>OU745243.1:10000000-15000000 GCA_916618015.1 Xestia c-nigrum
ATTCTCGCAATTATTGTTGACATCAGAGTTACTTTGCTTTTATGAAATACGTGTGACCAAATGGTTTTATTTATACAATTATCGACAAAACCAATTCAAATAAATTAAAACAGTGATGTTAAAATAAATTCATATTTCACGGTCGTATATAACATTTTGTTATGTATGTTTACGCACATTTTTGTTGAAAATTCGTGAGATCATAGCTGAAATGATCTTTCACATATTGCATTCAAACTTATAGATATACAGTACTTTAACTGTCAAATCATGTAAATCAGCGAAATCGGCAAAATGAAGTCAGTAGAAACTATACATTTTATTTCCCGACATTGAAGTGGATAGTTTCACTAGAGAGTAGATGATCGTTACGTCATACCTTATCGTTAGTAGAGGAGAGCATCTCACTGAGCCAGGGATACAGCGAGCCGTCCTCAGCCAGCGCCGAGGGGGCGAAGCACGGCCCACAGCATACCACGGCACTCATAGCCTAAACACAAAAGCACTTCTTTGAAAACTTCCTTCATTTTGATTTAGGCGTACGTCCTGTTAAACAGGTCGTGAATGCGACCACAACCACCTCACCCCACTTCAAGAACAGTAGTGTTTCCGAGCACTCGCAACTCCCGTTTCGGGCTAGCCGGAATCCCCCGAACTCAAACGGAATGCCGCAATAAAGCTGCACTAGCAACAAGTGTGTTGAACTTTTCATTGATGACACGGAACACTTTTAAGCCTTTGAAGTTGTGGGTAAGTAAAAGTTGCAAGCAGGCGTGAGCGGGACCCGCTCTATGTTTATGATTTTGTATTTAAATAGATGCCGCCAGCTTTCAACTTTTGTCTAAGGGTATTTATTTCGATTGGATTACATTTTATCTAGATTCCCAAATATTTATTATGACTGGACAAACAAGAGTTAAAAGAAAAATAAGTTTTCTATAGAAATTTTAAATTCCTCATATCTCGTCTAAATATCATTGTCCTTTCAAAACTTGGTAAACGCTCGGGATTGATTTCGATTCTACAAGTCGTATGTCTATTTCTTTTTGGCATAACGAAAACGAGCGAGATAGACATACGACTTTCCTAATTAAAATGGAATCATAGCGTTGTGAATATAGGGTCCGGTATGCTGTAGAATATAAGAGAGAACAAGTGCCTTTCGGCTTCGTTAAGAGGTTTTTACTCCCTTTATAAATTGTGTGTATTTTTGTAATCTCCTTTTAAAACCCTCCGTTTTGATATCGTCTACACGTTGGGTTTCACAATATGCCGTCTAAAACCAGCCATACTTTTTACAGTAAAATGACTGACTTAAAAATATTACATTTCAACGTTGGGGGATTACTGTACAGTTTGTTGAAATTTTACAGAAGCAGAATACGAGGGCAGCTAGGAAACCACGTAGCAGTACTATTATTGTATGATTTCTGTTCAATGAGAGCTTTTCTTTTTGAGAATTAAAAAAAAATAGTTTCCATGAATTCGATAGATGGCGTTGATCCGACTACGTTACTAGGTGCCAAAGCTAAAACGCTTGAAAAAACACTCGTCACATACGCTCGTTGACTGACACTTTCGTTTGCACAAGCTTCCGAATATAATCATAAGGTCCAAGTGAAATTATGTGACGTATTATTCCTTGCAGTAACGTAGTCAGAGCAACGCCATCTATCCATCACCTAGGGAAGAGTACAAAAATAATTTGACAACTTTTAAAATGAGGAGGTTGTGAGTCACAAATGTAAAAGACGCAGCTACAACCTGCTTTAAGGCATTTTCGATCCTTTGTGAGGATGGTTGTTACTCGTTCACGCAAAACTACTGCACAGATTTGTTACTCCAACGTTTACAACCTAGCTTAAAACATAAGTTACGTTATATCCTGTAAACTAGTACTCATACGTACTTATACCGTGGTACAGTACGCATGACGACAGTATCAAATAATTGCAAATCTATTTAGTCCGTCACTTAGAGTATTGGAAAATAATGGACACGTACTTTTTGATTTTGTAAATCAATGGATATTAAATTGACAAAGATAAAACGCATCATAACTCGGGAGTGGGGGCTCGTGAGTACGCGTACTTATACGTACTCTCGTCAGCACGCTCTCTCGGCGTGACGTATTGAGAATTCTCAGTTCAATCTTCGTCAATTTTGATTTACGTATCAAAAGAAAAAATACGGGTCAAATATTTTGTTGATAATCTAACTGACGGATTAGTAAGAGTTTTTTTGTCGTGTACCCTTTACACCGCTATCAGAAATTGAACTTTATTACTATTACGCTAAGAAATGCCAAACGGGCCTTTTATTTTTTGAATAGTTTAGTGTAATCAGGCCAATGAGAATAAATGAGTTGTTGTTTATATGAATGTAGATGATGAGACTGACCCTGAGCGCGGACAGGTTGAGCCGCTCGTCGTTCTCGTGCTGCGGCGGCTGCGGCGCCAGCGAGCCCAGGTGCCTCACCAGCGGCCCGCACCAGCCCGAGAACAGCGAGAACAGGCTGCGTAGGAGCTCCTTCTTCATCAGCGACCCGTACTTCTCCACTGTTTACAGAATAAGTCGTTCGATACTACAAATATGAACACGTAAGGCACACGGAGCGCGCAAGGCGACACACTAGAATAGCCTTAGATTCCCAAAGAAAGTCATGATATTATTTAACGGCCGTAACAAGTGAGAATAGTTTATAGTTAAGTTGCACAAAATCGGACCTCACTTAAGGATTATTTTAAAACTAGATAATTAAACAATGTACCTACATGTTAATTTAATACATTACATAATTTTATTCCCTCTATTAAATGCTTTAATACAGTAATCCGAACATTCCAATAATCCGGCAGCCTCCGGTTTTTTATAGTGCCGGATTAATGAGATTACACCGTACACAGAAATATTAAAAACAGGAGAAGTGGCAAGGGGGCGTGTCGGTGACCACGTGGAGCTGAGCGCGTCGCTCAGTTATTGAAAAAATGGCTGTAACCGCGAGTTAGTGTGTTGTCAACCGCGTTCGTAAAAAAAAACCATTATACCGTCTTGTTCGGTGGTTTTGTGCAAAAATAGAAGCCAAGACAAAAACTTTAGAAGACAGGGCATCAGTTACTACAAGTTAGTACAAGTATTTTACAATATTTTTCTTTAAAATCTCGAAAAACCATAATCCCTAAAATATATCTGACTTGTACTACTTTATTTATGTTTTCTTGTATTACTCCGACTGTATTATGTTTGCATTAAATACATTGCTCTTTTACAACCACCTTAGTCTGTCACTGAGTGACTGAACGAGCAATATACACCTGACATAACGAAACATCATTAAGCCGTAATGTCGGATGGTGCGTCCGCTGCTCCGGTCCGCCGTATTTGAGCGCGAGCTAGTGTAGGCTTGTGGAGGTTTGACAAAGTCTGTCGACAAGAAAGTGTACTGCGAATTGTTATGTACTATTTCAGATTTTTTTTTCAATTTGTAAACTCTTGTAATCCGGTTGGAAGGCCGATGTGGTTCTATGCTTAATTTTCTTTTTGTCTTTGACAATTCAAAAGAGCCTGTAACTGGCCTAATTGAAATAAATGCTTTGATTTTGATTTTGAACTACGTGTAACTGTGTCATTTGATTTTTAATTGTTTTCAAAGTATATTTATTCATTGAATAATGTTTGTAGGTTTCATATTATTTTTATTTACTTTATTTCCAAATCCTTTATAAAAATAATCGTTATATTTTTCGATAAATCTTCGATTTAGTCAAGCACTGTGTCGTATCCGCCCCCGTGTCCCGACAACACACAATAATAATAATTGTTTTAGTGTGAGTAAATTATACGGAAAAAGTACGCTGTGGTTTAACAAATAAGGTTTGTATTTAAATGACAGAGTTATCGATGGCGCGTGTGTGCACTTGTTCGTACTATTGTTTTGACAGAGCTCTGTGTGCAATATTAGCGTTATGGAGGGGCAACTGTGGCTGCATCGGTTTTCTATACATTTTGAACTCCACGCCATATCTCCTTCTTTATTATATCTATGACACCGTATAGTACATTGTTACCCTAGGGGTGAAAGCAACTTATTTAGTCCCGAGACTGGGTTTGGCGCCCAAGCGTAGCGCGGCGCACTAAATAAGTCTTTTACAAACACTGTGCTTTTCATTACGAATACAAAGAAAATAAAAACAAAAACACGAAAAAACTCGAAAAAAAATAAGATCTGATTGCCGTTTTCCCACCTATTTTGTTTTTTTTTCTGACGCCGGCTATTTTGAGTTTATTTTTCACTTTCGTCACTGAATAAATTGTAAATTTAATTTGCCCAAATCTGTTAAAGAAATATTGGTAACCAAATTATAACTAAGTTATGAAAAGATTATATTCTTTAATTAATATAGAATTTAATGTTACTTATTTCAATTTTACATTGCGCTGTAATTTAGAGGCTGTATAGAAGTCGGAATATGGTTCAGTAGAAAGGTGAAAATAGAACTAGTTTTTTTTTTATTATTTGACAGCTGTCAGTTGAAAGCGATTCTTCCTAGGGTTGAGTATTACTTTCAACCCGCTCTTCAGGCAACTTCAGACCTACTTTCCGAGTATGAGTAATGAAAAAGTATTTTTTGACACTTGGACTTTGCCGTAACTCGTATACATATCGAGCACGACGTGTTTTGAAAGTGCGTTCCGTTTCACCAAAAAAACATGCTACATAAAACAATACATTGAAAAATAAGTGATGGTTTAGAAAGTTATACAAGTGTACGACAATTATTTTACGCGCCAATTAAAAGCAATTTTAACAAATAGAAAACGTTTTGTATTTCTTGCATATTCCCTATGACGACGACTTTACGATATAAGTAACGCTGTATGCGGCTTATATACTGTCATTTTTGTGCAGTTGTTTTCTGATGCCCAGAATGTTACTCAATGATCAAACATTATTTAAAACTTATAGCGTTGGGTATATTATTGGCGTGGTCTGAAACACTGCATGTCTGGTTCATACGCCGTTTATTATATAAAAATAGTCACTGAACATGAAACCAGGCTATCGCTAGCCGAAAAATACCGTCACCCCCAGAGCGCAAACGCGGGGAAAAACCGTGGCACCGCGCGCGCGTATATACCTGTCACGCCGTGCCGCGCACTTCATCGGCGGCCGGGGAAACCACTACAGCGTTTGTCAAACACACTATATAATTATTGTCTCACGCTATAAACTAGACTTCGAGCTCCACCAGAAAAAACGCTATGTGGGTGTATGTCCTATTAGGAACACATCTGCTCTAACCTTTAGATGATTATAAGCATGATCTGTGAATGTTAGATTCGAGCTATTTATTTATGTATTTGAAAGTAATTTTGAGTTGACGTTCTATAACACGGGACTTGGGAAGTCCATGAGGAGAACTTATAAGCTACTTGTGCTCACCTGGGAAGCTCTTGATGAGCTCGGTGACAAAGTCTGCGAAGGTGATGCGCTGCTCGCGCGCGGCGGGCGCGTCCTTCTCCGCCTCCACCTCGAGGCACTGGCGCACCCCGTCCAAGTACTCTGTCAGTGACGAGTGTAAGCTCCCGCCCTCCAATGCAAAGGCACTGGAAAGAACGGCATAAACAGTTTATTAGCAAATGTGGTATCAAACCATTGAATAATTACAGTACTTAGTGCACGATAAGTTACATCCCGGATCTACAGAATATAAAGGGTGTAAAACACCTCTTAACGAATACGAAAGGCACTTATTCTCCTCGTCATTCTGATATTTTTTTTGTTCTACACTATACCTGGGAACCTTCTAGTTACGGAGATATTGGGGGTCAAAGTTCAAGGTCAAGAAATTCAAAGGTCAAGAAAAAAAACTTAAAACTTTTTATCGCATTATTTTTTCCCCCGTACTATTCAATCCATCCATCCGCACAATGTTTTGAGTGCGTTACATTAAGTTATACCACAAAACATGATTTATAACCTCAAAAAAAAAAAGTTGTTTCCCAGCAATATTTTTTGCGTAAAGTTACTTAGTTTGATATACATAATGCTTGGTTAACGGCTTTGTGATGAGGTGAAATACACCTTTTATGACCAATAAAATTCTCCAGCAGTACGATCCAAATGTACAGCGAATATGTGCGAATATGGTGTGTATTCTTTAGGAACGTGCTTTTTTGTTCAACAGATGTTGCAGTTTCGAATGTCACTCAGATCATAAGTGCAGCATTAAGGGCCAGGCCAAACAAACGTAATATAAGTGGAGTCATTTACGCCATATTTTCATACGAAAGCCTGGTTTGTGTCACGCATCCCAAACAATTACGCGACTCGGAAAATGACGCTCATTAGGCCTCAGTTCAACGCCCAAACATATCGTAGGACTACGTACCTGTTGGCGAAAGTTTTCTTCTGAGCGATGAGCAGGAGCATCTTGTTGAGATGCAGGCGCAGCGCGTCGCGGCGGCGGCGCCGGCGCATGTTCTCTTGCTTGCGGTCCACCGCCTCCCGGAGCAAAGGAAGCAGCTCCTCCATTAAATCTCTACAATAAATAATTATAGCGGTAAGAATACAAGTTTCACAGGCGTTTCTTTATAAGTTGAGTCCAATAAGGGTTTTTAGGATTTTATTTGACTCCAGATGTCGATACGTAGGTGTCTGGTATAAACAAATGTCAAACTGTACTGAATTGTATGCAAGTGAAATTTTTTAATGAAATTTTCATGGTATTTGGACTGTTTTATAATAAAAATATGGATTGCGGACAAATAAAAGCAGCTGAACTAAAGATTAAAAGCTTCTTAGTACTGCAAAAGTCAGTGGTACAAGAAAAAACTTAATGAAAAGTAACTTATGGAACCACATTAATAAAAGGTGAGTTAAAGGCATTTTTTAGCTATTTAAAAGATAATAAAATGAAAAAATAATCGTCATCTACAAGAAACTCGTGTATTTTGATAGATTTTTCGACCTTACGCCAGTGCTGCCAAATTATGGTTTTGTCGTTACATAAAACCCTCAGTTATGAGTGGCAGCGGAATATAACTTGGAGGGGGGTTAGTTAGTAAATTAAAATAAAGCTACTTACTTGAGTGCATCCGGGTTGATATTGCCGCAGGCAGCCACAGCTGCATCCCGGACCTCCGGCACCTCGCATCGCGCCAGCGGCACGGCGAGCTTGTGCAGGGAGCCCGGCGAGGCCGCCGCCCCGCGCGCCTCTCCGCCGCTGCGCTCGCTCAGCGAGTCGGGCGACGAGCTATGTGCACGTACACAACGTTACTGACACATATGACACATCTACAAGCTTGAAGTTAAACAGGGACTTTAATAATATTCAAATCAATTTCACATCTGTGTGTAGCATTTGTATTAAATATCAAGACAACACATACAGTGACAGCACTTAACATATTACTTAGCGGTCCCCAGAGTTGCTTGGATTTCTTTACTTCAACTATGATATCACATTACCATTAAAATTGTAGTTTCAAATGTTTGAACTGCATACTGTTTTTTATTAAATAAAATAAGTAACTCATTAAAGTAATAAGGAATTAACTGTTTTACAATTTTTAGTCGACTTAAAGACGAGGGTACAATAACAATTCTACACCTCGTATGGACTAAGGTGGTCACTTAGGTTTTTTCTGGCGTACGTCGCCGTGGCCTGCTTGTTGTCTTATGGTTATTATTTGTCCTTTAACCGTAGCAAAGTACAGGTGACATTAGACGCCATAACATTTTAGCTGTAGGATTTTATTTTATTTATTTTTAAACGATTACCACAGCAAAATCTCGTCCTCTTTATAGTAATTTTCATATTATTTATTTTAAAATATGGATCTAATGGAAAAAAATTAAAAACACATTAAAAAAACAACCGATAATAAGATTTTTTTTTTGTGTTTGTCGTTGCTTTGTTTGTTTCTTTTTGTTTAAAATTGATATCAGATAAAGATTTTTCACAACAAAATTAAAATACTCCAGGTAAACTTCATTGTCTATAAAAAAATATCGACCATCCATCATAGTAATACATCCCATCACTAAACGTGTCATGGCGTCATGTTTATTACAGTTATTACTGATTCCGGTTTTTTTCGACCATGGGTATTATATTTTATATTAAGGGTGCAGCTAAGATATTCACTCATGTTTGTAAATCAAGGCAACGTTCGATTGAAAAGGGACGTTATATCAAACGTCACCTGCACCTTCCTACGGCAAAACGACTGTAAGACATTAAAGCCTCCGCTTTTTGTTTGTCTCATCAAATGTATTATATTCACAGGAATTAAAACCTTCAAAACTTTTTCTCATGGCCACTAAAATAATAAAATTCAAAAAAGTAGATAGATTAGATTATTACAAAGCTTTAGATTACAGTTCACACAGATAAAGCTATGATTTTAAATGATAACAGGACAATACAAAAAATGAAAAATGTCAACCAAGCAACATTTGGAGGCCACTATCATACAACAAGACTGTCAAGCTTACCTAACTACTACTATAACTAATAAAAGCAATAATAATTAAATATTGGCTCGACAATAAAAAGCAGTTATTAACATAAAATAATAAGGACTTCACCAACAAAGCGCTGCAGATGTCAACAAAATAATGAGACACGAGCGTCTGTACAATAATGTAAGGTATTCTGTGAACTGGTACTCGTAGTTGCGCCCTCTGTCACATTTGCTTGCACGTGCGCGTCCGGTCAGGAGCACACACGCTACGAGTACTACACGTGATACATTCAACAGACTCATACAACACAGTTCACAGATGGAGAACAACCAAACGTTAACGCCCACGTTACAAGCAAATGTTACAAACTTGATGATTACATGAATTAGTTTCTTTTACCCAATGATTGATCATGTTAAACTCACACGCATGTGGCGTTGTCTCTTCGTGCGCTCTATGGATTTCTCTGATGAAATAATGATTCTAAGTAAGTTCAGTAGCTATTTTATAACTGCTAGTTCTACACTTGCATTTAAATTTAATTCTATTTTTGTCTATTGGAAACCAGGGTTTAACATTCGAATTTATAGTAATTATGGGTAATCATGCCAATGGTTCTAGATCCTAATCATACATCGATCCTGCATCTAGCAGGCGACTATCTAGTCGCAATGCTTAATCTGATGCGTAGGTACTTGTTCTGTACTTGTCTGACAGCGACTCGAGAACAGGGGTACTTTGTTATGATCATTAGAACCGTAACAGTAACACAGTATTTGTGACAACGGGTATTTGTGCCGACGCGAAAAATACTTACATACAAATATATTTAATCATTGTAGAAATCAACATTCAAAGTTTTAAGTTATTGCTACAATCAAAGCAATTTTTTTATTCAACGTATATGTCCTTACTAATATTTTGAATAAAAAAATATTAAAGCGCGATACTCGTGATCACAAATAGCAAGTACCGTCACGTCTTGTAGAATAGCAATACACGGGAGAATAATACGTCAGAACATGTACAGCCATAGCCAAAGTAATATATTACCCCCACAGTGTCTCCGGACACGCCGAGAGGAAAAGCGCACTGTCGGGGCAGAAACAAAAGTATATACAAATCAAAGTATAGACGCGTGCTCCTAGCTGTCAGTGAGTGCACAAGATCACAAGATCAGACGTGTGAGAAACTACTGACAGACAGCCCTAAATTATAAAATTGTGATGTACATTTATGTTGACAGCTGACGAGTGCACGATCACAAGTTATAACATCTAGAGGTAATTTTTTTACAACACCATTATTTTTGTCTGGCGTTGTCAGTGACGAGCGCCCCGGTAAAATACACAATGCTCAAGAAATTCTCTCAATAGCTGTCGAATATAAAAAAAATTATTTACGTACGGCATAAGCGTTTTAAACTCGGCGAAAATACCTGTGGGCTTACCCACCTGGCTGTTTGAGTGCTTGAAGAAGTGACCGCTCCACAAAGGTGTCTCCGGCGCGAAGTTTCTTTTTTTAATAACAATTTGGCTTGCTGACAGGGCCGTTCTTGAAATGTATATCATATAATTTTGGACAAAGTGAATTATAAAACGCTCTTGGTATTACAGATCCAACTAACTGGCCGACCCTGTGAGCTTTTTTCAAAAACGTGTAAGTGCACAATAGACAATGTATTGAGGTATTCTTAAAGAATTTAGTAGGCATGTAATAGTTTATGCGACGCATTACAACACGAGTGTGGGTTTAAGAAACGAGCCGAAGGCGAGTTTCTTATTAGCATCACACGAGTGTTGTAATGCCTAATTATGTATAGTTGCATACACTACTTTATCTACCCAAATATCATAAGGGCTCTATGATGGGTTCAGGAACCATAGGGAAATGACCAGCATTGTTACCAGTGTAATGCAATAAAAAATAAATTAAACATATACCGAAGCAAATAGTTGCATTCGTCGCTGCATTTACGATATCTGCCGGAGTGTTCATGTCAATTTTTGAGTCACTATCACTCATTTTCGACAGAAATAAAGAACTTATCAGAAAATTTGTCTACTCGTAACTGGAAATAAAAAGCTAACGAACAAATGACAACTCGAAATGGCGGCGTTTCGGATATCTGTAATTTTTTTTTAAATCATAGGCAATAGTAGTTTATGCAACTGTGCATAATGCCTAATTATGTATAGTTGCATACACTACTTTATCTACCCAAATATCATAAGGGCTCTATGATGGGTTCAGAAACCATAGGGAAATGACCTGCATTGTTACTTGGCCCTTGATTTTTGTGCCAACAGGTTATTAGTTGCATTCGTCGCTGCATTTACGATATCTGGCGGAGTATTCATGTCAATTTCTGAGTCACTATCACTCATTTCGACAGAAATAAAGAACTTATCAGAAAATTTGTCTACTCGTAACTGGATTACTGGAAATAAAAAGCTAACGAACAAGTGACAGCTCGAAATGGCGGCGTTTCGGATATCTGTCATTTTTTTTTAAATCATAGGCAAACGAACAAAGTCACTATTCTTGTGTCACTCGAGATCAAAATGTCGTGCGATTTATAATTAAAATCATACTGAATTGGGGTTTTTTTTTTTTCTTTTTATCGATATCTGATTTAATGTAGGTGGTACTAGAATAGCACACTCACTTGAATTTGACACCTGTTCCAAATATAAAACTCATAACGCAACTGTTTTCAGTTGCGTTATGAGTTCATTACAGTTCCGTTTATTTCTGCAGGTTGGTAATGCTGGTCATTGCCTATGGTTTTTGAACGCATTAGAGAGGGTTTATGAAATTGGGGTAAATAAACGAACAAAGTCACTATTCTTGTGTCACTCGAGAACAAAATGTCGTGCGATTTATAATTAGAATCATACTGAATTGGGGTTTCGTATCGATATCTGATTGAATGTAGATAGATACTAGAATAGCACACTCACTTGAATTTGACACCTGTTCCAAATTGAAACTCATAACCTACTGTTTTCAGTAGGTTATGAGTTCATTACAGTTCTGTTTGTTTCTGTTGGTTGGTAATGCTGGTCATTGCCTATGGTTTTTGAACGCATTAGAGAGGGTTTATGATATTTGGGTAGATAAACGTACATTACAAAACGGAAAGTGCACAAGTAGCTGCGTATTATCTGCACTGCTGTGTATTGCGCACTTATGGGTGCAAACTATCCTTATACGTAGTAAATATTTCTGTTTGTAATTTACATACATGTATACGCAGAGATCGTGTTCAGTTGTTCTCTATAAACGCACTTTGTATACTCGTATTAGCCGTGTGCTACCTCATCTAGATAGGTTAGCTAACATGCGCTGCAGAAACTCTTAGCTAAGTATTCAAGATGCGTCCAAAGTAACTATTGCCTTAAGTTGCAAATTAAGTCTTTGCATTATAAGTATCTCTATGTCTAAACGCTATTATCACTATTTGTTTCGACCCTCTCCAAAGCAATCCTTAACTTTCATCTAAACTAATATTTGAATTGATCCAGGATGAGTTATGAGCCAGTATTAACAAGTTGTCAATAAGAAACATAAACAGTACGCTACATGTTATAGACGCATGTATGGTGAGTGTGAGTGTACATCGCGACCGTGACCACCGAGTTACTGCACGCACACGTCCGCGCACGCGAGGAACACATCGTATGGAATGCGCTAGCTGTGCTCTGACCTAGGCGTGATTAATGAGCGATGTACTACAGTGACCTTCGAATTATGGTACACACCCGGCAAGGCCACTGCACTGACTCCCCACCATGAGGAATGGCGTGTGTCGATTCCATCCTAAATATTATAAAGCGCTCGACTGACACAAGTATGCAACTTAAAAAACACTAGCCGCGGTGTCCACGAAATTATTTAAAAGATTAAGAAATCAAACTGCGTAAGCGTCACAATGCTGGACAAACTGTGAGACGGTACGGGGCCCCGTGACGGGGATACAGTGAACTGAGAGATGGAATCGACACAACTAAGTAATGATCAAAATCGAATGCGAAGTGCACATAGCGAGCGTCAATGGCCACCTCGTTCGTTTGTGTTGTCTGTGTGCGCGCGCATAGCTCAAGGGCAGCGTGAAGAAGCCGCCGGGCGCGTTGAGGGACTCGCTGGACGAGCTCAGCACGGCCAGGCCGGCCCAGCCCTCCGCCTCAGTGCTACTGGACAGACAACGCCGATACTTCCCTGCGCTAGTCGCCGAGCGGTGCCACGCGCACAATACGTCCCACACGCTCGCAGACTAAACTCCGTAGCCCCTCTAGCTTACATACATGGATACCCACACATTTCTTATTTCATTTCTCTTCAACCATATCCACAGAGTACTTAGAAGAAGCAATCCAGTAAAGGCTGATCAAAAGACAAAACAATTAACATTACATTTAAGTAATTTGAGCTTCCATCCCAGTTTGTAAACAAACATTCAAGTTTGTTACCATTACCTGGTTACTTATGACTGTGACACACTAGATCTTAGAGTAAGCTAACACAAGATGCATTTCCGAATGCTATTTAATAAACTAAAATGAAATTGGGTGGTAGAGAGGGTAAATTGTGTACATTAATGGGTAGTGTGGGTACTTTATACGTAGGGTTTTTTGTCAAAGTCTGCGTACAACACGACTCAGTCTAAACCTTTACTACTACATCATTAGGGGTAATTTTGAAGATTTCTGTTGCCAGTTTTCGTGTGTAAGGTATTGTATGATACATCTGTAACACTGGTTTAGTAACACAGGTCTTAAGAATAGGCATAATGTAAATAAAGAATTGTACACAATATTCTAAAAATAGTTATTCGTTAATATGGAAGGTGTGGTCTGGTTGTTTTCTCATGCGGATAGTGTGGGGGCCGTGGTTCCTGGCTCGGAGACCAGTACGGACGTGGTTCAGTCAGCTGACATCGCCGCAGACAGCGCGACCAAACATAAACTAAGCCCTACTTACATTTAACAACATAACATTACAAATACTTGCTGACTATATTTACTAATACGATAATTAGATTACTTGATCATTCGTTTTTATATATTATGAATAACGTTATGCTAACGGTAATAAATACAACTAACATAATTAAAACATTATTTTTATAATGTTTTAATTTTATAAAATAACGATTACTCGTTATTTTATAGTTAACAATTGCACTACATACGTCTACAGACCGACTTACAGCCTCATGATAACTTAGTATCTAGTCGAACATTATACAAGAATCATTCTTATGTTTAGGATTATGAAAGCGGTATCAATTAGCTGGTAGTCGTAATGGATGTTGTTGCAACCGACAGCCGTCTTCAGTTGGATACATAAAGCTATTATATCCACTAGCATCTACAACTATTTCATTTAATATTGTTTATCATTCCTTATTGTAAATATGTTTCTTTTGACTGTGCAATAGCCTGGTTTTACATCTATTATGTTGTTCATATTTTCTCCATCAAATGTTGTTCTTTTTATAAATTAGAGTCCGTTGAAACAAAAATGTTATGCTTCCTGGATATTTTATACAAAATAAACTAGCACAACAGACGTTAAATAGTTAGTGTATCAAATAATGAAATAATCATCAAAACAGTCTCAAGAATGACCTAAAGTTTAAAATAATAAGAAAACTTAAATCTCAATTTCATAATAATATTTGTTCAAATCGTTATTCATCTCAATTAGTTATCAAAAGAAGTGAATCGGCCTGCAGAACCCAAACAAATCAGTCGGCAGATCATCGGCGATGCCAGCTACACTAAACAACATTATTTTATAAAAATGTAGACGGTGAAAATCATAAAACATTTGCACATATACATAAACCGTACGTATTACGTAAATACTTATATAGAATTTAATGCCAATCAATAATTATAAATTTTAAATAAAATTTAAAATTTAAAGCCAATTTGCTAATTAATGATAACGGCAATGTAGTAGTTTTACGACAAATGTCTATAGATGCGCCGAGACTCACTGGCGTACCAATTATTACCTCGCACCAATTTCGATGGTCATACAGCCGACTTAAAAATGGCGGGTAATATTTGGCATGCGCACTGGTTTCGGCACCAAGAGGATATAAGTTTAGAGCTACGTGGAGCTAGTATGTGGAACACGTACCTCAGACTGAGGTCTGGACTGGCGCAGCGAATGACAGGGCTCGGCACCGCCGGCACTACTAGGTAGGCCATTGTCATGTAGTATTTCCAAACCTGCAATAAACAACGCACGCATTTAAATCTAAAAGACAGAGAACACACAAAACTACACTAGACAAAATAAAAAGTTTACAAGAGATAGCCGCTGCGACTAGAAGTTGTAGTGGTTGGGAATAGAGTGGCGGGCTGTCACACGTAAACTCACGTCTTGATCCAAACGAAAGCACACACAGCTTGTTTGTGCGCCCCTACCCCTTGCCGAAGTCAATTCAATTCAATTCTAATACATCGAACGATTTGCTGGCGGTTAAATGGAAGGAAATTTTACTGTGAGATACTTTTTTGAAACACCGTTATAAGTTTTCACGGTTAAAAACTAAACGTGAATGCAATGAGTAAGGCCCGACCAACCTCATTGTACGGACGACCAAGCTATTTGTTTTACATTTTACAATGTAATTTGCATGTTAAAATGTAAACCAAATAGCTTGGTTGACCGTACATGGCGAGGTCAAGTACATAGCTAGGCCACAATCTCACCAATGAGGTTTATCTATTTTGAAATCGGAAAGACATTACGTGGCGACGCTTGGAACTGGTTATGCTATTGATATGACAGCTTTATAGTTACACTCCCTACTGTACAATGTATAAATCGGTACTAACTTGCATATAACCGTCTCGCTCTTTCTCTGGCTTCCTTGGCAGCGCCGGCCCGCGGGATAACAGTGAAGCTCGGTTGTCGTTCACGGGCCTGAAATGTAAAGTGCTGCATTTAATCCTGTCTATTTTTATCACTTAATCCGGTCACGAAATCTGTCATCCGAAGGTTTTGCTTCTTTTTTATTTGGTTTGTTTGTTGATCAATAATTTTGAAATCATGGTGATACGGCAAATATACAGGTCTATACTTAACAAGACAATCATGATCGAGCACAAATGTGCAGTAAACTTACGCTGGCTCAATGATGGTGAAGAGCGCGTGTATCCTGGCGTGCAGTATGGGCCACGCCTGCAGTATGGTGGAGGGACAGCGCGCAGGCACTCGACTGCGCTCCAACAGACCGAATAGCACCACCTGGAGTACACCAACACGGTTAATGCCGGAAACACACTTACGTGGCGTGGCGTTGCGCGCCAGTAGCATATCGGTTTCATACATCTAGTATGGTTAGAGACATATTTATAGGTCGTGTCGTGTCGTGGCGCTGACTGCTCACCACCGATTGTGCCAGAGCGGTGGTGGGGGTTATGGCGCGATACGCCACAACAGGCAAATGTGTTTCTACACCACGTGGCTCTTGGCACGAGTGCAACTGAATTTCGAACCAGTTTCCCCTAACCCATTGAGCTGAAATTTTGCACACACTTTTGGTTCAGGTGAAAATTTATTTTTATGATAGACACTACCTAATCTTGAAAATAGCATCGCACTACACTACCTAATCAGACAGTACTATTAAATTAGCGCGGACATGAAACTTTTTATACACGTTTAACTATATTTAATGGATTGACATTATTCATCATCTACCTATCATATAAGACGTTTCTGGCTGCAGGTGGGTATGAACCCATGAAAAAAGTCGTAAGAAACGTCTTCTCAAGAAAGTCATGCACGGTTAATAGCACAGATTCGAAAAAAGTTTAGAGATGATGCGTTATCTGAATTTATAATACTAATATATTTATATATTATACATAACTAAAAATTGGAAAAAAAAAACACCGAAGAAATAAACCTTGTAGTTTCTGTTGCCTTTTCTGTTTTTCGATTTTATTTACTCCAAGGTTTGTGTTTCTTCTTTTACGTGAATTTTTATAAATTTTAAAAATGTTTTTTAATTAATAATTTTATTTGCACATAATGCCACCAACGTTCAGGTGACGGCGTCGCTAGTGGTAATTTTGGTATTGCCATTTAAGAATCTCACGAAGAATCAAGGGTAATAAAACATAAGGCAGTCTTTCAAGTTCAAGTCCTTTAAATATCATAAGAAAATATTAAAATATTAAAAAAGTAGTAGGTAATAATGTACAAAAATTTCAATAAGTGTGTAAGAAAAATAAATAAAAGTATTCCGAAGATAATCGAAGAAAACATTATGAACGTCTGAACGCTGCAAGGGTTCGATATGTACCACACTGTTCAGAAATAACGCCAGAGAGCGTCACGACACGACACATTAGTGTGCACAGTCACCATAACGACAGCAAGCGTCACGCCACGCAACGCCACGAAAGTGTGTTTCCGGCTTTACATTAGAAAAAATCTTCGACCTCATGTAAAACTGATGCGACTTAAATCCGATGACGTTTGATATTCGTATCCCGTACGCAGCGCACGCGGTTTATTAAATCACACAGAAAGGGGTGTATCCCTGCAGAGGGAACATTATTTACTGATTATTCTAAACGTTGAAATAAAACGGGAAATTAATTTAAGCTACATTGTGAAATTACAAATGGCCCGTAAGCCTCTGCACAACGCCCGCATTTTTTTTCTGGGTCTATTACTGTCCCCCTTTAGGCCTGCAGCGCCCAGAAGGGAGCGTTATCGCCCACTTTGGGAAACGTTGGGTTATAGCAACATGTTCCGACCATTCAATCAGTAGGGGCATCTGGTGATGTGATATCGGAGGTAGAGTTAACAATACTATAGGAGGCCAGTACTAAATGTGAATGAATTCAATTACCTCCCAAGGATCAGCGCCGTTGGAGGAGCTGCCGCTCCAGCTGTTCCTGCTAGATGTGTCATCGTGTTGAAGACCTGGAAACATGTCAGTAAATGTGTTTTGTCTTTAATTTATTTGAGGTCGGTGTAGCGTGTCCTCTAAGAAGATGGGACTTTTTATACGCTAATGTCGGTTCTCACATTAGCGTTACATAGCTGATGAGTCTCTGGACCGTACAGAATCTGTCATTCCATCGCCAAGACAAAGAATCAGAGGTATTTTGGTTGATGCATGATGATGAGTTTACCAACTGACAGTCCGGACAGCACGGCTTCTGTGAGCAACACGAGGACGATCTGTCCCGGCGTAACAAAGGCAGACAGTTGGTGGCAGTCGAGGCAGTCTGTGGCGTTATTAACGAGAATTCTAGAACATTACGCCTAAATAATGATGAGGGTACTGACCAGCTGTCCAGACGGCATGGCTTCTCTCAGCCAACCACACGAGGTCGATCTGTCCCGCAGTGAGGATAGCGCTTTTCTCCGCGGGAGGCAGTAGCGACAAGCACTTCTCTGCGAAGAACGCGGTGTGAGCATCCGCGGCGTCGATGAGCGCCGGCTCGTCGCGAGTTAGCTGCAGTTTTTCCAGCAGATATTTAGCTTCTCTGTAAAATTTGTACACATGTTTTAATGTCATTCGTTTATCTTTGACAGACATTACGGGTCTGAAACCTAGTCAGAACACAACCAGTCTTGCAAAGGTTGTTCGTGTTACTCAACAAATACCTTGTGAAACTCAGATTGGCAGCTGTTCTATGATACTTATGTAGCTGAATATAAAGCGATTATAATACCAGTCGGGATGCAGATAGGAAAATCCAGTGAGATCGTTAATTTAATGTTTACTCTGGACACTCTTAACTTGCACGTCTTTCTACATCGTTCTCATCGTTCTCAAGTATAATCTCAACATGAATTTATTTATTTATTTATTACAATACGAATACGAATATGAATGATATTACCAAGATTTTGTAACAATATTTTGAATTATTATAGTGTCCATGAAATTCCTTGCCCATTCTTCTCCACAGAGATCTACGCTTTGGCAAGGGCAACTACAGTACTTTCTCAAGGTATTATGCCTTGTGAATGTGACTGTAGCTACGCTTTTATGAAAAGTGCCGTAATGGTCTAATAGAAATAAATGTTTGAGATGAGTTTTAAAAGCGTTTTTCTTAGCACGTTTTCAAGTGTCGTTTGACATTTTGTTTCGACTCCATTTCAGCTCATATCTATATATATACAACATTATTTTTTGTTTACACTAAACCCGAAAAGGGGTCATTGTACTCATCATTTTGAACAACTTTTTCTATGGGACGAACCTTGGGATCGCGTAAAAAATATCAGCTGTTCCCTACATTTATGTTCGCATAACTCGTCAAAGTGTAGGGAACAGCTGATTTTTTTTTCCCGATTTCAAGGTTCGTCCCATAGAAAAAGTTGTTCAAAATGATGAGTACAATGACCCCTTTTCGGGTTTATTATAAACAAAAAATAATGTTGTATATCTTCTCTGAGGCTGCGATTCCACCAGAGATGTGCGGCGAGGCAACGCGGAGCGAGCATGTGTAGCGGGCTCAATTCAGATGCGAGCGGTAACCACACCGTCTAGTAGTGCCACAAATCCCTCGCAACACATTCATCTTTCCTTTGTTTTGTGTACAAAAACCGAGTTTCCGAGGTTTCGAGGTTAGTAAATGAAGTGATTATGTTGGTTACGGAAGTAGGTACTTGTGAGTGTAGAACAAATATATGATATGATAAGTCCTAGGTTTCCCACAGAGATGTGCGAAGAAGCGTTGTGAGGGATGTGTTTTTTAAGAACCAACATAATCACTTCATTTACTAACCTGAGTGAGTGCTGTTGTCACTGTTAGTTATCGTTGCGCAATCTGCTTGAACCGTTGCCGCTTCGTTGGTTTAGTGATCAAAACTGCTGAGAACAAGGTGAGGAAGTCAGTTCTCAGATCGGCAGTGTTATTAGGTTTTACCTTTGGATGTTTCTCAGTGGCAGTCTCAGAGTCTTCACTTGTGCACCGTTGATGGTATTCATTTTGGCGTACTTAAAGGTACACATCTGCCTAACCATTTGAATAATACAGGTGTGATGTTGTTTGTGTTACCTGAGCACATGCACAGCAAGGCGTCGCGGGTACGCCTTGCACTGGCACAGCATCACCAGCCCCAGCGCCTCCGCACCTCTGATCACCGACGCCAGAGGTTCCTGCTTGGTAGGCACGCTGACAGCTGTAGGCTCGCCGTTCTTCCAGCTTGTGAGTAACTGGAGCAGCATCCGAAGACCGTTCTCTACTAGTTGTGGTGACGTGTCCTACGACAGGAAAATATATACACCAAGATCAATCCAATCCATATTGTTTGGACTGAACTTTATTATTCACTGCACAGGATCTAGTATGAGTTGAACTGCTAATTTTGTTTATTTTCCATTATTTTCTGTATGAAACTACATTGTTGTGAAAACGAGATGAGGTGATGTCGTTCAGGGGCAGTGCTTAGATGTGAGCTTAATTTGTACCTGTACTTCCTTAGCTAAGAACTGCGTGAAGCCTGCGAGCACATCCTGCCGCCATTCTGGAAAGTCCACGATGAGGGTCTGTAGACTCTGGAAAGACAAGCCTCGGAGTTCCTCGTCCATGTGGACTGTGAGCCTGCTGAGGAGGTCTACTAGCTCGCTGGAGCTCATGCCTTCGGGGATCAGTCTGTGAAATGGAAGTAGATAAAGTTACCATGAACTAAGAATAACAAGTAATTAGTTCAGTAGTTACTATGTATGCAGATAAATTATCTTTTTTTAAACTTTCACGATCAGAACACATTATAAAACTAAAGAAGACGGGTATTCGGGCTTCTCATGGGCAAAATTTTTGCCCATGAGAAGCACTATTAAAAGAGAATGGTTCGGGAAGCGATTGAGATCAAGAAGTACCCTAATTTCAATCGCGAAGACGGCTTCAAACTCTCTTCAGCTTGGAATCCAGTAATCACTAAGTGTACTCGTCAAGTGAAATCGCCTCAATATACGGACACTGTTAGTGTAGTGTGCTGTCCTAGTGTGAACCGGCCCTAATTAACATTTATGAACATGAGTGAGGGTAGTTGAATAAACGCCTTCACTTCGCTGTCGCGGTACCTCCAGTACTTCAGTCTCCCCGCGACCACGGCTGGTGCAATCCGGTCGAAACGTCGGGATTAAATTAAAGGTAAATTCGCAGATAAATTAGATAGCGAAACTCGACAGAAGTGGTGGGTGTCGATTTCTACACAGTAGTTAATTGAAATATTAGTTGGAAAATTAGATCTCAACACGACACTATTACGATCATCGACCCCGAAAAAATACGCTCTCATCTTTTTATTTTCTTTGATCAATTCTGTAGAGTTTTGCTATTTAAATTAATTTAATCTTGTGTTTATTTACTCAGCAATGTTACCTTGGTATAGCAGCAACACAAGTCCTGAACAGGTCAATCCTGGGCTTCCTCTCGCCTGTATTGATCTCCTGTTCTTTGGTCACATTCTGCGTGTTAGTGAGCATCAGCGGGCGGCCATAATGCGCGTCTAAAGCCCGCAGGATCTCTACCAGCACGCGACGCACGTAAGGGAAGTACGGACTCATGCCGATCGAGCGCGCCGTCTCATCTGTCAACATTTTGTTGAGGAACGTCTTCTTAACTCGCAGAGTATTCCCTGAAGGCAGCGTCCCGGATGTCCGCGGCATCGGAGGTTCCCCTTCCTTCTGTTGTAAACTATCAGCAACAACCAAAAAAGCGCGAAGACCGATAGACATCCTTTCTGGAGTCAGAATTATCTTGATTGGCCTCCCCACCATTAAGAGGTCGAACACGATTTCGCGCATGGCGAAATCAAGTCGTTCTTGCGCGATGAACTGTATGATTTTGACAAAGATGTTGAGCGGCATGTCGCGAGGGACCACCCCCTTCGAACCTTTCGGAAACAGTGAGTTGACAATGCTCTGTAGTCGAGATTGGGTCGCGGAGTTACTCTCACATTTGATTCTGATCATGTAGACCCATAGGAGCCTGTACAGGGATTCTGTGGAAACAAAAGACATTAAGAAAATTGTTGGGTGTACACTCGAGGACTTTAATTGATGAGCCACTTGCCGCTATTCGTATTTTAGCCGTGTAATACAAATCGGGTTTAGTCGGTAATATTCGTACACGTGAATGTATAAAAGTGCAAAATTGGAAAGTAGTGAAAGTGGCTTATCAATTAAAGTCCTCGACTGTATCGTTTATAGCAGGGGATACCCAGACGGGTTTTATGTATGCGTATTCAGCACGAAATCTTGATACATCATTAAGTATGGCATAAGAGGACACGCCAACTATGTTTGTAACGTTTCATCTCTGCGGGCAGGCGCCTACTGATCACAAAACGAACCACAAGATGTTCAGCAACGTTGATTTTCATCTCATCATAAAGAGCCTGAATCAAATTAGACGAAGATATTAAGGGGTTCGAACTTTTTGGCCGGATTATTTTCGGCCATTTTGTTTTTTTTTTCAAAGTAGCAGCCACTCATAAGACCTATATTAATCGATAGCTGGTATCCATACAAATAAGTTTTGTTTTGCGCAAAAATTTCTAAAGTGTAACGATTCCGAGATATGAGCTATCAAAGTTAAAGTCCAGTCACTGATGGAATCATCAGCACAACTTTTATTTGTTTGTTCGGTCACGCATAAAACGTGTATTATAATAATCGATAGCTGCCATCAATACAAACAAGTTGTGTACGACACAAAACGTTCTCAAGTGTCTAGTTTCCGAGACATGAGCTATCAAAGTTAAAGTCCATTCAGTGATGGAATCTTCAGCACAACTTTGATTTGATTATGGTGGCAGCTATCGATTGATACACGTTGTGTATGCGTGTCTGATCAAATCAAACTTGTGCTAAAGTTGCTATCAGTGATTGGATTTTAAATTTGAGAGCTCATATCTCGGAAACTAGACACTTGAGAACGTTTTGTGTCGTACATAACTTGTTTGTATTGATATCAGCTATCGATTATTATAATACACGCAGCTATCGATTTATATAGGTCTTATAAGTGGCCGCTACTTTGAAATAAAATCAAAATGGCGGAAAAAATCCGGCCTCACTTCATACAAAAAAAGTTCAAGCCCTTTAAAAAGTTTAGATACATCTGCATAATATGATGTATTTTCACTGAAAGAGTTACGCGTCCAGACAGCGATGTTCGCTATTGTATTGTAAAATGGAATGGTGTCCACAACTCCATGTCCAAAATATTTTGCTTGCAGGATATTCCCTATAATATGGCAATTAGCAATCCTGTGGACTCTTCTTCTATTATAGTAGAGAACGTACAAGAATATGTCTTACCCAAAGCGACCCGACACATTTTAGGGTCCCTGTTCTTCAGATGCGACAGGCACATAGCGAGGAAACAGTGCCAGTTGGCTAGGAAGAACTGCTTCTGCGAGACGCACAGCAGACACGTGACGAGCGGAAACAGCGCCAGGCGATGCTTGGACTTGGTGCTGGCGTCGAGTGTGTGGCTGTACAGCATCTCCACGAAGTTCTTGAGGCAGGGGACGTTCACTTCGTTCTTGACCGTCTGTACGAAGATAATCAACTACTTAGACCACTAGGAAATACTACAAATAGTCCGGTCAATTAGACATTCGAAGTTACATAAAGTCCCAACAAGCTGAAAATCAGTAAAATTGTTCAAAACATAATTATAAACAATGCTTAAAAGTTCCCCATCATTCCCGTGTATGGAAACAATTTTATTCAAGGTAAAAAAAATGATTTTTTCGTGATTTTCAGCAAAACGGTAAGTTTTATCATAAAAGTAACTCAGACAAAAATTGTAGATCATAAAATTATCTATAAAAAATGTCTCAATACTTTTTTTCTTACGAGCCACCGTTTTTGAGATATAACGATTCAATAAGTTATAAAAGTTGTTATCGTCTTAATATGCACAAGTTTCCACGCCACCTATGAGGTAGTGTACTTAGCGCGTCTTTTTAACGTGGTTTCCCCAGTAGACCTACTCCACGGGTCAGTTGTGATCTTGTTTAATGTAAAACTATTGCAAAATAACGGAATTTTTTAAAGATTGGAAAAGATAAAAGCGGTGTAAATAAAAAAAAAGTGGTGAAGTTCATTCGCCTGATTCGTAAGTTTCAAATTCTTGTTCTTCTTCTTGTTCTTCTTCTCCTGTTTCTTCTTCATCTTCATTTTGGATGCAAGTAAATTGCGTCAATAGCGATGTATCGCATGATACTTCGTCGGAATCAAACGAATCCTCCATTGTTTGTGATTCAATATTAGAGCACGACCGGCCTTGACAATTTGTGCATGCCAAAGAACAAAACAGTCCGACTTTTCACCTAACAATTTCACTGATTTTCAGCTTGTTGGGACTTTATGTAACTTCACTCTCATTTTTTGGTCTAAACTGACCGGACTAAAAAGAGAGATAATTGATTGCAACACAATGCTTTTTATCCTGAAAAAGTGCATTGTTGATGTATGTACACATTATACTGATAGTGATCTTGAGTAAATTACAGTAATACATTACAGTTACGCATTTGTTGGGCCATTGTACATTAACTTTCAATGTGTTTTTCTTTTTAATATAGTGTGCAGTCACGAGCACTGAAATGTATATGTAAAAATAGTTAGTTCTACTCGCTATTGAATTTTGCTAAGTGAATACATTTCATTGCTTGAATTTGCACTAAGGTTTTAAAGAAATTTAAATAAAGAGTAAACTTACTGCAGCAACTGGAACAAGTATCTCAACGAAGAGTCCAGCGAGCGCATGCCTGATATCCTTGTCCTTAACCTCTAGGAAGTACTGCGCGCACTCCTGGAGGAACTGGAATGAGGCTTCGAACTCCTCGATGGGTACCATCTTCACGCGGAAGAACTTCATACCCATCAGTAGAGAGATAATGCTTTGTGTCGTGTGCGGAGATGGCTCCCGGCTTTTCAGCTCCTGTTGGTAAAATAAATATGCAAAACATTTAAGATCTTTTTGTGGACGGCTATTGAAAAAAAATTATCTCAAGTGCGGCCACAGGCGGCTACGTCGCCCTCTAAGAAAGTGTTTTAATGGAGATGTTACGTGTGCCGCGACAGCAGCAATGCCGCCCCATTAATGCGCCTACCTTTGAAAGCGCATCTTTACCAACTTAACCCACAGCAACTCAAGGTAAAGATTGCACGAAAATTTTACCAAAGATGTTGCATTTTTAGACCAGTGCCTTTGAAAATGGTAAAAAAAAACAAAAGACATAATAGTAGGTTTTTTTTTAATGGAACATTAATAAGTCGATTCTTCATGAATTATGAATAAAGACTTATGCGTTTTCGAACACCGATGACGAAAAGAAAATTAAAAATGATTTTTCCCCTAGGGCAATAAATGCAATTTTACGCCCAGTCTGGTACGCTATTATGACGGTCTGTTTGAGCAAGAGGAGGGAAAAATAATTTACGTGCGACCTGAGGTCGGGAAGCGGGGGTAAAACACGTTTATCTCGATTTCCGGCAAAACTACGAGTCCTATGGAACATTGTGAAACATAGAAATAACCAAGTTTTTATTTTAATCTTTTCAAAACAATTTTTACTGTGGGAGGGGATGGCCCTCTCCCACTTCCCAACCTCAGATCACCCGTAACTTATTGTACTTTTCATTTTTCTTTTGTTTTTCCAATGTGTTTCATCCTACTATATTATTTTCGTTTAAAAAAGTTATCGGCACTGCAGTGCAAGTACGTAGAATTCGATAGGATTCGATTAGATAAAATTGTCAGTTTTTATGGAGTCATTTTATCGAGAATAACTGTCAAATTTATCTAATCGAGTCCATCGAATACTGTCGAATTCTACGTACTTGCACTGCTGGTCTATTTACTTAGCAATAGCGGTTGTTGCCGATCCCTTTTAATAACTATAATATCCACATAATGTTCTAACCGACTGGCCATGTTATAGGTGTCGATTCAGAACATTAGTGTTATTATTTGTTTTATTAGGAAGAACGGCGACAAATAAATAAATGGGTGATTAGCCGCTATTGACTTGCTAAACCGCAACCAAAAATTCTAAGCATCATCATTCTCTTGCATCCCAATTTATTTGGGGTTGGTGTCTTCATCCGCTCTTTTCTATTGCTCGTCAACTCAGCAGTCACCTCCTGTCTTCCCATATGATCGTTCACACAGTCCACCTTTCAAATAACAATTACCTTTAATTCAGCCGTAAAGCGTTTCCTGACCGATGCAAACCGAGATTGCGCCAGCACGGCCACCACCTCAGCGTACAGGTCCGCTATAAGGTGAACATTGGCAGCGTTCGGGTTCGATTGTAACCTGAGTATCATAAACGGAGACGTCATTGTACTGCCATTTATTTATTTCACCAACAGCGTACATACAAAACCTTTAAGTCTAGTCATTTAAACAAAATATGGGGTCAACCTGGCTAAATATGGGCTGTAAACTTGTAAGTATACACTTCCATAATGGTGTTCTAAAAGTTGTCTCAGTCTCATGAAATCTCGTGTCTGAGTCGAAGTTTTTCAAGGTTAACAAAAATCAGTTATTCGCGATTATTTTGGTTTCTATAGCTAGTCCTCCGCGCGCCTGTCTGTCTGTTCGCGATAAACTCAAAAACTACAGGTTCTCGAGGAAGGTTTTAATATATAACTAGTACGCGGGGGAGCCGCAGGCATCAGCTAGTCTATACTAATATTATAAAGAGAAAGATTTCATTATGTTTGTAAAAAAAAAAAATAAGTTTATGCTCAGAATAGAAATATTTATCAGTAAGTTTATTGTTTTTATAAAATTTATCAAATTATTGGAAGTGAATAAGTTCAGAAAAATTAATTTATTTACCTATGATGACTGAATACTTTCTTGCTGGAAGTTGTGAAAAGTTTTGTATGCAACGTGTGAGCAAGTTCATTTGCTATTCGTTTTGTTTGAGTCTTTCGCTTACTCAGGATTGAAATTTATAATCACTCGCTGCGCTCGTGATTCTATTTTTCAATCCTTCGTTCGCTCAAGACTCAAAATCAAAACTTATAGGAAAAACGAACTTTCCTCACATGTTGGATAAATAACTATTTTGAGATAGGGGGAAGAGAGCACACTGTCAGGTAGATTTTTTCATTACATAATTAAATTACTAGCGACGCCCCGGCTTCGCACGGGTCCAATGTATGTGACCGTAAAATTGTCAAACACGTTAGATTGTAATTTAACTAGAGAGATTGTAAACTCTACAGAAAGCGGGGACAACTTTGTTTAAAACTATGTAAAAAAAATATAATACAGCAATTGATTATGATATAAATAATTCGGATTTTGTTAGAAAAGTATGTTACTCAATTTGTGGTTCAGATTTAACTTTGTAGTGGGCTATGTAAAACTGGCCAATTAAGAGCCATGAGGATAATGTTCTCTTTTGAGTTTATAATAAGTCCAAGCTGTTATCTTATATAACTCTGTGCGCGATAGTTACGACCTTAGTGTATATTACGCATGCAACTGTTGGATTTACCGACAAACAAGTTCCATATAGACTTGAACACAAAATGCTATAGTTATAGTCAGGGAAATTAATTGCTTAGCAAAGTGCAACATTTCACACAACTGACAACTTTGACTGTTGTAATTTAAACATGAGTAATATTAAAGTTGGCAGTCAATTTTAATGTCCCTGATTTTACATGGCTAATATAACAATAAGACGTCATGCCCAGCTGCTTGTTTATTTCTGCCTTATACTACATGCCGAGGTCACAGCGACATTGAATGCAACTTACCCGTCCTTATAATTGAACCTCTTAAAGGCGACATTCTCAATGTACTGCACCAGGTCCTCATGGCCTGGGTGAAAGGGCAGCTGCTTCAAAACCTCGATGAGCGCGAGACAAAACAAGAACTCTACGGCCAGGTCTCTACGTTCTGCTTGGAGTTCCTCACAACTGCGCTCTACGGTCTCTGCGCCCGCGCCGCTACCCGACACGATGTAGATTATACTACTGTAAAACAAATAACGTGAAGGTTTACAAGTATAGGCAAACAGATACTAAAAATAATACCCAACATACATAATCCGGCTCATTTGGTCAGGTATTTTTAATTTCCATGTAATGTGGAGCCGCATTTGTTCTAGATCTTTGTCAGTTGTTAAAGGTTGTCAGCAAACTGAAAATCTGAGAACTAGTCTAACGAAGGAATATTTTCAGCACGGGCTGTGGAGGTCAGATTAACAGACGCTCTATATAAAATACTGTACAGCCGAACGAAAGCTAAATGATAATGACGCTAAAAGAAATCGTTAGAGTGACCCCGTTGCCATCAAGCCAGCCAGCACAACTACACCCCGTGTACAACTGCGCCAATTATAACCAGGTTTTATAACATTACAGAGAAAGTGGACGGCACACGACTCTCGATACAAATGCTCCTAATTAGATATGGAATTCGTGACTGTCCCATTGGCGATATATAATGGGGTTCTTTTTTCAGATGGGTTGATCAAATATAAAAACTAAACATACCCACTATTCGGTACGTGATCAGGAATATAAAAAACAACAATCATGCTCACAACACAGCAGGGCGATATAAGCCGGAATCATATCACTGTGTTGTGACGCTTACAGACGCAGTATTAACCAATCGAAACTCGTTGAGATATGACGTAGTTTTCTACACATTAGTTTGATTGGTGTATCCCGCCGGTCGTCATGACATAACACGACAAAATCTCTTACCTCTTATTTCTGAGGTCCTGGTGTGGTTTCTTTGCCTGTTCACTGAGCTGTGGCGAGTCTGCCATCTGCCTCTCCAGCCACCCGAAGAGTGCGCGTAGTAAGGACGGCAGGCAGTGCTCAGCCACTGTCCCGAATGCCTGGAGTATCTGATCCAGTTGAGGGTCTTCACCGCGCTGAAGAGTTTTGGCTAGTGGCTTTTCCTGAGGGTTTAAAATTTAAAATGGTTCGATAATTTACGAAGTAAAAATAAAGTTATTATTATATTGACACCGTAAAGGATAAAGGGAACATTTTTTTAGTGACGTGCGTTTTTATGCCTGTTGATAACTAATTAGAAGTTGCTGAAAATATAACCTCATTTTTCTGTAGCAGCTCTATTTTTTTAGGTCTAGCTATCAACTGTAATTTGAGGACAGAGGAACTTAAATCCGGAATTTTGATTTTGTAATGGATGAAAACTATAATAGTAACTGATATAACTGATATGGACAAAATGCCTGGAATGAATTCGTTTGGACTGCTTAAAATATCTGAGAAACATAAAGGATGAAAGCTATGCGGAGTATATTGAACTGATGTTATCACACTTCCAGAAGCTTGGTTGTAATATAAGCATCAAGGTACACTTCCTCCACAGTCATTTGGACAGTTTCCCTGAAAATCTTAGTGATCTGAGTGAAGAACAAGGGGAAAGGTTCCATCATGACATTATAACTATGGAGGAACATTATCAGGGCCACTGGAATGCTCATACGATGGCAGACTGTTGTTGGAGCACTAAAAAAAGCCCTTGTGAACCAAGTCAAGCAAGAAAATCTACAATATATTAGATTGTTTGATAAGTAGTGGTTCTTTTCGAGACTATGTGTGTGTGTATGTATAATTGTTTGGCGCGTGCGCAACTGTTCGATGGATTTTAGCTTGAGAGATGTCGTTAGATTCGTATTTACTGCGAGAGTGACACTGGGTATATCAAAATTAAAATGGCGGATTTTTGGCACCGAATTAAAATGTGTGTCACGCTCTGAAACCTGAACGGCTCGATCAAGGGCTCATCATTAGGATTTAAAAAATACCTAAGTAACTAAAAGGTGTAAAATAAAAAGAAAATAAAAAACATTAAAAACCCGACTGAGTAAAAAATAACTTTATAAACTGAAAAGAAAGAAAAATCAACTACTGGACCGATTTGAAAAATTCTTTCAGCAATGCATAGCTACATTATCAGGAAGTAACATAGGCTATATTTTAGCCCCGTACTCCCACGGGACCGGTACTACGCGGGTGAAACCACGTGACGTCCGATAGTCTAGACTAAAATCATGACTGTATGAAGATATCACAGTTCACAACTAAACTTAAAATGTCACTTACGGGATATCTCCCGTGGTTCTCAACCCGCGGTCATGGCGCTTGCAACAGCTTCGAAATATCGGGAGCTCAATAGAATTAACAACCAAGGAAGATATCCCGTAAGTGACATTTTAAGTATAAAATCATTACATCCATCATGGGTCCCGACTGTTGCCCTGTTGTCTGAACTTGTTTTTTTTTTCAGTTTTTTTTTTGAGTACTTAATTATTTATTTCGTACGCCGCCGTTGGAACGTTGGTTAAGAAATTTCGTAAGATTGTCCATCTTACATCTGATCGGAAATCAGAACCCCAAAAATGTATAATATATTTCCCATCATCATAATTCATGACATAAAAATGCTGTTAATTTGTGAATTTATGTTCATTTTCATGCGTATTTTTTTTAACCAGATGACGACGTTGTTTATTATCTGACTTTAAGAAACACTGGAAAAACCTCCAGATGTCAGAATTATTTTATAAGTTCAGGCATAGTCTTGATCAAGTTATGAGAGAGTCTCACAAATTGGTGTCTAAGAAGGAGTTTAGAGGAAAGAACCACACATTTATGGTATTTGGTTCTTCTGACAAGTATCCGTTGTATACTCGTTTCAAATTAAGATTATATTAGCAAATACTTTTTCATAAATCTACCATACCAGTGGTTCAGCCATGACGGCCTCCATCTTCCTCTCAGCCTGCACGGTGAACTCGGTGAAGAGTAGCCTCATGACGAACTCGCCCGGGCGCAGGTCGGAGTCGGCCGGGGGGATCGGGCCTTTGTGTCCGCCCCATGGCAGCATTGAGCCTGCATCAAAAGGTGTCAATGTGACATTATAGTGGTTCGAGATAACATCTCAATTTACGAACTCAGTATGGTCAGCATCGAAAAGGCTTTACAATATTTATCGTACTTAAAATTAAACGCTTTCATTTGATAAATACTTACTAAAACTGACATGCTTGTATTAGTGATGTTTTTCCTTCAGTCAGTTCTTACGTAAGATTTTAGCCTATGTAGGATATTTTTACACTTTCATCTAAAATTCTAAATTCTTCAAGTTGTAAAACTGATCACAGTTCATTTTGATGATGACTGTACAATTCAATAAACTATCTATCAAAGTCCTCTCACTAATAATTTCCCTTTATTTACAGTCACCATGACAAGCAAACGAATTGATTACCATCAAACAACATTCATTTGAACATGTGTTTAATTCATTTTTGTAATTGATAAAGAAGTGTTAAAAAGAAAATAGTAGAGCCAACCGACCTCTGGAAGCTACGTAAGCAGCGACGCCGACGCCGACGCCGACAGTAGTGCCGACGGAGCGCCAGTCAGTGACGATGGGGATCGGCTTCTCGAGCAGCGAGCCAGCCAGCTCAGTGATGGGGTCGCTGAATATGCTGGCTGCTTCGGCGTCGTGGCGCGCCTCCGACAGCACGCTGCCCTCCGACTCCGCCTCGCTCGACACCATCGACGATGGAGCTTCCTCCGTGCCGGAAGCTGCCATGATGTAACCACATTTTATAACAGTTATTTTCATGACAATATTATTCGTACTGAACCCGCGTGCTGGATTAAAGCCTATTCTCCTTTCACAGAGAGGAGCCTTGTGTCCCAGCAGTGGGAACGTTATTTATGCTTCTATTCATAACTGCTTTAGTAGCTTAACTATATTAATTAGGTTAGTTTGTGGATATTCCAGCAGGAAGTTATCGGGCACGAAAATAAATAATACAATAGTTTCCTTATACTATTGCCATTGTGATATTATTTATATGTAGTAGTAAAAAGAGTAACCATAGAGTTTCTTGCCGGTTCTTCTCCATGGAATCGATCAACGCGAACCGCGTACCTTTTTCGACGTTTTATAAGTGCCCATCTAGGCCTATTTCAAATAAAATATTTTGATTTTGATTTTGAACCAAGCATAATGTCTTATCTATAATGATATTATAAAGCTAAGAACTATTCAACAAAGCAACAGAAGTGCAAGTGAAGCTCTCTGGTTATTGATTGGCGACCTGAGTGTGACCTAGTGAGTGTAATGGCAGGCTATAGGGCCAGCTTGCTCAGTAGTCTGGCTGGTTATGGTCAAGCCACATGTATCAATAAAGCAAACATGGTTAATTCAACATTTCTTAATTCTAGGTACCTATACTTTTTTATTATTTAACTAACATAACATCACGCCTGCAATCCCTTGGGGGGTTAGGCATATGTGTATTTAATAGTACAGCCATATTTCGCCTATTGCCATCAACTGTTCACAAATACTTCTATTAGTTAATAGTAGTTTATGCAACTGTGCATAATGAAGGGCATTACAACACGAGTGTGGGTTTAAGAAACGAACCGAAGGCGAGTTTCTTAATAGCATCACACGAGTGTTGTAATGCCTAATTATGTATAGTTGCATACACTACTTTATCTACCCAAATATCATAAGGGCTCTATGATGGGTTCAGGAACCATAGGGAAATGACCTGCATTGTTACTTGGCCCTTGATTTTTGTGCCAACAGGTTATTAGTTGCATTCGTCGCTGCATTTACGATATCTGGCGGAGTATTCATGACAATTTCTGAGTCACTATCACTCATTTTCGACAGAAATAAAGAATGGGTTACTGGAAATAAAAAGCTAACGAACAAATGACAGCTCGAAATGGCGGCGTTTCGGATATCTGTCATTTTTTTTTAAATCATAGGCAAACGAACATAGTCACTATTCTTGTGTCACTCGAGATCGAAAATGTCGTGCGATTTATAATTAGAATCATACTGAATTGGGGATTTTTTTTTTTTTTATCGATATCTGATTTAATGTAGGTGGTACTAGAATAGCACACTCTCTTGAATTTGACACCTGTTCCAAATTTAAAACTCATAACGCAACTGTTTACAATTGCGTTATGAGTTCATTACAGCACCGTTCATTTCTGCAGGTTGGTAATGCTGGTCATTGCCTATGGTTTTTGAACGCATTAGAGAGGGTTTATGATATTTGGGTAGATAAAATAATTTATCTACCCAAATATCATAACGCAACTGTAAACAGTTGCGTTATGAGTTTTAAATTTGGAACAGGTGTCAAATTCAAGTGAGTGTGCTATTCTAGTACCACCTACATTAAATCAGATATAGATAAAAAAAAAAAAACCCCAATTCAGTATGATTCTAATTATAAATCGCACGACATTTTCGATCTCGAGTGACACAAGAATAGTGACTTTGTTCGTTTGCCTATGATTTAAAAAAAAATGACAGATATCCGAAACGCCGCCATTTCGAGCTGTCATTTGTTCGTTAGCTTTTTATTTCCAGTAACCCATTCTTTATTTCTGTCGAAAATGAGTGATAGTGACTCAGAAATTGACATGAATACTCCGCCAGATATCATAAATGCAGCGACGAATGCAACTAATAACCTGTTGGCACAAAAATCAAGGGCCAAGTAACAATGCAGGTCATTTCCCTATGGTTCCTGAACCCATCATAGAGCCCTTATGATATTTGGGTAGATAAAGTAGTGTATGCAACTATACATAATTAGGCATTACAACACTCGTGTTGTAATGCCCTTCATTATGCACAGTTGCATAAACTACTATTATAATCTTCCTGCCCTGACCACATCTACTCATGGGTACAGTGTAATATAAATTCCCATGTCTGTGGTATAATATTGATTTACAAGTACATTGTAATATCATAATACTCTTAATGTCATGCTTATGAGCATACCAATACTAAAATAGCTTTATGTTTTCCCTGATGAGGATGTTAAGAATATTCAGTAATAACTTCCTACTCATATCTCTGTGATCATTAATCTTTACCAAAATATTGTAACTGTTGTTTTACAGTGCTTTATTAATAATCAAATATATTGAATTTGGAAGCCTTGCTTGAGAAACATTTCACAAATGAATAGAGAGTCGAGTTCACCTTGAAAAGGACAAGCACAAATATTTCGAGTTGATGGACCTGGAGTAACTATTGAAAAGACACCAGACAACGAGCGTATAACCTAACACCAGAAGAAGAATTGTTATTTAGAACAGCTTGACAAGCAAAACAAAAACTAGTTTAAATGATATTCCAAGTTAAAACGAAATATGTATAATGGGCTCAATCAGCCTACCATGTGTGTCAATCATATTGACAACCTAACTGGTGTTTTAAATTTACACTTGTTTGTTCTTTTCTTTACTAATCACAAACAAATCACACAAAAACTTTACATTTACAGGTAAAATGTATGAAAGAGAGCATTACTCAATACTGTTTTATCTACCGTTGAAACTTTGAGAGGTCCAAATTAGGGAGATGTTTTATAACAGTGATGGATATGTATAATGATAATTCTCAGAGCCCACCTGAGACATCCTCGCCATGTCCTTCTGAGGGGACGGTGCTCAGGGAGTCAGATTCCTCTGATGCCATCATTTTGATTGTTTTCTTGTACTGCTGTCCTATATCACTACAAACAAAGGATGTTGTGTTATCAAGCGTTCAAAACTACTGTAAGTATGTCACACACAGTTACTAAGAGAGCGTTCAAGTATTACGTAACGCAATTTTTGAAGATTTTAGACTCTCCCTTCCCCCCATGTAACGCACCGTAACGTTTTTCTGTACCCTCCCTCCCCCTCCCTAAACGTTACGTAACATTCAAGTGACCATTAAAGTCACAATTATGTTGAACAAAGTATAATACCTTTGTTATTGTATTAATTGCGTTTGCAGTAGTGATAAACAAAAGAAGAGATTTTTAAGTTATATGTTTTTATTTAGCCATAAATCAAATAAGTGTAGGTACGTAAAAACACAATTCAATTGCAATTACTGCTCCTCTGTCCATTTGTTTGCCAGCCACTCAGACTCTTTCATTACTGGTATTCGGAGAGCAGACGAAGAAGGTTCCGGTGTTGTTAAACTACTTGCATCAACTTCGTCTTCATTGAGCCAATCGGCATCCTCAGACAATGCTTCACTATGGCGCACAATGCAAAGCAGCTCATTTGCCCGTCTGGCAGCAAGTCGCTGTGGCCGTATTCTACTTTCACTTTTATATGCTAAGAACAACTGATGATATAAATCTCCCGCTTTCGAGGACATTACGGTAGGTATATTCTCACTCTTTAACAACACTGACAACAGCAATGTGCTTCTGTATAAACTCTAATCAATACTGACATCGATAATAAAATAAAAATCACGTACATACCGTTGAGGGATTTCCCAAAACATAAACGAAAAGGGTAGGAGAGTTGGAAGATTCTAATTCCCTAGCTCCGAGTTGGAAGATTCTAAATTCCTAGCTTTTTTATTAAAATAAAAAAATATTACGTAACGCGTTGTTTAAATACTCCCCCCCCGCCCTTGTAACGCACTGTAACGTTTTCCAAGACCCCTCCTCCCCCCAAATTGCGTTACGTAATACTTGAATGCTCCCTAATTAAACAGAATTTGTTAATTACCTTGTTGTTCTATGTTGAATCAATCATCTTCTCTCAGTATTCCTAAAACAAAACACCTTGATATGGTAACTTTTAAGATAATTTTCTAAAAAAGAAGACATTAATTATACAATTCTTTACATACTACTAACTACATATTTTTTAACCAAAGCACAAGTACTACATAGTGGGGTAATTTTAGCAGTACATGTAGGTACTACATAGTGGGCTAATGTTTAAAACATAAAATGAAATAATAATGCAATGCATGAAAAGGTGACAGTCGCAAAAGCAGGCATAAGCACTAAATTATATTACACATACTTCTACTATATATACAAACATACAGTCAGGTGTAGGTAAAATAATATTAGAATGAAGGAAAAACAATTATTTTTTGGGTTTAACATTGATTCTAGTTACTTTGTGAGCTGTCTGAAAAAAATGATGACTCAACCTCATCTTGTTCATCAAAATAAATTATTAAAGGTACGAATCCTTATGCAATTTTATAATTGGTAAGTAATCCAATATTATCATATTGGGCGAAAAGAGTTACTTGTACTTGAAAATTATAAAATGTATTAATTAGTGCTTATTTTCTTCTGAATAAAAAATATTCTTAGAGATAAGTAACTATTAAAACTTCTCAAAAATCACAAGGCATGAAACAGTTTCAGTTTTACAAACAGTTTTCCATACAAATTGAAGGCACACATATTGTGTAGGTATCACATTTATATCCAGTTTTGAAGGACAAATGTAACAGAGTTTTATAGATGGATTATCCTCTGCTCATTGAGATATAAGTACTAACGTACTAGAGAAGACACCGTAAATTACTACTTTGTCTCGTTCAACTGCGGCGATCGCTCCGCACCTCACTCAGCATACAAATACACTTCCGCAGCAAATCTAGCGCTGTGGTAAATTCGTTACGGTTTAGACGAATTGTTATTATTTTAGCGCTGCAGCAAACTAGAGATTCAAATTACGAAGAATAGGACAGTTCAGTTATTTGACGTAGCTTCTCTAGTACGTTAGTACTTATATCTCGATGCCTCTGCTTCATTTTCTTCCCATTACATTTTCCGGTTCCATAACTGGCTCAAGAAGTCTATCCATTGATAAGTGTCAGAATTATTCTTATTTTCATTTATGCAGCTTGTTTCATACCTGAAGAACTTGGTTGATTCATTGTTACAATTGAATGAAAATAAAAGTGAAACACAGTGAAACTTGGTTAAGTGGGACCTGGCTAAGTGAGAATCCTCCATGGCTGGATCTCATGCTGAGGTCCCTACAATTATGACTGGATATCTAAGACAGTAGGTAAGTAGAATACCTCTTTAAGTGAAACCAATTTGCAGGTCCCTTGAATGTCCCAGTTATCCAAGTTTCACTGTACCTTATAAGTTGTATAAAAAGTTAACTAAGTACCGATGAGTGGTCACCATTCTGTACTTAAAGGTAATAATGTCTGTAAATACAAAACTATTCACCAATAACATTTGAATGTACTCCCAACAGACCACTTTCTAATATGAGTACAATATTACTCTATTAGTTAAATGTGACAATCGCTTTGCAATCAACACTATTGAGCTCAAGCAATGTACTTGCATGTAATGTTATACTATGTGGCCTAGTTGTAATGAGGTCTGGAAGCTACTGAGATAAACTATGTACAGTGACACACATTACACAGCAGTGTAGTTGTACAGTTCACACAAGTAGATAAGGATGCCTAACGGTGACTACACAATGACTGAACACAAAACATAGCTGTATGATACCGACACAAATCTAAGCAAATAGCAAACTAATAAAATTAAAGATACAGAAATGATATTACTTATGTCTGGTGGTGTTCCCTACACCTAACGGTGGTTCTTTTCTTTATTATTTTATACATTTCAATTCAAAACAGCTTTAGCAAAGAAATGTCAAAGCTGGGATATTAATAAAAATAAATTTCTAAGAAACATGACTAAAATGCAGTTTTTTTAATAGTTGGAAGTACTCTCAACTTTAGAAGTGTGGGAAGCATTTTGGTAGCTGGGACTTCTAGCGAGCTGGACACAGCCGTCAATCCAGTATTTATTATCATTATAAGTCTAATCATTTAGATGCATTTATCATAGTTTTAGTCAATGACCAACCATCTTCATACCTATTTGTTGTTTTATGATGGTATTGAAGATGGAGATATTTCTGAAATAACACATGCAACATACCACTAAAATAAGCTTATATGATTACAAACAATGTTATGAATTGCAAACAGACAGCTGAGTTACTAAAAGCTAGCTTTACTCCTAAATTATACCTAGAGGATTTCAATAAAAATAGAGCAGTGTCTGACATGTTACAGAGAAAATCTGATCACTTGTTCTAGACTTACAGTCAAGTAGGTATTATAACTTTCAGTTCCACAGAAGCAACAGAAATATATAAGTAATCGGCCGTAATAACCTCTAGCGAGTATTAAGAATCGATCGATATAGAACAGAACTTTACTGCATAACAATGAGCTAACACTGTTTGAGAAAATGGTTTGTGATGACACAACATGCAGTTACTTGCAAAACTATTCAATTCATGATCAAAAGATTAAGGAAGGCCCGTTTTTATGGTTTACAAACAGAGCACAATTTTGTATTTCATCTAGTTTAAATTAAATCGAGTCTACGATCACAAACAAGGCAAAATTGACAAAAATTACCTTTGAGCCGCAATGAGTCAAAAAATGTATCGTTACGACGCTTGTATGAAAAACACCGACGTTATCTGCTGTCACTAAAATAGATTGTCTTGATTACCAAAGTTTATACAAAAACCGTAATCCGTTATAAATCTATCTTCAATCACGCAGAAATACAGTACAGCAGTACACTGTACAGCAAGCAAATTAATTACCCAAACGTCAATGGTGTTGCCATATCACACAATTAATTAAATAATTATTTTCATCTCAGTTTTTGCGCAAAGTCAGCAACGTTGCTCGAGAGATAGCTTTAGGCTAGCCCGCGAAATTCAAATCAAATGGTTCAAGATCCACGTTGAACGCCAGACGTATTCTAAGTATGTTATTTTATAACCCTTCAATTGTGTATATGCTTTTAAAAATATCTGCGGCAGTACTATATAGTGAACGGTTGAAGATTATAAAAAATTGATTTATGGATGCTTTGGCTGGAATTATTCGATTAAAACCAGAATAAAAGGAAACATCTGTAAAGTTAGCATAGAGCGACTCGACGGACAACATTTTTTGCCAATTTTTTTACGGGAAGTGAGATAAACATATACAAACACTATGAAATGCACACACAGAGACAATATCATCATCATCATCAGCTTATAATCTTCCCACTACTGGGACACGGCCTCCTCTCAATGAGAGGGAATGGGCCATTGGGCTATAACCTACCACGCGGGCCCAGTGCGGATTGGTAGATGTCACACATGTCTACGAATTTTTGGTTCTAGGACGTCATGCCCACAGAGACATGCATAACCTATTTTGCTGCAAATGCACACGAAGACGCACCGTTTATGAATTATAAATCGGTATGTTAGAGTGCATTAAGAGGTTTTCTTTTTGATAATTTAATAAAAATTGTTTCATGAACTCGATAGATGACGTTGATCTGACTACGTTACTAGGTGCCAAAGCAAAACTTAGTACTTTCGTTTGCATAAGCTTCCGAATTTAGCCATTAGGGTACAAGTGAAATTATGTGACGTTCTGTTCCTTGCAATAACGTGCCGAGATCAGCGCCATCTATAAATCGACAAGGGAAGAGTTGAAAAAGAAAATCTTGAAAATATTCTTAATCTAACTGATATCCACAGAAAACTAAAACAAAAACATTTTTTTTTATCGAGTACTTACCAGTACTCGATAAAAAGGTTGATTGTTGTTGTAAAACAAAAATTAGACAGCAGCGGTGGCCCAGTGGTGGCGGCCCCGACTAGAACTTACGCACAGTAAGTCGTGGGATCGAGCCCAGGCAGGGGCATTGCATTGCAATCTCAAAAACGGTGAAGGAAAACATCGCGAGGAAACCGGCGTGTCTTAAAACCTAAGATATGTGACATCTAAAAAACCTGCACTGCGCCCGACGGAACGGCTATTTATGGCAGGTAGTCACCTGTTCAACCCGGTGACAACCTCGTTCAAGACTCACTTTTGTTAGATTTTGATTTAGTTCGCCACCACCACGATAAGATGGCGCTGCTTGTATGATGACGGAAATACGGTTGAGAGTTATCTCCATATAAATAATGTAGTCCTTAGATTATATACCTAGTCTTTGATGTCAGACACGAAAAGGTTGCCTTGGCATTCCGGGATTGACACGTCATGTTTACGTCACTATTCAGTTGCCACTTTGTTGCGACAAAACACGAAATTATGGAAACATTTTCAGTCATCATTTTATTAAAAATACATAAAGCATTTAAATTGTTGTTTTGGTTTGCCTGATCATACCAAATAATTCAATTTTATCATATACCAACGTAATAAATACTTAAAACTTCAATGTTTGATCGGATTCGCTCAGAGAATTATTTCGCACTACTGGTAACACCGAAACGGGCTGTCTCATTGACATAGACCGCCGCCGTTTCGTCATGTATCGCTATTCTTTTCTAACACATGTGCCGGTCTTACTCAGTGATAGTGTAAACAGTGATTATTTCCAACATTTATTAAAGGACAATGGCCATTATTGTATGAGTGGTGTCCCAACCCTTGTAACAAGTTGGGACTATGCCAAGTTTTTATTGTAATTACGTGCAGGTCAAAAGTTATTGGACTTCAAGTGAAAAATAAGTTTTCGATTTAAATAATGCTGTAATCATTCTTTATAACAGGTTGTGTTACATGTAAACATAATTATTACATTTATAATAATTGTACAGTAATCACAGGCAATAGTAGTTATTTTTTGCAATATCGTACTTGAAACTTCATGTCTAACTTGCTGTCGAGTCAAAGACCGACTACAGTACACACACAAATATTCCATAGTTCGTAATACAGTATAATCTCATTAATCCGGCACTTCGATAGATCGGGCACGTCCAATAATCTGGCACCCTCCTCCCACGCCTCCCTCGCCCCTCTTTAGACCTGTGCGCTTCGGTCACTACGTCGTCGACTAGCAGTCTAACCTCAAAACTTATAACTAATATTGGAGCCACCAACTACTACAACTGCTGTAAGAGTTAAACCAGATGATGCATTGATTTGTTTCAATGCCTGCAAAACATGGGCAGCAGAAAACGGCATATCTGCCAAAGATATTATAATTCTTCGCAACATGCGAGTAAAGGTTTTTAAGCAAGGACTTCAAGTTGCACAAAAGTAGACCTGAATTAAGGATTATTTAAAAACTATGTAATTAACTACATTATGTACCTACATGTTAATTTAATACATTACATACATTTATTCCCTCTATGAATTGCTTTAATTCAGTAATCCGAACATTCCAATAATCCGGCACTCTCCGGTTTTTAACAGTGCCGGATTAGTGAGATTACGCTGTAGTTCGTTATTTTATTATTTTTATTCAATCAAAAACACGGAACTACAGCACAGCTACCAAAAACTGAATGTGCTGAAAGCGCTAGATAAATCATTGCATGTACATGCACCGGCAACCATCTATTTCTAACATATAGCGCTGTCTCATAAAATATCGTTATCTGCTCCTTCGATTACAATATGGCAGCGTGTGGCGCGAGGTGGGATTGGGGGTGTTGGCTTAGAGTAGGCGCACGGTTGCTCTTGTAGTTTTTTCAACTTGATTTTAAAATCGTTTCAGCCCTTTTGTCATTAAAATATTAATTGATTAAGTTTTATTCAATATTTTTTTTGAATAAATGATACCACTTTAACAGCTTCCCTGCACAAGATACAGAGTTACGCCCATACAAAAAAACATAACACTAATTGAGATCTTTCAAATGATATAGGTACGAAAATGTTACAACACTTGGGACGAAACCGCTCATTGTCCTTTGTGGACGTCTAAGCACGTTTGTCTTTTGTTATATTATTTTTTTTTTCTTTTACCACTATCAAAATATTCAAAATATTGTTGGTTGTTCTAAGTCTAATCACACTAGCGAGTTACGAGCGAATTGATAGCGGGGCGAGTGCGCAGCGTGTGCGCGGCGAACACGCCGCGGGTAGGCAGCGAGTTCGCGGTGTGCGATTCGTGTTTTGTCCAATCATTAATTTTATTTTTCTTAGCGGCGAGCTCGCTGCGCACTCGCCCCGCTTTCAATTCGCTCGCAACTCGCCAGTGTGATAGGGCTCTAAGAGTAGAAGTTTAAAAGGCGGTACAATAAGGTTTTGAGTTCCCCGAAATTAATCAGTGGCCAATGAATATTATAATTGGTAGTGATTCTATTCTGCATTGTTTTTTTTTTTTAATTGGGACAAGCCCGCCACACACGCCCAAACCACTGTAACTCCTGAAAGCCAGAATCAGCAGTGGCGACCACCAGAAAAACGCCGAGACAATGAAGCTCGACGAAGTCCCAGATAATGAATTTAACTGTCTTGGATCCCGCAACGAAATGAATCAGAAAGTATAGCGGAGGATTAGGAAAGAACTGTAATTTCCACTTTCCTCCATATCAGCAGGAGAAAGTACGAAACAAGGCCAATAGGCACAAAGGGACGTTTACAACTAGGATAGGCCCAGTTGCCTAGCACCACGGATAAATATTAACGTTAATGGGTCCTAAGCAAAACCTAAACAGCTCTCTAAGCTGTTTTATTTGATTCATGGCAAAAACGCTTGAACGCACGGAAATTTGCTCTAGTTTCTACAAGGTCCGTATAGTAAATAACTCCGGATGTAACCTGTACACTATTAAACATAATATTTCGTTCATTTGGTCAAAGACTACACTCCCACAAAATGTGATGTGCAGATTGTTCATATTCGCAGTCAGATGTTGAACATTGACAAAAAGGCGAGTCAACAAGCTTGAAGGAAAATAATTCATGCGCCCCGGACGCAGGTCACCGGCTGGCGCTTACCTCACTGTTGGAGGTACCAGAATAGCAGTCCGGACTAGCATGAAATACTTGGGCCTGGTTTTGCGCCAAAGTTGATTGGCACGACGTCCGCCCTCAGTCGGCTGTTGCCGAACCTGGGCGGCCCGAACGTGGTTTGCCGACGACTGTGCACGGGATTTCGGGGGTTCGCTCGATGACGCTCTATGGGGCCCTGGTGTGGAGTCTCTGTCTGCCCAAAATAAAGTTCTACTGCGGAGGCCGCAGAGAGTCATGGCTGTCAGGGTCATACGCGGATACCGCACTAACGCCTAAATCTATCGACGTAGTGCAGATGTACAGGCGGAGAGTGGTAGATGCCCACTCCCTGCGAAGTGGAGGCTTCTAATATTTGAGGATAAAACACACGTTTTTAATGTAAGAGTTTTGCTATTGTATGACAAAGTCAAGTGAAGTCAGTACTCAGAATAGAGTTGTATTTGGAACACTATACAGCCAGGATGATTCTTTATTGAATTTAAACCAAATAGGTTCAACACCTCCCAGTAATGGAGCATCCTGTACCAAAGATATTCCATAGGTACAAACAAAAAAAAATAAGATCAACCTGTATATAAAAAATACAATTCAAAAAATATGACAGCCCTTAAAAAACAAATACATTCAGTACAAAAAATATATTGAAATTGCTAACTCCTCTTAACTAAACCTAAAGCATTTGTAAATCTAGAATGTTTAATTCTGGTTAGTGATTTAGTGAGTATGTCAGCTAGCATGTCATTTGTTGAAATGTACTGTAGGATGAAATCAGTCTGTGAAAGTTCCCTAATGAAGTGATGCCTTATGTCTATGTGTTTAGTGCGACTATGAAAGGTATCATTTCGAGTGAGTTTGAGTGAACTTTGGTTATCCGAATGAATGGTAATGGGCTGAACGACGTCGAAAACTTCTTTAATGAGTGATCTCATGTAAATGGCTTCCTTACATGCTTCAGTAAGTGTCATGTACTCAGCCTCAGTGGTGGACAGTGCCATTTAAGAAAGCGGTTTCTACATCAAGGTGATCTAACTGGACGTTAAGTTGTACGGCAAACGCAAGAAGCAGTCTAACTGACGACAGTCGTGCTACAGGAGAAAAAGTCTCACCGTAATCGATACCATGCACCTGGGTAAAGCCTTTTGCTACTAATGTTGCTTTAAATTTAACAACTTCGCCGTTAGTATTCTTTTTTATTTTATAGACCCATTTATTTTTAATAATCTTTCTGTCTGTGGGTCTCTCTACTAATTGCCATGTCCCGTGTTTCATTAAACAATCGTACTCATTTTTCATAGCTTTTTGCCATTCAGAACTGTGAACATCTTCTACGGCTTGTTTGTAGGTTTCCGGTTCATAGTCTGACACCATAAACATCGACGGACTGTATCTGTCAGGTGGTCGTCGTTGTCGTTGCGGATATCTGGGTTCATTGATCGTGCTGTCTGTTTCTGGAGAAGTTGATGCTGATTCACTGGATTCGTTATCTACAGTCAAATACTCTTGTGATTCAGAAACTTCAGGCAGACTTTCAATTCGTTCAGTATCTGTAAACAATTCTGGTGTTACTGGTTGTAAAGTTTCGACAGTCAAGTACTCCTGTGATGTTTCTGCTTCTGAAACTTCTGGCTGGCTTTCAATTCGTTCAGTATCTGTAAACGATTCTGGTGTTACTGGTTGTGAATTTTCTATCCTTATTTGGTCGTAAATGAGGGTACTGTCGGCAGTAGTAGTGGTAGGTTCCACTGCTGTAGCAGGGTTTCCCACTTTATCTTCGATGAAGATGACATCACGTGCGACAATGATCGATCTGGGATTATGAGGATCTACAAGGCGATAGCCTTTACTCTCACTTGAGTAACCAACAAAGATACAAGCTTTTGTTTTTGAATCTAACTTAGTGCGCTTCTCTTTAGGAATTAATAAAGCATGCGCTTCGCAACCAAAAACACGAAGATGTGATAAATCAATCGGTTTTTCATACCATAATTCGTCAGGAATTTTATTGTTCAACGCTTGAGTTGGTGTTGAGTGAATTTCCCGGGACCGAATATGGCGTGGCATCAATGAAATCGCTACTAAAAAACCTAGTTATAATGTTCCCACATTTTTTTTCGGTTAGGTGAAATTGAAATCTATGTGTAGCACTAAATATTTTATTTATTGGATTAATGGATACTCCAATAAAATAAATTAAACCTCAAAATCTTTCATTGCCGTGTTTGTCCACACCTCACCTTGTTGTGTATTATTCCTCGTTGGTAAAAACCATAGAGTCCTATTGGTTATTTATATTAAAATCTAGTTTTATTTGATACATGAATAGTTAAAGTATTGTTACGGAATACATTGATTCAAATATTTAAACAATACAACGAATGGTTCATAAAAAATCATTTGTCCCAGAACTACCTTTCATCGCCGTGTCCTAATCATGTTTAAGGATATTGCTTTACCTACGACTTGCGTCCCCCCTCCCGGTATGCTAAGCGTTGCATTTTAGTGCCGCCTAAGTGCCCGACGTGGAAGGACGTACACACGTGCCCGCGTTTTCGCGCCATAAATGTAAGTATTCAATTTTTATGTTACTGGACATTTTTTCTTTCATCGCCGTGGATAGGTATAACTTACATTTGAATAAGTTTGTCTTCATGAGTAAACAATCGATAGGGCACCATTTCTCGTATGTTGATTTGTGAAGTGTTTTTTTCTTCGAATAGTTAATAGATTTTTTGTTATTTATATTTTTTGGCTTGATTTTCATCGCCGTGCTTTCATTGCCGTGGTTTCCGTGGCCGAAATTTGCTATGGCAATAAAAAAAAAGTCACGGCAATGAAAAAAATTTCATTGCCATGCCTTTAAAACAATTTAGTTTCATTGCCGTGGCCAGGTCTTTCATTTCCGTGACTTGTGTTTTCATCGCCATGTTATGACTAGGCAAAGAAATCATCTTTTTAACCGACTTCTAAAAAAGGAAGAGGTTCTCAATTCCTATTTTTTTTTTTATGTTTGTTCGCCCATAACTTCGTCGCTTGCCAAACGATTTGATTTTTTTATTGTTGGAAAGGGTTTACTTTCCAAATGACCACCAAGTCGGGATCTTATCATAGAATCTTGGCGAAATCCAGGGAACTCTTCAAATTTTATAGGATAACGTGCAGCGATTTTGGTATTTTCTTCAACAAGTCATGCATTTGCGTTTAATAAGAACCATTCTACCATCAGATCTGATGATGAAGCCAAGAGTCACGGAACTCCATAATGAGACAATGTATCCTAGTCGTGTTTGGGCCAGGGACCGTACAACCCCGAATATAAGTTAATTCGTTCGAAAGGGTTACATGTTGTGCGGCTTCAGTCACGGAAAGGGTTACCTCTTGGTAGTGGTAGCCCTTTCATAACACTAACGTTAGGGTAACCCTCTCAATAAGTTTACTAGTACAAAATGTTACCGGCTCCTGTATGGTTTCCAATTGAAGAAGATAACCCCTTGAAAGGGTTTTGTCGGGGTAACCAAAGGGTTTTAAATCAAATAATTTTAAATTACGTTGAAGTTGAGGAAAAGGTATTGTTGACCTTGGAAGTTTGGAATCATATAGAATCGTTCATTGAGTGTTTCTTACTCGGTTTCATAGGACGGTGATTTCTTTTTTGACCGACTTAAAAAAAGAGGAGGTTCTCAATTCGTGGGAACCTTTTAATTTTTTTTTGTTTTTGTTATGTATGTTCCCCGATTACTCGAAGATATCTGAACCGATTTGGATTATTTTTATTTTGTTTTAAAGGGTATACTTCACAGGTGGTCGCAAGTCTGGATCTGATGATGGAATCCTGGAGAAATAGTGCGAAATCTTCAAATTGTATAGGCACACATAAATCAGTTTGGGTAGTTTTCGAAAGAGTACTTTTTCAGAGTGGTCCCACTTAAATTTGGTGAAGTCAGATCTTCACCAAATTTAAGTGGGACCACTCTGAACTGATGAACTTCGGAGATAGACAACGGAACTCCTCAATAAATGATAGGAAATGGACTGGGATTGCTGAAATCTCATGGCTATCTATTGATTACACCAGTTCATAACATAACATCACGCCAGTACGCTGTGAAGGGTGAACCACTAAAAAGAGAAAAATGATATTTTTTTGCAAAAACTAAACCGACTGCAAAAAACACAAAAAAAGGAAAAATAACTTAAGCTTTAGAAGTCAGTGACAAATAAACGAAATCAATCAACAAAGGTTTTATTAAGTTACTAGCTGACCCGTGCAACTTCGTCTGCGTCTCATAAGAGAGAGAGGGAGAGCGGGAGTTTCTCGAAGGACCAATATGCGGGTTTATAATTTTTGCGCGGGAAAACAGATTATGAGAAATGTATGTTGCCAACACTTATAAGAGAGTAACGGGAAAGAGGGACTTACTTGAAGGTGAGGATGATCGCCTGGACCGATGACAGATGCGACTGGAGTGCGCCGGGTTGAGATCCAGCACGGGTTCCGGAGATTTCTTCAGCACTTCACTGGTATTAATTGTCCCACGTTGTGTTGGCCAACACGTTTTTAAAGTTTAGAGTCTTTGCGGTGGTTCAGCTGTTAGTTTCTGCGGCGCGCGCCGCGGAAGCAAGCGGTAGAAATATGTGTGCGGTGCGGTGAACGATTCAAACGGAATAGAGAGATTCCACCGTGGCGTTCTCTTGTCAAAAACCGCGGCGGAAGTTGACGAGCACCTTTCTCTTTCTGTCACATGCGACGTAGTAGGAAGGAAGGAGATAGGAGTATCAAATAAATGTTGACAACATGAAAAAATATGTTTGTTTTGGAAATATTTAAACAATGAGGTGTACCACGCTCGTATATATTATAGTAAAACTTGTACTACAGAAACTTGCGTAAGCATCCTGCCCGGCTTTGAGGATATGTAGTATTCTCAAAAAGAGGAAAAATATATGTTTAAGCGGACTAAGAGAGAGAAAAATAAATGAATATGTTAATAAATTATTACAGCTAAAATTTAATTGCGTGGTGATATTACTGAGAAGGTAAAGGACATAGCTTGACAACGGGCCTCTTGAAAGAACCGCTGCATGTCTTCACCATAGCAACGCGGATTGTCCCATCCTTACCAGGGAAAACTTCTGTGATTATGCCCATTGGCCAACGTAAAGGAGGGACATCGTCCTGATGCATGAGAACCACCGTACCAATCTTAATGTTGTCTGTGGCATTCAACCATTTTTGCCTAACTTGTAAGTTATGTAGGTATTCTATTCGCCATCTTCTCCAAAAGCTGCAAACCATTTGGTCAAGCAACCTTTTGCGGCAAGTTGGAGGCCTCGTTGTTTCGGGAACGTTCACGACAGGCAACGAAGTCAACGGAGAAGCCATTATAAAATGCGCGGGAGTAAGCGGCTCTGGGTACGGGTCCTCAGTCAGGACACAGAGCGGTCTGGAATTTAGAACTGCCTCAATTTCAGTGAGAACAGTAGAAAGCTCCTCATATGTGAGAAGTTGAGAACCGATAACACGGTATAAATGCGATTTAATAGATTTAATATTAGATTCCCACAGCCCTCCAAAGTGGGGAGCGCGGGGTGGAATCATTTTCCACTCTATGCGGTAGCGGTTAGCAAGTAGTTCTTGCAATTGAGCTTTGGCTCCAACAAAATTTGTCCCGTTATCGGAGTATAGGTAAGAAACCGGTCCTCTGCGGGAGATGAATCTTTTAAAAGCGGAAATAAAAGTGTCCGATGACACGTCGGTAACTAATTCAATATGAACCGCTTTGGTAACGAAACAAATGAATAAACAAATGTAAGCCTTCTGACTTCTTTGACCTCTGCGTCTACACAAAGTTACTTTAATGGGACCAGCGTAATCCACACCCGTATGCACAAAAGCCTTAGTCTCCTGCACGCGGCAAGCGGGTAAATCAGCCATCTTTGGGCTAGGGTGAGAAGGAGAAATTTTGAAACAAAAGTTACAAGCGTGTACTCTTTGTCTGATGACACCTCTAGAAGAGAGGATCCAATATTTTTGGCGTAACAGAGAGCTTAGAAGGCTTACACCGGCATGACAATAAACGCGGTGATAATAATCTATTAGAACATGTGTAAAATTATCATGTTTCGGTAAGAGAGCGGGATGCTGAGCTTCATAAGGAAGGTTCGCATTTGACAACCTGCCCCCGATTCTAATTATGTTGTGCTCGTCTATAAAGAGATCGAGTTTTTTAAACTGTGAGCGAAGCTTTTTACTTTTAATTTCGTCATAAATATCTAAGAAATGAAATTGTTGAATACAATGGATTAAATAAATTTCAGCGGTAGCTAATTCACGGACAGTAATTGTCTTAAGTGACTTGTCGTAAGGAATAATACGTAAAAATCTTAGAATGTATACAATTATACGCAATATTTTATTTAAAGATGAAAATTTTAGAGAAAGGCTATATACTAAATTAAGCTCTGATACGGTAGATACTAAGGTTAGTGATTTATTATTAAATTCAGGTAATTCCTCGCTGCATGAAGAAACAAACGGAGTGATAGGCCACTCAGTAGTTGGGCGCAGAAGCCACTCAGGGCCATGCCACCATAAATCGTGATTTAGCAACTGTTCAGGTAGAAGACCTCGAGATAGACAGTCACTAGGATTTTCCTTTCCGTTAATATGGTAAAAGTGTTTAGGATCAAGATTTTCTTGACATTTAGCGACGCGGTTACTAACAAAAATGTTCCATCTGTGCGGTGAGGAATGAATCCATGAAAGTGTAATTGTAGAATCGGAAAAGGCAAATATTTCATTAATAGCTGTTCGAGAGCGGTAAGTGTCATAAACTAATTTAATTAAGTTCGACAAAAGAACAGCGGCGCAAAGCTCTAGACGAGCCAGAGATACGACCTTAACAGGTGCAACTTTGGATTTAGCACACGCCAAAGTTACGTGTATGTTACCATATGTGTCAGTGACGTGTAAGTATATGACGCAGCCATACGCATTCAAGCTGGCGTCAGCAAAACCTACTATATTTGTCACGCAACCCATAGTAACGGCTACATGACGAGGCAATTTTAAAGAAGAAAGTAGAGGCAGTTGCTCTTTAAATTTTTGAAAAAGATTTACAATAGACTCGGGCGGAGTTTCATCCCAATCTGTGTTTAATTTCCATAATTCTTTTATGAGTAATTTCGCGAATAAAACTACGGGAGCAACTAGACCGAGAATATCCCACAAGCGGGCAACAGTGGAAAGTATGGAGCGTTTAGTACAACTTTTATCCAAAATAGATGTGGTAAAGGTGAAACAATCCTCGGAAGGAATCCATTTGAGTCCAAGAATTTTTAAATTATCCCCGTCAGAGAAGTTAATAGAAGAACGGTTGGAGTGTGGAATAGTCTCTAGTAGTTCAGAGGAATTACTTGCCCACTTATTAAGATCAAAGCCCCCCGCCTTAAATAAGGCGATAAGTTCTGCGGAGAGAATCTTGGCTTCCTCTAAAGTAGCGGTCGAGTTAGCCAAGTCATCCATGTATAGCTCATGAGAAGCGACAACGGATGCGCGCGGGAAGCGATGTTTTTCATCCTCTGACAGCTGGCGCACAGTGCGCATGGCTAGGAAGGGACTGGGCTTGAGACCAAATGCAACTCGGTTGAATTGAAATTCGCGAACAGGTTCAACCGTATTAAATCGAAACAATATTTTCTGGTATTTTCGATGCTCATCAATAACAGCAATTCGAAGATACATCTGTTTTATGTCAGCTGTAACTGCAATAGGGAATAAACGGAAATTTAGAAGTAATAAAAATATGTCAGCCTGTAAATTCGGCCCTGTGTGTAACAAATCGTTCAATGACACGCCATTATGAGATTTGGCGCTCGCGTCAAGGACAATACGAACTTTAGTAGTCTGCTTATCATTCCTAATAACAGGGTGATGCGGTATATAATAACCTATAGTCTGGTCAACAGAACTAGGTGTAGTTTCAGTTAAATAATTTTGATCAAGATATTCTTGGATTATTTCGTTATAACTCGCGCGCAAAGTAGGGTCGCGAAGCTTAGTTTTTTCCAAATTAATTAAACGTCGATAAGCGACAGCATAAGAATTTCCGAGTGAGTCTGGATTTTTACAGAATGGTAATGCAGTACAATACCTACCACTAGAGTCACGTGACACACTAGAAGCGAACAGCTGTTCACACTCGAGTTCAGCAGGGCTCATAAAAGCTTTTGACGGTATTTCTTCAATGTTCCAAAATTTATGTAACGATTCGTCTAACGAAAGAAAACAATGAGAATTATCTGTATTTAACGCGGTAGAAAAATATGAAGCGGTATTTAAATGAACGGAACTTTTATCATTGTTAGATAAACTAGCGGGTACCTCACCCATAAGAATATAACCAAACACGGTTTCAATTGCGGAAGGCGCGGTAGGTGAGATAATTTTATCATGCAGTAATAAATATGGGAAAAGTTTAGCCCCTAGTAATAGTTCAACCTCACCGGGAATGTGCCACAGTGGATCGGCTAGCGGTAATTCAAGCAAATGTTGCACTGTGGAAGTGTCAACAAAGTGAGATGGTAATTTATCCGTGATACAATCGACTACAAGAGCGGTTATTTTAAAAGAATTAGTTTTATTTTTAGCAGTTACTGTTATCTCAACGTATCCTGTAATAGGTCGCGAAGACGTTCCTACGCCCTTTATAAATGAATTTGAAAGCGGTATAATGTCTAATCGTAGTTTTTTACAACAAGCTGAAGTAATTATATTATTTTGCGAAGCGTTGTCTATTAAGCATCTAACAGAAACGTACTTGTTATATTTGTTATCAACATAGACTTGTGCTGTTGACAAAAGCACGGTGGTACGCGGAATGTTTGAGCCTACGCGAGAACATGCACACAGCGCCACCTGTGGCGAATGCTCGGAACTAGGTACAGCGTCAGTCGATATCGATCTCGCAGGCTGTGCACTTTGGTCGAGATGTAACAGTGAATGATGTTTTTTGTGACAAGTCTTACAAGTATGTGTAGATTTACACTGTGAAGCAGTGTGCGTTGCACTAAGACAGTTTACACATCCACGTTTGTTTTTAATAAAATCCAAACGCGCGTTGGCTGATAGTACCTGAAAGGCTGGACAGGTGTAAAGCTTCCAGTGATCATTTTTAGTACAATATAAACAATTTTGATTATTGTCACAAGAAACAAAAGTATGAACATCACGTGACTGATTACGAAAAGAATTATTTTTATTATGATTAACGGAAGAGGTCCGAGAAGAAACAGTTCTATCTAATATTTTAACTTGCGATTTTATGAAGTTAACGAAATCCATATAAGTGGGTATCTCCTCATCTCTCATATGCATCTCGAATAAATGCACGGTAGCGGGGTCTAATTTTTTCAAAGCTAAATTTAATAGAATGAAATCTTTTAAGTCGTTAATTTGTAATTGTTCTAAGGCAGAAACAGACGCGTGAAAACTTTCAATAAAACTATTTAGAGAGGCGGAATTATTAGTTGCGGGTTTAATATTTAATAAGTTACACATGTAGTGTGAACCTAGTGCTCGTTTATCTTGGTACTTTTGAACCAAACTGTTCCAAATCGAAGCGTAATTTTCCCCGGACGGAATAATTCCGGCCGTAATTTGCAATGCGTTTCCTTTCAAGTTACCAATTAAATACTGCACACGTTGAGAGTCAGTAAGGTTTATATTATTATGGATATTTGATTTAAATGACTCGTAGAACACAGGCCAGTTTTCAATCCTACCATCAAAGAAAGGAATCTGAATTGGAGGTAGTTTGATCGAACTTTGCTTACGCAAGTTTCTGTAGTACAAGTTTTACTATAATATATACGAGCGTGGTACACCTCATTGTTTAAATATTTCCAAAACAAACATATTTTTTCATGTTGTCAACATTTATTTGATACACCTATCTCCTTCCTTCCTACTACGTCGCATGTGACAGAAAGAGAAAGGTGCTCGTCAACTTCCGCCGCGGTTTTTGACAAGAGAACGCCATGGTGGAATCTCTCTATTCCGTTTGAATCGTTCACCGCACCGGACACATTTTTCTACCGCTTGCTTCCGCGGCGCGCGCCGCAGAAACTAACAGCTGAACCACCGCAAAGACTCTAAACTTAAAAAACGTGTTGGCCAACACAACGTGGGACAATTGAAGTGCTGAAGAAATCTCCGGAACCCGTGCTGGATCTCAACCCGGCGCACTCCAGTCGCATCTGTCATCGGTCCAGGCGATCATCCTCACCTTCAAGTAAGTCCCTCTTTCCCATTACTCTCTTATAAGTGTTGGCAACATACATTTCTCATAATCTGTTTTCCCGCGCAAAAATTATAAACCCGCATATTGGTCCTTCGAGAAACTCCCGCTATATCCTGACTTAACCATAAGTTTTTTGGTCCATTCGAGTCGGATTCAAAGAATCAGCATTTTTAGGTCTCATACCTAGGATTTGGTCAAATACCAAAGTCCATAAAACCGCCATATTGAACGCGTACTAACGTTCGTACATCTCGCTAGGTACTTATTCATTGAGAACTACGTACCAACTTAATATTGCGCCTGCTGCATTAAAATAGCACAGGTCAATATAAAAACCGCTAATTATCGTAAGTTAGTTCGGCACATTTGCCTATAACTTATATTCAACCGCATTCTTTCAATATACCCCACTTACAATAAAATAATTATTGTAAGTCTACCCGCTATAACCAATATCATTATTCGCTGTATTTTCTAAGTAACGATTTCAACATGGAAGATCTTAAAATGAAAGTTAAATTACTTCAAGCTAAAAATCAAGCAATCTTTGAACGTTTATCGTCACTATATGAAACTTCAAAGAAAATAAATACGACTAGTATTGAACTTCGGTCGGTAGAAACGTTCATGGCAGACACCGAAATTCTCTCAATAAATCGTCAGGAATTTAGTACCAACCTAGATAAAATAAATACATATTTCTTACAAATAGATCCTGATCATAAAATCGACTATAACAGTCAAATATCCTTTGACGGCGTTTATACCCGTGTCGAGAGAATTCGTTCACTTATCGCTGCAAAATCTTCAAGGTCATTAGATGACGCAATGTCACAGGACAACGCGAAACATTCTAGAAGTTCGATCAAACTACCTCCAATTCAGATTCCTTTCTTTGATGGTAGGATTGAAAACTGGCCTGTGTTCTACGAGTCATTTAAATCAAATATTCATAATAATATAAACCTTACTGACTCTCAACGTGTGCAGTATTTAATTGGTAACTTGAAAGGAGACGCATTGCAAATTACGGCCGGAATTATTCCGTCCGGGGAAAATTACGCTTCGATTTGGAACAGTTTGGTTCAAAAGTACCAAGATAAACGAGCACTAGGTTCACACTACATGTGTAACTTATTAAATATTAAACCCGCAACTAATAATTCCGCCTCTCTAAATAGTTTTATTGAAAGTTTTCACGCGTCTGTTTCTGCCTTAGAACAATTACAAATTAACGACTTAAAAGATTTCATTCTATTAAATTTAGCTTTGAAAAAATTAGACCCCGCTACCGTGCATTTATTCGAGATGCATATGAGAGATGAGGAGATACCCACTTATACGGATTTCGTTAACTTCATAAAATCGCAAGTTAAAATATTAGATAGAACTGTTTCTTCTCGGACCTCTTCCGTTAATCATAATAAAAATAATTCTTATCGTAATCAGTCACGTGATGTTCATACTTTTGTTTCTTGTGACAATAATCAAAATTGTTTATATTGTACTAAAAATGATCACTGGAAGCTTTACACCTGTCCAGCCTTTCAGGTACTATCAGCCAACGCGCGTTTGGATTTTATTAAAAACAAACGTGGATGTGTAAACTGTCTTAGTGCAACGCACACTGTTTCACAGTGTAAATCTACACATACTTGTAAGACTTGTCACAAAAAACATCATTCACTGTTACATCTCGACCAAGGTGCACAGCCTGCGAGATCGATATCGACTGACGCTGTACCTAGTTCCGAGCATTCGCCACAGGTGGCGCTGTGTGCATGTTCTCGCGTAGGCTCAAACATTCCGCGTACCACCGTGCTTTTGTCAACAGCACAAGTCTATGTTGATAACAAATATAACAAGTACGTTTCTGTTAGATGCTTAATAGACAACGCTTCGCAAAATAATATAATTACTTCAGCTTGTTGTAAAAAACTACGATTAGACATTATACCGCTTTCAAATTCATTTATAAAGGGCGTAGGAACGTCTTCGCGACCTATTACAGGATACGTTGAGATAACAGTAACTGCTAAAAATAAAACTAATTCTTTTAAAATAACCGCTCTTGTAGTCGATTGTATCACGGATAAATTACCATCTCACTTTGTTGACACTTCCACAGTGCAACATTTGCTTGAATTACCGCTAGCCGATCCACTGTGGCACATTCCCGGTGAGGTTGAACTATTACTAGGGGCTAAACTTTTCCCATATTTATTACTGCATGATAAAATTATCTCACCTACCGCGCCTTCCGCAATTGAAACCGTGTTTGGTTATATTCTTATGGGTGAGGTACCCGCTAGTTTATCTAACAATGATAAAAGTTCCGTTCATTTAAATACCGCTTCATATTTTTCTACCGCGTTAAATACAGATAATTCTCATTGTTTTCTTTCGTTAGACGAATCGTTACATAAATTTTGGAACATTGAAGAAATACCGTCAAAAGCTTTTATGAGCCCTGCTGAACTCGAGTGTGAACAGCTGTTCGCTTCTAGTGTGTCACGTGACTCTAGTGGTAGGTATTGTACTGCATTACCATTCTGTAAAAATCCAGACTCACTCAGAAATTCTTATGCTGTCGCTTATCGACGTTTAATTAATTTGGAAAAAACTAAGCTTCGCGACCCTACTTTGCGCGCGAGTTATAACGAAATAATCCAAGAATATCTTGATCAAAATTATTTAACTGAAACTACACCTAGTTCTGTTGACCAGACTATAGGTTATTATATACCGCATCACCCTGTTATTAGGAATGATAAGCAGACTACTAAAGTTCGTATTGTCCTTGACGCGAGCGCCAAATCTCATAATGGCGTGTCATTGAACGATTTGTTACACACAGGGCCGAATTTACAGGCTGACATATTTTTATTACTTCTAAATTTCCGTTTATTCCCTATTGCAGTTACAGCTGACATAAAACAGATGTATCTTCGAATTGCTGTTATTGATGAGCATCGAAAATACCAGAAAATATTGTTTCGATTTAATACGGTTGAACCTGTTCGCGAATTTCAATTTAACCGAGTTGCATTTGGTCTCAAGCCCAGTCCCTTCCTAGCCATGCGCACTGTGCGCCAGCTGTCAGAGGATGAAAAACATCGCTTCCCGCGCGCATCCGTTGTCGCTTCTCATGAGCTATACATGGATGACTTGGCTAACTCGACCGCTACTTTAGAGGAAGCCAAGATTCTCTCCGCAGAACTTATCGCCTTATTTAAGGCGGGGGGCTTTGATCTTAATAAGTGGGCAAGTAATTCCTCTGAACTACTAGAGACTATTCCACACTCCAACCGTTCTTCTATTAACTTCTCTGACGGGGATAATTTAAAAATTCTTGGACTCAAATGGATTCCTTCCGAGGATTGTTTCACCTTTACCACATCTATTTTGGATAAAAGTTGTACTAAACGCTCCATACTTTCCACTGTTGCCCGCTTGTGGGATATTCTCGGTCTAGTTGCTCCCGTAGTTTTATTCGCGAAATTACTCATAAAAGAATTATGGAAATTAAACACAGATTGGGATGAAACTCCGCCCGAGTCTATTGTAAATCTTTTTCAAAAATTTAAAGAGCAACTGCCTCTACTTTCTTCTTTAAAATTGCCTCGTCATGTAGCCGTTACTATGGGTTGCGTGACAAATATAGTAGGTTTTGCTGACGCCAGCTTGAATGCGTATGGCTGCGTCATATACTTACACGTCACTGACACATATGGTAACATACACGTAACTTTGGTGTGTGCTAAATCCAAAGTTGCACCTGTTAAGGTCGTATCTCTGGCTCGTCTAGAGCTTTGCGCCGCTGTTCTTTTGTCGAACTTAATTAAATTAGTTTATGACACTTACCGCTCTCGAACAGCTATTAATGAAATATTTGCCTTTTCCGATTCTACAATTACACTTTCATGGATTCATTCCTCACCGCACAGATGGAACATTTTTGTTAGTAACCGCGTCGCTAAATGTCAAGAAAATCTTGATCCTAAACACTTTTACCATATTAACGGAAAGGAAAATCCTAGTGACTGTCTATCTCGAGGTCTTCTACCTGAACAGTTGCTAAATCACGGTTTATGGTGGCATGGCCCTGAGTGGCTTCTGCGCCCAACTACTGAGTGGCCTATCACTCCGTTTGTTTCTTCATGCAGCGAGGAATTACCTGAATTTAATAATAAATCACTAACCTTAGTATCTACCGTATCAGAGCTTAATTTAGTATATAGCCTTTCTCTAAAATTTTCATCTTTAAATAAAATATTGCGTATAATTGTATACATTCTAAGATTTTTACGTATTATTCCTTACGACAAGTCACTTAAGACAATTACTGTCCGTGAATTAGCTACCGCTGAAATTTATTTAATCCATTGTATTCAACAATTTCATTTCTTAGAAATTTATGACGAAATTAAAAGTAAAAAGCTTCGCTCACAGTTTAAAAAACTCGATCTCTTTATAGACGAGCACAACATAATTAGAATCGGGGGCAGGTTGTCTAATGCAAACCTTCCTTATGAAGCTCAGCATCCCGCTCTCTTACCGAAACATGATAATTTTACACATGTTCTAATAGATTATTATCACCGCGTTTATTGTCATGCCGGTGTAAGCCTTCTAAGCTCTCTGTTACGCCAAAAATATTGGATCCTCTCTTCTAGAGGTGTCATCAGACAAAGAGTACACGCTTGTAACTTTTGTTTCAAAATTTCTCCTTCTCACCCTAGCCCAAAGATGGCTGATTTACCCGCTTGCCGCGTGCAGGAGACTAAGGCTTTTGTGCATACGGGTGTGGATTACGCTGGTCCCATTAAAGTAACTTTGTGTAGACGCAGAGGTCAAAGAAGTCAGAAGGCTTACATTTGTTTATTCATTTGTTTCGTTACCAAAGCAGTTCATATTGAATTAGTTACCGACGTGTCATCGGACACTTTTATTTCCGCTTTTAAAAGATTCATCTCCCGCAGAGGACCGGTTTCTTACCTATACTCCGATAACGGGACAAATTTTGTTGGAGCCAAAGCTCAATTGCAAGAACTACTTGCTAACCGCTACCGCATAGAGTGGAAAATGATTCCACCCCGCGCTCCCCACTTTGGAGGGCTGTGGGAATCTAATATTAAATCTATTAAATCGCATCTATACCGTGTTATCGGTTCTCAACTTCTCACATATGAGGAGCTTTCTACTGTTCTCACTGAAATTGAGGCAGTTCTAAATTCCAGACCGCTCTGTGTCCTGACTGAGGACCCGTACCCAGAGCCGCTTACTCCCGCGCATTTTATAATGGCTTCTCCGTTGACTTCGTTGCCTGTCGTGAACGTTCCCGAAACAACGAGGCCTCTAACTTGCCGCAAAAGGTTGCTTGACCAAATGGTTTGCAGCTTTTGGAGAAGATGGCGAATAGAATACCTACATAACTTACAAGTTAGGCAAAAATGGTTGAATGCCGCAGACAGCATTAAGATTGGTACGGTGGTTCTCATGCATCAGGACGATGTCCCTCCTTTACGTTGGCCAATGGGCATAATCACAGAAGTTTTCCCTGGTAAGGATGGGACAATCCGCGTTGCTATGGTGAAGACATGCAGCGGTTCTTTCAAGAGGCCCGTTGTCAAGCTATGTCCTTTACCTTCTCAGTAATATCACCACTCAATTAAATTTTAGCTGTAATAATTTATTAACATATTCATTTATTTTTCTCTCTCTTAGTCCGCTTTAACATATATTTTTCCTCTTTTTGAGAATACTACATATCCTCAAAGCCGGGCAGGATGCTTACGCAAGTTTCTGTAGTACAAGTTTTACTATAATATATACGAGCGTGGTACACCTCATTGTTTAAATATTTCCAAAACAAACATATTTTTTCATGTTGTCAACATTTATTTGATACACCTATCTCCTTCCTTCCTACTACGTCGCATGTGACAGAAAGAGAAAGGTGCTCGTCAACTTCCGCCGCGGTTTTTGACAAGAGAACGCCATGGTGGAATCTCTCTATTCCGTTTGAATCGTTCACCGCACCGGACACATTTTTCTACCGCTTGCTTCCGCGGCGCGCGCCGCAGAAACTAACAGCTGAACCACCGCAAAGACTCTAAACTTAAAAAACGTGTTGGCCAACACAACGTGGGACAATTGAAGTGCTGAAGAAATCTCCGGAACCCGTGCTGGATCTCAACCCGGCGCACTCCAGTCGCATCTGTCATCGGTCCAGGCGATCATCCTCACCTTCAAGTAAGTCCCTCTTTCCCATTACTCTCTTATAAGTGTTGGCAACATACATTTCTCATAATCTGTTTTCCCGCGCAAAAATTATAAACCCGCATATTGGTCCTTCGAGAAACTCCCGCTATATCCTGACTTAACCAAACTTCTAGAATGTTTCGCGTTGTCCTGTGACATTGCGTCATCTAATGACCTTGAAGACTTTGCAGCGATAAGTGAACGAATTCTCTCGACACGGGTATAAACGCCGTCAAAGGATATTTGACTGTTATAGTCGATTTTATGATCAGGATCTATTTGTAAGAAATATGTATTTATTTTATCTAGGTTGGTACTAAATTCCTGACGATTTATTGAGAGAATTTCGGTGTCTGCCATGAACGTTTCTACCGACCGAAGTTCAATACTAGTCGTATTTATTTTCTTTGAAGTTTCATATAGTGACGATAAACGTTCAAAGATTGCTTGATTTTTAGCTTGAAGTAATTTAACTTTCATTTTAAGATCTTCCATGTTGAAATCGTTACTTAGAAAATACAGCGAATAATGATATTGGTTATAGCGGGTAGACTTACAATAATTATTTTATTGTAAGTGGGGTATATTGAAAGAATGCGGTTGAATATAAGTTATAGGCAAATGTGCCGAACTAACTTACGATAATTAGCGGTTTTTATATTGACCTGTGCTATTTTAATGCAGCAGGCGCAATATTAAGTTGGTACGTAGTTCTCAATGAATAAGTACCTAGCGAGATGTACGAACGTTAGTACGCGTTCAATATGGCGGTTTTATGGACTTTGGTATTTGACCAAAATCCTAGGTATGAGACCTAAAAATGCTGATTCTTTGAATCCGACTCGAATGGACCAAAAACTTATGGTTAAGTTGGGATATAGCGGGAGTTTCTCGAAGGACCAATATGCGGGTTTATAATTTTTGCGCGGGAAAACAGATTATGAGAAATGTATGTTGCCAACACTTATAAGAGAGTAACGGGAAAGAGGGACTCAAACTCAAACTCAAACTCAAATCATTTATTTCAACTAGACCATTACGGCACTTTTGAATGTCGATAATACGAAAAAAAGAAAAGGCTACAGTCACAGACACAAGGCATAATAACTTGAGAATGTACTGTAGTTGCCCATTCCCTAGCGTAGATCTCTATGGAGAAGAACGGGCAAGAAACTCCATGGACACTCTTTTCAATCAAAAATGTTCTTACAAAATCTTGGTTACATCTTTCATGTTGAGATTATACATATATGTGAGAACGATGTAGAAAGACGTGCAGAATAAGAGCGTCCAGAGTAAAAAAAAGAAATGAATCAACAATTTATAAAATAAAGCAATTCAAATGATCCATGGCAGCTAAGAGATGACCAGTCCCGACTGACAGCGCCCGTTCACGAACATGACGCATGGATCAGCGCCATTCAATTCAACCATATTGAAGGGAACTAAATGACCCGACCCACCCGCCACCATCAGCAAGACATTTAAGCGAGCATGACATTCTCTCAGCCACCAAGGCATATTCAAGTCAATGAAAGATAACTAAATGCAAATGGTAGCTTTACAGTACATGGTACTCACACATGTGCTATGGACTTACTTGAAGGTGAGGATGATCGCCTGGACCGATGACAGATGCGACTGGAGTGCGCCGGGTTGAGATCCAGCACGGGTTCCGGAGATTTCTTCAGCACTTCACTGGTATTAATTGTCCCACGTTGTGTTGGCCAACACGTTTTTAAAGTTTAGAGTCTTTGCGGTGGTTCAGCTGTTAGTTTCTGCAGCGCGCGCCGCGGAAGCAAGCGGTAGAAATATGTGTGCGGTGCGGTGAACGATTCAAACGGAATAGAGAGATTCCACCGTGGCGTTCTCTTGTCAAAAACCGCGGCGGAAGTTGACGAGCACCTTTCTCTTTCTGTCACATGCGACGTAGTAGGAAGGAAGGAGATAGGTGTATCAAATAAATGTTGACAACATGAAAAAATATGTTTGTTTTGGAAATATTTAAACAATGAGGTGTACCACGCTCGTATATATTATAGTAAAACTTGTACTACAGAAACTTGCGTAAGCAGAGAGGGTTAGACAGTGTGAGTCAACCTTCAAAGATAGACATGAAATGCTATCGCGGACTCGTTTTAAGAGGAACAATTCCGTGCTACATGATTGTTGCGTAACTTTAATCGGCTTAGTTCTCAAAAGGAATCAATGTTCACTGTTTTTGTAAAAAAAAAACATACTTCGCTGAAAGTCATACTCCAGCTAGGTTTAAAATTCTCATCAAGGACCATGAAATGAGTCCAACCACGATGAAGATGCCGTGACCTCTTCAGGACCACTTGTAACTGCTTTCCCTCTTCACCGTCGGACCTTGAATGAAACTTTTACTCTTGTTAGGTTTAAAATTCTCATTACGGTGCAAATAATGAGCCCAAACATGAAAAAGCTTCAGTTAACTCTTGCGTAGATACCTCATGCAACTGCCTTCCGTCTCCATTGCTGTCCTTCGATGACAGTCATACTTTAGGCGATAGTCCTCGCCACGCTCAGCGGACTACTCCGTCGTGATCTCATGGCGAAATGGAGAGAGCGACTGTCGCAAACCCCGTGCGGGGCACGCCACAATAGTGGCGATAAGTCCCCTCTTTGAGAAGTGGCTTGAGAGGCGCCACGGCGTCCTCACCTTTCGCCTGACGCAAGTCCTCACCAGACACGACTGTTTCGGAAGGTTCCTGCATCGAACCGGGCCAGAAAAGACGCCCGGGTTCTGGGGCCGCCCCTGTCGAACATCGGTTACGACTGGGTGCTGCGTGCCGATCTCCCCAGTCTGGGACTTAGTTTATAAGTAGAATGAATTGCCCTTTTTTGTTTGAATATCGGTGGCATTGCCCCACAAGAGAATACCGTACGACATCATGCTATGGAAATAAACTTAACGGGCTGTCTCTAAATCAGTTAAATCACGAATTCTTCTAACGGCGAATGCTACGGAGCTAAGTTTTTAAGCTATTGCATAGCTTCTATCGCGGGTCTTGAGCGTGGAGACCAAATCCAGAAATTCCGTAACGAAAATAACCTAACACCCCATGTCAGATAATTATACTCACAGAGTATATAATCACTACGTTTAATTATACTCTGTGTGTCAGATAATAACAATGACAAGCTAGTTTTCTTTTTAATATATTGCCGTAACTAGGAGTTGTAGGTTGTATACATTTGATGTTAGACCTTCTTTGTAACCATTTTTATCAACTTATGCAATTATAATTATTTATGTATTTTATTTTCCGCTTGTTGTCGGCTCGAGGACAAAACGCAGACTGAATGTTCAGGCTCAGCTTCCCATCACAATGAAATTATGTATTTTATAATAAGTGTTCCACACACACATACACAGACACGTCAAACTTATAACACCCCGTCGTTTTTGCGGCGTCCGAACGCGGTCCGCGCGCCGCAAGCGAGCGGACCACGTGCTTGCGAGCCGTCCGCGCGCTGGCGGCGCGCCGACCGCGCGTGGTAATGTATAATTATAATTGCATAAGTTGATAAAAAATGCTATGCAATAGTCCTCGAGTGCCACACGTCTTTTTTTTAATATATAATAATATGTTCATGTCGCCTCGGTTTTTTAAATCTTACAGTTTGAGTCAGCTCCTCCTTTACCTTCGGGCACTAAATAATGAGTGAGACGATCGAATGATATTTTAGTCCGATAGCGCTAGGTTTTGAGGTTTCAAAAATATTGAAGTTGTTTTGTTTTTCGCATATAGTTTCCGGACCATTTGCCTAACCTACTATATTAATTTGTGTCATTTTAGGTACTTTAGTTAGGGAGAAATTTGGCTATTTATCTTTTCGATCACTGTTAGAGGAAAAGAAAATGATCGTTGATTTCGTTATAATGACGTAGTAGTACCTAACTGATACGATTAGGGTGAATATCCCAGAATTCCTGAATAGCGGACTGGCCACAGAAAAAAAAACAAAATAGGCGGAAAAGCGGCAATCCGAACTCGATTTGTTTTTCGATTGACTCATGATTTTATTTTTATGTTTCTTGTATTCGCAATGAAAAGCACAGTGTTTACTTATTTAGTCCCTCGCTGTCGAAAATGTTACAAACGGGGTTTGCAGGCTATCCTAGATAAGATATCATAATTATTTTAACTTTAAATTAATTATGCCAGTTTTGATTCGAATAAAAATAATCAATCAACCACAAATCATCGAGACACTGAAAATGCAATAGTCAGATGTGACACAAAACGCAATAATAAGCTTCACAGGTACGACTGTAGCCACAGGCAAGAAATAAGCAACTTGAATTTTTTTTAAACTTTGGCATCAAAATAGCCCAGCGCTATCGGACTATTTATGATTCCGTAAAAAAGACAATATTGTATCATGTAGGAAACAATCCCGACTTTGCCAGGAAAAAAAAACATTGAACTTTAAAAACTCTGCAATAATAACTATACTCGCATGTTTAAGGAGTCGCTACTGATCGCTAGGGCCTAGACTGCGTGTTGCGACTTGACGCATTCCTGCCGAATGTATGCAGTTTAGTACTTTAAAGAAAATACGTGAGAGATAAAATTACAATACTGGTAGTCCGAATGGGTAACCCCTTCAACGGCTTTACAGTCGTTGAAGGGGTAACCCGTACAAAACGACTTACCATTAAAAAGTATAACCCACCAAGAATGGGTTTCCGAATATACAGGTAATCATATCGAAAGGGTTTGGAAGAGGTTATCCATTGATGAGGGTTTTCGTAAAAAATGGTAACCAATATGAAATGGTTTTTAAAACAACACTTTGTCAAAACCCTATCAAAAACCCTTTCAATGGGTAACCAAAATGGTCCCTGGTTTGGGCTTATTGTAATTGTAACGGTATGCACTTTCCATGTGTATCCATATAAAGTGAAAAATAAAAACTTTTTTGCAAAGAAATAAAACCAACTTCAACAAAAAATACAAAAAAGTGAAAAATAACTATAGCTTCTGAAGTCGGTGACAAAAAAATAAAACAATCAAACAAAGGTCACCAACTTCAAGAGCTAAAATAATTTTTCACTTTTTTGTAATTTTTTTTGAAGTCGGTTTTATTTTTTTGCAAAAAAGTTTTTATTTTTCACTTTTTAGTGGTTCACATGTGCTTGATACACATGGAAAGTGCATACCGTTTTTTTTCCAGTTGGTTTTATTTATCACCTGTAATGCAGATAATACCGATTACTGACAGTACTCGTCAAGTTAACTCTAGACTCTTTCTCTCTCTCTGGTATCTCTTTAGGCTTGATGAGATTTTTACTGTACAGTCAACTACAAAAAGATGTTTTCATGTTAACCTTACAAAATGGTGTAACATTTGGTACTCTATCACACGTTTATACGTGTACATCGACACACACGCAAGCACCCTCACATACTACAGTCTGATTTTAATAATGGATTGTTTATTTTTAGGATGCCAAGATGCCTAAACCAAAATTATCTGAAGAGGAGAGAAAGGAGAGGAAAAGATTGGCTGAACAAAAGCGACGTCAAAAATTAAGAAGCGACCCTGTATTAAAAGAGGAGTATCTAAGAAAAGAAAGAGAACGATATCTTAAAAACTTTTTTACAAAAAATAAAACCGACTTCAGAGAAAACAAAAAAGTGAAAAATAACTTCAGATAAAACGCTTCAGAAGTCGGTGACCTTTGTTTGATTGATTTAGTTTTTTTGTCACCGACTTCTGAAGCGTTTTATCTGAAGTTATTTTTCACTTTTTTGTTTTCTCTGAAGTCGGTTTTATTTTTTGTAAAAAAGTTTTTATTTTTCACTTTTTAGTGGTTCACATGTGCTTACCCCTTCACAGCGTACCGGCGTGATTTTAGGTTATAAACTGGTGTAAACAATAGACAGATATGAGATTTCGGCAATCCCAGTATATTTGCTATCATTTATTGAGGAGTTCCGTTGCATATCTCCGAAGTTCTTCATCAGATCTTCATCAAATTGAAATGGGATCATTTCGAGACAGTACACTTCCTAAAACTACCCAAATCGCTTCTAGTGTGCCTATTTAATGTGAAGAATTCTCTCTATTTCTCCAGAACCCCATCATCAGATACTGATTTGATGATTATGAAACCACAAATGGAGCACCAGCTCTCAAATAAAAAAAGAACCATCAAAATCGGTTCACCCAGTCGAAAGTTCTGAGGTAACAAACATTTTCGAAATCTGGGTGTATTTTACACATGTGCGTGCCCCCTCAGACCATACAGGCGTGATGTTACGTCATAATATAGTATAAACAATGAACCTACAAGCGATTGCAGCAATCACTGCAGATTTGCTGTGTATTTTTGAAGAGTTCCGTTGTATATCTCCGAAGATCAGCATCAGGTCTTCAGCAAATTAAAATGGGACCAAACGGGAAGCACCAGCTTTCAAACAAAAAAAGAACCATCAAAATCGGTTCACCCAGTCGAAAGTTCTGAGGTAACAAACACAAAAAAAAAAAAAAAAAAAAAAAAAAAAAAAACATACAGACGAATTGATAACCTCCTCTTTTTGGAAGTCGGTTGAAAAGAAGGCTGCAGGAGTAGTTGTTCCTCGAAGTGCAATGACTTCGCAAAAGCTTCTCAAGAAAAACTTGGTGAGTGCACTTGCTTCTTACAAAAAAAAGACAGCAATTCTTCGTAAGAGAACACGTCCAAATGTGACTTATGATGTAGAAAATACTGAAACACCAAGGATGGAGCCAAATGAAACGTCGATAGAGCCAAATGAAACGTCGATGGAGCCAAATGAAACGTCTTTTGGGTTATCCCAAGTAGCTCATAGTGATAACATGCCGATGACCCCTCTAGCAAGACGTAGTTCGCGTCTTGAATCTTTAAAATCAAACCGACGTCGCTGTGAAAATTTGCGGATTGGCACACTAGTAGCAAGTAGCTCTAATTTTCTGGCCACAAGTAGTCCACAACAGTCACCCCCAGGATCACCGCAACTAGCACCAAACATCAGTAGTATAGATTCTACATCACGTCCTGATAGTCCAGCATCAGACTCTTCTATTGCAACTTTAAAATTTCAACGTGATTTGCAACAAAAATTCCGTAGATACCAAAAATCTAAACACTCCCAGCTCATGGGATTACAAAAAAAATTAGATCAAGTTGCCCGCGAAAGGAACTTATATAAAAAACGGTTCGAAAAACTTGTTCAGAGAGATAAAGATAGAGTTACCAATCAAAGAAAAGAAAAACAGCCAGCGATAGATTTGAATGATAAGAGTGACAAAAGTAACCCAAAACAAACTCGACTCCGCCAAATTGTACTCAAGTTTTATGAAGACGACGAAAATTCAAGCATGTGTCCAGGCAAAAACGACACGATAACAAGAAATGGAACAAAGAAACAGAAACGTTTAATGACGGATACAATAAAAAATTTACACAGAAAATACATAGAGTCCGGTTATCCACCTATGAGCTACGTAACGTTTTCTCGTTTAAAACCGTTTTGGGTGCTGCAACCAAAAATAAATATGCGCAACACTTGCTTGTGTGAAAAACACGAAAACATGAATCTGCTAATTGAATCTCTAAAAAAGAATCATATCATAAAAGAAAACTCGACAACTGACGTTATTAAGACCATATGTTGCGACATTTATAACTTGGAATGTCTACAAAGAAAGTGTACTACCTGTAAAAACAGACATCTAATGTACCAAGAAATTGATAACTCGGAAAAAGTTGTATATTGGGCCTGGGAAAATCGAAAAACTCTTACACAAAAAATGGGATTGAGAAAACTGCCATCATCGTTGAGAAAGTACGACACCACGTAGAACCGTTAATACTCATAAAACAATTTGAAACTAATCTTCAGCCATTCCTTAATCATTGTGCCAACATTCGTAATCAGACCGATGCAATTAAAGAAATTAAGCAAAATTTGACCGAGAATGACTGTCTTATACATATGGATTTTAGCGAAAATTACAGTGCTAAATATAATTCTGAAATTCAGTCGGTACACTTTGGTGGTAGTAGAAAGCAGTTTACTCTACACACTGCAGTTCTTTATTTTAATATTGAAGGTCACACGACAAAAACCCAATGCTTTTGTACTATAAGTACATCTTTACGACACGATGCTGCTGCAGTGTGGGCACATCTGATTCCAATTTTGACTGAAATAGAGAAAACAGTTCCTCTGGTTCAAAATATTTACATAGTTTCTGATTCTCCTTCTGGACAATATCGTAACAAAAAAATATTTTATATAATGTCTCGACTTTCGATCTACATTTCTTCAATTAACAAAGTAGTTTGGAATTATTGCGAATGCGGTCACGGCAAAGGTGCTCCAGATGGTGTTGGTGGACTTTTAAAGAGAACTGCTGACCAATACGTTGCATTACAGAGTGACATACCTGATCTTGATGCATTTGTGAATGCTTTGAAATCCTCTGTCAAGGGCGTTAAAATAGAACTCGTGGAAGATTATCAGATCACTGAAAAGGACTGGTTACTACCTGACAATTTGAAACCTTTCCCAGGTACTTTAAAAGTCCACCAAGTTGTGTGGACTGCAGAATCAGGCAACCGTTTAGCATTGCGTCGTTTATCTTGCACAAATATTGAATGTCTTAACAATGTCAAAGAATGCCCTCATGGTAATCACATAGGATTTTATGACTTTTCAACTAAACCTCAGATATCAACTCCTCTTGAACACTCATCAAACTGCACTAAAAATACACCTAAAACTTCTATCCGTAAAATGCGTCCAGTCAAATTAACTGATAAACTTGTATTGACTCCTAAACCCTCAACTTCTACACCAAAAACTATCCAGCCAGCAGCTGTACCTCAGTTTGATAGTATAATTTTAGAAACGTATGATTTTAAAAACTTAAACTGTAGTGGTGCTACAAGTGTACCATCGTGCTCATACTTATGTAATGTAGACTCTGAAGTTTTAAAAGAGTTGGAAAAATCTGGTACTTTTGAGGGAATCCATACAGAAACATCAAAAAAACCAGATATAGACTTAAATAGTGATTCAGATGATAGTTTGTCTATATTCAACTAGAAAAAAACTATTTTCTTTACCCTAATTGATCATCATAGGGAGTTCCCTATCTGATCAAATTTTGCTTAATTTCATAATATAATTATAATTAAGACTGCCAAAAAAGTTCCTAAATGTGATTTACTTATGCATAAAGATTAATTAGTGTAAGTTAGCTGTAAGTTAAACTTGAAAGGCTGAATTTCCTAGTGCCATATACTCACATTGTGTTCTTAGGTTAATAAGAGATAAGATGATACCTGAAAGGTTTTAAGAGTATCTAGAGGATTGTGTTTCTAGTACTTGTTATTTTGATAATGCATTTTACTTGCATTTTACTATTTTGTTTTGTCAGGTGCAATATATCTGATCATGCCAGTCTCCGAGAGGGAAAGGCAAACCCAGACAGATTGAGAATGAGATTGTGTACCTATGGGAGTAAGATTTGGATAGATATTTATTACAAAAGGAAGAATGGCAGTATGTATACGAAAAGAAATACTAGTATTAAAGTCTCTAAATAGTGTTGCGAGTGTAATTCAACAGTCTTTGTTTACTTATTGTACTCTCATTATTTTTATGTAATATCTCCTTACCCAAATTTTACTCCCATATACAAGTGTTGGAATGAAGACCTCTTATGAACAGTCATTTTTATTCTATCTATAATCTGTCTATCTCAATAGCTAAAATATTTTTTAATTTCCGTGGATTGATTCTTTCACTACCATGGCACACTTCTTTCATTGCCGTGGACGCTTGTTTCATTGCCGTGCACGCATGTTTCATCGCCGTGGCACAAAATTTTTAATCCTGATATCTCGTTAGTTTTTTAAGTTATCTGCTAGACATTAAGCAATAATATATACATTATCAAAAACTTTAACAAAAGCGTTTTTTTCTTAAAAGAAACCTTAAGATGAAAAAAAACACGGAAATGAAGATTTTATAGGACCTGTTGAAATTCACTCTGTTACGTTTTTTAAATAGATAGCTGTATTCACAGCTTCACCCCAGTAAGCTTTTGGTAGCTTGGAGTCATGAAGCATTGTTCTTGCTTTTTCAATTACAGTTCTATTGACGCGTTCTGAAGTTCCATTTTGCTCTGCATTATATGGGACTGTTTTCTGATGAACTATTCCATTTTCCTGCAAAAAAGTAGACATCGGTCCGTTTACGAATTCTCCGCCATTGTCTGATCGTAAAGTTTTAATTTTAAGACCAGTTTGGTTTTCAACATGATGCTTGAATTCGACAAACTTCGAAAAAACTTCACTTTTAGTTTTTAATAAAAAACCAAAAGTTTTTCGAGTAAAATCGTCCGTAAATGTAAGCAAATATAGGGCACCACCCCATGAATGCGTACTCATTGGTCCGCATAGATCTGTATGGATCAATTCGAGTTTATTTTTTGTCTTACTTTTGGACTTATTAAACGGCCTTTTTGCTAATTTTCCTTGTACACAAGGAATGCAGATTTCATTCAACGTGTCATTATAGTTTATGCCTGACGTAGAATACTTTTTTAAAATATTCATCGCTTTGACGTTGATATTTTGATGTCCAAGACGTCTATGCCATAACACAGCTGGTAGCTTTCTGTCAGTAATCAGCTGAGCTTGATTTTCGGAAATGTCAAGCTTGTACATGCCTTGTTTATTTGAAGCAGTAGCAACTGTTATTCCGGAAACTTTGCATTCTTGTCTGAGAAGGATAGTCGCACCTTTTGGCGAGAATATAACTACGAAACCTTTTTGAACTAGGCTACTGACTGATAATAAGTTCGCAGCTAGTTTGGGGACAAAGAGAACGTTAGATATGGAATGAACACTATTGGATACATCTAATTGAACTGTACCCGTACCTTTACATGCCAATTTTTCATTGTTGGCTGCAATGACTTAGCTTGAGCTGTGTGCAAAGTCACTGAACAGGCGTATGTCGTTGCACATGTGTGCGGTTGCACCAGAATCTAAGTACCATGGTGAGATGGATGTGGGAAGCTGAAAAGGAGGTGTAGTAAAAGATAATAAAAGTGTAACATCAGTAATATTAGAAACTAAGTTAGTCACATTCTTCTTGCACTTCCTTTTACGACATTCTGAGACGAGGTGTCCTTTCTTCTTGCAGTATGTGCAAACTGGTGGGCGAAGGCTTGAGTTCTTAGTAGAATTAACGGTCAACGCAGCATCTGTCTCTTTCGATTGGGAATAACGTAGATCTTCTTTTAATAGGATCGCAGCTACAGAGTCCGACGTAAGTTTCGTTCCAGAGTTTTCGATCGCCATGACCATTGGATTAAACTTCTCGGTCAGCCCTGTCAGCATAATCAGTCCTACGAACTCGTCATCTACTGGCTCGTTAACTTCGATGAGCTGTTGCTGTGTTGCTCGTATCTCGCTCACATAAGCTTCCATACACTTAAATGAGGAGAGCTTGTAGTTAAATAGTCTGCGCAAGAGGTTCAGTCGCCGCAGTAAGCCGCTGTCTGTATATGCAGCTTGTAGCTTCTTCCACATTCCTTCTGCTGTCGTGGCACTCATCACGGTTGGATATACTCGTGGTGTCAACGAGAGGCAAATTTTCGCCATAGTTTTCGCATCTAGACGTTTAAAGATATCGTCGTCTCCTACCTGTGTTTTATATTCAGCAGGGCTGTTTACGCAGTCCCAGAGGTCGCACACAATGAGAGCATTCTTCATTGCGAAGCTCCATGAAGTATAGTTCTTCGCTCCCTCCAGTTTCTCGATATTTGGAACAGCGGTAGTGGTTCCAAAAATCATTGAATTTGGTGCCGACGCCTTCGTGGTCGTCGATGGTGACGAGGAATCTCCGCTCGCTTCCATAGCACTAGCCTGGGCCCATAACCTTCTAATATTTGAGGAATAAAACACACGTTTTTAATGTAAGAGTTTTGTATGACAAAGTCAAGTGAAGTCAGTACTCAGAATAGAGTTGTATTTGGAACACTATACAGCCAGGATGATTCTTTATTGAATTTAAACCAAATAGGTTCAACAGAGGCCCAATCCCATACCCTGAGGCTATGGAGGGTAAGGCTGGAAACGCCCACTGCAGGTCACTGGACCGTGGGGTTCATCCAGCCGATCCTTGAAGAGTGGGTACGGAGGCGAAACGGGCCTTTGCCCTTCCGTGTGGTGCAGGTGCTGTCAGGGCATGACTGCTTTGGCAAATACCTGCACAAAGTGGCTCGATGGGAGGTCACTCCCGTGTGTCACGAGTGCGGTTGCAACGAAGACACAGCCCTTCACACCCTCGAGCATTGTCCAGCCTGGGTGGTGTAGCGCCGTGCTCTCGCAGCAATAATAATTTGGGCAGACCGCTCCTTACCGGCCGTGGCCAAGGTCTTCTCGCAGAAAAGGCGGCGAAGCTGGTCAGGGAGGAAATCTCCCTCGCTGCCGCGATTCGTCGCAGGAGGGCAAGGCGGCGGAGGAGGCGCCAAATCGACCTGTTGCCGCTCTAGGAGGTGCCGGCGGGCGATAGATCGGGGAGTCTATCGTCGATGTCGCATTGCACGGCCCTCATGAGTTATGGCGATGTCTCAGGTGAGCCCGGACACCGCCGTAAGAGTTTGGTGCTCGGAAGCGGGTTGTACTAGATGGGTCGCGAACGTCATGCGTAGCAGTTCTCGCGGCATATTCACAGAGGCGACAGTAAGCACACTGCGGTGTTTTTTAGTGGGTGCAAGCCCCACATAACCAAACCGTCTCCGCGGACAGTGCGGTATGCGTTAGGCATTTTTCACCGCATAAAAGAAAAGCAATTGCTCATTGTTTCTGTAGTTTACACATATCTACGTACGTCCTGGCCAGGGTTCGATTCCCTTAGACAGACGTGTACGATGCATAGTTCTGTGATGATGAAGGTTTAATAGCATGAGGTGATTCGCCACCGCCATGCTGCCTGTCTAGCAAAGACGTGAAACAGAGTGTTTGAGTGAGAACGAGTAAAGGTGTTAAACCCGATGAATCGTATCGAAACACCCACAAGAAATGTTTCTTTGATGTCACAATATATGAAAGAGCTCATGCTAGGTACTTCACTTTGTTGTTTTGATTATTGTTAATTGTGATGTCCCTGTTAGCCCGTTGGGTTATCGTGGTCGCGAGCGCGGTCCTGGGTTCGATTCCCAGGTAGAGAGCGGCACCCAAAGTACTCCCCGTACTGTGGGTGCCGCTCTACCCGTCATAATACAACGTAACTTTATTGTAACATAACTTACAAATGGATCTACCCGTTCGCTCGTGGGGGTCGTGTGGTCGCGGGCGCGGGTGCTGAGCCTTGGGTTCTGGGATCGATTCCCGAATCGTATGTGAGTGCATTCATAATTATCATAGACTAATTATTTTTTCTGTTTACGAGGTTGGTTTATATTGGTTCGGGCGCTGTCAATTGTGACTGGTCAGCATCTTCTATTTGCCATGGTTTATTTAGTTTAGTTTTTAATGTTATTTTTTTTGTTTTTACTACGGACACTTTTAACGTGCGCATCTTGCTACATTAGAATAGAATAGAATAGAATAGAATAGTCATTTATTTGCTCAGAATGTAGGTAATTACAATAAGATGGTTACATAAATGTTAGGGAATCCTTGTACATTCTACCATTTTGGCATGCAAACATTGATGCAGTTCGTCATCAAGCATACAAACATTGATACACAACTAAAATTTATCAGCTAGAAAATCCGATACGGAGTAATAACATTTATTTAATAAAAGCTCGGTAAGCTTTTTTTTGAACATTGTTGCGGGTTCCTCTTTTATGTTATTAGGAATGTGGTTAAAAATAGCCGGTGCCATACCAAAAATACTTTTCCTCAACAAACCAGTCCTATAGCCACCTGTGCGTAACAAATTTTTGTATTGAGATCGCAAAGTTATATCTCGATAAGTGCTATCCGATAAGGTTAAGAATTGCTGCCGATTACATTTAACAAAAAGAGCAATTTCTAAAATGTAAAGACTAGGAAATGTCAATAAATTATGGCTTTTAAACATTGGAACACAGCTGTCTGTAACCTTCAAACCAAACATTGCTCGTATGCAGCGTTTTTGGGCCCTAAAAATACTCTCTCTGTCGGTACAGTTGCCCCAATATATAATACCAAACCTTAAGATAGAAACGACGAGACTATGATAAGCTAGTAATACTGTTTTGATATTAACTTTTTTCTTAAGATTATAAAGTGCATATGCGGATGCGCTTAGTTTTTTGCAGATTGCTTCTGCTTGTGCCTTCCATGTCAGTTGGCTATCAATTAAAATTCCTAGAAATTTTGTCACATCTACTCTGTCTACACTTTGACCATTATAATTAATATTGAGATCCTTGATGCGAAGTCTTTGGTAAAAATGCATTATCTTTGTTTTTTGTAAGTTTATCTGTAGTCAAGTGTTCTGTCATTGTTCTCACATAATACCATCCACCATCCACCACGACCATCCATGGTACTATCTCAACATAAATGATGTAACCAGAGTGTCCATGGAGTTTCTTACCCGTTATTCTCCATAGTGATCTATTCTACGCTAGACAATGGGCAACTACAGATACTTTCACAGATTATATGTCTTGTAACTGGACTTTAGCTATGATATGTTCATCTTCTCTCATCTGATTTGATTCAAATATCCGAACTGAATGACATTCTTGAATTCAAATTGAGATTATCCTTCTTGTTAATTATTTTCTTTATTACTTTACATACTTAATTATGATGATTTACATTTTTAAATATTCATATCCAAATCAAAACAAAAAAAAAAGTAGTAGCCCACCGGTTTCGGGAACAGAGCCCAAGCTATCGGCGGTCAGCACTCCAGAAAGCGGAACTTCCTAACAAAACGAGCCTAGTCCAGGCCCCTTATTCACAACCATTCGACTCGCTTCCGATTCGGAAAGTCGTATGTCTATCTCGGTCGTTTTCGTAATGCCAGAAGAAGACAGATATACGAGTTGTCGAATCGGAAACGAGTCGAACGTTTGTGAATACGGGGTCAGGAGTACCGCGCACTGAATCAAACCCTTGATCCAGCTGGCTTATGAAGAATAGCCTATAATTATATGATGGTCTATGGAGAGCCGGCTCAGGTATTGATCGAGGTTCTTTCCAACTAAGCCATGGGCTGTTACGACTATCGGCACAAAGATTCAGCGATCTTTGCAACGATGTCCACATCCCACAAGGTTGTATTTTAGGACAAGTTGCTGACGGATAATCCTGACTACAAGGTTGTGTCTATTTTATTTTATTTTAGACGTCAGTTCGTGCGAGATTGCAAGATATCAAAGTACCTAGGTGTCTTTGTTTTCCAAACGATTATAATTAAAGTGTTTCGGATGTGGAAAAATCGCGGGGCAAAAATTAACTCAGAAGTTATCATCAGCCTAGTCTTTTCCCGACTGTGTTGAGGTCGGTTTCTGCTGCAGTTTTATTCACTGGGATGATTCACAAATGACTGTTGGTCAGAAGTGGTCACTGGGATGACAACTGTTATTACAGAATATCTAGGTTCCCAAATATCTATTTTGAATGGAACCTGATTTAAACAAGAGAAAAATAAGTTTTTTCCATAGAATTTTTTAATTCGTCATAATATCTCGTCTTTATATCATTGTCTTTTCAAAATGTATATATTTGGGATCGTGGATATTCTATAATCAAATCGAAATAAATACACATTATCTTAAGAATATGTTTGATTTACAAATTATTTTGGAATAACGTTTGTATAAACTACGTAAGCTCCGCCGCGCCGTCCCCTTAAATTGTCCGTTTCCTTAGTTTAATTAGTTCTAGTATAAGGGTGTCTAAGCCCTAATTTTTGTAGATGGACAGACAAAAATAAATGACGTGATTTTGATGTTCACGTCTCAGAATTATGAGATGATATAAGTACCTAGACATGACAATTTTGTATCGAAAGAAGTTTGAGACTTTCGTCCGAACGGTGTCATGTGCAGAGAATCTCTGCTATTGCAGGTTTACACACGAGGACATGACGTGTCACGCAGGATGACCGTGTCAGATGCTGATGAGTATGTATATACTTACTTAAAAGATCAACCGTATCGTAACACATACTGGCCCGAGTAGGTACTGCTCTCTGTTTCCTCTATAGTACAGAGTATTTATTTAGTATAGTAGTGTTAGTAATTGGGACTGTAACAATGAACTGTGTAGGTACCTACAAGTTAAAACAGCAATTTCTCTAGTGCGCAGTTGTCTAGTCTAGTCTATGTTCCAAACAGTGCGCAGAATGGGAAACGCTTTATGCGTTTCCCATTCTGCGCACTGTTTGGAACTATGTATGCCGGGGACCTATGTACCAGGATGTGACATGACATTCATGCAAAATTACTGTTAAGCAAACTGTGGTCTGTCGTCTATGCATCTTGTTATCCATTCGAAGTACTTTATCTTGTAAATGCGATAGTAGTTCAGTCAGTCTGCTTGTTACCTTTTCACGCCATGGTGGCTGCCTTTAGGGTGTACCTAGACCATGAGGTGAGAAAGTACTCACTAGGTTGTACTATACCGTGAGCTGAGTAAATATTCAGTAAGCTGTATTAGACCATGAGCTGAGTAAGTACGCACTTACGCTGCACCTAGACCATGAGCTGAGTAAGTATTCACTAGGCTGTACCTCGATTATGAGCTGAGAAAGTATTCACTAGGCTGTATCTCGATTATGAGCTGAGTAAGTACTCACTAGTAAGGACATACTTTTTCCCTGTATAGGGTAGGACGATCCCGTTGGACAGTTTCCGCTTTAGTTCATAGAAGGTGACTCTGGCCGGTGCCATGAGCGCAGAGCAGAAACTCTGTTCTAGATGATATTTCCATTGAAGTCTTGTGAATTACTTTTTCTTTATTATAGGTACTGCCTACGCAGCATTCATTACCTACCTGTATTCATAGAGTGATTCTATTAGGTAAGTACCTATATTAAAAGCTTTTTTAATCCTGAAAAAGTATTTACCAAAATGTCCTCTATTAAAGCAATTGGGTACTTAATTAATGAGGTACCTACATTGTCTTATATTTCAACTATTGAGCAACACTTATCATCCACGTCGTTCCCGCCACTCAAGCATCAACAAATTACTCCACACCAGCGTAATCACCTTAACATTCAACCGACAGGAACTAGCTGCGGGAAATCTACGCGCATAATGACCTTTAATACGAAAATAATACAGTCCATGTGTAAAGCACATATTTTATTAGAGAAATATTCCAAGTTAAGTTACCTGACTGACTAGTTGGTAGTAACAGTTGAGTGGACATCGTCGCGTCGGCCGGTCGTGCGAGCTCACTGTGAGTAGAAGCCGTACGATGTACGATCCCCAGCCCATTGACGGACAGGAAATATTGACCCACGCCTAATTGAACAAATCGTCCCTTTAGATTATTGAACACAAAAGTTGTAACTGTCGTCCAGAATTATTTTGGTGTAACCGGTTCCTGCATGTACCCAGTACAGACGTTTGGGATTTGTGTAGGTGGAGCGGTCGAGCTAGTGATTTTATATTTAATTCATTTAATTTGGTTTAAGAAAATGTCGAAGAAAGTACTGGAGTCAAAAGGGAAGGCGAGCGCTAGCTCCAGCCCGGACAATGTGTCGGAGACCACCCCGCTAGTGAGCAAGAAGGTAAGTCCGACAACATCATCTCTTACTTTAAGCTTCACGGCACTGGCCCTGCTGTGGTTGAAGGGTACTACACTACCTATTTAAGTTAATATTTGGATATCATCATTTCACGACCAATTCTCAGCTCGTTTTAATTTCAAACAATATCTTTTCTATCTCAACAAACTCTCTTTATTACTGGATTAGTTTCTCAATTCCCGTAGCAAATTCATTCGTAGAGAATCTTACTAAGTTCAATACAAGTAGCTCCTGATTTCACAACGGTGTCAAGACTCAAGTAAACACAGTGATAGGTGAAACTGGAGCTGGCGCTAAGTTAACAAGCCCTATCTTGAGTGTATAGACTAGCTTAGCAAACTAAGTCTAGCTAGTTAACCCTACTTGTTTATAATTTATTTATTTAGAAAACGCATCTACGTTTGTTCCATTCAAGGAAATGACCTCCGAATTTGGTACAGCCATTTCAGTCACTGAAATTTGAAATAGCTCCTGTCTATAAAACAAGTTGTTTTCCAATACAGCTAGTAGCTACGTAACTAAACTTTACTGACAACAAAACGCGTTTATTGATTGCCCTCACAGCACACTCGCAGATCATCTTCAATCATTTTATTGAACCTACTAAGCAATTTCTTCATCCATTAGTAGGTATCAAATTGTTCTCAGATGTTTGTTTGTGCATTATCAATGCCGTGCTGTGCGTCTCTGCGTATAAGTGCGTCACAGGTAACCTGATGTGCCCAACTCATTTGATTGCTCAAGGCTCAAGGCAGCCGTGAGCTGTTTCGTAACATGTTAATCAGATAAACTCGTTAGTTTATAAAACTTATTGCATTATACAATAGAACTTCTTTTACACATACATTAGAGCTGCAGTAATAGGAAAATCGATGATGCGTGAGCAGACGACCAGATGTCGTTCATCTAGTTTTATTTAGCTTTCTACATTAGGTATTTGACATTTAAATCTGTCCAAGGATGATCCCACGTATATTAAATAACAGATTCATAATTTCGTAAATGACAATAATATTATAAATTGCTTTATTATCTAAGCAGGAGACAAATTATAGGTTTTTTTATTCGATAGACGTCGACCTGTACCTACCCATCGGCCGGTGGAGCCACAGACCGTTATGATAAAAGACACTCTCGCACCGAAAACGGCTCTATAATAAAGATTCTATTTATAACGTATTTGATACGTACCTAAACAAGCTGGTCTGTCTACCCACCATCCGACAGTCATTAGTGTAATATAAAGTAGATATTGCGCAATATTAGACAAACCGTTTTGGGTCAGAGATATTAATTAAAGTATAAGACTGGTTGTTCCTGCTGTTTGTTACTTTCTCACTAATACTCACTCTACATAATATTATAAGTAGATTGTCTTGAAACAGATGAACCTCATACCCAACGATATTAAGAAGAATTTGGCCAGATATGAAACCACCTAGCTAGATCGATTTTTCGCCTCTATTATGCATCTTTCATCGAAATCGTTAGAGCCATTTTTCAGAAGGTGGTTACATAATATTAATATTGCTCACTAGCTGTACCCGGCATGCGTTGCAATGCATTTTTTCCTACCTACCTACTACTACCTACCTACCTACCTGTCTACTTCTCACCGTTTAAACCTTCCCTGGACTACGACAAACATTTTAAAACCAAAATCAGCTCAATCGGCCCAGCCGTTCTCGAGTTTTAATCAGACTAACGAACAACAATTCATTTTTATTTATATAGATTTAGTAAAGGATAAAAATAGCGACTTCGTGGTTTGGCTCACAAACTGTGTCGAACAAACATAATGATTGATTGACACATCCAAAGTAACTATAATATAGTTACAAGCATTTGGAATATTATTCCAAACGCTTGTTTGGTAAAATAGGTACCTAATAGTCGAAATGTTCCTTGCGAAGATAGCAGAGAATAAAGGCTAGCTTATTGCTCGATTAAAGTACGTTCCGTCAAATTGGATGAAAGGAATGAGTCGTAGAGTCAGTCAAAACTCTTACATGTCATGTGTTAGATATTCAAGCAAAAAGTAAAAAAAAAACTAAATATATCAAACCCCCGCACGCTAACTACATTCACATGAGCCTGTTTGAATGCCAGGGTGATGGAGATGGAGATGGCGAAAGCCGCCAGGGTCTGTCAATGGAGCAGACTGCCATCCTGATCGCCGGCGAGATGGCAGGCAGCGGCGTGTTGGCCCTGCCACGCGCCCTGGCCAAGACCGGTAAGTGCCTAATCTTGAAGCTTTAGCTTTTAGATGTAACACCTCGCATTTGCTTAGCGTTAAACATATTGCTGGCGTTGAAGGGCATGCGGAACCGACTTTGGTGCCAACATAAAACCGGTTTTTCCCAGGTTTTATTATGGGGAACGGTTTCACAAGCCTTAGTTGACATAATTACTTATGTTAAAATTCTACTATATTTCTCTCTCTCTGTGCCCTTTTAGTGGAAATCTTTAATATCATCAGTCAGACAACATGTTTTTATGTGGATATTTAGCCAGTGGAGTGAGGACGCAGTTAATGAAACAATGTTCTTTCAATGCGTTTCATATTTTGGACAGCCAGTTTTAACAAGTATTGCGGAAGCTTTTTAATTTTTTCATGATTCACACTACACTTCGTCTAATTTCACCTAGGCTCTCGAGTTCACCTACGGAACAGCACCTTGATCAAGCTTCTAGTATTATAAGGTGTCGAACTACTTGACTGCCTACACAGTAGTGTTACGTACCAATATTAATGATTCGCGCTCAGGCGTGGAGATGCTCAGCAATATATTGATGCTAAGCGAAAATATTTACTTAAATCATCATTTGTGTTACTTATGTGTTTTCTAGTGGATACCTATTTTGATGAAAACGTGGTGTTTTAATAATGCATCTTTATTATATCCTAATACAAGCATCTCTTTGCATAAAAGGTAATCTCCAAATCCTGTTTCTTTAGACCATAGGTGATGGAAATAAACATTTTATTTTAAATATCTACAACCACATGAGAGAAAAAAAAACAATATATTTCTAGGTGCGTATAAAGAACTATAAACTAAAAAATATGAACGTACACTCGGCGACACATCGAGCTTAATACATAATTATGTATAAAAGGAGGCCATGTAACATTGCCTCCTTTTCTATACATTTCCCGTACAATGATAAATCCGCATTTAAAACTAGTTTTGTAGCTTGTTTGGTTGACGTGCGAACTAGCATCTGCCTGCGGGTTCACTCGCGTTATGGCTGGGAATTGTCCCACTGAAACACTCGGGGATAGCTAACTAAATAAAAAAACAGAATTAGATCAGCAGTTCCGAAGTTTTCATATTAAATATTAATATTATCCTTCCATCAAACTTACAGACTACCTTTTTGTAATAGCAGTGCCAGACGGCGCCGCGGCGGCGTACAGAGAATTATGTTAAGTTTTTCGACGCCTGTAACCCTTTTTGATAGGTACCATATTTTTATTTCTTTTAAAGAGTTAGTGTGTAAATAATGTTAGGTTATAAAAAACTCACATTCTCGCAAATAACGATTTTCTATTCTTATTGTAGGAAGTTTCACATAATTTGGTCGTTCTCGGAATCACCTTGCATTCCATTCAAGTTTATCACTTGGAGGCACGAGGCTCAGTATTCGAACACGAATATTTTATGTAGAGGCAGTCAATTATTTTTTAACGATTTCATGGCATTTTTCATGGCTTTGGGGGTTTGTGGATAATTAATCAACGATAAATAGACAGATAACAATGTAATAGATTGCACTCTACCCTCTCTGTCTACTTACCTACGGCTACCAACATCTGGATCTGAATGAGACAAATCCGTCATGATCCACCCCCTATAATCCAGTCAGCCAGACCCGGAACAAATCAACCTACCAAATCTGTTAGTTGCATACCAATCTTAGCAGTTCTAATTAAAACAGCACTATAGATTAACATAATGTATTAAAATAGCAAGCAACTAATGACGCTTTAGCCAAGTGGTATCTTGACATTATGATTAGGTATAGACAGTATTTTTTACTCAAATATCAAATGTAAAGAATAGAATATATGATAATTATGTTTAACACTTAACATTTACATAGAGAGTGTCACATTAGCGGGAGTATAGGAACACTGATCTTAAAAACTAGCTCTCAACGCTTGTTTATCTTTTTATTAGGACATGGAATCATTCAACTCGCCAGCAACGCAATCCACTGCTGGATGTAGGGCTCTCCCACCTCCTTTGCATCGTCGGTCCATCTAGCTAGGTGGACCGCCATGTCTCAGAGCCCTTGCGGCGCCTTTACGACTCGATATCTCAATCGCCCATCGGTACTTCCACAGGCTTGACCACTATAGCCAGCCCACAATCACTTCAGCGGGAGACGCTGCGCCTTATTTAGGCAAGTCTTTTCGAGCTACCTCTTTATGTTAAAATTCCTCAGTGACCTGCATTAGGACATTGATTATGTTCCTGACTTATTGGAAAGAAACGTCTGTTGCTCAGACACATCCGTCGCCTGTCTATGTTAATCAATCATTCACTTCAGTAGAGGTCCAAATAAGTCTCATCCTGAGTATCCACGTGCTTACCTACCTATCAATTTGCAGCCAAGAACGCGAAAAGTTGTGAAAATTTGGGGTTTTTAACTTTTTGCGGTGTGGGTAGACTCACTCTTATTACAAACAAAAAACTATATAATTATGTAGTATCTGGTGTCCACGACACAAGCCTTGCTAAGTGTGGCACTAGATGGCGATATTAATTAATTTATTTTATTATCATGGAACGATACATTTCATCTGAGCTATTATAGAAACACCTGCAGGCAAAAACTAGTGTCTACTATTTAATTTATGTAAAGTCGAACTATTGATCGTCAGTTTGTTTACCTACAGGTTTTAGCCTTACATTTCACTAAACAAATCAATAACAATACCAATAAAATAAGTTGAACAGTCCGATATGTTATGAATAGATAGTGAATAAAGACGGAGTGTGGGAAGATACTGCGCCTGCGTTGTTCCAAACCACATCGATGTGGTGATGCGCAGGAGTCGCGTCCGGCTAGCGATCGCTCTCTGACATTAAAACCACCGATCATAAATTATGATAAGATAGTGTTTTTATTTAGCATTACATTTCAGCATATTTAGATGAATCCAAAGACGCAAATATTTTGCAAAGGAAATCTAATACACAGATACAGATCTTGAAATATTTAAATGGACAGATCGCCAGTATCAGATATCTTGTGGCAATTATTTCTGATTTGGAAGATAATATTAAAATAGTCAACGAATTAAAATAATTGCTAAAACAAAACGAGTTTACTTGTTAGTTGTAAATTCCTTAGTTTAACTGTGTGAAACAGAAGTTTGTTGTTAAACGGACAATTTCACTGGTTATGGTGCTTTTTTGCGGTTTATAGAAATGATGAAAGAAGAAATATTTATTCTGCATAATTATGACACTCATCGAACGAAACGTTTTCTTAGTCCCTACCATGGTAAGTATATTATTGTACCATGGTCCCTACAATATTTTTCGAAGTCACATCCGTCATTGCGATTCGAATGCTGAACACGAAAAGCAATCTCTGCTTGGATAAATTACAATGGCCTTGGTCACTTACATTATAGATTCTTCTATTAAAATATATTAGTGGAGACAATACTAGAATAGATATGATCCTTTGATTCTGATATTAATGATGTAACATTTGCATTATATCAATGCAAATGTAAGCTCATTAATAGATGAGATAAGCGAACAGTTCAAGGCATTGTTCATATTTTCCTGAAACCTATTTGTAGGTAACTCATTAGTTAAATCACGCAACTATTAATTTTTTTTATTGGCTTGTTGCACTTATACAGAGTGTAAACCAACTCATCACTAAGCCGTCAACCAAGCATTCTTTACATCAAACTAAGTAGCTTTACGGAAAAATTATTGCTGGGAACGACTTTTTTTTGGGTGAAAATTCATATTTTGTGGTAGAACTCAACGTAACGCAATCAAAACATTGTGCTGATGGATGGATTGAATAGTACTATCGTGGAATTGTTTAAAGAAATATTTGAATCAGAAGTTGTACTTAATTTTAAAAAAAAGTTGTCAAAAAGTTGTTATAACTTTGACCTCGAATATCTCTAGTTCATACTCGCAAGCCGCCAATTCTTTTGTCGTATTTTTACAGAAAGAAATTAAACGAATAAAAACCTCCTCAAAAAGGCAAATTAAAGCCGAAAAAGCAGTTGGGAGGCTATAAAACACATCGGGCTTCTATAAAAGTTTTATCTTTCCATCATTATAATATCTCATAATTCATCATCATAACACATACACACCACACACAGACGAACAGTAAGTCGTGGGTTCGAACTCAGGCAGGCGCATTACTTTGTGTAATTTATTTCATCACCAGTGCTTTCGAAAACGGTGATGGAAAACATCGTGAGGAAACCGGCATGCCCTAGAACCACAAAATTCTACGACATGTGACATCTACCAACCGCACTGGGCCCGCGTGATGGATTTATAGCTCATCCGCAAATTCGCGCTTTGACGTGGAGTTGCGGACCACCAGCCCGTTGTACAATACAATACACACACACCTACACATTCATTCATTTCATATATATTCATTTTCATAATTTGTTATCGTGCCTCTCGCGCATACCTACTACTCAGGCACGGCTGTCATGCTAACGAGTGTAATTAAATTATGAACTCATTAATATTTGGAGACATTCACTGGGCTGTTACGAATTATTATGATACGATATCAAACCGTACACCTATATTAGCCGACGGCCTTCAAGGTATAGGATAAGTATAGTATTTCAAGTAGACACCAGAGTTTGTGGTGACCGTAGATACAGGCCTTCACCTTGCCTTGTGGTCGCGTTGCGAGTTGCGCGTCGGCCACAAAACTCGGAGCCCAGAGTCCACTGCCCAGCAACAAACTAGCCCAATTAACAAACTGGTCACACAACTTTTTGTGCATTTTTCCATCGTTCGACCATTTTGTTTTTTTTGTTTGCTATCTGACCTTGTACAACGACATAGTACCATTAGGAAGTACATGTGTAGGAACATTAGGTCAATGTGCTACGGATTATAAAACTATGTTGCAATAACAAAAATTAAAGCTACGCATGATGTGGGTATACCTATTTATTTATTTATCAACTGTTTTATACACGTAGCACTGCTAGATGATATTTTTCTTATTTTTTTAGTACTATAATTGTATTTTGAGTCGTAGTATTATGATGTGCCTAGAAGCGAATGATGTGTTAAAAAAACACAATCGTCTAGAATCTTAGCCTGAGCTCAACCTAATAACGCTTCAGCGATCCAGCGATTAGGGCCAATCTCAATATTGAAACTGAACACGATCAGTAAGCCTAAACCGTGTTAAGTTTGTTACGTAGGTAGTACCTAGTAACATTGACACTGAAAAGTGACAGGTCTTGAACGCGGTTTATATGAGCAGGTCGCGTTCAGTTTGCCCTTAATTCTGCAAAATATTTTTCATCCGAACCATTTTTCACAACCTACTAACAATTTTATTGTAAATGTTGTCAGGGTGGGCGGGTGTACCGCTGATCGTCCTAATCTGCTTGGTGGCTGCATTCAGCGGCAAGCGACTGGGCGACTGCTGGTCCATCCTGGAGGCACGTGACCCTGAGATGAGGACCCGCAAGAGAAACCCTTACGCCATCATTGTGGAACAGGCGCTTGGCAAGAGCTGGAGGTGAGGCGCTTGATCTATTGGTAGCACTAGCTGGTTTGGGGATTTCGTTTAAAGAAACATTCAGGATAACTAAAAGCGTTCGCTCTATTCCTACTCCCACCCATGATTCAATGACATTGATGTTGTAGCAGTCTCTGACAATATAAAACAAGATGGCTTTTTGTTGCATCTTAAATTCAACTTTCTAAACTAACAGATGATTAACTACTATCTGCAATGTGCCTGATGGATTCTCGTTAGTTGGCTTCGGCCTCTCGTATGTAAGAGTTTACATCCTGTATGTACAAGATGTAAACAACGTCATCACGAAGCGGTCAACCAAGAATTCTGAACATCAAACTAAGTAGCTTTGCGTTTTTTTGGGGTGAGCTATCATGTTTTGTGGTAGAGCTCAATGTAACGCCCTTAAAAGATTGTGTTGATAGATGGCTTGTACAGTACGGGGGTCTTAGAGGTGTGTTTAAAGTGAAAATCATTCATTTAAACTTGTATTTAAAAAAAAAAACTAGTTGAAAATTTGGAACTTTGACCCCTATATCTCCGTAAATGGAAGGTATGGTCTAGAACAAAAACTATCATAATGACGGGAAGAAAAAGTGCCTTCCAGCTTTGTTAAGAGGTTTTTTTAAACCATTTGTACGTCAAAGGTCTGGGAATTCTGGTCCTGCGGTATTGTGATAATTTGTCAAAATGGAGTTAGGATGGCTATGACTGCTATGACACAGCGTGACAGGGCTTTTAGAAGATATAGACGGGATCACAGTGAGGAGAACTGGGGCCTGTATAAGTTAGCTAGAAACCGGTGCAAACAAATGGCAAGAGCATCTAAACGCCGTTAAATTGGTGAAAATGTCCTCAATTCTTCACCGGCTGATATTTGGAAGTTTCTAAAATCACTTGGCGTAACAAAGTCCTCCTCTAGTATTTTACCTTCTTGTCTGTCCTTAAGGCAATTAGACGAGCTAAATTAGCAACTCTATTTGTGGTGGTTTAAACTTATTTGAAATGCTGTTAGAATAAAGTTCTAATCAGCTTGCACTACAAAGTGGTTGTTACGTCAGCCACTGCGGGCCAGTGGTTTCGGTCGATTTACAAAAAAAAAACTATTGATTGGTTTATAAAACTAAAACACTATCATGCTAATATATTGCTTGTAGAATTATGTGCCAAAACATCAGAATGATCGCATTTTTTTTGTTTGAAAGATATTTTTAGAGATAAGTTCGTGATGTTTTTTTATCGAGTCAAATTAATTGTATTATGCACTGTTTTAGACTTTCACGGTTTTTCACCATGGAATGGTCTGGCAAGTTTTGGGTTGCTGTCAACGTCGGGAAGTGCCAGGCCATCTTCATTGGTAGCTCGTACGAGCTACGAAGATGGCCTGGCTTTAACCTGAGAAATTTTGGACACTGACCGGCTGGAGCCGCTTATGTTCGACAACTCCGTAATACCTCTCTCACCTCACATATAAGACTTGGGCCTGTACATTGACGATACTCGTACTTTCACTTGGAATAAGCAGGTTGCTCAGGTTAGCCAGAAAGTCACTTACTCGCTGCTATCTCTCTATAGAATTAAACATTTTTTCCCATTTAGCATTAAAATCATTTTGGTCCAGTCGCTTATGCTTCCAATTATCGACTATTCTGTTGTTTGTTACTCTGATCTAACCGAAGAGCTTCTTAACAAATTGGATCGTCTTCTGAACTAACCCAATTTATTGCATTCGGTTCATTTTTGGCCTTCGTAAATACAATCACATCTCTTCGAATATCAGGCTCAGGAGGTCCCTCAGATCTCTCTGCATGCTTTTCACAATTATAAATTATCCATGTGCTCCCGAGTACCTAAAATCTTATTTCAAGTTGTTGGGAAGTTCTCACAGTCACAGCCTTCAAGCTTCCAAAAAAATATTCTACAAATTCCCTCTCACCGTACTGGTTTTATGTCCTCTTCATATGCTGTCTCAACTATAAAGCTCTGGTACGCGCTACCCTTTGCCATTATAAAAGCTGAAAGCAAATTGGCTTTAAAAAGAGCAGTTCGGAAGTTCTATTTAAAGTAATATTATTTTTATTTTAAAATCGGACTAAATTGTTTTCTTGTCAGTCTTTAGTAGAGTCATACTGTTAACCTAATGGTAGATGTGCTATATGAATCGGTTCAAACAATTGTCAATGAAAATGTCCCTAAAATCAAATATGTCAGCATTAATTTTCCTCCATGGTATTCTAAAACTTTAGTAAAAGTTCTCAATGAAAAAGAAAAGCTGAGACAACGTTTCAAGAAATACGGTAACCCACGTGACAAGATTGAGTATAGAATACTCGATGATAGGGCGCGATTGATTATTAAAAGTTGTTATAGGAAATATGTGCACTCTGTAGAAAGTAACATTCAATCAAACCCAAAGGCTTTCTGGTCTTTCGTCAAAACAAAAAATTCAAAATCTAGCTCTAAACCATCCGAAATGAAATTGAACGATTCGACAGCTACGACTGGCGACGAAACATGCAAACTTTTTGCTGCCCAATTCTCGTCTACTTTTTCTGTCACTAGCAGAAATGCTAACACGGCAGCAAATGTCCCTACATTTCCTCGATTCGTGCCCAGTAAAATAAGTTTTACTGAGGGAGAAGTTTTTAAAGCACTTAACACAGTTAATGTTACCGAGGGCGCTGGTCCGGACGGATTAACGCCGCATTAAAAAAAAAAAGTGTGCTCGTAATTTGGCATATCCCCTCACTATAACTTTCAACAAATCACTTGAGACATCTACATTTCCTACAGAATGGAAAAAAGCTAACGTGGTTCCGATATTCAAGAAAGGTGACAGCACAGAAACCAAAAATTATCGACCGATTCTTGTCCATATTCTCAAAAGTTTTTGAATCAATGATTTGCCCTATACTAACGTCCCATTGTAAAGCACAGCTTTCCCTTCAACAGCATGGTTTCTGCAGCAACAAATCTACTGTCACTCACTTGGTATCATATATATTGACGAAATTTCTATGAGCGTCGACTCAGGCCAACAGATCGATGCTCTGTATACCGACTTCAGTAGCGCTTTTGATAAAGTAGACCATGAAATCCTTCTCCTGAAATTATACGGCCTTGGCATTCACGGACCTCTACTGGAGTGGTTCAGATTGTATTTATGTGGGCGGACACAAAGAGTGGTGGTAAATGGCTATCAATCACCGGAGTACATTGCTACCTCTGGTGTGCCCCAAGGATCTCATACCGGGCCAAAAGTCTTTCTCATATTCATAAATGACATCACAAATTGCATCAAACATAGCCAATGCTCCTTATTTGCAGACGACCTTAAAATCTATCGTCAGATTAAAACCCAAGAAGACATTGCTCTACTCCAATCTGATTTAAACTCGATAAGTGACGTGTGTGTGTGATGTGTGATGAATGGAATGGTTATCAATGTCAGCAAATGTTATCACATAACATTGACGCGGAAAAAGCACCCAATACCCATCTTACTCTCTTAACGAGACATCACTGGAGCAAGTACACAACATACGCGATCTCTGTGTAGTGCTTAGCAGTGACCTGTCATTTACCACACACATCAGTAATATAATTAAAAATTCAATGAAAATGATTGGATTTATAAACAGAATTGGCAGGGAATTAAAAAAAAAAAAAATTAACTCACTTTGTTTTTAATCATTTTTAATTTAATCGAATCTAATCATTGTTTGTTGTGAATGTTGTGCATGCCTATAAGTGACGTATTTCCGTTTACCTTAAGGAACCAATCTTGTAAATATGTCGTTAATGAGTCATATCTAATAAATAAATAAATAAAATAAATAGTAATTGTTATAAGATTTCTCGTTTTTCGGTTTGTATGTTTTTTAAATATATATGTATTAGTTTATTTTATATGCATATATAATATATGTATTAGTATGTATACCCATTTATTTGTTTTAATTTTAGGCTTAAAAATGGTATTTTATTTTTATTGTACTCCATCACACACAGGGGCGTAGCTACCGCCGTATCTGCCGTATCAATTATACGGGGCCCCTGGGCCACGGCTGGGCCACGGGGGCCCCCGAAATGAAAAAAGTAAAAAAAAAAACAAATTCTTTGGTTCCTTTTTGTAAAACAACAAAAAAGGAAGAAGTGATCTTGAATAAATATTTCTTTAAATTTAATGCAAATATTTATTTGTCCGCGTAGTGAGGAATCGTTACCACTCATAAGGGCCCCCAAACAAATTTCTATACGGGGCCCCGCCAAGGCACGCTACGCCACTGATCACACACAATACTTTCCTATTTGACCAAAAGGTTGACTGGTAGAGAATGCCTTGTTGCATTAAGTCCGCCTATGTATCACTCTTGTACATGAAGTTTAAATAAATAAAGAAATTTTTGCCATCCCCAGTGTGGTGGTATCCATGGCTATGATCGTGACTCTGTTTGGTGCGTCCGTGGTGTACCTCCTGTTGGCTGCGCAGATCATCGAGGCAGTTCTCCTGTCCCTCGTGCCGACTCTCACCATATGCACCTGGTACCTCATCGTCGTCGGTGCCATGACACCGTTGCTGTTCCTCGGAACACCCAAAGATTTCCAGTAAGTATTATCAAGCCCTCAAAAGGTCTTGATGAAATCGGACAGACACAGGCTAGTGAAAAATGGTATGATGATGAGGTTTCTAACAGACAAGATTTTACATGAGAATCACCAAGGCAAGGCAGCCTGCACGACGTCACTTGAACCTTCTAAAAATCATAAACTAAGTATTGCTGTAAAATTATTTAAATAATGATTTATAAGATTGCCTCATGAAGTTTCTGCAAATAAAAATCTAGTTGGCACCTTGTTGTACTCATCCTGATTATTATGAAAACCTGTTATGGCACCAGTTTAATGTTACATTGTAACTTGTAGTCTGATGGGTCTCCTGGCATTCGGCTCGTCCCTCATCGCCTGTATCCTGTACTTCATTGAGATGATGAATGAGGCCACGCCGTTTACGTACCGCTACGGCATCCACGGCTTCATGGACTTCTTCTTGGCCACTGGCACCATCATGTTCGCCTTCGGTGGCGCCTCTACCTTCCCCACCATCCAGAATGATATGGCGGACAAGACCAAGTTCGGGAAGAGTCTGCAAAATGGATTTTTCGGTACGTTTTTATTGACAAACTTCAAACGTCAACTTAGGAACTTGTTAAAAAGAACGTTGTCATCGAAGGTTTAATCGACAGATTGCAGAACGGACTCTGGACACCGGACTTTGACAGATAATGCTCTGAAATATCTGCCACAGTCGACTGACTGTGGCAGAAAAACGGATTGCAGGCTTGCAATCCGATTTACTGAACCCTTGGTGTAATTAAATCTTATAATCTAGGTAATATTAAAATTGCTACTGTGACACCTGTGACGAACTTTAATTATAATTTATCTTAAGCTGACGACATGGCATACATGACATATACGTGGTGGGTCAAACTTCGTCTGAAACATTGTTGGAATAAAGTTCAAATCAGCTTTCACTACAAAGTGGTTGTTACGTCAGTCACTGCGGGCCTATTAGTCTGAAATTTGTGGTTTAGATTAATTTACAACAATTCAATGGATTGGACTAAAAAAATAAAACACTATGATGCTAATATGTAGCTTGTAGAATTATTTGCCAATAAATCAGAATGTAAGCCTGTAATTTAGGATGGCTATTACTCGTTAAAATATTTTTTTATCAAGGTTAGTTAATTGTATTATGTTTTCAAAACACTATCATACTAGCATATCCTGAAGAATATCAAATCAATATATTTCTGGTTTTTTTTACTGCAGTGAATCATTACTTTCAGCCATTATAAACCTCATGTTTATCTCTTGTAGTCCCCTTAAGCCTTGTTCTCATGTAAGTGACTTTGTGTCTTTTTTTGATAATGAATATCTTTAAACCTAAACCAATAAAATAGAGGGTACAAAAATACTTATTACTTATATTTCGTTTCTGTTGCTTACTGTGACAGACAATGTCTCCGACATAAAGTTTTACAAGTTTTATTGTCACTGAACAAATAAAGAACACATGATTCAGGTGTGCTTTGATACCATCTCCAGCTGTGCTGATCCTGTACCTGCTGATTGCCATCGGCGGCTACGCGGTGTACGGCGAGCGCGTCCTGCCAAACGTGGCAATGTCTATGTCTGCCACTCCGCTCACCATGGCGGCCAACGTGCTCATGGCCATCCACCTGCTCTCCGCCTTCATCATCATCATCAACCCAGTCTGCCAAGAGGTAGAGGAGCTATACAGTGTGCCTAGAGGTGAGTTCACACAACAACATGCTTCGAGACACTTTAAACACTGAAAGGTTTTCTTAAAAGAAGATCGAGGATTTATGGGGAATGTCTATCAATTACTTAGTTTTAATTAACTAGTAGTAGTAGTAGACCAGGACTTTTTGAAATACATGCTGATTTAATGAAATACAGTAATGTCACACCTCTTTTCAAATCCGAGGACAGTACAGATGCTAATAATTATCTAATATATTGATAGATGCCGAATGTGGAATACCTCAGGTGCCATTACTTCAGGTGCCCAATGTGGCATACGTCATAATTATGACGTACGCCACATTGGGCACCACCAGACCTTTAACCGTGTTACCCACGCAGCAAAAATGTGCTTTAATACCAGCAGGTTTAAAGCCCATTTTTGCTGCGTGGGAAGAGTCCCAAGACGCAATAGGAATTTTCTGTGACCTCTCCAAAGCTTTTGATGGCGTAAATCACGACACATTACTTTTGAAACTGGAGCATTACGGACTGGGTAGACTTCCACTTAGCCTGCTAAAATCTTATTTGAGTGATAGAAAACTCCATGTTCAAATAAATGGTGTTAATTCACAGGGTTTTAATGTAAAAATGGAGGTTTTGCAAGGCTCAATATTGGGTCCTTTTCTTTTTCTGGTATATGTGATCTACCCTATTTGTTAAAAAACCAACCTCAAAATATGGTGTTGTTTGCTGATGACACTTCTCTAACTTTTAAAGATAAATGGATGGGCCCAAAATCTAGATGACGTGAATGATGCCCTACTTCAGATCCAAAATTGGTTTACAGCAAACAATTTGCTATTAATGCATAAAATTTTCATTACCGAATGTTAAAAGTACCTAGTGATTGCGAGATAATATTGCATTAAGAGAAACTCGAATTCGTAGATAAAACGGTTTTCCTAGGCTTTACGCTTGATTCAAGGCTACAATGGGGTGCTCATTTAAATCTCTTGCGGGGGCACTTAAGTTTAGCAGCATAAGCCATTAGAAAAATCCGTCAATTCACTGATGTAGATACCGCTAGACTGGTCTATTTAAGTAACTTCCATATTTATTTATTTATTTATTTATTTAACACTTCAAGCACATAGTACAGAGGCGGACTTAATGCCATAGGCATTCTCTACCAGTCAACCTTTGGGTGATGCAGAGACAAGCAGTGGTAGGTGTACATCTGAAAATAATTCGAATAATACTTAGGTAACTACAAAGATATATAAAATACTATAAATATCTATATATATATATACTATAAATAAATATCAAACTATATATTACTGTAAAAAGAGAATTAACACGGATATACTAAAATAAAAAGACAAACAATGGAGAAAACACTACTGTTGTGATGAACCTGCCAGTTTCTTGCGAATGTACTCTCGAACTTTAATCTTGAAAGATAAACGATTGGTTGCCATCCTGATTTCCTGGGGAAGCGCATTCCAAAGAGAAATACACTGGACAAAAAATGATCGGTGAATGAAGTCAGTGCGGTGATTGGGGCATTGGAGAACACGGTTATGCGATGATCGCAGACTCCTACTATGGTTGGCACAAATGTACTGAAAGTGGGGAGCAAGGTAATAAAGCATAGTATAATGTCTTACGGTATTTTGCTATGGGGACGGGCTGCTGATATTGAGTCTATATTTATTCTGCAGAAAAGAGCCATCAGAGCCATATACAATCTTCGTAGGCGCGATTCTCTAAGGGAACTATTTAAGGATATTGGCATCATGATGGTTCATTGCCAATACATCTACGAAAACATAATATACGTCAGAAAAAGTCTCCATCTTTTCGGTAAAAGAGGCGACAGACAGACCCGGTGCGTCTCCCGCGGCGGCTGGGGCAAGTGGCTCTCTCCCTCTCGCGTTCCGCCACCTCCTTCGCTAGCATGACTGCTTCGCAGAAGGAGGTGACAGCTTCTCATTCCGTCTCGCTCCGGAACATGGATTGAACCAGGGCCGGACGCGAGAGGTCGTCGCCGCCGCGCCAATCGCCGTTTCGAGGACACGGCGTTGCTCCGCCCACGCGGGGCAGACCTCCACCGTGTGCTCCACCGTGTCCTCCGGTCGATCATTGCAGTGGAAGGGAGTCATGGAGAGCAGGAACAGCATTGAGTCAACTACTATTGTCAACAATGTAATCGTCCAACTAATATGCTAACTTGCCTAGCTAACTGTGCGATTTATGCATGTCTTAAATTTCTTATCATCAGGCTTCAGAATATTATGTGGATTTTAATATACTCGTACCATTTGAACACCAACACAATGAGAGATGAGTCTACTAAATACATATCTAAATCGATTAAAATAGTCTAGTCTGAAATCAAGTTACACTAATAAAACTGTTCCCTAGATCTAAACGAACAATTGTTTCTCTCACTCTTTTACTAAAAGATGCAGATGTTTTCTTACGCACTTGATGTTTTAAAAGGCTCTTGATATACTGGTATTCAGCTGCATCCTGTTCGACAGAAAGCCGACTACAACATAGTTGAAAGAAGGCTAGACAGATCTTGATTGAAAAGGTACCGTCATAACGTTATAGTTCCTTTGGAGAATCGCGCTTGCGGATATTATTTATGGCTTTCTTTAACAGAATAACAATAAACTCGATGCCCGCAAAATACAATAAGACACTATGAAAGGAACTAAAATACAATATCCTCTCGGTCTCCACATGAGTAAATTGATGTATTTTTCTAACAGTGAAGGCTTTCCCACATGGGCGCCCATATTCTACTCAAAGGTACTTATCGCAATAACGCAGGACGCAGAAACGCAACATCCAGAGGCGTGGTAGAGTGTATAGCTTCGCTACCGTCCTAATACTTAATGTACTAAAACAGATATCGCAATAACGCATGCGATATTATCGCTGAAGGTAATCGATTTGTCACAAGGTACTTAGATCAAAGTTATTCATCAGTCTATCGTTCTTGGTCGCAGACTCCACGGGCTGGCGCATGATAGTGCGCGTGTCCATCATGCTGGGAATCCTGTTCATCGGCGAGAGCATCCCGCGGTTCTACACGCTGCTCGCGCTCATCGGCGCCACCACTATTGCACTGCTCACCTACATCCTGCCCTCCGTCTGCTACCTGAAGCTCATCAACCAGCCCGTTCCGGAGGGTCAGTCACCCATGTGAGTAACTTCTACATAAATACATACACTCCGTACATTAGATGTACAGTGCACACCTCTATTCAGTACCTATATAACTTTTGAGTGACAGAAGTCGAGATCAGTCTGGTGAAGAGACGAAACCAATAGTATAACCGTGCAATGCTAGGTGCACTACTAAGTAGATTCAATCCCCTCGACTGTCGACAAGGCAGTTGTTCTTCTCATGATTGCAATCATTTTCCGACATTGGACCATACCCAGAAAACTTTCTAGTTATAGAGATATTGAAGGGCATTTATTCATACGTTAAAAACAAATACACGTTTACTTTACTTTAAATACCCCTCGATGACTCCTGTACTATTGAATGTATGATCAGATGTCTAGTGTGAAGTTTCACAATCATCCCATGTTCTACAGGACAATGTGGATACACTATGACTTTACTTTCACATAACTTAGTTATAAGTACTTGTGTAATGCTAACAGAATACGAGTACACAGAGTTTTGAGCGAAGCCGCGGTCACGGCTCGTACCTTACATATTGTATAACATAGCCACCGGAGTGGACAGTATAACTAGGTGTTATACTGTCCAGTGAGAGCCAGCTCGGCTCAACTTATCCCAAATATTCCGTTTTCGTTTACCTATCTCTTACTTTTTGAGCAAGGTAGCTAAGTTGAAAGCGTTCGTTTTTAGTGAGCCGTGAAGAGGGTTTGATAATTCGGGGCATTTTTGAAATGGCTGACATAATAAGATAATATAAGAGCAGTAGAGTATTTTGCAGCGCTGACATAAGAGCTAACTTGCAACTTTGATTCCGATTTCTAACTATGTATGTACTAATCGAACTTAATACATAGTGTTTCATTGTGCGTCATTTGCTGATAAATACCATAAATCACGTTTAACAAGCTGGATGAAACGAAGGCGTCTTAAAAAACAAGCAATTCTAAAATTCCGATGATTAGTTATTCCATTACTTAATTGAGACAATTTACGATCGTTAAGTTGTTGATCAAATTTCTGGGTAATGAACGAAACTATTTGATTTGTAGCACTGAATGCTAGTTAATGTTATGTTCTAACGAGGCTAACAACTCATCGCGTCATATTCGTCGTTATATGTATTCATTTTCATTGATAAGTGTCCCTCATGTTAACGCCATAGTCCTTTACACCCACGAATTAAGGAAAGTTATTGCTGAGCCCGTCTTGAATCGTGTCACTTTAAGTAGTAATTAATTGGCAAGTTTATTCTGGGGGTTTTTTACAATTTCAGATCAGCTTTTCAGTCTTGAGCAAAATGAGATGGTTCGGATCATTCTGGGGGCTTGAAGTTTATTTATAGAATCGCATTTGATACACGCGTGTTTCGTGAAACAAGTTCGAACTTCGAAGTCGAAATTGCCATAAGGAGTTTGAATGCGAATTAAAATGCACCTTTGCCTACCTCTCCTGGGAACATAGGCTTTGATGTACCTGTAGTACATACATATTTCACAATTAATTGCATGTAATAGGGGCGAACCTATTGCCGTCAACCGTGTACAAATTGAAACTCCGAGGCTGCTGCTTAGAAGTTCCTGAGATCAAGTCCAATAACTCGAAAAGTCTAAACAATAACTTTATCAACAAACAATCTCATGCTCGAAACGACTATCGAGCGTGAGTTTTTCGGTATTGCTTGCGACCACTAACAGAAGTTTGATGTCGTACCGCTTCTGATCCGAAATAACCAACCAACACGTTGAAATGGGCTTATGGTCTATGGCGAGTCCTACTCGGAATTAGCGGTGACATATTTCCAATCTTCTTAACCAATATTTGTGTTGTTCTCAGCGAGACTCCCGGCTGGATGAAGATGGTCTGCTACGAGGTGGTAGCACTGGGTGTCGTGGGAGGCGTCGCGGCCTCCATCAGCGCTGTCGGCGCTGTCTTCAGCACCTCTATGGCCGTACCCTGCTACTTGAAATAGAACAGAATCATTGCTTTGCTCTTAGGCCCGTATTCACGAGCTGTCTCAATGTGGACTTTGAATATCTGTATAATAATACATTGTGTAAGGAAAACCGATGCGCAAACTGTTACCTTTAATTCAGCATTTGATTCTGCACCCCCGGCCTAAAAAGTCTTGCATGCAGATTCATACAAAAGTGCCTACACGGTCAAAACTATAGATCAGCTGTTTGTTTATTTAAAATAATACGTTAGAGAGTGGTGGATTAATGGTAACAATTGATGGTTCGATGTTCCTTACACCCGAATGTTATGTGAAACAATATCATCGACACCTTGAAGACAGCAGATGTGATTAATGAATGTTGGCCCAGGAGTTGCGACTGTGTCAAATCCCTGCACCATTTGGCCATTTTTATAGAGTACATGATGGTCACCAATGAACTTGTGTGATCCGACCAAATCTGTAGTTATAATAATATTGGAATCTACTAACTCGAGTTAAATAGAACGAAAACATAGATTTGAATAAATAAGCATGTTGATAATATAGGTTTTCATCTCACCGTTTGTGTGTTAGATGAATGTTTTTTTTTCTAGGATAAGCCATACTTATGCCATAGATGTTAAGGAATTTGTTTTAAATGCATTTGCTCAAAGATGCACGTCTTCTACTTACTTATTTGCGAATTAACGTTAGTCTGTTTCATTGACTGGTTTGCTTGTAAAATGGTTTCTACTCTTAGTCACGCAAATTACTCATTTCATGGAATCACATTCTCGTGCGTACGTATATCCGCACGTATTCGTACCGATACGCATTTATTGTGACTGCGCAGCAATCACTGAGGCAGAGTACCTACTTATGTACATATATATTATATATAAACTCACGACGTTTTCTTACGTGGTAGACACTCGGCAGACGCTACCTATTCATGTAATTAATGTAGTAACTGTTCTACACAAATATATACCATAATAAACGAACCCAAAATGTACCTCTACGAACATTTACGTTTATAAACTGTATATTCGAGAACTCTGGCTCGCCTTGTTACGCTTCAGGATACAATAAATCGTCATAGTTCAAATAAATGATTTAAGTTAAGTTTTACTGGTTGTTTTATTGTATATAGATCGATCCGCTTCCCCCATTTGACAGTGGAAATCTTTATGGATCAGGGCGAGGAACCTCGTGTGGGAAAAGAGGTGTGTCAGGCTCCTACTGGCTACAACCAGACGGTAATGTTCGTACTATCTTGGTCCGGGGTGATGGAGTACTGGAGCAGTTCACTACGCCCCCCAGGCCAGGTTTTGACTCACTTGACTATGCGGACCGTGGTTCTTCAACAGAGGCGCGCGCGGCACGCAGCACTTCGCCGTCTCATCGGCTCTGTGTCTGTTCCATAGATAATAATATTATGTCTGTTAAGATGACAGACTCCAAAGTCACTCGCAGGCCCCTACGGCCCTTCGGCTACTGGAGATTGTTGTGCGTCATTTGATTGCTGTTTTATATAAATTATTACTAGCTTCTGCTCGCGGCTTCGCCCGCGTAGCCTACATAAATGACACAAATGACATAATTATATATTTTTTTCCGAAACAAACATGTTATAAGCGCTCTCACTCCAGCTCATTAAATAAATGAACCGAAAATATCTCGAACAAAGCATTCAAGACTAATACCTACTTCGTAAAACGAATAAATTGTCCTTGTAAATAGATATAATCATAAAATCTTTATTTTTCTCGACATCATGAATTATAGGCGCTGGTTAACATCTTTTACAATCTAAGATAGTGAAAGGTGTCTGATGTTGGAAGATCCTATGGCAGGTACAGATTACCTCTCCGGCTTAGATTTAACTACTTAACCCATAATGGATAAGTCTCCCCGCAGTAGGTTCAAACCGACCTTTCTTAGGATAGGGACGAGCCTGAACGGCCAACGTGATGAGATCGCCACATTCTTCCGCGACCATCACCTAGACATCCTTTTAGTTTAAGAGACGTTCTTGAAACCCTACAACCGAGACGTGAAAATTGCCAACTACTGGTTAGTTCGCAATGACAGGTCTCGTTGTCACAGAGGAGGAGAATTGTGATCCAACTGAAAGAGCCCCACTGCTGGACATAGGCTCCTGCTCCGTTCCCGTCACCACTCGCCGACAGCTTGTAGCTTCAGTCACCGCTCTTGTTCAATCTCGTATCCGTTTTCCTTAGGGCCAAATGCACGACAAGAACCAATTAAAAAGTGGCGTAGGTTCATAAATGAAACACGATTTTGACCTTTTTCTGAATTTTATTACAAAAGCTACGAGATTTTTAAAAGATTTGTTACATAACTATATCACTACTGATTACTTGCATGTATATGTATGTCACCGCAATATTGTAAATATCGTTACATTATAATCTATGTCGCAAGATTGTAAACTCTCGAAAGATTGTGTACTGATTGGTTGGTCTTATACAGTTGGCCGTTCAGTTTGTTTCTTTGCGTTTATAACTTTTGAAGTCAAAAGTGATCACGAACATATGGCAGCAGCTGTACTAGCAGTAAATGTTTGGTATAATTTACAATCACATACTTTTGAATCACTTCGACGCCACACAGTTCTGACGCGAACTCCGTTCATTAGTATTGAATTTCTGAATTTGATCATCTACTTTTGCTGTTGACTGTACCAATTTTCCAATTGGGTTGTAAGAGTGATCCCTCTAGTTATAGACCTATATCTGTACTTCCAGCATTGACTAAAACCTATGGAAAAATCATGTTGGACCAGATATTAATCTCACTTTAACTCAAATGGGATTCTGCATAGTCAGCAGTTTGGATTCAGGAAGGGCAAGTCAACAACGGACGCGGGAGTAAAACTCACCAATCATATTTTGGAATCCTGGGAGAAGTCCCAGGATGCCATTGGCATTTTCTATGATCTCTCTAAAGCGTTCGACTGTGTCGACCACAACACAGTGTAAATTACACCACTACAGAATTCGTGGTCAAGGTACTGATCTTGTTCTTTCTTACTTATCAAACGGGCATCAAAAAGTAAATGGAAATGGGGCGACGTCCTCCGGGTCTCTAGTCAAGATAGGCGTGCCGAGGCGTGGCGAGGTTCAATTCTCGTTCCTTTCCTATTTCGTGTTTAAATTAATGATCTCCTTTACATGATGGCCAAATGATCAGATATATAATTATACTAGCTTCTGCTCGCGACTTCGTTCGCGTGAAGTTTTGATATCGCAATGCATCGCCTGCTCAACGGAAGCTTTTTTCCCGCTTGTAACATTTCTTATTGCTGCTCCGCTCCTATTGATTACAGCGTGATGGTATATAGCTTATAGCCTTCCTCGATATATGGACTATTCAACACAAAAAGATTTTTTCAATTCGAGCCTGTAGTTGCTGAGATTAGCGCGTTCAACCAAACAAGCAAACTAACAAACAAACAAACTCTTCTTTAAAATATTGGTATAGATTTACTGATGACACCTCGCAATTGTCTATATCTATACCTACATATAATAAAATCGTTGAGACCAAAAAATCTGTACATTGAAGATTAAAAAAAAAACCGACCAGGGTGACTTAAAATAAGTAACTGAACATATTAAAACCATTTTTAAAATTCGTGTTTGTTTGTTTGTTTGTTTGACCGCGCATCACGCAAAAACGGCTGGACGGATTTTGATGAAAACTTCACTTATCTATTTAGGTAAACTCAGAATAACATTTAGGCTATATAAATAATGAAAAATGTTGGAAAAAAGGGGTAAAAAGGGGCGGTAAAGTTTGTATGAAAAAAAAATTTAGATTGTTCTAGAATCATGAAACTCAGAGTAAATACTTATTATTAAAAATAAAGAAATATCTATTTCAGCATTTTTATAAAATTTTATCCAGAGACGTAAAAAAGAGGGTTTTGTGTTTAAAATTAATTAACTTCATACACCTATAGAACAAAATCCAATGAAGTGTAAACCTTTAAAAGTTGCTGTAAATACTTCAAATCTAATATAGGTAAATATAATTTCTCAATTTTCTTGAAATTTGATTTTTGAAGTGAATACGCCCAAAATAGCGGAACTCAAGAAAATCGGTTTTCTCGGTATAAGTAATTGGCACAGGTAATTGGTATAATACAGGGTGGAAACGGTAAACAGGGCAGTAAGGGGAGCTACAGCTACACGAAAATGGTCTTAGAAAAAATCCATATTTTTTTTTATGATTTTCCACAGATTTAAAAAAAAGTACAGTTAGCAAGAAAATTGTTACTTTACACAAAACATTTTTTGATGCCAAACGATCCTGTTTCTAATACTCAACGGTTAAGGAAGCTCCCCTTTCTGCCCCGTTAATCGTTTCCACCCTGTATTTACAAATAAAATAAAACTACGAAGAAAATGTAGACTATACGAATGTACATCAGACATAAAGCCGCAAAGGTTACAAATACAAACGAGTACAAATCCTACTACGAGTATCTACAAATAAAAAATGTTTTGTCCTGAAGGACTGTCTGATGGATCAACACACAGCCTAAACCGCAGATTGTTGAAACCTGATACTTGGACGGTCAATTTTTTATATGACGTAGGCATACGATAAGAAAGGATTTTCTGAAATTATACCCCTTAAGGGGTGAAAAGAGGGGGCAAAATTTGTATGAGAAAATGTGATTCCTTGGTCCAATCTACTTCAAATTTTGCAATCAACAATATTAACAGAACTGATGGACGCGTTTCGTATTGCACGTAAATTGATTTCAATGCATATCTCCTAAGATACACCGTTTTAAATAACTCCGCAGCAAAATAATGATCCTGTACCGGGCGTGCATTTTCATTATGCGGAAGGATGTGTGTGATGTGCTCTTTGAAAATTGTTTTATAGGTGCTTACGACCCACTCTCTGTAACCCTGTCTTTCTCTTATGTGACGCAGACGAAGTTGCGCGGGTCAGCTAGTTTTAAAATAAAGAGAAAAGATGTGAATGTCCTACATGTCAACGAAAGTCCAACTGTTCTCTCGAAATGTTTCGCAGCTAATAATCTTTTACTGAATGCAAGCAGCAAAACTAAATGTTTCAAGTTCTCCTTACCAAATGTACCACAACGTGATCTAAATTTAAATCTTGTCGGCAATAAACTTTATGTTATCGCGGACACTTTTTACTATCGATTCAAAATTGCAGTGGAGCGCGCACATTAAAACTCTTCGGGTAGGTTAAGCTCAGCTGCATATGCAGTCAGAATAATAAGGCAGTTAACGGATGTAGCCACAGCTAGGTTAGTATCTATGTTTATTTTCACAGTATTATGTCTTATGGCATCCTTCTGTGGGGATCAGCAGCAGACGTTGGCTCAATTTTTATGCTTCAAAAGAGGTCTAACACAACTTCAAAACAGTCTGCGCGATTTATAAAGTGGGTCCACGTGAGTCACTCAGAGAAAATGCAGAGAGCTCGATATACTGACTCGGATTATAAAGTTATAATTATCTTTGAATGTATTTTAAATGTTAGCAAAAATCGAGGGCTTTTTAGCGAGGGAAAATTAGAAGCGACTTCCATGGTAATAATTTAGGTGTTACAATTTCACGTTTACTTGTAAGACATGGAATTGTAATACATAAATTCATATTAACAAAAACTAGCAAGTCTTTTAATTATTAACAGTATATTTTTTTTATAGAGAGAGAGAGAGAGAGAGAGCTGCCAAAGTCAATAATAGAAATGTCCGATGGAAAGTTCAAAAACTATATTAAACATGTCCTTACTAAAACGCATATTACAAAATCAAGGACAACGTTGAAAACAAAGAAGTTTGACTATATTTCCTTCTGCGCATGCGGCTTCCCTGGTAGCTCAAGAACGGCACAGATTTGTGGATGTTTCTAACTATTCTCAATCTAATTTTATTTATTAATTCAGATTTTTACAATAGTTTTCAAATCATTTTTTACCATATTTTGCTCAGAATAGTTACAGCACTGATAACAATATTTGTGTCACTTGTTTAATTTAGTTTTTAATAAATCTTTTTTTAAATATTTACAATTACCTTTGTTTAAATGCTCTTTTTACCTATTATTTGTGAATGAGTGAAGGTTCCCAGAAATTCCCAAATGCTATTTAACTTTTGTAAAATATTTATCTTGTTTTACATTTTTTGTATAGTACGGGCCTACGCTGTCGCCCCATACACAAGTACAACATAATATTATTGTATTACTAAATGATTTGAAAAGAGTTGGAGTTTCTTGCCAGTTCTTCGCCATGGAATCGACCAACGCGAACGACGCACCTTTTTCGACGTTTATTATGTGCCTATCTATCCTAGGTCCATGTGAAATAAAAATATTTTGATTTGATTTGATTAAAAACTAAACTAATCTCCGGGATGAGAGTAACTGTATGGTCTTTACAGTACTTTAAGCATGTGTGAAGTAATATAAGGGACAACCAGACGTGGATAATATTAATAATTAATGAAGGGTGTAAAACACCTCTTAACGAATACGAAAACCACTTGTTCTCTCTGTTATTGCGATCATTTTTTTGTTCTACACCATACCTGGGAACCTTATAGTTACGGAGAATGGGGGCTCAAAGTTACAACTTTTTGACAACTTTTTTTTTTAAATACAAGTATTTTTTGTAAAATTTTGTCTTTTAAGACCTCCACGACCCCCATACTATTCTACCATTCAATCCATCCATCAGCACAATGCGTAAGTGCGTTACATTGAGTTCTACCACAAAACATTATTTATCACCTCAAAAAAAAAGTTGTTTCCTAGCAATAATTTTTGCGTAAAGTTACTTAGTTTGATGTAGAGAATGCTTGGTTGTGGCTTTGTGATGAGGTGGTTTACACCCTGTATTAATAAGAAATACCTTAAATACCGCAGTATTTGTTTGTAACTCTACTCTTGCTAAATGAAAAGTTTGGCTTTGAGATTTACTTATGACCATTAAAGCGTTGTCTTTCAGGGGAATCCGCACTCTTTGAACTCTACTCCCGCGCCCAGTACGCCTTGCGCCACTTTGATCGCCATGTTCCCGTCTACGTGAGTTTCGAAGCCCAATTTGACTCTATTGGACTTCACTGTTGGGGGACGATTTTCGAAAAACTGCCACGTGTCTCATGATTTTAATTGCAGAGTGTGCAGACCAAGTTTCGAGTCAATCGGTCCAGAGAAAATAGTTTCACAAAAAATGTATACGGTATACACTAAGAAAGGCTTTTGTTTTTGTTCGTTTTTTTTAAGTATAGAGTACACTCTACAAATTTGATATCTTTAAAGAGCAGCGTTTTAGGCCGTGAGTTGATATATCAGCAGGTCAGTCAGTGAATCAGTCAGTCAGGACTGTGAATTTTATACGGATGGATACTCGTAAATGTATATACAATTGATAGTTAAGGTCCCAGGGTTAGTGATCATACTGTATCAGTTGTTATCTCATTTTATTTGTTAACTACAACACGTATTGTTTACGTCCGTGCGAGTATTACGCACTAGAATGAAGTAAAGTTATGATTTTCACTCAGGACACACAAACGTTTTCGTGGGTCTGTAGTTCTATACCTGTACTGGCAAATGATGTTATGTTTGAAATTTTTCTCGGGAAACCCTCCTAACCTGGTGTCAAAGTTTTTACGCCACCCATGGGGCCTCGACTTGGCTTTACATGCCGTCGAGAAATATCTCTCAGGCTAGACTATCAATGGTAAGGCACTAAAAGAAGTTCTGGAAGTTCAGAATAATCTTGTAAGTAATTGTGAATAATAAAATGATTAGTTTGTGTCTATTTTTTCGTGCAGATAATCTCTAAACCATTCCGCTATTGGGTAAACAAATTAATTATCTACGAGTAATAATACATACTTTTTACAGGGATTTAACCTACAACTGATTTCTTAGAATGTAGATACTCTCTTGGCTGGCCCAGGACAAGTTGGGGACACGACTCCATGACGTGCATATCGCGAGGCTTTTTAACGATGGCGAAGGAAAAGTGATATTTGAGGGCCTTGGGGGAGAGTAGTGGACTTATATATGACGAGTAAAATAAGATGAACAGTGTTTCTTTACTTGATTTATCATAGCTAAAGTACCAAGATGCTTGCCAAATTCTAACAAACTGACATTGTGTACCTAATTATGTAAGGGTGCTAATTAAACAGGCTTCTTTTTATTATCATTATTTGCCTCCAAAAATGTATGTTGCCTTCTAAATTACTAAGTCAGCCACAATTAACGAGCATCTAAATAATACTATCTTAGCCACTAGTTATCTTCTATGTAAACCACTCTAAATACAACTCAGCATGATGGTTATTTTTTAGCATCTAAATTTGTAACATGCATTCTAACAGTAAACTTCTAAAATACTATTAAATGACATCAAAACTTATATTTATTTAGCTTCTATTTTTGTAACTCAGTACGTTTAAATGTAACTCATCCCATATTAACTGATCGTCAAAAGTTTGCTAAAAATGTCATCAAATAGTACTTAAGTTGGCCACTTTATATATGTCACCGCAAAATTGTCAAATACGTTATATTGTAATATCTCTAGCGATATTGTAAAGTCTCGAATTATTGTCAAATGAACATACTGCTTACAACAAAACGCATTATTTTTCGTGAAATGAATGCGATGGTAGTCAACTTACGCGGTGTGGAGGGAAGGAGTAGGGGTCCCCCTTGCCCAGTGGCATAACTCTCATGAAAAGATAATGCACCATTCTTGAGAAATACCGATTAATATAAAATAACCTTAAAACACTTTATATTCCCCCTAAAAAGCGTAGTCGACGGAGCCCCGCTTCGCGGGGCCCCTATTTCCGAGTGCAGGGTTTAAAGAAACCTAACTAACCTAACGGGGGGGTGCCCCAAGTCCCGATTAGGGGGGCAGAGATACTTCCGTATGTTCAGTTGACAATAATTCGAGACATTACAATATCGCGAGAAAAAACACGTTATATTGTAATCTCTCTAGCGATATTGTAAACTCTCGAATTATTGTCTAATGAACATACTGCTTACAATAAAACGCATTATTTTTCGTGAAATGCATGCGATGGTAGTCAACTCACGCGGTGTTGAGGGAAGGAGGGGTCCCCCTTGCCCAGTGGTACCACTCTCATGAAAAGATAATGTACCATTCCTGAATCCTGAGAAATATCGATTAATATAACCTAACCTTAAAACACTTTATATTCCTCTAAAAAGCATAGTCGACGGAGCCCCGCTTCACGGGGCCCCTATTTCCGAGTGCAGGGTTTAAAGGAACCTAACTAACCTAACGGGGGGGTGCCCCAAGTCCCGATTATGGGGGCAGAGATACTTCTGTATATTTAGTTGACAATAATTCGAGAGTTTACAATATCGCTAGGGAGAAACACGTTATATTGTAATATAACGCACGAACTACAATAAACAATTACACGTGATCAACTCAACTCATCGTTACATGAATCGAATGGCGCTCTCTGATTGGCGCAAATGACCGGTCGCTGTCATCTCGCGTACTCGCGCCGAATCATGCAGTGACTATTTTGACGATAAAAGAATATGATGTATTATTTTACATGCTAACATGCTAAGTTATAATAAATGATGCTTTCTGTAGAAGCTTGAAATATATTTTTTGAGGACATTGTGTTAACGTGAAATGGTAACGAGATGTAAAATCCGTGGCCGAGTTAGTAAATTAAGTGGCCATGTATAAATAAAGGTCGTGGCTCACTTGACAAGCACCGCACCAGCACCGCTCCAACCCAGCAATTTACTTGCCATTCAAATTAGAGCATTAAATCGTGTGTCGCATAACATCCCTAGTAGCATTTTTTGTTGGCATTTAGTTGGGCCACATACTTCTGGTTAGTTGGCAATTGCATACAATTGGCGGGCAGTTTGCGGGTTGGGCCCAAAACTGATGGCCAACGAGGATTTGCCTACGAAAGCCCAACTTGCGATGGAGCTAACGTGGAATCATAGACTATATGGATATAGTATAAACTGCGTGGAATTGCCTACGAAGTCCCAACTTGTGTGAATTCTGGAGGGACGGCGCGAACGCATAAAAAATTACGCATCAGAGTTGTCCACATGAGGGATAATCGCAAGGGTCAACCTGACTGCAGTGCAATGGGAAGGCCTCGCCCTCGCCCTCGCCCTGGGGGAACCGCCTATTTGATCACGGTTTATCTTATTTCAGGTACGCATGAATTCACTACACAACCGCGCGAGAGTCATTCGACGCCGGAGAATCTTAACACCGCGATTCAGAAACGTGACGTAATTGTACAACGCCATCTAGTTTAAAGATACGAACTAAAACGTGCTGTACTTACGCGTCTACTTTCCCAGAATAACGGTACCTTTACTTAGATTGCACTCACAGTACAATGTTAACAAGTTAATATATCAAGTACCATTGACAAGATTGCACTTAGTGAGATATCTAAGTAAGATGAATTGAGAACAATCAGTTACGAGATACTGACGAATCATAGCAACAAGGGAGTCATCTTCTTTAGTAGTGTGATATATATTTACTAGACTATAATAAACAGGGTGGAATTTTACAATGCCACCTGGAGGGAAAGTACTCTAAATACTGGAGAACGCAAACTTTACTCAAAGGAGACATACCTTTATTTTTAAAAAGAAACAAATCTGCATTCAAAGATTTTCAAAAAATATTTCGAACCAGAATCGAACCCGGGATGGATCGACTGAAGATCGAAAAAATAATACACCTTTTTGACATCAATCGATAGGTTCAATCATTTATGGATCAAATCTCTCTAATTAACATGATACGATTTAAGTTTGGCAATACAATAATTGTACCTATCGGGTAGGTACGGACCGGGTTTCTGCTAAAGAGTCTGCGTACTAGTAAGCTCATACTGGGTAATTATAACTGTACCAGTATAGACGTATCATACCTAACAGGCCTATAATTGAAAAGTTTAAGTTGGTCCGATGTAAGTTGTTATCATAACTTAAATCCCTACAAAAAACTCCCAACAGTAGGAATAGAAGCTGCAGGCCTGTCGTTAGTTGGCTCAATGTTGTTTTAGTAATTTAAATGCATACAAAATCTCCCAACAGTAGGAATAGTAACAGAAGCCCCTTTGTTGGCTATTCGTTGGGCAAATAGTGCATGTTTATGACAATGAGCCTACTTTAAGTTTAGGTTGGCGGAACAACTAACCGTCTGCCAATACATTCCCAACTGTTGGCATAAGGAAGCCAACGGCAATTGCTACTAGGGATATTTTTTAATGTCCATTAGAAAAAGCTTACGGCGGGTGGTCAACGCGCTTGCCGCTACCATACGCCTCGCCTCGCGGGCGGCGCGGCGTCCGCGTGCGGTCCGCGCGCCGCAAGCGAGGGGACCGCGCGCCGCAAGCTAGGAGTCCGCGCGTGGACGCCGCGCCGTAAGCGAGGGGACCGCGCGCGGACGCCGAGTGGCCCGCGAAACAACGTCATTGCGCCGTCGTGCTTCTCTACGTCGTTGCTACTTTTTGTTTAATGTATTGCCAGTTACAAATTTAGTTAGAGAGCCCACGACACTAAACCTAGTTCGGTTAGACTCCCGGATAATATCTATATATATAATTGGTCACGATGCTGCAATGCATAAACCTGGCGGCGCTATTAAAAAAACCATTACTATTATGATAAGACTCCCAAGTTATGTGAAATTCAGTACAAATCGAAAGCTTGTTGACACCGAAGTAGCACAAACTAGTTGCTTAAGAGCTCTGGAGCCAATCCGATTATTCCCAAAGGCGTGTAAGTCCTACGCGTGTTCAATCACACCTTACAATTGTGTTCGCGGTGCAAGCTCGAGCAAGCTCTTATTCCGGGAGATAGCGGTGCAAATAAAAATGCCCTAATAAACCGACTGATATTGTTGTAATCAAAGGTTGATCTTATAAGATCTTAGAGACCATGATCTTATAAGATCAACCTTCGATTACAACAGTCTCAGTCGGTCGGTCGGTCGGTCTGTAACCAATCGTTACAGTACACCGGCTGAAACTATTTTAAAAAATATAGAACTGTAATGGAAAGAAAAATTAAACCACGAATCCACGTCAACAAAATATAATTACTAGAGATAATTCCCTAAAATACAATGCTACCTCCTGGACTATTACTACCAGCGTGCGGACTGTGAGCTTGCGCCTTGCGGACGGCGAGGGGACCGCGCGCGGCCCGCGCGGCGCAAGCGAGGCGACCGCGCGCCGTAGCCTATATTCGAGGCGACGCCGGTCAGGAGCTGTGCTGGTGCTGTGCTGGTGCGGTGCTTGTTAAGTGAGCCACGACCTTTAGAAGGACAAGTCACAATAATTGATGATTTTACTTGACGCTTTATAGAAAGCGTCAAGTTAATTTTGCGATGGTGATTAAGTTAGCGAATATTTAGTTGGCGTTGTAAAAAAGACGAATTAGTTTATTAGAGGCTATGTCATTTTCGCGTTGCTTAGTTATAAAATTAGAAGTTTAATCATGTGTCCAATACATAATTTTGTGGCTAGACTTATTATTTCCCATTATGTAATATCTCGTCCATACAGCGATATTAGCAGCGCGACCCCCAGCAGGGTGTCGTCATACTGATAGATAACGCTTATCTCCTGCGGACAACACGTTGTCAAAGACATCTGTGTCACTAGCCACCGGGATATGCATATCTCATGCGCATTGAGATTCTGGGCTAACTGTAACTACCTATGCATCTCATCACACACCACAACATCAACTGGTGGGTTTCTTTTGGTAAGAATAAACAAATAAACTGCATGATTGCACCTGGACATGGACCCGTGATGTAATCCAGTGGATGTCAGCGAAGAGTTAGCTAAAGTGGCAATGGATCGGTTAAAGTTGTGCAGGATCCACCCTGCGGAGATCGTCGCTCCGCCTTACACCTAGCCGTAGTTTGCGTCATCACCAACCGGTGATGAGAGTTTATTTTATTTTATTTTTATTTTATTTTGAGAGTTGCCGATGATCGAGACAAATAGCGAGCGAATTTTGTAGCCAAACAATCTGTTGTGTTCAAGTTTATAATAATAAATCATACCTACTCATATTTCATAACGTTTTACTTCACTTAATTATATACAATAATCTAATTACTTCCCAGAAGTTTAAGTAAACTTTCTCCAAATGATCTCAAAATTGGAGATATTTAGCTTTGACAGTCTGTGATAATGACGCCGTTTTTGAGTGCAGTTGCACTGTAACCACTCCAACTGAAACGTGCAGAAGGCCTACTATGAGAAGTTCATACATTAATCGTAATTATGTACCAGTTTTAACCGACAGCTACAGTTATAGACCGCAGCCTTTACTAATGTTTTCCGAGTTATAATCTTACTGCGTAGCGCTTGGTATCGAGCTATATCAAGCGACACGTGTCTTACAAAAGCGACTGTAGAGAAATTAAACTAAAGTCGTTAAGTTAGAAGAAAACTAATGAATGAATTTGCTTGAAAGAATAGAACAATAAAAACTTATTTACAAAAAATAAAACCGACTTCAGAGAATACAAAAAAACTTATTTTTCACTTTTTTGTGGATCACATGTGCTTACCCCTTCCCAGCGTACCGGCGTGATTTTAGGTAATGAACTGGTGTAAACAATAAACAGATATGAGATTTCAGCAATCCCGGTACATTTGCTATCATTTATTGAGGAGTTCCGTAGCATATCTCCGAAGTTCTTCATCAGATCTTCATCAAATTGAAACGGAATCACTTCAAGAAAGTACACTTCCTAAAACTACCCAAATCGCTTCTAGTGTGCCTATAAAATGTGATGAGTTCTCTCTATTTCTCCAGAATCCCATCATCAGATACTGATTTGATGATTATAAGACAACACAGGAAGCACTAGCTTTCAAATAAAAACCATCAAAATCGGTTCACCCAGTCGAAAGTTCTGAGGTAATAAACACTTTCGAAATCTGGGTGTATTTTACACATCGGCGTACCCCCTCAGAGCATACAGGCGTGATGTTACGTCATGATATAGTATAAACAATGAACCTACAAGCGATTGCAGCAATCACTGCAGATTTGCTGTGTATGTTTGAAGAGTTCCGTTGTATATCTCCGAAGATCAGCATCAGGTCTTCAGCAAATTAAAATGGAACCACACGAGAAGCACCAACCAGCTTTAAAAAAAAAGAACCATCAAAATCGGTTCACCCAGTCGAAAGTTTTGAGGTAAAAAACACAAAAAATAAATACAGACGAATTCAGAACCTCCTCTTTTTGGAAGTCGGTTGAAAAGAGCACGCCACAAGTTACTGCCGCACTCATGCGAAGGAAATAAGACGCAAACCGAGGCTGTTGAGGTCGTGCACGTTAGAGTTTGTCTCTCTTAATTCATCGCCACATGTCCAGAGTGAGCAGTGGAACTTCTACGTGATCTGTAGTGTGGTGAAGTTGACCATACCGGTGGAAAGCGCGCGCGCCTCTCCGCACTGCCGCACCACGCGCCGACCTGCGTGTACACTTCACGTTTCCCCTCCACGCCGACTTAGGTAAGCTCACGATTACATTATTTATACCAATTGAACTAAGGCTTTTTTTTCAAAAATGGGTTGATTTTTTAGTGCTTTTTCAACGGCCTTATTGATATTTTGATATTTTCCAATTTGTTTGATCTTCTGAAACTCGAGTACCAGTTATGTTTGTTTTTTATTAATATTATTATAACCCTGCTTCAGACATGAAATGTATCACAACCTTACTTACGTAGTTTAGCCTTAGCAATATCTCTATCACTTTACTTCTGAGTTGCAAAGTATCTGTCAGCATAGCCAACCTTCATGTCCCCACTGCGGGGACGCAGGCCTGCTCTCCATCAGAGGGGCATGATTACGCATGTATGGATGTCTTGCACATGCAAATTATTAATTCATTATATGGTTGTGTTTTCAGGAAACTAGTGAAATAATGGTGGTGTGCAGCGTGTTCCGAGTAACGTCACGACTGGTCCGCAGCGGTTTTGCCGCACAGTGCTGCGGCCGCGCTCTCTACAGCACAGAACAGACAGGTAACTGCTCTTCCTATCTTCTCAGCAAGCACAGGCCATGTGTCATGAACCCTGCCTGACCAGCGGTAAGCAACTGCGGCCCCAGTTCAACGCCTTGAAAGAATCATTTTAGGATAGGAGGATCACATTTATCGATGCTGAAGGGGCTCACGCCGGCGCCGTTCAGAAACAGCGGAAAAGAGTCAATTACCTTTTCGGTTCGGTGACTGGCTGGCTGGCACAGTGGCTGAGCGATTGGTTGCTGTGGCTGCGTTGTGTGTCGCGTGTTAGTTTCCCGAACGGAACAAATATTTGTATGGCCTGCAGACTGATGGTTGCTCCGGGTCTAGCTGTTTTTGTATATGTTTAAATGTTTGTGAACGCACCAACGATACAGGAGAAATAACTAGTGTAGGGCAACGTATCTAAAAACAGTATGACCACCCCCCGCATCCTTACTCTGCTGAGTTCTTTACCATTTAACATCGCATAGATTTTGTCTAAAACTAATTTTATTTTCCGGTTTCTCTGTGAAGAGTGATATCTTTAGTTAAGAGTGGGAGATAAGGATGCTGTTAATTTATCGATAAATTGTTTGAAGTATTGCTTAATGATATTGACCTTTGTTTAGGGTCGTTAGGCCAAGGGCTCAATGAGACGGTACTGGTGGAGTCTTCAGGATATAACAAACATCTTTAAGCATAAATGTTCAGCTTCGAGAGTGAAGTTGTCTGGTAACAAACCTATTTGTTGATAGTGATCACACTTTAAATTGCTGACAGATTTAAGCCTACGACCTCATTATAGTAACTGATGATTTTCGTCTCATTCAAAAAGTACCAATAAATAGTTAATAAGCGTCCGTTATCAGCTGTGCTGAGAGATTACGCAACGTCGCCGCGTCGCCTTGGCACTATCTTATGGCGCATTTACATTAAGTCGGTTAGACCGTATTCGGCTGCAGGCCGTATTCGGTCACCGACTAATATAAACAGGTATTCGTTTGGCCGTATTCGGTCGAGCCCGTTGTCGGTGTCGAGTGCGCCGTGCCCCGCCCGTCGCCGATCAAGTCGCCGAATTCGGTTAACCGACCAATGTAAACAACTCAATTTAGGTGAGCGTTTCAGTTAAACCGAATGCGGCCGCCGCCTTCGGTGACCGACCTCAAACCGACCTAATGTAAATGAGCCATTACCCTATTCGTAGTCTTTTGTAAATACGCGGCTCGTTGCGAAACTATCTCAATACTCGAAGAGCCTTGTTACCCACGTCAAAAGCTATAAGTTTTAACAAAATACATAATTTTATAAAATTGTTTATTTTATATAAAGTCCCATTAAAATAGATGGACAAGTTTTAACACAGCGTTCAGTACGTCTAGCCAAAGATATCCAAGCAAAAAAACACTGAAATTACAAATACATGGATGTATTTATGCATGTAACCCACATTTGTGAATAATTTCGTTAGCCTATTTAGTTTTCTTGTAATAGTATTTTTTTACCATTATCCTTATTTTGGTGGTCTGAATGATTCCTAAAAGTTTGGCTATTTTAATGGGGCCTCATATAAATTAGTGCCTTTTTTTTGTAAATATTTAGTTTTAATTATTTTCATAGCTCTAATTCAATTTTTTACTATAAATAGCTTAATTTACAACACTTCATAAATTTGAACCGAAAAATGTACCTATTGTGACGTACTTTTTGTATTATTAGAATTAGTGAGATAAAAGCTATGAGCGCTCTGGCGAATACGTTTGTTTTAAAATAATAAGCGAATGTCTGATTGATGTTTGTTATACACTAGCTGTTGCCCGCGACTTCGTCCGCGTGATCCACCCTTGTCACGTAGGAGTATAAAAATAGACTACGACTTGTTCTCTGACCTACCAAATATACTTACACAAAACAACGATGTGATATGTAGCTACAATGACATATGAAAATTAAAGGCAAAATAAATGAGTAATTTTTAGTTGATTTTAGCGACAAAATATTCTATGTACAGATTTTTTCACCTTATCCGCCTTATTTCTAAAACGTTAATAACCTCTCATGTTACTAATCTTAGTAACCAATTTTCAAAAACCTCTCAATGGTTTCAGAGGCTTTTGACCTCGTTTTCTTTATCAGTGACCCCGAAAACCACGAGAACGACACCCATGACGGCAACACCAAAAAAGTCGTGGGCGCCATCTTGGATTTTCACTTCGAACTTATTTTCGCGAATCCGTCATCTTTTGTATCTCAAAATAAACGCCATATTCGTAATCAGTGCCCCTGATAATCTCGAAATGACCAATATTATTTGACAGTACATTTTTTGACATTTCAATCCCATCGCACCCCAACATGATGATATTTCAGGTGATGATGAATTATGGTATTTCAGGTCCACCACATTAAATCTTAAAATAGTTGGTTTTGTTATACAGCCAAGCCGATACACCATACAAGTAAACAATACGCATGTTTATTTTCAGACTTTGCCACTCTATGAAAAGTACAGCCAAAATCGTCAAATATAATCAAGCTAGAAATATTATGGTATAGCATGTACTATTAGATACGGCGGCCACTCATCATCGGGATATTATGTAACTCAACGAAAACACTACGATAACGCGTTTTAAACTACTAACGCCATCTATTGTCAAAATTTAGAACTAAAAATGATTTTGCTCATTTTAATTTATTCGTTCCATTAGGTACTGATAGGTTCAAACTAATACATCCTCCATTATCCCTTATTTTATCCCCATGGGGGTTGAATTTATCAAAATCCTATTTATGCGGACGTCTTATTATAGTAGGTCCAATCTTTAATTTCAGTTCAATCAGTCGAAAATCTAAGCAGATTTATACAAACTTTCATCCCCTATTTAATCCTCTTAGGGGTGGAATTTATCTATATCCTTTATAAGGGGATGCCTACGTCGTAGTAGCTTTATGCATGCAGAGTCTCAGCCCGATCGGTTTAAAAATGACAAAGTTTCATACAAACTTTCATCCCCCATTTTATCCCCTTGGGGATAAAATTGATCAAAATCCTTTCTTAGCGGATGCTAACGTCATAACATCTATCTGCATGCCAAACCGACCGATCCGTCAGTGGTTTGGGCTGTGCGTTGATAGATCACTATGTCAGTCCTTTGAGTTATATATATTTAGAAGAAGAATTAAGATAGAAGAAGAAGATAGATTTAGATACTTAGGTAAGTGATTAGTGAAAGCTGTGCTTATCATAGATTCCACGTTACTTAATCAGTTAATATTTATCGATGGAGATACTTAAAATGTTGAGGTGGGTAGCCTCGCACCTAGGAGTCCTAATTATAAAACCTAATAATTGAACACTAAGATAAGATAAGATATTTTTATTTGCATAAAACATGGTATACAAGCAGTTATTCCAAAGAGAAGTAGTAGATTGGGCATGTTCATGTATCTTGATGATTATTTAAAATTAGGTACTACTGCCTAGTTTAGTTGGCATTGGGTTTAGGCTACCTAGGAGCTTGACGCCCTTCACGGTCAGATGCGGGATCGTTTCACATGTTGACTGCCGATAGGCGACCGCTCGCGCCGACCAACCATATCATGAAAGGGAAAAAGCGCTGATGTCGATAGGAGTCTTTAGCACACCACTATAGTTTTGAATTTGAGTAGATAATAGAACAGCATGAGGAAAAACAAAATAGTTTATTTAAGTTAAAAATGGTAATACAAACACAGTAAAAGTCTTCTTACTATGTAGTTTCAACAGACAATACGAGGCACAATTACACTCAATTGATATGCTTAAAAAATAGCTGTTCTATACCATTAGTTATTATAACCTGATGCTGCAGCATCATCTCAAATCAGTACGACATCCAAACACCATCCTGCTGCTAGGTAGCTGAAATGGTTTCAATGAATAGGTTATAAAGATAGATGGTGATTCACTGATAGGGAGGCGGAGGTTTTTTTTTAATCAACGTGTTTTATCTTCTATAATCAGCAGTTGCTTAGTATCCGAAATGAAAATTAATTCACAATAGCATTATCAGGAAACCTTTCATGTAAAAGTTAGAGGAGGCCGTTTTTCTCAAAATATTTCTACGACGGTCTACGAAAATGACTGAGATGTAGGTATAGAGATCCGACTAGAAGAAATCCCGTTGACGTCATGTGGAGCGCTGCGAATAATTTTAATTAATTAATTTAGTAACTGGTCCGAGGTGGTGCAGGAGATGAGTGCCTGGAAGGATAAATGGGGAGGTCTTTGCCCATCAGTTGGAAATTCAAAGCTACTGAAGAAAAAATGTGACAATAATATTTAAAGACAACCACATCAAATAATAAGTGCAAACCAGTTCACAAATAAAATTGTATGAACGCAAACACTCTGCATCACCCGCAATCAGACATGAAAATTGCAGCATGACGTCATCGCGGCACCTCCCCAAAGATCGCAAATGTGAAAAAGCAGTGAAACTTTACAACGATAGGTAGCTTAGGAAATCTTGGTCCAATTTCGATAAAATAAAACGACGGTTCTGTTTTACTTCCAGGGCGGCTTTACACAAAGAAACACGAGTGGGTGTCGGTGAGCGACAACGTGGGGACCGTGGGCATCTCCAGCTATGCACAGGTTCGTATTCTAACACCTGCATAACCTACATGTATTGACATAAAAACTGTGAAAGTAATGTAGTTTCCCATTACCTACCGCAGATCTCCATGGAGTAAAACGGACAAGAAACTCCATGGACACTCTTTTAAATCAAAATATCGTTACAATATCTTGGTAACATCATTCATGTAGAGATGGTAATTTTAAGAGAACATACGTAGCAAGATGTGCACGTTAAAAGTTACAGGTACATTAAATGTTCACCTTTGGTTCGACAATTCATAAGTCTACTTAAAATAAATGCTTTGATTTGATATGATTAGATAAATCAAATTATATGACCGTAATCCCTCGTAAAGTTAAAATAATAAGCGCAAACCACTTCACAAATCAAATCTTATGAACGGAAACACTCCGCATCACCTGCAATCGGGCTGCAAGTGTGCGAAGGAACGCAAATTAAAAAATGCGGGGAACTTACAACACTGTAACTTTGGTAATCTTGGCCCGATTTCGATGAAACAAAAACTATTATTATTTTTACGAGTACGCGCGCTATTAACTGCAGTTACTTTTATTAATGAAATATTCCGACGTGTTGGTGTGGCTCAGTGTCAAATACTAATGCGGTTTTGCCGGCTGCTTGTGCAGTTGACCGAGTCTTCATCATGGTAACTAACATTATAACTAACACTGAAAATGTGAAAATTAATCATGGTTTTTTATCAGTGTTAATGACAATGACCGTGTCTTCTCTACGCTAATAATTGCAACGAACTAACTGTTTCAAAAAAAGTTCCATTAACATGTACCTACATTGTTATACATGCAATAATCACATGTCATAGCGACCTGTAGACGTTGGAAATATCTCGTGATACTCAGTTGTTCTGAAGATTATGGCAAATAATACAGTTCTCACGTCCTGTTCCTCAGAGTCCATAATATAGATATTAACACGAATAATCTCGTCATTGCAAATTAATCAAAATCTAGCTGAATATCGGATAATTATTTTCTTAAAATTAAGCATTTTTATTTATTTTCGTGTAAAGTACCGCGTTTATTGCCCAACAGTTTTTTTAGTAAATAGACCAGCGTTTTATCGTGTTCATCAAATATTATTATTCACTAATAATGATTTATATAAACGTGTATGGTTGAGATAGGCACCACTCCGCACCGGTTATATCTGTGCTATAAAGGTCAGGTCTGCACATCGACTGCGCAAGATTCGCCGAGCTGTCACTACGTTACAATTCAGCAGTTTAGGTACTCATATTGTTATCAATAACACCCGTTCGTGTGTCTAATGGAGTATGTAATTATTAAGAAATATTAAGCTGTTAACTTTCCGATTTTAAAACGCCACATAAGGTCACAGTTAACCGAATAAATGTAGACTCGTACAAAGTGTTCACCGCTCGCTACACGTTGCTATGCTACTTTCTCGGGAGAAACTATTGCCATTTAGTTTGGGTATCTTAAGAGTCCAAGACCAAAACCCATGTCACTTTAGTCATCGTTCCATTAAATTCAAAGTTAGACACAAACAAAATATTCGTTACAATCCAAAATCCTTCTGGTCATTTGTGAAGGCAAAAAACTCCAATTCTTCAGCGATTCCTTCAGAAAACAAACTTGATGACTCCACAGCTACTACGGGTGGCGACATCTACAACCTCTTTACTAATAGCACGGTACTACCTTCTGTGTCGCAGACGCAAAAGTTTCCACAGAATACACTAACGACGATATTCACCAAAAGACAAGTCCTAAACGCACTGACACGACTTGTGTTTGCGCTGTTTCTAAGGGAGCGCGGGACCTCCGGATATCTCCTATTTTCATTAAAAAATGCGTTCGCTATCTGTCTCTGCCATTAACACTCATACATAACAGGTCAATTGAAACTTCCCAGTTTACCCTAGAATGGAAAAAGTCTAACGCCGTGCCTGTTTTTAAAAAGGGAGATACGAGTAACACTGACGCGAAGAAATATCACCCTATTTCGCTGTTATCCTTATTTTCAAAGATATTCGAATTCTTAGTCGTTTTCATCTTAACTTCTAACAGCTTAACGTGCTTTTCGAGGCACCGAGGAAACTTGGTATGTAAGGGTGGTCACAGATCCATAGACCAACCTAGGCAAGCATGGTTTAACCTAAAGATCGATCTGATATCATTTGGCCACGAGCTCCTCTAGCAATTGAATTGTACATTTTTAATTGATATCTGTGTCATAGATAGGATTGCATGTTTTTTTTTTTATCATTACATGGAGGAAGAAAACGTGTTGCACCGACCGCAAAAAAAATGGGAAAGGGCGGGAAGATGAGAATCTGTCAATGTTAATAATTTTATTTATTTTTCTATGTTCCTATATCCTTTCATATTGTATGTGTTTTATCTTTTTTAATTCCCAAATTTATTTAATTTAATTTTAAATAATGCAGAGCTCAATTTGTTAACTTTATTTTGAATGCTGTGGTCTCTTATAAGTAAAGGAGTACACCGTCCCACCCAATACTTTGCGTTTTCCATTAACTAAAAATGCTTAAATAAATAAATAAATAGATCTAATATATTCTAATATATTATATACTCCTAGTATTGGGGGATGCTTTCACCTCCATTTCGCCTTAAAAGCCACGAAAAGCGATGCATGAGGTTTAGATGGCACTAATTTAGTAGAGGGGCTCTTCGCAGGTGGTTACGACCACCTGCATAGAGCGTCTCCCCAAAGCAGTAAAACAGGTAAATGATGGCAATCGAATACACTACGATCTTTAAACCATATTAACATAGCCTGTGATTTGATCTGCAGGATGCGCTGGGCGAGGTGGTCTACGTACAGCTCCCGGAGGTGGGCAAGGTCATCGCTGCGGGGGACGAGTGCGGAGCTATGGAGAGCGTGAAAGCAGCTGGTGAAGTGTACAGCCCAGTCTCCGGCACAGTTAGTACTTTTATTACTATTGGTAACCCGTAACTCCCACTGATAGACAAATGCCACCTTCCAATCCTATCTAATCTGTATATATGTCACCGTAAAATTGTCAAACACGTTATATTACAATATAACGTGTTTTTTCTCGCGATATTGTAATGTCTCGAATTATTGTCAACTGAACATACGGAAGTATCTCTGCCCCCATAATCGGGACTTGGGGCACCCCCCCGTTAGGTTAGTTAGGTTCCTTTAAACCCTGCACACGGAAATAGGGGCCCCGCGAAGCGGGGCTCCGTCGACTACGCTTTTTTGGGGGAATATAAAGTGTTTTAAGGTTATGTTATATTAATCGGTATTTCTCAGGAATGGTGCATTATCTTTTCATGAGAGTTGTGCCACTGGTCAAGGGGGACCCCTCCTTCCCTCCACACCGCGTAAGTTGACTACCATCGCATGTATTTCACGAAAAGTAATGCGTTTTGTTGTAAGCAGTATGTTCATTTGACAATAATTCGAGACTTTACAATATCGCTAGAGATATTACAATACAACGTATTTGACAATTTTACGGTGACATATATATGTCAGCGTCACATTCTAAAACCAATAGATTGTAATATAACTAGCGAGATTATAAACTCTCGAAAGATTGACAAACGAACATACTGCTTACAATATGACGCATTATTTTTCGGTAGATTATAATCTACGGAATCCCCGTGGTACCGCTGTCATGAAAACAATGAACCATTCCTGACAAATATCGAATAGTATAACCTAACCTCAAAACATTTTTATACCCCTAAGAGCCCCGCGTAGCGGGGCTCCTATTTCTGTCTGCAGGGCTTAAAGGAACCTAATTAACCTAACGTGGAGGTGCCCCATTAAGTCCCGATTATAGGAACAGAGATACTTCCGTCCCAATTTCCCAATATAACGGTTTTATTTCGATAGATTATAACCTACCGAAAAATAATGCGTTATATTGTAAGCAGTACGTTTGTTTGAAAATATTTCGAGAGTTTACAATCCCGCTAGAGAGATTTCAATTTTACGGTAACATAAACATTCAGATGACAGTTGTCAGGATGTAGCTACGTAATTAAGCCGATAATTTTGTTAAGACTATGTTTTGTAATTTTATCTTAAGCGGCCTTTAAACCGATATTTTAAAGTGTAAAGTGCTGACTGTATAAAATAATATGCATTAGTTATAATTAATTTCACTTTAGTTTGGCAGCTATTATTACTATACTCTTTCAATGGGGTTGTTTCCCGGAAGATATGCCGCAAGGTGGCGCTGACTGTTTGTTACCTGTGAAAAGTTTTTGACATAAACGAGTGCATTGCTTGAATGATTTTGAAGTATTTGCGTGTTTCTTTTTACTCAATTTGTGCTGCTGCACAATGTATGCTACTTGACATATCACCCAGTCGAAGAGGGAATTGAAAAAAACAAAAAGCAACGCAACAAGGAAAGAAAGCGGAGCCTGTCGAAAGATACATTATATTTAACATTTTATCGACTTTTAGCTGTTTACTGGGCAATATTATGGTTCTAGAAGTTGTAAAATAAACTACAGTCACTTAATTTTTGCTTTTAATGATCCCATTACAATTTCAGGTGGTAGAAACGAACAAAGAGGTGGAATCAAAGCCCGCGCTGATCAACAAGTCGTGTTACGAGCAGGGCTGGCTGTTCCGTGTGAAGCTGGCCAAGCCTGAGGAGCTGCAGCAGCTGATGGACCAGGCCACCTACGACAAGTACCTGGAGGAGCACTGACCCTCGCCTTAAATGTAGTATTTATATTATTGTTGTTGTATTCCGTTGTTACCGATATGCCTCGTATTCAAGGATAGTAAAAACAGTTGTTCAACACTGTTTCCCGCGACGTCAGACACCTGTTCCACCGCACACTATAGGAAGCGACTGCCAATCGACTAGATGTGGGTCCCGTTGTTGACCCCTCACACAATCGGATATAACGAGTCTTGTCTCTCATCACTAGTTTGTACGCTGCGAGACTCGCTTGGTACATACATACGCATCTAGCAAGTGAGTGGGCGTGATTACTCGCTCAAGGCAGTTGCACCCTCGCTCATAGCCCATGCGAAAAAACTTTCCAAACTCACTCTTGTTGCTCGGCAAGTCGCTTGTGTTGATAACTCGCTTTTCGCAAATCATCGGCGGTAGGACCACGCGGTGTCTAAGATCTGCTGAAGACAATGTTACTCAGCATTTGTTCCACATGAACACAGGACTCGAGCAGATCTAACCCATTACTCTTCTAGATGTAAGTAAGATAATTGTGTTTTGATAAAGAGATGCCTTGAATTCAACCTTCAGGTTTTTGTGATTGACGTTGGTTTTCTGATATAAGTGCTCTCTATCCCAAGTGTTCTCAATAGTTAAGAGTCGATCAAACCGGGACAGACATTCTGCTAACCGGATTTTGGAAACTGGACTTGGATAGATAAAATATACTGCACTGAAGTTTCTATCAGAGTCCCATGTCCGAAATTGTCTGTACCGGTTTGACTGCATCTAAACAAAATGCTGTGAATCCGATACTGAAGCGCTCTACACTGATTTTCTATGAGTGACGTGCATGGGTGACGTTATCTTGTAATGTTTTGTGATAATTAAAGTTTCTTTTTGTTTGTATTTCGTTTCATTTATTGATAATCTCTAATATTATAATTATGTATTTATCGCAAGCTGTAAAATATTGCTAAGTTTGCTACTTTTTGAAGTCATTTGATATTGTGGCCTGTAGCTCTGCCATGAGGTGGCACAGTAACTAACCCCATGTCTCAGACCTTACACTGTGATATTCTGCAGCTGACGCTCATATGGGCCTCCAATGTGTGTAAAGAACACATTAACATTTAAAAGTCAGACTTATCAGGATTTCATATAACAACAAAATAATTATACAAATATTACTGGTTTTATTCTGTTTTAAATTATTTCTCATAACAGTTTGCAAGATCTCATGTAATGTTGAGTTTCATCCTCACCATAAATCGTAATTGTGTAAAACCACTAAAAAAAATTAAATCGAGAAGTTCGATGAAACAGTGGTAAGTGGATGTAGGTTCACTTGAGCGCCGCGGCTCCGGATATGATCTCGATGAGCTCTCTGGTGATGACGGCCTGCCTGGTCCTGTTGAACAGCAGGGTGAGCTTCCTGATCATCTCCGCGGCGTTCTTGGTGGCGTTGTCCATGGCGGCCATGCGCGCCGACTGCTCGGACGCCGCACACTCCTTCAGCGTGTAGTACAGCAGCGCCGCCAGGGTCCACTCCGTGTAGCTCTCCAGCATGTCCTCGTCCACATCGTCGAACGCTGTCATGTTTGGCGCGTTCTGTACAACACATTTTTTAAATGACTTCGAGTTACGGGTAGTTAGACAGACAACCAGTCGTACCCAGAGATAGCGCGTTACACAGTTACTGAGCTGTTTATGTCGAATAGGAAAATACTGGTAGGTATTCAGCTGTCTCCGGTTAGATTGGAAGCCGCAACAACGTAGTTGGTAGATAATAATAGGCAGGCAAGGGAAGGCAGATTAAGATGATGATGCGACTGTATGTAAGTTCAAATCGTCAGGACAAAACAACACTTACAACTATTAAACGTCCACAGTTCATTGACCAATATATTACAATACAAGCAAATCGTGAAAGCAATCTGTACGCTACGGAGAGATCTAGATTTAATACGGGTTGCAGACCAAGAGCTAAGCTAAGTTAGTTTAGCTTAGCTCGCATAGCTGACGCAGTTTTCCATATAACTCGCATAGTTTGCAGTCTGCACACAAGTATGAAAAACTGCGTCAGCTATGCGAGCTAAGCTAAACTAACTTAGCTTAGCTCTTGGTCTGCAACCCGCATAAAGCTTCCACAATTTGACTATAGCCGCCTATAATGTTCCAACTTTTAAACTAGAACAAGAATTCAATTTGTCCAGGTCTTGACAGTATTACACTATATCAGCAACAATATTATTATAAGTATTATGTGAATCAGTCAAAAATAATGACGATGTCATATCAAGCTACCTAAAAGCTTGTGTCAATTTTTATAAAAATATATTAATTAAAAACAATGATCGCTTTTAGTTTCATTTGGTGGAACTGGCCGTTAGCCGATTTGCTTGATCGCCTAGGTCCTCTGTGACAAGTCCATAGCGCCAGGGCGCTATATACCTAGGCTGGCTGTAATCTCACCTCAACTCTGGTCTTGTTGAAGAGCGGTATGACGGAGAGCTCGTACTTGACCGGCGAGTGGTACTTGTTGTAGAAGATCTCGCCCATGTCGAACGCGAAGCCAGCCTCCGTGATGACAGCCGCCATCAGAGAAGCATCTGCGAACGCCGGCGCTATTCTTCCGATCTGGGAACAACCAGGCAGGTAAGGACATTATACTGCTTCGTCGGTCTAGCTGTGGGGATATCACACGCAAGAGCTATTCTATTGCCGTGCTATTCATCCAAAATCTGTGAATACCGACCATAATTATTTGTCAAGAAGTTTTAAATAGTCTCTTGAAACCGTGTTCCTGTAACTAAAACGGTCAAGGTACCTTCCCTTACTCAAAATTCCATCCTATATATTAAGATTAGGGACAGTTTTTGCAGGGTACATAAAATCTTTAGCAAATGTAAGGTCAAACAACGTCTTACAAGAACTATGTCCCACAAGCAATAAGTTATAAACATTACCAACCTGTTCAAAAACGTGTTAATTCTTGATAAAGCGCCATGAATAAGATGGCTCATTCGTTTCGGAATAATAAACTTGTCTATTTTTTTTTTACAAATGGTATAATAAAAAGGGTTTCCAACGATAGCAACCAATGAATACTTATTTAACATTGTTTTAATTTCTTGAGAGTTTCACGATGCCATTTTATAGTTTATTGTTAGTTTATTTTATTTTAGTTTATTAATAGTTTTTTCATCATCCCATGTCGGAAACCATAGAAATATTAAAAACAGTCGGAAACAGTATTTTACTTCTTCGATATCCGAGTGCAAAAGCCGTTTTTATCCTCTAGAGGAATAAAGTAAATTGAATTTAGAACATCATGTGTATACTAAGTTTGTGAATTCAGAACATCCGGGTGGTGCAGATAAATTCGGCACCACCTCGCCGTGGTGCCGAATTTATCATACAACTTTTTTTAATTTGTTAATAACTCAGACTCGGAACCTTCTTGGTGTACTTTTTAATTAGCTTTGTGGGCGCCATTTACTTTTCACATCATATTGTTAAAACCTCAGGTTAAAAACAAGAAACTTGAAAACAAGTGAAGAACCTAAAATGACCACTCATTTTCTAGCGACGAGAAAGTTTATTTGATGCCAGCAACTGAATTTGTTAATAATGCGCATTTTTTTGCGTTTAGTTATTTCCTCGCTGAGGTGGGATGAAAAGTTACGTGTTGCACTCGAGTGCAAAGATTTTTCACCTCGTGCTCTTTTGATTCCCTCGCTAACGCTCAAGATTCTAAGTTTTGAATCACTCGCTGCGCTCATGACTCAATTTTAGAATGTTTCGCTTGCTCGGTCATCAATTGAGCACGCGGTTAAAAAGCTATTTTGCACTCTTGTATAACAAACTATTACTTACTTATGTACAACTACATAGTTAGTTTATGATTAATTAAAAGTCTTGTTTATGATTTATTAAAAATAAGATGCTGTGTTTTTTGTTTTTCATATTGATTAAATCTCTAAAACAAACATGATGAAATAAATTAAGGGTAAACCATGAAACCTAAACTTATTAATTCTTTAGGATTAGATAAAGCGCTTTTGCTCATAGGTCTGTCCGAGACGTTTTAATTTTACAATATAATTACAATATTTTAGTAATATATACAGGATAGAATTTTTATTTTTTTCACCTGGAGGGAAAATCCTCGAAATTGTGTCTTGGACATGCCCGAGCATGCGGCGACCCATCGACTCGAATTTGTAAGAAGAAAAAGACTTGGGATGTATTCCATGGCAACGGAGAAGCAGCTAGTGATATAGATATTCTAAAAATCAAAGGATCAAAAATAAGGTTTTAACACCTTTTGAACGTAACTCAAAACAACAACGAAACGTATTAGTCGTATAGTTTTTAATCTGTGTCGGACTCAGATGTCATAATAGTTAGAGAGCCGACGACACTAAACCTAGTCTGACAAGACTCCTAGATGATGATTATATAATAATGATAATAATGATATTGTTAGATGACAACACCAGACACTCCCCACCAGCGCAGCCACGTCTATAAAAGGAAGAACCCAGCGTGGGCTCGCTCATCAGAACCGATTTCTCCGTAAGATCACCAGTGCCCCCCCTTACGTCCGTAACGATAGTCTTCACGTAGACCTTAGAATCCCCACCGTTAAGCAGTTCATGAAACGCCTTTCCAAGCGTTACTTCGACTCTGCTATTAAGCATAGGAATCCCCTAATCGCATCGGCCGCCCGGTATGACCCATCGCGTATTAGCTCCGTCCAACGTCCGCGTCACACCCTAGTCGCCCCCGACGATCCGATCACTATCTTGCAAGAGAGTAGGAAAGATACCAGTACAGTTCGTAGAGCTTACAAATACAAACCGAAAACCTACCGACCTCGCCGCAGAGGTCCGGCGCGAAATCCCCGTTCAATCCCTCCCCGACCCTTGCTCGAGCCAGCCCGCGATGCTGAGCCTGTAGTAATAAATCAGTCCCTAAATAATGACAATCAGATCCAGCCTGTCCCTTTGCTGCCCCCAGCGACGCCCTAAGCCGAGGTTCGTACCCCACAGGGGGTGCCCTTAGTTTTTAGTTATTTTCGCCCTGGCTGGAGGCCTTAAATTCAAGGCATCCACAGGACTTGCCCGGTTAAGCAGAAGCCAGTCTTCTCAGACTGAACTGCGAGATGCCCATACCAAAAAAAAAAAAAAAAAAAAAAATGGGCTCGCTCATTTTTTCTGCTGTCGTAGAACTATCTACATTGCTCCTCTGCCCATTTTGTGTTTAATTTATTTTTGATATTTCTTTTGTTAATGTGATTATTTTAGTTTGCTATTAAAATTATTTTTTTAATGTTTTAAAAGTTTTATTTATAAGATCAGAAGTGGGATATGAAGCCCTTAATCCGCTTGAATACCATCTCTGATTCTATAAATTTGAACTAGTTTTGTTTTAACGTGTTCTACATAATTTATAGCAGTAGTTTTGAGGTTAAGTTGGGCAGAGACGCAATGCCTTTCAATAGCAAGAGGAAAGGGAGACGTCATGAACGTACTCCCTCGCCTCCTAGAGGTTTAGACCAGATTTTGAAGAGGCTTCAAGATCCGGAGGAACGGACTCGTGGGAACGAGTTGCAACCTGCTTTGGTGGAGAGCCCAGGGTCGCGCCACGCTCTGGCCATGCCGAGCACGCTGCCGCTGGACGTGGAGCCCGCCACAACACCTGCCTGCGCAGCCTCAGCGTCTACCGCCCCAACGCAAGAGTTTGCTGCCACACCGTTGCCGACAGAGAGCGACGCCAAAAGCGTAGCCGAACGATTTCTCGACGCCATGATGTCTTTCCCGGTGAGATCAAACCAATATTTTGTCTCTGATTTTGATCCGAGTGTTCATGATGTCGACACGTGGTGCGATGAAGTTGATAAAGCCCGATCGCTTAATCGTTGGGAGGATGGTGAATGCCTTGCTCGCGTAGGTCGTTGCCTTAAGGGGGAAGCCCGTACCTGGCTTAGCGAGTGGACTAGCACCACGCGTACATGGTCTAATTTTAAATTAGAATTAAAGTCATTATGCCCACGGTCTGTCGATATCGCGAACATTTTGTATAATGTCATGTGTACCGAATCTGACAAATATTCTACCTATGCTGAATATGCGCGTAAATCCTTGTTGAAATTACGTATCGTTAAAGGATTAAGCAGCGAGTTATTAACAGCAATTATTATACGCGGTATTACCGACCCGCAGGTGCGTGCGTCCGCAAGGAACGCTAAATTAACTCCCGAAAGCATAGTAGATTACTTGTCGAGCTTCGTAAAATGTAGTGTGTCTAATCCTAATAGGAAACCCAAAGCACATAGTGCTTCAAATTCCAATCGTAACGGCAATAGCCAGTTTAAACGTAAATCTTACGATATTTCTAAGGTACGTTGTTATCAGTGTAGTGAAGTAGGCCATAAACGCGAAACCTGTCCCAAACGACCTAAATCAGATTCACCAATCAATAATTCTGAAAATAATACGAATAGCTCTTCAACAAAAACCCGTCCAGATAAGTGCGGTTTTTGCAAAAAAGTAGGTCATACGGAAAGTCACTGTTTTGCTAAGGAACGTGTTCGAAATAATAGTTCCGTTAATTTTTGTCGCGAAAATGAGGGTGACCGTAAAAACTCTGATGTTACTACCGCCGTTATTTCAAATATACCCGTCGACATACTTATTGACAGCGGTTCAGCGGTTTCTTTAATAACATCCGACCTAATTAAGTACTTTTCGTGTCGAGTAAAACCAGCTTTCCAATTATTACGAGGGTTAGGCGGAATGGAGGTAGTAGCAAAGTCAATGATTACGTTACCGATACAATTAAATAATATGACGTTAGAAGTTGATTTTTATGTTGTCGATAAAAGTCATTTAAATGTGCCCGTAATAATTGGAACTGACGTCTTAAATAGGAAAGGTGTTGCGTACATTCGTACCGGTGATTCGCAATATATCGTTCATAGTGATTTTGTAAATAATATTACGCAGGTAGATCCATCATTGGTCTTCGAAAATATATCGACGCATGTTACTGGGCAAGATAGGGAACAGTTGTTAAAAGTGTTATACAAATATTCTAATTACTTTTTATCTGGTACAGCCACCACCACAGTTAAGGATAGTGAAATGCAGATTAAGTTGACTAGTGATACTCCAATTTATTACCGCCCATACAAACTGTCGTATGACGAGAAAATACGCGTTCGTGCGATAGTTAAGGACTTATTAGAGAAAGGCATAATCCGCGAATCAGAATCAGAATACGCCAGTCCGATCCTGCTCGTGAAAAAGAAAGACGGTTCAGATAGGATGGTAGTTGATTATAGAGCCCTAAATCAAATTACAGTTAAAGTCAGACACCCACTTCCGCTGATCAATGATCATGTAGACATGCTTGGTAAAGCTAAATGGTTTAGTGCACTTGATATGGTCTCCGGTTTTCACCAACTGAGAGTCAGTGAGGATTCCATCCACAAAACTGCTTTTATCACCCCTGAAGGGCATTACGAATACTGTAAAATGCCATATGGTCTTGCCCAACGCTCCCGTTATTTATCAAAAAACCATCAGTAAAACTTTGAAATCTTTTATCGAATCGGGTAAGGTACTCGTCTATGTCGACGACGTGTTGTTACTATCCGATTCCATCGGTGAGAACCTTATGTTGTTAGACGCAGTTCTAGAAACTTTAACACAAGCCGGGTTTTCTATAAACTTGAAGAAGTGTAGCTTCCTAACTAATGAGATAGAGTACTTAGGTAGAATCATCAGTCAGGGTCAGGTTAGACCGAGCAAACATAAAGTAGAAGCTTTGATTAGGTCGCCGAGACCGAATAACGTTAAGCAGGTTCGCCAATTTCTGGGCCTGGCCGGTTATTTTCGGCGGTATGTTCCTAGTTACGCAATTAAGACTGCCTGCATGGCTGCTTTAACTCGAAAGGGTGTTGTATTTAATTGGAGTGATGAACACGAAAAAGCTAGGCAGGAAATTATTTCGTATTTAACTAGCGAACCTCTATTAACGATATTTGATCCCGACCTACCTACGCAGTTACACACTGACGCGAGTGCGATAGGTTACGGCGGTATTCTGATGCAAATACACAAAGACGGTCGTAAGCGCGTCGTCGCGTATTTCAGTAAGTTGACGGTAGGTGCAGAATCGAGGTACCATAGTTATGAACTCGAGACCCTAGCCGTTGTAAAATCATTGCAGCATTTCCGTCAATACCTTGTTGGTATACCGTTTAAAATAATAACAGACTGTAACGCGTTAAAAATGACCCAGCGCAAGAAAGATCTTCAGCCGAGAGTAGCACGATGGTGGATCTATATGCAGGATTTTAACTTTACCTTAGAATACCGCAAGGGTTGTTTAATGTCTCATGTAGATTATTTGAGTCGAAATCCGGTTAACGTCATAAATGCTGTTCAGAAACCCCTTAATTGGGCGCAGATAGCTCAGGCGGGTGACGAAGAAACTATGTCACTAATAGAAAAGTTAAATAACGGTGAGTTAGATTCAAGCCGCTATGTAAAACGTAACGATCTTTTGTATTATAAGTACTGTGTTGAGGGCGAGCTAGAGCGTTACCTATGTTATGTCCCTAAAGCGTTTCGTTTAAGCTTGTTACGTGTGTTCGTTTAAGCTTGTTACGGGTCTAAGACGATTTGTTACTAAATACATAACAGACTGCGTCGTATGTATATCGCATAAACAAGTACCCCGAGCCCCTTTACAACCGATATCCTCTTGGCAAAAGAACCCGATACCGTTTGATACAGTACATGCTGATGTACTCGGTCCGCTGAGAGAATGCAATGGGTTTAAGTACGTACTCATAATAGTTGACGCGTATACTAAATATTGTTCGTTGTATAGCCTGTACAGACAGGATTGTGACGAATTAAAGAGGGTAGTTACTCAAACTATATCTTTGTTTGGTACTTTTAAGCGATTAGTGTGCGATTGTTTTATTTTGTGGTTGGGTGCCGGAGACTCATGTAAATCCTTAGTGCACATGGTTTTGAGTGGCACATACTGTGGACTGTACTATTGAGAGTGCAGTTCATAGTGAAGGTGTCGAGGTTGATGTCGGTGGGGCCCATGCTGACTATAGACCGAGTGTAAATCCTGAAGTAGGTCTCATGGTTGACCTGCTGTAACCAATGTAAATCCTGATGCGCGCATGGTATTTGGTGTGGGAATATGACCTGAGTAAATCCTACTTGTGATATGAAAAGTCGCTGTGTACGACTGTTGGATTGTTTTGCAAAGTGCTTGTGTTGTTTGATACATAAAGTTCAATGCTATTTGAATATTACGACTCTTTTGCTATCTTGTGTTATAAGTTTGTACCTATGTGATCTTAACGTTTGTGTACTGTGGTTACAGGTTGCGATGAAGATCTATCATTCAATGATGAGGACGATGGTGCTGGTCCATCATCGAGGGCTGACGAAGGCTGCGAGGACGCTGCCATGTCAGGAGAGGCCGTGTTAGATGACAACACCAGACACTCCCCACCAGCGCAGCCACGTCTATAAAAGGAAGAACCCAGCGTGGGCTCGCTCATTTTTTCTGCTGTCGTAGAACTATCTACATTGCTCCTCTGCCCATTTTGTGTTTAATTTATTTTTGATATTTCTTTTGTTAATGTGATTATTTTAGTTTGCTATTAAAATTATTTTTTTAATGTTTTAAAAGTTTTATTTATAAGAATATAATATTTAATCAGCTGATTAAATATTATATCATTACTAATGGGTCCCACACAAAATGACGATGCAGCATCGTAATTTCGGGTCATGCAGAAAAACCGGGAAGTTTCGTGTGATGAAGACTACCAAGAGTTTCATAAAACTATTCGTACGTCATCGTCACCGTGACATGCGTATTCAATCAGTACAAACCGAAAGGAACCAGGTGATTGCTAACAAAATACCGAATCTGCGCGGCCAAAATACCAACTATTTTCAGGAGTCCCATCATACTAGAAACGTAAATATATATTTTTTTAATAGCACCACTCGGTTCTTTCCCCATTGATAACGAAGCTAATTCTAAGTATATCATCAGTCTGGGAGTCTTATCAGACTAGGTTTAATATCGTCGGCTCTCTAACTATAATGACAAACAAAGTGAATTATTTTTGCATTCAAAAATAATAATGGAACATTGGAAAGATGTAGGTAGTTTGCATGTTTATTTTCGTATTATTACAATGTAACAGTTGTACATGGATAGAGTCCATGGCTCCCAATGTGTCTGGGAGACTGCACTTTGGCTGGTACCCATTTACCACAGTCTGCCTTCCTGTCTCAGTGTTCGGACACAGGATCCATCGCGGTTTCAGTTTGAAAGAACAGAACTTAGATGTCTATCACACTAGCTAACACAAGCCTCTTACAGGCCATTCAAACTTTGCTTTTTAAGACGGTTATTAACTGACCTTCTGTTTACTGCAACAACAAATTGCTTTAAAAAAATGCTGACTGTAGTTTGGCAAATAGAAATGTTTTGCTCTTGGCCAACACCCCTTTGGTAATATCCTGTCAGCAGAACTTAGATCCATTTATAAGATTTCCTATTATTTTTACAAAGTACCTAGTTGGAAGGCGTTCTTAACCTGAATTGAACTTACTTTAACGAGAACAAGCAGACCGTATGATGTGTTAGGATGCAGATCTTCGCTCAGCTCCTGGCAAAAATATTGCACCATCTGTTTGGTAACCTACTTTATAATTTTTGCTTTTTTCGCAAGCCCCGGTTAGAGCTTGTACAGCGTTCCTTTTGACCTTCCTTTCGCGTACAGACAACCTATCTGGGTTGTTCGTAGCATTTTTTGGTGGCTGTTTTCAAATAAATAAAAGTCGACACTAAAAGTTGACCTACACAACATTATTGGTCGCTGTTACGACTATGCTTCGGACGCTGCGACTAAAGTGGGGCACTTCTCGACACGGTAACACTTTGGTTTTTAAGTTATGACGCTGTATAGTAACATTGCGTCATTTGGGGAGGGCTTGTATTTATGCTTTTGCGGTTGCACGACGACATGCTTGGTACCTAGTATAGATGCAGGCAGGCCTAGCTTACTGCTTCCCTCAGAGGCAGTAGGGTGGCGGAGTCTTGAGGGGGAGCGCCACAGTCGTGTAGATCCTCAAGACAAGTCTGGTGTGTTCACCTTCACGTGGTTGCCGCCCTGTTCTTAGTCTAATTCCTTAGGAAATAAACGCAACAGAAACCACCAGGCGCTGTTTAATCTAACCATGACCATCCGTGACCAAGTGGAAGTGGGCTCGATCGCTACTAAACCCAGCTGGCGTCGAGTAAGTTAATCTGGTCACCTGCGCTAGGACCTGCGTAGTTGAGCGCCGTAAGCGGGGATGAAGGAGTCCTGGAGGGTTGAGCGCGCTGGTGGTAACGCGTCCGTGAGGTAACACGGGTCTTTGGTCTGGATTTCAAGCAAGACGGTGGCCCTACCCAATAGCCAAGGGTAGGGAAATGGCTATAGTGTCCCGTCAGAGGGCCACGGCGAAGGGTGGGAGGTCCGTGGAGGTCGTACTCGGATGGCCGAAGCGGTGGGTGAAGGTCATGCTGAAGGTGCAAATGAAGGTTTGATTAGTCATCAACCTAAACAAGCGCCCGAATTTGCCCTGTAAGCCAGCCTTACGCCCCTATATCTCGAAGGTAATCCTAACGGCTAAAAGCTAGTTTGTAGCGAGACTTTCCCAGGTGCGGGCTCCAAGGAGGGTGGGAAGCCGGAGAGACGATTTTTTTTATGTTTAACTATGGATACCACAAGACCATACGACACCACACACGCACACACCTCACACACACACAACAACCGCACAAACTCACAAAACCGATACACACTCACACACACATACCTACTGTAAAAGTATACGCTGGTGAGGAGGCGAAAGCCAGCGATCCTCTCAAAAGGGGTGCTTGCAGCACCATGCACCCAAGTACCCGGATCTCTGCTGCTAAAGCGGCGAGCTCCAGTGCGAGTACAGGTCCGGCAGTAGCGAGAACCGCTGCCCGTACCAAATCTAAGTCCCGTAACAAGAATAGGAGGAGTACGGCGCTGCTCGGAACCAGTACCGCTCCTCCTTCCTTTTCAGGTGTGGAGCCCGCCATGCAAGCCAATCCCTCTGGCCAGGCTCCCCTACTATATCCTTCCCCACCTACTGACATCGCCTGGTCCCCGGAGCAGGACTGAATTGAATTCTCTGTCACAAACTTCAATTTCAGTAATAAAGCTCAATGTAACTAATCTCACAATCATCGCATGTACTGTATACGTCGATCTGATCTCGAAAATGAGGATTCCAGAACCACTTTAACCGTCATTTCACAGAAGACCAGTCAAAACTCGGCCAATCGAAACGGCTCTTAGGCAGCTTAAAAATAAAATGCTCCTGATGAGGATAAACGGCCTGCTCCTGAGAGCTTCAGGAGCTTTTCATCTCGGTCCTGTTATCTAGGAGAACCGCAGAAGCGTTAAGAAGGGACATCGTCGTTGTTTTCTTTAATAAGGGGAACAAGACCCTATTAAAGAATTAAAGACCCATTTAGCTCCTTAGCCACGTGTCGTCACAAAAGGTCTAGCGCAAAGACTCGACAACTTTCAGCCGCTACGGTTGACAATATTGACATCGTTAACACTGTCGTTGAAAATGCTATTTTTAATCATCCTCTTAGTTATGTGAAGTGGTACAACAAAATCATCATCTTCTGAATAGACATCTTCAAAGTGAAGTCTCCGTATAAATGGAGCACGTAATTCTATTGAACCTTCAGATGTGGGAGAATTGCTAGAAGCAACTGATATAGAGGTACTCGGGTTCCAGTTCTAGATAAAGGTCTCGGGCTTAAAGCAATTGGTATTGATGCACTATGTGGCAAACTGGGCTCATTTGATGGTGAACATAACAAATCAAAAGTCAAAATCAAAATCAAAATATTTTATTTCAGCACATAGGCTCTTATAAAAGGTCGAAAAAGGTGCACGGTTCGCGTTGGTCGATTCCATGGAGAAGAACCGGCAAGAAACTCCATGGTTACTCTTTTCAAATCATTTGGTATTACAATATTACTATGTTACATTACAGCATTAGTACTAAAGTATGGGGGGACAGCGTAGGCCCGACAATAGGTCGTTGCTTACTTTACAAAAACTGTAAAACAAAAGGAATATTAACAAAAGTTAAACAGCATCTGGGGATCTAAAAAGCCTACAATGTTCGCTCATTTACAAATAATAGGAAAAAAGCATCTATAAAAAGGTAAGTAAAAATAAAAAATATTTAACTAAAGAACTACATTAAACAAGTGACACAAATATTGACATCAGTGCTGTAACTATTCCGAGCAAAATATGAGAAATATTGATTTGAAAACTATTGTAAAAATCTAAATCAAAAGAAAAAGAATAATAAGATTGAGAATAGTTAGAGACATCCACAAATCTGTGCCGCTTATGAGCTACCAGGAAAGCTGCTTGCGCAGAGGGAATTAAAGCCAAACTTCTTTGTCTTCAACGTAGTCCTTTTGTGATATGCTTTTTTTCATAAGGACACGTTTAATATAGTTTTTGAACTTTCCATCGGTCAGTACTATAAGTGACTTTAGCAACTTGTTATAAAAGCGTATACTGTTTATAATAAAAGACTTGCTAGTTTTTGTTAATCTGAATTTAGGTATCACAATTTCGTGTTTACTGCGTGTGTTTTTATTGTGGAAGTCGCCTCTAAGTTTGAAAAGCCCTCGATTTTTGTGGACATATAAAATACATTCAAAGATATAAAGTGAAGGCAAAGTTAGTACATCGACCTCTTTGAATTTTTCTTTGAGTGACTCGCGAGGACCATTTTATAGATCGAGCGGACTGCCCTCTTTTGTAGTATAAAAATTGAGTCAACGTCTGTTGCTGATCCCCCCCACAGCAGGATGCCGTAAGACATAATACTGTGGAAATAAGCAAAGTAAACTAACCTAGCTGTGGCTACATCCGTTAACTGCCTTATTTTCCTGACTGCATATGCAGCTGAGCTTAACCTACCCGAAAGAGTTCTAATGTACGCGCCCCACTGCAATTTTGAATCGATAGTAATCCCTAAGAATACAGTTTTCGCTATAACATCAAGTTTATTGCCGTCAAGATTTAAATTAATATCACGTTGTGGTACATTTGGTAAGGAGAACTTTAAACATTTAGTTTTGCTTGCATTCAATGAGAGATTATTATAAGGCGAACCATTTCGAGAGAACAGTAAGACTTTCGTTAACATGAAGGACATGTGTATCTTTTCTATTAATTTTGAAAATTTGCGTCATCAGCAAATAAAATTATATCTGACAATTTGGCCATCATATAAGGGAGATCATTAACAAGAAATAGGAAAGGACCGAGAATTGAACCTTGGGGCACGCCTATCTTGACTAGAGACCCCCATTTATATTAACTTTTTGCTGCCTGTTTCCAGATCAGCAGTTTGACCACGATTTCCGTAGTGGTGTAATTTACGCATTAGTGTTTTGTGGTACACGAAGTCAAATGTTTAAGAGAGAGATCACAGAAAATGCCAATCTGGGATTTCCCCAGGATTCCAAAATGTGAGTAATGAGTTTTGCTCCCGCGTCCTTTGTCGACCTTCCCTTCGTGAATCCAAACTGCTGACTGTGCAGAATCCCATTTGAGTTAAAGTGAGATAGCATCTGGTCCAGCATGATTTTTTCATAGATTTTACTCAATGCTGGGAGCACAGATATAGGTCTATAATTAGAGGGATCACTCTTACGACCCGATTTGAAAATTGGTACTACTTTACTATGTTTCATTAGATCAGGAATTTTACCGCTATCCAAACATAAAATCAGTTTTAACTTCTATTTGTCCAATTTCAACTTCAACTTCAACTCTTAGTTAATGGCTTTTGTGGAAGAGTCACCACAATTTTGCCAATATCCCGTACATCTAATGATAGACCATCAAACGAAGGAGATAGTACAGTGACGAAATTTGGACAGTATTTTATTAAAATCTCAAATCTGAGTATCTGACTAATTTTCTATTTTACACGCAGAGCAAGAAATATTATTATTTTTTTATTTTTTATTACCAGAGGAAAGAAGAAAAGATAAAATATAAATAATTATATGCATAAATAAATAGAATATTGTAATTTACAACTTAATTTTATTAATTTCAATGAACTTACTTAAAATATGTACAAAGCGGGTAAATACAAGAGAGAGAAGACATTTAGTGGAGGTTGGACGAGGGATATGAGATGGGATGATATCGTACAAAGATAATCGTAATTTAGGACAGCAGAAAAATAAATGGTCCACGCTTCCTTCATCCAGACCGCATTCACAGAGGGCTATCCCTTATCCTAAGTTTAGCCAAGAAAGAAGGGGTGCAGCAATGATTTAGCCGAAGCCGACAGATTGTTGAAGTGGTCAATTTATTTGCCAACTGATACTTGAAAAATCAAGGTTTGTGGGGAATCTCAGGTTGAATATCACCATAAAATTTTCCCTTTATGGTTTTAGAAATTTTCCATCTTTGGGACCACGAGTTATACATAGTGGTTGACAGAGTAGCACAAAAGTCATGGGAATAGATTTCAGAATGATCAAGCGAGCCAGACTGGACTGCATATTTAGCACACGAATCAGCAGACTCATTCCCAATAATACCCACGTGACCAGGAATCCAGGCCAAAATAATATGAATACCTAATTTATGACACTGGAAAAGTAAATCTCTTATTTTTAAGATAATAGGGAATCTAGATTTTGATCGGAAAGGGTTTGACAAAACGGCTTGAAGGCAACTTTTCGAATCTGAGAATATTATGGAGTTATTTAGATTATGCGATTTAACAAATGAAATGGCTTCAAAAATGGCAATAGATTCGCCCGTGAAAACTGATGTGACCGAAGGGCATTTATAACTTAAAATTATTTTTGTAGAGGGGATCCAAACGGCAACCCCTACTGGACTATCATCAGATACTTTGGAAGCGTCAGTATAAATAGTAACAAAGTTACTATAATCAGTGGACATTTTTCTGATAAAAAACCTGTTTGCTTCCAGAGTGTTTTTGTTGATACCAAAGTCCAAGAGGACATCAGGCCCCTTATTCACAACCATTCGATACCTTTCCGTGTCGGTAAGGATCCGTATTCGACTATCTCATTTCCGAACCGAAGAACTGTCAAAACGCTATTCACAGATCCGAACGGATGCGCTTTTTTCTATCTGATTGAGATAGTGTTTATGGGGAACGCTACAAAATGGTAGTAAATGGATAATCGTGGTAGAAAACTTAAGATAGTAATTAAAGTTGGTTTATTTGAATATTTCTTTCTGTTTAATTAGGGAATATACAGCTAGTAACTTAATAGACAGCAACGATACAAAATTATTTTATTATTTTACTTAAATTAACTAAAAAAATATCAGTTTTCGAATAAACCTGCTTTGTAAACAGCCGGCTATGAAATTGCCAAAGCAGAAAAATTGTTTTTTTTTTTATTAACACTTTAGTTTTCTGTTTTCTTAAAAGGAAAAATTACTAAGTATTTGATATCAGTTTGTTAACTAAAATCTATAACGAATATTACATTTCTGTAAACACATAGATTTTATGTAAATGCGGATACATCATTAAAATTCGGTCAATAAAACAACTAATAAAACACAACCAACACCAGACAATAATAAAACTTCATTAACTTACTTCAGGCAGTGTTTAAAAAGTTTAGTATTTTTATTTTACTGAAATAAGCTAGAAATATGGTTTATTTCTTCGTTTAAATTTTGTTCGATATGACTCCCGATAGCAAACAGCTGTCGGAAAGATCCGAGTCTTCTTATCGAATTGAACTGTCAAAATTATTCGTTTTCGGATTTGTGAATAGCGTTTGAAGGACATCTTCGATATCTAAGACGTTCGATTCGGTTCGGAAGCGAGTCGAATGGTTGTGAATAAGGGGCCAGGACGGTATACCAAAGCATCAAATGGCAAAGAATAAAGAGGTAAAACGGGGTTTTGAAAAAGCGGACTAGGAAGACGAGAGAACTGTAGGAAGGCACGAAGAAGGCATGGAAGTTCTCTATTAAACCGGCGACCAGAGTCAGAAATGATAGATAATTGATCTAGCTTACGCAAAAGAGGATGTTCAGAATTTTGAACAAGCTTAAAGAAAAATCGATTAGCAAGGAATTGTCTTCGAATAGAAAGGGGGGGATCTACACTTTCGACTTGCATAGCATTAATTGGAGACGATTTCATCGCCCCGAGAATAATGCGTAAACATTTAGACTGAATTTTATCAAGCTTCTGAAGGCCAGATTTATTACCGGGATCTAAAAGAAATAGCCCATAATCCAGGTGACTACGAACTATGGCATTATATAATAATTTTTGAGTATAGGGATGAGCACCCCACCAAACACCAGAAAGAGAACGAAGAACATTAATATTTCTTTCACATTTTTGAGAAATAAAGTCAGAATGAGCGACACCTGATAACTTTGAATCTAACCAGATTCCTAGGAACTTGACTTTATTTTCTTGAGCAATATTTTGACCATTAACTTTAATATCAACCGAGGAGGGAAATCTTTTTCTAGTGAAAACAACTACTGAGCTTTTGGGAGCCGATAAAGATAATCCATGTAAAAGGAGCCATTCGGATAGATACCCGAGGGCAGAATTTAGACGCTCAGAGGCATCTTTCAGAGATTTCACGGATAGATACAGAGCCAGGTCATCAGCATATTGTAAAATTTGACAAAATGAGTCAACTGTTAAATGAAGATCAAAAGTGTAAAGGCTGAATAGAAGAGGGCTAAGTACTGAACCTTGCGGTAAACCATTCCAGATAGTCCTGGGGGGTAAAAGAGAATCACGAGACTTAATAGAAACGGTTCTTTCCATCAACAAATTACAAATAAAACGAACCAGCTTCTCAGGAATGCCCAACTGACGGACTAATTTATCCTTAAGAACCGGAAGTAAAACATTATCATATGCCGATGCAATGTCGAGAAAAACTCCCACCAAATGTTGTTTATTTAAAAAAGAGATACGAATGTCGGTTGTTAATATGCTAAGACTATCTAGAGTGCACATCCCTTTTCTGAATCCATATTGGGAAACGGGCAGCAAGTTCTTGCTTTCCACAAACCATTCAAGGCGATGCTTGAGCATATGCTCAGCGACCTTACACAAGACTGATGAAAGCGCAATAGGTCTATAATTACCTGCATCTGAAGGGTTCTTACCAGGTTTTAGAACCGGTATTATCGTTTGATTTTTCCATGGTTGTGGAACTAAACCATACATATAAAAGCCGTTAACAAGGTCCAGGTAATATTGCTTAGAAGCATTAGAGGCATTTTTTAAAAAAGAGTATGGAATGCCGTCTGCCCCAGGAGATGAATCCACGAGACCATCAAGTGCCAGTTGAAGTTCGGAAAACGAGAATGGGGAATCAAAACAGCATACAGAGGGTAGAAGACTTGAAGGAGAAGGAAAGTTGTCTAGGTTTGGAGCCGAAGACGGAGACAATTTATCGGAAAAAGATTCCAGCCAAGAAGATGTTTCATTGGCTGAAATATCGATAGAGCCACAGGAACCTCTGAATCTTTTTATTTGCTTCCAAACAAAGGAAGAAGGGGACCTAGGGGATAAACTTTCACAATAGCGGAGCCACCCTTCTTTTTTCTTTTTAGAAAGAAGTCTAGTGGCAACGGCAGCTTTCCTTTAAAAATTTAAAAAATTGTGAAGGGACATAGAGGCTTTATAATCCTCCTCTGCAATTTTCCTTTCGTTGACTGCTGATGTGCAATCCAAATCCCACCAAGGAGTTGAAACTTGAAATTTGTAGGGCTTTTTAAGAGGAAAATTATCATCAGCACTAGAAGTAACCGATTCCACGAATTTGGAGTAGCAACCAACAAGGTTGTTACCGTCTGGAGTCGGGAGGGAAAAAATCCTATCCTCAAGGGATGAAGCATAAGCAGACCACTTTGCATCCTTTAATCTATACTTAAGTGAAGGGTTAAAATACGCATTGGCGTAACTCTATCAGAGATAGAGACGAGAATAGGAAAATGATCACTACCATAAGAATGGGGCAAAATACTCCAAGAAAGAATAGAAGCTAGAGAAGCAGAACACATAGTAAGATCCACAGCCGAGTTAGGGTTTTGTGTAGGACGAACTCTTCTAGTAGGAGAACCATTGTTGATGACGCAGAAGTTCACTTCATCAAGAATTTCAAGAAGGGAAAGACCAAAGTTGTCATCATGACTTGAACCCCATGATCGATGGTGAGCATTTAAAACACCCATCAAAATGATTGGAGAAGGAACAGAGGAAATTATGCATAAAAGATCTGGGATTAAACGTGAATGAGGATGAGGTATGTACACAGAGAGGAAAGTTATATCAAAAGCCCTGACGGCCACAACATTAATGTCAGCAGAAAAAGAGGGAAGGGGAATTTGGGAGAACGGGAGGGAGCGCCTAACAAGTAATGCACTTCCCGCATATCCATCAGCCCTATCATCCCGAAGGCAAGAGTAACCTGGAACCGTAATCCGTTGGCAAGGGATGAGGGTTCATCAGCAACAATGGAATGATGGGCAGTCCTGTCATAAGATTTCTCTAATGGAGCTTTGGGACGCAAAGAAGAGAACGCAGTTTTCCTGTAAGAGGCAGATGGAGAAAGATTGGAAAGGCTTGAATTAGGTTGCAAGGATACCTCCTCACATTCTACAACTGAATGAGACGAAATTTAAATCTTGTATAAAACGCACACTATGTAGGCAAGCATATTATAATTTGGGGGATTACATTAATGATAAAAATGCTTGGCTCAATGCTGGTCCTGCTCCACAACCATAGGCAAACTAACTGATTCCCAGGTTACGTTATTGTGGAAGCTGCAGAAGATTGTAAAATATCCTTGCATTGTATAGATTCCATCTCGTAGTATTATATAACTGCATAGCACATTTGTGTGAGTTCTATGTACTGTAAAGCCACCATTTACATTTAGTTATCTTTTTCTTTTTTTTGACTTGAATATGCCTTGGCGGCTGAGAGATTGTCATGCTCACTCAAATGTCTCGCTGATGGTGGCGGTTGTGTCGGGTCATTTAGCTCCCTTCAATATGGTCGAGTTGAATGGCGCCGATACATGCGTCATGTTCGTGAACGGGCGCTGTCAGTTGGGACTGGTCATCTCTTAGCTGCCATGGTTAATTTTAATTTCTTTTTTTTTTTACACTGTTGATTTAATCTTTTCTCTGGACGCTCTTAATGTGCACGTCTTTCTACATCGTTCTCACATATATGTATAATCACACATGAATGATGTAACCAAGATTTTGTAACAATATATTGATTTAAAAAGAGTGTCCATGGAGTTTCTTGCCCGTTCTTCTCCATAGAGATCTACGCTAGGGAATGGGCAACTACAGTACTTTCTCAAGTTATTATGCCTTGTGACTGTGACTGTAGCTTTGATTTAATTTGTAATTTGACATTCAAAAGTGCCGTAATGGTCTAGTTGAAATAAATGCTTTGAGTTTGAGTTTGAGTTTGAAGGGAGAAAAAATAGACTGGGAACGAGGGGTATTTTGCGTAACATCGGAGTATAATTTTGTGACTTTAGGAAGAGATCTCGATGCCTCTTCGTACGAAAGATTTTCTCGTGCCATGAGGAGCTTTATGGACTTCTGCCTATTCTGCTCGGGGCAATTACCACTATAGGCAAAATGATTACCCAAACAGTGGATACACGTAGCCATGGACTCAGTAACGTCACAACTGTCACCGGTATGAGGTTGCGAACAGCGATAGCATCTGGCCTTAGACCGACATTGAGCTTTAACGTGACCAAATCGGCAACAATTTTGACATTGGATGGTAGTATATTGATAAACCTCCACGGGCAAAGAAGTGTGATACGAGAAAATCCTTTGAGGAAGAACTTGGCCTTGAAAGGAGATTACAATGGTTTGGGTAGGTACCCAAGAGGTCTTATCCTCCTCTCTTACTTTTCAATTAAGCCTGCGGGCTTTTAAAATTATTCCACAACCCTCAGGAAGGACCACGGACTCAACAAATTCGTCCATTGACATGTCAACCGGGACATGACGGACAATACCCATTTTTGTAATATTATACGAAGGGATGGTTGCTTCATAGTTGTATGATAGTAAAATAGGGTTATCGAGGAACTTGTTGGCCGCGACACCAGAAGTGAATTCGACGGAAATCTTGTTAATGCCCACTTTTTTTAAACCATCAGTGCAGATGTTAGTAACTTTGTTGGAAAACAAAAACTGGCCAAACTTAATTGGACGAATAGTCGTCCCAGCTGAAGGATCCGGTATGGATCTGGAAACGTGGACAATGAAAGGACCTTTGTCGGAACTAGTGTATGCTTTAATACCGACCACAAGATTTGGGTGGACATACATGGTCTGGATGGAAGCTACAGCCATCTCTTTGTCAATTATTGTTTTTTTAGCAGAAACAACGTCATTGTTTGAATCTGCGTCATCCAAACGACGCTTACCATGAGCACCAGCTGCAGATGGGATATCATCTGGAGGATCAGGGGGATCAGGTAGGGGATGAGAGTCCATAATGGACTCTCTGCGAAAACCTCTGCGCAATAAAAAAGAAAATATAGTTATATTTTAAACCAAAACTTAATGAATGAAAAAAAATTAAATTATATCTCACGAACACGTGTGACAGCTATCACCGACCAACCAAATACCTGTCCAATTTCAAAGCGGTTGCATTTAGAGTGAGTTGCACAGATTATTCAACTTAACCGTCTTGCATGAAGTATGTTTGGTTGCTTTTTAGACCAGATTACTTTTTTTGGGCGCACCTGGTCGTTGCATTTATTATTTATAATGACACCAAAAAAAAGTAACCATTTTACTATGGTGTTAAACGAAATATTACGTAGAAATGCAAATGGAATCTTAAAATCATAATAAATAAGCTATGTTATGATATTGTTTTGCGAGTCAAATCATTCCTGTTGCGGTCAATGTCATTTGACAGCAAACACTTACGTGAATAGGGGCGTTTTTTCTGTTTACTAAAAAAATTACGGTACCTACCCGTTGATATCTGTTATAATTATTATCGAATCAGAAAGATTATAAATCTTAATATTTTTAAACTGTGACATCATGCTACTTTTAGAGTTTTACACTAAAATCGCATATATGGTTTAAACAATCAACGTGGCACGGAACGTTAAAAACTTTTTTAGTGATTGACAGACAACTTCATTATTTTGACATTTACTTTTTCTGTTTATTTTGGTTTTCGTAAATGTTTTTGCAGATTTTTCACATTTATTCCTTTAGACAATGGTTGAGGTTATAAAAAATAAATCCATGTAAGTTTCATTATTATATGCTACAATTTCTGTGGGTGGCCTAATCGCCGAACAAAAAAGTTTGTTTCCTTTGGTGAATTTTAAGTGTACCTTTACGTACGCCCCTTGCGTACGGTATTAGAGGCGGCAATTTCTTCGATTTCTGCCACATCAGAATCATCTATGCCAATTGCTTCAATACCCTTTTTTTTTTTTTTTAAGGATGGGAAATCATCAAATGACCCCCCCCCACTCTGGGCGGAGCGGGAGGGAGTGTCAGACTCTTACTGACTAAAAACCATCCATGTTCCTTCCTCGCCTTTTACGTTCCGGGGCCGCGGTATCTCTTTCGAACAGGCCCGCAACCCCGGCAGGCTTCGGCCCTTGCGGGCCCCTCTCCTTTTGCTGACATCTCTTTGAGGCGCGCGTGGAACACGAACGCGCCGTCGACACGGCCTGTCGTCGTCGTTAGACGGCCGGACGACTAGCTAGCCCATAGCCAGCCGTCCACAGGCCCGCATCTACGGTGGCCGGTAGCCACCACGTGGCCCCCGACGCCCGTTGCGTCTCCCGCGGCGGCCGGGAAGAGAGGATCTCTCCCTCTCTCGTTCCGCCACCTCCTTCGCTAGCATGACTGCTTCGCAGAAGGAGGCGACGGCTTCCCATTCCGTCTCGCTCCGGACCATGGATTGAACCAGGGCCGGACGCGAGAGGTCGCCGCCGCCGATCGCCGCCACGAGGACACGGCAGAGCTCCGCCCACGCAGGGCAGACTTCCACCGTGTGCTCCACCGTGTCCTCCGTGCTTCAATACCCTTACATTTAGTTTCTTCTTCTCTTTTCTTCTTCTTTCTTGAATAGCTGCATCATCTAATCTTGGCACAAGCACGGCACATACTCTGTTTCTCCTGTTTGCGGCGTCTTCTCTTTTTTTCTTCCTCATTTTTTTTTTCTTGGAGGCATATTTTATAAAACAAAATAAGCTATACATATAAGCAATACCTGCATCCGAAACCAATAATTACATAAGCACAATAAAGCCTTCAATCGCTTGTGTATTGTCATAAACAGTCTAACAAACAACCTAAGAGTAAAGTCATTTGGTAGCATGTGCATTTTAATATGTTGGGTTTGGATTTCTAATAAGCGCATTAAAAATTAAACCAAAACCGATTATTGTGATAAAAATCAGCAATAGATAATAAAGAGGCCATAATATACAATCAGAACAAGTATAACAATTGAGGATTTGCATTATTGTCCATTCTGTAGACAGAGGTCCCATCCTGTGGACTCAGGAATACAGAAAAGAATTCTACAGAATAGACTGTTTTACACAAAATCAAAAGTAAAGTGATATTTTTTTAGATTAGATTAACAACAAAGTAAAAATTTAAAAAAAATAAATCATTTGACTCAATAATGCAAAGTTTCTCGTAATAATTTAGTGCACACTTACCGAAATATTGAATAATAAGGAAAGACACATGATCTTTGACAAAAAACTTGGAGAAAACAATTTTTTGGTTCGTTAAAACACATTCACCGTTAATTCCACGTCCACACAAAGACAAAAGGCAGACATATAGAATTGCAAGCTCAAAAATAAAAATATCGATTTGTAATTTGGGAAATCGAGTCTTAGAGCTGGGTATTTTGGGTCCACAGAATGGATACACATTCTGTAACGAAATGTTTAATCTGGTTATTATTAAAAATCGGTGGGATTATTTTTTTTAATAACCAGAACATAAAAGCTCAATGTATAAGTTATATATTGTCAAAAGTTTGACGATGCTTGGAAGAATATTTTATTTTTATTATCCATGCTAAGCTCCCTACTCCTAGTAGTAACAAGTCCACAGAAGGATACTTCATCATACTGTGCGCATAAAGAATACGTAATTAATGAAAATAATTTGAACATTCTTTATTACAAAAATAGTTTAGAAGGGAATCCATAACAACATAAAAATACATATTTACTAAGTCTTATAAATATGGAAACATTCAGTGATATCGTTTATTTCGCACGTTTTGATTATGACCCGATCTAGGGATTGGGACGCATACTACGCGGCCAAGAAATGCTATAAAAAATGCATCAGATATAGGAGCTCCACTGGATGGCGTAAATACTGTAGCAGCATCGAATTCTGCCAACAAGCAAACAGGGTAAGGAAGATCTTAGCACGGCAGAACCCGACTGGACCTGCTGTTCTCCGCAAACTCGACAACACACTTACCACCTCACCGAAACTCACTTCCCAGGTAGTGACTGGCGCTATGCACAAAAAGTCGTAAAGCTAGAGAAAATCCAGTGGGCGATCCAAGGCTTCCATCCTTTCGAGGCGGCTGGTCCGAACGGGATCTTTCTTGCCTTACTGCAGTGGGGTGGGATCTCTGTCGCCCGCAGAGTGGTACCGATACTGAGAGCGTGTCTAGCCTTCAGATACGTTCCAAAGGGATGGAGGAAAGTGAAGGTCATATTCATTCCAAACCCAGGTAAGAGTATACCGACGCCAAATCCCATCGAGCTATCAGCCTGACCTCTTTCCTACCTAAAACCATGGAGAAAATGTGCGAGAGAGAGGTGAGGGACGGCGCTTTGAAAACTATCCCACTCCATACTAATCAACATGCATACAGCTCGGGTAAGTCCACGGAATCCGCTCTCCATGTAGTGGTCGGCCGGATAGAAGAGGTGATTCACCAGAAGGGCAGTTGCCTGGGCACCTTCATAGACACCGAGGGAGCCTTCGATAAAACAAACTTCTCCAGCATCAACACCACGCTCTGTCGCCATGGAGTGGAACAGGTACTGATAGACTGGATTACTAACATGCTGAACAAACGAGTGGTTCGACTTGAAGGGGAACAGCAAATGGCTGTAATAGCCAGAGGCTGCCCCCAAGGAGGAGTACTATCCCCGCTCCTCTGGAATCTGGTGATTAACGACCCCATCACAAAATCAACGAGAACCATTTCTTCAACAATAGGGTATGCCGACGACCTCGCTATTCTCATCTCGGGGAAAGTGACGGGGACGATCTTTGACCTCACTCAGCGAGCTCTACGTATCGTTGAACGACCCGAATGGCGTAGTGGTAGTGACGCTGCCTTACGTTTTTAGGGTCCTGGGTTCGAATGCCGGTCTCGGAATCGAAAATTTTGATGGAATTTCCGAGTCATGGATGTTTATATGTATAATAAGTATGTATTTACAAACAAAAAAGTATATATCGTCACTGCGCGTACGAAACCGCGTGAGAGCAGTTTAGTAACAGCAAAACGCGCAAAACTCATATCATGCTAGCCGATTCTAAACGCCTATTGGCTTATACTAAGACTTCACCTGATTTGAATTATCCACTGACGTTTCTTGACACAACTGACGTTTCTCACGTCAGTTGTGCTATCGAAACAATACCGCGGAACAGTATAGGGCCTGAACAAATTGTAGTCTTTGGGCCTGGAGTTGGACGCAAATGCGCGGATTTACTACGCTCGTGAGAAAAATGTAAGGTGATTAGTGTGTGCTTGCCGTGAATAACCACCATGTTAGTATGTTTTAATTGTTTATTATTTTTCGTTTGTAATGTGTTTATGCTACTATATTTACATTACATGTAAATGTAATGTTAATGTAATGTTCTAATTTAATGGTTCTGACTAATATTAAATTAAATTACTGGATAATGGTTGCAAGGATGTTGTTATATTTCCAGATGGTTGTACAGCACATAATAGAAATAATTTTGTAACGAAACTGATTTCGATAATAAATACATCATATTTTGTTAGATTATATTGTTTTAGGTTTGATTTCGAATAATAAATACAACACTCGTATATTATTTTATTTGAAAACCACGTACCTTCCATAAAAATCTACTTATTTTGTAATCAGTTAAAAAAAACCCGCGTAAGTAACTTTACACAAAATGTTAGCCAACTACGAGTAAATTTACGTTATTTTCCAATAAAGCAAGTTGTAAAGAACTAGCTGTTAAGTTCGGTAATAAGATTTGAAATCGCTGAGATATTAAGTTTTTTCTTCCTCCTGTAAAATGACCAAAATGTAAATACGCGGTCTTTACAAGTTGCTCTTACGCGGATTCGCACGCGCAGCGATGATGTGTAGTATATCAACTGTTTAGTGTCCACGACACAAGCTTTGCTTAGGGTGGCGCTGTGTGTTAATGTCCAGCGATATTTATTTATTTATTTAACGACGGGCGGTGCAGAGAGTTCGACCTCTCAGTGAACACAACGAAGACTAAAGTTATCCTGTTTACCCTTAAACGAATACTGGGCCTTCTTCGCCTACCCAAACTCGTCGAAACGGAACTCCAGTTAGCCGATGAGGTTACTGATAATCATTTAGAATAGTTTTAGTGTAACCTTTACTCCTATTTACCGTAATATACAACATCAAGTTACACAAGTGTTTGATTTCCGAATCCACTGAAGTGGATTCTCTTATGATCTTATGATCTTATATGAACTCAGTTACGAAAGATGGGACAGTAAATTAAACTGGAATAGCCACGTAGACAGTAAAATAAACAGGGCCTGCATTACTTTCTGGCAATGCGACAGGATTACAGGTAAGAAGTGGGGCCTATCCCCTAAAATTTATTATACTCTGGTTATACTGCGCGGTGATCCGACCCATGATTACCTATGGGGCCTAAATTAACTACAGCATACATCAAACTGCAACGCTTGCAAAGGCTTGCCTGCATGGCGATCACGGGCTGCATGAGGACAACTCTGACTGCGACTCTTGAAGCTATGTTGGGGCTCCCAACGCTGCATCTGTTCATACAACAGGAAGCGACGATGTCGGTTGTACGCCTTAAAACACTTCAACTCTGGGGTAAGAAAGAAACAGCACAATGCGGTATTGGAGGGATTCCATGACGAGTTCTCGCTGGCGAAGGCAATAAACGATCGGATACCGAAACAATTTGTTTTCGATAAGAAATACAAAATCCAGCTTCACGAGGACCACCGCTGCGGGGGATTACCCCGCGGAACTACGGATCTTCACAGGTGGATCTAAAACAGGTACTAGCACTGGGGCTGGAATCTTCTCGGACCACCTCAACATCAACATAGCCATACCTCTGGGGGCCCACAACACGGTATTTCAGGCAGAATGCATGGGCATGTCCCTGGCGGCGTCGGCCATCATAGCCAGGAAGGTTGTGGACCACTCAATTGGTATACTGTCAGACAGCATGGCGGTGCTGCTAGCTCTTAAACAACCACACTGTGAACTCCGGGTTAATACACGAGTGTCATCAACGCCTGAACCAGGTTGGGTAATCTCAATAACATAACCAACTAATGGATCAAAGGACACAGCGATTCCCGCGGCAATGACGCGGCGGATGAACTCGAATCGCTAGAAGGGGATCGAGCATGGCAGCGGTGAGACCAGAGCCCATCGCACCACTCCTTTTCGGATACCTACCCACACTGGTAAGGAAACGAACTAGTGAAGTACACCACAAGCTGTGGCTTGACCACTGCGGGTGTAGGCAAGCCAAGGAGGCACTTCCTGCCATCGACGGCCGCTTCACCAAACGCGCGCTTAGGCTTCCCAAGCCACAGCTGCTCACAATTACAGCCGCCATCACCGGACACACGTCTTTGTCATAGGAGTCACAGACAGCCCCCTGTGCTGTGCATGCATGCAAGAAGACGAGACAGCAGCCCACGTGCACACTGCCCAGCGGTTACAACATACAGGGCAAAGTACTTCGGTCACCCAGGTACTCTCCGCGATATTGTCGGCAACATCGGGGCGCTGCTGGCCTTTCTCGGGGAGTTGGGATGGATCGAGGGAATTTCCAACCAGTACGCAAAATACGCGCCTTGACGAGGAGTTGCGGACACCAGCCGGTGTACAATACAATACAACATTGCGTCATAACTACAAATCTGTACTTATTGTGTTGACTCCTCGACTACAAAGAGTTACTGAAACACGTTCCGATCAAACTGTGTAGACACTTTTACGACACTTATTAACCGAAACGCGCACAGTCGCATTGTTTCGAAACAATAACGGAACTTACTGAAACAAATATTTTGCAACCAAAAATGCTATCTGGGAAATTATATGTTTTTTTGTAAAAATCGCTTGCCTACGTCTGATATGTCAACAAGTTTAAAAAAATGTCGCCATGCTCGACGTTGCACACTCTTGTTGCTAGAGAATATAGACCTTTCTTTTCCACATGTCAAACATCACCATGCGGAGGACGCTACTATAGAAGTCTTTCGACAATCTGTCATTTATCTGTCATTTTGTCGATTGTCAGTCGACATGACCCGTTTCCACAGCGGCCATCATAGATATAGTATTATATAGATGGCGAGAAAGCGTGTCGCTGAAAGGGACAAAAAAAAAGTACTTCACTACATTTAGGGTTACCCTGTTAGGAAAAATTTACCCCAAAAATTAGTGATAAAATTAGAAATAGGTACCTACATAAAGCAAGAAGTTTAGACCGATGAATTCTGTGTCATTGAAAGCGACAGAAAGAAAACCGGGGAAGGGCGAGTCGGAGTCGCACACCGAGGGTTCCGTATAAACTTACCAATGAAAACAGTTCCCGCAAAAAAAAAATTGTGGAACTACAAATTTTCGGATTCTGAGTGATTCGGGTTCTGATGAGAAATAAAAAACCGATGTGACTGCAATGTTTTATTCATAAACACACAAATTATTGACCTTGAAAAAGCACTAACTTATTATGGATATTTCTGATTTTTGATTTTGGTTCAAAACATTGTTTAGTACCATGGTGAATGCGAATTTCGAAGTAATGCATCGCGATTGATTTAATGAGGAGAGTTCTGTGATTCCCTATAAAAGGCTGACTGTCGAAATGGTCATTAATAAATATATTAATATTGGTACGCGTGCATTCCTTGAAACAAGATAATACAAGTTTTGGCATCAAATTTTTCTCATTATAAAATGATATACCTTTGTGTGAACGAGTTCGGAATATCTTTTCTGCTATTTCACAGACTTTATTTAAATCAGTCGAAGGATAGATAAGGCCTCCTTTGTCTCTTCTGGCAATGATTCCGTGATATTTATCTGTGATCAAAGCCAAAAGACAGTCCTCACATTTAATAACTTTTCTCAACTTTCTTGCAATAAAACCGGCAATATATGTTATTATTTGTTTAGTATATAGAGTAAGCCTAGAAGGATCAGTTAAATAATCATGATCTATGTTGATTATAAGATCTCTGTCTAAAAAATCATCTGTGTCAGTAATAGGTTCAGAAGTTTCTTTAGTATACAGATTAATTTTTTTTTCAAAGCGGATTTCACTAAATGTTAAAATTTTAATCTCTTCAAGTGGAATACAATTTCCAGATGTAATATTTTTAATTTCACCGTGGACAACGAGGCGTTTGTAAGCGCTTTCAAACTGAATGGCGGTTGGATTATTATTAAAGCCACCTCGAGCGCGAATAGAACTAAAAAAGCATTCTAAATGATCCTGGCTGAATTTGTATATAGGCAAGAATTTTAATGCTTCAGGAAGTATATACTGATTGCATAATTTTTTTACACTTTTGATACAAATTAGAAACCCAAAAAAACCGACTTTTCTATAAGACATTAAAATGTTTTGGTTGTCTAATTTAAGGCCAGTTAAATAAGTTTCCATCTCGTTAAGAAAAAAATCTACTTCTCTGATGTTATTTTTATAAATTGGTTTTTTTAAACCATATGTGTTAAAATTCCGGCTATTTAAAACATCAAATAAAGTATTCATATTTTTGATAAATTCTACGGTAGCCTCCGATCCAGAAAATTCAGACAAACCAAGCTCTTTATTACAAAACTCAATGGCTTCAGCCACTGAATTGCTGAAAGTTTGCGCTGCAAGCTTTACTTTCATAATTTGCTTTGAAAAATTGATATGCTGGTTACGCAGCTTATTGGCTAAATGAAGCCCTTCGTTTTGTTGTAACTCGTGAAGTCGGACAATATATTTCAAAGCAATTCTTTGACCACTTGAATTTAAGAGTTCATTTTTTTCTCCGAGTGTGTTTCTCACTAGTTTGAGCATATGAACAGGATCCGGCATAATCATAATTTCTTGATCACCTACATTGAATGCAGTTTTAAGATTGCTGACATTTGAGGGCTCTAAGAGACATCCTAGACTCCTGGCCATAGCAAAATTTGCGGGACACCCATCAAAAGTTAAAGATATGGTCTTGACACCACAAGAGTTTAGCAACTCTAAACACTGCGTTACTAAATTTGCCTTCTGTCCGCCATTACAAGTATCTACTAAAAAATAACCCACGGGAATTTTCCAGGAATCATTGATTGCCGTAAGCATAAATACTAGTGCTTCTCTAGCAACAGCCACACTGTCACCTTCTAATGATTCCCCGAAATTAACAAACCCTGCGCACTTTTTTCCATCCCATTGGACATGCTTACGTATCGCCATCTCGTCTATACTTAGTGCACAAAATAAAGTCTTACTTTGTGCTTGAGCACGATTCACTAAGGTTTTAATACATTCTAAAGATTCTTTAGTGAATCCAGGACTACCGTCAACACTTTTATACCAAGAACGTAAGGTGGATGGATGTGGCAGACAAGAGTTAAAAGTTTTTCTTACGTAATTGTATGCACGTGGACTTATGAAATGTAAGCATAACGCAAACTTTCGGAGAGAAGGAGAATATTTTCGGTTAGTAGACGGATTTACAACTTTTTTCAGAAAGTCTTTGTTAACATTATCGATCGATGATAATAGCTCACAGTCTTCTTCACCAACAAGCAGCTTTGATTTTAATTCTGTTAGAACCTGTTCTAAATCTGCTACCTTTTTGGTTAATCTCCTAGATTTTTCTCGAAGTGCTTTTAGTTTTTTCAAGCGCTGTTTTGATATTTCTTGGGTTTTCTGCCATTTTCTTTTCAATGTTCTGGGCGTAAACTCTGGTGACAAATGCTGAAATAAATAACGTAAAATTTTATTATATTTCGCACTTATTATTGAAACATTATTACGTACATACAAAAGGAGTGGTCAAGATACGGCCAAAATCGTGCACCAGATTGTTATTTCTCGTAGATAAAAATGCGTACAAAACACCATTATTTTGCTTACATAATTAAAAACTGTTTTCTATTACAAATTAAAACTGATTTAACTCTTTTTAGTAACAATTTTATTAAGTCGTCTTTATCTTTAAATGTCCACTGTGGGCCAAAATTTGATTGAATGATAGGTAGGTCATACGCTTTCTGCTTGTTACTAAGCTGTTAAAATATGAATGTTTACTTACAGGTAAAACTGTATTCGAGGTCCCCGCTAATGTTTCCGCGGATGTGGCTTTACTGCTCATAGTGCTTTCTCGATGTACTGCCTCTGTAATCTGACAAAATCAAATGCTAAAATTTCATAACCTTTGTAATAAAATACAATCTTTGCAATCACGTGATATGTCTATTTTTATTACCATATTCGGAACAGCATCGGGGTACAAGAAAGTTTTGGTTCCTTTTTTTATTAAAAGGTTACAGTCAAAATGTTGACTGCAAATCCTGGAACTCATTTTTGGAGCCCAATTAGGCCTATTGGTAGCAGCAATCCACAGGTTTCTTATTTCCGGTTTATTTGGAAATCTGCAAATATAATACGATATTTTTACTATCTCAAATTTTTATAGTATAGATTATGTTTAATAAAAATAATAATATAATTATAATATAGTAATAGATATATACTAGTAGTGTGTTTTATTAATATCATATAGATCAATGCTTTAATAGTTTTTTATGGATATTGCATAAAAAAAGTACTACCCAATACCCATATTAAAGGGTAAATTCCCCGTAAAAAAAGTGGCAATACTGAATTTTTTGGTAAGAAATTAAAAATATAGCCCAAATCACGATTTTATGGCATTTTTCACTTTTTAGTTTTTATAATCGGTTGGTTAGTAAATCACTGTAACTATTGGATTATAAATAGTAGAACAAAACGTGAACAAATACTTAAAAACATCGAATACTTACGAGTGAAAGGACAATCCGGCAATCTTCATCAAACTATCATTTTTACAGTTTATTACACTGCACCTTACCATTTTGCACTATTGCACAAATGTAATTTAGCAAATTGGGCACGAAAAGATACGTATTTTGTTGATATCTGGATGTAATTGTTATAAATCAATTAGATGTAAATCTACAACAGTCACAAACGTCAAACTTGTTGTGCACAATGATGTGCTTAGCCGGCACGCGATAAAGGACAGAAATATTGTTACTCCGTCTCTTTTCGATGCTGATGGAGATTATATGTTTGTCTTTGTCTTGTGCGAATGCAAAGGAAGATATCCAGCAGTCTATATTATTCTACGTCTATGGCGGCCATGCTGTACGGGCTAGTGGTATTGTAAATTCCACCCTGTATAATATAATTTTCAGAAAATCACGAAGAAATATTTAGTTAATGAAGATTGCTATTTCCACGTGTTTGTTTGTGCAAATTGCAATATTCTTTCATCTATTGTAAAGGTCCCCTCCTGTTCTTCCTTTGGAAATTGACTCAGCACTCGGCCTGCTCACGCGCGGCCAGGTAAAAGAATAATTTTGTTGCATCTTATACGCAGACACAAATAATTTGTTTAATAGTGTGTGCTAAGAAAAAGTAAAAAATTAGCAGAACATTTAGTAAATAAATCAGATTTGAATTTATATTCTTGTCTCATTACCTCTCACTGAGGCCAAAACACCTTTTGCCATCTCTGATCAGTCTCGTGAGTCTTCGGGACTGGCGGTGAGTGTACCCTTCCCGAACCTGGTATTCCTGTCTACTGTCCGTCTGTTACCTTAGGTCGCATGGTGCAGACATATTGAACTTAAGGGATATGGTACTCATAGGTTGGGGCTGTAGGGGTTATAGGGCTTAGGGTCGTAGGGACTGCTAGGCTTGTATGTTTCGGTACTTATCATTTATTATCATGTATCGTCACACCCTTGACAGTATCACGGCCTTTTTAGCATGGGTAATCAAAACCCATGGATGTTCCTTCCTCGCCCTTATGGTATCTACAACGTGACGTTTCTTGAGGGTGGATGTACATTTTGGTCCTTTGAGCCGGATTGAATCGCGCGGTCCCCTTGCTCACTGTAGGGATATACGTTGATGGACTGACACTTCGGAGAACTGAAGGCTGGTGTACTGAACAAAGCATCAGTTTTCAGCATTCTATCGGTAAGCCTCTCGTTGCTGATCGAGCGGAAAAACGGTGTTAAACATAATTGTCCCATAATTTTAATTGAAGATGGTTACGAGTCAACCGACGCAGAGAATACAAAGTTTCATAGAAAATTCAAATCACAATTTCACCCTCTTAAGGGAGGAATTTCGAGAAACCCTTCACAAAGAATACACCTTCCAAACATGTCTCTAGCTAGCTAGCCCAAACCGCTGGTCTTAGGACCAGCCGTATGGGCTGTCAGTCAGTGAGTCATGACTTTGAACTTTATTTGTAGGTATCTATACATATAATAAAATCGTTAAGACCAAAAAATCTGTACATTGAAGATTTAAAAAAAAAACCGATCAGGGTGACTTAAAATAAGTAACTGAACATATTAAAACCATTTTTAAAATTCGTGTTTGTTTGTTTGTTTGACTGCGCATCACGTAAAAACTGCTGGACGGATTTTGATGAAAACTTCACTAATCTATTTAAATAAACCCAGAATAACACTTAGGCTATAGAAATTATGGAAAATTTTGGAAAAAAGCGGTGAAAAGGGGGGGTAAAGTTTGTATGAAAAAAAAATTTTTGATTGCTCTAGATTCATGAAACTCAAAGTAAATACTTATTATTAAAAATAAAGAAATACCTGTTTCAGCATTTTTTTTTTAAATCATCCAGAGACGTAAAAAAGAGGGTTTTGTATTTAAAATTAATTAACTTCATACACCTATAGAATAAAATTCATTGAAGTGGAAACCTTTAAAAGTTGCTGTAAATACTTCAAATCTAATACCTACAGGTGAATGTAGTTTCTCAATTTTCTTGAAATTTCATTTTTGAAGTGAATACGCCCAAAATAGCGGAACTCAAGAAAATCGGCTTTCCTCGGTATAAGTAGTTGGTAATACAGGGTGGAAACGGTAAACGGGGCAGTAAGGGGAGCTGCAGCTACACAAAAATGGTCTTAGGTAATAATCCGTAATTTTTTCACAAAATGTTTATCCCCGTTCACAGATTTGATTAAAAAATAAAGTACAGTTCGCAAGAAAATTGCCATTTTACATAAAACAATTTTTTTGATGCCAATCGATCTTCTTTCCGACACTAATCAAGAAGTTCTTCCAAACCAACCCAGGTTAGAGTACTCAAAAAGTCAGAAATCGCAAAAAACTAACCTTCAGCGGGGCAGTGTAGGGGAAATAGTCAGCCAGAAAATTGCTATTTTACACAAATCATTTTTTGATGCCAATAATTATTTTTTACTTTACATAAGACATAAGACATAAAGCCGGAAAAGTTACAAATACATTACAAACGAGTACAAATGTGTAAACGAAACGAACGAAACTTGGAGTGTGTATTTTCTGTATAACGTAGGCATACGATAAGAAAGAATTTTGAAATTATACCCCTAAGGGGGTGAAAAAGGGGGGCAAAGATTGTATGGGAAAATGTGATTCCTTGGTCCAATCTACTTCAAACTTTGCAATCAACAATATTAACAGAATTGATGGACGCGTTTCATATTGCATTGAAATTCCCCTAACGGGGTTAAAAAGGGGTAAAAAGTTATTTTGGCGGTGATTTGGCGAGATTTTGATATATAATACATGTTTCAACATCCAATCCGATTTTATTCCAAAAAGGTTGAACTCACATAAAAAACTGTTGCAAAAATGCAAGTACTCTTTAAAATTGGAATGTCTTGATAGTCACCGTAAAATATTAATACCGCACTTGAAGGTTTCTAAGCTTTGAAGAAGTTGTGCACTTTAAGACACGGCGTCATAGCGTAGGGACGTAGAGTTTGAATTTTTAAATGGTAAGCAGTTGTGACAGATCCGCAACGGTTTACAGCAGCTATATCGTGTTGCGGCTCATTAAATGCACCTTGATGAGAACTGCAGACCTAGCCGGAGGTATGACTGTCATCGAGTGTCTAAGTATGAAGATGTAAAGCTGTCAATAGAAGCCTATAAAGCTGTTTTTGTAAACATAGTAATTTATTCTTATTCATCATAAAGGGTGTAAAACACCTCTTAACGAATACGAAAGGCACTTGTTCTCCTCGTCATTCTGATCATTTTTTTGTTCTACACCAGAGGTTCCCATACTTATTTTTCTCATAGACCACTTTAAACATTTTGCTGGATCCGGTGGACCCCTGCAGCTATTACATTTACTAACTTACTTCCAAAACCCGAAAAAAGTATATGTCTATGGGAATCTGTATTGTGGCTGTTTTTCAATCAACTATGAGTAAAAAGTTATCGAAAAAAAGGTGAGAATTTATATTGCTTTGATTATGCTGTGAGTGGATGTCATTTAAGCTAAGTTGCAAGGCCAGTCTAAAAAGCGTTTTCATCCAACAGTTGGATTCCTACTTTACTTTTTAGGATTCCGTAGCCAAATGGCAAAAACGGAACCCTTATAGATCCGTCATGTCTGTCTGTCCGTCTGTATGTCACAGCCACTTTTTTCCGAAACTATAAGAGCTACACTGTTGAAACTTGGTAAGTAGATGTATTCTGTGAACCGCATTAAGATTTTCAAACAAAAACAGAAAAAAAAACAGAAATTTTAGGGTTCCCCATACTTAGAACTGAAACTCAAAAATTTTTTTTTCATCAAACCCACACCTGTGGTGTCTCTATGGATACGTCTTTAAAAATGATATTGAGGTTTCTAATATCACTTTTTCTAAACTGAATAGTTTGCGCGAGAGACACTTCCAAAGTGGTAAAATGTGTCCCCCCTGTAACTTCTAAAATAAGAGAATGATAAAACTAAAAAAAATATATAATGATGTACATTACTATGTAAACTTCCACAGAAAATTGGTTTGAACGAAATCTAGTAAGTACTTTTTTTTTAATACGTTATAAACTGTAACAAGATTTCTTTACCTACAAGTAGTATGTACGAAACCCTCGGTGCGCGAGTCCGACTCGCACTTGGCTGGTTTTTATATTCTATGATTGACTCACAGTACAAGAAACCAATAAGCTCCCACTTCGGACTGGTAAAAAGTAAAAATAAATATTTTCTAGTTTTGTAGCTATTTATTCAAACACAAAAATTACTACACAGACTTTTAATTATGTTGTTATAACAGTCGTAGTAGAATCAAAATTTAACATCAAAACTAATAATGATTATTATTTAAAAAAAAAGGCGCAATATAATCAAAATTTAAATTTCTACAATGGTAATCTGAGATAAAAGTTATAATTTTAATGGGAAGGATGTACTTGGTGAATTGACAGCAAATTATCAATATTTGGCTTGAGTTTAGTTAAGTATAACCGTAAATCTCCTCGCTCTGTAATATATATTCAATCTGCTCCGTTTTTTTGTCAACAAGTTTGTTACGGCACTAAAACTGCGTTCGACAAGATATGACGAAGGAAACGCTATGAGCAATTTTTCCACAATTCCCCACAGTCCTGGATATTTTTCAGGTATTTGTGCTTGCAGCCAAAATTATTGGTACCCTCTTTTGAATGCTACTTTGAGCTCCTCATTAGTGCTAAGCTCGAGTAGCTCTTCTTGCAGTACCACATTTTCCACTTCAGTTTCATCATATGGATTTATTATCCATGGTGGTATATCCATGGACAGAATATCTTCAAAACTGATTTTAAAATCATCATACAGGGCAATCAAATGTTGAACATACGTCTGAATATCTTCCTCGAGGCATTCTACCTGCGATTAATTTGGAAACTGGGAAAATTCACGTCGACCAATATTTTGCTTCATAAGTTTCAAGTTAAAATAATTCAACACTGTACAGTCGACACTTCTTCTTAGACTCAGCCATGTTTCGTATCAATTACCTACCTGTAAATATGAAAAAAAATTAGGACTCGCCATACAAAATGCACGCATCACTTAAAAATACTTAAAATCAGTTAATTTAATTTAAGAAAGAAAAAAAATACTGTTATAATTTTCCTTGACCTATAAAATCTTTATTCCTGGAATGGTTCAGAACCTACTTTTTGTGGGTTTGTTTTTCCCGCAGATACAAGTTGCTAACAAATAGATAGATAGGTACCTACTTACTTTTCCAACAATTCACTTTAATTTTCAAAAGTCTGAAAACTACTTCGTCACTGGTGAACACTTATATAGGTACACTTTCTTTTTTGAAATTCCGGAAACAACTGAGTAATTGTTTATCATTCGCATTCGTATATATATTAGAGAATAATCCAACAAGTTCAGACACGACATTAACTAGGCGGGCGGGCGGCGCGCCATCGGCGAGTCTTGACACGCTCTTTCTGAATATGGTTTATGCAAGTTCTTACAAAAACAATTGCTGAGCTTCTTATAATATTGTCTACCTATATTCATAGAAGTCAAGTCGGGTCACCTAATAGATTTTTATACACCCCCGTTAACGAGTTGTGGACCCCCATTTTTTCCTCACGCAAGCGTAGACCCCTGTTGGGCTCCCGTGGACCCCTGGGGGTCCACCTGGACCACTTTGGGAATCAATGTTCTACACTATACCTGGGAACTTTCTAGTTACGCAGATATTGGGGGTCAAAGTTGCAAGATTTAGACAAGTTTTTTTTTAAATACCACTTTTTATCGCATCATTTTTACTTTAAATATCTCTACGACCCCCGTACTATTTAATCCATTCATCCGCACAATCTTTTGAGTGTGTTACATTGAGTTATACCACAAAATATGATTTATAACCTCAAAAAAAAAAGTTGTTTCCCAGCAATATTTTTTGCGTAAAGTTACTTAGTTTGGTATACAGAATGCTTGGTTAACGGCTTTGTGATGAGGTGAAATACACCCTGTATAAATAAATACGTTGTTACTCACAAGTATTTGATTTTGAACAAAATTGCCCTTGGGTACGTAAATTGACTTCAATGCATATCTTGGGAGATACACCGTTTTAAATAACTCCGCAGCAAAATAATGATCATGTACCGGGAGCGCATTTTCACTATGCAGAAGGATGTGTGTGATGTGCTCTTTGAAAATTGTATTATGAATGCTTACAACCCACTCTCTGTAACCCGCTGTTCCTCTTATGTGACGCAGACGAAGTTGCGCGGGTCAGCTAGTATTTATCTACACTAATATTATAAAGAGGAAAACTTTGTTTGTTTGTTTGTTTGGTTGTAATGAATAGGCTTAAAAACAACTGGACCGTTTTTAAAAATTCTTCCACCATTCGAAAGCTACATTATCCACGAGTAACATAGGATATATTTTATCCCCGTACTCCCACGGGAACGGGAATTACGCGTGTGAAACCGCGTGACGTCCGCTAGTAATATAACAAAAAGACGCCTTCATAAATCGTAATATTAGCTCGGTAGTGTTACTTGGCTCCAAGCATATCACTGCCGTTGTTCAAAAGCAGGAGTTAAATAAATAAAAGTAAAGAAAATTATTTTTCTTACTAAATGAATACAAAAGTGCTAGTATTTATGTTTAAACTTATGCCCTAAATGAATAGATTTAAATAATTTACTTTTTTTGTAAGAACCCCTCTTTCTCAAAGGTGAAGGCCTCCTCTAGACATTTCCAAGTATCTCTGTTCTTCGCTCCATCCACTGATTGTCAGCCGCACTTGTATACTATCGTCAGGCCACCATCAGCAGCTGGTCTGCTTCTCTTTCTGGTGCCTGATAAGCCCTTCCAGGATGCTAACCTGGGGGTTCATCTGTTATCTGTTGGTCTGGCTATGTGTCTAGCCCAACGCCACTTAAGCTTTTTACGTTGAGTGAAACAACGCGGCGTTTGAAACTTCTGTCTTCTTTCGATTATACTATGGTGCATTTTTTGTATTCTTTTTATTTTTAACATACTCCTTTCCATTCCTCTTTGACACGTTCTAATTTCTGCTTTTGCTTGATGTGTGACCTTTCAAGTTTGGCTAGCGTATGTTAACGATGATGCCCGGTGACAGCACCGCGATAAAGACGTGTAATGCTGTCGCAAAGTGTATAAATTGTTTACAAGTATAAAAAAATCGGAATAGGAGCAATTCTTAACACATCTCGTAACTAAAGTACGTACAGTAGTGTAGTGCACTTAAACATATAAAAAAAATTAGCAAAATACAGTTAAAACAACAATCAAAAGTGACCATTTACATTAAACGTAGATTCTGTTTTTAAAAACACACCCGCGTGTGTGAATAATAAAAATCAAAAATATCACCAACAGTCGTTGGTCAGAATCAACAGTCAACCGAACCAGTAAGAGTTTTTAAACGGTTTTTAACACCTCAAATCAATGTAGCGGTGGCTCAAGGGCCCAGGGTCGATTCTTGGTGGAATCTGTGAGGAGCAAGTTCGAATCCAGTCAACTTTTTGTGAAGTTTTCTTTGTTTAATTTCAATGAAGCCAGATGTCCCTCAACCAGTCGCCGTCAGCGTCGTCGGTGTCTACACCAGATCTGACAGTACCGGTGAATGACGAATGCGATGAAAATATTACTAGTCGACGAGATACACTCACTTATATTAGGCAATTAGAGAGCAAGGTTAGAATCCCTAGAAAAGAACGCACGTTCAGGAAGCATTGAGGTCCGTAACATACCCAATAAAAAACTTTTTTACAAAAAATAAAACCGACTTCAGAGAAAACAAAAAAGTGAAAAATAACTTCAGAAAAAACGCTTCAGAAGTCGGTGACCTTTTTTTGATTGATTTAGTTTTTTTGTCACCGAATTCTGAAGCGTTTTTTCTGAAGTTATTTTTCACTTTTTTGTTTTCTCTGAAGTCGGTTTTATTTTTTGTAAAAAAGTTTTTTATTTTTCACTTTTTAGTGGTTCACATGTGCCTTCACAGCGTACCGGCGTGATTTTAGGTTATGAACTGGTGTAAACAATAGACAGATTTGAGATTTCGGCAATCCCAGTACATTTGCTATCATTTATTGAGGAGTTCCGTTGCATATCTCCGAAGTTCTTCATCAGATCTTCATCAAATTGAATTGGGATCACTTCAAGAAAGTACAATTCATAAAACTACCCAAACCGCTTCTAGTGTGCCTAGAAAATGTGAAGAATTCTCTCTATTAAGAATCCCATCATCAGCTACTGATTTGATGATTATAAGACCACACAGGAAGCACCAGCTTTCAAATAAAATAAAAAAACGATCAAAATCGGTTCACCCAGTAGAAAGTACTGAGGTAACAAATATTTTCGAAATCGGGTGTATTTTACATATGTGCGTACCCCTTCAGATCATACAGGCGTCATGTTACGTCATAATATAGTATAAACAATGAACCTACAAGCGATGGCAGCAATCACTGCAGATTTTCTGTGTACTTTTGAACAGTTCCGTTGTATATCTCCGAAGATCAGCATCAGGTCTTCAGCAAACTAAAATGGGACCAAACGGGAAGCACCAGCTTTCAAACAAAAAAAGAACCATCAAAATCGGTTCAACCAGTCGAGAGTACTGAGGTAACAAACACAAAAAAAAAAAAAAAATACAGACGAATTGATAACCTCCTCTTTTTGGAAGTCGGTTGAAAAGCAACAAGAAACCAAAAATGATCTCATATCTATTGTACAAAACATTGGGAATTGTGTGAGGTCGCCAATCCATAAAGTAGAAATAAGAGACATCTTCCGCATTAATTCCAAAGGCCCATCTAATAACACCATTATCGTTAAACTTACCTCGGTGCTCAAAAAAGAGGATATCGTAAGCTCAATGAAATCCTATAAAAAGAACCATAACGAGCTACCTACCACTAAGAATATCAACATGGATGGTCCTCCGTTACCTATTTACATCTCAGAAGATCTAAGTACGAGTACCAAACGTCTTCACGCCCTTGCACGCGACTATGCTAAGGTAAATGAGTACTAATTCTGCTGGACAGCCCACGGATGTATCTACTTACGGAAGAAAGAAGGTGACGTAGCCTGCCGTATTCATAATGAAGACACCATGACTAGATCTAAGTATGTTTTTACTGTTTACTGTGTTTATTCCATTATTGTCGCATTGTTTTCACACGGCCAAATGTTTATACCAGGTCATACTACCTGTACACTCTATATCAGCACTCCATATTATTGCTCCCAAAAACTCACTCCAGCTCAACTCAACAAGAGTAGCCACACTAGACAATCACATCCACACTAACTCTATACTCGACACTACCCTAACAAACACTCTCACACGTCATTCGCAAGCTAACATACTAAATCCTAGTAGTTCCGCATTAGATAATACCATGTTTTCCTCATTAAAATCTCACAGGATAACAGCAGTTCTTCTTCACTCCTTGAGTAAATTCCCTGTCATAAAATATACCAAAATTCCACTCAGATAACGTTAACATTACCAACGACATAGAAAACAGTGGCAATATTGAGTGCTCTAGAATTGAAGACCCTTAGGTTTGTCAACCTAGCGTCAAATAATGATTTTACGGTCCTGGCTGTAAACATACGTAGTATCAAGAAAAACTTTGACTCTTTAATTGTATTCCTAGACAATTCACATACACCACAACATTGGCATAGTTATTGACATTATAGTATTAACAGAATGCTGGACCGATAGTAGTTCGCAGATAGAACAAAAATAAACAATATTACTTGCAATTTAGTACCCAAACGCAGCCATAACCAGAATGATGGTGGTGAATTTTTAAACAGAATGATATTTACATAAATTGTATGTTTTCTGCACGCATAACACATGTACGTGCCATTCATACAATAATTTAAATTAATAGCAACATTTATACGTAAGTAGTAAGTATCGAATTTCCCAAGTCCAGTACCGAAAATATAGTCCCGGTTCTTGAGAAGGAACCGGTACTGCATCCACTAAGACATACTGTTGGTCAAGCCACATGGGAGGAAAGCACGCATTTGTCAGTTATCCTGTAACTCATCTCTAGGTGAGAAGTGCCGAATGTTAGGTACTTACATCTTTGACGCTGACCAGCATGCTCGGCGCTAGAACGCGGCGCAGGATGAGCCGCGACTTGTCACCGATGCACACCAACTTGTGGTTGGCGCCGTCAGCGGCGCGGGCGGCAAAGTCCCTCTTTATGCGCCGCGCCACGCCGCTGTGCACGCCGCCGCACAACCCTGGGATGGGTGATACACATGTTATGCATCCTTTGTTTTAGACACGAATAGGTATTTACAAGTTTCATATGCTAACTGAAACTGTGTTGCTTCTTATTAAATATAGGCCGTAGTCGGTAGGTATCTTCAACATTATGCTCATAATAAATAAATGAAAAATACACTGCACCTGATCACCGTAATTTCATCTCATTTTTACCAGCTGATTCTGATCCGATCGATGAGTTGACGATGCTTATCTGTGCTTAGCAGTATGCAGTCCCGAGCGGCTCCAGTTGACTCGGTGCAATCTTTTTAAGCTTTACAATACTGGTGGATTAGGATTTCTAGTTATGTAATTTTTTTCTTCATTACGGTCACCGCTTCAAAAGACTGCGTCACAGTTATCATGTTGTTGAAACATCTCATATTTTGTATTATTCATTTTATCACGAGAATGTAATTAAAATGTGTACTACAGGAGAGGTTTCAGCACGTGTTGTGAGCATGAGCAGGGGCCGTGCACCAGCGCGCGCCAGCTGCACGTGCTCGAGCACACGCTGTGCCTAACTATCTCTCGCAGGGGCCAAAGATGAAGCGAGCAGGATTAAGCAGATAAACGACTAGTGCTCAGTCACTCCCCCAACATGACGGACCACTTTTTGACTAAGGCAGTGAATTATGACCAAATAAATTTCTAGCAAGTTCAGGTTTGATTGGTGTAGGCAAGGCAGACATAAAATATTTTTTAAATGTAAACATTGAACGCACTCTCGTGTGCTCCGTACTTGTCTGGAGTACACTCTGTAGATAGTTTGGGGAACAGCTACAGTGGGCTGCTCTGTCAGGCTGGCTTGTTGATCTAGTTGCTGCAAGCGCTACTGCTGAACATGACTCGGAATTGAGTCCAGTTGATAGACACAGGCTCGCTCTCTATTACATTGGGCTTAAAACAAAACTGGCGAAATGTGGATAAGGGGTATACTCTGGGACCGTGACCCTTCAGGAATTGCAGGCGTGATGTTATGTGAAGTCTTCATGAATGTCCTCCGCAATGAAACCGGTCAAAACAGCTGGGGAGTGAATGTCCTCCACACTGAGACCGGTCAGAACAGCCGAGGAGTGGCCAGGTATTGGACCACATCGCATAACTTTCATGCGGACCGCGTCATCAGCTGCCTCTGTTGGTCTACGGCCGCACTCGATCACGGGGTCAAGACTTTCGTAAATAGATAAATGCATGCAAAAACCAAATTGTGCTGCAACTGCACAAGAACTATAATGAAAAATTCCAGCGCGTAAGTACTAGACCCGTGCATGTAACAAATGTTGGAAATTGCGTTCTAACACTCGCTGACTTCAATGAAATAATGACCGGCCATTGATGAAAACTTGAACTTTATTGCAACAGACCACTGGGACAATTATCATAAATAAATAACGCGCCATTTAAAGACAAGAATTTATAATACGCTCCGGTTTCCGATCAATCAGCATGGCAGACATGCTTATGGATACGCAATAGTATCAATAAGGAAAATATTATATTTTGTTGGTACACGGATTTCCCCGATGATCTCTGAGGGAGTCAGAGGCCTGTCAGGGCAAAACCCTTTCCCTGTGGGAGCAGAAAAGCCACTATGAATACTGTTCTACAGACTCGCGTTGACGCGATCAGCAGTCACCGAAGACATAGGTAGCTAACAGGATTTACTAATAAGACACCGAAAACAAAACATGGCTACGCGTCCAAAATTAAGCAGCGAGTTGTTTCTTTTACAGAAAACGTCAGCAACGTTTGAGAATTGCGTCAAGAACTAGTTGAGTACGCAAATATCGTTGCGAAGGTATTTGGGTATGGTCGCCGGTCGATGCGCCGTGATCCGCGATAACCTCGCACGCCTCGCAACTCCTCTTATCACTGTTTTTTTCTTATGCTCCAATTTGGGTGGTATTGACATTTATAAGGGAATGGCGCTGTTAGATTGTATTATCAATGCTATCATTGAACAATCTGGGAGGGGATGGTTGATCGTCGCTTCCACATCGCATTGAGACTCTGTTAGCTACTTGGTTTAGCAACGGCAACTTCGAGGTGCGATTCAAGTAGCATTGATCTAAAATTAAAAATGGTTCTCTTAATCGAGACTCTTGACCGACTTTTTATGCTAATTTAATATAATGTTGGTCGGTCCAGATGCAGCTTTTCGGAAGCTTTATGTAAAACAACGCAATACGACGCGGCCTTCGACAACAACAACGAATAGCGTCACAGATGACGCAACAACTTCAGAGATACCGAAACTAAAAAAAGGCCTTTTGGAAGGCTAAAATTGGCATCTTACCCCGGAAATGATTGCCTGATCCCATGAAATCCAGATAATATTTGCGTTTGGGACAGAAGCAAGGCCAATTGGTACTACACTAACCATCGCTTGGAAAACAAAAAGCAACCCAGTGATGAAAGTTTACTCTATAGAGAACTTTCCTAAGAAGTAATTGAAACTGGATGAAAGAGAGGGAAAATTGAGATTAAGAGAAATGTTAGACAGGGAGAGATCCTTTGTCACAAAAATGATTTAATAGGTTTTAGAGCAAATATTTAATTACCTTTATTGAAAAGGAAAAGGTATAAGAATAGGCAAAAAATAAATTGTTGAGCAGATAGAAACAAACGCGTCATCCAGCGCTATGACTCCAGGACTGGAGAGACCGCCGATTTTCAAACCAACATTCTCCAGCTGCTGTTGCCATTTCTCCAATCTGCTTTGGATCTGTGGTCCACCTTCACCGACAACAACAATGTCGTCAATAATTTAAACATTTTAATTTATATTTTTTTGTGTGTTTTGTTCTGTCGGGCTAATAAATGCTTTTTTTGTCTACGTTGAAAGCAGCAAGTAACTAAGTATTTTGAACTAGGTGAGTTGACGTAAACAGACACAGGCCACAGATTTGGTAACACAAATTTTATTAAATGTACCGATCACAACGTTAGAGTAGGTTGGATGCTAATCCGCGGTATTCGCGTAAGTGAATAATATTTTAAACATTGTTGTAAATACCTACCAAAAGAGAAAAGTAGGTAACTGCGTTTGCAACCGGATGATCTGTAGTCAAACAAATACATGTGCCATAAACACCACGTTGGTAGGCCTCTTGAACATAATATGTATCGATGATATCCTACAAACAGCTAGCAAATGATGGATGGAAATATAAAATACCTCTGTCAGAAGTCATTGCGATATAGATCCTCTTGAGTTTCTTATCTTTTTCTTTGTCTTCTGGCTTTTCAGCTGCGGGTTCCTCTGGCTTCTTGTCCCCTTTCGCGCCAGACTTAGGATCAACATCCACAGCGCCCTTCACCAGGTGCGACATCTCGTAGAACTTGCGCGGCCCATACCCGAACGGTCGCGCCGCCTGCAGGTCTCGCTCCGCTCTCGTGAACCTGGGTTATTGACTAACGTTGTTCTGGTTTTGCAAACACGACTGCTGAACTTAATGTCTAGTGTTTTTTTTTTTACTATGTACATACTATGCTCAACGGAGTTACGGAGTACGCTATAGTCTAAGGTGTCCAGCTCTCCAATTCCAACTATCAGAGGAGAGCACCCCATGCCAACCTACAAGTCGTCGTATTATTTTATTTGATGCTAAAATCACTGACTTGGTGCATTGTACGTTGTTACTAGCTGACAGCATAGTTTCACCAATCGATTCAAGGTTTATTATTATATTGAAAGTAGGTGACATACTTGCTGGCAGAAACCATCTTCATGGTCTTGGTGATCTTCTGAATGTTCTTAATCGACTTGAGTCGAATAGAAACCTGCTTCAAGATCACCATCGTACAGATTTAATGGCACAACAACCCTGGTTAATAACTGGCACTCATTCATAAAATATATTATTGTTATTTTAGGGTCAGGTTCTTGAAATATGACAATGTGTGTGTCAATTTCGCCATAGATTCATAAGCAAAAATGTTAACTGTGCCAATAATGTTGCAAACTTTTCAGTCATTAAAACTCGTCGGATGTCCTACAAACAGGTTTATTCACAGGTTACATGATAACATTATTATATTACTGATCGTTAATTTACTGGTTGACTGAAACAGGTTTAGCAAGGGTACCTTGTTGGTCCACAATAACATCTTGATCACTACCAACACTTTTAAGGAAAAAAGAAACGAGATTTCATTTTATTTGGTTAACAACGTCGACGAAGTATCTGTAGCCTTGCGGAAACGGAAATGCAGAGCAGTTCCTGTCGCAATATTCTGCATGCCTGTGACTGTGCAACAATGAAGGTTTTTATATATAACTCGTTTGCAGCACGTACTTTAGTTAATAACAATCAAACCAGTGCTGAGAGTGCACTGGACGTACAGGCTCGGACGGTACTATTTTATTTAAAGGTAAGATATTTTCATGTACTGGCTTTGAATATTTGAATATCTCTTGATGAAGGCATAAATCAAGAGTGTAGCGGCAGCAACCACCGTGAGCTTCGAGGTAGGTTTTTATAAGCGAGGATTTAACCTTCAGCCAAGAGCGGGGAGTTCAATGAGACAGTGCAGTCATACTCATAAATCATCGTTTTATCAGCCCCATTGTTATCTGTTAGCTCCCTATTGTGTTTTACTAAATTAAAGTTAGAAGAAGGTCGTGACCTCTCGAAAATATTAGACGTTATCATTCTTATCTCCGTAGGGAATTTACGTCCAAGAATATATAAACAGAAATAAGTGGCTAGTCATTCTATTTTTCCTGGTCCATTATTTTTACTCATTGATTAACTAATTATTGTTATTTAATTTACATTTATTTATCACGTCAACAAAGCGTTTAATTCACTTATGCGTATGTTTAATAGATATACAGATAAGTTATGTAGAGCGAGCGCCTCTGACCTCAAGAGGCGCAAATTATTTCCATATCATTGCACTTTATCAATGAACTCTATTACTCGCTCACAGCGACTGTCGTTTAATAAGATCAATCGTTCATTACATTACACATGAACACATCTCCGTAAGATTGCAAGTTTCCCTTATTACGTTCAGGCTTCTTCACAACGATCAACGGAGTGGGCACACTTGTCGACGTGCCATGGAATCGGGTTCAGACAGCCAGAGAGAACTAGTTAGTTGCCTGGGCGCAGTTTTTCAAAGTCAAAGTCAAAATAATTAATTTGCAGTAAATGTGGTACAAAAGGTGGGAAAAAAACTTGTAGTGCTATGACACATTTCGCCATAAAAATAGCATGCAAACACAATCTGTAATACCTGTTTCTTATTTTAATTAACTAAGTAGACATAAAACAACAAAAATAACAATTATAATTATAAGTAGGTACCTACATACTACAAAATAACTTTTAACATATTAAAGTAAGTATTTAAGATATTCTAGACACAAAACAAAAAAAATAACAATTATAATTATACCTACGTACCTACTACAAAAGAACTTTCCTTAAACCATTATGTTTTTACTCGAATAACTGGTGTAACAACATACCTAGAATGAATTGCCGGCAAAAACAAAAACAACATGTTTGACATTAAACCGGGTAATTGATCCAATAAATAATTTAGCTAGCAATGGCGACATAGTCCGAAGTACTGCGAACTTGTGAGACAAGGCCGACCTTCGTGGTTCTTGTGACGGCTGTACATACCCAAATTAATTGTAAAGGTTGTAAATAATAATAAAAAAGTCCCAAACGCAACATCGCCGCCATATTGCATAGACCAACTTTTTATCTAACACGTTGACTTGGCAAGCAAACTGTGCTCCGGTGGGTTGGATGTGGTATACGGTGCCATGAATGTGATTGTTGATGGATGGATTGGAAGATGATGGATGGATTATGTGAGGAATGACATAGAAGAGTAGAAGAAAACAACATGTTGCACCGACCCCGGGGAGAGTGATAAGCGCCAGGAAGATGATGGTAAAAATTACCTGCTTTGCTGGACTCTTCTCTCTCTGTCAGTCTATCTGTGATTAAATGAATTCTTAATCTGTCTTCAATTAAACGAGTAATATTTGCACATACCCAGCCTGATCTTCGCTGCTCTCCCCTCAATGACGCACTAAGCCGAGGCCCGAACCCCACGGGGATGCCCTTAGTGATGTTCATTTAATTTAAATCCATTAGTTTGTAAGCCCTGGCTGGCGGCCTTAAAGTAATTTTTGGTCACTACAGGATAGTCCGGTTATGCAGTCTGGCCTTAAAAAAGGGCTAACGATTTCGACGATAGTTGCTATTTAGGAGTTGACAGGAAGAAACATCGACCTAGCTACGTCTTACATCTGGAAACATTTGTTTTCTCCGAGCAGAGCTTGGTCATCCAGGTCATCTACCTACTACTTTATTATCACAAAACAGCGTGCTTTCACACTTTTAAGTCGTTTTTTTACCATTGAGTCTGGCAGCAGTCTATTTTGTGCAACAATTTAATACTGAAGACTAGAGGCTACTCTAAAGCTTCTAATTCAAGACAAATTAAACAAATTAAATTAACAAGGTAAAATGCTTTACTCCAATCCATGTGTATATCGCCGAACATCGATTACTCAATCAGTGCGTTAATTTATCATAAAAATGCCGCATCCACTGCGCCGGTGCAGGTCAGGGGCGCGCGCCAACGTCACGCGCGCCTCATAAAAGCTGCGCGCGCGTCGCTCGCGTTTGTTTACACGCACAGCATTAGCGTCGCCTTCAGTGCTGCCCGGTCTCTTGAGTTGAAGCAACATGATGAGCACACGATCAGGCAACGAGGAGGTGAAGCTCTCCTCATCACCCCCCGACAAGGTTAGTTAGCAGGAATAATAATTACGGTCACAAGATTTTAAAGAAAACGTATTATTTTTATAGGTTTTTGAAAGTATCTACTTTAATTTTTTATTTGAACATTATCTTTTATTTATGTGTTTGTCTTCAAGAAGCACAAATTATTGATAAAGTATGTTTACTCAATTGTATCCAAGCTTGCGAAATGAAAGTGTCATTAATTCGTTAATTGCCTTGTTTATTTGTGTTGTAATTAGAGCTTTGTCTCAGCGAAATAATTTATGTAAATTTTGGTCGGGTTGGCCATGTTTCAGTAGCTGTACAGGCATTTAGCTCTCTCAATGGCGAATTCGTGTTAGGTCGAATATAAACAGCATTTATTTCATTGCAACTAGTTCCGTTCAATTATACACGAAGACTTAATTTTGATTAGGAATTCATGCAGGAAGGACTATAATTGAGCTTGAATTGTTCAAAGATTTGTAATTGTTTCCATGGCACGATTATAATTAGTTAATATCAGAAATATTGTTGCTTTAAATAAACAAACAAACCTAAATGACTTAAAATGGGTCAGATTTCTTACTGTTAATCTACATTTAGTAACTTAATATTAAAAAGAAAAAAAAAATCGGCCAATACTGAAGGGACCGGTCAATATGGCGACACTTGGGGGAGGACTATGTCCAGCAGTGGACGTCTACAGGCTGAGATGATGATGATGATGATGATGATGATACTGAAAGTATATAATTTATGCTCATAGTTTAGGTATTCCTGTTTTGACCAAAGCTTGCCGTATATGTATGTAGCAACGTATATGTACTCGTATGTACCTATGTATATATAAACACTGTTTTAGGTTTTCACGGTTTAAAACTAAACTTATATTGTCACTTACGAGATATCTTCCGTGATTATTTATTACGTTGAGCTCCCGATATTTCGACGCTGTTGCAAGCGCCATGACCATCGGGAGCTCAACGTAATAAATAATCACGGAAGATATCCTATGTAGGTACAATTAGGCTGTAAAAGTGTAGATATTTAACATCCCCGATCGAGTGTATGTATAACTATTTCACGTATTTTTAATTCCAAAACTTACTTTAATTCGTATTTTGTCTCATAATTTTACCACGGCTCCAAAAAAACTCAAATCAATTTTCATTAATCAACATACGCAAAACGCAATAACATTTTATAGTCTCCACAAACAGCTTTAAGGAAACTAGGTAGTAAAAAAATCCCTCCGGCAAGCCGCAGGAGGAGGTAGATTTCGGAGAAGGTGCTGGAGCGTCCGACTATTGAAAATTTGTAAAAAGAGTTTTACTTAGGTGTAGAATCTATAAAAAAAAATATGATTTCAAAATCGTTGTCCTGTAATGGAAAGTTTACCCTTTTTAAATCCTCTCATAAGAGTTTGGCATGGAAAATAGTTACATTTTTTTATTTCGAAAACTATAAGTTTTATCGCTAAACTTTGAAGGTAACAATTGTAGAGTAAACAATTTGCTTTCATAAAAAAATATTTGCGACGTTCCAAATGTTTACTGTTTCGGAGATATAATTTTTTTTTTTGCCAAAAATTTAGTATTTCAACCCTCTCCCCAATTTAGGGGTTGCATCAAAAAAGTTTTAATTTAAAGTTGTCTGTATTCTTAATCAAAATGATAAAAATGAAAATTGGTTCAAAAATTTTACATAGGAAAAAAGTTATGGCCAAAAAACTGATTTTAGAAAAACCGCCCCCCCACCGCCCCCTATAGACGAATTCCGCCCATTCACGAACTTAGCCTAAGTTTTGACCTTTTCGATTTTTTCGCCAAGTTTGAAAGCAATCGGTTCATAATATTGCGACATGTAGAGTGTGGCTAAATTTTGCTTGTCACCCATATACGTATTCATATATTTATCCGTAGGTGAGAGACCAATAGGTAGATATGTATTTAAAAAAAAAAGGAAATCTACCTAAAACTGATTGAAAATCAATAAATCAATGACAGTACAAGACTTAATAAATGAAATTCGTAATATCACTTGTTTTAAATTTGTAATCGAAAATGGAGACGTCTTGTGGATTTTCAAGAGTTACGGGCTACCTAAGGAGAATCTAGATAGGTACAGGTACTAGCTAATCTTTACCTTTATCGAATCAATGATTTTTTTTTTCATCGACGTTGAAGAAGCACAGTGCTCAGAGATAATTGATCTTTACCTAATAAACGACGTTATATAAAAATCTAGTAGGTTGCCATAGTGCATAATATGAAGAAGGTATGCTACAAACATATAACGCTATGCCAATAGAAAATAGAGACAGCTTGAACAATATCCTGCAGACTATTATTGCGATAAACATTCTACAGACGATGAAGTGAAAATAATGGAATTCTCAATTAATGCCGAAAAAAAAAAGCAAAAATATCTTTGAATGCATATGTTAGGTTAGAACTGTGACCAACTATACGCTACCATGAAATTGGTCGCAGTTAATAAATACTGCCCCTTTTTCGTATCCACTGCCCCATAAGTTTGATACATTAAATCATTCTGCTCGAAGCGCAAACAACTGAATCAGTATTGTTGGTCGCATTGCCATTGAAACTGGGGCGATGCACGATGGTTCGGTGATCTGTAACTCTGTGTTGGTGAGGTGTACCTAACCAACGCCCATCTGGTGCTACTTTTCCAACGTGGTTATTGAACATGATCTATTGGAGCCAAGGCAAGTGCACAAAACACGTTCCGACGACGACTGGTTTTAAACAATTTGAAGCAGTTTGACCACCAGATAATTATCTAATGTGAGCTAACAATTACCTGATTTAAATTGCTCAGTAATTTATAAAACTATTGATTAGCTGCTTAATTTAGCATAGTTAAGTAACCACACGATATCATAGCACCACTTGTGTTTATGTTTCGTGCAATAGTTTGATATTGTTACATGATCAAAATGATGTAACTACAATTACATCATTTTGATCATGTAACAATATTAACAACAACACTGATCAATTTGCGTCGGTATCTGTCCATCACATATCGGTTACAATAACACCACAATCATATTTTGTTATTTGTCTATAGCTGAGGAAAAATATGATGTTTTGATCTCTGACGACTTCATTTTTATCTAAACGGGATAGGCCCATCTGTGGCTATGAAACAACTGGCTCTAAGTACCTAAATTAACGTCATTGATGGATTTGCCTCTTTGAGATAGATTTGTTAAATCAGTTCAGAGTTGACAATCATTATGATAGCTTGATTTTGCAAATAATCCCTTCATCAGTTTAGTGTTAGGTAACCAAATATCTGTAACACTTTTGTATTTTCCCAGCGACATACCTAGTAGTGAGGTAAACTAGTATATATCCCGTCAGGTAGTATCAGAATACCAGCACCAGATCATGTTGTGTTTGTGACACTTCTAGTTATTCATCATTATCATCATCTGCCTGGCCCATGTCTTTTCCAAATCCTTTGGTCTACTTACATATTCTCTGGTAGTTGTCTCAGTGGTCACTCCCTTTCTAGCCAAACCAATCATACTCGTAGTGCTTACGCTACCACACCACTAACCACACTGCCATACCACATACTCGTATTACATGCGCCCTCGTACTCAAAACTGCCTTAATGATATTTTCCTGATTCATTTTCAGATTTGTAGTTACATGCTCACTAATCATTTTATTGTTTATTGTTCAGGGGCAGCACACATATTCATTGAACTGATCCCATCTATTAGCCTCGCACCACATATAGGTACCCATTAGCATTTTCATCACAGCCTTACAACATTTAACATTCTAGTAAGACGAGGAGGTCTAAGGAGAGAGGTCCTATCACTGTTCTAAAGATTTTCCAGCATTCCCGTTACGATTAAGAAAGTCGCACATTTGTCATCCTGCCACCATTTCATTTATCCGTGTAACCCTCCGGTTTCGATCTACGTCGCCATCGCTTTGCACGAGTTAATTGATGCATCGTTCTATGTAATTATCATTATAGCTCTATAAAATAACAAGATATTTTTTCTTTAACTTGATCAACTAATTTGCCACAAGCACCAAGTGGCAGAGTAGGTATACCTACTTGCGGATTAACCCCTCTAATAGTCTACCACAAGTTGCCTAGATTATAGTTACAGTCGTTTTTAATGTATTTCGTTTTCCTAAAGCACTTTTCAACGAGATTGATATGGTTTTCCGTAACCAACCCCATAATCACTATTTTCGCTGATAGCCTGTACTTTACAAAATCAAAATCAATCATACGTTAAACTGCATGTGTTTATCGCACTAATTAACACTAGTTAATCGTATTGAACGGGATCCGTAATTAATTATCTTCTGAGTGTAATCAGTGTTTTCGTAATGATTTAGTAAAAACGTGACACACCACGAGAAATTGTTTAATCTACTATATATGTATGTATGCTAAATATTACATAAGCATTTCAGTTACGAAGTGAACTCTTAGTTGGCGATTGTTTATCAATTTTCTACATTTTGGCAAAACACAGTCGTCATAAGTCATCCATTAGAGTCGGGTTATCTCATTCTCTACACGATACAGTTTTTCAATTTTATTATTTCAACCAATGTCAATAATTATACTACAATATTGATAAGACATCTATTATTAATAATTTTAATTTTACGTCGAGCTTGTTTTACTGGATACATTAATAATAAGAATAAATAATGAAGGTGTTAGAGCCACGTACCTAGTAGTCAACGCGGTGAGATCGAATGACTTGCGTTAAGTGGGTGTGCACCCGTATGGGATTATATAGTCTTGATGCACTCTCGCACAGTGCATACATAATTATGTACTTGATACTTTTGATAAGCCTGAATCAGATAGAAAGCTGATGTCCTCGCACCGTGCCGTGCCGCGTACGTGACGGGCGGCCGGGCGCTGACCACCCCGGGGTTATCGCGCTAATTCACGTAACCTGACTATATGGGGCGCCAGTTATCAAGCCGTGTGCACTGTGCCTTTATGACGCAAGCGTGATACTCCCATTTGTTATGATCTAGTGTCCACTTATCAGTAGTTGCGGAATTTCTCTTGTAGACACAAACACTGAAGGGGAATTGGGAGATGCCTGTTTATTGATCAGGATTCAGAACATTCCCATTTATAATAAGAAACGATTCTATGTACCGGGGCGGGAATTAGTATAGGCAGGTATTACGATCTGATTAGATTGTTTGTCTTGTTCGATAATCATGGAAATTCTACCACCTTTCATACTTAGTTGTAGTGCATTTAGCTTTCAATACTGCAACATTTATCTCTCTATTTTCCAGCCAAAATTGATGGAGGGCGGCAACTATATCCGCGAGGGTCGCGACTCCAGCAAGTCCACCTGGCTGCTGTTCTCGCCAGCCACTCCTGATGAGGCAGGAGCACTCGCCAAGTTCTTGAGCGTGTTCTCCTCTTACGGAGTCAATCTGATGCACATCGAGTCCAGGTCCTCAGCGAGGAGACCAGGATATGAGTTCATGGTGGAGTGTGAGCATGGCGCTGGAGACTTCGGAGGGGCCCTCGACGAACTGAAAAATAATGTCGGCTACTTGAACATAATTTCTAGAAATTATAAGGACAACAGATGTAAGTAGTATAGTTAATGTAGGTCATTGTATGTTTAGTAACTTATGTACGGCCAGGTCTGTCTTCTTTGTATGCTGAACGTAATCTTCGAGAAATTTAAAACTAAACTGCAATCGGTAGTTCATTTTGATATAACTGGGGAAACATTGTTACCACTTTAGAAGTAATAAAATAATAGAGCGAAAAGTATTTTAGTCAAGGTTTATTAAGAAACTTTGATTTAATTTCCTTTTTTTGGCGCATTGGGTTCGCCAAGTTGGAAGTGAAGCAAAGTTATTATGAAGCCGATGATGAAAAATAATTTTAGAACACAAATATTTGTGTACATTTATTCTTAAAGTAAATACATACCTAGTTGTTTACGTACAGTAAGTCGTGGGTTCGAACTCAGCCAGGCGTATTACTTTGTGTTATTTATTTCACCACCACTGCTCTCAAAAACGGTGAAGGAAAACATCGTGAGGAAACCGGCATGTCCTAGAACCAAATATTCAAAGACGTGACATCTACCAACCTGCACTGGGCCCGCGTGGCGGATTATTAATAGCCCATACGCAAAATACACGCTTTGACCCACGTCAAAGCGTGTATTTTGCGTACACCAGCCCATTGTAAAATACAATACAATACTATTATTGTTAGTACTTGTGCGCCTCGTTCGGATGTCCTTCAGCTTGATTCCCACTAATCTCTACTCTTGTGCTCACCAGACGCGGTGCCGTGGTTCCCGCGTCGTATCCGCGACCTGGACAGGTTCGCCAATCAGATCCTGTCGTACGGAGCGGAATTAGACTCCGATCACCCCGGGTTCACCGACCCCGAGTACCGTGCCCGGCGCAAGTACTTCGCAGACATTGCTTACAACTACAAGTATGGCCAGCCGCTACCACATGTGGACTACAGCAAGGAAGAGATCGCCACCTGGGGAGCCGTCTTCAAGAAGCTGACCGACTTGTACCCTACACACGCCTGCAAGGAACACAACCACGTCTTCCCGCTGCTCATTGAGAACTGTGGCTACAGGGAAGATAACATTCCACAACTGGAGGATGTCTCAAACTTCCTTAAAGGTAAGCAGACTGATCTCATAATGTAAGAATTTACCATTTTGGCAAAGTCACAGATGTATTGGCAATTAGCCCGACTAACGAGCTGCCAGACGTGGACCTGGGTGAAGGAAAACATCGTCTGTGAAAGAGTTTTATGATTCGCTAGTGGAAACATTAGAAGCTGCTTATAAAGACTAACGCAGTGGTCCGTTCCAGACTGCACAGGTTTCACCCTGCGGCCAGTCGCCGGGCTGCTGTCGTCGCGCGACTTCTTGGCGGGACTGGCGTTCCGCGTGTTCCATAGCACGCAGTACATCCGGCACCACTCGCGGCCGCTGTACACGCCCGAGCCCGACGTGTGCCACGAGCTGCTGGGCCACGCGCCGCTCTTCGCCGACCCCGCTTTCGCGCAGTTCTCCCAAGAGATCGGCCTCGCCTCTCTCGGAGCACCTGATGATTATATTGAGAAACTTGCTACCGTGAGTATCTTACTCTTACTTTTATGAAATTCTAATATGAGACCTTTCACCTGGAACTATATTTTGGATCAGAGTGTACTGATTGTATGCGTTTTGAATGATCACAGCCTGAGTCTTTAGCATCACATCGTCATTTATTTATTTACACATCACTCCTGCCTGTATCACCCGCGAGATTAAGGAGAGTCACATCCACACAGGCCACAGACCACATGTCGCGAGTTATTTTTTGGAGGTTATTGTCCCTCGTGTACTAAAGGCTAGCTCTCATCTTGTACATGTTTTAGAACTTGTAAGTTATTGTCCCTCGCGTATTAAAGGCTAGCTCTCATCTTGTACATGTTTTAGAACTTGTAAGTTATTGTCCCTCGCGTATTAAAGGCTAGCTCTCATCTTGTACATGTTTTAGAACTTGTAAGTTATTGTCCCTCGCGTATTAAAGGCTAGCTCTCATCTTGTACATGTTTTAGAACTTGTAAGTTATTGTCCCTCCCGTATTAAAGGCTAGCTCTCATCTTGTACATGTTTTAGAACTTGTAAGTTATTGTCCCTCGCGTATTAAAGGCTAGCTCTCATCTTGTACATGTTTTAGAACTTGTAAGTTATTGTCCCTCGCGTATTAAAGGCTAGCTCTCATCTTGTACATGTTTTAGAACTTGTAAGTTATTGTCCCTCGCGTATTAAAGGCTAGCTCTCATCTTGTACATGTTTTAGAACTTGTAAGGTGTAAGGTCTGCGAGATAAATTCTATTCTAGAGAGAACATCTATTTTGAGCACTTTCTCCCCATCTCTGTTCCAGTGCTTCTGGTTTACCGTGGAGTTTGGTCTGTGCCGACAAGAAGGCAAGGTCAAGGCGTTCGGCGCTGGTCTCCTGTCATCGTTCGGCGAGCTGCAGTACTGCCTCTCGGAGAAACCCGAGCTGCGGGAGTTCGACCCTGATACCACCGGCGACACCAAGTACCCCATCACGGAGTACCAGCCCGTGTACTTCGTCGCCAACAGCTTTGAGGACGCTAAGGAGAGGATGATGTAAGTTACTGTCATACTTGATCTTTTATTTAGAGCGTTATTATAAACATCGTAAAAATAATATTCTTTAGCCGCTGTCGTTTACTTATTCCTTATTTTAAAAAAATGGTCTAAAATAATATGCAGAATAATTCACATAATTATGTAATGATTTCAATGGAACATTATTAAAATAATAAGATTACATACAATGATAGTCACTAATTTATTCCAAACTACAATAATTGTTAGACTCAAAGACTACAATATATATAATGAGAGTTAGACTTGAGTTTAGAGCTGGTGGATTCGTGCGTGACCTCCAGGTTTCAGTTTGTCACATAATATTGTATACTCTGTGGTCACATAAAAAGCGCTGTCACCGCCACCATGACATTCACAACCCAATGGGATGTAAAACTGCCTTTTTATCCCACCAGATGTCGCATAATCGACCTAGCCTAATTTTGTCCTGTCACCTGTCATGATCCATACTTATTTACGATTTCTAAATAAACAAATATCAAAAATAATTAAATACTATAAATATGACGCAGTGTTGTGCTCCAGACTGCAAAAATCAAGGGAGACATTAATTTTTACATTAATTTGCCCAAATTCCTCAAACTAAAACAAATTTCGCTGCGATACAATACAACAAACGTTCTGCTCAGCTATATGATAGAGTAAACAAGGAGATATACCTACATATACACTAAACAACAACATGAATGTAAAAAAATGGTAACAAATTGGATAAAACCATTTACCTATGATGATACTGAGAAGCTTTTGCAGCACATAGTTTAACTCACCCATTTCACACACACACGCGCTCACCTACTCACACATACTCACACACGCTCACCTACACACTCACGCACAAAACACACAACCCCCCCCACCCCTGTGTTATGTTTTCTGTTCTGTTTTCTTTTATGTTTTCTGTTCTGTTTTCTTTTATGTTTTCTGTTGTTTTTTTTATGTTTTCTGTTCTGTTTTCTTTAATGTTTTTTTTTATTTATTTTTTTCTGTTCTGTTCTGTTACAAAAACTTGCTGTGAAAGAGCGGAGTCTCCTAATACAGGCTTTTTGTTGCTTAAAAGGAGGCTCCAATCATCAACTTGTTGTCTTTTTTTGTGGTTAATGAATAAACAATAAAAAAAAAAAAAAAAAATCCAATGCGTCAAAAAGCTTGGGAGTAAGCGTTGAGAATCAAAAACTTTGAAGTAACCGAGCACTCTGTATTGTACCCTGCTCATTATACAGCTGATGATTATGTCGGCCAGAGTAAATACCTATACCAGTAGGTGTGATTGATTTATAGCGTAACTCGTGGATAGAAATTGATTCGTGATTATGCATAGAAAGTAATGATATATGTTTTTCAGTGTTTGTTCCTAAGGCAAAATTCATTAAGAAAACTGCAGTACCTTTTATCTTTTCTTTTACAAAATATAAAATAGAATCAACATCCGCAAAACAGCGTTTAGAACGTTTACTTAATAGGTCCCAAATCGGCATTGATGTCTTCGTGAGAAGAAGCTGGTGGGCACTGATATTGTGGCTCACTGAGAGATGTGCCACAGGCTCTGGCTCTGGGTTGACAATCAAATTAAAATTTCATCGTTTAAATTGTTTAAAACATACATAATTATAAAGAATATCGATTATTTATCAATATAACCATACGATTATTAATGGATTACCTTTTAATGAAAACTGCTTTTTTCCCTGCTCAATAGCAGGGAAGAAATGCATCAAAATGCATTTCTTTTACGAAACTCCACTTTGAATTGTGAAATGGTCCAAAAAGAATACGTATCATAAATATTAAAATTATTCGAAAACAGCATTATCAAATTCACTTTATCGTCAACATTTAGCTGGCAAGGCAGGTCGATGCTAGTAACATCTATTTCGACCTTTGAGTTTTTCTCCCCATTCGGGCTTTAACCACAGAATAAAAATAAACGATTAAGGGCCCGTTTCACCGGTTGCGGATAAAGTGTCGGTTAGCCTATTAGGAACTTATCTGCCAGATAAACTAACACTTTTGGTTTCACAGGTGTCGGATAGTGATATCTGGTAGATAAAGTATTAGTTATAACCAGCCTTTAAGTGGTAGATAGTATTAACTATCAGATAACTAACCGACACTTTATCCGGAACCGGTGAAACTGGCCCTAAAACTTGTAAAATCTGTAAAAGCTGAACTAATTGAACGCGCGCCGTTAGTATTAAGTATGTTAGTTTTAAAGTACATGCTATAGCCATTTTCTGTAATAGCCATTTCATTTTTTTTATCGGTTTTAGTCATTGGATGATGGTGATAAGCTTCGATCAATAATTGATCGAAGGTGATAAGACAAAAAAGTTAATGAAAATCTTCATTCTTTTTAAAATCAAGCTCGTCTCAGTTCTTACGATTGTTTCATGATGAATTACAGAAAATTCGCTCAGAAGATTCCTCGGGATTTCGGCGTGAGATACAATCCTTACACGCAGAGCGTCGACATCCTGGACTCGCCGCGTCAGATGAAGGACCTTCTGCGAGAGGTCCACCAGGAGATGAACCTGCTCCTCAACGCCATGGACAAGTTATAGACATGAAGCTTACGGGTGGAGGAGAACCACTTCAGAGAACAAAGTAAAAGCTGAAGGCTGTTGTATTTTTATCTCAACCTCATAACTTTGTTAATCATCAGAAGTGGCTCAGTGCCTTCTGCTTGTGCTATAGACCTCATATACCTCCAAGTATAGTGGTCACTGATCGCAGCTCGAGATTCTACAAGGTTATACGGTATTGTGGCTTGGCTGGACCAACACACACATTCTAAAGGATTCTGATATTCCAGTAAGTAATTTTATAAACATACATGATAATGACGATAATCCTGTCAAGACTTTAAAAATATATTTTTTGAAAGTCGATTCAAACTGAGTTTAAAAATATTTGTTAAAGTTACTTGACATAGTTTAATTGATAGAATAAGCTAAGTTCGTATAATTCCTTTGTTATTGTAATAAGTCTGGTTTATAATCATATTAATGTTGCCATAATGTTTAATACTCAACCCGAATATGTTTTAGACGACATTAATGATTTATTAAGATTGCGCCTACAGTTGTATTTATATTATAAAACGACGATACAATACATAACTGTGAAAATTGTAGTGTATTTTGAAAATACATATAGGTAGGTACTCAATATGTGTAAATAACTATATTTTAAACTTACGTGTTGTATTTTCTAATAAGTTCATTTTAAGCTAGGTTAATTTAACTTTAGTTGAAATTAATAAACTGTTTAAAAATTATGAGTCTTTTAACGTCATTTATTTACATCGGTGATGTAAAAACGGGTTCTTGTGTCAGTCGTAAATCGTCAAGTATAGCAGACCTGAGTAATCTGTAGTTTTACCAGCTTCCGCACTCGTTATAATTGATAGCAACACACATGATATTATATTATGCGATATGCGATTTAAATAGTTTTTTAGGTAAGGGTTCATAATAAGGATTTTTGAAACGGAAACACCGACTAACCAACATAATATATTTAAAAATTTGTACAGAATAAACTTAAGTACCTAGTACTTGTAGCAACTACATACTTAATTACAATAAAATGACAAGACGACGCACTACATGTCACTTAACATCTACATCATAAGTTAATATATCCTACACTGAGCGGACACGCGAGGGCCATCGCTCTGCGGGCTCCACACATCCACAGACTACAAGTCCCCTTTGTGTCCACGCCTTATTTACAATAATTAAGTATACAAGGTCTTTTATTTACAATACTGAACAAAATCTAGTAATATCCTCGGTAGACGCTACAGCGAGATAATTGACATACACAATACAAGAGCTAGAATTGCTGAGATACCTTATTAGTCTACTTTTTACATTAATTCATTTCAGTTTGAGCAACTGTCAACTGTTCACTTACATAGAGGTTCCAGAACTAGCTTGATTAGTTATTACTGAATGTAGCACCGTGCACCGTGCCAGTGCACTGTGTATACAGGGTGTAAACTAACCCTCCACGAAGCCGTGAACCAAGCATTCTGTACATCAAACTAAGTAACTATACGAAGAACAAACATTATTGCTGGGTAATCACTTGTTCGTTTCGGTTTCGTGAAGGATTTATGATATTTACACCCTTTATAATAGCAGGAGCAGAGAGAGACAGTGGTATTCTAACAGCAATAACGGTACGGGTAAAGTAAAGAATGTATTCATTGATATAACTAACCGTAAAACCTATGCTAATCCTGTTGAAAAGCTTTGAAGACATTTCAGTATGATGTCCAACTCTAGCTAAGCGCTGAGGTTGACGTCAACCTCAGCGCTTAGCTGGAGTCTTCGTCTAGTAAGATGTTAGCATGTGCCTCGCACGGGCGCAATCATAATCGAATAAACTGCGCCCCCGAACTAGTACTATTAGCAGTGCACACTGGACCGGGACACTAGATTGAAGACGTTTATCTCGCCAATATTTTGGCCTTGAGTTGAAATGCTGATCGTAGATTCTTGGGTTTTATAACCCAAGAATGTACCTACGCGTAAGTACACTCTATCAACTTCTATTGCTTTCGCATATTAAAGTATCTACTGCTTACAGTTACGATTTGGCACTAAACTATAGTACTCTATAGATGTATCGAATTGCATGAGTAAGAAGATAGTTTTAAGTTTTGTATTTTAGTTAAATAAAAAAAAAAATTAACGGACCGAAAACAGCTACGAAAGAGAACGTATCACAGTTACTAGAAATAAATAAATAAATACAACTTTTATACCATAAATATTAAATTTTCACATAGAGATTCATCAGTTAAGGTTTTGTAAGAATCACTAAGTTAAATCCTAGTTATACGCGTCTTGCTAACGGTTGTTACAAATATATAATGTGAATCATGTCAGAGATTTTCAATTTCGCGAGAGTTTATAAGTCTCGAGTGATCTTAACTATTGATAATTTTACAATGTTTATATATAAATTGCACAAACAAAATAGTACATCAACAGGGGATCCAAATTTGCTACAACTGACAGAACTTACTAGCAGTTTACTAACACTTGTTAAGGTTAGAAAAACATCTAAAGTATGGCCAACAGGCCAAATAAAGTACAATCACGAGGGGTGTAGTACATGACATAAACTAGCAATATATTAGATTTCTAAGATCGTTAACGATGTAGTTAAGATATGGCGAGTCTGTCTGTACAACGGTGCGCACGCGCAGACGCGCGGGTGCTTAAAAACCGAGGCGACGTGCGCTTCCACCTCACACCTCACTCTGCATGCAATGGATCGACGAGTCTTCGGACAGCTCATCCATTGAGGAATCCGTGAAAGAGGTTCCATCTGGAAAATACCAATAAATGCCATTACTACTTGGTGTCATAGATAACGAGTCGGTAGTACGCAGATGATGCATGCTAGTAGGGATTTCGGGGTTTACGGAAGCGCGGCAGATTAATATACGGGGGGATACCTTGCACTCTGATAAGTACCTCTACCGTATATGAGCCCCATATGTATGTTCACGCGCCTAGGATAAAGGATCAGAATAATATAAACAAGTTGATTACAGCAATTCTCGAGCGCGTCCTATTAAGGTAGGGTGAGCTGGTGCATTTAATTATCGAAATCCAATAGGTCTCCACGGCACTCGAGAAAATCACATTTAGCATCATGGCCTCATAGCTGGTGAAAATAGTAAAGTTGTTTAGATAGTCCACTTTCAGGTTGATCGAGTGTTCGATTTCTAGTAGACCTTGGGTAGGATTCCTAGATCGAACATGGCGTAATACATTTTCTCGATACTGTTATTTTGTGCGCCCTGTAAATCTATGCTCAGTGAAGCTTACAGAGGTCACGAAGTACCTGGCACAGCAGGGTCGATATGACGCCACGACACTTATTGGCTGTTATCAACTGACATGACTGTAGTTGTTGTTATTTATATGGACGAGGCACAACATGCAGGCGAAGCTAAAAAAGCTGTTACTAAATATAATGGCGGGCAAAAACGAGTGTTGGTTGGTTTTCCTAGTGTATGAAACGCGGAAATAATTGGTTTGCCGTCTAGATGATAAATAGATAATGTTATTTCCCATAAAATTAACAGTACGATCTTAATACTTAGTGCGAAGTGTTGGGTGCTTTTGTTTTACTAATTGCCATTACTTTTACAATATTCTGAATAAATAGTACACGTCGATTAGAGGAGGTCTTTTAATCCCCGACGCAAAAACGACGTGGTGTTATAAGTTGGACGTGTCTGCGTGTGTCTGTGTGTGTCTGTCTGCGGCATCGTAGCTGCCGAACGAAAGAACCGATTTTGATTTTTTGTTTGAAAGGTAATTCGTCGGGAGGTTTGTTATGTTTGATAAAAATCAGTCCAAGATGGCCGCTGCCACAAAATGGTGGATTACATTTTTTTTTTTCAAAATTCCCACAATATGGGTATCAAATGAATGGGCTTGACTAGTAGAATAATGTACACTATATTGATAGGGAATGAGGAATATTATATTATTATACTACACACACAGCATACGTCATTTCAAAGCGTGACAATTTGTACTAAATCGCAATACCCGTAAGCTGCGCAATGGATCAATGGAGTAACTTTCATAGAAATAAAAAAAAATATTATAGCAATTTCGTTCCAAAAAAAAAAATACCTTGAAATTATAACCCTATGTGTTGGGAGATTTTAATTTTTTAAATAAATTAATGTATGTTGTCTATCTATCATGGGGGTTTAGATTTCCGCACTTAGTCCTCGAGGTCGACCATTGTGCGTGAGCCATGGTGGCCGATTACTCCAACCAGCCCACCTCTCTGCGAGAGCAGCGGTGGCCCAGTGGTGGGATGGCGGCCCCGACTTACGTTCAGTAAGTCGTGGGTTCGAACCCAGCCAGGCGCATTACTTTGTGTTATTTATTACATCACCGCTGCTCTCAAAACGGTGAAGGAAAACATCGTGAGGAAACCGGCATGTCGTAGAACCAAATATTCGCAGACATGTGACATGTACCAATCCGCACTGGGCCCGCGTGGTGGATTATATAGCCCATTCCCTCTCATAGAGAGGAGGCCTGTCCCAGCAGTGGGAACATATTAATAGGCCGATGATGATGATGATGATGAGTCGCACAACTCCTCTATGAGCTCTATGTTGTAGTGTTTTTTGAAGCAGTGAGTTTTCAGAGTTCTGTCGATAGGTGTTGCCATCATCGGTCGTTCTTTGATTGCATCGCAGCGATTCGCGGCTCTCGTTACAGTCAAGTACCTTAGTACGTTAGTAAAACTAGATTTCCTTAGAATTGTAGTCATCAGTACGGCAAATATTATATTATAATGTGAGTAAATCAAGCAGTAAAAAAAGCAGTGCGCGAAAGTCATGAAGAAATATCGAATCGCTTCCTGAAAAGTTATGAAAGTTTATCAGTGTTCTCATTCCCAGTAACCCTTTCCCCTGATAGGAAACAACTGAGGTTGTCTGAACCGACAGGTGTAGGACGTCAGCGCCGTCTAGGTTCGAAGATTATGTGTGTACAGTTATAGTATAGGCAGAACGTCTGTTAGAGTAGACAGAGCGTCAGGCAAGCACGCATACATCCCCGCGCCTAACGATCACGCCCGTCCGGCACAATTTCAAAAAAATTTAAAGGTTCATTCCTTCCTCGTACATCATTATCATCTTCTGTACCTATTCCATTCCAAATTCAAATTGAAATAAATAAATGTTTATATACATACTCGTAAATAAATAACTAAAATATCCAAAGACTGTTGATGTGTGTAAACATTTGACTTCTATTTCCGTTATTCTTGATAACACGGCACTTAATGCAGGGCCCTTTAGGAGTGCAGTAAACTGTGTAGAGCTTACCTATCGGCACAAAGGGTGCTTTGTTCTGGAAGGAGTAGGTGAGGTGCAGGTTGATGGGGCGGCCAAACCCCGCCGGGTCTGCATCACGGGACACCACTGCGAACACACGACAACTGGTAAACACCTGGAGACTTCAGCAGCTATCACATCGCGGAGCAGTTCGCTAGGCAGTACGAGTGGAATTGAGAACTTCGCCAATCATGCTTTACAAGCAACGCAGGTAGTTTGTTATTGCTGCAGAGAATATGTGCTTCTAATTGATATTAATTAAGACTTTTAAGTGCGGAACTAAGGGTCAACATTTTCTGTCTTCCAGAGCTTTATTATCAGATAAGAAACACATCTTTCCTGCTGTATAACCTTGCCCTGGAATACTAACATTGGCTCTGCTTGCCCTTGCCGGTGTGCTGGTGCTTCTTTTGCCTGGCGCGGCTGTTCTGGAACCACACCTGCGTCACCCGCTTGCTGAGGCCGGTGACCTGCGCGATGCGCTCCAAGTCCTGCCCGTCCGGGTTCGAGTCCAGCTGGAAGTTGGCTTGCAGCACCTGCAGCTGCTCCTCCGTGAAGGTAGTGCGCACCCGCTTCGCCTTGCTCTTGTGGTAACCTTCTGAGTCGCACCCGTCTGTGGTTCACATCGTTTTTGCACATATTGGATTTATTACTCTACTTACGAAAAGAGGAGTTGTTATTTAATTTAAATTCTGATATTGTGATCATCATTTGACTATCAAATGATTGTTTGGGATTTAAGAAGCCTAACGAAATGTACTAACAGCCAACTCACCATCAGATGAGATGGATCCTCCGTCTAGGGTTTCCAGATAATGTGGCTTGCAGAGCACGCGGTCCTCGTGCAGCGCGAACTGCTCGCCGGTGCTGAGCTGGCGGCCGCACGCGTCGCACGCGAAGCACGCCAGGTGGTAGACCTGCTCGCGCGCCTTGCGCACCCAGTCCGACGACGAGATGCCGCGGCAGCACTTCGAGCACTTGGCGCCGAAGCTCCTGCGCAAACACACACGTCACGCTGACAAACAGACACCTAACGCTGGCGGACAAACAACGATCGCTGCACGAGTGCACGACACATCTGCCAAGTTTAACCAAGAAGATGTCGCTGAATACACGTACTAAACATGGAGCGATTGCCTGTCAGACCTCCACAACCTAGTTACAGGGTAATACAATAGTTCTTGGTAAGACTGGCGGTCAGACTTTCGAATTCGCTGCCCAACACGACTATGACACCCACATTGGACACCACTATCGTGCTCCTATGATATATGAAGACAGAGCAATTATTACACGAAATGAGCTACAAGATTACAAGCTACTCCCCAATGGCGGCTGAACATGCATGACGTGACGATCGAACAACATTATTTATCGTTCGACGGCTATTATCCTCGCGAATATTAAAATTGGAAATTACTGACTATTTATCATTCGTTAAAAAAGAAAACAGCAATAATTACTAAAATATTTAAGTGACCTTTTAGTTGGGAATTTTAATTAAGATGGCCAATAAAAAGTATGACGATCAAAAACTGTTACCGTTGCATTCGTTTAGAAAACTTCTATGGGTTTGGCAAAATGATGAAGTAAAACTATAAAACTATAAAGACAATAATAAGAATGTAAACTGTCCGGAGATAGAAAAGTTTCCAGTCTGTGAGTTTAGTGTCAAGGGTAGCAGAGCGTGTAGTACTTACACAACTATACGAGCTTGGTTTGTTTTTTGCCAAGTTCATCAAACGATGTAGATTCGAACGTAAAAAACCAACGATTATATCCGCAAAATGTTGTTAATCGTCGGTCATGCATCAAAGGTGATCCTAAACGGTATATTGGGATGTTTAGCCAGTTGTACACGTTAGTCGGGACCTTGTCGGTGTCATTGAACAATCTACAATTATAGTCATTTCGCAAAGCATATAAAGCTCTCAACACAAAAAATCATTCGCGTAGCAAATGTAATGTTCTTGCGGGTCGCGGGCGCGGGCGCCGCAGCCGTGCGGGGAACGCCACAGAGCCTGCGCCCGCGCGCCGGCGCGCGGCGGCGCGCGGCTCGCATTAAAAACTAAATGAATGAAAGATTACGTGAGCGCGGCAAAAGGCCACCGCGCATGCGCGTTGGCCCCACTGCCATTATAATTATTATTGTTGCTGCAATTTTCAATGCTAACGATCATGTCGACTAGTTATAGTGGCGAGCCTACACCTCGGCAAGCGCTCTCCACTTGCAAAGCGCCATCGCCAGTGAGTGAGTTAGCAAGTTGCCCTACGTGTGGTCTCAGCACTACACTGCGAGGTTCAACTGAGGTCTTATTTATGTCCAATATGGTTTATGGGTCATTATAGTTTGTACTGTAATAATTGTTTGTGTAGTAATCTCGTTGGTATATTTTACGAGCGGTCTGACATTAAAGCTAGCCGGGTGAGCTGAGAAGGGCGGCTCGTCGGAGTACAGAGTACCGGTACCTTCTCCACTTGCATGCAAGGTGCACATTTCCTTGTTTGTGTCAAAGTGACATTTATTTTCAATTTCATTATTCGTTTGAATACCTTTTACCACAGCTAATAGCTACCGCTTTTTATATAGCCCTACATAAATCCAAACTAGTTTATGGTGAAAGTGACTTTGTGTGTTTGTCTCGCCTTCACGCATCATGCCTTCACGACAGAACGGATACTTAGCGATGACTTTTGACATACTAGATCAAGATATATTCGGGATAATTTCTGCTGGCTAAAGCGAGTATTATTACTACGATAGATAGGTAAAAATAACTGATGTTTTTTTATATGCAAATTGGCAATTCGGAAGTAAGTAGTGAGTGCGTGTTAACTGTGTGTGTACCTGTAATATTTTGTTGTTGTGACTCGAATCCAATCAGAATGTTACCTTACTACTGTCTGCCTATAACTTTTTGGAAAACTATTTCAACAACGAGTCTTGTGTCTATAGGTACGTGATTGGGCAACTGCAAACATTACAAATCAGATTCGCCTTCAGCAACTTATTTACACTCACAACTTGCTCCATAATCATCAAGCGAAGAAGACTATTGTAGTCAATTGGCAGGGTTAGGTATGTCTAACTCACAGCAGTCACAGCACTGGCGCACTGGTGTATAATTGTATATGTCACCGTAAAATTGTCAAACACGTTATATTACAATATAACGTGTTTTTTCTCGCGATATTGTAATGTCTCGAATTATTGTCAACTGAACATACGGAAGTATCTCTGCCCCCATAATCGGGACTTGGGGCACCCCCCCGTTAGGTTAGTTAGGTTCCTTTAAACCCTGCACTCGGAAATAGGGGCCCCGCGAAGCGGGGCTCCGTCTAATACGCTTTTTAGGGAGAATATAAAGTGTTTTAAGGTTATGTTATATTAATCGGTATTTCTCAGGAATGGTGCATTATCTTTTCATGAGAGTTGTGCCACTGGGCAAGGGGGACCCCTCCTTCCCTCCACACCGCGTAAGTTGACTACAATCGCATGCATTTCACGAAAAATAATGCGTTTTGTTGTAAGCAGTATGTTCATTTGACAATAATTCGAGACTTTACAATATCGCTAGAGATATTACAATATATTATATTGTCAAATACGTTATATTGAATATAACGTATTTGACAATTTTACTGTGACATATATTAGTTGTGCTAGCTAGACTGGCTAAGTTATATTCGAAACTTTCAGTGTCTGCGAGAAATATACAGTTATATTGTTTTCTTTTGTACCAACAGGGTTACTGGTTAAGTCGACCTTGATCCGTTAAGTGGTTGTAGTGTGCATCATTTCTGACTGATTTGACAAGACTATAAAAGACCATACTCTAAAGTTTAGAGTATGGTCTTCTAAACTGAGACGTTTTTAAGAACTACATTTACTACTATCATCACCTGCCTAGCCTTTTCCCAACTATGTTGGGGTCGGTTTCCAGTCTAACCGGATGCAGCTGAATACCAGTATTTTACATGGAGCGACTGCCTATCTGAACTCCACAACCCAGTTAATACTGGGTGGTACGATACCACTTGGTAAGACTGCATGTCAGACTTTTGTGGCCACTAACTACCTGTAACGACTGTCAAAGATGGCCAAACGACAGCCGGGACCATTGGCTTAACGTGCTTTCCGAGGCACGGAGGAAACTCGGTATGTAAGGATGGTCACCCATCAACAGACCAACCTAGGCAAGCACGGCTTACGAGCAGCTTATATTACTTAGCCACGAGCTCCTCTACATTTACTACTAATACTACACTATAACCTTGGAGCTTAACATGGGAGCAAAAACAAAGAAACGTTTTTGCTGGGAAATAACTTTTTTTTTGAGGTTATAAATCATGTTTTGTGTTAGAAATCAATGTAACGCAGTTAAAATATTGTGCTGATGGATGTGTTAAATAGGACGGGGAGTTGTTACAAGACAAAATCTTACAAAAAAAAAGTGGTGTTTAAAAAAAACTTGTCAAAATGTGATTGATAGTCAAATCAGATAGTTATGCACACTACACAGTACACAGCCCCTTAGCAGATCTAGGTTTACTTAACCAATAACCCTGTATAGCGGTTATTGACCCTTCTACATTTTATACTCAATACTCAAATCTTTATTGCATTCCATATGTATTAAATAATATATAATCAATATGGACCCTGTCGGGCATAGCAACATTAGGAGAGAGGAAGAGGGCTAAGTAGCAATTCAATAATATTACTATAAATTATTAGATGTATAAAAATTATGATTAATTACGTTTATATATTTTTAAATTATTAGGTCTGTGTATTAGGTATATTGAGTTATGTATAACGATTACTTTATTTTATATAATAATTATAAGTAAATAAATATAAATATCGCTGGACATTAACACACAACGCCACCTAGTGCCACTCTAAGCAAAGCTTGTGTCGTGGACACTAGATAGTTGATATACTACATAATATATACTTTTTTGTTTGTAAATACATACTTATTATACATATAAACATCCATGACTCGGAAACAAATGTCCGTGCTCATCACACAAACATTTGCTCCTACCGGGATTCGAACCCAGGACCCTAAGAACGTAAGGCAGCGTCACTACCACTACGCCAATCGGGTCGTAACATATAGATCTATTTGAAATAATGTGTTAGCATTTACCATTAACTTTCAACAATTTTGACCCGATATCTTCTGAGTAAAAGACCAGTTTCTTTTTTCTTCCTGATTTCATACATTTAAAAAAATGCATCCAAAATCGAATAACCCTGTGATATACACTAAATTGGGAGTCAGTGTATATCACAGCAAGAATATAAACAAACAAAACGTCCTCTTCATGAAAGCCACAACGGTTATCCCGGCTCCCGGCTCTCGGCTCTCGTCGCTCGGCTCATTACGATTCGCGAGCCCTTCATATTTAATTAATTAAATAAACGCATCCAACACACCATTAACACGCTATCATATCACTTAACGCGAACATTAAAACGGTCCTGTTTGTTTATTTTTATACTTTTGGTATTGACCCGCACCCGGCACCCGGCACCCGGCGGCACCCGGCACCGCAGACCGGTGCCGCTGCGCCAGGCGAATTCATTGCTCCTAATGTGGTAATGAAGCTGTCAATTATCGGGCTTGTATTTAAAACGCTTTATTTCATATCAAACTTTGTTTGCAATGATACTAATGTGCTTTTTATGATACAATTTAAACTAGAAATCGTTTACAGATCGACAATGACCAGCTTATGATTTTACCATCTAACGATTTACTTAACTTCTAGTGCAATGTATTGTGATTTCCACCAGTGGTAAATACAACTGGATATCAGAATCAGAACAGCAGCTCATTAGCTAAACTTTTTTCCAACATTTTCAATTATAACGAACACATTTTATAAGCAAATTAGTATTGTTTATTATTATTTTATAACAATAAGATGTCGTTTTTAACTGCTTTTTTTTTAACAAGATTTTAAATCACCCCATAACAACTTTACAGATTTTGTCATCTTGCTAGATAATACTTGATATTGAACATTTATTTATTTTTATTCAATAACACGTAGGTACATTTGGTTTTAATAGGTAAAACCCAATCTAACAAAAGTAGTCATTATAGCAAAGTGTCCAGTCCCCCCCACGGGTCTGGGCAGAAGCTCAATTTATACAGAAAAAAACATGCTAAGTAACACCCTCTGGAATTCCGCCTAAGAGCAAGAAAATATATCTAAATGCCGAGAGACATCATTAAGTATTCTCGAATTACTGGTGCGAACTTAACTAAGTTTGTACGGGGTTGCCGGAACTTTAAAAGTCCCTTGGTCAAACCGTAGCCTCCTGTTTGGAACGAGCAACCCCAACGATTCCAATATTTGTGGATTATTCAGCGTACCACGTAAAACCATAAAAACATATTTTATAAGGGCGGCAATAACAAAGAGAGTTGGATACATAAGCGGGTAGAAAGGGTAGACACCAAACGGCTTCCAGCGTAAGTACCGGGTAAATTTGATCTGCATCTTTTCCTGCATCTTGGAATACTTCGCTTCATAAGGATTCCAGATGATAGCACTAGTTTCCAAGTTGCTTCGCACCAACGCATTGTAAAGTGTAAAACGTGTAGTGGATAAAACATGTAACCGGAAGGCTCCATCATCAGTAATAGAACCTCGACTCTAACATTAACATTTTTACTTAATACTAGGCCTCTAGAGTCATATGATACTCATTTGAACACCTGTGCTTATTGGTATCCAAGAAACATTATAAAAGGGTACATAAACTGAAGTTTCATTAATTAATTGAAGCTCACGAGTTACATTGCTGTAATAACTACTGATTATAAAAATCTGATTATCACTATACTTGAATTGCGCACTTCGCAGCAGTATTGTTAGCTAATAACTGAAGGCATAAAAGGAACTCCATTACCATATAAAAATATATGAGTTGCATTAAAGATGCGCACACACAGAGGCGGTTGCGCGGTGTGCCGTCCAGCGCCGGCGCACACCGCTGCTATTGATAACACAGCTGTACACAAAGTGCAAAATCGCGTGTTACACGTATATTAATTCAGTCAGTCCCGTCTCTTATCGGCGCTATCCACACCAATATTCCAAAAGCAGGATTTGCATTTCAAAACGTAGCGTCTCCGTACAGAAGCACCGTTTTACCCGCGCTATCACCGCTTATTAACATTTTGTCGTTGGCTGAATCAATTAACAGCGGCCCTCGCATAATAATTAACTAAGTGACAGATTAACAAGTTTTAACACTCGGCGATAATGAAGATGTCGCGTACCCGAGCCAGATAAGCGCGTTCACTATTCATGCGGCTGTGAATGTGGATGGGGTCTGGACCGCGCCGCTGCACGCTGTGCCCCTGTGCCGCTATTATTACAGTGTAAATCGTTCGGTATTTCTGTTTATCGAACGACTGACCAAATCCGTGTGTCCCGAGGGCGTTTGACAATATCGGGTGCGTACTGCGTGGCGTCCCGAACCCGCCCGAGGCCGCTCGTAAATCCTCGCTCGTTGATTGCTTTCCGCGCGCGCGCCGCTCCCTGCCACCCTCACATTTTAATATCCATTCAGCATCGCGTCTCCCCGTCTTCCCCTGTCCTCCTCCGTGCTCCGACGAATGATTTAAGTTATTTGTTTTAGATACAACACCACGCGAGATATATCGCGGCGTTATACCACAGTTTGTTTTAACAATTTGGAGTGGATGTCAGCGGCCGCGGGCGACACGGTGAGCGATGGCCGCCCGCCATACAAAGCGCCACTAACAACGTAACCTTCATCAATATCGACGACTGATTTGTTACTATAACATTTTTAATTACTTTGCTTTTATAAGAGTTAATGACACATACATTTTTCTGTGATTATGAACACGATCGATGAGTAAGTTCTACAAGCTACGTATCGCGTACGAGACGCGGCGATTACTTGCTTACCTCTGACGCCGACACCGACGAGTAAATCACGACTTTCGTCAAAGAAATATTTCATGGTTTTAATTTGTGAAGAAGTTCTAGAAAATTGTTGCCGTAAGTTAAGTTAATTTAAATAAATGAGAGAGAATAATCATTGTAAAACGGTTCCGATATAGAGGTGTGTGCTCACTAGCGCCGGGACTGCGCGCGCACATTGCTAGTCTCGGCGCGATGGATGATAATGACGGTCATATTTTATGGGTGTGTGCTAAAACCGTCATAAAGCTGAATAAGTCGTGGTAATAACAATACAGTTGACAGACGATGATTTAGGGGCTAAGACCGTAATCATCGAATTCATTCGACGATCGTTCGGAGTCGATACTCCGTGCATTTCAATATTAACTGATTGAATACCTTATACCTAGATCTCACACTGTATCCTTTAATTGTTCCATTACAACATCAAGCCAAGGTAAAATCAATAATGAATTTCTTTTGTTTATTGTAGGTGCCAATTAAAAAGAACAACAGAACCAGTAAGCCTGCCTTCAGCCTACACTCGCCAACGTGGACACTTGGACTTGGACAGTCCTCAAAGTTCTAATGAAGGAAAATTAAACTTGCTATAATAACGTATGCAAAATATTCAATCAGCCAGGCAATCGTGTTTACGAGCGACACTCTATCGATATAATATACGAAATGATGATAACGACAGGCCGACTCGATTTGCCATTGTTTATTCTTAGTGGATCGATCTAAGGCAGGGCTTATTTATGCGGCTAGAGATTAATTAAAGCCAGGAGTGGACATGGTGCATTTACATAAGACACGGCGCGCGCATTTGCGCCGGAGAGCGTGGGCGGGACATCGCGTGCGCCCGCGCATCCGTGCAGCCTCGCCGAGTCGCCGCTGATATGTGAGGCGCGGATATGAAATTGAGATCATTATGTGTGCCCAATGTTATGGTGACGGTTATCAGTTGATGCTGATAATCGAATTGCCCAGAAGCCTTTCATCGGTCACATAAAAAGGATATTATCAATAGTTTATCTTGAGTAATCGTAATTTAATATGGATCGTCTGATTCAGGTACACTGGATTTTAAAGCAAAGTTTGGCAAACAAAAAATGCACTAAAGCTGTAATAAAAGGGTCTATTCGGGTATTTTCTTATTAGATATTTTTTTATCGTTTCTTTCAAGAAATTAAAATGGACGAGCAAAGAATCTACGAATACAATCAGTTGATTGTCCCTTGTTTCAAAACGAGGAAAGTAGTTCCACAAGTGGTCACACTCAAACATCCTGCGGTCGAGGGTGCAAGTGTGCGAGTGACCCTAGTCTCGTGTGCACGCGCCGCTACCAGACAAAAAGACGCGCTAAATAAACAATAACCAGATGATACATCAAGGAAAGCAATCACCGCTGCGCCCGGCGGCTACGCTGGCCACACCGCTACGTTGGCAACACCGCTCGTTATCGCGCCACAACACACAAATATTATTTAAGCTGTGACACGGCTCACATTTTAACGAGCACCCGAATGTGTCGTTCTTTTTTTGCATTGGCAACATTATTCGCTCGGCTGCGGACTAATGTGAAATTTAAATTGGTTATTTACTCTATATTTTATTGGCAAGTAGTCTTGACTATTATAGTGACTCAGGTGTAGGGTAACTTGTATGAGTGAGAAGTGGTGGAAAACATAGTGCTATAGCCAAACAATCACAGACACGTGGCATCCAGCAACCCTCAGTGGAAGTGCGCGGTGGGTCAGGTGCGGCCTAGGCCATCTCGCAGACGGAGGCCGGAGTCCCATCAATGAGAACGTTACTCCAGGCTATGGTTAGGTATGCTATTTACTTCTACTGTAGGTGCTGTTAAACAACAAGAATCATAATCACAACTCACCTTTAGTATTGCCTATTCTGATTATTTAGCTCATGGCACTGCAGAGCTCTAGTCTGGTTTGGCACGCAGATAGCTATCAATCAAACATACAAAGAACCCAATCACGCCATTGCCCGTGCTGATGATTACACAATACCGTTGAGTGGTGTCTCTGCTCGGTGCCTAATGTCAAGGCGCTCTGTATGCTCACTGTAGCATTGAGCCGCGCGCCGATCAGAATGAGACATGTCCATCATCACCACTCTAATCCTCGTAGTGTTAGGCAGAGCTGTACCACTACTACTGCACACAATTATGTTTTAAGTCCCTTTTACCTATTAAGGGGCGAAGCATTGCGATTTTCGATCTTTGATAGTCGTTACAGATGGTTGGTTGATGATGGCTCTAGCAACCAGTCTTACCAAGCACGCAAAGGAGTATCGTATTACCCAGTACTAACTGGGTTGTGCAGGCAGTGGAAGTCAGATAGGGACGAACTTTCTAACGCCGTTTGATTGTTTTCTGCTTTAGACAATATGTACATATTTTCATTTTTAGTTTAGGTCTGTATCATAGGTCTGTATAGAAACTAATGTAAATACATAGGTAGGTAGTTTTATAAAAAAAAACTAAATGTATAAAAATGCAAAGAGTCCCTTGATGCCACACACCCTCCACGAGGACGACCGACATAGCCAGCGCGTGGCACGATCTACGCCACATCCGTTTTTAGGGTTCTGTACCCAAACGGTAACTAACGGGATCCTATTAGCTATAACTAAGCGTCCAATGTCCGTTCGTCCGTCTGTTGGTCTGCCAGCGAGCTGTATCTCATCTGTAATTGGCAGACAGTTGAAATCTTCACAGAATGTGTATTTCTATTGCCGCTATAACAACAAAATCTAATAAGAACAAATAAAAAGGGGGCTCGGGGTACTACGATTACGGAACCGGTTAGTTCGTGATTTCTATGGAAATAAATACATGTTTAGTTTACGAATTATTTTGGTATTACGTTTGTATGAACGACGCACGCTCCGCCGGCCCCTTAACTTCCAGTGTTGCATTTCCTTGAGTTTTGTCGCTTCTAGTGGATATTCCAACTAAACGTGAACAAGAAATATTTATTTTAGAAAGGTCTTAAAAATAATTAAACGCCCAAACGATTACTTGTGTTACGATAAGAGAACTAAGTAAATATAAGTAACCAACAAGAGCGTCAATATATTCTTATAGATCTAGGCATCATTTGATTAGCAGCCAGCTTGTGTGACGGTGTCGTGTGACGCCATATCATCGAGTTAAGTGTTTACTAAATGGATTAGCTATAGTGATAAGTATCAATGTAATAATCGAAAAGCAAAAACTGTATGAAAATATCGAAAATACAATAATTAGAAGACTGTATTTTATGAAGGATCCAGGGCAAAAGTAGGAATGCATAATGCATGCAGCATGAATAAGCCGCGACAGAATGTTTCGTTTAAAAGTTTTTCAACTACAGAACTTTTCCGCTACGAACGGTTCGCCGACAGAACGATTAATTCATGAGTGTATCGATCTTTCACCAAAGAAAGATTCGTCCAATAAATGATTTTGACCATCGAACTCCATTTTGATTTCTCTTAAAAGTCAAATTCTGAGACCGATCACTGTCCTTATACAAGTCATAGGGAAATGAGATCAAAGAGACGAATAAAAATAGGGCAAGGGTTGTTCAAAGCTTCCCCGCATCACCGCGGCGCGCGCTGCTAATTATTTTGTCGCCCTAACCCCATACAAACTCTTTCCACATTTACAATGAAAATCCATCAAATAATAGACAACGTCCGTAGCAGTTTCAGTGAGGTCAAGTCTCGTTTGTTTCGACTGTTACTTTCTCAGAGTAGGAAACTTCCCAGTCAGATACGAAACCAACTCAGATACGAAACAAAAAGTTTAAAATAAAAAAACAAAATGTAACTTGTAAAAGTGTTTTTAAAATTTAATAAAGCATATTTATTGAAATAAATAAGCTTTACTAGGTTTTCTTTAAATTACAGGTGCAAAACATATGATGGACGCCGGAGATGAAACTTACTGACGTCCTCGATAGATGGCGATGTGCCCCTATCCTGAATCGCGCTATGGTTTCGTTACAAGCGTTGGGTTAGGTCCGCGAGAACCTTTATCTAGGTCGGGTTTTAGAAAGGTAAAGGTATGGTTGTGTCGTATACAATTAACTAATTTTTGGAACTAGGGTAGAGTGCATGCTTACTACCCTGGTTAGAAGGCAAGCAAAACGTTCTTAAATTGTGCGTTGCGAAATTAGGCCATTTAGGGGCGGGACGTAATATTATGGTAGGGTAACCAACCAGGGTAGGTAACTTTTTGGTGTATTTGAATTAACTATTTGGTTGGTTAGTGTGGCACCAGATGGTGCTGTGTGTAATGTCCAGACATATTTATTTTAAATTTATTTATTACTAGCTTCTGCCAGCGGCTTCGCCCGCGTGAAGTTTCAAAATTGGGGTTGAGTGAGAATATTATAAACGTAAGAGTAAACAAATATAATAATAACAAATCTCCGAACTGCTAAGCTATCGGGAGTTACACGTGTTATTGTGAGTCAACTATAAAAGATAGACATATGCTGTCTTGGGATATTTTTTATATAATTTGATGTGGAATATTTCCGTTATACATGATTTCTATGTAGCTTTAACCATTAAGGCTGCACACGCGACGGAAGCTAAAAAAACCAAGTAACTTCTCCCGTTTTCCCAACATTTCCTTTCACTGCTCTGCTCCTATTAATGGTAGCGTGATGAATAGTATACTATTACCTGCTCAGGAGTATGTAGAATAATTGTACCAAGTTTCGTTAAAATCCGTCGAGTAGTTTTTTTTTCTATAAATAACATACAGACAGACAGACAGACAGAAAGACAGACAGACAGACAGACAGACAGACAAAAATTTTACTGATTGCATTTTTGGCATCAGTATCGATCACTAATCACCCCCCGATAGTTATTTTGTAAATATATTTCATGTACAGAATTGACCTCTCTACAGATTTATTATAAGTATAGATTAAGTAACTAAGGATTTGTTTTTGGTTTGATCGGATTGCAAGTGTTATAACTCAGTATTTTATAGACTTGGAGTGAGAAGATGTAAAATGTACTTATTTTATTACGAATATTTTACAGAACCTTGCCGTTTGTCAACATTTATAGAACCAAATGACATGACAAGACATTTAGACAGATGCTGTTTATAGTCATCATAACCATAATCAGGATGATCCACTGCGAGGCTTCAGTGCGTCTTCATGTTTGGCGCTCGTCTTGTCCGGGCCGAGTCTTTTTGACTTGTGCGTGGGATAGGACTAACCTGTGCTCGGATAGGTTAGCTTTCAGTTAGCATATTCGGGAGCAACTGCTTGCCTATGCTACGGTATGGTGGCTTCATGGCTTGCACATATCGCGTGACACAACACTGTGCAAACATTATGTTTGAATCGGCCCTGTTGGGAAATAACCGCGTGTTTCCTTTGAGTAAAAACTTAGCTAATAATATTTGAGCCACTATTCTTAAACCTACCTCCAGGGCCTAATCGTTCCGGGGCTGCGGGACTGTTCGAAAGAGATACCGCGGCTCCGGAAGTCATTTGATGATTTCCGATCCGAAAAAAAGGGCCTAATGGATCAGACTGCTTGAAAGAGGTACCGTGGCCCCGGACACAAAGGGCGAAGAAGGAACATGGATGAGTTTTAGTCAGTAAAAGTCTGACACTCCCGTCCTCTTCGTTCAGAGCGGAAGGGGTCATTTGATAATTTCCCATGCGAATAAAAAGGCCTAATCGATTCACTCACAAAACCTTTAGGGAATTCTGTCAAACAGATATTATTTATTTAAAAATCATGACAACTCTTAAACTTACGAACGAGGAAACCCTTTTGGGTGGTTGATGGTTAACCGCAGACCACCCCAAGACAAGAGCGTGATGAGTGCTATAGCCGACCACAAACGGGGCACCGCTTACACCGCCTGCGTCACCATTCGTCTCGATTAAAATACATGGTTCCACGTCGCACCCAGTTATCACAATCAAAATAAATGACAAATGAAAACCTCAGTGTTGCAAGTCACGACCCGCCCGCTGTATTTTTTCATCGCTGGCAACATTCCCCGTCGCCGCTTTGTTGTTCCACACTCGTCCGACGGATTTTCAATAAAACCACTCTTAGGGACATTGGCCTCTTTTTTCTATTTTGACTTGTGAGAGTATGTTCTCACGCACCTGTTACTGTTATCCTTTCCATTTCTAAATTATGACTATATCGCTTGTTACTGTCCTGTGACTGACACGTCTGTCTCTTAATGTTTTAGGTTCCGGTAATCTACTATTTGTCAATTATATTGGCCGGCCAGAGTTCGCCAGTAGGCATGGTATCTATTGTTTGTAGTATTTTGTCGCTTCTTTTTTGTTTGTAAAGGGGAATAAATCCTCTTCGCGAAGCCGAAGGGCACTTGTTCTCCCCCGTCACTGCAATTATTGTTTTGTTCTACATCATACCGGCCTCGGTTCTGCTATTACAATAGTGTCAGAGTAGTCGATCATTGATTTCATAATGGTCAAATTCTGTCAAATTTTGACAAGTTTGTTAATTCTACTAACATAATGGCGCCATTATGACTTTTCAGTGATCAACCACTGACACTCCATTGAAAGAAATGTTCGCATTTAGTAGTAGATTTCGAAAACCGTTTGTCTTAGTACAAACGGTTTTATAATAATGACAAAACGACAATGCCATTAAAACACAATTTTATTACGAGACCATTGACCGACCAATGATCGACCATAGTGAATTTAGCAGATTACGAACTTTTAGCAAAATGACAATGGGATGGGAATGGAATCGTTTTGGAGTGACGTATTTATACAAATAGCAGAATTAGGCCCCCTGCCAACCTTCTAGTTACGGAGATATTGTGGGGTCAAAGTTACAACTTTTTGACAAGTATTTTTTTAAGCTATTGCATAGCTTCTATCGCGGGCCTTGAGCGTGGAGACCGAATCCAGAAATTCCGTAACGAAAATAACCTAACACCCCCGTAAAAAACAAATGCAATAGCTTTACCGCGGCAGTCCCCGAGTGCCACACGTCTTTTTTTAATACAAGTTTTTACTGTGACATTTTTACTTTAATATTCAATAAAATTCGTCGTTCTTTACTGTATTATTCAATCAATACATCAGCACAATGTTTTCTTTGCTTTACATTGAATGCTTGGTTGACGGCTTCGTGATGAGGTGGTTACTACACCCTGTATGTGCCGCAAAAAATTAGAAAGGGGAGCAAAGTATCGATCCCGATTGTCGATAGCTGATGTATGCGGCGGATGATGGCTCAGAGAGCGCTGGGGGCGCTGGGGCGCATGCGTGGTGATGTGTCATGGTGCGCCCGCGCCGACGCCGCCGCACCGCACACCGCGCGGGTCACAGGTCACCTGCGCACAGTGCGCACCGGACCGCCTACCCTGCGCGCATTCCTTCATGCGTGCCGATGCCAATCCGGCCGAGTGCGGGACTCCTCACACTCCACCACGCGAGCCAGCCTCATATCACCTCCACACTCGGCCGCGCAGCCTCTTAACGAATGACTCGGATAATGATGACTTCGTATATTTTTAATACGTCGAAGGTTAATTGGACGTAGGCAGTGTATTGTAAAAGAATTAACTCACGGACTCGGGGCTCAACTAAACGACTCTCGGAATGTATACACCCAGTTTTTTCTTCTCTTTCATAAACAATTTTGTAAAAAATATTTTTAAATATCAAAATCAATTCCGCAGTGGATGACAAGAAATAACGTTATATAGCTCAATTAGAGCGAGATGAGAGTGCGGCTGTGTAGATGAGCGACCTATTGGCAGCATATTATTGATACCTCTGAAGAAGTAGGAAGGACCTCGCCCAATATAATGGGACTGGGATGATGTCATATATTCATAATCGACAACTGATATAGTACTATACTGTATTACAGTAGAGGGTGGTTAAGTGGCAAAAAATGCAATAAGTATATCAATATTTTGTCAGTTACAGATTTATTTCTCGCCACAATAAATTGGCAAGTACATTAATAAGTTTCGTGAACAATACATACGTTTTTATATACTGTGAGAGACTGATGGTGCCTAAGCTAGACGAAAGCCTGTATTTCAGGACACCAGGTCGTCACCCCTTTGGAAGCACATTTGAACACGATTATACACTCTTACACAAATTAAAAGTACGGTAAGTAATATTGAGCAAAAAACTCAAGATACACATTACAACATTTACAACTGGTGATTACTAAATATTCAATCAGGGGTCAAGTTATATCGGGGCAGCTAGAAGATTTTCCGTAGCGTCATAGCACTACTAATTTTCGATGCACGCATGGTTTTGGCAAGTTCATAAGATCGGAAGCGTCCTATTTATTTTATTATAGAGAAAACGATCATTTTCAAAAAGAGGAGTTGAAGGTAAGGGGTCCATGCTGCTTCAGGAATGCTGTTTGTGAAACAAACAGCTGACGCACAGTTAGGACTTTAGCCTCTTTATATATGTCACCGTAAAATTGTCAAATACGTTATATTGTAATATCTCTAGCGATATTGTAAAATCTCGTAATATTGTCAAACGAACATACTGCTTACAACAAAACGCATTATTTTTCGTGAAATGCATACGATGGTAGTCCACTCACGCGGTGTGGAGGGAAGGAGGGGTCTGCCTTGCCCAGTGGTACAACTCTCATGAAAAGATAATGTACCATTCCTGAGAAATACCTATTAATATAACCTAACCTTAAAACACTTTATATTCCCCTAAAAAGCGTAGTCAACGGAGCCCCGCTTCGCGGGGCCCTATTTCCGAGTGTAGGGTTTAAAGGAACCTAACTAACCTAACGGGGAGGTGCCCCAAGTACCGATTATGGGGGCAGAGATACTTCCGTATGTTCAGTTGACAATAATTCGAGAGTTTACAATATCGCTAGAGAGAAACACGTTATATTGTAATATAACGTGTTTGACAATTTTACGGTGACATATATAATTGCTGCAGGATATCTAAAAATAGCTCTATGGGCTCTTTCTAGTTGCAAGATTGTGTATTTAACTGCCCCAGGACGTTATACAATAAGTTAATAGAGACTGGGTGACGGCAAAGTAGATCGTTTTTAACAGACTGATGTCAGCTACATTTCAAAGGGTTTTAAAACAAATATTAATTTACGTAGTCTATATAATTGCTGAGGGTGTTGATGTGTTCATTAAATCTCAAGTGGGAGTCCATTATAATTCCTAGGTACTTTAGAACAGTTACTTTTTGTAAGCGGGTGCAATCACAAGTATTTGCGTTTAGATTTGGGCAGGAGTGTGCTAATAATATGGAGTATAATGGTGTCGTTTGAAGAAGAAAACTTTTGCAGAGGGTTTCGTACTTCGAACGGTGAACAACGTCTTTTGAACGGTGTCGTTGACGGAGTGTCGCGTGTTTTGTATTTTGAAGTTATTTTCTACAATAGAAAATGAATGAGCTCTATCTGTTCGCATCATTATATCTTACTGTGTTATTTTCATAATGTTGGAACAGAAAAAAGAATGTGTAAATTAATATAAAAGTAGCTAACAAGCGAGCAGTACGAGTACAAGTCGGCCAGTTTCCCTTCACACACATTAACAGAGACAGCTTTATACTCTGTTTAATTTAAACCAAATGAAATTGTATAAAAAGCAGCAAACGGGTTAATTAAAACCAATATCATTAACATGTAGGCCGGCCCGGGCGGCACTATAAACGTCGGCCGGCACCGAACCTGGGACCTTTATTGAAATGAGGAGAGAAGACATGTGTCCCTAGACCACACACTACGCGTATGATCTTCAGCCCATCATGGAGCACCCCCGCTGGGCTCCAACTGATTGAGACAAGGAGCGTCATGGACGAGTGGGCTCATGGGCTGGACGATGTCACTACTTCGTAATTTTATTTTCGGACAAGCCCACCGCACTGTTCCCAAACCACTGTAACTCCTGAAAGCCGAAACCAACAGTGGCGATCACCAGAAACATTGAAGTTCGACGAATTCCTGAACTAACAATAATTTAACTGTCTTGAATTGAACTGAAAACTACAAAAGGTTTCGTGGTTAAATAAAATGCCTGTTTTTAGTTACACTACACCTAAGTCCTACCCTAACAGATCTCAGATCTATCAGCCTTTTATGTTTTTACAGGATAATGGTGCGCCATGTCTTATTTCGTTGAGTTGTTAATTTAATTGCAGTGGCTCAGACCTTGGTGTGACTGAAAACGTACTTATTTGATGGCGATTTAAAAGAAGTTGCAAAGTAAAATTAATTATTATTCACTTTTATAGTCTTATTTTTTTTCGATGGCATTTGAATTTCGGTAACTACACATTGTTAAGTGATAGAAATATTAGACAGTAAAACTCAAAGACCCCAAAGAACCAATGATGAATGTAAATTCATTCGTAATCGTTAAACCTCTATCAACCGGACCACTCTCGCTTAGAACATAACACAAAGGTGACTGATATCTTAGCTATCTACTACTTCACCGAGATAACTGCATTTAGATACACAGTAATTTATTGATGTTTGGCAGGATTACTGTAGAACCATTTCTGTGTTTCTGTATAAATAAGTTAATCTATAGGCTGTGGCGCTACTTATGGGAGAGGCATCATATGTACAGCTACAGAGTGGATTGATTGAACTAGACATATTTTATAAAAATAAAGACATTAAAGAAAGAGGTTTCACTTTTCAGTTCAGCATCTCACACGATATTACTGTAGTGTTAGCAACTTTCTGGCTTAAATAAAAAAGTACTGCATTTTAAAGAATCACGCCATAAATGGACATTTTTATGGTATTTGTAAATCAATACGTATTTTCGGAAAAATACATATACAGGGTGGAAACGGTTAACGGGGCAGTAAGGAGAGCTACCTTAAGGTGAAAGCGTCAGGGCGCCCGCGAAATCAAATTTTTAACGTTTCTTTACAATTTTCAGGCCAGTGCTAAGTTGTATGTTGATAAACATATCGGTCGCAACTGTTAGACGTATTACGTTACAAAATTCAAAATCATCAATACAACCCTCCAAGTTCATAAGAGTCGATGAACGAATTTTTAACGGTCCAAGTCATTCCTCCACTTTTATGAACTTTGAGTTTAATTGGTCTTGTGATCGAAACCTCACTCGAAATCATAGCAGGTGCTAAGAAAGAATTTATGAATCTGAAAAACACAAAAATAAATAAGTGAAATGATCACGAAGACGGAATTTACATTTACATAACTACACGTTTTGTGACATTTTTTTTTTTTTTTTTTTTTAGTTAGTTTTCTACCGCGGACGTGGGGTTCCGCGCTCTTATTTACATTTTATTTACTGTTTGATTGATTTAGAAATAATTAAAACTATGATCGTGCTCCATCATTGGACACGTTACATTAAACTAAGCTTATTATTAGTAACTTAAGATCTACGTGAGTCCATCAAATATATTATATGTATATATATATATATATATATATATATATTTTTTTTTACTAGGCTTTACAGCTGTTGATGTGGGAGTGGGAGAGGCTTTTGGTTTTGGGGTTAGGATGGGGGTTTTTTTGTTAATTACGTCGTCTGATCAGGGACTTCGCTAGCCTGAGCAAAGCTTCCACAACGACTGTATCTCGATGCTGCATGGCCGTCTTCAGGTTGTACTCAACAACCGTTTTAGTTGGCGCATCCATCGCTCTCTTCGCAAAGCGGCCAGTGGCGTCATCAGCGTCGTCGGTGTAATAGACGCAACTGACTGTATGTCTCGACACCGCCACTACCGCGTGGGAAATGCTGTCGTGGATTTAGAGTCTCCTAGACTTGGTGTTGATGATAATCACGCTGTCGAAGGTAAGACCCTGGGCCTCGTGGATGGTTAGCGTGCGCGACTCTTCGCCGGAGCCGTATCCCTGGCTGATGAGAACAGCTTTCTCTTCTTGCGTATGAACCAGAAATAGGGTGTTTTGGGCGGTGCTCGGTATTTGCGCTCCTGTGTAACCTTTCACGCTCAGTGAGTGGACCCGCGACAGCGACAGCTTGGAGGAGTATATACCAGAGTATATCTCGCTCAACGCAAATGCCACATCCATTGGATTGCGGTGTGTGCAGAGCAGCTCCTGGGTGATGCCAGCCACCAGATTTGGACGGGGATACCTTAGCTCGAAAAGGTTCTCACTGTCCAGAAATGGTAGCTGGTTTATGTCTTCGATTTGTCCTCCAAATTGTCAAGCAAAATGTAAGGTAAAAGATTTTTACAATTTCTGACTTTTTGAGTACTCCAAACTGGGCTAGTCCAGAAGAACTTCTTGATAAGTATTAGTAACAGGATCGATTGGCATCAAAAAAAGTTTTGTGCAAAATGGCAATTTTCTTGCTTACTGTACATTTTTTAGGGTTCCGTAGCCAAACGTCAAAAAACGGGACCCTTATGGATTCGTCATGTCTGTCTGTCTGTCCGTCCGTATGTCACAGCCACTTTTTTCCGAAACTATAAGAACTATGCTGTTGAAACTTGGTACTTAAGTAGATGTATTCTGTGAACCGCATTACGATTTTACACAAATATAGAAAAAAAAAACAATAAATTTTCGGGGTTCCCCATACTTAGAACTGAACAATTTTGTTTTTTCATCAAACCCGTACGTGTGGTGGGGTAACTATGGATATAGGTCTTCAAAAATGATATTTGTTTCTAACATCAATTTTTTCTAAACTGAATAGTTTGTCGAGAGACACTTCCAAAGTGGTAAAATGTCCCCCCCCCCCCGTAACTTCAAAAATAAGAGAATGGTAAAACTAAAAAAAAAAATATAGTTATCAATTTATCTAAAGGAGACAATTTTTTTTGTTCGACGATTAGTTTCCCACATAAATTCTAGCATATAATAATGAAACTTACATTGATTTCTTCCTTATAACCTCTAGATTCCAGTGGTTTAATTAGTTTAGCATTGTCTAACCGGAATAAATGCGAAAAATCTGCAAAAACACTTACGAAAACCAAAATAAACAGAAAAAGTAAATGTCAAAATAATGAAGTTGTCTGTCAATCACAAAAAAAGTGGGTTTATAACGTTTCATGCCACGTTGATTGTTTAAACCACCTATGCGATTTTAGTGTAAACTTATAAAAATGGCATTAAAAATGCTCATAGTTTAATAATATTTATTTTTATATTCTTTCTGATTCTATAATAATTATATATAGCACATATGATTTCCAACGGATAGGTACCGTACTTTTTTTAGTAAACAGAAAAACGCCCCTATTCACGTAAGTATTTGCTGTCAAATGACATTGACCACAACAGGAATGATTTGACTCGCAAAAAAATATCATAACATAGCTTATTTATTATGATTTTAAGATTCCGTTTTCATTTCTACGTAATATTTCCTTTAAAACCATAGTAAAATGGTTACTTTTTTTTGGTGTTATTATGAATAATAAATGCAACGACCAGGTGGGCCCAAAAAAAACGATCTCCTTTATGTAACTCAAAGGTGACCGACTGACTGACATAGTGATCTATCAACGCACAGCCTAAACCACTGGACGGATCGGGCTGAAATTTGGCATGCAGGTAGATGTTATGACGTAGGCATCCGCTAAAAAGGATTTTTATCAATTCTACCCCCAAGGGGTTAAAATAGGGGATGAAAGTTTCATAAGTTCCCTTTAAAGGGGTGAAGCAGGGCTCCAAAGTTTGTATGGGGAAACAAGATAAGTTAGACTATTTCATTCGAAACTTCATAGGAGCACTCCTATTAATAAAATGAGTAGAAATGGGTTTCAGGTTTTTTCAGAAACCAACCCCTAAGAGGGGGAAATGGCGTGGCAAAGTCAGAAAATCAACAGGGGCATTGTTTTTATGAATAATAAATTCAAAAATATCAATGTTAAGATTAACTTCTGCGTAGAAAAAAAAAAAAAATTTTTTGTAAAGATAATTATGAAACAATCTGTGATTTAAATAGTAAGATTACAAAAATGACAAATATTGTATTCCATTATTATAATTAAACTGAACGATGTTAGATAATATTTAAGTTAGTTTTTTAAATAATAAATATTTTCTTCTATCGGACATTTTTATTTCTTAGTTCCCCGCACTATGCGAGTGATATTCGTAGGTGTGCTAAGTGGAATACTTTAGGTGTGCTTCGTCTGGGTGTGCTTCATGGAATACCTCCTCAAAATGAACCCTAGTGATATTGATGCTATTAGGTATTAATATTTTGCCACCACGTGTTGATCAAATAATAATTTTGATTCAAATACTACTTAAGGTGTACATCATTTAAACTTCCACCGAAACTTTGTTTGAACGAGCTCCAGTACGTAGTTTTTTTTTTAATACGTTACAAATCGTAAACCGCAATTTAACATCGATCAAAGTTACAGTCGTTCGTTGTAACTTTTATATTATGTTACTTGCTGCTACGGAACCCTTCATGGGCGAGTCCGACTCGCAATTGGCCGCTTTTTTTAAATCTGTGAATGGAGAACAAAACTTCACGAAAAATCATGGATGGTTTCTTAAGACCATTTTCGTGTAGTTGCAACTGTGTATCTCCCCTCACTGCCCCGGTAACCGTTTCCACCCTGTATACAGGCTGTAAAACACCTCTTAACGAATCCGAAAACCACTTGTTCTCCCCGTCATTGCGATCAGTTTTTTGTTTCACACTATGCCTTCTACTAGTTACGGAGATATTGGGGGTCAAAGTTCCAACATTTTGACAAATGTTTTTTAAATAAGTAGTACAAGTTTTTACTGTTAGACTTTTACTTTAAACACCTCTACGACCCCCGTACTATTCAATCCATCCATCAACACAATGTTTTAAGAGCGTTACATTGAGTTCTGCCAATAAACATGAATTTTCACCCCAAAAAAACAAAACACGTTTCCCAGCAATAATTATTGCGTAAAGTTTGATGTACATAATGCTTGGTTAACGGCTTCGTGATGATGGGGTTTACACCCTGTATGTATGCGCGATTGGGCTGAGTCGATTTGGTTGCTCAACTGCTCGCGAGTGTAATAATCAATGAGAAATATGTCAAGTTTATAAGTAACATTTTCAAACTATAACACGGCTGGGTGCGGCCAAGAGCGGCCCGCGTCTTAACATCAAGCCTACTTCCCATTTGTCGTCTACAGCACAATGTCCAATCGTTTCTCGTTATTAAGACTTTTATTAACATATTTATTGGGCGATAATAAAAATGTTGATTTATAGTTTCGTGTCTTTATAAAGATTTCATTGAACTGGCGGAAAGCTTTCAATTCAAATACAAAGTATTTATGGGCGGATTGATTTTTAAATCATTTAATAATACATTAATCTTTGATTTATTTTTAATGTGAAACTGTAAATGTCGGGTTTTGTGAGAATATGGACATTTGACAATATTGAGAGGTTTTGTACCTAAAATATGATACTTAATAATAGAGAGCTGTCAAAGGAACGTCATAAAGAGGCTGTGATCCTGCGTCGCATGACGATGACGCCTTGAATCAACACGGCATAGGCATTTTTTCTTGGGCTTTTCTTATTTCCTTTTTATTGTACTCGTATATTAAAATGCCTGCCCTGCATTAATTTCAGTCGACGTTGACACAAAACAAAATCTAGTTAGTACTCGTAGTACTATTGAAGTAACACATCGGCCGGCGGAGGGCCTAGAGAGGAGCTTCATGCTTGACAGACGTTCAGTACACTGACATGAGTTTCCCGGGAGCTTGAGTCTGCCGCAACAGGATTTTCCCTCATCGTCACCGCTGATGGTCACTTTGTCCAGGCGAGGACACCTGTAATAGGTGTAGGTACACCTCTAACAGATGTACAACAACTACAGGTGTATTACAAGAAGCACTATGCTCTATGCCCTATGCCCTAATTCCAATCATACTTAGTTGTTCATAAGATTCGCCGAGCCGAAACCACCCTCATGAAACTCTCTTAGCATAGTGTTACTTGCAGTAGACCCTGTATATCGTCGCCTGTGCGACAGATACCTTACGTTCGCCAAGCCACTACCACCGTTATGACACTCACTTGGCATAGTCTTGCTTGCAGTAGACCTGCCGGTCGCGCAGGAAGCAGGAGGGATGGCGGTCCAGCTGCACTGCGCACACGCAGCAGCGCAGGCAGGCGGTGTGCCACGCGCCGCCGCCCACCTCCAGCAGGAAGCGGTCCGCGATGGGCTCGCCGCACGCGCAACAAGTGCGGTGCTCCGTCTGAAACATTCAGGAGACATCATGAAAACCAACAGCGCAATGTTCGAGCCCCGAAATTGTTTGAAGAACGAATGAAAGTGTTCTTCATCATTCGCCGGGGCTTTCTCAACTATGTTGGGCTCGGCTCTCAGTGTAACCAAAATCAGCTGAATACCAATGTTTTACATGTAGTGATTGCCTATCTGACTTGCACAGGCCAGTTACTGGGTAACGCGATACCCCTTGACAGGACTGGCAAGTTGTCAGGCAAGACATGGGTGAGGTCTTGGAGTGTGTGAGTGAATAGGAAAAAACTTCTGTTAAAGCGTTTCAGTTTTGAAAGCGATTGCCAGCTAGTGCCTCACTGTAATCTTCTAGGTTCTCAGACCGGTGTAGACATACATTTGGATGTCTGGTGATGACTAGAGTAAACGAACAAAAAAATGTTTTATTGTCTTCCTGCCACGATATGATAAGTTCAAAAAGGTTTCCATTACCAAAAAAAAAACTCTTAATTTTCGTTAAAAGTCATTAAAATATAAATATCGTGAGGTTGGTTGGTCGTTTTAAGAGTTCGTGTTGGTTATAATGGTGCATGTAGAATTTCTTGAAGTACGCTCATAGATATCTTCGTCTTCTGGCTATTGTATCGTAATATTCTTTTTCCGATCGTCTTTGTTCTTTATTGCCTGTAATATCATCATCTTCCAGCCCGTGTCTCATTCTATTGGAGGTCGGCGCAACACTTCTCCTTCTTGCATTCTCCCCTGTCCGACGTCACGGTATCATTTGCTCCTTTCTCTTTCATATCAGTCTTCACATAATCCGTCCATCTTTTATTTGGCCTTCCACTCCCTCTCCATCCATAAACATTCATGTTCATCACATTTTTAGTCATGGTATGAACATGGGATGAAACATAACTTTCATTCCTCCTCATTACGTGTCCATACTAAGGTAAACAACTTCCTTTTAATTTTTCTGTAACAGGCGCCATTTCCAAACTTCCTCTAATAAACCCATTCTTTACTCTATCATAATAGTGCTGTGCTGTATAGCAGAACTGACGTAGCGCTCGTTCGATATAAGTAATCAACAATGGCAAGCAATAAAAATAAATGTAAATTTTGGAAAATAGGTTTATTCGCGCTGCAGTTATTGATAGTGGTAGTGAAAGCGTGAAAAATAATTAAGAAATATTTAAAAGTAAATAGAATTTCGAAACAAGCACAAGCGGTGAGTTTTGTTTACTACCTATACATATCACTAATTTAAATAAAATTTGAGTAAATGCATTAAAAGGACTAAAAAAGAGTCGTTTAATTTTTTTACCATCTTTCTTATTTCTAATATATAAAATTCTCGTGTCACAGTGTTAGTTTCCATACTCCTCTAAAACGGCTTGACCAATTTTTATGAAATTTTATACACATATTCAGTAGGTCTGAGCATCGGCTACTATCTATTTTTCATACACCTAAGTGTTATGGGTTATCCACCCCTAACATTTTTTTAACTAGAAATTATTTATATGGCAAAACAATAAATTAAATACGATTATATACATATGTTGAATAACCATGTACATTTTTTAGTAGGTCACTATAGTGACAGGCTTATGTATCTGGATATCAACACTATAGTTGGTAATCTTATGTCATCACGGGGTAAGGTGTATCTACCTATTGGATGTAGACACAAAATAGCTCGGCTATTAGCTTATAGTATTCACACAGACATAAATAGTATGTCTAAGTTTAGTTATATTATTAACACTGCGACAATTAGTAATTCTACTAATGTACAGGTGACTGGCACAAATGTATATAGCACTAGTGCTATAAATGTTTACACACATTTTACTGGGGAAGATCCATCTGTCACCATGGAAAATTCTCAATTAGGGTTTATTAGTAATAGGGTCTTGTTGTCTGAGGATGGCACGGGTGTCTCCGGCCTCACTCCAAATTTTAATATGAATTTAAACTAGAAAGTGAGACAACAGAAGGTACCATTAACAATATTTTTGTTAATTCTACCAACAGCAAGGTATCTTCTTGCACTCCATTAGTTAGTAAAAAAGGGCCTCAGCAAAACACCTTAAAATTATTCCACCAAAATATCCAAGGCATTTCTTCCAAATTATTAGAAATTGAATTGTTTTTAGAAAATAGTAAGTTTGACATTATTTGTTTTACTGAACATTGGCTAAAGGATTACCAAATGCTTATTAATTATGAGAACTATATGGTGGGTAGCTGCTTTAACCGTAAAACTATGCTTCGTGGAGGTTCCCTAATATTAATAAAAAATAGTTTTAAATATAAGCAACGTAATGACATAGTAGGTCTCTCGGTTGAACATTGTGTCGAACTGTCCTGTGTTGAGCTAGATAAGCATATAATTGTGTGTGTGTACAGAGCCCCAAACTATCAAAACTTTTCCATATTTGAATCAATAATGGAAGATGTCCTGGCAAAACTTGCAGCCAGTAATAAATCTAAAATAATTTGTGGTGATTTCAATATCAATATTTTAGAAGAAAATTCAAATAGCAGTCGGTTATTAAATCTTTTTAAGTCATTTGACTTGACTAACGTTTTTATTGAACCCACTAGAATCACAACTTCTTCTGCTACTTGTATAGATAATGTTTTCTGCGATTGTGATTACTTAGATAAAGCCATAATAAATTGTTTGCCGTCTGACCATAGCGGACAAACTGTAACTTTTAGGTGTAAAACTCCTATGCAAAAAGTTCAGATTAAATTTAGACCTATAACTTCTTGCAAATTAAAGAGGTATAATACTTCCCTACAGAACAAGTTAAGTGTAATGAGCCAAGAGGATATTAATATAAATCAATTGTATGATCGTTTCTTTTCATTAGTTCACAAGGAATTCAACAAAACTTTTGAAAAGAAGACAAAGAGTATTTGCCCTAAATTTATATTTAGTGATTGGGCAACTAGAGGTATCAGAAAAAGTAGGGAAAGGCTATTTGAGCTTTACAGCCTTAAGCCTTTTATAAACACTGAAACTTTTAGCAAGTATGTTGCTACGTATTCAAAGATTTTTAGAAATACTTGCAAGGTTGCTAAAGCCCTGCACATTAGCAACAAGATCAAAACAGCAGAAAATAAAATAAAGACCGTTTGGAAAGTTATAAATAATGAGACCAACAGAAAGAAAATACGTAATAATACTTTTACATTAGATACAGCATGTGGTCTTAGAAGCTCTAATCAGGAAGTAGCTCAAGAATTTGTTAATTTTTTTTACCGAAATACCAATAAAAACTACGGAGGCTCTTAATTCCTCACCTGAAGCCTCAATTAGCTTATTAAAGGCGAATGTGTCTGGCTGCCTGGCTGAATTTAAATTTAAACACATTAACCCCATGACAGTTATTAAAGCTTTCCGGCAAATTAAAATCAAACTGACTGAAGATTTATGGGGAATGTCTATCAAAGTTTGCACATCTATACTTGAGACCATAGCCCCGTACTTGGCTTTAATTTTTAATTTATGTGTAGACCAAGGAGTTTTCCCTGATTTAATGAAATACAGTAAAGTCTTTTATGGTCTTCTTTTACCTCTTTTCAAATCCGGGGACAGTAAAGATGCCAATAATTATAGACCTGTATCCGTGTTACCAGTTTTTAGCAAGGTTTTTGAAAAAGTAATGCTTAATCAAATGCTCTATCATTTTAACACTAACAGAATCTTCCCTGATCAACAGTATGGTTTCACCAAGGGACGTTGTACAACTGACGCCGGTGTAACCCTATTAAAGCACATATTTGCTGCGTGGGAAGAGTCCCAAGACGCAATAGGAATTTTCTGTGACCTCTCCAAAGCTTTTGATTGCGTAAATCACGACACATTACTTTTGAAACTGGAGCATTACGGACTGGGTAAACTTGCACTTAGCCTGCTAAAATCTTATTTGAGCGATAGAAAACAACATGTTCAAATAAACGGTGTTAATTCACAGGGTTTGAATGTAAAAATGGGGGTTTCGCAAGGCTCAATATTGGGTCCTTTGTTGAAACACCAATCTCAAAATATGGTGTTGTTTGCTGATGACACTTCTTTAATTTTTAAGATAAATAGACGGGCCAAAAATCTAGATGACGTGAATGATGCCCTACTTCAGGTCCAAAATTGGTTCACAGCAAACAATTTGGTATTAAATGAAAAGAAAACTAAATGCATAAGATTTTCATTACCGAATGTTAAAAGTAGTGATTGTGAGATAATATTGAATAAAGAGAAACTCGAATTCGTAGATAAAACGGTTTTCCTGGGGCTTACGCTTGATTCAAGGCTACAATGGGGTTCTCATTTAACATCTCTTGCGGGGCGCTTAAGTTCAGCAGCATATGCCATTAGAAAAATCCGTCAATTCACTGATGTGGATACCGCTAGACTGGTCTATTTTAGTTACTTCCATAGTATAATGTCTTACGGTATTTTGCTATGGGGACGGGCTGCTGATATTGAGTCTATATTTATTCTGCAGAAAAGAGCCATCAGAGCCATATATAATCTTCGTAGGCGCGATTCTCTAAGGGAACTATTTAAGGATATTGGCATCATGACGGTTCATTGCCAATACATCTACGAAAACATAATGTACGTCAGAAAAAATCTGCATCTTTTCGGTAAAAGAGGCGACAGACACAATTACAGTACTAAAAATAGGGACCAACTAGTTCAGCCAGGCTTTAGACTCGCTAAAGTAGACTCATCTTTCATGGGGTACTGTTTGAGATGCTATAATAAAATTCCACAAAGTATTCTTGAACTGAATGAGACGAAATTTAAAACATGTATTAAACGCACACTATGTAAGCAAGCATATTACAAGTTGAGCGATTATATCGCTGATAAAAATGCTTGGCTCAATGCTGGTCCTGCTCCACAAGGACAGGGGCGCAAAACTTGATAGCATTAAATGGTATTGTTGGAGCTGCTGAAGATTGTACAACTATCTTTGCATTGTATAGATTCAATGTTAGTATTATATAATCGCATAGCCCATATTGTGTGAGTACTATGTACTAGAAAGCTATCATTCACTGGAAACCTACTTTAGTTTTTGACTTGAATGTGCCCTGGCGGTTGAGAGTATGTCATGCTCACTCAAATGTCTCGCTGATGGTGGCGCGTGTGTCGGACCATTTAGCTCCCTTCAAAGTGGTTGAGCTGAATGGTGCTGATCCATGCGTCATGTTCGTGAACGGCTGCTGTCAGTTGTGACTGGTCATCTCTTGGTTGCCATGGCTTATTTGAAAGAATTATTTTGTTTTTACTATGGACACTTTTAAGTGCACATCTTGCTACATTGTTCTCACATAATCTACCATCTCAACATGAATGATGTAACCAAGATTTTGTAACAATAATTTGATTTAAAAGAGTGTCCATGGAGTTTCTTGCCCGTTCTTCTCCATAGAGATCTACGTTAGGGAATGGGCAACTACAGTACTTTCACAGTTTTTATGTCTTGTGACTGGGACTGTAGCTACATTTAATATTCATCTTTGTTTCGACAATTCAAAAGTGCCTGTTATTGGCCTACTTGAAATAAATGCTTTGATTTTGATTTTGAATATTTGCCAGGTCAGCTAGTATGTAATATAAAACAAAGTCTCCCGCTGCGTATGTATGCCCCTATGTATGCTTAGATCTTTAAAACTACGCAACGGATTCTGATGTGTTTTTTTTTATAGATAGAGTGATTCAAGAGGGAGGATTTTGTATATAATTTTACGCGGGCGAAGCCGCAGGCATCGGCTAGTACGATACAAAAGCTTGTCGCTAGATTTACGTAAGTACTCGTATATTTACTTATTTTGACACTTTTTTAATTCAAATCAATTAGATACACAAGTAAATGAGAAGGTAGTTTACCTGTGTAGATAGACAACTATCTACACAAGTAAATCTGACAATGACCATGAAGAGCGCTAAACGGAGAAATTGTGCAGGTTGCAACGAGAGACTGCGGAGAAGCTTTAATGGTTACGAAGCAAAAAAAAAAGTTAAAAAAAAGTCTTATTGCAGGAAATTGGAACCGAAACCTTTGCGTGAAATGTTTCCAAGACAGGCATAAGAAAATAAAACTATTTTCTTTTCTTTCAAAAAAATTCTGTTTTATTTTCGATATCCCCTAATTTTTGTGTGTCCCATCACTACTAAAAATACTATCTAGTGAGGTTCAGTTCGATATCGGCGTGCCACTTTCCCCGGTTTATTTCTCAATTCCTGTTTGGCAGATCCCGGGGCGAATCGAACCTAAGGAAGTTGGGTTCAAGGTCATTCAAACAGTACAAAAAAAATAAACATTATGTTTTCACAAAGTTATAGCAATTCAATCTATAATGCTAGTGCTGGTGGGTCGAGAAAAACCTGCCTCGCACTGGCGGAAATATCGATGAGGGCACATTTCGACCCGTCGCCGCACCAGATGAAGGTTTATGATTTTAAATGCCGCAGCTAAGGTGTTAAGTTTTCACGGTTTATAACTAAACTTGTCTTTTCCTTATCCTTACTTTGTCCATTCTGGTCAGTCCTCACATCTCTTCATTTTTGATTTCCGCTACATGCAATAGTTTTTCATACATATTTTTTTACTGCCTAGCCTTCTGATCTATACAGTACGAGAGGTCTAATCATAGACTATAAATATATTTTCCCATTTAACTAGAGGTGGGTGGGTCCGCAATCCGCAATCAAATTTCAATCCGTGGACCGTAAGTTGTACCAGTAAATTTCAGTCCATTATCACACGAAAGGTAAGGGCTGAGAACTCACCCTTGGAGCAAGCTGTCGACTGGACCTTGGGTACTGCACCGACTGTGACCGACTGACTAGTGATTATATGAATGAAAGTTTCAGCTGATTATAAAATTTATAGCGAGACGAACAGAAGGAAGACAAAAGCATGACCCGAGGGCAGAAAGATGAAGATATGTGTTGCGATTTGCGTGTTGCCAAGAAGAAGATAAATAGATAGATAAATCATTTTCCCACCCTCTGCACTACACCCTGTCAAGCGCTTATTGGGAAAACACCACCATGTTTACATATTGCTTGCATACAACAACAAAATCAATAACATAATTACATTGCCCAATAATTCTCTATTCTCTGCTGGTTTAACAAATAAACATGAGTCGTGATAACAATAACAATGCTACACTCTGTGCCACCCTGGCGACCGGCCCTGCGTCGCCGCACAAATAATAGAATGCTTTAAAATCGAGTTATATCGCGACATGTGTGCGGGCGGGGGCGTGGTGTCGCGTAATCTAATGATACTGCAACACCGCGCCACAGTCGCACTGTGGCATAAGCAGAACAAGCTTTAATCAGAACGTAACTTAGTTAAGTATCCGTGTTGCAACGTTGCGTCATGGATTATGCATTTTTGAGTGAACTAGCTGCGTAGTGCGGACGTGATTAGATTCTGTGTGAAGATCGCCTGAGAGAAAAAAAAGGATGTACTATTATAGTTGTTGCTATACTGCACAAATTACCTACTTTTCAATAAACTTCCTTGAAAACTGGATCTTATCGCACTACGACTAGATCCAACATGTCTTTCACACCCGTGCATTTTTTTTTTTTATCCGCAGGTGTGCGGAAAAAATAATTTCCACAGATACGTAGACGACGTTCAAATCGATTGAATGCCCGCGGTCGGAGGTGAATATATATATATTTTTTTCAATATGCGTCTTTACGGTGTAAATAGTTTTAGTTTTTAAAATGTCTGCCGTGATTCTTAATACAAGCACGGCTCCCTCTTCCGTCTTAAATAATTGCTTCCCTGACGGCGGGATCCACCCCTTGCCCCCTCGCTCACCAGATCTGACCCCGCTGGACTTTGTCGTGTGGGACCGGGCCAAGGAACTGGTGTATACGAATGTTGAAATAAACACGAGAGAAGAATTGATGGAGAGATAATTCAGCGTTTGTAACAATGAAGCTGGAGATAATGTTCAAAATAATAGCAATAGAAGTGAGAAGACGGAGCCGTGTTTGTGTCGTGTAAATTCAAATGTTGTTTTAATCAGTCTGCCTAAAATTTAAAACTCTATCAAATTGGTTTTTAGGTCTTAATTTCAATATTTAAGGCACCAAGCGTGTTTTGAAAAAGGTTTGAACAATAAAGCTTACTTCGCTTTTTTCTCTAAATTAGGTCTACAAAAAACTTTTTTACAAAAAATAAAACCGACTTCAGAGAAAACAAAAAAGTGAAAATAACAGAAAAACGCTCCAGAAGTCGGTGACCTTTTTTTGATTGATTTAGTTTTTTTGTCACCGACTTCTGAAGCGTTTTTCTGAAGTTATTTTCACTTTTTTGTTTTCTCTGAAGTCGGTTTTATTTTTTGTAAAAAAGTTTTTATTTTTCACTTTTTAGTGGTTCACATGTGCTTACCCCTTCACAGCGTACCGGCGTGATTTTAGGTTATGAACTGGTGTAAACAATAGACAGATATGAGATTTCGGCAATCCCAGTACATTTGCTATCATTTATTGAGGAGTTCCGTTGCATATCCGAAGTTCTTCATCAAATCTTCATCAAATTGAATTGGGATCACTTCGAGAAAGTACAATTCCTAAAACTACCCAAACCGCTTCTAGTGTGCCTATAAAATGTGAAGAATTCTCTCTATTTCTCCAGAATCCCATCATCAGCTACTGATTTGATGATTATAAGACCACACAGGAAGCACCAGCTTTCAAATAAAATAAGAACGATCAAAATCGGTTAACCCAGTAGAAAGTACGGAGGTAACAAATATTTTCGAAATCGGGTGTATTTTACACATGTGCGTACCCCCTCAGAGCATACAGGCGTGATGTTCCGTCATAATATAGTATAAACAATGAACCTACAAGCGATGGCAGCAATCACTGCAGATTTGCTGTGTATTTTTGAAGAGTTCCGTTGTATATCTCCGAAGATCAGCATCAGGTCTTCAGCAAACTAAAATGGGACCAAACGGGAAGCACCAGCTTTCAAACAAAAAAAGAACCATTAAAATCGGTTCACCCAGTCGAGAGTACTGAGGTAACAAACACAAAAAAAAAAAAAAAAAAAATACAGACGAATTGATAACCTCCTCTTTTTGGAAGTCGGTTGAAAAGTATTCATGAATTTTTTAAATTTGTATGAACTTATGTCTGTAAAAAAATGTCTGACGACACAGAGGCCATAAACATGTTTTGCTAGATTTCTTACACACAACTTTTATAAAATAAAATAAAAATGAATTCATTTATCATTCAATTTGCCCTGCCTTGCAATGTTAACTAAACTGCTTATTGGTATAAGCAGTTTAGTTAACATTTACGGATTATTCGAAAAAAACACATAAAAATTAAATAAATAAATAAATAATAAAATCGTAGTTTCTTAATTCCAAATTGTAATAAAAGGCAACTGGATCTGGTGTTGAGTGGGCGCAGTGGGATGACGAGGGTCTGCAACCTGCAACCCGGGGACGTGTATCACCCGCCGCTTGCGGTCGGCGTTGCAACGTCATGTTCGCCAACACCAACACATTTCACACCCTCAGTCACAATATACGAGTATGAAGTGGAATTTTCGTAAAGCAGATAATAAACAAGTAAATTTTTAAATTACTAGACTGTAAAGATTTATGCCGTATTCAAGATCCTCATGTGGCTTTAAAATTTTATTATGATAAAATATATTAAACTTTTGAAGCTAGCATTCCTCAAAAAACTAAAACTATTAGTAATAGAAGATATCCAGATTGGTATAACTTAGATCTTATTAAAAAAATTAATTACAATACAATTTGCACAAAAAGTATTGAGATATTCTCACAGTGTCGGGCAAGGGTTAAAGGCGGAAACAGCGAGTTCTCACCTCCGGTACTGAGATCGAGTACCTACAGAACAATCTTGCTACATACCCTAATTAATCATTCTGGAATTTCGTGAGGTCGAGAAAAGACACTTCTAGTCGGTACAAATTGATCAAAGAGGGACGAGTTCTATCTGATGATGAATTCGCTAATCGAATATGCGAGTCTCTTTCACTCACAGCGGGCACGCTGAGCGGAGGTGGCGTGCCAGGAGGCAGCGCCCAGCGGCGCATATGCGCACCCAGCGCACCTCGCCTGCCTCGAGCGGCGCGCGCTTACTGGTCTGCCACCTAAGGTCAGGTCTAGGTCCGGACGGGATTCCGCCCTTTTATTTTGAGAGATTGTCGCATGGTATGAGTAGAACCTTTGCTGCACATATATAATGTTTGTTTATCTGAGGCACATTTGCCTAGCCGTTGGAAACTTTCTCGGGTGGTACGTGTACCGAAAGGGCCAGGTGGTACGGAAGTCAGTAACTTCAGGCCCATTGTGATACTTAGCACACCAGCCTAAGTATTCGAGATGGCTGCTCACCATAGCCTTTATGCACAGATAGATCCACATTTGTCTGATACGCAGCATGGCTTCCGTTCTGGGTGAGGTACAACGGGGAATTTGCTTCATCTGATGACACATTTAGTACTAGCTGTTGATGCTGGGGTTCAGGTGACGTTACCTATATGGACTTCAGGAAGGCGTTCGACACAGTCGACCATGACATACTCTTGACAAGGCTGGCATAAACATTTCATACTGTAAAATTCTTCGTCAGTTATCTTCGAGATAGACGTCAGTATGTGGACTGTGGCGAACACTTCTTGGAGAGTTACCAGATCGGGAGTCAGTCAGGGTATCTATTTGGGACTTTTCATTATTGTGAAAATTGATTTACCTAGGGTAGTCAGGTCAACATGCATGCTATTTGCTGACGACCTTAAGTTGTCTGCCGTTCTAAAAGACTGCCGACCATGACAGCACGACTTGGATAGGGTCACTGAATGGAGTCACTCCAATGAGCTATACTTTAATGTATTAAAGAGTTCGGTGCTTTCATTCACATGCACACGAATCCCTCAACACCACTAGTACAGGATGGACGGGGAGCCGCTGCAGCGTGTCACGGAGGTACAGGATTTGGGCATTCATTTCACACGTGGTGCTCGTTTTTAAAAAGGCCTACGGGAATCTGGGATTTATGCTGCGTCAAGCAAATGATTTCACAATCCGTGCATTGAGGGCTTTGTATGAGGCTCATGTGAAGAGTTATCTAGAATATAATGCCGCCGCCGTCTGGAGCCCGAGTGAAATAAAATACAAAAATATGCTCGAACGGATACAGAACAAATTCGTGAGATTTATGTATAAAGCTGTATGGGAGATACCCGGGATAGCCGTTACTGTATCCTACCCTATTTTGTCTCAGTATGGTGGGCTACTACAAATTAAAATTGGGCGCGTAGTGTAGAATACAACATTCAGGTATGCTATCAGAAATAGGGTTTAATTTATCGGATAGGTACATGGAGCGGCGGCGCATCCCGCAGCTGCTGGAGGTGTCAAGGGCGCGTACTAACCTAATGGATAACAGCCCCTGTAATTCAGGTAGTCGAGTGCAAACCAATGCCTCGCCAGCGAAAAGCCAGTCTAACTTCACCATCGATTGGTTATCCACGCCCGACATCCACGCATGGATGTCATCCGTTCAGCTGAAGTTAAGTGAGGTTTGCTTGATTGCCACAGATGGCAAACTCAACTCGGAACAGAAATTGAAAGTTACCTACCTTTGTCGTAAAGTAGAATCTGAGACCACTCAAATGGCAGTGCTGTATCAGGCTCTGAAGCAGAAATCCCGTCAATCCCTACACATAATCGATGACCTAAAAGAAAAACGCAGCCTCGCAGAACAAATTTCGGAGCTCAAACAAACAATAAAGGACTCTGGTGCTGTGGGAACCGCTACATTTTCCGACATGGTGAAGAAGGGATCCAGTAATTATGTTCGTCCAATCAATTTAAGTGCCGTGGCAGTTTATCCCAGCGATAAATTGAAGTCGAGTGACGAAACGAAGCTCCAAGTTCGTGGTGTGCGGAAAACCAAAAACGGAGGTGTCATTATCAGCACCGAGACCAAACAGGATGCTGATAAACTTAAGCGCGCAGTCCATTCGTCTACATCAGGACTCACCGCCGACGAGCCCATAAAGCGCAAACCACGGATCACGATTGTGGGAGTGCCGACTTCTTTGGCTGATGCTGACGTTTTCAGGTTCATGTACGAACAGAACATCGCCGATAAGTTTCCAGCGATGTCACTGGATACCTTTTTGACCGAAGTAAAATTGAGTCACAAATCTGGAAAGAAAGATGCATCGACTTGTAACTTTGTTATTGAAGTTCCAGCCAAAATTCGTAGAGCCCTAATATCTCAAGCAAGACTTTTTATAAATTGGACCTCCTGCCCTGTTAGAGACTTCACCTTGGTTACCAGATGCTACAAATGTCAACAATTTGGTCATGCAGCAAAATCATGCAGAGAGGTAAACTCCACGTGCGGTCACTGCGGAGAAGTAGGACACTCATTATCAGAGTGCGCGAAGAAAGCAGACACCCCTAAATGTGCAACGTGCTCGCGTTTTAAAAAGCCCAACAGCCATAGAACGGGAGATGTTGAGTGCCCGGCTAAGAAATTAGCAGAATATAGGTACATCAACTCCATCGACTTCGAGGGCGCGTTAGAGCGTCATACTATAGTTTAGACTTACGCATATTTTTGAATCACCAATGCAATAAGAGACCACTGCGCTGACATACCTATTAATATCGAGTTTATTTATTGTAAGCACATTAATTGCTAGGTGCAATTATTGAATAAAAACAAGAGCGCCGATATGTTTTGCAACCTCTAATAAATTCTGCTGACGCAAATATTTTCGTGTAACATTTATGTGTTTAGTTCTAAGTTATTAGAGTTTAAGTTAATGGAAATATTTTTACGCTATGTTATTTTAGTATTAAACAAAAAAACTTTAGTCCTATTACATAGCATATTGTTAGAGCTTATACAGGATTATCCTAGTACAGGCATCATACATTATTATACCTACATTATTAGTTTTAGATTCCTATTGTATTTTACCTTCTAAGATTCTGAATAAAGATATTATTATTATTATTATTATTATTATGGGGCGCGAACCGCTGACTTGCGCGATGCGCACTCTCAACATGGTGGCGGATAGCATAGACATATTCACCTACACACTGACTGAGTTCACAAAAATATTTTTAAACATATTTTATTACTTTGTCGCATTACATTTATCTTCTGTGATGGCAAAAGAAGCATAATCATTATTGAAAAATGTTGTTTGATACACGTGAACATTTGTTGTTGCAGTTCTCGGCTCGGGTGTTAATTCTACCTCGAATGCAACATAATAAATCACGTGAATGTATAGATAGTTAACCGATAACTTATACCTATATGTATGTGGTTTTAAGAGTTATCAAATGTCATTGTCAATGTTCCACATCTGACTGCGAATGTGAACAATCTGCACATCACATTTTGTGGGAGTGTAGTCGTTGGCAAAATGAACGAAATGTTATGTTGGATAGTGTACAGGTTACATCCGGAGTTATTTACTATGCCCGTATAGTAAATAACTCCGGATGTAACCTTGTAGAAACTAGAACAAATTCCCGTGCGTTCAAGCGTTTTTGCCATACCTATTATTGAAATTAAATATAACAGCTCACAACTTAGGACTCATTAATATTTATCCGTGGTGCTAGGCAACTGGGCCTGTCCCAGTTGTAAACGTCCCTTTGTACCTATTGGCCTTGTTTCGTTCTGTCTCCTGCTGATATGGAGGGAGGTGGAAATTACGGTATTTTTTCCTACTCCTCCACTATACTTTCTGATTTATTTCGTTGCGGGATCCAAGACAGTTAAATTCATTCTCTGGAACTTCATCGAGCTTCATTGTCTCGGCGATTTTCTGGTGGTCGCCACTGTTGATTCTGGCTTTCAGGAGTTACAGTGGTTTGGGCGTGTGCGGCGGACTTGTGCCAATAAAAAAAAAAGAGTTTTTTTTATCATAAACTATAAACTTATCTATAAGTAAGTATACAAAATCCGAGTCAAATGTTGCTCGGTATCGATATTACTCGTACCTCCAACAACTTTATACGTGGATCTTATTAACATAGAAGTAGGTGTTTAAAGTGTTTCTCTACCCAACCCATTTGTGCCACTTACACAAAATCTCCCACCTGGATACGAATTACCACGGCTGACCTGGAAGTCTTCGAATCGGTTCTGGACACAAGTTGAGCGAAGCAAGGAAAACCTGTTTAGATGGATATTTGTAGATGACTGGAGTGTAAATGTGATGTTGCCACACAAACGATGGGACACTGGATGTCGTGTTCTCTTTCTTACACATCACAGGAGCTGACGGGCGCTACTGAGAGTGCTAAACTCGTGGCTCGACACGATAGTCAGAAAGACAAAGATTGTATTGTACAACATGTTTCGTAGCACAATTCACATTCAGTATTTCTGTTTTAACCATACAATGACTATACTTTGCAATAGTGACATACTCGTAAGTAACAGATTCACTTACTGACTGAAAGATGACTCTGATGATAAGCATGCGATGAAAAATTGCATTAAAAAAAAAACTTTTTAAAATCTTGCAACTTTGACCCCTAATATCTCCGTATCTAGAAGGTTTACAGGTATGGTGTAGTACAAAAAAAATATCGGAATGACGAGGAAAACAAGTACCTTGCGTATTCGTTAAGAGGTGTTTTACACCCTTTATAGGTTCTGATAAGTTCCGTGCAGCTCAATGTTGTTGATTTTTGACCAAGTTTCTATTACCCCAGGGCCAGAACAGTAAATGGAAATTAAACCTGGGAGAGGTCCTCACCCTCTCCCCCCCCCCCTCGCCCCCCCCCCCTCGCCCCTCTCGTCCTCTCTCTCCTCTGGGTGAGGTTCTCTGGGTGGGGTGTCCTCAAGCCTCTCTCAATTTTTGTTTTTGTAAGAAAGTGATGTACTATGAATGAATGAGAGTTGTTTACTTTTTGTGCGATATTAAAAAATATGTATTTTTGTGAGTCAAACAGTTCTACATGTACGTATCATACTTATGAGGTTTCTGTATGTTTAAATATTATTCCTGCTACATTTGCGAGCGGATATTTGGCCACATAAAAATCAATCAATCACAAAAATCAAAGCCACACATTTCGGCGGACAGAAATCTCTCAATTCCGCTCAGAGTATAATCAATATAATTGACCCTGCCCTGCCTCTACATATTTGTAATTTGTAAATTTGTACGAAATTATTCGCAATTTTATACCAAAAGAGGAGATTTCCAAATTAAAATTGTACTTAGACATGAAAACAGATTAAACAAATAAACATACCCACTTCACGATTAAAAATGTACTCTTCTAGTACATTTGTTATGTCCATTAAAATATATAATAAGTTACCGGAATACATCAAAAATATAAATAAAAATAATATCTTCATCATTAAATTAAAACAATTTCTATTAACCAAAAGCTATTATACAATTTTAATGACGAATCTTTTAGCCATAAATTTCAACAACAATGAAAACTGTTTTTACGTAATGCCTAAACAATATAACATTTTCAATTTATTATGATTGATAATAATGTAATTTGCGCAATATGAAAATAAGACTAAAAAACAAATATATAATTACTTATTTAAATACTATCAAAGCAAATACTATTTTATAGTTTAATATTTATTTAATTTGTTTCTTAACAAACAACGCCTTCATCCTCTCTCCTATTAAAAACTAACTTTGCTGTGCCCGACAGGGTCCATAATTGATTCGGTATTTAACATACCACCTGTCACATGTACACATTATGGAACGCAATAAAGTATTGAGTATTGAGTAAATAATAAGGTGCTTCTTACGTCCATTCTTTTAGCACTTGCGGCTTATCCTTTGTCTCGGACATTTGTTTCCGAGTCATGGATGTTTATATGTATATTATGTATGTATTTACATAAACAAAAAAGTATGTTATGTAGTATGTCAACTATCTAGTGTCCACGACACAAGCTTTGCTTAGTGTGGCACTAGGTGGCGCTGTGTGTTAATGTTCAGCGATATTTATTTATTTATTTATCCTACGATATCGATAGTTTAGCAATCATTCTATATTCCTCAGAAAGAAACTTCAATATACCTATTAACTATAAATTGACCTTACCTGCTCAAGTGACTAACGTTACAACCAGGAGGCGCGGGCGGCGCGGCCGGTTTGCTTTGCAGAATATTATTAATTTGTGCATAATGCAGTCTTACTTTAATTTTGGATGTGATACACTGTCGTACACGTGATTGCTACAATTGCTTGGATGTTTATTGTTTACACAACATCATAACATAACATCACGCCTTGTTTTCCGAAGGGGTATGCAGATGTGTAAAATACATCAACATTTCGACAGTTAAGTAGGTACGTTAACTTCTATTTTATTGGGGATAAGTGTATTACCGTGAAATTAATTGTTATCAATGTAAAATGAATGCATAGCAAATACTTGTATAGGATACTAGCTGACCCGCGCAACTTCGTCTGCGTAAGACGAACCAACAGTTCCTGAAATTAGCGCGTTCAACCAACCTAACAAACAAACTCTGCAGCTTTATAATATTATAGTACAGATTGAAACCAGTAACAATTTATTTTTTCAAGAATAGGCTTACATTAAACACCAAAATATTCAACTTATGTTTTTCCAAATAAGGACTCTTCCCTCGACAGCCTTACGTTTCTATCCTTGGACACTCGACAATATCATACTCCAGCTAGGTCGAAAGTTCTCATCAAGTGGCATGACATGAGCCGAGACACGTTAACGCTGCTTCAAACTGTTGCATCTGCCTTCCTTCTCCAAAGTCAGACCTTCAATGGTAGTCATACTCCAGGCAGGTCAACACAATACGATGTAGATGCTGTAAACTCTTGAAAACCTATTGCAAATTCTTTTCGTCTCCAAGCCTCTATTATGAGACCTTCGATGACAGTCATATTCTAGCTATTTCTAAAGTTCTCATCAAGGTGCATTAAGTGAGCCCAATGACGATATAGCTGCTGTTAACTGTTGAAGATCTCTTGCTACTACCTTCAGTCTCCATTGTTAGACCATCGATGACAGTCATGCTCCAGCTAGGTTTAAAGTTCTTATCAAGATGCACGAAATGAGCTTTAAACACGATAGAGTAGATTTGAAGTGTTGCGGACCTCTTGTGACTGCCTTTCGTCTCCATCGTCAGACCTCCGATAATACTCACACTCTAGCTAGGTCTAAAGTTTATATCGAGGTGCGTGAAGTGAGCCGACACACGATATAGCTGCTGTAACTGATCACAGTCAAACTTCAGACAGGTCTAAAGTTGTCAAAAAGGTTTATGAAATAAGCCCCAAAACGATCTTCTTATTGATCGTGTAGTTAGTGCCTAACCTGTTGTCAGAGTTTTTATGCTGCCCAAGGTCCTCTGTCTTGGCTTTACTTACCGTCGAGAAATAACTCTCAGGCATGCTGTGGTTTTCTCACGATGTCTCACTTCACCGAAGCAAGCGATCTTTCCTTCCTTATCGTGTTGTTGCCTAACCTGGTGTAAGAGTTTTTATGCTGCCCATGGGCCTCTGACTTGGCTTAACATGCCAAATGTCTCTCAGGCATGTTGGTTTCCTCACGATGTTTCAGCAAGCGATGATTATACAATACGCACATGAATTCGAACACAACTATTTTCAATAAAAATGGGACAAACTTTGCTAAACACGCTTTTCAATAAAAATAATCATGAAAATCGGACTTCTCTGGAAAAAGTTATGCGTCATCATCATCATCATAGTCTGACTTCACCGACTGCTGGGTACAGGCCTCTCTTTGTTTGTGCCAAGCTCCACGCTCTTGTGCCAGTCTCATCCAGGATATTCCCGCAATGGCAACAATATCGTCTGCTTATCTCACCGCTGGACGACCAAAAGTTCAGTTTGGATTTCTAGAATGCCAATTGGTCACAGCTTTACTCCATCTGACATCACCGCTGCTTGCTAGGTGTCCTGCCCTACTCCATTTGAATTATCATCATTCATCATTATTTCAGCCGAAAGACGTCCATAGACATATGCCTATCAAGTGTCGCCACATTGACCGGTCTCGTGCGACTTCATCATTCGGTCATTTGAGTATTGCTCAGGCATTATATAGGTATCTACATAAAGAAAAACAGGAGTTGAATTGAGAACTTCTTCCAAAAAACCAGACTTGAGACATCTGACACGGGAGAAGTCATGCCCAGAGTGCGAGAAGTCATTTGATGATATCACATCCTAAAAAAAACATCTGACACGGGTGAATGCCAGTATCATTCTTTCACGGAAAATCATAACACCGTGATTCAGAAAATGAAGTCAAATGAACAACGCCATTTATAGAGCACGAAGTTAAACTGATAAAACATATGCATGGAAAGCGGTCGAACGGACACTCTACATCTTGTGATTTTTATTCATTAGTACCATTTTGGTTTCATAGATGTCATTGCATGTATCCATAGATCATGATGATAAGTTCTCCTTAAAAATTTTAAAGTCACATACTCGTATCTTTTGATGGAGAGCACCGATTACAAAGGAACAAAAATCAAAACTTTCTCTAAGTTATGCACAATAATAATTTGTGCATTAAATCAAACCACATTGGTTTTATAATTTACACGTAAAACGGCTACGTAGAGACACACAGACACAGACGAAAATTTAAGAAATAGTAGAAAAAGGGTTCTGTGTGTGATCCTTTAACAGTTTAAGCGCCATGTTTACAGATTTATTATTTGAAATAAATGATTCACAAACTGTCGTTTAAGTGTTAAAAAAATATGTATAAAACAATGATTTGGAAATATGTTTATAAGCTTTCAAAAAAAACAAAATACATAATATTGTTACAAAAAGTGAAAACCGGGTGGTTTTTCAACGTGCGAAACCAAAGTAATTATCGGAAATCTTACAGCATTACACAAAATCAAAAAGTATTTTATGTCTGTACTGAGGCTTGACCTTGCGACTCACTGTTCGAAAGGCGGTTGCCGCCGCCGACGGGCTATTTGTTCTCGTGACAATCTGTCTAAAATAGTAATTCTATTACAATGCATGTTATGACAGTTGTCAGTTGTCAAACAGTTGAAAACTATACACGAAATGCAATATTGCTCACCCCCGTAAGTAATTAGCGTGATAATATATAGCCTATGTCCTTCCCTGGGTTGAAATACATCTCCTTGCTAAATTTCATTACGATCCGATCAGCCGTTTTGTCGTGAAAAGGTAGCAGACAGACAGACAAACAGAGTTACTTTCGCATTTATATAATGGTATGGATAATAAATCTGTAAACATGGCGCTTAAACTGTTAAAGGATCACACACAGAACCCTTTTTCTACTATTTCTTAAATTTTCGTCTGTGTCTGTGTGTCTCTACGTAGCCGTTTTACGTGTAAATTATAAAACCAATGTGGTTTGATTTAATGCACAAATTATTATTGTGCATAACTTAGAGAAAGTTTTGATTTTTGTTCCTTTGTAATCGGTGCTCTCCATCAAAAGATACGAGTATGTGACTTTAAAATTTTTAAGGAGAACTTATCATCATGATCTATGGATACATGCAATGACATCTATGAAACCAAAATGGTACTAATGAATAAAAATCACAAGATGTAGAGTGTCCGTTCGACCGCTTTCCATGCATATGTTTTATCAGTTTAACTTCGTGCTCTATAAATGGCGTTGTTCATTTGACTTCATTTTCTGAATCACGGTGTTATGATTTTCCGTGAAAGAATGATACTGGCATTCACCCGTGTCAGATGTTTTTTTTAGGATGTGATATCATCAAATGACTTCTCGCACTCTGGGCATGACTTCTCCCGTGTCAGATGTCTCAAGTCTGGTTTTTTGGAAGAAGTTCTCAATTCAACTCCTGTTTTTCTTTATGTAGATACCTATATAATGCCTGAGCAATACTCAAATGACCGAATGATGAAGTCGCACGAGACCGGTCAATGTGGCGACACTTGATAGGCATATGTCTATGGACGTCTTTCGGCTGAAATAATGATGAATGATGATAATTCAAATGGAGTAGGGCAGGACACCTAGCAAGCAGCGGTGATGTCAGATGGAGTAAAGCTGTGACCAATTGGCATTCTAGAAATCCAAACTGAACTTTTGGTCGTCCAGCGGTGAGATAAGCAGACGATATTGTTGCCATTGCGGGAATATCCTGGATGAGACTGGCACAAGAGCGTGGAGCTTGGCACAAACAAAGAGAGGCCTGTACCCAGCAGTCGGTGAAGTCAGACTATGATGATGATGATGACGCATAACTTTTTCCAGAGAAGTCCGATTTTCATGATTATTTTTATTGAAAAGCGTGTTTAGCAAAGTTTGTCCCATTTTTATTGAAAATAGTTGTGTTCGAATTCATGTGCGTATTGTATAATCATCGCTTGCTGAAACATCGTGAGGAAACCAACATGCCTGAGAGACATTTGGCATGTTAAGCCAAGTCAGAGGCCCATGGGCAGCATAAAAACTCTTACACCAGGTTAGGCAACAACACGATAAGGAAGGAAAGATCGCTTGCTTCGGTGAAGTGAGACATCGTGAGAAAACCACAGCATGCCTGAGAGTTATTTCTCGACGGTAAGTAAAGCCAAGACAGAGGACCTTGGGCAGCATAAAAACTCTGACAACAGGTTAGGCACTAACTACACGATCAATAAGAAGATCGTTTTGGGGCTTATTTCATAAACCTTTTTGACAACTTTAGACCTGTCTGAAGTTTGACTGTGATCAGTTACAGCAGCTATATCGTGTGTCGGCTCACTTCACGCACCTCGATATAAACTTTAGACCTAGCTAGAGTGTGAGTATTATCGGAGGTCTGACGATGGAGACGAAAGGCAGTCACAAGAGGTCCGCAACACTTCAAATCTACTCTATCGTGTTTAAAGCTCATTTCGTGCATCTTGATAAGAACTTTAAACCTAGCTGGAGCATGACTGTCATCGATGGTCTAACAATGGAGACTGAAGGTAGTAGCAAGAGATCTTCAACAGTTAACAGCAGCTATATCGTCATTGGGCTCACTTAATGCACCTTGATGAGAACTTTAGAAATAGCTAGAATATGACTGTCATCGAAGGTCTCATAATAGAGGCTTGGAGACGAAAAGAATTTGCAATAGGTTTTCAAGAGTTTACAGCATCTACATCGTATTGTGTTGACCTGCCTGGAGTATGACTACCATTGAAGGTCTGACTTTGGAGAAGGAAGGCAGATGCAACAGTTTGAAGCAGCGTTAACGTGTCTCGGCTCATGTCATGCCACTTGATGAGAACTTTCGACCTAGCTGGAGTATGATATTGTCGAGTGTCCAAGGATAGAAACGTAAGGCTGTCGAGGGAAGAGTCCTTATTTGGAAAAACATAAGTTGAATATTTTGGTGTTTAATGTAAGCCTATTCTTGAAAAAATAAATTGTTACTGGTTTCAATCTGTACTATAATATTATAAAGCTGCAGAGTTTGTTTGTTAGGTTGGTTGAACGCGCTAATTTCAGGAACTGTTGGTTCGTCTTACGCAGACGAAGTTGCGCGGGTCAGCTAGTTTGAAATAAATGATTCACAAACTGTCGTTTAAGTGTTAAAAAAATATGTATAAAACAATGATTTGGAAATATGTTTATAAGCTTTCAAAAAAAAACAAAATACATAATATTGTTACAAAAAGTGAAAACCGGGTGGTTTTTCAACGTGCGAAACCAAAGTAATTATCGGAAATCTTACAGCATTACACAAAATCAAAAAGTATTTTATGTCTGTACTGAGGCTTGACCTTGCGACTCACTGTTCGAAAGGCGGTTGCCGCCGCCGACGGGCTATTTGTTCTCGTGACAATCTGTCTAAAATAGTAATTCTATTACAATGCATGTTATGACAGTTGTCAGTTGTCAAACAGTTGAAAACTATACACGAAATGCAATATTGCTCACCCCCGTAAGTAATTAGCGTGATAATATATAGCCTATGTCCTTCCCTGGGTTGAAATACATCTCCTTGCTAAATTTCATTACGATCCGATCAGCCGTTTTGTCGTGAAAAGGTAGCAGACAGACAGACAAACAGAGTTACTTTCGCATTTATATAATGGTATGGATGTCCGACAACCACATTTCGCCAGTTAACACATTCACTGTCCAATATTTAAGAATCGCTCTGAAGCATTATTATGTGGCTCATGGGACAGGGAAAGGGGTAATAAGTTTAAGTCCCATTTATTAGGGTCGGGCCTATTGCTATCGACCGGGCGCAAATTGCTATCGACCGGGCGCAAATTGCTATTGACCGGGCGCAAATTGCTATCGACCGGGCGCAAATTGCTATCGACCGAGCGCAAACTGCTATCGACCGGGCGTAAATTCAGACTCAGTAGCTGCTATAGAGAAATTCCTGTTGGAGAGACCCAATAAGGCTTAACTCGAGCTGATAATGGAACCTAGGACTTCATGGTCAGTAGTCACTCGCCACACACTACACCAACGAGCCAGTCATTTATTTTATATTGTTAGCAATAGACATGTCATGGCTTTAGGCTTATCCCCAATAAAATGGAACCTGACATACCTAACTGTCAGAATGTACCTATACATCTGCGTACTCCCTTAGAGATGATTGATCATGATGTTGTGAAAACAATACACTTCCAGGTGACTGCAAAAATCACAACCGATTTGACCGGTCTTTTATTGAAGAGTTCCATTGAATATCTCTGAAGATCAGTGCAAAGACTGCAATATATATAATGAGAGATCAGTGTCAGATCTTAAGGGGCCGGCGAAGCATGCGTCTTTCTTACAAACGTAATACTAAAATAATTTCTAAATCAAACATATTCTTAAGGTAGTGTGTATTTATTTCGATAGGATTACAGAACATCTAGGTTCCAAAAATTTATATTTTGAATGGAAAATGATTTAAACAAGAGTTATGAGACAAATAAGCTTTCTATAGAAATTTTAAATTCCTCATAACTCTTGTCTTGTCTTAAATCAGTGTCCATTCAAAATGTATATTTGGGAACCTAGATATTCTGTAATCCAATCGAAGTAAATACACACTACTTTAAGAATATGTGTGATTTACAAATTATTTTGGTATTACGTTTGTATGAAATACGCATGCCCCTTAAAATTCAAACGCGAAGTTATTTTCTTGCAAACAAAAAAAAGAATCATCGAAATATTTCGATGATTCTTACAAAAATATACATACAAACAATAAAATCCGTTCAAACCAATTGATCATAACCTCTTTTTTAAGAACTCAGTTAAAAAATTGCTTTAGCTTCAGAAGTCGGTGACTTTTGTCTGTTTGATTCCCTTTTCAACCGACTTCCAAAAAGAGGAGGTTATCAATTCGTCTGTATTTTTTTTTTTTTTTTTTTTAATTTTAGATTGTTAACAATACATTTTATCACAATGTTAAGTAGAACGGACTGTACTAACTAGGTTTTGGGATCAGAGACAGATAGGCATTCGCTCTATGTAAAATACAGGCATTCAGCTGCATCAGGTTAGACTGGAATGTGGAAACCAGCTCCAACATAGTTAGAAAAGGCCCAGGCAGATGATAAGGACATTGTCTTACAGGAGGTCTGATCAACTATTCTATTCATAAGGACCGTCTCCGTTTATAAACGCGTTGCCGACGGCCACGCATATCCCTTTCTTACGATGGAGAGATGCTTATTGCTCAATCATTACTTCAATTAAAATGGTTATTTACTGTGCTCCATACTAGGCAACAGACGCTAAGAACCTAACCAGTGACCAACCAACCAAGTGACATTCTTAAAGCGGTATCCAAAAATGCTTGGCATAATTACTTATGCTACCGAATAGCTTGTTTATCCTCTTAACCTCGCTTAGCTGTCTGTACAGAAATAAGAAACGTCTTGAAAGCTTTTGTCACTAGTCTAAGGTCCTCAGGCAGTCCTTTAATTTGAAATAGGTGGTGAAATAGGTATCTTTGACTGCGGCTATGGTAAATCACGCGATTCATACATCTCACACCTCAAAAAGCCCTCGAAAACTCAGTGAGGCGCAAAGTTTTGCTAAAACGTAATAAAAATATTAACAAAAACTCACACACATCCATTGTGAGGGACACCAGATGACGCTTAAAACGAAAAGGTTCAATCACTTATGCAATAGCTTCCATATCAAAATAAACAGCCCATTAAAATTTGTAACATAAATCTGTCCCCGCGTTAATGGCCCTCGACTTTACACCGGTGTGGTATACTGACACCCTGCGGTTATGACTGACATGGAACTGTATATCGCACCCGGCAGCCGGCTCTCCGCTCCCGGCGACTACAGCAAACAATGCGCCAACTACATGAACGAGCAGCTCGTCTCGGCGCGCCAGCATACGTCCCGCGACGCTGCACATATGTGCCGCGCCCCGGACTCCCTCGGGTCTTCGCGGTTCTCGCCGCTAACAATAGCTGCCACCTATCAAAATGTTCGTAACAAATTTCTTGAGGGTCCCATTGACGCCGCGTATAATAGATCCCCGGTGGCCACATTGTCGCCGCGCTCACTTCAGCTGAGTGATATCCACTTTTTATGTCACTTTTTGTGAAGAAGGACCCGGAGCGAGCTACTCGTGTATAATGACGTTGTTTGATTGCATTTAACGCGTCATTTACGAGGGTTTGTTTGTTCTGCCTTTTGCTTGAAATTATGTTAATGAAATGTTTCGTTTTGTGGACGTGACTTGGACAGACACTCGGTGGAGGAAACTGAGCCGAAAAGGTCGCTATGATTTAATAAAATTGCGTACATTTATAACCGTCATTGAAACTCGGGAAAGGTTGACAAAGGGTCAACAACGGTTGCGGCAAACAAAGCCACTCATACGAACTTCATGAATTGAATAGCGTGTGACAGCATGAGAAGCGTCGCGAACCGTTTTGTGCGAGCATTTGGCGCGGAGCGGGCGTGACACCGCTGCACCGGCGCGTCGTCGTCGGCGGCGGGGCGGCGATACGGAACTACCAGCTAAGTTGTACCAATCACCTTACTATCATACAGTATTGATACAAAGATATCGAGATAGACCTCATTCCACGTTCTGAATTCTGACAATCTAAAATCATAGAACTAATAAGTACTAGGCATGAAATTTCTTATAATATTGCTTGTGGACACGCCATGCCACGCGAGTACAAATTATAAAAAGCTTACAATACAAAATGTCTAAGTTACAACTTAAAGTAGGGACCTACATAGCTACTTACGGGATAATTTCCGTGATTGAAGAACCGCGAAAGTCTAATGTACCTACTTAGTTAGTTCGAACCTAGTTCGGTTCAAAAATGTATTGATTGGTATTAAAATATTGATAGCCCAAATGAAATCGGTTCAAGTATCACTTACAAAAACGTACACCAGTATGAAACGATCATTCCTTTCTTTGCGAGTTCATCATAATACAACAATAATGCGAAACGTATGAACAGCCGAACATAATAGTTTACCACAATAGTGACTTTATAATCCACAAATAAAACATAATGGCGTGTTGCGGGTTGACGGGCGTGACAGCAGCCTCCGTGACAACGATGCGGACACCCGCCTTGCCCCGAACTGTCCGCATTGTCCCGCTTCCGACTATTATCCAGGAATGAGAGGCATCACGGGATCACGGCTCACGGCGGCGGCGCCTACCTACGCTATTGTTACAGGCTTACGTTTGCAAATCCGATTTATATTTGAATATAATTGACTTTCGGCCTCGTATCAGGTACCGAATGCGTGTATCTTATTGTGTTCGGCTGATCTCAATGGTATTTTTATCAGCTGAACATGATAAATGTATTTGGAAGATTAAGTGTTGTGGGTGGGTGCGCTCGCCACGAGCTGCGCGGCGCGGGCGCAGCTATTCAAACATTTCAAGATGTGCTCCGTGGCTTATGATCTGGATCCCAACCGATTTAGGCTAAGCTTCTAGTACTGAATTCAAAACTACTCGATTAATGTCATTTTAGTAACTGGAACAGATAAAAGGAAACATAAACGAGCTGTAAGAATTTGAAACTGTATTTGCAAATCCCTTCACAATACGCGACAAACGAGATACAAACCAGTCGTAATATTTTACATAACAGAGCTCAATCCCGACGCTCGCTACATTGAAATTCTTCTGTTGGCACGTTTTATATTCAAAGAGGAAACCATTTCCGCCCCGCGGCACAAATCACGCGGAAATTGGAGACGATTTATTCAAAATATTTGTAGCAACAACTCTTTGCCTGAACGTTCGAATCTTTGATACCTTTTTTGTTATTTGTTTTCGGTTCTCGCATTGCGAGGGATTCCGATTTCCTAAACTTTTTTCATCGATCATCGCGAGTCAAAGCTCAAAAGTGTGTTCAAAAACCCACTGGCTAACAAAAAATCATTGAAAATAAATTATATGTGCACGTCAGCGACGCCAGAGGTATCTCCGAGGTATCTGTGGTGAGGTGGGCGCACAAAGCGGCGTAAGAATGGCGCAGCGGGGGCCGCTTGCCCATAATGGAGAGAGTTTCACACCATTCACGTCTCGCCCTCGAGTTTTTTCTCTGTGACGGGGGTCACATGGACCATCCGTCTTGCCAGACAGCCACCAGGGATATACGTATGCAAATGTAAATGCGTCATTATCGTGCGACTATCTCGAGGCTTCCGCGAAACGACCCTCTTCCATGTTGACATTGATCCGATTTGCGGAGACTGTGCACTTAGTCGCCGCCGCCGTGGCTGAACACAGTGCCGGGCAGCGGTTTGCTCTGTCGCACGATGGTGGCGGGGCCCTGCCTTGCGTTATGTTAAGGCCTGTAGTTGCACGGAGCGGTGCTGGAGGCGCCGACAGAGGGGCGGGGCTGGGCGGGGCGACGCGCTCCGTTACACGCCGGCTGACGTCATGACACCAGCGTGCTGCGTGCCTGAACGTGCACGAGTGTGAGTGCACTATGCGATGACGTAAGCTAAGCAGTGCCAGCACCAACAACAGTAACAACAAAGTCAAGCATCGCTCATGAAGTGCGGCAAAAGATGCTGCAGCTGCTTTTTAAAAATTTTAAATAAATAAAATAAATATCACTGGACATTAACACACAGTGCCACCTAGTGCCACACTAAGCAAAGCTTGTGTCGTGGACACCAGATAGTTGATATACTACATACATACTTTTTTTTTTTGTAAATACATACTTATTATACATATAGACATCCATGACTCGGAAACAAATGTCCATGCTCATCACATAAACATTTGCTCCTACCGGGATTCGAACCCAGGACCCTATGAACGTAAGGCAGCGTTACTACCACTACGCTATTCGAGTCGTCAAATATATGACAAGTTACAAACCAAATATTATCCAAGTCAAAACAGGGCGCCAAAAGTTAGGATACTCGTAATATCCCAGAGACCCGTCAATCAAGTGAACTAAACAGCGCACTTCAGAGTAAGTACTAAGTAGGTACCTACTGGAAGGCTATTTTCGCCAAGAAATATCGTCGACTTGAATTATTATTGTGCTAATTATCTTACTTGGGCTTTATTTCATTTCCAAAGAACCTTTAAAAAACATCTTAAGTTCGCACGAACTAAGTAGAAAAAAGGCAATGAGTTTCGTTTTGTTTTCCGGATATTTCTCTTAGGAAGTTTTGGTATAAATAAAGGGTAAAACACCTCTTAACGAAGCCGAAAAGTACTTGTACTCCCCGTCCGCGTCATTGCGATCATTTTTTTTGTCTACACCATACCTGGGAACCGTCTAGTAACGGGACATATTAGGGGTCAAAGTTCTAACTTTTGAGAAGTTTAAAAAAAATGCAAGTTTTTGTTTTAATTTTAGATTTAGATGGTGAATTTTATTTAGATGTGGAAAATCCACATCTAAACTTTGATTATGATTTTTGATTCAAGTAATGTAATGTAATTTAATTACTTCATGTAATCTATATGGGTTTACTGCCTGAAATAAACGATATTATTATTGTAAGATTTTTACTTTGGACAGGTTTAAGTATCTGGGTCACATAGTAACGAGTGACCGAGGACATAGAGGGCCCTGGCGATGGCGGTGAGAAGCAATATGCTCGCTCGCAGGTTCTCACGCTGCACCAACGAAGTAAAGGTAACACTTTTTAAGGCGTACTGCCAGTCGTTTTATTCGAGCGGCCGGTGGGTGAAGCATACGCAGCGATCCTACACGGCCCTGCGCACTCACTATAATAACGCTTTCAGGATGCTGTTGGGGCTGCCGTGGCGCTGCAGTGCGTCCGACATGTTTGCTGAAGCGCGTACGGATGGTTTCCAAGTCATCATGCGCAAGAAAGCGAACTCCTTGCTGCACCGTCTACGAAGCAGCGGCAACAGCATTCTAATTGCGATTGCTGCCCGTTTTGACTGTCCTTTCCAAAATCAGTGGGTAAGGACAGCCATAGGCATAAGTTAGATATAGGTACTAAAAAATACTAACATATTTCTATGTGCATTTTTGTGTTACTAACACGCTAACATTTTATGTTTATGTTCATGTTTTTGTTTTGTAATTTATTAATAATGTTGCTTATATGGAGATTTTCCGAATTAAATAAACTATTATTATTATTATTAATGCCTCCACTACCCCCATACTATTCAATCAATGTTTCGAGTGCGTTACTATTGAATTCTACCACTAAACATGATTTTTCACCCCAAAAAGACAGTCGTTTCCAAGCAAATGCGTAAAGTTACTTAGTTTGATGTACAGAATGTCTGGTTGACGCCTCCGTGATACAGTTGTTAACACCCTAAACATTTTAATAAAAAATATAAAGTTTTTAAGACCAGTCAAGCAATCTTCTTGACTGAGGTTCACAAAGAAATATCCAATATGTTTAGTTTAACCATTTTTAGGACCCCTTTATACAACCCTTTGGAATCAGTTGTTGAATTGAAAAATGAATTAATTCATTTATACAACCGTTACATTTTATAGATTCAGGTTATGATATGGTTATGACGAAACCCTGAGAGATGAGGTCAAGGATACGACGAACAATAAGTAGAAAGGCCGTATATATATGTATATACCTAGAACTTACCTATTGACCCAGATCAAACCGAACTACCATTTCAAAATTTCATTGAATAGCATCCAATGTCAAAATGACAAAAAAATCGTTTTTCACCTCCTGGAGTCTCCAATTTTGGACGATTTCCTAGTCTCTCTTTCATCAATTACTGTTTTAATAATGGATCAGAAAGGCTTTTCGAAATTAACATTTATTCGGCCTTTTCGACTCAAAATGTGGCTTTGAACCAAAATGTACATAGATGAAGCAGTAGCACTATAAATATAGCGCTCGCTTCTCCCAGCTTTGGAAACATTCACCATTTATATAAAAAGTAGACAAAATTACCGGAAATATACCGAAAGGATTGAAAATGTGGCCCTGGACGACCGAGCGTGGCAGCCTAGCACCCAGCCACACCTCCTTAGTTTACCGGCTATCCTCTCCCAGCTGGTCCACGATACCAGAAAATTTACCAGGACTTATCTTGTTCACTCAGTGATTTTGAGGATTTGAGGTACCTTTTAGAACGGTGCATTGAACGCACTGGCAGTTGGGTTGTCCCAATACGAGTGTGCTCGACAACTTGTCCTCCCAGACACGCGGCAGGGTTGTGCCGTTCTGAGATATCAAGTTGAAATTAAAAGCATACACGGGTCTCCAGTCTCAGACTCGTCAGCTGTGATAAATCCAACTTCTAAGTTAACGTTAAAATAAAAATACGGTCGTTTAAAAAATGTACATTTCGACACTCTCATAGGAACCAAATTTAAAGGGTACTTTCCTTTGACCTACAATCATGAAGTCCTGAAGTCCTCGGAACTCGCACTTGGCCGGTTTTTTTGGAATTATTTAGTTTTCATTATTCAATATTGAATTGTTGCAGTTCTTTGAGTGGAGCATTGTCAGATTCGTGAGCTGGCGCGATGCGCGATGGATGGCGTGTCGTGCGGGCAGCCGTCGCGGCGACGTCATAACGCGGTAATGACTCGTGTAACATCAGCAGGCGCCAGCCAGCCAGCCAGCCCGCCAGCCCGCCAGCACCGGCCGACGTTCCCACATACCTCAATCAGTGTTACGAAACGACGCAGCCACGAGCCTCGCCAATGGCGGCCTATCACAACATATTAAGTAATAAACAGTCTATAAAGACGCAAGGCAACACGGCACACGGCGAGCACCGCGTACGGCGCTAATTACAAACAATTAGACGCCATGTTGCCGCCCCGCCGAAGCCCCGCGCTCCCCGCACCGGCCACACCGCGCCCGCCGCGCCGGCGCGCGCGCTCCTCGTTATTAGCCTATTTATTGCATATTGGAAACAAAAAAGAGCTCTTTCGAACGGCGATCATAGTTTTTGGATGTCCGTAATTTCCTGCTCGTTTGTGCGGCGCTGAGCCCCGGACCGCGGTCCACCCCGGCTCACCCCGGCTGAGCTCAACCCGGCGCGGGCGCAGTGCGAGCTTCACGTAAAACGTTCCACTTTGTTATGATCTCATCAAATTGTATTTATGCGCCGAAGTGATCGAATCGATTCGTCTTTTCTCTCGGGCGTATTAATTAGTTTTGTGTTATTATGAAAACGTTCGTGTGCCCCGTTTAGTGTGCTCAGTCGGATGGCACAGGACTGGTTTTATGTCCTTACGGTCGGATCGATCTAAATAAATTTTTCATCGATCAATAATTTACGAGCCTGATTATAATATTAATGCCTACAAGTCAGAATTAGGCACGAACATTGAAAGAAACAGATGTGCGGGAAAACCTGTTTGTCTAGGTATATGTTATTGAGTAAATAATAATTTAGTCAGTTCATTCGAGTAGGCAAAGATCAATAGAGTGCTCTCTCACTAAGTATGTTCTAACGTAAAGGGAAGTACAGTGTTAAGTTAGAGGTTATTATAATATATTAGGGACTGGTGTTTTACTCATTCTGATTAAATATGAGGCATTTGTTATATATAGCGCATTAGCCACAAATGCCACGAGCAACATGATCAAGCCTCCTTCTAGCTAACAACTCCTCGGAGCCTAACAACTATATTTAGCACTAAATATGTTGCCCGCGCTTTTTTGATCGGATTTTGTTAACAATTTCAGGGTTAATTTTTTTTGGCTCGGAAGACTAATACTTATTCTAATATTATTGGACCTTATAACATCAGCTATCTGTCAGTAAAAGTCCTGTCAAACTCGAGGACTAGCTGTTTCGGAGATTAGGCGGAATAAACAGACAGATAGACGGACAGAGAGACAGACAAAAACCTATTTCGATAGTGCAAACAGACACTTCAATATATTTGCCCAATCAACAATGTTTGCTCACAAGTCGATGCAATACTGCCACGATGTGCGTGCGCACGCACATCAGCACAAGAGCGCTCTCTCACCTCACCTTGAACGAACAGAACCAGCGCCCAGCATCCTCCGATACATCAGTCACAGAGCAACATTCACTCTATCCAAAATAATCGAAATAAACAAAACCGTGAAATTCGTTCAACGTGATACGTTGGTTAAAGAAATACATCTATCTTATAAAATATGAAAATCTCGTGTCGTGTGTTTGTTTTCGAACTTCTCCGAAACGGCTTGGCCAATTTTTATGTTTCTTTTTGTGTATGGTATTGGATGATCTGAGAATAAGCCGTGGGTTATATGTATTGTAGTCTCATACATACACATCCACGGGAACGAAGTCGCGGGCAACAGCCACTAATATAATAATAATGTATGTATGTGTAATGTATGTATGTATGTATGTCTTATTTTGTAAATATGTTTTTCTTTTATTTTAAGTGAACTGCTTCATTTAATTGTATTTCTGGGTGCTGTGCTTTGTCTTTTGTGTGCACTAAATAAATGATTTATCTATCTATCTATCTATCTAATGTGTGTATGTAATGTAGTGTATTTTTGATTGAGATTGTGATTATTAAAGTTATTTCGTGTCCCATTCCCGAGCTCGTAACAAACGTTTTCCTCAAATGACGTCACTCGCCACTAAAAATGGATTACTCCATTAAGAACATAAAAGTTTCTGAAACAACACACAAGATGATGCACTAAAGCCATTGTAAAAATGCACATGATAAAAATGTAGTGTTTGGTAATGGGCGACGCAATTATGTTCGCTATGTTCGCGTAGAGCCGCTACGAGTGCTACGAGTGCTACGAGCGCAACGAGTGCTACGCGACTGACAGCCGGGATATTATAGCCTATGGCTATTTTGTTTGACAGATCGACGACACACGCGAATGTCAGCATGTGCTGTGCGAGTTTTCGCAATGTCTGCTGGTAGTGCAGCAACAAGATTTTGATGTTGGCCAGAAGCAACGACGCGTTCTACCGTCGCCGGTGCGCGGCTGATGCGCGGGCGCAGAGTAGGCGCGGCGCGGGCGCTCGGTGCCGGCACATTATAACTGTCATATAACTCACGAGGTAATAGGAGCGGCGAGCCTTGTGCCAACTATTAAATACTATTCACATTTTACGATAATGCCCAACAAACTCTTATTGACGTATAAATTCCGAGCTTTTTTTTCTCTCCTCGGAACGACCGAAGGCGCCAGTTGTTTCTCGATATTAATAATGCTATGCTAGTTCTGTTTTTCGGGTTTAATTACGTCCAGACCGGTGATAGCCGCGCGCCGGCTCGAATGGGTGGAAAGTAGTAAATTAAACGGTCGGCGAGCCCCTTTTAATATTCATAGCGTTATCAAACAAAATTTTAAACTAATTAAAAATTGTTTTAATAATTCTGTGGTTATGAATAAGAGTGCCCGAGGCGACGGCCTCGATTTGTTTGCATTCAGCTGCGCGACAGGAAATTGGTTACGTGCTACAGTCGCAGGCGCAGTCGCGCTATACCTACTACGACTTTGTGCGAGTTCACTCGTGACGGCTCGGTCGCAGGTCAACAAACTTCATTTGTTTGTCGAATCCACTCAAAATTTTTGCGAGCTCCTAAGCAGAGAGAACGAGATTAATCTCCAACTATTGAATCGAATGGCTAACGCCTTTGCTCGAAAATAATAATAATATACTAAAGGTATCGTACTGTATGTACCTACTCTATAAATATTTATTAACTGCAAGAAATCGATCGATGTGGAGTGAAAAGAATTGGACAGTGCTGTGTTGGAAATGGTGCTTAATGCTCGCGCGACGCAGCGCCACACGACACTTATCATCCACGATCCAAACACTGATAACAGCATTATGAGCTGTACAACACTACGCAACTGCGCACGTTATGCTAATTATAGTGTTGTGCCGCTAATTTGTGCTTTCCTGATCGTGTTTGTTTTAACGAATCATTCGCGTGAAACACATTTCTTTTATCATACCGCCACGCCATTGAAATTTATGATACTATAAAGTGGTCGCGCTATCTTAATGGATATACAGTTTGATTATGAAAAACAAAATTAATGCTAAAATGCCCTCTAATTTAGAATCTGATCATTTATTGGTGAATTAGAGTAATGGAAAACCTGCACGGAAATTAAACTGTTGTTCCAGTCGGTGATTTGTAGACCTATAGCAGTCGTTTCGGGAGGTGAGGAGGGCAAAAGTCTAACCGGTCTTACCGTAGGAGTCTTGTGCCGTCAGATAGTCAGACGCTCCATGTAAGATAATAGTAGTCAGCTACTTCGGTTAGAAGCTGACTCCAATATAGTTGGAAAAGGGTAGGGCAGATGATGATGGGGTAAGGGCGTGGCAGTACTAGCGTCGAACAGTATGGTCAGGAGTGGGCCGCCCGGCCGCCGGCCGGTCTGTTGTGTCATCGGAAGGTGTCGCAGCAGGGAGTCTCTGCGCCCGCGCCGCGCGCCCTACCCGCTCACCTGCCGACTCTTGATTCTGCACTGCCATCGTCATTTGTAACAATAACTGTGAGCACCTTTATTACTATCATTAACACTGTTGAAGCTTTATGGGTTTTATCTCAAGCTGCGCAGTGCGCAAGCTTGTGTTCCTTTTCGCTTGAGCTAAGTAATTGAACGAATAATATTTTCTAGTTTGAAAGCGCCTTCGATTCAAATTAAAACAGCTTCATAACCCATCGAACTGTTATCGTCACTTTTGATTGAACTGGACCGGTTTTTAACCTACTTTAAAAAAGGAGGAGGTTCTTGTATGTTTGAATTTTATTTGAAGTTGTGTAAATGTTAAATGTGGCTTTGGACAACCGAGCTTGAAGTCGGCGTTCGCAAAATTTCTAGTACTTATTAGCTTCCCGTTTTCATATATCCTTAGTCCACGCCACTGAGAATCAGGAATATCCTGGCTTCCACACTGGTTGATTTTGATGTGCCGTGCTTCGCCGAGGCTTTGAACGCTTGGGCACTCGCTTGCTCGAATTCTGAAGAACCCTACTACCATTTTCGCAGAGACGGTGGAACGAGCCGTTCTGCAGAGTAGTTCAGATCAATCTGCTGAACACGTCTGTAATTACTGCTGAGCGTGCGCGCCTGCTGGCTGTGGGTGAGTGGGAGTCGGGTCTTTGGCTTCATGCACTACCGTCGTCGAGCACAGGCACGTTGTTCAACGACACCACTTTTCGCCTAGGCTTTGCTTTGCCATATATTACATACAGTTGTCAGCGTTGAGGAGGAGTTTTTTGACGTCACTTTTTTAGTTTATTGTTAAGATATAACATACATTATTTTTATTTATAAACGTAAACAATATTGTTCTAATTAATTTAAATACCTAGATTTATTGAACCCAGCGCCTATAGTATTTAAATGTAAGTGAAGTCGAACAGCTGAAGTTCCAAGTCAACATGACATTACAATTTCGTAAACTGCTGTAACCGGAGCACAGGGAAAACCGTCCGAATAAAAAAAAAAAAAAAAATAAAATTGCCCAACACTTTTGACAAGTTTTCAATTTTGTTTGTCGCTGTGCACGATCGATATATATCAGACTTTCTGATATCTAGCTGAACAAGAACAAAGTTCAATAACAGCTCTCAGCAGCGGCGTTGTCTTTGTGAAGATGAGCTGGAGTAGAACAATGCGTGACGTCTGAACGAGTCGGATAGAGAAGTAACGCGATATAATACGAGCTGACATGTTTGCGCAGCGCTGTTTGAGAACCGCCATTATGTGCGCTGAAAGTAATTTACACAAGTGACTCCTGCGCACCGCAAACACTCGCGCTCACCTACACTGGCCCTACTAATTGAAATCTTATCTATGAGCACATAGGGTTTGTAGTTGATTGACGGCGATGTGTCTTGTCTTTCAATATAGATGTCAGAAGACGTTCAGGTGCTAGTTTGCGTTTCACACGCGTTCCCTCACAGTAACCCCACATTCCTTCACCTTTCATCATTTACTTTACGAGTAATTTAGAAATAAGATATTCTGTGCCTACATAGGTAGCTACCTGTATATGTAGCCACAGTTTACCTAATTGCGATTTTTTTAGGCAGGCGACCTAAAAGGCAGGTTCTAGACTTTATATTCCTAAGAGATGGAGTTACACGCGGTTTCATCATGGACGTGTTATACAAACGGCACTGAGTACTCCGTATACGTCCACACAAAAGTAAAACATGAAATTCATAACTTGGTTTTCCTTTTGATAGGCTATCATCATAACCGAGGCAAAACGAGCCGAGAGAGATAGATAGAACCAAGTCTGTTAGTCCCTTTCTCTGGTGACCGCGAATTACACATCAAGAAAAGAAAACAAAATAAATGTGACACATCATGTGTTGAGATGTCATCGGAGTCTATTAATGTTAATAGCCTCAATTTGTATAAGTAATAGAGAAAAAATGTGTTGAAACTGGAATAGAGTCGTCCGACTCGGGCGGCGCGGGCGGCGCTCGGCGCTCATTCGAAAACCTAATCTGATCTCAGTTGCAATAAATATAGCGTTTTGTATTTATTTATTATGAATGTTCGCTGAATATCTTATAAATCAAACTTTACGGCAAACCGATACATTATAACTGTATTATTAGATAGTTACAAGTCATTAAGTTTGTAAAACAAGCATAAAATGAGGTGTTAACGCTAATCAAGATCAGTCCTACGAATACTACGAGTATTCCTACCATCGCGATGTAGAGCAAGTTTGACAACGATTATTTTAAGCGTGAAAGTACGATTTTTCAATTAAGTTTATTTTAATCAGTTTAACATGTACCTACATTATTTACAGAATTACTTTAAAACGGACTAAATGCACATATCTAAAGTAATATTTATTTTTCATAATCCAATGTATTTTATCAAACTCAGTCCAGTAGTGACAGTAGTGTCCCGAAATCAGTTGTCAGAATTAATAGTAGGAAATAATAATATAAAAGCAAACACAAGAATAAGAGGCAATATAAATACATGTGGACATTATAAAGTGTGCGAGCCGGCCGGCCCCGGAGTGCCCCGGACACGGACGGACACAAATTGATAAATTACACTAAATTGAACATGGTTAATCCCAACGAAATGAGCACTTACGACGGGATTACACCTTGGAGCACCCCAGCGATGACATTAGCCAGCGCGGTGCGAGCGAGCGGAGCGGCGCGGGCGCACGTGATGCATGGGGCGCATTGTGCGCCGCGCCGAACGCATTTGTAACCACCGCAGTGATATACAACGCCTTTATGTATCTCCCATAATAAGTTTATAATGAAAAATGTTATTCTGTAACTGTTAATGCCGCAGTTATAACTCCTCTATTGGTAATGCTCTTGATAAAGTAACGCGTGCTTTGCATTTCTCGTATACGAGTAATCTTTTTAAGATTCATTTCAGTTAAATAAAATATGAATATGTAACCTCTTTTAGGAATAATTCGAGCTTTGAACCGTGCCGTAGCATCGTGGGTGCTTATCGAATAATAGTAATATTCGAGGCTTATTGATTTAGTAGAGGTACGACTAGGACTAACGTAGACACATTTAGAGACTAATATTAAAATGTTTTCTCTACAACAAGAACTAGAACAATAACACATCAATCATGCCAATAGCAGATGTATCTATTTTTGTACAAAAACGGTACATAGGTACCATGGATTTAACAGCTAACGATCACGTAAAAAATTGTATATTAGAAAGATTTATTTGATTCTAGTCCACCTGGAATGAATTTGTGATTTTATTGTTCTATGGGCCTATTTATATAGTTTTACCTTAATTTAAGCCTCTGTTAGCCTAAAGAACCTGAATAGATTAACTTTCTGCAAGATGACTTGGCTCTCTTAATATTTTATTGCCATTTTTTCTTAATCTTGTGGCAAGCACAACTTGTATGGGTGCACTTAAAAGGATTTTGTTCAGTTCGCGTGTGGAGCTTGTCCTCATAACCATAACATAATCATGAGTATTGAGTGTATTGTAGTAGTAATGCTGGCATCGAGGACTACGCGGTCGCGTGCTGGCGTGTTAGCAACGTATCGGCGGCGGCGTATCAAACGCTTGTTATTGCGACTGTCCAGTGCGCGCCCCTGGACTATTATTCACAGACGACATATTTTTTATTACTTAAATAGAAGGATCGCGTTGTTTTACAAAAAAAAAAATATCTATAAGTTACAGTAATGGGGTTTAAATAAATCATCTAAAAGCTTTGAACTTGCATTTTAAAATGATGAAGGTATTCCATTGTGGAAGACACCAGTGAGTAAAATGCAACAGAAGCAATAACTGCTATAGATTCTCTTATATTTAACTCAATCGCTATAGTGTAGCGGGTAGAGTCCTATATAAATCTTTTAATTGTGTAATCTGGCAATAAAATATAGACGTACAAGGAATGCTTTACGGCAAATCCTTCTCAACACACCTACTTAATGATAACTTAACAGCTATCCGCTCAAGTTACAAATGCAGCAAACAAATGAATGAAATTGCCTATGCCGCACCAAATGCGCTCGGCGGCGGCGCTAGGACACGAGTCGTTTCGTCTGAAGTCAAACGGGGCGTAGGAGTAATTACTGTTATAAATACATTTTACACGCTAAGGAAAAAGGGAAAAAAATTACCAAAGTATTGGCAATCGATGGCTGAGCACGGGGGCCGCCGGGCGGCTGGTCACCACCGGCCGACGCTACGTCACGCGAACAAAAAGACCGTACTATTGTTGCCTAAATACCGAGAACCTGGCACTTCGCCACCCCGAGGCGCGGCCCGAATGCCCACTTTTATTGCCACTGTTAACGATTAGGTACCACCCGATTATTGCCACATTTGTATCGCCTTTGTGCAACTCAATGATGCTCCAAATATTTGAACATTGTTGAGTTTCGTTTCAACCGATATTAGTTTTTAGTTAACAAGCGTGTTGGTCAATAAATCTGAAACCAATAAGTTTTAAAGTTCGTTGTTGTGAAGACTAATTAAGTTAAATTATTTAGGGCGGTCAGATGTATAATTCTGGTCCATCTTCCTGATCCGTTGATCCACTCACTAACGATGAACGCGCAGGTGAAATATTTGAGGTTTTCACTCAATAACGCGGACAATCAAAACATTTTTTGTATCGGAATCGTTGTGGCCCGAATGGAGAGCACTATTAACTCAACAAGAGACGTCATCTCGCGTCTGTTTGATGAAATATTAATAGGGTTGGATTCCTGCCGGCCTCACCATAGTGTCATACCGCACCACGCCGCGCCGCGCCGAGCCGTCGATATTAATCATCGCGCTCATATTGTTGTATTGATAGATCAGCCACGTGCAGGCACTAACTAACGCGCCCGCCGCTCGCCCGTCCTCGAGGTGTTAAATGTTTACCAGGTGAGAGGTGCCGCCATCTGTCACTGTCCAAACAAACCACCAAACGGACAAACAATATGATCGCGAGCTCTTTTGTTTGTGCCCCCGCGTCCCTCACCTCGGATATCTACAATGACATAGTGCTAGCTAGAGCTCTGAGTGTGACATATCGCCGGCTCACTGACACGACGCAAGGTGACAGTGCGACACTATCGCCTGGAGAGCCGATAACATATGAGCGGTTAAGATGCAGCTCTCGCGCGCAAGTGGCGATGGTCTGCTAACTTATGATAAGATACTATATCTCACATTTGCAGCCTGCGAGCCGGTGAGCCTGCACATTGCGACTGCTAAGCCCAATGCACTTATCTTAAATCTCGGCCTGCCAACTCGATATGAATACATTAGCCGATGTAATCCTACCAAAGTGAAGAGTTATGAGAGGCGGTCCTCCTGCTCTTCAGGTGTAAACAAAGATCATTTGATCTATATACCTATTACTTTTTGTTTGGACAAATAATTAAAACAAATGCGTTGCACAGGCGACGCAAACGCGCGGGTGTGGGCGTGCCCTAACTATTGCTTTGTTCTATGTCCACATCTTCGACTATTATTGGTGCAATTAATATTAAAATAAAACTGTCGACGGAGATAAGTAACTGTAATAGAGTGCGCTTGCGGCTGTTTACTTCGAGGAAACGAATGACAAAGAGAAACAAATCGACGTATCGTTAAACTGGTTACTTACATGTACTACATACGTTTGCACCCAAAGAATGAGTTTTATCATTTCGATATTATGTTAGTGCTTCTCACGTTTTATTAGCTTGGCAAAATATCGTATCGGTGGAAATTCATTCGATAGAAGTCTCGCAAACATTAGCTAAACATAGTTCATAGAGTATGATAAGATCTTCAACACTACCGTACAGCTCTTCAGTGTCCTCATAAAAGGTGGCGGGACCGGCTGGACAAAACTATCAACCGGTTCACGTTATAGCCCCGAACATAAAGACCTGAAAGTCATGGGGCTTTCGGCTGTTGGTAAACGAAACAGAGATCTGGGTAAACCCCCGTACCTTGAGCTGAAGACGTCTAGATGTCTAACCGTGCTCCAGGTATCAAAAACTAAAACGGTCATTAATAGTTGAGCCCGATCGACTTAAAGTAAATAAAATAATACCTGCGCCTCGAACATAAAGAGTAACATTTGTCGAGTCATCATCTCGCATCTCTCACATACCGCGAAGCAGCTGTTATTTATTTATTAGAAAGGATTTAACTGTTTTATTACTCCGAGGGATCATTGCTATCGTTGTCATTATTTCTTTTTGTTTTTCAAGTGGTTCTAATTAATTAATCATAAAGATTATAACTTTTTTTTAGACAGTTGATTTTCCCTTGTATTGTTATGTTCGTGGATACCATGCAGCGCGCGGGATGACAGGTGGGGTAGAACTGTGACCGAGTACCGTCCCAGTTGCTTGGCTAAGATTTTCAAAAGCTAAGAGAGGCCTCTTAGCTGGTGCCAAGCCCCTTGTTCCTCTACCAGGTACCAACTCCACTTAGGTTTCCCTCGATGGCAATAGGACGGTACTCGGTCACAGTATCATCCCGCGTTGCTGCAGGTACCTACCCAGCTGTGGGACGTGGGAGTAGTAGTCTGCACCCACTGCTGATCCACAGTCTTGTGATTCATAATGATATATATAAATGCTCCTGAATAAATTTTAAGAACAACTTCAATAATTTTTTCTGTATCTTATTAATTTCTGATGTATTCCAATGAAACCGCCATCACTATTATAACAATTGATAATTACTATAAAATAAAACCAACTAGGTATATTTTTTGTTACGATGACAATTAGGCAGTGGCACAAACCAGTTATCGAATCCCCCAGCGTTTGTTCGTTGCGTTCCAACAATACCAAGTGTATGTTATCTGTAGATATATCTGCAAACATCACTCACGCGAAAACAATTACATAACTGCTATCTATCGAGATACCCAAGCGATGGTTGATAGACAAAAGCCTTTGTTGCCGGTGTTGTGTGGGGCGGGGCGCGACCCACACTCAGAGATCAGATGATAACGAAATTAGTTTAATTACTGTGACCAGGCACTCTAAACAACATACAAATAACATTGTGCAATGTTCATCCTAAGTTTTACAAGAGAACATGTCTAGAGTGGCCGACTGTGAGCCAGCTTGGGACACCAGCCTTGGAGAGAGAGAATCAACACCTTCGCTGTCAAAGTCCGCAGTCTAGCCCGAAGCCTAGTTTGCTAGATTGCACCGCGCCGTAAGAACTCTTCTACTACTTAAATGACACTCGAAAAGCCACAATAATAAATGGTAAGTCAGCAAAATATTGTATTAACATAATTATGGTACCTCTTAATTAAATTCACTTGAAACTCGACTCACGAATCGCTTTGAAAGCGCTTGCCGCGTGCCCAGGCGCTCCACCGTTGGCTGACCAGGCCGCAATGACGCGATGTCACAAAATTATCATGTTAATTGATATTTGGATGCATGTCCGCATGGTACAATAAAATGTCCGTAGGTATGATGACAAGACTCGAAGTGGCAGCCAAAGGCAATATTAGCTGTGTGCATTATTACATTATAAGTTACATTTATGAGATCAAATCAATATTTTGAAAACCACAACATCCAATCGGCGCATCATAACAACACAAAACGTTTAAAAGTATTCCAATAAAAGATGGACGACTAAAAATAATATTAATATTTTACGAATCAAAGCCTCTTGGTGAGAAGTTTTTGCTTTTCTTTCGAGACGTTATATTTTTTACTGCGAGGTGTTTGTGACCTCTGAGAGGACAATTGATTAGTGAGGTCTGACGTGCCCCTCGTATCAACGTGTCGAGAGCCTCCTTATTAAAATATATGCGCGCTTTGAGATACACGCTCCAGTTACTGAGGGTTCCGTAGTGTGAAGCAGAAATTCCTTCGCTAGGCTCAGACAACAAATTGTGTTTTTTACAAAATAGCAGTTATTTGTCTTTGTGTAATTAAATCGTCGACTTATGATTAGCCTGTCAGCGATCATTCGGGATTATCTCAGTTTCTTACGACCAAGTTATAAATATAACCAATCCAATCACAGCTTAGATATTTAAATTCGTTGATTGTTTGTACTACACACTTGACTGCTTGGCCGGTGCCTTGTCTCGCCGGATGCTGCACAATCTGCATTTATATTAGAAGAGAAACTTCTAGAAGCTATATAATATTCTACTTTCTACAATCGGCGCAGTTTCTGGTTAATGGCCGCGCATAAAATATGTCGTTTATAATTTGCTGCGCGGGCCCAGGCACAGGGGTACTCAGAGAACACAGAGCCGCAGTGGTAACGTTCCCCACAACGCAACGGTCGGGTATTTCTCACTGCCAATGAATTATGCGATTGTCCAAGTTGAGAACGACGGAGATATTTATATGCCTTGGTTAGATGACTATTCTTCTTATGGCACATTTTATTCTTGGCCGACGAGATGTTATATAGAATATCTGAATAGTTTCAGACTGTGCGGATTTCTCAGGACGTCACGGACCCCGTGTGTCAGTTGAGCAAGAATCCTTCACGTCATGGCGACACAAAGCGATGGCCCCTTGCTCCAGCGCCTTGTTTGTTGAACAAACACCCCGCCTCGGCCCGCCTCGTGTCGGATCGCCTCGCCGCGCCTCGCCGCGCCTCGCCGCGCCTCGCCGCGCCTCGCCTGTCACTTATGTCTAGCGTGTTCACACATAGCGCGCCTCACGGTAGCAGTTCCCCGCGACACCATCGGCATCGGCGCCCGCGCCGCCGCCGCCGCTCTCTGTTCATTGTCTATATCACGAACGATCTCTGTAACCGTTTTTTGTTTACACCAATTTGAATGTCACTTTCTTTTTCAGTAATTTGTGTGAATGTTAGTCTGCAACACTTTGTACTGATGAAGGCGGCGCTTTTGTGGCGGTTTTTGTTAACGTTGATCGATTGTCTTTATGGCTCACTAAAAACTTAATTGGATGTGTTTTTGAAATTGAACAAGTTCGTTGATGGCGCTAGAATTGTAGTCAGTGACGATGATTAGTGTGTCAGTTTCCTGCAGACGAGCGGCATGCGGCAGTGTGTCCGCGACGCGCGACTCGCGAACAAGACATTGGCGGTTGTGTTGAGCGCTGATACATTTGGATCATTAATATCCGCATTGAGCCGGTGGCAGCGCCGCGGGGCTCCGCGCCCGCCTTAAATAACATATTAGCCTCCAAAGCGGCCGCCGCCATATTTCTCTATACAACGTATGAGTTTTTCGGTAAATCGGATCGTAACGAATCGCCGACGACAGTGGAGGCCGCACGATTTATCGCGTGCACCCGATTCTACAGTAATCGGATTCGATGGTCGCGGCGGGATTACGGCCCTTGTCTCCGCATGATGCATAGCTCCCTACCACCTAACAACACGAACCACATATTAAAACCAGTTACATTTATTTTCTATAGCTTTTAACCTTTTGTTGGCGCTCGTTTACACGGTAAGTCCAATACCTACGAGATCAACGGTTCTACGATATCAATCAATATCGGAATCTATACTTGTATAGATATAGTCTCGCTCCGGGGCATGCTGCCATGCATGTGTGCGAGCAGTGTTTGGGACTTTACTGTAATTTGACAACCGACAACTGCAACGAAGTAAAGCAATGAAAGACACGGCACTGTTGTGGTCTTCAGTAGGTAAAGGTATGAGTGAATTCGAATGTATATGTCACCGTAAAATTGTCAATCACGTTATATTACAATATAACGTGTTTTTTCTCGCGATATTGTAATGTCGCGAATTATTTTCAACTGAACATACGGAAGTATCTCTGCCCCCATAATCGGGACTTGGGGCACCCCCCCGTTAGGATAGTTAGGTTCCTTTAAACCCTGCACTCGGAAATAGGGGCCCCGCGAAGCGGGGCTCCGTCGACTACGCTTTTTAGGGGGAATATAAAGTGTTTTAAGGTTATGTCATATTAATCGGTATTTCTCAGGAATGGTGCATTATCTTTTCATGAGAGTTGTGCCACTGGGCAAGGGGGACCCCTCCTTCCCTCCACACCGCGTAAGTTGACTACCATCGCATGCATTTCACAAAAAATAATGCGTTTTGTTGTAAGCAGTATGTTCATTTGACAATAATTCGAGACTTTACAATATCGCTAGAGATATTACAATATAACGTATTTGACAATTTTACGGTGACATATATAAATCAACAACCAATACTTAAAACATTTCTATTTTAATGAAATTAAGGCTATAGACTAAATCAACGGCCAGTCGTTTGTATTAAGCCCGAAATGGAAAGAACTAGAAGTCATAGGGGTAGGCCTTTGCCCAGCAGTGGGATGATCAAGGCTAACAGTATAAGTAACGATTACTGATACAGGTTTAGATTAAGTTATTGTCGTTATTGAAAATGGCAAAAGGTGTTTATAGTAAATCAATAATTCAAGCAGATTTCCAACTCTGAAACCCAAAAAGTTGTACATTTTCTGTCACTTTTGGAGTCAAAGAGGAAACACAGAAAAATAGACAACTGTCACACAGTGCCTAAACGACCGCGCGCAGAGTGCGAAAGAGACAACAGTAGAAAATACCAATTAAAAGTACACAAAAACAACGTTTCGAAGGCCCCTTCTACAAAACTTGACCGATGTCACAACTTTTTTCAAAATTTATAAAGGCGTGTTATCCTGTGTTCCTCACATATGTTATCTTACCGAAAACGTCCGTGCTGTATGAATGCAACCTTAAATTAAATAGATTTGTAGATTCTCGCTTGACGACCGCAAGCAAAATCAATTGTATTATTAAGAGAGTACCAATGTTACTTTTTCAATTCATATGTACTTTTTCAATTTATCTTGGACATCACAGACCTCGGTGAAGGAAAAATCTTGAGGAAACCTGCACTTATAATTAATATAAATCCGGAATCACCAACCCGCCTTGAGCAAGCGTGGTGATCAATGTTCGTGTCTTCTCTGTTGAGAAGCAGCTTTTGAACAGCAGTAGGACAGTAATAGACTAAGAATGGTTGTAACTACGAGGAAGCCAAATAAATTTTTCAATATGTGATTGTTCTTCTGTCGTTTATCATCAAGCTCTAAGTGGGCCGGTCAGTAATCCCTGCAAATAATTTACAAATACACAATTTAATTCGAAGAAATGATTCTGTTCCATTTGCAGTTAATCCTTATGTGACCATTGCTCAATAAACGCAGGAGAGAGCGGGCGCATATTATATTTAAATATGCGCAAAAAAAGGAAATGTCTACAATCTATAATATCAAAATGAATTGCAAAATGTGTTGGTAAGCGCATAACTCAACAACGCCTGGACCGATTTCACTAATTCTTTTTTTGTTTTGTTTGTTATTGTCAGGAGAAGGAAGAAAATAAATGTAGTAGTAGTAGGTAGGTAGTAGGTAGGTAGTAGTAGGTAGGTAGGTAGTAGTAGGTAGATAGGTAGTAGTAGGTAAGTAGGTAGTAGTAGGTAAGTAGTAGTAGGTAGGTAGTATTAGGTATCTTTTTCTCTCTTATGTGACGCAGACAAAGTTGCTTGGGTCAGCTAGTATACAATATAAACAAAAACTGTCTGAAGTACTTGAAATACTTTTGAATGTGGTAGAAAATAATTGTGTTCATTATTAGCAGAACATTCATGACGTGACCAAACATGCTGTAATAATGCATGCAAACCATAATTGTAGAAAAAATGTCTGTTTCGATAATGAGGAGTTACATTTATATAAGACAGTCCGAGCAGCAGTAAACTAACACAGGTCACCTCTAGTAGATTATTTAAAGATTGCAGTTAGAGGTGCAATGTAACGTGAGCGCTCGTTGATGTCTTTTAAACGTGCGACGCGCTCGTGTTGGAAAATGTTTTTTTTTTGTTATTGGCACTTTTCTATTTTAGTTTACCAAAATTATGCATTTTTTTTTATTCCTAATATCACCGCATCGCACGTATCAAACAATATATTGTGTTTTTGTATACAAGTGTTATAACAGTTATCTTATCTTAATATATATAAATCTCGTGTCACAATGTTTGTCCTCAATGGACTCCTAAACCACTTAACCGATTATAATAAAATTCGCACACCATGTGCAGTTCGATCCAACTTGAGAGATATGATAGTTTAAATCTCAATTTATGAGACGCAGACGAAGTTGCGCCGGTCAGCTAGTATAAGTATAGTTTTGTTTTTTTGTTATTCCCTTGACCTGATGGTAACTTGAAAAAATGTGCAGCTTTACACAAATGACTGCGGTTGAAGATGGAACAATCAAGGAAATCCGTGGGTTTAAAAACCTTGTATCGATGCACAAATTAAACATTTTTATAAATTACTTTACTGACTAACATTTGTAAACCATAGTTTTTTTTTAATAACTAAGGTATATTTTGAGAAATAAAACCAAAAGTTACTGAAGATTCCAATTAACTAATTAATTGATAAACTTTAGATTACTTTACCGCAAAACTTATACCTGAACAAGTGGAAATAACTGTTGTCCAAAGTATTAGGAGAAGCGTTTAGTTGTATGTGCCATTCGATGGAAAACTAATCATAATTATGACCGCCGCCGCCGCACCGCCGCGCCGCGCGCTTCTACTTCACTACTAATAAAATAATTATATTGTAAATATTTTTCCATTAGTTGTAGCTAAGGGCTATCGAATTGGTTCGAATCAAGTGTAATCATGATGCTAGTTAATGTGGCATATATTACAGGACTGTTGGTGGTGGATAAAAGTTCCAGTAAAGATGAAGAGAGTCGAGGATACCTCAAAAAACCATGTAAGTACTGTACTACACACAATATGGATAAATAATTGTTTTTTTTTTTCGGAGACATTTTTGCAGCATTGTATAATGAAATGTACATTGATTTTTTCCTTATAACCTCTAGATTACAGTGGTTAAATTAGCTATGAAGTCTTGTCTAACCGGAATAAATGCGAAAATCTGAAAAAAACACTTTTACGAAAACAAAACATAAACAGATAGAGTAATTGTGAAAATAATGAGGTTGTCTGTCAACCACTAAAAAAGTGGTTTGACAACGTTCCGTACCACGTTGATTGTTTAAACCATATACCTACTCAATTTTAGCGTAAGACTTTAAATATAGTATTAAAAATGCTCACAATTTAATAATATTTATTTTAATACTCTATTCTATTTCTATTATAATTAAAGCAGTTATGTTTACTCTGGGTAGGTGGGTACTAGTCATGTAAGTATTTTCTGTCAAATGACATTGACCACAACTGGAATGATTTGACTCCCATGTTATATTTAGTTGTACCTATACTATACCTACTATAATAAAATGGTTACTTTTTTGTTGTAGGTAATATGAATAATAAACGTAAGGTCCAGATGGGCCTAAAAAATTGTTTCCTTTCAGTGGTATTAAGTAATTATTATTTGTGTGTTTTGTAAGTTTTATGATAACAAACATTTTATATTCGTACTAAACTATAATCTATATATTATATACGTAATCATGCATCATCATTATAGTATGATGACGTATAGAATGACGGCCGGTATCAAGTTATTGAATGAACGAAATCATTGGTTGGTAGTTACAATTATTGATTACCAACGTTCAATGAAAAGATAATTATTGAGGTGATTTCAATACATTAGTTATAATCATTATCTAAAAATGTCGGTAATAAGCACTGTTTTATTTGACTAAGGGCCGGTATTTCAATGCCACCTTAACTTATTGCTTAAGTTAAGTCCTGCATTTAAGCTAAGTGTCATTTTTAGAAGACAGAAGTGTATTTCAATCCGGATCTTCCTCGCCTTAACTAATCTAGGATAAATCGCAATATTGCAACATAATAAACAGAATATGTCATTTTTCTATTGTCATCCTACTACATATAATTTTTTAAGTTTTAAAAAGTTCTAAGAAAAAAGTTTTAAGTTCACGACATTGTTGAGTTGTCTGAACAATTGAGTAGTATCACGTAAGTACCTGCCTACCGTTTTCGCTCTTTCTCTACGATTTTACAACTTGGCAATCACTCAACTCTAAAATGTTTTTGTTCAGTAACTATACTTTTAGCTCGAGCAGTGATGATGAAGATATTATTGAATTTATCAATTATTCTACGACCCCACGACGTATACGAATTTATAGCACATGAGAGACTAATTTTCAGAAATGGAAAGAAGGTGAATTTTACGAGACGGCGGGCCTGTTTGCCGGATTGCCGCCATGGGATCTGAAGGCGATAGTCACTACGCTGCCGCCGGGGGGAAACTCCGCTGCCACGGCAAATCGCCGCTCAGCGGACAGACCTCCGGCGCAATTTTATGGCAATCGCCGCTCAGCGGACAGACCTCCGGCGCGATTTTATGGCGACATGGAGAGAGCAACTGTCGCAACCCCGTGCAGGGCACGCCACGATAGTGGCGGTGAGTCCCCTCTTTAAGGAGTGGCTGGAGAGGCGCCACGGCGTCCTCACCTTCCGCCTGACGCAGGTCCTCACCGGACACGGATGTTTCGGGAGGTACCTGCACCGAATCGGGCGGGAGGAAACGCCCGGGTGTTTGCACTACGAGGATCGACCGGAGGATACGGTGGAGGTCTGCCCTGCGTGGGAGGAGCACCGCCGTGTCGTCGTATCGGCGGCGGCGACCTCTCGCGTCCGGCCCTGGGTCAATCCATGGTCCGGAGCGAGACGGAATGGGAAGCCGTCACCTCCTTCTGCGAAGCAGTCATGCTAGCGAAGGAGGTGGCGGAACGTGAGAGGGAGAGAGCCTCTCTTCCCAGCCGCCGAGGGAGACGCACCGGGCGTCAGGGGCCACGTGGTGGCTACCGGCCACCGAAGACGCGGGCCTGTGGACGGTTAGCAATGGGCTATAGCTAGCCGCTCGTCCGTCTAATGACGACAGGCTGTATAGACGACGCGTTCGTTTTCCACGCGCGCCTCAAAGAGATGTCAGCGCAGTGAAAGGGCCCGCAAGAGCCTGCCGGGGTTGCTCGAAAGAGATACCGCGGCCCCGGAACGTAAAGGGCGAGGAAGGAACACGGATGGGTTTAGTCAGTAAAAGTCTGACACTCCCTCCCGCGCCGCCCAGAGTGGGAGAAAATATTTGATGATTTCCCATCCTAAAAAAAAGGTGAATTTTACGACCGATTTACGTTGTGCTGGAACCTGGAACAGATAAGAGACGAACTCAAATGGCCCTACTACGAGGTAATATTTCGCAAGGATGTCTGTACCTACATTTAGGTATATAGATTCCTCACAGCCTTTTTTTATCCTTTTATCAACTTACAAATATTCTATATGCGGCATAAAAAACCTTTTTGCAGGTCAGAACCACCATAAAGCAACTTTTTTTTGAGGTTGACACACGCTAATCTCAGATCGGAACTTAAGCGACAGAAATCTGTCACTTAGATTAAGGCTAGTTAGGGTGGACTTTATGTGCCGCTTAACTTTAATCCAATATTGAAATACACATAAGTCGTTCTTAAATTGAATCCTGGATCACTTCGAGATAAGTTACTATTGAAATACCGGCCCTTAATGAAGTACCTACGTAAAGAGTTAGATTCTGGGTTGAGGGCGCCCCACGCGCCACGGCGACATGGTACAGAGTTTGGGCCTACCATACTTTACCGCGTACCTACGAGCTCTGAGTACCTACGGCCACGAGCGATGCGCTAACATTACACCAATTACTGGAAACATATATAGAGGAAATAATATAGAAATATTTAAGTTGTGTTGTAGAATAACAATTTTTTAGACGACTAACGAGTATTTAAATTAGTGGAAGAAAGTAATATAGGTACCTACCTATCAACCGACGGTTCGGGCCGGTTCTTAGTATTGATAACGAAAGAAAATGTGCAATTTTCTAAACAGCTATCGGTGAGAATTTGTGTACATGTACGTACACTATATAGGTAGGTATCACAGGGACGTATTTACAAGATGAGGTCACCATTATCAACACTTTCAGGAGTCCTTAGCAAAGGAAACAGCGAGATTCAGTGCATCCAGTAGAGCCCGCTGTATGGGACATATCATACCGACGTAGTCACAACAAGGCAGATAGGTGGTCGCTCTACATAAAGCTACTGGTGCTGATGATGATGGTGCTGCCGGTCGACTGCATCCGGTAAGACTGGAATCCGACCCTACCATAGTTGGGAGAAGTCAGGCAGATGAAGATGCCGATCATATAGTGACAGTTTAGAACGTATGACAGAGGTATTGGCGACTCACCTTCATCTCCAGCTTGACAGCCAACACTTTGATCGTTATTATTAGCAGCAGTTCACAAAACAACACATCAGCATGTGCACACCGTCATTGATTAGTCAGCACATGTCGGACAGCGCACGACAGCGGGTGCGCGCGCGCCCGTCCTCCGCGAGACTGCGGCGCGAGGCGCGCGGCGCGAGGAGGCGGGCCCGGTGCCGGACTAGGGCGCGCCCATTGGCCCGCGCCGCGCCCGCCCCGCCCAGCTCCTCACAGCGCGCACGCCCAGCCCTGCCATGGCTCCCCCCTTCTCCCCCTCCTTATGTAAAGGTGTCCGATGGTTAAGTGAAAAAATGCTCCCCACAGAATTAATATTAGGTACGCGTACGATCAGTAACATATTGCGAACCGGCTCTTTGCGTGACGTATCGGATTTCAATTACGAGTTCCTGATTGAGAACTACGCCCATCAATTTTTCCGACTTTTATTACTTTTTAAGTGAACTTAATACTCACAGAGGAATTTTGCAAATTGAACATAATCGTCGGTATGGGTTCCATCTATCTGGCAGAATCTTGTTGCTCCGAAATTCATTTAGCATAACACACTTGGCATAATTTTCTTTAAACGAATATATTAAAGGCATATTTTTTTTTAAATATACTTATTGTTTGGGTGAATGTGTGTATGACCGAATTTAGAATGGCATACTTTTAGATGGCAGTTTTTTATTTGGCATAATTACCTTTGGCATTGTTCAAATTTCGCATAATTTCGTTTAGAATAATGTTTATTTAGAACGACGATTATTTGATATAATTTCACTTGGCATACTATGAAGATTGCAGAATTTCATTTGGAATAATTTAATTTGGCAGTATTGCCATTTTTTAATGCCACAAAATAGCATTTTAACCTTATTTTAAAATTAAAATATTATCTTAAAAAGTCAATATGTTGTGCTAGAAAAGTTAGTGACAGAAACGAATCGCTCCAAAACCGACTCCACGTAGTCTTGTCTGCCCTACCCCTAGAGTGTAATTTAAAATCGCGTAGGCGCGGAGGGGCGAGGCGGGCCGCGAGCTGAGGAGCAGGTGGTTTTAACACTCGCCGCCGCGGCTGAGGCTGGCCGGCTTTGCCGGCCAGCAAGCCGAAGCTGCGGTGGTGAGCGTTGAAACACATCTGCGACGAGAAGCTCGCGTGGGACCGCCGGGGCCCCGCAGCGCCGGAGCCGTGACAGAAACCATGCCTGCTGCATGTTGCATTCTCGTTTGCTGCATGCTTGCTGCATGCTTGCTGCATGCTTGCTGCATGCTTGCTGCATGCTTACTGCATGCTTGCTGCATGCTTGCTGCATGCTTACTGCATGCTTACTGCATGCTCATTGCATGCTCATTGCATGCATGGTATATGCGGGTTTGCATGTTTGCTGCATGCTTGCTGCACGTTTGATGCATGCTTGCTGCAGGCTTGCTGCATGCTTGCTGTATGCTTACTGCATGCATGGTGTATGCAGGTTTGCATGTTTGCTGCATGCTTGTTGCATGCTTGCTGCATGCATGGTGTATGTTTGTTTGCATGTCTGCCTGCTTCTTACAGGAAAATAAAAACCACATGATCTCAATCTACTGTTTTAATAAAAGAAAGAAAGAAAATTATGCTTATTTAGCCGTTAAACCCAAAATATTATGATTTTCACCTGCAGGCCACGAGTGCCATACGCTCGAAAAACATAAAGAAACACATAATATCGTCGAAAGATTTTGCACTAGTACCAACTAAGTAAAATTATTGTATATTTTATTAAATTAATAACACTGGTATAATTGAATAACGTATAAAATTTATAAAATATATTCATAAAATACATGCAAAAATTACAAAATAGGGAAATGGATAAAATTCATAACAGTAATAAAATTAGTGACGTAAATATACTAAGAAAAAACAATAAAATTGTACAAAATTAATAACATTGGTAAAATTGGTAAAAGTGATTAACTAATAAGTTAATCACTTAAAAACAATAATTAATACATGCAAAAAGATAATTAATTGAGTTAAATAAAATGTATAGACAATTTTCGTTAAACTAATCTTAAATTAGCTCCTATTGCCTTTAAAAATCCAGTTTCAGTGTAATCTGACTGATTATTTAATATAATTTCAATGCGGCACTTTTTACTCAAAACTTTTTTTTTCTTTGCTGGTGGTGGGGCGCCTGTACTTAGTTTTTCAATTTCTATGATTGAGTATTTTATTTATTTTATTAATTGATTCGATATATTATAGAATCCCACATGATTTGCGCCCACTATGCTATTTATCCTGTGATGCCACGATTCAGCATGATTTTGTGTTCGAGGGATATCCTGGTCGATTAATGACTATTGATATGAAATTTATGCCAATAGATGATTCTAACCCTAAACTTTCTGCGATAGGATGGTTCAACGTTTAATGTTTATGCATATGAAATTTATGCAAAACGATGATACTGACCTCCAACTATCTGCGACAAGATGGTTCGACTTTTAATTTTTATGCATATGAAATTTATGCCTTTAGATGATTCTGACTTACAAAATTATGAGTTTGAATGTATGATAAATGCGTGTCTGCCAAACGATTTTCTGCGAAATGAAGTTTATGCTATCCGCTGTTATGCAAAGTAATAATATGGCATAAAAAGTTCTGCTATAAAGGGTGGACCCTCGTCGGTATACATAGGTGAGGAGCCTGCGCGTAGCTGCCTGGCCGGAGCCGTGCGCCGCGTGTGAGGCTGCGCAAGCGCACGGCTCGGCTCCGGCACACTTGAGACAACGTTGTTAACGTTTATGGGCATTTTATGGCGGCTCTACACAAAGCATCGAGGAAATTGTAAATTATAGGTACATGATTTATTTTTTATTGAAAGAATGTTTAAACCAGTCAATCAATACAGAACGGATAATATTTGGATACATTCAGGAATAATAAAAGTAGCGCCTTCAAATATTTGTGAGGTTTCGAAATCACCAGAGTGTAAAATGCACTCAATCAGTTTTATTCGCCAGCACAAAGAAACCTACCTACCTTAAAATAATTCTTGCCTACAAGATACCATTATGATCACAGTTTTTCTATAAGTTTGCCGAATGTCGCATGTCGATAAGCGAAGATAGTCCAAATAATATTAATAGTTGCATACTTATACATATGTTTACAAATAAATAACTGTAGTAGGTACTTATTTATTTAAAGAATTCCATCTCTTTAGCGGGACAATTATTCATTCTACTGGTCCACACAACTTAGTGAAAAAAAAATCCAGATCTGTGAAAAAACAATAATTATTGTTTTTTCACAGATCTGGAATTTTCGTATTTTCGCCTAAAAACATCTTCAGTTCGTCTTCAAGATCTAGGTAAATTTGGAGTGATTTACTAAGTTGCGTGGATTAGAATTATTCATTCCACTGGGGAATGAATAATTGTCATAGTTAGTAGGTACCAACTATCTAGGGACCCTACCCCTCACACTTTACCAGAATGAAAGATACCAGTTAATATTTTCAGCATATTATAATAGAACAGACTTAAGGGAGATGCTCCAAGGTAGACCTCGAAATTAAAAAAAAATCTTACGTTTTTTACAATTTGCAGGACAGTGCTAAGTTGTATGTTGATAAACGTACTAAAAAAGGACTTTGACAGTGAAAAATTCGTTTATCGACTCTTATGAACTTGGAGGGTTGTATTGATGATTTTGATGATTATAATTCTGTAACTTAATACGCCTTACAGTCGCGACCGATATGTTTATCAACATAAAACTTAGTATTGCCCTGGAAATTGAAAAAACGTAAGAAAAATTGTTTTTTCGGGTCACCCTGACGCTTTCACCTTAAAGTAAGGTACAATAGATACAGATATAGATATACTAAACATATCGGTTTCATAACAATGTTTGCCCGCGCTCTATTGAAATCAGAGATCTGTGGTGATGGCCAGACCCATGACTCAACAATGTGTCTAACAAGTAAATGTATCGAAATTAAAAGTATTTATAATAAGGGTACGGTCTACGGACGACAAAATTTGTTAACTTCTCCAGTCGAGCAACTCAACTTGCAACACGCAAGGGTTATAATACTAAAACAAGGTACCTATTCTTTTACAACGTTTGTTTTATTGATAAAGTAGCATTTTTGTACATGTGCTGGGGTCGGTTGTGTGTAGATATTATATTAGAGTATGTTGTTGCATGTAGCAAATAAAAGGCGTTTAGACGATGAATTCAGATAATTAAGTACCTATTGGAAAGAAAATTATACCTCATTCATACACATTATAAAGAAAAATATACCCTTTACATTGTCACTATGATGGATGAAAAGATGTGTCTACTTTTCTTATTCTATTTCGTTAGTTAGTTAATATCTTTTTTCTTAACAAAGTGCCAGATTGAATTCCTAAATTACTCCAAAGGTCTCTACAGTGGCTAGGTTAGTCCAGATTGAGGTCAAAAATAAATGATAGCAATTTGAAGCCATAGTCTGATTTGAGACATCGTTGGTAAAAACTAGGCAGTTCTACCAAACTTTAAGGTTGGTGGCGGTGATTTAAGAAACATTACAAAAGTTATTGACACATCTGCCAAAACGTCAATACTTGAATATTGAACTCTCTAAAGCACAGAAATATTAAAAACAGATCTAAAGTGAAGAATTTAAGCGTTTAGACCCAATATGAATAACAAAATGTTATAATTAACAACTTAGCTGACGTTGTCCTGCCATGTAAATGATGGTACAAAATATACTTTACGACCTATTCTCATAACTACCAAAAATGCATTAAAAAAAACATACATCGGTCGAGCCGTTTGAGTGCGACCACAAACACCGTGACACGAGATTTTATATATTAAACCACTCACTATTAACTATTACTCGATAGTTACAATTTATTTAAAATTAATGACTTAAGCTGCTCTAAACCCACCCCTCCCCCGCCTCCACCCCGCCCCCGCCCCTTCTACACCCGTATGAGATCGATGTAATCAACTCACAATCAATGTCACTCGATAGAGAACTCACACCCGACTGCTATCTAGATTTGCTGCGATGTCTCTACCTTCAATTAAGTCTGATTAAATTAATGCCTGTTATTAAAAATTCAAACTCAATTAAAACCTGGCCCAATTTAGTAAATTATTTACCACTACATAAGCACTCTAATTAATGCTGTTTTTGTCATGTCGAAAATCTTTAATACCTGTCTTGTTTGTTGTTTGTTTTTTCTTATTTATTAGGCACGATCGAGCTGCTTTGCCTTTTCTCAACTATGTTGTGGGCGGCCTCCAATCTGGTAGGAATAATCCCTTGGTAGGAATGTTTGTCAGACTTTTGGATTCTATAACTACCCCTAAAAAATGCCAAAGATCTTAATATTCTGCATTGCATTACCCTAACGACCAGTGTAGCTGTTATTATTTAGCCACACACCCTCGCTAAGACAATGGCGAATCATAATTATTGCCTCCAAATTCACATAGTTCAATAGTCTCAGTCGGTGTCTCGTGGAGTGTGTGTTAAGTAGATAATGTAGGGGATTAGTGCTTGTCGCAGCGGCGCAATCAGCGCTCTTGTGCGGAGCGGGACCCTCCGCGCATGCGCAGAAGGACTAGTGCTCCTGAAACACAGAAAAGGTCAATTGTAAGCACTACCTGAGCAATGACTGCTATCAATGGCAGCAGCAGTATTATATCTACTTGACGACTTTCCCAGGCAGGCTAGAAACAGCTAGAAATTGCTGATTTATTAAGTCAAGTGGCGTGCAACTGAAGAGACAGTTGGTACACTGCAGGATTTACGCTGAAGATAACTACCTAGTGTAACGTTACAGTTTCCTGGATAGGAAAAATGTAAGGTTGCATTGTGTAAAGTAAGAGAAAAATGGCATGAGAAAATATAGCAAGATGATTTAATAGACTAAGGAAGCCGAGGTATCGTGGTGATAAGGGTCCAGGTCCAGGTCCGAAGCTCGCAGTTGGCAGAAGCGGCTCGTCGCAGTGATAGGCTAGCTCGCAGACGCCAATCTTGCGAGGGTTCGAAAGTCGAGGCTCACCCGTTGTAAATGTCCAGGTTCGCAGAAGTAGTCGTAAATGACTTTTCAAGGCCGACAGCGTCCAAGCTCTCAGTAGTAGTATAGTAGATGTAGCAGTGTAGTAGCAGCAGCTTTTCAAGGATGTTAGGGCTTCAAGAGGACGCCAGGGCTAGATCTTGCTGACTTAGCGACCACGTCAAATAATAGTTTAGAGGAAGTTCCAGCTTATTGCTGGCTCCAGGACCAAACGCAGACCCAATATTCCAGGCTCGGCTTCTCGTCACCTCGCAATTATGAATTTTATACAGTTCTAGAACATAGAAGAATAAAATGGTTACAAAGAAGGTCTAACATCAAACGTATACCACCCACAACCCACAACTCTTAGTTACAGCTGACCATGGTTACAGCCATGGTACAATAATTTGACCATGGTTACAGCGATAAATTAAAAGAAAAACTAGGCTTGTCATCGTCATTGTCATTAGCTAACATAACAAAAGTAAACAAAGGTTTAAAACACTAAAATATACAGAAAGCTTTAAATAATACGAATTAAAAGGCGAAAAGGCATGCTAAGCCTCCGCATAAAAGGCATACAGTTATTCAGAAATAATGTGTGATAAGATTTTGGATTACAATAGTCAAAAACGTAAGTACAAAAACACAAACATTACACTAAAAATTAACTATTAGTACGTACGAAAAAAATAGCTGAAGGATTTCACGGATTGTGCATACTTAGTACTTCTGCTACAAAGACCCTTACTTGTGTCGCGAGTCGAGTTCATCATTAAACGATTATCGGTGACGAGTGCCGACTGCGAGCGCGCCGAGTGTCCTCTGGGTGCAAGCCTCGACCCCTAACGACACATTTAATGCGAAAATTACTTATCTGAACTCTTGTATCATTCACAAACGATGAACAGTTTAAGTGATTGTCAAATGATAAACCGCCAATCTAGTTGGACTTTGTAAACTAATAACGTAAGAATCTTATACTATCAGATAAGTCACAAATTGGCGAATCAGAAAATATCTTTTAAATGAGACTATTTGCTCAGCATTAGTATGTTATCGTTGGTCTTGTAAACATGCTTGCAACTTGATTAGTAATGCTTTTAAGAATACTATGACTGATAATTTACGATAATGTTGAATTCAAAAGTTGTAACGACTTGCCCGATTCAAGTTTATTTAAACCTGTGAACTTAGCAATAAAGCTCGGTCAACCGAAAATCGACTTATTTATCCAGTAATTGCACTATCTACCGGAACTCCTGAGAACATGGACCTCATAGTGGATTAAGTCTTGTAATGTACTATGCGTGTGCTCTACCACTAGAGGTAGAGATAAACTAAAACTAAACTTGTAACGAATTGATACGAGTAGTATCACAACTCCGCCATTGGATAGGTTAGATGTTCTAAAATGGCTGGAATAGCTCTATAGTCATTCCAGCCATTTTAAAACGGGAAAATTAGCATGCCTGCTGGATGCATGCTGCATGCTTCCTGCATGCTTCATGCTTGCTTACATGCTGCATGCTTGCTTGCATGCACGATGTATGCTTGTTTGCATGTTTGCCTGCTTCTTGCAGATGTAGGCTCGTTTGCATGTTTACAGCACGTAAACTTGCAGGGATATAAAAACCAAGTGTTCATAGATGAGTCTTTCCATTATATTATGCAGAAAAGTATGCCAAAAGATGATTCTGACTGTGAACTTCAATCTGAGGTTCTACTTTCAATGCATCAACAAAATTATGCGTTTTGAACGTATTGTTACGAGCTGGGTATGAGATAAATTAATTACTACCGATTAAACAACACAATAACTTTATTAATCACAAAACAATCAAAACTTAATCACAAATACACTACTGTTTACTATTCACTTAGATATCGCACTTGTAGTTCACTTGGATTCGCTTCGTTGTGTCACGAAAACAAGACTGCCGGTCGCGGCCCTGAGCGCTCTATTTATACTCGCCAACAGACACACCAGAATAACGACGAACATTCGAGAGGGTCATAAAAAAAACACTAACAAAAAATAGCAGGTAGATAGGTACCTACTAAAAACAAGTACCTACTTAACCTACTTGTACAAAACAAGCAAATATGAACCGTATGCCCTAGGCATACGGTCGAAATTCTAATGTCTTTGTATAAATAGGTCGCGAGTTTGTACCTACCTATCTTTAAAACTAATAATAATAGAATTCTCTCGAACTTCTAACGTACACACATTGTAATCACTGGCTTTCTCGAATGTTCTAGTAGGTCCGATGTAACACTGCCCCCTCCTTAGACATGCTCGTCCCGAGCATCATTAGTCCCGCAGTATCGCGCCAACCGGTCTACATGCACAATCTTAGGTGCACCTCGTGGACCCTTCTGTATTCGGTAGGTGACATCGTTGATCCTAGTCACGACTCGGTATGGCCCATCCCATTTTGCTTGTAACTTCGGAGACTTCCCCTTGCTCCGCACTGGGTTATGCAACCACACCAGTGAACCCTCGTCGAAACCCCTACCGTTGGCTTTCCGGTCATAACGGGTCTTCATCTTCTCAGACATCTGTTGGCCGGACTGTCGGATATGCTCATAAACATCGTTCAACTTATTACGCAAGTCATTCGCGTAATCTGTTACGCTACATGGAGCATCAGGGGGAGTTCCAGTGATTAAATCAGCAGGTAACCGTAATTCCTTTCCAAAGTTCGCGAAGGCTGGTGTCACAGTCGTACTTTCGTGGACTGCACTTCGGTAAGACAGAAGAAACGGCTGTATGTGCTTGTCCCAATCCCTTTGCCGGCTTTCCACAACTTTCGCCAGATATCTTTCCAACGTTTGGTTGAATCGTTCCACCATTCCATCGGATTGTGGGTGGTAAGAGGTGGTTCTGGTTTTATGGGTACCCATCAATCGACAAGTCTCTTGAAATACTTGCGATTCAAAATTTCTTCCTTTAGTTAAATCGCAGTTTTCCAAAAGCGTTGACACGTCAAATTTTGAACTGCGAATTTCATTTCCGGTAGGGACATCTTGCAATTGACGCATCCAAGCTACTTCCTCGCAAGTTCCGATTAAGGTGCCCTTCTTAATCACTTGCTCCTGGTCACTTGGATTCAGTATGCGTACTGCTGAGATGTTGGTGGCCTTGACCAGAGTTCGTGCCATCTTCCATGGGAAGTCATTGTTCACCCTTTCTATTAGAACACTTCGACCTTTGTTTCCAGAATTTTGTGGCAAACAAATTGGCACAACCGTTTCTGATCTGCGAGGAAGAACAATCTTCTTCAAGCAGTACACTTTCCCTGACGGTGCACCTTCCATGAAGACTTCCTCTGAACCACATTTCAGTACTCCTTGATCAACGTCGATCTCACAACGATATTTCCGCATGAAGTCCAAGCCCAAGATGCAATCGTCCATTATGTCAGCCACGATGACATTCTGCTTGTAAAATCTGTCACCCAGTTTTAACTCCACCTCCTTCTTGCCTCGGACGTTTATGTGCTGACCGGTAGCTGTTAGTAACTGTATACGGTCGTGCTTATTGAAGTAGTCCCCAAGAAACCGACTTGCTAGTTTGGAATTGACGACCGTGTGAGAAGCTCCAGTATCCAATGTCAGTTTGCATGGTGTTCCATTGACTTCGCCTTTGATGGTCAGGCTGTTCCCGTCATGTGCTTGCGAGATCAAGATTCTCGGGGCTCTTTCAATACCAGCCAGCACCCGCCCCCCAGTCCTGGCATTTACTCGTTTCCCTGCTGTGGCTGGGCAGTCACTTCAGCCACTCTTCCCTGCTGATCTTCTCTCGGGGTGCTGCGCTTAGGGCAGCTGGACCGAAGATGACCCCTTTCTCCACAAGTGTAGCACCTAGGACTATACCCCTGTGGGCGGTCGCGTACAGGTGATGCAACAACCTCCCTGACACGGTGCGTTCGGTGGTCTTGCCTCACTGCCTCTACTTCTAAGGCATGGGCCAAGGCGTCTTTCAAGGTCTCATGATGCCCAAGTCTCACGGCAGCTCTAACTTCCAAGTCACGTATTCCATCAACGAACGCCTGTACCAGATTTCCATCAATCAGTGCAGGGGCAGACTGGTAGGCTTTCCGAACGAGTTTTTCAATTTCCAGGGCCCACTGCTGTAGGTTCTCGGCACTACGTTGAACACGGTCCTTCAACTTGGCACGGAATACGTGCTCCAGGTGCGCGTCGCCGTATCTGGACTCCAACGCCTCCAGCAGCTGCTCGTAGGTTACATCCTTGCCGAGTGCCTCGAGAATAGTTAAAGCCTGGTCTCGGAGGCCCAAAGTGAGCGCGGTCATGGCTTGTGGTTTGGTCCATCCATTCGCCTTCATGACGGCCTCAAACTGGATTTTGTAAGCCGACCACGAAGATGTGCCGTCGAATGGAGGCACTTTAAAACCACGCGAAGATGGTGCAGCAATCACCGAAGCTACAGTCCCGCCTTCAGTCTTCAGTTCGCCCAAAGCCTTCTTTACCCCAGCAATCTGAACTTCGGCCTCCGAGATGCGATTCTCATGCTGGTGGACCTGTTCTTTCATCAACTTGATGTCCTTGCCAAAACTTGCATGCAGATCCTTTATGAGGAGCATCTGCTCGTCCTGGCGGCGGACCTGCTCCTCTTTGTCTCGCTGCAACTGCTCTTCCAACCGACGAGCCTGCTCCTCTTGACGGCGAGCTTGCTCCTCTTGACGGCGAGCTTGCTCCTCTTGACGGCGAGCTTGATCCTGCAGCAGCGCCATTAAAGCTGACAAGTCTGGCGCCCCTGATGCTGGAGAAACTCCGGATGGGCCAGCGACTGGCTGTGACGTAGGCTGGACACCACCCGGTGTCTGTGTCGGAGAATCCCCAAACCGCCTTTGGTCCATATCCTGCTGTCGCTGACTTCTGGTACGGATACCGTCCGTGTCGTCCTTTGGTAGGATTGGCATAATTTATCTCTCACTTCTGACACCAATTTGTTACGAGCTGGGTATGAGATAAATTAATTACTACCGATTAAACAACACAATAACTTTATTAATCACAAAACAATCAAAACTTAATCACAAATACACTACTGTTTACTATTCACTTAGATATCGCACTTGTAGTTCACTTGGATTCGCTTCGTTGTGTCACGAAAACAAGACTGCCGGTCGCGGCCCTGAGCGCTCTATTTATACTCGCCTACAGACACACCAGAATAACGACGAACATTCGAGAGGGTCATAAAAAAAACACTAACAAAAAATAGCAGGTAGATAGGTACCTACTAAAAACAAGTACCTACTTAACCTACTTGTACAAAACAAGCAAATATGAACCGTATGCCCTAGGCATACGGTCGAAATTCTAATGTCTTTGTATAAATAGGTCGCGAGTTTGTACCTACCTATCTTTAAAACTAATAATAATAGAATTCTCTCGAACTTCTAACGTACACACATTGTAATCACTGGCTTTCTCGAATGTTCTAGTAGGTCCGATGTAACAGTATGATAAATGAGTGTCTGCCAAACGATTTTCTGCGATATGAAGTTTATGCGATCAGTTGGTATGCAAATTAACATTATGGCACAAAAAGTTCTGCTATAAAGGGTAGACCCGCGTGAGGCGGTAACAAACTGAGTGACTGTCACACTAACAATATTAGTAAGGATTTCAAAACAGCCGTGTTCTATGTAAGAGTATTATTTAGCAGAGCCAGTGAACGCTTTTCATTGTACAGACACGCAGAGTGCACAGAATACCAAGCAGGAATTATCTCCCTAAAATATTCAATGAACTTGTTACAATTCCGTATATCGCCCGGGGCCGGCCCGGCAATTATCCGGCTTTCAGAGCGATATCCGGGGGCCGCGTCCGGCTACCGGCGCACTTTTAATTTTACACTTGCGTTTTTTTCGCGTCAACGGAAGGATCCAAATCCGATGCTACTGCGATGAGAGTCGCTGAATACCAATATGATTGGAGCTATTATGTTCTCTCGTTTTGTGAAAGGGAGAACTTTTCTAATGTTTGGATCACACGGCGCATTATGTTCAGTGCGACATAACTACATATATAATATTGGTAGTGAACATGAATTCATCAACTAGTTTCGCAGGACTTCCTCGGTGGTCTAGTAGCGGTAGCATGAGCTTTTGCTACATGGTTTTAAGTTCGTTTCCAGGGTCAAGTAGTGGGATTTTCTGGTGAGTGTTTATTTTACTTCTGATGTCATTCATATTTCAACAAATTCTAACAAGAGGTTGCGGAGGGGGTCTTCCCACACACAACGTGTTCATGATTCCTAGTTACGAGTAGATAAGTACAATAAAATACATCAGATAGAAAGCAATCAGAAATTTCGTATCAATCTTATCAGTTTCTATTATAACCATCATAGTTACAAGTCGCATGCTATCAGCTCCAATATATTGCTACCACCTGCTCTTAAATGTATAGTCAACTCTACTAATCAAAAAACCCTGACTGCGAAGACATAAGGACGCTTTTGTACTATTGTACAATGAGTGTGCGGTTGGCAGTATCAGATGCTTATCTACAAGCTATCCTATAGATGATGACAATCAAACACAATGAGGACAAAAACTCGGAACATTGCAACTGATCTCGCAGGTGTATGCTAACAATACGTTGTGATGTCACTCTGCATGTTGTGTTTACAGTTCAGGGGAAAATTGCAGTAATAGGTTTGAGTTAGCATAGTCTGGCAGGGTAGGCAGAGGTGTCTAAAGCGTCCTCAAGCATACGACCCACGGACCTACATAGGACTAGTTTTATGTGTGACAACTTGATTAGAATAATGAAAATAAACATATTGGCATTTGGTCCGCCAATGGAACCCTAACTTATACCTACAAAACTATCATTTTTTTATTGAAAGTTTTGCAAGAAAACTGTTGTTCCAGAAAAATAAATTTTGAAATACTTAGTGCAGGATCACACCGAAAATATGCCCCTCGTTCCCAAGCAAATAAACAAATCCTTTGCTTTTAAATTTTTTGTTTAATTTAAAAGAAAGGGTCCGTTGTATTGTTTGCCAACAAGTGTTACACACAGCATACAGTGCAATAGTTTGCGTTCCAGATTACTCCCCTGTTCGAACATTTTGTGTGACGCGTACACCAAAACAAAGATCGATTTAATTATAACTGTGTTCGTCAATATTTGGGCTTTGGTGTATGTATCGGGGCTCGTTGCTCCCCGGGGATAGGCGTGACGGTCAGGCTGGCTACTATGCTTTTGCATTGCTCAGTCTTCCATCGTCTTCGGTATGTTAGTTCAGCGGTACCTAATGTTTAAAGAAAAGTGTAATATACTTAACATGGATTCAGTTCAAAATCCATTCTTTTGAACTTGTTAGAAAAATAAGAAAAACTTTTACTTTAAAAGTTTAAACTTTTACTTTAAAAGTTTTTCTACTTCTACTTGTCTTGTGTGTACTCATGTTACATTTTTCACTCGGTGAACAGGAATACTAGTATTTCTGCAAGAATTAATTGTTGTATAAAAACTTTTTTGCAAAAAATAAAACCGACTTCGCACAAAAAAATAGAGAAATAACTTTAGCTTCAGAAGTCGGTGACCTTTGTTTGATTGATTTAGTTTTTTTGTCACCGACTTCTGAAGCTAAAGTTATTTTTCACTTTTTTGTGCGAAGTCGGTTTTATTTTTTGCAAAAAAGTTTTTATTTTTCACTTTTTAGTAGTTCATATGTGCTTACCCTTTCACAGCGTAACGGCGTGATTTTTGTTATGAACTGGTGTTAACAATAGACAGACATGAGATTTCAGCGATCCCAGTACATTTGCTTTCATTTATTGAGGAGTTCCCGTCGCCTATCTTCCGAAGTTCTTCATCAGATATTTACCAAATTGAAAAGGGATCACTCCAACAACGTACTCTTCCTAAAACTACCCAAATCGCTTCTGGTGTGCCTATACAATTTAAGGAATTCCCTCTATTTCTCCAGGATCCCATTAAATGGAACTTAACACATCTAACTGTCGAAATCTGGGTGTATTGTACACTTCTGCGTACTCCCTCAGAGCATACAGGCGTGATGTTACGTCACTATGTTACATAAACAATAAACAACCAAGCTATTGCAGCAATTACTGCAGCTTTGCCGTGTATTTTTGAAGAGTTCCAATTATATCTCCGAAGATCTGCGTCAGATCTTAACCAAATTGAAATGGGTCCACAGGGAAAGCACCAGCTTTCAAATAAAAAAAGAATCATCAAAATCGGTTTACCCAGTCGAAAGTTCTGAGGTAACAAACACAAAAAAAAAAAAAAAAAAAAAAACATACAGACGAATTGATAACCTCCTCTTTTTGGAAGTCGGTTGAAAAGTATATTTCTACTTAAGGTCAAAAGGACTTTGCAAGTGTGCTGGATTAAATGCCACTTAAAACTGGCACTTATACGTAGACAAAGCCGAGGTTGTATAGTTGTCGATGTACCCGGTGCGGTACGTCGAGCCCGACATTAACGACGTTTAGCAGCGCAGCGGGGGTCAGCAGTCAGCTGCACATCGCCCCATTTTATTTTATTACACTTTTGGCGATTCGGTTTTTTTCTTGCTGAGGTTGAAGAAAAAGAATCAATCTGTGAGATTTTGGAATTCGAAACTGATGGAAGCTATATTATCAGTCACGAGTCGGCAGTACCTCTTAGGCACTGTTTCATGTTTATAATATACAGGGTGTCTCATTCAAATCGGTCAGTATGGGAAAGTCTGAAACTATAAGACATACGAAGATCTGTTCTGAGGAACCATGTCATCGATTTTAATAACAAGAAAAACTGCATTCATACATTTTAAAAAACATCTGTACTCCGTTCGGGAATCGAACCCGGTTATTTTGAAAAAAAAAACCTACTCTATTTCTATTTAGATATCGATTGTGTAGGTCTTAAGCAGCAAATGTCTGTATGAAACATGATGTCTAAAATGAATAAAATGCATTGTTTCCACATACTTTAATTTATTTTAGTAGGTGCTTGAACTGTGATATCTGAATCTTGATAGGTGAATCTTGGTATTTTTTAAAATGTATGAATGCAGTTTTTCTTGTTATTAAAATCGATGACATGGTTCCTCAGAACAGATCTTCGTATGTCTTATAGTTTCAGACTTTCCCATACTGACCGATTTCAATGAGACACCCTGTATATAGAAAGAGAAATATGGCGTCTTTTGAAGAATCGTAGTAGAAATTAAAGTCAAAAGATACAAGTGGAAAATATAGGTAGGACTCTGTCTTTGTCTTGTTTTTCACAAATCCTGAATAGTAAAGCAAGGCCTAAGTTGAGCATCGGATTCCTTGCGACGGCGACATTTGGCGCATGAAATTGCACCGTTTGATCAGCCCTTTGTGCGCCTTAAGACTATTAGGACAATGAGATTACACGGCAGGCGCGCGCGCAGCCGACCGGAGCAATGCGATTACAACGACACCCCCTCCCGCTCCTCGCGTCATCCCCTGCTGGCGCCACAAAACACGTCAACCCCTATTTTTTGATCTGTAACTGGATTTCACCCAGACACCGATTGAGGAGCGCTAAAATGTGTATCCAAACCAAAGTGACCTCAATGGTGTTTGAATTTGATCAAATGTTGTTGCGACTTGTCAACTTTCAACCGTAGTAAAATATTATGGGTTTATTGAGTCAGTGCTTATAAACACTACAAAAACCACTTTCTAGTTTTAAATCGGCCTAGCCTTTTTCCAACTAAGCTGGGCTGGGCTTCCATGCTAACCAAATACAGCTACATATTTTACATGGAGCGACTGCTTTTATGACCTACAACCCCGTTTAGTACTGGGTCGGACGATACCCCTTGGTAAAACTTGTTGTCACTTGTCAGACTTTACATTTAAAAATATACAATAAACCAACAAACCATGTGAAACATTTTAGTGGCCAGCAACCGTCTTTTAATTGTTGTTAAAATGAAATTTGTATTCTTTATAACGTCAACAATAGGGTATATTTTGGCGTGGCAGCCCTAAAGCCTGGGGTGTGAGTGTGATAGTCCCGCAGGACTTGTTAGCGTGTTGCTATCAGTTTGCGACAATCACCGTGTTATTGTTTCTAATATGATATCCCTCAGGAGCGTTCCTCCAGGGAGTTCTATCAATCACTAGTCGCTGTTTTTCCTAAAAAGTAGAGGCAGCGGTTCCTTGAACATTGCATTCACATTTGTCGGCTATGAAGCTATATCGCGAAATTCTTGTAAAATATGGTTATTTTAAACCGTGTTGAAAATGCTTTTAATTGCATGTCATAAACTATCACTTACTTATTGTGTTTTTAAGTGATCTTTGTTTTTTAACCGGAAATGGAGTTTTCCCAAAATTATAAGTGGGAACGTGATTGGCAATTTATAAGAAACTAGCTTCTGCCCGCGACTTCGTTCGCGTGTAGTTTTGATATCGCAACGCATCGCCTGCTCAACGGTAGGTTTTTTCCCGCTTGCAACATTTCTTATTGCTGCTCCGCTCCTATTGGTCATAGCGTGATGTTATATAGCCTACTATTTATTTACATTTTTACGATGAATTTTCAGTACTGAATTGATGCCGACTCTTGACCAATAGATGGCGCTGTATGTATTTTATTTTTTGTAATAAAAACTATCCTATGTCCTTTCTCAAGTTCCAAACTATGTCTGTACCAAATTTCACACAAATCGGTTCAGTAGTTTAGGCGTGAAGCAAAGACAGACAGACAGAAAGACAGACAGAGTTACTTTCGCATTTATAATATTAGTTTGGATAACTCTAATCACTCAGTATCAAAACAGATTATTCTCTTAATCCTACCGCTATTAAAGCATCAATAATCATCTCTGGGGCTGCCTCATGAATCAAAGAGTGATCAAATTGTAACGTTTCCTCGTCGCCGAACCGTCGCACACACATTAGCGGCACGCGTCGCAACACATGTCTGCGCCCGCGCCACTGGCTCGCGTGAGACCACGCGCGACAACCCTACACACTTCATTGACCACTAATAACTACCACACAGAGACATCTAAATACACTCGCGAGACACTTGAACTAAGCGAAGAATATCGATATGTGCTTGTAATAACTAAATACTTGTGTAATGTGTCAAACTGGGCCGATATCATACTGCCCTAATAATATACAGTCCGCAACGGGACGCGGGATTTCAGCCTTTCGATATATCACTAAATATACTGGAAGGACCTATCTGAAAACTTTCAAACTGAAGTCTGCAGTGCAGCTGATTGATAGGTACTTGAAATGGTTTTTTAAGATGTTGAAAGAATATTTTATGAAACCGACAAGGAATGTAGAAAAATCCATCTAGAATTAGATTTTGCTAAATGTAGTATGTATAGTTTTAAACCATTTCATGCTGTATCAATCTCACCACAAACTCCAATGCCCAAATTGAATTGGCAGAATTCAAAGCAAAGTATGCGACGTAATTCCATCTCGCGTATCGATCATCCAAACTTATTCGCGTCACGTCGCCGCCGTCTGTGATACCGGCAAAACATTGCGAAAACGCTACAGTTTCAGCGACCAGCGGGAGGGTGCGGCGCGGAGGGGGCGGCGCGGGGTGTGCGGGGCGGGGCGCTGAGGGAGGGAGGCTCGAGATTAGATTACCTGCCCCCGTGGGCTGCAAACACTTCGTTACCGGCGCGGCGTAACGAACTCGCTACCGAGCAACTTGCACACCCGCCAGCCACCCGGTCGGAATTTATTATACACTAGTTTCAATTCTGGTTTGGTATTCAGCGAACTGGCGACTGTCCACAGTGTCCACTGCCACAAGTTTGTGGGATCCTGCCACTTTGTGCGCGACTGCCATGACTCCTTGTGTGGCTGTATGTCACTTTCGTAATATGAATACTTAGAAAGACATCATTTATGAGACAGATAGTTAGACGGGGTCGCTACAGTCCAAGGAGGAGATAGACAGATAGACGGGGTCGCTACAGTCCGAGGAGGAGATAGACAGTTAGACGGGGTCGCTACAGACCGAGGAGGAGATAGACAGTTAGATGGGGTCGCTGCAGTCCGAGGACGAGATAGACAGTTAGACGGGATCGCTATACAGACCGAGGAGGAGATAGACAGTTAGACGGGGTCGCTACAGTCCGAGGAGGAGATAGACAGTTAGACGGGGTCGCTACAGACCGAGAAGGAGATAGACAGTTAGATGGGGTCGCTGCAGTCCGAGGAGGAGATAGACAGTTAGACGGGATCGCTATACAGACCGAGGAGGAGATAGACAGTTAGACGGGGTTGCTACAGTCCGAGGAGGAGATAGACAGTTAGACGGGGTCACTACAGACCGAGAAGGAGATAGACAGTTAGACGGGGTCGCTACAGACCGAGGAGGAGATAAACAGTTAGACGGGGTTGCTACAGTCCGAGGAGGAGATAGACAGTTAGACGGGGTCGCTACAGACCGAGAAGGAGATAGACAGTTAGACGGGGTCGCTACAGACGGAGAAGGAGATAGACAGTTAGACGGGGTCGCTATAATCCGAGGAGGAGATAGACAGTTAGACGGGGTCGCTGCAGTCCGAGGAGGAGATAGACAGTTAGACGGGGTTGCTACAGACCGAGGAGGAGATAGACAGTTAGACGGGGTCGCTACAGTCCGAGGAGGAGATAGACAGTTAGACGGGGTCGCTACAGACCGAGAAGGAGATAGACAGTTAGATGGGGTCGCTGCAGTCCGAGGAGGAGATAGACAGTTAGACGGGATCGCTATACAGACCGAGGAGGAGATAGACAGTTAGACGGGGTCACTACAGACCGAGAAGGAGATAGACAGTTAGACGGGGTCGCTACAGACCGAGGAGGAGATAAACAGTTAGATGGGATCGCTATACAGACCGAGGAGGAGATAGACAGTTAGACGGGGTCACTACAGACCGAGAAGGAGATAGACAGTTAGACGGGGTCGCTACAGACCGAGGAGGAGATAAACAGTTAGACGGGGTTGCTACAGTCCGAGGAGGAGATAGACAGTTAGACGGGGTCGCTACAGACCGAGAAGGAGATAGACAGTTAGGCGGGGTCGCTACAGACGGAGAAGGAGATAGACAGTTAGACGGGGTCGCTACAGACCGAGGAGGAGAAGGCAGGATGCCTTGGAAGGCTTCATTGTTTAAGAAGAAGCATGACAGAGAGAAACGGAAGGAATGGGGGAAAAAGAACTAAGTTTACACTTAACGCGTTTGGATATAGTTGTGAACTGAAGTGACGGTGAGGTTATCAGCGATTGTTAGATTTTATTATTTTTCTAATTACTCGATTACGGCAAAGCCGGACGGCTTATGATTAGTAGTGGTAGAGCAGTCGTATGTTTGTATTAACGTATATACCACCGTAGCGCCTAAACTATTCATCCGTTTTCGATGAGTAAGCTGATAAACGATTAGTTATTTTGGCCCGGGTAACATATATCAAACTTTTATATGACGAATTTTAAACCTAAGATTGTGACCTCGAAAAAAAATTTACTAAGATAATCATCACGTGTTTGGTATCAAAGGAAGGTCAGTTATTATCAAGACATTAATGATAAAGCTTACATCGCACCCTGCCTTCCATTAGAGTTCTGAAATATAAATATTCAAGTCAGTTTGATGCCGATCAGGAGCATAATGTGCCTAATAAAGAGTGACACTATTGATAATACTTTAAGGAAATTATAATTGACTTCAGATCTGTCACTAGCTATCAAATGAAGGTCTATCATAAAGCCCTTGAGCTGCTTAAGTCAACAACCTCGGACTAAATAATTATATCTCCGCCGGAGAACGTTACTTTGTGTCAATGACCTGACCAAATAACGATAGCAAAATAACCCTCATTGAGATGAATGGCCGATAATATCCTTCGAGTTGAGCTCAAATTCATATCGCAGATAGCTCCTTGATTGAGCCCATTAATTTACTACTGAGAGATTCAATAAAGCGTAAGGCTACGCGCTGTAATGATGACAAATAATGGACGTCGCCAGGAGCCCGACTATGTATGTCTATGAGCTGTTCCAATAAATATGTTGTAACGGTGTGCAGAGCCACCCCTCCCTCCGACCACCGACCCGCGCTACCCGCGCGCCCCCGGCCACGGCTAAACCGAATACATTTGAATAACACAGCGCGTAATGAGGCGCCAGCGCGCCACCGAGCGCTGATGAGCGGGAATCGAACCCCGGACCTAACTAAACAATTGTCATTCATTCAGCCGAGAGCCAATTCTGTAATCCTTTTGAATAATAAATTCCTTTTGGTATTCCGTGCGCGCCAATCATGGCGTGGCTCTGTGCGGCGCGCAGCGCACCAGTAGCTGCTCAATATTAACATAAATCCTTTAGTTCTCATTAGGCGAATCATTATGTTTCGCTGATTGCAACTTGCGTGCGACTAGCGATGAAATATAGCAGCGCATAGAGGATTACATTTTGATGAGACACGCCCTTTTTATTGACGTAAAAAATACTTCTCCTCGCAGCTACTTAAGAAGTAGTCATAAGCGATACCGGGAATCATTAGAGTAGATGTTGATGCTTAGCTTTCCAAAGATTTAGTTCTTTCTGAGCTGTTCGTCCAGCCTCCTATTGGCTATGATCTACCGTAGCCGCGTTGCGGTCGCCACTTCGCCAGAATACAAGGGGGGGAGGGGTCGAGCAGGACAGCGGAGAGGGGGGGACGGGTGCTGGTGTTTACACAGGGCGCGATTTATTCGGCCGGCATCGTAAATAACGCGGCCTGCGCCGACAGATATATGGAGCCTCGTATTTATTGCTATTTGTTCGCGGGTACGGTCCGCATACGCTCGATAAGAGGACCAACAATTTATGCACGCAATGAAGCCATTGCAGAGATACGGTATTCCCACTTGTACTGACGGTTCTATGGACGTAACGGAACACGCTGTTGAAGCTCAAAGACATTGCTTGACAGCATAACCTGTAAATAATGGAACACGCAAGACAATTCTGCGATTAAGTAATTTACTGTGACAGCTCTAAGTAAGTCTAGGCAATAAGTGCGTTCATTGATATTGCAGTGATTTCCTTGGCCGATATTTACCGATATGTTGCAACACTATCTCACCTTTCAACAACTAAAGCCTAATCTGCTTCCAGTCACACGAAGCGCCTATTTTACCGACGGTACAGCGCAGCCTACACACATCGTTTCTGAATGAGAAGGTTTTTTCGAGCGGCAGCTCCGTCCGGCCGCATTAAACCACTTCATTGTAATACTTAGATATTTAGTAGTTGTACTGCGAATAAATTACCCTCATAATGAAACCCAGTTTTTTCAACAACATCCGACAACATTTTAAGCTGTTATCAACGCCCGACCGCTGAGTTATAGTTATAGCCGCGAAACGGAACGCAGCTCGCAGTCGCGCTTTTTGCAGTATTCTCATAATCAAATTTTGATTTAGTGCGGCTTGAGTTATTAAAATCCTTTTAGTTCTGCCTGGGGTCCAACAGGCGATGAGCCGAGCGCCACGCCATTTGGAACTCTATAAGCAGTGTGCGGTGTCACAATGTAACGTAATTGAAAAACAGTCCGGGATACGCAGCGCTATCGGGGATGTAAATCAAGGTGGGCTTACGTTCCTAAAATCGGTATGCGGTTGTAAATCGTGCGCGGGAGTGGTGTGTCGAGCGGCGGGACCAGGAGGGGGGCGCGGGGTGCGCGGGGTGCGCGCGGCGTGTCAGATCGCGATCAGCTAAATCATGCTTATTGGTAACGAAGCGTAGCGGGCGCGTGCGCATGCGCTCGACCACGTAAGGCCACGCTGGACAACGCCGAGCCAGCCGGCACCATACCGCGCGCTAAATTCTCTCGTGTCACCCATAAGCGAGTGAATACCGCGTACCTACCTAATTATTGAACCTAATATTAGTTTGCAGTGTTCAATTAGAAAAAAAAAGCTTATAATTAATATATCACTTTTATTTCTAAATCTGTTAATCATTGAGATTGTACTTTTACTGTCGCCACAAAAACCTACCGAAACAAAAATCTGTCAATTAGGAAACAGGCTGGTAAGGGGTTTATCTACCCCTGCACCTCTACAAACTATAACTTGTATAACAGTCGCATTGCTCATGATAATCTTTTACTTTATCAACTGTCTGACACCACTAAAGAATTCTACATCATTCCACAGAACGGTTGAATCAGCTGCAAGCGGCTGTGAGCTTCGGTGTGATTGTGCGCAGACCGTCAGCGACCATCGCGGAGACGTAGTGCTGCATCGACAATGGGCCGCTACTTCGCTGGTCCGCCACTCGCGCGGCACGCGGGAACATTCCGGTAAGAGTCCGGTAATATTGCCGTAATGCGGCCATAACAATAAACACTATCATGAACTGCTTTGAGAACGGTGTAAGTGTATAGGCCACTCCAACTATGATAAAGTTTAATGTAATTTATAGTAAACACCAATTTCAAATATGGTCCTTTTACAAGACTGACTGATCTTAAAATATTAAAACAACTTCAAAAAACTTTTTTGCAAAAAATAAAACCGACTCCAAAAAACACAAAAAAGTGAAAAATTAACTCTAGCTTCAGAAGTCGGTGGCCTTTGTTTGATTGATTTACTTGGTTTTTTGTCACCGACTTCTGAAGCTAAAGTAATTTTCACTTTTTCGGTTTTTTTTTTGTTTTTTTTTTTTCTCTCTTTTTAGGTGGTTCACTTGTGCTTACCCCTTCACAGCGAAGCGGCGTGATGTTATGTTATGAACTGGTATAAACAATAGATAGACATGAGATTTCCGCAAACCCAGTCCATTTGCTATCATTTATTGTGGAGTTCCGTTGCCTATCTTCGAAGTTCTTCATCAGATCTTCACCAAATAGAAATGGGACCACTTTAAAAAAGTACTCTTCTAAAAACTACCCAAATCACGTCAAGTGTGCCTATACAATTTGAAGAGTTCTTATCACTTTCTCCAGGTTCCCATCGTCAGATCCCGACTTGATGATTATGGGACCACCTGGGAAGTATAACCTTTCAAACAAAAGAAGAATAATTCAAATCGCTCCAGCCATCTTCAAGTAATCGGGGAACATACATGAAACAAAATTTAAAAAAAGACTCCGGCGAATTGAGAACCTCCTCCTTTTTGAAGTCGGTTAAAAACACTCACAATTTTTCAATTTTTAGTTGTTATATCCTACATCTGCAAGTATTTGCTATGCATTTATTTTTTGGGAACAATACATTAGATGGTAATAGGTTTATCTACATCTACACTAATATTATAAAGAGGAAAACTTTGTTTGTTTGTTTGTTTGGTTGTAATGAATAGGCTTAAAAACTACTGGACCGTTTTTAAAAATTCTTCCACCATTCGAAAGCTACATTATCCACGAGTAACATAGGATATATATTTTATCCCCGTACTCCCACGGGAACGGGAATTACGCGTGTGAAACCGCGTGACGTCCGCTAGTCTATAATAAAACGTATGAAAACGAGTATTTATAGCGACATCGGGCTTAAATTAAAGGTAAATTCGTGATAAATACCCGTTTTCATAAGTTCTATAATGTGTTCTGATCGTGAAAGTTTAAAAATGACAGTCGACGATATGGAGTTTATTTACGAAGTTGTACAAAGTATCGGTTTGAACGTAATGTCAAGCTTGGCATCGTAGAGCAAGAGATGGTTTTTGGAGTCGGAGATTTCTGTGGGCTAACATCAACGATGTAAGCGCATCAATCTGGTGGAAGGGAATATGTGGGTCTACTGCACTGAGCAAAGTCGCTGTTTGTATTCTTACAGCACCGTGCACTTCTACTTCTGTAGAGCGATCCTTTAGTTCTAATAGTAATATACTTAATAAAAAAAGAAATAGACTCACGACGGAAATAGCAGCAAACATTTGTAATACTTTTTAAAAATCAATTGCTGTTCGTTAGTTTCGCTAAAACTCGAGAACGGCTGGACCGATGTGACTCATTTTGGTTTCGAATTATTTGTGGAAGTCCAGGGAAGGTTTAGGTGAGAAATAGGTAGGTAGGTAGTAGTAGGTAGGTAGTAGTAGGTAGGTAGTAGTAGGTAGGTAGTAGTAGGTAGGTAGTAGTAGGTAGGTAGTAGTAGGTAGTTAGTAGTAGGTAGGTAGTAGTAGGTAGGTAGTAGTAGGTAGGTAGCAGTAGGTAGGTAGTAGTAGGTAGTTAGTAGTCGGTAGGTAGTAGTAGGTAGGTAGTAGTAGGTAGGTAGTAGTAGGTAGGTAGTAGTAGGTAGGTAGTAGTAGGTAGGTAGTAGTAGGTAGGTAGGTAGTAGTAGGTAGGTAGTAGTAGGTAGGTAGGTTTTTTTTTTTTTTTTCTCTTATGTGACGCAGACGAAGTTGCGTGGGTCAGCTAGTCCCCAATAAAATGGAACTTAACATACCGAACTGTCGAAATCTGGGTGTACTGTACACATCTGCGTACCCCCAGAGCATACAGGCGTGATGTTACGTCAAGATGTATAAGCAATATTGAACAAAGTGATTGTAGTGATCTCGACCGGTTTGCTGTCTATTATTGTAGCTCCATTGTACTTATATGTAGGATCTGTAAAAAAAAACAGTTGAGAATCGGTCCACAAATGGGGGAGAAATCGATGAACATACATAAAGAATACATACAGTCGAACCTCCTCCTTTTTTTAAGTCGGTTAAAAACATAATAATAAATCTGAGGTTACCTTAAATTAAAAAACGTTTTTTTTTTAAGTACGAGTAACTAGATTTTGCTCCCGGCTCGGCTGTGACCACGAAAACGTAGTACTTCCAAGATAAATAAAAAAACCAACCATATATTATTTTTATAGTGTTTTGTAGACCCGCGTCGTAAGAATCTCGTAGACGGGTCGTAACAGTCTCGTAGACGTGTCGTAACAGTCTCGTAATGGTGTCGTAACAGCCTCGTAGACATATCGTAGCAAAGTCGTAGCCGTCTCGTAGTCGAGTCGTAGCAGAGCCGTAGCAGAGCCGTAGACGGACCGTAGTAATCTCGTAGGCGCGTTGTAGCATTCTGTTAAACATACCTTGGGAGTCTGGCAGATTTGGTCATGTAGGCATTCTTTGGTCATGTAGGTAATCTTTGCAACATTTTTTTCCTTAAGCGTTTTTTAATATACAACTCATTCGAAAATTCTAAAATAACTGTAATCTTAGTTAATTCTAAAAATAGTTGCCCGTCGCCCTATAATTCTGATGTTCGCACAATAACAAGTTGCATTTGAAAACAAACGTCGCAATCAAGAAATAAATTGCGTTAGTAGTTACCGGCGAAACGCGCGGCCGAGAGCCGAATGCTGTGCGCGAGGGGACCAAGGAGGCCTATTTATCGAATTAGGACTGTGTAATCACCGCTCATAGTAGTACTACGCAGCAATTGTGACGAACTATACCCTGCCTACTTGATACTTGAATGTTAAAAGATAATATAGGTATATTGTGTCGACGATGTTTTGGTAACCTACCGCCAACACGCAACACACAATGATAAATTGTCCAGTACCTAAAGGATATTACATATATTATCTTAATCCTAATGGTATTGTAGACTGAGGATACATAATTATGTTTACCTTTGCAGGTGTAGTGGCGACGCTTTTGGAACAATAATTCTCAGCACCATTTGCATGGATCGTGATTGCCCAAAGCGCAGAAAATATTACAAGTATTATGATTATTAAACGTGACTTTATATTTGAATATTTGATTCAAGTAGCAATAAAAGTAAAACTATCAAGACTGCCTCCCCCGCACTGTAGATGCTAGGGGTGGACATAATAGAGTGAAATGACGCGTGCCACATGTAATAACAAGTGCGTAGAGCGCCGCCGCACAGCCCTGACGCAGCCCTGACACAAGTGACGTATAGCCCTAAATCGCGTAATGATCCCCCGCCGACTGCCAACCGACCGCCGCGCTGGAACCACCACAGACTACTATTTTACCAACAGATAATACTACAACCTAAAAAAATGCAATAAAAAATCATAGCAGTTTGATGTAGCTACTACTGCAATTGGCGATTCAACTCCACAGAAAGAAAACTATTTGACATGCTACATTTGAGTACCTACGTGTTCTCGGCTACAAATATGATGAACTCATAAACGTAACTCCATAGCGACGATAGCTGGTTACATGCACGAGCTTATTACTTCCAGTCAGAAGGGTTAATCGGAATATTACTACTCTCTCATATTATACACTTTCACAATAAATACCTACTATAGTGTAACCATAAACCTCGGTTACAGGTTAATCAACGCATCCAACGCGCCGAACATCATAAAAACCTATAAAACACTGATTAACATATTGATTGTTACAAAACGTACCATCAGAATAGAAAATAAAACACTAGAAAACTTCAAATTCGGATTAATGGACCGGGAACAGGTAAACATACCTTTTTTGTGAGGGGATTTGAATCAAATAAATGTTGATGTGAACTGTTTTACTTGATGTCTGTTTCCCGTGAGCACAATAGGCGGATGGCGGGCGAGCAGTGCGAGCACCCCGCACTCCCCGCGGCCTAACACCATTTGTAACTGCAAACATTGACATGCGGGCTCGTCAGCTCGCCGGCAGACGCGGATAAAAACACTAAACCCTCCGCCCTCCGGATTAAACGACGCTTTGAACTTATGGTAATCTCATGTTTTGTGAACGGGCCAAGATGTTGCTTTCTTAAATAAAGTTTTGGAAATTTTCATCGGTTTTGTGCTTACATCACTTTTAACTTTGATTATGCACTTTAGCCAACGATCATCATTATTCACTAATCTTGACATCGAATATAATAATAATAAAATACAGACAGCTAATTCTACAAAATTTTTAGGCCTAACCATCGACAGAACCTTAAATAGGAAATCGCATATTGAGGTCTAAGCCAAAAAAATATAAGCAGTGGTGCATTATGCGTTACATAAATTTTCGCGTACTTTAAATATAGAAGCGCTACTAACGGCTTACTACAGTTAAGTTGAATCCGTCATTAGATATGGTGTTATCTTCTGGGGCAGGCAACCGATAGGGATATCATCTTTAAAAGAAAAAGTGCTGTTTGAGATCTATGTTTAATCTCAAAACTATCGATAGTTGTAAAAATTAATTCACAAAATACCAAATATTAACATTACCTTCAATTTGTATATTAGAAATAGTTATGTTCGTAAAAACAAATCCATATAAATTGTTTTCTCGTATGGTAGACACATTTCAAGAAAGCACCACAAGAAATAGACGTGATGATAGCAAACTATGTGTCCATACATCAAAACCTGCACTTATGCGCAAGAGTGTTTTTTGTATGGCACCAACTATCTACAACAAATTGCCCAAAAGTTGGAAAGAGCAAACTATACCTAAATTGAAACAGACAATGAAATTATTTTGGGACAAAAAGCATATTATAGTATTGCAGAATGTTTAATCGACTCATGGTGATTATTATAAGTTAATTAATTTCTTGTACTAGTCTCTGATATAATTAAGAGTGTGGTAAGGTGTGTTGTAGTAGTGGAAAACTAAAACATAAATGTTATTATTTGAATGCCTATTGAAGACATGTAAATCTTCATTGTCAATAAATCATAAAATAATGTAAGTGATTGAATATAATACGTATGTAAAACTGACTCTGACATTTAATATACTAAAAGAATAAATTAAAAAAAAATTGATTCTATTATAATAATTGTATTTAATTAATTGATAATATGTATAATGTCTAAGCGTAAATTTTAAAATCATTAATGCAATAAAATTGTACCGAAAATATTTGCACGCCATGAGAAATGGGAGACATGTCGTGAGCCACTCTGATTTAAGATTTTAATTCTGTATGTAAACACATGTTTGGAGCTAATAAAACTTCTTATTCTTATTCACATGAAGTCGATTAAAAAACAAACAACAAGCAATAAGTGACTTGTAGGTATAATATTATTATGTAAGTGGACAACAAGTTAGTTCATGACATAAAGGTAGACATGGATACTTATTTTGCGAAATTCAAATTAATAACAACACCATTCATCGTACGATTTAAATAATTGTTCAGCAGAAAAGCATAATCATTATGAAATTGAAACACACGGGATGAGGTGGCAATTTGTAAAAACACACAAACGTGTTCCGAGTGACAGCACGCACCACGCAGTAACGACTGTTCATCACACCTACCTTCTACGTTATTTACATAATTGACTAACTAATAAACTAAACACATGGGAACAAAGTTACATCTGTCTAAAGACGATAAAAAGTTCACACATAAAGGGATAAAAGAACCCCACAGAGGTCATAAGCTCATTATGAATTGCTGATCAAATGCTGACAATAAAGTTGTAACAGCTCCCTTTGAATATAGCCCCAATGATTGTCACAACATTGATCTTCAAAGTAGTGTTGGGCGTAGCAATAATTGTGTTAAAAAGATAGGCGTATTGAGGAAGGAAGCGGTGGAAGGCAGCGCGCGTGCCGCCCATTGTGTAGCGCACGTCGCGCGTCGCACGTGCGCGCCGGCCCTAATCGCGCGCTCGTTGCGGCCCCCGCACCCTAATAATTGATAACTAATCAGTGTATGCTCACTGAGGCCACTACTACTTGTCAAAGAAATTCAAGGCGTCTTTGTTTTACTCTAAATTATAGTAGAAAACAGTATATCATCAAAATTCTTCATGAAAGCATTACATGGTGTTCCTGAACGTCACAAACACTAGGAGAAATATCGCAGTTAATACGGTTTTCAGTCTAACTGGATGCGTAAGTACCCGGTAACACGACACTCCTTGGGGAAAACTATAGTTGTCAGACTTTTTATTCTTTTATTGTCTTCCTGATACGACTTTTTGGCCATCGAAGCGACTAGATATACCTACTTCCGAAAAGGTGATTAAGAACTTAAAAAAACGAACTAGGTACTTATTAATGGTTTTCAACATACCACATATTTTAAACCGAATATTTTATTTTTATTTCATTTTAATTATTGGGGAAAACAAACAGTGACACATCACATTACATAAAAAACAACAATAACAAGTATGAGTAAATGTGTTACCAACAACATTTTCCACGGAATACATTTAAAAAATACAAGCTTAACCTAGCATGCAAGTTTAGATCTATAATTAATAATAATTTACAATTCAAAGCCGTTGGGTAGGTAGTATAGTTTTAGGTTATGCCTAATCAATGCCTAGTGTTTTCAATATATTTTTTTTTAATTCTCTAGCAGAGAGAGCAAACATGTCAACATCATTGAAAACTTTGTTATAGTTGCAGGTAAGTCGACTCAGAGGTGCCTGCAGACCTGCGTTGTTGTTACACGAGCTAACGGCAAACAGTGGTCGTGCACGCACTCTGCGACATACTGTTGTTCTAGCAACGAAGTAACTTATTTTATTGCGAATATCGAGACAATCATACACATTACTACACTATTAGATACGAAATATCTGCCGAAGTTTACCTTAGCGCATTGTAGGGAGTTATTTCACGTGGATTTCTGTGCATCGAACTCCAAGATCTTGATGTGGACATATGAGTCTTAAAAATGGCAGCTTTGTGTCCTCAACGTCTATAATTGGTGAAGGAGCAGGTTTCCGAGGTGAGCCTCCCAGCGTAGGAATGTCGACCTCTGACCAGCGAGCAGCGCGCCGCGGTGCCCAGCGACCACCACCCCGCCTCGCCACCAAGGAACCTCTACAAGTTTGGATGAGGTATCTGAACTATGCTAACATTCAGTATTTATGTAGGTACCTACAGTACGTTGTAACAGGCTGTACCTTGCTCATCAATTCAACAACGCATAAGCGTTTTCATTTCAAAGAAAAAAAAGCGTAATCAATCATAATATATGTTCACTTTGGGCTTCTTGAAGTAACAAGTGCCAATCATTGCAAAGCTTGTCGTGTAAAGCTTTTCGGTAGCCTCGGTCTATATCTGATTCATGATGACAGACTTATTGTCTAGCTCTAGGAAAGGGAAGGAATACTTACTTCAATAATTTCCTACAAGTTACAATACATTAATAACAAGCCTGTGTGCCTCATCCAAGCGATACATGCTTCCAGGGCTCCGGCGGCGAGTGCTGAGCCGATGTCCACTCGACCCACTAACAGATATTGACGGGCATCAAAGCAGCGCGTCACAGCCTCTCCATATATCATTCTCGGTTGCGGCGATACCAGCCTTTTCATGTCGCCAGACACAACGCTACGGCGCAGGGTAGGCAGCCGCAGAGGTCGCGCTGACGTCATGTTTATATGACTAACTTCGTGACGAACTTCGTCCAATTATTATTAACATATTTCTTTCCTTTCTGAATCTGATTTTGTTCATAGGATTTTGTTTTGCACGGAATGTTAAAAAGTAGGTACTAAAGTTACTTTTTATGACATCAGTTATCTGTCGGTTAAAGTCCCGTCAAAATCAAAACGGGGCCAGCGACCAGCGTGCAGAGGTTTTGGAGATTAACCGGAACAAACATGCAAATATAAAAAAAGTTATGGTTACCTACCGTTTAAATTTTATGTTTGTGTTTGTTATTTTGAATAAACAAATTACAAATAGACACTACAATTTTATTTATTTGTATGACCTTAGTTACTACTAACACGTTTGTAATTGAAAATCCATGGTTTTTATTACAAAATAATGATGTATCATTATTTTGTCATACACCAACTAACCAAGTTACAACTTAGTTAGTTGGTGTTGGTACCTAAGTGAACACACAATTTTAGGTTAGAGACAGACTGTTATTTGTACAGCTGAAGAATCCCATATCGAGAGGTGCAAATGTCTGTAAGTATGGTAATTTCTGCCTTAAACGGACAAAGTTTACTGTTGCCTCTAAACCAACAACTAACCTATACATTTGATCGAAGCTAGTGGTCGCCGATTGTTATGAGGACCACCGAGCCTTTGCAAGTCACTCTACATCAAGCTGTCTATCTCACACTATTGCCGCACTTATAACCTACGTGGTAAAGACTAGATTGCAATGTACTGGGGCTGTGATTGTGTACAATGTAGATTTCAACAAAACAACAAGTCAGTATCGATATCTGTCGATTTTGATTTCGGTAATCGAGCAGCGCGGAGGTGAGCCACGTGAGCAACGCGGCCTGAACGAGTGAGCGTGCCTCACTCCATTGTGTGGACTTACAAACGTTATAATACTATCTACGTATCTACTCATCAATTGATTTTGTGAATAATATCGATTCATCTGTGTTGCGTCTTCTTACCTCTCATGAGCAAATAATACCTCAAGAAAACGGCAATTGTTTGCCAGTATAAACGCTGACGGAATTAAACTCGTGCCAAGGGGCACGTGTTTAATTCCGTCAGCGCCTATACGTCACCGTAAAATTGTGAAAACTGTTAGATTGTAGGTATTTTATCAGGCGAGATTGTAAACTCTCAAAGAATGTCAACCAAACATACTGCTTACAATTTAACGCATTATTTTGCGGTAGATTATAATATTTTTCGGATTATTATATCGAAATGAAACCGCAAAATTGTAAAAAGCATGCGACGGATTGCAACTCGCGCGCTGAGTAGTTGAACGGAAAATGTATGTAATTTAGGTGACTAAAGTCGTTTTCGTGGTTTTTGGGGTCGCTGATAACAAAATTGCAATGTCAAAATGAAAATCCAAGATGGCGGTGGACAGGGTTTTTTTGTTAGATTTTCCTCATGGGTGTTGTTTTCGTGGTTTCCTATTGACCTCTTTTGTTATCAGTGACTTCAAAAATCGTGAAAACGACACCAGTGATGTAAATACCGAAAAATTGTCTCGACGCTAACAAAAATAGTAAATAAGTTATTGTTAGTCACCGAACATGACCAAAACCACATACATTTTCCGTTGAACCAATCAGCGCGCGAGTTGAGTTCCGTCGCAAGCATTTCATTTCACAATGGGCTTGGACAAATCCTGCCCCAATTGAACAAAAATAAAAGTATTACAATTTTTTCTTTTTTAATATTAATTTTGAAAAATAACTAACGTACGGATACCAAATTTTAAATAGAACTCAAAGTAAATAGTATTTTTCATTTTTGATTTCAGTCTAAAAGTCAGATTTCCCCTCATCGTTGTTATACAATACAAACAAAGAAAAGAACAGGAAAAAACAAACTCATACCGTGGTCTAAAATGTAAAATATTCATACGTTATCGTATATATTGAAATGAAATTAGTCATTATTTATTATTAAATCATACATTATCTTCCATAGCGCATAATAAGCATACTGTCAGTTTAACTTTGTTAGGGGTTTCTAAAGAGAATAATAGTACATTTTGATACAAGTGGAGTAAGTTTGTTACTGTAGGTCGAGGCGGTATTACAACACGAGCCGTAGGCGAGGGTGTTTTTGAGCCGAGAACTGCAATAACAATTGTCCACGTGTATCAAACGTTTTTCAATACACTTTTGAAGAAATTAAATAAAATAATGTAAAATATTTGTGTCATGAATTATTAGAAGACTATGATTTAAATTTTATTTTTACCCGCGCTTTGCTTTTGCCAGGTTGAAGGATAGGCAAAGGTAGGAAGCCGATATACAGCCTTAATATATAAAAAAAAGTTTTTTTTTTATAAAATTTGAATTTATAACACAAATAAATGTTAATTTGTTTATAAAATAAAATGTAAACAAATTAACATTTATTTTATTATTAAATAATTATGTTTATCTGTGATATTGAATTTATGAACTCATGATGAACTCATTTTGAATAATTATTAAAAAAATGTTTACAAAGAAAGACGTAGATCGCTTTATCGAAATTAAAAAAAAAAACAAAAACAGAGACCTCTGGCTTTATAGTCAGAGGTGTTTTTTTTAATTATGAATTGAACCTATTTGGACTAAGTACATGGGGTGTAAAACACCTCTTAAGTAAGCCGAAAGGCACTTGTTCTCCCTGTTATTGCGATCATTTTTTTGTTCTACACCATACCTGGGAACCTTCTAGTTATGGAGATATTGCGGGTCAAAGTTATAAATTTTTGAATTTTTTTTTTATTAATACAAGTTTGTATTGCATTGTTTTTTTACTTTAAATACCTTCACGAACCCCGTACTATTCAATCCATCGATCAGCACTATATTTTGGGTGCGTTACAATCACGTCTAATAATATTATGTAAACATATTAGAATTTTTTAAATTGTGTTTCTCCTAATGTACTGATCAAATTTTAATGTTATTACGTACATAGTATTCTGGAACTCATATTTTTATGAAAAAGATTCAATTTTTTCTAGTTACAATCGTTATTTCTTGCGGAAACAGCTTTAATTTTTATTATAAAACTTTTTTAATATTATATAACATAGATTTTATATCTATTCATTCTGGGGTAGAGGCATATCAATTGTTGGTCAGGTCCCGAAAAATAATGCGTTAAAAATTGTAAGCAGTATGTTCGGTTGACAATCATTCGAGAGTTTACAATCTCGCTAGATAGATTACCAGCTGACGGTTTTTTACAGGTTTACGGTGACATACACATTTAAGCCTTAGTACCTAGATCACAAGGTTTTAATTTAAGGTATTCAATAGTAAGGGAGGCACAATGTCCAGCAGTCGACGTTATGTAGAAGAAATGGTGATGATGTGTCAAGAGATTAGGCAGTTAGGTAACAGAATGTTGTTATCTATATACCTAAATAAAAATGAATTGTTGTTCGTTAGTCTGATTAAAACTCGAGAACGGCTGGGCCGATTGAGCTGATTTTGGTTTTAAAATGTTTGTCGTGGTCCAGGGAAGGTTTAAACGGTGAGAAGTAGACAGGTAGGTAGGTAGGTAGGAAAAAATGCATTGCAACGCATGCCGGGTACAGCTAGTAGGTAATAAATACCAGGCGAAGTCGAGCAAATTACACAAACATTATAAAAAGATAGTTATGTCACCGTAAAATTGTCAAACACGTTATACTACAATATAACGTGTATCTCTCTTGCAATATTGTAATATCTCGAATTATTGTCAACTGAACATACGGAAGTATCTCTGCCCCCATAATCGGGACATGGGGCACGCCCCCGTTAGGTTAGTTAGGTTCCTTTAATCCCTGCACTCGGAAATAGGGGAAACCGTAGTCGACGTTTTTAGGGGAATATAAAGTGTTTTAAGGTTAGGTTATATTAATCGATATTTCTCAGGAATGGTACAGTATCTTTTCATGTGAGTGGTACCACTGGGCATGGGGGACCCCTCCTTCTCTCCACACCGCGTGAGTTGACCATCGCATGCATTTCACGAAAAATAATGCGTTTTATTGTAAGCAGTATGTTCATTTGACAATAATTCGAGAGTTTACAATATCGCTCGAGATATTACAATATAACGTATTTGACAATTTTACGGTGACAGTTATAAGCAGTCCCCCAGTACGTAAGGTTCAACAAAATGTAACCTCTCCTAAAAGTACACTGTGTACGTGAAAATTCGTACGTGTGTACGTGTAGGTAATTTTGAACTGTTAAACTGCTGGTTTACAATCGGAGGGAAAAAGAGTTATATGTAAAAGTAGGTAATATGTTTATTACTTCGTTTACTTCTAGATAACAACAGTGTAGAACAGAGGGACATTAATATCCTTAATCCATAAGAGACACCGAGTTTAGGAAACTTGTGCAATTTTAATTTAAATCAATTTACGCATAAATCTATACCTACCTATTCTATCTATATGTATATTTTTTGTTTGTACCTACCGAATAAGCTCCGAAATTACTCGTAAGCTAAATTATCAGGAAGTGACATAGGCTATCAATTATATTAATACCATGCTAATTGGCCGAGCTACTGCTAGCTACATGCTAATAGGACGAAGTCGCGAACGAGGTTCTAGTATATTTTTTATATGATATTAATTTACAAGCCATTGCATACATTGACGTCGAACGGATAGACGCTCTGTTTGCATCCGATACCCCGCCCTCCCGCCCTCCCGCCTCCCTTATTGTTACGACTACTCAAAGACTATGAAAATAGAATTCAATTGTAGTCTTATCTTCAACCACGTTCCCAGCAAAAGGCTCACTTTCAGCGAATCATCATGACTTGGTTACTGGCAGCGTATCTGTTCCATGCACCGTTAAGTCAACCCTTCCTTTCTCTTCTCTTTTGGTGCAAGCTTTCCAGGTCTGGGAAAATCTCCCTCACGCATTCCCCGCGATCTTCTGAAGTTCATCCACACATCCCCCAGGCATTCCCCGCGATCTTCTGAAGTTCATCCACACATATTATGACTGTTCATTCCATTTCATTATAAGTAATAGCTACCTGACGATCTGACGTCTTTTCAATGATAGCGTATAATTTAAAGGATAACGCCAAATACCTACGTATTATAAGTGTTGGGAAACGTTAGTTTAAACCAGAGGTTCTCAAACATTTTTTCCTGGTAGACCACTTTGAATTTGTTTTGGTGTCGGTGGACCCCCTGTAGCATTTTCTTTCAAGCCCGTGAACTAAAAAAGAAAAGCAAGACATTTGCAATATATTTTTTTCGCACTATCTGTTAGGATTGCATGAGGATCGTTGTTCCCAAGATATTTTTTGGCAAAAATCCGAAAATTGTAATCTTCTGGCTTCGAAATGTTTTTTTTTTATGACTTAACACGACCATTTTCACCGAAATACAACCTGTCATCACCGGAATATTTGATCTTTATTACTCTTTCTAATACCTAGCTTAATATCTGGCTACATTGATTAAGCTAAGCCAACATTTTTGTTCTTTGGCATCGAACCCAGGTAAAATTTCGTGGACCTCCACTTACAGCTTGTGAACCCCCACATTGTCTTCAAGCCAATGTAGACCCCCGATGGCTCTCCCGTAGACCCTTGGGGGTCCACCTGGACCACTTTGGGAATCACTGGTTTAAACTGAAATAATTTGATTTATTTTACTTTAACTTAATTTTAATTTTTTGTATTAGTAAATGCTATGGTAGGATTAGTAGATAGGTAGTAGATTATCTCCATGCAGGGCCTCAAGTCTGCTATTACATGTAGGTATGTACAATGTCAAGTGTGCTGTCAGAATATCGTCAGTATGACTTTCCAATGTTCAACCACTGACACTCCATTGAAAGAAATGGCATCGAATGGTAATCTCGTAGGAAGAGCGGGGTCTCCTAACACAGCAGGCAAAATTTGCTTAAAAGGAGTCCCTAAACACAACCACCCATTTTTGTAAAAAATTTCGTGAATAAAAAATTTTGTAACTATTTGTAATGACAAATGAATGACTGATAAATGATTGCTTATTATTCTATAAATAATACATGTATGAAAATAAATGTAAATGACATCTGGCGGGTTTTATAATAATGACAATACGATAATGTGATGTGCCCGACTAATGATCGACCATTATGAATTTAGTAGATTACGAACTTTAAGCAAAATGACAATGGGATGTGAATGGGATCGGGGCGGGAATGACGAATTTATAAAAATAGCAGACTAAGGCCCCTGGATGACCTGTCAGCAAGCCTCCGTGAGGCGTCAGGAGCTTCTGTTCTGTCAAGTGTCACGGTGATCATTGGCAGGGGGCGTGGTCGCCGATCAGATTGCTTCCCCCGCCCGCGCACCCTCTGCTATTTGCATAGTTAACGAGCTTACCCGCACACCTCTGCGATCCTCGCCGGGCCAGCGGTGCTAGCTCCGGGTGCTCGGGGTGGCTAACTACTTACGTAATACGTGTACAAGGCTTTACTCGGGTGGCTCGGGGGGTAAATACTACTAAAAAAACAAATAACCTATGCGTGTCGTAACTATAACATCTACATGCTTAGGCGGAAAGCTGTTGTTGTCCAAGTAGCAGTACCACGCCACCCGTGCACCACAGCCAGGTTCAGATGGGTCGTTCATCAACTGGTGACCGCGAAACTCGCGAGTTCGCGCGAGATGGCAACTTTAAATTTTAATGAAATCACAAGTACTTCTAGCTCTGTTTTTACCGTGTACCTACATTACCCTAGCAGGAAAGTGTCTCCTAGAGCTATATGAGTGGAACGTATAATATTAGTGCCTTAGAAGCCGTAAATGTGTCCCCACATAAAGAATTGGACATTATATAAACGTTTTTCCAGCAGGAGAATTCTAAACGAATGATCGGAGAGAGAAACATTGTGCATGTGCAGTGCAGTAGTATCCTTGGCGTCCTTAGGGTCGATGCAGAGATAAAACAGTAGGTGCAAGAGTAAAGAAAATTATGAAGAATAAAATATAACAATAAATACATAATAATATACATACCTACATACAACAAATTATAAAAAGTGAGGAAAGATAAAAAACTATTTAAAAATGTGGATGAAGTAAACAAACAAATTAAATGTAGGATAAGTCTGCCAACTTCTTATGTAAGTGCTCGCGAGCTTTCATTTTAAATGTGAGCCGACTGGTTGCCATCCTGATATTCAAAGGAAGCGCGTTTCAATGAAAAACCGCCTGGACAGGAAAGGGAGATTTGTGAACTCTAGTGCGGTGAGTAGGACATCGTAGAAGACGATTATTGGAAGAACGAAGACCCTTGCTGTGCGCAGAGCCTAAATACTGGAAGTGAGAAGTCAGATAAGAAGAAGTACCCACTTCTCCTTCTTACTGACTTCTGCCAATACCAAGTAATGATCCAAAAGCACTTCCTAGTCTAAAACCACTTCGTATTGTTCATAATAGAAAGACGTTTACGTAGGTATCTCTCTCTGTCCCACTAATGCCGTAATTATTGTAAGCTTCAGCTCAGAAATGAAGGACTTTGCAAAAGAAAACGAAACACAGTATTTAACTCAATTAGGTAGGTACATTTATTTCCTTCTTCCAATCTTTGAAAAACAAACACTTCAATATAACTAAAATAATACGTGCTTAAGAAACTTACGCTAGCTGTTAAAATCTAATTATCACCACTATAATACGCTGTTAATAGCAGAAAAACGTTTTACTCCTGGCGTTCTGAACAAGGTCGCCCGCCTCTTTTTTATTTATCCATCTCTCGCCAAAAAGAAAAATACCATCATCCACGGAAATTGATTCAGCCTACGAGCATGGACTTCCTAAGTCCACGCCTATGAGCTGCAAGCTAACATGATGAACAAAATAATCTACTCGCATGGACTTGGTAAGTCCATGTCTACAAGTTGTACCTAAGCTAACTTTTTCCAAAATTTTCAATAATTTCTATAGCCTAAATGTTATTCTGAGTTTATCTAACTAAATAGATTAGTGAAGTTTTCATCAAAATCCGTACAGCAGGTTTTACGTGATGCGCGGTCAAACAAACAAACAAACAAACACGAATCTTAAAAATGGTTTTAATATGTTCAGTTACTTATTTAAAGTCACCCTGATCGGTTTTTTTTTGTAATTCTTCAATGTACAGATTTTTTGGTCTCAACGATTTTATTATATGTATAGATTATCCAAAACTTTTACAATTCATATTCATAACAGATCAACATCACAAAATAATCATAAACATCAAATTCACAAAAATTAAACTTCCACTTAGTTCCGAATATTTTCAGTATTAAAAAAAAAACATTTATTTCAGGTTTCCCCTTATTAAAAATTACACATTACGAGACACGAGATAAATACAAATCACAAATTAACATAAAAATATCAAAATAATAATACTTAAAAAATAACAATCATAAGTACCTACATTGTCAACAAATCATAAATAGATACTTACAATGTCCGGGAAATCAAATCAAAGTCATGTAAAAAATGAATCGAAAATTAATTAATAATAAAAAATAAAATAAAATAAAAACAACATAAGTACAAATAAGAGTGCAGGGCTGTATAAAATATCATACAACAATGATGTCTTACAGTCGCTAACACGCCGCAGGCATATGCCTAGTGCAACAATTCCTAATATAAGGGCAATCCAAACGTCCAGCGATCATCGCCAGGACAGCATTGGAGCTGGCCCGCACCCTGCGCACCAAGGACGCGCACCGCTTGCACATTGTGGTGTGAAAACAGTCGGTGCGCGCTTCCGCAAACATACCCGAGGCACTGCGGCAGGGCAGCCCCAATATCGCCCTGAATGCGTTGTTGTACTGTACACGGAGGGCATTGTAACTGGCCTGTGTATAGTTAGCCCACAAGCTGCACGTGTACAACGCTATAGCTGACCATTTCATAATCGGTCTTGCAGTTATTAGTTCTACCCAAAAGAATAAATGCAAAACCATTAGGTATTAAAATTAATAACGACAAAGTCATAGAGGAGCTGAGTTCAGTTGACTGGTGGAGACCAGTGGGCTTATGGAATGAGTGACCCAAATGAAATTGAATGCTAGGTAGGTATATCAGTGGTAAATTCTAAACAATATGTAACAAATGTAAACAGAAAGTAACAATCAAGTTAAATAAACGATACCAATGTAAATGGATAACTGATAAATAAAATTTATGTTAAATAAAAAGAAAGAACTTCTAGAAATATGGAAAATCGATCTGAGTAAGAAAAAAATAGATATAATATATATGATATATATATAATAAATATAGAAATAAAACCAATAGATCATTGTGTAAAGCCAAAAACAAGTATATAAAAATTATAGTAATCATAAAAAAATGTGGGAAATAATTAAACTTACAGGCAGAATTGTAAAGGCTATAGACGACATCATCTTAAGATCTTTTAGATTAAAACCTCAATAAATATCAAATAAGTTTGCATGTGACTTTGACACAATTGTAAAAGTTTTTGCCACTTATTGACACAAAGTTGCACACAGAACTCTCTAATGTCTCTATTCGATTCAGCAAGATAAACGATACATTGATGTATAAAACATTAAGAAACCTAAATGACAAAAAAAGCCCAGGCTTTCACCAGATTAGAGCAAAGGATATTAAACTCATATCTAAAGAAATAACACCTGTTCTAACGCATTATAGTTAATAGCTGCATAACAAAGTCTGCTTATCCTGGTATAATAAGACCCATACACAAAAAAGGTAGCTATACGGATACCAACAACTACAGACCAATAACTATCCTCCCTTGCATAGATAAAATTATTGAAAAATACTTTGGGAACATTGTGAACGACTTCTTGTCAAGCAGTGGCATAATTCATGAAAAACAAGGCCGTGTCTACACGCGTACTCCTCACAGATTCCCAATAACTTCCTCAAGCCACAGACACAGACAGCGCTCAGCAGCACCATGTCATCAGCATAACTAAGGTTATTGACGCAAACATCATCAACATGTGTTGACGCAGACGTTGTGATATGGCAATGGAATGGCGTGTCAGGCGTGATCAACCAAATAAACACTTCGACAGTATATCCAGACTTTTATTTATCAAAATACAAGCTGATATTACACGTCCATTGTATATTCGATATGATGAATTAAGATTAAATTGGAGAATAATTGAGACGACACAAAACATAAAAAGGCAGAGAGCCGAGAGCCGTGAGCAGATAAGTAGTTGTCAAAATCAGTGAAAAAGACAGATGACAACTTCAAATGACATTTAAATAAAAATGGCTGCCTTTAAGCTGCGTTCATGTAGAGCTTACACAACTCCTAATACTCCTCCTTAAGCGCTACATGAGAGAAAAGAAAAAACTACTGTAACTCTACACAATATTTAAAAGACTCTACATTCAAGAGTTACATGCTCTACCTACTTTAGAGCGACTCTACATAATTATACATATGATTCAATTCGATAATAATTACATGATTCATCACAATATAACAATATTTATCATTAATAAAATAAGTACAACAAAACATTAACCATTTGCTCCACAAACTCTCACATTTAAACATTTTACAAAATTACAATGTTTCTGCGCACATAGTGGCTTTGTCAATACATCTGCTAGCATGTCATTAGTAGGTAAGTATCTTACAGTTATGTTTCCTTTTTGTACTAAATCCTTTACGAAATGGTAACGCAAATCAATGTGCTTCGTTTTCTTATGCGAATATTCTTTTACAAGTAATAATCTTTGAGCACTTTGATTGTCGTTGTATACAATTACATCAAAAGTTTTGGTAATAATTTCAGACAAGAAATTCTTCACAAAACAAATGTCCTTGCAAACGTCACTAATTGCTAAGTACTCTGCCTCTGTACTTGATAAAGCTATACTACGCTGTTTTCTAGCTTCCCAATTGATTAAACAGTTACCTAATTTTATAACAAATCCAGTGTAGGACTTTCTGTCTGATGAGTCATTAGCCCAGTCGGCATCTGCATAAGCACTGATATTAAAATTAGTACCTTTTGTAAAATGAAGACCATAGTTGATCGTCCCTGCTAAATAACGAAGTACTCGCTTTGCTGCGCGCCAATGACTCGTGTCGAAACATACACTGTATTGACTAAGTTGACTACAAGCATAAGAAATGTCCGGGCGTGAGCACACACTCAAATACATTAAACATCCCAACAGTTGTCTGTATTTGTATAACTCATCATCAAGACCCTTCCCATTAGACTTTTCTAACTTACAATTTACAGGTAACGGTGTAAGTACTGGCTTGCAGTCACTCATATTAAATTTAGCTAGCAAACATTTTATATAATTAGACTGATCTAGCACTATTGTATTATTATATCTAGTGACATTCATGCCTAAACAATTTTTTAATTGGCCTAGATGACGTATTTCAAAGTTTTCTTTCAATAATGATAAAACATTCCTAATACATCCATTATGAAATATATAACAGTCATCGACATACAGAGCAATTATTATATAATCTTTATCATTTTTCTTTATATATACGCACGGTTCGCACTTACTTTGAGTATATCCATTATTAATTAAAACATTATTTATTTTTAAATTCCACATACGGCTAGCCTGTTTGAGACCATATATACTTTTATTCAGCTTACAAACTTTACTTTTATCTGAACAAAAACCTTCTGGCTGCTCCATATATATAATCTCATCCAGATCACTATTTAGGAAAGCCGTGGTAACATCAACATGGTCCATCTGCAAATTCATTTCTGTTGCAATGGAAAATAAAATTCTCAATGTGGAATGTCTGACAACAGGTGAAAAAGTGTCATTGTAGTCTATACCTTCTTGTTGACTAAATCCACGGGCAACCAATCTAGCTTTATACTTATCTAGTTTACCTGTGGCATCGTGTTTCCTTTTGTAGACCCACTTGCACTTTACAATGTTTTCACTTTCTGGTCGATCGACTAATGTCCAAACATTGTTCTTAATTAATGAATCATACTCACATTTCATGGCGTGAAGCCACTGCTCACAGTCAGTAGACTTTGTAGCTTGCTCGTATGTATTAGGCTCATTTGCCAAACTCTGCTCAATTAGCATCGCCGATAAGTCATAATCATTATATTTAAGCGGAATTTTACCTCTATTAGTACGTACGGGACGCGAGCCAGAAGCAACACTTTGCACATGGTCAAGCTCTCCTCCTCGAAGTGTGGCATCAGGCAGAGAAGACACAGCATCCCTGCAGACGTTATCCTCATCACCATTATTACCATTTCCTTCAAGTGTGGCAGCAGGCATAGAAGACATAGTGTCCTTACAGACATCATCCTCATCACCTTCGTCACCAGTACCGTAGACCAGGTCCGACAAGGGAGACCACACTGAAGGTGTTAGGTCACTCTCAGATCCTGAAATAGGTGATTCCGTAGTAGACTTATGACAAATATTTTCACAGACATTATTAATAATTTTATCATTCATTTCATTTGCATTATTATTATCACAGTCAATATTTAAAATTTCATTATCAATATTTGTATAATTATTATTATTTACAATGCATTCATGAGAGATAAAATCATTATTCTTGCTTTGTGTTTTAAAGTGAAGTCTTCCAATAAATTCATCTTCTAAAAATGTTACATTTCGTGAATACACAACCTTTTTAGGATTATATGGATCAAGGAGACGGTAGCCCTTAAAAGTCTCACCATAGCCAACAAAGATATATGGTTTAGCTTTAGCGTCAAGTTTACGACGTTTTACATCAGGAATATGAGAAAATGCTACACAGCCAAATACGCGCAAATGACTGAGATCGACTGGCTGTCCAGTCCACTTACTCTCAGGGATATCATCTGACAACGCGCTGGTAGGAGACTTGTTCTTCAGGTATATAGCAGTCATTACTGCTTCTCCCCAGAAACGTTCAGACAGACCCGCGTCATGTAACATGGCCCTAGCTTTCTCAAAAATCGTCCTATTGACGCGCTCCGCAACTCCATTCTGTTGTGGACAGTAAGGCACCGATGTTTGATGTATTATCCCTTCCCTTTTAAGAAAATCAGTCAACGTTCTATTACAGTATTCAGTACCGTTATCGGTTCTTAAAATTTTAAGTTGCAAACCTGTTTGTTTTTCAACCATATTTTTAAAGTTAACAATATGTGAACTCACCTCGGATTTTGTTTTCATTAAATAACCGAAGGTTTTTCTAGTGCAATCATCCGTCAGAGTCAAAAGATAACGGGCACCGCCCCAACTGCTGACTTGAATGGGCCCACAGACGTCGGAATGCACAAGCTGGAGTGGCACGGTAGATTGGCTTCCCACAAGCTTCGGATAAGGCTTTGTATGCATCTTTCCAGTTAAGCAGGGAACACACTTGTTTGGCGAGTCGTCATCCTGAAAAACGACACCACAACATTTACCACCACCCCGTAGGCTATTCATACCTTTCTGGCCAATATGGCCTAAACGCTTATGCCAGACTGTCGCAGACACCAATGCAGTATTGACACTCTCTGGCTGCTGCCTAGGATGCACCAGCATGGAATGTCCCAACACATGCGGCTTGCACTGCTGTATCTTATACAAACCATTCACATTTGTAGCAGCTAAAATTTGGTTGCCAGTTAAAGAACTTATCTCATTATAAACATGACACCCATTTTTATCAAAAACTACTGTAAAACCATTGTCACACATTTTACTTACAGACAATAAATTCGTTGACAGATTGGGAACAACTAAAACATTTTCTAAAGTGATATTATTTTTGTCAGTAGACAAAACTAAATTGCCAATGCCAGACATTTCTAATTGACCACCATTTGCTATAGAAATTGAGTTATTATTACAGCTTTTAAAATTTCTTACTAACCTAGCATCATTGATCATGTGAGCCGAGGCCCCGCTGTCGATGATGACATCATTATGGTGAGCGATGTAAGCCGATGCATAAAAGGTATGCTGTTCTTCTTTCTTCTTCTCATCCCTCTTTTTCTTAAAGCATCGCTTCGCTGTATGTCCTGGTTTTCGGCAGTAATCACACTTGAAAAGTTTGTTCTTCTTTACATGAAAAGCTGAAGCATCATTATCACATTTTCCATTTCTTCTGTGTTCCTCTTGAAGCAATCTCGTTCTCACTAGTTCAGAAGTCAGCGAGCTAGTTAAATTGGCAGTTTCAAGACCGGAGACTAGTGTGTCAAATTCCTGCGGTAAGCCGCTAAGTAGAATTTCAGCCACCTCACCGTCATCTATAATTTTTCCAATGTCAGAGAGTTGCTGGACTAATCCGGTGACATTTTCAATATATTCAGTCATGCTGCTAAACTTACTGTAGTCAACTCGATGTAACTGTCTAAGTAGCAGAACACGGCGATATAGACCTTTGTCCTCGAATGTATGAGCTAGCTTCTCCCATGCTTCTTTAGCTTTTGACGCTGATCGAACTATTTGGTACAAGTTGGGTTGTAGTGCCAGGCAAATACGCGCCAAGGCGCGGCTATCACGCACGGCGTCAGTATCAGTGCCGATCACGCAATCCCACAAACCTTCTAAAGTGAGTAACATCTTCAATGAAAACTTCCAGTTCGAATAAGACGAGATACCACTCAGCTTCTCCACTTGATTATTGATGTGTATCGCTGGTTGCGTTGCCATATTTCTTCTTTGACAATAAATCTGGTCGACAGTGAGTTTTGGTGATACATACAACGATGATTATGCGTAGATCCCTCGTTGCACGCCTTTCTTTTTCACTGGGGCCATAACCTGTTGACGCAGACGTTGTGATATGGCAATGGAATGGCGTGTCAGGCGTGATCAACCAAATAAACACTTCGACAGTATATCCAGACTTTTATTTATCAAAATACAAGCTGATATTACACGTCCATTGTATATTCGATATGATGAATTAAGATTAAATTGGAGAATAATTGAGACGACACAAAACATAAAAAGGCAGAGAGCCGAGAGCCGTGAGCAGATAAGTAGTTGTCAAAATCAGTGAAAAAGACAGATGACAACTTCAAATGACATTTAAATAAAAATGGCTGCCTTTAAGCTGCGTTCATGTAGAGCTTACACAACTCCTAATAACATGGCAGCCGACACGGGAACTGCTGAGCGCGACGATCAGCGCGTCCATATAGAGGTTGAACAAGGTTGGGGAAGTCAATCCGCCTTGCCGCACGCCGCACTCTAACTTATATGGCTCCGACATAGACCCCGCCCATCTTACGCTGTTGACCTGGTGCGTATACCAGTACCTACTTAAAGATTCCCACAAGTTCATGTGGTAAGTTAATGTCCTCCAGTTTTTTCCACAGAACATCGTACCAGGTCGAACGCCTTGGACAGGTCGAGGAAACACGCGTACACGGGTGTTTTACGATCCACGTAGTATCTGACGGTATGCTTAAGACACAGTATCGCACTCTCTGTAGACAGCTGGGGTCTAAATCCAAACTAATTGTCATGTAGCGCCACGTACTTATTCAACTGTGTATTAAGCAGACCGTCAAACACCTTAGCTTAATCGTGGCTAGAGAAATAGGCCTACCTACAGTTACTTTTATCCGCAAGGTCGCCTGTTTTATTTTTCACTATAGGCACTACCACAGTCCTCATTAAATGGGGTGGCAGGTAGGAGTGGCTCACGCACAGCGAGTAGAACATTGCCAGTACCCTAGATATATGAGGCCCAGCGTGCTGCAGGTGTTCGATGCTGAGACCGTCATGGCTTTGTTACTATTGTATCTTTCGTTACTATTGATTCACTCTTCGTGTATTCTCGACGGATAGGTACGGTTAGCCCCTGCATAAACTTTCTGCTTCAGAAATTCAATGTGCTCTGTGACTCGTGACATGTATGAGAGGATAGCAGACTGATATTAGTTCCTGAGAATACCTGCCTCACAAAGCGCATCACCCATGGGCCATGGGCGTGTATTGCCCTCCCTGAACCAACAATCTCCCCGTTTAGTGCCCTGGCCTCTTTTATACGAAGCTCAATCCTGCATTGCCAGGCTAGCATGGCAGGTTTCGGTCGTGTAGCACTGTCAGTGTTTGGAAATTTGCTACACGACATGCCGCAACAGCCGTGCAATACAAGATTGAATGTGTTATGGAATAGGTTGGTAACAGCGAATCCAGGGCACACACCAGTGCTCTATTCTTTTATTCATGGGCAAACGTGATAACCGTGGCCTAAGATTCAGTGACGTGAATCGATACCCAACAATCGCATCCTCCAGAGCGCTACTAAATTCCACATTGCACAGGTTATCTGCAGATATAGCCCTGTCATCCTCTTCCTCAGCATGCTGATTTGCCATCATCCAACCTCATTATGTTGAATATCGCGCACCTGGATCCGACACTCGTTGGGCAGAGACATTGATGGCAGGTTCAAATGCTCGAAACAGAGAGAGCATCCTATATCGGTACACTGTAAAGTTACTTCCTCCCTCTGTAGGCCCATAATATGCCCAATTATTATTGTTGCTGATTAGGAAAGATGAAAAAAAAAGTGACGTCATTACAAAGTAAAAGAACTTGTGGAAAAGTGAAATAATCGTTTTTTATTCCAATAACATAATTTTAGTTTCTCTTAATATATCTTAAGTAAGTGTCTAAGAGTGGATGTCCACTATTTAAGTTTAATTAACTATAATTAACCTGTTTTTATAGTAATATAATTGCAAAAGTATTGTCCTTTACCCCGATGAACAACAATTCAAGTAGTTTTTACGCCCCAATTTCTTTGCATGATTTTTTTTAAGTTAGGCTTACACCCTTGCACGGTGTTTGTTTTGCCCAAAAAAAGTGATATTCGCTTTTTATTGAAGATTTATACTAAATATATCATTCCAAATGCAATTTTCTCGAAACCTAGGCCGAAGTTGAACGTAATATTTTTGTGGATGATAAACCTTAGTACAAGGAAACTTTTTATGCTAGATAGAGGTTCTACTTCCTGCTAGAAAAATTATAAATACTCCATTGTGTTGATTTATATCAACACAATGGAGTAGGTATTCTGATAAAACAAAATTTAGCTTATAATGTTATAGAAACAACTTTTTATGAGTCAGTCCAAAATATCCGTATTTCCATAGAAACATCCATGGGTAGATTGCATATCCTGTGTGTTTATTGTCCTCCCAATAGCAACAGATTTGATACTAACAAAATGAGAAAGGTGCTTCTTGAAATTCCCAAGCCATGTCTTATCATGGCCGATTTTAATGTACACCATATATTGTTTGGATGTCATACAAACAATAATAGGGGTAACAGTTTATATAACATTATTGATGAATTTGACATGTGCGTTTTAAATGATGGTAGAGCAACCACTGTTCAGAACCGAAACAGGAATGCATCAGGTATTGATCTAGCTCTGGTTAGTTCTGCATTAGCTCCTCTTTGTGAATGGCAGGTTCATGACGATCCTATGGGCAGTTATCACTACCCAACCCAGGTAGTTTTAAATGTAAAGCCATCAACATATGATGTCTGACCTGTGGAAGAAAAATATATTTATAGTAAAGCAGATTGGTCTAAATATTATGAATTATCAGAAACGGGTTTCTCTCATTTAGACATAGATAATATGGAACCTCTTCATTTGTATGATAATTTTGTGAATATTTTATATGATTTAAGAATGAATACAGTACCAAAACGAAAATCTAATCAAACTTTGAAATTATTAGAAAACCAACTCCTTGGAAGAACCAAACATGTAATGAGGCAGTTCAAAAATCTAAGGAAGCTCTGTTAGAATTTAGAACATCACCAAGCATCCCCAACTTCATACAATACAAAAAACTTGATGCTCAAAACAAGAGAATTTTAAAAGAGGAGAGTATCAACTCAAGGCATGAGTTATGTAGTAGTTTTAATAGAATGACACCTGTTGCAAGAATATGGAGTTATATTAAAAAGTTTAAATGGATAGGTTCTTCTTCTAACAAATACTTAAATGATGATTGGGTACCTGAATTCTTAGAAAATTTATCAGACTCATCAATATTGAATGAAAATAATATAAATGATATTTTAAAAGAATCTGTTGAATCTGAAACCAAGTCCTTTCTTAATAGTCCATTAACATTAAACGAATTGCACATAGCTTCTAAGAGTAGAAAAGGTACATCCCCAGGTCTGGATAACATACCATACATCTTATTAAAAAGTTACACCCTAATGCCTTACAATTTTTTTTAAATGTTTATAATACTTAAACTAGAAAAGAAACTCAAGGCAAGTAACCAGATATACAGTATGGATTCAGAAAAGGCAGGAGTTGCTCTGAAAGCTTTGTTTCATTTATATCAGACTTAAAAAGGCTATACTTAGGCCCGTATTACAGAACATCGCTCAAAACTCAAGCGTTGCTTAAAACTAGTTTCAACCAATCAAATGGCTTGAATCTAGTTTTAAGTAATGCTTGAGTATTGAGCGATGTTCTGTAATACGGGCCTTAGTCAATCTAATGCCTTATGTGTTTTTTTGGATGTCAAAGGTGCTTTTGATAATGTTAATATTGAATGTCTAATTCGTGTTTTGCATGAATTGGGCTTATCAAGTAAAATATTATATTGGATTTTTATTTTTTTGTACCAGCGAACTCTGTATGTTAGATTCAATAATAAGCTCCATGGCCCTAGGTTAATTAGTAAAGGTGTTGACGCAGACGTTGTGATATGGCAATGGAATGGCGTGTCAGGCGTGATCAACCAAATAAACACTTCGACAGTATATCCAGACTTTTATTTATCAAAATACAAGCTGATATTACACGTCCATTGTATATTCGATATGATGAATTAAGATTAAATTGGAGAATAATTGAGACGACACAAAACATAAAAGGGCAGAGAGCCGATAAGGTTGTTGTCAAAAATCAGCTAAAAAGACAGATGACAACTTCAAATGACATTTAAATAAATATGGCTGCCTTTAAGCTGCGTTCATGTAGAGCTTACACAACTCCTAATACTCCTCCTTAAGCGCTACATGAGAGAAAAGAAAAAACTACTGTAACTCTACACAATATTTAAAAGACTCTACATTTAAGAGTTACATACTCTACCTACTTTAGAGCGACTCTACATAATTATACATATGATTCAATTCAATAATAATTACATGATTCATCACAATATAACAATATTTATCATTAATAAAATAAGTACAACAAAACTTTAACCATTTGCTCCACAAACTCTCACATTTAAACATTTTACAAAATTACAATGTTTCTGCGCACATAGTGGCTTTGTCAATACATCTGCTAGCATGTCATTAGTAGGTAAGTATCTTACAGTTATGTTTCCTTTTTGTACTAAATCCTTTACGAAATGGTAACGCAAATCAATGTGCTTCGTTTTCTTATGCGAATATTCTTTTACAAGTAATAATCTTTGAGCACTTTGATTGTCGTTGTATACAATTACATCAAAAATTTTGGTAATAATTTCAGACAAGAAATTCTTCACAAAACAAATGTCCTTGCAAACGTCACTAATTGCTAAGTACTCTGCCTCTGTACTTGATAAAGCTATACTACGCTGTTTTCTAGCTTCCCAATTGATTAAACAGTTACCTAATTTTATAACAAATCCAGTGTAGGACTTTCTGTCTGATGAGTCATTAGCCCAGTCGGCATCTGCATAAGCACTGATATTAAAATTAGTACCTTTTGTAAAATGAAGACCATAGTTGATCGTCCCTGCTAAATAACGAAGTACTCGCTTTGCTGCGCGCCAATGACTCGTGTCGAAACATACACTGTATTGACTAAGTTGACTACAAGCATAAGAAATGTCCGGGCGTGAGCACACACTCAAATACATTAAACATCCCAACAGTTGTCTGTATTTGTATAACTCATCATCAAGACCCTTCCCATTAGACTTTTCTAACTTACAATTTACAGGTAACGGTGTAAGTACTGGCTTGCAGTCACTCATATTAAATTTAGCTAGCAAACATTTTATATAATTAGACTGATCTAGCACTATTGTATTATTATATCTAGTGACATTCATGCCTAAACAATTTTTTAATTGGCCTAGATGACGTATTTCAAAGTTTTCTTTCAATAATGATAAAACATTCCTAATACATCCATTATGAAATATATAACAGTCATCGACATACAGAGCAATTATTATATAATCTTTATCATTTTTCTTTATATATACGCACGGTTCGCACTTACTTTGAGTATATCCATTATTAATTAAAACATTATTTATTTTTAAATTCCACATACGGCTAGCCTGTTTGAGACCATATATACTTTTATTCAGCTTACAAACTTTACTTTTATCTGAACAAAAACCTTCTGGCTGCTCCATATATATAATCTCATCCAGATCACTATTTAGGAAAGCTGTGGTAACATCAACATGGTCCATCTGCAAATTCATTTCTGTTGCAATGGAAAATAAAATTCTCAATGTGGAATGTCTGACAACAGGTGAAAAAGTGTCATTGTAGTCTATACCTTCTTGTTGACTAAATCCACGGGCAACCAATCTAGCTTTATACTTATCTAGTTTACCTGTGGCATCGTGTTTCCTTTTGTAGACCCACTTGCACTTTACAATGTTTTCACTTTCTGGTCGATCGACTAATGTCCAAACATTGTTCTTAATTAATGAATCATACTCACATTTCATGGCGTGAAGCCACTGCTCACAGTCAGTAGACTTTGTAGCTTGCTCGTATGTATTAGGCTCATTTGCCAAACTCTGCTCAATTAGCATCGCCGATAAGTCATAATCATTATATTTAAGCGGAATTTTACCTCTATTAGTACGTACGGGACGCGAGCCAGAAGCAACACTTTGCACATGGTCAAGCTCTCCTCCTCGAAGTGTGGCATCAGGCAGAGAAGACACAGCATCCCTGCAGACATTATCCTCATCACCATTATTACCATTTCCTTCAAGTGTGGCAGCAGGCATAGAAGACATAGTGTCCTTACAGACATCATCCTCATCACCTTCGTCACCAGTACCGTAGACCAGGTCCGACAAGGGAGACCACACTGAAGGTGTTAGGTCACTCTCAGATCCTGAAATAGGTGATTCCGTAGTAGACTTATGACAAATATTATCACAGACATTATTAATAATTTTATCATTCATTTCATTTGCATTATTATTATCACAGTCAATATTTAAAATTTCATTATCAATATTTGTATAATTATTATTATTTACAATGCATTCATGAGAGATAAAATCATTATTCTTGCTTTGTGTTTTAAAGTGAAGTCCTCCAATAAATTCATCTTCTAAAAATGTTACATTTCGTGAATACACAACCTTTTTAGGATTATATGGATCAAGGAGACGGTAGCCCTTAAAAGTCTCACCATAGCCAACAAAGATATATGGTTTAGCTTTAGCGTCAAGTTTACGACGTTTTACATCAGGAATATGAGAAAATGCTACACAGCCAAATACGCGCAAATGACTGAGATCGACTGGCTGTCCAGTCCACTTACTCTCAGGGATATCATCTGACAACGCGCTGGTAGGAGACTTGTTCTTCAGGTATATAGCAGTCATTACTGCTTCTCCCCAGAAACGTTCAGACAGACCCGCGTCATGTAACATGGCCCTAGCTTTCTCAAAAATCGTCCTATTGACGCGCTCCGCAACTCCATTCTGTTGTGGACAGTAAGGCACCGATGTTTGATGTATTATCCCTTCCCTTTTAAGAAAATCAGTCAACGTTCTATTACAGTATTCAGTACCGTTATCGGTTCTTAAAATTTTAAGTTGCAAACCTGTTTGTTTTTCAACCATATTTTTAAAGTTAACAATATGTGAACTCACCTCGGATTTTGTTTTCATTAAATAACCGAAGGTTTTTCTAGTGCAATCATCCGTCAGAGTCAAAAGATAACGGGCACCGCCCCAACTGCTGACTTGAATGGGCCCACAGACGTCGGAATGCACAAGCTGGAGTGGCACGGTAGATTGGCTTCCCACAAGCTTCGGATAAGGCTTTGTATGCATCTTTCCAGTTAAGCAGGGAACACACTTGTTTGGCGAGTCGTCATCCTGAAAAACGACACCACAACATTTACCACCACCCCGTAGGCTATTCATACCTTTCTGGCCAATATGGCCTAAACGCTTATGCCAGACTGTCGCAGACACCAATGCAGTATTGACACTCTCTGGCTGCTGCCTAGGATGCACCAGCATGGAATGTCCCAACACATGCGGCTTGCACTGCTGTATCTTATACAAACCATTCACATTTGTAGCAGCTAAAATTTGGTTGCCAGTTAAAGAACTTATCTCATTATAAACATGACACCCATTTTTATCAAAAACTACTGTAAAACCATTGTCACACATTTTACTTACAGACAATAAATTCGTTGACAGATTGGGAACAACTAAAACATTTTCTAAAGTGATATTATTTTTGTCAGTAGACAAAACTAAATTGCCAATGCCAGACATTTCTAATTGACCACCATTTGCTATAGAAATTGAGTTATTATTACAACTTTTAAAATTTCTTACTAACCTAGCATCATTGATCATGTGAGCCGAGGCCCCGCTGTCTATGATGACATCATTATGGTGAGCGATGTAAGCCGATGCATAAAAGGTATGCTGTTCTTCTTTCTTCTTCTCATCCCTCTTTTTCTTAAAGCATCGCTTCGCTGTATGTCCTGGTTTTCGGCAGTAATCACACTTGAAAAGTTTGTTCTTCTTTACATGAAAAGCTGAAGCATCATTATCACATTTTCCATTTCTTCTGTGTTCCTCTTGAAGCAATCTCGTTCTCACTAGTTCAGAAGTCAGCGAACTAGTTAAATTGGCAGTTTCAAGACCGGAGACTAGTGTGTCAAATTCCTGCGGTAAGCCGCTAAGTAGAATTTCAGCCACCTCACCGTCATCTATAATTTTTCCAATGTCAGAGAGTTGCTGGACTAATCCGGTGACATTTTCAATATATTCAGTCATGCTGCTAAACTTACTGTAGTCAACTCGATGTAACTGTCTAAGTAGCAGAACACGGCGATATAGACCTTTGTCCTCGAATGTATGAGCTAGCTTCTCCCATGCTTCTTTAGCTTTTGACGCTGATCGAACTATTTGGTACAAGTTGGGTTGTAGTGCCAGGCAAATACGCGCCAAGGCGCGGCTATCACGCACGGCGTCAGTATCAGTGCCGATCACGCAATCCCACAAACCTTCTAAAGTGAGTAACATCTTCAATGAAAACTTCCAGTTCGAATAAGACGAGATACCACTCAGCTTCTCCACTTGATTATTGATGTGTATCGCTGGTTGCGTTGCCATATTTCTTCTTTGACAATAAATCTGGTCGACAGTGAGTTTTGGTGATACATACAACGATGATTATGCGTAGATCCCTCGTTGCACGCCTTTCTTTTTCACTGGGGCCATAACCTGTTGACGCAGACGTTGTGATATGGCAATGGAATGGCGTGTCAGGCGTGATCAACCAAATAAACACTTCGACAGTATATCCAGACTTTTATTTATCAAAATACAAGCTGATATTACACGTCCATTGTATATTCGATATGATGAATTAAGATTAAATTGGAGAATAATTGAGACGACACAAAACATAAAAGGGCAGAGAGCCGATAAGGTTGTTGTCAAAAATCAGCTAAAAAGACAGATGACAACTTCAAATGACATTTAAATAAATATGGCTGCCTTTAAGCTGCGTTCATGTAGAGCTTACACAACTCCTAATAAAAGGCACAATGCAAGGAGCAACACTTTCACCTCCGTTGTATAATTTGTATATGTTACTGTAAAAGCCCGAAGTGCAGTAAATCTTAAAATTTCCCAGTAAAACCTAAGTTTTACCAGCTTCAGTGGTAAATTTTCGAAATGTTCTATGATCATCGTTAATTTTGGACATGTACCAACATACACTCGGTAAATCTTAAGATTTACCCCAGAGAAGCGGTAAATGTTAAAAAATTGACAAATCGAAACGTGTCAGATCACTGTGGCGTACTCGCGAGCACTCTGCAGCCCCCCGTTTTGCTCGTTTAAATACGAAATTGAATATATGTATTAAAAAGAAAAAAATGGTGAAATCAGGCATTACCTACGTTTGTTTTGTTTAACGTTCTCGAAGAAATACACGTTACTGTTGGACACTGTGGGAGGACAAGGATGATAATAGAATGTAACCGCAAGTATAAAAATTTAACATTTGAGGCTATTAAGACCTATTTGAAACTTTGCCAACGATGCCTAAAGAAACAGAAGTCAAATTATAATGTTGCGACTGATTATTTATATTAAATAAATGGTTAAGAAATACTCACATGATAATAAAAGTAATAAAAAATAATAACATTAAAACTGTATCATCATAAATATAATTAAAACTATGTAAAGCTTTGACTGACCGATAATTAAAATAAACGATTAAGAAATAGTCATTATTTTATTCCCATAACCAACATTAACCAACCATCATTGGTAAATCTTAGCATTTCCCAAACTCTGCTGGTAAAAGCTTGAAATATTGTCTCTTTTTTATAAAATTCGGACATTTACCAACTCATGCTGGTAAATCTTAGAATTTACTGGGAAATCTTAAGATTTACTGTACTTCGGGGTTTTACAGTAACATATACATCCCTGATTCTTAAATATGTAAATACTTCTCAAGTCAAAATATTACTATTTGCCAATGACTTGCGTTTATACACAGTTAATCAAAATTTGAATATGGCCGTTAACAATATCAATACTGCATTGGCTCAATTACAATATTATTATAGTAATACTTTAAAACTACATAGGTATAAGTTCTGAGAAAAGTTCAGTATTATTATTTAATAAAGATTCATTAGCACAGTCCACTGTGAATATTGTATACAACATTATTTTTTGTTGATACTAAACCCGAAAAGGGGTCATTGTACTCATCATTTTGAACAACTTTTTCTATGGGACGAACCTTGAAATCGCAAAAAAAAATCAGCTGTTCCCTACATTTTGACGAGTTATGCGAACATAAATGTAGGGAACATTTTCTCCATCAAAATGTCTTTTCAATGACATATGAATGATGACTATTGGAGCGGGTACCACGTTCCATACATTTTTGCCCATTCTCCTTTGATAAGCACATTGACCACATCTGTCAAAAGGCCATGAAGAGCATCAATGTCCTTAGGAGCTTAATGGGAACTTTTTGGGGCTCTGATCCAAAAACACTTAGCATGTTATATTAAAGCATAGTCAGAAGTCATTTTGACTATAGTTGCTTAGCCTATATGAATGCAAGTACTACCTACATTGTTAAGAAAACTGGATGTCATTCAAAATATGGGCTTAAGAATAATTAGTGGAGCAATGCGCACCACCCCTATAAATTCTATGGAAATTGAATATGTTATACCTCCCTTATCCTTGCGGCGTTTACAGCTGGCTGGGAGATTCTGACTCAAAGAGTTATCTTGCAATAATAGTAGTTCTTGATAAAATAGATTATCTTATAGTGGTCACACAGTCAATTGTCACATCTTCTATCTCAGCAAATACTTTTATTTCTGGTTTACTGCCTGAAATTTCAACCATTCTAGTTAAAGTAAAGAACCTGACATAAGACATGTACATCAAAAAGAAGTGGCCAGTATATGAATTCCCATATAATACTTTATTAGCCTACTTTGATACCAAGTGTTTTTTAGATACCTACTGTTAGAAATAAATATGATTTTTTAGAATTTTTGAATGATAAATCACATTTCTATACCATTTACACCGATGGATCTAAAACTGATGATTATGTTAAAGCAGCATATTATGACCCACAAAAGAGAATAACCAAATGCTTTAAAATGCCAAATAGTTGTAGTATATTCACTGCCGAAGGTTGGGCTATAATAACTGCTTTAACTTATGTACATACTATTGTAAATATTGATGAACATGGTGTAAACAAAAATGTAAATAATATATTAATTGTAAGTGACTCCAAAAGCCTTTTATCTAGTTTAAGTAATTGTAACTTATGTTATGTTATAAACAAAATTATATTGTACATAGAATTAAGTATACTCTGCAAAAGTTGGGAAAATATGTAGAATTTTTGTGGGTTCCATCTCAGAGTGGCATAGTTGGATGAGGTTGTAGATCAGGTAACTCGTCAGGATCACGACAAGGATATTACAGAATCTTTCAAGGTTCCTTTCACGGATTATTATCAACAATTTAAAACATTATTTAAGAAGATACGGAAACATTATTGGGACGTAACAACAGAAACAAAAGGAAAATGGTATTCAGAATTACAGCAAGACTTACCAACAATGCCGTGGTACAATAAATTCAAGTACTCCAGTAGAAAGTTCATAACCGTTATTAATGCGATTTGGACATTGTTCAGTCCCAGCTCATCTCTACAGGATGAGAATTATCAGTGAAAGCAAATGTACCTATGTTTTTATTTGATCTGAGCTTGTCAGTGAAATTAGTGACATAGCAGAAGAAAACTCTTTATGTGTCACGTTCAGGAATTACTTTCCAAAACGGTATAATCCGTTATTTAGATGTTTAAAGAATACAATAAAAAAAAATTAGGTCAGTGAGTCGTCATATGGGCGGTTGTTTCGGGGTTCATTAGATTGTTTGTATATTTTATTTTTTATGTTTAAATTGATATTTTGTTTTTACTAATTAGATAATTTCATCGCCTCTCGGATGTACCTACTTATATCAACTTCAACTTCAACTCTTAGTTAATGGTTTTTGTGGAAGAGTCACCACAATTTTGCCAATATCCCGTACATCTAATGATAGACCATCAAACGAAGGAGATAGTACAGTGACGAAGTTTGGACAGTATTCTATTAAAATCTCAAATCTGACTAATTTTCTATTTTACACGCAGAGCAAGACATATTATTATTATTATTTTTTTATTAGAGGAATGAAGAAAAGATAAATATATATAAATAATTATATTATATAACCTGGAACCCAGAAACGAGAACCAGGCACCAACCAGGTTTCCGAGATGGCAATGATAGACGGGTGAAATTTATTTATGAGACAAAGAAGTTCAGGCTTCCTCGGACGGATGCTTTTAGCATTCCACTGAAGAGCGGAGACTGGATCTTGTAATAATAAAAAAATAGAAAAATATATATTGATGCTAGATGTTTTCCCTGTGTTGTGAAGCTACTGGGTTAAAATAAAATATGAATAGTGTGTGTGTGCTCAAAAAAATAAGTTTAAAAATGAACCTCGGGCGCCAGAGCACACACCATGCTTACGGATTGTTCAGGCAGCAGGCATTAAAAACCTTTAATCTGCTAGCGGGGGGCATCAATAAAAGTCGAACAAAGTTATAAGAAAAATCTAACTTTATTTGCCCGTAGGCTGCTGGGCTTAAAACTAAAACAATTGAAGATTCCTTCCTAAAGAAACGAGTATTTAAAACTAAGAAAGAGGATCAGATCATTATTGCACTTTTTTGAATAATACAGTTAAAATTATACCAAGGCCAGAATAACCAGCCCACCACACACGATGCTCATCTCATGGGTCCTCCACTCAGGCGTGCGTCCCAGGTGAGTTGGTGGGAGCCGCGCGTCCAAAGTTTATTTGTAGAAGGTAAAGGAAACACCTCATTGGGCTGAAAATACGAACAATTTTGTTACGTGACGCTATTACCAAAAATATGGCGTCGCAGGCCTTCCGAGAAAATCTATCAAATATACTACTTACTGTTTCCTTCAAAATTCAAATGATTGTCCTCCTCCTCCACATCCAGATTATCTATTAAGGGTATGATTCCTGAAACAATGTAATATTTGCATCGATGAGCGTCGGACACCACGCAAACACAATTTTGAATTTGTATTGGAAAATACGAAGAACTCGCTTACCATTGAAATAAAACGGAATCCTAGGGGGAATCATGGAAGACTACCGGCAGCTAACACATTTCGGAATAATTTCCGGTGTCCTGTAACCCGATTATACGGATTTATTATCGAGCGATCTAGATCACCGCCATTCTTCCAAAACTCTCAGTCGGAAAGTGACAGTTGTCAAAGACAAACTCCACAGCTAAGAAAAATCAGTGTGACCACTACACAAAAAAAATAATTTTAAAGAAATAAATCCGCTTTCATGTAACAGGCTTAAAAGACCCGTTACATTACATCCCTCCCCGAAAAATAAAAGAAAGGAACTTTCTTTTATTAGAAAGAAATCTTCAACCAAACCTAATTACTTTCTAATTCCAAATAAAAGAAAAAAATCATAAAAGATTCAAAGTGTAAATGAATTCTGAAAACGTCAAGCGACTAAGTATCAAGAACTCTATAAAAGCAAAAAAAAAAAAAAATAACAAAAAAACAAAAAGGAAATCTGTGAAAAACAGAATAAAAAAATAAGTTATAAAACTTAGATAAATGAAACGAAGAGAGAAATCTCTTACCGCTTCCAAACTACAACCTTTAGTGCAGTTAGGCACCTTCGCCACTGACTAAAAATTTCGAACAAACTCGAACAATATACCAAAACAAACTACAACTTTTGGTACAATTAGGCACCTTCGCCACTGATCAAAAATTTCGAACTAACAATATACCAACACAAAACAAACTACAATTTTTAGTGCAGTTAGGCACCTTCGCCACTGACTAAAAATTTAAATCCATTTGGAACAGCACAACCTTGAGTGCAGTTAGGCACTATCGCCACTGACTACTAGGTCAGCTGCTTCCAACTCTACCATCTCTAGAGTGCAGTTAGGCTCTATCGCCACTGACTAACTCCGTGTTCTACAATCCAAAAAATATTTGAAAATCCAAACAAAAGTTTTCAAATAAAGCTGAAGGACTTTATTTAAAAATATTGTTACAGGAACAACCTGCAACAAAACAAAGAAAAAAACGTATTGTGATCGGCTCATCACCACCGAATTCCCGAGCACAACAGCTGCAAAAGAATGTGAATGCTGTGACTGGCTCAACACTACCAATCTCCCAGACACAAACAAATTCACAAAAAACATTGAGATCTCCAATGAGAAATCTCAATAACAAAAGGGCGAAACCCAAAGTTTCACAATGCGATCGGCACACCACCACCGAACTTCCGAGCGCAAAGAAAAAGAATGACGAAAGTCAAAAAAAAATCCCGCATTGTGATTGGAACAACAATGTCCAACACAATGGAAAAGGAAAAAATATGGCCGGGGCCAAAATCCCACATTGTGACCGGCACAACACCACCGACCTTCCGAGCACAATGGTAAAAGAGTCGAAATCAAGGTCAAAAATTACACCAAGATCCAAAAAAAATGATAAGGCATTTTGCAACAAAAGTTACAGAATGACCCTAAAAAGCAAAGTCCAGGATGAACGCGTTACTAACAAAGTCAAATCCGATCATTAAAAAGAATGAAACTCTAGTAAAAATGAGAAACGATTCTGACAATGAACAAAACAAAATAGATTTAAAAATCGATTACTATTTATAACGAAGAGGAAATAGAATGATTTTAAACTATGTAAAAAAAGTGAAGATTACAAAAACTTGAAATTGAATTTAAGTCTTTTAATCCCAAGGTAAAATTACCTGAAGTGTAGGATTATATAAGATTCTAATAAAATGTAAACAGGTAAAAAGGTTACCCTTAAAAAGAAAAGAGAATCATATATAATCCAACAAAAACAAACAAAACATAAATAAGATCCTTCGATGTGAAAAATAGTTAGTGTGGAAAAAAAACTAGTATTAAATTAACCAGAATGACCTAAGCTTTATTTTAGAAAGAATCGAATTGGAATCTAATAAATTATAGTGAAGTTACCTAACATAATAATAAGTTTCAAACGGTAATAGCCTTTCATACATCATTCTAACAAATACCGATCTTCACACAAAAATACTCAATAACAAAACAAAGTCTAAAAGTTCCCAAAATTAAAATTTAATAATATCTTTAACATGATAACGCCCCACTGAACCTTTATTTAAATCTTTCAAAACATAGACGTTATCTGAAACCTTTTCAGTTATTTTACACTTTACAAACTTAGGTGCAAGCTTAGCCGAAAAATATGCAGGTGCATGAGATTGAACAAAACTTCTTCTCCACACCATATCACCCACATCAAAAGAAATGACTTTCCGACCTTTATTATAATAAGCGGCATTTCGCTTATACCCCTTTAACAAGTAAGCTTGAACTTTAACAAAAATATCACTAAGTGAACTAAGAGAAACTGCATAAGCATTCCTATTTGAAATTTCTAGTTGAGTTAAATCTTCAACAGAACTACTAAAATGATGTAATGACGCATCAAGAATAAGCTCCCTACCAAACATCAGAAAGTTAGGAGTAAACTCAGTAGCAAGGTTTACACTATTATTTAAAGCTAATTTAACATTGGGCAAAAAACTTGACCAAGTTCTATGATCATCTTTAACAAAACACGATATGCAGGTTTCGACCGTTTTATTATACCTCTCAACAGGATTATTTTGAGGTGTATACAAAGTATTATAAAATATTTTGGTTATATTAAAACCTTTCATAAAATCTACAAAATGTTTTGAAGTAAATTGGGTTCCATTGTCACAGACTACTATTTTTGGACAACCAAACTTAAGAAATATTTCTTTTTCAAAATGTTTACAAATTACTCTAGTGGTAGCATTGATCATTGGAAAGAACCAGCAATATTTAGTAAAAACATCTACAACCGAAAGTATATATCTATGACCAGAATAAGTTTTAGGTAGAATTCCTATGATATCAACGGATAGCATCACTTTGTTTTGTAAAAAGAATAGGAGCTGAACGGTAAATGTTAAAAAAGGTTATTAAATAATCCAACCAGCTTGAGAAATCTTTGTCACGAGTAACATCATGCGGCTTTTTACTTCTAATTAATTTTTCACACATCGAGGCACGCGAAGTTTTTTATCAAAAATGTGGGCTCGATGCAACCGAACTAGTTTTTTGACTCTTGCCTTCTGACACTTAAAACAAACAATACCCGATTCCTGAAGCGGCGGAAACTGAACTCCCTTGTCCATGATTAACAAAACAGCAAGTCAAATAAGAAGCGATAAGCAAGAACTAAACGTCAAAAAGTTTTAAGATTTGAAAATAAATTCTCAAGTTTGAGGTTAAGTATGAAAGTCAATGTGGTTTGCCCATGAAAAATTACTAAGTTAAATATTGTTTTAAAAAAGTGCAATAATCACTTACAAACAGCTTAAGTCTAGTTAAATTAAATGTACAATATTGTACTTAACAATTAGATTAAATTAATTACATACAAAGTTAAACTTAGTTTTTTTAAAATAACTTTCCTGTTGAGTGCAACAACTAAACGCGGTCTATACTATAAATATGTTGGTTTTGCTAAGAAAAAACATGTTATTAAAACAAACAAGTCAATAAACAAAATTATCAATTGTAAACACCAAACATTGTTTACAAAGATTCACCAAAATAAGTTAAGTACTACTTATGAGTCAAAAACTAAAATAAACACAAAGTTATTAAAATAACAATGATGAACAAACAAAAGACTCATAGGTTAATTAATTATTGTGCAATAATGACCGTATATACTCATAAACAAGCACCAGACAACCTACTTCAAGTCCCTGTTCGCTGAGCGACAATTGTAATAATAAAAAAATAAAAAAATATATATATATTGTATTGTATTGTATTGTATAGCGGGCTGATGTCCGCAATTCCACGGCAAGGCGCGTATTTTGCGTACGGGTGGGAACTTCACTCGATCCATCCCAGCTCCCCAAAGAAGGCCAGCAGCGCCCCGATGTTGCCGACAATCTCGCGGAGAGTACCTGGACGACCGAAGTACTTTGCCCTGTATGTTGCAACCGCTGGGCAGTGTAGAAGCACGTGGGCTGCAGTCTCGTCTTCCTCCATGCATGCGCGGCACAGGGGGCTGTCTGTGACTCCTATGACAAAGAGGTGTTTGTTAAAAGAGCCGTGACCGGTGATGGCGGCTGTAATTATACGCACCTGTGGCTTGGTTAACCTAAGCGCGCGTTTGGTGAAGCGGCCGTCGATGGCAGGAAGTGCCTCCTTGGCTTGCCTACACTCGCCGTGGTCAAGCCACAGCTTGTGGTGTATTTCACTAGTTCGTTTCCTTACCAGTGTGCGTAGGTAACCGAAAGGGAGTGGTGCGATAGGTTCTGGTCCCACCGCTGCCATGCTCGATCCCCTTCTAGCGAGTTCATCCGCCGCGTCGTTGCCGCGGGAATCGCTGTGTCCTTTGATCCATTGGATGGTTATGTTATTGAGATTACCAACCTGGTTCAGGCGTTGATGACACTCGTGTATTAACCCGGAGTTCACTGTGTGGTTGTTTAGAGCCAGCAGCACCGCCATGCTGTCCGACAGTATACGGATTGAGTGGCCCACAACTTTCCTGGCTATGATGGCCGATGCCGCCAGGGAGATGCCCATGCATTCTGCCTGAAATACCGTGTTGTGCGCCCCCAAAGGTGTAGCTATGTGGATGTTGAGGTCTTCCGAGAAGACTCCCGCCCCAGTGCCAGTACCTGTTTTAGATCCATCTGTGAAGATCCGTAGTTCCGCGGGGTTTAATCCCTCGCAGCGGTGGTCCTCGTGAAGCTGGATTTTGTATTTCTTGTCGAATACGAATTGCTTCGGTATTCGATCGTTGTATGCTTTCGCCAAGGGGAACTCGCAATAGAATTCCTCCAGTATCGCATTGTGCTGTGTTGTCTTCTTACCCCAGAGTTGAAGTGTTTTAAGGCGTACTGCCGTCATCGTCGCCTCCTGCTGTATGAACAGATGGAGCGGTGGAAGCCCCAACATGGCTTCGAGAGCAGCAGTCGGGGTAGTCCTCATGCAACCAGTGATTGCCATGCAGGCAAGCCTTTGCAGGCGCTGCAGCTTGATGGCTGCTGTACTTAGTTTAGTGCGTGGCCACCAGACCACAGCCCCATAGGCAATCATGGGTCGGATCACCGCGCAGTATATCCAGAGTATAATTTTCGGGGATAGGCCCCATTTCTTACCTATCATCCTCTTGCATTGCCAGAAGGTTATGCAGGCCCTGTTTGTCTTGTTGTCTAGGTGGCTACTCCAGTTATTAGTAATATATATATATTGATTGATGCTAGATGTTTTCCCTGTGTTGTGAAGCTACTGGGTTAAAATAAAATATGAATAGTGTGTGTGTGCTCAAAAAAATAAGTTTAAAAATGAACCTCGGGCGCCAGAGCACACACCATGCTTACGGATTGTTCAGGCAGCAGGCATTAAAAACCTTTAATCTGCTAGCGGGGGGCATCAATAAAAGTCGAACAAAGTTATAAGAAAAATCTAACTTTATTTGCCCGTAGGCTGCTGGGCTTAAAACTAAAACAATTGAAGATTCCTTCCTAAAGAAACGAGTATTTAAAACTAAGAAAGAGGATCAGATCATTATTGCACTTTTTTGAATAATACAGTTAAAATTATACCAAGGCCAGAATAACCAGCCCACCACACACGATGCTCATCTCATGGGTCCTCCACTCAGGCGTGCGTCCCAGGTGAGTTGGTAGGAGCCGCGCGTCCAAAGTTTTAATTTGTAGAAGGTAAAGGAAACACCTCATTGGGCTGCAAATACGAACAATTTTGTTAGATGACGCTATTACCAAAAATATGGCGTCGCACGCCTTCCGAGAAAATCTATCAAATATACTACTTACTGTTTCCTTCAAAATTCAAATGATTGTCCTCCTCATGCAGGACATCCAGATTATCTATTAAGGGTATGATTCCTGAAACAATGTAATATTTGCATCGATGAGCGTCGGACACCACGCAAACACAATTTTGAATTTGTATTGGAAAATACGAAGAACTCGCTTACCATTGAAATAAAACGGAATCCTAGGGGGAATCATGGAAGACTACCGGCAGCTAACACATTTCGGAATAATTTCCGGTGTCCTGTAACCCGATTATACGGATTTATTATCGAGCGATCTAGATCACCGCCATTCTTCCAAAACTCTCAGTCGGAAAGTGACAGTTGTCAAAGACAAACTCCACAGCTAAGAAAAATCAGTGTGACCACTACACAAAAAAAATAATTTTAAAGAAATAAATCCGCTTTTATGTAACAGGCTTAAAAGACCCGTTACAATCTATAATTAGAATTAATGGAAAGGATATGGGAAAGTTTTTGGGCAACGTGGGGCGGTAAGGTTGAATTATTACGTGAAACTAGTCTAATAATTAGAGACATAAGTAATTCCAGAAGGTTAACTTCTTGAGGCGGACCTGAAGAGGGAAGATTCTGAGAAAGGAGGGCAAATCCGTTGGCAAGGGATGAGGGTTCATCAGCAACAATGGAATGATGGGCAGTCCTGTCATAAGATTTCCCTAATGGAGCTTTGGGACGCAAAGAAGAGAACACAGTTTTCCTGTAAGAGGCAGATGGAGAAAGATTGGAAAGGCTTGAATTAGGTTGCAAGGGAGAAAAAATAAACTGGGAACGAGGGGTATTTTGCGTAACATCGGAGTATAGTTTTGTGACTTTAGGAAGAGATCTCGATGCCTCTTCGTACGAAAGATTTTCTCGTGCCATGAGGAGCTTTATGGACTTCTGCCTATTCTGCTCGGGGCAATTACCACTATAGGCAAAATGATTACCCAAACAGTGGATACACGAAGCCATGGACTCAGTAACGTCACAACTGTCACCGGTATGAGGTTGCGAACAGCGATAGCATCTGGCCTTAGACCAACATTGACCTTTAACATGACCAAATCGGCAACAATTTTGACATTGGAAGGTGGGATATTGATAAACCTCCACGGGCAAAGAAGTATGATAAGAGAAAATCCTTTGAGGAAGAACTTGGCCTTGAAAGGAGATGACAATGGTTTGGGTAGGCACCCAAGAGGTCTTATCCTCCTCTCTAACTTTTTGATTAAAAGGGCTTTTAAAATTATACCACAACCCTCAGGAAGGACCACGGCCTCAACAAATTCGTCCATTGACATGTCAACCAGGACATGACCGACAATACCCATTTTTGTTATATTATACAGGGAGGGTTGCTTCATAGTTGTACAATAGTAAAATAGGGTTATCTAGGAACTTGTTGGCCGCAACACCAGAAGTGAACTCGACGGAAATCTTGTTTCTGCCCACTTTTTATAACCAATCAGTGCAGATATTAGCAATTTTGTTGGAAAATAAAAACTGGCCAAACTTAATTGGACGAATAGTTGTCCCAGCTGAAGGATCCGGTATGGATCTGGAAACGTGGACAATGAAAGGACCTTTATCCGAATGAGTGTATGCTTTAATACCCACCACAAGATTTGGGTGGACATACATTGTCTGGATGGAAGCTACAGCCATCTCTTTGTCAATAATAGTTTTTTTTGCAGGAACAACGTCATTATTTGAATCTGCGTCATCCAAACGACGCTTACCATGAGAACCGGATGAAGATGGGATATCATCTGGAGGATCAGGGGGATAAGGTAGGGGATGAGAGTCCATAATGGACTCTCTGCGAAAACCTCTGCGCAATAAAAAAGAAAATATAGTTATATTTAAACCAAAACTCACTGAATGAAAAAAAATTAAATCTCACGAACACGTGTGACAGCTATCTATCTCCTGAAGGAATCACAGATTAGATATTAGTAGCTAGCAAAGGAATTCCCTACTTATATAATATGATCACTAATATTTTTTTAGACACGAGACAAGATGACATTGACGCTTGACGCTTCGTTCGTTTTCGTTCAGAAATATCCTTTTCGTCAAGAAATTTATTTTTTAGTTCGATTTATTTAGAAATTTAAATAAAAATATTGAATTCATACTTCAATAAAATAAAATTAAAAATGAACAGTAAATTAACAAAGCAATTTTCAACAACTATTAGGTTGAAGTAGATTTGTAGAGACATCTAGTGCGTCATGTGTGAATTTAATTAAAAGGTTCGGAAGCCGTATAGTAGATAACGCATCCAAAACTTTTGATGACGTAGGTACGTGAAGGCAAGTTCCCCCCCTCCTCCTCTTCGAAGGGTTTTAGTGGTGCATGGTGCAACGATACAATAATAATATAAGTAAGTACTTCGCCAGTTTAGCATTCCGAGAGACAGAAGTCACGTGGGTGACACGAATATCTACGTCATAACCGCTATCAATGGTCCTCAAACTTTATAATTTGGGGAAATTCAATCAAGTAAAACATTGATCTTATTATTAAATTCCTACTTACTTTTCTCTTTAGCTCTACATTGTAGGTTTTCGGTGACAAAAAGAATCCTGTATCCATCCTAGGGTTCCAAGCTTCAAATTACAAGCCAAGGTTCGGTAGTCTATTTATGTAAACAAAGGTACCTCCTTAGAGACATTAGAGACAAATCTATTGTACGCAATTCCACGTCAAAGCGCGTATTTTGACGTGGAATTGCGCAGGTGTCAGAGATGTCATGTATTATGTCTTCGAATTTTTGATTCTAGAAGGGAAAAAAAAAAAAAAAACATGCCGGTTTCCTCACGATAGGGCCCAAAGTGATGCCACGGTCAGATATTATGGCAAAGATTACTGTTACTGCTAGCCTGCATCACCCCACTGCTGGGCAAAGGCCTTTCCCCATAAAATAAAAAAAAAATCCTTATTTGCACCTTCAAATATAAATGTTGTTTATAATACAATTAGGGAGGTATATTTACAGTAGTATATTTAAGTTTCAGCCAATACTTAAGTTAAGACAACATAATGTAAGTATTGTAATTATAGGTATCAGTGCCCACCCTCGATATAATAAAAAGTACTAATATTGGCTCAGAACGACCTTAGTAGTGCTTTAATAAACTAGGTACTTAATGAAAATATTAACGAATGCACTAGTCGCCACTACATTATTTTCGAAGGTTTCTCTCGATTTCTCTGAGATGCCATCATCAGTAGGGCTATTATGTAACTCGGTTGACAGTTCGAAATGATAGTAATTGGGCCCAGCGTATATCAATTAAGTGTCAAAAGGCTAGTTTCGTATTATGTATGACCAGACGCGATCAAATATGACGTCATTGATGACAATCGTGGCTGTTAACACCGTAACTCATTTTGACAGACGCTAACGTATCGATACTTATACTACTGCGATTATGTAAGCTTAATGAATATCTAATTGATAACAATTGAGTCTCTAATAGCTATCGTGATATACGCTACTCCTAAGTAGCGTTTTATAGGATTTTGGGAAATATACCGAAGCCGGTTTCAAATGTAAACGTTACATCTTTTGTTGTTTTACTGTAATTTGTGTTTGTGGTGAAGTAAGGCACCTAAATAATTCTGAGATTAGGTAGTTGAATAAGAGCGAAAACAAAGTTTAAAGTTTTGGAACGGTTTCGTTAGTTCTGATTTCAGCCACCACGTGCCAAAATATCCTTGTACAGACCCTTGACCATTGTACAAATTAAAAGGCTTGATTTATTAATTAATACTTAATCAAGCCTTTGAAAGCGTTATAAAACTACCTTGAATAGAGGTAGTTTTATAAATAGCTCGTAATACTTTTAGAAGCTTTAATCTATATTGTTTTGTGAAACATGTTGGAAAAAAAAAAACAAAAAATGCTGTACACCAAACTTTTTTTATTTGTAATAAATTACATCTGAGGACATACTAAGTACTACAAAACCGTATATTTAGAATGACTATTTATTAACAATGATCCAAAACCTAATCCTAGTCCATCAGAATACACTATGATATTATTTTGGGTGGGCTTCAAAGCTACAGTATGATTTAGATGGGTAAAGTAGCAGTAACAACTTCATATACCTATTTCTTAATTTTATTATGGCTACTAAAAATTGGACATTTGTTTATGGTATCGTCCCCAGTAAAATCTATGGTGATGGTGGGCTGCTCATACTCCAGTCCGGACACATCATGAATCAGCTCAATAGACAGGTAATTGGTGTCAATGATCTCTTAGCTAGCTTTCAGAGTATTGATGGAGGTTGTTCACTATTGACTCGATTTCAACTTCAGTTTCTCCTCGCTGCGCTGCTTTCATTTTGTCACTCATGTCACAAACGTAGCTCCGCAGGTCATCATATAGTCTGCAACACCTGAAATGTGACAAGAAACAGCTGAGTATGTTAAGAGAATATTATGTTTGTTGGAACCTTTAGAAAGTAGGAGTTTAATGTTAGAATTAAGTAAAATATTAAATGAAAGAATAAAGGAATAACAAAAAACAATTTAAAATTAGATTTCTATTTATTTTAAATTTGATTCAATATTCTCAAACTTATTACAGGTAGGTAACACTTTGGGGAAAGGCTATTTTTCCATTTATTTTGAAAGCTAAGATTATAGGATTGATATGAACATAAGTTTTATGTGGGAACAAAGTTTAAATATGTATTTTACAATGAACTAACTGGTTTACTAATAATATTTAGAGCATAGCTATTAGAGACACCATAATAAATTATGTGTGAAGTTGGGTTTGTAGTGAATGTCCTTTACAGGGGCAAGTGTTTTCGTGCTCGATTTTGCGTCTACAATTTGACAAGCAAAATTAGACATAATTATAGCTGTAATTTACTAGGACGCCGCTCCGTGTCTGTGTGATGTGTAGTACGTAAATGATATAACAATAATATGTAAATTAAAACAGAATACTCACCAGGTTCGAAGAATTCAAATTCGCAGTCCAAAAGTTGACAGCTGGAACATGACTTATCGAATGTTACGAGTCATCACAATATAAACAGGGGCTTACACAACAACTTATCACGTTGGTCAAACATTAACATAAGTTCCTATAATAATTTTATTAAAGAAGTTTTTAGGTTAGCTCAATCAAAACACAATTTAAAAAAACAATGTCACGTGTCATATAAACCGCTTAATATAAATGTTCCCTAGAACCAAGTATTGTAACGCTGAAAGGGCGCTACTCAACTTAGCCGCATAATAGTCGATAAAAATTAGAGTGGTAAACTACTGAGTCGATGATAAGCGTACCCAGGACGTTAGTCACCGTAAATTGATATCCATTCAGTGTGTTATGGAATACCAATATTATGACATTCTCGATAGCTATCAAAGTTCGATTAACAACCGAAGCTCGTTAGTCACTGGATAACAGAAAGTTACGTAATAGCCCTGCAGATCTTGATTTCCTTATCATGGTACCACCCTTTGAATAATATCTCCTTTCCAAATAAAGAATCGAATTGGCGGAATGTCAATGAGACAGCCCGTTTTAGCGTTACCAGTAGTGTGGAAGAATAACTCCCCAACTACCTATAATCCCTGTGCGAATTCGACCTTAGAACATTGAAGTTTTAATTAACAATTACATTGTTTTATGATTAAACGGAATTATTTTGTTTGGTAAAGCAAACGAAAACAACAATTTAAATGCAATTATATTTTTTTAACAGAATGGTGACTGAAAATGTTTCCATAATTTCGTGTTTTGTTGCAATAAAGTGGCAACTGAATAGTGACGCAAGCACGTGTCGCTCCCAGAATGCCTGACCACGGCTGTGACAGCTTTAGTTCCAAAGGTTCCGTTTTCACCATAGACATATAAATAGTATGGACTGGAAATACCTACAAAAAAAAGGTGCATACCTACAACACAAAATTTCTCACAAAATGGCTGCCAATGCTAGGGTTGTGCCAGTCACGGAATAAAGGTTACTACAACCATACCATAACAAGTATCGATAATAACACTATCTTATATTACTAGATTTCACGTTTGAATCTAGTTATTTTCTTACAGTCTGTTGTAACTGAAAAATGAGTAAGTAAGTCCTTCTGATATCTGACAGTTAATAAGTGTTTTTTTCTGCACAGAATTTAAAATAGTAAAATGTTTGACAAGGGTGCAAAATAATATTCTTACGGCAAGGGCGCTATACTATAATCCTGAGCGAGGTATTCAACGTACTTCGCCTGAGGGACTCTATTCTTACTCTACTTTTCATATCTAAAATTAAAAATGTTATTTTGTTCAAAAACTGTCTCTGTGACACTTTTACTGATCTCTCACCGTGATATTAGTAGGTACCTTGTATCTAGGAAGATATCAATTATCGATTTATTTAGGAGTAAGTTGTGGTTACTATTATGCTCGGGATCAGAGTACGCATGAAAAAAAGTCTTTAAATCATGCAATTCACACATGAATTTAAAAATGAACAGATAATACAACTCTGGTTTCGATTTTTGTTCGAAGTGAGTTTTCATATTTTTTTCTGTCTTTATCAGAATATCCATCCCACTAGAAGAAGCGTAATTATTTAAATCCACCTCTTGACTTTATGTAAATCAGTATCGTAAAATATCACGGCAACGGTACAACACTTTTCCACCATGACGTATAATGTAAACAAACTTATGAAATTATGAAATTAAAAGAAAGGTCTGTTGGTCGGAAATAAGCCCAAATATGAACACTACAGCCATAAATGTATGATCGCTTAGCATTTTTTCATTGAAAGTGTATTACTATGTAATGTAAAAGTAAACACTCATTTGACAGCAGAACTATCACGAACTCGACGCATAATATGGCGAATACAGCACTTACCTACGATTGTCACTACGTCACAACAAAATGTTGCCAATAAGAGCAACAACAGAAATATTGTTGTCTCTTTCAACAAATACGATTACCACATTAGATAAAACGAAACAAAACGATATTTCACAATCTGTTTCGTATTTCACCCATATATGCATAAGCAAATGTAGGTATAGAATATCGCGGCGCCTCCATATATTTTCTATCTCAAATGGTTTTTACCACCACCATCTTGGTTTTGTTATGTCAGTGTTTGTCAAGCATATAATCAAGTGTCATAATCAAATGACGCTTGAGTATATAATGCGCTCATTGTCAAAAATCTTCAGAGAATTCTTGCTTGAGCGTATTTTCCTTAATTTTTCTCGTATTTTACTGAGTTGAGATATAAAATTTTCTCTGAAGTTTGAGACAATACTGATTGTGCATGTTATATGTGCGATTATTCGTCATGGGAATCCGAAAGTGCTGTGTAGGTAGGGTTACCATTTAGAAATTTGAAAAGTCCTGACTAAAAGCCTGGCATTTCAATAAAAGTCCGCATGTGACTGTTCCTAAATTACCCTAGGCTGATAAAATTTTCGTTTTTCCTAATTCGTGCTATTTATTAGTATTTATAGTCAGCTTCTCCCTAAGGACATTTTAGTCACAAAATCCAAATATTACCCACTAACTTACAGTGGTATGGTAGGCACGATAGCAGACGCTCGCGAGGGCTGGGAGGGTGCGGGGAGCGCCCGCCACGCGCGGCCCGTTGTCCCGTTGCCCGTCAGTTTGATTATTTTACGTTAAATTATTTTGTTTTAAAGAAAATATTTTATGTTTGGAGTAGTTGATTGTTTTTCATATTAATTGCAATAGTTTAAAGAAGATTTATACTTTGATTTTTGATTGATAGTTTGAAGTTAATAACTAGATAATAAAGACTTATTTGGTATTACTTCTACAAGTTTTATTATTCGTATTCCATCTAAGCCAGAAAATCCGGACAAATTAAAGAGCCGGACAAAGTCTGGACAAAAGTCTAGAAGTCCGGACATGTCCGGACAAATCCGGACGGATGGTATCCCTATGTGTAGGTGGTTGCAATGCAACAGTGAGTTTTCCCAAGAATAACGAACTTAGAAATCTGTGGATGCCTTCCTAGTGCCAACAAAGTCCCTCCTCATTGGACTCAGGAAACGTGTCTATGAAAAACAGAAGAAGTTGCATGAGGCATTCCGGTTAGTGTAGCTGGTGAGTTTTGTTAAACTACTACTGCTACGTTAGGTATGTAAAAGTCGTTTTGTTATAAGTACTCAGATCAAGTAAAAAGAGGACTATTTTTTTTTACTTGATTTGAGATGTAATAAGCAGTTTTGATTAAAACTTCAATCAACTAGAAACTAACAGAACATTAAGAACATTATTATAGCGGACATATATACAGAATGTGCCTAGGGAAAACATAAAATCAACTTCGAAATACTAAAAATTACTGTATTAACTGTATCAAATATGTTTCCAGGGTGGGATGTAATATTTGAACATAATTATTTCAAGGAACAAGATGAGGAGGATGTACATGTACTACAACTGGTGTGTAGGTATGGTTAGCTAAATATAATCCCATTTATCAGTATTATTTTACTATAAGTATGAGTACAACTCACCAACCCGTCTTGAGCAAGCATGGTAATCAATGCTCGTGCCCTCTCTGTTGAGAAGAGGCCTTTGCCCAGCAGTGGGTCAGTTATAGGCTGGTTTTATTAAAATGAGTTCAACTTATATGTATTACAGCAATATTTCTCAATTTCTCTGAGTGGTTGGTTGGTTGGTACAGTTGATCATAATTTCTCCGAGGAGCAAGATAACAGTGTCATATCATTAGCAGTTTTGATTGGAACGGCAGGTATAGATAAATACAACATACATACATATCTTCTAATGTTTTAATTTTAATCCAATATAGGAAATAAGAAATTCCCTCCACTCTACCCTCAGAAAATATTCTTAGCAGTGTTGAGGGCTCCTTAGTGCCCCATAACTTTTATCATGTCATCACTTAAAATTGTTTGTTGTGCGTCATGCTGATGGACCTTTTTTTACTTTATTAACGTACATTTCTTAGTTGTTGTGGCAACTGCGAGGGTCCAGCGACGTAACGTCTCATATACAAAGTGTCTCAATTTCTACAAAACTGGTATTTGTTTACTAATGTGTACATTATTCTTATTTTCAGATAAATTACATGGTCTAGATTCTGGAGCTACAATGGCAACAACAGCTGAAGTTGTTGCATTTTTTTATGAACTGTTTGACAGTGTTAATGGCGGCTATCCTGGTGGTGGAAATAGAGAAAATTAAGACGAGCTGTAAAGAAGACTCACTACATCATTATTTTTGGATTGACGCCATCAACATTTTTTTTTATTAAAAATATGTTTTCAAAATAGGAGAGCTTCAAAAAGGGGCTCTATTAAAACATAAAAGCTATATCTATGTATAGCTCTTATGTTTTAATAGAGCCCGTTCAGAAAAAAATGTTTAAGTATACAAATATAAACCTATAAATTATCATTTATTTTTATTATGATTACCGGAACCTCAAAAATAAATCAACTATATGAAGGCGCCATTAAATATCGATATCAAAAAGTCCATATAATAAAACATCACTAGTTATCGATGATAAGATTCCTGCAATCACTATTACACTTATGCTACGGCCAGACTTGTAGGCGAAGATTCGTGTTCGCGTTGTCGCTATAAAAGTTCGTGTTCGATCTATGACGAAGTCCTTGGCCACACTTGAAAAGACCTTTCTACTGTCGCGATAATCTTAAACGTCGCGACAGTTCATTTGCGGGAAAACATGGAAGAGGCGGTTGCGCTGTATTATATGGCGGCTAATAATTATTTACTGCATCTTTATTACATGAACAAAAATAAAAAGGTCAAAAAGAGGAATAAAAGGCGAAGGTGGATGTTATCTATACACAACAATCGGACTCATTATTCCAATCCATGATTTTGATTTTTATTGATTTTTATTTGAAACACGTCTAAACTGCTCGGCATATCGCAGTCAACTAAAGCGAGCGAAGTGTAGAGAACCGCACGAACTTTGTCGCGACAAAATCCTTTGATGTGCGGCAATTTACCGACAGCGAGCAGCGCGAAGGGCTTTCGTATTCGCGATAGGACGAATTCTTTGGCCAGACGTGTCGCGACAACGCAAATCTTCGCGTTATCGCGATAGTGTAGCCCCAGCATTACATACATAACCAACCATAACTATATACTTCTGTCAAAACCATCGGGGTTTTGACAGAAGTTACAACAGCGCCAAAACGGAAACTTTCTACCGAAAAGTCACTGTCGTATCTAGCTATTTAGGTCCATGTTCACCGAAAATATAAACATCTGATTATCTAAAAACAGCTGTCGCTGTGACATTTTCCCATACAAAAATGTCTGTTAAACAGCTGTTATTAGATAATCAGATGTTTATCTTTTCGGTGAACACGGACCAATATGTAATTTGCGTGGCAGACCTTGTTTTACTTGACCATGTATTGGCGTACTTTTAGAGCATGAGAAGTGAAAAGTATAATTTATGGTATGGCTTTTGACACCGACTGAACATGCACCCCAGTAACGGTCCGTTTTTGATATTCCACAATCGCAATCAATTTACTTATACATATACAAGTGTTTCTTTTTTCAGTATATTTCTTGCAAATTATTTTGATATCTTCATAAACTTTGAAAGTTTTGAACCGAATTTGATACCAAGCTTTTCGTGTGTTAGTTAAACATAAATGAAACCAAAATGTTTAAAGGTTGACTTCCGAATTCCGATACTTAAAACGCAGGTAGGTAACGTAAAATTGGAACCGGAATCCAATTCTTAGGAAGACACACCAGAAGCGGTTTGGGTAGTTTTAGGAAGAGTACTTTCTCGGAGTGACTCCATTTCAATTTGGTAAAGATCTGATGAGGAACTTCGGAAGATAGGCAACGGAACTCCTCAATAAATGATAGCAAATGTACTGTGATCTCTGAAATCTCATGTCTGTCTATTGTTTACACCAGTTCATAACAAAAAATCACGCCGATATGCTGTGAAAGGGTAAGTACATGTGAACCACAAAAAAGTGAAAAATAAAAACTTTTTTGCCAAAACTTATAACCGTGAAACAAAAAAAAACGTGAAAAATAACTTTATCTTCAGAAGTCGGTGACCTTTGTTTGATTGATTTAGTTTTTTTGTCACCGACTTCTGAAGCTAAATTTATTTTTCACTTTTTTGTGTGAAGTCGATAATATTTTTTGCAAAAAAGTTTTTAAGTATTTAAAGATATTTCGAAAATGTTCGAAATATCTTTAAATACGTCGGGACGTATTTTTGAAGAAATGCGTGAAGCTAGAAAGATATTTAAGTCACGGTTGAAGTGGTGTCAAGATCATGAGACTCAATATAAAATGGATATTCTAGCTTCACAGCATTCAAAGAACGATTTTCGATCTTTTTGGAAGCATACGAATAGACTGAAGGGACTGAACGTTGATAGCGTGAGTGCTGCTAAGCAAATAGCTGACTTTTTGTAGACATTTTAGTGTGCAAACACCATTAGGCCCATCTAGGTCGACGCTCAGGCACGTATCCAGGGGGTGGGATAGTAGGGATTTATCCCCCCCCCCCCCGAAATCTGCCTAAAAACGAAGTACGTAAATTATAGTACAGTGATTACAGCGATTTTTACAGAGTTACACATAACAGCGATTTTTACAAGAAAATACATAGTATCTGAGCCAGAAAGCAAAAATACTCCTATTTTCCTTTCTGAGTGTAATAAACGGGAAATATACGAGCGTGCTCAGACATATTACCTGCTTATGCCCTTTGCCTTTACAAGCTTCTATACCCTAATTATACTATTCGCGAAAATAAATTATTCCGCTATACTCAATCTCCCTACGCGTTAACTGAAGATTTCGCGTGGAAAGAAGTTCCTCATCCTGATCTTCGGGAAACCCTTATCAAAAATAACCATGGGTCCCCAGACCAGCCTCATCTAGGAATCTTTAAAACTTATAAAAAACTATCACTTCTATATTACTGGCCTGCTATGTTTAAGGATATCGCTAAAGTAATTTCTATCTGTGATAATTGCTTGACTTACAAACACGCAAATCACTCTCCCTTCGGCCTTATGGGTAAACCAAAAATTTGTTCAAGGCCTTTTCAAACAATTTCTTTGGATCTAATGGGTCCTCTACCTATGACTAGACGAAGAAATCAATTTATCTTAGTGGTTAACTGTTGTTTTACTAAATATTCTCTGATCTTTCCACTAAAACGGGCTTCTAGTACTAACATCATCTCTAACTTAGAAAATTTAGTTTTTCTTGTTCATGGAGTACCTCAGACTATTATTATGGATAATGGAACTCAATTTCAATCCCATGAATTTCGCAACTTTCTGGGCAGATATAACATACCACACATATTCTTCTCTCCTCATTATTGCCCCCAAGTTAATCCCACTGAAAGATATAATCGTACTATAATCACAGCTTTGTCATCTTTGGTTGGTGATGACCATAGATCTTGGGACACCCACCTCTCTAAAGTCCAATACGCTATGAATAGCACAACTAATGCTGCCACTGGTTTCTCTCCTAACTTTTTATTATTTGGACGTGAAACAGTTACTTCTGGCTCACTTTACACGCCAACTAATAATCTTGATGAAATCGATTTTCTACCTAGGGACATCTATGCTACTAACATAGGTTTATTATCTGCAATTTTTGATAAAGTTCAGATAGCCCTTCATATGGCTCGTGCTCGTAACTCTGCTCGTTATAACGAAAGTCGTTCATTTAAAGAATATAACGTAGGAGATACCGTCTGGCGAAGAAACTATGTACATAGTCAGGCTGGGATTTATTTTAGCGCAAAATTAGCGCCAAAATTTGTGAAGTCCACTGTGTTGCAGAAACTATCCCCGTTAGTTTATATACTTGAGGATTCTAATGGCAACCAAGCTAAATGGCATATTAAAGACTTTAAAATATAATGTACTAGCTGACTCGCGCAACTTCGTCTGCGTCTCATAATTTGAGATTTAAACTATCCTATCTCTCAAGTTGGATCGAACTGCACATGGTGTGCGAATTTTATTATAATCGGTTAAGTGGTTTAGGAGTCCATTGAGGACAAACATTGTGACACGAGATTTATATATATTACTAGCTGACTCGCGCAACTTCGTCTGCGTCTCATAAATTGAGATGTAAGCTATCCTATCTCTCAAGTTGGACCGAACTGCACATGTTGTGCAAATTTGATTAAAATCGGTTAAGTAGTTTAGGAGTCCATTGAGGACAAACATTGTGACACGAGATTTATATATATTAAGATAATGTATATAGTTATGTAAATACATTCCTTCTTCATACTTATGACTCATCTTTTCCTTCTTTCCTTCTTCTATAATAGAGTTCTTCGCGGCCCATTAAAAACTCTATTTATTTTATAATTCATTCATCGGTTCTTAAACCATTATTAGATTATTATTTTTTAAACTTTTCTTTTTATCTGTTCCGATCAGATATCCCTAAGAAGTGCTTTTAGGTACAAGTTTCCTAACCTTCGTGTCAACTAACTCTACAAGTTAGTATGACTTGTTTCTTACTATCGACTCTAAAAGTTGATTGATAATTTTTTAATCTTTCTTTTTATCTGTTCCGATCAGATATCTCTAAGAAGTGCTTTTAGGTACAAGTTACCTAACCTTCGTGTCAACTAACTCTACAAGTTAGTATGACTTGTTTCTTACTATCGACTCTAAAAGTTGATTGGAGCGGCTGATAACTCCATTCAAAATAAGCCCTTATTGTATAGCTACTAAAGTCTATTTCATTTCATTATAGGTTTTAGACGAGAGCGGATTACAACTCCGAAAAGAAGCCTTAAAGTTATTGACTTATCAGGTTGAGTAGTGATCATTGAATGTGAATCCTACCTGACTAACTACGTAAGATGTCGGTGTGATTGAATGAAGTATGTACGTTTTGTGAATGCTGTTATACTTTAACCTTACAAAATTTTTGTTCTAGACCAAAAATTTTCTCGGGGTCGATGGGGAAATATAGTATTTTCATGTTTCAGACACTTTATACTTATGAGGACATATAGTATTTAGACACTATAGGTACTTACACTTTATACTATCATTCATATATATTCATTATTCTTGCATATTTTTATACATCTACGTCGCGCTTTGGCAGTAGTTATTTTAGCTTGCGTTAGATTCGATCTAAAACGATGTTTTAACATTGATTTAGCTGAAATAAAAAATATTTTCTCAATATTTACTTTGTTGACATTACGTCAATTGTCAAGCTGTCAGTTACTTTTCCTCTACTTATAATTTTCTTACTGGCCTAGGCCTATGAAGGTTTCTTTTGATTTATATAATTTAATTTAATTTTATTAATATATTAGCTCAAATAATGTATTTTAGAGATAATTACGATTGTTTACTAAATAACAGTATCTTATCTTACTTTTATAAAATTAATTAGCACGCTCTCAGAATTCTTTGAGGAAGTTATTACTGAATAATACTGGCTGTTTTAAATACAGGCAACTGACATTTTTGATTTTAAAGTCAAATAATTCCAGGGAGAATTATATAATTATAATAAAACAACTGATATGGAAAAACTGCGGATTTTTGGCAATAAAAGGAGATTTCCTGTCACATTTGGCAGTCTGGAACGGGATCTCATACGAGATGTATCATATCGACACTATAGACAGTCTGAAAGTCAACGTACGTGGAAGCTGAACGTCGGTCTCCAAGTCTACCTTGCCTGTCCACTGACGAGCCCCAAGCCCTAAAGCAGCTGAACGCCGGTCTCCAGAACTACCTTGCCTGTCCACTGTCGCGCCCCAAGACCTGAAGCCGACGCGGAAGCCGATCGTCGGTCTTCAGTGCGGGACCCTGCAAGTCAGAAGCTGCTCGTCGGTCTCCAGTGCGGGACCCTACAAGACTACCTTGCCTGTACACCGAAGCGTCCCAAGGCCTTCAAGTACAGTAAAACTACCTATAAGTCCATTCTGAGCAGCATATATGTTTAGGTCTTTTTTTAATTAAACTTATTTGTTTGTGTTACCTATTTTTTATTTTCTTGGGATAAGTAACATACATAATTATAATAAAATCGTTGAGACCAAAAAATCTGTACATTGAAGATTTAAAAAAAAACCGATCAGGGTGACTTAAAATAACTAACTGAACATATTAAAACCATTTTTAAAATTCGTGTTTGTTTGTTTGTTTGTTTGACCGCGCATCACGTAAAAACTGCTGGACGGATTTTAATGAAAACTTCACTAATCTATTTAAATAAACTCAGAATAACACTTAGGCTTTAGAAATTATGGAAAAATTTGGAAAAAGGGGGGGCAAAGTTTGTATGAAAAAAACATTTTAGATTGTTCTAGATTCGTGAAACTCAGAGTAAATACTTATTATCAAAAATAAAGAAATACCTGTTCCAGCATTTAAAAAAAAAACATCCAGAGACGTAAAAAAGACGGTTTTGTGTTTAAAATTAATTAACTTCATACACCTATACAATAAAATCCATTGAAGTGGAAACCTTTAAAAGTTGCTATAAATACTTTAAATCTAATACAGGTAAATGTAATTTCTCAATTTTCTTGAAAATTGATTTTTGAAGTGAATACGCCCAAAATAGCGGAATTTAAGAAAATCGGCTTTCCTCGGTATAAGTAGTTGGTATTACATGGTGGAAACGGTAAACGGGGCAGCTGCAGCTACACAAAATGGTCTTAGGTAACAATCCGTAATTTTTAACAAAATGTTTATCCCCGTTCACAGATTTAATTAAAAAATAAAGTACAGTTAGCAAGAAAATTGCCATTTTACATAAAACAATTTTTTTGATGCCAATCGATCTTCTTTCCGACACTAATCAAGAAGTTCTTCCAAACCAACCCAGGTTATAGTAGGTACTCAAAAAGTCAGAAATCGCAAAAAAATAACTTTCAGCGGGGCAGTGTAGGGAAAATAGTTAGCCAGAAAATTGCTATTTTACACAAAACATTTTTTTGATGCCAATCATTATTTTTTATTTAACATAAGACATACCTACAGCCGGAAAAGTTACAAAAACATTACAAACGAGTACAAATCCTACTATCTACAAATAAAAAATGCTTTGTCCTGAAGGACTATCTGATGGATCAACGCACAGCCTAAACCGCAGATTGTAGAAACCTGAAACTTGGAGGGTGTATTTTCTATATAACGTAGGCCATGCGATAAGAAATAACTTTGAAATTATACCCCTAAGGGGGTGAAAAGGGGGGGCAAAGATTGTATGGGAAAATGTGATTCCTTATTTATTTATTTATTTATTTAGGTTAACCAACAATTGTTTACACAATGTACATTTCTGACTTAATGACTAGAGTAACATTTACAAGTGCAACAATTAATTACAGGTTAACACCACATGCACAAAAACGGTTTAACATAACATAATTTTATATGTTATTGACATTGGAACTTATACATATATGCAAAGAAATAATTTAATAATTAAAGCTATCAAGTCATTCATTGAATGCTGTATATAATACTGTTACGAGCTGGGTATGAGATAAATTAATTACTACCGATTAAACAACACAATAACTTTATTAATCACAAAACAATCAAAACTTAATCACAAATACACTACTGTTTACTATTCACTTAGATATCGCACTTGTAGTTCACTTGGATTCGCTTCGTTGTGTCGCTAAAACAAGACTGCCGGTCGCGGCCCTGAGCGCTCTATTTATACTCGCCAACAGACACACCAGAATAACCACGAACATTCGAGAGAGTCATAAAAAACACTAACAAAAAATAGCAGGTAGATACAAAAAATAGAGGTTCAAGTAGGTATAACCTACTTGTACAAAACAAGCAAATATGAACCTTATGCCCTAGGCGTACGGTCGAAATTCTAATGTCTTTTTATAAATAGGTCGCGAGTTTGTACCTACCTAACTTTAAAACTAATAATAATGGAATGTCCTCGAACTTCTAACGTACACACACTGTAATCACTGGCTTTCTCGAATGTTCTAGTAGGTCCGATGTAACACTGCCCCCTCCTTAGACATGCTCGTCCCGAGCATCATTAGTCCCGTAGTATCGCGCCAACCGGTCTACATGCACAATTTTAGGCGCACCTCGTGGACCCTTCTGTATTCGGTAGGTGACATCGTTGATCCTAGTCACGACTCGGTATGGTCCATCCCATTTTGCTTGTAACTTCGGAGACTTCCCCTTGCTCCGCACTGGGTTATGCAACCACACCAGTGAACCCTCGTCGAAACCCCTACCGTTTGCTTTCCGGTCATAACGGGTCTTCATCTTCTCAGACATCTGTTGACCGGACTGTCGGATATGCTCATAAACATCGTTCAACTTATTACGCAAGTCATTCGCGTAATCTGTTACGCTACATGGAGCATCAGGGGGAGTTCCAGTGATTAAATCAGCAGGTAACCGTAATTCCCTTCCAAAGTTCGCGAAGGCTGGTGTCACAGTCGTACTTTCGTGGACTGCACTTCGGTAAGACAGAAGAAACGGCTGTATGTGCTTGTCCCAATCCCTTTGCCGGCTTTCCACAACTTTCGCCAGATATCTTTCCAACGTTTGGTTGAATCGTTCCACCATTCCATCGGATTGTGGGTGGTAAGAGGTGGTTCTGGTTTTATAGGTACCCATCAATCGACAAGTCTCTTGAAATACTTGCGATTCAAAATTTCTTCCTTGATCGCTGTGTATTTCTAAGGGTACTCCAAAACGACAGAAGACTTCTTGAACTAATTTATCTGCGACAGTTGTTGCTTCTTGGTTAGGAATGGCGAAGACTTCCGGCCAGTTTGTAAAGTAATCGATGACCACCAGGAAGTACCTGTTTCCGCTCTCGCTTACTGGAAATGGTCCCGCAACGTCTAGTGCTATCCGTTCCCAAGGGGCTCCAACGTTGTACACTTTTAATGCACCTCTGCTGCGTGTACGGGGTCCTTTCACGGCCGCACAACTGGTACATTTACGGCACCAGTCCTCCACATCATCTCGACAGTGGATCCAGTAGAAGCGTTCTCGAATTTTTAGTAGAGTCCTTTTTACCCCCATATGTCCTCCAGAACATCCATCATGGTAGAGCCGTAGAACATCCGGTACCTTAGCTTTCGGAACAACCATTTGTAGATGACAGCTGTCCCCTCTAGCGTTTTCCCATTTACGGCACAAGACTCCATCCTGGATCACCAAGCTGTTCCATTGCGCCCAATAACTCTTCGTGATGGAACTCATCGCAGCCACATCACTCCACTTGGGTTTAGGAACACCAGCTTTGATCCACTCGAAGATCGGTTTGATATCCGAGTCATTGTGCTGAGCCTGCTGTAGGGTCTCCTTCCATTCATCGCTGAGATCCGTTCTAAGCATCCTCACGGGCACTACTTCCTTAGTCTCTTGCCTGGCACAGTGCTTACAGTCTTCAGGACAAGGTCTTCTTGATAAGGCGTCTGCGTTACCGTGAGTTCTCCCACTGCGATGTTCAGTTACGAAATCAAACTCTTGGAGCAGTTCTATCCATCTCGCCACTTGCCCCTCTGGATTCTTGAACTGTAATAGCCACTTCAGTGCAGCATGGTCTGTTCGTAATTGGAATTTACGTCCCAGCAAATATTTACTGAAGTGCTGCACTGTCTTTACTACAGCGAGTAGCTCCCGTCTTGTAACGCAGTAATTTCTTTCTGGCTTAGATAAAGACTTGCTGAAGTAAGCTATTACAACCTCCCGGTCTCCTTTCCGTTGAGACAGCACGCCCCCAATTCCAGTATTACTGGCATCCGTGTCAACTATGAAGTCGTTTTCAGTGTCAGGATATCCCAAAATAGGTGTGTTGCACAGACGTTTCTTTAATACCTGAAATGCGACGTCGCAGTCCTCGTCCCAACAGAATTGTCTCTTTTCCTCAGTGAGTTTGTGCAGAGGTTTTGCAATGTCGGCAAAATTCTTGACAAACCTTCGATAGTAGGAGCACAAACCCAGGAATGCTCTGACCTGCGTCTTGTCTTTCGGAACTGGCCAATCTTTGACGGCGACTACTTTTTCTGGGTCTGTTTGAACACCTTCCCCCGAAACTATGTGTCCTAAGAAGTTCACTTGCTGTCTGAAAAACTAACACTTTTTCGGACTTAACTTGAGATTTGCTGTTTGGATTTTCGACAGCACTCGGTTGAGGTTTTTAAGGTGATCTTCAAATGTACGGCCCACGATGATTATGTCGTCTAGATAGACAAGACATGCGTCTCCAATCAATCCGGCAAGTACTTGCTCCATCAGCCTTTCAAACGTCGCAGGAGCGTTGCACAAACCGAATGGCATAACTTTAAACTGCCATAGCCCTTTTCTTGTTGAGAATGCAGTTTTCTCCTTGTCCTTGGGGTCTATTTCTACTTGCCAGTAGCCACTCTTCAGATCAAGTGTGGTAAACCACTTCATACCAGTCAGCGTGTCCAGTGTGTCATCGATCCTAGGCAGCGGGTAGCTGTCCTTTTTCGTGACGTCGTTCATAGTCCACACAGAAGCGCATACTGCCGTCCTTTTTCTTTACCAGGACCACAGGAGAACACCATGGACTCGATGAAGGCTCTATAACACCGTCCTTCACCATTCCCTCAATCATGGTTTCTACGTCTTTTTCTCGTGCAACTGGCAGTCTTCTTGGTCGCTGACGGATAGGTAACTCGTTACCTGTATTAATCTGGTGCTGAACAAGTCCAGTTCTCCCTATGTCAGCATCATTCGAAGAGAAAATGTTGGCGTACTGAAGTAACATCTTCTTAGCCTTGTCCATTTCTCCTTTAGTTAAATCGCAGTTTTCCAAAAGCGTTGACACGTCAAATTTTGAACTGCGAATTTCATTTCCGGTAGGGACATCTTGCAATTGACGCATCCAAGCTACTTCCTCGCAAGTGCCGATCAAGGTGCCCTTCTTAATCACTTGCTCCTGGTCACTTGGATTCAGTATACGTACTGCTGAGACGTTGGTGGCCTTGACCAGAGTTCGTGCCATCTTCCATGGGAAGTCATTGTTCACCCTTTCTATCAGTACACTTCGATCTCTTTGTCCAGAATTCCGTGGCAAACAAATTGGCACAATCGTTTCTGATCTGCGAGGAAGAACAATCTTCTTCAAGCAGTACACTTTCCCTGACGGTGCACCTTCCATGAAGACTTCCTCTGAACCACATTTCAGTACTCCTTGATCAACGTCGATCTCACAACGATATTTCCGCATGAAGTCCAAGCCCAAGATGCAATCGTCCACTATGTCGGCCACGATGACATTCTGCTTGTAAAATCTGTCACCCAATTTTAACTCCACCTCCTTCTTGCCTCGGACGGTAATGTGCTGACCAGTAGCTGTTAGTAAATGTATACGGTTTAGAATTGACGACCGTGTGAGAAGCTCCAGTATCCAACGTCAGTTTGCATGGTGTTCCATTGACTTCGCCTTTGATGGTCAGGCTGTTTCCGTCATGTGCTTGCGAGATCAAGATTCTCGGGGCTCTTTCAATACCAGCCAGCACCCGCCCCCCAGTCCTGGCATTTACTCGTTTCCCTGCTGTGGCTGGGCAGTCACTTCAGCCACTCTTCCCTGCTGATCTTCTCTCGGGATGCTGCGCTTAGGACAGCTGGACCGAAGATGACCCCTTTCTCCACATGTGTAGCACCTAGGACTATACCCCTGTGGGCGGTCGCGTACAGGTGATGCAACAACCTCCCTGACACGGTGCGTTCGGTGGTCTTGCCTCACTGCCTCTACTTCTAAGGCATGGGCCAAGGCGTCCTTCAAGGTCTCATGATGCCCCAGTCTCACGGCAGCTCTAACTTCTAAGTCACGTATTCCATCAACGAAGGCCTGTACCAGATTTCCATTAATCAGCGCAGGGGCAGACTGGTAGGCTTTCCGAACGAGTTTCTCAACTTCCAGGGCCCACTGCTGTAGGTTCTCGGCACTACGTTGAACACGGTCCTTCAACTTAGCACGGAATACGTGCTCCAGATGCGCGTCGCCGTATCTGGACTCCAACGCCTCCAGCAGCTGCTCGTAGGTACATCCTTGCCGAGTGCCTCGAGAATAGTTAAAGCCTGGTCTCGGAGGCCCAAAGTGAGCGCGGTCATGGCTTGTGGTTTTGTCCATCTATTCGCCTTCATGACGGCCTCAAACTGTATTTTGTAAGCCGACCACGAAGATGTGCCGTCGAATGGAGGCACTTTAAAACCACGCGAAGATGGTGCAGCAATCACCGAAGCTACAGACCCGCCTTCAGTCTTCAGTTCGCCCAAAGCCTTCTTTACCCCAGCAATCTGAACTTCGGCCTCCGAGATGCGATTCTCATGCTGGTGGACCTGTTCTTTCATCAACTTGATGTCCTTGCCAAAACTTGCATGCAGATCCTTTATGAGGAGCATCTGCTCGTCCTGGCGGCGGACCTGCTCCTCTTTGTCCTGCTGCAACTGCTCTTCCAACCGGCGAGCCTGCTCCTCTTGACGGCGAGCCTGCTCCTCTTGACGGCGAGCCTGCTCCTCTTGACGGCGAGCCTGCTCCTCTTGACGGCGAGCCTGCTCCTCCTTGTCTCGCTGCAGTTGCTCTTCCAATCGGCGAGCCTGCTCCTCTTGACGGCGAGCTTGCTCCTCTTGACGGCGAGCTTGATCCTGCAGCAGCGCCATTAAAGCTGACAAGTCTGGCGCCCCTGATGCTGGAGAAACTCCGGATGGGCCAGCGACTGGCTGTGACGTACCACCCGGTGTCTGTGTCGGAGAATCCCCAAACCGCCTTTGGTCCATATCCTGCTGTCGCTGACTTCTGGTACGGATACCGTCCGTGTCGTCCTTTGGTAGGATTGGCATAATTTATCTCTCACTTCTGACACCAATTTGTTACGAGCTGGGTATGAGATAAATTAATTACTACCGATTAAACAACACAATAACTTTATTAATCACAAAACAATCAAAACTTAATCACAAATACACTACTGTTTACTATTCACTTAGATATCGCACTTGTAGTTCACTTGGATTCGCTTCGTTGTGTCGCTAAAACAAGACTGCCGGTCGCGGCCCTGAGCGCTCTATTTATACTCGCCAACAGACACACCAGAATAACCACGAACATTCGAAAGAGTCATAAAAAAACACTAACAAAAAATAGCAGGTAGATACAAAAAATAGAGGTTCAAGTAGGTATAACCTACTTGTACAAAACAAGCAAATATGAACCTTATGCCCTAGGCGTACGGTCGAAATTCTAATGTCTTTTTATAAATAGGTCGCGAGTTTGTACCTACCTAACTTTAAAACTAATAATAATGGAATGTCCTCGAACTTCTAACGTACGCACACTGTAATCACTGGCTTTCTCGAATGTTCTAGTAGGTCCGATGTAACAATACTGATAAAAAATATAATTGAAATTGATGAAATTGTGACTATAAAAACGAATTTACAAAAAAGAAAAAACGCAGTTGAAAACAGGATTGAGATAAAACCAAAATCAAAATTAAAATCCTAGTCAAAATAAATTAACATCAATATTAAAATCAAAATCAAAATAAAATAAATTACAATCAAAATTAAAGTCACAATTAAAATTAAAATTAAAAACAAAATTAGAAATAAAAAATCCTTGGCCCAATCTACTTCAAACTTTGCAATCAACAATATTAACAGAATTGATGGACGCGTTTCATATTGCATTGAAATTCATCCCCTAACGGGGTTAAAAAGGGGTAGAAAGTTATTTTGGCGGTGATTTGTTTCGAATTTGATATCAATACTCCTTCGAGATTTTGATATAAACTACAAGTTATTTTGATGCATGTTTCAAAACCAAACCGATTTTATTCCAAAAAGGTTGAACTCACATAAAAATTTGGTGCAAAATTGCTAATACTCTTTAAAATTGGAATGTCTCGAAAGTCACCGTAAAATATTAATACCTACCGCATTTGAAGGTTTCTAAGCTTTGAAGAGGTTGTGCACTTTAAGACACGGCGTCTAGGCCAATCACTTTACGGAGTTCTGTATGGGAAGGTTCGCACAAAATCATAACCGGACTTATGAGGTTCTTTAATATGCTGATTGGCTAGATAATATTAAATCTATTTGTGACCGTATATTGCAAAATTAAGGTGGCTTATAGTTTTACTGGTAATTTTGTTTCTAAGTGATTAATTTGAACTGAAATAAAAGCAAATCTAATAACCGAGATATACTTAGGTAAACTTTTACCTTGCCCTAATAAGTATCTAACGCTACGTTAATTAAGCTTTTTTTTTAGTTGCTTCTACTAATTTTTAGGGGTTTTAAAAAAAGAGCTAATTGTGACTTTAGCAAAATCGATAACCGTATGTTTTAAAGAGTTTAAGCATTTAGTCAGTTGATTGTTCATAATTATCAAGGAATTAAGCAATTAATTCACTTGCTTTTTTTATATTATTTTTTACATGGAATTAAAATACTTAACTGCCATTTTTCTGTTTAACTTTAGTCTCTTAAATAGTTTCAGTAGAAAACTGGCAGAATTAAGCATAAATTGCAACTGCTTACAAAATCTTTCTTTTTTAAACGGTTTTATTTACAAAGATCTCGAACTGTAGGTAGTTTGCGCGGCGCGGCCGCAAGTCGTAGGTACCTCGCCGTCCGTCGCCCGCCCGCTCCACCGCGCGGCGGCGTGCGTGTCTTTTGCCTTGCGTTCATTTCAATTTCATTCGTTTTCGAAGCGGCGGTGATCAGCGTAAGAAAATGGAATTCCCGAGTTGTGGGATTTGTGGTTGTGAACTTTAATGTTGTGAACATAGGCGTGAAGGGACAAAGAAAGCTTGTATCGTCAATTGAAAAACGTAAAGACGGAAAATTTACAACAGTATCTGAAGAGAACATTAAGTTGCACTCAAAGTGCAGAGCTTCATACATAAACGAACATTGCATTCAAAGTACGGCAAAAAAAGTGCGGCAGGAAAGACAAGCCGATGATAGTCCGTTTGACTAGGGTGGAGTCTCCTATTATCGGCCTCCTCCTAATATCGGCAGTTTCGAGAAAATGGAACATAACTATAAAAATATCTCTTAAATCATAATAGTTTTAATGCAAAAATTGACTCTATATCCATCCGCATTACCTCCAATATTTTGATGCGGGTGCATCAATATTTGAACGTTCAGCTGGCAAAAGAGCACGCGCAGGTGTGGACGTGCGTCGTTTGGTGTCATTGCCGACTTGCCGAGTCAAATCCCTGAGTGGACGTATTGCGAGGATAAGTATTTGGAGGGAATTAAACATACCTATGGTGTTATCTTTTATTTTTTCATGAAGAATAACAGTCATTTGTCTATTTTATTAAATAACTAGCTGACCCACGCAACTTCGTCTGCGTCAAAAGTACTATACCTACCTACTACTACCTACTACCTACCTACTACTACCTACTACCTAGCTACAACTACTTACTACTACCTACTACCTAGCTACTACTACATAACTACTACTACCTACCTACTACTACATACCTACTATTACATACCTACTACTACCTACCTACTACTACCTACCTACTTACTACTACCTACCTACTTACTACTACCTACCTACTACTACCTACCTACCTACTTACTACTACCTACCTACTACTACCTACCTACTACTACCTACCTAATACTACCTACCTACTACTACCTACCTACTACTACCTACCTACTACTACCTACCTACTACTACCTACCTACTACTACCTACCTACTACTACCTACCTACTACTACTACCTACCTACTACTACCCACTACCTACCCCTACCTACCCACTACATACCGACGAAAATAATTTAAAAACAAAAAAAAAAAAAAAATATCCTATGTCCTTCTCCTGGTTCTAAGCTACCTCCCCACCAATTTTCAGCCAAATCGGTTCAGCCGTTCTTGAGTTATAAATGGTGTAACTAACACGACTTTCTTTTATATATACAACGTGTAACAGAAAGGGTATAGCCATTCGACGTTCGGACGCCGCAGCGTGCACACGTACGCTCCGCTCCCCACCGCCGACTCTCCGCGCACCCCGCGCCCCCCGTCTGTTCGCCGCAGCTTCGCCGCTACGCCGAGCATCGAAGGCCCAGTGCCTGCCGTCCAGTAGTGCGTCGTTAGTTTGTGTCTAATACTTGTATTAGTACACATACTCAACGGTGTCACTCAGTGGCAAAAAAACAGCCTCTTTCGAGGCTATTATTTCCTTATCGTCGTATCGTCCGCGTTTTTGTTGCCCCTTCAGGGAAAAGCCACGGTTTTGTGGTTCTTGACGGGAAACCTAACGGTGTTAACGAAGTCAAGAGGGTGGTGACCCAATCCTACCCGCCGGACCCCTTCAGGGCGAGGCATTCCATTGGCATCGGGAGCTAGGACCTTGGCCTTGGGGGCTTCCCTCGTCAAACCTAGTCTTCGACTTCGTTCACAGCTACACACCTAGTGTCGGTTGGGAGTGTCTACCCCTTCGCACTAGAGCCCCTTGTGGGACTAGGGCCCTGTCGCACAATAAGACTGGCGACAGGTTTACAAGCTTAGGGCACACCTTAGGTACTCACCTCCCTGTTCGCACAAGTTCAGGAGAGGCCACACATCCCCGGGCGCACCTACCCGGGGAGCTAGGTGTTAGGTGATAGGCTTTTAGCTATTTTTCAGGCCCCTCTGGCCAATCAGACAGTAGTGTAGCTGGCGAGTTTGTTTGTGTTTTTCTTCTCGCACAGCATAGCACTAGGAAAAACACTGGGTGGGTTCGTTTTTCGGGGAACTGTCTTCCCGAGGGGTTCACGTTTCGACGTACCTCCTCGGGACTAGGTTTTCTTAGGCATGAGCTTAACTCGAATCTAGTCCCCGCCAACAATGGCGCAGTCCAATAAGTGGGCTGTCTTGTTCGACGCGCTCATTGAAGTCCTCCTCAAGGACAACAATGAAAAATACTCTAAGATTCTCGCTCCCTTCCGCGAGGAAAGCGACCGCCTCAAAGAAGCGGAAACCGTCGTCGATGAGATACCATCGACTATCATGGATTTCAGCGACGCGCTGAATTCCCCCGCCGACCCCGCGTCCGCGTCCCAGGCCTTAATTGAGGCCCCTCCCAGCGAGGAAACTCCCTACCCGATAGAAGAGATGGAAGTAAACATCTCGGATAACGAGGCGACCTCAGCCTCTAATGATTCGGATTGCTCCGAAGCATCATCGCCCACCTCATCCTCCGAGGACGACTACCAAATCGTCGGTAAGGGGAAGAGGAAGAAGGGCAAAGCCCCCGCCAGCAACTCCGCCAAGAAGCCGGCAACTCAGGGCTCACGCTCCCCCAAATTGGCTGTAGACTCTACACAGAGCCGTCCGCACAGCCCCTTGGCCTCAGCCACCCCGGCTGCCTCCTCGTCACAATCCGCCACCCCGGCGAATAACGCCCCTAAATCGGTCCGTCCCCCTCCCATCTACATACATGAGAAGGGAAAATGGACAGAATTGTCCAAGTCACTTAACGAGCGTAAAATCAATTACACAAACGCTCGTGCGGTTGAGGTCGGCATTAAGGTACAATGCCCAACCTCAGGTGATTACCGCTCCCTCACAAAGCTCCTCCGGGATAGGAGCATTTTATACCACACCCACGCACTACAAGAGGACATCCCTGTCCGCGTAGTTGTAAAGAATGTCCCCTTAGAAATCTCCACTCAGGAGATTAAAGACGACTTAGTCGCGCAAAACATCCCAGTTAGGGAAGTGCACCGCATGCACCGTAAGGTTGGCGGTCGCACTAGCTCGGCACCATATAATATGGTGCTCGTAATTTGCGACCGCGTGGATGGGCATCACCCAATCCACAAGCTTTCGAAGGTATGTAACCTCTCAGGCATCCGCATTGAGAAGCCCGCTAAACTCGGCGAGCTTTCTCAATGCCATCGCTGCCAACTTTATGGCCACGCTCAGAGGAATTGCTTCGGCAAACCTCGCTGCGTCAAGTGCCTGGGTGACCACGGCACCGCTGACTGCCCTCGCCCTAAAGACCGCACACAGTGCACCGAACCCCCCAGCTGCGTTCTATGCGGCGAGTCCGGCCATCCCGCTAACTACCGCGGATGCCCTAAGGCCCCCAAATCGTCGGCCCCCAAACTGGCGAAACGGGCCAACAACAAACAACAGCGAGAGAGCCCATCTCTCACTGCTGACCCCCCTGCCTCACTCCGACCCCAGCGCCCCAGTCCCTGGAATGCGCTTAATCACCAAGCGCACTTCCCGGCTCTGAGGCCTACCCAAACTCCTGCTTCACAGGAAATCCCGCCACTGATGGCATTGCCTGCCATGCCCTCACCCCCTATACCCGCATCTCAGAACGCCGCACCGCCAGCGCCCCGCAGAGCGCTCTCAGGCCGCCCTCACCCCCGCGATCCCAGGTGCCCGCCCATGCCAGCCAGCGCGCACCCTATCCCCCCCGCGTGTTTTAATTTTACGGCCACCCCTCCACCTTCAGTGGCAAGACCCCCGTTGCCCCCGAACTTTGACCCCACCGACCCCGTATTTGTGTTAGGTAGTACCTTTGCCGTTTTCTATAGCCCGCGTGCTCTACAAATGCGGGATGAAACGATGGCCTGTAGAGGTAACTGGCAACAGCTTCAACAAGTCTGGGCCAAATACCAAGACATCCAGCAAGACATTAAGAACCTCCCCTACTTGAAATATATATAATGGATAGGTCTCCCCACAGTAGGTTCAAACCGACTTCCCTTAGGATAGGGTCCTTCAACGCCGAGAGCCTAAATGGCCAACGAGATGAGATCGCCACATTCCTCCGCGACCATCGCCTAGATATCCTTTTAGTTCAAGAGACGTTCTTGAAACCTTACAACCGGGACCCGAAAATTGCCAACTATCGGTTAGTTCGCAATGACAGAACTCGCTGTCACAGAGGAGGTACTCTGATTTACTACAAAGCTAGCTTGTACTGCATCCCCTTAGACCCCCCCTCTCTTTCCAAGTTAGAAGTCTCTGTCTGCAGGCTGGGCATGACAGGACACCAACCCCTCACGATCGTATCGGCTTACATCCCGCCCTCAGGAGCCGGCTCCTCGGTCGCGAATAACGATATGAGCGATGACCTCAAAGTTCTTTTCGATCTAAGTGACTCCGTCCTTCTGGCGGGAGATCTTAATGCTAAACACCCCGCGTGGAATAGTAATGTTTCAAACAGCAGAGGTAATGCCCTATATAATCTCTGCTGTTCTCTCAACTTCGATGTCATCGCTCCGATGAGTCCCACCCACTATCCTAATAACCCGGATCACAGACCCGACGTGCTAGATGTCGCGCTTCTGAAGAATGTAAACTTGCGATTACATTCTATAGAAACGATCGACGAGCTTAATTCGGATCACAGACCCGTCGTAATAGAGTTTACCCCGAGAAACGGTCACTCTGACCCTTCTCAGCCCCCTCCCACCAAAGTGATCACGGATTGGAAGAAAGTAAGCGAATTGCTGAAATCCACCGAATCCCCTCACTTGGACAAAATCCCCGATAACATCGCGACTGTAGCTGACACGGAGGCCGCGATCAACTCGTTCACAGAGCACGTGCAGTCAGTCCTGAACGTTTGTTCAAGGGAAGTTCCAGCGGATGACCACCGCTGGAAACTCCCGGACGATGTACGTGACCTGCTGACCGAGAAGAACGCGGCCATCCGTGCTTATACCTCTTTTCCCTGTGCGAGTAACAAAGTTTTTATGCGCCGTTTACAACGCAAAGTAAGCAGAAGCATCAAAAAACTTCGTGACGAGCAATGGGACAAGATGCTCAGCGAACTCGAACCGACCCACCAGGCATTCTGGGAACTTCAAAGGAAAATGCAATCTTCCTCTAAAGTTGCCTCCATGCCTCCCCTCACGCGCCCTGATAATACCGTCGCATTCGACGACGTCGACAAAGCTGAATGCCTAGCCGACAGTCTTGAAGAGCAATGCTCTCCCAGTACCCAGCCAGTAGACCCAGCCCACCTCGCCGAGGTGGATGCTGAAGTCGAACGCAGGACCTCTCTACCCCCCGTAGAAGACCCCGATAATCCCCTACCCTCAGTCACCCCTGAAGAGGTAGAGGATATAATCAAGGGCCTTAGACATAGGAAAGCCCCCGGCTCAGACGGAATCACCAATAGGGTATTCAAACTCTTCTCCCCAGCCCTTATAGTGCTAATGACCGCTATCTTCAATAGCGCCATGGCCAATAACGTGTTCCCGCAAGCATGGAAACAGGCCACAGTAATAGGCATTCCCAAACCGGGTAAGCCCAAATCCTCGCCGAGTAGTTACCGGCCTATTAGTTTGCTCAACGTGTTAGGAAAAATCTATGAGAGACTTATTTATAAGCGACTCAAAGATTTCGCCGAAGCTAAGAGCTTAATTCCGACAGAGCAGTTTGGTTTTAGACCTCAACACTCTTGCGTTCAACAAGTGCACCGCATAGTCGAGCACATCGGTGCCCGCTTCCAGCGGGGACTGATGACCGGTGCCTTGTTCTTCGATATCGCGAAAGCTTTCGACAAGGTCTGGCACAACGGGCTGATATACAAGCTATATCAGCTCGGTGTACCGGATCGTCTCGTACTAATACTACGAGACTTCTTGTCGAACCGCACATTCCAATACCGTATTGATGGTGCACTCTCATCCCCTCATCCGATACGTGCAGGCGTCCCACAGGGATCGGTGATATCCCCACTAGCCTTCACGCTTTACACCAGCGATATCCCTAAGAGTAGATCAGCCCAGCTAGCCTTGTTCGCCGACGACACGGCCATCTACTACTCAGGTAGGAGTCCATCTAACATCTGCCGTATTCTCCAAAATTCCGCCAAAGCATTAGGCGATTGGTTCCGGAAATGGAGAATCGAGGTCAACCCCGATAAGAGTCAGGCGGTTCTGTTCTCTAGCCCCCGCGTAAGATTCCCCCCCTCCCCTAGTCCGATAACCATGTTCGGCAAGCCGATCCCCTGGGAGAAGCATGCCCGATACTTAGGAGTCATTCTCGATAGGCGGTTAAGATTCGGTGAGCACATCAAGACGGTACGTTCGCGTGCCGCCTTCGCTCTCGGTAGGCTCCACTGCTTGCTGAATGCGCGTAGCAAATTGTCACTTAAGTGCAAATTGCGCATTTACATCGCGTGCATTCGGCCCATCATGACGTACGCGTGCCCCGTGTTCGCGCACGCCAAACCCCATCTCCTTCATAGGATGCAGACCCTCCAAAACCGATTTCTACGTAAGGCCACGGGAGCCCCATGGTACGTTAGGAATGAGCAACTTCACGTTGACCTCAAGATCCCCACCATCCAGCAGTGTATGAAGCGACTCACTAAGGGTTTTTTCGATAGGGCCGAAAAACACCCTAACCCGTTAGTCGTTTCAGCAGCTAGTTATGTCCCCTCCGCGATATCTAGGATCCGACGCCCGAGGTCCACCCTCCTCCAGCCCGATGACCCCATCACTCTCTTGCAGGAAAGTCGTAGGGAAACCAGCACTCTCAGAAAGCACACAAGACGACACACATACAAACCCCGAATCCGGTCTCGCCGCCGAGGCACGCCGCGACCTCCCAGTAATATCATTACTCCCCGACCCTTGCTCGACGAGCCAGCCCGCGACGCTGAGCATGTAACGATGATAAACTCCCCAATTAATAATCCGACCCAGCCTGTCCCTTGCTGCCCTCCCGATAATGACGCACTAAGTCGAGGCCCGAACCCCACAGGGGGTGCCCTTAGTGATCGTCATTTAAATGTAAATATTTTTAGTTTGTAAGCCCTGGCTGGGGGCCTTAAAGTAATTTTTGGCCACCCACAGGATAGTTCGGTTAAGTAGTTAAGCAACCTTATCGAGTTGCAACTACGAGTGGTCATTCCTAAAAAAAAAAAAATAAAAAAAAAAAAAGGGTATAGCCATATGAAAGGGTGTGCTACAGACCATCAAACGGAACAACTTTCTCCATGGAACCACCATCGTATCCGCGAAAAAAATTTAAACGGCCCCATACTAAATTCCAATACCTACTCGACCAAATGTTTGAAACAGCTGATTATTTTTTTACGATTACGATGGTAGTCCCATAGAGAAAGTTGTTCAGTTTGATGATCTATAGCACACCCTTTCATATGACTATACCCTTTCTGTTACACGTTGTATAGATAGCGGGGCCGAGATTAGGGATCTACACTGGTCAGCAAATAAACCGAGCCACCCGCTACCTTGGAACTGTGATTCGATTTTCTCAAAAAGTATAAAACTTACAACAACTATCAAAGTTATACCTACAAAAAGTGCGTTTCATGGTGATTACAATGACTGCAAATTAATTCGTGTTTTTGCTACTTTTTTCGATTAATAATGGATACAACACCTCAGGAAGCGGCTCAAGCTGTAGCATTACTTCAAGCAGGCATTGCGCAACGTGAAGTCGCTCGAAGGCTTCGAATCAGCAGATCTTCGGTGCAACGAGTTTACAGACGATACCTAGAGACTGGAGCATTCGATCGCCGTCCAGGTACGGGCAGACCTAGGGCTACATCAGCAGCAGATGATCGTTAATTATCCACCTTACTGTTCTGCAAAATCGCCACCTCAACGCAGTTCAAGTCCAACAAAGTCTGCGTGACGAACGCCAAGTGGTCATAAGTTCAGATACCGTCAGAAGAAGACTTGCTGAACGGAACCTGACCCCAAAAAGAGCTGCAACAGGCCCAGCATTAACGGCAGCACACCGTCGAGCACGACTTGAATTTGCTCGAGAGCATAGGGATTGGACATTAGAGCAGTGGAGTAATGTACTCTTCACTGATGAGAACAGGGTGAGTCTACATGGAAGTGATCGACGTCAGAGAGTATATCGTCGCCCTGGAGAACGTTATTCTCAGTGTTGGATCGAGGAAACTGTTGCTTATGGAGCAGGATCTGTAATGGTCTGGGGCGGCATCTCGTTAATAGCACATACACCGTTAGTTTTCATCGAACCGACGGGCCGTACACGTGGACTGACTTCTCATCGCTACATTACTGAAATCCTTGCAGACCATGTGGCACCTTACGCAGGATATATCGGACAGGATATGCAATTGATGCATGATAATCAGTGATAGGAATAGGTAGTGCCTATTTGCCTAAACTTCGAGAAAGAACAGAGACAAGAAACGGAGACTTCCTTAGGACTAATCTTTTTCCGATACTTCTGTCCCGGAATTTCGATACAACACTTAAATACATTTAAAAAAATGTGTTATTTGTTATTTTTAACATAAAAAGAAATCGCCTGACAGTTGAAAATATAGAAAAAATTATGATTGTGTATTTTAACTTAGATGACTCATCTGACAAAGAAAATTTCGGTTCTCATACTGAACTTTACGAATCGAATCACGATGATTAAATTAAAATAGTTTTTTTATTTTTTATAGTATTTGTTCATCAAGTTCTTTATCAAAATGGAACCGTTAGTAGTTCACTATTAAAACTGATTGTCCTTAATGATATACTTCAAAGGTTAATTTATACTTTGATTTGATTAAAAATTACATCCCTCAAAGGCAGTAAAATAAATATGACAGATAGATAAACATAAATTTGTATCTAAAATTTTTCCTTCTGTACATTTTGTTTCATGGTTTCCAATTAAGTCATATTTAAAAAATAATATAAATATACATATATTTATTACAACAATATTCTATGTGTTTTATTTTTCCTTTAGAGCCTATTAATTATTTATTTAACACAAAGCGATATCGACCGGCGATTTTTGAGAATTTTTTTGTTTTGTTTTTTTTTGCATGGAAATCTCCTAAAAATCGCCAGACAATATCGGTGGTGTGAAAGGAATGAAATGAAACACTCACGTGTTTTTTTTTAAACTAGTTAATGCCCGCGGCTTTTCCCGCGTGTACTACTTTTTTTGTATCCCATGAGAACTATACTTTTTTTTTAATAGGAAGTAGCCTATGTGCTAATGCACACCTTAACCTATATCGCTGCCAAATTCAGCATTTTCAGTGGGATTGAGTAATGGACATCCATACAAACTATCACATTTATAATATTAGTAATTGCATAGGTATTAGATATAGTCTGTGGTCTCTGCCTATTCCTCCGGGATAAAGGCGTGAAAAAAATACGGAAGTCATCTATATCATTCACATTTTAAGAAGAGCTCTCTGATCACAACAATACAAACACACGCAGTGTGTGTCACTAGGCTGATATATCCTTGCATTGCATTGCATCAGCCTTATAATGTTCCCACTGCTGGGACTCAGGCCTCCTCTCTAGGAGAGGGACATATAGACTAATGTAGGATATGCTGATATAGGATAAGTGGCTATTATGGAGTTATAAATTATGTCTAATCGCAAACTTTAGATAAATCACTGCTTACCATCAGGTAGGATCGCAGTCAAGCACTAGTTTATATCAATTTAAAAAAAAAGAATTACTTGTTCCAAATAACACATTTTTTTAAATGTATTTAAGTGTTGTATCGAAATTCCGGGACAGATGTATCGGAAAAAAATTAGTCCTAAGGAAGTCTCCGTTTCTTGTCTCTGTTCTTCGAAGTTTAGGCAAATAGGCACTACCTATTCCTATCACTGATGATAATGCACGGCCTCATGTTGCTCATGTGGTGACCCAGTATCTACGCGACGTCAGCATTCGTACGATGGACTGGCCAGCTCGAAGCCCGGACTTGAATCCGATAGAACACTTATGGGATGAGCTGAAACGTCGGGTTCGAGCCCGGGAACCTGCTCCAACAATGCTTCCAGAGCTGCGAATCGCAATTGAAGAGGAGTGGAATACAATTCCTTAAGATTTTATCGTCAGGCTCGTAAGGTCGATGAATACAAGGATGCTGGCAGTTATCCGAGCAAGGGGAGGGAATACGGAATATTGATCAAAAAATCTTTTTTTTTATTTTATCTTTGTTTTTGGCTTTATTTATTTTTTCACTTTATCATTACTAAGGATTGTCATGACTGGAAAACGACTCTTCTTTGTAAAATCCTTAATAAACACTGAACTATTGTTTAAACCCAATGAGTTTCCTTTCATTTTAATCACCATGAAACGCACCTTCTGTAGTTACAACTTTGATAATTGTAGGTTTTTTAGTTTTTGAGAAAATCGAATTAGAGTGCCTAGATAGCGAGTGGCTCGGTTTATTTGCTGTCCAGTGTATATTATTGATAAATCTCTATATCGGCCGGGTGGCCGATATTGAGGTAATGCATGAAAATGTTAAACCACATGTTTAGCTATTATATACGTTAGCAGTAACATTAATAAGGTCAAAAATGAAACTACAGCTTAGTTTGATAACTAGATCCTAACATCGGGCGCCTCAAAACGAGTTTTATCAATTACGGCCGATATAAAGGGAATTGGTGCGTAAAAACGGCCACCTTAGTATGGGTACAAACAACGTGAGGAAATAAGAAAAAAAAATGAAGAGAATAAAGCGGAGAGAGAGACAAAAACTGGAAATGAGAATAAAAAATAAACCCGCCAAAGAAACAAAAGTAGTAAAGAAGAGTTGATTATAGGACAGAAATCGCGAAACTGACCTCATTGATTTAGCTTCGCAAGACAAGTTTGGAAAAGGAGAAAATTCTTTGTGCTGGCTCTGAAGAAAACCTAATTAGTGATGTTGAAGAAGATGAAAACAAAAATATTGGATGCGACATATGCTACAATGGTTCCACTTAAAGTATAAAGTAAAGTATAGTCCATCGTGGGTGAATTGATGTGGCCTAAGAAGATTCTATTAGAAGGAAATGACATCAGAGTCTTAAAATTAAAATAAATTCTGTTATTATAAACTAAAGATCGCAATGATTCAACATTCCTAAAAAACTAATAATGAAAGGAACTCCAAAAAAAAATATTATACATAAAAATAAATACCAAATAAAGTGAATGGAAATTTAAATAGTGCATTAAAAAAAAAAAATGAATGTGATGATAATTAATAAAAGTGATTTGTACCTGAGCTCAGTTGAAATATAAAACGTTATAATTTTTTTTGTAGTTTATTCGTATTACTTCACTTTAGAAAAGGTAGGCCGATATTAGGGTCACAGACGGCGGATATTAGGGTGTTATAGGCCGATATTAAGGGAAATCGCCATTTTCGGAAAAAAACATCTAGTCAGGATTGGGAGCGTCTTAGACGAGATTTTTGAAATAAAATTAATAATTTGATTAATTACTATTTAATATGTGGCAACGTGTTTACAGATTCGGATGCGCACACGGAGTGCGTCCCTCAGAGCTAAACTTAAAATCTAGACATAACAACTTTATCTGTCCAGGAATGACGCAAGCACCGCGATGCAGTCCCGCTCTTATGCTGACATACGCACAATTCGTATTGGCGGTGGTGCTTCCATAACTCCTCCCTCACCAAGTGCGAGACTATCGGTAATATTTTGATTCCGATGATTTCGCAGAACTTGACTTATACAAGACATTTTCTTCCAAATAACTATACTAAGACATGTTATAACTAAAATTACATAGAGTAGTACAGTCGCTAAGCTAACACTATTTGTTTTTAACGCACTATCACTTTTTGCTATTTCACTTTCCACTATTTCACCATTTAATGAGTAGGATAGATGTTTCAAATCATCGAAATTAAGGTGGTTTAGGTTCACTGTCCTGTTCCAATCGATAGATGTTTCCTCTAATTTAGGTAGAACCGCAACCGGGATTACTTGATATTGTATTCTCCTTAAATCATATTGTCGTTGGTGTAGTTTTATATTTTTCAAATAGACATTGCATTTTCCATTAATTTCCAATATATATGTGCCCTTGATCGGTTTCCTGATAATATCATCAGCACATGTTTCGGTAAGTATTATTTCATTTCTTGTATAAATTATCCATTTCAGGGAATCAATGGGCTGTACTTTCAAGCTTTCCAAGTCAACCACGAGCGGTGTACATAGACTGAGGTTTGAAGCAAAATTCATCAATTGTTCTATGCACGTACTTTCAGGATACAATACAATATCGTTTTCCTTGCACAGGAATTGGTTGGGTGCAATCTCTTCACATGGGCTGGCTAGCGGTAAGTATATAGGACCTTTCACCAGAAGGTAAGGATATTTAGGAATTATAACAGTAGCTATACAATTTTTATTAAGAATTGGTAATGAATAAATTTTGAAGTAGTTGTACGTATTCTTATCTATTAGTGGGATTTCCATAATGAATGTTATTTGGTTTTCTTTTACGTATGCTTTAACAGACATAGTTCTTTCTAACATTAGTAAAGTTTTTTCTGTTACAGGATAAATTAAGCTTTCAGTTTTAGAAATATTGTTTAACACTGATAATAATTCAGATGGGTCAACAATGGCTTGATGTACAACAGAAACTTTCGTAAATGACAGCGCAGTTTCGATTTCATTTAAAACTATATATAATGTCCTAAAATTATTTACAAACATATCAAACATGCTTAAAACATATGTAGAGTATATAGAGTTATTTTCTTTAGTACCTATGTTCTTAACAATTCTCTCTATGCGTTTCATGCGTTCGTCCAGGATTTGTATATTTTCCTGTAGAGATGTACTTTTATTAGTAATGGAATCAATCATTTTTGAAATGATAGTTATTTTCTTATCTATGTGAGTTTGGCCAATTTTTAGTTGAGATATTTGAGTGTCATATTGAATAGCATCCTCATGGGCCAGATTACCAGTCAGCGTTTTAATAATTGAGCCGAGAGGGTCAATGAGGCCGCGCTTGAAGCGTTTTGATGGAATAAGCTGCCTGAATTTCATGACTGTCGAGTTACGTAAGTATTCTACCTGTAATTTCATATTTTGGAACTCATTTGCGTATGGCTTATGGATGTCAACTATATTGCTAAACTCTTTATATCTATTAATATTAAATACTAAATCATCATTTATCGCCTTAAAATCTAATATCTTAACTAAAGTCCACTTATCTCTCTCTACTACCGCCTGCCCTTGTTTAACGGGTAGTATGCCTGGATTATTTTTAATCTCTTGAAGTTGAAGGCCCTGGATCTTGATCACGATGTTCAAGATCACGATGATCCGCCACGACCTGTGAAGGACGTTTAACGTTTTTAAGAGGCACTTTAGTTTGTCTTTTTCCTATCTGTACTGGTAATACGTTCCTATCTATTTGTCCTATTACTTTTGCTTTATGGTACCTGGGTTTATCTTTACTTTTTCGTATATTAATGTCCTTCACAAAAATACTGTCTTCTTCTTGTAAACTTAGCTCAGTTTCGCCGCCTTTATTTATTCTAGCTTTTTGCTTAGTAGCAACAATCTTTTCAGCTATGTACCTGTACAGATATTTTGTGCGCTTTGCATGATCTTTTACTAATTGTTGTGTATACGCCTTTTCTACGTTTACATCAAATATTTTACCGGAGTCAGTATGTCCAAATGTTACTTCAAAAGGTGTTAATCCTGTAGTGGAATGTATAGTGTGATTGTATGCCATTATAGAATAGGTCATTATAGAAGCCGCGTCTGTACATTTACGCTCATATTTTGCAAGCCTATATATCTCTATAATTGTAGAGTGAAATCGCTCTACGATGCCGGTAGAGTTGGGATTGTTTGGCGTTGTTATGTGGATCTCTATTTTATACATAGCTAAAAGCTCGCGCATGAGTTCATTGTTAAATTCGGTGCCAGGGTCACAAGATATCTTCCTAGGCACACCGTATATTGAAAAGTACTTTAATAAGGCTCGCGCTACTTCTGTCGAGTGCCTACTTGGGATTTCGATGGCCTGTCCTAGTTTACTGAAAGCGTCTACTAGTGTTAAATAATATTTCTTTTCCATACTAAATAAGTCGATAAATATTTCCTGAAAAGGAGCATCCTGTGTTTGTGTTAATTGCAAAATCGGTTTTATGGGTTTTCTTTCGTATTTCATTTGTTTACAGGGCTCACACATATTTATTACTGCTGCTACGGTATCTTGCATGTTTTCCCAATAATAATTTCGACGAATCCTAACTATTGTTTCTTTAATTCCTCTATGGCAGGTCTTTCCTTCGTGATGCTTTAATATAACAGCCTTTTGTTCTTTCTCATCCTCTATATATATTACTCTATCAGTGCACTCAAAGAATTCTACTGAATCTTTCTTGAAAATTTCTATAATAACTTTAGTAAATAATCTTCTATGTATTTCGCTCTCAAAGTATATAAAATATTTTCGTTTGGGTGTAATATACTCTTTTAAAAATTGTTTGATTAATTCTTCGTTATCTAATGGGAGAAATACTTCTAAGACTTTTTGGTTCTTTCTAGACAAATTTTGAACTTGTAATTTATTTTGAAACCAGGAAAACACTAATATTTGGTTTGGTTTAGTGTCAATTGCCTCTCTTAAGATTGGCATCCCAGATGAGTCTGGTTCTATATTGGAGGCTACCGTATCTGTTCTACTACTACTGGTTATTGAAGGAATAGGGAAATTTTCTTGAAATAGGTCTTCTGGTGTGGTCACATTAGAGTCAGAGTCAGAGTCGGAGATCGTTATTATTTCTGTTTCGTTTTTAATTTCAGGCTTAGTAGTATTTTTTTTTTTGTTCTTTTAATGGTTGTATTACATTTTGTATGTCGGATTCGTCTATATTAACTTCCATTGATACGTCGTCGTCGTCAGAATCTATGGCATTAAGTTTTATACGTGATAAGGCATCGGCATTACTATTTTGTTTGCCATTTTTATAAATAATTGTAAAGTCATACTCCTGAAGGCGGAGGCGCCAGCGGGTCAGTTTACTGTTTGGTTCTTTCAGAGAATATAACCAAGCAAGAGGTCTGTGGTCGGTAAAAATTTGGAACTTGTTTCCGTACAAGTAGGGCCTGAAATGTTTAACGGCCCAAATAATGGCTAAAAGTTCTCGCTCTATTGTGCTATAGCGTGTTTCCGTGTCGCTAAGTGTGCGACTTGCATATGCGACTGGTTTGTCTGCTCCAATAGGTCCTTGGGATAGGACAGCACCGAGAGCTACATTAGAGGCGTCAGTTGTTAAAATGTAGGGTTTAGTAGAGTCGGGGTATTGTAATAAGGGGGCAGTAGTAAGCACTTCTTTACATTTATTAAAAGCATCTATGTAGTTTTGATCTATGATAATTTTGTTTCGTTTCTTTAGACAAGACGTTAAAGGTTGGGTAATTCTAGCGAAATCTTTAATAAATTTTCTATAGTATCCGACGAGACCAAGAAAACTTTTAATCTCTGTTGTTGTCTTAGGGAGAGGATATTTTAGAATAGCTTCAATTTTATCGTTATTTGGTTTTAGTCCGTCTTTCGTGATCGTATGTCCTAGGTACAAAACTTCTTTCCGTAAGAATTCAGATTTATCTAGTTGTACTTTTAGGTTAGTCTGTCGTAGTCTATTAAAAACGGCTCTAAGTTTCTGTAGGTGCTCCTGAAGGCTGGATGAAAAAATGATTACGTCATCGAGATATATAAGACAATGTATTCCTTAAAGACCTCGCATGATGTTGTCCATTGCTCGTTGAAAAGTTGCCGGAGCTGTTTTAAGTCCGAACGGCATCCTTAAGAACTCATAATGCCCGTTTTGGGTGCTGAAGGCAGTTTTCGGTATATCGTCCTTATTTAATTCAACTTGGTGATAGCCACTAGCCAAATCTAAAGTTGTAAAGTAAGTGCTTTTACCCAGTTTATCAAAAAGGTCAGTTATGTTAGGAAGAGGGTACTTGTCATCTATCGTAATAGCGTTAAGTCTTCTGTAGTCGATCACCATTCTGTATTTTACCTCACCAGAAGCATCGGGTTTTTTGGGCACAAGATGAACTGGTGAACTCCAGGGAGAAAAGGATTCCTGGATTACGTTATCTTTTAAAAGTTTTTCGACTTGTCTATTGATTTCTGCTGCCTGAGCAGGGGCTTGTCTATATGGTTTAGTATAAATTGGATCTTCATTTTTTGTTCTAATGCAATGTTTTACCTGATTAGTAAAACTTAAAGGTATTTGGTCACAATAAAATATATCTCTGAATTCTTCACATAACTTTTGTATACATGCCTTTTCTTCGTCATTCATGTGGTCTAGTCGTAATTTAGTTAGATTTTCGCATAATAATTGGTCGGTCTCTATTTTTAAATTGTCTATAGAATTAACAAGGCATTCTTTTTCATTATATTCAGACACTACAAAAGGCTTTGTGACACATATTTCTACATATTTATCTGATGCATTTTGTATGACGGTTGTTGCATAACCATTAATACATTTCACAAGAGCGGTAGGCATCCGCACTCCTTTATAAAATTCAATGTAATTTAGTATTCCTTCACCATTTATTATATTAGTTGGTATTTTTGCTCGAATTTCTGTTCGCGGAGGAAGTTCTACAACATGTATAACGTTAATATCCGAATCTAGACAGATAGGTATTTCCGCCGTCTTCGTTATTAGAACACGTCTTTTTAGATCTATAACGGCTTCTAATTGCTTTAAAAGATCATTTCCTATCAACCCATCGTATAGTGAATCAACGTTATATACGTAAAATTTATGATAATCTGTACTTTGAAATATAGAGAATAGGGGAATTTGTATTACATGACTATGTTTACTTGAGGCATGTGTGCTAACTACTTCGAATGGTTCGTATGAAATATAATTATGAAAATATTGATTTGCTTTTTTAGGATGTATAAATGAACGAGTGCTACCCGTGTCGATCATGAACTTGCCTTCTATTTCCGGTATGTATATATGTGGTAACTTTAATTTTAAAGTATTACAGTTTAGAGTTATTCTTTCAGGTGTTGCTCTGTGGAGGCCCGTATACAAAAATTTTCCACTTGTGGGATGGATTCAGCCGTCTGGTTACCATTATCATTATTTTCTAACTCTATCTTTGGATTTTCAGTTTCCGAGTCTATCGGAGAAGTATTTTCTTCGCAAGGAAAAACATCATAGTAATATCCCTCGAAATTTGTAAAATAATCATCATTATAAGGATACAGTTCTAATTCATTAAGAGGAAAACCTTGCTGAGGTGATCTTTGCGGAGCAGTTCTCATAGTAACATCTGTGTTGTTTGGTTGAGGTTTATTTTGTGTGTTTTGTTGTGGAATCGTATTACCAAAACGATTATTACTACCGAATCGTTGTGGAAGCATTGGTAACATTTGTTGATAGCCAGGGGGTCTATAACCGAAATTAGGTCTATATCCAAACGGAAGTTGCATTGGCATAAAGTTTTGTTTATTCATACCAAATTGGCCTTGGAATGGATGGGGTCCTTGCGGCAAGTTAAAAGGCCTTTTCGGCGGGATTCCGAAATTAAATTTGGGTGTTGCACCAAAATTATTTTTAAATGGTTGATTTTGTTGCATCATCGGAAGTCTGAAGCCCGTAGGCTGTTGAGGTAAACCAAATTTGAAAGATTGCTGAGGTGCCGATGTTAAAGTAAGCTGTGGTTTCGAATTATGGTTAGAGTTTAGCATTTTACCTCGCATTTGATACTGCTCATAGAAATTAATTTCTTCTAAAACTATGGACAAGGCCTCTTCCAAGGTCTGTGGTTTTTTAAGACGCACTATACGTACCATATTTTCAGGTAAATTGTATAAAAATACCTGTAGGGCTGTATTATTATATATGGCAGTCTTACTTACTCGTGAGTTTGTGTCATTGGTTTGATTAACTTTTGATAATAGAACAGACTTTACTGATTGAATCCGTGCGCAAAAATCTGTGTGACTTTCATTATTTTTAATTTTTAATGTCTCTAATTCTATGGCCAGACATTCTTCGCTTCGTGGATCACCAAAGTGTATCTCAAACAATTCTTTGAATTCCGCCCACGTCCGGATGTCTACGCGCTCGCTTATCAGCGCTGCTGCGTCGCCCGTTAGACGGCTAGTCACAACATACATTAAATATTCTTCTTGTAATTTGGATGATTTAAATTTGTCAATTATGTATTCACATGTACGCAGAAACAAATTCAGATGGCGTTTATTGCCATCGAAACTTGGGAGAATTTTATATAATTCGTTGGGAATGAGTTTAACTTCCGTCATTTCGGCGGTAATTTGTGACAAGTTTTTACGTTAAAATTAACTCTATGAACTCTACTTGTTTATTACAATAATTATAACTAGTTATTAATAATTATATTACCTATGATTAATAATTATATCTTAGAACTCAATAAAATTATGTTATCTGAAATGTTACCTACGATGTAAAACTCTATTATTATTCTATCACTCTATTTATTTTCATTATTTTACTATCTCATGTATTTTTACATTAGGCACTTATAATTAATTTAAGAAAACCATATAACAGTCAAAATGGAAAATGTCCAATTCCAAGTTAACAAGGGGTATGATGGATATGAGGTATAAGAAAGGAGGTGAAAAGTCGTACTCACCAGCCTGCCTCGCCCATCATCAGCTCTCGTCTCCAAGTCACGTCGCTGACAATATTTGTTTGGTTCGTTGGACCACTTCGCCGTACACCACGCGTACTGTTGTGAAGATCGGAAAAGTCTATTCGCGAAAAATCACTAGTTAACGCGGGACAGCTTCCTCAGTGATCCGACCCGGCTGCGCCAGTCAGGATTGGGAGCGTCTTAGACGAGATTTTTGAAATAAAATTAATAATTTGATTAATTACTATTTAATATGTGGCAACGTGTTTACAGATTCGGATGCGCACACGGAGTGCGTCCCTCAGAGCTAAACTTAAAATCTAGACATAACAACTTTATCTGTCCAGGAATGACGCAAGCACCGCGATGCAGTCCCGCTCTTATGCTGACATACGCACAATTCGTATTGGCGGTGGTGCTTCCATAACTATCTATATTATCAAAAATAACAAAGAATTCATAATTTTGCGAATGTAGTAATGGAGTTTCAGTATCCCTTTACCCAAAAAGACACTGCAAGAAAGCAAAAGCTATTATTAATGTAAAAATTACAAGCAGTCAAAGTCCAAAAAAGTTGACATGGCCGATAATTGGTGCCACCACCCTACCCCACTCTACCCTATTTGAGCAAAAATATATTTTTATCAAATTTATGGTCGGTAGCAAGATTTAAAAAAACATATTGCGTCAAACCAAACGCAAGCAACATGGGTCGAAATATTGAGGGAAAAAACAACCACCCATACAAATTGTGCGGTCATCTGATAGGTAGGTAGCTACTTTGATACTTATGGGAGTTACTTTATTTTTTTTTCTCATACTTCGACTCATGTTCCTGGGAAAAGGTTGTTCAGTATGACCCGTAGAATCATTCAAATTCGGGTATACCTACCTACCCTTTATTTCATCACAAAAATTGCTTCTGCGCATTCAAGGTCAGCGCTCATAACTCGTTGCACGAATTATATTCTAAAATTAATCGAAATAGGTTCAGCAAATAATTTGAAATACTTATAGGTATTTTTTTACCTATAAATAAAATAAAATAAAAATGTTTTATTTTTGACTAGAGATCCCTATTTATAAACACACAGTAGGTATACACAAACAAATAAATATTTAGGTACTATATTTCAGACCATTTATACTAAACCTTAATGGATGAAACACATAATAAAACTTTTACATGAATCACTCCTTCGTCAGTGGTAGGTACCTACCTGTGCCCACGCTCTGTCTCTCTCTTTCGCACAGGCGACGTGCAGAGCGGATCACGCGCACTCAAATATGAACTTAACGCTCTTAGTGATAAGGTCGACCACTTATAGCATTCCATAAAAAATCTTAAAAAAATTAAGATGCTGTTATTAAATTTGTTTAATTTTAACAATAAATGTTTATGTGATAATATTGTTACGTAATTAAACACTTTTCATTTAGTTATTTTTTTTGACTAAAAACACGCTAACAATGATTTTTCTTCATCAGCAGACGGTTATATATAATTACCTGTAAGTAATGAATGAAAACATGGAAAACCGTGTTTTTTTAATATAAGTACGTTGCCTGCACTTTTTTTGATTAATTTGTGTACATGCTCTCACAGACCCTTCATTATAAGCTATTTTCAGTTTCTTTATCAAGTTATAATTTTCGCTGCGAAAAATGGCATTATTAGGTTTAATGTCCGTTTTCGCGCAATGCTCTTTCATGATTTGCTTAATTTTAATTTATTACGTAATTAAATAAACAGCTCTACAAAATATATAAAAAGAAAACAGTTATGAATTAGTGTAAGGTCCCACCTTAACTTCCCTGGCCTAGTCATAGCGTAGCGACGTAGAGTTTGAAATTTTAAATGGTAAGCAGTTGTAAGAGGTCCGCAACGGTTTACAGCAGCTATATCGTGTTGCGGCTCATTTAATGCACCTTGATGAGAACTGCAGACCTAGCTGGAGTATGACTGTCATCGAGTGTCTAAGTATGAAGATGTAAAGCTGTCAATAGAAGCCTTTAAAGCTGTTTTTGTAAACATGGTAATTTATTCTTATTCAAATAAATACGTTGTTAAATCACAAGTATTTGATTTTGAACAAAATTGCCCTTGGGTACGTAAATTGACTTCAATGTATATCTTAGGAGATGGACCGTTTTATGTAATTCCGCAGCAAAATAATGATCATGTACCGGGCGCGCATTCTCATTATGCGGAAGGATGTGTGTGATGTGCTCTTTGATAACTGTATTATAGGTGCTTACGACCCACTCTCTGTAACCCTTCTTATGTGACGCAGACGAGGTTGCGCGGGTCAGCTAGTTTCTTTATAAATATGCAGAATTTGGTGTATTTCTTAACTAATATTGTAAAGAGATAAAATTGTTTATAAGTTTGTATGTAGGGTGTAATCTCCGGAAGTAATGAACCAATTTTGAAAATTGTTTCACTGGTAGAAAGATACATTATTCGTGAGTGCTATAGGCTATAAATTATAAAGATATGCATATTAGCTGAACTATCTCAATTTTTGTCTAGCCAGGCGGAAAAAAGTAGTTTTTACAACAGAGTTTTTGCATGCGCTACCTTAACAGTTGTATATAATCGAAAACAATGTATGGCAACCTGGTCCGCTTTGAATAGCTCTACAAAAAAGTCCGACACCATATTTCTATCTTTTAAATTTTAATAGCAGATATAGTAGCTTTTATTATGTTAAAAAAAGTATTTTTCGACGTACATACATTTGGACGATTTTTTAAACAACAAAATATTAAACCTTATCGAAAAAAATATTATTATGATCACAAGAACATCATAGAGATACGATTTGCCTAAAACAGTATGTCAATTAGTTAAATAGTTTCAAAGATAATATAAAATTACTAAATCGCAAAATGCTGCCGTCAATTCACGAGTGAAAACATTGCAACATCGCACCGCCCAACGAAGTGGGCACGGGTCAGCTAGTCTATACATATAATAAAATCGTTGAGACCGAAAAATCTGTACATTGAAGATTTAAAAAAAAACCGATCAGGGTGACTCAAAATAAGTAACGAACAAATTAAAACCATTTTTAAAATTCGTGTTTGTTTGTTTGTTTGTTTGACCGCGCATCACGTAAAAACTGCTGAACGGATTTTGATGAAAACTTCACTAATATATTTAAATAAACCCAGAATAACATTTAGGCTATAGAAATTATGTAAAATTTTGGATTTTGAAAAGGGGGGGTAAAGTTTGCATGAAAAAAAAAATTAGATTGCTCTAGATTCATGAAACTCAGAGTAAATACTTATTATTAAAAATAAAGAAATACCTGTTTCAGCATTTTTTTTTAAATCATGCAGAGACTTAAACAAGAGGGTTTTGTGTTTAAAATTAATTAACTTCATACACCGATAGAATAAAACCCATTGAAGTGGAAACCTTTAAAAGTTGCTGTAAATACTTCAAATCTAATACAGGTAAATGTAATTTCTCAATTTTCTTGAAATTGGATTTTTGAAGTGAATACGCCCAAAATAGCGGAACTCAAGAAAATCGGCTTTCCTCGGTATAAGTAGTTGGTAATACAGGGTGGAAACGGTAAACGGGGCAGTAAGAGGAGCTGTAGCTACACAAAAATGGTCTTAGGTAACAATCCGTAATTTTTTCACAAAATGTTTATCCCCGTTCACAGATTGAATTAAAAAATAACTTTAGCTTCAGAAGTCGGTGACCTTTGTTTGATTGATTTAGTTTTTTTTGTCACCGACTTCTGAAGCTAAAGTTATTTTTCACTTTTTTGTGTGAAGTCGGTTTTATTTTTTGCAAAAAAGTTTTTATTTTTCACTTTTTAGTGGTTCATATGTGCTTACCCTTTCACAGCGTAACGGCGTGATTTTTTGTTATGAACTGGTGTAAACAATAGAGAGACATGAGATTTCAGCGATTCCAGTACATTTGCTATCATTTATTGAGGAGTTCCCGTCGCTTATCTTCCGAAGTTCTTCATCAGATATTTACCAAATTGAAAAGGGATCACTCCAAGAACGTACTCTTCCTAAAACAACCTGAATCGCTTCTGGTGTGCCTATAAAATTTAAGGAATTCCGTCTATTTCTCCAGGATCCCATTAAATGGAACTTAACACATCTAACTGTCGAAATCTGGGTGCATTGTACACTTCTGCGTACTCCCTCAGAGCATACAGGCGTGATGTTACGTCACTACGTTACATAAACAATAAACAACCAAGCGATTGCAGCAATTACTGCAGCTTTGCCGTGTATTTTTTAAGAGTTCCATTTATATCCCCGAAGATCAGCGTCAGATCTTAACCAAACGGGACCACACGGAAAGCACCAGCTTTCAAATAAAAAAAGAATCATCAAAATCGGTTAACCCAGTCGAAAGTTCAGAGGCAACAAACATTGTCGAAATCTGGGAGTATTGTACACATCTGCGTACCCCCTCAGAGCGTACAGGCGTGATGTTACGTCATGATGTAGTATGAACAATGAACCTACAAGCGATTGCAGCAATTACTGCAGATTTGCCGTCTATTTTTGAAGAGTTCCATTGTATATCTCGGAAGATCAGCATCAGATCTTCAGCAAATTAAAATGGGACCAAACGACAAGCACCAGCTTTCAAACAAAAAAAGAATCATCAAAATCGGTTCACCCAGTCGAAAGTTCTGAGGTAACAAACACAAAAAAAAAAAAAAAAAAAAACATACAGACGAATTGATAACCTCCTCTTTTTGGAAGTCGGTTGAAAATAAAGTACAGTTAGCAAGAAAATTGCCATTTTACATAAAACAATTTTTTTGATGCCAATCGATCTTCTTTCCGACACTAATCAAGAAGTTCTTCCAAACCAACCCAGGTTAGAGTACTCAAAAGTCAGAAATCGCCAAAAATAACTTTCAGCGGGGCAGTGTAGGGGAAATAGTTAGCCAGAAAATTGCCATTTTACACAAATAATTTTTTGATGCCAGTTATTTTTTTTTTTTTTTTACATAAGACATAAAGCCGGAAAAGTTACAAATATACATTACAAACGAGTACAAATCCTACTATCTACAAATAAAAATGCTTTGTCCTGAAGGACTATCTGATGGAACAACGCACAGCCTAAACCGCAGATTGTAGAAACCTGAAACTTGGAGGGTGTATTTTCTGTATAACCTAGGCATACGATAAGAAAGAATTTTGAAATTATACCCCTAAGGGGGTGATAAGGGGGGGCAAAGATTGTATGGGAAAATGTGATTCCTCGGTCCAATCTACTTCAAACTTTGCAATCAACAATATTATCAGAATTGATGGACGCGTTTCATATTGCATTGAAATTCATCCCCTAACGGGGTTAAAAGGGGGTAGAAAGTTATTTTGGCGGTGATTTGTTTCGAATTTGATATCAATACTCCTTCGAGATTTTGATATAAACTACAAGTTATTTTGATACATGTTTTTGAAACATGTACCCAATCCGATTTTATTCCAAAAAGGTTGAACTCACATAAAAATTTGGTGCGAAATTGCAAATAGTGGACTCCTGGACTCCTAAACAACTAAGTGACAAATTACAAAACTATAAAAATGACCGATACCGAGCAGGTGAAAGTGGATGATTCACAAAAATGTGAAGATGTTTTTCGTGTAGGTGTGCTCATCCCACCATTTTGGCCAGAGAAACCTGCGATTTGGTTCGCACACATAGAAGGACAGTTCGCGATATCGAATATTACGGCGGACACAACCAAGTTTTATTACGTCGTCAATCATCTCGAATTTTCGACCCGCGGTATGCAGCAGAGGATATGCAGGTGTAAGATATCATCGTGAATCGACCAGCGACCGATAAATACGCAATATTGAAGGTGGAGCTGATCGAGCGACTCACAGAATCCCGCGAGAAAAAAGTGCATCAACTGCTGACACATGAAAAGCTTAGTGACAGAAAGCCGTCGCAGTTCCTCCGACACCTGCAGCACCTCGCTGGTCCGAACGTTCCTGTTCGATGTGCTAGCTGATCTCGCCGACAGAATACATGATGTCGTGCCGAGAGGTCATCAAGTTGCGGCGACATCCCGCCCAAGTCGATCAAATAGACGCGAAAACCGCTCAAAATCCCGCCAAAACTGATCTCGAACGTGGTAAACATTCAACATGTTGGTACCATTACAAGTTTGGTGCAAAGGCCACAAAGTGTGATCAGGCATGTGATTTTGAGTCGGAAAACGGAATAAGCAGTCAGTAATGGCGGCTGACGACTGCTCGACTTGTAAAGGCCGCCTATTTACTACTAATAAACGTACTGGAATATAGTTTCTCGTAGACACTGGTTCAGACGTACCTTTGTGCATTCCATAAAGCGTATATTTACGAAATCTGCTGCAACTCTATCATAATAAAAGTACCTACCTACGAACTTGTCGCTGCAAACGGCACACCGATACCTACATAGGTACGGCACCTACCAACTAAATCTCAACCTAGGATTGTCGTGACTTAACTTGGAAATATATTATTGCAGATGTTTCCATACCATAGGCAGACAAGTTAATCAACTCAATAACAAACTTGACCGTCGGCGCGCCTTCATCTCACAGAAAAACACACGAAATGTTGTCGTTGAAATTGTTAACAGATCATTCCTCCACCTACCTAGACCACCCTAGACTTACTACCGTCTGAAGATCGCGAAAAAGGAGTTTCAGGTAATTCTACAAAATGGAACAGCTCGTCAATCTGAAAATCCCTGGTGAACGACTGGAGGCCACGTGGTGATTACAGGCAATTAAATTCACGAACAGTACCTAATCACTATCCATTACAACACATACACGACTTAGCAACCCAAGTATCAGGATCAACTATATTATCTAAAATTGATCTCGTAAAAGTCTTCAATTAAATACCAGTTTTTGAAGATGTCATTAAAAAAACAGCGATCACAACACCGTTCGGTCTTTTTGAGTTTACTGCGATGACCTTCGGTTTGAGGAACGCTGCACAGACTTTTTAAAGATTTTTGGATGAAATACTTCAGGGCTTAGACTTCACGTTCGGATATCTGGACAATATCCTCGTGTTTTCGAAAGGAGAGACGGAGGACACTTTACAAAAATATTCGACCAACTAATGAAATATGGCGAAGAACCTATAAACACCAACAAATGGGTCCTAGGTGGTAGTGAAGTTCCTTTCTTGGGTTATCACGTATCTGCTGATGGCATACGTCCCCTCCCAGAAGAAGTATAGGTTACTTTTTCCCTAAAAATGCTAAAGAGTTGCGAAGATTTCTAGGGATGATGATTTTACAGAACATTTCTAGCTGACGCCGCTCACATCCAAGGCCCTCTCATGTGTGTTACCCTGACTGACGGCTGACTATTCTTGTTTTTGATATAACTTTCTTTACAGACGTAATTGAAATTAACAGGAATTCATGTTCATGAATATGCCACGTTTCTTAATGTTTTAGGAATTGCAGATTTCATCCCTAAAGTTCAGTATAAAATTAATCAAATTTGTGTTATCTTCATATCGTGTAAAGTTACAAAATCTAATTTTCCTGACGTTATAAGCGTCTACTATGGGATACATCTATACACATAATAAAATCTTTGAGACCAAAAAATCTGTACGTGTGTGTGATTTACATAAAAAAACCGACCAGGGTGACTTAATAATTTTAAAACCATTTTTAAAATGTTTGTTTGACCGCGCATCACGTAAAAACTACTGGACGGATTATGATGAATTGTTCACAAATCTAATTAAATAAATTCAGAATAACATTTAGGCTATAAAAAATAAGGAAAAGTTTAGAAGAAGGGGGTGAAAAGAATTATTACAAATAAAAAAATACCTGTTTCAGCATTTAAAAAAAAATTCATCTAGAGATGTGAAAATTAATTAATTTCATACACCTATAGAACAAAATCCAATAAGTGAAACCTATAAAAGTAGCTACATATACTTCAAATCTAATACAGGTAAATGTAATTTCTCAGATTCCTTGAAATTTGATTTTTGAGGTAAATATTGAATACTTACGCACAAAATAGCGATGTAATGACTGACGACTTAGCTTTGTGACTCAAGGATCTACGCACAGCCTAAACCGCTGATCGTAGAGAACTGAAACTAGCAGGATGTGTACTTATGATGTAGGCATCCGATTTGAATTTTCCAAGATTGTGCCCCTAACAGGGTAAAAAGGGGCGCAAAGTTTGTATGAGACAACGTGATTCCTTGGTTAAATCTATTTGACATTTTGCATAAACCTTTTTAACAGAATTGATGGAAGACGTGTTTCGTATTTTATTGAAATTAACCACTATTGGGGTTAAAAAAGGGTAGACAATTATTTTGGACATGGCGGTGATTTGCTTCGAAGTTGATATCAATACTCAGAGCTTTTGATTTTAACTAGGTACTTACATTTTATTTTGACACATGTTTAAAAACTCAATCCGATTATATTCAAAAAAGGTTGAATCACATAAAACCTTGGTGCTAATACTCTAAAATTTGGGATGTTTCTAAAGTCACCGTATAACATTTGAAGGTTTCAAAGCTTCAGAGGTTATGCACTTTTAGGACACGGCCTCCTAAGGACGTAGTTACAAATTTGAAATGGAGGATTAAAACATCAAAATTGTCACCAAAGGTAGGTATGTCAATGACGATGGAAGGCAGTTGGCCTTGCAACAGATCCGCAAGAGTTTACAACAGCTACATCGTGTTTAGGGCGCTTTCAATTTAGACGTTTCGTGTCGGCGCCGGTACTGCAGCGCATATCGAAACGTCTAAATTGAAAGCACCCTTTTTTTTTTTTTTTTTTTTTTTTTTTTTTTTTTTAGGATGGGAAATCATCAAATGACTTCTCCCACTCTGGGCGGAGCGGGAGGGAGTGTCAGACTCTTACTGACTAAAACCCATCCATGTTCCTTCCTCGCCCTTTATGTTCCGGGGCCGCGGTATCTCTTTCGAACAGGCCCGCATGAAAGCACCCTTAGGATCACTTTATGCAACTTGATGAGAACCTTTAACCTAACTAGAGTACGACTTGCATCGATGATCTGACGATGGAGATGGAAGACAGTAGCGAGAAGTACCCAAAAGTTGACAGCAGCTATATCGTGTTTCGGCTCATTTCATGTAGGGTAAACTGGGTACGGTTGAAACAATTTAGCTTTTATCGTTTATAATTTTGTTATTTATAAACCGAGTGACGATTATGATACATCAAATTCAAAAGTGAAGTTTTGGCTACGATATGGTTGTATTATTATAGTTCCCGGGTTATTATTTTTAGAAATATATGAAATTTAAAAAAAAAACGGATTTGTTGCAACCGTCCCCATGCCAGGGGCGGTTGAAACAGCGATTGGGGTCAGTTGAAACACATACAAATAATACAATAAATACTAAGGAAGCATGTATTATTTATCATTGAAACTAATTAAGGCACCACATAACAACATTAATCAGTCTTCAAGGTTTCATCAGGCTTTAACGAGTAGTAAACAATTAAAGAATTACACATTTACACATTTTGAATAAACTAAATAAAAACTTTTTTTTAATCAAATAAACATTCCAAATAAACTAAAGAAAACACTTCTTAAATCAAATAAACATAAATAAGAAAGAAATAACAAAGAAAACAGAGCTTAGAGATTAATCAGAGTATTCAGATTCGCAATTGTGGCAAACGTAGCTAAGACCACTACTTTACGTAGTGAATCTCCAGCTTTTACCTCCTCATATGCATTACTATAGCTCGACAAGTTAATTTCTCCTCTGGAAGTCTTCCTCACTCGAACTCTCGGCATCTACAAAAAATAAAAATTTTGTTTCAACCGTACCCACAAAAAATGTTTCAACCGTCCCCAACACCACTTTTGGTAGAATATACTTTATAGTTACGACAGTAATAATAACACAGTAAAAATAGTCACTATCCCTTATTCTACAAGCTTCACAATAATCACAAACACACACTCAATACATTCACTAACAGAGAACAGATAATATAAGCGTTAATGTCAGAAGAAAAATACTTACTTTTGGGTAATAAAAAACAATATGGCGTCCTGCACACAACAACAACGCGCGGGGAGCGGCGCGCTACTATATTCGCGTTCGGAACTGCCGTCCGCTTCGTTTTCCCTTTGCCGCCCTCACTCCCCGCGTAACCGTTTACGAGATATTTGCTCTGTTTCAACCGTCCTTTGTTTCAACCGTACCCAGTCTACCCTACTCCGATGAGAACTTTTGACCTTGCTGGAGTATGACTGTCATTGACGGACCAACGATGATAAAAGGTAGTTGCAAGAAGTCCTCAACGTTTTACAGCAGTTATATCGTGTCCCGTCGTACCTATTGCATGCACTTTGATGAGAATTATTATTATAATTTAATCATTATAATAATTTCGACCTAGCTAAAGTACCTATGACTGTCATTGAGTGTCTAAGGAAGCAAACGTAAATGATAATAATACACATTTCAGGACATGGTGGTTCGAGTTAAAAACATATTTTAGTGTTGGACCGCCCGTTTATCAAGAAAGGCTAACATCACCAACAGGGGCGGAGCATCAATGAAAAATTTCCCTAAAACAAAGATTTATTCCTTTTTCTTAACTTCCGTTGCAAGCGCTGCATAACGCGGTTAAAGTTGCACAGCAATCACGTACGAAGGAATTGTTCCTCTTAACACATTCAAAGGTAGACACTGGATTGCCAGTCAACATCCTCAACCGCAGCAAGTTCACGACGAAGGGCCAACATTGTATACATGGTGTAAACCACCTCATCACAAAGCCGTTAACAAAGCAGTCTGTACATCAAACTAAGTAACTTTACGCAAAAATTATTGCTGGGAAACAACTTTTTTTTTTGAGGTTATAAATCATGTTTTGTGGTAGAACTCAATGTAACGCACTTAAAACATTGTGCTGGTGGATGGATTGAATAGTACGGGGGTCGTGGAGGTGTTAAAAGTAAAAATCTTACGAAGAAAACTTGTACTTATTTAAAAAAAAAAAACTTGTCCTAAAGTTGTGACTTTGACCCCTCATATCTCCGTAACTAGAAGGTGTAAAACAAAAAAATGATCGCAATGATGAGGAGAACAACTTTCGGCTTCGTGAAGAAGTGTTTTACACCCTTTATAGTCTATGGGGCCAGCACACGGAGTAAACTCCGTGGGCCAGCAGCACATCGCTGACACGCGCCTGCGCTGTGACCGCGCTTGCTGCTTAGTCCCGGTTACGCGCCATCACACTGGTTGTATATCGTCAAAAATAGTTCACAATAAAAAACTCATTATCAAAACATAACGCCGAGAACGAGATAATCTACAAATAAGAAGTTCATTACAGAAGTGAGTACATAATGTGCGACAAACCCCAATAAAATTATAGCCTATTTCCGACGACGACCGTTTCATTTCACAAAAGAAATAATCTAAGCTTCGTCTCCGTCATTAACATTTTATTTTATAGACCAGGTATTCATTTAGTATAAATTTTAAATTAATGTTCATGTATAGGGACCCAGACAATTAGGTGCATTTATTTATATGTAGGTAGGTACCTACATCTTTGGTATTAACCACAGAACGATATTTGCTAAGATCCTTACATACTTCTTTTGACTCGTCCACATTCATACACCAGCCGCCAGTACGTCTACAGTGGCGAGTACATACCATGCACCTGACGTTACTGAAGAACCTCCTTAACATATTATTATAAGGTCAGTGTATGTCCTTCTAGGGCGTTCCCTCTCGGCGTTGTCACTCACAGCTTCCTTGTTTTAATTTTTCTCTAAACTCAATACACAATGCTTGAAAGAAGGTCCAATGAACTTAGGACTGAAATAAGTGAGTTGGTGCATTCCATGTTTCTCATGCTGATAATTAGTGGCGCTTTCAATAGTTGTTAGATATCATAATCTACCTAGCCTTTTCCCAACTATGTTGGAGTCGGCAGACAGTCTCAACTGGATGCAGCTGAATACCAGTATTTTACATGGAATGGCTGCCTATGCAACCTCCACAACCCAGTCAGCACTGGATACTATGATACACCTTGGTAAGACTGGTTCAAATTACGTGTTAAATAGAAATGGTTCCGTGCATTAAAAAAAAAAAAATCCATTACAATAAAATTATGAAAGTCTTAGTTATGTTAAGTACCTACATCCACACAAATTATATTTTTTTTTATCCTTGGCAAGGGATTTAGTTTGTGAGATTAACATTTTGTTCTTGACATTAAGATAATAATTCACAAAAAGACACTCCGGAACCAGTTATTACAATATGTTCGGGATGTGATCCCTCCTTGTGAGAACAGGCAGCCGCTATAAAATTGCCTTGCACAATATATTTTAATTAAAGAAACATTTTGACTGATAGATAATGTTAGTATATTTTCTGCGTACAGAATTAATTTGTGTCTTTATGATTGAATTTGAAACTTTGTCAGTGACAAAGTTTGATTTTTGTATTTCATTCACTATATTAAAGAGCATCTCTGTATCCGTTATCAGCACTATCTTTAGTTTGACATTATTGCTACAGAACAACTGACCCAACTCCTAATGGCTGTCCTCAAATTTGATGATCCCTGACTTCAGGTGATCTGCATCGCTTCTTGATGGATTAGTCTCATGTCCAAAGCTAGGAGCTAACCATGCCGTTCCTCAAGATAAGTTAGCTCCTGTTATAAGAGTTGCAAAACAATAAGGTGTTGACGCATGTTGGGCCGTTCATTCTTGTGAAGTTCGAAACGAACCAATGGCGAGGCTGTGCTTGATAGTGATTGGATGCTTACATGGCCTGGATTCTTACAATTAGCACTTCTCCATGTTGCTTGATGCTCCCTGAGTTTGTAGTAGCCCTTGCCTATGATTCCAGAGTACAGTTTATATTTTTTATTGCGAACACTGGCTGGTATGTAATGTGGTTACACTAGGACGTCTGATCACAGCAAGTCATTAACTTTTCTGATTTTATCTCATTTTGGGGCATGCAAAACCTGCTACCTGTTTCATGATAAATGTTTTAAATATTACCTTGCAATTATATTTTGGGAATTCCTAATTTGCAGTCTATTTGTTGGATAACAATTATGAATTTCTTTAACTGTTTAAGACTGACAAGTCTGTTACTATAAAAACAGTAGGTATACTAAGATTAAATAATCTGGAAGGTGATTGAGTAAGTTTTTTTTGGAGGAGGCTTTTATGATAACGAGAAAACCACCTTTTTAAACATAAAATATCTTTGGACAAAACTGGTGATTTTTTATAAGTTTTGAGGTTTCTTCTTTATTTAGGAAATTATGTCAACTGGGGATCTGAAATGTCATGATTTTCAAATATTAATAAAATCTGTTGTGATTTATCAAAAATAAACAGTTCCCACCAATTATTAAAAAAAAAGAAATGAAAAAGGGTATTCGATTTTTGATGTAGAAACAAAAGCTTCTACTCAAGAAACTATTCTTTGATTTATATAAATTTGATATTATTTTTAAGCTTGATAAGGACAAATAGTTGTACCAAGTTGTACCTATTCTAAGTAACAGCACAAATTTATAAATACAAATATTGTTAATACTGGATAAGGAGTATCATTACATTTCAGAAGTGGGTTTAACCAAAAGGGTATGTAAAACTTTTATATGAATTGCTTGATAAAAACTGTTACTCTCACTTTTGAAGAATCAACCATGAGGCATATATTATGAGAAAGATTACAATGCTTGATACACAATGCACATTTTAGTTTTTGCTAAAAGTATATCTTATGACTATACTATCATAAGGTTTCTACACATACACAGGGATTTAAATGAGTAACAGTTGTACATGTTTTATTTGTGATTATTTACAAGCATCCTGAGGTTATTCTCAGTTATTTATTATTCTTGATTTAATTATTGCCATGATAATTTACTAAATGATTACCCTGTGAACTAGGTATGTTCACAGTGTCTATGTTTTGAGACATGCTACGTGTATGTGACTTGGCTAAATTGAGTGGGTATGTTTCCCACTGGATACTGAGCGAGTCACATGTCGTCGGTTTTAACTAGGGGCGTACTAGTGATTTCACTTGATTCTTGAGTGAGTATGGTTCCTGCTGGTTTGTTGAGTGAGTTACTGGTCGTCGGTTTATGTTAGGGGGCGTACTTGGTGATTTCACTGGATTTTTGATTAGGTGTTTCCTACTGGTTGTTGAGTGAATCACTAGTCGTCGCAGAAATCATTGTGAATGCCTAGTAGCTTGAGCTAGCTAGTACCTATGTTGCTACTATTAGTTACCTGAATTGAGTAATCTGATAACATACTTCATGATACGAAACTGTGATGATCATAACCCTCTCGACATGCTAAACTATCTGGCAACCAGAAAATAATGTCAAATAGGCATAGCATTGTTGGGGAACTTGACTAATAAGCTATTTAAATAATAAAACTGCAGATGTATTGAAAAATACATAGGTTTGATTCGTCAAATCATTTTCATAAACAGTTACAGTACCTACTGACATAATGACATTATTAGTAACATTGACAGATAAATTGGACATAATAATTTTGGAATAGACTCTGGGCTTTTGTCCCACTCCAATAGATTAAACTAACTAAATGATGTGTTGTGTGGTGCGTATTGACACAAGTTAACATTTGTAAGTCATCTGTTAGCTTTAATTGGTTGTATGCTTGTGATAAGTCTTAGTAAATTTTCTTCCACCGTGCAATTTAGTAAATAGCTCTTCTATACGTGGCAAATGATATTTGTCTACTAACAGCTGTTTGTTCAAGGTTACGGAGTAGTCGGCACAAATTCGAATATCTCTATTGTTTTTCAGCACTGGGACAATGGGGCTGGCACATTCTGACCATTAACCGGTTCCAGTATGCCAACCTGGACTAGTCTATCTAACTCGCGGTCAATCTTGTCTTTAATGCAAAAGGGACTTGTCGCGCTTTAAAATAAATTGGCTTTGAGCCCGGCTTGACCTGGAGACTGCCCTTTGGCCCATTATAACACCCTAGTTCGTTTGAAAACAATTTCGGATACTTCGTTATCATTTGTTCCACATAGTTTCTACAGTTATTAAGAGCCCTCTTACAGTCCACTAGCGCCGCCAATCGAAAAAATGTCATAACTCGTAAATAGAATCAAAAATGCAAAATGTGGTCTATTATTACTGTAGAAAAGGCAATAACGTAATTTTATAACACATTGTCACCACTTGAAATATAGCTGTTTAGCTAAATCGTGCATTTGTAACAAAAACGGCCGTTTATGTTTTGAATGCACGATTTAGCTAAACAGCTATATTTCAAGTGTTGATAAGGGGTTATAAAATTACGTTATTGCCTTTTCTACAGTAATAATAGACCACATTTTGTATTTTTGATTCTATTTACGAGTTATGACCTTTTTTCGATTGGCGGCGCTAGTGGACTGTAAGAGGGCTCTTAACTGTTGCAATTTTTAAATTGAACTTTGATAAAAAATCCCTGCCTAATAAACACGGACCATCACACATAACTACATAGACTAGTATATCTATCGTTTTCGATTTGTAAGTGATTGGTAGCAAAATAGTTCCTGCAGTTTCAATGTTGCTGCCATTGTAACTATGGAGTAATGTTTTACTTTTGTGTAATTGCAAGGATTTGAAGTAATAATTGAACACTTTTTCGACGTCTTGCTCCCTGGCGGAACCACCTTTGATGTAACAAGTATAAGTTACATGAAAAATTCTATGGAATGTCTACAAAATTCTAGTCCTATTAAAAAAAAGTCTATATCTCTAGTTTCGACGAAAACTTTTATTTAAAGTGGTTGCGCTGCGGAGTATCCTTCCCAGCGAAACCACCATGATATTTCTATTACTATACATAGTATTTGCAAATATATAATCTATACATATAATAAAATCGTTGAGACCAAAAAATCTGTTCATTGAAGATTAAAAAAAAAAAAGAATTTAATAAATAACAGCCTTTCAATGCCACAAAACAAGAAATCGTACAGTATTTAAGACCACAATACACCAAATAGATCATATAAATAATAATCCTCATAAGGACAATTCTTTGGAGTGAAATTTCAACGGGACGCATCTCCCGACATCGGTTGCCGGGGCTGACCAGTGCTGAGCAAAATGCCAGCTTGGCCGGCGCAGCTGCGCCCCGGGACGGCAGTGCGACTGTGCGCGGCTACTACTGGGAGCTCGTAGACATCTGTACGAAGATACAACTCGCGAAAAGGCAGGCCCCGTGTACCAGCAACGGTCGCCGGGGCTGCGTTTTGTTTCTGCATTAATCACGGCGCCCGAGGCCCGGAGCACGATTCCAGTGTTTTAATAGACTTTTAATTGGTTTTTATTTATATTATTATTATTTTTTTTTGTTTTTTAGTTTAATAAAATTATTTTAAAGTTAAGTATATTTTGTAACTGGCGTATATGAGCATCAGCGGCAGTGATTTGGTGGACAACAGTGCAAATCAACCTTCAACATCGCTTAACACCCTGGAGAGATGCCCGCTTTGTACTCAGGCACGGTTTTTTAAAGGTAAGCGGGGTCTGAACGTGCATATTGGGAAAGTACACAAACTTCCCAATGCATCCACCTCAGACCCTGTCTCAATAGCCACACCTACAACTCCGTCAACATCCTCTTTCGACCCATTTTGGAAAACCCTTTCAAAATTCAAAAACTCTGTTCCAGTACTAAAGCGAGTTCCTCGAGGCGCTAGACCGCTTGTAGCCCAAAATTTAGCTGGTTGCGTTCGCCTTGCCGTCCGGGAGAACTCGTTAAGTGCTTGGGAGCAGTTGCTTACCTTCCCTTATCGTATTCTACATGTGAAAAAGAATTTGGCCACAAAAAAAACTTTAACCGCTCTTATCAAAGATAACTGTAATATTTCGGCTCAAAATTTTGTTCCTAATATATCACAGGGATATACCTCTTCGAGAGGTATATCACATCTGGTTGAATCTAAGTTAGGGGAAGGTGACATTAGCGGTGCAGCCAGGATTCTCTTCAGTAGCGATGTGGTGGCACCGTGTTCTCCAGAAACACTCGCAGCTCTGGAGTCCAAACACCCTGCCCCCGCGGATGGCCTTTCTTTTCCCGACCCTCCTGATTCGGATATTCACTCCCTCACCATTACAGGTCGAGAGGTGGTCACAGCCGTTTGCTCCTTCCGGAGTGGCTCTGCCGGTGGCCTTGACGGCCTAAGTCCTCAGCACTTGAAGGACCTAATTTGTTCAGGCGCAGGGGAAGCCGGTGAGTTGCTCTTGAGGGAGCTTACGGCTCTGATTAACCTTATACTCTCCGGCAAGGTGAACGAGGCCGTCATCGACGTCTTGTACGGGGCCAATTTATGTGCCCTGCGCAAGAGGGATGGCGGTATTCGTCCCATTGCCGTGGGTACTACTTACCGTCGTATGGCAGCCAAGATTTGCTGTAAATTTTATGGTGAGGCTGTTTCGGAAAAATTTCAGCCCCTGCAGCTAGGTTATGGTTCCAAAGGGGGCTGCGAGGCTGCCGTACACGCTTTGTCGACCTACCTAAATTCTGGCAAAGGTGAGGTCATCCTGAAGGTTGATATTAAGAATGCCTTCAATTCAGTTAATAGGGACACCTTGTTAACAGAAATTAAAAAAGAATTACCTCAAATTTATAGTTTTCTTTGGCAGTGCTACAGACACCCGTCTAAATTACTTTTTCGTCACAACCTTCTGGAATCTGCTGTTGGCTGTCAACAAGGTGACCCCCTCGGGCCAGTGATTTTTAGCTTAGCTATTCACCCTATTGTTCAGCAGCTAAATTCAAAATTTAACGTTTGGTATCTTGATGATGGAACCTTGGGCGGCGATGTAGATACAGTTTTAAATGATTTAATTTTCTTGAAAAATAATCTTCATTTCATTGGCCTTGACCTAAACCTTGCGAAATGTGAACTGTTTGTAGCAGACCATACCGACCGACAATTGACAATTCCTAAATTTAACGCAGTAGCTCCTAACATCAAAATTATTGACAAAAGTTCTCTTCGTCTCCTTGGGTCTCCAATTTTCGAAAACTCCTTTCCCGATTTCATCGAGGAAAAAATTCAAAATTATAATGATAATTATTTCGGAAAGGTTGCTCCAAATTAACATGCATTCGGCCATCACCATCATCCGTTATTGCTGTTTCGGCCCTAAATTAACATATTTCTTACGTGCTTCTCCTTTATGGAAGCACACTCATCTTTTAGACAAAATCGATCTAATCATAAGAAATTCTTTATCATCCATTTTAAATGTGGCTTTGGACGACCGGGCCTGGACCCAAGCTACTCTACCCATTCGTATGGGAGGGCTCGGCGTCCGCAAAATTTGTAGTATTAGTTTACCGGCTTTTATTTCCTCGGTTCATGGCACTGAGAAATTAATCAGGAAAATCCTGGCTTCCACACTGGTTGATTTTGATGTGCTGTGCTTCGCCGAGGGTATAAACGCTTGGAAACTCGCTTGCCCGAACTCTGAAGAACCCGATTACCCATTTTCCCAGAGACGGTGGGACGAGCCGCTCTGCAGAGTAGTTCAGATCAATCTACTGAACACGTCTGCTACTACTGCTGAGCGTGCGCGCCTGCTGGCTGTGGGTGAATGGGAGTCGGGTCTTTGGCTTCATGCACTACCTTCGTCGAACACTGGCAGTTGGCACATTGCTCGACGACACCACTTTCCGCCTCGCTGTTGCTCTACGCCTAGGCGCTCCATGTTGTTCTCCTCACCGCTGTCACTGTGGTGAAGCTGTCAACAGCCTCGGACACCACGGCCTGTCATGCAGCCGAAGTGCGGGCCGATTTGCGCGGCACGCGAACTTGAATGACATCATCCGCCGATCTCTTGTTACCGTCGGTGTTCCAGCTTTATTAGAACCCAACGGTTTGGCACGCGACGATGGCAAGAGACCGGACGGTATGTCTTTGTTTCCATGGAAGATGGGTAGGCCTCTAGTGTGGGACGCTACATGTGTCGATACTCTTGCGCCTTCCCATCTTCCTAGTTCATCGTGCTGTGCAGGGGCTGCCGCTGCGGCTGCGGAGAACCTCAAGCGGCGTAAATATAGTAACCTTATTGGTAACTATATTTTCGAGCCGTTTGGGGTTGAAACTCTAGGACCGTGGGGTCCGAGTGCTCACAGCCTTTTTAAGGAAATTTCAAAACGTTTAGTTGACACTTCCCGTGACCCTAGGGCTGGCTTTTACCTTGGTCAAAGGCTTAGCGTTGCCATTCAGCGTGGTAACGCTGCCAGTCTCTTGGGGACATTACCAGTTGACAGCGTAGAGGAGGAGTTTTTTGACGCCATTTTTTAAGTTTTTATTTTAAGTTAGTTAGTTTAGTTCATTTTAGCAAATTGTAAATTTTACTTTAGTTTAAACTTAATAAATTTAAAAAAAAAAAACGATCAGGGTGACTTAAAATAAGTAACTGAACATATTAAAACCATTTTTAAAATTCGTGTTTGTTTGTTTGTTTGTTTGTTTGTTCGCGCATCACGTACATACACGTACGCGCATAAAACTTCTGAACGGATTTTGATAAAAACTTTACTAATCTATTTAAATAAACTCAGAATAACACTTAGGCTATAGAAATTATTGAAAATTTTGGAAAAAGGGGGGTTAAAGTTTGTATGAAAAAAAAAATTAGATTGTTCTAGATTCATGAAACTCAGAGTAAATACTTATTATTAAAAATAAAGAAATACCTGTTTCAGCATTTTTTTTTAAATCATCCAGAGACGTAAAAAAGAGGGTTTTCTGTTTAAAATTAATTAACTTCATACACCTATACAATAAAATCCATTGAAGTGGAAACCTTTAAAAGTTGCTATAAATACTTCAAAACTAATACAGGTAAATGTAATTTCTCAATTTTCTTGAAATTTGATTTTTGAAGTGAAAACGCCCAAAATAGCGGAATTCAAGAAAATCGGCTTTCCTCGGTATAAGTAGTTTGGTAATACAGGGTGGAAACGGTAAACGGGGCAGTAAGGGGAGCTGCAGCTGCACAAAAATGGTCTTAGGTAACAATCCGTAATTTTTTCACAAAATGTTTATCCCCATTCACAGATTTAATTAAAAAATAAAGTACAGTTAGCAAGAAAATTGCCATTTTACACAAAAAATTTTTTTGATGCCAATCATTCTTTTTTATTTTACATAAGACATAAAGCCGGAAAAGTTACAAAAACATTACAAACGAGTACAAATCCTACTATCTACAAATAAAAAATGCTTTGTGCTGAAGGACTATCTGATGGATCAACGCACAGCCTAAACCGCAGATTGTTGAAACCTGAAACTTGGAGGGTGTATTTTCTGTATAACGTAGGCATACGATAAAAAAGAATTTTGAAATTATACCCTTAAGGGTGTGAAAAGGGGGGGGCAAAGATTGTATGGGAATATGTGATTCCTTGGTCCAATCTACTTCAAACTTTGCAATCAACAATATTAACAGAATTGATGGACGCGTTTCATATTGCATTGAAATTCATCCCCTAACGAGGTTAAAAAGGGGTAGAAAGTTATTTTGGCGGTGATTTGTTTCGAATTTGATATCAATACTCCTTCGAGATTTTGATAGAAACTACAAGTTATTTTGATACATGTTTCAAAACCCAATCCGTTTTATTCCAAAAAGGTTGAACTCATATAAAAAATTGGTGCAAAATTGCTAATACCCTTTAAAATTGGAATGTCTCGAAAGTCACCGTAAAATATTAATACCGCATTTGAAGGTTTCTAAGCTTTGAAGAGGTTGTGCACTTTAAGACACGGCGTCATAGCGTAGGGACGTAGAGTTTGAAATTTTAAATGGTAAGCAGTTGTAAGAGGTCCGCAACGGTTAACAGCAGCTATATCGTGTTGCGGCTCATTTAATGCACCTTGATGAGAACTGCAGACCTAGCTGGAGTATGACTGGCATCGAGTGTCTAAGTATGAAGATGTAAAGCTGTCAATAGAAGCCTTTAAAGCTGTTTTTGTAAACATGGTAATTTATTCTTATTCAAATAAATACGTTGTTAATCACAAGTATTTGATTTTGAACAAAATTGCCCTTGGGTACGTAAATTGACTTCAATGTATATCTTAGGAGATCCACCGTTTTAAGTAATTCCGCAGCAAAACAATGATCATGTACCGGGCGCGCATTTTCATTATGCGGAAGGATGTGTGTGATGTGCTTTTTTCTATTATAGGTGCTTACGACCCACTCTCTGTAAACCTCTCTTTCTCTTATGTGACGCAGACGAAGTTGCGCGGGTCAGCTAGTATCAAATAATTCTATAACAATTCTATATTGAACTGGCACCCCTAAATCTTCAATCTAATTTAAATATTCTTACCAAACGGTGCCTCAAACTTTGTCTTTGAAATAATCACTAAGTGCCTAGAAATAAGAATTGAAACAACTAGTTATATAAGAAATTAACCACTGTACAACTTAACTTATGTTACACACCAAAAAAAACATACTTCTTGTTACAAATTATAAAACACGTGAAAAAAATTGGTTGCCTGTAAAGTCGGTATACGGGCGAAAGTTTTACGTGACAACGACTTTGAGTAGTAAAATAATTTTAATGTGAATATTCATTCGTGTAGTAGGAAGAAGGATGAAATAATAGTAACAATTTAAAACATTTATTTATACAAAGAATTATATTGCGCAAGACATGAACCGGTGTGTATGCCTATCTCTCTCACTCTCTCTCTCTCGCTCTGTCTCTCTCGCTCTTAGGCGGGCTAACTGTGCTCGAGTGGAAGGGACGCGTGCCTTTCACTTTTTATGTCTGTCTCTCTCGCTCTTAGGCGGGCTAACCATGCCCGAGTGGAAGGGACGCGTGCCTCTCACTCGCTCTCATTGTGAGCGCATAACGTGAGCGGAGCGTAACGCAGTTTCTTGAAGTGTCACCCGGCAAACCACGTTGTCACGTCAAAAAAATAGACTTTGGCATAAATTAATATATCTAACTGCATATATTTCTCTTTACATTTGTTCTTATCTCTTTAATTGAAGAATCATCTTAACAAAACCATTTGGCGCCACTTTTGCAGTGTGCTTTATAGTGTCCTAAGCCACTTGGTAATCCTAGCACATATTCTATGGCGGCCACAATACTGGCTTAGGACACTATAAAGCAACCTCGAGCAAATGTATGAAACAGCTGATTATTTTTTTACGATTACGATGGTGGTCCCATAGATAAAGTTGTTCAGTTTGATGGTCTATAGCACACTCTTTCATATGACTATACCCTTTTTGTTACTCGTTGTATAGATAATAATAATATTAATTTATTTTCTTTTTTGGTGCTCAATTCTATTTTAGATTTATTTTATTTGAATTTGGATTAGGTTCAGTAAAGAAATGTGTCAGCAACAAATTGCTGTTTCAATCGTTTAGACCAGTGGTTCCCAATTAGTTTTTGCTGCGTACCACTTCAAAAAATACCTCAAACCTGCGTACCCCTTATTTTAGCAATCACACTAATATTATAAATGCGAAAGTTTTTGAGTGTGTGTAGATTTGTTACTTCTTCACGCTCAAACACCTGGACCAATTTTGATGAAATTTGGTATACAGGTAGTTGAAACCCTGGATGAACAGATAGGCTACTTAAACCGCTGGTAACACCGCGGGGCACAGCTAGTGGTAAAAAAATAATAATTCAGTTTAATAATACATTGTTACCCTATGGGTGAAAGTAACTTATTTAGTCCCGAGACGGGGTCTGTGCTCTGAAATATAGTAAAAAATCCTGGGCTTATATTTTAGGAGCTGCAAGACTAATACGCCATGGCTGCGGCATTAAAACGGTGAAAACACATTTTCGCCGATATCTCGCTAAAAAAGCAACGCAGACATCTGAAGTATTTTGTAAAACCCAGACGTGGTCGCGGCCATGACGTTTTTTACAAATTCAATCTGTTACTTAGCAAAATTTCTGGTCTCTGCAATGCTTAGTTTTAAAGATCTCCGTGGCCGCGTAGTTCGGAGCGTTTCAATGGCGTGGCCACGTTCAAACCCTTATAACTTTTTAACCATAGCTTTGACACATTTATGGTTTTGGGAGTCTACTTTTACAATTTTTTGCAAAATCAGGGCAATTAAAAAAAAATGTCATGGCCGCGCCATCGAATTGGGCACAAAAATTGAAAATATTTTGCCCAAATCTATGTTATTTTAAAGAAATATTTGTAACTAAATTATAACTGCATATGCAATGTCTTAACTGTTAGGAAATTGTACATCTTAAGATCCATCCTCTACAAGCACACTATGAACTCGTTCAATAAGCAGCTTGTCAGTCAGCGGCGGCGTGGGTTTCCTTTATGTCCTGCTGTCTCTTGCAGGACTGCCTTCGCAAGACGTCAGTTTATTGGCCTAAGTGCTAGGCTGTATAATAAAGCCCACAAACAGCTAAATATTTATGCCTTGACTAAAGGCGAGTTAAAAAACAAGCTAAATTCTTGGTTACAGACATTGACATATAGTGATACCGAAGAGCTGCTAACCACTGTACAGTAAAGAGATAGGTTTACACACAGAACACAACACATCCACTTACTCATACACACAGGCATGTAAGCATGCGCACACACACACATGCACCCAAACACACACACTCACACATACACCAACACACACACATTCACCAACACACACACATTCGCCAACACACACTCACACACACTCATGTTTTTATTTCATCTTTTGTTTTTTTTTTTTCATTTTATACTTTAATTTAACATAAGTACTTTGTTCGCCTACTGCACGTACCAATTATTTTTGTAACCGTAATAAGACTCACTGTGAATGGATACGCTTTCCTAAGATACAGACAGATTTTCTGCCTAGTTTAGGAAAGGGAGTCCTTTGACTTATTATAAATGTACTGGTTCTATTTATTTATAACATCTTATTACATAAGACAGCTTTGTATACATGTACAATCTACTTATTAAATAAATTATTATATTATATATTATAACTAAGTCATTTAAAGAAAAAAATTGAATGAATACTGAATTTTATGTTATTTCAATTTTTCATCGCGGTGTAATTTGGAGGCTGCATAGAAGTCGGAAAATGGTTCATTATAAATGTGAATCGTAATAAAATAATATTTTGGAAATTGTTCTTGTTTTTACTGATAGCCGCATGTACCCCTTGATGCAACTTCACGTACCCCTGGGGGTACGCGTACCACTAATTGGGAAACACTGGTTTAGACTTAAGGTGAAAGCGTCAGGGTGGCCCGCGAAATTCAAATTTTCTTACGTTTTTTGCAGTTTGCAGGGCAGTGCTAAGTTGTATGTTGATAAACATATCGGTCGCGACTGTAAGACGTATGTAGTTACAGAATTATAATCATCAAAATCATGATGAATTTCGCGGGCTACCTTGGAGCATCCCCCTTAAGCAAAAATATAGATATCCTTCCTTGGACATTATTGAATTTGATGTGTGTAGGTCTTCTAGTCTAAGCAGATGCAGCTAAACGCTGGTGTTGATCCGGCAGTGTGTTGTATGGTCGTGTCCTGGTGCAGTTGCTAGAGGAGTACCCGATGGAGGCGGGGATGCGCGCGCCAAAGGCGGACGAGGCCGCGCCGGCCGCCGACGACGTGGCGCCCAACTTCAGGGAGCTGGCGCTGCTGTTGCAGCAGTCCGCTGACATCTACGGCCGTAACGTGGACTACCTGTACCAGCACGTGCTCGACATCAGGAACTCGCTGCAGGCCCCGCCGTGAGTCATGCAACACCTTACGATTGTTTCATACATTCAATCTTTTCTAATAGGTAAACGATTTTTTTGTTTGTACTGAATAAGCTTCGAAACGAAATTATCAGGAAGTAACATAAGCCATAAAGTATATTTAAATCATGCAAATTAGCCGAGCTATCACGGTCCAGTGCTAGTTGTTAGTGCTAGTTACGAAGTCACGGTCAAGTGTTAGTTAGTGCTAGTTACGAAGTCGCGGTCTAGTGCTAGTTAGTTAGTGCCTATAACAGACGAAGTCGCGGTCAAGTGCTAGTTAGTTAGTGCGTATAACAGACGAAGTCGCGTTCAAGTGCTAGTTAGTACTAGTTAGTTAGTGCCTATAACAGACGAAGTCGCGGTCAAGTGCTAGTTAGTGCAACATCGCAACGTTAATAGTCTTATGTACCTTCTTGTAATAACTTATTACGTTCGTAGGCATCTATTTGAACTATGATTTGAAATACCCAGAAGTTCGTTCATAATCAAAGATGTTGAAAATATGAGAAACTGTTCTGTCTTTGTTACAAGTAACCGGCGCGGCGGTTCCTTGCACTGAATGTATGAATTCGATTTGTTTTTCAAACTGCTTATTTTTTTTACTGTTATTAACTTTATTCTTAAACCGCTACTCAGCGGCAGAAATAGGTTTAGATAAACCTAGCACCAGGAGTTTCCGAAGAAATTCCTTCACAAAGAGTTCGAACATCAGTATTACCACAAGTAACTCGCTCGCTCCGTCCGCAGGGTAGCAGGCCTGGCCGCCTTCCAGCGGATCACCTTCCCGGGCTGCATCCGCGAGCGCAACGAGTACACGCCCGCCGCCAACCGGCTGCACCCGCAGCTGCCCAACACCTTCACGGAGCTGGAGCCGCGCGTCATGACTGCGGCCTCCTGGGGCGCCATCTACGACTACGACAACGAGTTCATCGGCCTGATCGACGACTTCGGGGTCACCACGGACATCTGCCACGTCAGTATCAGCACGAGTCGAGCTAGCGAGCCCGCGTATCGCGCCGAGACATGGGAGACATGTGGCGTCTGTGCTTCGATGACCCATGATCAAGTTTTATGTTGTCACAGTCGGAAACGGGGATGCTGGTGGACGACTTCGAGCCCCGGACGCTGTTCGACCCGGAGGGGCCGCGCCCGCTTACCATGGGGGACCTCCAGGACGCCTTAGATAGTGCCGCGAGCCCACCTGCGCTCGCCAGCCCGATTGAAGCCGAGCCCAGCTCGCCGCTGCCCGGCGATGCCGCCACGCTGGTCCAGACTGCTGCGCCGGACCAGACGGCGGTGGCCGAAGTAGCCCTGCAGACGCCTCTTAAGAGAGAACGGAAAAGGCGTCATAGCGTTATCAATATGGATGACGTTATCGAAGGCGGTTTAAAAATTAACATTAATGAAGGTAAGTCTGACTTAAAGTTCCCAAATTCAGAAGAGGCGAAAATCTTATTACACAGTACACATTACACACAGCGTTCATAGACAGCTGTAGCCATTTACACAACATCCATAACATACTCGCCGTTAAACCGCCGTTATAACCGTTACTTTGAAACCCTTTCGAGGAATCCGGTACAGCGTTGTCCAGCAAAGTAGAAGTGTAACGAGGACGGCTTCACCATAGTTCAGAAGAAGAAGATGAAGCCTACTTGTCGCAATCAATGCGGTACTGGACTGTCAGGACCAAATATGCTGCTGCCTCCAGCAATACCAACGACGTTGCTTTATGTATCCCGACTGCATCACTCCACGAAGGTTGAGGAGGTCGTAGAGTTCATCAAGGTGGAGACCAGCTAGACCTTGAGGGTCGAGCTTGGGGGCCGCGTCACAACACCAACTTCAAGTCGTTTGTGGTGCGAGTTTCGACACAATATCTAGACAAGTTTCTCGAGAAAGAGTTTTACCCGAAGTGTGTTGTCTACCGACGTTTTCGCGGCAGGCTACGTGACAGCGCGCAGCGTAACACAACGCCATCACTTCGTGTGTCATAGTTCATCCAAATAATATATATAAGTCACCGTAAAATTGTAAAAGTGTTCTTTGATTAACCGATTTTTTTAATCAAAGAACACTGGCCACAGCGCGAACATATTTTGCTGAAATTTTATTTTAGCGTCTGCCCATGAAAAATTTGTAAAAGTATAGAGTTTGAATTCCTGAACAGTTTTGTCTTCTGTTATACGAAGTCAGGAATTAAAGATATATTAGTTTGAAGTTATAAAGGTTATAATTATGTGTAGTCACAACAGATGAATGAAAAAATAAGTACTTATTACTTGGCACACACACGCAAAGTAAGGGTAGATCCCTTATTAGCGTGTAAATTACGCAATCTATTGATTTTCAAAGTCACCCCTGGGTTTAACGTTAATAGACATTGTGTTACTTGATTAAATACTTCTTTCTGTAAACTATTCCACTGATTCCTCAAATAATTAAAAAAGCATTTTATTTGTCTACTCATTTCAATCAATTTCAATCAGGAGGCGGGAAAACGTTAAAGAGTGTAGGCGCGCTTTTTCGATTTTAACCTTTTTTATAATAATAATAAAAAGTTTATTTCGGAACAATAACACGACACAAGGTTAACAGGTAAAACGATGGAAGCTGCAAAAGTATAAACTGTAGCGCAGCCACCAACGTGCTCCTCCAGATAATAATGGAAAAATGTTCCACACAAAAAGTGCTTACAGTTAATTTAGGTTTACTTGATTAATAACAAAAACAAAAAAGAAAAGTATATAAACAGTAGGACAATAGTTATGAATTGGTATCAATAATTATGAATTGGTAACAATAATTTTACGTTGATTGACGATTTTGATGTCGAGAGTAGCGAGCGGGTGAATGGGTGTGTGGGTGAGTGTTAATGAATTGTGCGAGGTGTGTGAGGTTTTGTTGAGTTGTGTGAGAGAGTGATGTGTGTTTTACACTTCCACGAGTTTCTCTTTGTCATCGAAATTTTGTGATTTCAGCCAGGAGTCAAGTTTCATTTTACATTTGATCTTGGTTAGTGGAGTTTAATTTTTTGTTTAATTTATTGTAGACTTTTGAACTTATGTGTTTGTAATGACCACTTGCAGCTACGGTTCTACGGGACTCAGTGGCACAAACCCTATTCGAGCGGCGAGTAGAACAGCATTTAGGATCAAGAGTAAGTTGGCAGTGTTTGCGAAGAATAGTTTGGAGGACGAATAGCTGTCTGACAGCAAGGACCTGGCAGAGGGTATTTACAGAAGATGTCGAATATTGGATCGGTTTCCTTGCCAGCACTTTAAGAACAGCTCTCTGCGCTCTTTCGACACGTAGCATCACTGTTTTAATAATAATAATAATATCATTTTATTATCAGGCAACTAAGGCCCATAGATAAAATACACAAATAACAAAACAACAAAAACAATAAACTAATGCATATTCTAACTTATAAAAACTATTATTAAACACGTAACGTGGTCGGCGTCGTGTTTCGCTGCGTGGTGTCGCGTAACCGGCACCACCCCAGACCGTTAGGCAATACCCCAGAACAGACTGAGCGAGCGCAAAGTAGAGGTTATTAGACATTTAAAATAAGCCACTCCTCTGAGTTTTTAAAAACATAGATAAGTTTTCTCACACGAGCTAAAGTTGAAGCAATATGTTGCTTCCATTTCAAGTTGCTATCAAGGGTGACACCAGGATATTTAATGTAAGAGGTATTTTCTAATTGTTGACAGCCACAGTTTGCGTGTAAGTTTGGACTGGTGTGCGCATGAATTTCAATCGGTGTGGGAGGCTGACTTGACTTCGGAGTAGAGAATGTGATAAATTTGGTCTTGTCTACATTTAGAGTGAGAAGAATTGTGGTCAGCCACTTATCCCTGTGATGTATGCACCTCAGCAGGCCAGGAGTAATCCATGGCTTAATGATACGCTTTCTACTAGGAATTTGTGACACATGTGAATGGGATTTGATAGCCAAAGACATAATGGAAACAAGAGATTCAGCAGCTTCATTTGGGTTGAGGGACTATAGGATTAAGGAAAAATCGGTGCTGTTAATTTGTTCAACAATCCGAGGCAAATCAATTTTTAATCTGGCGTGGCGAGGAGTTTTCGTTTTTACATTGAGGTTGCAATATAATAATAAGGGGAGTGATCAGTAATGACAGAATCAATAATTAGTGTAGTAACAGTTCTTTGAGTGCGGAGTATCACATGATCAAGGCAATTCGAGAGTCTAGTGGGGAGAGTGTAGGCTGGCAGCATTGCATGCGACGCTGTGAGATTGAGGTATTCATCCGTATTTGGGTCGGAGCTCTCAGGTGTAATGTTCAGGTTAATGTCACCAATAATGGCTACGGTTTCAAATTCGGATAAGGCACTAAGCAAACTGTTTACGCTGCTAAGAAAATTAGTCAAATCTCGGTATGAAGGGGAACGGTAGATTGCGATAAAGGCAGCTTTATTTGATAACTAGCGGACGTCACGCGGTTTCACCCGCGTAATTCCCGTTCCCGTGGGAGTACAGGGATAAAATATATCCTATGTTACTCGTGGATAATGTAGCTTTCCAATGGTGAAAGAATTTTTAAAAACGGTCCAGTAGTTTTTAAGCCTATTCATTACAACCAAACAAACAAACAAACAAAGTTTTCCTCTTTATAATATTAGTGTAGATGTAGATTTAAGAAGAAGAACATTTGCCTCGTTAAATATAGGTGTTTCGACAGTGGTATCGAAGCAATCTCTCACTTAGACAACCACACCCTCATTTTGTGTTTTGTAGGACCAAGTGTACGAGTTGTACCCGGTTAGTGTGGGGTTTTTATTTGTAAATTTGCCTTATTATCTCTGTAAATGTTTATTAATAGTTACTGTATAGTGTTAATTAGTATAGATAGTAATCACAATGGTAAAGAAGAGAAAAAGGAAGGAGGGGGATCCGCCTCCGGATCCCCAGCAGGTATTATCCACCGATTCGGATTCCGCGGAATCGGCGGTAACTTGCTTTTCTTTTAGAGAAAACAATGCCGACAAGGATCCGAAGGATAAAGATAAAATATATAAAGTTAAAGGATCCACACGCAAATACCCGGAAGATACCAATCTTAAAGAGCTTGTCGTATTCTTAAATCATATTGAGGAAAATAAACCATTCAGTGTTAAGGACCGTATGGCTCTGTTTAAAGGAATACGTGAGCATGGCGTTTCAGGAGTAATGCATTTGCGCTCCATAAATAAGTTCAAAGTCGGCATTACCTTTGATTTACCGAATACCTAACGCAAATATGTTCCTTAAAAATTAAAAAAATATTGGATCAGTTGCCATTAAAACCATCCATTCCTGCCGCAGATATAGAGGTAACTTAGATCCTGACCTCAGTACCTGTTGACATGTTCAATAAATAATATTTCTCATTGATTGGCAGTTCCCAAAATGTTGTTCAGGTCAGGCGCTTCATGCGCAGGGTAAAGAGTTTCGGTGGTGTAGAATTTGTTCCAACACAAGCAGTTGCAGTTACTTTCGCTCCACCATTCTTCTTCCCTACATACATTTAGACTCTTGGCGTCACGAGGTAAGCAAATATATCCCACCGGTAAAACAGTGTCTTAAGTGCCTCCGTTATGGACATATTGCAAAATTTTGTCGCAATACCGAGGTTTGCTCAATTTGTACATTGAATCATAGTTTTAAGAATTGTCAGGTCGACCTAAAGGATGCTAAATGCGCAAACTGCAAGGGCGACCACATAGCTATCTCCTCATCCTGTAAAAACAAAAAATAGAAGAAAATAAAATACAGTCAAGAAGTGGCACAGACTCAGATCTATTTAATATGAATGGTTTTCCAGCCCTAACAACAAACAATTTTGATGTACAGATCAACAATTTAATGAAATCCGATAAGTTTATAAATATTTTAGTAGAAACAATTACCAAAATAGTTAGTAATAAAGATGTTCCTATAAATACTTCATCAATTAAAGAGGTTTTAAAAAAACACTTTAAGGTACAATTACTTAATCTTCACAATGGATATATCAAATTTAAACATAATGCAATGGAATGCACAAAGTCTTAATAGCAACAAACATATATTTACCAATTTCCTCTACACAAACAACATTCACATTGCAATAATTAGTGAAACATGGTTCAAACCTGACCAAAATTTTAAAATAAAAAATTACAATATTGAAAGGAATGATTGTGGTAACAAACACAACGGAGTTGCCATAATATTTCATAAAAGTATTATCACTATCACTACATAGTATAAAACAAAGTCGCCTTTTCTGTCCCTATATCCCTATGTGCGCTTAAATCTTTAAAACTACGCAACGGATTTTGATGCGGTTTTTTTTAATGAATAAAGTGATTCAAGAGGAAGGTTTATATGTATAATACATGCATATTATTGTAGAGAAAAGTCGAGAAATTTAAAGATTTGTAATGTGATGTCGTAACAAACATATTTTTCTGCGCTTACATTGCAAACGCTGGCTTAACCTTACGAGATAGATCAAATTGATGTACTACGGAATTGTATATCTTTAAAAGATGAATAAAAAAGTCCGCGACAGCATATGTTTATCTCCTAAGGATAACCCACAGTAACCATTTTTATCTTTTGCATATTACAAAAAAAATATGGGTTATTTACCAAGCTATTTTAAACGATACAGTATCATTCCTTATCCAATTAATACATTAGATACGTTGTGCATTTCATGTAGACCAAAATTGCACTTTTTAGCATGTGATTTAAATGAATATTTTCGAAGATATTACAGATTTAAAAATTGCGGGACGTAGCGATTGCGGCGGTACCGGCCGGCCGCGGCCGGGGCGGCGGCGCCGCGCGGCGGGAGCGCGAGCCTATGTTTTTATACAACGTTCACAGTTTTTCTGTAGTGTATTTAGTATCAGCATTGTTCCCGTGCGAAGCCGGGGCGGGTCGCTAGTTTATAATAAAATCAACACTTATTTTGACAATTCTTTACAAAATACAACATTATTTTTTGTTTATACTAAACCCGAAAAGGGGTCATTGTACTCTGACCGTTGTTCAAAATGATGAGTACAATGACCCCTTTTCGGGTTTAGTATAAACAAAAAATAATGTTGTATATGTGTTAAAATTACAGTTAATAATAAAGAGATACGAGTATGTATAGTCAGTTTTATAGTCCCTTAAATTCTAATCCAGCTTTCAATAAGGAAAATTTTGATAATTTGGTTAAGTCTATACCTGGTCCTTTTATATTTGCTGGAGACTTTAATGCCCATCACACATCTTGGGGTTGTGGTTCTGACTCTCCACGTGGTCGAAATGTCTTAGAAGTCATTGAAGAAAATAATTTAACTTTGCTTAATGATGGTCAGGCAACAACTGTTGGCTCTCTAACATGGCGTCCTAATGCACTGGATTTGTCTTTGGTTTCTTCATCATTGGCACTCAATTGTGAATGGCAAGTACATGATAGTCCTCTTGGTAGTAGTTACCACATCCCTGCAATTATAAAAGTGGTGATTAGTAATAGTCAAAACAATGATTCTTGTAGAAATTTTCCAAGTACTGAACATTTGCCCACCTATGCAAATTATAAAATGGTGGATTGGCAAATGTTTAGTAATAATGTGGACGAATTATTAGTTGATTTCAAAACAGTTAATATATTGTCTTTTTTAAACTTTCACGATCAGAACACATTATATAATAATGTCCTCTCGATTCATATCATATTTTTTGTACAATTTTACGTACAGCTGCTGCTAATTCCATTCCAAATTGTAAAGTCAATAAAAATACCAGCAATCATTCATGCCCTACCAATAGAATTAGAAGAACCCTTGGTGGAATCAAAAGTGTACAGAGGCTGTATGGAAATAGGTAAGTTAAAACAGATTTTAAATTTCATTATAATTTCTAAATGATACTTTTTTATTATTTAACATAGCAATTAAACTTGAAACTTTAAAACTCCAATAATGATGGATGCTTCAATAAATGTTATGCATGTACCTTTCAGACCCTGTACCTTCCACATCAAAAGCACTCCATACTGAGTTCTACAACACTCAAGAAACTTTTTCAAAGGACATTTCTTTGAACATAATTTAGCTACTGCCTCAATAATTGAGTTGGGACAGCAAACTCCAAAGAAAAAGAGAAGATTAGACACTAAGTACCTTAATCCAACTTGCAAAAAGCTCTATATGGAGTACAGAAAATCAAGAAAATTACTTAGTTTTCATCGTAGAGCCAAAAAAGCGCACAAATTTTCGAAGGAACATACATTTGAGAAACTGACTGCCAAAATGAATTCTACAGCAAAAAGCATAATGTGGATGCAAATAAAACAATGTACAAAAAACAAAAAAGGTAGAAGATTCACGCAGGAAGAAAAGATTGTGTCACTGGCAATTCAGAAACAAAGCCCTAAAGCATATAAATTTTTACAAAAAAAAAAAAATATTGCCATCTGAAACCACATTAAACTAAATTAGTCATTGGACCTGGCATAAATTCACAGATATTTTCATCAATAAAAAAAGAGATAATAATATGTAACCACACCATTAATTAATTTTTGACCATATAATCATCTGCATGTTTTATCAGACTGTAGTGTATACTAAAATAAAAACTTATATTCATATTTTCAGGTATCCAATTGGAAAGAAGAAATAAAGTAGGTTTTATTTGACGAAATGGCACTAGATACAGCCCTTACATATCTTCAAAAAGATGTTATTCATGGTTTTGTTGACCTTACAGAACGTACCAATGACTTTGCAGATCATATATTATGTTTCATGATTAAAGGTGCTGTATACAAATGGCAGCAACCAATAGCATATTATTTATGTGAAGGTGCCACAAAAGCAATTGAGCTTAAATCAATACTAAAAATAATTGTGGAGTCAGTTGGAGAGACTGGTCTCATTCCAATTGCACTAATATCAGACCGGGGTTCAGCATTCCAATCGGCCTTGAAAAGTCTTCAGCAGGACACTAGAAGGGAGCAAATACTTACAGAAGAAATCATTGGTAATTAGCTCTTATACAAATGCTTCTGGACTAATTAATTGTTTTTTTGTATTTCTTTCATAGTAATATCCTACTTCCTACTATCCTACTAATATTATAAACGCGAAAGTTTGTATGTGTGGATGTATGAATGTTTGTTACTCTTTCATGCAAGAACTACTGTACAATTTCATCCAAATCCGTTGATTTGGATGAAATTTGGTACACAGATAGTTTATAACCTGGATGAACACATAGGATACTTTTATTCCGGTATGACGTTCCTGTAGGATAATTATCGAACAGTACGCGGGCGAGGCCGCTGGCAACAGCTAGTAACAAATATTTGAAACTTAATGTGCCTCATTAGCGGCCTTATACTGTACCTAGATGAATTTGTTGTTTTTTTGAAGAGACATTTGTGATGTCACTTACTACCACATCATATCAGTATTTAAGAATAAGTTAACTTTCTTGTTTATCATGGCGTTTTGGTATTTCAGATGACACAATCCACTTTGGCGGTTATCAATAAAACATTGTATTTGATCCACCACATCTGAATAAGGGGATCCGAAATATTTTTTTGAATAAAAACATTCTATTAAATGGGAGTATAGCAAGGCATTGTCGATGTTTATAAAATGGACTGCCTACACTACATGCTGAATCACGCTTGCTTCATAAGCTTACTGATGAGCATGTTATACCAGAAAAAATAAAGAAAATGAAGGTAACTTATTTATTTCAATTGTAATTTACTGTAAATAATCCCTATTGTTTGGCAGGTGATAATATACAGGGTGATTGGAAGATGGGTGCAAAGCTTTAAGGCGAAAATAGTACAGACAATTTAGAACCATTTAAGCCATGGTTGTCTTAGACGAAGTCTTACCAAATATTTTTAACCAAATTTTTAAGTTTTTTTTCGGAAATTCTCAAAATTTAATGTAAACTGCATAATTATGGCCAAATTGAATGATAAATGAATTCATTTTTTATTTATTTAATTAAAGTAATGTGTAAGCAATCAAGCAAAACATGTTTTAGGCTTCTGTGTCATTAGATATTTTTTTTACAGACATTTAAAGATCAGAAAAAATAAAAAAATTGTACAATACGTCTTTTAAACCTTATTCAAAAAAAAAACGGAGGGTGCTTTTTTTGTTCAAACCTTTTTGAAGACATGCTTGATAATCGCTCTTTCTTTTGAGGTATCATTTATGCGGATATCTTACAAATTATTGAAATTAGGGCCTACAAACCAATTTGAGGGAGAATTTTTTTTATTTTAGGCAGACTAATTAAAACAACATTTGAATTAAAATTATTTATTTTTCATGTTCAAAATGACGGCCGTGATTCCTAATACAAGCACGGCCCCGTCTTCTAACTTCTGTAGTCGTTATTTTCAACATCATCTCCTGCTTCATTGTCTCAAACGCTGAATTTATTCTTTGTATCAATTCTTCTCTAGTGTTAATTTCTTTGTTGTTATACACCAGTTCCTTGGCCCGGCCCCACACGAAAAAGTCCAACGGGGTCAGATCTGGGGAGCGAGCGGGCCAAGGGATGGGTCCATCCCTGCCGATCCAGCTATCAGGAAAGCAATTGTTGAGGTGTTCCCTTACATTTAAAGTCCAATGCGCTGGACAGCCGTCTTGCTGAAAGATGACTGTTCGGTCTCTTTCGAAGATCGGGACACCTGATTCCTCTACCAGCAGTGGTAAATCAATTTGCAGAAATTGCAAATAATTTTCGCCATTCAATGGATCAGGCAAAAAGTGGGGCCCAATCAATGTTCTGCCAATTATTCCAGCCCATACATTCACAGAGAATTTCATCTGAAATGACACCTGCTTCTTAAAATGTGGATTGTTGTCTACGTCGGCCCATTCATGGATGTTGTGAAAGTTTGTAATACCTTCCCTTGAAAATTTACTTTCATCCGTCCACAAGATTGATTTCAGAAACCACGCATCTTCGATGTCTCTGTTGAGGAGGAAACGGCAGAACTGAATTCTTCTTTGAGGATCTTGCTCTACTAGACCTTGCACACTCCTGCCATGGAACGGATACTTATCATTTTGGTGCATTGTATGCCACACCTTCCATTGAGAAATGTTTAAATTTCGAGCTACTGCTCTAGTACTGGTAGTAGGATCCGCTTGAAATGCTGCTAAAATGTCTTCGTCGACGGCAGTTTCGTGTCTGCCCGGGTTGACTCCAGGTTCCACGCGGTGAAACCCATCTTGGGCAAGACGACGAAACGTGTTGTAAAACACTCGGACATTCGGTATCCTGCGATTCGGATAGCGCTCTTGATACATCCGTCGCGCCAAAGATCCATTGCCGTCTGCTCTACCGTACATAAATACGATATCCGCATATTCTTGATTGGAAAAAGTAGCCATAGTCACTTAACAATTAAGAAAAACGGCGTAGGAGCGCACTAAACGTCAACTCAACACAATTAAGTCAAAAATCAACACGTGCAGGAGCGCGAGGCTACGACTGGACACGGTGAAACAAAAAAGTTCAAAACTAACGCAAACAACACGTGCAGGAACGCAAAGGGCTACAACTGAACACGGTAAATTGTGAATCAACACGACAACGTCCACTCACAAGGGCAGTAGTTTGACTAATAAGTAAAAGATGTAACGGCTTCATCACAGACCGACTGACCCTGACTAAAGAAAAACGACTTTGTTGCCTCAGTAACTAAGACCATTTTGCTGTAAAAACCAACTCTTTATCGCTTTTTGCTATTCATTGGGCGTTCTACCTGGAAATGCCGTCGCACCGCGCTCGGTGGCCATTGTTTAGAGAATCCCCTCAATGGGTTCCCCTCAATTGGTTCCTGCATGTGCCAAAAATTCTTAGAATTGAACAATGTTATCATTTCGAGCACATAAAGTATTCTTTTAAGCAAAAATTTTGTGTTTTGTTAGACTGCCTAAAATTTAAAATTTCTCCCTCGATTTGGTTTATAGGTCCTAATTTCAATAATTTGTAAGATATCCGCATTAATGATACCTCAAAAGAAAGAGCGATTATCAAGCATGTCTTCAAAAAGGTTTGAACAAAAAAAGCACCCTCCGTTTTTTTTTTAAATAAGGTTTAAAAGACGTATTGTACAATTTTTTTATTTTTTCTGAGCTTTAAATATCTGTAAAAAAAATGTCTAATGACACAGAAGCCTAAAACATGTTTTGCTTGGTTGCTTACACATTACTTTAATTAAATAAATAAAAAATGAATTCATTTATCATTCAATTTGGCCATAATTATGCAGTTTACATTAAATTTTGAGAATTTCCGAAAAAAAACTTAAAAATTTGTTTAAAAAAATTTGGTAAGACTTCGTCTAAGACAACCATGGCTTAAATGGTCCTAAATTGTCTATACTATCTTCACCTTAAAGCTTTGCACCCATCTTCCAATCACCCTGTATATATATTATCTAATTGCTCCATTATTATATTTTATTTCTTAAGTTATTATGTTTACTATTGTTAACTTTTAATAACGTAAGCGAGAAATATTTAAACAAAATAAAGACTTAGAAGTATAATGTTTTTTTTCATTAGAACCGTCAGATAGTAACAACAGTTGTCAAGGTAACCACAGCTACAAAGATATGTAGAGAGAGGACACACTAAAGAGGATGTATAGAGTCTTCACACCCTCGGAACTTTTTTAGAATTCTGAAATTCTCTTGAGACCAATCTTTCCGCTCAATTCTTCCAATCTTGGGCCAAACAGCGGTTTGGTAAACATGTCCGCTAGTTGTCTGACAGATGGTACTTGTTTCACTTCAAGTTCACCATTGTTCACACATTCACGCACAAACAGATGCTTCAGCTTAATGTGCTTGGTCCGCTTATGGTATTCATATTTTGGATTTTGTGAAAGCTTTACAGCTGATTCGTTATCGAGATAAAGCTGTGGTTTTTGTAAGTCACTCAAGTCTTTCAACAGGCTAGTCAGCCACAAAATTTCTTGAGCAGTTTCGCTGGCTGCAATTATCTCCGCTTCAGTCGACGACAGTGAAACTACAGATTGTCGCTGGCTTCTCCAGCTAATAGCTCCTCCTGAGAGTAGACACACCATCCCAGATGTTGATCTGCCTGATGTTTGATCTCCTGCGAAATCAGAGTCAGAGTAACACACTAAATTCTTTGGGTTCTCTGTTGTGTGCCTATATATTAGACCTTTGTCAGTAGTTCCCTGCAAGTAGCGCAGGATCCGTTTCACCAACATGACATCTTTTATTGTGGGTGTTTCCAAGTGTGTGGATGCTTTGCTAACAGCAAAGGCAATATCTGGCCTTGGTCCTACTGCTAAATAAGTAAGAGCTCCAACGGCCTATCTGTACGGAAAATCTATCTTATTTTCAGCGTTTGTTTCCGTATCGTTGATAACTTCTTTAATTATCGGAGTCGGTGTTGACTTGCTGTTCATCATACTGAACTTATCAAGAACCTTCTTTGTATAGGCTTGTTGGCATATGGTTATTCTGCCTTTTTCGGCTTTTATTTCCATACCAAGAAAGTAAGAGGCTGGTTTAGTTGTGATCTTGAAACGAGCTTGTAGTTCCATAATAAACTCATCTCCAGCAGCATTTGTGCTAGACGCTACCAATCCATCATCAACGTATAGTCCAATTATTACTTTGGACTGTCCTCTGATTCTGGTGTATAAACAAGGGTCTGCTTCACTTTGTTTAAAACCAGTTTCTGTCAGGAATTCGGAAATGCAAGAATTCCAGCATCGTGGCGCTTGTTTGAGCCCGTATAGACTGCGGATTAGTTTGCATACCCGTTTAGTTCCGTCTTGGAAGCCTTCAGGCTGCTTAATGTAAATTTCTTCCTCAACTGTTCCATTCAGGAAGGCTGTTGTGACGTCGAATTGACGTAAGTTAAGATTTTCTTTAGCACTGATTGCTATAATTGTTCGTATAGTGCTGAGTCGAGCCACAGGACTAAAGGTTTTATCGTAATCGATGCCTTCTTTTTGTGAATAGCCTTTAACTACCACCCTTTTTTTTTTTTTTTTTTTTAGGATGGGAAATCATCAAATGACTTCTCCCACTCTGGGCGGAGCGGGAGGGAGTGTCAGACTCTTACTGACTAAAACCCATCCATGTTCCTTCCTCGCCCTTTATGTTCCGGGGCCGCGGTATCTCTTTCGAACAGGCCCGCAACCCCGGCAGGCTTCGGCCCTTGCGGGCCCCTCCCCTTATGCTGACATCTCTTTGAGGCGCGCGTGGAACACGAACGCGCCGTCGACACGGCCTGTCGTCGTCGTTAGACGGCCGGACGGCCAGCTATTGCCCATAGCCAGCCGTCCACAGGCCCGCATCTACGGTGGCCGGTAGCCACCACGTGGCCCCCGACGCCCGTTGCGTCTCCCGCGGCGGCCGGGAAGAGAGGATCTCTCCCTCTCTCGTTCCGCCACCTCCTTCGCTAGCATGACTGCTTCGCAGAAGGAGGCGACGGCTTCCCATTCCGTCTCGCTCCGGACCATGGATTGAACCAGGGCCGGACGCGAGAGGTCGCCGCCGCCGATCGCCGCCACGAGGACACGGCGGAGCTCCGCCCACGCAGGGCAGACTTCCACCGTGTGCTCCACCGTGTCCTCCGGTCGATCCTCGCAGTGGAGACACCCGGGCGATTCCTCCCGCCCGATTCGGTGCAGGTACCTCCCGAAACATCCGTGTCCGGTGAGGACCTGCGTCAGGCGGAAGGTGAGGACGCCGTGGCGCCTCTCCAGCCACTCCTCAAAGAGGGGACTTACCGCCACTATCGTGGCGTGCCCTGCACGGGGTTGCGACAGTCGCTCTCTCCATGTCGCCATGAGATCGCGCCGGAGGTCAGTCCGCTGAGCGGCAATTTGCCGCGGCAGCGGAGTTTCCCCCCGGCGTAGTACCTCCGCGCGCCACTCATGCAGGCGCGCGAGGACTATCGCCTCCAGATCCCACGGCGGTAATCCGGCAAGCAGGCCCGCCGCCTCGCGAGAGATCGTGCGGTACCCACGGACCATCTTTACGGCCACCACTTTTTGGGGCGCGTTCAGATGATGAGCGGCACGCCGCTTCAGGGAACGCGCCCACACTGGGGCCCCGTAGAGGGCCATGGATCGCACGACTCCCGCGTAGAGCCTGCGGCAGGAGGCGTTCGGCCCCCCAAGGTTGGGCAGGAGCTGCCTGAAGGCAGCCCCTGTCCGTTCCAGCCTGGGGGCCAAACGTCGGAAATGCTCGACGAAGTTCCACCGGCTGTCGAGGACGAGTCCTAGGTACTTCAACGTCGACTCGACGCCGATGGATACCCCTCCTACCGTCAGTGTGGATCCCGACGGTGGCGCATTGTGGTATGGACTTGTGCAATGCCACCTCGAGACCCAGTTGCCGGATCCTCTCAACGACTATCGCAACCCCGCGTGTCATATTGTCGGCCGCCGCCTCGTGCGACCTCCCCTGTGCCAGCACCAGGGTGTCGTCTGCGTAGCAGACGACGCTGACACCACTTGGGAGGTCCGCGCGCAGCACCCAGTCGTAACCGATGTTCCACAGGGGCGGTCCCAGAACCGATCCCTGTGGGACACCGCACGACATCTCTCGCCGGTTCCAATCTCCGCAGCGACTGGGGTAGATGACGGCCCTGTCCGTCAAATAGTCCCCGACCACACGACGGAGGTAGGTCGGCACCCGGTGATACCGGAGTGCCTCCATGATGCAGCTCCAGGGCAGGGAGTTGAAGGCGTTGGCGATGTCGAGAGACACCGCCAAAACAACCCCGCCCCGGGATATCGCATCCCCCGTCGTGAGGGCTCTCACGCGCATGATGGCGTCCACTGTAGAGCGCCCCTTGCGGAAACCAAACTGGTTCTCCGCAAGATTCGGCCCCATCCCCTCAAGGTGCTCGGCGAGGCGGTTTGCAATGACTCTCTCAAAGAGCTTGCCCACCTCGTCGAGCAACACAATGGGCCGAAATGCGGACGGAGAGTCCGCAGGGCGCCCCGGCTTCTGGATGAGGACCAGTTTCCCCGTCTTCCAACGAAGCGGGAACTGGCCTCTCTCCAAACATGCGCTTAAGAACCCTTTCAGTCGGGGCCCGAGAGCCTCCGCATCCGAGGCCAGGACCCAGGCTTTGCCAGGCATTAACTACCACCCTGGCTTTGAATTTATCAATGGAGCCATCTGGATTCGTTTTCAGTTTGTAAACCCATTTACAAGATAGTGCTTTTCGTCCTTTAGGCAACTTCACTAAATCCCAGGTTTTGTTTTCATTTAGTGAGTTTATCTCGTTCTGCATTGCTTCGAGCCATTTATCTCTGTTAGGTGAATCTAATGCTTGTTTATATGTCACTGGATCTATTGGTAAATTTTCAACTTCAGCGACAGCTGCCAATACATAATATTCATACCTTTTTGGTAGTTGTATTGTTGATCTAGGTCTAAGATCATGTCGATTTAGTTCAGAATCTTGTTCTATTTCGGCTACATTTTCATTATTGATGTCTTCATGATCAGAGATTTCATGGTACTGTTCACTATCAGTATCAGGTTCTTGATCATTATCATCGTACTGATTAGTATCTGCATTCACGTCGTTTTCAATAACGTTATTTTGTTGAATTTCATCAACAACATCGATATCTACTACCGGTTTCTTGATTTCTGGAGCAGAATCACCATTCTGGTTTTTATTGTATGTAAAGTTGTTAACATTACCTGTAGTGTTTGCGTAGTAATTTGCCTTTACAACTTTTACATCTTTGGAAATAATACTTTTGCGTTTGGATGGAACATAAACTCTGTATGCTTTGCTGGTGTCTGAGTATCCAACAAACATTCCTGGTATTGCCTTGGATGCAAACTTATGACCTCTTGGTCCTTTCTTCAGTACGAAGGCTTTGGATCCAAAGGGATGGAGATGATTAACGCAGGGCTTTCTTAGTATCCATTTCTCGAATGGTGTTTTATTATCAATAGAACTGTTTATTGATCTATTAGATAAGTAATTTGCTGTATTAATTGCTTCTGCCCATAGGTTTAATGGTGCTTTTGCATCTATAAGCATCGCTCTGGCTTTCTCCACTAGTGTCCGATTTTTCCTTTCAGCTATACCGTTCTGGTGAGGTGTATAGGGTGCTGAAAAACGCCTGGCAATCCCGTGTTCCTTTAGATATGCTTGAAATTTCCCGTTAACATATTCTGTGCCGTTATCCGTTTGCAAATGTTTAATTTTATTTCCAGTAAAATTTTCCATTTCTTGTTTGTACTCTTTGAATTTGTCTAGTACTTCAAATTTGTTTTTTAAGAAGTATACCCGTCCATACCTACTGTAATCGTCAATGAAGGTGACGAAGTATCGGTTCTTAGCGTCAGAAGGTGTATGGATAGGACCACAGACATCACTGTGAACAATGGCTAGATGTTCATTAGTTCGAGGAGTAATTCGCTTGGGAGGACTTGTCACTCGAGTCATTTTCGATTCTATGCATGTTTCGCAATCTGAGAAAGTCTCATTTTTATTAAAGTTTAACCCAATCAGAGTATCATTATTCAGAGCTAGGCGGAGGTCTTGGATGTTCATATGACCAAGTTTCCTATGCCAGTCGTGTATGGAACCTTGCTCCGCCTTTATTGATCTTTTTGCAGGAATAGCCGCAAAGCTTTGTTCAATGTTTGGCAATTTTACACGATATAGACCCTTTGACTTTGTTGCGGTCATTAACAACTTCCCAGTTTTATTGCGTACGACTGCTTTGTCTCTATCAAATTCTACTGATGCACCGTAACTTGTGATACTCGGTACCGATAATAGATTTGTGTAAAGTGTGGGTACATATAGTGTGTTTTCTAAATGAATTTTCCCGAATTTGTTGTTAAATGAAACTCTGCCTTCACCCATAATTTCCGTAGAGTGAGCTTCAGATGCAAAGTTCAGTTTTCTTGAAACAGTCTTCATATCTTTGAAGAACTCACGATGAGACGTCATATGAGAAGTGCAGCCACTGTCAAGTACCCATTCGTCCTCGTTGTGACGGTTTGAAGTTAAAAGGCACTCTTCAGCATAGTGAGAGTTATCATTGTTGTTTGGCTTTGACTTCTTTTCTTTATTCTTCTTCCAGCAATTAGTGCATATTTTGTGAGATTTCTTCTGAAAAATTTTGCTACCAGTCTTCTTGCAGATTTTACAAAAAGCATATAGAGCGTTCTCTTCTTCATGGTCATGATGTTGTTCACCAGATTCATAGTCTTTATTATGATGACGAGCGTCACTTTCTTCAATAATTTTAATTTTAAGTTCTTCCGGTTTTGTCAAGACGTCACGTGACTCTATAGCAACGCGGAAATTTTCATATTCAGAGGAGAGGCTGTATAGCATCATTATAGTTAACAGATCCTCATGAATATCCACGTCCATATCTGCCAGTTTTTCTACCGTGTCCATGAACTTGTTTAAGTGTGCACGTACATCATTTCCTTCAAGTTTTGAAAGGATTATTTGCTTCAGAAGATATGCCTTACGTGCCGGTCCTTTACTCGCATGAATGTCTTTGAGTTTGTCCCACAAATCCTTTGCTGAGGTGCATTTTTTAATTTCTCTTAGTTGAGAAGGAGCGATTATTAAAATCAATTCAGATTTTGCTTGTTTGTCCCTTTCGATGTCTTCTGCACTAGCGTTAATTTTTGGGGTACACACAACATACTTCCACAATTTGTTTTTTGTTAATACAGCTTCCACCTGTATCACCCAGGTATCATAGTTGTCCTTGTTTAGTGGATCAATGTGAATCGGCATGTTTGCAGCACAGGCATGAGACTTTAATACCAATCTGCTTACCGACGTTTTTTACTTTATTCGCTCTGCTACCATGTTAACTTTTAATAACGTAAGCGAGAAATATTTAAACAAAATAAAGACTTAGAAGTATAATGTTTTTTTTCATTAGAACCGTCAGATAGTAACAACAGTTGTCAAGGTAACCACAGCTACATCGATATGTAGAGAGAGGACACACTAAAGAGGATGTATAGAGTCTTCACAACTTTTCAGGTCAGAAATTGTACCCAGGTTTTTAGTCACACTATGGCCAGTGCTTTGGTATACACTACCTCATTTTTTAAGTATTTATTCAGTTTCTAAGAGGGAAATTCTTTGATAAAGTTACCAATCTGTGACAAATCAGTTAGTCCCTTTTCACGCATATGGTCATGGCACGGCGGCCGTGCCATGTGAAAGATCTCATTGTAGCTCATACAGTACTACTTTACACGGCCCGGCTGCCGTGCCGTGACCATATGTATGTGAAAAGGGGCTTAGGTTTTCTAAGATTTCAACCAATTTTTTTTTTGTTTTTATTTAGTGTATGCCATTGGCAGTTCTATCTTGTCTGATAAACGTACACATCGAAAATGTTTGCTGCGTAAAACGAAATTTATTTTTACTTAAAAAAAATGATATGTTATAGTAATAAGTACCTTTTGTTCCAGCACACTATACTATGCAGATGGTAAACCAGTTAGTTATAGTATGAAAAATACGTCCCAAGTAGTGGCCTTCCTGGACAATCTATTTGACAGTGTAAATGGAGTCAGCACTTTCTCAAAGAAAAGTAAAGGAAACGAATTACGGTCCACCGTGACGAAAACGTCGCTTCACCATCAATTTTGGCGAGAAGCCATCAATAAACTCCAAGAAATGAAATTTATTGATAAAAAATCCAAGGAAGTTACAAGAAACTGGCTTGTAACTTACAAGTTTTCAGACACTCTGGCAATTTTTTGAGGAAAAAAATATAACAATAATGCGCCCTAGATATTTTAACTCAGATGGACTAGATTTTTTTTTGGAAGGGTTAGGGCATATAATTCAAGAAATAATAACCCAGATTGCCAGAGTTTCACAAATACTTTTAAATCGTTGCTGATAACAGGATTAATAACATTTCACAACAATTCTTTTAATTGTGAAGATGAATCTTGTTATCAGTTACTAAAAATGAAATCACTGTTTCAAACAATGATAATATCTTTGAAATTATAGATAGTAGGTAGTACTGATTTACAATCAAATAGTCCTAGCAATGTCTCTGCAAACCTTTGCACTATTGCGACTAATTGCGAGACGTGAGCGCTTGAATGTTCATGCGAGAGCTTTTACACTGCCGGCTGGGTAATAAGAAAAATATTTAAAAAATGTAAATGTCTGCAATGTAAGAAAGACCTAAAGTCAACAAATGAGTCGGATATACATAAGTGGGTATCTCAAAAAGAATATAAAAGTAAAAGGGGTTCAATATATGCATCCGAACATTTTGTTATGGTTTTTGGCACAATTTTCAAAGAAACAAATCTTTTTTTGGACTCAAATGCACATAAGCACAATCTTGCGACCAAAATAATATAGTACAAAAACAGTGCGTTTGAGTTTATTACGTGCCAAAAACATAAAAGTTATATCATTCAGGCATTCATGTCCATAACGACAAAATTAGCCATACATAATTGGTGCAATATAATTAATAAAATATTAAAAGGCACAGACATTGTTAGACTGGAAAACATGAGCAGCAAACCAGTTATGCAAGCAAAAGCTTTAGAAAATTTTAAGAAAAAACAAAAAAATATCCTAATAAATAATATAATTTATTGCAAAACATCTATTATTTTCATTTGCCTTTTATTTAATGAAACTGATGTCAAATTGACAAACTAGCTATTTACCTGTAAATAATTCGCTGTTTCGTCTCTTATTTATTGTTTTTTTAACCGAAATCTTCATTTTGATCTTCATTTGGACTTTCGATTAATTCAGTTACTGAACAGCAAGTTGTGTTTTATGAATGAAGTTCGAGTTGCCTTCGGGTTTTGTTTGGTGTTTGTTGATATCATTTCATTAGAGATTTTTAAATGATGGTACATCCTAACCGAAAACAATGAGTTAAGAAACCTGCCGACTGAGATTGGTCAGGACGATTCGCCAGTCAGAATAATATTATCGTATTTAACTACATACGAGAGGGAAAAATAGGCCATCATTTTGTATGTGAACTTCCAGCTAAGTAGCTACGTGTCACGATCTTGAGTAACGGAATGTGTGTAATATTTTTTTTTCCTAGCCTATCGTGTGTCCCACTGCTGGGCAAAGGCCTCCCCTTTTTCCTTCCAAACCTCTCTATCTTGTGCGGTATCTGGCCATGTTCGCCCCGCAAACAGGATCAGATCGTCACACCAACTTCGCCGCGGTCTACCTCGACGGCGCGGCGATTCCCTCCGTCTTTCCTCGATCTTTGCCCATCTCTCCGGGTGCATTCTAACAACGTGGCCAGCCCACTCCCACTTCAGCTTGGCCTTTTTTTCTCCGACATCTGCAACCTGAGTTATGGAACGCAGGGTCGTGTTTTTTACGCGATCTGTACGCTTCGCACCGATTATACTGCGTTCCATTGCCCTCTGGGCCTAGAGATGGGTAACCACCCGGGTTAAAACCTACTAGTGGATTAAAACCCAGTTATCACCCGTTTCATTCCACCCATTGGGTGGTTTGGCTGGGTGGTAATAAAATATTTCGAATTTATTATTTAAATAAACATGTAGCGCGCTGCGGCCGGTGTGCGGGGTGTTAATACCGAGAGAATCGATGTCGCCCACGCGCAGCTATCCCCGCGCCCCGTCCCCGTTCAAACTTGTCAGTATAGTTTACCTCGCTGGTTAGAGTGCGAACGTTTGAAGTTATTTTGAGTTTTTACTTACGACCCGGAACTGTTGTATTATTGCGATCTGATTCTGCTTTTACCCCACACTTACTTACTTACTTACCACGCATAGACCCCACCCACAGAACTTGACGAACGTGAAGAAGGCGACGCTATCTATTATAAAACGTATGAAAACGAGTATTTATCGCGACATCGGGCTTAAATTAAAGGTAAATTCGTGATAAATACCCGTTTTCATAAGTTCTATAATGTGTTCTGATCGTGAAAGTTTAAAAATGACAGTCGACGATATGGAGTTTATTTACGAAGTTGTACAAAGTATCGGTTTGAACGTAATGTCAAGCTTGGCATCGTAGAGCAAGAGATGGTTTTTGGAGTGAGATTTCTGTGGGCTAACATCAACGATGTAAGCGCATCAATCTGGTGGAAGGGAATATGTGGGTCTACTGCACTGAGCAAAGTCGCTGTTTGTATTCTTACAGCACCGTGCACTTCTGCTTCTGTAGAGCGATCCTTTAGTTCTAATAGTAATATAGACTCACGACGGAAATAGCAGCAAACATCTATCTATATAAATAAAAATGAATTGTTGTTCGTTAGTCTGATTAAAACTCGAGAACGGCTTGGCCGATTGAGCTGATTTTGGTTTTAAAATGTTTGTCGTAGTCCAGGGAAGGTTTAAACGGTAAAAAGTAGTAGGTAGGTAGTAGTAGGTAGGTAGTAGTAGGTAGGTAGTAGTAGGTAGGTAGTAGTAGGTAGGTAGTAGTAGGTAGGTAGTAGTAGGTAGGTAGTAGTAGGTAGGTAGTAGTAGGTAGGTAGTAGTAGTAGGTAGGTAGTAGTAGGTAGTAGTAGGTAGGTAGTAGTAGGTAGGTAGTAGTAGGTAAGTAGTTAGTAGTAGGTAGGTAGGTAGTAGTAGGTAGGTAGGTAGTAGTAGGTAGGTAGTAGTAGGTAGGTAGTAGTAGGTAGTAGTAGGTAGGTAGTAGTAGGTAAATAGTAGTAGGTAGGTAGTACTTTTGACGCAGACGAAGTTGCGTGGGTCAGCTAGTATAATATAGAAATGAATAGCTGTTCGTTAGTCTCGCTAAAACTCGAGAACGGCTGGACCGATTTGGCTAATTTTGGTCTTAAAATATTCGTGATAGTTCAGGGAAGGTTTAAACGGTGAGAAAAAATGGAAAATGTCACGAAAAAAAAAACCTAATACAACGCCATCTCTAATTAAAATGTCATTATAAAATGAATTATACTGGTTCTGGTATGCCAGTAGATGGCGTTATCCTTACTATTAGGCGGTACGAAGTTGGCCGGGTCAGCTAGTAAAAAATAAAATAATCTTTAATTCGGATTATGAGCGGATGTGTTCCGTGTTGCTTGTACAGTGTGGCTTCCAGTAATGCCAACTTCTTGCAGGTATTACGGCTTTACTGCCGGTCTTCTCGTGCCATTATACTGTGGCGCTTCAAGCGGAGCACTTAATCTCGTTGTGTCAACTGACGAGTTAGCTCATTTGGGTGGACGGCTAGTCGTTCTTTATATTTCCCTGCTACACTCCGAATCTCCTCAACAACTGTGGGAATGTCTAGTTGTTGGTGGATTTCAAAGTTTGTAGTAAACCATGAGACATTGGCTATATTGTGCGTAGTATTTTGTATTGTTGACGCTGCAAGATGGCTATACTGGAGTTACTTGCGCTTCCCCAAAGCTGTATCACATACATCCAAACGGGCTTCAATACTACTTTGTATAGGAGTTTGTTATCTAGCGATAGTCTGGAGTAGCGGCCCAGTAACGAGGGATTTTTTTAATCTGTATGAGAGTTCGGCTTTCTTGACTTTTATGTGTTGTTGCCAGGTCAATCGACGGTCCAAATGAATTCCCAGGTATTTGACACAACTTCTGTGTGGTATGGTGGTATCTCCCAGTTTTACGGGTGGGCAGTCCTCCTTTCTGAGTGTGTAGGCAACTAGGACAGACTTTGCAGCACAGGCCTTTAATTTCCAGCTTTCCATACAAGTGTTTATTTTATCAAGTCCACTCTCCAGAAGATTTGATGCAACTTCTGGGTTTGTGTGACTAGACAATTTTACCGTATGATCTGCGAATGTTGCTATAACAAATTGCACTTGTACTTGTACTTATAATAAGTAAAAAATTGGCCCCAGAACAGAACCTTGAGGTAAACTAGCTTCAATTCTGTGAAGGGCTGAGGTATTACCTGATTCTTTTACGTAGAAAAGTCTATCTGTGGACCTCACAAAGTTCAGAATGCTAAAGAACAGGTGGGGCAGATGCTGTTTAATCTTGCTTATGCCACACCTTGTCAAAATACTGCTGGATGTCCAGAAACACTGATGAGCAATATTTCTTTGTTCCAGCGTTTTTCTAATGTGTTCACAGACCCGGTGTATTTGTTTTACTGTTCCGTGTTCTTTTCTGAAGCCAAACTGATGGTGAGGTAGTATATTTCTTATTAAGTATTGGAGCCCTCCTATGCAGCAACACTTTTTCAAATATTTTTGACATTTTCGGCAAAAGGCTTATTGGTCTATATGACGATTTTTCTTGGGCAAGTTTCCCTAAAGCTAACATTATATAAAATACAATTGGAATTTATTGCACAAGCATGTGGGTGATTTAAGTGATAGTACTGAGGACTATGTGCCTGATTTACCACCAATACTCCAAATCCAGAATCCCGGAGATGTAATATACAAACTACGCCGCCACGTACAAATAGCCCTGAACCACCTATTAACAATTTTCTTTTTTTGATTGGACCCATGTTTCCGATGCAAGCGATGATGATGATTAAACTACCCACTAATTTGTAGTTTTTTGTTGTCATTTTCCAAATAAATAATAAATGTATCTGATTTTGGGTTAAGGCTTTTATTTTTGACAAGTTAATAGTGAACTTTACTTCCCACTACTTCATCATTAACAATACTCATTTTCACCCAGTAAAATAAGTGATAATGGGTTAAAACCCAAATCACCCAGTTTTAACCCAAATGGGAAGAATGGGTTTTAACCCACTACCCATCTCTACCTCTGGCAAATCTTGAGTTTGGAATTCTGTTGTTCAGTAAGTGACCAACTTTGCGCACCGTAGGTTAAGACGGGCAGGATGCACATATCGATGAGTTTTCTTTGCAATGTCATTGGAAGACTTCCCCTTCATGTGTTATTTTAGGACCCAAAAGGTCTTCCAAGCATTTTGGATTAGTTTTTCTATTTCCTTATTTTGCCTACTTTTGAAAGACACTATCTGGCCCAAATATGTATACTCATCGACATATTGTAGCACATGCCCGTCTACCTCGACCCTACGTTTCGTGTTGTTGGTCATGACCTGGTTTTAGATCTGTTCATTGAAAGTCCAACCTCAAGACTTGCTGTGCTCAGGTCTTGGAGCATTTCTTCGAGTTCTGAAGCAGATGTGGAGAACAACACAATGTCATCAGCAAAGCGGAGGTTCGTTAGCTGATGGCCGCTAACATTTATGCCTCCAGACTGCCACGAAGCGGGCAGTTTGTTAAAAACCTGCTGCAGTGCGCTAGTGAACAGTTTAGGTGAGAGTGGGTCGCCTTGTATGACACCCCTTTCAATGTTTCACCATTGAAAGGGGTGTCAAACAAGGCGACCGGTATAGAAATATGTAGCTTGATGTTCGAGGTGCTACTTCGATAGATGGTGTCAATGAGGTCAATATAAGTGTGCGTTATATTTTGGGACTCCAGTGCATTAATAACTGACTGGTGGTCTATACTGTCGAATGCCTTGGCATAGTCCACAAAGGCCAAGTATAGCGGTTTTTTTCTAGGGCGGGTCAATAAGTCAGTGACTTTTTGAATTTCTGACCTCTTTACTGAAAAAGCAACACTAGTCCTGTGAACAGGCATCTGTCAGTTGACTCCTGTCAAAATTTGAACTTGTTGCGTCAGTTAGTTTGTGTTTTACAGCTATCTTTATCAGACTACCCAGTAATTTGAGAAAAAAATGGAAAAAAGTGAATTTCGTGTGCTTATTAAGCATTATTTTTTGCGAAAAAAAAAACAATTACTGAGACCAAGGCTAAGATTGATAAATACTATGGGGACTCTGCACCATCGATTTCAATGGTAAAAAGTGGTTTACTGAATTTCGTTGTGGCCGTACAAGCACTGAAGATGCCTTACGTCCTGGACGCCCAGTTGAGGTCTCTTCACCCGAAACAATCGAAAAAAATCACGATATGGTGTTGGCCGACCGAAGATTGAAAGTGCAAGAGTTTGTGGAAGCCGTAGGGATCTCGCATGGCTCAGTGGTTTCAATTTTGAATGATCACTTGGGTATGAGAAAGCTTTCCGCAAGATGGGTGCCGCGTTTGCTCACAGTCGACCACAAACGCAATCGTGTAACAACTTCACAGGAAGGTTTGGCGTTGTTTAATCGCAATATGGAGGAGTTTTTGCGCCGTTTTGTAACCGTGGACGAAACACGGATCCATCACAACACACCAGAGACCAAACAACAGTCAAAACAGTGGGTTTCTAAGGGTGAATCGGCGCCAAAGAAGGCAAAGGCGGGTTTGTCAGCCAATAAAGTTATGGCGACTGTTTTTTGGAATGCACGCGGAATAATCCACATTGACTACCTTCAAAAGGGAAGAACAATCAATGGGGAATATTATGCCAACTTATTGGACCGATTCAATGACGATTTGAAAAAAAAACCGACCTCATTTGGCCAAAAAAAAGTTCTTTTCCACCAAGACAATGCAAGGGTGCACACATGTGCAGTTGCCATGGCAAAAATCCATGAATTGGGCTATGAATTGCTCCCTCATCCGCCCTATTCTCCAGATTTGGCTTCGAGTGACTACTTCTTGTTCCCAAACCTGAAGAAATGGCTTGGTGGAAAAAGATTTGACTCCAATGATAAAGTCATCTCGCAAACAAAGGCCTATTTTGAGGACCTCGACAAATCATATTTTTTGGAAGGGATAACAAAATTGGAGAAGCTTTGGACAAAGTGTATGGATCTCAAGTTACGTTGAAAAATAAAATGATTTAAAAAATCTGTATTTTATTCCAAAAGTCACGGACTTATTGACCCGCCCTCGTATTACATTCACAGTATTTTTCGATGACTTGGTTAATGGTATGGAGATGATCGGTTGTAGAGAAAGAAGTTGGGACGAAATCCAGCTTGCTCGGGAGGTTGGTGAAGATCAAGGGTCGAAGCGATACGGCTCTCTATAACTTTAATAAATAGTTTATATAAATGTGAAATTAGACTTAACTTAATATAATCATAATAAATAAATAATAAATTATTAGTATATCCTTTCTTGACTTCTTATTTTTGCGCTTACCTTAAGCATTGCATTTGTAAGTATCACCTACATTACTTTAGTAGAAGGCGAGCCTATCGCCACCGACCGTATGAGCACAATGCTCCAGGCTCCGTGATACTAGAATATTACAGAATCAGTACAAAAAGTGTTTCCCTCTAAAGATATTATATCATCCTATTATACTACATATCGGTACATGATACTATTATTTCATTGGGCCAGTTGACAAAAGACATGGGTTTTTGTTTGCAGGTGACATTATAGTCAGAGAGACACTAGACCTAGTTTGAAAAGACTCTCGATACATATTCATAGATATTATATATGTTACTAGATTAGCAATTACCACGCCAAGGCGTTGCCACGGGACATAATTATGTACAGATACATAATTATGCGTCGCTAACGTCAGTTCAGTGTTCTGTTTGATGCCTACGGAAGTGACGCAGGACAATAAATGGGTAAATGCGTATTAAAAGTGAGCGATTTAAAATCACATACACATTATAAATTAACCGGAATTACTTTCCATACTTAATTTGATTGTTTCTGAGTTTTTATATTGGTTTATTATCAACTTATAAACGCAATTTATTAATTTACATTTTGAATTTTGACAATTAGGTTCAGTGTTACCACTAAAACCTAGTTTTAGTTTCCAACATTTATGGGAGAATTTTTAATTGATGAAACAAGTGCTTTGTATTTTTTTATAATAATGTTGTAGGGTGCCTAAAGATGTAACACACGTGTTAAGTGGATGGAATTGTGGAAATAATCCAATAGCTGAAAAAAGAGACTGACTAATAATAACACCCGGACGGATTCCGTCAGGACGCCAGTTTTAGATAGCGTTTTATATTTAGTGTTCCGGACCGTAATTGTGTTAGCGGAACCGTTCTCGGAGTAAGTAGCTGTCTTCTCTTTCTCTTTTTGTTAATGATTTTAGGATATCTTAAATGATTAGAAATATCTTCTAAGAATTCATAAAGTACCAACGATAAGGTGTACAATTTTTTTACAAATAATTATATTGCATTTGTGAAAAGTCTTAGAACACTTTTAACGTGCACATCTTGCTGCATTGTTCTCGCATAATATACCATCTCAACATGAATGATGTAACCAAGATTTTGTAACAATAATTTTGATTTTAAAGAGTGTCCACGGAGTTTCTTGCCCGTTCTTCTCCATACAGATCTACGCTAGGGAATGGACAACTACAGTACTTTCACAGTTTTTATGTCTTGTGACTGGGATTGTAGCTACATTTAATTTTCATCTTTGTTTCGACAATTCAAAAGTGCCTGTAATTGGCCTACTTAACTTAAATAAATGCTTTGATTTTGAAGCCCTTCCGTGATCAAGACAAAATAGATCCAAAAAGCGAATGTGTATATAAATTAATAAACCAAATAATAATATTATAAAGAGAAAAGGTTTTATTGTTGAACTTCTCACCCGATTTTAAAAATTCTTTCACACACAGCTACACCTTTAGCCAGTAACAAAGGCTTTAAGTAATTATTTTCGCGGATGAAGTCACAGGTGAAGTGCTAGTTAGTTATAAACTTCTAATATATCCAATAAGAAAATAATATGTTATTCGAATATTTTAAAGTTAATTTAATTTATAAACGTATTAAATATTTTTGAAGGCTTAATAAAGTTGGGTAAAATGTCGCATGAGTAAGCCACCCCATCCCACCATTGCAAGTTTATATTGCCGTTTTTGTCTAATTAAAGCGACGGTATTGTTCTTGTGACTTGTGTAAGCGAGACAAATATACGTTCACTTTGAAATGTTAGTGGTTTCAAAGCTACGTCGTCGCGTTTAAATGGTGGTTACACCTTTTTTGACAATTTTGTTGAGGTTTGCATCTCTAGTAAGTATATTATTGTACCATGCTCTAGTACATATTACAATATTATTTCCGTCATTAATGGGGTCACACAAAATGGCGATGCTGCTATGCAAAAAACTTGGCGGCGCTATTAAACTAAAAATATATTACATTTTTTATTTATTTATTTATTAAATACTAACTAATAATAAACTAAAAACTATTTTAGATGATCGACCTCCTGAAAAAAACACCGCTCATCTGAAAAGTCATCAATTTCTTTGTAAGAAAAACCACTGCTGCATCTTCCAAACAGAGGAGAAAGTGGTTGCTGCTGCGATTAAACGTCGCCCTCCGGCAGCTGGATTCGGCATTTTGTCAGCACTCGGTTCCTTTCGATTATACTGATTGAATACGCGTGCCACGGTCACGTAGGAATAATTTTACGAAACTTGGGAGTCATATCATACTAGAAATCGTTTGGTTATCGTTCGCCAGGTTTTTTGCATTGTAGCATCGCCATTTCGTGTTCCTCTGTTAATTACGTGACGAATTATTTATATTTCGTCTGGGAGTATTATCGAGAGGTTTAGTGTCATGGGCTCTCTAACTATTAAAAGTATAGCTCAGCCAAAAGTCATGAAGTAAAGCCAGAAAGAAAAAAACTAAGCCATGATTATTTCTTATCATCATTATTCTAGTCAATTAAGCTTTTAATTATTGTGATTTTTGTCCTGACTTCGATAGGCCTTAAGCTTGATTTGATAAATCTTATTAAATTATTTCGTCGGTATCTATAACGGTGACATTTGTAGATGCTTAATAATTTCATCAGCAATTGTATGGCCGCGGCCGGTTTTCTATGTAGACCGTGTGCGGTTTGATCCAACTTGAAAGATAGGATAGTGCCAGTGCAACCCTCCAGCTCGACCTGTAACTTCATTATTGAAGTTGCGGCCAACATGAACATACGAAAAATGTTAATCCAATCTAGGATTTTTATAGACTGGACATCATGTCCTGTAAGGGACTTCACGTTAGTTACGAGGTGCTATTAATGCCAGCAGTATGGCCATGCAGCCAAATCTTGCAGAGAACTAGTTTCTACTTGTGGTCACTGCGGTGACGCTTTAAAAAGCCCAGTGACCACAAAACGGGAGACGCTGAATGCCCTGCTAGAAAAATAGCGGAACACCGATACATAAACTCCGTCGATTATGAAAGCACCTAGTGCGTCATACTCCAAGCCAGACATCCGTAGATATTTCACTGTCTATGCAAATGGTCGCCCGCAACACAAATATCTTTCTTCAAAATCATATAAAACATTTAAAAATATAAAAAATAGGGATCCGACGGTGACGGGATTACGCACTTTTAATTTCTTACGATTATGATACGCACTTTCACTGCACTAATATACCTTTCTTTTTTTTTCCGTGTTTACGTGATTTCTCCCTTTACGTGATTTCTCCCGGCTGCGTCCCTTTACGCGATTTCTCCCGGCTGCGTCCCTTTACGCTGACCACGAAGTATACTGGCGTATCTTCTCAAGACCAAGTCGTTCACGTGTCTCTCCACCAATTTTGCGTGACATCGCCGATACATTTTATACACCATAAAAATGCTTCCTATGCCCAGGAGCAGTGCAATAATTAGCAGTATTATGTTGGTGGTACTTGCATGATATAGTAGTTGTTCCGTTCTTGCCGAATTTTGGCCACTGCCGGCTGCTGTTTGCGCGATCACTACCTCTTCTTTCGTGTTACTTTGCGTGGTGCCCATTTTTTACTTTTTCTGTACCGTGAGGAAGATATTGCGCCCAAGAACACGACAGATCACTGTATTGTCTCTTTGAATTCTTCATATTGATCGAAAGTTTATTAATCACTAGCCGTATAAGGTCATGGTATCAAATTCGCACGCGCGAGGCTGACCGCTCTGGCAGGGTCGCCATATAATGTTGGGATTGAGAATAGATTCAAACGCAAGCTCGTATGAAATGATACTAACTTTATTATGGATAAACATTGATTATATAGGTTACATCGGTTGTACTATAATAGGTACATGCTTATACACTACATCGGGAGCAGGGCCCAAGTCACCGTGGGTTAGGTTTCAGAGACAGGAACCTCCTCACAATGCGAGCCGTATCGAGGAGTACTGCCTTCTGAATCAGGCAGTACTATTATTATTTTTATATTCCATCAAAAATGAACAATACTCAAGTTCTGTTTTCTGTTACAGATTTGCGGCAGCAGTTGGTCCAGACCCGAGAGTTTAGTATACCGACTGGATGGATTAAAAGAATAGTACAAAACCGGAAGAGTTACATTTTAAGCGAGAGAAGGCGGCTGCGCGATCTAAATCCGGATCCTCGCGCAGGTAAGCGTAGGCACGGCGCCGCTGACACCCAGCGGGACGCGTACACTGACGACTTCGCTCTGTTCACAGAGTTCGCGGGCTGGAGTCTTGCGGAGGCGACCGAGGCCGCGGCCACGGTGAAGAGCTGGCGCGCGCTCGAGCCCGACAGCGACGACGGCGGCTTATTCGAGCACAGCTCGAATCAAATTCGAGCACAGCCGTCGCCCACGGACGGCTGCGACACGTCGCGCGTGGACAACAGGTCGCGCGCGGACGACACATCGCGAGTGGACGATACGACGCCCGCGGATGACACTCGGCGCACGGCTGACATTTTGCAGTTGGACGCGAACTGGGCGTCGTGGCAGGAGCCGCGGGGCGCGCTGGACGTGCACGCGTTGAGCCACTCCGTGCTGCGCGCGCTGAGCGCGTCGGACCAGCCGCAGTCCTTCGAGGCCATGCTGCTCCACACGGCGCGCACAGACCAGGAGGTGTCGCACGTGCTGCTGGCCACGCTGTTCCTGGTTAGTCTCTCTGAATTGTGCAGCGACGATGAACAAAAATAATGACTTGAAATTTAAAAAAACATCCCATCGTCGTTGTCATTCAGGAAAGGTATCCCAGAAGGCTTGCAGAAATGCCACGTTGGTTACTTTCAATGTTATGTTTAAATAAGGGTCAATTCACACCCCAGTTGCAGCAGCCAGCAGCGTCTCGCACTTTCACGTTCCAGTGCGCTGCTTTGGCCGCGGCGCGTGACGTCAGCGACGCCGCGCGGCCATCCCGAGTCTTTCAAACGATACTATGCATTTCCTAGTGGAGATAAAGCATAAAATGGTTTTGACAGTCAAACTCTGCGCTGCCGACCGCTGCCATTTCGGTGTGAATTGACGGGTTTCGGCCCAAACCGAAACTTAGGGTCTGTAACAGAGGGCACGCCGCGATAGTGGCGGTAAGTCCCCTCTTTGAGGAGTGGCTGGAGAGGCGCCACGGCGTCCTCACCTTCCGCCTGACGCAGGTCCTCACCGGACACGGATGTTTCGGGAGGTACCTGCACCGAATCGGGCGGGAGGAAACGCCCGGGTGTCTCCAATGCGAGGATCGACCGGAGGACACGGTGGAGCACACGGTGGAAGTCTGCCCTGCGTGGGCGGAGCTCCGCCGTGTCCTCGTGGCGGCGATCGGCGGCGGCGACCTCTCGCGTCCGGCCCTGGTTCAATCCATGGTCCGGAGCGAGACGGAATGGGAAGCCGTCGCCTCCTTCTGCGAAGCGGTCATGCTAGCGAAGGAGGTGGCGGAACGAGAGAGGGAGAGATCCTCTCTTCCCGGCCGCCGCGGGAGACGCAACGGGCGTCGGGGGCCACGTGGTGGCTACCGGCCACCGTAGATGCGGGCCCTTGGACGGCTGGCTATGGGCTAGCTAGCCGTCCGGCCGTCTAACGACGACGACAGGCCGTGTCGACGGCGCGTTCGTGTTCCACGCGCGCCTCAAAGAGATGTCAGCAAAAGGAGAGGGGCCCGCAAGGGCCGAAGCCTGCCGGGGTTGCGGGCCTGTTCGAAAGAGATACCGCGGCCCCGGAACGTAAAAGGCGAGGAAGGAACATGGATGGTTTTTAGTCAGTAAGAGTCTGACACTCCCTCCGCTCCGCCCAGAGTGGGGGGGGTCAGTTGATGATTTCCAATCCTAAAAAAAAAAAAAAATAGTATTATATTAAGTATTCATGTATGCAGGCGAACGCGGGCAACGTGCGTGTGGTGCCGGACGAGCCGAGCGAGTCTGAGGGCTTCTCGCTGCAGCTGCTGTCGGACGACGAGCGCCTCTACAACGCCGCTGCCACGGCCGACGCCGAGCAGTTCCTGCGCCGAGCGCAGCCAGTACGTGCGCCTATACAGTTCCTGCGCTAAGCGCGGCCAGTACGTGCGCCTGTACAGTTCCTGCGCTGAGAGCGGCCAGTACGTGCGCCTGTACAGTTCCTGCGCTGAGAGCGGCCAGTACGTGCGCCTATACAGTTCCTGCGCTAAGCGCGGCCAGTACGTGCGCCTGTACAGTTCCTGCGCTTAGCGCGGGCAGTACGTGCGCCTGTACAGTTCCTGCGCTTAGCGCGGGCAGTACGTGCGCCTGTACAGTTCCTGCGCTTAGCGCGGGCAGTACGTGCGCCTGTACAGTTCCTGCGCTTAGCGCGGCCAGTACGTGCGCCTGTACAGTTCCTGCGCTTAGCGCGGGCAGTACGTGCGCCTGTACAGTTCCTGCGCTTAGCGCGGGCAGTACGTGCGCCTGTACAGTTCCTGCGCTTAGCGCGGGCAGTACGTGCGCCTGTACAGTTCCTGCGCTTAGCGCGGGCAGTACGTGCGCCTGTACAGTTCCTGCGCTTAGCGCGGGCAGTACGTGCGCCTGTACAGTTCCTGCGCTTAGCGCGGGCAGTACGTGCGCCTGTACAGTTCCTGCGCTTAGCGCGGGCAGTACGTGCGCCTGTACAGTTCCTGCGCTTAGCGCGGGCAGTACGTGCGCCTGTACAGTTCCTGCGCTTAGCGCGGGCAGTACGTGCGCCTGTACAGTTCCTGCGCTTAGCGCGGGCAGTACGTGCGCCTGTACAGTTCCTGCGCTTAGCGCGGCCAGTACGTGCGCCTGTACAGTTCCTGCGCTTAGCGCGGGCAGTACGTGCGCCTGTACAGTTCCTGCGCTTAGCGCGGGCAGTACGTGCGCCTATACAGTTCCTGCGCTAAGCGCGGCCAGTACGTGCGCCTGTACAGTTCCTGCGCTTAGCGCGGGCAGTACGTGCGCCTGTACAGTTCCTGCGCTGAGAGCGGCCAGTACGTGCGCCTGTACAGTTCCTGCGCTTAGCGCGGGCAGTACGTGCGCCTGTACAGTTCCTGCGCTGAGAGCGGCCAGTACGTGCGCCTGTACAGTTCCTGCGCTTAGCGCGGGCAGTACGTGCGCCTGTACAGTTCCTGCGCTAAGCGCAGCCAGTACGTGCGCCTGTACAGTTCCTGCGCTTAGCGCGGGCAGTACGTGCGCCTGTACAGTTCCTGCGCTGAGAGCGGCCAGTACGTGCGCCTGTACAGTTCCTGCGCTGAGAGCGGCCAGTACGTGCGCCTGTACAGTTCCTGCGCTTAGCGCGGGCAGTACGTGCGCCTGTACAGTTCCTGCGCTAAGCGCAGCCAGTACGTGCGCCTGTACAGTTCCTGCGCTTAGCGCGGGCAGTACGTGCGCCTGTACAGTTCCTGCGCTGAGAGCGGCCAGTACGTGCGCCTGTACAGTTCCTGCGCTTAGCGCGGGCAGTACGTGCGCCTGTACAGTTCCTGCGCTGAGAGCGGCCAGTACGTGCGCCTGTACAGTTCCTGCGCTTAGCGCGGGCAGTACGTGCGCCTGTACAGTTCCTGCGCTAAGCGCAGCCAGTACGTGCGCCTGTACAGTTCCTGCGCTTAGCGCGGGCAGTACGTGCGCCTGTACAGTTCCTGCGCTGAGAGCGGCCAGTACGTGCGCCTGTACAGTTCCTGCGCTTAGCGCGGGCAGTACGTGCGCCTGTACAGTTCCTGCGCTGAGAGCGGCCAGTACGTGCGCCTGTACAGTTCCTGCGCTTAGCGCGGGCAGTACGTGCACTTTGTGGCACCACTGGCTCCTTTGCTCTGCAGTAGTTCACGTCGCTTCTCGATTTATATTTATTGCGTCGTGGAAAACTCGTTTGTTCCTGTATATGCTTGACTCTTTTGTGACATATTCCTAACAATTCGATATTTTTTTAAGGGTGGTATTTAATACTTTAACTGTAAATCCCCTTTTTTTCAATCAAAATATTCGAAATTATCACCAAAAATACTGAATTGCACACTAAATTTGCTCAACAAATTAATCAATTATACTATACTGTTAGATCTTTAAAGCTTAACTATTTTACTGAATGACTATGCACCATTCCCGAGAAATACCGATTAATATAACATAACCTTAAAACACTTTATATTCCCCCTAAAAAGCGTAGTCGACGGAGCCCCGCTTCGCAGGCCCCCTATTTCCGAGTGCAGGGTTTAAAAGAACCTAATTAACCTAACGGGGGGGTGCCCCAAGTCCCGATTATGGGGGCAGAGATACTTCCGTATGTTCAGTTGACAATAATTCGAGACATTACAATATCGCGAGAAAAAAATTTGTGTGCAAATCAGTATTTTTAGGGTTCCGTACCTCAAAAGGTAAAAACGGAACCCTTATAGGATCACTTTGTTGTCCGTCTGTCTGTCTGTCTGTCTGTCTGTCTGTCTGTCAAGACCTTTTTTCTCAGGAACGCGTGGAGGTATCAAGCTGAAATTCATATCAAATACTCAAGTCTATGGTCTCTTGGAGCTGTGAAAAAATCAAACTTCTAAGTCAACGCGATCAAAAGATACTCCCGTTTATGCCGCAAATTTTCGACACTCGCAAGGGAATCAAAACCTACAGGGTACTTCCCGTGAACTCAGAATCTTGAAATTTGGTACAAAGCAACGTCTTATAACACAGATAAAGGAAAAATTGCGAAAAGCATAAATTTTTGGTTACATCATATAATAAAAATATTTTTAATAAAGTTTGTACGGAACCCTCGGTGCGCGAGTCTGACTCGCACTTGGCCGGTTTTGTTTTACGGTAATACTCGTATTGTTTCAAAATGTGTTTACCTGTGGTTTCAGCTAGATTTTTGTTGTAAATTAAATAAAAAAAGCCATCAGATTTTGATATATATTTTAAACATTTTTTAGTACAACATGTTTTTTGTAGTACAGTCATTTATTTGATATGCAGTAGGTTATTAGTGGAGAAATTTTGTTTGCTTAAATTTCTTAATAGAGGTGCAGTAAAAAATTCCCCTTTTTTTAATCAATTATTTATTTGCCATTTGACGTTTTTTATGTACATTATTAAATGTCTTTCACACATCGTCAATTCAAATTAGTATAGATTTTATGTATTTTATACAGGGTTACTGGTTATTCGACTTGACGGCTGTCAAAACGGACTTCTTAGATTTCTTCGACTAGTAACAAAAACTTACGCGGGCAATAGGTACATTTTGTAATTCTGCATAAATCGGTAAGGTGTTGTCTTGATTTCTAAAAGATACTAAGAAAGTGTTTCAGTGATATATTATAACTTTTGCAAACCGTCATAATATCATTATAGAAATAGGTGTCGGAATTTTTCATCCTTAGGTACCCTTTTAAAAAGCTAGCCGACAGTTCTTGATTTTTATTGCAATCAGATGACAACTCCGTAGTTTTGTTCTCCAAACATTGTTCCAACGATTGTCTCCTAAAATATGTCTTACAAATATATCTACCAAAACAAAACCGCGAAATAAATGTCAATGTCATCCGAAAGCCGACTAGCACAGAACCGTCGCTGACAATGGTCAAGAGGGGACTGAACGTCTGAGCGGGGCGAGGATTGCATATGCGCACTAGCTTATAACTAAAGGACGTAAGCGATAAAATGCTTTCCGTGTGGTCCCATTTCAATTTGGTTAAGATCTGACGCTGATCTTCGGAGATATAAATGGAACTCTACAAAAATACACGGCAAAGCTGCAGTAACGTAATTGCTGCAATCGCTTGATTGTTTATTGTTTATGTAACATAGTGACGTCACATCACGCCTGCATGCTCTGAGGGAGTACGCAGAAGTGTACAATACACCCACATTCCGACAGTTAGATGTGAAGTTCCATTTAATGGGATCTTGGAGAAATAGAGGGAATTCCTTAAGTTGTATAGGCACACCAGAAGCGATTTGGGTAGTTTTAGGAAGAGTACGTTCTTGGAGTGATCTCATTACAATTTGGTAAAGATCTGATGAAGAACTTCGGAAGATAGGCGACGGGAACTCCTCAATAAATGATAGCAAATATACTGGGATCTCATGTCTCTCTATTGTTTACACCAGTTCATAACAAAAATCACGCCGTTACGCTGTGAAAGGGTAAGCACATACGAACCACTAAAAGTGAAAAATAAAATCTTTTTTTGCAAAAAATATAACCGACTTCACACAAAAAAGTGAAAAATAACTTTAGCTACAGAAGTCGGTGACATAAAAACTAAATCAATCAAACAACGCTTTTTTGTGTGATTTTTTTAACAAGAGGTATGTTTGATGTTATTCTCTGTTACAAAAGCTACCTAATTATATTTTGAGAACTAACAAAATAAGGTTTTTATCATGAATTATCAGGTCACCAACTTACAGTTCCATTCGTTTTGTAATTACTGAGAAAAATTGAGATCCTTGACTCCAAAATTTCCAATGCGTCGCCTTTAAAGCCAATTTAAAAACTATTTACGTCGCGAATGTACTGAAAGTTACTATCATAGCTGATGACGTAACAGACCTTTGTTAATAATTAAATGTTCAAAAAATCCAAAACTCGTAGTAGATAATAATTACTAATGAAACAATTTTTTTTGTAATTTTTGCCATTCTTTAATAAAAAGATATTGTTTAGTGAAAAATAATATTCATAATAATATTCATAATAGAAAAATAATTGTTTAGTACAGGAAGGCGTTCATCTCATACAAGGTATTCGGAAAATCAAATTAAAGAATTCCGTGAGCACAATATTTTTATTTTTATCAATATCAACCACACTGGCAAATCTGTGGGTAACTTTGTGAGCGAACATGTTAGGTACGAGAGCCCATGTCCCATATGTTTGCCTCAACCTTTTACGAACTAATCCGTAAAAATTGTTAATTGGTTTTGTGATTCCAAAAATACTAACCTCAGTTACTTTGCCTGCCCGCGTTTTCAAATAAACTCAACCGTATTCACAACGCTTCGATTCGCTTCCGATTCGGGAAGTCGTATGTCTATCTCGGTCGTTTTCGTAATGCTAGAAGAAGACTGATATACTAGTTGTCGAATCGGAAACGAGTCGAAAGTTTGTGAATACGGGGTCAGGTAAGAAAAAAGGCGGCCCGCTGGACGGATCAAGGGCTTGTTGTTTTAAAAACTTCCCAAATGTGATGGGATGCAGTGTGGTTCCATAATTTTCAGCGATAACATTTTTTGGACGTGTACTACAAATGGCGCGATGTCTGATTTGTCATAAAGATAACTTTATAAAAAAACAGGCATGACCATCAGACATATCCCATTTGAGCGGGAACTTAAGGAGCTGGAGCAACCGGTAAACACTGGTAGGTACAGACTGTTAAAGTGTAGTTACTGTTAACCTTTGACTTTGTTTTTTTTTCCACACGTTGGACTCATGTGGATAATAGGGTTCCCAACATTCAAACCAATTTTTAGCTGGGTGCGAATTAATGTAGCCTTGAATGTCTATTTTGACCGGAGTATTATCCACCCACGTCGCCATGCTCGGAGGGTGGACAACATTGACAGAGGGGAATAGTATTTTGTCCTCTCCCCGTGAATAAAATGTTTCCGGTCATGCTAGCCCTGCTCTGTAAGGAATACGTCGAATTACCAGTAACCCTGTATATAGGTATTATCATTACGCTAATTCCTGATTCTAGTTATTTTACATAAGTACTTATATAAATATGTATAAAGAATATTTTTGTTGTAAGGTAGACTGTATACAGTAGTAAGGAGGGCAGGGTAACATTAATGTGTAACCACTGGCGCCTGTAGGCCGGTACCGGCAGGACACAGCCGGGCACTCTACCCGGATGCGGTCAGGTAGTATTATTATATTATAGATCTCTAATCGTGAATACAATATCGCTTATATTAGCGTACATAATTATAAAAATATACATAAGAAGTAGTTATCGAACAGTTATTTCATAGTAACCAAATTTTGCATTGTATGCCAATGACAATTAACATTAAAATCGCAAAGCATGACGTAGTTCTGCGTTTTTGATATGAAGGAAATAAAAAAAATAATTACTTTTAACTCCCTAGAGACTAAAAGGGTCACTTTAGTCCCGCTTGGTAGTACGCTTATATTGACGTACTTAAAAAGCATGAGAAGTGAAAAAAAAAAATTTACTACGACATTTTCATTGATGACTTGTCTCATAGACAAGTCATCAATGAAAAAAAGACGAAAGATTTGCCAATATTTATATCCGGACGTGAGCAAAGCTTAAAATGCCAAACTGTCAAGAAAATTACCATCTTCATTTCTTGGTCCCAAGACTCCCAAAAAGGTTTATAGAGCTGCGGCTTTAATTGTTGCAAATTAAGTAAACTTGATGTTGATTTAAACAAATAATTAAGGTTCTATTTAAAATGCACAGTTGTTGAGTTTTAGATCACAATTTATAAAAACAAACCCAAAATTTGACAGTTTATCGCGTGATACGCAGCAAGCACAAGTTTGTCAAAGTTGCTAATTTGTATTCACATCACTCTATTTGAGCCATACAACATACTATCACATACAAATACAAATCATTTATTTGCATAACACAGAACAACATCAAAATGCAGAACTACATCATGCTTTGCGATTTTAGGCTTTTTAGCGTCGATTTCTACTGGGCTATTGTTGTTTATACATTATCTACTACGATGTGTAGCAGTATGACTGCCTCAGGCTAGAATGTCAGTATCTCCTGCGGCTCACACTAAGACCAGCTAACAAGCGCACGTAAGGAAAGGTGCACGTACCTACACACGAATCCAAAAACGCGCTCATACGTGCAAAAAATACGCTAATCTAAAACTCCCTTGATAAGAATAACTATCTAGATGTAACTGTCGTTCAAATGTACCTAATTAGTAAATATATGAAGTGAAGTGAAGTTTATATTCATCGTCTCTTGATTGTTACAAGATGTGAACGAACCTTTTACGAAGCCGTCAAATAAGCATTCTGTACTAACATAAATGTTTTGGGGTGAAAAATGGATTACGGTAAGACTCAATGTAACGCACTTAAAACATTGTGCTGATGGATAGATTGAATAGTACGGCGATCGTAGAGGTGTTAAAAGTTATAATCTTATTACTTAGTTTAAAATAGTGTGTAAGTTGTAAATAAGTAGTATTTATGGCAAGTTTTCGGGAAAATAAATTCACATTCATTGAACACGGACTTTTGATTGATCTTCAACCTTCTGACGACCTATACTTTAATTTTCTTTTTCCGCACTGAGAGCAAAAGTATGTAGCCGTTTAAGGTGAACGCACACTTCGCGGAATAAATAAATATTATAAATAAAGAGAGAACACCAGAAACGGGGAGATGTCATCAACAGCCACCGCGGACACAAAAGCCTCATGATGCAGTGTGAGTTATGCGTATGCTGGCATGGCAACACGCCACGTTCAACAACATGCAGCGGGAGAGTGATGTGAGTGTCCTGTAGTCAGTCGATTTGGGAAAATCTGAGGCGCATAAACAAAGGCGCTCTTTTAAACTCTACTCTAACTCGAGATTAAGTTTGATTCTTGATCTGGCCTTTGATCCAGCTGCCAAACGAGAGCCTCCTAAGATGTTGGTCGAGGCTCTTGGCTATTTATAAGCCATTGGCCAACACGACTATCGACAGTATATATATGACTGCTGTATTCACATCCCACATATCGACAATTTGTCACCGTCAGGATGGCTGGACTAAACGAGACATGGTATCATGTGATACCATGTGCACTGTTAACTACCTATTGGTACTATTTACCACCTATAATGAAATATTTGCTACCTTTGCGTTCGAAGAAATAAAGTGGTCAGCCATTCTGAAGTCAGATTGGCTGACCACTTTCAAGTTCTCATAGTTTTAGCCTTCTTTATTATATCTATGGTTTTAGCGTTGTATTAACCACGTCGATAATGTAAATATTTACCACCTACTTGCTACATAAAAATATATTTGTTACACAGCTTTAAGATATCCATGAAGGCTTGGGATTAAGCTGCTCCAATGAAATTTGCTCTGTGAATGTTGAAATTTCGGACTTCGCTGGTTTATTGTTGATTCCTTTATTTTATACACTGTGACATTGAATGATTTGACATGAATACTTATTTCAGTATTTTATTATTTTTTACGTTCTTTTATTTTTTTATTTTATTTTATGTGTGTGAATTTGACATGATTATTTACTTGTGACTGACATTTAATGAATTGACATGAATACTTAGTTCAGTATTTTATTATTTTTTACTTTTTTGTTTGTTTTATGTGTGTATTTGACATATCGTATTTTTATTGACATTCGTTTTTGTAAATTATTATTTATTTTATTTAATAATTGTGAATGTGAGGACCATGTGGGTCGCATTTTGTTTTTTCCCACGACTGTCTGGCAGTTTGAGTACTATAAGCGACCTACCCAAATGTCCTTTCTTTGGTATTGTTCGTCGTTTCGTTGAGCTCCTTGAGTTATAAGTCGAGCTACACGATAACTGACAAATGCTTGCACTGACTGGACAGGTCCACTCAAATCTGTGTGGTTCTTTCTTCAAAAGACCATCTCAGACACTAATCTGCATAGTCCTCATGTGAATTAAGCAAGATTGTCTGGACTTCAAAAGAGACTATGACCTCTGAGTTTGTTTCGGCTGTTTCTTCTCAGAGTAGTCAGGTACGAAACACCGGCCCCATCTAGTTTTAAAAAAAATGACGTGTAAAAGTGTTTGAGAAAACCTACTTGCTGAATAAATATCATTTATCATTTATCATTTATCATTTATCAAGAAGCTCCTATAAATAGTTATTAATAAAAGCCATTAAAACGCCTGTACATAAATTGTTGACGTCTTTTCTTCTCAGAATGATTGCTAACAATGCTTTTGCAGGCGCTTAGTGGCTTATGAACAACTTGTTTTTTGATAATCCATGTCGCATTTATTCTTAGGATTATAAGTATGTACTTGGTGATTTATTAAATCTTGATCAAATCACGATACAATATTTCGCATCTTTGCGACAATAATGACAAATACTCGAAAAATAGGTAATACAAGACAGCGTTTTCTTAAATTATAAATATTTTCATTATATTGACAATTTGTTTTTGCATAGAAATCTTTTGTCAAAAGATGAAATGTTATTAAACGGATTTCGTAACTTAACCAAATGCACGACAATACTTTGACACATGACACATCAGCTGAATCGGCATGGTGATGAGAATTTTCGTGAACCTTCAGCATCCGATTTTTTAATGAAAAATATATCAAGGAAGCTGTTTCATACGATAAGTTTGTGGCTATCTCCAGTAAGGTGTTAAGGTCGGTAAAACGGTAAATAAAAATACTTTATAAAATTACCTATGTGTATAAGTGGGTACGTATCATAATCCCGAATTTTAAAAGACCGAATTTAAAATACCGAGGACGAAATCCCGAAAAATTTAAACGCCGAATGGTTGTTTCGTCGAAAGTTTAAAATCCCGAAAGTTCATTAGACCGAAAGTTTGAAATCCCGAAGTTCAAAATCCCGGAGTTTATAATCCCGTAGTTCAAAATCTCGTAGTTCAAAATCCCGAAAGTTCATTTGTCCGACAGTTTAAAATACTTACCGAAGTTCAAAATCCCGAAAGTTTAAAATCCCGAAGTTCAAAATCCCGTAGTTCAGAATCCCAAAATAGTCACCGTTTCCGAGAAAAACGATTTGCAAGCATGCAGCATACAGCAAGCATGCAGCAAGCCTGAAGCAAGCATGCAACCAGCAAGCATACAGTATGCAAGCATGCACCATGCAGCAGGCATGGTTTCTGTCACGGCTCCGACGCTGCGGGGCTCCGGCGGTCACACGCGAGCTTATCGTCGCAGAGGGTTTTAACTCTCACCACCGCAGCTTCGGCTTCTTCTAGCTCCGCGCCAACGCGGGCTTAAATTACACTCTCGGGGTAGGGCAGAAAAGACTACGTGGAGTCGGTTCTGCAGCGATTCATTTCTGTCACAAAATTTGTGCTTATAGGTAACCATTATTATTTCTTTATTTCTTTTTTTTTTGGGATTCCACAATTAATATCTTTGTTTCAAACGTTGTTTTATGACATAAAACGATAAATAATTAATTGTTTGTCAAATAATACGTTACTAAATAAAAGTTTTCACTTCTCATGCTCTAAAAGTACGCCGTTATAGCCCTACGAAGCGGGATTAAAGTGACCGTTTATTCCCTAGGGAGTCAAAAGTAATTTAAAAATGGAACGATCTTTTACTCTGAAACATGGTCACAAAAGAGTAATTTGTCATAGGTTTTATTTAAATTTCGAATTGGCATGCAAATAGAAAGCGGTTTATTGAAAAAAAAAACAAATGAGTTCTTCAACGCAAGAAAAATTTATGGTTGTTTGTGTGCATCGTTGATTTTGAAAAGCAATGCCACTGTTGCTAGCCGCTGCAGTAATGTAGGTACTAATTATCTGTGGAGTGTGGATCATCTTCATTGCAAAAATGTTGTGAGTTTGTGTTGTGTTTTCAATGGTTAATCTGTGACTGACCTGATAGAAGAAAAAACTGACCGCTCAGTTCAGAATTTTTGTCGAGTGTAAATTTGTTCAGTTTGCACCTCGAGACTAAACGCCAATATAATATACCCTCGCTTTCATTGCCTCCCTCGCAAGCTCGGGAGTCAAACCACCTCGGGTATATAATGGCTTCGTTTAGTCCCTCGTTATAAAATATACTATTTCGTCCATTCGGGATCTCATCCATCGGTATTTCAACCATCGGTATTTCGTTCATTCGGGATTTCGTCAATTCGGGATTTCATCAATCAGTATTACAAACATCGGTATTTCGTTCATTCGTAATTTCGTCAAATCGGTATTTTGTCCATTAGGGATTTCGTCCTTTCGGCCATTTGAACATCGGTATTTTGTGTTTCGATATAACGACTATCGGCATTTAAAACTTTCGGTATTTTGAATTTCGATGTTTTGTACGTCGGTATTTTAATCATAGGTATTATGAACTTTCGGGATTATGATACGTACCCGTATAAGTATTCACAATTGAATTCCAAATTTAAATTTTAAATTAAAAAAATTGACGTGAATTTATCCAACGTTCCGTTTGTACAGTTAAAAATTAATAATCCATTTTCAGATTTTGTCTTTGCCTAAACTGTGAGACTTTATTTTTTGCCACACGGTGCTAGTTCGGCAACGGCGTTTCTCCTAATTCTAAAATCCATAATTTTTAAAGGAAAGATAATCATCAAAATGTTGACTTAAAGCATGAATTTAGTTTTTTATTTAGAGTTTAGAGATTTCTCTGTTTATAAATCTTTAATAAGTCAACTGTAGCAAACGTGGCTTTATTTAGCTAAAAGAAGATAGTATTACATCATTGCACATTGTGTCATTGTAACAGTTGTCGTTGACAGCCTGGCCACCATACAGCCAAGGAGGTCGCCATTAGGTATATCACCTCATTCTTCCCCGGTCGAGTTTTCACTCCTTTCTCCATCTACCACAAAGTCGCTTAGATAGGAGGGCGGCTTTCTGGACCTGTTTGATCTCCGCGGAAGAGCTTCGATCTGGAGTATTGGAGAAGGCGGCGAGCTACGTAGATCCTCTGGACGTTGCGGCGATGACGCCGACGGGGTGTCAGTCTCGGGTGGCGCTGTAGCGCTGTCTTCCATCTCTTCAGAAGCTGATTGAAAACTGTTATCTCCACTGTAGTCAATGGTATTTGGGAACGGTGCCAATTGACGGTTCGATACTGTTGACGTTTCCCCATTGTTCCGTCGAATAAGAGAATAGTGAGGATTAGTTTCAAGGAGTTCAGCTTCTTCGACTAGAGGGTCTGTTTTAGATTGTCGGACATTCTTCTTTACCAATATCGGGCCTGGTGTAAGCCAGGACGGCAGTGAGTCTCCGTTCGGTGATCTTCTAGGGTACTTTTTTTTTTTTTTTTGGGACAAGCCCGCCACACACGCCCAAACCACTAACTCCTGAAAGCCAGAATCAACAGTGGCGACCACCAGAAAAGCGCCGAGACAATGAAGCTCGACGAAGTCCCAGAGAATGAATTTAACTGTCTTGGATCCCGCAACGAAATTAATCAGAAAGTATAGCGGAGGAGTAGGAAAGAACTGTAATTTCCACTTCCCACCATATCAGCAGGAGACAGAACGAAACAAGGCCAATAGACACAAAGGGACGTTTACAACTGGGATAGGCCCAGTTGCCAAGCACCACGGATAAATATTAACGTTAATGGGTCCTAGTTGAGAGCTGTTATATTTGATTCCAATAATAGGTATGGCAAAAACGCTTGAACGCACGGAAATTTGCTCTAGTTTCCACAAGGTCCGTATAGTAAATAACTCCGGATGTAACCTGTACACTATCCAACATAATATTGCGTTCATTTTGCCAAAGACTACACTCCCACAAAATGTGATGAGCAGATTGTTCATATTCGCAGTCAGATGTTGAACATTGACAAAAAGGCGAGTCAACAAGCTTGAAGGAAAATAATTTACTCTTAAAGTTGCCATGGCCCGTGAGAAATTGGGCAACACAGTGATCAACCTCCAGCCATGTCCTGTCCAGCCGCTCACGAACGGATGGAAAGAACTGGTGGAGGTGCCTGCCCTTGATGGAATTGTCCCACCTACATTGCCATTCAGATACAAGTTCCTCCCAGACGTCGGTCTGTGGTTTGAATAATCTAGAAATCCTAGCACGATCACGTACGGTTAAAAAGTCTGCGTCCGTGGTCTCACGCGCGTTATACTACATTGCAGCCCGCCGCTGCACCTCCAGATCGACTGGAAGTACACCCGCAAGCACCGGAAGAGCTTCGGTACTAACCGTCCTGTACGCTTTGCATAAGAATATCAACGCCAAACGCTGGCTTTGAAGCAATTATTTACGTCGCACCGCTCCTATGGTGGCCCTATCGGCCCAAACAGGTGCCCCGTAGCACATACAACCCAAGTAAGTAGCCACGTAGATGGTCTTTAAAGTTAAAAATGACAATCCCCACGTAGATTTGGATATCCTCGTTAAGGCATAAAAGTTCTTTTTAGCTTTTTCACCGACATTTTTTATGTGATCTACGAATGAAAAATTCCTCTCTAAGACCAGTCCAAGGTAGCATACGGACTGCTTTCTTTTCACGGGAACGTTATTAAATTTAATGCTCGGCCACGATTTAAGATCACCTTTTAAAATTAGTTGAAATGTTTTATGCGGTGCAAAGGTCAGACGGTTTCGATCTTCTAGGGTATGTAAAAAGTTTTTCATGTGGGGTGGCATTAGTAGCTGTACATAAAAGAGAACGTACACAGTGCAGTGCATCCTTCAGTACCACTTCCCAGTTTTCCGGTGAAAGTCCTTTTGACCGGAGGCTGAGTTGGATAGTTCGCCAGAGAGTCCCGTTTAGACGTTCCACTTGTCCGTTACTCTGGGGGTTGTAAGGGGTCGTTCTAGATGAGGCTATGTTTGCTTTTCTAGGAATGACATGAATTCTTCTGACATAAACGATGAGCCTCTATCGCTATGAATATAGAGAGGCTGACCAAACGTAAGGAAGAGATCTTTCAAGCAGTTGATGACAGTGGCAGATGTCATATCTTTACACGGATAAGCAAATGGAAATCTGCTGTACTCGTCGATTATCGTTAATATGTACTTGTTGGAGGTGTTAGACGGCAATGGTCCTTTGAAGTCTATGTTGATACGTTCCAGAGGGGCCATAGCTTTGATCAAGTGTCCTTTGATTTTGAGAAACCTTGGTTTTATCTCGGCGCAGGTCGGGCACGAGGCTGTCATCTTCTTGATGTCGTTCGCTGAATAGGGCAAGTTTTTTGGATCTCACCCAATGATACATCCTTGTCACCCCTGGGTGACAGAGCGCGTTATGGAGCTCTTTCAGCTTACTGATATTCATATAGGCGCATACACGGGATAGAGCGTCCGCAGCTGCATTTTCGCAGCCTGGTCTATAAATAATTTCATACTTGAAACAAGATAATTCTAATCTCCAACGTGAGATTTTCTCGTTCTTGATTTTACTGTTATGATTCTGATTGAACATGAAGGCTACCGATTGTTGGTCTGCTATTAAAAGGAAATGTTTGCCAATAAGGTAGTGTCTCCACTTCTTTAAACTTTCTACTATAGCACAAGCTTCTTTTTTCGATTGAGGATAGCTTGCATTCGGAGTGTGACAAAGTTCGTGAAAAGAATGCTACAGGTCGTCCTTGTTGAGTGAGTGTAGCCGCTAGAGCGAATTCTGAAGCATCAGTTTCAACTGTGAAGATTTCGTCATTAATCGCTGCTAGGGCTGCCGCCTTGATGTCCTGCTTTATTTCCTCGAAATATTTGAGAGCGTCGCTCGATAACGGGAAACTTGTTACGCAGGTGAGGGGTTTTATCTTTTCCGAGAAACGCCCAATCCATTTTGCATAGTGCGCGAACATTCCTAGGACTCGTTTCAGTTCACTTAATTTAGTCGGTGCAGGGAGGTCTAGTAGAGGCTTTAGTCTATCTGGATCAGGTCGTATAATATGATTTTCCACGGTATAGCCAAGCAGACTGATCTTAGTTTTATTTAAAACGCTTTTTTCTTCGTTCAAAGTAAGATTATACTTTTTAGTGGCGTCCATAAAACGTTTGAGATTGCGCTCGTGATCCTTAACATCCTTGCCGCAAACGGTTATGTCATCTAAGTAAGCGTACGTCCCATCTAATTTTTCTTCAGATATTATGAAGTCAAGAGTCCGTTGGAAGGCAGCTACGCCATTAGTAACTCCGAACGGAATGCGTGTGAATTGATAGAGTTTTCCATTCGCTTCGAACGCTGTATATATCTTCTCATTTTCCAGGATTGGGACTTGATGGTAGGCTGATTTTAAGTCTATCTGACTAAAGACTTTAAATTTGGGTACGTTGTTCACAACCGTTTCGATATTTGACAAGGGAAAGGCATCTAAATCAGTAAATTTATTGATTGTCATTGTTGTACCCCATCTTGGAGCAATTTAGACACTTCTTCTTTTATGAAGTCAGCGTCTTCTTTAGTGTAGCGCCTGCTTCTGACAGCAATTGGTTGAATATTTGGCGAAAGATTGGAAAAGACGGAAGCCGGCGGAACTGAGGCTTGCAGAACATTGATTTGTAAGGGCTCGGCAGGACCTCCCAGATTGAATTGGATGCTTGAATGTTGCTTAAGTAAGTCGTGACCCACGATAACGTCTGCGCAGAGGTTGTCAACTACCAAAAGAGGTGTTTGCTTGTAAGTATGTTGATTCATTTTAATAGTTGCAAAACATACCCCTTCAACGAACGAGACTTGGTTAAGAGAGGCAAGATTGACAGTTAGGTTGCACGGTCTTTTGCGCAACTTCAGGATGCGGGCGACTTTGCTGTTTATGAAACTGACTGAACTTCCAGTGTCCACGAGAGCATCAGCTTTATATTCGTTTATTGTGATATGGATTGTCGCACTTCTAAGACTTGAAGGAGAAGCAGCAGAAAAAATAGCCCCGCTATAAAATTGGTCATTGTTTGAGTTGTGGGACTAGGATGTTCTTCAATCCACACAGTGTTTATGTTATGCCCGACCCTGCAAACGCTAGCAAAATGGCCTTTCTTCAAACACTTATTACAAGTAGCTTTGCTAGCTGGGCACCTTATTCTAGGGTGAACATTTCCGCCGCAGTAGAAACAGCGCTTGGCTGATTTTGACGAGAAGGACGGTGCAGTCGAAGCATTCTGAGATATTCGTGATGATGAAGCTACCGCCAGATTGTCCGACTCTTTATCTCGAGTGATTTGTACAGCATTTAGTTGCGGAGAGTTAGTAACGATCGTCTGCGCATCTTTCTCAGCCGTTTCTAAGGTGATGGCTTGATTAAGAGCATCAGTTAGAGCAAGTGTAGAGTTTTCTAAGAGTCGTTCACGGATTTTCCGAGAGTGCAGGCCGGATATAAGAGCACTACGAATGGCCTGTTCTTCATGTTCTGTCGCGGTGACTGCTTCAAATTTACAATCATTAGCCATCAGTCGAAGTGCTCTAGCATATTCTGAAATAGTCTCGTCTGTTCTTTGTTTGCGACTGAATAAGACATGTCGAGCTAGTATCGTGTTTTTTTGTTTGACATAGATGTCTTCTAGAGCTTTCATAGATGCTTTATAAGTCGTGCAAGACTTGATATGTTTGTAGATCGATGCGGATAAATGGTTGATTAACAGCTTACACTTGAGAGAATCCGGTACTTCTTCAGTATTTTCTTCGGCGAGAAAGCTTTCGAAAGTCGATTTCCAATGTAGCCATTTTGCGTCAGCGTCCGCGACATCAGGTTCGACGTCAAACTTTTCGGGTCGGAGATACCTTGATAGCGATGATTTGACAAATTTTTCGTCAGGCATTTTTAGCTAAATTAATTGTAGCAAACGTGGCTTTATTTAGCTAAAAGAAGATAGTATTACATCATTGCACATTGTGTCATTGTAACAGTTGTCGTTGACAGCCTGGCCACCATACAGCCAAGGAGGTCGCCATTAGGTATATCACCTCATCAACCAACTGCAACACGTAATTGTTCATTTCAAAATTAAAATATAATTATTTGAAATTATATTAATATTGAATTGAAATTATTATATATAATATTGGACACTGATTGTAACAAGAGTTATAAGAAAAATAAGTTTTCTATAGAAATTTTAAATTCCTCATTATCTCGTCTTTGTATCATTGTCCTCTCAAAAAATATATTTGGGAACATCGATATTCTGTAATCTAATCGAAATAAATACACACTACCTTAAGAATGTGTTTGATTTACAATTCATAATTTTGGTATTACGTTTGTATGAAATATGCATGCTCCGCCGGCCCCTTAAGGTGAAAGTGTCTGGGTGGCCAACGAAATTAAATATTCCTTAAGTTTTTTACAATTTGCAGGGCAGTGGTAAGTTGTATATTGATGAACGGTCAAGACCATCAAAGTTCATAAAAGTCGAGGAACGACTTTGACCGTGAAAAATACGTTCTTCGGCTCCTATGAACTTGGAGGGTTATATTGATGATTATAATTCGTAACTACATAAGTCTGATAGCCACGACCGATATTTAACTTGCAAATTGCAAATAACGTAAGAAAATTTAATTTCGCTGGCTACCTTGGAGCATCGGCCTTAATGGCAGTCACCGACGGATATTCTAGGGCTTTTTTTCATTACGTAGTTTGTATAATTTTATTCTTTTTAGGGTTCCGAAGCCTAATGGCAAAACACCACAGATGTGACGAATCCATAAGTTCGTAATGTCTGTCTGTCTGTCTGCCCGTCCCTATTTTACAGCCACTTTTTTCCGAAACTATAAGAACTATGCTGTTGAAACTCGGTAAGTAGATGTATTTTGTGAACCGCATTAAGATTTTCACACAACATTTGAGTTTCAGTTTTATATATATGGTTCCGCTTATGATGTACTTAAAATTTTAAGTACATCATTTTATGTATGATGTACTTAAAATTTTAACACATTTTTTTTTAATATCAATACGAGGTATCTATGGATAGGTCATACAAAATAATGTTGAGATTTCTATCATGTTTTTGTATACTGAATAGTTTGCGCGAGTGACACTTCCAAAGTGGTAATGTTATTTAATGTAGTGTTATTTTAGAAGTTACAGGGGTGTTACTTCTAAAATAAGAGAATGATAATACAAAAAATATATATAATTTATGTACCTACATTATCATGTAAACTTCCACCGAAAATTGGTTTGAACGAGATCTAATAAATTGTTTTCTTTTAATACGTTTTAAATCATACACCGCAATTTACCTTACATTAATTATAAGAACTTAATATTATGTTACTTGCTGCTACGGAACCCTGCATGGACAAGTCCAACTCGCACTTGGCCGCTTTTTAATATTTTTCAACCGACTTCCAAAAATAGAAAATTCTAAATGAGGGATTTTCTTTTTCAACTCTTCCCTAGTCGCTAGATAGATGGCGTTGGCTGACTACGTTAATACAAGGAACAGAACATCACATAATTAATTTCACTTGGACCTAATGGTTGTATTCGGAAGCTTATGCAAACGAAAGTGTCAGTCAACTAGCGTATGTGTCGTGTGTTTTTTTAAGCGTTTGGACTTTGGTACGTAGTAACGTAGTCGGATCAACGTGATCTATCGAGTTCATGGAAACAATTTTTTTTTAATTCTCAAAAAGAAAAGCTCTCATTCGATTATTTAAAACTTTTTACTTTTTTAAAACGTCATGGGGCTTTTCAAATTGATTTTGCATTTTGTTTCTTGATGAGTTTCTAAAATGGCAATATTAAAATCACCGCGCCCTCATCCATGGAGCCACCTGTCAAAACAACAAATTAAAGCTGTCGCTGACAACAGAGTCAACAAAACAATGAAATCAAAAAGTCAAAAACAGTTTACAACACAGCACACAAGGCCGCGTTCCAAATTAGGCTATAAACGCTTTGAGCGTCCGTAAACCCGTTTCGAATTGTCGTGAGCGCGATATCGATGTCCCTTGAATCATCATAGGCGTGACGTCATGACATGCACCATCTCGTGATTACACCGACCATGCCCCAAATAAATATCACCGGAGCGCTGTCACATGACCTGATGACAGCTCTTAATCTAAATTGGAACGCAAAATATTTATGTGAACGCTGTGGGTGATTATTTCATATCTCGGAATGCACCCTAAATTTCACCGTGAGCGCTGTCAAACCTGATGACAGCTATATAGCTGAAGCCTGATGATAGCTGTCATAATCGTGAAATCTATAACGGAACGCAAAATATTGATGTGACTTGTAACTTGTGAGCGCTGTGAGCGATAATTCTCTACTATGGAATCATTATGGAATGAAGTTTCCCGTATGTATAGATGCTCTGTGGAATGAAGCCATATGTTTGACTATGATTAGCTAGCTACTAATATCTAATCTGTGACTGTGATTGTCAAGAAGATGTCAATAGGGCGGCCTATTTAAAATTTTATTGTTATTATTTAATACTAACTTATCGCAGCGATTATGAAATTAATGTTCTCTGCTACATATCTAAAATAAACCAGAATCCCCTTCAAATCACCGGTTTTTTACTTTAGAAAATGATTGAGAACGTACGAGTCCTTCTTTAATTTTGTTTGTAGTTGTCTCTGAAATTGTTAAAAATACTAATCGGTGAAGTGTTTTGTTTTATTTCGTATCGACATGGCTTCAAGTTGCAAGTCGACAGAAACGCAACTACTAGCTCTATATAGATTAGAATTTTCTAGAAACAAAATGGACTGGAAGTTGTACGACGGTGCGCGAAAAAAACCTCTGCTGTCACCGAAAAACAATAGGTAAGTTTTAATTGGTTTTCCTGAATTGTACACGAAAACAGTGATATAGCACTGTTTTCGTGTACAATTCAGGATATATAGCTGTGAGTGATAGAGTGTAACAAAGTTGACTTGGCATGCCCACAGAGTATAAATAATCACTAACGTTTAGGCATGCCAAACATAAAGTATGTTTGTACGTTTTTACGGAACTGTCACGTTTTTGTAAATATGTCTCTTTCTAGAACGGAGAAAGAGAAGGAACATGTGGCCACTATAATTGCTGAATTAAAACAGGAATCTCTTGTTTATCATGTAGGGATCGACATACAATAACTTTTGTTGTTATGAATAATCTGAAGACCATTTTCATGTACCTAATTCTAATATCGCGGGCTCTTAGTCCTTAAGGAATAATTTGGGGTGGCTTTAGTTACATGACCGCCGCGCCGCGGAGAAGGCTAAAAAGGGCTGGTAGGGAATGGGTCCCCCTGTTATGACTAGACCACTCTTATACAAGATTATGCATATTTTCCGTGATATTAGTGTAAAATGTTTCTAACCTCAAATCAGTTCTATAGCGAAAACGTAACGTTAAAATAGACGACTGACAGACAAATCTGTTCCAAATGTGTGTCTATGGTGCAGAATGACGTGAAAAGTCTGCAAAACGAAACGTAAAAAAAAATGTTGGTTTTTGTGTCACTGTTATTGTCCAATAGGCAATGTTATTAGAAGCCGAGAATGCTACTAGAATTTGAATGCAAGAGCGAGCGAAGCGAGCTCGGGACTTGGGGTAGGTACCCCGTATTTTTTTTTTTTTTTTAACCACTCAAAGGTAGGAGCCTCGCGCAGCGGGGCTCCGTCGACCGCCCCACCCGCGACTGTGCCACAGTGAGTGGTATACGATATATAATTTAACCCTAATACGCTATAGCGACTTTTAAGTGTTTTGAGGTTAGGTTACATTAATCGATTTTTTTCAGGAATGGTTCATTTTCTTTTCGTGATACCAGGGGGCACGGGGGCCCATCCCTCCCGCCCCCCTTCTGAAGCGGTCACTTCACTAAATTTTTACCCAGCTTTGGTTATTTAGCATATTAATATACCTACCTACCTACATTTTGTAATGCTGGTCCCTGCTGGACCGATATGGGGTTTTCATTCTCGGCCGAGACCAAGACCAAAATGGAGAATAAAGTAATATCTCGGCTGAGAAGTGTGATTTTTTAATGCTATTTACTTTTTAATACAGTACTAACTGTTTAACAATTTTAACTGTTTTAATAAGCAAAGTTAAATACAGAATTCTCGTAACATTACCTGATATGCAAGTTTTCCTAGCAAAATACCTACCTTACGTGTTGCGTGACGAGTCTAAATGTAACTTTGATGTGACAACAAAGATAATGAAAAGTAATCCAAACTACTGAGTAGGTATTTTGGCGTATATGTGAGTGAGTGTTAAACACATTTTTATGTAGGTACGTACAGTTAAAAATCACCGATTAAATTTACGCAGAGGTCATTGGGTCGTCTTAGATTGAATATCTAACTTACCTACTGTTCAAAATTCAAACATTTTGAATAGTCGAGCACTCGAGAATCTGATTTCTGCACACATCCTACAGGTTATTTATCACCCGCGGTGGCGTAAAGCCGTATTATTTCGGTCCACTGTTCACTTGTTTAAGACATAGCACTAAATTTACGCGCGAGAAACTTAGGACTCCGCACGCGGCGCGCGCTCCGACGAGCGACGAGGACTCGCTTTGGCGACAGCTGGCCGACTGAGGTCTTGACTCAGGGCTGCCAGGTGCAAAAAACGTGTGATCGTACGCCAACTACAAAGAAATCGTATGCCAAGGAAATTTTGAATGAAAAGATCGTACAACCTAGAAGTACTAGGTTTTTTATTAAAAATAACTAAAATTTGTTCAATAATAGAAAATTTTCTGTGGTCCTATTGTTTAATATTTCTTTTGTTGGCTTCGTGCAATTTTCGTTTTTTTTTTCTTTGGCTATTTAATGTTCCCTTCAGTGTTTCATTTTATAAACAGTTTCTAAGTTTTTGTTGGATTACTGACGAGAAAAGAGGTTTTTGACAAGTTACAATTATTACCGAAAAAAAAAAAATAAGTTTTGTAAAAATGCAAGCAAATACAGCCTGTAAATAAATTTACAAAGAGTCTTCATTCAAGTTAATGATCTAGGTATGCGTTAGGTTGTTGGAGAATTGCCCGAAGCTCATACTTGCCAGTGGAGCACATTCGTTTATTATGAAATGATGCCGGACTTGTAAGGTAATAAAAATCGTACATTTTCCGTACGATCGTGGTCTAGCGATCGTACATGAGTAAAAATGCCAAAAAATCGTAGGAGTACGATTAAAATCGTACAACTGGCAGCCCTGTCTTGACTCATCGTTCACTCGATCGCTGCGCGGGCGCGCGGGCTGCGGCGCGGTCGTTGACCGCCGGGTCGGCGCGCGGCGGTCAGCTGTTTCCGAGTGCGTTAGGGTCAAATGATCTTGAAGAAAATAGTGGAATTTCTTCAAAAAAAAATGTTGCATTTTTTCATTGGTTTTAGGTTCTACTAATGAAACCAAATCCCTGGTTTCAAGGATAACGGTGTTCACACTAACACCCTGTATTAAAACATAAAAATAGCAATTTTTCGGCATTTTCGCCCTTCAAAGAGTGTTGCCTCTCGTCACACAATTCCAGCTTTGCTAAACAGTTGTTCACTTGCTACACTAGTAAGCAGCGCAGATAAATGAATATTTGCTGCAGCCCTAATCACTTCTCGGTTGAATTTGTAGCCTAGAATGTTGAGACCGAGACCGAGATCTCAGTCGACCCTTAATATTTTGAGTATACTGAATGTTCCATTTGTTTTTAATTCTTACCGTTACCTCAATCATACTGCAAGATGTTCTTCAGAACGAATGCTTTTGCACATATCAATATTGTGTTTTATTAAAAAAAAAAATATCAATAGGTACATGAAGCACGATAAATGCCTTGAACTTCTCTGTGCAAATATATTGGATGATCTACTATAACAAGAAAATAATTGATTAAAAAAAAACAATCACGTTCTATGTCCATTGCTGTACGCCTGACAACATATATTTTACCTATGCAAAATTTTAGGATGATTGGTTCTGTGTTAACTTACTTTCGCATTAAAATATTAAGTTAGATTTTTTTGCTGATACGGTGTAATTTTTTGGGGTAACTCGACTGACCGGGAACTTATATTTAAACCTCAAAAGCGTTGTATTAGGTCGATGTTCAAACTTGAAACCACTCAGAGTTGCAAGCCTTATTTTCAGAAGTACAAAATCTTGACCCTACCTTGTATATTAGAAAATGCGATGTTCGTAAGATCCAACCCTCTCCTATTTTCTCGTATGGCAGATCGATTCCCTCGCAATAGACCTGTTTTTAATATTTCTGTGGACGTGACAGTACCCAAATTTGCCTACAACAATATAAAACGGCACTTATGCGCAAAAGTGTATTTTGCATGGCTCCAAAATTTATAATAAACTTCCGAAAAACTGGAAGCAGTTAAATGATGTGGCATTCAAAAACAGAGTAAATAATTTTCTAGCAGATAAGTCTTGTTATAATTTGAATGAGTTTCTAGATGAAAAATTCTGATTAGATTTATCTTAAATAATGTCCTCTGTTTCATTTTATAATCATTCATACCAGTTTTTGTATAATTTGACACTGAAGTATGACTATTATACATTGAACTAGCTGTTGCCCGCGATTTCGTCCGCGTGATCCACCCTTGTCACGTAGGAGTATGAAAATAGACTACGACTTGTTCTCTAACCTACCAAATATACTTACACAAAAAAAAACATTGATATCGGTCAAGCCGTTTCGGAGGACTTCAATAGCAAACCGTGAGTGAGAACCAAAGTCCGTGGAGCTCGTGGCTAAATAATATCAGCCACTCGGGTCGATCTTTAGGTTAAGCCATGCTTGCCTAGTTTGGTCTGTGGATGGGTGACCACCCGAGTTTCCTCCGTGCCTCGGAAAGCACGTTAAACCGTTGGTCCCGGCTGTCATTTGTCCATCTTTGACAGTCGTTACAGGTAGTCAGTAGCCCCAAAAGTCTGACACCAGTTTTATTTCCCAGTAATAACTGGGTTGTGGAGGTCAGATAGGCAGTCGCTCCATGTAAAGTACTGGTATTCAGCTGCATCCGGTTAGACTGGAAGCCGACCACAACATAGTTGGGAAAAGGCTAGGCAGATGATGAGACAGCTTGGTCCGCGGCTTCACTCTCGTTGAGTTCGGGATGATTTTAATGCAAAAGTTGGAGACTTTCACAGCGCAAAATAATGAGTAAGTATAATTCAAGATTTATCAAAATTTTAAAGATATACCCAGACGTTGCTCATAAATTAGTAGGTTTCAAAGCAGAATAAAAGAACTTAGCAGAAGTATTTTGTAAAAAACCTAAAAATATTGTCTAGGATGGAAGTACTATGACCGGTATATTACACAACGATGTGAAATGTAGCTACAATGACAGACAAAAACTAAAGACAAAATAAATTAATAATTTCTAGCTTCCCTAGCTGATTTTAGCGAAAAAATATTCTATGTACAGATTTTTCACTTTATCCGCCTAATATTCTGGGTTATTGGTAAAACGTTAATAACCTCTCATGGGTATGTTACTAATCTTAGTAACCAATTTTCAAAAACCTCTCAATGATTTCAGAGGTTTTTGACCTCGTTTTCGTTATCAGTTACCCCGAAAACCATGAGAACGACTCCCATGACGGCAGCACCAAAAAAGTCTTGGGCGCCATCTTGGATTTTCATTACGAACTCATTTTCGCGAATCCGTCACCGCGCCGTTTATTTGTATCTCAAAATAAACGCCATATTCATAATCAGCACCCCTGAATATCTCGGAATTGACCAATATTCTTTGACAGTACATTTTTTGACATTTCAACCCCATCACACCCCAACATGATGATATTTCAGGTGATGATGAATGATGGTATTTCAGGTCCACCACATTAAATCTTAAAATCGTTGGCTTTGTCATACAGCCAAGCCACCACCACACAAGTAAACAATACTCATGTTTATTTTCAGACTATGCCACCACTCTATGAAAAGAACAGCCAAAATCGTCAAATATAAGCCGCTAGAAATATTTAGGTATAGCATGTACTATTAGATATGGCGGCCACTCATCATCGGGATATTATGTAACTCAGTGAAAACACAACGATAGCGTGTTTTAAAATACTACTAACGCCATCTATTGTCAAATTTTAGAACTAAAAATTATTTTGTTTGTTCCATTAGATACTGATAGGTTCAAACTAATACATTTACATCCTCCATCATCCCTTATTTTATCCCTATGGGGGTTAAATTTATCAAATTCCTATTTATGCGGACGTCTTCATTACAGTAGCTCCAATCTTTAATTTCAGTTCAATCAGTCGAAAATCTAAGAAGATTTAAATTTTCATCCCCTAATTGATCCCCTTAGGGGTGAAATTTACTAAATCCTTTCTTAGGGGATGCCTTCGTCATAGTTGTTTTATGCATGCAAAGTCTCAGCCCGATCGGTTTAAAACTGACAAAGTGTCATACAAACTTTCATCCCCTATTTTATACCCTTGGGGGTAGAATTGATCAAAATCCTTTCTTAGCGGATGTCTACGTCATAACATCTACCTGCATGCCAAATTTCAGCCCGATTCGTCCAGGGGTTTGGGCTGTGCGTTGATAGATCACTATGTCAGTCAGTCAGTCAGTCAGTCACCTTTGAGTTATATATATTTAGATTATGATTTTATTATTTAATTTTGACATGATGTGTGTGCTTATATTATATTTTGCCATGTTTTATTGATTCCTCTTTAATTTTTACTTATGATTTCTAATTTTTTGGTTTGACATTTATTATTACTACTAGTTGTTATTTACTTTTTGACATGTCTGTGCTTATATATTTTGACATGTATTATTAATTCCTTTATAATTTTTACCTATGATCTAATTTTATGGTTTGACGGTTATTATTAATACTAGTTGTTATTTATGGTCGCAGATTAAATTTTGTTTTATTTTATTTTGGCAATGTTATTTTTTTTTGTTTATTTGTTGTTCTCGGATTGAAGGATATATTCAAATCACAATTGTAATTCTAAACAATTGCACGCCATAGTATATGGCAAACATGTCTGAACCAATTTTCTTTGTTATAAATATAAAATATATGTCACCGTAAAATTGTCAAATACGTTATATTGTAATATCTCTAGCGATATTGTAAGCTCTCGAATTATTGTCAAATGAACATACTGCTTACAACAAAACGCATTATTTTTCGTGAAATGCATGCGATGGTAGTCAACTTACGCGGTGAGGAGGGAAGGAGGGGTCCCCCTTGCCCAGTGGCACAACTCTCATGAAAAGATAATGCACCATTCCTGAGAAATACCGATTAATATAACATAACCTTAAAACACTTTATATTCCCCCTAAAAAGCGTAGTAGACGGAGCCCCGCTTCGCGGGGCCCCTATTTCCGAGTGCAGGGTTTAAAGGAACCTAACTAACCAAACGGGGGGGTGCCCCAAGTCCCGATTACGGGTGCAGAGATACTTCCGTATGTTCAGTTGACAATAATTCGAGACATTACAATATCGCGAGAAAAAACACGTTATATTGTAATATCTCTAGCGATATTGTAAAGTCTCGAATTATTGTCAAATGAACATTCTGCTTACAATAAAACGCATTATTTTTCGTGAAATGCATGCGATGGTAGTCAACTTACGCGGTGTGGAGGCAAGGAGGGGTCCCCCTGGCCCAGTGGCACAACTCTCATGAAAAGATAATGCACCATTCCTGAGAAATACCGATTAATATAACATAACCATAAAACACTTTATATTCCCCCTAAAAAGCGTAGTCGAGGGAGCCCCGCTTCGCGGGGCCCCTATTTCCGAGTGCAGGGTTTAAAGGAACCTAACCAACCTAACGGGCGAGTGCCCCAAGTCCCAATTATGGGGGCAGAGATACTTCCGTATGTTCAGTTGACAATAATTCGAGACATTACAATATCGCGAGAAAAAACACGTTATATTACGTTACATTTATGTTCGCATAACTCGTCAAAATGTAGGGAACAGCTGATTATTTTTTCGCGATTTCAAGGTTCGTCCCATAGAAAAAGTTGTTCAAAATGATGAGTACAATGACCCCTTTTCGGGTTTAGTATAAACAAAAAATAATGTTGTATACTTCCTGTACACTGTTAGATGCTTCATTTTCACTCTGAACATTTTTTAAGTATTCTTTTAAATGTTGACATTCTATTTCTAACTCTTTTTCATTTACATCTTCGTGATAGATTTGAGAAAATTCTTTGCATCCTTGTCGTATCTCTTCGGAATTCAGAGTTTTTAAGTGAAAAAATAAACTAAAACGTTGACTGACGGTCTCATATGAACTTTGTCGCTGTTTTAGATGAACACTCAAGGTATCGATTATTGGGAGAAAAGTTTCTACGTTGAATCGCTCTTTTCCATTCAATTGGACTGATGGCGCAGAGCCATCAAAAAAACTCTGCCGTGAGCTTCTACGTCTTGTTCTTTAAGATAGATCCTTGTAGTCAGATTCTGGGTTATTTTCTTTGGCAGATGATTCGAAGTTATCAAATTTATCCCTGAGGTTAGTAATAAAATCATAAAGTGAAGTCTACAAATTGGTTACAACGTCCAGTGTTATTGTTTCTTTCTGAAGATAATTACTTGTTTTGTCTATTCTTTCCAATATAGTGCTCCAGATTTCCGTCAGTATAATAAATTCTAGATTTCCCATTTTTCTAGACAGACTAAGGGCTGCGTCTCTTGTTTCTCGTGCCTGTTCAGTATCGTTTGCGATGGTGATTAAAGCTTCTAATATTCTTTTATAACCCCCATGCAAAGCACTTACTGCATCAGCTCGGGCTGACCATCTGGTTTGTGAAAGACTCTTAACAACTTTTTTTGAACCTAAATGTTCTGTTAACATATTCCATCTGTGGGTAGAGCCCGAAAAAAAGTTGTACACTTTCTGAACTACACTCGAGAGCAATGAATCCGGGTCACTTAAAGAATCCTAAAAATCTCGGAAACTAAAAATGCTAGGTTAATGCAATAAATTGTATTTAATAGACAATGTAATACTCCTTAAATGAAGGTATTAAAACTTCTTAGTTATTGTAAAGTTATATCATAAAAAATCAAATTTGAAAAAGGGCCACTTTCGAAGATGGAACTACGAAATTACAGCATTTGGTTTTGCTTTTGTTTGTAATCTGTCATATATGTGGGTACATAAACCATGTTGATAGTGCTCTATATTCATTATTCAAGCTGAAATTATGTCGCTTACGCCTGAAGAATGCACCAGAATACTTACAATGCTGGAAACCGGCCGGAGTCAGCGCGATACAGCCAGGACTGTCGGTGTGTCGCTGTCAACAGTACAAAGAGTTCTCCGACGTTACGAAGAAACTGGTTCTAACCTACGCAGACCAGGAACGGGCAGAACCAGGTGTACCACAGCACGAGAAGACCGATACTTGGTGAACACCATGCTTCGAAATCGCTTTCTCACAGGAACTGAACTCACAAATCAGTTTCGACGCCTCGGAGGAAGTAACCCAAGTGCATGGACAGTAAGACGTCGGCTTGCTGAATCTAACTTAAAACCCCTTAGACCTGCAAACGGCCCTAAACTGGAGCGTGGGCATCGTATTTCAAGACTAAGATATGCCCAGAGCCACGTAAATTGGAGTATTGAAGATTGGTCAAAAGTTATGTTCTCCGACGAATCAAAATTTATGCTCTACAAGCACGATGGAAGACACAGAGTGTATCGAAGACCAGGGGAAAGATTCAAGCAAGCATGCATCGAAGAAAAGTAGCCTACGGTGGTGGGTCTATACTTGTGTGGGCCGGAATTTCTTCTGAAAGTCGCACAGAGCTGGTGATCATAGAAAACGGCTCTTTAACTAGCGTAAGATATGTGGAAGAAATCCTCAATGATCACGTTGGTCCATTTATGGTCAATTTAGGTGAGGATGCTATATTTATGCATGACAATGCCCGACCTCATACAGGTAGGATTGTGAATGACTACCTTCAAGAGATGAACATTACTCGTATGGAGTGGCCAGCGCGCAGCCCGGATATCAACCCGATCGAGCATGCTTGGGACGAGCTAGGCAGATGCGTAAAACAACGAAACCCTCCCCCAATCACGCTTCGTGAGCTCAAAATTGCTCTCACAGAGGAATGGGAGAATATTCCCCAAAATCGTATAAGGAACTTGGTGTACAGCATGCCAAACCGCGTAAACGCAGTAATGGAAGCACGAGGAGGCAATACGAAGTATTAAAATTCAAGAAAATCGTAATAAAGTTCAAAAATTTCATGTTTCCTATTTTTGTTTTAAGGAGAGATCAGCAGTTTTTTTCTTTATGTAATTTTGTGTTAATAAAATGTATGGTGACTCATATTTTTTTTACTTTCATTTAAGGAGTATTACATAGTCTATTAAATACAATTTATTGCATTAACCTATCATTTTTAGTTTCCGAGATTTTTAACATTCTTTAAGTGACCCGGATTCATTGCTCTCGAGTGTATTTCAAAAAACTGTGATGCCTCCGGTACACACCCAGCAGCATGGACACCTACCAAGTTTAGTGAATGTCCTGCACATGGTATAAAGGTGGCAAATTCACATTTTTCCTTGATTCTTGTTTGTAGACCACTATACTTTCCCGACATATTTGAAGCATTGTCGTAGCTTTGGCCTCTGCAATCTTTTATGGGAATATCATGTATCTCTAAAAAATTTAAGATGGTCTCCGCTAAATACTTAGATTTATGCTCTTTAATAGGTATAAATTTCAAAAACCTTTCAACAGGAACACAGTCTTTTACGTATCGAATAATGAAAGTTAGCTGGTCAATATGAGACAGATCGGGCGTACTGTCAACGCTTATGGAAAAATATTTTGCTGATTTAACTTCATTTATAATTTTTTTTAGAACCTGTTTTCCCATTACTTCAATAAACTCATTACAGATATTTGCTGATAAATAAGAAATGTTACCCTTTCCAGGATTCCCAAATTTTTTTAAGTGATCTGCAAGAAATGGATCAAATTCACTCAATAATTCCACACAACCCAAATAATTTCCATTATTTGGAGATCCAAGGATTTCATTGTCGCCGCGAAATGGAAGCCCTCTCGATGCCAAAAATTTACAACTGCTACAATCCGTTTAAGTACGTTTCTCCAGTAATCCACTTCCTTTTGATGTTGAGATAATAAGTCTATATCTACTCTACCAACCGCTTTACTTCGTGCCAGATAAGTCATCATAGATTGCTTATGCGCTGGGCTATTTTCATGTGTTAAAATTATGTGATTAATATGCTTCCAATCATTACATCCATTCCGAGAGCAAAGATTAACATCAGTTGGGTTAAATAAGCAGCATGAAAAACAAAATACAGAGCATTTGGAAGGCGAATACAGCAACCATTTTCTTTCGACGCTTTCATTGTTCTTTAATTTGCGAATAAATAATGCTTTGTTGAAATATCTCGTTACTAATTTATTACCATCTTTGTAGGTTCTGGATGCCTCGGAAAAGTCAGAATCTTTATTTTGAAAATATACTGGTCCCTTACGAATTAAAATTTCGCGATTTATTTCAACAAACTTTTCGTGAAAATAATCGGCGGGATCGTGCGATATTAATTCTTCTGTGTTGGAAAACTGCTGTTCAATTGACACAGTTGGAGTTGTCGGTTTTAGTGAAGTCACTGAAGTCGTTGCACTTTCGTCGTTATCCTGCATACACTTATTATAATTATCCTATAAATGTATGTGTACACATGTTTGAGAAAATACCCTAGTAGCAATTGCCGTTGGCTTCCTTATGCCAACAGTTGGGAATGTATTGGCAGACGGTTAGTTGTTCCGCCAACCTAAACTTAAAATAGGCCCATTGTCATAAACATGCACTATTTGCCCAACGAACAGCCAACAAAGGGCCTTCTGTTACTATTCCTACTGTTGGGTGATTTTTGCAGGGATTTCAGTTATTACAACAACATTGGGCCGACGAACGACGGGCCTGCTGCATCTATTCCTACTGTTGGGAGTTTTTTGTAGGGATTTAAGTTATGATAACAACTTACATCGGTCCAACTTAAACCTTTCAATGGGCCTGTTAGGGATGATACGTATATACTAGTACAGGTATAATTACCCAGTATGAGCTTACTAGTACTCTCTTAACTCTTAGTAACTGTTAGATTTACGAAACAATTTTTTTATATTTTTTTTATATTTAACCCTTCGTTTGCCGGAATGTAGATCTACACAAGACACAATGGCTTTGTTAATTGTGTCTCTAATTACGGCATGCAAGAGGTTAAGATTTATGGTAAACTGTCAACAAAGTGCAAAATTGAAAATTAAGGATAATTTAAGAAGGACATTCCGTCACTAAAAGTCCTTGGCGGGCGGTATGTTCATGCCGAAACCGTAATGATAATATCGTAAAGGTTCAAAAGTTGTACCCCAACCTCGATAGATGGCGTTGTAGTCCAATTAGAAGTCGCTATCGTTGTGTTACCACGATTTGGTTGGGTTCGAGTGAATTTTAGCAAATATATCACCAGCTCGGATCAGACCCAGTCTGGATTAACCAACCGACTTCATTAAAGAGGAGGTTCTACTGTATTTTTTTTATTTATCAACCCTATTATTACTGTTCACACGGTTGTTAGTTCAACACTACCAGCTCGGTAGTAAACATTGGTGGTAGTTTCGTAGGCAAATCCACATTGGCCCCATCGCAAGTTGGGCCTTCGTAGGCAAATCCACGTAGGCCATCAGTATTGGCGACGACCCGAATGGCGTTGTGGTAGTGACGCTGCCTTACGTTCTTAGGGTCCCGGGTTCGAATCCCGGTAGGAGCAAATGTTTGTGTGATGAGCATGGACATTTGTTTCCGAGTCATGGGTATTTATATGCATAATAAGTATGTATTTACAAACAAAAAGTATATATGTAGTATATCAACTGTCTGGTGACCACGACACAAGCCCTGCTTAGTGTGGCACTAGATGGCGCTGTGTGTAATGTCCAGCGATATTCATTGGGCCCAACCCGCTAACTGCCTGCCAATTGTATTCATTTGCCAATTAACCAGAGGTATGTGGCCCAACTAAATGCCAACAGAAAATGCTACTAGGGTAAATTTTTATCTTGTCTTATCTTTGATTTTTGTTAAATTCCAGAAAACTTAACAAGACTTACAATATTGGCAAGGACTTCACCGAGCCGGGATATAATACTGAACTTATCTCCCCATACAACAAGATTTTCCTGGATGAGGAACCTGGTTGGTATTCTGTTGTTTTACTTTATAATTATGCAGATACTGCAGTGGCGAGGGGTTCATACAACTTGAAAGCTAACGGCTCCCCATGGGATCTTGGGAACAACCATTGTACTAGAGTCAACTATTGCCAAAAGTAAAACAATGTAGGTAATTTAGCTAAGATGTGATTGCCCGAATATGCCTAAATCTACAATTAATGGTTCTTTGTATGGTTTTTTCTAACAAAATATACACCAGACCGGCCTACCAGTTACATAAATTTCCCCCTTGCTACTGGCAGGTAGCATAGACTTGTAGAATGCACACTATCTTATCATTCCTTAAGAAGCCTGCGGAGCATGCCATAATATAATTTGTAAATCAACATATTCTTAAGGTAGTGTGTATTTATTTTGATTGGATTACAGAATATACAGGTTCCCAAATAATTATTTTGAAAGGACAATGATATAAAGACTCTATTTATTTCCTATATTTATTTTGAAATCTATACTAATATTATAAAGCAGAAGAGTTTTTTTGTTTGTTTGTTTGGTGAACGCGCTAATCTCAGGATCCACCGGCTCGAATTGAAAAAATCTTATTACGTTGGATAGTCCATTTATCGAGGAAGGCTATAGGCTATATAACATGACGCTAAGACCAATAGGAGCGGAGCAGCAATAAGAAATGTTGCAAGCGGGAAAAAAGCTTCCGTTGAGCAGGCGATGCGTTGTGATATCAAAACTTCACGCAAACGCAAGTCGCGGGCAAAAGCTAGTAAATTATTTTTTTTTGACTATATGACCTAGCTTTCGTCAGTTAGGTACTCTACATGATACATTCTGAAGGTGTAATGATGACCAGGTAAGTGTATAACGGTTCTCAGTATCGGAAATAGAATGACATAGCTTTCAACTTTTATCTTATTGCTAATGTGTGCTTGTACATTTATAAACTACTATTTCCACATTAAAGTAACATAATTTATATTATTAATTATAAAATGAGAATGTATATTATATTTCCATTAGTGTACAGGAAACTAAATAGACTAGGAAGTTTACCGGATTTACTTTTTAAAGTAACTACACTCATGTACTGTTTATTTTTAAACTCTGCTATCGTAGATTGAAATCAAAGAGTAGCCTTGACCTTGCAATCTGACGACACAAAGATCAAAAAAATAAAAGTAAAAACCTCAAAATATGCTTTAATAAATATCAATTTAAAAAAAAATCTATGTTATCAATTAATTATTTCAATAACTCGACTAACTTCCGAAAATGTTGCTTAGAAGAAACAATAAACAAAAATCTTATAAAATTACGTACCTTTTATTTTGTAGAATGCGTAGATAATGCCACTTCTGAGTTTTTATGAAAATGATAAATAACTCTGTTCATAAACTCAACTTGTATATTCCAAACCAATATACAATTCACAGTCTTAATATCCAGTGTGCTGTCGGCACGTCTTAATACTACGATCGCCAAACAAGAACTGCCCACCGACTGCCGATGCCGGTCTGTCCCCACTCTTCCCCTGCCATAATGATACTCGGGTTCGTGTTAGGCTACAAAACTGACAGCTAGTGTTGCCATATTTCTCAGTAAAATTATGTTACAATACAAAATCACGACAGCCCTATTTTATATTGCAATCAATATAGGTTTCTTTAGAAAAAATCGGCCGCTAGAAATAAATACAGATACTTTCTTCAACATAAAGTAGAAAATGTCTCATTTGACTTTGACAGCTATACAGATACAATGAGTTGGATAGTTGCACGTTTATCCACGTTACACATTACTGAATGTTTTTGCTATAATTACGAACTTCTTACTAGTTCAGATTGCTTTTATCACAAATAAATAATATATAAATGAAATCTGGCATGAATAACAGTTTCAAAATAGTATAAGGTCAATGTGGACAAATCCGTCTGCGGGGCTATTCCGTATACACGCATTTACTACTAGTTCAAGTATAGTTACGCTTTTACTGATCCGGTCGGTTAAACAGGATCACTTTTTAGTTCGAACTATGATTCATAGATGGAGCAAAGTTGTCTACAAGAGTAAAAAAACACGTTTGAAGTTTAGTCCTGCTCCGAAGTCGATACTCAAGTGTTGAGTGCTGACGTTTCTGATATTGGTAAATATTCAATTTTACAAGTTACGACTTTCCGAGTATGTATATCTTGTAGTTTAATAAGTGTTTTACAGGATTTTTTAATTTGTTTTCAATAAAGTCCAGTGGATACAGAAATAATTGTTTTTAAAAATATGTAACATCAAAATGGTCAAGTGGGAAAATCCGTCTAATATTAAAGGGGCTAAACCGTCATATACCGGAATTATCCCATTGCAGATATTGTCAACCTTTTTCATCCTACCTACCTATTTTTAGTTTTTGCTAGAGCTATTTTTCTATAGAACTTTTAAATAGATTTGGTGGCTTAAGTATTTAATACTAGATTTGGCTTATGGTCAGATTATTAATATTATTATTTGTTTGTTTTTAGTTTTCTCTTGATTACTAAATAATATATTATGTGGGTTCCTATAACAAGGACAAGTGGCATGCTGCTGTACTGGCAGTCCGAAATTGTATATTAACTGAATATAAGGGACCGCAACTCTACCAAATTCAGACTAAATTAAAGATTTAAGTGTGTTACAGTAACAGCAGCAAGTAAGTACTTAAGGATACAAATCAAGAACCCTACTAATTTTAGTATATTTCGTTGAGTATGTTCCATTTTAACACTAATATTACGAGTATGTCATTATGAATAAAAGCATTTTTTTCTGAAACTGTTTTGTAAATGTGTACTTCGATTTTTAATGCAATGTGCAACATGCAGCATTGTTTAAAATTATAATGCTCTTAAACCTAATCGATTCATTAAAAGTAACCCAGTTTATTTAACCTGAAAAAGTAAACTGATGATACTAAGTAAAAATATTTAAATTTAGTGTTCCAATTTTTTGGAAAGGTTTAAAATCCCTGGTTTTAAAAATAGGCCGGATTAGCCCCCAAAAACGATTTTAGGGAATAAAACGTAAATGAAACCTTATATTTATGACGTTACAAAATATTTTTCTTCAGCATGTGCATTTACTTGTTTACAAATTGCATACTTTGATATAACGACGTCATTCAAGGAAAAAATGCTACTGGACGAATTTGCCCCAATCCTCAGGGAAAATCCGTCTAACAACCGTTTTTTGAAAAAACATTTTTAGTTAAATATGGAACGATGTTCTGTTGTTTCGCATGGATGTGTGTAAAAGACAACAAAATTCTCAACGCTTACAACCATCAAATTTACAATAAGTAGTTATGTGTACCAGTTATAATCAACTAACTTCAACTTTAAAAAAACTATGACGGATTTGCCCACATTGATCTTACTTTCGAAAATTATTTCTAATAACAGGTTTTTTAATAATGGCAATACAACAATGTCATTGAAAACACAATTACGAGACCATTGATCGAACCGCTATGTTGAATTTAGAAGATTACGAATTTTAAGCAAAATGGCAATGGAGATTTCATTGTCATTAATCAACAATTATGAAATCAATGAAAGACCACTGTGACACTATTGTAATAGCTGCTATTAAATAGCAGAATTGAGGCCCTGTGCAGGCGGAAAAAAAAAACAGAACTAAAATAAATGGACCAAGTTTGACATATCGATGCAAATTTTCTTGACAAGCAACGCCACCGTTGACTGGATACGTAAAGTGGTCATACTATGACCGATTTAAGTTTGCAGTTGACAGTCCCCGCACTTTCCGCGATTTTACGGGTTTTTGCTTATTATTTAAAAAATATTGAACGAAGTAAGAAAAACCGTAAATACAAATTGTGCAGTATATCATTACGTATTTTTCGTTTCAAAATTCATACCAAACTATTTAGTCGATTCACGTAACATTTACCATTTAGTTTGAAAATTAATTGATTAACAAATCGAAAATTAAAATGATTTTTTTTTTAATTTAATTCAATACAATTTGTTTGTGGTGACCTAAAGTATCACATATACATTTTATACAGAAAATAGATGAAGGGATTCTTCAACAAAATTCTTTAAACATTGGGGGTTTTTGGGATTCGAGCAATGATAATCCCTTTAAACAATTTCCCGAAATTTGATACACACAGTCATGGATAGCCCTGACCTGAGTGTTGTATGGATACAGGATAAACAAATATAAACAATCCTGTATCCAAACAACACAAGATTATTGTTTTATCACAACGGTATTTCACTTCCCATTTTTTTGCGAGATTATAGCTGAAAAAAATATGTAAAAAGTTGAATTTAATTAAAAATTACATTAGAAATAAAAGGTTTTTTTTTTTATTGATGCCAGCTATTGATTATTGATACAGTTTCAATGCGTGGCTGATATTTTTAAATTAAAATGGTGTCATAGAAATATACAATTCTTCAATATGTTGCCTTTGCTGCTCCATATAGGCGTTACTTATTGCCAGTAGCTTCCCAACCATGGGCAGGATGATGATGAACAAAATATGTATTCCAGAATGTCACTTGGAGCTCAAGCCTGCAGAAGATCCTCTAGACTTTCACCTGGAGTACCGGACTCCGGCACAGGTGAGACAGACGGCTGAAGACTGGCTGACGCTGCATGGCGTCCCAGTGAGGCAAGAGGAGCTTGCGGACACATATGACGAGGGTGGGGTACGTACCACTGACGCTTGACGGGACCCTGCCGTTTTGCTAAAAGATTTTGTCAAAATATTATAGTCCAGAAAAATTTTGGCAACCCTTACTAAACGAAAGCAATATTTGGAATGAATTTTAATGGTCACTGTTCTAACCCAACCTAGTAAATAAACCTACATATAGGATCTAGAGAGTGTCATCCTGAATTTCGACACAGTCTCAATTTCGAATAATAATACAATACTACTACTCAGTAGTTCGAGAGAACATACTTCGACAACACACACCTTCGAAAAACACTACCTACTTCAAAATCAAAATCAAAATCAAAGCATTTATTTCAAGTAGGCCAGTTACAGGCACTTTTGAATTGTCGAAACAAAATGAACATTTAAAGTAGCTACAGTCCCAGTCACAAGACATAAAAACTGTGAAAGTACTGTAGTTGCCCATTCCCTAACGTAGATCTCTATGGAGAAGAACGGGCAAGAAACTCCATGGAAACTCCTTGGTTACATCATTCATGTTGAGATGGTATATTATGTGAGAACAATGTAGCAAGATGTGCACGTTAAAAGTATAATAGCAAAACAAAAATAAATAACAACCCTTCGACAGAACAACCCTTCGCTACGCACTTATTCGACGGATTCTTATTTCGATGGGTTACCTTCGACATAATCGCTTTGAAATGTGACAATAATAATAATTTGAATTGCTGCAAAAACATTTGCTGCTGAAAAAAACATTTATGCAATTTCGTTCCCAAGCAGAATAGAATGCATACTCAGAATATGTCTAATAAATAATCAAGAAGACTAATAATTGAGAGTGAGTGGCATCTGAATTTAACCGTCGAATTTTAAGATGACACTCGGATCAAGGCGATTTTGATAAGACAATGAAAGTCAAGTGCAAGTGCAAGCGAGTAATGGAATTCGGTTATATTGCAGTTCGAAGATGAGAGCGCGGACTTCCTGCGCGGCGCACACACGGCGCCGCACTCCTCGGAAACAGACCTGAGCGTCGCGCAAGGTAAATTGTTGTTCACAGTTCAGCATCACCAGCCTTTAACGATTCCAGTGCTGGACACAAAGCTGTGGCCTATGATAGATCAGACAGGTGTGTGTGTTCTTCGAATGTTTGTTTCTGGGACATCAAACATGCATGCAAATGTCTCACATACTTACCATACGTGAAATAATAGTTTGTTAATTCCCCGTCCTTAAGAGTGTCATTATTATGCTGTATAATGTGTGTCGTTGTTGCCAGCAGAATGCCCGTGCACGCACAAGAACTCTCTCTGCGTGATGTCCGTGCGTCAGCTAGCGCGTGCGATACAGCGTCACCACGCCGCGCTCACGCTGCTGCTGCGCGAACAGGCGCTCAGGGAGACACTGGTAAGAGTGCTGGCTTTTTTAATTAAACTGTACTTTCCCACTGCTGGGCAAGGAAATCCCCATAGCATTCCACTTCTCCCTTTGCATGGTAATCTCCAGTCTATCTCACTCATAAGACTACGTCGTCTCGCTACAATTTTCTAGGTCTTCCTCAATACGCTACATTCCGTTGCCCTTTGGTAAACATTGAGTATGGACTTTTAGACCGATAGCGCTAGGTTTTGAGGTTTCAATTTGAAGAGTTGAGAAGAAGTTGTTTGTTTTTCGCAGAAATATAGGTTGTAAACCACCTCATCACAAAGCCACCAAGCATTCTGTACCTCAAACTAAGTAACTACGCAAAAATTGTTGCTGGGAAACAACTTTTTTTTTTGAGGTTTTAAATCATGTTTTGTGGTAGAACTCAATGTAACTCACTTAAAACGTTGTGCTGCTGTGCGTTCAAAATCTTACAAAAAAACATGTATTTAAAAAAAAAGTTGTCAAAAAGTTGTAACTTTGACCCCCCATATCTCCGTAACTAAAAGGTTCCCAGGTACGGTGTAAAACAAAAAATTATCACAATGACGGGAAGAACAAGCGGTTTTCGGATTCGTTAAGAGGTGTTTAACACCCTTTATTAGTGTAGATAAGAAACGAATACTGAATACCTTCATTTTCATACTGAACACCTTCCCTCAAAATGTCCCTCGTTTAACCACACTGTATAAATGTAACAGTCAAAAGTTAGTCAGTCTGTCAATCGGTCAAATCCACTTTTGACTGTTATCATCAGTCAAAATCCTTATGAAATTAAAATGCGTTTTCTGCATTAAAATACTGTTAATTGTTTTGTTTTAGAACGCCTCAGTTGTAATTAAGTACCTAGTCCTAGAATCCATCATGTTTTTAAAGGGTAATAAAAAACACCTTAAATAACAACATATGTTTCTAAGTAAATGTCAATTATTGTTAAAAATGTTCACTGGTCAAAAGTAGTTTTGACTGTTACATACATATAAATTATCTGCCGATTCATCATTTGTCCTCCAAATCTTGCTGTGCTCAGATCTCGGAGCATCATCATTTTGTTGTATTGCTATCGTAAATAGATTTGTCAATAACTGTTTTTTCCACAGTGCACCCGCTCTCTTCTACATGTTCCGATCCCCTTCGAGGACTATCCGACGCGCGACACTGACCCACTCCGTGCGCCGGACAGTGTTCTGTCCAGTGCGCCCAGTGCGTACTGCGTGCTGTCCGCATCCAGGCAAGACGCGTACACCGGACGTGGCCACAGAAGCCTTGAGCAACACAGTGCCATCGGCATCGGAAAGGGGAGGCCTTACTGGTTATAAAAACAAATCACTGAAAATACGATGTTTGTTAAACGAAAAATTTGTTGGTAAAACTTTTCAGACGTCATTTGCTTGGAATAGGCATAAAACAGTGAAGTTCTACAAATCAAATAAAAAAGCGTCCTATACAGGGTGGAAACAAGAAACAGGGCAGTAAGGGGAGCTACCTTCTTCGTGATCATTTCATTCAGTTATTTTTTTGTTTTTTGACAAGGAATCATTTCATGGTCTACAACCATCTAAAATTTGTGTAAAGTATATAATTATACTAACACTAAGTCCATGGCTACATGAAGGTGCTGTCAATATCAAATTGTTACCATGCGCACACGTTTAACTAGTTATGACATAACTGTATAAAATTAAATATGGACCAACGTAAAAAAAACCTACTTAAAAAGTCTATTATTTATTGTATTAAAATTGTGAAAGAAACAAGTTAATAATACCTATAGTAGGTGTAATACTCACGAGAAACGAGTAACTTGATTTTTGAACACAAAATTAAATGTTGATAGTTGTATATTTTTTGTACTCTACATAAGTATGAGTCTGGTGTTTTGATAGTAATTTACCTACAAGTTTAAGAAAAAAAGTAAATAAAAGTGGATCTAAATAGGTACCATGAATGTGTTTCTTTACAATATTGGAATCCTCAAGCTATAGCAGGCGCGGGTGTCGCGGTTGCCACTCGCCCTAACAACAACCGTATGCAAGGAATGTCTCTTCCTCATAGCATTGCCCAACAAGAAACTAAACACAAAGCCACTTATGGGATATCTTCCGTGAATGTTATCTACTGGTTGCCGTTAAGTTATTGGCCATGTGTGCCGTTTAGTTATTGGCCATGTGTGCCGTTTATGCATTGGCCATGTGTGTCGTAAATTTACTTCCTCATAGCATTGCCCAACAAGAAACTAAACACAAAGCCACTTATGGGATATCTTCCGTGAATGTTATCTACTGGTTGCCGTTAAGTTATTGGCCATGTGTGCCGTTTAGTTATTGGCCATGTGTGCCGTTTATGCATTGGCCATGTGTGTCGTAAATTTACTTCCTCATAGCATTGCCCAACAAGAAACTAAACACAATGCCACTTATGGGATATCTTCCGTGAATGTTATCTACTGGTTGCCGTTAAGTTATTGGCCATGTGTGCCGTTTAGTTATTGGCCATGTGTGCCGTTTATGCATTGGCCATGTGTGTCGTAAATTTAATGACCATGTGTGTCGTATATTTGTTGGCAATGTGTGTCGTATACTGGCCTGAAGAGCAAAGAGCATCACTAGACGTTATGTATCAGTTAATAGTTCCGTATGCTTGGTTTTCACGATAGTATATTATTGTTTTTATCTGTTGTTAACACTACGTAGTCTCTTTTAATGCACTAAATCACTAAACCGAATGCGGCACTTTAATTTTTGGAAATGTCTGTTTTTTTTTTCTTACACGGATATATCCGCCACATCATCACGGGGAGCGTGTTTCTTGAAATACACTGAGGTCTGCCTGTGACGTAAGGACCTGCGGTTCATCTGCCTCTCCATCCATTTGACATGCATCTTCTTGTAAGAATAACTGATAGCTTAGCATGCCGCTGCCAGTAAGACGATTGTGATCAGGGTGAGGAGGATATTGGTCGTACTGACGCTGGAGTAGCCCAACTCGGTTGTCGCACCATTTTTTCCATTACCAGCAGCCGTCTGTGCGATGATCGTCTCTTCTTTCGTTTGAGTAGTCCCCATGTTTTATGACACACAACTATTTAATATTGTATTAATTTTTCAATTGTCCAAATTTCACTCGCGATGTGACCTTGAATGGCAGGGTTGCCATGAAGTGTCGTGGTAAATAAAAGACATCCACTCTGGATAATGTCTCGATTTATTCTCCCCGTTCACACAGATACAGCGTACGTGATCTTAGTATATTGCTTACTTGGCTAGTCCTAAATAAGGTATGGTTACACACACACAATAATACTAATGATACTTACTAACATACACTACAGACCATTTGTGTCGTAAATATATTGACCATGTGTGTCGATTATTTATTGGTCATTTGTGTTGTAAATATAGTGGCCATGTGTGTCGTGTAGTTATTGGCCATGTGTGCCGTTTAGTTATTGGCCATGTGTGCCGTTTAGTTATTGGCTATGTGTGCCGTTTATTTATTGGCCATGGGTGTCGTAAATTTAATGACCATGTGTGTCGTATATTTATTGGCAATGTGTGTCATATACTGGCCATGTGTGTCGTATACTGACTATTTGTGTCGTAAATACAGGGTGTATTTCACCTCATCACAAAGCCGTTAACCAAGCATTCTGTATATCAAACTAAGTAACTTTACGCAAAAAATATATACTTTTTTTTTGAGGTTATAAATCATGTTTTGTGGTATAACTCAATGTAACGCACTCAAAACATTGTGCGGATGGATGGATTGAAGTACGGGGGTCGTAGAGATATTTAAAAAATAATACGATAAAATGTAATGGTATTTTAAAAAAAAATTGTCAGAATCTTGCAACTTTGACCCCCAATATCTCCATTACTAGAAGGTTCCCAGGTATAGTGTAGAACAAAAAAATGATCAGAATGACGAGGGAAACAAGTGCCTTTCGTTTTCGTTAAGAGGTGTTTTACACCCTTTATATTGGCCATGTGTGTCGTTTATTATTGACCATGTGTGTCGTATATTTATTGGCAATCTGTGTCATATACTGGCCATGTGTGTCGTATACTGACCATTTGTCGTAAATATATTGGCCATGTCGACGACACGACGACGATGACGACGATTACAATACTTTGACGTTGGTTTATTTTTGAAACGAAAGGCATTTTTTTTCCAAAAATTGAGTTACACGGCATTGTCATGTAAAAAAAATGCCTTTCGTTTCTAAAATAAACCAACGTCAAAGTATTGTAACTAATCCAAAAAATATTTTTTGTCAACAATAGGTATATAATTGCAACTTGATTAACAATTTATAGAAAATATTATGGGTAGCTTGTTTATCAAGTACCTACAACAAAATTGTAACATTAGATACAATCAATGTACTGGTTTATGGTCATAAAATGTACCTACTGTTACTGCATTGTAAGTTGAGTTACAATGATGTTGCACGGATCTTTACGTTAGTTTTTAATGCATTACGACAAGTTAAGACGAGTTGCGATGTTCTATTGGATTTAATTGTTACAGTCTCATAATTATGACTTACGGAAAGTATTGTTGACTACACCCCAATCTGAAGTTTCGCTCTTTTACTACAAAAGGAATTTTGCGGTATATAATTTTACTATATATTATACAGGAAAGGCCAAAGGATACTCGTACGTCTGAAATGAGACAATTGGCAAGAAAGGATCCTCAGAAATTAGTAGCGATGTGTTTCTTTTTAATAAAAAGAAATACGAAGAAGGATTCCGTACATTCAATTTCTTTTCCGATTGCTGTGGCGGACAATACCAACAATACAATTTCTTTCGACCTAATCTCTTAAGCTCTGTCGCCAATTATCCGAATGGTAAATTGAAAGCAAGTGACGAAACAAAAGAACTGGTGCAAAAAGTCATAGAAGAATACTAATTCTAAAATAACGGTTTTAAAGTAACAAAAGACATATTCCTGCCTTGACGCACATTATCTTGGTTTCTGTAGGTACTGTTTTTTTCTCCTAGTGGGCTAATCATAATTTGATCAACATACTAGCCCACATTGATCTGCAATACAAAATATCGATGGATGCGCGGCGCCCATTTAAATAGCTTAGCTCAATATTTTTTTTGTAGCTGGATCGATGAAAAAAAACCCCGCTACATACTAAATTTCATGAAAATCATGCCAGCCTTTTCCAAGATTCAGAATAAACTTAGATACCAAGAATTTGATTTTATTGCCAGCCAGAGACCGCACCAATATTACTACACTCTTTGGACCGCACATAATAGAGTGGTATGGAAGAAGAAAGGGGAGGCCTTTGCTCAGCAGTGGGACCACAGGTAGGCCAAAAATAATAATAATATTTAAATAAAATAGTTTCCAAGAACTAGTTCAGCCAGGCTTTAGACTCGCTAAAGTAGACTCATCTTTCATGGGGTACTGTTTGAGAAGCTATAATAAAATTCCACAAAGTATTCTTGAACTGAATGAGACGAAATTTAAAACATGTATTAAACGCACACTATGTAAGCAAGCATATTACAAGTTGAACGATTATATCGCTGATAAAAATGCTTGGCTCAATGCTGGTCCTGCTCCACAAGGACAGGGGCGCAAAACTTGATAGCATTAAACGGTATTGTTGGAGCTGCCGTAGATTGTACAACTATATTTGCATTGTATAGATTCATTGTTAGTATTATATAATCGCATAGCCCATATTGTGTGAGTACTATGTACTAGAAAGCTATCATTCACTGGAAACCTACTTTAGTTTTTGACTTGAATGTGCCCTGGCGGTTGAGAGTATGTCATGCTCACTCAAATGTCTCGCTGATGGTGGCGCGTGTGTCGGACCATTTAGCTCCCTTCAAAGTGGTTGAGCTGAATGGTGCTGATCCATGCGTCATGTTCGTGAACGGGTGCTGTCAGTTGTGACTGGTCATCTCTTAGTTGCCATGGCTTATTTGAAAGAATTATTTTGTTTTTACTATGGACACTTTTAACGTGCACATCTTGCTACATTGTTCTCACATAATCTACCATCTCAACATGAATGATGTAACCAAGATTTTGTAACAATAATTTGATTTAAAAGAGTGTCCATGGAGTTTCTTGCCCGTTCTTCTCCATAGAGATCTACGTTAGGGAATGGGCAACTACAGTACTTTCACAGTTTTTATGTCTTGTGACTGGGACTGTAGCTACATTTAATTTTCATCTTTGTTTCGACAATTCAAAAGTGCCTGTTATTGGCCTACTTGAAATAAATGCTTTGATTTTGATTTTGATTTTTGATTCTGTAGATGGCGTTAACATACACGTCACATACGCTCGTTGACTGACACTTCGTTTGCATAAGCTTCCAAAATATTAAATAACCATTCTTCATTAGGTCCAAGTGAAATTATGTGAAGTTCTGTTCCCTGCAGTAACGTGCCGAGATCAGCGCCATCTATCCAGCGATTAGGAAAGAGTTGAAAAAGAAAATCCGTCATTTTAGAATTACTTGTATGAAATCCTATTAAATCTCGCATACTTATCCGCGTCGAATTGGACGAATAGATTACGTTATACGGGTGAGAAGTGTGCGTTTACCTTAAAGCTGATTCTCCAGGGTAGCCCACGAAATTCAAATTTTCTTACATTTTTTTCATTTTGCAGGTCAGTGCTAGGTTGTATCCTTTGATTATATATGTCACCGTAAAATTGTCAAATACGTTATATTGTAATATCTCTAGCGATATTGTAAAGTCTCGAATTATTGTCAAATGAACATACTGCTTACAACAAAACGCATTATTTTTCGTGAAATGCATGCGATGGTAGTCAACTTACGCGGTGTGGAGGGAAGGAGGCGTCCCCCTTGCCCAGTGGCACAACTCTCATGAAAAGATAATGCACCATTCCTGAGAAATGCCGATTAATATAACATAACCTTAAAACACTTTATATTCCCCCTAAAAAGCGTAGTCGACGGAGCCCCGCTTCGCGGGGCCCCTATTTCCGAGTGCAGGGTTTAAAGGAACCTAACTAACCTAACGGGGGGGTGCCCCAAGTCCCGATTATGGAGGCAGAGATACTTCCGTATGTTCAGTTGACAATAATTCGAGACATTACAATATCGCGAGAAAAAACACGTTATATTGTAATATCACGTGTAAGACAATTTTACGGTGACATATACATGTCTATAATCAAAGGTTGTATCATAATTATGTTGATTAAAATATCTATCGCGATTGTAAGACATATTTATGTACATAAAGATTTGTATTGATCAAAATCATAACAAACGAAACGACTTTGACCTTGAAAAACCGAATAATTATATTGAATTTCGCGGGCTACTCGACTGACGCTAGAGACACGGGTGCATATCTACTTAGACATGTATGAAATTCTGCAATATTATCAATCGTGCCGATTGCACAGTGTCGTACTGTCGTTCGTGAACGGGAACGGGGATTATCCAGGCAGGCATTCGATACCTTTTGTACAGGTTGGCAAAAGAGAGTAGAAAATCCGAGGCCGCCACTGTGCAGTTCATATGGCAACCCACTGTGACCGTTTAGCGTACCAAACTATCGTCTTGATACTTTTAATATTTTGTATGCATATTTATTAAAAACCAGTAAGCATCATTTAATTGATTAAGAATTTATTCTCCTCATGTAACTGCCTAAAAATAAATATATGCTAGTAATCCTGTGTTTTTTTTAATTTTCTGAGATTAAAAAAAGACGTAGATATCATGATATTGTCATTTTATCTAATATATTTTCCCCCAAATATTCCACCCCCTCTATGTCATCCGAGTCTTGGCTAAAGTTAGCCGCATATACTTCTGAATCGTTCTCCGATTCAAAGGCACTCCTATCGTTTTCGAGGTTTAGCACTATTCGCTCAACAACTCATGTCAACTTTTACAATTACCTTCTAAAAAAAAAAATTTCACTATTCTGTGTTTGCCTACCCCAAGTTTAAGTAATATTATATTCTGCTTTGCTTTAAATTTTCTAAAACTCATTATGTTATAAAAATTTAATAGTATTTTTTTTTTGTCACAAGTATGCTAAGAACGAGGAACACTGGTCCACCGTAATACAGTCTATACTAGCACGGGGAGCAGAGTGAATCTGTTCTGTGTTAACAACATGTAATAAGTACCGACACGTAACAAACAAAAATTGTATCTAAATCTACTATTATTTTGTACGCTATTGAACTGTGCAAGGTTGTTATTTTCTGATTTAGCAAATAAAGAAGTTTTTTTTTTTTTTTTACTTAGTTAGTTTCCGCACATAATAATCATTTTCAATTATAAATGCCGGGCATGAATTCTTCGAATCCTCCTCCGTAATTGATTGGAATGCGCGTTCAGCTGCTTCCTATAAAGACGAAATATTTGATTAAACCTCTATCAATATTAAAAGTGAAACATCAATATAACTTCTCTCAATATCACACTTTAATAAGTCAAACTGTACCTTTATGTCGATCGAGCCTACAATTTGTAAATAAATACATAAATATACCTAAAAAATGCATCATTTTTATGATAATTTATTAACAATATTAATTAATATTTCATATAAGTCATTATATGAAATATTAATTAATATTGTTAATAAATTTAAAATAATACATTTTTGGTACATTTCTAATTCTAATGATATAACATACTAAGTTATCACCTTGAAATCACATTCAAGATCGATGCATTCAACAATAAGTTACGTAGAAATTGAATTTAAATTTACATAATTATTGCACAGTATGCCACTCAATTATCAACATTAATCTGGCGCGCTATACCAAAGTAATGTCAGACAAAATGTAAACATAACCTAAGTATGTGCTTCATGATTATTGTTCAAAATTCCACAAACAGAATAAGGTGCATCAATTAGCACTTATTATCGAAAAACAACAAAACAAACACCTGTCATATCAGCGATTCTTGGGTACATATCATTGAGATCAGTAAGAATGGTTTTGGCCTCTTCTGCCAAACATCGCCTATAATCGTTATAAATAATCTCTCTGCCAGCACTTCGGATGGTTTTATTATTTTTTTATCACTTAATGTTAGTTTAATCACGCTTTTAAGGCACAATTATAAATGTTATAACCTTGCGAACTTTGTTTACATGAAACTTCCATAAGTTTTCAAATGCTGCTAGCAAACAAAAAAACTAGTTGATAGTTCCCTTTCTAGACTTTTTTGTCATTGTCAAGCTATAAATAATCATATTTTTCTGATCATGAATCATGGAACTTAAAATATCACAGGGAAATCTTCCGTAATTGTTATTTGCTCTTAAAGTGGGTTCCATATTCGCGCCGCGATTAGCTGTCAAATTCACGCCCGTAATTTTGTCGCGAAAAACATGTCCCTCCACATTCGCATTATTATTAGACTGCTACTTTGATACAGGAGCTCAACTGGATGGCGTAAATACTGCAGCAGCATCGAATCCTGCCAACAGGCAAACAGGGTAAGGAAGATTTTAGCACGGCAGAACCCGACTGGCCCTGCTGTTCTCCGCAAACCCGACGGCACACTTACCACCTCACCAGAAGAAGCAACGCGCGTCCTCACTGAAACTCACTTCCCAGGTTGCGCTTTCACAGAAGCTATCGACTGGACTGAGGCAACCCAAACACCGTCAGAAAATGACTGGCGCTACGCACAAAAGGTCGTTACGCTGGAGAAAATCCAGTGGGCGATCCAAGGCTTCCATCCTTTCAAGGCGGCTGGTCCGGACGGGATCATTCCTGCCCTACTCCAGTGGGGTGGGATCTCAGTCGCCCGCAGACTGGTCCCTATACTGAGAGCGTGTCTGGCCTTCAGATACGTTCCAAAGGGATGGAGAGAAGTGAAGGTCATATTCATTCCAAAGCCGGGTAAGAGTGACTATACTGACGCCAAATCCTACCGAGCTATCAGCCTAACCTCTTTTCTACTTAAAACCATGGAGAAAATGTGCGAGAGAGAGCTGAGGGACGGCGCTTTGCAAACTATCCCACTTCATACTAATCAACATGCATACAGCTCGGGTAAGTCCACGGAATCCGCCCTCCATCTGGTGGTCAACCGGATAGAAGAGGCGATTCACCAGAAGGGCAGCTGCCTGGGCACCTTCATAGACATCGAGGGAGCCTTCGATAAAACAAACTTCTCCAGCATCAACACCGCGCTCTCTCGCCATGGAGTGGAACAGGTACTGATAGACTGGATTACAAACATGCTGAGCAAACGAGTTGTGCGACTTGAAGGGGAACAGCAAATGGCCATAAGGAGGGGTTCTATCCCCGCTCCTCTGGAATCTGGTGATTAATGACCTCATCACTAGACTCAACGAGAACCACTTCTACACAATAGGGTATGCCGACGACCTCGCTATTCTCATCTCGGGGAAAGTGACGGGGACAATCTTCGACCTCACTCAGCGAGCTCTACGTATCGTTGAACGATGGTGCAGAGAGTTCTACCTCTCAGTGAACCCATCGAAGACCGAACTTGTCCTATTTACCCTCAAACGAACACTAGGCCCTTATTGCCTACCCAAACTCTTCGAGACGGAACTCCAGTTAGCCGATGAGGTCAAGTATCTGGGTGTCACCCTAGACAGTAAGTTAAACTGGAGTAGCCACCTAGACAACAAGACAAACAGGGCCTGCATAACCTTCTGGCAATGCAAGAGGATGATAGGTAAGAAATGGGGCCTATCCCCGAAAATTATACTCTGGTTATACTGCGCGGTGATCCGACCAATGATTGCCTATCGGGCTGTGGTCTGGTGGCCACGCACTAAACTAAGTACAGCATCCATCAAGCTGCAGCGCCTGCAAAGGCTTGCATGCATGGCAATCACTGGCTGCATGAGGACAACTCCGACTGCTGCTCTCGAAGCCATGTTGGGGCTCCCACCGCTCCATCTGTTCATACAGCAGGAGGCGACGATGACGGCAGTACGCCTTAAAACACTTCAGCTCTGGGGTAAGAAGACAACACAGCACAATGCGATACTGGAGGAATTCTATTGCGAATTCCCCTTGGCGAAAGCATTTAACAATCGGATACCGAAGCAATTTGTATTTGACAAGAAATACAAAATCCAGCTTCACGAGGACCACCGCTGCGAGGGATTAAACCCCGCGGAACTATGGATCTTCACAGATGGATCTAAAACAGGTAAACTGGCACTGGGGCGGGAGTCTTTTCGGAAGATCTCAACATCCACATAGCCACACCTCTGAAGGCCCACAACACGGTATTTCAGGCAGAATGCATGGGCATTTCCCTGGCGGCATCGGCCATCATAGCCAGGAACGTTGTGGGCCACTCAATCCGTATACTGTCGGACAGCATGGCGGTGCTGCTGGCTCTAAACAACCACACAGTGAACTCCGGGTTAATACACGAGTGTCATCAACGCCTGAACCAGGTTGGTAATCTCAATAACATAACCATCCAATGGATCAAAGGACACAGCGATTCCCGCGGCAACGACGCGGCGGATGAACTCGCTAGAAGGGGATCGAGCATGGCAGCGGTGGGACCAGAACCCATCGCACCACTCCCTTTCGGATACCTACGCACACTGGTAAGGAAACGAACTAGTGAAATACACCACACGCTGTGGCTTGACCACGGCGAGTGTAGGCAAGCCAAGGAGGCACTTCCTGCCATCGACGGCCGCTTCACCAAACGCGCGCCTAGGCTAACCAAGCCACAGCTTCGTACAATTACAGACGCCATCACCGGTCACGGCTCTTTTAACAAACACCTCTTTGTCATAGGAGTCACAGACAGCCCCCTGTGCCGCGCATGCATGGAGGAAGACGAGACAGCAGCCCACGTGCTTCTACACTGCCCAGCGGTTGCAACATATAGGGCAAAGTACTTCGGTCGTCCAGGTACTCTCCGCGAGATTGTCGGCAACATCGGGGCGCTGCTGGCCTTCTTTGGGGAGCTGGGATGGATCGAGTGAAGTTCCCACCCGTACGCAAAATACGCGCCTTGACGTGGAATTGCGGACATCAGCCCGTTATACAATACAATAGACTGTTACTGATGGACGCCGAATTAGGTAACGCTATGCGCTCACTAAAATTACGTGTATTTAAATAATCTTTCACCGTTTTGTATATGTTCTGTAACTGCACATTAGATTTTATTTTTGAATTCAAACATTTCTTTAAATGCATTCGTACCTTCGTTTTTTCTTTATGTTCTTTGAGTTTAGGATCTCATAAAATGGGTTCGGCATAGTAGCATTCGATCAATACCAGTTCTAGCTCATTCGTCCAGCATGGTCCAGCTGACACTCATTTTGACGCAAACAAAATTTACAGAAAAATACATTTTTGAATTCACGCGCGAATGTGGATGCGCTTGCTTTCACGGCAGGTTTGCGCTTCGCAAACCTTTTATTCCTACATTCAGCCGCGAACACCCGTAAAACAGTGGCGTAACTATAGGTCTGACAAAATGCCTCTGGCCTGACGGGGCCCGCGAACCGAGAGGCTTTGAGCTCAAAAGTGACGCAACATTTTTAACAAAAGTTATTTAGAACTTAATTAAAATACACACATCAAAAGTGTCTAGGGATCAACATATATTTTTGCAATAACTTTTCTCCTGATTGATATTAATTAAAATTTTCTTTAAGGATTCATCAAATAAAGTGTTTTCGTTTGTCACAGTAACGATAAACCAAGTCACCTTTGCATTAATAAAGAAATTTGCCATTTTCCTAATAAAGGGATTTTTGACATTTGAACCACTAACACAAAAGTTCGAAAAAAAGACTGAAATAACAGTTTTCTTTAAAATTTTATTGGGTAACTTAAACAATTAATAATCCGTGTTTCTACCGCGAACACTAACAACACAAGAACATCGGTTTGGCATACTCAAAATGAGTTCATCCAAATCACGCTGTGGAATGGCCGCCCATGTTCGTTGCAACAACAAAAAAAGGTCTTCTTGCGACTGGATACCCTCCATATTCGGCAGAGCTCTTCTCTGTAGCATATCCCATGCATGCTCAATCGGATTCAAGTCGGGCGACTGAGCAGGCCAGGGCAGGACATTGATGTTAGCTGCGGCGAGAGTCTGTCTTACAACTCTTGCGGTGTGCGGTCGTGCATTATCATGCATTAACTGAAATAAGGGACCGATTTGCACTTGTAGAGGAACGATGACGTCTGATACAATCGTCTCAGCATAAATTTGAGCGTTGAGGTTGCCTCTGATCCAAATCAACTCAGTTCTTCCGCCGATCCAAATACCCGCCCATACCATGATGGTTCCACCACTATAAGGATGGACTTCCTGGCAGGATTTTAATCGCTGTTGGAGTCCAGGGGTTCTACAGTGTCGTATACGTCTTGTATCCGGTCTCATACCAAAACGAGACTCATCAGAAAATCACACGAAACGCCATTGTTCTTCTGCCCAATTTCTGTGTTCAAGAGCCCATTGATATCGAATCCTACGATTGTGCATTACTATAGGTGGTACCCGTAGCGGTCTTCGGGAATGAAGGTTCACTTCATGCAAGCGGTTTCTGACTGTTTGGTCGCTAATTAAGTTCCCTGAAGAGTGATGAAGCCTCACGGCTAACATCATGGCGGTTATTGTTGGAGCTCTTCGAGTTAAGATTTGAATGTATCGGTCTTGTCTCCGTGTGGTGCAGCGATACCGTCCTCCATGGCGCTCAGCCACGGTACCAGTGCTTCGGTAACGTGTCCAAAGTCGACTGATAACACTCTGACTTGTATTCAGAGCTAAAGCCACAGTACGTTGCCGGGAACCAGCTTCTATCATTCCCACGGCTCTGAGCATTTCTTCCCTGCATAAATGACGTCGCCGCTCCATAATAACGTTGGTTTTAATCAGTAGTAGGGAAACAGTAGCACTAATAATGTCTTCAATGCGTTGTATGTTTTTATAGGGAAAATATTGACAGCTGATTTTCATCTTTTACTCGAATTTGATTCACAGTTCCTGATTCAAATTATGAAATGCACCAAAAAGGATCCATATAAAGAAGATGGATCAAAATTGCCCCACGTCCTATAACAATGTGACATATCTCAAAAAATAGATAAAAATGTAAAAAAAATATGGCATGCTTCCTAAGTTCCTTTTTTTACACCTTCATATAACAAAAAATGCTATGAAAATAGTTCAGGCGGTGTTATGAAAAAATTGTTCGTATGAGGATTTATGGACCGATTTAAAAAAAAAACCATTTTTGTTTGAAGGGTACTCCTAAGGTTATCCCACTGCCATAAAGTCAGGTCTCCGGTCTCCAGGATCTTGGAGAAATGAAAGTGAAATCTCAAAAATAAGCTCAAGTTTTTAATACAATACATTTATTTTGTTCAATCAACGATCAACTGACGATTATCTCCTTATTTATCTGATTAAGAAAACGTGAGAAAAAAAACTAGAGCTATGTTTGAATACTATACTATACCTACTTTTTGACGATCCGAATGGCGTAATAGTAGTGACGCTCCCTTACGTTCTTAGGGTCCAAAGTTCAAATCCCGGTAGGAGCAAATGTTTGTGTGATGAGCATGGACATTTGTTTCCAAGTCGTGTTAACAAATGTTTATATGTATAATGAGTATGTATTTACAAACAAAAAAAGTATATATGTAGTATATCAACTATCTAGTGTCCACGACAAGCTTTGCTTAGTGTGGCACTAGGTGGCGCCGTGTGTTAATGTCCAGTGATATTGATTTATTTATTTATTTATATTATTACACAGAATTCAATTATTACTTTGAATACTACATAATAATAATAATTTATCGGGCAACTAAGACCCTTATATAAGATACATTAAATATCATTAAACAACAGTAACAAACTAATACATATTTTTAACCTTGTAGCGCTTAGGTAGTGTAAATGATACTCCAGATGTAGTTACGAACTTAGGTATAATCAAGACTAGGATAGCATAAAATAAACAGAAATATGTACAGATCTTATAGCAAAATACATAGGTACAAGTAGTGGATTTCCTGAGATGTATTTACAAAATGTAGTTACTAAATAATACGTGTGGTGGCGCGCGGGTCGCAGTTGTGTAGATCGCTTTCCTTGCGGGCGCTAAACTGCGCCGCGTATAAATATCCCCTCTCCGTGCGACGGGCGCCAGGCCAGTACACGGTTGGCAGCGGCAGCGGACGGATGTATGACTTGACTTGCAGCAGCTACAGTACAGTACTCCCCCCCTAGTGAAAACGTACAGGCATCTTCACTGATCGCCCGGATCTGGTGCAGTATCGTTGGTATTGGCCGGGAGTAGGCTGGTGTTATCTTCGCTGGAAGCTGCAGCCGATTGGGGTGTCTCACTACTCGTGTGGTCGTGTTCTTCAGTGCCGATAGTGTATGCCGGTTTGAGTCTATCGATCGATATTGTGCTGGATCTTCCTGGTAGTTGGATGGTGAAGAACTTCTCGTTGCGCTCGATGACCTTGTACGGACCTTTGTATGGCTGTTGTAGCGGTTTTCGGACGGTGTCGTCGCGTAGCAACACGTGGCTACATGTTTGTAGATCGTTGTGCACGAACATACATCGCTTGTTGGAATGCGATTTGTATGTTGGTGTTAACTTTGTGATGACGTCATGTAGTTGATCGACGAAGTTGTGATCCAATGACTTTGCTGGTGATGCTGATGGTGCTATGAAATCCCCAGGCAGTCGCAATGCTTGGCCGTAGGTGAGCTGCGCGGCGCTGGTGTCGGTGTCTGTACGCACGGCGGCTCGTAATCCCATTAGCACTGTAGGTAGCTCGGCGATCCACGTGATGCTATTTTGTAGGCGAGTCATAAGTGCGGTCTTCAGTGTTCGATGCCAGCGTTCGACAATGCCGTTGCTCTGCGGGTGGTAGGCAGTGGTACGGGTTCGTTCGACTCCCAGTAGTTGTGCGAGGTCTCTGAATAGACAGCTTTCGAACTGTCGTCCTTGGTCAGTCGTTATTCTTGTAGGGCACCCGTAGCGAGATATCCACGTTTCGTACAGCTTTTTGGCGACGATATCGGCAGTGATTTCCCGTAGAGGTACTGCTTTGGGCCATCGTGTGCAGCGGTCGATCATTGTCAACAGGTACCGATGTCCAGACGATGAAGTGGGTAGCGGACCAACGATGTCCATGTGTACGTGTTGGAATCGTTCGCTTGGTGGGAAAGCTGCAACTTCACTGTGGTTGTGACGTAGAACTTTCGAGCGTTGGCAAGATATGCACGTTTTCGCCCAATTGCCAATGTCGGTGTTCATTGCGGGCCAGAAATAGCGTTGTTGCATGAGCTTGCGTGTAGTTCGTAACCCGGGATGACTTGGATTGTGCACGGCGTTGAATGCGATGCGACGAAAGTCAGTTGGTTGGTACGGTCGAACGTGTGACGTAGACGTTTCGCAGAATATTGGCTTGTTTGAAGCGGGCATGACGATTTTCATGAGTTGAATATTTGTTTGTTTCAATAAGTTGGGTATATCGCTGTCCTTTTCTTGTGCTTGAGATACGTCATCGTAGTTAATTGGCGATGGTAGGTCGACGGTTTCGATGCGTGAGAGTGCGTCGGCGACGACATTGTTTACTCCACTCACATGACGAATGTCCGTAGTGAACTCGCTGATGAACAACAGCTGACGAGTGCGTCTTTGTGTGTCGTTATCTGACGGCGGCTTGCGAATAGCGTAGGTCAACGGCTTGTGGTCGGTGTAAACAATGAGTTCTCTTCCTTCGAACATTTTCCTGAAGTGTTTGATCGCCATGTAGATGGATAGTAATTCTCTGTCGAATGTACTGTATCGCTGTTGTGTGTCGGAGAACTTTTTTGAGAAATAGCCCAGTGGTATCCATTTCTTGTTTACAAGTTGTTGTAGTACGGCTCCTGCGCAGGTATTCGATGCGTCACACATTAGGGAGATGGCGTCATTCGGTGATGGGGATGGATGAGCGAGCAAAGCTGCGTTTTGTATGCCGGCTTTGCACAACTCGAATGCTTGTAAAGCTTCTGTGTTCCACTCTATTTTGGTTTTGTCACGTTTCTTGGAATTGTGTAGGTACGCGTTGAGTGGCGCTTGAATGTGTGCGGCATTAGGAATGCTGTCGCGATAAAAGTTAACCATTCCGATGAATCGACGTAAGTCGTGAATTGTCACTGGTTGGGGGTAAGCAGTGATTGCAGTGACTTTTTCTTGTGGTGGCTTGATTCCGTTACTTGACACTTCGTAGCCCAGGAACTTGACATTTTCTTTGCCGAAGACGCATTTCGATGGATTTATTGTTATTCCATAGTCGTCTAATCTACGTAGCACTTTTTGTAAGTCGTCGAGGTGGCATGCTTCGTTATCTGATGCGACGATGACGTCATCAATGAATGGGAATGCGTAATCTAACCCGATGAGTAGGTACTTCATTAATGAACCGTTGGAATGTCTGTCCGGCGTTTCTGAGACCTGGACACATTCGAGGGAATTCGTATAGACCGAATGGAGTGGTGATGGCGGTCTTCTCGATGTCCGGTTCATATACAGGCAGCTGTTGATACGCACGATTCAGGTCAAGCGTAGTAAATATCTTCTTGCCGTGTAGTAGGTAGGTGAAATCCTTGAGTCGTGGTACTGGATAGCGGTCTGGTTTGGTGACGTCATTGAGTCTGCGGTAGTCGCCACATACGCGAATGTCACCGTTTCTCTTTGGTACGACGTGTAACGGGCTGGACCATGGACTTTTGCTGGGACGACATATTCCTTGCTGCAGCATCGTCTCGAACTCCTTCTTCACGGGCAGGTATCGATGTGGTGGTAATGGTCTGGTCTTGCTATACACTGGTGGGCCGGTAGTTTCGATGTGGTGCTCCACACGGTGTTTTGGGGTGTCCTTCATACATGACGGTCGAAGGATGTCGGGGTACTTGCTGAGTAGCCGGTGATAAGGCTGATCAACATCGATGCTTCTCACAGTAGGCTCGGCGGAGTAGGTGACTGGTGCTCTGGCGGTGAGATTGGTAACTTTATCGACGAGACATCGGCCGGCTACGTCGACAAGAAGTTGATGATGCGTTAAAAAATCGGCGCCAATGATGGGCTTGCTGACTGCGGCAATGATGAACTTCCACGTGTAAGGTCTACGTAGGTTGAGATCCAGTTGTAGTGTCTTCTCACCATACGTTGGAATCACTGTGTTGTTCGCGGCATACAAACAGAAATCGGTTGGTGTTGCGTTCCCGCCTTTTCTCTTCGGTATCACGGATACGTTGGCGCCAGTACCTATCAATTAAGAAAGATAAACGTGAGTTTTTGTCTGTGATAAATAGGCGGTAATATGAGTTGCTTGCGCCGGTTCCCGCCTCGGCCAACGCAGGTGTTAGTTTTCCGAGCGGGCGCTGCTGTCTGTGTAGCTACACGGCCGCGTACACCTTCTCGCCTCTTTGCCGAACTTGCGATGGTAAAAACAGATCGCTGATTGGTCGTTACGCGCGCGATCGTGATTGGCCCGGCTCGACGAGCGCGATCGTGAGTGTCGCCTGTTAAACGATCTGCGTCTGTAGCTGTGTTGTTGCGATTGCTTTGCTTTCAACTCGGCAATTTTCGTGTGAGAGCGTCGATCTTCTCTTCCAGTGACGTAGATGCATGCGAGGTGGTGGGAATGGAGCTAACTGCCGCGACGGTGCCGTATGGTTGCGTCTGCTCGAGGATCTTGTCAGCCATCACCGCCAGCTCGTGGATGTCTGATTTCTTAGCGATATTATCGCTGACAGCGAGAACTGCTCGAACGGATTGCGGCAAGTGGTTTGTCCACATGATTCGTAGCGCTGAGTCGGAGATATTGTCTGCGGCGAGGTTCTTCATTCGACGTAGCAGCTGCGAAGGCTTCATGTCGCCGAGTTCCATCTCAGACAGCAATCTTTGTACTTGCCGCTGTTCAGATTCTTCGTACACTTGGAACAAACGACTCTTCAGTGCGGCATACCTTTGATTTTCCGGTGGATGGAGAATGATGTCCGCTATTTCATCCAGGTCTTGCCTCTCAAGGTGTCCGATAACGAGCTCGTACATGGCTTGATCACCCTTCTTCTGCGGTGACATGATGGCTTCGAATTGCACAAACCACAAGCGTATTCTGTCACGCCAGATGGGTGGAATGCGCAGCGACGTCGACACACCTGATACTTCTGGTTCTCCTTCGTTAGGCATGGTGAATACTTGATCTGGAGGTCTTCAAATAACAATCACGTCGGGGTCACCACTGTAGCGCTTAGGTAGTGTAAATGATACTCCAGATGTAGTTACGAACTTAGGTATAATCAAGACTAGGATAGCATAAAATAAACAGAAATATGTACAGATCTTATAGCAAAATACATAGGTACAAGTAGTGGATTTCCTGAGATGTATTTACAAAATGTAGTTACTAAATAATACGTGTGGTGGCGCGCGGGTCGCAGTTGTGTAGATCGCTTTCCTTGCGGGCGCTAAACTGCGCCGCGTATAAATATCCCCTCTCCGTGCGAGGGGCGCCAGTGGACCGCCAGTGGTCTGATCTTTGAAGTAGTCGAGTAAGAAGCGCCACCTACCTCAAGATCAGGAAGTTTCTCCAAAAGTGTACGGACGTGAGGGTACCTGGAGAAAACTTTTTCCGCTCGGACCGCCAAATCGCTTCACTTTCCCTGTGTTCGTACTAGTGCCCAGCACTGGGACGAGCACAGGGGAAGTTTCCGACGCAGCCCGGTGCAACGCATCGTCGCGGTCGCGGATCCAGGAGAAAAAGTTTTTGAAGTTTTTAAAGTTTTTAGTGTTTACATTGTGATCGTTCATCAACAAGATGCCCAAGCCTGCACGCAGAGAAATTGGTGACAAACAGAACTACTGAATCGAATAGTTAAATTAGGTTACAACAATTCTAGTTAGAAATACTTGGTCCTTGTTACCTCTACGACTAATTATTCAGTCCTACTAATAGTATGTTTCATTATATTATTTGATTAATGTAGCTTACAAAACAATGTTATTAAACTAAAACATCAATAATTATTGTATCTTAAACAATAATTATGTCATTATGTATATAATGTATTGTATGTACCTACTAAGAAACAGGGATTCGCAGTTACTAAATGATCTAGTTTCGGTTAATGATTTACAATGTTACTGGTGGACTACGAGTGTGTCTGTAATTCAAACAATAATCTTTTTATTACAACTACATTATAGTTTGCAGTACATATCTTTCAAGTGTCGTATAATATTCGTTTAGTTTGGTTTACTTTTTAGGTAGCGATAAGACTTTACAAGAATATTATAGTAAAAACCACCCCGGAAACAGTGAACGGTACAATGTGTGTATTAATCCGTGCAATTCTGTTAGCGTGTTTTAGAATACTTAAAATAATAATGTTACAATTACAATCGAGGTGGTACTCATAGCTAAGTATCTTGTTCTGTAAACTGTGTTTTTGTAAACAATCAAAAAACCTGCTTAACCAAACGATCAGTTGACAGTCGCTCGCGCCCCGCCGCCATTATTGTTGTGTTTTCGACAGCGCTGAACGTAGTATTTTAGTCCAATTTGGGCTTGCTTATTATTTATTTTGTGTAATTATTTCAAAATTATTTGACGTGATGTCTGCAGTTGACGTTGATATCCCACATCTATTGCAGCAGTGGGATTTACCTCAAGGTATTCATACTGAAGGAAAGTTGAAGGTAAGTTGGTACCTTTAAAGGACTAGGACTGTATTTAAGTGATAAGTGATTTTATTGATGGTGTCGCAGCTGTTTTTGGCCACGACAACTGCTTTATTTCCGGGTCTGTTGGGGTTCTTGTACTCGCATGTGGCAGCCAATTATCTTGTTGTAGTATTCATATCTATTATTTAATTTAAATAAGTAGGTACTTACATAATTACTTAATTATCATCATAATCACCTAAGTACCTTATTATTTTAATAAATATTTTGTGTTTTTTTTCAGCTGTTAATCGAACGAAGGACGGGGGCTGCTAAATTTATATTCAGAACAAGGAGAATTATAAATGGGCGAAGACAAGTTTGCAATACCTTTAATAATTAAAGACCTAATGGAATCAGGCCCAAATAAAAGAATAGACAGTTTACTGGAACAGCTTCTAAGCCAAGGTGCGTACCTACTAGTTTTTTGTGAATAGCTGTGTCACTTATAAAAAAAATATAAATTACTTATAATTTGTCGTCTTGTTTGTAATATACGTAATAAAATGTATGACTTAATTCAAATTATGGTTGGTAATTTAAATATTTTAATTTGTTGTTCTTTTAATTTTTAGATGATGAAAATTACGAGGAAATCGAGTTAGTATTAACATACATGTGTGTGCCGCTGTTTCTTGGAAACCCAACACACAGGACGAAAAAACAAGTATGGCGGCCATCCAAAGCTGAAATGAAGGATGGCTTCATTACACACGAGCTGATACCAATGCACGTGCAGGTTGCAATAGCCCACCGGGCGGCGCGGCGGCGGTGTGAGAAATATTTAAAATGCAATGAGAATGATCATAAAATAAAATGTCATGTTCCTATGTACTTAATATTTTTTATTTTTTATTCCCAGAATCTAATTACTGATGGCTCTACGGACTGCGTTTAGATGGAGCTCCTGCAATCCAGTGGACTGACAGCACTAACAACGGATCCCTTTTAGGCTTTTAATGGAGAAATTACAGTTTTATTTTACTTATACTAAGACAAATAAAATTGTATTTTTGTCTACTAAAAGCCTGAGAGGACCCGTTAGTACTGTAAGTGCACTAGATTGCAGGCTTCATCTAAACCAGTAGGTACTGCATACGAAATAGTAGCTGTAACAATACCTAGAATGCTAGCATTACAATATGTATTGTACTTGTTACAAAAAACCTAATGCTAGCGTTGCAATACGAATAGTTATCATTATAGTTCACGTCGTTATGTTACACAAATTCATTAGTAGATACAGCAAAGTATTTAGTAAACTCAAAAAAATATATGTTTATGTTTACCAGATTGCATAGTAGTCCTTACGATTGATCTAGTAAAGTCTACTTGACGTTTGGTTACAATTACATTGATATTGTAACAGGCACGTTATTTGCCTTGTAGTGAGTATTATATTGTTTGTAAGTTACACTAAACATGTAGTTGTTATTAATAAACCGAAAGGTAAAGATTTTAACAGAATGGTTTTTGTAAAGTCAACTCGCGAGTCTTGCTGTCACGGTTGCAAACAGAAGTTCTAGTTACAGCAGCGTTTTTTCTCGTTTGGGTAGCCAGATATTTCTCTGCGTGTGGCTCCCGCAGTTCATTGGACTGCGGTGACGCCGGCCAACCTGTGCCTCAACCGGGGCTGGACCGGACAACGTCGATGCCCAACATCGGCGATGCGGTGCCCGGTGCAGAACCGGCAGGACCCCCTCCTCCTCGTAGTGAGGAGAAGAAGCGGTCCACAAAGAAGAAAAGGCCGACTCAAACCGAAGCCGACCAACCACCCGAGGCCGGAACAAGCGCAGCGACGGCTGCGTTTGGCCCGTCGACGTCGCCGGCGCCTGCGCGCGGTGCGCCGACGCCCTCGCCGAGCCAGCCGCAAGCCGTGGCTGTGCGACCACCTGCGTTTCGCCCGGTGCCCATTCAGGCCCCGGGCCCCGCCTCTGCAGTAGCCGGACGCGCGCCACACGCGCGTGCCCCTGCACCCATCGCACGGGTATCGGTACGCGATGCCGCGCCGCCGATGCGCGCTCCCGCGCCGGCGCCAAGAGCCCTTGCGAGCGGAACTCGCCCGGGGGCGCCCTCGGCGACTTATGTACGCCCTTCGGTGCGCCCCACTACCCGCGCCGTGCCTGCTGCACGACCCGCCGCGTCGAACGCGCCCCCCGGGGCTGCGTCCGCGGTGGCCTCCAGCAGCCGCGGCCCCACCACCCCGCGCACTGCCACTGCCGGCCCCAGCCATAGTTCAATGGCCGGGCAGGCTCAAGCGGAACGGGAGCAACCCAAGACGACAAGGATGGCGCCTGGCGGCCGGCCGACTATCTCGGCGCCACAGGTGCCCGACTCGCCGGCGCCTCCCCGTGCATCGGCCTTCGACTCGCCGGCGGCGCTGTCGGCATGCTCGTCGCAAGCCGGCTCGAGCATGTCGATAGCTTCCGCGGGCTCGGTCGATTCGGGCCGATACGCGCCTAGGGGGCGCTCCCCTCAGGCCTCTCCGACGCCGTCGCTGGGATTCGGTTACGAATTCCGGCTGGAGCCGCGTCCACAGCGGCGACGCCGAAGCACAGATGATGAAACCGAGAAAGAAGAGGCCAAGCGGTACTGCCCTGACTCGCCGCGGCCACAGCGCGACCGCGCGCCGCAGCGCGGACGGGGCAGCGCCGCCTCGCCTACATTCGCGGAGGCGGTACGGCGCACACCCGATGCGTCGCCGACTCCGTCAACACCGACGCCTAGGAGCCACGGAACTCAGCAAGGGGTGAGTTCCGTAACCAATATTGACTCCACAGATCGACCGGCATCCCGAGAGGACAATGGAGCTGCCGCCACCTCAAAGCCGAAGCCGAAGCCTCCTAAGAGGCCGAAGTATCCTCCGCTGATTGTGGAAAAGCTGCCGGGATGGGCCTCGCACTTCAGGGCCCTAAGAGAAAAGCTGGGACACCCCCCCAATGCCAGGCCTTTTGGTACGGGGATTCGGTTCTCACCCGAAAGTGAGACCGAATTTAGGGTGGTCCAGAAATATCTGACGGGCCTAGAGAGGGACGAGGGAACATCCTGGTTCGCCTATTCGCTCCCAGCGGAGCGAAGCCTAAAGGTGGCCATATCGGGCCTGCCGGTCGACACTCCCCCGGAGGAGATAGAGGAGGAGCTCCGGGCGATGGGACACGAGCCGGAGTACGTGCGCCATATAAAGGCGCGCCAAGGAAGACCCGGCTGCGTGTTTCACGCTGTCCTTAAAAGGACTCCGGAGGCCCGCTCGATATTTGACACCACGACATTCTTGTGCATGCGTGGTGTCAGAATCGAAGCTTGGCGGGGTAAACGTGGGCCCGCACAATGCCACCGGTGCCAGAAATTCAGGCACTCTTCCCACCACTGCCACCGGCCGCTCGCCTGTGTTCGCTGTGGCGAGGGGCACGCTGCGCGTGACTGCCCCCGCCCACGCGACCAGCCGGCGACGTGCGTTAATTGCGGGGGGGATCACCCAGCAAACAACGTGCGTTGCCCCACCTTTCAGGCAGAGACACGCAACAGGCGAGCGGGCACAGTCGCCGCCACGACCGCCTCACGCCGACCACAACAGGTCACCGAGAGGCGACAACAAGACGTGGCCTCCAACGAGGCCCAAGGCGCATCGCTCATGGCGGCGGCCAACGGGCCCACCACCAGGGGAGAAGCCCCCTCCTCCTCAAAGCGGCGGAGGAAACGGAAGGGGAAGAAGAGAGGGGGAAAAGGAAAGAAATCCGACCCCCCCCCCACCGCACAAGAAGAAGAATCCAAGAAGGACGACCTTACCCCGTCCCTTGCGCAGGCTGTAACGACTCAGCCAACTTCAACGGGTGGGCTGTCAGCCGGCGCCGGCATAGCGCGGCCCCAAGCCCACCAGCACCAACAACAGAGGTCCAAAAGACCGACCAGCGCCGGACCAGCCGCCGACGCTCAAACCGAAGAAACATCCTCGCTGTCCATCAGGAAGGCGGGGACCACAAGCAAAGAATTTACAGCCTGCGCAATTCGCCTGTTAATGAACTTATTAAAGGCCATCAGACAGGGACAGTACGCGGGCTCAGTGATCATCGACGGCCTAGCCTCACTCCTCCAGCTTTATGGATAGGCCGTTGAGGGTACTCCATTGGAATGCCCGCGGCCTCAGAGGTAAGGTCGCTCCCCTCCGCCGCCTCCTGCATGAGCAAGACATCGACGTGGCGCTAGTAAGCGAGACGATGCTGGGACCGGAGATCAGACTCAAAGTCCCGGGTTACCTCGCTTACAGGAAAGATGAGAGGTCGGCACTCAACGCCCCGTACCGTGGTCTGGCGGTATTGGTGAGGCGTAGAGTTGTCCATCAAGAGCTTCCTGTGCCGTCTGTCGGCACGTTCTACGCGCTGGGGGTGCAGCTCCATGTCGCCGGCGAGGACATCGCCCTGTACGCCTGCTACAAGGCGCCCTTGACTAACTTAGACCTTAAGGAGCTGAGGGCCCTTCTTGAGGCCAACAGTGGCGCGACGTTGATTGCCGGCGACCTCAACTGCAAGCACGACTCTACGCGGACGCGGAAGCCCACGGCTACACGGTGTCCGGCCCTGAGGCGCCTACCCATTACCCGGATGCCAGGACCAGCATGCCGGACGTGCTGGACATCGTAGCCTTCCGTGGGCTACACTGCCAGATCACACAGCAAGTGTTGGACGACGAGATGCAGAGTGACCATCACCCGGTTCTCGTCGTCCTATCGGGGATGCCGACCCGTCAGATGCCCGCAGCGCCACGTCGACGCTACAACTGGGAAGCCTTCAAAGAAAAGACTGAGGCCACCACTCCGACTCGGCCCGTGATAACCTCCGCGGACGTTGACCAGTTCGCGGACGACGTCACTGCTTGCATCAAGAACGCCTTGGAAGCGGCGACAACGTCAGAACCGCAGGGGAGAGTGCTTCAGCCGCCCCTGCCAGCGTATCTGCAACGGATGATCGCCGACAAGAGGCGTCTACGCAAGCAGTGGCAGCAACTAAGATGCCCGACCATCAAGACTAAAGTCAACAGTCTCGCGGAGAGGATTAAGGCCGAGCTCCGGAACCGCGAGGCCGAGAGCTGGGAAGATAGAATTCAAGAAGCGGCTGGCAGCTGGCCATCCGCCCACAGACTGTGCCGCCAACTCTCGAGGACCCCAGCTCCGGTGCGGCCTCTACTAGACAGCAGCGGGGCGCTCAAGTACGTAGCAGAGGACCGCGCGGAGGTCTTCTCTGAGCACCTGGAGCGTCAATTCCGACCGAACCCGACTGACGACGTCGAACATGTCGCAACAGTCGAGAAACACCTGGGGGACTACTTCGCCGCGCCGATAGCCCCCGAGGAAGATCCAATCTTTTTCTCGCCTGGGGCAGTCAGACGCGCCATCCTGAGGACGAAACCCAGGAAGGCCCCCGGTGCTGACGGTATCACCAACACAGTGCTGCGCCAACTGCCGTACCGTATGGTTGCGGCACTCGCGCGCCTGTACACGGCGATACTGCGCACCGGGACGTTTCCTTCCTCGTGGAAGGAGGGGCGCGTCATTATGCTGCCTAAGGCGGGGAAAAACATACTGAAGCCGGAGAGCTATCGGCCGGTGACACTGCTGCCGACTACCTCCAAGGTGTTTGAAAAACTCCTGTTGCGGCATCTCCAGCCGCACGTCGACCCGAGGCCCGAGCAGTTCGGGTTTAGGTCGGAACATAGCACGACGCTTCAGCTGTCGAGGGTACTGCACCATATGGCGCAAGCCGTGAACAAGAAGGAGTACGCGGTTGCAGTACTCCTCGACATGGAGAAGGCCTTCGACCGCGTGTGGCACGAGGGCCTTATATACAAGTTGGCCACGTCCGGCGCGCCCCGCCGCGTCGTAAAAGTGGTCCAGTCTTTTCTTTCAGGAAGAAGCTTCCGCGTGGTGGTCGAGGGAGCGCTATCCAGTGCCCGGCCGGTGCTGGCTGGCGTGCCCCAGGGCAGCTGTGTGTCGCCAGCGTGTTACTCACGTTACACCGACGACATCCCCACGACGCCAGAGGCGATGCTCGCGCTGTACGCCGACGACGCCGCGTACATCACTACGTCGCTTAACGCGAAGTACGCGGCGGTCAAGATGCAGCGCGCGCTTGATTTGCTACCTGCATGGCTGTCTAAATGGCGGCTTTCGGTTAACGTGGGTAAGACGCAGGCGATGGTCACTGGACTAGTGCCCCTCCCGCCACCCCTGACTCTACAAGGCGCCGACATCGAGTGGTCGCCCCGGGTAAAGTACCTGGGCGTCACCATCGATCGTCGGCTCACTATGGGCCAACATGTCCGCCAGGTCGCGGCGCGGGCTGGAGTAGCCCGCCACCAGCTCCGTCCGGTGCTCTCGTCCCGACTGCCGGTACGCGTCAAGCTGGGTGTGTATAAAACTTATATACGCCCATTGCTGACGTACGCCGCCCCCGCTTGGTACGTCTTCACGAGCGAGGGCCACAAGAAGCTTCTCCGCACGCAACAGAACTACGCGTTGCGGACCATCGTCGATGCCCCTCGCTACGTGAGGAATGACGTCATCCAGCGGGACCTCGGGATCGAGAGCCTGGACGCCTTCATCCGGCGCCTTGCGACGGGAATGTTCGCGCGTGCCGACGCATCTGCTTGGCCACATGTCAAGCACATAGCGCCATGGCATGCGCGCCCCCCTGACGCGAGGCGCCCCCTCCCCCGCGACCTGGTAGCGGACGTTGACCCCCCCCCACCGGATTTGACGCCTGGGTAAGCTGTTTCCAGGTTACACGCAGCTTACCTACACATTATAACTCCACATACACAACACACACCTAGCGACGCGTCCTGTGCTAAGTTAATATAGGCAGGGCGCGTAACTATATCCACACATGCATCTCTACACAAGCGCGTAGACTCACGCGTTGGGACGCAGCGCGGGCTGGCGAACCACGCAATCATGGGCGGTGTTACACAACACAATACCGCCCAAACACACATATCGGCCCCCCGTCCGTAACGTAACCAGCTAGCTCTGGAAGCGGGGCGGGCGGGAGCCATACATCCACCGTAGGTGCGTCGGAGTCGTCGCCTCTGTCGCTGGTCGTCCCCCGCCGGGCCTCCTCCGGGTAACCGGAGGTCTCACCTGGCGGAGACAGACCGCCGAGGTGGCGTGAAGATAACAGTGCTGTATAACAGCACTGTAGGCGCGCCTACGGAAACACAATAGCAACCAAACACAGGTGAGTGAAATATTCACTCACCAACAGGCTCTTGCCTTATTAAAGGCTACCCAAGGACGGGCCTGTATTTACAGGCCGAGGTAAAGCCTCCGCGGCCAGGGGGCATAGCCCCGTGACCGCCTGCCGCGCCCCCTGACGGGGGCGCCGAGCAATTCACCACGTAGGGGCGCCAGTACACGGTTGGCAGCGGCAGCGGACAGATGTATGACTTGACTTGCAGCAGCTACAACCTTATACTATAACTATACACGCAGCTTTGTCGGCGTCGTGTTTCGTTGCGTGGTGTCGCGTAACCGTCCTCGGAAGCGACGATATACACCCTTCGGCCAAAAGTCCTCTTTCAAGCAGGTCTGTAGATGTTGGGTTGGAACTCGAACCACAAATGACCTAAAGTTGAAGTTGTGGCGTGATTCCAACCTTTCCACCGGCAGAATGAAGTTGGTCTTCACATTCAAGTACTGCACGACTTCCTCAGTTGTAGCGGAGTGATGAAGACGTGAAATGTAGGTACAGCTGCGTCGTAGACACAACAGTGCCTAGCAGCAAGTTGGGTCCACTCGGTGCGGTACCGCACAGGGCATCTTCTTCTTCCTTTCTACTTTAGTGAAGCCGTCCTCATCAACCTGGCTCGTTCTTGGCACGGAGCATCGGACCGCAGTCAGGTCAGGTTTTTCCTTTTCTGGTTTGTCTAGGCTGCGAAGCATCAGATTTGCAAAAATGAAACAACATTATTCACTTGCATTTCCTTAGCTTGCTTGCCGCGTCGCGTCGCTATCGTTATTCGTCTCTCTCATTTGTGTTATTGTAAGTGAAAAAACCTCTGTCGACCACTTCCTCGCGTTACCACTGACGTTTCTGTCTCATCATAATGCAATAAGTAAAAAAAAACAACAAGACAGAGAAAAACGAATCATGTGAAGTAAAAAATGAGCTTATTTTTGCGATTTTACTTTCATTTCTCCGGAATCCTGGAGACCAGAGGCCTGACTTTATGCCCGTGGGACTACCTTGGGGGTACCCTTTCAAACAAAAAAAGAATTTTGAAAATCGGTCCATAAATACTCTTAAGAAAGATTTTTTCATAACAGCGTCTGCACTATTTTTAAAGCAATTTTTCCATAAGAAGGTGTAAAAAAATGAAGTGAGGGAGTATGCCATATTTTTTTATACATTTTTATCTTTTTTTTTGAGATACGTCACTTTGTTATAGGACGTGGGGTAATTTTGTATGGATTGTGATCCGTCTTCTTTATAAAATCATAAATTTATTACAAAGCCACATCTCAATCTCAAGAAATCCGCATAAAAATGCTTGATCCCTAGACACTTTTGATGTGTGTATGTAGAGTTTTCTTGGGGCCCCATACAATGGATTTGCCAAGGGCCTCAGATGACATAGTTACGCCACTGCCGTGAAAGCCGCGAAGCGTAAATGTGGATGGCTTTCGCGCGCGTTCACGGGCTTAGCACCTGTACGCGCCATGTTTCTCGTTCAGTGTCGGTATTTGGGCCCGCTTCAATGATATAAATCATGGTTTCCTGATTGTAAAATAAACTGGGGAGAAAAGTTTCATAACGCATCATTTTGGGGAAAAATAGTATTTAAGACATAACAGAAATTTGGTCTGGCAACCCTGCCTTTAATTTCCAACTGTCGCTCTGGCGGGAAATCAAATTGCGCGGGTGTTTAAAATTTTCTCCTACGTTTGATTTGTAATTTTTGTGTATATTTTGCGTAAATAGTTTATTAAATTCCCAGTGTAAATAGTAAAATGGAAACGGAAAGCGATGGGGGCGATGCCCCCATCGATAAAGAGCCGAAAAAGCGAAAATTAGCTCTCATGGATTCGACACAGACGGCGGCTTACAAAATGTTCATGAAGCCGAATTATAAGAGACAATTTCCAGAATGCCATAGTGGTGATTGTGTGGTTCAAGTGGAGTCAATGGACAATGAAAAATTGGGCAACAAAAACCCAATTGGACTGACAAAATTATTTACTGAAAATGTTAAAGGCATCATAGGCGTACATCGCGTCAATGCCTACAAAGTTGGGATAACTTTTAAAAAACCTGCACCGGCAAATAGTTTCCTAAAAATGGACCATTTCTTAGGAAAAAATAAATTAAAAGCCTTCGTTCCGGCACACATGACGGAAACAACAGGCGTCATCCGTTATGTACCAAAAACCATGTCAAATGAAGAAGTATACAAGAACATTCAAAGTGACGTTGAAATCATTTCAATTAAAAGATTTATGAGGAAAGTAGATGGAAAACTCACACCATTAGGTACAATAGCAGTTACATTTGCCGCAACAGCATTGCCACAGTATGCCTACATTCACATGTTCAGATACCCAGTACATATATATATACCACCATTGCTACAGTGCTACAAATGCCTGAAATATAACCACTCTGCAAGAACTTGCCGTGGGGAGCAAATGTGCTCTTCTTGCGCCGGTCGACATTCATACAAAGAGTGTGATGTTGAAGAAATTATTTGCATTAACTGCAGCGGCAACCACCTAGCAATTTCAAGGGATTGCCCCATTAAGAAACAAAAAATGGAAGAAAAGAAGAAGAAGTTCCTCAATCGAAGTCAGTCGTACGCCAGTGTGGTGAGTACACCTCCTCCAACTATGTCTGATACAAATGTTTTCCCAGCTCTCAAAAAACCAAACGAAAGGACTTTGGGTGAGAACTCAAAGTCTTTTGCAGAAGAAATTGTAAATAATGAAATTATTATAAACGCCATTGTAAAATCATTAATTAGTCTTGGAAATAATAAAGATAATGCTCCAATTACCAATAAAAGAATAAAAGAAATGTTGTTATCAAATTTAATTATTAATTGATGGATACATTTTTAAACATAGCACAATTCAATGTACAAAGCTTACAGAGTAAGAAGGCCTTATTAAACACATTTCTCTTTGAACAAAAAATAGATATATGTCTCTTAAATGAGACTTGGCTAAAAAATAGTAGTGTAATTCCTCGTTTTACATCATACAACTTTATATATAAAAATTCAGTAAATAAACACAATGGAGTAGGTATTCTCATAAAACAAAATTTAGCTTATAATGTTATAGAAACAACTTTTTATGAGTCAGTCCAAAATATCTGTATTTCCATAGAAACATCCATGGGTAGATTGCATATCCTATGTGTTTATTGTCCTCCCAATAGCAACAGATTTGATACCAACAAAATGAGAAAGGTGCTTCTTGAAATTCCCAAGCCATGTCTTATCATGGGCGATTTTAATGCACACCATATATTGTTTGGATGTCATACAAACAATAATAGAGGTAACAGTTTATATAACATTATTGATGAATTTGATATGTGCGTTTTAAATGATGGTAGAGCAACCACTGTTCAGTACCCAAACAGGAATGCATCAGCTATTGATCTAGCTCTGGTTAGTTCTGCATTAGCTCCTCTTTGTGATTGGCAGGTTCATGACGATCCTATGGGCAGTTATCACTACCCAACCCAGGTAGTTTTAAATGTAAAGCCATCAACATATGATGTTCGACCTGTGGAAGAAAAATTTATTTATAGTAAAGCAGATTGGTCTAAATATTATGAATTATCAGAAACGGGTTTCTCTCATTTAGACATAGATAATATGGAACCTCTTCATTTGTATGATAATTTTGTGAATATTTTATATGATTTAAGAATTAATACAGTACCAAAACGAAAATCTGATCAAACTTTGAAAATTTTAAGAAAACCAGCTCCTTGGTGGAATCAAACATGTAATGAGGCAGTTCAAAAATCTAAGGAAGCTCTGTTAGAATATAGAACATCACCAAGCATCCCCAACTTCATACAATACAAAAAACTTGATGCTCAAAAGAAGAAAATATTAAAAGAGGAGAGTATCAACTCATGGCATGAGTTATGTAGTAGTTTTAATAGAATGACACCTGTTGCAAGAATATGGGGTTATATTAAAAAGTTTAGAAGGATAGGTTCTTCTTCAAATAAATACTTAAATGATGATTGGGTACCTGAATTCTTAGAAAATTTATCAGACTCATCAATATTGAATGAAAATAATATAAATGATATTTTAAAAGAATCTGTTGTATCTGAAACCAACTCCTTTCTTAATAGTCCATTAACATTAAACGAATTACACATAGCTCTTAAGAGTAGAAAAGATACAACCCCAGGTCTGGATAACATACCATACATCTTAATAAAAAAGTTACACCCCAATGCCTTACAAATTTTGTTAAATGTTTATAATAAACTTTGGGATACACTACTTATACCAGAATCATGGAAAACTCAATGCGTCATTCCAATTTTAAAGCCCAATAAATCTGTAAACAGTCCCTCATCATATAGACCTATATCATTATCATCTTGCTTGGGTAAACTTTTCGAAAACATGCTTAAGATACGTTTAGATTACTTTGCTGAAACTCAAGGCAAGTTACCAGATATACAGTATGGATTCAGAAAAGGCAGGAGTTGCTCTGAAAGCTTTGTTTCATTTATATCAGACTTAAAAAAGGCTAAACTTAGTCATTCTAATGCCTTATGTGTTTTTTTGGATGTCAAAGGTGCTTTTGATAATGTTAATATTGAATGTCTAATTCGTGTTTTGCATGAATTGGGCTTATCAAGTAAAATATTAAATTGGATTTTTAATTTTTTGTACCAGCGAACTTTGTATGTTAGATTCAATAATAAGCTCCATGGCCCTAGGTTAATTAGTAAAGGCACAATGCAAGGAGCAACACTTTCACCCCTGTTGTATAATTTGTATACATCCCTGATTCTTAAATATGTAAATACTTCTCAAGTCAAAATATTACAATTTGCTGATGACTTGCTTTTATACACAGTTAATCAAAATTTGAATATGGCTGTTAACAATATTAATACTGCATTGGCTCAATTACAATATTATTATAGTAATACTTTAAAACTAGATATAAGTTCTGAGAAAAGTTCAGTATTATTATTTAGTAAAGATTCATTAGCACAGTCCACTGTAAATATTGTATATAACCACAATGTGATTCCTATTGTTAATCATCACAAATTTTTAGGTGTTATAATAGATGATAAATTAAAATTTGATAAGCACATTGACCACATCTGTCAAAAGGCCATGAAGAGCATCAATGTCCTTAGGAGCTTAGCGGGAACTTTTTGGGGCTCTGATCCAAAAACACTTAGCATGTTATATAAAAGCATAGTCAGAAGTCATTTTGACTATAGTTGCTTAGCCTATATGAATGCAAGTACTACATTGTTAAGAAAACTGGATGTCATTCAAAATATGGGCTTAAGAATAATAAGTGGAGCAATGCGCACCACCCCTATAAATTCTATGGAAATTGAAAATGTTATACCTCCCTTATCCTTGCGGCGTTTACAGCTGGCTGAGAGATTCTGTCTCAAAGAGTTATCTTGCAATAATAGTACAGTTCTTGATAAAATTGATTATCCTATAGAGGTCACACAGTCAACTGTCACATCTTCTATCTCAGCAAATACTTTTATTTCTGGTTCACTGCCTGAAATTTCAACCATTCTAGTTAAAGTAAAGAGCCTGACAAGAGACATGTACATCCAAAAGAAGTGGCCAGTATATGAATTCCCATATAATACTTTATTAGCCTACTTTGATATCAAGTGTTTTCTGGATACTGTCAAAAATAAATATGACTTCTTAGAATTTTTGAATGATAAATCACATTTCTATACCATTTACACTGATGGATCTAAAACTGATGATTATGTTAAAGCAGCATATTATGACCCACAAAAGAGAATAACCAAATGCTTTAAAATGCCAAATAGTTGTAGTATATTCACTGCCGAAGGTTGGGCTATTCTAGCTGCTTTAACTTATGTAAATACTATTGTAAATATTGATGAACATGATGTAAACAAAAATGTAAATAATATTTTAATTGTAAGTGATTCCAAAAGCGTTTTATCTAGTTTAAGTAATTGTAACTTAAGTTATAAACAAAATTATATTGTACATAGAATTAAGTATACTCTACAAAAGTTGGGAAAACATGTAGAATTTTTGTGGGTTCCATCTCACAGTGGCATAGTTGGTAATGAGGTTGTAGATCAGGCAACTCGTCAGGATCACGACGAGGATGTTACAGAATCTTTCAAGGTTCCTTTCACGGATTATTATCAACAATTTAAAATATTATTTAAGAAGATATGGAAAGATTATTGGGACTTAACAACTGAAACAAAAGGAAAATGGTATTCAGAATTACAGCAAGACTTACCAACAATGCCGTGGTACAATAAATTCAAGTACTCCAGTAGAAAGTTCATAACCGTTATTAATCGCTTGCGATTTGGACATTGTTTAGTCCCAGCTCATCTCTACAGGATGAGAATCATCAGTGAAAATAAATGTACCTATTGTTCTGAAGAAAATGCGGATATAAAACACGTTATATTTGACTGTCAATCGTTTGCCATGCAAAGACTGTTACTTGTCAGTGAAATTAGTGACATAGCAGAAGAAAACTCTTTATGTGTTCCCCGCCACGTTCAGGAAATACTTTCGAAAACGGTTTATTTTAATCCGTTATTTAGATATATATTGAATACAATAGAAAAAATTTAGTCGTTTCGGGGTTCATTAGATTGTTTGTATATTTTATTTTTTATGTTTAGATTGATATTTTGTTGTTGTTAATTAGATAATTTTTTCATCGCCTCTCAGATGTACTTAGCTCGTATGAGCGGTAAATAATATTTTTTTTTGAACTTGTTATTGTTTTATGTACTTTTAGGTAAGATAAGAGTAGTATGTTTAATGATTACGACTGAAGGACATGTATCCATGGTCATGAATAAATTAAAAAAAAAAAAAAAAAAATTCCAACTGTCGGACTTTTTGGCGGGAAGTCAAACGAGGTGGTAATTTTGATTTGCACAAATTTTCAAATATTAAAATTTTGCTTTCAAAAGTGCAGAATTCCTGTTTTTTTTTAGCTGAGCGAACCTAGTTTAAACGATGAGTCCTCATAGTCAGGGTGAGGACCCGGGGGGAACGAAAAAAAAAAGATACCAAGATACTAATATAGACGAGGTTGCAGATCCAGTTATGTATAAAATATTCACAAAAACCAACTACAAGAGATTGTTTTTTGAAAACGGAAATTCTGAATTTACTGTCTATGTAGAATCTACTGAACAGGAGAAGCTAGGGAATAAGAACCCTGTAACTCTTACAAACTTAATAGCAGATAATGTAAAGGGAGTTTTAGGTGTGCACAGAATAAATGGATACAAAATGGGCGTTACATTTAGAAAAGCAGCCGATGCCAACAATTTTATTAAAATGGAAGACTTTTTATGGAAAAATAAGATGAAAGCTTTTATCCCAGCATACCTAACTGAAAAAATTGGAGTCCTGAGATTTGTACCGAAGGACCTATCTAATGAAGATATATATAAAAATATAGTTTGCGATGCGGAAGTAATATCAATTAAAAGATTCATGAGAAAAGTTGAAGGAAAATTAGTTCCTCTCAACACTGTTGCTGTAACTTTTGCATCTACATCTCTCCCACAATATGCCTACATCAGACTATTCCGATATGAAGTCAAAGCTTATATACCTCCACTATTGCAATGTTATAAATGCCTGAAATTCAATCATTCTGCCAAGGTTTGTAGAGGTGAACAAAACTGTTCTTCTTGTGCTGGCCGACACTCGTATAAGGAATGTGATGTTGAAGAGATTGTGTGCATCAACTGCTCAGGTAACCACCTTGCCATTTCAAGAGATTGTCCTATCAAAAAACAAAAACTGGAAGAAAAGAAAGCCAAATTTCGTCAAATATCTTATGCCACTGCTGTGAGTTTACCCCCTTCCTTTACAAATAAATCTTTTCCTTCTTTACCTGTACCTAAACATTCTGAAAAAGTCAAAAGCAATGATACTTTTGACATTAAACAGATAGCTAATAATGACATAATCATTAATGCAATTGTAAAGTCTCTTATTTCATTAGGCAATAAGACTGATGATGATGGTCCAATAACAAATAAGAAAATAAAAGAAATATTTTTATCAAATTTAATTTAATGGACAATTACTTAAATATTTTACAGTTTAACATACAAAGTTTACTGAGTAAAAAGAGCCTTTTACAGAATTTATTAATTGCAAAAAATATTGATATTTGTTTACTCAATGAAACATGGTTAAAAGCTAGTTCCACTATTCCACACTTTCCTTCATACAATTTCATTTACAAAAATTCCTACAATACTCATAATGGAGTTGCTATTTTGGTGAACCAGCATTTAAAATACAAATTAATTCATACAAATTTCTCTGATTCAATACAAAACATATGTATCAGTATAGAAACACAATTTGGTAGAATAGCTATACTTTGTGTATACAGTCCACCCAGTACTAGATTTGACTCAACCATGTTGAAAGCTTTAATCAATAACATACCCAAACCATGTATAATCATGGGCGATTTTAATGCTCATAACATAGCCTTTGGCTGCCATAGTGATAACACTAGAGGGAGATGTTTGTATAATATAATTGATGAATTCGATTTGTGCATTTTGAATGATGGATCACCAACAACGGTTCCTTATCCTAATAGACAAGCTTCAGCTATAGATCTAGCCCTGGTTAGCCCTTCAATTGCTCATTTGTGTAACTGGTATGTTCATGATGATCCCATGGGTAGCTATCATCTTCCAACATTACTTGAAATAAATATTCAACCATCTATTTATGACACATCACCTCCTGTGGATCAAAATAAATATATTTATAGAAAAGCAGATTGGCAAAAGTATTACAACCTATCAGAAACTAACTTTTCCTACATAGATTTAATTAATGATACTCCTATCAATTCATATAATAATTTTGTAGACACATTAAATGATTTAAGGAATAAAACAATTCCAAAGCGTAAATTAATTTCAAATACAGTTATAAGAAAGCCAGTACCATGGTGGAACCAGAAATGTAGTGAAGCTGTTATAAAATCGAAAGATTCACTAAAACATTATTTTTCTGAACCCACAATAGAAAATTGGATTAAGTACAAAAAGTTAGATGCAAAAAAGAAAATAATCTTAAAAGAAGAAAGCACTACTTCTTGGCAAAACTTATGTAGTAGTTTTAATCGGTTAACACCTGTTTCAAGGATATGGGGATATATCAAAAAATTTAAAAAAATTGGCACAAATCGAAATAAAAATTGTAATGATGAATGGGTTCCCAGTTTTTTACAAAAAATAGCAGATTCTACCCAGATAGATGAGACTAAATTAAATTATTTATTCGAAAATGCTACAGAAAACAGAATGAATATATTTCTCAAGAACAATTTCACTTTAGAAGAGTTGAATACCTCTTTAATGAGTAGGAAAGATACTACACCGGGATTGGATGACATACCTTACATGTTAATCAAAAAGTTACATTTAAATGCCAAAATCATTTTACTTAATATTTTTAATAAACTATGGGATGAATTACTTATACCTGAATCTTGGAAAACCCAATGTGTGATTCCAATATTAAAACCAAATAAACCTGTTAATAATGCATCTTCATATAGACCTGTCTCTTTATCATCTTGTTTGGGTAAACTTTTTGAAAATATGTTAAAGTTAAGATTAGATCATTTTGTTGAATCACATAGTTTAATTCCTTCTATACAGTTTGGCTTCAGAAAAGGCATAAGTTGTTCTGAAAGCTTTGTATCTCTATTGTCAGATTTAAAACAGGTTAAATTAAGTCACTCTAATGCAGTATGTGTCTTTTTAGATGTAAAAGGTGCTTTTGACAATGTAAATATAGAGGAACTTATTCAAGTGTCCCATGACATTGGTATACCTGGTCACATTTTAAAATGGCTTTATCACTTTTTGAGCAATAGAACGGTTTTTGTTAAATATAATAATAAGCTACATGGACCTAAGTCTGTCAACAAAGGCACAATGCAAGGGGCAACTTCATCTCCTTTACTTTATAACATTTATACTTCTGAAATTTTAAAATATGTAGACACATCAGATGTAAATATCTTGCAATTTGCAGATGACTTGCTTTTGTATAGCATAAATCAGAATATAGAGATAGCTATGGCTAATATCAATAAGGCTTTAAATCAATTGTACATCTATTATCACAATAAACTTAAATTAGAAATTAATCCAGACAAGAGTTCAGTTTTAATTGTGACTAGAAATTGGAATGCTCTTAAAAATGTTAAAATTTTATATAACAATGTTGAAATTCCAATAGTCAAACAACATAAATTCCTAGGGGTTATTATTGATGACAAGTTGAAATTTGATGAACATATCAAGCACATAGCAAAGAAAGCATTAAATGGCATCAATATATTAAGACATTTAGCTGGAACCTTTTGGGGATCTGACCCCAAAATTATGAGTATGTTATACAAAAGTATAGTGAGAAGCCATTTTGATTATAGCAGTTTAGCTTATATGAATGCCAGTGACACCTTACTTAGGAAATTAGATGTCATCCAAAATATGGGAATGAGGCTTATTTGTGGGGCTATGCGCTCTACACCTATTAATTCATTAGAAATTGAGACATGCATACCTCCCTTGATGTTACGCAGATTGATGTTGGCTGAGAGATTTTTCTTAAAAGTCCTATCATTGAATAATAATCCTTTAGTTAAGAAAATTATAATACATCCTGAAATCTTCCAGTCATTATCATCCAATACTATCTCGTAGAACTTTGCCTGAAATTCCAACAATATTTAAATATGTACAAAATAATTCAAAAGGAGTTATTAAATATGATATTTGGCCTGTATATAAAAATACCTATATTGAACTTGTTAATAGTTCTTCAATCATACATTTAGACATTGTGCATAATAAATTTGATTATCTACAATTTAAAGATAATAAACCAGATCATTACATCATATACACAGATGGGTCTAAAACAAATCATTGTGTCAAAGCGGCTTTTTATGATCCACAATTAGATTTGACTAAATGCATTAAGTTAGATGTAGCATGTAGCATTTTTACTGCAGAAAACTATGCAATTTATTGTGCACTTCAGCATGTAAATAATTTTGTACATAATGTAAATAACATACTGATAGTGACTGATTCCAAGAGTGTTTTATCTGCATTAAAAAATGTAAATTTATCTTATAAGTTAAATTATATTGTTTTTAATATTAGAAATAAGATTATAGAATTAAATGATAAGTTAATTAATATAGAATTTGTATGGGTACCTTCACACAGTGGCATTTCTGGAAATGAAGTAGCTGACATTGCAACTCGTTTAGACTATGATGAAGATCATTCAGAGTTCCTAAAGGTTCCATTTACTGATTACTACAGCCTTTTTAACGAGTCGAACAGACAGTTGTGGAAGGATTACTGGAATATAACCCTGGAAACGAAAGGCAAGTGGTATGCTGATATACAGAAAGAATTACCAATAAAACCTTGGCACCATAACATCAAAAACATCACTAGAAGATTTATCACTACCATAACACGTATGCGACTGGGCCATTGCTTGACACCAGCCCACCTGAACAGAATCCATATATATGACAATAGCCGATGTCATCATTGCGGATTTGAAGATGCTGACCTGAACCATATTATTTTACAATGCACAAGTTTCAATATTCAACGGTTGATTTTAGTGAGTGAAATTTTTGACAGTGACAGTCGATGCAGTGACAGTGAACGTCAACAAAGTTCTCCCCGCCACGTTCAGGACCTATTAGTAAATAGGAGTTATTATAATGCTTTGTATAAATATATTATAGTATAGGATCCCGCTATACAACGACCTTCACCGAGATGCTTATTTAATGAGACGTATTTTTTATGTTATTAAATATGCCAATAAATATATCCTATATGGGTTGCCTAACAAATTTCAGTCCAGAGTATTTTTAATTAATAATTTAAAAACATTTTTTTTTTAAACATTGCACCGGTGTGCTTATTAAATAAATTTGATACCAATCGAAAGTTTGAAGCCCATAGAATATGCAAACGTTAGGTTGCCTATTTTTTTCCGGTCACAACCACGGGTTGCCAGGTGTAAACAGGTAAATCTATAGGTACTAGCATTTTGCAACGGTCTGATTATTGAATCAAACTTAGATAAAATGAAAGATTATTTCATAAGGAACACGGTGGTATAGGGTTGCCTGCGAAAAATCAGTCCCGAATTAGGGTTGTCGAATTTTAAATAATAAAATATCGCTGCGAGTGAATGTGTGTGAGAGAGAGGTCCCAGACCAACCATCCCACGCGGTAGAAAAGGACGCAGCGTAGCAGCTGTTTAAAGTCCGCCCATTTAAAGAAGGAGAGTGCGCATGCTATTTGTGCTTGGAAATGAAAAGGATAGCGATAGACTCGAATATGCTGTGCATTATTTTGGAGTAGTTAATTATTAATATACAGAAACAGTTATTTGATTTTTTATTTTTTAATCAATTAAAGTCACATCGGTTTTTTATTTCTGAAATCCGAAAACTGAAAATTTGTAGTTCCACAAAAATTTTTTTGCGGGAACTGTTTTCATTGGTAAGTTTATACAGAACCCTCGGTGTGCGACTCCGACTCGCCATTTAAAATTCGACAACCCTAATTCGGGACTGATTTTTCGCAGGCAACCCTATACCACCGTGTTCCTTATGAAATAATCTTTCATTTTATCTAAGTTTGATTCAATAATCAGACCGTTGCAAAATGCTAGTACCTATAGATTTACCTGTTTACACCTGGCAACCCGTGGTTGTGACCGGAAAAAAATAGGCAACCTAACGTTTGCATATTCTATGGGCTTCAAACTTTCGATTGGTATCAAATTTATTTAATAAGCACACCGGTGCAATGTTTAAAAAAAAAATGTTTTTAAATTATTAATTAAAAATACTCTGGACTGAAATTTGTTAGGCAACCCATATAGAATATATTTATTGGCATATTTAATAACATAAAAAATACGTCTCATTAAATAAGCATCTCGGTGAAGGTCGTTGTATAGCGGGATCTTAGACTATTAGTAACACTGTAGAAAAAATTTAAAATATGTTAAACATAATAGTTTTATAGCTTTAGATTTAATGTTGTGTCTAGTTATTTATTTATGTATTCGACTGAAAGACTTGTATCTATGGTCATGAATAAAGATTATTAAAAAAAAAAAAAAAAACCAACTGTCTGTAGTCGTTTCTAAACGTAGTGATTATATACTCTGTGGTCGTTTCTGCCATAGAGTATAATAAATAAACTAAGTAGGTACCTATACAAAAAGTCTCCGCTCTGCTTACTGCTATCTATGCTATTAGCTATAGCTAGCTTTACTGTAGGAGTGTAGGACGGTGTGATTATTATAATCGTTTAGTACGCTGTAGTGTATGATCCACATGCCGTTCTGCTTCAACTGTGAACAACGACTGTTCACGCCCAGCGAAGTTAAAATAACAAGTGAATAAAAAACAATAACTATGAGAATATTCTGATAGTGGATTGATATTTGTAGATAGCTTTATCTTTTGGTTGTTATTTAAACGCGGAGGATGTCTGTGAGTGCTAGTGCCGAGAACCTTTCAACTGACGCACAGGTATGTTTAGCGTATTGTCTTAATTGCACTCGCTTCTATTGTAATATTTAACTTTTTTTAATAAAGTTGACTCAATGTTAAACATTGTGACTGGACGCTGCTGTAAAATCAGCTTGTTTTCCCGTTATTATAATTTAGCAGTGACTCATTACAAAGGGGAACCAAATACGGAAACTGTGACCTATAAGTGTGGACATCCGCATGCGACGTAGTATTCCCGCCTGGAACCTGTGGGAGCGATGAGCGTGCATTAATGCCCGCGACTCATAAGCTATGATAAGATAACAGAGCTCGGTGACTCATTATAAATATGTTTGACACAAAGGAGAACTTTTTGCAACTTTTCAAACTTTTGGTACTTTCGTAAACAATCAAAAAACTTTTTTTGATCTTTGCAGTAGAGCAAGTCGACCGTCTGACCGCATCGGTATTTATTTATGCTAGGTATAATAACTTCATAACCAAGGACATGTAAACTAACTTTGTGCCCAAAAGTTATGAGTGCTAACTCTTTTATTTTTAAATGATCAAAATAGCAGTAAAATGTGTTGCTGTGATCAAACACTATTAAATAGTGTTTGAACTTTAATAAATTTTATTAAAGTTAGGCAATTCAATTTAGTCTGGCTACCAATCACCTTAGGCTATCAAAACTTTTCTACCTGTTGCTCCATTTGTTGATTGGCCAACTAAATGAACTGTGATATAATTATTTTAAAGAAAAACCGTGAAAGTCTACAACAGTGCAGTTATATAATTATTCTTGTATAAAACCAGATATAGTAGACAAGTCATTTTAAAATGTTCTTCTTTATCAATTCAGATCATGAATGACTTGTGTACAATTTTGTTTCAGTGCTCACTCCAATGAGCTAAATTATCATTTAGGCTTTCTTTGTCTCCCAGATTGAGGGTACAATATGTGATGCGTTATTCAATGAATTATTTAAATACTACTGGCCTTCTTCTTTATCTTTTAAATACATGTTTGTAATAGAAGTCTCTTGTAAATATAGTATTGACATTAGTAGTTATTTCTGCAGGAAACAGACCACCTACCAAAGTTTATATTCACCCTTTCATACAATACTAACACAAGTCTTATACATTGCATGTAAATGATAAAAGTATGTGCAATGACCATATTACAATAAAAAGCATCTCACTCCAACAGCAAATGACCCTGGTCATAGAACAGACTTGTTAATTGGCTAAAGTGAATGAGTCATACTGGTTTCAAATATATTTCCATGTTCAATCGAGCATTCATCATAATGTTTAATGAGTCACAGAACCAAGTAAATCAGTATTGTTTACATGGTGTTATGTATTTATACTGATAATTTGTTGAAACTGTGGCCAATGACAGTGACACATACTTTGTTACATGTTTCTCTAGATTAACTACAACTTTGTGGGTGTAGTTTTTTTATCAATCAGAAACATAACAGTCCCCGGCAAGTAAGCTTTTGGCGTACTGGGGGTAAGTTCGCGCATCATACAGTGGAAGAAAATAGTGGTCAATTTTTATTCCTTGTCATTAGTCTATGGTTATTACCATCATTTATTTTTAATGATGAGGTTAAGGAAAGGATAGGAATTTGTGACACATATTTGGTGTTAAAATAATATGAAAAGTAAAAAAAAATGTTTCATTATTATTTAAAATCATATATTCTCTTTGTCACTATCAGTTAATAATACTCCCAGCCCTGGCATCAAATAAGAAGCACCACCTGAGCTGGTCGAAGAAGTTCGCTCCTCATCTTCGACAAAACTATCAGAAAATCAACAACAAAAAATTCAACTTTCGGTTCACGAAGTGTAATCGGGAGCAAACGGAATGTAGACGCGGTGTGGGAGGCAAGGGTCGACTGATGCACCAATCGCGCGCTCGGGTCGCCGCTACCTCATACCCCGCGTCCCCCTTGACCACCAGAGATCTAAAAAACGATTTCAGCACATCTAACGACATTTGCCTATTTATGTGCCGGCGACTGTACATAGCACTAAGTAATTTTTTGTGAAATTAGATAACTACTTGCTATAGTGATGGCTATAAGTGAGGTGGGGCAATAATTAAAAGATCAGAAGTCAAGAGTACGTGCCACACCACCTACACATTAAATGACATATAATTAATTACTATCTTGTATTTTATCCTAGAGCTGCGATGGGGGCTCCATGTGCTTGGAGCTGGCGCTGGAAGGTGAGCGCCTGTGTAAGGCCGGCGACTGCCGTGCCGGAGTGGCCTTTTTCCAAGCTGCCATCCAGGCAGGCACAGATGACCTCCGGACACTCAGTGCGATATACAGCCAGCTAGGGAATGCATACTTTTATCTCGGAGACTATAATATGGCTATGCAGTATCATAAGCATGACTTAACTTTAGCTAGGTAAGTAGAGTTTAACAATTACTTTATCTAACTATTTACTGATCTGATCAATATTGACGCAACATAATTATCCCAGTTAAGTGCAGGTGTCTGACAGTAACTTACTACTACACTAATATGTAAGTCATCATCATCATCATCATCTCAGCCGAAAGACGTCCACTGCTGGACATAGGCCTCCCCCAAGTGTCGCCACATTGACCGGTCCCTTGCTACTCGCATCCACCGGATTCCCGCAACCTTCACCAGGTCATCGGTCCACCTAGTGGAAGGTCTTCCAACGCATCGTCTTCCGGTTCGCGGTCGCCACTCCAGAACTTTTCGGCCCCATCGGCCATCCGTTCTGCGAGCAATGTGCCCTGCCCACTGCCACTTAAGTTTAGCAATTCTTCGGGCTACGTCGGTGACCTTGGTTCTCTTGCGGATGTCTTCATTTCTGATTCGATCACGCAAGGAAACTCCGAGCATAGCCCTCTCCATTGCCCTTTGGGTGACTTTAAGCCTTTTGATAAGGCCCATTGTGAGCGACCACGTTTCGGTCCCGTATGTAATCACTGGCAACACACACTGGTCATAGACTTTCGTCTTGAGACACTGCGGTAAGTTGGACGAGAAGATACCGCGCAGCTTCCCGAACGCTGCCCAGCCGAGTCGGATTCGACGATTGACCTCTTTCTCGAAGTTAGACCTACCTAACTGGACCGTTTGTCCTAGGTATACATAATCGTCTACAATTTCGAGTGTAGAGTCTCCGATCTTGATAGGAATGCGTGTGACATGGGCATTCAACATGACCTTCGTCTTGTCCATGTTCATTTTTAGACCCACTCTTTTGGAGGCTCTACTGAGGTCATCGAGCATTGTACTGAGGTCCTCCATGGTCTCAGCCATGACCACAATATCGTCGGCAAACCGAAGGTGAGTGATGTACTCGCCATTGACGTTGATGCCTAGCCCTCTCCAGTCCAGAACCTTGAAGACATCCTCCAGTGCAGCGGTGAACAGTTTTGGAGATATGACGTCTCCCTGTCTTACACCTCGCTGCAGAAGGATAGGTTCCGAGGCTTGGTCCTGAAGTCGGACTGACATGGTGGCGTTTTTGTACAAACACTTCAACACCTCGATGTACCGATAGTCAATTTGGCACCGTTGGAGAGACTGCAGTACAGCCCAGGTTTCGATCGAATCAAAGGCTTTTTCGTAGTCCACAAACGCTAAGCAGAGAGGCAAATTATACTCTTCGGTCTTCTGTATAACCTGCCGAAGCGTATGTATGTGGTCCACGGTGCTAAAACCTTTTCGGAAACCGGCTTGTTCGGGTGGCTGGAAATCGTCAAACCTGCGCGCGAGACGATTCGTGATGACTCTTGAAAACAACTTGTAAACATGGCTTAGAAGTGAGATGGGCCTGTAATTCTTCAACCGGGCATTGTCACCCTTCTTGAAGAAGAGCACCACCACACCCCTGCACCATGCCTGTGGCGTTTTCCCCTCGAGTATGACGGAATTGAACAGCTTCTGAAGGGCCTTAAGTACCGGTTTTCCACCCGCCTTCAGGAGTTCGGCAGTAATTCCGTCATCCCCCGGTGCCTTGTTGTTTTTGAGTTGTTTCAGAGCCATCCTAATCTCGTACAGGCTGACGTCCGGGATGTCTTCGGTATAGTGTCGGGTTAGTCTAGCTCTTGGGTCGTTTGCTAGGTCGACAATGGGTTTGCTGGTTGACGTGTACAACTGTCCATAGAAGCTCTCGATCTCCCTCAGTAGCTCCGGTTTGGCGGATAAGATCCTGCCATCGTCGGTCTTCAGTTTCGTGAGCTGGCTCTGCCCAATAGCCAGATCTCTTGAACATTCTATCTGATTGAAGTGAAAATTGCAGATTGAAATACATATGTTACTGGGAGTGGTCCTAATCTATCACATTTTAACACTGTATGTAGGTATATGAACTAAATTCTTTGATATTTTATCTGATTCCAGGACAATGAATGACAAATTAGGAGAAGCAAAGGCTTCAGGAAACTTAGGGAACACATTAAAAGTGATGGGCAAGTTTGCAGAAGCGATACAATGCTGCAAGCAGCACCTTGAGATCTCGCGCGCCTTGGGGGACAAGCTGAGCGAGGGGCGCGCGCTCTACAACCTGGGCAACGTGTACCACGCGCAAGGCAAGCAGCTGGGCCGCGTGGGGCAGAACGACCCGGGCCACTTCCCGCAAGAAGTGCGTGAGTGCCTCATGCAAGCAGTCGCCTATTATGAGTGAGTGCTTTCTTTTTATTTTGATAAATAAAACATTTCCTCCTGGAATTTAGAAAAACGTATCCCTGTCTCTGCTGGCAAACCATCAACGTTTCTTTATAGTATATGTAAGTTTATACAGGGTTACTGGTAATTCGACGTATTCCTTGCAGGACGTTATAGTAGGATTATAATGCGAGAAATTAGGCCACCAAATGTTCTACCAAAATTCAGTGATTTTTGAGTTAGGTTGATTTTTTGTTTTTTATGAAAAAACCCAGATTAAATCATTTAAAGCCAATTTAAAAACGATTTACGGCGCGAATGTTCTGAATAAGTTACTATCATAGCTGATGACACAGCAGACCTTTGTTAATAATTAAATGTTCAAAAAGTTCAAAACTCTTAGTAGAAATCACTAATGAAACAATTTTTTATTCTAATTTTAGCCATTCTATCATAAAATATCACAAATAATCATCATAAGGTGATGATGCAACAAACCTGTTTTAACAATTAAACGTTAAAAAAATCCTAAACTTTTAGCAATAATCACTAATTATTTTAAGAAATATATTTTTGTAATTTTTGCCATTCCATCATAAAAAGATGTTGTATAGTGATAAAAAATAATACTACGCCAGATGTACAAAATACTAGAAAAATATCCTTGTCTTATCAGCTATCTAAAATGGTATAAAACTTATTGAAAAGTCAAAAGTATGCAGAAAATCATAGTAAACAATTTCGTGAATTATTATAATTTTTTATCAATTTCAATTGAAAACTTTATTAACACACTTTTTACACGTCTTGTTCAACTAAGACGATCTACCAGTGTGTCACATGTTTCTTTCAGTGGAATCGTTCTAGTGATCTTGAACAAAACGTGCGCGTGTTCACCGAAATGTTCGCGAACATTTGTGAGAGTGCTCTCACAAATGTTCGCGAACATTTGTAGTAGTAGTAGCGGTGGACTCGAGTCGGCCAACATGCATTCTCTGTTCGCGCGCTAAATTAAATAGTCTACGATACCGACCTCATCCGAGTCATCTGTTTACCGAATAACTTAAATTTCAGTACATTCGCAAAGTAAATCGTTTTAAAATTGGCTTTGCATGATTTAATCTGGGATTTTTCATAAAAACAGAAACTCGACCTAACTCAAAAACCACTGAATTTCGGTAGAACATTTGATGGCTTAATTTCTTGCATTATAACCCTACTATAACGTCCTGCAAGGAATACGTTGAATTACCAGTAACCCTGTTTATGTATATTAAAAGTTATGTGTTCCAGAATAGTTTAAATCCGTTGTGGACCTTGGAAGAACAACGCGGTAGTCTTGTTATCTGAAGTCCAATCGCGGAGCAGAAAGAATTTCGTACAATGACCTCTTTACCTACTGACTACTGAGTGGTCACACACATTTTTCTATTAAGTGCGGTTTGCATGAAATATTTGAGGAGAAAGAAAATTTACCAACTTATTAAGTAAATTATTTATTTAGATGTTATATTAAGTATAAGTTATAAAAATCGATTTATAGATTACAATTACTAATTCGGCAGAAATAAAAACGATGTCTGGATTTTTTGTCGTGACTCAAGGCCGCGGCGACCTCTCGCGTCCGGCCCTGGTTCAATCCATGGTCCGGAGCGAGACGGAATGGGAAGCCGTCACCTCCTTCTGCGAAGCAATCATGCTAGCGAAGGAGGTGGCGGAACGCGGGAGGGAGAGAACCTATCGCCCCAGCCGCCGCGGGAGACGCACCGGGCGTCGGGGGTTACGTGGCGTGGTGGCTACCGGCCACCGTAGACACGGGCCTGAAGTCTGACGTTCCCTCCCGCTCCGCTCAGAGTGGGAGAAGTCATTTGATGATTTCCCATACCAACAAAAATAAAAGGTGTAAACAGACACTTCGCGAAGCCGTTAACCAAACATTGTGTACTTACAACAAATTAATAAAGTGCTAAAGTGTTTATATACATGGTTATGAACGCAATTAATAGTAAACGGGTTGTGGAGGTATGTAAAATAAAGTTCCTTAAAAATTAGTACAGTGAAACTTGGTTCAGTAGGACCTGGATAATTGAGGAACCTCCATAGCTGGAACTCATGCTGAGGTCTTGAAATGTATGCGTATAAGTGAAACCAATTGGCAGGTCCCTTGAATATCGCAGTTATTCAGGCTTCACTGTATTTGATAAAATCTTGTGAAAAAGTTGGAACTTAGACCTCCAATATTTCCGTAACTATAAGGTCCCAGGTAGGGAATGCAATCCGGACTATCCGTGATCCGAAAAATCCGGTTTCGGCACATTTATTTTCAAATCCGGATTTGAAAATAGAATCCAGATTTTCTGAATAATAAGAAATTGTTATTCGTAGGCCACATTTTTGCGCGAATATTCGAAAATATGCTCATGAGCCGAAAGCCTGAAACTGATATTGCACTTGTTGGCCGCTTACAAGCATATTCAGTGCATTCAACGACGATTCAGAGCGAGCTTTTTCCGCAACAGGTATTGAGTAATCAAATTCGTAGCAGGTTAAACGATAGCACTTTAGATGCCTTATTATTTGTGGGTCATATTTTGTCTTTTTTTTGTTCTTCCAGGGTGACAGTCTAAGTCCACTTTAGTTCTGTCTAGCCCTGAATCCCTTTAGCACATTGTTCGAGGATTCAGGGCTGGGCTGCCGGTTGAAGAGAAGTGGTCAGGTTACACCTAACCTTCACATGGATGATCTGAAACTCTTTTCCCCCAACAAATTGCGACTGATAGAAATACTGAAAGTAACTGAAACTTTTAATGGCGCCATCGGGATGGAATTTGGTGTGGACAAAATGCAGTCGCGATTATAGTATCCGAGGGAATTCAGTTCTCGGATTTCGTAAACCTGAGATCCCTCTCTTCATCCGAAAACATTAAGTATTTGGGTATGTCGAAAGCATTGGTTTTTTTATTAAGTAACTGACATGAGGTTGAAGGAGCGCATCCTTGGACATCTGAAGAAAGTATTAAATAGCTTTCTTCCAGGCGGGAACAAGGTGCGTTCTTTCAACGGTTGGGTCATACCGGTTTTAATGTACTCTTTTGGCATACTCAAAAGGACTCAGACGGAACTCGATGTCCAAGACAGGAGAGTCCATACACTGCTGACTGCAAACCGGGTGCATCACCTACGATTATCGGTGATGAGTATGTTCATCCCGCGGAAGTACGGAGGTCGAGGCTTCTTAAACGCGAAGACCCTCCACGACCGCGACGTGTGCAGTCTCAGAGAGTATTTTTCAAAGCCGATCTGGGTATGCACTGAGATGTGGTCGCAGTCCTGTGGACAAGGCACTAATTCCGCTGTTTCTGGCCAAAAAGAACTGGTGCAAACGAAGAACTTAGTACCGATGAAAGCAAGGAAATATGACAAGGCAAGGACCTTCACAAGCGTTTCTACCGGGCTGTTCATAGGTCCGATGTAAATTTTCGAGCGTACGTGTCCTGGCTTTATTTCGGCGACCACTTTGGGGAAATTGAAGGTTTTGTCTGTGCGATTATAGACGAAGTTATGTTGAGGTACAACTACCGGAAACATATTATGAAGGACGGGACGGCTATCGTGTGTCGAGCATGCAACCAGACGGGTAAGTCCGTCAGATATATTATTTCTGGTGCTTCTCGTCTGGCTAACGGCGAGCACTTGCACAGGCACAACCAAGTTGCCAGTATTTTTCACTAGCGACTTGCCTTGAAATAAAAACATGTGGAATCTGAGGTACCGTACTATAAATATGCGCCCGACCCAGTTCTCTAGAAAAACCATGTCACGTTGTACTAGGATCACCTATTATTAATTATTGACAGGACTATTAAGCCTGACATAGCAGATAGACCGATCAGCATGGCGTTATGGTCAAGAGCCACGACGAAGGTTTTTTTTTTGGGACAAGCCCGCCACACAATTCCCAAACCACTGTAATTCCTGAAAGCCAAAATCAACAGTGGCGACCACCAGAAAAGTCAAAGAGAACGAGTATATAGATTAACCATTATTCTCCCGTGCGTCAACTGAAGGTCACCTTCTCTGACCGCTGCATTAACCTGAACCTCTTAATGGGAAGATGCATGTAATTTTTCTCAACTTAAATCATTAAAAATCAGTACTTTCTACTTCTCGTTCAATCGTCCGTGACTGCCGTGTTATGTGACGTCATTTACATCTGTCTGCCTTGTTTAATCTAATATTTTGTTTATCCCTTAAATGTATGTATAATCATTGTACTAATTGTATGTGCTTTATTTAAGCAACCATTGCACGAACAATATTATAATAAAATCCGGGTAAAGATATAAGTACTTTTAAAATAAAATTGTGTCTTGCGACACATAGTATTTGACGTCACTACCGGCGATGATGTGTTTTGAGCTCCGTTTCACCAAAAACACATAAACATATTAAATTGTAAAGTAATAATTGTTTTTATTAGAAAATTAATCAAGTGCACCACAAAGCTTTTATGGGCGTTTTAAGAAATAAAAAAAGATTTGCGTTTCTTGCATCATTTCAATAGCTTTTACTTTAAAGGTCGTCACAGTCATTATTATTTTTTTTTTCTTTTTGTATAATCCATTTTTTGTATTATGCCTGCAAGCATAATTTACCTACATATTTCTTTTGTTTCTATATGTTTTTACTGAAGTTCAAGTTTTGAACTATAGAATGTAATAACATAGGTTGTATTTCGGTAATCTTTTGTTTTTATGTCAATTCATACTTTTATGTATGTGTAAATGTTTTATCTTTTTGATTTTGATTTGATTTTAAATTCAATTCTTGACTTTATTTTGTGCAATATAAAAATGTTAAACCTAAGCCGGAGATGTGATCTGTACCACAGGATCTTCCTACATCAGACACCTTTCTCTATCTAAGATTGTAAATAATGTTAAGAAGCGCCGCTGTAATTCATGATGTCGAGAAAAATAAAGATTTTATGATAATGAGTATGATTATGTATGACCACAGCTATAACTAGGATTGATCATGACCATCTCATATCACTTTAAAACATATAATAGCAAACTATGTTGTGGAAAGTAAGTGTCATTTATTATTTAAATATAAAGTTTGCAACTCGCGTCTTTGCACATAATAGTCGGCCATATTGTGAGGAGCCCTTTCACTTTCTCGTAATAGTTATTTAAGATACTAGTGCGGTATGTTGGTTTTTACAAACGAGTAGACGAATGTAAGCCCGAGACGAAGTCGATGGTTTACCATTGTCACGAGTTAATACCAATTTCTGCACGTGTGTCATACAACGTTTTTCAACACATTTGCGAGAAAATTATTAATTATATTAAACACGCTATAATTTTTTTGTAAATCATTAAATAGCGCTCTCGCGATTTTGGCGGCAAGAAACTGTTTTCTGCAATTTGCACCTCATTCAAAATATCAGTTGGAGTAGATTCCATATTACCATCTGATTCCTCGCTTGAACTCGTGTTATTATTTGGTTTATCAGTCAGAAACTCGCAACAATCTTTGACGTTTCTATGAAAAAGGCGCGAATTTGCAAATGGCGCCAGATGCACGTGGTGAACAAAGAACTACATATTTCCTCTCACTTACTCTTTTGTATTAAAGTGAGACAAACGTATTGAGCAAAAGCACTTCCAAAGAGGTTCGAACTTCGATCAGTTAGCCTATTTATTCTCGTAATGTGAAACTCCTTGATGGAATCATTTCCATTTTTTTTGAAAATTAAAAATTCACCGTAAAGAATACGCACGGTGCTGTACAAGGGGGAGTGCGGTAAAATAGGTACTTAGGTGAGAGTACCTATTTTACCGCACGGTCCGTTGTATGGTGCGTAATTTTTAACTTTCGAACAATGTATACAGGCTTCGTAAATGCATTTTTTGAGCAAGTGTGGTAAAATAGGTACTTAGGTGAGAGTACCTATTTTACCGCACGGTCCGTTGTATGGTGCGTAATTTTTAACTTTCGAACAATGTATACAGGCTTCGTAAATGCATTTTTTGAGCAAGTGTGTTGAAAACACCATTCCCAACTACTTCACGGCACCTATTAGATTTTTTATAAACACTGCATACGAATCAGACTATAATTTTATTAATTTCAGTTAATGCATGCAAAAGTGAATTTTGTCTAACTTGCAATTAAATAACTTAGCTCAGGGACTCAAACTGTAACCGTAATGTATTTTTAACACTGTTTTTAAAACAGTTTCAACAGAAAAACACTTTTAGATGAAGGTAACAGATACAATAATGTTACCGAATCAAACAGTAACCTTTTATATGTGTAACTGAAATAATCAGTTTTACAACAGACTGCGACTAGATTTCGCCTATCCAATGGCAACGCTGAGTTTACCTGTTAAACACTTATTAACACTGTTAAACCTTTTTTTAACGGTTACGGATATGTTACGGTTACACTTTTGTAAGTGTTTTCGGTTAACACATTGAAAACACGTTTATAAGTGTTACATATTTGATTCTGTTACCAATTCAACATGTAACACTTATAATTCTGTAACCTTTATGGAGGTGTTTTTAAGTCCCTGACTTAGCTCACTTATTCTACTCGTAGGTTGCAAGTATCATTAAAATGCACGCTGCGAATGGACACCCCCTCTCTCCCCACGCCTACAAGCGCTGTGTATTCTCAACTAGTTGCTTATTCATAAAATCAATATTTATATGAAGCCCAGTGGTTTATAGTGGTCTCACGAACACTATTAAAGAGGATGGTACGTATAACTGAATGCCAAAAACCTTCCAATTCTGAACGCCGCCGCCGCTCTGAGCACCCCGTACAGCAGTCCACTGCTGGACGTGGCTTCTTCATTAGATATTATAGAGCCATTCAGCTCGATTCTCTAGCTTAGCAACTCTCATCCAGCTGCTAGCTGCTATTAGTCGACCTGCGGAGATCATCGCTACAAGTCACATATAGGTATTCCTTTACGAGTAGCTAAAGTTACGAGTAGCAAAGACAGGCATGGCATCAGAGAGACCTATCTTACATAAAATATAAATAATTTCAACTAATTTCTTTTATCACCATTAAACTTCAGAGAGAATCTCGAGCTGATGCGCAGCCTCGGCGACCGGCAGGCGATGGGTCGCGCCTGCGGCAACCTGGGCAACACTTGCTACCTGCTCGGCGACTTTGCCCGCGCCATCCGGTTCCACACTGAGCGCCTGCAGATAGCGCGCGAGTTCGGGGACAAGGCGGCCGAGAGACGCGCCAACAGCAACCTGGGCAACTCGCACATATTCCTCGGACAGTTCGAGAATGCTGCTGAACATTACAAGTAGGTACCACCACGGCACCGTGCACTGGCGCCAGTGGGCTCTATTCATTCGCTGCTTGAACGTAACTTATAATTGCCGAAGTTATTCGTTTCTTAACTTAAATCGGCGTTTATAAATAAAGCCCTGTCTAGTTTATTCTTAAGTTTTTTGTTGCTCATGTGAATGATTTCGGAAATTGGTATTCCTGCAAAATTTATCGGAATTGACGAAACTTATTAGGACATAGTAGTATAATGCGACTGAAATTAGATTGCCTGTGCTAAACTTTCTCGGATAGCATGCTGTTTTTCGCACTTGGCGTAGACTAGAGAAACTGTATTTAGTTTGTTTCTACGAAAGTAATAATAAGTGTTTATATTGTTGTAATACGTAAGCGAGCTGTGCGCAACATTTAAATAAATCGATATTTCCGCAGCAGTGGGTTAGTATGTAACAGTAGTTGTTATGCACATTATGCATGAGATTGTTGCACGGCGAGCTCGGGTCCTGCACTACTGCACGCTACCACAGATTACAGATACTACACTCCATGTACTTACACGCGCTAATCACCTACCGAGCGCCGGGCAACCGGTAACCCATAGCGCAGTGGGTTATCAACAGCCGCGCGGTGCGCACGTACCTACGTATTTTCCCCAAAGATAACTTATTAATACTATTTGACCGATTTCGAATATTCTCTACGTTAACAATCGGGAATTTAAAGAAGGGAAAAAAATATTAATCATTACATCAAAATAAAACACCTCCATGCAATTTTTTTTAACAATTCTTTTTTATATATTCCGTTAAAATAATTATAAATTCTGATACATTTTAAACATGTTTTATTTTATAACGTAGGTACCTTTACTAAAAATCCCTACTAACATCTTCGTCGACAGAGGCAGCCCTAGCAATCCGCAATATCCACGCGACTGCGCGATCTACAAAGCAAAACCCACTTTACGTTTGTAAGGTGAGGTACATTTTCGTTCGCAGCGTCTATTGACTTAAAAGTGTAGGCTATTATAGCGGTAGGTATTGAACATTTTGTATGGAGTGAGTTATCTGTCGTCTGTGACGCTACTCATGCCCACTGTGCTTACTGAACTCAATTCATAAAATCCATTCTAATATTGGAAATGAAAGAGTAGCTGTCTCTTTATTAGTCTGTTTGTTACATTTCTCATGGCAAAACTGCTGAACCGATTTAGATGAAAAGTACAAAGGAACAAGATAGAAAAAGTGTACTAAAAACAACTAAAATTATTTCATACTAGCTTTTGCCCGCGACTTCGTTCGCGTGGAATAGTGACTTCCGGCAGATTTTTGGTTTTACCCATATTGCCGACTCTTGACCAATAGATGGCGCTGTATGTCCGGAATAAATTTTATTTTTTATTTTATTTTTTGTAATAAAAACTATCCTATGTCCTTTCTCAAGTTCCAAACTATGTCTGTACCAAATTTCACACAAATCGGTTCAGTAGTTTAGGCGTGAAGCAAAGACAGACAGACAGACAGACAGACAGAGTTACTTTCGCATTTATAATATTAGTTTGGATGCATATTATTTATTTGTCTTTTTTAAACTTTCACGATCAGAAACACGTTATAAAACATATGAAAACGGGTATTTATCGCGAATTAAATTAAAGGTAAATTCGCGATAAATACCCGTATTCATATGTTTTACATTATTTATTTATTATTAAATTTTTACAGTTTAGGAAACCTTACAGACTAATAACATCATATTGTAAACAAAATAATATATAGGTACTTAAATTGCTAATAACAAGCCTCCACAGATAAATACAAACTTTAAAGCAAAAGTTACAAAAACCTAGCACTGTTACATTATTATTTACAATTAACAATAAAGTTGGTTTACTCTATCCTATTGTTGTTAATTGAAGTAGGTGCCTCGTGTACAAAAAATGGCTTCGCTAAGAGTCTCCTTACTTATACCCGGAATCCTCACGGAAAATATCGAGGAAATGCGCTTGTTTGCGATTGCGATTTTAATTCTAAATGCTGCTCGCTCAAAACATGTGTACCTTAAAAAAATGTCTTAGTAAAGCATTTAACCACTAAAGGCACTCTTAAATGTCAGATAACATGTTATAAAAGCAGGAAATGCTTTCACGCAACATAATTTGTAATCACAGCAGATACACAGTCCTTTCGGTCTTTTCGCAGTTATTTTAAGTCTGATTTTGCATCACTGTTAAAATCAAAGTGATCCTTATTTTAAGTCTGATTTTGCATCACTGTTAAAATCAAAGTGATCCTTATTTTCGTGACAGTAAAGTTGCTGCTGGACTGCTGTAACATACGAGTCTAATCAAAATCACAGAGATATTTATATTCTTTTTCACTTCGCATGCTCTAAAAATACGCCAATATAGCCCTACGAATCGGGACTAAAGTGCCCACTTTAGTCTCTAGGGAGCGTTTCACTCCCTATGGACTAATTAGTTTAGTTCTCGGGTTCGATTCCCGGGTCGGCAAACAGCCACAGAGTGGATTTGTGGCCAGCAATAGACTTGCAGCCTACTAGATGGGATTATCAGGTACAGTTCAGCGTAGCCCTTCTGGCTTACAGGCGTCATGCCACGAGTATGCTATCCAAATTGGAATCGTAATACATAATTATGACCTTTCCTACAACGCCACGCTGCACTCGCCGCTCTTGCCTAAAGATATACGTTATTTTCTTTTTAAGATTTGAATGTTGTAATTAGTCTACATGTCTTGTATTCGTAAGCATGCCGCCTTTGACTTGCCTTGTTGTTCGTTTTTTTCTGTAATAATAAAAAAAAAACCATTAGAGTGTGTGTTTTGTGGACAGTTCCCAGCACATCCAGTTGCTATAAAATGTGGACGATTAAGTTCATAATCGGATGAGAAAATATGACAGTTTGTTATAGTTTGATGCGCTGGCGACTGTACATAAACATTGCGCAAACTGAAATATATTCTTAAAATGTCAATTTAAGCAGAGTAATTGGATATTGTGTGACTATTCATCACAATGAATTCTCAGAAAACACGAAACAATTCGATATTTTTAAGTGAGTCACACCAACGTCTATTGTTATCAGCATTTCTTAAAATTTATAATTTAGAATCTGTTTTTATTTTTTTCTCTTCAAAAATTACTGAGATATAAAATTAAATGTTAAAGTACGACCCTCCGGGGCAAAGTCTGTCTAAGCGACCGCGCTGACCTGTGACGTCACAGTTTAGTCTGCGAATAATATTCATTAATTAATTAATCAATTTTAATTTTAATTGTCGGAGACCGCACAGTATAGAGAGGTATGGAAAAGAAAGGTGAGGCCTTTGCCCAGCAGTGGGACACCAAGAAGACCGAAAAAATTCAATTGATAATAATATTTAAACACAAAACCTTGAAATAATAATGTACAAAATACATTTTATGAATGTAATCATCGCCCGCAATCGGACCTGACACAGCCACGTGACGTCATCGCAGTAGCTCGCGAAAGAACGCAAAGTTTAAAAAGCGGTGATTTACAACGCTTTCCCAATTTCGATGAAACCAAAACTGTTATTTTATACACGAGTACGCGCATTGAGCGCTGTAACTTAGTATTATTATTTAGATGTGTTGATGTAACTCATTGCGACTCTGTAATCATAACACAATGAAGGCTGGAGCGGACCCGCGGCACGCGCGCGGCTTGTGTGCACGCACCTGTTGATGTGAACATGTGCTCTGACATCCATATATTATTCACAGAGCGCGGCGACAACCTAATTATTTTTTTCCAAACAGACCAAATGTTGTCTCACGTACTTAACGACACGAACGTACAGAAACAAACGGCTACGCAGGCTGTCCGTGGCAGAAAGTGTGCGTTCAATGCACTTCGGCGCCGTGATATGTATTAGTAGTAGTACAACCGTCTTGAGAAGCTTCTGGCATTTTGTGCTCTCTCTGTCCTATAAACCGCACTCAAGGCTCTGCATCCTGAAAGTTGACAAAGTCGTAAATAGCTATCAAAATATAATTATAAAAGCTTTTTTGATTAACTTATAAATATACACAGTATTACATTATTTAATATCGCTCTATGTTGCACTATAGTGTTGCTTATGACTTGCGATGAAACCTCTGAATCGCAATTCATAATTAATAATATGTTGGTTTATAAGAGCAATATTTCATAATTCCGTTCAGTAACATAAGTCAATTGATGCAAATAGAGTAACATTTGACAGTTTTATGCGACGGCGTCAACTCTCAGCAAAAACAAACATTATGTTTGATACATCGAGATTTAGAAAAAGTTCAATATTGTAGGCACGGCACATCAAGCTACAACAATTGGTCGAATATCATTAATAGATTTTCAACTTTATCGCTTAAAGCATTAGGTACAAGGTTGATTGGGAACATTCTACAGTTTATTTTCGTCTGAGTTTGTATCACAGTCAAAACACAAACTTTTTATCACATTACATCGTTTTTGAGTAGCTGCCACTGATACCTCTGTAAAATACACAGTAGTCTTTATTCTCCTTACAACAAGGTTCATATTGGGTTCCTGCTAGCTACCAGAGGTCAAATAACAGTGAAAGAACTGTTAGAAAGAAAGAGGGTCTCTTGTGTATCGGGCAGGTATGTTAATTGCGTGATGTGGATGATTACAGACGCACACTCTCGCTGGCGGAAGAGCTCGGCGACGCCGCGGTGGAGGCGCAGGCATGCTACTCTCTCGGCAACACGTACACACTGCTGCGCGAGTACCGCGCCGCCGAGCAGTACCACGCGCGCCACCTGGCGGCCGCACGCCGCCTTCACGACCGTGTCGGAGAAGGCCGCGCAGCGTGGTCTCTTGGCAACGCTCACGCTGCACTCGGCAACCACGAGAAAGCGCTGTACTTCGCCAATGAACACTATAACATATCCAAAGAAGTGAGTTTTGAGCAAGGTAACAAGGTTGCGGTATGGTGATGGTGAAATAATATATTCGAATCGTTTTAACTTATCAATACAAGGATAATGACCCGTCTTGTACCAAAAAGCCGCAAAATTGTTAACGATACTAGTACTACCCATAGTAAAGCAGGCCGCACACCAGCGCCATATGCTACTCGCATCGAACACTTACATCGCCACAATCATTGCGCTACAATTCAGCATGCTACAAATGTTTTTTCAATACACTTCCTCGAAAACTAGTTCTTTTCGCACTACGATTAAGTTCAAAATGCAGTGTATTTCACACACATGCGTTTTTGACATTTTTTCCACACGTGTGCGGAAAGTAAAATTGCCACAGATAACTATACTTGTCTTATACTTGTCCAAATTGGTTCAATGCCTATAGTCAGAGGTGAATGTTTTTTTTATTTCGGCGAAGCAATATGCGTCTTTACGGCGTAAACATTTTATGAACATTCGAATTGTGTTTATTTTAATATCATAGATAAACATGATTATTTAAAACTAATATTTACTTTGACATTAAATATTATAGACGACCCGAATGGCGCAGTGGTAGTGAGGCTGCCTTACGTTCATAGGGTCCTGGGTTCGAATCCCGGTAGGAGCAAATGTTTGTGTGATGAGCAGGGACATATGTTTCCGAGTCATGGATGTTTATATGTATAATAAGTATGTATTTACAAACAAAAAAGTATGTATGTAGTATATCAACTATCTGGTGTCCACGACACAAGCCTTGCTTAGTGTGGCACTAGATGGCGCTGTGTGTTAATGTCCAGCGATATTTTATTTATTTATTACTTTCAATTAACACTTATATGTGTTCTAAATTCAAAAATAATGAAAACTTAAATTTAAATCATTGTCTCGTAATATTTATCATTATTTTATGTTAGGTCCTCAAAAGTGAACATAATTGGACCCGCTTCAAGGCTGCTCGCAATGCTAAACGCCGCCACATTCTTGATAATATCACTTCTGCTTCTCCTGCTGATATCTGGGCCCTATTTCATAAACACGACAAGTTGACAATTTGCCAGTTTTTGACAAAATTGTTGAATTGTAGCTACAAATTCTGTTTCATAAACGTGACAAATATGTCCGACTGCGACAGGTAAATAGTTGACAAAATTAAATGGTCAGTGTCAATCGCCTTTCAAAAAGGTCTACAATTGTCAGTTTTAAAATGTCAGTGTTTAAGAGAATTGTCAAAACTTTTTGGTACTGGTAATCGACATAACTGTCGTATTTTGCGACAAATATGTTACAGCATACATTTTGTTTAAAATGATGTAGCAGTATGAGGGTAGCAATAAAAATGTTTGACTTTCATTATAATTTTATTTATTTATTTGACCAGCATTCTAGGATTTGTTCGGTATTAGTATTTGCAACAAGTAAAATGGACACGAAAATAATAATTTTGGGCCTTATACACGACAACCGAGAAATATTGTTTGGCAAATTTAGTGACGCCGACGTATTGGTTGAACCAAATATTCTTAATCGCTGTTGCTACTATTGTCTGTCGATGTTAGCACCATTTCAGTGGTAATAAGTAATTGGTTAGTGAGAAGTAGCCGCTGACATTGGGTGAGGGAGGTCGCCCGTCAGAAATCTTCGACAAGTCTACAAATTTGTCAACTTGTAATTACAATTTTGTGTTTCATATAACAAATATGTCGAGTTTTCCGCGACAAACTGTCACCTGTCGCCTGTCAGGGGAATTTTTTTATGAAACAGAAATATGTCAAAATGTCGCGACAATTTGACATAATTGTAATGTTTATGAAACGAAAACTTGTCAAAATGTCGAATTGTCCCCTGTCGCCTGTCATTGACACGTTTATGAAATAGGCCCCTGGAAATTCCTTGGAACTCCAGGTATGCGCAGATCGTGGCATTCAAACCTTCCTAACACATTTGGCTTAGACGATTTAAATCGTCATTTCTCCACTGTTCCCCACCCTTGATAATCTATTCAAATGTCAAACTCTCGACTACCTTGCTGGTCCCACGTGACCCAATATTACTCCCTTTGCCTTCACCCCAATCGATCCAGGAGAGATCAAAAAGATTATAATCTCAATGGGCTGTGATAACATCAGTCAGCACATGATCGTGACAGTTGTTGATCAGCTCCTTCCTGTGATTTCCCACATAGTTAACGTTACTCTTTACTCCGGTGTTTTCCCTTCCCTGTAGCGGAAAGCCCATGTTCGACCACTACCTAAGATCCCTAATCCCACACATCCCATTCACATTTCGTCCAATTTCCATCCTTTCGTTTTTATCCAAAGCACTCGAGGACTGTGTACACAAGCAATTCTCCTACTTCATTCACAAAAACTCCCTCATCAGTCCATTTCAATTCGGATTCAGGCCTGGGCAGAGTCTGTTTCTGCTCTTCATAGAGTGACTGACGATATAAGGCGAGCAATGGAAGACACTTAAGTTACGGTCTTAGTGTTGATCGATTTCTCGAATGCTTTCAATACCGTCCGTCACGAAGTCCTTTTATCCGTCCTGTCCTATCTCGTGGTCTCTCCCGAAGCGTTGGTATTGTTTTCCTCCTATCTTCAGGGGCGTCAGCAGTCGGTAGTTGCTGGTGAGCCAACTCCAGCTGGTGCAATCTTGAAACTGGTGTCCTCTCAAGAGGATACTTTATCTCCACTTTCATTTTTTATTAGGTAGATTTCCTTTTTTTTTTAATGTACCTATTGGTCTCTCACTTACGGGGATATATATGTATACATATGTCGCAATTATGAACCGATTGCTTTCAAACTTGGCCAAAAATCGAAAAGGTCAAAACTTAGGCTAAGTTCGTGAATTGGCGAAATTCGTCCTTGGGGGGCGACAGAGCGGCGGTTTTTCTAAAATCAGTTTTTTGGCCATAACTTTTTCCTATGGGAAAGTTTTAACCGTTTTTCAATTTTATCATTCTGAGTAAGAATACAGACAACTTTAAATTAAAACTTTTTTGATGCAACCCCTAAATTGGGGAGGGGGTTGAAATTTCCAAAATTTTTGCGAAAAAAAGTCATATCTCCGAAACAGTAAACATTAAGAACGTCTTAAAAATATTTTTTTTAAAACAACTTTTTACTCTACAATTGATAAAACTTATAGTTATCGAAATAAAAAACTAACTAAAAAATTGAGGGCGTTTCCATGCTAAAACTCTTATGATAGGATTTAAAAAGGGTAAACTTTCCATTACAGGACAATGATTTTGAAATCATATTTTTTTATAGATTGTCCATATAAGTACAACTCTTTATACAAAATTTCAATAGTCGGACGCCCACGGTTTACGAGATTTAACTATTTAAAATGTGTATACTTGTTCGATCCTTGTCTAGTTTTAAGGTAGTTTTTAAACTCCATTAATTTTATGCCTTCTACCCTCACTTCTGGTGAGGTGACGGCGATGAGCAGCCATCTTAGTGCTGCGCCAGTCGACGTTCGACTACTGAAAGAGAAGCAGGTTCGCGTTGCCGTGCAAGCCGATGTGCTGATTACCACATTGTAAAACCTGACTTTTCGTCTACTATTGTGATATAGTGCCTTCTGATCGTATCAGAACAACCTAGACAGTAATTTGTGTGTGCCTACAATTCGGATCCCGAAAGACTTTCTAGAAGCCCATAGTGACGTCACATCCTACCACGCGGCAGCAAGCTGCATCAGCAAGCTTGATCCAAGCCAGGACAGGGGTGAAGCAAAAGGTTAGTGGAGTCAAATTACCTATTCTAGTCAAGGATCTGAATCTTAGCCAGTTCACACCATAATTATTCAATTTTTATGTGTCTCTAAAACTCAACATTTCTTATACAGTCCACTACTCAAACATTTAAGGGCCCAAGTGCCACATTTTTTGGTCTTCGACCCGGATTTCAGTACCTATTTTGTTTCCCATACCTACTTTCAACACCTTATAGTTTCCACTCCATAATATTTTACGTCGTACGTAAACATCCGGTGTGCAGATCAGCACTACTATAGGTACTTTAAACCTATTAATTGCATAACTTCAATCCCAAATACCTTTTTCCATTAAATAAATACGTACTTATCTAATTTGTACTAAGTACCCAGAATCTACCTACATTCAAACAATATTTACAACATATAACGTTGAAGGTAATCATGCCTCCCAAAAAAGATGTATCATCGCAATCAATTACATACCTAATCCAAGAAAAGGAAGTACTCTTTGAACAATTACAATATGCCTATGAAATGTCAAAGGACATTTCAACGCCTGATAAGCAGGATTTACTTTTATTACGTGTTTCGGACATTGACGAAGTGCGTGATCGATTTAAAAAAGTAATTCTTAAAATATGTGAATCGGAGTTGGAATCAAACCCGGACGCTAAAGTGCGAACCCAGGAAATAAAAAGTTTCGATGATATTTATTATAACGTAAAATTAGTCACAAATAGATTAAATAATAAAGCTGCGGGTAGTGTTAAAGTTGAAAATCAAAACGTAGTTCAATCAAGTCCGCGTTTACCTAAATTAGAGCTATTTTCATTTGACGGTAACATTGAAAACTTTACCACGTTTTACGAAACCTTTTGTTCACTGGTACATAATCAACAACATATACCAAATATCGATAAATTCCATTACCTTCTGTCATGTACGAAGGGCAGTGCATTAAATATTGTTAAAAGTTTACCGATTACTGCAAGTAATTACGATTTAGTCTGGAAAAGTCTTCTTGACAAATACCAGGATAATCGTATGTTAGTGGGTAGATACCTTGATAAAATGTTAGGTTTCTCACCGATAAGTAAGGAGTCTTCAGCTCAATTAAATACCTTTATTGAAACATTTGAGCACTCTTATCAAGCTATTCAAGCGTTAAAAATAGAAAATTTAAATAGTTATGTGATGTGTCATATTGCATTACGTGCCTTAGATTCACAAACTAGAAAGTTATTTGAACAAAATTGGGATCAAAAATCTGTTCCGACTTTCCATGATTTAATCAGCTTTGTACACAATCATATCAAGGTACTTGATCACTCGATTTCTTACACTAATAATACAAGTTCAGTGAACTTTCAGCAAAATAAACGTCAAACAAATAATAAAACGGAAAAAACTAAGTCATTTACTCATGCAGCTTCTTCGCAAATCAATTCTTCTTGTTTACATTGTGACGGCAATCATATGATTTTTAGGTGTGATAAATTCCGTGAATTGTCCACTGAGAAGCGCATTAACCGTGTTAGTGCACTTAAATTATGTCATAATTGCCTTAAACAAAACCATAATGCTAATGAGTGCAAAAGCCAGTTTAAATGTTTAGTTTGTCAGAAATCGCATCACGTGTTATTGCACCTCGACGATAACTAACCGGTTTTGAGTTCGCGCCCAAGCGGCAGCGACTCGAGTACATCTCATGCAAAATCGTTGCCATCACAGACGACATCGACTGCTACCGGTCCAAGTGAAAATAACAGTTGCCATTCCGTTTCTTTACACACAATTGCTGGTACAGTTATATTAGGTACAGCTGTGGTGCATGTGTTGGATAAAACCGATTGTTATCAGCCGTGTCGTGTTTTGATCGATTCTGGCGCTCAAACAAACTTTATTTCTGTTGATTGTTTACAACGTTTAGGATTAAGGCCTCGTAAATGTAACTTTGATATTTTTGGACTCGCAGGCGAAAGTGTAAAAAATCATGGTATGACTTCGTTCGCTATGAAACCGCGTCATAGTAACGAACCATCTTTTAATATTGACGCTGTAGTGCTTACAAAAATTACAGGTGGTTTACCGACCGTACAGTTACCTCAAAGCGTAATTGACGAATATCGGAATTTAATTCTAGCTGACCCTACCTTTTATAGGCGTTCAGATATAGATATTATTTTAGCGGGTGATGTTTTTCCATACATTTATGATGGAAAGAAATTAACCTTTGGTTCAGATATACCTGTTGCGTTAAGTAGCATTTTCGGTTATGTGATTACGGGAAGGTTTTGTATGTCAGAGAACAAACATTCTAACGTAACCGCTGCTACTACTTCTCTGCATGCAGTAACGTTTACTGTCGAGGAAAATCTCCTCAATGACTCCCTCAAAAGTTTTTGGGAGATTGAATCTTTGCCGTGCGAAGTTCAACACTTAAATCCGCAAGACGTTCTTGCTGAGAACATATTCTCTGAAAATCATTACAGGGACGAAACGGGCCGATACGTTTCTCCTATTTTATTAAAACCAAACCACGAGCCTTTGGGTGATTCCTACAATTTAGCTTTTAAGCGGATGACTCAATTAGAGCGCAGACTTGACAAATTACCCGATTTAAAACAAGCCTACTGTGATTTTATGAACGAGTATGAATCGTTAGGACACATGGAACTTTATAAGGGTACGGAACCATCTAAATATTTTATTCCGCACCATTGTGTATTGAAGCCCACGAGTACAACTACACCTTTACGTGTTGTTTACAATGGTTCAGCTCCTACCACTAACGGATTATCACTTAATGACATTCTTTTAACCGGACAAAAACTACATTCAGATATATTTAAAATTCTCAGTCAGTTTCGGTTATATGATGTTTGTTTTACCGCGGATGTTTCTAAAATGTTTCGAGCGATCAATATTATTCCGTCAGAAAGAATGTACCAACATATTCTCTGGCGTGACACAACATCAGACCCCGTACGCATTTATGAACTTAAAACAAACACATACGGTCTTAGAAGTGCCCCGTTCATAGCTATTCGGACATTACATCAATTGGCTTATGATAATCCGCAATCCTTGGCTTCGAATGTGTTGCTACAGGGATGTTTTGTTGATGATGTTTTATGGTCATGCCCCACGATAGACGAAGCTTGTACTTTACAAGATGAGTTAACCTTACTTCTTAAAAGTGGTGCATTTGACCTCCGGAAGTGGGCTAGTAATCGTTCTGAATTACTCACGCGTATGTCAACCGAGCAGGTTTCTGCTATTAATTTTCAAGATGATACGATATCGTCCTCAATCAAAGTGCTAGGACTGACGTGGTTACCTAGCTGTGATTGTTTTTCTTTCAATTATAATTTAAATGACTCGCTATCAACGAAGCGGTCAGTTCTCAAATTACTTGCGAGTATCTTCGATCCCGTGGGTTTTATATCGCCATGCACTTTTGTTGCTAAGTGTATTATGCAAGATTTATGGAAGTTAAGTCTAGGATGGGACGACTATTTACCAACCGAATTAAAAGAAAATTGGCATAAATTCTTTTCAACCTTGCCCTGTCTTGCAGAGTTGCGAATTGAACGACACATTTTAATTCCTAAGTTCAATTCGGTTCAGCTTATCGCCTTTTGCGATGCATCATCCTTAGGCTATGCAGCATGTGTTTATGTTCGAAGCACTGACAACGCGGGTAATATAAAGGTGCGGTTGCTAACAAGCAAATCAAAAGTGGCTCCAATGAAGCCAGTGTTGTCAATCCCTAGACTTGAACTTATGGCGGCCGTGCTGCTTTCTAAACTTATTAATTCTATTGTAAAAAAAATAAAGGAATTAGATTCCCCAATAATTGCACTCAGCGATTCGAGTGTCGTTCTTTCATGGCTTCAGACTCCACCATATAAATTAAAAACATTTATTTCGAATCGAGTCAGTCAGTCAGTAGTGAGAGTAATGCTGCTGATATTTGTTCACGTGGCGCTTTACCTGATCGATTTATGGAATATGCTCCGGAATGGATCCGTGGTCCTTCGTGGTTATATCAGGAACGTGGTCTATGGCCTATTAAAACGGTTTATGTTTCAGACCAAAATAAAGTGCCAGAATTAAAATCAAATTATGACACTTTTTGTTTTAATACTACTGACAATAAATTGAAGAATTGTGAAAATAATCTAGAAGCATTAATATTTAATAAACTTTCATCATTTAACAAGTTACAACGTTATATCGCCTGGTATCACCGTTATTTAGATTATTTAAAATCGAAACAGATAGTCTCAGGGCCACTCACTACCCTCGAGCTAGCTCGAGCTCATGATTCTATTATTAAAATAATTCAAAGCAACTATTTTGAATCTGAAATTGCCATACTTTCTAAAGGGGGCAACGTAGTAAAATCCTTACGTAAACTTTCACCCTTCGTTGATGACAATAAGTTCCTCAGGGTGGGGGGTAGACTTTCACAGGCTGACTTGCCTTATGATACCAAGCATCCTTTACTTTTGCCAAAAGCATGTCATACAACTTTAATTTTAATAGAATATTATCATAAACTTTACATGCATGTGGGTCCGCGCACATTGCACGGAATCTTATCTAGGAAATATTGGATTATAAATGGTCGTAATGTTATTAGATCAGTATTGTCAAAATGCGCAAAATGTTTTAAATTTGGACCGACTTCAATTCAACCAATGATGGGTACGTTACCCTCAAGTAGACTTCAACCTAAGAAAGTATTTAATCATGTAGGTGTCGATATTGGAGGTCCGTTCATTGTAAAGGAAAGCCAAAAACGTAATGCTAAAACTTATAAGGCCTATTTATGCCTGTTCGTGTGTTTTTCTACCAAAGCTGTGCACCTCGAGGTCTTATCAGACTTGTCATGCGAGTGTTTTTTAGCAGCTTTTGATAGATTTGTTTCTCGACGAGGGTTATGTAATACCTTATATTCTGATTGTGGGACAAATTTTGTTGCAGCTTCCAAACATTTGAAAGAAGTCTGTAAATATTTTAATAGTCAAAGAAACCGCGACCACATTCTCAATGGTCTAACATTGCGATCAGTTACTTGGAAATTTAATCTACCTAGTGCCCCTTCCATGGGCGGCTTATGGGAAGCCGGAATAAAGTCAGCAAAGCATCATCTCTATCGTTCCTGCGGAGATAGGATCTTCACGTTTGAGGAACTAACAACGGTTTTTTGTAAAATTGAAATGATAATGAACTCACGCCCACTTTGTCCAATGTCAGATAACCCTAATGAATTTGATGTCATTACCGCTGGTCATTTTTTAATTGGTCAAAGTATGCTATCGGTTCCAGAGTTTAACTTAGAGGATGTTACTTTAAGTAGGTTGTCACGTTGGCAATCACTTCAAAGAATTACACAATCATTTTGGAAACGTTGGTCTCATGATTACCTTCACACTCTGCAACAGAGAGCGAAGTGGTATTCATCACCACCTAATCTAAAGGAAGGAGACTTAGTTCTCATAAAATCCGATGTCAAGCATCCATCCGAATGGCCGTTGGCAAGAATTGATAAAATTCACCCCGGTGTTGACAATATTGTTCGCGTCGTTACTGTCCGAACAAAAAATAGTACATATAAAAGACCGGTAAACAAACTTTGCCCGTTACCCTACGCTAATTAGTAGTTCTTAGTTAATAAAACCCACCTCAATAGTATATTCAGTAGTATTATTCTAGTTTATATGGTCAATCCATACTTAGCGTATATTTTATATTATATTTCTTATAGGTTCGTCCTTTCCCCCTTTGTTTTTTTTTTCTCCATGGCTCCATCAGGTTTCGTGACCACTGAGCCTGTAAGCCTTCTCTGGCTCGTAGCCCGATCTCTCATTTATTTTATTTTCTTACTCTATGGGAAATCATCATAGTGATTTCGGTGGGGGGCACAGATGGTCTATCTATATCTGTGGTGGGGGGTATGTTCGATCCTTGTCTAGTTTTAAGGTAGTTTTTAAACTCCATTAATTTTATGCCTTCTACCCTCACTTCTGGTGAGGTGACGGCGATGAGCAGCCATCTTAGTGCTGCGCCAGTCGACGTTCGACTACTGAAAGAGAAGCAGGTTCGCGTTGCCGTGCAAGCCGATGTGCTGATTACCACATTGTAAAACCTGACTTTTCGTCTACTATTGTGATCGTATCAGAACAACCTAGACAGTAATTTGTGTGTGCCTACAATTCGGATCCCGAAAGACTTTCTAGAAGCCCATAGTGACGTCACATCCTACCACGCGGCAGCAAGCTGCATCAGCAAGCTTGATCCAAGCCAGGACAGGGGTGAAGCAAAAGGTTAGTGGAGTCAAATTACCTATTCTAGTCAAGGATCTGAATCTTAGCCAGTTCACACCATAATTATTCAATTTTTATGTGTCTCTAAAACTCAACATTTCTTATACAGTCCACTACTCAAACATTTAAGGGCCCAAGTGCCACAATACTAATTGAAAAAAAGGACTCCATTTTCCATAGTAGACGTCAAAGTTGACATTTCACGTGCCGTTGACAGTAGAAGTACATGTTTGTACATGTTTTTACATAAATATAATTTTATTTTTGCATATTCACATACTTTTGGTGTGTAATAAATCTGCACAATAATTGATTGCTGATTAATACGAAAATGAATACATTGACATTTTTACAAAAACGTAACGATTTTTTTTTGTGGAACCGAACGTGAAGTGACACCAAAAATGGCACCAAGCCAACTGTCATAATTATGCGTCATGAAGTAATTGCTGGTTCTTATTCTTAATTTGCTTATATCTCTAAAACGGTCCGTTCTGTCGCAAAAATAATGAAAATATGGCCCCTTATAGTGACCATCCTGAATAAAAGAACATAAATTTACAAATATAAATATAGGTGAATCCTTCTCCAAAATCTACCTCCTGCGGCTTGCCGGAGGGATTTTTTATTGATCTCGATAGCTACCGAGCTTCAGTGTGCGTATCATCTCTACGCTGATGACTTACAGCTTTACTGTCGGGCAGGTGTTGACAGCTTATCTGGTGCGATCGAGGAGCTGAATAGGGATTTGCGCTTAGTTAAAAACTGGTTTGATCTTTTCGGTGTAGCGGTTAACCCAACCAAGTGTCAGGCTACAATTATAGGGAGCCCCCAGAGCCTGGGAAGGCTGAATTGTTTAACGGTGCCACCGGTTTACTTTCTTGGCACAGTAATTCCCTTTAGCTCTGACGTCAAGGAACTGGGTTTGCACGTTGACACTTGCCTTGACTGTGTAACGTTACATTTTCCTGGGGAGGAAAATGTAAGGTTGCATTGTGTAAAGTTTAAAGAAAAATGGCAAGAGAAAATATGATGGTTTAATAATACAAGGAAATAGAAAATTACTAAGTTAGGGAAGCCGATACGAAGCCGTTAGCATGGTGATAAGGGTCCAGGTCCAGGTCCGAAGTTCGCAGTTGGCCGAAAACGCTCGCCGTAGGAGTAGCAGCAGTTGTCGCAGTCGCAGTAGTAGCAGCAGTAAGTTTTCAAGGTAGACGACGGTCCAGGGGCTCTCAATAGTAGTAGCAGCAGCAGTTTTCAAGGCCCTCAGGACTTCATTATGACGCCAGGGCAAGATTTTGCAGATTTAGGCGACCACGTCAAATATTTCAGAGTAATGTCCAGCTTGTTGCTGGGTCAAGGACCACACGCAGACTGACCATTCAGGCTCGGCTTCGCAGTTATAATTTTTATAGTGTTCTAGAACATAAAAGAATAAAATGGTACAAAAGAGGTCTAGCATCAAACATATACAACCTACAATTCTTAGTTACAGGAATAAATTAAAAAGAAAACTAGGCTTGTCATTGTCATTGTCATTATCTGACATCGCAAAAGTAAACAAAGATTTGGAAACACCAAAATGTACAGAAATGCTATAAATAATACTAATTAAAAGGCGGAAAAGGCATGCTAAGCCTCCGCATAAAAGCTATGAAGTTATTCGGAAAGGACATGTGATAATATTTTGGATTACAATAGTTAAAAAAGTAAGTACAAAAACACAAACATTACAACTGGCGTAAGCAGGTTGCAATGAGAGGTTTTCATTTTAAGAATAAAAAAAAAAAAATAGTTTCCAACAACACTATAGATGGCGTTGACCCGACTACGTTACTAGTGTCAAAGTCAAAACGCTTGGTATGGTTGCCAGCTTAAGGGTTTTACCCCTAAATTCAGGGAATAGAATTGTTAAAAGGGACATTTTTAGAACATGTTTTGTGCATAGAATAGACGTAGACGGCTGGTCGTAGGCCTTCCCCATGGTATGCCATCAGTGAGAGAGAAAAGTTGAGAGCCTGAGAATCTTGATGTTCATCAGGTTCTGGAGCAGCGTATGATGATGAATCTTGATCTTTGGATGTTATGGTATGGGATGTTGTGGGAGGTTGAGATGAATTTTTGTGTGCGTACGCGCAGCGGAATGTTGTTGAATTTAAAGATTTTAATTATGCAGATATTTAGTGTATGACGTCGTATAATTGTGTATGGTAAAAAAAAATTTGTGCACGCAACCATTGTGGAGAAATTCACCAAAAACTGATTCCGCTGGGCGAACGTTGTCCTGGCGGAACTTTTTTTAATCCATAGACTTTAGAAGAAAAGAGATGTGTCCAAAAATTAGTGTGTATTTGTGTGTAATTGTGTATGTATGAATAAAACTAGTGCATGCATAAACTTCGGAGAAATTCAAGTTTCCGCTACGCGAACGTTTGGCCATTAGCTAGTTTTCATATAAAGCGCTTACATAGAGAGCTGTAGATTTTTACATACGTTGGTTTGAATTTGTTTATATTTGATTAAAAAACAGATTTAGAAAAAATCGTAGGGCTTAAAAGATAAAAATATAAACGTAAAATACGCTTATTAGGTCTTAGTTCTTAAAGTATGCACTTTGGGGTCTAGATTTTCACGTTTATACAAACCTTGTAAGTGTCTGCAACATGTTGCCAAGTATCAATGATGTTCCGTTAGTAACTAAAGAGTTATAGGACAAATTTACCATGAACAGATCACTGTTACATATACATACAAAGCAGTCAAATATCACGACGTTCTGAAGGAATTGCATGGTAATACGTATGTCAATAATTAGTGTATTCATTCAACTATTCTTATGCAAAATTTCATGTCATTAAATTCAGTAATTAAAGAAAAACAATTATAATACTGACGAAGCATCGAAAACCTACATAACCCGACCAAGTTCGGATGGCTACAAAAAAGCGGCCGTGCAATATATTTAGGTAACATCCCAAAATGTACAGTATAATACCGGTATTGAATTGGTATAGGTGATAACACAATTGTTGTTTCGATATAATTTATAGGTCATTTATTTATGTACACCTACTTTTTTAAATGTAGTTGACTATGACAGAAAGTAGGTACTATTTACGTAGGTACTTTATTTAAGTATGCGCTTGAGACTTGAGATATAATCTAAATATATTATTAAAGACAAATAAAATTCGAAGATTTCAGGGATCAGGATTCTAGCTATAGACCCCTTAGGGAAATTAAATATTTACCACAAGTAAGTATGTACTACTGTTTAGTTAAATATTTATCATATTGTAGCTTATTACACTATTTAACCAATAGACTAGGCATGCACGAGCGTTCCCCTTTGCAACTTTAGTGGATCAAACAATCAAGATTTGTTTTTATCGTAGATAGTGGCGTTATTATTAAAAAAATATTTTTCATTCAAGAAATGCAATTGTTTTATTTTTTCCTAACGCTTGTGTACGCAACTGTACCATATTAATAAATACTATATTGGAAAATTAAGAACGTTTCTTAGATATATGGCATGGCCGCTTTTTTGTAGCCATCCGAACTTGGTCGGGTTATGTAGGTTTTCGATGCTTCGTCAGTATTATAATTGTTTTTCTTTAATTACTGAATTTAATGACATGAAATTTTGCATAAGAATAGTTGAATGAATACACTAATTATTGACATACGTATTACCATGCAATTCCTTCAGAACGTCGTGATATTTGACTGCTTTGTATGTATATGTAACAGTGATCTGTTCATGGTAAATTTGTCCTATAACTCTTTAGTTACTAACGGAACATCATTGATACTTGGCATATGTTGCAGACACTTACAAGGTTTGTATAAACGTGAAAATCTAAACACCAAAGTGCATACTTTAAGAACTAAGACCTAATAAGCGTATTTTACGTTTATATTTTTATCTTTTAAGCCCTACGATTTTTTCTAAATCTGTTTTTTAATCAAATATAAACAAATTCAAACCAACGTATGTAAAAATCTACAGCTCTCTATGTAAGCGCTTTATATGAAAACTAGCTAATGGCCAAACGTTCGCGTAGCGGAAACTTGAATTTCTCCGAAGTTTATGCATGCACTAGTTTTATTCATACATACACAATTACACACAAATACACACTAATTTTTGGACACATCTCTTTTCTTCTAAAGTCTATGGATTAAAAAAAGTTCCGCCAGGACAACGTTCGCCCAGCGGAATCAGTTTTTGGTGAATTTCTCCACAATGGTTGCGTGCACAAATTTTTTTTTACCATACACAATTATACGACGTCATACACTAAATATCTGCATAATTAAAATCTTTAAATTCAACAACATTCCGCTGCGCGTACGCACACGAATTTTTCCATGGAAATATGGATGGAATGGCTGTTTGCTTCAATATTTTTGATGCCACATCTAAAAATAGGTAAACTATTGTTTTTTGTTGTTAGCCTATTCAGTCCAACTGCTGGGCAAAGGCGTCACCCATCTCTTATGGTGTTTTGCCTCCTCCGGCCAAACACGTAAACTATTATTAGAATCTAATCTGAGATAGAATAAATTAATCTCTGTTGTATTTTGAACCTAAGAAAATACCCACAATACTAAACATTGATGAACTTACTTGGTTGTAACACTGATAATGGTGTTTTTACAAAATCATTTGGTTTAAAGTGTGCTGAGCATATGTGCGAATTTCTTTTTATGGCCCGTCCAGGCCCCTTATTCACAACCATTCGATTCGCTTCCGATTCGGAAAGTCGTATGTCTATCTCGGTCGTTTTCGTAATGCCAGAAGAAGACAGATATACGACTTTCCGAATCGGAAGCGAGTCGAATGGTTGTGAATAAGAGGCCAGGTTTGAAATGTACGATGGCTTGTACCCATTGCGCTTTATGACTTTCATCTTTAGGAAAAAGATGCATGCCTTCATTTGTACATAAATCCACAAGGCAACGACTTCTCTTCTTTTTCTTGGGATATTTTCTTTCTGGCGTGGAAAACCCTAAAAAGTATTGTTTTATTTTTCCTTTTTGTTTAGTTACATATAGAGGCTATTTACAAAATATCAATGTGATGTGATGTGACAATGACATTACTTTATTTATTTACTTTTAATGTACGTTTCATTTTACGTTCTCAAAATAACATACAAGTGAAATAATCAGAAAATTATGTCACGTTCCGTTCCTTCCAGTAACGTACCCCAGTCAGCGCCATCTATCCAGCGACTAGGGGAGTTGAAAAAGAAAATCCCTTATTGTGAGCGAACGTCGCGGTCGCTCTACCGGCTGAAAAATATTCTCCCTTCAGGCAATGCTTGTACAGTCCCTAATCTTCCCCATGATTGCCTATGGTAATGTGTGCTACTATGACCTGAATGCTGAACTGCTCAATAAACTTGACCGACTTCTTAATAACTGCATTTGATTCGTCTTCAATCTCCGCAAGTATTATCATGTTTCTGCACATCGATCGCTGTTAACGTGGCTACCCATCAGGCAGTGCAGTGCTTTAACGGCTTTGACAACACTGTTTTCTCTTCTTCACAAACCCGCTTCTCTTTCTTGTCTCACTTCTCATTTTCAATATGTATGCCCTGCACACGGCAAAAATCTCCGTTCCTCCAATAACTGTATTTTACGCTGTCCTTCTCACCGATCTGTCTTTATTAAATCTTCCTTTTCTGTCCAAGCGGTCTTCCTTTGGAATGCGCTCTCGTAGAGTATCAGGATGTTGACTAGTCGTTTCACTTTCAAAGTGAAGGCTCAAGAACATATTCACAAGATGATGGCAGATTCGTCTCAAAACTAAGTTGTTGTAGTTTTTCTTGTTTATCTGTCATAATTTTATATATTTTGCTTTATGTATGTATGTATTCATTCTTATATATTTTAGTTATAAATAATTTCTAGTCTTTTTTCGGTTATTGCACCTACTATAGTATCTCAGCTCAGCTCAGGTTCACCCTAAGGTAGACTGGTATAAAATTCCTAAGGCACTAAGTCCGCCTTTGTACAATTTTTAATTGTGCATAAAGTTTTAATAAATAAATAAGTAAACCCAGCGTCGACGCACCCGCGGTGGGTGTAGGATTGGGAGGTTAGGTTAGGTTGGGTTAAAAAAAAAAATTAAGCCATAGTACGCCGGCTCAAACTTTTTACATAAATAGTTTACACCATAATGAGCTTTAAAAAACCGTCAGCTGCATAGTGGTGGTGGGATTATGCGTCAGCCGCCCGCATGAAAATTGAATTGCTCTTGAACCTTCCTCGATAAATGGACTATCAAACACAACAGATTTTTTCAATTTCAACTAGAAGTTCCTGAGATTAGCACATTCAAATAAACTCTTCAGCTGTATAATATTGGCATAGATAAAGTTGTAGCCAGATGCAAGAATATGCTTCAATAGGCATGTACACAATTGAAACCTTGCCAGTAAAATCTTTGTAATAAGCGTATTCTTTACTATAATATATTATTTAAAAACATTTGCGTCACGTCACATACGCTCGTAACCATAACATGTGGAATCTTCACTAAAATTGATCAATTACAATATCGATCATTTTAAAACAGTTGAATAAGAACATAATTATGAGGATTTATTTAACTGTAGGAATCATGCAAACAAACGTGCAACATGCATGCAGCAAGCATGCATCAAGCATTCAGCACGCATGCAGTAAGCGTGCAGCACGCAAACCGTATGCAAGCAATGTATCAAGTACCAGGTATGATTTCTGTCACGGCACCAGCGTTGCGGGGCTCCGGTGGTCCCACGCGAATTTATCGTCGCAGATGTGTTTAAAGTTGACTACGTTCACTTTGGCTTGTTGCGCGCTCAGCTGCGGCGGTGAGTGTTATAACCACCTGCTCCTCAGCTCGCGGGCTGTCTCGTCCCGCAGCGACAGGCGATTTTAAATTATACTCAAGGGGTAGAACAGATGGGCACGCCACGATAGTGGCGGTAAGTCCCCTCTTTGAGGAGTGGCTGGAGAGGCGCCACGGCGTCCTCACCTTCCGCCTGACGCAGGTCCTCACCGGACACGGATGTTTCGGGAGGTACCTGCACCGAATCGGGCGGGAGGAATCGCCCGGGTGTCTCCACTGCGAGGATCGACCGGAGGACACGGTGGAGCACACGGTGGAAGTCTGCCCTGCGTGGGCGGAGCTCCGCCGTGTCCTCGTGGCGGCGATCGGCGGCGGCGACCTCTCGCGTCCGGCCCTGGTTCAATCCATGGTCCGGAGCGAGACGGAATGGGAAGCCGTCGCCTCCTTCTGCGAAGCAGTGATGCTAGCGAAGGAGGTGGCGGAACGAGAGAGGGATAGATCCTCTCTTCCCGGCCGCCGCGGGAGACGCAACGGGCGTCGGGGGCCACGTGGTGGCTACCGGCCACCGTAGATGCGGGCCTGTGGACGGCTGGCTATGGGCAATAGCTGGCCGTCCGGCCGTCTAACGACGACGACAGGCCGTGTCGACGGCGCGTTCGTGTTCCACGCGCGCCTCAAAGAGATGTCAGCAAAAGGAGAGGGGCCCGCAAGGGCCGAAGCCTGCCGGGGTTGCGGGCCTGTTCGAAAGAGATACCGCGGCCCCGGAACGTAAAAGGCGAGGAAGGAACATGGATGGTTTTTAGTCAGTAAGAGTCTGACACTCCCTCCCGCTCCGCCCAGAGTGGGGGGGGTCAATTGACGATTTCCCATCCTTAAAAAAAAAAAAAAAAAAAAGGGGTAGAACAGATAAGACTAGTCGGATTACAGCAATTCGTTTTGTCGGAATCGGAATATTACTCAACAATGTAAAATTAAGAGATTAAATTATTATAGTATTCGATATTATGACAGAATAGTTTTAGAAGCAGATATAGTTATGTAAAATAATATTTTGGGAATTTGAACATTATAGTTACTGAAATTTATGGCAAACGTGTTATGGAAAATGATTTTCGGCCAAAAGAAATTAGAAGAAGAAAGGGAGTAGCAGAAAATCTTATATTATCAGTATTGTAGCTACTAGAATTAAAACGCGCTGGTATAAGTAACCAGTTTATTTTATAAACATACATTAAAATCGAGCAAACCAAAAGTCACAAGTCTAGCTCACTGTCAGTCATATTAGAATTTAGAAGATAATTAAAAGTTCCGAATAGGTGACGCTAATAATTTCGGTTCGTAACAGCACCATATTCAAAATGATTAACTGCTTATCGATTTTATATCGATACTTGGATCAAAATAAGCCATTGCGAAGAAGAACATTCATACAAAGCAATCGAAGCCCGTATCTTGGTGGGACTCTGTCCCAGGTTCTACTGTGTGACTGCTCTGATGTAACTGTACGGCGCGCCACAGCGCTGTTTTCTTCGCTGCACCTCTTTTCTACTCGTAGGAGGCCCGGCGGGGGACCTCCAGCGACAGAGGTGCCGACTTATAGCGCACCTACAGTGGATGTGTGAATCCCGCCCGCCCCACTGACCAGAGCTAGCCGGCAGTGGTATCGCAGGCCCTAGGGCCGCGACAACACGTGAGTCTACGTGTGTAGAGAGACGCATGGCTGTTCTAGCTACGTAACATGCCCATATTAACTTGGCACACGTCACGCAGCTGAGTGAGAGTACTGTGTGTGGAGTCTTTCTTGTCTGGTGCGATGAAAGACGCAGCTGCCTTACCCTTGCCCCTCGCTTCCTCTTCTTTCGCCTCCGCCGCTTCAAGGAGGGGGGAGCTTCTCCCCTGTTGGTTGGCCCGTTGGCCGCCGCCATTAGCGATTCGCCTTGGGCCTCGGTGGAGGTCACGTCCTTTGGCCTCTCGGTGGCCGTTACTGGCCGCCGTGAGGCGGTAATGGCGGGGGCTGTACCCCCCCCGCCTGTTCGCCCTTATCTCTGCCTGGTACGTCGGGCACTTGATGTTATTGGCGGGATGCTCGCCCCCACAGTTGACGCACGTGGCTGGTACGTCACGTGGTCGGGGGCAGTCCCGCGCTGCGTGGTGCGACGAGTGCCTCCATATCTGGCACCGGTGGCACTGGGCGGGCCCACGTTTGCCCCACCAGGCTTCCATTTTGACATCTCTCATGTTCAAGAACACGAAGGAACTGCGTACGTCAAGCGTCCTGCTGAATACGGCGTGGAACACACAGCCGGGTCGTCCAAGGCTTGCCTTGATGTGGCGAACGTACTCCAGCTCGTATTCCAACGCGCGGAGCTCCTCCTCGATTTCGGTTGGGCTGATGTCTACAGACAACCCCCTGATGGCCACCTTACAGCTTCGCTCCGCCTGCAGCGAGTGGCCAAACCAGGTTGTGCCATCCTCTTTCTCTAGGCCATTCAAGTAACGCTGGACCACCCTATATTCGACTTCACTCTCAGAAGTAAAGCGAATTCCAGCGCCGAATAGACGGGCGCTAGGGTAATGCTGGCCCAGCTTTTCCTTAATGGCCCAGAAATGTGAGGCCAATCCTGGCAGCCTTTCCACCACAAGCGGAGGATACTTCAGCCGCTTCGGCGACTTTGACTTCATGGTTAGCGGCCGAGTTATCTGCGTCCCAGGGGGCCGCTGGCTGTTAGGGAGAGACAGCTTTAGTCACAAACACTTAGCTAATGGAGAGTACTTACATAGACTTAACCTTGTAGCCAGGATTAACCATCAGCAACTTCCAAGTAGCACATGACAGCCGCACAGTGACTTGATGATAGAATTTTGTGTATACTCAAGGCTGTTGTAGTTTTCTACATAAGGGATGTATAGTTAGCTACGCAGCCCTTGTAATTCTAATTTGGGCCACAAATTAACCAGCGTTGAGCATTACAGTTGCTGGTTAACGGCAGTATTATTATTGAAACAGCTGTGCAAGGCCTGTACAATGGCTTATACAGCTATACAACAGTCATTGCAGCGTAAAATTCAGCAACTTTAAATCTCTTCAACAGCTTTTAGATGTTTTGAGGCTTGGAAACAACTTTTATTAAAGTTTTAAAACAAAAAACTTTTGTGATTGTGACAGCTAGACGACATTTATTATTCGTTTTAAGTGTACAGGAGGACATATTTAATTGATAAGATATTTTAAATATTTTTCACGTTGGCTTTTGATTGTCCTTGTGTGTAAATTGAGTTGCGAGTACCATTTTACTGTAAATGTGTATAGGTAATTACATCAAATATTTCACGCGCCATCAGAATAATATCGTTTTAACGAAAATATTTTACAAGATATATGGTGTAGGAATCCCTAATATAATTATCCCTCTAATAATTGCTTTCCAACTTATTGTATTCTATTAGGAAATAAGTCGAAAATATATTGTTTGAATTAAAACCTATCAAATATCCTTGAAATCCATAAAAAAAACATTTTGATATTTAATAACAAATCGTCTGTAATGCTAAAATGGCGTCCATATCCAGATATCCAGCACAAACTCTCCATAAATTCTTTTGTAAAGTTATTTACTGTGCAGTGGTTTTACCAAGTCTTATGTACCAGCTTCCAGCATTATGCTGGCTGGAGAAAGGATTTCAATTATCTTTCTTACTGTGTACTGGTATAAAGAGAGAGCATACAATAGCTTTTCAGGGATAAATAAATCTCCACAGAAAACCATTTCATTATGTACTTACAATGTTTGGCTTTCGTCGGTGTCTCGCCAGCCATCTCGCTCGCTCGTTTGACAGTCGACGTTGCGCTCGCTGCGAAATAGCATGTGTCCATAACGGATTTATGGGATTCACCGACGTAAGTGCGGTGTTTCTGTTTATGTACAATATCTTTGTTTGTACGTCTGTGGTTCGTCAGTTCAGTGATTTTATAGGCAAGCTTATAGTGTCTGACTGACGAACATCGGGTTTGAACTTTAACTGAGTGCACAGTCAAACGATCGTCTATTCAATTTGTTATTCACAATTTCTGCCAATTCCTTCAACGCATCTTGTGCAATATTTCATTTTATGGACCATTCTTTAATGCTATTTTAAAATTCAATATTTTTAATAAATATGCATTCTTCCTTGTCTTCATCTGTACTTGATCCAAATTCGGCTCTGTCGGAATCCATTAAATATATAGAACTCTGTTTGTTCTCCAACGACGTTTTCTCTTTACTGCAGCTTGGATCATGAAAATCCTGATTACTATAAGCATCTGCAATATTTTGATCAAAATCTATTTGTGCGGAACCCTCACTATTCGTAAACGACACGGGCTTGTAAATATCATCAGCCTTAGCGTATTCTTATGACAGTTTTCTTTTTACTCCACCAGTTCGTTTTCTTTTATTCCATGGTTTTAAGTTGTTCATTTTTTATTTAAAGTGTACTAAAACATACGTTCAACAACAACAACGACGTTATGCAAAAACAAATCAAATCTGACGTAATTTAAACACCATTAATCTAGATTTATTCTTAAATAACGCCGTAAGCTGTAAAATAGTAGTCAGCTACACTTTATGCATTGGCATTAGGATGGAGTACGCCTACTCCAATTTACAACTAACGGTGTTTAATGATTCTCTTAAAAATGTAACGGCATTTGTAGAAATTCATATATTCACTTTTAAACAGCCATTAACAAGCTCGTTGAAGTAGAATTAAAATAGAATTAGTGTAGACCAATTAAAAGCCAGTGGCATATTTTGATACCATAATGCAGCCCGCAACATTACAAGAGAGGCGAATTTGTCATATTAACCAGTCGTTAACAAGCTTGGACTTCTAAACCAGCTAGTAGCATCACATGCAGCCAAAAACTGGACTATATCATTTTAAAATTCTACTTAAATGCTTTTGGTATACTTTTGCGTCATTATAAAGTCATTAGTCAGCTATGCTGTTTAATAGTGTATAATCTTTCCATAATACAGTCTAAAGACTCGTCCTATCCTTGAGTACATCTGCATAAAAGCTGTAGACTGTAATGTGGCTAGTTTATGACCTAATTCATCGCTAATGTGCTACTTGGGATTGCTCTTAAATACAACTTTGTAGAATCGGAAGTGCCCTACTATATGTAGGTGCCCGACCCAGTTCTCGTTAATGGCAGTATCACATTGTACTGGGATCAACCCATCATCACTGACAGAACTGTTACAGCCAACAGGCCTGATATAGTGGTGATAGATCGATCAAAGCGACACGCAATGATTTTTGACAACGGTCCCACCTCGTGAAAGCCGAGAAAGATAAATAAGTAAAGTATTTTGATTTGGCTCGCGAGGTTGGCGGCATGTGGGAAGTGGGCTCAGCGATCATTGTGCCGATAGTCGTATCTTGCCAAGAGCCTGGACCAATACCTGAGGAGGATCTCGTTAGGCAGCTGGATCAAGGGCTTGATTCAGTGCGCGGTACTCCTGGACACGGCTCGTATTGTTAGGAGGTTCCTCTCTCTCTGGAGCCCTGACCGCCGGTAGCTTGGACCCTGTTCCCGATACCGGTGGGCTACAATTTTGTATATTTTTTAATGTTTTAAATATAATTATTTATACTTACATTAATAATGTTTAAAATTGTAAAAAGTTTGTTAATAATTTTGAATACTTAAAAGAAAAATGTTTATTATGTTAAGCTTTATCCAAATAATAAGTTAATTTTGATTTGAAAACAATTCATTCTGGGCGATCTCCTTTCTCCCGGATAGTGATGTTTATAGTCCCTCTACGGTGTATAAAAATCGAGTTTCTGAGTTAACACGATAAAAGATATGAGCAAATTTAGATTTCCGCGAAAACATGTAAGTACCAAATGGACATGGACAAATCCTGCCCCAACTGAACAAAAATAAAAGTATTACAAATAATTATAATAAATAAGGTTAACATTTTGGAAAATGATTAACGTACGAAACCAGATTTTAAATAGAACTCAAATAATAAATATTTTTTATTTTACTCGAAAAGTCAATGTTGCCAATACAATATTAACAAAGCACAAAACAGGGATAAAAAATAATATTCTCATACCGGGCCTAAAAAGTAAAATATTCGTAACTTACCCTAACTTAAAATGTAATTCATAATTATTATTAGACCAAAGAAACGATGGATGGACTGTGTTAAGAAGGATATGGTAAGAAAAGAAGTGTCTGATGAGATGACGAAAAATAGAGGAGTATGGAAGAAGAAGACATGCTGCGCCGACCCCAAATAAGTTGGGATAAGGGCAAGAGAATGATGATGATGATGAATTATTAAACGATTAGTTTAGTTTCCAAAGTACATATACTTGAGTATACTCTCAAGTCTAACTTTGTTATGGGTGTCCCAACAGAAAGGAAGTTAAAAATGATGGGTATAGATTTTTACATATCTCTTGCTCTGTAAGTACACCCTTACACCCCTGAATGCCGGGGTGTATGACTATCATTACAGCATAGGTTTTGGAATTTGAAAAAAGAACTGTCATACTCATACTGCACGAAGAATATTTTTAAAAAGTTAATTTTTTTTTTCTCGGTATCGATTAATTACTCGAATCGGAATCTAGACAATTTATTTTATAAAGATTTTATTTTAAATATGGAACTATTTGTTTCCACATCGTATGTTAGATGGAATCGATTTAAAAATCAAACTGGCCAGCAAGATTTGACGCGCTTGCGTGCGTGAAAAAAAAAAGGCAGTCTACTAGTAGGCGAATGAAGAAAATAGTACCAGTCAACTGCCGCCATTTACGATGCAAGAACCTCAAGTCACTCAAACTCAAGTCTTATCATCACAAACTCATATTCAAACTATAAATATACCTAAAAAGAACGTGACCATATCTCTTACAAATTGTAATAATTTTACTATTAATTTTAATTAAATACACATTTTTTTCTTCTTAATAAATGTTCATTGAAACCTGCTGTCTTGTTGTTTACTTACCTCACAATCGATATGTAAAGCAGAGTATTTATCTCGGGCGTAAGCATCAATTGCATACTCGGGTTAATTAGTAACCTCGTATGCAATTGATGTCATACAGCCCTTGGTTAATAATCTACTATTAACCTAAATACTCCGTTTATTAAATGCGGGTACCGATACATATATACATAATATACACTACAATATAGAAAAAAGTCCTTTAGACGTAGTGACGTTAACCAACTTCTTTAAACCCTCAAAACTTTTGTCCAAAACTGCTGAACAATACACACCGTTTTATTTTTGGTAACGAAGATTTTTACTACTAAATGACATAGGTTTTATATCTGTTCATGCTGAATACAGGCTCATACAATTTTTAGGCAAGTCCTTTACCTTAACATTCAAACTTTTATTTATTTCTGAGTATGTTCCCTTTATGTGTACTGTAAGACCTTGCTTTTAACCAAAATTGACACCGGTTGTACCCTACAGGTTTTGAGACGAAAACCTATAAGGAAGTTCCAGTTCACCTAGAATCATACAATTTTGCGAGACGCAATGTCTTACAGCACATTTTAAGGGCAACATCTGAAAACAGTAAATATGTAGTTTTAATAACAACAAAAAAAACAATTCGATTCGAGTTTTAGTTGCTTTGAAATCTATCAATAGTTGTGTCATTGTGTTGACTAAACCGTGACGTCACAGCGTGCTATTGCCATACAAAATCTATGAGAGACCGCGTTTTGACATCTTTTAAAAAGTATGTCAATGGGGACTATCGCGTATGAATTCGCCGCTAGGGGCGCTCGTGTAGAGTAAGGTCTTCCGAAATGTCAGATGTCATAGATTGTTTACGCAATGCGCTTTTTTTATCACGTATTTTTACTAATATTCGCAATTGTGATCTAAATTGTCCCATTCCTGATTAATAATGACAAGAAGATTTTAAGTAACATGTTTGATTTTCAACATCTAATTTGTTTAGTACTTGGAAGAAAAAATATTTTTAAATGTTCAATGCTTGCTCATTTTAGTGGCAATATTGTAAATATGAATCTAAAGTATGCACAATATGTAATAAAATTAACTTTTTATGAAGTTATTGGTACTTTAAAGTATCAAACAGAATGAATGACAGGACCTTACTCACCAGTGGCGCCATCTGGTGAACTCAAAAACGATAGCCCCCATTGATAGGTGCGTATTATTATATTAAAATATATAAAGACGACTCGAATGGCGCAGTGGTAGTGAGGCTGCCTTACGTTCATAGGGTCCTGGGTTCGAATCCCGGTAGGAGCAAATGTTTGTGTGATGAGCATGGACATTTATTTTTTCCGTATCATGGATGTTTATATGTATAATAAGTATGTATTTGTAAACAAAAAAGTATATATGTAGTATATCAACTATCTGGTTTCCACGACACAAGCCTTGCTTAGTGTGGCATTAGATGGCGCTGTGTGTCCAGCGATATAATATATTAAAAAAAAAAAATTTGGTAGTAAACATCATCACAATGATGAGCATCCTGTCCTTGTCCGGAGGCCGTGTGGCGTGGGGTCGGCGCAACACATTTTTCTTCCATCTCCACTGCAACCGTTACGCTATAAAGTAGTTATCTTTTTTTCATATACAATCTATCTATCGTGTGTTGGTGTGCGTCGCGCTCTTCACCCGTCAACATTCATATTTGTTACCGTAAAATTGTACACTCTCTACAGATTGTCACCGAACATACGAGTACTGCGTATTAATTTTCGGTACATTGTAATATATCGAAGTGCACCTGTGAAGGGGCGAGGAGGGAGGGGAGGCCCCCTTTACCCCCTGTTACCACTCCCATGAAAAGGTACTTTGTCACCATTCCTGAAAAAAAAACCGAATAATGTAACCTTAGAACCTGAAAACACTCTATATTCCCCTAAAAAGCGTAGTCGCCGGAGCCTATTTCTGTCTGCAGGTATTAAAGGAACCTAACTAACCTAACAACGGGGTGCGCCAAAGTCAGATTATGAGGGAAGAGATACTTCCGTCTCATGCATTTCACATTATTACGGTTTCACTTCGATAGATTATAAGCTACCGAAAAGTAATGAAAGAAAAAGAAAGAAAAAGCATTTATTAGCCCGCACAAGACAAAACACATCAAAATTATCAGTAAAAAAACTTACACAGAAAAAAAAAACAAATGTATATTTAAAAATTAAAAGAAACGCGTGTTAAACAAAGTGCGTGCGTGCGTGGCTGCGGCTTAAATTAAAGGTAAATTCGCGATAAATACCCGTTTTCATATGTTTTATTCATTATAAAACATATGCATAGTTCTAATCGTGAAAGTGTAAAAAAGACAAGTAATTCGTTATATTGTAAGTTCATTTGACAATCTTTCGAGAGTTTACAATCTCGCTAGATAGATTACAATCTAACGCGTTTTACAATTTTACGGTGACATATTCACCTCTAGGTACTCGTACCAATAACCAATAACTCCAAGACACAAGATTCCCAATAAAGCACTTTTAATTGACTGTTAAGAAAAAATAAGTCAATAAATGATTGAGTAAATGACAAAGTAAATTAGTGATGACACAAATTGCTATTGCCATACAACATTTAATTGGGAATCGCTTTGGACAGCTCCACCAAGTGGGAGTCGGACTCGCCCATGAAGGGTTCCGTAGCAGCAAGTAAATATTAGATGAAAGGTAAATTGCATATTATGATTTATGAAGTATTGAAAAAAAACTACTTGCGAGATCTCGTTCAAACCAATTTTCTGTGGAAGTTTACATGGTAATGTACATTTTATTTTTCTGTTATGGGGGCGGAGGGTCACGCAAATTTTCCCACTTTGGAAGTGTCTCCCGCGCAAGTATTCAGTTTAGAAAAAAAATATATAGAAACCTCAATATAATTTTTATCTACCCAAATATCATAAACCCTCTCTAATGCGTTCAAAAACCATAGGCAATGACCAGCATTACCAACCTGCAGAAATAAACGGAACTGTAATGAACTCATAACGCAACTGAAAACAGTTAGGTTATGAGTTTTAAATTTGGAACAGGTGTCAAATTCAAGTGAGTGTGCTATTCTAGTACCACCTACATTAAATCAGATATCGATAAAAAAAACCCCCAATTCAGTATGATTTTAATTATAAATCGCACGACATTTTGATCTCGAGTGACAAGAATAGTGACTTTGTTCGTTTGCCTATGATTTTAAAAAAAATGACAGATATCCGAAACGCCGCCATTTCGAGCTGTCATTTGTTCGTTAGCTTTATAATTCCAGTAATCCAGTTACGAGTAGACAAAATTTTTGATAAGTTCTTTATTTTTGTCGAAAATGAGTGATAGTGACTCAGAAATTGACATGAATACTCTGCCAGATACCGTAAATGCAGCGACGAATGCAACTAATAACCTGTTGGCACAAAAATCAAGGGCCAAGTAACAATGCAGGTCATTTCCCTATGGTTCCTGAACCCATCATAGAGCCCTTATGATATTTGGGTAGATAAAGTAGTGTATGCAACTATACATAATTAGGCATTACAACACTCGTGTGATGCTATTAAGAAACTCGCCTTCGGCTCGTTTCTTAAACCCACACTCGTGTTGTAATGCCCTTCATTATGCACAGTCGCATAAACTACTATTAAAAACCTATAGATACTCGTAGATACCCCATACGCATGAGTATGATTTTAATAAAAATGAGTTTCAGTTCTAAGGATGGGCAAAAAACCCGTAAAATTGATTGTTTTATCCTATTTTTGTGTTCAATCTTACTGCGGTTCATTCAACAGCATAGTTCTTATAGTTTCGGATAAAAAGTGGCTGTGACATACGGACGGACAGACAGACATGACGAATCCATAAGGGTTCCGGTTGTTGCCATTTGGCTACGGAACCCTGAAAAGAATATCAATTGATTGATGGTGTGACCTATTGACTGGGTGTGTAGCAGCTATACACTTAATTATTGTGAATCGTATAGTAGATAACTAGCAATATTAATGTTAAAAAATAATTCATTATTTTTTAATTGTTCCGATAATCTATATTTTCTATACTTATAATATAATAAAGAGGTAAAATTTGCTTGTAAGTTTGTATGTAGAGGGTAATCTCCGGAAATATTGATCCTTTTTAAAAACATTGTTTCATTGGTAAAATGCTGCATTATTCGTAAGTCCTATAGGCCTTCAATCTTATCGATATCGTGCATACAGGGTGTAAACCACCTCATCACTAAGCCGTCAACCAAGTATTCTGTACATAAAACTAGATAACTATATGTAATACTTTTTTTTTGGGTAAAGAATCATGTTTTTTGGTGATCATTATTTACAATATATACACACTAACATTATAATAGAAAGAAAAAATATGTACAAATATCAAAAAAAGGGGTTACAGGGCATCGAAAAATTCGTCCACATCGCTGCCAACAGGAAAAGTGCCCAGAAGGCTGGCAGCATTGCCACGTTGGATGGCAATGCTATTCTTTGGCCAAAAAATAGTCCCGCCCTCTGGTCACGTGAAGAGTCGACCAACCGTTTGGCGATTTCCCGAAATACTAGGTGGGCACTCGGACCCCATGGCCCTAGTGTTTCGACCCCAAACGGCTCAAACACATAATTACCAATTAAATTATTGTATTTGCGCCGTTTGAGGTTTTCAGCACCTGCAGCAGCCGCCCCAGCGCAGCACACCGGGCTAGGAAGATGAGATGGCGCAAGGGTGTCGACGCAAGTTGCGTCCCACACCAAAGCCCTACCCAACTTCCATGGCGTTATGGTCATACCATCTGGTCTCTTGCCATCGACGCGCGCCAGGCCAGTTGGTTCTAACACAGCTGGCAACCCGGCGGTGGCAAGAGCACGACGGATGAGATCATTAATGCTGGCGTGTCGCGCTATCCGACCTGCACTCTTAATGCAAGAAAGGCCATGGTGTCCGAGGCAGTCGACTGCTTCACCACATTGACAGCGATGTGGAGCCCCACAAGGAGCGCCCAAACGCAAACAAGTAGCGAGCCGGAAGGTCGTGTCACCTAACAAAGTGCCTATATTAGGTGACGGTAGTGCCTGAAGCCAGAGACCCGACTCCCACTCACCCACAGCCAGCAGGCGGGCACGCTCAGCATTATTGGTAGACGTATTAATAAGTTTATTCCGTACCAACCTGCAGAGCGGCTCATCCCACTGTCTCTGGGAAAACGGGTTCTCGGACCGATCCGTGTCCGGGCAAGTCACTTTCCAGGCGGCCTCTGCGTCGGTCAAACACGGCACTTCCGAGTCAACCAAGGAAAGACTTAAAATTTTCCTGGTTAGCTTTTCAGTGCTGTGGACAGAAGACAGGAACGCCGGTAAGCTTATACTAGAAATTTTGCGGACGCCGAGACCACCAAAACGAATTGGTAGTGTGGCTTGCAGCCACGCTCGATCGTCCAGGGCCACATTAAGAATGGATGTTAAAGTGTTGCGAATAATTTGATCAATTTTGTTCAAAAGTTGTGGTTGCTTCCAAAGAGGAGAACAACGGAGAAAATACATACAATTTGGACCAAAACAGCAATATCTGATAATCGTGAATGCCGCATGTAAATTAATTTTGGAAAGTCTGTCCGAAATATCATTGAAATGTATAATTTTGTCATCGATGAAAGATGAATAACTTTCTTCTAAAATAGGGGAACCTAGGAGGTGCAGGGAACTTTTTTCTAAAATTTTGATTTGAGGAGCTATTGCATTAAATTTATCTATAATCGATTGTCTGTCGGTAACGTCAGAGAGGTAAATTTCACACTTTGATGGGTTAAGGTCTAGGCCAATGGATTTAAACTGATGTTTGAGGAGTTGCAAGTCAGCCAAAACGGTGTCAACATCACTTTCTAGCGTTCCATCGTCTAAATACCATACATTAAATTTTGAATTTAGTTGTTGAATTATGGGATGAATAGCCAAACTGAAAATGACAGGCCCGAGAGGGTCACCTTGTTGGCATCCAACTGCAGATTACAAAACGTTGTCCTTGTAAAGTAATTTTGAAGGGTGTCTATAACATTGCCACAAAAAACCATAAATTTCGGGTAATTCTTTTTTGACTTCAGCCAACAAAGTGTCCCTATTCACGGAGTTGAAGGCATTTTTGACGTCAACCTTGAGGACGACCTCACCTTTTTTTGAGTCTAGAAAAGATGATAGGGCATGTACGGCTGCCTCACAGCCCCCCCTGGAACCAAAACCAAGTTGAAGGGGCTGGAACTTAGTTGCAAGCGTCTCGCTGTATAGCTTGCAATATATTTTGGCAGCCATACGCCTGTAGGTGCAACCGACGGCAATTGGACGAATGCCGCCGTCCTTCTTGCGCAGGGCGCATAGGTTAGCCCCATACAAGACATCGACGACGGCATCGTTCACGCCGCCAGAGAGCATTAAGTTGATCAGAACCGCGAGTTCCTTCAAGAGCGACTCACCAGCTTCCCCGGCGCCTGAACTCAACAAATTTTTCAAATGTTGTGGGGTCAGGCCGTCGAGGCCGCCAGCAGAACCACTCCGAAAGGAGCTCACGGCTGCGATCATCTGCGGGGCTGAAATATTAAAAAAAGGTGGATCTTGAATGAGGGGGTCGGGGTGGACGGGTGGGTCGGGGCTTTGAGACCATCCGCAGGCGATGGATGTTTACTCTCCAGGGCTGAAAGAGTATCTGGAGAGTATGGCGCCACCACATCACTGCTGAACAGTATTCTGGCTGCCCCCCTAATGTCACCGTCACTTAACTTGGATTCCGCAAGCTCACAAATGTTTATCTGTTTATTAAAAAAAGGTAATTTGGAGTCTAAAATACGGGCCGAATTGTTGCAATTATCTTTAATTTGATTTGATAAGGATTTTTGAGTAGCCAAATTTTTTTGGACATGCAGAATCCTGTAAGGGAAGGTGAGTAACTGCTCCCAGGCACGTAGCGAGTTCTCCTGGGTCGCGAGACGGACACATCGCGCTAAACTCAGCGCAACAGAGTGTCTCGCGCCCCGGGGAACTCTTTTTAAAACTGGAGTGGAATTTTTAAATTTAGATAACGTTCGCCACAAACTATGCGATGTGGACGAATTTTTCGATGCCCTGTAACCCCTTTTTTGATATTTGTACATATTTTTTCTTTCTATTATAATGTTAGTGTGTATATATTGTAAATAATGATTACTCTAATAAATTGTTTACTCTATAATAAAAAAAAATGTTTTTTGGTAGAACTCAATGTAACGCACTTAAACATTGTGCTGAAGGATGGATTTAATAGTACGGTGGTCTTGGAGGTGTTTAATGCGTTTTATGGCCGTGGACACCAGTTGTTTTGGCATTTTATCTATGGTTTCAGTAGAACGACAACTAAATCACGTTAACACGTCTTATAACGACAACATATCTACGACGGGTTTATTGAACGATTAAGAATAGAGAATTTTATAGTAGGTAGCTTATTAGCTTTAATGAGCATTTTAACTAATGAGTGATTGAAACCTATTTTAGGCGATTTTCGTGAATAAGACTGTGAGATAATAAATGAGATATATTTTGGACCTCAACAGTTTTTGATTGAATGAAGTTTTGTACGAAGTGTCTAGCTAGCGGGTCCCTTATAATTCTTTTTATTGGTATTATACTTTCAGATCGCCCAATATAATACTCGGCGTTAAAAACTATTAGCTGACCCACGCAACTTCGTCTGCGTCAATAAGAGAGAAAACGAAAGAATAAAAAATACCAGTTTTTGCTACATTTTTCGTTCATGCTCGGCTCCTAATAATCGTAGCGTCATGTTATATAGCCTAAAGCCTTCCTCGATAAATGGACTATCCAACACAAAAATATTTTTTAAATTCGAGCCGGAAGTTCCTGAGATTAGCGTATTCAACCAACCAAACAAACAAACTCTTCTGCTTTATAATAATAGTATAGATGTACCTTACAAATCCAAAATGTCGACTTCGTTGCAGAATAGAATTTGACTTTAGTCGTTATCTTCTGAAGTTTATAAAGGGTGTAAAACATCTCTTCACGAAGCCGAAAGGCACTTGTTCTCCCAATCATTGCGATCATTGTTTTTGTACTACACCATACCTGGGAACCTTCTAGTTACGGAAGTATGGGGGGTCAAAGTTAGAACTTTTTTTTAAATAAAGTTTTTTTTGTTAGAGTTTAAGTTTTAACACCGCCACGACCCCCGTAGTATTCAATCCATCCATCAGCACAATGTTACATTGAGTTCCACCACAAAACGTGATTTATAACATCAAAAAAAAATGGTTTCCCAGCAATATTTTTTACATAAAGTTACATGTACAGAATGCTTGGTTAACGGCTTTGTGATGAGGTGGTTTACAGCCTGTATGTCACCGTAAAATTGTCAAACACGTTATATTGTAATCTCCCTAACGAGATTGTAAAATCTCGAAATTTTGTCAACTAACATACGGAAATATCTCTGCCCCATAATCGGGACTTGGAGCACCCCCACGTTAGGTTAGTTAGGTTCCTTAAAACCGTGCACTCGGAAAGAGGGGCCCCGCCGGATCTCCATCTACTACCTACTAAAGGTTAGGTTATATTAATCAGTATTTCTCAGAAATGGTACATTATCTTTTCATGAGAATGGCACCATTGGGCAAGGGGGACCCCTCCATCCCTCCACACCGCGTGAGTTGACTACCATCGCATGCATTTCACGAAAAATAATGCGTTTTATTGTAAGCAGTATGTTCGTTTGACAATATTTTGAGAGTTTACAATCTCTCTAGTTATTTTACAATCTAACGTGTTTGACAATTTTACGGTGACATATATCCTGTTGATAAATCTCATTGGGGCCTACCAGATACACTCACGCGTCAAATGCTGGCAAGTAAATGAACCGCACATTTGAAGTGGCATCGTACGTATCAGTAGCCGGTGAGTGTAGTTAACATTATGATGAGTTACTTATTTTATATACGACGACAGTATAATAGAATTGATGTAGGTAGTTTAAATACAAAGTCGGGCAATCTTAGGGCAAGGAACTGTTCGATGAATTGAAAGAAATACTCAGAGCATAAAGTATGCATACAGACCAACGCCATCGACACGGCGACAGTCACAGCTGTGTTTCTCACGTGGCGCATTGACCCGGCAGTCGCGGCACTGTTGCGCTTTCAGTACACTCTCGACAAACATATCCCCGAATACCCCCGACTACCCCCGACTGTTCACGAAGCCTTCCCACCGAAATCTAAAAGGCTTGGTTGGTTAGTCTAGACTGACTCACGCATGCGCCCTTCGTCAGACCGCTAAACTCTGCAGGCCACCAAACGTAATTTCCCGGCTTTCCTGTAATGTAAAAGCTAATTTATGTAAGGAAATAAAGTATCTGCTGTTTATATATACGAATCTTATAACGAATTAATCTTTGATTGCCGGTACTGTTTGTCATCATTTGATATCATTAAATATCCGATTAAAGTATAGTGCAGCTCGCGGCACCGGCCGGTTGAGGCCCGCTACGACGCAGCGATTGGTGGTGCACGCAAGGGCTCTTCAGATTGCATCCAAATTGGCTGGCGACGGTCGTGCCACTAATGTAATTGAATCTTAGCATAATAAATTGAACACAGCATTGGACATCACTGCCGGGAGATGAGAGTTGGAAGTAAGTGCATTAATATATATAACAACAGCAGTGTAGAACTGGAAATTGATGCAAGTATTGCTGTTTTATTCATGTAAGTTATTAAAAATGATTATCTAATCGGTTTCCCATAAATTAATGTATTTCTGGATTGAAGGGATTTCGGAACAAAAGATGTAAGCAAAAACCGGCCAAGACCGTGTCGGGCCACGCTCAGTGTAGGGTTCCGTAGTTTCCCGTCCGTCACAATAACAAATGCTTGCATATACGATTATACTACAAACTTAGTCCAGAAATTATTTTGTATTATGGTTCCAAAGTTAGAGGGGGGCATTGTTTTTTACTTTTGGAGCGATTATTTCCGAAATTATTGACCTTATCAAAAAATGATATTAGTAAACCTGTATTCATTTCCAACAATATATCACACGCTAGGGTTGAAATTAAAAATAAAATCACTTCCCACTTTACATATAGGGGGGCTACCCTAATAAAACATTTTTTTCCAGTTTTTATTTTACCACTTTGTCGGCGTGATTGATACACATATTGGTATCAAATGTCAGCTTTCTAGTCCTAACGGTCACAGAGATTAAGCGAGGACGGACAGACAGACAGGGCGAAACTATAAAGGTTCCTAGTTGACTACGGAACCCTAAAAAGTATGCGCGGCGCGATGACGCATAATAATCTGTGCATAACATATGTTTGACTAGAGAGGGCTCTGCACGTCGGACGTCGATCGATGGAGTCTAATGATTATCCCATTACACAATTACCTTTGATATACCGTGAACACTGGGCACAAGTACAATCTGTGCGCGCGCTAACTGCGACGGGGTTTATTCATTGTATTCAATTTTGATTGATAGTTTGTTCCGATTTGATGTTTGAAGGATTGTGTTGTTGTGCGTTTTATAATAAACACTAGCTGACCCACGCAACTTTGTCTGCGTCACATAAAACGAAAGGAAAAAAACCCGTTTTTGCAACATTTTTCATTCCTGCTCCGCTCCTAATGGTCGTAGCGTGATGTTATATAGCCTATAGCCTTCCTCGATAAATGGACTATCCAACACAAAAAAGATTTTTTCAATTCGAGTAGATCCTGAGATTAGCGCGTTCAACCAAACAAACAAACTCTTCTGCTTTATAATATTAGTATAGATTATACGGCCGGATCGCGCCGCGCCGCTGCCGCCGCGCGCCGCCGCCGCCGGTCAACGGCTCAAGTGGTTGCGGTTTACCAAGCTTGCCGCCGACGAGGAACTACAAGACGTAATCTTGTGATTGATTTTAGTTATGATTTGATCAATATATTTTGTGATGTCCAGTTTAGTGGCTATGTGACGGTGTGTGTAAAATAGGCTTAGGCAGAGCAGCGTATACAACGAGCATTTTTAAACCGACTTCTAAAAAACGGGAAAGATTATGTATTCGGCCGGCCTATTTTTTTTTTTCATATAATTGTACACCAATTTATTCATCATTACTATGCCGATTTACGTGAATCTTTGATAAAGGACGCCGCGCGGGCGGCGGCGGCGCCATAAATAACATTCACTTTGCTTGAACAGTTTACGAGTTAGCTCCCATAATAAATATTTTTCTTCTTTGTCTATGATAATAACATGACGGTACCATCATAACTTAGGTATACATAATTATGTCAACCATTATTTATGTGGGACATCGCAACTAAAACATCAATCAAGTTACTGGCTTCCGAAACTATAGTACGGTAGAACAAGCCCTTTGCTTTACAGTATAACCCACAACCGAATAGCTTGTTCGACCGTTAATATTGATATACTTATGTGGAGAAATTTTCTTATTGTTCTTTATATAGTAATTACTGCAGGACAGTCTTTTGTGTTGGACGGCATCACGTTTTGATTGAGTAATAGTATTTTAAAGAAAGCATTTTAAATTTCGATACAACGAGTTAAAAATGAGTTAAGTTCAAATTCCAAGTAGGTACCTACACGATTTTGATACAATTAAACAGTTTAATTAGAAGTTACTGTGTTTTTATTATCAAAATTGCAGGTAATATGCGTTACTTGAGTATGTTTTTCATTATGTATGGTTTTATTGTGCTTTGGAGTACACTCGTCAAAATACAAGTATATTATCGGTCTTAGTAGCAGCGGTTAGCGGTGTCATGACCTCTTCACTCGAAAAGCACTTTCAGCCGTTGGTCTTTCGATTGATCGCTCTTCGATCGTGTCGTACTGCTGTCCCACCGGACTATAAGACTGATAGATGAAGCACAAAAGCAGCATTGCAGGCTCAGCTCTGCTTACACACTTTCGGACTATAAAATCTTCCGCATCGACGTCTAGTTTCTGCTGAGATGGCTACCCTGGCGGAAATAGGCTCGGAAGGATTGTATAATACAATTTTTTTCTCCATTTTGCAGTAAAATTGCAGAATGGTTAGAAAGATGACTGCTGAGTGTATTCAGTTATATTTAGCCACGTATGTCATCTCAAATACATTATTTCTTACCAATATTACGATAAAATAGCAATAACTTGTAACTTGTAGCAGTTAGGAAAAGTTGGACTAAATCATTTTATCTATTTTTGTGATACCTACTTATCCTGAACGCGATATGGAGGTAAGCAAAATTCACAGAACACAAATGTCCAAGTTAAAATGCTCGATTGGATGAGTTATGGCCGACTCCTCATCAAAAAACAAAAGATCATTCCATCCATTCACAACTGTACCAATAAACAACAATATTGACTAGGGTTCCATCTATCTGGCAGAATCTTGTTGCTCCGAAATTCATTTAGCATAACACACTTGGCATAATTTTCTTTAAACGAATATATTAAAGGCATATTTTTTTTTAAATATACTTATTGTTTGGGTGAATGTGTGTATGACCGAATTTAGAATGGCATACTTTTAGATGGCAGTTTTTTATTTGGCATAATTACCTTTGGCATTGTTCAAATTTCGCATAATTTCGTTTAGAATAATGTTTATTTAGAACGACGATTATTTGATATAATTTCACTTGGCATACTATGAAGATTGCAGAATTTCATTTGGAATAATTTAATTTGGCAGTATTGCCATTTTTTAATGCCACAAAATAGCATTTTAACCTTATTTTAAAATTAAAATATTATCTTAAAAAGTCAATATGTTGTGCTAGAAAAGTTAGTGACAGAAACGAATCGCTCCAAAACCGACTCCACGTAGTCTTGTCTGCCCTACCCCTAGAGTGTAATTTAAAATCGCGTAGGCGCGGAGGGGCGAGGCGGGCCGCGAGCTGAGGAGCAGGTGGTTTTAACACTCGCCGCCGCGGCTGAGGCTGGCCGGCTTTGCCGGCCAGCAAGCCGAAGCTGCGGTGGTGAGCGTTGAAACACATCTGCGACGAGAAGCTCGCGTGGGACCGCCGGGGCCCCGCAGCGCCGGAGCCGTGACAGAAACCATGCCTGCTGCATGTTGCATTCTCGTTTGCTGCATGCTTGCTGCATGCTTGCTGCATGCTTGCTGCATGCTTGCTGCATGCTTGCTGCATGCTTACTGCATGCTTGCTGCATGCTTGCTGCATGCTTACTGCATGCTTACTGCATGCTCATTGCATGCTCATTGCATGCATGGTATATGCGGGTTTGCATGTTTGCTGCATGCTTGCTGCACGTTTGATGCATGCTTGCTGCAGGCTTGCTGCATGCTTGCTGTATGCTTACTGCATGCATGGTGTATGCAGGTTTGCATGTTTGCTGCATGCTTGTTGCATGCTTGCTGCATGCATGGTGTATGTTTGTTTGCATGTCTGCCTGCTTCTTACAGGAAAATAAAAACCACATGATCTCAATCTACTGTTTTAATAAAAGAAAGAAAGAAAATTATGCTTATTTAGCCGTTAAACCCAAAATATTATGATTTTCACCTGCAGGCCACGAGTGCCATACGCTCGAAAAACATAAAGAAACACATAATATCGTCGAAAGATTTTGCACTAGTACCAACTAAGTAAAATTATTGTATATTTTATTAAATTAATAACACTGGTATAATTGAATAACGTATAAAATTTATAAAATATATTCATAAAATACATGCAAAAATTACAAAATAGGGAAGTGGATAAAATTCATAACAGTAATAAAATTAGTGACGTAAATATACTAAGAAAAAACAATAAAATTGTACAAAATTAATAACATTGGTAAAATTGGTAAAAGTGATTAACTAATAAGTTAATCACTTAAAAACAATAATTAATACATGCAAAAAGATAATTAATTGAGTTAAATAAAATGTATAGACAATTTTCGTTAAACTAATCTTAAATTAGCTCCTATTGCCTTTAAAAATCCAGTTTCAGTGTAATCTGACTGATTATTTAATATAATTTCAATGCGGCACTTTTTACTCAAAACTTTTTTTTTCTTTGCTGGTGGTGGGGCGCCTGTACTTAGTTTTTCAATTTCTATGATTGAGTATTTTATTTATTTTATTAATTGATTCGATATATTATAGAATCCCACATGATTTGCGCCCACTATGCTATTTATCCTGTGATGCCACGATTCAGCATGATTTTGTGTTCGAGGGATATCCTGGTCGATTAATGACTATTGATATGAAATTTATGCCAATAGATGATTCTAACCCTAAACTTTCTGCGATAGGATGGTTCAACGTTTAATGTTTATGCATATGAAATTTATGCAAAACGATGATACTGACCTCCAACTATCTGCGACAAGATGGTTCGACTTTTAATTTTTATGCATATGAAATTTATGCCTTTAGATGATTCTGACTTACAAAATTATGAGTTTGAATGTATGATAAATGCGTGTCTGCCAAACGATTTTCTGCGAAATGAAGTTTATGCTATCCGCTGTTATGCAAAGTAATAATATGGCATAAAAAGTTCTGCTATAAAGGGTGGACCCTATTGACTATTCCATAAAAAAACAAGACATTTACGTAACAAATTATACACATGTTGACGTATCAAATACAATTGTTACGTACTTATTGTTGTTAATATAAGGTATACGTGCGTGGCCATCATCACAAAATATAATCTTGTTTATCAAACACATTTCACAATAATACATGTAATACAAGGGGCTAAAATGACCCATTATAGACGAGGTAGTTTTACTACCGAGCTTTATCGAGGTAGTAAATAGGAACCGAGATGGGATTTTAGCGCCGTGTGTTACACCATACTCTTCACTGCGACTGCGAGAAAATAAAACAACCATATTTAATGTGATAGTTTATTTTATTAAAAACTAAATGCGTTTTCGAACACCGACGACGAAAATTTAAAAAAAAAATACTTTTTTCCCAAGGGCATAATTTGCAATTTTACGCCCGCTCTAGTGTGCTATTATGACGGTCTTTTCGAGCAAGAGGAGTGAAAAATATGTCTTACTAAAATCACACCTCATCCAAGCGACAAAAAAAATGCATATGAAACGTCGAATACATTGTCTAATTATTTAACATTCTAGACTCCTGATAAACTATTTTATGTATGTGTGTATTCGCTTATACATATTAACAATCCCTCTCATTGAGAGGAGGCCGTGTCCCAGCAGTGGGAACATTATAGGCTGCTGATGATGATGATGATATTAACAATCGAGCACTTTGTTTCTCTGCAGCTAGGCGATGTGCTGGGCATGGCCACGGCGCAGATGAACATCAGTGATCTGCGCAAAGTGTTAGGCCTGCCAGTAGAAACCGAGTCGCCCCCTGCACCCCCCTCAGATGACGACTCTGCCCCCCGGACACCGTTCAACGCTCTGAGGGTCCGACGGCAGAGTATGGAACAGCTCTCCTTGATACAGGTGTGTCATTTATCCATATTAATAACCAAAAGGTAAAAAAAAACCGACTCCAAAAACACAAAAAAGTGTAACATATCTTTAGCTTCAGTAGTCGGTGACAAAAAACTAAGTAAATCAATCAAACAAAGGTCACCGACTTCTGAAGTTATAGTTATGTTTCACTTTTTTGTGTTTTTGGAGTCGGTTTTTTTTATTTTTCACTTTTTAGGGGTTCACTTGTGCTTACCCCTTCACAGCGTAGCGGCGTGATGTTATGTTATGAACTGGTTTAAACAATAGATAGAGATGAGATTTCAGCAATCCCTGTCCATTTGCTATCAATTATTGAGGAGTTCCGTTGCCTATCTCCGAAGTTCTTCATCAGATCTTCACTAAATTGGAATGAGACCACTTTAAGAAAGTACTCTTTCAAAAACTACCCAAATCACATCTAGTGTGCCTATAAAATTTGAAGAGTTCTCTTAATTTCTCCAGGATCCCATCATCAGATCCCGACTTGATGATTATGGAACCACCTGGTAGGTATACCCTTTCAAACAAAAAAAGAATAATTCAAATAGCTCCAGCCATCTTCGAGTAATCGGGGAACATACATAAAAAAAAGGTTCCGACGAATTGAGAACCTCCTCCTTTTTGAAGTCGGTTAAAAAAGGAACCCTTATAAGATCACTTTCTTGTCCGTCTGTCCGTGTGTCACCACCTATTTTCTCAGAAAAGTGTGGACCTAGCGAGTTCACAACAGAGGAAACCCGTGTCATGTAGTGTGACTTGCATGGCTTGATGATGGTGATTTATGCAGCGAATGATTAAACACATTAGTTAACAATGTATTTGGTGTTATTATTTATCAGACACTACGTTATTAAAACATTGTTAGGGATTCATTTTTACCTGGGTTTTAGCCTATAACTCAAAACGGACAAACATTTCATCAAAGTCGTCTTATTAAATCTTGTTTCATTTAAAAATACCTACCCAACGACGTATAGCTCATTGCTATTGGAGGGGTGTACCAGCTTACATACATTTTTGCCCATTGTTCTTTATAGCAGACAAGTACTCAAGTCTGTGGTGGGTATCAGGTGTATAAAAATCGATGTCCTGAGGCAACACGAATTTATATTTTCGCGTATTTACAACTTTTTTGTTTTTCGAAATTGTTCCTTTACTTGTGCTGTAAAACTAGCTTGCTAGCTAGCTTTTAACCAAAATTGACAATTCTTGGTGAACCGGAAGTACCCTATAGGTTTTGGGTCGAAACTCTTAGGCTAAGAACTCACGGAGCGATTTTCGCCCGCAACCGCCGCGGTCGTGGATCTGCGGTTTTATTTCAAAACTCACGACACCGGTTATTCGCGCGGTTACGCGGCCGCCGCGGTTGCTATCATCGCCCGCAAACGTGGCGGGCGATGATCGCAAGATTGCAAGACGGGCGGTTAACGATCAGTTGAGGTCCAGACTTCCATGGGCACACAGCAGAAACGAGCCGTTGCGTTATACTTACTTCATAGAAGAATTAAAAAAAGAAGGCCTGTTAGGGACCTAGCTAAGGACTTAACTCAATAAGCAGTGGACTGTAATTTACAAATAGTATAATCCAAAATAGGTACAAAAATGATGTTGGTAAACGTAAGAAAAGTGCGCGCGCGTCGTCTTCAGAGATCGGTAGCGAAGTGGGCTCGTGGCCCGCGTCCCGCACGTCGCACGCCGCACCTCTCGCCGCCGCCCGCCGTCGCCCGCCGTCATCCGACAGCAGCCGAAGATTGCCGAGTGGTCGGAGGCGCCCGAACATCCTCCCCGGGTTGAAGAATTCAAGTTAGAGGAAGTGGGCAGACGTTGTTGTAGGCCCGCACCACCGTTCCTCTCTTCGTCTTCAACTCCACTACCCGTGTGGTCCCGTCGCTGCCAGGGAAGACCTTGATGACACGCCCCAGTGGCCACACCAAGGGCGGTTGGCCTTTCTCTTTGATGAGCACCAGTGCTCCCATTGAAAGTTGGCCTGTTGACGCTGTCCATTTAGTTTTTAGCTGGAGCAGAGAAACATATTCTAATTGAAAACGATTCCAAAAATGTTGCTTTATTTGCTCCACTCTTTGGTAGCGCTCCAGTCGCCCGATGTTGTGATCAGTAACCTGTGGATGCGGAACAGATATTAGTGGTCGCCCAATTATAAAGTGTCCAGGAGTGAGAACGGAGAAATCTAGAGGATCAGTGGAAAGAGGGGTAAGAGGACGGGAATTTAAGACGGCCTCTATTTGAGTCAAACACGTGACCATCTCCTCGTATGTCAAGTGAGTTAAACCTAAAAGTCTCTTTAGGTGATGTTTAGTGGATTTGACGGCGGCTTCAGCAATACCGTTGAAGTGGGGGGAGTATGGAGGCGCGAAAGAAAATTTGATGCCTTGTTGAGCGACTTCAGACTCGAGATTCGAGTCTTGTAAGAACTTACGCAGCTCATTGCAACTGCCTACAAAGTTTGTCCCATTATCGGACAAGATGCTTTCGGGTTTACCACGGCGAGCCACGAAGCGGTTCAAAGCAGCCATGTAGGCTTCTTTCGTGAGGTCTGTAACAAGCTCGATGTGAACAGCCTTAATGGCAAGGCAAACAAAAATGCACAGGTACGCCTTTATAAGCCTACACCCTCGCCCTTTGCGATCAGCTATCAGCACTGGTCCAGCATAATCCACACTACAATTTAAAAATGGGTGCTCTAAATGTGTTCTTGAAGAGGGTAACTGACCCATTGTAGGTTGCACAGTTTGGCACTTGTGTTTAAAACATTTAATGCATTTTTTAACAATTAATTTAGAAAGATTTCTACCACCGAGAGGCCAATACATTTGGCGTATATTTGCCAAGAGCAGCTGAGGGCCGGCGTGTAAACAATCGAGGTGATATTTATTAAATATGATTTTAGTTACATGGTGCTTACCACATAATAATACCGGGTGCTTGACATTATAATCATAAGGTGAGTTGTCGAGTCTTCCTCCTACGCGTATGAGACCATTTGAATCTGCGAAAGGACTCAAAGAAATAAGCCTATTTTTTCTTGGTAACGGCTTTCCTGATTCCAGTAAGTGATACTCATTAGGAAACATATCTATTTGAGCGTGACGTAAAATAAGATTTGAAGAATTTGTAAGTTCTTCACAAGATAGGGACCCACGATATTGACTATTTTTATGTTTTAAATTGTAAATAAATCTTAGTATGTAAGCGACGACTCTCTGTAAGCGATTATAATTAGAGTGTTTGTGAATGAGTGATTTAATGAGTAAATGATGATTGTTGCATGATTGTTGATGCGATGAGTGATTAGAAAAGTGTGATGACACAACTTCAGGTAGATCTTGTTTCAAGTTTTCACTGGGCATTTTTGGCCAATATGTTTCATCTTTTAACAAAAATTGAGGACCTGACCACCATAAGGAACACTCGCTGATAAGGTCAGCCTTCAGCCCGCGAGAAACAAGATCCGCCGGATTTTCCTTCGACGGCACGTAGCTCCACGTGTGCCCTGTAGTGCATTCTTGTATTTCATTGATGCGATTTCGAACAAACGGTTTTAATAAATTTGGTGTCATGGCAAGCCAACTCAACACTATTGTCGAATCGCACCAAAAATAGCATTTACTAACGGGTTTGGTGAAGGAATTCCGTACATTAGCACACAGTCTTGCTCCTAATAAAGCCCCACATAACTCCAGTCTAGGGATGGTTGTTGGCTTGATTGGTGCAACACGATTTTTGGAGACCAACAGCTGTACTTTTACTAACCCATTCCTAGTTCTAGACTTTATATAAATACATGCACCATAGGCCTTTTCGGATGCGTCTGTAAACACATGAATCTCATTTATTGTTGAATTATCACATGAAATCCACCGGGGTATTTTAAGGGTGTTTAAACATGGTAGACTGTTCACGAACATTAGCCAGGAGGTATGTATATTATCTGGTACTTGCTCGTCCCAGTCACACTTAGCCGTCCATAGACTTTGGATGATAATTTTAGCCTCAATGATGCAAGGACCTACCAGACCTAATGGGTCAAATATTTGACTAATCACAGATAAAATGTGGCGCTTTGTGATTGGTTTGCTGGTATCGACCGATATTAAAAACTCGAGAGAATCAGCTTTACATAGCCAATACAGACCTAACGTTTTAGATGACACGTTTCTATCCTCAGACAAGTTCAACCTATCCGAATGCCCTGAAACACCGGCAATTTCTGTTAAAATATCTAAACAATTAGATTGCCACTTTCTCAGATGAAAAGGAAAAGGGTCAAGGATGAAAAGGGAAGGGAAAAGATCCTGGACAGTGGGCCCCACCATTTGGATGTCATTAAACGACACTCCAGAAGTAGTAGCTGCTGATGCATCGAAGACTACCCTGAGCTTAGTTGTGGTACTGGATTCTCGGATGACTCCATGATGTGGCAAAAAATACTCAATTTGGTTACCTGAATGAGGTTTCCTTGATGAGTCATTCACACTCATGTGCCCTAAGCTCACGTACTCCTCGATGAACGCAACATATCTTTCCTTAAAGGCAGGATCACGTTGGAAACGACGTTCCAAAGATAAAAATCGACGTTTAGCCATTTCATATGACTCGCCTAACTCACTGGGATCATTTTTAAGAGGCATTGTAACAATGAATTGCCCGTTTTGATCACGCACAGTGTTAATACGGAAGCTTTCTTCGCAAGCTCGTTCTTCCTGTGACAAGGAATGCTCAGAAGCAACGGAATCGAGCTCCCAAAACCTATTTAAACTGTTATGCAACTCGTTCATGGAGATATTACAAAAATGTGAATATATATTTTTGGATGGACGTTTTGGAAGAGCCACAGAGCCTGATACTATCCATCCAAGCTTTGTCTCATGTAACTTGGGCTTTGCTTAATTTTTGCCTAAATTTATGGATGTATTGCCTAGAATATTCCAAAATACTTCAGCACCAACTAGTATGTCAATCTCTGATGGAACATTGAATGACGGATCGGCTAGATTCAAATCTAACGGTATTGGAATGCTACTTATGTTGACGAAACTAGACGGCAGCAATTTGGTAATTGTTGGCAATATGAAGCAATTTATATCTGTCTTATAGCTGCCGCTGCACGATTCAATAGTTAGGTTGCAAGACTGTGTACTTGATGTAGTGTGACTGTTTATACCTGTCACCGTGGAACTCGTGCTACGTCGAGGAAGTCCTAGCCGATCGCATAGTTTCTGCGTAATAAAATTAGCTGTGCTACCATTATCAAGCAGGATCCTGGCGTCGCTCCTGATGCCTCGGTGGTTCACCACTCTCACCAACGCTGTGGACAGTAAAACATGAGAGGTAGTATGCTGGGAACGAGCGTCACTCGACAAGGAGATGTTTTCTGAGGTACCAATGTGTGGAGCGGCACCTCCAGAAATATCAGTGGGCAATGCTACACTGTTTGGCATAGGATCGTGTATATGAGTAGGCTGTTCCACATGTAAAAGGGTGTTATGTCTACCTTGGCAATATTTACAGCGAGCTAATCTACATCGTTTTGTCAAATGACCACTACGTAAGCAGTTAAAACAAACTTTAAACTCCTTGACCTTTAGTATACGTTGTTCTACGTGTAATTTTCGGAACTCTTCACAAGTGTACAATAGATGATTTTGTTTGCACAAGGGGCACTTTACCTCATACCTTTGTTTTGTGTTATTGTCAGGTTGATTGGCTGCCACTACTAATGACTTATGTTTGCTTCCCACTTGATTGCCATGAGTGTTAGTACTGGTTTCTATGTTAACTGTGTCCTTGTTATGTTCTAATGTTTCCAATAAATCTGCTTTTTTGCTAATAAATGAACAAAATTGTGAAACTGTTGGTTTTGTTGGTATGGTATTACGATGAGCTTCCCATTCCCTGCTAGTGATAGGATCTAGTTTACTTGCCATATTATAAATAATCAACGTATCCCAACTTTCCGTGGGCTCGCCCATTAAATTCAAGGCTCTAAGATTTTTATTGATGAGATCATTTAAACGACGCAAAGAAGAGGATGATTCTTGTGTAATACAGTCTACACTATGTAAAGCCTTAAGATGAGTATCTACTAAAAGCCTACTATTATCAAAGCGGTCGCATAGTAACTTCCACGCCATTTGATAATTATCACCTTTAAAATCAATATTTTTAATTATTTCTAAGGCATCGCCTTTAAGCGACGCACGGAGGTAGTGGAACTTACTAATTGCATCTATGCAACTACTGTTATGGATTAGTGACAAATATGTATGTCTATACTCAAGCCAGTACTGATAACCACCATTAAAATTAGGCAAATCTATTTTAGGTAAGCGTATAAAGTTACGTTGTTGGAACGATTCACCTGATTGTTTGTTCACCGAGCCTGTTACAGACCCGTAGTCACCGCTGTCGTCGTTGGCAAGCAGGCTGTTCACCTGCGCCACGAGTGCATGGTAACGGTCCTCAAACTTAGCTCTCTCTGCGTACGCCTCGTCGGGATCATCCGAAAGCACCTCGATGTCCATCTGTAAATTGTTAAATTCATCGTATGTAGCTTCAAATTTTTTAAAGCGGCTCTCCAACTCTAAGCGTTGAATGTCGGAAATAGTCTTGCAACTAAGAAGCACATTCATGTAATTGTTGAAATTTGTAAGCTTTGCCTTAATGGCACTTCGTTTTCTCAACAATACGTCTAAAGAGGCCATAGCGTAATCCAGTAAGAAAATCAATAGGTAATATCAACACTAAATTGATTATGCGTAGCAAAGTTTCGTGAAGAAATTGGCAGTTAAGTTTAAACTAAACACATAAAAAGTGAATGAATAGCCGCGTGACCTTGATGAACGTCACCGGTCAATGACCGCTCAGCTGTTGCGCACACAGTCGCATGCACCTACGTAACGGTACACAGCCTGATAGTTTAGCAGTGAGCAAGCGCGTAAGCGTAAGCAGTGCACAAGAATGAAAGGGATAGCTAATGTTAACACTTAAGTATTGACTCAAATATGAACGTGAATAACGGAAAATAATTTGAATTTAACGGAATAAAAACACAAGTTTTTGTTTGAAATGGCAGAAAAGGATATAGAAGGAATATAATTGGAACAGACTCACACAATACCGAATCCTTATCCTCAAGAAACCTGTCCTGAAATTCTTCCAAGCGATGACTCGGCGTAAATCGTCTAATCCAGTCGATGTAATAAGCGCCGGCGTCGTTATCAAGACTTGGTGAAATACAGTCTAGTCCAGTTCCTGTTCTTCCTTTGTTCTATCGACTTCGGTAGAAAAAACCGTTGCTCCGGTGACGCATCGAATTCAAGTTTTCTTGTCCAAAGTTCACCAACGTCGTAATGCCAGTTGCCGCCGAAAGTGGTTAAACCAAACGCGACTATAAAGAGGCTCGAAGGACCATTTGTTAGGGACCTAGCTAAGGACTTAACTCAAAAAGCAGTGGACTGTAATTTAAAAGTAGTATAATCCAAAATAGGTACAAAAATGATGTTCGTAAACGTAAGAAAAGTGCGCGCGCGTCGTCTTCAGAGATCGGTAGCGAAGTGGGCTCGTGGCCCGCGTCCCGCACGTCGCACGCCGCACCTCTCGCCGCCGCCCGCCGTCGCCCGCCGTCATCCGACAGCAGCCGAAGATTGCCGAGTGGTCGGAGACGCCCGAACAAGGCCCAAAAGGTTCTGGGTGCATCCACTGATTAAGGACAGAGATCGTTATGGATTATTTGTTACTCTTATTAGTGAATTAAAGAAGGACGAAGAAAAATCGCCCGCCAACCGATCGCAAAGCGCGCGGGCGCCACCCGCCGAGGCTGCGGGTAACCGCGGCCCGCGCGATTCTACTAGTTGCCCGCCGGTACAGCGGGAGCCGCATACAACCGCGTACACCGCGGGCGTAAAACGCGTCGTGAAATGTGCTTTAATTTTTTATATAAATATTTGCATTCTGCAGAAGCTGCGGGCCCGCAACCGCAGCGGACGCGGGCGAAAATCGCTCCGTGAGTTCTTAGCCTTATTAGTTCCTGTTGACCTAGAATAACAAAATCTTAGAATCTTGAGCGTTAGCCAGGGAATCAAAAGAGCACGAGGTGAAAAATCTTTGCACTCGAGTGCAACACGTAACTTTTCCTCCCACCTCAGCGAGGAAATGAATAAACACAAAAAAAAATGAACATTATTAACTAATTCAGTTAATTGCATTGCGGCCGTTCGCAGTAGGGGAGACCGGGTACAAAAGTAACACTTTGTACTTTGACACTGGTTTCTCGTTATCTACACTAATATTATAAAGAGGAAAACTTTGTTTGTTTGTTTGTTTGTTTGGTTGTAATGAATAGGCTTAAAAACTACTGGACCGTTTTTAAAAATTCTTCCACCATTCGAAAGCTACATTATCCACGAGTAACATAGGATATATTTTATCCCCGTACTCCCACGGGAACGGGAATTACGCGTGTGAAACCGCGTGACGTCCGCTAGTTTATTATATTTATGATGAAATGAATATAGCCACATAATACTTTCGATTATGCTCTACAAATTTGTATATTAATTTACATCATTATTTGCTGTTTATTGTGAATTACAATGCTTTAAAAAAAAAACGACGATTGTTACTTTCGACCCCGGGGCCAGGACGAAAGTAACACGGTGTGGGTCGGAAATAACATGGTTAAGGTGCATGTAATAAATATGAAATGGTGTATAAAATCAAATTATTTATTATAAAACACACAAAAAAACAAAAGCAATCTTCTTCGTCACATGAATTATTGTTATGATCAATGTTTTCTTTTACATTTAACTTGCCTTCTTTGTTCTTTTTCCTTTTCCGTTTTGTACATGTATCAGGTTGTAAATTAGTTTTTTGGCTTTTATTCTTTCTTAGTATTCTTCTTCAATCGCATTTGCGATTGAAGAAGAATGCAGCAATGATATACTCGTATTTATCAGTAACAGCTAGAGAAAATGCTTTTTGACAATACCAGGAATGTAATGTTGTCAGCGTTTGACCAGGATTATTTCGTATCCAGTTGTCTGTAGTTGTGTTTATCATTTTTTGAATGGTAATTTTTCTTATGTATCAATACAATGTCACATGGCAAACATTGTACTTTTGTGCCAGGGCTCTAATTGTGGCATTCTCTTTGAAATGCTCGTCAGCTGCTTTTATGTACATGTACACGTCCATAATTATGTCAGTGGTCCTTCTTGGTGTCTTTTTCACTCGTCGCGGTATTCTGTTTGTAAATAAAAACAATTAATTTACTTAAAATAATAAGGGAATCATATGTATTGCATTATGGGGACAAAAGTAACATGTTACTTTTGTACCCGTAGTGCTGTGTTACTTTTGTACCCAACCACGATTTTGTTAATTCATGAATGCCTGCATAAAAATAGAACTTGCTATTCCAAAATCAATAACAACATCGTATAAACAATCTAATTAAAAATTACACTGCAAATAGTCACATTGATATCACCATTTGAACACTACGTGAACACTAATGAGTAAATGACAAAAAACTTACTTCTGGTTCTTAAAATCACGTGGCGTCCTCTAGCACAACTTTACGGCACGGAGCGAGCGCGGCGACTAAATATAAGCTAGGGGAGCATAGCTGGCTGTCTCCTGACGGTAGCAGAGCAGCGTTTATACCATTTGATATACCTACAGAGCGTTTGTTACTTTCGACCCGCCGTTACTTTTGTACCCGGTCTCCCCTACACAGATGTGCTCGTTAGCAGTATTTATTTAATGCAATAATAGTGACCTGGTTTTAGTATTTTGCGAAGTGTGCAGTTTATTAAATAATGGAAACATAAAAATAGTGAACTTGTAGAAAAATGGATAACAGCCCCTGTAATTCAGGTGGTCGAGTGCAAACCAATGCCTCGCCAGCGAAAATCCAGTTTAACTTCACCATCGATTGGTTATCCACGCCAGACATCCAAGAATGGATGTCATCCGTTCAGCTAAAGTTAAGTGAGGTTTGCTTGATTGCCACAGATGGCAAACTCAACTCGGAACAGAAATTGAAAGTTACCAACCTATGCCTAAAGTAGAATCTGAGACCACTCAAATGGCAGTGCTGTATCAGGCTCTGAAGCAGAAATCCCGTCAAGCTCTACATATAATCGATGACCTGAAAGAAAAACGCAGCCTCGCAGAACAAATTTCGGAGCTCAAACAGACAATTAAGGACTCTGGAGGGATCCAGTAATTATGTTCGTCCAATTAATTTAAGTGCCGTGGCCGTTTATCCCAACGATAAACTGAAGTCGAGTGACGAGACGAGAAACCTCGTGCAAAACATCATTCGCCCTGATGAAATGAAGCTCCAAGTACGTGGTGTGCGGAAAACCAAAAATGGAGGTGTCATTATCAGCACCGAGACCAAACAAGACGCCGATAAACTCAAGCGCGCAATCCAGACGTCTACATCAGGACTCACCGCTGACGAGCCCACAAAGCGCAAACCACGGATCACGGTTGTGGGAGTGCCGACTTCTTCGGCTGATGCTGACGTCTTCAGGTTCATGTACGAACAGAACATCGCCGATATTCTGTTCGTACATGCTTCCAGCAATGTCAGTGGATACCTTTCTGAACGAAGTTAAATTTAGCCACAAATCTGGAAAGAAAGATGGATCGACCTGTAACTTTGTTATCGAAGTCCCAGCCAAAATACGTAGAGTCTTGATATCTCAAGCAAGACTTTTTATCAATTGGACCTCCTGCCCTGTTAGAGACTTCACTTTGGTTACCAGATGCTACAAATGCCAACATTTTGGTCATGCAGCAAAATCATGCAGAGAGGTAAACTCCACGTGCTCGCGTTTTAAAAAGCCCAACAACCACAGAACGGGAGATGTTGAGTGCCCGGCTAGAAGAAATTAGCAGAATATAGTACATCAACTCCATCGACTACGAGGGCGCGTAGAACGTCAAACTCTAGTTTAGACTTCCGCGTTTGACGCATATTGCTGAAACAACATGGCAATAAGAGACCACTGCGCCGACATACTTATTAATATCGATTTTATTTATTGTAAGCACATTAATTGCTAGGTGCATAAATCGAATAAAAACAAGAGCGTCTCGAATGTGTTTCGCAACCTTTAACAAATTCTGCTGACGCAAATATTTTCGCGTAACATTTATGTGTTTAGTTCTAAGTTATTAGAGTTTAAGTACGCTATGTATTTTTTTTTGTGTAGTAAACAAAAAGAACTTCTGTCCTATTATATAGCATATTGTTAGAGCTCCTGCAGCCTGTGATACAGGATTATCCTAGTACAGGCATCATTCATTGTTATACCTATATTATTAGTTTTTAGATTCCTATTGTATTTTACTTTCTAAGATTCTGAATAAAGATTTATTATTTTATTATTATTATAATTCTGTTGGCGTCAAATAAACTTCCTCGTCGCTAGATAATGAGAGGTCATTTTAGGTTTTTCACTTGTTTTAAGGTTGGATTTCTTTTATTTATTGTATTATTATTATTTTTTAACCTAAGGTGTTAACAATGTGACGTGAAAAGAAAATGGCGCGCGGAAAACATACTTAAAACTAAAAAAGTACACCAAGAAGGTTCCGGGTCTGAGTTCTTAACAAATTCAAAAATAAATGTATGGTTAATTCGGCACCATAGAGGTAAATAGTTTTTCATCCCCCCATCTCGGAAAGAGTATTTTTGCTCTTCGATATCTGAGTGCAAAAGCCGTTTTTATCGTCATGAGGGTAAAGTAAATTTGAATTTAGAACATCGTGTGCACTAAGCATGTGAATTCAAAACATCATTAAACCTATTTACTTCTACCTCTATGGTGCCGAATTTATCATACAATTTTTTTTTTATTTGTTAAGAACTCAGACTCGGAACCTTCTTGGTGTACTTTTTTTTAATATGTTTTCGCGCGCCATTTTCTTTTCGCGTCATATTGTTAACACCTTAGGTTAAAAACAAGGAATCCAACTTGAAAACAATTGAAAAACCTAAAATGACCACTCATTATCTAGCGACGAGGAAGTTTATTTGACGCCAAAAGAATTAACTGAATTTGTTAACAATACGCATTTTTTTGCGTTGTTCCATTTCCTCGCTGAGGTGGGATGAAAAGTTACGTGTTGCACTCGAGTGCAAAGATTTTTCACCTCGTGCTCTTTTGATTCCCTCGCTAACGCTCAAGATTCTAAGTTTTGAATCACTTGCTGCGCTCGTGACTCAATTTTAGAATCTTTCGCTTGCTCTGTCATCAAAATTGAGCACGCGGTTAAAAAACAACTTTGCACTCTTGTATAACAAATAACTATTAATGATGTTTTGAATTTACATGCTTAGTGCACACGATGTTCTAAATTCAAAACTTTCCCTCTAGACGATAAAAATGGCTTTTGCACTCAGATATCGAAGAGCAAAAATACTCTTAGATGGGGGGATGAAAATGATCTTTTCACCCGCACGAAAGAAGTGTCTTTCCTCTACTAAAACAGTGAGGAAAGTTGGTTTTTCCTCAGTTTGAACAGTGAGGAAAGTAATGATCCTGAACCTGGCCTGATTTTTTTATATTAAGTTTTAAAGATATTGTAGAGGATGTGGTCACCGTTTTCCGGCACGAAAAGTTTGGACAAAGATTTATTTCCAACAAGTGTAAAAATAAAAAGGAAGTCCCGAAAACCTTTTCCCAGGAAGGACGCAGGTTAGGAACTGTTGGTGCTCTAATACAAAAAATGACAATCTGTCTTATTATACGCAGGCTTTAGTAACCAAGTCTAATGTGATCGCTTCAAGAGAGACTTAATCCACGAATGCATATTGCCATGCTAGTGCAGTCTCTCAAATAAAATAATATACTAGCAGAGGTCATTCAATCACGGAGAATCTTGACACCGCGATTCAGGATCGTGACGTATTTGTACAGCGCCATCTACTGTCGAATTGGCGGCACTAAGTAGTATGTCGCTTGTGGTTATAAAGGTTTGCTACAATATTTCAAAAAATAAATAATTTTATGCTTAGAATAGAAAAAAATATGTTTTTTTATAAAATTTATCAAATTATTGTAAGTGTATAAGTTTAAAAACATTTATTTATTTACCTATGATGACTGAATACTTTCTTGCAGGGAGCGGTGAAAAGTTTTGTTTGCAACATGTGAGCAAGTTCTATTCGTTTCAAAAAAAAATTTTTGAAACGTTTGTAAAATCAAAACTAATATAATAGGAAAAACGAACTTTCCTCAAATGTTGGATAAATAACTATTACTTTGTAAGTAGGTTTTACAAACACTTTTGCACATCTATTTATTTTTTTGAAAACTAAATCAATCAATCAATCAAAGCATTTATTTCAAGTAGGCCAATAACAGGCACTTTTGAATTGTCGAAACAAAGATGAAAATTAAATGTAGCTACAGTCCCAGTCACAAGACATAAAAACTGTGAAAGTACTGTAGTTCCCCATTCCCTAACGTAGATCTCTATGGAGAAGAACGGGCAAGAAACTCCATGGACACTCTTTTATATCATATTATTGTTACAAAATCTTGGGTACATCATTCATGTTGAGATGGTGGATTATGTGAGAACAATGTAGCAAGGTGTGCACGTTAAGTGTCCATAGTAAAAACAAAATAATTCCTTTAAATAAGCCATGGCAACTAAGAGATGACCAGTCACAACTGACAGCACCCGTTCACGAACATGACGCATGGATCAGCACCATTCAGCTCAACCACTTTGAAGGGAGCTAAATGGTCCGACACACGCGCCACCATCAGCGAGACATTAGAGTGAGCATGACATACTCTCAACCGCCAGGGCACATTCAAGTCAAAAACTAAAGTAGGTTTCCAGTGAATGATAGCTTTCTAGTACATAGTACTCACACAATATGGGCTATGCGATTATATAATACTAACATTGCATCTATACAATGCAAAGATAGTTGTACAATCTTCAGCAGCTCCAAGAATACCATTTAATGCTATCAAGATTTGCGCCCCTGTCCTTGTGGAGCAGGACCAGCATTGAGCCAAGCATTTTTATCAGCGATATAATCGCTCAACTTGTAATATGCTTGCTTACATAGTGTGCGTTTAATACATGTTTTAAATTTCGTCTCATTCAGTTCAAGAATACTTTGTGGAATTTTATTATAGCATCTCAAACAGTACCCCATGAAAGATGAGTCTACTTTAGCGAGTCTAAAGCCTGGCTGAACTAGTTGGTCCCTATTTCTAGTACTGTAATTGTGTCTGTCGCCTCTTTTACCGAAAAGATGCAGATTTTTTCTGACGTACATTATGTTTTCGTAGATGTATTGGCAATGAACCGTCATGATGCCAATATCCTTAAATAGTTCCCTTAGAGAATCGCGCCTACGAAGATTGTAAATGGCTCTGATGGCTCTTTTCTGCAGAATAAATATAGACTCAATATCAGCAGCCCGTCCCCATAGCAAAATACCGTAAGACATTATACTATGGAAGTAACTAAAATAGACCAGTCTAGCGGTATCCACATCAGTGAATTGACGGATTTTTCTAATGGCATATGCTGCTGAACTTAAGCGCCCCGCAAGAGATGTTAAATGAGAACCCCATTGTAGCCTTGAATCAAGCGTAAGCCCCAGGAAAACCGTTTTATCTACGAATTCGAGTTTCTCTTTATTCAATACTAGCGCCCGCCACGCGGTTTCACCCGCGTAATTCCCGTTCCCGTGGGAGTACGGGGATAAAATATATCCTATGTTACTCGTGGATAATGTAGCTTTCGAATGGTGAAAGAATTTTTAAAAACGGTCCAGTAGTTTTTAAGCCTATTCATTACAACCAAACAAACAAAGTTTTCCTCTTTATAATATTAGTGTAGACTAGCTGTACCCGGCATGCGTTGCAATGCATTTTTTCCTACCTACCTACCTACCAGTCTACTTCTCACCGTTTAAACCTTCCCTGGACTACGACAAACATTTTAAAACCAAAATCAGCTCAATCGGCCCAGCCGTTCTCGAGTTTTAATCAGACTAACGAACAACAATTCATTTTTATTTATATAGATAGATTATCTCACAATCACTACTTTTAACATTCGGTAATGAAAATCTTATGCATTTTTTTTTTTTTCATTTAATACCAAATTGTTTGCTGTGAACCAATTTTGGACCTGAAGTAGAGCATCATTCACGTCATCTAGATTTTTGGCCCGTCTATTTATCTTAAAAATTAGAGAAGTGTCATCAGCAAACAACACCAAATTTTGAGATTGGTGTTTCAACAAATAGGGTAGATCATTTATATAGACTAGAAAAAGGAAAGGACCCAATATTGAGCCTTGCGGAACCCCCATTTTTACATTCAAACCCTGTGAATTATTAACCGTTTATTTGAACATGTTGTTTTCTATCGCTCAAATAAGATTTTAGCAGGCTAGTTAAGTTAAGCAAGTTGGCAAGTTTACCCAGTCCGTAATGCTCCAGTTTCAAAAGTAATGTGTCGTGATTTACGCAATCAAAAGCTTTGGAGAGAGGTCACAGAAAATTCCTATTGCGTCTTGGGACTCTTCCCACGCAGCAAATATATGCTTTAATAGGGTTACACCGGCGTCAGTTGTACAACGTCCCTTGGTGAAACCATACTGTTGATCATGGAAGATTCCGTTGGTGTTAAAATGATAGAGCATTTGATTAAGCATTACTTTTTCAAAAACCTTGCTAAAAACTGGTAACACGGATACAGGTCTATAATTATTGGCATCTTTACTGTCCCCGGATTTGAAAAGAGGTATGACTTTACTGTATTTCTTTAAATCAGGGAAAACTCCTTGGTCTACACATAAATTAAAAATTAAAGCTAAGTACGGGGCTATGGTCTCAAGTATAGATGTGCAAACTTTGATAGACATTCCCCATAAATCTTCAGTCAGTTTTATTTTAATTTGCCGGAAAGCTTTAATAACTGTCATGGGGTTAATGTGTTTAAATTTAAATTCAGCCAGGCAGCCAGACACATTCGCCTTTAATAAGCCAATTGAGGCTTCAGGTGAGGAATTAAGAGCCTCCGTAGTTTTTATTGGTATTTCGGTAAAAAAAATAACAAATTCTTGAGCTACTTCCTGATTAGAGCTTTTAAGACCACATGCTGTATCTAATGTAAAAGTATTATTACGTATTTTCTTTCTGTTGGTCTCGTTATTTATAACTTTCCAAACGGTTTTTATTTTATTTTCTGCTGTTTTGATCTTGTTGCTAATGTGCAGGGCTTTAGCAACCTTGCAAGTATTTCTAAAAATCTTTGAATACGTAGCAACATACTTGCTAAAAGTTTCAGTGTTTATAAAAGGCTTAAGGCTGTAAAGCTCAAATAGCCTTTCCCTACTTTTTCTGATACCTCTAGTTGCCCAATCACTAAACATAAATTTAGGGCAAATACTCTTTGTCTTCTTTTCAAAAATTTTGTTGAATTCCGTGTGAACTAATGAAAAGAAACGATCATACAATTGATTTATATTAATATCCTCTTGGCTCATTACACTTAACTTGTTCTGTAGGGAAGTATTATACTTACCTCTTTAATTTGCAAGAAGTTATAGGTCTAAATTTAATCTGAACTTTTTGTACTGGAGTTTTACACCTAAAAGTTACAGTTTGTCCGCTATAGTCAGACGGCAAACAATTTATTATGGCTTTATCTAAGTAATCACAATCGCAGTAAACATTATCTATACAAGTAGCAGAAGAAGTTGTGATTCTAGTGGGTTCAATAAAAACGTTAGTCAAGTCAAATGACTTAAAAAGATTTAATAACCGACTGCTATTTGAATTTTCTTCTAAAATATTGATATTGAAATCACCACAAATTACTTTAGATTTATTACTGGTTGCTAGTTTTGCCAGGACATCTTCCATTATAGATTCAAATATGGAAAAGTTTTGATAGTTTGGGGGTCTGTACACACACACAATTATATGCTTATCTATCTCAACACAGGACAGTTCGACACAATGTTCAACCGAGAGACCTACTATGTCATTACGTTGCTTATATTTAAAACTATTTTTTATTAATATTAGGGAACCTCCACGAAGCATAGTTTTACGGTTAAAGCAGCTACCCACCATATAGTTCTTATAATTCATAAGCATTTGGTAATCCTTTAGCCAATGTTCAGTAAAACAAATAATGTCAAACTTACTATTTTCTAAAAACAATTCAGTTTCTAATAATTTGGAAGAAATGCCTTGGATATTTTGGTGGAATAATTTTAAGGTGTTCTGCTGAGGCCCTTTTTTACTAACTAGTGGAGTGCAAGAAGATACCTTGCTGTTGGTAGGATTAACAAAAATATTGTTAATGGTATCTTCTGTTGTCTCACTTTCTAGTTTAAATTCATATTAAAATTTGGAGTGAGGCCGGAGACACCCGTGCCATCCTCAGACAACAAGACCCTATCACTAATAAACCCTAATTGAGAATTTTCCATGGTGACAGATGGATCTTCCTCAGTAAAATGTGTGTAAACATTTATAGCACTAGTGCTATATACATTTGTGCCAGTCACCTGTACATTAGTAGAATTACTAATTGTCGCAGTGTTAATAATATAACTAAACTTAGACATACTATTTATGTCTGTGTGAATACTATAAGCTAATAGCCGAGCTATTTTGTGTCTACATCCAATAGGTAGATACACCTTACCCCGTGATGACTTAAGATTACCAACTATAGTGTTGATATCCAGATACATAAGCCTGTCACTATAGTGACCTACTAAAAAATGTACATGGTTATTTAACATATGTATATAATCGTTTTTCCTACTACTTAAATTTTCAAAATATGGAAAAGCACACAATATGATTTTATTACAACTTAACTTTAGCAACTCAGAAACACAGTCGGTGATATCTTCCTTTTTTACATTAAAACTATTACCAACACATAGAGTAATGGTAGTGTTAAGATAACAATCATTTTTTACTACTGATGCCATTACTTATTTTGTAGCTTGAGCCTGGCATGCAATAATTTTGGGTACAGTAACTCAGGTTATTACTGATCAATTTACCTAGCCCTCTCATATTATCAGAAAACATAACTGAATGATGACAATCATTACAATCAGGTGATACAAAATGACTAATCTCAGGCTGTACTACTTGTGAATCAAGGTTTTGATGGATGATGAAGTTCTGAGCACTCACAGCTTGGGACGGGTCCTCCGTTGCCTCAGGCTGGAGGGCATCAAGACTGGGTTCACTCCGACAAGTACAATGAGTGTTGCTGAGAGTCAGCAAGTCTACTTTGTCAACCAACTAATTTGTGACAAGAATATGCTCCTTAATTTGTTTCTTAGAGCTTTCATATTTATTATATAAAGATTTTAGTGACTCATTCAGTGCCTCAATTTCAGATTGTAAGCGCTGAGTGTCTATTTCATAAATACTTGTACTGTCTTCTAACTTAATTTGATAGTTATTTAATCTATTAACAAGAGAAACACGTTCTTTCCTTAATTGAATATTTTTGGAATAGTGTTTTTGTTGTTTCTTGTGTTTATTAATTTTTTTAATGATTTTATTCAATCTTGCATATTTCTTTATTTTATTTTTACTTACTTTATGGTATGGATTATGTTTCAGTAAGGAGTCCTCTGTAAGGTCTATTGTTATGAGGGAATGAGGGCCGGTGTTTCGTATCTGATTACTCTGAGAAGAAACAGCCGAAACAAACTCAGAGGTCATAGTCTCTTTTGAAGTCCTGACATAATCTTGCTCAATTCACACGAGGATCATATTAGTGTCTGAGACGATCTTTTGAAGAAAGAACCATACAGATTTAAGTGAACCTGTCCAGTCAGTGCAAGCTGTCTTTTGTTTTCATAACGCTTATTAATAAAACGCCGATTTCCAGACATGAACGTTATAATATTACTTTTTACACAGGTATCAGTTTTGTACAGTTTTATGCAGTATCACAGCTATGAGCAATCGTCTTATGCTAAAAGATGGCGGATTCCACAGAAAATAAATATTATTTAATGCAACAAACTAGCGCCCTCTCGCGGCACTTACAGGCGACATTTTAATTATTTAGTATTTTAGAACACAAGCATCTCGACTTATAACACAAGGAGCTCAACGAAACGACGAACAATACCAAAGAAAGGACATTTGGGTAGGTCGCTTATAGAACTCAAACTGCCAAACGGTTGAGGGGTAAAACGTAACGTTTCATCCCACCTCAGCGAGGAAAAGAATAAACGCAAAATTAAATTGCGCATTATTAACAGATTCAGTTAATTCTGTTGGCGTCAAATAAACTTCCTCGTCGCTAGATAATGAGTTTTACGTTCCTTGTTTTTAACCAAAGGTTTTAACAGTATGACGTGAAAAGAAAAAGGCGCGCGCAAAACAAATAAAAAAAGTCATCGAGCATATAACCTATAGAGTAGAAATGTTACTTATTTTGTTTGAAAACAATTCCGCCAACTGACAGCTACTCACATCTGCATTCACTACGCTCTGATTGGCTGACCGAATGTCAAAAATAAGACTCTAAAGATGGGGTTGTGCGCATGCAAGATTTATCGATATCGATAACCAATGCATCAGTTGGCCCGTATCCGTGTTGCCGGTTTTCAGCAAGGTGTTTGAAAAGATAATGCTCAATCGAATGCTTGACCATTTTAACACCAATAAAATCTTACACGAACAGCAGTATGGTTTCACCAAAGGACGTTGTACGACTGACCCCGGTGTCACTTTATTAAAACACATTTGTACTGCGTGGGAAGAGGCACAAGATGCCATAGGAATCTTCTGTGATCTCTCGAAGGCATTTGATTGCGTAAATCACGAAACCCCTATTTTGAAGCTTGAGCATTACGGTTTAGGTAAACTTGCGCTCAGTTTATTAAAATCTTATCTGAATGATAGACAGCAGCATATACAAGTAAAGGGTGAAAATTCGATGGGTTTTTAAAGTAAAAATGGGTGTACCACAAGGTTCGATATTGGGTCCCTTCCTCTTTTTAGTGTACATTAATGACCTACCCCATTTATTTAACAACCATCCGCAATTGGTGTTGTTTGCTGATGATACTTCTTTAATATTTAGTACTAGCTGACCCACGCAACTTCGTCTGCGTCACATAAGAGGGAAAAAGCTACCTACTACTACCTACCAGGGTTGTTGCAAATATCAGCATCAGCGGAACATCAGCATTTATGTCCACATCAGCATCAGCATCCGCATTAATTGTTGCTGATGTTAGATGCTGATGTTCAAAGTTCGTGTCGCGACATGACTGGCGGTGGGCGGAGTTAATGGCACGTGCCGCTGTCGCTTCCGAGTTTTGGCCAATCAAAATACGTACATTTCAAAACAAATCGTCAATATTGCAAGCATAAGACAAGACCCAAATCAGCCATCTACTTCTCGAGTAACTCTGCAAAATGAGCTTGAAAGTTTGTTAGATTCAAGTGATGAAGAAGATGACAACAGCGGTGGTATTAATGCTGACACTATACTGAATTCAGAGTTGAAACAATACTACAAAGAAAAAAAAAATTGTCACAAAACCCGCTTGATTGGTGGAGAATAAATAAAAATATCTGTAACAATCTTTCTCCACTGGCTCGGAGATTCCTGTCACCTCCGCCGGCAAGCGTCCCTAGCGAACAATTATTCAACAGTGCCGGCATTATATACAAACCTGCCCGCAACAGACTGCAAGCTGAAAAAGCAGCTCAGTTTTTGTTTTTAAAATACAACTTGCCGTTAATAAAATTCCAGTATTAATAATAATTTATCACTTAACTAGTTTATATATTGATTGATTTTTAATTGATTGTTTTTCTTCATTAAAAAGTTACAGAATTATTAAAATATATCTTTTATTAAAATTTGATCGAAGAAAATATTATATTTACCTAAAAATGTACAAAATTCAGTAGGTACTAAAAAAAAACCTAAGATCAGCATCAGCATCAGCTGATGTCAATTACAAAAAATCGCCTACAAAAAATCGCGTAAATTTCGCCCTACTGCAGGTTTATAATTGGTTTACCGCTAATAGTGTAGTACTAAATGGGAATAAAACTAAGTGCATAAGATTTGCTTTACAAAATGTCAAAAGTAGTGATTGTCACATAGTATTGAATCAAGAGAAACTTGAATATTTGTGAATAAAACGGTTTTCTTGGGGATTACGCTCGACCACAGGCTACAATGGGGTCCTCATTTAACATCTTTTGCAGCCCGGCTGAGCTCAGCAGCGTATGCTGTTAGAAAAATCCGTCAATTTACTGATGTTGATACGGCGAGGATAGTCTATTTTAGTTATTTTCATAGTATTATGTCATACGGTATTTTACTATGGGGACGGGCTGCAGACATCGAGTCTATTTTTATTCTGCAGAAAAGAGCCATCAGAGCCATATATGAATTACGTAGACGCGACTCTCTAAGAGAACTGTTTAAGGAAATTAATATCATGACAGTACCTTGTCAATACATATATGAAAACATCATGTATGTTAGGAAAAATCTGCATTTATTCAGTAAAAGAGGTGACAGACACCACTTTAATACTAGAAATAGGGACCAACTAGTTCAGCCAGGTTTCAGGCTTGCTAAAGTAGATTCATCTTTCATGGGGTACTGTTTAAAATGTTTTAAATCTTGTGTAAAACGCACACTATGTAGGCAAGCATATTATAAGCTGGGAGATTACATTGAGGATAAAAATGCTTGGCTAAATGCTGGTCCTGCTCCGCAACCATAGGTGCAAACTTATTGGACAGTATCACGATAATACTGTCCAATAAGTTTGCACCAGTTTGTTAGTGTAGCTGCAGAAGATTGTAAAAATATTCTTGCATTGTATAGATTCCATCTCTTAGGGCCAGTTTCACCGGTTGCGGATAAAGTGTCGGTTAGCCTATTAAGAACTTATCTGCCAGATAAACTAACACTTTTGGTTTCACAGGTGTCGGATAGCGATATCTGGTAGATATAGTATTAGTTATAACCTGCCTTTAAGTGGTAGATAGTATTAACTATCAGATAACTAACCGACACTTTATCCGGAACCGGTGAAACTGGCCCTTATTATTGTATAATTGCATAGCACATGTGTGAGTACCATGTACTGTAAACCTACCATTTGCATTTAGTTATCGTTCATTGATTTGAATATGCCTTGGTGCATTTAGTTCCCTTCAATATGGTTGAATTGATTGGCGCTGATCCATGCGTCAAGTTCGTGAACAGGCGCTGTCAGTCGGGACTGGTCATCTCTTAACTGCCATGGATCATTTGAATTGCTTTATTTTATAAATTGTTTATTTATTCCTTTTTTACTCTGGACGCTCTTATTGTGCACGTCTTTCTATATCGTTCTCACATAATTATATGTATAATATCAACATGAAAGATGTAACCAAGATTTTGTAACAACATTTTTGATTGAAAAGAGTGTCCATGGAGTTTCTTCCCCGTTCTTCTCCATAGAGATCAACGCTAGGGAATGGACAACTACAGTACTTTCTCAAGTTATTATGCCTTGTGTCTGTGACTGTAGCCTTTTTTTTTTTCGTTTTATCGACATTCAAAAGTGCCGTAATGGTCTAGTTGAAATAAATGATTCGAGTTTGAGTTGAGTATTGTAGTAATAGTGAATAATACTTGCGTGTTTTCTTATGGAAATCAGTGTATCAATGTGTTATTAGGTAAATAATACCATATGGATTCACTGATTTTTGAAATTAACTTGTTTTGTATAAATTCTTCTGACCACTTGTATCTCATTATGTCTTCCTTTTGCTGAGGAAAGCTGGGCTCATCTTTCTCTCCTTCTGCCATAATAGGTTTCACAAATATATTTTTTAAATATAATTTGATTTAATTTACTCGAAACCAATATCGACACGAACCTTGATTCTCGGTATGCACAAGAGATAGTTTAATACGGATTGCGTTATGTGGAAGCAAGACGCATAGATATAAACTGTTTCACTTTGACTTGTCCAGTTTCACTTGAGCCTTGAGAAAATTTAATATAAATTACTTTTTACCTGTATTTTACCAATTAAAAGTTATTCCGTCTGTTTTATAATTTGATGTTCTGCTGTTTTTTCCACACCACCGAATGGAACAGCACGCCATTGTGAAACTATTTAATCGAAATTTTATTTCGGAATATGAAGAGACGTACACACGGATCCAAAACTGTTTTAGTGACAGCTATCAATCGTCAATATTTATAAGTGACAAATCACTTGTTAGTTTCGGAGGCGGCTGCCGGCTGGCCTGACAATACCACTCTATAGGTTATATACTCGATGAAAAAAGTACTCCAAGAAGGTTCCGAGTCTGAGTTAAACACAAAATAAAAAAAAAAGATAAATTCGGCACCATGGAGATAGAAGTAAATAGGTTCAATTACACTGGTCAGCAAATAAACCGAGCCACCCGCTACCTAGGAACTCGGAACCGATTTTCTCAAAAAGTATAAAACTTACAACTATCAAAGTTATACCTACAAAAAGTCCGTTTTATGGTGATTAAAATGACTACAAATTAATTCGAAAGTACCGTCAACTCACATTGTAATCAAGCAACAAACACAATGCTAACGATTTGCTCTGTTTTCACCAGAGTTTGAAATTAGCAAAAAGAGCTGCAACAGGCCCAGCATTAACGGTAGCACACCGTCGAGCACGACTTGAATTTGCTCGAGAGCATAAGGATTGGACATTAGAGCAGTGGAGTAATGTACTCTTCACTGATGAGACCAGGGTGAGTCTACATGGAAGTGATCGACATCAGAGAGTATATTGTCGCCCTGGAGAACGTTATTCTCAGTGTTGCATCAGGAAACTGTTGCTTATAGAGCAGGATCTGTAATGGTCTGGGGCGGCATCTCGTTAACAGCACATACAGCGTTAGTTTTCATCGAACCGACGGGCCGTACACGAGGACTGACTTCTCATCGCTACATTCCTCCTCCTCGCAGACCATGTGGTACCTTTTTTTTTTTTTTTTTTTTTAAGGATGGGAAATCATCAAATGACCCCCCCCACTCTGGGTGGAGCGGGAGGGAGTGTCAGACTCTTACTGACTAAAAACCATACATGTTCCTTCCTCGCCTCTTACGTTCCGGGGCCGCGGTACCATGTGGTACCTTACGCAGGATATATCGGACAGGATATAATATAAATACAACAACGCTATTAGGATATTGCTGTCGCTGCCTCGTTTCTGTAGCGCGTCAGGGATGTTTGCAGCACAGTCTTCTGAGCGTTGTTGCTGGTAAGACTGAAGGCCGCTTTATGGGGTACTTGTACACTGTGCATATTGTTGCCAGGTGCCTCCGTAATGTGGCGTAATTAAGTTTTTTTTTGTTATTATGTGTTTTAGTATATTGTACTAACATAGGTTAAGGAAAACTAACGAATGTATGGGTTCTACCTGAATTAAAGTTAAATAAATACAATAAATAAATAATGGTTTTGAAATACCAATATAAAGCATTAACTTTTATTAGAGTCTATACGGGCCTTAAGTTCTAGATAAGGATACTATTCGTTGTTTAAAATACTTCATGTGTTACGTGGGCTCGCATTAATGCTAAGGGGGATGTGTGGTGTTAAATGGATAAAATAAGAAATCAGTCATAAGATGAAGTCTGAAAGTGGCGCCGGTGACTGAAAATTTGTGTGGTAATTGGTTGTCGTGGTATGGGTATGTGATGCGGAGGAATGAGGACAGATCTGAGTATAAATGTGCTATACGTTTTTTTAAATTAAATGATAATGATAAATGATCTTTATTTTGTAAGTAGGTTTTCACAAACACTTTTACACGTCAATTTTTTTTTTGAACTAGTTGGGTCGGTGTTTCGTACCTGACTACTCTGAGAAGAAACAGCCGAAACAAACTCAGAGGTCATAGTCTCTTTTGAAGTCCAGACATAATCTTGCTCAATTCACATGAGGATCATGTAGATATTAGTGTCTGAGATGGTCTTTTGAAGAAAGAACCATACAGATTTGAGTAAACCTGTCCAGTCAGTGCAAGCATTTGTCAGTTATAGTGTAGCTCGACTTATAACACAGGGAGCTCAACGAAACGACGAACAATACCAAAGAAAGGACATTCGGGTAGGTCGCTTATAGAACTCAAACTGTCAGACGGTTGAGGGTAAAAATATAAAATAAAAAAATAAAAATGTAACCCACATGGTCCTCACATTTACAAAAAACACAAAAAATAAAATAAAATTAATATTAATTTACTAAATGAATGTCAATAAAAATACGATATGTCAAATACACACACATAAAACAATAAAAAATAAACTAAAAATGTAAAAAATAATAAAAAACTGAAATAAGTATTCATGTCAAGTCATTAAATGTCAAAAGCCACAAGTAAATATTCATGTCAAATACACATACACATAAAATAATAAACAATAAAGTAAAAAAATAATATCCATTCGTGTCAAAGTGTATAAAAGAAAGGAATCAATAATAAACCAGCGAAGTCCGAAATTTCTGTATTCGCAGAGCAAATTATTATTCATTTACCTTTATCCAAACTAAAAAAAAATATAAAATATAAAACAATTTGACGGATTATTCTTATAATTATTATACAAAATAAACATCCTTGTCGTTTATGTTTTAAAGATTAGTTCTTTCAAATGTTGTCTGTGAATAGTGTGAATGCGATTTACATGGTAGTGCATCTGCAGTTCCAATTTTAGATGACGCGTCCGAGTATTTCGAGTGGTTTTGTCGAAAAACGGGAGAAGTGTTGGCTACCAGTTGCTCAATTGTACGTGTAATGGACAAAGGGAAAAGTGTCGGGGTGTGATATCACAGAGTCTAGGCGGCCTATTCACCGCTCCGAGGCACGAAATTAACTGTTCACCATGGGAACACGTGCTGTGTGGTACGTAGACTTTCAAACATTTCGATGGGATAGTCGTTCGCACCTTTGGAAAGGGGACAAACTAGATAACTAATTTAGATTAAAATGAATTATTGAAACACCGTAACTTTGTTTAATTTCAGGTTGAATTTGATCGTAAAGATTGGTTTTTTGTATTTTTTTACCCTAGTTTGAGGGAAGTTAGTTAGAGGTATCACCAGTTTTATGACTACAAACAAATCATTATGAAAAAAATAAAATAATAAGTACCTACTTACTGCATAAAAAAGTTATCAATGCTTGAAGGTCAAATTTGGAAAAATCTGAATAAAGTATAAAAATTTACATATCTCCTAAACTATAATACTTTAGTTAGGGAAAGAGGGTTTAATAATGGGTAAATGACCACCTCTATGTGTGACTTTGTTATGGCGGGTCCAGGACCCAGTCACCCTGTAAATCTGTTGTCCTCGTTCACGTTTGTATTTCTGCTGTTTCGTTAATAAATACTAAAAAACAACAGTTTGCACTTAGGTAAAGCATATTGGCATTTCAAAATGACATCTACTTAATACGGAAGATCGTGCTGTGTCATGGTCAGGTTTGTGCATATGCTCTATGCAATTTTTATGTTATACAATTAGTGACGCTCACCAATCTTTTTTGTTTTGACCGCTGCAACACACTTCAAAGATCCTTTTCTTACACAAATCCAATAAAAATTGTCTTCGGACCTTTTATTCAAACTATAAGTATAGAAAATTATACAAAAACAACAGATCTTTGCCTTTTCTTGATTTACTTAATAAACAAAGAAAGAGTATCCATGATTACAATGTTAACCTCGAACTGATTTACTATAAAATGTCAGCACAGAATCGAAGGAAATCTCCAACTACCCTCATTATTACACTTGTATCAAAATAGGAAATGAATAAGTAATAAAATAAATCAACAAAAAAAAATTGCACACTGTATGATAGCTTATCAATATTATAAGTATTATTTCAAACAAATAGTGCATTGCATCCTAGAGATCATTAATAATAAATGTACATGCACCATGCATGTACATTTATCATTAATGATTTCTACAGAATAACAGTTAGGAAAAGATAAACACAGATCTACAAATAGCAATTACATACTTAATAATTTCGCGGTAATGTGCATCGAAGTCGAGTAGTATCGCAGTGAAGATCTATCGCGGCAACGTGCATCGAAGTGTAGTGGCTCCGCAGAGACAATCTTGCGCCGTAACGTGCATCGCAATTTTGTAGCACCGTATTAGCATTTATCGATTCTTGAACTTCTTGAACTGAATGAGACGAAATTTAAAACATGCGTTAAACGCACACTATGTAAGCAAGCAAATTCCAAGTTGAGCGATTATATCGCTGATAAAAATGCTTGGCTCAATTCTGGTCCTGCTCCACAAGGACAGGGGCGCAAAACTTGATAGCATTAAATGGTATTGTTGGAGCTGCTGAAGATTGTACAACTATCTTTGCATTGTATAGATTCAATGTTAGTATTATATAATCGCATAGCCCATATTGTGTGAGAACTATGTACTAGAAAGCTATCATTCACTGGAAACCTACTTTAGTTTTTGACTTGAATGTGCCCTGACGGTTGAGAGTATGTCATGCTCACTCAAATGTCTCGCTGATGATGGCGCGTGTGTCGGACCATTTAGCTCCCTTCAAAACGGTTGAGCTGAATGGTGCTGATCCATGCGTCATGTACGTGCCCGTTCTTCTCCATAGAGATCTACGTTAGGGGCAACTACAGTACTTTCACAGTGTTTATGTCTTGTGACTGGGACTGTAGCTACATTTAATTTTCATATTTGTTTCGACAATTCAAAAGTGCCTGTTATTAGCCTACTTGAAATAAATGCTTTGATTTTGATATTTTGTGCGTCGGCATTCCGTATTCTACTCATGATTTCCCCTTTCTTAACTTGAATTATTTTCTACCAGTACACCTCGATAGCCTTGACGCCATCTTGACGACTGATGACAGTTTGGATTGGACACAATGGCATTGTCGTACAACCAACTTGTTTTCGGCAGTGCGAACGATCGATTTTGACGTCGAACGACTTAGGTGCATGTTCACCAAAACGATGACGGTCTGATTATCTAAAAACTGCTGTATAAAACGGGTGCGTGCCATTTGATATAATAACAAAAGTTGTAACGTTCACATGACCTAATTTCATTTGATAAACTTTTTTTTTAGTGTAACGATCAAATGTTATAATTAATTATTGATATAATTTCAGTTTACCTAATTTTATATGGTTTAGTTAGTTATCAAATTTTAAAATCCACATTTGAACTAATATTCAGTTAATATATTAATAAAAACCTATAATATAACGCTTAATATAATTTTGAAACGAAATGCTTTTACTTTGCAAAAACTGATTGGACTATAAACGCCTGCTACTTTCATGTTTCCCCCGACCCCCTCTACTGTTGATGAATCATCTGGGTTAGGTTAGGTTAGAACAGTGACCATTAGCGCGCGCAGGCTAGCGATCGGAGCGAGCGTGCCGCAACAGCGGCCACCGAGTGCCAGATACCCTCTGTTGTTAATGTATCATCTGGGTTAGGTGAGGTTATAAAAGTGACCATTAGCGCGCGAAGGCGAGCGAGCAGAGCTAGCGAGCCGCGGTAGCGGCCGCCGAGTGCCATATCCCCTCTATTGTTGATCCATCATCTGGGTTAGGTTAGAACAGTGACCATTAGCGCGCGCAGGCTAGCGATCGGAGCGAGCGTGCCGCAACAGCGGCCACCGAGTGCCAGATACCCTCTGTTGTTAATGCATCATCTGGGTTAGGTGAGTTAGAAAAGTGACCCTTAGCGCGCGAAGGCGAGCGAGCGGAGCTAGCGAGCCGCGGTAGCGGCCGCCGAGTGCCATATCCCCTCTATTGTTGATCCATCATCTGGGTTAGGTTAGGTTAGAACAGTGACCATTAGCGCGCGCAGGCTAGCGATCGGAGCGAGCGTGCCGCAACAGCGGCCACCGAGTGCCAGATACCCTCTGTTGTTAATGCATCATCTGGGTTAGGTGAGGTTAGAAAAGTGACCATTAGCGCGCGAAGGCGAGCGAGCGGAGCTAGCGAGCCGCGGTAGCGGCCGCCGAGTGCCATATCCCCTCTATTGTTGATCCATCATCTGGGTTAGGTTAGGTTAGAACAGTGACCATTACCAGATCTTCTCTTTTGTTGGTGAATCATTTGGGTTACGAGGTTATAACAGTATGCAGTTTCAAGATATTTACTTATTCATTACAGAATTTGGCTAAAAATGATAAAATACGAAAATTAGGATAAATGAAAGTTAGGTCAATTGAACGTTGTATAAAAAGAGCATTATGCAAGTTGAAAATGATTTGAAATGAGCTGTATACTAAACGTTATTAAGAGTCCGTGCACAAAATTCACTCGCTAGAGTTTAGGCAAATTCGTTGCAATTCTATGTTTGTGTGCATTGTTCATGCAGATACACGCACACCCGGGTGAAGATCGGGCGTAGTGATCGCTTAAAAAATTTTGATCCTGTAGACGATATTATTTTAAAGTACATAATTATAAAGGCTTAGAAATAAAAGTCAGGAATGTGTGTGTACAGTATATTTATCACAATCAAAATAAAAATGGTTTAATTTTTAGAAACCAAATTTGCGTTTATTTTCGCGAAACCCGAAACCTTTGGAACCCAATACCTTCTTTATTCATTTAAATAAACTTCACAATATATACATTTTTACAAAGGTAATTGCACCTTTTTTCACTTAAAACAATCATATTGCACCTTACATTAAATATAAAAATATCATAGAACAAGAAGTGTGAAATTTAATTCAAAGTAAAGGCCAGCCCTAGGGTCACGGGAAGTGTCAACTAAGCGTTTAAAAATTTCCTTGAAAAGGCTGTGAGCACTCGGACCCCACGGTCCTAGAGTTTCAAACTTAAACGGCTCGAAAATATAGTCACCAATAGGGTTATTAATGACGCCTCTTGAGGTTCTCCACAGCCGAAACCCATAGGTTTCTAACCTACTGGTTGAGAATGACTGGCAGTAAGTCCGCCTATGTACCACTCTTGTACATGAAGTTTAAATATATTTAAAAAATGGTCCGAACTGTACAGCTCGTTATTAAATCTTTAGTAACAAAAGATCTGAGAAATTTAATCAATTGCGGCAAAATAAGTCGGTGGATGGGTATCGCATAATAAAGACAAAAAAAACTCGTATCCAGCACGCTGTTATGCCGCAGTTGTTTCTTTTAATTCCACACAACCTCAGTACGCCATTTAAAAAACGAAATTGAACAGAAGCCTTAGCATCCAGATCTAACTATTATTATTGTTACGAGCTGGGTATGAGATAAATTCATATATTCTGGGTATAAGATAGGTGTAATACACTAACATCCTGTATACACTGTAGGTATATTATATAACACAGTGGTGATAATTACCATGCCTGGATCAACTTGAAATGTATTGTCAACATCAGCTGTACCTACAATCATTTCAGCACTTCCATTGTTATCGACTTCCTGAAATTAACAACATTTGATATTATTTTGTACTAGTAAATACTTCTACATTCTAACGCTGATGGAAAGTGAAAACTTACGTGTTCTGGAAACGAAACCGTAGCGAGTTGACCAGATTGTCGTTCTTTGAGTGCTGCTCTAGCACGTATCGGTCCCCCATGTTCTTTCCTTTTCTTTTTATTAATGCATGCGTAAAGCGTCCCTGTCTTTCGACCCATTACCTACAACAAATAAGAGACGCCAATAGATTTAGAAAACAAGATCTTGTATTTTTATCTGATTCAATGCAGTCGTTCGAGTATGAGACATGATCAACTTTTCTATTTCACATTCCAAAAAAATTGCGCGGTCTGTAGACTCCCGTAAGGAACGTAGTTCGTTACGTTACGTACGTATTATTATATTATAATTATCAGCGCCTTCTTGGATTTTCATATTGACCTCATTTTTATTATCAGCGACCCCAAAAATCACGAAAATGACACCCGTGAAGAAAAAACCCGAAAATTTTACTCGGGGCCATCTTGAATTTTAATTTTGACCTGATTTTCGTAATCAGCGACTCCAAAAACCATGAAAACGACACCCATGACTGAAAAAACAAAAAAAATCCTGGGCGTCATTTTGGATTTTGATTTTGACCTCATTTTCGTAATTAGCGACCCCAAAAACCACGAAAACGACACCCATGAAGGAAAAACCTAAATTTCCTGGGCGCCATTTTGGATTTTGATTTTGACCTCATTTTCGTAATTAGCGACCCCAAAAACCACGAAAACGACACCCATGAAGGAAAAACCTAAAAATATCCTGTGCGCCATTTTGGATTTTGATTTTGACCTCATTTTCGTAATCAGCGACTCCAAAAACCATGAAAAGAACACCTATGACGGAAAAAATTAAAATTTTCCTGGGCGCCATCTTGAATTTCATTTTGATCTCATTTTCGTAATCAGCTACCCCAAAACGCATGAAAACGACACCCATGACCGTAAAACCAACAAAAACTCTGGGCGCCATCTTGGATTTTCATTTTGACCTCTTTTTCGTAATCAGCGACTCCAAAAACCATGAAAACGACACCCATGACAAAAAACTTAATTTTCGGAATCAGATCAGTAGTTCCGCAAATTACATCTATACTTACAAAGTTACAACATATGATGTACAAACGAAGAATCTTACTTCTACATAATATTAATTTTGAAGACGAAATAAATGTTAAAAATCTTAAGAAACAACCAAAGTCAAAAAATAATAATATTAAAAAATACTACTTTAATAATACATAACTAAATACTTACTGGATCAAAATGTGGTAGTCTGCGTTTATCTGGGAAATATATTTACGTATAACTCGCGAGCGCTTGCGAAGCAAAGTGATACGTGTTCACGCTGGGAGAGCCCGGTCGTTACTGACGGGCAGTGTTGCCAGGGCCCTTGAGTCGAAAGTTACGTTTCGTTTCCTGAAATGTTACATTTTTGCTGCAAAAGTTACATTACTCTTTTTTTTGTAATTTACGTGTTTTTGGGGTCGGAGGTTGGAGGCAAATTGATGTTAGCAAAAAGGCAGGATGCATTATTAGGATCTATGATGTCTGATGTTGCATTTAATCTTAGGTTTGCAGCGCCATCTTCACTGTTGTTGGCGCACATTATCGACGAATTGGAGATCTAAAAAACATCGAATCAGTTTTTTAAATATTGTAATCGTGTTCGTTATTCAAAACTCGTTGATTAAAAATAAAAAATATATATTGTTAAGATATTTTTATTTTTGTTAGTTTCATCATCATCATCAGCCTATAATGTTCCCACTGCTGGGACACGGCCTCCTCTCAATGAGAGGGAATGGGCTATAATCTACCACGCGGGCCCAGTGCGGAATGGTAGATGTCACATGTCTTCGAATTTTTGGTTCTAGGACATGCCGGTTTCCTCACGATGTTTTCCTTCACCGTTTTCAGAGCAGCGGTGATGAAATAAATTACACAAAGTAATGCGCCTGTCTGGGTTCGAACCCACGACTTACTGTGTTTGTTAGTTTATTAAGTTGCAATTTCGACATTGTCATGTCGTAATAATTATGTACTTGTGGGTAAGAATAAAATTCAGTCTTGGTCAACCTCATCTTTCATCATCATTTACGAAATGGGGACAGCGCGCTGCCAAAAAATAAATAAATTAAATGTGAAAAAAACAAAAACAAAATAAAGAAATGCCTCACATTATCGACGAATCAGAGACATAAAAAAACTTGTACATTTTATATTTTTATTTAAGTAAAATGAAAGCGTCAGGGTAGCCCGCGAAATTCAAAATTTCTTACGCTTTTTGCAATTCGCAGGCCAGTCCTAGGTTGTATGTTGATGACAAGATCACTCGCGACTGTAAGACGTATGTAGGTAAAAATATAATAAATTATGATCGAAATCATCAATACAACCCTCCAAGCTCACAAAGGTCTAGGAACGACTACGACCTAGTTCCTCGACTTACATACAACCTACCACTGGTCTGCAAATTGGAAGGACTTTGACCATGAAAAATTCGTTCATTGACTCTTATGAACTTGGAGGGTTGTATTGATGATTTTGATGATTATAATTCTGTAACTTAATATGTCTTACAGTCGCGACCGAAATGTTTATCAACATACAACATACATTTAAATTTGAATTTCGCGAGCTACCTTGGAGCATCCCCCTTATGGAGGAAGCGTCAGAATAGCCCGCAAAATTCAAATATTCTTACTTATTAAGTTAAAAATATCGTTTGCCTCAACAACAACATACAACCCTCTAAGTTCATATGAGTCGAGGAACGCCTTTGATCTTGAAAAAATCGTTCCTCTACTTAAATGAACTTAGATTAGATTAGTTTTGATGATTTTGATAATATTATAATAATTCTGTAACTGCATACAGTTTACAGTCGCGAACGATATTTTTAACTTCATACAACCTAGGTACCACTAAAACGTAAGATAAATTTCGCGGGCTACCCTGACGCTTTCACCATACGTTTAAGCACACATAAATAACGTAGTACTTGATTAAAACCCTGGCCTATTTAAATATTATATAAGTAAACACAAAAAAAAAAAACATATTAGATCTTAGATCGTCACGATGTCTATACCTACTTAGAACTCTATTCGGAGTACTTTTAACAAAACTATTCCAAAAAATACCGTTCCTCACGCAATAAAATAACCTAGTAATGATCGAAATATCGGGAGCTCGTAAATAATAATAATTCCCGACTAATAGCTGATAGGTATATGTACCTACCTACCTAAGTCTATGGCATAGTACGGCACTTCGAGCCTTGACGATAATAGTAACCTAAATCATGGAACTTTGATTTCCGAATGGTCACAGAGAAGTTTCAAACAACTAAAAAGATGCTCGCGCCTATTATCGTATCATTATCGACAGGTACCTGCATGTTATAGATAGGTACTCGGATCACGACAATTTCAAAACTTACTTACCAAGCAGTAAATGTAATCGCCGGAACTTCACACACGCACTTTTCTCACAGCAAGTACGACAACAAACAATACCCTAAGACAAATTGACAATACCGAAACACAAAATCATTCACAATCAGCAAGCCTTTCTAGTTTCTTTCTTTAGCTACGAGAAATCCCCGAAGGCCCGAACGGCAGCGGTAACTGCGCGCACACGCTCAAGCAAAATCAAGTTTTTGAGCTTGCAGTTTACGTTTCATTTTGTCATGGCGTTTGTGACATGGAGTGAAATACTAAGTGCCAGTTTTAGAATAAGAATGCGTTCGTAAACTGTTTGCAATAAAAATTAAGTATTACAAACCTTGTAGTTCTCAAAAGTTACGAAAATTGCCCTAAATATAAAAATTACTTACATGTTACGCGGAGGGGTCAAAAGTTACGAAAAATGTAAGAAATGTAACCTTCTGGCAACACTGCTGACGGGATCGGGATTGCGCGGTCGATAATATAGTTCACTTTGCCCTTCATTTACGAAATGATGTTATTGTTTATTTATAAATTAAAATTCAGATTCTATTAAAGGGCTACCTTGAGATTAATGAGTAATTTTTAAATTTTCTTTAAAGTGTTTCTAAGGTATAGAAAAAAATACTTATTTGTCCCGAAGTTTTCCATAAATTACGTTTTTTCAACATTTTTTTTCTGCTATATTTCGTATTGAAATCAATAATGTTTTCAACTACTTTACGAGTAGACCATTTAATGATGCCATTTATATTTTTTAATGTTCAAAATATTTTGTAGTTCTTTGTTCAGCGAACCCCAAACATCACTCGCTCGTTACTTTTACGAAAAAGGGGTTTTGTATATGGGTGATTGCCATTAATATATACATTATTTTAAAAAAAGAATCAAGCGGTCGACAAGAATAAGAACCTGACTCTTATAATAGCAACAAAGAAGGTTCATATTCTTCTTACCTTTCCCACAAGTAGTGATCAAAAATGTTCAAAATGAGTTATTTTCGTGCACGGACTCTTAAAGCAAAAGATACGACATGTAACATTAGATCACATGAAATAAGGTTATTTCTTTTTATAGCATATGAAAATTGTATGATGTGAACGTTATTTCAAGTTTTTCGGTGAACATGGACCTTAACCAGTTAGGTCAAACCGTTCCACGATTCACGCTTCCTCTGTCAAAAAAGAATCAAACAAAAAAGTACCTCTTACTGAATGAACATCGAGCGCGAGCCGCGCGGGATACTGACAAATTGCTACTAACAGATCCGTAGATACGGTTAGAGCGAGCTCGGTACAATAAGCGCGTGTAACCGCGTTAACTGATGCGAGCTTATACGCGCATAAAATTCGCAACTTCAACAGCAACACAGCTCTTACGCAAAAATAAGCATATTCGAAATAATAGCCCAGCAGCTAAAAAAACCTTCAACAAATATCAATTCCTGGAAACTGAAAGCATACCTCTACTATCTCGAACAACTGAACCAGGTCAACGAGGCACTCTGTAAATATGATCCGATTAAAGTTTAAAATTTATCGACATTTGCTGAAAAAAGCTCGAAAAGCATTAAATATCGCAAATGAGAGAAATACATCAGTTTAGGCGCTAACTACCTCGAACAAGATAGGCAGTGCATGACAAGCTATGTTGATAATGCTGTGTGACGACAATCCTGCTTAGAGATGAAACACACGTAGGTGCTGACTATATTTAAAAAGCGATTAACACTAGATCTAAAATTAGTGGACACGCCTGGGAAAATGGTATAAAGGATGTGTGACTTTGCTTTCTAGGAACTGTATATTTAGCCCTTAGCCCTAATCTAGATCGATATCCTGCGCAGTATCACCGCGCACTGCATATACAACCTACGCAAGTAACAATTCACAAACTGCAGGTCACCAGTGCAATTTTGGAATCGTTCAAATTTGATCCTTGTGTCAGTGTGATAAAGTCTATAAAATTTACGTCACGGGCTGGCATACATTCGCTCGCCCGCCGTATAAGAACCGCCGGACGGGGGTAGTTCGGGAGGAAAGGTAAATCAAGAGAATGTCGAACATGGCAGGATATATATAGGACCCTCATCCTCCAGCAGGCACTCACTAGTTCCGTGAGCGCCAGTGGACGCGCACGTCCCGACTCGTGCCCGAATATTTCCAGCTACATTCATTGTTCCATAGCCCACACCCTCTGCAACCATGGGTTGCTTGTGCTTCAAAGCGGTTGAAGAGGTACTTGTCGACAAATAAAGTGTCTTCTCTTACCGCGCCGTGAACGTCCTGTGTTTTAGTTATATTATCTGTCCGCAGATCACTCCGGACCCCAAGAGGACCGAGGAAGAAATAGACACCCAGCCTAAGAAAAAGATCGAACATACCGAGTCTGAAGATAACCCCGAATCGTTTTTCGATCTCGTCCTCCGCTGCCAGTCTGGTAGAATGGAGGATCAGCGCGCCGCGTTGAACAGCAACAAGGAAAATGTCCCCAAGTCCAAGGCGGTGCCCAGCAACAAGACGTACCTACCGGTCTCAGGCTCCGGGAAAGGGTAAGTCCATTCACCTGTATCATTATAATGCCCTGGTGCTCTTTGTGTATATTACATATCTCGAGACTAACTGACTGTGTGTGACTGTGAAACTAGTGTCCACTCTTTAATAAAGTGCTGCTTAATAGGCTAGTTTCCACCATCTATAAATTGCAAAAGTCCGTCAGTTAGAGTATTTTTTGGACGTATTTTTTGTTTTTATAAATCATTTTTTATTTTAAATATAAATGTCGCTGGACATTATACACAGCGCCATCTAGTGCCACACTAAGCAAGGCTTGTGTCGTGGTCACCAGACAGTTGATAAACTACATATATACTTTTTGTTTTTAAATACATACTTAGTATACATATAAACATCCATGCCTCGGAAACAAATGTCCATGCTCATCACACAAACATTTGCTCCTACCGGGATTCGAACCCGGGACCCTAAGAACGCAAGGCAGCCTCACTACCGCCGCGCCATTCGGGTTGTCTAATTAGTACTGACAAAGATAAAACGCATCAAAACTCAGGCGTGGGTGCTCGTGACGTCACAACACATTAAAAATTATACCACGGCGTGACGTATTGCGAATTTTAAAAGCGTCGTATCTTCGCAAATTTGCGTTACAAACGAAAAAATACGAGGCAAATATATTTTTGATAATTTAAATGACGGATTAATTCGTTTTTTTTTCAAGACACAAGCCCATTGCAAGTTTAACTCGAAATGTAAATTGTAGGTCACGTTATAAATTTAAAACCTGCTCGCGAATACAACTTTTCACGAGTGTGATAGTAACGATCGACAAGTTCGCAGAAACACCTGGGATGGCTTCCGCGAAAACCTTCATTAGGGTGCGTTTCCACTTTTCCGCTTCCAGATGAGCGAGGGATGTGTGTGAAACTAACCATTCATGTTTTCCACAGAGCAGCTATCGAACTGGTTGTTTCACACACGCCTCGCTCATTTCTGGTGGAAACGCACCCTTATTCGAGTACATAAGCACTGGAATAAGGATGCGATTTCTGCTTACCTTACTCATAAAACGTGCGAGATGCAGACTTTGCACAATAACCATAATAATTATATACTAAGACAAGGTCCCTTATGAGGTAACCTTGATCCTAGGTGTTTTAGGTTGCGTTACGGTCACCATGCATAGTTTATTATGTAGTAACGAATACGCTTGCTTGTGGAAGGACAGGGTTTAATGTGTTCATATATTAAAGCTGCCATATATTACGATAATAAGGATAACTATTATAATCCTGATCCAGGTAATCGAACACCTTGGGCGCATGATTAGTATAGCGTGGCCTGGAATTAAGGGGTGGGGCGCCACCCTGTTGCGCGAATTCATGACTGCACTTTGCACAACCATACGAGTATCACATTCTCAAACGCGGAGTCCGCCTTGTGAGGCTTGTCGTATCGTTCTCTTGACCGATTTCACTATCAAGCAACGCGAACGGACACTCGTCTCTTATCACATTATGATCTCCATATCTAGTCGAAACAAACACTTATCTACTATTTCCAACAACGTGTGCCTCTCGCTGTCTCCCGCACAGGTGACGACACCGTGTTCATGTGTGTTGCTCGTTTTGATACAATATCTTTCGACATTAAAAACCATTGTCATACTCTTTGTCTCATCTTTATATCACGCGGGTTGAAGTGTCCGCGGACAATATTTAAAGTTTTCGTAACTATATTTATATTATGAAGGCCGATGACGAAGATTTCAAGGGGTGTGTACTTAACTTTTCAAAATTGGAATATTTCATGTATCTTAATTTAATTTCACTTTTCACATGAAACTGCTCGGAAAACGTGTACTGTGTGTAATTAATTGGAGTGAAGTGTTTTGTACCTGGTACTGCGAATAAGTAAAACGGCTAGTGGAGCCGTGTGCTGTATTGTCGGGTATTTATACGTTACGCATTTGAAGCGGCACTAATTGTACGCGCACATACTCCGTTATACATAATAATAAGAGAGTATTACATATCATACATAAGTATGACATAGTTGCCATTAAGGACTTGGGTGACTTCTGCTAGTGCAGTGCTATAAATTAGAAAAAAAAAAAAAGTTCAATATAATATTGAGTGGAATCTACTTACAATATTGGCGTCGAATTTTCAACCGACTTCCAAAAAGAGGAGGTTCTCAATTCCGCTGTAGATTTTTTTTATTTTTTTATTCGCATTCGTTCTGATTAATGTACGCAGCGTCACTGCATACAACTTAAAGGGAATAAATGTTAGAGTATCGACAACCACTGATCCACGTGACCGATTTGTAGGAGTGCATCTCAGGACATAGAACGGCCAACGAGATGTGCGCTATGTTCATTCTATAAGCAGTGACTTATGTTTCAGTAACAACACGTAGATACTCGTATCTGTATCTTTTATATTAATATATAATAGTGTGTTCGATAAGTGAGTAACGAGTGATTTTCCATTGTGTCAGGTCGAGCGATACTATGCTCGAAATGATAAACAGCCTTCAATCGGAGCGCATAGACTCGCAGCGCGCAGAGCTACGCCCCGTTCAAAAGGCACCGAGCAAAGAGCCCGGCCCGGGCACCTCCCTGCCGGGACTGCGCCCTCAGCACACCACCCGGACTAAGCCGGAAGATGACTTTTTGGAGATGATCGCCCGTGTCCAAGTAAGTGCACACAGACACGCCTGCCGTGGCGCGCACCCCGACCCACTGAAACAACTGTTTTAATACACTTCCACGAAAACTGCTTCTTATCGCACTACGATTAGGTTCAAGATGCAATGTATTTCACACGCGTGCGTTTTATGTCACTTTTTCAAAACTTTTCCTGAAATGAAAATTGCCACAGATAAATACCTACCCATACTTCTTAGTCCAAATTGTTGGAGAGACCAGAGGAGAATGGTTTATTTTTTTAATTTTAGCAAAGCAACATAAAACGAGGTCTACTACGACGCCTTCTGGCTGTGTCAGGCGTTATGTTATCCACATTTAAATGTGTTGACGACACTCAGACATTTATATAAAATGTTACATTTTGCAGGGGTCTAGACTTGAGGACCAACGTACGGAACTCCCGCGCGTTTACGTTGAGAGCAAGCCAAGGCCGAAACAGCAGCAGCAGCCGCAGGTGCGCGCGCGCAACGAGCCGCAGGCGCCGCCGCCGGTGCAGCGCCAGCGCGCCGACCAGTCGGGGGGGACTGTCCCCGATGACGACTTCTTTCTATATCTCATCCGCGCCCAAGGCACGCGCATGGACGATCAACGAGCTTCCGTTAATATTATTTTCCTTTATACTTACATTTCTTTTTTTATCATCTGGTCGTTATTAATTAATTTGAATGTTTATGTTGTTTCAGATCCCCAAAAAGGAGGTGCGCACTTTCAAAGATCCGAACCAGAAAAAGTGAAACTGCCGAGGTTGTACACGTGTTGTGTTCTTAGTTGGAGCTACGATTATACTTTATATTTGTCTACTCATCGCTTATTTGTACATACTATGTTTTATTAAGTTGTAGTTTTATTATATTATGTTTGCGGCCTAATCGTGGCCGGGCTTCGAATAACTGACTACTTAAAAAGTCAGTACACATCATATTAGGAAACAAAATTTAATAAATAAAAAATACGGTCTAATATCTTTCTCGAAATATTCCGGCCTCGACTTGACTTGTGAAATTGTTTTTATCGAAAGAGTATATTGACTACTATTGCATCGCTGAGCGCTGCAGGTCAGGAAGGAAGGACAGACAGCGATGCACTAAGTGAGGCTACATTTAAGGTATTCGTCCGTTGCTACAAGTGCCTGACATATATTTGTGTTGTTATTTAAGACTTACTTTCTACCTATTATCTAATTTACTCATTACTTTAGTTAATACTTGAATCTATAGTAGCTTTGATTGCTAATTTATTTTACTATTTACACTAGAAATCTAAACGCTTTTTTTGGCAATAAATTGTTTAAAATAAAAACTAAAAGTGTAGTTTTTAGTTGTAATTTTAGGTGACGAATTAAAGTAAATATCAAAGTATAATAACGTTGTTTGTGAGTTTATTTTTGAGCACATAACGCATCGCTCCACTGTGTACAGCTCCAGGCGCCGCACATCACATCGCACTCCTCCACATCACGTTACCTGATCATTTATTGTAATTTCATTATTTTCACCACTACTATTCAATCATTTATTTCAGTTTCATTTAAAAATTAACCAAACTCACATTTTAAGTTAGTTTTATGTTATTTTATATTCATTCCAAATGCATTTATTGTGTTCAATTTCAGTAAACAATATTTTTTCTGAGGATGTCTGTATGGTCTTGTTGTTCTATGATTGACTGGCCGTTGTCAAACTAAATTTTATCACGTGTTCGCTGTTTTATATCAAAATAATTTGTTGAAACAAATGTTCGTGTTGTATTCACACAAGCTTTCGTACCTATAAAATATAAAATAAGTGTTCAGAGATTCGGACTATGTTTCAGCCAAATTATCCAATTTTGTCAATCGATGTTAGCTACTCGTTTCTAATACCGAATTACTCGATCTCGAAACTGGCCATTGCCAAAATTATAATTAAAGTAAAATCATTAGAAATAAACTTAAATGCTTACCTACGTCAAAATATTGTGATTGTTATGGTCAATAAACGCCAAACTACACATTGAACTGATACTGTTGTTTCATTTTTTATTCCTTATGTTATGGTCAGATAAATAAAAAGAAGGGTAAGTAATAAAATAACACACATTTAACATATTATTTTAATTAAGCGGTTATTTAGACAACGGTTTTTTATTTGTCACTAAAATGTAGTTCCGTCATCCGTGAGCAATCAAAACTACATTTTACCGCCAAAGGCTTTGAAGGTTTTTGTAAGTAGTGTTCTATATTTCGGGCGTGATGCAATGGGTTCTTACAAATAAAATTCAGGGAGACGAGGACTTGTGTATTGTACATAAAGCAGACATGACATGAAGTCTAACCACAGACAATATTTCATTTTCTTCTTTAAAAACTAAGATCATAGACTATAATATGAAACATGCCCCTTTTTTTTTTTTTTTTTTAAATTGACAAGTGACATTGACAACTGGGCATAACCTGTTGTTTACAATTTACAAGATTAATGCTGAAATACAAATTACATTTATTATTAACTTATGTTTATCGTTTAAGATGAAGTGATAAGTAAATTATACAATAATAAATTGATTACATCAATACATTTATAAGCAATACACTAGCGTTGTCGTGATGTGAAATTATTTCAATACAATGTTTAAATTTATTTGAGTGATATTGAATTTAATGTATTACATTGTGAATAAATTATCCTATAAATCAAATTTTTGTGTCTTTTTGAGTAATCTTCCTCTAGAACTATACTTATTTACATTCTCTGAAACATAGTTTCTTTCGTCAGGAGATATTATAATATTAGGCATTACATCTGAGCATGACTGAGGAGGACTAGTTAAAATTAATTCATCTTGATATTCATAGTGATCACAAAGACTTTGACTACAAGACACATCATCATTTACATTGACAAATTCAGGTGACTTTATGACTGACTGATTTGTTACATTTGATTCAGACTGATTGGATTCTATAGATTGATAATTTTCTGATTCAACATTTGATTCTGTATTGCTACAATAAGAATTATTATGAACTTGACTAGGACTTGAGAATGAGTTTGTTTTTCTACGAGTTATTATGTATGTGTAATCCTGACAACCATCATCATCCCTTTCATTTTCAAAAGACTGACTCGATTGTGACTGAAAGTGTGACTGTGTTTTTTGACCATTAAGATCATCAAACTTAATAGATTCTTTATGTTGTTTTTGTTGACAATAATCAGGTCGAATATGTTGAGAATTTCGCCTATATGTTTTACCAAAGTTGTCTTGTATTATAAAAGATCTAGGGAGTTTAGTTTTAGAGATAATTTGACCTTTTGTCCAAATAATGTCTTTCGGATTTTTTTTAAAATAAATGTTATCCTTGACATGAAATTCTTGATAGTTTTTACAACTTTTATTATAATAATTTTTAGTTTTTTGTAAGTTTTTGTCTTTAATGTTGGAATATTCAGCAAATTTAACAATTTTAGGTTTTAATTGACTAATTTGACTTGGTAATTTTGTTCTTAATTGTCTTGACATGAGTAATTGCGAAGGGGAGTACATGTTTGAACCTTGAGAAGTTCTATGTTGTAATAGACCGATGTGGGGATCTGTACCTGATTCCTCACATTTTCTTAAGATATTTTTGACTGTTTTGACTGAGACTTCGGCTAATCCATTTGATCTTGCCATGTATGGACTGCTGACAATGTGTTCAACATCCCATTCATGAAGAAATTGTTTGAATTCTTTTGAGTTATAAGGTGGTCCACCATCACTGACTAATTGTAATGGAATGCCATGTCTTGCAAAAATAGATTTTAAATTATTTATTACAGATGAAGATCTAGTATCATTTTTTAAATTAGCTATCTCAATGTAGTTAGAATAATAGTCTACCACAAGTAAATATTTTTGATTTTTATATTCAAATAGATCAGTAGCTAGTTTTTGCCAGGGGAAAATTGATTTTTCATGTGACCTGAGTGATTCTTTTGATTTATTTAAACTATACATAGCACAAGTTTCACACAGTTTTATTTTGTTTTCTATATCCTGATTTATGTTAGGCCAAAATACAATACCACGAGCTAAATTTTTGGTTTTTTCTATTCCTAAATGTCCTTCATGTAAAGTATTCAAGATTTCAGTTCTCATTGAAGTAGGAATAATGACAGAATTATTCTTAAAAAGTATATTATTTATGACATGAATTTCTTCTTTGACATTCCAATATGGGAGTACTAAACTATCGCATAGGTTTTTTGACTGAGGCCATCCTTGGAAAAAATATTGTTTCAATATTTGTAACTTTATATCATTGTTTGAACATTCTAAAATTTTATCTAATTTTTCTTGAGAAATTGCTAAGTTTGAGGTTAGTAAATTAATATGAATATCCAAGTTTTGTTCAAATTCTTTTAAATTATCATCAAGATTGTTATCATTATCGACTGGTGCTCGAGAAAGAGTGTCTGAAATGTACATTTTTGAGCCTTTAGTATAAGATACTATCAAATCATAAGCTTGCAAAGTAATCATCATTCTTTGAAGTCGTGAAGGTACTTCAGATAATGGTTTTTTAAAAAGTGTGACTAGAGGTTGGTGGTCTGTCTCTACCTGAATTGGTTTTCCATAAACATATTGGTGGAATTTTTTACATCCAAAAACAATTGCATATAGTTCTTTTTCAATTTGTGCATAGTTTTCTTGACATTTGCTTAAAGATTTAGATGAATAAGCAATAGGATTGTTACCATGAAATATGACTGCACCAACTGCACTTTTAGAGGCATCTACTGACATTCTAACAGGTTTATTGACATCATAATGAATAAGAACTGGGGACTTGCAAATAATTGATTTTAATTTATTAAACTGATTTTCATGATTTTGTGTCCAAGACCATAAGTTTTGTTTTTTAAGTAAATCTCTTAAAATACTAGTTTCTTCAGCTAAATTTGGAATGTATTGACCTAAATAATTAATCATACCTAAAAATCTTTGAAGTTCTTTGACATTTTGAGGAGAAGGCATTTTAGTAATTGCTTCTATTTTTGACTTATCTGGTGACACTCCATGTTGGTTAAAAATGTGTCCCACATAACAAATTTCTGAAAGACCAAATTCGCATTTTTGTTTATTAAATTTTAAATTGACTTCAGAAGCACGTTTGAAAACTGACTCAAGCCGTTCATTATGTTCGGTCTCATTTCGTCCATGAACTAAAATATCATCGACAAATATTACAATACCAGGCAAATCACCAAAGAGATCATTCATTACTCTATGAAATATTTCACCGCTAGAAGCTATACCATACGGGAGTCTAAGGAATTTATACCTACCAAAAGGTGTGTTGAATGTACATAAGTCACTGCTCTCTTTATCCAATTTGATAGTCCAGTAGCCAGAGCTTGCGTCTAATTTTGAAAATATTTTACTACTAGTAACTTGTGACCTGAGATCATTAAATGTAGGATAAGGATAATGAGGTCTTTGAATAGCAACATTTAGGTTTCTCGGATCAAGACATACACGCAATGAACCGTTTGTTTTTTCTACTAAAACAATAGAATTAACCCATTTTGTAGGTTTGGTGACCTTTTCAATTATTTTCATCTTTTCCATATTTCCTAATTCAGACTTTAAACGATTTTGAAGAGAAAATGGTATTCTACGAATAGGACATACTTTTGGTTTCACATTTTCGTCGATATCCAAGTGAACTTCATTTGGAAGACATCCTATACCTTCGAATGTATGAGAATATTTGGATACGACACTTTGTACTGACCTGTCACAATCAAGTTGTAGGTTATTTTGAATTTTATAAATTCTTTTGACAATACCAAGTTTTTCACACGTTTTCCAGCCTAGAATTGTTTGGCATTTACAGTCAACTACAATAAAATATATTTTAGTCTTCAGTCCATTCTCAAATTCACATTGTATCACACAGCTACCTAGATTTGGAACTATTTCTCCTGAAAATGAAAAAATCTTATTATTTGTTCTTTGAATATGTATTTTCCTATTAGTCTGAGTCATTATAGAATTAAGTGTGTCTTTAGAAATAACATTAGTATCGGCACCTGTGTCAATTTGGCATTTTGTCAAAATATTATTTAAATTTACATTAATTTTCCACTCATCCTCTCTATTATTACATTTATTATTGTCAGTCAATTTATTAATTATAAAATAATTGTCATTACAAGAAGAGTCATCATAATTAATACAACTTACACTAGATTTTTGTTGTTGACCTTTGTCCTGTCTGTCCTTGTTGAAAAAACAATATTTAGCAAAATGGTTCTGCTTCTTACATATTTTGCACGTTCTTCCTTCCGCTGGGCATTTATAAATGTGAACCTGTCCGCATCTGTTACAAGGCTTTTTCGATACTGAATTGTCACGTCTTTTCACAGAGTTTTGATTATAATCTCTATTATTTGACTTACTTCTCTGTCTATAATTATTGAAATTGTTGAAATTGTTTCTTGACTTTGACCTGCCTCTGTGGTTTATTTTTGACACTTGCTGAACTGATGATATATTTTCTGAAGATTGATGACTTTGTGACTTTGTTATTTTTGTAGACCTTTCTTGAGATAATTCCATACTTTTTGCAATTTTTAAAGCATCCTCAAGTATTAGTTTTTCTTGCTGTAATAATTTTTCTCTTATTTTTGAGTTGTTTATTCCGATAACAAACATATCTTTGACTAAGGAATCTTTTAAGTCGTTGAATTCACATGACTTGGCTAAATTATTCAATATCGTGACGTAGTTATCCAAAGATTCTTCTTGTTGCTGTAATCTTGTAAAGAAACTATACCTTTCCACTGTAATGTTGCTTTGCGGATTGAATTTTTTGTCAAAGTGATTCAGCACATTTTCTATAGTTGTAGATTTTCTATCGATATTTAGGGAATTGAAGACTTCTAATCCATACTCACCAATGAGATTCAAAAATATTGCTATTTGCTTCGTTTCTGACTGTTTCTTTATGTCATTAGCATCGCAGTAAATCTCGAATCTTTGTTTCCAATTTTTCCAATGTTCAGCCATGTTACCATTTTGTCTTGTTAGGGGTTTGACACTGTTACCCAGAAAAATATTGGTCTCCATTCTTCTATTTCCCTGTTGATATCCTCACGATGACACCATGTTCTATATTTCGGGCGTGATGCAATGGGTTCTTACAAATAAAATTCAGGGAGACGAGGACTTGTGTATTGTACATAAAGCAGACATGACATGAAGTCTAACCACAGACAATATTTCATTTTCTTCTTTAAAAACTAAGATCATAGACTATAATATGAAACAAGTAGCATCATCGGCCTAACTTCCGCTTATACCAATCAATAGCTGTTGCGTTAAAGATGCCATCAATGAATGGCATTTACCGGTTTTTGAACCGGTTTTCCTCCGTCTCCGAACACAGGTTTGCCTAAGCTAGGAAAACCGGTTCAGGTGGAGATTGATAGATGACTCTGCTCTATATAAACTTATATTATCACTTACGGGATATCTTCCGTGATTATTTATTGTTTTGAGCTCCCGATATTTCGACGCTGTTGCAAGCGCCATGATCGCGGGTTGACTGAAGACTGCGGGTGGATGGAAAATAAATAAATAGAGCTACACATTTAACACACAGCGCTACCTAGTGCCACACTAAGCAAAGCTCGATAAGATAGTTGAGAGATATAGATAGTTGATATACTACGTAAAAACAAACACAATACAAACAAACATAAAACATACTTATTATACACATATTAACATCCATGACTCGGAAACAAAAGTCCGTGCTCATCACACAAACATTTGCTCCTACCGGGAATCGAACCCAGGACCCTTTTTTTTTTTTTTTTTTTAAGGATGGGAAATCATCAAATGACCCCCCCCACTCTGGGCGGAGCGGGAGGGAGTGTCAGACTCTTACTGACTAAAAACCATCCATGTTCCTTCCTCGCCTTTTACGTTCCGGGGCCGCGGTATCTCTTTCGAACAGGCCCGCAACCCCGGCAGGCTTCGGCCCTTGCGGGCGGGCCCCTCTCCTTTTGCTGACATCTCTTTGAGGCGCGCGTAGAACACGAACGCGCCGTCGACACGGCCTTTCGTCGTCGTTAGACGGCCGGACGGCTAGCTAGCCCATAGCCAGCCGTCCACAGGCCCGCATCTACGGTGGCCGGTAGCCACCACGTGGCCCCCGACGCCCGTTGCGTCCCGCGGCGGCCGGGAAGAGAGTATCTCTCCCTCTCTCGTTCCGCCACCTCCTTCGCTAGCATGACTGCTTCGCAGAAGGAGGCGACGGCTTCCCATTCCGTCTCGCTCCGGACCATGGATTGAACCAGGGCCGGACGCGAGAGGTCGCCGCCGCCGATCGCCGCCACGAGGACACGGCGGAGCTCCGCCCACGCGGGGCAGACTTCCACCGTGTCCTCCGGTCGATTCTCGCAGTGGAGACACCCGGGCGTTTCCTCCCGCCCGATTCGGTGCAGGTACCTCCCGAAACATCCGTGTCCGGTGAGGACCTGCGTCAGGCGGAAGGTGAGGACGCCGTGGCGCCTCTCCAGCCACTCCTCAAAGAGGGGACTTACCGCCACTATCGTGGCGTGCCCTAACCCAGGACCCTAAGAACGTAAGGCAGCGTCACTACCATTACGCCAATTGGGTCGTCAAAAAAAAAATATACAAGCAGACAAATCTGTCTACCCGCTTTAAACAATAAATAATCACGGAAGATATCCCGTAAGTGACAATATGAGTTTAGTTTTAAACCGTAAAGCCTAAAACAGTGTCTGTTCTATATGCTGTTATTGTAGAGTTTTATTTTCTATAGATATTTTATTTTAATTTTTGGGACAAGCCCGCCACACACGCCCAAACCACTGTAACTCCTGAAAGCCAGAATCAACAGTGGCGACCACCAGAAAAGCGCCGAGACAATGAAGCTCGACGAAGTCCCAGAGAATGAATTTAACTGTCTTTGATCCCGCAACGAAATAAATCAGAAAGTATAGCGGAGGAGTAGGAAAAAATACTGTAATTTCCACTTCCCTCCATATCAGCAGCAGACAGAACGAAACAAGGCCAATAGGCTCAAAGGGACGTTTACAACTGGGATGGGCCCAGTTGCCTAGCACCACGGATAAATATTAACGTTAATGGGTCCTAAGTTGAGAGCTGGTATATTTGATTCCAATAATAGGTATGGTAAAAACGGTCCGTATAGTAAATAACTTCGGATGTAATAACCTGTACCTACACCATCCAACATAATATTGCGTTCATTTTGCCAAAGACTAGACTAAGCTTGAGGAAAATAATTTACTCTTAAAGTTGCCATCACCCGTGAGAAATTGGGCAACATTGTGATCAACCTCCAGCCATGTCCTGTCCAGCCGCTCACGAACGGGTGGAGTTGTCTGCCCTTGATGGAATTGTCCCGCCTACAATTCAGATAAAAGTTCTTCCCAGACATCGGTCTGTGGTTTAATAATCTAGAAATCCTAGCACGATCACGTATAGTTAAAAAGTCTGCGTCCGCGTCGCGCGTTATAGTAGGTACATTGCAGCCCGCCGCTGCACCCCAAGATCCACTGAAAGTACACCCGCAAGCACCGGTAACGCTTCGGTACTAACCGTCCTATACGCTTTGCATAAGAATATCAAAGACAAACGCTGGCTTTGTAGATTTGAATATCCTCGTTAAGGAATAAAAGTTCTTTTTAGCTTTTTCACCGGCATTTTTTATGTGATCTACGAATGAAAACTTCCTCTCTAAGACCAGACCAAGGTAGCACACGGACTGCTTTCTTTTCACGGGAACGTTATTAAATTTAATATTGGGCCACGATTTAAGATCACCTTTTAAAATTAGTTAAAAAGTTTTATGCGGAGCAAAGGTCAGACGGTTTCGATCACCCCACTGAGATATTAATCGTAGGCAAGTGTCAGCTAAATTCTCGAGTCCAGCCCGGGTACTTGACTGAATGAGCAACAGGCCGTCGTCCGCGTAACCGGTTAATGAACAGCCGGGTGGAAGTGGAATCGCGAGGAAATCATCAAAACCTATATTCCATACATACGAAGAGATTACCGAGCCCTGAGGACATCCCAGGGTAAGGGACTTTGACATAGAATGATGTCCGAGTTTTAGTTGCGCGGTACCATTTTTTTCTATCGATATATTCAGAAGTCCAGGTAACAATCCCTAAGGCAAGGGACCACGGGTAATTAAAATTACCCATGGACCCGGTAATGGGTCGACCCACCGTGATCACGGGTAACGACTGGTAAAGAGTATAAGTTTTCCAAAAACAATGGGACATTTTATAACATGTCCTGCCTTTCCCGCTGTTAGCCCGTTACAGGTGCTGATGGACGCAACTGAAAGTACACAACTCGAAGTCAATTTTGGCTGAATGAATTTAGACTGTCTTATTTTGGTCGGAGACTAACGTAGGATAGCTCATTATTGTGTCCGTTTCAATAGCACGGCAAATACGTTTTTTTTAAATGCCATGATTTTGTAAAAAGTTGTAAAAGTGGACTGCCAAAACCATAAATTTGTCAAAGCTATGGTTAAAAAGTCATAAGGGTTTCAACGTGGCCGCGTATTTAACCGCGCCGCCACTATGATCTTTAAATCTAAGCATTGCAGAGACCTGAAATTTAAGTAACAGATTGAATTTGTAAAAATATATAAAATAATCCTGGGCTTATATTTTAGGAGCTGTAAGACTAATACGCTATGACCGCGCCATTGAAACGGTGAACGCATTTTCGCCGATATCTCGCTGTAAAGCAACGCAGACGTTTCAAGTTTTTTGTAAAACCCAGATTTGAATTTGTCACAACTAGTAAAAATGAACAAAAAATCCTAGGCTCATATTTCAGAAGCTGTACCTAAGACTAAAGGTCGTGGCTCTCTTGACAAGCACCGCTCCAACGCAGCAATTAACTTGCCATTCAAATTAGAGCATTAAATTGTGTATCGCTTATCCCATTTTCAACCGACTTCCAAAAAGAGGAGGTTCTCCATTCGTCTGTATTTTTTTTGTGTTTTTTTCCTCAGAACTTTCGATGAACCGATTTTAATGATTCTTTTTTTATTCGAAAGCTGGTGCTTCCCGTTTGGTCTGAAGCTGATCTTCCAAGTATACAATGGAACTCTTCAAAAATAGACGGCAAATCTGCAGTAATTGCTGCAATCGCTTGTAGGTACATTGTTCATACTACATCATGACGTAACATCACGCCTGTATGCTCTGAGGGGGTACGCAGATGTGTACAATACCTACTCCCAGATTTCGACAGTGTTTGTTGCCTCTGAACTTTCGACTGGGTAAACCGATTTTGATGATTTTTTTTTATTTGAAAGCTGGTGCTTTCCGTGTGGTCCCATTTGGTTAAGATCTGACGCTGATCTTCGGAGATATAAATGGAACTCATCAAAAATACACGGCAAAGCTGCAGTAATTGCTGCAATCGCTTGGTTGTTTATTGTTTATATAACATAGTGACGTAAAATCACGCCTGTATGCTCTGAGGTAGTACGCAGAAGTGTACAATACTCCCACATTTCGACAGTTAGATGTGTTAAGTTCCATTTAATGGGATCCTGGAGAAATAGAGGGAATTCCTTAAATTTTGTTGGCACACCAGAAGCGATTTGGGTACTTTTAGGAAGAGTACGTTCTTGGAGTGATCCCATTTCAATTTGGTAAAGATCTGATGAAGAACTTCGGAAGATAGGCGACGGGAACTCCTCAATAAATGATAACAAATGTACCTACTGGGATCGCTGAAATCTCATGTGACATGTCTCTCTATAAACACCAGTTCATAACAAAAAATCACACCGTTACGCTGTGAAAGGTTAAGCACATATGAACTACTAAAAAGTGAAAAATAAAACTCTCCTGCTGATATGGAGAGAAGTGGAAATTACAGATTTTTTCCTACTCCTCTGCTATACCTACTTTCTGATTAATTTCGTTGCGGGATCCAAAACAGTTAAATTCATTCTCTGGGACTTCGTCGAGCTTCATTGTCTCGGCGCTTTTCTGGTGGTGGCCACTGTTGATTCTGGCTTTCAGGAGTTACAGTGGTTTGGGCGTGTGTGGCGGGCTTGAGCCTATTTTATAATGTCCACGTGAAAAATTAGCTTACGGCGGGCGGTCGACGCGCTCGCTGCTACAATACCTACGACTCGACTCGCGCGCGACTCGGCGCGGGCGCCCGCGCGCTGGCGGCGCGCCGACTCCGAGCTGCCTGCAAAACAACGTACAGTCCACTGACCTCTATAATTACCACTGGACTGGCGGCTGTCAAAGTGCTTTTGTGCCCGTTTGATAATCGCCATTTTGGCGCTGTCGGACGTAGCGAGTGTCTGTGGTAGGTACTAAAACAAGTGATGTCGACATCAGCGAACAAATGTCGATAATTAGAGTAAGACATGCATAAATATATATATGTTAAGCTCAATGAAGACATGATGAAATAAGTAAGATAAGATGACAAAATAAAGTATTACAAACGAACCTGTGGAATGATATTTCACTGTCTTTTTTGTAGCGTCGCTTACAATATACACATGACCTCATTCTTGATAACTTTTATATAATGCTTATAACAATAACAACATGAAATTCGAACTAAATTATTTAAAATGCAAAATTTCTCAACAGTAAACAAACGCTTTTCTCGCAGCCATTTGCAATATACGTGAAAATTAGTTCTGTGGACACACGCTAGTGGCGCTTCAAATAGGCACAAAAAAATAGCTGTCAAACTTACGGAACAGCCAGTCCAGTGATAATTATATATGTCAGTGGTACAGTCACATTTTTAGTTAGAGAGCCCACTACACTGAACCTAGTTTGATAAGACTGCAATTAATTAATACAGATTAAACAATTATATGGTCACGTTAATACTTGACGTGGTTAACTTTAACCTCATTTTCGTTATCAGCCACCTCGAAAACCATGAAAACGACACCCATGATTAAAAATAAGATAATTATGCTTTAAATTATAAGCAGTATGTTCGGTTGACAATCTTTCGAGAGTTGTTTCTTTCATTTTCCGTCATGAGTGTCGTTATAGCTTGCATAAACATGTAAGGCTGGTTTTATAGTCACGCCGCTAGACGCGCCGTTGGACAGAATTTGAAACGCTACTACCTACTACTCCAATACAAATTCTGCCCAACGACGCGTCTAGCGGCGTGACTATAAAACCAGCCTAAAGACCGCTCCACACACATCTGATTGTGGTTTTCGTACCTACTTTTGATTATTTAGACAATGGTGTCAATTCTGTTGTGCAAAAACTAAACTTAATTTAGGCCATCACTATCTTTTTCTCACTAATAAAACGAGAAAGAGACGAACGTAATTTAGAGCTGTCAAATTTAATTCGAACTAATATTTCCAAACAAATGAAGGGTGCACGTAAAAACATGTCGACTAAAAACACGGTGAAGCGCAAGGCATAAACTAGGGATTATTCCGAACCTGACCCTAAATCGTAACCCGGTCGCGGGTTAAGTTAGGAACTCCGCGATAATAATAGTTGTATGTGTTGTTTAAATAATAGTACATTTTGATACAAGTGGAGAAAGTTTGTTATTGTAGTACAAGGCGGTATTAATGTGGTATTGAGCCGAGAACTGCAATAACAAATGTCCACGTGTATCAAACGACGTTTTTCAATACACTTTTGAAGAAATAAAATAATGTTAAATATTTGTGTCATGAATGTCACGAGACTGTGATTTAAATTTTATTTTTTTCCGCGCTTTGCTTTCGCCATGTTCAAGGAGAGGCAAAGGTATGAAGCCGTTATACAGCCTAATATAAAAAAAAATGTGTTTGAATTTAGAACAGAAATAAATGTTAATTGGTTTATAAAAGTAAATATTAGTTATTAATAATCATGTTTAACACCGATATTGATTTTATAAATACAATTTGAATATTCAAAAAATGTTATAAAGAAAGACGTAGATCGCTTTTCCGAAATAAAATAAAAAAACATTCACCTCTGACTCTATAGTCAGAGGTGAATGTTTTTTTTAATTACGCAATGAACCAATTCGGACTTAGTATATGTATCAATTATCTGTGGCAATTTTAGTTTCTGCACGTGTGTGGAAAAAAAACATGGAAAATGCACGTGTGTGAAATACACTGCATTTTGAAACTAATAGTAGTGCGAAAAGAACCAGTTTTCGAGGAAGTGTATTGAAAACAAATTGTTTTAATAAACAACCACGCCAGGTTTTGCGAATATCATGTGAATAGGATATAATACAATATTTCTACTATTTTATGCTTTCAATCTTTCATAGTAACAATTTACACCCATAACATTTAAAAATATTCTTTCTTTATAACGTTCTCCCTCTTGAGACTGGATGATACACAATAATTTATAATCAACTAGCCGATAACCGCGGCTTCGCCCGCTTAAAATTATTTCTGAAACCTTCCTCTTGAATCATTCTTTGCATCAAAATCCATTGCGTAGTTTTAAACTGGTTCTTTTCGCACTACGATTAGGTTCAAAATGCAGTGTATTTCACACACGTGCGATATTCATGTTTTTTCCACACATGTGCAGAAAGTAAAATTGCCACAGATACCTAACTATATATACTTAGTCCAAGATGGTCAATGCATAATTAAAAAAAACATTCACATCTGACTATAGAGTCAGAGACGAATTTTTTTTAATTTCGAATAAGCGGTCTACGTCTTTACGGCAGCGCAGATAAAGATAAAGGTAAAGATAAAGATAGGTAAAGATAAAGATTTATTTATTGCGTAACTGTGTACATGAAGTTCTTAATAATAAAGATTAGAGTTTATAGTCAGTTACACAGTTAGAGTTGAGTTGAGTTGTTTAGTTAGTTGTCAGTTTACAGTTTGCAGCGTAATAATTATGTTGATTATTCCAATTGTGTTTATAAATTCAATATCATAGATAAACATTACGCTTTAAAACTAATATTTTCTTTTATAAACAAATGAATATGTACCTATTTGTGTTCTAAATTCAAAAGTATGTAAAAAAATTTTTTTTTTTTATATTAGGCTGTATAGTAGCTTCATTCCTTTGCTTCTCCTTCAACCTGACACAATTATTTTAAGTACATACATTCTTTTATTTCATTTCTTCAAAAGTGTACGTAAACGTGCGTTTTTTATAAGTATTTTTTCCACACGTGTGCGGAAAATAAAATTTCCACAGATAACTATACCCATACTTAGTCCAAACTGGTTCAATGCATAAAAAGCGCGTATGTAAAATACACTGCAGTTTGAACCCAACCGCGTAGCGCGAAAAGAATCAGTTTTCAAGGAAGTGTGTTAGAATAGTATCTACCTTTTGATACAAGTGGAGAAAGTTTGTTACTGTAGTAAAATGCGGTATTAACACGCGAGCCGTGAGGCGACGGTGTTTTTGAGCCGAGAACTGCAATAACAAATGTCCACGTGTATCAAACGAAGTTTTTCAATACACTTTTGAAGAAACAAAATAGAAGAATGTATGTAATTACTTATAATATTTGTCACAACAAACTTTCTTCACTTGTATCAAAATGTACTATTTTATTCAGGATGTTAGGGTAAACACCGTTGTCACTCAAACCATGGGTAGTTAACACAAGTTAAATTAAATTACTTAAATAATTAAAAATCTCCCGAGTACTCCCGACACAATGTACTAAAAGTAAGGTAGAAAATAATTCGTTTATTCGCCATTTTGTGGTGGCGGCCATCTTGGATTTTTAATTTAACATAGTGTAGGTATAGCATTCTACTAGTGAAATGCTTTCAATTGATACCTATATCGACTGAGTCTAAATATGTCACCGTAAAATTGTCAAATACGTTATATTGTAATATCTCTAGCGATATTGTAAAGTCTCGAATTATTGTCAAATGAACATACTGCTTACAACAAAACGCATGCGGTGGTAGTCAACTTACGCGGTGTGGAGGGAAGGAGGGGTCCCCCTTGCCCAGTGGCACAACTCTCATAAAAAGATAATGCACCATTCCTGAGAAATGGGTCAGGACCAAATTTTTGACGTAATCGCACAACGGAAATCACAACGGAATGTGTCACACTGGAAAATAAATGTAGCACAATAGAATTATTAGGGTGTGTGTAAATAGTCGTAAGATTTTAGGTAGGTAAGTGGAATAAATAAAAAAAAACCATTATATTTCGAGAAATAAATTAAGTAATTAAGTAGTAGGTACAATCCAAATAAATTAAATTACAAAACCAAAAGTTTCAAATAGAATCCAAGTTTCAATTTTTTTTTAATATTTGAACAATAATCTAAGTATTTAAGAATCTTTTAATTACATAGGTAGCTAATGAGATTAGAATGATTGTAAACACAGCTTTAAAAATTTCCCTTGTGACACGTCGCACAATTTCGTGTCACAAATCGCACAACGGAATGAAAATTACTTACGATCTTACCTTAAAGATGCAACAACTCATAAATTTAACCATTAATCGAACACTTCTGCATCCCTTTTAACAATAAAGCCAAAGGGGATTTAATTAATATATGTCAATTCTTAGAAAATCGTAAAAATATTACAAATTTACTCACCTAAAGTCCGGAAATCTTAACGACACGCGCTGACGATACAAACACAATCCCAAATGGCAGTAAAAAACATGGCGGTTTGTATCCGAAATTTTGTTGCCAGCTTGAAGCCAATATTGCCATACCAAATATTCAAGAAACTTCCAAACATGTTTATTGGTTTCGAAATTATGGTGTCGCACAACAGGAGTATTACAACGGAAAGAAATTTGGGATGTATGTAAAATTACTTGTAAAAATTAAAAAAACTATGGTTATTGTAATATTATTTATAAAAACGATTACTGGTGTTTAAAGGGCTCTAATAATGTTAAACTATAAATGCTAGCTTACGTTAAAAAAAAACCACGGCAAAATATTCTTAGGTAGTGAAGCTAGGACATGCGTATTTTACACAGCGTGAAAAGACACCGAGCTTGGTATATATTTTATTTTGAAGAAATTAAGCTTGTAGTTAAATTATTTGATGTATGAGACTGTTCATAACATATTAAGATATTATTAGCAAATATCCAAAATTATTTTAAGGCATGTTTTGTACGCAATATTTTGTCACTTATGAGCCGGACACCACAACGTGTATGTATCCGTCAAAAATTTGGTCCTGACCCAAATACCGATTAATATAACATAACTTTAAAACACTTTATATTCCCCATAAAAAGCGTAGTCGAAGGAGCACCGCTTCGCGGGGCCCCTATTTCCGAGTGCAGGGTTTAAAGGAACCTAACTAACCTAACGGGGGGGTGCCCCAAGTCCCGATTTTGGGGGCAGAGATACTTCCGTATGTTCAGTTGACAATAATTCGAGACATTACAATATCGCGAGAAAAAACACGTTATATTGTAATATAACGTGTTTGATAATTTTACGGTGACATATACATGTAGGTAATAAAATCGTGGAGACCAAAAAATCTGTACCTACATTGAAGATTAAAAAAAAATCGGCCAGGGTGACTTAAAATAAATACTTAACAGAACATATTAAACCCATTTTTAAAATGTTTGTTTGTTTGTTTGACTGCGCATCACGTAAAAACTACGGGACGGATTTTGATGAAAACTTCACTAATCTATTTAAATGAACTCAGAATAACATTTAGGCAATAGAAATTATGGATTTTATTTTAAAAAAAAGGGGGTGAAAAGGCGAGGCAAAGTTTGTATGATAAAAAAAATTAGATTGTTCTAGAATCATGAAACTCAGAGGAAATACTTATTATTAAAAATAAAGAAATACCTGATAAAGCATTTAAATAAAAAAACATCCAGAGACGTAAAAAGAGGGTTTTGTGTTTAAAATTAATTGACTTTATACACATATAGAATAAAATCCAATGAAGAGTAAACCTTTAAAAGTTGCTAATACTTCAAATCTAATACAGATAAATGTAATTTCTCAGTTTCTTTGAAATTTGATTTTTGAGGTGAATATTGAATACCTACGCACAAAATAGCGATTTAATGACTGACGATTTAACTTTAGTGACTCATGGATCAACGCACAGCCTAAACCGCTGATCTTACAGACCTGAATGTAGCAGGGTGTGTTCTTTAAATGATGTAGGTATCCGGTATAGAAGAATTTTCGAAAATTGAACCCCTAAGGGGGTAAAAAAGGGGGGCAAAGTTTGTAAGAGACAACGTGATTCCTTGGTCCAATCTTCTTGAAATTTTGCATAAACCTTTTTAACAGAATTGATGAAAGACGTGTTTCGTAGGTACCTATTTGGTTAAAAAAGGATAAACAATTATTTTTGCCACGGCGCTGATCTGCTTCGAAGTTGATAGCAATACTCAGAGCTTTTGATCTTGAAGGTTTCAAAGCTTTAGAGGTTATGCACTTTTAAAACACGGCCTCATGGGACGTAGAGTTAGAAATTTGAAATGGAAGATTAAAACATTTTGGTTTCAAAATTGTCACCAAAAGCCAACAAAATGTCAATGAAGATGGAAGGCAGTTGACCTTGCAACTGATCCGCAAGAGTTAACAACAGCTTTATCGTGTTTAGGGCGCTTATTAATCTAATGTTAGTAAAAAAAAGGTTTAAAATAAGAAACTCACTATACTTAAGTATACAAAATAGATACGACTTACACCTATGTGTGCAGCCGTCTCCAGTGACCTAGCATGGGCAAGCATTCGAGGGAAGCCCTTATTTGGAATATCATATGTGGAGTATATGAGCGACTAATGCAAAGATTTCCGAGAAATAAAATTGTTACCTAGGTACTTGAATCTACACTAACATTATAAAGCTAAAGAGTTTGTTTGTTTGGTTGAACGCGCTAAATTCAGGAAATGGTGGTTCGAGTTATAAGCATATTTTATTTTTGGACAGCCCGTTCATCGAGGAAGGCTAACATCACCAATAGGAGCGGAGCATCAATGAAAAAAATCCAAAAAACAAAGATTTATATCTTTTTCTTTGCTTCCGTTGCAAGCACTGCATAACGCAGTAGTTACACAGCAATCACTCTAACCCTCACTCGCAGACGAAGTGGCGCGGGTCAGCTAGTTGTTGAATAAAAGTGTAATTCGCCATTTTGTGCCGGCGGTCATCGTGGACTGATGTTTATCAAACACAGCCACAGATTACAACAGAAGTGTCACTTCCCAAAACTATCAAACAAACGTAAAATCTATTTAGGAAGATTTGAAAACGAAAATCCCTCATTACTATCGTATACTGTCTAAGGCTCTGCGTTGCGAGTCTTAGTAAATGGTAAAAAAGTCGCGCAACAAATTACGATCGCTGACCTTTAATGCGTAGTGAGGCCATTTTCTGAATTTGAACGTGAGTAAACAACAACGCAAACATCTTTCTTATTTCTACCGAGCGGTAAGGTGAGTGAGAGTGATGTTAGGTTTGATATTCGTCTATTTATCTTGGTGGTCTAGTAGGCTCACATCCCCCCGAGTATCCTACTTCCTACTTATATTATAAATGCGAAAGTTTGTGAGGATGGATGTATGTTTGTTACTCTTTCACGCAAAAACTACTGAACGGATTTGGATGAAATTTTGCACACAGATAGTTTATAACCTGGATTAACACATAGGATACTTTTTATCCCGGTAGTAAGATCCCATGGGACAATTTTGAAACTTCACGCGGGCGAGGCCGCTGGCAGAAGCTAGTGTGGCATATTTCCAAACTTGTAACCTACTTAATCATGATCAGTTAAGCGGGACATAGGTACTTGAATTACATAATAAATAAGCACATCATAAGCAGGTAGATAATTGATAATTAACCCTAGATTCATAAACATTATGTAGGAATAACACTATTCATAAATCGATATTTTCACATTTTTTTGCTTACCTTTCGACGACACGCGGTAGTTTATGAAACGTGAGGCTGTTATCACTGTTGTCGTTTAGGCAACCAAAAGCATTGCAGTATTTGCTTGTCTTCATATTTTATTATCTTCATTTACTTTTTATAATTAAGATACGGAGCGCGTGTGATACGGGCGGCGCTTGGAATCTGACTGTAGCGACCCCCGAGCGGTGTGCGCGTGGGTGAATGCCGTTTCATACCTACACCGTGTTGTGACACATCTGTAGTGATCTGTGACATAGCTTAGAACACTCCCGACTAACTTCGGTGTGATGCAACTTTACTTCTGCCACATACTTATCCTGGGTTACTTAGGATAGGCAAAAATAGGTACGTTCTTCAGGTGTTGCGTGACGAGCCTGAATGTAAATTTGATTTTTAACAACAAAGAAAATGAAAATATTTTGGTAATTTTGGCGTATCTAAAAAGTTAATCACAATTTTATGTAGGTGCCGTTTAAAATCACCGGTTAAATTTACACTGATTGAATTACACTTACCTTATATCTACACTAGCTTTTGCCCGCGGCTTCGCTCGCGTTAAGAAGTATTATTATTAATTAGGTACAGTTTTTGCGGGTTTACTTTTTCCAATCTTTAATTACAGTTCAATCAGTCGAAAATCTCAAAAGATTTTTACAAACTTTCATCTCTTATTTTATACCCTTAGGGGTGGAAATTTTCTAAATTCTTTCTTAGGGGATGTCTACGTCATAGTAGCTTTATGCATGCAAAGTCTCAGCCCCATCGGTTTAAAATTGACAAAGTTTCATACAAAGTTTCATGCCTTATTTTATCCCCTTGGGGGTAGAATTGATCAAAATCGACATATGCGTATACGGTCACTCGCGCGACAAGTGACTGACTGAGGGCGTGACTCACCGCTGCTAGTTGCGCCGGCGCGCGGGCGGCGGACCCCGAGTGCCCCCGGTCAGCGTCAGCTGTTACGGCGTGTATTAAGGTGAAATGATGTTATGGAAATAAGTGGTTTTTCTCCAAAAAAAGGTTTGTATTTTGGTTCTATTAGTGAAACCAAACCACTGGTTTCAAGGATAACGGTGTGAACACCCCCCTCTGTATAATGGCTTCATACCTTTGCTTCTAAAAAAAAAAGAAATTTAAATCATAGTCTCGTCATAAGTATTCATGACACTAATTAATATTTTGCTTTCTTATATTTTACCTATTTCTTCATAAGTGTATTGAAAAACGTCGCTTGATGCATGTGGACATTTGTCATTGCAGTTCTCCGCTCAAAAACACCCTCGCCTTACGGCTCGTGTGTTAATACCGCCTTTAACTACAATAACAAACTTTCTCCACTTGTAGGTACCTATCAAAATGTACCAATAATTATTGACAGGTTGAGTTCAGTGATGAATTTTAGAATCGCTTTGCTTTCTTGCAGTTAACTTGGGTTTACTGACGGGGCAAATTTTAATTACTTTGAAAAGAGCCCTCAAAAGTATTCACAATAGCATCTTGGAGTTGCAATTTTAGCAGTTTTGTTCCTTGTGGTGCGCTTGAGGTAACAAATCTACTTACCAGACAAATCGTTATTTTTTTCTGACCTTGGAATGAAAAAGTGTTAATTAAGCAGGTAGGTAATAAATACCAACAATTTTATAAACTGGTAAAATGTAGAGGAGTGGATACTTTCTAAAATCATGTAGTTGTATCTAGTAAAAACAATACTGCATTTTACAAAAAACCCTAAGGTGGAATTTTATAGTAATAATTTCGCCGTATCCCCGCAGTTCCAATGTCTAGTTCCATTATGGGCTCGCCAGGGATTGTACCTACACTTGATTGTGTCACTATCACTACTAAATGCTCTAAACTAACTGGTCATAAATATTTCAGTACATGATACAACTATACGTACAAATGAATATAAAAAATATCTAAAATTCTACTTTTTCAAGCAACATCATTAGTTTTATACTAAGTTTCACTTATAATTATAAATGCTTACGTTGTTTAATGTTGTAAACGAGTGATTACGAAACGCGCTCCGATTGACGTTTAAAAAAGTAAACTTCACAAACTTGTTTGCTTGTGTGAGTGTGTGTGCAACTACGACATCCAACAAGTGTTTTTTCCATCATTTTGTGTCAGTTTTAATGATATAAATTTTTATTTAAGCTTGTTTAATGGTGGTTTTAAGTCCAGTCTAACAAAACTCTATAGAGAGCTTTTATAGAGTTATTTATGCTACTTTCTCGAAGTTGTACCTAGTTGTGTGATAATAATCGGACGTATTAATAAGTTCTTGAAGTTTCCATGCTTTACATCAAGAAATGGCAGATTTTCCCAAACAGCCTAAAACTTCACAGTGTGACCAGTAAGTACATAATTATTATACGTCTCGTTTACTTTCCACTATGGTTGGCACATACCTGGCCACCATGTCCCTACTTACCTAAATGATTACAAGAAGTGTTTTCCATTCAGGGATGTTTATATTTGTGATAAACTCTTAGCAAACTTCACGTTATATAAACCATCTATTTATACTCTGCCGTTCTATAGATGCAAAGTTAACTTTGAATGAAACTTGCCAACTATTTTGACAGTATTAAATAATAATGGTAGGAAGTATGTGTACTTATCACCATTTTGTGTTTGTTTGTATTATTAAATATAACCTTCATGCAGATAGAACAATACAGCAATAGGTTTCCTCTATGTTCACGGAAATCAGCTGACTTGATTGATAAAATTGAAACATGGTTTGTGTGCTCATAAGAGTTAATTTACAAATCCTAAAGGTCCAAACATTTTCTTTTTATCTTTCTTTTGTCAGTTAGGTTTTAACTTGATGGAAATTGCTTTATGTATATTGAGAACTCCAAAGTAAATAGTGGAAAAGTGAGAAACACTGCGACAGTTTGTAACCCAGTAGAATAGTTACTTTATATATAGAGTGGGGACTACAAACCTTTCATCCTTGTTACATTGTTACTACTGTCACATTGTTTCTTGAGTCCCGCTTTTTGAGATGTAAATGTATGGTCAAACAGGCTAAACTTGCTTCCAGCCTGGACTCTGACACCAGACTTTGACAGATAATGTGCTGAAATGTCTCGATGTCCAGTGTCCACCGCCAGTCTGTTTTGATTATACCTTGACTCAATAGACTTACGTTTTTGTGTACAGTACAATATAAAACTGTAAACCCTGTGGGCCTGCATCCGTCACCAACCAACACCATCATACAATAAGTGGCATGCACAGAGCATCTACAATTACAATTATTGTGAGTGAGAATATTTTTCCAGCATCAATGCGCTCCTTGCATGTCATGTGACGGTGTTGGTTGGCGGTGCCACGGAATAGTTAGTTTCATACACTGCTATAGTGGTTCTTGTCATGTTTTTTCGAGTCGGAAGTTCCTAGCACCTTCATGGTGTGATATTTATTGTGGGGTCTAGTATTTTTGTGACGCATGTAAATGGGTACACATCAAATATCAACAATAGGCAATGTAAATGTTGATTACTGTGATAATAAAACACAGTTTAGTGGTAAAAAGTAGTAATTAGTTTTAATTGAAAGCTGTTCATCTAATATTGTGCGAATTGGTGAAACCAATTTGACAATAGTGCCTGCACATGCAGATTCCCAGCAGTAAGATCATGCAAATGATTATCTTTAATGTTTTCGTGTTCTCCTCAAACATGTTGACTGTGGGCAAACATCAATATCGAGATTGCGAATTGTGGACTTTCCTTTCGCATTATGTTAACCCTATGCAAGTCAACTCAATGAGGCATTGATGTGTAGTTGCCTGTCCGTCGTTATTAGCGTACTCCCAACAAACAATTATTTGATCAGCTCAATTGCCGCAGGACGCGAGAGATGATTGTGTTTTCAAAATCTATTAGGTCCTGCCGCTAGCGCCGGTAAATTGGGCCACTCAGACAGATCGCGAATAGAGTCAGGCTCTGATTGGGTTCATCTCCATCATTGGCCTCCGCATCGTGTGCTGTGTCGTGCGAATGCCAACCAGGACTTACTCAAATAAAAGTGGTGACAAAAGTTTTCGCGTGCTGTTAGCGAGGTTAACTTACTAGTCTCGGCCTCATCTCGGGAATTAAAACAATTGATCAAAGCTTATAGCTAGTATCCTAGAACCAACGACGTGTGACATGCGCCATGTCGGTTGTGCAGAGACGTCAAGTCATAGGTAATACTTAGTTAATATTTGCCATTTGGTTCATAGAACGAACTCCAATTGCGTTTAGAATCGTAAAGCAGAGAGGTCAGTACAAGCGCTAGGTTGTTGAGTTGAACGTTTTCCAAGGTGAGCCGAAGTTTAGCAACCGTGCGTCCGTGCCTAAAGGTCAGCAGCAAGTCTTGTTTAGAAGCTAAGCTAGGTATCTAAATATATCACAAGCTTCTGCCCGCGACTTCGTACGCGGATCCTGTTGCTTATGCCAGCGACAACGGGGTCGTCAAAATCGAAATCTGAAAAGTCTGATGTCGAATTGTAAGAGCCCGTGGATGGGAAAATAACGGATCTTTCCCACCTGAGTAACACATACCGTTTGTTTCTTTTCAACCGACTTCCAAAAAGAGGAGGTTATCAATTCGTCTGTATTTTTTTTTTTTTTTTTTTTTTTTTTTTTTGTGTTTGTTACCTCAGTACTCTCGACTGGGTGAACCGATTTTGATGGTTCTTTTTTTGTTTGAAAGCTGGTGCTTCCCGTTTGGTCCCATTTTAGTTTGCTGAAGATCTGATGCTGATCTTCCGAGATATACAACGGAACTCTTCAAAAATACACAGTGATTGCTGCCATTGCTTGTAGGTTCATTGTTTATACTATATCATGACATAACATCACGCCTGTATGCTCTGAGGGGGTACGCACATGTGTAAAATACACCCGATTTCGAAAATATTTGTTACCTCAGTACTTTCTACTGGGTTAACCGATTTTGATCGTTCTTATTTTATTTGAAAGCTGGTGCTTCCTGTGGTCATCTATAATCATCAAATCAGTGGCTGATGATGGGATTCTGGAGAAATAGAGAGAATTCTTCACATTTTATAGGCACACTAGAAGCGGTTTGGGTTGTTTTAGGAATTGTACTTTCTCGAAGTGATCCCAATTCAATTTGATGAAGATCTGATGAAGAACTTCGGACATATCGCAACGGAACTCCTCAATAAATGATAGCAAATGTACTGGGATTGCCGAAATCTCATATCTGTCTATTGTTTACACTAGTTCATGACCTAAAATCACGCCGGTACGCTGTGAAGGGGTAAGCACATGTGAACCACTAAAAAATGAAAAATAAAAACTTTTTTACAAAAAATAAAACCGACTTCACAGAAAACAAAAAAGTGAAAAATAACTTCAGAAAAAACGCTTCAGAAGTCGGTGACAAAAAAACTAAATAAATCAAACAAAGGTCACCGACTTCTGAAGCGTTTTTTCTGAAGTTATTTTTCACTTTTTTGTTTTCTGTGAAGTCGGTTTTATTTTTTGTAAAAAAGTTTTTTGCCATTTAACAGCTTCACAAAAAGTAATATTTTTAACCATACCTCCGATGGCGGAATATGTGGCGTATTCAATCATAGGAGACGTAAATGCACTCCGTGCCTTATCAACCCAAGGAAGGTCGCCATGCCATACGGCTATATCATGAGACATCCGATTCTTCAGATAATATCGACATTCTGTTCAGAGAATGTCGAAGTCGATCAGAACTCAAAGGTTCGTTGCCAGGAAGAGACAGAAGAAGAGCGCAACGCATGCGCATCACGCATCACGTTCACCACTCATTTCAAAAGACCTGTTAGTACCTAGATGTGCGAATACGCTGAAAACTCAAGCGTGATTCTGTATCGGTAAACGTTTCCGATTCGCGAGACAATGCATGTCGCTCACGATCAGCGGACAGTCGCGCATCACGTTCCCCACTTGTCTCTAAAGACCTAGACGCAGAAGCGTAGATAAGCTGAGAACTCAAGCGCAATTCTCTGTCCGTGAACGTCTCCGACTCGCGAGACAATGCATGACGTTCACGATCAGCGGTCATTCGCGCATCTATTCTTCACTGGTCTCTAGAGACCTGGATGTAGATGCGTAAATACGCTAAGAACGCAGGCGTGCTTCGCGATCCGAATTTATATTTTATAATTATACAGTGACTTTAGTGATAGCTTGGCAATAATTTTCACATCAGATGTTTCTGACCTTCGATTTTTTATAAGCCATCAGGAAATACCCATCAGACCGAACAACTTCTGCTAAGACGTCATTCCTATATGTGTTATGGTGGAGCTGGGCTCTTGGAGTTCCACAACAGGTGTTCCAGATCTTCAAATTATTGTCTAAGCAGAAAATGTTCATCACGTGGAACAATTTTTGCTATGGTGTCAATTTTGTATCTCTTATAGTTTAGCTGGTCTGTTGCGGTTCTGTATCAGGTTTTCAAGTTTCCAAGATAAAGTATAGCCTAATAGCTTCTGCCTGCGACTTCGTTCGTGTGAAGTTTTGATATAGCCGGAAGCCTTTTTCCCGCTTGCAACATTTCATATTGCTGCTGCGCTCCTATTGGTCATAGCGTGATGTATAGCCTACAGCCTTTCTCCATAAATGGTCTAAACAAACAACGCAAAAATATTTTTTCGATTCGAGCCGGTAGTTTCGGATATTATTGTTCCACCAAACAAACAAACCAACTACTGCTTTATAATATTAGTATAGATGTACACATTTTATTTGTTGCAAGTTGCTGATGGTCGATGAAAAATGGCCTAAGGCGCGGGTGAAACACAAGGGGCGTATGGCGGTGGCGCGGCGCGAGCGAGGTGATGGCGCGGTGCCGCTTCTTTGATATTTCATACAAAATGTTTAGAAGAGGTGTGGTGAGGCGCGGCACATACAAAGACGGTGTGTCTAGGGCGCCACTTCCTCGCCCTCCGCGCACCCGCAGTACAGAAGTTGCACTCCCTTGATCTTGAACAAAGCCGACATTTTAAATACCAAAACTCGGGCGCGCTCGATCTATTTTGTGCCTGCACGCCACGCTTTAGCGTTTCGACGTCTTGGTCCATCGGCATCAGTAGGGCTGCCACAAGTACTAAAAATAAAATACTACCAACTACTAGTCTAGATTTTTTCCTACCGAACGAAAAAGTGAGATGGCTAATTCGTAATTGCTACTATTATTATATTAACTAACTAGCTGACCCACGCAACTTCGTCTGCGTCACATAAGAGAGAAAACCGAAAGGAAAGAAAATCCCCGTTTTTGCAACATTTTTTTTTATTTCTGCTCCGCTCCTAATAATTGCAGCGTGATGTTAAACAGCCTAAAGCCTTCCTCGATAAATGGACTATCCAACACAAGCATAATTCAATTCGAGCCCGTAGCTCCTGAGATTAGCGCGTTCAACCAAACAAACAAACTTCTGCTTTATAATATTTTAATATAGATAGTATAAATTAAATGTATATGTCACCGTAAAATTGTCAAATACGTTATATTGTAATATCTCTAGCGATATTATAAAATTTCGAAATATTGTCAAATGAACATACTGCTTACAACAAAACGCATTATTTTTCGTGATATGCATGCGATGGTAGTCAACTTAGGCGGTGTGGAGGGAAGGAGGGGTCCCCCTTGCCCAGTGGTACAACTCTCATGAAAAGATATTGTACCATTCCTGAGAAATACCGATTACCTAACCTTAAAACACTTTATATTCCCCTAAAAAGTGTAGTCGACGGGGCCCCCTATTTCCAAGTGCAGGGTTTAAAGAAACCTAACTAACCTAACGGGGGGGTGCCCCAAGTCCCGATTATGGGGGCAGAGATACATCCGTATGTTCAGTTGACAATAATTCGAGAGTTTACAATATCGCTAGAGAGAAACATGGTTAAATTGTAATATAACGTGTTTGACAATTTTACGGTGACATAAACATATTTTACATAAGTACCGTGGTATTGGTTAAACAGCAAAAATACTAAAAATATTTATTAAAGTACCATTCAACTATTGAAAAATAGATCAACTATTTGATCCAATAAACCCGGAAATGAGCGTGTCGGGCCACGCTCAGTGTAGGGTTCCGTAGTTTCCCGTCCGTCACAATACATTTTGTACAACTTTTTGTCTTTTTTGTGAGCAAAAAAACTTTTGTTTCCATCCAAGTTCAAAATGATTTTCCTAGAAAGTCCTTATAAAGTTCTACTTTTCAGATATTTTTCATATTTTCTAAACTTATGGTTCAAAAGTTAGAGGGGGGACACATTGTTTTTTACTTTTGGAGCAATTATTTCCGAAATTATTGACATTATCAAAAAATATTTTAGTAAACCCCTATTCATTTTTAAATACCTTTTCAACAATATATCACACGTTAGGGTTGAAATTAAAAAAAATCACTTCCCACTTTACAAATAGGGGGGCTACCCTAATAAAACATTTTTTTCCAATTTTTATTTTACCACTTTGTCGGCGTGATTGATACACTTAATGGTACCAAATTTCAGCTTTCTAGTGCTAACGGTCACAGAGATTAAGCGAGGACGGACAGACGGACAGACAGACAGACATGGCGAAACTATAAGGGTTCCTAGTTGTCTACGGAACCCTAAAAAGAGAATTTAAATGTCATCTCGTGGAGTTAATTTCGATTGTTAATTGCAAGGACAGTCGCGGTCTCCGGTCACTAATAAACTCCGCCGCTGTTCAGAGATTAACGTGTACCCAATACTTTAACATAATTAAAACGGCCAATAGTCTCATATTATCTTAGTTTTATTGGCAGGAAATAATTAATTGATTAGGCCAGCCTTGTCCACTTGTCTCTCGTTCCTATTGTGGAAACGTTATTGTAGGTAGCAGCACTACGTGGGAATGAGTTTTTATTATTCGGGTTTTTTATTTTTCTCTGATGGGAAATCTTCAAATGACCCCTCGCGCTCTGAACGGAACGGAAAGGAGGATTAGACTTGTACTGACTAAAACTCACCCATGTTCCTACTTCCTTCTCGACCAGGAGCCATCACCTGGCTTCCGACGCCCGGTGCGTCTCCCGCGGCGGCTGGCACGTGAGGTTCTGTTCTATATATTTAACGAAGACATCGCCATAGTACAGTCACTTCGCTACTAATGACACAACAGTACAAGCACAGTAAATAGCAGAGTTCTAAACGGCCCGAAGCTTGTGAATGTTTGAGTCGATAATACGAGTATGTCGATATGGTGACTGAATTAGTGAATCTTATTCTGCGAATACGAATCATGACTGTCGAGATTGATATCCTCTTCCTGACCCAAGAGCTGGGCGCGGGGCGAGGCTTCACCTGCTTGGCTGAGCCGTATGACCGCCTGCAATTCCAGTTAACGTTTTGTAACTTCTGGGTGGGAGAATGCGGACTAACATCGACTTACGGTTTCTAAACTTTTTTAAAACCGTTCAAGTGCGGGTCGGACTCGACATTAGACAAAACGGCAAAATCCACGGACGACGGGCTGCTGCTTTGTATTGTATTGTAATGTATCTTAAATCGTGGTTGAGTATTAAATTTAATAACGTTCCCGTGAAAAGAAAGCAGTCCGTGTGCTACTTTGGTATGGAATTTTTAATTCATAGATCACAAAAACTGTCGGTGAAAAGGTTAATCAAGATTTTTATATCCAAATCTACGTGGGGTCTGTCATTTATAACTTTAAAGACCATATCTATGTGGCTATTTACTTGGGTTGAATTTGGTGCGACGTAAATTGCTTAAAAGCCAGCGTTTGTCTTTGATATTCTTATGCAAAGCGTATAGGACGGTTAGTACTAAAACCTTACCGGTGCTTGCAGGTGTACTTCCAGTTGATCTTGAAGTGCAGCGAAGGCTGCAATGTACTATAACGCGCGTGAGATCACGGACGCAGACTTTTTAACCATACGTGACCGTTCTAGGATTTCTAGATTATTTAAACCATAGACTGAGGTCTGGGATGAACTTTTGCCTGAATGGCAATGTAGGTGGGATAATTCCATCAAGGGCCGACAACTCCGCCAGTTCTTTCCATCCGTTCGTGAGCGGCTAGCCAGGACATTGCTGGAGGTTGCTCACTGTGTTGCCCAATTTCTCACAGGTTATGGTAATTTTAAGAGTAAATTACTTTTCTTCAAGCTTGTTGACTCGCCTTTTTGTCAATGTTCATCTAACTGCGAATATGAATAATTTGCACATTACATTTTATGGGAGTGAATTCTTTGGCAAAATAAACGCAATATTGTGTTGGATAGTGTACAGATTACATCCAGACTGAATTACTGTAGGGACCTTCTAGAAACAAATTTCCGTGCGTTCAATCGTTTTTGCCATACCTATTATTGGAATCAAACATACCAACTCTGAACTTAGCACCCATTAACGTTAATATTTATCCGTGGTGCTAGGCAACTGGGCCCATCCCAGTTGTAAACGTCGTTTTGTGCTTATTGGCCTTGTTTCGTTCTGTCTGCTGCTGATATGGAGGGAAGTGGTTTTTTAGTAGTTTTTTTTCCTACTCCTCCGCTATACTTTCTCATAAATTTCGTTAAAATTCTCTGGGACTTCCTCGAGCTTCAATGTCTCGGCGCTTTTCTGGTGGTCGCCACTGTTGATTCTGGCTTTCAGGACTTACAGTGGTTCGGGAATATTGTGGCGGGCTTGTCCAAAAAAAAAAGACGGACAGTGGAGTCTTAGTAATTGAGTCCCGTTTTTACCCCTAACCATCCATGTTCCTTCCTCGCCTTTTACGTTCCGGGGCTGCGGTATCTGGGTACAGAACCCTAAAACGGTGAAGAAACACTTACCCTCTCTTTGAGCATCACTAAACATGGTTCTTTGCTATTGTTTCATGATTATTTTATGTACATATTTATGTAGATTAGTTTAAAGGATGTAACAACACCTTGAACGAACCCGAAACACACTATTTTTACATTGTGATTGCTATAATTTTTTGTTCTCAACTGTACCTGGGAACCTAACTAGTTGCGGAGACAGGGGTCAAAGTTCCAACTTTTTCACAAGATTCTTTTTAATTCGTGTTTTTAATAAGATTTTAAGACCCAGTACTATTCAATCCACCCACCAGCACAATGTTTTCATTGCTTTTATTGAGTAGATGCAAAAAAGTTTACGTTGATTTTTCATTCTAAAAATAAGTCTTTTCTCTAGCAATAATTGCGTAAACTTACATATGTACATCGGCTTCGTAAAGGGGTCGTTTACACCGTGTATGCTTACGTATGTATTTATATTATCATGTAAGTAAATAGAACTAACACTACAGACTACCTACAGAAATCTTTCTACCTCTTCTTCTAATTCTTCCAAAACTTGCCTTGAAAAATTGCTTTCACCGTTGTCTATTGAGTAAGTACATTGTATCACCCGATGTGAAATGTTATCTTTTATGTACATTGTTTGTATGGCGTACTTAAAATGTATAATGATGTAAAGAATATTCTACTCAATTTTAATCTTACGCGGGATAAGTATTATTGTTCAAAATTGTCACAAGTTATAATGTGAGTAAGTCCCAAAACAAATGGGCATCAATAGAATAAACGGCGATGGGACGGTTTAGTATAATACTCGTATAATAGTGGTCACTGCTCACAGGGCGCGGCGCGGCGCGGTGGGGCTGTGGTGTAGCCGGGTGACTAGCTGTACTTTAGGTCTTCTGTAATTTTAGTATTATGATAAGGATTTCTAACTTTCTTGACTCAAATACTCGAGTTGAAATATTTCCGGTCTTGTGCCGGCGCGCGGCGGGTACAACTTCAGTTGTACCCGCCGGTAGATAGCAACGGGCTCGCGCCCTGTTTCCTGGGACTTAAAGATAACTAACAAAATGGGGCTGTACTGAACGAACGGTATAATTACTAATAACATATCTGGCTTTGATTAGATCCTCGTGCTGGTGTTTCCAGTTACCAACAGTGGTTTTGTTATTTATATCGTCAACCGCTTTTGCCTGACGACGCGGCGACGCCGACGTCCCGCGACGTCAGCGATAAGATAGCGCACGGATCAGGCATTTGCGTGTGCGCAGCTATCTGTGCACGTCTGCACACCTCGTGTTATCACCTCGGCTACTTCACTGCATACGTCACTTGCTTGCGAGTGACGTCACTCGCAAGATTTAAGTTCATAGCCAGTGTTTGTCAGTAGCTATTACCATGCGAATATACTACAATTTGATGATGATGTCAATTTTATACTTTTTGTCGTATCATTTTTTTTTGCCTTTTGTTATTTTTTCCATGAAAACACAATTTGTTTTTGCGTGCTACTAATATCTGCTGAATAGTTACATTTAGTGTATTGCGTTTAAAACGTTATTCTTGTTAGTTATTAGGTTGTTACGTACCTATACCTACGTAGGTACAAACGCGAGCGAGACGAAGCCGAGGTAGATAACAGGATATGACACGCCGAGTTGAATGGGTTCCTAAGGAGTGACAAGAACTGCCATGAAAGTGGACGATATTCCAGTGGGGGAAGCAATGCGGAATTAAAGGCTAGTTAATAGTAATTGAGCCCCGCCATACGGCATTACATTTTGTATTGTTACAAAGCAAAGCAACCTGCTTTACTTCCCACCCTGTATAAACATCGATTGTTAAACATTTTCTGTGTTTTAGTTTAGTTTGAAAATCTTCTACTCTATTATTACTAACTTGACATTAACATTTTTATCAAGTAGGTAGTAGCACTAATTATAAAAGTGAAAATAATTATTCTAGCCAATCGTAATGCGTTCTTGCTTTTCTGGATGTGGTTGCAGGTTGTTTTTGACTGGCAATTTACTTACTTAATTGAAAAACCTTGGCAAATTAACTGAACCCCCCCCCCATCCCCCTTGTGATATTTCGTGATTTTTGCCTAAGCCCTTTCCCCCTTTTCGCAAAACGCATGTGATTTTAGGTAGGGGGGTTAGTCTTAAACTTCACAAGGTATCACCCAGGGGGAGGGGCGGTTCAAAAATGCTAGAAAAACTAGTATGTCTAGATGGAAGCCAATCGTTCTGATATTTGCTGAAAACACATTGAAAGATAATGTTAAACTGACTGTATTCATTACAAAACTTAGTTATTTTCACTACTAATATTATTGATTATTTATAAATGCTTAAAAACTCATACTAACGTTCGAATGCTTTTTTACTGTTTACATAACCATGGCATGCAACTATGAAAGTACTAATCTTGGGAAAGAATACAATTTTACGCTATTTGATTTATTTTCATTTTTTGTGGATGTATTGGTACTAGGGTTGCCAACTTTTTATACTGGAAATTAAGTATATTCAGGTCTACGAATAAAATTATACAGTATTTTAGAAAAATGAACAGTATTTATACAAAAATATTGCACTTCTACCAACGCGCGGCCTAATGTACTGAAGACATGAACATACACTATAACGAAATAATACCAAATGTATATTGCCAATGAGATACTTTAACTAAGAAATAATTCAGATTTAGAATTTACAAAAAAAAAATGCGTCTGATTGAAGTACTACAGTACTTACTGAAATGAATAGCAAAAAAAGGTTCCGACGAATTGAGAACCTCCTCCTTTTTGAAGTCGGTTAAAAAATCATTGCAATTATTGTACTAACTACTTGTAAGTATACATTTTAAATCACTTTTGAGAAAAACTCCAGTCGCTATGTAAACATGGAACAATCTGAATGATTGTGAACGCGTCTCATAAATTTAGAAGAAGGTTTACCAATTCCACATATTTCCACATCGCGCGTCCGCGTCGATGACTTGTTGACGCTTGACGCGTCTCTTGAATCACTTATGGCGAAGCGTATTCGTATAGCGATCACTGCCCTGTGAAATGCAGGTACTATCCTTATGACTTATTGCGATGCCTTCGATTATTCGATTATTTAATTTTGCCATGGGTCGTTATACTGATTACTGAATGTTAAAATCAGTGAAACAAGTGAGAGGGTTAAATAGTGTATATTCACAATGTATTATATCCAATCACAGTAATTCTTACAGTTATTCAAAATCGGTTTCTAATCTTTTTCATAGCTCGCTGTTATCGCGCGTTTTTCTACCGATGATGGGCGCCCCTCCGGGTTGCCATCCCGTAGTCGTTTTACCACAGATCTACTTAATTATTCTCAATTTTGCACAGAATATAATATTCGATGATGAACTGATCTAACGACTGCAATATTATTGATGTCAAACATTACTAATAATGGAAACAATTTAAATAATTTACATTCGACCATCCTGACAAGTGCCTGTCTCTAGGCACCTGAGAGCAAACAACCCAAAATAAGTTTAGTAATTCTCATAAACTGACAATTTATATTCAAATTATTAATCATTAATCACTTTTTTTCATTAAACGAAGACATACTAATTATGAACAGTGATTATGAATTATGGCTAGGTGATACTTGCCTACATTATTTATAGATAGATGATCAAAAAGATTTAAAACACCTTGTAATAAAAAATATAGAACAATGAAGTCGTCCGCAGCACTAGACGAATGTCATTGACTTAAATGCACAGTAGGTATGGCGTACGGTACTAAGCATTTAACTTGAACAAATAACAAAAAAACACAAACAAAAGACAAGACAAACAAAAAGTAATACACAAAATAAAATAACAGCAGCTTCATAAAAAAATACTTGATAGATATGTTGATGATGTACCTTATTGTAAAACATACAGCACGAAGCCTTTTGTTTATTGAAGTGCAATTTATAATAAAGTTTACGCAGATAATTAAAGCCGCAGAAAGTACTTTCGATAAACAAAATGAAAAACAGGTACTTAATGAGATTTCACTCTACATCATCGTTTACTGTCACGAGATAAGTACAAATAAAAGTGGAAAATAAATACAAATTAACACCCCGGACTTACCTCGCCACAATTGACATGAGCACTTAATTTCTTCTCGGCCATCCTTCCTAAGAAGAATGACCTCATTCTTTCGAAATTAAGATATTACAATCATAGTAAAGGCTAATACTAAACAAATAAATCCTAAAAATGCTAAAATTAGTTACAACGCACAGAAACTAAACAGATCGGATTTCAACACTAAAAGAACATGCACGCCGACTTCACAATTACCAGGCGGCAACAGCATTATACAGTACTTAATGTAATTATCAGTCTATTAATATGGATAAATGACCACTCTCGATTTACGTTTAACACTAGACACCACACAACACCACACAGGCCATTAAATCACGAGTATTAAAGATCTGTACTCGCAACACTTAGCACTTTGATTAATTCATCGTTGGAAGTCACACGTTGCGTCGATGTCGTGGCCCTCAACGGGCAGTAACTCTCGAGGCTTAGGCCTCGATTCTCGGTCATTTCTGGGTGGCCTTAACACAGGCCAACAAGTCCTCGCCCATACATCACGAAACTTGGTGTAGTTGTATGGCGAGATATTCACGTGTGCCGACGCTTACCCGCACTGGGAGTTACGCCGTCAATACATTCATAGTTTGGCGACGCTTACCCGTATTGGGGTTACGCCCTCAAGACATTGTTATATATAATTTGTCGACGCTTATCCACTCATTGGGTTACGCCCTCAAGACATTCAATAAGTAGTATCATTATCGTGGTATATCCACCGCTTTTTACTTGCAGGGTGGTTACGTCCTCAAGACATTTAAATAGTTTGTCGACGCTTACCCGCACTAGGGGTTACGCCCTCAAGACATTGTTGCATACAATTTGTCGACGCTTACCCACTCAATGGGTTACGCCCTCAAGACATTGTTGTATATCATTAATTTGTCGACGCTTACCCACTCAATGGGTTACGCCCTCAAGACATTGTTGTATATCATTAATTTGTCGACGCTTACCCACTCAATGGGTTACGCCCTCAAGACATAAGTATCATTATCGCTGTATATCCACCGCTTTTCACTCACAGGGTGTTACGGCCTCCTTTCATTATTACATGTGTCGAATTAGGATAGGATTAATGGAAAATATTAAAGGAAGACGAAAAGGTATTTAAGAAATCGGGATAAAGATCGCCAGCCTAAAGCAAGACCAGATCGGTTCACTCACTGTCTTCAGAAGAGCTACCGGATTCAGACCCAGTGAACCTACACCATGGTTTTATTTTATCTACTGAGAAAACAGTCGTATATTTTCTTTTCGAATAGCCTTCAATGCTGCTAACTTCATAACGGTCGTGGTCATATACATTACTTATTCTGTACGGGCCACTAAAGGCAGGAATAAGTTTGTTGCTTTCACCGGGGGTCTTAGTGTTTTTTTGTACCATAACTAAATCTCCTACTTTATAATTTCTAGCTTTACATCTCTTTTTGTCATATCTGAGTTTCATCTTTCCTTGTTGTTTAGCTATATTAAGACTGGTTTCACTTCTAATCTTTTGAACGTTATCGCCTGACATTTCGTTAGTTTCGGTAAGTTCGTGAAGATGTCCTTCGGATATACTGATACTTGGTTTACCCCATATAATTTCCATGGGAGATTTACCAGTGCCCTGATTAGTAGTGTTGTTTAGACCCCATTGTACATCAGGTACATGTTTGTCCCAGTGTCGATCGTCATTTCCGTGACAGAGAGCTGTTAAAGATGACAATATTGACCTATTATATCTTTCGATTTGACCGTTCGCCCTAGGTGTTGCTACCGCATTAAGTATGTGTTTAACTCCAATGTTTTGCATGTAAGATTCAAACTCTTTGGAAGTAAAACTAGTCCCGCGGTCCGAGATCAAAGTTTGTGGCGTTCCAAACATTGCGAATACGTCGCGTAGTACACTGATCGATGTTTTACTTTTAGTATCTTTTACCACTCGTAGTATAATAAATTTTGTATACGCATCGATGATACCCAAGATGTACATGTTATTCTTCTTACTTTTGACAAAGGGCCCTAAGTGATCAATGTGAAGACACTGAAATGGCACATTCGGTTTCGGAGGTGGATGTAAAAAACCTTGTTTCTTTCCACCTGGTTGTTTTGAATATGCGCAAGGAATACAAGCTTTCACATATTTTCTAGCAAATAGCGCCATTTTTGGAAACCAGTAATCTCTCTGCATTTTCTCTAACGTTTTCTCAATTGAGAAATGGCCCGCCTCATCGTGGCATTGCTGACATATTTTCCATCTTGCATCTTTGGGTACAGCCCAGCGTAACCCACTATCCGTTTTTCTAAAAATTTTCCCATCTTTCAGCTCATAGTTGCTACGCACTTCTTTGGCCTCTGGCGATTTAGCATCTAAGACAGCCTTGATATGACTCAATAGTGGGTCGCTCAATTGTACCGTTTGCAGCCAATGAACATCGCTGATCCGCAGGATCATTAATGAGTGCCCTTCTGGTAAAGAAATAGGGTTTGGATTCCGACTCAGAGCGTCAGCATGAGCTAACTGAGTACCGGGCCGATATTCGATAGTGAAAGTAAACTCCTGCACTAACAGCCACCAACGAGCAATTCTCGGTATGAGATCCCTTTTCGTTAGTGTTGTTCGGAGTGCATTGCAATCAGTCACTACCTTGAAATCAATGCCCAACAAATAAACCCTAAACCTATTTAGCGATGAGACTACAGCGAGTGTCTCTAACTCATAAGAGTGGAAATGACGTTCTTCAGCTGTAGTCTGACGACTAAAATAAGCGACTGCTTGAAGCGGCGCTGAGTTAGTAGCCCGCTGCAATAAAATCCCTCCAAGGCCTATAGCGCTTGCGTCTGTATGTAGTTCAGTTGCGTAATCCGGATTGAATATAGCTAGAACTGGACGACTTATAAGGACCTCTTTGAGTTTCATAAAGGATTTTTCTTGTGCCTCACTCCAGGTCCATGGAACGTTAGATTTCGTTAAAGACGTTAATGGCTGAGCAATGGACGCAAATCCCTCAACAAAACGACGAAAGAAACTCGCCAAACCTATAAATTGTCGCACCTCATGTACGTTTTCTGGAGTCTTGAAAGACTTTACTGCTTCAACTTTTCTTGTTCCAGGTCGTACTCCTTCCGATGAAATCTCAAACCCGAGGTAGTCAATGGACCGTTTAAAGAAGTGACACTTACTGAGATTCAGTGTCAAATTGGCTTCTTGTATCAGGTCAAGAACTATCGACAGTTTTTCCAGCCCTTCTTCGATGGTTTTGGATGCTATAATGATATCGTCCATGTATGCCATTACACCAGGTGTATTTCGCTTCCTTAATAAACTTAAGATTAACCTCTGAAAAACCGCCGGTGCGTTCGTTAGCCCAAAAGGCATCCTATTATATTCGTAATGCCCGTCAGGTGTCACGAATGCCGTCAAGTGTTTCGAGCCTTCCGAGACAGGTACTTGGTAATAACCTGAGGTCAAATCCAGCGAAGTAAAGAATACTTGTCCTGAGAGGCTATCGATTTGGTCATCAATTAACGGCATCGGATATTTATCTTTCAAGGTTTTTTGATTTAAAGCTCGATAATCAACGCACAATCTAGTATCGCCGCTTTTCTTGGCCACAAGAATAATTGGGCTAGCGTATTCTGAACTTGACTCTCTTATTATGCCATTATTTAGCATTTCATAGACCATCTCCTAGACCTTGGATCGCTCCGACAACGAAAGCCTATATGGACGATAAGTTATTGGTGTATCGTTCTTTAATTTTATCTGCATCTCCGTCAGTGAAGTCTTTCCCAGTTCATTAAGTGAAAATGCGAAGCATTTCCGCCTTTCGTTCAACAATGAACATAAATTTTTCCGAATCTGTTTATCTAAATCGTCATCAACTATGATCTGGTCTTCCCCTATTGGTTCGTCGTAGGATTCAACTCGAAGTATATTGTGCGTTACGTCACTCAATCCAGTTGTTTTAGCAGGAACGACTTCATCTTTCGGAAGGTTCGTCGATACTAACGCTGCTCTAGCAATTAAAGCCCCTGCGCTTAGCGTGAATGGTTTTTCATTTAGACCCATAATGAGTAACGAACTCAGTCCCCCTCTGACCGTGTATATACCAGGTAACACTACGTATTCTTCACCTGCCTTCCAACATCCTACAGTGTCTACATACACTATACCGGTGTCTTGGTTGCAGGCTTTAGTTGGAATGGTCATCAATCCTTGGACGACCGTGTCATCGAAGCATGTGATAGGTATTTTGTTGGAGTTTGGACCGGGTTGTTTGTACAAAAACAAGATGTTATCAGTTTTGTAGGCTCTAACACCAGGCAATTCAGTCAATGTATGTCCTATTAAGATGTCGGTGGCTAGTAAACCGGGCTTTACCAAGTACACTTCAACCTCTTCATCGAGGCCGTCAAGGATAATGCGCACTTTAATGCGACCACTAGGTACTACACTGCCGTTCCCGAAACCATTGAGGGTGGGTAAATTGTTTTTGTCAATCGGAACATTCAAAATTTTACTCAGGTTTTCGTTGAGTAAAGTGCATTCACTGCCCAAGTCCACAAATGCCTTTAATGGTTGATTTTCAACTAAAACTTGTTTATAAAATTTACTCCCTTTCTGTCCACATGCAATTTTTAAAATACTTTTCGTCGTATTCGTTACAGTCGTAGTCGCCGGAGTACGAGATTCAAAGCGGTTACCGGAAATATTCTTACAATTCTGGTCTGTGTGTCCGAACCGACGACACTTCGTGCACTTTATGATAGGTTTTAGGCACGAGGTGACCATGTGGCCAGATTCTTTGCAGTTAAAACATTGTAACTGCTCTTTTCTTAGTGGATTATTTGCCTTCTTGTACTGGTGCTGCTGCTGACCATGACCACTACTATCACCAGAATGATGACTTGGTTTTCTAATTGTGTCATTAGTCTTGTGAGTGATATTTCGGAGGTATTTGAGAACTTCTTCCGGTTCTTTAAAATCACTGCCTTGTACATTCATTCTCACGTTATAATCGTAGATACCGTGACTCACACAATCGACTGCTTGTTTGCCTGAGAGCTCGCACCTATTTACTAGCGCCATTTTATCATAATAGTACTCTTCGAGAGTTTCATTCTTGCGAGATCTTCGGGCCAACATTTCAGTAAGTAAGTCTCCATAGTTATGTTCGCAAGGAAATGCGGCAATTAAATTATTCTGCCACTCTGCCCAAGTATATTTGACTGTTGTCAATCCCTCGTACCATTTTTTTGCTAAGCCTTCAAGTTTAGGTAATGCATAAAAAATAGTTTGTCGCTCTGTCCACCCAAACACGTGTGCAGATTCATTGACCTTAGCTAACCAGTTCTTCATAGTTTGTGATTTACCATTAGGATCAAACCCAGGTATGACATTTTGAGACCCTGATAACCCTGGTCCAACAGTACTAGGAACCCCGGTGTTACCTTTTGCACTGAGTAAACTAACTAGTTTCTCTAATACATCTGGGATATCACGCCTACCCTTCCTCTTAGCTTCGCGCCTAGTTGGTGACGGACTAATGGAACTTGTTGAATCGGAGCTAGTATCACCGCGTCTACGCCGCCGTTTTGTTTTCTCAGCGCGTTTGTGCTTGCGTGGTCTACTTTCACGCTCTACCGGCGATGGTGTACGAGCCGCATCCGAATAGTAGGCTTTACGCTTGTGACCTTTTTTTTGTTTTTTTGGAGAGGGCATTTTGTTTTTTAAGGCAGAATCAAGGAATTAAAAAAGGAAAGTGAATAGGAAGACACAGTATATAAATATCTGAAATCAATTTTAACTGTTAGTGTAACCACAACAAATAAAAAGAATTAGAATCAGGTAGAAGCCCTCAGAGTATGAAGGTGCAGGGTTTGGTATCTCAAAATCAGTCATAAAGCGTCACAGCCACCATCAAAACAAAACAAACCACGGTTCATTTCTAATCCGTCTAGAGCTGGGGTGTTGTGTAAAACCGAAAATGTTTCCTCTTAAAATAAAAACAATTACATTACATTATCATGCTATAATCTTAACACAACCCAGCTGCTCAATACACAGCAATTATTTATCAAGAGAAGCCATGTGCAAAAATTACCTTTTACAGATGCATGGTGCATTATGTATTTAAAATAAGTATTTCCATAAAAGCACATTCACAACTTAAAAAAAAACCTTTTGTTCAGTTATCTGAATTATAAATATGTAAAGCCATGTACTATGGTTAGTTTCAAATATGGCATGATCCTCATAATTAATATTTCTATATAAGTGCAATAACAACTTTAAATCATTTACCCAAATTATCTGTAATATACACAAATAATACACAAAGCAATGTGCCATAGCTAGTTATAGCTAAGGCACAGTTCTCTTAGTAGTACCTACAACATAGTTGCATTATAATTCATTCAAAATTTTGAAAACTATTTAGGTAGATAAGATAACCACAAGTATTTCATCAGTGTTAAAATAAAATCAAGCTGTTAATTGCTAGCGGTTCATTTTCAACTGGCTACTTCACAAAAATTTAAACTAACAAACAATCATGTTCTAGAAATTAAGGTAATGTATTTTGCTTCAATTAATCAATGAACTATGTAAATAATGGTATTCCATAATTAATTAGTTATTTTGGTTTACCAAGTTTTTATTAATTTATTAATTTTATTATTAGCTTTTACTTTCATACTTAGGTTCTTTTTCATTTTTTTTCCTTTTAGTCTGAGTGTGTTGAGTGGAATGTCCACAATATATGTTTATAGCATTCAATAGCTCAGTCACATGAGTTGTACCATTATCAGATTATCCATTCAAGACATGATATCGCACATAACCAGGTAAATCTTCCCAGCTGCTGTGGTGGCAGTAATTATTTCACTTTTGTGATAATACCTATATTGTGTAGTAAAGCAAAGGCAATACTAAGGCTATAACACCTAGGTACTACAGGTGTTAGAACTCTTCTCCTGTTCCAAGACCGCAGTGTAGCTTACGGTATGGTAAGTGGACATACCCAATATAGAAACCAGCTGTCCTCAGCATGCAATTTATTGTGTTAACACAATTGGTAGGTAAGTATTTATGCAAAGAAAAAGTAATAATAATACCGATCAGGTATGGTAACCTGTTGAATCTATAGCAGTGTCAAAATACCTTCATCTGTTAGCGAAGCATACACAAAAGTCAATCAATGGCTCGAGACCGACTCGGTCGGCTTCACAGAACAGGAAGGGTGTATATGTTTGAGATCACGCCTCACCATTTTACCAATCCACTTATTTGTACCTGGAGCTCTCCTTAGTCTTTACGACGAACACATTCGTCATTCTAACTCGGTGTAACTAAGTAAAATTCAAGATTACTTACCAGGGAATTCTCCAACCTTATTTTACCTTTTCCTTCTCAGTGAACGTGGGTGCACAGCTCACTTCTGATTTGTTAAAATCAGTGAAACAAGTGAGAGGGTTAAATAGTGTATATTCACAATGTATTATATCCAATCACAGTAATTCTTACAGTTATTCAAAATCGGTTTCTAATATAATCAACTTTTTCATAGCTCGCTGTTATCGCGCGTTTTTCTACCGATGATGGGCGCCCCTCCGGGTTGCCATCCCGTAGTCGTTTTACCACAGATCTACTTAATTATTCTCAATTTTGCACAGAATATAATATTCGATGATGAACTGATCTAACGACTGCAATATTATTGATGTCAAACATTACTAATAATGGAAACAATTTAAATAATTTACATGAATATCAATGATTGACCATACTGTGCTTAAATTTTATTTTTATCTCTCCTATTCGAATTATCCGTATTATCCGAATTATCCGGATACTAAAATAAGCGTATAATTGCATGCCCTAAATGCATAATTATCAATTTGTTAATTACTACTACTTGGTTATATACCCATTATTGCTTTAGTGCTTCACCCAACACTAGATGCCCAAGTAGCACAGAAGCGCTGAATAGTAGCTGAATCACTGTTCACAATAGAATCTTCAGCTGAATAAACCTGCTGAATAAGTGCGTTAGAGGCGCCTACTCAGCTGATATAACTCTGATTTGGGCACAAAATAATCAGCTGTTAGCTGAATAATGTACCTGGTTGCACTATATCAGCATTATTTGAGCATTGTTAAAGGTAACAGTCGCCCCAGGAGCTGAATAATGACTGATTATCAGGGTATGTGTTACCTTTTATACACCACAAGAGCTGAATAATAGAGTACCTATTTTTCAGCACAAAATACACTCCAGGATGTAAGTAACTCTTTTATGGAGTTGGCAATTCACAAGTGGCAAAATTGTGAATAATTTTCACCCTACTACCTACTTATTATTTTGATATGTTTTGTGTGAACCATTTTGTTAAGTGTTTGTGGGAAATATGGGCAAATATATGTTATCGGTAAAACTTTGTTTTCTCTCCATGTCCATGAAATTCGAATGGGAAAGAGAGTTTAGTGTCAAATACTATATAATTATAGACGAAAATTTTCACGCGCTCTCAAAATATCAATGCGTACTTGAAAATTATACGATTGCGTGTAACAAGCTGATTAACATTACACAAATTCCACTTTGTGCAGCAAAAGGCATTATATCTTTGTTATTTGAAGCCACCGAATAACTGATTACATATAGTAGCTCACGTCTTCTTTCTTAAAATGCAAGTGGGGTACACTTGTGGTCTTCAATTCTGATAATTGGGTGATGACAATGATTATTATCTAAATTGAAACAGTAAAGATTGCACCAACTCCGGACCGGTCACACTATTACCTATCTGAACAGTATAGTATACAGACTCAGTAGTACTGAGTCAACCCAGCAGCTCTTTATATTCAAAACTAAGCGCCAGCTGACACCGAAACGCGGCGCTGCGCGCACATTTCAATAGAACAACTCAAAATACGTTGTACGGTACAAGTAAGCAGTGCGGCGCAACGCTGTGTGGTACAACTTGTACCACACAGCGTTGCGCCGCACTGCGCCTCACAGCTCCGCTCTTGCACGCGCCGCTTCGTCGCTCTTCGCCGCGCCGCCGCACGGGGCGCCGCGCGCTGCGTTCTGAATTCTCACAATGGAATGTGTGTATCTTTTCGTGTAGTAAATAAAGATATATTTTGAGTCGCTCTATCAAAATGTGCGGTACTGAAAGAGACCAGTGATTCCAAGACGCGTCGTGCTGCCAACGATTTTACGACGCGCTGTGCGACATCACTGGCTTCTTTCAGTACCGTCGCGCCGCGTCGCGTCTCGTCGCGGCTCGTCGCGTCTCTGTGTTAACTGTGAACTGACACTTAGTAAAACCTTAGGAAATCTTATTTGTCGGGGTCACGTACGGTTGAGTTAAAAGTTCCGAATTAAGTTACTCAGAAAAAGAGGGAAAATTCTCGCGCTTAAGGCTGCGGTTCCACTGAGACGGAGCGGAGCAGAGCGGAGCACGATTCACCAATCACATGGCTTGACGTGGATCTCGAAATCCACATCAAGCCATGTGATTGGTGAATCGTGCTCCGCTCTGCTCCGCTCCGTCTCAGTGGAACGGCAGCCTAAGGCTGGAAACAGTACTCAACCGACGGTCAGCGCTGACCGTCGTCGGTCGGCGTAGCTATATCTATGCAAGTCTAGACGGTAAGCAAACCAAATCACGCGCGTACCGTCAGCGTAGCTGTGTGCGCATTCATTGACTTGCATAGATATAGCTACGTCGGCCGACGACGGTCATATAGCTACACCGACCGACGGTCAGCGCTGACCGTCAGGCGAGCACTGTTTCCAGCCTAAGCAAGCACACAACCCCTACGCGTCGTTCACTTGCATTTCTAAATAGTTACCATACCATTTTGTACTGTTTGCGTGAAGCTCCTTTACCTAGTGAAAGTTCATTAAGCACTTCCCCTAGCCTTCGAAGTGGCTACACTTATTTTGTTTGCACTTGCACAGGGGATCGGCACACCGCAACATATCTGTTGTACCTATTCATTTCAAACGGCCTGATAACGAGTATAATCGCCGGCTAACGAGCGCCACAGATCGCGTGCCGGCGCCGGGATTAGCCCCATTCACATTCATAACTAAGGGCGCACTCCCGGAAACAACTTGGTAACAATAGTTATTTGTTATACAAGAGTGCAAAGTTGTTTTTTAACCGCGTGCTCAATTTTGATGACCGAGCAAGCGTAAGATTCTAATCTTGAGCGTTAGCGAAGGAATCAAAAGAGCACGAGGTGAAAAATCTTTGCACTCGAGTGCAACACGTAACTTTTCATCCCACCTGAACGAGGAAATGAATAAACGCAAAAAAAATGCGCATTTTTAACAAATTCAGTTAATTCTGTTGGCGTCTCATAAACTTCCGCGTCGCTAGATAATGAGTGGTCATTTTAGGTTTTTCACTTGTTTTCAAGTTGGATTCCTTGTATTTAACCTAAGGTGTTAACAATATGACGTGAAAAGAAAATAGCGCGCGCAAAACATATTAATATTATAAAAGTACACCAAGAAGGTTCCGAGTCTGAGTTCTTAACAAATTAAAAAAAAATGTATGATAAATTCGGCACCATAGAGGTAGAAGTAAATAGGTTGAATGATGTTTTGAATTCACATGCTTAGTGCACACGATGTTCTAAAGTCAAAACTTTACCCTCAAGACGATAAAAACGGCTTTTGCACTCAGATATGGAAGAGCAAAAATACTCTTTCCGAGAGTGGGGATGACAAATTGTACTTATGTATTGTACTCTGAATTTTTCCAAAAACTAATTTTGCAGTTTCACTTTTCATCAAATTCGGGCTCAAGACTTCTTTGAGTGTTTTTCGCTACTCCTCATAGTTTCCGATTTGGCCATCCACGGCCGCTTGACACCATGTTTGTATACAGAACAGTACACAATGTAAACTGGCTCGTCACGAACCCGGCAACCAAGCATTCTGTACACCAAACTAAGTACCTGTACGCAAACATTTTTGCTGGGAAACTGGGACTTTGTTTTGGGTTTAAATATCACGTTTTTCGGTAGGCCTCAATGTAATGCACATAAAACAATTAACAGTACGGAGGTCGTGAAGGTGTTCAAAGTAAATCTAGCATTAAAAACATGTGAGTATTTAAATAAAAACATGTGAAAAATTTGGAAGTTAAACCTCAATATCACCGTTACTAGAAGGTTCCCAGGTACGGAGTAGCCTTCGAGGGTGCGCGCGAATATACGTGGATCTCCCGGACCCCCGACATATGGTATTAGTAGGAAGTGTAGGAACAGTGGGGCTTTAGTAAGTTAGAATCCATTGTAAGCCTCCGCTCGCCCCGCTCGCCCCCGGCGGAGAGTATCCTGGAGGATTTTCCCACTCAAAAAAAAAAATATAGATAGGTACAAGTGCTTTACGGCTTCGTTTCGAATCTTTTCACACCTTTTACAGCAAGTGGTTACGGTTTACGCGTGAAGGTGGAGGTGATACCGACGCAAGATCGGTTAGGGTAGAGAGGGGATATAGGTAAGAAAATGTTACAACACTTGGGACGAAACCGCTCATTGTCCTTTAAAAAAAAACGTACAAATTGTTGAAAATTGATTGCATTATCCCAATTTTTATAGTAAAATAAATAAACAAACGCACTTCACGGTCACGTTACGCTGACTGTCCGTTTGTATTGCTGTCTGTTAGAGGCCCCTCCTCCCGCGCTTCACTCGATGTGGCGTGTTGTTGCTACGTTCCATTTTGACAGAGATACAGGGGTGAGCGCCATTACCCAGTGAGCGCTATTCTCCCTTATTACCTACCTACCAGTGTTACCACGTACTGAGTACATCTTTCTGACCCCCCAAATGGAAAACATTGGTACCTTTGTACTAATTCATTTAGTAACGGCAGTAATTTCTCGTTTAAGTTGGTTCTGAGGTTAGCTTATAATAGCTTGTTCGACCGTACTTAGGTCACGTCCGGTTGAACAAGCTATTTAGTTTACACTTTACAATGTAATTTGTTCGTTAAACTGTAAACCCATATTGCTTGTTCGACCGTACTCAGAAAATAAATTTAAAATACAATAAAATTAAATAATTTTAATTCGAGTATCACAGACTCTTAAAGAAATCACACAAATTCATACAGTCACATTACATACAATATTTTCAATTTATAACAATTTAATCTACTAAATTCAACCAAATTAAATACACATTAAAAATTAAAAAATAAAATAAAAATACTGTTTCATCATTCAGCCTGCCACATGTCACATGCAACAGTGGGAGATAATGGAGCAATCAAGCCTTCCCAGCATACTGTTAGCGCTCCCCCGCACTCGCCGCACCAGCGACGTGCTCCTCTTGCGCAAACATAGTCGAAGCACTGCAATAGCGGGGGAGCGCCAACATCATCCTGAACGCGTTGTTGAACTGCACACGAAGGGCGCTGTACGACTTTGTACGAAAAGAGAAACACCTTTTTCTAATAATCCTGGCAGACTTCATTCTTTTCATGAATTGAAGTTGAACTCTGTGTCACGTCACGTTCGTTACAAACACCTAGTTAAAATCGTGTGTGTACCACAAAAAGTATTACATAAGTACTTACTACTTACTGCATTCGGAATCTCGTAATACCTGGCTGATACTCACCCGGTTAATATATATTATTGCAGGCATTTTTTCACTAAAAAACGAATGTCTTAAAACCCAAACAGTTTGATTTTCGTAGATACGGAAACGTATACCAACCCGCACTGAACCCCCGCCGATTCCTTCTTGCCTGTGTGACCACTGACCTGTGTCCTCCTCGCAGTGGGAACATGAATGCTTATCGCTGCATATACCACTGATCTAGATACTACTCAATATTCACGGTCTCACGTAAACATAGTGGTGACTCATATCATAATAAACACTATTATCACCATAAATCGTAAGGTATTATAATGTAACCACACATTATGGACATTCTGGAACATAGCATGACTGCTTACCATGGCGCATTCATAAAAGATTCCTGTATGAATATATTAGTAGGTGTTGTTGTGGACGAAAGCCGGCAAGACGCAGACGGCTCTGTAACTGCCGCTGGACCAACTGGATCGGAAATCTGTGTTTACACAGATTTGTTCATTTTAGGAGAAAAAGCAATGAAAGGTCACTCGTAAGTGCATTTAACCAAAATGATGTCTAAACTGTAGCATGCAAAATAAAAGATAAATAACTAAAAAGACAAGGACTCTTGACACCTAGAGTTAATTTAGATTTTATTCGTGTTTTCGACATAATTAATAATTATGAAACAATTATACATCAAAATAAATAGATAAGTTTTTATTTGACTAATCTTTCAAGAACAGTCTCTTATTTATCTGGCTTTTTATATGATATACTTAACTTAAAACGCTAGGTATCGCATATAATGTGTACCGTAACTAATTTCATTTTATTTTATGATAATATTAGTTTTAGCGTAGCGTAATTTTGTTTTAACTAGTAGACGACACCTATGTCGTCTACTAGTTAAAACAAAATTTAAAAAATAAATGAAAAACGTATAGATTTGAGCTTTAAGTACCTAAAGGTTGTAGATAATCCTACAAGGCTACTCGTGATCAGAATAAACTGATTTCAGGTTCAGATTTATTTCACACATTTATTCTGTTAACATTCGTTTTCCCTAACACTGAGCGACACCTAAACAAATGCATTAGTGATAGCGCTCTGTTCGCTGAACTCAGCGTAGAGGGTTGAAGTTGAAACTACAGCAGTGCTTCCAGCTAGGCTATGCTTAGCGTTAGTAAAAACGTGCATTCATGGTAGGCCGTGGCTGTTGTCTGCTCCCAAAACAATGCACTGTTCTCGACAACGGTTATTGAAATTCAGTTCGTGACCAGTGATTCCGATTATCTGTTCATCAAAGTATATCATAATGATAATATATGCAGTTCAGTTCCATATTTACTATAAACTGAACGGCTGAATAACTTGATATTATGGGAGAATTTGATTCGGTCACATTTAGTTTAACCTTTTAAATATCTGTCACCGTAAATTTGTCAAATACGTTGGCGTTATCTCTCTAGCGATATTGTAAACTCACAAAATATTGTCAACTGAACATGCGGAAGTATCTCTGCCCCCATAATCGGGACTTGCCCCCCCCCCCCCCCCGTTAGGTTAGTTAGGTTCCTTTAAACCCTGCACTTGGAAATAACAGTAACCCCGCGTAGCAGTGCTTCGTCGACTACGCTTTTTAGGGGAATATAAAGTGTTTTGAGGTTAGGTTATACATATTAATCGGTATTTCTCAGGAATGGTACCATTGGGCAAGGGGGACCCCTCCTTCCCTCTACACCGCGTCAGTTGAATAGGTACCATCACATGCATTTCACGCAGTATGTTTGTTTGACAATATTTCGAGAGTTTAAAATCTCTCTAGTTATTTTACAATCTAAACGTATTTGATAATTTTACGGTGACATATCCGCACCATGAACTTCTCTCCTCTTTCTCTTCCCGGAGAATATCGCTCATTTAGAACACCCACAAGTCAACCATGAATAGATTACTCGAACTTCAACAATTTGTGCTTCCATCAAATATCAGGTTCTGTTCAATTTTTACGCATGAGTTATACATCTGAAAGCGTAATTAATGAAATGTGTATTTGACGTAGCATTTATATATGTGTAGTACATGTTTAAGACCTTCATACATTATGTTCTAGTTCTTAAACATTGTTAACAAATTGTGTCTAAATAGTTATTAATAGAAGACATATCGCGTATGGAACGCGTTTATCCTACGAGTAGTATAGGTACCTCTACCTACATTATTTCTAAGGTTTGTTGTATTGTACCAATTTTAACTTTGAATAAATAGTACATTGTCATACAAGGGTATTCCATTATGGACGGGGTAGTTGTAGTAAATAGGAACCGAGTTATAATGGGATTTTTCACTTCTCATGCTCTAAAAGTACGCCATTACAGCCCTACGAAGCGGGATTAAAGTAACCGTTTATTCCCTAGGGAGTAAAAAGTAATTTAAAAATGGAACGATCTTTTACTCTGAAAAATGGTCACAAAAGAGTAACTTGTCAAAGGTTTTATTTAAATTTCGAATTGGCTTGCAAATAAAAAGCGGTATATTGAAAAATAAAAAAACAAATGAACTCTTCAACGCGGGAAAATTTATGGTTGTTTGTTTGCATCGTTGATTTTGAAAAAGTATGTGGAATGCCTCTGTTGCTAGCCGCTGCAGTAATGTAGGTAGGTACTATAATTATCTGTGGAGTGTGGATCATCTTCATTGCGAGAATGTTGAGAGTTTGTGTTGTGTTTTAAATTGTTGATATGTGACTGACCTGATAGAAGAAAATCTGACAGCTCAGTTCAGAATTTTTGTCGAGTGTAAATTTGTTCGGTTTTGAAATGACTATTTTTCTCGCACTCGAAGTGAAAAGTACAGTTTGCACCTCGAGACTAAACGCCAATTTAATATACCCTCGCTTTCATTGCCAACAACCACCTCGGGTATATAATGGCTTCGTTTAGTCCCTTGTTATAAAATATACTATTAGCGCCGTGTGTTACACCTACGATTGCGAGAAAATAAAACAACCATATTTAATATGATAGTTTATTTTATTAACAATTAAATGTACAATTTGTACTGTTGTTCAATGAGAGGTTTTTTCCCGGCAACATTATTTCAGTTTTCTGTGAAGACGAATTTAATATTGTGTCGTCTGTGGGGTAAACGTAGGAGATAAAAAGAAATCCTACTTATAATTCAAATAAATCATACAGAAATCATAAAATTTCGCGCCAAAGCCGTTTTTTTATTTCTTCTGTAGCTGGAATGCAACGCACACATTCTGCCTCGGCGCGTTTGGTTCCATTTATAAAATAAAATGTTTTTTTTTAATGGAACTGGAATAAGTCGATTCTTTATGAATTATGAATAAAGACTTATGCGTTATCGAACACCGACGATGAAAATTAAAAATATTTTTTTTCCCCTAGGGCAATAAATGCAATTTTACGCCCTAACGCAATGGTACGCTTTTCGCGGTCTTTTTGAGCAAGAGGAGTGAAAATGTATTATTTATTTAACTTAATTATGTCGTCATTTCTTTCTTTTTAACTGTGTTGTAGACACATCCTTAGGATCGACACGAAAGCGGATGAGAGCTACGAATCGCGAACGTATATTACATAAACACCCAATAAGTTTGATGCCATAAAGTTCAATTTAGACTGCGAATTAGCACTTGTAACAAGCCTCACCACTTCCTAATTATCTGGGGGGAAAAGGTGGCGCAACCAGCTTTCCTTCCAGCATCCCCAATGGTTTCTAATATTTAGTTTTCCATATTTAAAATACATAACTGTGCCACAGTTCAGTTTACTTATGGCTCTAAAGCCTGACAAGCGGTCGCTAGCCGTGCGCATACGCACATATACACATGGATGATGGACGTCGGAACTACAAGGATTCTATGTTTCTTTATGGGAACCCTGAAAATTGTTCAAGTCAACGTGCAAAAAATGCTAGAAACAGAGTTAGTCCAAGCTGCAGCTACACTGAAGTTCTACCGTACTTGCGAGAAGACACAACAAAGAGTCGTTCAATACTAAACAGTTCCACGCGAACTATAGACAGAGTTGAAACGTACTCTAAGTTTAATTAACATTTTATTAATTTTGACGAATCAGTTTAATATTTAACTTTTCTTAAGGAAGGCTATTGTCTGTTAGTAATCAAATAGATGTCCGACTTGAGTCCATCGTAACTCGGCAAGGTGAACAGCTTAGGGCGACATAGTGTACAGCTTAGGGCGTCATAGTGTCCAGCTACTGAGTGGGGGATCTGTTTCAGGTGAGGCCAGCGCCAGCAGCGGGCGCCGCACAGGCTCATGACGCGCTACCGACACCTCAGGTAAGGCTGCCTCATACCCTGGTGCTGAACATCCACACCCTTTAGGTTTTGTGCACATTTCCAGAATACACTAGTCTGTCCGTTTCTTTAATATCTTTATCGTAGACAACATTGTTTTGATTGTGGATTAGGAAGTAAGCTAAAAAGAAATATTTGAATTCAAGACTCTCAATTTAGCTCAAAACCGGATAAAAACGTCAGATTATTTATAAGCGTTGTCGACTATTTGCGTAATTATGTTAATAGTGAAGGTCTTACTCGCCACTACCTAAATACAGTGTGGACTGGTACACACATAATACTTCGTCGTCATTCCAATACCTCACATTAGCAAGCAGTGCTGTTCTTCTGTCAGCGCGGGGCATACGCGTGCTCCGTGCTCCGTGCTCCGTGCTCGCCGGAACTGACCACACGCAGTTATATGGTGTAGCGATGACTTGCTGTGTGAATGGTGACTAATCAGTAATCTAAAGTGAACGTTTGTATGTGTGTGTGAGAGGCATGTAGGCGTGATGTTTGCCTTTCAAGTCCTATTTTACTTCATGGCAATCTTTCAAATAATTATTTAACATGGTAGTATTCCTTATATCTACATTTAACACACCGCGAATTTTAGAGAAATAAAAAAGAATATTTTTTAATTGTTGCAATATTCGTATGTCTCAATATACAGTTTCCCCGTTTTGACACATGACAGACACGTCACTTTCCTTTTTTCGCGCGTTTACAACACCGCAGCGAATAGTTTTCCTCGTCAAATTACTCATTAAAAACTAATTTCACATAACAAAATAACAATATGTCGAGTGACAGTAAGTGTATTATGTGCATCGTTAGTGAAAATGTCCGACCATGACGTGAACTGGAAGGAAATTGGAGTAAAATTAACCATCAACAACCAACAGAGCATCAGCAACGGAGCAGCAATAAGCGTGTATCCCTAACAACAATTTGGATCATGTAACCCTTGAGGCCCCACAACACAGGGTGAACACAACATAGGGTGTGAGAACGGCCGATTTAAACTGACCTCCGGATACGCGATATCCAGTGCTTATTGAAGTGCTATAAGCTAGTTAAAGCTTTTTTTCCTCCAGTGAGTGCGCGACACTCCAGTAACATCTCATCTGAGGTTACTAGCTCGATGGTTATCTATCAGTGAATGATACGAGATATCTTTAGTTTTGGTACAAATTACATTACTAACACTGAAAATCTAATTGGCATGGCAGCCAAAGGCAGGCTGGATGGTTATCTATCAGTGAATGATACGAGATATTTTTAGTTCTGGTATTAATTACATTACTAACACTGAAAATCTAATTGGCATGGCAGCCAATGGCAGGTAAGCCCTATTTTCAAAACCAGTAACATACGTGGTCAAAGTTATTGAACAGCCAATGGTAAGTAAGTCCCATTTTCACTATATTAGCTAAATACATGCAAAGTTATGCTACTCATCTATAACCATGCAGGTCGCGAGACGACCTTGCTTATTCCATGTGCATTATAACCTTGAAAATGCATCATGCCTCTCGCAGTGAATCTGGGATCATTCTTTGCTACCTGGATCAGCGAGAAAAGTTTCTGGCTGACATACATTTGTCAGGACTACATTCATCCATAAGTACGTGATACTTATCATTATCATTACACTTATATGATATATATCCTCATGCCTAAATACGAGATATTTACAGTTGTTATATTCACACTATGTGTGCAAGCTTCGACATCAGGTATGATGTTATCGAAGCACCCTTTGGCCTTGCCACAAACATAACATTTTACTCTTTCAGCTATGAAGTAATATTAACATTTAAGCATAACACTTTTCATTCAAATAATGGAGCGAGACTCTTTGTTCACATAGTTCTATGGAAAAACAGTCAATTGGAAATGTTTAGACACTTATGACAGATTCCTGTTCCACTAATAAACTTAAGGGAAAACTACCCTACCAAAGTTTTGAGATGTTCTAAACACAAATTAGAATGTTAATGTCATCTTAAGGGAAACAATGACCAGTATCATACTGACAGAAAAGAAGGCACTTATGAACGGGTGAATGGCTTAAAGGCACTGCATAACACTTCCTGCCAACATTCATCACCACTGGGTGACCTCGGGATTAAATCAATAATATTTTGTTTTTTTATTAAATAACTAGCTGACCCACGCAACTTCGTCTGCGTCAAAAGTACTACCTACCTACTACTACCTACTACCTACCTACTACTACCTACTACCTACCTACTACTACCTACTACCTACCTACTACTACCTACTACCTACCTACTACTACCTACTACCTAGCTACAACTACCTACTACTACATACTACCTAGCTACTACTACCTAGCTACTACTACCTACCTACTATTACCTACCTACTACTACCTACCTACTACTACCTACCTACTACTACCTACCTACTACTACCTACCTACTACTACCTACCTACTACTACCTACCTACTACTACCTACCTACTACTACCTACCTACTAATACCTACCTACTAATACCTACATACTAATACCTACCTACTACTACCTACCTACTACTACCTACCTACTACTACCTACCTACTACTACCCACTACCTACCCCTACCTACCCACTACATACCGACGAAAAAAAAAAAAAAAAAAAAAAAAAAGTATCCTATGTCCTTCTCCTGGTTCTAAGCTACCTCCCCACCAATTTTCAGCCAAATCGGTTCAGCCGTTCTTGAGTTATAAATGGTGTAACTAACACGACTTTCTTTTATATATATAGATATTTTATACAAGATCTTCAGTAAAATAACGTTTTCTTTCAAGAAATACACCAGCTGGTTAAAGACAGCAGTTGTATTCATAATTTAAATACATAAATATATTTCCAAACACATGCACAGGCAAAGAGATTTTTACCACCACCAACACCAAGAAGTTTTGGGTCAAATATATGCTTGTGCCAACTACAAGAAAAGATCAATTAACCTGTTTGTGTCCAGCACAATTAAAACACAAATAAAATATCCCGTTAACAAGAATATTTTAACACTGAAAACAATAATAGATACTGGAGTGTTAAGTTGGTAGCTCCAAAAGAGCACATATCAAGCATGGTACTATAATGGATAAACCAAATTATACACTATAATTATATAACAATGTTCTTAGTACTTGGTTTAAGTACAATGGTTCGAGAAACCATTTGCCATCAAATCTATGCACTGTAATATCCCAATACTCAAAACCATTAGTATTGAGAGAATAAGGGGTAAAGACTTACAAAGTTTGAAGGTCTTAACAACCTGTCAATGTAAAAATGTCAGCAACTAAACCTGTTTTAGTTACAAATAAAATTGCAATTTTATTCAACCATAAAACCCCAACCTCATCTTAGAACAAAGAAAATATTCTTATGATCATCATTATGATCTTATCATGATTATAGATCCAATCTAAAATAACATATTCGATAGTGACTCATTGCTCTACCTAGCAATCTGTAGTACAATGATAAATTATGGGTGTATTATTTATGTAATTCATTTATACCCCCTTATGTCCAATAGTAATTTTTGGAAAAAAATCCACGACCAGATAGCTTTTTTCTGCATTGCATTAGATTTAAAAATCACTTAAAAATTACCCCACAATAATTAATTGCCCCTAGTCGACGACATATTATTTCTTAAAATTGAAGAGAAACAATGTTCCCTTTACTTTGACTGCTGATTATCAAGACTGTACTAAAACATAATTTCATTGTTCACTGGTTCCGGCCGTTGACCCCATAATCAGCTGTAGTTTTCTGACAAAGAACCTTGTTGAGAACTCAGGACAAAAAATCACAACTAAATACCCTGGAAGAGGGGTAGGCATATTGTGAGATTTACATTATATCATCATCTCATAAAGAGGAATTTTAATTAAAAATTTCATTCATTTTCACTGCCAATTGGAGTACCTACCTTTTGGCTTTAATAGCTTTCTATTGAAAGTAAGCACTAAAAGTGAAACAAGGGGGGAGGTGAACATGAGAGTGCAGAGACAAGCAATTAGGGAGTGCAGAGACTAACAAACAGATTTACATTATATCATCATCTCATAAAGAGGAATTTAACAAAAAATTACATTCATAATCACTGCCAATTGGCTTTAATAGCTTTCCATTGAAAGTAAGAACTAAAGTGAAACAAGGGGGGAGGTGCACCTACATGGTAGGTAGTGCAGAGAAAAAATGCCATACATTTCATGCAGAAGAGTTCATAAAATCCAACTAAAATTCATAGCAATGACAGTACACTATAGAAATTTAGTTATAAAACAAGCATTCAATTCAGTTTGCTAATAGCTTGTCAAGCAATGACTAATTTTTTGACGGCAGAGACCCTTGAAAGACATTGTCAGGGAATCACTGCTGGTTCTGACAGAAGTAACATTTGAAATAGTTTGGAAAATTATACTGACAACACAAGATGTTGGAGCTAGCTCTGCCTAAATCCACTGCAACATAGCAAATATTTACCATTGAGCCAATACCTCTAAGTATCATATTTTTCTTATAAATGAAACAGCAAAACCACTTGCTCCATTACAAGCTGTTTGGGAAAACAAAATAATTTGAATGAACAGATTAATGGCATTAGCTAGAAATCAGTTTCTAAAAACCTAAATAAACAAACAGTTTGGGAAAATAACTCACTCTCGGTGTATCTCTCATCTCTTTGGTTCGACCATTAAGGAGTGTACTCCTTAGTGTCTATTATAATATTTTGTCATAAGACTAGACCCTTAGCAATTTTTCCTAAGGGTAATCAAAATACTCATTGTAATACAGTAAAGAGATTTCTCCTATTTCTGATTAATTGAATGTAATATTGAGAGTAAATACTTTAAATCCATAATATTTAGTCAAGGCTCTACTAGACCTTTAGAAAATTATTGAGCTTTATTGAGAGTAAATACTACTAGGTACTAATTAATAAATCAGTTTAATTCTATAGTAATGAAGTGAAAAGATTACTGCTTTCTGATCAATTGAAGGTAACATTAATTGGAAACAATGTTTTGAATAGACAAGCTTATCTACTATTGAACAATAGTTGGACATTGTTTCTCTATGTCAAACTCTTACATTATATTCTTTTATTTATGCAATTAGGTACCATTTGAGACAATACACCTATGGAGCTCTATACTTACCTTGGTAGCACTTTTCTGGTGCAGGTGTTTTAACAAAAGGCCCCTAAGTGAATGAATGGGCATAATACCAGCGACTTCCTTTGAAAGTATTTCCGAACAATTCAACACTAATTAATTGAGAGCCTTTTGCAAACACACCTATTAAATACTAACACTGCAACTGAATTTCAAATAATCAAATTACTTACTGAGAAATCTGAAGCCATCATTGGCTCATTAATAGAATCTTTCAAAAGTATCATTAATCTCATCAAAGCTTGGCAATATGAGCAAAATTTAGAAAACAAAGATATGAATTGTTCTCTTAGCTCTAAATTTAACCCATGAGCTATAAAACAGTTATTAGGATATATCAAGCTCTAATATTTGTAAGGTTGTCACATTTCAGTGAAAGTGGTGCTTAAACTTCATAAATGGTCCCCCTCACAACACAACCCAAACAACAGCTCAAACCAGAGCTGGCATCAACTAAGCTAGACATAATGTTGATTATATATAAGTTGCTAAAGCGACCATATAAAAACCTTATATATTTATTATATACTCTTAAAGTTATAACATTAAAGCTACTACACTCCTATCAACTCAACTCAGAATTATTTGCATTTTAATCAGATAAATAATTAATTATTGCAGCAGGCTCTAAACATCTACCATGTTAAATAATTATTTGAAAGATTGCCACGAAGTAAAATTGGGAATCAAACGAGCTTACCTGTTAAGCGAAGTCTTGATTCTAATTTTATGAGTGGCAATCTGAAAAATAATTACCCACCTACCACTGTAATATAGCTAATAGGCCCCAAAGCTGCAATAATTAGTCTACCTAATTCAATGTTAACCTTTCAGGAAAACATAGTGAAAGTAGGTATTTGGAACTACTCTGTATACAGAGATTGTTCCCTATATTGTGATCTCTAAAATAAGTGACGTGCCTGTCATGTGTCAAAACGGAGAAACTGTATATTGAGACATACGAATATTGCAACAATTAAAAAATATTCTTTTTTATTTCGGTTGCGTATTAACTTGTAGGTATTTTGTTATGTATTTACGGCTTTCAGATTTTTTTCTACAGCATGTGCTGTAAGACATTGCTCTTTGCCAAATTTCATGATTATCCCTATAAATTTTGATTCCCTTGAGAGTGTCGAAATATACGTTTTTTATTATTATTTTTTCCACAATTCCAAGAGACTGTAGACCTGAGTTGCTAGTTTCAAAACGATACCTTCACGCGTTGTCGAGATAAAGGGTCTTGAGACGAAGACGGACAACCAAGTGATCCTATAAGAGTTCTGTGTTTTCCATTTGAGGTATGTAACCCTAAAAACTATGAAAACTTAACAACTTAACTATAAAAACTTAGCCTGACTATAACAACTTAACTTCAAAAACTGGGCCTGACTATAACAACTTAACTATAAAAACTTAGCCTGAGTAAAACAACTTAACTATAAAAACTTAGCCTGAGTAAAACAACTTAACTATAAAAACTTAGCCTGAGTAAAACAACTTAACGATAAAAACTTAGCCTGAGCAAAACAACTTAACGATAAAATGTTAGCCTGAGTAAAACCACTTTACTATAAAAACTGAGCCTGACTATATCAACTTAATATAAAAACTGAGCCTGACTATAACAACTTAACTATAAAAACATAGCCTGAGTAAAACAACTTAACAATAAAAAACTTAGCCTGAGTAAAACCACTTAACTATAAAAACTTAGCCTGACTATAACCCTCCTCTGTTGATGCCTATGTTTAGCTCGCTTTTTTCAGGGGGATAGCCACTCCACACCAGGGATAGACGGTTTTGTTACTCATGCATTAGTAACAAAACCGTCTCATGACGCGTACAGCTTCTGACAGTACTTGATAGTTTATACTATTTTCATTTTACTGTGAAAATAAACGACTGATTAGCCCACACTTACACTCCCCTGGTCAAAATTGCCACTTGTTACATCGTCCACAAGCAAGATCGACAAGTCATCTTTATCATCACTCTAGAGCCGGAGTCTGCCCTCTCCCGGAGGACTCCCCAACTTACCAACTAAGTTGTACTTCAGCAAACGCCTTTGTTCATCCCGGCGCGGCGCGGTAGTGGCTTTTCTGCTGTGCTTCATCCTACATGATTCCTGGAACGTATTGATCAGTGACACGGATGATGGAATCTAGGATACTAGGCCATCCCGATCTAGGTCATGTGCCAGCCCAAACCCGCTACATAAAGCACACAACAAACTATATCTCCGTTGTAAATAGTAAAAATAAGGGTACGTTTGAAAATAAATATGCATCACATGTTATGTAAACACAATCAACATCAACACTTAATAAACATTCAATGATGGTGTCGTTCTATAATTAGATCATTTTACAAATAAATAAGTCCGGGAAACACAATCAATGTGAACACTCAAGTTTCTTGTAAGTTCAAATAAGGGTCTATTTCAAGATTAGCGCTCTCATTGACGATTTATTGGTTTAGGAGTCAACAAAGACTATCTCAGAAGAGCTCATGTGTTGTTTGAGTTACTATTATTTCGGGATCGATACATATTATAATCACACTAATATAAACGATTAAGGCCACAAAATAAAAAATATATATGCCCGAGAAAGTTTGATTAAGTATTTCTCTCGGGAGTGCGCAAAATAAACATCACAAATTTTCTTGTAAAAACACTTAAATTCAAGAAAAGGCTGATGCTCCAGGGTAGCCCGCAAATTCATACTATTTTACGTATTTTGCTATTTGCAGGCCAGTGCTAGGTTGTATGTCGATTAAAATATTGTTCGCAACTGTAAGACGAATGCAGTTACAGAATTATAATTGTCAAAATTATAAATACAACCCTCCAAGTTCATAAAGGCCGAAGAACTACTTTTATCGTTCCTCGACCTATTTAAACTTGGAACGTTACCTTGGAGGGGAAACCCTATGGACACTCTTTTAAATCAAAATATTGTTAAAAGGTCTTGGTTACATCATTCATGATGAGATGGTACATTATGTGCTAACAATGTAGCAAGATTTGCACGTTAAAAGTGTCCATAGCGAAAACAACAAAAAAATACAACACAATTATAAAATAATTCATTCAAATAAATCCATGACAACTATGACCAGTCTCAACTGACAGCGCCCGTTCACAAACATGACGCATGGATCAGCACCATTCAACTCGACCATTTTGAAGGGAACTAAATGGTCCGACACGTGCTTCACCATCAGCGAGACAATACTCTTACCCTCAGGACACATTCAAGTCAAAAAATGAAAGTCCACCCTTTCAAAAAATAAAACAAAGAAGAAAACAGATGCGTACAAAGAAGTATTGTTATACGGCGTTATTATTGTTATTTAGCGTGGGTTTGCTTGTATTATGAAATTAACGATTTAACTCAAGATTTTTCCTTAACACTCGTTTAGGTGCCGAACTGACGACTGTGAAAGGTTGTTTTTGTTTATCTTGACAAAATGTACAAGAAATACTGTGTGTCGTAACGTTCAGATGTTCAGCAAGATGATTTGCATACTTTACTAATATTCCTATAACGTAATCACCATTCTTACCACGTGGTATCGTATTAACCAGTACTGACTGGGTTGTGGAGGTCAGATGGCAGTCGCTCCATGTAAAATACCTATTGGTAATCAGCTGCATCCGGTTAGACTGGAAGCCGACCCCAACATACCTACCTAGTTGGTAAAAAGCAAGGAAGCTGATGCTTGCGAGCGATGCGAGCTTGTGGATGTCATTACTTAATACCTAATGTATGTATGTATCTGTCCATAGTTCGTCCCACAACGACAGCGCAGTGAGACGATACCACTCAGTCTGTTAGCTTGATGCAGATGATGGTATAATATCGATGTCACCTCTGGCCGAGTGGTGTGGCGTTTCCAACTACCTGCCCGCCGTGAAATTGAAACTCCCTTTGACGAGTTTCAATTTCACTATTAGATATACCTACCTATCTAGATGCTTATACATACCTACCGATTTCAGAATATAGATAAACCTATTGGTTACTGTCGTAGTCGATGCCTTTTCAAATCCACTGCTGCAACTCTACTCCGGAATCGAACTCAGGACCTCATGGTTAGCATTCGACTTAATAAAATATTTAAATTACTTTCTTTCACCGGTTTTTGGTGATAAAAACGGTATTAGTGGAGTTAGTAGCTGAACGATGAAATCGACACGTCTCGTTTGGAAGCTGGGATAATTATGTTACAATGATAGTGCTCTTGACGGGAGGCAGGCTGACGGCTGTGTGTGACGGTGAGATAATAATATGTACAGTGTGTAGCGCTGAGCCGATGCGGCGCTCGCTACCAAGTACCTGTACTAGTGTACTCTGCTGCCTACCTAGACAAGTGTACGACGATAACTACCAAATAAACAGTGTTCTGAGCTTGCAATGCTTTCTTTTAGACACAGCTTATTTTTATTTACCCAGTGTTTCATAAACAATATTAAATCCACTAACTGCAACTGCAACTGAGGTTCGGACCTTGCGACACTAAACTGTAATAAAACTGTTAGAAACCCTTTGTTAGGGCAACAAAGGGTTTCTAAGTTAATCAGCTAAAGGGTTTCTAAGTTAATCAGCTAAAGCTAGGGGATATTTTTTAAATTCCGGTAGGTACGCGGCTCATCTGTACCTACTAGTACGAGATTATAAAGTAATCTCAGGAACTACTGCGGATCGATTTTTACTTTTCTTGTCTGGGTAGCCTATTTAGCGAGGAAGGCTATAGGCGATAACATTACGCTACGACCAATTATGAGCGGAGCGTCCGTTGCGTGCGCTGCGACACGGTCAAAGTTACACAATCATGTCAATCATGTACTATGACGGAATTACTTATCTCAAAAAGAAAAAAAAAACTTGTCTTTTGTTTATTTGACTGACTTTATTTTTTTCTAAAATAAAGCATTATTTGTGATGGTGTTTTTATAACCATAATAGATACGTTATTCATCACAAGATACATTTGATTTCAATTAATATATTAGGCAGGTAGATCAGGCTTATCGCAAACGTCGTAGGAACGAGCCAGTCTCTCGAACCCTCTCATGTGATGTAGACAAAGTAATGTAATACAGTGCTGTTCAAATCATCAATAATTAAATTATTATTTTTACAAATAATAGTTATTTGTTATACAAGAGTACAAAGTTGCTTTTTAACCGCGAGCTCAATTTTGATGACCGAGCAAGCGAAAGATTCTAAAATTGAGTCATTAGCGCAGCGAGTAACACGCAACACGTAACTTTTCATCCCACCTCAGCGAGGAAACGAATAAACGCGAAAAAAAAATGCGCATTATTAACAAATTCAGTTAATTCGGTTGGCGTCAAATAAACTTCCTCGTCGCTAATGAGAGGTCATTTTAGGTTTTTTACTTGTTTTCAAGTTCCTTGTTTTTAACTTAAGGTGTTAACAATATGACGTGAAAAGAAAATGGCGCGCAAAACAAATTAAGAAAAGTACACCAAGTCTGAGTTATCAACAAAATAAAAAAATGTATTATTTCGGCACCATGAAGGTAGAAGTAAATAGGTTTACTTAATTATGTTTTGAATTCACATACTCAGTGCTTTCGATGTTCTTTCTAAATTCAAATTTACCTACTTTATCCTTTAGACGATAAAACGGCTTTTGCACTCAGATATCGAAGAGCAAAAATACTCTTTCCGAGATCGGGATGAAAAACCTTTTTTCGGCCATGGCTAAGAATTTGTCGTCTGTTTTAAGACTGCCCTCAAATATTTTACAGTAGAGAGCAAACCTAAATGGTACCTTCTCGAAGACAACTCACTCTTACATCATACTAAATACATTTCAAAACCCCGTGGTAAGAAGTGACGACACTATATCGACATGGGACCCTGGCTGCGCGAGGGGCACTGACAGGCCTGTCGAGGGAAGCGGGAGGGGGTGGTGTCACCAACAGACGCAACAGGTATTGTTTTCTTTGGCAACAATTTGTGTATCATTTTGTACTTACTAACCGGAGCATGATCCATGTTTATCTGAGTGCCAAATTAGGGAAGACTGCCTCCCGTAATGCTAACATGTAAGAAGGTCTGCTTCTTAGTATTTCTCAGCCTAATTAGAATAGATGACTTTTGATTGATAGTCGAACCATTTATGCTATGCTGCAAGCTTATCATGCCGTATATCTTTAGAAAAGTGTTTCAATCAATGCTGTTGCTCGTTATCTATGCGTACTCATTTTTAGTTGACCTTAACGGTTGATCTAATGGGCCTGGATATTCATACTTTCACATCACCATCACCTGCCTAGCCTTTTCCCAACTATTATTGGTCTTCCAGTCCAACTGGATGCAGCAGATCAGGCTTTCACAGTAAAGTAAATTATTGCTGTGATCGAGCAAGTTTATACACCTATTAGATGAACTAACGACAAGAATCTACATTTAATACTATTATAAAATAATTAGACGGGTCATTTCAGATTTTAACATGAAACTCACATTACCGAGTTCAAAGAAACGACACCCTTACCCTTACTGTAAACCAGGTACTTTGTGTGTACCACTCGATAACTGAACAATACCAGTTGATGATACTGGAGAAGTGATCACTGTTTTATTCATAACAAAATTAGCTAAATGATTAGATGTTTGCGTCGGGTTCGCCGAGTTATGTGCCGACTGCTGATCAAACACCGTCTGGCACCGGATGTTGAACTAGGACCGAACCTGCGGCGAGTTGCTTGGAAACTTGATTCAACTTTATATAAACAACTTAAAATAAACGTGTATTTGTCGATAGAAAATGAGTAAACAAATATAAAGTAAAATATCGGTAACCGTTAACCAAAGACACCGCCATACATATTTGTCTTAACTTTCAGTCTTATAATTACAGACGATGTGTGAACACATTAAAATGGATTTTTAAAAAGCCAAGAACGAATACGACGGATTCGCTGGAATGTAGACTGCGTAGCGGTTGCGTAGGCTGGCGTAGCAGCAGCGCAGGTACGTGCTGAAGCGATGTAGTAGCTGCGTAGCTGCTCCGTAGGCCAGCGTAGAAGCGGTGTGGGCCCTTGTAGGAATGCATAAAATCTGTATGCATCCATACAGCTAGCCGGCTATTGATGAATACAGTTTTATGCTAAGCTAATAAAATTAATGTTGTATGGATGATGCTGTTAGTGAGTAGATAGATTCTAACTTGTATCTAAGATTTAATTACGTGTGTCTCTAGAACAGTTTATCTCAGACAAACCTTTGAAGTCTAACAAAAGTGTGTATGAATATGAATACTTACTAATTTATATAATTTTCATCAAGAATGATGATGATTTTTATAGACGGCATATAAAAACGTTGTTGCATTGTAAGTTGTAACTTGCAACCAGGGTTCGAAAATATCATAAATAAATAAATATTGCTGGACATTACACACAGCACCATCTAGTGCCACACTAAGCAAGGCTTGTGTCGTGGTCACCAGACAGTTGGTATACTACATGTATAGTTTTTGTTTGTAAATACATACTTATTATACATATAAACTTCCATGACTCGGAAACAAATTTCCATGCTCATCACACAAACATTTGCTCCTACCGGGATTCGAACCCGGGACCCTAAGAACGTAAGGCAGCCTCGCTACCTCTGCGCCATTCGGGTCGTCAAAATATTATGATATATATCAAGCTTGATAATTATCCATTTTATATGAAACCCATATTGTTATTTTATTGTATTATTTATGTTCGGTCCAAACCCAGGGCAAGGTGTGACCGAACCTTCCGCGATTCGCGGAGACAAATCAAATTGCCCTTATGAAGGTAACTTACCTGGTGCCGGTGGGCTGAAGGGGAAGACCAGTCCTTGATCAAGCCGGCTCTGGTACTGTATGTCTGTGTGGGTACGTGTAAAGTGATGTGTGGTCGAGTGAATTACCAGATCCGACTATGTTGCAACAGACGCTGCCCCAGCAGCGTATAACAGGTCAGGATGAAGCACAATAATAGTTCAACTGCACAAGTGTACACGTCAACTTTCACAATTTTCAATGTTTAACTTAATATCACACGCAGGCCAAGCCAACCTCAAATCGGCGCGGACAATCAAATAAGCCCGGTTTGGTACACAATTGGGGGCGTTTTGTTCAATCAACGATTAATCACAACCAAAAATCTTGCAAACAAAGGAGATTTTCTTAGATTCGCCAATTATCTCAATCAATCAACAAAAATCAATGTGAACTCGTAATGAATCACGACAAGACAACAAACGGCAAAAAAAAACTGTCAGATGCCCGGATGACAAGACATGTGCGTTCGGAAACACGCATGGTACGAAACATCTACCCCCCCCGGACGGGCCCACCCGTCCGCTAATCAATTGGAAGTCTTGACAAAGTTGCGACCGCTCTCCTCATGACTGATCCGTCTACCAAAACCTCAGCAAAACGAGGGACCCCGTCGGTGCCAGCCACCAAATTAAGAATGCGCCCCCGGCGCCAATACAAAGGCTTAAGGTTGGCATCCTTAACCAAGACGAGGTCTCCGATCTTGGGCGGATGAGTTTTGTCCGTCCACTTGACGCGCTGCTGGAGGATGTGCAGATACTCTAAGCTCCAACGCTTCCAAAAGTTCTGAGCGAGCTGTTGCACCAACTGAAACCGCGATAGCCGATTTTGGCTCACATCAACAAGAGGGTACTCCGGCAGGGCGACAAGTGGCTCTCCAATCAAGAAATGGCCCGGTGTTAGAGCCTCCAAATCGTTCGGGTCCGAAGAAAGCGGGCACAACGGGCGCGAATTTAGCACAGCTTCAATGCGGCAAAATACCGTAGCTAATTCCTCAAAGGTGAGAACGGTGTCTCCCAGCAATCTCCGCCAGTACCCCTTTGCCGCTTTCACCGCGGCCTCAAAAATACCCCCCCAATGGGGGCAGGCTGGCGGGTCAAACAACCAAGTGACCCCTCGGCGGGCCAATTTATTACCAATATCAACCTGGGTCTCATTAAGGAAGGTGTATTAGTTACTTGTTCTCTTATAGTTGGTACCGCAATCAGACCTAATCAAAGAAGGCAATCAACGGCGAGACACAAATCTATCCAAAGTCGCTACAATGGCCTCCGTCGAGAGGGAGGTTACCAGCTCCAGATGCACTGCCTTGGTTGATAGGCAGAAAAAACGCACAAATAAGCCTTGACAATCTTACTATTACGAAGGGTGGACGTCTTCACCGAAAAGGGACCAGCAAAGTCCGTTCCGACGCCAGCAAAGGGCCTCGCCTCATTGACACGATCAGCCGGCAAGTCTCCCATTAGGGGCTGCATAGTGGAGGCCTTAGTCCGATAGCACGGCATACAACGGAAGACGATGCTACGAATGGTACGACGAGCCGACAAAATCCAAAACTCTCGTTGCAAAATGGCTAACAGAGCATTACAACCGGCATGCGAGTTCTTGATGTGACGATCGGTCACCAACAATTTAACCAAATGGCCCTCCTTGAGCAACAAAAGGGGGTGACGGGCCCGATAAGGAAGACTAGAGTGCCTCAGCCGTCCTCCAACACGCAAAAGACCCGTGTTATCCACGAAGGGATTCAACTTACTGACGGCTCCCGACAACTTGACCCTACCCGCCTTCAATGTCTCTATCTCCCCTTCAAAGTGTGCAGCCTGCACAGAGCGGACCCAAAGGAGGAGTGACTCCTGTCGCTCTTGAGGAGAGAGAACCGGTGACAGGCGCTTGTCCCCTGGATTCCTAGAATTATGACCAAAGCGCCTGATCCACGAGGTAACATTCAACAATTTGTCGAGGGAGCTGTACCGATTTAACAAAATTTCAGGGTCAACAGCGAACACCTTAAGTCCGGGCAAAGGATCCGACATCAAGACTGGCGTTCGAGGCCAATCATCCTCGCGGCGAGTCAACCAGGCCGGTCCCCACCAAAGGGGGTGAGCAATAAAACGGGGGGCCATGCACCCGCGTGAGGCTACGTCGCCGGGGTTCAAGTCTCCGGGCACGTGCCTCCAAATCAAAGACGTTTCAGAACTCTGAATCTGAGACACTCGGTTTGTAACAAAGACCTCCAAAGAGTGGACGGACGTCTTCAACCAACACAAAACAATTTGACTGTCCGTCCATGCGTAAGAAGCCCGAATGTCCACAGTTCCACCCAGGGTATTCGCCACGTGGTTCAGTAGCCGCACAAGAAGCGCCGCCCCTGACAACTCCAACTTAGGGATGGTCAATGCCGTCCGGAGGGGGGCCACCTTGCTCTTGGCCATGACCAGTGACAACTTCACCTGGCCTGTCGCGCTGACGGTGGGTAGATAAACAACGGCGGCATAACCGTTGGAAGACGCGTCACAAAACCCATGAAGGGTAGCAGTATAACCCCCAGGGGGGAGGATGGCGCGTGGTAGCGCGACCTCGTTGACCGCAGGAAGTGCGGATACAAATTGGAGCCAATTTTCCAACAGGGTTTCCCGAAGTGGCTCGTCCCGACCAAGTTCAGCCGTCGAAAGGCGCTGAAGGAAGCATTTCGCCCAAAACAATACCGGGCAGATCCAACCGTTAGGGTCGAAGGTCCTTGCAACAGTAGACAACACCAGTCGTTTAGTCCAAGTGGTTGGTGACTCCAAGTCGACATCATAGGTAAAAGTGTCTTGGACTGGTACCGGTGGTGTCGGTACTGAACGCCGAGGACGGCCATCATGGCGGGGTTGTCAACGTTCTCAAACAAGTGAGGATCCTGCTTATGATCCTCTAACACTCCGTCCAATAGCGCTGGCGAGTTGGACACCCATTTACGCAACTCATAGCCAGCGGAAGCCAAAATCTGGACTAACTCGTCACGTAACAGGATAGCTTCCTCAACTGTGGGAGCTCCAGTGCAGACGTCATCGACGTATAGGTCCGTTTTCAAGATGGCGGACGCCCAAGGGAACCTCAAACGCTCCCGGTCCGCGAGCTCCCAAAGCGAACGAATAGCAACAAAGGGGCTTGATCGAAGGCCGTACGTATTCGTGTTGAGCTCGTATACAATCATGGGGTCCTGGGGATTCTCCCGCCACAGGATCAACTGATAACGTCTGTCATCCCGGTGAATAACCGTTTGCCGGAACATCATTTTGATGTCGGCCACAAAGACTACTTGATGACGACGGAAAGACGTGATGACGTCACAAAGATCCCTCAACAATTTGGGGCCGGAATGCAGGCAATCACTGTGCGCAGTTTACCGGTGGATGGCTTGAGGACCGCATGGTGCGGAATGAAGAAATGTTCAACCGAGCGCCAATCTAAATTTGACACCGACATGTGTCCCAAGTCTGCGTATTCACGCATAAAATCTACGTATTTTTGCCGCAGCACCGGGTCCCTGCTCATGCGGCGCTCCATCGCCAACAATGTTTTTTTGGCCGTGGATCTGGATTGGCCGAGAGGTGGTCGCACCGCAACAAAGGGCAGCCGGGTTACAAGCCGACCGGAACGGAGTCGACCGGTGTTGTTCTGATAGAACAACTCGCACTCCTCGTGTTCCGGATTCAAGCGGGCCACCTGAGGGGGCTCCTCAACTTCCCAAAACCTCTGAACAGCGTCAGAGAGAGCGGAGCCGGATGTCAACACAAATTCAGGCTCAGGTGGAGGGGGAACTTTCAACACTAGGCCCATCACTGCAAAGCCAAAGATGGTTGAGACAGCCACCAAGACCCTCCCGTGGCGCCGTGGGGTCTCCGGCTGCAAGACCTTCATATTCTCCCCCAACATTATTCTCCCCAGCACATCGGAGCCCAACAGCAAATGCACCGTACAAGGGGAATCGAACCGGGGGTCAGCCAAATCCAGGCCTGACGTCAACCGTAGAACATCCAAAGGCAACTGACATTGGGGATGGTTGCCCAATATATTCGGCAGAACAAGGGCAGGAGCATCAATTTTAGGGTACAGACAACTCACAGGGGTGATTTCAAACCAGGTCCTTCCCTCAACAGTGGTGACAGCCGTTTCGCCAATTCCCTGAATCTTGCCTGAAAAGTCGTTCACATTCAGGCCAACCTGTCCCGCTAACCAAGAAGACAACCTGTACTCCTGTGTCCAAAATGGCTCGGACCACAATCGAGTCACCCAAGGGTCCCCAGACCTTGACCGAGGCCGTTGGCAACAAAACCGTCTCGATCTGGGGGGGTCCTTTAGCGGGGCAGGCGCCAATTTCCTAGCGATGCCTGGGCGGCGACCGTTCGCCGCATCCAGGCTGTCGTCGTTCACGACGAGGGTAGCATTCAAATGCTTCGTCCGCGCGGTGCCCCGAGCCGCTCGCCATCGCCGGAAGGGCATATCCCACCGGATGCCTGAAGGGCGGGGGGCGCGGCTCCAACCGGGGGCGTTCCGCCAGCGGAGGGGAAAGGTAGCGGTGCTGGTCTGGCCATTGTTGCCGAGCAGCCGCCGTGCAATTGTCCCTATGAGGGGAGGTCAAATGGCGCGCGTGCGGCTCCCGATGACCATTGCGAGGGGAGAATAATGGCGCGCGCGCGGCTCCCGTTCAGCTTGCGCGGGGGGTGGAGTGTGGTCATTAAAATTGCGGGCCTCTACCCGGTTCCCAACCGGCGTGCCAGAGGCCCGGTGCTTGTCTCCGTTATACCCCCCCCTGCGCGAACCCTCGTCAGAAGCTGGTCTGCCAGAGCGGTTCGCGTTGGCGCACAAAATCTCGAGGTGAGCGCCTTCACAAATTCTACACGGGCGGGCAGGCTTGGGGCAGTCCCGATGAAAATGAGCCCCCAAACAAGAAAAGCACAAGCGGCGTGCGTTGGCAATTCGGCGACGGGAGCCCACGTGCAAGTCCAAGAATTCCGGGCAACTTGCTATACCATGTCCCGTGGCCTTACAATAGTCGCAATCAGGACGACTCCGGGTGCCAGCAAAACTGGGGGCGGGGCGACTATCAACAGGCCCCTTGCCCCTAGTCCGTCCCTGGTCTCTTGGCCGAGAAGGTGATGGGCGCGACCCCGTTGCGCCAAAAGTGTTGTCCATAAAGCGACACTCGTCTTCCACGAATTTGAGGAGGTCGTCAAAGGGTGGAAGATGTGTGGAACTATCCCCACCATACCTCTGCTCAAAGCGGGACCTCAAGTCAGCGGGGAGCAACCGCAGAATGATGTGCACCAACAGATAGGACCACTGGTCCACCGGCAACTGCAAGCGTCGCAAGGCGTTGGTCGCTGAGACCAATGGGTTCAATAGGTCGGCGCGCAACACCGACACGCTGGCAATTGCCGGTAGGCCCAAAATCTGGCCGATGTGCACATCAGCCAGGCAGCGCTTGTTCTGATACCGCCGGGAGAGGAGCTCCAAAGCGGTAGGGTAGGCTGCGTCCGACACCGACAAGTGCTGCACCAAGGCTCGGGCCTCACCTTCCAGGACTGACAACAAATAGGCCAACTTTTGGGCAGGTTTGATATTTGCCGATCGTAGTGAACAGACGTATCGAACAATTATTGCAATAAACAAATAATCACTTGCGAAATTGTGACCTAGTTACAAATAGCCAGTACTAACGCATACTTGTACAATATATTTGTGAAAGGTATATTACTAGAAGAAATGACCGGTGATTAACAGGAACAATATATCCTGGTTCATAATGGAGGACAGTCCATTCAACCGGAGTAGTAAATGTGTTCGCTCTCCGCCTTCTACACCTGTGCCCGGCGCCTGTGCACCTCTGCCCGTGATCGTACCCACCTCTACCCCTGTGCCCGTTGCCGTACCCGCCTCTACCCCTCAAGCGCCTGTCCAAAGGAAAGATGCCCCTGAAGTTGCCTCGACACCAGAAATCCAATCCTGGATGGCTAATATTGAACAGAACCTGAACGAGGTGTGCGCTATTGCAAGTGAGGGAAAGCTTAATGTGGAGCAGAAAACGAATATCATCAAGTTAACCCGGAAGATTAGTTACGGAACCTCGCAGATGGCTGTCATGTACCAGTCCGCCAAAGCCAAAGTCCTCCAATCGAGCTACGTCATTAGAACTCTGGAAAACCAACTCGATCTTTCGCAACAGCTCAAGAGCCTTAAGATGAGTATAGAAGATTCGACGAAACCTGCCGAGGGACCTTCTTTTGCTGACATGGTAAAAAAAGGTGCCAACAATTTTATCCAGCCAAGTCACGTAAGTTCTGTAGCCATCTATCCTAGTGACAAATTGAAGACCAGTGATGAAACAAAAACCCTTGTCCAGAAAATTATCTGCCCTGAAGAAATGAAGCTCCACGTGAGAGGCCTGCGCAAGACGAAGAACGGCGGTGTTATCATCAGCACGGAGACGAAGGACGACATTGAGAAGCTGAAACAGTCGGTGCAGCTTACCAGATCAGGCCTAACAGTCGACGAGCCCCATAAAAGAAAGCCAAGGGTTGTGATCATTGGAGTGCCGACATCCATGCAGGAAAATGAGGTTTTTACTTGTGTGTACAATCAGAATCTAGCCGAAAAACTTCAGGATTGCACGCTTGAGACGTTTTTAAGCCTCATTAAATTAAGTCATAAATCTGGCAAGAAAGACTCTGAAACATGTAACTATATTGTTGAGGTATCTGCAGTCATACGCAAAGCCCTGATATCGCAAGACCGAGTTTTTGTAAATTGGTCATCATGCCCTGTGAGAGACTTTACTTTGGTCACACGATGCTATAAGTGTCAGCAGTATGGACATGCGGCCAAGTCATGTCGACAGACGTCGTATACCTGCGGTCACTGTGGTGATCAGGGTCACTCAGTTAAAGAATGTCCAAAAAAGGCTAATGAACCAAAATGCGCTACTTGCTTGCATTTCAAAAAACCAGACAAGCATACCACAGGTGCTGCTGACTGCCCGGCGAAACTAATGGCTGAAAAAAGGTACATCAATTCTGTAGATTATGGAGGCGCCTAAGAGCGCCGTTTATTAGTTATTTTTCTGACTTTTTTATTTTTATTGTTTTTATTTTTTTTATTTTTATAGTTTAGCATTATGATAAGTAGTTTAATTAGTGATTTAGATAATTTCTCTGTATCGGAGTCCAAAGTTTGTGAAGCTGAAAACTGCAAACAATATCTATCCGGCTACAAATCTCCACTAACCATATTAACGCAAAATATTCGCAGTGTTTTTAAGAATTTTGATAGCTTTGGAACATTTCAGCAACGGCTAAACATTAATTGTGACGTTATTGTGTTAACCGAATGCTGGCTTGCCAAACAATATAACATACCACTAATCCCGGGATATAATATGTATAGAAGTACCATAAATTACAACCAAAATGATGGTGTGATAGTTTATGCAAGAAATCATCTGAACGTATCAGTTGAAGAACCTGATATTTACGACTGTAACAGATTGTTAGTTAAAATTGGCTCAGATTTTGCGATATTAGCAGTATATCGACCTCCGTCTTTTAAAAACACTACCAATTTTACTGACTCTCTGAATAAGACCTTGCAGAACCTGTCATCCATCAAAAACACGATTGTAATAGGGGACATTAATATCAATATTCTTCCAGGAAGTACTGATGCCTCTGCTCAGGACTACCTTAACCTATGCGCCTTTCATGGCCTGCTCCCAGCGCACAGCTTTCCTACACATCACAGTGGCTCCTGTTTGGATCATATTATGCTTAAATCAAATTTCCCTTCGCTTGCACTAGTTGTCAACTCAACAATAACCGATCACAATGCTGCCCTACTAACCCTAAATTGTAAATTACCTAAACAAGGCACTCGCAAAATTTCAAAATTAAATATAAATAGACTTGATGAAGATTTACGCGTCATCGATTTTGATCCAGTTTATAATTCCGCTGATCCGCAGTTTTGTATGTTGTTTGTTATTGAAAACTTACGTAATGCAATTCAGAAAAACACAGTTGTATCGCAGTTGAGCAACAAAAATCACAACATAAAACCATGGATCACGTCAGGTCTTATTCGCTGTATGAAACATAGGGATAAACTGCATATGAAAGCAAAATCAAATCCAGAAAACGGTTTATTGCAACTTTCGTACAAAAGATATCGAAATTTCTGTAACGATCTTCTTAGAAAAATTAAAAGCAACTACGACAAAATGGTTTTGGAAAAGGCGGGAACAAATAGTAAAAAGATCTGGAAATATATAAAAGACGTAACGTATACTACAAAACAATATGAGTCATCTTCAAGTTTATTACAAGCACACTCGTCGCCAGTGGAATCCGCTAACATAGCAAATAATTTCTTTGTTAATGTGGGTAAGTGCCTGGCGGAAAAAAATCTGGGTCAATCCCAAAACCTGACGAGCACTCCATTAACTTCTAACGCTGCTTTATCATCCTTCGTGCTACTAGATACTGACGAGACTGAGGTAGAAAGTATAATCATGACCTTGAAAGAAGACTGCGCCGTTGGCTGGGACAACATTTCGAATAAAATTATTAAAAGATTCAAGGGCATTTTGATACCACCGCTGACTTATATTTTCCGCATTTGTTTGTCTTCAGGTCAATTCCCAGAGTGTCTCAAAAAAGCTGTAATTATCCCTGTCTATAAATCAGGTAGCAAAGAGCAAGTGACAAATTATAGACCTATTTCTTTACTACCTTCTTTGTCGAAAATATTGGAGAAAATAATAAACAAAAGGTTGTTGAAATATTTGGAAGATAAATCTATTCTGTCTGAAAGACAGTTTGGATTTAGACCTAAAATTTCAACCGCCGATGCAGTACATCATCTGACTGACTATCTAGCGCATGAACTTGACAAGGGTAACCACACAGTAGGAATTTTCCTGGACCTTGCCAAAGCTTTTGACACAGTTTCCATTCCAACCCTATTGCGCAAGCTTGAGATCATGGGTGTAAGAGGCGCCCAACTAAAAATATTCCAAAGTTATTTAGAAGATCGTTCCCAGTGCGTAAAGATTGGCGATGTCCTCAGCGCTGTTAAAAAAAACACATGTTTTGGTGTTCCCCAGGGAAGTATTCTAGGGCCTACCTTGTTTTTGATCTACATAAATGACCTTTGCAATCTAAAGCTAGAGCACGGCACTATCATAACTTACGCTGACGATACTGCCTTACTTTTTTCTGCTGAATCAGAAAATGAAGTCTACAAGCTTGCGCAACACGGATTTAATATTGTTAATAAATGGCTTCAAAATAACTCACTAACTTTAAATGCAGAGAAGACAAATTACATTAAGTTTTCGATGCGCAAGCAGATATCCAATATTCCCTCAGAGTTGCATGCTCATTGTTGCCCAGTCCCGGCTGATAGCCAGTGTAAGTGTCCTAATATTAAGAAAACTAATAAAATAAAATACCTGGGTATTATAATAGATGAAACCCTTTCCTTCAAACAACATATGGAAGCTCTTAATAATAGAATTCGTAAGCTAATATTCGTATTCAAAAAGCTGCGATTTATTACAGATCCAAAAATAATTAGGCAAGTATATTTTGCTCTTTGTCAGTCAATTCTGACCTATTGCATTACCTCATGGGGTGGGGCGAATAAAACTTTGTTATTGCCCATTGAAAGAGCTCAAAGAGCTATTCTTAAGGTGGCTTCTTGCCGCCCTTTCCTTTTCCCCACTAACCTCCTGTATAAATCTTGCGAAGTACTAACAGTTCGACAGTTATTTATTATGAGCACTGTACTAAAACAACACGCAGCACTTCCATACAGCACTGAATTTACAAAAAAAAGACGGAAAGATATAGTTTGCCCTCAAAAAAGTACAAAACATGCTTTCACGGGCAAGTTTTATATGTTCCTCGGACCGCTACTCTATAACAGGCTAAATGAAAAAGTAAACTTCTATTCTTTAAATGGCAATAATTGCAAGAAAATCCTTATGAAAGCTCTTCAAACTATGTCCTATGAAGATACGGAGAATTTATTACTTGTGCTAAAGTAAACATTGTTCATAGAATTGTTATTTTTTAAACTAGTTAACTAAGTTAAGATAGTATTATTCTATATACCTTTTCATATTAGTACCGATAATCTTATTATCATATGTGATTATTAAATCAATTAATTTTACCTCAAATTGCCTGAAACACAGGATTACCTAGTTCAGGCTCAAAACATAGTGTGAATTTGACATAGATTTAAGAAAAACTGTAAACGTTTACCTTATATTTTTTGAATAAATTTTATTATTATTATTATTATTATTATTATAGGTCTGAGATCCGAGCGCGCATCAACCAAACTGTCGAACAGGTTCTGGAAGCCCAGCCAGTGGTCCAAGCGACCATCAAAATGTGGCAGTTCCAGAGTGGGCAGTCTACTCAATAGTCCGGGGGCCGTAGCAACCGAGGCCTCCTGCTTGGCCTGGACAGGCATCCGGCTCTTCAAAATTCCCCGGGCTCGCAGAGTCAAGGTATCCCCCAGTGACAAGATCTGGTCATAATCCGCAGCAACCTTGTCACGGGCTGCCTTTTTTTTTTTTTTTTTTGTTGCCGGGGTGGAAAATCCTCGATGGATGTCCTCCACCCTGGGGAGAGCGGAGGGGTCTGTCAGACTCGTACTGACTAAAAACCACCCCGGTGTTCCCTTCCCACACTTGCACCGGGGATCATGGGAACTTGTGCGCCTTCCACGATCCCCGGCTAGTGCCGGCCCGCCACTGCGGGCCTCCTCAGGTCTGCGGGGGGAGTGAGGTGTACTCCTCCCGCGACGTCATATAGGGGCGCGCGCGGAACACTACGCGCCACCGCCTCGGGTCCAGTTATTCGGGGCGGCGGACCTCCCCAAGTCCCCGTCCCTCTGGACCCGTTCAGGGGGGCTGGAAGAGGGCGTTGTCCGCCCTCCGCCGACGCCCGGTTCGTCTGCTGCGGGTCGGGACAGTGGTCTCCACCTCTCTCAACCTCTCCGCAGCCTCCTTCTGTGAGATGACCGTTTCACAGAAGGAGATCACCGCATCCCACGACTCTGCGCTCCCGACCATCGCGCGAGCAACGGCCGGCAGCGACAGATCGGTTCCCACTTCTGTCACGAGGGCACGGCGCGGCTCCTACCATGCGGCACACTCTGCCAGCGTATGCCGCGCCGTGTCCTCCAGACATTGGACGCAGTGATGACACCGAGCTTGCGGCTCACTGTTTATGCGACACATGTACTTCCCGAAGCAACCATGCCCCGACAGTACCTGCGTCGCCCGAAACGACAAGGAGCCGTGCCTCCTCTCGACCCATTCCTCGAGCACCGGTCGGATCGCTTCGATGGTAGCGAGGTAGGGCGTAGAAGCCTGTCCCGCCACTCCGCCACCAGGACCTCGCGGAGCTGAGACCGACGCAGATCGATCTCTCGCTGCATCGGTCCATCGCCCCGCGTCCGCACCTCCTCGCGCCACCGGTAAAGCGACGCGAGGACTCTCGCCTCTAGGTCCCAAGGTGGCGACCCGGCCAGTGCACAAGCCGCCTCGTAGGAGACTGTGCGATACCCCCTGATTGACCTGACGGCCATCGCCTTCTGCGGTTTCCGCAGCATCGCGATGCTGCCAGCCTTCAAGTCAGAGGCCCACACCGGGGCCCCGTACAGGGCCATGGATCGCAAGACCCCTAGGTACAGTCTCCTACAGGCCGTGCTCGGCCCCCCTAGATTGGGAAGCAGCGTTACAAGCGCGCCCGCAGCGCCCATCAACTTGGGCGCCAGTCGCCGGAAGTGGGGGCCGAAGTTCCAATGGCTGTCGAGCACCAATCCCAGATACTTCATGGTGGACTCGACAGCGATCGGGGTCCCCCCTACCACAATATGTGATCCCGGCGGCGACGCCCGCCGGGGGCCGTGAAAGACCACGGCCTCCGACTTGTTAAGGGCCACCTCCAGGCCCAGGCGCCGTATGCGGCCCACAACCTGTGAGACCGCACAGGTCGCCAGCAACGCTGCCTCCCTGTACGAGCTCCCCCGGGCCGTGACCAGTGTGTCGTCTGCATAACACACCAGGGCCACTCCCGGTTGGAGCTCGCCTCTCAGCACCCAGTCGTACCCGATGTTCCACAGGGGTGGGCCAACGACCGAACCCTGTGGGACACCGCACGACATGTCGCGCCGGCCTCCGCCGTCGCGTCCCGAGTAGGTGACACACCTTTCCGCCAAATAAGCCCCACCGATGCGGCGGAGGTACGTGGGCACCCTGTGGTAACACAGTGCCTCCCGAATACAGATCCAGGGCAGGGTATTGAAAGCGTTGGAGATGTCCAAGGACACCGCCAACATCACCCCGCCCCGGGACACCGCTTCCTCCGCCAGGACTCTTACCCGCAATATGGCGTCCACAGTGGGGCGTCCATGCCGGAAGCCGAACTGGCTGTCGTCCAGATCCGGCCCCTTTCTGTACAAGTGGCCGGCGAGGCGGGCAGCGATAATCCGCTCAAAAAGCTTTCCCACCTCGTCCAGCAGCACTAAGGGCCGGTACGCAGATGGCGAGTCCGCTGGGCGCCCCGGCTTCCTGAGCAGGACCAGACGACCCTTTTTCCACTCACTAGGGAATTGGCCCTGCTCAAGACATGCGGTGAAGAGTCCTCTCAGCTGGGGCTCTAGCTCCTTCAGAGCGAGGGCGAGCGCGACGCCGGGAACTCCGTCGGGCCCCGGGGCAACGGTCTTGGCCCGAAGTCGCGTTATCGCCACCCTCATCTCTGCTTGTGTCACCTCTGGAACGCTGACGTCCTCCTCATCCGTTGGCTCCGTGGCTGTGGGCAAAGCCATCGGCGGTGGAACATATTCCTCTCTAGCAGGGAAGAGCGTTGCTACCACTTCCTGCAACAGCTCAGGGCGCCCCCATGGATTCACGTCGAGAGCCGACAGCATCTTCTCCCTGGCTCGAGTCTTCTTAGCCTCGCCGACGGCCAGCCACAGAGCCTCCTTGGCCGCGCGGTACAGCTCATACCGCGCGGCCTCTTCCTGCGGAACCCGGTGACGTCTCCTCCGGTAATGGGTGTACTGGCGTCTCACCTCCACGCACGTCACACGCAGCTGCGCAATGACGGCGGACCACCAGTACAGCTGGCGCCTTGTGGTTTGGGTGACACGGGGCATTGACGCATCGCAGATTTGCGTCATCGCCCCGCGGAACCACTGCGCCTCCGCTTCGACGTCAACGGGTTCGTTCGTCGTTGACTCCCGGACCCAGGCCTGGAGGATTGCGGCCTCCTCGAGAAGTTCCCTGTCGATACGCTTGTACGACCAGCGAGGACCGTCCATCCGCGGGTTCGGCGGGCGACCGCTGCCCGCAGTCTGGGTGGAGACGTCGAATCGAATATATAGATGGTCCGACAGCGTCTCCACCTCTACGGCAACTCGCCAGTCGCGTACACGGCCCGCAACAGTGGGGCTTGCGAACGACACGTCCACTATGGACCCGCCCCGCTGCCGCACGCACGTGTACACCGAACCCCGATTCAGGACGGTCAGGCCGGTCTCGACCGCCCACTCCTCCAACACCTCACCCCTATGATCGGTGATCGGGGATCCCCAAGCCGCGGACTTGGCATTGAGATCCCCGAGCAACAGCACCGGGCGAGGGTGGAACCGGCTCACGACGGCACCTAGGTCGACAAGGAACTCCTCGAAGTCAGCGAGATTCTTATTGGGGGAGAAATACGCCCCAATTGTGACTATGCCGTCCACGAGGGCAGCCACCCAAACGTGTCCTCGGGACGGACTGCCAAGAGTCCCGCCAATGATGGCCACCAAACCGTCTAGGTACCCTGCCCAGTTATCGCGGGGGGGGGACAAAATACGGCTCGGCGACCACAGCCACGTTGATCAACCAATCCGCCATGCTCTGGAGCAATAGATCCTGAGCTCTGGCGGCGTGGTTGATATTCGCCTGGAGGAAACGGAATTGTGCCATTAATGACAGTCCATTTCCTCGGCTCCCTGGGTCGGGAGTCGGGCTGTGGGAGAGGCGCAGATTCTCCGACAGCTCAAGTCCTCCTATTTTTGGACTTGGGAGCCTTGCAGGCTTTCCCGCCAAGTCTGTGCTCCGAGCGTTTCCCTGCAGCTGCGCAAAGGCCGCAGTATGGCGCTACGGAGCACTGGGCCGCCTTATGGCCGGGTCGACTACAGCGGAAACATATTTCGCTGCGGTCGATTTGTGCAGTGCATTGTGCCCGGACATGCCCCTTTTCCAGGCACTGGAAGCACTGCACAGCCCGCCTTGGCCCAACAGCTCCAAACTCACATCCCCGATGAGCTCGTTGAAGCGGGTGAACGTAGCGTCCACAACGCTAAGTCTCTCCTTCAACTGCTCAAATCGAGCAAGCGTGACCTCTTCTAGGTCCACACGCTCAACTGTGGCCGCAGCTGAGGTGAACCATCTTAGCTGTGAGACCAAACCAGCGGCCGCCTCCTTTACAGCCTTCAGTGAGGCCATTGCAACTAAACCTTATTATGACTTCAACCACAAGTCAAATACAATACAACAATAAATCAACAATATTAAACTATCACAGCACACATACACATACATATATCTACCAATACACTGAACACAATATTCTTATATTACCAGCACAACAGAAAGGGGGTACTTATGTATGCTAATGCAATTAATTTTAATTAAATGTGAGAGCCCGGCTGACAACGGCAACAAATCAGTTCAATGTTCTAGACTTCCAATCGATCAGGTTGTCTTGTTCACTAACCACGCTCTGCTACCAAAATGTTCGGTCCAAACCCAGGGCAAGGTGTGACCGAACCTTCCGCGATTCGCGGAGACAAATCAAATTGCCCTTATGAAGGTAACTTACCTGGTGCCGGTGGGCTGAAGGGGATGACCAGTCCTTGATCAAGCCGGCTCTGGTACTGTATGTCTGTGTGGGTACGTGTAAAGTGATGTGTGGTCGAGTGAATTACCTGATCCGACTATGTTGCAACAGACGCTGCCCCAGCAGCGTATAACAGGTCGGGATGAAGCACAATAATAGTTCAACTGCACAAGTGTACACGTCAACTTTCACAATTTTCAATGTTTAAGTTAATATCACACGCGGGCCAAGCCAACCTCAAATCGGCGCGGACAATCAAATAAGCCCGGTTTGGTACACAATTGGGGGCGTTTTGTTCAATCAACGATTAATCACAACCAAAAATCTTGCAATCAAAGGAGATTTTCTTAGATTCGCCAATTATCTCAATCAATCAACAAAAATCAATGTGAACTCGTAATGAATCACGACAAGACAACAAACGGCAAAAAAAAACTGTCAGATGCCCGGATGACAAGACATGTGCGTTCGGAAACACGCATGGTACGAAACAATTTATGTAAACTATTTGCATAATAATATGTGCTACATGAAAATAATAATAAAAAAATGGAATGTTTTATTTATTTAAAATCAGACTACGTACTTAGAATCACGACTGACGCCATTGTTGCCGGCAGAAGTGTTGACATTTATGGATTAGAGTATGTGTTAACTCTACTTACTCCAACGCTATCTTCATTTGGGAAGAAGCAATACAGTAACAAATGCCAAAAATTACTTTAAATAATAAATAGTATATTTTATAACGAGGGACTAAACGAAGCCATTATATACCCGAGGTGGTTTGACTCCCGAGCTTGCGAGGGAGGCAATGAAAGCAAGGGTATATTAAATTGGCGTTTAGTCTCGAGGTGCAAACTGTACTTTTCACTTCGAGTGCGAGAAAAATAGTCATTTAAAACCGAACAAATCAAATTTACACTCGACACAAATTCTGAACTGAGCGGTCAGTTTTTTCTTCTATTAGGTCAGTCACAGATTAACAATTTAAAACACAACACAAACTCTCAACATTCTCGCAATGAAGATGATCCACACTCCACAGATAATTAATACCTACTTTACTGCAGCGGCTAGTAACAGAGGAATTGCACATACTTTTCAAAATCAACGATGCACACAAACAACCATAAATTTTTCTCGAGTTCATTTGTTTTTTTTTTTAATTAACCGCTTTCTATTTGCAAGCCAATTCGAAATTTAAATAAAACCTTTGATAAGTTAATCTTTTGTGACCATGTTTCAGAGTAAGAGAACGTTCCATTTTTAAATTACTTTTTACTCCCTAGGGAATAAACGGTCACTTTAATCCCGCTTCGTAGGGTTATAATGGCGTACTTTTAGAGCATGGGAAGTGAAAAAATCTTTTGATATATATCATGATATTTGTGCTCGAAGCCTGTTGTAAACACATATACACACATCAACAGAATCTAGGGATATTTTATATTTCATCAAATATCTAAAAATCTGTGAAGAATTTTCTGATATAGTAAATATAAGAATGATAGGTTATTTTAAGGTCTATAGTAAACAATAAAAAACATTTCGTGATTTTTTTGTTTTAAATAAAAATGTTTATTTTTTTCATCGCCGCGCGCCGTAGCAAATTAATATGGTAAAAAACTTCATTTCTTCGTATAAAGCTATTAATTTTAAGGAAAATTGAAAAAATCTTATTAAATCTAATTATTAATAATCAGTGTTGCCACCTCTTACATTAATTACACATCGACATCGATTGTTCATGCTTAAAATTAGATTGTCAATGTCTTGCTGCGGTATGAGGTCCCATGTTCTTTGCAAGTGTTCGTAAAGTTGTTGTTCTGTCGTCAAATTTGGCGGGAAATCTCTCAAAGCTTTTCTTTGTAACATGTCCCAGGCATGCTCGATAGGATTTAAGTCGGGCGACTGTGCAGGCCAATCCAAAACTCGAATATTGTGGTCTCAGAGAGCGGCTGACACCAGCCGCGCCGTATGGGAAGGAGCATTATCGTGCATGAGTAGAAATTCCTGGCCCATTTGGATTCTGTGTGGGACAATAACAGGCTCTACTACCTCCTCGTGGTATTTTTGTGCAGTCATGCTACCTTCGATCCCAATGAGCTGGGTTCGTCCGCCAAGACGAATTCCTGCTCACACCATGATTTTCCCGCCTTGGTATGAGGGTGCCGTAGACGGCTAACTCTCCCTGGAGTTCTCCAAACGCGTGTTCTTCGTGAATCCGGATGAAACCCAAACCGGGACTCGTCGGTGAACAGCACCAAAGACCATTGTTCGTCACTCCATGGTAAATGCTCCCGAGCCCACGAAAGCCGCCGACCGCGATTGCCACGTCGCAATGCTGGAACACGTAGCGGTCTTCGAGCATGAAGACCAACTTCATGCAACCTCCTTCGCACGGTTTGGTCGCTTACCAGCAGCTGGTGGTCCTCCTGGAGCCTTTGTACTAGTTGCATCGCTGTGATATTGGGTTGTCTTCTAGCGGTCATTTGGATAAATCGATCCTGTCTCTGCGTAGTAACGCGATATCTACCCGTGTGCCGTTCAGCTACATCCCCAATACTGCGATAACGTGACCACAACCTTGATATCACGTTTTGGCTGGTGTGTAGGGCCTCAGCAACGACGCGTTGAATAGCAGCATTTTATAGCATGCCCACGGCTCGTAACATTTCATCTCGATTCAAATAACGACGTGACATGACTCCTAAAGCTCACACGGCACGTTAAATTAAAAAAGAATAACAATCTAATCCCTTTTCATTAATTAATATTAATAAAACAATGTTAATTTTCCTTAACGTAACGGATTACTATCAATTTTGCCGCCGTATTTTGTTTTTTTCTTTTTTTTTTCATATTTATTTTTTAAATTTTGAAAATAGAATAAATGAGGTTTCAATCTGTATACAAACTTTTTATGAAAACTAAAAAGATTTTAAACTAAACATTCGTAAATAATTTAGGATTAAGGTATTCCTAGATTCTGTTAATGTGTGTACGTATATGTATATGTAGGTACTTGTGTTTGCACCAGGGACCATTTTGGTTACCCATTGAAAGGGTTTTTGATAGGGTTTTGACAAAGTGTTGTTTTAAAAACCATTTCATATTGGTTACCATTTTTTACGAAAACCCTCATCAATGGATAACCTCTTCCAAACCCTTTCGATATGATTACCTGTATATTCGAAAACCCATTCATGGTGGGTTATACTTTTTAATGGTAAGTCGTTTTGAACGGGTTACCCCTTCAACGACTGTAAAGCCGTTGAAGGGGTTACCCATTCGGACTACCAGTATTGTAATTTTATCTCTCACGTCTTTTCTTTAAAGTACTAAACTGCATACATTCGGCAGGAATGCGTCAAGTCGCGACACGCAGTCTAGGCCCTAGCGATGAGTAGCGACTCCTTACACATCCGATTATAGTTATTATTGCAGAGTTTTTAAAGTTCAATGTTTTTTTTTCCTGGAATAGTCGGGATTGTTTCATACATGAAACAATTTTGTCTTTTTTACAGAATCATAAATCATAATCATTTAGGTACTACTACAACGAATATAAATAGCCAAATTTCTCCCTAACTAAAGTACCTACAATGACACAAATTAATATAGTAGGTTAGGCAAATGGTCCGGAAACTATATGCGAAAAACAAAATAACTTTAATATTTTTGAAACCTCAAAACCTAGCGCTATCGGACTAAAATATCATTCGATCGTCTCACTCGTCATTTAGTGCCCGAATGGAAAGGATAGGAGCTGACTCCAACACGCAAGCACGCGGTCCGCTCGCTTGCGGCGCGCGGACCGCGCTCGGACGCCGCCAAAACGACAGGGTGTTATAAGTTTGACGTGTCTGTGCATGTGTGTGTGGAACATTCATTATAAAATTCATAATTTCATTGTGATGGGAAGCCGAGCCTGAACATTCAGTCTGCATTTTGTCCTCGAGCCGGCAACAAGCGGAAAAATAAAATACATAAATAATTATAATTGCATACGTTGATAAAAATGGTGACAAAGAAGGTCTAACATCAAATGTATATAACCTACAACTCCTAGTTACGGCAATATATTAAAAAGAAAACTAGCTTGTCATTGTTATTATCTGACATGGGGTGTTAGGTTATTTTCGTTAGGTTATATTCGTTACGGAATTTCTGGATTCGGTTTCCACGCTCAAGGCCCGCGATAGAAGCTATGCTTGCAATAGCTTAAAATCTTAGCTCCGTAGCATTCGCCGTTAGAAGAATTCGTGATTTAACTGATTTAGAGACAGCCCATTAAGTTTATTTCCATAGCATGATGTCGTACGGTATTCTCTTGTAGGGCAATGCCACCGATATTCAAACAATATTTGTTTAATAAAACAAGGGCACTTCGTTCTACTTATAAACCAAGTTCCAGACTAGAGAGGTCGGCACGCAGCACCCAGTCGTAACCGATGTTCCACAGGGGCGGCCCCAGAACCCGGGCGTCTCTTCTGGCCCGGTTCGATGCAGGAACCTCCCGAAACAGTCGTGTCTGATGAGGACTTGCGTCAGGCGAAAACTGAGGACGCCGTGGCGCCTCTCAAGCCACTCCTCAAAGAGGGGACTTATCGCCACTGTTGTGGCGTGCCCTGCATGGGGTTTGCGACAGTCGCTCTCTCCATGTCGCCATGAGATCACGGCGGAGTCTGTTCGCTGAGCGGCGCGAGGACTATCGCCTCCAGATCCCACGGCGGAAATTCGGCAAGGCCTTGTCTCGCCGCAGATTGTGCGGTACCCATGAACTAGATTTACGAACTTAAGACCTGCCTGGAGAATGAATGTCATCCATGGTCTAACGATGAAGACAGAAGGCAGATGCAAGATGTCCTCAACAGTTTGCAGCAGCTATATTATTATTAGGCTTATTTCACGCACCTTGATGAGAACTCAAGAGCTGCCTAAAGTATGACTGTCATCGAAGGTCAGCAATGGAGACGGAAGGCAGTTGCATGAGATATCTACGCAAGAGTTTACTGAAGTTTCATCATGTTTGGGCTCATTTTTTGCACCTTAATGAGAATGTTAAACCTAACAAGAGTAAAAGTTTCATCCAAGGTCCGACGGTGAAGAGGGAAAGCAGTTACAAGTGGTCCTGAAGAGTTCACAGCATCTTCATCGTGGTTGGACTCATTTCATGGTCCTTGATGAGAATTTTAGACCTAGCTGGAGTATGACTTTTAGCGGAGTATTTTTTTTTTCTATGTGTCATCTTGCGATCGGCTTTACAAGCCCTTAGCAGATTTGTTGTACGGGTTATTGTCAGGTAAGAACTGTTCCTCCTGTGAGGAAGCTGTCTTTTATTTTAATTTTGACTTTGTTTGGGAACAAAATCCCATATGTGTTGCCTTTTGAGCCTTCTGTCACACAATGGTTCACATAACGCTGTTGCCAGGGTATTTGTGTGTGTTTTTATTCTGTTTTGGTACGCTATTGCTCTTTGCTCCACTTCTTCTTTGACTGTTTTCATTTCTGTGTACTCATGCAATTCACTGATTCTGATAAACAGAGGTGCGTTGGTTATCATTTTTAGTGCTTTATTCTGGAACCGTTGTAGGATTTCCATGACACTATTTTTTGTTGATCCCCATAACTCAATTCCATAAGTCCAGATGGGTTTAATTATGGTTTTATAGATGAGCATCTTATTTTCCATGGTGACATTTGATCTTCTGCCTATTAACCAGTTTAGGTTTCTTAGCCTTAAGTTTAGCTCGTCGCGTTTTTTTTTATATGGGTTTTCCACGTTTGTTTCCTGTCAAGATGCATGCCCAAGTATTTTGCTGTATCTTGATGAGGAAGAACATCTTTTCCTAGTTTGATTGGGGGGCAGTTGTCTTTTCTTAAGGTAAAAGTGACATGCACTGACTTGCTTGAGCTGGCCTTGATACGCCACTTTTCCATCCATTTGCTGATTTTGTTGAGGTGACTTTGTAGTGTTAAGGACGCTATATTGGGATTTTCATGGTTGCTGAGTGCAGCGGTATCATCTGCGAAGGTGGCAGATAGAACATTATCCGTTGTAGGTATATCTGCAGTGTACAAAAGATATAGAACAGGGCCCAAAATGGAACCTTGTGGCACACCGGCTTTTATGTCTTGAAAGGCAGAGTAAGTGTAATTGATTTTAACTCTAAATATACGGTCTTCCAAGTACGACTTAATGAGCAGGTAGAAGTTGTATGGGAGTTGGTTCTTTATTTTGAAAAGCAATCCCAGGTGCCAAACTTTATCAAATGCTTGTTTCAGCGGAGTATGTTTTTTTTTTTACAAAAACAGTGGACATTGATTCCTTTTGAGAGCTAAAGCGGTTAAAGTTACGCAACAATCATGTAGCACGGAATTGTTCCTCTTAAAACGAGTCCGCGATAGCATTTCATGTCTATCTTTGAAGGTTGACTCACACTGTCTAACCCTCTCTCTCTTATGAGACGCAGACGAAGTTGCGCGGGTCAGCTAGTAACTTAATAAAACCTTTTTTGATTGATTTCGTTTATTTGTCACTGACTTCTGAAGCTTCAGTAATTTTTCTATTTTTTTGTGTTTTTTTGCAGTCGGTTTAGTTTAAAAAGAAAAATATTTTTCTCTTTTTAGTGGTTCACCCTTCACAGCGTACTGGCGTGATGTTATGTTATGAACTGATGTAAACAATAGATAGACATGAGATTTCAGCAATCATCATTTATTGAGGAGTTCCGTTGCCCACTCTGAAAAAGTACTCTTTCGAAAACTACTACTACAAATCGCTTTATGTGTGCCTATCCAATTTGAAGATTTCGCACTATTTCTCCAGGATCCCATCATCAGATCCAGACTTGATAATTATGGGACCGCCTGTGAAGTATACCCTTTCAAACAATATAAAAATAATCCAGATCGGTTCAGCCATCTTCGAGTAATCGGGGAATATACATAACAAAAATAAAAAGGTTTCCACGAATTGAGCACCTCCTCTTTTTTGAAGTCGGTCAAAAAATAAATCACCGTCCTATCAAACCGAGTAAGAAACACTTAATGAACGATTCTATATGATTCCAAACTTCCAAGGTCAACAATGCCTTTTCCTCAACTTCAACGTAATTTAAAAATATTTCATTTAAAACCCTTTGGTTACCCCGACAAAACCCTTTCAAGGGGTTATCTTCTTCAATTGGAAACCATACAGGAGCCGGTAACATCTTGTACTAGTTAACTTATTCAGAGGGTTACCCTAACGTTAGTGTTATGAAAGGGCTACCACTACGAAGAGGTAACCCTTGCCGTGACTGAAGCCGCACAACATGTAACCCTTTCGAAAGAATTAACTTATATTCGGGGTTGTACGGTCCCTGGTTTGCACAGAGGCTTGTCAGTTTATTAATGCAAACAAAATAGTTAAAAGGAAACAGTTCAAGTGTCAGAATATCAGTATCCACTACGCTTGCACGCCCGTCCGAATGAATCATGATGGATGAGTACTACAGCTCGCAGGTGAGTGGGTTCACGTGCACTCGGCTTCATACTCGTACCATTGATATTTTAAATATCGGATCGAGTATTGTACACTCCCATGATAACAAGTTGAACAATAAATAGAATTGTGTCGGAAACAGTGATCGCTGGACGCAGCTCACGCAGCGCCGCAAAATAGATAATAGTAGGCAGCGCTCCGGGCTCCGGGCTCCGGGAGCTAGTGTCGGGTGTCGGTCGAGATTGCGGCGGTGTCCGAGTGTCGCGGTGTCGCGGTGATTAGCACCGGTGTCCGGTGACGTTGACCGGAGTGATAACGTGATATTCTCCCAGATTAGGCTCGCTCACATAATTCTCAGTTTCCCTGTTGCGATCCGTTTCTTATGCTCGCTAATAGTGTTTGTTTAAAGAACAAAATATGCTTCCATATTTTGTGTCTGCATCATATGTGGATGTAGAGCCGCGGGTGCCATCCGTCCAGTGTATTTCTCTACTTTCACCTATTTCTTAAACTTCAGTACTTACATTTTGGTCCATGCCATTCAACTAAAACGCAGTCCTATCTTACGTTTTGAACAGCAATAAGCGCGTATACTGTGTAATCTGTATAAAGAAACTTTGAAAGTAAAATGTGGTGTCGCATGCATAATGCGGAGCGCCCGTGGAGCTGTGCGCGGGCGCACGCACATGCGCGCACTCGTGACCCGCGCCCGCGACGTGCTTGACCAAAACTCTTGAACACTATTTCAGGTATAAATAAAAAGATCGAACAAACGCAACATACATCTGACGACCCGATTGGCGTAGTGGTAGTGACGCTGCCTTACGTTCTTAGGGTCCTGGGTTCGAACCCCGGTAAGAGCAAATGTTTGTGTGATGAGCACGGACATTTGTTTCCGAGTCATGGATGTTTATAATTATGTATAATAAGTATGTATTTACAAACAAAAAAGTAAGTATATATGTAGTATATCAACTATCTAGTGTCCACGACACAAGCATTGCTTAGTGTGGCACTAGGTGGCGCTGTGTGTTAACGTCCAGTGATATTTATTTATTTATGATAATTTATCTATCGACTAACAATGATACAGTGTGTAGAGTAATTATACTATACACACTGTATCAGCTGCTCTTGCATTAGCAAGAGCAGCTATCGAGCTTGAGGATTGGCTAGTGTCTCTTGTTGTCCTGTTTCTTCTGATATCCTTTCTTTAGTATGTTAAGGGAGATGCTCCAAGGTAGCCCGCGAAGTTCAATTTTTCTTCCGTTTTTTGGAATTTGCAGGGCAGTGCTAAGTTATATGTTGATAAACATATCGGTCAACAACTTAGCACTGCCCTGCAAATTGCAAAAAAAAAGAAAAATATTGACAAAAACCTTAGGATACAATTCATTTGAATTTTAGGAAAAGGCTGTACAAATAGTGGAAAAACCCTGCCTCCTAAACTAGGGGGCCCTGTGACCTAGGAGTCAGTGTTCTACTGTAGCTTCGTGTACAAAATAATCCTTTATATGTGTGTTAACCTATAACGACTTGGCTTGAAAACGAGCTAAATTAGCAACTCTATTTGTGGTGGTTCAAACTTCGTTTGAAATGCTGTTAGAATAAAGTTCTAATCAGTTTGCACTACAAAGTGGTTGTTAGCCACTGTGGGCTAAACAGCGCGAAATGAGTGGTTTCCATCGATTTACAAAAAAAATATTGATTGGATTAAAAAACTGAAACAGTATCATGCTAATATATTGCTTGTAGAATTATTTGCCAAAAAATCAGAATGATCGCATGCATATTAGTATGTTTTTTATTGAATGAAAGATATTTTTAGAGATAAGTTCGTGATTTCTTTTTATCGAGCCAAATTAATTGTATTATGTTTTCAAAACAGTATCATGCTAGCATATATCCTGAAGAATATCATGTATTTTTCTGGTCTTGTTTATAGCAGTGAATCATATACTTTTAGTAATTATAAAACTCGCGTTTAGCTCATGTAATCGCCTTAATACTCGAGGGGTTTGGCGCTGATAGTCGAAATATAGGCTCCGCCTAGTTCGGCCACAGATGACTACACTAGTTATACTGACCTAAATTACCCTGTTACGAGTAACACTTTGTAACCTATGTCTAAGCTTTCTATAAATATACATTATTATTATTATACTTAGTGTTAACTTTTCCTATAAATTGACTCGATTATGCGACGTAGATGCATTTTGCAACCAAGTACAAAACGTACTACGTACGTATAAAAAAACTGAAAACAAAATGAACCCTATTAAGATGATATAAATTTTGAGGGTTGTCGCTCAGTACACGCGTCGGATTTATCAGTATATTCCGCGTCATATCACTTCCACCTTTGATTGGAATTGATTAAAGACCACTTACGTGTGCCGATAAGGAACCTGTTGTTAGCTTGTGGTAGAGTGATCAGGCGCGATTACAGCATGCTGCGTGTGGCACTCGTGTGCCTGGCTATATATACTTCTATTAGTCTATCTTGTGTTGAGCAAAGGCCCTCCTTTTAAACCAGGCCCCTTATTCACAACCATTCGATACGTTTCCGTGTCGGTAAGGATCCGTATTCGACTATCTCATTTCCGAACCGAAGAACTGTCAAAACGCTATTCACAGATCCGAACAGATGCGCTTTTTTCTATCTGATTGAGAGAGTGTTTATGGGGAACGCTACAAAATGGTAGTAAATAGATAATCGTGGTAGAAAACTTAAGATAGTAATTAAAATTGGTTTATTTGGATATTTCGTTCTGTTTAATTAGGGAATATACAGCTAGTAACTTAATAGACAGCAACGATACAAAATTATTTTATTATTTTACTAAAATTAACTAAAAAACATCAGTTTTCGAATAAACCTGCTTTGTAAACAGCCGTCTATGAAATTGCCAAAGCAGAAAAAATGATTTTTTTTTATTAACACCATAGTTTTCTGTTTTCTTAAAAGGAAAAATTACTAAGTATTTGATATCAGTTTGTTAAAACTAAAATCTATAACGAATATTACATTTCTGTAAACACATAGATTTTATGTCAATGCGGATACATCATTAAAATTCGGTCAATATAACAACTAATCAAACACAAACAACACCAGACAATAGAAAACTTCATTAACTGACTTCAGGCAGTGTTTAAAAAGTTTAGTATTTTTATTTTACTGAAATAAGCTAGAAATATGGTTTATTTCTTCGTTTAAATTTTGTTCGATATGACTCCCGATAGCAAACAGCTGTCGGAAAGATTCGAGTCTTCCTATCGAATTGAACTGTCAAAATTATTCGTTTTCGGATTTGTGAATAGCGTTTGAAGGACATCTTCGATATCTGAGACGTTCGATTCGGTTCGGAAGCGAGTCGAATGGTTGTGAATAAGGGGCCAGGGTCGGATCAGGCGTGTTTCGATTCCCTCTTAGTTATCATCCATTATGCATTTGTCAGTAGCAGCCTGAAGACTGGAGTTTGTGCCTAGTTGATGGCAATAAGCGCGCCCTAGCACATCAACCGTAACTAAACTGAAGTAACACCAAAGGCACGTGCAGAACGTGTTTGTGTGTAAACATACCTATCTGGCGAAATAATTATGAGACTATAAGTTCATCGTCGCTTATGCGATGTTTTATCCGACATTCTGATTGCTTAATTATTTGATTTTCATCAAATCGATGCCCGGCAGCTCTGCACTTAATAATCGTCAATGAATGTAAATATTATTTTTGAGCGGCTCCCCCAAGTTGCACGGCCGCCGTGCGCCGGTCGGCTTGATCCCCCGTGCCAATTAGCGCGAGCACACGTTGTGGGGAGGAGGGAGTAGGTATCGCGGACGGAAGCCGCTGTAACTTGTTACCTGTACAGGAAGTAAGAACATACCGACAAATAATTGCTGTGATTAGGGAGAGGGAAGCCGAATCTTTGCCACTTCATAAGCCTTACTGTGCTTTTAGATACTTATACCTACTTACCTATATTTTTATCGGCAGATCTTTTAACGATCAACTTAAAACTTGTCAGGAATTAAATAGGTATAATGTCTGCTTGTGGAGATTCACCGGTATCACTTTAACGTGACTCTTTTAATAAACCTAACCTTGAAACGATTGGTACAGTTCATAGTTTGGTTACAAGGTACATATTTTCATCATCATCATCATTTCAAGCATTTTCAGCCGAAAGACGTCCACTGCTGGACATAGGGCTCCCCCAAGTGTCGCCACATTGACCGGTCCCTCGCGACTCACATCCAACGGATTCCCGCAACCTTCACCAGGTCATCGGTCACGTTGATCACAGAACGAATGGCCGATGGGGCCGAAAAGTTCTGGAGTGACGACTGCGAACCGGAAGACGATGCGTTGGAAGACCTCCCACTAGGTGGACATATTTTATAATAGTAACGAAACTATGGACTAAAATAAAATGCCCACTTAGTCAATAAAATCATCCAAGTACTTACTACCTATTTGTAAGTACCTACGTAAGTATTTCCGAGCAACGTTGTAACCGCCAGTGTACTTATGTGTAGGTAGTAGCCAAATTGTAGAAAATTAAAAATTGGTTACATATGTTGCATTGCAATGCAACTGTATTAAATTATTATTCAAATAAAGTTTAGTTGCCCGCGTCCCCCGGCGGCCCTTCACTTGTAAGAGTTACATTCATGGATAACTTGCTACCTACTGAAGTAGGTAAACATGCATCACTATAATGGTCCCCGCGCTCTTGTCAATGTCATCACACGAGCTGAGCAATCCTCCGTGAGTCCGTGCCTACGTAGCTCCGCACTCCGCACTCCGCACTCCGCACTCCGCACACCGCATATACAGGCTGGTGCAATTTGTTCACTTGCATAATATTACGTTATGTTTACTAACTGCAGGCGGCACGTGTAAGCGACTTGTTGACGCCTTGAGATTGCGACCACTCCGAATTAGCTATTCATTACTTGCTGGGTGTGGCCTAGCGGTGGTTGGCGCGTTGTGGGCGAGCTGTGGATTATCTACACCGGCGTTGCGTCGCGGTGGCACTCGCGGCGGTGGTGGTGGTGAAGGCCAGGTTCAGGGGCACGCTGCGTCATCGCGATGCACTTTTAGCCGTTCGTGATTGCGCTCGAGTGCAGCATATTGCCTGCCAGTTTGTAGGAAGTGAAATCGCGCGCGCCTCTCATACTACCGATCAGTCAATTGAATGTAATTTATTTTGAGAAACAATTGAGTTTACCGCTGTGTTTTGTGTGTGATGTTAGTGACCATGGAGACAGCATGTTGATCAATTAGACTGGAATGCTTACGTATGCATATTACGTATATTTCACTTGAAACCGCCATAAGACTTAATTAATGCCATTTAATAGATGGCAATCGCAATTCCAAATATTATAAAAAATCGTAAGCCGTGCTCTTCTAAAATAAATAGTGAAAATACAGCGTGAAAGTGTGCTGGACGCGTATAGTTAATCGGATCATCCCTGCCGCTGCCGGTAGAGGATGCCGGCGCGCGGCGCGAGGCTACGTCGCACATTTCACACTACACTACAGCTACGATTGGTTCACTTGTTCCATGTCAACTACATCCCGGTACAGACGCGAACCGATCGGTCGCGATCACTTCGGAGCACACTACCGATCGCGTCCGAACGAAAGCCTCTTCAATTAGTTGCTGTAAACAGTTACTCTGAATTAGTTGTCAGTGCCTCGTAGAGATGATTAGGAAAAGCAATTTAAAAAAACAGGATTAATTCTTGTAGTTTTTTTTTAATTTCGAAAAGTATTAGGGCGGGTAGGGGCGTATGGAGTGGGTGGCGCGAGTTTCCACGGAATTGTAACAGTTTTGTATGGTTTCAAGTGCGATTTTTAGTACTTAGTGTTGTTTTGTGCCCAGTCTTTACTTTGATTGGTAATAATTTATCGACGGATCACTTCCTTAAGGAAGTTGTTCACTCATCTTGGAAGGTTTAAAGCTAGTAGAGGATGGTGCCTGGCTGCGTGTAGTTGTGTGCGCGGGAGCCGTTGAGTGTGCGGGCGTACAGGGGTAGCGGTCGTGTGGTCGTGTGGTCGTGTGAGCGGCGCGAGTACGGCGACGAGTGTTCGCACAGCCTCTGGATCTCGTGCTGAGATGCGCGACGAGCGCGTGTAGCCGCACTACACTGAGGCGTTGAGCCGAGTGTCGGCGTCGCAGTCGGGTGAAACGACGTCGCGGGTCGGTCGCGTGAGGCGCGATTCGGCGCGGTATGGCGCGCGAGTTCGCGCGAGGACACGACTTCTATCTGCCGCTGCACGAGCTGCAGCCGCCTGCGCACCACTACCACCACTATGAGCTGCACCAGTGAGTACTTCCTACACATACTACACACCCCAACACCCGCCACCCACCACACGTTATTCCGCAGATGCACTACTTAAAAGTAGAACAAAATTACATTTCCAAAGTGTTTCAAGTACAAAAAGGAGTTCTGTTCATTGGTACTATAATAAACAAACAAATTCTCCTCAAATGATCCCAAGTTTCCACCAAAAAGTTTTCAAACTTTATTCAACTTTCCACAATCCACATTTAAAAATAAGTTACAATGTAGTTTGTTTTGTAGCAGATATTTAAAGAAAACATTATAAAGCAGCGCTAATGAGTGGGTATCTTAATTGATATTACATCACAGTACGTAATTACCGGTATGAGCGTTAACAAATTAATAGTGGTATGGTATTATAGTGTAAATTATTAAAATAGTGCAGGAGTGCAATATAAGTATGAATATAAATGTAACATAGAAGGCTCTTTTCTCTTTCTATCTAATGTATGTGAATGTGAAATTTAATTATTTTGGGGGGTACCTAAGCCTTTCAATTTACTTCTTATTCTGTTGATGACTACCAATCCGCACTGGGCCCGTGTATTGGATTATAGCCCATTCCCTCTCATTGAGAGGAGGCCTTGTTCCAGCAGTGAGAACATTATAGAATGATGATAATTGTTGATTCTCAAGCAATAACTATTCCGCATACCCAACATATCATTTTCTGTTTTTATATTTCACTAGCTGTTGCCCGCGACTTCGTTCGCGTGAAAATATTGATGGGTCATGTGTGAGACTGCATCGTTGTTCGAGTTGTCGCAAGCGCTACTGAGCATGAGGTCCTGGGTTCGATTTGCGGGACGGGCAAAGTGTTATTGTATTATTTGTGCCCGGTTGATGGGATTAAGCTAAATGTGCGAAATGTGGGTGTAGGATTAGATACACCAGGGGAGGGGCCCGCAAGGGCCGAAGCCTGCCGGCCGGGGTTTCGGGCCTGTTCGAAAGATACCGCGGCCCCGGAACATAAAGGGCGAGGATGGAACATGGATGGGTTTTAGTCAGTAAGAGTCTGACACTCCCTCCCGCTCCGCCCAGAGTGGGAGAAGTCATTTGATAATTTCCCATCCTAAAATACCTAACAGTGGCGCAGGGTGAAAATAGTGTCAGGGGAAGCCGTAAAAAAAAAAGGGAAAACTGTTATTTTTGCTTCTGTTAACTTTTTCCCCATGTTAATTTTGACCTCATTTTCACTATCAGCGACACCAAAAACCACGGAAACGACACCCATGATTAAAAATCCAAAAACTTTCGTTGGCGCCATTTCTGATTTCATCTTCATTCATCAAAAGTAAGATCAGAAATGCAGAAGAGAAAAAAAAACAGAAATCTACAAAATAAAAAAAATCTAGTTGGTATCAAATACGATATCGACAATTACTCATTCTATCTCGTTCTACTATACATAATTTATTTATTTATTTATTTTATTTATTTATTTAAACAACACATACAACTATTATTACAGGTACCTAATACAATAGAGCAGTTATATTTAAAGTTAAATTATTTATGTTTTGAATAAATTAATTAATTTGACAAACTAAAGTAATTGCGCAAAATGCGGCCCGTGTGAATTCGCTCAGTGTACAATTGAAGCAATCAATCTGTTGTGACACCATATTGAGTGCACGCAGCGCGCGCGTCAGCGGCGCGTGCTGCAGCAAGTTGGTGCAAGCGGGCGGCACCCACAGGAGCGGCGGCTGCCATACTTTCTTTTTCTGCTCCTGCCGTAAGTCCATAATCTTCGGCTTACCTAGGTCCCTACAAAACGGTAAGTACTGCCAGCCGCGAAGTCACGTGTGCTATTAACTTGTGTCGGCCTATACTATTAACTTGCACTTCCGGTCTCTCCTGCTGCTGTTATTCCTGAACGAATGAACAACTACAATGCAAAACTTCATCCCCCCTTTTACCCCTTTGTGGGTTGAAATAAAAAAACCAACGACTTACTAACTTCGATACTTTTTGGTGACTCAAAAAATAAAAACTTTAATTAAAAACAAAATTTTACTCTTTTTTCACTTCTCAAGGGTTGAAATTCTAATAAAACCGTTGCGTCAGCTTCCAATCATAAGCCCAAATAACAAATTTTGTACTTTTTACGTCGAAAATTAAGGATTTTTCACATTCAATTTCATCCCCTTTATAACCCTTCGGGGTAGAAGTTATCAAAAACGCTGAAACACGTATAAAATAATTTTCAATCGTCAGCCTAAACACAAAATTAGAAGATCCTAACTTTAAAACTGACGGACTTTCATATAAGCTTCCATCCCCTATTTTATCCCCTTGGGGGTAGAATTGATCAAAATCCTTTCTTAGCGGATGCCTACGTCATAACATCTACCTGCATGCCAAATTTCAGCCCGATCCGTCCAGTGGTTCGGGCTGTGCGTTGATAGATCACTATGTCAGTCAGTCAGTCAGTCACCTTTGAATTATATATATTTAGATTAGATGTGTATTCACTTACTTATTTGTCAATGTTGTTTTAAATGACGATTAAAGAATATTACCTAAATAAGTAATGTTTTATGTTACCTGTTTTGCTTTTACAACAATCAAGCGACTGTTACTCGCGAGAACGAACTAGCAGGACCTGGTGATCTAGACTTCTTTCAGAGGCATAATAATTATCTGAAAACAGGGAAACATTTAAACAGCCATTTCTGAGACATATTATGGTAGATGTATCGGCGCCATTTACTGGTCGTAGGGCGTGGGTTCGAACCCAGTTCGGCAGTTTACTTCACAACAGTGAAAGAAAACACGAGGAACCGTCCGGTACTAACCCACGCTGCCAACACCAGCGTCCTGTCTTACAGAGAGGAGGTCTGTCCACTGCGTCCCAGCAGTGGGAACAGAACTGGCAGTTAGCTGGGCAGTAAGTAAAATAAATAGCACGAACCTTACTTTTCGGAATGATACCTGCCGCACTTTATCGTTGCGTTCCCAAAGGTTGTTTGGTAGAAAAGGCCTAAGGCATAAGTCATAATAAACCCACCTATGAACATTTGTGTGCTTAAAAATGTTAGCACAAAAAAGGGAATGACTACCCTAGCGAGTGTCAACTCATACTTAATAAAAACCCACCGAGAGCTGCGCTAACTCAGTTTAGCTAGCCTAATCCATTTATGTACTCGTATCTACCTAGGCATGCAAGCATTTCCGGGCGGTTTTTTAAACTTCATCAAGATTTATTTTCGGTAATATTAATAATTTAATTTCGATTGTGTAACAAGGATCAGGCGGTAAGTATCGCTCAAACTTGATCACTTTGTTACTTCTTCATTTCATTTTTTGTTGGACTTTCGAAACTAGGGTTAGGTATTTTTCACTTTTTAGAGATTACTAACTTGAAAGTCGGTTGTATTTTTGCAAAAGTTTTTATTTTCAAAAAGAGGAGCTCAATGCGACTGTATTTTCTTTTGTTGCAGAGATGCTTGATGATTTATCTATCGATAAGCTAGAGCCCCATAAACTTTTAAAGCAATCGCTCAAAAGCAATAAATGTAATAAGTTTTTGACACGGTACAATATTATATTCCCAACCCTTGAGGAGTTCCACTTTTCATCTACAGAAGCCATCATCAGATCATCCCCATATTTAATGGAACTATTCGGTTATCCCTATACTCAAGGTGCGAAGGTGTGGAGGTGTAAAAAACTAATATTAAAAACGAGTATAAAAAAAAACACCTGTCAAAAAGTTAGAACTTTGACCCCCAAAATCTCCGTAGCTACACTTTTTTTTATTAATTCGGGAAAATAAACTATTATGCATTAAAATCTTACACTTTGTATAACCTACGATATTTTACAGAAAGTTACGGCTACGGTTATCCATAGAAAATAATATTAAGAAAAACAAACACGAACTAAGAAACTTGTTCTTTTTAAAATAAGCTAAGATTAAGTAGTTTTATTTATTTTTATCAGAAACAAAATATAATGTTAACTTGCGAGTCTGAGATTCTAGAATACGTTCGTTCGTTTCGCGTTAATGCACTGCGAAAAGTGACGCGTCCATTAGTAACCGGCCAAAATAAATTGACAGTCGTATTTTGTGTTCATAACAGAAGCGACTGCCTATTCAACTGGTTGTGGTTATACAACGAAGTTAGACGACATTATTTATCTGTGGTCTATAGTCATTAGTTTTGTTTGTCTTTACGAAAGTTTGTGTTGTAATTTGCATACAGTTTTAAATGTTATTGTTAAAAATGAAGACCAGCCCGTCCCAATTTGAAATGTTTGTAACATAAACGGAGCAGTTAGTGTAATTTTTATCTGTTGGTGTGTAGTGAGTGAGTGACCTTGATCCATCTGTGAACTTTGTAAAACTAAGTTTGTTACTTTTTAAGCATGGAGATCTAAGCAAATGATCTAATAATGCCCGAGTGTGTTGTAGTGGAGCACACTATCATTGTTTACGTGAACGTGTTTAACTTGGGCTTATTTTGTGCTTTTGCGGTCTCAAACATTCTACAAAAGAAGTAATACGAGATTCCATTGTAAGTTTTATTCACAATATGAAATTAAACCAAATTCTTATTAGTAAGTAAGTAGCACTAGATGGTGCTCTGTGTAATGTCCAGCAATATTTATTTATTTACTTTGTTATATGACCACTATGACGATGCTCTAACCACAAAATCTTAAGTGACAACTTTCACGCTCGCAAGTGACTGTGTTTCGTATTCAAGCTGTCACAACTGTTGAAATTGTTTCCTGCACTCGCATTATACATGCAAATGTTAGCAATTACTACAATTACAATTACTTTCTTAGAGGCACTGGAATGTCACTATCGAAGACGTAACCTCGATCGACGCGATACAAACGTTACTCGAATTTTAGTGTGAAACTCACACTAAGCATAGTCAGTGTGCTTAGTGCGAATTTCATATTAAAATTTCCGTTTCCATTTGTATGTATAACGCGATTGCACTTTACAATTTTGATAGCTTGATTACGGAACACAGACATTTGCGAGCGTGAAAAGTTGTCACTTAAGATTTTGTGGTGAGAGCATCGTGAGAGTGGTGAAATAACAAAGTAATTAAATTTAATTTCATATTGTCAATAAAACTTACAATTTCGTATTATTTCGATGGAGAATGTTTGAGACCGCAAAAGCACTAGATAAGATAATTTAACGCCATTAAAACGTAAACACGGTCACCTAAACAAAGATAGAGAGCTCCACTACAAGCCACTCGGGCATTATTCGATCATTTGCTTAGATCTCCATGCCTAAAAAGTAACAAACTTAGTTTTACAAACTTCAATCTGTGATTGATCATTCACTCGCTACACACCAAAAGATATAAATTACACTAACTGCTCCGTTTGTTACCAACATTTCAAATTGGGACGGGCTAGTCTTTATTTTTAACAATAATATTTAAAACTGAAAAATCACAACACAAACTTTCGTAAACACAAACAAAACCAGTGACCATTGACCTCAGATAAATTATGTCGTCAAACTTCGTTGTAAAACCACAACTAGTTGGATAGGCAGTCGCTTCTGTTATGAACACAAAATACGAATGTCAATTTATTTTGGCAGGTTACCTACTAATGTACGCGCCACTTCTCGCGGTGAATTAACGCGAAACGAATGACTGCATTCTTGAATCTCACACTCGCAAGTTAACGATTGTAGATGCGTTTGAAATGAGCAAGTACAATATGTAGTTCTCATGTACTACGCTAGGTGGCGCTTACTCAGCGCCATACAAATTTGCATAAACGTTGACGCGCTCGATACGTAGGTAAAAGAAAGTCGCACTAAGCATACAGATCAGTGACACTGACGTGACGCGAAGCAGAACTGCACAACATTCTAACAAGGGACTATCACTTCCAAACCATTCCGTACATTCATTGCAAATTACAATACTTATATTAAGTAGCACTACAATTACTTTGTAGTGCTACTTAATAATATTATTTTACTATACAATTTGCATAACAGTTATCAAACCGAACCCTTAGTCAAGTAGATGAAATAATACTACCATACTAACGTAGCATATGTTTCTACTAAATCCTTTATATAGTTGGCCCATATTGTTGGCTAACCCAATGGAGACGCGGTAGGGATGCGCTCACTTGCAATATGATCAGATAATCCAGAGCTCAAATCATTCTGGCCGATATGAACCGACCCTTAACGTTCGCAAAAGTTTTCCAAGCCCTCTAATTAATCATTGCCATTATCTACAAAACATCGTTACTACATTATGTCAATCGTACTTACTTTTTTGTTAGGTACGTAGATAACGTAGAATACCTAAATACATTTTATTTTGCTACGGACTGAGTAAAAGTAATTTTCACGTAAAACTCGCTGCTGTTGAAAACAATAGATGGAGTTAAATCAGCTACAAAATAATACCAAAGTTAGCCTGCCCTAAATATTGAACTTCCGAAAATAATGTTATTTTCCTCTTTGTAGTGATTGTTTCTGAAGTCGTTATTTTTATTGCAAAGCAGTTTAATTTGTTACTTTAAAAATGTAGCTTAGAAAAATCCGTCTACCGGAAAAGTGTTTCCTGTCGGCCCACTCCAGCAGTGGGTGATCTTCGAAGAATCTTCACTTATTTTCACACTACCATTTATTTTTTTACACAGCGTTGGCATTTTGTTTTCTTGTAATATGAATTAAAAGTAGACATCTTTTATTTTTATAACTGAACACACTGCTTACAATATAACGCTTTATTTTTAGGTACATTGTAATCTATCGAAGTGAAACCGTAATATTGTGAAATGCTATTTTCTCGCTGGAGACAGGCTGATTACTGGGTAGGTAGGTACGTATGACGCCGCGTCACACTACGTCGCCGTCATCAGTTCAGTAAGTTACAACTTATCGCTAGAACAATCACAATGCGCTGTTAGAATGCGTGTGTTGCAATCTTATTAAATCTCCTAAGGACGAATTGTCCATAGGAGATTGTATCACACCAGTGTTTGATTTACGAGATATGTAAAAATATCGGGAAAAAAACGGAAACTGTTTCAGTCCATACGTTTTTTTAATTTGTATCATATTTATTGTGTCATTCGCGGCGTTAAGGCGATTAGACGAGCTAAATTAGCAATTCTATTTGTGGTGGTGCAAACTTCGTTTGAAATGCTGTTTAATCAGCTTGCACTACAAAGTGGTTGTTACGTCAGTCACTGCTGGCCGAATTGCGCGAAATGAGTGGTTTCGATTGATTTACATAAAAACTATAGATTGGATAAAAATAACTAAAACAGCATCATGCTAATATATTGCTTGTAGAATTAGAAATCCAAAAAATCAGGGGCCTAATTCTCCTATTTTAATAAATTCTTCCCTCCAACACGATTCCATTCTCATCCCATTGTCATTTTGCTTAAAGTTCGTAATCTGCTGAATTTACAATAGTCGGTCAATGGTCTCGTAATAAAATTGTGTTTTAATGGCATTGTCGTATTGTCATTATTATAAAACCCTTAGTACCCACAAATAGTTTTCGAAATCTACTACAAAATGCGAATATTTATTCATGCCAGATTTCATCTACGAAATTATCATTCTATGACATTTCTTTCGATGAAGTGTCAGTGGTTGACCATTGAAGTCATAATGGCGCCATTATGATAGTAGAAATAACAAACTTGTCAAAATTTGACAGAACTTGACCATGATAAAATCAATGATCGACTACACTGACACTATTGTAATGTACTAAGGTCCATTTTCACCAAGAAGATGACAGACTCATTAACTAAAACAGCTGTTTAAAACGCATTTTTGTATGGGAACATGTCACAGTGACAGCTGTTTTTAGAAAATCAGACGGTTATCTTTTCGGTGAACATGGACCTAAGTGCGTGATTTTTTTTAATCGAGTCAAATTAATTGTATTATGTTTTCAAATCACTATCATGCTAGCATATATTTTTCTGGTCTTGAAGAATATCATATATTTTTCTGGTCTTGTTTATAGCAGTGAATTATATACTTTTAGTAATTATAAAACTCGCGTTTAGCTCATGTAAACGCCTTAATATGAATGCAACAAGTCTAACCTTACAAAATAAATCTGTTAATTGTGTCAAAGTGACGTTATAATTTTATATCAGGGACTAAATGGCATAATGCCTATTTACAAAACAACATTCCATGTCGTAGGGTAGGTATAGGTAATGTGCATGGTACAATAATATAATGTTTGACTTTTAATATTTATAGTGACACACTCACACACAGTCAGGCAAAGTATTCATACAAAAGCCATCACATTCCTTTGTTAACTTGCAGTGTTTCTGACAGCTGACAGTTACTTTGCTCGGGTACACCGTACACTGAATTTTAAATTCAGTTGAATGCTGTCTATCGTGTAGCTTAATTGAATCGATGCAACATGTTTATCTCGAAGCGAGGCCAAAAAGGTTCACAGAATTATTAAATAAAACAGTAAATAAATAACAAACCTTTTAGATCATTCAATACTTATGTATCTTATAAAGTGTTATAGGTAATGGGATCGTGATTACCGTCTCGTTTCATTGAATCGTCTTGTATGGCTGGTATGGCGCAGTGACGCACGCGACGGACTTGGTATAGGTACACTACCTACCCTGTCAGTACTGTATTAGGAAGTATTGATCGATGTTTTATTTTGCTACCTTAGTAGCAAAATAAAACATCGGGCTACTTAGTGAATGAAGTCGAGCAAGGTTACAAACATAATACCAGAGCTTAAATTGATTTGAGATTAAAATTGAGGGGGTGACCGGAGATTGGGGTGGAGGCACCCGTCGTTGCGTGCCCGGCGGGTTTTATCTCTCAACATGGCGCATCGTTGCGAATGCGCGCTGCATTAATTCATACAAGTCACCGTAAAATTGTCAAACACGTTAGATTGTAATCTTAAGCGAGATTGTAAACTTTCGAAATATTGTCAAACGAACATACTGCTTACAATATAACGCATTATTTTTCGGTAGATTGTAATCTATCGAAGTGAAACCGTACCTAATATTGTGAAATATATGCGATGGAAGTCAACTTGCGCGGTGTACAGGAGGGTGAGGGAAAGAGTGGTCTCTCTTGCCCCATGGTACCACTCTCATGAAAATATAATGTACCATTCCTGAGAAATATCGATTAATATACCCTAACCTCAAAACACTTTATAATCCCCTAAAAAGCGTAGTCGACGGAGCTCCGCTACGCGAGGCCACGCCACTACTTCTGTCTGCAGGGCTTAAAGGAACCTAACTAACCTCACGTGGACCCCCACGTGAGGTTAGTAAGGTTCCTTTCCCGCCCTATAGGCCCCAAGTCCCGATTATAGCTTCAGAGCTACTTCCGTCGCATGCATTTCACCATATTACGGTTTCACTTCGATAGATTACAATCTACCGAAAAATTAAGCGTTATATTGTAAGCCGTATGCTGAGTTGACAATATTTCGAGAGTTTACAATCTCGCTAAAGATTACAATTTAACGTGTTTGACAATTTTACGGTGACATACACATTGTTAAGATCCTCGCAAGGATTGGTCGTTTGCGTAAGGCGAAATGTTGGGAAATGTGCTTCCAATCTGTTTATCCTAACTGACACAAAAACATCTCTTTTTCTTATCATAGTTGACAAACAAACTATTAATCAGTAGACGTTTCCCCTGTGGCTACTGAAGGATCGTCGTCAACAATAAGTATGTGTTTCAGTAAAAGATTCTGTGCCAATCACTGCAATAACTGGCTTATTGTGTGTTAATAAACACATTATTTTATTTAAACTCAAGATAATCTATAAAGATAAGATAAGACATTCCCCTTCGATGTAACAACGTTGGTCATGAAACTTGTAGATGCCTGGACAGGGTTGTTGCCCATCGAACAGTCAACTTTCATTTTCCTGTGCTCGGAACTACTTATTTGCTTCGGAACTCGAGCGTATTTCCGCACAATGTTCAATTTCTTTATTTAACTTTTGTACTTACGCGTATATATGCTTCCCTAAGACCGGTGCCCTTACCTTAACTCTACAGTGAATTGTTCGTTTTATCCAGTTTGTTTGCAAAGTAAATATAGGTACACTTTTTGAAGTTTGAATACTTTCAATATATCAAAAGTATTTAAGTAACTTGTACCTAAGTATTGAATGCATACTGAAATTATTCTTGTGTTTGCTAATACTCTTATGCCTAGAGATTAATTGTAAAATCGTTCATGAATGTTCCCATTTGCGTACTACGCGTATCTAACATGCCTTCAGGCAACCAGCGGCGTACCGGCCGCGTACCGACCGCGTATTGGACAACTCATTCGGGCTAGAATTTATTGAAATAATCCTCCTTCTCACTAAATTATTATCTCTTCGGTCTGTTTACGCTTTTTTTTTATTTTGAATAATAAAATGAACATTTTGACAATGACAGACACGAGCGAGCGTGCTCTAGTTTATTCCACAGAATATTTGGTTAAAATCAGTACCTAGTCGGTATATTTTTTCTTTTGTTTATATGAATTTATTATTGATGTTTAGCGTATAATCTTAAGTATAAAGACAGGATATTTGATTCAGGCAATTCACACAGCCCAAATAACACAATCGCATCTATAAACGGACTATTAGATATCTAATAGAATTTAATTTAATTGTCTACCATAAGAGTAAAATATCTCCCTAGTAGTAAGCAAGATCGCTTATAGACACAGTTTAGTAAAAGTGGGCACAACCTTATCCGTTCTCATAAGAATGAGTTAAGAAAACATGAATAGATAGAGATAAGAGTTGTAAATTCTCAAATTGTCTGTAGAGATTTTTCTAGTGCCTCACTAAACTGTTTATAGACCACAATTTTTACTAGTAGATAGTTTATAGATAAAGTTGAGACCTTTGAAGAAGTCTTTACTCGTCAAGTTTTTAACCAAAATTAACTCAAGACTATCAACTTTAAGTTACATTTGATTTGTAATAGACAACGACACATAATGGCGCAGAACTTACAAGAGTTATTTAAACTTATAATTGAATTGCATCATGGCGTAACAAATTTCTTATTTTACTTGTGTTTTAGCTAGTTGATAATGGGTAAACAAGCAAATCTATATGCGATTGACATTCTATCGTCGAATATTATGTAAAAATCTCTTAAAATAAGAGCGCCCGCTGTAAATGCAAGATTTAATTTTTTTTTTTACCACATATGAATATTATTTTTAATGAGTATTTTTTTTAATTGCTTTTAAATGCTTAAAATATTCATTTTATTAGAAATATAGTTATTTAAAACATATTAAATGTTTAATTATAGATAATTTAATAATAAAAACATAAGAATATGTATTGAAAATCATTTGAAGCAAAAGTAGATCATAAAAATGGCGTCAAGATACAATTTACTAGAAAAACGAATTTAATAGAACAAACACTCTAGAGAATTTTCTGTAGTATGGCTCTAGCACTATGACAAGAATAATTTCACTTGCTACATACTAAACTATCTAGTGAAAGAATAAACCGATTTATGAATAGTTTAAGATTACCTAGTAACTGTCATCTATGTATTCCTTTTTATCTTCTCACAGTATTTCTAGACGTTCATCAGTGAATAGGTAATTTGATGTGTTGTGAACGGCAGACCATTTTATGCAATAGCAGAGCAATTTAATTAATCAATTCAAGAGGGTAAATAAAAGATATTTCTGTTTTATCTATACACTATGTGTAAAATAGCAGGTATGTATAGATTAGAATGGGCCAGAATTCAACTTTCGAGCTTTTATACGTAGGTAGTCCCATCAATGTTAACATCGATTGTCACTATTTTGTTCTCTGTCAAATTTTGAAAATATCTTGTGAGATTAATCTTCAGCCCGTGATGCCAGTATTCGCCATTACCGATTTTTTTCATTTCAATCGTTCTTGGAGTCTGGAGCAATATTCTCGGATCCTTTGGTAGAGTATCGGATTGAAAATGATTTATTATTTGAAATAAGTACTTCAAGGCTATGTGAGTTATAGCGTTATAGCATGAGTTGCTGACCACTGGCGCGCAGATCACTTTTGAGGCAAGTGGATCGAATTTCGTCGTCGTCATTTGGATTGTTTTCATCCGAGTCGGACTGCTCACTAACGTAATTTTGTGAAGTTCTAGGAGACACTTCAAATTCAGTTGTATCTTCTGTATCAGAACAATTTCTTGCGTTTTGGAGGAAGTTACGAGAAAATTCTGATTCGGAATCTGAATTATCTTGAATCTCTTCTTCTTCTTCTTAAATATTTGCCGATTTTTCGACGAAAGCCACCAGACCTTTTAATTTTTTTCACTGTCTCCATTGCATAAAATCATCCAATTCAAATATTTAATACAAATGCACTTAACTAAGCCATTTTTAGGAATAAAACCACTAAATACACGTATTCACTATCACTTTTTTAGACAAACTAAAAAATATCTATTTAAGTATTTTATCAAGACTTAAGTGTCTTAATGTACAAAGATAAGAGTACCAATAGCTAAATAATAGAATGTTTTATCTTAAAATATACCATCTTTTCTATAAAATTACTTCAAGTTAGGTACCTTTAGGCTTTATTAACTATTTGAAAAGCATTTTATCCTAAAACATTCAATATACCTATAGACATACTTGAAATAGGTGTGCTATAGAACAAGTGCTCTAAAAATAATCGAGCTTGAGAAAAAAAACTCTATAAGAATACATTTTCTTTATTGAAACCATCTTTAGAAAGCCCCTATCTAAAGATTAACCATGAATAGACTGTCAGTAGACAGATTTGTTTTAAACCTCCTAGACTGTGTTGCTTGGGAGTTGATCCAAATTTTAATACTGGTATTCAGCGACTTCCAGTTAAACTGGAAGCCGATCCCGACATAGTTGGCAGATGACCTTACCATATCATTTTCGTAGACTGACTTAGCTTATATTCATGGAACCGGGTAGAACCGGGTGACTCGGTTCCGACTACCCTTAGAACCGGGTGTGCAGAATCTAGATCCGGACCCGGTTCTGCATGCCCTAGTTGTAGAGGCTACCGAGTGCCGTGCCGAGAGGCTCACTGCCACGACCGCGTTGTCAAGGCTAAGCTTCAAACCCTTGACCGTCGCCGCTATGTTGCTCTTTTATCGGTTACAGTACGAAGACGGTGCTTTGCATTTACACGAAGCGTCACCGTCATGTGGTTGAAGTTCCACGAACAAAGCGCCATGCCTCCACATTTGTACAACCGCTCGCCAGTCTGTGGGATTATCTGACGGCTTCTCTGTTCGCCTATTATTATAATCTGAATCTCTTTATGGTTTGATAATATTAAAATCGATAATCGGTTTCTTCTAGACAAGCGTGCGTCCCATTAGGCGAGTTGTGGCCAGTGCAAACCAATTTACTGGAAAAAAATGCTCCAAATGAATATTTACTTAAAATAAAACAATTTTTTTTTTCATTGCTGTTAGGCAAAACATACATTTTATTTTGCTATGCTTTGGATTACCAAAGCATAGCAAAATAAAATGTTTGTTTTAAATGTATACGTGTCATGAAATCTGGTAAGGTCTAACGAATCGAAAACTCAATCGTACTCAGAGAAATCAATAACGGGAACTTAATAATAATATAGTATAAAGTCAATCGATCATTTTATCTCCCAGCTACTAGTACTTCCTAGTGTGCAGTGTTCACGGCTTTGAGGGGCTTTCCACACCTCATGGCGCGCTGTACATTAAGTGCATAAAGTTTAAATAAAATAAATAAAAATTATAGTATAGTGATTACAGCGATGTTTTACACCGTTCCATGAACACAGAGTGCAAGGTGCCGTAACGGAAAAGAAAATACATAGAAAAACCTACCATCCGAACCAGAAAGCAAAATTTTCAAAAAAAAACCTTTCAAAACCGAGGCGGATGCAATTTTTTTTAAATTGATTTCAATTATCCGGTACGGAGTGCAAAAACATTCGAGCTGTTTTCATGGAATTGAAGGTGCACCTCTCTGGAAAAAATATTTGCCGGGGCCCAGGCACAGTTCTCATGGTTGTTTAAATGTTTGTCCCCACGAACCAAAAGTCTGGATTGTGCTTGAGTATTGCAGTACACAACACAACACATTATACGTACTCGTAAGTACCGTCCAACAAAAACTGAGCCACAAGTAACAACAGCAAGAAATTATTACTGACGATGTTTGCGCATCTTTTATGTTTTACACTTGCGTTATAAAACTCCACAGAAAGTTGGACTGGCGTTATAGTCCTAGAATTTTGCGATAAATAAGAGCATTTGGGAAGGTTTCACGCGCCCAATTTACACGTCTACCAGCAATGATGAACTTGATAAAATCAGACAATATTTTACAATGTTTACATTTTAGGTTATTTTACTATTTCAATTATTGTGATATAGTTTTATTTAGCCTTTTTGATTTTGTTATTAGAATCATTACAAGACTGATTTATGTTAATTTAAAGGGAAAAGGTAAATTGGTAAATTGATCTCATATAATATACCTAAGTACGGAAAGTATTCTAACAAAATTGGTGCCCAAAGGTAGGTCTGTATTTAGAACCAATCCACCATCCGACCGACAAAACGATTCACGTGGATAACTTCATTAGTTTAAGAAATTTAGTTAAAATTGTAAATTTTATCCAGATTAGATTTTTGAACATTACATAAACATTATGTTCTAGGCATTTTTATTTCATTGTAATTTTTATTGGCTTTGAGGGTTGACAGACTTCTCAATCTAAAGATATATTTGTTTAACTGTCAAAATAATCGAGGTAGGTGAAAGAGTCAGAGTGGCCCACGAAATGCAAATATTAGTTTTTTTTTGCAATTTGCAGGTCAGTGCTAAGTTGTATGTTGATAAAAATATCGGTCGCGACTAGCGGTAAGACGTACTTATGTATTTACAGAATTATAATCATCAAAATTATCAATACAACCCTCCAAGTACATAAAAATCGAGGAACGATTTTTTCACAGTCAAAGTAGTTCCTCGACTTTTATGAACTTTGAGGACACACACACAAAGTATGTATACTGTATACAGTACATTATTATTGACTGACCCCAAGGAGATGTAAACTTGCCTGATTAAATCTTTGTTAGACACGTGAAGAAGTGACAAGTATTTAATATTTGTTGAGAAGAAATCTTTATTAGTTTCCTGACTCTACTTACCTGTCTAAGTGCAAATGCCACGAAAGTACCCAGTTGAACGCTACAAAAGCCTTTGACAACATTTCCCATTCAGTCACAGACTCACAGTGTCACAGTGTTCGTCGCTGCATGCTTAAATTAAAGTACCAGTAACTACGAACACGCCGGTAATTCACTCTATGATTTTGATAAACCGGTAAAAAAACTCGCCGGTGACCGGTGCCGCCACCTTAACCCCACGTTTTAAATCGCAAACCAATTTAAACCGAATAGGAACTCCAACAAATAACTACCGAAACCTTACTAACAGTTAATCAAGAAAGAATTCAAACTTTTAATTGGTGTTTTCTTTAATGGTGTTAATTAATGTGAGTTCAGGTCTTTTGCCAGTTTGAAAATATACTTGACAATGTGTTTGTTGGGCTAAACGAGGGACACACTTTTTGAATTTGAATTGTTAAAATTATTTTAACTTTGAGGCCAACCCTGAAATCGCCAAACGGTTAGGTCCACCAGTACCTCTTTTTGGCCAAAGAATCAGTATTGCCATCCAATGGCAATGCTGCCAGCCTTCTAGGTACTTTTCCTGTTAAAATTTTTCGATGCCCTGTAAACTTTTTTGATATTTGTAAATATTTTTATTTTTATATTAGACTTGATGTGTATGTATTATATGTCACCGTAAAATTGTCAAACACGTTATATTGTAATATCACTAGCGATATTACCCAACCAACAATTTTGCCCTATAACCAAATCTTTTATCTCCAAAAAGCTGGGTAAAAGTTGAATTAAGGTTTTGGCGGTGATTGATTGTTGTGTAAAAGCGTTTGCCAATACAAATTGGCTCTATAAGTTTATTCAGCAAAAACGACCTATTAGGAATTGATGTAAAGGTTTACTTCGTGACTTTGTATAGCTGTTATAGTCAGGAGTTATTGCAACCACCAATGTGACTAGTATACAACGATAGAACTTTATAACAGTGTTAACTGTCGCCTTAATGCGCCCGATTAACGCAATAAAGGTTCTGAACGTACTATAATGGGTCTTTCGTTATGGTAGAGATGAAAACTCAAGAATAGGGCGACATTGTGATATTGTGGATTATTAGATCGTCGTTATAGTACATAGTACTATAGTGGGCACAACAAATCTATGACAGAGTGATTTGGTGCTATAGCTGAGTTTCAAATTACATTTATGTTGCCCAACTTGTCTTAAAAAGGTTTTCTAAAGCTCGTTATAGTCGTAGTGATAAACTTATCACAAGGATTATAAAAAATGGTTCCGTACAAAATACATTTAACGTACGTAGCCAAAGAAATTGAGAATTATTTAAATATGGACAATGATTCCAGTAGTGGTTTGGTTCCCGAAGCTCAATTATTATTCTATTAAGGAAAATCAGCAACTTTATCACAAAAAGTTAGAGTATGAATAAATATTAACTAATAAGTATGACTCTGACTTCGTAGTAGTGCTGATTTAGAAACTCATGTTTTCTGACGTGTTTAATAAAAAACGACAAAGATCGATACAAAAAAACATTCTATTTATGGCACACGGACGAGCAAAAGGAACCCTAATTTCATGTAATGGTGGTTGATATCTGTCGTAGCGAGTGCTATAGTAGAGTTCAGGAAGCTGGAAGTATGTTTATGACTTAAAATTCGTAATTATTTAAGTAAAAGCTCAATAATTCGAGGGGGGCGTTAAAATATTGCCGTAAACCCATACAAAGTTTATCAGTAAAATAAGGACCTGTCCGAAGCCACCACCAGCGCCGTTGACGTGGCTGAGTTCTGGTCGAAACATATTTAATAAAACAACGATGGGAATCATCGACACGAAGAAGAAGAAGAAGAAGTAAAATAACAGTCGCACATCATTTTCCCCCTATGAGATGAATAATTTAATTACAAAATAAAATAATATCTAACTCCGATTCCAATTTCTGATTTCTTCGTGTTCTATATCTTTTGCTCTTCAAAAACACTGAAGACACTGCAGCGGTGTGAACGAATGTAAATTGAATGAATGATGAATATTAGTGAAGTAATGGAATCATGAACTCTTTTACAGTACTAAAAGGTACTATACTTGCATTGTGGTGGCTTTATATGTCAACAAATAGAGTTAGCTTTACTGTTACATCAACTGTAATAGGCCAAAATGGTCACACCTGACACCGCTACAGTTGTACTATACAATTGAATGGAGATATAATTGCTCCACTTTCTTCGTAGGTGCACCTTCTTAGGCCTTTTATTTGACCACTGATTAGTTTTTACAAAACGTTCTATGGACTTCTATACAACTAACTTTTGTTGGTTGGGTATAAACTCTCGAATTATTGCCAAACGAACGTACTGCTTACAATAAAACGCATTATTTTTCTTGAAATGTATGCGATGGTAGTCAACTCACGCGGTGTTGAGGGAAGGAGCCCCGCTTAGCGGGGCCCCTATTTCCGAGTGCAGGGTTTACAATATCGCTAGAAAGAAACACGTTATATTGTAATACTTATAACGTGTTTGTCAATTTTACGGTGACATATACATATATGTATATTGTAAATAATTAGTAAGTATGTGTTTAATAAATATAAAGTACCCTGAAATCACGTACCCTAAATTTTCTAGCAGGAGTAGAAACTAGTAGGTAGAATTGTAAAATACCGATAAATCACAATCTGTCTCGCAAGATTGTAAATTGTCGAAAGATTGTGAACCGTGCAACAAACTACTTTTAATTTAACGCATTATTTTTTGGTAGATTATGTCTATCGAAATGAAACCATCTTATTGTGAAACGGCACGCGCCACGCGTGCTATTTTTAAGTGCATGCAGGTTGGCTTGGGAGTTCGGGCGTTTTGGTCCTGATGACCACTAGACTTCAATAGTACATCGTACATCGATGGATAGGTCTTTTCAAGAGGAAAAAAAGTTATTATTGGGTAATATTTGGATTTGTTGTCCGGTCGAGATATCGGCTTATAAAATAAATGTGTTTTCAGTAAATCGGATAGTACGCTAAAAATCAATAAAATACATATTCTGTAGTGATTATTAAGCTGGAATGTTTGGTTTAGTTTTGTCTTTTAATAGCTTAGAGCTAAATAATGACAGCCAATGCCACCACGATCTTTAGGTTAAGCCGTGCTTGTCTAGGTGTCGTGTTCCACGCGCGCCTAAAAGAGATGTCAGCAAAAGGGGTCCGCCAGGGCCGAACCCTGCCGGGGCTGCGAAACTGTTCGATATACCGTGGCCCCAGAACACAAGGGCTAAGAAAGAAAATGCGTGGGTTTTAGTCAGTAAAAGTCTGACACTCGCTCCGCTCGTTAGGGGTCATTTGATGATTTCACATTCGAAAAGTCTGTATTGTCATTTAAAATCTAAATCATTAAAATCCGTTCAGTAGTTTGAAAAAAAATTCAGTATTTTTTTAAAATTTAATCACAAAATTATTAAATATTTAAGGTCAAGCGCCATACCTATACGTGATCTATGAAAACATACCTTTCTAACGATATACTATTTATATCTATTAGGTCCAAGACCGTCCATATATTTGTGCCCATAGCCCTTTCCATGCAATAAACTCGGGAAAAACGCCATTGGCTTCGTTTCGGTTCGGACGACGTGGCTCGACACCGGTGCACCGGGCACCGTGCCCAACTCGTGACAAATGCGGCTCAAGCCGAAATCTCCGGCCGCGTCGAAATGTATAATGTCGCGTTTTAATGTGTAGTCACTCACTTACGCCATGTTTTATGTGGAACATTGTTAACTGATGATAAGTGCAGTTTGCTCCTGACGTTATTGTAGTAACGATCACAGCGAGGCTGCAGTACGTGGAGGCCGCACCGCTGCACGCTGCCACTGTAGGTACTGTATCATATGCACACTATTATTAACACGATCCCACATTGTGTTTCCGCGTGCGTCAGCGAGCTGTTTGTTTACTATATATTGTATTGTATTGTACAACGGGCTGTTGTCCGCAACTCCACATCAAAACGCGTATTTTGCGTATGGGCTATTGTGTTATAGTATGTTACTACTTATAGTCGATATTGTCGAGTGGACATGTATTTTTACACACACATACATTTATACTCAGGTATTTTTCCAGAAAGTAGGAATCTGATACAGTGACCGTAGCTATGACTGGTCCATAGCTACGGTCACTGTATCAGATTCCTAAGTTTTGTCTAGCTTAAAATTCGTAGTTCTGAAATGAATTAAAGAAACCCGCGACCAATTTCGTCGATTGGAATAATGTATCGAATGTGGTTCAACGTCGAAGCATCGCGTTGGTACCGTCTATCTAGGCTAGTTGACTTAACTTTATTAATGGTTAATATTAATATGCTACCTTCGATTGCATTTTAACCAAAATAGGTACTTACTTACGTTAATATTTACAAACATTTAAAATTGAAATGTTTATTTGGATACATTTGGATAAATCACGTTTCAACAAAAAAATTTGGAGGCTAGTATTTTTTTTATTACTCTGTCAAAATTAAAATCTAAGCATTTATTTCAAGTAGGCCAGTTACAGGCACTTTTGAATTGTCGAAACAAAACTGAACATTTAAAGTAGCTATAGTCCCAGTCACAAGACATAAAAACTGTGAAAGTACTGTAGTTGCCCATTCCCTAGCGTAGATCTCTATGGAGAAGAACGGGCAAGAAACTCCATGGACACTCTTTTAAATCAAAATATTGTTACAAAATCTTGGTTACATCATTCTTGTTGAGATGGTATATTATGTGACAACAATGTAGCAAGATGTGCACGTTAGAAAGTGTCCATAGCAAAACAAAAATAAAATACAACTCAAAAACAAAATAATTAATTCAAATAAGTAAACCATGGCGACTAAGATATGACCAGTCACAACTGACAGCGCCCGTTCACGAACATGACGCATGGATCAGCACCATTCAACTCAGCAACAAAGGGTCTGTTTTCAGAAAAAGTTAAGGAAATGCATGTTTTTTTTCATAACATGCAAACAAGCATACTCCATGCATGCAGCCAGCAAGCTACAAGAAAGCACCAAGCAAGCCGCAAGCTGCAAGCATGCAGCAAGGTTAGAGATTTGGGTGTGATGCTGGATGAAAAATTCACGTTTGAGTCACACATTGATCACATCACCAGTAAAGCGTACAAGTCCCTAGGATTCGTTATACGTAACAGTCAGCAGTTTAACAGCCAATACTTAAAAACGTTATACTACTGTTATGTAAGAAGCGTACTAGAATCTGCAAGTGTAGTATGAAGACCTTTTTACAAGAAATACATTTATCCAATCGAATCCATCCAACGTAAATTCATTAAGTACCTACATTATAAAACAAAAGCTGACATCGTAAATTACCGGGACTCCTGTCGATACCATAACTTAAATACACTGGAAGAGAGACGGCAGATGAATGACATGGTGTTATTGTACGACCTACTTAATAATAAATTTGACTGTCCAACATTACTCGGCAAAATATTCTTTTACATCCCTCCCAGACGTACCAGACATACCTCTCTCTTAACAGTTCCTACGGCCTATACTAATTATATGAAGATGTCGCCATTTTTGCGTTTACTCGCATTATACAATGACAAGTTCCCAAGACTCGACCCATTTAATACCACACGGAACCGTCTTAAAAAAGACATAATCTTAATCCTGGATCAAACGCGGGATATTCAGTGCCGCCACTAGTGCCAGTTTGTCACAAGTATGTATCATACACACATCACCATGCACATTCACAGACACCGTACAGTTACCCATGCGCATATGAGCACACAGGCACACACTACATATTTTAACACCAATTAATTCGCACAACACTCGGCTAATCAAAAGTTTTTGTTTTCTGTGTACTTCGTAATTAGCGTAATGTTCGTTTTCTTTTTTTCATTTTAATGTAATGTAAGCTGTGAAGCTAGCTTCATAAAATAAATAAATAAATCTACCAAACCGCACTGGACCGCGAGGTAGATTTTAGCCCATTCGCAAAATACGCGCTTTGACGTGGAGTTGCCAGGTCATCGTTAGTTTGTGAGGTTGTCGTAGTGTCCAGTGTGCAGTTATTACCTACTGTACACCAATCATTGCTGACCCACATCGCAGGATCAAATTCACCGTCTGCGCCTTTTATAACACATCTGAGCCTATGCCACTTACGTATTTCATTGTGCCTATCCGAAGGAGTGAGCAGATGTTCGCACTATTATAATATATCAATTTAACGAGGAAAAGTATTGTCAATCATACGGGTTTTTGGAATGTTACTACTACTACATTATGCAAGCACTTACCCAAAACTTGTCGTGTTTAATAATTCGTGATTAATTCGCTATAAGTAAAACGGACTTGCATAGTTTATAACAGCATCATTAGAATCATTACACCATCAAGACTAGAGTACAGGGAATATGCAAGAATTAAAAACCTTTTTTTTTTTCTTAAACATGCCTTGTATTGTCACATCAAAATATTGTGGTACACTTGTTGATTTTTTTAATGCAACACTTCTTTTACATTTTAAGAGTGCCGATAACACAAAACCAAGTCCTGTAGGTGTTTTGCATTGCGGCATCGCCATTTCGTGTTCCCCCATTAATAACAATACAATTTTACGGTGACATATTTCTTGCAGTCTGAATAGTCAGCGAACACCCATTTTATGATTCTGTTAGAAAGCGAATAGTCGATAGCTAAACTTCGGTGGTGGTGGAGTTGGGCGGGGACCTGTGCCCAGGGCCAGGAGCCGGAGTGGACTGCAGTACTGATAAGCAGCCCGCAATCTGTGTCGGCGTGTCAACACGGCCATGTGTGGCCATGTTATGTTTACTGCTTGCACCTACTTATTACACAGTGTTAAGTTATGTTACGAATTCTTACACAATATGCTTGTTGCTTACCGACTCGACTGTTCCGACTGGGAAATGGTAATAAAATGCTTTTCATTCGATTCCGGCGTGTGGCCGCGACACACACACAGCCATGCAGACGGCTTGTCCCAAAGAAGGGTAAGCACGCATGTAGCTGCAGCTATCTACAAATGTTGTTATCATTATGATCAATCTATAACGGTCAGTAAGTGATAGTGAACCGCGAATTAGCGTCTACTTCTGCTTAGTTATGAGGATCTAATAGAAATGATTCATACATTGCCGTAAACCGTGATATCGACGTGTTGCGTCGTTTCCACTTAATTTCTGCATGATGTTGTAGAGCTTCTCAAAAGGTACGAGTCGTGTGTGTCGAGACCGGCGGGGGGGGAGGAGGGGGTTAGTTTTAAGCAAGTTGCCGATTGTTGTTTGTTAAATTAATTAGTGTTATTATGTTAACTAGCATCCGCCATCGATCGAAGTGAAGCCGCATCGGTGCGCGCCTTCTACTGTACAGAACTAGCTCCACCGTTTCTTGACATATTTTTATTTCAAGTTCTCGTTGCAGAATCCCTACTAATATTATAAATGTCAATGTAAGTTAGTTTGTTACGCTTTCACGCAAGAACTACTCAACCGATCGTCATGAAACTTTGTACACATATTCTTGGAGGTATTAGAAGTATCATAGGATACTTTTTATTAAAAAAAAAATAACCCTCACTCGCAGACGAAGTTGGGCGGGTCAGCTAGTAAATAATAATTATTTGAAGTTTCTTGGTGGAACAATGAACGTAACGTTACCGAATGATTACTTGAATATTGATAATTCATTTCGCAAAACAATTAGCCCGTAGGCTGGCGCTTGGCGATACTTACACTAATTTTATTCCCGTTCCTCTCGCATATTTATATTAATATTAAAACACCGACTGCTCGTCGGTCTAGTTGCCGCAAGCGCGACTGGTGCCCATAAGCTTCTGGGTTTGATTCCCGGGTCAGGCAAATTATAATGTTATTTGGTTTTTCCATCAGGAATTTCTCAGTAGTGGCTACTACTGAGAGTCTTGATTTTAGCCCAGTGATGGGAATAGGCTGCCCACTTGCGAAATGTGGGTGTAGTATGAGGTGCTCCTCCACGTTACTTTTCGGGGATTACCAGACGTGATAGACGTGTTGATCCGTCAGCGAAGTCGACAGGACCAACGGCAGCTCTCCGGTGACCTCACGAGCATTCCGTGTCGGAGGGTTCATACTGCTACATGTGAAATGCTTGACATGTTATTGTGCTAGGACACACAGCTACGGTTTTGTAAACATATCATCATCATCACACCTGCTAACTTTAAGAGCGCTTACAAATTAGACGGTTGATGTCGGACTGCTGCAGTCCGGTTATCGTACTGCGTACGGGCACGGAGGACGGTTATAAGTTTTCATATAATAGGAGCAGTGTGACGCGCGTCCGTTGGCGGGACGGCAACAACGCATGTACCTACGTGTACCTGTTCGTGCCTCAGACGTTGCATATTTGCCATTGTCCTCTGGGCTAAGAAAATAGTCCGGAAATATATCACGGACTATTGTGGGTGAAAAATTGTGATAATTTTTCATTTGACTACACATCACTAAAATTCGATATGACTGCAGCCGGGTACCAAAATCAAAATCAAAGCATTTATTTCAAGTACCTAGGCCAATAACAGGCACTTTTGAATTGTCGAAACAAAGATGAAAATTAAATGTAGCTACAGTCCCAGTCACAAGACATACAAACTGTGAAAGTAATGTAGTTGCCCATTCCCTAACGTAGATCTCTATGGAGAAGAACAGGCAAGAAAATCCATGGACACTCTTTTAAATCAAATTATTGTTACAAAATCTTGGTAACATCATTCAGGTTGAGATGGTAGATTATGTGAGAACAATGTAGCAAGATGTGCACGTTAAAAGTGTCCATAGTAAAAACAAAATAATTATTTCAAAGCGCCCGTTCACGAACATGACGCATGGATCAGCACCATTCAGCTCAACCATTTTGAAGGGAGCTAAATGGTCCGACACACGCGCCACCATCAGCGAGACATTAGAGTGAGCATGACATACTCTGAGCCGCCTGGGCACATTCAAGTCAAAAACTAAAGTAGGTTTCCAGTGAATGATAGCTTTCTAGTACATAGTACTCACACAATATGGACTATGCGATTATATAATACTAACATTGAATCTATACAATGCAAAGATAGTTGTACAATCTTCAGCAGCTCCAACAATACCATTTAATGCTATCAATTTTTGCGCCCCTGTCCTTGTGGAGCAGGACCAGCATTGAGCCAAGCCTTTTTATCAGCGATATAATCGCTCAACTTGTAATATGCTTGCTTACATAGTGTGCGTTTAATGCATGTTTTAAATTTCGTCTCATTCAGTTCAAGAATACTTTGTGGAATTTTATTATAGCATCTCAAACAGTACCCCATGAAAGATGAGTCTACTTTAGCGAGTCTAAAGCCTGGCTGAACTAGTTGGTCCCTATTTCTAGTAGGTACTGTAATTGTGTCTGTCGCCTCTTTTACCGAAAATACGCAGATTTTTTCTGACGTACATTATGTTTTCGTAGATGTATTGGCAATGAACCGTCATGATGCCAATATCCTTAAATAGTTTCCTTAGGCACCGGCCACACAGAACAGACGCAAGGCACGGACCCGTCGAAGTCGCGGCGCCCGTTTAATCTACTTGCATATAAAATGTATACAGCCGTCGCGACGTAAAACATACAGAAAAGACGGGACGCCCGTCACGACGGCGGGCGTCTTATTGGAAAACATATAGAAAGGACAAGGCGCGGGCAGGGCGCGGGTCTGCACGGGCGCAAGCGGGGGAGCGGAAAGGGCGCGGAAGGCAGGTTTGGACATAATAATGTAAAAACATTGTGGAGTCATCTTGTATACTTCTTGAAAACGATCAGGATAATAATGTAGATCCTCCATTATTTAAAAAAATCTATTCTGTCCATTGCTTAGCCATACCGGATGTACCCAGTAACGTCTAACCCTCTGCAGATTAGCGAGATATACCAGTGCCAATACATCTTCATCTTCAGAAGAAGACATGTTGTCGTATCAAAATCGGACGGTTGAATGCCGGGTAAAGCTTCTAGTGCGCGCCATAAAAAGTCGTGACGGCGCCCTGTCTGCGACAGGTCCGTAGACTCAATATCATGGAAGTAACTAAAATAGACCAGTCTAGCGGTATCCACATTAGTGAATTGGCGGATTTTTCTAATGGCATAATTATGCTGCTGAACTTAAGCGCCCCGCAAGAGATGTTAAATGAGAACATAGAGCAGTGGTGTTAATATAAATAACGCTAAGTATGACTAGGAGTACCTAGTCATAGCTAACGTTGAAAGTATTTAAGAAAAAGCTGGAGGTTTTACTTTACACACGCAAAATCAATAAGAAGCTCAACATTTTTAAATCCACAAACAAGTTATTTTCAACTTAACATAAATGTGATGTTGTTCTATTCATCTCTTATGTAATCAGGGACCTATCTGTTACACGTAGGCGGCTCTCATCTCCAAAATAATGAACGTTAGACAAAAGCAATTAATTCGTACTGTTTTTATTTTGAAATAATTTAATCTTAATAGACGAAGCTAAGAAGACGTCACGTGTAAGAGTTTTTTGTCTATTAAAACTCGTTGGTATGAGGATATTCGTTTATTTTAGTAACAGTATTATTCGTCTGTATTTAGCTGGATTTCTGGAGAGGAGCCTGCGAGTCCTGGCGCACAAATATTTTAGATTAGAGTAGCAGCATCCTACTCGTTTTGTTAGCAAAAGAAAAGTGATGTTGTCGTGTGCGTTAATTAGTGCTCGTGTTATCGGCAATAGGCAATCAAACCTGGACCTGCTTTTAGCCATTAACCACTATGCACGACAAGATTTTGACACATGACACATCTACTGAATGGGCGGGGTGATTCGAATTTGTCAAGAATTTACAGAATTTTCGTGAACTTTCAGCATTCGATTTTTTAATGAAAAATATGTCAAGGAAGCTGTTTTATACCATGTAACGTGTTTAGGTCAGTAAAACGGCGTCAGTGTATTGACGAATATGTATAAAACACATATTACTGCACCCTTCCAAAAACTAGGTAACGTAGATGCGCTGGAAATAATGTACCTACGCAAGGTTCTTGCTTGCTAAACAAACTGGCAAAAGCTAAATAAAAACAGTAACCTTCTATCTGCGTTCCTTCTTATTTTTGCCATTATTCATACATCATTTCATAAAAATGACGATCAAAGTCTTGACAAAATTTACTAAAAAAAAACAATGTTGCAACCAACTTATCACATGACATATCACTTCGTAGTGCTAACCGTAAACCCGAGTATCATCATTACGATTAAAATGTTGCATTCAGCCTAATCCATACTCGTAATCAAATTAAGTTTGGAAAAAAGTTTTGAGACGTAATGAGAACTGTTATTTTAAATAATTATATTTAAATTCTGAAATGAAGCCTTATATACTACTTATTTTATAATATCATGTAGTAAATATTCGTTGCTTTTGGTTGACTTATTAGTAATTCATAAACACAGAACTCTCTAAACTATAAACAAATAACGAAATTATTGCTTTAAGTCAACATTTTGATGATAATCTTTCCTTTAAAAACATACGTTTTTATTGAGTGGATTGGAGAATTCGGAGGAAACGTCGTTGCCGAACTAGCACCGTGTGGCAAAAAATAAAGTCTCACAGTTTAAGCAAAGATAAATCAGAAAATTAATTATTAATTTTTAACTGTACGAACGGAAAACCTTTGGCTAAATTCGCGTCGAATTTTATAATTCATAATTTAAATTAGGAATGTAATTGTGACTATACAAATAGGTGCATTCACATTTATGAAGTATTTTTATTTACTTTAATTACATGAACAATTATGAATATAAACTCCCTTAAAACGAACTTTCACAAAGCACTAAGCAGTTTATTCAGCAGGTCGTAGCCCTACCGGCTGGCTACACGCGTAGCTCCGCGATCCGGGGCAGTGCTACGAGAGTAGCCGAAACGCGCTAATATCTCGTAGCGCGAGGCATTCATGCTACGAGTATACGCAGATACATGTAGCTCACTCACACAATGAGCTTCACTTCACTTTGTTTCGGAATCATACTGAGTGATTTCAGTTGCTGTGATCTTACTTAGCTCACATGAAAGTATAAGTATTACGTTTATTTCATTTCCATTTCGATATGAAACGTAGCATTTTTAATAAATTCCAATCAATATATGTATTTTTGCAGTTCCGAAACTTACTGTAATAAATAGACTGTTCGCAGAGTTGATTGGAAGATCAGTCATTTTGGTGCGAAAATTGAGATGACTCGGCAGATTTGAATGATACCAATATCATTTAGCTTTTTAATGGTGAAAGAATTTTATAAATCGGATGAGTAGTTCTAGAGTTAAATCGTAACAAACACAAACAAAAAAACAAATCAGATATAAATAGATGTGTATTATTACCGCAACGCATAGGTAATTAGCAATTTTCCTTAAAATAATCCTTAAAGACTATATAGCTGGCGATATGGCGTGAGGAGCGTAGGCTGAAGGCCCGTGTTACCGTGTAGCGACGACGACATAGTGACAGACAGACCAGTGGGTGTGTAACTTTAAATGAGAACTTAGCGAGCGCACGTCACATAGTCTGCGCTTCTGACAGTCCTCTTCTCTATATTTAGATCATGACGTCATCTGTCTTTTGTATGATTATTATTGTTTTGTTTTGTAATATTTGTGACCAACGGATTTATACATATATAAAGAAAAAGCATTTATTAGGCCGTACAGGACAAAACACATAAAATTAACATTGTTTACGACTATTGTATTTAGGGATTTCAATTAAAAGCAAGTGATTTTTTTGATATTATATTCGGACAATTACTAAAAAAAATGTGGCCCTTTAAGATCATGACTAAAAAAGTTAAGGATCACACTAGAGAACCACTAATGAACACATAATACATAATTACATTAATTTTACGAACAGAATGTGTAGGATGGAACTCTTACCTATAAGTGGCTTGTCTCTCTCTGTCCTCAAAGGCTCGGAGCATCGGGATCAACTCACCTTGAACCATAAGTGTGTTCGTGTAGTAGGGGTCGAGACTATTTATTTATGAGCTCGGGCTCAGATCGAGACCCCGCATGTAATGCAGGTAGGATGCTCCTGCTGTGCCTAACCATTCAAAGATTTGCGGATACCAGCCTGTTATACAATTAAATACAATACAGTTCTGGTGTCACGTAATGAGTTGATGCATTATGCGCGAACATTATCCGTATTTACGTCATTAGGAAATGCCCGCAATGATGTATCACTTAGATGTCACGTGATAAGTAATCATCAAATGAATGGTCATAACACAATCACTCTTGTACCTAGTGGCAAGACATATACGTCGCAAAACGTATTGCCGCTTTAGCTTGTTATTAGTGATAATACAAGCCAAAGTGGTTTTGGGGTAACATCAGCTACCGGAATGCTTATGTAATTGTTGTTGACACTTGTGTTCAGGCAGAGGAATAGTTCGGCAGAGATTACCTTAGTGATCGATTCAAGCTAGCTTTTTCATCTACTTCTAGAACAATCGCTCCGTCAGTACAGCCATATCGATCATCAATATTTATTTTGTTTGATAACAGGAAAAATATAAAAAAAACACTCAAGGTCAAAGTGACAAAAATCACACACAGTCACATGTGAAATCTGACAAACGGTGTTTACCGTTTGTCAGATTTCACATGTGACTTTGGAAAAACAATAAGTGAATGTTCTTTTTTTTTAAACGGACCAATTTCGTATCTACGTGACGTCCGGTACGGTTTATTACATGCAACACATAGCTGGTGATATGTGTACTAGGTATACCCTGCCTAACTCATTGATGATAACAATGCTTGGCTCAATGTATTAGGTATACCCTGCCTAACTCATTGATGATAACAATGCATGGCTCAATGTATTAGGTATACCCTGCCTAACTCATTGATGATAACAATGCTTGGCTCAATGCTGCTCCTGATCCGAACCATGGAGGAAAACTAATTGATCTCCATGTTAGGTTATTGTATAAGCTGCAGAAAATTTAAAAAATATCCTTGCATTGTATAGATTCCATCTTAAGTATTATAAAATGGCACTGATTTAAAGAGGCAGTTGTAAATAGCGGTTTTGGTTCAGCAGTTAAAACTAAGCAGTAAAGTAAATAAAAATGAGTAATAAAAAATAATGAAATGGATCAGTGAATATATAATTGAGCAGGAAAATAATTAAATGGGTGGTAAAAAATATTGAACGAGCGGTTACGTGTGGGCCGTAATAAATCGGAATTTGTCGGTAAGAAATCTCAATGACATAGAATTTGCTTAGTAACAGCTAGAATAAACTTATTGTATAGGCGTTGTCGGTTCAGTTAGTAGACTGCTCAATTATTTTTAGAATTGACATTGTATGAAATCAACCAATAGATTTTTTATTACTGTCCATGTTTTACTGTCGCAATAATTAATCAACCGCCATTAAATTAAGTAACTGCTCAATATGTTTTTCAACTGATCATAATAAAATCTTGAATATTTAAATGACAGCTCAAAAAAATAGTTCCCCTATAGAATTGCATAGCACATTTGTTTGAGTACTATGACCTGCGTCATGTTCGTAAACGGGCGCTGTCAGTTGGTACTGGTCATCTCTTAGCTGCCACGGTTCATTTTAATTAGGTACTTTATTTTTAAATTGTTGATTTAATCTTTTACTCTGGACGCTCTTAAATTGTGCACGTCTTTCTACATCGTTCTCAAATATTTGTATAATGAAATTATACAAATATTTGAGAATGACATGAATGATGTAACCAAGATTTTTAGCAATTTTTTGATTGAAAACAGTGTCCATTGCCATTCTTCCCATTCTTCTCCATAGCGATCTACGCTTCTAAACGTGTAACTACAGTACTTTCCCAAGTTTGTATGACTTGTGACTGTGACTGTAGCTTAGCTTTTTTTTTTATTTTTTGACATTCAAAAATGGTCATTAGACCATTACGGCATTTTTGAATGTCATTTTTCAATTATGAAATAAATGCTTTTCGCTATGTTATGTTATAATGTTAACTCCACACTACAATATAATCGGGGAAAGTATTATAAAATCCGTAACGGATCGTAGATAAGTGAAGATAAGCGCTAAGCACGCCTGGAGCACGGGAGCAAGGCCGGCTCGTATGTCGCGCATACTTACGAGAGGGTGCGTGCCTCCACTACCTTTCTTCGTCTTGCGAGAAGGTTAAAAAATATAAGTGTTAGAACTACAAAAGTTGTTTTTGTAGGGCAGTGGTTTCCAACAAAACAATAGTGATTGATCCTGAAATACAGGCTTTCGTCTAGCTTAGGCACCAGTCTCCCACAATATTATAAAACGAATGTAATGTTCACGAAACATTAATTGACCTATGTGTTGTGGCGAGAAATAAATATTTATCTATCTATATCCTTGCATCCACATCTGTAAACAAGATGAGTGTGAACATACTCCTACTTTTTCGCATGCATTTGTGTATTACCTAACAACTTTAGTCTAACACCATCCATAATATCATTTACTGCGTCGTGTTGTTACTCGCTACTGCTGGGCATAAGTTACCAGGTTCGATTGCCAGGTCCGACAGTGTTAGAGATCGTTTTATCAATATACGTTTCTCAATAGCAGCCTGGAGAAAGGATCTGTGCCCGTTCCATTCCTTTGCATTGATTCTCATGAGTGTGCGTGCATTATGAATACACCTCTGCTGAACCTTCCTGGCATTACATTCGTGATGTTATTTCATATAACCTACCGGCGCCGGTGACCCGTCCACCCTGCGTCAGAGCAAAACTAACGAGGCCGATTACGTAACCTACCCAATGCGCATGATAAGTAACCTACATCCGAATATTAATAATCAATCCGATTACTTAATTTACTTTTGACTGCAATTAAAGAACTGAAGGCATATGAGAGAGGCAAGTGGGCGTGCCGTACGTTGCCGCCCACCGTGCGCCCCGCCCCTCTGTCGCGACTCGGACAAAGAAACCACTAAGAGCCCCAAGTCCTCAAACTGTGAGAAAGTTCTCGATATCTTCCACTCGCCCAGTCAGCTAGCTCCCGCCCAACCACTGTCGAAGTCGGCCGGGGCTAGCAAATGACGTCGTTTCGAACTAGAATAATGCTGTGAAGTTTACTTAATTTAAAACTTTTTGTTAAAGTTTAAGGGCAAAGGACGTGATCTTGAACGCAATGCAAAACTTGCGTTCAAGATCAAGTTCGTCGTCTGGCTAATTGGCTCATGCACGTTTTGTGTAGGTCTTACGTGCTCAAGGAAAGAAAACATCGTGAGGAAGCCAGCTTGCCTGACGCTGACAGATATTTCTCGACGGCATGTGAACCCATTCAGGGGCCCCATGAGTGGAATAAAACCTTAGCAGGTTAGGCAGTACCGCACGTTCGTAAACATGTTCACTACCCACATAGGTCCTACATACATTTTTGCGGCACAATTTGTAACCCCTAAACGGGTCGGCAAGGGCATACAACACCACCCACTAACACTTACGCATGTCAAAAGTCCCACGTGCCGTTTACCGGGATCCCGGGGCGAACCGTTACTGGAATTTTCCTATGGATTTTATTCGTATGGAAAAATCCAATAACGTTTCGTCCAACAAATTAGATCAAGGAGTTATACAAAAAAGTACCTCCACGTGTGCTATAGAACAACTCGAAGAGTTAAACTCGCTTTGTATACACAATATCTATTGTATACTTTGTATACGCTACATGTATTGTATACTTAAATAGGAAGATACAATCACAAGGTTGTCATGATGTAGGTGTCAAAATAATGTATTATTTCATCTTACTTCATTGAATTATGGTTCATTCATTCATCATTTTTGTTCCGCCGTTTTGCCGGTAACAGGAAACTTAGACAGTGAAGAGAATTTGACTTATATAAAAAGACAAAAAACTAACAGAAAAATAAAAGGAAGATTCCATAAAACAAAATAAGGGCACCCTTCATATCACTTGTCTCAGAATTCACTCGCTGCTAGCCGAGCTATAACATGGCGGGCTGACACGGAAAAAACACCATGACCAAATAAACCAGGGCCGGCCAAAAGCTTGTTATCGCTTGTTAACCTTGATATCGTAAAATCGTATCACAGAAGCTTGAAGTGTGGCAGAAACAAGGAGAGGCCCATACTTACCCAGCAGTGGGTAGCTCCTGGCTGATATGACGATGGAATCCGGTGGATGCGAGTAGCAAGGGACCGGTCAATGTGGCGACACTTGGGGGAGGCCTATGTCCAGCAGTGGACGTCTTTCGGCTGAGATGATGATGATGATGAGAACCTACCAAACTTTTAAATCACTTTTTGTGCAAAGTGTCACTTTTTGTGCAAGTCTTAAAAGTATCTCTTGTAATCTAAGTACCTTGTTGTTATTCACAGACGAACAATAAACTTCAATTCATTATCCGTAACAAAACTCTCAAATAAAAAAAGTATACAAACTCGAACATTCAGTGAAAATATTTTCCTCGAAATAGCAAAAAAAAAAGAAATAAAGTTAAAACAATAATTAAATCTATTACGCAATGTTCTGTGTTCCACAATCCACTAGGGTTTACAACATTCATTCGATTTCAATACTGACTCGAATGATCGAATGATCGAATACAGTTTTTTAATTTATTTGAGTGTATACAATGATTCCGCAACCGTTCTTATAAGACGGATTCGCCATTGGACTGACTGATTATTCATTTATAAACTTATATTGTCACTTACTGAATATCTTCCATGATTATTCATTATATTTGAGCTCCCAATGTTTCGACGCTGCATGATCACGGATTGACTGGAAAATGCGGGTGGATGGATAATAAATTGTTTGGAGGAGACAAATAAATCTGTCTACCCTCTTTCTTTGTCTGTTGCTACGCGCACTATTGGAACTCGACACTAAGTCACGACAAAACGCACTCGTAGTAAGTTTTGTGGAGTCTTTATTATGAGTATGATGCCGGCTGCTACTTTTGAGCATGACAATTTGAAGCCATCCTCTCGATTAAAAAATTTGTTTTCTTATTTCAATCGCTTCTCTTGCCAGCCTTGGTAAGTAATATTTGGCCTTAGACAAAATACGTGGCTTGTGGAATTCGATCCAGTGATTGGGCCCTGCTGTAGTCTACTACAGCAGGCTCAGCTATGGCAGATTCTAGCTTATCCTTGTTTTTCTTTTTGTGCTCTTTGATGCGGCACGAGACGGTCTGCAGTCAATTTTATTCAACCCAGGATTTTATGCCGTAGCCAAAATCCGGATCAGTAGGACGTTCCGGACGCCGCCGGGCGACCGCGGGCGTGGAGATGAGGCCGCGGAGGTGGCGCTCGATTTGCGAGCGCACACCGGCCGACCGGACACTGTATCATCGTCCACCGAGCGATTCATTACTTTATATTTTTCTCGAATATTCAAGTTAATTTAACCGTTTGTTTTCCTCTGTAAAATATTAATATTATACAATCTAAACACCCTGAGATATCACCCATTCTTCTTTATGGCCGTAGAACCGTAGCTCATGCTACGAATCAGCCCTAGTCGCAGTCTGGTACAGTTGCGGGTCGTAGCACAGTAGCTCGTGCTACGAGTCATTCTTAGTCGCAGCCTAGTATAGCTGAGGTTCCTAGCTCCGTAGCTCATGCTATGAGTCAACCCTAGTCGCAGTTTGGTACAGTTGCGGGTCGTAGCACAGTAGCTCGTGCTACGAGTAATTCTTAGTCGCAGCCTAGTATAGCTGAGGTTCCTAGCTCCGTAGCTCATGCTATGAGTCAACCCTAGTCGCAGTTTGGTACAGTTGCGGGTCGTAGCACAGTAGCTCGTGCTACGTGTAATTCTTAGCCGCAGCCTAGTATAGCTGAGGTTCCTAGCTCCGTAGCTCATGCTATGAGTCAACCCTAGTCGCAGTCTGGTACAGTTGAGGGTCGTAGCACCGTAGCTGATGCTATGAGTCAAACTTAGTAAAAAAGTAGTAGAGTTGAGGTTCGTAGCACCGTAGCTCATACTAAGAATCAGCCCTAGTCGCAGTCTGTTCCAGTTGAGGGTCGTAGCACCGTAGCGCATGCTATGAGTCAACCTTAGTCGCAGTTTGGTACAGTTGCGGGTCGTAGCACAGTAGCTCGTGCTACGAGTAATTCTTAGTCGCAGCCTAGTATAGCTGAGGTTCCTAGCTCCGTAGCTCATGCTATGAGTCAACCCTAGTCGCAGTTTGGTACAGTTGCGGGTCGTAGCACAGTAGCTCGTGCTACGAGTAATTCTTAGTCGCAGCCTAGTATAGCTGAGGTTCCTAGCTCCGTAGCTCATGCTATGAGTCAACCCTAGTCGCAGTCTGGTACAGTTGAGGGTCGTAGCACCGTAGCTCATGCTATGAGTCAAACTTAGTAAAAAAGTAGTAGAGTTGAGGTTCGTAGCACCGTAGCTCATACTAAGAATCAGCCCTAGTCGCAGTCTGTTACAGTTGAGGGTCGTAGCACCGTAGCGCATGCTATGAGTCAACCTTAGTCAAAATTTGGTACAGATGAGGTTCGTAGCACCGTAGCTCATGCTACGAGTCAGCCCTAGTCGCAGTCTGGACAGTTGAGGGTCGTAGCACCGTAGCGCATGCTATGAGTCAACCTTAGTCAAAATTTGGTACAGCTGAGGTTTTCGTAGCACCGTAGCGCATGCTACGAGTCAGCCCTAGTCTCAACTAGACAGTTGATGGCTGCATGTAGCATTTTTATTAATGTTCGACAACTGATCATAATCCTTTGCCAATCCAATTAGCAAAACGGACGCAACGAATTGCATAATATTATTAGTGAGTTCCGCTCGTGGAACTTACTTATGTAGACTTAGCTCATGGCGAAAGTGGGGTCTGTTAATTTGATTTCTCGGGAAATTAAAAAACGGGTGTGTAGCGTTTGAAATAATAACAAGAGTTGTAATTGTCACTTGACCTAATTTTATTTAATGTTATTTTTTATATAACGATGACATGATAATAATGAATTATTGATCAAGTTTCATTCCACTTAATTTTATATTCTATAATAAGCATTTTTAATAATGCGCATTTAAATAAATATTCAATTAGTAAGTATTGAAAACCTGTAAGTAACATTGATTATAATAATATAATATAGAAACCTCTACTTTGTTTTGTATGTTTCGTAAACTTGCTTCAGATAACATTTACAGATATTGAATAAGTTGGGTTAGGTTAGGAAAGTTCACTGTCTGGAGGACACGGCGCGGCATACGCTGGCAGAGTGTGCCGCATGGGAGGAGCCGCGCCGTGCCCTCGTGACAGAAGTGGGAGCCGATCTGTCGCTGCCGGCCGTCGCTCGCGCGATGGTCGGGAGCGCAGAGTCGTGGGATGCGGTGATCTCCTTCTGTGAAACGGTCATCTCACAGAAGGAGGCTGCGGAGAGGTTGAGAGAGGTGGAGAGTACTCTCCCGACCCGCAGCAGACGAACCTGGCGTCGGCGGAGGGCGGACAACGCCCTCTTCCAGCCCCCCTGAACGGGTCCAGAGGGACGGCGGACTTGGGGAGGTCCGCCGCCCCGCCGAATAACTGGACCCGAGGCGGTGGCGCGTAGTGTTCCGCGCGCGCCCCTACATGACGTCGCGGGAGGAGTACACCTCACTCCCCCCGCAGACCTGAGGAGGCCCGCAGTGGCGGGCCGGCACTAGCCGGGGATCGTGGAAGGCGCACTAGTTCCCATGATCCCCGGTGCAAGTGTGGGAAGGGAACACCGGGGTGGTTTTTAGTCAGTACGAATCTGACAGACCCCTCCGCTCTCCCCAGGGCGGAGGACATCCATCGAGGATTTTCCACCCCGGCAACAAAAAAAAAAAAAAAAAAAAAAAAAAGGTTAGGAAAGTTAGGTTAGAATACTTAGTGACTATTCACGCGGCAGTTCCCACCTAAATCTATATGAAAATAATCCGAAATTATATGAAATGAACTTTATACTAAATGTTATTAGAGCAAATAAGGTCAAAATGATATATAATATTAGATCACATGAAATTAGTTTACTTATCTGTTTTTATAGCATATGAAAATTATATCATGTAAACGTTATTCCAAGTGATATTACACTATCTGTTATTTATTATGCCATATATTACACACCCGGATGGAACAGTCGTTTGTTTGATTATGAATAAGTGCAAAGAGTTCTTATTACTATGTTGACTTTTCGAGTTATTCGATTACCCGAGAGTATTCCAACAAACGAATTATACGATTATTTTCGTCCCATCCCTAGAACGGGCGCGGGGTGATGTAACCTTGAGTTTGGGGCGTGGGCTGGGGGGTTTGGTGAAAAGTGGAAACTTCTCACAGTTCCACCGTAACATTGTACAATGATCATGTTTGTCTAGTGGCGAAATTACGTAGTCGGTTTTCGAATTTCGATTATCACTCACTCTTTTCATGATTCCATGTAATTTGGGGCGATTTTCTCCAGCCTGATGTCTCAATTGAAATGAATAGGGTGCAACCCCCCCACCCACTCCCCACCGCGCCAGACAAACTACCTGCCCGCCGCTCTGTACATTATCAAATGGAACACTCAATATTGAAATTGATTTCTCGTACATACAAATATTAAAATCTTCACTGTTGTAATCTCTCTCTGTGTTAATCCTGAAATGATTGCATATATTGCATAACGAAACATTCATTGAAAATATGTTTTTGGCGTAACAGTGCGATACCAGTCGGATTCTTATAATATTATGATAATAAGAAAAATAGATATTTATTGAACCCGTCCCGTCTCGCCCTATACACTAATTACACTTACTAGTAGATAATATCTGTGCGTTGGTTTCTTATTTCGTAGTGTAAAACCGTGAAAGTCTAAAACATTACCGACTATTTATTTACATTATATTAATAAAAATATGTACAACTATCAACAGGGCGTCGAAAAATTCGTCCACATCGCTGTCAACTGAAATAGTGCCCAGAAGGCTGGCAGCATTGCCACGTTGGATGGCAATGCTGATTCTTTGGCCAAAAAATAGGTCCGCTCTTTGGCGTGGCAGAGCTAGCTCTATGCGATACACAAACATTATACAGCCGTATGTTTTCACATTAACTTGCACATTTGTAGTTTTAGTCACCGCATTTAGGCCTCGTTTCATAATGAATAAGTAAATGTATAATGTGCGTACCGTTGCGTTGACCAATCGAATTGTAAGTTAAGTTCTTCAAGCTTTGATGCTGTTCTCCGCTATTTTTGTGTTGTGAAGAGTCATCATCATCTGCCTAGCCTTTTCCCAACTATGTGGAGGTCGACTTTCTGTCTAACTGGATGCAGCTGAATAAGTATGTTACATGGACCATATTGTTGAATATTTAATTACATTCAATAAGTGGGTATTAAGTTTATAAATAACTGTACTTACAAATACAGTTTACCCATTATTTTAAATAATTGACCACAAGCCACACCACTCACATTACAATTCGATGAGTTGGATCCGAATGTGTTAACTGCCGGTAGTTTAGATAAATCGATAGATAACTATTAGAGTAGTTTTAATAGGTGTCTACGTGTTGTTTTTTTATTACGATATCAGACCGCGTAGTATGGCCACCATACAAACGGATTCGAGAAAAGAATTGACAAAATGGCAGATTTCTTTTGCGGGCTGATCAGCGGTTCTGAGGTCTCACGTTAAGTTTTAGTCCTCCAAATATATTTTGTTGCTAGTGAAATCCTTGAGGGATAAACTTTTAGTAAAATCACACAGAAATGATACGAGTACTAATACGCACTGTTGATGGAACTGGCCTTGTACCAAAACCCAAGTAACACATCAAAGCAGTATATCGGCCGGATTACATAGCATTTCTGTGTCGTTTTAGCATTTTGAGTTAGTTCTATGATAGCATTACAACCGTTTTTACGGCTACTGTAATGCTTATTTGAGCACAAATTATGCAGATTTAGGAAAAGTTTTAAAATTTAGTTTATTTAAGGCAGTTTAATTATCTAGGTAGTTATTTTTTTTAGAATCCTGGGTGAGAAAGAGTGACGTGAATTCGGTTTTTATACATATATATGATGTTAATTAAATTTAAAAAATCACAAGAATTGTTTTTATTAAAAACTCTAATGGCGTCTCGGTTACAACAGCCTTCAGAGTTTGCTAGAACCATTCTACCGGTTAAGCCGCTAGTATCGACCATTGTAGACCTTTCAGTTCTATGATGGTGGTATTGACGCTCTATTGTACTCTTCTAGGTATATATCGGTAATTAATACATCTTTTTAAGAGTCTAAGGTGGTACAACGGATTATTGTAACTCCGTTGTACAACCTGTTTCTCTGGTGTAGATATAGAGTTACAAATATGCTATATACCACCTAAAGCGCTTTAAAGGTAGCTTGTAACTCCATTTAAACACTGTTTAGCCCTGTTGTAAGGCTATTGTAGCACCTGCCTGTTAAAAAGCGATTGAATACGCTACTGTACCACTTAAGTAGTATACTAAACCCCTTGAACGGCTATTGTAGAACCTTCAGGTTGTACAGAAGTGATTGAATTAGCTTGTGTGCTAGTTGGGATAGGCATTATTTTACTGCTTCAAATGCTCTTGTAAACCCAAAGGCACTAAAAACCGCTGAAAACTGTATACTGGATTTACGTGGCATTATAATGGTTCACGTTTATGGTCTTAAAAAGCCTGTAGCATTTATTTGACTACTTAAAATGCTTAATTGTAGTTCCAAATGCAGTAAAAACAGCTGAAAGCAGGACAGCTGCATTGTGGTTTGCTGCACTAAAACTAAAGGCTTTACAAAAGCATTTTATGTGCCTTTATCCAACCGTTATACATCGTAAAGCATCATAATGGTTTTGAAATGCCAATATAAAGCGTGAAAATGCTCGGTGAACTTTCATAAGAGTTTATATGGGCCTTAAGTACTACTTATGGATACTAGTAGTTGTTTATAATGCTTCCTGTGTTACCTACTTAGGAAGACAATGTAGTAGGTATTCAATGTCTGAATATGCTGTTCCATGAAAGGTTGTGTGTCGGTATGTCGCGGCTGTCGGAAACCATTAGCTGGAAACAAAAAGCAGCTAACAGCACGGAATACACAATAGTACAAGTACAGAAGATTCACTCCGAAATCTTTAAATAAGTACCGATTTTTAAAATAAAGTGCAATACAGTTATACCCGTTCACCTATAAGATACCTGTCTTTATATCGCGTTTATAACTTATGCCTTTTTTATGAACCTGAATATTTAATTTCCAGATAAGTATGTCCCTGTAAAAGTGAATGGTCTGGTCGGGTTCTTCAGTATTCGAGGAAGCGAGTTTCTATTTTTTCTTTCTCTAAAATAAATATAATTATTAAGTTGAATGTGAATTATCATAATATTTAAACGATCAACTTAGCGAGAACCGGGTTTATAGACAGAGCTAATGCTACGTTGAAAAATCCCCGGATTTCCCAGTACTTTCGAGGCTAGTATTGTACGGGGGCGGCATACCCTGGGTGAGTTGATTCTGTGACGTTACGTAAATCCGGAAACTAAATCGACATCTATATGGCTGCTGCGAGATTCAATTCATTTCGACAATACTGAGCTCTTTTTTTAAACCTTCATATTATTTTAGGATTTTGAATATTATTAAGAACTAGCTGTTGCCCGCGACTTCGTTCGCGTGAAAATATTGATGGTTCACGTGTGAGACTGCATCTTTGGTCAAGTTGTCGCAAGCGCTACTGAGCATGAGGTCCTGGGTTCGATTTCCGAGACGGGCAAAGTGTTATATTTTTTGTGCCCGGTTGATAGAAAGAAGCTAAATGTGCGAAATGCGGGTGTAAGATTAGATACACCTCTACCTAACAGTGAAAAAAAAAGAGAATTGTTTTTTTTTTGCTTCTGTTAACTTTTTTCCCATGTTAATTTTGACCTCATTTTCATTATCAGCGACACCAAAAACCACGGAAACGACACCCATGATGAAAAATCCAAAAATTTTCGTCGGCGCCATTTTGGATTTTCATTTTGACCTCATCTTCATTGTTAGAAACCACAAAAAGTAATAAAAAACAGAAGAATTAAAATTCCGTCGACTACGCTTTAAGGGCAATATAAAGTGTTTTAAGGTTAGGTTATATTAATCGACATTTCTCAGAAATGGTACATTATTATTTTCATGAGAATGGTACCATTGGGCAAAAGGGACCCCTCCTTCCCTCCACACTGCATGAGTTGACTACCATCACATGCATTTCACGAAAAATAATGTGTTATAATGTAAGCAGTATGTTCGTTTGATAATATTTCGAGAGTTTACAATATCGCTAGAGAGATTACAATCTAATGTGTTTGACAATTTTACGGTGACATTAACATTGTAACTTTATTAGATTTTTATGAAATCTCATAGATGGCGCTGCTTTAAAATTGTCTTTATACTACTAACATTCTAATATAAACTATGTTTCTCTGCCCAAGTTACTGAAATGGCGTAGATTTTATTGTGTAAAGCTAGCTTTAAAAGCTAGCTAGCTAGCTTTTAAATGGTGTCTTTGAGTAAGCCGTGCTATTATCTAGACTAGATAATAGCATGGCTTACTCAAAGACACCATTTAAATATGCGTCGTTAGATTACAAGCTGTCACAGAATGCGTAAGAAAAATAAAGCTCCTCCCCAGTGGGTGATAGCGAGATAATATGTAGCCTATATGTTGACCCGACCTCTTAGTAATATTCATGCAAAATTTGAAGTAAATCCATGCAGTACTTTTTGAGTTTATCCCGGACATATATACAGACAAACGGACAAAAATTCTAAAAACTATATTTTCGGCTTCGACATCGATTGTAGATCACGCCCCAAGTATTCTTTAAAAAAAATATTCAATGTACAGTTTTGACTTTCCTATGATTTTATTATATGTATAATAGGATTCTTATTTACCCAATAAATTAAACCAATTGTGTTGCTCTGTAAAAACAAAGTTTTATTTCAATCTAATTTGCCTCCTACGTGAGAGGTTATGTACCGGCTAACAAACTTAAAACTTATGCTTACTCACCTGTAAAAACAAAGAAACGACAATATGAGTTCGTTATCTGTCGTGTAAATCCTTATTCTATAATGTTACAGGCACAGGTAAGTATTTTCTACACTATTTAACATAAAATACAATTATCGAAATCACAATACAACAAAGAGTTTTCAACACAGATTAGATATTGTTTTCTAATGCCATTGTTAAACTGTATCGTGTTAACAAATTTGGAAGTACCTAACACGCGACGATAACATTTATCGTGGTCCGAATCGACTTGACAAGGATCACTTTGTCAAAGGGCAACACTGAGGACGTCCAAAGACAAAACATTTAAGGGGGAGTTACCGTGGCACGACTAATGTCCGAAATATTTCGAAAATCCTTAATTTCATAGATGTTTGGCATTTTAAACCATATTTATGAGTTTATTTCAGAGAAACCACCAATATTTACCAAAATTACCGTTTATTTTAGTAAAAATACAGAAAATATTAAATCTTCTAGGCATCGTCGTGTATACTTTTCCCAAAAAAAAAGTTTGTTGCTCTTGTTGTTGACAAGACGTCAAGATATGACAGTTGACATTACTTTATTGAGGTTAGGGAAAAATCTTTGGTGTTTCGAAAATTTATTTAAAATCAGAGATAAAAACGGTCAGTGGGTCGTCTTAACAATAAAAGGAATATACCACTTTTCAACGTTCTTGGAGTTGGCTGAATCAGCAAGGTACGTATTTTTTACATGGAAAGTTTATAGGTTAGTTTTTTAGCATCCTAAAATATTAACATTTGTTTAGTTATATGTCGGCGACGAGACCCTATCTCCACACCAGGGTGCAAGTAGTAGCCATACATATAGAGTATAACTTGAGTCGTCGTCGTCAGTTGAATTAGTATTTTGAAAACTCGTGATATTCAATATTATACATGTGAAGTGAATGGTTTGATAGAATCTCACTAGAATCTAGTTAGTTTTATGTTATCTTAGCATCTTCATAGTATTAAAGTCCAATAAGAAGGAAAAAAACGTAGATTAAAGTTTTTGTGTCATGTAATTACGTAACACGAAATGATGTTTTTTTGTTTGCTATGATATAACGTTTAAATTAGTGTCAAATCGCTGGACTTGATTTGAAACCATTTCCACGCAACAATCATGTAAATCGGTCCAGTAGTTTAGGAAATATAAAGCAAAATAAGTAGTAAACATTGTGTTAATCGTAAATTTCACAGTCATTGTTCTAGGATTGTTTTTATATGGAATGTAAGGTGCAATATGATTGTATTATAAGAAAAAGGGTGCAATAAGCTTTGTAACAATGTAATCTTGTAAGGATTATTTCAATAAATAAATAAACTATGGGGTTCCAAGCCGCAAAAACATATGCAAAAATGACAATGTCAATGGTTTGTAGCATTAATCCTATGTTTACTTTTAGGTGGCGCTGTAACATGCAACAAAAAACTTTTGGTCAATTAATGCTCGCCAATGAGGACCTCACCCACGGGACCTTAACAGGACTGATGGGCATGATTCAACAGAATGAAAAGTGGGCCAAATTGGCGGAACAGCTGGCAAACCCTGGCCCAAACAAGACTGTGGATCAGTGATTTACTGTGAGTATAAGTAGTAAAAAACATTTTAAATATAATTTTTAATAAAAATAAAATAATCTTGCTTCACATGTTTTTTTTGGTATATTATAATAATGAACACAACATTTGATTGCCACAACATCCCTGAAAGGGTGTCAGAGGTGTTCCCATGTGTAAACTCTGAAGCAAGTCACCGCAAACACTTTGTACACCTGCTTTTCGCCGATGATTATTACATCCCAAGATTAATGGGTGGAGGGAAAGCCCATCAAAATAATGATTGGACCAACAGATTAATGTACCTTTCCCAAGGACACATTATAGTATTTTCATGTTTCAGACACTTTATACTTATGAGGAAATATAGTATTTAGACACTATAGGTACTTACACTTTATACTATCATTCATATATATTCATTATCCTTGCATATTTTTATATATCTACGTCGCGCTTTGGCAGTAGTTATTTTAGCTTGCGTTAGATTCGATCTAGAACGATGTTTTAACATTGATTTAGCTGAAATAAAAAATATTTTCTCAATATTTACTTTGTTGACATTACGTCAATTGTCAAGCTGTCAGTTACTTTTCCTCTACTTATAATTTTCTTACTGGCCTAGGCCTATAAAGGTTTCTTTTGATTTATATAATTTAATTTAATATTATTAATATATTAGCTCAAATAATGTATTTTAGAGATAATTACGATTGTTTACTAAATAACAGTATCTTATCTTACTTTTATAAAATTAATTAGCACGCTCTCAGAATTCTTCGAGGAAGTTTTTACTGAATAATACTGGCTGTTTTAAATACAGGCAACTGACATTTTTGATTTTAAAGTCAAATAATTCTAGGGAGAATTATAGAATTATAATAAAACAACTGATATGGAAAAACTGCGGATTTTTGGCTATAAAAGGGGATCTCCTGTCACATTCGGCAGTCTGGAACGGGATCTCATACGAGATGTATTATATCGACACTATTGACAGTCTGAAAGTCAACGTACGTGGAAGCTGAACGCCGGTCTCCAGGTCTACCTTGCCTGTCCACTGACGAGCCCCAAGCCCTAAAGCAAGCTGAACGCCGGTCTCCAGAGCTACCTTGCCTGTCCACTGTCGCGCCCCAAGTCCTGAAGCCGACGCGGAAGCTGATCGTCGGTCTTCAGTGCAGGACCCTGCAAGTCGGATGCTGATCGTCGGTCTCCAGTGCGGGACCCTGCAAGTCTACCTTGCCTGTACACCGACGCGTCCCAAGCCCTTCAAGTAAAGTAAAACTACCTACATTTCAATTCTGAGCAGCGAGCAGTGTTTAATTAAACTTATTTGTATGTGTTACCTTTTTTTTATTTTCTTGGGTTAAGTAACACGACAACATATTAATGTGTACTCTGGGGATTGAACCCACAACCTCTGAGTTAGCAGGCGAGCACTACTCGGTCACAGAGGCAGTCCTAATAATAAATGTGATTAAGGTTTAAGGTTATAATGCTGCGAATGTTTTTCTTACAGACATGGAAGGATCTCAAATCAAGGGCCAAGAGTGCAAATGCGAAGAGGGCTCGAGCTTGACCTTGGGAATTGTGCATTTACATTCAAAATCCTGCAGTCGCACACCAGTTAAAAAGGGAAATTAATTAGCATACTTGTATGAGTAACTTGCTTGTTTGATAACTTGATTGTGAACATTGGTGGGTACCTAGATACTGGGATGAAATAAATATATCCTCCGAATAAGTTATTAGAATGTTCTGAATACATATATCTAACTTGGAAGAAAAATAGGAAGATTTAATTAAGGCTTTTCTGTGACTAAAGATTGTTAAGCATGTAAAATAAAAGTCAATACACCTAAGTAAATCGGAAAATAAACAAGTACTCACAAATTGTGTGTTATTGCTATAGTACCCCAACCCCTTTCCTCCCTTTTCCATTTTTTATACCCTTATTAGCTGATGCCTGTGACAAATTATATACTTAAACCTTCCTCGAGAACCACTCTTTCTACTGGTGAAAACAGCAAAAAAATCAGTGCTACAGTTTTTGGGTTTATAGCTCCCAACTGCATAAAACCGTACGGCAGTCAAAATCTTAAACATGCAATTGTTATGTCAAGTTCTAGTATGTATCTAAGAATTTAGATGAAGAATATGGAAGTCATGGGAAGAGGCCTTTGCCCAGCTGTGGGATGACACAGCCGACAGTAACAGTGAATTATAAAAAATAAATAATTTTAGGTTATAAAAGAGAATGACCAAAAATGTATGGGCTCTGGTCCAAAAAAAAAACTGCTGCCCCCAGGGTTGACTCCCTTGTGGGTTAACTTATAATGTTGGACTTACTATGTGTGCCAATGTGCATCAAATTCTAACCCACAGTTACAGACTAATTCAACAATTTTGAATGTGCAAGTGAATGTGCTACTTTTTTTCAAGTTCACGTTTCAGCTAATATCTATGATTCCGTGGGACAGATTTTTTCAGTTCCATAGAAGAAAATTAAGCTTTTGAACCAGTATTTCAAATGAGCTATGTTGTAAATCTGGGGGCAGAACTTTTCTTTTTTTTTTTCAAATTTTGGTCCACTTTGGTCATTCTCCTTTTAGGTTAGATACATTTTGTCTAGATCTCAAATGAAGTAGGACTCCCTGTCCATATCGTAGAGCTACACACGATATGGACAGGGAGTCCAGTGGATCATGTCCCCTGTACATCTAATTCTATCCCTTGTATTAAAAAGCCTGCCACTTCTCAAGTTATTCGAAAAAGATGAACAAAATCTCCTAGAACTTTTAGAGGATTGTTCGTGTCTTTGAGACGTCATCTCCGAATACGCATCACATTGCGATAGTGCTGTCGTTCTTCCTCATCACCCAGCAATAAAACCCTAAGCCCTACATCCATTATATTAATGATCGTTAAGCTTATCGCGCTTTTACAAGGTGTTGTTATATTACCGAGCACGACAACGTAAATTGGCGATCTCAACTGTCAAAATGTTGCTTCGTACTTGCATTTTTGTTAAAATTGATAAAATTTGAGGGTTTCTCTACCGTTAGTTAAAATAGTAGTTACGTACTTCCAACATCGATTCGACTCGATAAAAGCTCATTTTATCGAGAATAACTGTCAAATTTATCTAATCGAGTCCTACGTACTTGCACTGCTGGTCACAGAGTATTGTAAAAATATTAAATGATGGAATGAATGGGTAGACAGACTAAACACATTAACTAAATCCGCGGCAACATTAAAAAATAAATCTTACAAGAACATAACTAATTAACAAATTAAAGAAATATATTTCTTTACATCGGGACCCCTGAAAAGAAAATAAAAAGATTTAAAATTTAATATACCTATAACTTATATCTATAACTTATATAACTATTCTAGTTTTGTTTTTTAGCTTCTCTTTCATTTTCCTTTTTCTTGTAGCTTTTTCGGTCTTCTTGTTTATTCTTCATTTTCTTCTAGTGTCAGGACTGGAATTAATTTAGTGATAGTTTGATTCATTTTTCTTGTGACCCGTGTCTATTTTGCAAATCGATTCTGAAATCTTCTGTATTATCCTATATGGCCCAATTCTTATTTCATCCAATTTCTTTCTGTTTAACTTATATCCATTTTCTACATAAACCAAGTCTCCTGATTTAAATTCCCAATTTTTCCGATGTTTATCGAATAATGTTTGTGTTATTTTTCTTGTCTTAGCTCGGTCGGTATGATGATGTAATATGTACCGTATAGTAGATAATTTGGTGTAAATCCTGTAATAGTATGGATGGTATTATTATACGTATCCACGCATTCTCGCGCTACTGTTGTCCATGTCTTCTTTTTGTCTTCTTCATTCATTTTGCATCTGATTTTGTTTACTAACGTTTGGTTGAGTCTTTCATTTAAACCATTTGAAAATGGTGGGTTTACTGCTGTAAAGATAATTAGATAGATCTGCTTCTCCTCTAAAAATCTTTTGAAATCTTTTGAGTTGATTCCAGGGTATTGGTCTGTTAATTTATTTTTCCGTCGATCTTGTCCCTCCGAAGCCCCCGATTGTATCTATGGAGATTATCTCAAATGGTTTTATGGCTGGGCCTAAATGTGCCATTAATCCAATCTTATCTTGTCCTCTTGATTTATTTTTAATGCAGGTTTCGCAGCTTCGACATACCTTCTTTATGTTTTCTGTCATATTTTTAGCAGAGTAATGTGGGCCGACTGTCTTTTGCATCTGTCCAATTCCAATGTGGCATAGGTCTTTGTGTGTTTTTTTTAACAGTTCGATGCTGAATTGTTCCGTTATAATTATTTTTTCTTTTTCATTTATCTTCTTCATATACAGGGTGTAAGGAGAACGCTTCCGAAGCCAGAACGTAGATTATATACAACCTAAATGCAAACGAATACCAATAACCTTTCACTTTAAATTGATTATTTTCAAAACTTCATATTTCGTAAACGCGCAGTGGAAACGAAAGTACAAAAGTGAGCTCACTGACACGCAAGGCAACGTCGCGCCACCGCGCGCCCGCGCTTATCAGTCGCCGAGCGCCCGCGCTCGCGGCCGCCGAGCGCTCCGGCCGAGTCGCGGGATTTAATACGGAATTTACAAACATCACTTTCAAAATACCTAGGCCGCCGCCCCCTACAACCCTTCATAAAATTATGAATTTTAATCGCAATTGTAGTCCATTGTGAAAAGCTGACAGAGGCATTTTACGTACCTGTCTAAATCCTTTGCGACCTTATGAGGTTTGGCTCAAACTGGGCTCCATCCATTTCAATACAAAGCCGGGCCCGTTGCTGTGTCGACCCGTGAACACGAGGCATTAGTGTTGGATCCTCAACACATTCTTCTCGTAGTTTATTAAAAACGGTCACTATTCTGCCCCGCATTTCATCAGCACTGTCACATTCCCGATCAAACACTCTTTCTTTTACATACCCCCACAAAAAGAAGTCCAGTGGCGTTAAGTCGGGTGAACGAGCCGGCCAGGCGTGCGGCCCCAGCCTTCCGATCCAGCGGTCATTAAAAAGTTCAGTGAGACGCTCGCGGACGGGACGCGTAACATGCGGTGGAGCGCCATCGTGCTGGAACCATGCTCGACGAAATTCAGCCAGCGACACATTGTCTAGCATATCATCTAAACGTTCATTTATAAAATTAAGATATGCTGATCCATTGAGGCGCTGCGGTAGAAACACTGGTCCTAAAATTTGTCCATTAAAAACACCAGCCCATACGTTGACGGACCATCTGGTCTGATGGCCGGTTTCTTGAGTGGCGTACGGGTTCACGTCTGACCATACATGGGCATTCCTCCTGTTCCACATCCCGTTTCTCGTGAATGTGGACTCGTCCGTCCAGATTATGTGCTCAATGAAGCCAGGCGCACGCTGTTGTTGATCTAGCAGCCAACTACAGTACGCACGACGACGAATGCGATCTTTGGGCAGCAAAGCTTGTACAGGTCGCGTCATGTAAAAAGAACGCTGTCGGTCAAGCTGCGCATAGGCGATTTATCGATCTATTTGGTGGTATGAGGTAGGGCGCGGGGCGGGTGAGCCACGCGCCGCATGTTTGCCGGTGCGCTATTGGTCCGCCAGTTGAGCTTTGCTTCCCGCGCAGTTTCCACGTTACGTTCCTTTTAAAAATACTATCGCGCACAAAAGTTTTAAATTCCGAAATGGTTTTACATAGAGAAGTGAGAAAAATGATTTATGACGTATACTGTTTTATGAAGAGGGAAGCTGATAATAATGCAGTTAATAATTTAAAACAATGTATGAAACGGACCGCAGAGGCAACAAAATGTTCCGAGTTGACAGTGAGACGAATAGTAAAGGGTTCAAAAGATTCGGAATTTCTTACTGTTTTCCGAACTCCCGGCAAAAATAAGAGAAAAAAACATTCTTGATTACATCATTCAAACATGTTTTAACTCATTTTATTGATATTTTATCTATTATATTTTTCAATGTAATAATTAATAAGAATAACATATAAGTTGGTACGAAGCCACGATTCGCGAGCGAAAGCCTAGTTCAAAAATAAAATAATAGGCACATAAATTTCGTGCGAGACTGTACCCATGCGCAAACACACCCCCACCACTTTCTTCCAGCGTTCTTTTTACGTGACGCGTACTGTACTTTGTGTATTTTGTAGGGCCGCATTCTGTTCCGGCGCAAGACTTTATGAACTGTCCAGTGAGAAACTGTCGGTAAACCCCGTCGCCGCAATAATTTCGCCGCACTTCGTGTGCCTAGGCGTGGATTTTGGCGAATCACATTTAAAATACGCTCCTCAGTCTGAACATTCACTTGTTGTCCACCACCTGCCGCCATCGGAGCAATCGGTCGATTTTCTAAGACTCGCTGAAAAGCTGCCGTTATCATGCGAGAATCAGACGGATGCCGGACGTTTGGAAATCGGTTTCGATAAATTCTCAACGCTAGAGATGCATTCCCAAGGGCTTCTCCTAAACACATCAACATGTTGCCGAATTCACGAGCACTGTACACGTATGCCTGAGGCATTGTTTAAAACAACAAAAAATAATAACTAAAAAGAATAAAACAGCACTAAAAACGTAACAATAATAACTAAACACAAATTTAAAACTAACAAAACAATAATTAAATACGATTCAATATCGATCGGATAAACGTAACGTACGTTAGCTCACGAACCGAGTCGGAAAGGAACTGACTAGATTACTATTATTTACTCAAGAAGTACTATGAAGATCATACGACGAGCCGCAGTCGTTTGATCTACCGACAAACGTTACCGCCGCACGTGCCGCGTTGCGATGTGCAAAGACCAACAATTTACAGAGGCGAAAAAGTTAAAATATTCATTTTAATTGTTAGGAAATTGTACTTATGCTATTACAAACTGTTTTCATTTTCTAACTTTCAAATAAGATTTAACCGGTTTCTTAGATTCAATTAATTAAATTATTCACTTTAAATTGGTTTACTTACTAAATGAAGGATCCAGTTCTTGCAATAAACAAACGCGCATCGTGTGACTTTAATTGCATTGACATAAAGTTCAAATTCAATTGATTCACGCGCGCTGGTTGCTTTAAACTGTACATGCGATGAAAATTTTTTAGTCAATCACAGCTGATGTCGACGATCTTTTAATTTATTTCATTTACTATCGATTATCGACATAATACAAAACTGTTATTAAATGCACGACATAGTGCATCAATTTAAAACTGTTGACGCCTCTGTAATGTTTCTTTTTATTTATTTTGGCGGCGCTTACAAAGGATACTTTGTAAAGCGCCGCCGCCGCGCCGCGCGCTGGCGCGGCGCTGCGCAGCAGTAGCGGCGTAGGTAGTCGACGCAACGCATCTCTCTCAAACTTGGTGGCCCGGGTTCAAACTTCGGCCTATACCAATGAGTTTTGTCTTATTAGTCGTGCAGAGTGCAGACAGCTACAACACGGTCACAATATCTCTGTACCTCACTGGAATACGATACCCATCTCGCTTCCATCCATTCGTCGCGTCAGTACGGTGAGCCTCTTCGTTGCTTAAACGCAACTCGTTATTTTTACCGACTTCACAAAAAGGAGGGGGTACCATGTTCGGCTGATTGTTTTTTTTTTGTATTTTTGTTCATCGAATACTCAGCCGATTGTCGACAGATTTTCAAAATTGTTTTTTTTGTTAGAAAGTAGATAGTTCTGAGGTGGTCCCACTGTCACCAAGTTAGGATCTGATGATGGAATCTTAGTGAAATCGAGGGCAACCCTCAAATTTTATAAGCTCACTTATTGTTTTTCGCATATTTTATGAAGTATCTTGTGTATTCGCGTATGGTTGTCACCATCTCAGGTGGCGTGGCTGATGATGGAAGGTACAACTCCTTGACAGTAAGAAGTTACTCGAATAGGCAAGGACTGTTTATTTAGTAAATTGTTTTGATGTTCGATAGGGAATTTGCCATATTTGGTCTCATGATCATCAAGTCATAACCTGATGCTGCAGTCAGGATAGTCTGCAGAGTACCTAACTCCTCGACAACTAACAGCAGAAATATCGTGTTTAGGCTCATTGAAAAGGGTTCGGTGTGTGGATAAACGTACTGTTAATGAGGAAGTTAGTTTTTAAGGTGTTTTTTTTTTTAAATTGAAGTCGGTTGTATTTTTTAGCAAAAAGTTTTTGTTTCGATATTTATTGTTAAGTTTGCCGATATGAAGTCATCGACGCCAGGTCTAGAGATAATGTCGGGATGTAGGTTGGTAAACATTTTAGTTTATTTATTTTATTTATTTATTTATTTATTTAACACTTCAAGCACAAAGTACAGAGGCGGACTTAATGCCAATGGCATTCTCTACCAGTCAACCTTTAGGTGATGCAGAGACAAGCAGTGGTAGGTGTCATTCCTGAAACTTCACGAATAATTTTGTTGCTATGCAAAATTTTAGTGACGGAATTAACAGTTTCAACTTTTTAAACGTTTCTTTCCCAATCACAGTAGTGAGTAGGTAGCTAAGTACTTTCGTTATGGGCCTCAAGGTTAAGCAAAGTAAACTGGATTTTTCTGACTTGTAAATTTGCGAATATTCAGATCAAAATAAAATTGTAACCCTGTTCAAGGGGAAAATCATTACGATCCTTGCACGAATGGAACCCGAAAGCAGATATGCCACTACTAGGTAGAAGTGAACTGAAAAGACATTTGCTTCAAGCGATCGAGTAAAGGTTAGTAGTTTAGGAGCGCACTACATAGTCAGCTGTCGCGTCGCACGTCGCATCGCGTCGGCTGCGCGGCTGTCGGCGACCGCGCGCGGTCTTTGAACCCGAGGTCATGCGCGAGCGTCAGCTGATATTTATTTACGAATACCTTGCTTGTTAGAGTTTCTAAGAAAAAAAAATTGTTTAATCGCAAGTAATGGTTTCATTTAACTGTTCCCACAGCATAGTGTATGAAAAATGATAAAAAAATAGGTAAAATTGTAAATAAAAAAAACTGATTTTTTGATGGCATCGTATCGAGAATCACTAGCCTTATCACCTGTCTTCGTTTTCGGAAGCGTTTCCCTTACACCCTGTATATCTTTTGTCTTTGTATTAATTTGTTTTTGTTCTTTTGTATATCATCATTATTGTTTTGGTCTTGTATGTCTTCTAGTCTTATTAAATTGACAACTTTCACTGTTCGTCTGTGTTTTCATTTGGATCTAATACAGGGTTTCTACTTAAGCAATCTGCCTCTATGTTTTGTTTCCCTGGTGCGTATTTAATTTTGAAATTATATTGTGATAAGTAATAGGTTAAGTCACCAAGTTCTTCGTCTGTTCTTGATTTGAGATTCCTATTCTCTAGGTTTATGATCTGTGTAGACCGTGAATGGTTTACCTATCAGCCAATATTGCCAATACCTAATGGCTTCCTTAATTGCTAAGCATTCTAGGTATATTGCTTTTTTTTCTTTTGGGCTCCGTTGAGTTTTTTCGAAAAATACGCCACCGGTCTTTCCGTTCCATCTGCTTGTATCTGTTTTAAAATTGCTCCAACTCCTTCTACTGATGCATCGGTGTAAATATTTATTGGTAAATTTCTGTCATAGATCTCTAATATTGGTTTTGAACAAAGTCAATTTTTGACTGTGTTAAATGCTTTTTGACAATCCTGCGTCCATCGGAATTCTTGATGTATTCTGGATGTATTATCGCATTGTTTGGTATTTACTTATGGTAGAAATTATTTTTTCCCAAAAATTGTCTGACATTCTTTTGTGTTTTTGGTACTGGAAAGCTTTGTATTGATATCAGATTGTCTTTTATTGGTGTCACCGTATTATTTCCAATTATATGTCCTAGATATTTAACAGAGTCTGATGCGAAGGTGCATTTAGTGAATTTTAGTCTGAATCCTTCAGTTTTAATTGCTCTTAATTTATTGCAGATGATTGACGTAGTCGTAAAAAAATTCTGAAAATACCAATATGTCGTCTATGTAGTTAACTGTAAAGTCTGTTAGATTATACTTTCTTAATATGTTGCTCAGTATCCGTTGAAAAATTGCTGGTGAAGTTTTTAACCCAAACGGTAGGCATGTCCACTGGAAATGCCCCTCTTGTGTCACAAATCCCGTTTTCATTCTGTCTTTGATTCGTAAGGGAATAGCCCAAAAAGCCGAATTGATGTCTAGGGTCGTAAAAAACTTACAGTTTCTTGTTTTTTCCATTAGATCTTCGATTAACGGGAACGGTTGGGCTTGAGGTATAACGATTTTATTCAGATCTCTGAAATCGATACATAGTCTTGATTTTTTGTTATCTTCTCCCTTGAATGCTAATGTTACTGGTGCTGCGAAGGGACTGTACGATACTTCTATAAGTTTGTTGTCTAATAGTTTTGCTATCTGTCTTTCTATTTCTTTCTTATCCTCTATAGTGCATCCGTATGGTCTCTTACTGGTATATTTATCCACTAACAAGTCTATTCTTGCCTCGTATCCATTTACAGTTCCAATGTCGTATTTATCTTTGGCAAATACTGATCTATGCCTGGTAATTATACTGTTTATTATAGTTTCTTGTTTTTCGTTTAAATGTTTAATTTGTATTTTAAAATCTTCTTCGTTGACATTATCATTAAAGTTTATATGTTTTGTATCATCAACTGTTATTTCTTCTAGTTCTATGTTTTTATTTAATATGTTTTCCTTTTCCATGGCTTTTTGTATTATTTTTAAATTTTCCGTTTGTATCAGTTTATATGCTTCTACTAGCTGACCCACGCAACTTCGTCTGCGTCACATAAGAGGGAAAAAGCTACCTACTACTACCTACCTACTACTCCCTACCTACTACTACCTACCTACTACTACCTACCTACTACTCCCTACCTACTACTACCTACCTTCTACTACCTACCTACCTACTACTACCTACCTACTACTACCTACCTACCTACCTACTTATTACTACATTTTTTTTTTCATAAGAACCTTCTCCTGACAGTAACAAACACAACAAAAAAAGAATCAGCCAAATCGGTCAAGCCGTTTTCATGCTATGTCGTGACAACGGAAAACGGGTTTCATTTTTATATATATAGAAGATTATGTATACATCAACGTTTTTCTCTGTATCGAATATTTTTATTTTTAAAGTTGTCAAACCACTTGTTTTTTTAACACCATTAATTGTGAATAAATCGGCCTTATTAAATTAATTTGGTTTTCCTGTTATTTTTAATAACTTTGAGTTAATTAAAGAAACATTTGATCCTGAATCATATATATTATGCCGTTTATTTTTTGTTTGTCATTTATTTGTAGTTCGACCTTTATCAATGGTGTTATTATTCGTTTTTTTGATCATTTTCATCGTTCACCGTTTCAATCACTGAATTGTTTACGTGTTTAATGAAGCTTCTTTTTAGTTTATTTTCATCGTTATTTATCTTAAACCAGCACGTATTTTCAGGATGGTATCGTATGCCTTTGTTTAGTTTCTCACAAATCTTACAAGGATGTTTTTCTTCTTTTCTATCATTAGTTTTTGAGTTCATATAGTATCTTTTCTTCGCTGAGAATGTCTTTTTGTTCACCATATGTTCATATTTGCTCACTTCATTGTACAAGTCTACCGTATCTTTCAGTCTTTCTCTGTCTATCTTATTGAGTATAAATTCCGGTAAACCGGCTGCAATTAGATCAACCAATGTACCTGGGTCAATTGTTCTTCGCATATCCAACAGGAGCTTTTCCTTTCTCATTGCGTAATCAATTAATGAACCATCTTTATATTTGAATAATAGTGCATATGTTACCGGGTTCCAGCCTTTGTTTGCAAACGATTCACAGAATTTTGTCTTCCATGTCAACCAGTCTGAATCTATGGTGTGTTTTATAATCATCGAGCAAGTTCCATCCATGAATAGTCTTAATACATATTTCTATATTATTTTCGTCTGTTTCGACATAAAAGCGCGTGTATTCTCTCTCGAACATTTCTATCCATTGTGTCGCATTCGTATTTCTACTTGTAAATTTTTCTAACACAACATTTATCTGCGGTGTTTTTTAAATTTTGTTGTTTAATTGGCTGCGTTTTTTCCATAATTTTATCAAATAATTTTTCTAGTGTACTTGTTTCTGTTTGTTTAATATTTTCTGTATTTTCCATCATAACTTCCTCTAAATATTGGTTTTCAAATTGCATATTTCCATCTTCATCTATGTACGTTTTTTTTAATTCTTCTGTCATAGTAATCCATATCCGTCGTGTCTGATGTCTCTTCTTTTAACTGTTTTTCACTTTAACCAAAGCTGCCGATTTTAATATCTCTTTATGATAACTTACGGATTGTAGCTCTTCTGGTAGTGTATATATTTTATTGTCACTCGTGGCTATCGAGGATATGCATAGTAAGTTTGATTTATTATCCTTTGATGGCAATATTGTGAATTCAAATCTAAGTTTCTTCGATGTTTCTTCCTCCTTGTCAGACATCTTGACGTTAGGGCACCTCGTGACAAGTTTTTCTTATTGATGAAATATAATTCAGATTCACTTGTATCCAAACAAAATTGTCATTTTATAATAGGATTCTTATTTACCCAATGAATTAAACCAATTGTGTTGCTCTGTAAAAACAAAGTTTTATTTCAATCTAAATTGCCTCCTACGTGAGAGGTTATGTACCGGCTAACAAACTTATAACTTATGCTTACTCACCTGTAAAAACAAAGAAACGACAATATGAGTTCGTTATCTATCGTGTAAATCCTTATTCTATAATGTTACAGGCACAGGTAAGTATTTTCTACACTATTTAATTCGTGAACAAAACCACAAGGTTGTTATGCGATTGTGTACTTGTGTAGTGACTAGTGACTAGTGAGTTAATGAACGGATAACCTGCTCATATCATAAAGATAACCAGTATATAAAGCAACGCAGCCCTGTTTGTGGAACCAACGCGGGTATGGTATCAGATCGAAACCAGTTGCCTGAAGGCTGAAGTAAGATTACCTAAATTCGTGTCTAACCATCCTCTACCTAGCCTTTTCTCAATAATGTTGAGTTGAAGCGACAGCCTATCTGACCTCCACAACCCAGTTAATACTGGGTAATACGATACGTCTTGGTAAGACTGGTTGTCAGACGTTTTGGGCCACTGACTACCTGTCACTGCCAAAGATGGACAGCCGGAACCAACAGCTTAACGTGCTTTCCGAGGCACGGAGGAAACTAACCTGCTAATGTTTCAATTTGAAGCCATCTGGATTTTCCTCAAGCAACGTTTTTCTGAAGAATAACTTTGTCAGCATTACATAAAGTAGCATGGCCGCGAAGCAGCGCGGGTGGAGACACAGGTTCCACAATAGTAAACACTTGCCCCGCCCCAGGACACTATGAGTCACTGTTACGTCATGTTTGTGACGTAGCCAATGAAGAAACCTTTGCCCACAAAGCTCGTGATACACGAGATCAATATAACAGTCAAGTTCATCATCATCACCCTATTAATGTTCCCACTGCTGGGACACAGGCCTCCTCTCTATGAGCCAAAGTAATGCGCCTGCTTGAGTTCGAACCCACGACTTACTGTTCGTAAGTTGCGCCCGCCACCACTGGGCCACCGCAAACTACAAATGAATTTTAAAGTCAGCATAACAAGGCAGAAATAACTCAATAGAAGATATAACGATCACACTAGTAAAGAAAAGAACTTTTTCGGACTATTCACAATACGTTTATATTCAAGTTATGTACCCTACTTAATATTATAAATGCGAAAGTTTCTGACTAAGAATGTATCGTGTATGTGTCAGCGTCACATTGTAATATAACTAGAGAGATTCTAAACTCTAAAAGTATTGTCAAACGAACATATACAACATACATAACATACTGCTAATAATATTACGCATGTTTTGCGGTAGTCGGTAGATTATAATCTAACGAAGTGAAACCGTAATATTGTGAAATGTATGCGATGTAAGTATCTCTGCTCCCATAATCGGGACTTGGGGCCTAACGTGGGGGTTCACGTTAGGTTAGTTAAATCAAAATCAAAGCATGTATTTCAAGTAGGCCAGTTACAGGCGCTTTTGAATTGTCGAAACAAAGATGATAATTAAATGTAGCTACAGTCCCAGTCACAAGAAATAAAAACTGTGAAAGTACTGTAGTTGCCCATTCCCTAGCGTAGATCTCTATGGAGAAGAACGGGCAAGAAACTCCATGGACACTCTTTTAAATCATAATGTTGTTACAAAATCTAGTTTACATCATTCCTGTTGAGATGGTGCATTATGTGAGAACAATGTAGCAAGATGTGCACGATAAAAGTGTCCATAGTTAAAACTAACAAAAACAATTCAAAAATAAAATAATTAATTAATTAATAAAAACAAAAGCCGTGGCAACTAAGAGCTGACCAGTCCCAACCGACAGCCCCCTTTCACGAACATGACGCATGTATCAGCACCATTCAACTCAACCATTTTGAAGGGAACTAAATGACCCGACACACGCGCCACCATCAGCGGGACATTTGAGTGAGCATGACATACTCTTAACCGCCAGGGCACATTCAAGTCAAAAAATAAAAACGTAGGTTTCCAGCGAATGATAGCATTCTAGTACATGGCACTCACACAATATGGGATATGAGGTTATATAATACTAAAGATATTGAATTTATACAATGCAAAGATAGTTGTACAATCTTCAGCAGCTCCAACAATACCATTTAATGCTATCCATTTATGCGACCCTGTCCTTGTGGAGCAGGACCGGCATTGAGCCAAGCATTTTTATCAGCGATATAATCGTCCAATTTGTAAAATGCTTGCTTACACAGTGTGCGTTTAATGCAAGTTTTAAATTTGGTTTCATTTAGTTCAAGAATGCTTTGTGGAATTTTATTATAGCATTTCAAACAGTACCCCATGAAAGACGAGTCTACTTTAGCGAGTCTGAAGCCAGGCTGAACTAATTGGTCTCTATTTCTAGTACTGTAATTGTGTCTGTCACCTCTTTTACCAAAAAGATGAAGATTTTTTCTGACATACATTATGTTTTCGTAGATGTATTGACAATTAGGTTTCATCAATTAGTTAGGTTCCTTTAAACCCTGCGGACAGAAATACCCCTATTTCTGTCCGCCCACATGTCCGTCACATGTTTCGGTCGGACAGTACTGGGCCCTATCCAATAAAGCTGACAATCCGACAAGTCCGACATATGTCAAAAAGTGACAACTCGACAATTTTTCTGTTTAATAAAACTTACAGGCGACAAAATTGTCATGGTGGAAAATTCACAAATATGTCGGACTCTTTTTTTTCTTGACATTTTTCTGTTTTATAAAACTTTATATGCGACAGCTGACAGGTGACAATTTGTCGTGAAAAACTTGTCAAATCTGCTTTATTAAACAGAAAATTGTCGTGACATGTTGACATATTTGTAGAATTGTCCGACAATTCTAACAGGCGCGTTACCCTCTGTCGCGAAATCATATTTTGAATTTTGAAGGTGTAAAAAGTGTATTGAAAAAGTTTATTACAAAAAAAGTGGTACTTACGTCGAGCAGTGAGAGTAGTGATGATGAATACTTGGAACAAATACAAACGCAACAGAAATACATCATCTGTAAAAATTTCAACTGTTTAACTATCACGGTTCATGAGATAACGCCTGGTGACAGACGGACAGATAGACAGACAGACGTACAGCGGAGTCTTAGTAATAGGGTCCCGTTTTACCCTTTGGGTACGGAACCCTAAAAATCGTTTCCACATACACAATGCGAATATTTCATACATCCCTACACAATATAATACATCATATCTAATTGATAACTGCTTTGCCCTTAGCATAACGCTCCTTATCAGCACAAGTTTGCTCGTCCATCCTGAATTTTGCATCACATCTAAGTTCATAGAGATCAAGTTTATCATACCTTTGCACTAAGGAATTAATTTTAGGGAGACTCCTATTACATCCCATTAGTAATTGAAGCGGACTCTTACCCGTACTTTTTACAATTATTCAGCGAATTAAAATCATTGACATTGATTTCGACTAACGGGGCTTTGGACTGCAGGCACAGGTTAATTGACTTTAACAACACTCGCTTTCTTCAGTCTTTCGTCTCTCTGTTTTGAAAAACACGCTTGCTCTGTATGACCAACTTTATGACAATAAGAATAGGTACTCCACTAGGTTTTTCTCGTTTGGTTTAGTCGCAGAGTATTTAAAGGAATCACTACAAGACGCACCTGTCGATTTTACTCGCGATTTACAATATGATGTCTATCGAGGGCTATAAAGTCAGTAGGCGTGTTTTTAACAGATCTGAACGTACCTGGGAATCTGAACGTACCTGTGAATCTGATATACCTGCGATAACAACTTCAATCTGGTTAGCTTCACTCCAAGCAGGCTCCAACCGGTCGATCATGGCAAGCTTGTTAGTTGATTATGTACTCCACTTAAGTTCTGGCACGATCACTAGAACACTGCACCACATCTTAAAAGAGGTCATGGAATCTCTTGGTCGCCGTAAACTGTCTTGATGAAAGGTCCTTTGCTTTATCCCACGTTTTTCACAATGGGTACGACTTTGAAGCCCACTTGCGCGCTCGGCCTCGAAGATGTGTAAACGCGACGGTTCACGTTTCATAATCGGTCCACGAATTTTCAGTAGACCATCATGGTCTATTTCGTCGCACCACTGAGCAGGCGTAAATTCACAAACATCGGAGTCAAAGGTATGTAGGAAGTAGACGTTCGTTCGGTTTCATTTTCTTTACGTTGGTTTTCGGAGTTGAGGCATCAGCATTATTTCGAAAACTTTCGACCATGCCGCGGAAAAACGAGGTCCTCATATCACTAGATAAGGCTGTAAGACGATCATCCATTTGTGTGGTCGTGTTTTGATCGTTACCTATTGTTTGAGATTGAGTATGCACCGGCGCTATTTTCAGCACGTGGTGTGGTCATATCACGAAATTATTCACTTTCCGTAGACACGAAAGGTTGGGTAAGCACATTGGAGGAGTGCTGTTCCGATCCCACCGCTGCTGTCGGAGATGGAGCAGTGTTTCGATTCAAAATGTTATGTATCCGCCATAATACGAGTTTTTTTTACAGAATCAGTGCGCACAACCGGCGCGGTCTCGCTCTGGATGTCCATCGTCGCGTCCCGTTTTCTAACTTTCCCGCCTTTTCTTGACATCTGTCACATGTCAAACGTCACACGACATTTCATAGACAACCTCGGCTCGATCTACTGACTCTATGATATCTGTTATCGATTTGATATATCGACTAAGGTATCTCAAGTGCTAATAGATGATGCTAGTAGTATGTAAACAAACATTTTACTTCATTACTCGACATAGATATTTATTGAACCCGTCCCGTCTCGCCCTATACACTAATTACACTTACTAGTAGATAATATCTGTGCGTTGGTTTCTTATTTCGTAGTGTAAAACCGTGAAAGTCTAAAACATTACCGACTATTTATTTACATTATATTAATAAAAATATGTACAACTATCAACAGGGCGTCGAAAAATTCGTCCACATCGCTGTCAACTGAAATAGTGCCCAGAAGGCTGGCAGCATTGCCACGTTGGATGGCAATGCTGATTCTTTGGCCAAAAAATAGGTCCGCTCTTTGGCGTGGCAGAGCTAGCTCTATGTGATACACAAACATTATACAGCCGTATGTTTTCACATTAACTTGCACATTTGTAGTTTTAGTCACCGCATTTAGGCCTCGTTTCATAATGAATAAGTAAATGTATAATGTGCGTACCGTTGCGTTGACCAATCGAATTGTAAGTTAAGTTCTTCAAGCTTTGATGCTGTTCTCCGCTATTTTTGTGTTGTGAAGAGTCATCATCATCTGCCTAGCCTTTTCCCAACTATGTGGAGGTCGACTTTCTGTCTAACTGGATGCAGCTGAATAAGTATGTTACATGGACCATATTGTTGAATATTTAATTACATTCAATAAGTGGGTATTAAGTTTATAAATAACTGTACTTACAAATACAGTTTACCCATTATTTTAAATAATTGACCACAAGCCACACCACTCACATTACAATTCGATGAGTTGGATCCGAATGTGTTAACTGCCGGTAGTTTAGATAAATCGATAGATAACTATTAGAGTAGTTTTAATAGGTGTCTACGTGTACGTTTTTTTTTTTTTTTTTTTTTTTTTTTTTTTTTTTTTTTTTTTTTTTTTTTTTTTTTTTTTTTTTTTTTTTTTTTTTGACTCTGACCATCGCCGAGTAAGGTCGTCTATTCAGTTCCGCTTGCCCATCTGGTACAAATAAAAAAAAAAACGGACGTCGCCGCCGAGTCGTAATCGTAGTTTGCTAGTATTGTACATACTTACCTACTATTAATTTTAGTCGTTTTGAAATCTATAATCGCGAGTGTTTGCAAATAGTGAAATCTCCGAACCAAAAATTGCAGTGACATATCGTGAACTTATATAAGATTAGCAAGATTATGGTTTAAACATTTACGCAACCAAAAACAGTGTCACAGTGTGGTGCTAGGTACCCTGTCCACGACGCCTAAGGCTGCGGTAGCAGTGCAGCGGACGCTGAAACTCGGTGAACTCGTTTAATTTATTGATCTTAAATTAACACATATTATTTTTCAGCCAACCAGCAGCCACCTGTGTAGAAGTCTGAGATTTCCCAGTTTATCTATCTAGGAATACGTTATTGTGCATGATACTTTCCTCTATTTATAAAACCAGGTCCCCACATAAACAATCCACGTACCTACTATTAAAAGCGCGTGATACCTATTTCTGTGTTAAAAATATTAATCCTTGTAGAAAGTAGACCTGACGATATTAAAATATAAATATGATAAGTGCCCTGGCTTCAACTTTACTGGAAGAGTAGCCAAAATTGCACACGTCTATTATCATATGTTCTGTATATGTTTAGCAATAAACACACGACTATTATCATATTGTGTAAATTCACACAAAATCAGGCCTTGTATATAATAGCCTCACTGAGAATAGCTTCCATGATACCCATAACTTCAGTTTATGCAATTGCCTGTAACATCTGGAGGCCATAAAACTTTCAAGCAAACAAAACGCTAGCCTAACCCTTTAAATCAATAGGACAGAAAAAAATCGTTACGCCATAAAACAATAGAACAGTCTGCTAAATTGTTTTTGTCTGCCTCATTCTGGGTCCCTACGTACACATCTGGCAAAAAACACAAAGGGGGACCCTGCTCTCTTCTATTACCTACGAAACGAAAAAAATTACAAACCCGAACCATCAACAAAGTAACAAAGCGACGTCTAAACACACAAAACAACGCGAGATTAATAAAAATCCTGGTAAAGTATCACTAGCTAATAAGCCCTTTTTACAGGTACGATATCTAATAACATTCTCCGCAGATTAAACCACCAAGGGTACCCACATTATAAAGAACCGCAAAAAGCAAAAATAGCAACACATGTCGAATCCTAGTGAAGTCACAACAAAGAAAGCAAGAATGGAGCAGCACAACTGTAGCAAACAAGATTCATTATCATCAAATCTAAATATGGAAATAGTCCATATGATTGGTGACGGGAACTGCCTTTTTAGAGCCATAGCGCATCAAGTAAACGCCATATTTTTTCTGACGTTCGACCATCACATGATAAGAAGAGACCTGGCTAAATATGTCGAGGAAAATCAACATCAGCCGAACATAGCACTAGCGCTCGCGGGAAACCTGCCTACTACTGCGAACCTAAGAAGCGCACACGAGCAAAGGAAGAAATATATCGAACAACAATACAAAGATGGCGTTTGGGGTGGTGAAGATATCATCATTGCAGCAGCCGAGTACTACTACATCAATGTAAAAGTATATCAAGCCGGGTCCAATGCTCCCATTACATATCGATGCAGAGATCCACAACACGCCGTAGCCACTATTAACTTATTATATCAGAATAACCACTATGACAGCCTTAGCACACCCATTAACTCTCAAGACTCTGCAACAGAATGCACACTACGCAATACGATAAGCACAAACACAACGTTATCGCCGGATGAACAAGTTGACCCCACCGGATATGCAATACTAGGACCTCCACCCTGCCATAAAACTATAACAGATATTGATAGTGTCAAAATAGCAACCTGGAATGTCAGAGGCACCGCCACACATTCAAAGAAAAATAACATTGACAAAACCTTGAAAGAGAAAGGGATACACATAGCATGCCTACAGGAAACAAACATGAGTACCGGAATATTTAACTCAAAACACTATATCTGGCACCTCAGTGGCTCTACCAAACGGCGTGGCCTCGCGTTACTTGTAAGAAAAGACACGACGATAACAATTCAAATAACAAGAAGAAATACAAATGCCATGGCGGCAGTTATAACAGCTCTCTGCAAAGGACAATCTGTGAATTTGTATATTATTACAACACACATACCAAGCACTAAGTCAACTAAGTCATTTTCCGATCTGATCAACTGTATCAATGCAAAGCCTAAAGGGTCAAACATGATCATCCTAGGAGACTTTAATGCGCACATAGGAAAGCAAGACATAAAAACCAATGGAAATGAAACGATATACAAAATTGGTGCTAACTTGCTGCACACAATATCGAATAACAATGGTGAAATCTTATTAGATATAATAAAAAGAGAAAACCTTAGAATAGATACATCAAGAGGCAGATCAAGCCTAAAAATAACATGGAAATCTGGAAGCAGAAAATCGCAAATTGACCATATACTTACTGCTGCGGACGAGCCAAATATATTTAAATACATAAAAGGCGAGTGGAGAAATAATATATCAGACCATAAAATTATTTTCGCGGATATTATCATTCCGAAACTCAAAAGGGAGAAAAGAAACTCAACACTGCATATGCTGAAACCCAACGAAAAACCAATGCACAAATCTGAGCCTGAATTCAACCACAGAAATTACGACTATAGCCGACTTCAAAGTGCGAAAATAATCAAAGAATATCAAAAGGAAATTAAAAGCCAACCTCGGGTAATGAATCTACAAAACAAGCAAAATAGTCAACTAGTCCCATGGGATTCCATTATGAATATAATGAAATCAGCAGCAGGAAAAATGCTTATAAGCAGGCCAATCAGATCCAGAGAACATAGAATCGCGCTCGCGAAACTACAAAAAGCCAAGTTCATCAAAAACTGTTACCCTAGAGAAGCATTTGCAATCAAACAACTAAGCGAAGCAAGACACAATTTGCAAAATACAAGAAATAAAGAAGAAGAGGAAAAATGCGAAATATTCTTTAGAAACCTAAGCAGAACACATCCATCACAACGAATGAGAATCACATACGATTTTTACAGGAGACATATAATGAACAAGAAGCGCAACAAAAAACAACATTTTATACCCATGTCAAGGTGGGAAGAAGAGATAAAAAAGTCAGCAGGTCCACGCATAGAACTCCTACCCGATGAAAACCCATCAGACGCAAGAGAAAACCCATCAGAAGAGGAAATAAGTGACATCATTAAAAGCATGAGCAACGGTAAAGCACCAGGCGCCGACAAGGTGGTGTCAGAGCTATTCAAAGCCTTGCCAACAGAAATGCTATCGGAAATTATAAAGCACATGCAGGCAGCATGGGTAAACAATGATATACCAATGTCTTGGAACAAAACGATCCAAATTCCGGTGCCTAAAAAAGCAAAGCCAGACGGAATTAATGACTACAGAAAGCTATCCATGTGTAATGTGGGATATAGGATATATGCGAACTTTCTTCTAAGCAAACTGGATGCTTCAATAAAAGAATTAGGAAGTTACCAAGCAGCTTTCCTTCGCAATAGATCGACCGACGACCATATGTACACACTTAGGAGAATTCTCGACGAGGAATGGAGAGCAGGCTCAAAAACCTATGTGCTGGCGTTAGACATCGAAAAAGCTTTCGATACACTGGATCTAAACTGCCTAAGAGACATTTTAGTAAGCAGAACTAACAAATTTCTAACAAATAGAATCATTAAGGCATGCATGAACGAATCCACCTGCATAAAATGGTTTGGGCAGCAAACTGAACCGATGCACAAAGGCAAAGGAGTCAAACAGGGATGCCCGCTGTCCCCACGGCTATTTACCATAGTAATGGACGATGTTCTCAGAACACTAGAAGAAGAAATAGAATGCCTTCATCTAGACCAAGATCATGAGATTCAACTTCCAATAATATTGTCATTTGCAGACGATGTGATAATAGCAACAAATAATCTCAGTGAACTGGACGAAATAGTTACCAAAATCAAACCGTTACTGGAATCAGTCGGACTACACATTAATGAAACGAAAACAAAACTAGTAATCAGAGACCCACACAGTACCGAAACCCGAAGTCATATTAGAATTGGAGGAACCAGTATTCAACCAGTAGACGAAATCAAGTACCTAGGCACGTATATAACATCGACACTTAACAGAAACAACACAGTCAACGCTAGATGCAAACAAGCGATGCGCAACTCCAAGGCATTAACATCCTTCATAAAAAACACAAAAATGGAGTGGAAAACCGCGCGGCTTATCTATAAAATGGTCATAGAACCAGCAATGACCTACGGTCTTAAGGCAGCAGCACTCACAAAGGCAAACCGATCGAAACTCAGAAGATACGAAAGACTCATTCTTAAAGATATGATAAAGAGTACGCGAAACCCTCCGAACAGAAAAACACGCGAAATTCTTATGGGAAAAACAATAACCAAAAAAGTTAAATGCCTACGGTTATGCTACTACGGACACATCCTCCGGCGACCAGAGCGGCACGTACTACACGCAGCTTTCAGATACAAGGCAAAACGGTTAAAAGTTGGAAGACCAATATATACATGGAACGAGTCACTCCAACAAGACATGGAATATTTCAATATAAGCAAAGAAGAATGGATTCAGCTAGCAGCAGATAGAGAAAAATTCAGATCAGCCACCCAGGAAATATACCAGCTTAGCGAAACTGACAGCGAAACAAATACTACTGATGAAGAAACATATACGAGAACATGATATTTCATCGCAATCACCAAAAACGAACATGCCTCTCCAATGCTAGAAGAGAACAATCAGACGAAGATCAAAACACCAATGCTCATTCCTATGGATTGTACCCGTCTTTACCACTATTCCTATATTGGCTCTAGGCTGCATAGTCGGTCGATTGTGCCCGACTGGCTGCGGTTGGTCGGGCTTCCTCTCCCATCCCAGAGCATGTCTTTCCTTACAAAATCGTGCCCCCTGGTGTATCCGGCTTGTCCGGGTCAGGCTTGCTCCTGGCTGGGTGTGGTGCTCAATCATCAATCATCATCATCATCATATCAGACCGCGTAGTATGGCCACCATACAAACGGACTCGAGAAAAGAATTGACAAAATGGCAGATTTCTTTTGCGGGCTGATCAGCGGTTCTGAGGTCTCACGTTAAGTTTTAGTCCTCCAAATATATTTTGTTGCTAGTGAAATCCTTGAGGGATAAACTTTTAGTAAAATCACACAGAAATGATACGAGTACTAATACGCACTGTTGATGGAACTGGCCTTGTACCAAAACCCAAGTAACACATCAAAGCAGTATATCGGCCGGATTACATAGCATTTCTGTGTCGTTTTAGCATTTTGAGTTAGTTCTATGATAGCATTACAACCGTTTTTACGGCTACTGTAATGCTTATTTGAGCACAAATTATGCAGATTTTGGAAAAGTTTTAAAATTTAGTTTATTTAAGACAGTTTAATTATCTAGGTAGTTTCTTTAGAATCCTGGGTGAGAAAGAGTGACGTGAATTCGGTTTTTATACATATATATGATGTTAATTAAATTTAAAAAATCACAAGAATTGTTTTTATTAAAAACTCTAATGGCGTCTCGGTTACAACAGCCTTCAGAGTTTGCTAGAACCATTCTACCGGTTAAGCCGCTAGTATCGACCATTGTAGACCTTTCAGTTCTATGATGGTGGTATTGACGCTCTATTGTACTCTTCTAGGTATATATCGGTAATTAATACATCTTTTTAAGAGTCTAAGGTGGTACAACGGATTATTGTAACTCCGTTGTACAACCTGTTTCTCTGGTGTAGATATAGAGTTACAAATATGCTATATACCACCTAAAGCGCTTTAAAGGTAGCTTGTAACTCCATTTAAACACTGTTTAGTCCTGTTGTAAGGCTATTGTAGCACCTGCCTGTTAAAAAGCGATTGAATACGCTACTGTACCACTTAAGTAGTATACTAAACCCCTTGAACGGCTATTGTAGAACCTTCAGGTTGTACAGAAGTGATTGAATTAGCTTGTGTGCTAGTTGGGATAGGCATTATTTTACTGCTTCAAATGCTCTTGTAAACCCAAAGGCACTAAAAACCGCTGAAAACTGTATACTATATTCATCACCGCTGCTTTCAAAACGGTGAAGGAAAACATCGTGAGGAAACCGGCATGTCCTAGAACCAAAAATTCGAAGACATGTGACATCTACCAATCCGCACTGGGCCCGCGTGGTGGATTATAGCCCATTCCCTCTCATTGAGAGGAGGCCGTGTCCCAGCAGTGGGAACATTATAGGCTGATGATGATGATGATGATGATGATGACTTCATTTTTATTATGCACTTGTGTTGTGCATGTTTCTGGCTTCAAGTAGAGTCGAGGCATAACTTGTTCATGCATCTATCTGCCTATCCTTTTTCCAATTTTGTTGGAATCGTGTTCAGTCGTACCGCATTAACAGGGTGGATACGGTAAACCTGCCCCGTTAACCGTAAGGGAAACACTATCCGTTGCAGCTACACGAAAATGATTTTAGAAGATTAACCATATTTCTTTTTGTTATTTCAGTTTTTCTATAAAATGTACAGTTAGTTAGAAAATGGCCATTTTACACAAAACATTGTAGGTCCTAAGAAAAAATTGTGAATCTGACATATAATAGAAACGAAATTAAAACCGACTCCAAAAAACACAAAAAAGTGAAAAGTTACTTTATTTTTCCCTTTTTGTGTTTTTTAGAATCGGTTTTTTTTTTCTGAAAAACAGTTTTTATTTTTCACTTTTAGTGGTTCACTTGTGCTTACTCCTTCACAGCGTAGCGGCTTGATGTTATGTTATGAACTGGTGTAAACAATAGATAGACATGAGATTTCAACAATCCAATCAAGTCGGAGTTCCGTTGCCTATCTCCGAAGTTCCTCATCAGATCTTCACCAAATTGAAATGGGACCCCTTTAAGAAAGTTCTCTTCCAAAACGCTCAATATTTCTCCAGGATCCCATCATCAGATCCCGACTTGATGATTATGGGACCACCACCTGGGAAGTATACCTACCTGTGAAGTATGTAGTTGCCTTTCAAACAAAAAATGAATTATTCAAATCGCTCCAGCCATCTTCGAGTAATCGGGGAACATACTTAAAACAAAATAAGGTTCCGACGAATTGAGAACCTCCTCCTTTTTGAAGTCGGTTAAAAAAGAAAGGATCACGAAGACGATATGTAACTTTACGTTATTTACGATTTTTCACTTTTTAGTACCAACTCCAGCAATGGTTGGTCCGATCTAAGTTATTGATCGTTATTAGAAACAGTATCGATAAAAAAATATCAAGGTAGGTAAAAAAAATCCAAAAAAATGTATAGGGAAAAGTTTTTTGCACTTTCTGACTTTTTAATTTATGCATTCGTTCATAGACAACTTCCCATGCAATACCAATACGATCCAGAAATGAAGCGCGACTCGACGGTTTGGGTGTTCCAAAACGAATCAACGCCTACCAAAGTCAACCGTTCTAGAAGCGGGGGCATATATCATACTAACTGGCAATATGGCATACTAACAAATACTTGGCTGAAGTTTTCTATGTTGTGAGCAACAAGCGACCAAACACGGCTCCGCAGTGCTTACGACCCTGACCAAGCACCGTCTGAGTTATTTATTCCCGAAAATAAAAAATCTGCTCTAAGGGAAGGGATATAAATTTTGTCGCCGGACAGTTTAACGCACAAATATCATTATTAAATGTAAACCAAATAGCTTGTTCGACCATACATATAAGCGATGCTTCATCTCTTGTCGTGCTCTTTATGCAATGAAACTTACACTCTGCAAGACCTTTGCTAGGATAATACTAAAGCTGTCGATGTGTCTCGATTGAACACGATGAGCCGGGCAGGGCAGAAACTGCGGCAAATACGAGTTGTGACCTGTCTCACCGCACACTGCGAGTGAGTGTGGAGTGGAGCCCCCCGCTGGGTTTGGGTTGGGTTGATGTTCCCCGTCATCAACCCAACCCAAACCCAGAACGGGTTACATTTGGCTAGATTGGTTATGCAGCGGGCAGTTAGAAACGGCTGCCTGTCAGATAGCGGTTAAATTAAATACAATTATTTTTGTGACGCCATACTTTGTGTGCAGGGCAAGCGCGAGCACGGCGCCGGCGTACGAGCTGACGGCGAGCGGCGGCGCGTGCGCAGAGTCTCCCGGCGCGCACGCGCCGCACCAGCCTCTTATGCAGCAAGCCTCGCACCAGCACCACCATGACCCGCGCAAGAGAAAGACTTCACATTAGTAAGAACCTACTCTCTCTACTTTAATATAATCCTTCTAATTAGGCTCTGATACGCATACAACCATAATTATATGACCACACGAGTTTAGATCACAAATACAATCAAATTTTCATCACACTGATACTCAAAACTTACTTCGCGAAATGTATTGTATTGTACAACGGGCTGGTGTTCGCAACTCCACGTCAAAGCGCATATTTTGCATATGAGCTATAATCCACCACGCGGGCCCAGTGCGGTTTGGTAGATGTCACATGTCTTCAATTTTGTGGTTCTAGGACATGCCGGTTTCCTCGCGATGTTTTCCTGCACCGTTTTTGAGAGCAATGGTGATGAAATAAATTACACAAAGTAATGCGCCTGCCTGGGTTCGAACCCACGACTTTACTGTTCATAAGTCGGCCCGCCACCACTGGGCCACCGCTGCTCTCTCTTCGCGACATATTTCTTATTCTTTTGTATTACAAATCCATACCATGGCAACCGATCATACAAATTTTATTTCTTACTTATCATCAACGTCATTATCCACCTCATCATATCTTCACCTCCTGGTATGGCTCTTGTCCTACCCAACTTTATTTGAGTTACATTAGATTCAAAATCGTAAACCTTTGTACATCTTCGGGATTAGAAGTTATGATCTTTGTAATTACTTATTCACATTCCACGCCTTCGCGTTACACAACACATCCCGTTTTGAAGGCTTTAGTGATGATCAGCTGAGCTCTAGCTCCAGACAAACTGACCCTAATTTCACTCGGGAAGCGCGCGTCCTAGGATGCCTCACGCCGTGTGCTGTATGCATCTGTTGAAGCTTCATATTATTTTTTTGCTTACGAAATCCTCCACCCTCGGATGTTAGGGGTCGAAGGGGTCTGTCAGACTCTTACTGACTAACATGCTCATCGACAACCGTCGAACGGGATATTGAAGCAGCTCGTCAGGCTTTCCCGCCGAGGCAATGGTCCGCCTGGACATGGCGTGCATGTCCAGGCGGACCAGTTCTTTTCAAAAGACGCAGTTCTTTTCAAAAGACGCAGTTCTTTTCAAAAGACGAAAGGACTTCAGTGTCAAGATTTCAGGGTAGTAATCCGGCCGAAGGGCTCGCTATCTCGAAGGAGAGGGGTGCCAACTGCAGGAAGTGGGCTTTTTTTTATTTTTGGATGGGAAATCATCAAATGACTTGTCCCACTCTGGGCGGAGCGGGAGGGAGTGTCAGACTCTTACTGACTAAAACCCATCCATATTCCTTCCTCGCCCTTTATGTTCCGGGGCCGCGTTATCTCTTTCGAACAGGCCCGTAACCCCGGCAGGCTTCGGCCGGGCCCCTCCCCTTATGCTGACATCTCTTTGAGGCGCGCGTGGAACACGAACGCGCCGTCACGGCCTGTCGTCAGGAAGTGGGCTCCAATACCAACCGGCTGTAGAGGACGATCGAGTCCAGCCCAGGTCATCATCGACTCGAGACCGATGCAGAAACCTCCTATTTTTTAGTAATGTTTTTAATTGTACACACAAAACTACATGTAATGTGTTATTATTGTTATTATTATTCATGTCCAAAGGCGAAGGACCCAGAAAAGCGGCCCTTTCCGAGGCCCATAGAAACAGAAGGCCTCAAAACGCACCGCTATCTATATCTTTTTTTTTTATCTATCTTTTTTTTTTTTTATTATTTGGGACAAGCCCGCCACACACTCCCAAACCACTGTAACTCCTGAAAGCCAGAATCAACAGTGGCGACCACCAGAAAAGCGCCGAAACAATGAAGCTCGACGAAGTCCCAGAGAATGAATTTAACTGTCTTAGATCCCGCAACGAAATTAATCAGAAAGTATAGCGGAGGAGTAGGAAAAAACTGTAATTTCCACTTCCCTCCATATCAGCAGGAGACAGAACGAAACAAGGCCAATAGGCGCAAAGGGACGTTTACAACTGGGATAGGCCCAGTTGCCTAGCACCACGGATAAATATTAACGTTAATGGGTCCTAAGTAGAGAGCTGTTATATTTGATTCCAATAATAGGTATGGCAAAAACGCTTGAACGCACGGAAATTTGCTCTAGTTTCTACAAGGTCCGTATAGTAAATAACTCCGGATGTAACCTGTACACTATCCAACATAATATTGCGTTCATTTTGCCAAAGACTACACTCCCACAAAATGAGATGAGCAGATTGTTCATATTCGCAGTCAGATGACTATCTATCTATCTACATATTATAATGATAAGGTCGAACGCCTCACGCGTTTATCGTGGTGTTCATTCATTTTTACAAAGTAATCCTCGAAGCTCACCAGTCAGAGATGTATTAGTGTCATTGCAGCTAGGGCATGTCATTACCCGATCATTTTAGTATCCGGATATTACGGATAGTTCGGGTAGGAATTATAAAAAAAAATATATATATTGATACCCACTGTTACACAGGAGTGACTGGATATCTGTTGAAACTGTCAATACAAATGTTTAACAAAATTGTTGTCTAATATTTTTAACCGACTTCTAAAAAAGGAGGAGGTTCTCAATTCGGATGTTTCTATTTTTTTTTATGTTCGCGCATAACCCTATCTACATATTGTTACATCGGACCTACTAGAACATTCGAGAAAGCCAGTGATTACAGTGTGTGTACGTTAGAAGTTCGAGAGCATTCTATTATTATTAGTTTTAAAGTTAGGTAGGTACAAACTCGCGACCTATTTATACAAAGACATTAGAATTTCGACCGTACGCCTAGGACATAAGGTTCATATTTGGTTGTTTTATAGAAGTAGCTTATACCTACTACTTTTATAGGTAATACCTACCTTGTAAGTAGGTACCTACTAATCTTTTGTTAGTGTTTTTTATGACCCTCTAGAACAGGGCTGTCCAAACAAAGGCCCGCGGGCCGCATGCGGCCCGCGGCTTGTTTTCATGCGGCCCGCGACACACATTTTAATCTCAAAATAGTTTTGGACACAAATAGTTTAGATAGTATTATTCGTTGTTAAAACATGTACTCAATACTTGGTATAATTTATTTATCTTAAGGCTGATTTTATAGTCACGCGTTTCAGCAGCGCCGTCGGAGCGCGCGCGCTCGGTTATGTATTGGGGTAGTAGTAGCGTTTCAAATTCGCGCGCTTGAGCAGCGCCGTTCGGTGAACGCGTCCTATTCGCGCGGCGCTGTCGAAGCGCGCGCCGCTCATGCGCTTCTACGGCCATTGTGCGTTTCAGTGTGACGCCGTTGAGACGCGCCGTTAGGTACTGTTGTGTACAAAGTGAATCACATCGATACAGGACGAGTAATTGAGGAAGTGCGATTTAGAAGATGTTTATGGGACCCGGCCGATGAATTTTATAAGAATAATTTTATAATCTTTCCATAAAAAGTAAATAGCCAGTACTCTAACCGCATTGCCGTTCATTTTGTATGTTTGTACACGACTGTCTCACAGCAGCGAAACGCGCCTTACTAATGTCGTTTTATAGTGCATCGCTGTTCAAACGCGCGCTGTTCAACAGCGCGCTGCCCAACGGCGCGTCTAGCGGCGTGACTATAAAACCAGCCTTAGTCTTGCAACATTCCATTCGCATGATCACTTAAAAGTGAAGCTACTTTTAGTATTATTGGGGGAATTCCCAGAAAGTATTTTGTTTTTGTCGAGTGAGGATTTGTTGTTGACCGTATTAGTTAAGTTTGTGCTTCCACTTAGTTCGTATCGGAACTTCTTACTTACACCGCTTTGAATTTTACACATTATAATAAGTAATTAGCAGCAGTTTTGAAAAAAATACTTTACCAACTGCATTATGTCTACGAAGAAGCGAAAATTAAGTGATGAACATCGAGATTAATGAATCGAGAATGGATTTTTTTAAGATCCTTGGCGACCGTTTCCCCAAGCTAAAAAAATTTGGCTTGAAAATGGGATCGATGATGGGCAGCACTTATTTATGTGAAAGTGCATAAATAAGTGCTGCCAATGAATTTTATAAAATCCAAGTATAGATCTTCACTGTCAGATAAATCTTCTTCATGCAATGCGCCTGGCAACAGCGAATGTTGACGTGGATATCGATACTATTGTTAAAGATAAATTAACGAAAAATCAATAAACATAGAAAGACAAAATTATCCTGTATTTTATTTACTTGACAACTGAAAATATTTTTCTGGCCCTCCAGCTTTTGTATGAAATTTAATTAGCCCGCGAAGGTGTATAGTTTGGACAGCCCTGCTCTAGAATATTCGTGGTTATTCTGGTGTGTCTGTTGGCGAGTATAAATAGAGCGCTCAGGGCCGCGACAGTCAGTCTTGTTTTGGCTACACAACGAAGCGAATCGAAGCGAACTTGAAGTGCGATATCTAAGCGAATAGTGAATAGTAGTGTATTGTAGTGTACTTGTGATTAAGTTTAAATTGTTTTGTGGTTAATAAAGTTATTGTGTTGTTTAATCGGTAGTAATTAATTTATCTCATACCCAGCTCGTAACAATATTATAATGATAAGGTCGAGCGCCTCACGCGTTTATCGTGGTGTTCATTGCTTTTTACAAAGTAATCCTCGAAAATTGTCATTTTGTTGAAGTGCAGCATTTGAGGTACAGGCTTTTGATTTTCGATAATAGGTGTCGTAAGATTCCTGGATTGCATTTCCGGTTTTTCATCTGTTATTGGCCTGTTAGTTACTTCGCTTGTAAGGAAATCATCTTCTGTGAAAACGTCACTATTAAAGGGACTAATTCCGGTCTTTTTAAAACCAGATTTGATATTAGTTGGTGTCATAGCTTTTTCAAACGCCTGTCCAACAAGTTCAGCCACATTATAAATGCTCAAAGTCTGTCCTGGGTGTCGAATCATCCATGAATCTGCAGCAGCGTTATAGTACTTTTGGAATGGGCCATATACCGGAACATCTAGCGCTTGTAACTTATGACTTGTGTGCGGAGGTATTGTAAGAAGATGCACTTCATTTTCCTTAGCAATGTTCAAGACTTCCGGAGCTAAGTGGCTTTCATGGTTATCCAAGATAACAAGAGTTGGATTGTCTTTCGTGGAAGACGTCATTTTGACAAAATGCTTCATCACATCTGCAAACAATTCACCTGTCATCCAGCCAGTAGGTTGAGCAAGACCTAAGGTGCCTGGGGGTGCTCCTGTAAGCATGTGAATCTTAAAGTTCTTTCGCGGAAACACCATTGCTGGTGGTAAGGCAGTTCCACTGGCTGAAACCATGCAACAGGTGGTAACTAAAGTGCCTCTCTCAGCACTGGTGACTTTGTTTAGCTGCTTTGATGATTTTGACGCAAATACTCATTTTGGCTTTTGAACTGTGGTTGTTTCAGTTTCTAAACTGAGAACCCGTGTGCCATCTCCATAACTAGGGTACCTTTGCATAATAGAAAATAAATTGTCAAAAAACGTTTGCACGTTGTGTCTGTTAAAAGACGTTGCCCTTGATAGGCTACATACCTCCGGTTTTAAGAAGTCTTATTTCGAGGTGTCGCTTCCTGAAGCCGTAACTCCAGTCAATGCCAGCCATTTTCCGCTCTTCCCAAGCTTTTGAATTTTTTAGGTTATAGAACTTTGCCGTCTCATAAGCTAAGTGTCTTGTTTCCACAGTGTCGAGACCATAGCACATTTTCGAACAAGTCTGCACTAAATATTGTTCTAATGCGTCTTTGAGTTCATTCGAAAATATTTTTCTGACTGCATAATTAGGTATCATAGATATTTCTGCTCCAGCCTCTGCTGTATTATTTTTTTGAACATATCGATGTAAAGTAGTGCATTTAACATTTTTTGACCTTGCAGCATCTCGCAAACTCATACCGTCTTCTACCAGTTTTACAGCCTCACGCATATTAGCTTCACTGTGCAAGACCCTATCAGTTTTTCTGTTTCGATTTCTCACCATTGTAACTTCAAAACCTGTAACAAATTCAAATAAGATCAGTCTGATACAATGGAATTGTATGGGGCACACTGGAACACTGTTACATAGAACCCCGTCTCACTGTACCCCATAGAATCTCGAAAATTTGAAACACGGACTTGAAATTGTTAGGTTATGTTTTCCATTGAACACTTTACTTCAGTTAAATACTGAAATGACTAAGATCAATAAAAAATATATATCACATACACTTAGAAGAACTTATTTTGTAAAATCTAAAGTTCTTCTGCACAAAATTGTAACCTTTTACACCTCAAAACATTTTTTATCGTCTCAACACGTTAGTGTCACACGCCGGCCATATTGCACTGCGCTATCACGTGGCAATCGAAGCGTTGTAATTGGACGAAGTGAAGGCGCGGGAATTCGTTTGTAATTTGAATAAATATTGACGGCGTTCTACTGGACCCCTGGTTCCATTGAGCCCCAACTGTCCCTACTTAATATCCCATAGTCACCAAGTCGGGATCTGATGATGGTATCTTGGCGAAATCGAGGGAACTCTTCAAATTTTATAGGATAACATACAGCGATTTTGGTATTTTTTACAACAAGTGAAGCATTTGCGTTCGATAAGAACCATTCTACCATCAGATCTGATGATGAAGCCAAGAGTCACGGAACTCCATAATGAGACAGTGTATCCTGGTCGTGTCTGGGCTTGTTGTAATTGTAACGGTATTCACTTTCCATGTGCACCAAGCACATGTAGACCACTAAAAAGTGAAAAATTTAAACCAACTTAAAAAAAAAAAACAAAGAAGTGTGAAGTGAATGAAGTCCGAGACAATAAAAATTAAATCAATCAAACAAAGGCCATTTTAATAAGGAGATTATTTTACCTATGGAGCTTTTTGGCGTTTTTTTACTGTTATTAGTCAGTATTTACTTCGGTTCACACCGCGAACTGCCGAAAGTGCCTCAGCGAAGTATGTTCGATCGCTCGCTGGCTAGCTGATGGTGTGGTGTGGTCTACTTCAACCGTCGCGCGTCCTGCGCGTATGAGCACATGTATGAAGTGGACGAGGCAGAAGGAGTATGAGAGGATCGTATGAGGTGGCGCTCTGTGCTTTCTGCCTACACCCACGGGACATAGGTGTGAGTTGAAGTACCTATGTACTTCCTAAATCAAAGCAAAACTAACAGTTGTCTATTACATCGGACAAGGAATATTTTCATGTTCATGGTTAATTCACGTGTACCTACGAGTATTACAACATTTCCTCCAAGCGAGCACCTTAACTCATGCGGCAGCGAAGCCCCTTTCGTTTGGCATTCACTGAATTTGGGGACGATGTAAACATTCGACTGGAGGGTTTCTGAACTTCGGAAATTTTGTAACTTTCTTTCTTTATCAAATTTTACTCACGTTTTTTAACTACCCTTTGCTTTCTTATAAATGGTCTACAGTGACTACAGTAGCTAGGTACTTCGTTTTGAGGGCAATATTAATTTTCATATGAACTGTAAGGTTATTAACCTCACGCGTTCATCGTGGTGTTCATTGCTTTTTACAAAACTAATCCTCGAAACTCACCAGTCAGAGATGTATCAATATCAGTATCAATGCAGCAGCCGATGGCACCGCCGCGCGGTGATTGCACATTTGTTAAAGAAATCGTATTTCGCTCGGGGCTCACTAGAGTATTTTCTGTGACCACATAAGGATATTGGATATTATTATTTTTATTTCGAATGATTAATGATTGTGTTTGTGTTATATGAGAAGATTCAATTATGTAGTGATAGTGGTAACACCGCGCGTCACGTCGTACTGCCAAATCATGGGTCTCCACTTCGAACACAAGGCACGCACCTCGGATTTATTGTGTAACTAGCTGACCCACGCCACTTCGTCTATGCACATAAAAGAGACAATGTCCTTTGTTTGATTGATATAGTGGTGAAGTCGCTGATAATAAACTATTATTATCAGCGACTTCTGAAGCTAAAGTTATTTTTTAAGTTTTATTATTTGTAAAATAGTTTTTACTTTATAGTGGTTCATATGTGCTTACCCTTTCACATCGTACCGGCGTGCATTTTTTGTTATGAACTGATGTAAACAATAGACAAATATGAGATTTCAGCAATCCCAGTACATTTGCTATCATTTATTAAGGAGTTCCGTTTCCTATCTCTGAAGTTCTTCATCAGATCTGTATCAAATAGAAAAAGGATCACTTCGAGAAAGTGCTCTTCCGATAACTACCCAAATCGCTTCTTGTGTGCCTTTAAAATTTGAAGAGTTCCCTCTATTTTTTCAGGATCCCATCATCAGTATCCTGACTTGATGATTATGAGACCACCTGGGAAGTATACACTTCCAAACAAAAAAAAAGACGAATATTCGCAATTGTACCTTACCGGTATCGACGTGGCTCATGTCCAACATGACCACATGACACCGTTTATAGAGTTACATACTTCGTATTTTGTAATATAGCAGAGAAACATAATCCCGTGCACCAATTGTCTTAAATTAGTCTCGTGCTACAAACTTAACAAATCAAGAAAATTAAAAACATCAAAGGGAAATATTTACATAAAAAATCGTGTATTGGCCGTGTTGCTCGATGTTGTAACACTTAGAGGGCGGAGGCTGGGGCGCACCGAGCGAACTTCTCCCGTGTCGCAACACTCGCGGCTCCGTATACTGTGAGCGGAAGACGTCAACACTCACAGTCTGTGATCAGCTCCTGCGGTGCACACTCGTGTTCCCGCTCAAATATATTTAGTTTTAACTTTGCACCATGGCCGGATACGAGTGGGACGACGAAGGCTTTTTCATGCTCTGTGATGTCTATGAAAAAAATCCCTCATTTTTTGATAATTTGAGCCTAACGCTCGACGAGCCTAAACAAGACGAAAAAAAGTTGGAAGAATCTACGACATTGGAGTTAGATGATATTGCGAGTCTTCTTGGGTTTGGGCATGAGCCGAAGCGATTTTGCGGCCAGCCTAGTACACCGGCTCCAAGCAGGTGAGCGGGACTCTGTGCTCCGAGCAGGACTGCACGTGTTCCTGCCGGCGCGGCGGCATACTGACCTGTGTGTTGTCTTGCAGCAGCTCCGAGAGCTTCGACCTGTCCAGCTGCGAGGCGCCGCTCGGCGCGCTGCCACCCATCCCGCTGCATGCGCCAGCCAGCGCCACGCGTAAGAGGAAGCCTTCTTCTTAGTGAGTACCTTTTCTTTTTATCTCCTTTGTAACTAATTCTTCCTATATTTTATTGAGTCTACCGTAAAGATTGGCTTTGTCAGAATCGCTAACTCATATTATGATATGTACACGCAATAGTGTTCAGGTTATCTGACAAATTTCAGTGATTTTTAGGGTTCCATACCCAAAGGGAGACTACTACTAAGACTCCACTGTCCGTCTCCAAGCCGTATCTGATGAACCGCTAGACAGTAGATATTTTCACATACGATGAATTTCAGTTGCCGCTATGACAACAAATTAAAAAAAATAACAGGGGGCAACCCTTCTACGATGGTACGGAACCCTTCGGTTCTTCATGTGAATATTGAATTATTTTCATAAATCAGGGCCTTCCACGTCAACAGCTAAAAAAAAAACGGAGCCCTTATAGGATCACTAGTGCTTTTATATATCTGGCCGTCCGTCTGTCCGTCGTTGTAGGGATCTCAAATATAATAGACTCATAACGAAGCCGCAAACGTCAAACTAAAGTAACTTTACGTAAAAGTTATTGCTGGCAAACGACTTTCTTTTTTGGGTGATTTTTTTTTTGTGATAGAACTCAATGTAACGCACTCAACACATTGTGCTCGTAGATTGTGATGAATTGCGATTGAACAGTACGGAGGTCGTGGAGGTGTTAAGAGCCCTCTTACAGTCCACTAGCGCCGCCAATCGAAAAAATGTCATAACTCGTAAATAGAATCAAAAATACAAAATATGTTCTATTATTACTGTGGAAAAGGCAATAACGTAATTGTATAACACCTTATCAACACTTGAAATATAGCTGTTTAGCTAAATCGTGCATTCAAAACATAAACGGCCGTTTTTGTTACAAATGCACGATTTAGCTAAACAGCTATATTTCAAGTGGTGACAATGTGTTATAAAATTACGGTTAAAAAATTGACGTGTAAAAGTGTTTGTGAAAACCTACTTACAAAATAAAGATCATTTATCATTTATCATTTACGTTATTGCCTTTTCTACAGTAATAATAGACCACATTTTGTATTTTTGATTCTATTTACGAGTTATGACATTTTTTCGATTGGCGGTGCTAGTGGACTGTAAGAGGGCTCTTAAAAGTAAAAAACCTTACACTAAAACGTGTTTAAAAAAAAAATACAAAAAGTTGAGAGTTTGACCCCCAATATCTTCGCAACTAAAATGTTTACAGGTATGGTGTAGAACAAAACAAATATCGCAATGACGGGGAGAACAAGCGCATTTCGGCTCCGTTAAGAGATATTTTTCACCCTTTATTTTTTTTACTTTCGTAAAATAAATTGTTTTGATTTTATTCATGAAAGTGAAAATTGACTCTGATCTCCGGAACTAACGAATCTGAAATTTTGAAAACAAAAAATACAAAATATAGGTTGTTGCTTGTAGATTACAGCCAACCCCATAAGAATTCTATCAATTAGAAATAAAGAGGACAAATAAGGAAATTAAAAAAAGGAAGTTTTGCAAACCTTACTTTGTCATATAAAAGGCTCGTAATAGGGATCTCAAATATTATTTTTGTTATTATTGTAAAATAAATAATTTTGATTTTATCATGATACAAAACGAAAATTGGCCTCCGCCCTCCCCCCTGATCTCCGAAACTACTGAGCCTTTAACTTTTAAAAATAATACAAAACATAGTTAATTGCGCTGGGCATTGTACGGAATCCTCTCCACGCTAGGTCAACTCGCAGTTGGCCGGTTTTTTTTTTATGTCAATGTATCGGTTAGGCTCCAAGACAGAAAACGCTTATTGAACAAATAAACCGACATCAACGCATTTTGGCATTTTAAAACGACCATGAAATGATCGTTCGACCACAACGCGTTCCTGAAATAATTATTGTTATTTCGACCAAAATATCTTTGTCAGCGCCCCCGAAAGCTACAAAAGCGACAACCTTGACTTCCGCCATCTTGGATTTTCATTTGGCCATCCTTCTCTACTACACATCCATCATCGTGTCGTGGTTGATTTAAAAATGCTCACTACCAGAACCTGATGTAGTCGTTTTTAGGGAACCAACGGGGATCTATTACCAAGCCTGCGTTCGTCCGTCTGTCTGTAAGCGGGCTAAATCTCATGATCTCAAATAGGTTTTAATTTTCACAGAATGTGTATTTCTGTTCCCGCTATAACGACCAATTAAAACTGAAAGGGGGCTTTCCTACTACTATGGAACGTTTGGCTACATGTGCGAGTCTTGGTCAAGTGCCAGGCTAGTCTAGTGGTCGTAAGCTCTTTACTTAGCTTAGCTCAAAATGCAGGCACGTAAACACCGGCCGATATAAAGTGGGCCGGTGTCAGGCAGTCACCGTCAGGGCAATCCATTGATTCATAAGTTTGCAACAGTCGGCTGCTACGCAATTAATGTTGGGAGGTATTTGGAGTTTCGCCGGGAAGTCCGATAATGATGGTGATTGAAATAAAACTACTAGATCGGAATAGAGTAACAACTGTATTCCGAACGGTACTGCGCTACATGAAAGTATCTACACTTATCTTATAAACACGAAACATTTGTATTTACGTATGTAACGAATAAACTTATAAACTACTTCAAAGGTTTTGAAAAATTCTTTCAGCAATGGAGCTACATCGCATCATAACGCGACTATGGTTTATCCACGGGGTTTATCCCTGTAAACCCACGAAACCGCTTGCCGACCGCTTGTTGCAAATTAAACATTTACCGACATGTATAAAGGCTGGCGCCAGTAATACGACATTACATTGAAAACACTAGTTCATAGTAATATTGATTTCAATACACATTCTCTCGAAAACTGGTTCTTATTCTACGATTAGGTTCAACATGCAATGTATTTCACACCCGTGCGTTTTCTGTCAGTTTTCAAACACGTGTGCGGAAATTAAAATTGCCACAGATAACTATACCCATTCTTAGTCCAAATTGGTTCAATGCCTATAATACGTGTATGTTTTTTTTTAATTTCGGAAAAGCGATTTTACGGCTTAAAATATGTTCATTAGAAAAACAGAAAATAAAATTCATAGTTTCGTAATAATTAATGACAGAAATATATTTCGTTATTTTATTTTATTTCTTCAAAAGTGTATTGAAAACACGTGGACATTTGTTATTGCAGTTCTCGGCAAGTGTTAAGCCAAACAACCTCGCCTACGACTCGGGTGTTAATTCCGCTTTGAATACGATAACAAACTTTCTCCACTTGTGTTAAAATGTACTATAACGTATCAGAAAAATACCAACATCGAACTTGAAAAAATGTGTAAGTATTTCAAACAAACTGAATATTATTTATAACTGTTAAGAAGTACAGGTTTATTTACCTTACGTACGTACACTTTAAGCCCCCATTAGTGTCTGGTATCTAAATTTAAGGTACCTACGAATTTGGCAAGATCTAAATCGAAGTATTTATTTCAAGTAGGCCAGTTACAGGCACTTTTGAATTGTCGAAACAAACATGAAAATTAAATGTAGCTACAGTGCCAGTCACAAGACATAAAAACTGTGAAAGTACTGTAGTTGCCCATTCCCTAGCGTAGATCTCTATGGAGAAGAACGGGCAAGAAACTCCATGGACACTCTTTTAAATCAGAATATTTTCTGTTATATGGGAACAATGTAGCATGATGTGCTTGTTAAAAATGTCTATAGTAATAACAAATAACATGCAAATAACCATTAAAGAAACACCCGTCGCAACCAAGACCTGACCAGTGACCAGTCTCAACCAACAGCGCCCGTTTACGAACATCACGTATCACTACCTACCATTCAACTCAAATTATTGCTGAGAAAAAACTTTTTTTTAAAATAAAAATCATGATTTATGATAAAACTCAATGTACCGGACTCAAAACATTGTGCTGATAGATGCTTTGGATATTTAAAGTACAACTTTAAAAACCAGTATTAAAAAAAAACTTGTGAAAGAGTTGTTACTTTGACCTCCAAAATCGTAAGTACATAGAAGGTTCCCAGGTACGGTTTACACTGTCTTTCAGTTTCGTGGCTCTTTTACACCCTGTATACTTCAAATACTTGAATGCGATTAAAAAGTGATACATAAAATGTGTTAACTTAGTAGATATGTATATTTTTCCGATATATCAACAACAATATAAATAGATCACTATGACGCCGACGTGGGTGTAGCGCTAGCACCCACTTACTCAGCTTATATGTATCTTGAATCTTTTTATAAATCATGTTCAGAATTTTATTGATACCGTTCTTCATTTATGTACAAGCTAAGTCTAGGCTTACCCTTATTGTACTCATCATAAGTCGTGGGTTCGAACCCATGCAGGCGCATTACTTTGTGTAGGTAAGTAATTTATTACACCACCTCTCGAAACGGTGAAGGAAAACATCGTCAGGAAACCGACATGTCCTAGAGGCTAGAACCGAAAAATTCGAAGACCGCCCGGACCCGCGTGTAGGATTATGACCCATTAGAGCAGCGGTGGCCCAGTGGTGGCGGCCCCGACTCAAGAACATGATTTACGCATTCAGGCCATTCGGGCCTCATCGGTCACCCAAAGAGTAATGGTAAGGGCCATGCTCGGAGTTTCCTTGCGTGGTAGAATCAGAAATAAAGACATCCGCAAGAGAACCAAGGTTACTGACGTAGCCCGAAGAATTGTCAGACTTAAGTGCCAGTGGGCACTCATCGCACGGGACCGGTCATATTGCTCGCAGAACGGATGGCTGATGTGGCTGAAAAGTTCTGGAGTGGCGACCGCGAACCGCGACCAAGACCTCTCACTAGGTGGACCGGTGACCTGGTGAAGGTTGCGGGAATCCGCAGGATGCAAGTCGCACGGGACCGGTCAATTTGACGACACTTGGGTGAGGCCATGTCCAGCAGTGGACATCTTCGGCTGAAATGATGATGAAAATCGTATATACTAATGCGTTATATTGTAAGCAGTATGTTCAGTCACAATATTTCGAGAGTTTACAATCTGTCTAGTTGTATTACAATCTAACATGTTTGACAATTTTACGGTGACCTATAAATGTTTAACAATGTTTAATAACACAAAAAACACTTGCTAACAAGTTACATCAGTAAAGTAAGAAGTTCAATGAACGCTCAGTAATAAAGTTGGCGAGGTAAGAAACCTCCACAATGCACTTCAAATTTGAACTTGATCCTCCATATTTATGAATTTAATGAGTTACACAACAAGTCGGAGCAACCTAATGCCCAGTTTGGGGCCATCTATAAATTCCGTGCAGGGCATTTATTTTATTTTATATAATCGGAAAATTCTACAAAATTGTGTATTCCTTCATTTCGCAATTTGAAATTCAAATTCATAAAATAAAGGTTTATTATTTCAAAGCGGTTCAATATAAAAAAAAAATTACGACTGCAAAGTTCAGGTGATTCATAGGCCATGGGCCGCCGCGTGTTGAAGGACAAGTGAAGGACAAATCCTGCCTCAAATGTACAAAAGTAAAAGTAATACAAATAATTGTAATAAAAACAATAAGAAATTTGGAAATTTAACGTACTACGCTTACCAGATTTTTAGAAGAACTCAAATAATATAAAGTTTATTTTTTATTTCTCTCGAAAAGTTGAATCTACCCGTTACGTTGCCCTAATATTTGGCAATTGTATACTCAATATTAACTAAGAACGGAACAGGAAAAAGTAAACGCATACTTACCGGGCCTAAAATTTAAACTATTCGTAACTTATCGTAACTGATTTTTATTAGTTATTAAATAATCATTAATTCAGTTTCCAAAGTGCATAATTGAGTATACTGTCAGACTAACTTTGTTAGGGGTTTCTGAAATGAAAAAGCTTTTTTAAACAAAATCAAATGAAGTTTAAAATTGGGTACTTATAGATTTTTATAACGCTGGTTCCGTTATTTCATACACAGTCAATGTCAACTTGATTGACATAATAGTATATTTTATAACGAGGGACTAAACGAAGACGTATTATACCCGAGGTGGTTAATGAAAGCAATGGTATTTATTTTTTCACTCCTCTTGCTCAAAAAGACCGCCATAATAGCGTACCAGAGCTGGCGTAAAATTACATAAATTTATTGCCCTAGGGGAAAAAGTATTTTTTTATTTTCGTCGTTGGTGTTCGAAATCGCATAATTCATTATTCGTAAAAATCAACTTATTACAATACCTACATTAAAAAAAAAACTCGGTAGTAAAACTACCTCATAATAGGTCTTTTTAGCCCCTTGTATTACAATGTACACACGTGTCACTAGAGCATGAGGCTCTAAAAGTACGCCAATATAGCCCTACGAAGTGGGATTAAAGTAGGGATGCCTAGATACGCCTTTTTGCCGATACGATACCGAAACCGATACTCTTATAAAAATATCGGCGATACTGATACCGATACCGATACGCTTATTGAATACAAAAAGGAAGGTAGAATATATAAAACACAATTAATAAATAGTTTTAATAATCAAAATTAACATTTAGAAGATTTTTATTTAAATATTATAAAATATTCTTAAGTTTTGCGGGCAAAGGCGATTTCGCAAGTCTGTTTGAATAAGACCTGCTGTGGAAAATAGTCTCTCAGAAGCGACAGAACACATTTGGAAAGTGGCCTCGTTGCAACGAAATACGCGCACACACGCGTGCTTACATTACATTTTAAAGCGGAAATTTGAAAAGTATCGTTGAATCTGCCATAAAAATATCGCCGATACCAATATATCAGCAAACCCGAAGTATCGCCGATATATATCGGTATCCCTAGATTAAAGTGACCATTTATTCCCTAGGGAGTAAAAAGTCATTTAAAAATGGAACGATCTTTTAATCTGAAACATGGTAACAAAAAAGTAACTAAGTATCAAAGGTTTTATTTAAATTTCGAATTGGCTTGCAAATACAAAGAGGTTTATTGAGAAAAAAAAACAAATGAACTCTTCAACGCGAGTAAAAATATCAAAGTTTCAAAGTATCAAAGTAGAGTTTGTGTGCATCGTTGATTTTGAAAAGTATGTGCAATGCCTCTGTTGCTAGCCGCTGCAGTAATGAAAGTACTAATTTTCTGTTGACTGTGGATCATCTTCATTGCGAAAGTGTTGAGAGTTTGTGTTGTTTTAAATTGTTAATCTGTGACCGACTTGATTGAAGAAAAAACTGACCGCTCAGTTCAGAATTTTTGTCGAGTGTAAAGGAGATTTTTTTTTGGGGCCCACCTGGTCGTTACATTTATTATTCATAATAACCCCAAAAAATAGTACCTGCCCTCCTGCACTGGGCACATAAATAAATAAATATCGCTGGACATTAACACACAGCGCCACCTAGCGCCACACTAAGCAAAGCTTGTGTCGTGGTCACTAGATAGTTGATATACTACATATATACTTTTTTGTTTGTAAATACATACTTATTATAATAAACATCCATGACTCGGAAACAAATGTCCATGCTCATCACACAAACATTTGCTCCTACCGGGATTCGAACCCAGGACCCTAAGAACGTAAAGCAGCGTCACTACCACTACGCCATTCGAGTCATCAAAACACAGAAAGGCCGCCTGTGTTCCAGCTGTTAAATCAAATCAAATCATTCAAATCAAATCATTTATTACTTTGCAAACATGGGTAATACTGCAACACTACAAACTGTGGGAACATCATAGGCTGACGATGCCTATACTACGTACAATACTTAGCGACAATCATCTAAATATTTTGTTTATTTTGTTTCACGGACTCGTTGTGCGTCGTCGTTGATGCGTACATCTGGGTGCACTAACTGTCCCTTACCAAAGTTGTGATCTTCTCTCTCTTTCACTCAGCCGCATTCTTCCCTCCTCTTCACATGCCAGTCTAACGATATCCTTTCAACGTTTCTGTCGCTTGCGCACTTTCCAACTTCATTAAATTTACGAATTTCTAACTTCATCCATTCTTGTCACTCCAATCTCCCATCTTAACATCTACACCACCTTCCGACCCATACTCTTATCACATGGGTCGCAAATTCTTCTTTGTGGCCCGTCGACATTTTGTCGACATTTTATCCCTCGCTTTCATTGACTCCCTCGCAAGCTCAGGAGTCAAACCACCTCGGGTATATTATGGCTTCGCTTAGTCCCTCGTTATAAAATATACTATTATTTGGATGTTGTGAGGGTTAGCGCTAGCGCCTTCCGCCACTGCAGCCGCCGCGCGTGGTAGTTGTTAACCTGTTTAGGTAATCAAATAACAAAATGTACCATCATGAAGTGTTAGGCAGAGGTGTACCCTGCCTGAGTGTAATAATTAAACAGACTTCTATTTAACAGCATTCTTCCCCCAAAAAACTACCTTGTCTTCCATGTGCGTCTAATAAAACCCACCGTATATCATCAATGCAAGCTACTGCAAATAGGTACGTCACAGCGTGCTTGTTATTATAGATCATCTTTATTTGTGACATATTATATTCAAGCAATATCGATCAATTTGGCCGCATGAAATTAAATTGACAACCGTAACATAACGGTTTACGACTGTGGTTTCGTATTTATATCTGTTTTTGATGAGGAGCGGCCTGTGCGGCCGACAGAGGTAGTTACCGAGGTTATTGTTAAAAAACATCTACAATATGAACGAACTAAAGTAAACGATGACGTAACGATCACGCAACAAGAGAGAGAGAGAGATTCACCTCTGAATGTCTGTGCTTATATCTGCTTTTAGAACAGGGACGACCGATCGAGATTGCAGGCATCACTCTGCAATACAACGCTCTAGCCCCCTTATTCACAAACGCTCGGAATGAATTTCGATTCGACAAGTCGTATGTCTATCCTCTTTTTGTATAACAAAAACGAGCGAGAGAGACATACGAGTTCCCGAATCGAAGCGTTGTGAATACGGGGTCGATCTATGCAGTTGTGTTGTATAAGAGGTGAGACTTACGTTTGGGAACACGCATGCGATACGAAGCTAAATTAGATCGTGCTCGTAGTTAGACAAAGCAGCAGTAACTTGCCCACGGTTTTGCTGGACAATGGACATTACACACAGCGCCACCTAGTGCCAAACTAAGGTCATGGACACCGGATAGTTGATATACTACGTATTAAGATACTTTTTTGTGTTGTAAATACAAACTTATATATACACGTAAACATCCATGACTCGGAAACAAATGTCCTGCTCATTACACAATCATTTGCTCCTACCGGGATTCGAACCCGGGACCCTAAGAACGTAAGACAGCCTCACTACCGCTGCGTCATTCGGGTCGTAATAAGGATTATTGGGGAAGGACTAAACCAAAAGATCATGAAAAGAAGTCGTACAGTTTTGAAAACAATGAGTTTGCTGAGAGAGGCGAAACTGTGTCACAGATAAACGAATTTGAATTCATTGTGATACCGTACTCGAAAGGCATCGTTAAAAAGAATGACTTACAGTTTAGCACCAATAATCCGCCATTTTGTTTATTTTTTAAAGACACTTGGGTTCTTGTGAAAAATCTAACAATATCTTATTCGTCGAAATCCATCCAGCCGTTTGGAAGATACGAGGCGAGTTAATAAAGTTTAAAAACAAACAAGAAACGCACGAAAAACGCAAATAATGTCCCAAAAACTTTTAAATGTCAGGTGACTTTTAAAAGTTTAATACAAAAGCACGACCCCTAAAAATTCGGTGACCTAATAACTTTATACTTCGACAATTGAAGTCTGCTCGGGAACCCATACAAACTGGGCAAACTTACCCTTTGGCTTTGGCTACAATGCGGCCAATTAGGCGGGATCACGGGATTGCCTAGCAACAGCGCCGGGCATGCCAAAAAAACCACCTGTGACCAAAGAGTTAAATTGAATTTAGTCACTCCAGCCATGAGGTGCTTTCAGTCTTTTTTTCAGACAAAGAAGGACCAAATGCTATAAGTACTATATAGCATAGCGTTCACATTGCGCGATATTATCACAAACATTTTTATACTATTTATAATATTATGAAGCAGAAGTTTGTTTGTTTGGTTGAACGCGCTAATCTCAGGAACTATCGGCTTGAATTGAAAAAATCTTTTTGCGTTGAATAGTCCATTTATAGAGCAAACTATATAATATACTAGCTGACTCGCGCAACTTCGTCTGCGTCTCATAATTTGAGATTTAAACTATCCTATCTCTCAAGTTGGATCGAACTGCACATGGTGTGCGAATTTTATTATAATCGGTTAAGTGGTTTAGGAGTCCATTGAGGACAAACATTGTGACACGAGATTTATATATATTAAGATATATAGGCTATATAACATCATGCTATGACCAATAGGAGCGGAGCAGCAATAAGAAATGTTGCAAGCGGGAAATACACGCGAACGAAGTCGCGGGCAGAAGCTAGTATAGTATATAGCAAGCTCGGAAAGAGTTCAAATAAGTGGGGAAAACATTCGCTTACGGGACGGCCGGGGGTGAGGGAGGAGGAAGAGGGCAACGCGTGATAAGCACAACATGAACTCAGCGCATCGCACCAATTTTATGGCTATAGTAAGCCAATAATATACACTGCCGACCAAAAGTTTGGAAGTATCAATGTAAAATCAAATAAAGTCAAAGAATACATTGTCATTTACTTGTGATGATGATGACGACTGATGATTGAGCACCACACCCAGCCAGGAGCAAGCCTGACCTGGACAAGGCGGATACACCAGGGGGCACGATTTTGTAAGGAAAGACATGCTCTGGGATGGGAGAGGAAGCCCGACCAACCGCAGCCAGTCGGGCACAATCGACCGACTATGCAGCCTAGAGCCAATATAGGAATAGTGGTGTTTTGATCTTCGTTTGATTGTTCTCTTCTGCCATTGGAGAGGCATGCTCGTTTCTGGTGATTGCGATGAAATATTATGTTCGCGTATATGTTTCTTCATCAGTAGTATTTGTTTCGCTGTCAGTTTCGCTAAGCTGGTACATTTCCTGGGTGGCTGATCTGAATTTATCTCTATCTGCTGCTAGCTAAATCCATTCTTCTTTGCTTATATTGAAACTAGCTGTTGCCCGCGACTTCGTTCGCTTGAAAATATTGGTGGGTCATGAGTGAGACTGCATCGTTGGTCAAGTTGTCGCAAGCGCTACTGAGCATGAGGTCCTGGGTTCGATTTCCGGGACGGGCAAAGTGTTATTATACACTCGAGAGCAATGAATCCGGGTCACTTAAAGAATCCTAAAAATCTCGGAAACTAAAAATGCTAGGTTAATGCAATACATTGTATTTAATAGACAATGTAATACTCCTTAAATGAAGGTATTAAAACTTCTTAGTTATTGTAAAGTTATATCATAAAAAATCAAATTTGAAAAAGGGCCACTTTCGAAGATGGAACTACGAAATTACAGCATTTGGTTTTGCTTTTGTTTGTAATCTGTCATATATGTGGGTACATAAACCATGTTGATAGTGCTCTATATTCATTATTCAAGCTGAAATTATGTCGCTTACGCCTGAAGAATGCACCAGAATACTTACAATGCTGGAAACCGGCCGGAGTCAGCGCGATACAGCCAGGACTGTCGGTGTGTCGCTGTCAACAGTACAAAGAGTTCTCCGACGTTACGAAGAAACTGGTTCTAACCTACGCAGACCAGGAACGGGCAGAACCAGGTGTACCACAGCACGAGAAGACCGATACTTGGTGAACACCATGCTTCGAAATCGCTTTCTCACAGGAACTGAACTCACAAATCAGTTTCGACGCCTCGGAGGAAGTAACCCAAGTGCATGGACAGTAAGACGTCGGCTTGCTGAATCTAACTTAAAACCCCTTAGACCTGCAAACGGCCCTAAACTGGAGCGTGGGCATCGTATTTCAAGACTAAGATATGCCCAGAGCCACGTAAATTGGAGTATTAAAGATTGGTCAAAAGTTATGTTCTCCGACGAATCAAAATTTATGCTCTACAAGCACGATGGAAGACACAGAGTGTATCGAAGACCAGGGGAAAGATTCAAGCAAGCATGCATCGAAGAAAAAGTAGCCTACGGTGGTGGGTCTGTACTTGTGTGGGCCGGAATTTCTTCTGAAAGTCGCACAGAGCTGGTGATCATAGAAAACGGCTCTTTAACTAGCGTAAGATATGTGGAAGAAATTCTCAATGATCACGTTGGTCCATTTATGGTCAATTTAGGTGAGGATGCTATATTTATGCATGACAATGCCCGACCTCATACAGGTAGGATTGTGAATGACTACCTTCAAGAGATGAACATTACTCGTATGGAGTGGCCAGCGCGCAGCCCGGATATCAACCCGATCGAGCATGCTTGGGACGAGCTAGGCAGATGCGTAAAACAACGAAACCCTCCCCCAATCACGCTTCGTGAGCTCAAAATTGCTCTCACAGAGGAATGGGAGAATATTCCCCAAAATCGTATAAGGAACTTGGTGTACAGCATGCCAAACCGCGTAAACGCAGTAATGGAAGCACGAGGAGGCAATACGAAGTATTAAAATTCAAGAAAATCGTAATAAAGTTCAAAAATTTCATGTTTCCTATTTTTGTTTTAAGGAGAGATCAGCAGTTTTTTTATTTATGTAATTTTGTGTTAATAAAATGTATGGTGACTCATATTTTTTTTTACTTTCATTTAAGGAGTATTACATAGTCTATTAAATACAATTTATTGCATTAACCTATCATTTTTAGTTTCCGAGATTTTTAACATTCTTTAAGTGACCCGGATTCATTGCTCTCGAGTGTATTATTTGTGCCCGGTTGATAGAATTAAGCTAAATGTGCGAAATGTGGGTGTAGGATTAGATACACCTCTACCTAACAGTGGCGAAGGGTGAAAATACTGTCAGGGGAAGCCGAAGAAAAAAAAAGAGAATTGGTTTTTTTGCTTCTGTTAACTTTTTTTCCCATGTTAATTTTGACTTCATTTTTATTATCAGCGACACCAAAAACCACGGAAACGACACCCATGATGAAAAATCCAAAAATTTTCGTCGACGCCATTTTGGATTTTCATTTTGACCTGATCTTCATTATTAGAGACCCCAAAAGTAATCAAATGCAGAAGAATTAAAATTCCGTTTTAAGATTAGGTTATATTAATCGGTATTTCTCAGAAATGGTACTTTATTATTTTCATGAGAGTGGTACCATTGGGTAATGGGGACCCCTCTGTCCCTCCACACTGCATGAGTTGACTACCATCACATGCATTTCACGAAAACTAATGCGTTATAAGTATGGGTAAGCAGTATGTTATATATATACAACCTTAGTTTTTGTTTATACTAAACCCGAAAAGGGGTCATTGTACTCATCATTTTGAACAACTTTTTCTATGGGACGAACCTTGAAATCGCGAAAAAAAAATCAGCTGTTCCCTACATTTTGACGAGTTATGCGAACATAAATGTAGGGAACAGCTGATTTTTTTTTCGCGATTTCAAGGTTCGTCCCATAGAAAAAGTTTTTCAAAATGATGAGTACAATGACCCCTTTTCGGGTTTAGTATAAACAAAAACTAAGGTTGTAGATATTAAGAAAATATTAATATTGAAGTTGTGAACAAATATTTATAATAGCCCTCCTCCTAATTTTTAATTTTTATGTTGTTATGCCCGACAGGGCCCACAATGCTCCAAAACTATTGTATGTATCTTTATGTACCTACCACCTAAGTTCACATTGTGGAATGCAATAAAGTTTATTGCATTTATTTACAGTTACTTAGTTTGATGTACATCATCATCATCATCATCATCAGCCTATAATGTTCCCACTGCTGGGACACGGCCTCCTCACAATGAGAGGGAATGGGCTATAATCTACCACGCGGGCCCAGTGCGGATTGGTAGATGTCACATGTCTTCGAATTTTTGGTTCTAGGACATGCCGGTTTCCTCACGATGTTTTCCTTCACCGTTTTTGAGAGCAGCGGTGCTGAAATAAATTACACAAAGTAATGCGCCTGTCTGGGTTCGAACCCACGACGTACTGTTCGTAAGTCGGGGCCGCCACCACTGGGCCACCGCTGCTCTACACAGTACAGTGTACATTAAACTAAGTAACTACGCAAAAATTATTGCTGGGAAACAACTTTATTTTTGGGGGGCTAAAAATCATGTTTTGTGGTAAAACTCAATGTAACGCCACCTCACCTTGTTTCGAGCCTTTTGCACATTATAGTCCGCGTGCGGAGCAGCGGCAACCAGTCTTCTTACCGTTGCGCGTTGTTGCTAACAGGTTGGATGGACCTTTCATGCAGCACTGGCACGCCTTACATTCACCAATATATCGGGCCTGGGGCAGGTAAAAAATAAAATGGATCAATCAAATCAAATGTAAAATTAATAGGGATTAATTTTAAAGAGTAGATTTATTTAAAAAAAACACTAATTTGCTTCGTTTCATTTATTTTGATTTTGACTTAGATTTTGGATATAAATTGTTTTGATTTAATTTTTATTTTATTTATTGACTTAGATTCTGGATTTTATATGATTAATTTGATTTAGGTAATATGTTTTGATTTAATTTATGGACTTAGATTTTGGACTTAGATTCTAGATTTTATATGATTTATTTAATGAAATATTTTTATTTTTGATTTAATTTATTTCTAATTGATTGAGTTTTTATTTTATTGTGATGTTAGTTGTCTTTATTTGATGTTTATTGTTAGTGGGAAATGGGTTTTATTTACCTGAAAATATATGAATTTATTATTATTTAAAACATTCGGCTGGTTGATGGATTGAATAGTACGGGAGTTGTAGAGGTGGTTAAAGTATAATCATTACAGTAAAAACTTGTATTTAAAAAAAAACTGTTCAAAAAGTTCGAACTTTCATCCCTAATATCTCCGTAACTAGAAGGTTCTCAGGTATGGTGTAGAACAAATAAATGACCGCAGTGACAGGGAGAACAAGTGCCGTTCGGCTTCGTTAAGAGGTGTTTTACACCCTTTATAGCATAGCATTAGGTCCTGCTTAAAGCGTAAGGATGTTTGCTTTTCTTACAAAAATTGAAGGGGGCTCCCCTACTATGACGGTACGGAACCCTTCGCATGCGCAAGTCCGACTCGCACTTGACCGGTTTTTTTATCACGCTCGTACGATCGCGTGGAATAATCGTGTTATCAAGTCTTAAATACAATCTTCCGTAGCGTAGTTTCCCGTGCTCGTGTACTCGTAGTTACAGGGACATAGGGTAGCAACACTAATTAAGATATAATTAAAGTTGTATTCCCGAAGGGGCCGGCTCACAACTACTCACAAGGCAGGTCGAGTGTGTAAGATTACGGACACGTGTGCCGAGTGACGACTTGCCACCTGCCACCAGTTGTCATGTCACCTCATCGATCACTAATGGTGTTTATACCTACTGTTGGGACTTACTATCATAGTTCATCTCGAGCTGCAGCGTTAAAAAACTGATTGTTTTTCAGTGCTGCTGAAAAACAATCAGTTTTTTAACGCTTTTTAGATAAAGACAAATTACTAAGGATTGAACAAAAATATGCCTGCCATGCCTGGCCATGCCTGGTTCAGTTAGTGATGATAGGGACGTGGCGCTCAAGTCTAAACTTGAAGCGGATCAGTTGCCTCAAACAGTTTTAGTAGACACCAAGTTCCATCAAGAGTACGTGAATATTAATCGATACTCTATTCTGAATCCTTATCGAAAGAGCGCTTGGGGAGATGTATTATTGAGGGTACACGTATTTCTACGATATTATACATTTTGTTGTGATTGTTGCTGTTTAAGACAATAACATAATAAATGATGGACCCTTAGTTTATTTCAACTGTAACTATTTAAAAAAAATGTAGGTTGATTATACATATACACATACATTGTATAGCGCTACTGCATTCAAATACAGTCAGTCTGTGCTTTATTTATCACTTTTTGATTCCTACCTATCATCATGGATCATAAATTAGATATTTATTGAATACAATCTTGTTCAAGGACGAGGGCCCGGTGACCCCGAGTGGGGCTATGGGGGTGTTAGGCCAGGGGGTCAGGGACGGCCTTTTTATTTCCAAAACACAGTAACAGGAAAAATTAAGTAAAAACTTTTTCTAAAATGTAATGTTTCTGTCAAGGGTATAAGGCCTCCTCCAACTGCCTCCATTTTTTTCTGGTGTTCGCCGCTTCCAACCAGTCGCAATCTCAATACGTCGGAACCTTTTTTTTTTTTTCAAATAATAAAAAATGTTGCTTAGCGGGACGACGACGCCACGACCTGTGAGAAGGCGTTCTATAAGAGTGGCCTAAAAACTTCACGTGATTAAAGAATGGCACTTTAGGTAGCAGTCTTTGCAACAAAAAATCTATTTAATGGATGTGGAATTCTTTATCTATTTTGTCTCATGAATAACTGATTGAATTATTGAAATATGCGCATACCTACGGCGGCGTTGCACTGTTGCACATTCCTGACGGTTGATAATGTTGCAGCGGTACGGGCAGCGCGTACGACGATGACGGCGCCGACGATGCACGCTCCACACGCACCATGCCCGACAAGAAGTGAGTGATCAGACTTACTATAAAAATAGGCTAACTAATGATAAGGTTTAAATTGACAGTTTAGGGTTAGGTTAGATACACGGTGGAGCACACGGTGGAAGTCTGCCCTGCGTGGGCGGAGCTCCGCCGTGTCCTCGTGGCGGCGATCGGCGGCGGCGACCTCTCGCGTCCGGCCCTGGTTCAATCCATGGTCCGGAGCGAGACGGAATGGGAAGCCGTCGCCTCCTTCTGCGAAGCAGTGATGCTAGCGAAGGAGGTGGCGGAACGAGAGAGGGAGAGATCCTCTCTTCCCGGCCGCCGCGGGAGACGCAACGGGCGTCGGGGGCCACGTGGTGGCTACCGGCCACCGTAGATGCGGGCCTGTGGACGGTTGGCTATGGGCTAGCTAGCCGTCCGGCCGTCTAACGACGACGACAGGCCGTGTCGACGGCGCGTTCGTGTTCCACGCGTGCCTCAAAGAGATGTCAGCAAAAAGAGAGGGGCCCGCAAGGGCCGAAGCCTGCCGGGGTTGCGGGCCTGTTCGAAAGAGATACCGCGACCCCGGAACGTAAAAGGCGAGGAAGGAACATGGATGGTTTTTAGTCAGTAAGAGTCTGACACTCCCTCCCGCTCCGCCCAGAGTGGGGGGGGTCATTTGATGATTTCCCATCCTTAAAAAAAAAAAAAAAAAGGGTTAGGTTAGATTTAAGGGTAGGTAGGTATGCAGTATTAGTCACATTTGGCGGCGTACTGGTTACAGGCAAAACCACAGCGAGATCGAGAAGCGTCGGCGCGACAAGATGAACACGTACATCTCGGAGCTGTCGGCCATGATCCCTATGTGCGGGGCTATGGCGCGCAAGCTGGACAAGCTGACGGTGCTGCGCATGGCGGTGCAGCACCTGCGCTCGGTGCGCGGCGCACTGTCCGCGTGCCCGCTGAGCGCGCGCCCGCGCCCCTCGTTCCTGTCGGAGCGCGAGCTCAACCAGCTCATCCTGCACGCGGCGCACGACTGCTTCCTGCTCGTGGTGGGCTGCGACCGCGGCCGCCTGCTCTACGTATCCGCCTCCGTCAAGCAGATGCTGCACTACGACCAGGTTGGTTTGCGAGCGAAACCAATGTTCTTAGACCATGCCATGCGTGATAGCGACCGAGCGACGCGACCTTCGAGACGTCTCACAATTTTGTTTTAATCTGCAACAAGTGGGACGATCGTGACTGAGCTCGTATCCAGACTGAACTCGACGCGGAGCACTATTTAAATAATGCTATGTATATTTGCATGTCTTGAGTGTCGTCTGTTTTATTTTAACCCGTGCCGACTTTATTGTTATTTCATATTCACTTGATTTCATCCAAGCTAGTAACTTGTTGTATAATTGCTTAGCCGTATCTACATAAATGATTAATGTTTCCTCATACGTTTGCATGAGATCATGGCTATGCGCTTCCTCTATCGTGTGACGTAGGTACAGCCCGTCACAACAATGTACTACTATTAACTATGTTATCATGTTTGCTTGCGCTCCGTCACAGCTGCCTCGGCTAACAACTGTTGTTGTTACGATGCGATGGAGTAATTAGTAAGTATTACACTGGACGCCTAGCTGGAATATGATCACCTGATTAGCGTCGTGCTGAACGATGGCGGTATTGCGTGCGATGCCTATTTTGACTATACTTATCCTACAAATGCATTATTTCACATAATGTTGTTGTACACGGTACTCGTCCACCACCACCCGCGGTGGCGGACGAGTACCGTGTCCTCGCTTATACCGTAAGTGTTGTCCCCAGAGCGAGCTGTTGGGGCAGAGCCTGTTCGACATCCTGCACCCTAAGGACGTGGCCAAGGTGAAGGAGCAGCTCTCCTCGTCCGACCTCAGCCCGCGCGAGAGACTCATCGACGCTAAGAGTAACTATCCACTCTGTTTCATACTAAGTCGAGATACGCTCTTCTCTAATGACATGGACACTTGGCTACTTGGCTGCTGTCTTTTCAGATAACTAATGGGTGAAACAGTACCCTGAACGAAGCCGGAAGACAATTGTTCTCCCCGTCATTGCGATATTTTTTTGTTCTAGAGCATGCTAGAGAACCGTCTAGTTACGGAGATGTTGGGGGTCAAAGTTCCAACTTTGTCAAAGGTTTTCTTTTTAAATATAATTTTTGAATGTTGTTCCTTTACTTTAAATACCTTCACGACCCCCGTACTGTTCAATGCATCTATACAACATCCGTCAGTACAATGTTTTGTGTATGTTGCATTGAGGACTACCGTAAAACTTGATTTTTCATCCCAAACAAAATGTCGTTCCGTCATTAATTAGTTTGATATACAGAATGCTTATTTGACGGCTTCGTGAAGGATCGATTTAAACCTTGTGTAGTCCACGTATCTCGACATACTAGTTAGTGGTGTAAAGATAACATTAGATGCCTCGTGCCCAGGTGTATCCGGAAATATCACATGTACTCATGTTCCGTGATTCCTGATAGTTTTCAATTTAGTTTCTTGATAATTATAAAGGGACGCTTTGTTACTTTTGAGATTAGTACCTAAATGCCTCAAGTTAACGTCAAAGAATGTGAAAAGTCGAGTAAAATAAAGCTATAGTTTTTCAAAGCGTTTCTATTTAATTTTAAAGAAACTGTGTTGAATTAGTCATGTGAGCCAGCTTGCGACATGCCATGCCATGGCAGGTCTCAGTCCGGTCCGTAATACCTCGGTGTTGTGTCGCAGCCATGTTGCCGGTGAAGACGGACGTGCAGGCGGGCGCGTCGCGGCTGTGCCCGGGCGCGCGCCGCTCCTTCTTCTGCCGCATCAAGTGCAGGGTGTCGCCGGAGGCGCCGCCCGACCCCGCGCCCGTCAAGGAGGACCCCGAGCCCTCCGCCAAGCTGCGCAAGAAGTCCAACGAGAGGAAGTACTGCGTCGTGCAGTGCACCGGTGAGACACCTGCTCTATTCATTCAGTGGCTCACTCTGCAACGTCACCGCACCGCCAGTGCAACGCATACTTGCGACACAGCTTGAGCTATAATTATCATCTTAAGAAGGTCTACACAAGTACGATGACTTTCAAAACGTATCTTAATATGGACGTTAAGATGTTTCCTCATCGGAACCCCGCATGTAATGTAACAGTAGAACAATCAATCCTGTTTACAAGTAAGTCGTTGTTAGAAATGTATCAGTTCATATAGCGCTCTACAATACTAGAGGACCGAGGTCCTCCTCACTCATGGAACTAATGCTCGGATTTGAATTGTTCAATTACACGCGAATGCTTCCGGAGCGCCCAACGTCTAACATTTTCGGTGACTTGGAGCGACACCTAGCTCGCAACATACGAACTAACATCGTGTGCGAGTTTAGCACCCCCATTTATAGCCAAAGTCACGTCCCGCATACGTAAGCTAATATATGTTTTCAAGAAGTTACGTAACTCAGCTGATAATGAAACGCTAAAATTAATATATTTTGCGCTAGCCGGTCTGTCTTAACGTACTGCTTGCCCGTTTGGGGTGGTGCCACCCAAAATGTATTTATCCGCCTTGAGAGAGCCCAGTGAGCTGTCCTTAAGGTAATGCGCTCTCTTCCATGCAGGTATCCCACTGTGCAGCTCTATGCCGATTAGAAGGTTCTCACAGTTAGGCAACTTTATGTGCTCCCGTCGACCTTGCGCAAACAAGGCTGGCTGGCTTAATCACAACGTTTTTCCCCACGAACGCCATAGAACTGCATTTGCCAAACGTCAAATCTACGTTAATAGCATTAATATATACAACCTACTAAACAAAAAATTTATTCGTGTCCTAAATATAAATGCAAAAACTTACTTAGAGATTATCTCATACAGCACAAGCTGGTGCTTTTCGTGTGGTTCCATTTCAATTTGGTTAAGATCTGACGCTGATCTTCGGAGATATAAATGGAACTCTTCAAAAATACACGGCAAAGCTGCAGTAATTGCTGCAATCGCTTTATTGTTTATGTAACATAGTGACGTAACATCACGCCTGTATGCTCTGAGGGAGTACGTAGAAGTGTACAATACACCCAGACTTCGACAGTTAGATGTGTTAAGTTCCATTTAATGGGATCCTGGAGAAATAGTGGGAATTCCTTAAATTTTGTAGGCACACCAGAAGCGATTTGGGTAGTTTTAGGAAGAGTACGTTCTTGGAGTGATCCCATTTCAATTTGGTAAAGATCTGATGAAGAACTTCGGAAGATAGCCGACGGGAACTCCTCAATAAATGATAGCAAATGTACTGGGATCGCTGAAATCTCTTGTCTCTCTATTGTTTACACCAGTTCATAACAAAAAATCACGCCTTTACGCTGTGAAAGGGTAAGTATATTTCACTTTTTAGTGGTTCATATGTGCTTACCCCTTCACAGCGTACCGGCGTGATTTTAGGTTATGAACTGGTGTAAGCAATAGACAGATATGAGATTTCGGCAATCCCAGTACATTTGCTATCATTTATTGATGAGTTCCGTTGCATATCCGAAGTTCTTCATCAGATCTTCATCAAATTGAATTGGGATCACTTCGAGAAAGTACAATTCCTAAAACTACCCAAACCGCTTCTAGTGTGCCTATAAAATGTGAAGAATTCTCTCTATTTCTCCAGAATCCCATCATCAGCTACTGATTTGATGATTAATGAATAATAATAATAATAAGTATCGCTGGACATTACCACACAGCACCACCTAGTGCCACACTAAGCAAAGCTTGTGTCGTGGACACTAGATAGTTGATATAATACATATATACTTTTTGTTTGTAAATACATACTTATTATACATATAAACATCCATGACTCGGAAACAAATGTCCATGCTCATCACACAAACATTTTCTCCTACCGGGATTCGAACCCAGGACCCTAAGAACGTAAGGCAGCGTCACTACCACTACGCCAATCGGGTCGTCAAATTGATTATAAGACCACACAGAAAGCACCAGCTTTCAAATAAAATAAGAACGATCAAAATCGGTTCACCCAGTAGAAAGTACTGAGGTAACAAATATTTTCGAAATCGGGTGTATTTTACACATGTGCGTACCCCCTCAGAGCATACAGGCGTGATGTTACGTCATAATATAGTATAAACAATGAACCTACAGGCGATGGCAGCAATCACTGCAGATTTGCTGTGTATTTTTGAAGAGTTCCGTTGTATATCTCCGAAGATCAGCATCAGGTCTGCAGCAAACTAAAATGGGACCAAACGGGAAGCACCAGCTTTCAAACAAAAAAAGAACCATCAAAATCGGTTCACCCAGTCGAGAGGAAGTCGGTTGAAAATATAACCGACTTCACACACCGTACCTTTGTTTCATTGATTTAGTTTTTTTATCACCGACTTCTGAAGCTAAAGTTATTTTTCACTTTTTTGCGTGAAGTCGGTTATATTTTTTGCAAAAAAGTTTTTATATTTCACCATTTGCTTACTGTTGCAATGTCCCGTTTTTTCTTTTCAACCGACTTCCAAAAAGAGGAGGTTATCAATTCGTCTGTATTTTTTTTGTGTTTGTTACCTCAGAACTTTCGACTGGGTGAACCGATTTTGATGATTCTTTTTTTATTTGAAAGCTGGTGCTTGTCGTTTGGTCTCATTTTAATTTGCTGAAGATCTGATGCTGATCTTCCGAGATACACAATGGAACTCTTCAAAAATAGACGGCAAATCTGCAGTAATTGCTGCAATCGCTTGTAGGTTCATTGTTCATACTACATCATGACGTAACATCACGCCTGTATGCTATGAGGGGGTACGCACATGTGCAAAATACACCCAGATTTCGAAAATGTTTGTTACCTCAGAACTTTCGACTGGGTGAACCGATTTTGATGGTTCTTTTTTTATTTGAAAGCTGGCACTTTCTGTGTGGTCTCATAATCTTCAAATCAGTATCTGATGATGGGATTCTGGAGAAATAGAGAGAACTCTTCACATTTTATAGGCACACTAGAAGGGATTTGGGTAGAGAAGTGATCCCATTTCAATTTGATGAAAATCTGATGAAGAACTTCGGAGATATGCAACGGAACTCCTCAATAAATGATAGCAAATGTACTGGGAATGCCGAAATCTCATATCTGTCTATTGTTTACATCAGTTCATAACTTAAAATCACGCCGGTACGCTTTGAAGGGGTAAGCACATGTGAACCCCTAAAAAGCGAAAAATAAAAACGTTTTTACAAAAAATAAAACCGACTTCAGAAAAAACAAAAAAGTGAAAAATAACTTCAGAAAAAACGCTTCAGAAGTCGGTGACAAAAAAACTAAATCAATCAAACAAAGATCACCGACTTCTGAAGCGTTTAGACGTAAAACGTTAAAACGTTTTTATATATTATGGCTTTGTCTTGTCTATAACGGAGAATCACTGACTCCTAAGACACAGACACATACATCTAGTTTAGGAGTCTGGGAATTAAAATTATTGTGACCTAGTTATAAGCCTTGTTTTTCTGTGTTGCTCTTTGTTTTTGATTATTTGTATTGTGATGGCTTTTGGTGCAATAAAGATTTTTTTATTTCCTTGGAGTTGGAGGTAGAGGATACCATGTTCCTCATAATAGCTAATAACCGTCACGGTTACACGGCCACAGTTACCATAACATGACACGTGTAGTGATGTAGGTAGCAGTCAATATAACAAGAATATCGACCTCGACGGCAACCTACGATAGATTTCATTTACTCTGATTTCTACTCTAGTAAATAATAAAAAAATGTTATTGAACTTTTACGATTGAGAAATCAAGAAAATTTTATAAAAACTGAACTATGCGCTCTATAAAAGTCGAGTGTTAGTTGACTATCGATTAATTGTAATTACTGTAATGCCCATCTCTATCACACTGTTGCATTGTCTGTGCCGGGGACGCCACAGTCGTCTATATTTGACAGTACCATGACGTCAAACGCGGTTTTTTTTTTAAATAGAGTAGTTCCTTTACTGTTATTAAATTTAATTAGAAATAGATGCGGTCATCCATACGACCTAAGCGATTCAATAAAAGGTTAATAACCTTTTATTGAATCGCTTAGGTCGTATTAATCCGACAAATATTTTCGGATCCATAACGATTTCGTCAGGTTCGTATAATTACTATCAAAATGCCACAGCTCGTTTAATATACTTTTTATTTAATTACCTACGTAATGATGTCTTACAGCATTTTTCTTTTAGAATACTAACCGGAAAATGTCAGCGATGCAAAATACGAGTATGAACAGCAAAATATAAAAGGTCTGACACTCGTCTTATGTGCCAAAAATCAAACTTTATGTACTCATTAACGTTGAATCGCGGGCGCGGTCACGAAATATAAAACATATGGCGTAATAGGCAAGTGTTCACGTACACAACGCACGTGCAGTCTAAGTAGCGGGCAAGCTAGCGACTGGTGCGCGCGGATCACGTCGAACTAGCGGCGGAGCGCGCGAGTTACTCGCGACGCCGGGTAAGTTCAACCAGTAAAAACTTGTCGCTAGAAACGGACCCGCGCAAACGCCTGGCGGCCAATGTGAACACGAACTCGCCACGTCTCCGCGCCCGCACCCGCTACCGCGTCCGCGCGTTCCTACGTGAACCAGTACTATCTGTGCGTAGATCCACATTTTTGCGTTTAGTCTATTTTTTCTATGGTCTGCTAGGCGTTGTCTTGTCGACATCCAACAATATACCTACATACCTATGAACGATGACAGTAACGAGCACAGAGTACTTTATATATTGACGAGTATTAGTGGTACTTGGTGGCACGACGTGTGAAAATAAGGCTAACATTTCATAATTTTTAAGATCAAAATGGGGTCCAAAAGTACGTGGTCTTCGAAACGTATTGCATCTTTTTTTTTTTTTTTTTTTTTTTTTTTTTTTGCTTTATCATGCGATCAGTCGAAAGACTATGAGCAGATATGTTGTAGGATCAGTGGCGATCAGAGTTAATTCCCCATTAGGAATTTCTCTATAATTAGATATGGCTATCCAGTATATGCCGTCGTTTCAGCCTTCGCATTGCCTCTGGAATCGTTAGTTGTAGGGCTAAATGGTTTGGGTGATCCTTCAACCTTGTTTTGTATTTGAGGTTGGTGTTGTTAATTTCCTCTTTCACTGTGTTCATTTGTAGATTGTTGTGGATTTCAGGAATTTTTAGAAACCACGGAGCGTTGGATATTTGCTTGAGGATGTAGTTTTGACATCTTTGCATGATGCTAATACTGGAGTCACAGGCTGAGCCCCATAATTGAACTCCATAGGTCCATATGGGTTTCAAGATTGTCTTGTAAATAAGGAGTTTATTATCGAGAGACAATTTGGAGTTCCGTCCAAGCATCCAATACAGTCGTTTGAATTTGATGTTTATTTCATCCCTTTTGGTCTGTATGTGTTTTCTCCACGTTAGGCGGCGGTCCAAGTGCATACCCAGGTATTTTGCGTGGTTGTTTTGGGTCAGTTGGTTATTTCGGAGTGTTACCGGCGGGCAGTCTTCTCTTCGCAGAGTGAATGTTACTTGCACTGACTTTTGAGCACTGACCTTTATTCTCCATTTCGTCAGCCACTTATCAATTTGGTTTAGGCTTCTTTGGAGAACCATTGAGGCTTCATTAGGGCATTGACTACGAGCCAGAATTGCTGTATCATCTGCGAACGTGGCTACCGTTACTTCATCGCTCTGAGGTAGGTCGTGGGTAAATATTGTGTAGAGGACTGGGCCCAAAACTGAGCCCTGTGGCACCCCAGCAAGTATTGGGTGGAAAGAAGAGGTACATTGATCTTCTTTTATTTGAAAGATTCTATCAGCTAAGTATGATTTGATGAGAACGAAGTATGGGTATGGTAGAAGTGATTTGATTTTAAATAGCAAGCCCTTATGCCATACTCGATCAAATGCCTGCTGGACATCCAGAAATACTGATGAGCAGTACTCCTTCTTTTCAAGTGCATCCCGAATGATTTTGCACACTCTGTGGACCTGTTCCACTGTACCATGCTCCCTTCTGAACCCAAATTGGTGATCTGGTATTATGGATCTATTCAGTAGCTCTTGGTGAAGTCTTTTTAGCAGAATTTTTTCAAATAGCTTTGAAGTTATCGGTAGCAGGCTAATGGGTCTATAGGAGGTTATTTCATGGCTTGGCTTTCCCGGTTTTTGTACCATTATCACCTGGGATACCTTCCACAAATTTGGGTAGTGACCAGTTCTTAAGATACCATTGAAAATCATAACAAGATAGATGATAGCCTTCCTTGGTAATTCCATGAGCACCTTTTTGTCGATCATATCGAAGCCAGGCGCTTTTTTGTCTTCCATGTGCTTGATCACCCTCATAACTTCCCTCAAGCTAGTGGGATTGATTGGGAGATCCAACTGATAGTCTTGGATCAATACATTCTCTATTACTGATTGATCGATTTCTGGGTCAGGGTCGTTGGGTGTAAATACCCTGGCGAGATATTCTCCAAACGCATCTGCTTTCTCTTGTTTAGATCTAGCCCATCTGTTGTTTTCGAGTTTTATCGGAGGTTTTGGATCGACCGGACGACTGATTTTATGACAAGCTCTCCAGAGTGAGTAATTGGTGGAACTGGTCGCAGATAGCGATTCCATGTACGTTTCCATTGCAATTTCCTGCTCTTTAGCTGTCGCGTCTTTTAAGGTTTTTATAGATTTATTAAAGGCAGACTTGTCAGCGGGATGCCTACTGCAGTGCCAAACCCTTCGAAGTCTTCTCTTTTCTAGTATAAGATTTTTAATTTCAGTCGATACCGCGTTTTGTCTAGGAGATTTCTTTTGGCCTTCAGGGGTGCACCTCCAGCAAGCACCCTGAATTGTAGTCGTGAAGATCTTTACAGCTTCATCAACGTCGGACTCAGTCTTCAGGGCTATTTGCAGTTGTAATTCTTGTGTCACAATGTCCCGAAATGACTCCCAGTCGGTTCGTTTATTATAGAGATTGGGTCTTTTCTCTCTGTTCAGAATCATTGTGCTAACCGTCAAGATTACTGGGATGTGATTAGAGGAGCCATCCAAACACGAGTCAATCCCGAAGAACATCCGCGACATCCCCTTAGCGATAAAGAAATCCAAGACATCTGGTAGCCTATTTGGATCCGTGGGCCAGTGTGTCGGTTCCGGAGTGGAGAAAGTAGTAAGAAGTTGTTTATCAATACTCTTTTTCAATTCTCTTCCTCGAGTGGTCACCAACCTAGAACCCCAGTGAAGATGCTTTGAATTCCAATCTCCTCCAGCTATGAAGCGGCTGCCAAGACTATTAAAGTAATCAGTGAATTGTTCATTGGTTATCCTATGCTTAGGAGGGCAGTATACGGCTGACACATTAAAACCACCATTTCTATCAGAGACAGCAACAGTTGTGGCCTGAATATGGTCTGTGCTGAATTTTGGCAGCTCATGATGCTCTATAGTTGTTTTTATAATAATTGCAGTACCTCCATGAGCCGTTCCATCCGGGTGATTTGTGGAATAGATATTGAATCCTCTTATTCTTACCAGGCTGTTATTAACAAAATGAGTTTCAGCTATTAGTAGTATGTCTAGTTGATGCATATGAAGTAGGGTTTCTACTTCATGTGTGTTGGGAGCAAGTCCATTAATGTTCCAAGTGGCTATTTTAGGGTTGCCATTTAGCCCAACTTAGAGATTAATGACGTTATAAGTTGGAGTAATGTACTCATTTGTTGTAGGACAAGATCAATTTTTTCAGACTGTTTAGAGAATATCTGCTCGATTAATTTAAGAGAGTTGGGTTGTAGATCCACGTTTGGTTGTGCTGATTGAGAGTCAAGGCCATGTTTGCTTGCTTGTGAGTAGGATTTTTTCATGGCATTTGCAGGTTTGGGGGCTAGTGCTGTATTTCCTTCAGCAATATGCAGCGCTTGATTTGTTGATTTAAGGGATCTTAACGGTAATCGCTTTGCAGTTTTCCGAGCAAGTATCTCCTTATACACTTCACATCCTTTATAGTTAGCCGGATGTGACCCCAAGCACAGGGCACAAGTGGCAGGCGTATTACGATCCACTTTCGGGCATTCTGAAGTTTTGTGAGCTTCGGCGCATTTGACACAACGGTATGGTTTCATACAATAGTTTTTGGTGTGTCCATATTGTTGGCATCTTTGGCATTGCACAACTGTATTTCTTTTTCGTGGATCTTCTATATTGACTATTTGGTGGTAAATCACCTTGATATCCTTCACTGCTTTGTTGTTGGGCCCTGGTGAGACGTTCACAAAGAATGTAGATGTGGGTTTTTTGTCCGGTCCATACCTGGCATTTATTATTTCACCATCTATAGTATTACCCGTTTCCTCTATGGCTTCTTTTATAGAGCTAAGTGGGGTTGTGTGGTGCAAGTTCCTAATGACTATTCTATAGGGCCTTTTGTCCTTTCGATTAAAAGTGTGCCCAATCAGTCCCTTTTCACGAATAGTCGATATCACATTTTTATAAATTTCAATATTAGCAGTAGTGATTTTGAGTTGATTCTTGTTGATATTTTTGTATGTAAATTGACTTTTATCTCAGATATTTCAATAAGTTCTGTCAGCTTGTTTAAGTCCTCTATGCCATATAAGATAATGGGTGGAGGTTTATTTGGCTTTTTTATTTGTAGTGGTTGTTCTGCTTCTTCAGTTAAGTCAACTGTCAATCCACTGAATCGGTTTGTTATTTCTATCCGGTCTGGCGAAGGAGATCTTGATTCTGACACCTTTTTTCTCTTCGGATTTCTTATTGATGGAACTCTTTGCCAAGAGGGAGGGTTGGCGGACGTTTGGCTCTGAGGATTTACTTTGTCTGAGGATTCAATTTCCATGGCATTTAAGTTTGTTCTAGGTGTAGAATCATTTGGTAGGCTTGTCATTGAAGCACTCCTTGGTCTTCTGACGAATAGGCTTGGATGGAAGGCCTGCTGAACGAATTTTTTAGTTTGTTTTTCAAATGTTGGCGAAATTATGCCCCCCCCCAGATACGATGGGGCAGCCTGAGTTGGACTCAGAGAGGGATTCTCCGGTTGTTAGGCCGGTACCCTCCTGGGGTAAATTAGTTTGTAACTCCGCTTCCATGTTTATTTCACCTTCTTCTGCAACTCCAGACATTTTAAGGGTTATTTGGACCCTAAGGCTCGCTTTAGCCTCTTCCAGCTGGTTTTCCAGCCAGGGGTATGGTTATTCCGCCATTGCTCGGTCGCCAGAGCCTCGTTTGTTGTCTGGCAGGGGGCACCGCGGGCAGGTGAGGTTGGCGTTTGGGCTGGACGAGGTGTTATGTCCGTTCTCCCCTTAAACGTATTGCATCTAATGTAGTATGTTAACTAAGTGGTGATATTTTTATAATAACAAAAACTCATGTTTGATTTATCGTTTAGGGAAGTTTGAAGAAAGCCAGTTGTAACAAAATACCAATTATTATTTCGATATTACTAATAAATATTGGTCGCGCACCTCTAGTGCAGAGGGGAGAAAAATTCAAAAAGTCGTGCCAGCTACGCCACTGTCGTCTTCAGGTGACATGAAAGTACGTCATGATTGAACTTAGTGCTGTGATGGTTCTTGTGGACTTGGTTTTATCGATTGTTGTTTTGGATTGTGGATTTAACGCCCAAACTGTGACACATATTCTATCTGTCTTAAAGGACAAAGTGGGATGAATTAAAAGTCTTGTATTATCCCGGTATAGACCTTTTGATTAAAAAGATCATCATCTTCCTGCCCTTGTCCCATTTTATTTGGGGTCGGCGCAACACGTTTTCTTCTTCCATTCGCCCCTGTTAAACGTCACGGCATCATTTACTCCTTTCTCTTTCATATCAGTCTTTACACAATCCATCCATCTTTTCTTTGGCCTTCCTCTCCCTCTCCATCCATCAATACTAATGTCCATCACTCTTTTAGTCACATGCGTTTCATCCCTCCTCATTACATGTCCATACCAAGCCAAACGACTTCTTTTCAATTTTTCAGTAACAGGTGCCACTTTCAAACTTCCTCTAATATATTCATTCCTAACTTTATCCATTCTTGTCACTCCACACATCCACCTCAACATTCTCATCTCCGCTACATGCAATCGTTTTTCATCCATCTTCTTCACAGCCCAGCATTCTGATCCATACAATACGACAGGTCTAATCACGGACTTGTATATTTTCCCCTTTAACTTGAGAGGCATCCGTGGGTCGCAAGTTGTTCCAGTGACCTGTCGCCATTTCATCCATCCTGAGTTGATCCGGTGCGTTACGTCCCGGTCTACTTCGCCATTTCCCTGAATAAGCGACCCAAGGTACCGAAAATCGGAGCAGACCGGTATGGGCGTTCCGGCAAGGGTTATGGGCACAGGAGTGGAGAGACCGCCGAAATCACAAAACAAGTATTCCGTTTTGGTTCTACTTAATTTCAGGCCAACATTCTTCAGTCTTTGCCACCACAACTCCAATCTGCTCTGGACCTCTAGGCCACTCTCGGCAACTAGCACAATGTCGTCGGCAAACAGCATACACCAGGGAGCCTCTTCCTGGATGTCGAACGTAAGAGAGTCCATTATCACAAGGAAGAGGTAAGGGCTTAGAGCCGACCCTTGGTGCAAGCCGACTGAAACATTGAAGCTGCCGGTAGTGCCTGCTGTAGACCATACTTGGATTCTACATCGACTATACATAGCACAGATCAACTGCACATACTTCCCAGGCACACTTTTCTCCTTAAGGGCCCACCACAAAACCTCCCGTGGTACCCGGTCGTATGCCTTTTCGAGGTCGATAAACACCATATGCAAGTTTTTATGTGCACCTAAATATTTTTCGCACAGCTGGCGGATAGCGAATATGGCATCCGTCGTTCCCCGACCAGGCATAAAACCGAATTGGTTCTGTGAAACACTCTCTTCTCTCAGTCGCCTTTCAATAACTTTTTCCCAAACTTTCATACTGTGTGACATTAGCTTTATTCCTCTATAATTATTACACTCCAGCACATCACCTTTGTTTTAAAAAATGGGCACCAGCGAACTGTTACACCATTTGTCAGGTATGGCTACTTCCAGCAACAATTTATTGAAGAATAAAGCTAACCACGTCCATCCGTCCATCCGCAATAACTTCCATACTTCAACCGGTATTCCGTCCGGTCCTAATGCTTTACCATTCTTCATTCCATTTACTGCAATCCTTACTTCATCCACGCTAACCTTATTCACTAATCCCTCATTCACTGGTTTATTTTCGAGTACCCCACTCCAGTAATTCTCCTCATTCATTCAAAGTAACCCTTCCATCTATCCTTAATTTTCTCATCATCCGATATAACCATTCCAGCTTCGCCTTTTACGCATTTGACCTGACAAACATCCTTCGCCTTTCTCTCTCTAGCTCTAGCAAGCCGGTATAGCTGTTTTTGGACTGCTGGACTATCCAGTGTGTCATAGAGTTTATTCTGGGCGTTTGCTCTCGCTATAGCCACAGATATCTTAGCCATTTTCTTGTGAGCATCATACTACATACGTTTCTTTTCAGCTTTCAAACTAGAACTCTCATTTCCAACACTCTGCCATTCTTTGAACTTTTAATAATAGACGACTTCTTATATTGATGTTTTTTTTATTTTATTTTCTTATTACACTTCTTAATTAGGTACATTCTTAGAGCTACATTTTTCCAACAGACACACAGAGTATACAGGGGTCTTAAGCAGTAAATGTCTGTATGAAACATTATGTCTAAAATGAATAAAATGCACTGTTTCCACATACTTTAATTTATTTTAGTAGGTGCTCGAAGTGACCACCGCCTTTTTCAATACAATATTCTACACGATATTAGATAATACGAGTATTATCGCAGATAACAAAACTTCCGGAATGGTTTAATGCAATGCCAATGGGTGTGTGGGTATGTAAAGAGGTGTATGTATCAAGTTGCAACATCAGCAAAGAGGGACAAACAACCATAGAGACAATTTTAAATACCTAAACTTGTTTAATATTGTAAACGTGGTCAGTTCAAGCACCTACTAAAATAAATTAAAGTATGTGGAAACAATGCATTTTATTCATTTCTGCAATCATGTTTCATACAGACATTTACTGCTTAAGACCTACACAATCGATATCTAAATAGAAATAGTGTAGGTTTTTTTTTCAAAATAGCCGGGTTCGATTCCCGAACGGAGTACAGATGTTTTTTAAAATCTATAAATGCAGTTTTTCTTGTTATTAAAATCGATGACATGGTTCCTCAGAACAGATCTTCGTATGTCTTATAGTTTCAGACTTTCCCATACTGACCGATTTGAATGAGACACCCTGTATATGTATATCATAGATAAGGGCGGGCTGCCAACTTGACACTAATATTATTTGTAACATTGCATTGCAAACAATTTACTAATACAAGTTACATATTACTTAAGATTATCACATGCCTCTAAGTTGCATAGCATCAACCAAAAAATTTTAAGTATTTTTACTATGGTAGGTTTCATTTTAAGTTTACAATTATTTTAAATTATGTTATTCCACGATATTCAATTTAGATGAAAGGTAGTTATGCTTAATCTCACATAGTGGTTTTGTAAATATATCTGATACATTGTGTTCAGTTGGTACGTAAGTAATATTAATTTTATATATCCTAACTGCATCCTTAATAAAGTGATATTTAATGTCAATGTGTTTAGTTCTTTTTCCGTTTTCTCTGTTAGTTATTATTTTTATGGCACTCTGATTGTCTATTAAAAGTAAAGTTTCAAAATGATGACTGTAAAAATTATTCAAGATACCTTTGAGATAGATGAGCTCTGCCTCTGCAGACGATAAAGAGACACTACATTGCTTCTTTGATGACCAAGATATTAAGTTTTTACCAAAATAAGTTGCAGATCCACTTACACTTTTGCGGTCAGTTTTATCACTTCCCCAGTCTGCATCTGTATATGTTATCAGCTGTATCGGTTTGTCGGTTCTAAAGTAAGTAAGTCCCTTATTAATAGTGTGTTTTAGGTACCTTAAGATCCTCTTTGCTGCTTTCCAATGCTGTGATGCAGGCTTATCCAGGTATCTACTCAAGAAAGAAGTGGCGTAAGTGATATCAGGTCTACTTGTAACTGAAAGGTAAGTAAGGCTTCCTATTAATTCCCTGTAGGGTACATTTACTATTTCTTCCTCTTCTGTAGTTATAGGTTCTTTCTCCATAGGTGTTTTTGCTACTTTGCTATCTTCCATTCCAAATTTCTTCAATATTTTTCTTATTAGTTTTTCTTGTTTTATGCATACAGTATCTTTGCTTTTGTGTATTTCCATTCCTAAATATTCTTTTATGTCTCCTAAATCCTTTGCTTTGAATACTATCTGTAGTTTTTCTTTTATTTCTTCAAAATTCCCCATCAATAGGAAATCGTCAACAAAAATTAGTGCCCAAGTTCCAGGCTTAAAGTATAGACAAACATCATGCTTCGACTGCTCAAAGTTATTTTCAATAAAAAAATTGTGTACTCTTTCATTCCAACATCGTGGCGCCTATTTCAATCCGTAAAGTGCCTTTCTTAATGTCAATACTTTTCCTTTTTCTTCTTTAACTCCTTCTGGGTATTTTATAAATATTTCTTTTTCTAAATTTCCATTGAGAAAAGCTGTAGGTATATCCATCTGTCTTATTGGTTTATTTTCTTGTAGTGATATACTTATTAATAGTCTCACAGTAGACATTCTGGCAACTGGTGCATAAACATCATAGGTGTTATTTTCTTGATAGCCTTTAGCTACTAATCTGGCTTTCTTTATCCCATCTGACTTTTTCTTAAAAATCCATCTAGTGTCAATAGCTTTATGTCCATCTGGTAATGTAGAAGCTTCCCATGTTTGTAGTTTTTTGTGAGCATCTAGTTCTTTTTCTATTGCTTCTGTCCATTCTGAATTTTTAATCGCTTCATTATAGGTAATCGGTTCAGTGTCAATATAGGTATTTAAACAGTATGCTATGTTAGATTCAATACTTTCATAGTAAGTTTCATTATTATTATCATAGTCAGTTTCATAGTCTTTTAAGTAGTTAGGTTTTCTAGTTGTTCTTTGCGGTCTTGTCTGTGAATTACTTTCGGTATTCTTTGTTGGTTTTTGTCAAATCTATCTTTTTGTCCAATTGTGTCACATCTAGTATTAGAGTCTTTTTCAATATCATCATTTGTATCACATCCTATACTATAGGATTAGATATAGACACTATAGGACCTATAGTGTCATTTTCATTTTCATCATCATAAGTATATCTGTGTTCCTTCTTGGTTTCTTCATTTATTGTAGTATAGGATCCCGCTATACAACGACCTTCACCGAGATGCTTATTTAATGAGACGTATTTTTTATGTTATTAAATATGCCAATAAATATATCCTATATGGGTTGCCTAACAAATTTCAGTCCAGAGTATTTTTAATTAATAATTTAAAAACATTTTTTTTTTAAACATTGCACCGGTGTGATTATTAAATAAATTTGATACCAATCGAAAGTTTGAAGCCCATAGAATATGCAAACGTTAGGTTGCCTATTTTTTTCCGGTCACAACCACGGGTTGCCAGGTGTAAACAGGTAAATCTATAGGTACTAGCATTTTGCAACGGTCTGATTATTGAATCAAACTTAGATAAAATGAAAGATTATTTCATAAGGAACACGGTGGTATAGGGTTGCCTGCGAAAAATCAGTCCCGAATTAGGGTTGTCGAATTTTAAATAATAAAATATCGCTGCGAGTGAATGTGTGTGAGAGAGAGGTCCCAGACCAACCATCCCACGCGGTAGAAAAGGACGCAGCGTAGCAGCTGTTTAAAGTCCGCCCATTTAAAGAAGGAGAGTGCGCATGCTATTTGTGCTTGGAAATGAAAAGGATAGCGATAGACTCGTATATGCTGTGCATTATTTTGGAGTAGTTAATTATTAATATACAGAAATAGTTATTTAATTTTTTATTTTTTAATCAATTAAAGTCACATCGGTTTTTTATTTCTGAAATCCGAAAACTGAAAATTTGTAGTTCCACAAAAATTTTTTTGCGGGAACTGTTTTCATTGGTAAGTTTATACGGAACCCTCGGTGTGCGACTCCGCCTCGCCCTTCCCCGGTTTTCTTTCTGTCGCTTTCGATGACACAGATTTCATCGGTCTAAACTTCAGGCTTTGTGTAGGTACCTATTTCTAATTTTATCACTAATTATGGGGTACATTTTTCCTACTAGTACTAGTACTTTTTTTTTGTCCCTTTCAGCGACACGCTTTCTCGCCATCTATATAATACTATATCTATGACTCCAAAATAATGCACAGCATATTCGAGTCTATCGCTATCCTTTTCATTTCCAAGCACAAATAGCATGCGCACTCTCCTTCTTTAAATGGGCGGACTTTAAACAGCTGCTACGCTGCGTCCTTTTCTACCGCGTGGGATGGTTGGTCTGGGACCTCTCTCTCACACACATTCACTCGCAGCGATATTTTATTATTTAAAATTCGACAACCCTAATTCGGGACTGATTTTTCGCAGGCAACCCTATACCACCGTGTTCCTTATGAAATAATCTTTCATTTTATCTAAGTTTGATTCAATAATCAGACCGTTGCAAAATGCTAGTACCTATAGATTTACCTGTTTACACCTGGCAACCCGTGGTTGTGACCGGAAAAAAATAGGCAACCTAACGTTTGCATATTCTATGGGCTTCAAACTTTCGATTGGTATCAAATTTATTTAATAATCACACCGGTGCAATCTTTAAAAAAAAAATGTTTTTAAATTATTAATTAAAAATACTCTGGACTGAAATTTGTTAGGCAACCCATATAGGATATATTTATTGGCATATTTAATAACATAAAAAATACGTCTCATTAAATAAGCATCTCGGTGAAGGTCGTTGTATAGCGGGATCTTAGACTATTGGTATGTACTTGATATCTTCCTCATCAAATCTTACATCTCTTGAAATTACAATTTTGTTTTCTTTTGGATTCCACAGTCGATAGCCATTGGGTGCATATCCTACCATTCTCATTTCATGAGCTCTCTTATCGAATTTCTTTCCTCTCGGTAGTTGAATAGCCCATGCTTTGCTTCCGAAAACACGCAGTCTATTCAAGTCTAAAGAACCAAACATCACTTCTGCTGGTATCTGGAAATTAATAGCTGATGAGGGACATCTATTTAATTGATATGCTGAAGATACTATGGCTTCTCCCCATAAGTATTTTGGAAGATTTGTTTCTAACATCTGTGTTCTTGCTTTATTATACAAAGTCCTATTCATTCTTTCAGAAACTCCATTTTGTTGGGGTGAATAGGGGTGAGTATATTCAATGTTTATTCCTTTCTCCATACAAAAGGATTCTATCACTTTATTTTTAAATTCCCCACCATTGTCACATCTAATTCGTTTCACCTTAGTGTTTTGCTGATTCTCAATATTTTTTATATATTTAATTAAGTTGTGAGTTGCTTCATCTTTACTTTTGAGTAAATAAACTACTACAAAATGTGATCATCAACAATTACCTGATAGTATAGTTCTTCATTAATCCCTTTTATGTTTGCAGGTCCGGCTACATCAGTATGAAGAAGTTCACCAATACAGGATGACCTCCTCTTCGGATTGTGCGGAAATGGCTGACGAGTTGACTTACCAATCATACATGGTCCACATTGCTTCTTAGAGACAGGAAGCTGCATAATTTTTAGACTGTACCTGTTAACATGTCCTAATCTGTTGTGCCATAAAGAATCTGAACTAAGACCACACAAATTATGTTCTGAAAATAAAGATGCTTTTAAGATAAATAGTTTTCCTTTACAATACCCTGTAATACAATCTTTAGAATTATTTTTGCAAATTTTTACTTCATGTTGATTAAACTGAACATTACAATTATTTTGCACTATCTTTTTAACTGAGATAAGGTTAAATGATAAATTATCTGTTATAAGAGCACTCAAAGTTAACTTATGTCCATTACACATCAATTTTATTGTTCCTTGCTTCTTGGCTGTCACATAATCTCCATTTGCAATATATATCCTTATTTCTTGTTGTAGTGTAACAATTTCGCTCATGTATTTTTCATATTTAGCTTGAATAAGATGTTCAGTACATCCAGAATCTATAATCCACTCTATATTCTGATCATTTCCTCCGAATAAATTACAATGATTGTCAGTCCTTGATAGAAAAGAAAATTCCTGTTGATTTGTCTCTGTAGTTACAGCATGACTTTGGCTCTGATGGTATACTCTGCCTCGGCTACGTCCTCTATAACCTCTTCCTCTGTAGTTTCTATTCATTGTTCTTCCTCTATTTGAATGACATTCGTAGCTTTTGTGTCCTTCTTTTTGACATTTATAACATATTATTGTACTGGACTTGAATGCTATGCCGTCAGTTTACTCATTTGGTTTTGTGTTCTTTAGTTCTTCATCCAGCAATCTCGCTTTAACAAAATCTAGTGATAACTTTTCATTCATTGTTTCCAGTGCGGTTACCACAGTATTATAGTTTTCAGTGAGTCCTAACAAAAGATATGTAATTTTTTCTTCCTCATCAAGTTTTTTGTCTGCATTTTCAAGTTCTCTAATGATAGACTCAAATTTCAAAAAATACTCCTCCAATTTCTCATTGCTTTGTAGTTTTAAGGTTAATAACTTTTTCCTTAGATGTATTCGACACCATGGATTTTCGCTCGAAAATAGAGCACAACGTGGCAAACATTTCTTTTGTTGTTGTTGCATCTTTTATCAGATCCAAGTGTTTGTCAGTGATGCATTGTACAATGAGTGATTTGGCTCGCGAGTCACTTTTCTTGTCGACATCTTTTTCGTCCTCGTCCAACGTGCTCAACAATTGCTTTTCTTCTAATAGGCATCTTACTCTGAATTTCCAGTTATTGAAGTTTTCCGCAGACAATTGCGGCAAAACGTTTGTGGTGCCCATAACCTTTTAATAATAGACGACTTCTTATATTGATGTTTTTTTATTTTATTTTCTTATTACACTTCTTAATTAGGTACATTCTTAGAGCTACATTTTTCCAACAGACACACAGAGTATATATGTATATCATAGATAAGGGCGGGCTGCCAACTTGACACAGACTATAAAATATTGCGATTTCTAACATGAACTTCTTATTTTTATCCTTCAGCACATTCTGTATCTCTGGCGACCACCACCATGTATCCCGGTCTATCGTGCGCTTTCCTTTCGTCTCTCCCAAAAATACCTTTTGCTGCGCTCCTTATACACCGAGCCATCTCATTCCAACATTCATTAACACTTCGATCATTCATATCACCCATCTCTATCATTTTATCCAACACTTGTTCTATTAATTTCTTCGCACAATCATACTTCTCTAGTGTATGCCATTTTATTTTAGAGGGAGGTCGCTCTTTTTGTTTAATAAGCCTTATTTGAACGACTACTTCCATAACCAAGAGTCTATGTTGTGAGACCAAGTCCTCTCCCGGTAGCACTTTGCAGTCTTTGATGTGCCTAAGGTTGTTGCGTCTGACGAGGAAGTAGTCGATTTGTGTGTTATGCAAACCACTTTTATACGTTATGAGTTGTCCATCGGCTTTTTGGAACCAAGTGTTTTGGTTAAAAAAAGCTTTTGATTAAAAAGATACTCTAAGTTAAAAAATAAATAGTTAATGCTCTATCGATATAATTTCGAACTCACTATTATTTTGTAGGTATTAAAGGATGAATGCATAGCTTGGCGCCGAGGGCACGCTTTTTCGTTTTTGACGTGGCGGTCAAAAGGTTAAAAAATCGCGTTTAGCTCATGTAGCCACTACATGAACTAAACGCGATTTTTATAATGACTAAAAGTAGTTATATGATTCTTTGCAATAAATAAAACCAGAAAAATATATGATATTCTTCAGGATATATGCTAGCATGATAGTGTTTTGAAAACATAATAATTATGTAAGTACAATTAATTTGACTCCATAAAAAATAAATCACGAACCTATCTCAAAGAATTTTTTCAACCAAAAAAAAATAATATACATGCGATTATTCTGATTTTTTGTCAAATATTTCTATAAGCAATATATTAGCATTGTAGTGTTTTAGACCAATCAATAGCTTTTTTGTAAATCGATTGAAACCACTCATTTCGCACTATTTGGACCGCAGTGACTGACGTAACAACCACTTTGTATTGCAAGCTGCATTTCAAACGAAGTTTGAACCACCACAAATAGAGTTGCTAATTTAGCTCATCTAGTCGCTTTAACAAACAGTAATTATTTACAGATTCTTTTAATTGGAACTAGTGATTCAAAAAAGAAATCGGTACTAATGGCACTAGTAGCCGGGTTCATGGCCACTAGTGCCAACAGACCGAGGCCCACTTGCTCGAGCGCAGTGTCCAAATTGCCACAGACGCCACCTCAGTTCAATTGGAAACTGAAGAATAAGAACGTTGTAAGTAAATAAAAATGATTTGGTATTGCAGGCTACCTGAAGTCGTGGGCCACGACAGAGATGTCGGCGGCGGGCTCGTCGGAGGTGGCGGACGACGGCGACGCGGGCAGCATGTCGTGCCTGGTGGCGGTGGGGCGCGCGCTGCCGGACCTTGCGCCCCTCGTGCCCCTCGCGCCTCTACCCTCGCCACCGGCCCCCGTGGCCACACCCACGCCCCCTGTCCGCCAGCTGCAGTACGTCTCCCGACATGCGCCCGACGGCAAATTCCTCTTCGTAGATCAAAGGTAAATAAATAAATATCACTGGACATTACACACAGCGCTATCTAATGCCACACTAAGCAAGTCTTGTGTCGTAGTCACCAGACAGTTGGTATACTACATATATACTTTTTTGTTTGTAAATACATACTTATTATACATATAAACATCCATGACTCGGAAACAAATGTCCATGCACATCACACAAACATTTGCTCCTACCGGGATTCGAACCCGGGACCCGAAGAACGTAAGGCAACCTCACTACCCATGTGTGAGTGTTGCATGCACTCAAATAGGCCATTGCTCAGCATAATGTTTAACAGCGTTAGTAAGTAATACGACAACACGTGTAGCGATATCTATCTCGTAACATAAGAGCGAATTAATGATTGCATCGCGTCAGCAGTTAGTGATAAAATAACATATAACCTTCACGCAGCTAGCAGATAAGAAGTCCCTCCGTTGCCTGCAATGACATAACATAGCCAGCTTGCGCACGCGCTTGTGGGCATGGATCACGTGGATGACGTGGATGACGTGCATGACGTGGATGACGTGGATGGAAGGTGTCAAGGTGTCGATGTCGGTGTGAGCGTGTGGTGACGTGGTTGCAGGGTGACGCTGGCGCTGGGCTTCCTGCCGCAGGAGCTGCTGGGCACGAGCCTGTACGAGTACGTGGGCGCGCCGGAGCTGGGCGCGGTGGCGCGCGCGCACAAGGCGGCCCTGCTGCGCCGCCAGCCGCTGCGCACGCCACCCTACGCCTTCCGCCGCAAGGACGGCTCGCTCGCAAGGCTGCACACGCACTTCAAGCCCTTCAAGTTAGTCTCTCTCTCCTTACGTCCTTCATTACACCAACACCAGTACACACGAGGCTATTCAAAGAAAACAAAAAGTACTTCCATTGTGACAACAACAATAACACAACTGTCCTCAAAATAATAATAATAAAATTTAATTATTCTTTCGACATAGGTACTCAAATGTACCCAGTCGAACACGACATTCTGGGTTGAAGAGTTCATACGCTTAAATTTAAAGACAACTATCAACAATTATTTGAATATTGTAAAATAATTTATTATTTTGTCTTTGACAAAGTAAAAAATTAAAAATAAAATAATTTAATCTCGAATTTTATAATAATATATTTTAATGTAAACAAGCGAGACGCCTCACTCGCACATAATCTGTCATTATTAAGATAGATTAAGCGATGTGTGTTTATGCAAAATTTATTAAATGTTTTTGAAATAAAAAGTTTTAATTTTTTTATACACTGCCGACCGAAAACCGAATGAATCACTCACGGTCATCGAAATCAAAATATTTTATTTCACATAGGCCTGGATGGGCACGTATAAATCGTCGAAAAAGGTGCACGGTTCGCGTTGGTCAATTCCATGGAGAAGAACCGGCAAGAAACTCCATGGTTACTCTTTTCAAATCATTTAGTATTACAATATTATTATGTATCACACTCGAGTGCAACACGTAACTTTTCATTATAAAACTTAAGAAGACGGGTATTTATCAAGAGCACGAGGTGAAAAATCTTTGCACTCGAGTGCAACACGTAACTTTTCATTATAAAACTTAAGAGCCATTTCACGTTTTCGCGCAAATATCTAAGGTTTTAGTCGCCTAATTTGCCATCTTAGATAACACTCTCGCATTTTTAAATACATGTTTAAAATAGACTATACTTTCGTATTGATACTTCATGTAACACAATTGTAAAAACTTATTTCTTAACAGTGTAGTGATTAATCTCCGACAACTAGTTTACTGAAAAATCATCGCTGAGTCAATTTCGGACTCCTATATCTACGATAAATAATTATAAATTTCACTTGAAAAAATACACAAAGCATGAGACAAATACTTTTGTCGACACATAATGTACTAAAATTTCGATAATTAATAACATACACTAGTAAAAAAAAAAAGTCTTAGGGCATTTTTTAAGTTTTATATCGCTATTTTATCGTGATTTTTTTATTTGAACGAAGCTTAATTACATTAAATAAAATATGTAAAAATAAACTATGCTCTTTTACTAAACTAATTCCAAAGTTTCATTAAAATCAATTCGTTTAATCAAACATAATAAATTTAATAACATCACTGTAAATTCGAATAAATTACGATGCATAAGCCGGCACCGATTAGTATGGCCTGAGCACTTACATTTTGTGAAATGGCTCTTAAGAAGACGGGTATTTATCGCGAATTTACCTTTAATTTAATCCCGACGTTTCGACCGGATTGCACCAGCCGTGGTCGCGGGTCTCCCCGCGACCACGGCTGGTGCAATCCGGTCTTCTTATACCCGTCTTCTTAAGTTTTACAATGTGTTCTGATCGTGAAAGTTTAATAAAGACGTAACTTTTCATCCCACCTCGGCAAGGAAATGTAGTAAATAAAAAAAAAAACAATTACAATCACAAGATACTTTTATTTTAGTTTAGGTATTAACTACTACATTATGATAGGTAAATATTACAGAATAATCTTTCAATTATAACAAATAATACTTGAGTATAATTAAGAATAAATTAAAGTAACGCGCGGCATTATGTTATAATCACGCTGATACTACAACATAATAAAGTACACCAAGAAGGTTCCGAATCTGAGGTTTTAACAAATTAAAAAAGAAACCGCTTTTCCTGGTATTTAATAGTAATTTTATAACGAGGGACTAAACGAAGCCATTATATACCCGAGGTGGTTTGACTCCTGAGCTTGCGAGGGAGGCAATGAAAGCGAGGGTATATTATATTGGCGTTTAGTCTCGAGGTGCAAACTGTACTTTTCATTTCGAGTGCGAGAAAAATAGTCATTTAAAACTGAACAAATTTACACTCGACAATAATTCTGAACTGAGCGGGCAGTTTTTTCTTCTATCAGGTCAGTCACAGATTAACCATTGAAAACAACACAAACTCTCAACATGTTCGCAATGAAGATGATCCACACTCCACAGATAATTAGTACCTACATTATTGCAAAAGCAATGCCTCTGTTTGGCAACAGAGGCATTGCTTTTTAAAATCAACGATGCACACAAACAACCATATTTTTTTCTCGCGTTGAAGAGTTCATTTGTTTTTTTTTTAACAATAAACCGCTTTCTATTTGCATGCCAATTCGAAATTTAAATAAAACCTTTGTCAAGTTACTCTTTTGTGGTCATGTTTCAGAGTAAAATATCGTTCCATTTATAAATTACTTTTTACTCCCTAGGGAATAAACGGTCACTTTAATCCCGCTTCGTAGGGCTATAACGGTGTACTTTTAGAGCATGAGAAGTGAAATAGTACATTGTAATACAAGGGGCTAAAATTAACCATTATAGACGAGGTAATTTTACTACCGAGCGAGGTAGTAAATAGGAACCGAGTTATAATGGGATTTTAGCGCCGTGTGTTACACCGTACTTTTCACTACGATTGCGAGAAAATAAAATAACCATATTTAATATGACAGTTTATTTTATTAAAAATTAAATGTGCAATTTGTACTGTTGTTCAAATTTAATGAGATGTTTTTTCCCGGCAACATAATTTCAGTTCTCTGTCAAGACGAATATAATATTGTGTCGTCTGTGGGCTTACCCCACCGTAGGAGATAAAAAGGAATCCTACTTACAATTCAAATAAATAAAACAGACAACATCATAAAATTTCGCGCCAATGCCTTTTTTATTTCTTCTGTAGCTGGAATGCAACGCTCACATTCTGCCAAAGAGTTCGGCGTTCGGCGCGTTTGGTTCCATTTTTTTAACATTTATTTTTGTTTTTATAGGAACAGTAATAAGTCAATTTTTTATGAATTATGAGTAAAGACTTTGCGTTTTCGAACACCGACGACGAAAATTAAAGAAAAAAAACTTTTTTTCCCTAGGGCTATAATATGCAATTTTACACCCTCTCTGGTACGCTATTATGACGGTGTTTTCGAGCAAGAGGAGTGAAACAAATAATATGCATTCATGTCAAATCATTCAATGTCAAAGTGTATAAAAGAAAGGAATCAATAATAAACAAGCGAAGTCCGAAATTTCGATATTCGCAGAGCAAATATCATTGGAGCAGCTTAATCCCAAGCCTTTTTATCATCGAGGATACATACATGACATATACATGACCTCCCAAAATTCATACTGCAAAAAATGGTACTCTTTGCAGATGATAGCACGGGTTATAATCTAAACCATTATCAAAATGACATTAATATTACTTTAAATAAAATAATTAATTGACTTAATAATAATGATCTTATATAAAACAAAAGTAATGCACTTTCACCAACGGCTTGAAAAACCGCTTGTTGATGTGGCTTATGATTATCATGAAAAAAGAAGAAGTCAGTACTGCGAAGTTCTTTGGTATAACTATAGATGAAAAACTGAATTGAAAACCTCATTTGGAGGAAATTTGTAAGCGATTAAGTAAATCAGCATATTTGTTATCTCAGCTTTCCAAGAAAGTAAATACTGTTAATGGCATAGCATGGAGTAGTCGCCTCAGTTCTGCTGTATGGTGTTATTTTTTGGGGACAATCAACAAATAGGGAACTTTTTTTCAGAATGCAGAAACGATGTTTGCGAAGTATGTGTGGTTTAAACGCAACTGATAGTTGCATTCCATATTTAAAAAAGTTACGGGTTACTGCTAGAAAAATGTTATTATACTTTAGACGAGTTCCTGCAAGAGGATCCAGCACAAAACCCTACGGACCCGAACCCATTGTCCCCATTCCCTTCAAGCAGCTGAGGAACTGGTTAAAGGATCACACCCGATTACAAGCAGAGAAATGGTGGGCCTCGGCACCAGGTTGTAGGCAATCCAAGGAGGCAATGCCATCCTTGGATCCAAAGCTGACCAGGCGCCTTCTGCGCCTGGACAGAGACAGCCTGCGTCTGGTGGCGGGGACCATCACTGGACACTGCTCGCTGAACAAACACTTCCACACCCTAGGTATCACTGACAGTCCCCTGTGCAGAGCGTGCATGGAGGCGGAGGAGACGGTAGCGCATGTGCTCCTGGAGTGCACAGCCGTAAACAAGATTCGCGAAGAGACCTCACTTGCAGATGTCCTGAGGAGTACGGGAGGTCTAATCTGCTTCTGGAGGGAGGTGGGCTGGTTGGAGTAATCGGCCACCATGGCTCACGCACAATGGTCCATTTCAAGGACTAAGTGCGGAAATCTAAAAGCCCATGATAGAATAGAGTTCCTATAATGACGAATCTCTGTAACTATATGACATGAATTTTAATATTTTACATTTATATATTAATCTAGAATTTATCTCTAATTTAACTGAATTAATAAATTTTGACATAAAATGAAATTGACTAGATGAATTATTTAACTTGTTTCCATGTGTAAATAGTTGACATTAAAATCTTGATATAAAGTAGGTAAAATTAAATAGAAATAATGAAATTAAACTTGTTTGCATGTGTTAATACTCTAATAATTTCATAATTTTATTTTAATTCAATTTAATGTAATAATTTATCATTTAATCGTTGTTATTTTTTTTGTTACAATAATTTGTAAGTCAATTGGCAAAACATATCCCACTACCTAATTTTTAAGATCTTGTTGTACTTAATTGTTACCTATGTTTACGAATAAATGTTTCTGATTCTGGTTCCAGTTCTCGTGAAAGACCATGTCACGTTGTAAAATGTCAAGTTCATAAGTTGATCGGGGAACAACTTTTTCAAGGTCAAAGACATTCGTCGACACTGCTTTTCATAACGAATCCTAGGAAAAAAAGAATGAAATAAAAACATGAAGCAATCGATAAAATCCCGCTTATTTTGTTGTTTTTTCTGTAGCCAGTCAGCTATTTAGCCATAATTTTTATTAAGCCATATGTTGCAACATGGATCAATAGAAATGTAAAAATAGAACAAGTTCTTTTTTTAAATAATTTTACAGCTGTCAGTTGAAAGCGATTCTCTCCTAGGGCTGAAAAGTATTAGGTACTTTCAACCTGGGTCTCGATTCTGCTATTACGATAGTGTCAGAATAGGCTATCATTGAAGTCACAATGATCAAGTTCTGTCAAGTTTTGACAAGTTTGGTAATCTACTAATATAATGGCGTCATTATGACTTCTCAATGAACAACCAGTGACTCTCCATAGAAAGAAATGTCATAGAATATTAATCTCGTACATGAAATCTGGCATGAAATAAATGTTCGCATTTAGTAGTAGATTTCGAAAACCATTATTTTGTACCAATGGTTTTATAATAATGGCAATACGAAAATGCCACCAAACGACAATTTTATTACGAGACCATCGACCGACCAATGATTGACCATAAGCATTAAGTAAATGACAATGGGATGAGAATGGAATCGTGTTGGAGTGACGAATTTATTAAAATAGTAGAATTAGGCTTCTGCTTCTCAGGCAACCTGAGAACTAATAAGAGAACTACATTGATGATTTGATGAAATTGAAAACACAAAAAAGTGAAAAAATTACTTTATCTTCAGATCTCTGTGACCTTTGTTTGATTGGTATAGTTTTTTTGCCACCAACTTCTGAAGATAAAGTTATTTTTTCACTTTTTTGTGTTTTTAGAAGTCAGTTTTATTTTTTGCAAAAAAGTTTTTATTTTTCACTTTTTAGTGTTTCGCATGCGCTTACCCCTTAACAGCGTACTGGCGTGATGTTATGTCATGAAATAGTGTAAACAATAGACAGACATGACATTTCAGCAATCCTTGTCCATTTGCTATTATTTATTGAGGAGTTCCGTTACCTATCTCCGAAGTTCTTCACCAAATTGAAGGGGGACCACTCCGAGAAAGTACTCTTCCGAAAACTAATCCAAATCGCTTCATATGTGCCTATAAAGTTTAAAGAGTTCTCTCTATTTCTCCAGGATCCCATCATCAGATCCTGACTTGATTACTATGGGACCACCTGTGAAGCATATCCTTTAAACAAAATAAAAATAATCCAAATCGGTCAAGCCATCTTCGAGTAATCGGGGAACATACATAAAAAAAAATAAAAAGATTCCGACGAATTGAGAACCTCCTCCTTTTGGAAGTCGGTAAATAAGTTATAAACGCAGATCAAAATAAAATTAAAATCAATTGAAAAACAAATTAACACAACACAAACAGGTTGTAACATATTATTATGCATGTAGTATAACATATAATTAGGTAATTGTGTGTGACAAAAACATTTATTGTATACTATTTATTTATTAGTTTTATTACGTACACTTATAAATGCCCATTTAATATAATAACATTATTTATTTACCACCTACTACCCTCATCCGTGTGTCACTGCGGGGGCCTACTGAAAACCAGCGCTGAGTGTTTTACACCCAGCATATGCTGAGTTGGCTACCCTTTCGTTATGGGCATGTTCAGCGCAGTTGAGCTGTTTTAATTTAATTGTTAAGCTGTTTGTTGTTATAATCTATATGTATGTGCTGCTCTTTGTGTTGTGCTGTCCATTAGCGAATAAATGATTATTCTATTCTATTCTATTCTATTCTATTCTATAATTGTACTAATTTGTACGTACAATTACCTAATTCGTCCCAAATAAATAATTGAAGGATACAATTACATAATTTCGCTAATTCTCTCTATTGAAATAGTGAGTGCAATGTGATTAAGCTAGGTACGAGTAGCCTAAGTCCCAGCATGATGTACGTTTACAGCCGGTAGCCTGTCAGCCCAGCCGCCAGCCAGGTTGTGACCTAGTGCAGGGTTGATCAAATGCACCAGTTCTGAGCTTACAACTGATGCTGTAGATTGTTTAGAATGAAAAAAAAAAACATCACCCGTAGCCCGTATCTTGTACGAGCTGTTAGCTAAGATATCCTCACGCCTCGCGCCTGTATCTCCGGGGGGTAAGGTAGCAGTGTAGGTACTTAATAGTTTATCCCCACGATAACAGTTTAGTTACGTTACTAGATAGATGTGTGTATATAATATGGAAACATTTCCAGGAACCCGTGGACAAAGGACGTGGAGTGTTTGGTGGCCAACAACACCGTGGTGTCGGACGAGCCGGACGCTGCGCTCGGCGACGGCGCGCTCTCCTACGACGTCTACAAGCAGAGTGAGCGCACGATACTAATCAAGCATACTTTACCAGCTCGCATTCTTTACCTTTGCCATATCTTGTATTGCCAACCTGCGGAATGATAAGTGCATACGAATCGGATCACATGACTGTTGTTTGTTGTAAATTGTCGTTGTTTGTTCTGGAACAACTGTCGTCATACGATGATCGCCTGACGAGATTACTTTGATTGGTCATTCCTGCTACACGACTGCTTAGGACGTCGGCAGTTGATGCGAGCCGGGTTTAAGATAATTAGGTCTTGTTTAATCGTGTTAAGAAAACAAAATAACGGCGTTAGTGACGCTCTGTAGGGTAGCATAATAATGTGTGTTGATGGCTCTTGTGCGGTTTCAGAGGCTGACGTGGAGATGCAGCGGCTGATTGAGTCACAGGTGGAGTCGCACAAGATCGGCAGCGCCATCGCCGAGGAGGCGCTGCGCCGCTCCTCCTCCGAGTTCTCCCCGGAGCTGCCGGCCGACCTGCTGCAGGATGCAGTCTTCAACCAAAACGTATGCCACACACAACCTGCCCTTCCTAAACATGCAATTGAATTTTTCATGAATGCTATTTATATCGTTATGGTGCTCCCACACTGTTCAAAATGTTTACAAACATAAAACATTTGCTCGTATTTTGGAAACGTGACAGTTTCGAACGTTTTGTATCTAAACTTGTTTGTATTGATGCCAGTTATCGATTGGTACAAGTATGATGCGTGTCTGATTAAATCAAAGCTGTTATGAAGATGCCATCAGTGCATGGACTTTAGCTTTGAATGCTCATATCTCGGCAACGTGACACTTTAAAACATTTGGTCTGATACAAAACTTGTTTGTATTGATACCAGCTATCGATTAATATAAGTATTGGCGTGGCCGCTATATTGAAAAAAAAAAATCAAAGTGGCGGAAAATCCAACTAATAATTTTTAACCTCTTGCCAAATCGATTACATTTTTGGCAACATTGAGAAAATGTGAAATATGTGGAGGAATTAGAAGCAATATTTCCAAAATAACGCATTTTATTGTCGTTGCTCTATATTGTTCCACTTAATTGATCCATCAGTGTTGCCAAGCGATAACAGTTCAAAAATTGTTCATGTTAGTTAGTTAATTTGAAACTAATGTGATTTTGCTTTATTGTCATTAGTACCATTAACAGTTCTTCGATGGAACTAGTGTTGTTTTTTTATTATCACTAGTTCCAGTGTATTGTATCGCAAGGATAGGTGAATGGTGTTGTTTGTCAGGTTCCCAATTTAATTAATCCATAACTGGTTTATGTTTGTGGCACAGTGGCCACTAAAAGTGAACGTGGTGTACGAGCAGACGTCGCTGGCGGACAACCTGCTGGGTGCGGAGCTGGCGGGCTACAGCCAGGTGGGCCAAGATAGCCAGGTGCGCAACAACGTGCCGCTGTCGGCCGCCGCGCCCGGCCCGTCGCCGGCCTCGCCGCCGCTGGCGCCGCTCGGCCTCGACGGCAATGGCGAGGCCGCCATGGCGGTCATCATGAGTCTGCTGGAGGCTGACGCCGGCCTCGGCGGGCCCGTCAACTTCTCCGGCTTGCCCTGGCCCCTTCCCTAGACGGGATCGTTTCTCACCATAACCTCAGCACGACAGCTGAATGATTATTTTGAGGAAATGATATCCTCGAGCGTATGCTTGCGCTAACGAATGGCGCTTACAAATCTTAAGTAATTTTACTAAAGTAATGTTTGAATTTTTTCATTTGTCGCCCATAAACAGCGCCAAACTCATCGTAATGTTATTAAATAAATACAAGATGCACTCAATACTATAGAACTGAGATCGCAGGAGAACAGCGCCAACAAGCACATCCGGGCTTCGTCTTTATTATATTTATTTTTACCTGTTTTCTCTGGACAATGTAATTATTGAGATATTGTTTAACTTGATATAAATAATTTAAATAATTAGTTACATTTATAGATATATTTTTTGTTGTTTCTATATCAATTTTATTTCGTTACTGCAGTATGTTTTTTTACTCCTAGATTTATTGCATGAATAATTTCGATCGAACAATGCAATTTAAAGACTTAAAACGAAAATCTAGCATTGAACTTCAATAATCAAATATTTAAATGCTCAATACATTTGCGAAACGATAAAAAAAAGGAATTGAATTTTTAAGCAATCAAATCAAAATCAATCTAAAGAAATCTCAAGATAATCAACTAGTTGTTGATAAAAAAACGTAAAGAAAAACTAACTTATTGCTAATATCGGACTGTCGACGTTCTGAGAAATGACAGGACCACTCCGAAAGCAAATGTCGCTGATAACGACACGGAGGCGGCGACAGCTGACCCTAACTGACTGAATAGGATCGCTACCAGCCATCTTGTTACGTGCGTCATCTTGTTACGTGCGTCATCTTGTTACGTGCGTCATCTTGTTACGTGCGTCATCTTGTTACGTGCGTCATCTTGTTACGTGCGTCATCTTGTTACGTGCGTCATCTTGTTACGTGCGTCATCATGTGAGTGACCGCCGCTGCACCTCACTGAGCCGACCTTCGACCGCGACCTTCACTGGACTCACTATTTCCGTCGAGTGACCGTATTGTGCAATGTAGTCTCGGCTCATATTAAAAAGTTAAGTTTCATGCTGAACTTTCATTTTAATCTATTATTTTTCTAAGCCTAAGGAACATAACAAGTGTCAATTAATAAAATAAATAAATAAGTATGGAATACAAATGGTTGGTGAAAATGAAATCTAAGAGAGCATCTGATTCGTCTTCGTCGAACCGTCTGCTCATAACGTAGTAAAGAAATAATTAGGGAGACCTATTGGATTTCGAAGCTTAAATGATAAAAAGAAAAATGTTATTATTGTATACTCGTCCAACGGTGGGGTGGGCGTCTATAGTTTATCAAAAATTAAAAATTATGTCGTGTTCTAAGACTATTTTTGTGTAGCTGCAATGGTTAAGGTACTTCCCCTTTTTTTTTTTAGGATGGGAAATCATCAAATGACTTCTCCCACTCTGGGCGGAGCGGGAGGGAGTGTCAGACTCTTACTGACTAAAACCCATCCATGTTCCTTCCTCGCCCTTTATGTTCCGGGGCCGCGGTATCTCTTTCGAACAGGCCCGCAACCCCGGCAGGCTTCGGCCCTTGCTGGCCCCTCCCCTTATGCTGACATCTCTTTGAGGCGCGCGTGGAACACGAACGCGCCGTCGACACGGCCTGTCATCGTTGTTAGACGCACGGACGGCTAGCTAGCCCATAGCCAACCGTCCACAGGCCCGCATCTACGCTGGCCGGTAGCCACCACGTGGCCCCGACGCCCGGTGCGTCTCCCGCGGCGGCCGGGAAGAGAGGCTCTCTCCCTCTCTCGTTCCGCCACCTCCTTCGCTAGCATGACTGCTTCGCAGAAGGAGGTGACGGCTTCCCATTCCGTCTCGCTCCGGACCATGGTTTGAACCAGGGCCGGACGCGAGAGGTCGCCGCCGCCGATCGCCGCGACGAAGACACGGCGGTGCTCCGCTCACGCGGGGCAGACTTCCACCGTGTGCTCCACCGTGTCCTCCGGTCGATCCTCGCAGTGGAGACACCCGGGCGCTTCCTCCCGCCCGATTCGGTGCAGGTACCTCCCGAAACATCCGTGTCCGGTGAGGACCTGCGTCAGGCGGAAGGTGAGGACGCCGTGGCGCCTCTCCAGCCACTCCTCAAAGAGGGGACTTACAGCCACTATCGTGGCGTGCCCTGCACGGGGTTGCGACAGTCGCTCTCTCCATGTCGCCATGAGATCGCGCCGGAGGTCAGTCCGCTGAGCGGCAATTTGCCGCGGCAGCGGAGTTTCCCCCCGGCGTAGTACCTCCGCGCGCCACTCATGCAGGCGCGCGAGGACTATCGCCAAGGTACTTCCCCTTATGCCCTATTAAAATTCCATAGACGATTGGTTATTGCTTCGGCTAGTGGAATATATAATATATTTTCCGTTGTCCTTGATATATTCTCTTAAAAAAAAATTTAACTATGCTCGAGACACTCCCACTTTCGGAAGTCTTTGAAGATCTTTAGCATATAATTAACTCACCCTATCTTAATTGGAAGAGGTCGAGAATTTCTTGTAAGTAATCAACTTTTTTATTATTATTCTGATCCTTTATCCTAGGCGCGTGAACATACATATGGGGCTCATATACGGTAGAGGCAAGGTATCCCCCCGTTCATTAATACACCGCGCTTCTGTAAACCCCGAAATAGTTTCTAGAGCTCCCCGATTAATATACAAATGAAACTGGCAGACGGTAACAGTAGTCATAAATGTACCGTTGCAAACATTATATAGATTTAAATAAAGTTATGATTTTAAATTAATCATTTATGATTTCTAGTTACGTATTATTTACTAGAAGTAGTCAAAATTAGAATTTAATATATTAAAAAGGTATGTTGGTGTTATATTAGTGCGGGACGTTTCGCCGTCATTGTGTACATCAGCTTCGATGTGTGAAGCTGTAACTATCTCCTTTTTACAGGAAGCCATGTGTAAGATCTATTATACAGACGTACATATTTAAATGATGTAAACGCGCTGGAATTACATGAGGCCATTTAGCAATTTGTGTCATTTTGTAAGATCAGAGGACATTAATAAGTATAAGTACAATATTTAGTGAATGTGTAGTCTGATGTGATTTCATCGTGTAGTTAATTATAAATTATGCTTAGTTAGTAAATCGAGGTGAAGAGGGCGCACTATTGTTCCCTCCGTCTATAAATTATTTACAAAGCTCTCGTGCACTGTGACGAGTGACGAGTCACGACGCGGGACGGACGCGTGTACTGTGTACAACAGCTGTAGAGCACAGGAATGCAATGAACAATAGTGCGATATAATGTTAGTCATGTTGTCGAGTTTCTTGTTGTCAGTTTATTAAATAAAGTAAGTATTTGGATACCTTGTTTCATTCATATGTTGATGTCATTTCTTCCAGAATTCATCGAAATTTAAAAAGAAATGTCAGATTATTCACTTCACGCGTACCTATTAATTACAGACTACGTCAAAAAAAATTATTTCATTTAATTAACTCAGATCGACCTCAGAACGTAAACATCTGCTCGTTTTTTTTTTAGCAAAAGAGTGTAGTTTTGACAAATTCGAATCCAGGTTTTACAAAAAAAATCAGATCGCTGCGTTGCTTTTTTTTGCGAGATATCGGCGAAAATCATGTGTCTTTCTTACAGCTTCTAAAACATACGCCCAGGAGTTTTTTCTATATTTTTAATTTTTTTTAGAAATTCATTCTGTTACTTACCTACCAAAAATTTCAGGTCTCTATATACAATGCTTAGTTTTAAAGATCTTCGTGGCGGCGCAGTTCGGAGCGTTTCAATGGCGCGGCCATGTTCAAACCCTTATAACTTTTTAACCATAGCTTTGACAAAGGACATGGTCTATTTTGGTACTTTATTCTGAGATAATTTAACCACTGTAAAGAAAATCACCACGGATAATACGGCACAATAGACTGCCTAATCTCAAGTTTCAAGCTGGAAATTGCCTCCATTTTCGAGAAAATAATATTTAAAGATTGCGTAGTTCTTGTAGATTTAGAGAAGTTTTAGTAAAGTCAATAGATGGCGCTGTGTTGAATTTTCGCCCAATTTATTTGTAGAAATATTTGCTTGTGATATTCTTATCTTTATAATATAGATGATGCGCTCTATTGTAAGGCCAGTGCACAAGCCAAATTATCGTTTAAAGAGACATCCCCAAGGCCGCGGCGCGTTTCATTGCAGTAGACGTAGCGTAGGAACGGGCCTCGAAGGCAAGGTGCGGGAGTAGCACACGAGTCGTGCGCTCCAGTCCAGCAGTACCTGGCCTGAAGCGTGGTACTTTAATCAAATGGAACGCAACCCCAGATTATGTTGCATTAATCGGAAAATTGTATTGTCTTGTCTGTGACTGATATGGGTAGGAGATGAGAAAAGAAAATTAAAAAAACTATATTCAAGTATTTTATAAATCACAAACCGCTTTAACTAATATTCCATTTAAAAAAGGTGCAGGTGGGGAAAGGTTGTCTTGACATGAGCACAACTACCAAGTCCTCTTGCCTACAGCCATGCCTACAGCCATATTTTGTCTGTCCAATTCACGAAGATTACGATCAAGGCATATTTGACACAAAATGTCACCATCTAGAACCTGAAATCATAGTAGGTACCACATTTTCATGTCACATTGCTGACTAACTGGTTATTTTTTTTACAGACAAACATAATCAGTTATGAAGCAATCACACTTTCTAATAAATATTCAAAAGTCACGCGAACAGCATGACGACATTGTATGAACATAGTTCTACTCGAGACTCGGACCACATTCTCCTCCTTGCTATTCAAAAATGGTGGTGCATTTCTCCATTCTTCAACGATACGAAAATATCAGGACCCATGTCTAGGACATGTTGGAGTTAATTAGCTGCTGGAGGTTCATTGCAATCGCAGCAATCCATTGTAAAAAATCTGAAATGTAAATTCCAAAGAAAGTCATAATTGGGTTGACACAACATAAATATATCCATGTATAAAGGGACCATACACCTTACAGACGTGTTGGGGTAGTACTCTCACGTCCAGTAAACAAAAACACGACTTTCCCAATCGTCGAAAACCAACTCTTGAAGTAAGTCGTAGACCAGTGTAAACGTAGTGATTATATACTCTGTGGTCCAGTGTAGCAAGTCGGTAAGTTATCGTTCACAGAATCAATCGAATACAATGAAGCAAACAAGTCGCGAATCGTGGAAAAATAGGATGAGATCAAATGCACCAAATAGCACACTGAACGCACGCAGTCAAATGTAACTGTCCCACAGAGTATATAATCACTACGGTATGTACGTTTGCCTGGCTCGGCCCCACAGAATCTGCCTTTTAGGTATTCACCAATGCAATGTACTCGCCTCTAGGAGTATATGTACCGGTTTCTTTTTCAATGTACCTCTGTACTTTTGAAGAAATTTGCAAAATAAGGGGGCCGTGCTGAAAACGTTTGGCTGGCACGGCCCTCTTTTTTTGCGTGTAACTTGAAAAACATAAAGCGCATTAAGAAGTTTCTTAATCTCAAGGAATGTGCTCTGTTGACGCGTTATATGTACCGCAACGGATATTCTGAATTCGTAATAACAAAAAATATATAGATGTAGATAGGGGGCCGTGCTGAAAAATAAATAATTGAGGAAATCTCCAAAGAAGACAAATAACCTGAGCCAAAAACTATTAAAACATAATTAATGGGTGGCAAGTAACATATGTACCGCAATGGTTTCTCATAAAACTTGCTAAATTTGATAAATAAACCAATGTTAGTTAATTCAGCACGGCCCTCTTCATACGCCAATATCTTTTAAAATATGACCGTCCTGCAAGAGATGTTAAATGAGGACCCCATTGTAGCTTTGAATCGAGCGCAATTCCCAAGAAAACTGTTTTATCGACAAATACTAGTTTCTCTTGATTCAACATTATGTCACAATCACTACTTTTGACATTTGGTAGGGCAAATCGAATGCACTTAGCTTTTTTCCCATTTAGTTAGTAGAGGAATGGACCCAGAATCAAACCTTGTGGTACACCCATTTTTACTTTTAAACCCATTGAATTGACATCATTTATTTGTACTTTCTGCTGTCTATCATCCAAATACGACTTTACTAAATTAAGCACAAGTTTACCTAAACCGTAATGCTTAAGTTTCAAGATCAGGGTTTCGTGATTTACGCAATCAAATGCTTTCGAAAGGTCACAAAAGATTCCTCTTATTTTATACAGATTTGCATCTTGTGCCTCTTCCCACGCAGTAAATATGTATGTATTTTATTAAAAAAGAATCCCTGTCCAATTAATATTTTCTATCTTAAAGTTAAGGAACGTAATAAGAAAAGTGCATAATTTAACAAATAAATAGTATTTCTTCAGACGTACGTATATAGGTATTCGTAAATATTAAGTATAGATTTACTCAATATATCAGCAGTTCCTTAATCCTTTTTTTTTTCACGTAGATTCATGGTCACCCCATTCGTTGTAATGTATGATATTTTCGATCCAATTTATCTTCTATAGTACCAATACAGCAGTATTGCAATTTATTTGGAACGAATGAACTTCTTTAGATGATTCAGGAAGTCGAATTTTGTAAGCAAACATGTCATATTTTAAAAGATATAGGCATATGAATGGGGCCGTGCTGAATTAACTAACATTGGTTTATTTATCAAATTTAGCAAGTTTTATGAGAAACCAATGCGGTACATATGTTACTTGCCACCCATTAGTTATGTTTTAATAGTTTTTGGCTCAGGTTATTTGTCTTCTTTGCATTGAGCTATATATAATAGAGATGCAAACCTCAACAAAATTGTCAAAAAAAGCGTAACCACTATTTAAACGCGACGACGTAGCTTTGAAACCATTAACATTTCAAAGTGAACGTATATTTGTCTCGCTTACACAAGTCACAAGAACAATACCGTCGCCTTAATTAGACAAAGACGGCAATATAAACTTCCAATGGTGGGATGGGGTGGCCTACTCATGCGAAATTTTACCCAACTTTTTTAAGCCTTATAAATATTTAATACATTTATAAATTAAATTAACTTGAAAATATTCGAATTGCATATTTCTTTTCGGATATTATATTAAAAGTTTTTAACTAATTAGCACTTCACCTGTGACTTCATCTGCGAAAATAATTAAAGCCTTAGTTACTGGCTAAAGATGTAGCTGTGTGTGAAATAATTTTTAAAATCGGGTGAGAAGTTCTCGAGTTAAATCGTAACAAACACACAAACAAACAATAAAAACCTTTTTTCTTTATAGCATTATTATTTCGTTTATTAATTTATATGCACATTCGCTTTTTGGATCTATTTTGTCTTGATCACGGAAGTGCTTCAAAAATGAGAAAAATCAAAATCAAAGCATTTATTGCAAGTAGGCCAATTACAGGCACTTTTGAATTTTCGAAACAAAGATGAAAATTAAATATAGCTACAGTCCCAGTCACAAGACATAAAAACTGTGAAAGTACTGTAGTTGCCCATTCCCTAGCGTAGATCTCTATGGAGAAGAACGGGCAAGAAACTCCATGGACAATCTTTGAAATCAAAATTAATGTTACAAAATCTTGGTTACATCATTCATGTTGAGATGGTATATTATGCGAGAACAATGTAGCAAGGTGTGCACGTTTAAAGTGTCCATAGTGAAAACAAAATAATTCGTTCAAATTAGCCATGGCAACTAAGAGATGTCCAGTCACAACTAACAGCGCCCGTTCACGAACATGACGCATGGATCAGCACCATTCAGCTCAACCATTTTGAAGGGAACTAAATAGTCCGACACACGCGCCACTATCAGCGAGACATTTCAGCGAGCATGACATACTCTGAACCGCCAGGGCACATTCAATTCAAGAAATGACGAAGGTTCCCAGTGAATGATAGCTTTCTAGTACATAGTACTCACACAATATGGGCTATGCGATTACATAAAAGGTAAATGAAAAGTCAGTCAGTCTCTTTTTTCAGCTATTGGATTATTTCCACCCACTAAACACGGCGTGTTACATCTTACGGCGTGGCACCCTACAGCATTGTTATAAAAAAAATACAAAGAACTTATTTCATCAATTAAAAATTCTCCCATAAATGTTGGAAACTAAAACTAAGTTTTACTGGTAACACTGAACCTAATTGTCAAAATTCAAAATGTAAATTAATAAATTGCGTTTTTACGTTGATGTAAACCATTATAAAAACTCAGAAACAATAAAATTAAGTATGGAAAGTAATTCCGGTTAATTAATTATGTGTTTGTGATTTTAAATCGCACTCTTTCAATCCGCATTTACACATTTTTTGTCCTGTGTCACTTCCGTAGGCATCTAATAGAACACTGAACTGACGTTAGCGACGCATATGTATCTGTACATATGTCCCGTGGCAACGCCTTGGCGTGGTAATTGCTAATCTAGTTACATATATATCTATGCTTCTTTGGAGATTTCCTCAATTATTTATTTTTCAGCACGGCCCCCTATCTACATCTACATATTTTTTGTTATTACGAATTCAGAATATCCGTTGCGGTACATATAACGCGTCAACAGAGCACATTCCTTGAGATTAAGAAACTTCTTAATGCGCTTTATGTTTTTCAAGTTAGGTACACGCAAAAAAAAGGGCCGTGCCAGCCAAACGTTTTCAGCACGGCCCCCTTACTTTGCAAATTTCTTCAAAAGTACAGAGGTACATTGAAAAAGAAACCGGTACATATACTCCTAGAGGCGAGTACATTGCATTGGTGGACACCTAAAAGGCAGATTCTGTGGGGCCGAGCCAGGCAAACGTACATACTACGGTAAGTAGCATCGTGACAATGACAAATGTCATTAAACGCAGCGCGTTCCGAATTACGCTGAATGCATTCTCAAGTATATTTGGTCAAAGCACTAACATGTCGGTACGTACAACTTATCTTTCATTTTTAGGGTTCCGTACCTCAAAAGGTAAAAACGGAACCCTTATAGGATCACTTTGTTGTCCGTCTGTCTGTCTGTCTGTCTGTCTGTCTGTCAAGACCTTTTTTCTCAGGAACGCGTGGAGGTATCAAGCTGAAATTCATATCAAATACTCAAGTCTATGGTCTCTTGGAGCTGTGAAAAAATCAAACTTCTAAGTCAACGCGATCAAAAGATACTCCCGTTTATGCCGCAAATTTTCGACACTCGCAAGGGAATCAAAACCTACAGGGTACTTCCCGTGAACTCAGAATCTTGAAATTTGGTACGAAGCAACGTCTTATAACACAGATAAAGGAAAAATTGCGAAAAGCATAAATTTTTAGTTACATCATATAATAAAAATATTTTTAATAATTTTAAACTTATTACCCATTTACTCATGAACGCGTAGTGGTATTATATTGAAATTCTTAACAAATACTCAAGTCTATAATATCTTTAAGCTGTAACAAAATCAAACTTCTACGTCAACGCAATCAAAAGATACAGCAATTTAAGCCGCATATTTTGAAACTCGCAACTACTCGCAAGGGAATCAAAACCTAAAGGATACTTCCAGACGACCTGGAATCTTGAAATTTGGCATGAAGCAACGTTATAAAGTACACATATAGGAAAAATTCCGAAAATCTTAAATTTTTACTTTTACTTATATACCTACAGGTTTGTACGGAACCCTCGGTGCGCGAGTCTGACTCGCACTTGGCCGGTTTTTTTAATTTAATTTTCCGCATTATTTTCCTTTACGTAACTAAAGCGTAAGCGTAACCATTCATAGGACTTTTGATTACTAAAAATGTGTTTGAGTACGACCATCCTCATAGTTAAAAATCGGCGTGGCGATAGGCATTGGAACGTAAAACATGGTGTTACCAAAACCTACCTGTATTGTATTGCACTATGAACTAAAAATAAAAAACTTCAAAAATGAAAATCTTTATTTTGCAGGATATTTACGTGACTAGGATATAATTAAGTTATACCGTATTTTTTCCTCTTCCGATAAATACCGCATTATCTGTGGTTGCGTTCAATTTGAATAAAGTACCAAGCTTCATAGTATTTCAGTTTTCTCCTTTATGGTTTTGGGAGTATACTTTTCTACAAAATCATGGAAAAAACGTCATGGCCGCGCTATCGAAACGGACACCCATACATTTGTTATAAAATGGTGCGATACGTAAAAGGTACGGTACAGTTTGATAAAAACGAGTTTAATAATTATACTAGGATGACAACACATAAAACAGAAAAAGTCTTAATTAAGAACTGGTGTAACTGGCATATTCAACCCATTTCACCCACATGTTTGTCCCACAAAGATGCTCTTTCAAATATTATGGCAACGAGAACGTCGCTATCGATATCCATTTTTAACACACCCTACTCCAACAAACGTTCAAGTCCGTATGTCCAGTCGTGCAGGTAGTCGGTACCGAGAAGTCCCAACCTGTTCCTTTATGAATGAGCACATAATTATGATAATATTGCAATATTATGGCCCGCACCGTGAACCCGCCTCTGTATGTCCTCACCAGTCGTGACGATTAATTTATCGCTGGTTTTTAGTTGGCAAAAGTTATGGTCGACAGTTATCATGTCGTCCTACATGTGAACAACTCCATTTAAATATACATTAAGCCACGACACTTAAAACTACACGATTATCTGTCGTCACGATATAGTGGGAACGGGGCCTACGACTCTAGTAGCTAGCTCCACTGGCTTGGTGCTATTCGTTGGCGGAGGGACAGGTGATTGGAGTTCGGCTGCCATTAAGTCGTAGCTCAATAAAACACCATGTTATAAAACTCAACTATTATTTTCCATCATTTTCGCACATTATAATAAAGCGGTAAGTTTGTACAACAGACATGATGCGTACTACTACTGGCTACAGCCTACTGTACGAGAGTCGCTTGCGAGGCTTAGTGAACGAACGAGTGCGCAATGTCACGGTGTACTTATGAACGTATGACGTATGACGTATGACGAGTGACGTGTGACGTGTGGACGCTACGACGACGACTACTCCATGACGTCACCATACTTGTTGGTGTGCGCGGAGGGCGCGGCGGCGGCGGGGCGCATGCGCTGCACGGGCGGCGGGGGGCCCAGGTCCGACCTGCAACAAGCACACACAGGTTTGTGCACAGAGGGAGGCCACACGGCCGAACGAATGTTTCCTTCGAAAACCAATTAGTCAAAAAACTACATAACTAAAAGAGTGTAATGTGGCACAAGCTAGTAGAAAGCTAGTGAGACAAGGAAGTCGGTTCTGTAATGCGCACGACAAGTGTCATACATTTATTTTGAGAGACCTGCCTCGAAAAACACCTAGATTCAAATTTCACCTTTCTGGCACTTATTTTCCAAAGGCCGATGTACTTTTTTGACAAATAGGTTTTCGAAGGACACGTTCGTTCATGAGATATCAGATAAGTATCAGTTCAATATCCTGAACTGCGTAGAGGTGGACAATTTCAAAGAAAATTTTAAAAGCTCTATTTCTCAGAAACCACCGAATTTGGACCCCCAACTATCGGAGTCAAAATTGTGGCAAATAAAGTCTAGTATCACCCATTTCAAGGACTGCAGCCAATTACCAATCACGCTGTATACAGCGTGTAACAAAAACGGTACAGTCATATTTGAGAGTGACACAACACACAATTTAGATCAAAGTAAATGCAATTAAACTGTCATTATTGTTCATGATTGAAAAAAAAGTACTATAACGGTTTGCAAGAGATTGGTCGCGGGGCCAGGAAGTATTATATTATTAGTAGTGGCGAGGCTATATGCTTCCTAGCTTCGCCACTACGTACAATGCAATAAATAGTCCAATAATGTAAAACATACTTGGTAAGCAAATGATCGTCTACTGTTTATTCTATTTATCAATAGATACTGTTACAAAAGACTATTATTTAAACTACTGAATAAAAACAAAGACAGGCGTTCGTGAAATGGACATTATTTTTTTACTAGATAATAATATGTTCATTAAGGTACGTGATTAGCAGAAACATTACTATAATCGCTTTCGAGAAATTACGAAAAAACAAAAAGGAGTCATCTACGATTAGATTCAGTAACACAGATTTCAGTAATATCGATATATTTCTGAAATCTGTGAATGGGGACCTAAGACCATTTTCGTGTAGCTGCAACGGTTAAGGTAGGTAGTTCCCCTTACTGCCCCGCTGAAAGTTTTTGCTTAGGTGTCCGCGGTTCCGCGCCGGTAAGTAATGATTGTAAGTATTAACGAGGCGGTCATACGAGTATTATGATCTATTGTGAGCAGTAAATCGCTCGTTTGACGTTACTACAAAGTTATGTCGACACTTCTGCTGAAAGCTGTTATTTTAATCAAGCTATATTTTATGAAACAATATAATTTCATTAAAATCCGTTCAGTAGTTTTGGTGTGAAATTGTAACAAAAATTCATCCATCCTCACGAATGTTGGATTAAATTGAACACGTCGAATATCGCTGGCAGAATGTTTATACATTACATTTCCCTTTGTTTTATTTTGAAGCAACGAGGGTTGCTTCAAAATAAAAAAAAGGGAAAACAAAGGTCTATGTTACTTACAATGTAATGAAACAAAACAAGTCTGAATGAGGTTTGAAAAAATAAAACGATTCGACGGATATGAAGCAAGCAAAACGCTATGTCCTTACAGATTTGTACGAACAATCATAAACTGATTCTAAGTGTATTCAGTTGTTTGCTGTAACCGTAAGGTATAATCATCATAAAAAATCGTTGATCATCAAATCTGTAAGCACGGCGAAGGAAAAAGTGAACAGTTTACATTGTGTTAGCGTAGCGCATGCCAGTCTCTCTCAGTGCCACTACATAGGCTTCATGGTCGACGCAAGCAAGTAGTTAGGCCGGGAACATTTACCTGCATGCAGAATAACTGCTTAAGGTGGGTGCTCTAGGGTGCTCCGCGAAATTCTTTTTTGTTTACGTTTTTCATTTTTTAGGCCAGTGCTTGGTTGTATTTTAATGAAAATATCATTCGCGACTGTAGGACATTCGTAGTTACAAAATGATAATCGCCAAAATGATCAATACAGCTCATACGTTACCCTCCCAAGTTCACAAAGGCCGATGATAGAAATTTTCAAGGTCAAAGTTGTTCCTCGACCTTTGTGAACTAGGAGGGTAACGTATGAATATTTGAATTTCGCGGGTTACCCTGGAGCATCGAGCATCAGCCTTGAAATTATCACTTGTATTAAGTTTAAATTATTGTTCAAATCTTAAATAAAGGACATTAACGCGATAGGAGCCAAATATTCGCTAGTACAAAATAAAATAAGACAGACACGTTACACCAGCGGGGAACGAAGAATTTGGACTTGACAAACAACACAAAACAGTCAAGAACAGACTTTATACTTACACCAAAGGAGATCGGGCAGACTTCTATAGACCGAAGCTAGCATAGCTTACCAGCTTAGCTTGCTAGCTTAGCTTTGCCGTTTTTTGCTTGGCATAGCTTTGTTGTTTCTATAAGGATACTCGGATCACTTGTTGTGTTTGATGAAAAAGGGATAAAATAATGCTTTTTGTTAATCGATTTTTTTTCATTAATTTAAGAGGGAGGGTGTTTCTTTTAGGGGCTAGCAGACTTGTTTCATCGTACCTATGCCAAAGTGTACGGTTGGTCTAATTAGTTATTACGGGTTGAAAACGATTTGTTTGTTAACTTCTGGAGACACACAATCTTCAACTACTACGACTTTAATTCTTAGGGGTATGCAAACATGTGTCACGGTTTCGAGAAGGTACATGTACACATTAGTTACTGAAAACGATTTGTCTGGTTCATGGGATCGCATGTTATGTGATGAAAGCGATCCCGTTACGAAATTTTTGGAAAAGCAAGAATTTTAGGGGTGCCTGAAAGTATTCAAACGTTACTCCAACAAAAGGTGTTTTTCTCAAATAACTTTAAAACTACAATTCACACAAATTTTGCTATTAGTAAGCTAATTGCTCCTCATGATACACTGAGTAGTTGTTATGGTGTCACCTCTCAAATGCACAACATTTTGCCAGGGTAATGCACATTCTTAAAATATATTTTTACGTACACCACAAGAGGTGTTAAACAAACGATTCAATGCCTTTTTATCTCTCTAAATTAGAAGACATTGTTGTCAGGAATCGCACATTATTAATCCATTATTATGACTTAATTTTTGTCGCCCGCCGCCGATTTGCTTATGTCCCTAACAAACAAAAACCCTCTTCTAATAAACTTTAAAATAAAGTATCACTCATTGACCGACGCTCTCTGATCTCATGAGATAGAAGATTTTTTTGTCACTAATTGTACATTATGGCGATTAATTTTTTTTCCCGGCGTCGATTTGCTTATGTCCTTATAAAAACCCTCTTCTAACCAGCTTCAAAATTATTTTTGATGTCTAAATAACCGACGCTGTTTGTAATTAAGTAATGCAATCGTTAATTACATAGTTCATTTTAAATTATCAGTAACTTTTTCTTCACATAGGCTTTTTCACCGGACCGGACGCTATTTGGACTAGACTACTTCCGCCCGATCTCCTTTAATCTTTCAAATACAAAACCGCTTAAGCCAGGAGTGAGACAACTTACGTAATGTGTATTTACCTGTAAGGGTCCAGTTTCGAACCTTTATGTTCATCTCTGTTTTTGCGACGCAAGTCTTCGTATGATAGCTCTGGGTCCGCTCCCCTGGGCTGACCGTCGGGGGAAACCGTCGTCACTGTCGAATGTATCACATACCATGTTATTAAAATGTCCGACGAGAGATTCAGCACAGGACCAACGGTTTTTACAATGCGTTTCAAAAAGAATAGGATTGACCTCGCGCTAAATTTGACGTCATACTCGTAGCTGTCAAAACGAATAATTTGTTTAGGGTCTTCGGCGAGATTGCTTAAAACAGGAATTCTTGAAAAAATCGGCCTTTTCGAGACGAGAAAAAAGTGGTCCAGAACACAAGAAGTAGAGAAATCAAATCTCGATTGGCAAATGCTTACACACTTAACAAAATCTTTCACTAGACCATTTTAGGCCGATTTAATAAACGAATATGTAAATAAAGGTGTCTTTCCTAAGCAATTCAAACTGGCTAGAGTACTACCTATACAGAAGAAAAGCTCTAAAACAGATCCAGGGAACTATAGGCCTATCTCTTTGTTGCTCGTATGTTCCAAAATATTTGAAAAAAATAATTATAAGTGAGGCTTGTTTGTCATTTGAATAAACACAAAATTATAACCGACCAACAGTTTGGTTATCAAAATAATGTAGGAACAATAGATGCAATTGATATGTTAATTGATGTTGTGGTGTGTAAACTGAATGCTAAACTAAAAGTAGCAGGACTTTTCCTCGACCTAAGTTCGGCGGTCGATACAGTGGAACATAGTATTCTTCTGATTAAGTTAGAATTCTATGGCATTAGGGGAAATGTGTTGAATTTATTTAGATCCTACTTATATAATAGAACGCAGTATGTAGAAATTAAAACAGTTCAAGAAGATGGGCATGAAAAACTACACAAATCAGACACAGTTATTATAAAGAAAGGTGTACCACAAGGATCAGTTCTAGGCCCTGTCTTCTTTATAATATTTATAAATGATCTGATAGCTTACATAAAAAGTATTTCAGATGATACTAAACGATTTTTGCCGATGATACAAGCGCTATTATAGCTAGTGACAACATAGAAAATTTAGAAAAAAAGATCAATTTTATCCTATGTGCCCTTGAGAAATGGTTCACAATGAATGATCCAAAACTAAATCTAAAAAAGACGCAATTTTTATTATTTAAATCCAACCATCAAGAACACCGATACTGTCAGCATTGCATATATTAGGGAATAAAGTGGATATCGTAGATAATGTACAATTTTTGGGGGTACAAGTAGATGCAGTTCTAAATTGGAAAAAAGAATTGGAAGTGGTCACAGAATTGGAAGTGGTCACAGAATTGGAAGTGGTCACTAACACTATGCGTAGTGCTTGTTATGCTCTCGTCAGTCTTAGAGATGAACTAAATATTGCTCACCTCCGAATGGTTATGCACTCATAGAGTCCAGACTTAGATATAGCATAAAGTCCTGGGGCAACAGCTACCAATATAATATTAATGCTGCTTTCGTCTTACAGAAAAGAGCCTTGAGAACTATGCTACGTATTGAACAAACGGAGTCTTGTAGAGATCATTTTAAGAATTTGCAAATTCTCACAGTACCATGCCTTTATATTCTGGTCCTGCTGAGTCATTTCACTAAAAATATCCATAAGTCTGAGACAGAAGAACCGAGACATATCAGAGCAAAAACGCGGAGAAAGGATCTACCTAACTTCATACAGCCTAAGCTTAATGTCGTTAAACATGCCTCAAGAGTCCAATCAGTAAACTTTTTCAATAAATTGCCCGTACAACTTAAAAACTCCATGAATCCAAACGAATTCAAGAGAAAATTAAAGTCATTGTTGTTGAAGAAATGTTATTACAGCATAGAAGAGTTTCTTAAAGATAATAGTGGTTTGAACTAATAATTATGTGACTATATTTTTGTTTTTACTTTAGGTGATGTATTTCAGCGTTCTATCATAACATTACAACTTAACGTATTTATTGTCACACATTTATTTGAATTTATATTGACAATTGACATTATCTAGTTTTTATGACATTTAGTTTAAGTTTGATTATTTTTATTTTTAATTCCTATATTCTTTTATTTATGACTCATAATGTTATGAACAATGTGAAATGTATTATTACTAAATTATTTTATTTTCTTTCTGACTTCGTGATGGTTAAGTATTTGTTTTTGTGTTACAATTATTGTTAAAACCCACTGTTCGACACAAATGTAAATTTGTTGAAGAATAAAAAAATAAAAAATAAATATTCTGACCGATTTTTATGATAAAACTTACCGTAATCATCATCTGCCAAGCCTTTTCACAACAATGTTGCCGGCTTCCAGTCTAACTTTTATATGGAGCGACTATCTGATTTTTTCGCTTTACATGTGTGAACCAATATACCGACCTTAATTAATTACCACTGAAAGGTGATATGGCTAGAAATATATTTTTCTATTTGAAAGGAGAAATTGAGCCTAAATAAACAATGTGAAAAAGGTTTGTTTAGTTAGCACGCTCACTCATGTGCCCTGGCGTCAAGCGTGCTTACCTGGCGCGCCCGGCCGGTACGAGTCCTCGTTGAACAGCGGCCGGTCCGTGTCGAGGTCCAGCGAGCTGCCCGGGCCCGCGTCCGAGTAGATGTCGCCGGGGTTGGCGCCCAGCATCGTAGTGCCGGACTTCGTTATCGGACTGCGACTGAAACCAGCATTCACATGGCTCACGGACCCGTCATTATACAAAGATAAAACTTTAGTCTCACCGATATGTCTGACCGACCGAAATCGAGCCGGTTCATCGGTTATTGCCACAATCTTAAGTTTTGGTAACCGTGAAAAACATAGTGTACCTATAGGTGTACTTTTGAATTCAATGTATCTGTTGATGCAACTTTTCAAAAAGATAAATAATGTCAATTCTAATATTTGTATTTACTTAATTAAACATTCGTAACAGTCGACCTCGGCACGAGATCGACTAAGTGCGAGTTTCACCAACGAAATGAAAAGCGACAACAGAAACAGTTCTTGATCGCAGATTAGAATATTAAATAAGTGGCAATATTTAATAGCAATGATAACAAACACCCAACCAAATATAATGATTCATAATTATATATAACATAACGTAACGTTGACTTTGGGTCACTGTTTCAATTGAAGTGATCTTAATTCTCTTCGATCAATAATAGTACTAGATTCCCGATCAGCGCTTCAAAAACGGCCCGAAAAATAAGACCACGAAAACTTTTGTGGTCTTACTTCAAATTAGTACGGTCCAAGCATAGCCTACGTTACGACGTCAAAATGCAGTGCGCGTTCAAAATCTGTGTATACCACCGTAACACCCAGGTTTTGAAAGAATTTTTTTTTCGGTAATTTCATATCAGTGTTTTTCATAAAATAAAAACAATTAAAGTACTAAATTAATTTAAATAGCTAGTATTATAATTGTTTGGCCAATGTTTGCTACAACGCACCAAGCATTGTATCAAACATCGACAGTTCTTGAACAGGGAATGCATGGAGTAGTGTTGTTATTTTTTATTTATAGTTTTCTTAGTGACCCATTTCGCTGTGCAGAATGGATATCTATTGTCCCGAAAGAAAGAGGAAAAGAAATATGCAACCCTTATAATGTTAATAATTAACATACCTACATTACTATTTCAGATACTTTTGTATAAAGAATAAGCCGAAAACACGTTTCTTGATTCCCTTTATTTATTTTTACTTTTATTACCTATTTGTTGTAATAGCGGCAATGCAAAGGTTCTTTACCTGTTTTGAATCGGTCAAAAATTTTAGCTAGCCACCATACATACGAAACAAAAAAGTAATTATTCTGCAACTCTACGTCTTTCAATACTGAATATTGAAATGTGATACGAAGAATAACGTTTAGTTCCACAATAGAATAAGCACGAAATTGTAAACAAAATATTAAAAAAAACCTAAGTACCTAGACTAAGTTTCATTTTAGAATAAATATTTTTGTACAGATGACTTTTATTTTCAAGCAACCTTTTAAAGGAGAAAGGGACGGCTCCATACTGCCCTAGGCCCAGGTGTTAACTAAATAAAAGTAGACTCATTTGAGAGAGGATATTCCTATCCCTACTTATAAATGTGAATGTAAGTTTGTTTGTTACGCTTTCACGCGAAAACTATTCAACCGATCAACATGAAACTTATTATTCTTCTTATTTCTTATTCTTGGAGGTATTAGAAGTAACATAGGATACTTTTAATTTAAAAAAATATATATTTTTTAGCAACAGGATCCGCGTACGAAGTCGCGGGCAGAAGCTAGTAGGTATCAGTATTCAGCATAATATGACAGAATTTGGCTACCAAGGAATCGAGTTATATGGAACAAGTAAGAATTGTCGCTTTTTAGGGTTCTACAGCCAAATGGTAAAACGAAAAATTATAATTATAAAAAAAAAAAAACAATGTCTTATTGGGATGTTTTCTGTGACAGCGCAGCTGACTTGGTTTTAATGGAATGTGTTCGAAACAAAACGAAATACAAACTTTTCTTTTGCGGTGATTAAAAAAAATACTGTGGACCGTACGTACATGGCTGTTTTTTGACATATTAGGTAGGTACCTGTCTGTCATTTAGTTTGCCAATCGATGACCAGACTTGTCAACCTGTAAAATAGTCATGGGACTAATAAGTACTAGACTAAGATAATTTAAAAGGAACAAAACAATTAAAAATCAATGTCTCAATTCGCAATTTTTGGTCAATTTATAAGTACTAGTCACTCGATATCCAAACACTTTCTAAGATTTTACCGTTCTATTCGTTTTAGAAAACTAATTATTAAATCGATTTGCTGTTTGTTACTTTAATGCTGTTTTTCTCACTTCCTAGATAGCATCACGGTACCATATTGTGTGATTTCCTTTAGAAAATTAGAGCAGTTTTTTATATACTTACATTTCAACTAGTTAACTGCTGGGCCCAGAAGTCTCCTTCTCTTTTGTTCTTTTAATCTTTTCTTCGACGAAAGGACTTAATTCAAAATATTTTGCAATAGTAATTAAACTTAATGTTTAAACATTAAGGTTTATATTAAACTGTAGTTCCTATGATGTAGATGTTTACGTGTGTGCAAATGGTGACACTCGAGCGACCTATTATTGATCGAAGTTCATTCTATACTCCGCACCACGAGAAGCTATTATTTTTGTAAACAATGAATTTCTACCAAGATACGTAGAAACAATTCAAATACTCCCAAATTCAATCAACTAAAATTATCATTCGTGTAATACGAAACTAACGAGTAATTTCACTTGGTCGGGTTATATTTTGGCGATTTAGAACGTCTAATGTTTTATGGTACTGAAACACATCTGACATCTTGGAACTTAAACATTTGGGCCGCTATTTTAAAGTAAGATCACGCTGACGCTGTCATTTTTTAATTTGATTCAAAGGTTTGCGAACCCTGGGCACGCCACGATAGTGGCGGTAAGTTCCCTCTTTGAGGAGTGGCTTCGAGAGGCTTCCTCACCTTCCGCCTGACGCAGGTCCTCACCGGACACGGATGTTTCGGTAGGTACCTGCACCGAATCGGGCGGGAGGAAACGCCCGGGTGTTTCCACTGCGAGGATCGACCGGACGACACGGTGGAACACACGGTGGAAGTCTGCCCCGCATGGGCGGAGCACCGCCGTGTCCTCGTAGCGGCGATCGGCGGCAGCGACCTCTCGCGTCCGGCCCTGGTTCAATCAAGTCCGGAGCGAGACGGAATGGGAAGCCGTCACCTCCGCGCTGCGAAGCAGTCATGCTAGCGAAGGAGGTGGCGGAACGCGAGAGGGAGAGAGCCCCTCTTCCCAGCCACCGCGGGAAACGCACCGGGCGTCGGGGGCCACGTGGTGGCTACCAGCCACCGTAGACGCGGGCCTGTGGACGGTTAACTATGGGCTAGCTAGCCGTCCGTCCGTCTAATGACGACGGGCTGTGTCGACGGCGCGTTCGTGTTCCACGCGCGCCTCAGAGATGTCAGCACAAGCCTGCCGGGGTTGCAGGCCTGTTCGAAAGAGATACCGCGGCCCCGGAACATAAAGGGCGAGGAAGAAACATGGATGGATTTTAGTCAGTAATTTCCTATCCTGAAAAGGTTGCGAACCCTAAAGTGTGTTGACAATAGTTATAGCTTGTCGTGGCGGTGCCGGTATGTGTAGTTGAAATTACGTTGCCGTTGGATTGTCGCCCTATCTAAGGTGAATTGAGTTTGTTCGGAGAGTTGCCGTGAGCATGGCTCGCGGGTGCATGCGCTTGACCGTACGTAATAGTGAAGACACGTACACTCCTCCTCCGACCTTCCCCTCCTTGCGCTCACGTAGCAGCTGTCCGATGTAGCTGCCGGGCAGAGCCATCAGCTTCTCGGCGCAGGCTTGCTGGTACGACAGCTTGCCGATGAAGTAGCCGACCATCACGGCCAGCGTCACCTTCGGGAACGGCCCGAAACGAGGGTTCGGCTTCAGCTTGCCTGGAATATACCAGAATTTCACTTGATCAATGAGTTAAAAATTTTATACAATTGTTCAAACTTTTTACAATTACAAGATACTTTTGTATCAGTTTAGGTATTAACTGCTATATTAGGAAAGGTAAGTATTACAGTATAATCTTTAAATTATAACAAATAATACTGAGGTATATTAAGAAAAATATAAAGTAACGTTGCTGTAGTAATTATTAACAGTTTCAGTCTATTCTGAGGGCGTCAAATAAACTTCCTCGTCGCTAGCATCAGTCATTCTAAAATATCCGCACCGAAAGAATCGAATTTTAGAAAGACTTGTATGCAATACTATAAAACCTCGCACACTTATTCGCGTCGATTCGGACGAATCGGTAACGTTATACGGATGACAAAAAAATCTTTCGGCGCGGTCGGTTCTTTCGGTGCGGATAAGTGTGCGTCCACCTTAAGAGGCCTGCGGAGCATGCGTTTTTCATACAAACGTCATACCAAAATAAAATGAAAATCAAACATATTCTTAAGGTAGTGTGTATTTATTTCGATTGGATTACACCATATGTACTCGTAGGTTCCCAAATACATATTTTGAAAGGACAATTATATAAAGGCGAAATATGAGGAATTTAAAATTTCTATAGAAAATTTATTTTTCTCATAACTCTTGTTTAAGTCAGTGTCCATTCTAAATATGTGTTAGGGAACCTATATATTCTTTTGGTATTACGTATGTATGAAAAACGGATGCTCCGCAAGCCTCTTAAGTTTTACACTTGTAGACAGGATAGACGTGTTGTGTGACACAGCACCAGTGGCGTAGCTAACCGAAGTAAGGCCCTGTATCAACATTTTTGAGGGCCCTTTGAAACCTTAATTAATTTTTTTTTGTAAAACAAAGAAAACAGCATCCTGACTTGCATCGCTTTAGCTCTCATTCGTTTTACTAAAGGAATGTGTGAGCGAGCAAAGTGAGACAAAAAAGTGTGCTAGAAAATTAGAACTTCCTGAAAAGTTTTAAGTTTTCCACCCTCATCAAGATGACGCTTCGCTCGTTTTTATTCCATTCTCTTCTGTCAACCACCACGTTATTATTTATTCCTTTTCCATTCATAATATATCTATACTTAATATTATAAAGCAGAAGAGTTTGTTTGGTTGAACGCGCTAATCTCAGGAACTACTGGCTCGAATTGAAAAATTCTTTTTGTGTTGGATAGTCCATTTATCGAGGAAGGCTTTAGGCTATATAACATCACGTTACAATCATTAGGAGCGGAGCAGGAATGACAAATGTTGCAAAAACGGGGACGTTTTTTTCCTTTCGTTTTTCTTTCTTAAGTGACGCAGACGAAGTTGCGTGGGTCAGCTAGTCATTCATAATATATCATTCCTCACACAATTGTGTAACGGATTGTGTGAGGACTCTCCCTCATCCATCAACATTTATTTTCATCACTTTATTAGTCACATGCGATTCGTCCCTCCTCTTCACATTTTGGAACTGGCGCAACTTTTAAACTTTCTCCTCTGGTATACTCGTTCTTCACTTTATCCATTCTTATCATATCACACATCCATCTCAACATTCCCATTTACACATGCAATCTTTTTTCATCCGTCTTCTTAACAGCCCAGCATTCCGATCCATACAGTACGACAGTACGACAGGTCTAATCACGGACTTGACTTGAAGAAGCGAGCTCAAAAAATTGGTGCTTACTGGGCCGCGATAGGTGAAGTCTTCATCGAAAAATTTGACCTTTTTAGACAGCAGTCATAAGATATATTTTCCTTCCATATTTTATCAAGAAGAATATTTGAGGTTGCAAGGAGATTTTGTGGTTTTTATCCTTATAAGCGGTTTTTGTTAGTCGAGGGCCTCGGTTCATTGATACGGCTGAAACTGCGGTAGCTTCGCCGCCGCGCAGCACAGCGTTACGCTACATTAGTTGGTTATTAATAAATATGTACAATATGCAATATGCAGGGCTGAGGCTGAGGGCGATCTTATGTTCTAAATAGCTTTTGCTTGCGGCTTCGCCAGCGTTGAAGTCGGGAAATATTCCATGATAACTTACCTCCTACCCGGATCAAAACCCATTATATATTATCCTGTGTGGTTCCCTAAGTCATGGTGTACCTGTGTGGCCAGTATCATTGACATCCACTCAATAGTTAAAGCATGAAAATGTAACAGTGCAATATTATACAGTTTTTACTTGGGCATAAATAAATAAATATCACCTTTTGTCATTACAGGGCAGTTAGAAGGGCCGAATAGAACCAGGAATCCAATTCCTGACTCCCCTCTAAGACCATACAACTACTCCGGGCAGACTAAAAACCTACAAAAGCTTCTTATGGTCCACTCAGGCAATTCAGGACAGGCCACCTAAAGCACGATGCAACTTATGGCAATAAATGTTCACCACCTCATGACTTCTTGAAGCCCCAAGAACACTTGGCTTCCGGAAGTGTACTACAGTGGCCTATTTGGAAAGCGTTGAATCAATTGCATACCCAAGTAGGGCACTGCAAATCTGCAATCTTGCAAAATGGGGTATTGTTGGTCCCTCCAACACCGAGTGCCAGTGCGGCGCTCTGGACGAAACTATACCCTACCTGCTGGAATGTCCCAGGTGTCTGTTAATCGCACTGCAATAAAGATGGCCACCTAAACTGTATAGTGGAAGTAAAGATACAACAAAACAAAACAAAAGAGAAAATGTTATACAGGGTGAAAACGGTAAAAGGGGCAGTAAGGGGAGCTACCATAACCATTGCAGCTACAGAAAAAAAAAACATCCATAATTTTTCGTGAAAGTTTGATCCCCACTCACAGTTTTAAAAATAAAATGTACAGCAAGAAAATTGCCATTTTACACAAAACATTCATTGATGCCAATCTATCCTGTTTCTAATACTGATCAAAATGTTCTATGGGACCAAATCAGGCTGGAGTACTGAAATGTCAGTAATCGCAAAAACTGAAAGCTTTGGCCTTTGCGAAATGGCAGTAACAAGGAAAGGCTAATTACCGCAATCCCATTGCTCTAGACCAGAGGTCCTCAAACTTATGTTTCTGGTAGACCACTTTAAAAAATGTGGGTTTCAGTGGACACCCCTGCTGCATTTTTATTAAATTTGATGTACTTAGAATTTTTTCGCACTATCTGTTCGGATTGCTTTTAAGATTTTTTTGGCAAAAATATAAAAAATCAAATTTTATAGTTTTGGAAATACTTTTAAAATACAACCCGTCATCACCTACTTAAAATCATGAAAACTACTTTTACACTAAATGTTTGTCTTATGTTATTATAATACTGTTATGCAATGTTTGCTTGAATAAAAATCATACATTTAGTAAAATTATTACATTTAGGGAAAAAAATTGATGTAAACAAGGCAGTGGTTGGAAATGACCACAATTGCTATGACATGAATGACTGCGACAGTCAGGGACATTTGAACTGTTGTAGAAAATCGTAGAAGTTCAATTTGTTTTTGAGGAACAAGCAGTCATTGAACTTAACTTTTAATTATTGTTCTGATAGTACTGTACTTCATTGGTTTAAGTAAAGCAAAAATATACAATTCACTATTGAGAGGCTTCAAGAAATTTATTTCCTTGCAAATCAACTCCAAAAACGCAAAACCTAACATATCCGTGGAGAAGAGTACTACATCTTTTCGGTCAGCTGATGATGCTCACAATAAACCTGTTGGCACCCATGATCGTTTTGTCACAAGTGAATCCAGAAACACTGATTAAACTTCGTTTTTAAAAATTGTTCCTGTGAAACGTGTATAACTCACTGGTAGAACACCCCCTCCCCAACGATCTGCCTTTTTCTTAGGGAACCCCTCATAACCGCATTCCTGGTTATGGCCCCATGTGAGTTTTTTGATAACACAGAAAGCATAATGAGTAATACAGTAGACTTGTACTGACCGCTTTGTACGGCGACGTAAGCACCGAGCCCGAGCGTGGTGCCGAGCGGCAGCGAGCGCTGGAAGAAGCTCTCCCTGTTGCACTCGCCCAGCACGCGCAGCTCGTCCGGCGCAAACTTGTACTCCGACTGAACCAACAAGCCCACAGTTACGCACGGCTCCCACTCGGTCACATCGCTTCCACACTAATAACCTTACCGGCAGCACCCCAGGTTGCCCCGGCGCTATCTGCCCCGGCGCCATCTGCTCCGCCGCTGGCAGCTGCGTTGCACTTTCCCGATACCCATACGAATTAGAGTCTGTCATTCTCAGCAGACAAACCACATTAGTCAAAAATTCAGATACAAAACCAATAAAAACAGTACTTCACGAGCTAGTACATAACTTCACTGCTTTCGGTCAGTCGGTCGTGTCGTGTGACATGACTTGACGATTGACATCTATTTTTATCCAATCTCTCTCTGCCTTTGGTTTGACATTTGATAGGGATGTTGCCTAATCAATTAATAAGGGTAAAAATAAAAGATAATGCATCAAACTATTTTACTGTGAATCTATTTACTGTACCTCAACTGTGAATATACATGTTGTGTCCTATTCATGCCAGCATAAAATTCTAAATGTACTTACCACCGTCTGTAAAACATTTTTTTTCGTAAGCTGGCAATACCGCCCACGACACCGCCGCCATCGCCACCCGCCGAGCCAACCGGTAGTGGAGGACGATTCCGCGCGCGGTTTCAAGCATTCGCGATAAGCTCGTTTACATTAGTTTTACTATTTATTTCTGTTTGCTTTGATAAATGATTAATGATCTTTATTTTGTAAGTAGGTTTTCACAAACACTTTTACACGTCAATTTTTTTAAACTAGATGGGTCCGGTGTTTCGTACCTGACTACTCTGAGAAGAAACAGCCGAAACAAATTCAACTTTGTTTTCGTAGTCCTGTGTTTTTACTGCTAACGGGCGTGTAAAGGGCTTGGTAAATTAATCTTCTTTAATATATTTAACTCAAAGGGGACTGACTGACTGACATAGTGATCTATCAACGCACAGCCCAAGCCACTGCAGGGCTAGCATGGCCGGAGACATTTTATCCACGGGGAGAGGACAAAACCCTATTCCCCGCTGTTAATTTTGTCCACCCTCCGAGCACGGCGACATGGGTGGATACAATGTTCACGGGGGAGAAAACAGGGAAACGCTTGTCCCCGAAATTATTGCCATTATAAGAAAACTTTATTTAATTACAAAATAGTCGAGAATATCGTCGTAAACCAAAGTACTTTTTTCGTTTTATTACATCTGTGCTGGATATTTATTAGCGATGGGCGATTCCGAGATGTTTTAACAATCGAAAGAATCGAAGTCGTCAAAATAAACAATCGAGTCGACCATCGACTCGCCGTTCTACATAATAATCGAGATGTTTTTCGATTATTTCGAGTCAACGTAATCGACCGCTAGTTTTCGACTGATTGAATAAGTGACTCTCACTCATCGAGTCTCGCTCGGTCACCGGGGTGAGTGGTCAGTCGATTGCATACATCGAGCCGAGGTGCATGTTACTGTTCTCGAGGCGAGCGAGCCGGGCGTAATTTGTAAACGTTTACTTACGATGCACTTTTTTATTATTAACTAGAGTACTAACGTTACATACATATTTATAAATAATAAAAAAAATCTAATTCAATAAGAACCCTCGATATCTTTTGTTTATTTTCATGATTCCTTCCGCTTGATTATTTTCGATTGCTCTCGTTGAAATAATTAGTTTTGATTCGCAATCACAACGTAAGTCAAGATCTCGCGAAAGTCGAAACTGTTAACCATCGAGGAACAATTGACGAATGAACGAGCTATGCGCCAGTCGCAACAACAGGCCGAGTCGAACTCGACATCAAGTCGAAACTGTTAACCATCGAGGAACAACTGACTAATGAACGAGCCATGCGCCAGTCGCAACAACAGACCGAGTCGGACTCGACTCCAAGTCGAAACAATCGAGAACCATCGAGATGTTAGAACAATCGAAACAATCGAATAAAACCTCTCGCCATCGCGCATCGCTAATATTTATTTTGTTTTGTTAACAATGTCTCTGACTGAGTATATAACCTCAAATTGAAAAACTCGATAGCGCGAGAAACTTGCTAAACAGAAACTACACTTTAACAGTGTTGATTAATTGTATTACCGGTTGCTCCAGCTCCTTGAGTTCCCGCTCAAATTGGGAAATGTCTGATGGCCATGTCATGTTATCTCTGAAAATTATGGAACCACACTGCATCACATCACATTTGGGAAGTTTTTAAAACAAAATGCCTACAAGAATATTATTAACGGCAGTGTTAAGAAAATCGGTCGTAAAAAAACCAGCATTTCCTTTTTGATTTCCTGGACGCGAATTCATTTTTTAATAATTTTTCAAAGAGATATACTTAAACCCACCATCTAAAGATGAGGACAATTTTTTTCCTTTGTTATGTCAAAATATCTGTATTTTTTCTCTTCCACTAGTCGCCATGCTATAGGCGGGGGGTGAGTATCCACGTCTAATGTCAAAAAGTGATATAATTCTCTTTCCCCCTGTTGCCGTGCTTTGGCAGGTGGATAAAATAATTTTGTCCCTTGTCAGTGGAAATAACCGGTGGACAAAAGTTTTATCCCCTGCCCATGCTAGCCCTGCTGCCTATGCTAGCCCTGCTGGACCGATCGGGCCGAAATATGGCATGCAGGTAGATGTTATGACGTAGGCATCCGCTAAGAAAGGATTTTGGTCAATTCTACCCCCAAAGGGATAAAATAGGGGATGGAAGTTTATAAATGAAAGTCCCTCAGTTTTAAAGTAAGGATCTTCTAATTTTGTGTTTAGGCTGACGATTGAAAATTAATTTATACGTGTTTCAGCGTTTTTGATAATTCCACGCCGAAAGCTTAAAAAGGGATGAAATTGTGTATGAAAAATCCTTAACTTTCGACTTAAAAGTACAAAATTTGTTATCTGGGCTTATGATTGGAATTTTGGAATTTCAACCCTTGAGGGGTGAAAAAAGGGCAACATTTTGTTATCAATTAAAGTTTTTATTTTGTGAGTTATTATATAGTGTCAAAGTTAGTAAGTCGTTGGTATTTTTTATTGGGTGCTAATTAAACAGGCTTCTTTTTATTATCATTATTTACCTCCAAAAATGTATGCTGCCTTCTAAATTACTAACTCAGCCACAATAATTAATGAGCATCTAAATAATACTATCTTAGCCACTAGTTATCTTCTATGCACTCCACTCTAAATACAACTCAGCATGATGGTTATTTTTTAGCATCTAAATTTGTAACATGCATTCTAACAGTAAACTTCTAAAATACTATGAAATGACATCAAAACTTATATTCATTTAGCTTCTATTTTTTTAACTCAGTACGTTTAAAATGTAACTCATCCCATATTAATTGATCGTCAAAATTTTGCTAAAAATGTAATCAAATAGTACTTATATTGGCCACTTTATATACAACATTATTTTTTGTTTATACTAAACCCGAAAAGGGGTCATTGTACTCATCATTTTGAACAACTTTTTCTATGGGACGAACCTTGAAATCGCGAAAAAAAAGTCAGCTGTTCCCTACATTTTGACGAGTTATGCGAACATAAATGTAGGGAACAGCTGATTTTTTTTCGCGATTACAACATTACAATATCGCGAGAAAAAACACGTTATATTGTAATATAACGTATTTGACAATTTTACGGTGACATATACATCTAATAACATCGTTGAGACCAAAAAATCTGTACATTGAAGATTAAAAAAAAAACCAACCAGGGTGACTTAAAATAAGTAACTGAACATATTATTAAAACCATTTTTAAAAATCGTGTTTGTTTGTTTGTTTGTTTGACCGCGCATCACGTAAAAACTGCTGGACGGATTTTGATGAAAACTTGACTAATTTATTTAAATAAACTCAGAATAACATTTAGGCATTAGCATTTTATAAAAATTATGGAAAATGTTGGAAAAAAGGGGTGAAAAGGGGGGGTAAAGTTTGTATGAAAAAAGTTTTTAGATTGTTCTACAATCATGAAACTCAGAGGAAATACTTATTATTAAAAATAAAGAAATACCGAAATAAATCATGTTTCAGCGTTTTTATAAAATTTAATCCAGAGACGTAAAAAAGAGGGTTTTGTGTTTAAAATTAATTAACTTCATACACCTATAGAACAAAATCCAATGAAGTGTAAACCTTTAAAAGTTGCTGTAAATACTTCAAATCTAATATAACTAAATATAATTTCTCAATTTTTTGATTTTTGAAGTGAATACGCAAAAAATAACGGAACTCAAGAAAATGGTTTAAAAGAAAAATTTTCTCGGTATAAGTATTTGGTAATACAGGGTGGAGACGGTAAACAGGGCAGTAAGGGGAGCTACAGCTACACGAAAATGGTCTTAGAAACAATCCATAATTTTTTCGCTAAATTTTGATTCCCATTCACAGATTTAATTAAAAAATAAAGTGCAGTTAGCAAGAAAATTGCCATTTTACATAAAACAATTTTTTTGATGCCAATAATGATAAACCTTAAGGATGGTATTTAAAAGTACTTCAATTTATTCCCATTTCTTTTACCTAATTTTGCCTGTGGCCACCAAATATACTGAATGTGCACCAAAATATGTTCATTAAAATATGTCATAACGAGCATCTATTTAACAACTGTTGCAAATTTGTAAAAATAGTAATACACCTAATTTTAAAAACAAGCATTTATTTTTTTAGTTTTACTTCAGATAATGCACTGCAAAATGTATTTGAATCAAACACCAATTAATGTCCAATGTAGCTTTATTAATAAAAATGAACACATTATAAAATGTAATCTATCTATACTTATAATAAATCTGTAGAGAGGTCAATTCTGTACATGAAATATATTTACAAAATAACTATCGGGGGGTGATTAGTGATCGATACTGATGCCAAAAATGCAATCAGTAAAATTTTTGTCTGTCTGTCTGTCTGTCTGTCTGTCTGTCTGTCTGTCTGTCTGTATGTTATTTATAGAAAAAAAAACTACTCGACGGATTTTAACGAAACTTGGTACAATTATTCTACATACTCCTGAGCAGGTAATAGTATACTTTTCATCACGCTACCATTAATAGGAGCAGAGCAGTGAAAGGAAATGTTGGGAAAACGGGAGAAGTTACTTGGTTTTTTTAGCTTCCGTCGCGTGTGCAGCCTTAATGGTTAAAGCTACATAGAAATCATGTATAACGGAAATATTCCACATAAAATTATATAAAAAATATCCCAAGACAGCATATGTCTATCTTTTATAGTTGACTCACAAATCACAATAACACGTGTAACTCCCGATAGCTTAGCAGTTCGGAGATTTGTTATTATTATATTTGTTTACTCTTACGTTTATATCATCACGCTATGACCCACATAAAACATAGGATACATTTTATTCCGGTAGTAAGATCCCATGGGACAATAATCAAACTTCACGCGGGCGAAGCCGCTGGCAGAAGCTAGTGCTTACTAAAAATGTTTTTTTAATACTAATCAGTACGAACCATAATAATTCAAAATGTTAAACAAAGTCTTTACTCCTACAATGTTCACATTATCGGTCCACTCAATCTCTGCAGTACTTCTTTAAATTATTGCACCAATAAAGCGCACTTTGCCTTTGTAGGACGCCCACGTTTTCGTTTTTGCCCGATGGCTATGTTTTTGGCTTCTACTGGAGGTGTTATGTATTTCAGACTGATCGCAAGTCCAGTAACATGTTTACATTTATATTTTTTTTTAAACTCGGGGCAGTTACATTGACCCTTTACCCAGTCACTATTTTGGGAAGGCAAGACAACTGTCCAGTGAGTAAAGGCAAATTTCTAGAATTCATCGAATGTCTCCCAACTTTGCCCGTTTGGAACATTATTGGTTGCTGAACTTTCGACTAGATAAGATTTTTGTATCGCTGTTGTTGATATGGTTTTCACTTTTTTGTTCAATTTCGCCCATTGGTATGCTGATGTGACATAAGACATACTTTTAATTGCCCGAATTTAAGATACAATGCCATAAGTATTGTTTGCTTTATTTTTATGTGCCATAATAATTATTAGACATAATATTTAAATGGCATAACAAGGAATAAACTTATTTATTATGTGCATGGTTTTTTTTTCTGTGCATGGTTGATGGTGGGCTAGGTCGACGGAGCCCCGCTACTTCTGTGTGGTTTATAAAAAAATAACCACGAAGGGGATGGCGGGGTCTATTCGCTCGCTTCGCTCGCTCAGACGACCCCGCCATCCCCTTCTAACCTAACCTGTCCGAGTCGGGGTGCCCTAAGGTCCCAATTGCATCCAATTTCTCTTGATATAAACAACCGTTACACACCCGATGTCGATGGCAAATTATGTTATGGCATATCATAATTCTGGCATGTGATAATTAGGGCTTACAATGATTATGACAAATTATGTTATGGTAAGTGACTTAATGGGAAACAATGATTCTGGCACGTGACTAATATGGCAAATGAGAGTAGGGCAAATGAGTATTATGTCGTATGATATTATGACTGTTGACTATTATGGCAAATGATATTAGGGCAAATAAAATTCGGGTAAACGGCGGTATACCACTTTGACCCCCAATATCTCCGTAAGTAGAAGGTTCCCAGGTGTGGTGCAGAACAAAAAAGTTATCGCAATGACGTGGAGAATAAGCGCCTTTTAGCTTCGTTAAGAGGTGTTTTACATCCTTTATAGTGTACGCACCTTTAAGGTACGGGACGCTTAAAAGTTCTTCGCCGCGCGCTCTATCTCACTCAACGAACCGCCCGCGCCCCGCCTGCCATCGCCAGGCCGCCGCGCGCCGTCTCTATCGCACAACAGAGAGCAATAGGCAGGCACATGCGCGTCGCAAGCGCGCCAAAACCATTTTCAGTAAAATAAATATAAGTCTTAGAAGTAATGTTTTACGAAATGCATTATTTGTTCTTCAATTATAATTATTTGAGTAACATAAAAGTTGTACAAAACCGTTTTAAATGGGTATACGGTACTAGGATGCATACTAAATATTTTGTGTAACATTCAGGAATATTTGGTGCACGATCAGTATTTTTCGGGGAAGAATAAAATAGTTATTGTTACAATAGAATATTTGCAGCGCACTACAATAAAAAAGTGTTATATCTTGGTGTTAATTTGTAATTTGTTTGATGTTACATATTTTGTTGGCCGAGTAGTTTAATTATAGTAAAACAATTAAACGGGTTTAAGATCAATATTTTAGAAATGCATACATAGATGTACCTTTAGATTTTTGGTGAACACAAAAATATTATCCAAACCTTAACTGCACGCTGCAGTTGCATAAATAACTACAGCGCTGCAGTTACATGAAAATGAGCTAAATGAAAATGGTCTTAGGAAACCATCCGTAATTTTTCGTGAAATTTTGGTCCCCATTCACAGATTAAAAAAAAAGCACAGTTAGCAAGGAAATCGTTATTTTACACAAAACATTTTTTGATGCAAATCGATCCTGTTTCTAATACTCAACGGTTAAGGCCCGTTAAACGTTTCCACTCTGTATTTACAAATAAAATAATACTACGAAGAAAATGTAGACTAAACGAATGTAACGTAAATACAAACGAGTCCAAATCCTACTATCTACAAATAAAAAAAGCTTTGTCCTGAAGGACTGGCTGATGGATCAACGCACAGCCTAAACCGCAGATTGTAGAAACCTGAAACTTGGAGGGTGACTTTTTAATTGCCGTAGGCATACGATAAGAAAGGATTTTCTGAAATTATACCCCTAAGGGGGTGAAAAGAGGGGAGCAAAATTTGTATGGGAAAATGTGATTCCTTGGTCCAATCTACTTCAAATTTTGCAATCAACAATATTAACAGAATTGACGGGCGCGTTTTGTTTTGCACGTAGAATTGATTTCAATGCATATCTACTAAGATACACCGTTTTGAATAACTCCGCAGCAAAATAATGATCATGTACCGGGCGCGCATTTTCATTATGCGGAACGATGTGTGTGATGTGCTCTTTGAAAATTGTTTTACAGGTGCTTACGACCCACTCTCTGTAACCCTCTCTTTCTCTTATATGACGCAGACGAAGTTGTGCGGGTCAGCTAGTGTCACCGTAAAATTGTCAAACACGTTATATTGTAATCTCTATAGCGATATTGTAAACTCTCGAATTATTGTCAAATGAACATACTGCTTACAATAAAACGCAATATTTTTCGTGAAATGCATGTGATGTAGTCAACTCACGCGGTGTTGAGGGAAAGAGGGGTCCCCCTTGCCCAGTGGTACCACTCTCATGAAAAGATACTGTACCATTCCTGAGAAATATCGATTAATATACCCTAATCTTAAAACACTTTATTTTCCCCTAAAAAGCATAGTCGACGGAGCCCCTATTTCCGAGTGCAGGGTTTAAAGGAACCTAACTAACCTAACGGGGGGGTGCCCCAAGTCCCGATTATGGGGTCCAGAGATACTTCTGTATGTTCAGTTGACAATAATTCGAGAGTTTACAATATATACGAGAAGCACGTTATATTGTGATATAACGCACGAACTACAATAAACAATTACACGTGATCAACTCAACTCGTCGTTACATGAATCGAATGGCGCTCTCTGATTGGCGCAAATGGCCGGTCGCTGTCGTCTCGCGTACTCGCGCCAAATCATGCTGTGGCTATTTTGACGATAAAAGAATATGATGTATTATTTTACATGCTAAGTTATAATAAATTATGCTTTCTGTAGGAGCTTGAATTATATTTTTTTGAGGACTTTGCGTTGGAGCTGTAAAACGTAAAATGGTAACGAGATGTAAAATCCGTGGCCGAGTTAGTAAATTTAGTGGCCATGTATAAATAAGAAGGACAAGTCACAATAATTGATGGTTTTACTTGACGCTTTTTATAGAATATTTAGTTGGCGTTGTAAAAAAGACGAAGTAGTTTATTAGAGGCTATGTCATTTTATCGTTGCTTAGTTATAAAATTAGAAGTTTAATCACGTCACGTGTCCAATACATAATTTTGTGGCTAGACTTATAATTTCCCTTTTTTATTTCAACCCACAAAGGGGTAAAGGGGATGAAGTTTTGCATTGTAGTTGTTCATTCGTTCACCAATAACAGCAGCAGGAGAGACCTTTTGCAGCAGTGCAAGTTAATAGTATAGGTAGGCCGTGCACAAGTTCATAGTACAGGTAGGTACCAATCGTATGGACGCGCACAAGTGACTTCGCGGCAGGCAGTACTTCTACTTCAGTTTTGTAGGAACCTAGGTAAGCCGAAGATTATAGAGTTTAGGCAGGGGCACAAAAAGAAAGTATGTATAGCATCTGCGACAAAAACCGTTTGAGTCTAGTACCACCATAACTATATGTGTATATGTAAGTAATAGTTTTAAGATTAAGAAGGAAGATATCACTGACTGTGTATCCGAGTTGTAAAATCATATTGTGTATTTTTCCCTATTTTGAAAATTTGGGTAACAAAAAAAGCAATTATATACATATGTTGAATAAATATGTACATTTTTTAGTAGGTCACTATAGTGACAGGCTTATATAACTGGATATCAACACTATTGTTGGTAATCTTAAGTCGACACGGGGGTAAGGTATATCTACCTATTGCATGTAGATACAAAATAGCTCGGCTATTATCTTATAGTACCTATTCATAAAAACATAAATAGTATGTCTAAGTTTAGTTATATTATTAATACATCGACAATTAATAATTTTACTAATGTTCAGGTGACTGGCACAAATGAATATAGCACTAGTAGTAGTGCTATAAATGTTTACACACATTGTACTGAGGAGGATCCTTCTGTCACCGTGGAATATTCTCAATTAGGGTTAATTATTGATAGGGTCTTGTTGTCAGGGGATGGCACGGGAGTCTCCGGCCTCACTCCGAATATTAATTTAAACTAGAAAGTGAGACAACAGAAGGTACCATTAACACTATTATTGTTAATCCTACCAACAACAAGGTATCTTCTTGCACTCAATTAGTCAGTAAAAAAGGGCACCTTAAATTATTTCACCAAAATATCCAAGGCATTTCTTCCAAATTATTAGAAATTGAATTGTTTTTAGAAAATAGTAAGTTTGACATTGGTGTCGATTCTGTTGTGCACGAGTTAAACTTAATTTAGGCTATTGCCATCTTTTTCTCTCTGATAAAACGAGAAAGAGACGGACGAAATTTAGAGCTGTCAAATTAATTGGAACTAATATTTCCGTACAAATGAAGGGTGCACATAAAAACATGTCGACTAAAAACACAGTGAAGCGCAAGGTATAAACTAGTTTGACATCTCTAAATTAGTTCATAGCTATAGCCGTCCTTTTCTCGCACTGCCTTTTAGTAAAAGATAGCAATAGTTTAAATTATGTTTAGTTTGTGCACAACAGAATCGGCACCATTATTTGTTTTACTGAACATTGGCTAAAGGATTACCAAATGCTTATTAATTATGAGAACTATATGGTGGGTAGCTGCTTTAACCGTAAAACTATGCTTCGTGGAGGTTCCCTAATTAATAATTAATAAAAAATAGTTTTAATAAGCAACGTAATGACATAGTAGGTCTCTCGGTTGAACATTGCGTCGAACTGTCCTGTGTTGAGCTAGATAAGCATGTAGTTGTGTGTGTGTACAGACCCCCAAACTATCAAAACTTTTCCTTAATCGAATCAATAATGGAAGATTTCCTGGCAAAACTTGCAGCCAGTAATAAGTCTACAATTATTTGTGGTGATTTCAATATTAATATTTTAGAAGAGAATTCAAATAGCAGTCGGTTACCTATTAAATCTTTTTAAGTCATTTGACTTGACCAACACTTTTATAGAACCTACTAGAGTAACTTCATCTTCTGCTACTTGTATAGATAATGTTTTCTGCAATTGTGATTATTTAGATAAAGCCATAGTGAATTGTTTGTCGTCTGACCATAGCGGACAAACTGTAACTTTTAGGTGTAAAACTCCAATACAAAATGTTCAGATTAAATTTAGACCTATAACTACTCTTGAAAATTAAATAGGTATAAAACAAATTAACTGTAATGAGCCAAGAGGATATTAATATAAATCAATTGTATGATCGTTTCTTTTCATTAGTTCACATGGAATTCAACAAAACTTTAGGGTATTTGCCCTAGATTTATATTTAGTGATTGGGCAACTAGAGGTATCAAAAAAAGTAGGGAAAGACTATTTGAGCTTTATAGCTTTAAGCCTTTTATAAACACACTAGCTTTTGCCCGCGGCTTCGCTCGCGTTAAGAAGTATTATTATTAATTAGGTACAGTTTTTGCGGGTTTACTTTTTCCAATCTTAAATTACAGTTCAATCAGTCGAAAATCTCAAAAGATTTTTACAAAATTTCATCTCTTATTTTATACCCTTAGGGGTAGAATTTATCAAAATTCTTTCTTAGGGGATGCCTACGCCATAGTAGCTTTATGCATGCAAAGTCACAGCCCGATCGGTTTAAAATTGACAAAGTTTCATCCCCTATTTTATTCCCTTAGGGGTAGCATTTATCAGAATCCTTTCTTAAGGGATGCCTACGTCATAGTTGCTTTATGCATGCAAAGTCTCAGCCCGACCGGTTTAAAATTGACAAAGTTTCATAAAGTCAAAGTCAAAGATTTATTTTCCGATAAATATGGTTACAAAAGTTCTTAATTGAATGGTATAATAGTAGCCTAACATATTCAATCATAAAATAATAACATGCAAATTTTTGGTACAATGATAGTCATTTAAATTTAAACTGAAAGAATTCTTTTACATTATAGAAAGGATTATCAATCAACCATATGTGTAAAGCCCTTCGGAATCTTGTTAAATTGTATATCTGAATACACATAGGATAGCAACTCCGCCTATATAGTTCAGTTTTTGTTCCAGGAATAATTGATCTATTAGGGTATCTAGTATTGAATTTGCATTTATCCCCTAGTTTTTCAAACATCTCAGGGTGAGATTTGGTAAATTTACATATTTCCTCAATATAAATACCTGTTAATGTAAGTATTCTAAGTTTCTTAAAAAGTGGTATACAGGATGTTAGTGGGTCTACATTACAAATCGCACGATACATCTCTTTTGTGCGATGAAAGCTCTTCCGAGATGCACCGAGTTTCCCCATACCAGTATAATCGCAGTATACTGGTATTGGGAGCAGTTCTCAAAGTAATACACAAAAAGAACTTCCAGTATCCAACGGAGCAGCTATATAAAGATTGTACGGTTTTAACGGTTAGACAACTTTATATCAGGAGGGTTCTGCTTTTAAGCCATAAAGGCTCAACGTACGATCCGGAAAGGATTAAAAACAAACGAAGAAAAGACCTGGTCTTTGACCTGAAAACGTGCAAAACTGACTTCTTCAGGAGACAACCATGCTACATGGGCCCATAGCTTTATAATAAAATAAGTAAAAATATACAGTTACATAACTTACCGCTAAAAACACTAAAACTTACCATAGATAAACTTCCTACTCGCTCAAAATTAAGGAGATACTGAAAATATGTTAAAAAGTGTAAAATAAAAATAGCTCAGCGCCCATTCATAAGCACACACACATACACGCACACGCACACACACATACACAATTACACACACACCCACACCACACCACACCACACGCTCACTCACACAATATGTCCTCACACACACGAACGATAGTATTAAACCAACTAATGATATTCTAATACTTAAATTAGCACCGCACCACACTTGTAATGGCAGCTCGATCATGGTTGTGACGGAACTACGGAAGTAACTGGTGCTTATAGCACAGGAGTCCTCCTAGTTTAAGCCCAGTTGCACTTGTCTTGTATCTTGCCACTAAATTAGTCTAATTAAGGTAAAATAAATGTAATAGGTTTAAGTATTGGACAAATAAATATTGTTAAAAAAAAATATATTGTTTACTCGTACCATAACGCAATATTGAACCAATATTTGCATGATAGGCCTGCAATGTGGCCTGTCTACTTGTTAGGTTAGATAGACGCCATAGAACATAAGCAAACTTACTGAGTTTTCCACATATCATAATTATCAATATGACCAATCCAGGAACATCTTTCATCTAGAACTATCCCAAGAAAAGTCATTCTATCCATCATCTTCCTGCCCTTGTCCCATTTTATTTGGGGTCGGCGCAACACGTTTTCTTCTTCCATTCTCCCCTGTTAGACGTCACGGCATCATTTACTCCTTTCTCTTTCAAATCAGTCTTTACACAATCCATCCATCTTTTCTTTGGCCTTCCTCTCCCTCTCCATCCATCAATACTTATGTCCATCACTCTTTTAGTCACATGCGTTTCATCCCTCCTCATTACATGTCCATACCAAGCCAAACGACTTCCTTTCAATTTTTCAGTAACAGGTGCCACTTTCAAACTTCCTCTAATATATTCATTCCTTACTTTATCCATTCTTGTCACTCCACGAATCCACCTCAACATTCTCATCTCCGCTACATGCAATCGTTTTTCATCCATCTTCTTCACAGCCCAGCATTCTGATCCATACAATACGACAGGTTTAATCACGGACTTGTAGAAAAGTCATTCTATCCAATTGTTGTATTTGTGTATCTTTATAAGTGATTTTTAAATCAATTTTATTCCAGTTTTTGTTGCAAAATTGTATATATTTGGTTTTATCTTGGTTAGGTTTTAGGTTATTCTTTTCCATCCAAGTTATAACTTTACTAACAGTACTATTTATTTCCTCATAATAGTTTTCTTCAGTTTTAGGGACAATTACGGAAACATCGTCTGCAAAGGGTATGCAGGGATGATCAATTACTTCTGCTAGGTCATTAATATATATCAGAAAAAGTGGCGGGCCTAAAATACTACCCTGTGGAACGCCTGTGCAGTAACCTAATTTGGATTTAAATTTCAATTCACCGTTTCGATCTGGTTTATCCACAGTAATTTCTACAAATTGCGATCTGTTTGTTAGGTAACTTTTTAACCATGGATTTGTCTTACCGCGTATTCCATATTCATCACATTTTTTTTTAGTAGGAGCTCGTGGGATTCAAATTCAAAAGCTTTAGACATGTCAAAAAATATAACAGTTGTCGGGATTTTCTGGTCAATATTTTTGGTAACTTGGTTAACTAAGTTAAATGCCGCTGTGGTTGTCGATTTCTTTTTTTGGAATCCATGCTGTTCATGTTTAAGAATCTTAAATTTATCGATAAAATCTATTAAACGCCTTTGCATGACCTTTTCATAAATTTTCGATATAATAGGCAATAAAGCTACCGGTCTGTAATTATCAACCAGATTTTCATTACCTTTTTTATGTATTGGTTTAATAGCTATGATTTTCAATTTCTCAGGAAACACTCCCGTGAATAATGATAAGTCTATTAGATGTACGAGTACCGGAGTAATAATAGAGCCTACGTATTTTATTATTTTTGTAGGTATTTGATCATAACCAGTTGAATTTACAAATTCAACTCAGTCAAATTTATATAATAGTCATTTACATAATTGGCAATGTCCGTGGGGTTTGTTAGTGGACCGGTTTCAGTTTCAATCTCCTTAATAGTTGATTCCTGGATTTGATTATTATTGGAATTATATTTTATTAAGTCCCATGAGGCCTTACACTTTTATGCTTTTTGTATACATTTCTTGAGTAATTTATTATAATTTAAGTATTTAAATTTACTGTCTTTGTCAGACGAGGAGTAGTATTTAAAACGCAAGTTCCTTTTGGTGTTGGTTGATTTTTTAATACCTTTGGAAATCCATTTCGTATATTTTTTCACTAGATTGATTTTGATCTGGATTTTAGGGAAGCACAAGTCAAAGAACAGGACAGTGTGTCGTGAAAATGATTAAACGCACTGTTAGCTTCCTGATTAGAGATTAAAGTTTCTGTCCATCTTAAACTTGACAGACAGCTAAAGAACTTTTCTTTATTTTCGGCGCTAAAATCACGCTTATAAATTGTGCGGAAACGTAGAGCTGGAACTTTATTATCTATTTGTATAGATATTGTTACATCGGACCTACTAGAACATTCGAGAAAGCCAGTGATTACAGTGTGTGTACGTTAGAAGTTCGAGAGCATTCTATTATTATTAGTTTTAAAGTTAGGTAGGTACAAACTCGCGACCTATTTATACAAAGACATTAGAATTTCGACCATACGCCTAGGGCATACGGTTCATATTTGTTTGTACAAGTAGCTAGTAATAATAATTACCTACCTACCTAGTCCGTATCTACCTGCTATTTTTTTGTAAGTGTTTTTTTATGACCCTCTCGAATGTTCGTGGTTATTCTGGTGTGTCTGTTGGCGAGTATAAATAGAGCGCTCAGGGCCGCGACCGGCAGTCTTGTTTTGGCTACACAGCGAAGCGAATCGAAGTGAACTTGAACTGCGATATCTAAGCGAATAGTGAACAGTGGTGTATTGTAGTGTACTTGTGATTGAGTTTAAAGTGTTTTGTGATTAATAAAGTTATTGTGTTGTTTAATCGGTAGTAATTAATTTATCTCATACCCAGCTCGTAACAATATCATCTGAGCTGTTTCGTGATCGGCCAGCCCCAGTGGTATAACCTCGCATATTGCATCCTTACAGTTACTTATTATTTGGTCCAGACATGAATTTCTTCTTGCTGGTTGTTTTATATGTAGTGTTAAGCCGAAGTTATTTACAAATCTAGTTAATTCGTCACGCATGTTTTATTTCTATTGTTTTTTTGCTCAAAATATCAATGTTGAGATCACCTACAATCACAATTTTTTTTTTTTTTTTTTTCGAATGCTGCACAACATTACTTCCAAATAACGTAGAAAGACCTTTGTCTTTCTACGTTATTTGGAAGTAATGTTGTTGTTGGGTTTGAGCTTGGCGTGCGATATAGGGCTATTATTATAATGATATATTGTAAGAGTTCAATTCCACAACACTCAAACTCATTTTCAGACGCATATTTTTTTAATCGTGTTAGTATTTTGTACTCAATGTGATTAAGGCAGAATATGCGCAAACGCCGCCTCGCTTTTTATTAATTCTTGAGTACCAGTCTCCTAATTTGTAGCCATTTAAGGTAACGCTGCTCTCCTCTCCCGCTTTAATAAAAGTCTCCGTCAAACATACTACATCAATAATTAGCCCCTCATTTAGAAACGAGTCGATCGCAATTTCTAAGAACTCTTTTTTACTTCTTAATCCTGCAATATTTTGATAAAGGACATTTAATGATTGACAATTAGTTTCGTCACTGGAATTTATGCCTTTAGCCTTACTCAACTCATTTTCATACAGGTTGTTTAACGTTTGTTCACAGAGGGTTTTTATTGTAGGCAAAGTATTACTATTATCTGCGAAAAAAAGTGTTATTTAGGGTGCTGTTACAGTTATATGATCTCGTTGGTCGGTAAGAGGCTTGTAGTAGATGTGACCAAATCGGAGCATTTCGACTGAGCTGTTGGGTTTATGTTGAATTTAAGATATTTGTTTTTATAGTCAATTGTGTCAATCAGAACATTCAGTTTATGACAAGTATTGCTATGAGTGCGCAAGAAGTAGCAATTATCATTATTATTACATATCAATTCTAGATTATTATTTAATAACTTTTCATTTAAGTATTTATTTTCCAACACACTCAACACGATAATTGGAGAGCTATTATATTTTTGTATAAACATGTATAATTCATTTAACAAAGTAGTAGGGTTGTAGTAATTTTCCCCTAAACAAATAATAATTTTGTCACAAGGCTTACATGACAACTTCGTGTTTAACAGTTGCTTAGAGATTGCATAGTGTTTTATCATTCCTTCTACGCAGTACCTTTCATATGAGCTATTACATCTCAAATCAAGTAAGCGTGTAGTTAAACCCGTAATTTGCTGGGTTCCTAGGATATGTATTTTCCTCTTCAGATAGGTGTTGCTTCTAGGATATGAAGTATCAGCCGTAATATTTTTTTTCTTATATGGTGCGTTGTAGTTTGGGAACTTTCCGCGTTTATCTTCTTGGGTTTTGGTTGTTCTTCCGTATTTATTGTAGTAGTACCAATAGTTAGGTTGGATTTTTGAGTCTCGGTATGTAGTGTATTGCTAGGTTTCCTTATCATTACAGGCTCATGTTGCAGTTGGTTGGTTAGAGTCTTTGATTCGTTTGGATTTCTAGATTTTCGCTTTGGAGTAGGTACTCATTTTTGGTGAAAATATTTTTGTTAAACTATTAATTTTGGTTTCTCGAGAAGCTAACTGGCCGTCGTCGGGAGAGGTCGTGTGTCTAGTGAGGTCCCCTTGCCCATCTGGCACAAACAAAAAAAACGGACGCCGTGGCCGAGCCTCAACCGTAGCGCCCTTTTGAAGTGAGATTCTATGTTGATACTGGTTTGCTAGTCTAGTATTGTATATACTTCTTACCTACTATTCATACTAGCCGTGTTATAATTTATAATCGCGAGTGTTTGTAAACAGTGAGATCTCTGAACCAAAAAGTGCAGTGGCGTATCGCGATCTTAAAAAAGTTATGACAATGGCTAAAACGTCTACGCATCCAAATATAGTGTCACAGTGAAGTACTAGGTACCCTGTCCACGACACCTAAAATACCACTGCGAGCAGTGTGCAGAGATTGGCAGCGAAGCAGAAGTTGCAGCGTCAGCATCTGTAGCAGTGGAGCAGAAACTCGGTGAACTCGTTTAATTTATTGATCTTGAATGAACACAGATTATTTTTCAGCCAACCATCAGTCACTTGTGTGTACAATTCTGAGATTTCTTTTATTTAAAAGCTATTGTGCATGATACATTCCTCTATTTATAAAACCAGGTTCCCACATAATCGATTCGCCTACCTACTATTAAAAACGCGTGTTACCTATTTCTATGTTTAGAATCATAATAGTATTGATTTGCAGAAAGTACACCTGATCATTTTTAAATATAAACACATAAGTGGCCTGGCTTCAACTTTACTGGTATTGTAGCCAAAATTGCACATGTCTTTGCTAAACACACGAAAATTATCATAATGTGTAAATTAACACAAAATCAGGTTTTCTATTACTTATATAATAACTTCACTGAGAATAGCTCCTAAGACGCACTTGCCTGCTACATCTGGTGGCCATAAAACTCTCAACCAAAAAAGACGCCAGCCGAGCTCTTAAAATGAATAGGATAGCAAAAAATTCGTTACGCCATAAAACAAAAGAACAGTCTGCTAAATTATTTTATCTGCCTCATTATGTGTCCCAACGAACATGTGGCTTAAATAAATCTCTAAACTTGAAAACGTTAACAAAAAACAAACCCTGTACAAATAACAGAACAATATACACCAACAGAAAAAAAACTAACAAAGCGGCGTCTAAACACACAAAACAATGCGAGATTAATAAAAATCCTGCTAAAGTATCATTAGCTAATAAGTTCTTTTTACAGGTACGATAATAACATTGTCCGCAGGTTTAACCACCAAGGGTATCCAAATTATAAAGAACCGCAAAAAAGCAAAAATAGCAACACATATCAAATCCTACTGAAGCCATAACAACAATAACAAGAATGGAGCAGCACAAGCAGGCAAACAGGATCCATTATCACCAAATTTAAATATGGAAATAGTCCATATGATCGGCGACGGGAATTGCTTGTTTAGAGCCATAGCGCATCAAGTAAACGCCATATTTTTCCTGACGTTCGACCACCACATGATAAGAAGAGACCTGGCCGAACATAGCACAAGCGCTCTCGGGAAACCTGCCTACTACCGCGAACCAAAGAACAACAATACAAAGATGGCGTCTGGGGTGCTGAAAATATCATCATTGCAGCAGCCGAGTACTACCACATCAATGCAACAGTACACCAAGCCGGGCTTAGCGCTCCCATTACCACTAGTAGCCACTATTAACTTATTATATCAGAATAACCACTATGACAGCCTCTTTAGCACAATGATTAACTCTCAAGACTCTGCAATAGAATGCACACTACTTAACACGATAAGTACAAACACAACGATATCGCCTGATGAACAAGCTGACCCCACCGGATATGCAATACTAGGACCTCCACCCGGCCATGGAACTATAACAGATATTAATAGTATCAAAATAGCAACCTGTAATGGCAGAGGCACCGCCACACATTCAAAGGAAAATAGCATTGATAAAACCCTGAAAGATAAAGGGATACACATAGCATGCCTACAGGAAACAAACACGAGTACCGGATTTCATATCATTCATGAAAATTGTTACCCTAGACAAGTATTTGCATTCAAACAACTAAGCGTAGCAAGACACAATCTGGCAAACACAAGAAACAAAGAAGAAGCGGAAAATGCGAAGCATTCTTTAGAAGCCCAAGCAGAACACATCCATCACAATTAATGTGAATCACATACGATTTTTACTGGAGACATAAAATGAAAACGAAGCGCAACAACAAACAACGTTTAATACCCATGTCAAGGTGCGAAGAAGAGATATAAAAAAGTCAGCAGGCCCACGCATAGAACTCCTACCCAATGAGAACCCATCAGACGTAAAAGAAGGACTATCAGAAGAGGAAATAAGTGACATAATTAAAAACGTGAGCAACGGCAAAGCACCAGGTACCGACAAGGTGGAAGGTGGTGTCAGAGCTATACAAAGCCTTGCCAACAGAAATGCTATCGGAAATCATAAAGCACATGCAGGCAGCACGAGTAAGGAATCATTTACCAATGTCTTGGAACAAAACAATACAATTTCCAGTGCCTAAAAAAGCAAAGCCAGACAAAATTAACTAATTTCTAACAAATAGAATCATTAAGGCATGCATGAACAAATCCACCAGCACAAAATGGTTTGGGCAGCACACTTGAAAGGATGCACAAAGACAAAGGAGTCAAACAGGGATGCCCGTTATCCCCTCGATTATTCACCATAGTAATGGACGGTGTTTCGAGAACACTAGAAGAAGAATCAGAATACCTTCATCTAGACCATGACAATGAGAGTCAACCCCCTATTATATTGACATTTGCAGATGACGTGATAATAGCAACAAATAATCTCAGTGAACTAGACGAAATAGTTACAAAAATCAAACCGTTACTGGAATCAGTCGGACTCCACAATGATGAAACGAAAACAAAACTAGTAACCAGAGACGCACCCAGAACCGATACCCGAAGTCTAATTAGAACTGGAGGAACCAGTATACAACCGGTAGACGAAATCAAGTACCTAGGCACGTTAATAACTTTTATAATTTATTGTATGTATGTATATATGTATTTATTGTTATATTATAGTCTTCATAATTTTCTTTACTCTTGCACCTACAGTTTAATCTCTGCATCACCCTAAGGTAGACTGGTAGAAAATGCCCAAGGCATTAAGTCCGCCTTTGTACATTAAGTGCACAAAGTTTAAATAAAAAAAAATAAATAAATAAAATAACATCGACACTTAACAGAAACAATACAGTCAACGCTAGACGCAAACAAGGTATGCGTAACTCCAAGGCCTTAACATCCTTCATAAAAACACAAAAATGAAGTGGAAAACCGCGCGGCTTATCTATAAAATGGTCTTAGAACCTGCAATGACTTACGTTCTTAAGGCAACGGCACTCACAAAGGTAAACCGATCTAAACTCAGAAGATACGAAAGACTCATTCTTAAAGATATGATAAAACTAGCGAAACCCTTCGAACAAAAAACACGCGTAATTCTTATGGGAAAAACAATAAACAAAAAATTGAATGCCTACGGTTATGCTACTTCGGGCACATCCTCCGGCAACCAAAGCCGGACTAACTACACGCAGGTATCAGATACAAAGCAAAACGGCTAAAATTGGAAGACCAATAGACAATACATGGAACGAGTCATTCCAATAAAACATGGAATAATTCAATATAAGCTAAGAAGAATGGATTCAGCTAGCAGCAGATAGAGAAAAATTCGGATCAGCCACCCAGGAAATCTACCAGCTTAGCGAAACTGACAGCGAAACGCATACTACTGACGATGAAACATACACGCGAACAAATTTCATCGCAATCACCAGAAAGGAACATGCCTTTCCAATGCTAGAAGAGAACAATTATTGTCCCATCGGATCTTACTACAGGGATAAAAAGTATCCTACGTTTTAATGCAAGTTATAAACTATCTGTGTGCAAAATTTCATCCAAATCCGTTGCGTAGTTTTCACGTGAAAGTGTAACAAACAAACTTACATTCACATTTATAATATAAGTAGGGATTTATTTATTGAATGCTATTATTACATATTTTCTTTCTGTTAGTCTCGTTATTTATGACTTTCCAAACGGTCTTTATTTTATTTTCTGCTGTTTTAATCTTGTTGCTAATGTACAGGGCTTTGGCAACCTTGCATGTATTTCTACAAATTGTTGAATACTTAGCAACATACTCGCTAAAAGTGTATCTTCTAAATATATATCACTCAAAGGTGACTGAATGACTGACATAGTGATCTATCAACGCACAGCCCAAACCACTGGACGGATCGGGCTGAAATTTGGCACGCAGGTAGATGTTATGACTTAGGCATCCGCTAAGAAAGGATTTTGATCAATTCCACCCCTAAGGGGATAAAATAGGGGATGAAAGTTTGTATGAAACTTTGTCAATTTTAAGCCGATCGGACTGAGACCTTGCATGCATAAAGCTACAGCTATGACGTAGTCATCTCTTAAGAAAGTATTTTGATAAATTCCACCCATAAGGGGATACAATAGGGGATGAAACTTTGTCAATTTTAATCCGATCGGGCTGAGACTTTGCATGCATAAAGCTACTATGACGTAGGCATTTTTTAAGAAAGGATTTTGGTAAATTCCATCCTTAAGGGGATAAAATAAGGGATGAAGGTTTGTATGTGTGTATTGTGAAATGTTTACTAGATCTCCGTATTTAAAATTTGTAATTAAATATAAATACATACTTAAGAGAGCGAGTGTGAGTGTGTGTATGAGTGAGATTTACAAGTAGTGGAAGATAGTGCAATAACTATAATTAATAAGTGAAATTATTGATGACTGGCAACGGCAAGTGTATTATAAAAATAAAACCAACAACAAACAGTGACGGTTCCAAGCACTTCACAAACAATAAGTGTTTAACAACAAATCGACACTAAATTATTATAGTTTTAGAAATAGTGAAGATAAGTGCAGTTTTTTATTAAAAGTAGTGCAATAATTAGAAAAGACGACGTTAATAACACCGTTATCTATATATGTTACTGTAAAACCCCGAAGTACGGTAAATCTTAAGATTTCCCAATAAATTCTAAGATTTACCAGCATGAGTTGGTAAATGTCCGAATTTTATAAAAAAGAGACAATATTTCGGGCTTTTACCAGCAGAGTTTGGGAAATGCTAAGATTTAGCATTTCTTTACCATTGCTACAGGAACCCCTCAAAATTACTCTAAGTCTATAAGGAGAATCTTTTGGAATCAGCCGTTGGATGCCAACAGGGTGACCCTCTTGGGCCAGTCAGTTTTAGTCTAGCAATTAATCCAATTATTCGACAGCTAAATTCTAAATTTAACGTATGGTACCTAGATGATGAAACCCTGGGAGGTGATGTGGACACAGTCTTAAAAGATGTAACTTTCTTAAAAGAAAAATTTGGTTCCATTGGCCTAGACCTTAACCTTTCGAAGTGCGAAATTTACCTTCCAGAAACAACTGACAGACACTACCATTTCTAAATTTAACTCTTTGCACCAAATATCAAAATTACCGAAAAAAAATCTCTTCACCTTCTAGGGTCACCAATATTTGACGAATCTTTTTCGTCTTTCATTGAAGAAAAAGTCCAAAATTTTAGTGATGTTTCGGAGAGACTTTTCAAAATTAACATTCATTCAGCCTTCACTCTCATTCGATACTGTTGTTTTGTACCAAAATTCACGTAGAACCTTCGCTCTTCTCATCTTTGGCATCCACAGCTTTTAGAAAAAGTCGACCAAATTATTAGGAACACACTCACCTACTTCAGTACTTAATGTGACCCTGGACGACCGAGCTTGGCAGCAAGCCACACTTACCATTCGCTTGGGTGGTCTCAGCGTCCGCAAAATTTCAAGTATAAGTTTACCAGCCTTCCTCTCCTCGGTCTACGGTACCGAGAAATTAACCAGGGATATTAATTTATCTTTTTCACTGGTTGATATTCAGGTGCCGTATCTGTCTGATGCGTTGAACGCTTGGAAAATGGCTTGTCCCAATACGGATTTACCCAACAACCTGTCCTCCCAGAGTCAGTGGGACGTGCCCCTCTGCAGTATTGTTCGGAATATCCTTTTACATACGTCAATCAATACTGTGGAGCGTGCCCGTCTGCTGGCTGTGGGGGAATGGGAGTCGGGCTTGTGGCTTCAGGCACTTCCGTCATTCATCATTGGCACTATGATGGATGGCGCATCGTTCCGGGTCGCTACGAGTCTACGCTTAGGCACACTTTGTGTTGCATCGTTGTCACTGCGGTTCGGACACCATGGCCTGTCCTGCTACAGGAGCGCAGGTCGCATTGCACGGCACGCCAGCATCAACGACATTATTCGTCGGGCTCTTGCCAGCGTTTTTATAACCAAACGGCTTGGTGCGTGACGATGGCAAGAGACCGGACGACATGACGTTGGTGCCTTGGAGCGTTGGCAGGCCTTTGGTGTGGGACGCAACTTGTGTCGACACCCTTGCGCCTTGCCACGTTGCAAGCACGGCGGGCTGTGCAGGCGCTGCTGCTGCAGCTGCTGAGATCTTCAAACGGCGCAAATACTGTAACCTTATTGGTAACTACAGCTTTGATCCGTTTGGGGTCGAAACGCTCGGGTCATGGGGTCCGAGTGCGCGTCTCCTTTTTAAGGAAATCTCCCGCAGACTGATCGACACTTCGCGTGACCAAAGGGCTGGCTCTTTCTTTGGCCAAAGAATTAGCATTGCCATTCAACAAGGCAATGCTGCCAGTCTTCTGGGCACGTTTCCCGATGACAGCGATGCGGAGGAGTACTTTGTCGCCTTAGTGTCCTATTGACATTGTTGTATATATGTCACCGTAAAATTGTCAAATACGTATATTGCAATATCTCGACCGATATTGTAAAATCTCACATATTGTCAAATGAACATATACTGCTTAAAACAAAAAGCATTATTTTTCGTGATATGCATGCAATGGTAGTCAACTTACGGGATGTGGAGGGTAGGAGGGGTCCCCGTTGCCCAGTGGTACAACTCTCATGAAAAGATATCATGTACCATTCCTGAGAAATACCGATTATTATAACCTAACCTTAAAACACTTTATATTCCCCAAAAAAGCGTAGACGACGGAGCCTCGCTTCGCTCGCTTCTAATTATTAAATTCCTACTAACTTTTGCGTTTAGCTCTACCCGCATTGTAGGTTTTCGGTGACTAAAATAATCCTGTATCTATTCCTAGGGCTCCAAGCTTCAAATTACAAGCCAAGGTTCGGTAGTCTATTTATGTGAACAAAGGTACCATAGATAGAGACATCAGAGACAAATAAATATAAATATAAATTAATCAAGCCCAAAAACCAGGCTGCTGCAATTGCTGTAAATCGTCGAGGAGTTACCTCAACTGTCTTTTGGCTCCATCATTAGATCCACTCCAGACATTCATTACATTATAAGTAGTGCTTTAAACTACTTAATGAAAATATTAATGAACACACTAGTCGCCACTACATTTTTCGAAGGTTTCCCTCGATTTCTCTGAGATGCCATCATCAGATCCTGATTTCCTTATCATGGTACTACCCTTGGGATATCTCCTTTCCAAAAAAAATAATCATCAAAATCGGTTCCTTCATAAACGACGAAGTTATCCGCGAACACTCATAAGACAAAAAAAATATACGATCGAATTGAATAACCTTCGCCTTTTTGAAGTCAGTAAAAACAAACTTAGACGTCCACAAAACAATATGGGGAATCACTGTTTTTGATTTGTCTGTGTTTGATTTAAGTAGATAGGTTGTACCAGTTCTGGCTCACTCTGAATCACCCCATCATCCGCCGGCGGCCGACGAATCCTAAAAAAAAAAAAAAAAAAAAAAAAAAAAAAAAAAAAAAAAAAAGGTTTTGCCATGCTCTGATCACGAATCTGCGGTCCGTTTTTGTGTAGGATGCGCGGTTTCGGAGATGCGCAGATCAATTAACTAATATCTAATTGATTTCCGGTGCCCCTGCACCCTCATTAGCATTCCATTGTTTGCCTAATCCTCTTATCTATTGCACCTCGAACACCCTCATTACGGTTGCATTGGGCGCTCCATTCTTTTCCTTGTCCTCTTATCTATTGTTCCTAGAACACCTGCAATACGTTTGCTTTGGCGTTCTTATCTGTTACTCATTGTTAACCCTCATTATGAGTGCTTTTCTGGATCATCAATAAAACACATTCCATCATTTTTATTTCAAAATTTTATTTACTTTTTTTCTACAAAATATGAGCGGAACATCTCATCCACTAAAATATCATTGTACAGTGTGTTCCCCGTAAATATGTTCGTAAAACTATGCATTGAACATCCCTGAAACTTATATAGCAAATACATTAAGCAATATTCACCGCAAACTGAAGTCCAATCATTCTGAATCCTATCAACATTCCAGTCCCATCTTTTACAATTCCTTTTTAAAAACTCGAGGTGATATCGCGCAGGAGTTCGCCCATATGAATCAAAATATTGACCGATGCCATTCATATCGATATGTACAGCTACCCAGTGTGAGCCTGGTTTATTATCCGCATCCAAATTGCATATTATATACGTTGGTACATGGGTATACATAGGTAGTCTATTAGCGGCATAAACATTATTTTTTAGACTGGGATGAATCTTTTTTAGATGTTGTTGTACTTCTAGTGTATCCATGATATTACAGTACCAATCTATTCAGTGGTTGTCATAGGAATGTTCAATTATAGTGATTTGTGAATATTAAATTGCATTCTTTTGTGGGAGTCACAAAACAGGTTGATGCCTGTTGCGAAGCAATGTGATATAAGTTTGTTGACTCATAGAGTAACTATCAGTTTCGTTGTACATAGGAATTTGTTTGAGATAAGAATGGTGCTACATAAAACCAAAACAGTTGCAGTCACAAAACAGGTCGATGCCTGTTGCGGAGCAATGTGAGATGTTTGTTGACTCATATAGTAACTATCAGTTTCGTTGTGCTTAGGAATTTGTTTAAGATAAGAATGGTGCTATATAAGACGGAACAGTTGTAGTCATGCAGTTAGTCTATGGTTGTTTGACCGCAGTGGATTGTGTACGTCTACCAATACTACGTTTGTGTTAAGTACTTCAACGCATCAATAACCATGGAGGTAAGTGTTTTTTCTATTGACAAACTTACTTGTATTTCTGTTGTTGTTTCCTAACGTGTGTGTGTGTTTGACAAATTGGTAATTGTACAAATTGATATTAACATGATAACTCTGTTGTTGCAGAGATCATTCAGCTTCGCAGACGATAATGAAAATACCTTTAAACAGTATTACTACTCACCGCTCTCCCCTCAAAACGAAGAAGAGACTGATGATATCGTCATTAATAACACATGCGATGGTGGAAAAAGGAAATCGCAACCGATTGATAATTTTTTTGAAGTGGCACCAAAAATAAAAAAGAAGAAACTGTTATCGTCAACCGTGGCACGCGCTGCTAGAGATGGTGTATCATACATCTCTACTAATTCTGACGACGGAGACCAAGCGACGCATCTCATAAAAATTGAAATGTACGATATGAAAAAGCTTTGTAAGATTCCAACTACTGATCATTGGAAGCACGCTACCACGAGGATTAAATATTATGTAAAGAACAATAAGGATAGCATCTACGATAACACTAACAGCCTCGTATACAATATTACAAAGACAATAGCAGAAAGTGAAAAAGTTAAAAAATACTTTTTTAACAATGACACTCATTAGCTGATCATTAGTGAATGTAATTCTGTTTACTTAAAGTACTTCTGTGTACTCATGAGATTTTACCTGACTTTCTAATCCTTTACTAGACTATAATATTAATAATGAGGTGTGTACAGGAAGCTGTCGTCTTGTGATGTTGAGAGAAAGCCAACAGCAGAAGGAAGAGACGAGTGTGGTATACGTGTACAGAACATATCATTGAATAGCAAAACTTCAACACTGCGTGGAGAAGAAAAAGAGAGGAATATGCAGTACCCAAGAGCTGAATATCCATTCTTCAGCTCAAAATCTAGGCGGTTGCTCAGTTTCGAAGTCTGGCCTCTCGTTAAACGACAGAAGCCTGAAGATCTTGCAGAAGCCGGTTTCTTTTATACTGGTCATGGAGACGGGACCAAGTGTTTCCATTGTGGTGGTGGTTTAAAAGATTGGGAATATGATGATGATCCTTGGCAGCAACATGTTCAGTGGTTTAGTCAGTGTGCTTATGTAAAGTTTAAACTCGAACAGTGTTTTGTATAAGATTAAATGGAGGTTTTATAGAAATAAAAAATGGTATACTACATACAATTGGTTTTATTTAATTTTATAATGTTTCCTATATAGTTACATACATCCAACATGCATTACACTTATATCTAACACACAACATACATTATAACCTTAACTACTATAGTCTACAGTAACATTTCTGTTTTTATCTATTTCAATAATGTTATCAAACTCAGCATAAACTATACAGTTAATTGTTTGTATTAGTGAGGATTCAAATCTTACTTCTAATCTTACACTGCCATGCTTTATGAGATTCCAATGAGTTGATGAGTTAGCTGATAGATCAGGAGTTAAGTCAAATGCTAATAGACAGTAACCCTTGGCATACTGTTCATGAGATATTGCATTTCCTTCATTAAGAAAGTGAATACCAGTTCCCGAGAACAGAGTATGATATGCTGATGTAAATAGACTATTATTAAAAGATGGTTGCAAAGCTTTTGAAGGTATCTGTTGACCATCAATATATAAGCTGAAAGAATTAATACCATAGTTTGCAAAATTAAATGGATTTTTAGTAAGGGAACCGTTAAATGCAGAATTGTTCACAAACCCAATTATACATCTTTTGGGTACCTGTCCTAAGAATATATTATCAAGAGTTTTTCCTTGAACACCCGATGGGATTGTTAAAACTTTGACTTCAGCTCGAGTAATAGGATATTTAGCAGTAGTAGAAGCTAAAACTTTCTGATGTGCAAGTAATACACTTGGATTAATTCGTGCTCTTCGGACAATAAGAGTTGCATCTGTAATGCAAACTTTAAACTTTACATCGTTTGACCCAGCAATTAAATTAAAACTCTCTCTTGATCGAACTAATTTTACACTCATTTCAACACCATTAATTAAAAATTTATCCTGATTGAAAATGTCACCATGAAGATGTCCGATCATTTCTATTTCCTTACTTTCATTAACTAGTTCCTGTCTTTTAACAAATCCTATGTTTTTGCCATCTGTGGAATCCATTTTTCCTGCTGTATCCTCATACCAAAGACTACAAGTAAGATGAGATTGTTTAGCAGCAGGAGCATAGTTTAAAAGGGTTTCCATGTATGCTCGATAGGCATAGGTATTATTAGGAGGCGATACAAGTTTTTGGTTTAAATAAACATCAAGTTGACTAAAAATTGAGTGCAACCAATTATTTACAGGTGCTACTACTGTAGCCGATACCAAGTTAGTTGAATCTTGATTTAATACTTTTGCCTTTATGTGGAGTAATGTATGAGACAAATCTATGTAGTCATCGCCTGTACCAGGAACTTGAAACTCGATAGGTCCATCATCAGCAAGAGATGAAATTGGTTTATAGTGAATCCACAATCCATTTTCAATGCTGGTTTGTGTAGACGGTAGTGCAAACAAATCCAATTCTGACTTAGCGCACTCACAAGAATGATTATGAAGAAAAGACATATTTAATTTGAAAATATATCTTTGATATTCTTTGGTTTTAGACCAAGTTTTTTCGCAGCTTTCACTTTAGCAGCTAATGGTGAAATGAACGAGGGCAATCGTTTTCTTTTAGTTATATACCCAGATCCTGTCATGTTAAATCGATCAATTTTGTCATCAGCCTTTCGTTTTAAGTTCGTACTAACTTGCTTTAGACGATCTTTTATTGAGGTTTCCATAGGACGCGCTTGAACCATATCTGATAAAAGACCAACTCCAGCGTTTAATGCCTCCTTACCAATCACTCGAGCACCACTTGAAAGTAAAGGTAAAACTGATCTAAATAAACCCCCTAAGAAGCTCCCAATACCATGACCGCGTTGATATGGTGAACCCTTATAAATAACTCCAACTCCTGATCCAGCTTGATGTGTATAATAATTTTCATATGGACAATTATGATGGTCACGAAGAGAATACATTATTATAATTTTCGGAAATGTAGTTTAATACATGCGGTTCCAAACTGGAATGGTATTTTTTGTCCCGTGCTCGATCTTATATCTATTTCTAGCGTATCAAACTCTCTTCGCATAACAGGTAAGTAGTGAGGTGGAGAGAAAACATGCATTTTATTTGCACCATATATGTACTTTGAAGGATCTAATGAAATGATTCTTAATAAAGGTGTCATAACATCACCCACGATCTGAGGATCGATTATGTCGCAATATACAAATAGTTGTGATGGTAACCCTAAGTGTAAATTAGCAGGACACTTTCCAAAATTTCTCTCTAAAAGATTTTTATTTGGCTCATAGCCTAGTTGTAAACTTAATTTGGGTGATAATGTTACGGATGATATATTTTTATCCAAAACAGAAACATGTACAAATTTTGTTATTTCATCATAACGAAACCTTAAGTTCTCTCTGATACCATTCAACGCTTTTAAAATATGGTCAACGTTATCATAGTTGGTAGCTGGAATATGTTTTTTGTAGTACACTGTTGAGGGTTTATCTTCATTAGGCATTAACATGGTTTTTGTAATGTATATAACATTTTCATGATCTTGAACAGTAAACATGGTACATGGATATTGAAACTCGACAACCCCAACCAACCATTCACCTTCTAATTTTATAGCTTTTGGTAATTTTGTTGAAAAATTTGTGGTCTTGTTATCAGGAAAGTAGTCCATTGAACTATTGCTGAGCAAAGTTAAATAAAAACTTTCTCTATTCATATTTCTTTTAAACTAGACGCTAAAATCCAACTGTTAAATTTATCTGGATAACCTTTCCACTTCACTAATACTTCTTTTCTGTTGCCTGAATAACGAGAGTCAATCATTTTATCTATTTTATATTGTGAGGTGGGGTTGTAAGTGACCTTCTGTAATTCTCTTTCATAAAAAGTACCAACTATTGGTTCATTTTCTAAATCTGTTATTGTATACACAACCCATGGAGATCTATCAATTATTGAAGATATAATAAATATTTCATCACTCCAATTTGATTCATACCCTTTTTGGAAAACATGTTTATATTTAGTTATTCGAACATGATCACCCACATTAAAATTTGGTTTTGGATTTTCTAAAGAAAGTTTGTTTGATCCGATCCCCTATCATAAAGATTAGTCCAAACTGTCATAATATTGTTGGAATTTACATCACATGGGCACATCCTAATACTAGAGTGAATGCTGTGATTATAAGAGTATATTAAATCTTGTAAAACATCTATGTATCTAAAAGTATTATTATGAGTAAAATAACGCCACATTTTCATTTTTAGAGTTCTTTGAAATCGTTCAACAATACTGGCCTTAATATCAGGATTGTTAGTGGTATAGTAATTAATAGTTTTGGATTTAAAGAATTTTTGTACATCTTTTGAAACAAATTCTGTACCTTTGTCAGATTGTATGTGAGTAGGTGTTGAATTACTTTCAGTAAATATACTTTCAAAACATTCTTTAGTTGTTTCTGAGTTTTTCTTTTTCATTGATCTAGCAAAAGCATATTTACTAAATACATCAATAACACAAAGTATGTAGTTGAAACCATCATTATATTGAGAATAACTTCGCATATCACTTAAATCAGCTTGCCACAGTTCATTAATATTTGATAGAATGTACCTATTACGAGGGAATTTTTTCCGAATGGGTTTATGTAATGTGTATGTTTCTTGTGATTGTAACCATTCCTTTACTTGCTTTTTATCCATTTTACCCTTCATGGCTTTTGATAAATTATCAATACTGCTAAAACCAGCGGGATTAGATGGATCATAATAAATTCTATTAATTTCTTCTAGTACGGGGTCCATTTTTCCCAATCGATCTTTTTACGTATTTTATTTATAAATTTTTTATCTCCACTGTTCGGTGTAGAAAACTCTTGATCTTCAATCTCAGAGGTTTTGTTCAGATCTTTTGCTTGAAGCTGATTAATAAACTCACATCTTTTTGGGTTTCCAATGTAAGTAAGCGGTACTTTAATATCTTTTAATGCTTTAGCAAATCTATCCCACCCTATCGGATCACTTCTTTTTAAGGGTCTCAGTGAATCATTTATTAAATCAACAATATTACTTCCTGGAATTTTTTCATTATCAATTATGACTGTGCCTTCATTATCCCAATGTATTTTACTTTTATTTGTTCCAACTAAGTTTAATAATAACTGACCTTTTTTATTATAACTTTTTGGTATTAAACTGAGAATTTGAGTTGGTGTGTAAAGTGGATTTGTGTCATTTTCTTTACTTTTCATGGACCCATTCTCCTCCAACAAAGAGTCAGCATCAACTATACTTTTTAGTTCTCTGTCTTGTTTTTTAAAGTCAATTTTAGACTCATTTAGATCTTCATTAGATGTATCAGAATAAATTGGTAATCTGAGTGGTTGTCGATCCTCTTCGGTAAAGTGAAGGTATCTTTGTAGTGTTTGTAAATATAACATCCACTTCTTACGGTCTTCCGTCTTACTATTCATAATATTTTGCATTTCAATATCTAAACGAGACAAATTACTATTAACCTTATTTTCTTGTTTTAATTTTTCAATCAATCCAGGTTCAATAAGTATCATTTTCTTTGCATTTTCCATGTTAACTGGCTAGTCCACTTACTAATCCACTCAATATTGCACCTAGTATTAATGGTAAGAAAGCCCCTCCTTTTTGTATAATTATATTTTTTCTTAGTTTATGTTTACACTTATGCACCAGTTTACGGAGTATATTTTTGTGTTTATTCAATTTTTGTTTATCTTGATCTTTAAGAGGTACCTTTCCTTGTAAAACGTTATGAATACATTCACAAATACAGTTTATTTCATCTTCATCACATGTTTTAAGTAACGCTCTTTGATATTTTGGTTTAAGCGTATGCAAAGCGCTTAGCAAATCTTTATGCGTTGTGAGTCGACGATGCATCATTTAGAAATGATTTGAATTGTTTGATTCTTGGTGTATTTAAACTGTTTTGTGGGGACGTAGACTGTACAGTATCCATTAAATGGAAAGACATTTGTCTTAATACGACAAAAATCATTAGTATTCTGTTTTAAATCTACCATTAAATATCCATGTGCTTCTAGAGTTGCATCCCTGTAGGCATCTTCAATAAATTTTGGATTATCTGGTGATACTTGTCGCGCTAAATATCTTATTTGAGTTTTATCTCGAGGATTTTTGAAATATATTATATAACTTGAGTTTAAAGAAATGTCTCTTTGACCTTTACCCTGATGAAATAAATTTTGTGTCAAATAAAATACGCTAAGATTCCTGTGATGACTACCTTTTGTAAATATATCCACAATTCTTCCATCAGACTCTCGCATTAGATCATCAATAATGACAAGATGTGGGTTTTCACCATCAAACATATTAAGATTTGGAATTCCTTGATGATAGTTAACATTTGGTAAATTATATAAAGGTTGCATTTCATCAAAGCACCATGTGATCTGATTAAAATCACAATTACATATTTCTGTAACTGATTTTATGAAATTTGTTACAAAATTTGACTTCCCACATCCACTTGGCCCCGCCACAATAGCAGTAAATGGATGGATAAAGTGAAACATTACACACGTCTAAAGTTCAAAGGAATGAAATAAAAAATGAAAGTGTTGTTTAAAAAATGTATATATATTGCTAAAATTATATAAAATAGAATGATCTGAATGCTATATCTAACACAATTAGTACACCAGAATTTTACAATCAACTCAAATGTATACACACAAATAGAAACCACAATTATCTTAAATTATTTACAATCAAACAATAATTAAATTTTACAATCAAACAATAATCAAATTTTACAATCAAACAATAATTAAATTTTACGATCAATACAAATTTTATTTACACACACACATAAAAGTAAAAAATATCAACATTTAACGCAATTTATAATGACCCCAAGCTAATGTTTCAATATTATTGTCTAAAATATGCCTCTTTGTGTCATTATACGATAAACCAATCTTATTTAATTTTTGTGTAAAAATTGTGTGCTTAATTGATTTAAATCTAAGCATACTATAATATTGCACTTTTTTATTAAAAAGAGAAGACTTATAACAATTCATTGTCATCTTTTTAGTGATACATTTATTTACCCCTTTTGCCTTGGCTATAGTCAAGTGAAGTATATAGTATAGTGAAGTTAAAAGCGTACATTTTAGACCGTAAACCTACAAATTCTTTCATGATTTTACCATTATTTTCATCTTTGAAAAAACCTAATTTCTTTTTATTCAATTTAGGATATCCAAAAATGTTATTTGTGTCATAATCTGATGTATCAAAGTATGAGGAAAGGTCAGGTTTTATATCAGTGTAAAAATCATCTGTAAATATGTGATATACTAAACTATCCGTATCTGTATACAATAATTTGATTTTACTAAACTTTTGAATCATATATTTATAATGAAAATCATACATTAAGGTTTTTGAAATATCTAAAATACAAAACCCTAAGTAAATTGGTTTGTTATATACTAACTTAGTCTTTCGCAACTGAACCGCAACTAGGTCTTCTGAAAATATAGAAAGACTATGAAATTGTGGTTTAGCGATTAGATCTTCAGCGTCTAAAGCTTTACCCCGGTTCTCCCAGTGTGTAACTAATTTTACGTTAACTCTTTTTTCAATATTCTCCATAGTCTTACCGAAGACTGAATTATTCATTAATTTATAAAAATCTTTTTCGAAATCTGATTTTGCTAACGTTCTTAATTTTGTATTTAGATCTATGTACATATTTAACCAGGGAGACTGTTTAAATTTTAAAACTCTATGAATTTTAGTTAATTTAACCCCCATTTCTATGCACTGCTTTAAATTTCTATAATGAATTACATATTTATCTTTATTATTTAAATTTGGCACTAGTTTACTCTCATTAGTATTACCTACACAAATGTTTTCTGGACACAAAGGAAAGTCCGAATGTAAATCATGAAGTTCATCTGGATATTCCAAATCAACTTCTAAAATGAAACCGAAGTCCGATGTATCAGACACATTAAAATCTGTATTCGGATTTATCCATTCAAATCCACCAGTAGGAAGATATTGAGACATAGCCCAACCATATAAATTGTTGGCATCAAAATATGTGATATATGAATTTGGTTTCTCGGCATCATAATCCTCCATGTATTTGTTATTAGCTCTAGCATAACGATTACTACATTGAGATACACCACCCCTGATACCTGACCTAATAAATGCAATTTTCTCATAATCTGTTAAAAGTTCTAATTCTATTTTTGTATATTTTAGCATTGCATCCCAACTTAAACCGGGAGCTGTGTAATAATGAGCAGGGTCTAAATCATAAGTATTAATACATAGCTTTCTAAAGTTTTCAAATACATCAGATAAAAGTAAAACATCTGTTTTTAAATACAAGTTTGAGTAATCTAGCATATTACAACAACCAAAGTGTTCCCAAACATCTTTAGCATGATTGTAATCGTCATTTGAAATATCGGAATCTGTGAGCGAGCTATAAAAATGTTTTTGTTCAGGGAGTGACTTTAGGTTTAAACTATCATAACTAGTCATTAATTCATATGGATAAACCCCTTTCCGTTTTAAACGAATGAAATCTTCATCATTAGGGAAATTTCTACGTAATTCTTGAAATTGATCATTACTTAGATTTTTAGCTAATTGTTCTAATTTACATGATAAAAACTTAAATGAATCTACGAATCTCAATATAACTTCATTGTTATTTATTTTTAATTTTTTGGAAAAGGATATATATTTTTCTTTATTTTGAGGGATAACTTCGACTTCACCATCACAAAAGTTTAATGCATGAACAATAAAATGAGCATCATAGTGACTAAGGTTGTGTAAAATTACTGGAATATGACGTGGTGTTCTGAACTTCGAGCTACATGATTCATGAGCAACACCTCTAAAACTACCCGTGTACCAATCAAAATCATAAAAGGGTTCTGCTAATTCTGTTTCACAAATATGACAAATGGTTGCGTTTGAAATTTTGTTTTTGTCTTCATTTGTTAGCGTATCTGGACATATTTGAAATCTATTTTTTCGAATTATTTCTTTCAAATTGTTAGATAAACTTTCCATAAACACTTGTGCACAGTTGGGTCCGCAATATGTTACATATTTTGATAATTTATCATCATATGAACATTTTATATAATAACCAAAACTATACACTTCATGTTTCTGAATGTTATGTGTGAAAGGTTTGGATGGATCGTTAGAACATGATTCTATTGGTTTTAAAAATGCTTCAAAATCAGCATATACTACGAATGGTATCTTTAACTTTTTTTCGTAACTATCAAATTTAATTTTATCATTTGAAGTAGGTTGACCAAACCAGTTCTTTTTTAAAGTTTCACTGTTTGGTAATTCTGTACAAATGTAGGCACAATCGTATTGTTCATGGTTATTTAACCTTTCCTGAGATGGAAAATGAAGTAGACATGCTTCGCAAATGTACATGGCGTGACCATCTTTTGAAATTTGTTTACTAACTAACCGCGATAAATTTTTTATGTAACAAAAATGATTTTTCGTACCCTTGGAAAAAAATAATAAATTGATATGTTTAGTTTTACGACACTTTGTTAAAAATAATGGACCTACTACAGAATTACATCGTTTTTCTTTATTATATTCTAACCCAAAAACATTAATACTAATGTCATTTAATTTCTCTACTTTTGCTATGTCTGAAATTTTAACTGGAAAGGAAATACCATCAAATTTAAGTTTATTTGCATGTTTAGCGTACGATGACACCCGATCCGCGTTTTTATTTACGGGATATAACGCTGAGAGTAACGCCCATTTAAAACAAAAAGAATCTTTGTTTTTTACATTTATAACAGCTTTTTTCAATTGTATGTCACGGGGGAGATCTATGTATGAAGTACCGCGTAAGGGGTTGAATTTATTAACATTCATGTCTATAGATTTTATGTTTTTTAGACTCCATCCACTATCTTTTCTTTCAAATGCACTAATTTTACTAGTAATTGTATCATTCAAAGATGAAAGAAAAATATTTAAGTCATCTCCTTGACAAATAATATAGTTAAATGTTTGAAAATCAAACGTATCATGAATATCTTTAGATTGTTGAACAAAATCAGCATGTAATATGAAATTTACTTTAAAAATGATGTGTTGATGAATACACTCTCGTATTAAAAATAAAATATCATCTTTAATAGAATTTAAAAATAGTTCAGGAGTTTCAAAATTTACTAGTGACGAACGATCTACTCTACTCTTGATTTTATAAGTTAAAATTCTGTTTCCAAAAGCAGATTCAATAACACTAACGTTTGATAAAGAATTGTGGGAATTTAAAAGATTATTTTTGTGAACATTACTTTTAAAATGATTAGCTAAATACCTTTTCTTGATAAATATATGACACGTTAGACACTCCACTTGATCATTCTCACCGACACTGGTCCCTGCAGGGGTAGACGCTTCTTCTTCCGTTCTTGGTTTTTTACTGGTCTTGGGTTCTTCGCTGCTCGTTCGCTTCATTCCTCCTCCAAGTTGTAGCGGTAGACTGTAAAAATATTAAAATTTATTAAAAAACTATATTAAACAATGTGTAAATCATGATCGAAATGTATGTTTATTTTACTTACTTAAACTGTGTTTCAACCATCGCACAGTGATTATACAACTCATCATCATATGATGAGTCGAAAAGTTCACGCTTCTCCATTTCTTCACAAACTTTAGACATTTCCCGATTTAATTCGCTGTTGAATAGTTCCATATTATCTTCCACGGATGTGGAAAAGAAAGCACTGGTGCACACTTCACTGAAGTTTTCCATCTTTATACCAAAGAAGAAAATAGGTAGCAGAATAAGTAGCAGTTCAGTGTTGGTAGACCAACTGATGTCCAATTCTCTCCGTGAGTGTTCGCTGCACCCCCGCAGGGGGGTGCGGCAGGCGGGTTTTGGGCTTCGCCCTTTGTCCCGCGGGATCAATGTTTGCACCCGTAAACATACGGGTGCCGTCTTTGGGTCGGCCAGTATAGGCCTTGGCCTTGGCGAGCGCGCAATGCCGCTCGCCTGTGATTTAGTGTCGCAAGTGTGTGTAGAGGGCGCCACGGTGTTAACCGTATCTTCACGCCGCCTCGGCGGTCTGTCACCGCCAGGTGGAACTCCCGGTGCCCCGGGTGAAGCCTAGCGGATGATGACCAGCCAGAGGCGGCTGGGGCTGCCCTCTACCAGGAGAGGGGCCCCCGCCCACAGCGTTATCGAAGCTAGCCGATGCGCTCCGGGCTAAGGGGCCATGTATGTGTGTGTGAGCGGTATTGTGTTATAGTAACACCGCCCATGTTAACGAGTACATAGTGCGCCCGCGCCGCTATGTCTCGTGTGAGTATAATCGCATGAGGAGTCGTGCGGGGTATGAGGTGGGGGGTGGACGTCGTGCCTATATTAACTTAGAACACGACGTTTCACCAAGTGTGTGTAGTGTGTGTGGAGTTATCTTGGTGAGTAAGTCGTTGTAGTATAATACATAAATAAAACGACTTACTCAGGGGTCAATCCGGTGGGTGGCGCGTCACGTCCGCGACTAAGTCGCGCGGTAGTCGTCGTGGGCGGCGCCCCGCGTCCGGTGGTCGAGTGTGCCATGGCGCTATCTGTTTGATATGCGGCCAGGCAGAGGCGTCGGCTCGCTGGAACATGGTGGACGCGAGGCGACCGCAGAAGTCCTCCAGGCTCTCTATTCCAAGGTCCCGCTTGACGACTTCGTTCCTCACGTAGCGAGGGGCTGCTACAATTTTTCTTAGCGTCATATTTTGCTGCTTCTCCAGTTCCTTCCTGCTCCGCTCGCTCGTGAGGGCGAGCCAAGCTGGGGCGGCGTACGTGAGCTGCGATCTGATGTACGTTTTGTACACGCTCAGCTTGGCTCGCAGCGGGAGTCGGGACGACAGCACAGGGTGCAGCTGGAAGCGGGCGTTCCTGCCCTTCGCGACGACTGTGCGGACGTGTGGCGCCATGGTTAGCCGACTGTCAATGGTGACTCCCAGGTACTTGGCCGTCTGGAGCCACTTGACGTCGGCGCCTTGAAGTTTCAGGGGTGGTGGCTGCTTGTAGCCGCCCACTGTCAGTGCCTGTGTTTTTCCCACATTCACCGACAACCTCCATTTGTTCAGCCATTCCGGCAGCAGGTCGAGCACGCGCTGCAGCTTGACTGCCGCGTGTTGCACGTTGAGTGATGTAGCGATGTACGCGGCGTCATCCGCGTACAGCGCGAGCGTGGTGTCAGGTGTTGTTGGGATGTCGTCGGTGAAGCAGGAGTAACACCACGGAGAGACGCAGCTGCCCTGCGGCACTCCGGCGGCGATGGGATGGACGCTTGACAGCGTCTTATCAACCACCACCCTGTAAGTCCTGTTAGATAGAAAGGATGAGATCACCTGTAACAAGCGACGAGGCGCGGCTGTCATTGACAGTTTGTACAGCAGACCGGCATGCCAGACTCTGTCAAACGCTTTTTCCATGTCGAGGAATGCTGCAACCGCCCTCTCCTTCTTGTTCACCGCTGCCGTGAGCAGGTGCAGCACCCTCGACAGCTGGAGCGTCGTTGAATGTTCCGAGCGAAACCCGAACTGTTCGGGGCGAGGCTCGACGTATTTCTTGAGGTGTCGCAGCAGGAGTTGCTCAAACACCTTGGAGGTGCAGGGGAGAAGCGTGACGGGCCGATAGCTCTCAGGCTTTAGTACATTCTTGTGCGGCTTGGGCAGCATGATGACGCGCCCCTCTTTCCACGCAGCCGGGAAGGTCCCGGTGCGTAGGATCCCCGTAAACAGGCGCGCCAGGGCCGCAACCGTTCGGTACGGCAGGTGGCGCAGCACTGTGTTGGTGATTCCATCGGCGCCTGGGGCCTTTCTCGGCTTCGTCCCGAGGATGGCGCGTCTCACTGCACACGGAGAGAAGAAGATTGGGTCCTCCTCTGGAGCTATCGGCGATGCGAAGTACTCTCCAAGGTGCCTCTCGACTGCTGCGATGTGTTCGGAGTCAGAGCTCGGGTTTGGCTGGAACTGACGCTCCAGGTGCTCAGCGAATATTTCAGCACGGTCTGCTGCCGCGTACCTGGGCGCCCCGTATGTCCAATTTCAAATAACACTCAATATTTATAGTCGAGTCTCTCTCACACACACACACACACACAGAAGTACTTTAAGTAAACAGAATTACATTCACTAATGATCAGCTAATGAGTGTCATTGTTAAAAAAGTATTTTTTAACTTTTTCACTTTCTGCTATTGTCTTTGTAATATTGTATACGAGGCTGTTAGTGTTATCGTAGATGCTATCCTTATTGTTCTTTACATAATATTTAATCCTCGTGGTAGCGTGCTTCCAATGATCAGTAGTTGGAATCTTACAAAGCTTTTTCATATCGTACATTTCAATTTTTATGAGATGCGTCGCTTGGTCTCCGTCGTCAGAATTAGTAGAGATGTATGATACACCATCTCTAGCAGCGCGTGCCACGGTTGACGATAACAGTTTCTTCTTTTTTATTTTTGGTGCCACTTCAAAAAAATTATCAATCGGTTGCGATTTCCTTTTTCCACCATCGCATGTGTTATTAATGACGATATCATCAGTCTCTTCTTCGTTTTGAGGGGAGAGCGGTGAGTAGTAATACTGTTTAAAGGTATTTTCATTATCGTCTGCGAAGCTGAATGATCTCTGCAACAACAGAGTTATCATGTTAATATCAATTTGTACAATTACCAATTTGTCAAACACACACACACGTTAGGAAACAACAACAGAAATACAAGTAAGTTTGTCAATAGAAAAAACACTTACCTCCATGGTTATTGATGCGTTGAAGTACTTAACACAAACGTAGTATTGGTAGACGTACACAATCCACTGCGGTCAAACAACCATAGACTAACTGCATGACTACAACTGTTCCGTCTTATATAGCACCATTCTTATCTTAAACAAATTCCTAAGCACAACGAAACTGATAGTTACTATATGAGTCAACAAACATCTCACATTGCTCCGCAACAGGCATCGACCTGTTTTGTGACTGCAACTGTTTTGGTTTTATGTAGCACCATTCTTATCTCAAACAAATTCCTATGTACAACGAAACTGATAGTTACTCTATGAGTCAACAAACTTATATCACATTGCTTCGCAACAGGCATCAACCTGTTTTGTGACTCCCACAAAAGAATGCAATTTAATATTCACAAATCACTATAATTGAACATTCCTATGACAACCACTGAATAGATTGGTACTGTAATATCATGGATACACTAGAAGTACAACAACATCTAAAAAAGATTCATCCCAGTCTAAAAAATAATGTTTATGCCGCTAATAGACTACCTATGTATACCCATGTACCAACGTATATAATATGCAATTTGGATGCGGATAATAAACCAGGCTCACACTGGGTAGCTGTACATATCGATATGAATGGCATCGGTCAATATTTTGATTCATATGGGCGAACTCCTGCGCGATATCACCTCGAGTTTTTAAAAAGGAATTGTAAAAGATGGGACTGGAATGTTGATAGGATTCAGAATGATTGGACTTCAGTTTGCGGTGAATATTGCTTAATGTATTTGCTATATAAGTTTCAGGGATGTTCAATGCATAGTTTTACGAACATATTTACGGGGAACACACTGTACAATGATATTTTAGTGGATGAGATGTTCCGCTCATATTTTGTAGAAAAAAAGTAAATAAAATTTTGAAATAAAAATGATGGAATGTGTTTTATTGATGATCCAGAAAAGCACTCATAATGAGGGTTAACAATGAGTAACAGATAAGAACGCCAAAGCAAACGTATTGCAGGTGTTCTAGGAACAATAGATAAGAGGACAAGGAAAAGAATGGAGCGCCCAATGCAACCGTAATGAGGGTGTTCGAGGTGCAATAGATAAGAGGATTAGGCGAACAATGGAATGCTAATGAGGGTGCAGGGGCACCGGAAATCAATTAGATATTAGTTAATTGATCTGCGCATCTCCGAAACCGCGCATCCTACACAAAAACGGACCGCAGATTCGTGATCAGAGCATGGCAAAACCTTTTTTTTTTTTTTTTTTTTTTTTTTTTTTTTTTTTTTAGGATTCGTCGGCCGCCGGCGGATGATGGGGTGATTCAGAGTGAGCCAGAACTGGTACAACCTATCTACTGATTTAGTAGATATTAAATAAATAAGATTCAAGAATATACGAGTTAATTTTACTTTATTTGTCAAAGAATCTTTCAATTAATGTTACATGTTATTTCGACAAAAACAATGGACCTAAACGTTTCTTTAGCCAAAAGTGATGTTGTAATGAAAAATTTAAACAATCGCACACCAAGTATTGGTTAAGCAAACATTGCGCGCCAGTTGGTCGTCTGTTTTATATTGCAAGTCATCACTGTGATCGATATCGGTTTATTTGGTAGATTTAGGTAGCTACTTGAAATGAGATACAACCACAGATAATTATTGTTGAAAACAATATAAGCTTATTGAAGAGATGTTTTAGTGAATAGTTTAGTAGGTTTTTACTAGCAGTCGCTGCAGCTGCGCTACTTGGGTGGTGCGCTACCGTCGGCGTGGTACTTGCGCAACACGTTGCCGAGGAAGGAGTCTGGCGGCAGCGCGCGCAGACGCTCGTCGTACGTTCCCAGATAAGACGCGCGCCCGCATACGTATCCTACGCACATCGCCACGGCCACTTTTGGCACCACGCCGAAGTGCTGGTGCGGCCGCATCAAGTCTGAAAACATTCATAGAAGTAAGAAGTCACTCCAAGGAACCACCACCAAAATTTTTTTTACAAAGCTCAAAAAGAAAACACAAAAACTTCTTCGGGTAAAATTCTTACTTCTATGAAAATTTTCGTGGCGTCCTCTACCGACATTCCTTACGTTGTCTTTTTAATTTTTGTTGTAAAACCTTCTTAGTAGATAAAGAGGTAATCACACAATGTACTGTAGGTACTGGCCACTTATAGTTTAGTTTTTTATATGGCCTAGCTGTCACTTACATGTGAACTTCTGTCTTGTTCTGTTAAGAAAAATATATCTTATTTTTCTTATGTATTTTAATATTCTTTATTAGGCAATAAACCCCCACATTCACACGCACTTTTATTTCCACTGCCGCCCATAACCAACAGGTTATGGGCCCAGATGATTTGGGTTGTTTATTTGTTTGAAGAATAGTCTCATATAACTTTCATTTCAAGCCGTGAAAATGCAAACTGCAACAGTTATGAATTTTGAGAAACTTTCGGGCCAGGACAACTATGGTACCTGGGCCTTTGCAATGGAGATGTTTCTTATTGACTTGGATCTGTGGGAGTGCATCGATGAGAATTTCAAGACTGATACAGTGGAGGCGCAGAAGAAGGATGCCAAAGCTAGAAGTAAGATTTGTCTCATGTGTACGAGTAAAATATACCCCATGATCATGAATGTCAAGACGGCGAGAAATACGTGGTTAGCGCTGAAGCGAGCTTATGCTGACGGCGGATTACTGCGGCGATTATATCTGCTGCGTAAGCTTTTCAACGTCAAGTTAACTTCGTTTAACACAATCGAGGAGTACCTGAATGACATACAGACCACGAGTCAGGCGTTAGTGAGCATCAAAGCTGGTCTTGATGATGAATTCGTCGGGATTATAATGCTGGCTGGTTTAACTGAAGCGTACAACTCCCTTGTAATGACGCTAGAGCATTCCAACGTCAAGATTTCTACGGAAACTGTTACTGCTGCGCTACTTAAGGAAAGTATGAGGAAGAACACTACAGAAGACAACTCTGCACTGATGTCAAAGAATGATAACACCAAGAAGATGGTGATATGTCATTTGTGTAAAAAAAAAAGGACACTATAAGTGGCAGTGCAAGGAGAAGAAAGGAAACAACAGTTGTACTACAACTCAAGTTAAGAACAGCAAAGGGAACGCCGGGCTGATAACTGCATTGTCAGCCAAAGTCGGCGAGAACGAGTGGGTCATAGATTCCGGAGCTACATCCCACATGACGTCAGACAGGCACATCTTGGAGAACAAAGAACATATTAGTTCAAAGGTGGTTACGACTGCGAACAATGATCAAATTGTTTCCAAGTTAAAAGGTGATGTGTTTGCCATGGGGCGTACTGTAAGGTTTGAGGATGTTCTGATGTTACCAGGTTTGATGACTAATTTACTGTCAGTGAGTAAGATGTGTAGTAAAGATTTTGTTGTTGTTTTTGATAAATATTGTTGTAAAGTTTTTAAGAAAAATGACGTCACTTTAGCAGGTAATCCGTTTTTAACGGCACCACTGAAACAGGGTTTATATGTTTTAGATAAAGAGGCAGCAATGGTTCTTACGTCTCCTCCAGATACCTCAGGTACTTCTAGTGCTTACGATTTATGGCACAGAAGGTTAGGGCACTTGAGTAGACCTTTGATGAATAAGTTGAAAGGTTTGGCAGATGGTCTGTCATATGGAGCAGTGAGCACGGAACCGTGTGAAGGTTGCTGCAAAGGCAAAGAGTGCGTCAAGAGATTTCCTAAAAGGAAAGGTAAGAGAGCAAAAGAATTGCTCGAACTCGTACATACGGATTTAGCAGGCCCAATGGAAGTGGAATCCTTAGGCGGTAATAGGTACTATTTAATATTTGTTGATGATTATAGCAGGAAAATTTTTTCATATCTGCTCAATTCAAAGACAGAAGTATTTGCTAAATTCAAAGAGTTTAAATCTCTCGTAGAGAATCAGACGGGCAAGAAAATCATAAAATTGCGTAGCGATAACGGGACTGAGTACACCAATAACGAATTTCAGCATTTTCTGAAGCAGTGCGGTATCCAGCATCAAACGTCTGTGCCGCATACTCCTCAGCAGAACGGTGTTGCGGAGCGTACTATACGTACCATCACCGAGAAGGCCAGATGTATGCTGCAGGACGCTGGTCTGGATAAGCGGCTATGGGGAGAAGCTATTGGTTGTGCTGTCTATCTAAAGAACCGTTCTCCCACTATGGCTTTGGTCGACAAAGTACCAGAAGAGGTATTTACAGGAGAACGAGTCCATCTATCTCATCTACGAGTGTTCGGGTCCAACGCTCAGGTTCTCATCAAGGATCATAGCAGGAAGAAGTTTGATTCTAAAACGGTTCAGATGGTAATGACAGGTTATGCCTTGGACAGGAAGGCGTACCGGTTTATCAACTTTGATAAGGATCCCAGAACAGTTATATTCGCTCGAGACGCAACTTTCTTTGAAGCTGTACCAGTTGAGAAGAAACAAGGAACAGTTTCAAATGTAGATAAGTCTGTAGATATCTTTGTAAACAATGATTTTCGTGCTGAACCAGAGGTATCGAGAGTGGTCGGACCTGTGTCAGCAAGTGCCCCGGCGAGTCCAGTTGTGCATATAGATAGTCAAGGTGAAGTGACATCTAGTTCAACGATGGAGTCGGATTCTGGAGATAATTTCTATGACTCTGTCGACTCTGATAGTCCTGTGGCAGAGGATTTGCAAGTTCCAGAGAACATAAATGCTTCTGAACCTGCAAATGGCGCGGCTGGTCCTGCTGATCGCCGCTATCCACTAAGAGATAGACGTCTTAAGAGAGACAAGGACATGGTCTACAATTTCCACGTGACGGATGTTCCTGATCCTGTGTCGGTTCAAGATGCCATGGAGCGTTCAGACAAAAGGTTATGGCTAGAGGCCATGAAAGACGAGTTTAATTCCCTGAAGGCAAATAATACCTGGGACCTTGTTGATAGACCATTGAACGTTAACGTCGTCAAATCGAAATGGGTTTTTAAGCTGAAGGTTGGAGCTGATGGTAGCGTGCAGCGCCATAAGGCCAGGCTGGTCGCTAAGGGCTATTCGCAAAGACCTGGCGAAGATTATTTCGAGACTTACGCACCGGTGGTAAAACTATCGTCGATTCGTCTTTTGCTGGCGCTGGCAGCAGAGAAGAACCTTAGTGTTCACCATATCGACGTCACTACTGCGTTCTTATACGGTGATTTACAGGAGGAAATTTACGTGGAACAGCCTGAATTTTTCGTTCAAGCGGGGGAAGAACGCAAAGTTTGCAAGCTAAAGAAGGCTCTATACGGACTCAAACAAGCTGCAAAATGCTGGAACGATAAAATTCATGCTTTTATCATGAAAATCGGCTTTACACGATCGAAACACGATCAGTGTGTGTATGTGAAGAAGGATGGGCATTTATTTATGGCCCTTACTTTGTATGTGGATGACATACATATATTCACAAACTGTGAGTCTGAAGCTGAGAAAGTGAAGGAGCTTATTCGGAAGTCTTTCAAAATAAAGGATCTCGGATTGGCTCGTGAATGTCTCGGGATGAGGATTGAGCGTGACAGCGAGACGCCAGAAATTAGACTCTCTCAGAAGACATATATACAGAAGATCCTCGAAAAGTACGGGATGCAAGACTGCAAACCTGTGGGCACACCTGTGGAGACGAATCTTCGTCTGGATCGTGGACTTATAAATGATAATCCACGGTATCAAGAGATTATAGGTTCGTTGATGTACCTTGCATGTTGTACCCGTCCAGATATATCATACGCAGTTACTATGTTGAGCCAATTCAACACTTGTAATGATTCGACACACATGGCTGCAGTGAAGCGTGTGTTGAGGTATCTGAAGGGGACGATGGATCTGTCGCTGTGTTACAAAAAGTGTAACAAAGCTTTGTGTGCCTACGCTGATTCTGATTGGGGGAATGGACCCGATGGGAAATCTTTCTCAGGTTATACTCTAATATTCGGCGGTGCGGCGATAGCTTGGCAGTCCAAAAAGCAACGATGTGTGGCTTTGAGTACTGCAGAAGCAGAGTATATCGCAATCTGTGAGGTTGCAAAAGAAGTGGTGTCCGTGAACGGATTGTATGCTGAACTGACTAACCTAGGGCATACTGTTACTGTATATAGTGATAGTCAGAGTGCAAGTAAACTTGTATATACTCCAGCAATAGGGAAGCGTTCTAAGCATGTAAATATTAGGTATCATTTTGTTCGTGAGTTGGCAGAGCAAAGGGTAATTTCTGTGAAATATTGTGAAACTGCCCTTATGCCTGCAGATATGTTTACGAAAGGTGTCACTAGGCTCAAGCATGAGTTTTGTGCTAAACATTGTGGATTAAGTGGGGATGTTGTAAAACCTTCTTAGTAGATAAAGAGGTAATCACACAATGTACTGTAGGTACTGGCCACTTATAGTTTAGTTTTTTATATGGCCTAGCTGTCACTTACATGTGAACTTCTGTCTTGTTCTGTTAAGAAAAATATATCTTATTTTTCTTATGTATTTTAATATTCTTTATTAGGCAATAAACCCCCACATTCACACGCACTTTTATTTCCACTGCCGCCCATAACCAACAATTTTAGATTCTAATTATGGTAAAAAGAAGATTATTATTTTTACCGTTTTTGATGGCCGCATACGTCAGGCTCGCTAGTATCGCGCTGAAGGGCAAGCAACGTCTATAGAAGCTTTCTCTGTCACATTCCTCCAGCGCTTTCATCTCCTCTTGGGTGAATTCGTAGTACCGCTGGAACAAACCAGACGAGTGTTTTTACAAACGAGTAGACGAATGTCGAAGGCTTAGCATAGTCACGAGTTTGTAAATGTGCGTCACGCAGGGTGTGCGTGTGTGTGTCTGGGTGTGTATGTGTGGGTAGTACCAGCGGGTGGGTCACATTGCGCAGCGGCGGACAGGTCTGCTTCGAGCGCGCAGGGTGTGCGTGTGTGTGCCTGGGTGTGTATGTGTGTGTAGTACCAGCGGGTGGGTCACATTGCGCAGCGGGGGACAGGTCTGCTTCGAGTGCGCAGGGTGTGCGTGTGTGTGTCTGGGTGTGTATGTGTGGGTAGTACCAGCGGGTGGGTCACATTGCGCAGCGGGGAACAGGTCTGCTTCGAGTGCGCAGGGTGTGCGTGTGTGTGTCTGGGTGTGTATGTGTGGGTAGTACCAGCGGGTGGGTCACATTGCGCAGCGGGGGACAGGTCTGCTTCGAGTGCGCAGGGTGTGCGTGTGTGTGTCCGGGTGTGTATGTGTGGGTAGTACCAGCGGGTGGGTCACATTGCGCAGCGGGGGACAGGCCTGCTTCCGCGCTTCCGTGAAGCAGTCACAGTCCAGTTCATTGGGAATTTCCTTGGGTTTCCTTTCACTCATAGTGTCTTCTTTTATTTCTTCATCGTCGTTTTGGAATGAATAAACTAATTCACATTATTGCATTTTTTGTAGATTTTTCTATTACTTTTATTTTGGTATGTTACAATTTTGATGGCATCTATCAAATTGAATTAAGTAATTGTAAAGTGAACATACTTAGTCTATGACTAAGTGTCAGAAGCGACAATTGACAAGGAAACCTTTCTGAGCGGCCCGTGCTATTAAAGTATTAACTACTGTGGAAAATGTGTGGAAACTATTTATTTAACTAGATTTGAACGACTGAACGCCGACAGACACTGCGCCAACAGACTGAACACCGATAAGACTTTACTTCGACGCTACTCTTTACCGACAGGAGTCTTTGCCGACAGGGCACTTCGGCGACAGGACACTTTGCCGACAGGGCACTTAGCCGACAGGACTCTTCGCCGACAAGGCTCGTCTGCGACGCAACTTATTTTCGATACTAGTCAGACACTTACTTCTGAAACCGATTGTGCTTTTCTTGCAATTTTATTTTTATTTAATAAAAAATAATTATTGTTTAAACCAAAATTACGGGCCGGGAAACATGTTTGGTAATTAGTCCGACAGATATATAAAAAAAAAAAAATTGAACATATAGTTTTTCTATTCACGTTAACATAACGATACAGTGCATCAAAAACTCGTGACGTCACATTTGAGAGGGACGTCACAAGCGGACTCATGGTCTTTGACACAAAAACACGTATCCAATATTTTTCAGTAATTTAATGACGGACTAAACAGAACAATTTTTTTTGTCAGGAATACAACTCACATCCCCGAGATTATTTCAGCAAAATACAAAATAATTATATTAAATCAATGTCTAAGTGCAACTTACCGGTTTTATCTACATCTACACTAATATTATAAAGAGGAAAACTTTGTTTGTTTGTTTGTTTGGTTGTAATGAATAGGCTTAAAAACTACTGGACCGTTTTTAAAAATTCTTTCACCATTCGAAAGCTACATTATCCACGAGTAACATAGGATATATTTTATCCCCGTACTCCCACGGGAACGGGAATTACGCGGGTGAAACCGCGTGACGTCCGCTAGTATTTAATAAATTCACATGAAATCATTATAAAAGAAATTATAATGAGGTAATCTAAATATCAAAGGTGTCTGACTGACTGACATAGTGATTTATCAACGCACAGCCCAAACCACTGGACGAATCGGGCTGAGTGGTTATTGACTTGAGAGAACATTGCTTCTCTCATGAACAGTTTTATGTTGCTCGCTCACGAGTAAGTTCACTCAATAGCTTGATACTCGTAGTTTTAGCGCCTAATAACAGATAAGTTCAGAATATTGTGTACAAAGAAGTTTTGTAGGCCCAATTTTTTTACAAAACAAAACAAAAGTAAAGCTGCAAAAACTATACCTAATCTATATAATCTAATCACCGTAATATTGTCAAATACGTTATATTGTAATATCTCTAGCGATATTGTAAAGTCTCGAAATGAACATACTGCTTACAACAAAACGCATTATTTTTCGTGAAATGCATGCGATGGTAGTCAACTTACGCGGTGTGGAGGGAAGGAGGGGTCCCCTTGCCCAGTGGCACAACTCTCATGAAAAGATAATGCACCATTCCTGAGAAATACCGATTAATATAACATAACCTTAAAACACTTTATATTCCCCCTAAAAAGCGTAGTCGACGGAGCCCCGCTTCGCGGGGCCCCTGTTTCCGAGTGCAGGGTTTAAAGGAACCTAACTAACCTAACGGGGGGTGCCCCACGTCCCGATTATGGGGGCAGAGATACTTCCGTATGTTCAGTTGACAATAATTCGAGACATTACAATATCGCGAGAAAAATCACGTTATATTATAATATAACGTGTTTGACAATTTTACGGTGACATATATAACTCAAAGGTGACTGACTGACTGACATAGTGATCTATCAACGCACAGCCCAAACCACTGGACGGATCGGGCTGAAATTTGGCATGCAGGTAGATGTTATGACGTAGGCATCCGCTAAGATAGGATTTTGATCATTTCTACCCCCAAGGGGATAAAATAGGGGATGAAAGTTTGTAAGAAACTTTGTCAATTTTAAACCGATCGGGCTGAGACTTTGCATGCATAAAGCTACTATGACGTAGTCATCTTTTAAGAAAGGATTTTAATAAATTCCACCCCTAAGGGGATAAAATAGGGGATGAAACTTTGTATGAAACTTTGTTAATTTTAAACCGATCGGGCTGAGACTTTGCATGCATAAACCTACTATGACGTAGGCATCCCTTAAGAAAGGATTCTGATAAATGCTACCCCTAAGGGGATAAAATAGGGGATGAAACTTTGTTAATTTTAAACCGATCGGGCTGAGACTTTGCATGCATAAACTTACTATGACGTAGGCATCCCTTAAGAAAGGATTCTGATAAATGCTACCCCTAAGGGGATAAAATAGGGGATGAAACTTTGTCAAGTTTAAACCGATCTGGCTGTGACTTTGCATGCATAAAGCTAATATAACGTAGGCATCCCCTAAGAAAGAATTTAGAAAATTTCCACCCGGGTATAAAATAAGAGATGAAAGTTTGTAAAAATCTTTTGAGATTTTCGACTGATTGAACTGTAATTAAAGATTGGAAAAAGTAAACCCGCAAAAACTGTACCTAATTAATAATAATACTTCTTAACGCGAGCGGAAAAAAGCTAGTCGGTTATAAAGTTAAGGCCAGAGCGGAGCGGAGTGTCAGGTCACCTCTATGTTAGTGAATCATTTGGGTTAGGTTTGGTTAGAACTGGTTGGAACAGTGACCATTAACGCGTGAAGGCGAACGAGTGAAGCGAGTTTGCTACGGGAGCGGCATGACAGAAACAAATCACCGCAAAACCGACTCCACGTAGTCTTGTCTGCCTTATCCGTTTTCTTTTTTTTTAGGATGGGAAATCATCAAATGACTTCTCCCACTCTGGGCGGAGCGGGAGGGAGTGTCAAACTCTTACTGACTAAAACCCATCCGGGTGTCTCCACTGCGAGGATCAACCGGAGGACACGGTGGAGCACACGGCAGAAGTCTGCCCTGCGTGGGCGAAGCACCGCCGTGTCCTCGTAGCGGCGATCGGCGGCGGCGACCCGCGTCCGGCCCTGGTTCAATCCATGGTCCGGAGCGAGACGGAATGGGAAGCCGTCACCTCCTTCTGCGAAGCAGTCATGCTAGCGAAGGAGGTGGCGGAACGAGAGAAGGAGAGATCCCCTTTCCCGGCCGCCGCGCGAGACGCACCGGGCGTCGGGGGCCACGTGGTGGCTACCGGCCACCGTAGATGCGGGCCTGTGGACGGTTGCCTATGGGCTAGCTAGCCGTCCGTCCGTCTAACGTCAACGACAGGCCGTGTCGACGGCGCGTTCGTGTTCCACGCGCGCCTCAAAGAGATGTCAGCATAAGGGGAGGGGCCCACAAGGGCCGAAGCCTGCCGGGGTTGCGGGCCTGTTCGAAAGAGATACGCGCCCCCGGAACATAAAGGGCAAGGAAGGAACATGGATGGGTTTTAGTCAGTAAGAGTCTGACACTCCCTCCCGCTCCGCCCACAGTGGGAGAAGTCATTAAAATGATTTCCCATCCCAAAAAAAAAAAAAATTGGGGTAAGTGTAAACCTCCCTAGTGGTGTTAGCGTCGTTTGCTACGCAGACGACACCCTGGTGACACAGGAGAGGTCGCACGAGGCGGCGGCCGAAACTATGACGCGCGGGGTTGCGATAGTCGCTGAGAGGATCCGGCAACTGGGTCTCGAGGTGGCTCTGCACAAGTCCGAGGCCATGTGCTTTCATGGGCCTCGGAATGCGTCACCGTCGGGATCCACACTGACGGTAGGAGAGGTATCCATCGGCTTCGAGTCGACGTTGAAGTACCTTGGACTCGTCCTCGACAGCCGCTAGCCGGTGGAACTTCGTGGAGCACTTCCGACGTTTGGCCCCCAGGCTGGAATGAACTGGGGCTGCCTTCAGGCGGCTCATGCCCAACCTTGGGGGCTTGGCGGCGGCATTCCCTTGCCTCCGGTTCTTGTGGGGAGCAGTGCAGGCCTTGCTCCCAGCCCAGTGATCGGACGCCTTGCGAGCCGCCGCACGTTCAGGGCAGTGGAGCGCCGCAAGATGCCGCGACTTGCGGCGGACCGCAGCTGAATCAGAAGCCGCTGTGGTCACTGTACTGACCCGTGGTATCCCAGATAGCACTTCAGAGATCTGGGTTCCAGCAACTTAAATTACACTGAAACCCAGCCCACCAGTCCAGACCTTCGGCCCTCCACTATGGTTTTTGCCGCCGTCACAGGGCAGCTTACCGTAACGGTTCGCATACCCTGAAGGTCCGGACGTAGGGTGGCTGCCCTGACCTGCTCGGTCTGCACTGCCCCTAAGAGAGAGATTATTACTTTTGAGTCGTCTAATAATATTACAGGCCAGAGAGATGTTTTCAACGTCAATATGTCAAATAGAAACATACGTAATTCTTTCAGTGTCAAATTCACAGTTTTATTTGCAAAAATATGCCGCAATTTAGGTATGCGAAAGAGAGTCACAGTGCCGCGGTTTCAACATAGTGGCAGTAGGATCGTGTGCGCTGCGGGGGAACAGGGCGACGAAGTGCGATGGCGCGGGCGCTGCTGTTGGCACTGACGTGCGCAGCAGCCGCGTCGGCGGCGAGCTACGCGGACTACTCGGGCGTGAAGATGCCGGCGTACGGCGCCGGGGACTACGACGCGCCTGCTGAGCCTGCCGCGGCACCGCCCGACGACTATCGCGGCCGCTCGCCCGACGCGCCAGCCTCGCCTGACTACAAGTACGAGGAGGAGCCACGTGGTCAGCCATTCATGCTCACTATCAAGACTTGACTCCATTACAACAGATAATGTCCCACCGAAACTGGGTTGTAGTTTTTGCTCACTACAAAATACTGGTATTCAGCTAAGCTAAATCCTGTTATATACGACAAATCAATGGGCAGCGTTGAGTCAGCAACTAACGACACAGAAGTCTGGCCTAGAGCATGACTCGCATCACCATCGACTAAAGTATGCCGCACTAAGTGACCTCATCATCGACTAGAGTATGCCGCACTAGGTGACCTCATCATCGACTAGAGTATGACGCACTAGTTGCCCTCATCATCAACTAGAGTATGACGCGCTAGGTGCCCTCACCGTCGACTAGAGTATGACGCACTTGGTGCCCTCACCATCGACTAGTGTATGCCGCACTAGGTGACCTCATCATCGACTACAGTATGACGCACTAGGTGCCCTCACCATCAACTAGAGTATGCCACACTAGGTGACCTCATTATCGACTAGAGTATGCCGCACTAGGTGCCCTCATCATCGACTAGAGTATGACGCACTAGGTGCCCTCATCATCGACTAGAGTATGCCGCACTAGGTGACCTCATCATCGACTAGAGTATGCCGTACTAGGTGACCTCAACATCGACTAGAGTACGCCGCACTAGGTGCCCTCATCATCGACTAGAGTGTGACGCACTAGGTGCCCTCATCATCGACTAGAGTATGCCGCACTAGGTGACCTTATCATCGACTAGAGTATATGACGCACTAGGTGACCTCATCATAGACGGAGTTTATATATCTGTCTTAGTTCTACTATTTTCGCTAGGAAAATAGTAAATAGGGCATTCAGTGTCTACTTTTTTGTGGTCACTGGGCTTTTAAAAGCATAATTATGCAATAAGTCGCTCATCTTCCAGTGTCAGCTTTGTTTACGCATTCCAAGGTCATATGGCTTATCTTCACCACAGTGACCTCGTGTACAATTTACCTCTCTGCACGTTGTTGCTGCATGGCCATATACTGTTGGCATTTATAAAGTCCCTGACAGTGCAGAAAGTTCAATTTATAATATCCTTTATTGAGGGATTACTAATTTTCGTATATTGGCTGAAACTTCAACAACAAGCGACCTACTAGACATCGATGTTGTTATCGCTGTGACTGAACTGTGACACAATACTGGAAGCACCGAAAGACATTTTGGTTAAATTATATATTATGAGATATACGCATTATCCAATATGTGTAGTTAGGTACTTCAAAATTTTTAATCGTAATGAGTCGAGCTATTTGTTCGTCAGTCAGCGCGCTGAGCGCAATTTGCTTCATAGGCGCATTGTAAAGATTGTACTTTTATTTACAGTTAAAACCGAAAATCCTGGGAAGGATTTCGATGAACCAGAAGTGTGGCGAAAAGCGGGAAAAAAGCAAAGAGTGGAAGCCGAGCGCAAGTACGAGCGAGATGAAGATGACGTGCCCAAGTACCGCAGTAGCAACCACTACCCCAAGCACCGCTCGCGACTCAAACCCGAGCCCAGCGGCCACGAGCCAGCCAGGCGGGCCAAGTATAGTCGAGATAGGAAATATGACGTTAGTGATATAGATAGCAAAGACTATTTCCATGTAGATAAAGATGATTTTCCAGATGATAAGAGTAAATATTTCGATGACGATAATAAATATTTTGTAAACGAAGCTACCACAAGACGGGCGCGCAGGAAGCCAAGGGACAGGTTTATAAAGAGGAAGAGTAACGACCTGGACTTGTCGTACGAAGACGACGACTTGGTGGACCAGCGGATGAAGAGCGTCGAAGAGCTGGCGGGACTACGGCGCAAGCGGCCGCCGGACGCGGGCGAGCAGAGCGCGCGCGTCACACACCAGCCGCCAGCGCCGGACGATGAGGACGAGCCGGCGCGCGCGCAGCCGCCCCCCAAGCCCAAGCACAAGCCCTACGAGGACTACGACGAATACTACGACATGAAGCGGGTCAACAGCATTAAGAACAAACTGCCGCAGCTACTCCGACGTCCCACCACAGGTACCAGAGTCTAATGTTCCATCAGTCAAACCCAGTCACTTGCAGCTAGCACTAGCAGCCAGTCTAGGACAAGACAGCACTGCATCCGTCGCATTTAATTTTCACTCAGCTGGCATTAAAAGGAAAGGAGATCGAGCAAACTTTTAAACATTCTGGTCCAAGAAGCTTTTTGACTCTAGGATACTCAAATCACTTCTTGCGTTTGATGTTTTTCAATTAGCAAAAAACCTATCTACCACCTACCTATAAATAATATTTTTATTCAAAACGCAATTTATGGTAGATTATTATATACAGTCAGCAAAACAGTTTGGTTTACAGGCTAGTAATCTTCTTTCAACTATTGTAAATGGAAAAGGGTTATTATCAATATATTTGCAATTTCATCCAAATCCTTTCATTAGTTTCTGCGTGAAAAATAATAAAAATCGATCTTTACAGACTTTTTCATTTATAAAAGTCGTAAGAAGATTGCTAGCCTGCATACCTAACTGTTTTGCTGACTGTACAAGCGGTAAAGCAGTATGAGAAGAGAAGTATGAAGCCTTTGTTACTTCATCACTCATAAACACAGGCGTTTAACCTTCCTTATCTGCCTTAGGGGGGTAAGCAGACACGTTTCATCGTATGAAGTTCACTGTTGGTCGCATTAGTTATTATGAGTTTAAAACTATGTTTGCTAAGTACTGGAGACAAAATGTTTACGACTAAATTCCTTAGAGAAGGAAACAGATATTTTTCAGCCGAACCTCACAGTTGGCCACATTCGTTATTATGAGATGAATACGATCTGTTTGCTAAGTCTTGGAGACAACATCTTCACTATTAATCTGAATGGCGCAGCAATAGTGAGACAGCCTAACGTTCTTAGGGTCCCGGGTTCAAATCCCAGTAGGAGCAAATGTTTGTGTGATGAGCATGGACGTTAGTTTCCGAGTCATGGATGTTTAATTATGTTTAACTAGCACTTCGCCCGCGACTTCGTCCGCGAACATTGTGATGACTCGGATCATTTCCATGATATCAATATAATTTGTAAGCTATGTTACTCGATAAACATGTAGCTTTCTAATAGTGAAAGAACTTTGTAAATCGGTTGATTCTTTCTTGAGTTCATAAGCTCTTCTCTCGAAACGAAATTTCATGATGCGCTTCACTTGGCCAAGGATAGTCGGAGTTGGCGAAACATCGTCAGTAATAAGGAGCACGACTTGAGGAGGAGGAGTTCTTGACATACATAAATAAACAAAAATCGAATCATTAATCTTTATAATATGAGTTTAGATAAGTAGGTATGTATTAACAAAAAAAAAGTATATACGTCCACGACACAAGCTTCGTAACTCAGTGTGGCACTAAATGTATATGTCACCGTAAAATTGTCAAACACGTTATCGTGTAATCTCTCTAGCGATATTGTAAACTCTCCAATTATTGTCAAACGAACATACTGCTCAAAATCAAAATCAAAATCAAAATCAAAGCATTTATTTCAAGTAGGCCAGTTACAGGCACGTTTGAATTGTCGAAACAAAAATGAACATTTAAAGTAGCTACAGTCCCAGTCACAAGACATAAAAACTGTGAAAGTACTGTTAGATCTCTATGGAGAAGAACGGGCAAGAAACTCCATGGACACTCTTTTAAATCATAATGTTGTTACAAAATCTTGGTTACATCATTCGTGTTGAGATGGTGCATTTGGTGAGAATAATGTAGCAAGATGTGCACGATAAAAGTGTCCATAGTAAAAACAAACAAAAGCAATTTAAAAATAAAATAATTAATTCAAAAAAAAAACAAGCCGTGGCAACCAAGAGCTGACCAGTCCCAACTGACAGCGCCCGTTCACGAATATGACGCATGTATGAGTTCCATTCAACTCAACCATTTTAAAGGGAACTAAATGACCCGACACACGCGCCACCATTAGTGGGATATTTGAGTGAGCATGACATACTCATACCCGCCAGGGCACATTCAAGTCAAAAGATAAAACCGTAGGTTTCCAGCGAATGATAGCATTCTAGTACATAGCACTCACACAATATGGGATATGAGGTTATATAATACGAAAGATATTGAATTTATACAATGCAAAGATAGTTGTACAATCTTCAGCAGTTCCAACAATACAATTAGAGCTATCCAATTATGCGCTCCTGTCCTTGTGGAGCAGGACCGGCATTGAGCCAAGCATTTTTATCAGCGATATAAATGCTTGCTTACACAGAGTGCGTTTAATGCATGTTTTAAATTTGGTTTCATTTAGTTCAAGAATGCTTTGTGGAATTTAATGCTTACAATAAAACACATATTATATTTTTCGTGAAATGCATGCGATGGTAGTCAACTCAGTGTGGAGGGAAGGAGGGGTTCCCCCTGCCCAGTGGTACTACTCTCATGAAAAGATACTGTACCTGTATTCCTGAGAAATATCGATTAATATTACCTAACCTTAAAACACTTTATATTCCCCTGGAAAGCGTAGTCGACGGAGCCCCGCTTCGCGGGTCCTCTATTTCCGAGTGCAGGGTTTAAAGGAACCTAACTAACCTTACGGGGGGGTGCCCCAAGTCCTGATTTTGGGGGCAGAGATACTTTCGTATGTTCAGTTGACAATAATTCGAGAGTTTACAATATCGCTAGAGAGAAACACGTTAAACTGTAATATAACGTGTTTGACAATTTTACGGTGACATATACGTCCACGACACAAGCTTTGTAACTTAGTGTGGCACAAAATGGCCCTGTCTGTAATATCCATTTATTTATTTATTATTTATTTTATTTGAAAGGGGTAATATTTTAAGCTGAAGTTCACAGTCGTTTGCTTTAATTATGATGAGTTGATAGCGATCTGTTTTCTAAGTTCTCGAGACATAATCTCCACGACTATAATCCGTAAAGGTGTATGCAGTCATGTTTCACTGGCGCATTTCATTTCATTTTCACCGATTTGTTTATGTCCTTAACAAAGAAAAACTATCTCCTTACAATCTTTAAAATGATGTCTGCCTGAATTACGGACGCTCGTTATTTCTCCTGAATTAGAAGATTTTACTGTTAGCGACTGTTCATTATGGTCTATAACCTTTTTCTTCCGGCGCTGATTTGCTTGTTTTACGCAAAAAAACCCTTCTACAAGCTTTAAAATGATATAAGTATGTCTTTATCACCGACGCTGGTTGTAATTTATGTACGTTAATGAATTAGTTTATTTTAAATGGTCAATGAGTTTTTCTCCATAACAAAAACTGATGCACCAGCTTTAAGAAAATATACTTCTTGTTTACCGACGCTACTTGGACCGCTTTCGCCCGATCTCCTTATTGCTGTAATAATAATACATAACGTCCAAGTAAACAATAAGGGTTTGTATGAAGTGCTTGTGTCATACATTATAGATTTTGTATTATTTAGCTGCAACAATTATATTTTAAATATCTATCTAACTTTCCCGCGTCTTTGTCAGTATGGAGGACGGAAAACATTGAACTGGAACGTCGGATAAACTATCCTGAACGCGGTACACCTGTGTGTAGAAATTAATTGAAATTCATTTCGTCGTTATTATGTAAAACAGGCAGATACATAAATATAAAGTTACGAGTAAAATATATGAATGAATTGAATTACTTTTGAGCCCCCGACGCAAAAACGACGGTGTGTTATAAGTTTGACGTGTCTCTGTATGTGTGTGTGTGTGTCTGTGGCATCGTAGCGCCCGAGCGAATTTAAACCGATTTTGTTTTTTTCGTTTGTAAGTGAATTAGTCGGGAGTGCTTTTAGTTGTGTTTGATAATAATCAGTCCAAGATGGCATAACATATTTATTCAATAACCCCTCAATATGGGTATCAAGTGAAAGGGCTTAACTAGTAGAAAAATATACAATTTATCAAATTAAAAATCCAAGATGGCCGCCACCACAAAATGGCAAATTTCTTTCGCCTTTTTGTGGTGGATTATTTTCTAATTACTTTCAGTACATTATGTCGGGGCTTTTTTTAATTTTAATTTTAATTTTACTTGACACTAGTGCAATGCAAACTAAAGGCGGTCTTAAATTAAAATATTACACTTTTCGCTATCGTTGTTTGTAAGTGATTCGGCTCGAAGATCGGAAAGCTAACGAAACGCCCGTTGTGTGTGCTCAGAGAGGCCGAAGAGCTACCTGGACATGCTGTGGAACAACCGGCGCCTGCTGCCGCCGCACGCCGACACCGACACCGACACCGCAGCGCCCCCCACCACGCGCCTCTTCAGCCCGCGTCCCAGGACGCCCACGCCCACCACCACGAGAAGCTCGCCGCGGCGCACCACCACCTCACCCACCACTGTCACCACCACCACCCCCACCACCACCGTGCCCACCAATACAGATAACGCCACGGCGTTGTCGTTGGCCGAGAAGTCTAGACTGTCTATTTTGAAGAAAGAAGCGCGGAAGAAAGGGCTTCACGTGGACGCGTCGACTGCGAAGCCGGCAGTGCTGATGCAGGTGACGCAGTACGTACCCACCGTGGTGATGGTGGAGCCGCCCTCCTCCATGCACCCGTACCTGCGCGTGCACGCACTGTCCGACGACTCGCCCGGCCGCCTCGAGAAGGTGAAGAAGTTGATGCGGCATAAGCTCGTGTCCGAGGCGAAGAGCATCCACGAGCTCACCAACAACTGGGACGAGATGGTATGCGACTACATCGACACGTCTCTGCTAGACAGCGAGCCGTACTCGGCCGCACCCCGCGGCGCCACCAGCGCGGTACTTACCGCTTGCCTCGTGCTCATGTTTGTGTATTTATAAAGTGTCACACCTTATCGTGTTTGTACTTTGTATTGTTGTGTACGTATTGTGTCCTGTTTCAGCAAATGTGGCAAATTAAAAATCAATATACTTAAATTAAATTCCTTTTATTTTATATCAAATAATCTCACTACGCCCGCCTTTCTGATAACTCGGTTAATATGCCTGACATAAATATAATTTATAGCATAAGGCACTCACGAATATGATATGTATACTATAGTCCCCGCCACGAGAAGCTAAACATTTTGTAAATACACAGTCGGGTTCGCAACCCTTGGATCAAATTAAAAATGACAGCGTCATGGCGTCAGCGTAATCTTTCTTCAAAATGGCGATGGTGGCACAAAATGTTCACTTCCGTGTTGACAGATGCGTTCCAGTACCACGAAACATTAGACGAGAGCGCTTTATGTCGCCCAAATATAACCCAACCAAGTGAAATTCCTCGTTAGTTTTATATTACACGTATAATAATTTGAGTTGGTTAAATTTGGGAGTATTTCTTGTACACCATGGGTATCACACATTTTTTTTTTTCTTAGTAACGCATATTCGGAACCTTCTTGGTGTATTTGTTTTTTAATTTGTTTTGTGCGCCATTTTATTTGCACGTCATATTGCGTCTAAACCTTAGGTTAAAAAAAGGACCTTGAAAACAAGTGAAATCCTGATATCATCACTCAATAGCTAGCGACGAGGAAGTTTATTTGACGCCAATAGAATTACTTAAGTTTTTTTTTTTTTATGCTGGGCATCTCCCAGTTTAGTCTGAGAAGACTGGCTTCTGCTTAACCGGGCAAGTCCTGTGGATGCCTTGAATTTAAGGCCTCCAGCCAGGGCAAAAATGACTATAAACTAAGCGACAGCGCTCTAAGGGCACCCCCTGTGGGGTACGGACCTCGGCTTAGGGCGTCGCTGGGGGCAGCAAAGGGACAGGCTGGATCTGGTTGTCATTATTTAGGGACTGTTTTATTACTACAGGCTCAGCATCGCGGGCTGGCTCGAGCAAGGGTCGGGGAGGGATTGAACGGGGATTACGCGCCGGAATGTCTTTGGTCTGTATTTGTACATTCTACTACTCCACAACCATAGGCAAACTAACTGATTCCCAGGTTACGTTATTGTGGAAGCTGCAGAAGATTGTAAAATATCCTTGCATTGTATAGATTCAATCTCGTAGTATTATATAATTGCATAGCACATTTGTGTGAGTTCTATGTACTGTAAAGCCACCATTTACATTTAGTTATCTTTTTTTTTTTTTTGACTTGAATATGCCTTGGCGTCTGAGAGATTGTCATGCTCACTCAAATGTCTCGCTGATGGTGGCGGGTGTGTCGGGTCATTTAGCTCCCTTCAATATGGTCGAGTTGAATGGCGCCGATACATGCGTCATGTTCGTGAACGGGCGCTGTCAGTTGGGACTGGTCATCTCTTAGCTGCCATGGTTAATTTTAATTTCTTTTTTTTACACTGTTGATTTAATCTTTTCTCTGGACGCTCTTAATGTGCACGTCTTTCTACATCGTTCTCACATATATGTATAATCACACATGAATGATGTAACCAAGATTTTTGTAACAATATATTGATTTAAAAAGAGTGTCCATGGAGTTTCTTGCCCGTTCTCCTCCATAGAGATCTACGCTAGGGAATGGGCAACTACAGTACTTTCTCAAGTTATTATGCCTTCTGACTGTGACTGTAGCTTTGATTTAATTTGTAATTTGACATTCAAAAGTGCCGTAATGGTCTAGTTGAAATAAATGCTTTGAGTTTGAGTTGAGTTTGAACTAACTGTGCTGGTATCTTTCCTACTCTCTTGCAAGATAGTGATCGGATCGTATTACTTAAGCAACTGAAATTGTTAATAATGCGCATTTTTTTTTGCGTTTCGTCACAACCTCGCCGAGGTGGGATGAAAAGTTACAAGTTGCACTCGAGTGCCCTAGCTAACGCCCAAGATTCTAAGGTTTAAATCACTCGCTGCGCTCGTGACTCAATTTTAGAATCTTTCGCTTGCTCGGTCATCAAAGTTGAGCACGCGGTTAAAAAGCAACTTTGTACTCTTGTATAACAAATAACTATTATTTTACTTATCAACAAAACGCTAGTGTGTATATTTTCTAACTTCTTATACAATGTATTTAGCACGCACAGCACACGGTGTAAACAGACACGTCACGAAGTCGTCAACCAAGCATTATGTACATCAAACTATGTAACTCTACGCAAAAGTAACGCTGAGTAACGTTTTACGGTACAATTCAATGTAACTTCAAACATTGTGCTGATGGACGCATTTGATAGTAAATATCATACACGCCTCATACAAACATTTTCCAAAGCGGTTTCTCGAAATCTTAAAAAAAAACTTGCTTTTTCTGATTTTGTACACCAAGTTTACGAGATAACAATTTTTGCAAAAAAAGGTTTGGTATTACCCATTTCAAAGACTGCACCTAATTTTACCAATCAACCTTTACATAACAGTAAAACAAAAGAGTACAAACATAGATTTAATGCGTCGTCAACACTCCTGATAACGAGAAACTCGGTGCGAGTTGAACTGGCTGTTTGACGGATTCCTGCAACCTTTATCAGGTCATTGGTCCACCTAGTGGGCGGTAATAAATAAAAAATAATAAATATCGCTGGAAGAGCTACTGTTCCATGAAGTCGCTGATGAAGGGTGACCTACCTTTATCCCTGAAGCGCAAACTCATCGACATGTGCATTCTGCCCATCCTAACCTACGGTGCTCAAACTTGGTCCCTGACTGAGTCACAAAATTCCAAACTCAAGGTTTGCCAAAGGGCGATGGAGCGTAGTGTATTGGGTATCAAGCTCAGTGACCGAATTCACAATACCACAATACGCTCAAAAACGGGAATCGCTGATGTGGGCAATAAGACTGCTGGGTTGAAGTGGGGTTGGGCGGGCCATGTCTGTAGAATGCATCAGGACCAATGGGTCAAAGTCGCCACTCAGTGGGTGCCAGACGACGGGCAGCGTCGCCGAGGGAGGCCTAGAAAACGCTGGCGTGACGACTTAGAAGCGTTTCCGAGAGATTGGCCGGAGAGAGGAGTGGAAGACTATGGGGGAGGCCTTTGCCCAGCAGTGGGACAAAAAAAAACAAAAAAAATAATCGTTGGACATTAACACACAGCGCCATCTAGTGCCACACTAAGCAAGGCTTAAGTATCGTGGACACCAGATAGTTCATATACCACATACCTTTTTTGTTTGTAAATACATACTTAGGGATTATACATATAACACACAAATCTGCAACCATCACACATCACACACACATCTGTGACTCGGAAACAAATGTTCATGCTCATCACACAAATATTTGCTTCTACCGGGATTCGAACCCAGGGCGCTAAGAACGTAAGGCAGCCTCACTACCATTACGCCATTCGCGTCGTCAACGCAACGTCTTTCGGTTCACGGTTGCATCTTATTACATGTACCTCCTCCTACCTGCAATCTATGTAAATAAATTCACATCAATTAATTCTCTTAAAAAAGTTGATTTCATTGCATAAAATTAATACAAATAAGTGTTCCTACCTCTTGTGTGTTTCCCCCTTAAAAAAATCACAAGTGCCTATTGGAAAAAAAACAACATTAGTTCCATTATTTTCAGATTCTTTCAAAATGGAACTAGTGATTAAAAAAATCAACACTAGTTCCATCATGGAACTGGTAATCTTACTAGTGACAATGAAGCCAAGAAACTATAAGGTCCATGTTCACCGAAAAGATAACAGTCTGATTATCTAAAAACAGTTGTCACTGTGACATGTTCCCATACATAAATGTGTTTTAAACAGCTGTTTTTAGATAATCGCACGTCACCTTTTTGGTGAACATGGACCTAAATTGATTTCGATACGTCGATAAGAATAATATGTTACAAGTGCGAATGCTCTTGAAAGTTAAATCGACTTATACAAAAAGTTCCAACCTTAAATAGAACATGTAAAGCTCTTACAAACTTTTGTATGTACATACATATTAACAAACAAAAACTAAGTGGGTTGTTATTGTGTGCAGAGAACGCGCTGGTGGCGCGCAGCTCGGGGGCGAGCGTGGCCGAGCGCGAGCTGCAGGCGGCGCTGGGCGCGCTGGGGTCGCCGGGCGCGCGGCTCTCTCGCGAGCCCCAGCCCGCCCCACTGCTGGCCGCGCCGCCGCCTCCCCCCCCCACGCTCCAGCCGCCCACCTTCCCCCCCGCCGCCGTGCCGCCCAGCGTCGACAAGCAATGGAACGATTTCATCGCCGCCAACCACTCGCCGCGGCTTCTATCTTCTATATTGTATGTTACGTTTTTAGCTATAATAAACTGTTCGCTGAGATACGAGTATAGCAATATTTCAGTGAGAACCCTCCGTATGACTTCCTCTCGTCACTCTGTTATTGGCTGAGCACTCCTTGCTTACTCCCGATGCGGCTTAACTTGTGTGAGAATGGGAATCAGCAACAGAAGCGAACATAGCCATCAAATCTTTACGTTTTCATGCACTTGAATAAGTCCTATACATTCTTCGTACTGTTTTAACATTCACGGTTTTTAACTACACTTAAATAAACCCTAACCAAAATCAACTTTTTCTTTAAAATAAATCCGTGGGGCTGACGAGATACCGCCACACAAACGGTTCCCATTCAGTGAACATGGTTGTATGTTTGTATGTGTAAGTAAGAAAATGGTCAAGTGCGGGTGGGGGTCACGCACGAAACATTCCGTTCTATTATCTACACGACACTAGACACAACGGTAAAAACATCACGTTTGTTGCATGGGGAGGCTCCCTTAAATATTTCACTTTAATTGAACTATTTAGTTTTGAAGTTAATACAACTAAATACTCTGTAAATATTGCCAACCTGTTACCGTTATTAATGTAGAGCAAAAATACGCTTAATTCACGTTTGTTTCGGGAGCCTCTTAAATATTTATTTTAGTCTGTTTTTAGTATATTTTATAATAGTGGCTACACAAATACATCATCTGTGAAAATTTAAACTGTCTAGCTATCATGGTTTATGAGATACAGCCTGGTGACACACAGACGGACAGAAGTTACTTAGACTGTAATACCTACTCGGTGAAAAAGTATCCCACACTGTTTAAAACATACTTCTAGGACATGCTACGACGTAGAGCGCCGTTTCGTAGACCCTGCTACGAAAGCGATCGCGTAACTTGAAGCGCGTAGCAGTGCTACACGTAAGCCAGCTAGCTACGCATCGAGGTCAAAATCAAAATCAAAACAATTTATTGCTTTAACCATAATGTGGTAAATGGTGGTACATAAAATTGTAGTAACAATTATGGACCCTGTCGGGCACAGCAATTTTTAAAGTAAATAAATAGAGAGAGGAAAAGCGCTTTATAACTTATACTATTAAATTTTTATTTCTCATTTATCTAATTATCCTAATAGTCTCTAGTAATAATAATAGTCATTATCTAATCATTTCTCGTTTATATAATTATGTTTAGAATTGCTTATTTATTTACTAGCTTTACAAATTGTTAATTTTTAATAAAGTATTATAGTTATTTAATATAATTTATTGTGTGTTACAATATTATAGTTTAATTTAATTTCGGTTATTTTATTTATTAAATGTCTGTTTTCTATAACTATCAATGATTCTTGTATTTATCTGTTAAATATTCGTTGACTGTATAATAGCTTTTTTTAATTAAGAATTTCTTTAATTTATTTTAAAATATTCTAGTTTTCTTTGGTTTATTTATGTCTTCTGGTAGTATATTGTATATTTTTATTGTCAAGTAAGGCATATTGATGTCAGAACTTAATGTTTTTCATTTTTTACAGTTAAGAAAGCTTAGAGACCTATTACATTATAGTAACAATAATGGATTGCTGGTGACAAGGTTCCATAGACAGATGCAAGAATGTTAATAAATTAAGAAAAAGGAACACAGTTCTATTAAGATTTTCATAAAGTTTATATTGACATATTCAAGTATTGAAGAAGAACTAACATGCTGCGCCGAGCTCAAACAGTTAGGGTCAACTCACACCGAAAGAGCGGCGAAGGCCGGTCCGGTGAATTCCACGGAATTCCCGCGGCGCCGGAGTTTCTCATGCGATAATAAGTATTATAGTAATGAATTTAAGTTATAATTCATATGACACTGAAACTGCGCTGCCCTTCGCCGCTCTTTCGGTGTGAGTTGACCCTTAAAGCTAGCTGGCGTTAACTGTCTACACTGAAGAGAGGTATCATTGTAACCGACTTGCTCATTAAAAATAATAAGTTGCGTGGACCAGGTACTTAGTCTGATCCGCCAATGAACGACATTCGACGGAAGTTCATTCATCAATGGTTTTCATCTATGATAATGGTGAGGATAAAAAAAATCTTAGCTTCAATATCTTAATATATATAAATCTCGTGTCACAATGTTTGTCCTCAATGGACTCCTAAACCACTTAACCGATTATAATAAAATTCGCACACCATGTGCAGTTCGATCCAACTTGAGAGATAGGATAGTTTAAATCTCAAATTATGAGACGCAGACGAAGTTGCGCGAGTCAGCTAGTTATTTTATAGATTTGAAGAGATTTTGGCTCCTGACGATCTTTAGGTTAAGCCGTGCTTGCCTAGGTTGGTCTGTGGATGGGTGACCACCCTTACATACCGAGTTTCCTCCGTGCCTCGGAAAGCACGTTAAGCTGTTGGTCCCGGCTGTCATTTGTCCATCTTGGGCAGTCGTTACTGGTAGTCAGTGGCCCAAAGAGTCTGACAACCAGTCTTACCAAGTGGTATCGTATTGGCAGTGCTCCTTAAAATACAGGTATTCAGCTGCATCCGGTTAGACTGGAAGCCGACCCCAACATAGTTGGGAAAAGGTTAGGCAGGCGAGGTGATACGATGTGAAGGCGCGTCACATACTCTTACATATACATAACATCACGCCTGTTATTCACATTTTTAAACAAAAAAAAAAACAAAATTAGAAACAATTTTAGCATTCTGAAATCAAAATTTCAAACTAATTTTTTTTTTGGTGACTAATACCCAAAAAAAAATGCAGCAGGAAAAAAAAAATGAAACAATTAATTTTGTATCAAATAAAAATGAAACTGTAAGAGCACCTCAGATGTGTATTTAACCCTTGATCTGTCAAGCTTTATAATAATAATAATATCGTTTATTTCAGGCAGAAAACCCATATAGATTACATGATTTATAATGTTACAGCACCATGCTGAGATATGATATGAGCCTTTTGGCCTCGTACAGGACGAGTTTCATTTCTTTTATTTTTTAAATATATTTTTCTGTTTAATTTTTATTAGTAAGTTTAAATACTGATAATTCTGATGTGTTTTTCCTGTGCAGGTTAATAAATGTTTTTACTTTCTATGACGGTCGTACGCCATTGTTTAACTATGAGAGGTTTTCATTTTAAGAATTAAAAAAAAAAAATTGTTTCCAACAACTCTATAGATGGCGTTGACCCGACTACGTTTCTAGTGTCAAAGTCAAAACGCTTGGTATGGTTGCCAGCTTAAGGGTTTTACCCCTAAATTCAGGGAATAGAATTGTTAAAAGGGACATTTTTAGGACATGTTTTGTGCATAGAATAAACGTAGACGGCTGGTCGTAGGCCTTCTCCATGGTATGCCATCAGTGAGAGAGAAAAGTTGAGAGCCTGAGAATCTTGATGTTCATCAGGTTCTGGAGCAGCGTATGATGATGAATCTTGATCTTTGGATGTTATGGTATGGGATGTTGTGGGAGGTTGAGATGAATTTTCCCATGGAAATATGGATGGAATGGCTGTTTGCTTCAATATTTTTGATGCCACATCTAAAAATAGGTAAACTATTGTTTTTTGTTGTTAGCCTATTCAGTCCAACTGCTGGGCAAAGGCGTCACCCATCTCTTCTGGTGTTTTGCCTCCTCCGGCCAAACACGTAAACTATTATTAGAATCTAATCTGAGATAGAATAAATTAATCTCTGTTGAATTTTGAACCTAAGAAAATACCCACAATACTAAACATTGATGAACTTTCTTGGTTGTAACACTGATAATGGTGTTCTTACAAAATCATTTGGTTAAAGTGTGCTGAGCATATGTGCGAATTTCTTTTTATGGCCCGTCCAGGCCGCTTATTCACAACCATTCGACTCGCTTCCGATTCGGAAAGTCGTATGTCTATCTCGGTCGTTTTCGTAATGCCAGAAGAAGACAGATATACGACTTTCCGAATCGGAAGCGAGTCGAATGGTTGTGAATAAGAGGCCAGGTTTGAAATGTACGATGGCTTAAACCCATTGCGCTTAATGACTTTCATCTTTAGGAAAAAGATGCATGCCTTCATTTGTACATAAAACCACAAGGCAACGACTTCTCTTCTTTTTCTCTTGGGATAATTTCTTTCTGGCGTGGAAAACCCTAAAAAGTATTGTTTTATTTTTCCTTTTTGTGTAGTTACATATAGAGGCTATTTTCAAAATATCAATGTGATGTGATGTGACAATGACATTACTTTATTTATTTACTTTTAATGTACGTTTCATTTCACGTTCTCAAAATAACATACAAGTGAAATAATCAGAAAATTATGTCACGTTCCGTTCCTTCCAGTAACGTACCCCAGTCAGCGCCATCTATCCAGCGACTAGGGGAGTTGAAAAAGAAAATCCCTCATTGTATCTACTTCGCTGACAGTCGATGAACGAAGTAGTAACTGATATACATAGGCATTTTGTGTCATCTCTGTCCACGGGAATCCATATATTTAACCAGTACCGAACACGTCACCCAACTAGCTCTAAAAGAATATTATAATCGGTGAAACAGGTGTTACTCGTTTAAGGTCCATGTACAACGACAAGATAAGTCTGATTATCCAAAAACAGCTGGCACTGTGACATGTTCATATATAAAACTGTGTTTTAAACAGCTGTTTTTAGAAAATCAGGCCGTCATCTTTTTGGTGAACATAGACACATATACCAAACTGTCGAATCAAGTAAACTGGCAAACACTGGAAACTGACAATATTAAACAAAATTGTCCAATCAGCGAAATTGGCGAATTAAATAAACTCACGAGTGAGGGAAACTGACCAGTGAAACGCGGACTCAAAAAAGAAAGGACTTCCATACAAAATATCTTTAAACACTAAACTAGTTGCTTTTCAGTGATCTGAGCTCCCAGTTCATGAATCAGCCGGCCAGTACCTACATTTGTCTGTATACCTACATAAAGGTACACAAACAAATTACGTATGTGAGGGTTATCAGCGTAAATGAAAACACACCATTTCAATAACAAGCCATAATAGCGAGTATGCCACAATTTGGGTGTAGTATAACCATAGAGTATAACCTATGACTATACACGTGTACAGCCACGAGCATCAACATGTATTCACTTACCTAAATTCAAATACGATTTTCTTGTGGTACAACGTTTGTAACTTAGAAATAAGACCAATTTCAAAATAATATGGGTTCCAAGATACTACTACTAAATGAAATTGCGATCAATGCAGTGTGGAGGAAATCATTTTTAAAGTTACTTTGTATATTGGTGCTCGTGACTGTACAGGCGAATCCATTAAGAGTAATTGTTATAATGGCTACAGTTCGTTATCACGCAGCTCTTGTCTAGCGGTCTGTGTGGTCGCGACGATTACTGTCCCTGTTACACAAATATACTAGCGACCGCCCCTACTAATGTCGGATCCAAACTTATCCAATCTTTGAAGCTGGAACCAGCCATACAGACTCACAAAATTTTATTGTAATTAGTCGAGAGGTTTCGGAGATTGGCGTGTAGTACACTCGTAATTTTATAAATTAAATAGCTGTTGCCCGCAACTTTGTTCGCATGGAAATTTTGATGTACGAGACTAAAAAATGAAACGGCTCTACAGATTTAGTATCTCTAAATCTGTCAAGCCGTTTAGGGGGAGTTCATAACAAACACTGTGACATGAGCTTTTATACATTATATAATATGATATATAAGATATGATGTCACATACTTGATGCCGGGCAGGCTGGGCAGTGGGAAGCCTTGTCGAGTATTCTCGAAGAAGGCTTTAGAATATAATTTGTACCCGGGCTAAGCCGTGGACATCAGGTAGTAGTATCTATCTATAATAGTATAATTTGATTTCATTCATTATTTCATTTCCTTATTCCATTATCATTACTTGTAAATTACTAATTTAAGTTTGACTATGTGTTTAATTATGTGTATATTGACCATCTTTATTTTTGACATTGTAATTTAATAATCTCTGACATATTAATAAATTCTAAGCTCCTGTGTCCTTACATATTTGCGCACCTAGCCACCTAGCATGGTTATAATACAGTGTACCTCTTGAACTTTTTGTAACATACTCTAAACCTGTGTTATGCAAGTAAATGATTTGTATTTGTATTTGTATATGTCACCGCAAAAGAATTGTCAAATACGTTATATTGTAATATCTCTAGCGATATTGTAAAATCTCGAAATATGGTCAAATGAACATACTGCTTACAACAAAACGCATTATTTTTCGTGATATGCATGCGATGGTAGTCAACTTACGCGGTGTGGAGGGAAGGAGGGGTCCCCCTTGCCCAGTGGTACAACTCTCTTGAAAAGATACTATACCATTCCTGAGAAATACCGATTATTATAACGTAACCTTAAAACACTTTATATTCCTCTAAAAAGCGTAGTCGACGGAGCCCTGCTTCGCGGGGCCCCTATTTCCGAGTGCAGGGTTTAAAGGAACCTAACTAACCTAACGGGGGCGTGCCCCAAGTCCCGATTATGTGGGCAGAGACACTTCCGTATGTTTAGGTAACAATAATTCGAGAGTTTACAATATCGCTAGAGAGAAACACGTTATATTGCAATATAACGTGTTTGACAATTTTACGGTGACATACAATATTAATATTACATGAATGATATTAGTAATTTCAATTTTCGGAAACATGAGTGTTATGAATATCGCCGGTAGCACTACAAATAGTATGAATGGATGAAAAATTTTAGGAAGAGTGATCATTCGGAGTACAAATCGTTAGGAAGAACAATTTTGCGTAAAGAACTTTAGGTGAGCCAATATGGGCCCCCCATAATCATGGGCTTGTTTTCGTGTGGCAAGCCGGACAGCATCAGTGTTCCGAGCCATCCAATCAAATGTTGCGCAGTTTGTGAGCAGTGTTCATAATCGTGCTCACATACTCTTCAACACTATTGCTTGATTCCAGTGTCGTGTTTATTGAGTCTTTCAGGAAGCCAACTCGTCGTGTCAGTCCATTATCATTAAAAACTTTTTGTTAGTTTTCCCATTCCTTATTGCTGTAGTGCACTCTTGAAAGTGAACGTAATTCTGAGGATCAAGAAGGTGAATCAACTTTGCTTTCGCCTTTACGTCCTTGCTAGGATCAAGAAGATGAATCAACTTTGCTTTCGCCTTTACGTCCTTGCTAGGATCAATAGGGTTCTTGTCATGCGAACCTGGAAACATCATGGAAATAAAGTTCGCACCAGTGATTCGTACAGTTAGAATACTCAATGATGTCTCTCGGCCTTTGGATATATATTCTTGCTCTTTGTCGGTATTCCAGAGGGTGTCACTTAGCATGATATCTTCTGTATAAATTGTGCTTCTACCCAGACCCGTTAGTTGGGGACTGGACAATTTGCTATAATGTCTAATTTTGTTAGCTTGGGTTTTACCTGTTGAAACAAAATGTATTGTTATTGAATAATATATAAGTAAATAAATAAAAAATAAATCCTCGTGCTGTAAATATGTCTTCCGACCAGCTTTTAAAAATTGTACAGACTTGACTCCATTTTGAAAAATGCTTTGCCAGAAGAATTAGAAATGCAACAATCAAAAACTGATCCTTGTGTTTACTATAATGCTGAGAAAAATGCATTTATAGCTGCTGTTTGGGTTGACGACTTAATGATATTTAGGTACTGCTATAAAACGTTAATAAAGGAAAAATTAAAACAACATTTTGAAACACTACATGGTCCAGAGACAACGAAAAAGTAGAGGAGATGTAGGCAATCGGAGTCAGTTGGCAATGGTGGTCACCACAAAATAACAAAATCCAAAAGCGGGCAAGTGATGCCAACATACCTACGCGCTAGCTTTACGTCATTCCCGAGCGCAGGCGGTCCTCTACCTCCTGAGCCCCCTGAGCCTCCTGGCTCAGTCAGTTTGTGCGACTCGCTGGTGAGAAACAGATGAGTGAACATTTCGCGCAATTTTGATCTAATTTTTACAAGAGATAAAGGGTTTAAAACACCTCTTCACGAAGCCGAAAGGCACTTGTTCTCCCTGTCATTGCGATCATTTTTTTGTTTTACACCATACCTGGGAACCTTCTAGTTACAGAGATATGGGGGCTCAAAGTTGCAACTTTTTGACTATATTTAAAAAAAAACAAGTATTTTTTGTAAGATTTTGATTCTTAACACCTTTACGACCCCCGTACTATTTAATCCATCCACCAGCACAATGTTTTAAGTGCGTTACATTGAGTTTACCACAACACATGATTTATAACCTCAAAAAAAAAAGTTGTTTCCCAGCAATAATTTTTGCGTAAAGTTACTTATTTGATGTACAGAAGGCTTGGTTAACGGCTTTGTGATGAGGTGGTTTACACCCTGTATATTCGAAGGTAAGTCTTAAGTGAATTTTTTCTGTACGTGTGATATGTAAAAATCGTAACATTTATGATTGCAATTCAAAACACAGATTATTGCTGTATCTTCAACTTTTTAGTGAGGATTATTTTTTTCTCCTTTTCGCATATGTAGGTCGTAGTCAGGAGACTTCGATTACGTACATAGTGACCCTCATTGCCTACATTACCTAACTTCATTGAAACAAGGTAAGTACTTTTTGTTTGTAGATGCCGAAAGTACAACTTAAGAAGACAGATAAAGCTGCCGACTGCATTGTGTGGGACTCTGCTCTCAACTATGTGTGCGATATCTATTGATCACCATTGTGCACATGCTGATCACCATTGCCAACACATGGTGATAATGGTGATCGATGTAATTTTTTCTATTGTTTATTTATCTGAATTAATAAGCCAAAGTGATTAAAGTTGATCTCAATTGATAGTTAAATAAGTAAAGTTTATTATAAGGGCAAAACAATAAATAATGATTAATAGATATGGTTTTATTTCAATTCTCGCTAAAGTGATCCTCAATACGTCTAGATCTCCCCTAATGATAGATCAAGAAAAGTACTTTGGCACGATTCAGAATGTCAGACGGCAAACATGGTGAAAACGCCAATTCGAGTTCTTCTGAAATTCAGTGAAAAAGGGGACGAAGAAAAGATTGTCTGTCCCTTTCAACAAGCGATTACTCTATGTACCTACTCAAGGCACTCGACCAGATATAATAATATGCTTTGCTGTCAATACACTGAGCAGATTTAATAAAAATCCAAGTTTAGAACACTGGTCAGCAGTGGAGGAATCTTTTGTACCTTGTAGATAAATATCTACAAGGTACAAAATATTTCAAGTTAGTCTACACCAAAGATGGCAATGACGAAATAACAGGAAATTATGATGCCGACTGGGCCAGTGACGTGCGCGACCGAAAGTCGTGCACTGGTTATTTATTTATGTTACAGGGTGGTGCTATTTCGAGGAGGCCACACAAGCAACAGACCGTCGCCCTATCAACCGCCGAGGCTTCCGCGGCGCAGGAGGCGTTGTGACTGCAGCAGTTGCATGGCGAGCTCGGTCAACAGTTCAACAACCCGTTCCTCACCTTCAGTGACAACCAGAGTGCAATAAAACTTACTACACATGATTCGCTATCATTTCTTAAAGAGCCATGTTAAAAACTTTAAGTTTTTGTATATTAAAGGAGAAGAGATGATAGCTGATAATTTGACTAAAGGAGTAAAGGCACTACTGCTAATAAACATTTATATCGTGCAACAAAAATGGTGTGGTGTTCCAAGGGAGGGTGTTGCAGTACAATGGAACGCAACCGATTTTTAGTTCTTAAAAATCACTGCTTCCCTTGTCACTCATGTACCCGTTTTTAGGGTTCCGTAGTCTACTAGGAACCCTTATAGTTTCGCCATGTCTGTCTGACCGTCTGTCCGTCCTCGCTTAATCTCTGTGACCGTTAGCACTAGAAAGCTGAAATTTGGTAACAATATGTGTATCAATCACGCCGACAAAGTGATAAAATAAAAATTGGAAAAAAATGTTTTATTAGGGTAGCCCCCCATATGTAAAGTGGGAAGAGTTTTTTTTTTATTTCAACCCTAACGTGTGACATATTGTTGGAAAGGTATTTAAAAAATAATAGGGGTTTACTATGATCATTTTTTGATAATGTCAATAATTTCGGAAATAATCGCTCCAAAAGTAAAAATCTATGTCCGCCCCCCTCTAACTTTTGAACCATAAGTTTAGAAAATATGAAAAAAATCGGAAAAGTAGAACTTTATAAGGAGTTTCTAGGAAAATCATTTTGACGTTGTTTAAAAAAAAAAAGAATGATTAACACTTATTGTGACGGACGGGAAACTACGGAATCCTACTCTGAGCGTGGCCCGACACGCTCTTGGCCGGTTTTTTTGTGTCCTTTCATTAAAAGTTGTATCTGTAAAATATTGCGTTTATTTCTGCAATCACGCAAAATTCCTTCACTTGGAAATCCAGATATTTCCCAGAAAATGCAGAAATTCAGAAACATTATTTTACACATTTCCTAAGTAGGCCGGAATTGTATGCATTTTCTAGGAATTTCTACACAATTCTAGGTGTTTCATACTATTCTGGTAACAGAAACACATGAACTATACTCGGCATAATTCTACATTTCAAAAGTAAAGTGTGGCAAAAAACAACAATGAACAAAGGAACAGACCAAATTAGCGTATTATGGATCATGCACACAGGTCACACTGTTACGGTACTATATGAATTCGTCGGATTCTAAGCGAAAAAATAAAATATTCCAAAGGAAAGTCAAATAAATCAAATACAAAAGTCGCGATCGGGAAATATTTTTTTTAACCGTCGTCTCCACTCCTCTAGGAACTCAATAAAAAAAAAACTCAAATCAGCTTTTAACTTCAGCCAAAACAAAACTGCAAACGGAAGGTAAACTGCCGCTTTCAGGCAGTTTTCCTTCAGTTCGTAGTTTGGTTTCAGTCCACTAGATGGAATCACGTGCTCTACATGAAAGTCTTACTACCGGTATTGAAGCAGTAGCTCTTGTAGTGTAAAATGTCTTTGAAGTGGTTAGATTGTGTAACTTTTTTTAACCGCTGTTTGAGTAGATAGTTAGAGCACGTCATAGCAATGTTCACAAGAGTATTGTTGTGATGCGCGCCACCTGTGCTCAGCGGCGCGCCGCGAGTGTCCGCCGCCGCGCCGGCAGCGGGCGCCACCGCGGGCGCGGCACTCGGCACTCGGCAGGCGACGCCGCGGGGCATTGATTGCGCGTGTGTCGCGCGAGCTGGCCGGAGATTGCCGCGGCAGTATTCAATTATTAATTCGCCGCGCGAGCCGCGGCCCGGAGGTCGGTCGTGACTGGAGACGAGCGTGCGGGGCCGGTCTCCCCGTCAGTGTTGTTGTATCGAGTCTGAACACGGTGTTATAAGTGACTATTATGAGCGACAGGGATAGATCGTCGCCTTCCCTCACGGACACTCCGCTGAAGACGTACATCGGCCGGCACGACGACGACTACCCTCTCATAAACGGAAACGGTGAGTGCTTCCTGACTTCTTCACGTGACGCTTGTAAGGTGCAGAGCGCGGTCCCGGGGCCGCAGTGCAGCGCGCTAGGCGCGCATCACGCGCTCGTACTCGCGTGCTGGTCGCGTCGCTGGGGCACCAGCGCGCTGTGCTCGCGGTCCACTGCTCGCTGCTCGGTCCCGCTGCTCGCAGCTCGCAGCTCGTCTGGCTGCGGATCTCCGCACACGATAAGGTTTGCCGCATTGAAGCTTCCGCCGTTCGATCGACCCGCACCCCGGTGGCCCCTTCCCGAAAAGCGTAAACTTACCTATAGCTCGCGGTAGCTACGCGTAACGGAAGTGTTCCGATGTCTTGGGCCGCCTCGAGCGGGCCGGCGGGCTCGTCGGGACTCTGCGCCGAGGGTGCTGGGCGGAGGTGTCGCGGAGCGGTCGCCAGCTGGCGCGGATCGATACTGTGACCTTAGCTCCGACTGCCGAACTGTTGGAAGCGTGTCGCGAGATAACCGCCACTTGCAAATTCTCGACCAGCACACTGCGCCACTTCCTGTTCCTTAGCCGCTCAGTCTGTGTGCTCGCGGAACTGCCGAGATACGAGTTACTGACGCGAGCACAGCTGTGCCACCCGACGATATACATATATCGCTGCAGTTCGCTGTCAGCTGATCTTACAATTTTGAAGATTAAAGCTGAACGTCAGCTGCGTGATTAAAAAATGAGTTGAATAAAATAACTTGCTATAGGTAAGTAATTGTTGGCCTCCAGTGATTCAGTAGTTGAGTCGTTAGGAATTCAGTTCGTAGGTCGTGGTTATATCGGTAGGCATAAGTTAAATTTATGATTGAGGACAACGACGTTGTTTTTGACTCAGACGGGCTTCAAAAATTATTTTCCTGCTAGTACAGGTAAACGCGTTCATAGGTGGATAGTATTATATTCGAAAGAAGTCTGAACGACTGCGGACAACATTGCCAGTTATTTCCACTACACGAAATATCAAATTACTTTGCTGGTTGACAAAATAAACAAACGCTTTTAGAATATTATATTGGAATTCCCGTAGCGTTCTGGCGGACTGTAGAGTGATCAGTGGACTACATGTAGTGTAGGTATTCTTCGTAGTTGTGCATGCTATGGGCTCGGCAAGGCGCGGTGCTGCGTGTGGCTGCGTGCTGGCTGGACGGCTGGTGCGACTGTGCGAGCTGCTCCTATCGCCTCTCACGATATGAATAGCGCCGCGTGCGGCGTGCGGCGTGCGGCGGGGGCGGCGGGCGCCGAACTGACCTTGACCGATATACATTATGATTATAGGGTGGAGTCTCCTAATATCGGCCGCCTCCTAATATCGGCCGTTTCGAGAAAATGGAACATAACTATAAAAATATCCCTTATATCATAATAGTTTTAATGCAAAAAGTGACTCTATATCCATCCGTATTACCTCCCAAATTTTGAAGCGGGTGCATCAATATTTGAACGTTCAGTTGGAAAAAGAGCACGCGCAGGTGTGGGCATGCGTCGTTTGGCGTCATTTTCGAGTCAAATCATTGAGTGGACGCATTGCGAGGATTAGTATTTGAAGAGAATTAAACATACCCATGGTATTTCATTTTATTTTTTCATGAAGAATAACAGTCAAAATACCTTTTAGGTAGTATGTTTTTACATTTATTTGTCTATTTTATGAAATAATCGCGGGGCCGAGATTAGGGATCGATATTATTGACAAATCTCAATATCGGCCGGGTGGCCGATATTGGGGAAATGCATGAAAATGTTAAACAACATATTTAGCTATTTTATATGTTAGCAGTAACATCAATAAGGTTAAAAATGAAACGATAGCTCAGTTTGATAACTAGATCCTAACGTCGGCCGCCTTAAAAAGATTTTTATCAACTACGGCCGATATAAAGAGAATCGATGCGTAATAACGGCCACCTTAGTATTGGGAACAAAAAACCTGAGGAAAGAAGAAAAAGAATTGAAGAGAATAAAGCGGAGAGAGAGAGACAGACAAACACTGGAAATGAGAACAAAAAAAATAAACCAGTCAAAGAAAACAAAAGTAGTAAAGAGGAGTTTATTAAAGGACAGAAATCGTGAAACTGAACTCACTGATTTAGCTTCTCAAGATAAGTTTGGAAAAGGAGAAAGTTCTTTGTGCTGGCTGTGAAGAAGAACTAATTAGTGATGTTGAAGAAGATGAAGACAAAAATATTGGATGCGACATATGCCACTTACACAGTCTACCGTGGGCGAATTATATTGAGGTGGCTAAAGAAGATTTTATTTGTACTTACATCCGAGTCTTAAAAATTAAAATATTTTTTGTTATTACTCGTATAAACTAAAGATCGCAATGATTCAAGATTCCTAAAAAAAAATAAAGAAAGTAACTCCAAAAACAAATGATTATAAATCAAAATGATTTCCAAATAAAGTGAATAAAATAAGAAATCTTAACTTCAAGGGATATATAGCGCATTAAAGAAAATTTAATGAAAACGAATGTAATTAATTATAAAAAAAAGAGTTAAAAAAAAAGTGATTTGTACCTGAGTTGAAATATAAAAAGTTATCATTTTTTATTTTAGCAGTTTATTGACCTTACTTCGCCTTAGAAAAGGTATGGCCGATATTAGGGTTATAGGCGGCGGATATAAGGGTGTTAGAGGCCGATATTAAGGGAAATCACCATATTCGGAAAGAAACATCTATATTTTCAAAAATAACAAAATATTCATAATTTCGCGAATGTAGTAATGGACTTTCAGTATCCCTTTACCCAAAAAAGGCATTGCAAGAAAGCAAAAACTATAAATGTAAAAATTACAGGCAGTGAAAGTTCAAAAAAAGTTGACATGGCCGATAATTGGTGCCACCACCCTATTATATATGACGACAACATTTAACATTGTTCATTTTCTCAATTTGTTAAACGTTTGCATGGAAATATGTTACTCGGAAACTGTTAACATTTGTGACGATAATCACCCCGTTGATAAACTTTGGGGTTAGCATCACACATTACTCAATCGGAGCACCTGATTGTACATTACGCGCGTATCTAGCGAGCGTGATGGCGGCCGAGCCCGATGTACACTTGAAATTATTCGCGTCGCGCTAATCTTACGATAAATATTCTACTTGATCATACGCGGTGAGTCGGTGACACCATACCTACTGTTACATTAACCACATTGAACGGTTCACTGTCGGCGAGCGATTGTTCCATAATACAAACATGAACCGGGAATAATTTTATTGTGATCAATTTGTCAGAGAGTAGAGTGGGTGCAGCAGTGTGCGGCGCAACTGTATCGCAACAGTGGCGCGACGGGCCCACGTGGCGGGTGCTGTAGCCGGTGCGTGCGCAGTAATTATCGCGCTTATCTCGCTGCTCGCTGATAACCGTGCGATGCGCCACTACGCCCTGTGCGACTGTAACACTGTGCGACACTCTTCTGATGTGATCACAAACACAGATAACGTCACACTACTCACTAAAACAAACTTAGGTAGGGACTTACTCTTGTGATTTAGTGAGATACTGGTTTCGTACTTGGTGTAACCGATGATAGACGTACCTACCTACCTACATAGCGAACAGATTTATGATTGCATACGGAGGCAATCGGTAGAAAAGTCATAGAAAAAATGTAGGTCTGTAGACCAATCTTCTAAACCAAAACTCTAGCAATTTTGCATAATGACCAAAGACATGTCACACTTCCATGCACATCAACCAGCTAGCTGTTGGAGGTAGATTACGACTTTCTTCGCGTTGTCCATCCACCGTCATTCATTATATAGATGACTTATGTGCAGGAGTTCAGTGTTAGCTATGGAGGCACAGTCACGGGAATCATGACCCACCTTTGTGGTCTCTGGCCGTCCATCCTGGCACCACCCGGCACCGCCATGCTAGGCACGCGAAGAGCTCGATGCTGTTACCATTCTACGTCAGAATGCTCCATCTACACAACACGCACGTCACACATCTCTTTCTGCTACAGTTGCTATCAGAACTAAAGTACTGAACAAGTTGTATCTACCCTAACAGGACGCGAAACTTATATAGGTACCTACCTAGTTTGATGCTCTTCATAGTACATAGTTAAAAAGTGTCAGAAAGTGATAGAACGCAACCACAAAAGAGAATCGACGTGAATCTAAGCAAGTTGTTGTATGCCACACGCAAGCTACAAACTTATGAAACTCCTGAAAGTAGCTGCGTCTCACCTGCGCAGCGCGCAACCATAAGGACTTTGTAAAAAGGTATATTCAGCGTTATGAGCAGATGAAGCATTTCCCTTTCGTCTACGCATTCTTCGATCAATCTCAGGTGTCGCTGGAAGATTATGTTACCTATTTAGATTAGATTAGATTAACCGAACGAACCTCGTCAGCGTCAAGTATTGTACACTGTTACACACACGACTCGTTTGCGTAGCTAAACTATAAAATAATGTGAAATAGATAAAATGTAAGATATTAAAAAAAATGGCGTTTATCGGTACGGGCCGGCGCGCGGCGCGGCGGCGGCGTGGCGGCGACACGGCGAGGCGCCCGCCGGCTGCCAGGCAGCTGCCCGGCTCGCGGCTGTCCGGTGCGCAATTCATATAACTAGATTAGCCTCCAGCTCTAACCGGATAAACGCCGGGATCGGCTGCATGGATGATAGCTTTTTTCTCTAGCTCCGACTAACGAGTTATGATAGCTCCAACTAACGAGTATGTCTCATAACTCGAAGGATATAGGTAATTAAAAATAGATAAATTCCTTCAATTATCACTTTTTGGGCTATCCTCAAGATATTTCAAGATAGGTCGGATCATTGTGACTTAGGTACTACTAGTACTCGAAGATAGTTATTATAAAAGCCGATGCCTGCGGCTTCGCCCGCGTGAAATTATATACTAAAACCTTCCTCTTGAATCACTCTATGTATTTAGAAAAACCCGCATCAAATCCATTTTAAATATCTAAGCATACCTACATAGAGACAAACAGACGCGCGGCGGGAGACTTTTTATAATAATTTTTTCACTTCTCATGCTCTAAAAGTACGCCGTTATAGCCCTACGAAGCGGGATTAAAGTAACCGTTTATTCCCTAGGGAGTAAAAAGTAATTTAAAAATGGAACGATCTTTTACTCTGAAACATGGTACAATCATATTTGACCATGCTCTGAAACATGGCCACAAAAGAGTAACTTGACAAAGGTTTTATTTAAATTTCGAATTGGCATGCAAATAGAAAGCGGTTTATTGAAAAAAAAAAAAAAACAAATGAACTCTTCAACGCGAGAAAAATGTATGATTGTTTATGTGCATCAAGTGTGCATCGTTGATTTTGAAAAGCAATGCCTCTGTTGCTATATAGCCGCTGCAGTAATGTAGGTACTAATTATCTGTGGAGTGTGGATCATCTTCATTGCGAGAATGTTGAGAGTTTGTGTTGTGTTTTCAATGGTTAATCTGTGACTGACCTGATAGAAGAAAAAAACTGACCGCTCAGTTCAGAATTTTTGTCGAGTGTAAATTTGTTCAGTTTTAAATAACTATTTTTCTCGCACTCGAAGTGAAAAGTACAGTTTGCACCTCGAGACTAAACGCCAATATAATATACCCTCGCTTTCATTGCCTCCCTCGCAAGCTCGGGAGTCAAACCACCTCGGGTATATAATGGCTTCGTTTAGTCCCTCGTTATAAAATATACTATTATTATATTATGTAGTGATGCATGATAATATCCGAAATATATCCATTTTGTATGAAAGCCATATTATTTTTTAAATGTATATTATTTATGTAAAGTATTTGCATTTAAGTTACATAAACATAATAAATAAAACTGAAATGTTTTATTTACTTATTTAAAATCAGACTAGCGTACTTAGAATCCCGACTGACGCCATGAATGCCGGCAGAAGTGTTGCCATTTATGGATAAGACTATGTTTTAACTCTACTCCAACGCTATCTACATTTGAGAAGTAGAAATACAGCACAATGTGACATTTTTATTATATTTCTCATAAAAAATTCGTTTAATATACATCGGATAAACATGATATCCTCGAACCCTGGTTGTACGACGATTGTCTATGATCCTCATCAGTCGTCAGCCAGGAGGTTGTTTGTCCTGCTTCAAAGCAGTTTGTGGAAGTAGAGCAGCGTCATGTGTTCAAAATCAAGCAGTCGACCTATGAGGTCGTGCTCGTGCCGGAGACATGAAGAATAAGAAGAACAGCAGTGCTATGCTGCTATGGCACACGAGGATGAGGAATCGACATGCACGTATGTAGGTACTAATATACGATACAGAACGCACAAACCCTTGAGAGTGTCGTGCGATATACCTATCCCATTCCAGAGGTCGCATGGTCGAGACACACATGAATTTCCAATAGGACAACTAGGTATGTAGGTATGAGGAACGTAATAAATTAAAAGAATCGCTCTTAGTTCTGTTTGTCTGTGCGAGTGTGTGCTTTACGATCCAAGGGACTTGACGCTGCGCGCTGATAGCTGTGATAACATGTACAAACTTAGTCCCATAGCGTCGAAATAACGTGTTCGGCATAGATATAATAAAGAAGGTGTTCGGTAATATTCCAACAAATAAACAAAGTTAATTGCTCATAAGTTAGTTCCTTGTAAACCGCGAGATAATGCGACAACGAATAACATTGAGATTTGACTTCAATGCCGAATAACAGAATAATAGATAGAAGCACATCGCGCAGTAATGAGCGGCGCGTTATTTGTGGCCGCGACTAATGTCACTGATAACTCGATAACGCGAAGAGCGCGTGCGCATCCCGATTCCCGCGCCGCGCCGCGCCTCACCGCACAGCGCCGCGCGACTCAGCCGCCACTAACTGCTTGTTACTAACGCTAGCCGCTTTTCATTCGGCTACTCATTTACATAGTAGGTATTTTGTGTTTGTCATTTAGTTCCATTGTCGGATTTGCATATTGTATGGAGTGACACGTTCGAAAACGATATTACTTAACTAATAAGCTGTCAACGATGCACAGATTGCGGTACATTCTCGTGTACTGTGTCATTCATTTACCTATTTGGTTAGTTTTACTAGATGACTTACACTTGCAAGTAGTTCATAAAGAAATGATATTATTATTTACCTCCCCGGCTCGCGGTCGGGTAGGTATGTACCTACTGGACTATTGGCTCTACTGGCGATCGAGGCCTAGTGTGCAGAACTTGACACACATTGTGCCGAGCCCCGAGCCCCGCCGATTAATTTGAAGTGCAGGCGATGACTATTCCCGCGCTGATAACACGACTGGTTTGTTGCGATTAGCGCACACATGCGACACTCGCATTACTTCACTCGCCAGTAAACTGGTAATGAGTGTCCGCAGAGCACAGCCCGCGGGCGGCGGCGGCGGGTGCGGGGTGCGGGGTGCGCTATGCTATGTTATGCTGGACTAGGTACAACAAAAACTGTAGCTCACCAATCAAGTTTGTGAGTACGTTTTTTGTGTGCCAATGACGCCATGTTACAAACAAACGTTTTTAATTTATTAATTATGTTGATTCACATTGCGTGTAGGTCGCGGGCGACATGATAACCAGTACGACAATATGAGTCATTGCCCTTTTTCTTGCTGACTTTACGTGTACAGGTACACATTTTCCAAAATTTGTTCAGATCAAAATTCCTCAAATAAATATGCTGGTCTCCGTAACCCGTTTCGCCGTAGCTACACCGACTAAGCTAGCTGCATTTGTTGTTCATCTCAAAATTAAACCGCGTAAGTGTGTTATAATAGTTATTAAGTTATTACTTAAGAGAAGTTCTAGACACAAATACTGTGGTATGGAGTTAATCGTATTAACGCGAGCTAGCAGCTGCCATGCTCTGTTGTGAGAAAATCTAACGAACGTTAGCAACACACTCGGGTAGTTTTTGTAACATGTCATACAGCAAGGATCTGATCATGATCTATCGCTCGTTCTAAAACATAGACAAGTTGCTGGCATTGTTCGAGCCTCACTTTTGACTCTTGACCCCAAAAACATTAATAACTTTAAACTTATTGCAGTCTAATAAATAACACCGTAAAATTCAACTAGATTTATGAAAATACTAGTCCTTCCCAGCGGTTTCCGCGTGGAGTTCGGGAATTGTCCCGCAGGACTGATACCCACATTACCCACTACCGAGGTAAAAATTATCCTATAAGTCAACCAGTATACACGATCACGGTCCTGCTGAGCACACTGTACATTGTACAGTCTTATTATTAAGAAAGGTATTGTTACTGGGTTTATTTTATTATAGGTGGAGTTTGAGTTCTGGGGTTGTATCTCTACAGATTGCCAGCTGACATGAAGAATGTAAGCGGTTATTTTTAGGGATTTTGAGTTTCGTTCTCCAATGAGTCATTGAGATGATAAGACAATACGGCGCGGTGGTGTAGTGTACAACGCGGCAACGCAGCGACTAGTCGTGCAGCGTGCTGGCTAAACCACTAGTTTGAGCAAGCAGTGCAGCACTTGCCATGTGAATAACAGCAAGCTCACTTACATACTGATAAAGAGATACCTACTAGGAGTTTAATAAATACCTATACAAGCAGGACTGGTGTCGTAAAGCTGCTCGTAATCTGTCGTGGCTTCGAACTGGGCTGATATCTTCAAATAGTTCAAAACTACTATAAGTTCGAGAACGTTCCGGGAGTGCGACGGTCGAATCCGCGCCGTGTCGGCCGGAGCCGGCGATCTGTCGTAAAAACGTTTAAAGTATTCGCTCCGCGATTGGATTTTTTGTGAGCAAGTATTCCGGAACTGCGGAGCGCAGTGTTGTAACTTGTAGGGCCCACTCAACGCGGGCCAGGCCATACGACCACTCACTACTTGCTCAGATTGATTTAATAGAGAGCGCTGTTATGCGCGCTGACTCTTACAGAGCCTAAGAGTAGAGTAGGGTACAGCGCCGATAGCGAGAAACCACGGAATGATAGCGTTTAAGAAAAGGCCATGTCGTGAGCCATTGACACTGTTAGTCACAAACTTCTTCTTAAGAAACTGGAAAGTATCGGTATTACTGGCTCTGCACTAAAAATATTAAATTATTATCTTACTAATAGGTACCAAGTAGTCGGTATCGATGAACATCGAAGTGAACCCAAGCCCATTACCTGTGGAGCACCACAAGGTTCTATACTAAGACCTCTAATATTCCTTATATATGTCACCGTAAAATTGTCAAATACGTTATATTGTAATATCTCTAGCGATATTGTAAAGTCTCGAATTATTGTCAAATGAACATACTGCTTACAACAAAACGCATTATTTTTCGTGAATTGCATGCGATGGTAGTCAACTCACGCGGTGTGGACGGAAGGAGGGATCCCCCTTACCCAGTGGCACAACTGTCATGAAAAGATAATGCACCATTCCTGAGAAATACCGATTAAGACGATTACACGAGCTAAACGCGAGTTTTATAATTAGTAAAAGTATATGATTCACTGCTATAAACAAGATCAGAAAAATATATGATATTCTTCAGGATATATGCTAGCATGATACTGTTTTGAAAACATAATACAATTAATTTGGCTCGAGAAAAAGAAATCACGAACTTACCTCTAAAGATATCTTTCAAACAATAAAAAACATACTAATATGCATGCGATCATTCTGATTTTTTGGCAAATAAATCTACAAGCAATATATTAGCATGATACTGTTTTAGTTTTTTAATCCAATCAAAAGTTTTTTTGCAAATCGATCGAAACCACTCATTTCGCGCTGTTTGGCCCGCAGTGGCTGACGTAACAACCACTTTGTAGTGCAAGCTGATTAGAACTTTATTCTAACAGCATTTCAAACGAAGTTTGAACCACCACAAATAGAGTTGCTAATTTAGCTCGTATAAGCGCCTTAATATAACATAACCTTAAAACACTTTATATTCCCCCTAAATAGCGTAGTCGACGGAGCCCCGCTTCGCGGGGCCCCTATTTCCGAGTGCAGGGTTTAAAGGAACCTAACTAACCTAACGGGGGGGTGGCCCAAGTCCCGATTATGGAGGCAGAGATACTTCCGTATGTTCAGTTGACAATAATTCGAGACATTACAATATCGCGAGAAAAAACAAGTTATATTGTAATGTAACGTGTTTGTGACATTATACATCAACAATATTAATGAAATGGGACTTTAAGGAGTTATTTCACTATATGCCGATGATACTAGTCTTTTTTACTTTGGCAATAATTTAGAAGATATTGTTAAAGAAGCACAAAGTGATCTAAACAAACTAGCTAATGCTGGTAAAACCAAATACATGATATTTAACGCTAAAAATAAAAAATCATCATACACATGGTCAATTAAATACAGGGTGTAAACCACCTCATCACAAAGCCGTTAACCAAGCACTCTGTACATCAAACTAAGTAACTTTACGCAAAAATTATTGCTGGGAAGCAACTTTTTTTTTTCAGGTTATTAATCATGTTTTGTGGTAGAACTCGATGTAACGCACGCAAAACATTGTGCTGATGGATGGATTGAATACTACGGGGGTCGTGGAGGTGTTAAAAATCAAAATCGTACAAAAAATACTTGTATTTAAAAAAAAACTTGTCAAAAAGTTGTAACTTTGACCCCTCATATCTCCGTAACTAGAATGTTCCCAGGTATGGTGTAGAACAAAAAACTGATTGCAATGACGGGGAGAACAAGTGCCTTTCGGCTTCGTGAAGAGGTGTTTTACACCCTTTATAAATGGTCAACCGTTATTAAGGACGCTGCAACGTTTTCGTTGAACTCAAATTTAGGTATTCAATGCCGCACACAGCAACATCACGCGTACGCACTACGCACACATTCAACAACTCCGAGCGCTCGATTTTATACTTCACCTAAATAATTTAGCTCCTTGGTTTTATTTTGTAATGTTATTGAAATTAACTCCGGAAGAATACTTGGACATTTGAAAATGCGTTTGGTTACTATTACTTAGTACCGTTGTCGTGATAATAGGTTAGTATTTTCAACCAACTGCAAAAAAAGAAGGTGCTTGACCCTATCAATAGTATCTTTTTCTTCGCGATTTTCATAACATAAAATCACGCCTGTTAAGGGTAACAGAATATGTACACCTAATATGGTACCAACATAAAAAAACCTGCCCCGTGTTCAAAAACTAAAACAAAAGTACCGACACCGACTACCGTAAAGAAAATCATCATCTCAGTGTTAACCTCCCGGTCACAAGAATTAAAAGGGGGGGGGGGGACACATTTTACCACTTTGGAAGTGTCTCTCGCGCAAACTATTCAGTTTAGAAAAAAAAAATGTATAATTTTTTTATATTTTTGTGTATAAATCTTAATGCGGTTCACAGAATATATCTACGTACCAAGTTTCAACAGCATAGTTCTTATAGTTGCGGAAAAAAGTGGCTGTGACATACGGATAGACAGACAGACAGACAGTCAGACATGACGTATCTGTAAGGGTTCCGTTTTTTGCCATTTGGCAACGGAACCCTAAAAACGAATTGAACATTTTGTTATTAATTATATGGAACATTTAATTGAATCCTTTCCAATCCTATCCTATCTTAATATACAGGGTGTATTTCACCTCATCACAAAGCCGTTAACCAAGCATTCTATATATCAAACTAAGTAACTTTACGCAAAAATTATTGCTGGGAAACAACTTTTGTTTTTGAGGTTATAAATCATGTTTTGTGGTATAACTCAATAAACACACTCAAAACATTGTGCGGATGGATGGATAGGATGGTCGTAGAGATATTTAAAGTAAAAATCATGCGATAAAAAGTGGTATTTAAATAAAAACTTATCAAAATCTTGCTACTTTGACCCCCAATATCTTCGTAACTAGAAGGTTCCCAGGTATAGTGTAGAACAAATAAATGATCAGAATGACGAGGAGAACAAGTGCCTTTCGTATTCGTTAAGAGGTGTTTTACACCCTTTATATAAATCTCGTGTCACAATGTTTGTCCTCAATGGACTCCTAAACCACTTAACCGATTATAATAAAATTCACACACCATGTGCAGTTCGATCCAACTTGAGAGATAGGATAGTTTAAATCTCAATTTACGCAGACGAAGTTGCGCGAGTCAGCTAGTATAATATATGATTTAATCCTAGTGTTACGAGCTGGGTATGAGATAAATTAATTACTACCGATTAAACAACACAATAACTTTATTAATCACAAAACAATTTAAACTTAATCACAAGTACACTACAATACACTACTGTTCACTATTCGCTTAGGTATCGCTCTTCAAGTTCACTTCGATTCGCTTCGTTGTGTAGTTAAAACAAAACTGACGGTCGCGAGTCTGAGCGATGTATTTATACTCGCCAACAGACACACCAGAACAATCACGAATATTCTAGAGGGTCATAAAAAAGACTAACAAAAGATTACCTACCTACTATAGGTAGGTAAGTAAGTAAGTATGTAAGTATCGCTGGACATTAAACACACAGCGCCATCTAGTGCCACACTAAGCAAGGCTTGTGTCGTGGACACCAGATAGTTGATATACTACATATATACTTTTTTGTTTGTAAATACATACTTATTATACATACAAACAAACTATACAATTATTATTACTAGCTACTTGTACAAACCAATATGAACCGTATGCCCTAGGTGTACGGTCGAAATTCCAATGTCTTTTTATAAATAGGTCGCGAGTTTCTACCTACCTAACTTTACAACTAATGATAATAGAATGCTCTCGAACTTCTAACGTACACACACTGCAATCACTTGCTTTCTCGAATGTTCTAGTAGGTCCGTTGTAACACTAGATAATAGATCGTTTTCAGCTCATTATAACTAATGCGACCAATTGTGAAATCCGGCGTACGATGAACATGTCTGCATACACCTCTGAGGATTACAGTCGTGAAGATGTCGTCTCCAAGACTTAGCAAACAGATCGTTTTCAACTCGTAATAACTATTGCGAGCAATTGTGTAATCTGGCGTGCGAAGAACATGTGTGCTTACCCCTCTAAGGATTATAGTCGTGAAGATTTCGTCCCCAGAACTTGGCAAACGGATCGTTTTGAACTCATAATAACTAATACGACCAATTGTGGAATCTGGCGTACGATGAACATGTCTGCTTACCCCTCTAAGGATTATAGTCGTGAAGGTTACGCTTATGTTTATCAGTAAAATCATAACTCTCCTCCCCATCCACTTCCGAACCTCACCGTGAACAGCTTGGCCTTACCCATCCAAACCCTAACCTTACTAAGAGTTGCTTAACACCACCCATCCATTTCACAAATCCCGATAATAATAAAAGTAGGAACTCGTAAGTACTTACTTTAATGTCGTTGGAAAAAGTTTCAACTCATTCCGAATACGCTATACAACCGGGGGTACCTACTCACACGCATGCACACTTCAATATTTTTTAGTAATAAAATCGTATTTATTTTTTGCGACAGAGCGATACACCCGTCCGTTGAGGAGCGCGTCTCAGCGCAGATTGACGAACCGCGAGGCGCAAAATGTATGAAGAATTCGCCAAATGTTTATACTTTCGCTAGTAATTGGAAAATGTTGTGATTTTAATACAAAAAAAAAGGATTTCCTGTAAAGAACTATATTTACCGCAATTTCTTATTAATTATTAAGATAAAATATGCTTTAAAATGACCTAAATTGGTACCTATTCTGACCCCTTTTTTTTAATTTTCTGCGATTCTTGTGATGGGGAAATACGTATTTGTGCGAAAATTTTGTATGACGTCATAGATTTTTTCTGATGATTATCTGGAGATTAATATATTATCTTTAAATTAAGACCATGAAATTTTCACATTTGTGACAGCTTGTACATTAAAATGGTACCTGAAAAACACTAATATTCGTGGAAAAAAGTAACAGCGTCCTTAAAAACAAATATCGAGAAATATTTAGGTCTTACTCTTGATGATAAACTTACAATGAAACCTCACATTGAGAAAGTAAGAAAAAAGATATCATCACTGACTGGTGCACTTAGAGGAACTGTCCAATATACCGATGTGCTTCCACTACGGGTCAAATATATTATTTATAACTCGATGGTTAAACCACATCTCGATTATTTAATCGAAGTATGGGGAAGTGCTGCCAGAACTCACCTTAAAAAGCTACAAACATCTCAAAATAAAGTTATTAAACTCTTATTCAATTATGACTATTTAACATCTACCCAAAAGGTTTTCAAAGAAACAAAATTAATTAATATTGATCAAATTTATAAATATATAACACTTGCATACTTGTACGTAAAATAATTAATAGAGATTATACATACAAAAAAGAAAAAGAGCTGTGGATTTTGTAATAAATAAATAAATAAATACACAAATAACATTTACAAAATGAATGCAAATTCAGAAGCGAATTACGAGGCAGGCTAATCATATAATTTTAAGAGCACCGAGGACAAACTACGGTAGAAAGACTGTCGTATATGAGGGTGCTGAACTCTATAACTCTTTACCTAAAGTAAACAAATAATCGAAATCACTTCCAACTTTTAAAAGAAATAATATAGAAATAGTATTTGCATTCTTGTATGTTTTCCGTATTTTAGTTTAGTACCAAGCGAAACCGCCGCTTAATTGTACCATAATTTGTATGTGTTTCCTCATAGAAGTGAATAATTGTATTCTTTTTGAGTGAAATTAATTTCTTAAACCGTAACAATTTCTTTATATTAAATAGATATCTCGAGCGAATGTCAAGCGAAGTAGCTAATGATGCTCCGAACTTCTCCCGGTTATAAATAATTCAATGATAATGCTCAACAGATATTTTCGATAGTTCAATAGCGCCTGTACTGTAGTAACACTGTACTAACAATGTGGTCGCTTCGATTTGCTTTGTCAGCGAAGCAACAAATTGAACTGTTTGAACATACCTTTGGCTGAAATTGAGGTAATGCGTTGTGAGGCTGAACTGAACTTGTAAGTGTATGGGTGCATGTGGCGGGAGGGAGGTGAGGCGGTGTGCGGGGGGGGGGGGGGGGGAAGGAGACCGGCTCCAGGAGGCACGTCCTCGCACCGTTTTTTTTTTTTTTTTTTTGGGGACGGGAAATCATCAAATGACTTCTCTAACTCTGGGCGGAGCGGGAGGGAGTGTCAGACTCTTACTGACTAAAACCCATCCATGTTCCTTCCTCGCCCTTTATGTTCCGGGGCCGCGGTATCTCTTTCGAACAGGCCCGCAACCCCGGCAGTCCTCGCACCTCACGCACACTCAAGCCTGTCGCATGCAACCCCTCCGGTTAGCTCTGATTCCCACCACGGCTTTAGAAAATCCATTTGTTTCCAACTTGTTTCAATTTTGGTTCAGTACTGCAACTGCTAGAGCACTCGATTGTATACTTTGAACTTAATGTACAGTGGGAAGTTCTAAGTAGATGAGAGAGATACACCAACTATCAATAAAACATTGCCACCCTTTATAAATTCGGTAGTATAGCCGCGCCGCGGCCGCGCATCGCTCGGCACTTGGTGCGCCGGCTACCGCAACCACCGCTAGGCTGAACGAAGGCTAACGTGAAGGTCAGAAAAGACGAAGGTCGATGTTTTTGTACCCTTCTGATAGCTAATATTATGACACAAATATCTGAATTCTACTCAAAGAAATAAAAGCAGCCAAGTGCGAGTCGGACTCGCCCATGATGGGTTCTGAAGCAGCAAGTAACATAATTTAAAAGTTCTTGTTCTGTTCTTCTTTTATTTTATTTTTATATATGAGTTAATTGAATGAAAAGTAAATTGCGGTTTACGATCTATGACGTACTAGCTTCCGCCCGTGACTTCGTTCCCGTTCGAATTTCCCGCTTGCAACATTTCTTATTGATGCTCTGCTCCTATTGGTCGTAGCGTAATTTTACATAGCCTTCCTCGATAAATGGACTATCCAAAGCAAAAAGAATTTTTCAATCCGAGCCGGTAGGTAGTTCCTGAGATTAGCGCGGTCGACCAAACAAACTCTTCTGCTTTATAATATTAGTTTAGATTAAAAAAAAACGACTTACTATATCTCGTTCAAACCATGTTTCGGTGAAAGTTTATGTACATCATATAATTTTTTTAGTTTTATCATTCTCTTATTTTAGAAGTTACAGCCCCCCCCCCCCCCTGTAACTTCTAAAATAAGATAGATTATCTAGAATAAGGGCACATTTTACCACTTTGGAAGTGTCTCTCGCGCAAACTATCCAGTTTAGGAAAAATAATATTAAAAACCTCAATATCATTTTTTTGAAGTTAAACCCATAGATACCACGTTTCAGTTCTAGGTATGGGGAACCCCCATAATTTATTGTTTTCTTTTCTATTTTTGTGTGAAAATCTTAACGCGGTTCACAGAATACATCTACTTACGAAGTTTCAACAGCATAGTTCTTATAGTTTCGGAAAAAAGTGGCTGTGACATACGGACGGACAGACTGACAGACAGACATGACGAATCCATAAGGGTGCCGTTTCATGCCATCTGGAAACGGAACCCTAAAAATCGCTATTCAAATACTGCAACATCAAAAATAGATTCCCAAAACCTATTACAGTTTTAGGATTTAAAAATAAACAGTCGCTGCTCTAAATACACGCAGTGTTTTCAGAAATTGTGAAAGTTTCGAATTCTGTCTCAATATTAGTTTGGTTGCCAATACAAATATTTGATGTGGACCAAACAAACTGTATATATTCGCGGTGGCCGGTGTATATTGTGTATATTGTGCGATAGAACTACAGCCGTCCGTAGGGATCACAGTTCCAGCGGCAGCGGCGCGTTGCACGGTGGGCTGAAAATCGGCTTTCATAGACTTAGGGATTTCAATTGGCAAGTTCCGGTTTTATTGCTGGATATAGGTTATATTAGTCATTACTATATACAAAAAAGACACCCGAGTTAATTCTGCTCAAAAAAGAAGGAATGATATTTTTTTCACGAAAAATTTGTATGAAGCTAGTTTTTTTTTTACTGTAATTAATATGACAGTACAAAAAAAAAGTGCTTATTAGTCTTTTAGGCTAGATTGTAATTAATTATTAAGAATTTTTATCTCCATTCTGGAATTTGCGACTTAATCATTTCCAACATTAGAGTAAATGTTTCCTTTTTTTTTCCAAAAGTAGCTACATAAGCAACCGGTACAACAAAGCTTTTATTCTCGGTACTTCCTAGGTCGCAAAAGATCACATAACTGTTTGAATGGCTTGGGACACTTTTTGAATGTACCGTCGTAAAAGATATTTTCCCGTTTTAAATCATATGAATGGTGCAGATGAGATCATTGGATGATGTTGATGGATGGATTCATTTGGGAACTAATTAGTTTCATCTGCACCATTGATGGTGCAGGTCAATGGTGCAAACGGTACGACAGGGTATGACCAATCGAATTATCTCTTTTATGGAGAGTTAAAAACAAATATTCGTACAGAAGATAAAAATAATAATAAATAATAACTAAACACTACTAAAGTACTAAAATTATTATATAGTTAGTTATAACTAACTAACTATATAATAATAATATACTAATTATTTATGATTTTTGGTAGGCGATTATCCGATACTTTTTAAGCCGTTTTCAAAATCAAAATATTTTTATTTACTTTTACTTAAGAAACGGTTTCTTTTACTCTCCAAGTTAATAAAATCAAAACGTTGTTTACCCAAATATTGAGAATATGTAAAATTTGTATGTAAAAATAAATAAAAATATTTTGCCGATTTTACAAAAAAAAAACAGTACTTGTTTATGTTTCGGAAAATCGGCAACCAAAAAATCATAAATAATTAGCACTACAATCACCTGTAAGGATATTTGTGTTTAACTCTCCAATTAAGAGATAATTCGATTTTTCATAGTAGCTTCATACAAATTTTTCGTAAAAAAATATAACTCCTTCGTTTTTAAGCAGAATTAACTCGGGTGTCTTTTTTGTGTAGGTATGGTCATTCGTGACTAATAGAACTTATATCAGGCAAAAAAACCGGGACTAGTAAATTTAAATCCCTAAGGTCCATGTTTACCAAATAGATGACGCTCTGATTTTCTAAAAATAGCTGTTTAAAACACATTTTTGTATGGGAACACGTCACAGTGACAGCTGTTTTTAGATAATCAGAGTGTTATCTTTTCGGTGAACATGGACCTCAGTCTATGAAAGCCGATTTTCAGCCCACCGTGCGTCGCCAGGCGCTGGTTGTGGACTTGTGGACGAGCGGACGAGCGCTACGTTACAGAGTATTACATACTTGTACAACTTTTGGGATTACAGGATAGCAAATGTCAATGTGATTTGAATTTTTCATTGAACTTTTGATGTGCATGATTTCTGATCTACAAAAAAATAATAATGGAGGCGTGCATATTGTAATTGAGGCAGATATCTTCTGATTAAGGCGGGGTGCACTCGACAGCTGTATGCTTTAGTCGCTTACCTCTGCCCCCGCACGGAGAGGCAATACGTAATGCGCAGGATTCGTGTGCGCTAAGTAGAGCAATGCAGTACACCAACTTTAATTACTTTTTTCCAATTAAAAGTGTAAGTACTAACACTAGTGGTTAAGATGTGTGTATGTGTCACCGTAAAATTGTCAAACTCGTTATATTACAATATAACGTGTTTTTTCTCGCGATATTGTAATATCTCGAATTATTGTCAACTGAACATACGGAAGTATCTCTGCCCCCATAATCGGGACTTGGGGCACCCCCCCGTTAGGTTAGTTAGGTTCCTTTAAACCCTGCACTCGAAGCGGGGCTCCGTCGACTACGCTTTTTAGGGGGAATATAAAGTGTTTTAAGGTTATGTTATATTAATCAGTATTTCTCAGGAATGGTGCGTTATCTTTTCATGAGAGTTGTGCCACTGGGCAAGGGGGACCCCTCCTTCCCTCCACACCGCGTAAGTTGACTACCATCGCATGCATTTCACGAAAAATAATGCGTTTTATTGTAAGCAGTATGTTCATTTGACAATAATTCGAGACTTTACAATATCGCTAGAGATATTACAATATAACGTATTTGACAATTTTACGGTGACATAATATGCATGTATCAACTAACAAATTGGATTGTAAGATCTGTTCAATAAATTATTATTATATTATTAATTGAAAAGTAAGCGTTTATTTTGTTTTTATTTTTCAAGAAATTAATCATAAAACACAAATACATTTTGGATACAAAAAGGGTATTTATTTAGTTAATTGCTCTCATGCACATCACACAACATGCACATTACCAGATGATAATTTTGTAAAATGGATTGGATTGTGGAATGGTTAGGTACCAACGTAACAACGTATTGGGTAAACTTGAACCTATATTATTGCTAATGATTAAAAATAAGTACGATTTTTGAGAAAAAGGTACATTTAAAATCTGACTGAAATTAAGATCATGAATACAATTCAATTCAACAAACAGTACAATTTAAAACTACACGCCGCCGCCGCGCGCCGCGCCGTGCACCAGACTGTTTCCTCCAACATATTTCCAAAATGGTAGGTACCCTTAATCGGGCATCGCAAATGGGATGGTTCTAAGAGTGAGCAGACTTTCGTATATTGTTTTTAGTGGTTCCAGAAGTCGCAAAGTTTTTTTTTTGGCTTTTGGGTTTTTTTTTTTGAAATTTATGTGGGAGCTATTCCATCATTGCAAGAAGAGCAAAGTTATTTTAATGGGATTGAAATTTTCAAATATTTACCAAGTGTCTTTCTTTCTTCTATAAAGTCTGTAATGATGTTATAATTGGTGGTAACCAAATAAATAAGTAAATAAATTATTATACAAATACTTAAATAAATTATTACATCGAGAAAAATATTTAATTATTTATTGCATGGAACAATTTCCAACATGGTACAAAGCAGAGTGGTACCTACTTGACATATCTTGCATTCGAAGTATGTTCTAACTTCTTTTTTGTCTCGTACTGCAAAAACGGCATCTTCTATTCCCTTTTTACCGTAATTCTGAGCAGGCCTGTCTAAAACTGAATTCATGTCTTGGGGTAGACCAGTCTCATTGAACATATAATTATGAGCAGGCCTGTATAAAACTGAATTCATGTCTTGGGGTAGACCAGTCTCATTGAACATATAATTATGATCAGGCCTGTCTAAAACTGAATTCATGTGTTGGGATAGACCAGTCTCATTGAACATATAATTATGAGCAGGCCTGTCTAAAACTGAATTCATGTCTTGGGGTAGACCAGTCTCATTGAACATATAATTATGATCAGGCCTGTCTAAAACTGAATTCATGTCTTGGGGTAGACCAGTCTCATTGAACATATAATTATGATCAGGCCTGTCTAAAACTGAATTCATGTCTTGGGGTAGACCAGTCTCATTGAACATATAATTATGAGCAGGCCTGTCTAAAACTGAATTCATGTCTTGGGGTAGACCAGTCTCATTGAACATATAATTATGAGCAGGCCTGTCTAAAACTGAATTCATGTCTTGGGGTAGACCAGTCTCATTGAACATATAATTATCAGGTTCCTCTTCATCTGCCGAAGAGTCACACAATCTATGTAACTTCTTGGCTATATTCTGTTCAGAAATACTTTTTCTTGACAATCTAAAGCCTGGAAAAGTGACAAATACAACATTTACTATGAATACCACTAACAAAAACGGAATCAAGGACCGGACCATGGCCGTATGTCTCCCACATACTTCCAAGAGCCTTGACTGTAACATTATACATTATTTGTATGTTATTATAAAGTCACATTCCTAATTAATAATAAATTTAAAAATACTACGACTTACCTGTACTTATTTTGTAAATAAACAACTTTTTATTGCAGAGCACTTAAAAACTCACGACAAAGACCGTTACCGAAAAATTATTGTTTATGTGTCAGTTTGACATAAGACTTTTGACACTTTACTTTTTTTTCTTCGTTCAAAAATGTATCTATGATAAATTGTGGAGACATAGCAGCCACGGTTTGATTAAGAAAATTAAAGTTATGTGGGAGCTATACTCCCACGGTTTTACGGCGACTGCCCAGCGAGCGACATAATGCTTAAATTTTGATTCTTTCTTGGAGAAAAAAAATAATAACGAAATGATAAAATATGACTTCAACATTAACTTCAAAATAAAAAGATCTATCTATTGATATAACTTTCATTAAAATTTATACAAATTTAGAGAGATAGAATCTCATAGCAGGAAACATTTAAAATTGCGATTTTAGTGTCGTGTTTGATTTTTTTATCGAATGAATCATTCTTAATCGCATTTCTATCTTCTCGACTTACTTGATGTGTGTTAAATTTGTATATTATAATGGTTTTTAATTATATAAAGTCGGTTTTAATTAGATTTTCAGATGCTCAAAAAACATAAAAAGTGCTATCAACCTGCCTTAACTTACATACCTGAACTAACGTTGTTTCCCCATGGGGGTACACAGAAAGTTCAGAACTCTTCTCCAGTGATCATAACTACAATGTACACTGTGCAGGACAGCCGCTCAGCGGCTACATGGAGCACCGGCATGGCGGCAATACCAAATATTTTGTATGTCAGTGCAGATAGTGTCAGATTCATAACTCGAATCGGTCTGCGCTTTGTTTCTTGTACGATATCTCGAAAAACATCTCATTGAGTAGCTGTTTGTGAGTAGTAGAGTTGCAATTGTTCGATGTTGAATTCGATATAGATATTGTTGAATTCGACTCATTTGTAGCTGCTCTGTAATAGTTCTACATTGTAATGTGACTACTATTTACAAATAAATTAAATAATAATGCATTTTAATTCCCTCATAGTTGATGAGATAATTCTCAATCAACTCGCAGACTGCATTGTCTTGTGGTCTCTCCATTCCTGTCATTCTGTCGTCCGCTCGCTCGCCCGAGTTACTAAATTAATATGTGAGCCATTGTGTTACGCGTGATATTTGATTCCACTGGGTACTCCTCACGGCTGTCTCTCAACAGTCTCAATATGTCGGGAACTCTCACATTGAGGACATGCTTACTTTTGGAATTATGTATGCGCTTGACCTTAGCATGTGTACTTGTCGGACACGACGACGGTCGAACCCAAAAAGTACCTATTGAATTAAATTAAACAAAGTTTATAAATACTTGTATTTTATGTAAACGTTTCTAGTAAGTACTCAAAACGATGAAGGAGGAAAGCCAAAACACCGGAGCCACGGACCCGGCCCCGGGCCCGTGGCGGTGGCACGTGTGGGTCCTGCTAGATTGTGGCCCATTCACACACACGCCATTCCAGTAGTGCGACCATATTGGCTGATATGCCACTATCTCTCTGAATTAGTTTTCAAATGATAATAGAAAAAGTGTTTGTATGCGTGTGTGCGTGAAGTAATCAGCGGTCGAGGTTCAAGGTGCGCGACCGGTGGGTGTAGCGTCGGGCTTGGCAGAAATAACTACACACGTCTACTGTCGTTTGGAAAACAATCATATTTAGCATTGTAAGTAGTAGTTTTCAACACTATCATCTTTTAAGCACACCTATCTACGTTTCTTTTTCGCTTTCTAATGCTACGGCCAGACTTGTAGGCGAAGATTCGTGTTCGCGTTGTCGCGATAAAAGTTCGTGTTCGCTCTATGACGAAGTGATTGGCCACACTTGGAAAAACCTTTCTACTGTCGCGATAATCTAGAACGTCGCGATAATTCATTTGCGGGAAAACATGGAAGAAGCGGTTGCGATGTATCACATGGCGGCTAACAATTATTTACTACATCTTTCCTTATCCTCTCATTATTCCAATCCGTGATTAAAAAGTTCAATCAAACACGTTCAAACCTCTCAGAGTATCGCAGTCAACTAGAGCGCGCGAAGTGTAGCCAACCACAGGAACTTTGTCGCGACAAAACCCTTTGATGTGCGGCAATTTACCGACAGCGGCGCGAAGGGCATTCGTATTCGCGAAGTTTATCGCGATAGGACGAACTCTTTGGCCAGACGTGTCGCGACAACGCAAATCTTCGCGTTATCGCGATAGTGTAGCCCCAGCATAAGTCACATATCGGATAATCGGACAGCCAGACAGGCAATGTAGTGTATCATCTTATGCTACAGCCAGACTTGTAGGCGAAGATTCGTGTTCGCGTTGTCGCGATAAAAGTTCGTGTTCGCTCTATGACGAAGTGTTTGGCCACACTTGGAAAAACCTTTCTACTGTCGCGATAATCTAAAACGTCACGATAATTCATTTGCGGGAAAACATAGAAGAAGCGGTTGCGATGTATCACATGGCGGCTAACAATTATTTACTACATCTTTCCTTATCCTCTCATTATTCCAATCCGTGATTAAAAAGTTCAATCAAACACGTTCAAATCTCTCAGAGTATCGCAGTCAACTAGAGCGCGCGAAGTGTAGCCAACCACACGAACTTTGTCGCGACAAAACCCTTTGATGTGCGGCAATTTACCGACAGCGGCGCGAAGGGCATTCGTATTCGCGAAGTTTATCGCGATAGGACGAATTCTTTGGCCAGACGTGTCGCGACAACGCAAATCTTCGCGTTATCGCGATAGTGTAGCCCCAGCATTAGCGTATACAAGTGTGGTGTCCGACCTCGGTACATGTCGGTATGTTTTGGTGCTGTGTGACGTCACGCACTTCGATAAACACTCGGCGTGCGCCTGCGCCGCGTGGGCGCGCACGCATCGTTCCGTTCTGCTCGATATACCTAGGTATTAGCCGCACGGTTAACACAGAGTGTGACGTAGACAAGTATACACCTGGTAATGACAGGTAGGCTGACACTTGGGACACACGTCGCGTGTCGCGTGCGCTGTGGACATTCTGCTGGGAGCTGTTCCACCACGTCTTCTCATCTTCGTTATTATCATCTTATCATCTCCTCTCCACCCGGCTTAACACTAGGTCAAACTTACATAGGACAGTCCCCTGAAACACGCCACACGTCCTCCACCACTAGTATTAGAGGTTCAAGTGCTAATTCTAAGCACAAATACAATCAATATTTTTTTGGTTTTGATTCATCTCAACATCATAGCTGATTTACAACAAGTACCATTCTACCAATGATACAATACTTCTGTCGTTATTACACTAATTTTGAGCCAGTAGCCCAGTTAACAAAAACTAGTTCTACATTGCGCACACGCACATTATCACACGCAGACCGTCAACAGGCGGAATGTTATATTGTTCTGGTGCGGCAATCTAAGTCGAGCGGGCTACGAGTCGCCATCAGTCGGTCCCCGTAAGTCTTGATCCACGTGCGATGTGTGTCACAGTTGAGACGTAGCTCAAGTTCAGGGGTGTGCACCACTGAACTGTCTGCTTGTAGATGAACAAGAGATGTCGCGCACACGCTGACGTTTTCTCGTAACACTCTATTTGTTTATCCGAACCCTCGATAACTCGACCGTATACTCCCGTGGAAACATAGAGGGTTTTAAAAACGGTTCTCTGAACGGAGCCGGGTTAAGTCCAGGCAGGACAGTATCTATTCTTGGTTTGTTTTTGGGAACGGTTTTTTTTGCAGCTGGTAACTTAATCGATATTCGAACAACTAAAACAAAATCTTTAGTTTTTTATATGACAATGATAATTATGAAGAACATTAGCTTTATTCATTTATTTATTAATATCTTATGCACATAATGTACAAACGCGTATTAACATAATTACTTATATGTACTTATAGTTGGGAAAGGCTACAAAGATGATGATGGTGAAGTATTTCCGAGTAGAGCGGCGCGGCGCGACGGGCACGGGCACAACCAGGCACAACTCACAAGCCAGTGCTCGATCACAAGGTTCAGTGAGCCGACCGCCACACTCGGCCGCCGGCCGCTGCTCAAACGATTGAATGCGTTTGGTGAACGCGCCTAATCCCACTATTATCGGAAGCGGCCAGCTGACCATGGTGTGTGCACGCACTTTGAGCTCTGAGGGTAAGCTGCACTGTGCAGTCGCAAGTCGAGTCTGGTGCACTGTGTTGCTTACAGATAAATCATGCCGAAACTTATCATTATCGGTCGCCTAAAACGCCCGTCCTTCGATATCTCCGACTTTCAGCTCGAAGGAAGTGGCGGACCAAGTTTTTGCACATCGATCTGTTACCTGAGCTTGATGTTTTTGTGTTTTAGGTAGTGTTTAAATCAGGCATTTGCCCTGTTTATTACAATCACTAGGAATTCTTCTTCTCAGTGGCAATCTAAATTAATTCGTGCCAGTACTGATGAGCAACGATCAGTTTCTGGAATAAACAAACAACAGAGCACGCAAGACGCGGTGTCAAGCAATCGTTTGTTTAATAGCGCCACATTTACAATTAACTTCTCTAGTATATTAGTGTACTCGTACAGTAACAAACACTAGAATATATCAACACACACCTACTTTTTACAGTGATTTTCTCTGAAACCTGTCTTATCCCGAAGTAGAAACCGATGTTTCGTGAGGAAATTGCTTTTGAATATTGCAGTGTACACATATTAGTGGCCGTGATTGTACGTAGGTACATTGGTGTCATGGAGGCGTCACCGCTTGTTTCCGTACCGAATTAATGATATAAAACCTGATCTATGCATAACGCTGATAATGATTTGATACTTGTTAACAAATACTAACTACGAACCACTATAGCAAAAACTGTAGTTAACTTTCAAAGATTTAACATATATCAACCGAGCAGTAAATCAAACAAATATACGAATCTATTTCGGTATTACATAACGTTGTATCGTATCAGCTGTGTTTATGTTGAACGTATGTATACTCGTATGTAGAACAACATGCCCATATGTGACGTCACAGCCTCGGAGTACGCAGACAGACAAGGTCCTGCCAGAAAATGTATGTGTCCAAGAAACACAACATACAAATTATGCGCATACATTGCGGGGCCCGGAGGTGACTGTAGCACGAGCCAGCAATGGATGTTGAATGCCAGCTGCTGCACATGTTACAGGAACGATATCAAACGCTACCGGTCACGGGTACACCAGGTGTAAACGGAGCTCAGAATGAAGGCTGTGTCCCTGCAGTCAGACCAGCACTGAATGTTTATGCTATTGTGTCCTCTCGGCGTATCAAGCCTTGGCTTGCGGCTGACAGAATCTCTGTTTATTCAAGTGGTACAGTCGCCCATAGATAGAACATTTTGGCCCAACTTCTAACAGAACAAACCAAATGAGGCAACTCTTATGAATATGACATTATCTAGAGAGAAATAAAACAACAACCTCACCACATTGTTCCGGATGACCTTGTTCTGAGGTGGACGAATGTTTGCTATTCGTATAGCTGAACTGCTGAACTGGCCCACACACGTATAGCCCCGGTCGGTTCTGTCATTACGTCTTTATTCTTATGTCAAACGTGTCTAATTGTAATTATCTAGCCGCAGTTTTCAACTTTTCGCATAAAGTGGTGCTGAACCAGCGATGCCATTTCGTTTCGCGTGGTGGTGCTTCAGGAATAATAAGCACACCCCTGAAGGGCCGCACGTCGCCCCCCCCCTTCCGCGCACCCCCGCATCCCTCCCCACCCACTAAAACCCACCCGCCGCACACACCGGTGTGTCTGTGTGCGTGTGCTCGTTCCCGTCCCTACGACACGAATACTTTTCAGGCAGTTCTACAAACGATCAGTCCAATAGCAATCAGTGCTACAAACATTTCCCTGAATAAAGAAAATGGAAACCTACAATATTTCATTAAATCGCGAAAACGTGAAAGGAAGCGTTGAGCTAATTACATCGTTACATCCAGACGCTAGACGGGGTGAAGATCCTTCGTTATTTAATTAACATGACGTTGAGAGGAAAAGGGCCGCGCTTCTATCCTTATTATTAATTTAGTAAGAATCGAAAGTATTTGGATTATATTTTCGTATTATGGACTTGATTTGTTATTTGGTACCACAGTACAAAGTGATGTTAGCGCGTTCGGTACACAACGACGTTAGCTCGCTTGATAATCGAAGCTCACTACGCGTCGCTCTTGCAGAAGGAGCAATCGTCAATTCCTACTTGCTCAGAATTAGAGCGTCGATAATTCCTGGCACGATCGCTCAACATCATAACGCGATGAGTGAAGCTTCTGAAACTCAAAACGATGTTGGAGAACATCTTTTTTGGTTCAGCTTTAACGTCAGTTAGCGACCCGTCGAACTAGACGCGAGAGGAGTGGGCTTACTGCCCTCGCAGACGGCGTGGTGCCCGGTGCCGGTCGGCGCCCCGAGACGTGCCGTCGCCGGCGCGCAGGGGATCGCCTGCGACGTCTTCGGGCCGTGTTTATTGACTTAATCACTTATGTACGCTGACTTCCCTTATTTAGTCAGTTTTAGTGCGGGCTTTACAACGAATACGTACTTGTAACTAATGAAGAGGAACACGTCGCGCGTCGAGAGACTCGTTAACAACTAGGCTAGCACCACATTGAAAGAAGAACAGTTCCAGTTTTTCAGTGAAAACAGTGTATACTCAGTGTAGGTACTATCTCTGGATACGATGACTTGTTATCCGGAGAGGTCCATTGACAAAATGCGAGGCAGCCGGTCCCGGAGCTCCGGGCCCTGCCAACCAGCACAGACAAGCCCAGGGCCTGGACTGTAGGCCCCGGTAGCGACCCGTCACGTAGCTTGCAAGCTTGCATGTTTCGCGCAATTTTCCCCGTCCCCCCGTACCCTGTGCGGCGAGAGCTCAACGAGCACCTTTAAAATGCCCAGGATGTTAATGTTGAACGACGGACACAGGTTTAGGTATTTGTCATACTTTGCAAATGGTATCGAGCTCCGGCCTTCACATTAAAGGGGGGAGGGAATGTGGAAGCTTAGAACGTTACTGGCACCATTCACACTCGCCCTCAGAAGCCCGAAAGTCTGACAATTATTTTTACAATGGGGGTCAGATGATATGTAGCCGCTCTACGTAAAGTACTACTCCAGAGATATTCCCATCATTGTATGTTGAACATATATACCTAACCTCGGGAACAGCTTAGCAGTCGACTTTATAAGTTTTTTGTTCAGTCAAATAATCTATGACGACAATTAACTCAGTCACATGAGTGGTGAGCCAAATAGTCTTGACATTAAAATACTCGATGTTTTTTAAACAGTGTGCATTCGCATCTGCAACTCTTAATATAAATTGTATGCTTCTATTGTATTTATAGCGAGACTCGCCGCCGACCGGAGACCGACGCGCGACGTCGCGACAGCGACACGGCGACTCATTATCCGCTGTTTTAATCTATCGTCGATCTATGATGGCACATGTCGACGACGCTTATCAACTTTACACTATTACCAATATCTAGTTACAACATCCAATTCGATCTATGCAAACTTCAATTCCAGTAAATAAAATATTGAAAATTGGAGAATATGAGGATCCACAATGAGCACACTGCCGTTCACAATTTCCGTTTGAAGAAACCAATTCGTTTTCTCATATCCGAGGAATGTCTCAATCAATCCTTGCATGAAACCGTAACTCTCGGGAACTCTCGACTCGTCTGGAGTAAGTAACAAACTGGTTTAGTTTGCAAACTTTTGAAAGACAACAACCATTGTAAGAAGCCGCTCCTTTCTTGCTTTTATTAGATGAGGGTCGGTGCGGGGTCGGTGCAGCAGCAGCCACTTCTGAAAACGATTCATTGCAAACGTCATTTCCGTCGTAACGACGCCAGCGTCGCCTCTTCCCTTTCTTGTTATCTTCGCACAACTGTTCCGGTAAATGTGCGCTGTTCTTGATCATTTCCTCCTGGGCTCTCTCTCTGACCGCTCGCGTTTGAATTCAATAACGTCATCCTTCTTGAATCTGCTGCGACTACTGAGTCGCTCCATTAAATTAAAATATCGTAGGTGTTAATAAGCGGCGCGGTGGGTCACAATATAGAAAAGTTATTCTTACTATCTTTATAAAGCACCTCATTTGTACACAGCAGCCCCCAGCCACTGCTGCTGGCTTTAACGAGTTTGGAACTATGTACCCCACAGACTACTACATAATTATGTGTACCTCGCCGGCTGTGTTTCCGTCCTGTGCTAATTCATCTTTCGCACTAACAATATGATTATAATTAAAAAAAAAACTATAAGTAAGTGCGTGTCGGCTCACGGGCAGTGTAGGATTCCATATTAGTCCGTTATCAAATATAGCTTGATTCTGTTGTTCTTTATTCTGAACATAATAAGGATTTTGTATTTGGTACAAAATTATCCAACACCCAATTTCACCGACCATTGAAGCTAAAGTAAAAAAAGTTATATTTACCGCTATAGTTTTCCTAAAAAATGAAATGAAATCGACTATCCTCCTGAATTTTCCCAATTTTTTCTAGCCAGCAATTTACCTTTTAAAGGGGGAGGGGGACGCCCTTCTGGAACAAGCACTTTAAAGTATAGCTAAGTTTAGTTTTGAGCATTACATCGAAAAATAGTGATCCCGAAGTCATTTTAAAATACATATTCAACGATACCTCACACGATGGGGTAGACGAAGAAAATAAAATATTTTTCAAAATTTTACTTTACCACTTTGTAATTGCGAAATTTAAAAATTTCAGCTTTCTAGTACTAACGGTCTCTTAGCAAAACCTCGGACAGCCAGACAGACAGACAGACAGACGGACTTGACGAAACTGTAAGTGTTACTCGACGAGACTACGGAACCCTAAAAACATCGTGACACTTTGTTTCTCCAATGCCAATGGTATCTTGCTTTTAAAATAATGTTTTTCGTTACCTACCCCGGAAAAATAACAACTGCCAAAATTCCTATAGCTTTCAAAAAAAACTTTTTATAACAGAAAAAAGAGTTCTCTGAAAGCCTGCTTGGTTTTTGTCGGAATATCTATCTAGGAATGATTACCGCTGACAGCGCAACACCGCTGCACTACGCGTGCCGGAAATTCAATTCGTCACCAAGTTTGATTTTGCAAATTGAGTAATTGGATTTACTGATCGTCACCCAGTGGACTGTGGTTATTATCTATGAAGTAATGGTTGCTTGATGCTTTGCTTCCAATCACCAGATTTAATCAAATGTCACTTTTGAGTGCTAAAATTAGTAAATGATCAGCAAACTTAATCCCCAATTTATCATTAAACTAGCTGACCCACGCAACTTCGTCTGCGTCACATAGGTATATGAGAGAAAAAGCTCACAAAGGGAATAAATTTTCCCCGTTTTTGTATGTTTTTTCATTTATGCTCCGCTCCTATTGGTCGTAGCGTGAGGTTATATAGCCTATAACCTTCCTCGATAAATGGGCTGTCCAACACTAATAGCATGCATGCTTCAATAGCGTACTTTCCCATTGAAAGACATCTTCTAATGGGCCTCGTCGTTGTTATGAAATTACTAGCTTTTGCCCGCGGCTTCGCTCGCGTAGAATTTGGTCTGCCACATTAAGTTACGTGACATACTGATATTTTTTTAATGTACCTTCACATCGTACATCCCAGATTTCTAACTTCAAAATTAGTTTCCATACAATCTTTGAACTCCTATACCTAATATTTAGAGGGTATCTCTTGAGGGTGGAATTATCTGAATTCCTTTCTAAGTGCATAAGAACTCTGCAAATTTCAAAATGAGTCCAGTGGTTTCTTCATCAATCTTTACCTTTATGGTGTGTTTATAAAAAGTAGGCTTGTGCGGCCGCCGCCGCGGCGTTAGGCGCTCCGTTCAAGTCAATCATATCGTGATAACTTTTAAACTATTCGGCCAAATTACTTAGTGTGAAAGACAAAGTTTATCTACATTAAATACTTAATGCGAGAAATGTATTCATTTTGATAAGAGTTTGATAATTATATACTTAATGTGCATTGTAAAATAGTACCAAATTTAATTAGATTTATGGTTCACAATTTTGGTTGTACTGGCTTGCACATAAAAGGTAGATATATGCTGTCGTGGACTTTTATTTAGATCTACTTAAGACAAACAATCCTGCGGTACATCATCTTTATGTAACTCCATTGGTTTAGGCAGCGCACGCCAAGATAGCTCTCAGATGGAAGATATTTTTCCGACTTAATTGACACGTATCGTTATATTAAGACCAAAACTACATAAAATCATTATAAATTGTAGCCTATGTGTTATTCTGATGAATAACCTATATTACTGTAAAGTTTCATCCAAATCCGTTCAGTAGTTTTTTCGTGAAAGAGTAACAAACATACATCCATCCTCACAAACTTTCGCATTTATAATATTAGTAGGATAGGATTTTGTTACGCGAGTTATTTTAATTCAGTTATATTTCCCAAGATATACATCTAAATGAAATGGTGTAAATGGCAATTTTGGTCACAATTAAACGCTAAAGATGACTAACGTATTTATTTTGATAAAGATTAATACTATGTCTGTAAAAACACCTTCGCAAATGAAGCATTATTTATGACGAAATTTTAAAATCATAAAAATGGTTATTGTGAGTCAATCTTCAAAGATAGACATATGCTGTCGCGGCCTTTTTTTTAGAACTTTTTAAGAGCAATAAAAAGTTCTAAAAAAAACTTCCTTAGTACATAATTTTCATGTAACTTGTACTGTTTAAGCAGCGCACGCAACGGAAGCTCTCAAAAAGGAATCATTTTTCCCGTTTTTGCAACATTTTTCATTTATGTTCCGCTCCTATTGGTCATAGCGTGATGATATATAGCCTATAACCTTCCAGGATAAATGGAGTATCCAACACAAAAAGATTTTTTCAATTCCAACCAGTAGTTCCTGAGATTAGCGCGTTCAAACAAACAAACAAACAAACTCTTCAGCTTTATAATATTAGTATAGATTAGCACCAAAAACTTATCGATTCCATGAGCTAAACGCGAGTTATATCACTACTAAAAGTATATGATTCACTGATAGAAACAAGACCAGAAAATAAATGATATTCTTCAGGATATCTAGCTAAACATATTATTTCCAAAAAACAGTTAATTTTCAAAAACTCCTAAATATGTTTACATATTTTAGAAACAACACTGTGAACGTACGAGTAGTTACAAAGTTAGTATCTGTCAGTCCTTCAGTCAGCCACAATGATAGTAACGTGACGCGATGTGGAAAGCCGGCAGAGCCGTCGTGTTACCGGTCCAGTTTGCCCCGGCTAGCAGCTAGGCACGGCCCGCGGGAACACTTGGCTCCCGGCCATGCTGTCCGATTAACAGCCGAACCCGTTCATGTTTTATTTACATTTAAATCATGTTAATTGTAGTCCGCATTGATTTAGCAGCACCCGCAATTATCAATTAGTGTGATCTTCTATGAGTAAGTAGTAGTAACTCTGTCTGTCAGATAATCAGACTCTCAGATCAAGCACTGCTTGCACAATGTATGATACAAAGAAAAGCCTTGATACAAATAAGTGGTCATGAATGCTCACTTTGAATTGATAGAGAAAGAGATAATAACCGTCTTGTATGAGTGAAGTAAATGGTCATGCAGCGCTTACAAAAGAATTTTATGACCTGAAGTCGGTTCTGTAGGAAAGAAATGAGAGCTTCGGTTGTGAAGCTGCTGCAACGTGCACCTTACACTACCATGCATCCCGTTGCTACACTGATTCTGCTAGACCTGTAGCAGCACGTACTAACATCCTTCGCGACAATTTGGGAACAGATGAGCATTAGTTGTGTTGCCAGTGATTGTCGCGTTTCGAGTTTATATCCCAAAAAAATGCTAGACCGCAGGAAATCTGTTGGATGAGAGCAGCCCAAGCAAGACCAGTCGCGGTGACCACAGCGACTGGTCTTGGGCTGCTCTAATACGTCCAAAATACGGCCCCCAAATTATGTTTATATATTTATTTATTTTTATATTTTTGTTGACGTATTTTGACTGAAATCATGATGATGAGGTAGTGATAAGACCTATCTATCGGCCGTAAAATCGGCTTGCCCTGATCCGGGAAAAGTTTTATATTCATGTAATAATGAGAAGACAGCGTCATTCGACTCGTTTAGGTGTGGACGACACCACTTGACGTAGTGGCTGTTGGTTTTTTAGCGAGGAGTTCATGTTCTCTCAGTGGATATGAGTGCTCAAGGTGAGGTGGTGGAGCAACCATCCGACCTCGCGGCGCTGTGCAATGTGACCGAGGGCCTGTTAGCGCGCACACGTTACATTTAGCGACGCTAACGTCATCACAGCCGCTTCAAGCCTTTCAGAATATTATGCCGAAAATTAAGATATTAAAACGATTAACGATTATATTACGATCCCACAGGGGTAACTGGTTACGCATTAGACGAAGTTTAGAGTAGAGTGAATCTTTAGGGGAGGATTACGCCTAGCAGTGACGTAATGACGGCGTCGGCTGTGATGAGACCAACTTTCGAGTCTCATCTAATTTCTACCAGACGTACCTACTCGACTTGAAACGAACCTTAAAAAGTTACCGAAAGCTGCACGTGAATAGTCGACTTGATGATAGCATGCAAGTCATTCGGAACGGACAACTGCTCCGTTCCCGTTCCACAGTGAGCACAATGCAAATAAATACTTATTATGGTGAAAGCGTCTGGGTAACCGGCGAAATTCAAATTTTCTTACGGTTTTTTGGAATTTGCAGGCCAGTGCTGGGGCAAATTGGATTTCGCGGGCTACCCTGGAGTATCAGCCTTAAGTAAAGCCGCAACACCCACGTATTATTCACAAAAAAATATATGAAAAACAATACACAAGCAATAGTTGTCACCGCCCGCGCCAGGGAACTAGTTAAATAATACAACAGTCAAGTTACTGAACGGACGGGATTATCAATCAATAAGGAGAAAATCCCTGTTGGCAGTGGCCACGTGTTTTATATTGCTGATAATTCTGACTGTCCCAGCGTTTCCAATGATTTCATACTTTCAGGCAAAAACTGCACAACGCTGAGAGCAGATTCCACCGAATTTGATTATTAAACCGGGGGAAGGAAGGCGTGGCACGACACGGGATAGGGTTATTTAAACAAATATTTTTCACTGACGAATTCCTGTCATGTTTCTCTGATCACTGTATTATAATAGTATTAATAGCCTTTATTCAGATCAACTTAACCAGTATTCTAAATCAAACTTAAAACTTATTGTAAGTAATCATAATATTTGCTGCTTTTTCATCTTTTGCAGATCAGTTTACCAATCGACAAGGCCTCCTCCAAACTTTTCCATTCTGATCTTTCATTCCTGGAGCCACTCTGTTCTTCATTACTCCTGCCACTTTTCGTATATCATCGTCGCACCTTTTCTGTGGTCTGTTTCTTTTCCATTTACCACCTTTCATCACCTTTTCACCTTCTTACTCCGTTTGGTATGACCTCTTATTGTGTGCCCTGCCCATCTCCATTTGAGTATTTTAACTATCCGTACTACATATTTGGTTCTCGTTTTATTTCTGACTAGCTTTTGCCCGCGACTTCGTTCGCGTGGAATAGTGACTTCCAGCAGTTTTTTTTTTTTTTTTTAATAAAAACTATCCTATGTCCTTTCTCAAGTTCCAAACTATGTCTGTACCAAATTTCACACAAATCGGTTCAGTAGTTTAGGCGTGAAGCAAAGACAGACAGACAGACAGACAGAGTTACTTTCGCATTTATAATATTAGTTTGGATTTGGATGACGCAGTTTTTAGTCTGTCTGATATTTGGACATTCCGCATGCTCCTGTCCATATAGCATATTGGCAAGTCGCTAGTCTGTTTGTCATGTCTACGTAAAGTCCGTGTTTATCAGCCATGCATAAGATCGGCTAGTATGCAGGCGTTATACGAGTAGTTATATGTTATACAAGAGTGCAAAGTTGCTTTTTAACCGCGTGCTCAATTTGATGACCGAGCAAGCGAAGGTGCTTACCCCTTCACAGCGTATCGGCATGATTTTCTGTTATGAACTGGTGTAAACAATAGACAGACATGAGATTTCAGGAATCCCAGTACATTTGCTATCTTTACCTATCTCCGAAGTTCTTCATCAGATTTTCACCAAATTAAAACGGGATCACTTTGAGAAAGTACGCTTCATAAAACTACCCCAATCGCTTCTGGAGTGCTTATAAAATTTGAAGAGTTCTCTCTTTATCTCCAGGATCCCATCATCAGATCCAGACTTGAAGATTATGGGACAACCTGGGAAAGATACCCTTTCACACAATAAAAAAAAAACAAAATCAGCCCAGTCATCTTCGAGTAATCTTGGAGCATTGAATTGATAACCTCCTCCTTGTTGAAGTCGTTTAATAACGACGTTATGGTAGGTGACTCAAATATCCGGATAGCCTATGAAAGATTCCGCCAAGGATCGTTAAGAATTTAAGAGTTACGTTCATTTGTCATGGATCTATAATCAGGTTCTCATCAAACTGCCTTTGAAGTACATCCTTTTCAATAAAATAAAAGAAAAACCATACATGTCACGGTAATAGACTTTTCGAAATTTGGGTGTATCGTACCCTTCTGCGTACCCCCTCAGAGCATACAGGTGTGATGTTCTGTCATCATGTTATATAAACAATAATTATAGACAACGAAGCGATTGCAGCCATTATTGCAAATCTGTCTATTTTTGAAGAGTTCCATTGTATATCTCCGAAGATCAGCATCAGATCTTCAGCAAATTAAATTGAGACCAAACAAAAAGCACCAGTTTTAAAAAAAAAGAATCATCAAAATCGGTTCACCCAGTCGAAAGTTCTTTGGTAACAAACCCTGTCATAATCTGGGTGTATTGTGTACAATGCACGCCTGAGGGGGTACCCCTTCAGAGCATACAGGCGTAATATACCGTCATGATGTTGTATAAACAATAAATAACGAAGCGATTGTAGCAATCGCTGCAGATTTTCCGTCTATTTTTGCAAGAGTTGCATTGTATATCTCCTTATTGAAAACCTCCTCTTGGAAGTCGGTTGAAAATACCAGATTGTAGCTTCAATGAAAGCAAGTAGAACAAATGGTTTCCATATTATGATGCGGGGTGCGGGGGGCTCTCTTCTCCAACTCTCTTTTAACCCTACATTACTACTCATGTTGCGACATACAAAGAAACTACTCATACGCCCGCGAGGCGCATCATATTGATAATGATTTTAATCAAAACCTATAAGTATGATTGATATGTTTGGACTGTTTTTATAATTGTGTATATTACTAAAAAGTGAAAAACATAATTTTAAATAATTATTATAATATTTTCATTATGAAATCTTTAATCAAATAAATATTATGAAGAAATTTCTGGAACTTGGGCAATTAAACAGTATTCTCATTAAAAATTGGAAAAAACAACTTTAAGTATACACTTCTCTTATAAATTGTAAATTATGAAGTAATTAACTAAAAAAAACTAACAAATTAACAAAAAAAAATATTTTACATACAATTTGATTAAGACCGTAAAACTTACATACAAGCTACTCTTACGTCTTTGGAGCGCCAAGGGTAGTATAGTAATATCTAAAAAACTAGCACACTTACCGTAACGCAACCACCGTCCTGCGACACGTGCTAGCGATGACTGAGATGTCCTTGAACGTGAATGCCATACGCGCGAAGGATAAAAAGAGAGAGCAAAATATCAAAAACGTGGGCGCCTCTGCGACGTAGAGTAGTAATCTAGGGTTAAATATATTGAATATACAGAAAAACAGTAATAATTAACAATCGGCAAACGGAAACCAAAACCAACCGAAGAAACTGGCAACAATGAAACAAGAATACACCACACATAAAGTACTTACGGGATTTTATCCGTGATTGTTTTGGTTTCTACGAGCACCCGATATTTCGACGCTACTGCAAGCATCATGATCGCAGGATACTGAAGAATACTGAAGAGGTATGCGGGTGGGACGAAAATTATTAATTATGAGCAGACAAATCTGTCTACCCTCTTTCTTAGTCTTTCATTACGCGCACTACTGGAACTTGATTGTAAATCACGAAAGAACGCACTCACAGTATCACTAGGTTTTTCTTTATAATGGAGACGCATGTTAGTTTTTATTAGGTTTATCACTGGATTCCACGTACGGTGATAGTTTAAAACCGTCCTCACGATTGAAATTTTTATATTTTGAAATTTTAATAGCTTCTCTCGTTAACCTTAGTGTGCGTCCACATTGCGAGCCTATCGCGGTTGCGACGACGGGCGCAAATTATCAAACAAATGAAACGCGCCTTTGCGTCCATAGTGTAGTGATAAGGCGGAAGCCTAGCGCGACGGGACTGAGCGAGACAACTCGCGTAGTTTTCAAACGTTCCCGTCCACGCGTTCTGGCCGCACTACGGGCCTAGTCAGCAAGCGACATAACGCGCGGGTAACGGGAGTAACAAACCAATTCGATGTTGTCGCTCGGCGTATGCGCGTCTGTATATTGTTTGTTGTAAATCTATGTGTAAAAAAGTATTATGTAAAAATGTATCTCTAGTGTTCAAACCCTCCCATCTCAGGATCAGACTGTCTAGTAAAAATATCAAATCCTCGTCCATTGTTTGCAACCCCTGAAATACGTCGAACCGCTACAAGAGCTCGCGCGTCACTGTGGCCACCGCACGCCACAGCTCGCCGCGCCCGCCTCAGGCCCCAGTCACCACGCATTCAGTGTGGACGCACAGTACCGGTCTGTTGACAACATTTTTGGTTTATAAAACTCAATCCAGTGATTTGGCCCCGAGTCCAGCAGATGTTCAGCTATGACCGATTTGTGTCTCTCATTGGTTTTCACTGCCTTGATGTGCTCATTAATCCGGCATGAGAAGGTTCGTTTTGTTTGTCCAATGTATGAGCTGCCGCAAGTGCAGTCAATTTTGTACACCCCAGGATGTTCCAAGGGCAGTAGAAACCAAAGAAAACCACGAATAAATCGCGTAAGTGTACTGAAAAACCGTGAAAGTCTAAAACAGTCCAACAATACACCAATCTCCCTCTATCACTGTACTTGCTATGCTACATTGTACTATGCTATGCAACATTGCAACTAAAGCTTTGATCATCATACGCACACACATATATATTTTCCGCGACGTGAGGTAGTCGTCAAGGAAGTCTTATCAGTTCAAACGTTCGCTGTACTGCTTTTCCGGATAGCGATTTCATATGATAAGAATGATATTTTTGCGTCGTTATCAATCACGGTAGATGTGATTGTTTCAGTGTATACAAAGTGCGAAAGATTAGCCGCAGCAAGGCGCTGGAATAGGTAGGTATAGAATGTTGCGCAAAAGAGGCGCCACGCGCCGCGACCGCGTCGTGTCGCCTGTTGCAGATTAGTTAAGTGCCTCCATCATCCGTCGCTCCGAATGCAATTCCGTGATGTTTGATTGACTAGATCCCTCTCTTTATCTCCGGTCGGAAATAATGAATCACATCAAATGAGAACCATCCGGAATTTCAGAGAATATATTACGAGACACGTGATCTAAGTCGTTATAAGTCAAGTAATGTCGTCCGAGCGCAAATAATATTGAACGCGAGGCGATACTCGCTCGGAGCTAAGCGGCCGAAGCTTTCGCTCGAACACTCACAATGATGTGCTGGCCTATAAACGTTAATCCTCTGCAGGAACAGAACATGTTATATTTTATTGTTAAAATAACGTTCCGCACAATCGCAGTAGACACGTTGAATGGCTCGGTAGCCGGGGTGCCGGCCGGCCGGTTGATAAATAAAGCACAACTCATTGGGCGATTGTGCACTACAAGGAATTTTACTGTCCGAACATCCGACTTTTTACGGTCCGAAGTGGCATGAAAAAAACGGATAATTGGCTTGTGCACTTGTCCGTCTTTACTCGGATGATACGCCTCAGTTTAGGGTAGCTCTGTCTTTGAAACTACACGCCACGCACGCGAAATTACTCTGAACGATGAGTTTCTTGGAACGTCGGCAGTTCCGTTCCGGAATGGGGAAAAGTAAAATGTCGGACGGTAAAATTACGTATAGTGCACAAACTAGTAATTATATATTATATGGCGTGCCATATCGGACCGTAAAAAATCGGACTGCCGGACAGTAAAATTCCTTGTAGTGCACAATCGCCCATTGTGACCACTGCCGCGCTGTTCGTTGTTACTCGTTCATAGCTTTTTCGGGTAAATCCTAGAAATCAGCTGCATCTAGGTACACGGGAAGCCACATAGAACATGGTTGGAAAGTGTTCGACAAATTATGATAAGCATTATCTATCGAACTTTTGTTGTATTTTTCGTGAAATTGGATCGAGTATTTTTAATTTTATTGTGCCAGTACCCTATAAAAATGTTGATTCCTTTGAGGGTGTCGAAATAAACTTACGGTTTTGCGGCATAAATGGCTGTATCTACTAGGTATCTCTTTTTTAGGTTATTCGTGGACCGTGCTATATATATATAGGCTATAATACTATATTATATTTTGATACAAGTGGAGAAAAAGCTTTTTATTGTATTCGAGGCGGAATGATTAATTTTTGAGCCGAGAACTGCAATAACAAACGTCAAATCGCGAAAAGAAAAACAGACGTTCCCTAATTACTGGTATCTATATTATAGGACGGTTTCTAGCGTTGGTCACCAGTTCATCACTGTAAAAGTTGTTTATTATGATTTGCACAACGACCTCTTTTAGGAGTTCAGTTGTTTCAGCGTATGTACTCTGGAGCCGTCACGTCAGTGTAAAGGGAGTCATAGTACACTGACTGCTTATAATTATATATTGATACACCTTATATACAATGCGTAGCTTTGTCGAACCACGCGAGCGACAACAGTAGGAAGACAATCCACCACGTCGCAGTTCCATCGAAAGCCTCAATATTATAAACAAAGCAAAGCATGATATATACCTACTCGTACGTAAGTCCCGGTACCTAATCGTCTACCGCTGAACGTAGCCCCTCTACCTACCTAACCTTCACTGCATTTTAAAACCACACCACCAACTAAACGAACAGTGAACTTATCTGCCGCGTGATGTTCAATTTGTATTGAACATACCAGAATAATATATAATATCACAAACTGTTTAACAATTTGGTAGGTTAAATCTAGAATAGAAAACTATGAATATTTCAGTTCTGAAATGCCACGTTCCCATATAGGTAGTGTCCGCAACACTCACTCTCCACTGGACACGTCTTTAAATAATTTAAAACTTTTCTTTCATTTTATGTTTTCAGTGTAAACATGAAATTTCGTTTGAGGATAATGACTTTATCCGCTGGTTGAGCGGAGCTTACAAACTTTGTGAATACTTTCATTTGATTTTGCGTCGACTTTATAAAATATCGTGGTTTAATGGAATTAACTGCGTTGTGTACCTAACTGTAACGCGGATCGTTTACAAAGGTGATCCAATGACTATTGTTTTACGATTTAGCGTGTCACGCATCTCTGATGTATTATAAATGTGTACGAGTATGTAGATAAATATCAGAGTTTTTCGTTGTTGAAACATGTGCTGCATCTGATTGCGAAAGTTTAAAGTTTATTTGTGTCCGTTTTGTATCGCAGTGTACGTCGCGTCGTATGTGGATCATGACGGATTTAGCACCAACTAGTCAAAAGGCGTCAAGACCAAATGTTGCGATGTAGCCGCGACACCGGTACACCGCGGTGCATGGGTCGCACGAGGAGCGCGGCGCGGCGCGTGCCGCGTGCGACATATGCCGCGACACAAATAGACATCTTGTCGCGAGACCAAAGGGACAGACAGCGCGCAGCGGCGGCTGCTCATTCAACTAGCAGCGCGCAGCGTCTTCACGATGACTGATGTACGAGTTCAAGTGCCCCTGACAGTCATGAGGGTTTATACTTCATTGTTGAGCTGGTGTCAGTGGTGGACCGGGGTGTACTTACATATTCTGGTACACTAATCCAATCCTGTGATCAGTCGCCGCTGTGACAGATGATATACTTATTCTCGTAGGATTGGGCCAGACAGAAGATTCGTACAAGTAACAGGTCCTTTGATAGTCTAGTTCACAAGTCCGCAACTGTCCGTGTCCACAGTAGATCCTCAAAGCATACAGCAGAAGGGAGCGCGGGAGATAAGGCCGTTGGACTGTGCTCTGCGGTGGAAAGTTCTGCCGCTGTCATTAGCCCCGGACCCGGTGCTGTTGACAGAACAGCGTATATTTAGCGTCGTCTGTCATGCGCTTGATGCGCTGAGCCGCTATATTATGTTTCAATACACTAATAGAAATGCCTTGCTTGGTATGTTTGTTCGACTTCCGCGACTCCTGGTAACACGGCGTTCACACGAACTTGTGTGCGCTCGCAGGAAAACTGTAATCCTTTGGATGTTTGTTCGTCGTTATTAAAATAATCTTCATCTAGATCGTCATTCACTGGAAGTCTGAGGGTGGACATTGCCGACGATGTTCCGATGTTCGCGGGCAAGCCAGAAACTGCACAGAACAGAGAGGTTTGAAGGGAGAGAAGGGAGGCCTTTGCCCGGCAGTGAGGCACAATGTGGGCTATAAAACTAAATAAAATATATATATTACCCGGGGGCCAATTCTGCTATATTATAACTCGTCACTCCAACACGATTCCATTTCCATCCTAATCTGCTAAATTCACAATGGTCGATCATTGGTCGGTCAATGGTGTCGTAATAAAATTATGTTTTAATTACATTGCCGTATTTCCATTATTATAAAACCCTCAGTACAAATGGTTTTCGAAGTTTACTACTAAATGCGAACATTTATTCATGCCAGATTTCATTTATATAATATGTTTTTACACATTTGTCAAAATATACGAGATTACCATTCAATGACATTTCTTTCAATGGTGTGTCAGTAGTTGACCATTGAAAAGTCATAATGACGCCATTATATTAGTAGATTACCAAACTTGACAAGACAAATCAATGATCGACTATGCTGACACTATTGTAATAGCAGACTTGAGGCCCAGTGTTTGTGACGTGTGTTTTACTTGAGCATAAATGACATCTAAGCAAACAATATAATCCTGTGTTCAGTGGGTGTTTAAAAATGTTTACAGTTCACAACACAATACACGTTAGTTCTCTCCGAGGAGGCGGCAGTATCAGTATAGCAGATTTAATTTCGTAAATGTCGCGTCGAGCTCGCGGACGGTATTGTGCTCGTTTTGTTGCGAACGAGACTTGTCTGCATCAACGTGCCAGCCGAGAGGTTTGCGCAGAAGTCTCAGGAAGTAGTGCGATAACAAATCAGGCAGGCGACATGGAACACCAGTGTGTCGCAGAATGAACACTGTTCGTCGCAACGTGTTGTAGAGATTGACTCATCTCAGTTTTTAGGGTTCCGCACCACAAAAGGAAAAAAACGGAACCCTTATAAGATCACTTTGTTATCCGTATGTCTGTCAAGATCCTTTATCTCGGGAACGCGTGTAGGTATCGAGTTAAAATAAAATCACAGACTCAGGTCAACATTTCCTTGAAGCTGTGATTAAAGCAAACTTCTAAGGTCTATGTTCACCAAAAAGATGACAGACTGATTATCTAAATCAGCTGTTTAAAACGCATTTTTGTATAGGAACATGTCACAGTGACAGCTTTTTTTAGATAATCAGACGGTTATCTTTTCGGTGAACATGTACCTAAGTAAACGTATTAAAAGCTACGAGCGTTTATGCCGATTAAATGGATGTGTAATAAATGAAACATTTAAAACGTATATCAATCGATAGCTGGCATCAATACAAACAAGTTTTGTACGAAATAGTTAAGAAGAAGTTAAGAGCAAAACTATCACAATTTTCATACGTCCTACGCAAAATTAAAAAAACTACAAACCTTCAAACGGCACTTGTCACGTACTATGCATACGCTCAGGCATGGCTCAACTATGGGGTCATGCTGTGGGGAAACAGTACCGATTCGCAAACAATATTTATTTTACAAAAGAAGCTGAAAATCCTACTCACTTCCCTGTTTATATATTTTTGAATTATGTAAATTTGTCAGAAAATACCCAGATTTTTACACCACTTGTGAAGAAACACAAACTAGGTACACCTTTCGACACAACAAAAACAAAATAATCATACCCCAATCCCGACTTAAAATGCACTCGACCGGCCCTTTAGTTATGTCCACAAAAATTTATAATAAATTGCCAAATGACATTCGAGAAGTAGACAAAATAAATGTATTTATTAATAAATTAAAACAATTTCTGGAATCCAAGGCATACTACTCAGTAAAGGAGTTTGTAGATGACAAATCGTTTGCAAAATAAAATTATTCGCTCGCGTTAAATGTAGGAAACCAAATATATAATTAAATAATAGTATATAATTTAATAATAATAAAACATAGTTCTAATAATTGCAAAATAATTATCTACAATAAAGTAATCGTTATACATAACTCATTACACCTAATACAGAGACCTAATAATTTTAAAATATATAAACATAATTAATCATAATTTATATACATCTAATAATTTATAGTAATATTATTGAATTGCTCTTCCTCTCTCCTAATGTTGCTGTGCCCGACAGGGTCCATATTGATTTTATATTATTTTGATAACACCATCTATGTAATACATATGGAATGCAATAAAGATTTGAGTATTGAGTATTGAAACAAAACGTTTGATTTGATCGGACACACATAAAACAAAACGTTTGATTTGATCGGACATACATAAAACAAAACGTTTGATTTGATCGGACACACATAAAACAAAAAGTTTGATTTGATCGGACACACATAAAACAAAACGTTTGATTTGATCGGACACACATAAAACAAAACGTTTGATTTGATCGGACACACATAAAACAAAACGTTTGATTTGATCGGACACACATAAAACAAAACGTTTGATTTGATCGGACACACATAAAACAAAACGTTTGATTTGATCGGACACACATAAAAAAAAACTTTTGATTTGATCGGACACACATAAAACAAAACGTTTGATTTGATCGGACACACATAAAACAAAACGTTTGATTTGATCGGACACACATAAAACAAAACGTTTGATTTGATCGGACACACATAAAAAAAAACTTTTGATTTGATCGGACACACATAAAACAAAAAGTTTGATTTGATCGGACACACATAAAACAAAACGTTTGATTTGATCGCACACACATAAAACCTGACACTTTAGAACATTTTGTCTCAGACAAAACTTGCTTTTATTAATGCCAGATATCGATAGATACACGTTTTATGCGTGTCTGATCAAATCAAAATTGTGCTGAAGATGCCATTAGTGAATGGACTTGAACTTTGATAGCTCAAATATCTCGGAAACGTGACACTTTAGAACATTTGGCCTCATGCAATACTTGTTTGTATCTCAATCAATATAATCAATAGCTATCGATTTATACTTATAGGTCCTATGCGTGATTGCTACTTTGAAAAAAAAAATGCGGAAGTTAACACAGCCACGCTTCATACAAACATCTTCCAAGCCAGAAACAATGTAAAGGAATATGTGGTATAATAATGAAATACGTACAAGTTTATAACGAACCTTCGCTTCGGTGCGCGAGTACAACTCGCACTTGGCCGGTTTTCTTTTAAACCATTCATAAGGAGAAAATCGTCAAACTATTTCTGGAGCAAGACTTCTGTCTTTGTGTTCAATGCTCGTAAGTGAAGATACAATAAAGCTGCTGGCCTGCGGGACACCTCATCCATAATGCAGGTGCCAGGGTTCTACTCTAGCACGACGCGACTCCCATTTACAACCGGCACATTAAGTGCCTCTCTGCACTTAGTCGACTCAAACTAATTTATTGAAGAAAAGTAAACTTCGATAATTCTCTATGTACTTGTATCACAATGTATGGTGGTTATTATTGAAAGAAAGGCTTCCTTCTTCAATGTTTTGACAAGTTGTCACTCCTAAGTGCAATTTGAAATTGTTCTGTAAACACATCCATCACGTAAAGCTGTTTCTTGTTGTAATTTGGACAAGAAATACACTCACCGGCACGGAATCTTGGCCAAGCGCGTATTTCGCGATAACAAGAGCTTTAAGTGTTTCCTATGATTATTTATTATGAAGGTTGGTCTAAAAAATGTTTACCTTTAGTTCAAGAGGGTAATTTATCATGTTTGAGTGCAATATGACGTTATTTTTAAGTTTTAGTTGAACCCGGTCATCTGAGCGACTAAGTTGCTGTTTTAAATTTGTGTTTTGTGAAAGTTTATTGTTAGGTTATTCAATTATTGTGATATCGTACTGTTACTTCAATAACTAAAGGTGATTTAATTCCAATAAAAATGCCATTAACACCACCACAGGTTGCACAAGCTGTAGCATTGATCGAACAAGGGCTGACACAGCGAGAAGTTGCTGTTATACTGAATGTACCACGTTCATCGATGCAGTATGCGCTGAAACGATACCAGGAGACAGGCCGCTACTCCCGCAGACCAGGCAGCGGAGGCGTCAGATGCACATCAGCCCGGGATGACCGCTTTATTGTCCTGGAAATTTTGAGAAACTGCTACCTCACCGCTGTCGAGATACGCCAGCGACTCCAGTTCACAAGAGGTGTCAATGTTAGTGAACGTACAGTGAGAAGACGAATGGAGGAAGTGAATTTAAAAGCTCGTAGACCAGCACGCGGCCCAGAACTTCTCAGACGTCACCGAGTAGCTCGACTTCGATTCGCACGAGAACACGTCAACTGGACCCATGAGCAGTGGGCTGGAGTACTGTTCACAGATGAGTGTCGAATCGCTTTACGAGCTCCAGATGGTCGGGAGCGAGTGTGGAGAAGAAGAAGAGAGCGGTTTTTACCCATTACCACCACACAAACTGTTAGTTTTCATGGAGGCTCTATAATGGTTTGGGGAGGAATAAGTTCCGATACACGTACGGAGTTAGTTATCGTCGATAACCGATTAACGGCAACACGATACATCGAGGAAATTCTTCAGGAACACGTGTTACCATATTCAGGGTTTATTGGGTTTGACGAATTCCTCCTAATGCACGATAACGCGCGCCCACACGTTGCACATTGCGTGGAAGAATACCTTACAGAGGTTGGTATTCAAAAATTGCAGTGGCCAGCGCGTAGTCCAGACTTAAATCCAATAGAGCATATCTGGGACATGCTTAAAAGAAAAATAAAGTCCTCCTCCAACCCGCCTGAAACTCTGAACCAGCTTCGAAATGCGGCACTGACCGCTTGGGAAAGCATACCACAAGTTGAGATCAGAAACATCATCCAAAGTATGCCAGAACGAATGCAAGCTGTTATCGGGGCTAGGGGAGGAAACACCCGATATTAAAATGCAAAAACAACGAAGACTTTTTGGTTATTTTTCATTTTGTGTTCTTTTTAAATTGACAGTGTTATAACCAATATTTTTGTGAAACTGCTTATTTTTTTAAAAGATTACTGCTGGTGCATCATTTTTTCAATAACTGAGCTACAACACCATAAAAAACCCTAATTTAGTGCATAAACCCATAATATAATGAAAATTAAATATTTAAATAGAAATTATCGGCAAGTTATTGGTGGCCAAGTTTCCATGCCGGTGAGTGTACTTTTCTTGTGAAAATATGTAAATTGTCAACTAGGAAGTAGGTCGCTCTTAGTAGAACAGTTTTATAAAATATATACAAAACATACCTTTCAAACTTACGTCGAAACGGAACAGGTAATGCGTATGGCGCACGTGCGCACAGTCCTTGTCCTGTCTCACAAACAGAACGTATTGGAGGCCGACCCTTATGTTATTTTTTGTGTTCCCCTGCTTTATGCCCTAGAATAGAAGTACGCGTCACACAGTAAGAGCTTCCTTGGGCTTTTGTATTATATTTCAAGACCCCGAGTTCAATAAGTTGCTTCCCAGATACGGTTGAAGAAATGTTAAACACGTTGTTTTGTTCAGAATAACTTGGAAAACTTCGTAGTTGGAATATTTATTATGTTAACAGTTTTCATTTAATGATTCCACTTGCTTATCTATACTTATAATAAATCTGTAGAGAGGTCAATTCTGTACATGAAATATATTTACAAAATAACTATCGGGGGGTGATTAGTGATCGATACTGATGCCAAAAATGCAATCAGTAAAATTTTTGTCTGTCTGTCTGTCTGTCTGTCTGTATGTTATTTATAGAAAAAAAAAACTACTCGACGGATTTTAACGAAACTTGGTACAATTATTCTACATACTCCTGAGCAGGTACTAGTATACTTTTCATCACGCTACCATTAATAGGAGCAGAGCAGTGAAAGGAAATGTTGGGAAAACGGGAGAAGTTACTTGGTTTTTTTAGCTTCCGTCGCGTGTGCAGCCTTAATGGTTAAAGCTACATAGAAATCATGTATAACGGAAATATTCCACATAAAATTATATAAAAAATATCCCCAGACAGCATATGTCTATCTTTTATAGTGGACTCACAATAACACGTGTAACTCCCGATAGCTTAGCAGTTCGGAGAATAAATGTGAATGTAAGTTTGTTTGTTGCGCTTTCACGCGACAACTACTGAACGGATTTGGATGAAATTTTGCACACAGATAGTTTATAACCTGGATTAAAACATAGGATACTTTTTATCCCGGCAGTAAGATTCCATGGGACAATAATCAAACTTCACGCGGGCGAAGCCGCTGGCAGAAGCTAGTTTTGCATAAAACCTTTAACTACACAGAACTTTCTACTACCTTTTTACCGTTATAGTGTATTATTACTTTATGTATTTATTACCATCACATGTTTCCTGTGCCATTACAGATGACAAATCTAATACGACAAAGTAACTTAAGTAAATATATGCTTACAAATATTTTGTTTAATTATACACAAGCTACACTTGTGTACTATCTTCTATACTAATACTATAAAGCTGAAGAGTTTGTTTGTTTGTTTGTTTGAACGCGCTAATCTCAGGAACTACTGGTTGGAATTGAAAAAATCTTTTTGTGTTGGATAGTTCATTTATCCAGGAAGGTTATAGGCTATATATCATCACGCTATGACCAATAGGAGCGGAACATAAATGAAAAATGTTGCGAAAACGGGAAAAATGATTCCTTTTTGAGAGCTTCCGTTGCGTGCGCTGCTTAAACAGTACAAGTTACATGAAAATTATGTACTAAGGAATTATTGCTCTTAAAAAGTTCTAAAAAAAAGGCCGTGACAGCATATGTCTATCTGTGAAGATTGACTCATAATAACCATTTTTATGATTTTAAAATTTCGTCATAAATAATGCTTCATTTGCGAAGGTGTTTTTACAGACATAGTATTAATCTTTATCAAAATAAATACATTAATCATCTTTAGCGTTTAATTGTGACCAAAATTGCCATTTACACCATTTCATTTAGATGAATATCTTGGGAAATATAACTGAATTAAAATAACTCGCGTAACAAAATAATTTCATAACAACGACGAGGCCCATTAGAAGATGACTTTCAAAGGGAAAGTACGCTATTGAAGCATGCATGCTATTAGTGTTGGACAGCCCATTTATCGAGGAAGGTTATAGGCTATATAACATCACGCTACGACCAATAGGAGCGGAGCATAAATGAAAAATCTTACAAAAACGGGGAAAATTTATTCCTTTTGTGAGCTTTTTCTCTCATATACCTATTAGACGCAGACGAAGTTGCGTGGGTCAGCTAGTCATTAATAGCCATGAACTATTGTAGCATTTAGTTAATTCCATCAAATATCTTCTGAACGATAACAATGTATTTTTTATATTCTCTTAAGTTGTTTCTGAAAAAAAAAAACAAAAATGAAATTTATAATTATTATTTTTTTACTTAAAAAAAAACAACACTCTTAATCGTTCTGAGTTTGAAGATCGAGTTTATTTATGACTTTCAATTCCCGAACGACGAAAAAGTGCAGTATCTTACGCATAAAACTAATTGTAGGAGAGTTAAGTGCATTTCAGGTATAACAAACAATAGGATCTTCTTATGGTACGATTTCCATATACATTAGTCCAACGTTGCAAGAACAATCAGGACATTTTAATTGGATATACATAGTAGTGTCGGTTATACAATAATGTCACAGTCACTCCGTACCAAATAAGGACACCGACTACGTACTTATCCTTTGATTGAGATTATATGTTTGTCCTCGTATCGGAGAATCTATCTCCGGTGCCGGATGATGGCAGGTCCAGTGATTGCACGACATCCGCAGCTCGGCGCGGCTGGACCCGGCCCACTGACGCGAGAGATCACAGATGCTATCTCGCGTCCGACCATCTGTCCAGCCTCACCAACTAAAAGAAAAGTTCCTGAACAAAATCTTTAAAACCCGCGTCGGACACGCAAAACTTTTCTCGACATCAATGCTCATTTATAAATCGCAGCCGCAGACTATCTTCCCATTAACGTCGGGAGACAGTTCAGTTCAGTTTTATTGTTTGACGCCATTTACCAATGAAAAAGTAACAAATTAATGTGTGTGTCGTTGAGTAGAGTTATTGTTGTCGAGTAGGCGGTCGCTGCCCGAATCTGGTCGAAGGTGGCCGAAAGTGGCCGAAAGAGGGAAACTGCGAGTGACAAACAAAGTAACCGAGTGTGCGTGGCGGGTCTGTGGCGTGCGTGTGAATGTGTGTGTATGCGTAAGCGGGCGGGTGTCTGTGCGACGCGGCCTTCGCCTCGACCGGCGCGAGGGGGCACTCCTGACTCTCACGGATCCCCTACCAAGATTTCATAAGGCACGATACAAGCCCACTTCTTTCTAGCCCTAGTATACGTTATTAATTCAAGCTCTACATTAATTTCAAACGTGACTAGCACGATCAATATTATCAATCAGTGTATCTAAGCTTCGACCATGAAACAGTTCGTCCATTGTTTCCTTGTGTATATTGTTTCATTGACTCTCGTCAGTTTAATGGTCTACTTTTCAGTATCGTGTTCTGATCCAATTGTTTGGAACGCATTACTTCTTGCTTCCTACAAGTGGTCTATATTAGATCTATTTAAATGAGAGGAGAACTTATAGGAAACTTGTAAATAATTTGGTATTCCTGAGGAACTTTCTACAGATTCTAAGCTTCAGACTTGAGCGATCGCACTCTTGGAGCTTTCAGTTAACTTAACCTTTACTGTTGATACAAGTTTCGTATAAGCGTACCTGCTAACAAAATTATGGATCGTTGTGTCTGATTTAATAATGTAGAATTAAAAACTTACAACTACTCTTCATAAACAATCTTTTACCGTTTGGGGACCACTTGAAAGTAAAGTTTTGACACCGCGCGATGCAGCGATACCTGGCTCTGCTAGGAGTCGGCTCAGATGTATAATGTGAGCATGTAGAAAGGTCCAGTACTCAGTAATAACGCGCACAGGCGCATGTGTCAGTAATAACTCGGGACGAAGACACACTGGCCCACTGCTCCTATTGAGGCATATAGATGATGAGCCGCACCGCACAGCACCGCTCCTCACCGCACTCGCCGCAAGATACTTAAATACCTAACATCAATATAACTTCAAAATGCTTCGTTCTTTTAGTACAGCTATTCTGTATGTTCCATTCTCAACACTTCCCTAAACGCTACAATGTTTTTTAAAGTTTTATATCAAGTTATTAGTTTCAGTCACAGAGACGAAAGCATTTAATTCAAACGAGTTTTGTTTTTTAATATATTGGGCATTTATAGCTCCTTCCTTACGAAGCATAGTACCTAATCTTTTGTTTTGCGCGGAGAGCTATTTAGTTTTATTTTATTTAGTAATGGTGTTTCATGACGTACACCAGCGCACCGCTTTAAAAATCAATGTCCCACTTGTCAATAGGCTACCAGTTTGCGTGCGTGAGGGGAACTCCTTTGTGTCCCTCGCTGTTGAGGAAACAACAGCGTCGTGAGGAGCTCGGCGGCGTGGCGCCATCTCGCGGGGCCTCGCTGAACTGCGCATTCCCGACTACTGACCCGGTTTCTCAAACGATCCTCTTTTATCAATGATAGATTGCTTACCTACTGATTAGCACTAAAACTTGCGTAGATACTTAATCACATTCATTTGTTATCGTACCAGATATGTACACTGTATTAGTATTACTATAACAACAACACAAAACTCATACTAATTTCAAATGAACCAATTCGACACAAACACAAACGTTAAGCAAGTCCACAAATTGCGCGGTAAAATGAAAGTCTATTGTGTGAGACAAACAAATGAAAACTAAAACGAGTAATGGCTACCGACGGCGACGGTACCGACAGTACATACACAGCACAAAGGGACGTTTACAACCCGCATACAAGTTTCATATGATTTTTACGGAAATTTTTGGTGGACATAAAAAAAACAAAAAAGACTGGGTCGCCAATTCTAGCGTTTAGGCCGCGACGCGACCTGCGACACATGAGCGATTAAAACAAGTAAATGAATGCTCACGTAGGTATATGGCTACACTGTACATCAAATCTTTGATTTCTTTATGCGATCGAAATTTCATTACTGTAATCACGGCATCGGCTACAACAACATAGCGAAATTGAAGCGAATTAATTAGAAAATACGCCGGAATCTCGCTTGTAATGTAGCCATACCATGTTTTTCTCGTTTCGCTCTTCCAGTCGCATCTTCCCACTTTGGTTTTCCATCGGCTGACAAAGGTTTTCGTTCATAAACTTCTTAGCGTGCCGGTGGCAACCTACATTAATTCCCCCAGGAATCCACTACGAGTTTAATTAATACTTAAAACAAACATGAAAAAAATAGGTTATAGTTTAAATTAACAGTAAGTCAGTTTATTAGTAAGTATCAATATCATTGGTAGAGGAAATAGGAAAATTTTGTAAAACTTTAGTTTTTTATTACCTACTAAGCACAGAAAATAGGGACTGTTTAGATGCAAAACTAGTCAAAACAATAAGTGTATCCGTGTTAACGCTGGCCTCTAGTTCCGGGCTTCGAAACGAGTCGTTAGGGATCGACGGGGCTTTTTTTGTACGGACGCGGGGCTCAAAACAGCAGTCACTGGTGGTCCCAGTGGTCGCTACTGGTCGACAGTGGCCGCCTCACGCCTCACGCCGCGCCGCGCGCCTGCGACAAGTATTTGACCTACATGGATAATGTGGATTAAGGGGCAGCATACGATTTACTTTATTCGGCCGCCGGAATGTTTCTTGTGATAGGAGTTTTATGAGCTCAATTATTATTTATTTATTTCATTGAAACATAGATTAAAGTCTTATCTTAAGAACTATGCCTCATAAAACCACCACGGTTTTTCGGTGCTACGGAACAAACAGTTTTATTAGTACGGATACCTACTTCTTTAACTTATAAAGTAACTAAATAATATCATAATTATAAATAAAGGAAATATCTTAATATCAAATGACTTATACAGGGTGTAAACCACCTCATCACAAAGCCGTTAGCCAAGCATTCTGTACATTAAAACAAGTAAGTTTACGCAAAAATTTTTGCTGGGAGACAACTTTTTTTTTGAGGTCATAAATCACGATTTGTGGTAGAACTCAATGTAACGCGCTTAAAACATTGTGCTGATGGATGGATTGAATAGTACGGGGATCGTGGAGGTGTTAAAATTTAAAATCTTACAAAAAAAACTGGTATTTAAAAAAACTTGTCAAAAAGTTGTAACTTTGACCCCCTATATCTCCGTAACTAGAAGGTTCCCAGGTATAGTGTAGAACAAAAAAATGATCGCAATGATGGGGAGAACAAGTGCTTTTCGGCTTCGTGAAGAGGGGTTTTACACCTTTTAAATGTACGATTACCTGTAAACTACATTCCCTAGGCAGGAACATATAATATTTTTGGCAAAATGAAATACTTAGTTCTTCTTCCTTTTACTTTCTGACTTCTAATAGTTCTAATAATGTCAGCAGGCAATCTCTTGAGAAGGTAAAGATAATGTGATCTTTTATCAAGCGCTCGGTCGCCAATATTATTCTTTATTCTACGAGTAGGTATACATGTACCAGCTCATAGTACGTTATGGGTAACTAGCGAGTGACGCTTCCATGACTGTCAACCAGAAGTAGGTACTGTTGTATGTATTGTTGTACAGTGACTCCTGTTTATTTCAATATTTCATTGTTGCTCTAAAAATATTTGTAAGTTAAACAATTTCAACAAAACGTAGTAACCATAAAAGATTTAGACAGAACGGGTCGGCAGCAGGCAGCCTCAACGATAAGAAGTAAAGTTTTCAGTTTTCTCAGTACCGCGCGACCACGCGAGGCGATCTTAGGCTCCGAGCCGTGGCGGCCCCGGGGATTACGTCAAATAACTCCGCGATTTATGGCACACAGTTATGACAACTATTACCAATGTGTAGTATGGCTGCACTCAGTAATATATTACACCGTATCCTCGTAAAACCCAGAGTTGTTCAAAATTTGCGTTTGTTGGAGTATTCCGACGACGTAATGATCCACGAATGTTATTAATGTAGATTGAAATACCTTAGAGTGAATAGTATTGGCGGTGGAGCGTGTCATCTGGCAGACGCTGCACAGTTACAATAGTTCTGGAATGTTCCGCGGATATTCAAACATAATGACTCAGTGCTCCTTCAATTAGACAAAGATGCTCCCGTTGTTGTTAAATTGGGGCAAGCGAAACCCCTCAGGGCCCGCTCGGTGGGCTCGGAACCAGATCGCGTCGGTTGTCGTTAAGTCAGCAGATTACAGACAATGTGACTAGCTCCGTCCGCTTGCGTCACGTGCGACTTGCGGCTCACTGCTTAAGGTGAAAGCCTCAAGGTGGCCCGCGAAATTCAAATTTTCTTACGTTTGTTGCAATTTTCAGGGCAATTTTAAGCTTGCCAAAACTTCGCTTAGTTTAATAGTTCCTATGACCCGGCTTCGCCTGCCAGCTCGCTCACTCGCTCACTCGCTTGCTAGCTGGCAGTGTGGCGCATTAAAGAGCTGCGACGAGACTGCCTTGACCTATGTGACCCGGTTCAGTGTCACATGTACTAGAAAGTGTCATGCAGTTATACATAACAACAATATTTATTGAACAGTACCTACTGTTCAGACAGCAGCAGACACTGACTTAGTCAGAATGCCGCAGTGCTAGTATTTGTGTAGCGGAGTGCAGCTACTATTGTGCACTTAAATTAAGGAGAGGATGCGCGGGAGTCGCAACTCCGTACAGAGCCCGCACATAGCCCGCATGTAGCCCGCACGTAGACTGCACGTAGTACGCACGTATCGCGCAAGTAACCTGCACGTAGCCCGCACGTAGCCCGCACGTAGCCCACACGTAGACCGCACGTAGCTCGCACGTATCCCGCACGTAGTACGCACGTATCGCGCAAGTAGCCTGCACGTAGCCCGCACGTAGCCCGCATGTAGCCTGCACGTAGCCCGCACGTAGCCCACACGCACGGCTGAGCGCATGCCTCGTCCGACTGACTATCTGTCTCACAGTCTCACTCAGGATTACATCTACAGCAATCAGTTTCATTCACTGCAAAATACGATCAACAATGTTTATACGCCCGTCAAACTCTCGTACGAAGAGTTACCTCGACAACGTAGAGGCGCGACACTCGGCTTCATAATATTGTGCTAAGTTTTGCTGATGCTTGTGTACACAGTGGTCGATGTTGGCGCACGCTGATGGATCAATTACTGACTCTTGTTGACTCTTTTTGTAAATATTGGCCTATGGAAAACAGAGTTTAATAAAAATACGGCTTGCTGGGAACTTCGGTGTGTCAGAGTTTTCTATGTAAGTAAAGGTACCAGCCCGCAGATCAAGTGTATAGCAGGCAGCCTGGAGCGCTGGACCGGTTGAAAAGATGACAGGGTCTAACAACATGCGCCTCGCCACTACCTTTGGTCTGTAACGTCTTCCACTCGATATTTTTGTTATTTTAGCACGACTTAGACAGATCGCTAAACATTTTTGTGCGAATAAAACTTTTTCTTAAAAGTTTTCTTTTCTATATTTAAAACGTTTTTATTCAGAAACACAACATCTACAAACATTTTCCTTGGCGTATAATTTTGAAGGATAGTTGGAAGAAAACAACAAAATAATATGTTCTAGGGAATAGTTAAGTCCCTTTCCTGTCCCCTAATACAATGACGACACATTGTGAAGCGTGCCCGACAGTCCAGTGTCTCTGCGCACACGATCAACTAATACAATGACGACACATTGTGAAGCGTGCCCGACAGTCCAGTGTCTCTGCGCACACGGTCAACTAATACAATGACGACACATTGTGAAGCGTGCCCGACAGTCCAGTGTCTCTGCGCACACGATCAACTAATACAATGACGACACATTGTGAAGCGTGCCCGACAGTCCAGCTGTGTCTCTGCGCTCACGATCAACTGCTCCCGTAGGTGCTCACATACGCATTCTGCTGCTAATTCAACGTAATGTTCTGGCGCTCGCAGTGTACACACTATCACAGATTACTGAATACTCGTAGTTACACTATGCTCAGCTCAGTGTATAAACCCTGCCATACACGATAGGCTTTAACCTAAACAGTTTTCCTTGCATGTGCAAGCAACCTAGAGAATATCGAAATATGTATGTAGATATTGAGAACATTGTTCACTAAGCATTTGTGTGCTTCGTTAGTTGTGTGGGCCACTGAGGGGTGGTGGTACGTCTAGGCCAACAATACGGCAAGCCCATAAGGCAAGCAGAAACCCTAACACTGTAACGGTATAAGTATGAAAGTACAGCCACCACAAAGCGCGCGGCTTCACCCCGAGGAGGCAAGGTTCGTGCAGCATGCCACCAGGCTAATTGTTCACGCACATTGAGCGTTCTAGAGGGGGGCGTGAACTTGTTGGTAGATGTTGCAGGTGTGTGTGTGGTGATTCCTCGCAGTTGGCGGAGCTCGGCGGTGTTGTCACACTGTGCACTGTCACTAGCAGCGCAGCGTGATGCGTGACACGCGTCATCTGGCGGAGCTCGGCGGTGTTGTCACACTGTGCACTGTCACTAGCAGTGCAGCGTGATGCGTGACACGCGTCATCTGGCGGAGCTCGGCGGTGTTGTCACACTGTGCACTGTCACTAGCAGCGCAGCGTGATGCGTGACGCGTCATCTGGCGGAGCTCGGCGGTGTTGCCACACTGTGCACTGTCACTAGCAGCGCAGCGTGATGCGTGACACGCGTTATCTGGCGGAGCTCGATGGTGTTGTCACACTGTGCACTGTCACTAGCAGCGCAGCGTGATGCGTGACACGCGTCATCTGGCGGAGCTCGGCGGTGTTGTCACACTGTGCACTATCACTAGCAGCGCAGCGTGATGCGTGACACGCGTCATCTGGCGGAGCTCGGCGGTGTTGTCACACTGTGCACTGTCACTAGCAGCGCAGCGTGATGCGTGACACGCGTCATCTGGCGGAGCTCGGCGGTGTTGTCACACTGTGCACTGTCACTAGCAGCGCAGCGTGATGCGTGACGCGTCATCTGGCGGAGCTCGGCGGTGTTGCCACACTGTGCACTGTCACTACCAGCGCAGCGTGATGCATGACACGCGTCATCTGCGTAGATGCGCGTTTAGCAACCTGAAAGCCAGTATGCGAAATACTGGCTCAATACTTATCGCTCTATTATGACAAATTGGTGATTCACGTTCTGTTCGTTCTTTCGATACTACGACCAAAAATTATTACTGTAATGTACACAGTCCAGGACGGAGGGAACGACTTGGTCTTGGCAACGAGCCTTGTCTAGACAAAACACAATACTAGTCCCCGCGGCTGATGCTATTACTTTACTTTAAGTGTTTCGATGATAAACTATAGGAGGGGAGCGGAGGGCGGCTGATTTAGTAGTGTCTAGGCAATGTCTGTGTGGCGTGGCGCATGCGTGGCGTGGCGCACGGCGGCGTGCGGCACTTTACGCGTGTCTATGACAATGACACGCGCCGCACAATGTTGCGTGACCTACATGCGCGCGCGACGTGCCAACACCGTTCAGCGCCGCACTAACTCAATTAGCAACTGTCTGAACCCTGCGCACGCGCACCGAAACCAAACACTTGAAACTAAAGGGAATGTGCGGCATCATCGTAAACTATCGAAGGTCCACACTTGAACTCAGCAGCTGTAGGAACCTGATTTCCTTCAATGGCTACAAGAAGCTATCCATCCCGCTTTTGCCAATGTGTGCCTGAGTGGTTCTGAGCTAGTTGATCACGGGAGTGACGTCCGCGTCATTTCGGTCACAACTCTCAGGAATGTGCCCAATGTGCGCTGATCAGTATTCCGCGGCTCGGTCATCAGCGCGTTCTAGCGACTGTCTCCGCGCTCGCACATGTGCAGCCGTCGCGCCGCATGCTGGACACGTCGCGCCGACGCCGACGTGATGCGCCGCTGCGCCCAACATTCAGATTTGATCATTATTTCGTCTCAAGCACACCTGTTGTAAACTTTTCATGAGGCCCTAATTAAACTTGTTGAAAAAGTTTGCCTAAGAACATGATGATAAAGGACCATCAAGAATCAATTGAAAACGAATAACTCATGGTTGAGCGACACCGTTTCAAAATATACAAACACTCTTTCCTTAGCGACATTGACACTAACATTTACACAAAAAAAGTCCGTGCAGTGAACTTTGAAGAAAATGCGATTGCGCTCGAGGCGATATGCATCGAGCATGTCGAGCGAGAGCGGGGCGACTGAAGAGACAGTTATTTCGTATTCGGAACTGTCGCGATATTCGTGTTAGCTGCTTTTTATTACACAATTGCTTGATGCAGTCATTCAATAACTTAGTCAAACTAGATTGCTGGATGAATCTAAAGGGTGTAAACGAACCCTGCACGAGGCCGTCCACCAAGTACACTGTACATCAAATGAAGTAACTCTACGCAAAACTTATTGCAGAGAAACGTCTTTCTGGGGGGTGATAAATCACGTAATACGGTAAAACACAATTTAACGCACTCAAAACATTGTGGTTATGGGGTTATTAAACTAAAGTGACCTTAAAAGCCAATATTTGAAAAAATACTTGTAAATAAGTTGCAACTTTGACCTCCAATGTCTCCGTAACTAGAGTGTTCCTTGGTATCGTCCAGAACACGAAAAAAATATCGTAATGACGTGACGGGGAGAATGTTTTTCGGATTCGTTAAGCTGTGTACGTTGCTGCTGACTGTATCTCTATTTCTTTTTCGTTCTAATTCTTTGAGAGAGACAGGATTGTATACAGAAGCTAGGAATAGTAGATTGTATACAAGGGGGCAAAATACAATTATGGCGAGTGCGCTATTTTGAATCCTGAGTGTAGGGAGGGATTCAAAGTACATCGCCTGAGAGAAAATTATTTTTGTCTCGAGTCATATACTCTACTCTTCATCTCCTTCTGTGAGAAAATAATTCCCCCGAGATTTCGTCGGTATTTTAGTTTTGTATAACGTTGCAAGCTTCTATTTATTGTTTCAGGAGTTAATGCACTATCACTTTCAGAACTCGACGTAGAACATTTTTTTTGCAAAATACGTAGTCGATACCGATTACAAGAACCAACCATGCAAGTAAATCACGCGCTTGTTTTTTGAGCTATCGCACCTCGCCGCACCATACAGACAACACTTTACAGCCAGTAATTTGTACAATTTGGGCAATTTGGGTTCGATTTCAATGATTCATGTTCCAAATTCAAATCTCATTACTGCCCGCTAAAAATTCTAGTGGAGAAAAGAGCTACTTTTCTCCCGCTTATAGTGGAACAAAACAACACTTTTCGAATAGAAGGGATGAAAAGAGAATGATTGGGTTTGCTTTGTGACTTGAAGTGCGGCATTTGGTCGAAACACCAGAGCTGCCTGTGGACGGGGGTCACCTTGTCACCACAGCTCTGAGCTGAGTCAAAATTAGTTCAAATTTTGGTACGAACCGTTGCACGTTGGTGTTAGCCAACACTAAATATGAACCAAGTGTGAAAAACCAAGTGTGGATTGGGATAGTACAGATAGTGCTTGTATTGTTCATAATAAAAATAACTGCGGCTTGAACGCACCTACGTACCTTATAACCCATGTTTGCACAGAACAAATGATTTGATTTGATTTGATTTATGTTGATAGTCAATTTTCTAATCGATATTTTACCTGAATGTATATCTTCACGTATTAGGTATGTTGTGTGTAACCTGTGCCTGTTTGAGGTACGTCTGCGGCGCGTGCGCACGCGCCGCGTTTGGCATCGCGTTGCTACGTGGAAGTTGCTCTTTGTCATCCGGCTATTTTTAAACCGCCGACATATATTTTAAGGCTGTCAATGATGAAGTTACCGTCGTTGAGTTGTCGCCGGGAGTGACTATCCACATGAAATATTGTGATAATTCTCACATTGAGGGTCGAGCTATTTCAGAACGACATTATTCTGTTTTAAAAATAAAGATTTTCAAAACATAAAACTAGGCTTTGAAGTGATGTTGATGACGAATAACGTTTCTATAACGATGAACTGGCCTATCGACACAGTGAACTCTCTCCCAGTTACAATGGATGGATGGATGCGTGAGTGTGACGTAGTGCGCAGTTCATCACTGTGACGTCTGAAGTGTACACTGCGGAAATGAACAGACACGTTGCGTGTGCGCAGGGCACATGGCGGCGCGAGCTGCAACAACGTGCACCCTCAATTCCTGGCTTGTATAATTACGTGTTTGCTTGTTGGCGGCATCCTGTTTATATTGAACGCTCGTAAACTGGCCGCAGTAACAGAGCCTGTCGTGTTACTTATCCCAGAAAATAAAAAATAGGTAACACAAACAAATAAATTTATTTTAAAAAAGACCTAAACATAAATGCTGCTCAGAATGGACTTATAGTAGGTAGTTTTACTGTACTTGACTTGGGCTTGGGACGCGTCGGTGTACAGTCAAGGTAGACTTGTGAGGTCCCGCACTGGAGACAGATAACCAGCTTCCGACTTGCAGGGTACTGAAGACCGACGATCGGCTTCCGCGTCGGCTTCAGGTCTTGGGGCGCGACAGTGGACAGGCAAGGTAGTTCTTGAGACAGGCGTTCAGCTGCTTTAGGGCTTGGGGCTCGTCAGTGAGCAGGCAAGGTAGACTTGCAGACCGGCGTTCAGCTACCACGTACCGTTGACTTATAGACTGTCAGTAGTGACGATATACTATATATCTCGTATGAGATCCCGTTCCAGACTGCCGAATGTGGCAGGAAAATCTCCTTTTATAGCCAAAAATCCGCAATTTTTCCATATCAGTTGTTTTAATAAAATTCTATAATTCTCCCTAGAATTATTTGACTTTAAAATCAAAAATGTCAGTTGCCAGTATTTAAAACAGCCAGTAATAATCAGTAAAAACTTCCTCGAAGAATTCTGAGAGCGTGCTAATTAATTATATAAAAGTAAAATAAGATACTGTTATTTAGTAAACAATCGTAATTATCTCTAAAATACATTATTTGAGCTAATATATTAATAAAATAAAATAAAATTATATAAATCAAAAGAAACCTTCATAGGCCTAGGCCAGTAAGAAAATTATAAGTAGAGGAAAAGTAACTGACAGCTTGACAATTGACGTAATGTCAACAAAGTAAATATTGAGAAAATAATTTTTATTTCAGCGAAATCAATGTTAAAACATCGTTTTAGATCGAATCTAACGCAAGCTAAAATAACTACTGCCAAAGCGCGACGTAGATGTATAAAAATATGCAAGGATAATGAAAATGAATGATGGTATAAAGTGTAAGTACCTATAGTGTCTAAATACTATATTTCCTCACAAGTATAAAGTGTCTGAAATATGAAAATACTATAAGCCGCAGGTGACGTCACACGCGCACTCTGTACTACAGACTACCCGTGCACTGTGCGACTGTGAGAGCGTACGCAACATCTCAGTGGAAGCATAGTATACATATTATAGTGTGGTGGAAGCGATGTGAGTACGTCGATACACCAGCGGCAATGTGTGGCGCGCCGCAACAGAGACGTGCTTTGATGGATGAGCGTGACGAGGGGACGCGGCGTGGCGCACGCGTGTCGTGGCGTGAGTGGGTACACGCCGCCACGCCGCCTCAGACGTTAATTACACCCGTCGAAGTAATCCCTCACACGAAACCTTATCCCTCGAAACCGCCGACCGATGCCGACCTATTTGCACAAGATTTGGATTCTCTACTACACACACTCAACACTCACTGCCTTCCTTAATCGAATTGTCAGATAGATTTATTCGCAAAATAAGAAACGATCAGCTATGAAAGTCCGCCGGGAGGGCTGGGAGGGCCGGGAGCTACCAAAGTAGTACATTATAAATAATGAGCGAAATTTTGGGCGGCAGCTAATGACGGGTTACATCTATCTCACACCACGTGCACGTGTAGTCGCAGACGAACAGCTCGGCGTCTGAATGTCAGCTGTCACATTCAGACACTGTGCTTTGCCTACCAGGAGGAGGCGTGGGGACGCAAATATCACGAATAATGTCATATCATAACAAATCGGCGAAATTATTGTGGACGGATGGGTGGATTGCGTGCTTGTGAAAGTAAAAGAGTCAAAAAATCCTACGTACAAACCTTCATATATAATTACGGTAGCATTAAGTTGAACAGACATTTTCTTACTAAAAGAATCCACGACGTTACCAATGTAACTCATCCCAGTTGTACCTACATACAAATTCAATGAGAGCACGTACGAATCCCGAGTTGAGCTAAATGTGTTACGATAACGACAATTGCAGACGAGCGTAGTAAGCAAGCCGGACGCGACCGTCGAGCACCCGAGCGTCTCAGAGGCACTACTCCCTAACGTTTCGTCCATACGGACGGATCTATCCGCGTCCCTCACACGCACTCGTCTGCAGACGTGCGCGATAGAGACGGATAGATCCGTCCGTATGGGCGAAACGTTAGGGAGTAGGGCCTCTGTTCCAGCGAACGCGCTGCAGACCATTCTCTGCCCTTTTGCGCTCGTTACTGTTGCATCAATGTTAGTAGATTGCCAATAATTTCTGCTCCTCAAACATCCAGGACTCAGGTGAACGACCTTCAGTGATGAGCGTCGTTTTACGAGTTGTACCTATGTACGTAGGTCGCGTGTGGCCCGCCCCAGGGGCACGGAGGGGGGTGTACTCGCCCCTAAATCGTGCCAGATTCAAGCCATTACCTATCGAATTCTACACCAAAATTGGTATTCGTCCATTTATTGGCAAATTTGGGAAAAGTTGCTCAGTTAACTTTAGAAAGTAAGCATATTACCAGTTCAATAGCCTGTCCTATTTCGTAAACATTGTGTATAATGAAAACGCTAATTGGCCAATAAATGAAAAGCATTGTAAATGTTCTGCGAACTTGTAATGCTCGTAGTGGCGAGCACTCCAGGCAGGCTTTGTGGCGGAGGTTATTACACAGTCCGTTTGCGACTGACCCGGAAGGGCTCGCGCGACACGGCGCTCCAGATTAACATACGGTGAACAATATTTTGTAGTTGATAGTAATAAAATAAAAGTAATTTTGCCACCAACAATTTTATGGATAGGTAAGCGATGTACGGTTGAACAAGATATTTGGTTTTTACGATTTGATTTGTGGGTTAAAGTTTGTTCGACCGTACGATGTACTGAAAATGCGCGAAGTCAGCATAACATTGTGTGGGAGCGCTCTAAAGTGTGGGTCATAAGTTTCGGTTAACAAGACAGTAAGTACTGGGTCGGGTACCATTATAGCGGTCCGCCGAACGAAACGCCGACTTAATTGTATTAGGAGAAGGCTGAGCTCCCCTCCGATGTATCGCGAGCCTCTCGGTATCCCCTCTCTCCCTGCCTCATATTATGCTAATGCCTGATTTAAATATTCGTGTGTAGGTGAATGGCTGGTTTTATTGTCTTTTCTATTCTGTATTTGGCAATATGTCTAAGCTGCTGGCAGGAGCCGGCGCGGCGCCGCGCTCCTTCGCTCGGATACTACGAGTATACCTACCCGCAGTAGGTCAGGGAGGTCGGGTGTTTCTCACTAAAATGTCGGGGAAGTGTGAGCGGAAACGTGCTCGTTCAGATCGGTGTGGGTTACGAAGACTTAATGTTGTAATTACTAAGCGATTAAGGAAAAAGTCTCGTTCATCCTCGGGTACATCCCGGCGCGCGCCCTTGTGATGTTCATCCTCGGGTACATCCCGGCGCGCGCCCTTGTGATGTTCATCCTCGGGTACATCCCGGCGCGCGCCCTTGTGATGTTCATCCTCGGGTACATCCCGGCGCGCGCCCTTGTGATGTTCATCCTCGGGTACATCCCGGCGCGCGCCCTTGTGATGTTCATCCTCAGGTAAATCCCGGCGCGCGCCCTTGTGATGTTCATCCTCGGGCACATCCCGGCGCGCGCCCTTGTGATGTTCATCCTCGGGTACATCCCGGCGCGCGCCCCTTGTGATGTTCATCCTCGGGTACATCCCGCCCTCGCGATGATAATATTACGTGCGTGTTGGATAGCACGCCCCGTGAGAAACGATGACGACGCGCTGCGGGGTGCCGCCGGGATGCGGATAACACGACGCGGGACGCGGGGCCGGGGGGTGATGTGTCACATACCGAGATGTACGCGAAATGCGAGACCTGGTAATGAAACTTGAACGGAATTATTTTACACAAGTAGCTATTTAGGTACATAATAAACTGGTACCTGTTTGGTACCCTCGTGGACTAATAGTATAAAAATGGAAATAATAGTAAAAGCTTAAAACGTTTTTTTAATTATTAATTTTTATAATGGTTACAGCTAAATACATTCAAGTAGTGAAAAGTAATATGTAAAAGAAAGTGTTGTATAAATTTACACAACAGCGTGATAGTTAAACAAAGAAACAAACAAAGAGAATAAACAAAAATAAAATACATTACGCAATAAAGTTAAAGTTCAAAGAAAGAGTTACTTTTATTTAATTTCTGGACTATATTTGTAAATAAATCAAGGTTAACATCCCGGCACAACATATTGTACATTCGACATGCCCTTAGGATATATGATGACGGATCTTCATGGCGAATCGAATGTAGCGCAAATGGATAACTCGGTACATACATAATGACAATAATTTCATCATTTTCATTTTCAGTTCTGAAAACGTTCTCCTTCGAGGTCACTTCTTGACACTGAACAATGGATGTCCCTAGTTAGCTGTTCGTGTTCTCCCTTCAGGAAGCTCCTAGAATGTACTCCTAGCCACTTGTTTATTTGCAGACGATATCTTGTAAAGTTATTGTTACAAGTGCAGATGTACTTTGTCTATTATCAATCTATAATAACCTGGAGGACAACCTCGACAACTTAGACGAAAATGTATCGGAACCTTGTGTCTCTACTTTGCCCCTACCACACAACAACTACTACCCATGCAGTTCAGTAAAAGCAATAGATACGCAGTCGCGCACACACCCGCATTTCTTAAAACAGAACGTAGTACACAATCAATTATAAACCTTATATTTATTAAACGCCGCACATACATAGATTTTGACGATTTACGCGGCCAAAAGTCATTTTTCCAAAGTCGATATAACGGTAAATCAGCAATTACAATAGGCAGTCTACAGTTCCAGGTATAATATGGCATACGCCTACCCCCGCTTATGCGCGGGAGTCGACCCCCCTCGGTTAGTCGAAATTCGATAGTCGCCTAGTGTGCGTGTGTCAGTTCACGGCGCTCTAAAATTTGCAACTTTAACAAGCTTATAGTTTTTTTTAAACTAATCATTTTAAAGTGTTTGTGATGGATTACGATAAATCAGGTAAGAATTGATTTTATTCGATATATACTAACCCAATTTACATTTTCTTTCTTTAACTTTTATTCAGTCAAACATCACTCCGCTCAAAATGTATTTTTTTGTAATAATTAATATTCAGTGACTGTTTTAAAGTACTTTTGTGCCCGTCCCTATGATAATTTTAATTACACTTCATATGTAAGGCATCTAACTATGTAATTCCATAACAAGCTGCCGCGCAAATGCGCGCTTTTTTAAATTACGTCCCTTTGAAAGTTATTAGTCAAATGTAGTAAAATTACTTTGTTCGGGGTTTTTTTGTATTAAACTCTTTTTATTTTTGTTTTAGGTCTATCTAGTACCTCTGGTACTAAATTAGTGACTCGGCAATACATATTTGAGCAGATACAAAGTCAAAACCTACCAACTTTGAATGAAAAACTTGACTACTATGAAAATTTCCTCCTTAATCGTTATGGGCTCAATGAAGAGGTTAAGAAGGCCATAAAACAAAGATTTTCTTATGTGAAATTCGAAATCAAGAAACGATGGGCGAAAGCAAATAAACATCAAGATGTTTTCCTTAAAAAAAATCATAAGAGGCTGCAGAAGCCCGGAATAAGCATTTCCGTTCATACCGCCTTAACTTTGCCAGAAAGTTTTCAAGGGAGGAATGTAATTTAGATATTTATAATAGGCTTTTATTAAGTTCCGACCCTCTGATTAGTTGCATGAGGCAAATTAAAAGACCTTCACGCAAAGCATTCCTCCATGAAACTATTGAACTTTTATTACCTGCTGACCCAAACGTGGAGACAATGGATGAATGCTCTGGGCCCGAGAAGGGTGATAGTTTTTTAGAATCTGAATGATATTTTATACTGTTACTGTTACATGTTATTGTTAAGTTCTTAATGAAAAAAAAAATGTATTACCGTGTTTGTATTTTTTTTTAAGTAAACCTTAGAATTTTGTCCGTGACTGTACTTTTTATTTTCAAAATAAGTGAAATATACGTTTGTTTTTTAAGAAAAACTATTATTTTTTAATCTTATTGAACATAGAAGAGAATTTAGCTGTAAAATAGTTTTGGCCGCGTAAATCGTCAAAATCTACGTATGTGCGCCGTGTATTTACCATGCACCGTACAACATACCCACACAAAAACATCGGTACACAAACACATCACCAACTCGCCGTAAGAAGCACCGGCCGCACTACGCGATGCTTTAAGGTGATTTTTACATTGCTTGTCCAGTCACTTAGCGACAAACTTAGACGAGGAGCCATTGCAAAATAGTATAGCCATTTGCTTAAGACTCGGCTTCTTGTGCCAGACGCGCGGACATCAACACGCCCCCTTGCCACTTCCCCTGTTTTATTTTTATATTTCAATGGTTAAAGCAAACAACAATTTCATCATCATTGGCATTGCTGAAAGTTTAGTAACAACTTTCAGCAATGCTAAAACAAAACACCGAATACCGCTTGCAATCAATGATTGTTGTTTAATTTATATTTGGTTTTAGTTTTTATGTGTTTATGATTTTACTAATTGTGTGTTCTGGTTTGTTTCAGGTGAGCATCATGCATTAGCTCAAAATAAGGCCACGTTCAGGTAAGTCCAGCCACCACACTGTCGCCATGTCGCTACTCGCAGTGGGGTGGGCAGAACACTCAATCCATAACGGTGAATAGTCATCGGATCCTATCGGCCTACAGTCTAGATCCCGAGCAAACAAAGTGAATCATGTATAATTTCTAATAACTGTGATCTCAATACTTATATACGTACCTACGTATGTATATTATATTGTTGTTCGATGTCCAGTTAACATTGTGAAACGAATTATCTCTCAAAGGTTGTTTGCCACATATTTAGCTCTGAATCGGCTGGTGTGCTCATATCACTTTCAAAAACAGTTTTCTGCATATTTTCAAATAAAGACTGATAGTAATATAATAACTACCAATGTGTGATTTATTCAGGTTTTTTGCACCGACAGTAAATTAATCTGCATATACCTCATGGTGTTCCTGGACTGCATTCACTTGACAATTACGTCAATTGACTAACAAAGAGCCACCATTAGTAAAGTAACCACCATTCCATAGCAGCGAGCTTAGGTCCCGCGATGCATCACCCGACAAAGCCATAGCAGCAGCTTAGGTAATGCGATGTACCACCGGATAAAGCATTGAACAATTTTACAACAATGTTTACAATTAATGTTAAAGTCGATTAGTGAGATTACGATCAGTGTAACCAGTATTACTCCAAAAACACTGACACTATTTTGACCTTAGTAGAGAAGGTACTTTAAAAAATACAAAGTATTTCTTTTAAGGGGCCCCATGTTGCACATTCTCTTTCGTTAAAATGACTTGTCGACTCACATCGTTGATAAAGCCTCGCGGAGCGTAAGTATGTTAATACTCCATGTAACATGGGAATAGAATCACTACCATCGTCGGAACTCAAGATTTAATTTTCAGTCATTCGGGCTAATTTCATACACGGACACTGACACGGACACTGCGAGAATAAACTATTCTCTGTTGGTCGGTGTCCGGTACCTGCAGCTGCGTCCGGAAATTGTCCGTAACAGCTGTATTGAAGTACTAGCCTTTGCTTGCGATTCGCTTCCATTATAGTCAGAATTTATCCCATACATACATCTAAAATATATAGCCTACTAGCTGATGCACGCGGCTACGCCAACGTACATTATTATTTAGTAAAACCATCCTCGAGAACCACTCTATACATTGGCGAAAACAGCATGAAATTCAGTGCAATATTTTTGCAGAGTTTATCGTGAACAGACAGATAGACAGATGCGGTAGACTGTTTTGTAATAAATGTAGTGATGACGCTTCCCATTGGTGAAATAATCAGTATTTTCGAAGATTACACCTACATACAAATTTGCAAAACTTCAAACTTTTACCTCTTTATAATATAATATGAATTAAAGATAACGTGTTATCGAGGTTCAAACATTTAGTTCCTTGTGTTGGAGTGTCCAGCTCATGACACCTGATTCTAGTCTGCTAATGAACGTAATACCTCTGATGTACGCGTTGAAGTTACTCCACAGCGCTCAGGTCGCCCTCTCCGAGAGATAACATCGCGCTATACCTCTGAACGAACACATTTCAAGGGTTACACAGAGATTTACTTATAGTACAGCCACAACTCGCTAAGTATGATACAGGGCCGAGCATATTGTCATCAGTCAGGCACCAAACCTGTCTCTGGACTTCTAAGATAATTCTAATGGAAAACCCAATATGTTGCTATTGAGGTGAACCTAAAACTTTGTGCCCCAACGAGCATTGTGTGTGTCTGGTATTAAATGAAGAGTTGAGCCCGCCACGCGCCAGCCCGACGTGTGCGAGCCATCCGCCTCACGTGCGCGTCACTCGTACGCGGACGGCAACACGCGCTGGGACTATCTCGAACACTCTTACTTCAACACTCTCAACTCACCATTAAAAGCGTCACATCACCCAACAGCAGTGCAATTACATAATCACGGCAGTGTCAGTCCGATGAAATTAATTGAAATAAAAACCAATTCGGGCTCTTCATTAGTTCATTTTTCAGTCTGGATATAATAAATGAATATGGGCTAGCATTAATTATTCGAGGCCAGCGTGGTTATTGCTTCGCGGTACTCAATATAAATTAAAGAGTGCTTTTCGTTGTAAATGTCAAGAGTGTACTAACGTACCTACGTTAGTATACCTACCAATGTTTCGATCATTCTGACTTCCTGATTGGCTGATAGGTGAAACCCCGATGAGGCATGAAAGTGATGGATCGAATAATTGACTTAATGGAATGGGCATTGCTGCTTTACGTAACGAAATAATTCGTAATGCTACTTACCGTTTTGATAATTATGCAATGAGTGCTAATAAGAAATAATGGCAGATATATAAACCACTTAGTCAAAATGTTTTTATAAAACCTATAGAACAGTTCGTAGAGGATAGTAATCAAAACTTGTGACTATACGAGTACCGGTGGACACGACAGTCATGTTCATTAGAGTACTAAAAGAGGCAGGCGTCGAGTAGGTACCTCACACATTCCCACCGATCAGTGACAGTCTCAGGCGAGGGGACTTTTTATTGAGGGCTGACGTCCATTGACGTTCGAGAAGATACGAGTATATATGTATACGTTCGAAGATGGGCTAAAAAAAATCTTCTAAAATTTCATACCCTTCAAACCTTCCTAGAGCTGTGAAGAAAGTTATAAAAAGAAAACAAAACATTGAACGAATATTCCATGTGTTAATTATGGACATTATGGCAGTTTTTAATTTTCATCTTAAAGAGCTTAGTGGTTTATAAGTTACCTTCTTGCATTTGAGTGTGCGTCGACTATCCACTACTTGATCTAAGTTGAAGACCTTGGTTGCTGAAATTTCCTAATGTTTTCAATTAGAGGTAACAATAAAATTTCACAGTGTCTAATCGTCTTAAAAAGTTGAAAAAGTTGACCTTTGTTAAATTTACAAAAACGTGGTAAAAGTTTCACTGTTATAATGGCATGGAAGCCTTAGCAAAAGGTTTACGTGAAATAATACGCTGAAGTTAACTCGAGAATTCTTCAAGTTTCCTTAACTTCTTAGAAATTATTCCACTTGGAGTCAAACAAATTATTGAGGCACGCAACAACTGAGCTAGCCCGCTAGATTGCGCGGCGTGTACCCTGGTAAGTTAGCCCTCGACTGGAGACTAGTGATCTGAGGCATCTTTCAATATAATATGATTAGGTGACTGACTGCCACACATGAGACACACATATCACGATATTTATTCAATATATTATTCTGATCGCCTCCCACATACTAAACTGCAATAATGCATGGTCATAATGTATGGGACACGTGTGTTTTCTTTGTGGTAACCGGTTGAACGCCGGTGTCCCTTCCACATCACGCTTGTTATTCCCGGAGAGATAGGAAGAAGCGTGCCTAAAGTGTATTAAGCCTTATGTTTTTAGACAATGCAAAAGCCAATACCAATCATGATTCGGGATAAACCTGCTGAAAATGTCTCCAGAAATATACTGGGAGTAAGGGATGTCGTCGGACAAACCGTGCGTCCTACATATAGGTACATATTATTATAGGTACGTGCAGTGTGCACTAGATACTTCAAGAGTGTCAACTAATGTTTGTAAGAAATGGCGCACATCAGCTCAGTAACTCTATGTAACTTTTGCTTAAGAGAAAGGAAAAAGAAAAAAAAAAGCTTTTTTTACGAAAAATAAAACCGACTTCAAAAACACAATGTTTATTGTCACCGACTTCTGAAGCTAAAGTTATTTTTCCCTTTTATGTGTTTTTCGAACTCGGTTTAATTTTAAGGATTTTGTTTTATTTTAATTTTTAGTTGTTCCCAAATAAATATTTGCCATGAATTTGCCAAGTGACCAACTGGAGGATGGAGAGCTACCAGAAGCCGTGTGCGATAAAGGACACAATGGCGAGATCTTAGTTCAATTTGATTTGAGCATCCAAAAGTGACGTATATACGATGCGACGGCAGGAAGTCGGTTGAAAAATACAAAAGTGTGCTTCTGAACGACGCGATGGCAGGTTTTCTTTCCTGTTACTTTTCAAGGACACGGCCGCGGCACACTGCGGGTACTTACTAATCCTGTTGGCGTAACGTCTACAAGACATACATTGTCTATGAGACATACATAATTATCTAAATCATAACTAATACGTAGCAGTTTATTATACGCTAATTCAGCTGCCGTACATATTAAAAGTACAGATAAGTCATAATACAACTCAGATAGCTGAATAGATCGCACAATCGCTGATAAACTATCAAAATAAAAATGAAATGTTACACAGTTCATAGTGACGCATGAGACCGGAGCTGTTATCTAACGATATGATCATCAGACTGTAGTTATCTGTAGACTCGGTTAACTTGATGCTGATCCGCTTTTAATAAAGTGGAGCTCTGTTAGCTAAGATTTTGCTTTACCAAGTCGATGCATGTCAGTCGACTGGCGAATTGGCGACGGTCGATATCTATCTGTCACCGTCACATTGTAAACTAGAGAGATTGTAAACTAGCTGCAGTTGAAGTAGCTGCTGATCGGATGCTGCGTGTTGTTCGCAAGAGCGACACGGCTGCTCACTCACTAGTGGTGCTTTCTTGCGTGGTGTCAATTAGCAATGAGCTTGTGTATTTTCATGATACTTTTTAATAATAATAATAACTTTTTTAGGAAAATACACGTGTGACACATATTCAAGTACTACTACTACATGATTTTAAAACGTCATTGTGATGTAATGAGCCACATTTAGGTACCCTATGGGCCGGTTCTTGCTTAGAGTTATAACACAGTTATATTCGTAATCTTTATTTATATTTACAAAATATTCTCGTCAAAAAGACAAACAGTAGAAACGTGCAGTTGCTAAGTCACAGGAAGTCGCAGACGTTAGGTAGTGTCCCCTGCAACAAGCGACGCCGGTGGTCGGAAGTAATGACGACGCCTGTAAGGTGAGCTGGGAACTGAGACGCACACTGGAAGTCGTGGCATGCCGCACGGTGACTCACGTCCACTGCCGGTCGTCTGTAGAGTGCCTCGAACCGAGTCGCACACTCGCACCTCGCACAGCGCGCCTCATGGTGGGCACGGGCTTAGTGCGAGGCGAGCTGTGTTTTATATTTCTATGGTGCGAGCGGAATGCGCGCGACGGAATTTGTGTGGCCTACTAGTCGAGTTGCATGTTGTGTAAAAACAATGAGGCTTTTCTGAAATGACAAAACTATAGATGGCAGCACTGGCATAGGGTCTAAACATCTAACAAAATGCACGAGTTTATTGTTGTTTACGATTATTTTTTCATTTATATCTATACTAATATTATAAAGCTGAAAAGTTTTTGTTTGTTTGAACGCGCTAATCTCAGGAACTACTGGTTAGAATTGAAAAATTCTTGTGTTGGATAGTCCATCGAGGAAGACTAACATCACGTTACGACCAATAGGAGCGTAATATATTATAGGAGTGCAATAAGCTTACAAGCCTAGCTTAGTGTGGCACTAGACGTGCTGTGTGTAATGTCCAGCGATATTTATTTGTTTAATATAAGTGAAAAATGTTGCAAAAACTGGGAAAATTTTGGTTCTTTAGTGAGCTTTTTCTCTCTTTCGTGACGCAAACGAAGTTGCGTAGGTCAGCTAGTCATTAATAAAATGGCTCACTGCTTTTTGTTAAGTTGACCGCATAAGTTACCTTTCATTAAGTTTTTCCTTATACCACTGACTTTTGCAGTACTAGAAGCTTAATCTTTAGTTCAGCTACCTACTTATCTTTGTCCGTAATCTATGTTTATATTGTGAGACAGTCCTAATACGTAGTACAGTTTGACAGATGTTTACACCAGACGCCTACTTAGCGACATCTGGTGTCAGATAAAATCCAAAAAACTCTCATTATTGTTCTCGCATAGCAGAGTCATCTGAAGTTATCTCTCGCATAAAAATGGAATTCAGGTTTTCATGTTTTGCTGGTTTGTGAGTTACTAGTTTGCTAATCACCTATAATTCTTGTGAACAGCCGGTCGATTCTGTAAAATTCAAGCAAGAACTCTCATCTCATATCTCTATTCACTCTCACTTCGATAACGTTCTTTTTAATCGGTTTCGAGTGCAATGTGAGCGTCGAAGTGATGGGGGAATTAACTTACAGAATGCCACTTTCTTACATCATCTCGTACTTTATCTGACAAAATCTCCCTGTCAATTCAGTTCAACTGTCTGACACGCTCGCAATGGTGGCGCTAGTGTAAATTCGAATTTTCAACGCCAGTTTTTAAAGCCAATCAAGAAACTCAAAGCGGATTCAGATTCGACTTTTAGAACGAGGTTTTACAGAATCTCATCCTAGCTGTTAAATATTATTTTGTGAGTTTTTGCCAGATTTAGGTAATGTGGCACATCCAAGGCACCCACACACAGGAACGTTTTTGCCTGTTTTTAGAACTTTATATAGGTACCTATTGGGACGGCAACGAAGTTACACACTGCTGCGATAACAACGCCGCAATAGAAATAGGGACGCATTATCGCAGTTGTGAGGTGGTATTGTGCACTGTCAGCAGTGTCAGTGTCAGTGTCAGCCCTCGCCTCTGACATATCACCACACCGACTAAATCCTTTGAACAGTAACAGTAGTAGGAACTGGCCAAGTTTACCAACTAATATTATCTTTACGAGGCAACTTCTAAAAATAAACCGTTGACTCGCGTTAGAGTTAGGTATTAAGGTGGAGGTTTGCGACACGCACGTGGTGGTACCCCCCGCTCCCCGGCCCGCGTGCCTGCCTCCCGCGTCCAGAGGACAGTATACAGTTATGTGGGAGGTGTTTCCCCCCAAGTCGGTGCAAGCGCGAGGAGCGCGCGCGCCGGTCACGGGACCCGGCTTATTTATAGTCAAGTCTGGCGAGCCATTGATCGGCAGCCGGCGAAGACGCCCTATGCCCAGTGCTGGACAACCGTTATCACATTTACCACGACGCTCTACGTCTGCAGACACATGGCACACTGTACTCTGCTCTCACTGATGTGCAGCTGCTGAATGCCTGCAATGAGCACAATGATCCACGTCTCATCACGCATGGTGTTGTGTGTTGTCGTACCGACAGCGGGGACAGGCACACAGGCCGGATAGGAACGAAGAGGGACGTGGAGGGACGCGGACGGCTCAGATTAAATCACCATTAGCCACAAATGGTCCTCACCGCGTCGTTAGTGCGATCAATAATGATAGTTTTTACAACCGCTAACGTCGGGAAGAATACATTTATGTGGGTTCGTCCGCCGCTCTATTTGTGACTGCCACTCTAGATACGATTCCGCTGAGCGCTGAATGCCGAGGGCCGAACGCCGAAGAAAAATAGGCCGATCCACGCCGACAATCATCCAGACTGGCCGTTCTCACGTAGTGTTTATGTGGCACGTTGGCGGCGCGCCAATTATGTCTCAACTGATTGATTTTACTAAAGCGTATCACCAATAGCAATATATTACTGATATCATTATGTACGGTCGAACAATCTATTTGGTTTACATTTTACAATGTAATTTATGGGTTAAACTGTAAACCAAATAGTTTGTTCGACCATACAACGCAGAGTATAGGTATTTAGTAGGCCAGTAATTGTAAACTTACTACTTACTAAAACGCCTAATCATAAGTCATATTAACCTGTTTCACGGATAATATTCGTGAATCAGGTTGACTGATATAACGGACGGAATCTGACACTGCCACTGGACAATACCATATAAAAATACAACTTTGTTAACAATGTAACTTTGTTTTGTAACATGTTTGAGTAAAAACGTAAAATCCAATTTGAAAATGGTCCCTCCAAGTGCTAACAAATTAATTTCTAACTTGCTACTTAAAATCTTCAAGTCAAAATGAATCATGATCGTTTTAATCGTGACTGCAATCGTGTACGCGTACCGTATCGTGTATATCTGACATTTCGGAAGAGCTTACTCTTCAAGAACGCCTGTCGATCGAAGTGTCGTCACATTACTGCGCGACGCCCCCATGCTCGGATGGCACACTATTTCCCATGAATGCAAAAGTATGTCTTGTGCTACTCGTAGTTATTCAACACAAGAACATGACAATCGTTGCACGGTTTTTAGTATAATTTGTTAATCATTTAAAACAAAATGTAAAAAAAATACCACCGTCAAGGTTTCTCATTAATAAATAAGAACAATTACAATGGTCGTGCAGAATGAAAGGAACAATTGGATGCAATAATGAATACCAACGTACCTAAGTTTTTGTTTATATTAGATAAGCAGGTCGCGTTGATCAACATGTTATGGTATAGGATATTTTATCTAGTATTATTATTTATTATCAAAGTGTGCGCTAAATAATAACAGACGCAGAATAAAATCTACTTTATGCTAGGGTTGGCTGTGGAATCATTGCTTCCTTTCGAGTTTCAACTGTGCAGGGTGGCTGCATTTGTAGATGTTTTACAACCGTTGCAGGTTGTCTGTAGCCCAAAAGCCTAGCGACTAGTCTTACCACGGTATCGTATTACTTAGTTCTAACTGAACTGGGTTGAGAACTTGCGGAGTTGTTGTGGTCACAATCTAAATTAAAATATCACTCTAAATCCCGAGAAAACGATTAGCAAACTCTACGATATGTTACTGGACTTTACGGGATTACTAACAATCTACTTAGTTAGTATGTATGTACTTTGTCATATGTATTAGGTGAGAGGAAGTGTCCATTAGTAGTTATGATGTTTGCGCTCGCGCCGCTATCTAGTGCCACCGTTCTAACTCCATGGCAGCGGTGCGTCGTGTCACCGTTGACCAGTCAATCTGCCTGCCCTCTTCATGCGAACAGGAATGTATCGAGTTAAATGTTTTGGTCATTTTTCTGAGAGCGATTGTTGCCTCTAAACCACATTTAATAACTGTCACAACAATATTTCATAACAATGTGTAGCGATGAAACTGACAGATGGTGTACGCAGTTAAATTCCTTTCTTGGTTACCTGCTTCATAAAAGTGAGACCGCAGAGAATTACACATACATGGCATTTGTATTGAAGGTGTAGTTTAACAGGAAGTTGAGTTATAGCTAACAAGATCAAAGTGTCGAGCGATAGCGCGCGCCGCCTCGCCTACTCCGCCGCTCTTCACAAAACGACCAGTCTGTGTAAATTGATCGGAACTCGGATTGTCTTTTACGAGTCTGTGCTAGTGTGCACAGGGCTTAGTGCCCGCTAGCAGTCAGAACCGCAAGAACTGTGACCGAACAGCTTTATACTTCGTTGTGATGTAAACCACTTACCTAGTTACGTCGTAAATGCTCCAACGTGTTGTGCCATCATTGCCGTGGATGTGGCTGATGGCAGATACGTGCCAATGTTCTGCAGTGACGACACTGACAGCTCTTAAACGCACATCGTGTTTATTATCAATTTCAACGGTCAAACGACCTTGGAAACCCATAAATCTAACAATTACGTTAAGTATAAAAAAATGCTAATTAATTAAGTAATAAATCGTTTATTGGCGTTGTATGCGTGAATGAACTCATAAAATGTGGGCTGTGCGCGTAAACGAGGTGTTTTCGATAGCGCTTGCGGCGCGTGCGCAGTCCACTCGGCAGTAGGCACGAGCGCCCATCGTGCTGGCGCAGGCGCGGTGAGCACCAGCACTAGCCGTCTTGCGTCACAAACATGAAAAGAAGTTGACGATGACAGTTGGAGTTTTAAAATATGTAATACCCCTGAAAGGTTTATTTTCATTTCCACCTCGAAATCGATAGAATTCTTACTGAGCAAGCGTTACTTAGATACGGAGCTAGCGGTGGAACTGCACTGTGCACTGGCGAGCGGAGAGCCGTGAATTGGTCGAACCCGGCGCGGGCCCAGTATGACAAAAATCCAATAATCCTCAACACTACTTATAATAAAAACAAGATTCAGTAGATCTGGGTGTAAAACTTTCCGCATGTTTTTGTTATGAGTATTTATGTTAGTGCCGCTCACTGTAGGAAACGCACATTTTAATGACGTTATTGAAATAGAGTATGTTTACGTGAATAGTGTCGCGAACAAGCGGGGGCGGGATTAGCTTACTACCAGTACCGTCCGCACACTGTCCGCACAAGTCTGACCGAACGTTCAGACAAACGAAAGGGAAGAGAATAAGCTAAGCTGTAGAACCGTTCACTTCACCTTTAAGAAGTGTCTTCCAAAACCTGGAACAAAATCTGTTGAAACCTTCAGCTTTATTTAGGTGCAGTTATGTCAAGGTTCTCGGGTGTCTAATTCGAGGGCTTGTATAAATAAACGCTTATTGTTTGTCGAAAGCGTGTTTAAATATCGACGCCAATCGAGACTGACTACATATTGTACCATCTTCGGAAATTTAACAATTAGAAAATAGAAACTGCTGTTGAGAATAACATTTTAGAACTACATTTTGGAAATTAATAACATAAAAAGAAAACTATCTTTGTTTTGTTATCAATCTAACGATGCGAAGAAAATAATTACTGACTGCACTGAAATGACTGCAGCTCGAGAAGAAATACATACACCGTTGTCACAGAAATATTAAAACCGTTGTTATTTATAATATGACGTAAATATAACTGTCGTACACCAACGGTAAGCGAGCAGAGTGTATAGTTTTGGGCAAAGATGAATGCGCGGATGACAAACAAGACGCGCACGAATTTCAATATTCGAGCTTAGTGATGAGCGCGAGACAATTCGCAAGGCGCGCGTCGTGTCGTGCGCGCTAATTTGAAAACATAACATGTTGTCTAAGAACTAATTCGTCAAGGTCGATACTTCACAATGCATCAAATCAAACCACAGCACATCGCTGCACCCCGCGCCACATCGCCACACTTCGTGTCATGTCGCTGTACCCCGCACAACATTGCCACACTTCGTGTTACATTTCTACACCCCGCGCCACATCGCCACACTTCGTGTCACGTCGCTACACCCCGCGCAACATTGCCACACTTCGTGTCGCGTCGCTACACCCCGCGCAACATTGCCACACTTCGTATTACATTTCTACACACCGCGCCACATCGCCACACTTCGTGTCACGTCGCTACACCCCGCGCAACATTGCCACACTTCGTATTACATTTCTACACACCGCGCCACATCGCCACACTTCGTGTCACGTCGCTACACCCCGCGCAACATTGCCACACTTCGTATTACATTTCTACACCCCGCGCCACATCGCCACACTTCGTGTCACGTCGCTACACCCCGCGCTGCATCGCCACACTTCGTGTCACATCGCTACACCCCGCGTCGCCACACAGTATTCACGTGATACCACTTACCGCACCCTTAATCGATCCACAGTCTCCACATTGATTTAAAGAAATGGTTATGGCCGGCTTTTCAATCCAATAATTTACATAAATATTGTACAGAATGAGTTTATCGCAATTAACGAAGCCAAACCTTTTTACGACCCTCTTAATGTTTTTAATCATACTACGTATTTAATATAATTATATTTATGATAGAGAATTTCCGCCTATGCATTAGGGGTCACTTGTCTGTGAGATGTTGATAGCAATGGACGTGGCTCGTCCAGTTATCGCTAATTTAATCAATTCAATAGCAAAAGGTCGTGGCACGGTTTTAACGAGTTTCCACTGACGCAATAGCGCGCCCACCAAAACAACTGTCTAGTGGAGTGCAAAGAGCGTTTGAGTGCCTGACGCCCTGACTGATGGCATGAGCAGGACTCGGGAGATGAGCCCCCCTTGAGCAATCTTGCGGCTCCGCGACCGCGCTGCCCATCAGACACTGTTGTTGTACGTGTCTCACGTGACCTAATTAATCATTGACAAGAGCTGCGACAAATTGCTGTTAATTATTATATATTGCATTGTCTCAGTCAGACATAACACTGTTACTGTACGACGACGACTGTTTGTGTGCTCTTAAGTCTGATGTAGTTTATTGTTGTGTGTGTGCTGGCCGACTGCATCACCAACCAACCACCATTACATAATATTACTAAATGAATGATCTAACTTATTTGTACACAACATGACGTTCTGATGAGGGGCCGTCCATTATTTACAACACACGAACTTCATGGGTATTGACGGTCGCCTCATCCTTGTCACCGTTATGAGACTTCCCTCTTTTCAGTGTGATGTCAAATATTTTTTTAGTAACATGTTCATATAGTAGAGTTGGAAATATTTTCAAGTTTTTTTAAATTATAAGTAGTAATAGTCAAATTTATGTTAAATTTGGAAACCCTCCAATCCCTTCTAAGTCTTGTAACATAATGTCACAGTTTGTCGACCCCTTCTCTCCCTTAACATGTGACGTAATTTTTCGGTTGTCCCCCAATAGCGCGAATCTATAGTCCGGCTAAGCAGACAACAACCTGTCGTGTCCGTTACCCCAGCCAGATGTGGCCGAAAATGGTAATTTGAATCTTATAGATATTATTAGTTTTGCGGCTTCTGTAATTGTTGCGCACATTTTTAAATTTGTTGCGCTTATAGTTTTTTAATTATTTCACAAAAACATTTCCTGCTGGGGTAACGTTACCCCAGCCCGACCTTTTTCTTTCTAATGGGAATATAAAATTAGTTGTCTAGATGAAGTAAATGTTGTGCCTTATTTTGTATTTGTTCTTTCTTCGGTTGCGAAGTTATTCGAGATTTTGCTGGGGTAACGTTTTTGGTTTTGCTGGATCTTTGAAACGGTTAAGCGGATTCTTATCATATTTTGTACAAGACTTCTTTGGAATTAGTTTAAATTTGTTCTGCAATAAAAATACCAAAATAATACATAGCTTAAAGGTTATTTCATTAAATAGAAAAACACTTCAATTGGTCCCAGCACTCTCAATAAGAGGTCTAAAGACTTACTTTAAACATTATTTTGAAGCTTGTAACTGCCTTCAAATGTATGTGAAGTTTCATTAGTATCCTGTAAGTATTTAACAAGTTATGATGATATTCAGTTCTTCACGAGCACGGTCATGATGCGCGCGGTGTTATTTGGCAACTGATAAGCCTGTATATGGATATATGAACTGAATGTTATGTCAATTATTAGTTGTGTAGTTCAGTTGTATATCAGTAAAATTTCAACGTAGTACATTGGATAATTAATGAGATAATACGATTAAAGTCATTAGGAAGTGAATGACCGTGGTAACCCGACCAAGTTTAGGTGGTTACGAAAAAGCGAAAACGTAGAACATTATGCTATCTTTTGAAATGTTTAGTATTATACACCTTACAATTTCGGTACAGACGCGTACACTGTTAAATACATAATAATATCTGTACTATGAAAACATTATTATTATCTTCCAGTTGCACATACTTATCAAAAATCACCGATAACACGTCGTTCGGCGGGACGCGGGAGGGGTGGGGTGAAGGGGTAATTCATTGTTTGCATAACGCACTAAACATGCTCCATAATTAATAAATTACATAGTTCATCTTGTAGAGTGCGCGTGCGCTTTGGCAGTTCCGTTTCCTCTTTTTGAAAATATTTATCGAGTGCGTGAGAGCTATTATTATAATAATAAGTGTGGCAAATTACTGTTAATGTGGAGTGCTTCTATTGATGATCATAATTATGGTGCGTGCTGCCTGATGAATTCACGAACAAGGTAAGCTTGCATAATGTAACTACAGAAATAGTAGCAAAATTATTATTAATATGTACATCTTGTTAGGTAGGTACTTATCTAATACTGTATTTTTTGAAGGCTTAAATATTTGAATTTAGGAACTTTCTTATTATTTTCTTTTTTTTTCGTACTTAGTTATTACCTGGACTGGAATTCTCGACAATGATGACGACATATTTATCCTTCGATACATAGTACCTATAAAACAAAGTCGCTTCCCGTTGTCTGTCACTGTTTGCTTGGATCTTTAAAACTACGCAACTGAATCTGAAGCAGTTTTTTTTAATAGATATACTTACTGATTCAAGTGGAAGGTTTTTATGGGCGAAGCCATAGGCGGAAGCTAGTTTGTAAAAGACTTGAAACTTGATTAATGAAATTCATGACTTGGCGACCGATTTTTATCGTTGATAACGATAAAAATCGGCAGTCGGGACTACCGCAACAGTAGGTAGGTATTTATTTCCACAAACTCCTTGGACACATAGACTTTAAGAAATCCATAATTACCTTGTTGCGACACTCGCGTTGATATAAACTCGCAAAAAGATGACGTTTCGAGTTTCAAATATGTAGCAAAACTACAATTGAAACCCAATTAAGGATTTAGACAAAAAAATGTTCTCTTTCTTTTTATTGTTGTTGTGCACAAACAGAATGGCAACATAGCAACAGCCACGGGCCGCGATGATGGACGCGGTGATGGCGACCGGGCGACCTGCATATGAGTGTGGTGGCGACTATGGCTGCGTGGTGAAGATGTAAAAAATATCGTTTGACGTTCTCTACGTCTGTAATTCAGAAACTCTCAATCTACGGTGAGTACGTACTTATATCTAGCTAGGTATATACTACTACGATTTAGGTAGGTTGACCTGCTGGCCACTGTACAATCTTAATTACCTGTCACATAACACATATTTCACACTTTTTAGTATAGAACCTAAATCATGACCATTTGATCGACTGACGTAAGAATCAACAAAATCTGCCTACGCTTATGGTCTCTCTAGAGCGGCAACTAGATCTCTGTTTATGACAACTTTTGTGTCACAAAGTTATTTACGTATTTGGACACTCATTTTACGTGATGATCTGTGATTTTTTATACAAAAACCAACAAACTTTTAGAATTCACCTTTACACGTTGACTTTTTGAGATTGTAATTAGTTAAAAGTAATACTTACATAATTATTTGACTGCAGTTTAATATTACTTAATTTTATTATTTTTGATCTGTGATTTTTAAATAGTTTAAGTTCATTTTATGTGTATAAACTTAGGGAAAAACATGTGATATTTGAAATGAGACAACAAAACAGTAGGACTAACTGTGAGCATTTTACTACATTGTGACGTCATTTAGTATTACCATTGATCTGTGATTTTTATTGATATAAGTGGGTATTAGTAGACATACGTAAGTTTAGTGTTAACTGAAAAAAACCATTGCATAATTATTTATTGTCTGTGATCATTACACATTCCAATATTGTGTATTCCTATTTAAATAAAAACTGTAACTGTGTACTGTGTTTACTGAAATCTATCATTTAAATAAAAAGTACTTAATAGAAAATTCAAAAAAGCAAAATTACTATCTGTAATTTTAATCTGTGATTGTTTTTAAGTATTAAGTTTATTAATACTTTAAAAGTTCAATTGAAATGATTATTTTACCTGTTAATAAAAAATCGTTAATAAACATGTAGTTTATTTTAACACTTGTGTAAATGTCTGTACTAAATTTGTAACACTATCATACATATTTTAGAAGGTAGCATAATGTTCTACGTTTTCCACCTAAACTTGGTCGGTTTACCACGGTCATTCACTTCCTAATGACTTTAATCGTATTATCTCATTAATTATCCAATGTACTACGTTGAAATTTTACTGATATACAACTGAACTACACAACTAATAATTGACATAACATTCAGTTCATATATCCATATACAGGCTTATCAGTTGCCAAATAACACCGCGCGCATCATGACCGTGCTCGTGAAGAACTGAATATCATCATAACTTGATAAATACTTACAGGATACTAATGAAACTTCACATACATTTGAAAGCAGTTACAAGCTTCAAAATAATGTTTAAAGTAAGTCTTTAGACCTCTTATTGAGAGTGCTGGGACCAATTGAAGTGTTTTTCTATTTAATGAAATAACCTTTAAGCTATGTATTATTTTGGTATTTTTATTGCAGAACAAATTTAAACTAATTCCAAAGAAGTCTTGTACAAAATATGATAAGAATCCGCTTAACCGTTTCAAAGATCTAGCAAAACCAAAAACGTTACCCCAGCAAAATCTCGAATAACTTCGCAACCGAAGAAAGAACAAATACAAAATAAGGCACAACATTTACTTCATCTAGACAACTAATTTTATAGCTAGTATGTATTTAAATATTCCCACAGGAATAATACCCCAGCAGGAAATGTTTTTGTGAAATAATTAAAAAACTATAAGCGCAACAAATTTAAAAATGTGCGCAACAATTACAGAAGCCGCAAAACTAATTATCTATAAGATTCATATTACCATTTTCGGCCACATCTGGCTGGGGTAACGGACATCAACCTGTCTTGGTTGAACTGTAATATGCCATTCACAAAAAAAATAATGCGCTGGTCAGTCGCACAGTTGCGCGTCCTTACCGCGCGAACATCGAGTCTCGGCTCATTGGCTGTGGCTGTATACTCTTAGCGCACTTTTAGTTTGTTTACTACTCAAAACTGTTATCCATAGAGCAATAGGTTGAAGAGTTTCCCATTCACATAACAAAGTGAATGGTGTCACTAGTAATTGGTAAATGAACGATATTAGTGAACGGAGTCGAGCGTGTGGTCCGCAGCGCGCCGGCCGCGCGTGTTACCATCAGAATTGATGTGATTCTGTTTTATAGTGACTAGTATACACATTCGTGAGTCGTGTCGTTATCTTCGCGGAAGATTAATAGTCTCCTCCGTGTGACTTTAGCTATTAAACTTGTGTCACATTGATAGTGAGAGCCCGCGCGCCGCCGCTCCGCCGCACCGCGCCCGCGCGGCGCCGCGCGCAAGCAATCCCAATGAAAGAAAAAGAACCACCAACACAACAAATGTAAACCACAAATAGCTCACAAAAATAGCTAATGCGAATAACTGACACACATCGAAGTGTTTTCGCCCAGCATTAGTTTGATAAAGGCGGCGGCGTGAGCGACGCACGTGGCCTGCGCCTGCACCGGGCCGCTGGTAGCACGGGCCGCACTTCCGCGCACATTAACTAACAGTTAATGACATGCTGCACCAATTAAACCGCGGGTGTCCGACGCGCGGTCTCCACCGGCAACCGTCCATACGGCAACCGTGTGCAGCGTTTGCAACAACATTACCACAGCCAATGCAAAACTACGCACAAAGAACTTCCCCAAACTTCCGGCCTCTGGCCTCTGATCTTCACTCTATGAGCTATAGTAAAACAGGAGACTATAGAACTCTTGGCTCGGCACAGACCACTTTTTCATTTAATTTATTTAGAATCCCGGTGAATAGTTGTAGTTCACACCAGTAAAACACATATTCACACAAGTGTGTATATGTGGGTGTCGCTCGTGACCTGCCTAAAATGTGAATCATGTGATTTGGCACCAACGTTGGCTCCAACAGTACGTCACCGTTGTCCGGTTATTTCTGACACGCATTGTAGCTTGGCAACAATAAACAGAGCTTGTTTTTTTCGCGGTAGGCCTATGGTTGGCGTCGCGGCTCTCGCTCGTGCGTCGGGTCGGTACTCGCACTCGGGCAGTGCTAGTTCGGCTAGCTCCGCGCTCACCGGCTGCACCGGTCTCCACTGACGGCGCTCACATCGCTGCTGACGTCACTCGCGCTACCTTACTCTGCATGCCGCTGTCCATGGTTGCATCCAGTTTCTACTAGATGTTGACTTGATAGTGACACAGACAAGCAATCAAACGAGCGAAGTGTTTGCCTCTTGGCCTGCCACACTCTGTGAATGACTCGCACGTGGCCGCGTATCGGTCGCAATCTATGTGCCGTTGCGCCTGGTCATGTGTGTTTGATGTACAGGAGCATGTTATTATATGTTTATTTAATAATATTAAATGACACAAACCTTAATTTGACATTGACTCAGCAGGACTCATTGAATCATTTGAAGGTTTTATGTGTATACCTACTCCTATCCGCTAATAGGTACATTATGTTAGGATTGACCTACGTACGACTAGGTAAACATGGGGTATTAACACTATGTACCTAGTAGGTACTATGTGGGTGTATTACATGTCCTTGTCAACTTTTCCACTTAAGTAGTTAGGTATACCTTAGTAACTGTTCAACTGTAGGTTGGTTAGGCGATGCACATAATATCACGCCTGTTATCCACCAGTGTAAGGCAGAGCTCTGGTACCTACCTACCTAATACTACACATCTCGCTGGGTATGCTTATCGATGAGTTATTGAAATGAAAACATTGATTTTCACTACGATAACTGAGATAAATTCAGTCATGCTAAATAAAAAAGGTAGGTACCTACTTACACATCGTAAATTATTTTGGTAAAATAAGTAGGTATCTGATATGTGATTGAAATAAAAGCAATTAATATTTTTTATACCTCTCATTGAGACCTGGCCGTTTCTCAGCAGTGGGAACATTATAGGCGGCACGGTATAGGTAACACGGTCGGTGTAACATTGGTACCACTTTGTATCGAAACATGGTTGGTGTAACATTGGTACCACTTTGTATCGAAACACGGTCGGTGTAACATTGGTACCACTTTGTATCGAAACATGGTTGGTGTAACATTGGTACCACTTTGTATCGAAACACGGTCGGTGTAACATTGGTACCACTTTGTATCGAAACATGGTTGGTGTAACATTGGTACCACTTTGTATCGAAACACGGTCGGTGTAACATTGGTACCACTTTATATCGAAACATGGTTGGTGTAACATTGGTACCACTTTGCCCAACCCTTGGGATTACAGGCGTGTGTTTATACAAACATTACAAAGAAAGAAAAAACACAAACATTACAAAGAATTAACGGTTCATAACACCTGCATAACTTTTTCTATTACAAAAAATAAAGCAAAACTAGCGTAATAAAAATTACGTGGCGTTAACGTTGCATTAGGTTTCGATGGAGAAATATTGCTCTGCACGCAAACAAGATAAGTGCTTCAGTCAAAATACTATTCGATCCCAAGATACTACTGGGAATGTGAAAACATTTTCTAAAGCGAGCAGTTTCATTAGTATAGTTATGTTATGTGTGATGTTGAATGACACAATGTCGGTGGAGCGAATAAATGATTATGCTGTCAGGTTGCGGTGATGGCCGGTGCGCAGTAGGGCGCGGGCGGTGGCCACTCAGTGGGGAGATTGACGTGAACAGCACCACCTAGCGCACGACGCACAGCACTTCCTGCGCAGTGTAGATACTGATGACGCTGGCGACAGGAGCAATTCAGCTGGGGGACTGGTACCTAGACTTATTGCGGATTTCGAACACTGACAAATGTACAATATTTTAGTTCGGTAGTGTTTGTCAGTGTCCGGTATTCGGAGCAATGTCCGTTTGTCAGGTTTGATTGAACTATAAGTTTGAGAATATGTAAGTTTTCATTTCACATTTAACATGAGTATAATTTATTATAATAGTTGCCAAGTAGTAACCACAACGTTCAATCCCGGAGATTACAATCTCATACGGTTTATAAATATTGATTACCTACAAATACATAATTAATTAATTATCTCAGTAGGTCAGGCATCAATATTGATTAAGTACTAAACCTACTGCTTAATGATCGGCACTCATCATTCAGTGTATACTCGTAATTATACTTGTTGTTCGTGTTGTTCTCAATGATTAGGAAAACTAGTGTAGTCTCGGCTTTATTCTAGGACGTCACATATATTTTAAAGATTAAAAAAGAAAAAATCTTATTCCTGAACGCAACTTACAGCATTCCCAGTTGTCTCTGTAACATATATTTTCATTCGGATTTTATGTCTAGTAATGGCGTCACCTTTTTCCAAGTAATTTTCGTTATTTATTGTTAAAAAGTGCTCTAATCCAATAAAATGGGGAAAAGAAAGTCGGCGTCAACAAAATTGAGGCTATTGAAAAAGCTGAAGAGACTCGAAAAGCGGATGAAAGATTTAAGCTCTGATTCCAGTGAAGAAGGTAAGAAAAAAAGATGGCTTCCTTATTTCTTTTATGCCTCCTGCAGAAAATTTAAATCAAGGGCCCAAGGCTCTGCTATTTCTTGCATATTTGTGTAAATATGGCTACATCGAAAACATGACATGTACTTGTGCCTTGCGCTTTGCACGTCTTCGCAACTAACGGCGTGCCTGCCTAGTTTGCGTCAAAACGGAGTGAGATATTATGGCTACCTATATCGTAAGCTACTAACAGGATCGGTGTATTGGAACCGGGAATGGAATGAGGTCCAAAATGGAAATATTGTTAACGAGTTGCCTGACCTTTGGGACGTCCTGCGGGGACGTACGTGGTCTACTATGGCTATGTCGTAAACTTAGCAACCTGGGGGGTGTTCTTTAGGAACACACGCGGTTGACTATTTTATTAAAACCTTCAAGGGAAGTTCTGCGGGAACTTACATGGTTATTATTAAGTGTAATGTTATGTTTTTTACAACATGCATTATATGTTTATTCCAGAAGTTGAATTACCACCTAACGTAGATGAAGATACAGAAAATGTCCCTATAGAGCCACATGAAAATATACTCCAGCTGTCGGGTGACAATGATTGCCTGGAATTAAGAGATGTTCAACCCGATGCAACCATTCAGCCAGAGCTGATTGAAGAAGAGGTACACGAAGAATTAATAATAGATAATACAGTCCTGGAAATATTAGGTGTGGATACACAACCAGAGAGAGTAGGAGAGGCATTGCATGCACATATAGCTCAAAGGTGGAATATGATACTCAAAAAAGGCTTGACTAAAGAAGAGAAAGATAAGATTCAGGATGAAAACCCACCGTTCTCTAATTTAAAACAAATGATACCACCTTTGTTAAACCCGGAGGTAAGCGCTGCAGTAAATGAAGTATCCAAAAAGAGAGACATACTGATACAAAAAAGGCAAAAGCAGATTTCAACAGCATTGGCATGTCTAGGCTCATGCCTTCAAATGTGCTTGAAGGATGTCCAGGGACACAAAATGGACATCATTAAAAAGGTGAATGATGCTTCGACTCTGCTGTGTGATGCAATACATTTAGATACTAGGGGACGTAGATCCCTGTTATTGTCAGTTATTAACAAAGACATGAAGGATTTTCTGTTGCAATCAGAGGCAGAAACACACCTATTTGGTGAAGACCTTGCAGAAAAAATAAGAACAGCAAAATCAGTCAAAAGATCTGGTCAGGAGTTAAAGATAGCTGAATCTAAAAAGTTCACTCCTAGACCGAACACATGGGTACCCAGAACAAACACTCCTAAAATTGGTAATAAAACTTTAAACTGGCGGGGCCCTCCTCGGACAGAAGCCAAGAGAAGGGGGGGGGCGTCAAGAGCTCCAGTAGTAGACAGAACATGGGAAGCCAGGAAGAATCATTTCCGGCGCAAGTAAACTCACAGGTGGGCAGACTAAAATATCATTTATGTGATTGGAAATTAATCACTAGTGATCCAGTTATTCTTAATTGGATTATGGGATACTCAATCCCTTTTCATACAAAACCACACCAGAGTTATACTCCTTTAAATGATAAATTTACCAAACTGGAATCTATACAGATAAAATCTGAAATAAATAAATTAATTGCTCTTAAAGCAATTGAAATTTGTCACCCTGTACAAAACCAGTTTTGCTCATCAATTTTCCTTGTCAAAAAGCCAAATGGAACTTTCCGTTTTATCCTAAATTTAAAGAAATTGAATACTTTTATTAGAACTGAGCATTTTAAGTTGGAGGATTACCGAACAGTATGCAAACTTTTACAGAAAAATGATTTTCTTGTAACATTGGATCTTAAAGATGCCTATTATATGATAAATATTAACAAAGATAGTAAGAAATATTTAAGATTTATATTTCAAGGAAAATGCTATCAATTCAATGTTTTACCTTTTGGTTTATGTACAGCCCCATTAACATTTACAAAAATCATGAAACCCGTAATAGCCTCCTTAAGAGAGAGAGGCCTTATTTCAGTTGTATATTTAGACGATTATCTTTGTATAGGGAATAACTATAAACAATGTTTAGAAAACATGCAATCAACTGTAACTTTATTAGAAAAATTAGGTTTTATAATTAACAAAGAGAAATGTGATTTTATACCAAAACAACAATGTAAATTTCTAGGCCTAGTCTTCAATACCGTTGACATGACTCTTAATATCACCGAAGAGAAAAGGAATAACTGTTCTAAGCTATTAAAAGAATTAATTGACAAAAGTAAAATCAAAGTTAGATTTCTAGCTCAGGTTATTGGAACTTTAATTTCTGTTTGCCCAGCCATTAAGTATGGGATTCTATACACTAAAGAACTTGAACGACATAAATACCTGGTTCTAAGAAATAACAATGATAATTACGACATAAACACTACATTGAATTTAAAATGCATACAGGATCTTACATGGTGGGCTATAAACATAGCCAATTCCAACAATCCTATCAGAAAAAATTCTTTTGATTTGGAAATATTTACAGATGCTTCCTCCACAGGGTGGGGAGTATCTTGTGGTTCTCAAACTGCTAATGGAAGATGGACTGTGGAAGAAGCTCAGCTTCACATCAATTCGTTGGAATTAATGGCTGCCTTTTTTGGATTAAAGTGTTTTTCCAATAATCTAAGAGATATTGAAATTTTGTTAAGAATTGATAATATTACTGCAGTATCATACATAAATAGATTAGGAGGAGTTCAACACCCTCACTTGCATAAAATTTCTAAAAATATTTGGCAGTGGTGTGAAGCAAGAAATTTATGGATTTTTGCTACCTACATAAACACCAAAGACAATGTGATAGCAGACTTTGAATCTAGAAGGGAATTAGAAAGTACAGAATGGGAACTAGGTGATTTAAATTATCAAAAGATTATATCTTTATTTGGTGAACCTTCAATTGACCTATTTGCATCACGGACCAACACAAAATGTCATACTTATGTATCATGGCACCCCGATCCAGGGGCTGTAGCGGTGGATGCATTCACTTTGCATTGGTCCCAATATCACTTATTTTATGCTTTCCCACCATTCTCTATGGTTCTCAAAACCATAGAAAAGATAGTTACAGATAAAGCAACTGGTATTATAGTAGTCCCCTATTGGGTTACCCAACCATGGTTCCCATTATTTAATAGATTGTCTATACAAGAACCTATTATTTTTCAACCTTCTAAAGATCTTCTCACTTTGCATAATTCCAGATCGTTACACCCACTGCACAAGCAACTGAGACTGATGGCAGGAGTATTATCAGGAAAACATTTATAGATTTCGGAATTAATAATGAAGCTGTTGAGGTTATGATGAACTCAATAACCAAGAGCACACTAAATCAATATTCACCTGCAATTGTATCATGGGCAAAATACTGTAATTCAAATAATATAAACATTACCAAACCTGCCATCACTGAGATTATTCAATATTTCACTTTGAAGTTTAATGAAGGTTTTTCCTATGGAAGTTTAAATTCTTTAAGATCAGCTCTATCTCTAATTATAGGAACACACATAGGCACAGATGTTATGATTAAAAGACTTTTCAGAGGTTTTTATAAGTTAAGACCTCCAAAACCCAAGTATAATAATACTTGGGATGTTTCAGTTTTATTAGATTACATTGAAAATAATTACATTCTACAAAATGATTTACAAATTGTCAGCAAGAAAGCTGTAACTTTATTACTGTTAGCCACTGGTCAAAGGGCCCAAACAATTTCTTTAATTAACATTAATAATATAATCATTAATCAAGACTGTATTACTATTAAGATTGATAAGTTGATTAAAACGTCAGGGCCAAACAGATGCCAACCTTTTTTAACCATTCCTTTCTTTAATACTAGAATAGGAATATGCCCAGCCACAGCTGTGGTTAATTATTTAAAATTAACAGAAGGTCTACGGAACTGTTCTAATTTATTCATATCTACAAAGAGACCATATAAAGCTGTGAGCTCCAGTACAATCAGCCGTTGGGTCAAAAGAACTATGGAAGAGAGCGGAATTGACATTAGCACATTCTCAACGCACAGTACCCGCCATGCAACAACATCAGCAGCCTTCAGCAAGGGGGTTAATATAGATGACATTAGACGAGCAGCTGGTTGGACTGGAGAGTCAACAACTTTTGCTAAATTTTATAATAGACCGATAGTAAACAATAGAAGCTTCTCTGAAGCTATTTTCAATAATAATGAACGTGATTAAACCCTAATTGTAAAAATGCTACCTTAGTTATTAAAGTAACTAAAGTGGTATTTATGAAACCTTGAATAATGACTGTGTTAATTGTTTTTAAATAAATGTTTATTGATTTTACAACTGGTCTTTAAACATCTACACTAGTTTTCCTAATCATTGAGAACAACACGAACAACAAGTATAATTGAATAGTCAAACGAACTTACCTGTAAGTGAAGTTCGACGGTAATTATGCTTGTTGTTGTGTTGTTCGAAGATGATTAGTCCCACCCGACCCAGATTTTCCATGCTATATAGTTATATGAGCATGGACCCTATGTTGTAAAATCAATAAATCGCTATGAACTTAATGAAAATATATGTTACAGAGACAACTGGGAATGCTGTAAGTTGCGTTCAGGAATAAGATTTTTTCTTTTTTAATCTTTAAAATATATGTGACGTCCTAGAATAAAGCCGAGACTACACTAGTTTTCCTAATCATCTTCGAACAACACAACAACAAGCATAATTACCGTCGAACTTCACTTACAGGTAAGTTCGTTTGACTATTCAATAATGACAGACTTAGATATTCAGTGCTTTCATTTTGATGTAAAATAAATCTACACGGTGTAAATAACCTCATCAAGCCGTCAACCAAGCATTCTGCACTAAGTAACCTTACGCAAAAATTATTGCTGAGAAACGACTCTTTTGTTGGGGGTGAATAATCGTGTTTTGTGGTAAGACATTGTGCTGATAGATGGGTTGAATGTATTACGGGGGTCGTGGTCGTGGAGTACTGTATACAGGTTACAGGGTGAAATGGACTCCGACGCTAAAACGGAAATAAATGAAATTAAAAACATATACCCAGGTTTACAGTCCCTTGAAGCTGTCCAAAAATCCCTTCGAAGAGCTGCAGGAGGAGGTACATTTCGAAGGTTTTTTTTTGTACATATTTAAAATCTTTAATTAACGGGCAGATGATGACTTTACAGCTGAAAAATGGTTTTCATACATTTTAAAGACTTTTTGACAAAGTCTACCGAAAACCAAATTTCTAAGTTAACGTAAAAAAAGTTACGGCCGTCTATACAGCAAAAAACCTATATTTCGTCGATCTCAAGGGAATCGATACTTCCCGGTGACCTAGTATCATGAAATTTGGCAAAGAGCAATGTCTTACAGCACGTAAAGGAAAGAAAAATGGAAACCGTAAAGTAGTTTAATAACAAAATATATACATTATTATACGCAACTCTCCAGTCCAACTTATTATGACCTTTGAATATCTGATATGTGGTAACTGTGTTACCGTCGGTATCCTTCCACATTGTTCTCGCTGAACTAAGTCCATCGTCAGAGACATGGCCGGACTGCCCAGAAACTACTACTTCAAGGACCAGTAACGCTTCCATGAATTTTCTGTGCGTCTTGCAATTTAGTTATGTTGACTTGCCTAGAAAGTGATGACTTGACCCAAATAGGGATGCTCTTGGACATATTTTATCTTCTTGCCGACGCGCTATGAGTATGCTCCCCTTGTTACACACAACAATAAACAGAAAAAAAAACTTATAACAAAAAACCGATATCCTGTGTCTTGTATCAACAAATTAACGTCGTCAGCTCTTGCGGATAAGCCGCGGATGATGCGGGGGAGGAGGGGGTTCGCAGGGGGACGGCTGAGGTAGCCGGATCGTCGCCACTAGTTCGTCAGTAACATTAACACAGAATGTCAATAATACAAATTAATTTTAACCAAGCTATAACCAGTTAAAGTTTTATACCACGTTTGTCACATTTGCTTAGTGTCGCGACTTTTTACTGTGTAACTGTGAGCGCGCGGAGTCTTGTCGCATCGTCCAAACTGACATGAGGCGAGTGACGCCTTCTTCGCTATTACTGCGTGGAAATGTTGCGCTTGTGATCGGTGTGGTCACACCCTCACCTGAACACTAGCTCGCTAGACGATACGTATCGCTCCGCAGCAGCACAGTCATACTTATGACTATGCTGCTGCGGAGCGATACGTATTATATCACTTTATATTTAACGATGCCGCTGCTTCACCCGTGTAAAACTGTGTACTAAAACCTTCCTCTTGAATCACTCTATCTCTTAAAAAACCCACATCAGAATCGGTTGCGAAGTTTTAAAGATCTAAGCATACATAGGGACAGACGGACGCAGCGAAAAGCAAACGACTTTGTTTTAAAATATGTAGTGATACTGCTAAAAATTTATTACAAAATAAAATGTTTATGCGTTAGGCGACCACACCGCATAAAAGTCCAAGTTTTTGTTACCCAGAGCGACACGGTTCACGCGGCCCAAGTTGTTCGTTACGGAGGTCCCACAGCCCACTGCAGCACTGGCGACAGGGTTAGCCACTGGTCGTCAGCGATGAGCGAGTTCCTCGGGTGACTCGCTCCTAGTCACTTGCTAGTGTACGTAAGCAAATGAATCAAGCGGGAGTCTCTTAGTGGCTTCTCTTCCGGCTTATCCATTTTTTAATCAAATTTTTAATCAATTTTTTGTAATAAAATTCTAATATTAATCTCTTCTAATTTTAATCGACATTTAAGTTCAAAATAATTATATTCATTTTTTATATTTTTAAATGTTTTTTATATATTTTTTATATTAATATTTAAAAATGTAAAGACTACAAAAATTAAATTAAAAAACAAATATTATTCTAAAATAAAACCTTTTGTACTTTAATCAGAATTTTTTAACAAGATTTTTTTGTGATTGCATGCATGTTTTTTATTAATTTGTTTGTAATGCAAGAAATAAAAGGCTTTATAATTTTATTTATACCGTCTTTTGACACCCAGGAGCAAGTTTTTTATAAAAAGACAAGAGACATACATAATGTAATATTGTTGAGGGAGAAAATGTCGATAGCGAGGCCTTTTCCTCCACAGCGACGGGACAGGTGCTTCGAGCCGAGACCGCGTCGGCTCGCGTCGGCTCGCGTCGGGTAACATCGCAATATCGTAGCGTTTCGTAATATGACGTCATATTGTATAATCTCTGTTTCGGAACGCTTTTCAAGTTCACGGTCACCGTTCGCCATGTTGGATTAAGCTTATCAAATCTATTTTTGTTTGTTGATTTATTTATAACGATTCTCTTGTGGACAGTGATTTCACTCTTTTGTTGTTATGACTTGTTTGTAAGTGTTCATTTGATGTCTCGCTGGCTAAAGTACACTTACATAATAATATTAAACATAACGCAACTGAACGAAGTAATTGTAATTGTGCTCCGGTACGACCAGATGAATGAACCCCTCTCACCTCACCTCCATTTTGATCCGCATGACTGTGGCACTGGTGAGATTCGCATGACTGTGGTACTGGTGTGATCCGCATGACTGTGGCATTGGACTGGTGAGATCCGGGTAATTTGACAGCCGAGTTAAAAGTTGACGTGTACTGCCTTAACTTGCTACGGTCGTACGTCGTGACTTATCGACTACCTCTTGATGCTCATGACACCCGTGTCCCTCTCGCTGCCCCTCCCCACAGCACACTATGCTCTTATATTAGCAATGTCGGCTTATTAGTGGTGTCTTACTAAAATTAGATGTGTAATGACAATTTCCTTGTCTTAAAATTTTTGAAAAACTGCATGATATTTGGTCCCCAGTCAGGTGTCACTTGTGTTGGTGAAGTAGATACTGTGCTAGACAGCTACTGAACGAGCACATAATCGTAATGCTCAAAGACTTGTATCATTGAAGGATCATGTAAACTAAGTAAGTTCACGTCACGGATCATTTGTCACTGTAACTTGGGAAGTAGCTATCCGAGTTTTATGTGGAACCGGGAGCAGGTATGTGAGCCGAGCTTGCACTTCTGGGCGAGACACGAAGTCAGGTCGAGTCAAGTGGACCCGGTCAGGCGCAAGATGCACGCCGCGTACGTTAGATAAGCGTAATCTGCATAGTGCCCTACGTAAGCGACTAGCATACAGCTGTTCAATAATGTTAGCCAAATATCTCTCTGTTACACAGAGCACGGTGGAGGAATATATCACCTAAGTACGATGTGACGGACCTGCGACTACACTACGAGGAGAAAGCCTTGCGCCTCGCGCCTATCAACGATTCTCCTTCATATTAGCGTAGCATAGCACAGCGCATTTCCGAACTAATTCTTGATATAAGTGCACTAGCGATGCGCCATCACCTCGTCTCTTGTAGGTACCCACAACCTCACTTACTGGCGCCGCTATCAGCAACATTGGAACGGCATCCTTTTTGAAAACTATATTTGGCTGAAAAAATCAATTTTCTGTTGCAATACCTAGTTTAATTTCAACAGACACCTCCTTTCGAGACGACTCGAATGGCACAGCAGGAGTGAGGCTGCGTTACGTTCTTAGGGTCCCGGGTTTGAATCCCGGTAGAAGCAAATGTTTGTGTGATGAGCATGGACATTTGTTTCCGAGTCATGGATGTTTATATGTATAATAAGTATGTATTTACGAACAAAAAATATATTTGTAGTATATTAACTGTCTGGTGACCACGACACAAACCTTGCTTATTGTGGCACAAGACGGCGCTGTGTGTAATGTCCAGCGATATTTATATTTACATCAAACGTACTGAACTTCATACATTGAGATACTGTTGTGTTCATTGGACATGTCGCTGTGGAGGCCGTCATTCGCAGTTTATTGTGATTTCCCCTACTAACTACTTGCTCAACTAGTACTGACTTGGTTCATTACAGTTACCTAAGTTTTAAATTGAAAATTCCCTAACACGAGTTAGGGAATTTTCAATCTAGTACTTTCTCAGCCAACCATTCTCTACATCAAACTTAAGTAACTCTAAAAAAAATACTGCTGAGAAACGACTTTAGTTAGGGTAAAAATAACTTTTTAAAGTAAGACCCATTCAATGTAGCGCACTCAAAAATTGTGCTGACGGATGTTATTACATTAATAACTCATGAGTTTAAAAAAATAATAAGTATGCTACTTTTTTCAGAACAAGAAGGGTAATTAGAAGCCATATATACCACCAATTTTTTGTACACGGAATCCTGTTCTAATTTGATTAATTAAGCAACGCAAAAAAACTATTTTCTAATAAAAAACTAACTCGAAGTACTTTTACAACGAAAAACAATTACATTTTTACTTGTCTCATTGATTTAATTACCTAACAGTTAAATTTACCATGCCAGGTACAGATTTAACAACATTCCCTTTAACATAATGCCCCCGTTTTCGTATTTACCCCTAAGGAACTTCCACAGACAAGTTTCAGCTTTTATAAAATGACTTACGTTCATGGGATCTGAAGATCTGATGTGTGATTAGATGTACTTGTTAGTCACATATCATTAGTGAAATACAATGGTAGCGGTCCGGCAGATCTTTTCAGTGCATTATATCATATAACTATTATAATAACCAACATGATCAGCGCAGCAGGCGCTGGCCAAGTGTGCTAACTGTTGCAATAATTCTGTAACAAACAGTCAATCAAAGCACATACTTTGTAGAGTGCAAAGCTCGCTTCATTTTGATGTGTTTGGCGTGCACGAGGCGCGAGGCGGCATGCGGCAGGGAGAGCCATCAGATCCAGCACGCTCGAGGACCATGAGACCGGGTGTCCAACTGTCCATTGTCAACAGCAGTGACATGAGTGCTGTCCGGTAAGTCGGTCAGGCGCCCGCGTGGTGATTGCGGGACACTTTCAGCGTGCGCCTCCCGTGATCCCGTCGACAACTCGACACACAGTTGCTTGCATACGGATTTATAAAAATTCAACTATTAGCTTATGAACCCGTTATGCCGTGCGGAGCGGAAGTGTGTGGTGCTAGTCGAATGCTGTAATTTGATAATTAATATTTCTACGGGAGAGCATTGAACTTAGCTTTAGGCACCAATTTTCACAATTAGGAAACTGAAACATCGTGCCGAATGATGACAGCAGTGCCTCGAGAGGGAGGTGTATCGTGTGGCCATCAAACGTGGCTGAGTGTATAACCTCACGCTACAATATTATTATAAGTTTTCGCGCAACTGAAGTACTTGGTAGTTTGTGATGGAACAACGCTGAACTGATAATGGATGATTTTTCAAATTCCAATACCGAATTCAGACCCAATTGAATAATAGAAAATCGTCTGCTGTTCACCTTTAGGTTGGAAATGCATATATTATAAGGTCTGAGTGAAGTGAAAGATATTGCCAACCTTTTTGAAAGACGTTTTATAGTTCGGTCTCTCTTGCAAATAGACCGGTGGGTGTTCGTTGATGAGGGGAAACTGTCGGGGTCTAGTGAGCTTTCCGTAATATTTACAGCTAAACAGGTGGCTACTGTTATTAAGAAGATGACAAGAGGTAAATCACCTGATTAGCATCGAGCACCTGCAGCATGAGCCTCCATACGGCTTTTTAATGTATGTCTCAACCACTCTTTTCAAAGCTTTCTGTCAGTCATTCTACACGAGCAGTCTTTGGACCACTTTTACGCAGAGGACATGCAGCGATCTCCTTGTCCAATATAATAACGCATTTAGGATACTGTTGGGGCTGTGGTGGCGTTGTAGTGCGTCCACTATGTTTGCGGAGGCGCGCACTGATGATTTTTACACCGTCATAAGGAAAAAGACCGCCTCCAATAGTCTCCTGAGTGTTCTCAGATCGGTGGGACCTCTCGCCTTGCTGCGCCACTGGGTGAGGATCGATACCAATTGATATTTGATTATTTAAGTGCTATTATCTCCTTATTACTAACACTACTTATTAAGTTATTTTGTACTAGAAACACTATAGACTCATGTCTGAAATAAAGAATTTTAATTTAAATATACGCATCAATGTACCTGTGTATTACGAAATGCTTTGAATGATAATGCAGGTCTGCTTGACCAACTTGGTGTCTATACACTAACACACCGTACGGTCTCAGCTAAGTAGACTAGTATAGTGACCCGTGGTTCACAGCTGATGTGTACTCCGGTGTCCTCGCGACACGGCGGCTCCGGTCGCGCGCTGCCCCGCCTTCTGCGAGGCACTGCGCCGCCCCACGCCACCCTCAGGCGCCTCACGTTGCTCCACTTATACCTCACATAATCACTCCATCGCATTTATTATGGAGTACAATCGGAGTCGCCGTGGGGCCCGCCTCCTTCAACACCTTCCTGCTAACACTTGCACACGATTATGAAATCATGTCCAGCTCTGTATTGAGCCGTTCTACTGGATCACTTACTGCAGGCTCAACTTATCATGATGCGTCTGTCTGCCCACTACAGCCACGTGCTATGAAGGTATCGCTACTTCATGGTGTGGCACGGTGCCGCACAAACATGGAAAAAAACAGGACACGGACCACTGTACGTACCCACTGCAAAATATCAGACGGATGGTCTCCATACGCGGTTATAACCTACGGTCTTTGTATTGAAAAGATGAGACGATGCCAAATATGTGATGTAAAATTCTGATTGAAATAAGTATTACTTTCAGTAGTATTACTTAGGTTCATACTAGGTTAGTAAATTTTTTTCTGTACCTAATGTCAAGAATTTGATACAGTAATGATAAAGCTCAAAGCGCGTAAAAGCTATGCTAGAGTGAATATTTCATTGAGCTGCAGCATGCACCCGACGCGCCACAAGTCGACGACACTGGCGCACGCTGGTTTGCTTGTGTTGTGTGACAAACGTTTACGAGTTTAATTCAATTAGATGAATTGCACGCTATACAAACTGGGTTTCAAGTCAAGGCCCCGAAGCTAGGGCACGCCACGATAGTGGCGGTAAGTCCCCTCTTTGAGGAGTGGCTGGAGAGGCGCCACGGCGTCCTCACCTTCCGCCTGACGCAGGTCCTCACCGGACACGGATGTTTCGGGAGGTACCTGCACCGAATCGGGCGGGAGGAATCGCCCGGGTGTCTCCACTGCGAGGATCGACCGGAGGACACGGTGGAGCACACGGTGGAAGTCTGCCCTGCGTGGGCGGAGCTCCGCCGTGTCCTCGTGGCGGCGATCGGCGGCGGCGACCTCTCGCGTCCGGCCCTGGTTCAATCCATGGTCCGGAGCGAGACGGAATGGGAAGCCGTCGCCTCCTTCTGCGAAGCAGTGATGCTAGCGAAGGAGGTGGCGGAACGAGAGAGGGAGAGATCCTCTCTTCCCGGCCGCCGCGGGAGACGCAACGGGCGTCGGGGGCCACGTGGTGGCTACCGGCCACCGTAGATGCGGGCCTGTGGACGGCTGGCTATGGGCTAGCTAGCCGTCCGGCCGTCTAACGACGACGACAGGCCGTGTCGACGGCGCGTTCGTGTTCCACGCGCGCCTCAAAGAGATGTCAGCAAAAAGAGAGGGGCCCCCAAGGGCCGAAGCCTGCCGGGGTTGCGGGCCTGTTCGAAAGAGATACCGCGGCCCCGGAACGTAAAAGGCGAGGAAGGAACATGGATGGTTTTTAGTCAGTATGAGTCTGACACTCCCTCCCGCTCCGCCCAGAGTGGGGGGGGGGTCATTTGATGATTTCCCATCCTTAAAAAAAAAAAAAAAAAAAGGCCCCGAAGCTGGTTGCGGGCCTGTTCGAAAGAGATACCGCGGCCCCGGAACATAAAGGGCGAGGAAGGAACATGGATGGGTTTTAGTCAGTAAGAGTCTGACACTCCCTCCCGATCCGCCCAGAGTGGGACGTCATTTGATGATTTCTTGGTTTAGTCTCACATTTTTGTTCAATCGCCAAAAGGCACGCAACAGCTGCTTTTTTGAAATTTCGGAGTTCACCCGAAACTGAAATATGATCCTATATAGAAAAGCAATGACCACTTACGACGGAGTAAGGTTAGTAGGGCTATTAGACTGAACGTGTATAAGGTCTTAAAGTTGTCTTTTCAGACCAAAATCCTGAAAAAACGCTGCAAGCTGGTTTCTCAAGTTCCTTTTCATAAGGGTCAGTTCTCACAACGCCTGGCTCGTGGCTGACTGGCGTGGCAGACGGCGGCGGCATCGTCATTAATATTATACGACAACTCAAGTACTTGGAAACAATCAAAGCGGGGAACCCGGGGACCATGGCGCCGACCACCCCCGGAACCAGACATACGATGACACGCATTCATATCGCTGACCGTTGTCATGTGTCCCTGAACTTTAGGGCCGCGTGGCGCTGCGACTTGCGTGCTTGCTGCAGCTCCTCATTGGGAGGGTACTCCCTTGATTGTCCTAAAAATTTTTGTCGGAAAGTCATTATCCATAACACGTTTGCTATAAACTTCAGTAACCATAATGTTCAAAACACCGAAATTATGTTTTACATAACTAACTTTACTTCTAATACTATTTTGTCATAATATCGAATACTATAATTTATTGAATCTCCTAATTTTACATGACTGTCGTATGTCCTAATTGTTGTATCACATAATGTATATGATTCCGAATGGTCATTTATAAATTGTTAGTCCCTAAAAAAATCCCTAAAACTTAAGTTTTAGTGACAGAAACGAATTGCTGTAAATCCGACTCCACGCAGTCTTGTCTGCCCTACCCCAAGAGTGTTATTTAAAATCGCGTAGGCGCGGAGGGGCGAGGCGGGCCGCAAGTTGAGGAGCAGGTGGTTGTAACAAAACCGCCGCCGCGGCAGAGGCTGGCCGGCAAACCCGGCCAGCAAGCCGAAGCTGCGGTGGTGAGCGTTAAACCCATCTGCGACGATAAGCTCGCGTGAGGCCGCCGGAGCCCCGCAGCGCCGTAGCCGTGACAGAAACCATGCCTGCTGCATGATGCTTGCTCGTTTGCATGGTACATGCTTGCTTGCATACTGTATGCAAGCTTGCTTGTTGCATGCTTGCTTGCTGCATGCCTGCCGCATGCTTGCTACATGCGTACTGCATTCTTGCTGCATGCTTGCTTGCATTACATGCTTGCTACATGCGCGCTGCATGCTTGCTGCATGCTTGCTTGCATTACATGCTTGCTTGCAGGTCAACGCCTACATGTGATTAAACATTTACTTAGAATAGGACTTATGACTTCTATTGAAAACAATTTTATGTCATTTGTATATTATTGATTGTAATACTTATGACAAACGGATTTAGGGCTTATTATATTTAGGGATTTCAACTTTATGGCATATGATATTATGTGATTTAAAGTTCGGGTAAATTATCATTCGGACAAATGATGATTATGACAGAAAAAATTATGTCATTTTAGATTATGGATTAAAAAGTTAGGTAATACGATAGAGAACCCATTGGGAGTGCTGACCGTCATGGCATGTTCTAAAGTATGCCCTTTCAAGACGCGTATCGATTGAGCGAGTAGCTTATGGCCTATGAGCTGCAGCGCGAGGGTCTGCTCTCCCCATTGGAGCAGGGTGCAGTGTATTAGTCACTACCGTCGTATTAGGTACTCCTGTTGCGATGTATATGTCACCGTAAAATTGTCAAACACGTTATATTACAATATAACGTGTTTTTTCTCGCGATATTGTAATGTCTCGAATTATTGTCAACTGAACTGAACATACGGAAGTATCTCTGCCCCCATAATCGGGACTTGGGGCACCCCCCCGTTAGGTTAGGTTCCTTTAAACCCTGCACTCGGAAATAGGGGCCCCGCGAAACGGGGCTCCGTCGACTACGCTTTTTAGGGGGAATATAAAGTGTTTTAAGGTTAAGTTATATTAATCGGTATTTCTCAAGAATGGTGCATTATCTTTTCATGAGAGTTGTGCCACTGGGCAAGGGGGACCCCTCCTTCCCTCCACACCGCGTAAGTTGACTACCACCGCATGCATTTCACGAAAAATAAGGCGTTTTGTTGCAAGCAGTATGTTCATTTGACAATAATTCGAGACTTTACAATATCGCTAGAGATATTACAATATAACGTATTTGACAATTTTACGGTGACATATTATATACAAAACATTTTTTGTGATCGGAGAAACTTCCTAATTCTGGCTAATCAGTTATTGCTCAATTCTAGTATTACAAAATATGATCACGCCTACATATTTCCAAAAGGTTAGTCAGTCGTAAAATACTCATAAAGATACTTTAGTTGCCGATTCCAATGCGTATATCACAATGTAGAAGAAGGGGCAGAAAACTCTATGGACTTTCTTTTACATCAAAATATTTTACAAGATTTTAGTTAAGTACATCATTCATGTTGAGATTATGTATGTGAGACCGATGCACGATGTAGAAAGACGTGCCATTAAAAGCGTCCCCGGAGCTGCGGAGTAAAGATTAAATCAACGATTCAAAAATAATGTAATTAAAATAAACCGTGGCAGCTAAGAGATGTGCAGTCACAACACAACACTCCCATCAGATAGCACACGGCGAGGTCTACGTGTCTATGTAACACAGTTGGTAACTGTGAGTCTGTTCCAAACAGACTCACTGTAATTTCTAACTCAGAGAGAAGAAAATTCATTTTTTGATAAATGCCTTGAACTTCTCTGTGCAAATATATTGGATGATCTATTATAACAAGAAAATAATTGATTAAAAAAAAACAATCACGTTCTATGTCCATTGCTGTACGCCTGACAACATATATTTTACCTATGCAAAATTTTAGGATGATTGGTTCTGTGTTAACTTACTTTCGCATTAAGGCGATTACATGAGCGAACCGCGAGTTTTATAATTACTAAATATATATGATTCACTGCTGTAAATAAGACCAGAAAAATATATGATATTCTTCAGGATATATGCTAGCATGATAGAGTTTTGAAAACATAATACAATTAATTAGACCCTATAAAAAAAATCACGAACTTTTCTATAAAAATATCTTTCAAAGCAAAAAAACCAAACTAATATGCATGCGATCAGTATGAGTTTTTGGCAAATAATTTAACAAGCAATATATTAGCATGATAGTGTTTCAGTTTTTTAGTCCAGTCAATAGTTTTTTTGTAAATAGATCGAAACCACTCATTGGCCCGCAGTGACCGACGTTACAACCACTTTGTAGTGCAAGCTGATTAGAACTTTATTCTAAGGCCTTATTTTAGTATTTCTACTTATTGTATGTGCTTTTGTTTTGTCAGTGGCCCAAAAGGTCTGAAAACCAGTCTTACCAAGTGGTATCGTATTACCCAGTATTAACTGGGTTGTGGAGGTCAGATAGGCAGTCGCTCCATTTAAAATACTGGTATTCAGCTGCATCCAGTTAGACTGGAAATCAACCCCAACATAGTTGGGAAAAGGCAGGCAGATGACGATGATGTAGGTACTTATGTGCTTTATTCCATTAAAAATTGCGATAACGATATTAAAACAAAATCTTATTAAAACTTTTCTAATTATAGTGCTTTTTGGACATACATTTTGACGATTGGATTCCATTTCGCATATAACAATAATTAATTGTAATATAAGTGACTAGCTGTTGCCCGCGACTTCGTTCGCGTGAAAATATTTATGGGTCATGTGTGAGACTGCATCGTCGGTAAAGTTGTCGCAAGCGCTACTGAGCGTGAGGTCCTGGGTTCGATTTCCGGGACGGGCAAAGTGTTATTGTATTACTTGTGCCCGGTTGATGGAAATAAGATTACGGTTTAAGACATTTATTTCTCAAAAAGAATACAATTCACTTTATATGAGAAATACAAGGTAAACTTAAAACTAAATAAAAGAATTACTTATAAAAAGAACGTAGGTAGGTACTCGTAAGTAAATAAGTTGAGTAGTAGACACTGGTCACACAATTTTACTTTGTTGTGGGTAAAAGAAAAAAGTAAGTTACTAAATTATATATCGATTAATGTGCGAAATGTGGGTGTAGGATTAGATACACCTCTACCTAACAGTGGCGAAGTTTGAAAATAGTGTCAGGGGAAGACGAAGAAAATAATAATAATAATAATTTAATAATAATAATAATTTATTTGCATCAAGTTTTACATTTTACATTAGATACATGTTTTAATACATACAATTTAACGAAAATTAAACAATAGTGTGGCGACACCAACACCCTTGCTAAGTTGTCAAGACAACTTGTGTTAAAGATGCTGGGCCCGACCCTTTAGTGGATGTTTCTTAATTGTAATTAGTTACGAGTACATACATGCCATTTTACAAAAATATATGACTAGTCCATTATGGAGCATAAGTAAACGGGTAAATAAACTATTTAAAAAGAAATAAAATGAAAACAATAATAATATAAGGTATGAGCAGAGTGGTGTAGTGTAGTGTGTGTGAGTGTGTACATGTGTGTGAGTGTGTGTGTGCATGTGAGTGTGCATGTATATGAGCATAAGATAGTTTAACAGGAACTATATTGAGTCAACAATAAATTGTCTGTATTGTTGTAGTTAAGTGTTACTAGCCAATCACTTAGTTTCTTTTTGAGTGACATTTTAGGTAGTGAGTAGAAGTCCAGTACTTTGTTAAGGCTATTGTAGAGATGAGGACCTTGGAAACAAGGAAATCGTCAGCACGGCTTAACCTAAAGATCGACCCGAGCGCCTGATATTATTTAGCCACGAGCCTTTGCCTTTGCTTTTTTGGCTTGGCGACATCTACATTTATCAGACTTCCAACCATTTTTACAACCACATCTACTATAACCTTGCCCTTCGCATTTAGAGGACAATCTGCAACACTTTCTCACCAAAATCTCTGTCTCTCCATCTTCAGGCAATATAAATCTTAATTTCGTAGGTAATTCAGTGTTAACACACTCGCGTTGACACTGAATTACGAAACTGAAACCCATCGCGTCCGTCTATATTCGCTTACAATGCAAAACTAAACAAAAACATTAGCGCTTGAAGTCCGCTGCTCGAGCCGCGCGCTGGATGGCGGTCTCTGATTGGTCAAACCGTGCCATGCGTGCCTCCCTCCCCGCCCTCACACCGCGTAAAATTTAGCTTTATTTTCAAATTGCCCAATTATCATGTAGCAATATAATAATGACCGTGCAATGTGATAAATAATGAAGTTAAGATTGTATTAATCAATTAGCCCGATAGAGATAGCCATTATTCATAATGTTCGAACATTATGTATAATGCCCGCATTAATCACCTGGTCCATAACATACATACTATAAATAAATATCAAACTATATATTACTGTAAAAAGAAAATTAACACGGATATACTAAAATAAAAAGACAAACAATGGAGAAAACACTACTGTTGTGACGAACCTGCCAGTTTCTTGCGAATGTACTCTCGAACTTTAATCTTGAAAGATAAACGATTGTTTGCCATCCTGATTTCCTGATTTCCTTTTTTTACATTTCCACGCTGATATCGTGTGATGTGTCGAAGCATGCCGAACCTATCGCAAGCAGCACGTAGCGAGCTGCTGAGCTGTTGTGACAAATGACGAAGAACAAGCAAAAAAACAAACAGTGAATTTGTGCAGTGTGTGTAATATTGATCAGATATTTCCAAGACTATATTTGTGTACTAGCTTCTGCCAGCGGCTTCGCCCGCGTGAAGTTTGATTATTGTCCCATGGGATCTTACTACCGGAATAAAATGTATCCTATGTTTTATGTGGGTCATAGCGTGATGATATAAACGTAAGAGTAAACAAATATAATAATAACAAATCTCCGAACTGCTAAGCTATCGGGAGTTACACGTGTTATTGTGAGTCAACTATAAAAGATAGACATATGCTGTCTTGGGATATTTTTTATATAATTTTATGTGGAATATTTCCGTTATACATGATTTCTATGTAGCTTTAACCATTAAGGCTGCACACGCGACGGAAGCTAAAAAAACCAAGTAACTTCTCCCGTTTTCCCAACATTTCCTTTCACTGCTCTGCTCCTATTAATGGTAGCGTGATGAAAAGTATACTATTACCTGCTCAGGAGTATGTAGAATAATTGTACCAAGTTTCGTTAAAATCCGTCGAGTAGTTTTTTTTCTATAAATAACATACAGACAGACAGACAGACAGACAGACAGACAGACAAAAAATTTACTGATTGCATTTTTGGCATCAGTATCGATCACTAATCACCCCCCGATAGTTATTTTGTAAATATATTTCATGTACAGAATTGACCTCTCTACAGATTTATTATAAGTATAGATAGATAATCGCAGTGTTCTAATATTCGATATTACCATATTATAGTTGTTAGGGATTCACAGCAGTAAATGACACAAAATAAATGCTTGAGTGCAAGACAGTTCCAATATATTCAATTTATAAAGGTTTGTATCTTGTCAACCGATCTGCAAATCACAGAATTATTTAACTTAAAGGAAAAGAAGTGGTATTCCATTATATTTTGTAATAATCCAAACCCGTGTAAAATGAAACTCTTTCAAAATAGAAATAACTCAAACATGAGTGAAGTCACTCGCAGAATTACCCATATACAGAATCTAAATATTTAGAAGTTGTACCATTAATTTATAATTATCTACCTAAGAAAGTAGTTGACCTATCCTACATATTTTTTATACCTTAAGGAAACGGCTAAATCAACCAAATTAAACACCATGACAAGTTCCTCAAAAATATTCATCTCACATTCTTCCTATATTAAAAATGCATTGTGTAATTTAATGTTAATTTTGATTTTCATGTTGCATTGTTTGAAGAGTATATTTGTGTGTATCATTGTTTGTGTTGATGCAGATATTTATTTGTACCTATGCGATGTTCAGTTGAAATAAAATTGTAAAATGTTTTGGGTGATAATGATTGTACGCAGGTACCTATTTTTTAGTAGACACTATTTTTAACCGACTTCCAAAAAGAGGAGGTTATCAATTCGTCAGTATTTTTTTTTTTTTTGTGTTTGTTACCTCGGAACTTTCGACTGAGTGAACCGATTTTGATGATTCTTTTTTTTATTTGAAATGATAAATGATGTTTTTTTTGTAAGTAGGTTTTGACAAACACTTTTACACGTCTTTTTTTTAACTAAATGGGGCCGGTGTTTCGTATCTGACTACTCTGAGAAGAAACAGCCGAAACAAACTCAGAGGTCATAGTCTCTTTTGAAGTCCAGACATAATCTTGCTCCATTCACATGAGGATCATGTAGATATTAGTGTCTGAAATGGTCTTTTGAAGAAAGAACCACACAGATTTGAGTGAACCTATCCAGTCAGTGCAAGCATCTGTCAGTTATCGTGTAGCTCGACTTATAACACAAGGAGCTCAACGAAACGACGAACAATACCAAAGAAAGGACATTTAGGTAGGTCGCTTAAAGAACTCAAACTGCCAGACAGTTGAGGGGTAAAAAAATGAAAAGTGACCCACATGGTCCTCACATTCACAAAAATAAAATAAAAATTAATAATAATTTACAAAATAAATGTCAATAAAAATACGATATGTCAAATACACACATAAAACAATAAAAAATAAACAAAAAAGTGTAAAAAATAATAAATTACTGAACTAAGTATTCATGTCAAGTCATTAAATGTCAAAAGTAACAAGTAAATATTCATGTCAAATACACACACACACACACACACAAAATAATAAACAATAAAGTAAAAAAATAAAATAAAATACTGAACTAAGCATTCATGTCAAATCATTCAATGTCACAGTGTATAAAAAAAAGGAATCAATAATAAACAAGCGAAGTCCGAAATTTCGAAAGCTGGTGCTTCTCGTTTGGTCCCATTTTAATTTGCTGAAGATCTGAAGCTGATCTTCGGAGATATAAATGGAACTCTTCAAAAATACACGGCAAAGCTGCAGTAATTGCTGCAATCGCTTGGTTGTGTATTGTTTATGTAACATAGTGACGTAACATCACACCTTTATGCTCTGAGGGAGTACGCAGAAGTGTACAATACACCCAGATTTCGACAGTTAGATGTGTTAAGTTCCATGTAATGGGATCCTGGAGAAATAGAGGGATTTCCTTAAATTTTATAGGCACACCAGAAGCGATTTGGGATTTGGGAACTCCTCAATAAATGATGGAAAATATACTGGGATCGCTGAAATCTCATGTATCTCTATTGTTTACACCAGTTCATAACAAAAAATCACGCCGTTACGCTGTGAAAGGGTAAGCACATATGAACCACTAAAAAGTGAAAAATAAAAACTTTTTTCTTTATCTCTGTCGAGACTGCCGGGCCAGGTCATTTTAACACACGGTGGGGCAAACAACGACAAAAAAATTCATCACCACTTCACATGTAGGAGAACTACCCTATAAATAAATGTTTTCTAAAATTTTTGTTTTATCATTTTGTCAGCGTAATTAATATACACACCCCTACAAATTTACAGTTTTCTAGTACTGACGGTCTCTTAGCAAAACCTCGGACTGACGGGACGGATCCTCCTCGGACGGTCCTTATCAGGATTACGGAACCCTCAAAACAAGCAAATCGATCGAGCCGTCCAAATGATTGTGGCAATTGATTATCATTAATATAACATAGTAAATGTAGACATCGAGGTTTCTTGTTTTGTTTCACCGACGTCTGTTGATATTAACAACAAACTGGCATCACAAACGTTGCCAAGTGAGCATTATTTATCTAGTACTACGTATGGCACGTAGCTCGGAGGTACGATACCATTTCAATTTCATCGTCATACAATGACGATGTATCTGGGTCTCCTGACTTCACTCCGTAATGTTTGTGTTGTAGTCCTGCTGATCACATTACTAATTGGGATGTACTGTTTACGTCAAAAGCCGGTCTAACTAATGAAAACTAAAAAGTGACATCGTAACGGCGCCTCGACGACGTTACAATGGGAGTTATTTTTAGCGCTATTGCTTAGTGCGCGATGCATTAGCAACAGCCGCCACACGCCCACACCACACGCACACACGCACACATGCACACGGCCGCACGCCGTAAAGCTATAAAGCTGCCAGAAAACGTCGATTTCCCTTCACAATCATACAACATTCGTTTTGATACTGTTGTTGTGAGGAGCCTGTTGCTAAAAACATTTTTACAAAAAAAACTTTTTTACAAAAAATAAAACCGACTTCAGAGAAAACAAAAAAGTGAAAAATAACTTCAGAAAAAACGCTTCAGAAGTCGGTGACCTTTGTTTGATTGATTTAGTTTTTTTGTCACCGACTTCTGAAGCGTTTTTTCTGAAGTTATTTTTCACTTTTTTGTTTTCTCTGAAGTCGGTTTTATTTTTTGTAAAAAAGTTTTTATTTTTCACTTTTTAGTGGTTCACATGTGCTTACCCCTTCACAGCGTACCGGCGTGATTTTAGGTTATGAACTAGTGTAAACAATATACAGATATGAGATTTCGGCAATCCCAGTACATTTGCTATCATTTATTGAGGAGTTCCGTTGCGATATGTCCGAAGTTCTTCATCAGATCTTCATCAAATTGAATTAGGATCACTTCGAGAAAACTACCCAAACCGCTTCTAGTGTGCCTATAAAATGTGAAGAATTCTCTCTATTTCTCCAGAATCCCATCATCAGCTACTGATTTGATGATTATGATACCACACAGGAAGCACCAGCTTTCAAATAAAATAAGAACGATCAAAATCGGTTCTCCCAGTAGAAAGTACTGAGGTAACAAATATTTTCGAAATCGGGTGTATTTTACACATTTGCGTACCCCCTCAGAGCATACGGTGATGTTATGTCATGATATAGTATAAACAATGAACCTACAAGCAATGGCAGCAATCACTGCAGATTTGCTGTGTATTTTTGAAGAGTTCCGTTGTATATCTCCGAAGATCAGCATCAGATCTTCAGCAAACTAAAATGGGACCAAACGGGAAGCACCAGCTTTCAAACAAAAAAAGAACCATCAAAATCGGTTCACCCAGTCGAGAGTACTGAGGTAACAAACACAAAAAAAAATAAAAAAAATAAAAAAAAAAAAAACAGACGAATTGATAACCTCCTCTTTTTGGAAGTCGGTTGAAAAATAAACCACCTTCAGAAAACACAAAAAAGCGAAAAATTACTTTAGCTTCAGAAGTCGGTGACCTTTGTATGATTGATTTAGTTTTTTTGTCACCGACTTCTGAAGCTAATGCAATTTTCAATGCGTTAAGAGGGCTGTGACTATTTTTATTGTATTTGAGTGTTTTGAGAGCCTAACACTCAAATACAATAAAAATAGAGATATTTAGGCTTATCCCCAATAAATGGAACTTAACACACCTAACTGGTGAAATCTGGGTGTATTATACACTTCTGAGTACAGGGGGTACTCAGAAGTGTATACTGAAAGCATACATGATGATGTATAAACAATAAACAAACCAAGCGTTTGCTGCAATCACTGCAGCTTTGCCGTGTATTTTTGAAGATTTCCATTTATATCTCCGAAGAACAGCATCAGATTTTCAGAAAATTAAAATTAGACCACACAGGAAGCACCAGCTTTCAAATAAAAACGAACCATCAAAATCGGTTCATTTAGTTGAAAGTTCTGAGGTATCAACACAAAAAAAATACAGAAGATTTGAGAATCTCCTTTTTTTGGAAGTCCGTTGATAATAACAGCCACTCGGAACGATCATTAGGTTAAGCCATGCCTGCCTAGGTTGGTCTGTGGATGGGTCACTACTCATTACATACCCGGTTTCTCCGTGCCTCGGAAAGCACGTTAGTTCCTGGCTGTCATTTGTAGATCTTTGACAGTTGGTGCAATCACTCGCCCAAAAAGTCTGACTACCTCTCATACCAAGGGGTATCGTATTATCCGGTACTAACTGGCTTATGGAGGTCATATAGCCAGTCATATCGCTCCATGTAAAATACTGATATTTAGCTGCATCCGGTTGGACTGGAGGACAACCCCAACATAGGCTAGGCAGATGAAGACGGTTGTTGTAAACACTAAAATAATGTTATAATAGGTAACTACAAAATGACTAGAAACTTGACTACAAAACATTAACCTAACTACGAAGAAATCTAAATATATATAATTCAAAGGTGACTGACTGACTGACTGACATAGTGATCTATCAACGCACAGCCCGAACCACTGGACGGATCGGGCTGAAATTTGGCATGCAGGTAGATGTTATGACGTAGGCATCCGCTAAGAAAGGATTTTGATCAATTCTACCCCCAAGGGGATAAAATAGGGGATGGAAGCTTATATGAAAGTCCTTCAGTTTTAAACTTAGGATCTTCTAATTTTGTGTTTAGGCTGACGATTTAAAATTAATTTATGCGTGTTTCAGCGTGTTTTGATAACTCTACCCCGAAGGCTTATAAAGGGGATGAAATTGTATGTGAAAAATCCTTAATTTTCGACGTAAAAAGTTCAAAATTTGTTATCTGGGCTTATGACTGGAAACTGACGCAACGGTTTTATTAGAATTTCAACCCAGGGGGTGAAAAAAGAGCAACATTTTGTGTTTAATTAAAGTTTTTATTTTTCGAGTCACCAAACAGTATCAAAGTTAGTTAGTCGTTAGTTTTTTTTATTTCAACCCACAAAGGGGTAAAAGGGGGGATGAAGTTTTGCATTGCAGTTGTTCATTCGTTCACGAATAACAGCAGCAGGTGAAACCTTTTGCAGCAGTGCAAGTTAATAGTATAGGCCGTACACAAGTTAATAGCACACGTGACTTCGCGACTAGCAGTACTTACCGTTTTGTAGGGACCTAGGTAAGCCGAAGATTATGGACTTACGGCAGCAGCAGAAAAAGAAAGAATGACAGCCGCCGCTCCTCCTGTGGGTGCCACCCGCTCGCACCAACTCAATATGGTGTCACAACAGATTGATTGCTTCAATTGTACACTGAGCGAATTCACACGGGCCGCATTTTGCGCAATTACTTTAGTTTGTCAAATTAATTAATTTATTCAAAACATAAATAATTTAACTTTAAATATAACTGCTCTATTGTATTAGGTACCGAAACCTGTAATAACAGTTGTATGTGTTGTTTAAATAAATAAATAAAATAAATAAATTATGTATAGTAGAACGAGATAGAATGAGTAATTGTCGATATCGTATTTGATACCAACTAGATTTTTTTATTTTGTAGATTTCTGTTTTTTTTTTCTCTTCTGCATTTCTGATCTTACTTTTGATGATTGAAGATGAAGTCAAAATAAAAATCAAAAATGGCGCCGACAAAAGTTTTTGGATTTTTAATCATGGGTGTCGTTTCCGTGGTTTTTTTGTGTCGCTGATAGTGAAAATGAGGTCCAAATTAACACGGGGAAAAAAGTTAACAGAAGCAAAAAAAACAGTTTTCCTTTTTTTTCTACGGCTTCCCCTGACACTATTTTCACCCTGCGCCACTGTTAGGTAGAGGTGTATCTAATCCTACACCCACATTTCGCACATTTAGCTTAATCCCATCAACCGGGCACAAATAATACAATAACACTTTGCCCGTCCCGCAAATCGAATCCAGGACCTCATGCTCAGTAGCGCTTGCGACAACTCAAACAACGATGCAGTCTCACACATGACCCATCAATATTTTCACGCGAACGAAGTCGCGGGCAACAGCTAGTTGTATAATAACATTGGTATTAAAGATGGCTGGTTAATTTGGTCCCTCACTCGCTTGGAACATGTAGTTCCGGAGTTACCCTGCGGAGTGGCGCTCGGTGTGACGTCGTCGGCGTCCCAGGGCTGTCGGTGTAAATAGTAATTGACAGCGATTAGTGGTGAGCGGTGAGGCGTAACCGCCGATCCATCACCGCAGAATAGAACCGTGCCTATAAAGCAAGCTACTTTCATATGTATATGTCGCCGTAAAATTGTCAAATACGTTATATTGTAATATCTCTAGCGATATTGTAAAGTCTCGAATTATTGTCAAATGAACATACTGCTTACAACAAAACGCATTATTTTTCGTGAAATGCATGCGATGGTAGTCAATTTACGCGGTGTGGAGGGAAAGAGGAGTCCCCCTTGCCCAGTGGTACAACTCTCATGAAAAGATAATGCACCATTCCTGAGAAATACCGATTAATATAACATAACCTTAAAACACTTTATATTGCCCCTAAAAAGCGTAGTCGACGGAGCCCCGCTTCGCGGGGCCCCTATTTCCGAGTGCAGGGTTTAAAGGAACCTAACTAACCTAACGGGGGGGTGCCCCAAGTCCCGATTATGGGGGCAGAGATACTTCCGTATGTTCAGTTGACAATAATTCGAGACATTACAATATCGCGAGAAAAAACACGTTATATTGTAATATAACGTGTTTGACAATTTTACGGTGACATATACAAACGGCCTATCGATATACATTCGGTATTTGTCGTGAAAAGTGGCTTGCAGACAGGGTCATTCGACACACGGTGGCCTTAGTTCATAGGGAACTCCATTCTGTATACAGATGCACTCATAATTCGTGACAAATGCAGGTGTGCCCATTTATGAAAAACACTTATAACACATTCTGGTTCACTGAGTTGTAATTGAAAACGAGATTTTATTCGAATTGTTCCTTTGACATCCACCTCAAAATTCTCATCTCCGCTACATTCAATCGTTTTTCATCCATCTTCTTCACAGCTTAGCATTCTGATCCATACAGTACGACAGGCCTACGGTCGGCCACGGACTTGTATATTTTCCCCTTTAACTTGAGGGGCATCCGTGGGTCGCAAGTTGTTTCAGTCACCTGTCGCCATTTCATTCATCCTGAGTTGATCCGGTGCGTTAAGTCTCGGTCTACTTCACCATCCATTTGCACAAGCGCTCTGAGATACCGAAAATCGGAACAGATTGGTAAGGACGTTTCGGCTATTAATTGAAATGTACCGACCTGACCAAAAAAACCATAATTTTCAGTAAACCTGCGAAAAAATAAAATGTGTGCTGGGACACGTGGTTGAAGTGAAATTTCCGCAGACAAGTGTATAAACAGAATCGTAAGAAAATGCTAACTTGAATTTTCAGGAACATCAGCTCACGGTACACATAACACACATTATTCAATACTAGCTGACCCACGTACCTTCGTCTGCGTCACATAAGAGAGAAAAACGAAAGGAAAAAATCCCCGTTTTTGCTACATTTTTCATTCCTGCTCCGCTCCTTATGGTTGCAGCGTGATGTTATATAGCCTAAAGCCTTCCTCGATAAATGGACTATCCAACACAAATAGAATTGGTCAATTTGAACCAGTACTTCCTGAGATTAGCGCGTTCAACCAAGCAAACAAACAAACAAACTTTTCTGCTTTATAATATTACTAGCTGACCCACGCAACTTCGTCTGCGTCACATAAGAGAAAGAGAGGGTTACAGAGAGTGGGTCGTAAGCACCCATAATACAATTTTCAAACAGCACATCACACACATCCTTCTGCATAATGAAAATGCGCGCCCGGTACATGATCATTATTTTGCTGCGGAGTTATTTAAAACAGTGTATCTCCTAAGATATGCATTGAAGTCAATTTACGTAGGTACCCAAGGGCAATTTTGTTCAAAATCAAATACTTGTGATTAACAACGTATTTATTTGAATAATAATAAATTACCATGTTTACAAAAACAGCTTTAAAGGCTTATACGACAGCTTTACGTCTTCATACTTAGACACTCGATGACAGTCATACTCCAGCTAGGTCTGCAGTTCTCATCAAGGTGCATTAAATGAGCCGCAACACGATATAGCTGCTGTAAACTGTTGCGGACCTCTTACAACTGCTTACCATTTAAAATTTCAAACTCTACGTCCCTACGCTATGACGCCGTGTCTTAAAGTGCACAACCTCTTCAAAGCTTAGAAACCTTTAAATGCGGTATTAATATTTTACGATGACTTTCGAGACATTCCAATTTTAAAGAGTATTTGCAATTTTGAACCAATTTTTTATGTGAGTTCAACCTTTTTGGAATAAAATCGGATTGGGTTTTTAAACATGTATCAAAATAACTTGTAGTTTATATCAAAATCTCGAAGGAGTATTGATATCAAATTCGAAACAAATCACCGCCAAAATAACTTTCTACCCCTTTTTAATCCCGTTAGGGGATGAATTTCAATGCAATATGAAACGCGTCCATCAATTCTGTTAATATTGTTGATTGCAAAGTTTGAAGTAGATTGGACCAAGGAATCACATTTTCCCATACAATCTTTGCCCCCCCTTTTCAACCCCTTAGGGGTATAATTTCAAAATTCTTTCTTATCGCATGCCTACGTTATACAGAAAATACACCCTCCAAGTTTCAGGTTTCTACAATCTGCGGTTTAGGCTGTGCGTTGATCCATCAGATAGTCCTTCAGGACAAAGCATTTTTCATTTGTAGATAGTAGGATTTGTACTCGTTTGTAATGTATTTGTAACTTTTCCGGCTTTATGTCTTATGTAAAATAAAAAATAATGATTGGCATCAAAAAATGTTTTGTGTAAAATAGCAATTTTCTGGCTAACTATTTCCCCTATACTGCCCCGCTGAAAGTTATTTTTTTGCGATTTCTGACTTTTTGAGTATTCTAACTGGGTTGGTTTGGAAGAACTTCTTGATTAGTGTCGGAAAGAAGATCGATTGGCATCAAAAAAATTGTTTTAAGTAAAATGGCAATTTTCTTGCTAACTGTACTTTATTTTTTTATTAAATCTGTGAATGGGGATAAACATTTCGTGAAAAAATTACGGATTGTTACCTAAGACCACTTTTGTGTATCTGCAGCTCCCCTTACTGCCCCGTTTACCGTTTCCACCCTGTATTACCAACTACTTATACCGAGGAATGCCGATTTTCTTGAGTTCCGCTATTTTGGGCGTATTCACACAATATTACGGTGTCACTTCGATCGATTCGTCGACTACGTTTTTTATCGGAATATAAAGTGTTTTGAGGTTGGGGTATATTAATCGACATGTCTCAAGAATGGTACATTATCTTTTCATAAGACTGGTACCATGGGGCAAGAGGGAACCATACTTCCCTACCCCTCCTACAAACCGCGCGAGTTGACTTCCATTGCATATACTTCACAATATTACGGGTTCACTTCGTTAGATTACAATTTACCGAAAAATAATGCGTAATCTTGTAAGCAGTATGTTCGTTTGACAATCTTTCGAGAGTTTACAATATCTTTCATTATATTACAATGTGACGATTTTTAAAATGTGACGCTGACTTATATATTATCATCTGGGAGTCTCATCGAACTAGGTTTAGTGTCATGGGCTCTCTAACCATAACGATCGGTTTAGCTGGTTTAGCTTTTGAAATCTTATTGACTAGTTACTAGCCCATGACGTCATCATAAATGATCTCACCGTAGCATAGCCAAAGGAGTGAATGGGGGTAACGGGAACCCATTTGCAGATGAGTATTTCATTCGGCTTTGGAACGGTATTCGTTGTTTCAATAAGGATTTGCACACGTGGCACGCTTTGAATGTAGCTATCTCATACAGTTCGCTTTATTTCGGTCATCTCCGGACGCGCACGTGCCGAGGGAGTGTCGTCACGCGTCACTGATCTAACCGAAACACACACAGCTTTCAAATCATCAGGTGCTCTGGTTTCATATTAGATACTAGCTGACCCACGCAACTTCGTCTGCGTCACATTAAAGAGATAATGACCTTTGTTTGATTGATTTTGTTTTAATCACCGACTTCTGAAGCTAAAGATTTTTTTTGTGTGAAGTCGGTTTTATTTTTTGCAAAAGAGTTTTTTTTTTACCACTTTTTAATGGTGGATGGTGCTTTCCTTTGACAGCGAACCAGCGTGATTTTTTTGTTATGAACTTGTGTAAACAAAAGATAGACAAAGATGAGATTTCACTAATCCCAGTACATTTGCTATCATTTATTGAGGAGTTCCGTTGCCTATCTCTGAAGTTCTTCATGAGATCTGTACCAAATTGAAACAAGGATCACTGAAAATTGGATCACTCCGAGAAAGTACTCTTCCTAAAACTACCCAAATCGCATCTTGTGTTCATAGGAACACAAGATGCGATTTGGGTAGAAATATATTGTTACATCGGACCTCCTAGAACGTTCGAGAAAGCCAGTGATTACAGTGTGTGTACGTTAGAAGTTCGAGAGAATTCTATTATTATTAGTTTTGAAGTTAGGTAGGTACAAACTCGCGACCTATTTGTACAAAGACATTAGAATTTCGACCGTACGCCTAGGGCATAAGGTTCATATTTGCTTGTTTTTTACAAGTAGGTTAGGTAGGTTAGGTAGGTACTTGTTTTTAGTAGGTACCTATCTACCTGCTATTTTTTGTTAGTGTTTTTTTATGACCCTCTCGAATGTTCGTCGTTATTCTGGTGTGTCTGTTGGCGAGTATAAATAGAGCGCTCAGGGCCGCGACCGGCAGTCTTGTTTTAGCGACACAACGAAGCGAATCCAAGTGAACTACAAGTGCGATATCTAAGTGAATAGTAAACAGTAGTGTATTTGTGATTAAGTTTTGATTGTTTTGTGATTAATAAAGTTATTGTGTTGTTTAATCGGTAGTAATTAATTTATCTCATACCCAGCTCGTAACAAATTGGTGTCAGAAGTGAGAGATAAATTATGCCAATCCTACCAAAGGACGACACGGACGGTATCCGTACCAGAAGTCAGCGACAGCAGGATATGGACCAAAGGCGGTTTGGGGATTCTCCGACACAGACACCGGGTGGTGTCCAGCCTACGTCACAGCCAGTCGCTGGCCCATCCGGAGTTTCTCCAGCATCAGTGGCACCAGACTTGTCAGCTTTAATGGCACTGCTGCAGGATCAAGCTCGCCGTCAAGAGGAGCAGGCTCGCCAGTTACAGGAGCAATTGCAACGAGACAAAGAGGAGCAGGCTCGCCGTCAAGAGGAGCAGGCTCGCCGGTAGGAAGAGCAGTTGCAGCAAGACAAAGAGGAACAAGCCCGCCGCCAAGACGAGCAGATGATCCTCATAAAGGATCTGCATGCAACTTTCGGCAAGGACCTCAAGTTGATGAAAGATCAGGTTCACCAGCATGAGAACCGCATCTCAGAGGCCGAAGTTAAGATTGCTGGGGTGCAGAAGGCTTTGAGCGAACTGAAGACTGAAGGTGGAACTGTAGCTTCGGTGGTTGCTGCACCTTCTTCGCGTGGTTTTAAGGTGCCTCCGTTCGACGGCACATCTTCGTGGTCGGCTTACAAAATACAGTTTGAGGCCGTCATGAAGGCGAATGGATGGACAAAACCACAAGCCACGACCGCGCTCACTTTGGGCCTCCGAGACCAGGCCCTAACCATTCTCGAGGCACTCGGCAAGGATGTAACCTACGAGCAGCTGCTGGAGGCGTTGGAGTCCAGATACGGCGACGCGCACCTGGAGCACGTATTTCGTGCTAAGTTGAAGGACCGTGTACAACGTAGTACCGAGAACCTACAGCAGTGGGCTCTGGAAGTTGAGAAGCTAGTTTGAAAAGCATACCGGTCTGCCCCTGCACTGATCGATGGAAATCTGGTACAGGCGTTCGTTGATGGAATACGTGACTTAGAAGTTAGAGCCGCCGTGAGACTTGGGCATCATGAGACCTTGAAGGACGCCTTAGCCCATGCCTTGGAAGTAGAGGCAGTGAGGCAAGACCACCGAAGACACTACGTCAGGAAGGTAGTGGCATCACCTGTGCACGACCGTGCGCAAGGTTACAGACCTAGCTGCTACACAGCTAGAGAAAGGGATCATCTTCGGCCAAGTTGTCCAAAGCAAGTTGTGGCATCACCTGAACGCCAGCGTCCGCGACGATACAGCCCTAGGTGTTACACTTGTGGAGAAAGGGGTCACCTTCGGTCGAATTGTAAAAAGCGAAGCGCACCTAGAGAAGATCAATCTCAGCAAGGAAAAGCGGCTAAGAAGACTGGTCAGCAACAGTGGAGAAACCACAACAACACAGACGAACGGTCAAGAAGACCATTGCCTGAAGATTGTAAGCGTAGTTCCAGACATGAGTCTAAGGAAGTGGTGCCTGTAAGGATGCTAAGAACGGATCTTAGCGATGAATGGAAGGTAACCATACAGGAGGCTCAGCACAATGACTCGGACATCAAACCAAATCAAAGCAAAGATCAAAGCTAGTGTTCCTAAACCCAAGTGGAGTGATGTGGCTGCGATGAGTTCCATCACGAAGAGTTATTGGGCGCAATGGAACAGCTTGGTGATCCAGGATGGAGTCTTGTGCCGTAAATGGGAAAACGCTAAAGGGGACAGTTGTCATCTACAAATGGTTGTCCCTAAAGCTAAGGTACCGGATGTTCTACGGCTCTACCACGATGGATGTTCTGGAGGACATATGGGGGTTAAAAGGACTCTACTAAAAATTCGAGAACGCTTTTACTGGATCCATTGTCGTGATCATGTGGAGGACTGGTGCCGCAAATGTACCAGTTGTGCGGCCGTGAAAGGACCCCAGACACGCAGCAAAGGTGCATTAAAAGTGTACAACGTTGGAGCCCCTTGGGAACGGATAGCACTAGACGTTGCGGGACCATTTCCAGTTAGCGAAAGCGGAAACAAGTACTTCCTGGTGGTCATGGATTACTTCACAAAGTGGCCAGAAGTCTTCGCCATTCCAAACCAAGAAGCTACAACAGTCGCAGATAAATTGGTTCAAGAAGTCTTCTGTCGTTTTGGGGTACCCTTAGAAATACACAGCGATCAAGGAAGAAATTTTGAATCGCAAGTATTTCAAGAGACTTGTCGATTGATGGGTACCCATAAAACCAGAACCACCTCTTACCACCCACAATCCGATGGAATGGTGGAACGATTCAACCAAACGTTGGAGAGATATCTGGCGAAAGTTGTGGAAAGCCGGCAAAGGGATTGGGACAAGCACATACAGCCGTTTCTTCTGTCTTACCGAAGTGCAGTCCACGAAAGTACGACTGTGACACCAGCCTTCGCGAACTTTGGAAGGGAACTACGGTTACCTGCTGATTTAATCACTGGAACTCCCCCTGATGCTCCATGTAGTGTAACAGATTACGCGAATGACTTGCGTAATAAGTTGAACGATGTTTATGAGCATATCCGACAATCCAGCCAACAGATGTCTGAGAAGATGAAGACCCGTTATGATCGGAAGGCAAACGGTAGGGGTTTCGACGAGGGTTCACTGGTGTGGTTGCATAACCCAGTGCGGAGCAAGGGGAAGTCTCCGAAGTTACAAGCAAAATGGGATGGGCCATACCGAGTCGTGACTAGGATCAACGATGTCACCTACCGAATACAGAAGGGCCCACGAGGTGCGCCTAAGATTGTGCATGTAGATCGGTTGGCGCGATACTACGGGACTAATGATGCTCGGGACGAGCATGTCTAGGGGCAGTGTTACATCGGACCTCCTAGAACGTTCGAGAAAGCCAGTGATTACAGTGTGTGTACGTTAGAAGTTCGAGAGAATTCTATTATTATTAGTTTTGAAGTTAGGTAGGTACAAACTCGCGACCTATTTGTACAAAGACATTAGAATTTCGACCGTACGCCTAGGGCATAAGGTTCATATTTGCTTGTTTTTTACAAGTAGGTTAGGTAGGTTAGGTAGGTACTTGTTTTTAGTAGGTACCTATCTACCTGCTATTTTTTGTTAGTGTTTTTTTATGACCCTCTCGAATGTTCGTCGCTATTCTGGTGTGTCTGTTGGCGAGTATAAATAGAGCGCTCAGGGCCGCGACCGGCAGTCTTGTTTTAGCGACACAACGAAGCGAATCCAAGTGAACTACAAGTGCGATATCTAAGTGAATAGTAAACAGTAGTGTATTTGTGATTAAGTTTTGATTGTTTTGTGATTAATAAAGTTATTGTGTTGTTTAATCGGTAGTAATTAATTTATCTCATACCCAGCTCGTAACAATATATATATAAGAGGGGTACATAGGATTGGGAACCTCCTCCATTTTTTTTTAGTTTCAATAGAAGTCTGATTAATGAAATTAATTTTTGAAGTTGGTTAATACCGACGTTATGGTAGGTGACTCAAATATCCGGGTAGCCTATAAAAGATTTAGCCGAGTATCGTAAATTTGCTCCTAAGAATTGAAGAGTTCCGATACTTTGTCATAGATCCCATAATTAGAACCTAACCAAACAATCATCAAACTACAATTACAAATAATCCGTTGGATGCGAGTTGCACGGGACCGGTCAATGTGGCGACACTTGTCGAGCAGTGGACTTTCGGCTGAAATGATGATGATATGGCTTACATAGGTCAAATTTGGGTCAAATTTAGTAATTCAAATTTCACCCTCTTCCTGTCAACCAATTAATCTGAAATTTTGTATACACTTTGGATTTTGGTGACAATACAATTATGTTTATTCATTATCATTATAAATTCAAGATGGCCGCCGCTACAAAATGGCGGATAATTTATGTTTTATTAATCCCATCAATATGGGTATCAAATGAAAGGGCTTAACAAGCAGAATACAATATACTATATAAAAATTAAATTCAAGATGGCGGCCGCTACAAAATGGCGGATAACGTAGGTTTTATCAATCCCATCAATATGGGTATCAAATGAAAGGGCTCAACAAGCAGAATACAATATACTATAAAAAATTGAAAACCAAGATGGCGGCCGCTACAAAATGGCGGATAACGTAGGTTTTATCAATCCCATCAATATGGGTATTAAATGAAAGTGCTCAACCAGTAGAATACAATTTACTATGCAAAATTGAAATCTAAGATGGCCGCCGCTACCAAATGGCTGATAACAATTTTTTATCAATCCCACCAATATGGGTATCAAATAAAAGGGCTTGACAAGAAAAATACAGTGCACTATACAACCTCAATATTTAAGATAGGCGCAGCCACTAAATGGCGTATAATAATAAGATTTAAATTTAGAAATTGAATCTGTAATTTAGGTTGTATCTGATTAATCCAGCCTGAATCCACCACCCAAGTCAAGATTTTGTATCATATTGAGGACTGTGTGGCGTTAGGGTGGCTAAAAATGATACGTCGTTAGCGGTACACCACCCAAGTTAAAGAAACCTTGCAATAATGAAGCACTAAATGAATTAAACAGAATGCGAAATAAAAACTAAAAACTAGAAAATAAAAATTGGTAAAAAAACTTTTTAAGTTAAACGGTTTTATGTTAAACATACATTGCAATGTTTAAGATAAATGTACTAAAAACCAAAAAATAATAAAATAGATGTGGGAATTATAAACATATGCATAGACTAGACTAAAATAAAACCGTGGGGCACGTCAATTGTCTACAAATTATCGACTCAATGTGCGATAGAAGAATCGTTTAATTCGTCGTTAGGCAGTTGGCCCGCAGACGGTGAGGAAATTACTTACTATTTTCTTGCTCATGGAAATTCCAATAGTTGACACTCCATGTAAATAAAAGAGATGTTTCAACTAGTTTATCGTTGGACATTCACACTGCTGGCTGGCGAGGAATCGTTTCACTGCTCGTAGTTTGTCTTTAATCGACAAAACATATGATAAAAGTACTACTCGCTCACCACTATGAAACCCTAAAACTCGCTTATAATCGAGCTTGCTAGCTTGTTTCCACATTCTAGCCCTTCTTATCACACGTCCATCGTTGTCGGTTGAACAACTGCCTAATTATAGTGTAACATTACAAAACAAACATTTTAATCAACGATTTTAGACAATTGACGTGCCCCACGGTTTTATTTTAGTCTAGTCTAAGCATATGTTTATAATTCCCACGACTGTATCTATTTTATTATTTTTTGGTTTTTAGTACATTTATCTTAAACATTGCAATGTATGTTTAACATAAAACCGTTTAACTTAAAAAGTTTTTAAAATCAAGAGCTTTGTATGATAAAAAAGAACGATAAAAGAGTTTTCTTCTTTATCGTGTAGTTAGTGCCTAACCTGGTATCAGAGATTTTATGCCGGCCTTGGGTCTCTGACTTGGCTTTATGTGCTGTCAAGAAATATCTCTCAGCCATGCTGGTTTCCTCACGATGTTTCCCTTCACCGAGAGCAAGTTTAGTGATAATTATACAATACACACATGAATCCGAAAAATCAGAGATGAGTGTTATATAAACAATAAACAACCAAGCGATTGCAGCAATTACTGCAGCTTTGCCGTGTATATTTGAAGAGTTCCATTTATATCTCCGAAGATCAGCGTCAGATCTTAACCAAATTAAAATGGGACCAAACGGGAAGCACCAGCTTTCCAAACACAAAAAAAAAACAGACGAATTGAGAACCTCCTCTTTTTGGAAGTCGGTTGAAAAGGACTAAATATTTCCTGTTTTTGCAACAATTTTCATTTATGCTCCGCTCCTATTGCTTGTAACGTGGTATATATAGCTTATAACCTTCCTCGATAAATGGACTATCCAACACATAACGATTTTTGTAATTTAAATCAGTAGTTCCTGAGATTAGGGCGTTCATACAAACAATCAAACTCTTCAGCTTTATAATATTAGTATAAATCAGGTAAGTACATGAGCATTCAGCCATCGCAGCCTGAAATAATCGAACGATAACGTCGCCAGAAGAAAGAAACCCACTTATCACTTGTGTTATCAGCTGGTTTCCTTGCTAGCTGGTCTAGCCAGCCAGACCAGCGCAAGTGCCGCGCGACCTACTTACATAATGTACTCCTTGAAGTGACTTACTCGTATGTGTGTGACATAATATGTAATTATCCATACTAAACAAAAAAGTCAAGCGCGGGTGAAACGCGGGATAAAGTTGTTAAATATTAATCAAAAAGTTTGATCAAAACAACAAATTTTCACCGGAAACGTCGCCGAATCCGCTAACAAACTAAACCGAACTAGTGATGCGTTACTTTAGTCAACCACCTTATGGGAAGAGGTTGGCGCTGCTTAGTTGTCTCATCTCGAGCACTGAGCAAGTGAGCAAGCAGGCTCGGATGATCCCTGAGGGAGACGCCGCGAGCGAAGCTAACTTCGTTTAAACAGCATTACTTCAGAGCTGCTACCCGACAATCCACTTACTGTGTCCGCGGGCTCGAGAGACTGAGAACATTCGATCAGAGAAGCGGTATTGAGCGAAAACTAGCAGAACGTGCGACGACGTGCGGTTAGAATACATACACATTTTGTGTCTGTGACCTCGGTTGTCGTGGAGGCTTTTCATAAAGGCGGTCAATATAATTCGTTCAACATTACTCTTCCGAGCGGTGTGTGAGCTCTCACACCTTGCATAATTCTATTATGTACAGGGTGGAAATGGTAAACAAGAAAGTATGGGGAAGTACGAAAAATTATGAATGGTTTCCTAAGACCAATTTCGTGAAGCTGTAACGGTGTATAGTTTCATACAGTGAAATACACAATAAATAAATATAATAAATAACAGCGACAGGAGCTAAACGCGAGTTTTATAAAGCCTGAAAATATATTATGATTTACTGCAACTTGTTGCAATGGATCATATACTTACTTTTGTTTTATACAATTATGGTTTTGTTTGTAAACAAAACGAATATATGATGTCGAAAACATAAAACAATTAAATTTACCCAAAAAAACATCATGACCTTATCTCTAAAAATATCTTTTAACGAGTATAAACCATTCTAAAATACATGCGATTATTCTGATTTCTTGGCAAATAATTCTACAAGCAATAGTGTTTTACTGTTTTAGTCACAGGTTTTAGTCCAATCAATAGGTTTTTTGTAAATCGATCTAAACCACTCATTTCGCACTATTCGGCCCGCAGTGACTGACGATGACGTAACAACCACTAAACTGTGCAAGCCGATTAGAACTTTATTCAAACGAAGTTTGAACCACCACAAATAGAGTTGCTAATGCAGCTCCCGTAGTCCCTATTCATTAACTAATATTACCTAATCCGACATATCTGATTTCTACATTCGCGTGCAGTGGAACGTGCCGCAAGCGGTTCTGTACAACTCACACATCTATCTACATAGCACTTTGGAGCCCGCCACACTTCGTGCCATTATTCCTTTTTCATATTTCATGAGCTCCGCATCTTTAAATGAAATCTCTAAGCTTAGCGAGTCTTTCTCTTTTCTCTTTGCAATTAAAACTGCATAATGATATATTGTATAACACATTTCTCTTTTTTTCTTTTCTAATTTTGCCTGTTTCGAGATAATAAGCCAAGGGCACAGGCAGTGTATTCACACACAATTCTACAATATTGAAAGAATGTATTTCCCTATTGTGCAGCGGTGACCCAGTGCGAGCATTACTTATTTCATCACCTCTACTCACAAAACGGTGAAGGAAAATATCTTGAGGAAACCGTGTACGTAACCAGGCATGTTCTAGAACCAAAAATATTCGAAGATATGTGACATATACCAATTCGCACTGGGCTCGCTCGGGTGGTCGATTATAGCCCATTTCCTCTTATTGAGAGGGGGCCTGTGTCGTGTCCCAGCAGTGGGAACATTAGTAGATTGATGATGATGATGTGTTATCCAGTTTTACCTAATATTTTAACATTATTCACAACTAACTACTTCGGTACAAAAGTATTACAAGCTAGTGAATAAGTTGTTAGGATGGCTATTTATCTAGATTCCAGCTTTAACTCAATATTTTTATCAGTTTCCTGTAATGAGCAAGGTTTTTGACGTTTTTTACTGAACAGTAGGTTGGCCAAAAGAAAATGAAATCACGCATCTCTAAGTGTATGAGACGAAACTTCGAATCCATTTGTTTAGGTATTCCGTACAGTCTGTTGTCTATCGAGAATCTAGCGAATCGACAACAGTCGATGCTGATTGGCTAGTGTATATGGGCGGACCGCGTTAACATAGTTCAGTTAGCTTAGAGAATATGGTGTGAGACGGTCTAGGGGGCGTAAAGCCTGGACCCGATCATCAGGCGAGATAAAACAATGTCATAGTGTCCGAAATATTCGTGACCGAGTGATGTGTGTAACGTTAAAAGCGCAAAACCTGAAAACAGATTGATTAGAATCACGATCAGAATCAATCAAAAACTTAATTGAAATTGTTGCCGTCTATTCATTAAAAGGTCAAGCCATCACGTGCGCAAAACCGCCAAAATAGGTAAACAAAGAAACACAAATGTTTGTCGTCCAATTTTAATTTTCTCAAATCAAATCAAAATAATTTATTGCTTTAACCATAATGTGGTAAATTGGTAGTACATAACATTGTAGTAATAATTATGGACCCTGTCGAGCACAGCATATGCGGTATAATCTCAGGGTTCTTACCAGAAAAACTAAAACAGCACATAAAACCATTGATTTTTTAAAATGTTTTGTTTTCTTTCAGAATTAGGTAAACTGAATTAAAAATCACTTGGGGTGTCTGAGATTTGTGCATTTAACGTTACACGTAGTATAATAATATAGCGGTGCTGCGGGGCGCCGCGCGCCGGGCGCGACACTCATTCATATTTCATTCAACTCCTGGAATATACAATTTGTCATGAGATCGATAATCTCCGTAATTACTCGTTGCGGTCGGTAATCGTCTTTGCTTAGCAGTCAATCTACATTTCATTGTTTGATTTATTTCAATTCGTCCACGAGATAAAGATTATTAATAAACGTTGATTAAAGTTTTTTTTATACTAAACTAGCTGATCCGCGCAACTTCGTCTGGGTCACATAAGAGAGAAAAACGAAAGGAAAAAAAATGCCCGTTTTTGCAACATTTTTCATTCCTGCTCCGCTCCTAATAATCGCAGCGTAATGTTATATAGCCTAAAGCCTTCCGCGATAAATGCACTAGGACTATCCAACACAAAAATATTTTTTCAATTCGAACCAGTAGTTCCTGAGATTAGCGCGTTCAACCAAACAAACTCTTCTGCTTTATAATATTAATAATAAAATAATATAGTATAGATAGGCGTAGGGCCACAACTCGGTTGATAAGGAGCGATGTCGCACGTGTTTTATGGTGGGGCACGCCTCAAAGAAACCGATTCACTCGAAGAGATCTAGATCTAGATGATTGGGGGACAGAGAAACCTGAAGTGAATTCCACAGACTGGCAGTTCATAAAATAAATATGGAAGCACAATGTTTAGTTCGTGTCCGTGGAACTTCAGCCATATTACGCTGCTTGTCCGATGATAGAATGGGGATGGGGAATAAGATCGTGTAATACCAAAGACCGATGTGCTGGCAACTTAGGGCGATCAACAACGTTGTCATTGAGCCTCTTGGCACGTCGCGCAATAGCTTCCAACGCTTCCAACTGGTACTTGGCTGATTGATAACAAAGGTGCGAATGTGCGAACAGCATCCTATGCACGATTGAACTGGTGCTTGGTATAACGTGAGCTGATGGTCCGGTGTGACATCCTTTTGCACCTTGACGTGAACACCCAGCTTTCTAGCGGCGAATTGGGTCTTTGAATTGAGACACATTTAAACATTGGAAAATGTACGGCTAATGAGACTTTAATGACTGTTTAACTTGTTTATAAATTCCCTAAATGTTATAACGTCTGAAACTAGCCCGAGCGAACGAGTGCCTGAACCCCTTGAAAAAAAAATGTTAATTATTTACATATCTGGTTTACTGTGGTAACTGCGTTCTATAACAGCCTGCCTATCGTAAATATGAGAGGACATAATAAGTAGTCTAAGATCGTTGCTGGTGATTCAGTGGTGACAATTCCCACAAGCTCTGGTGATGATCGCGGCTGTGAACTTCCTGCTTTCAGGTCTCATTACTAACTGAATGAGGCGGCAATTAAGCGTGAGCTCAAGCCTTTTGTTCTATCGAGCTTAACTGAGACGACGTTCCAAATAAACAGCACATTGTTGTGAGTGTCACGTAGTGCTTACGAGTACTACCAGCTGGCAGCTGTTACAGGAAATTGAATCGGTCAGATTTGACGTTATAGAGAGACAGTCTTCGCTCTTGTCACCAGTATGGTGCGTGCTGTTCTAGATACAGACCGTTCAGCTCACTGGAGCGCCGGCACTTGTAACACTTTCGAACAAAAATAACGAAACTTAGTTATTGGAACCACGTCATCTCGACGAGACCTGCAACTATGACGAGAGATGTATTAGCATTTCATAAGACTAGAGCGTTATGGCGACGACTACCCAGCCGCACAGCCGCACACTACTACTTGTAAACACGGCTATCTGTAACTCTCGGTATGGTGGTACACCGGACTGTAGGTATCTGTGATAACAACCATGATGCGTCAGATTTGTGATAGCTAGTGATAGCGCTGAGGAGCGCCGCGCCTCTGCGACAAATAACCCGTGTTGATATGTTAACAATTTGCTTAACAACTTATCAAAGTAGATAGTGTAATCATTTCAAATAGGGTTTAATAATGAATGAATAAAAAAACTTACTAAACAGATTTAGAAATATAGTATTTATACGGCACACTGGATTTATACTTGTAACATCACACACAATTTTGTCAACAGGACGTAAGGTACACCGATTGTGTCTACTTGACACTGTCACTAACCTTTTAGAAGAGAGAGAGGTAGAGCAGTGCTCGTACATTGTTCAGTTTATTTCAGAACGGTGAACCAAAAACTCAAAGACATGTGAATGTGACTGTACCGAGGGGAGGTCGTGTGTAAAGTGTGTGTGAGAAGGTAGTGGGAATATTATAGTCTGAAAATTTGCCTAATTTAAAATTATATTCCAGTCAGTAACATCAACTCCCTATTTCATTGAGTTTTCATCACGTTGTTTCTGCGTAAAACAAGATACATAATTACAATAAATTCGAATGTTTTATTCAAGCAAACAATCTGTTTCATTAACTTAACTACAGTTGCTGCCAGTTAATATGATAATAGCGGTCAATGACCCCCACCTACTGCTACCTACTACGGTCAGTACTACCTACATTTTGAAAATCAAAAATAAACCTGTTCAAGTCTTGAATCGTCATCTACCAAGATTCTTAACATTTTGAGTGTTCCGTACCACAAAAGCTAAAAAAAGGTACCCTCATAAGATCACTTTCTTGTCCGTCTGTCTGTCACCACCGATTTGCTTAGGAACGGGTTGTTAATCAAGGTCCGGAGTCAAAACGATGAAAAGATATGCATATTTAGATTTTCGCGAAATACTAATATGTACGAAAATTAACCATAATTTTCAAATTTATTTTTATTTTTCTTTTTACTTGTTCTGTAAAACCTTGCTTTTAACCAAAATTGAATAGGATTTGAATCGAAAACTAATGGTATTTCCTGTTGACCTCGAATCACGAAAGGGCTTGCCCAAATATTGTATGAGCAATGAGCATGTACCCCAGCATGCAGAGATATAAAATCTATCACCTTCTATACGTACCAAAAATAAAAAAGCGTCCTAGTGCGAGTCAGACTCGCCCATGAAGGGTTCCGTTACGTTTATTATTTTCGAAACTTTCAAACTGTCCAGTTTCGAAAAAAAAAAATATTAGAAAACTCAATAATTAGGTATCATTTTTGAAGTCCTATCCATAGATAATCCACACGTATGGGTTAGATGAAAAAAAAAAATGAATTTTAATTTCAAGTATGAGGAAACCACCAAAGGTTATTGTTTTTTTCTATTTTTGCGTGAATATCTTAATGCGGTTCACAGAATACATCTATTTACCAAGTCAAAGTCAAAAGTCAAAACATTTATTGCGAACCAAGTGTACAATGTGGTGTTATGGTATGGTAGTACTTATGACTTAGCGGCCTTTTACAAGCATTGCAATTTCTCCTTCGATTGCCATCTCATTTTAAATTAGCATGCATTCAAGCATGCATTCAACATTTGTAATTACGTATTTTTTTTATATTTTTTTATATTAGTTAATAGTAGTACAATTCACGAATTTATATTTATGTCAAGATTAAATGTCAATAATAATTAATTTAATACAATTTTAAATAATGGTTATGTCAAGTTTCAACAGCATAGTTCTTATGATTTCGGAAAAAAGTGGCTGTGACATACGGACGGACAGACAGATACCTAGAGATGACGAATCCACAAGGCTTCTGTTTTTCCCATTAGGCTACGGAACCCTAAAAAGAGACATATTGCTCAGCAGTTTTGGACAAAAGTTGTAAAGGTCTATAGAAAGTTGTTTTTTTAATACACTTCCTCGAAAACTGGTTCTTTTCGCACTACTATTAGTTTCAAAATGCAGTGTATTTCACACCCGTGCATTTTCAATGTTTTTTCCACACACGTGCAGAAAGTAAAATTGCCACAGATAATTGATACATATACTTAGTCCGAATTGATTCATTGCATTCACCTCTGACTATAAGTAGAGTCAGAGGTGAATGTTTTTTTTCGGAAAAGCTATCTACGTCTTTTTTTATAACATTTTTTGAATATTCAAATTGTGTTTATAAATTCAATATCGGTGATAAACATGATTATTTATAACTAATATTTACTTTTATAAACAAATTAACATTTATTTGTGTTCTAAATTCAAACACAAATTATTTTTTTATTTTTTTAACGGCTTCATACCTTAGGCCTCTCCTTGAACATGGCGAAAGCAAAGCGCGGTAAAAAATAAAATTTAAATCATAGTCTCGTGACATTCATGACACAAATATTTTACATTATTTTATTTCTTCAAAAGTGTACTGAAAAACGTCGTTTGATACACGTGGACATTTGTTATTGCAGTCCTCGACTCAATAACAAACTCACCTTACGGCTCGTGTGTTAATATCCGCCTTGTACTACAATAACAAACTTTCTCCACTTGTATCAAAATGTACTATTGTACGTTTAAAGTACTTTTATCTATATTCTACTGTATATTATGTATATGTCACCGTAAAATTGTCAAACACGTTATATACAATATAACGTGTTTTTTCTCGCGATATTGTAATGTCTCGAATTATTGTCAACTGAACATACGGAAGTATCTCTGCCCCCATAATCGGGATTTGGGGCACCCCCCCGTTAGGTTAGTTAGGTTCCTTTAAACCCTGCACTCGGAAATAGGGGCCCCGCGAAGCGGGGCTCCGTCGACTACGCCTTTTGGGGGAAATATAAAGTGTTTTAAGGTTATGTTATATTAATCGGTATTTCTCAGGAATGGTGCATTATCTTTTCATGAGAGTTGTGCCACTGGGCAAGGGGGACCCCTCCTTCCCTCCACACCGCGTAAGTTGACTACCATCGCATGCATTTCACGAAAAATAATGCGTTTTGTTGTAAGCAGTATGTTCATTTGACAATAATTCGAAACTTTACAATATCGCTAGAGATATTACAATATAACGTATTTGACAATTTTACGGTGACATATATATATAGGTCCCAGGCATTTAATAAACACAGTAACATTCGACGCTCGGCCGCCGCAGCGTGCAGACGTGCGCTACGCCCCCGCTCCGTCGATTCTCCGCGCCCCACCGCGCCTCCCGTCCTGTTCGTCGCAGCTTCGCCGCTTCGCCGAGCATCAAGGCCCAGTGCCTACCGTCCCGTAGTACATCGTTAGTTTGTGTCTGATACTCGTATTAGTACACATTCTAACCGGTGTTACTCAGTGGCAAAAAAACAGCCTCTTTCGAGGCTATATTTCCTTTATCGTCGAATCGTCCGCGTTTTGTTGCCCCTTCAGGGAAAAGCCACGGTTTTGTGGTTCTTGACGGGAAACCTAACGGTGTTAACGAAGTCAAGAGGGTGGTGACCCAATCCTACCCGCCGGACCCCTTCAGGGCGAGGCATTCCATTGGCATCGGGAGCTAGGACCTTGGCCTTGGGGGCTTCCCTCGTCAAACCTAGTCTTCGACTTCGTTCACAGCTACACACCTAGTGTCGGTTGGGAGTGTCTACCCCTTCGCACTAGAGCCCCTTGCGGGACTAGGGCCCTGTCGCACAATAAGACTGGCGACAGGTTTACAAGCTTAGGGCACACCATAGGTACTCACCTCACTGTTCGCACAAGTTCAGGAGAGGCCACACATCCCCGGGCGCACCTACCCGGGGACCTAGGTACTGGTATCGATAGATAGGAATTCAGATTAGGCCCTTCAGGCAATTCTCAGACAGTCGTGTCGCTGACAAGTTTGTTTGTGTTTTTCTTCTTGCCAGCTAGCACTACGAAAAACACAAGGGTGGGTTCGTTTTTAACGGGGAACTGTCTGCCCGGGGAGCTCACGTTTTACGTGTCTCCTCGGGACTAGGTAGTTAGCTCTAGTTAGGCTACCATAATTAGGTTAAATAGGGTTAGGATCCCCATGCCAAGATGGCAAAAGCACGTAATGGTGTACTAGAGAGTCAACTCGACCAACTATTAGCGCAGCTATTAAGTGACGAAAATGAGTACATTAAGGAGAAGTATACGGATCTCCTTACTCCCTTTAAGAAAGATAGGTATAGGGCCCTCCGCAAGGCCATTCGTACCCCCGAGAGGGAAAGTCAGTCGCGTTCGCCCTCCCCCGCTCCGATCACTCAGCCTTCCTCCTCCGATATGGAGATAGTTGAGTCCGCGCCCTCTGCCGCTGAGAGCTCCCCCGACTCCCCCAACACCACCTCCTCGTCCTCTGAATCGGAGGACTTTCAGCTGGTGCAAAAGGGCAAGAGGAAGAAGGGAAGGAAAGCTAAGGCCAATAAGGCCAAGAAGGCTGTTACAGCCCTCAATGCGCCTCCCCTTGCTCCTCAAGCCTCCCCGTCCCCGATAGCCCCCATCGCTCCTCAAGCTGCCTCCCAGGGCAGTCGCCCGGCAAGCCCTATGGCTATTTCGCAACCGCAAGGTGCGGCTCCTGTCAGCCGCCCTGCAAGTCCCACGGCTGCTTCACAGCCAGCCCCCTCCTCAGCTGCTCCTTCTTCAAAGAAGCAGCTGAAGCCACCCGCTCTATACATCCAGGAGAAATCCAGATGGACAGAGATCTCAAAAATGTGTGTGGATCGCAAGATCCAATACACCAATGCCACTTCTACCCTTCAGGGTATCAAAGTAAAGACCCCCACTTCTACGGATTTCCGTAATTTGGTACACGCTCTTCGTGGAAGGAACGTCGCCTTCCACACTTACAGCCTCCCTGAGGAGAAGCCGACCCGTGTGGTCATCAAGCGGATCCCCAAGGAGATTCCCTCCTCCGACATCCTGGATGATCTGACATCCCAGGGCATCCCTGTTTCGGCGGTCCACCGCCTCCACAAGAATAGGTCCCAAGGGGGTGACGAGTACGATATGGTACTCGTAATATGTGACCCGGTTGAAGGGCACCACCCTATCTTCAAGGTCCGATCGGTGTGCTCGTTATCGGGCATTATCATCGAGAGGCCTAAGAAACTCAAGATAGTAGGGCAGTGTCATCGCTGCCAACTATATGGCCACAGCCAAAAGTACTGTTACGCACCGCATAGGTGTGTAAAGTGCCTCGGCGACCACGCCACGGCAGACTGCACCCGTCCCAAGGACAGGAGTCTCTGCACAGAGCCGCCTAGCTGCGTGCTATGCGGACAGTCTGGCCACCCGGCAAACTACAGGGGCTGCCCCAAAGCCCCGAAACAGTCCGCTGGCAAGTTGGCGAATCGCGCCAACCAACGTCAGCAGAGGGAAGCTCCCTCTTCCTTCAAAGTCCCGTCAACAGTCCTCCCAGAGCGTCTCAGCCCTCAGAGGCCTTCTCCTTGGAACATGCTGAACCATCAGCAAGCGTTCCCTGCCCTCGCGAAGGGTAAACCCAACCCCCCCATGCCCGGTCTTTTGGACAACCCTGTCCCAGCGCCCACTCCTGTGGCCGCACCTCAGGCCCCTCAGGCCCCTCCGCAAACCCAAGCTCCCGCTGCTCCTACCCGCGCTCCTGCTTCTCAGAATTCCAATCTGAATTACTTGATGAGGTTCCAACCTCTCTGCACCGCTGAGGCCGACCGCATGGTCGCTGAGCTCAAAGCGGCAACGGACCTCCAGCAGGTCGTCGACATCATTGATGCCTATCCAGTCATCAAGGCCACTCTTCGTAACCTCAACTTCGCGCCGTAATGGATATCACACCAAATCCCTCTTGCACCCAACCCCGGTCCCTTAGATTAGGTTATTTTAACGCCAATGGCATGAGAGGACAGCGCGACGAGATCGCCGCCTTCCTCCGTGACCATAACGTTGACGTTCTCCTCATCCAGGAGACGTTCCTCAAACCCAGCCACCGCGACCCCAAGATTGCCAACTACCGCATAGTTCGCAATGATAGGCTACGTTGTCACAAGGGCGGCACCCTTATTTACTTTCGCAAAGAATTGCATTGTATTCCCATCGATCCCCCTCCTTTAAAGTCCTTACTTGAGGTTTCAATCTGTCGGCTTGCTATGACCGGTCATCAACCGGTACATTTAGTTTCTGCTTATTTGGCCCCCACTAATACTTGGGAAGATCACAACCTCCTGGTTAGCGATCTCACCCTTCTTTTCGGCTTGAGTGACTCCGTGATCATCGCGGGCGATCTCAACGCCAAACACCCGGCCTGGAACAGTAGAACGACGAACCCGAGAGGGAAAGTCCTCTACGATCTAGGCCAATCTCTTAGTTTCGACGCGGTCGCTCCTATGGAGCACACGCACTATCCTGACACTGTCAGTCATCTTCCCGACGTTCTCGATATAGCGCTGCTCAAGAATGTGAACCTTCGGTTACACATGATTGAGACGTTACACGAGCTCCACTCCGATCACCGTCCAGTGCTCATGCACTTAATTCCTCGCTCGGGTATCATTGACCCCAGCCAGCCCCTTCCCACTATTCTCACTACCGACTGGAGGAAAGTAAGCGATATGCTGAAATCCGAAACGTCACCACTTCTAGATGGTATTCCCGACCATATCGTCTCAGTCGCAGACACCGAGGCTGCAATCGACTCGTTTACAGAACACGTACAATCCGTACTGAAGGATTGTTCTCGTGAAGTACCGGCGGTGAGTGATCGCCGCTGGATACTTCCCGACGACATACGTGAACTGATAACCGAGAAGAACGCGGCCATACGTGCCTACAGCTCTTGGCCCTGCGATGCGAACAAGGCTCACATGCGTTCCTTACAGCGTGCTGTAAAGAAACGCACTAGTGAGTTTCGCTCGAGTCAATGGGACAAGACGCTTAGCGAACTCGAGCCCACTCATCAAGCCTTCTGGCAGCTTCAAAGGAAGTTGCGCACCTCGGAAGAGGTCTCTTCTCCACCCCTCATACGTCCCGACAAGAGCGTCGCTTTTGACGACTCTGAAAAAGCAGAATGCCTAGCCGACAGCTTGGAATCTCAATGTTCGCCAAGCACTCTACCAGTAGACAAGCAGCACCTTGATGAGGTGGATGCAGAAGTTGAACGTAGAGCATCGCTTCCCCCTTTTGAAGATCCCGATGACCCCCTCCCCGCCATCACCCCGGAAGAGGTCAAGGATATTATAGATAAGCTGAAGCCTCGGAAAGCCCCAGGCGCCGACGGTTTCACGAATAGAGTTTTTAAAGCCCTCCCCGCTAGGCTCATAGTCCTTTTGGCTGCCATCTTCAATGGCGCCCTGAGCAATAATATTTTCTCCCAAACGTGGAAAGAGGCCACTGTTATAGGTATTCCCAAACCTGGGAAACCGAAAGCCCAGCCCTCCAGCTACAGGCCGATCAGTCTCCTGAGTGCTCTCGGCAAGATCTATGAAAGGCTTATATACAAGCGTCTCAGAGATTTTGCCGAGACAAAGGGCCTCATCCCGAAAGAACAGTTCGGCTTCAGGACCGAACATTCTTGCATACATCAAGTCCACCGCATCGTCGAACACGTGAGCGCTGGTTTCCAGCGCGGAGCGATGACGGGGGTGATGTACTTCGATATCGCGAAAGCCTTTGACAAGGTCTGGCACAACGGGCTGATATACAAGCTTTATCAGCTCGGTGTGCCCGACCGTCTCGTGCTCATCTTACGAGACTTTTTGTCAAACCGTACCTTCCGCTACCGTGTGGGTAAGACGTTATCTTCTCCTCATCCGATTCGCGCCGGAGTCCCTCAGGGCTCCGTTATCTCTCCCCTCGCGTTCACGCTGTACACCAGCGACATTCCGAGGAACCAGAAGGTTCAAACAGCACTTTTCGCTGACGACACCGCGATTTATTACACCGGCCGTTCTCCGGATAACATCCGCCGCATTCTCCAGAAAGCTGCCGACTCGCTCGGCGCTTGGTTCCGTAAGTGGAGAATAGAAGTTAATCCCGAAAAAAGCCAGGCAGTTTTATACTATAAGGCACGCCTTAAGCGTTCGCCAGGTCCCCCCATCACTATGTTCGGTAAGCCTATCCCTTGGGAAAGGCAAGCCAGGTATCTCGGAGTTATTCTGGACGACCATCTGTCGTTCAAGGCCCACATCAAAGCTGCTCGCGACCGGGCTGCCTTTGCTATGGGCCGGCTCCACTTCATGATCACTAGGAAGAGCAAATTGTCACTCAAGTGCAAATTGCGCCTTTTCACCGCAGTCATCCGTCCCATCATGACCTATGCTTGCATAGTATTCGCGCATGCCCACCCGCGTCATATCCACACGATGCAGACCTTGCAGAACCGATATCTCCGTAAGATCACCGGTGCCCCCCCTTACGTCCGTAACGATAGTCTTCACGTAGACCTTAGAATCCCCACCGTTAAGCAGTTCATGAAACGCCTTTCCAAGCGTTACTTCGACTCTGCTATTAAGCATAGGAATCCCCTAATCGCATCGGCCGCCCGGTACGACCCATCGCGTATTAGCTCCGTCCAACGTCCGCGTCACACCCTAGTCGCCCCCGACGATCCGATCACTATCTTGCAAGAGAGTAGGAAAGATACCAGTACGGTACGCAGAGCATACAAATACAGACCGAAAACCTACCGACCTCGCCGCAGAGGTCCGGCGCGAAATCCCCGATCAATCCCTCCCCGACCCTTGCTCGAGCCAGCCCGCGACGCTGAGCCTGTAGTATTAAATCAGTCCCCAAATAAGGACAATCAGATCCAGCCTGTCCCTTTGCTGCCCCCAGCGACGCCCTAAGCCGAGGTTCGTACCCCACAGGGGGTGCCCTTAGTGCGCTGTCGCTTAGTTTTTAGTTATTTTCGCCCTGGCTGGAGGCCTTAGAATCAAGGCATCCACAGGACATTGCCCGGTTAAGCAGAAGCCAGTCTTCTCAGACTGAACTGCGAGATGCCATATCCAAAAAAAAAAAAAAAAAAAAAAAAAAAAAAAAAAAAAAAAAAAAAAAAAAAAAAAAACACAGTAACTTGTTTAAAAACACTTAACACACTAAACTTGGAGACAATTATTCGTCAAAATGAGACAATCTATTCTTTTGCAACAAACTTTTTCTGTTCAGAACGTTAGACTGACAGTATGCACTATGGAAACTAAACTAATAATTTAATAATAAATAGTGATTAATTTAAATACATTTTAAGTTAGGGACAGTTACGAATATTTTATAATATGTTAGGCCCGGTGTGAGTTTATTGTCTCCTGTTTTGACAACTTTTAGGGGTCAATCTGACTTTTCGAGCGAAATCTTCTTCATAATTTGAGTTCTATTAAAGATCAGGTAACGTACATTAATCCTTTCCTAAAATTCTTAACTTTATTTGTTCAATTCATTTTTTTTTTGTTCAGTTGCGATAGGACTTGTCCATGTCCATTAAATTCTTGCATGAGATCGATCTTTTTTACGCTTCTTTCTAAGGTATTTATTGTTTATATATTGCACTAGCTGTTGCCCGCGACTTCGTGCGCGTGAAAATATTGATGGGTCATGTGTGAGCCTGCATCGTTGTTCGAGTTGTCGCAAGCGCTACTGAGCATGAGGTCCTGGGTTCGATTTGCGGGACGGGCAAAGTGTTATTGTATTATTTGTGCCCGGTTGATGGGATTAAGCTAAATGTGCGAAATGTGGGTGTAGGATTAGATACACCTCTACCTAACAGTGGCGCAGGGTGAAAATAGTGTCAGGGGAAGCCGTAGAAAAAAAAGGAAAACTGTTTTTTTTTTGCTTCTGTTAACTTTTTTCTCCGTGTTAATTTTGACCTCATTTTCACTATTAAAAATCCAAAAACTTTCGTCGGCGCCATTTTTGATTTTGACTTCATCTTCATTCATCAAAAGTAAGATCAGAAATGCAGAAGAGAAAAAAAAACAGAAATCTACAAAATAAAAAAATCTAGTTGGTATCAAATACGATATCGACAATTACTCATTCTATCTCGTTCTACTATACATAATTTATTTATTTATTTATTTAAACAACACATACAACTATTATTACAGGTTTAGGTACCTAATACAATAGAGCAGTTATATTTAAAACTAGCTTCTGCCAGCGGCTTCGCCCGCGTGAAGTTTGATTATTGTCCCATGGAATCTTACTGCCGGGATAAAAAGTATCCTATGTTTTAATCCAGGTTATAAACTATCTGTGTGCAAAATTTCATCCAAATCCGTTCAGTAGTTGTCGCGTGAAAGCGCAACAAAGAAACTTACATTCACATTTATTCTCCGAACTGCTAAGCTATCGGGAGTTACACTTGTTATTGTGAGTCAACTATAAAAGATAGACATATGCTGTCTTGGGATATTTTTTATATAATTTTATGTGGAATATTTCCGTGATACATGATTTCTATGTAGCTTTAACCATTAAGGCTGCACACGCGACGGAAGCTAAAAAAACCAAGTAACTTCTCCCGTTTTCCCAACATTTCCTTTCACTGCTCTGCTCCTATTAATGGTAGCGTGATGAAAAGTATACTATTACCTGCTCAGGAGTATGTAGAATAATTGTACCAAGTTTCGTTAAAATCCGTCGAGTAGTTTTTTTTTCTATAAATAACATACAGACAGACAGACAGACAGACAGACAGACAGACAGACAGACAGACAAAAATTTTACTGATTGCATTTTTGGCATCAGTATCGATCACTAATCACCCCCCGATAGTTATTTTGTAAATATATTTCATGTACAGAATTGACCTCTCTACAGATTTATTATAAGTATAGATAAAATATTTATGTTTTGAATAAATTAATTAATTTGACAAACTAAAAGCAAAATGCGGCCCCTGTGAATTCGCTCAGTGTACAATTGAAGCAATCAATCTGTTGTGACACCATATTGAGTGCACGCAGCGCGCGCGTCAGCGGCGCGTGCTGCAGCAAGTTGGTGCGAGCGGGCGGCACCCACAGGAGCGGCGGCTGCCATACTTTCTTTTTCTGCTCCTGCCGTAAGTCCATAATCTTCGGCTTACCTAGGTCCCTACAAAACGGTAAGTACTGCCAGCCGCGAAGTCACGTTTGCTATTAACTTGTGTACGGCCTATACTATTAACTTGCACTGCTGCAAAAGGTCTTTCCTGCTGCTGTTATTCGTGAACGAATGAACAACTACAATGCAAAACTTCATCCCCCCTTTACCCCTTTGTGGGTTTAAATAAAAAAAACTAACGACTAACTTTGATACTTTTTGGTGACTCAAAAAATAAAAACTTTAATTAGAAACAAAATGTTGCTCTTTCTTCACCCCTTAAGGGTTGAAATTCTAATAAAGCCGTTGCGTCAGCTTCCAATCATGAGCCCAGATAACAAATTTTGTACTTTTTACGTCGAAAATTAAGGATTTTTCACATACAATTTCATCCCCTTTATAAGCCTTCGGGGTGGAGTTATCAAAAACGCTGAAACACGCATAAATTAATTTTCAATCGTCAGCCTAAACACAAAATTAGAAGATCCTAACTTTAAAACTGACGGACTTTCTTATAAGCTTCCATCCCCTATTTTATCCCCTTGGGGGTAGAATTGATCAAAATCCTTTCTTAGCGGATGCCTACGTCATAACATCTACCTGCATGCCAAATTTCAGCCCGATCCGTCCAGTGGTTCGGGCTGTGCGTTGATAGATCACTATGTCAGTCAGTCAGTCACCTTTGAATTATATATATTTAAGACTAGCGGACGTCACGTGGTTTCACCCGCGTTGTACCCGTTCCCGTGGGAGTACGGGGATACAATGCTAGCCTATGTTACTCAGGGTGAATGTAATTTTCCAACGGTGAAAGAATTTTTGAATTCGGGACAGTTGTTTTCGAGTTTATTCGTTACAAACATACACACAAAAATACAAATGTTTCCTCTTTCTAATATTAGAGTAGATTATTTGTTTTAGTTAACTAATAAAATTTGCTTCCTCTCTTCTATTCCAGTACTTACATAGTAACTATTAACATAATTCTGCTTCGGTAGCTTACATGGACGGTCGAACAAGCTTACATTTCACATTGTAATATTTTGTGGGTTAAACTGTAAATCAAATAGATGGTTCAACCGTACATACTTCTATACAATATTCAATAGACATACATACGAGTATTTCTAATATTAAAACACTCCATAGGTAACTACTTTCTACACTATCATCTCAAACAATACAGAGTCCGCCATTTCAAGAGTAGCGACAATATGATGCTGCAGTTTTATTTAATTCTGCAACTACATACATCTTACAGCCGATAATCATATTATTATCAACATACAACCTAGCACTGGCCTGCAAATTGCAAATACTTAAGAACATCCAAATTTCGCAAGCAACCTGGTGCATCCAATTGATGACATAAATCGCCTAGGTAAATGTTTGCGCAGACATTATAATGTAAGTACACACACGCACACGCACACAGTGACAGCGAGAGTTATAACTCTACCAAGTTTCGAGTTAGCGTCGAATGGGCAATGTTTACTATTTACGTTCTGTCCGAAACTAAGTTCGTGAAGTATGAACAGCTGTCGGAGCACGCTCGCAGCGCCATCCCGCGGGCGGCGCGCGAACCAGCTCGCGCCGGGGGTTGCCTGCGGCCGGCTGCGTGGAAGGGTGGCGTTGGCTCGGTACTTCAGTTTCAGATGTAGCAGTTGCTTCTCCACCGCTTTAGTACAGGAACTAACCGCTAGACATTGCTGCTATCACAGCTACCACGACGTGTGTTCACAACAATAATTAGGATGTTAATAGGTCATTTCTATACGTTTTTAGTAATAAAACATTGAATCTGTCTTATTTTCAGCGATTTTATATAAAAAGTATCGGAAAAAGAATTTGTTGAACGCTAAAATTGTATCAGAACATATTAAAGAATGCTATTTATTGCAGATGAATTAACTACGTACAGAGAGACTATGCAGTTAGTTAGTAACATGTCATCAACAGATGGAACAACCGACTCACTTTTACAATCGCTCTGGAAATTGTTGAAACGACGAGTTTTGCAAAGCAATTATATAATACATCTCATGACGATTCTATGTATTCGATGTTTATAATTATTTATAATAAGTATGTATTTACAAACAAGATAAAGTAATTGTGTAGCACCACAAACTTTCTCATCAGCATCCACAGAGCCTGGGTTTCTGCCCGGTTGACGGATAAAGGTTACATGAATCTTAAACATAACTGGCAAAATGGGGTCTACTATGGATAATTGAGTACCCGTCGGCCTAACTTACTAGTATGTCAACTATCTGGTGTCCACGACACAAGCCTTGCTTAGTGTGGCGCTAGATGGCGCGGTGTGTTAATGTCCAGCGATATTTATTTACTGATTCTTCCGCCTCTTTAGTGTGCAGAAATTTGATGTAGGTAGTCCATTTGATATTGTGGCAATGTTTCACGTAAGTAGCGAGTAGAGTGTGGTGTGTAGACAGCGAGACAGTCGAGGTAGTGAGCGGGGACGCGGTACAAACCACTGCGGCATACTTGGCAGCAGTTCAATGGTTCATCGCTACGTCAACTCACTGACAGGCGATAGCGTGATTCCGTTTGTGATTTGAAAATATTGCTTTTGGTGTCCAGGGGCTGGTCAAGTAGCCAGGCGATGGATACTGAAAGTCTTCAGTCGTAAACGACTTCACTTTGGGTTCGTAGTTCTAGTGATGTGCTTGAAATATCCAAGCCGAGGAACGCGCGGAAATCTGAAATAAGCAAATTAATTGCTCTTAATTGAAGTTTATTACTCTGAACAAAACCAGTTTCGGTCACCAAGTCAATAGAAGTTTCCGCTTTATTCTAAATTTAAAGAAATTTAATACATTTGAACGGAGCATTTTAAGTCGGACGACGAACAGTATGCAAACTTCTACAGAAAAATAACTTTCTTGTCACATTAGATCTGAAACAAAATGCTTAGGCATGATACAAGGATACACTGAGGAAAATGTAAAGCCGAATGTTTCGTAACTAGGGCGGATTTATTCGTAATGAAGGCGAAAAAACGACCAAAAGTCAACTGACCAAAAACGCCTTCCTAGGTTGGAGGCGTTTTACGCCTTAAGCGTAAGGCGCAAAAAATAAGCAGCAATATACTCTCTTATGTGTATTTTAGACGTAATTATTAACAGATAAGCCTTAATTCAAAAGCTATAAACGTGGTAAGTCAGATAGAATTGTCTGATTGACGATGACATTTAACTTCCGGTAAGGCGATATAAACGGTAAAGGGACGTGCTCGGGTCATACACACAAAACTTTCCGACGTATCACTGTCCCAATTGACTTCTAGTAAGGCGTTTTACGTATTTTCTTACTGTGGTTTATTTTGTTCACAAAGTGTTTTGAATGTTTATTTACTGCTTCTTATGTCTCAATAGACTTCTAGTAAGGCGTTTTACGTCTTTCCTCACAGTGGTTTAACCTGCCCACTAAGCGCTTTTAACGTTTATCGACTTCTAGTAAGGCGTCTAACGTCTTACCTTACTGTATTTTAACCTGTTCACTGAGCATTTTTAACGTTTCCTAAGTCGTAATCGGCTTTTATTAAGGCATCTTAAGTCTTTCTTTACCGTGGTTTAACCGGTCTAATAAGCGCTTTTAATGTTTTTTAAAGTAATAATTGACTTTTAGTAAGGCGTTTTAGATCTTTTCTTACTGGGGTTTAACCTGTGCACTAAGCGCTATTGATGTTTTCATAAGTCGTAATTCACTTTTAGTAAGGTGTTTTACGTCTTTACTTACTGTGGGTTTAACCTGCCTACTAAGCGTTTTCAACGTTTACTAAATCTTAATCGACTTCTTTTAAAGCGTTTTATGTCTTTCCTTACTGTGGTTTAACCTTTCCACTAAGCGTTTTCAACGTTTACTAAGTCGTATTCACCTTCTAGTAAGTTGTCTTAGAATGTTCCATACGATTAGGTTAGCCGTATCGTAAGGTAATTTATGCTTTCTTTTCGAGCAGAAATGTTTTATGAAGACCGGAAAAAAAGCCTTCTAACGGCTGGTAACGATTTTCCCTAAAGGCATGATTGACTTGCTTTACTATCATTTATTAGTTCATATTAAGGGCATTGGGCCGCTCAAAGTGCGCGTTCACTCTAAGGTAGCGCGAGCTAATATCCTTCACATGAACTTCATGATAGTAGATCAGCCAACCGTGCCTTCAGTGAACAGCGTAACCTGCTGTTCTCAGAAAGCTGTTCTCCCAGTCTTTGTAAGCTTCTGCAATCAATAGAACGAAAATGTATAAAACACTTCAATAATAACTGTTTACTAAAGAAACATACTAAATAGATTAGTGCCTCCTCAACCCAACATTACAACCTCAATCTAATAATAAGCCGATAGCGTCTGTATCTTATAGGAATGATAGTGCATTGCAATAAAACCATTAAAAAAAAATCAAAAAAATCTGTATTAGAAAATAGAAAATCAATTAAGATACATTACTATATTTAAATACTTAAAACAAGATAAAACATATAGGTACGCTCACCAAGCTATTTGGTTTACATTTTACAATGTAACTTGCATGTTCAAATGTAAACTAAATAGTTTGGTCGACCGTTCTTAGTATACAAATTTTCAATATTTAACATTGTAAGTAATAGGTTTGACGGAACCAAAAGGTTCCGTCAGTTTTCAACTTGATTTGTTCAACGTAACGAGCATGTGCTCGTGACGATACAAGCCTTTTGAAACTGAATAGACAGAATACACTGAGATAAGAGAAAATAATGTTTTAACTATTCGTAATCAAACTTCAAAATTATTCAGGTTAAAGTTGTTTGACTGTATATCTTGTCAAAATGTCAAAGCGAAAACCGACTTTAAGGTGACGAACCTTTTCATTCCGTTTACTGTACCGATAGGTAAATGAACTTATATCAATCTAAAACTAAAACAGAGGTCTAACTTAGAGTAAACTTACGAGTAATCAGTCTTTTATATCAACAAGTAGTCATTGGTAAGAAAAATTTAATAACATAAAATTTAACTTTCAATAAAAATCAATTATTATTTACTATTTCATTTTATTAATTATTTAATTTAAATAAAATTTGATGGGTGTGACGAACCTTTTCATTCCGTTTACTGTAACTTTAGGTAAAAGAACTTATAACAATTTAAAACCAAAACAGAGGTCTAACTTAGAGTAAACTTACGAGTAATCAGTCTTTTATATCAACAAGTAGTCATTGGTAAGAAAAATGTAATAACATAAAATTTAACTTTCAATAAAAATCAATTATTATTTACTATTTCATTTTATTAATTATTTAATTTAAATAAAATTTGAAGGGTGTGACGAACCTTTTCATTCCGTTTACTGTAACTTTAGGTAAAAGAACTTATAACAATTTAAAACCAAAACAGAGGTCTAACTTAGAGTAAACTTACGAGTAATCAGACTTTTAATATTATTTAAGTAGTCATTGGTAAGATTAAATTTAATTAAATAAAAAAAAAATATTATTGTACTTATTTTATTAATTATTTAATTTAAATTTAATGTGAAGGGTAGGTTATGATTAGGGTTGCCAACCGTACTCTAAAATAGAGTACCTATTGTACTCTATATCAAGTAGGCGTACTCTATAATCTATAACAAAAATAGAGTACGCTAAAATACTCTTTTTTACACAATGTTTACTATACTAGTGCCAGTCATGTAATATTATGCAAATCCATTATCATAACCAAAAAAAAAGTCTGTTTACTGTTAATATGTGCAGCAAAAAGTACAAAAAAATACCTTTTTAAATACCTATATGAAATAAATGATACCCAGTTTTTGGAAGTACGTACTCTTTATTTACCTCCATAACCTCAGCAGGCCTGGCAGAAGACGATGATGGTGGGGACTCGTCCTTGGCTGCCTGGATTGCGTTAGAACTTAATATTACTACATACTTTTTAATCGAAGATTGTCAATACTCTTAAGCGTAAAACACTTCACTTCACAACTTCGGTTTCTTCACTTTTTCCACTTATGCACTCACAAATCTTCTCTGGGATTGAATTGTACGAGTATGCGCCTAAACATCTTCAGCGTGAGCTTGGTCTCTCCTTCCGGATAGACGCTGCCTCATCCTTCTTATAAATGCAGAATCCACTTGCTCGTCTATCCATTTGTTATACTTTTGTATGATTTTCTTATAATTATTGCAAGAATCACAATAAGCAACAGCACCAAAAAGGTCGTCATCAAAATGTTATTTAGTTTTATGTGATTTTCTTGCTATTTCACTGGCGCTGTTTTGCCTCCTGAAGCGTTTTGGGCGATGATAACCTCCTTATCTTCAGTCTTCGAATAACTTTTTCCAATTTTCACTCGTGCTTATAATATTCCTATTGTTTTACATTGTATCTTGGTGCACCAAGGCACACAGGAATCCGCCGCTTTTGCACTTTGCGCCCGTTAACGGATAACTTGCCAGCGCAGTTCCCGAAACGTGTGTGGCAGGGTCGCCATGAGGTATGCAGGTAGAATCAAACACGTCTGTTCAATACAAGCGTGTATTACTGACTACCCTAACATAAGGCTCTACTTATTCTAAGTACATTTATGCAATTCACTAAGGTTACCATTTCACATCACGTCGTTATATAACCTAAGGTTACTATTTGATTCGTCGTGATCTAAGCATATTTCGCCTTATGATAAGACAAATGTTGCCAAATTTACGGTTGCATTGACCAAATATGTACGTCGTTATATCAAGAAATGTTACCGTTCAATCAGTCGTAACTTGAGCATGTTTTACCTTAGTATAAGGTGAATATTGCCATACTTACGTTTATATGTGCCGTATATGTACGTCGTTATATAACCTAAGGTTACCATTTGATTCGTCGTGATCTAAGCATATTTCGCCTTATGATAAGACAAATATTGCCAAATTTATGGTTGCATTGACCAAATATGTACGTCGTTATATGTCGTAATGTTACCGTTCAATCAGTCGTAACTTGACCATGTTTTGCCTTATGATAAGGTGAATATTGCCATACTTACGTTTATATGTGCCGCATATGTACGTCGTTATATAACCTAAGGTTACCATTTGATTCGTCGTAATTTAAGCATATTTTGCCTTATGATAAGACAAATATTGCCAAATTTATGGTTGCATTGACCAAATATGTACGTCGTTATATGACAATGTTACCGTTCAATCAGTCGTAACTAGACCATGTTTTGCCTTATGATAAGGTGAATATTGCTATATTTACGTTTATGTGTGCCGTACACGTACGTCGTTATATAACCTAAGGTTACTATTTGATTCGTCGTGATCTAAGCATATTTCGCCTTATGATAAGACAAATATTGCCAAATATACGGTTGCTTTGACCAAATATGTACGTCGTTATATGACGTAATGTTACCGTTCAATCAGCCGTAACTAGACCATGTTTTGCCTTATGATAAGGTGAATATTGCTTTTTACGTTTATGTGTGCCGTATATGTACGTCGTTATATAACCTAAGGTTACCATTTGATTCGTCGTAATCTAAGCACATTTCGCCTTATGATAGGGCAAATGTAGCTACATTATACGTTTATATTGCCGAATACATACGTCGCTGAAAAACTTTATGTTTACGTTTAAATTGTTGTGACCGAAGTATATTCCGCCTTATTATAAGGTGAATATTGCCCTGCTAAAGATTAATTATGACGCTTTCGAAAGTTTGTTTATGACTTATGTTTACGTTTGTTTAGTTTTTATTGAAGTATATATCGCCTTAATTTAAGATAAATATTGCCATAATTACAGTGATATTCACCACATATTCGACGTCGTAAATTTAAAGCGTTTTTTGGAGTCCATTACTGCTGTATTAACAGTATAAAGTTAAATTCCAACACTGCCTTACGGTAAGACATTTTTGTCGGTTAGTGTTTATCATAAAAGACGTACCATTTTAACGGAAACGCCTAGCTAAGCCAAAATAACCGTAAGCGTTACAAAATCGCCTCGCGACATTACAATTTAGCCGTCAAAGGCGGAATACACCTTAAGCCAGAAATCAATTTTTCTCAGTGTAGTAAGAAAACTTAAGATTTTTTCATGGAAAATGCTATCAGTTTCTGCTAATGGGGCACATAAACCCGAAAGGTAAAACATTGTTTTACCTTGTGGTTGAGTATAGTCCCAAGTTACTTATCATCGCGGACAATGCGACAACATGTTTAACGTCAAACTTCACTTGCTAAGTTCGTTTGACTATTAAATTAATAGTTTCTCCTGCAGTAGGAAGATTTTATCGTTTTCTTTTGTTTCCTTAAAACTTGGCCTATTTTCGGGTGGCAGTGATAACGCTTTTTGAGGGCTGGATTCGCGCTTGTGCAGCTGCGGTTCTAGAAATTGTCGCCAGAATGCTGTATTTTGTGAACAGCAGGGCCTAACCGTAATATTACTACCTACATGAGCTTTGCATGCCGTCGAGCGCCGTGCTTCTTGTTGCCGTTTGGCGAGGCCCGCATATTGGCATTGCTGCATGGAAAACTCCAATCCAGGGCAACTTTATTAGGATTAAATAACGGAGCCGGGTGAGGTTCACGATAATAGTGAAATGAATAAAATACAAATTAATACAAGCTAAGAAACTGCACTTTCATGTTTATGCAATACATTAAAAGCACGGTTCGTATTATGAATGTATTAAAATACCATCTCCTTCAAAACACTACGAGCAAAATACCGAACAATATTGTCCCCAAACTTGACCTTCCCCAACACAGTTGTGAGCTGCTGTTCTATTACTATGATGTTATGTACATAGATATAATATTTCTGTGGATATGTAGGTGCCGTGGGATTGGCCTGAACACCATCGCACGTCACCGGAGCCCTGCCATAAGCGTAACTTCACTTAAGACGACACTACATCCAATAAATAATATTACATTACAATTGAATACGACTACCAGACTACATTACAATACAAAACAATGTTATAATAGCGATAGGTCAATAACATTATTATTTAATGGATTGCACAAGTACGACAGTACCTAGGTAGGTACCTACCTACTTAGCAAATTATTTTCATAATTATAATGTGTATTTCTGAACGAAGTGTGATGCTTAACGTTGATGAAAACGGCCCATTTTTGGCAGTGATCGTAGGAAAATTATTTTTTAGTAGGTAGGTACCTAAGTAGTCATTTTTAAGACTGCTTAAAATGTACAGGCAGGTAGGTATACGAGTATTATGTTAGTACCTACCTATTTATTATCCTCCGCATTCAGGGTGCTGTTGAACGTTAACTTCGTGTGGGTATCGAGTTCTCGACTTGGTAGATAGTAAGTACATACTCGTATAGGTATAAATTATCCATTTTATGTAATTCACCGCGAAGTTCCATTCTGTCTGCCAACCGGTTACCTACTCAGTTTGTTATTGTGGCACTGCAGCATCTAGAGCCCGCGCACGCGCCCGCGCACGCGCCCGCGCACGCGCCCGCGCACGCGCCCGCGCACCGCTGCAGCGCTGGTATGTAATGATATTACGCGACATTATGTCACACTACTTGTAACGCCCGCGCCGTGAGTTGTAAACAAGCCGCTCGCTGGCGCCATCTACAGCAGACCGCGCCAACCGCACCTGTGGCCTTCAGCCGCCGCCGTCACGTGCTGGGCCGCTCTCTGCTTTACCGACGCGCGCGCCGCACGCCAATCGCAACACGCTGCGCTGTTACCGACAGCATGCTGTGAACCAATCACAGCAAAGTACACTTTGATCACAGTAAGCACATGTGACCGATCGCAACTAATATCCTAAAACTACGTATTTTTATAAGTTTGCGTAAGTTTTATAAGTTTACATATTGGTGTAAGAAATATTATCCAGGAACTGTGATTTATTTAATGTAAAGTGATTATGAGTCGAAACGGTGAGTATGTATGGTTGGTTGTATTTCCTTATTTAGCTACTTATCGCTAGCGCCATCAACGGCGACATTGATCATTAATGCTGTACGTAGTAAGAACTCGGTTTCGTAGATTGAGAGTAACAGTATAGATGGCGCTGTTTGCAATAACGTATTGTTTAAGTATAACTACTGAGAGTTGCTTTTTTTATGTTATGTCTCATTGGTAAATAAGTAATAAATAATAATAATAATAATAAAAATCTTTATTTATCTCCACAAATTACATAATATCAACGTGAGTATAGATAACAGTCAGAAACAGAAATTTAGACAAAGCTTGTAATTTGTGGGAGATCTGGAGTCTAAACTAAGCCTAGACCTGTATTTTAGAACTCCAGGCCCCCCAATTAAATCATGTTGTTCAGACTGTCGAGATCGTGAGTAAGCAGATATGAGAGTGGATGAATGAAATAAAATGTGCATGCGTATGCGAGTGTAAGAACTCCACATTTTAAGTCTTAAAATATTTTTTAAATGAGGTTAAAATGATTTTTGTGTTGTTTGTCTTATTCAACCTCTTGTAGGTATCTACCTAGCTTTACAATTTTTGCATTTACAGATAAATTTTCGCTGCTAGTAATTGTAGTCCAGTCAAATTATCCCAAATGTAGCACACAGGTAGTTTGTGACCTGGACACATAGGATACTTTTTATCCCAGTAGTACCTATAATCCTGTGGAACAGTTATACCTAGAACTCCACGCGGTCGAGACCGCAAGCTCTGACTCATATCACCGCTTGCAATAGGTAGTACAATTTTTTATTATATATTTTTTTTTTACTAGGCAGGGCCACAATAGATCGTAGAATAGGCTCACCTTGGTAACCATGTTTATAAAAACACGCCAAGTACACTAGTTTACGAGTGGCGAAAACACAACTTATCGTTCATATCAGCTATTCTCAGAAATAGTGTTTCACGTTGTGTGGCCCCAGCATTAGGAAAAAGAGTAAATTGCACGATCTAAGTACAATTTAGTCCAACGTACGTGATAAAACTTAGGTAGGTAGGTACCTACCATTTGCCTGAAAAAAGCAAACTACCCATTTACACGACAATGTACCTACGTATCGATGGGGACTTTTGTCATTTTATTTGGAATAGTGTTCCCAACATTCCTACCAATTTTTAGGTGTATGCGAATTATTGTAACCTTACATGTCTTATTTGACTGGGCCATTGTAGTTAGCGAGGACTACTCGTAGGTATTCAAAACCAATCTAGCTAGTATATAGAACACCTCATCTTGCTGGGTAGGTCGTCTGTAGAACCTACCTATTATAACGTATAGGTACATACTGCATGTACCTACTGAGAACAACCTGATAATGTTATGTACCTAGGTATAATAAGTAAGTAATTTGCTTGAATAATAATTGCAGCAATGTTGTCATGTCGTCGTATTTTAATTTACTGTTCATGATGTTATTCAAGTGGTCATATATCAATTAACTTTATGTAAATAATACTGAAGTACCTGCCTAACTGCGCACACCCATTTAACTTGAAGATGGATGCCAACATGCCAAGTCACCAAGTGCATACATTCCCTCTAACACAAATTAGGTTAACCCAAACGTTATTAAATAAAACTTAGGGTTCACATTCTAAAATAGGTACCTAGTACCGTACGTAATGTTCGACCGTACATCTATACATATAATAAAATCGTTGAGACCAAAAAATCTGTACATTGAAGATTAAAAAAAAAACCGATCAGGGTGACTTAAAATAAGTAACTGAACATATTAAAACCATTTTTAAAATTCGTGTTTGTTTGTTTGTTTGACCGCGCATCACGTAAAAACTGCTGGACGGATTTTGATGAAAACTTCACTAATCTATTTAAATAAACCCAGAATAACACTTAGGCTATAGAAATAATGGAAATTTTTGGAAAAAGGGGGTGAAAAGGGGGGGTAAAGTTTGTATGAAAAAATATTTTAGATTGCTCTAGATTCATGAAACTCAGAGTAAATACTTATTATTAAAAATAAAGAAATACCAGTTTCAGCATTTTTTTTTAAATCATCCAGAGACGTAAAAAAGAGGGTTTTGTGTTTAAAATTAATTAACTTCATACACCTATAGAATAAAATCCATTGAAGTGGAAACCTTTAAAAGTTGCAGTAAATACTTCAAATCTAATACAGGTAAATGTTATTTCTAAATTTTCTTGAAATTTCATTTTTGAAGGGAATACGCCCAAAATAGCGGAACTCAAGAAAATCGGCTTTCCTCGGTATAAGTAGTTGGTAATACAGGGTGGAAACGGTAAACGGGGCAGTAAGGGGAGCTGCAGCTACACAAAAATGGTCTTAGGTACTCGTAACAATCCGTAATTTTTTCACAAAATGTTTATCCCCGTTCACAGATTTGATTAAAAAATAAAGTACAGTTAGCAAGAAAATTGCCATTTTACATAAAACAATTTTTTTGATGCCAATCGATCTTCTTTCCGACACTAATCAAGAAGTTCTTCCAAACCAACCCAGGTTAGAGTACTCAAAAAGTCAGAAATCGCAAAAAACTAACTTTCAGCGGGGCAGTGTAGGGGAAATAGTTAGCCAGAAAATTGCTATTTTACACAAATCATTTTTTGATGCCAATAATTATTTTTTATTTTACATAAGACATAAAGCCGGAAAAGTTACAAATACATTACAAACGAGTACAAATCCTACTATCTACAAATAAAAAATGGTTTGTCCTGAAGGACTATCTGATGGAACAACGCACAGCCTAAACCGCGATTGTAGAAACCTGAAACTTGGAGGGTGTATTTTCTGTATAACGTAGGCATACGATAAGAAAGAATTTTGAAATTATACCCCTAAGTGGGTGAAAAGGGGGGGAAAAGATTGTATGGGAAAATGTGATTCCTTGGTCCAATCTACTTCAAACTTTGCAATCAAAAATATTAACAGAATTGATGGACGCGTTTCATATTGCATTGAAATTCCCCCAACGGGGTTAAAAAGGGGTAAAAAGTTATTTTGGCAGTGATTTGTTTCGAATTTGATATCAATACTCCTTCGAGATTTTGATATAAACTACAAGTTATTTTGATACATGTTTCAAAATCCAATCCGATTTTATTCCAAAAAGGTTGAACTCACATAAAAAACTGGTGCAAAATTGCAAGTATCTACTCTTTAAAATTGGAATGTCTTGAAAGTCACCGTAAAATATTAATACCGCATTTGAAGGTTTCTAAGCTTTGAAGAGGTTGTGCACTTTAAGACACGGCGTCATAGCGTAGGGACGTAGAGTTTGAAAGGAGAATGACCAAAGTGGACCAATTTTTTTTAAAAAAAGGACAAGGTCTGCCCCCAGATTTACTACATAGCTCATTTGAAAGACGGGTTCAAATGCATCATTTTTTTCTATGGAAATGAAAAAATCTGTCCCACAGAATCGTAGATATTAGCTGAAACGTGAACTTGAAAAAAAGTAGCACATTCACTTGACGACCTTTTCTTGTACCAGGCCTCATGATTTAAAAAAGGAAACATAAAAACGTTTTTTGAATAACTACGAGTATATCGTTTTTTATTTATTATTCATTGAACTATTTAGTGAATAAGATTATATAGAAATAAGATACACAAAAATAAGTGCAGGCAATAGTGTAACGTTACAGTATTCAATATTGTTGAATTAGTCTGTAACTGTGGGTTAGAATTTGATGCACATTTGCACACATAAGTTAACCCACAATGGAGTCAACCCTGGGGGCAGCAGTTTTTTTTAGACCAGAGCCCATACATTTTTGGTCATTCTCCTTTTAAATGGTAAGCAGTTGTGAGACAACGCAACGGTTTACAGCAGCTATATCGTGTTGCGGCTCATTAAATGCACCTTGATGAGAACTGCAGACCTAGCTGGAGTATGACTGTCATCGAGTGTCTAAGTATGAAGATGTAAAGCTGTCAATAGAAGCCTATAAAGCTGTTTTTGTAAACATGGTAATTTATTCTTATTCAAATAAATACGTTGTTACTCACAAGTATTTGATTTTGAACAAAATTGCCCTTGGGTACGTAAATTGACTTCAATGCATATCTTGGGAGATACACCGTTTTAAATAACTCCGCAGCAAAATAATGATCATGTACCGGGAGCGCATTTTCATTATGCAGAAGGATGTGTGTGATGTGCTCTTTGAAAATTGTATTATGGGTGCTTACGACCCACTCTCTGTAACCCGCTGTTCCTCTTATGTGACGCAGACGAAGTTGCGCGGGTCAGCTATAAAATTCCTATACGTACCTACAAAGATTTTCTGAAGTACTAAACCACTTCAGAATAATTTCACTGGCATGTTAAGCGACCCGTTTGGATACCTTGTTACTTTTTAAACGAACTAAGAAATCATAATAACAATAAATTGTATTCCACAACAAATATACATATTTCGATTCCCATTTTTTTTTAGTTTTAAAATGTAGCTGCATTTATTGCTAGCATGGCTACATAATGTACTTACATTGCAAAATATCAATAATAAATCGGTACTTAGGTCATTAGGTAGGAGTATGTGGTGGGAGGAACACATGCGTGGGGCCATGTAATGAAAGAAATCATATTAAGTTTTTTTTCTCTACAACGTGCCGTACCGCGTACGCCTCTCTACTAAGTTATGTAGCAGAGATGGCGATGCCGCGATGGCGTCAGGTGAACTTACGCTTCCGTTATACTAGGTTATTACATGTAACGGCACTTTCCAAATATAGCCTGTGACTATGCATGCAATGGGGATAATGTGCAGTTTCCGAATATTACCCCTAAATCCAATCCTGACATTTTGTATGGGCCTGACTATTGAATGAATGGTGAAGATAAGATTTTCTGGGTAACCAATAGTAATATAATATGATATGATATGACTTTTAGAGAGAGTTGAGTTGCGAGATATGTTCGAAATGATTAACCTAGATGTCTGTCTAATCAGTCACCGAAGTTAAGATTTTATTTGCAACCAACTACTTCTTGAAGACATCAATCCATTAATTAATACATATCTTAACGCTATTGGGCACTGGGGCAGAATTAAATAAATAATAAATCATTATCTCTGGACATTACACACAGCGCCATCTAGTGCCACACTAAGCAAGGCGTGTGTCGTGGACACCAGACAGTTGATACACTACATGTATACTTTTTGTTTGTAAATAAATTCTTATTATATGACTCGGAAACAAATGTCCATGCTCATCACACATACATTTGTTCCTATCAGTATTCGAACCCAGGACCCTAAGAACGTAAGGCAGCTTCACTTTCATTACGCCTTTCGGGTCGTCAAAGTATTAACTATTTGTCCAACCTACACACGTCACATGGTAACTTTATGTCCATATTTAAAACAAATAGGAAAGGACTGGCTGTGGACAGTCCAAGTTTTTGTCTGATTTTATGTCACAACTCACAATACCTGTAATTCTGTACTGCCTAGTGATTGAACCATGATTGAACACACAGTTAGACGTGTAACAATAAATAGCCTCTTTCGTTTGTTTTTTTTTTTGTTAATTTCAATTTTCTAGCAATCAGCGTATACAGGCTAGCACTACCGGGAGACAGGTCACACTCTTCCTCTCGGTGAACGGGATTCTGTAGTAATGTACGTAGGTAGTAAGAGCCAAGAGTTTGACAAAACGAATTATTTCACACAATGGGAAAGGAAAGTTTTAAATGTCAAATATTTAAACATTTTTACCCAATAAAATGTTCTAGAAGAACACGTTAAACCCTTCTTGTTTATTTGCAACTTTGCATTGTTCTAACTTTTATAATTAGTATGGTTTCCCAAAGTTCTCTTGTTGAAATGTTTATGTAATATTATTTTATTAGTATATGACGCACAGTGAAATATTAGGAAATTACATTGGGAATTCGAGTACAAGTACCTACACTGTTCAGCGATCCATACTCTGTATCTAACATTTAGTTTTACTAAGTAAAAGTGGGACACTCCCTTCCGCTCCGCCCAGAGCTGGAGTCATTTCATGATATCCCATCCGATAATCCTATAACAAGAGCGTCCGGCCACTGGCCAGGCAGGAGTTGTGTCTCTCCGCTTACTTTCCTAAGTAATTATATAAAGGTCCATGATTATGCATATTTCTGGAATATTTAGCTGTCGTTTACTAATTAATTTCGTTGCGGGATCTAGGACGGTTAAATTGATTGTTCGGGACTGCGTTGAGCTTCAATTTTGATTTCGTCTTTAAATAGATAAGGAAAGAAAATATGTACAAGGTACCTACAAGCCTCAAGCCAAAAGTTTAGTTATCTTGTAGAAATTTCGCCAAATGAAAGAATAATATTTAAATTATCGTGCCTCGTTTAAACGTGAGTTCCTTTGGTGAAGACTAACATATGCCTCCCTTATCATCTCCAAATGATTGCGTCCAGGGGGTCTAAAATGGCCGCTTTAGCAGAGCGTTAAATGAATCACGTTACAAATTTTAAATTCTAAAAGTGGACATTACTTCCATAATAATAAAGTCCATTACCTAAGTATTAATTTTTTTTAAGGTGATTCGTATTATATTCTGCTAAAGCGGCCATCTTAGGCCCGCAGTTCGTCTTCCAAGCACCCTGACGTTGTGTAATTCGGTAGACAGTCAAGTAGGCGACGCAACATAATAGAGGGAGATCCGTTACAGCCAGAACTACGTCATTTTATAGAAGCTGGTTTTTTTCTGTAGAAATATCTTACATACGTACGTAGGTAAGAATAATTGGATATTATGAAAAGTCGATCGAGGTGGCAACATTCAGATTTAATCAAATGAATTATGATACCGTACAATTTAACATACAGGGTGTATTTCACCTCATCACAAAGCCGTTAACCAAGCATTCTGTATATCAAACTAAGTAACTTTACGCAAAAAATATTGCTGGGAAACAACTTCTTTTTTTGAGGTCATAAATCATGTTTTGTGATATAACTCAATGTAACACACTGAAAACATTGTGCGGATGGATGGATTGAATAGTACGGAGGTCGCAGAGATATTTAAAGTAAAAATCATGCGATAAAAAGTGGTATTTAAAAAAAAAGCTTGTCAAAATCTTGCAACTTTGACCCCCAATATCTCCGTAACTAGAAGGTTCCCAGGTATGGTGTAGAACAAAAAAATGATCAGAATGACGAGTAGAACAAGTGCCTTTCGTATTCGTTAAGAGGTGTTTTACACCCTTTATTTAAAAGGTGGGTGGTTCCACCACACGACATGTCTGGCAGTGGAGGATTTGTTATTTAGCCAATAGCACGCCGCACCGACTTTTATGGAATTTAAATTGAAACAACCTAAAAGATACTTAGTACGATACTTTTTTCGGGTGATGGGCTTTTCTGTATAGATCGACAAAGTTTCTCCTTGAAGCTAACATATTCAAGTCGGGAGGCACGCCTTCCTGTTAGAACTTCTGTCGGCGGCAGTGCGACAAAATAATGATGTGGCACCCATGTCGCCAGCATAGCCATAATTATCAGGCCGCTCGACGCTCTGAAGGTCTGATCTTATTACTTTCTTGAAAGCAGGCGGTAGCTCACCGAAGCATAACACTTCCTTGGCAGTCGTGTAAAAAAACATTTGTCGTGTATGTGTCAATTTAGACAATTAGTTATGTCATTTAGTCGTTATTATACGTGTAGTGATGTTTAGTTTGAATAAAATAATTATTTTACTGATGAATAATTTGTATGCAGATGCAATGAGAATATCTATTTACTTACCGAACACCTCACATGCGTTCTGAAGGCAAGTTATTACTTTTGTGAAATAAAAATGCCAACTTATGTTTATATTATACGTAGTTACGCGATATCTGGGGGGAATGATGCACTAACTAGATCTATTCAACTAGATAATCACTTGCTTGTCCACCGCGTAATGACAAACACGCGGCCAGTTTAACCTAGCTATAGCGACGTGTGTCACAGGTAGACATGTAGCATCCCGACCTATCTCAACATAGGACAATGTTATCTATGTACGTTCCTACTCGACGCAAACCAGTTGCGCGCACTGAATATATTATTACTAGCTGACCCACGCAACTTCGTCTGCGTCACTTAAGAGAGAAAGAGCTCGCAAAGGGAATAAAATTTCCCCCGTTTTTGCAACATTTCTTATTGCTGCTCCGCTCCTATTGGTCATAGCGTGATGTTATATAGCCTATAGCCTTCCTCGATAAATGGACTATCCAACACAAAAAGATTTTTTCAATTCCAACCAGCAGTTCCTGAGATTAGCGCGTTCAAACAAACAAACAAACAAACAAACAAACAAACTCTTCAGCTTTATAATATTATTATATTATATTATATATTATATTATATTATATTAGTATTAGTATTAGTATTAGTATAGATTAGTATAGATAAAGCATGGAATGATTATATTTCCCTAATAATAGTGTCGTCATTGATATTTAAGTTCACTTTCTAAATGAACGACTGCACTCGGGAGCCTTCTTATCGTGTGACTGCAAAGCTAATGAAATTATTTTCTGTTTCAGATTTCCTGAGCCACGGGGCTAGTTTCAACAAAAAATACGGTTAGTACAACACATACGAGGTACCTTGTTTACTTATGAAAATATTATTTTTTGCGTTAAATATGCTCTCGTAATATTGAACACGGAACATCCTGTGTCAACAACCCAACAATAGAAAAGAATGTTGAAAATAACGTTGTGACCCAACATTATGAGTGAATGTTTGAACACTTTCTGCGTGATTGCTAGGTGGTCGCTACGTGGTCGTTGCGTGGCCGGTGCGTATCGCGAATGGTCATGGTGTTGAGCGGGTATCGAGCGATTGAGAAAAAAACTGAATCACAACGCGATCTGGCCCAACTAACTAAAAACTTTCTATACATCAGCCATTTTTCAAAGTACTGCACTTTGAAAAATTACTGGTGTTAGTTTTCTTTCACTGTCTCAATGCTTTGTGAATTGTGATTACATGAAATTTATAGTCGTGATTGCAAAAAATATAAATAGCTGTAACTTTCGTCCCCCTTGCTGAGGTTGGCCCCAGTAGATGTAACAAGAATCTCGTATTATTTGTACATTTGTTCTTCTAGAACATGGGGTAACATTATAGCCAGTAAATGTTTCCCATGTTCAATTTCCAGTACCTTCCATTCTTGCCCATTGATGAAGGTATCAGGCTGACAATGGATGCTACTGCTGACTGGTATTCAGCTTCCCCCATTTAAGTATATTGAAGTAATCAGAGGACTTAAAATATCCATCACAAATCCGTCATCTAGGCATTCTGCGCATTATGAGAACACTTTAAAATAATATGCTTTTGCGTAATTAAAACGATGTAAAGATCGTGGAGATTAAATTTAAACGATGTTCTCGTAACAACGTAAAGAGCAGTCGGAACCGACAATATCTCTGAAACCAGAACGCTCCCAAGAATGGTCTGTTTAGCCCTGTTTAAATGAGCAACAACAGTCAATGATCATGACTTGTCCTCGCCGTACTCGTATGTGTAGTGTTAATGTATGTCTGGTGCTGAGCACACTCAGCAGTGCGGCCCTCCCTTCATCAGCGTTGCCTCATCAAATGATTATGCAGTTGCAGGTTGAAGTTATTGCATTGGAAAAGTGTTTTTATTGTAATTATGTTGTTACGGCCGTCATCGCTAATTTAAAATGCGTGTATGACATATAGGCGACATTTCTGCCTCGCCAGTACTCGATTCTGATATTAAATTGGAATCTATACCCTTAATTGTAATATTTGAAAATTGTTCGAAAATGATGATTTAATTTACATCAAGGGAGATGTAAATTAAATCATCATTCTTGAACAAAGAATAAACCCTTTCCAAAGAATAACATGAGTTCATTAAGTACTTTCATGAATTCCTGCCTCTTTTCAACAAGACTTTTAAATTGCCCCAAAAATACTTTAAGTTTCCGACAAATACGAACATAAAACAGTTTGTAAAATACCAAAAGTCACCTCTACTTGGAAGAGCAGTCAGTTTATATAAAATACATTTATTTCCTGCTGTAGGAAAAAAAACGAAATGAAAAGAAGGAAACCACACAAATTTAGTGGACAATAGGCGGAAACTTTAAGTTCAGTTATATTATACCAGAGGTTCTCAAACATTTTTTCCTGGTAGACCACTTTGAATTTGTTTTGGTGTCGGTGGACCCCCTGTAGCATTTTCTTTCAAGCCCGTCAACTAAAAAAGAAACCCAAGACATTTGCAATATTTTTTTTTCGCACTATCTGTTAGGATTGCATGAGGATCGTTGTTCCCAAGATATTTTTTTGGCAAAAATCCGAAAATTGTAATCTTCTGGCTTCGAAATGTTTTTTTTTTATGACTTAACACGACCATTTTCACCGAAATACAACCTGTCATCACCGGAACATTTGAAATGTCTGGCTACATTGATCAAGCTAAGCCAACATTTTTGTTCTTTGGCATCGAACCCAGGTAAAATTTCGTGGACCTCCACTTACAGCTTGTGAACCCCCCCATTTTCTTCAAGCCAATGTAGACCCCCGATGGGTCTCCCGTAGACCCCTGGGGGTCCACCTGGACCACTTTGGGAATCACTGTATTATAGGATTGCGTTGCGCAACGTGTCGCCCTTACGATCGCTGACGTCACGACAGTTGAAGAACGATGTCGACAGAGAACTTGCTACAAAAGTTCACAACATCTTATAATAATATTATACCATTTCCTTGGAATATATTTTTAAATTTCACCCAAACCCAGCAGTTTGAGTGATCCAGCCAGACATCATACTCACGAACTTTAGTATTTATAATATTAGTAGGATGTAAGGAATGATGTGCACCATCATCTGCCTGCTTTCTTCCCAGCTCAGTTGTCTTCCCGCCTTACAGTATATGTTATATGGAGCGACTTTATGAAACCAAAATAAAAAAGCCATACGAATCAGAATCATTTGTTTCTTAAATATTGGTATAAACATTAAGAATCTTATAATTAATAAAGATGCTAACTAGCACTTCGGCCGCGACGACGACGACGACGACGACGCGCCACGTTCGCAATCATTGTGATAGCTCGACTAATTTGTATGATAACAATATAATTTTAGTCTTTGTTACTCAGTAAAGATATGGGTAGCTTGATAAATGGCTCTTGAGTTAAATCGTAACAAACAAACAAAAATATTTTCTCTTTAAAATATGACTGTTGACAAATTAGAATAGAAAATCCAATAAAAATCACAAATACAATATCAGCTGAAATGAAAGATTAAAAATCTTCTTCTTTAACCCTCGGCCACGCAATGCTGAGTGTTCTCTTCCAATTCTCTACATTGTTGGCGGTTTTGTGTCAAAGCTATCCAGTTTCTTCCGACCACTTTAATGACATTACAAAAAATAAATGCCTATTAAAATAAAATAAAAAAACCGGCCAAGTGCGAGTTGTATCCACGCACCGTTCCGTATAATGAATCTTTTAGACTGCATTTTGTCTATCGCAATAAAAATAAAACAATAACAAATTATAAAATAAAAAATCTGAAAATAACATGATTGTATAAAAAGTTAATTAAAGATGACAAAATCACTAATCAGAGCAACCCCCGACGCAAAAACGACGGGTTGTTATAAGTTTGACGTGACTGTGTGTATGTGTGTGTCTATGGCATCGTTGCTCCCGAACGTATGGACCGATTTTGTTTTTTTTGTTTGAAAGGTCAATTAGTCGGGAGTGTTCTTAGCTGTTTTGGATAAAAATCAGCCAAGATGGCCGCCGCCGTTACCCTACGTTTCGGGGGTTTTTAAATTTAATGTAACTTGTCCCATTTAAATAGACAAGATATTATCATTGTCTAATTCAGTTAATATTGAAACTCTTCTTTGGTGAATCATACAAGTATGTAAACAAAACACATCAACCAATCGCGTACGAGTATTCGCAGGACGTTATTCACGCACCTCACATGCAGGGCCTGCGGCTGTAGCTTTAAGATACCACTACATATTTAGGTGCTTTCCTAATCATATTAAGCTCTGTTTCATAATATAATGCTTACGTTTAAAAGTGTAGGTCCACTGCGGACCTTATTACTTCACTTCGTTACCAGTGTATCCTTAGGTCCATGCTCACTGAAAAGATAACAGTCTGATTATCTAAAAACAGCTGTCATTGTGACATGTTCCCATACAAAAATGTGTTTTAAACAGCTGATTTTCGATAAACATAGCGTCACTCTTTTTGGTGAATATGGACCTTAGTATACAAGGTGGCGCCGATAGTCATTCTAAACTTAAATAATTTAAAAATGATCTCTTGTTACTTACAACAGGTCAAAATGTATGAATAGCAATTTCAATGTAAAGCAATTTAAATGTGGATATTGAGGTGTTTTTGAAAAAAGGGTAAACTATTGGCATAATGCTATAAATAAAATTCTTGCCTATATGACTCGACTACGGAAGTGTAAAGCCAATGTGATGGCGTCCTCCAGGTTCACCGTGACCATTTAACTGGCCCCGTAGCGCCATTCGGGGATGCTACGCGTGACGTAGCTCCGCTGTAGCGCCGGCGTAGCACCGTGCTACGCGCCCCTACGCCGCGCGCCGCGACGATCCGTACGCACGGATGTGGGTATATTCCGCGTCCGCGTGTGTGAAACAGGCGACCACTGAAAACATGTTAACTCATACTTTATTGGGGTCGGCTTCCAGTCTAACGAGATGCAGCTGAATACCAGTATTTTATATGGAGTCACTACTCATCTGATTTCGACATCCAGTTAGTCCTAAGTACCCGGAAAACGTGTTAGCTGTCAAACAGTGTACACAATACTTGGAAATGAAAATCTATATTTGCGAAGACGAATAGTTTCTTGTCGGTTGCTCTCTATAGGAAACCTTATGTTGCTATTTTGTATTCAAATCAAATCAAATAATTTACTCGCATGATATGGGTAGTTTAAGTCCTCTGTGTACTTAAACAATACCACGCTGGAATACGTCGACGCCTACGTTTACTTGGGTAAACAATTTACGTTTGAAAAACAAATAAATGCACTGGAAATAGAAAGGAAAGCTTCGAATGCTTGAAAAAGATTTTGGAGCTTAAAATAAATTAAATGAAAAGTGACATACCGATCAAAATTGACACCTGCATGCTGCCATCATTAACATACCGCATACGCTAGCCAAACTTGGAATGTCACACATCAAGCAGAAGCAAAAAATAATGAGAACGTGTCAAAGATGGAAAAGGAGTAAGTTAAAAATCAAAAGAATTAAAAAATACCCCAAATGATAATATTCTAAAGAAGGCAATAGTTACAGATCACCATCCGATAGACGTCCACTGCTGGCCATAGGTCTCCCCAACACTACATTGACCGGTCCCTTGCGACTCGCATCCACGGATTCCCGCAACCTTCACCAGGTCTTCCAACGCATCGTCTTCTGGTTCGCGGTCGCCACTCCAGAACTTTTTGGCCCCACCGGCCATCCGTTCTGCGAGCAATGTGACGTGCCCACTGCCACTTAAGTTTGGCAATTCTTCGGGCTACGTAGGTGACCTTGGTTCTGTTGCGGATGTCTTCATTTCTGATTCGATCACGCAAGGAAACTCTGAGCATAGCCCTCTCCATTGCCCTTTGGGTGACTTTAAACCTTTAAATAAGGCCCATTATGAGCGACCACGTCTCGGTCCCGCATGTAATCACTGGCAACACACACTGGTCATAGACTTTCGTCTTGAGACACAGCGGTAAGTTGGACGAGAAGATCCCTGCAGCTTCCCAAACGCTGCCCAGCCGAGTCGGATTCGACGATTGACCTCTTTCTCGAAGTTAGACCTACCTAACTGGACCGTTTGTCCTAGGTATACCATAATCGTCTACAATTTCGAGTGTAGTCTCCGATCTTGACAGGAATGGATGTGACATGGGCATTCAACATGACCTTCGTCTTGTTCATGTTCATTTTTAGACCCACTCTTTCGGAAGCTCTACTGAGGTCATCGAGCATTGTACTGATAGTTACAAATACTCGGACTCAATGCAAAAATACCCCAAAGTATAATTCGAAAGAAGGCAAAAGTTACAGATGCTCTGACTCAATGCAAAAAGCTTAAGTGGCGTTGGGTTGGACACATAGCCAGACTAACAGATAACAGATGGACCACCAAAAGAAAAGGTTAACATCCTTGGAAGGCCCCTCAGGCACCAGAGAGTTAACCAGCTGCACGGTGGATTAACGATATTAAACATACATTGCAGGTCGGAAAATACTTGTAAATCTGAAATACAAACAAAAACAAATGATTACGAAAACGGTATTTAACTTTACCTTTTTCGGATTTCTAACTTCATACTTCTCTAACGTTGGTTGGTCCAGTAGATGTTTTGATCAGTATTAGAACAGGATCTGTTAACATTAAAAAAAAATATGTTTAAATCGCAAAAGTTTTTTGCATTTTCTGACTTTTTTGGTTCTCTAACCTGGGTTGGTCAACTTTTTGATCAGTATAAACAGGAGAATTGGCAAAAAAATGTTTTGTGTAAAATAGGCATTTTCTTGCTAACTATCCATTTTTTCGAAAATCTGTAAATAGAAATCAAGATTTTACAAAAAAATATGGATGTTTTCCTTAGACCATTTTCATGTAACTGCAACGTTTATTTAGTTAAGGTATTAATAATTCAGTTTCGTACGCAATTAAACTAGGCAACCTCTTCGCGATATTTCAATGAGTATATTATCTATTATTTATATGTTATCACTAATAAATAACAGTTGAACGAGAGAGGGAGAGATCCTCTCTTCCCGGCCGCCGCGGGAGACGCAACGGGCGTCGGGGGCCACGTGGTGGCTACCGGCCACCGTAGATGCGGGCCTGTGGACGGTTGGCTATGGGCTAGGTAGCCGTCCGTCCGTCTAACGAGGACGACAGGCCGTGTCGACGGCGCGTTCGTATTCCACGCGCGCCTCAAAGAGATGTCAGCATAAGGGGAGGGGCCCGCAAGGGCCGAAGCCTGCCGGGGTTGCGGGCCTGTTCGAAAGAGATACCGCGGCCCCGGAACATAAACATGAAGTCATTTGATGATTTCCCAACCTAAAAAAAAAAAAAAAAAAAAAAAAAAAAAAAGGGTATACATTTCTTAGACCGGATCTCATACCAATAGCGAATGGCTTGCCTTGTGAAATTAAGTTAAACCTAATTTAAAAAACCTTGACCTATTTTATAAACATAAGTTAGAAACCATTTTTTTCCAATAGTAATCACTATAGATTGAAAGTAAGGAACAAGAAAGTTTTGCTTTGTATTGTTTCGCCTTCCAAGGATTTGTGTTCAACCACAGGGTTTTCAGGTATAAAATAGGTCAGTTGATGATGTACATGTACACTTTGGTTTTCTTATGGAGATAATATGTCGGAGATGGAGAAGGGTTTCGATTCAAAATGTTATGTATCCGCCATAATACTGTTTTTTTACAGAATCAGTGCGCACAACCGGCGCGGTCTCGCTCTGGATGTCCATCCTCGTGTCCCGTTGCTAACTTTCCCGCCTTTTCTTGACATCTGTCAGATTTCAAACGTCACACGACCATTCATAGACAACCTCGGCTCGATCTACTGACTCTATGATATCTGTTATCGATTTGATATATCGACTAAGGTATCTCAAGTGCTAATAGATGATGCTAGTAGTATGTAAACAAACATTTAACTTCATTCCTCGACACGGCCATACTGACAGCGAGCGCGTTCTTGCGCGACCTTTTGTTTTAAAAAGTTGTCGTCATAAATGCCGACCACATTAAAGTTCAAAACATGGGGTCTCCATACTGGAACATTGGAGGTAAAAGCATGGAGTTTTCAATGCTCAGTCGTCCCAAGACAAGCACAAAGCTCGGTGCTCAATCGTCAGAAGCACAAAGCGCGGAGCTTTCAATGCTCAATCGTCAGAAGCACAAAACGCGGAGCTTTCAATGCTCAATCGTCAGAAGCACAAAGCGCGGAGCTTTCAATGCTCAATTGCCAGAAGCACAAAGCGCGGAGCTTTCAATGCTCTATCGTCAGAAATTCGAAACAGGATTTCCAATGCAAAGCAATTTTTTTTTTCAAATAAACCTCAAGCTTTATTAGAAAAATAAAAAAATAAAAACGAATAAAGAAATGTCTCCTACAAAGTACTTCTGTAATAATTCTTAATATTACTATTAAAGTCAATAATCAGCTGTACTACAAAATTATTTAACATGTCAGACCACAACTTTTATTAAGTTGATTAGACATACCAACCAAGCTCTCGGGATACTTGCGCAATTTTTCGTGACACACGTACTGCACGTGTCCTCCAGCTATTGGCTCCACCTTGTATCTATCGGTGTCACAAACCGCTATTTACAGGGATTTGAAAACCTTTCACTTAATAAACCTAGGGTTCTTTTCGACAAAAACAATGTCGCCGGGTTTAAAAGGAAAAATGTAGGCTTTGCCCTTAGCATAACGCTCCTTATCAGCACAAGCTTGCTCGTCCATCCTGAATTTTGCATCACATCTAAGTTCATAGAGATCAAGTTTATCATACCTTTGCACTAAGGCATTAATTTTAGGGAGACTCCTATTACATCCCATTAGTAATTGAAGCGGACTCTTACTCGTACTTTTTACTATGGTACAATTCAGCGAATTAAAATCATTAACATTGATTTCGACTAACGCGGCTTTGGACTGCAGGCACAGGTTAATTGACTTTAACAACACTCGCTTTCTTCAGTCTTTCGTCTTTCTGTTTAGAAAAACACACTTGCTCTGTATGACCAACTTTATGACAATAAGAATACTCTCCTAGGTTTTTCTCGTTTGGTTTAGTCGCAGACTGTTTAAATCGCTACAAGTCGCACCTGTCGATTTTACTCGCGATTTACAATTACGTTAGTAATGTCCCGGTTTTCCACAACTATGACACGTTATACGCTCATTTGAATCTTGTTTGTGACGCTTATATTCATTCGGACCGGAACTTGAGTGAGCCTTTTAAAACTTTTGATTTTCGGTAATATGATGTCTATCGAGGGCTATAAAGTCAGTAGGCGTGTTTTTAACAGATCTGAACATACCTGTGAATCTGAAATACCTGCGATAACAACTTCAATCTGGTTACCGGTCGATCATGGCAAGCTTGTTAGTTGATTATGTACTCCACTTAAGTTCTGGCACGATCACTGGAACACTGCACCATATCTTAAAAGAATCATGGAATCTCTTGGTCGCCGTAAACTGTCTTGATAAACGGTCCTTTGCTTTATCCCACGTTTTTCACAATGGGTACGACTTTGAAGCCCACTTGCGCGCTCGGTCTCGAAGATGTGTAAACGCGACGGTTCACGTTTCATAATCGGTCCACGAATTTTCAGTAGACCATCATGGTCTATTTCGTCGCACCACTGAGCAGGCGTAAATTCACAAACATCGGAGTCAAAGGTATGTAGGAAGTAGACATTCGTTCGGTTTCATTTTCTTTACGTTGGTTTTCGGAGTTGAGGCATCAGCATTATTTCGAAAACTTTCGGCCATGCCGCGGAAAAACGAGGTCCACATATCACTAGATTAGGCTGTAAGACGATCATCCATTTGTGTGGTCGTGTTTTGATCGTTATTGTTTGAGATTGAGTTTGCACCAGCGCTATTTTCAGCACGTGGTGTGGTCATATCACGAAATTATTCACTTTCCGTAGACACGAAAGGTTGGGTAAGCACGTTGGAGGAGTGCTGTTCCGATCCCACCGCTGCTGTCGGAGATGGAGAAGGGTTTCGATTCAAAATGTTATGTATCCGCCATAATACTGTTTTTTTACAGAATCAGTGCGCACAACCGGCGCGGTCTCGCTCTGGATGTCCATCCTCGTGTCCCGTTGCTAACTTTCCCGCCTTTTCTTGACATCTGTCAGATTTCAAACGTCACACGACCATTCATAGACAACCTCGGCTCGATCTACTGACTCTATGATATCTGTTATCGATTTGATATATCGACTAAGGTATCTCAAGTGCTAATAGATGATGCTAGTAGTATGTAAACAAACATTTAACTTCATTCCTCGACATATATATTTAATGAAGTACAGCAAATTTTATTAGAACCACGGTCACGATCAAGTTAGATCGGTTAAGAGTGACAGTTGGTCTGTAAGTAGTCCTGACCTAACTTCATCAGTCAACCATTCGTGAGGTGTTTGTTTACGTATAAACATTGCAAAAATAAATGTCTCGGTAAGCAAAAGAGTGCCAGACGAAGCTAGGCCTGAGCCGGGTGGATGATTGTTACTCTGTAACGCAATAACTACTCAACTGATTTGAATGAAAGCACACACAATTTATAACCTAGATGTAAAGTGTCATAGCAGATAATCGTAAGAAAAATGTTATTATCCCTATAGTACGATGCCGTGGGACAATAACCGAACTGTAATCGGGCGAAGCAGCAGCATGAGCTAGTATAAAATAAAAAAAACGTTTTCATCTTGAATTTTCTTAACGCTGTACATCAGATAATATTTAAATTTACCATTTACCCATGATTTAATTGAAAAACTAGCTAGTGGCCATGCGTTGTGTTCGATAATATTTTCCCACGGGAACAAACTACAGGATAAAAAGTGTCCTGTGATCAACACTTTTTAACTAGGTTATAAACTATGTGTGTGCTTTCATCCAAATACGTAGAAAGTGTAACAATCATCCATCCATCCATCCATTCTCACAAACTTTTGCATTTATATATTATACTAGTGTTGGAAGTGGGATAGGATTTTACGTGTCAAGACGATTATTGTGAAACGTTGGTTTCGTGGTCGCAAACATGAGCGCTGAGCGTCAGGGTTCGATTCTCAGGAGGATTTTACCATCGGAAATATTTGAGTAGCAGCCACGTAGTGTTAGCTCTCTGCCAGGTTGGAGGGAATAGGCTCGTCCCCTATAACATCAGAACTAGCGGAATGTGTGTGTATTATGAGGTGCAGTTCTGTCTAACTTTCCGGGCTTACAACCGTGATAGTATATCATGTATTGTAAATTAATTACAAAAGTTCTGAAAATAAACGCGTGTCGAGTGTCGTTGGAAGTTGTACTGTGGAGATGTCGCTGTGTTCGGGTTCTGCACAACACGGGTTAGGGAGGAGGCACGACGTGTGATTGTACGAGTGTGTGTGCGTGTGTGAGCGTGTGTGAGCGTGTGGGTGGGCTCAGGTCTAGCGGCGCACGTGACCAGCTGGCCTGCGACAGTCTAGCCTACCTTAGGTAATGGCAGCTACTTATACACATACGCGCACATTCATTCGTTCATCAATATTGCACCTGTGCAACTTGGTCGGCAGCGTCGCCCTACACAGCTACGATACGATCAGTTCACCTCATACACTCTGAAATGTTGGTATCTTTATGTTTATAAGACACACTGGCTTAATCCAATAAAAAGATTTGGTGTTTTAGTGAGCTAGCACAGCCGGCATCGCGTCTAATCTGTCGCTAAGCTACTACTTCGCCGGCTTCACCGCCGCCGCCGCAGGAGACTCACTTTCCGCAATGTTTGTTCCTAGAATATCTGTCATGTTCACATATTGTAGTCTCGCTCCTGTTTACGTTCCGGTTAATAAAGTGCTTAATTAAGTGCGTATTTGGGAGCTTCACTGCTCAGCTGAGATAAGAAGATTCAATCACAATCTTACACTTATGATATCACGCTCTCACGGCGGCGGCGCTTGGTGTGGACGTGTGGACGTGCTGGTCACTCAGTCGCTGGGACGGGCGCGAGATGTACTTAGGTGACGTGATAATAGAGGAAACATGACTAGTTCAGAGATTGCGATATATTAATTGAACTGTGTTACTTAAGAAAACAAATCGGAACAGCGAATTTCGAAATCCGGTACACAAATAATGAATTAACTTGTGTTAGGGTGAGGGGAATAAATATAACTCGCTCTCTAGAAGCCTCCACCCCTCAGATTTCATCACATTTAATTGTTTAGGCATATCGCCATATTACGTTGGCTGTAAAAATAAGTTTGTGAATACATTTGGCGGTTATACAAGTTGATACAACAGGGAGCAGTGGGCTTCACTTGCAGTGGGCGCCCCTACCACAAACATTACGTAATCACAACTTGTTACAAAACTGTTGGCAACTCGACACAATCATAGCTATTTGACATTTGAATCTTTCTAGAACTTCAAAATAACTCTTTTTTCTGTATATTTTCATAAAAAAACTTTGCTGGCGTCACTTGAAAACTTGTGATGTAATAATTGTGGTGGTGGCGCTACAATTGTTTTAAATTCGTTCATAACCATAATCATTTATTTGCAGTAAGTATTGGTACGAGTATATGCATGGGAGTGTATCGGCCGGTCTGGCGGTTCGTGCATGTCCGTGCGCGTCCATACTCGCTCGAGAAGAGCCACTCCCGCACTCTCAGCATGCACTCGTACGTTTATTGTGAGCCTCACTAATCACTTATATTACCACGGAAGTTGTCAATATTCGACTGTTCATCAAAAATCAGTCCGAAACTGTTACCGCCTTCACCGCATGGAGGTACTCCCAGCATGATATTTTATAATATTATGCAGTGAAATTAGTTGATAGCTTTGATCTCCACATCAGATGTTTCTGATCTTTCTCTTTTATGAGTCAGGAAATGCCCATCAGACCGAACAATTTCTGCTAAGACGTCATTTCTATATGTGTTATGGTGTAGCTGGGCTCTTGGAGTTCCACAAAAGGTGTTCCAGATCTTCGATTTTATACGTCAACAGAACGTGCTCATCAGATTGAACAACTTTTGCTAAAACGTCATTACTATATGTTATTGTACCTGGGCTCTTGGAGTTCCACATAAGGTGTTCCAGATCTTCAAATATATTCTCTCACCAGACAATGTTCATCACGTGGAACAATTTTTGTTATGGTACCATTTTTGTATCTCCCATAGTTTAGCTGGTCTGTTGCGGTCCTGCATCGGGTGTTCAAGTTTCCAAATTATTAGATAAATTAGAGCCTATATGCTGGCCCAGACTTAATACCTATACCACAAAAAAAAGGCATTCAAATCCGTCCAGTAGTTCCGAAAAAAGGGACTATGAGCTCTGAGTTTGTTTCGGCTGTTTCTTAAATTCTCAGAGTAGCCAGGTATGAAACACCGGCCCCATCTAGTTTAAAAAATAAGGACGTGTAAAAGTGTTTGTGAAACCAATTTGCAAAATAAATATCATTTGTCATTTATCCGAAGATTAGCGTGTATAAAAACCTCAATTATTATTTCTTTAATGTATTCAATGTATAGACACATTTTTTTACTGTTTTATTTTATGTAATATTGATATATAGGACCATTATGAAATCAATTATCGACTATTCTGACACTATTGTAATAGCAGAATTGAGGCCCTGGTGAAAGTTACGCGGGGGTATTATCTTATAACAACGAAATCTAAATATTACACATACCGCATTTCTTTGTAAACAATATTTTTTGTTGTTCCTTCGTGTGCTAAAGTCACCAGGCTATTCTGTGCGCTCACTCTGGAGCATGCTACATATAACTGGCCGTGGTTGAAGCAGCATTCCCTCAAGATAGCTCCAGCTAACAAGAGTTTGACTTTGAGCTTTGTTTATAGTTATTGCAAAGCAGACTTTGATGGGAAACTGCACCGAAGGGGTAATTTCATGGTGTTAGGGGAATTCTAGGAATTAATACAGACTCTCCTCGAGAACAACCGGTCAGTACCTATATAGTCCGTCCCATTTCAAATTGCAATGAAATATGAGGCCGTATCCTAAAAGTGTTCCTAAGTTTAGAAACCTTCAAAAGGTGATATTGTACTAATTTATAGTACGGCGAATTTCGACTCATTCCAATTTTGCGCCCTATGTTGTTCTCCTCATCGTTGTCACTGTGGTAAAGTTGTCAACAGCCTCGGACACCACGGCCTGTCATGCAGGCGAAGTGCGGGCTGTGTTGCGCGGCACGCGAACTTGAATGACTTCATCCGTCGATCTCTAGTCACCGTCGGCTTTCCAGCATTATTAGAACCCAATGGTTTGGCACGCGACGATGGCAAGAGACCTGACGGCATGTCTTTGTTTCCATGGAAGATGGGTAGGCCTCTAGTGTGGGACGTAACATGTGTCGATACTCTTGCGCCTTCCAATCTTCCTAGTTCATCGTGCTGTAGCTGCCGATGCGGCTGTGGAGAACCTAAAGCGGCAAAAGTATAGTAACCTTATTGGTAACTATATTCTCGATCCGTTGCATAATCTTCACGACTTTATAGTCGTGAAGATGAATATGTCTGCTTACCTCTCTAAGCATTATTGCTTAGAGAGGTAAGCAGACATATTCATCGTACGGCGGAATTCACAAATGGTCGCATTAGTCGCTAATTGCACATTATGGTCTACAACTTTTTTCTCCCGGCGATGATTTGCTTGTGATCTTAACAAAGAAAAACCCTCTTCTTATAAGCTTCAAGGTAACATATGTGTTAATCACCGACGCTCCCTATGTCTCTTGAATTAGAAGATTTTGTTTTCACTAATTGAACATTATGGACTCTAACTTTTGTCTCCCGGCGCCGATTTGCTTGTGACCTTAACAAAGAAAAACCCTCTTCTTATAAGCTTCAAGGTAACATATGTGTAAATCACCGACGCTCCCTTTGTCTCTTGAATTAGAAGACTTGGACTCGCGAATTGCACATTATGGTCTATAACTTATTACTCCTGGCACTGATTTGCTTGTGATCTTAACAATGAAAAACCTTCTTCTTATAAGTTTTAAGATGACGTATGTGTTAATCACTGACGCCGCCTAAATGTCTTGAATTAGAAGATTTTGTTTTTACTAATTGAACATTATGTAAGTACTATAACTTTTTTCTCCCGGCGCCGATTTGCTTGTGACCTTAACAAAGAAAAACCCTCTTCTTATAAGCTTTAAAATGACATATGTGTAAATCGCCGACGCTCCTTAAATCTCTTGAGTTAGAACATATTGTTTTTACTAATTGAACATTATGGTCTATAACTTTTTTCTCTCAGCGCCGATTTGCTTGTGACCTAAACAAAGAAAAACCCTTTTTTAACGAGCTTTAAAATGATATATGTCTGAATCACCGGCGCCGTATGTACTTAATGCAATCGTTCATTACATAGTTCATTTTAAATGGTCAATAACTTTTTTTCCATAGAGGATTTTTTTTGACGCCGTAACAAAAAGTTATTATTCTTACATCAGCTTCAAGAAAATATAGGTCTCGTTAACCGACGCCACTTGGATCGCCTTAGCCCGATTTCCTTTTGTGAACTTTATACACACCGAATAGTTTTTGTTAAAAATGCTTTTTTTTGAGTTTTAGAGCAATACGTGAACAAGTGCCCAAACTTTTTCAGTTTATCGCGTGGTTTGCAATGAGCAGAAGTTTTTTTCAAAGTTGCAAATTTGGATTCACATCACTCGTTACGTACTGATCAATACAAGATTTCAATAATGCAGAACTACATCATGATTTGCGATTTTAGTCTATATTATCGTGGACTGGGCTTTTTAGAATAAAAACGATCGAGTTTTCAAACATTTGTGTCAAAGGCTCATAAAAAGTTCGGTCCAAAAACCAAAGTGAGTTAACAATCTCGCTAGATAAATTACAATCTAACGGGTTATACACGTTATATTACAATAGAACGTGTTTCTCTCTAGCGATATTGTAATATCTCGAATTATTGTCAACTGGACATACGGAAGTATCTCTGCCCCCATAATCTGGACTTGGGGTACCCCCCCCGTTAGGTTAGTTAGGTTCCTTAGGTTCCTTTAAACCCTGCACTCGGAAATAGGGGCCCCGCGAAGCAGTGCTCCGTCGAATACGCTTTTTAGGGGAATATAAAGTGTTTTAAGGTAAGGTTATATTAATCGGTATTTCTCAGAAATGGTACAGTATCTTTTCATAAGAGTGGTACCACTGGGCAAGGGGGACCCCTCCTTCCCTCCACACCGTGTGAGTTGACTACCATCGCATGCATTTTACGAAAAATAATGCGTTTAATTATAAGCAGTATATTCGTTTGACAATAATTCGAGAGTTTACAATATCGCTAGAGATAAACTTATATTGTCACTTACGGGATATCTTCCGTGATTATTTGTTATTTTAAGCTCCCGATATTTCGACGCTGTTGCAAGCGCCATGATCGCGGGTTCATGGTTCAACCCGCGATCATGCGCAAAGCCTAAAACAGTGTTTGTCGCTAGAGATACTACAATATAACGTATCTGACAATTTTACGGTGACATCTATACATATACTAATCTATACTGCTAATATTATAAAGCTGAAGAGTTTGTTTGTTTGTTTGAACACGCAAAATAATTGTATATCCCTTTTTAACCCCTTTGGGGATGAATTTCAATAAAATACGAAACATGTCTTTCATCAATTCTGTTAAAATGTTTTCGCAAAATTTGATGTAATTTGGGGTTGGCAACTGTGTAACTAATGGCGCTAGCACCGCTTGAACCAAAACATCGTTATTGGTTGAAAATCTGTCAATGTCATTTTATATTTCAAAATAGTTTGACCTCATTGGCCAGATTGGGTCTATGCGGTGGACGCGCCATCTACAATCAGCTTTAACTTGTCGACCCCATTGCACCTAAACCTGTTTCTCCCCGTTAGGGGTAAATTTTCGGAAAGTCCCTCCTTTCCGGATGCTTACATCATACAAATAATACACCCTCCAAGTGTGAGGTTTCTACGATCAGCGGTTTACGCTGTGCGTTAGTCCGTCAGTCATTAGGACAAAGCCTTTTTAAGCTATTGCTTAGCTTCTATCGCGGGCCAGACCGAATCCAGAATTTCCGTAACGAAAATAACCTAACACCCCATGTCAGATAATGACAATGACAAGCTAGTTTTCTTTTTAATATTTTGCCGTAACAAGGAGTTGTAGGTTGCATATATTTGATGTTAGACCTTCTTTGTAACCATTTTTTATAAACTTATGCAATTATAATTATTTACGTATTTTATTTTTCCGCTTGTTGCCGGCTCGAGGACCAAATGCAGACTAAATGTTCAGGCTCGGCTTCCCATCACGATGAAATTATGAATTTTATGATGATGGTTCCACACACATACACAGACACCTCAAACTTATCACTTACACCCCGTCGTTTTTGCGGCGTCCGAGCGCGGTCCTCGAGCCGAGCGAGGAAAAATAAAATACATAAATAATTATAATTGCGTAAGTTGATAAAAAATGCTATGCAATAGCTTTACCGCGGCAGTCCCCGAGTGCCACACGTCTTTTTTTAGGTAAACTAGCTGACCCACGCAACTTCGTCTTCTTCACATATGAGAAAAAGCCCACAAAAGGATTTTGCAACAATTTTCATTTATCAGTTCGAACCAGTAGTTCCTGAGATTAGCGCGTTCAAACTAACAAACAAACTCTTCAGCTTTATAATAATTAGTAGGTATAGATTAGTATATAGATGTCACCGTAAAATTGTAAAACCCGTTAGATTGTAATATATCTAGCGAGATTGTTAACTCTCAAAAGATTGTCAAACGAACATAGCTACTGCTTAGAATTTAACGCATTATTTTTCCGTAGATACAATCTGCACTGTTAAGGCGCTTAGACGAGCTAAATTAGCAACCCTATTTGTGGTGGTTCAAACTTCGTTTGAAATGCTGTTAGAATAAAGTTCTAATCAGCTTGCACTACAAAGTGGTTTTTACGTCAGCCACTGCGGGCCAAATAGCGCGAAATGAGTGGTTTCGATCGATTTACTAAAAAACTATTGATTGGATTAAAAAACTGGAACAGTATCATGCTAATATACCTATTGCTTGTAGAATTATTTGCCAAAAAACCAGAATGATCGCATGCATATTAGTATGTTTTTTATTGTTTGAAAGATATTTTTAGAGATAAGTTCGTGATTTCTTTTTATCGAGCCAAATTAATTGTATTATGTTTTCAAAACAGTATCATGCTAGCATATATCCTGAAGAATATCATATATTTTTCTGGTCTTGTTTATAGCAGTGAATCATATACTTTTAGGAATTATAAATCTCGCGTTTAGCTCATGTAATCGCCTTAATGACTATCTCAATGATTGTAATGATTATTACAATCAATCGAAGTGAAACCGTAATATTGTGTAATGCATGCGATGGAAGAATCTTTGCTCCCATAATCGGGACTTGGGGCACCCCGACGTCAGGTTAGTTAGGTTCGTTTAAACCCTGCAGACAGAAATAGGAGCCCGGGGCTCCGTCGATTACGCTTTTTAGGCGAATATAAAGTGTTTTGAGGTTAGGTTACATTGATCGGTTTTTCTCAGAAATGGTGTGTTTTATTTTTATGGGAGTGGTGGGCCATGGGGCTAGAGGGACCCCTCCTTCCTTCCCCCCTCCACACAGCGCGAGCTGAGTTCCGTCGCATACATTTCAGAATATTACGGTTTCACTTCGACAGATTATAATCTACCGAAAAATAATGCGTCATATTGTAAGCAGTATGTTCATCATCATCATTTCAGCCGAAAGACGTCCACTGCTGGACATAGGCCTCCCCCAAATGTCGCCACATTGGCCGGTCCCGTGCGACTCGCATCCAGCAGTATGTTCAATTGACAATATTTCGATAGTTAACAATCTCGCTAGTTATACAACAATCTAACGGTTTTTTACAGTGTGACGCTGACATATAGATTACTCCATTAAAGAACATTTTCCGAAATATGTGATTGAATGAGTGGGACATTTTTATCACGGTTAAATTTTATCGCTCCGCTACTAATAAATTAAATTGTTGACGGATGGTTCATATTCAGGAAAATGCATCCGTTTTGCTGCGTGCAGAGAGTAAAGGTAGGTAACGGACCCAGCGACTTGCAGTGCGCAGTGGTGAGCAGCTCCAACCTGTGGACCACGGCGAGGGGTGGCTTCGGGGGCGCGAGGGCGCGCGGCTGAGGCGCGGGGCGCGCGGTGGTGGTAGGCGGGGCGGGCGCGGGGGCGGGCTCACGTGGCTGCGAGCGTGCGGCGCGCACGTGGCGCTGAGCGTGCGCGGCGCGAGCGGCCGGGCTCCTTCATCAATCCTGCCGCGAACAGCATCGGGAACGGTCGCGTCCACGGTTCCTCCGAGAGTTGTGTTTACGGTTCGCGACCGCAGCAACGATTGAGTGTGTACATTCAGAAAGGGGCAGCACGCGATGCTGGCCCTCTACACGTCTGGACAGGCACGGATATATCGACATGGCGACTGACTCGGCCTGCGCAGGCTGGTACTCGGCGCCGCCCAGCAACGAGCTGTGCTTCCTGGCGCCGCAGCCGCCCGGCCCGCACGGCCCCATGCGGTACTCGCAGCTCTACGCGCACCACACAGGTACGCCACTCCGCCACTCCTCAGTGACGGCACTCTCTCGTGTGCAGGTGGACGCCGCCGGCTAACAGGCCACAGCGATGCGCACACGCTCCCCGCACGCACGGCTGCTCAGTAATCAGTAAGAGCGTATCAAATAACTCGTGGTGTTGTTGTTTGACATCAGCTGAGCGGAGCACACCCGTGTGTCCGCTAGCATGTGTTGAGACTATACCCGGCTGAGCGACTGGCGCATGTCGTGCCCGCGGTGCTGTGATGGTGGGGTTGGCCCATCCATCCTGCGCCGGTGCCTGTGCTCCACACACGTCTATTAGTACTTCTGCAGCAGTTTGGGGTTTGCGAAAGGCGCGCAATGAATTACATAGAATTAGTTCAGAACAGAACTCTTTCATGAACTTCCACATAATTGGTCGGCAGTAAGACGTTGAGGAGGAGGGGCGTTGGTTTTACCAATTATCACATCCATCTTCTGCTTTGAGCTTCAATGGTACAAGATTTGCCATGAAAACACTTTGTAAATCTGAATTTGAAGCATCTGATTTTTGTTGACAAACGCTTTGGTTTGGGCTCCACCAAAACCACATTTGCTTATAAGCAGAAGTTTATTTTTGCTAACAGTTTGGCCCGAAGACTGAATTATAAGGGGGTCTCATGTGATGGCCTCATTAGGTGTGATAAAATCGATTTACAGAATTTAACAAGAATCGGTGGTTAGGTGGTCAACAACACAATCGTTTCCAGAGATGGGGTGCAGTAAAATGTTTTCTGGTAATCTATTATCAGTGCACCGGTGATTTTTGACCCGACCAATTTATCAATAAGTCACCAGTGAAGTGAGATTTGGAGATAAAATATTTCGAAATAATAACTTATGAATCAATTTGTAGATAATAATGGAAAAATCGGTCAACGCTTGTACCTCATAAGGGGTGCGAGTGGCGCACCATGTTTGTTTGGAGAAAACGTTGCAAATATATGTCTTATTACTATATTAAAAAAATCAAGTCTAAACACGAAGGGACTCAGAAGGTATACTATTTATTATGCCATTTCCCATTCAAATAAATCATGTTTGGTGCCATAGCTCTCAATATAAGATTCCGATAAGAAAATACTTCAGAGGTTTTTTACAGTTAATAAGTGGGCCTATACGATGGCATGATTTGTTTTTCAAAAACTGACATGTATTTTTGAGTTGCCTAGATGTCCCTTTGCTTGTATGGCGTCTGTATCCACTGTGCGTCGTAGCTTGCTGGGCTCGCTTGTTATCGACAGCTGCGCGTTGTTAGACAACGGCTCCTTATCACACCATCGTTCTCTGTTAACGTGAAAGCGACAGGGTAGACCAAGAAAATCAAATTTCTTAAGTACGTTTTTTGTCATTTGCAGGCCAGTCTTAGGTTGTATGTTTATTAAAATATTAGTAATAGACGTATGTAGTTATAGAATTATAATCATCAATATCATCAATACTACCCTCCAAGTCCATAAAGGTGTAGGAATGACTTTTTCGAATCCGTGGCACTGGCCTGCAAATTGCAAAAAAAGTAACAAAATTAGAATTTCGTGGGCTTCCCTGGAGAATCCACCTTAACGAACTACTCTGGGCCAACTTGTGGCTATTTTGCTTAGTCTCAAAGAGTGCATATTTGCAAAAGCAAAGAATTTATAATAAACTAGCTGATGCCCGCTGCTTTAGCCGCGTACAAATTATATACTAAAACCTTCCTCGAGAACCACTCTATCCATTGGTGAAAACAGCATGAAAATCGGTTCAGTAGGTTTTGAGTTTATCACAGACAGATAGATGCCGTGGAGGAATTTGTTTTGTAATAAACTAGCTGATGCCCGCGGCTTTGTCCGCGTGCAAATTATATACTTGAACCTTCCTCAAGAACCACTCTATCCATTGGTGAAAACCGCATGAAAATCGGTTAAGTCGTTTTTGAGGTGACCGCGAACCGACCGGAAGACTTTGCTTTATGATATAATGTAATATTTATATAGGTATTGATTTTATAATAAGTATGTAGCGACTACGTTGTGGTCGACCAAATCTGGGGTAGGTACCCCATGCATTCTTATACGGAAATATATAGTTCAAGTTCAATTTATTTATTTCATAACAAAAATACATTTGCGTCGAAACATTAGTTTGTATTCATTCTGACAATAACAAAAAATGCAAAACATGAACGTAATGTCTACATCTTAGTTATCATTATCATCTATCCGCATGCAAAATTTAATTGAAATCCTTTTTTTAATTTCATCCTCAAAGGTGTGAAGCGTATCAATGAAGGTACTTTCATAAGTATGATATACATTGGTGTTAGGATGCTATTTGTGAAAATGTTGTCGGGTAATGTTACACCAACGTAAAATAGGGATAATAAGAGATGTGGTAAATAATAAAAAAGGCAACGTTATTACACTAAATCCCACTAAGAAACAATTCATTTTGGAATATAATCAATACAGAGGAACGTGATCTGTGGGAGAGTGTCATCCGGCGTGAGCTCGGCTCGTTGTGGGAAACTATGCTGTGGGCTCAGTACTACTTAGGGGCCGACCCTTGACTAGTACTGAAACACGGTATTGTGCTCTTCATTTTAAACAAATTTTATTATGGGACCAAGTCTGAAATCCTTAGGCCCGGACCCCCCACCATGCGGAGACAAGACACAGATGAATCATGTGGTTCAAAACACAGATGTGTCATCTGTGTTTTGAACACAAAAACAATTTAGTTATTTACACTTGTCCACTTCCCTAACTCGTGGATACGGTGGAGTTAGGGTGTATCCAGCGAAGTGGTGCCGAGCAGAGTGTGTTTACTGGCTGCTCACGCGCACGTGAGCACTAAGCGTCCACTTCATGCCAGTCACGTCTCTTCTCTTGTAAATAAGTGATATCTCTTCTACGCTCAGACGTTTCCATTAAAAAGCTATCAGAAAAGAGAAGTGTTAATAACGACATTCTGTTGGTAGTTTACAAGACATGTTTCTTCTCATCACTGCTTCCATGCCGTCCGTGCTTTACTCTTCTCTGCCACGCGGAGTATTCACGTGCAATGTAACAGTTCAGATTCACTATTGTGTCTGTACAACATCGCATTTTGGATTGTTACATTTACAGGCGAATTCTCGCGGTGAGGGAGTACCATGGTGTAACAGTTCAGATTCACTTGTGTCTGTACAACATCGCATCGTGGATTGTTACATTTACAGGCGAATGCTCGCGGTGAGGGAGCACCATGGTGTAACAGTTCAGATTGACTTGTGTCTGTACAACATCGCATTTTGGATTGTTACATTTACAGGCGAATGCTCGCGGTGAGGGAGTACCATGGTGTAACAGTTCAGATTCACTTGTGTCGGTACAACATCGCATCTTGGATTGTTACATTTACAGGCGAATGCTCGCGGTGAGAGAGCACCATGGTGTAACAGTTCAGATTGACTTGTGTCTGTACAACATCGCATTTTGAATTGTTACATTTACAGGCGAATGCTCGCGGTGAGGGAGTACCATGGTGTAACAGTTCAGATTCACTTGTGTCTGTACAACATCGCATTTTGGATTGTTACATTTACAGGCGAATTCTCGCGGTGAGGGAGTACCATGGTGTAACAGTTCAGATTCACTTGTGTCGGTACAACATCGCATCTTGGATTGTTACATTTACAGGCGAATGCTCGCGGTGAGGGAGCACCATGGTGTAACAGTTCAGATTGACTTGTGTCTGTACAACATCGCATCTTGGATTGTTACATTTACAGGCGAATGCTCGCGGTGAGGGAGCACCATGGTGTAACAGTTGAGATTCACTTGTGTCGGTACAACATCGCATTTTGGATTTTTACATTTACAGGCGAATGCTCGCGGTGAGGGAGTACCATGGTGTAACAGTTCAGATTCACTTGTGTCGGTACAACATCGCATCTTGGATTGTTACATTTACAGGCGAATGCTCGCGGTGAGGGAGCACCATGGTGTAACAGTTCAGATTCACTTGTGTCTGTACAACATCGCATTTTGGATTGTTACATTTACAGGCGAATGCTCGCGGTGAGGGAGTTCCATGGTGTAACAGTTCAGATTCACTTGTGTCGGTACAACATCGCATCTTGGATTGTTACATTTACAGGCGAATGCTCGCGGTGAGAGAGCACCATGGTGTAACAATTCAGATTCACTTGTGTCTGTACTAATGTTGTGTTTAAGTTGGTGACATTAGAAGAGACACGTAAAGTCGTGACACACTACGATCTGCTGCTAAATCTCTTCATATGTCGGTTAGTGAGCAAGTGCAGACTAGCAGTGATCCCGTGTCGAAACGTTATTTTAGTAAGAATCCCATAAATAGGCAACATCGAACTGTGTCGAGAATTATAGACGGTCGTCGGCGTCGCGTCGTCCGCTTGTCCACGAACACGCGTGACGCGTGCGTTGCACTAGTGTGCGCGCACGTGCGCCGCGGCTCGTCAAGCGTGCTATTCATTTAGCGTTATTACAAGACAGCACACGCTCTGGTGCTGCGTCTTGTGCTTGCTCCGCAGAGAGCGGGAGCGCACTCGGTGTGAGCACACTGTGCCGCCCGCACCCGCGACTCGCACTCACCGCCTTGCCGAGTTAATTCCGGTGCTTGACGACAGATGCCGCTGATTTTCTATAATTGTTTTCATTCCATTCTTCTAATGAAGAGATCACTTCACTCTTTTATTACAAACAAGGAATCGTAGGGTACGAAAAATTGGCCCTCATCGCTATCAACGGGCGCTGAAAAGGCTGGTAATTATTAGCATTATTGAATATAAGGAGTAATACCTACTTTCAGTTGGTTCCACGTTAAAAGTGATCGAGTAGGTACTGTTTGCTAGTGAGGGGCAGCAGAGTCGTCAGTGATTGTGTTCAATTGGCTTCAGCGTTGATTCGCTGAATGGCCGCGAGGTTAAGGTTACTACTCGCCGTTTCTCTTGACTTTGACACTCGAGGTTCATTACGGCCGGCAGCTCTGCTAGCCATATATTATTTACAATTCATCAAATCTTTCATTAAATATCAATGTTGGGTTGTAATAGTCGTTATCATGTTGAACACTTCGTTCTTTTGTTCAACTGCCTCTCTGCTGAAGGTTTTTCCATTAGGAATTTCTAAATAGCAGCCCGATGTCTGGATGTGCATCTGGTAGTTGCCAATAGATTCGCCCCCTATGACATAGGACTTTTATATAATGTTATGTTATTTTCACTAACAATTTTTTTACACCAGACAACAAAATATAAAAATATTGTGGCACCGACACGAAAAAGGACACCAGATCTCGGGACCTCTTAATGTCTCCATAAGTCAATAAATTATTAAAAACCATAATTATTACCAAAAGATAGGTGCCTATAACAGTTTCTATTTAGATTCAGGGTTGATTCAAATGTTAAGCAGATGCATCCGCTTGTACAACAACCTAACTACGACTGCCAACATTCATTGACGAGATGTTCTGTGTACATGTACTCGTATGTATAAATACTTACGCTAACTCGGACAAAACCTTTCATTTATACTATTTTTTTTTATAATAACCAAAATGCAATAATTAAACGGTTATTTAAATTAGGAAATTATATTTCAACTATAGTATAAATGGTGTACGATAGACCTCGATAGCCACTTGTGGAGAACAAGTCATTGTGATCATTTTTAACCCCCGACGCAAAATCGACGGGGAGTTATAAGTTTGATGTCTCTGTGTGTGTGTATGTCTGTAGCATCGTAGCTCCCGAAGAGATGAATCGATTTTGATTTTGTTTGAAAGGTGCACTAGTCGGGAGTGTTTTTAGATATGTTTGATAAAAAGCAGTCCAAGATGGCCGCCGCCACAAAATGGCGGATTACATATTTATTCAACAACTCCCTCAGTGTGGGTATCAAATAAAAGGGCTTGACTAGTAGAATACTATACGCTATAATAAAACTCAAAATCGATGGCCGCCACGACAAAATGGTGAATTTTTATTTTTCACAATGGTTCCCTAATTTTATGACCCATGTGTCAGGGTTTTTTAAATTTTAAATTTAAAGTTAGGGAACTAATGGGGGTCAAAGTTAGAACTAAGTTTTTTTTTAATACAAGTTTTTATTGTAAGATTGTTACTTTAACCACCTTTATGACCCCCGTACTATCAATCCATCCATCAGCACAATGTTCTAAGTGCGTTACATTGAGTTCTACTACAAACATGATTTATCACCTAAAAAACTAAGTCTTTTCCCAGTAATCATTTTTGCGTAAAGTTCTTAGTTTGATGTACCGAATGATTGCTTGACGGCTTCGTGATGAGGTGGTTTAGATTATATTACTTCTCGTGGAGCTCGTGGCTAAATAAAAAATGTGTGCGTGTACTATCGTCCACTCGTAAGAAGTGAAACTTCTTTATGACGTTATTTTTCAAAAAAATGTACCTAACTACTCAAAACGGGCCGCAAAATACATTGGAGACATTTACCAATCCCTACTCCGCTGGAGAAAGTATACTTCGTATCACGCGTGGTAGGGATAAGAAAAAGATGGCGCGTAACGGAAAAATGTGACGCGTAACGAAAAAATGTTACACTCAATTTTTTTCCAACCCCGATAAAGAAGTTTCACTTCAATAACAGCCACTCGGGTCGATCTTTAAGTTAAGCCGTGCTTGCCTCGGTTGTTCTGTGTGTTGGTAGACCACTTACATACCGAGTTTCCTCCTTGCCTCGGAAAGCACGTGGGTCACGGCTGTCATTTGTTAATCTTAAACAGTCGTAACAGGTAGTCAGTGGCCCAAAAAGGCTGACCAACCCGTCTTACCAAGGAATATCTTATTACCCAGTACTAACTGGGTTATGGCAATCAGATAGGCAGTCCCTCCATGTAAACTGCTCCATGTATGCAGCTGCATCCGGTTAGACTGGTAGCCGAAGATGATGATGAGTCGTAGAAGATGGCACCTGACGTTGATCGCTTGACACTCAATACAAGACTTATGTCAAAGAGGATATTCAAATAATAATTAACATTAACGTGACGGGCAGCGACTTTTATAACTAAAGCCGCGTCCTCACTCTGTCGTGACGACAGATAATCGTGTAGTTTTAAGCGTCGTGGCTTGTGTGTTTAAATGGAGGTGTTCACTTTGAGGACGACGCGATTACTGTCGTCCACGACTGTTGCTAAATAATAACCAACAAGAAATTAATTGTTAGTTTTTCACGACATAAGTAGTGGGAATGCAATGCGGCCTAAGTACGGTACGTTATAAGAAACCGGCCAAGAGCGAGCTGGACTCACGCATCGAGGGTTCCGCAATTTTTTTTTTTCATGACGGCTATTGCATCTCACATTTTTTAAGCATTATACATGTACAAAATTATTTCGATATTTCACACTTGCCAGGCGTCCCGTGACGACTCACAATTTTTTATTGATTGCATAAGTAGTTTTATACGAAATTTTCTGAAAACATTAAAAAAGGCGAAAAGGTCAGACAAGTCATAGTATTTTTGGATGATGTTCGAACATCAAGTGTTGTCGAGTTCACATCCATACTAAGCTTCATCTCCAATCAGTTTTATAGTTTTGGCGAATAAATCCCTGTCACTATAATATAAACAAAAAGTAAGTATATAATTATAAGTAGGTACCTTTTGGAAGTGTAACGCACGCACACATTGTACATTTACCTACTGTTAGTGTGCCAGTCAGCCAGTCAGCCAGTCAGTGGCGACAAGCGGTATGTCACGTTGCTATGTTCATGAAAAACTTCATGAACTTGTCATTTCAACGTAAGCGTTCTATTGTTGGCCATTGTTATTGTTTGGAAATTATTCAGTATTGTTGTAGGCTACTCTTTGATTTCAGCGATACCTTCAACTTTAGCGATAAGCTTGAAGTTAAGTGAAATTAGGTTATCTACTCGACCGAATAGTTTGGCAAAACAAAATGGAGCAGCGCGAGGCTCGCGCTTGAGAGCGGAGAAAGTGCACATTGTGAACATATCTGCGTTCACAAAGATACCGGCAAGGTCGTCCGCGGCGCTTTCAAAAATCTGTCATTATATCTAAATGAAACGAAGCATCGCGCGCCCACTGCCCCCCCCCCCCCCCCCCTCGCACTTCGCCCCCACCTCGCACCTCGCCTGCCCTGGCCCATACAACGGAAGCGTATTCCCGTACAGGTCAGGTGTACCTGACAGTCCAACATGTAATAGCTTAGCTACTGAAGGATGCCAGTGCACAGTGGTCCCATGGTGTTGTGACGGTGAGGCTGGGCCGCCGCCAGGTGCAGCGAGTGTAAACACGGTTGTTATTGTGCGCGCACAATGGTACGATAACAACACGATAAGCGCCAGCTGACAACCCTGACATTGCGCGTCACGCTCCCGCCTCGCTGCTCCGCGTCCGACAGCCTCGTTCCTCGCCCGCAGACTCAGCGCATTGTCTCGCCTAACCTCCTCCTCGCTTTGTCTTGCTCCATCTTGAAAAAAGCCTGCACAGGGCAAAACACAAATAAAATGGTTAAATTAACATTGCAACTATGTAAATTACATAAAATGTGAAGACGCCACGTTCCTTGCAGACGCTTCACTTGTACGACTCATACAGACCTCCCACGTGACAACGGGATGACGCGATAACGACACTCACACAGACTCAAAGCCTCGTTTTTGGCAAATATATTACCTACTTATCGACTATTTAGAAAGTCTAGCTACGATACTCGGAAGCATTTTGTGAGTACATACTCGTAGCACTTGGACTAACACTCTACATGGTCGAGTGATAAGCATATTTATAGTTAGAGATGCCATTGAAATTGTTACAAACCTCTCTGCGAGCGAGCGATAAGAATGCAATCGAACGTATGGAAAATGAATTGGAAGGTTCATACGAGATGACGTCACGCGTCCAGTAGTAGTAGTAGCAGGCTAATAAATCCCACTGTCCTAATATTAGAAATGCGAAAGTTTGTGAGTAGGAATGTATGGATGTTTGTTACTCTTTCACGCAAAAACTACTGAACGGATTTGGATGAAATTTTGCACACAGACAGTATATAACCTGGGTTCACACATGGAATACATATTTATATCCCGGTAGTAAGATCCCATGGGACAATTATCAAAGTTGAGGTGGGCGGAGCCGCTGCGCGCTGGTGAGAAGTAAATGAAAGCGTGGCGGTTGTCAGGGGAGAAGGGCAGCAGAGCACGTGTTGCGCCGACCCCGAGTAGCATGGGACAAGGGCAGGAACAGATAATGAGTACAGGGGGCGGCGGGGGGGCGGGGGCAGCACGGGGCACGTGGGCCCGCTTGCGGTACTGAACACTCCACAGCAACACATCTATGCCAATATGCGCATTAAGTGCTGCGGTGTTTTTGCGCAGGTTTCGGCAAAGGTGAAAGTGTTCGTGTTTTTGAGAAAGGAAAAGTTGCTTATTTTTTGTGGTAAGAGGCTTACTGTGTGCCCCCCCTTCGCCTTCGGCCCGCGCCTCCTCCACCCGCCCCGCTCTCACCCATGAAAGTGAAACCTGTCGGTCGAGCGCCGCGGCACCACTCGCGGCTCTACTGACCATTGCATTGTTACAAATTTACAATGTTTGCGTATCTTCATATGTATGCCATATTTGAGGAGAATCCTGATGGAGTTTTCCATTGATTACACCATAACGAGAAGGCAACGTTAAATACTTATGTATAAGAAACATAGTCTATCTTCGGTTCCCGGTACATTGTTGGAGCTTATTTCATTGCTTTCTTTATCAACTTAGCCCATGTTTTAAGCGGTGCGGATCACGGGTCACGCTCCGTAAGTGACATTTTAAGTTATGTAGTAGTTTAGTATGTAGTTAGTAGGTATGTTCGTTTGGCAATATTTCGACAGTTTACAATCTCTCTAGTTATTTTACAAACTAACGTGTTTGACAATTTTACGGTGACATAAACATGCCACTGAATGAAAAGCCGGCCAAGTGCGTGTCGGGCCGCGCACAGAGTAGGATTCCGTAATAGCCGGGTTATCACCATAATCAGAATCAGATCTTTATTTGCTTTGAATGGTAGGTAAAGGTATAATATTTTGTACATAATTGATGAGATCGGCTACAGCCTTACCTTACGGCAAATTATTACATAAATTAAAATATTAATAAAATCAAAACAATGTCAACATGAAACAACACATAAATTAAATTAAAGTCAATTAACAACTAGATAATCCAAACAAAAATTAAAAAGAAGTCAATTAGCAACTAGATAAACAAATCAAAAATTAAAAAGAAGTCAATTTTCAATCAGTCAGGTTCATAAGTCTTACGTGGTTAAATTTGCAATCATAAACAATCATTATCTGGATAAACTCAAATCATTTAAAAAGTCTTTCACTGAGTAGTAGCACTTGTCTAAAAGTAGTGCAGTAACCTTAGATTTAAATACGTTTACAGAACAATCTTTAAGACTATGAGGCATTCTATTATAAATGACCGGACCCATTGTCATAATACTTTTCCTTAACAGTGCTGTTTTGTAGTTATCCATATGCAGCAAGTTCTTGTATTGGGATCTCAAAGGGCCATTGCGTGTTCTTATATTTGCCATTGACGGAAATAAGTTTAAATTGGTTTTCACAAAAATTGCCACCTCCAATATATACAAACATGGAAAAGTGAGTATCCTCAGAAACCGAAACATAGGTTCACAGCTATCTGCGCTTTTTAGGTTTGACATAGACCTAATACACCGTTCACCTAATGGAACTATTCTAAGTTTTATATTTTAGATGTGTTTTTCAATGCAAGTCTTTTCCCGTTATAAACAAGCAATTACGTCCTTTTAGTCACTATTATGGATTTATTTTGATTTATTAGGATTTTGTATTTGGTATAAAATTATCCAACACCCAAATTCAACGACTATTGTAAACTAAACTAATACAATTATTTGAACCGCTCTAATTTTCCTTTTAAGTTCATGAAATGCACTATCATCATGAATTATATTCATCCAAATTTTTCAAGCCCGCAGTTTAGCTATTAGAGGAGGGGGACGTCCTACCGGAACAAAAATTTGCTGTTTAATATTTCATAAACGGAGCATTAAAACGAAAAGTAACCCATAAGTTATTTTAAAATACCTATTTAACGATACCCGGCCACGGTGGGGCAGACAACGACAAAAAACTTCATCCCCACTTCACATGTAGGGTTACAAACATTTTATTTTACCATGTTGTCGGCATTATAAATACGGTCTCTTAGCAAAACCTCGACTGACGGACATGACTGTAAGGTTTCCTTATCAGGACTACGGAACCCTAGCAAGGAATGTTTTTATGTATCTTTCCTGTTCTGTTCGGCTCGTACATAATGCAAATGAATAAATGACTTACGCGGTAATCTGCCAAAATATTGACAGTTCCTTTGAGAATTGGAGCAGAAAGGAGACGGATCACAATCCATACAAAATTACCCCACGTCCTATAACAAAGTGACGTATCTCAAAAAAAAGATAAAAATATATAAAAAAATATGGCATACTCCCTAACTTCATTTTTTTACACCTTCTTATGGAAAAATTGCTTTAAAAGTAGTGCAGGCGCTGTTATGAAAAATTCTTTCGTATGAGTATTTATGGACCGATTTAAAAAAATCTTTTTTTGTTTGAAAGGGTACCTCCAAGGTAGTCCCACGGTCATAAAGTCAAGGATTCAAGAGCGCCACCTAGTGCCACACTAAGCAAAGCTTGTGTCGTGGACACTAGATAGGTGATATACTACATACAGGGTGCATTTCACCTCATCAAAAAGCCGTTAACCAAGCATTCTGTATATCAAACTAAGTAACTTTACGCAAAAAAATATTGCTGGGAAACAACTTTTTTTTTTGAGGTTATAAATCATGTTTTGTGGTATAACTCAATGTAACACACTCAAAACATTGTGCGGATGGATGGAGTACGGGGGTCGTAGAGATATTTAAAGTAAAAATCATGCGATAAAAAGTGCTGCCATCCATCCGCACAATGTTTTGAGTGTGTTACATTGAGTTATACCACAAAACATGATTTATAACCTCAAAAAAAAAAAGTTGTTTCCCAGCAATATTTTTTGCGTAAACTTACTTAGTTTGATGTACTGAATGCTTGGTTAACGGCTTTGTGATGAGATGAAATACACCCTGTATACTTTTTTGTTTGTAAATACATACTTATTATACATATAAACATCCATGACTTGGAAACAAATGTCCATGCTCATCACACAAACATTTTGTCCTACCGGGCTTTGAACCCAGGACCCTAAGAACGTACGGCAGCGTCACTACCACTACGCCATTCGAGTCGCCAAAAAGTATAGTATAGTATTCAAGCTCAAGCTTTTGTTTTCACGTTTTCATAATCAGGTGAATAAGGAGATAATCGTCAGTTGATGTTTGATTGAACAAAATAAATGTACTTAATGTATTAAAAACTACCTTGATTGAAAAAAATGAGCTTATTTTTGAGATTTTACGTTCATTTCTCCAAAATCCTGGAGACCGGTGACCTGACTTTATGGCAGTGGGATTACCTTAGGGGGTACGCTTCAAACAAAAAGGATTTTTTTAAATCGGTCCATCAATACTCATACGAACGATTTTTTCATAACAGCGCCTGAACTATTTTCATAACATTTTTTTCATATGAAGGTGTAAAAAAATGAACTTAGGAAGTATGCCATATTTTTTTTTACATTTTTATCTTTTTTTTGAGATATGTGACATTGTTATAGGACGTGGGGCAATTTTGATCCATCTTCTTTGCTCAATTAGCACTATTTTATATTGAAATCAATATAGGCTTCTTAAATAAAGATAATTTAAAACACTTGGAAGAAAATAAATAGCCGCTAGATATAAAAACAGATAAACCTAAAGTAGAAATATCACATTTGACTTTGACAGCTATACAGATACAATGAGTTGGATAGTTGCACATTTATCCACATTACACATTACTTTATGTGTTTTGCTTACGAACTTCTTACTACTTCAGATTGTTTTTATCACAAATAAAATTTATTTGTGATAAAAGCAATCTGAAGTAGTATTTATTATTATTAGTAGTTATTATTTAATAATATGTAAAAAAAATATATATAAATGAAATCTGGCATGAATAACAGTTTATATTTTAATATTATAGTATTTTTTCGTTTAATAATGGCAATACAACAATGTCATTCAAACACAATTACGAGACCAATGATCGAACCACTATGATGAATTTAGCAGATTACGTACTTTAAGCAAAATGGCAATAGCGATCCCATTGTCATTCATCAACAATTATGAGATCAATGAAAGACTATCGTGACACTATTGCAATAGCAGAATCGGGGCCCTGGTGTCTCATATAAAACTACAATACATCGAGTAGGGATTGAAGATTAATATGGGACTCCCCAACACAAATTTATGGGACAGCTGGTCGTACTGATCTTTTCGTGATTTTGATATCGGACCCGTCAAGAAAGTGGTTCACCTCGATGGTTTGAGACATTGTAAAATCAAACGTTATAAGATGTGGTAATAACGTGTGGTGTTGCTTCTGATTAATGATATCAAAGGTAATTAATAAAATAAATAATGTAATGAATTAACATGAAGAGTGGTCTAACCAGGAAGTTAAGCAGAGATTGGTTTAGTCCTGGCCGGGCCGGGCTAGCCCTCGTGACCGTCAAAATATTTAACAATAATAAAATGGCGATGGAATGAAGCAGCACTAAACAATGCGAGTTCAAGTGTACGTCGATAGCCCCGGGTTATCGCACACACCCACACACTCACAAACCCACGCACGTAGGTACGTAAAGAACACTTTCATTACGCACCACCCGCAACGCGTTGATTGCTCGCGCAGCCTTTTTTCAATAGTACCTAATAATAAAGTTATACTGATTTTATAATTTGTTTCTTCATACGAACAATCTTTACAGGCGTTGCAGTGGTGTACATCAAATGCAAAATCGCGATCTACATTTTAAATATGAAAAAATCAAAATTAAAGAAATCCTGACGAGCGTGAATATTGTAGAAATGTGATTCCTTAACGGACAGATAATTTTTCTTTGAATTCAGACAATTAATATAATTGTCTGAATTTTGAAAAAAATCGATGATGCCAATTGGTTGTCAATTATTGAAAGAGAAAGCTTTCAGGAACAGACGGGACGCGTGCCGCGTGCCGTGTTCCCCGAACTCAGTGCCATCGTGTTCGATGTAATGTCGTGCGAGTTGCGTAGGGGTACCTACTGTACCCACCCATTGTACTTATTATGTGCAATGTAGTTTAGTCAGGTGTTGTGTTTCACTTCCGCGGTCCATTGTGACGTGTGACCCAAGATTTCTATTGAATATTGTAAGTTAAAAGAAATTCCTTCAAGTTGATTGATTAACCGACTTCCAAAAAGGAGGAGGTTCTCTATTCGACTGTATGTATTTTTTTTTTTTTTTATGTATGTTCACCGATTACTCGAAGACGCCTGAACCGATTTGAAAAATTCTTTTTTTGTTTGAAAGGGTATACTTCCAAGTTGGTCCCATAGAAATATTGTCATGATCTGATCACGAACTTCGGAGATATGGAACGGAACTCTTCAATAATAGACAGCAAATCTGTCGTGATTGCTGCAATCGCTTGGATGTTTATTGTTTACACAACATCATAACATAACATCACGCCTGTATGCTCTGAGGGGGTACGCAGATGTGTACAGTATACCCATATTTCGACAGTTAGGTATGTTAAGTTCCATTTTATTGGGGATAAGCCTATTACCATGAAAAATATTGTTAATAATAACAATGTAAAATAAATGCATAGCAAATATTTGTATAGGATATTACAACTAATAAAAAGAATTGAAAAATAAAAAAACTTTTTTGCAAAAAGTAAAACCGACAGAAGTAAGTCTATGTTCGACTGTATGTATTCTCAGTCAATTTTTGACCGATTTTCATGATGGTTCTTTTTTTATTTGAAAGCTGGTGCTTCCTGTGTGGTCTCATAATCATCAAATCAGTATCTGATGATGGGATTCTGGAGAAATAGAGAGAACTCTTCACATTTTATAGGCACACTAGAAGGGATTTGGGTAGTTTTAGGAAGTGTACTTTCTCGAAGTGATCCCATTTCAATTTGATGAAGATCTGATGAAGAACTTCGGAGATATGCAACGGAACTCCTCAATAAATGATAGCAAATGTACTGGGATTGCCGAAATCTCATATCTGTCTATTGTTTACATCAGTTCATAATTTAAAATCACGCCGGTACGCTTTGAAGGGGTAAGCACAAGTGAACCACTAAAAAGCGAAAAATAAAAACTTTTTTACAAAAAATAAAACCGACTTCAGAGAAAACAAAAAAGTGAAAAATAACTTCAGAAAAAACGCTTCAGAAGTCGGTGACAAAAAAACTAAATCAATCAAACAAAGGTCACAGACTTCTGAAGCGTTTTTTCTGAAGTTATTTTTCACTTTTTTGTTTTCTCTGAAGTCGGTTTTATTTTTTGTAAAAAAGTTTTTTTGATAAACACAGTCGTCTCGGTGTTTGTATGAGATCAGAACGCGACTGTGTGCTAAATACCGGCCGTCGTCAGCTCCTCGCTGTCCGGGTCGGTGGCGGACACCGCTCGGTCCGGCACGAGCAGTCCACAAGCACGTGGGTACTAACAATACTGACCATGCAATCAATAGCAGATACAGTATTTGTAAAAAAACATTATTTTTTATTTACTTACTTCCAAAAACTCTTTGTATATTTTTGTCTATTTGTCTGATCGTTGATTGAAGTTCTTTATTAAGTTGATAACACCAGCAATGAAATTATTCCATTGGCCTGATTTAAACAACACGGGCCAGGCCAGCGCTGGCTTGTCTGTGGACTGGCCCCAGCGTTACTGGCTTCGTATGAACCTTGCTTTATATCACACTAGCTTCTGCCAGCGGCTTCGCCCGTGTGAAGTTTGATAATTGTCCCATGGATCTTTCTACCGGGATAAAAGTATCCTATGTGTTAATTCAGGTTATAAACTATCTGCGTGCAAAATTTCATCCAAATCTGTGCATTAATTTTTGCGTGAAGGAGTAACAAACGTCCATACATCCATACTCACAAACTTTCGCATGTCTAATATTAGTAGGAAGTAGGATGGTATTCAAACTGCTGCTGTCTGGGCTAATAATTATGAGCATCTTCTAGAAGTCACTCGACTACCTTGTGTGCCTAGATGAACGCTGGCGATAGTGGTAACACTGGGTGTGCTATGTATGTTACGTGACTCGTCCAGTAGCAGCCTCGCGTCACAGTGCCGTCGTGTCGTGTTGTCGCTCGCAAACGTATGACACACGATAAGGACTTCTTTGTCAAACGATAGTAGGATTGTTACAGTTCGCCAATCGTTCCACGTCGGTAACTCAAACACTCTCGATATTGGTCAACAAACAAAAAGACTGCTCATAGTTTTAATACACAGTGGTAGTCAATGAATGGCACTGTAAAGTACTCGCCAACTAGCTGACTATTCCTTACGAGTGACAATAAGCGACGTCTCGTCCTGCACACTTAATTGATTTATTTAGTACACTTACACGTAGAACGTACGAGTAGATGCCTAACATCAATATGCCTTCGCCTTCATCGTTTTTAGCAAGTCCATTGAATAGTATCACCGAGGGGGTCGAGGTAGGGGGAGACGAGCCAGTAGGATCAGCCAGGGTGCTATCGGGCCCTGACTCGCTTTTGGTTCGATCTTGGTTTCTTGCGTGAACTGTATTATTTGTTATAATAAACTATATAAGTTCGTTTCTAGAATATAATATCTGCTATATTATTAAAACTGGTTTGCAATTGTCGCCGCTGTCTTGGATTTGTTGTTAAATTCCTGAAAAAGTGCTCTTGTGTGCGATGTGAGTCAACGCCAGCTGGGCGCGCCGAGTAAACACCATTGTAGTCGCTATCGGCGCACGCGCTGCCCCCCCCCCCCCTTTCAATGTACCCCCACCGCCACAACCACCCCCAGTCGTCCTCGGCCAGTAGATACAATCCGACATTATAAAAAGCAATAAAAGCAATTTTCTGCTTCTTTCTGAATACTTTCCTGAGTTTGTAGGAACAAGACCCAAGTTGTTAAATAATGGATCCGATGAATGCATCTGCTTCTTCTTCTTCTTCTTCTTTGCTCCATCCCACATTAAGTGGGGTCGGCTCTCCTAATTTTCCTGCGCTATGACGTTCTGTGTTGGGTGGTCGGGTCGGGTAATTTTTTTTTATTTATGAGGCTGGTCATACTTGTGACCAACGACTTCATTGAGCTTTTCGGCTGTACGGGTACTTTCAAGCTGCCTCGAATGAAAATTCCTTACTTTGCGTAGTCTTGCAACTCCTCTTCAAGACTACGCTAATTAATTTAGTCGTGTGAAGCTTTTGGACGTGTTTCTTTTACAGGCCAGCACTCTGCTCCGTACAAGATAGTTGATCTCACTGCCATTTTGTAAACCTTTCATTTTATACGGATGGGCATGCTTTTAACACACAGCACTCCTGTTAACAATTGGCACTTTTGCCAGCCAATGTTCTACTCTATGCGCCACGTCTTCCTTCACACTGCCATGTTCTGTGATGACTGACTCAAGCTTTTTAAACTGTTTTACTTTTGGGACTATTATCATAACTTGGTAGTTAATATTGGATGTATGTGAAGTTTTGCTTAGCTTGCACTTTAAGTGTTCTGTTTTAGATCTTCTAATTTTGAGTCCTGCTTTTTCCAGGGCTTCAACCCACTGGTGTTATGTAGCTTGTAGTTCGTTATCTGAATTTGCAATAAAAACGACTCATCTGTGTATTGAGTCATCCAAGAAAGTGCGGCCTGAATATGTTCTGTTATAAGGTTCATTTGCAAGTTAAATAGAAGTGAACTGAGTGCCGAGCCCTGGTGGAGTCCTAATTTCAACTTCGAAAGCTTTGCTTAGGCCTGCTGGGCTTTTTACTTAAGTAGTGACGTTTTGGTTCAAGTCTTGTGTCAATTGCACATTAGTTTCAGGCAGGTGTTGTGCTCTCAGTGCTTGCCATACTAACCGTCGCGGTACTCTGTCGAATGTTTTGTCAAGATCTATAAATATATGAAGTGGAGATCTTCTTCATTCAATCGCTATTTGTCGGTCAGCACATGGATTGCTTGGATTGCGTCTGTGGTTGATTTTGACGGCCGGAACCCGAACTGATGTGGAGTCATCGTCGAGAGACTTTGAATGCGGCTACTTAGTAATTGCGCTCCCATATTTTGAGTGTGTGTGATGTCAGTTTAATGCCGCGATAGTTTCTGCACTCTGTAACATCGCCTCTATTTTTAAAGAAATTGATGACGATGAATGCATCTGCAACCTGCATAAATATGCAAATGCCTAAGACATTATAAAAACCATATATGTAGTAACGTCTCTTGATGTAGAGAGTTCTTTTGCAGCTTACAAATTAATAGTAACTGACAAACGCCAAAAGATGGCTCCAGAAAGTAATTAATTGTGTATTGCCAAAAGAATTAAAACTGATTAACAATATAAAATATACATATTGTGAAAATATACTAACATTCTAGTAATAAATAATATTGTAATTACCTATGCATGATGCTATGCATAGTTCGTCCTGTTTTTTGCATATTTTGGAATTTTGGTAGTGCATATAATCCGATGTTTGAAGGATTTGAATGCAAGCAGACGCAGACGCTTTGTTTAGTTTATGGACGCGCAGGACCATTGCCGCACAACTATGTTTTGACCAAAAAGGAAATCGAAGGTTCGATTGACCTTTTAAGAAACGAAAACTTAAAAAATAACAATTAAAAGGCATATTCACAGTGATTGTTTTAAGTAGGACAATATCCGCATTCAAAAGAAATATCTGAAAAGAAGCAATTTTGGTATAACTATTGTTTTTGGTCAAGTATGAGTTACCCATAGACTTAACAAGTGCGAGTCTGACTCGCGCACCGATGGTTCTCTATAAATTTGCATGTGGATGTCTTTTCTGTCTCAATTAATTAAGTTCATAAAGATATGTCAGAATAAAGAACAAAAACTTTGCATTCTTATTCTTCCGTACCGATCCTAAGAACAAAACTCAATATTTGTGAAATTGATCAAAACTCTTTGTTTCCGTTCTGCTAATTCCCTATAAATAGTGTCCGACCAAAAGTTCGGTTTCGGTCGAGTTTCGACAAAAAACGGGTTTCGTTTTGGTTTCGATTTCGGCGCTTCCTCTTACAAGGGTGTCGGGAGGACGCCACGCGCCAGTGCCGCTGCACTCAACTGGCGGGTCGGCCGGTTACTCCCGGGCGAAAGTTCCGCCTTGCAAAAGACTTCAACGCGCGCTCTGTCACGTCTCGCACAATGTTCAGTAACCGACTGCATGGTAATGTTCACGTGTAACGTCATGGGGGTCCACACCATGGACACCTCGCTGCTGGTGCGTTGGTAAGGCTGTTTGTTGTGAGGATGAGAGATTTCAATCTATGCTTACATTTTGCAGCTTGTTTATCGCTTACTCGTTTCAGTTGTGACTTCAATGTAGCTTTGTGCTCGCCTAACCAAGGAGTCGAGACAGCGCTATCACTTTATCAAGCTATGTAGTTGTGTAAATTCTGTTTTGTTATTGTAAATGGGTGGGTACTCGCGAATGATTACGTGATGATGTTAGCGATACAGCGACACAGCGTGCTCGTATAACCTAGTTGTCGGCTTTGTTTACAAGCGGCGTGCGACACGTGCGCTCTTGTATACATACGACATGCGCGGTACGGTGTGTGCACTCATCAGTTATCGGTGGCGAGAGTGATCGCGTAGAGCATCGCGGCTATTATGTCACCGCAATTAAAGACTGTATGTTGCGTGCTCGGAAGTGCAAGTGGGGTGGGAGGCGGGCGGGGGGAGGGGAGGCTTGCAGAGAGGGGGGCGCGCGGCGGGGCGGACCCGCGTGCGCGGCGCCCGCTCGGCAGTCGCGCGCCGCACGCCGCCGCGCTCGCACGCCGCGTCCTCGCGCCCGCCGCGATGAGTGATCACTGAGCGAGCGCGTCCCGAACGCCTCGACTCGACCCCATGGAGTACCAGCACCAACCCTGCCAGCCGCTGGGCCCCCCGGCGCCCCCGCCCGCGCTGCTGCCCCCCGCGCCCCCGCCTCCGCTGCCCTCGCTGCCGCAGCTGCAGCACGGCCACGCTCAGGACGACGACCGCTGGAACCAGTACCACATCTGGAGACAACACGTCTTCGTCAACGGTCAGTGGCAATCCTCGCCGACACCTGACCACCAGGAAGCGCGTGCGCACTTTCTCCGCCGAGGCACTCGCGCGCTCAGATTCGTGATTGATGCTGCCCCCGAGCGCCCTCGAGCTCGGCGCCCGCGTGAGAGCCGTGAAAAAAGAGAAAGTGCGCGAGCGCCGATAGCAGCCGAACTTTTCGGTCGATCGAGAGTTGTTGATTTCGGCACCGGGGCCTTTCACCCGCCGCCGCCGCAGTCGTTTCCGTGAGTCCTCATCTCCTCAGGTCCGCGGGAGCCCCGTCGAGCACGCGCCGCTCGCGACGGAACGCGTAGCTGTTGTTTTTGGTCGCGGGTCACGTCTGGCGATAGTGGGCGATAACGCGAGCTGATCGCAGCCCCAAGGCCTCGGCCGCTAGTATCAGTACGTACACATTCTGACATGTTCTGTGTCCCGGACTGTGTGTCCCGAGTGCGGTGCTCCAGGAACGCGCGCACGTGTCGCGGCTGTGTCTGGTGTTTGTTATCGCGTTAGGCACGTGCATTTGTATCGCATTCCGAGCGCGGACGCCGATCTATATCATAATATACGATTTATACTGCGTTGTTCGCCGCTCGTAGTAGGTACTTATTCGCTGTAGAACACAACGCGTTAATGTTTGCGAGCAGCCGGAGGCAGAAGGCACTTCGCCCTTAAACCCGATTAGTTCGGTAGGCAGCACAGGAAGCCTTAGCAGCGAGCGTACAATCACGTGTTGACCGGAATACTGCGCTAATGATATTACAATTACAATATACGACGATCTAATCTAACTAACATTCAAGCAAGCCATCGTTTGACAAACACCTTCCCCGCGGAAGTGATCCACATGATTGAATGCTGGCTACTACGAGTAGTTTATTGTAAACGCGACCTATAACTCAATCAAAGGTGGTGAATGACTGATATGGACAACGCCAAGCTCATGCGACAAGCTGTAGTGATGCAGTACAGTGGCGCACTGAGCCGCCCGCGCTTTTCCAAAATTCCGATTAATGTTTAGTTTTTAATGATAGGTATTTTTAAATGTCAAGAAAAAAAATAGCAATTGAAAACATTGTGTGTATAAAATTTCAAAATTGAACTCTACTCAAGTTTGTCATTATAGAAACATTCTTAGAATGTGAAGCAAATATCATTTCAATTACCTACCCCAATAAAGGTCTTAGAGGTTTTTAGATCTTACGATATTGTGACACTGTGACCGACTTACCGGAAGTGGTGGTTACCCCTTCAAACCAAAAAGCAATTGCATATTAATCGATGAAAAGGTAGGAAAAACAAATGAAAACCCGCTTAAATGTACCTGGAAAGAGTTCCAAGTTATAGAACTTGGAACTCTGCGATGGCGCAATGTATTGTCCTGTTAAATGCATTCGGGTTTTTATGGAGTTTTCCGTTCATCCGATATTGTAGGTTTCGAATGGGGTTTAATGGGATAGTCGTTCAGTCAGTTACTGGATGAGTGGATGAGCCGAACTCAGAGTTATGATTGCGATTGAAAGGCTTTTCGCAACGATCATTAACCAATACTTATAGAATGCAGTGAGAACATTACAAACAAAACTTAAATACAACGTGGTCACGCGAGACATGACTTGTGCGGAGACATAACCTCACCCATCACTTAGTTTATCTTTCAGTTAGTTCTGCCACATTCTGCAGAATAATTAAAAAAAGCACTTTTTTATTAGATTGTTTTCATAGATGTTTACTAGTCCGGTATACTAGTTATCGTATTGCAACGATTAGAAAGATCACTCAGACTCTGACAGTGACGCGAAATAAGAGCTGAAATAACGAAAGAGCTACATGATGCATCATCATCTCGTTGGATTATATGAGAAGAAACCTCATCTTTAATAATAAGGTCAAATAAAGAGTTCAAATATAGTCTTCACGAAGCCGAAACGCACTTATTCTCTTTGTCAATGCGATATTTTTTTGTTCTAGACTATACTCTAGGAAGCTCCTAGTTTCGGAGATAGGTATTGGGGGTCTAAGCTTTTTCACAAACATTTTTTTATAAAAAAATTTAATACATCCTCATGATGTATTTAAAATATATATTAACCGTTTACTACAAACTCAATGTAACGCATTCAATAGTTGAGCTTTACTCTAAAATGTGATTTTACACCCCTTATAAGGAAGTGATTTCCCAGCAATAAGTTTGAGCAGTCAGTCAGTTTGATGTACAAAATGCTTGGTGGACGGCTTCGTGAATAATTTGCTGACAGGGTGTAAGTAAAGTATTCTGGAAGACTCTACTCTCTCTCTCTCTCTTCTCTTTCTGTCATCGACTGTGCTTTGAGTCACAATGTTGGTACTGAGAAGGAGCTAGCACTGTAAACCAATTAGCTAGTTCGACCATACCTACCACAGTAGCGGGAGACACTAGCTGGTTCCGTAGACAAATGGCTAAAACGGAGCCCTTACAGATTCGACTAGTTCGTCTGTCGATCTATCTGTCCGTCCTTATGTCACAGCCCTTTAACTCTGAGACTATTGGCACCACATAGTTAAAGAGATGTGGTCATTTGAAATGTAGGTGTCTTCAATCTTTTGAAAAATGATATCGAAGACATTTTATTTCTTAAGCAATGATTAATTAAATATTTGCTTCTAATGCCGTAAAAATTGCCCCCCCCCCCCTCTTTTTTATAAAATAAAAGGAGGAAAATTCTGAAAAAAAATGGTTTACAGAAAGAAAAAGAACCTTCAACGAAAATGGTTTGAATAACATTGATATTTAGTTTTCGAGATATGGGACTTTTTCGTCAAACTGCAGCAGTATATGACAGGCTACGAAATCAAAATAATAATTAAATTAAATTAAATAATGAATGTAACAATTTCATTAACATCCTATGAAATATAAATCTAGTTTTTCTGAGTGTAAATTTACATATGAATGTGCGTTAAAAATAATGTTCTTGGTTCTACGGGACTCTGTGTGCGCCAGTCCGGCTCGCACTTGGCCGGCTTTTTGATTGCTGACGTTTTGATTGAAAACATCTCGATCATTTTCGTTTTCATTATTTCATTGACTACTCGAAACTCATTTGTCTAAAGGGGCCGGCGGAGCATGCGATTTTCATACAAACGTAATACCAAAATAATATGAAAATCAAACATATTCTTAAGGTAGTGTCTATATTATATTTTTTATATCTATGTGCCCGAATAAATATTTTGAAAGGATAATGATTTATAGACGAGATATGAGGAATTTAAAATTTCTATGAATAAAATATTTTTCTCATAACTCTTGTTTAAATCGGTGTACGTTCAAACCTTGCGTCGGGTTTACCGTCATATCGGACGTTACCGACCAAGCACCAGTATTATTTGGAGCCACTGCGTTTAGTACGACACCCCTTGTCTTTAAAGTAATCATAATCATTCAAGTGTGCGGCTCCATCATAACACTACTGAAGTCTCAACTCGTCTACGCATAGTATGATCATAATTTGTATTCTTCTTCGAGCTGACTATTTATCATCCGCATCCCAGTCACAGAAGTGCAGCCCACTTCATTTAGTCAGTGAAGTGGACTGTCCATCGCGTGGTCCTGGCACTGCTGCAAGCTGCCTTGGAAACCTGGAGAACTGGACACCTGGAAACACATTTGAAGTAATTCAAATGTCTGGAACAAAGATAGTAGTAGAGCGCGGTGCAATCTGTGCAGTCCATCCCTCATCGCCGAGAGGGGGGACTGTCGGCGCGGGGTGGGGAGGGGCCAGCGCGTCATCGGTCCTTGTATCTTTTTTATCAATTCGAGCGTGGCCGTGTACACTTTCACTCAGAATATTTGGGAAAAAGTGGCGACCTTTTGGCGACTTTCTACTCCCCCCCGCCCGACACGCCGCGCGTCCCTCGCTCTCGCCCTGCGCGAGCTCTCTTCCGCGTGCGCGTGGGCACAGACCACTTTTACTTTTAAAACTTAACAATGTTCTTCTAAGTGATAGCGATCGTGTTAGAAATTTCGTACACAATCGTGGTTTTAGTACCTTCTTTGAATGCTATATTTAAAATAATAACGTACTCAGTCGTTTGGTTTGATTTCTGGTGACTTGCAAAAATGTGATGAATCAGTTGGGCTTTCCAAATGACGTTATTCAGGTTGCAAGATTTGTCTGTTCGCCTGAAGCATGCCGCGCTCAATGAAGGCAGATATTATGTGATTGAGCAGTCGTTCATGTGTTTTGCTGGTAACAAATGTAATTAATGGATTAATGGACCTCGTTAGGATTTCATCGTGGAGTAAAGTCAATGTGTAAGAGCCACTTTGAGACCTATGTTGTTATCGTTAATAACTAAAAACACGCTAACTTAATACGTGCACATAAGTCGCTAATTAGTAACCTGTTGTGTAACTGGTAAATATAAGAATATATCGTTATACACGTAGCGCGTGGCGTGGGCGGGGCGCTGACCGGGGTGCGGGGGGCGCAGGCTCCGCGGCGAGAGTAAAAGTAATCTTCCGGAGTGTTTCCGCATGGCCCCCCTGCCCGCGCGTGCCGCGCCCCGCGGCCTGCACGCGCCCGCGCCTGTGGCTTCCGACTTTTACTTTTCCGCGGCGCACACATGCGCGCGCGCCGCACGTTGCACTGATCGATCGCCTCTACATCAACCCGCTGTAGTTCCGTCGCTGACCATTTTGGTCACTTAGCAAACCGAATTACCGATGGTTTAGTGTCCACATGTGTTCAATAAACGAACGTGTTGCATTTCAGTAATATATGTTTTCCTCTACACTGTAGCCATTAAAATAGAGAATTGGTGTAATAAGATATTTATCAACCTGGTCATGCTAGAATGCCACAAAATTAGGTACATAATACCTACCTAGATTTGTGCAACATTAGAATGTCATCTTCTTTAGGGTCGGAGATTATAAAAAAATACAATAAAACTTGTAAAAGAAGTTCACTCTGATGCGAGTATACCTACATAATGTATACTAATATGTATAGTGCTCAGTCATGCGGTAGTTTGTTATTAGTGTACGTACCTACCTGACAGGAGCGCTCGTCGTAGCCTCGCTGTTCCTCGCTTGGCTGTTCACTCTCGCACTCGTCCTGCCTGAAGGAGGAGGTGAAGGAGGGTTATGTTTTTGGAGAGTATGTATGTTTGGATGTTTAATAGTATTATATGTGGCCTGAACGGTTCGATGGATTTTAGCTTGAGAGGTGTCGTTAAAATCGTAGTTACTGTGAAAATGACAATGGGTATAAAAAAAAACAAAATTGCGGTCCTTTGGCGCCAAGTTCAATGTTTGCCACGCTCTGCAGCCCGAAGGGCTCATTATGAGGATTTTAAATTGGTATTTCTAAATAACTTAATAGTGTAAAAGAAAAAAATAAACCCGACTGCGTAAAATACTTACCTAATAAGTTTAAATAAAAACTGAAAAGAAAAAAAAACAAGTTCAGGAAACAGGACATATTGACTGCAACAGTCGGGACCCATACAATAATCTAGACTAAAATCATTACCTACAAACAACATTTTTTTTAAATTACTCTGTACTGTCAAAGAGTAGGTCAGTTAGTGAAAAAAGTTGAAGCCAGTTGCCTGTTCCGAAACATAGATCCTTGTGGAGAAGAATCGTATGTTAATTTGCTATTAACTGTTTGCTATAGGTAAAGTTTTGTTTAAATACAGCGGAGAGCAGTCACGCATTCATTATTTTTGTCCGCGATCTTCTGGCGTCCTGCCTTGTAGCACCCTCTGCCTGGTCTCGGCCAGGGGATGTCCGCGATCTTCTGACGTCATTCACCGACCTGTTGCTTTGCGTCGTATTTCTTCTCCTCGGTACCTCGGTACATTAGTATTCCGATAGGGCTGGGCTGTTCTAATGCCATAAATTAAAAAAAAAAACTCAAGTTGCTTATTTCTTGCCTGTGGAATGGATACAGTCGTATCTATGAAGCTTATTATATAATAAACTAGCTTCTGCCCGCGACTTCGTTCGCGTCAATTTCCCGCTTGCAACATCTCTTATTGCTGCTCCGCTCCTATTGGTCATAGCGTGATATTATATAGCCTATAGCCTTCCTCGATAAATGGAATATCCAACGCAAAAAGATTTATTCAATTCGAGCCGGTAGTTCCTGAGATTAGTGCGTTCAACCAACCAAACAAACAAACTCTTCTGCTTTATAATATTAGTATAGATTAATTTATTCTCAGGTAAATAACACCCATTGCCAAATTATAATTGCGTTTTGTGTCACATCTGACTATTGCATTTTCATCTATCGAGTACATGATACAGTGAGTGACAGTGAGTGACTTACTATTGTTGGTTGGCTAAATACAAAAACCCACTGTTAAAGATGTTCATTGATGAACTGGCTCTTATTTGTGTCGGGGACTTATTATGAAACTGCACTCCCTCGAACTGAAGAGTATTGCAATATTGTAAATAAGCGACGGTGATCACCACACGATCAGGTAGAATAATCGGCTTGTTTATCATCCAAATGTGAAGTCGTTTGCATCGCAACTAAAAGCTGAAAAGTTCTGGTAAAGTATAACTGGACTACTTATCCATGTATAACGAGCTAATAACCCATAACATGAACTCTCTCAGTAGGTCAGTGAAACAGACTCATAGTCGAAGTTGAAATTATGTCTGTGGCTCACAAGCTGACCCCAGCTGCTCTGCAACAAGGGACATTAGACAACAAACCGCTTGTTTCCATTCCTTAGTTAGTTTGAAACCCAAGAAGTAATCAGGATCACGACTGTGGCGCCTCATGTTTACGAAGATGATGCTACAAATTGTATTGTATTTTTAAAGCAGCTCAAAATGCGTCACCTTATATTTTGAAATTACAACTTTCTCATTCACTTTCGCTCAATTCACACGTTTACGAAAATGATCGCGCGTCGGCGGAAAACGTTGGCTTTCTCCGTTGCGCAAGAGCAGCAGCCACTTCCCGCTCGACGGCACTCCCCCCCCCCCCAGCGTGCCAGCGTGCCCCACCCCCCTCCTACCCCGCACACACACCCCGTGCTCCTCGCTCGCGGCACTCCTCACCTATTTTCCGAGCAGGAAATGAGTTTATTACGCAACAGCAGCTTTCCAGCAGCGCCGGCACAGCATTCCAATCGCGACGCGGCACCACTGCCTCGTGACGTCATGTGCGATTTACCCTGGTCAGTATCAGTGTAGACTCGCGAGCGCACAGATAGGGTCTGGGGGCATGTAAGGGGCATGTTTATACTTGGCATGGAGAGTAGGTAATTCGGAGGCGCGTCACTTTCTACCGACCGTATCGGAAGAAAGTGAGAGTGCAAGCGTCACCGCGGAGCGCGAAACTAGCCGGTTCTGACACTTTCTCTGATAGGTTCACGTGCCGAATTCTGTCAATCCGGTCAGGATTACACTTAATTGTAACTACATAATGGAGCATCTCCAGTCTATGAACTGTATTATGCTGTGTGAACTAATATAACCTAGCAAAGTGCAGGGACTTAGTGTTGCATATACTCGTAATGGTAATGTTGTGATAGTAACAGTCGGGTTTCACTTTCTCTGGTTACGTTCAAAGTAAGAGCGAAATGACCGCGTCGCCGTCGCGTCGCCTCTCTCAACCTTTGCGCCGCAATATAATTTGTTCCAACTGCCGAACTAATTTATCAGCTCCTAATGCATCAAAGTCTGGGTTCTAGGCTCTAGAAACTTATAATGTACCTCGCACCTATCCTGGATGGATGTGGCTCGTGAAACCGTTCCCTGGTATGGAAGGTAGCTTCCGATGAGAATATTTTAAATAATGAAATTCTTAAGAAAGACAGCGCACATCGTCAAACTTGGGATATAATAACCCAAGTTTGACGAGGTGCGCTGTGCTGTGCTGTGTGTGTGTGATGCTTTGTTTTAAAATAATCATTGTGTGACAGCCACGTGTGAGTATTTTTCCAAATGATAACTTGTTGGACATAACTATACTAGTGTAGGTGAGAACCTCAACATTGCAGTACTCGTAATTGTGTAGCTAACTTCTTCTTCCTCGAAGTGGTAGCACACTGAGCGGATCTGTCTTGACTTCGATCGTTTACTTGCGTGGCGCATGGAGACACCGCCCTCACCTTCGGGGATGAGGTTTTTGATACGATACTACTTGCGTGCTTCCGGCACTAATATCAAACACCATCCAGCTAGGGAGTCTGAATCCTTAATGACTTTAAAGGGGACTGAATAACTATTCCATTTTTGATTTCGTTTACTTTTAAATTGACTCATACTGGTATTGATCGGCTCATCAGACTAGAACATCAGGTTGATTAGAAGGAATTGAGCAAGTACACTGAGTTTTAACAGTATGATAGCATCATAGTATATTGATGCCATAGAAATATGTGTAATGGTCAGGTGCATCAGTAGTATTGGTTGTATAAGAGCGAGGGCGGGGCGGGTGTGGGGGGCGTGCGTGCGCCGCGAGGAAAGCGTGGCGCGCGCGCATGTAACGCCGCCACTGGGTTACTTCCCGCTTCCTGCCGCCTGCGCTTGCGCCGCTTTTTGTGAAGGAAGCAGCAGCAGTGCGCGGCGTCGCGTGTCATTCCCACGAGCAGTATTGTGTCACTCTGTCAGACAAGCGAGGCGCTCAAGAAACACTTCTTGTCGGTTTCTCGTGACTTGCTTCTGTAATTCCATGTCAATTCACTACGTAGTAGGTAGTAGCTCCTTCCTTCTATGGTTACATCAGTACTGTTATAGGCCTGATACTTTCTTTGAAACTTTTGCAAAACCTGTTTTGAAGCGGACTAAGCTCCAAAGCGGACTAAGCTCCAAAAGGTGCTGCGTCTTTTTACCCTCCGACGCAAAAACGACGGGATTTTATAATTTTACCTGTCTGGGTCTGTCTGTGGCATCGTAGTTCCCGAACGGATGAACAGATTTTGATTTTGTTTGAAAGGTGAATTAGTCGGGAGTGTTCTTGGCTATGTTTGAGGAAAATCGAGCCAAGATTGTTTATAAGCGGCACACTAACTAGTCTATGATGGGTGTTTTCTTATTCCGTGGTTCAGTACAAATATTCGGTTTAAAAAAAATATTTCTCAAAAGAACATACATAGTTCACTTAAATATGAGAAACTTAGCATAAAAAAAACTCAAGTAGTAAATTACTTGTTGTCGTATTTAATAAACTTCCTCACGTTAGAAATAATCAAGGATATGCTGCATTACGATACGACTTGTACCTTTTGGTAAGACATTGTATTCATGTGTCGATTTATTATCGAATCATGATTATTTTGTTTAGTTGACCAATTATCGGTTCGCGCTAAATTACGGATACTCATAGAACCGGTGAATAAATATATCACGATACGGTGTCGGATGTACGAGTATGTGTGAGTAGAGCATCCAGTGCACATGCACACACACCAACTTACTTCTAACTTATACAAATGAAGAATAGTGTTAAAAAAATATTTAATCGTGTTAAGTTTGCTATCGAGGCATTTGCACATCTTATGACAGCTATAGGTACGATAATTAAGTACCTGCTTATGTTTAATTATATGTGTGTACTCGTGACGCGTATGGGTCGGGCAGGTATTATTATCTCGGGCTGCGATGCTACTCGTAGTCGCGCGCGGGTGCGCGTGCGCCGCGCTAGCTGCGCGCTATGTAAATGCGCTGGATCGCCTTGAGAGGCCGCGCAGCCCTCTCACATACATCTGTTGCTACACACACACACTACTCGTCCACTCGACTACGACTTGGCTCACTCACCGTGGGGCTCGCGGTTCAGTTCCTTGTTCAGGCAATCTGCTCTAGAAGGCTTCGACAAAATTACAAAATTTGTCATAGCAATGGCTCTTAAATTTTTATAATTAACTTGATTAGATCCGAATATAGGATTTGCGCCACGTGTGGTGGAAGACCTTTTTAGCAGTTACAGTCGAGTGAGTAGGACAGAGCTAGCGGGTGGCTGGAGGCTGGCGGGTCGCGGTCACGCGGCGGGACGCGTGCGCCCAGCCCCGCGCCCGCCGCGCCCGCCGCCCCCGCCGCGCCTCGCGTGACTGCCCACGTGACCACCCTCCGGCCTTCGAGGCTAGTCAGCTTCTACTTACAAATATATTATCCCGTGTTCACGTGCAGCTCCCGATCACATCACGTTACTAAGCCCGCCGGCCCGCCAGCACGCCAGCCCGCCAGCCCGACAGCCCGCCAGGCTGGTTGAACTACCTTAAATATATCGAAACATGATGTGGGTTATTCATCTATGCAGAGCTAATTAATTAGTACAGTTACGTCATATGACTCCACATTTGTGTAAAATTAGAGTGAAAAGCGTCTCGTGGTCGGTTAAGTTGAAAAGCATTGTCGTTCCGTATCATCTCGACACATTTTATTGTTGGCATATCAAAACCACTTTCTTTATCAAAGTATTCAATTGTAGGAATATACGCGATTGTAGGAATATACGCGATTCCTCGTCCAAGCAACGTACCTACCGCGTCTGCCACTGGGCGGGGTATCTAGTGGTATTACATTCATTGTTAAATCTGTCAGATTCAGTGAATGAGAACCTAGGTTACCATGGCAACCGGCCTACGAGGCCTACGAGATATTCACGTCGCAGCCTCAAGTCAAAGTGATACGGTTCTCTTGTGCTGATCTCCCGGAGAGTCGATCGAGTGATGCCGCCTGCTCTCGGTAATGAACCTCCGTCCCGCTCCGCTCGCGGGATGCGGGACAGACCCACTCGTACCCACCACTCACACCGTGCGCTCGCCAAGTGGCTCCCTTTCTATTTATTTTGTTTAATATGACGTTATTTATGATGTTTGTATTTTATGCCCGCGATTTCGTTTCTGTATTTTAATTGATGCCCTCGCGATTGTGTGGTTCTGTCGTAACATCTACCGTGCCAAGCGATTGTATGTGGATCTGGCTCAGTATAGCTGTGCATGCAGTCGCATAGTCCGCGCCGCGTCCGGGCCGGGTCCGTGTGCGGTGCGCCAGGCCGCGCCGGACACCGCACATTGGCTGGCGCCGGTCCCGGGCTGACGCCCTGTCATCATTGTTGCAGGCAAATCGGTGAACAGTAAGGACCCGCTCGAGGACAAGAAGGATGACAGCGACCTCTGGGAGGCGCAGGCCGCCTTCCTCGGGCCCACGCTGTGGGACAAGACGCTGCCCTACGACCCCGATCTCAAGGTACAACAAGTCAGTACTGCTGCTGTATTACCTACTGCGTGTTGCGTGTCATGTGTCGTGTGCGTCCGTCCCGCACTAGGTAATAGAGTCGCTGCTCGCCGCCCCCCTCCCCCGCCGCTCCTCACTGCTTCGACCGCGTGGTGTCGTCTCCGATTGATCATAATTGTCTTGTATTATGTTTATATGCAGATTATGACTTATTTAAGCGATGCCAAGCCAAGCGAACATGCTGAGCGAATGTAGTAGTACCCCCGTACGCGAGTGGAGGGCGTGCCCGGTGCTGGAGCGCCAGGCGCGGCCTGACGTCCCTTTCTGTTTGCAGTATGCGGACCTAGACGAGTTCCTGTCGGAGAATGGCATGTCGGGCGAGGGCCTGGGCGGCGCGCACCTCGGCGGAGCGGCCTTCGGGCCGGCGCTGGGCCTGCCGCCGCCCGTCACCAAGCGCGAGCGCTCGCCCTCGCCGTCCGACTGTATGAGCCCCGACACCATCAACCCGCCGCTCTCGCCCGCCGACTCCAGTGAGTACTATCACATGAGTTACACGTTATACTAAGAATGTAAGAACTAGTCGGGGCAAGGTGTCAACGAGTACAAGCACACTGAGACGTACAGTTCACCAAGCTCGTGCTGTAACGACTGCTCGGACAATTTACTATTATCCTCGGAATCAATTTAAAGTTTTTACAAAATTCAGCGGGAGCTTAGTTTCCTATGCTACGGTGCTCACCAGAACATGGGAGCATCAAACCAGTGCACGTTGGTAGAGTGATCATTTATTATTTCAAATGCTACTTAAGAGCCATTTCACAAAATGTAAGTGCTCAGGCCTTACTAATCGGTGCCGGGCTTATGCATCGTAATTTATTCGAATTTAGTCGACAAAAGTATTTGTCTCATGCTTTGTGTATTTTTTCAAGTGAAATTTATAATTATTTATCGTAGATATAGGAGTCCGAAATTGACTCAGTGATGATTTTTCAGTAAACTAGATGTCGGAGATTAATCACTACACTGTTAACAAATAAGTTTTTACAAATGTGTTACATGAAGTATCAATACGGAAGTCTAGTCTATCTTAAACATGTATTTAAAAATGCGAGAGTGTTATCTAAGATGGCAAATTAGGCGACTAAAACCTTAGATATTTGCGCGAAAACGTGAAATGGCTCTTAAGTAAAGGAATAAGATACGTTCGGCTTTAAAGCAATCATTACAGGATGGTTACACTAGACATACAACAACAGGAAAACAAACTCACTTGTTCTTATATTTGTATTAGGTAAAGATTTTGGTCTAAGAGGGCGTTAGTACAACAGAGTTTAAATATATTCTAAATCATAACTCAGAATGAGTTTTCATTTTCATAATTTATTTTATGCCAAGTACCTAAGTCCCTGAAAAACAGAGGTATGGTCAATTGATAACATTATATCTTTCTGTATTTCGTCGAAGATTTTTCTGCAGTAATTTGGAAACATTAGCAGTATGTTCAATCTAATCACGCACTCATAATCCATGCTAGGCTGTCTGAGCTCCTAAAATCGTATTAAGGACTAATAAGGGTGAGTAACGGAATCGCCTTGTTCAAGAGAGCTTATTGATAGTTAAAAACAGAAATAGGCAACATAATATTTCAAAGCCTCTATTTCTCCGGCGACTTACTTGTTGTAATAGAATGAACTGAAGTTCTAAGTATAAGCTACAAGCTACAATTTCATATCAAACTACCCATACTTTAAAGTAAATAGTACCAGAGAGTGCACGCAATATTAGTTTCACTGACAACAATGTTTATCCAGAGTGTATTATAAAAGCACACTTATATAATTCCAGCATTCTCGATGGCATCCTCGGGCCGTGACTTCGATCCTCGGACGCGGGCCTTCTCCGACGAGGAGTTGAAACCGCAGCCTATGATCAAGAAGTCCCGGAAACAGGTAAATGATGTTAGTGCGCTGATCATTCCTAGCGGCATGCTGCGGTCCGCCTGCGGGTGTGGCGCACACGGACACACCACACGTACATACGCACACACACGCACGCACACACGCACACACACACGCACACACACACGCACATACACACGCTCACACATAAACACACACTTGCACTCGCTTGCGTGGTGAGAGCCACCACACTCGGCGCTTTTAAACTTTGCAGAGGTGATGGTGAATGTGGTACCACTTGAAACATTCTACCATAATTCCCTTACTTGTATTCGTCAGGGGGCGCATATAAAACACCTATTCACTATATATTGTTGTTTTATATTGTTTATTTTTCTTAACATTATAAGAAAGCACTTCGTTATTACCCGTTGGGTTTGACATTTTGACAGCTATGTTGCAGTCCCATGTGATTAGAAGCGATGGTCATCAACCAAGCCTCCAACCAATAGGGTAGGGTAGACGACAATAATAAAGAATTAAAAAAAACGTCAGGCATCAAGGCCCATAGGGTGTTAGTATTACATCTTCCTTAAATACTATCTTCCTTAATACTAATACATGCAGGAAGGTTTAACAAGCTTTGTTGCCAACGTGTAGCTTGATAAACCTCCCCATTGTAGGCCCATCCAGCCTCTCCGTAAACACCCTCAGAACGCTATTGCTGTTTCCCCTAACCTCATTACTGAGGCATCTTTCTTCCGCATTATCGCAAAGTAATCGTCAGTGTGTGCATCGGCGAACATACCTGACGCACTACAGTAAGGTGGAAACCTCAACAGCACCCGGATGACATTGTTGTATTGAATGGAGACAATGCGTTGGAAGACATCTCACTAGGTGGACCGATGACCTGGTGAAGGTTGCGGGAATCCGTTGGATGCGAGTCGCACGGGACCGGTCAATGTGGCGACACTTCGGGGAGGCCTATGTCCAGCAGTGGACGTCTTTCGGCTGAAATGAATGAATGCGTAATCTTGCATATTCCAACTTATCAGTTGGAATTGAATACCCCATTCGAAAAACGTAAACGTGCTTGCTTACCCATAACATCCGGTCACGTCACCAGTCACGGACTGGTACAACGCTTTCGGCGGTGACTTGTCAACCAACTAAACTACTTCATGAGTCCTGTTTTTTCAACAAAACTGACTGATTGCTTCGTTATCTAGCAAGCGCTACTGTTCACTATAACGTCCTCGATCAGTGAATGAGTGACCAAATCTCACATACCCAGTTCCCTCTGTGCTCGGAGAGCACGTTAAGCCGTTTGTCCCGGCGGTAATTTATAAAATATGTTTTGCAGTCAGACATTTTGTAAAGCTCCTCCTTCCTGTCCACCTGGGAAGGAGTTGCCGCCGATGCTGTATGCGGTACTCGAGTCTCTCTGAACGATGAAATGCCACTTCTGAAGTCTAATAAAATACTCATTAAAAAGTAAACACGCTTATTTTCACACTGGGACACAACAAAATGGCGGACTCCACAAATTGCTGTTAGGCAGTCAAAATTATTAATTATTTTCGATATTGCGGCCATGCCTATTGCCTATTTATATTAATAGCTGGCATCAATACAAACAATTTTAGTAAGTATCTAAAAACAATCTTAAGCGCCTCCTTTCCTCACCACACACACACACACACACACACACACACAAACACAGCACTGCTTCCTAACGCCTCACGTCACTACTAACCGCGGCAGCGGCACACGCGCACTCGGCGCTGTTCTTTACTCCTCTTCTAACTTTATTTGCTTTACTAAAGATAGAAGGATAAATTTTTACAGTACACAGAGATATATTATTATTAGACAGAGAGATAACAGTTCCAGACATTATCGCAATGTTGACACGCTCTTGACATCGACGTCGAGTACAATTGATCAGTTTTGATTGTTAAGGGTTGTGCACGAAAACAAAATTATATAAGTACATTTACTTTTTCTTATATAATTGTGAGAAAGGTAAATAAAAACGGTTTGAGCCACGTCGAAGTGTGCCGTTGTAAAACAATTGATTTAGGTATTTACTGGAACATAATATGAACTGAGTGTTTAGCAGTGTTTTGGCAAGTTGAGTGTTATGAACGAATGAATGTATGTGAGCAGTACGCCGCCTGCCTGAGTGAGCGAAGGGGTCGCTCCTAGGAAAGTTACTTAATATAGGTACTGACCATATTTTTAGTTAAGTATTAGTACCTTTTTGATACAGAACAGTACAGAATGTTATAAGTTAACGTATCGTCTATAATATTTAAGAATACAAATAAAAGATTTTCGCTGTGGCTTGTCCACCTTGTGGCCACCAATGTCCTCCTTCATAACGATAACGCATCCTCACATTCTGCTTCAGACTTGAAATGTGGAACTGATGACGCATCCGCCTTACAGCCTGGACCTCGCAAGCTTTTTTTTACACGTATGGGAAATCATCAAATGACTCCTCCTGTGGGAGGGAGTGTCAGACTTTTACTGACTAAAACCTCTCCATGTTCTTTCCTCGCCCTTTATGTTCCGGGGCCGCGGTATCTCTTTCGAACAGTCACGCAGCCCCGGCTGTCTTCGGCCCTTGCGAGCCCTTTCCTTTTTTGCTTGAGGCGCGTATGTTCAACATGAACGCGCCGTGGACACGGCCTATCGTCATAAGACGGGTGAACGGCTGGCTAGCCCATAGCTCACCGTCGACAGGCCGCGTCTACAATGCCTGCGGGCCACCACGTGACCCCCGACTCCCAGTGAGTCTCCCGCGGGCGCCCGCGGCGGACGAGAGGCCACCTCCAGTTCCGATCCTCGCAGTGGAAACACCCGGGCGCTTCCTCCCGCCCCATTCGATGCAGGAGCCGAAACAGCCGTGTCCGGTGAGGACCTTCGTCAGACGGAGGTCTCTCGACCCACTCCTCAAAGAAGAGACTTATCGCTTCTATCGTGGCGTACCCTGGACCTCGCACCCTGTGATTTCTTTTTATATTCAAAAATTAAAGAAAACCTTAAAGGCACACGTTTTACGAGCTGTGAATCGTCAGTGAATGCGGTTCATGAAGCCATTGAAGAGGTCCTTAAGGAAGATGGGTTCAACTACTTTGTACGATGGTTTCAGCGTATGCAAAAATGCATTTATGGCGAGGGAATATACGTTGAAAGCAATAAATGTGTCGTAAGTCTTACACAGGGTTACTGGTTAAGTCGACCTAGATCCGTTAAGGGGTTGAAGTGTGCATCATTTATGACTGATTTCACTATCAAACATCATACCCCAAATTGAAACGATTTTAAAAGAGAAGTGTAAAGATTTTTCATTTTGACGAATGTCTATTGTCCAATTATTTTGTAATTTGTGCCTCTAATTTATTTGATTTATCATTTTTTGTGAAGTAGATAAGTTGTTTCATTATTCTCAACACGAAAATTGCAAGTAACTTAACAAACTGGGTCGTACTGGTAGATTGAAGGTTAAAAAAAGGATTCAAATGGTAAAAAGTACATATTTGAATCTTTCAAAAATATTTAAAAAAATGTGTATCGCAGGTACGCTGCAAATGTGCTTGTAAATATCTACGTTTCTTCAGCTATCCAACAAGGTATAACACTTATGGGTATTCTTATAATTAATAGACAAAAAAGTTGATAAAAGGCTCCCAGGTAACAAATAATGATGCTTCGTTAGGCCCCTTGTTGCGTCTAATTTCCTTCGTAGGAATACGGTTCGTGCAAGCGGGATATTATACGATGTAAGTACTTAAGGTGTGAGCGAGACAAAAAAACCCTTAAACGCCATTATTTTTGTTTTAAATTTAGTTGGCCCGGTCACCACCATGTCGTGACGACAGACAATCGTGTAGTTTTGAGTGTCTTTGCTTTTGTATTTAAAATTTAAATGGCGGTGTTCACATAGGACGACACGAATATCTGTCGTCTACGACTTTATTTGCAGCGACTACAGACTCATGCATGACAGTGGGAACGGCTGTAGTCGTGATAATTTTTAACGTTTTTAGACTGTCGTGGTAGCCGTTCCCATTGGCATACATGAGTCTGTAGTCGCACATTTGCAGCATACCTGCGATACACATTTTTTTAAATATTCCTGAAAGATTAAAATACTTTTACCATTTGAATCCTTTTTCTAACCTTCAATCTACGAGTACGACCCAGTTTGTTAAGTTACTTGCAATTTTCGTATTGAGAATAATGAAACAACTTATTTATTTCACAAAAATTGATAAATCACATATTTTATAGGCACAAATTACAAAATAATTGGACAATAGACTATTCGTCAAATTTATGAAAAATCTTTACACTTCTCTTATAAAAACGTTTCAATTTGGGGTATGATGTTTGATAGTGAAATCAGTCAGAAATGATGCACACTTCAACCCCTTATTGGATGTAGGTCGACTTACGGCCGAAATTAATATTCAATCCATCATGGATTGAATATTAATTTCGGCCAAGATATACATCTATCGCCGATATATACCAATCTGTGGATCGATCTCCAAACCGCGTCCCAATAACGAAAAATGACGATCCTGCTGTCGCTCAATCCGCAGATATCTTGAAATCCTTTCCCTCTTCGTCATTCCCTTGTAAGCACAATTTATGAAATTAAACATGGTTCGTTTGTTAGTAATAATAAAAATCTTAAATAGACTTTACAATTTTGTTTGTTTTATGAAATTTTAATACATATATTTACCGAAAACGTAACAATTTCATTAATACGAACAGATTTGTGATAAAATTTAAAATGTGTCAGTTTAGTTAGTAAAAAGGAATGTCACGACATGGCTAAAGATATGACGTTTTTTCTTAATTATCTGAGGCGTGTTTTTTTTGTTGTCAAACAAGCGAAAAGTCGCCACCAAATTTTAATTTTATAAAAACAATTAATTTGATAGCTTCAAAGCTGTTTTTTTTATCTATTTGCAAGTTACCTTGATGAGGTTACACGGACGAGAGGCATTATTTTTGTCAAAAGTAAATTTAGGTACTGCCAATTTTGACAACCTAAACCTAAAGGTAAACTCTGCATCATCCAGACTTTTTATGTAGTTCACCCTTTTAATTCTTCGCGAAGACGAGCGTTGCCGTCGTATTTCTTTACCAGCATCACTTTCAGTTTCATCCCAATAATTAGGCCAGAACTTGAGAATATTGAAAGCGCCATTTTTCAAATGTAATCCGTGAACCGAATCTGCCATCCTCGTAAATTCTAAGATTAAAATTTGGATTGTTTACACCGATCAACACAAACGTCAAATTCAACAGATTTGTTATTGACACGCTCAAACTGTCATTTCGGAACAGAGGGCTATCTGTAGTTTAAGATCCGTCCTCTCAACGATAGATTGTTTGAAAAGATTGCTATTGCAATCCGCGGATCGTTTTTAGCTACACTTTATTACATAATTTATGGATTGAATTTTCGATCTTCGATATTGGATTAGATTGGTTATTAACTTCGGCCGTTAACCAGTAACCCTGTATATGTAGTCTTATTTATCAGAATCCAAGAACTTCCAGTATGCCCCAAGTTTTTTAAATGCATGTAACTGTACTCGGGGTAACTTCTCTTGTTTCCGGCGTAGGCGATATTCCGCTTGATGACACAAGATAAAAAAAAATTAAAACAAAGTTTTTTTATATGACCTTTGGGCGTTTTCCGCACCTTGCTCGGGACCCCTGTGAGTGAGTACAATTTTGAGTAACACGGTGATACTTCAAAATCCAAACGATAAAGTTGACTTCAATGATTATTTAGCTATATCGCTTTCTTTGGATGCCTTTTTAGGTACAATTGATAATTCGCAAAAAACGGAACCCTTTTAAAGATTAGTCCTGTCCGTGGGCCCGTTTGTATGTCGCAGCCATTTTACTCCGGGACTGTTGTCACTATACTGTTGAACTTTGGGGATCACGTGTCGCTACTCAAAAGCGATTATAAGTTACAAATGGTAAAATATAAATAGGGGAGCCCCTCCATTCATGTCTCACGTCTGAATCCACAGTGCCCAAAACAAAAATGTCTAGTTTGAAATTTAGTTTGTCAGATATAAGTCAATTTCGTAGAACTGCAGAAGTGATTTTGTGCCTCGTTTGTCTACTGACGGCAAGCGCGACGATTGTGTAGTGACTGCAAGCGCGACGGTTGAGCATGAGCTCCTGGGGTCGATACCTTGTTGCGGTTGCTACGTTGCTAAGTCGAGCTAAGTGTTATTGTGTTTTTCCACGAGTAGTGTTCAGTACTCCATCAAACTTAACATAACTGGTTAATTGTGTGTACTAATATGTGTCTCTCTCTACGTACTCTGCTCTTCAGTGTTGATATTATGCTTGATGTTATGATGTTTGTGTTGATAATAGGCTTGATGTTATGATGTTTGTTTTGATAATAGGCTTGATGTTATGATGTTAGTGTTGATAATAGGCTTGATGTTACGATGTTAGTGTCGATAATAGGCTTGGTGTTATGATGGTTGTGTTGATATTAGGCTTGATCTTATGATGTTAGTGTTAATAATAGGCTTGATGATAAGATGTTAGTGTTGATATTAGGCTTGATCTAATGATGTTAGTGTTGATATTAGACTTGATATTACAATGTTAGTGTTGATAATAGGCTTGAGGTTATGATGGTTGTGTTAATAATAGGCTTGATGTTATGATGTTAGTGTTAATAATAGGCTTGATGTTAGGGTGAAAAACACATTTAGTTTTGGTCTTGAGTGTAGATTCTTTTTTTTTTTTTAATTATAATAATATATATGTTTATTTTCTCATCACAAACGTTACATTGAGCAAGAATTATTTAATCTAAGAACACAGGGTAAACATTTGTGAGAGACTGGTGCCCGAAATAGGTATACAATACCTGTGTTACGGGTCACCAGGCCCCCAGGACTTAAAGGTATAAAACCAATTTTGATGAATAACTTAACAACTAATGCGTGATGATTTAACTTAAATACGGAGCTTGGTACAGAATATTAAAAAAATAAATAAAAGTAAGACAAATAATAATTACTCTAGTAGGACATACTGTATGTGTGATTTATGTGTATGAAATAGTGTGTGTTTGTGACTTGTGTCTTTGAATGAACGCTAAAAATATTGTTATTATAAGTATTGTTTGGTGCTGCCCTTTCTGCTCGAGACCGACTCGCGCTTAGCCGGTTTCTCTCAATTCTTATAACCCGTTGCAACTCATGGAATCCGGTTCGTTAGATACCATTTTGTAAGTAGAGCCAATAAAGCCTTAATCTATTTATCTTTTATAAAATAATTGATTTAGAATTTTACTACAACTTTTCTTTCAATGTACCTACTGATATATTAGGGTTCCGTAATCAACAAGGAACAGTAAAATAGTACTTTGGCCGGATTTATATGATTGCATGAACGAAAGACTGTATGTGTGCATAATATATGAGTGACGGAAAGGGCAGTTTCCAGTGAAGATACTAAATTAAAGTGACGGTACAGATCTATGGTTAGTAATATCACTTTGGACACAGTGATTGTTATTTTTACGTAAAACACGTAAATATATGCAATTTAACGTAAACTTTGCAAAATTTTACGGAAATCTATGCAAAACAGTAGAATACTTATATCAAACGGAAAAGATGGCCGACTCGCACAATAATTTGATTGCTAATATTGAATTGTGGCGACATCTTTCAGCGGAGACTTTTAGGCTTTACCGCTGCATAACTTTTTGGTGCAGAATTCAAGATGTTAGTATTCAAGCGTGAGCCTCAATCACAGCCAACATTACTAAAATGAATTAAACTTTTCTCAAGAAATGATGAACATGTCTTTAGTGATTCAATTTCGTGCACGATCCCTTAAGCTGAATATATCTTCATTACACAATAATTGGGGCTGTCAGAGCCGATAGCCCATTCCATATCTGTGTCTAGTGGTTAGTAGGATCGTCAACCCTATCGGTACCTAGTAAGTAAGCATTTGGCATTTGAATATATTCTCCCAAGATATTGCTATTAAGAGTTTGTGGTACTTATACTTGTTCCGATTGTATCGTCGGCGAGTTGACGACTAGGTTACTTTTTCTTGACACATTAGACAAGCCCAACTATAAATAAGATTCACTCGGACTCCTTCATCTACTGCTACTTGGCAATATGCCAAGTTCTGAGAAAGGAAGGCTGCATCTTCCTGACAGCATATTACACGTAGCAGTGGGTGGCGCCTCTGCGAGTGGAGGGGCGGAGAGGGGGTCCCGTGAGTGGTCGCGCTCTAACTGTCCCGACGTCGCAGTTCGTGCCCGATGACCTGAAAGACGACAAGTACTGGGCACGCCGGCGGAAGAACAACATGGCGGCCAAGCGCTCCCGCGACGCGCGCCGCATGAAGGAGAACCAGATCGCCATGCGGGCGGGCTACCTGGAGAAAGAGGTTAGTGTCGGTCCACAGGCAAGTAGCTTCATTATAGTCACTGCCAGCCCTTAATATGGGTAACGTTTCACACAATAGCGATGTGCTGTTGGCAACCATGACGTGTAATCTATTTTTAAAATGAATTTCTTTGGTTTTTTCAGAACATGGGCCTGAGGCAAGAAGTGGAGCTACTTAAGAAGGAAAATCACATCCTACGAGAGAAACTCTCGAAATATGCGGATGTATAGGCGGCCCACGCCCCACCCCTCCCCCACCACCCGCATAGCACAAACACGCCACACGACATGTAAGCATCTAACAGTGTGCACCCGTACAAAGAGCACAATAAAATACTTACAGCCCATGAAGAGCAGGCATTGTCTGGTATCGATTGATTTCGGATACTCACGATTCCCTTTGCTTAAATTTCAGGATGTCCTTGATTACGAAATTAGCATTAATGTTGTTGCTGTGAGATTATTGAGTTACATGCAATAGTACTCGTGCGGAGTGTTGAGTAGTACTTGATGCGCGCTGTTGTTCCAGGTCGCGGGCGCTCGCCAGCACACGCCCCCCGCGCCCCCGCGCTGCCGGGCCCTTCGCCCGCCACTCCTGCTGCTCGTTCACTGCCCCTGGGCCTCGCCGGCGCGAGCTCATCGAATGCTGCGGGATCGCCGCGACCTCCCTCTCACCAGCTGTCGTCCATGTTGACACGTTAAGAACGATCGTGTCGCTATTCGATGATCTCGTCGGTTCATTCTGTAACTTGTACGACTAGTAGGTTTAATTGATACTGCAGTTACCGTAAGTTTATCTACTTAGTATAATAGGAAAATCTTAACCAAAGTTCCGTTCGAGCTCTGATCTATCGTCGTCTCTAATTCCTTCTCTCGGACTGAGTCCGACACTCAACAGGGTTAGTCAACGACGTGCGGACCAAATTTATGGAAAATTGTTATTTTTGAACGGTATTGTAAGCCGTCCGTATCCCGAGCGTGTTTTGGGCGTGTATCGGGCGTGCGATGGGCGTGTGTCAGGCTAGCGTCGGGTGCGCGTTGGGCGTGCGTCAGGCGTGCGCCTGTCGTGCGTCTGTCGTACGTCTGGCGGGCACGGGCGCCCGCGGCGCGTGTCCCAGTGCGGACTATTGTATAAGTTAATGTTGTTGAATATTTATGTATCCCGGCCACGGCGGCGGTCGCGTGTTTGCTCAAGTGGCTCGCGTGCGCATACGCAAGTGTAGTGGCTGCGTCTGTATATAGATAGTTTTAATAGGGCCCCGAGCCGGCCCCGGGCACTCGAACCTACTCGAAATCTGTATTATAAACGTTGCTGTTGTAAACTCTGACCTCGTCCGTCCCTCGTGTCCTCGATGTCCACCGCGCCGTGTCCGGGGCCCGCGGGCCCGTGCCCCACCTGGGCTGCCGGAGCGCAGGGCCGCGCGGGGCCGGGCCGCTCGCTCGCCGGTCTCTCACTAGCTCGCTTCGTAGGACTGCTACAGATGAGATTAGCTCTTCCGGGGACTGCGGTGCCCCTCAGTACCTTCTGTCGATTCAGTAGTGAGCGAACACTAGTTTCGTTTCAAGTTTACTTAGTGGATAGTTTAAGTAGTATGTAGTTTCCATAGCGTAGTTGTCATTAGTCTATTTTTGTTATGGCTGTAGATGTTAATGTTTTTGAAAGTTTATATTATTTTTTTTAGTTCTAAAGAGACTCGCATTAATGTATCGATTGGGTAGAACCCACGGACAAAGTTGTGTAAGCGTGTAAGCGGGTGCGGGCGGCGAGCTGCCCCGCGCAGCCGCGCGCATCCTCGCGCCGCCGCGCCGCGACTCCGCGCTGTAGCGGGCGCGTCGTCACCGGACGTTTCCCGCACTCTATTTGACTCGTGCTAATGTTATAATATATTTTTGTAGGTTTTTGTCGTTGATAAAATATAAGTCAATTGATGTTTAAATGATGAATTGAAAAAAAAATGTTTATAAAGTAAGACTAAGAAGTTGTTGCATTTGAAAGTATTTTATGGATACAAAGCGAGAACAATAAAATGTTTTTTCTATAAAAGTTTACATGTGAGGGTTCTATACATAGGTGTGACGGTTGAACTGTTGAACTTTGGAATGCACTGTTTCATATCAGACGATATTATTGTAATAACTTAATGTATAACGGCCGACTCCGCTCGGCATTTGATATTCCATCTTGTTTGTTAAAAAATATACATTGAATTATGCCATATTCTGATGTAACCTTTGTGGAATTTTACATACATCAAAATATATATGTACTTGTTTCTCCGAAAAATTCTAACATGGATATAGTAATGTAATAATATTAAGGTACCGTGATAAGGTGGAGCTGTATGGAAGAACGTTGCATGCCGAGGTGCACTCCTCTGGGCTTTGTTTATTTATTTATTTGTTACGATGCGCCCTCGGAAGAGGCTCCTGTTCTGAACTTGTTAACATCGCAACAACATAAAACCATATTGTTTTACATGTACGAGTAGTATTTTGTTTGAATTTAATTTATATATGGTTCTATGGATTGAAAATAAACGTTAATTGTTGTATTTATATTTAGTTTGATTTATGGTGCGTGTGAATTCGCGCAGTAGCGTGCGAGTCGCGCAGGGGCGCGCCTGCGCAGTGCGGCACGCTGTAGTCAACTGCTCACGGCCTCTAGTGATCTTAATAAACCGCTGATACGTTGTCTCCATCGGTGTTTTATGTACCTAAATAAATCGTCGATAAATTACCTTGCACACATCACGAGTTTTCATTATCCTCTCCTGTATATCCGGATAAGCAGAGCAGAGCAGCGCCTGTACTACCTGGCGACATAATCCCTACAATCTCAAATCATTCTATATTTCATTTATCCTACTGCTGAATACTAAATAATAAAATCTAGTTCGGTAAGTATACACTCAGAAACTGAAACGATTCACATGGGAACCTACAATCACACATTATGTGGCGATGAGAAAACAACAGTAAAGGTTTATAAAGTCACGTACCGCAGACGGACACAAATAATTAGTATCGGGTTTTTAGGGCTACGTTAACCGTAAAAATCCGGTCTGATTATCTAAAACAGCTGTTTAAGTGGGGTCCACCCTTTGTAGCAGAACTTTTTACGTCATAATATTATTTGCCGATAGCATAAACTTCATTTCGCAGAAAATAGTTAGACAGATACTCATTTATCATACGTTCATACTCATAATTTTGTAAGTCAGAATCATCTTTAAGCATAAATTTCATATGCAGAAGATTCAAAAGTAGAACCATCTTATCGCAGAAAGTTCACAGTCAGAATCATCTTTTGGCATAATTTTCATATGCATAATAATGGAAAGACTCATCTATCAAATCACAGAAAATTCATAAAATCAGTTGATTGTGAACACTTGGTTTTTATTTCCCTGTAAAAAGCAGGTAAACATGCAAACAAGCATATATCGTGCATATAGCAAGCATGCAGCATGCAAGCAAACCTGCAGGACGCAGCATACAAGCAAACACGCGCCATGCATGCAGCATGCAAGCAAGTATGCACCATGCATGCAGCAGGCATGCAAACATCTGAACAAGCATATACCGTGTATACAGCAAGCATGCAGCAGCATACAAACAAGCATGCAGCAACATGCAAACAAAAATACAGCATGCATGCAAACAAGCATGCAGCAATCATGTAGCATGCAAGCAAGCATGCAGTATGCAACATGCAGCAGGCATGGTTTCTGTCACGGCTCCGGCGCTTTGGGGCTACGGCGGTCCCACGCGAGCTTATCGTCGCAGATGGGTTTAACGCTCACCACCGCAGCTTCGGCTTGCTGGCCGGCTTCGCCGGCCAACCTCAGCCGCGGCGGCGAGTGTTACAACTACTTACTCCTCAACTCGCGGCCCGCCTCGCCCCTCCGCGCCTACGCGATTTTAAATTACACTAGGGGTAGGGCAGACAAGACTACTTGGAGTCGGTTTTGGAGCGATTCTAGTACAGACTTTTCTAGCACAATTTATTGACTTTTTAAGATAATATTTTAATTAATAAGACTAGCTGACCCACGCAACTTCGTCTGCGTCACATAAGAGAGAAAACGAAAGGAAAAAAACGGCCCCCTTTTTGCAACATTTTTCATTCCTGCTCCGCTCTTAATGATTGTAGCGTGATGTTATATAGCCTAAAGCCTTCCTCAATAAATGGACTATCCAACACAAAACGAATGTTTCAATTCTGAAAAATGGCAATACTGCCAAATAAAGTTATTCCAAATGAAAATCTGCAATCTTCATAGTATGCTTAGTGAAATTATATCAAATAATCATCGTTCTAAATAAACATAATTCTAAACGAATTATGCGAAATTTGAACAATGCCAAAGGTAATTATGCCAAATTAAATTCTGCCTTCTAAAAGTATGCCATTCGAAATTCGGGCATACATACATTCAGCCAAACAATAAGTATATTTAAAAAGAAACATGCCTTTAATAATATTCGTCTAAAGAAAATCATGCCAAGTGTGTTATGCTAAATGAATTTCGAAGCAACAAGATTCTGCCAGATAGATGGAACCCGTTTAAGGGATATGTTCCTCTACAAAATTGTGGTTTAAACAGCTGTTTTTAGATAAACAGACTGTCATCTTTTTGGTGAACATGGACCTAACTTATTCACGAGGTCCCCAGAAACAGCTTTAGGTAATAGACAGCAGTGTTATTGCCGACGACGAAGCGACCAGCGGCATTCCCGCATGGTTTCACGGTGAAACATTTTGACCGCCACAGTCGTGTATAGATGACAATATCACGACAAACCAAAATGAGCATGCCTGACTGGATGACAATTTTATTAAACGTATATAAATGTCATGAAACAGCATTGTTTTATATCCCTTGACTATTCTTAATTTATTTGAAGTAAACTGCTTCCGTTAGATTTCATCTATAGTTAATTAAGATGACAAAAAGAAAACCAGTTCGAGAAACAGCGCCCTCGACGCCACAGGCACCATAACAGGACACGTAGTGAAGCAGCAGTCAATCAATCGTCACGACATAGTGGGAACGGGGCCTTAGTCGATTATCGATTAATTCTAATCACTGCAATGCCCATCTCTATCACACTGTTGTATTATCTGTGCCGGGGACGTCACAGTCGCCCATGTTTGACAGTCCCATGACGTCAAATGCGGATTTTCTAAAAATAGTTTAGTTCGTTTAAGGCCCCTACTCAAAGCACTGCATGCAGGACCCTGCCTGCAGGGACACTGCCAGTCATATTGTGTGTATGCATGCAGGGCCGATATTTTAAGGCCCTGCGGCAGGGTGAACAATTAAATTATCGGCCAATATCAGCCCTGCATGTATATGTCACCGTAAAATTGTCAAATACGTTATATTGTAATATCTCTAGCGATATTGTAAAATCTCGAAAAATATTGTCAAATGAACATACTGCTTACAACAAAACGCATTATTTTTCGTGATATGCATGCGATGGTAGTCAACTTACGCGGTGTGGAGGGAAGGAGGGGTCCCCCTTGCCCAGTGGTACAACTCTCATGAAAATAAATTGTACCATTCCTGAGAAATACCGATTATTATAACCTAACCTTAAAAGACATTATATTAAAGGAACCTAACTAACCTAACGGGGGGTGCCCCAAGTCCCGATTATGGGGGCAGAGATACTTCCGTATGTTGAGTTGACAATAATTCGAGAGTTTACAATATCGCTAGAGAGAAACACGTTATATTGTAATGTAACGTGTTTGACAATTTTACGGTGACATATACACACAATGCGATTGCCTTGATTGGTTTGATAAAAAACAATATTCTCAATTGACAGATCACATTTTATTAGAAGTTTTCACAAAGGACTTTGTTGATTTTTGTATGTAGCGTAGCTAGATCAACTTGCACCATTTCTTAATTTTTTTCCAAGTAGTGGCCACGCAGAAAACCTAAATCAATCGATAGCTGGAATCAATACAAACAAGTTTTGTATGAGACAAAAAGAGATATTATGAGCTATCAAAGTATAAGTACTCTTAAAGGTGGACTCACACTTGTCCGCGCTGAAAGAATCGATTTTTTGAATTACTTGTATAAAATCGTATAAAACCTCGCACCCTTATCCGCGTCAAATCGGACGAATAGATGACGTCATGCGGATGAGAAGAATTCTTTCGGCGCCGATAAGTGTGCCTCCACCTTTAACCTTCTAGCTCTAAAGCCGCTTTCAGACTACGCTATAATATGTATAATAAGTAATAACATATAATATACATATAGCTAATAGCACAACAATATCGCGCACCATACAATTGTTATGGACACGTTCACACTGTACTATACTATATGCCACTATATTATTGCCTTACTATATGCTATAAAACGGTGCGATACGCTGAGTTCAGCATGCTATGCAATATCACGCGGCGCCCTCTTCCTCCTCCCTCACACCCGGCCGTCCCGCAAGCGAATGTATCTATATGTCACCGTAAAATTGTCAAACACGTTATATTACAATATAACGTGTTTCTCTCTAGCGATATTGTAATATATCGAATTAGTGTCAACTGAACATACGGAAGTATCTCTGCAGCCATAATCGTGACTTGGGGCACCCCCCCGTTAGGTTAGTTAGGTTCCTTTAAACCCTGCATTCAGAAATGGGGCCCCGCGAAGCGGGGCTCCGTCGACTACACTTTTTAGGGGAATATAAAGTGTTTTAAGGTTAGGTTATATTCATCGATATTTCTCAGGAATGGTACAGTATCTTTTCATGAGAGTGGTACCACTGGGCAAGGGGGACTCCTCATTCTCTCCAGACCGCGTGAGTTGTCTACCGTCGCATGCATTTCACCATAAATAATGCGTTATAATGTAAGCAGTATGTTCATTTGACAATAATTCGAGAGTTTACAATATCGCTATTTACAATATAACGTATTTGACAATTTTACGGTGACATATATACTCTAAATGCTTGCGATAGTATCGCGTAATGTGAATGCCATGCACGCGTAAGTGTAGCATTAGGTTCTGCTTTGCTATATTACATAGCGGAATAGTATAGCGTAGTCTGAAACCAGCTTTATATAGACATCAAGCGCGGCCGCTACTATGAAAATAAATACCAAAATGATGGAATTCAATCCGGCAAAAAATTCAAACCCCTTTAATAGATATTTATTTACAAGTTTCAAATTCTTTTGTAGTGACGATTAATGTATAGTTGGTTCTTAGTTGGCAAAAGTCACGGACGACAGTTATTGCGTCGTCTTATATGTGAACAGCCTCGACACAAACTAAATGATTATCTGTAGTCACGACATAGTGGAAACGGGCCCTTACATAACATAGGGATGTACCCAAAATATCTACCCATTTAAATGTTATCCTCAATTACAATGGCCAAGTGTAGAAAATAAGCAGTTTAAAACTTAGGACCGGGGGGACTCAGATGATTGTCAACTGCAACACTTCCGCTGATTCCTAAAACTACTTTAGGTACTCTACTGGGTAAAGCTAGAAGTTCTGTAAACTCTTGGAGCCAATAAAAAATACAAAGAAATAAAAATTCCCATTTCCCAGACCATTAAACACTTTACAGTTTTTACTATATTTCTTAAACTAATGAAGTTAATGGTCCTATTCTATTTTTTGATTTTTACGACCTGGATCAAATTATTTCGATCGACATAAACGAGTGGATTGTTACTGGCGAAAATTTAGTGTCTAGGTCCTTCGTCCAGGGCTCGCGTCAGAATGACTTAAACTGAGGAGCGAACTGAATTGATGCAGAATTTAGATTGTTTTAATTTTATTTATTGTAACGTTGTCTCATTATACTGACAAACGAAAACTTATTAACACGTTCACTGCGTTAGTCAAATTTGATGACTATCAGTTGGTGCGGCATCGGGTCGATTATATCTGAAGCCCGACTTGACCCTGGTGCGGTGCTGGGTCGAAAAGACCTGTTCGACTTCGGTCTGTTTAGATGGACTTATCTTAATAGGGATAATGATAAATGCATATTCCTTTATATCAATATGTTGACAAATAAATACTCAATAAAAGGCTGAAGTCGTAGGTAGATGCACTGAATGGTTTGCTTGTAAATAAAGGTATTGTCTGTCGGATCTTTCCGACCCCATATCCGCACTAGTTAGTTAGAGTGTCGACAAATTTTTAGTGTTGTGGATAACTAAAAAAAACATTGACATCGATAAAATGTACTTATAATATATTTTTGAGAACTATTTAATACAAATACATATACAATCATATTAGTAGTATGGTTTTCATTAAAGCACTCTCGACATAGTGTGTCTTTCTACATGCGTGACACATTGTTTTAACTTTTTTAACTTGATTGACGGCTTCTTTGCTACTTAGTGTTTGGCGTAATTTATCGTAACATCCTGAACAATTTCGTTTTTGTCACCCATAATTAAGTTATGTACTGTTTCCACTGTTGATGATGAATCTATTTCCGCAATCATTCGTGGCTGTTTTAGTGAAACCTTCGAAAACTTCTGAATTATGTGTTCAATGAACATATAATTCAAAGGTTCTCACAATTCTCACCCTCACTCGACTTGAATAACATTTTCCTGGATCGTTTTATGTTTCAAACACTTTCTCTTCTCATTTGGATAAAAAGTTATCTAACCAGAAGGACCTCACTAGCTCTACTAACATGTAATCTAGTGCGGCTATAGGGTCATCGGGTATCGGGTCGTTTAGATCCGATAAACGCACTAGACGTAAAAAATTTTGCTCCAGTCGGCATCGTGTCGTAAGGACCCGATGCAGTTTTTTGATATCTTTACAATTTATTTAAAGAGGCAATTCTAAAACACTAACTGTCTCATTCATATTCATAGGGATACCAAATATATCTGTCCCGCACCAGCGGTTGGCACAGTAATTTTTACCCCGCACCAATGGAAAGATGAGCATCGGATATAATCGACCCGGTACCGCACCGAACGTGTAACGTATTCATTGAAGATTAAAGTTTTAGGTAGGTATATCTGTTAGAGGGTTTTGTCGTGGATGCAATTAAAGACGCGGAACTTGTACACAAGATATATTGTAAAATAAAAGTTATTTATAAAACACATAAGCGCAGCCATGAATCAGTCATGTTGACGAATAATAGAAAAGTCACTCTATTTTCAAAAACACTACGACAGTAGTATATAATCAAACAGTGACTGCTCAACAAAGGTTATATTCAACAATATCATATTTATTTATTTGATAAAATTGAGTTTATTTGGAATGTAATGACCGCTGAATCAAGACATGTTTGGCTTAAATTAGGCTTTCTTTACGATTTGTTTTGTGAATCTCAAGGAATTTAACGAAATTCTGGAACTCCAATAAACAAGTAAAACATTCAACTTATCTTTTAGTAATATTAGCTTTTATTAGAATTAAATGTAACTATGTGAATTTTGGCGTCAAACTTCCATCGACGACGGTTTTACTTGCAAAAGTTCGTAAAATAAAAACACATGAAATGAAAAATGAATAAGTACACTAAAAGAAAAATGAAAATGAGTAACTCCAACTTACAAGAAAGAGAATGGCACTATCGTTATTCTTAAGCAAATAATTAAAATATCGTATTTCTGCTGAAAATTACATCGTCAACAATCATGAATATGCGTAAAAAGTGTAATATGGCTCTTAACTATGCCAATCTTTTTGAGCTATTGGTTATAAATAAGGAATTAAAGAATTTCATTAAAATATCTCTATTAAATTTATTATTTATATCTTCTATTATTATTTATTTTCTATTTTAAAATGATATTTTTAAACTACGTACTATATGAGTTTAATTTTCTAAGTAATCATTTGCCTTATAAATTAATATAAATCAGTCTTGTACCAAATGAGAAAACAAACAATATACCACCAAACTACTTCCTAATTCTTAACCCTTATTCAAACCCTGTGGAGGAGTTAACAAAAAAGTAAGATACGTTCCTGGGTAATTTTGTGTCGTAGATTTCAAAAGAGGGGTAAGTGGGGGGAAGTACCCTTTTTTATCCCGTCGTCTGTTCTCTCTTGTAAAATAGTTGGAAAGGTGGAAACTATAGCTCCCAGTGTCCAGTATGACATCAATATTTTAAAACTAAAAAATAAAAAATTACATAGATCGTGATTTTTAACAAAGGAAGTAAAAGTACTCATGAATTCAATTTTCGTTTACTAAGGGGAGAACTCGGAAATTAAAAATTAATGACTTCACCATACATTTTAAGTTTAGTAGCTCTAGCTAGATATGAATTTGTAGTAGCAAGTTACTTTTATTGGTGGGTACTTTTCGGCACTTGGGTAATATAAAAAAGTATAAAATAATAATAAAAGTTTTTTATTCATGTAGTTATTCTTATTACTGTTTCTATCGCATTGATCAGACTATCCTTTTCGTGTCAAACATCTCTTCCAATCGCATCTCGATTCTATCCTCCTCATATTGTTGCAAAAACGACCTTGAAGGACTTATTATAAAATCACCGTAAACTAAATCATCATCGGAATCATTATTGGACCAATCATCCTTTTCAAAAATTTTGTCTATCAACTTTTCAGTTAGTTTTTTAGGTAGCAATTTTCTAAAACAAAATAAAAACAATAAATTCTAATGTATTGAAACTATTTGTCTAATTACTTATCTGATCATGAAATAGCGAATAATAACTAATAAGTTGCATATACCAAGGTCTTTTAGACACACGGATTTATAGAATCTCCGAATGTAGTGTGCAGTGCCACGAACATTGGGATTGATATATTCCCAGTTAGAGACTCAAACGCTCTGTGATGGGGGCCAAGTAATCTCGAAAACTAATATCAGTTCCCGAGAACGCCCGCCTCACAAAACGCATCACTCTTAGTCTTGGGCGAGTATTGCCTTCCCTGAACCAGATTAACTTTCCGAAGAGTGCCCTAGCCTCACCGATACGTCGCTCAATTCTGCACTACCAAGCTGGAATAATTAATTTCGGTCGTGTAGCTCTGTCGTTCGTTTCAGGCAAGTTCCCACCGGTTAGTAGTGTATTAAGACATTTACTCCAGATCATCCGCGATTAAATTTTTATCATTTTTTATTATTTTCGTATATATTCCGTCTAGAACGGTGCTGCAATTTGGATCAAGGTTTGCTATAATATTTGTTACTTCATTAGCAGAACATGAACTAAAACTAGAGAGCTTCTCAGTGGCATAATATAAAAAAGTCAAGTAGGATATCTTCATATAAACGCACCGCGCGCGGCTTGTATGTGTGCGTCATACTATCTTTACGTCGCCGTCGCTGCACGCACACTCTAACAAAATCTCGACCCGTGTCTTACTGCCGCCAGTCGAGGCTTGCACACCGCACAAAGTTCGCGCGTCACGGCTTAAAGGCATACGTAAATAAATTAAAAATGGGTGATTATCTCAGGAGAACCAAAAGTCAACAAAATTAACAGGAAAGGTTAGCAAGTCGCTTATTCTAGCATATAATTTATTATTGATGATGAGTCCTAGTTATTTTTATGTTGTATTAGTCTTCTATTAGACAGACGAAGTAGGCAGGTCTACTTTCCCACTAGAATGTTATAGGTACTTGATCTGACAATAGATTCTTTGACTTTGGTTACGTTGAGTTATGCCGATTTCTCAGTATTTTAGGTAGGTATAGTAACTAAATCCCTACCCACCTAAAGTTATAAAATAGGTACGTAATTTAAAATGATTGACGAATAGGGCAAACGACAAAAGAAATCTAATTAGGTAGTCCGTCAGTTAGATTATTAACAAATGTTTAACCCGTTTTTTTTCTTTTTTTACACAAACCAAAATTTACGAACGTGACGCCTTAGTATAATTTTGAATGAGTTCTGACGTCACGAGCTCCCACTCACGAGTTCTGCTGCGTTTTATCTTAGTATTGACCATTGATTTACAAAACCAAAAAAGTACGTGTCCATTATTTTCCAATACTTACTGTCAGTGTTGGCGACGAGACTCTTTCTCCACACCAGGGTGCATGCAATGGTGCAAGTAATGGCCATACCTATAAGGCATCGTGAGTCGTTTTAGTTTTGAATCAAAATGTTGTGGTTTGAAAAATTGTGATAATAATTTTATGTCGTAAATAAGTATTTTTTTGATGGTTCCTTATTAGAATCTTCATAGATGGCGAATTATATATGGCGAATTAGCATCATCACAATTTTAAAGTCCATAAAGACCAAGAAAAATATAATTTAAAGTTTTGTGTCATGTCATTTTACGTAACTTGAAAAAGTGATTTTTTGTTAATTAAGATATGACGTTGAAATTTGTGTAAAAACGTTGGACTTGGCTTAAAACAGCGTTCCATGCAAAATCAAACGAGAGTAAAAAAAATATGCTGTAGATCTCAATGAAAACCAGACAACACATTTCTAGGCACTGAATTTAAATTTAGCTAAAAGTGACAATCCTGAGACAGGCAAGTACGGCAGGTAATTATAACGCGGATTGAGCTGTAGATACACTACTGCTCCTGTTTATACTATGTCAGTGTCTTGGGGAAGGGGGTTTGGTAAAGCACGAACATAATTTTCATGAAATGATTCAGTTATTTCGTTCGCTAAAAGGGGTCCTATCGTAGCAAAGTATTTTGTTAAATGTTTGGCAAATATCACGTGCTTCCGTAATGTAATTAACCCTAGATTACTACTCTACGTCGCAGAGGCGCCCACGTTTTTGATATTTTGCTCTCTCTTTTTATCCTTCGCGCGTATGGCATTCACGTTCAAGGACATCTTAGTCATCGCTAGCACGTGTCGCAGGACGGTGGTTGCGTTACGGTAAGAGTGCTAGTTTTTTAGATATTACTACCCTTGGCGCTCCAAAGACGTAAGAGTAGCTTGTATGTAAGTTTTGCGGTCTTAATCAAATTGTATGTAAAATATTTTTTTTTGTTACTTTGTTAATTTTTTTAGTTAATTACTTCATAATTTACAATTTATAAGAGAAGTGTATACTTAAAGTTGTTTTTTTTCAATTTTTAATGAGAATACTGTTTAATTGCCCAAGTTCCAGAAATTTCTTCCTAAGATTTATTTGATTAAAGATTTCATAATGAAAATATTATAATAATTGTTTAAAATTATGTTTTTCACTTTTTAGTAATATACACAATTATAAAAACCGTCCAAACATATCAATCATACTTATAGGTTTTGATTAAAATCATTATCAATATGATGCGCCTCGCGGGCGTATGAGTAGTTTCTTTGTATGTCGCAACATGAGTAGTAATGTAGGGTTAAAATCAACCATTACTTGATGATAGGTGGTTTTGGAGTGGGGGGTACAACATAATATAAATATATAATAATATTGTAGGCTCCGTGTGAGTTAAAGATGGGTTAATCGTAACGAAACGTTTATTTTACGTAACAAAATAATACAAGCAGGTAGTTACCTATATTCGCTGTACAAAAAAAACCATTTTTAAAATTAAATACTGAAACAATGTACATATTTTACTTAATAAACCTACTGATAATCATTTTACAACAGAATGCCGTCGCATTCCAATTGTCAAGAATCCCCTAGGAAGCTGTGCTTCTCGAGCGACGTGAGTAGTAACTCAGTACAATAGTACGGAAGCGAGCTAGACGGGTGTGTAATATATGCTTTAATAACAGATAGTATACTTTCACTTGAAATAACGTTCACATCATATAATTTTCGTATGCTATAAAAACAAATGACCTAATGTCATGTGATCTAAAGTTACATGTAATATAAACTTCTTTTACCCTAATATCATATAGTATAACGTTCATTTCAAATAATTTTCAATTTGTATGGTGCTGTTTTAATATGACTTAACCTTCATTTGACCTAATTTTCGTATTTACTAATTTTCAGCCAAAATTCTGTGAAACTACTAATGAATAGGTAATGCGCGCTAAAGGTAACTGTTTTAACCCAACCTAACCCTTTTGATGATTCTCCAAAAATAGAGGGGATCTGGCACTCGAGAGAGTTGGAGGGGGGTTACGAAAGTAGTAGGCTTTTATAGACCAATCAGTTTTTGCAATAATATTCAAAAAAGTAGACGTTTTAAAATTATAATTAACGTTACTATATATAGATTTTGAATATTACAGTAATTAAATATTATACTAAATTAATATTAGTTTAAAAGTGCATTACAGAAAATGTTAATTAAGCCATTTAAAATTAGACAAACTGAAATTAAATCAATAATTCATTATATCATTTCATCGTTATACTAAACAAAAGTATAATAATATCAAATGAAATTAGGTCATGTAAACGTTACACTTTCTGTTATTATATCTAATGGCACGCACCTAGCGAGACGTCACTGGCACCACCACTACTAAGCCGATATTGATTGACTGTATTGATAACTAAGCATTGGAGGAGCAGCGGGAGAGTCCGGGTGCTGAAGGGGCGGCGGGGGCCTAGGCTTTCTTGGTCTCGTCCGGCATGAACGAGAGCACGATGGCGAGCAGCGCCGTGTACGTGCCGGCCACCAGCCCGACCAGGCCCACCACAAACAGCACCACGTCCTTGATGAACCGTAAGTTGCGCGGCCCGAACTTTTCCGGATACGACACGCATATCTCCATGATCGCTGGGAAGCAGATGCCCAGCGCCGACAGGCACAAAGCTCCGAACAGCGAGATGAACAGCCCCAGCCGCGGCACGGCCACCGCCAACACAACTGGAACAGAGAGCCACCATCTCACTAACTGTTTTACTCTTCATCACCAACACGCGACACATCCATGCCGAGTGAAGCGTATGTATGTGGTTCGTAAGCGTGCGTGCGTATGTAATAAATGGTAACCGATCGGCTTCAGTTCCCAACAGGTCGGCATCTACCATTTGAAGTACATGACGCGACTTAAATCTTGCTATAGTGGACCCTACGACTCCAAAATAATTGTGTTAAAAACAAGCAAAAATATACACTGTTTTAAACTTTCACAGTTTTTCACTACACTTAGGGCCAATTTTTCAATCGATAGATAACTTTTATCTGAAGAGCAAATCTGACAATTTGGCAGAGTGTTCATACAAAACCTGATAAAAGTTAACTGGCGACTGAAAAACCGGCCCTTAGTACTTACGAGATTATATCCGTGATTTTCCTTTGTTTCTACGAGTTCCCTAAATTAATTTACAAGCAGTGGACAATAATAATTTATGTGCCGATCGTGGAAATGGAGATGCTTTCTTAAACCTGCAGGTTCGAAGAGTTGAAGACGCGCGTCGACTATTAGTATTGTGCTGCTGATAATCTACACCTTGGGTCTTAGCGCTGTTTGTCCAACCGACTTCCAAAAAGAGGAGGTTCTCAATTCGTCTGTATTTTTTTTATTTTGTGTTTGTTACCTCAGTACTTTCGACTGGGAGAACCGATTTTGGTGCTTAATATGGATGCGTCATATTATGTCTCTCTGTCCGTTCTTTATGTATGTATACAGCACTCTTTTCCGAAGCTATACTAATTATGCTGTTGAGACTTGGTAAAGGGGAGTGAAACTTCCATACATTGGGGTCAAACAAAATGTTTATAGATACTGCTGCCATCTGTGAGTTTGAAAACTCAAACTTTTCAACTGTTTGAGTGTTTTACAACTGTCATAAAAAGAACAGCTACTTTGGACAACTCGTCGATGAAGTAGCCTAGCGGTGACAGCGGCTGCCTTGTGATTAATAGGTTCCCAGGTTCGAATCTGCAGTCAAGAATTACTTTTTGTATTTATTTTGTTGAACAGAAACTAACAGTGCCATCTAACAGTTAAGGTACACAGTTTTAAAAACGAAAACTAAGTACTAGATGTATTCTGTGAACCGCATTAAGATTTTTATACAAAAAAAAAATACAATACATTTTGGGGGTTCCCCATACTTAGAACTGAAACTCATTTTTTTTTCATCAAACCCTTACGTGTGTGATCTATGGTCCAGGTCTTCAAAAATGACATTGGGGTTTCTTTTTTTTTTTCTAAATTGAAAAAAAAGCGAACTTTAAATGTTTTTTTCGCGCGAGAGACACTTCCATAATGATAAAATGTCCCTCCCGGTGTAACTTCTAAAATAAATGAATAATAAAACTAAAAAAAATATGATGTAGGTACGTACATTACCTTGTAAACTTCCACCGAAAATTGGTTTGAACGAGATCTAGTAAGTGGTTACTTGCTTCTACGGAACCCTCCATGAGGAGTACGACTCGCACTTGGCCGCTTTTTAAAACTATATGGGCCGGTTTTTCGTGCCTGACTGGCCAGGTAAATTCCCGAAACCTTATCTCATAAGATATCTGTGAGGTTTAGGCTTCGATCAATAATAGTAAAAAAGTCGTGTTTAAGATACAAATGGAAAGTTGATGTTGTTTGAAATTGTAAAAAAACCTTGTATGTTAATTCATGTTTATTTTTTATTTTATTTCGGTAAACTGACAGCAAGGCAGACACAATAGTTCAATCAGTACCTAAAATCAATATGGCCTATCACAAGTTTTCACAAATTGTTAAACAAAACGTAAATAAACTATAAGGAATGAAACTAAAAGACAGTGATAAGGATACTTTGCTTTAAGTACTCGTACTTTCTTCGTTCACGTGAAAGATGTGCTAATGTTATCTAGTTACAGTCTAATACCAAGCAACCTACTTGGCAATTGAGCAAAATAATACCGGTGGCCAAAACGGAACACTAAATATGCGACAAACATCATGAACATCTAGCCACTGGTGTTTCGCAGAGGTTTTTCCACACCACTAGTGCCTGCTAGAGGACCACCGTGTCAAGTTAAAATGTCAGAGGCGTTGTTTAGTTCGTCTAGTCACTAGTGTGTAGTGTATCGAGTAGCGATGATCGTGGTACAGGAGATCGCGCCCCGAGGACACTACAGCAGGCAGGTCATAGGCTGGTGGTGTAGGCGTTCCGGTACTTACAAGTGAGCAGGGAGAGGCCGACGCGCAGGCCGTACTCGGCGGCTCGCAAGCGCGCGGGCGGCGCGCCGGAGCTCGTGAGCCGCGGCAGCAGATAGCCGCGCCACACCACCTCCACGGGCACGTAGCAGTGCAGTCCGTAGCTGATGAAGATGGCCACCACGAACATCGCCATCACGCTCGTCGCTAGTCTGTCGACCACAACACACGCCGGTAAACATCTCCCAGCTTTTGTTTTCCTTTTAAACTGACTTAAAAAAAAGAGGCTTCTCAATTCGACCGTATATGTACGTGGTAAAGTGTTTGTGATAAACCTACTTACAAAATAAACATCATTTACCATTTAATGCAAGAAATGCAGCCACCAATGTTCTATCGAAATTCAGTGGTTTTTAAGGAAGGTCGATTTTTAGTTTTAAAATCCCAGATTAAATCATTTAGGGCCGGTATTTCAATGCCACCTTAACTTATTGCTTAAGTTAAGTCCTGCATTTAAGCTAAGTGTCATTTTTAGAAGACAGAAGTGTATTTCAATCCGGATCTTCCTCGCCTTAACTAATCTAGGATAAATCGCAATATTGCAACATAATAAACAGAATATGTCATTTTTCTATTGTCATCCTACTACATTGTATATTTTTTTAAGTTTTAAAAAGTTCTAATAAAAAAGTTTTAAGTTCACGACATTGTTGAGTTGTCTGAACAATTGAGTAGTATCACGTAAGTACCTGCCTACCGTTTTCGCTCTTTCTCTACGATTTTACAACTTGGCAATCACTCAACTCTAAAATGTTTTTGTTCAGTAACTATACTTTTAGCTCGAGCAGTGATGATGAAGATATTATTGAATTTATCAATTATTCTACGACCCCACGACGTATACGAATTTATAGCACATGAGAGACTAATTTTCAGAAATGGAAAGAAGGTGAATTTTACGAGACGGCGGGCCTGTTTGCCGGATTGCCGCCATGGGATCTGAAGGCGATAGTCACTACGCTGCCGCCGGGGGGAAACTCCCCTGCCACGGCAAATCGCCGCTCAGCGGACAGACCTCCGGCGCGATTTTATGGCAATCGCCGCTCAGCGGACAGACCTCCGGCGCGATTTTATGGCGACATGGAGAGAGCAACTGTCGCAACCCCGTGCAGGGCACGCCACGATAGTGGCGGTGAGTCCCCTCTTTAAGGAGTGGCTGGAGAGGCGCCACGGCGTCCTCACCTTCCGCCTGACGCAGGTCCTCACCGGACACGGATGTTTCGGGAGGTACCTGCACCGAATCGGGCGGGAGGAAACGCCCGGGTGTTTGCACTACGAGGATCGACCGGAGGATACGGTGGAGGTCTGCCCTGCGTGGGAGGAGCACCGCCGTGTCGTCGTATCGGCGGCGGCGACCTCTCGCGTCCGGCCCTGATTCAATCCATGGTCCGGAGCGAGACGGAATGGGAAGCCGTCACCTCCTTCTGCGAAGCAGTCATGCTAGCGAAGGAGGTGGCGGAACGTGAGAGGGAGATAGCCTCTCTTCCCAGCCGCCGAGGGAGACGCACCGGGCGTCAGGGGCCACGTGGTGGCTACCGGCCACCGAAGACGCGGGCCTGTGGACGGTTAGCAATGGGCTATAGCTAGCCGCTCGTCCGTCTAATGACGACAGGCTGTATAGACGACGCGTTCGTTTTCCACGCGCGCCTCAAAGAGATGTCAGCACAGTGAAAGGGCCCGCAAGAGCCTGCCGGGGTTGCTCGAAAGAGATACCGCGGCCCCGGAACGTAAAGGGCGAGGAAGGAACATGGATGGGTTTAGTCAGTAAAAGTCTGACACCGCCCGCGCCGCCCAGAGTGGGAGAAAATATTTGATGATTTCCCATCCTAAAAAAAAAGGTGAATTTTACGACCGATTTACGTTGTGCTGGAACAGATAAGAGACGAACTCAAATGGCCCTACTACGAGGTAATATTTCGCAAGGATGTCTGTACCTACATTTAGGTATATAGATTCCTCAAAGCCTTTTTTTATCCTTTTATCAACTTACAAATATTCTATATGCGGCATAAAAAACCTTTTTGCAGGTCAGAACCACCATAAAGCAACTTTTTTTTGAGGTTGACACACGCTAATCTCAGATCGGAACTTAAGCGACAGAAATCTGTCACTAGTTAGGGTGGACTTTATGTGCCGCTTAACTTTAATCCAATATTGAAATACACATAAGTCGTTCTTAAATTGAATCCTGGATCACTTCGAGATAAGTTACTATTGAAATACCGGCCCTTAATAGTAGTGTATGCGACTGTGCATAATGAAGGGCATTACAACACAAGTGTGGGTTTAAGAAACGAGCCGAAGGCGAGTTTCTTAATAGCATCACACGAGTGTTGTAATGCCTAATTATGTATAGCTGCATACACTACTTTATCTACCCAAATATCATAAGGGCTCTATGATGGGTTCAGGAACCATAGGGAATAACGAACAAATGACAGCTCGAAATGGTGGCGTTTCGGATATCTGACATTTTTTTTTAAATCATAGGCAAACGAACAAAGTCAATATTCTTGTGTCACTCCAGATCAAAATGTTCGTGCGATTTATAATTAAAATCATACTGAATTGGGGTTTCGTATCGATATCTGATTTAATGTAGATACTAGAATAGCACACTCACTTGAATTTGACACCTGTTCCAAATTTAAACTCATAACCTACTGTTTTCAGTAGGTTATGAGTTCATAACAGTTCCGTTTATTTCTGCTGGTTGGTAATGCTGGTCATTGCCTATGGTTTTTGAACGCATTAGAGAGGGTTTATGATATTTGGGTAGATAATAGTAGTTTATGCGACTGTGCATAATGAAGGGCATTACAACACAAGTGTGGGTTTAATAGCATCACACGAGTGTTGTTATGCCTAATTATGTATAGTTGCATACACTTCTTTATCTACCCAAATATCATAAGAGCTCTATGATGGGTTCAGGGACCATAGGGAAATGACCAGCATTGTTACTTGGCCCTTGATTTTTGTGGCAACAGGTTATTAGTTGCATTCGTCGCTGCATTTACGATAACTGGCGGAGTGTTCATGTCAATTTCTGAGTCACTATCACTCATTTTCGACAGAAATAAAGAACTTATCAGAAAATTTGTCTACTCGTAACTGGATTACTGGAAATAAAAAGCTAACGAACAAATGACAGCTCGAAATGGCGGCGTTTCGGATATCTGTCATTTTTTTTTTAATCATAGGCAAACCAACAAAGTCACTATTCTTGTGTCACTCGAGATCAAAATGTCGTGCGATTTATAATTAAAATCATACTGAACTGGGGTTTCGTATCGATATCTGATTTAATGTAGATAGGTACTAGAATAGCACACTCACTTGAATTTGACACCTGTTCCAAATTTAAACTCATAACCTACTCTTTTCAGTAGGTTATGAGTTCATTACAGTTCCGTTTATTTCTGCTGGTTGGTAACGCTGGTCATTGCTTATGGTTTTTGAACGCATTAGAGGGTTTATGATATTTGGGTAGATAAAGGCAATTTACGGCGCATATGTACTGACATTTGTACTTCGTTATTATCATAGCTGATGTTGCAGCAGACCTTTACGTCTGAAAGTATTAGTGGAGGGAGCACGACTGTTCAATGACTTACCGGAAGAAATAAAGAAGTGTAATAGTATTAACATATTCAAGAGTAAATAAAATAAAACATGTATGTACCCATCTACCGTCGCCATCGCCCCATTTAGAAGTAACTTTGTATGTCATTGTCATAATGGAACTGTTATTTAAAAGGTCTTATGAGAAATAAATATCTTATAACCTAAAAATCCTAAACTTTTATCATCTCTAATGAAACAATTCTTTTTTTGTAATTTTTGCCATTCCTTAAAAAAATAAATGTTATATAGTGAAAAAAAAGATTACTACGCCGGATGAGCCAATTAATATAAAAAAATCTTGTCTTATCAGCAATTTAAAATAGTATAAAACTTATTGAAAAGTTATGAAAACCATTTTGATTTAGTACAGGAAGGAGTGCATCTCATAAAAGGTTTTCGAAAATCAAATTAAAAATTTCGTGAACACTATTTTATTTTTAAGAGGAGGAGTTAGTGGCTAAATAATAACAGCCGCTCGGCCCGATTGCCTGAGTTGGTCCCGGCTGTCATCCCGGTTCTCCATTTTGGCAGTCGTTACAGGTAGTCAGTGGTCGTTACGAGTATCAAAAAGGGTTACAGGGCATTGAAAACTTCATCCACATCGCTGTCAACATAGGAAAAGTGCCCAGAAGGCTGGCAGTTTTGCCAACTTGGATAGTAATGCAGATTTTTTCGTCAAAAATAGGCCCCCCTTCTGGTCACATGAAGAGATTCTTAACTTCAGTTAAATACTTTGCCTGACCGCGTTTTTAAATAAGCTCTTTTCAACCGACTTGCAAAACGAGGAGGTTATCAATTCGTCTGTATTTTCTTTTTTTTGTGTTTGTTACCTCAGAACTTTCGACTGGGTGAACCGATTTTAATGATTCTTTTTTTGTTTGAAAGCTGGTGCTTCTCGATAGGTCCCATTTTAAGTTTTTATCTAATCCGTCTGATCTGATTTAAATACAGTAGAATAGTTTGTAATTAATGATAGATTTTAAATACCGAAAACACATTTTTCGGACACCAGAAGCGTCGCACGTTCCTAGCAGACCTTGTGAGAAAATTGGAAATGAGGCAAAAAAAAAACTTTTTACAAACAGTTAGATAATCTTTTTTTCGACATTGATGCGAAAAGTTAATTTTAATATACTGATTAGGAATCTTAGTACATGAACAACCTCATTGCAAATACGAGTAGGTTTAAGGCGACTACAAGAGCTAAACGCGAGTTTTATAATGCCTGAAAGTATATGATTCACTGCAGTAAACAAAACCAGAAAAATAAATAAATAAATAAATGTCGCTGGACATTAACACACAGCGCCATCTAGTGCCACACTAAGCAAGGCTTGTGTCGTGGACATCAGACAGTTGATAAACTACATAAATTACTTTTTTTTTTTGTAAATACATACGTAAACAAATGCCCACAAACATTTGGTCCTACCGGGATTCGAACCCAGGACCCTTAGTACGTAAGGCAGTCTCACTACCACTACACGAAGTGAAGTGACGAGTGTCATACATTTATTTAGAGGAACCTGCCTCGAGAAACAAGAAAACATTCAATAAATTTTCAGAAGATGACTTTTATGGCACCTATGTCAAAGGTAGATGTACTGTTTTTACAAATTAGTTTTCGGAGGATACATTCGTTTCTGAGCTATCAGAAAAATATCAGTTTAACATCCTCAATGGCGTCGATTTCTCACAATCGGCACTTTATGGTGTAAAGGTGGAACATTTCAAGGAACACTTATAAGTTCGATTTCGGTATTGGGTCAAATTGTTACAAATGAGGTCTAGTAACCCCATTTTAAGGCCCGCACCCAATTACCAATCACTCTGTATAACTGTTTGAAAGTATTTCTGCTGTTTTCCTAGTTCGCTGACGAAGTCAATAATTAGTTATTGAAACAACACGTTACAGCATAATGAAATTGTGTGTCGACAACAAAAAATACGAAATTCTTCAGGATATTATTATGATAGCATGATAGTGTTTTGAAAACATAATACAAGTAATTTGACTCGATAAAAAACAAGCATGAACTTTTGGGGCCCAATAATCGCGCGTCTCCTTTTTAAGGAAATTTGCTATATGGCAACTTCGCGTGACCATACGGCTGACTCGTTTTTTGGCAAAAGAATTAGCATTACCATTCAACGTGGCAATGCTGCCTGTCAATTGTACAGATTGGTACATTCAAATTCAAAAGCGATTTTCTACTTCTGTATTGATTAACGTTTATTTTTTCGCATAGCATAGTTTGTTGGAAGCCAAATGTACTGTTACGAAATAGGTCTTACGCTTTGAGATATCAAAGCAGAAACCGTTGTTCACAAGAAAAAACTATTTTGCAATTTTGAGTGAATTCTAGGAACATAATTGCTTGTCTATTGGTAATGAAGCGTTGGGTGAAGCGTATGTCGGCCAGGGCTGCGGGAGTGTTCGAAGGAGATACCGCGAAGTCGTCGTGAACAATCACAATGCTCATTACTTACACGCATTATTCCCTTGCAAGAATTGAAAACTTCGTTTGTATCAAACCAAGTATTCAATTCTTGCAAGGAAATAATAGCTTGTTCGTTTGCATTGCTTGTATTCAGTGAAATTGGTGATTGTTTTGGCTAACACACTGCAGTGACATAACTAAGCTACTACAGCGGGGTTTCAACGTTTCAATTCTACGGATTTGATGTTTTTCAGTGCATGTAAACGGTCAACCATACATGTGATAGGTATATTTGTTTATTAATGAGATGGCATGCCGAACGCCTTGCTTTATTTGAGCACTCTGATATAAATTAATGTGTTTTAAAGTAGAAACACTGGAATCAAGTAGGTATCGTATTTATTGTAAGTACATTGCTCCTAATGAAGTGTTCACCTACTTATGACCCAGTGAACAGCAGGGAAGGAGGGAGCTCGCGGTGGCTCCGCCTACTGCATTCCCCGTACCGAGCGGGTACGATCTGTTGTGATCATTCGACCTCGTTGCTGTATCCGACGAGACACACGGTTATTATTCTATTTCTGACTGACTGTCTACTCGTACGAGTACGAGCCCTACTGATTCACATGATCGATGATTAACATCGACCCGTACGGCTTATTAAGCCACGAGCTCCTCTCATATAACTAACAAAGTGACGTATTTAAAAAAAACCTAATGATTATTGACATATTTTCACTACAAAAGTATGAATTTGTTGAATCTTATAACATTGTTGAAACGTCGGGTTGTCAGTAATTTATCGCTTGTTGGGTTAATTCAATAGGCCCCTCGGTCTTACTTGTTTTCAAGTCTCATGTTACATTAGGTAGCAAGCCTATGGCATCAACCGGGTGCGGCTTAGACTCTGGGCAACTAATGAGAAACAAAAAAGAGTGTATACTGACGGTCCGTGCGGCAGGTCGAGCGTGATGGAGTCGCTGCATTCGGACACGCAGAACACGTAGCCCAGAGCACCGACCACCACGTACAGCAGCACGATGATGGTCATGCCCACGTTCAGCACGCCGCACGGGGAGCCGAATGCCTTCGGAGTCGCCATGTTGTTCTCCAGCGCGATCACCTGCCACACACATATGAACACCCATGACGTATTCCCGCTGGGACGTCATGGCCTACTTACGGGATGGTAGATGCCTCATTATTAAATACAGCTAACTTTAAACTTCGACAAGTAAATGCACACGAAATAATTTAAAAATACAGCGGGATACGGTAAACGGGGCAGTAAGGGGAGAATACTAACTCAACTGCAGCTACACGAAAACGTTTTTAAGAGTCCGTGCACGAAAACTCATTTTGAACAATTTTGATGACCAGAGCAAGGCAAGAAGAATTTAAACCTTATTTTTAGTTATTACAAGAGTCGAGTTTTTATTATTGTCGACTACTTGAAAACCTTAAAAAAAAAACGATAAAAACATTTTTTTTTTGCTGTTTCTGTCTTTTTAGTACTCTAACCCTGGTTGGTCCCATGGAAGCTTAAATGAGTATTAGAAACAGAATCGATTGGTGTTCGGTCCAAACCCAGGGCAAGGTGTGACCGAACCTTCCGCGATTCGCGGAGACAAATCAAATTGCCCTTATGAAGGTAACTTACCTGGTGCCGGTGGGCTGAAGGGGATGACTAGTCCTTGATCAAGCCGGCTCTGGTACTGTATGTCTGTGTGGGTATGTGTAAAGTGATGTGTGGTCGAGTGGTTTACCAGATCCGACTATGTTTCAACAGACGCTGCCCCAGCAGCGTATAACAGGTCTGGACGAAGCACAATAATAGTTCAACTGCACAAATGCACGTCAACTTTCACAATTTTAATGTTTTATTCAATTTCGCACGCGGGCTAAGCCAACCTCAAATTCGGCGCGGACAATTAACAAATAAGCCCGGTCTTGATCACGACAAGACAACAAAACGTCAAAAAAAAACTGTCAGATGCCCGGATGACAAGACATATGCGTTCGGAAACACGCATGGTACGAAACATCTACCCCCCCCCGGACGGGCCCACCCGTCCGCTAATCAATTGGAAGTCTTGACAAAGTTGCGACCGCTCTCCTCATGACTGATCCGTCTACCAAAACCTCAGCAAAACGAGGGACCCCGTCGGTGCCAGCCACCAAATTAAGAATGCGCCCCCGGCGCCAATACAAAGGCTTAAGGTTGGCATCCTTAACCAGGACGAGGTCTCCGATCTTGGGCGGATGAGTTTTGTCCGTCCACTTGACGTGCTGCTGGAGGATGTGCAGATACTCTAAGCTCCAACGCTTCCAAAAGCTCTGAGCGAGCTGTTGCACCAACTGAAACCGCGATAGCCGATTTGGCTCACATCAACAAGAGGGTACTGCGGCAGGGCGACAAGTGGCTGTCCAATCAAGAAATGGCCCGGTGTTAGAGCCTCCAAATCGTTCGGGCCTGAAGAAAGCGGGCACAACGGGCGCGAATTTAGCACAGCTTCAATGCGGCAAAATACCGTAGTTAATTCCTCAAAGGTGAGAACGGTGTCTCCCAACAATCTCCGCCAGTGCCCCTTTGCCGCTTTCACCGCGGCCTCAAAAATACCCCCCAATGGGGCAGGCTACCGGGTCAAACAACCAAGTGACCCCTCGGCGGGCCAATCTATTACCAATGTCAACCTGGCTCTCATTAAGGAAGGTGTATACTTCCTTCAAATAGTTGCTTGTACCCTTATAGTTGGTACCGCAATCAGACCTAATCAAAGAAGGCAACCCACGGCGAGACACAAATCTATCCAAGGTCGCTACAAAGGCCTCTGTCGAGAGGGAGGTTACCAGCTCCAGATGCACTGCCTTGGTTGATAGGCAGATAAAAACGCACAAATAAGCCTTGACAATCTTACTATTACGAAGGGTGGACGTCTTCACCGAAAAGGGACCAGCAAAGTCCGTTCCGACGCCAGCAAAGGGCCTCGCCTCATTGATACGATCAGCCGGCAAGTCTCCCATTAGGGGCTGCATAGTGGAGGCCATAGTTCGATAGCACGGCATACAACGGAAGACGATGCTACGAATGGTACGACGAGCCGACAAAATCCAAAACTCTCGTTGCAAAATGGCTAACCGAGCATTACAACCGGCATGCGAGTTCTTGATGTGACGATCGGTCACCAACAATTTAACCAAATGGCCCTCCTTGGGCAACAAAAGGGGGTGACGGGCCCCATAAGGAAGACTAGAGTGCCTCAGCCGTCCTCCAACATGCAAAAGACCCGTGTTATCCACGAAGGGATTCAACTTACTGACGGCTCCCGACAACTTGACCCTACCCGCCTTCAATGTCTCTATCTCCCCTTCAAAGTGTGCAGCCTGCACAGAGCGGACCCAAAGGAGGAGTGACTCCTGTCGCTCTTGAGGAGAGAGAACCGGTGACAGGCGCTTGTCCCCTGGATTCCTAGAATTATGACCAAAGCGCCTGATCCACGAGGTAACGTTCAACAATTTGTCGAGGGAGCTGTACCGATTTAACAAAATTTCAGGGTCAAACGGAGGGTCCCTTGTCCCAACAGCGAACACCTTAAGTCCGGGCAAAGGATCCGACATCAAGACTGGCGTTCGAGGCCAATCATCCTCGCGGCGAGTCAACCAGGCCGGTCCCCACCAAAGGGGGTGAGCAATCAAACGGGGGGCCATGCACCCGCGTGAGGCTACGTCGCCGGGGTTCAAGTCTCCGGGCACGTGCCTCCAAATCAAAGACGTTTCAGAACTCTGAATCTGAGACACTCGGTTTGCAACAAAGACCTCCAAAGAGTGGACGGACGTCTTCAACCAACACAAAACAATTTGACTGTCCGTCCATGCGTAAGAAGCCCGAATGTCCACAGTTCCACCCAGGGTATGCGCCACGTGGTTCAGTAGCCGCACGGAGGGGGGCCACCTTGCTCTTGGCCATGATATATCCATATTCGTGTGCTTCTTTTTGCGCTCAATCAATGCGTGGTCGGTGTCAGCCTCCATGTGTGTATGTCCGAGTACGAGAAATTTATGTTCAATAGCTTAGATATCAACTGTGGAGACAGTTTAGCAACTAGCATTAACATTGTTACTACAATTGAATTTTTGTTTTGCCCAGGACAAGAGTCCGAGTACATAATCAGCTTCTTAGCGTTTGGGTGTAAGTTTGGTAGTTGATTGATGATAATCGTAGAGACAAGAAGCAATATCATTAGCACCTCTATTTCCCTCGCACTCCGGCCACATGTAGCAAAAAGCCTTGTTTGTTTTCAAATCATGTATGGTCAAATTAAATGTCCACAATTGTCGCTCATAAAATGAAACATTTGTTTGCAAGTACGGGGTTGGCAGACATTGTTGCAAATCGAATGTTATGACAGCTATATCTTCGCAAGACTGAGCTAGTTGTTTATCTGCTTTTTTCTCTTCGTAAGCGGCCTTAAAAGCCTCTTGATGTTCCCTGAGCGTCTGTTTTAGAATTTCAACCTGATCTCCGGATGCGTACTTGAGTTTCATATTTATGCTGTCACATTTTGAACAAGTGTCAACCGAAGGCTTTTTGAAATACAAATTCATGCTTTCAAAGACGTTTTTAAAGATAGTTTTGCTTACCGGACCATCAGTCTTCAGCTTGTATAAGGTATAAAGAACTTGAAGGTTTAGCTCAGAATTAAAAAACTCTATAGTGGTTTGGTTGCGGCCGTAGTGGCTTTCTGTGCAAGGGAAACTAGCAATATGAGCTTTTATTTCCTCTAGTTTAAAATCAGGAATTGACTTATCAACTCGACTTTTGCGCTGTGGAAGATGACCGCAATTGTCTCGTAGTTTCTCGCATACCGTTTGCAGATATTTACTACTTTCATCGAAAGTCTTCAAAAAACATTGTTTGCAAATTGTATGTTTTGTATGATCAAAACTATAAACAAAGTAACGAAAGCTGACGCTGCGTTTTTTCTTTGGGGAAATCTTCGAGGATTTTTTTTGGCATATTTCAATACATTTCGAAATATAATTCGTTCTATTTTCGTAATTGCCTAGACTCCAGTACTGTTCAAAAAGTTTCTTCCTCAAATCCTGTGGTAGCCTATCTTTACATTTTTGACGACAGTTTTGAAGTTCACGAAGTTGCCGACGTTCCTTTGTTTTCCCTGATGAAGTTGTATATTCTAAGCCAGTATTACGAAATAGTTTTCTCTTTGCTCTATCCTGTCTTCTCTCTTTGTCACTTTTTCTCGTTTTCCGGCACTGTTAAATCCGTTGCGTTCCCAGAAAGAGCAACCAGGAACGGAATTCTCTGATGTGCTCATGGGTGACGGTGGTGTTTCTGGAATCGTAATATTGGAGGTTTGTCTCATCAATGACGACGCAGCAGTTCTTTTTTTTTTAACCGGTATTCTTTCATCATCAGTGGATGAACACAATTCATCAGTATTGCAAATATATTCATCACTGCTAGAAGATCCAAAATCGCCATCATCAGATGATTCTGATATTCTCAAATCATCGAGTAGATTTTTTGAAGAATTTTCTTGAGTCTTGTTCGTCGTATTATTATTGAAAACTGTCTGTGCAGATAGAAGAACGTGAGTTAGACCAAAAAAGACGTATATTTTTTTTGATAATGCTCATGTGAAAATCACAAAAAGGGTACAACTCGAGTTATATCACTTATCACAGGAGGCACAGAACTATCCCCACCATACCTCTGCTCAAAGCGGGACCTCAAGTCAGCGGGGAGCAACCGCAGAATGATGTGCACCAACAGATAGGACCACTGGTCCACCGGCAACTGCAAGCGTCGCAAGGCGTTGGTCGCCGAGACCAATGGGTTCAATAGGTCGGCGCGCAACGCCGACACGCTGGCAATGGCCGGTAGGCCCAAAATCTGGCCGATGTGCACATCAGCCAGGCAGCGCTTGTTCTGATACCGCCGGGAGAGGAGCTCCAAAGCAGTAGGGTAGGCTGCGTCCGTCACCGACAAGTGCTGCACCAAGGCTCGGGCCTCACCTTCCAGGACAGACAACAAATAGGCCAACTTTAGGGCAGGTCTGAGGTCCGAGCGCGCATCAACCAAACTGTCGAACAGGTTCAGGAAGCCCAGCCAGTGGTCCAAGCGACCATCAAAATGTGGCAGTTCCAGAGTGGGCAGTCTACTCAATAGTCCGGGGGCCGTAGCAATCGAGGCCTCCTGCTTGGCCTGGACAGACATCCGGCTCTTCAAAATTTCCCGGGCTCGCAGAGTCAAGGTATCCCCCAGTGACAAGATCTGGTCATAATCCGCAGCAACCTTGTCACGGGCTGCCTGGCCCAACAGCTCCAAACTCACATCCCCGATGAGCTCGTTGAAGCGGGTGAACGTAGCGTCCACAACGCTGAGTCTCTCCTTCAACTGCTCAAATCGAGCAAGCGTGACCTCTTCTAGGTCCACACGCTCAACTGTGGCCGCAGCTGAGGTGAACCATCTTAGCTGTGAGATCAAACCAGCGGCCGCCTCCTTTACAGCCTTCAGTGAGGCCATAGCAACCAAACCTTATTATGATTTCAACCACAAGTCAAATACAATACAACAGTATTAAACTATCACAGCACAGATAATTATATCTACCAATACACTGAACACAATATTCTTATATTACCAGCACAACAGAAAGGGGGTACTTATGTGTGCCAATGCAATTAATTTTAATTAAATGTGAGAGCCCGGCTGACAACGGCAACAAATCAGTTCAATGTTCTAGACTTCCAATCGATCAGGCACAGGTAGGTTGTCTTGTTCACTAACCACGCTCTGCTACCAAAATGTTCGGTCCAAACCCAGGGCAAGGTGTGACCGAACCTTCCGCGATTCGCGGAGACAAATCAAATTGCCCTTATGAAGGTAACTTACCTGGTGCCGGTGGGCTGAAGGGGATGACTAGTCCTTGATCAAGCCGGCTCTGGTACTGTATGTCTGTGTGGGTATGTGTAAAGTGATGTGTGGTCGAGTGGTTTACCAGATCCGACTATGTTTCAACAGACGCTGCCCCAGCAGCGTATAACAGGTCTGGATGAAGCAGAATAATAGTTCAACTGCACAAATGCACGTCAACTTTCACAATTTTAATGTTTTATTCAATTTCACACGCGGGCTAAGCCAACCTCAAATTCGGCGCGGACAATTAACAAATAAGCCCGGTTTAGTACACAATTAGGGGCGTTTCGTCCAATCAACGTTTAATCACAACCAAAAATCTTGCAAACAAAGGAGATTTTCTTAGATTCGGTAATTATCTCAATCAATCAACAAAAATCAATGTGAATTCGTAATGACAACAAAACGTCAAAAAAAAACTGTCAGATGCCCGGATGACAAGACATGTGCGTTCGGAAACACGCATGGTACGAAACAATTGGCATAAAAGCATGTTTTGTGTAAAATGGTAATTTTCTTGCTTCATTTTATTTTCGTGCAGCTGCAACGGTTATGGTAGTTCCTCTTACTGCTCCGTTGAACGTATCCACTCTGTATAACTAGGCACACTGCAGTGTTACAATCTCTGTAACACGTGGAAAACTTCAAAAAAGTCTGACATTGTAGCCTGTGACGTTCGCAACGCAATGTCGAATGATGATGAGATGAAAAATAATAATTTTTGATATTTATTCTTTAGCAAACATACACAGATCGCGTGGCGGCTAATTGTTATTATAAATAAGGATAGCGACGCGCGGGCATAGGTCGCGCAGCCATCTGCAGCGCAGACTCACCACTCCGACCGCCGTAAGCGCGAACAAGATGGTGCCGAAGAACAGCGGGAAGGTGGCGGGCGAACCCCAGTAGTCCAGCGGCGCTGTGGACTTCTTGTTGGTGACCAGGTAATAGACTACAATGCCCAGCCCAATGAACGTTAGCACGTTGGCGAGGGCAGAGAAGGGCGCCAGCAGCTTCAGGGTCGGGATGAGGTTGAACAAGATCAGAGGCAGCAGGATGATCAGCATGTGCACCTCTATCGGCAACTCGTACGACGGGTCGGTCATCTGCAGACAATCAATGCTTATAGAGGTGAAGGGTGGCATTCCTTCGACATTAAACGTTATTAAAAGGCGTGCGGTTGCGTCATTGAGTATGCGTGGTGGAATTGCTTCATGATGAATATTGACGTAAGGAAGCTGCCACGACGCCGCCCCACTTAACTCAATTGTATCGGCCGCGCTCCCACGAGCGCGGCCGAGAGCGGCCGAGTGCAGTCCGAATCGTACGCAGTGCCCCAGTTCATGATGATAGGAACAGGATGTAGGAGATTAAAGTATGAAAGGAGAAAAGCTGAGATACCAACCTTTTTTATGTTATCAGCGATGAAGACGATGTAGACGCAACATATCCCGAGCTGGTAGACCACCAGGAAGACGTCGACGGTGATAGCGAACGCGCCCGCGTACCGGCGCCCCGCGGGCGGGCCCGCCTCGAGCGCCACGGCCATGGACTCCGGGTATGTGAGCAGCGGCGCGCGCACGCGCTTGCATGCCGCGTACTGGGACCCCACCTGCACAGAGCACAGGGCACGCCGCGTCACCTCTACAGCGTACATACGCACTGCTTGCCCAAGCACACTCACTGCTTTTCAGGCTGTTTGGACTTTTACCATGAAAATAAAAATAATTTAGTTCGTTGCTTAAAATTTTTTTAGACGTCAGGTACTTATTGTGTGTAAAACATCAACGTCACCATTGACCATTGACCGACCGAAGATAAATTATTGATGGGACAGAATTTCAAAAAGTAGGTAGTTTAACAGAGATACTACATGATGCGTCGTTGGTTTGTTGCGAGTGTTGCTACGCCCTAACATTGAGGCAGGCTATATGAGCTAGATCAGGCTCGTCCAACATACGGCCCCCGGGCATAGGTGTTTCATCCGGCCCGCGATCTAGATAAACTTTATAAGACATCAATAAATATTGCGCGAACATTGTTTAAAAATGTCCCTGAGTCAGTTATCCGGCCGGTTTGGTTAAGTCCGGCGAAGCTTGATTTATTTCAATTTAGAGGCTTGCATGTCTTTTAGCCCGCTACGGTTACAAAAATACTAAACTTGGCCCCCCATAAAGTTATGTTGGACACCCCTGAGCTAGATACTAAAAACCCAATTTAAGTTATTTCAAAAAACTCCATCTTAATTATATTATACTAGCTGACCCGCGCAACTTCGTCTGCGAGTGAGGGTTAGTTTTTATTTAAAAAAAATATATCCTATGTTACTTCTAATACCTCCGTGAATACCTATGTGTACAAAAATTCATGATGATCGGTTGAGTAGTTTTCGCGTGAAAGCGTAACAAACAAACTTACATTCACATTTATAATATTAGATAGGATTGGACACCCTGTCTCGTACAGTCACGTCTAATAATATGTAAACACTTAAGAATTTTTTAAACTGTGTATCTCCTAAAGTACTGATTCAAATTTAATGTTATTATGTACATAGTATTCTGGAACTCATATTTTTATCAAAAAGATCCAATCTCCTAGTTACAATCGTTATTTCTCGCGAAAATAGCTATAATACTAAGGAAAGTGTATACATATTACTAGCTGTTGCCCGCGACTTCGTTCGCGTGAAAATATTGATGGGTCATGTGTGAGACTGCATCGTTCGAGTTGTCACAAGCGCTACTGAGCATGAGGTCCTGGGTTCGATTTGCGGGACGGGCAAAGTGTTATTGTATTATTTGTGCCCGGTTGATGGGATTAAGCTAAATGTGCGAAATGTGGGTGTAGGATTCGATACACCTCTACCTAACAGTGGCGCAGGGTGAAAATATTGTCAGGGGAAGCCGTAGAAAAAAAAGGAAAACTGTTTTTTTTGCTTCTGTTAACTTTTTTCTCCGTGTTAATTTTGACCTCATTTTCACTATCAGCGACACCAAAAACCACGGAAACGACACCCACGATTAAAAATCCAAAAACTTTCGTCACCGCCATTTTTGATTTCATCTTCATTCACCAAAAGTAAGATCAGAAATGCAGAAGAGAAAAAAAAACAGAAATCAACAAAATAAAAAAATCTAGTTGGTATCAAATACGATATCGACAATTACTCATTCTATCTCGTTCTACAATACATAATTTATTTATTTATTTAAACAACACATACAACTATTATTACAGGTTTAGGTACCTAATACAATAGAGCAGTTATATTTAAAGTTAAATTATTTATGTTTTGAATAAATTAATTAATTTGACAAACTAAAGTAATTGCGCAAAATGCGGCCCGTGTGAATTCGCTCAGTGTACAATTGAAGCAATCAATCTGTTGTGACACCATATTGAGTGCACGCAGCGCGCGCGTCAGCGGCGCGTGCTGCAACAAGTTGGTGCGAGCGGGCGGCACCCATAGGAGCGGCGGCTGCCATACTTTCTTTTTCTGCTCCTGCCGTAAGTCCATAATCTTCGGCTTACCTAGGTCCCTACAAAACGGTAAGTACTGCCAGCCGCGAAGTCACGTGTGCTATTAACTTGTGTACGGCCTATACTATTAACTTGCACTGCTGCAAAAGGTCTCTCCTGCTGCTGTTATTCGTGAACGAATGAACAACTACAATGCAAAACTTCATCCCCCCTTTTACCCCTTTGTGGGTTGAAATAAAAAAAACTAACGACTTACTAACTTTGATACTTTTAGGTGACTCAAAAAATAAAAACTTTAATTAAAAACAAAATGTTGCTCTTTCTTCACCCCTCAAGGGTTGAAATTCTAATAAAGCCGTTGCGTCAGCTTCCAATCATAAGCCCAGATAACAAATTTTGTACTATTTACGTCGAAAATTAAGGATTTTCAAATACAATTTCATCCCCTTTATAAGCCTTCGGGGTGGAGTTATCAAAAACGCTGAAACACGCCTAAATTAATTTTCAATCGTCAGCCTAAACACAAAAATTAGAAGATCCTAACTTTAAAACTGACGGACTTTCATATAAGCTTCCATCCCCTATTTAATCCCCTTGGGGGTAGAATTGATCAAAATCCTTTCTTAGCGGATGCCTACGTCATAACATCTACCTGCATGCCAAATTTCAGCCCGATCCGTCCAGTGGTTCGGGCTGTGCGTTGATAGATCACTATTAGTCAGTCAGTCACCTTTGAATTATATATATTTAGATTAGACGTGACTGTACACTGTTATAAGTAAAATTTGCTCATCGGCAAGGGTTTTTTTTTATATTGTATCATACATAATTATATGTATGATACAAAACTCGCTCGCTCGCTCGCTCGCCCTCGACGCGAACAGACGTAGCCTAGCGTGTACAAAATATTATTTACAAATACTCATTATTTGAAGTGTTCGAAACTAGACCTTACTGTGATATTTTAAGGCTAAATTTGGTTTGCGGCTGGCGTCATCACGCCCCGAGTGACCAAAGACGCGTGCCCTGTGTTACAGTATATGCAATATTGTAAGATGCAATCATGTTGCGCTCACCAAATGGTATAACTTTTGTATCGGAACCTGAACTCTCACGCACAGAAGATTTCGATTTCGTTGCGTTGAGAAAGAGGACTCACCCTGATATGGAGGAACACTGCAAGGACATTCAGGAAATGTTTAAAAAACTCAAAGAAGACCAAAACTCGGAGTTCCATAATTTATCCAAAATTATAAGTGATCAGAATAAAGAAAACATGACTTCAAGTCAAGCTCAAAATAAAACCCTGGAAGAGAATACGGGTTTATACAAGGATATAAAACAAAGATATGACACTTAACTATTAAAAAACAACGCTGCTCTTAACAAGACTTGAGGAACAAGTAGACGCCTTTCAGCGAAAACAGCATGAAACTAAGATTGAGATTAAAAATGCACGCATTGCCGACAATGAAAATTTGATTGAGGTGGTGAACCAGCTACGCGGCTCCTAAAACGTAAATTGCACCCCAGATCAAGTACGTCATGTGTACTGTAAAAAATCTGGTCAAAACAAAACAATATTTGTTGAGTACCAAAGTGCACAAATGCGTGTTAACTGAAACCTATCAGGTCTTACAACATGAACAACAAACAAGATAAATATAGCACTAAAGCACTCAAAATATATGTACACTCAGTCAGTGTACATTTCAGAAGCTCTGACTCCAACTGCCAGGAAACTCCTTTACCAATCCAGAGAGTTTAAAAAGAAGTAAGACTTCACGTTCTACTGGGTTTCTAATGATGTCGGTCGGGTCTTTGTTTTTAATTTTTTTTTTTTTTTTATGTTGGATTTGATTTATTTGGTCCTCTGTCATGTAACGGAACGTTACTCAAAATTGTCATTCAATTGCACAGATAAAAAAGAATGTCTGTTTTGTCATGTACGACTTTGGATGTGCGGGGGGCATGTGCGGGCGCGGGACAACAGCAGTGAACGAACTAGTTCACCCCGTCGGCGGCAAAAAATCTGGTCAAAACAAAACAATATTTGTTGAGTACCAAAGTGCACAAATGCGTGTTAACTGAAACCTATCAGGTCTTACAACATGAACAACAAACAAGATAAATATAGCACTAAAGCACTCAAAATATATGTACACTCAGTCAGTGTACATTTCAGAAGCTCTGACTCCAACTGCCAGGAAACTCCTTTACCAATCCAGAGAGTTTAAAAAGAAGTAAGACTTCACGTTCTACTGGGTTTCTAATGATGTCGGTCGGGTCTTTGTTTTTAATTTTTATTTTTTTTTGATGTTGGATTTGATTTATTTTGGTCCTCTGTCATGTAACGGAACGTTACTCAAAATTGTCATTCAATTGCACAGATAAAAAAGAATGTCTGTTTTGTCATGTACGACTTTGGATGTGCGGGGGGCATGTGCGGGCGCGGGACAACAGCAGTGAACGAACTAGTTCACCCCGTCGGCGTCATCTCGCAGAGTGCGCCGCCAGTCGGCAGTCGTCTTTAAGCTGTTCAGAGGGAATACTTATCTAGGCCTGTCTAGCGCTTTAGCAGACACGACCGTTGATTTAAAATCTCTCTGGAAATTTCCATCCGACTGGATAATTGCCAAGTTGCTTGATTTTATATTAAACTCAGTGTATAATCCCGATTTAGGGTAATTCTTGAATAATAGCACACAAAAATTACGCACATCATAATCATTTTATATTTAAATGTAGTTTTATTTAATATAAATTCTAAACGCCTAACCGTTTCCTAACTGCAAGTTATTGTTACATTTCTTTGCTCAGCTGTTTTTAATGTAAACTCCGTTCTGGTCTGTATCACCCCCGTCAATACTGCTACTACTGGGTGGGTATTACCTCCTGGTGGACGTCGGTGGTACCCCAGCACGGAGGTTCTAGGCTGAGTTCTGATCAGCTGGTATGGTGGTTCCAGGTTTTATGCACAGAGTTTACACTCCGAGTTTATAGCCTTCCTCGATGAATGGACTATCCAACGCAAAAATATTTTTTCAATTCGAGACATGCGCTCTTGAGATTAGCGCGTTCAACCAAACAAACCAACTCTTCTGCTTTATAATATTAGTATAGAGTATTCTAATAGGAGACATTAACATTAATATCCTAGATAATACAAAAGCGGTGCTAATTCTTACTAGGTGGGTGGATTTACTGGCCTCACATAGATTATTGCCATCCCATATCCTCCCGACCAGAAAAGAAGATTGTCTGGATCACTGCTTTCTGAAAACTTTGGGTTTATCTTACACTATAATCTGCGAGTCCACAGTCACAGATCACTCAAGTGTTATAATCTCGCTTTCAAAAAATCTAATCACTCTAGAAAAACAAAAACTTTAAATAACTAGATTATCAGGCAGTAATTTAAGACCTAAAACAAATTAGCTGGCCCTCCATTCTAACAACTGATGATTGCAATACAGCTACAAATGTGCTTCTTACCACTATAACAGATGCAAAGAATAAGCATACAACTTTATGTAAACTGTCTCGAAGGAATCGGGCCCTAAATTCTTGGTTATCACCTGGTCTATGCCGCTGTATTAGAAATAGAGATCAACTTCATAAAAAACTTCGCGAAAACCCAGACAAAGTAACTTAAAATATCACTTATAGAAGGTACCTTATCACATGTGATAATTTATTGTAAAAACTTAAAAACAACTATCTAAGGTAAGCATAAAACAATTTAAAGATACAATGGTCCTTATTTAAAGATGTTTGCAATTTCACTGGTCTAAGTAATGACAACGAAAAACTGCTAAATCTCAATCATGATCCACAGAGCTCAATTAACCAGGTAAACGGGTACTTTGCAAATGATGGATACCATTTAGCTAATGATATACAGAGTAGAGAACCGGGATTACTAAAGGCTCGCTTCATCGGGCGCTCTACTACCAACTCGCTCGTCCTCTTGCCAACGGATATTGATGAAGTAAAAGCCATCATATTGAATTAAAAAAAATCGAACGCTACTGGTTATGACGGAATTCCAATTTGATTGCTTAAATCAGGAGTAGATACTTTGCCTCTGCCCATAACTATGATATGTTAACAATTCATGGCAACGGATTTTTTTCCAGAAGTCCTTATGAAGGCTTTAATTGTACCTTTACATAAAGCGGGGCATAAAGACTGTGTTTCTAACTATAGGCCAATATCGCTACTGCCTTCGTTATTTAAGGTATTTGAGAAAGTTATTAATAAAAGATTGACTCGTTACCTTGAATCTCAGAATCTTTTCTCAAACGATCAATTCGGTTTTAGGGAAAACGGGTCAACCAGTGACTCCATTAAACACCTAACTTCTACCATTGTGAATAACCTCGATAAAGGAAGGAAAACTATAGGCATTTTCCTGGATTTAACGAAAGCATTCGATACAGTCTCTGTTCTCCTGTTTCTTGCAAAACTGTTACATTTAGGAGTTTGTGGAATACCGCTTAAATTACTTAAATACTATATGTCTAATAGAACACAATGTGTAGGATTAAATGGCTTCGTGGGTAACCTGGAGAATGCGACTTTTAGTGTGCCTCAAGGTAGTGTTGGGCCAACCTCATTTACGTAAATCACCTATGTGGTTTACAGCTGAAACAGGGCCGAGTCATAGCGTACGCTGATGACACAGCCTTTTTATTTAGTGGGAAAACATGGAAGGAGGCAAACGAGCTGGCTAACGAAGGGTTCAGACTGGTTTCGCAGTGGCTACAGTCAAATCTTCTAACTCTTAACACGCTTGAAACTAAATACATACCTTGTAGCATAAGAAAGAGCAGCCAACCAGCACACTTGTAATATGATAGTGAAGTGCTCTTGCCATGAACTTTCTTAAGCTTCGTCATTAAATTACCTTGGTATGATCATTGATCAATATTTAAACTGGCAAGAACAGATCTCTTCACTTACGGTGCTTTTGCCCGCCAACCTTATCATTGTTTGTGTATCTTTGGTTGTGCCAGTCAATTATAACTTACTCTATTGCTGCTTAGGGATGCTGCCAAATCCGTTCTTATTGCTTTAGAACGAGCACAACGTGCTGTTCTTAAGGTGATGAGTTATATGAAATTAAAGCACCACACTTATCTATTGTACTCGGATTTTTCAGTACTTACAGTAAGGCAACTATTCGACTAAGACTTAATATTAACACAGTCCAAAAAGACCTGATTATACAGTAAGAAGGAGGCCAGATATTGTTTATTCTGTGCCTTACTTATAATTTTGAAGTTTCACATCTCACTGAACTGTGATGATACTAAAAAATACTTAAAATTTGTAGTTAAATAAATCACCAAAATTTGCATCACACACACAGAAATACATAAATGTACATACTTTAAGTTACTATTCATTACACATACAACGGACACTTTTGAAACAAAGATAATCGCTGATAATTAAGACTTTCTTTTATAATTCAAGAATTCCTTATTTTTGATAATTTTAACTTTAAATATTTGTTCAAAAAGAAAACCAGAGACAAAGTATGCCTCTGGTTTACTTTTTGAATTGGCAAACATTATAAAGTATAACAACCAAACATAATGTAATAAACAAACGAAGCATCTAAATATTTTGCTTGTACTATGTCAACTTTAACATCTAGGTTTATTTTCTAAAAAAAAACCTCACTATTCTGTTTGCCTACCCCTAGTTTAAGTAATATTGTGTTTTGCTTTGCTCTTATTTCCTAAAACTCTGAAAGCTATAAAACAAAATAGTATTTTGTCACAAGTATGCTACCATGAGTACAAACAATCACAGAGAAAGAGGAACACTGGTCCACCGTAATACAGTCTATACTAGCACGGGGAGCAGAGTGAATCTGTTCTGTATTAACAACATAATTTTCATCCCCCCATCTCGGAAAGAGTATTTTTGCTCTTCGATATCTGAGTGCAAAAGCCGTTTTTATCGTCATGAGGGTAAAATAAATTTGAATTTAGAACATCGTGTGCACTAAGCATGTGAATTCAAAACATCATTAAACCTATTTACTTCTACCTCTATGGTGCCGAATTTATCATATTTTTTTTTTAATTTGTTGAGAACTCAGACTCGGAACCTTCTTGGTGTACTTTTTTTAATATGTTTTGCGCGCGCCATTTTCTTTTCACGTCATATTGTTAACACCTTAGGTTAAAAACAAGGAATCCAACTTCCTAAAATGACCACTCATAATCCTCTCTCGAGGAAGTTTATTTGACGCCAACAGAATTAACTGAATTTGTTAATAATGCATATTTTTTTTTGCGTTTATTCATTTCCTCGCTGAGGTGGATGAAAAGTTACGTGTTGCACTCGAGTGCAAAGATTTTTCACCTCAAGCTCTTTTGATTCCCTCGCTAACGCTCAAGATTCTAAGTTTTGAATCACTCGCTTCGCTCGTGACTCAATTTTAGAATCTTTCGCTTGCTCAGTCATCAAAATTGAGCACGCGGTTAAAAATCAACTTTGCACTCTTGTATAACAAATAACTATTAATAAGTATCGACACGTATCAAACAGAAATGGTATCTATTGTATCATCTACTATTATTTGTACCTACGCTATTGAACTGTGCAAGGTTGTTATTTTTGATTTAGCAAATAAAGAAGTTTTTTTTTATACAGGATGACTGGGTCGGGAACTCGGGATCCGCCACGCCATAGCAAATTCGAATATAGTGGAGTCATTTTCTAATTACTGAACCTTACTTTCCCTAGCCAAAGTTTTATAGTTTAGGAGATTTGTCAATTTATAGACTTCATTGAGAGTTTTTCAAAATTTGACCTTTAAGCATTCATAACTTTTTTTTAATTTTTTTGTGGGTTTTTTTTTACTATTTGTTGGTAGTCATAAACATTGGTGATTAAAATACCTCGGAACTTCCCTCAAACTAGGGTAAAAAAATAGGATAGTATGTTTTTTAAAGAAAATGATGAGAAATTAAAATCATTACGATCAAATTCAAACTCAAATAAAAAAGCTACGGTGTTTCAATAATGATTTTTTATCAAAATTTATTCTCTGCCTTTCCAACGATATCAAAATTTTATAAAAAAAGTTGCTAGTTTCATAAACAGCAATTCAGTACATGCATAGTAGGCATAGTATAAACAGGAGCAGTAGTGCATCTACACTTCTACAGCTCAATCCGCGTTATAATTACCTACCGTACTTGCCTGTCTCAGGGTTGTCACTTTTAGCTAAATTTAAATTCAGTGCCTAAAATGTGCTGTCTGGTTTTCATTGAGATCAACAGCATATTTTTTTAAACTCGAAAAACTTAGAGGGGGGGGACATTTTGGATGGGTCTATCTTTCAAACGATTGTAACGCAATGTAACGCATTCAAAACATTGTTCTGATGAATGGATTGAATAGTACGGGTCGTAAAGGTGTATAAAGTTAAAATCTTACAATAAAAACTTGTTGCGTCTGAAATGGAAAGCACATTTATTATACCAACATTAGGTATTTATCATAAAAGTGGAGTAAAGTTACTAAAATATTATATTAAAAAAAACATCGTAAAACCACCAAAAAACTACGACTATTTAAAAAAAAATGTTCTACTACAAAGAGTGTGAAATTTACGATGAACACAATGTTTACTATTTGTTTTACCATATATTTCCTAAACTACTGGACCGTTTTACATGATTTTTGCATAGATATCGGTTTTAAGTCAAGTGCAACGTTTTAACTAATTTCAACGTCATATCTTAATTAACAAAAAATCACCTTTTCAAGTTACGTAAATATGTGACACAAAACTTTAAATTACATTTTTCTTGGTCTTATTGGACTTTAAAATTGTGATGATGCTAGTTCATCATAATACTATGAAGATTCCAATAAGATACCATAAAAATACTTATTTACGACATAAAATTATTATCACAAGTTTTCAAAAATTCAAAACTATACTAAGGCGTCACGTTCGTAAATTTTGGAAATCATTTTAAATTACGTATTTTATAACTTTAAGTATGGTTAGTTACTATACCTACCTACAATACTGAGAAATCGGCATAACTCAACGTAAACAAAGTAACGAAGTATTATAATATCTGTGACAAAGTCAAAGAATCTATTGTCAGATCAAGTAGGTACCTAACATTCTAGTGGGAAAGTAGACCTGCCTACTTCGTCTGTTTAATAGAAGACTAATACAACATACAAATAACTAGGTATCAGTAACTAGGTAACAGTAAAATTCCATCTACAAGGAATTTTACTGTCCGAACATCCGACTTTTTACGGTCCGAAGTGGCATGAAAAAAACGGATGATTGGCTTGTGCACTTGTCCGTCTATACTCGGATGATACGCCTCAGTTTAGGGTAGCTCTGTCTTTGAAACTACACGCCACGCACGCGAAATTACTCTGAACGATGAGTTTCTTGGAACGTCGGCAGTTCCGTTCCGGAATGGGGAAAAGTAAAATGTCGGACGGTAAAATTACGTATAGTGCACAAACTAGTATATATATTATATGGCGTGCCATATCGGACCGTAAAAAATCGGACTGCCGCCGGACAGTAAAATTCCTTGTAGTGCACAATCGCCCTTAGAGTGTGCGTGCGGTGACGTACGAAGATAGTATGACGCACACATACAAGCCGCGCGCGGTGCGTTTATATGAAGATATCCCCCTTCCCTTTTTATACTATGGTATAGGTTTGTTGAAGCTAATTGTGCAAAGAATTTTTGCAAATTTATAACTAGTTAAGTAAATATTCTTAGTGGATTTACATTTTTGTTATTTCAAAAAATACTTTTTACAATGTAAAACAGTAAAACATAGGAAAAAATACCGGGAATTTAAAATCCTTTGTCCTTATTTTTTCATTGAAGGCCAACCCTTTGGGGCCGGGGCCCGCCTGACGTGGAAGAATCAAGTGCAATGAAAAATTAAATATGGACAAGAGAAGAGTTTATTAAAAAAAAACAATAATTCTTGTTCAGTTATTTAATTTAGCTTGTCTTACCATCACGGAAATGAAGAAAAGATATCGGGCATTTATCACAAATCGCGGGCAGCAATTCGACCAAAAGTTTTGCTTTTGCTTCTCGATATCTTTTCCTATTATTTTTTCTGTTTTACATTGTAAAAGTATTTTTTTTGAATAATAAAAACTGAAAATCCACTAAGAATTTCTACCTTCTTAGGCGCTTAGACGAGCTAAATTTGCAACTCTATTTGTGGTGGTTCAAACTTCGTTTGAAATGCTGTTAGAATAAAGTTCAAATCAGCATGCACTACAAAGTGGTTGGTACGTCAGCCACTGCGGGCCAAATAGCGCGAAATGAGTGGTTTCGATCGATTTACAAAAAAACTATTGATTGGATTAAAAAACTGAAACAGTATCATGCTAATATATTGCTTGTAGAATTATTTGCCAAAAAATCAGAATGATCGCATGCATATTAGTATGTTTTTTATTGTTTGAAAGATATTTTTAGAGATAAGTTCGTGATTTCTTTTTATCGAGCCAAATTAATCCTGAAGAATATCAAATACTTTTTTCTGGTCTTGTTTATAGCAGTGAATCATATACTTTTATTAATTATAAAACTCGCGGTTAGCTCATGTAATCGCCTTAATTTGCTAAAAATACTTTGTTCAATTAGCTTCAACAAACTTATACTGGTTTTTTTTTTTAAAATTAGCAACTTGTTAAATAAGGTACCGTAGGAAAGGTGGAAGCAAGAAAACAAATTTTGATTAAAAAATAAACACTATTGAACACCGTAGCTTTTTTTTTATTTGAGATTGAATTTGATCGTAATGATTTTGATTTGGCATTATTTTCTTTAAAAAGCATACCATCTTTTTTTGTACCCTAGTTTGAGGGAAGGTCGGAGATATTTTAATAACCAATGTTTATGACTACCAACAAATAAAAAAAATATCCCACAAAAATAAAGCAAAAAAAAATTATGAATGCTTGAAAGTAAAATTATGGAAAACTCTCAATGAAGTCTATAAATTGACATATATCCTAAACTATAAAACTTTGTTAACGGAAAGTAATTGTAAGTAATGTTCAGTAATTAGAAAATGACCTCCTCTACAACGTGTAACAAAAAGGGTATAGTCATATGATAGGGTACTATGCTATAGACCATCAAACTGAACAACTTTCTCTATGGGACCACCATCGAAATTGTAAAAAAATAATCGGCTGTTTCATACATTTGGTCGTATAGTTATTGGAATTTAGTATGGGGCCGTTGTAAATTTTTTCGCGATTTACAATTACATTCTGTGCACGCAGTCCATTTATGTAAATCATACGGCTAAAAACAAAACTAATAATGGATGTTGAATAGTTATTACGAATGACGCGTGATATCAAGTGTTCACTAGCTACAGACTTGATAGAACTCATCGTTGCGCTTCCCGTTCGTTACGTGCGTTTTACCACGGTATTGATATATTAAGTATTGGATTCCTGAAATAATTACTAATTCATTTAACAGTTTATTAACTTGCGACGACGTAACGTACGAGCTTCGCGTGGCTCCCTTATAAGTGAAAGGGGGTTATGTGAGTTGTGCGCGAGTGAGCAAGTGAGCGAGTAGGGTGTATGACTCACGAGCACGTGAAGGCAGTGCGTGACGAGCGCCCCGACGATTACTGTCGCCAGCACCCCGGTGACGAGCCCGGCGCGCGAAAACGCCTGCGGCATGGCCAGGATGCCGGTGCCAAGACTGCACTTGAGCAGGTGCACCAACGTCTCCAGATTGCTGCAACATTCATGGCCGGTTTGTGAATTGTGACATTGACATTTACTACTTGTCAAACTCAACTTACAGGAGATCGACAACACCGTGGTACAATAACATGAACAAAACGTGGCCGATACTGATAAAAAAAAGTTACTGAGAATTTTGAAAACTGATTATTGTACTCGTACAGTAGATGTTGAAAAGAACTCATAACAAAATATTGTTTTCTGATTTTATGTGAAATAAATATTTTTAATTTAATTTAATATCACTTACTTCGTCGGATTCGGAAGACGACGATGCTCGTGAGGATCGTATGAGTCGGACGAGGATTGTCTGCAGACAGATACAACTTATAAATAACACAACTATTGACAATCGTTCGCCAAGATGATACTTAGGGCGTGACGTGTTGATACACATGCACAATTTAGTAAAAATGTAAATGACTCTTCCATGGAGTGTAAATGTGTTACAGTGCCAGAAACGAAAGGGCAAGTATTATTGTATTTTGTGTCCTATTGATTGCTCACTAGAGCTGGGTCCGGCGCTGTACGCCTGTACTCACGTGTATGAGGGCGTTGCTTCGCGCCCGGCTGCGTCCACGGGCTGCAGATGCACGGACTCCGACTTGTTGTGGTCCGACATCATTGTCTCTGACAACACACAATTTCATTATGCTGTAACGTGTTGTTTTAATAACTAACTATTGACTTCGTCAGCGAACTAGGCAAACAGCAGAAATACTTTCAAACAGTTATACAGAGTGATTGGTAATTGGGTGCGGGCCTTAAAATGGGGTCACTAGACCTTATTTGTAACAATTTGACCCAATATTCAGAAGATTTTGTAACACGAAATATCAGAGGCTATACTAACGGGCTATGACACAAGCAATATGATGTATAAAAACCTGAGGCGGGCGGGCCTACGCAAAAGAAACGACTTTCACCAAAAAATATAATACGTAATTTTATTAAATAAAAATATAATAATATTATATTTATGTAAGTATTAAGTAATTTCGATAAGGTGTCACATGAAATATTGACAAGCAAATTACGCGCATATGGCATCACCGGGTCTTTACTCTCATGGTTGAGTTCATATCTCGTGGGTAGATCTTTCTACGCGGTCATCAACGGTGTTCAGTCTGCCGAACGATGCATCTTGTCTGGCGTGCGACAGGGATCTCACCTGGAGCCTGTTTTATTTAATTTCTTTATTAACGGTATTCCCAATTGATTTCTTAACTCTTCTATCATTATGTATGCAGACGACTTAAAATTTGTTAAAATTATTAAATCTAAAGATGATGCGTCTGCACTACAGAGTGATTTAGACAAGCTTGTGCAATGGTGTGAAGCCAACAAGATGCATCTAAATTCAAATAAATGTTACCACGTTAAATTTGCGCGAAAACATAATCTTATAGACCAAGACTATTATAATAATAGAGTTACTCGTAAGATTGTGGAACTGGACACAATAAGAGACCTTGGTGTTATTTTCGACGGTAAGTTAACTTTTATTCCCCAGATAGACAATATAATAAAAAAGTCCTCTAAGATGGTAGGATTTGTCATGAAGAACTCCAAACAATTTAAGTGCGGTAAGACTAAAATTGTGCTCTACAATTGCTTAATACGAAGTATGTTAGAATATTGTAGCGTGATCTGGCGACCACATTATGCCACACACTCGTTGCGTCTAGAACGCGTTCAAAAGCGTTTTTTATGGCACCTGGCGTTTTCTAGCGGAATAACTAAAAAGTACGTTCGTACAGTAACAGATTTAAACATTTTAAAATGGTTTCGCTAGACAATCGCCGACGCATTAATGACGCAAGGTTTGTGTGCAAAGTAATGCACCACAAAATTGACGGCCCACAAATATTGCACACTTTAATTTCTGTGCCCCGTCAAGAATCCCTCGCAGTGCAATTACACCACTCTTCCCGCCGCAGAGAAGAACGGTTCTAGGCGCCAACTCCCCCTATGCGAGATTATGCAAGGTTGTAAATAGCTGCAGTGATCAAATTGATTTGCATTTTGACAGGTTGGGCAAACTGAAAGCCAATTTTTTTAAGCATCTTGCTAAATAGTTTAACTTTTCGTCCCGTTAGAGTATATTTATGTAAAATATGAGTTTGTTAAAATGTTATGTTCATTAGTTAGACCTTTAGACCTTTAGATTATCTCCTTGGAGTATATTTAAGTAAAATATAAGTTTCTTAAAATGTTATGTTAATTAGCTAGATCTTTAGATTATTATTATTATTATTGTTATTTTAAATTTTACTACATTAACATTGTAAAATTAGATTCATATTACAAATTGTACAACGTCTTTATGCATGCGGAGTTTACCTTTAAGTGATTGTTGCACTGTTGCATTTATATTTTGCATGTTACCCTAAGCATACAACCTGTGTAAACAATTGCTGGTGAACCAATAAAAATAAACAAAAATTAGAACTTTTACAATTACAATTTACAAAATTACAATTTGAATAACGAAATATGTAGGTATGTCAAAAAAAAACAAAATCAAAGCATTTATTTCAAGTAGGCCAACAACAGGCACTTTTGAATTGTCGAAACAGAGATCAAAATTAAATGTAGCTACAGTCCCAGTCACAAGACATAAAAACTGTGAAAGTGCTGTAGTTGCCCATTCCCTAACGTAGATCTCTATGGAGAAGAACGGGCAAGAAACTCCATGGACACTCTTTTAAATCAAATTATCTATACATAATAAAATCGTTGAGACCAAAAAATCTGTACATTGAAGATTTAAAAAAAAAACCGATCAGGGTGACTTAAAATAAGTACCTAACTGAACATATTAAAACCATTTATAAAATTCGTGTTTGTTTGTTTGTTTGACCGCACATGACGTAAAAACTGCTGGACGGATTTTGATGAAAACTTCACTAATCTATTTAAATAAACCCAGAATAACATTTAGACTAGAAATTATGGAAAATTTTGGAAAAAGGGGGTGAAAATGGGGGTAAAGTTTGTATGAAAAAAAAATTTTGATTGCTCTAGATTCATGAAACTTAGAGTAAATACTTATTATTAAAAATAAAGAAATACCGATTTCAGCATTTTTTTAAAAAATCATCCAGAGACGTAAAAAAGAGGGTTTTGTGTTTAAAATTAATTAACTTCATACACCTATAGAATAAAATCTATTGAAGTGGAAACCTTTAAAAGTTGCTGTAAATACTTCAAATCTAATACAGGTATAAATGTAATTTCTCAATTTTCTTGAAATTTCATTTTTGAAGTGAATACGCCCAAAATAGCGGAATTCTCGGAAAATCTTTCCTCGATATAAGTAGTTGGTAATACAGGGTGGAAACGGTAAACGGGGCAGTAAGCTACACAAAAATGGCCTTAGGTAGCAATCCGTAATTTTTTCACAAAATGTTTATCCCCGTTCACAGATTTAATCCTACTAATATTATAAATGCGAAAGTTTGTGAGGATGGATGTATGTTTGTTACTCTTTCACGCAAAAACTACTGAACGGATTTGGATGAAATTTTGCACACAGATGGTTTACAACCTGGAACACATAGGATACTTTTTATCTCGGTAGTAAGATTCCATGGGACAATTTTGAAACTTCACGCGGGCGAAGCCGCTGGCAGAAGCTAGTTAAAAAAAAAAGTACAGTTAGCAAGAAAATTGCCATTTTACATAAAACAATTTTTTTGATCCCAATCGATCTTCTTTCCGACACTAATCAAGAAGTTCTTCCAAACCAACCCAGGTTAGAGTACTCAAAAAGTCAGAAATCGCAAAAAAATAACTTTTAGCGGGGCAGTGTAGGGGAAATAGTTAGCCAGAAAATTGCTATACTTCAAATCATTTTTTGATGCCAATAATTATTTTTTATTTTACGTAAGACATAAAGCCGGAAAAGTTACAAATACATTACAAACGAGTACAAATCCTACTATCTACAAATAAAAAATCCTTTGTCCTGAAGGACTATCTGATGGAACAACGCACAGCCTAAACCGCGATTGTAGAAACCTGAAACTTGGAGGGTGTATTTTCTGTATAACGTAGGCATACGATAAGAAAGAATTTTGAAATTATACCCCTAAGGGGGTGAAAAGGGGGGGCAAAGATTGTATGGGAAAATGTGATTCCTTGGTCCAATCTACTTCCAACTTTGCAATCAACAATATTAACAGAATTGATGGACGCGTTTCATATTGCATTGAAATTCATCCCCTAACGGGGTTAAAAAGGGGTAGAAAGTTATTTTGGTGGTGTTTGTGTTGGCCTTCCTTCGATATTTTGATATAAACTACAAGTTATTTTGATACATGTTTCACAATCCAATCCGATTTTATTCCTAAAAGGTTGAACTCACATAAAAATTTGGTGCACAAGTTGCAAGTATTCTTTAAAATTGGAATGTCTCGAAAGTTACCGCTTTGAAGAGGTTTTGCACTTTAAGACACGGCGTCATAGCGTGGGGACGTAGAGTTTGAAAATTTAAATGGTAAGCAGTTGTGAGAGGTCCGCAACGGTTTACAGCAGCTATATCGTGTTGCGGCTCATTTAATGCACCTTGATGAGAACTGCAGACCTAGCTGGAGTATGACTGTCATCGAGTGTCTAAGTATGAAGATGTAAAGCTGTCAATAGAAGCCTTTAAAGCTAAACATGGTCATTTATTCTTATTCAAATAAATACGTTGTTAATCACAAGTATTTGATTTTGAACAAAATTGCCCTTGGGTACGTAAATTGACTTCAATGCATATCGTGGGAGATACACCGTTTTAAATAACTCCGCAGCAAAATAATGATCATGTACCGGGAGCGCATTTTCATTATGCGAAAGGATGTGTGTGATGTGCTCTTTGAAAATTGTATTATGGGTGCTTACGACCCACTCTCTGTAACCTTCCTCTTATGTGACGCAGACGAAGTTGCGCGGGTCAGCTAGTTGTTACAATAATCTTGGTTACATCATTCATGTTGAGAGGGTATATTATGTGAGAACAATGTAGCAAAATGTGCACGTTAAAAGTGTCCGTACTAAAAACAAAATAATTCATTCAAATAAGCCATGGCAACTAAGAGATGACCAGGCACAACTGACAGCGTTCGTTCACGAACATGACGCATGGATCAGCAACATTCAGTCCAACCATTTTGAAGGGAACTAAATGGTCTGACACACGCGCCATCATCAGCGAGACATTTGAGTGAGCATGACATTATCTCAACCACCAGGGCACATTCAAGTCAAAAATTAAAGTAGGTTTCCAGTGAATGATAGCTTTCTTGTACATAGTACTCACACAATATGGGCTATGCGTTTTGTATAATACTAAATAGATTGAATATATACAATGCAAACGAAATATGAAAACGGTTATTTATAATAATTAATTCACTTTCACTTTCACTTTCTTAAAGTGATAATAATTTTTTTTCAACAATATTAATTATTAATTTAAAACTTAAATTCAATTTGGGCGAAATATAATAAATAATTGGGACTATTTTGAAAATTATTTTTAAATACCTATTTGTTAAATTTTGGTAGAATATTGGCAGTTTAAATGTATTATTGAAAAAAAACTTTTTTGCAAAAAATAAAACCGACTTCACACAAAAAAGTGAAAAATAACTAGCTTCAGAAGTCGGTGACCTTTAGTTTCATTGATTTAGTTTTTTAATCACCGACTTCTGAAGCTAGTTATTTTTCACTTTTTTGTGTGAAGCCGGTCATATTTTTTGCAAAAAAGTTTTTAATTTTCACTTTTTAGTGGTTCATATGTGCTTACCCTTTCAAAGCGTAACGGCGTGATTTTTTGTTATGAACTGGTGTAAACAATAGAGAGACATGAGATTTCAGCGATCCCAGTACATTTGCTATCATTTATTGAGGAGTTCCCGTCGCCTATCTTCCGAAGTTTTTCATCAGATCTTTAAATTGAAATGGGATCACTCCAAGAACGCACTCTTCCTAAAACTACCCAAATCGCTTCTGGTGTGCCTATAAAATTTAAGGAATTCCCTCTATTTCTCCAGGATCCCATTAAATGGAACTTAACACATCTAACTGTCGGAATCTGGGTGTATTGTACACTTCTGCGTACTCCCTCAGAGCAAACAGGCGTGATGTTACGTCACTATGTTACATAAACAATAAACAAACAAGCGATTGCAGCAATTACTGCAGCTTTGCCCTGTATTTTGGAAGAGTTCCATTTATATCTCCGAAGATCAGCGTCAGATCTTAACCAAATTGAAATGGGACCACACGGAAAGCACCAGCTTTCAAATAAAAAAAGACTCATCAAAATCGCTTTACCCAGTCGAAAGTTCAGAGGCAACAAACATTGTCGATATCTGGGAGTATTGTACACATCTGCGTACCCCCTCAGAGCATACAGGCGTGATGTTACGTCATGATGTAGTATGAACAATGAGAAGCACCAGCTTTCAAATAAAAAAAGAATTATCAAAATCGGTTCACCCAGTCCAAAGTTCTGAGGTAACAAACACAAAAAAATAAAATAAATACAGACGAATTTATAAACCTCCTCTTTTTGGAAGTCGGTTGAAAATAGGACTTCATCTGAAGTAAAATTTGCACGTACGGTACGACATTCAATTTATTAATTACCCATAAAACCTGAATTAATCAACAGCTGGCAACAAAATAAACAAACATTTTAATTTATTAGCAAAATATTCTTAAGTGTGACATTTTGGAAACAATTAACTATCAAATTGGTGCTAATGGTGAAGATTATATTATTGATGGCTTATTTATCTCGGAATCTTAATACTTTATGCAATATACCTAATAAAGAACATCCTTAGAAAAAAAATATATTGAAGATATCCTGATTTAATTAACGTTGTACGTTTAACTTCTAAAATTTTCGACATTGACTATTTCGATTTTGAACTATTTCAAAAATGTGTTTTTTTTATTAGAATCAACATATTTGTTGAAAGTAAAATACGGGTACTTTTTTTGTAGGGAGCCGGGGGGAATGGGAATCAGTGGGCAATGGGTCAATTCAAAATGAATTGAACCTAAAGCTCTACAGAATACGGCTATGTCGCAACGGGTTTAGCTCTGTACCCCTCCCGCACTGGCCAATACGCCCGCCAGTTAGGCTCGCGTTACCGCGAGCGACACACGTGTCACAGGGGAGGAGTCGTTGTAAAATTTCGGAAATTTTGATCGTAAAAGTGAGTACCTATAACTGTTAATTTTGCGCATAAAATAATCTTAAAGTGTAGTACTGGAACTAAACTTATATGTATTAATGCAAGTTATTCGATTTTCTGATGTTTTTTCTGTAATAATTCAAATGTAGCAAACAAACCGTCATTGGGGTAATGAGAGTCAATTCCCCGGATCGTCTTTTATTATGATAAAACTTTTTTGTTCATTTCAGATGCTAAGGAACTGGACAAGAAAGACCTCTAAAGCGAGTTGGACTGCAGGTGACTTGCAGGCGGCTGCTGTACGCATAAGGCAAGGCGTCTCAATACGCAAAGTTGCCAAGGAAACTAGTATTCCTTTCAGCACATTACAAAGAAGAATAAAGGAAGATAAATTCATACCTCCAAGATTAGGGAGGCATGCCGTTTTTAATGAAGAGCAAGAAAATGTACTTACAGAGCGTATTTTAAAATTAAGTAATATGTTTCATGGTTTGACGACAAATCAACTAAGAAAAATAACATTTGAATGTGCTGAAAATTTAAAGCTGCCTCATAATTTTAACAAAGATACTAAAATGGCTGGCAGGGACTGGATTAAAGGATTTCTTCAGAGAAATCCACGGATAAGCATTCGAAAACCTGAGGCTATAAGTATACAGAGAATAACAGGTTTTAATAAAACCGAAGTAAATAAATTTTTTTAAACTTGGAAGAAGTCATGACCAAAACTTCGTTCTCACCTCAAGATATTTACAACATGGACGAGACAGGTATTACCACCGTCCAGGAAACCGAAAAAATCCTGGCTACAAAAGGTCAAAAAAGAGTGGGATCTTTGACTTCTTGGGAGAGGGGGAAAACGATTACCGTCATTTGTTGTATGAGTGCCGTTGGAACATTTATTCCTCCAATGTTTATCTACCCACGCAAAAGACATTCTCCACAACTTGAGAAGGATGGACCATTAGGTGCGGCATATGAAAATAATAATGGTTGGACGAATGAAGAACTTTTCTTGAAATGGTTACAACATTTCGTGAAAACCGCTAAACCAAGTGAGGAGAAACCAGTTTTATTAATATTGGACAACCATTACAGTCATTCAACCCTGGAATCATACAATTTCTGCAGAGAACATTTCATTACTGTGGTGTCCATTCCTCCTCACACATCACATATGCTTCAGCCTCTAGACGTGGTTTTCTACGGTCCTCTTAAGAAAGCTTATAACAGAGAGTGTGATTTATACATAAAATCACATAATTTACATAAAATCACGCCATACGAAGTCGCTGGGATTTTTAACAAAGCCTATATGAGAGTTGCTTCAGTAGAAAAAGGAGTCAGTGGCTTCGTATCAACAGGAATATTCCCACTCAATCCTCACAAGTTCAAAGACGAAGATTTCTTAGACGCCTCTGATGTTTCCTATGTTGAAGAAATTTCTGGAACAGTAACAGACTTGAGAGTTAATGAAGTTTCAGATAATCTTTCAGCTAACAACATTTCAGTAGCAACAGCATCAACTAGCAGTAGGAACGCTTTGGAACCACAACCTTCTACAAGTGATAATAATACAAATTGTAAACCAAATGATGGTATAAATCAAGTAAATAATCAACAGTAAATTCGACAGTGAACCTTTGATTAGCCTACTCACACAACTAACACCTCTGCCTTGCGTTGGAAAAGGTAAAGGCAAAGGAAAAAGAACACAACGATCAGAAATTCTTACTGCCACACCTCTGAAAACGGTTTTTGAAACGAAAGGAAAAGGAAAAGCATACCAGAGGCAAAGTTTTGAAGAAGATAAAAGAAGTAAAAAAGAACTTATTTAAGTCAAGTTCATCTGACGAATCCGCTGGTGAACAGGTTCCTTATGATGAGAGTGGTGATAGTGACGTAGTAAATATTGAAATCCCGCTAAACATCCAGCAAAACTCCCAGAAAGAGAGTGATCAGTCCGTGTGCGCGATATGCTACGAAGAGGGAAAACCGAGAGAAATCTGGTACCGTTGCCGTCTCTGTGCTGGATGGGCCCATGAGGCATGTACAGGATGTGATGATCCAAGTCGCTATCGCTGTGATTATTGCAATTAACTCGATTTATTTTTTATTCTTTGTTATAATTCCATTGAGTTATCATTTCTAACTTTTAATTTTGTTAATTCTTATTTTTTTGTCAAAAGAGATAATAATTTTGTTACTTTCTTCGTTTGGTAATTTTGACTCGTATTCCCCCATGGACTGACTTTCATTTCCCTTACATGTGGGTTATTGGAGTCAAATCTACTTTCTTGTTTTTTAATTATAATTACGTTTATGGCAATGATAGCCAAAAAAGACTTGTATAACTCGATACCTGATTAGTTTTTAAAGATAAGTAAATGTGAACAAATTATAAGACTGATCATTTGTGATTACAATAACGAGTTTTCCTTAAGTGACCCCCAATTCCCCCAGCTCCCTAATCTACATGTTATTTTTTATGAAATACATCACCCAAGTCTAAAAGCCGAGGCCGCACTGACAAGTTGTGCAGGGAGATTCTGAGAACTGATTAGAAAGGTTGAAGATTCCGGGGAATGGTTTTACGATGTAAACACCGGCTTTAACAAAAACAAACCATAGATCACCTGCTTCATAGGTACAAGGATCGTCTGCCCTGCAAAGTTGCATGATCTTGACGACCCGTATGCCATTTGTCACAACGGTAGTGAGGCTGCCTTACGTTCTTAGGATCCTGGGTTCTCATCCCCGTAGGAGCAAAAGTTTGTTTGAAGAGCATGGACATTTGTTTCCGAGTCATGGATGTTTACATGTATAATTAGCTTGTATTTACAAAAAAAAGTGTCAATGTAGTATATCAACTCTCTGGTGTCCACGACACAAGTATCCTAATGGCACTAGATGGCGCATAATAATGTACATCCATACACCACTAATTTTAATTAATACAAATACTTAAAGGACTTGTCAAAGATGGTCTTGTTATTATACACTCGAGAGCAATGAATCCGGGTCACTTAAAGAATGTTAAAAATCTCGGAAACTAAAAATGATAGGTTAATGCAATAAATTGTATTTAATAGACTATGTAATACTCCTTAAATGAAAGTAAAAAAAATATGAGTCACCATACATTTTATTAACACAAAATTACATAAAGAAAAAAACTGCTGATCTCTCCTTAAAACAAAAATAGGAAACATGAAATTTTTGAACTTTATTACGATTTTCTTGAATTTTAATACTTCGTATTGCCTCCTCGTGCTTCCATTATTGCGTTTACGCGGTTTGGCATGCTGTACACCAAGTTCCTTATACGATTTTGGGGAATATTCTCCCATTCCTCTGTGAGAGCAATTTTGAGCTCACGAAGCGTGATTGGGGGAGGGTTTCGTTGTTTTACGCATCTGCCTAGCTCGTCCCAAGCATGCTCGATCGGGTTGATATCCGGGCTGCGCGCTGGCCACTCCATACGAGTAATGTTCATCTCTTGAAGGTAGTCATTCACAATCCTACCTGTATGAGGTCGGGCATTGTCATGCATAAATATAGCATCCTCACCTAAATTGACCATAAATGGACCAACGTGATCATTGAGGATTTCTTCCACGTATCTTACGCTAGTTAAAGAGCCGTTTTCTATGATCACCAGCTCTGTGCGACTTTCAGAAGAAATTCCGGCCCACACAAGTACAGACCCACCACCGTAGGCTACTTTTTCTTCGATGCATGCTTGCTTGAATCTTTCCCCTGGTCTTCGATACACTCTGTGTCTTCCATCGTGCTTGTAGAGCATAAATTTTGATTCGTCGGAGAACATAACTTTTGACCAATCTTCAATACTCCAATTTACGTGGCTCTGGGCATATCTTAGTCTTGAAATACGATGCCCACGCTCCAGTTTAGGGCCGTTTGCAGGTCTAAGGGGTTTTAAGTTAGATTCAGCAAGCCGACGTCTTACTGTCCATGCACTTGGGTTACTTCCTCCGAGGCGTCGAAACTGATTTGTGAGTTCAGTTCCTGTGAGAAAGCGATTTCGAAGCATGGTGTTCACCAAGTATCGGTCTTCTCGTGCTGTGGTACACCTGGTTCTGCTCGTTCCTGGTCTGCGTAGGTTAGAACCAGTTTCTTCGTAACGTCGGAGAACTCTTTGTACTGTTGACAGCGACACACCGACAGTCCTGGCTGTATCGCGCTGACTCCGGCCGGTTTCCAGCATTGTAAGTATTCTGGTGCATTCTTCAGGCGTAAGCGACATAATTTCAGCTTGAATAATGAATATAGAGCACTATCAACATGGTTTATGTACCCACATATATGACAGATTACAAACAAAAGCAAAACCAAATGCTGTAATTTCGTAGTTCCATCTTCGAAAGTGGCCCTTTTTCAAATTTGATTTTTTATGATATAACTTTACAATAACTAAGAAGTTTTAATACCTTCATTTAAGGAGTATTACATTGTCTATTAAATAGGTACAATTTATTGCATTAACCTAGCATTTTTAGTTTCCGAGATTTTTAGGATTCTTTAAGTGACCCGGATTCATTGCTCTCGAGTGTATATTAATATGTGAAGTCTCAATAAATAATATTGATAAACAGCAAAGTTATTAGCGATTGTTTATATCCAAAAATGTTACTCAATGTATGGAAATATGATACAGGACAATCTTAAATTCTTATTAATATTCATTAATCGTTTTCCGTCATTAATCATCCGTCATTCAGTCATTCATCCGATCATCGAAGCGTCATTCAGTTACGTATCTACCATCATCATCATCATTCTCTTGTGCTTAGCACAATTTATTTGGGGTCGGCGCGGTCTCCTTCCACACTTCTCTATTTTTCGTCATTTCATCAGACACTTCTTTTCTTACCATATCCTTCTTAACACAGTACATCCATCGTTTCTTTGGTCTTCCTCTACTCAAATACCCATCCCCATTCATACTCAAGACTTTTTCCTCATTCTTCCGCATCACATGACCATTCCACAACAACCGAGTACCGCACAACTTTTCGGTCACCGGCGCCACTTTCAGACTTCCTCTAATATAGGTACTCATTCCTTACTTTATCCATTCGCGTAACACCACACATCCCTCTTAGCATTCTCATCTCCGCGACATGCAGATGCTTTTCATTCATCCCTTTTGTGGCCCAACATTCTGATCCATACAACACAGCAGGTATAGCCATTGTTTTATAAATCTTCCCCTTAAGTTTTAGGGGAATGCGGGAGTCGCACCGCTGCTGCCATTTCATCCATCCTGTGTTAATTCTGTGCTTTACACTACGATCTATTTCGCCATCGCTTTGCATGAGTGAACCAAGATACCGAAAGTCGGAGCAGACAAGAAGAGACGCGCCAACTAGCGCTTTGGTTCCAGACCTGGAGAGACCGCCATAATCGCAGAACATGTATTCTGTTTTGCTTCTGCTGATCTTCAAAGCAACATTCTCCAGTTTCTGTTCCCATTTCTCCAGTCTGCTTAGGATCTGAGGTCCAGTTTCACCGACAAGAACAATGTCGTCGGCAAACAGCCTGAACCAGCCTCTTCTTGGATGTCCGACGTCAAAGCGTCCATGATCAACAAGAAGAGGTAAGTACTTAAAGCCGACTCTTGATTCAAACCTACAGCCACACTGAACTCATCGGTGTTGCTAGCAGCTGACCCTTCTTATACAATCCGCCATCTCTTTCCAACATTCATTCACAGATTTTCCTTCCAAATCCAGCATATCCTTCATTTTGATCATCTTATCTACTACTTGACTCTTAAACATACTTGCACATTCTTCTTTTTCTATCATACGTCACTTTGTTTTGGGTGGGAGCCGTTCTTTGTTTCTACTGGCCGAGACACTAATGAATTTACCAATTATGGCAAATTTTCGTTGCCAAATATGGGATTTCTTTTTTTACTTTTGACTACACAAATATGATCAGTAAGGGGTTCGTACCCTTTACTGATACAGCCCCGTTTTTTTGTACTAATTAAAAATTAGGGGTGTATTTATTTATTCATTTATCTAATTTAATTTAGATAAGAAGATTCCTTAAATGCTTTAAAACATTTTAGGAATCTTCTTATCGAGAAAATGTTATGGTGTTGTGTTTTTAAACAAAAAATACTAAGAGCCTTAACACACTAGCGAGTTGCGAGCGAACTGAAAGTGGGGCGAGTGCGCAGTGAGCTCGCCGCGAGTTCGCAACGTGTGCCCGGCGAACATGCCGCGAAGAAAAACAAAAAGAAAAATTTATGATTGAACAAAACATGGATCGTACACCGTGACCTCGCTATCCACACACTCGCCCCGGTTTCAATTCGCTCGCAACTCGCTACTGTGATAAGGCCCTTATAAGTGTGCTGTATTAAGTATATTAATCATATATGTCTTTGGTTTGACGTTCTGTCGTTCTGTCTTTAGGATTTTGTACAACTTTTTTATTTTCTGCTTTTTCCAATAGTAACGTAACGTTAGTGATTTTGGAGTACCTATTCAATAATTATTGTCTCATTTATCATACGATTTGTTTTTCATACAAAGTTATCTTGTAAAACCCTTCATTTGGTTCCCCCACTCAATGGTATTCGATGAAAAACGATTTGGAACTACACCCAGATCGCTTAGTAGTTCTATTCCAATGTAAAAATAATTTCGTGTTCGATATCTAGCTCCGGTTGTGTTTGATTGTGTTGAATATGATGCTATGGATCTTGTTTGATAATGAAACCTCTTTAGGTTTAACAACGCAAAACCAAGTCAAAACATAACAGGGACATCTAGCATAGTTGGGGAGCTCCTATGACTACAAAGGTAGATGCTAGATGTCCCTGTTATGTTTTGACTTGGTTTTGCGTTGTCCAGAGGAGCTGAGCCTAGGAATGAGGAAGAACAAAGGGCATTTGTGACTGAATTGAACACATTTATTCTATACTAGCTGACCCACGCAACTTCGTCTGCGTCACATAGGTATATGAGAGAAAAAGCTCACAAAAGGAATAAATTTTCCCCGTTTTTGTAAGATTTTTCATTTATGCTCCGCTCCTATTGGTCGTAGCGTGATGTTATATAGCCTATAACCTTCCTCGATAAATGGGCTGTCCAACACTAATAGCATGCATGCTTCAATAGCGTACTTTCCCATTGAAAGTCATCTTCTAATGGGCCTCGTCGTTGTTATGAAATTATTTTGTTACGCGAGTTATTTTAATTCAGTTATATTTCCAAGATATTCATCTAAATGAAATGGTGTAAATGGCAATATTGGTCACAATTAAACGCTAAACACCGCCACCCGTTCCCTCTCATTGAGAGGAGGCCGTGTCCCAGCAGTGGGAACATTATAGGCTGATGATGATGATGATGAAACGCTAAAGATGACTAACGTATTTATTTTGATAAAGATTAATACTATGTCTGTAAAAACACCTTCACAAATGAAAAATTATTTATGACGAAATTTTAAAATCATAAAAATGGTTATTGTGCGTCAATCTTCAAAGATAGACATATGCTGTCGCGGCCTTTTTTTAGAAGTTTTTAAGAGCAATTATTCTTTAGTACATAATTTTCATATAACTTGTACTGTTTAAGCAGCGCACGCAACGGAAGCTCTCAAAAAGGAATCATTTTTCCCGTTTTGGCAACATTTTTCATTTATGTTCCGCGCCTATTGGTCATAGCGTGATGATATATAGCCTATAACCTTCCTGGATAAATGGACTATCCAACACAAAAAGATTTTTTCAATTCCAACCAGTAGTTCCTGAGATTAGCGCGTTCAAACAAACAAACAAACAAACTCTTCAGCTTTATAATATTAGTAAAGATAGTCACTTAAAAACATCTAATTTATTGGGATGAAACAAATAGCCCACCCGCTGAATGTCGTGTCGTGCACAGCTGCGCAGATTGCTTATCATTCCTTACTGACTGACATTGGTGTTGGGGAGTTTTCGAAATTTCATGGCAAAACATTGCGCACAGAAAATTTCACTTTCTGTTGCACCGCTCACAAAAGCTTTTTCAAGATCCATGTAACGAAGGAAATTGAACGCGCACAAACATTGTCAGTTAAGATTCGTTGTTCGGGGTTGGGCTGAGATTGAGATAAACTAAGATTAAAGATTATAAAGATGATATATTTCAGTAATAAAGGATAACAAATCAAACTAATGAGGTGAATAGGATGAGATAGAGTCGCGCCCGATATACTATCCAAAAGCGTACTGACTATTTTACTTAAGGTAATGCGCGGTGTCGCGATTACGCTGACATGCTCAATTGTTCGGTGATTGACCCAAACCTACGTTTTTTACACTTTTTACGCAAATTCATGTATTTTGACGCTGTAATTTTCAGCAGCAGTAGATATTTTAATTATTTGCTTACGAATAACGATAGTGCCATTCTCTTTCTTGTAAGTTGGAGTTACACATTTTCATTTTTCTTTTCGTGTAATTTACTATAAATAGTTCACGAACTCAATTTGCTAGAAAAACCGTCGTCGATGAAGTTTGTCGCTCAAATTCACATAGTTACATTAAATTCTTATAAAAGCTAAAATTACGAAAATGTAAGTTGAATGTTTTACTAAACTTGAAAGTTGGAGTTTTAGAGTTTCGTTAAATAGCCTAGAAAAGTCACAAAACAAATCGTAAAGAAAGCCTAAATTAAGCCAAACATGTCTTGATTCAGCGGCCATTATATTCCAAATAAACTCAATTTGATCCAATAAATTAATATGATACAAAACTTCGATCTTCAATGAATACGTTTCATTAGTTTTCGTTTGTCATTAAAATAAGACAACGTTACAATAAATAAAATTAAAGCAATCTAAATTCTGCATCAATTCAGTTCGCTCCTCAGTTTAAGTCATTCTGACGCTGGATGAGGAAAGACCTGGACACAAAATTTTTGTCAATAAAAATTCACTTGTGTATGTCAATCGAAATAATTTGATCAAGGACGTAATTATAAAAAAGTGGCAAACAAAATGTAGTTAAAAAAAAAAAAACAAAATAATGTGCAATCTTTAAGAGTAAAGATTGCACATTATTTTGATTTATTTATGGGAACCTCTTGATACCAATCACGCTGGTGAAGTTTATACAATATTTCAATTATTTATTCCAATCTTACTACGGTCATTCCACCAAAACGTTAATCGACTCTGTCTTTCTGTTTTGTCATTTTAATGATTAGACCGATCACATCCCTGAAGTTTTACTTGATAACTCAATTTGAAATGGTAATATTTGCTATTACCAACATAATATAATAATTATGATAGCGTAGTTTAAAATGCCCTAAGTTATACGGTTTTTTTTTATCTCAACGCTGACTCCGGCGTGAGGGAAATAGGACTGTTACCGGGTTTAAAAGATCCCGTTGTAAGACAATTAACAAAACTAGATTCCCATCTCTGGGTTAACAAGGACCCTTTGATTAGCCAACCAAAATCGTCAAAATGTGGGCTATAAATAACTGTTGATCACACTGTGCTAATTCGTAAAAAAAGCCATGAATCAAATATGTTGTAAGTTAAATAGTACATACAAAATGAGCGTTGTCCGTACGGGGTGACACTAGTACGCGACACTGTGGACACTGTGGACAACGGCGCGCGCGCAGCCGGCGCGGACTAGGACTAGCGACTAACTCGCACTCAGTCGTACTCATACATGCGCAATCGCCGCAATTGCCGTACACTTGCTCTGCATGTTGTATCGGGACCACCGGCAATAAAACAATCAACCCGCCAATTGTCCACTTAGTATCTGTGTAACAATCCGTTTCTTCCACGGGCAGTATGGGAGGTGCGGGCAGTCGGCACGTAGTGCGTCGCGTCGTACTCGCTTGTACTATACTGCAGAGCAGGCGTGTGACGTTCACAGATCGATGGAATAATTTTTGAATACTGAGATTCCACTATTGGTACGTAGGATTTCTTTGTAATATGCAAGTGCAATATCGCGAAGCAGACAGTCAATTTATTTTTTGATCTGAGAACCTTCAGGTTACTGGAATTTAGATGGTCAAAGATTTTTTTTTTTTTTAATCCATAAGCTAAAGTTATGCAATCGTTCTGTGCTCGATAAATCACAGCACAGGATGTCCGGTATGCGTATGCGGGAGAACAATGTTGTGCTCTGTTCCATAGGGGCACCACTTTTATATTTGTTTTAGCGCGATATTGTGTTCCAGATGATCTGTTAATAGTCATTTATCACCCAGTTATACTGCGCTCAATATTGCTCTTCGACAAATTTTGAGTTTGGACTCCTCAGTGTTAGTCCTGAAAGACAGTCTGTGCACCATAAGTTAATACGGGGAGCTTCCACGAGCTTGCATTTCAGTGCCATGGGCAACTCACACTTGTACAGATCTTTCATGAACCAGTAGGTTTTCCATGGGTATTCCGTCCCTGTGGTGACTTCGTAGTCCAACCACGTCTGGGAAGAGACACGTACTCACACTACACACATGACACAGCTCCAATAATTATCTGGCTTGCTTGGTAGAGCTCTTAAGGATGTATACATTTCATTAGGGTTCAACAAGTTTAAAACCCCTAACTTGAAGGGTCATTATTTCAAAGTAAGTATTTTTTTTATTGGAACGAAGTTTCTTAACGCGTATTACAGTTAGTGCGATTTAATAGAAATCGTCACGTAACGAAATTCCGTATGCTGTGTGTGTGTAGTATAATAATGTAATATTCCTCATTCCCTTTCAATATAGTGTACATTATTCTACTAGTCAAGCCCTTTCATTTGATACCCATATTGAGCGAGTTGTGAACAAATATGTATTCCGCCATTTTGTGGCGGCGGCGGCGGCCACCTTGGACTGATTTTTATCAGACATAGCTAAGACAATCCCGACTGATTCACCTTTCAAGCAAAAAAAAAACTAAATCAAAATTGGTTCATCCGTTCGGCAGCTACGATGCTACAGTCAGACACACGAACGACTTCAGAAAGGAGGTGGTTCTCAATTCGTCGGAACCTTTTTTATTATGTATTTTCCCCGATTACTCGAAGATGGCGGGACCGATTTGGAATATTTTTATTTTGTTTGAAAGGGTATACTTCACAGGTGGTCCCATAATCAACAAGTCAGGATCTGATAATGGAATCCTGGAGAAATAGAAGGAACTCTTCAAATTTTATGGCATGTTTGAAGCGATTTGGGTAGTTTTCGGAAGAGTACTTTCTCGGTGCATGTGGTCCTGATAGCAAATGGAGTGGGATTGCTGAAATCTCATGTCTGTCTATTGTTTACACCAGTTCATAACGTAACATCACGCCAGTACGCTGTCAAGGGATAAGCGCATGTGAATCACAAAAAAGTGAAAAATAAAAACGTTTTTGCAAAAAATAAAACCGACTTCAATAAACACAAAAAAGTCAAAAATAATTTTAGCTACAGAAGTCGGTGACAAAAAAACTAAACCAATCAAACAAAGGTCACCAACTTCCGACTTAGAAGTCGCTTTTATTTTTTGCAAAAAAGTTTTAGGTAGGTAGGTTAGTGTTTTTATGCCGATCGGTTGCCATCTTGATCAATACATCTCGAATGACTGATAAGTATATCGCTGACGCACCCGCGGTGGGCTTAGGGTTATGGACGCGATGAATAAAAATAAGTCATAGTAAATAAATAATAAAAAATATCGCTGAACATTACCACACAGCGCCACCTAGTGCCACACTAAACTAAGCTTGTGTCGTGGACACTAGATAGTTGATATACTACAGATATACTTTTTTGTTTGTAAATACATACTTATTAAACATATAAACATCCATGACTCGGAAACAAATGTCCTTCGGGGGATTCGAACCCAGGACCCTAAGAACGTAAGGCAGCGTCACTACCACAACGCCATTCGGGGCGCCATAGTGTCGCCGGCTAAGACTTTTTTCATAAAGAGAAAAATGAAAGGAATCACAGGGTCTCTCTATCTCTCTGACTAAATCACAGATAACTTTAAATATCTCGTCAGGCGTGTTTCTTTTACAATTTCATACGAACGGCTGACGTATAATTCCCGCCATGCCGCTGACGATTTTTTACGACAGTTCAATATGATAACTATGAAAAACGTTTCAGCCTACTATTACTTATTTTTTATTTATTTTCACCCTTTCCGTAACCTCCCAATTCCTCCGTAACACCCACCGCTACTTGAGCTGCTGACGGTTGGTTCACTTATTGGGAATATAGATCAACCTTCGAAGACCACAATCAGCCGGACTACTATGACTTGCAACACGCACGAGAAAGTGTCCCACCGTTTCGATCTGGCAATCAACGCCCAGCCCAAACCGTCGGACCAAGAAAACGGAAATTTTGTACAGTGGTTTCTTCTATAATGTAGACAACGAATAAGGAAGGATTTTTCGAAATTCAACCCCTTAGGGAGCTAAATAGGGGATGAAAGTGTGTATGAAAGTCCGTCAGTTTTATAGTTAGGATCTTAAAATTTTGTGTTTCGGCTGACAATTAAAAATTGATTTATACATGTCACACATTTATTTATTAGTGTACAAGCTTTAAGTAGTGTAAGTTATTTGTAGACATTTTACTTATATTCTGAGTTTATTCTCGAGTGGAAATTTTAAACACGTTTATTTGTAAGGATGCGTGTGTGAATTACTTCATGCATTTTCCGTGTAAAAAATATATGAAATAAATATAAAATATATACTTCAAGTCATCTCAAATGTCATCTGCCTAGCCTATGTCAATGTCGGATGCAGCTCAGTACCAGTATTTTACATGGAGCGACTGCCTATCTGACCTCCACAACCCAGTTAATACTGGGTATTTAATACGATACCACTGGCTGTCGGACTTTTTGAGCCACTGAATACGTAAAAAATTTAATCACAAATCAATTGTACTGTTTAAAATTTTAATAAACACTCGGTTTTTTTTTAGTTTATCAATTAATTTCAACCTTAATGGTAAATTTTCTCTGTAACGGCTAAATACGAAATTGTTTGTTAAAGTGATTTGTGCTGTATGGATCAGAATGCTTGGCTGTGAAAAAGATAGATGAAAAAAGATTTTATGTATCGGAGGTAAGAATGTAGAGATAGATGTGAGGACTGACAAGAATGGAAAGAGTAAGGAATGAGTATAATAAAGGAAGTCTGAAAGTGGCGCCTGTTACAGAATCATTCAAAGGAAGTCGTTTCTCTATGGACATGTTAATGAGGAGGGATGAAACGTATGTAACTAAAAAAATCCCTCCGGCAAGCCGCAGGAGGAGGTAGATTTCGGAGAAGGTGCTAGAGCGTCCGACTATTGAAAATTTGTGTAAAGAGTTGTACTTATGTGTAAAATCTACAAAAAAAAAAAGATTTCAAAATCGTTGTCCTGTAATGGAAACGTTACCATTTTTAAATCCTCTCATAAAAGTTTAGCATGGAAACGCCCCCAAATTTTTAGTTATCATTTTTTATTTCGAATTAAAAGTAACAAGTTCAAAAAAAATATTTGCGACGTTCAAAATGTATACCTACTGTTTCGGAGATATGAATTTTTTTCGCAGAAATTTTGGAAATTTCAACCCCCCTCCCCAGTTTAGGGGTTCCATCAAAAAAGTATTAATTTAAAGTTGTCCGTATTCTTACTCTAGGTAGATGATAAAAATGAAAAACGGTTCAAAAAAATTCCATAGGATAAAAGTTACGGCCAAAAAACTGATTTTAGAAAAACCGACCCCCGCCGCCCTCCATGGACGAATTCCGCCCATTCGACCTTCTCGATTTTTTGGCCAAATTTGAAAGCAATCGGTTCATAATTGCGACCTGTAGAGTGTGGGTAAATTTTGCTTGTCACCCATATACATACGTAAACATATATACCCTTGTAGGTGAGAGACCAATAGGTCGATTTTTTTTAAAAAAAAGGAAATCTACCTTAAAGTGATGGCCACGAATGTTTATGGATGGAAAGGGAGAGGAAGGCCGAAGAAAAGATAGACGAATTGTGTGAAGACTGATATGAAAGAAAAAGGAGTAAATACATGGCGTGACGTTTGACAGGAGAGGATGAAAGATGAAGACGTGTTGCACCGAACGCGACCCCCAGTAGTACTCGTAATAATTGTAATGAGACACGGGCTGGAAAATGACTATATTACAGGCAAAAAAGAACAAGGACGACCGGAAAAAGAATCTTAAAAACAAGAAAACGAAGATATGTGGGTAAGTACTTCAAGAACGTCTACAAGCACAACAACAATTCCAATAATCAACCGTCCATATCTCAAGATATTTGAATTTAATTATATTAAGTAATGAAAGTATTATAATATCTGTGGTAATACTAATAACATTAACATAACATAATAAGCACAATCTGTTACTAACTACTAACAACGTATGGACTGATAAAGGTCTGAAATAAAGATATTTTATTTTATTTCATTCGTTTAAATACTTTTAACGGAAATTAAGTTATATTTTTTTGTGAATGGAAATATGCTGTACTTATCAGGACATGGCAACATGGAAAACAAAACTATATTTTTGTGTTTATTCCTGTCATCAAGAGACATCCAACTTTATTTGTACACGATATAATAATGTAATTCATAGTCAAATTAAATTAACTGGCAATATCCAACACGCATTTGAAGTTTCATCAGTAAAGTTTGATTTTGAGAAGCTATAAGGTGTAAATAAGTTCATCACCAGACCTTCAAAATGTGAAAGCTAAGTCATTCTAAATATTTCCGTTACTGAGAACCAATAAGCACTTACTTAGTCATCATGAACCCTTCAGAATGTATTGCATATAGTTACAGTACCCGAGCTCAGTAAAATAACTGGTGAAAGCTAGGTCATTGTCAAAGAATACAATTAATTTTAAAATAATATAAATTTAAGGTTTCTCAGAGAGCGAATAAATTAGTCAAAAACGGTGACACATCCGCGTTCTTGCTTAACTTCATTGCAGCATTAGTCGTTTGCCGGTAGGGGTGCCAAATAAACAAAAACAAGATCAGAACTCAGAAATCATCAACAAGTTTTAAACGTGGCCGCTATTATTTTAAATAAATTAATAGGTATATAGTGGATGTCAGGCTTCAGACATAAATGATACCGACAAAGTGACTCGTGGTTTTATTTATTAGGATAATATAATGCACTGTTATTATTAATTAGATGTACTTTAAACATCCAGACTTCCAAGATTTGATAGCTTGTTCCCAAATATGTTGGAGACGCGACGGCTTTTACTGCAGCTGAATTGCAAAATTCTATACACCAAATTACAACGTAGGAGTTCCATCCATGCCGCAGTTGTGATTTAGCCACGAGCCTCTTATTATCAACAAGAACGTCGATATTATTATTAGGTATTGTCATTTCGTTAGCTAAGGATGCGACTGGCGACTGCCATACGCAGGAGTATGCCGCACAGCACATGTATGACACACTAAACAGTACCTACGAAACACGCAGGACGTGACCTTTACCGTCGGTAAGTAAAGTCGCGGCCGGTGGGTCGCCAGACATAGCCCTCCTGGAACTCTGCCGGCAGGCCGGCACGTAGCTCACGTATCAGGCCCGACACACTCACGCGCGGCTCGACCACGTCCGGCCCGCTGCGCCCTCGTGTCAGTCTAGGCGCGCCGCGGCCGCGTGACACGCTAGGCACGTCGCGGTCGCGTGGGAAGCTAGGCGCTCCGGCGGTGCGTGAGACGCTAGGGACGTCGAAGGTGTGTGGGGTGCTAGGGACGCCCTGCGGGACTCCGAGCGCGTGTGTGACGCTCGGGGCGCCGCGGGCAAATGGCAAGCGAGGAATGAAGAGGGAACTTGGTTGACGTGCCACGCTTGGCACGCCGGATGCGCGTGGCGCACGTGACACGTGGGACACGCTGGCGGCGCGCGTCCCGCTGGCGGCGCGCGACCCGCTGACGGCGCGCGACCCGCCGGGCGCGCGCGGATGCGTGCGGCCGAGGTCCACTCGACGCATGCGCAGTGCACGCGTGCCACTGTATCAGGCACACGGCACGATCACACTCCACGAGCACTGCTCACCAGTCCGGCTGGCTACGTATACTTCCCAAGTACACTTCCTTCAAATGAAACGTAAGAGTTTACCGAAAACTCATCACATCATTTGACTCCACTGTCATATTACGTAACATTTATTATACAGTACAACCATACTTTTTATTGATTTGCTTTCTGATATCGGAACGTGTGCTGATTGGAGTCTGTAAGAGGAAACAACCACTATGTGGAAGGACGCGGCACGGCGGCAAGGCGGCAGGGCGGCTCGGTGGCACCCAACCGCGCAGTAGACACAACCCGAACGTAGCGGCGTATAGACACGGCAGCGCGCGGCGAAGTGCAGGGCGCGGGAAAGGCGCACGACTGGTGGCGCGGGGGTGCGGGGCGTCTGCGCGGCGGTGCGCTCGGCGCAGCCCGCGCGGCGCCGTCGCGACGCCACGAACTTAACTAACTCTAAACGCTCTTTTCAACCGACTTCCAAAAAGAGGAGGTTCCCAATTCGACTGTATTTTTAATTTTTAAAGTGATAACTTCTTATGGGAGGGTAATTCGTTCCGGAACTGTAACAAAGGAATTCGGTAACGAAGTAATTCGGAATGTCAGGAGCCGTTGACGGACGGATCAACGAATAGAGATAGCATCCGATAAGAATGGATTTTCCGAAATTCTAACGTGGGGTACGTTAGAATTTCGGACCTTATGGGGATGAAAAAGGTCCAATCTACTTCAAATTTTGCATAATCCTTTTATAGCAGAACTGATGAAACACGTGTTTCTGATTTTATTGAAATTCATCCCCTAACTTAACCCCATACTTAAATTGTGCATCTGGATTGAGGGCCCTTTTTTTAGTCCTTGAGAAACGAAATAACATTTATATGGACTTTTGTTAAACATTAAAAACTTGAAGCTATAGTTATGATCAAATAACTTGAGCCCTCAATCCAGACGCTTCCGTAAATTGGTATAGGTAGTCTAAATCTCAAAAAGTATTATTATCAGCTGTTAGTCAATTTTATTTAGTTAAGAATATCCTAGTAAGAAAGTAACTAAGTAATATCAGTTGGTCAATTTTAATTTAGAATTTAGTTAAGATTAATTTCCTAATTCTTTGAAGAAATTCCCAAATCTGTAGAATATCACATCACATTACAAAGGGCTTGGAACATATTTGTTTGAAGCGTGGCCGGAAGTTGTTCCGCATTAGACCTATACTAGTTGATAGCTGGTACCCGTATCAATACAACCAAGTTTTATTGAGGCAAACATTTCTAAAGTGTCACGTTCCCGAGATATGAGCTATCAAAGTTTAAGTCTATTCACTGATGGCATCTCCAGCACAGCTTGGATTTGATCAGACAAGCATCAAACTTGTATCAACCGACAGCTGGCATCAAGTTATGTCTGAGAGAAAATGTTCCGATATATGTATATTATTATGTAGTTGTGATCGTTACCAGTGCACATTTGATAGATCATTTCTCGGAAACGTGAAACTTTCAACCGTTTTATTAAATACAAAACTTATTTGTATTGATACCAGCTATCGATTAATATAAGATTTATGCGTGGCTGGTACATTGAAAAAAAATCGAAATCGAAGAAAATCCGACCAAAAAGTTCAAACCACTTTATGACGGTTTAGCTGTAAAACAAGAATTTAATGGAAGAAATAAATAAATATAACTTTCATAAATTTTAGCTAGATACCTTTGTGAATTAGTTTAAATAGAAATAATGACACAAAAGTTAATTTTTAGAAAATACTTACTTACATGACACTTGAATTTTTTAAAAACGTCTGAACCACATATGTCTGAACTGAGGGCCCGTTGACTAGGCTCAAGCTCAACCTCACAGATTAACGCAAATTGGAACAAGTTTTTTACTATTTTTAAAACTAAAATGTAAAATTTCGTTCGTTCCTCTAAATGCCAATTAATTTTATATTTCTTGTAGGAGAAATATTTTGTAGAGTGGATAATGATTTTGTTACTTTTTTGGATGGTAAGTCATATATTTTGCGAGAGACATCGCAATCTGCAAATCAATCAAATTCATGTCGATAAATAAAACACGATTGGTAAAAAAACGCACTTCACTTAAATGTAATCTAAAACAATAGTCTGAAAACTTCATGTAACAAATGTTCAAATTTATAAACGGTTTAAAACAGTATTATTAAAGTCCAAAGAAGCGAGTAAGCGTGTTAGTTATGAATGCTCGTCTTTGAGAGAAAATAGCTGCAAAATAAATGGCTCCACTTTCAAAATCAAAATCAAAATCAAAGCATTTATTTTCAATTGACGAAACTGTTGGGAATCGCACCCAACAGACACGCAGACGGCACGCGCAGGCGACGATAGAAAAAATCCGATACGACGTTGGAAAAAATCCGATACGAAGTCAATATGTAAACCAAATATGTCAAGTCAAATGTAAAACCGCACTAATGCAGAAAAGTTTTTTTGGTATCGCCCCACGCACGCATTTATAATAAAGTACCTGATATTATAAAAAATATGACTGTAATAAAGTTTAAAAAGGCTCTGAACCAAATTTTAATTGAGAAATGTTATTACACCATTGACGATTTCCTTAATGATAAATCGCTGTACTGATTGACAAACTATTATTATTATGATTGACATACATTTAACTATTCTGACATTTTATTTATCCTTCTTATTGACATACGCATCATTCTGTTTGACATTACTGATTAATTTTTACTGCTGACATTTTAATTTTAATTTATTGTAATTCTAATGAAGATGGATCAAAATTGCCCCACGTCCTATAACAATGTGACATATCTCAAAAAAAGATAAAAATGTAAAAAAAAATATGGCATGCTTCCTAAGTTCATTTTTTTACACCTTCATATAAAAAAAATGCTATGAAAATAGTTCAGGCGGTGTTATGAAAAAATTGTTCGTATGAGAATTTATGGACCGATTTAAAAAAATCCTTTTTTGTTTGAAGGGTAACCCTAAGGTTATCCCACTGCCATAAAGTCAGGTCTCCGGTCTCCAGGATCTTGGAGAAATGAAAGTAAAATCTCAAAAAAAAGCTCATTTTTTTCAATTAAGTTAGTTTTTAATACAATACATTTATTTTGTTCAATCAACGATCAACTGACGATTATCTCCTTATTTATCTGATTATGAAAACGTGAGAACAAAAGCTAGAGCTTGAATGTTTGAATACTATACTATACTTTTTGACGATCCGAATGGCGTAGTGGTAGTGACGCTGCCTTATGTTCTTAGGGTTCAGGGTTCAAATCCCGGTAGGGGCAAATGTTTGTGTGATGAGCATGGACATTTGTTTCCAAGTCATGGATGTTTATATGTATAATGAGTATGTATTTACAAACAAAAAAAGTATATATGTAGTATATCAACTATCTAGCACTAGGTGGCGCCGTGTGTTAATGTCCAGTGGTATTGATTTATTTATTGATTTATATTATTACACTGAATTCAATTATTACTTTGAATACTATATAATAATAATAATTTATCGGGCAACTAAGACCCTTACAATAAGATACATTAAATATCATTAAACAACAGTAACAAACTAATACATATTTTTAACCTTATACTATAACTATACACGCAGCTTTGTCGGCGTCGTGTTTCGTTGCGTGGTGTCGCGTAACCGTCCTCGGAAGCGACGATATACACCCTTCGGCCAAAAGTCCTCTTTCAAGCAGGTCTGTAGATGTTGGGTTGGAACTCGAACCGCAACTGACCTAAAGTTGAAGTTGTGGCGCGATTCAAACCTTTCCACCTGCAGAATGAAGTTGGTCTTCACATTCAAGTACTGCACGACTTCCTCAGTTGTAGTGGAGTGATGCCGACGTGAAATGTACAGCTGCGTCGTAGGCACAGCAGTGCGCAGCAGCAAGTTGGGTCCACTCGGTGCGGTAGCGCACAGGGCATCTTCTTCCTTTCTACTTTAGTGAAGCCGTCCTCATCAACCTGGCTCGTTCTTGGCACGGAGCATCAGACCGCAGTCAGGTCAGGTTTTTCCTTTTCTGGTTTGTCTAGGCTGCGACGAATCAGATTTGCAAAAGTGAAACAACATTATTCACTTGCATTTCCTTAGCTTGCTTGCCGCGTCGCGTCGCTATCATTAATTCGTCTCTCTCATTTGTGTTATTGTAAGTGAAAAAACCTCTGTCGACCAGTCCCTCGCGTTACCACTGACGTTTCTGTCTCATCATAATGCAATAAGTAAAAAAAAAACAACAAGACAGTGAAAAACGAATAATGTGAAGTACAAAAATGAGCTTATTTTTGCGATTTTACTTTTATTTCTCCGGAATCCTGGAGACCAGAGGCCTAACTTTCTGACCGTGGGACTACCTTGGGGGTACCCTTTCAAACAAAAAAAGAATTTTGAAAATCGGTCCATAATTACTCTTAAGAAAGATTTTTTCATAACAGCGCCTGCACTATTTTTAAAGCAATTTTTCCATAAGAAAGTGTAAAAAAATGAAGTTAGGGAGTATGCCATATTTTTTAATACATTTTTATCTTTTTTTTGAGATACGTTACTTTGTTATAGGACGTGGGGTAATTTTGTATGGATTGTGATCCGTCTTCTTTGTTCGGTATCAATACAATTAATTGATTTTAGAATTGAATATTATTTGCATGCCTATAAGACGGTAGAATATGGAGGACTATATTATATAAGAAAACATCTATGTACCAATTACCCATATTTGCAAAGAAATAAATGATTTGATTTGATTTGATTTGATTTGACGAGACCGACCTGCGTAGCAAGCGAGCGGAGGTGTGGCGCGGGGAGCCTGCCCGGCCGGCGGGCGGCGGCACTCGCTTTCTCGGAGCCCACCGCGACGGACGATACTCTCAAACCGATTATTAATATACATAATTATATGTTTGTCCGGAACAGTTACTGTTGTAAAATCTAGTCGGCAATATACCAAGCCTTTTATACAGTCCACTACTATTTTATTTACCCCAACGAGCAAGTCGAACATTGGTCCTTCTAGGATCTCGCCGGTTATTTTGAAAAAGTAACGGTTTTGGAAAAAACTTCAAACTCGTTTTGGAAGAAAACTTCAAGCTCGAAGTTCTTCGGTTGCGGTCTTCAGCGGCGACAGTTCCTGTAGGAGTCGTCAATATCCTGTCGAAGAAACTACGCACAGCTACCGCACACGCTCAGAGAAGAAGTTGTCTAGAAGTCGGCCGCACAACGGACTTGGGACCCGTCAAAAGTTCGAATCATCGTCAAGGACAAAGAAGAACTTGCAACATCATTAGTATCTACGGATGGTTAAAACATTGAGTGAGTTTGTTCCAATTTTGTCCCATATATCTTTTCCTATTCTTTCTCATATTTCATGTTTAAATAGCAATAATTTAAGTGAGTGCTTTCAATTACTTTCACTTTAAATCGTTTAATGATAATTCAATCTTATTCATTCTTATTGTATCTATCAAAAATCTATTATTCTGCTTACAAAGCTACTGCATAGCCTTTTTATAATTACACCATCTGTTTACGTTTACTTCGAGGTATTCCTCGCAGCGCTCCCGTTTTGAAACGCTCCCATCTAAGCGCTCCCGTTTTGTTCCTCCAAGCGCTCCCAAAAAGAGCGCTTCGAGGAACGATTAAAAATATTAAAATTTATTTCCTCGAAGCGCTCCCATGATTAACTTTCGGATAGAGATGGGACTATACTAACTGAAATTATCGATAATAAGTAGAACACGTTGTTATAATATACAACTAGCGGCCCGTCCCGGCTTCGCACGGGTTTGGTATTTTTATTTTTTTTGTTTTATTGTAAATCCTTTAGTCCACCAAATAGATGAATATAATCTATGGACATATGTACCTATTCATATTTTTTTATTGTTTAGAAAGCTTATGATTTCTCTCCATTATGTTTCCCATTACTACCCCCTTCCCCGCACACCTCAATGTTTTTTTTCGGAAGTTTTTCGTAGAAATAAGGGAATGAGGTGTCTGTCGTTTACGTCAATGGTAGAAATGATTTTCCTTGTCCTAGGCGGGGCGAGAGAGTGTCAGACTCTTACTGACTAAAACCACCTACTGACTAAAATCACCTGCTCTGAGCCGGTATCCAGTAACGTATTGCGCTCAACGGTGATGCTACATATGCGATTGATAAAATGGTTATAACAATTTTATAATTAATTTTTGCCAAAAATAGCGATACTAACTTCTTAACTAAGAGTTAAAGATGCGGCGCGCGCGGCGTGTGAGTCCTGCACACACACATACAAACCGTAACCCCGCCTCCTCATTGTATCCTAGAGAGTCGCGTTTAACGAATTCACACGAACCCAGCCGAGCATTGCCCGAACTTGTGTTTACGTAAAATTGCGTTTTGTTTTCGATCGATTGCTGTGGGATCGCTCGGTGCGAAGCAATTACAACTGTACGCTTGAGTATTTAAGCACATTTAAGCATGCAGTGGTTGCTGACGCGACGGAGTAGGCTAATATAGCAGTAGGTTTTATAAATTTTCTATGGAGTGAAGTATCTGTACGTAATCTGTGCTAGAGCATAGATTAATGTGACTCTAAAGGGCAAGGCATCAAATAAAATGTACATATTTTTATATTAATTACTTACTTGCACATCTGTTAGGCATTTCCCAAACAAACGCTTAACTCCAAAACTTTTATTTCTTTTATTATAAAGTCCAGTTTTAATATTTTCAAACTTTGGTATTTGATTTGTCAAATTAATTCCCTGGTCTAATAAACAATTAAGTTTTCTTTTATAAACCTCAGGGAGAGGGTCTAAGGTGGACATGGCTTCTTGGAGAATATCCTCCACTACTTCTCGCACAAATTATGATACCCCATTACGCCGACAAGAATGTTCGTTCTTTTAAAATATCTTCATATTTAATAAGAATTAGGAAGGCATCACACGTCTTTATTGTACACCGCCACACACTGTTCCCATTCTTATTAACTTTTATAGGTCTGTATATATAATTATCACATAACAACACTTTCTTTCCTTTTTTACTTTGGACGTATTTAATTAGCACGTTTCCAGTACTTGGTCCAGCAATTGGTTCCATGCTCACACAATTATTTCACAAACTTTATTAGTAAACAAACTTGCTTCCGTGACACATTCGCGCAACTTGCTATATAACAACAAAACGCAATTTTACGTAAACACAAGTTCGGGCAATGCTCGGCTGGGTTCGTGTGAATTCGTTAAACGCGACTCTCTAGGATACAATGAGGAGGCGGGGTTACGGTTTGTATGTGTGTGTGCAGGACTCACACGCCGCGCGCGCCGCATCTTTAACTCTTAGTTAAGAAGTTAGTATCGCTATTTTTGTCAAAAATTAATTATAAAATTGTTATAACCATTTTATCAATCGCATAGGTAGCATCACCGTTGAGCGCAATACGTTACTGGATCCCGGCTCAGAGCAGGTGATTTTAGTCAGTAGGCGGTTTTAGTCAGTAAGAGTCTGACACTCTCTCGCCCCGCCTAGGACAAGGAAAGTCATTTCTACCATTGACGTAAACGACAGACACCTCATTGCCTTATTTCTACGAAAAACTTCCGAAAAAAAACATTGAGGTGTGCGGGGAAGGGGGTAGTAATGGGAAACATAATGGAGAAAAATCATAAGCTTTCTAAACAATAAAAAAATATGATTAGGTACATATGTCTATAGATTATATTCATCTATTTGGTGGACTAAAGGATTTGCAATAAAACAAAAAAAAAATTAATTACCAAACCTAGGTACGCTAGTTTTATATTATAACAATGTGTTCTACTTGTTATCGATAATTTCAGTTAGTATAGTCCCATCTCTATCCGAAAGTTAATCATGGGAGCGCTTCGAGGAAATAAATTTTAATATTTTTAATCGTTCCTCGAAGCGCTCTTTTTGGGAGCGCTTGGAGGAACAAAACGGGAGCGCTTAGATGGGAGCGTTTCAAAACGGGAGCGCTACGAGGAATACCTCTTTATTCGCTTCTTATCTACGTATTACAGGCAACAGCTGATCGCTCGACGACGCACCTGCGCGTCAGGTGTTCTTTTGTTCGCATAACATTCCTTAGCTAGCTACGTTTCTTTTTTTTCTTCGCATCATAAAACTGGTTTCTTATCTATCATTACTTTGCTTGTGAGTTAGCGCTTGCGAATTTAAAGCTATGGCTGACGAAAAAGTTGAAAAACTCGTTAAAAAACGCAGCTGTATGAAGTCAAAACTCACTATTTTTGGCAATTACCTTCATATGCTTGAAAGTTGCGGTGAACTTAGCAGCTTACAACTTTTAGATTTAGAGACTAGGTTCAATAAATTTGATGGCTTATACGTGGATTTCGACAAATTACAGAGTGACATCGAGATGTCGTTGGAGAACCCCGATGACGAGAGCAAGGAGCGCGAACAGTTCGAGAACCAGTATTATAAGCTGGTGGCGACGGCGCGGAGTCTGCTCGGCGCTCGTCCCCCCCAGTCTGGCAGTCAACAAGATGGTTACGTAACGGGTAACGAGGATGTGCAGGCAGGTGGTTTTAAATACAATTGTGTTAGGTTGCCAAAAATAAATTTACCTGTTTTTAACGGTCACTGGTGTCGATTCTGTTGTGCACAAACTTAACTTAATTTAGACTATTGCTATCTTTTACTAAAAGGCAGTGCGAAAAAAGGACGGCTATAGCTATGCACTAAGTTAGAAATGTCAAACTAGTTTATGCCTTGCGCTTCATCGTGTTTTTAGTCGACATGTTTTTACGTGCACCCTTCATTTGTATGGAAATATTAGTTCGAATTAAACTTGACAGCTCTAAATTACGACCGTCTCTTTCTCATTTTACTAGTGAGAAAAAGATAGTAATAGCCTAAATTAAGTTTAGTTTGTGCACAACAGAATCGACACCACTATCAACACTGGCTTGAATTTAGAGACACTTACATTTCACTTATTCATTCACGAAAGAGATTTTAGAGCGCAGAATTATGAGTCCGCTTGGAAGTTATTATGTAATCGATACGACAGCAAGAGATTGCTCGTTAATAATCATGTTCGTGCGTTATTTAGCGTTGAATGTATGCATAGTGAATCATGTTCTTCTATTCGTAACCTTATCGATGTCACGAATAAGAATCTGCGTGCATTGACAACGTTAGGTCAGGACACTACATTTAACTTACAGGATACCCTCATAATCCACATGATGTCCGAAAAACTTGACGGTGTCACACTTAGGGAATGGGAAGAACATCGAAACACATTAGATGTTCCGCCAACATTAGATATTTTTTTAAAGTTCCTTAGCAACAGAGCTGACTTATTAGAAACACTGCAAGAACATAAAAGAAACAGCAATAAAGTACAACAGGCAGACACTTCCAAACATAATTCTAATCTACTTACAGCTACAAAATCAGATCAAAATTTAATGAGAACAGTAGTAAAGATAAGAAATTTAATAATAATAATAAAAGGAAATTAGCATGTCCTATGTGCAGTCAGACTCATTACTTATTCAATTGTGACGCTTTTAGAGCCTTGCCTGTTGAAGCTCGTATACAAAAGGCCAAAGAGGCGAAGGTTTGCCTTAATTGTCTACGATTAGGGCACGCAGAATCAAGGTGCAATCTTGTACCTTGTAAATACTGCAAGAAAAGGCACAGTACTCTGCTTCATCTACACGAGGCAGATACAACTCCGTCTCCAGAGCCAGTTATTCCCGTCAATAACTTTTCCGCTTTAGCTAATGTTCAGCAGTTTACTACTCCTCCGAATGTTTTGCTTTCCACAGCGATCGTGAGAGTGGTTGACAGCAAGGGCGACGTGCACAATGCCCGAGTACTCCTCGACAACGGTAGTACGGGCAACTTCATAGATGAGTCACTGTGCGGTAAGCTGGGTTTATCGCGACGTAGTGCGAGCGCCACCGTGACAGGTATAAATAATAATACTTCTCGTTGTACACAGTCTTGCAGCCTTACGATTATGTCCCACTATGATGACGACTGTAAACTTACTGTAGACTGTCATATTTTACCTCAGATCACTAGAGCTTTGCCGTCTTCGTTTATAAACATCAATTACATTCCTCTTCCATTGGGAATAAGTCTAGCTGACTCGTCATGTAATATACCGGCAGCTATAGACATCTTACTTGAGGCCGAAGTATTTTGGTCCGTCTTATGCAATAATTCTATAGACTTAGGTAAAAATCAGCCTAAGTTATACGAAACGAAATTGGGTTGGTAAGTGTCAGGGTACGTTGCTCGTTATAAGTCACACTCTTCTTCTCCCGTTTGTCATTTTTTAAATGAGGACGCTGCACCAGAATTATTTCGTTTTTGGGAATTAGATACCATTGTAGCCAAGCACTCCTTATCTCCTGAGGAGCGTGCCTGTGAGCAGAGCTTTAAGGATCATACCTATCGTAAAGACGACGGACGCTTTGTCGTAACCATGCCACTGAAGAAAGATCCTTCAGTCTTGGGCGATTCCTTTTCAAAGGCAAAGTGTCGGTTCATGTCACTAGGGCGTAGGTTTCTTAGGGGCCCTGCCTTCAAAAGCAGGTACGTTGAGTTCATGCAAGAGTATGAACGCCTAGGTCACATGACTGAAGATAAGGAGTCTTTGCCGAGCTGTCTTCAGGGTAATAGGTATTTTTTACCCCACCACGGCATCATATAAATATATGTAGTACCTTTCTGTTACCCCGGTGATGATACTTTTATACGTTTTGTTTGTTTTAGCTTTTTTTAATCAGCACTCAACTGGCGGGTGGATTTAAATTGATTGGTGTTTTATTTATTTTTTTCTTAATTTTTATTTAAATTTATATTAATTTTGTTTATTTACGTTTATTATTATTTATTTGATTATTATTATATATTTTTTTAAGTATTATTTTATCTTGTGTCGATGTCAAATAACAATGACGACAGCGACACCGAAAGCTTTTTGTCGGCTTGTAGCAATGACAGCTCTGTCAGTCCGTCCCTTGCTGACACGCTTGAATCTCAGTTTTCTGATGTACCTAAGAATTTTAATGTAGTCCATATAAATGCTCAAAGTATTCCGGCAAATTTTTCTGACATGCTAACTAACCTAGAGTGTAAGAACATTCATGCTATCCTTGTCTCGGAATCTTGGTTGAAACCATGTCTCCCTTCAGCTTCCTATTCCTTGCCGGGTTTTCAACTCATAAGGAATGATCAAATCAAATCAAATCAAATCAATCAAATCAAAGCATTTATTTCAAGTAGGCCAATAACAGGCACTTTTGAATTGTCGAAACAAAGATGAAAATTAAATGTAGCTACAGTCCCAGTCACAAGACATTAAAACTGTGAAAGTACTGTAGTTGCCCATTCCCTAACGTAGATCTCTATGGAGAAGAACAGGCAAGAAACTCCATGGACACTCTTTTAAATCAAATTATTGTTACAAAATCTTGTTTACATCATTCATGTTGAGATGGTAGATTATGTGAGAACAATGTAGCAAGATGTGCACGTTAAAAGTGTCCATAGTAAAAACAAAATAATTCTTTCAAATAAGCCATGGCAACTAAGAGATGACCAGTCACAACTGACAGCACCCGTTCACGAACATGACGCATGGATCAGCACCATTCAGCTCAACCACTTTGAATGGAGCTAAATGGTCCGGCACACGCGCCACCATCAGCGAGACATTTGAGTGAGCATGACATACTCTCAACCGCCAGGACACATTCAAGTCAAAAACTAAAGTAGGTTTCCAGTGAATGATAGCTTTCTAGTACATAGTACTCACACAATATGGGCTATGCGATTATATAATACTAACATTGAATCTACACAATGCAAAGATAGTTGTACAATCTTCAGCAACTCCAACAATACCATTTAATGCTATCAAGTTTCACCCCTGTCCTTGTGGAGCATAACCAGCATTGAGCCAAGCATTTTTATCAGCGATATAATCGCTCAACTTGTAATATGCTTGCTTACATAGTGTGCGTTTAATACATGTTTTAAATTTCGTCTCATTCAGTTCAAGAATACTTTGTGGAATTTTATTATAGCATCTCAAACAGTACCCCATGAAAGATGAGTCTACTTTAGCGAGTCTAAAGCCTGGCTGAACTAGTTGGTCCCTATTTCTAGTACTGTAATTGTGTCTGTCGCCTCTTTTACCGAAAAGATGCAGATTTTTTCTGACGTACATTATGTTTTCGTAGATTTATTGGCAATGAACCGTCATGATGCCAATATCCTTAAATAGTTCCCTTAGAGAATCGCGCCTACGAAGATTGTATATGGCTCTGATGGCTCTTTTCTGCAGAATAAATATAGACTCAATATCAGCAGCCCGTCCCCATAGCAAAATACCGTAAGACATTATACTATGGAAGTAACTAAAATATACCAGTCTAGCGGTATCCACATCAGTGAATTGACGGATTTTTCTAATGGCATATGCTGCTGAACTTAAGCGCCCCGCAAGAGATGTTAAATGAGAACCCCATTGTAGCCTTGAATCAAGCGTAAGCCCCAGGAAAACCGTTTTATCTACGAATTCGAGTTTCTCTTTATTCAAGATTATCTCACAATCACTACTTTTAACATTCGGTAATGAAAATGATCAATGAAATGATCGCGCGCGTGGTGGTGGCGGTGGTATTGCCATATACCTTCGCCCACATATTCCTTTTAAAATTGTCGATATGTCATCACAACCGCCGCCGCAGAACGCGGGCGAGCATCTCTTTGTAGAAGTAAACCTGAATCACGTGAAAGTCCTTCTAGGAGTTTACTACAGCCCTTCGTCACGGATTTAATAAATTTCTTTTCCTCCTTTGAAACGATACTTGAAAACCTTACACCCTCTTACAGTCATACTATAATCATGGGCGATTTTAACACTTGTTTATTAAAAGTCGATTCCCGCTCCTCTTCTCTTCGATCAATAGTACAGTCGTCTAATTTATCAATTCTCCCTTTGAGTGCCACACACCATTTCCCAAACTGCAATCTCTCACTTTTGGACCTACTCATTGTTTCCTCTCCACAACATGCCAGCAAGCATGGTCAATGTTCAGCTGACATGTTTTCTTATCATGACCTTATATTTCTCTCCTACAAAATTCGCCAAATTCGCCTAAGGCAAAGCCTAAAATTCTTTTGCAGCGCAATTTTGGTGAAATGAGGACAGAGGATCTACGAAAAGATGCCAGCAGTATTGACTGGGCTCCTTTGTTCAGTGTAAAGTCGATTGATGACAAAGTCAACCTGCTGACAGATAACCTTGTGCAGCTGTACGATGTTCACGCTCCCATACGTGCAGTAAAAATTAAGCATCTTCCGGCACCATGGATGACATCAGAAAGATCATGCACAGGAAAGCCGTTACAAAAACTAAATTTAAGTGTCGGCCCTCGTCGAAAAACCGTGAGATCCTAGTTGATGCTCGCAATCGCTGCAATAAGGTGTGTAGAGATGCCCAGTGACGCCATATTCACACCTCAGTTGAAAACGGATATCCAGCTAAAGTTTGGAATTTTCTAAAATCCATGGGAGTTGGAAAATCACGCCAAGAATTGATTCCTAAAGACTTAGATATTGAACAACTAAATCAACATTTCTCATCTTCGCCCAACTGTACTGGGACCATAAAGGCAGCCACAGTTAACTATCTTTCTAATCTTCCAACTCCGGATCATCCCCCATTTGTTTTTAGTCAATTCTCTGATTGTGATGTTAAGAAGAGTGTAGTTTCAATTACGTCTAACGCGGTTGGCAGTGATTGTGTAAGTCGGAAAATGATACTCCCTGTCCTCGACGAGATCCTTCCTATCCTATGGCATATCCTTAACTACTCTATACCCTACGGTGTCTTTCCTTCGATGTGGAAAGAGGCCAAAATCACCCCTTTACCCAAAAAATCGAATCCTACTTCCTTTTCAGAATACCGTCTCCATCCTGCCTTTCCTCTCCAAAGTCCTAGAACGCCTTGTCCACAATCAGCTCAGTGCATTTCTGTGTAAGAATAGCCTGCTAAATCCTTTCCAGTCTGGGTTTCGTCCTGGTCACAGCACTGCTACGGCTTTAGTAAACGTTACAGATGACATACGTTTAGGCATGGAGAAAGGAAATCTGACATTTCTCTGCTTACTGGATTTTAGTAATGCGTTCAACACTGTTGATTTCGATATCCTGCTTGGCATACTTCGCTCACTTAAGATATCTCCAACGGCGATTGACTGGTTTCGTAGTTACCTGTATGGGCGCCGGCAACGTGTATGCATAGAAGGGTCTTGCTCTTCTCTGTGTTACTTCTGCGGGTGTACCTCAGGGTGGCGTGTTATCTCCTTTACTTTTCGCAATTTTATAAATTCTATTTCCACAAGACTTCTTTCTTCTTACCACCTTTATGCAGACGATCTGCAAATTTACCGGCAAGCAGCATCTTCAAATTTGGCTGATGCAATTGATATAATCAACAAGGACATGGTTTCAATCTGCGAGTGGAGTGAGGCACATGGGTTGCAGGTTAACCCGTTGAAGACTCAGGTCATTGTTGTTGGTAGCTCAAGGATGATCTCCAAGATAAACTGGTTGCAGCTTCCCCAGGTTACATTTAATGGAACTGCTATTCCCATAAGTGACAAGGTCAAAAACCTTGGGGTTTGGATTGACAGAAATCTTTCATGGGGTCCCCAGCTGCAGGAAGTAAGTCGCAAAATATTCGCATCTGCCAAATCCCTGAGACGATTGCGAAACTTTCTTCCAACAGCCACTAAAATTGCGCTGGCTCAATCCCTTTTACTTCCCGTTCTTGACTACGTTGATGTCAGTTATCTCGATCTCACTGAGGAACAGCTAGATAAACTTGAGCGACTTCAAAATTGTTGCATAAGATTTATATTTGGCTTGCGCAAATATGATCACATATCTGAATTTCGTACAAAGCTCAAGTGGCTTCCTATACGTCTTCGCCGGAATTCTCATATCCTGTTTCAGCTTTACAGTATTTTGTTTAATCCTACAACACCCTCTTATCTTAAAGAACGTTTCAAGTTTCTTCATGACACACATAATAGATATCTGAGGTCATCAGAAAACTTAAGATTAGAGATGCCGATGCATTCCACCAGTTTCTTTTATAAGTCTGTTACAGTTCAAGCAGTACGGTTATGGAATGCCTTGCCTGTGTCTATAAGGCGTGCTCAATCTCTGTCAATTTTTAAAATCATGATAAAAAAACTGTATCTCTCTACTTAAGAAAAAATTTTGTTATAATAGGTATGTTCTCTCGCACTTGTTTTATGGAAAAAATATATATTTATATGAGTGTCTTATGTATGTATATGTATGTATTTATTTATTGTATATACGTAAAAGGTACACCACAGGCTACCTGCAGTATTGTCTCTCCTTCCCTTTTAAATCCATCCAAAGGTTGTCTTTAAAAGATCGCTTTTAGCGATAAGACCGCCCATTGTGTTACCCCTTGTAAAATGTTTAAAACAATTGTATTTAAATTTTTATGGTGTACATAATAAAGAGTATATCTTCTATCTATCTATCATCCGTGAATCAAGCACAACTACCAAGCTTCGTACAGTTTTCGATGCATCGGCCACCACTAGTACTGGTATGTCACTAAATGACATCCAAATGGTTGGCCCGACTGTACAAGAAGATATCTTCTCGATACTGCTACGCTTTCGCCAGCATAAATATGTTGTCACTGGTGACGTAGAGAAAATGTACAGGGCGATTAAACTTCATCCTTCTCAACGCTCTCTACAAAAAATTATCTTTCGCTCTGATTCTAAAGAGCCTTTAAAAACATACACATTAAACGCGGTGACTTATGGCACAGCAAGTGCGCCTTATAATAATAATAATAAAGCTTTTATTTCCGAACTTTTTACACTTTTTTTACATGTTTGAAACGAAATATTTAAAACTAAAATCTACAGAAGGTCTCTCAGTTCGGTGTGCCTTATGGCAAAAGCCTCCCCCAACTCTTTCCACTGCTTTCTGTCTGCCGCCACTCTTGTCCAGAGGGGACCTAAAGTCATTTTCAGGTCATCCTCCCATCTTCTCTTTTTACGACCTCGACTCCTAATGCCATCCCTTGGGTACCAGATTGTCACCTTTTTGCTCCATTTCTCCTTTTTACATCTGAGCATATGTCCAGTGCGCCTTACTTAGCCATTAAATGTTTGGTGAGTTTGGCTTCCAGCGCCCATGATGATGACGTCAAACAATCCATTCAAAGAGACTTTTATGTTGACGATTATCTGGGTGGCTCTGATTCTATAGATAAAACTATTGATATCGCTCAGGGAGTTATATCTACCTTGAAATCAGCCCAATTAAAATTGAGAAAATTTAAATCAAATAATAAATTCATTTTAAATCAAATTACACCTACGCAAAACACAGATGACAATATTTTAGACTTTTCACAAACAAACATGGATGTCTCATCTAAAACTCTTGGTCTGAACTGGAATTGTGATTCGGACACTTTGTCATTTTCAATTAATATAAAGTTAAATAAGAAAGTAACAAAACGTCACATACTTTCTGTTATAAGTCAGATCTTTGACCCATTAGGACTCGTTGGGCCATGTATTGTTGAAGCCAAATTCATCATGCAGAGATTGTGGATTGATCAGTATTCATGGGATGATGAGGTCTCACAAGACACCAAACATTTATGGCTTGCATTTGCTGACACTTTACCCCTTCTGAATCACTTAAGAATTCCTCGATGGGTTTTTAGTGATAGCTCAGGAATTCACAAATTTTTTTCAGATGCTTCAGAGCGAGCGTACGGCTCCTGTCTGTACATTCGTTCTGTGGATCAATCAGGGTTAGTAAATATACACCTCCTTACCTCTAAAAGTAGAGTAGCGCCGATAAAGCCTACGAAGATCCCTCGTCTAGAGCTTTGCGGAGCCTTGTTGGCTGCAAGGTTGTGTACAAAGGTATTAACCTCTCTTACGCTAAAGATAAGCAAATGTAGGTTTTGGTGTGACTCGACTATAGTTCTAGGGTGGTTAGCGACACCCCCACCACAACTGAAGAAATTCGTGCGTAACAGAATCCACGAAATTCAAGAGAGCACAGAGGATCACGTGTGGGGCTACGTACGATCGAAGGACAATCCGGCGGACCTTGTTTCTCGTGGGCTGAAGGCTGATTCCATCAGTGGTTCATCCTTGTGGTGGTCTGGTCCCAATTTCTTAAAGAAAGATGAACGGGAATGACCAAAAATGCCCAATCATAACGAGAGACACGATCTACCAGAATTAATCTCTGGTTCTGTTGTAGTGACTAATAGTACTTCTAATGTAGATCCTGTAAGTAGTTTGATTAACAGTAGATCTAATTTAACTCATTTACAAAGATCAATAGCATATTTACAAAGGTTTGTACATAATTGTAGAAACAAAACCAACAAACGTATTGGTCCATTGTCAGTTGTCGAACTTAAAGATTCATTAAATTTAATATTGCACAAAGTTCAGTTGGAAATGTTTCCTGACGAATATGCTATTCTTAAAACGGCAAAAACATTACGTAACAAAAATAGACTTAGTTCCTTGTCCCCATTTCTAGACCCCAATAACCTATTGCGTGTTGGTGGTAGACTAGACAACTCTCCATATACGTACGATACAAAGCATCCTATCTTGTTGTGCAGCAAGTTTTACTAAAATACTCTTTGAGCAGTTACATTTAAAATATTTACGTGCTGGTCCACAGGTCTTACTAGCGAACGCTTGGCAAACTTATTGGCCCTTGGGTGGCAGAAGCCTAGCCAAATCCATTGTTAACAAGTGTGTACGATGTTGTCGATACAAAGCGGAATCAGTACAACCCATTATGGGACAGTTACCGACAACTCGAACTGAGTTAGAGTACCCTTTCTTACATTGTAGTGTTGATTACGCTGGGCCAGTGATGATAGCAGATAGGAAAGGCAGAGGTTGCAGACTTATTAAATCTTTTTTGGCAATCTTCATCTGTAACTCGACAACAGCCTGTCACATCGAGCTCGTTACGGCACTATCTAGTGAAGCTTATTTAGCCGCTCTTAATCGTTTTGTGTCACGTCGGGGGAAACCGCAAAGTATAACGTCCGATAACGGCACCAACTTTGTCGGCACTTACAATGAGCTATCAAAGTTTCTTGCACAATCAGACCTTGAAGGTCACATGTCTCAAGAAGGTATAGAATTTAAATTCGTACCTGCGTACAGTCCGCACTTCAACGGCTTAGCCGAGGCAGCTGTTCGTTCCACAAAACACCATCTTAAAAGGTTATTGCAATCCACTCATCTTATATACGTGCCTCACTCAAATAGAAGCTATTTTAACCTCCCGTCCCATAACTCCTCTTTCCTCAGAACCCCATGATTTTTCCGCTCTGACACCTTCTCACTTCCTAATTGGACGACCACTTAATGCTATACCTCATCCACAGGTCTCTGATCGCAATATTAACCGCCTGGAGCGCTTCAAGAGAATAGAGCACATCAAACAGCACTTCTGGCAGCGTTTCTCTCTTGAATACGTTGCTCTACTGCAGCAGAAGGTAAAGTGGCGCTCTTCGAAGACAGAGCTGAAGTTAGGCTCTCTTGTCCTCATAAAGGATAGAGCTCTTCCTCCTCTTCTCTGGTCCTTAGGAAGGGTCATAAAGACTTACCCTGGAAGTGACGGCGTAGCCAGAGTCGCAGAGTTGAAGACAAAGAGGGGCACCAAAAGAAGGGCCTTCAATAATATTTGCCCCCTTCCAGATCTTTGAAGTCTTCCCTTCAACCCGGGCAGCATGTTGGGAATCGCACCCAACAGACACGCAGACGGCACGCGCAGGCACGTGACCGACCTGCGTAGCAAGCGAGCGGAGGTGTGGCGCGGGGAGCCTGTCCGGCCGGCGGCGGCACTCGCTTTTTCGGAGCCCACCGCGACGGACGATACTCTCAAACCGATTATTAATATACATAATTATATGTTTGTCCGGGACAGTTACTGTTGTAAAATCTAGTCGGCAATATACCAAGCCTTTTATACAGTCCACTACTATTTTATTTACCCCAACGAGCAAGTCGAACAAAACAAATATGAAAATTAAATGTAGCAACAGTCCCAGTCACAAGACGTAAAAACTGTAAAAGTACTGTAGTTGCCCATTCCCTAGCGTAGATCTCTATGGAGAAGAACGGGTGTCCGTTACCTCAGCCAGATGTGGTCGAAAATGGTAATTTGAATCTTATAGATAATTAGTTTTGCGGCTTCTGTAATTGTTGTGCACATTTTTAAATTTGTTGCGCTTATAGTTTTTTAATTATTTCACAAAAACATTTCCTGCTGGGGTAACGTACTAACGTTACCCCAGCCAGACCTTTTTCTTTGTAATGGGAATATTTAAATAAATACTAGCTATAAAATTAGTTGTCTAGATGAAGTAAATGTTGTGCCTTATTTTGTATTGGTTCTTTCTTCGGTTGCGAAGTTATTCGAGATTTTGCTGGGGTAACGTTTTTGGTTTTGCTAGATCTTTGAAACGGTTAAGCGGATTCTTATCATATTTTGTGCAAGACTTCTTTGGAATTAGTTTAAATTTGTTCTGCAATAAAAATTCCAAAATAATACATAGCTTAAAGGTTATTTCATTAAATAGAAAAACACTTCAATTGGTCCCAGCACTCTCAATAAGAGGTCTAAAGACTTATTTTAAACATTATTTTGAAGCTTGTAACTGCCTTCAAATGTATGTGAAGTTTCATTAGTATCCTGTAAGTATTTAACAAGTTATGATGATATTCAGTTCTTCACGAGCACGGTCATGATGCGCGCGGTGTTATTTGGCAACTGATAAGCCTGTATATGGATATATGAACTGAATGTTATGTCAATTATTAGTTGTGTAGTTCAGTTGTATATCAGTAAAATTTCAACGTAGTACATAGGATAATTAATGAGATAATACGATTAAAGTCATTAGAAAGTGAATGACCGTGGTAACCCGACCAAGTTTAGGTGGTTACGAAAAAGCGAAAACGTAGAACATTATGCTATCTTTTGAAATGTTTAGTATTATACACCTTACAATTTCGGTACAGACGCGTACACTGTTAAATACATAATAATATCTGTACTATGAAAACATTATTATTATCTTCCAGTTGCACATACTTATCAAAAATCACCGATAACACGTCGTTCGGCGGGGCGTGGGAGGGGTGGGGTGAAGGGGTAATTCATTGTTTGCATAACGCACTAAACATGCTCCATAATTACATAATTCATCTTGTAGAGTGCGTGTGCGCTTCGGCAGTTCCGTTTCCTGTTTTTGAAAGTGTTTCCGAACGCACATGTCTTGTCAAACGAGCATCTGACAGTTTTTTTTGACGTTTGTTGTCTTGTCGTGATTCATTACGAGTTCACATTGATTTTTGTTGATTGATTGAGATATTTACCGAATCTAAGAAAATCTCCTTTGTTTGCAAGATTTTTGGTTGTGATTAATCGTTAATTGGACGAAACGCCCCTAATTGTGTACTAAACCGGGCTTATTTGTTAATTGTCCTCGCCGAATTTGAATAAACCATTAAAATTGTGAAAGTTGACGTGCATTGTGCAGTTGAACTATTATTGTGCTTCATCCAGACCTGTTATACGCTGCTGGGGCAGCGTCTGTTGAAACATAGTCGGATCTGGTAAACCACTCGACCACACATCACTTTACACATACCCCCGGCTTGATCAAGGACTGGTCATCCCCTTCAGCCCACCGGCACCAGGTAAGTTACCTTCATAAGGGCAATTTGATTTGTCTCCGCGAATCGCGGAAGGTTCGGTCACACCTTGCCCTGGGTTTGGACCGAACAGCAACTAAGAGATGGTCATCTCTTAGTTGCTGTTCGGTCCCAACTAGGGTTACCATTCCTCAGGATTTGTCCTGAGATTTCAGGATTTTTGGACTTTTCTCAGGATTGCGGTCGGATTTTTCAAATCTCATGAAATCACAGGATTTTTAGAATTTTCAATAAAATACGGCTTACATTTTAATACTTTAATTTATTGATTTATAAAATGCCTCACATGTTAAACTATTCAAATTATATTGAACTAGCTGACCCGCGCAACTTCGTCTGCGAGTGAGGGTTATTTTTTTAATAAAAGTATCCTATGTTACTTCTAATACCTCCAAGAATATGTGTACAAAGTTTCATGATGATCGGTTGAGTAGTTTTCGCGTGAAAGCGTTACAAACAAACTTACATTTACATTTATATAATAGTAGGGATTAATAGTATAGCTTGAACTGCAGACACCGTTGGTCGGTTTCTTTCATTCGACCATTGAGCCCCCATCATAGAAAAAAACTCTTTCTACGTTATAATTATATTATATCTCTGATACCTATTGTCTCGAAAATGGTTGCCCACAACGCATAAAGCATTACGTTAAAAAAAAGTACGTTAAAGAGAAAATTTTCAAACCAAAAAAATCTCAGGACTTTTCAATGGAAACCAGGCCTTTTCTCCGGACTTTTTAGTTTTTCTTCTGGTAACCCTAGTCCCAACTCACAACTGACAGCGCCTGTTCACGAACATGACGCATGGATCAGCACCATTCAGCTCAACCATTTTGAAGGGAACTAAATGGCCCGACACACACGCCACCATCAGCGAGACATTTGAGTGACCATGACATACTCTCAACCGCCAGGGCACATTCAAATCAAGAACTTTCCAGTGAATGATAGCTTACTAGTACGTAGTGTGCGTTTAATGCATGTTTTAAATTTTGTCTCATTCAGTTCAAGAACACTTTGTGGAATTTTATTATAGCATCTCAAACAGTACCCCATGAAAGATGAGTCTACTTTAGCGAGTCTAAAGCCTGGCTGAACTAGTTGGTCATATTATTATTATTATTATCTTTCATGGGGTACCCCATGAAAGATAATAATAATAATAATATCGTAAAAATATCATAAAATGGACCTTAGCAATACGGAACTAGTTAACACCACATCGAAATAAGCAGTCAAAATGTCACCATGTTAACAAGGCACCGGGCCAAATTACTACGAGACGCACACCCACCATCTCCGGGCTCGTCGCTCAGCTCCGCCTCGCAGCTGCCGGGACGTGCCACACCCGTGAGCACCGTGTCACCGGTCGCTGCAGTTGCGTCGAGCTCAAGTGACGAGTTTTTCTCCCCGCCGTCGACACCACCACCACCACCATCACGAGGACGACGACGAGGAAGAGGACGGCCACCAGCGGGCTTGGGACCTCGAGGCCAACAGGCCTCGAGCAGGGTCCCCGCTGCCGGTGGAAATGTGTCGCGCATGCGATGGACTCAGTCCATGAATGAAAATGTCATGCGCCCATATTATGGGGCTACTGAGGGAGGAAGCAACTTGATTGCGTACCGTGGTCAAATGCTCTCTCTGTTTCAGGTACTTGAGCCGGCTGTCAACGTAGACGCTCAACGACTGTCGGATCAGGTGCGGGTGATCCAGCGTAACCATATGTTGGATGACACCGTACTTGATCGACTACGCTCCGAATCACGGAGTAACTTAGTTACTCCTGCTTCGCCAATGATCGCAGTGCAGCTACAAACTATCCCCAGTACGCCACTGCGATCTGACTACGATGGTGAAGAGGATGGGGATGAAGTTATATCCGTGAGTACCCAATGCAACGCACAATTGAGGAGTGCTTTGGAGGGCGCGTTCCGGGAGTATCGTTCCACACCGCCTGAACTTAGACCACGTTTGCCTCGTTTGCCAATGCACAAGAAAAACAAGGCACTGGTGTGTGCTCTAGATTCGCAGCTGTCAAATAGCTTTGACAGCAGCAAAGACCTCGCCGATACTCACTCAATTTTGTATTGTGGAGCTGTAGCGGCGTGTCGTGTAGCTCAAGTCAAGTTTCCCAACAACGACAGAACTACACGACCGAAATTAGCTGTTCCAGCTTGGCAGTGCAGAATTGAGCGACGTATCGGTGAGGCTAGGGTACTCATCGGCAAATTAATCTGCTTCAGGGAGGGCAATACTCGCCCTAGAGTGATGCGCTTTGTGAGGCGGGCGTTTTCGGGAACTGATGTTAGTTTTCGAGATTACTTGGCCCGCATCACAGAGCGTATCGACTTCCTGAAGCAGAAGATCTGTGCATGGGCAAGCCGTATTCGTCGGTATAAGCGGCGAGTGGAGCGATACACTCAGAATCGCTCATTCCAAAGTGATGAAAGGTGGGTATATAGGGCTTGGGAACGACCGGACCAAGGTGTGACTGACACGCGTCTACCGGATGATGATGCCATGTGTTCATTCTGGCGTAGCATCTGGTCGGTGCCTGTCAGTCACACTGAGGGCGATTGGATCCGGAAGGTTGAACAAGTGTGTGATCAAAAACAGGAAATGGGGGCAATCATCATCAGCCCCCAAGACGTAGCTTGTGCAGTTCGTCCGCTGCCTAACTGGAAATCTCCAGGGCCGGATGGACTGCACAACTTCTGGATCAAGTGGTTCCAAAGATCACACGCTTGCTTGGCGTCCCAGTTTCAATCAGCCTTAGAGTCAGGGTCGCTACCCCAGTTCTTGACGACAGGAATTACCCACCTGCTCCATAAATCAAGTAGTACTGCGGAACCCAAAAATTATAGACCAATCACTTGTTTACCAACGGTCTATAAAGTTCTTACATCCATTTTGAGAGCAAAAATCAACAAACATATTGAGAGTAATTCTATCATGTCTACCTCTCAAAATGGATGTAGGAACGGGTCCCGCGGTACTAAGGAGCTGCTCCTCATTGATATGGCCATTAGCCAACAGGTTCGCCGCTCCCGAAAGAATCTGTCTACATGTTGGATAGATTATAAGAAGGCCTATGATTCTGTGCCTCATACATGGCTCATGAGGGTGCTGGAGTTGTACAAAATAAATAAATAAATATCGCTGGACATTAACACACAGCGCCGTCTAGTGCCACACTAAGCAAGGCTTGTGTCGTGGACACCAGATAGTTGATATACTACGTATATACTTTTTGTTTGTAAATATATACTTATTATACATATAAACATCCATGACTCGGAAACAAATGTCCATGCTCATCACACAAACGTTTGCTCCTACCGGGATTCGAACCCAGGACCCTATGAACGCAAGGCAGCTTCACTACCACTACGCCATTCGAGTCGTCGAAATGCAACTCTACGCGCCTTCCTTGAGTCATGTATGGGGCAATGGAAAACGGTCCTTCGATATCCAGGATGTCGACAGATCCAGGGGAACGATGAACCTGTAAGGATTAAACGGGGGATATTCCAGGGCGACAGTCTGAGTCCACTTTGGTTCTGCTTAGCCCTGAATCCTCTAAGCACATTGCTGGAGAATTCAGGACTAGGCTACCGATTGACGAAAGATGGTCATGTTATATCTCACCTGCTTTACATGGATGATCTGAAACTCTTTGCCCCCAACAAATTGCAACTGTTGGAGCTACTAAAAGTAACTGAAACTTTTAGTAACGCCATCAGGATGGAATTTGGTGTGGACAAATGTGCAGTAATGTATGTAAAGCGAGGGGAGATTATGGAATCCGAGGGACTTCAGCTCTCGGATTCCATACACCTAAGATCTCTTTCCTCATCCGAAAGCTATAAGTATTTGGGTATGTCGGAAGCGTTAGGCATTAACGTAACTGACATGAAGCAATCGTTGAGGTAGCGCTTCTTCGGTCGCCTGAAGAAGGTTTTAAATAGCCTTCTTTCAGGTGGAAACAAGGTGCGTGCCTTCAATGGTTGGGTCATGCCGGTTTTAATGTACTCTTTCGGCATACTCAAATGGACTCAGACGGAACTTGATGCCCTGGATAGGAGGGTACGCACACTGCTGACCGCAAATCGAATGCATCACCCACGGTCCTCGATGATGAGACTGTATATCCCTCGGAAGTGCGGGGGTCGAGGCTTCTTAAATGTTAAGAACCTGCACAACCGAGAGGTATGCAGTCTCAGGGAATATTTCCTGGAAGCCGACGTGGGCAAGTGCCTCACCCCGCTCTCCCTGGCTAACGAGAACTGGCGCAAGCCTAAAGTATTGGACACTAATGACCGCAGGGAAGAATGGCATGGCAAGGAGCTTCACGGACGCTTTTACCGGGCCATACATGGCCCTGATGTATATTTCTTAGCGTCCGTATCCTGGCTACGCTTTGGTGACCTCTTCGGGGAAACCGAAGGTTTTGTTTGTGCAATTATGGACGAAGTTATGATGACGAATAACTACCGCAAATACATTGTGAAGGACGGCACGGTTGACATATGTCGGGCATGCCACCGTCCGGGAGAGTCGATCCGACACATTATTTCTGGGTGTTCTAGTCTGGCTAACGTAGAGTACTTGCATAGACACAACCTTGTTGCCAGGATTATCCACCAGCAACTTGCTTTGAAATACAACCTTGTGGAATCAAAGGTGCCATACTATAAGTATGCGCCCGACCCAGTTCTCGTAAATGGTAATATCACGTTGTATTGGGACCGACCTATCACCACCGACAGGACTGTTGTTGCCAATAGGCCTGACATTGTGGTGATAGATCGATTGGAGCGTCGCACAATGATTGTTGATATAACGGTCCCGCATGATGAGAACCTCGTGAAAGCAGAGCAAGATAAAAAAAAACAAATATCTAGATCTGGCTCGCGAGGTTGTCGACATGTGGGATGTGAGTACAGCAATCATTGTGCCGATAGTCGTGTCGGCCAATGGCTTAATAGCCAAGAGCCTCGACCAACATCTTAGGAGGCTCTCGCTTGGCAGCTGGATCAAGGGCTTGATTTAGAAAGCAGTACTTCTCGACACGGCACGTATTGTTAGGAGGTTCCTCTCTCAAGAGCCCTGACCACCGGCAGCTCGGACCCTGTCCCCAGCGCTAGTGGGCTACTGTTTTTTATATTTTTAAATGTTTTTTTTATTTAGTTTTGTAAATAAATATTTAAAAATATAAGAAATATGTACAATGATGAATAAAGGATAATAATAATAAAATAATAAAATATCGGTTTATTTTCTCTACACAAGTTACTTAATGCTAATGGTACAGTGGAGCTTTTTTTTTTTTTTTTTTTTTTTTATTGGAATGGGCATCTCGCAGTTCAGTCTGAGAAGACTGGCTTCTGCTTAACCGGGCAAGTCCTGTGGATGCCTTGAATTTAAGGCCTCCAGCCAGGGCGAAAATAACTAAAAACTAAGCGACAGCGCTCTAAGGGCACCCCCTGTGGGGTACGAACCTCGGCTTAGGGCGTCGCTGGGGGCAGCAAAGGGACAGGCTGGATCTGATTGTCATTATTTAGGGACTGATTTATCACTACAGGCTCAGCATCGCGGGCTGGCTCGAGCAAGGGTCGGGGAGGGATTGAACGGGGATTTCGCGCCGGACCTCTGCGGCGAGGTCGGTAGGTTTTCGGTTTGTATTTGTAAGCTCTACGAACTGTACTGGTATCTTTCCTACTCTCTTGCAAGATAGTGATCGGATCGTCGGGGGCGACTAGGGTGTGACGCGGACGTTGGACGGAGCTAATACGCGATGGGTCGTACCGGGCGGCCGATGCGATTAGGGGATTCCTATGCTTAATAGCAGAGTCGAAGTAACGCTTGGAAAGGCGTTTCATGAACTGCTTAACGGTGGGGATTCTAAGGTCTACGTGAAGACTATCGTTACGGACGTAAGGGGGGGCACCGGTGTACTTGCTTCGGCAGTACATATACTAAAATTGGAACGATACAGAGAAGATTAGCATGGCCCCTGCGCAAGGATGACACGCAAAATCGTGAAGCGTTCCACATTTTTTTTTCTGCCGGGGTTGCGGGCCTGTTCGAAAGAGATACCGTGGCCCCGGAACGTAAAAGGCGAGGAAGGAACATGGATGGTTTTTAGTCAGTAAGAGTCTGACACTCCCTCCCGCTCCGCCCAGAGTGGGGGGGGTCATTTGATGATTTCCCATCCTTAAAAAAAAAAAAAAAAAAAAAAGGGGGGGCACCGGTGATCTTACGGAGAAATCGGTTCTGCAAGGTCTGCATCGTGTGGATATGACGCGGGTGGGCATGCGCGAATACTATGCAAGCATAGGTCATGATGGGACGGATGACTGCGGTGAAAAGACGCAATTTGCACTTGAGTGACAATTTCCTCTTCCTAGTGATCATGAAGTGGAGCCGGCCCATAGCAAAGGCAGCCCGGTCACGAGCTGCTTTGATGTGGGCCTTGAACGACAGATGGTCGTCCAGAATAACTCCGAGATACTTGGCTTGCCTCTCCCAGGGGATAGGCTTACCGAACATAGTGATGGGGGGACCTGGCGAACGCTTAAGGCGTGCCTTATAGTACAAAACTGCCTGGCTTTTTTCGGGATTAACTTCTATTCTCCACTTACGGAACCAAGCGCCGAGCGAGTCGGCAGCTTTCTGGAGAATGCGGCGGATGTTATCCGGAGAACGGCCGGTGTAATAGATCGCGGTGTCGTCAGCGAATAGTGCTTTTTGAACCTTCTGGTTCCTCGGAATGTCGCTGGTGTACAGCGTGAACGCGAGGGGAGAGATAACGGAGCCCTGAGGGACTCCGGCGCGAATCGGATGGGGAGAGGATAACGTCTTACCCACACGGTAGCGGAAGGTACGGTTTGACAAAAAGTCTCGTAAGATGAGCACGAGACGGTCGGGCACACCGAGCTGGTATAGCTTGTATATCAGCCCGTTGTGCCAGACTTTGTCAAAGGCTTTCGCGATATCGAAATACATCACCCCCGTCATCGCTCCACGCTGGAAACCAGCGCTAACGTGTTCGACGACGCGGTGGACTTGATGTATGCAAGAATGTTCGGTCCTGAAGCCGAACTGTTCTTTCGGGATGAGGCCCTTTGTCTCGGCATAATCTCTGAGACGCTTATAAATAAGCCTTTCATAGATTTTGCCGAGAGCACTCAGGAGACTGATCGGCCTGTAGCTGGAGGGCTGGGCTTTCGGTTTCCCAGGTTTGGGAATACCTATAACAGTGGCCTCTGTCCACGTTTGGGGGAAAATATTATTGCTCAGGGCGCCATTGAAGATGGCAGCCAAAAGGACTATGAACCTAGCGGGGAGGGCTTTAAAAACTCTATTTGTGAAACCGTCGGCGCCTGGGGCTTTCCGAGGCTTTAACTTATCTATAATATCCTTGACCTCTTCCGGGGTGATAGCGGGGAGGGGTCATCGGGATCTTCAAAAGGGGGAAGCGATGCTCTACGTTCAACTTCTGCATCCACCTCATCGAGGTGCTGCTTGTCTACTGGTAGAGTGCTTGGCGAACATTGAGATTCCAAGCTGTCGGCTAGGCATTCTGCTTTTTCAGAGTCGTCAAAAGCGACGCTCTTATCGGGACGGATGAGGGGTGGAGAGGAGACCTCTTCCGAGGTGCGCAACTTCCTTTGAAGCTGCCAGAAGGCTTGATGAGTGGGCTCGAGTTCGCTAAGCGTTTTGTCCCATTGATTTGAGCGAAACTCACTAGTGCGTTTCTTTACAGCACCCTGTAAGGAACGCATGTGAGCCTTGTTCGCATCGCAGGGCCAAGAGCTGTAGGCACGTATGGCCGCGTTCTTCTCGGTTATCAGTGCACGTATATCGTCGGGAAGTATCCAGCGGCGATCACTCATCGCTGGTACTTCACGAGAACAATCCTTCAGTACGGATTGTACGTGTTCTGTAAACGAGTCGATTGCAGTCTCGGTGTCTGCGACTGAGACGATATGGTCGGGAATACCATCTAGAAGTGGTGACGTTTCGGATTTCAGCATATCGCTTACTTTCCTCCAGTCGGTAGTGAGAATAGTGGGAAGGGGCTGGCTGGGGTCAATGATACCCGAGCGAGGAATTAAGTGCATGAGCACTGGACGGTGATCGGAGTGGAGCTCGTGTAACGTCTCAATCATGTGTAACCGAAGGTTCACATTCTTGAGCAGCGCTATATCGAGAACGTCGGGAAGATGACTGACAGTGTCAGGATAGTGCGTGTGCTCCATAGGAGCGACCGCGTCGAAACTAAGAGATTGACCTAGATCGTAGAGGACTTTCCCTCTCGGGTTCGTCGTTCTACTGTTCCAGGCCGGGTGTTTGGCGTTGAGATCACCCGCGATGATCACGGAGTCACTCAAGCCGAAAAGAAGGGTGAGATCGCTAACCAGGAGGTTATGATCTTCCCATGTATTAGTGGGGGCCAAATAAGCAGAAACTAAATGTACCGGTTGATGACCGGTCATAGCAAGCCGACAGATTGAAACCTCAAGTAGGGACTTTAAAGGAGGGGGATCGATGGGAATACAATGCAATTCCTTGCGAAAGTAAATGAGGGTGCCACCCTTGTGACAACGTAGCCTATCATTGCGAACTATGCGGTAGTTGGCAATCTTGGGGTCGCGGTGGCTGGGTTTGAGGAACGTCTCCTGGATGAGGAGAACGTCAACGTTATGGTCACGGAGGAAGGCGGCGATCTCGTCGCGCTGTCCTCTCATGCCATTGGCGTTAAAATAACCTAATCTAAGGGACCGGGGTTGGGTGCAAGAGGGATTTGGTGTGATATCCATTACGGCGCGAAGTTGAGGTTACGTAGGGTTGACTTGATGACTGGGTAGGCATCAATAATGTCGACGACTTGCTGAAGGTCCGTTGCAGCTCTGAGCTCAGCGACCATGCGGTCGGCCTCAGCGGTGCAAAGAGGTTGGAACCTCATCAAGTATTTCATGTTCGATTCCTGTGAAGCAGGAGCGCGGGTTGGAGCAACGGGAGCTCGGGTTTGCGGAGGGGCCTGAGGGGCGGCCACAGGAGTGGGCGCTGGGACAGGGTTGTCCAAAAGACCGGGCATGGGGGGGTTGGGTTTTCCCTTCGCGAGGGCAGGGAACGCTTGCTGATGGTTCAGCATGTTCCAAGGAGAAGGCCTCTGCGGGCTGAGACGCTCTGGGAGGACCTTTGACGGGACTTTGAAGGAAGAGGGAGCTTCCCTCTGCTGGCGTTGGTTGGCGCGATTGGCCAACTTGCCAGTGGACTGTTTTGGGGCTTTGGGGCAGCCCCTGTAGTTAGCCGGGTGGCCAGACTGTCCGCATAGCACGCAACTAGGCGGCTCTGTGCAGAGATGGGACGGGTGCAGTCTGCCGTGGCGTGGTCGCCGAGGCACTTTACACACCTATGCGGTGCGTAACAGTACTTTTGGCTGTGGCCATAGAGTTGGCAGCGATGACACTGCCCTACTACTTTGAGCTTTTTGGGCCTCTCGATGATGATGCCCGATAGCGAGCACACCGATCGGACCTTGAAAATAGGGTGGTGCCCTTCAACTGGGTCACATATTACGAGTACCATATCGTACTCGTCACCCCCTTGGGACCTATTCTTGTGTGTGTAGGCGGTGGACCGCCGAAACAGGGATGCCCTGGGATGTAAGATCATCCAGGATGTCGGAGGAGGGAATCTCCTTGGGGATCCGCTTGATGACCACACGGGTCGGCTTCTCCTCAGGGAGGCTATAGGTGTGGAAGGCGACGTTCCTTCCACGAAGCGCGTGAACCAGATTACGGAAATCCGTAGAAGTGGGGGTCTTGACTTTGATACCCTGGAGGATAGAAGTGGCGTTAGTGTATTGGATCTTGCGATCCACACACATTTTGGAGATCTCTGTCCACCTGGATTTCTCCTGGATGTACAGAGCGGGTGGCTTCAGCTGCTTCTTTGAAGAAGGAGCAGCTGAGGAGGGGGCTGGCTGTGAGGCAGCCATGGGGCTTGCAGGGCGGCTGACAGGAGCCGCACCTTGCGGTTGCGATGTAGCCATAGGGCTAGGCGGGCGACTGCCCTGGGGGGCAGCTTGAGGAGCGATGGGGACTGACGGGGACGGGGAGGCTTGAGGAACAAGGGGAGGCGCGTTGAGGGCTGTAACAGCCTTCTTGGCCTTATTGGCCTTAGCCTTCCTGCCCTTCTTCCTCTTGCCCTTTTGCACCAGCTGAAAGTCCTCCGATTCAGAGGACGAGGAGTTGGTGCTGGGGGAGTCAGGGGAGCTCTCAGCGGCAGAGGGCGCGGACTCAACAATCTCCATATCGGAGGAGGAGGGTTGAGTGATCGGAGCGGGGGAGGGCGAACGCGACGGACTTTCCCTAGGTGGGGTGCGAATGGCCTTGAGGAGGGCCCTAAATCTGTCCTTCTTAAAAGGAGTAAGGAGATCGGCGTATTTCTCCTTCATGTATTGGCTGTCGTCAGCTAATAGCTCCGCTATTAGCTGGTCGAACTGCCTATTCAATATTGCATTGCGTTCTTTCGCCATTTTGGCATGGGGAACCTAACCCTAAAATCCTAATATTGGTAGTCTAACTAGGAGCTAACTACCTAGTCCCGAGGAGACACGTAAAACGTGAGCTCCCCGGGCAGACAGTTCCCCGTTAAAAACGAACCCACCCTTGTGTTTTTCGTAGTGCTGACTGGCAAGAAGAAAAACACAAACAAACTTGCCAGCGACACGACTGTCTGAGAATTGCCTGAAGGGCCTAATCTGATGACCTATCTAACGATACCAGTACCTAGGTCCCCGGGTAGGTGCGCCCGGGGATGTGTGGCCTCTCCTGAACTTGTGCGAACAGGGAGGTGAGTACCTAAGGTGTGCCCTAAGCTTGTAAACCTGTCGCCAGTCTTATTGTGCGACAGGGCCCTAGTCCCGCAAGGGGCTCTAGTGCGAAGGGGTAGACACTCCTAACCGACACTAGGTGTGTTGCTGTGAACGAAGTCGAAGACTAGGTTTGACGAGGGAAGCCCCCAAGGCCAAGGTCCTAGCTCCCGATGCCAATGGGATGCCTCGCCCTGAAGGGGTCCGGCGGGTAGGATTGGGTCACCACCCTCTTGACTTCGTTAACACCGTTAGGTTTCCCGTCAAGAACCACAAAACCGTGGCTTTTCCCTGAAGGGGCACAAAAACGCGGACGATAAGGAAATATAGCCTCGAAAGAGGCTGTTTTTTGCCACTGAGTGACACCGTTAAAATGTGTCCTAATACAAGTATCAGACACAAACTAACGATGCACTACGGGACGGTAGGCACTGGGCCTTGATGCTCGGCGAAGCGGCGAAGCTGCGACGAACAGGACGGGAGGCGCGGTGGGGCGCGGAGAGTCGACGGAGCGGGGCGTAGCGCACGTCTGCACGCTGCGGCGGCCGAGCGTCGAATGGGTACAGTGGAGCACGAGCAAGGAATAACTTTGTGAGAGACTGGTGCTTGAAGTAGGTCTCTATAGAAACCTGTGTTACAAGTCACCAGGACCCTCCCGCTGTAATTCTCCTGCTATGACCTACTTTTAAAGCAATAGGTTATCATAGTAAAAAGTGCAGGAATCTAAATTACAAAATACAAAAATAAAAATATGAAAAACAAAAAAAAAGTAAAAATACAAAATCATAGTGGAAATATTAGAACGCGTGTGAGTAGCTGAAGAGTGTATATGAACCATATGTGATTAGGGGTGTATATGTGTGTGTGTACGTGTTAAAAGATAAGTCTACTTAAAGATGAGTCTACTTTAGCGAGTCCAAAGCCTGGCTGAACTAGTTGGTCCCTATTTCAAGTACTGTAATTGTGTCTGTCACCACTTTTACCAAAAAGATGCAGGTTTTTTCTTACGTACATTATGTTTTCGTAGATGTATTGGCAATGAACCGTCATGATGCCAATATCCTTAAATAGTTCAAAGATGTAGTTGTTTTCTAAGATGAAAACAATCTGTTCGTCAATTATTACAGTATGGAAAAAAAATTGCAGTAAAATATTGTATTGTTTGCAAAACAAACTTGTCACTAAAATGTACTAAAGAACACAAACGCTGAACAAACACTTCCACACCCTAGGAATTCCTGACAGTCCCCTGTGCAGAGCGTGCATGGAGGCGGAGGAGACGGTGGCGCATGTGCTCCTGGAGTGCACAGGCGTTACCAAGATTCGCGAGGAGACCCTGGGAAGTGGGAACGCCCCAGGATCACTTGCAGATGTCCTGAGGAGACCGGGAAGTGTAATCTGCTTCTGGAGAGAGGTGGGCTGGTTGGAGTAATCGGCCGCCATGGCTCACGCACAATGGTCCACTTCAAGGACTAAGTGCGGAAACCTAAACCCCCATGATGATGATGCGCTGCCCTAAACACGAACTGTGATCGAGGGATCTCGTGGCGCAGCAGTGTTTTGTAATTCTGTTATTTTTATTTTTTATCTTTACACTTTAACATTATAGACCAGGGCCGAAGCCGTCAAATATGGTAAAATCCTAAAAAAAATTACAATAGGATGAAACCCGTTAGAAAAGGAGGAAATACGATAAAAATTAAAGGAAAAATAAATTATGGTCGATCCGAGTTCGGGTAGTGGGAGGGGTGAGCTTTTAAGGGTAAAAAATGGTTTATCTCGATTTCCGGCAAAACTACAAGTCCTGTGGAAAAAAAAAATTGGCAAAGTTGTAGGTAATAAAAAGATCTACAACTTTTGCATTTAAAATTTATTCACATAACTTCAAAATTTAGGTGAAAAATTAAAATACTTAACCAAGTTTTTGGTTTATTATATTATTATTTTTTCAAAAATGTTTTTTTTTCTACGAAATTTACCTTATTATGTCCCAAATACACTGCAATTTATTTGATTTAAAATATTTATTTTTTCTCCTTATTTTAGCTTAATATCAAAAAGCACCCTATTCTCATCAAAATATCAGCTTTTCTAAAAAATGGGGGGCTCTTTGTTCGTTGAAATTTCTAATTTCTGATGAAAGAAATATACATTAGCATAGTAAATGTTTTCAGAAAATGCAAAAAACTCCACCCGTATTTTTTTTTAATTTAATCGTGTACAATGTTGAGCTATTTAATAAAGAACACGGGCGAGACAATTGTTGATGAAATTATTAAGCGTCTACGTATGTCACCGTGATAGATGCCTACGAAATAATTTACTAAGATTTATCAAATCAAACTTAATGTCTAACGAAGTCTCAAAAAAAAATCCTCATTATTATGAGCTCAATTGACTAGAATAATGATTTAATGATGAATGAGAAATAATCATGACTTATTTTTTTATTTCTGGATTGACTTCATAGCTTTTGGCTAAGATATACTTTTAAGGTGGACGCGCACTTATCCGCGCCGAAACAATCGACCGCGCCGAAAGAATGTGTGCGTCTATCTGACGGGCCCCAACGAGATATTTTATCAATAGGTGATAACTTTTCATAAAGACATTATTATGTACCTAAAGAAAATTAATGAGATATATTTTGTACCTCAACAGTTTTTGATTAAATGACGTTTCTATGAAGTGTCTAGCTAGCGGGCGCCATATGATTATTTTTTTTTGTTACTATACTTATAGATCGCCCAATAGTGCTTGGAGTTTGAAACTATTATGTACCTTACAAATCCAATATTTCGACTTTCTGAGAGCTATACTTTAGAGGTTATTCGTTATTTAGACTAACGTGCGGCTAGCGAGCCCCTTCTTTAAATACTATTCTTTTATATCATACAATAGCATTAGGAGCTTGATGCTATTATGTACCTAACAAATCCAAAATTTCGACTTTCTGTGACCTATACTTCAGAAGATATTCGTTATTCAAACAAACGTCCATCTAGCGGACCCATTTTTAAATGCTGTTCTTTTATTATGACACAATAGCATTAGGAACTTGAAACTATTAGGTATGTACCTTACAGATCCACAATTTCGACCTTCTGTGTGTAACGTGGCACTTTGTAAGTTACAAATGAAAAGAATTTAGTTTAGGAATCCTTAGGATTAAGAAATCTATGTTCACTTAAAACTACACTATTTACACAATACTAGAGATAATCTATTATAATATTACTAACTAAACCTAACACTTAAATAAAACATTAAAATTAAATATTATTCTACGGAACCTACGAGAATCTATTATATTAAGAGGTCCTCGCTTCTATGCGCCCGCGCAACGCTAAAACGATCCTTGCCGAGTGTTGCCGAGGAGCTTTACGAATCGGTTCGGCCGGTAGAGCCCATGACCAGTCGTTTTTGAAAGCACTGATTTGACAGCTGTGTCGCTCGCTCCGATCGTACTTTAATACTTTTATTAAATACGTCGCGAAATCCCTCTAGGGATTTCTAGTCTACCCTTCAACCTTTTAGCCACATCGTGGTTCCTGCGTCGTGAAGGACGTTTGGAGAAGATCCTCTGCTGCAGAGTGACATCTACCTACGCTGAAGTCATCTACCAAGACAGTACCTGGGACCGGAGCCGTTGGCTGCGGGCTAGCCCTCTAAGACGGAACCATCATCGCGGGAGACGGTTCAGGCCAGTGTTCCCTACCACATCTTCTTTTCCTCTACAATCGAGTCGTGTGAAGGCCACGGAAGTATAGGCATTAAATAATAAGTAACTTATCTTCGAGCTTATTATTAACCAACCCCTACCTACCTACCTGCTGACACCCCCCTACAGAGCATAAGTGACACATGTGAGCTATACTTCAGAAGATATTCGTTATTCAAACAAACGTCCATCCAGCGGGTCCATTTTTAAATGCTGTTCTTTTATATGACACAATAGCATTAGGGGCTTGATACTATTATGTACCTTACAAATCCAAAATGTCGACTTTCTATGATTTATACTTTAGAAGATATTCGTTATTTAGCCAAACGTCCAACCAGCGGGACTTCAGTTACGAATATCTGCTGAAGTATAACTCACAGAAAGTCGAAATTTTGGATCTATAAGGTACATAACAGTATTGAACTACTAATGCTATAGTATGACACAAAAAATATAGTATTTTAAAAGGGGCCTGCTGGCTGGACGTTTTTATGTTTTGTTTTTTGTTTGTTTCTATCGTATTACCTAACTTTTTAATCCATAATCTAAAATGACATAATTGTTTTTGTCATAATCATTATTCGTCCGAATGATAATTTACCCGAACCTTAAATCACATAATATCATATGCCATAAAGTTGAAACGCCTAAATATAATAAGCCCTACATCCGTTTGTCATAAGTATTACAATCAATAATATACAAAAGAGATGAAATCGTTTTCAATAAAAGTCATACTCGTAAGTCCTATTCTAAGTAAATGTTTAATCGTATGTGTACAGCAAGCAACCAAGCAAGCAAGCATGTAGCAAGCAAACATGCAGCAAGCAAGCATGCAGCAAGCATGCAACACGCATGTAGCAAGCATGTAATGCAAGCAAGCATGCAGCAAGCATGCAGCAAGCATGCAGCACACATGTAGCAAGCATGCGTCAAGCATACAGCAAGCATGCAACAAGCAAGCATTAAACAGGCAAGTATGCAGCAAGCAAGCATGCAAGCAAGCGTGCAGCGTTGATTTGATTTGATTTGATTTGATTTGCAGCAGGCATGGCTTCTATCACGGCTCCGGTGCTGCGGGGCTCTGGCGGCCTCACGCGAGCTGATCGTCGCAGATGGGTTTAACGCTCACCACCACCTGCTCCTCAACTCGCGGCCCGCCTATCCCCTCCGCGCCTACGTGATTTTAAATAACACTCTTGGGATAGGGCAGACAAGACTGCGTGGAGTCGGATTTACAGCAATTCGTTTCTGTCACTAAAACCTAACTTTTAGGGATTTTTTTAGCGACTAACAATTTTATAAATGACCATTCGGAATCATACACATTATGTGATACAATGCTTAGGACATACGACTTTATGTCATGTAAAATTAGGAGATTCATTTTTTATAGTATTCGATATTATGACAAAACTAGCTGTTGCCCGCGACTTCGTTCGCGTGAAAATATTGATGGGTCATGTGTGAGACTGCATCGTTGTTCGAGTTGTCGCAAGCGCTACTGAGCATGAGTTTCTGGGTTCGATTTGCGGAACGGGCAAAGTATTATTGTATTATTTGTGCCCAGTTGATGGGATTAAGCTAAATGTGCGAAATGTGGGTGTAAGATTAGATACACCTCTACCTAACAGTGGCGCAGGGTGAAAATAGTGTCAGGGGAAGCCGTAGAAAAAAAAGGAAAACTGTTGTTTTTGCTTCTGTTAACTTTTTTCCCCGTGTTAATTTTGACCTCATTTTCACTATCAGCGACACCAAAAACCACGGAAACGACACCAATGATTAAAAATCCAAAAACTTTCGTCGGCGCCATTTTTGATTTCATCTTCATTCATCAAGAGTAAGATCAGAAATGCAGAAGAGAAAAAAAAACAGAAATCTACAAAATAAAAAAATCTAGTTGGTATCAAATACGATATCGACAATTACTCATTCTATCTCGTTCTACTATACATAATTTATTTATTTATTTAAACAACACATACAACTATTATTACAGGTTGAGGTACCTAATACAATAGAGCAGTTATATTTCAAGTTAAATTATTTATGTTTTGAATAAATTAATTAATTTGACAAACTAAAGTAATTACGCAAAATGCGGCCCGTGTGAATTCGCTCAGTGTACAATTGAAGCAATCAATCTGTTGTGACACCATATTGAGTGCACGCAGCGCGCGTGCTGCAGCAAGTTGGTGCGAGCGGGCGGCCAACTACAATGCAAAACTTCATCCCCCCTTTTATCCATTTGTGGGTTGAAATAAAAAAAACCAACGACTTACTAACTTTGATACTTTTTGGTGACTCAAAAAATAAAAACTTTAATTAAAAACAAAATGTTGCTCTTTTTTCACCCCTCAAGGGTTGAAATTCTGATAAAGCCGTTTCGTCAGCTTCCAATCATAAGCCCAGTAGGGCTATTATGTAACTCGGTTGACAGTTTGAAATGATAGTAATTGGGCTCAGCGTATATCAATTAACTGTCAAAAGGCTAGTTTCGTATTATGTATGACCAGACGCGATCAAATATGACGTCATTGATGACAATCGTGGCTGTTAGACACCGTAACTCTATTTGACAGACGCTAACGTATCGATACTTATACTACTGCGATTATGTAAGCCTAATGGATATCTAATTGATAACAATTGAGTCTCTAATAGCTATCGTGATATACGCTACTCCTAAGTAGCGTTTTATAGGATTTTGGGAAATATACCGAAGCCGGTTTCAAATGTAAACGTTACATCTTTTGTTGTTTTACTGTAATTTGTGTTTGTGGTGAAGTATGGCACCTAAATAATTCTGAGATTAGCTGAATAAGAGCGAAAACAAAGTTTGAAGTTTTGGAATGGTTTCGTTAGTTCTGATTTCAGCCACCACGTGCCAAAATATCCTTGTACAGACCCTTGATCATTGTACAAATTAAAAGGCTTGATTTATTAATTAATACTTAATCAAGCCTTTGAAAGCGTTATAAAACTACCTTGAATAGATGTAGTTTTATAAATAGCTCGTAATACTTTTACAAACTTTAATCTATATTGTTTTGTGAAACATGTTGGAAAAAAAACAATAAATAAAAATGCTGTACATCAAACTTTTTTTATTTGTAATAAATTACATCTGAGGACATACTAAGTACTACAAAACCGTATATTTAGAATGACTATTTAACAACGATCGAAAACCTAATCCTAGTCCATCAGAGTACACTATGATATTATTTTGGGTGGGCTTCAAAGCAACAGTATGATTTAGATGGGTAAAGTAGCAGTAACAACTTCATATATCATTTCTTAATTTTATTATGGCTACTTAAAATTGGACATTTAGTTATGGTATCGTCCCCAGTAAAATCTATGGTGATGGTGGGCTGCTCATACTCCAGTCCGGATACATCATGAATCAGCTCAATAGACGGGTAATTGGTGTCAGTGATCTCTTTGCTAGCTTTCAGAGTATTGATGGAGGTTGTCCACTATTGACTCGATTTCAACTTCAGTTTCTCCTCGCTGCGCTGCTTTCATATTGTCACTCATGTCACAAACGTAGCTCCGCAGGTCATCATATAGTCTGCAACACCTGAAATGTGACAAGAAACAGCTGAGTATGTTAAGAGAATATTATGTTTGTTGGAACCTTTAGAAAGTAGGAGTTTAATGTTAGAATTAAGTAAAATATTAAATGAAAGAATAAAAGAATAAGAAAAAACAATCTAAAATTAGATTTTTATTTATTTTAAATTTGATTCAATATTCTCAAACTTATTACAGTTAGGTAACACTTTGGGGAAAGGCTATTTTTCCATTTATTTTGAAAGCTAAGATTAAAGGATTGATATGAACATAAGTTTTATGTGGGAACAAAGTTTAAATATGTATTTTACAATGAACTAACTGGTTTACTAATAATATTCAGAGCATAGCTATTAGAGACACCATAATATTATGTGTGAAGTTGGGTTTGTAGTGAATGTCCTTTACAGGGGCAAGTGTTTTCGTGCTCGATTTTGCGTCTACAATTTGACAAGCAAAATTAGACATAATTGTAGCTGTAATCTACTAGGACGTCGCTCCGTGTCTGTCAAAATCAAAATCAAAATCAAAATATTTTATTTCACATAGGCCTGGATGGGCACTTATAAAACGTCGAAAAAGGTGCACGGTTCGCGTTGGTCGATTCCATGGAGAAGAACCGGCAAGAAACTCCATGGTTACTCTTTTCAAATCATTTGGTATTACAATATTATTGTTTCATTACAGCATTAGTACTAAAGTATGGGGGGACAGCGTAGGCCCGACAATAGGTCGTTGCTTGCTATACAAAAAATGTAAAACAAAAGGAATATTTAACAAAAGTTAAACAGCATCCGGGAATCTAAAAGGCCTTCAATGTTCACTCATTCACAAATAATAGGTAAAAAATCATCTATACAAAGGTAAGTAAATAAAAAAATAAAAAGAATATTTAATTAAAGAACTAAATTAAACAAGTGACACAAATATTGTCATCAGTGCTGTAACTATTCTGAGCAAAAAATGAGAAAAAATGATTTGAAAACTACTGTAATAATCTGAATCAAAAGAAAAAGAATAATGAGATTGAGAATAGTTAGAGACATCCACAAATCTGTGCCGTTTATGAGCTACCAGGGAAGCCGCATGCGCAGAAGGAATCATAGCCAAACTTCTTTGTCATCAACGTAGTCGGGTCGTTCCGTAGTTTCGTGCAAAAACGATTTCCAGACTAATTTACCCATGGTTTTCATTTCTGTATTTTTTTTTTTAACCAGAATGGGTAAAGACATAGTTACTTTAAAAGGAGTATCGATAATATTAGGTTTTGATTTGTTATTTTATTTAATAAACTAATAAAACTGCGTCTAAATTCATTCCTCTCTGTTTCCAACTAGGGACCTCGGCGTTTGTTTTCATGTTTATTTGTCTACAGTCGAATTGATAGCTTTAATTAATACGGTTTGTAAGAACCAAACCCCTGACCTATTCTTTAAGTATTTTAAATATACCAAAAACTTAGTAATAGTAGAAAAAAAGCTATTTTTCTAATTGTCACAAAAAAAACATCATCGCCATCCGTACTCGGAAACTTAGTAATTTTGTAGTGGTTTATTCGGTCCCTAACATAGTGCAGGTCACAACGTGTTTCTACTGGTCGGTCAGCCGCGGCAAACAGAGCAAAGTGGACGTACGCCTATCGCTGTCATAATTATTTGAAATCTTCGTATTGTTGGTAGTGCGGTAATGAAATTATTTCTGGACGAACCAGAAATAATTTCATCACATTCCTTCTATTTCACAAGGTACTGTAGTAAACAAATTATTATAAATACTAAATATGTTTGGCTTTCAAATTGATTTTGATCCTATTTTATTACTGAGTGGCTAATGTATTCGGTAACGAAATAATTAAACAAAATGTTAGAATTTTTCATTCATCTCCACTTCATCACCTTCCGTCCCCTCCAGTTTTCCTGAACATATATAATTATCAGAAAAAGAAAACAAAGACAAACTGGAAGGTAATGAAAAGTGAAAGGATTGTAATGAACTACGGCGCGATGGTAATGATGTGAAAAATTAAAAAATACTTAATTCGTCACTATCATCTGATCCATCATATTTATATATATATTATGAAATATAATATAATATAATATAATGACGGTGATTATTGAAATTATACTGTTTTATTTAGCTGTTTTAAATTACCGTCTTTTACGGTTCATTAACATCCTAACCCGACTTACATCATTACCATCGCGCCATAGTTCATTACAATCCTTTCACTTTTCATTACCTTCCAGTTGTTAAATTTCAATTGTCATTTTCTCCGTGAATAAACAAGATAATAACGTGCCTTCCACTTTAAATTAATCTGGTGACAATTTGTGACTCGTGTATATAAAAGAAAAACCTAAAATGTAATATTTATTTTTATTCTGCGGAACGGTTCTATTTGCACGAAACGACGGAATGAACCAGTCCTTGATTTTGTAATATGCTTTTTTCATAAGGACACGTTTAATATAGTTCTTAAACTTTCCATCGGTCAGTTCTAGAACTGACTTTGGCAACTTGTTATAAAAGTGTATACTGTTTATAAAAGAAAAGAAAAAGACTTGCTAGTTTTTGTTAATCTGAATTTAGGTATTACAATTTCATGTTTACTGCGTGTATTTTTATTGTGGAAGTCGCTTCTAATTTTGAAAAGCCCTCGATTTTTACGGACATATAAAATACATTCAATGATATAAAGTGAAGGCAGAGTTAGTATATCGATCTCTTTGAATTTTTCTCTGAGTGACTCGCGAGGACCCATTTTATAAATCGCGCGGACTGCCCTTTTTTGTAGTATAAAAATGGAGTCAACGTCTGCTGCTGATCCCCACAGCAGGATGCCGTAAGACATAATACTGTGGAAATAAGCATAGTAAACTAACCTAGCTGTGGCTACATCCGTTAACTGCCTTATTTTCCTAACTGCATATGCAGCTGAGCTTAACCTACCTGAAAGAGTTCTAATGTGCGCGCCCCACTGTAATTTTGAATCTATAGTAATCCCTAAGAATACAGTTTCCCCTATGACATCAAGTTTATTGCCGTCAAGATTTAAATTAAGATCACGTTGTGGTACATTTGGTAAGGAGAATCTTAAACACTTAGTTTTGCTTGCATTCAATAAAAGATTATTAGCAGCGAACCATTTTGAGAGAATGGTTAGACTTTCGTTAACATGTTGGACAAGCGTATCCTTTCTATTTATTTTAAAAATTAGCGAGGTGTCATCAGCAAATAAAATTATATCTGATAATTTGGCCATCATATAAGGGAGATCATTAATGTACACAAGAAATAGGAAAGGACCGAGAATTGAACCTTGGGGCACGCCTATCTTGACTAGAGACCCGGAGGACGTCGCCCCATTTACATTTACTTTTTGCTGCCTGTTTGATAGATAAGAAAGAACCAGATCAGCAGCTTGACCACGAATTCCGTAGTGGTGTAATTTACACATCAGTGTGTTGTGGTCCACGCAGTCAAACGCTTTAGAGGGATCACAGAAAATGCCAATGGCATCTTGGGACTTCTCCCAGGATTCCAAAATGTGAGTGATAAGTTTAACTCCCGCGTCCGTTGTCGATCTGCCCTTCGTGAATCCAAACTACTGACTGTGCAAAATCCCATTTGAGTTAAAGTGAGATAACATCTGGTCCAGCATGATTTTTTCATATATTTTACTCAACGCTGGAAGCACAGATATAGGTCTATAATTAGAGGGATCACTCTTACAACCAGATTTGAAAATTGGTACTACTTTACTAAGTTTCATTAGATCAGGGAATTTACCGCTATCCAAACATTGATTGAATATGCCTGTTAGGATAGGGGCAATTGATTCGATAATATCTCCAAGAACCTTGACGGATATGCCCCATAAGTCTTCAGTATTCTTTACGTTGAGACTTTTGAACGCGTTTATAATAGTAGCAATACATATTGGTTTAAATTTAAAGTTTGGTATATCCGCAGTAAAATTTTCTTTAAGCAAATCTTCAGCTAATGTAGATGAAGAAGGGAGAGATTTTGTAACTTCTAGCGGAATATTAGTGAAGAAACTTTCTAGTGTCTCGGCTACTTCTAGCTTGTCAGAAATGGTCTGATTATCTATTTTCAAGGACAATTCGGTCTGATCACGTTGTTGTGACTTTCCAGTTTCTTTGTTAATGACCTGCCACACTGTTTTTATTTTATTATTAGAAATACCAATTTTGTTAATTATTATCTGTGATTTTGCTTGAGCGCAGACACTTTTGAATATTTTTGAATAATTTCTAACATAAGTATGAAAAACTTGATCTGAGGTTAGAGATTTTTCGTGATATAAATTGTATAAATTATCTCTGCTTTTTCTTATTCCCGCGGTAGCCCATTCACTAAATTTTGATTTAGAATTGACTTTAACTGTTTTCAAAGGACATGTTTTATTGAATTCTTGGCAAACTGTAGAAAATAATGTGCCATAGTTTAAATTGGGGTCTTTTGAATCAAAACTAGCGTTTGAAAGGTTACTTAGAACATTATTATTAAAAGATTTTAATTTATTTTTATTAAGAGGTCTTATTCGAATAGTTTTAGCTAAGTGCAACTTTTTGTCCAAATCAAAAGATACAAGTTGACCAGTATGGTCTGACCTAACGCCACTAATTAAGAACGAATTTTTAACGTTATAATTAGTAAATACATTATCCAAGCAGGAAGCTGAAGTTGCCGTTATTCTAGTTGCTTCATTAAATAAATATTTTAAATTGAATGATTTAAACAATGAGATGAGCTTACATTTTTCGGGAGAATCGACTAGCAGATCAATATTTAAGTCACCACAAACAAAAACTAATTTATTATCCCTGAAAAGTTTACTTAATATTTCTTCCATTGTGATTAAAAACAATGACAAGTTAGATGCTGGTGGTCTATAGACACATAAGAAAGTATGGCCTTCAACCTCTGCACATGCTACCTCACATAAGCGATCAACAGAGTAAGCAGTGATATCCTTCCTTTCCTTATGTCTGAGAGAACTGTTACAAAGTATCAGGGTACCACCACCCACTGTGGATCTGTTGAACGCGCTGGCAACTGAAAAATTACTAACATTAAACAACATCCTATCTGGTTTTAACCAAGTTTCACTAAAACATAAAATATCCATGTGGTATTTATCTACTAACATTTCCACGTCTAAAATTTTGCCGGAGAAGCGATTTATGTTCTGGTGGTAAAGTAAAATATTACTATCCGTCTTCTCTTTTGTCGGCTCTAATAGTTTAAAGAATCTACAACAGTGTTATCAAATAATACTGATTCATCACTTAACCTAGTCTCAGTTAAATCATCATTAACTGCGTGTATATTAAAAGCTAACAATGTGTTGTGAGTTACACTCTGTGTGATGTGTAGTATGTAAATGATACAACAATAATGTGTAAATTAAAACAGAATACAAACCAGGTTCGGAGAATTCAAATTCGCAGTCCAAAAGTTGACAGCTGGAACATGTCTTATCGAATTGACTTATCGAATGTTACGAGTCATCACAATATAAACAGGCTTACACAACAACTTATCACGTTGGTCAAACATTAACATAAGTTCCTATAATAATTTTATTAAAGAAGTTTTTAGGTTAGCTCAATCAAAACACAATTTAAAAAACAATGTCACGTGTCATATAAACCGCTTAATATAAATATTCCCTAAAACCAAGTATTGTAACGCTGAAAGGGCGCTACTCAACTTAGCCGCATAATAGTCGATGAAAATTAGAGTTTTTTTTTATTTTTTTTATTTAAGTTCACAAGTACATACATATTATTGTTAATTAACAAATTACTCGCCAAACTGATCAGTTTGTTGGCGAGAAGCGCCTGTTTTTTTTTACATACAGATTTAAACAATAATCCGTGAACAGAAAACCTAAAAACTACGAGTAGCTTACGAATAACTACTCGTATAATAACTGTTATAAATAACACGATTAGAATTTATTTCTCGGTGACGGCTGTATCCTCGTTACCGAGCAATAAATTCCTCAGTCTAGATTTTAACAAACCTTTACATAACTTTGGGCTGTGTCTCAGCATATCTATTTTATTAAATACTTTAGGCACTATGTATCTAGTAGTTCTTTCCCCATAGTAATTTGTTGCTTTAGGCTGGACTAGTCTTTTCTCCCTTACAGTTCTAGTATTATACTTATTTTCAATCAGTACTTTAAACTTATCACTAAAATAATGTTCGAGGCTTAACCGCTTAATACATAATCAACTTTCTTATCTACTGGTAGGATTTTACAAATAGAGAATATCTTTTCATACTCTTTGTTACATTTTTTCTTAACCTTTTTACTAACTAGGAACTTAATTATTCGTGTCTGTATTTTTTTTATGTCTTGTAAATATGTTTTAAATGTTCGTCCATATACACTAAGTCCGTAACTAATTAGTGAGTCAGCAAGTGCGTAGTATACAATCAAAAGCGTCTGTTTATTCACCACATTATTCAACTGATAAAACTTCCCCAACACAGATCTCAATTTGTTACAAATGTCAGTTACGTGTGTTTTCCAATTAAAATTTGAATCAATGTTATAAATGTTATAAGGGGATGAAATTCTAGGTGAAAAATCCTTAATTTTCGACGTAAAAAGTACAAAATTTGTTATCTGGGCTTATGATTGGAAGCTGACGCAACGGCTTTATTAGAATTTCAATCCTTGAGGGGTGAAGAAAGAGCAACATTTTGTTTTTAATTAAAGTTTTTATTTTTTGAGTCACCAAAAAGTATCAAAGTTAGTAAGTCGTTAGTTTTTTTTTTATTTCAACCCACAAAGGGGTAAAGGGGGGATGAAGTTTTGCATTGTAGTAGTTCATTCGTTCACGAATAACAGCAGCAGGAGAGACCTTTTGCAGCAGTGCAAGTTAATAGTATAGGCCGTACACAAGTTAATAGCACACGTGACTTCGTGGCTGACAGTACTTACCGTTTTGTAGGGACCTAGGTAAGCCGAAGATTATGGACTTACGGCAGGAGCAGAAAAAGAAAGTATGGCAGCCGCCGCTCCTGTGGGTGCCGCCCGCTCGCACCAACTTGCTGCAGCACGTGCCGCTGACGCGCGCGCTGCGTGCACTCAATATGGTGTCACAACAGATTGATTGCTTCAATTGTACACTGAGCGAATTCAGACGGGCCGCATTTTGCGCAATTACTTTAGTTTGTCAAATTAATTAATTTATTCAAAACATAAATAATTTAACTTTAAATATAACTGCTCTATTGTATTAGGTCCCTAAACCTGTAATAATAGTTGTATTTGTTGTTTAAATAAATAAATTAAATAAATAAATAAAATAAATAAATTATGTAAAGTAGAACGAGATAGAATGAGTAATTGTCGATATCGTATTTGAAATCAAGAATCGAACCCAGGACCTCATGCTCAGTAGCGCTTGCGACAACTTGAACAACGATGCAAGCTCACACATGACCCATCAATATTTTCACGCGAACGAAGTCGCGGGCATCAGCTAGTTTAATATATAAGTAGAATCCCAGTCTCTGTCTCTGGAATCAATCATAAGGATTCACGATCTACAATGAAGATCACAATAATTTTGCACATTCATACCGACGAGGATGGAAAGCGGATGTAATGGATTTAGTCCTATCAGACCAAAGAGATTAAAATATTATAATTTAATGTCTTTGTATCAGACCATACGTCACAACTGTTAAAAGTACCTACCTATAAAAAAAACGTGTACTCTAAAATTCTGGAAGTTCAAGGATCATCTGAAATGTCTATCCTTTTCGCAAGTTTATGAAGCGAAGAACGCAAATGAATCGTATGACTGTTTTATAGATGAGTTTTTATTATACAACCTACATTTATGTTCGCATAACTCGTCAAAATGTAGGGAACAGCTGTTTTTTTTTCGCGATATCAGGGTTCGTCCCGTAGAAAAAGTTGTTCAAAATGATGAGTACAATGACCCCTTTTCGGGTTTAGTATAAACAAAAAATAAGGTTGTATAAGGTGTTAAAAAATTAACTGCAAGAATTTCGTGTACGTACTCGGTATCAATAAACAAACGTATTCCAAAAAAAAAAATTTTTTTTCAAGCATTTTTCGTTTTTACATAAAAAAAAACATTGCCAATCCAAAGTCTGAAAAATGAGATGGGAAAGTTAGAATCAGCTGTCTACGTTTGCGCTGTCGCAGGGGTGAACGACTACGCGCCCGGCACCCTTCACGGCGCAGTCACAGTACAGTCAAGTGCGCTTATTCAATCATTTTGTGCGCAGTGAAAATATGCATATCTTTGAAACGGATCGTTACTTATATAAAATTTTTTCGTGATTATTATTTATTTGTGATTCCAAACAACTCCTCAAGTTTCGTGCAGTTAATTTTTTAACACCTTATATATCACTTATGCTTTCCAGTTAAAACTGTCACTATATACCTACACCAATAAAAAAAACGAAATGGTTGTCTCGCGGAATTAAACTGTGTAGTAAAAAACAGTGACAACTACTTTGGGCTAATAGGCTTAATCATAATATGGAAAATAAAGTTACTTTAAGAAAATATTCCGTACTTTACAGGTGAATCATAAAACTAACCCAGAAATCCCAAAATAATCATCACATAAATACTTCGCAAAATAAGTCCAAAGCGGCTTGGCAAGTAATTAATAAATCAAAACATAGTTTTACCACAAGAACCAATTCTATCTATTAAACATAATAACATGACATTTTCTCACCCCCTTGACATTGCTAATGAATTTAATCGGTATTTTATTGAAGTCATTGAAAATAATATTCAAACAAATAATAATACACCATCTAATAAGCATCATCTGCGAGATAATCTTGCATCACAATCCCTATTCATGCTACCAGTCACATGCGATGATATAATAAAAATAATGACCAGTCTTAAAAATACAAATACCGTTGGATATGATAACATATCAACCAAGGTGATTAAAAAAGTAAAGTATTTAATAGCACCACTACTTTCGCATATATTTATTCAGATTCGCCGCTAGAGGGCGCAAGTATAAGTTTTCTTCCTACGACGACGCTCCGTAGTCGAATAATTATTAAAAATAGATTAAGTTATCTTATCCATAATTTCTTTTGCTTACATCAGAGTTTACAAGTGCAAAACATAATTAAGTTACAACTGGACGATCTACATGCTGTGAATTGTGTTGTGAAGTGGCAAATAGCGGGAACTAAACTTGATGAAACAACCGCATCTCGTGGACAAAGGTATTATTACTAGGCCAAAGAAGCGATTTTATTGTCGTAGCGTACAATTGTGGTTGCTGGCAGTGCCTTTTGCCTTATTAAAAACTCACTAGCTTGTTCAAAATCGCTTCGTCATTTCAACAAAGCTTAAATTGGTACCAGAGCCATCTGTTATCCAATAGTGGAATTGCTTTGAAAACTATTGTAGCTATCAACCACAACTTTGATTTGTCACGATCCTGGCCTGAGCCGATTGCATTGAACAAGCATAGAGGACGCTAGTAGTCGCTGACACTCCAATACACCATCGCAGTGCAACAAGAAAGTTATAGAGGGCGCCATAGTAACTGAGTTTTCAAATCTAAATACTTTGAACATAACACCTTTTTTTTTTTTTTTTTTAAGGATGGGAAATCATCAAATGACCGCCCCCACTCTGGGCGGAGCGGGAGGGAGTGTCAGACTCGTACTGACTAAAAACCATCCATGTTCCTTCCTCGCCTTTTAAGTTCCGGGGCCGCGGTATCTCTTTCGAACAGGCCCGCAACCCCGGCAGGTGAACATAACACCTTTGATCACTCATTATGCAGTGTTGTACTGATACATCAGCAGCGGACAATAGTATCCTCCACTGCTCTGTATGTGGTGGTAAATACCACTATGAATGCTTGAATGTGACATCACAGCAGTTTATGGCCCTGAACATTGAGAATAAAGCTACCTGGAAATGCCCAGCTTGCTGTAACGTTACGAGACGTGCTAGGTCAAACGTAAATACGCCTTTGCGCAGTTATACTGAACTCCCAGCTGATGACCTCTCTATGGACATGTCATGTGATAACTTGGACCAGAGTTATCTTAGCTCATCCACCAGCTTGGGCAATATAACTATGACCGCGGAAAAGTCGTCGAAGCCTAGCACCAATGCAGACTTTGTATCGTTCACTGCTAATCTGCAATCAACCCTAAGTCAATGGCGTAGTGACATGAATACAGACATGCGTCAGTTGCGTGACGATATAAAGTCAACTCTGACAGACATTCAGAAGGAAATGCAAACACTGCGTACAGAGCAAATCCTCTTAAAACAGCTGGTCTCCGATCTCCGCAATGACGTCATAACGATTCAAACCAGTGCCCAGAGCCAGTCGGTGGAACATGACATCCTACAAAAGCGTGTAGAGGAACTAAGCAGTACACACGCACCAGCTGTGTCGGAGCTGTTAGTCAGTAACCTGGAGGCTAAGATCGACGTGTTGGAACAACAGGCTCGACAGTTTAATGTGGAAATATGCAACGTGCCGGAGAGGGCAATGAAAACTTACCAGTCATTATCCAAGCCGTAGGAAGTGCACGGTCTTATTGAATGACATTATTTCCGTGCAACAAAGCACAAGACCGAAAAACATCATTCTCAAATTTGCTACGCGCCTACAGAGGGACAACATGCTTAGCGCATTCCGTAAAGCTAAGCTACGTGGAGAAAGCGATCTCAATAAAATTAAAACCAAAGTGAAACCAGCTGAATAACTGTTTCTTCTTTTCAGGAATCCACTGCACAACCACTGTTCATTTTTCATATTTGTCGTCGTCTGTCATGTATTTGTTGTGTTTGTTAAGTAATGTTATTTTTTCTATGTTGCATGTGTTGCTAATCCTAATTATATTATTATCACCAATCTCATTTATTGTAATTCTAGAAATTTTGATTATTTTAACATTCTATTCTATTCTATTTTCATATTATTTGGACTTAATTTTAGCTTTTGGCAATTATTGGATCTTTATTATTGTGTTTATTACTATGTTGCATCTTATTTCAACACAACACTTATACGAATCGAAAACATTGAATGTCTTTTGTGATTGTGGGTATGACTTAGACGATTATTATTTTTATCTAAATGTGATGTTGGCCATTCTCGATCCTATCATAATGATGTGGGTTTATGTTGCCGGGTGTTTCTGCTGTACCTTGGCTATTACTTGGTGCACAACATTTGTTGTTTTATATGAATTTATAGTAAAGTACTGTGGTTATGGATAACAGCGACCAAATATCAATCTACTACCAAAACTGTAGAGGTCTACGAACCAAACTGAATACCTTGTTTGTAAACATTTTATCGTTTTCATATGACGTTATAATTCTAACTGAAACATGGCTTGTGCCCGATATTGCTAGCGTTGAGCTCGTGGATCCTCGATATGTTGATTACAGATGCGACCGAGACCGTGGTACAACAAAAAAACGGGATGGCGGCGGGGTCCTCATCGCAGTGTTGCGGGAACTTCGTTCATGTTTGCTTAATGTTTCTAATCGTTTGCATAATAACTCCACCTCCTGCATTGAGCATCTCATGGTGGGACTTCCAAATAAAAATAACAGTGCCAAAATGCACGTTATTAGTGCAGTATACATACCACCTTGGGTGACCGCTGATATTTATGGCTCTCACTTCGACACACTGCTGGACGTACTGAATGAACCTGACGTGATGACTGTATTCATTGCTGGAGATTATAACCTTCCGGATATTACGTAGCAAGCAGCCCTGCCCGGTAGTCAGCAACAAACCACTGGCATGACTTGCACAGGATCTTCCCCTATATGCTTAGAACTCCTCCAGCTGAAGTCAACCTTAGATGCTTACCAATATAATAGCATAGCTAATGGTAACGGTAAAATTCTCGATTTGTTCATTTCTAAAATAATTACCACTTTGAGCCCTCCAATAGATCCCTTACTACCTATAGATCCACACCACCCTCCGTTTGTTGCGATAGCCCCCATAGGTTTATCAATGCAAACTATGAAAAGAAAACCCTTGGAAAATACGATTTCCGTAAGGCCAATTATGATGTTATCAATGAACAAATCGACGAAGTCCAATGGTCGGTTCTGTTGGATCATCTTTCTTCTGAGGAAGCGGTGGAAAAAAATTATAATGTGCTGGGCAACATTGTCTCAGCGAACGTTCCTTTAGTAAAGTCTCGAGCACTTAAATTTCCTGTTTGGTTTCCTCCTCACTTGATTAAAACTTTCAAAAAGAAACAGCGCCTTTGGATAAAGTGGAAGAAGTTCCAAAACATCAAAGACTACAATATGTTTGCCGAATACCGATCGACCTTTAAAGAAGCCTGTAACTCCTGCTATTCCGCGTACATTAAATCCGTTGAGGATAATCTCACCTCTAATATTAAATGCTTTTGGACTTATATAGCTAATCGCAAGGATAAATCAGATGTCCCATCTACGATGCAATACCAAAACCTTAAGTCAAGTGCTCCAGACGAGGTTTGCAATATGTTCTCCGACTACTTCCTGTCCGTGTTCGAACCTGCATTGCCCACATTGCCGACATGGACCCCGCCAATTCACTGTGAGTGTGACGCTAACGTCATAATCGATAACCTATGTATCGAGGAATCTAAATTACTTCAGGAGTTAAAAAACCTCGACCCGTCCAAAGGGGCTGGCCCTGATGGATATCCAGCTCTATTCTTCAAGGCAACCGCTAATAGCATCTACAGCAGACCTCTTCATATCATTTACAATAAATGTCTGAGTGAAGGGGTGTTTCCTGAAATATGGAAACGGGCCAATATAACGCCTGTACACAAGGGAGGCTCGAAACATGATATTGAGCAATATCTACCCATCTCAATCCTATCGACCCTGCCAAAGCTTTTTGAAAGACTCGTTTATAACGAAATCTATCCAATCCTGCACAACGTTTTGATTCCTGAACAACACGGTTTTGTTAAGCACCGATCTACTGTTTCCAATTTATTAATATTCACCAACTATCTTTATGAAAACATGGACAGGCGTTTACAGGTGGACGCTGTTTACACAGATTTCAAAAAGGCCTTCGACAAGGTCGATCATGAAATTTTACTTAATAAAATTGCATTTAATGGCATACGGGGAAACTTGCTCCGGTGGTTTTCATCCTACATTCAAAATAGAACACAGAAAGTGGTTCTGAGTGGCCATCAGTCAAATACGGTATCTATAACCTCTGGTGTTCCACAGGGCTCAATCCTGAAGCCACTCCTATTTAATATATATATAAATGACATTTGGAAATGTTTTTTGAGTACAAAATTTCTTATGTATGCCGACGACATGAAAGCTTTTAAAATTATTAATACAATAGAAGACTGTCTAATGTTCCAAGAAGACTTAGACAGACTCTCAGCATACTGTCTTGAGAACAAATAACACTTGAGCGTCTCCAAATGCCCTTATATAAATTTCACAAAAAATAAACGTGTCACAAATTTTAAGTATAAGCTTAATAACACTTTTCTATGTAACACCTCCATTGTAAAAAATCTTGGTGTTCTACTTGATAATAAGCTATCACTTAATCAACACGTGGAGAGAATTGTAAATAACTCGTTTAAGATGTATGGCTTTATCCTGAGATCATCTACAGAATTCAAACGACCCTCCACCTATCTTTACTTATACAAGACGCTTGTACGCTCGCAGCTCGATTATGCCGTCTCTATTTGGAACCCGTTTTATATGTATATTAATATGATAGAGAAGGTCCAGCGTAATTTTCTTCGCTCCATGTACTATAGGTGTTACAAAAGGTGCTTGTCTTACTCACAATTACTAAATCAATATAGCATGTTAACATTAGAATCTAGGCGAAAATTTTTAGAAGCCAACGTACTACAGTACAGTATTCCCCCGCACTGTGAATAAGCGTAGTGTCCGTGCAGGTACATTGTTTGCAGTAAATACCTGTCGGACTAATTCAGGATTGCGTTGCCCTATTCGTCGTATGGTGGAATCCTATAATAGCAGCTTCATTGATATTGATATTTTTGTATGTTCTAAATCGAAATTTAAGTCCAATGTTTTTAAAATCCTATCCAACGCTAATAAGAAATAGTGAAAGTCCATTATTATTATTAATTTAATTTATGTCAACCATTTTAATTATTTATAATAATGAATTGTATGAATTTGTAATTGTACGGTGATGTGATGTCAATTTCCTTATTTTACATAATTTCAATTCTTATTTGTAATAATAACAAATAATCCAAAATTTATATATTTTTTAACATCAATTAGATTTTTTTTTTAATTTTCTATTTTAATGTATTTATTTAATAATCTAATTTTTTTTTCTTTTTTATTTCAATTTATACACATATCTGAGTAATGCTAAATCTAGTGGCACTTTTTACTTTATCCTAATTTTGTTAACATGCGGATAATGTAGTGGGCTGCAATATTGTTAATACTTCATAAATGTATATTATTGTTATTTGTAGATGTTATTATATTGTAGCTGTTTATAATAAATAAAATAAAATAAAATATAATTTTGTGTATCTCTGGTGATATATTCCCGACTCCCGAGTCTTCCCGAGTCTAAAAAAAGTAATCATAAAACCACTTTTCAAAAAAGATAATAGGACTGATTTAAGAAAGTACAGACCAATTGCGAAAATTCCTATATTTTCAAAAATAATCTACACTAATATTATAAAGAGGAAAACTTTGTTTGTTTGTTTGTCTGGTTGTAATGAATAGGCTTAAAAACTACTGGACCGTTTTTAAAAATTCTTCCACCATTCGAAAGCTACATTATCCACGAGTAACATAGGATATATTTTATCCCCGTACTCCCACGGGAACGGGAATTACGCGTGTGAAACCGCGTGACGTCCGCTAGTTATTCATATAAACATCCATGACTCGGAAACAAATGTCCATGCTCATCACACAAACATTTTCTCCTACTGGGATTCGAACCCAGGACCCTACGAACGTAAGGCAGCCTAACTACCACTACGCCATTTGGGTCGTCACTGAATACGGAGTCTTATTTTCTTCTAAACTTCGCGTGGCGCAGCTAGTTGTGATTAAATGCATTTCTATCAATGATATTCAAAGTGAAAAGTAGAAATTTTAGATTTATTTTTCGAATAGTCTGTTGTTAATAAGACATAATCTCTAAAACTTCAAACTGGAATATCTTTAATTCCTGACTTCCTAAAAAATATGACCTAAGACAAAACTAAGTTAATTAAGTTAATCTTCTATCTAAATATCTAAATATATATATATATATTTATATTTTTTATTTATATATATATATAAATATATATATATATATCTAATCTAAATACACACATCAAAAGTGTCTAGGGATCAAGCATTTATATGCGGATTTCTTGAGATTGAGATGTGGCTTTGTAATAAATTTATGATTTTATAAATTTATATGGATCCTTTTTGGTGCATTTCATAATTTGAATCAGGAACTGTGAATCAAATTCGAGTAAAAGATGAAAATCAGCTGTCAATATTTTCCCTATAAAAACATACAACGCATTGAAGACATTATTAGTGCTACTGTTTCCCTACTACTGATTAAAACCAACGTTATTATGGAGCGGCGACGTCATTTAAGCAGGGAAGAAATGCTCAGAGCCGTGGGAATGATAGAAGCTGGTTCCCGGCAACGTACTGTGGCTTTAGCTCTGAATACAAGTCAGAGTGTTATCAGTCGACTTTGGACACGTTACCGAAGCACTGGTACCGTGGCTGAGCGCCATGGAGGACGGTATCGCTGCACCACACGGAGACAAGACCGATACATTCAAATCTTAACTCGAAGAGCTCCAACAATAACCGCCATGATGTTAGCCGTGAGGCTTCATCACTCTTCAGGGAACTTAATTAGCGACCAAACAGTCAGAAACCGCTTGCATGAAGTGAACCTTCATTCCCGAAGACCGCTACGGGTACCACCTATAGTAATGCACAATCGTAGGATTCGATATCAATGGGCTCTTGAACACAGAAATTGGGCAGAAGAACAATGGCGTTTCGTGTGCTTTTCTGATGAGTCTCGTTTTGGTATGAGACCGGATACAAGACGTATACGACACTGGAGAACCCCTGGACGCCAACAGCGATTAAAATCCTGCCAGGAAGTCCATCCTTATAGTGGTGGAACCATCATGGTATGGGCGGGTATTTGGATCGGCGGAAGAACTGAGTTGATTTGGATCAGAGGCAACCTCAACGCTCAAATTTATGCTGAGACGATTGTATCAGACGTCATCGTTCCTCTACAAGTGCAAATCGGTCCCTTATTTCAGTTAATGCATGATAATGCACGACCGCACACCGCAAGAGTTGTAAGACAGACTCTCGCCGCAGCTAACATCAATGTCCTGCCCTGGCCTGCTCAGTCGCCAGACTTGAATCCGATTGAGCATGCATGGGATATGCTACAGAGAAGAGCTCTGCCGAATATGGAGGGTATCCAGTCGCAAGAAGACCTTTTTTTGTTGTTGCAACGAACATGGGCGGCCATTCCACAGCGTGATTTGGATGAACTCATTTTGAGTATGCCAAACCGATGTTCTTGTGTTGTTAGTGTTCGCGGTAGAAACACGGATTATTAATTGTTTAAGTTACCCAATAAAATTTTAAAGAAAACTGTTATTTCAGTCTTTTTTTCGAACTTTTGTGTTAGTGGTTCAAATGTCAAAAATCCCTTTATTAGGAAAATGGCAAATTTCTTTATTAATGCAATGGTGACTTGGTTTATCGTTACTGTGACAAACGAAAACACTTTATTTGATGAATCCTTAAAGAAAATTTTAATTAATATCAATCAGGAGAAAAGTTATTGCAAAAATATATGTTGATCCCTAGACACTTTTGATGTGTAAGACACACAACACTTTTGATATAACTCAAAGGTGACTGACTGACTGACATAGTGATCTATCAACGCACAGCCCAAACCACTGGACGGATCGGGCTGAAATTTGGCATGCAGATAGATGTTATGACGTAAGCATCCGCTAAGAAAGGATCTTGATCAATTCTACCCCCAAGGGGAGAAAATAGGGGATGAAATTTTGTATGAAAGTTTGTCAATTTTAAACCGATCGGGCTGAGACTTTGCATGCATAAAGCTACTACAACGTAGGCATCCCATCATAAAGGATTTAGATAAATTCCACCCCTAAGGGGATAAAATAGGGGATGAAAGTTTGTATAAAATTGCTTAGATTTTCGACTGATTGAACTGAAATTAAAGATTGGACCTACTATAATGAAGACGTCCGCATAAATAGGATTTTGATAAATTCAACCCCCATGGGGATAAAATAAGGGATGATGGAGGATGTAAATGTATTAGTTTGAACCTATCAGTACCTAATGGAACGAATAAATTAAGACGAACAAAATAATTTTAGTTCTAAATTTTGACAATAAATGGCGTTAGTAGTATTTTAAAACGCGCTATCGTAGTGTTTTCGTTGAGTTACATAATATCCCAATGATGAGTGGCCGCCGTATCTAATAGTACATGCTATACCTTAATATTTCTAGCTTGATGTCAGGTCATGAAAATCGCCTTTTTGTACCGGATTATAGATTGGCTGCACGTTTCAGTAGACAAAACAGTAAAAGAGGTGGATCTTGTATTCTAGTCCGGTCTGGACATATATGGAGGGAGCTACTGGAGGTCTCTGAACTTTCAATTTCTAATGTAATAGAATGCTGTGCAATTGAACTGATAAGTTATAAAATAGTAGTAATATGTATTTATAGAGTACCAAAGACAGGAAATTTAACGGTACTTTTTAGCAAAGTAGAACAACTATTACGAATATTAACACGAAGAAAGTGTGGGAATATTATTTTAGCAGGTGATTTAAATATCAACGTTTTGAAAAATAATAGTATGACATCCGAATTAAGATGTCTTTTAACAAGTTTCAATATGACATTAGCAATAGATATACCAACGAGGATGCAATGCCAGACCTGCATTGATAATTTTGCCCACAATTTCGAAAAAAAATGCAAGGCGGAGGTGATAGAATTTGTCCTATCGGATCACACTGCGCAACTGCTGAAGTGTCCCGTCCGTCTGAACTGTCTTTTGAAATATTGGTATAAATCACAACGGGACGGTCCAGACGGTCCAGAGAATATTACTAAATTTAGAGCATGCCTTGAAAAACTAACGTTCTCTGAGATATATGACAATGACGATCCAAATGATGCATTTAACAAGTTTATTGAACAATTTAAATTATTTTATGATCTTTTCTTCCCCCGTAGACGTATTAAAATACCAACAACGCTAAAACCAAAATGGATATCACGAGGACTTAAAATATGTAGCCTTAAAAAAAGGCAATTATTATGGGCGTCTAGACTTACACCTACTCAAATAAATAAAACAAAATATTCAAATTACACAAAGATTTAAAAAAAAAAACAATTTAACAAAACGATCACAACATTATAACTTCTGACAATAAAAGCAAAAAGACATGGAAAATAATAAAGAACTCTAAATTAAATCTACCTAATGACTCAATAAACACTATTCAATTTGACAATAAGACGATTAACAAACCTCAATTAATTGCTGACCATTTCAACGACTATTTCATAGAAAAAACTAGACCCATAACCGGAGCAGGCATAAGACCAAGTGCATATATCACAAATAAACAAAAATCAATGTTTATGGCTCCATGTCATTGTCAACCAATACAAATATTCAACATTATAAAATGTTTAAAAAACACTAATAGCGTGGGGTATGACGAAATTTCAACTAAAGTTGTAAAACAAGTTGGTGACTTAATTTCTAAACACTTGAGTTATATTCTTAACCTGTGTATCAGCCAGGGGGTTTTTCCGGACCGACTTAAAGTCTCCATAGTGAAACCTATATTTAAAAAGGGAAATAAACAACTAATGCAAAATTACAGGCCTGTTGCGCTTTTATCAATTTTTCCCAAAATATTTTAGAAATATATCTATAATGAGCTATACGCATACTTAGAAAAACAAAAGATACTCTGTAATGTACAAAAAGGTTTCCGGAAGAACATGACAATAAACATGGCTATTTATGACTTTTTAAACAAAATTATGACTAATATTGATAATAGGATACCTGTGTGTGCTGTGTATTGTGATATGACCCAAGCGTGTGACTGCGTTGACCATAATATAATGTGCTTGAGTCCTATGGTATAAGAGGTAACATTCTGGAGTTACTAAGCACTTACCTCTCAGAAAGAAAACAATTCACTGCAATAACAAACTTAAATTTCAAGACTAAAGAAGAAGTAACATACCTGTCTAAAGAACGCACAGTTTATTTTGGTGTTCCACAGGGCAGTGTATTGGGTCCTCCAATGTTCCTTATTTATATTAATGACCTACCCAAAGCTTAAGATTTCCCAATTACACTATTTGCAGACGATAGTACGATATCTATAGCATGTGATAAACCGCTGTCATATGAAGCGGATGTCAATAGCGCGATACATGCAATAGTATCTTGGCTTAATAATAATAATCTTAGAATTAATTTTGACAAAACTCAAATCATGCACTTTGGCCATAAAAAACCTATTTCGAAAATAAAGATCCAGTACCAAAATAACAATATTAGCGATGTAGATAGTGCAAAATTTCTGAGCCTGATAATCGACAGGCAGCTCAACTGGAAGGATCACATTGAAGTGCTATGTAGGAAAATTAGTAGTTCATCCTATGCCTTATATAAACTTGCCCCAACAGTCAGCACAGAGGCACTACTTACTGCGTATCATGGTCTTGTAGCATCTGTACTTAGATATGGAATTATATTTTGGGGTAACTCCACAAATAGAGAAGCCGCTTTTAGAGTACAAAAGCGATCTATCAGAGCCATGTTTAGACTACAAGTGATGGACCGTTGTGAACCATATTTCAAAAGGTATAACATTTTAACACTACCGTCTTTGTATATTTACGAAACTGCCTTGTTTGTTAACAAACAAGGCAGTTTCGTAATAACGTTCATTGGACTTAAGTCCAATGCACACCTGTTTCCTAATTTGTCAGATACTGTTAAACGTAACAGGCGCTATGATATGCTGCTCGGGCGTAAAGCCAAAACCGCTTTAACACGTTCGAGGACAGAACGAGATCATACGTCATCGTTCGAAATTTTGATATGGCACAACGTACAATGACGTCCAAATATTTTTTTTACTTTACGACAGAACGTACATTTCCGATGAATGTTCAAGTTAAAATCCTATTGAATGTATCTTGTGTCACAACATTTAAAATACCCGGAGCTTTACTGTCACGTAGAGTAAGTTTTAAACTATTTCAAATAAGTGCCGTTGACAGTGGGCGGGAACGGTACTCACACACGCACAACGTGTAAATACGTCGCGCGCGCCTACCGCGCTCCTACATTCAGTGCGGCTGCGTCACTGCGGGGTGCGCTCCGCGTTCGCTAAACATTTCGTGGCGTATCGTAATATTTGCCGCGACAAAACATCATAAGTATTTAGTTTATTTGATTTAGTCTACACACTAGACATTTAGTCTAACAGTCACGTCTAGTTAATTTGACTTTTAATGACATGACGTATTTATACGGTAACGTGATAAAACGGTTGTGTCATGATGTCTTTATAACAATATATTTTCATGGGAGGCTACGTACTCATACGTCGTATAATTTGTATGGACATTTTCTGTGTCATTTTGGTACACAGTCTCAAGTAGTAGCGTCCTCGAACGTGTTAATGTGGAAAAGCTTATTCTGTATTGCTCCGCAAATCTTCAATAAGATCCCAAGACAAATCAAAGAATTAAATCTAAATGCCTTTAAAAAGCAGTTCAAAAAATTATTGTGTAAAAAATGCGATTATAATTTAAGCGACTATTTGAAAGACACTGACATGCTAATTGAACTTGAATCAAAGTAAGTTTGACACAGTTTGTATAATTGAATATAATCCTAATAATAATTTGCAGTATAGTCAGGAGGGTATTTTTGTCTTCAATTATTGATCATAACAGAGTCTGTCTGTATTGCCTGTTGCCTGTCTGTGTATGTTATTCCGTTTGACAATGTTGTAAATATTTTTTTAATTACTTTGACCATTTTGACATTTTTCATTTTTATATTGTTGTACGAGTATGTAATTCCAATGACATGCCACTTATTCTAATTTTATAAATGTATTAATGTAAACAAACTATTTGCATGCCCATGTGACGGCAAAATGTGGAGAACCTTTTTATACTACAACATCTATGTACTTATTACCCATGTTTGCAAAGTAATAAATGATTTGATTTGATTTGATTTGATTATACACACATCAACACGGTCTAGGGATATTTCATACTCAATTAAACAACTCGAAAAGTACTGGCCCCATTGGAATCTTTTATACACCGATTTGTTTGTAATTTATCTCAGACTAATTCCAAATTCAAATTTTTGAAAATTATTTTGTTTCGGTGGCATAAAAATGTCTTGATGTATAGGAGAGGAAATTTTTATTTGTGCGAAATTTAGAAAACAATACGAATTACGTTTAGTTACAGTTTTTTTTTCATTTTTAAACGAAAGATAAAGTTAAAATTGAGGTATTGTAGCCATGCAACGCCGACATTTGACGAGGGCGGAGATGTTACGAGCTGTGGGAATGCTGGAAGCTGGATCTGTTCAGCGTAATGTTGCTGAGGCCATAGGGACCCATCAAAATGTAATTTCAAGATTGTGGACACGCTATCGTGCCACAGGTGAAGTAGCGGAGAGGCACCGGGGGCCAAGTCGCATCACTACCCCCAGACAAGACCGATTTTTGCAAAATTACTGCGCGAGCTCAACCAAATGCAACGCCGACTCAATTGGTCCAAAGGCTGCGAGTGGAACACCAAGTGCTTGTGAGTTACCAAACTGTAAGAAGGCGACTGCATGAAAGCAATCTACTCTCTCGTAGACCACTCCGGGTCCCACCTTTACGGAGAGGCAATCGTGGACAACGATGATTAGAATGGGTTCGGAACCACGTGGACTGGGGCCGTGACCAATGGTCCAATGTGCTGTTCACGGATGAATCCAGGTTCGGCTTCCATCCAGATTCACGAAGGACGCGTGTTTGGCGAGTTCCTGGACGATGGAGCCGTCTCCAGAACCCTCAGGAAGTTCACCCATACCAAGGAGGAACAATTATGGTTTGGGCAGGAATTCGTCTTGGAGGACGGACGGATCTCGTTTGGGTGCGGGGCAATATGACGGCAGAACGATACGTCCAACAGGTGCTGGGGCCCGTAATCTTGCCCCACAGAACACAAATGAGGCAAGATTTCCTGCTCATGCACGACAGGGCCATAGCAGTAGCGTGCAGGGCCTTGAACTGGCCTGCTCAATCGCCAGATCTAAATCCCATTGAGCATGCGTGGGAAATGCTGCAAAGAAGAGCTCTGAAGGAAGTTCCTGAAAATCTGGCTACAGAAGATCAACTTTTTGCGCACCTCAGAAGGACGTGGGACAATATTCCGCAGCAAGCCATTGACAACCGTGTTCTGAGCATGCCAAATCGTTGCCGATGTGTTATGAACATCATGGGCGCTTTCTCAGACTACTAACTTCAAGTTTATAAACACAAATTAAATGATTTTTCTATATTTTTCAGTTTTTACTCACAAATTAAAAGTTAATTCATATACGGTTTCCGTCTATGCTTCATTTTGTTTCCATAAAATCCTGAAATTTTGATCTAAGTACCTTAACCATTATTAAATATTATACATGTCATATAAATAATTAACACATTGATAGTAATTCGCTTTTTTAAAATATCCCATAGACCGTGTTGATGTGTGTATTTGACGATTTTGGCTGTTCTTTTCATAGAGTGGCAAAGTCTGAGTGTGTGTGTGTCTTGTATGGTGTATCGGCTTGGCTGTATTACAAAACCAACGATTTTAAGATATAATGTGGTGGACCTGAAATACCATCATTCATCATCACCTGAAATATCATCATGTTGGGGTGCGATGGGGTTGAAATGCCAAAAAATGTACTGTCAAAAAATATTGGTAAATTCCGAGTTAATCAGGGGTGCTGATTACGAATATGGCGTTTATTTTGAGATACAAAAGGTGACGGATTCGCGAAAATGAGTTCGAAATGAAAATCCAAGATGGTGCCCAGGACTTTTTTTGTGTTGCCGTCATGGGTGTCGTCGTCATGGTTTTCGGGGTCCAAAAACCTCTGAAATCATTGAGAGGTTTTTGAAAATTGGTTACTAAGATTAGTAACATACCCATGAGAGGTTGTTAACGTTTTACCAATAACCCAGAATATAAGGCGGATAAAGTGAAAAAATCTGTACATGGAATATTTTGTCGCTAAAATCAGCTAGGCAAGCTAGAAATTATTGATTTATTTTGTTTTTGGTTTTTGTCTGTCATTGTTGCTACATATACATCACATCATTGTGTAATATACCGGACATAGTACTTCCATCCTAGACAATAATTTTAGGTTTTTTACAAAATACTTATGCTAAGTTCCTTTATTCTGCTTTGAAACCTACAAATTTATGAGCAACGTCTGGGTCTGCTTTAAAATTTTGATAAATCTTGAATTATACTTAGGTACTCATTATTTTGCGCTGTGAAAGTCTCCAACTTTTGCATTAAAATTATCCCGAACTCAACGCGAGTGAAGCCTCGGACCAAGCTGTCTCATCATCTGCCTAGCCATAACTATGTTGTGGTCGGCTTCCAGTCTAACCGGATGCACTGAATACCAGTATTTTACATGGAGCGACTGCCTATATAACCCCCACAACCCAGTTATTACTGGGAAATAAAACTGGTGTCAGACATTTGGGGCCACTGACTACCTGTAACGACTGTCAAAGATGGACAAATGACAGCCGGGACCAACGGCTTAACGTGTTTTCCGAGGCACGGAGGAAACTCGGGTGGTCACCTATCCACAGACCAACCTAGGCAAGCATGGCTTAACCTAAAGATCGACGGCTGATATTATTTAGCCAGGAGCTCCACGGACCAAGCTGTTTAATATAACAAAAAAAAAACAAAAAAGTTTACAATCACTTTAGCTTCTGAAGTCGGTGACCTTTGTAAAGCTAAAGTTATTTAGTTGTTTTTTTTTAAGTCGGTTTTATTTATAGCAAATAAATATTTGTTTTCTCTTTTTAGTGGTTCACAAGGGCTTGGTACACATGGAAAGTGCATACCGTTATAATTAGAACAAGCCCAAACACGACTAGGATACATTGTCCCATTATTGAGTTCCGTGACTCTTGGCTTCATCATCAGATCTGATGGTAGAATGGTTCTTATCGAACACAAATGCTTCATTTGTTGTAGAAAATATCAAAGTCGCTGTACGTTATCCGATAAAATTTGAAGAATTCCCTCGATTTCGCCAAGATTCCATCATCCCGACTTGGTGGCTATGGGACCATTTGGAAAGTATACCCTTTCCAACAAAAAAAGAATTTTTCAAATTGAGAACCTCCTCCTTTTTTAGAAGTCGGTTAAAGATCTCGTGTTTGCTATGAAGTCCTCCGAAACGGCTTAACTGATATCAATGTTTTTTTTGTGTAAGTATACAACCTTAGTTTTTGTTTATACTAAACCCGAAAAGGGGTCATTGTACTCATCATTTTGAACAACTTTTTCTATGGGACGAACCCTGAAATCGCGAAAAAAAAATCAGCTGTTCCCTACATTTTGACGAGTTATGCGAACATAAATGTAGGGAACAGCTGATTTTTTTTTCGCGATTTCAGGTTGTATTTGGTAGGTTAGAGAACAATAGAGTGTAACTAATGAATATTTAGGCAGTGATCACAATCATGTTAATCAAACTGAGGACGTCGGACAGTTTTGTTCCACGCATTGTAAATAATAATAATAATAATATCATTTAATTCGGGTAACAAAAGACCCATATTACATTATATTATACCTTACAGACTAACATACATATTTATTAAAAACCACAAAACTACTACAGAACACGAAGAGACGGCGTCATGTCGCGCTGCGTGGTGTCGCGTAGCCTTCCGCGAAATGCCGATACACGACACCTTTCGGCCAAAACTCTTCCTTGAGGAAGGTCTCAATATCATGAGTCGGAACTCGCACCACGAATGATTTAAAATTCGTGTTGTGGCGCGACTCTAACTTCTCGACCCTCACTGTCCAGTTGGTCTTCGCTCGGACGTACTCCACGATCTCCTCTACCTTCGTGGTGTGAAGTAGCCGGGACACATAGAGCTGCGTCGTTGGTATCGCCGGACGCAACCCACTGGGTCCTTCCTGCGCGGTCCCGCACTGGTTCCGACTAGGTGGCTTCTTCCTTTTCTTCCTCTCCACCTTCACAAAGCCATCCTCGTCACACGTGGCCGCTGCTGGACCTTGCTGTTTCGAACCCTTGTTGGAAGGTTCACAGCAGTTCTTATTTTTCCCCTTTTTCACCTGCGATACAGGCGTGGCGACAATAGCAGCGTAGGCACGTTTAGGGGTCGACGTACCTACACGAGTCACGAGTGAGTGAGTGAGTGAGTGTAAAGAAAAGAAATTTCAGAAAAGCTGACTGGACGGCTTACCGTAACTTTTTTCAGGCCGCACTAGCTGATTATACCTTGCCTGTTAATCCCCTTCTTCTTGCTTATAATTCCTTTTTAGATATTAGGTATCAATAGTCAGAATCGGAATCAGAATCTTTATTTGTTAAACATAGGTATTTACATAAAAGGTGTTAGGTTAAACATATTTGAGCGCTCTGATTTGCCGCGAAAGCATAGATACAAATTTTAAATAAAATCTTAAAATCTAAATAGATACTAGCTGACTCGCGCAACTTCGTCTGCGTCTCATAATTTGAGATTTAAACTATCCTATCTCTCAAGTTGGATCGAACTGCACATGGTGTGCGAATTTTATTATAATCGGTTAAGTGGTTTAGGAGTCCATTGAGGACAAACATTGTGACACGAGATTTATATATACTAAGAATATTAAGATAATTCAAAGGTGACTGACTGACTGACTGACATAGTGATCTATCAACGCACAGCCCGAACCACTGGACAGATCGGGCTGAAATCTGGCATGCAGGTAGATGTTATGACGTAGGCATCCGCAAAGAAAGGATTTTGATCAATTCTACCCCCAAGGGGATAAAATAGGGGATGGAAGCTTATATGAAAGTCCGTCAGTTTTAAAGTTAGGATCTTCTAATTTTGTGTTTAGGCTGACGATTGAAAATTAATTTAAGCGTGTTTCAGCGTTTTTGATAACTCCACCCCGAAGGCTTAAAGGGGATGAAATTGTATGTGAAAAATCCTTAATTTTCGACGTAAAAAGTACAAAAGGAGATAGTTTTTTTTGGGCCCACCTGGTCGTAGCATTTATTATTCATAATAACACCAAAAAAAAGTAACCATTTTACTATGGTTTTAAACGAAATATTACGTAGAAATGAAAACGAAATCTTAAAATTATAATAAATAGGCTATGTTATGATATCTTTTTCCGAGTCAAATCATTCCTGTTGTGGTCAATGTCATTTGACAGCAAATACTAACGTGAATAGGGGCGTTTTTATTATTTTACTAAAAAAGTACGGTACGTTGGTAATCATATGTTCTATATAATTATTATAGAATCAAAAAGAATATAAAAATATAATATTATTAAACTGTGAGCATTTTTAATGCTATTTTTAAAGGTTTACACTAAAATTGCATAGATGGTTTAAACAATCAACGTGGCACGGAACGTAATAAACCCACTTTTTTAGTGATTGACAGACAACTTCATTATTTTGACATTTCGTTTTTCTGTTTATTTTGGTTTTCGTAAGTGTTTTTGCAGATTTTTCGCATTTAGTCCGGTTAGACAATGCTTAGCTAATTTAACCACTGGAATGTAGAGGTTTTAAAGAAGAAATCAATGTAAGTTTCATTATTAAATGCTACAATTTATGTGGGTGGCCTAATCCTTGAACAAAAAAAATTGTTTCCTTTGTTAACTGGGCTTATGGTTGGAAGCTGACGCTACGGCTTTATTAGAATTTCAACCCTTGAGGAGTGAAAAAAGAGCAACATTTTGTTCTTAATTAAAGTTTTTATTTTTTGAGTCACCATAAAGTATCAAAGTCAGTAAGTCGTTAGTTTTTTTATTTCAACCCACAAAGGGGTAAAAGGGGGATAAAGTTTTGCATTGTAGTTGTTCATTCGTTCACGAATAACAGCAGCAGGAGATACCTTTTGCAGCAGTGCAAGTTAATAGTATAGGCCGTACACAAGTTAATAGCACACGTGACTTCGCGGCTGGCAGTACTTACCGTTTTGTAGGGACCTAGGTATGCCGAAGATTATGGACTTACGGCATGAGCAGAAAAAGAAAGTATGGCAGCCGCCGCTCCTGTGGGTGCCGCCCGCTCGCACCAACTTGCTGCAGCACGCGCCGCTGACGCGCGCGCTGCGTGCACTCAATATGGTGTCACAACAGATTGATTGCTTCAATTGTACACTGAGCGAATTCACACGGGCCGCATTTTGCGCAATTACTTTAGTTTGTCAAATTAATTTATTTATTCAAAACATAAATAATTTTACTTTAAATATAACTGCTCTATTGTGTTAGGTACCTAAACCTGTAATAATAGTTGAGTGTGTTATTTAAATAAATAAAATAAATAAATAAATTATGTATAGTAGAACGAGATAGAATGAGTAATTGTCGATATCGTATTTGATACCAACTAGATTTTTTTATTTTGTAGATTTCTGTTTTTTTTTCTCTTCTGCATTACTGATCTTACTTTTGATGAATGAAGATGAAATAAAAAATGGCGCCGACGAAAGTTTTTGGATTTTTAATCATGGGTGACGTTTCCGTGGTTTTTGGTGTCGCTGATAGTGAAAATGAGGTCAAATTGAACACGGGGAAAAAAGTTAACAGAAGCAAAAAAAACAGTTTTCCTTTTTTTTTCTACGGCTTCCCCTGACACTATTTTCACCCTGCGCCACTGTTAGGTAGAGGTGTATCTAATCCTACACCCACATTTCGCACATTAAGCTTAATCCCATCAACCGGGCACAAATAATACAATAACACTTTGCCCGTCCCGCAAATCGAACCCAGGACCTCATGCTCAGTAGCGCCAGTCTCACACATGACCCATCAATATTTTCACGCGAACGAAGTCGCGGGCAACGGCTAGTGTTATTATAAAACTAAAATGAAATACTTAAAAAACGAATAGTAACAAAACAATAAAACAAAACGAAGCATAAACTAAAAAAAGTTAAAAATTATCATTTATAAAATCTGGAACAATATAATAACATTTTTCCATTAATAGAGAAGAAAGAGGCAATGTTCTTATACTATCGGGTAATTTATTGTAAACTAGCTTCTGCCAGCGGCTTCGCCCGCGTGAAGTTTGATTATTGTCCCATGGAATCTTACTGCCGGGATAAAAAGTATCCTATGTTTTAATCCAGGTTATAAACTATCTGTGTGCAAAATTTCATCCAAATCCGTTCAGTAGTTGTCGCGTGAAAGCGCAACAAACAAACTTACATTCACATTTATTCTCCGAACTGCTAAGCTATCGGGAGTTACACGTGTTATTGTGAGTCAACTATAAAAGATAGACATATGCTGTCTTGGGATATTTTTTATATAATTTTATGTGGAATATTTCCGTTATACATGATTTCTATGTAGCTTTAACCATTAAGGCTGCACACGCGACGGAAGCTAAAAAAACCAAGTAACTTCTCCCGTTTTCCCAACATTTCCTTTCACTGCTCTGCTCCTATTAATGGTAGCGTGATTAAAAGTATACTATTACCTGCTCAGGAGTATGTAGAATAATTGTACCAAGTTTCGTTAAAATCCGTCGAGTAGTTTTTTTTTCTATAAATAACATACAGACAGACAGACAGACAGACAGACAGACAGACAGACAGACAGACAGACAAAAATTTTACTGATTGCATTTTTGGCATCAGTATCGATCACTAATCACCCCCCGATAGTTATTTTGTAAATATATTTCATGTACAGAATTGACCTCTCTACAGATTTATTATAAGTATAGATTTTTGAAGCCATTCCAAAAAAACTCCTTTTCATCAAAGCGGTTCTGCATTTTATGTCGTACAAATTGATTTATATATTGAGAACGCATTGGAGTTTTTAAATTTTTGTGAAAAGATGTACATTAACTTTAACAAACAAAGCAGTTTCATAGGTGTGCGGGAGATTTCAGCTCCCGAATATACGAAATAAAATTCTTGTAGTAATATAATTTTTAATCCGTCCGTTGAGAGACATAAATAGCATCTGTCACCTGGCCCTAGGGATGTGTTCTTTCCGTAGTGATGTTACACATTGAAAAGAATACCAAAAAGGGCGATGTTATAGTCGCCACACCACCCCCCTACGGAGAGAACAAAACCAGGCTGAAATAACTTACAGAATAATACAATAATAATTATAACACAAAAAAACAATTAGGTATAAACACAAACAAAACAATGAAGGAAGAAATAATCAAAAACCTTAAATCTAACGCGCCTATCCGAGCGTGTGGTATAGTATTGCTTTACTGGCATATGGACCTGTATTGGCTGTTACGGGATTGAGGGTTCGGAAGACTTATCTGATACGGGTGGCCGTGAAGGAAAATCAGCCGGAGGGGGCAATTGCATTGTGTGAGTCGTTTGTGGAACGGAATTATCAATGAACGCCGGTTTGAGTCTGTCTACGCTTACGATAGACTTGTTGCCCTTCACCATCAGGGTGAAAGTTTTCCCATCACTCGAACGCTACAGGACTTTGTATTGACCCGAATAGGGTGGCTGCAACGCTCTTCGAATGGAGTCGTCTCTAAGGTATACATGAGTCGTTGTCGACAAATTCTTGAATATAAATGAAGCTGGTATACCATGTCGACTAGCTGGAAGTGGTCGTATCAATGACATTTTGTGTCGCAGCTGTACCACAAAATTCACTGGGTTTTCTAATCTTTCTGATGCTAGAGGTGGAACCAAAAATTCTCCAGGGAGCCTGAGAGGCTCTCCGTAAAGTAATTCTGCTACCGTGGCTTCGAGATCTTCTTTATAAACCGAACGCATTCCTAGCAGAACCATCGGGAGTGACGAATCATTATGGCACATTTACGCCGCTTTAAATTGACGATGAACTCGCTCGATTATCCCATCTCCATTTGCGCAGGGGTGATATGAGGTGGTTCTAATGCGCTTGGTACCGAATTGCTGCAGTAATCGGTAAAACAAGTTCGACTCAAATTGAGATCCCTGATCTGTAGTAATAACCGACGGCACGACAAAACGAGATACCCATTCTTTGGTAAAAGTCTCGGCTACCTCCTCCGCGGTAATAGATTGCATGGGTCAAACCTCGGGCCATCTGGACACTCTGTCTATTGCGGTCAAACAATAACAGTATTCATCACAGACAGGCAATGGACCAACAATGTCGACATGGACATGCATGAAACGACCGGACGGTAGCTCAAAATTACCTACAGGGGTAGTATTGTGCCTTGAAATCTTGCTGTGCTGACAAGTTACGCAAGATCGGGACCAGGCTAGGCAGTCCTTTCTAACCGAAGGCCAGATAAAACGCTCTACTACCAAACGAGTCGTAGCTTGGGCACCGGGGTGACTCAAATTGTGTAACCTGTTGAAAGCGGCACGGGCGGAAGGAAGGGCTCAGATAGAGACGTGGCTTACCAGTCGATATGTCACAGTAAAGCTTTATGGCTGCTTTATGGCCTTTTTTTTTTTTTAGGATGGGAAATCATCAAATGACTTCTCCCACTCTGGGCGGAGCGGGCGGGAGTGTCAGACTCTTAGGGACAGCATAACGGGAGGGCCCCTTATGCTGACATCTCTTTGAGGCGCGCGTGGAACACGAACGCGCCGTCGACACGGCCTGTCGTCGTCAAAGCATTCGTCGTGAAGGCATTGTGCGAGTGTTCCCCCTGCTCTTTGGCTCTGGTGCAGTTAATGCACACCGCTGCTTCTCCGGTCTGTTTGACTGAGCAGTCCAACCTAAGGTGTGGACCGCCGCAGTGGCTACAGAGATCGGCTGGCTCCGTGCACAGGCGTTTGCCGTGTCCGTATACCAGACAGCGGGTACACTGCACCAGAGGCGTCTGGTCTTCGACGCGCACTCTCTGGAGGTCAACACGAAGCTTTCCCCCTTCGAGTGCCCGCCTCCAGATTGTGGGGGACACACTCAACACAATGCTGTTCATGTGCGGGTTTCTATTCTTCTAGCGGTATTTTACTATCATTCTTTGGTCCCCGTCGTCGAGGCCTTGGAAGATCTCCCGGTTCTGGTTCTTAAGGGCTTTAAGTACATCGTCATCACTGTGTACTGACAACACGTCCCTAAGAACCAGAAGCGGGTCCCGATTTGCCACTTCCTCGACAACGAGGTTCTCTCCGGCCGCCTTCAGTCGTTTCTTCAGTTTCGACCTCTCCTCCCTTGTTTCACACCCCATAATGATCTTTTGATCTTTTGCTTTTCGCACTCTCTCCACACGCACCCAGCCCTCCTTCGCATCGACCGCCTTCCTGACTCTCTCCAGAATCTCGTCCCCGGTGTCCATCTCCTGTGTTGAGGACACAACTACGGAGTGCAGCGTGGTTCCGGCGTGTCATATTGTCGGCCGCCGCCTCGTGCGACCTCCCCTGTGCCAGCACCAGGGTGTCGTCTGCGTAGCAGACGACGCTGACACCACTAGGGAGGTCCGCGCGCACCCAGTCGTAACCGATGTTCCACAGGGGCGGTCCCAGAACCGATCCCTGTGTGACACCGCACGACATCACTCGCCGGTTCCAATCACCGCAGCGACTGGGGTAGATGACGGCCCTGTCCGTCAAATAGTCCCCGACCACACGACGGAGGTAGGTCGGCACCCGGTGATACCGGAGTGCCTCCCTGATACAGCTCCAGGGCAGGGAGTTGAAGGTGTTGGCGATGTCGAGAGACACCGCCGAAACAACCCCGCCCCGGAATATTGCATCCCCCGTCGTGAGGGCTCTCACGCGCATGATGCGCGTCCACAGTAGAGCGCCTCTTGTGGAAACCAAACTGGTTCTCCACTAGATTCGGCCCCAGGCCCCATCCCCTCAAGGTGCTCGGCGAGGCGGTTTGCAATTACCCTCTCAAAGAGCTTGCCCACCTCGTCGAGCAGCACAATGGGCCGAAATGCGGACGGAGAGTCCGCAGGGCGCCCCGGCTTTTGGATGAGGACCAGTTTCCCCGTCTTCCAGCGAAGCGGGAACTGGCCTCTCTCCAAGCATGCGCTTAAGAGCCCTATCAGTCGGGGCCCGAGAGCCTCCGCATCCGAGGCCAGGACCCAGGCTTTGCCAGGCAAGCCATCGATAGATAGATAGATAGATAGATAGATAAATCATTTATTTAGTGCACACAAAAGACAAAGCACAGCACCCAGAAATACAATTAAATAAAGCAGTTCACTTAAAACAAATAAAAACATATTTACAAAATAAGTATAGTAACATTATGACAAACTTCAAATAATAAAAAAATAAAAAAATAACAAAGAGGGTATGCAAGGTGCGGTGTGCGTCTCAAGGTTACACCAAATGGGAGTCCAGCTCAGCATGTGTCAGGCATGCACCTGACGCTGATATTCTGCTGGATCCCTGTAGTGACGTACGGACATCGGGTCCCGGGGCGGTATTTTTGGCCTTAAGCCTACCTACCGCCACACTCAGGTCTACCCCAGTCACTTCCGGAGTGTCGTCGTCGTCGTATGGGTCCTCTTTCGGCACCGCAGGTGGCGGCGCCATAGGCGGGGGCGGATGTTCCCCCCGCGAGGGGAACAGAGCGCTCACCACGTCCTCCACGAGCTCTGGCGGGAGACTCTGCGTCAGCGGGGGGGCCCAGGTGAGGAGCTTATTCCGCACCATCTTGTAAGGGCGCCCCCACGGATCTCTGTCGAGAGTCTCCAGCATCTCCGAGCGGGCCAGTTCCCTGGTCCGCACCGTAGTTCGCAGCTCCGCCTCGATGGCTGCCGCATCCGGCGGGCGGATGCGGAGCCTGCGATGCCTGGCGTACAGGCGCCGCGCTTCAACACACGCCTCACGTAGAGACGTTATTTCGCGCGACCACCAGTACACCTGACGTCGGGCGCTTCCTGGCCGGACTCGGGGCATTGCCACGTCACAAATGTCAGACATGGCCTCCTGGAACCACTCTGCCTCGCTATTAGCGTCGGCAGGCCTGTCCGGTGATGTCACCCAAGCCTGCACGATCGAGGCTTCCAGGAGGAGCTCCCGGTCCAGCTGCTTCAGCGCCCAACGCGGACCGCTCGGGGCCTGTTGGACTGGCGCGCTTGAGGACTGGGCGGAGACGTCAAACCGGATGTACCGGTGGTCGGAATATGTCTCCACCACCTCCATGACACGCCAGTCAACGACACGCGGCGACAGAGCGGGGCTAGCGAACGAGATGTCCACCACCGACTCGCCCCGCATCCGCACACACGTGGGAACAGAACCCCGATTAAGGACGTCCAGGCCCTTCTCCAGGGCCCAGTCCTCCACCATCCTTCCCCGCACATCTGTACAACGAGAACCCCAAGCCAAGTTCTTGGCATTGAAGTCCCCGAGGACAAGCACGGGGAGGGAATGGTTTCCGACAACGACACTCAACTCTGCGAGAGAGTTGTGGAACTCGGCGAGAGTTCGGCTCGGGGAGAAGTATACTCCCACCACGTCGATCTCCCCGAACCGTGCTGCTACGCACCCCCGACCCCTCCTGACATTTTCAAGGGTCGGGGTATCGGCGGCGGCCGATGAAACTATGGTCACTGAGCCGTCAAGGTCCGCCACCCAGTCTTCCCTGGGCAGGACAAAGTACGGCTCAGCGACCACAGCGATGTGAATCGACCACTGCGCCATGCTCTGAAGCAACAGATTCTGAGCATAGGCGCAGTGGTTGATATTCGCCTGAAGGAGGCGTAATGGTGCCGTTATTGGCATTCCATTATCGCCTCCTCCCCCCGGGCCCCCTGTGAGGGCCCCTCCGCAAGCGAACTTGCCGCGCTCTGAGCGGCGGCGGTGGCGGCAGCGGCAGCGGCTGCGGTAGTCGCAGAAGCGGCAGCGGCGGTCGCGACGGTGACGTTGGCGGTGGCGGCGGAGGGCCTTCCTCTGCCTCTGGCTCTGGGCCTGGCGGGCGCAGTGCAGGCCTTGCTCCCGGCGCTGTGATCGGCTAGCCTGCGAGCCGCCGCACATGCAGGGCAATGCGGCGCAGCGCTGCAGGTCGCCGACACGTGGCCGGGCTGACCGCAGCGGAAGCAGAGACCGCTGCGGTCAACCTCAGAGGCGCACCGCACTGACACGTGGTGCCCCACGTGGCAGCGTAGCACCTCAGAGGCCTGGGTTCCAGCAGCTTAACCTGCGCCGAAACTCAGCCCACCAGAAGCCTTCGGCCCTCCACAATAGATTTTGCCGCCGTCACAGGGCAGCTCACCGTTACGGTTCGCATGCCCGTGGGGTCCGGACGTAGGGTGCCCGCCCGGACCTAGCGACGGCAGCCACAACCTCCTCCTCGGTGACCGAGTCGTCCAGACCCATGATGCGCAGGTCCGCGCATCTGATGGGCCTGGACACTCGGGCCTCGTCCGCGTTTAGGGACGCTCTCAGCTTTTCAGCCAGAGCGTCAGCGGACGAGCCGATAGTTTCACCGGGGATCTCCAGCATCCGCGCTCCCGTCGCGGTGACTTTAAGCCGGAGGCCCCCGGTGATCCCGAGCTCACCGAGATTCACCGTCTCTTTCGCCTTTGAGAGCAGGTCGCGGTAGGACACGCCCCTCTTCTCCGCCTCCGGCTGTAGTTTTATCACTACAGCTGCGGTTTTCGGGGCGCGAAGCCTAGCCGCGGCCTTTTTTGCCCTGTTCTGGCGCTGCCGCTCCTGCTTACGGGCCTTTTTGGCCGCCTTTCGCCCTCTCTGCTTTTCCCCAGCCAGCTGCCATCCGGCTTCAGCCGTGGGAGGTGTAAGGGGCTGGGGAGGTGATGTTGGCGGCGGCGGCTGACGTGCCGCAGGCGCTGGCGTTGGCCCACTCGCCGTTTGCACTGGCAACGGCACAGTTGCAGCCTGTGCCGCTGCCTTGCCCTTGCCCTTCTTCCGGCCTCCTGTCTTCTTCTTAGCCGGCGCCGCCGCCTGTTTGGCCGGCGCCGCCACCTGTTTGGCCGGCGCCACCGCCTTTTTGGTCGGCTTCGCGGATGATGATGGGGGGGGGGGCAACGCAGCCCCGCCGGAGGGCCGGCTGGACGGTCCCAGTCCGGATGCAGCAGCAGCAGCCGCCGCATACGAGACCGTATTCGGGCCCGCGACCACCTTGTTCACGCCCAGGGGAGGGCGCAGAACAATTCCCTCCAGGACGGAGAACCGTGCCTGGAAGGAGGCCAGCTTCTTTCGAACCAGGTCCAAGACCTGGTTCTCTACCGGCACAGGCTGGCTTGCCTTCTGCGTTTCTCCATTTTGAGGCGCCGCGCGGGGGCCAGACCCCCGCAGTCTGGCTAGGTCCGCTTGGAGCTTTGCATTCTCCTTCTGGAGTTGCTCCATAGCAGCCGTCAGGTGGGCCACGTCAGCCCACAGCTTGGCCACCTCGTCCCCTTGTGTCGAAGGAGGGGGAGGCCCCCCAAAGTAAGCCTCCGCTGCCGCTATGATAGAGGCGGAAGCCGCAGGTATGGCCTTTTGTTTCGATGAAACCTTCACCTTCATGGCCACACTCTTTAAGGCGGCTTCCACCTCCTTTGTGAACCTGGCCTTACGCTCCGCCTCGGAGCCGCCAGGTGCACTCGCCTCGCTGCCAGACCCCGGGGTAGTCATGCCCGGGTGGCGCCCCTCTTCGGCCAGTCGTGCCGACCTTTCTGAGGCAGAAAGCCCCCCTCGCTTGCCTCGCGCTTGCTGGTGGGGATCTTGCGAGCAGAGGCCATCTGCTCCTCCTCTGAGGACGACGAACGGTCGCCGTCCTTCCGGGACCGCTTGTGGAAGAACTTACTGTTCTCCGCAGCAGCCCCGGCACCCTCGCGGCGGGAGCTCGCTGAGCCTCCCGCAGCACTCACCTCACTCAACGCGGCGTCGGACTCCGACATCACGTTCCTCCTCTCCTCTTCTTTGCCGTTACCGGCGTTTTGGTTTTTTGTTGTAATATCCATTTTTGTACCAGAAAGGCAGAGACCCCTGTACCTAGAAGGGCAGATTTAAGTTTTTATTACTCGCCGGAAGGGTCTGCAGGTACCCCAGCGAGGATAAGCAGTAGCGACTGATTCGTCCAATAGGCACACCCGTCAGCCATACATCCCCTCGCGCTGCGTCGCCGCTTGGGATTCGGGGTAACTTTTTATAGAGGTTTTCTACCTCGCAGTCCAGGCGGTTAAGCCAAGACCCTCGGTCCCTGTCCAAAAGGACTCGGAGTCGCGAGACGTGATCCACTGCACTCCGATACGGGATTACGATATCAACGGTGACAGAGAAGGATGCATCCTTCTCTATCTGCTCGGCGGCAGGGTAAGTGCACACCGAGCCCGCCGTAACACACTCCTCCGCTATGCCCTCTGCTTAACAGAGGGCACGCCGAGGAACCCACCGTTGGTCCGTGTAGGACCCCACACATATGATGCCAGACTCATTAGCCGCGGCAGTGCCAATCCCAAGGGATGAGAATTTCTTCTCATTCCAAGAGGAAGGACACTGCCGCGCCCGGGGTGCACCGGCCCAGCGGCTGCTGTTTCCTCCAGACGTATCGAGAGGAACCAGCAGCTGCCGAGCACACGTGGAGGACTTCTGGCATCGCACCCCCTGCTTTATAGCCTTAAGCCTTATGTAAACACTGAAACTTTTAACAACTATGTTGCTGAGTATTTAAAAAAAATTAGAAATTCATGCAAGGTTGCCAAAAATAAAATTAAGACAGTTTGGAAAGTCATAAATAGCGAGACTAACAGGAAGAAAGTACGTAATACTAGCTATACATTAGATACAGTATGTGGTCCTAAAAGCTCTAATCAGGAAGTAGCTCAGGAATTTATAAATTTCTTTACCGATATATCGTTAAAAACAACGGAGGCTCTAAATTCCTCTTCTGAAGTCTCAATTGGTTTATTAAAAGCGAATGTATCTGGATGCCAGGCTGAATTTAAATTTAAACACATAAACCCGATGACAGTTATTAAAGCTTTCCGGCAAATAAAAATCAAACTGACCGAAGATCTATGGGGAATGTCTTTCAAAGTTTGTACTTCCCTACTTGAGACTATAGCTCCATACTTAGCTTTAATTTTTAATTTGTGCGTAGACCACGGAGTTTTCCCTGATTTAATGAAATACAGTAAAGTCATACCGCTTTTCAAATCCGGGGATAGTAAAGATACTAATAATTATAGACCTGTATCCGTGTTGCCGGTTTTTAGTAAAGTGTTCGAAAAGGTAATGCTTAATCAAATGCTCAATCATTTCAACACCAACAGGATCTTACACGATGAACAGTATGGCTTCACCAAGGGACGTTGTACAACTGACGCCGGTGTAACCTTATTAAAGCATATATTCATGGCGTGGGAAGAGGCCCAAGACGCTGTAGGAATATTTTGTGACCTCTCCAAAGCATTTGATTGTGTAAATCACGACACATTGCTTTTAAAACTGGAGCATTACGGACTAGGTAATCTTGCACTTAGGTTGGTAAAATCTTATTTAAGAGATAGACTGCAATATGTTCAAATAAATGGTGTTAATTCACAGGGCTTGAAAGTAAAAATGGGGGTTCCGCAAGGCTCAATATTGGGTCCTTTCCTCTTTCTAGTATATATGTCACCGTAAAATTGTCAAACACGTTATATTACAATATAACGTGTTTTTTCTCGCGATATTGTAATGTTTCAAATTATTGTCAACTGAACATACGGAAGCATCTCTGCCCCCATAATCGGGACTTGGGGCACCACCCCGTTAGGTTAGTTAGGTTCCTTTAAACCCTGCACTCGGAAATAGGGGCCCTGCGAAGCGGGGCTCCGTCGACTACGCTTTTTAGGGGGAATATAAAGTGTTTTAAGGTTATGTTATATTAATCGGTATTTCTCAGGAACGGTGAATTATTTTTTCATGAGAGTTGTGCCACTGGGCAAGGGGGACCCCTCCTTCCCTCCACACCGCGTAAGTTGACTACCATCGCATGCATTTCACGAAAAAGAATGCGTTTCGTTGTAAGCAGGATGTTCATTTGACAATAATTCGAGACTACAATATCGCTAGAGATATTACAATATAACGTATTTGACAATTTTACGGTGACATATATAAATTATCTACCCTATTTCATGAAAAACCAACCTCAAAGTATGGTATTGTTGATGACACTTCCTTAATTTTTAAGATAAATAGACGAGCCCAAAATCTAGATGACGTGAATAATGCCTTACTTGAAGTCCATAATAGGTACACAGCAATTAATTTGGTATTAAATGAAAAAAAAACGAAATGCATAAGATTTGCTTTACCGAATGTTAAAAGTAGTGATTGTGAGATAATTTTGAATAAAGAGAAACTCGAATTCGTAGATAAAACGGGTTTCCTGGGGCTTACGCTTGATTCAAGGCTTCAATGGGGTTCTCATTTAACATCTCTTGCGGGGCGCTTAAGTTCAGCAGCATATGCCATTAGAAAAATCTGTCAATTCACTGATGTAGATACCGCTAGACTAGTCTATTTTAGTTACTTCCACAGCATAATGTCTTACGGCATTTTGCTGTGGGGACGGGCTGCTGATATTGAGTCTATATTTATTCTGCAGAAAAGAGCCATCAGAGCAATAATCTTCGTAGGCGCGATTCTATAAGGGAACTGTTTAAGGAAATTAACATCATGACTGTACATTGTCAATACATCTACGAAAACATAATGTATGTCAGAAAAAATCTGCATCTTTTTGGTAAAAGAGGTGACAGACACAATTACAGTACTAGAAATGGAGACCAATTAGTTCAGCCAGGCTTCAGACAGTAGACTCGTCTTTCATGGGGTACTGTTTGAAATGCTATAATAAAATTCCACAAAGCATTCTTGAACTAAATGAAACCAAATTTAAAACTTGCATTAAACGCACACTGTGTAAGCATAAGCAAGCATATTACAAATTGGACGATTATATCGCTGATAAAAATGCTTGGCTCAATGCCGGTCCTGCTCCACAAGGACAGGGGCGCATAAATGTATAGCGCTAATTGTGTTGTTGGAGCTGCTGAAGATTGTACAACTATCTTTGCATTGTATAAATTCAATATCTTTAGTAACCTACCTACCTTTATAACCTCATATCCCATATTGTGTGAGTGCTATGTACTATGTACTAGAATGCTATCATTCGCTGGAAACCTACGTTTTTATTTTTTGACTTGAATGTGCCCTGGCGGTTAAGAGTATGTCATGCTCACTCAAATGTCCCGCTGATGGTGGCGCGTGTGTCGGGTCATTTAGTTCCCTTCAAAATGGTTGAGTTGAATGGTGCTGATACATGCGTCATGTTCGTGAACGGGCGCTGTCGGTTGGGACTGGTCAGCTCTTGGTTGCCACGGCTTTTGTTTTTATTTTTTAATTAATTATTTTATTTTTGAATTGTTTTTGTTAGTTTTAACTATGGACACTTTTATCGTGCACATCTTGCTACATTGTTCTCACATAATGCACCATCTCAACAGGAATGATATAACCAAGATTTTGTAACAACTATATGATTTAAAAGAGTGTCCATTGAGTTTCTTGCCCGTTCTTCTCCATAGAGATCTACGCTAGGGAATGGGCAACTACAGTACTTTCACAGTTTTTATGTCTTGTGACTGGGACTGTAGCTACATTTAATTTTCATCTTTGTTTCGACAATTCAAAAGCGCCTGTAACTGGCCTACTTGAAATAAATGCTTTGATTTTGATTTTGATTTTGACTCAGTATCCTACCGATTTTGTCAGTTACTCCCATAACAAATGGAAAGTAGGTCGGTTGACGTCAGCGGTCTTTTTTCCGTTGTCTCCTTGTAGCCGTTATTCCGTAGGACCTCCTGCACATGGGTTAATTCCTCAAATAAATGTTCTGACTAGCACAAATCTCTTGCGCGATTAGTGAGTGAGTGCACTACGGAGTTTAGGTGGTAGGTGTGGTGGTGTGAGGTAGCGTGTAAATAGCAGTCTGTGTGAGTCGGTTTCCGGTAGACTGTGTGACTGAGACTCCCACCATCCTTTACATTAACTCTAACGTCCAGGAAAGCCAAAACCCGATACTTTTCCAATTCAACTGTGAGCTTCATTGTTTTATGGAGGTTATTCAAATGGTCCAAAACCATCTTTATTTCGGTTTAATCTCCTTTCAAGATACAGAAAATGTCATCCGCATACCTTTTCCAACACTTAATTGGTACCGGAGAAGTTGAGATTGCTAGATCCTGAAAGTGTTCCATCCACAAATTGGCCACTACAGGGGCCACAGGACTGCCCATGGCAACACCATCGATTTGTAGGTAGAACTGGCCTCCGTATAGGAAATAGCTAGATGCCAAACATTGTTCCAGGAGTTTGGCGTACGTTGTTGGGATGTTCTTCTCTGGCAATCTTCTTAATCTCTTCTAAACATTCCTTTACGGGTACATTGGTAAAAAGTGATTCAACATCAAAACTCACCATAATCTCGTCCACCTCGACCCTGGTCTGTTTCAATAGGTTGACGAAATGCCGAGAGTCTTTTACAAAGGAGGACGTGTGGCTACTAGATGTTGTAGCACACCGGAAACATGTCGAGCTAAGTCACTGCAAGGGAAGTCAATTTGGCACACTATCGGACTCAAAGGAACATCCTGTTTATTCATCTTAGGTAATCCGTACATCCTAGGTGGCTGAGGTACCTTTGGTCCAAGCAGTTTCTTTAAAACTTCTTGAGGCAATGCGTCCTCGTTCTCCGTAACGATTTGAATGGTCCGCCTATGAACCCCAGCTGTTGGATCACTTGTCTGTATGTAGTGCTGTCTTGGAGCAGAGTTTTCATCTTTTGATCATACTCCGACACATTCAAAACAACCGTCGCATTTCCCTTATCCGCTTTTAACACTAGGATATCTGCATCGTTTTTGAGCTCACGTAGCGCGGAGCGTTCTTCACGCGTAATGTTGCTGTGGGAAGGTTTAGCACGACGTAATACTATGGCGACATCTTGTCTTAGTACGTCCGCGTCATTGGATGGTAACTTATTCTTGAAGATCGTCTCCTCAACATTTCCGATGACCTCCTCATTATGCACTCGCAGTGGCGTAGGTGCAAAGTCTAGTCCTTTCTTCAGTGCACTTAACGCAGGCTCACTTAACTGTTTATTCGATCTGTTAATAACAGTCAGACCATCCCATTTTCCGTTGTTTAAATGATTCGAGCCTCAAACTTACGATGTTGTTTCAAAGCACTAAGTTCTCGCGAACGTTGTGCTTGTAAATACGTTTTACGGTCACATTTGTCAAAATCCTCCTTTGTCAACACAGAACTGCACCCTAGATGAACCCGCTACCTACAACTCACACTGAACTTTACTTAATCTGTATCGATTATTCCGTATTAGTTTGCGTAATAATTTTTCACTCGCCGTTCGTAGAACGTTTGCGGAACCGCGAACGTTGGCGTGGTTTTATACGCACACATGCAGGTATAATGTCATTATCGCGGCACTTAATTAAAAACACCAACGATTCCTGTACACATTTACACTTTTTCCGTAATTGTTCAAGATGATGAATTTGTTTACATAGTTCCGGCCCGTACCGGTTTTTAATGCACTGTTTTAGACTTTCACGGTTTTTCACTACACTTAAAGTATTTACGGGATTATATCCGTGATTTTCTTTAGGGTTTTCGAGTACCCGATATTTCGACTCTGTTGCAAGCATCATGATCACGGGAATACTGAAGAGGTATGCGGGTGGGACGGACTCTTTTTACAAGCTTCAAATTGTTACATTAGTTCAGGTGACCATGGAAATGGCTTTGCACCTTTGCCGTTAGTTGCAACCAGGGCATCAATCAAAGGAGCCTGGAATTGCGCTGCTCGCGGTACGAATCGGCGATAATAGTTAAGCATACCCAGAAACCTGCGCATACCTTGAACTGTCTCAGGTGGTGGAAAATCCAGGTACGTTTGAATTCGATTCTGTGGGGGGCGAGTACCATCATCACTGACGTGGTAGCCGAGAAATACGGTTTCACTGACACCCAAGACACACTTAGAAGGGTTTAATACCACTCCATAGTCTTGCAGGCGTTTGAAAAGGACGTGCAGGTGCTGAATCTGAGTAGACTCGTGCCTGGAAAATATGAAGATATCATCAACGTAAGGAAACAAAATTCGAGACCCCGTGTGACCTCATCGATGAAACGCTGAAAGGTTTGGCCAGCAATCCTTAAACCAAAAGTCATATCCGTATATGACATTCGATGGAAGTTTTGTCAGTATCCTCTTCAAAAACTGAAATTTGGTGATAAGCTTTAACAAGAGCGGTTATGGGTGAAATCATTGATGTGCCGAACCGGGTATCGATCTGGTATAGAGTCCTGGCATTCAGGGCCCGGTAGTCACCGCAAGGGCGCCAGGTATTGTCTTTTCTAACGGTCATATGTAATGGTGCAGAGGCCCTATTTCATAAACGTGACAAGTTGTCAATTATTATTTGTCAGTTTTTGACAAAATTGACGAATTGTAGCTACAAGTTCTGTTTCATAAACGTGACAAATATGTCCGATTGCGACAGGTAAATAGTTGACAAAATTGTCAGTGTCAATCGCGTTTCATAAAGGTCTACAATTGTCAGTTTTAAAATGTCGACATTTATGAAAATTGTCAAGACTTTTTGACAAGAATTGTCGTAAAATATTGCGATAAATATGTCACAGCATACATTTTGTTTAAAATGATATAGCAGTATGAGGGTAGCAATAAAAATGTTTGCTTTACATTATAATTTTGACTAGCATTGTAGGATTTGTTCGGTATTAGTATTTGTCATTCTTGTCCTATTTTAGTTATCAAGTATTCGACGGTTGTCTTACAAACTTGAAATTTTTCTATAAATGTGGAGTGCAATGCTCGACGACGCCGACGGTATTGGTTGAACCAAACATTCTTCATCGCTGTTGCTACTATTGTCTGTCGATGTGAGCACCATTTCACTGGTTATAAGTAATTAGTTAGTGAGAAGTCGCCGCTGACATTGGGTAAGGTCGCCTGTCAGAAATCTTTGACAAGTCTACAAATTTGTCAACTTGTAATTACAATTTTGTGTTTCATGTAACAAATAAGTCGAGTTTTTTGCGACAAATTGTCACCTGTCACCTGTCAAGGGAAAATTTATATGAAACAGAAATATGTCAAAATGTCGTGACAATTTGACATAATTGTAATTTTTCAACCACGACTAATTTGTCATAGGTAAAGTTTATGAAACGAAAAATTTTCAAAATGTCGATTTGTCACCTGTCACCTGTCGCTTGTCATTGTCACGTTTATGAAATAGGCCCAAGGCACTTTTTGACGGACGAGCTGTCCCGCATCTTACCATTTCCTCGAGTTCTTTTTTAGCCGCAACTAGTTTCTGCGGCGCCAAACGACGAGGTCGACAGGAAACGGGAGGTCCGTCTGTGGTCTTGATATAGTGCACTGTGTTATGCTTGATGACTCTAGGAAAGCCAGGTGGTCGAGTGATATCTAGAAACTCCGCTAAAAGCTGTGTAAATGCTGACTTACCAGACGCTACTGCTTGTACGCTGGGCTGATCAATCCTAGCAGTGGAAGCAGCGGATTTTAGTCCAGTAGTACCGTCGACCAATTTCTTATATCGGTAATCGGGTAAAAGGTGATATAATGCCAAAGAATCAGAAGGAACCAATAATGGCTGTGCTGACGTCGGCCATCACGAATTGCCAATTGAAATCACGGCGCAAACCAAAATTTAATTTAAGATTTACTGTACCATAAGTTTGAATACTGCTTCCATTAGCTGCACTTAGTTCATAATCCGTAGGCTGCCTGCGTGACGGTAAGTGCTGATGAAAATAAAGTCCGCGTATTAAAATGTCTAAAAAATAGAAATCTATTAGAATTGTAACTAGTAAAGTAGGTACCTAATTAAGTTGTGTGTGTGGTGAATATAAACACTAATAAATGTTCGCAGAGTGCTACAGTGGACCCAAGTGCAATATCAGTGTTAGTGAGAGTGATCTTTAGTGATCAAAGGAACAAAACCAAATTGTTGACTAGCATAACTGCAATAATAACTTAAAATCAGTGCTTAATGATTGATATAATCACAAAAACCACAAAATAAATCAGTTGTAACTTCGAATTTTAAATTCTTATCAAACCAAAGACAAAAACGTAATCACAGATTAGATATTAGTTGAACGTAATTCGTTTCAAAGACTCAATTAATTTTACCCTATGTTCCGAATTGCAAAAAAAGTGATAATATCGCGAATCCGACCGAATTTAGTAGTCACAAAATATGAGGCTACTGAGTAATAATTGTGACATTGCGCGTTGGTCGGATTCGCGATATTATCACTTTTATCGCAATTCGGAACGCAGGGTTGATGCGACAAAAATAAAATTACTAAAGAACGAATGATATGATAGTCGTTTTTAGTGTTGAGACTTGGATACCAGCCTTTTGGTCTATTTGCCTAATTAAAAATTAAATCAATCAACTTTACATGTAAATACACCGGACCATTCGTTGACAACATGTAATACCACCTTACCGCAGCCAAGTGTTGATTTGTATCCTCCTGTGAATAGTTCCCAGAAACAATACAAACATAGTGTAAATAATGACATTGTAATTTTTTGTGATGAGATTGGAAAAGATCTTGGTAATTTGTTAACAGATGAATATCCAGGACACTCAGTAATAAACAACTGTATGCCAGGATGTTCTTTATATAATATTATGAAAGAAATTATTAAATGTAAGTTTAACCAGGACACCATTTTATTAATTTTAATAGGTAATAGAGGAAAAGTAAACAAAGGAGAATTGCTTCAGTACTATAGAACTTTGTCATACTTAAATTTGAAAAAAATTGTATTGTTTACACTTCCCTATAGTAAAAGTTTGCCACAGGAAGAAAATTACTATAGATATAATATTAATAATACATTGCATAATTTGACCTTGAATAGTAATGTATTTCACTTAATTGACATAAACAATTATATTGGCAATAATTTTTATTTGACAAAAGATAGATATCATGTAGACAGGTGCTATCTTACAAACTATTGCAAAAGACAAGTAGCTGCGTCGCTATCTTATTATTTTTCTATTACAGCCAAGAACTTGGCTAATCAAGTTGCCTCTGTTAATCAATGCAATATCGAGTTAAATAACTGTGCCAATAATTTGTCTACATTAACTGAATCTATGAATCATTTAAATTAGAAATTGAGACAACAGAGGCAACCTCTTGCAATATTATAAGGAAACCAGATAGTAAATCTGGCGAATGTTTTGAGAGTTTTAATAGTATCAACCTGGTTCATCAAAATATTCAAGGATTATTGAACAAAGAATTAGAAGTAGAACTTTTTTTGAATTGTAACAACATAGATATTCTTTGTATAACGGAGCACTGGCTTAAATTTCACCAATTAATTTTTAATTTTAGCAATCACCAGGTTGGTAGTTCATTCTGCAGAGTAAATGCTATACACGGCGGCGCATTAATCCTAGTAAGTAATCATCTTAAATTTAAAGAACGCAAGGATATTGGTGTCGATTCTGTTGTGCACAAACTAAACTTAATTTAGACTATTGCTATCTTTTACTAAAAGGCAGTGCGAGAAAAGGACGGCTATAGCTATGCACTAAGTTAGAGATGTCAAACTAGTTTATGCCTTGCGCTTCACCGTGTTTTTAGTCGACATGTTTTTACGTGCACCCTTCATTTGTACGGAAATATTAGTTCGAATTAAATTTGACAGCTCTAAATTACGTCCGTCTCTTTTTCGTTTTATTAGTGAGAAAAAGATAGTGATAGCCTAAATTAAGTTTAGTTTGTGCACAAAAGAATCGACACCATTGTTAGCCTATCTGTTGAGCGAACAGTTGAAATAGCCTGTATAGAATTGGAGCAGTTTATCATTTTAAGTGTATATAGACCTCCTTCCGGGTTGTATGATTGTTTTGAAAAGGTAATGGATGAAGTGTTACATAGAATCTGTAGTTCTAAGAAGTCTATAATTACTTGTGGTGATTTTAATATTAATTTGTTAGAAAATTCTGGGTTAAGTACAAAAATTTTAAGCCTGTTTCAGTCATACAATCTTGAAAATAAATTTCTTGAGCCCACTAGAATAACCCCTACTACTGCCACTTGCCTAGATAATATTTACACTGATATTATACCCACCCAAAAGGCAATTATTAATTTAATAGATTCAGATCATTGTGGGCAATTGATCACAATTCCTAATGTAAATATGAAAATCACTAAAAAGGATATCATTGTTAATCCAAAAAGTAAAAATCGCTTGGAAACTTTTAAAACTAAACTCTTATCAAAACTACCACTTTTGTCAGCCAATGATGATCCCAATCAACACTATAACGATTTTTTCAGCATGTATTGCGCACAATTTGAAACCACATTTGTCCCTAAGACAATCTCGGTTAATAGTAACGCTTCTTTCAATGACTGGGCCACCATTGGCATTCATAAGAGTCGAAAACGACTTTATGAACTGTATGAAGAGCGTACTTATATTAACACAGTAGAATTTAATTTGTACGTTAAGAATTACTCTAAATTATTTAAAAAAGTTTGTTTATTAGCAAAGTCACGTTACTTGAGTTCAAAAATTAAAAATAGTAGTAATGTAATTAAAATGACATGGAACATCATTAATAGCGAAACGGGAAGGTCTTGCAACCGAAATAGTGACTACAGCCTTGCTATTGGCGATAATATTCTAAATTCAGACACTCAAGTTGCCACAGCCTTTGAAAATTTCTTTGCAGATATTCCCGTATCGACAACTAAATCGCTTAACTCGTCGCCTGCTGCTGCCGAGTCTTTACTAAGGGAAAACGTTTCAGTCTGTGATTCCGAATTTAACTTCCAATATGTCACCTGTAGAGATATTATTAAAACTTTTCACACCTTAAATGTTAAAAAGACTGCTGATCTATGGGGTCATTCTGTGGACGTAGCTAAATCCATAATAAACGTTGTAGCTCCTTCTTTAGCTGTTATATTTAACGATTGTATTGACCGTGGTGAGTTTCCTGATCTAATGAAATATAGTAAAATAATACCATTGTTTAAATCTGGTAGTACATCAGACCCCACTAATTATAGACCCATTTCAGTACTACCCACCTTTAGTAAAATTTTTGAAAAATTAATTTTGGCACAATTGCAAAGTTTTTTCAATAAACATAAGTTATTGCACAAAAAACAGTTCGGTTTTACAAGGGGTCGTTCAACAACTGATGCCGGTGTTGAACTTTTAGGACACATTTATAATGCCTGGGAGGACAAATGCGACGCTTTGGGAATTTTTTGCGATTTATCTAAAGCTTTCGATTGCGTTCTTCATGAAACATTAATCAGGAAACTACACCACTACGGAATCCGTAACGCCTCTCTGGATCTTCTTACTTCTTATTTGAGTAATAGGATTCAGAGAGTTGATGTTAACGGGAAAAGATCTCCCGGATCCGTAGTAAAAATGGGGGTACCCCAGGGCTCAATACTTGGTCCATTTTTGTTTCTTATTTACATAAATGACTTGCCTTACCTCATAAAGGATAATCATGACGTGGTATTGTTTGCAGACGACACTTCTCTTTTATTTAAACTCAAACGTCAGCAGCCAGTTATGGATAATGTTAATAACGCCCTGGCAAAAGTTGTTAATTGGTTTAATGTTAATAATCTACTCTTAAATGAAAAAAAAACTAAATGTATTAAGTTTACGATACCCCATGTAAGACAAGTGGAAACTACTGTACTAATTAAGGATGAAGAGCTGAAACCGGAAGATAGCACAGTGTTCTTAGGCATAACTTTGGATGCCAAGCTTCAGTGGGGCCCGCATATAAACAAATTGTCGAAAAAACTTAGCTCTGCAGCATACGCCGTTAGAAGAATTCGTGACTTAACTGATTTAGAGACAGCTCGTTTAGTTTACTTTAGTTATTTCCATAGCGTGATGTCGTACGGTATTCTCTTGTGGGGCAATGCCGCCGATATTCAAACAATATTTGTTTTACAAAAAAGGGCAATTCGTTCAATTTATAAACTAAGTCCCAGATACTCCCTCAGAGAAAAATTTAAGGAGATTAATATTCTTACTGTGCCCTCTCAGTTTATTTATGAAAACCTTTTGTACGCACACAAAAATATTAATTTGTTTAAAAAATACAGTGATATCCACAATATAAATACGAGGAACAAACACAAATTTGTTGTTCCTGCAACGAGGCTCAAAAAAATAGGGGGTACGTTCAGATGCCAATGTATACGTTTTTACAATAAACTTCCGAGCCATATTCAAGCACTAAGCCTGAATAAATTCAAATCGTTTATAAAACAGAAGCTATGCCTGAAAGCTTTCTATCATGTCAATCACTATCTCGAAGACAAAAAGGCTTGGGATTAAGCTGCTCCAATGAAATTTGCTCTGTGAATGTTGAAATTTCGGACTTCGCTGGTTTATTGTTGATTCCTTTATTTTATACACTGTGACATTGAATGATTTGACATGAATACTTATTTCAGTATTTTATTATTTTTTACGTTCTTTTATTTTTTTATTTTATTTTATGTGTGTGAATTTGACATGATTATTTACTTGTGACTGACATTTAATGAATTGACATGAATACTTAGTTCAGTATTTTATTATTTTTTACTTTTTTGTTTGTTTTATGTGTGTATTTGACATATCGTATTTTTATTGACATTCGTTTTTGTAAATTATTATTTATTTTATTTAATAATTGTGAATGTGAGGACCATGTGGGTCGCATTTTGTTTTTTTTTTTTTCCCACGACTGTCTGGCAGTTTGAGTACTATAAGCGACCTACCCAAATGTCCTTTCTTTGGTATTGTTCGTCGTTTCGTTGAGCTCCTTGAGTTATAAGTCGAGCTACACGATAACTGACAAATGCTTGCACTGACTGGACAGGTCCACTCAAATCTGTGTGGTTCTTTCTTCAAAAGACCATCTCAGACACTAATCTGCATAGTCCTCATGTGAATTAAGCAAGATTGTCTGGACTTCAAAAGAGACTATGACCTCTGAGTTTGTTTCGGCTGTTTCTTCTCAGAGTAGTCAGGTACGAAACACCGGCCCCATCTAGTTTAAAAAAAAATGACGTGTAAAAGTGTTTGAGAAAACCTACTTGCTGAATAAATATCATTTATCATTTATCATTTATCATTTAAAGTGTGACCATACTTAAAAAATAATTAGTAGTTGGTAGTAATTTTACTGAATTTTGAAACCATCTCAAAAAGTGAAAAATGTCTCCGAAAATTAAAACTAATAATAATAGCGGCCTTAAGGAGCTATTACTGGTTACTTCTTGTCACAGATGTAAAAATCAAGTTGAACATAGAAGTACCTTGTTATGCACCATATGTAAAAACCACTATGAATTTGATTGTGCTGGTTATCCTGAAAAAGTGTACCGCCTAAAAAATTCCAAAGAGAGGAAAAAATTCAGATGGGAATGCAAAACATGCACTAAGAAGGTAAAACAGCAGAAAACACCCCGCTTTGTGATATCCAATGTCACAAAGAGAAAAAAGCGCTCGCCTCCTAAGTCATCCATAGCTACTATTTCTAACGCCCCTGAGGAGACTACACCCTGGGCTACTCCAAAAAGCACTACCTCTACAATATGCGACTCTCATATCCTAACAATAGATCACACATCAGATGAGGGAGCGTTCACCGATGAAACATTATCACGAAGTATGGACTACACAGAAATTGACTATATCAATGCTCAAGAATTTAAGGATACGATTGAACTACTCCAGACGCAACTCAGTAGTTCTCAAAATGAACTTGAAAATATCATACTCGAAAACAACGAACTTCGTACACGGAATGACAAATTACTCAAGGATAATGCAACTTTAAAAGGATTCCTAAGCCTACCCCCACAGAGACAAAATAGCAGTGTGGAAATTACAAGAAATGTGCATTCATACTCCTTCTTGCACTCAGTTATGCTAGCCTTCTCCACTCCACCTAGATATGCGGCTATCAGTAAAACTAACACAACACACAACTTTACTGCAATATCTCGAACCTGCAAAAGGATATCGCAGATCTGGAGGACCAGTTAAAACAAGCCGGAGATGAAATAATAAACCTTAAGGATCAAATTCAAAATCTTGAGAGGATAGTAAAGGCAAAAGAAAGGTTAGAAAACCCCAAACATGAAGAAAATTATTGTAACGCAGAAAATAAAGTTGTTATGCTCAATAAAGAAACTCAAACTTTCCATCAGACTTGTGACAACACATTGACGCAGAATAAAAAACGGACTTTAATGTCTCACTTGAGCGATGTTGCTATTGAAAAAACATCAGGCGTACTTCCAAAACAAAAAAACAAACTGGCTATAATAAGCAGCGGTTGCACAAAAGGAACTCTGCCGTTAATTGATGAGATCTTCTCAGATAATTTTGAGTATGGTCATTATTTGCTGCCAAACGTCATCACAGAAGACATATTGAGCACTATTAAACACAAATTAAAAAGCCTTCTCTATTAACGACTATTGCTTAATTTTTATTGGGGAAAACGATTTGAAGAATGACGACTACTTATATAGGAATTCTCGATAACTTAACCTGTAAATTACCGATGAGGCTCTAAATCGAATACGAAAGGTTTCCTTTTTCGGCCAGTTAATAGTCGATTCAAACGACACCAATCTTTAGTAAAACACTAAGGCGCTGTCTCCACGAGCGAGAGAATCGCGGCGATTTGACGTATTTCTATACAAAAATATCGCCGCGATTCTCTCGCTCGTGGAGACGGCGCCTAACAAAATCCACACGCTAATTTAAAAAGTTAAAACTGTCACTGTCACGAAGATGTCAAATTGTCAATATGGCGGCAACCTAAATGATGTTCAAACTTCAAACTTCATTCCTCATTCGTTACCTACTTCAATCAAATCTTTTGTACTACCTACTCTATTTAACAGCGGAGTGATTTTATTAAACTCTTGTTTACCTTCGAAATTCCAGATAATCAAGAGAATCATAGTTGTTTGCCTAAAAATTAACAAGAAACGCAGGTGTCTTTATTTTTGTACATTTAAAGTTTTAGAAAGACCTACAGTACTTAAAAACCTATGTTAAAAACAGTGAAGTGTTTTCGTTACCTTACCTACTTTTCTGTGTCTTCCTTCAGTTCTCATCAAAATGGCTTCAGAAGAGTCAAAATTGTTGGCTCTGTATAGATTAGATTTCTATAAACGTAAAAAGAATTGGAAGCTAACTGAGGATATAAAGAAGCTACCACCGATATCACCGAATATTATAAAGTAAGTTTAATTGTTTTTATTTGAATAAGTGTAGGTAGGAATTGTTTCAACTTGCTGATGTTTATCTTCACTTGTGCTCTCACAATTTCTAGTTGGAGTGTATGTAATGGGGCAGTGAGGAAACAAGACTTAAGAAGAACAAATCCGCCCTTAAGACGACCCACTGACCAACCCCTAAGATGACTTATTTTGCCTGTTAATCTTCCTGAGTCTCCAAATTTTTAAATTGATCTCATAGCCAATGCCTTTCTTGCCCTTTGTGTGGGGTCTTCAGCTATCCTCACTGTAATACTCCCACATTACACTGAGTCCAAGACTTGATTAGGTGATGGATAATAATGTTTTATTTTTAAGTTCTTTTTCCATAGTGCCTTGTTTCATATCCATTTGTCCGGTTACACCAGAGAGGTGCGAGGAATGCACAGCAAAGCATGTGTTTGTTAAGAACCAATAGAATCACTTCATTAATCTAGCTACCCTCAGCAGCAATCTAGTAGACGTAGATGGGGCATTCCACAGTAATTGATACCAGGACATAAAAACAAATTGTTTGTGAATATAGAAACTACAATAGATAATTATCAAGTTACGTTTTCACAAATGTTAAATCACAGTGACCCCAACAAGAGCTGTGATATTGTGGAGGAGATCCCAGAGCCGGAGTTTGAGGTAGAACAGGTCTCTCCGCACAACAAAGCATTCCTAGAGAAATCTGGTTAGTATTCTGTTGTATTATTAAAAAAATACAACTTTCACCCACATGGTTTGTCAAAAATTGATATCTTAACCCAAGGCATGATCTTTATCTATGCCAAAATACATCAAAATCTTTTGAGTCATTTAGGTGTGAAAACAGAGAGAGTTACTTTCTATTTATAATATATACATAATATTAAACAGGGTACGGGATATGGATAGCATGGACTTATACCACATATTCATAGCATGCAGCTTTAAATCAGAGTCCGGTGGAAGTACAATCACACATAACAACAACAAAAAAATAAAATAATTATTGAAATAAACATGTTTATTTTTTTATAATTACAATTTAAATAATGTCAATTTAATAATGACCACACCTTTTAGTTGTAGCAGTAACCTCGTTTTTTGGGTTCCTTAATCAACAAAGAACCCTTCTGGTTTCGCCATTCCATTGGTCTATCCGTCTGTCCTCAGCTTAGCTCAAAGACTCTTAGTACTAGGAAGCTGTAATTAGGCATGGATATATATACAGATTAGTTGCGCCCCTAATCGCTAATAAAACTGAATTATATTTTTTTGTGTAGGTACTGAATGTTGTTGGTCTCTAAAAAATATTGAAAGTTTGTTGAAATAATTTTTGTGAAATATTAAGCTAATTTTTGTTTAACGGTTATCCTTACCCCCTTTCCGACGCAACCCTATACATTGATAGGCACGATCTCCACAGATGACTCGTTAGAACCCCAGCTCCCCGACGATGAGGCACTAAAATCCCAGGTACATCACGGTAGCGCGCTAGAAGCCCAGCTACCTGACGATGGCGCCCTAGAACCCCAGCTACCTGACGATGGCGCCCTAGAACCCCATCTACCTGACGATGGGGTGCTAGAACCCCAGCTATCTGACGATGGGGCGCAAGAACCCCAGCTACCTGATGATGGGGTGCTAGAACCCCAGCTACCTGACTATGGCGCCCTAGAACCCCAGTTACCTGACGATGACGCCCCGTCGCTACCACCCCCCAAGAACATGTACCGGCCGGCTTCCTCGGCCGAACAGGCCCGGTGGGGGGACGCAGTTGATTCTCTCCAGGAGGAAAGTCGGCAGGTGAGGTCACCAGCTAATAGATTTGTCCGGGTTTACCAAATTATTTTCGAGAAATCAGCTTGAGCCAGTAGTTCGACGCAGTGTCAAATTACGTCATCAGAAACTAAACAAAACGAAATAAATAAATAAATAGTTGATAAATAAATTTATTCAGTTCGCATAACAAGCTATAATATTAAAAAGCTAGTAACAGAAGACAATGGTTTTTACAAATTCCGTGGATTCCACACTTACTCTGTGTCGTGGAGTTCTAGTCTCTTTCCAAGTAAAGGTAACATGTTAGTTTTAGCTGAACTAATTACAAAGTAAGTAGAAAAACTTTGATAATTAAGTTAACAAACTATAACTATTACAGTATATAACAGGGTGGAATTTTTCTTTGCCACCTGGAGGAAATACTAGAGATGGCAAATTTTACTCAAAGGAAACATTTCTTTATTTTTTAAAAGAAACAAATCTGCACTGATTTTCGAAATTTTTCTTACCACACTCGGGAATCGAACCGATTAAAGTTCGAATAAATAACATTCTGTACTTTGTTTACATCAATCGGTAAGGGCAATCATTAGCGAATTTTCTAAAATCTGTGAATGCAGATTTGTTTTGTGACCAAAGTGACCGATACACAGTAGGTTACCTTATATTCACTGGCACAAGGTTTAGTACACAAGGCGAATCAGGGCTCGGGTTTTGCGATTGACATTTTTTTTTTAAATATACGCGAGAGTGTTTTGGTACGTTTGACATTTCCATGGCCGATGTTCATCGATTAGGAATTAGGATTCATTGGTATTTTATGCAAGGAACCTGTTCAATTGGCGAGCAGAGAGCCAGATACATCTTTCGCTAAAGACACTGCCACAAGTGTGAAGCCATTATACCGAGACCCTTTTTTTCGGATGGGTAATCATCAAATGATTCACTCCACTCTGGGCGGAGCGGAAGGGAGTGTCAGTCTTTTACTGACTAATGTTCCTTCCTCGCCATTTATTTTCCGGGGCCACGGTATCTCTTTCGAATAGTTCCGCAGAATTCGGACCCTTCAGTATGGTGACATCTCTTGAGGCGCGCGTGGAACGAACCCGCCGTCAACACGGCCTGTTGTCATAAGACGGCCTTCCACGTGACCTCCGACGGCCGGTGCATCTCCCACGGCGGCTGGGACGAAAGGCTTTCTCCCTCTCACGTTCCGCCACCTCCTTCGCTAGCATGACTGCCGCAGAAGGAGGTGGCGGCTTCCCATTCCGAGCCCTTATACCGAGACCCTCAAGTTCTTTTAGCAGTATCGGGCGAGAAACCGTTTCAAACGCTTTGGAATCCAGTACGATGATACACCTTTGTCCTTTGTCCATTTTGCCAACGACAGTGTCAACAAATTGGGTAACGGTGTCCTCCGTAGATCTGCCAGCACGAAATCCGATCTGATTTTCGGCCAATAAACTATTGTGTTCCAGATAACTGATCAGTCTAACATTTACTACCTTTTCAATTACTTTCGACGAATTACGTCTTTTACGCTTTTATTAAAAGAAGTTAGAACATTTCCTTCTGATCGGCCCAACCCGGTTCTGCGGCATTGCTTCCTCAATCATTATCGTCGCCTAGCCTTTTCCCAACTAAGCTGTGGTCGGCTTCCAGTCTAGGTAGATGCAAAGGAATCAACCATGCAATCACATTCGTTGAAATCCACATCGCGTCTCTCGTCTCTCCTGTGATTGGTTGAATCTGGCACGAGTTCGTACTGCTCCGTTAGTATCTGTTTGGGTCGATTCCAGGCCTTAAGGCACCGCTCCACAGCTGCCCACGGTTGCATCGCTTTGTATGTACATGTAGGCGATATGGTGCACTACAAACCACGGGCATGCGACGCACAGATCTGAAATAAAAACGATCCGCGCAGCGAACTTGGCAACTACTCTGGACATAATGTTGAAACGTGTTGTAGGATTACCTCTTAGGTCTAGTAGCCGCAAGAACTACTGCTGATCATGGTGCCCTTCCTGGGTTCGATTTCCAGGTCGGGTAAAGAGTTATTGGGTATTTCCATCTATAATTCCTTCTTAGCACCCCAGAGTCTGGATTTGTACACGGCCAAATTGAACTGTTGGTGTAGTACCGCGGCCTAACTCTCCTGTGACAATAGTTGTGATGTTATGTTGTAGTATTGGTGCGGGGCGAAGGACAAGGGCGTACGTGAGGAGCTCGCGTGTGACCAGTACGATGGAGCTCGCTATCAAGACAGCTTGTGGAGGCCGGGTTTGTGCTTATATAGTAGGTACCGCGACAAATATTGGTACAGCTTTTTAGAATATTCTATTAAATTCTACAAAGTATATAGATAACTCTTACAATGATATATAAATGAGGAAGGATGGAAATGTTTTACTCTTTCACGCAAAATGTTCTGTAATGTTTTCGATGAAACTTGACAAAAATATACACAGATTACACTTCAGGAGTAACACGTCGGTGCTATAATTTATAATAAAATTGCGTAATTAAATATATTTATGCGGGTGACGCCGCCGGCGGAAGTACACGCTGGCTTCAGGTTCATTTAGTCATTGGCCACTTTCACACTACATTTGATTGATTACCAAGAAGCAAGTGGTGCTAGCAAGTATAACAAATGTTGTTTGGTTTACACAGTTCTTGTCGCAGTGATCAGCAATTGTAGCAAGATTTTTTTTACGGTACCTGCATTTATTGTACCTACATTTCATCAGCGAGAAGGAAGGTAGTGACTTGCTATCGACGGCGATGGCTGGTGACTTGTTCCAGGTTCCTCAAACCGGTTTAAAGGTGTCATTTCATCCAAATATAATAGGGTGGACGAAGGAATTTCCATAATTATGGTAGCATATCGAAATCCCGTCGACCACTCAACCGGAAACGGTGATCGATCCATAAACTGATCACGGAGATCTACAAACAAGAATAAAATAAAGACGCTAGTAAAGACGCTTCAGAAGTCAGCATGGATATCGATAACTTTAAACAGAAAACGAAAAACGATTTAAATAGAAATACCACAGACTAATAACGATGACTTCTTAAAACTTCCAGATCCAGCGTCCCAGTTAGAGCTGAATCCCGCGGTAGATCCTCTCGGGTCGCACCTGGAGTACCTGACTCCGGAACAGACGCATCAGATTGCTGGAGAATGGCTAGCGCTACACAACTCCCCAGTGAAGCAAGAGGAGTGTGCGTACACCTATGATGATTATAGGGTATGTAGTAAGGTTTATGTCAACTCATAGGTCTCAAATTTGATCGCGCACCTCTGATTTTTGGGATTGATTTGCGTATTATCACTTGCGTCGTCGGTGAAGGAAAAAATGCCTGAGAGATATTTCTCGACGGCATGTAAAGCCAAGTCAGAGACACTAAAAATTCTGACACCAGGTTAGGCACTAAACACAATAAAGAGGCAGACTAAGGTTTATCTTTATTCATCATCATTATCATACTCAACAGCCTCTCAGATTGTGTTACAAATGACAGCCGAGACCTTACTTAGACTGGACTTTAAAAGAGACTACCTATAAACCTCTAACTTTGTTTCAGCTGTTTCTGTTCAAAGAAGTCAGATACGAAACACGGACCCCATCTAGTTTTAAACAAGAGCGTGTCGGGCTACGCTCAGTGTAGGGTTCCATAGTTTCCCGTCCGTCACAATAAGTGTTCCCACTTATGAGTTTAGAAATTATTTTGTAGAACTTTTTGTCTTTTTTGTACAAAAACTGTTGTTTCCATCCAAGTTCAAAATGATTTTCCTAGAAAGTCCTTATAAAGTTCTACTTTTCAGATCTTTTTGGAGCGATTATTTCCGAAATTATTGACATTATCAAAAAATTATTGTAGTAAACCTCTATTCATTTTTAAATACCTTTCCAACAATATATCACACGTTAGGGTTGAATAAAAAAAAAATACACTTACCATTTTACATATAGGGGGGCTACCCTAATAAAACATTTTTTTTTTACCACTTTATCGGCGTGATTGATACACATATTGGTACCAAATTTCAGCTTTCAAGTGCTAACGGTCACAGAGATTAAGCGAGGACGGACGGACAGACAGACATGGCGAAACTATAAGGGTTCCTAGTTGACTACGGAACCCTAAAAAATGACGTGTAAAAGTGTTTGTAAAAACCTACGTGCAAAATGAACATCATTTATCATTTACCTCTGTATGTACTGGATGGTCAATCCCATTTCGGCAGTTACGCCTAGAACGTAATCAAAACAGACCAGCACCAAATGCCAACCCGAATGGCGTATTGGTTCCGAGGCTGCCTTACGTTCTTATAGGGTCCTGGGTTCGAATCCCGGTAAAAGCAAATGTTTGTGTGATGAGCACGGACATTTGTTTCCAAATCATGGATGTTTATATATGTATAATAAGTATGTATTACAAAAAAAAAAGTATATAAATGTAGTATATTGTTACGAGCTGGGTATGAGATAAATTAATTACTACCGATTAAACAACACAATAACTTTATTAATCACAAAACAATTTAAACTTAATCACAAATACACTACTGCTCACTATTCACTCAGATACCGCACTTCTAGTTCACTTCGAATCGCTTCATTGTGTCAAAACAAGACTAACGGTCGCTTTTTTTTTTTTTTTTTTTTTGGATGGGCATCTCGCAGTTCAGTCTGAGAAGACTGGCTTCTGCTTAACCGGGCAAGTCCTGTGGATGCCTTGAATTTAAGGGCTCCAGCCAGGGCACTAACGGTCGCGTGTCGTGCGGTCTTTTTATATTCATCAACAGACACACAAAACGAACCACGAATATTCTAGAGGTGTGTAAAACGCTTCACAAAAAAAACATCAACAAAAAAACACTAACAAAAGAAACTGTTGGCAAAAAAAGATAATAAACTACTTGTACAAAACAAACAAATATGAACCGTATGCCCTAGGCGTACGGTCGAAATTCTAGTGTGTTTTTATGAATAGGTCGTGAATTTGTACCTACCTAACTTTAAAAGTAATAAAAATGGAAAGCACTCGAAATTTCAACGTAGACATACTGTAATCACGTGCTTTCTCGAATGTTCTAGTAGGTCCGATGTAACAATATCAACTATGGTGGTGTCCACGACACATGACTGGCTTAGTGTGGCACTAGATGGCGATGTGTGTAGATATTCGGCGATATTTATTTTATTTTAGGTGAAGACAATATCATACTATAGTAGAACGTTTCATACTGCATATTTTATTATATTGCAGTTCGAGAGTGGGACCGCTGACTTTATGCGCGGCTCACACTATGCGCCGCACTCCACAGAGATCGACCTCAGCATCACACAAGGTAACCACTACTTATTCGGTCACACCAAAGGTAAGGTCAATAAAAGCCAGACGTGCTTACTTGAAACATCAGATGAGAATCGAGATATCTATACCCACCCAAGACGATGCGTTGGAACACCTCCCACTCGGTGAACCGATGACCTGGTGAAGGTTGCGGGAATCCGTTGGATGCGAGTCGCACCGGAACGCTCAATGTGGCGACACTGTCTTGGTGGAGGCGTATGTCTATGTGGACGTCTTTCGACTGAAATGATGATGATGATGATGAATCAAATTGGATTATTATTGTGTGAAAACTTGCTCATTTTGTTTTATCTTGTTGAGATAGAAAACCACCAGAATTGAAAACCACCACGTCTGCCAAGTTTCGTTAGCTAATTAAAATTGACCCTGTAATTTTTTGCTGTCTATAGAATGTGGGTGCATGTGCAACAATTTGTACGGGTTGCCTGTGCGTAAACTAGCGCAAGCAATACGGCGACACCATTCTGCGTTGACAGCGCTGCTGAGAGAACAAGCGCTCAGAGAGACACTGGTAAGTGTGTAGTTCATACTGTAAACACACACACTGTCAACGAAAAGTTGAAAATTGCCATACTGTGTGGTACTTTTGTATGAAACAGTAGTTTTTTTTTGTCATAAACCAGATGAGCACGATTCTCAATACTATTTTAATACCCGACGCAAAAAAACAGGTTTGTGTGTTTGATAAAAATCGGTCCAAGATGGCCGCCGCCACAAAATGGCGGATTATAAATTTTTCACAACTCCCTCGATAGGTGTATCAAATGAAAGGGCTTGACTAGTAGAATAATGTAAACTATATTGAAAGGGAATGAGGAATATTAACTAACGAAATTATGTCGAGGGATTTTTTATTACATTTTCAATTTAATTTTACTTGTTCAACACAGACAAAGGGACATGCACCCGCACCCACACGTGTTCTAGCGCCGTCCTTATATGTGTATCTGTCGTAAACAACTGAATAGGGTATCAATGCCTAAAACACAACATTTCTCCACAGTACCCTCAGTCTCTGCAACATCATGCACCCGCCGAGGAGTATCCTATGCGCGACACAAACCCACTACGACCGGACGTCGTCCTGTCCGGTTCGCACAGCGTGCCGTCCGCCACAGGATACGAAGCGGACACCGGACGCGGCCGCGGACGGCTACAGCAGCATAGACTCGTCGGCATCCAAATGGGGAGACCTTATTGGAAGGTCAACGAAATCGTTGAATAGACGACGAAAGTTGTTAAGAGACGTCACATTAGTTTAAATTATTTCTTCTCACTTATATCTACGTACGGATTTACTCTTTCACTTAAGGCGATTACATGAGCTAAACGCGAGTTTTATAATTACTAAAAGTATGTATATGATTCACTGCTCTAAACAAGACCAGAAAAATATATGATATTCTTCAGGATATATGCTAGCATGATAGTGTTTGAAAACATATTACAAATAATTTGACTCGATAAAAAAAAATCAGGAACTTATCTCTAAAAAAATCTTTCAAACAAAAAAGAACATACTAATATGCATACGATCATTCTGATTTTTTGGCAAATAATTCTACAAGCAATATTTATATTAGCATGATTGTGTTTTAGTTTTTTAATCCAATCAATAGCTTTTTTGTAAATCGATTGAAACCAGTCATTTCGCGCTATTTGGCCCGCAGTAACTGACGTAACAACCACTTTGTAGTGCAAGCTGATTAGAACTTTATTTTAGCAGCATTTCAATAGAGTTGCTAATTTAGCTCGTCTAATCGCCTTATTAAGTACCGAACGGATTTGGATGGAATTTGGTATACAGTTAGTTTTAACCTGGATTAGGATATTTTTCAAATTTGGACTATTTTACTAAATTTCACAATGGTAACATGTGTAAAACCTGGTTTGATCAAGTTGTCTGACTTAGCACAAACAAATAGCGTCACGTTTCTGAGATATCGGCTATCAAACATATACGTACAATATTCGCCATCAGTACAACTTTGAGAGCAACGTGAATCTTCAGCTAAAGTTTTGTTACTTAATTAATTTTGAAATATAGTATCAAGGTTGTGTAACATACATCCTAAAACATAAAAGTTATTATTGATTTATTTCGTAAAAATAATAGGGTTTCTTGCCTAGAACCTCATTTTTATTATAGGTAGGTACACAAAAGAAATGTGATAAAGAGTGTGACGATTTCTTCTGTAGTTTTTCCTATGGTTACGTGTAACATTGTTATGTTTTTTTTTTACATATTTTATATACTAATTCTAAGTATCAGACTGATTGTTTGTAAGTTAGGTACTTTAAAAACTAAATACTTATGCTACTTAAATCTTAAGTGCTGTAGTAGTACAAAGTTCTCTAATGCTGGTGCAAATGAACAGTGCCTAGGTGCATAGACACTATAGTATTTATATTGTATTGTTTAACGGGCTGGTGTCCACGTCCTAAACGCGTATTTTGCGTACTAATACATAAAAAACGAGGTTTTTCTCTTGGAATTTTCAACTGTATGTCGGCGGCCAGACGAACGTTAGACAATCCAAAAGTTTAATTTCATCTAGGCTTTCGTTTAGCTATTTCTTAGGGTAACTGAAATCAGGCGATAGTGCCACTGTAGAATGTAGACCGAAATTATCTATACGCTAGCTAAGTGCCTAATGCTCACCTTTATCACTTACCGGCTAGTCCGATTAAAACTATAGTATAAACAGGGTGGAATTTTCCAATGCAGGTAGCATGGTTTTCCCTTCATTTAATTTACCATGTTTGTTAGAGAGATTTGATCCATAATTATATGATTGATCCTATCGATTGATGAAAAAAAAGAACAGGATGTAACTATTTGGAACTTTAGTCGGTTGGATTCCCGAATGTGGCAAGCGACTTTTAGAAAATATGTGAATGCAGATTTGTTTATTTAAAAAATAAAGGAATGTTTCCTTTGAATAAAATTTGCTATCTCTAGTTTCCTTCAAGGTTGGCATTGAAAAATTGCACCCTGTATATTATGGGCACAGAATCAGCTAGTTCCATATTATGTTTCACTATAACTAATGAGGCTTTCATCTCGGCTGTGATATTAAGAGAGTTCATAGACCTCCTTTATATGTCAATTTTAGATAATTATGGTCTAATAATGAGTTTGAAAACATGTTTTGTATTGATTTTTCAATAAATGTTGGTGTTATCTCTCCGAGATAGGCCGATGTTGTTAATTCGGCCTTTTTACTACCACGCAGCCTCCGACTGAGAAACCTCGAGCGTCGGGGCCGCGGGCTTGTAGACGGTGAGCTATGGGCTAGCTCGCCGAAAAAGAAAATCCCTCATTATTTTAAGTAGCCATCATCAAGGGGGGGCAGGAACAGACAAACCAAGAAAATTCTAAGGTGGAATGCTGCATTAGGGGGGGACAAATTACGTTAAATATGAAAAAATTATCTAGATTAATTAACCATTCATACTCTACAATATTTTAAAAGAATTTTCTGCTTCTAGGGGGGGGGGGGACTGGCCCCCACTGCCCGTACCTCGCTACGACTCAGTCCCTCTATGTATTTTCCTTAGTCCCTCCACGTCCACAGCACAGCGCGCATCCTGCGTCAGGGCCATAGAAATACCTAATAACAGAAAAGTCAAATTAAGCATGGTCAAATTATATTATTGTACCATGAAATAAAGGAAACAAGACATATGTTTACTAAGCGGCAACGTTTTTCAATCCGGTGGGCTGCGTCAAATACAGGCTGTCGGGTAATTAATGGATAACCTTGAATTGGCACAAAGTAGGTAGAATCTATGGACATTAAAAAAAAATACGATAAAAATCGATCATAAAAAAAAAACATCCGCATATGTAGGACGATGTAAGTCTGCTAAATAATGAAGGGGATATTACATTTTTATGCTTCAATAATTTATTCTCTTTTTCTTCATTTCATATAATAGCTATAATTCACTATTGCTCCAGCCAGCCAGCGAAATTCAAATTTTCCAATGTTTTTTGCAATTTGCAGGTTCTAAGTTGCATGCTGATGAAAACATCGTTCGCGGCTGCAAGACATATGCAGTCACAGAATTATAATCATCAAAACCATCAACCCAACCCTCAAAGTTCATTGAAGTCGAGGAACGACTCTGACCGTGAAATTTTTTTTCGTCGACTTTCATGAACTTGGAGGGTTGCACCGATGATTCCGATGACTATAGTTCTGCAAACACATACGCCCTACAGCCGTGAACTGTACTTCCAGTAACATAAAACCCAGGGCTGGCCCGCAAATTGCAAAAACCCAAGAAAATCTGAATTTCGTGAGCCACCCTGACGCTTTCACCATAAGGCACATACAATTATGAATTGTACCATTATCAAATCCACTCGAAACCGACATTATTTTAGAATTATGTTCACTCATTTAACTTACGTTTAAAATTTTTTACCCAATATTTTTAAACTTTGTTAAGGAATAGCTAGTGTGTAATATTAAGGCTGATGCTCCAGGCTAGTCAGCGAAATTCAAAATTTCTTACGTTTTTTGAAATTTGCAGGCCAGAGTATGTTGATGATAATATTGTTCGTGACTGTACGTAGCTTAGATTATACAGGGTGTCCCAAAACTCAACGTCAAGCCGAAACGGGGTGACAGGATTGATCATAACCATCACGAGAAAAATCTGAAAAAAAATCTATCCCATGCAGTTTAAAAATTATGGGCATTTTAAGAAAAACCTTTAGAAATTTGATCAAACTGTACCATTTTTCGGTTATTGTGGTTATTCTTTTTTATTTTTGTTCATTTGAACTTTGGAAACGTAATCCTAAATAACATTTCTAGAATCCCAATAAAAAATAATGACACAATTGCCTCAAGTTTCCGAGAATTGAGACTATTTGTTAAACTACGAATTTAAAATTTTCAAGATTCGTCGACTTTGACAGGCCCTCCTATAAAAAAAATGTACTAGAGTGCCTTGGCAAGTGGCATTAAAAGTTGGCGCATTTAATCAGAATTCTAAAATGGTACAATACTTGTTAGTTCCATACAATAGAAAAGAGTAAAAAAATTAAAACCTCAAGTAACCCGATTTTTGCTATCTCATTTTACTCAGTTAAAATGTTTTTAATTCACACAAGCTCTAGGTAGGTTCTTAATTTTAAGACAAAATGATGAGAGAGATGGATAATGGGTATGTTCGCCATGAGTGAGCGAGACAGATAGTGACGCCACTTTTACCAAAGTGAAAAAAAGTTAGTAAAATTAGTAAAATAATTAGGTTTGTTGGAATAAAAGTCAGATGATAGAGAAATAACGTTTTTTATTACAATAAATGTTCAAATTGTTTACCATCAGCCTCAATACAAGCCCTACATCTTCTTAAAAAAGATCTACTTATTAGTCGGGCATATCTTCGAGAGTTGATCGCCTCAGCTGCTTGAGAAATGCGTTCACGCAGGTCGGCTACGTTCTCAATGGGCTTTGAGTAAACTTTTTCTTTGAGAACTCCCCAATAGAAAAAATCCAGGGGATTTAAATCTGGTGAACGGGCGGGCCACGAGATAGTGCCCGAACGTCCAATCCACCTTCCCGGATATTCCTGGTCAAGGAAATCTCTTACTTGCACTGCGAAATGCGCTGGGCAGCCATCTTGTTGAAACCACATGTCGCGAAGATCTGCTAGTGGTACGTCCTCTAACAGGGTTGGTAAATCTTCTCTTAAAAAATGTAGGTAATTAGTTCCATTCAAGTTCTCAGGCAGTTCAATAGGCCCAATAATTTTACCGTTTAAAATTCCGGTCCACAGGTTTACTTTAAAACGATACTGGGATCTATCTTCTCGCATTAAATGTGGATTCTCCACATGCCACTCGTGATAATTGTGCAAGTTCATGTAACCATCTTTTTTAAATGTCGATTCATCTGACCAGAGAATTTTTTGGATGAATTGGGGATTCTCATTATGCCTCTGTAGCATTGTTCTACAAAAAGAAATCCTTTCCTGATAATCTCGAGGTAGAAGACTTTGAACTCGTTGTACGTGAAACGGATGCATTTCGGCTCTTTGTAAAATACGATGAGCAGTGCTTTTCGGTATTCCCGTTCTTTCTTCAATTCCACGTACGGAAATACTTCGGTCACGTGCGACCTCTTGCAATACTTCTTCCTGGAAAGGAAACACAGGTCTACCTCCAGCCTGTATTTGATTCGGGAAATGGCCGCCCTCTGTGAGTGAACGGTGCACATTAACAAACACGCGGTGATCCGGGTAGCGCTCTAAATTTGGATATCTTTCACGATAAAGTCTAGCGGCAGCACTTGCGTTGCATCTGCATTCCCCATAAATGAGGTGCATGTTCGCATATTCTTGTGAAGTGTAGCGCGTAGGCATGGTAGATAAAAAGGATGCCAACACAAAAGTCCAGAGAGAAGCCAAAGTTGCCGGTATGTTATCAACAAGTCCAATTCACAAAGATTCAAGTCCAAAAAGAAGCCAAAGTTGTCAGTACTAAATCAACACAAGCGAATACGAACGTGCGCAGTAGACGAATGAGCGAAACGTACTAACTGGTTGGTGTCGGACTGGTAGCGTAGCCATTTGCTTGGCTGAAACTAGTGCGAATGAAACAGATAGATGCCATAGCATCTATCTGTTTCATTCGCACTCGTTTAAACGACGCATCTCCGTCTCAATGCGTGGCGTCACTATCTGTCTCGCTCACTCATGGCAAACATACCCATTATCCATCTCTCTCATCATTTTGCCTTAAAATTAAGAACCTACCTAGAGCTTGTGCGAATTAAAAACATTTTAACTGAGTAAAATCTGATAGCAAAAATCGGGTTACTTGAGGTTTTAATTTTTTTACTCTTTTCTATTGTATGGAACTAACAAGTATTGTACCATTTTAGAATTCTGATTAAATGCGCCAACTTTTAATGCTACTTGCCAAGGCACTCTAGTACATTTTTTTTATAGGAGGGCCTGTCAAAGTCGACGAATCTTGAAAATTTTAAATTCGTAGTTTAACAAATAGTCTCAATTCTCGGGAACTTAAGGCAATTGTGTCATTATTTTTTATTGGGATTCTAGAAATGTTATTTAGGATTACGTTTCTAAAGTTCAAATGAACAAAAATAAAAAATAATAACCACAATAACCGAAAAATGGTACAGTTTGATCAAATTTCTAGGTTTTTCTTAAAATGCCCATAATTTTCAAACTGCATGGGATAGATTTTTTTTCAGATTTTTCTCGTGATGGTTATGATCAATCCTGTCACCCCGTTTCGGCTTGACGTTGAGTTTTGGGACACCCTGTATACCTAGTACGTAGTGATATACTCTGTGGTATGTAGTTGGGCCTGGGCCCTATCAGAATACCAGCGCTGTGACATTTTTTTTAATGTTACAGCACCATGCTGAGATAGTAGTGTTTTGCCCTCGTACAGGACGAGTCTCGGATCTTTATTTCAGTTCAGACTTGAATTACGGAACGTAATAAGATATGTCAGTCAACCAAACGTCAACGTCAAGTCTTTCTTGTCAATTGTCATATTTGTCATTGATTGTCATCAACAAAAAATACCAATAACAAATAATTGAATGTAATTTAAAACGAAAAACAGTAAAACAGCCAGTCCACAACTACATCTGGGTACTTCGGCAATGAATTATAGAAAATTAATTTATCATGAGTATTCAGGATAAATTAAAGGCAGCCTTCAAATATATGAAAATTGTGGGAGCAGCAGGTAGTGGCTGTTTTATTATCTATTACAATATCATGCAAACGTGCAAATCAGTAAAAAAGATAGTCAATCCAGTTGTAATTGAAAGGCAAAAGAAACATGTGGCCGAATATATTTACGTCGATGACCCCTCCTACAATCGGACATTCCAACTTGAATATGATAGAGCAACAAAACAGCCGGTGGGTTTTAGTCGAATTTGGAAAAGTTTAAAGCATTCGTTAGCATGGAGACTGTTGTGGCTATGCCGTCATGGAAATAAAGATCAGCGAAATATTGCCTTAGAACAACTTGCTGCTTTCAAAAATAATAAAGCTTGGGACTGTTGTAAGCTTGCACAAGCCATAGATGAAGACACAGCAGTTCTACTGGCACGCACTCGTGGTGTCGACCTCCGATATTTCCTGCCACCTCCAATTCACGTCAGACGTGCAGCACTGTCATCACAACTCATATCATTCAAATTTCGAGACCTTATACTGGCCTTACATGCCATAAATCCCCATTGCTGCATTGAACATTTCCTCAGTAAATACTTTACTATTGTACTCGAAGATGCAGTTGAATCGGACAGTATTCCACCCAAACCTGATAACATTAGTGAAAGAGACCTGTGTATATTGTGTATGGATGCGCTTTACCATCATGTTAGTCTTTTCAATGTTAAGGAATATGACAAGGATCTCTCATCAAAAAAGTTTGTAGAAATGGGTGGTTTAGCACTATTAGCTGAAGCTTTGTTAAGACATCGTAATGATCCAGACTGTGACCTAGCAGTACTCAAGATTCTCACAGTTTTGAGTGTGCATTGTAATTTCAAATCAGAGTTTTTTCAAAATGGTCTCATTGGTGAATTGTCAAGACTTATAAGAGCCAAAGACATACGCTTGTCTAGCTCATCAGCAGTATGTCTTGCAAACTTGTCTGGAGAGTACTGCTACAGACCTGGTTTATTTCTTTTACATCCACTGTATAGAAGCACTGCTCCCATTGGGTGTGATACGCTGCTTGTACATGGACTTAGAGGAGGAGTTTTTGTCACATGGAGACAACGTGACAAAAAATGTGCCCAGCCTTTAGGAATCATAGAAGTAAGTGTATCAGAAAATGATTGTGACCCTTGTGAGACTGAACAAAATCCACAAATAAAAAAATATGTTGACCCTGAATTGAGACAGGTGATGGATGATTTAATAGAAATAGGAGAAGAGGTATTTTTATCACAAATAGAGGTTGTTCTTCATGATCTTCCTATTGAAGCTATAAGAGAGCCAGAATCAACCAAAACTTTCACTGCAACTCATAAACGTCATGCTCTACTCCAAGAAGAAGAAGACAAATGTAACTACACAGTGTGCTGGCCTAAGGACTGGCTGCCAAAAGATGTTAATAACTTAAGAATAATTGGTGTCAACTATTGGAGTTCCCTGTCAGAGTGGCTTGAAAGCTGCCCAATGCAAACTGCAGATATAGCGACACGAGCATCTGAATTGGTTCCTGCCCTCATTGATGCACGTGTTGGCCGCAAAAACATACCAGTAGTTTGGTTGGCACATTCTATGGGTGGATTAATTGTCAAGCAAGTGCTTGTTGGAGCTTCAGAAAGCGATCGCCAAGATTTGAAAAAAATAGCTGATAACACTAAAGCTATTTTGTTCTTCAGTACTCCTCACAAAGGCAGTTCTATGGCTGCAATGCCAAGAGCAGCTGCTGCTGTACTGTGGCCTTCCAATGACGTGCGCCAATTACAGCAGAACTCTCCAGTTTTGTTAAATCTACATAAAGCATTCATCGAGTTTGCAGATGCGTATGGCTGGGAAACCATTAGTTTTGTAGAAAGTATGCCAACATTAATAACTGCATTCAAAGTTCCTGTTGTCTTTGTTGAGGCAAATTCGGCGGACTTGGGCCGTGGTGAATTTTATCAGTTACCCCTTGACCATATGCAAATATGCAAACCAGCAACCCGACAGTCAATATTATATACTACAGTATTAGATGTGTTACAAAGAGTATCTTTAAAACATGTTGAGTTACCTTCAAATTCTTTTGTACAAAGGATGATAGACTTGTTCTTGTGGGATTTAAGAAATAAAGCCAGGGAAGTATTGGAAACCTTAGATGATAATCAAGCTCAAACAGGATTACGATGGACTGAGAGGGTTTTGTTAAATACTTTCACAGATGATTTTACCGATTAGCATAATTATAAAAAAGATGTTTTTTTCTTTAGTATTAGGTAATTTTTTTAAAATTTGTTTTGTACAGACTAGTCAGATTGTTCAGTCCCTAAATCCTTTATTTTTGTTACTTAATAGTTACGCATTTGTATCACTTTTATGAGTCACTTTTTAACAGTATTACAACAGTGAGAATGTTTGATATTGTTTAATAAGACAACCTATCTAATTAAAGTATATTTTCAAAACAATTTCTTTTATTTGAATGTTAGCAGTTTTGCCTACACAACCTTCTTTTTTGTTAACTTACAGGTGGTAGGCCGAGGGAAATCGTATTTTAATCAACATACAAACTGAAACTGACAAACAATGCAAATGCAAAAAATTAAGAAAATTTGAATTTCGCGGGCTACCGTGTCACTTCTATCCTGAACATCCTACCGCTATCCTGTCGCCAGCTTTTGAGTTCTCTCTGTATGGGTCGATCATGCAATACTCCAATAGGAGTGTCGTTGCAGAAGCTGAAAAAGGAGCCTCTATGATATAAGTTTTTTCGCAGCGTATTGTAGAAGCTTCATAGCGCTTGTAACATGAGTCCAACGAATCCCTTGTTACACTAGTGCTTACACGCGCTGTATACTTAGATATTGGAATTGCACAATACCTGATAATCTTTATAAATATATACTATAATATTTTAAGCAGAAGAGTTTGTTTGGTTAAACGCGCTAATCTCAGGAACTACCGGCTCGAATTGACGATCGACTAATAATAGGATTGGAGCGGAGCAGCAATAAGAAATGTTGCAAGCGGGAAAAAAGTTGCCGTTGAGCAGGCGATTGCGTTGCGAAATCAAAACTTCACGTGAACGAAGCCGCGAGCAGAAGCTAGTTTCTTCATAAATAATGTCAGCCTAGCATATGTGGGCTTCCTAACACTTTTCGTTTCGGATGGCTGCCTGTTCCGAAAAACTAAAAGGCCTCTCATTCCGAAATTAAAGCCATTTTGCACTGTTTATTTTTTAGTTTTACGAACAGTTAAACTTTACTAATCGGATTCTTACATGAACAAATGAGAGATTTTCTTTTCGAGAATTAAATAAAATAGTTTCCTAGACTTGTATATTGTTATTGTCACTTACGGGTAATCTTCCGTGATTATTTATTGTTTTGTTTTGTTGTTGTGGTGACAATATAAGTTTAGTTTTAACCGTGAAAGCCTATTAAAACAGTGTTAGTTTCCTGGAACTCGGTAGATGGCGTTGTACTAACTACGTTACGTGCAGTAACTGACACTTTCGTTTGCATAAGCTTCCGAATATGAAAATTAGGTTTCGGTTCAAGTGAAATTATGTGACGTTCCTTCTGTTCCTTGCAGTAACATACCGAGATCAGCGCCATCTATCCAGCGACTAGGGATGAGTTGAAAAAGAAAATCCCTCATTGTTTATCTGGAAGGAATGGAACGTAATCCCCATTCCACAAAGTGCCCACCCACACCTCCCAACCCCCCTTTGTACATTGAATATGAGTGAGGAAACTGTCGGTAAAACAGGACAACAAGAGATACTTGGAGTTGAGAGGCTTGGCCGCTTTCGAGTGCCATCTATATTTATGTTACCTAAACGTGTAATGTGTAAGTTTTATATAGATGGAGCTAGAAGCGCTGCTGCAAAAGTTTTAATGAAGTTTTACGAAATCACTGGTTATGCGAACGCTTTGGGAAAACTTTTCCCGATTCGCGATCGGAATTACGTAAACCGTTACGGTAAGTTAAGATGGCATTATTTTATTGCATTAACGGATTAAGTACCTAATGAGATTGAGATTAACTTCTTGATCTACAATTTGATTTTTGATATTATGTTATTTAAGTTAGATACTTACACAGAGTGTAAACAACCTCATCACGAAGCAGTCAACCAAGCATTCTGTGCATTAAATTAAGTAACTTGACGCAAAATATATTGCTGGGAAAGGATTTTTTCTTTGGGGTCGTAAATCATGTTTTGTGATAGAATTAGTCAATGTAACGCACTCAAAACATTGTGCTGATGGATGGATTAAATAGTATGGGGGCTGGAGAGGTGTTTTAAGTAAAATTCGTACCTACATAAAAAAAAAACTTGTCATCATCTGCCTAGCTTTTTCCCAACTATGTTGGGGTCGGATTCCAGTCTAACCGGATGCAGCTGAATACCAGTATTTTACAAGGAGCGACTGCCTATCTGACCTCCACAACCCAGTTAATACTGGGAAATACGACACCACTTGGTAAGACTGGTGTCAGACTTTTGGGGCCACTGACTACCTGTAACGACTGTCAAAGATGGACAAATGACAGCCGGGACCAACGGCTTAACGTTATCCCAGGCACGGAGGAAACTCGGTATGTAAGGGTGGTCACCCATCCGCAGACCAACCTAGGCAAGCATGGCTTAACCTAAAGATCGACCCGAGCGGCTGATATTAGTTAGCCACGAGCACATAATAGTATATTTTATAACGAGGGACTAAACGAAGCCATTATATACCCGAGGTGGTTTGACTCCCGAGCTCGCGAGGGAGGCAATGAAAGCGAGGGTATATTACATTGGCGTTTAGTCTCGAGGTGCAAACTGTACTTTTCACTTCGAGTGCTAGAAAAATAGTCATTTATCACTGAACAAAAATTGTTAACTGAGCGGTCAGTTTTTTCTTCTACGAGTACCAGGTCAGTCACAGTTTAACAGGTTAACAATTTAAAACACAACACAAACTCTCAACATTTTCGCAATGAAGATGATCCACACTCCACTCTGTATTCTTGATACTGCAGCGGCTAGCAACAGAGGCATTGCACATACTTTTCAAAATCAACGATGCACACAAACAACCATACATTTTTCTCGCTTTGAAGAGTTCATTTGTTTTTTTTTTCAATAAACCGCTTTCTATTTGCAAGCCCATTCGAAATTTAAATAAAACCTGATAAGTTACTTTTGTGACCACAGAAATATTAAAAACAGGAGAAGTGGCAAGGGGGCGTGTCGGTGACCACGTGGAGCTGGCCGCGTCGCTCAGCTATTGACTTGTACTACTTGATTTATGTTTTCTTGTATTACTCCGACTGTATTATGTTTGCATTAAATACATTGCTCTTTTACAACCACCTTAGTCTGTCACTGAGTGACTGAACGAGCAATGTACACCTGACATAACGAAACATCATTAAGCCATCATTTCGCATGGTGCGTCCGCTGCTCCGGTCCGCCGTATTTGAGCGCGAGCTAGTGATGTGCTCGTGGAGGTTTGACAAAGTCTGTCGACAAGAAAGTGGACTGCGAATTGTAATATTACTATTTCACTTTTTTTTTCCATTTGTTAACTCTTGTAATCCGGTTGGAAGGCCGATGTGGTTCTATGCTTAATTTTCTTTTTCTCTTTGACAATTCAAAAGAGCCTGTAACTGGCCTAATTGAAATAAATGCTTTGATTTTGATTTTGAACTACGTGTAACTGTGTCATTTGAATTTTAATTGATTTTAAAGTATTTTTATTCATTGAATAATGTTTGTAGGTTTCATATTATTTTTATTTACTTTATTTCCAAATCCTTTATAAAAATAATCGATATATTTATCGATAACTCTTCGATTTAGTCAAGCACTGTGTCGTATCCGCCCCCGTGTCCCGACAACACACAATGATAATTGTTTTAGTGTGAGTAAATTATACGGAAAAAGTACGCTGCGGTTTAACAAATAACGTTTGTATTTAAATGACAGAGTTATCGATGGCGCGTGTGTGCACTTGTTCGTAGTATTGTTTTGACAGAGCTCTGTGTGCAATATTAGCTTTATGGAGGGGCAACTGTGGCTTCATCGGTTTTCTATACATTTTGAACTCCACGCCATATCTCCTTCTTTATTATATCTATGTTTGTGACCATGTTTCGGAGTAAAAGATCATTTTATTTAAAAAATGGAACCAAACGCGCCGAACGCCGAACTCTTTGGCAGGATGTGTGCGTTGCATTCCAGCTACAGCCGGGCTAGCATGGGCAGGGGATAAAATTTTCTCCACCTGTCATTTCTACTGACTTGTCCCTTGTCAGTGGAAATAACCGGTGGAGAAAAGTTTTATCCCCTGCCCATGCTAGCCCGGCAGAAGAAATAAAAAAAGGCATTGGCGCGAAATTTTTAAGATATTTTCTGTATTATTTATTTGAATTATAAGTAGGATTCCTTTTTATATCTCCTACGTTTACCCCACAGACGACACAATGTCATATTCGTCTTCACAGAGAACTGAGATTATGTTGCCGGGAATAAACATCTCATTAGAACAACAGTACAATTAGTACATTTCATTTTTAATAAAATAAACTATCATATTAAATATGGTTATTTTATTTTCTCGCAATCGTAGTGAAAAGTACGGTGTAACACACGGAGCTAAAATCCCATTATAACTCGGTTCCTATTTACTACCTCGCTAAAGCTCGGTAGTAAAACTACCTCGTCTATAATGAGTAATTTTAGCCCCTTGTATCACAATGTACTATTGTTGATAACAATTACCTACATCACTTTTTTGAAAGATTAATTCACATTTAATTTTTGTTGCGTTTTTGTTGGTATCAAATACGATATCGACAATTACTCACTCTATCTCGTTCTACTATACATAATTTATTTATTTATTTATTTTATTTAAACAACACATACAACTATTATTACAGGTTTAGGTACCTAATACAATAAAGCAGTTACATTTAAAGTTAAATTATTTATGTTTTGAATAAATTAATTAATTTGACAAACTAAAGTAATTGCGCAAAATGTGGCCCGAGTGATTTCGCTCAGTGTAAAATTGAAGCAATCAATCTGTTGTGACACCATATTGAGTGCACGCAGCGCGCGCGTCAGCGGCGCATGCTGCAGCAAGTTGGTGCGAGCGGGCGGCACCCACAGGAGCGGCGGCTGCCATACTTTCTTTTTCTGCTCCTGCCGTAAGTCCATAATCTTCGGCTTACCTAGGTCCCTACAAAACGGTAAGTACTGCCAGCCGCGAAGTCACGTGTACTATTAACTTGCACTGCTGCTAAAGGTCTCTCCTGCTGCTGTTATTCGTGAACGAATGAACAACTACAATGCGAAACTTCATCCCCCCTTTTACCCCTTTGTGGGTTAAAATAAAAAAACCAACGACTTTCTAACTTTGATACTTTTTGGTGACTCAAAAAAAAAAAACTTTAATTAAAAACAAAATGTTGCTGTTTTTTCACCCCTCACGGGTTGAAATTCTAATAAAGCCGTTGCGTCAGCTTCCAATCATAACCCCAGATAACAAATTTTGTACTTTTTACGTCGAAAATTAAGGATTTTTCACATACAATTTCATCCCCTCTATAAGCCTTCGGGGTAGAGTTATCAAAAACGCTGAAACACGCATAAATTAATTTTCAATCGTCAGCCTAAACACAAAATTAGAAGATACTAACTTTAAAACTGACGGACTTTCATATAAGCTTCCATCCCCTATTTTATCCCCTTGGGGGTAGAATTGATCAAAATCCATTCTTAGCGGATGCCTACGTCATAACATCTACCTGCATGCCAAATTTCAGCCCGATCCGTCCAGTGGTTTGGGCTGTGCGTTGATAGATCACTATGTCAGTCAGTCAGTCAGTCACCTTTGAATTATATATATTTAGATTAATTAATTTGACAAACTAAAGTAATTGCGCAAAATGTGGCCCGAGTGATTTCGCTCAGTGTAAAATTGAAGCAATCAATCTGTTGTGACACCATATTGAGTGCACGCAGCGCGCGCGTCAGCGGCGCATGCTGCAGCAAGTTGGTGCGAGCGGGCGGCACCCACAGGAGCGGCGGCTGCCATACTTTCTTTTTCTGCTCCTGCCGTAAGTCCATAATCTTCGGCTTACCTAGGTCCCTACAAAACGGTAAGTACTGCCAGCCGCGAAGTCACGTGTACTATTAACTTGCACTGCTGCTAAAGGTCTCTCCTGCTGCTGTTATTCGTGAACGAATGAACAACTACAATGCGAAACTTCATCCCCCCTTTTACCCCTTTGTGGGTTAAAATAAAAAAACCAACGACTTTCTAACTTTGATACTTTTTGGTGACTCAAAAAAAAAAACTTTAATTAAAAACAAAATGTTGCTGTTTTTTCACCCCTCACGGGTTGAAATTCTAATAAAGCCGTTGCGTCAGCTTCCAATCATACCCCCAGATAACAAATTTTGTACTTTTTACGTCGAAAATTAAGGATTTTTCACATACAATTTCATCCCCTCTATAAGCCTTCGGGGTAGAGTTATCAAAAACGCTGAAACACGCATAAATTAATTTTCAATCGTCAGCCTAAACACAAAATTAGAAGATACTAACTTTAAAACTGACGGACTTTCATATAAGCTTCCATCCCCTATTTTATCCCCTTGGGGGTAGAATTGATCAAAATCCTTTCTTAGCGGATGCCTACGTCATAACATCTACCTGCATGCCAAATTTCAGCCCGATCCGTCCAGTGGTTTGGGCTGTGCGTTGATAGATCACTATGTCAGTCAGTCAGTCAGTCACCTTTGAATTATATATATTTAGATAATCGCATAGCCCATTTTGTGTGAGTACTATGTACTAGAAAGCTATCATTCACTGGAAACCTACTTTAGTTTTTGACTTGAATGTGCCCTGGCGCTTGAGAGTACGTCATGCTCACTCAAATGTCTCGCTGATGGTGGCGCGTGTGTCGGACCATTTAGTTCCCTTCAAAATGGTTGAGCTGAATGGTGCTGATCCATGCGTCATGTTCGTGAACGGGCGCTGTCAGTTGTGACTGGTAATCTCTTAGTTGCCATGGCTTATTTGAATGAAATATTTTGTTATTACTATGGACACTTTTAACGTGCACATCTTGCTACATTGTTCTCACATAATTTACCATCTCAACATGAATGATGTAACCAAGATTTTTTAACAATAATTAGATTTAAAAGAGTGTCCATGGAGTTTCTTACCCGTTCTTCTCCATAGAGATCTAGGCTAGGGAATGGGCAACTGCAGTACTTTCACAGTTTTTATGTCTTGTGACTGTAGCTACATTTAAAAAAATGTCATCTTTGTTTCGACAATTCAAAAGTGCCTGTAATTGGCCTACTTGAAATAAATGCTTTGATTTTGATTTTGTGTTTACTCTTGGTGGAGCGGGAGGGACTGTCAGACTTTTATTGAATAAAACCCATCCATGTTCCTTCCTCGCCAGGGTCACGGTCTCTCTTTTGAACAGTCCCGCAGCCCCGGCAGGCTTCGGCCCTTGCGGGCCCCTTCATTTTGCTGACAGCTCTTGGAGGCGCGCGTGGAACACGAACGAACCGTTGACAGGGCCTGTCATCATAAGACGGACGGACGGCGAGCTAGCCCATATCTCACCGTCCACAGGCCCGCGCCTACGGTGGCCGATAGCCACCACGTGGCCCCCGACGCCCGTTGTGTCTCGCGCGGCAGCTGGGGCGAGAGGTTCTCTCCCTCTCACGTTTCGCCACCTCCTTCGCTAGCATGACTGCTTCGCAGAATTAAGTGACGGCTTTCCGTCTCGCTCCGGACCACGGACTGAACCCGGGCCGGACGCTAGAGGTCACCGCTGCCGATCGCCGCTTCGAGGACACGGCGTTGCTCCACTCACGCGGGACAGACCTCCACCGTGTCCTCGGCCGGGAAACACCCGGGCGTTTCTTCCCCCCCGATTCGATGCAGGAACCTCCCGAAACGTCCGTGTCCGGTGAGAACCTGCGTCAGGCGGAAGGTGAGGATGCCAAGTTAGGTACTTAAATTACTTTTTTAATTAGTACAATAGCCTGAAGTTTTATACAAAGTTCTCTGACCGGGCACACTATGTTCCTTCACGTTTAATACACAATTATATGGCAGAGATATCCAATACTGAAGCCAAGATTTTATTGTATCCGTTCCCGAGTAAGATTTTTTTTTCCAGCCTGGAGTACTTTATGCACGTTAACAAAACTACAGTTATAGGAAGCATATTATGAGTTGGGGATTACGTTGAGCATAAAAAAATATTGGCCTAATGCTGATTATGCTCCTGGTCCCAATAAATTCAACCGTTCTAAAGCAATGTTTACTAGGTACAGGTCAGTCAGTCTTTTGTTGCCTACGCCACCCGCATCCAGCGGATTCCCGAAACTTCACCAGGTCATCCGTTCACCTCTACATTTATATGGTCCACCTGGTGGGAGGTCTTCCAACGCAACGTTTCTGGTACGCGTTCGAAAATTAGAATATAAGTAGACAAACTCTAATTTGGTATTAGAAGATAAATAAATAAGAAGTTAGACAGAGCAGCTGTGATATGAACGGAGCGTGTGTCAGTGTTGTTAGGTAAGTATTTAAAATTAGTAAAAATTAGACAATAATAATAGTTTTTACCTCCATTACGCCTTTTATTTTCCACACTTGTTTGACTTCCTACGCACAAACTAACGTGTAATCAACTTAAATCAAGGTTGGCAGCACTGGTGTCTAAGGGCATTGCAAACTAGCGTGCCAGCCAGCCATATCTTATCATATTATAAAATCTAGGTGGAACATAACTTACGTTGCTTAAGTTACCGTAAATTGAATGTACTCTCTTAGACTAAGGGTCTATTTTAGCTTAATAGCTGTTAGCAGGAAGTTAATATTCTAATAATAAAGTGTAGGTAGTTACCTACCCTCGATAAAGTTTTAAAATATGGCATTAATTAATTTGTAATTCGTCCATGTATGCCTACGGAGTAATTTATCGAAGTTGTATGCCAAACTTGTTTCTTTTAATTGTATCAACTAGGTGCTTATATATAGTTATATAAAATGTAATTAGTAGGTGCAACTATGCTCACTGATGGTCGCTGACTCTTTTCAACCTTATAACCTAGGGCGTAAGGTTAAAAACTCAGACCGACTGTGGGTGCGATAGTACTTTCACTATACTTAGGTACTATCGTTTCTATTACGTTGTCCTTTGTCCATATTTTAAGGTTTGATAGCACATTAACATAAAACTACGTCGTTTGAAATTGTACAATATTTAATAAAATAATTAAATTAAGTATAAAAATATTAACAATATGGCCATAAAAACTATGGGTATACTCGTATACAGGGTGTAAACAACCTCATCACGAAACACCGTCAACTAAGCATTCTGTTCATCAAATTAACTTTACGCAAAAATTATTACTGGGAAATGATTTTTTTTTGGGGTTAACAAATCATGTTTTGTGAAACTGTCGAAGTCTATGTATCGCACTTAAAACATTGCTGATGGATGAATTAAATAATACGGAGGTCGTGGTCGGGGATGTTTAAAGAGTCATCAAAATCGGTTCCCCCTGTCCAAAGTTGTGAGGTCACATTATCATCTGCAGCGGCGGGGTGGCGAACAGGGCCACCCGGGGCCTCGCGTGATGCAAATTAAATAAAAATACAGATTTTTTTTAACTATTTTTTTTTAAATTTAAAACTTTGGATTTAGATTCTTAATTATTTATTAAGGCTATAACATAACGGTTCATCTACCTAGCCTTTTCCAAACTATGTTGGGGTGCCGACCCCAACATAGTTGGGAAAAGGAACATGGAGCGACTGCCTATCTGACCTCCACAAAGTTCAGAAGTAACGGACACAAAAAAAGAGTAGTACCCAACGAATTGATAGGCAGTCGGTCCATGTAAAATACTGGTATTCAGCTGCATCGGGTTAGCTTGGAAGCCGACCTCAACATAGTTGGGAAAAGGCTAGGCAGATGATGATGACACAAGGAATTGATAACCTCCTCTTTATGGAAGTCGGTTGAAAATTATAGTAGTTACGAGTACGTCGGCGACAATGTTTATGTTCTGTATTCACATTTCTTAGAATAGAATAGAATAGAATAGGTCTTTATTTGCTAAGAATGTAGGTACATAAAAATAAGATGTTAAATTATAAATAGGATCCATGTACATTCTGCCATAACATAGCATGCAAATATAATACAAATTAATATAATTATAATTATTGAGATGTCACAAAGAAATGTCATTTAAAAAATCCTGCACTGAATAGTAACATTTGTCTAAAAGTAATTTTGTCAAACATTTTTTGAATTTTTGTAATGGCAAGTTTTTAATTTGGTCAGGTATTTTATTAAAGATTACAGGAGCCATACAAATCACATTTTTCTTCAATAAGCTAGTATTAAAAACTCCAGTGCATAATAGATTCTGGTATTGAGATCTCATAGCTGTATTTCGTTTTCTAGTTTCTGTCAGAGTTGCAAATAGACATCGATTGCTTTTTACAAATATTGCTAATTCGAGGATATAAAGGCACGGGAAAGTAAGTAATTTCTGAGACTTAAATATAGGTACGCAACTGTCTGTTATTTTAAGGCCAAACATAGCTCTAATGCAGCGTTTTTGGGCTTTGAAAATGCTTTCCCGTTCACTGCAATGACCCCAAAATATTACACCAAATCTTAATACCGAAACGACTAGACCATGATAGGCCACTAACATTGTAGACAAATTTACTTTTTTGGACAAACTGTGCAACATATACGCGGCTGTGCTTAATCGTTTACATATGTCTTCCGCTTGTGGCTTCCAAGTCAACTGGCTGTCTACTGTGATTCCTAAAAATTTCGTGCTGGTTACATTTTCTATGGGTTGACCATTGTAGTTTATGTCCATATCATTTCCTGAAGATATTCGCTGGTAAAAGTGCATAATTTTAGTTTTTTGGAGATTAATAGCTAAATTATTATTGTCAAGCCACTTTACTAAACTACTAATTGTGTTGTTAATGTCATTTACGTATGATTCTTTATTGGTACATGAAACAATTGATGTGCTGTCGTCTGCGTATAAAATCATAGGATAAGGGATATGCTGTGGCAAGTCATTTATGTCTAATAAAAATAACAAAGATCCGAGGACGCCGCCCTGCGGGACGCCATATTTTACTTCTCTAAAAGACGATCTATATTTTAATTCCCTTCTAGATTCTAAACACAGACTCGATATCTCCGTACATTGTTTACGCCCTTTTAGATAAGTTTTAATTAAGTAATTATTATACATTTCTTAATTACTAATTATACATATGTATACATACAGGTAGTACTACAATTTGTGCTCGCCCTATAGGCTAGGCCCTTTTTTTTTTTTTTTTTTTTTTAGGATGGGAAATCATCAAATGACTTCTCCCACTCTGGGCGGAGCGGGAGGGAGTGTCAGACTCTTACTGACTAAAACCCATCCATGTTCCTTCCTCGCCCTTTACGTTCCGGGGCCGCGGTATCTCTTTCGAACAGGCCCGCAACCCCGGCAGGCTTCGGCCCTTGCGGGCCCCTCTCCTTTTGCTGACATCTCTTTGAGGCGCGCGTGGAACACGAACGCGCCGTCGACACGGCCTGTCGTCGTCGTTAGACGGCCGGACGGCTAGCTAGCCCATAGCCAGCCGTCCACAGGCCCGCATCTACGGTGGCCGGTAGCCACCACGTGGCCCCCGACGCCCGTTGCGTCTCCCGCGGCGGCCGGGAAGAGAGGATCTGTCCCTCTCTCGTTCCGCCACATAGGCTAGGCCCTTACATGGTGTTTTAAGATAACTAGCGAAAAATGAGTTTGCTCATATGTACAAATCTGCCTTCGGCGTTATGTAACACCATGTCGGTATTCCCGTGTTATTTTGCACCTATGTGGTAGTATACCTACATTACAAACGTAAATGCAATTAAATTAATTCACGTAGTTAATTTAAAATTGTTAGGTAAAATGGAAAAAAGGTAAAATTGACTCGGGTATTACTTTGTGCAGTTTTGACAAGTCTACTAATCTCTGGCCACAAGCTACACGATCAAGTAACTCGCGTGAAGTCGCGTGTTGTGTTAGCGACTGTGGAAAGAACAGATATTAGAGACTGCCATACTATTGCAGTCTTCAAAAGAAGAGTAAAAGAACAATATCTGTCCAATTCGTCATAGTTGTATAGGTATTTTATTTTTATTATATATTATATTGTAGTTTAAAGTTGTGTTATATATTTTTTTGTCTCGTATGTATGTAAGCATATTCTTAGGTTTATCGTTTGTTTGTATGTATTCTATTTTCTCATCTTTTACACACTATGTCTACATCTCTTTTTATCTACTCTCCTTTCGCAGGTATGCTGGAAGAGATTTCTTTAGAAATAAGCATCACCTTTGTACCTATTTTCTATTCCTTTCTTCTTTTCTGTATTTAGTGTGTACATAAATCGTTAAATAAATAAATAAAAATAAAAATAAATGTATTCAGTACGACACTTATTACCGCGACTTTATTTATTTCTTTGTGTATAAGTAACACAAAGAAAGCCTCGAGCCGCATGATCTTAGGTCGTGAACGCGGTGTAAAAGCCTGCTATGTACCTCGTACGCGTCTGCTACGCGCTTGCTACGACGATGCTGCTACGATTCTGCCAGGCGCCTGCTACACGAGTGCTACGCGGAATCGACGCGTTCCTATGATGGAGTAAACGTTCCGCAATTTTTTTTAAGTCTATAAATAAAAATACTAAACAAGACACACACGCAATGTCATCTAAATCATTTTTAATTAAACTATTTTCTATCAGCCGCTTTCTTACCGTCCGACATGTACTTACTTCCTACTTTCACTCCTTTTCAGATCAGCTTGCAAAGGATCAATAAACCTACTAACTGAAATTTGCTTCCCTCTCATCCTCTTTCTACTGCTATCTCTCTCTTATGTAGGCTAACAATCACTCGACCTACTTACTGTAAGGTGATGAATTTATTTATTTATTTGTTCCGAATTATTTTTATTTACGCCTGTTTCCCGTATGGGGTGGGTAGAGGTGTATACTGTGTAGAGTACATTTCTAGAAAATACTTTTATATAAACACGTACAACTTTGCACCTCAGCAGATCCTCTTTGTAAAAGTCACCGAACATCAAACTGTAACGAACTAATAGATACATAGATAAAATAATTTAAAAACGAAATTAAGTATGTAGTCAATTTATAAAGTTCATTTTGACACTTACGGGATATGTTTATTTTAAACCGTGAAAGCTTTGGTACTTAATTTATACCTGAAAATAGACTTTATTTTTTTGCATTACTCTGTACAATAAATCTAAGCGCTATTTCAATATATTATATTACACTGGAACTCGATTAGGTAAGTACTATAAATAATGCATATCACGTAGTCTGAAACCTTTCTTTTACATGTTTTTTTTCTTACAACTGCTTTCACAAACTGACTAGAAGAATAACATGGAGACATTATAATACAGAAGAATACAAGATGAGTTGTACAAAAGCAGCTAATTGAATTAGTTAGAGGAAAGCTGAGCTGCACAAACAATATGCAAACATGAAATAACTTCTTCTTTAATTAAACAGACTGGAAATGCAATATTTTAATTAAATTCCAGTCTAACGTATAAAGACAGGTACAACGGGTTTTTGCTTCGACTGTTGATTTTGAATCCCGAGTAAGCGAAGGATTCTATAGTTGAATTACGAGCGTAGCGAGTGATTCTAGGTTAGAATCTTGAGCTTGGTGAGGGATTCAAAGACCATCATTAGGTCAATGTAGCCAGCGTACATTGACCTAATCATTGCTAGCGTAACAGAGAATTTAAACAATAAAAAATTAAATCCCGCATTTTTTTTTATTTGCGTTCTGAAACTACACAAGCGGTATTGGTATTGGGCACTGTCTGTAAACAGCAAAACCTGCTTGTTTGAAGTGCTGAGGTGAAAACAATATTTATTTGTATAGCATCTCAGGTACAATGTACAGCGGCGGGCTTAATGTCATATGCAACAATAGTAGGTACAAGACAAATGCGTGTATATACCCTTAATAACTACGTATCCGCGTGGGTCACAGTATTTTCAACCGACTTCCAAAAAGAGGAGGTTCACAATTCGTCTGTATTTTCTTTTTATCTGTATGGTTCTTTCTTCAAAAGACCATCTCAGATACTAATCTGCTTAGTGCTTATTATATTCTTCTCAGAGTAGTCAGGTACGAAACACCGGCCCCATCTAGTGAAAAAAAGAAGGTGTTTGTGTATTATAATGTACTAGCTTAGGTATGTCTGATGCTTCGTCCGCGTGGAGTTTGATAACTATCCCAAGGGATCATTATACGGATAAAATTATGGGACTATATAATGCTATTCCAGCAAACTTTCGCAACGATACCTAAATCGGAAATCTGCATAACTTAAGAATACATGAGGATAAAATAAAATTCATCTATTTCTAAACGCCTAGCATATATACCTAGATATCAAAAAGTTTAGCAAGCAGAAAACCGAATTATCTATTATCGGAACTTCCAAACATAGGTAGTTCACTTGGAAACTCCATTGAACGAGAAACGTGAAGACGTTGGTCACTATAGCGTGAGTTAGAGATTTACGAGTCCCGAAAAGTGGGCCACGAAGGTGTTATCACCATGACAACCACTCCATGTCGCTATCGATCCCCCAAGTTGTCTCCTCGCTGAGGGACGATGACCCACATCGCACTGCCTTTGTTCCCCCAAAATGTTTGGTGTTCGTAATCCGCCTCTGCGAAATCCAAAACTTTTCACCTCACAAAGCCGTTAACCAAGCCTTCTGTATATCAAACTAAGTAACTTTACGCAAAAAATATTGCTGGGAAACAACTTTTTTTTTGAGGTTATAAATCATGTTTTGTGGTATAACTCAATGTAACACACTCAAAACATTGTGCGGATGGATGAATTGAATAGTACGGGGGTCGTAGAGATATTTTAAGTAAAAATCATGCGATCAAAAGTGGTATTTAAAAAAAAACTTGTCAAAATCTTGCAACTTTGACCTACATGGTCAAATAAGTAAGGTACAGATATGATATGGTATGGTGCGGATCTATGCAGTCACTAGGGGGTTTAGTGGATTAAGCCCTCAGAAATGAACATAAAGCTTAGTACGTGACTATTCAATGATTACAGGTGGTAATTAAAATCTCTAGAAAAAAATATAGTTCAGCAAGAGAAAACAAAGCAAATTAATTAAACGAATAAGAATCACTATCACTGCATATTACAAAACAAAGTCCTCCGCCGCGTCTGTCTGTCTGTTCGCGATAAACTCAAAAAATACAGCAGCGATTTTTATGCTATTTTCACCAATGGATAAAGTTGAAATCTTTTAAGAAATTTGACAGATGTTATGAAATGTAAACAAAGAATAGTTAATATAATGTCGCATATAACCAAAGGAAGAAATACAAACCAATAATTGAGGCGAAACCATTTTAATTTCTCGTTTGCGTGACAACTCATTTAATAATGCTTACAAAATCTCCGTCGAATTTCCAATAAATATTTTTTTCGACTAAATATTTATTGAGAGGTTGAGCTACTCTAGTACTACGTAAGTACCAAAACGTGTATAGGTACCTACATATCAACCTAAGTATTATAATATTATAACCTATTGTAATTATAGGTAAAAGTGGCCAAAGTAGCCTTGCGTGAATAATAAATTACTGTTTTAAATCAGTGGGCTGTTTTAGAATAGTACATTTTGATACAAGTGGAGAAAGTTTGTCATTGTAGTACAAGGCGGTACCTATTAACACACGAGCCGTGAGGCGAGTGTGTTATTGAGCCGAGAACTGCAATAACAAATGTCCACGTGTATCTAACGACGTTTTTCAATACACTTTTGAAGAAATAAAATAAAATAATGTTAAATATTTGTGTCATGAATGTCACGAGACTATGATTTAAATTTTATTTTTTTCCGCGCTTTACTTTCGCCATGTTCAAGGAGAGGCAAAGGTATGAAGCCGTTATACAGCCTAAAATAAAAAATAAATTTTAATTTGTGTTTGAATTTAGAACACAATTAAATGTTAATTTGTTTATAAAAGTAAATATTAGTTCTAAATAATCATGTTTATCACCGATATTGAATTTATATACACAATTTTAATATTCAAAAAATGTTACAAAGAAAGACGTAGATCGCTTTTCCGAAATAAAAAAAAAGCATTCACCTTTGACTCCATAGTCAGAGGTGAATGTTTTTTTTAAATTATGCATTGAACCAATTCGGACTAAGTATATGTATCAATTATCTGTGGCAATTTTACTTTCTGCACGTGTGTGGAAAAAAAAACGAAAATGCACGTGTGTGAAATACACTGCATTTTGAAACTAATAGTAGTGCGAAAAAAACCAGTTTTCGAGGATGTGTATTGAAAATAAAATAAAAGATAAACTACTTTTTCAGCACAGGTCTTTCCCCCAGATTGGAATACATGCTTGCTTGTTATGTAATTGTGTGTACAGAAATATAGAAATATTACATCTAAGGTGCCTACGTATCATAAGGAAGATCAGTCCTTTATCCTTTATGGCTGTAAATTTAGTAGTTTCAGCTCTGCGAAGTGAGCCAGTCGGCCAGGCGCTGTTGATAATACTGTAAAATAATGTCTTTGTTCAATTCTAAAGTTTTTTTTAAATAATAGCGCTGTATCCTTCCTATTTTTAATACGTTAATTTCCTCAGATTAAGAAATAAATGCTGGCCTAATTGCTGACGCCGCCGGTCATGATTTGTAGCTATTGCCAATTACTTTCTAATACTCCCTTCACAGCTACGGCTTAAGCAACGTTACGTGTTACGCCTTACAGTTCTTCCATCTTTTTCCCTCCCATGTGAAAGTAGACAAGGAAGAGGGAGAAAATACAAAAGCTTTAACGCTCGCCTTGGTAATTTGGCGCCGATCAAAGCGTTGTTATTCCTAACGTCTTCGTGACAGGAATATATTTTTTTGCTATTAAAGTGACGCTAGCTCGGACGTTACAAGAGTTTTGGTTGGTCGGTTAAATGGAGTTTAAGCTCTACATACTTCTCAATCGATGTGTCAGATTTGGTCCGACCCGTATGTAGCCATCTGAACAGCTGTCTTTAGCCTCATTCAAGTCTTTTTCAGTAGAAACATCCACCATAAAAAAACATATCAATACCAATACTATATTAAAGAGGGAAGTTTGTTAGTTTGTATGTAGGGGTTCATTTCCAGAACGAATAATCAAATTCTAAACATTCATTCACTGGCAGAAGGCTGCATTATTTGTGGTTGGTCTAAGCATATTAACCAATCCATCGCAATTACTCGAAGTCGAGGGCGAAGTCCAAGCATTAATAATTCTAATTATCAAAATGCTAGGCTGTACTTACATAACAAACTGAACAAAGCGATTCAAATTAGATCCAAAACCAAAACATAATTAAGAACAGGCATTTCTCATTAAGCTGCAGCAGCTTCTAATTGTCTAGTTAGCAGTCGACCTAGAACTAACTCACACCTAACTATGTTACCCGGAGTACCCTGGGCATTGGCGTTAATGCGGTTATGTCTGTTCCAACCCAACGTCAATCTTTGCTAACGAGAAAGCCAACATTGTAATATAATAATGTTTGCTGTATGAGATATTTAAGACTTTATTACGCTGATTTCAAAAGATATAATCTTTAAAATGCATTTAGAGTGAGAGTAAGAATAGTACATTTTGATACTTGTGAGAAAGTTTGTTATTGTAGTTCGAGGCGGAATTAACACACGAGCCGTAGGCGAGGGTGTTTTTGAGCCGAGAACTGCAATAACAAATGTCCACGTGTATCAAACAACGTTTCTCAATACACTTTTGAAGAAATAAAATAAAATAATGTAGGTAGTTGAAATATTTGTGTCATGATTACGAGACAATGATTTAATTTTTTTTTTCCGCGCTTTGCTTTCGCCAGGTTGAAGGAGAAGCAAAAATTAAAAAAAATAAAATAAAAAATAAATATATATAAAAAATATATAGCTTCATACCTCTATGAAGCTATATTTTTAATATAGCTTCATACCTCTATGAAGCTATATTTTTAATTTTTTAACACAAAAAAATGTTAATTTCTATAAGAAAATATCAGTTTGAAAGAATCATGTTTATCTAAGATATTTAATTTATAAACACAATTTGAAAATTCAAAAAATGATTATGCCGCCGAAAAGACGTAGATTGTGTTGCCAATATTTGTAATAAAACCTTTCACATCTGACTACAGGCATTGAACCAGTTTGGACGAAGTACAGGTATAGGTAGTTATCTGTTACAATTTTACTTTCCGCAAACGTGCGGAAAAAATATTAAAAAACGCACGTGTGTGATATACAACCAGTTTTCGAGGAAGTGTATTGAAAATGGTTTTTTTTTGCAATTTTCACTACAACAAGGTAACAGCAGCTTGCTTTCCCGACCAGGTGCATTATATCTGTTAATCCGATAAACAAAAGCGGGCCTTTTTATTTTCCATTCTTAGGTCCATGTTCACCAAAAAGATGACGGACGATTATCTAAAAACAGCTGTTTAAAACAAATTTTTGTACGAGAACATGTCACATTGACAGCTGTTTTTAGATAATCGGGCTGTTATCTTTTCGGTGAACATGGACCTTAGAGGTCGGTCGAGCCCTGTGGACGATGAGCTATGGGCTAACTGCCCATCCGTCCGTCTTATGATGACAGGCCGTGTCGACGGCACCAGAGTGTGAGTGTGTGTTCCACGCGCGCCTCAAAGAGATGTTAGCATAATGGAAGGGCCCACAAGTGCCGAACCCTGCTAGGGCTGCGGTACTGTTCGAAATAGATACCGTGACCCTGGAACTTAAAGGGCGAGGAAGGAACATAGGTAGATTTTAGTCAGTAAAAGTCTGGTGGAGAATTTATTAGATGATTTCCTCTCCGAAAAAAAGAGTACCCTACGCACCAGAACGAGCTTCATCAGTCTTAAATAATATAAGGTTTTTGTCCTAGTTTAGAATGAAGTATGATTTTTTTGTTGTTACAGAAACATTTAAAATGGAGATAGTATTTTAACTTTTAACGGAATATCAGCTGGCCAGTTTGCATCAAGATTCACTTTGAAACAACACTGGATTCTGCTGGAAAAACTCACTAACGTACTCACTTCCGTTTCCGTCAGTTACCATCACTAATTTCACTGCACAGATGGAAGTTATCTCGTTAATGAGTTTCCATATAATAGCAATGCTGGTTATATGCGGCTGTTGCTAATCAATTTTATTTCTTTTTACACTAAAGTAAAGTCAAAAGCAACAATTTGTAAATAACTTTAGAAGAAAATTTTACAACAATTTCATGTTGTTACGAATACTATTATTATGAAAAACATGGCATCCTATCACCAAGGTTCAGTCGTTATTTTTTGCGATTTTTGCTTTTGAATTTGGGAAACTAAACATATTATGTGTGTGCACAAATTCTTATTCAAAATGTTGCTTTCGCAGACGCATTGTAATCGAAACTTATAAAGTTATCCCTTTCAGTATAGAACATAGAAAAAGTTATTTTTAATTGATAACCTGTAATCGTCTAAAGGTAGGTCGATGTGTAAGGAAACAATAAGCGACAACAATAGTAAAGAACAAGTACAGCATAGTATTAATCAACACAGTTACCTATGTATAATTCAATTCATTGGCAAGTGAAATGAATCAAGGAAAGATAAAAAAGCCCAGTGTGTGCGTTCTAATTCATTGAACCCCTGTTGAAAATGAAGAGCAAATAAATGTGAATAGGCATCTTCTGGGCACTCTTGTTCCATGATAGACCTCAAACATCGCGCATCAGGCGTGATCGAGGTAAAGAGCAAGCCCATTTTGTAAAAAAAAAGAATAGGCAAAGAATACATGACGATTTCATGACATGGCGCCGCGTATGAGAAACGAGGAAAGTCGTGGATGAAGGTCACCCATGACGAAATTGAGCGAGAGATTGAACTTGTTTTATTGACTCGCAGAGATTCTGAATTACAATTATTATTTTCTTCAGTTCAAAGTCAATAGATGTTAGAAAGGCTACCTGTGATTCCGAAAATTCTTTCACTAATGCGAAGCTCTATTATTGTATAAATATTTAAAAAGTTCCGGTGGGATATATTCCGTCAGTTAAGTAACGTAGGCCTAGTTGTGAGCACAGCTAGTAACAAATGAAACTGCTTAAAGCAATAGTATAAAGAGAAAATACTTCTCCAGTTGATTTGAAGTTAATAAGTAGCAGTAAAGCACCTTGTGAAAATCGACTTGTACTCTAACTTGTCTAGGAGGGTGGGTATTTGCACATGACGTTAAGTATATAAGTAGTCCTAAGTAAAACACACCATGAAGATCTTGGACACGACGGCCAAAGATGTTTGATTTTCTAAGCAGTCTTCAGAAACTCTACGTACTATACAGGGTTATTTTTTAAATGGAACCTTGAAATCGCGAAAAAAAAATCAGCTGTTCCCTACATTTTGACGAGTTATGCGAACATAAATGTAGGGAACAGCTGATTTTTTTTTCGCGATTTCAGGGTTCGTCCCATAGAAAAAGTTGTTCAAAATGATGAGTACAATGACCCCTTTTCGGGTTTAGTATAAACAAAAAATAAGGTTGTATACTTGGATAACTAGGGGAGGTCTGAAAAGCGACAGGTAACCCTCCACTTAGGGTATAAATTATTGTAACGTACTGTAAGAATTATAAATGGAGGAGCTCGTGGCTAAATAATAACATGCGATCGGGTCGATCGTTAGGTTAAGCCGTGCTTGCCTAGGTTGGTCTGTGGATGGATGACCGCTCATTACATAACGAGTTACCTCGCTAGCATTTGTAGATCTCTGACAGTCGCTAAGTAGTCAGTGGCCTAAAAAAGTCTGACAACCAGCTGGGTATCGTATTTCGCGGTACTAACTGGGTTGTGTGTGGAGGTCAGATATGCAGTCTGCATGTAAAATATTTGTATTCAGCTGCGACCGGTAAGACTGTAGTGCAAATGTAGTTGGGAAAAAACCAGGCAGGCGATGTTGGATCAATGGGGCCTATTTCACTAACAGCAACCTGATGGCCAATTGGCCACCCGGGTGTTCCTAATCATGTCCACTTGAACAAGTGTACCATTTCTAAGTTTACGTTAAAAACTGTGTTTGCGGTAGAAATACGAATATGTGAATGGATCGTTAGAAGTGTTCCTACTATGCTATGTTTTGGCAAAGATAGCATTGTGGCAGCCATATCGCACAAAAACATTATTGTTTTCAATGCAATGCGCGCTTATTTTTCAAACATTACCTTATATAAAATGAAACTATGAAAGAAAATCGGTGTTTTGGAGAGGAAAATGGAACCATTAATAGCCCAGCTCGATCTAAAAGTTATATTCTATGCAGATAAGTTTTTTCGGCACGAGCAAAGACATTCCTAATATACCAAGCACCAAGCAGTGGGTATAGTCAGGCTGTGTTTGATGATGATGATGATGATAATGATGTAAGTTGCTTGTATTGTGTAACATGCATGTGGTTATCAGGCACCTTTCCTGGTGGGGTCACACTCTATTTTTGATGCCACGTCTTCTTTTGGCAATGTAGTGAGCAAGTTAAAATGTCTCAAGCTCCGCCTCCGGCTCCGGCACACAGTTATACTATATCCAAAACTCAGGAACGCCAGAATTATTTATGGTGTTATCTAATTAGGTAGTTAGTAATTTTCTTTCCCGGATTAGTACCTAAGAGCACACGGTTACGGTGTTTTTTGCAGTTTGCAGATTAGTAACCTTAGTGTCAGATAGTAATGTAGTATGTTGGTGAAAATTTGATTTGCGCAAGTAACACGTATGTAGTTACAGAACTTTAATCATTAAAATCATGAATGTAACCCAGTAAGTTCACCTCTTTGAATTACTTTTTCATAAATAAAAAAATAATCTCGCGGACTACCCTAGCGCACCACATATCGTCGGTCAAATCACGAAAGGGCGTATCTGAGTTTTACCAAATTTTTCAGGAGAGCGTTTTTTAATAAAATGTACAACTATTAACAGTCATAACAATTTACCTAATTCTTATACAAGGTTTATAGAATGCTCGTTTTGATTAATGGTTAATACAGTTTATATATTTAATTTACTTTTTTGTGTAAAATAGTTGGCTGTGGAGATATTCGTTTTTTATTTTTTATAGTTTCACTTACGCCCCTTTGTGATGTTCAATTAATATCATTTATTTTATTTACGCCCGGTATCTTGGATTTATATTAAATAAAAAACAGGTTAATAAACTGAAGTTTAGTCTTATTTTGTAATATAATAATCTGAAAAATATTCTTACATGAAGTAATAAAAAAGGGTCGAAGAACCAATCAAAATAAGTAGTCATTCTTATACTCATTAATTAAAGTTTAATTATTTTGTACTTAAATAATCTTAAATCGTGGGTTAAGTTTTTGTAGAAAAAAACACGTTCTCGATTGCTTATCATCGGTGTATCTCCGTTGCACATTTTCATAAGGTCATTACATTTCTCTTTGGATTTTTTTTTAAAGAGGGTTTTAATTGTTCGACGTTTGTCCTGAACCAATGTACATTACTTCGTTTCAGTGGTATAGATTCGTATTGTATTTCCATGTGACTAGTTTTAAAGAACGGTGTAGTTGGTGGGTTTCTCAATACTCTAAACTCGTCCACTTAAATTACACACCAGTTTGGACATCTCCCTTTTTCAACTGTAGCAATTTAAGTTTTATGCGAGGTCTTTGAAATTTCTGAAATCATCATAATTCAGAAGTCTAACCTCTTATGGCTTTTTGCGTGTGAATCGTATGATGGGCTCCAGTTGACTGGGTACTTGAATGTTTCCAACCTGATTCATTGCAAACGCTATCGCGCTGTGGGCAGAATCGCCCTCACTTTGTCCATAAAAAGTACAGAAGTAACGTAAACTTATTTCTTGAGTCGATTGACAATTATTAATCAAATATAAAAGCATTGTCGCCATTGTGGAATTCTCATTCTGGCCTACACAGCCGTCGCTGAATATGAACACTTCTTTCACTCCCTTCCTATTACAATTTGTTATGAACACTAGTAAACATTTCATTTGCACCTCTCTTACTGATCCTCTCGTTCCATAAGTTGCATACACAGCCTGTGGAGTTTAGACCATAAATCGTAAAGTTATAATATGCAAACGCCTTTTTATAAAAAGCACTTTCTTTACATTGTGGCTAATAAATTACTTGTTGCAAATCAATCTTGCATTCTTTTTTGATTCGTCGTATTTCTTCTTTCTCCTTTATGTGTCTATCATATTTCTCTTGAAGGTTCTCTTTAATAAATTCTCTTGAAGGTTTTGATAAATTCATGTTTTGGTTTACGTTTCTATAAAGTGTCACACTAACGGTTTCTTTATATTATTCCTGCAAAAACATATAGCACAGTTCAGTACCTACAGTAGTTAAATCACGGTGTAAATATTCTTTTTTACTGTCTTTTCTACAATAATGCGCGAAAATCGCGGAAATCTATTAATATGGTCAGTAATGAGCGCCAAATTGCGTTACGCCTCTTCGTGAAAAAATATAAGTTTACATGTACAGGCGTATCTGATGCTACGCCTATTCGTGATGTTTTAAATGAAAGGAATAGTAGATAGGGCCCTTCGCGACTACTCGTAAGTCATTAGATACTGCGATTTTGGTAACGCCTTTTCGTGACATGATAAAACTTGGCATTTAGAATTCAATGATGTAAATTACTCAAAATCCGAAATTTTGTTGGTTGCGCCCTTTCGTGATTCAACCGACGATATACAATGTGTGCCTAACGCCTTTTTCTCCTGGGGGTATTAGACAGAAACTAATATTCGCCACTTGCCACGATCATTTCCTTTCTTTCTATCTTTTCCTTTCTTTCTATCTTTTCCTTTCTTTCTATCCTTTCCTTTCTTTCTATCCTTTCCTTTCTTCTTATCCTTTCCTTCGATTTTTGTTTTATTCTCGTTCATAAATCTGGTCATAGTGGGCATGACACTCACAAATGCATCCTACAACTTACTTACTTTTATAAGGTTTGTTTCCAAGTAAGAGTAAATAATAAAAGCTTTCTTATATTTAATATTCCGTAAACAAATGGCCTGTGTGATCTTCCTTCGCGAACGCTTGTGTCTACTCAAATAAACATGCCAAATGAAAGCCTCTCTTTCAGGAATATTTCAAGTGTGCAAACGTGGAACAGTTGGATATTTATCCGAAGGTTTTCGCTATCAACTTGTTTTCTCTTTAGTCGTACCTACATATTTATTTAAAGGAAAAATCATGTTATTTTTAATATTCAAGATTTGTGTTATAAAAATGTTGACGTTACAATCATTCTAGCAGTAGTCTTTTTATCAGCGATATTAATGCTGAAATAGTCAGAAATGTGGTCATGCAATAGGTACCAGAAGTTTTATTAATCCCCGTATTTTTTCGGTACTGCCAAGTGAATTGCTTGAAATGAACCCTGCGTTATTCAATAACCAATATAATTTAGTTTAAAAAAGCACGTTTTTATCACACGAAATCATCATCTCTATCAGTTTTCATCCACACTAAAATATGGAGTTTTATCGCGGATGAATTGCATATATTTTTTACGCAACACCGCATCATCTGCACTGGGCCCCGATTCTGGTATTGCAATAATGTCACAATTGATCTCATAATTGTTCAATTTTACAAGTTTGGTGATCTGCTAATATAAAGGCGTCATTATGTATGACTTTTCAATGGTCAACCACTGACACTCAATTGAAAGAAATGCCTTAATTAGTACCTAATCTTGTACATAATGACAAATGAATGACTGACTTATGCGGTAATTTGCCAACATTTTGACAGTTCCTTTGAGAATTATACCGAAATTTGCTCAATTAGCACCATTTTTATTGCAATAAATATAGGTTTATTTAATAAAGATAATTTAAAACACTTGTAAGAAAATAAATCAAAACACTAGATGCTAGAAAAATAAAAGCAAACAAATCCGTCAGTAAATAAGTAAATAGTAATGTCACATTTGACTTTGACTGCTAAATAGATATATAAAAAAAAATACAGACGAATTGAGAACCTCCTCTTTTTGGAAGTCGGTTGAAAATATAACGGAGTTGTATAGTTACAGTTACACATTTATTCGCGTTACACATAACTGAATGTTTTTTGCTATTTACGAACTTCTTACTATTTCGGATTTATTTATTTAACAATTTATGTACACACTTATCACAGAAAAGAAGAAAGGAACAGAAAATAGTACAAAGGTGATGCTTATTTCTAATGAAATCTCTTCCAGTATACCTGCGAAAGGAGATACTAAATAAAGAGATGTAGACATAGTGTGTAAAGAAGGAGAGAAAATGGAACACATAAAAGAGATTAAATATCTTAAATATATACAAAATTAGAATACATACAAACTCATACATACTTAAAAAAATACTATAAAACAATCAAATAAAAGACTAATAATAAATACTTATGCAATTATGACGAAATGGATAGCTAATGTTCTTTGACTCTTCTCTTGAAAACTGCAACCGTTTGGCAGTCCGTAATGTCAGGGGGAAGTGAACAGCGTGGACAGAGTAGGAGTAGGAGTCGGTAGGGTGTGGAGGAGATTTGAGGAGGTTCCTATGATGCGACCTGCAAGGTGCATGAGAGGGACGAGAGTAGGAAAACCGTTCCCGTAGATAGGATGGGGTTTTAGGGTTGTGTAGGATGTTAAATAGCAGACACAATATCCGAGAGTTCCTGCGAAGTCGAATTGGGAGCCACTTGAGCATTTCATCGTACTTTTTAAGGTTAAAAACGAAACGAATACAGATGTTTTGTAAACGCTCAAGTTTATTTAAAAGCTCCTCGGTGGCATACAAATAACAGGCATCAGCGCAATCTATGATGGGTTGACAGTTTGCGCAAGGGAGATTTTGGTGTTCAATGGCAAGAAGCCCTGGAGACATTTCAACGAGTGGAACGTGTAGTGCACTTTGCGGCTAACCTCAGCCACATGTACAGTCCAAGATAAATAGGAATCCATTGTCACCCCAGGTTTTTAGCTTTCATTGCGTAATCAATCTGAACTCTACTCAGCCTGAGTGGAGACAGCGACGCAGCATCGAGCCTATTCCGCATATACCTGCCGCCAATGATCAAGGCCTGAGATTTCTTGGGATTAATCTGCAGCCCAAAGGACCGCGACCACTCATTAACCAAATCCAGATCCTTGTTCATGGCAGACACGGAGGCTTCCCCATCTTCCCTTACGAAATGACGGTAAAGCTGCAGGTCGTCTGCGTAAAGATGGAAGAAGGAGGAAATGACTGTGGTGACAGAGTTTATGAAAATAGAGAAGAGAAGAGGAGAGAGAACGCCACCCTGAGGCACACCCGCGCTAAGAGGGCACCAATCAGAGGAAGATGCATCAAGATGAACACGCTGAGAGCGGCCTTTAAGATAGGAGTCAAACCAACCAATAGAAGAAGAGGAGAAATTGAGAGATTTTAGAATCCCCAGATTGCTTTTATCCCAAAGAAATAATATGTAAAAATATAACTGTTTAAATTTAATAGTATATTTTCGAAAATCATTTCTATTAACAGGTTTTATAATAATGGCACTACAACAATGACTGTCATTTGATCGAACCACTATGATGAATTTAACAGATTACGAACTTTTAGCAAAATGACGATGGAGATCCCATTGTCATTCATCAACAATTATGAAATCAATGATAGACCATTGTGACACTATTGTAATAGCAGAATTGGGGCCCTGGACACATGCAGACAGATGGCAGGGCGGGGAAGACTTTATATCGTCCGATACACGTGCCTGTCCCGCCACGTGCCGGGCTAGTGCACAACGTGCTTGAAGCAACGTGCCGGTTACGTAAAATACATGAACGGATACTCTATTGACGACCCAATGGCTTATGGAACAAGTGCCTATCTGACCTCTAAAACTCAGTTACTTTGGGTCGCACAAACACTCCCTGGTTAGATTGGTTGCCAAACTTTAGAGCTTAAACCCGTAACTGCGGTTAAGGCGACTACAGGATCTAAACGCGAGTTTAATAATGCCTGAAAGTATATGACTCACTGCAATAAACAAAACCACAAAAAAGTATGATATTCCTCAGGATATATGCTAATATGATAGTGTTTTGAAAACATAATACAATTAAACTCGATAAAAAAACAACTTATCCCTAAAAATCTTATAACGTGTAAAAACCTTACTAAAGTACAAGCGAACATTCAGATTTTTTGGCAAATAATTCTACAAGCAACATATCAGCTTCATAGTGTTTAATTTTTTTAGTCCAATCAGTAGATTTTAGGTAAATCGATCGAAACCACTCATTCTAAACTATTCGGCCCGCAGCGCTTAACGTAACAACCGCCACAAAATTAGACTTGCTAATTTAGCTCCTGTCCCTGTCCTGTCCCTTTAAAGGTGTATGAATGACGTTCGGGACCAAAAGCTTAACACGTTTTCCAACGCAAGGAGCTAGGTATCGTGGTATGCAATAATGGCGAATAATTCTAACTCAAGCTGAAAGCGTCAGGGCGGCCCGCGAAATTCAATTTTTCTTACTGTTTTTGCAATTTGCAGGCCAGTGATAGGTTATGTGTTGATAAAAATATCGCGAATGTAAGATATTATTATGTGTTACAGAATTATAATCATCAAAATCATCAATACAACTTTCGAAATTCACAAAGGTCGGGGAACGACTTTGACCTTGAAAAATTCGTTCCTCGACAAATTCAAATTGCAAAGAACGTAAGAAATTTTGAATTTCGCGGGCTGATTGCCTGTTTGACAGTACTGGTTAATATGATGGTATCCATTCCGTAAAGACTGGCTGGAGTCCTTCAAAGGTAATATTATATTTATGTCCTTCAATTTAATTAATGATTTAACAAATGATTTAATTTTGATTATTATAATTTCTTGACAAATGTGATTTAATTATTTCTTCATTTGTGACTTTCAATGAAGTAGGTACTTTAAAACTATTTTGTACGCCGAATATGGCAAAACATGTTGAACCAGCAATCTTCTAATCTCGTTCCATCCATATGTGCATATCCATGTATCATGTCACTCATGTTAAACAAATAAATGCCTCTTTACCTTTATCTTTATCTTAACAATTAAAACTATTTTATTAAAAAAAACGGGCCAAGTGCGAGTCGGACTCGCCAATGAAGGGTTCCGTAGCAGATTGAATGAAATGTAAATTGCTGTTTACGATTTAAGACGTATTAAAAAAGACTACTTACTAGATCTCGTTCAAACCAATTTTCGGTGGAAGTTTACATGGTATAATGTACATCATATATTTTTTTAAGTTTTATCATTCTCTTATTTTAGAAGTTACATGGAGGGGGGGGGACATTTTAGCACTTTGGAAGTGTCTCTTGCGCAAACTATTCAGTTTAGATAAAAAAAATTGTTAGGAACCTCTAATATCAATTTTGGAGACCTATCCATAGATACCCCACACGTATGAGCTTGACGAAATAATTTTTTTTGATTTTCAGTTCTATTTTTGTGTGAAAATCTTAATGCGGTTCACAGAATACATCACTACCACATACACTTACCAAGTTTCAACAACATAGTTCTCATAGTTACGGAAAAAGTGACTGTGACATACGGACGGACAGACAGACAGACAGACCGACAGACCGACAGACCGACAGACCGACAGACCGACAGACCGACAGACAAACATGACGAATCTATAAGGGTTCCGTTTTGCCATTTGGCTACGGAACCCTAAAAAAAGAGAATGATTATATCCTAACTCTGTGAAGTTTACTCAGAAATACAACACAATTCTTAAAACGAAATAATTCAAAATCTTTTGAACAGCACCTGTCTATAAACACAAGCCACTTTTAATTGCTATTAGTTAATTATTGTATTTCATTAGCTTTGTCAGGTGCACACGGAGGCAGGTGAATACATACACAGACGGTACCCTGGTTATTGGACCATCCAACATAAATATCATGTTGGTATTACGGTAGTACCTTATCACATGAACTTTTAACAAACATGTCATAAAATATAATAATTATCGCAATCAAGTGCACTTAATTTCAATTCCATGTTCTATCTATATCTGTTCTTAAATCTATACAAGTAAATAAAGTTGAAGTGACTGTTTGGAATTTCAAAATAACAGGTTTTTATTGAATTTTTACGTTAGTAAAAAGCTGTACTACAACAAAGAATATTTTTTTAGTTTTTTGTCTGTCTGTCCGTCTAATCTCCGAAACGACTAGACCGATTTTAAAGAAAAAGAGCTACTGTGCAATTTGAAATAAAAAGGAGTACGGTGGTGAAAAAAAATTAAGACTAAATTAAGAAAAATTAAGAGATATTCGACCGTCGCGCGGTCAATGCGGACGTGTTTTGTATTTTTGTTTTGTTTTTTACCTAATTTTTGGTGAAATAATGTATGCGATATTGACGCTTGATGTGTATTGACAATAAGTGCAAAAAGTACTAAAGTGCTGTGAACTGATTGAGTGAATATTTTCGCAAGCGCGACTTCGCTCGGTGTACATACGCCGAGGAACACCCCTCCTCACCTTGGGGGAAAGAGACGGGCTGTGAAAAACGAATAATTCATCTCTGTCGCGCAGCAAAGTGCAGACAGTACCTGGATTTGAGTTTTGGTTTCTTAGAAACCATAAGCCAATAAGAATGCCAAATCGTTGCGGTGCTTGTGGTTCAGCAATAGCAGAACCCAGTAATTGTATGGAGTGCTACAATGGCAAATGCAAAAAAAAATGTGACTTAACGTGTCTGGAAATTAATGTGATTGCGTTTAAGTCATATACGATCGCATATAAGAAGAACTGGGTGTGCCCAGAGTGTGTCTCTTTGAAACCCAAAATAGGGAACACTGAAACTCCAGTCCGAATAAATACACCGGACCTTAAGGTCAGCACCACTAATACCATCAAGACACCAATTAATAACGTGAATCTTCAGCGCGGGAGCCAGGCTAATTCATCTCCTATAATCATGGATAATGATTCTATATTACTCGAGGAACTAAGAGAGTTTAGGTCAGATATGGTAGCTCGCATGGACAGTCAGGCAGAAACGATAACACTATTGTTGAGTCAGTTTTCGCAAACCAAAACAGAGTTGGACAACATAGTTCAGATCATGAGGGTGAGTACCCTCATGATCTGAACTATGAAAAAGAAAAAGTGGATGCAAAGCTGTCCCAGGATAGGCAAACCCAAAACACCACCATACCTGAGGTACCTGACCACCCTCCTTCTACTTCAACTTCTACTTCTGCATCTACTTCGGCAGAAGTTGCTAGTCAACCGAGTAGGTTTTCTAAGAATACCTACGCTAAAAAGGTAAACAAAGGTGGGGCCACGAAATCTGCGGTATTAGCGGAAAACTCTACAGACATAACTAACATACTAGCGGGGGATGAAGTAAAGAAGGCAGAGATTGAAGAATCGGGGTGGACGACTGTACGTAACAAAAAATCTATCAGGCCACCTAAGAATGTGAAAGTAGGTACAAATAAGGAATTGCAGGCTATCCAAGCTACCGAACGGAAAAAAACACCTGCACGTATGGCGATTGCATCCGGACACCACTTTGGAAGCCGTAAATGATCATGTTAAAAGTATATGTGGCCCTGATTCAGTTTTTAAGGTAGACAAAATCAAGCATAAAACGGAGCGTGATTACTCGTCGTTTGTTATTGGTGTGTCTGAACACAATTTTGCTAAATTAAATCAAGCGGAGTTTTGGCCGATGAACGCAGAATTCAATGAATGGATTTGGTTTCGCAAATCAACAAAAAGAACGCCAAATGAATAGTATCGAGATATACTATCAAAACGTACGTGGTCTTCGCACAAAGCTGGACGAATTCAGTAATAACATTGACTGTTTGAATTTTGACTTATATGCAATCACGGAATCTGGTTGCAATGATTCCATTGAAGATCCGGAAATTATCCCTCCCGGGTATCAAATACTGCGATGTGATCGAGCCGATGGCAGAAAACAGGGAGGCGCGTTTTTAGTGGCCGCACACCGGTTTGAGCTGCGGCAAGTACATATTACAGACGTGTCGATAAACAGCTGTGTTTTTGAATTAGTTTGTGCAACAGTTCACCTAAATAACAGATTTTTGTTTCTATGTTCGGTAATTTATATACCGCCCGGTAGTTCAGAGAATGACTACATGATTTTGTTTGGTATAATAGAAAACCTGTGCGCTAGATATAAGCAAATTATTATGATAGGAGATTTTAATTTACATTCGTGTCCTTTGAATGTAACTAATTATTATGAATGTTTTGTGTCATTTTGCGAATTCACTCAAAGTAATAATGTGTCCAAATGTTTGAATAGGCAGCTAGATTTGGTTTTAAGTTCTGGTTTTTACGGTGAGGTATTGGTAGTAGCGGCGGACGAGCCGCTTGTGCCGATCGACGCGTATCACCCGCCGCTCGCGGTCCGCGTGCCGCCCGCGAGCGTGCTTGTGTCCGCCGCCGGCCCCGACCCCGCCGCTTCCCCCTCTGACGCGCCCGGTTCATGTGCACGTAATATTAGACCACAGTGGAACTTTTATAAGGCGGACTATCAATTGCTGTATTCAAAGTTAGGGTCGGTTGATTGGAGAAACATGTATGAGATAACCGATTTGGAAGCAATTTTGGATTTATTTTACAGTACTCTTAATAATATTTTGGATGACTGTGTTCCCAGGAAAAAGCCTAGTCCCAAGTCGCGGTACATTTATCCGGAATGGTACACGAGCGAAATAATAAGAGACTTAAGAACTAAAGCAAGACTTCATAAGAAATTTAAATCAACTAAACTTAGTAGCGATTATGTAGAATATTCTAGATACCGAGCGCTGATTAAGAAAACGATAGAAACTGCTCACAAACTGTATCAAAATAAAATCCAGTGTCAGTTTGCTAAAGATCCTAAGTCTTTCTGGCAACACATAAGATCAAAGAAAACCAAGAAAACTATTATAAAAGATGGGGAGCATTTATCGGATGACGAGTCTGCTAAATAGTTCGCCAACTTTTTCAAATCAATTTACAGCGATCACCCGCCGCGGTTAGACGCCCAAGCGGCGGCGGCGGCGGGAGCGGCGAGCAGTGCGCGGGTACAGCTAGGCGCGCTTAGTCTGAAGGACGTCAAATGTGCACTCGAGCGCCTGAAACCGAAGCGGTCAGCGGGCCCGGACGGTATACCGGCATTTCTTTTTAGAAATTGTGGTAGGGTACTCGCAGAACCGCTACTTTATATTTTTAATATGTGTCTTCAGTCGATGACGTTCCCTGCTCAATGGAAGATCACGCGGGTCATTCCTGTACCTAAAGGCAAGGCGGGGTCAGATATAACTGGTTATAGGCCGGTAGCCGTGCTGTCGACACCCGCCAAGGTGTTCGAGTCTGCTATACAGCGAAGCATGCAGGAGCAGGTGGGTGGACAATTGGCTGACGAGCAGCATGGGTTCCGCCCGGCGCGCAGCACAGCAACCAATCTGCTGAACTTTATGGCGCAGGTGGTGCCGGCAGTAGATGCTGGTGGGCAGGTTGATGCTGCTTATTTTGATTTTAAAAAAGCTTTCGACATCGTCGACAATGACATCCTACTAACGAAGCTCGCAGAAGTTGGCTGCACACCACATCTATTGCACTTCTTTGCCAGTTATATGCAGGATAGACAGCAGTACGTAGACTATAATGGGTGTGAATCCGACCCATATTACACCTGGTCTGGGGTGAGCCAAGGCAGCAATTTTGGGCCTCTCGAATTCATCATAATGATAAACGATTTGCCAAAAGTTGTTAAGCATGGCTCTTGTTTGTTATTTGCGGATGACCTTAAGTTGCTGCTCGAGGTTAATAGTAAAACCGATTGCGAAAGGCTGCAGGAGGATATAGATAGGGTAGTCGAATGGAGTCAGGACAATAAGCTTTTTTTCAACGTGCTAAAGTGCTCGGTGATGAGTATTACGCGCGCGCGTGCCCCTCTAGTACACGACTACATAGTGGGTGCCGAGCCTATGAAACGTGTCTCTGAGGTGAGGGATTTGGGCGTCACTGTCACTCCTGAACTGTCGTTTCGCGATCATATTACGAGGATCTGCAAAAGAGCGTTTAGAAACCTGGGATTTGTTCTAAGGCAGACAAGGCACTTTACCAACATCGCTTCAGTAAGAGTCCTATATGACGCACTGGTAAGGAGTAATTTAGAAAATAGTGCTGTTATATGGGCTCCACATGACGCCAAGTACATGGTGATGCTGGAACGCGTACAGAATAAGTTCACTCGTCACTTATACAGGAAGCTATATGGGGTATATCCGTTTTACCCTTTGATGTAATGTACCCCACTTTGTTTGTGCTAGGTATGGTCGGCTACAACCAACTGAGGGTGCGACGGGAATTCGCGCTCGTTTCCTATTTAGTTAGGTTACTTCGTGGCATTGAACTTATGTACAATGCCACGAAGTAACCTAACTAAATAGGAACCCAGGAGTGCTGCAGCGTCTGAGTTTATGTGTACCGGACCGCTATGTGTGGAGGCGGCGCCGCTCGCCGCTGCTGGCCGTGCCGGTTGCCAGGACCAACCTTCTCGCTAAAACACCTGTGACCCGCGCAATTCAAGTTATTAACGATCTTCACGTCAAAATCGATATATTTACATGCCATTTGAGTGAATTCGCAAAAGTACTGTTGTTTATTTTATGTTATAGTGTAGATTAGAGTAGGTTAAAAATGTTCTTTTTATTTGATTTTTATTTTTTATTTTTATATAAGTTAGACTTTATCTTATGTTTATGATTTATGTTTATTATTAATGTTGGTATGTTAGTAGTAGGTACTAGTTTTTTTTAATATAAGTTAATTTTGAGACCGCGCCATCGCATTAGGTTTACCTGTAATGATAGTGTTAAGGAAGATTTGAAATAAATTAAAAAAATAATAAAAAAATAAGAAAAGATGTACATATGTACATACAAACTCAAAAAGGAAAGTAATATTTTTATAATAATTTCACAGCAGCAGCTGCCCAGCATTAACTTTACGACGAAACGAAAGCAAAGAAAAAGGAAAAAAAAATGGTTTTGGGATTTTTTTCATTGATGCTCCGCTCCTATTGGTAATGTGAGCCTTCGATGATAAACGGGCTGCCCAACACTAAAATATGTTTTTAACTCGAACCACTATTTCCTGAAATTAGCGCGTTAAACAAACTCTTCAGCTTTTAATATAAGTGTAGATTCAAGTAGGTTACAATTTAATTTCTCGGAAATCTTTGCCTTAATCGCTCATATATATTCTACTTATGGTTTTCCAAGTAAGGGCTTCCCTCCACAGCTGGCCCATGCTGGCTCACTGGATACGGCTGCACACATAGGTGTAAGTCGTATCTATTTCGTATAAATAGTGAAAATTGAATGCGCCCTAAACACGATATAGCTGTTGTAAACCTGCTAATGCGGATCTTTTGCAAGGCCAACTGCCTTCCATCTTCATTGACATACCTTTGGTGACAATTTTGAAACCAAAATGTTTTAATCCTCCATTTCTCTAACACTACATCCCTATGAGGCCGTGTTTTAAAAGTGCATAACCTCTAAAGCTTTTAAATCTTCAAATACAATACTTACGGTGACTTTCGAGACATTCCAATTTTAGAGTATTAGCACCAAGGTTTTATGTGAATTCAACCTTTTTGAATAAAATCGGATTGAGTTTTCAAACAGATGTTAAAATAAAATGTAGTTTAAATCAAAAGCTCTGAGTATTGATATGATGCCATGTCCAAAATAATTGTCTGCCGTTTTTTAACCCCGTCAGGGGTTAATATCAATAAAATACGAAACACGTCTCCCATCAATTCTGCTTAAACGGTTTATGCAAAATTTCAAGTAGATTGGATCAAGGAATCACATTGTCTCATACAAACTTCGGCCCCCTTTTTACCCCCTTAGGGGTTCAATCTTGAAAAATTCTTTCACATCGGATGCCTACATCATATAAAGAACACCTTGCTAGTTTCAGGTCGCTACGAGCAGCGGTTTAGGCTGTGCGTTGATCCATGGGTCACTAAAGCTAAATCGTCAGTTATTAAATCGCTATGTTGTGCGTATTCAATATTCACCTCAAAAATCAAATTTCAAGGAAACTGAGAAATTATATTTACCTGTATTAGATTTCTTTACTTTACTTTTATATTTACCTTCATTGGATTTTATTCTATAGGTGTATGAAGTTAATAAATTTTTAACACAAAACCCTCTTTATTACGTCTCTCGATGATTTTTTTAAAATGCTGAAACAGGTATTTCTTTATTTTTAATTAAGTATTTACTCTGAGTTTCATGATTCTAGAACAATCTAATTTTTTTTTCATACAAACTTTACCCCCCCTTATCACCCCCTTTTTCCACAATTTCTATAGCCTTAATGTTATTCTGAGTTTATTTAAATAGATTAGTGAAGTTTTCATCAAAATCCGTCTAGCAGTTTTTACGTGATGCGCGGTCAAACAAACAATCAAACAAAAAATTGAAAAATGGTTTTAATATGTTCAGTTACTTATTTTAAGTCACCCTGATCGGTTTTTTTTTAATCTTCAATGTACAGATTTTTTGGTCTCAACGATTTTAATGTATGTATAGATGAATGAATTCACTATTTCAATCGAATTTTGTTAACGATTTCATGAGTTTTTTTGTTTTGGACCCTAATCCATTGTCTAAAATAAAAGTAGCCTAACTTGCTCGTTATTACATTAGCTATCTACCAGTAAAAGTCCTGTCGAAATCGTCTAGCCATTGTGGTGTCAACCAGACAGACAGAAAAAAAAATGATTTTTTTTATAAGTAGGTAAGTACCGTAAATTACTGTCCTATGCATGCGATATTTAAAACAGCTACACTCCAACTTTATTTATTTGTGTAGAAGATGTAGGTATATGCTCAGCAGATTTGTGATCACGATCATGCATGGATGGGTGTGCACTCATTAGAGAACGAGTAGGCCTTTAAGCATAGCAGACACATTTCAAAGGAAGAAAGCATCTGTGGTGAAGGAGATTGAAAAAAAAACTTGTGTTGGTTCTGCAGTTCTCTATTTTTATGCAACAAAGTTGCAGGAAAAAATATATAGCTTTTCCTGCAACTTTGTTGGAACGACAAAATTTTTAGTGACACACGCGAATACATCATAGGAGGCTCTCGTTTGGGAGCTGAATCAAGATCAAGGGCTTGATTTAGAAAGCAGTATTTTTGGATGCAGCGCGATTCTTAAAAGGTTCCTCTCTCAACACTCCCCCCAGCGCTGGTGGGCTATATATTTGTACTTAAATGATTTTTCCCTGTGTTAATGATAATGATTAGAGTCCGTTAAAAACGTCGGAAGTGTCAAAATCGACGCCAAATTTTGGGCTGACTTAATTTAGATTGTCATTGAGGCGTTTAGAAGATGAAGCCTAGCAGTTTTTTTAGAAACTGTGGCCAAAACGTACGTTATACTGTTTCGCTGCAAAAATGCGTTCTTAGGACATAAGCAATGTCATTAAATGGCATATAAGTATGTAGGTATGCCATTAATAAAACGTACACAGGACCTAAACTGGATGGGACTTCCATGTAAATAGGTACGTTCTGAATTTTCGAAAACATAAAACACGTGCCTTTTTCGGAATTCCTATGACGTCACCGATTCGTTATAAAGTGACGACGACTGTCTTCGAGGAAACAGCACACTGTGCAAAAATAAATTGAGGTGAAGAGGATTAATCATAGTTCACCTATATTTCCTTAAAATAATGTCGACTTCCTATTTTTAAATATTGAGTGTGTAAGTGTTTTAAGGAATTTCCATGATTCGTTGCAGGAAAAGATGGCTTTACAATACAATCCATACCTAGTATAAAAATAAATCGCTGAATGTGTTGCTAAGTGCAAATATCGAGAGCAGCTGAACGAGCTGAACCGATTGCAATTTTTTTTGTTATGTTTGTTATTGTCAGGAGAAAGTTTTAATGAAAAAGAAATGTAGTAGGTACCTACCTACTACATTTCTTTTTATTAAAACTTTCTCCTAGGTAGTAGGTAGATAGTAGTACCTAGGTAGGTAGTAGGAGGTAGGTAGGTAGTAGTAGGTAGGTGGAAGTAGATAGATAGGGTAGTAGTAGGTAGGTAGTAGGTGTCAGGACAACGTTTGTCGGGTCAGCTGGTATATAATATACATATATAAATAAGGGAATAGAGATAAAGAATAAAAGTTTAAGAATTATTAAAAATTGTGATAAGTACAGTACCTACATCAAGTACATCAAACGGTGTTTTGAAATCTGTAAACGACATGGAGTGATAAAAGTGTTGGAATAGCCTTTTCTATACACTTCCTCGAAAGCTGGTTCTTTTTGCACTACGATTTGGTTCAAAATGCAGTATATTTCGCACACGTGCGATATTCATGTTTTTTCCACACATGTTCAGAAACTGAACGGACTGAACTGGTAAATGAATAAACATGATTCTTTAAAACTAACATTTTCTTTTATAAACAAATTAAGTAACATTTATTTGTGTTCTAAATTCAAAAACAAATTAAAATCTATTTTTTATATTAGGCTGTATTGTGGCTTCATACCTTTGCCTCTCCTTGAACATGGCGAAAGCAAAGCGCGGAAAAAAATAAAATTTAAATCATAGTCTCGTGACATTCATGACACAAATATTTTACATTATTTTATTTTATTTCTTCAAAAGTGTATTGAAAAACGTCGTTATATACACGTGGATATTTGTTATTGCAGTTCTCGGCTCAATAACACACTCGCCTTACGGCTCGTGTGTTAATACCGCCTTGTACTGCAATAACAAACTTTCTCCACTTGTATCAAAATGTACTATTGTTATATTAGGCTGTATAACAGCTTCATACCTTTGCTTATCCTTCAACCTGGAGAAAGAAAAGCGCGAAAAAAAAATCTAATCATAGTCTCGTAATAATTCATGACACAAATATTTTACATTCTTTTATTTTATTTCTTCAAAAGTGTAGTGAAAAACGTCGTTTGATACACGTGGACATTTGTTATTGCAGTTCTCGGCTCATAAACACCCTCACCTACGGATCGTGTGTTAATACCGCCTTGAACTACAATAAGTAAATATCCCGTTCACGAAACATGAGACGGATGGGTATAACCCCAAGGAAGATAATAGGTATAGCAGAAATACTCTGTAGTAATCAGATATCGGACGCTGCAAACGAGTGAACAGTTCACTTAGGCCTCCCTGTTCACTTTCGTTTTACTCTACGGTCCGATAACAACGGGACCATATTACTCAGACTCCACTGTCTACATTTATTTATTTTATTTTACGTTTGTCTACATTTTGCCACACCTGGAAAGCTAACCCAGAACCTCATACCAGTCATCGAGTTACCTACGCAGTTAAAAGATTTTGAAAGTTAGTAGATGCTATAGATAACGCCCTACCAGCACCTAGCTAACTTCTCGAAACCAACTAATTACTAGCATAATTAATCAGCCTATCCCACTACCTACTAAATTATTCCCAGTATTGGGATACAAGCCTCTTCACTGTGGAGCGAAATGGCCCATAAATCTATACTAATATTATAAAGCAGAAGTTGTTTGTTTGTTTGTCAAATTGAAAAATTCTTTAGGTGTTGGATAGTACATTTATCGAGGAAGGCTTTAGGCTATATAACATCACGCTACGACCATTAGGAGCGCAGCAGGAATGAAAAATGTTGCAAAAACGGGGTTTTTATTCCTTTCGTTTTTCTCTCTTATGTGACGCAGACGAAGTTGAGTGGGTCAGCTAGTATACATATAATTCAGTACGCGGTTCTTGTGTGGTTTGTTTGAAAATGCATGTATTTAAGTTTATGATCCCAGAACGTTTCCATTTCCTCGCGACGTTATCCACCATCGTTTTGAGAGCTGTAGTAATGACATAAATTACTCGCACAGCCTGGTGTCGAACTCATTCATTTCAGATTTATCTGAACTTGTGTCAGTAATGCGTACCCGTAATTATGAAATATCATAGACAAAGGATCCAACGATCGCATCATAATTCCACAGGACCCTATATCGTGGAATGTGGCACGCCGTGTGCCATCGACAATTCCACATATCTCTTCAAATATTCCGCAACGATGGCGATGGAATCGCAGTACGGCTCGGTGGCGCCCGTTTCACAGTGTCATGCCGTACCATGTCCCCCTCCCCACCAAGGATCCGTCAAGTACAGTATAAAACTACCCTCGTAAGGCTTGTATGTATCTGAAAAACAACGAAAACGGTTTGTTTTTTGTTCTTGGAACCTCTCACGTTATTAACCTAAGCAGAGGAAAATTATTAAAAAAAACGTAATAAGTACACAAACATTTAACTGTTTTAATTACTAAGAAAGTTAGTTTTTCCCATTATTTTCGTTTTATCTGGAAACAAGAGTTACTGCTTTTTGGCCAACAAGAAGAAGAGAGATAAGTCCGCGTATAATTTGCAAATATTGCGCGCCGCTGGAATTGGGTCATCGATCGGTGCGCCACGGTATATTTCCCCATAAAATTTTGCTCACCCAAATCTATAATTCATTTGGATCCCTCTTACGTATGATGTGAAAGGGATTTTTTTCAAAGAAGGTGTCATTTGTTCTAATGTCTAATTAGTGTAAGTAAAAGGCGACGATAGTACTGTGCGACGTGTTATGAATTTAAGTTTAACAGCTTGTACGTAAACCTGATGAACTAAACTTTGTAAGGCTGCAGAACTACAAAGTATTCTTTATTTTCAATTCTCATACTCATAAAGTTTCAGCGTAGCCCGGTATTGTCTGAAAATCTTGAGAGAAATTGGCAGAAGGTTAGGTAGTAGGTACTTTTTGCTTACCTTCACATATTTTACGATCAAGAAACTCAGTACTCACCTACTTGTTTAGAAAAATGATTCTAACCACACAAATAATACATGACTAAATTAAGCAGAGTGTAAACGGAGGGTCCGTTTCACCACCCGAAGCTGTGAACTAGAGGTTGCAAAAATTCGATAATTTTGATTTTCGAATATTCGAATATTTTTTCAGTGCTATTCGAATATTATTCGAATATTCGAATATTTTCCAAAAAAAAAATCTTAAAATACAGCTTTAATTGCTTTAGGAACTATATTTCCATGTAGATAAGTAAACCTGGCGTAATAATTACTTACATAATCAACAAAAAAAGTCACAAGTTGGTCTATTATAAAACAAAAACATGTCAATGAAAACTCTTTTTTTTTAAATTAACTAATGTGATGCATTCCAATGTACCTATACACTGCAACTTTGCAAGTCATCATCATCATCATCTCAGCCGAATGACGTCCACTGCTGGACATAGGCCTACCCCAAGTGTCGCCACATTGACCGGTCCCTTGCTACTCGCATCCACCGGATTCCCGCAACCTTCACCAGGTCATCGGTCTACCTAGTGGGAGGTCTTCCAACGCGTCGTCTTCCGGTTCGCGGTCGCCACTCCAGAACTTTTCGGCCCCATCTGCCATCCGTTCTGCGAGCAATGTGCCTTGCCCACTGCCACTTAAGTTTAGCAATTCTTCGGGCTACGTCGGTGACCTTGGTTCTCTTGCGGATGTCTTCATTTCTGATTCGATCACGCAAGACAACTCCGAGCATAGCCTTCTCCATTGCCCTTTGGGTGACTTTAGCCTTTTGATAAGGCCCATTGTGAGCGCCCACGTTTCGGTCCCGTATGTAATCACTGGCAACACACACTGGTCATAGACTTTCGTCTTGAGACACTGCGGTAAGTTTGACGAGAAGATACCGCGCAGCTTCCCGTCCTCCATGGTCTCAGCCATGACCACGATATCGTCAGCAAACCGAAGGTGAGTGATGTACTCACCATTCACGTTGATGCCTAGCCCTCTCCAGTCCAGAACCTTGAAGACATCTTCCAGTGCAGCGGTGAACAGTTTCGGAGATATGATGTCTCCCTATCTTACATCTCGCTGCAGAAAAATAGGTTCCGAGGCTTGGTCCTGAAGTCGGACTGACATGGTGGCGTTTTTTGTACAAACACTTCAACACCTCGATGTACCGATAGTCAATTTGGTACCGTTGGACAGACTGCAGTACAGCCCAGGTTTTGATCGAATCAAAGGCTTTTTCGTAGTCCACAAACGCTAAGCAGAGAGGCAAGTTATACTCTTCGGTCTTCTGTATAACCTGCCGAAGCGTATGTATGTGGTCCACGGTGCTAAAGCCTTTTCGGAAACCGGCTTGTTCGGGTGGCTGGAAATCGTCGAACCTGCGCGCGAGACGATTCGTGATGACTCTTGAAAACAATTTGTAGACATGGCTTAGAAGTGAGATGGGCTTGTAATTCTTCAACCGGGCATTGTCACCCTTCTTGAAGAAGAGCACCACCACACCCCTGCACCATGCCTGTGGCGTTTTCCCCTCGAGTATGACGGAATTGAACAGCTTCTGAAGGGCTTTAAGTACCGGTTTTCCACCCGCCTTCAGTAGTTCGGCAGTAATTCCGTCATCCCCCGGTGCCTTGTTATTTTTGAGTTGTTTCAGAGCCATCCTAATCTCGTACAGGCTGACGTCCGTGATGTCTTCGGTATAGTGTCGAGTTAGTCTAGCTCTTGGGTCGTTTGCTAGGTCGACAATGGGTTTGCTGGTTGACGTGTACAACTGTCCATAGAAGCTCTCGATCTCCCTCAGTAGCTCCGGTTTGGCGGATAAGATCCTGCCATCGTCGGTCTTCAGTTTCGTGAGCTGGCTCCGCCCAATAGCCAGATCTCTTGAAAATACTTTGGAGCCTTTGTTCCGCTCGATCGCGTCTTTAATACGCTCGGTTTTAAAGCGGCGGAGGTTGCTCTTTAAGGATTTAGAGATCCGTCTATTGAGCTGCCGGTATTTCGACGCCTCATCTGAAGACTGCAGGATCATCTCACGCCGCTCATTCATGAGCTCGAGAGTTTGATCGGAGAACTTTGCAAGTAAAGTAACATAGTGGGAAACTTATGTTCTTTTAACATTCTCAAACAAATTAAAAAGTCTTAACTCGTAATAAGTAAAACAAAAGTATCACAAATGTAAAGGTGTCGTAAAGATATTGCAATATCATTTTCTTAAGCAGTATTCCACTAGTAAATCAGATTCATAAATAATAATTCAGCAATACTTAAACATACAAAATATCGAAAATCACCGCTTTGCAAATAAATAACGACGCTTTTAGTTCGGGAGGTACTGTTGCAAATAAAAAAGTCATAGTAAGCAGGCTGATATTGTCATCGAAGGTTGATCTTATATTACCAATAAGTAAAACAGCCGTCAGCTGCTCAAGTAGCGGTGGGCGTAGGATTTGGAGGTTACGAAAGTTGAAAAAATAAAATAAAAAAACAGTCAAAACTCATAGTACGCCGGCTGAAACTGGCTGAAATCGTCAGCTGCATAGTTGTGGGGGGCGTCAGCCGCGTGCATGAACTTGCTACGATACCTCCCGGACTATTTCCGTAACTCAAAATAATGGCGTCATCAAAGTCATACCGTCTAGAAGTGTTGCCAACAACAATTTTTAAGTTCTACCAACATAGACTTTGGACAAGTAACATTTTTGCTAGTATTCGAATATTCGAATTTATTTTTATTTACTATTCGAATATAAATTTGGAAAGAAAATTCGAATAATTCGAATATTCGAATATTCGATTGCAACCTCTACTGTGAACCAAGCTTTCTTTATAACATACTTGTCGTATAAAAATATTGCTAGAAAACGACCATTTTTTGGGAGAAAAAATCATGTTTTGCGATAGTGCTGAATATAATATAATAGTACGGGGAAGGTAAAGGTATTCAAAGTAAAAAATTCTATTAAAAAATACTGTGAAAACGTTGGAACTTTGACCCCCAATATCTCCGCAACCAGAAGATTTTTCTGGCAAGTAATGCTCACACCTTTTACACCCTTTATCTACGCAGTATTTGTTCTATTCTGTCCTCATGCCCGTAATTTTAGGTCAGTGTTCGGAATGAACTGTGGGCCCGTAAGGCTCAGGAATGGTGCCCTGAAACAGTGACACGAGGTTGCAGCAGACCACGAAAGAGATGGCGGAACAAACTGGATGTCTTCCTTGATAATTGGGAAGAAAGAGCACGAAATCGTGAACGTTGGAAGGAATGGAGGGAGGCCTTTGCCCAGCAGTGGGACAGTACATGCTAGCTATAATAATAATAATAATAAAAATGCGAAGACCCTCCACAACCGCGAGGTGTGCAGCCTCAGAGAATATTTTCTAAAAGCCGACGTGGGTATGCACCGAGATGTGGTCGCAGTGGACAAGGGACTCACCCCGTTGTCCATGGCTAAAGAGAACTGGCGCAAACCTGTGGTACTTACTACCGATGACCGCAAGAAAGAATGGCAGGGCAAGGAGCTTCACGGGCGCTTATACCGGGCTCTTCATGGGCCCGATGTAGATTTTCTAGCGTCCGTATCCTGGCTACGTTTTCGACCTCTTCGGGGAAACTGAAGGTTTTGTCTGTGCGATTATGGACGAAGTTATCTTAACGAACAACTACCGGAAATATATTATGAAGGACGGGACGGTTGACGTGTGTCGGGCATGCCACTGTCCGGGTGAGTCCATCAGACATATTATTTCTGGTTGTTCTCGTCTGGCTAACGGCGAGTACTTGCACAGGCACAACCAAGTAGCCAGAATTATTCACCAGCAACTTGCCTTGAAATTTAAGCTTGTGGAATCTGAGGTACCGTACTACAAGTATGTGCCCGACCCAGTTCTTGTGAAAGACCATGTCACGCTGTACTGGGATCAGTCTATCATTACTGACAGGACTATTGTTGCCAATAAGCCTGACATAGTGGTGATGGACCGATCAGCGTGCCGCGTAATAATAATCGATGTTACTATCCCTCATGACGAGAACCTCGTGAAAGCTGAGAAAGAGAAACAAATGAAGTATCTCGACTTGGCACACGAGGTTCGCGACATGTGGAATATGAACTCGGTTATCATTGTGCCGATTATCGTGACGGCCAATGACCTGATAGCCAAGAGCCTCGACGAACATCTGTCGAAGCTCTCTTTAGGCGGTTGGATCAAGGGCCTGATTCAGAAGGCAGTACTCCTCGATACGGCTCGCATTGTGAGGAGGTTCCTGTCTCTGCAACCCTAACCACCGGTGACTTGGACCCTGCTCCCGACACCGGCGGATCCCTATTTTTTATATGTTTTTTTAAGAATACACTCGAGAGCAATGAATCCGGGTCACTTAAAGAATCCTAAAAATCTCGGAAACTAAAAATGCTAGGTTAATGCAATAAATTGTATTTAATAGACAATGTAATACTCCTTAAATGAAGGTATTAAAACTTCTTAGTTATTGTAAAGTTATATCATAAAAAATCAAATTTGAAAAAGGGCCACTTTCGAAGATGGAACTACGAAATTACAGCATTTGGTTTTGCTTTTGTTTGTAATCTGTCATATATGTGGGTACATAAACCATGTTGATAGTGCTCTATATTCATTATTCAAGCTGAAATTATGTCACTTACGCCTGAAGAATTCACCAGAATACTTACAATGCTGGAAACCGGCCGGAGTCAGCGCGATACAGCCAGGACTGTCGGTGTGTCGCTGTCAACAGTACAAAGAGTTCTCCGACGTTACGAAGAAACTGGTTCTAACCTACGCAGACCAGGAACGGGCAGAACCAGGTGTACCACAGCACGAGAAGACCGATACTTGGTGAACACCATGCTTCGAAATCGCTTTCTCACAGGAACTGAACTCACAAATCAGTTTCGACGCCTCGGAGGAAGTAACCCAAGTGCATGGACAGTAAGACGTCGGCTTGCTGAATCTAACTTAAAACCCCTTAGACCTGCAAACGGCCCTAAACTGGAGCGTGGGCATCGTATTTCAAGACTAAGATATGCCCAGAGCCACGTAAATTGGAGTATTGAAGATTGGTCAAAAGTTATGTTCTCCGACGAATCAAAATTTATGCTCTACAAGCACGATGGAAGACACAGAGTGTATCGAAGACCAGGGGAAAGATTCAAGCAAGCATGCATCGAAGAAAAAGTAGCCTACGGTGGTGGGTCTGTACTTGTGTGGGCCGGAATTTCTTCTGAAAGTCGCACAGAGCTGGTGATCATAGAAAACGGCTCTTTAACTAGCGTAAGATATGTGGAAGAAATCCTCAATGATCACGTTGGTCCATTTATGGTCAATTTAGGTGAGGATGCTATATTTATGCATGACAATGCCCGACCTCATACAGGTAGGATTGTGAATGACTACCTTCAAGAGATGAACATTACTCGTATGGAGTGGCCAGCGCGCAGCCCGGATATCAACCCGATCGAGCATGCTTGGGACGAGCTAGGCAGATGCGTAAAACAACGAAACCCTCCCCCAATCACGCTTCGTGAGCTCAAAATTGCTCTCACAGAGGAATGGGAGAATATTCCCCAAAATCGTATAAGGGACTTGGTGTACAGCATGCCAAACCGCGTAAACGCAGTAATGGAAGCACGAGGAGGCAATACGAAGTATTAAAATTCAAGAAAATCGTAATAAAGTTCAAAAATTTCATGTTTCCTATTTTTGTTTTAAGGAGAGATCAGCAGTTTTTTTCTTTATGTAATTTTGTGTTAATAAAATGTATGGTGACTCATATTTTTTTTACTTTCATTTAAGGAGTATTACATAGTCTATTAAATACAATTTATTGCATTAACCTATCATTTTTAGTTTCCGAGATTTTTAACATTCTTTAAGTGACCCGGATTCATTACTCTCGAGTGTATTTAAAAATGTACAAAGTAAGATATATTATTATAACGAATAAAGGAGATAATAATTATGTCCGGAATGCAGGGGGAATTGTAAAACCGTCGATATTTTGCAACAATAAAGTAAATAAAAACAAAATGTAAGTACTAAAATAAAATAAATTAAACAAAACAAAATTCACAAATTCAGTTCAATTAAACTGCAAGACAAGAGCGCGGCCGCGGGCCTAACTTGTATTGTTTGACAAAATTGGTCTCGTCGCCACTTCTCGCCGCTAGATTGAGCCACCGTGCTAAATGCTGGCTTTTGCTGTCACTATACTCTTAAGCGTAAAACTCAGCACTGTACCACTATTAAATAAATAAAAAATCTTGAAGGAATAAAAAACTACTAAACTAGGTACTTATAAATAAATAAAGCAAAAATAAAAAAGCCTTTTATTTTCAGTTATCAAAATTATTAAATCTACCTTATAAAAACAAGAAAAAAAGAAAACTATAATAAGATCTATGTTACCTAAATTATCTAAATATAAATCTACCTAATACAATTCTAGAATATATTTTACCTAGTAGGTAGAAACTAGTATTTATTATTATTTTTACTGGAACCCCCCTCAGGTAAGGGCCTCCTCCAAAGCTTTCCACTTCTCTCGGTCCTGGGCTATTTTATTGCCATTGTGAATCAGCTAGTTTTATAATATCATCCTCCCGTCTAGTAATTGGTCTTCCCCTGCAGCGCTTGCCCATTGGGACTTTCCATAACAAAACTGTTTTTGTCCATCTTTGATCTTTGAGACGCGCAATGTGGCCAACCCATTTCCACTTAAAATTTTGCCAGTGGCTGAGTGCATCTATTGCTTTGGTTTTAGATCTTATTTTGGTGTGCCTTATCTCTCTTGATATTTAGCATGGTACGTTCCATTCCTCGCTGACATCTGATTATTTTATTCTTTATTTTGTTGGTAAACTTCCATGTTTGGCATGCGTAGGGTAGACTGGGTACGGTTGAAACAAAGGACGGTTGAAACAGAGCAAATATCTCGTAAACGGTTACGCGGGGAGTGAGGGAGGCAAGGGGAAAACGAAGCGGACGGCAGTTTCGAACGCGAATAAAGTAGCGCGCCGCTCCCCGCGCGTTGTTGTTGTGTGCAGGACGTCATATTGTTTTTTATTACCCAAAAGTAAGTATTTTTCTTCTGACATTAATGCTTATATTATCTGTTCTCTGTAAGTGAATGTATTGAGTGTGTGTTTGTGATTATTATGAAGCTTGTAGAATAAGGGATAGTGACTATTTTTACTGTGTTATTATTACTGTCGTAACTATAAAGTATATTCTACCAAAAGTGGTGTTGGGGACGGTTGAAACATTTTTTGTGGGTACGGTTGAAACAAAATGTTTATTTTTTGTAGATGCCGAGAGTTAGAGTGAGGAAGACTTCCAGAGGGGAAATTAACTTGTCGAGCTATAGTAATGCATATGAGGAGGTAAAAGCTGGAGATTCACTACGTAAAGTAGTGGTCTTAGCTACGTTTGCCACAATTGCGAATCTGAATACTCTGATTAATCTCTAAGCTCTGTTTTCTTTATGTTATTTCTTTCTTATTTATGTTTATTTGATTTAAGAAGTGTTTTCTTTAGTTTATTTGGAATGTTTATTTGATTTAAAAAAAAGTTGTTATTTAGTTTATTCAAAATGTGTAATTGTGTAATTCTTTAATTGTTTACTACTCGTTAAAGGCTGATGAAACCTTGAAAACTGATTAATGTTGTTATGTGGTGCCTTAATTAGTTTTAATGATAAATAAAACATGCTTCCTTAGTATTTATTGTATTATTTGTATGTGTTTCAACTGACCCCAATCGCTGTTTCAACCGCCCCTGGCATGGGGACGGTTGCAACAAATCCGTTTTTTTTTTTTAATTTCATATATTTCTAAAAATAATAACCCGGGAACTATAATGATACAGCCATATCGTAGCCAAAACTTCAATATTGAATTTAATGTATCATAATCGTCACTCGGTTTATAAACAACAAAATTATAAACGATAAAAGCTAAATTGTTTCAACCGTACCCAGTTTACCCTACGTCAGACAAGGAATGAGACAAGAGTCCATGATTGTTTTCTTCAATTTGATAGGCATTTCACTTTTAAATATCTCCTTGTAGCTCCAGTTCTTATTTGTACTTGACTATTCTCTCTACTTCTAGTTCATTTCTATCTATGTTGATTCCAATTATTTCCCCAATAATATGTATTGAGCCACATATTCTAATAGGTCATTTCAATTTGTATTTTGTTTTTTTGAAGTTTGTGGTGTTCATTTCCAAACCCACTTGTTTGCTTGCTTTATGTTGAGTGTCTAACATTGTATTGTAGTGGTAGGCTCGATTCTGACAGTAATACCAAATCATCCGCAAATCGTAAGTGGTTCATGTAATTACCCTGTATACAGGGTGTAAACCACCACATCACGAAGCCTTCAACCAAGCATTTTGTACATCAAACTAAAAATTATTGCTGGGAAATAATTTTTCTTTGGGATGAAAAAGCACGTTTAAAAAGTTACGTTTGTCACGATATATAACTCAATGTAAGGCACTTAAAACATTGTGCTGATAAATGGATTGAATAGTACGCGGTCAGTGGAGATATTTAAAGTAAAAATCTTACAAGAAAAACTTGTATTTGAAAAAAAGTTGTCAAAAAGTTGTAAGTTTGACCCCCAATAACCATAACTAGAAGGTTTTCAGGAATGGCGTAGAACAAAAAATGATCGGAATGACGAGGAGAACAAATGCCTTTCGGCTTCGTTAAGAACCACTTTGTTTTTTATGATGGGAAGTCATCAAATAACTTCTCCCACTCTGTGCGGAGCTGGAGTGTCAAACTTTTACTGACTAAAACCCATCCATGTTCGTACCGCGCCCTTTATGTTCCGGGGCCACGGTATCTTTTTCGAACAGTCCCGCAACCCCGGCTGGCTTCGGCCCTTGCCCTTAAGTGAACTGACATCTCTTTGATGCCCGCGTGGAACACGAACGCGCCGTCGACACGGCCTGTCGTCGTTAGACGGACGGACGGCTAGTTAGCCCATAGCTAACCGTCCACAGGCCCGCGTCTACGGTGGCCGGTAGCCACCACGTGGCCCCCGACGCCCGGTGCGTCTCCCGCGGCGGCTGGGGCGAGAGGCTCTCTCCCTCTCGCGTTCCGCCACCTCCTTCGTTAGCATGACTGCTTCGCAGAAGGAGGTGACAGCTTCCCATTCCGTCTCGCTCCGGACCATAGATTGAACCGGGGCCGAACGCGAGGGGTAGCCTCTGCTATCGCCGCTACGAGGACACGGCGTTGCCGGTGAGGACCTGCGTCAGTTAGGTAAGGACGCCGTGGTGCCTCTTCAGCCACTCCTCAAAGAGGGAACTTATCGTTAAGACCCCCTCAGCTGAACATTTCAGTTATCAGTTCTAATGTGTGAATGTGGTCTATAGTAGAATAATTCTTACTAAATCCCGCTTGTGGGCTGGTTGATCTCCAATGTTGTGCTGATTCTTTGATTGATTATTTTAGAGAAAATTTTGTAAATACCTGGTAAGAAGCTTATTGGCCTTTAGTTACTACTTATAAAAATATGAATTTTAATAATATCAATTAAACTCCGATACTTACAAGGAGAAATTTGTGATTTTGAACAACTATGATTCTAGATTAGCTAATTTAATGATGGAGGTACATTTTGTTAGGTACTGCATTTTTTATTTATACCTACCTAACAATATTTATTTCTTCGGTTTTTGGAATTTATAATCTTATTAGTTTTCAATACACTTCCTCGAAAAATGGTTCTTTTCGCACTACTATTAGGTTCAACATGCAATATATTTTACACGCGTACGTTTTTTTATCAATTTCCAACACGTGTGCGGAAATGAAAATTGCCACAGAGATATCTATAGGTACTTACTTAGTCCAAATCGGGGAATTGGTTTTGAAATTAAAAAAAAAACATTTACCTATGTGGATGTCTTTTTTTCCGGCGTAAACATTTTTAGAATATTCAAATTGTTGTTATGGAATACCTTAAATGATAACGTAGGTACTATAACTACTATTTCCTTTTTTAAACAAATCAACATTTATTTGTTTTCTAAACCTTGTGAAAGCAACGCTTGCAATTCATGACAAAAAATTTTTTTCTTCAAAAGTGTATTGAAAAACGTTGTTAGATACACGTGGACATTTGTTATTGTAGTTCTCGGCTCAAAAACACCCTTGCCTACGGCTCGTGTGTTAATTCCGCCTGAAACACAACAACGAACTTTCTCCACTTGTATCAAAATGTACTATTATACTCGTAGCACCATTTCTGAGATAGCAGATAGCACCCGTGATGAAACGGGCATGTAGAATATTTTTATTCTACATACCCGTTGACGACACGATGACGAGGCCCGCATGTTGGATTTCAGCAAACTCACTCTCACAGGAGCATATTATTAATCCAAGTCGTGGACACGTCGAACATTGTAGGCTGATTACGCCAAACAATAGATCTATAAAAAAGGCCAAAATTTCCATAAATTTTCGATTCTTACGCAATCTTTGTGACGCTGATTTCGTAATAACACAATATCCATAGAGCTACGAAATACAGTTATCAAATTCAAATAAAGGCAAGATGTTTAGAAGTTATTCTACATTATAACGAAGCAGGAAGTTAAAAACGCGGGCGTCACACAAAGACCTTCGTTGTAGCGGCGTGCTGTCCATAATTTATCTGTGTTAGGGCCTGCGCAGACGAAGGACTTTTGTCCATAGAGCAAGTCAGAAATATTCAGAAGATTTTTACATTTCGTTGACAATGACATTTGATTATTTTTTCTTGCTCACTCATACATACACACTGTCGTTTCATGTGGGATGTGCCGCGCGACCGAATAAAATGAATATAATAGATATAAAATAATTACGAATACATAAATATGTAGCATAATATTTATTTATTTATTAAAACTTTATGCACAATTAAAACTGTACAATGGCGGACTTAATGCCTTAGGCATTTTCTACCAGTCTACCTGATAAGGGTGATGCAGAGAATATGTGGAATGTGTTTGTTGATTTCTCGCTATGTCTACGAATTTTACTGAAATAAGACGAAATCCTGTACCTTAATTTCCCGTACCTACGTACCTATCTATTTCAAAGATGTATCTTTTGTACACGCAAAGTTGCCACCAGTTTTTCAAGGCTTTTCGTTCTGTCCTCCACGGTCAATCGAATGGAGCTAGAATACTGGAAATCTTGGGACGTTGTCTAACAGTAACAGCAACGGACAAAAGTCCGTCGTGTGCGCATGCCTTTACCGAGTATAACCCTGTGGTTAATTATATTATACTAGATGGAGTCGCGATCGGCGAGCACATGTGCGCGATGACGTAAGAAGCTGATGTCATTGGGCCAAGCCCGCGCATTCTATCAGCACTCCGAACTAGCACGCTGCATTTTAGGGTTACGCTGGAGTTTTATTAAAACGCTACAAGCAACTGTTTAATAAAACCTTTTTTTATTAACATTGGAGCGTTTCTTTGCAATGTTTAGAATCACTTTTTAAGTAAGGAATGTACTTGGATTAGGAGAATCCGCTACATCCACGCAGCATTGTCTAACTAAAAAATATACAATTGGTGCACAATAAACCAAAAGAAACACTTACTCCTGCTATGAATTAAATAAAAACTGGAGGTAGATTTTTTTACAAGGAATAAACTGTTAAACTAGACTCGCCTGAGAACGAGGTCATGGAAAAGGTCTGTACTAGCACTGGGATGGTACAGGCTGACAAGGTAACACTTTTAAAAAAAGGCTTCTATCTGAAATTTTCACAATGAAAATTGATGAAAAATGCTGCCGACTAACAATCGCCTGAAATTATAGAGAAAATTTCTTGTCATTTCCAATAAAGGATAAGTGACAGCAGGCACTTATTACGTGGCCTCATATATAATTCTAAGGCGAGACGACATGAAAGCATAAGTGGAAAAATAATTTTGAAATATGTAGTACAATTCCTCGCTTAAAAGACCTTTCCAACGTTAAAAGAAATAAGAGAAATGGAATATATAAATAATATTTCAATTGATAACGTATTACGGTTCCTCAAATCTTCAGAAGGCGCAACTTTGCCGAAACTTCACTCAAATCGGCTTGGTTTTTTTTCTCTTTTTGTTTGCGGTGAAAATATTCCTCTATTTAATGAACCCCTAATTCTTATAATGTGCCAAATTTAAAAATGAGTAGGTATTTATTTTTAGTAATTGGGGACCTGAGAGGTTTATAATATCCTGGTCGTAATTATGGTTATTGAGGAGTACTGATTTAATGGAGGTTTTTGTGCTAGGAACTTGTTACCAAGTAACGATGCTTGGGTATGACTTGAAAAGTATAATTTAGTACATAATAATGGTACGTCCAGTTGTCTCTGGAATCGAAACAGATTTTATAATTCTCTTCTGAATTTTTTCGTTGTTCTTTCCGTTTTATTTGTTCATAGCCATAGGTGACCATCCACAGTCCGTCCATAGAGGCTACTGCAAAATTAATTTATTTAGTTAAACATATATGTACTTACCTACATAATTATGCGGAACACTCAATTACTATTCATTTCGCACTTGGCATTTTTTTAACAGTTTTTTTTGCAACGCAGATTCCACACTCCACATTTGGGTTCCTCTTAGCAGCATTTCATAGATGATTATAGATTCGTGAGCAAGTTGCTTCGGATTGCAAAATGTGTTGCTAGGTAGAACCGGCTGTTGCTTAATTTAGAAGGCAGCAACACACTCATTGTTGTATATATGTTGGAGTATTACTGGTGAGAAATGTGCTATATTGTGTTGAAATATAAAATTCCGAAATAATACATTTTTACTCAAGTAACTAGCTCTAATACTGTTACTTTTGAATTAATTAACTGGAGAGCAGATATTTTGATCTTGAGCTGGTTAAGCAAAGTATGGAGTTTAGATGGTATATCAGGCCAGCTGCTACTGGTTTTCTGTTCAGCTTACTGTACAAAAAACCAGTAGCAGCAAAAAAATACTGAAAAAACTCACGCACTCAGTGTGAAAATCACTTCATCAAGTGATTTACACACTGCACTGGTTTTAGTTAAATAATGATTCAAGGACAATATAAAAATGACGTGGTTAGAACGGGTACTTGTTAAAAAGACTAGTCAGACGAGCAACAAATTCGCCCCAGATTATCTACACACAATACATATAGATAATAGATGACCCTCAATGAGTAGGTCACAAAAGCGGTTACATTGCCGATAACACAAGTGAATCTAGTGCCGAACGTAAGGAAGCTGTATGAGTGCGTATTAACGCGAGTATAACAACTTTACCTTAATCCTGTTTAACAAGTGGGCCGGATTTCTGGCAACGTCAGTACCCCGCTGTTTACTCAGAGCGGCGTTTCGTATTGATTCTAAAATCATCTTGACCTACTTACACTGTACATAGGTACCATCGTATCTACTTAGATACCGGGTGACGATACGATCGCGTTCGTTTACAACATTAGATAAAGCTACGATTAAATCTAAATTGCTTTTATTTTCCGATAGAAGTTTTATTAAACGATTCGTATGAGGTTTTTCATTGTGTAGTGCTTGCTAATGATTGTCTGAAGTTATTACTCTATTAGATCATTTGTCCTTGCTGCAGGTGGACGAGCAGTAGGATAGGTTTTGTTTACAACGATTATAATGATGGTGATTAATTATGCCTATTTTCTTGTTTTATTATTAAGGTATGAAGTATTTCTGTATTGGAACGAATTACCTAACGTCATGCTCAGTTTTCTGATATTTCTAGTAAATTTTCTCCTCGAAACAAATTATAGAGAAAAAGTTAAAGCATCCGATTATATACAGCAGGCTTTATTCAACAGTAGATTCTACTTTTCTTTGTTCTATTTCCTTATTGTACTACCAAAACATCAAAGCTGAATATTTGACATTTCCGTTACTGCCTTCAACAGATTGTTTTCATAATTGAAGGAATCATTTTCATTTCTCAATTGGTGTTGCGCCGACTCCAAATATAATGGGATAAAGTCAGGAATATAATGATGATGATTTTCATTTCTTAATTGTTTTTCAATACCGTACTTTCTCGAAATGTTTCATGTTCATTAAAATAAAGTTTATTTGGCTAGCTGTTGTGTTGGCAGACCTGTGTTTGAACAATTCCCTCGTTGAACATTCATTATTACGCAAACCTCAGGTTTGCAACTTAATAGCTAGCGATAAACTGTAAAGATATTATAATATTCTATTGAGGCCTGCAGAATTAGTCACATAAAGACAGGAGACGAGAATTTCCGTCGGCACGACACGATCGGCGCAGCGGGCCGGGCGTGGACAGTGGACATCCAATCGTTCTTTATTGAAAAGGCGTATCCCGCCACGTGACTGACTAGGTCCACTCTAATAAGCGGGAGGCTGGCAACACCCGCTCCACAGATAGATCTTTCTAGACGACTGCGTCCTCGTCTACGGCCATGTACCTATCTCTTGAAATCTGGAGCATTTCAATCAGGCCCAATTTACTAATAAGCGGGCTATTTCCAGCATAACCTCCTTGCTGACGGGATTTTAAACCTTATTGCCTTGGATGAAGGATTGGTTGATTGTATGACACGTTTGCTGCACGACAGTAGAGCACGGCGGGAACGAAGAGGATGGTTATCAAGTTAATCAACTATCAAACGTACCGTGTATTTGCCAGTTCTTGCAGTAAGATTATCAATTTAAATAAATGGCGCCTCATCAACTCACTTTTAAGACACCTACCTACCTCATAATTAATTAAGTATCTAAAACGGTTGCTTTCATGCAGGTAATGTTAAATGAAATGAGCGATATGGACAGAATTCGACGTATTATATTTGGTATTGGTTTTTGAGCTAATATAAAAAAAAACGGGTACATGAATATGTCACATGATATAGGTACCTACGCGACATCATACACGAGCTAATTACTTACATTATTATGTTTGAGTAGGTACCCAACTACTAATTTCAGGGTTATAGTTGTGTTCAACCAATGAAACGCATGGTTAATTTTTAAAATGTATCGCTTTGACCTTCAATGAAATTATGAAGGTTGCCCCACAGTTCTTCGGAAGCCTTAAGTAGGTAGTAAATTATTGATTTATTCAAGGTCGTTCTCAAGGAGATTTTGTCAGGGTTTCTATCAGTCGCGTTGTGCCTTACGAACGGATTGATACAATATTACGGTCCGCGTAAATACGCACGGCGTCTGATTAATATGAACAATTATAAAACTATTCCAACAGTAATTTGTTAGAAAAATACCTGTTTATGTACAGTACAGTCCAACAGTTCTATGAGAATTGTAATAATTTAAATTGTAAACACGGTTTTACGCTTTCACGATTGAAAAGTAAATTTGATATTGTCACTTACGGGATAAGTAAAAAATAAACAACAAACAGCAACGGAACAATCACGGAAGATATCCCGTAAGTGACAATATAAATTTAATTAAAATTTGTGTTTAATAACAATAGACTGAGGTGATGATTGCTACAGATTGTTATAGGCAGGTAAAAAACTTAGAATGTAGGTAGAGCAAATTATAAAATATATATTACAGTAGAGTTCTAACTATATCTAAATTAATATTTTCTAGGCCTGGTTCAACGACGGAATAATAAGTAATTGGAATCAATTACAGTGACCTTCTGATCTCAACAAAGTTTGGGCAGCATCCTAAACAGATAATTTTTCACAATATTTAGGTCGTCAAGTTCGTTCACAGTTTTGTGGCAACACAGTGTACTTGTAATCGGTTGATAAATAAATGTAACTCAACGCTTATCGCGGATAGCCTTGGCCTGCTTAGCCCACACACAACGAATTTTATTTGACGTTTTAGTGGACGCCATTGTAGAATACGTTGGCATGCAGCCGACATTAGCATGAATACTCGTACTTTGCCTAATAAATTGTATGGCAGATTCTAAGCCTTCCTATCCCCATGTTCTGCTCTCAAAAACAGTGAAGGAAAACATCGTGAGTAAACTGGCATTTCTGAGAAACAAATATTCAAAGACGTGACATCTGTCAACCCGCAATTTGCCTACATGGTGGACTATAGCCTACCGACTAGGCTCATCACATCACACGACACGAATGTATGGTTACATTACCACCCAGTGAGCCTGAATGGGACAGTCATAGCGGGATGCAATCATTTGCAAAATATATATATTCCTTTGTCAATTTACGAAGTTTCCTGAATTTACGTGGAATATGGTCCGAGAATAGAGTACTTTTATGAAATTATACGTATCGTTTTATTTATGATGTCTTGGCTAAATTTATAATTACAATAGATTCCTCAATTTATTCACAGTGAAAATAGACCACATGTTTTAAGATAATAGAACGTTTCTCCAAAATTATAAGATCTTTTCATTGAGTACATAATTATTATTATTTTATTATTATTATCCATTTATTTCAGACATACTCGTAATCTTTACTAATATTATAAAGCAGAAGAGTTTGTTTGTTTGGTTGAACGCGCTAATCTCAGGAACTACCGGCTCGAATTGAAAAAATATTTTCTTCTTAGATAGTCCATTTATCGAGGAAGGCTTAAGGCTATATAACATCACGTTACGATTATTAGGAGCGGAGCTGGAATGAAAAATGTTGGAAAAACGGGGAATTATTTTCCTTTCGTTTTTCTCTTAACTAGTCCATAGTAAAATGTGTTAGTAACAATTTTCTTAAGATCTATGTTAGTAAGTCCGTAATCTACAATTTTCCCGTGACTATTCTCACCCAGTGAGCCTGAATGGGACAGTCATAGCGGGATGCAATCATTTGCAAAATATATATTTTCCTTTGTCAATTTACGAAGTTTCCTGAATTTACGTGAAATATTGTCCGAGAATAGTACTTTTATTAAATTATGGGGTTACATAATCAAATCAAATAATTATTTATTTCGAACAACAAGGCGCATATGGGTTAGTAAAAAAAGAACTTAAGAACTATGTTAGCGATTAGAAATTAGGAGATAATGCTCTAGTCAATTCAGTTTGGGAAGTTTGATGAACTGGCGTCCAATGGTCAAAACAAAATTAATTAATTTCTTGTGTCTGCCTAGCAGACAGTGGCCTTTATTAAAATATTTAACTCCAACAACTACTGTGCCCTATGGCCTTGTTTGTTACGCCACCAGTTTGATGTGTGTTCATTTTGGAGTAGCTGTTGCCACTTGCCAACGACCTAGAAATATAACTTCCCTATTTGAAACGGATTTTGTTTACAATGTTAAGGGTTTCTTCTTATTTGCACCGAAACCTCATCTTAACCTAAGTTATACCTTATATTAATGCCTACTGTCTGCCAGCGAAAGTTCAGTAAAAATCGATTCAGCCATTTCGGACGGAACAAAAGGAAAGACAGAAAAAGCAATATTTTGTTCTAAGTACCGTATAATTATACTTTCATAAACATAACTGTTATTTTGAAATTACTGCAACATCAACACCGAACACGTTTAGCTTCACAATGTATAAGAACTGCTTCACTGCTGAAACTGTCCTAGTTTTTGGGGAAAAAATAGACCGATACGTCACACGTAGACAATAAAATCTCCTCGATGTATCAGTAACAGTTATAAATGACGTCATCATTCTCTTGGCCTTGTCCCAATTCATTTGGGATCGCCGCTTCATGTCTTCTTCTTCCATACTATTACTCGTCATCACATCAGACAACTCCATTCGTTACCTTCTTCACACAGTCCATTCATCGTTTCATTGGTCTTCCTCTGAAAGAAAGCGCGTCTGCTCAAATACCCATACCACGACAACCGATTACCACGATTTTAATGATGTGTCATTAGCAAGCACCTATAAACCTTTGTTCTCCAGAAAGCGATTACCGGCAACATGTATGAAGTTATTTGAATACATTATAATTGATGAAGCAATGTCGCAGGAATGGTGCGTATATCTCGCGCGCTCACATGGCCGCTCGCAGCGTCCCCCCGTCCTCCACTTCGTGACACATCTTCTATTGATCTTAACTCTATTTTTATGGCGTGAGCGACGAGTCTTTTTGGTCTATAGTCGAGACTGAATAAGGTTTTGTCTGTGTCATGCTTTTATTTTCATAACTATTTTGTTCAATCTCGTCTCCTCAGAGTAGGATATCCATATAATGGTTGTACATTAGCTTCTACGACCTAACTTTGGGACTGTCTGTCGCATGCCGAACGAACTGTGAACCCGAAAAGCTCAGAATTCGTGACCTGGTCGCAGTAACCAAGAAGGGACGAACTGGAAGTCTTCCTTGATAATTGGATATGAGTAGCACAGAATCGTGACCGTCGGAAGGAATGAAGTGAGGAATTAGCCCAGCAGTGAGACTATATTATGGGCTAGCTATAATATAATACGAGTAGCTTCTGCGGCCAGCGACAACGCCCGCGTGTAAAACACATTCTCTACACTCGGCGTAGCGTCACTTTCCATACATACCTATTTCTCAATTTGAACCTCTACAGGTATTTCTCAATTTGAACCTCTACAGATATTTCTCAATTTGAACCTCTACAGTTATTTCTCAATTTGAACCTCTACAGTTATTTCTCAATTTGAACCTCTACAGATATTTCTCGATTTGAACCTCTACAGACATTTCTCAATTGGAACCTCTACAGATATTTCTCAATTTGAAGCTCTACAGATATTTTTCAATTTTCTTGCCCGGTAGTTCAATTGTTTTCACACCTGACATCATCGTAAGCTGCGGTTTGCTCCGGCAGGAAAATATTGTAAGTTACCTTGATCTACGTCTCACGCAATCGCGCTCGCCTTTACGGAAGCACGGAGAAACCTTGAACAGATCCAGGTACATCAGGTATAATGTCAGGATATAATGTTCTTACAGCTGGTGTATATGTCTCCTCTATATGAGAGGAAATGAGCTAAATCCTCACGAGGGCCCACGATCTATAGGGCAATGCTAGTTACCGTCTGACGTATTGAAGCATCCCTTCACCACTTTGAGAGCAGCGCTAATGAAATAAATTACACAAAGTAATGCACCTGCTTGGGTTCGTACCCGCGACCTATAAGTCGAGTCGAGGTCGTTATGACTGGGCCACCACTGCTGCTACCCACGACGTGTCGTAAACTATTTGCTAACTGCGAGTGATAGTTTGGCAACAGATTTGTGTAGCGCGCCACCAACCGGTGATTATACTGTGCCTATTTTACGTTGATTGACATCACACATGCTAAATGCTCATTGTACCTAGCACAATACACCTGCGTGGCTAGCTTTGAGTCAGGGGGGCAGAAGGGAACGTATAATGGATTAGTTAGTGTTACTTTACTATCTACGAACGCAGCTGAAATTTTTCTAAGTATCTAAAATCTATAGCTAGGTACCTCAGAAATGTTAGATTTTCTACACGTCTTGTTCATTTAAAGGTTGAAGTTACCAAACGCAATGACCAATATGTAAAATATAGAGAAGATAATGTAACAAAATAATGTAGATACGTAATCTATGGGGCACAATTTCAAGGACAAAAGAACTCAGGCACTGGTTAGAATTGTTTCGGTCCTTCATATAGGAGTTACTTAGAAGACTATATAGACATAATATCAAGAGAAAGTCGGTTGAAAGAGCTAATGCTTAGAGCTCGAAACATTTTTCCAACTTCACATCATCATAACAGCTCGGAATCGCCCACTGCTGGGTATGGGCTTGCCCTTTTTTGCATCTTGTAAATGCTAATTTAAATTCTACATTTCAACATGCTTTTTTTTGCATACTTGCGTATGCCATACCTCACAGCAAGAGGCTCCTAATTTATTTCGGCTCCTATTAGATACCGGTCGATTATGCTAGAATGCAATGCTTAGTGTCAACTCCGAGGCAGAAAAAAGGAGCCATGCGACACCCATGGTAAACGACAGCAATAGTACCTTTTAGCCAGCTCGTAGAGAAAATTTAATAGAAGCGATGCGGAACTCCAATAATCTCATTTCCGACGTTGCTTGATTCCGGCCTTGCGACGAGCTGCCTCATAAAATATTTTTTATTTTACTGAATATTTCTTGACAAATCCAATATTAGAAGTTTATTGCAATCTTACCAAGGAGTATCGAATTACTAGGTAACTGAGTTGTAGATGTCTGGTAGACAGTCGCTCCATGTAAAATATTGGTATTCAAATGTATCCCGTCACGGTGAAAGTCAAACTAGGTGGGAAAAGGTTGGGCAGATTGTGGTCGTAGTATTTTCTTTTGTCGTAAAATTTTGTTTGATATGATATGAAATGCTTAAAAGTTAAGCGAATTACTTGCTGCCTAGACAGTCTGTAGAATGAACCAAATAGGCAGGTGATAAAACACAAAAACTTGCTATTATTCATCGACAGGTAACAAGGCCTATGATTGAATATTCACCTAAAAGAAGTGTAGTACGGCTACAGTAATAAACTGTTGTACTGAATAAAATATCCTAAATTGGTATAAAGAGTCCAACTAAAGTGTACAACCAAGACAAAAAATCTAAAGCTATCGTAATTAATGAAGTCCATTTCCGGAGTGAATCATTCTTCTGCTCGTCTCCCAATTTAGGTATTTAGGGTAGCCAGCAATAGCGAAGGGTTCATTTTTGTTGGAGGTAAGCCGGTCCGGTGCATATTTATAACAATGTTTCAAAAAAACATATATTGCCTTTGTACTTCTAAATATATATAATTCAAAGGTGACTGACTGACTGACATAGTGATCTATCAACGCACAGCCCGAACCACTGGACGGATCGGGCTGAAATTTGGCATGCAGGTAGATGTTATGACGTAGGCATCCGCTAAGAAAGGATTTTGATAAATTCTACCCTCAAGGGGATAAAATAGGGGATGGAAGCTTATATGAAAGTCCGTCAGTTTTAACGTTAGGATCTTCTAATTTTGTGTTTAGGCTGACGATTTAAAATTAATTTATGCGTGTTTCAGCGTTTTTGATAACTCCACCCCGAAGGCTTATAAAGGGGATAAAATTGTAGGTGAAAAATCCTTAATTTTCGACGTAAAAAGTACAAAATTTGTTATCTGGGCTTATGATTGGAAGCTGACGCAACGGCTTTATTAGAATTTCAACCCTTGAGGGGTGAAGAAAGAGCAACATTTTGTTTTTAATTAAAGCTTTATTTTTTGAGTAAAAGGGGTAAAGGGGGGATGAAGTTTTGCATTGTAGTAGTTCATTCGTTCACGAATAACAGCAGCAGGAGAGACCTTTTGCAGCAGTGCAAGTTAATAGTATAGGCCGTACACAAGTTAATAGCACACGTGACTTCGCGGCTGACAGTACTTACCGTTTTGTAGGGACCTAGGTAAGCCGAAGATTATGGACTTACGGCAGGAGCAGAAAAAGAAAGTATGGCAGCCGCCGCTCCTGTGGGTGCCGCCCGCTCGCACCAACTTGCTGCAGCACGTGCCGCTGACGCGCGCGCTGCGTGCACTCAATATGGTGTCACAACAGATTGATTGCTTCAATTGTACACTGAGCGAATTCACACGGGCCGCATTTTGCGCAATTACTTTAGTTTGTCAAATTAATTAATTTATTCAAAACATAAATAATTTAACTTTAAATATAACTGCTCTATTGTATTAGGTACCTAAACCTGTAATAATAGTTGTATGTGTTGTTTAAATAAATAAATAAAATAAATAAATAAATAAATTATGTAAAGTAGAACGAGATAGAATGAGTAATTGTCGATATCGTATTTGATACCAACTAGATTTTTTTTATTTTGTAGATTTCTGTTTTGTTTTCTCTTCTGCATTTCTGATCTTACTTTAAAAGTAAATCTTCATTCACCAAAATTTGGTGAATGAAGATGAAATCAAAAATGGCGGCGACGAAAGTTTTTGGATATTTAATCATGGGTGTCGTTTCCGTAGTTTTTGGTGTCGCTGACAGTGAAAATGAGGTCAAAATTAACACGGAGAAAAAAGTTAACAGAAGCAAAAAAAAAACAGTTTTCCTTTTTTTTCTACGGCTTCCCCTGACACTATTTTCACCCTGCGCCACTGTTAGGTAAAGGTGTATCTAATCCTACACCGACATTTCGCACATTTAGCTTAATCCCATCAACCGAGCACAACTATTACAATAACACTTTGCCTGTCCCGCAAATCGAACCCAGGACCTCATGCTCAGTAGCGCTTGCGACAACTCGAACAACGATGCAAGCTCACACATGACCCATCAATATTTTCACGCGAACGAAGTCGCGGGCAACAGCTAGTTTAATCATATTTGGGCAATCACGTCCTACATGAATTATCTACATTGTTTTACTTTTGGCAACAGTAGACTCCAGTACAGTGGTTGTTCCGAAAGGAAGCCGGTAGGTTTCGAGGTGTTTGTTGTAACCCCTCGCCACTGGTAGTCGGTAGCCACAGCATGTCTTCTTCTATACTTCTACTACTCGTTATCGCAGCAGTCACCTCTTAAATAGCCATATCATCTTTCATAAATGATAAATGATAAATGATCTTTATTTTGTAAGTAGGTTTTCACAAACACTTTTACACGTCAATTTTTTTTTAAACTAGATGGGGCCGGTGTTTCGTACCTGACTACTCTGAGAAGAAACAGCCGAAACAAACTCAGAGGTCATAGTCTCTTTTGAAGTCCAGACATAATCTTGCTCAATTCACATCAGGATCATGTAGATATTAGTGTCTGAGATGGTGTTTTGAAGAAAATTTATGTTGTGGATATTACTGTATTTTTTAAACAAATTAATATTTTTGTGTGCGTACAAAAGATTTTCATAAATATACTGAGAGGGCATAGTAAGAATATCTTTAAATTTTTCTCTGAGGGAATATCTATATATATATATAGAATAATTTATAAATTGAACGAATTGCCCTTTTTTGCAATACAAATATAGTCTGAATATCGGCGGCATTGCCCCACAAGAGGATACCGTACGACATCACGCTGTGCAAATAACTAAAATAAACTAAAAGGGCTGTTTCCAAATCAGTTAAATGACGAATTTTTCTAACGGCGTATGCTGCGGAGCTAAGTTTTTTTGACAATTTGTGTATATGCGGGCCCCCGCTGAAGCTTGGCATCCAAAGTTATGCCTAAGAACACTGTGCTGTCTTCCGGTTTCAACTCTTCATCCTTGATAACTACACTAGTTCCCACTTGTCTTACATGGGGTATCGTAAACTTAATACATTTGGTTTTTTTCTCATTCAGGAGTAGATTGTTAACATTAAACCAATTAACGACTTTTGCCAGGGCGCTATTAACATCATCCGTAACTAACTGCTGACGTTTAAGTTTAAATAAAAGAGAAGTGTCCTTTATGATTATCCTTTATGAGGTAAGGCAATTCATTTATATAAATGAGAAACAAAAATGGACCAAGAATTGAGCCCTGGGGTACCCCCATTCTTACTACGGATCCGGGAGATCTTTCCCCGTTAACATCAACTCTCTGAATCCTATCACTCAAATATGAAGTAAGAAGATCCAGAGAGGAGTTACGGACTCCGTAGTGGTGTAGTTTCCTGATTAAAGTTTCATGAAGAACGCAATCGAAAGCTTTGGATAAATCGCAAAAAAATCCCAAAGCATCGAATTTGTCCTCCCAAGCATTATAAATGTGTCCTAAAAGTTCAACACCGGCATCGGTAGTTGAACGACCCCTTGTAAAACCGATACAGTTCATCCATCCCTTCTTTGGTCTTCTTATTCTCTTATATTTATTTTCGGAGTGAATATCTAGTAAATAATTCTTAAAATGAACAAAAAACATATCTAAATATTTTTACTTCTTTTCAAGAAGTTGTTATTTTTTGTTTGAAGTTGCAGCCCCGTAGCGTTCTAATCCGTCGACATTTTTGAGTTTGAATTGTTGAGCCTATTTAGGACACAACCACAGATTACTAAATAGTTATGACACAACTAACTAAAAAACCTTTGTCTATTTGAAGTCAACGTTATATTATGTTGGACACAAAATATAATTTCGGGTATCATTTATTTCGAAGCGTAGGCCCGAAATGTTCCACGTCGTGAATACGAACAGAATTTCAGACCCCCGAAAACATACTCCTACCACCCTCTACCTCCCGGTCTCAGAGGGGCGGTGCGGGGAGGGGAAGATTAATAATTCGCTGGTTCCGTAAAACAAAGGCAGAAAGTTATACTTCAGTCGAACCACGCCATCTTATAGCTTAAGCCAACGACTTTAGACTTGATGGACTACTTTATATCTTGTCTTTAAATTCGCGTTGGAAGCGACACAGCTGTTGCCACGGCATTTCATATTAAAACAGTTTTTTTAGAAAGCCGACTAGACGTGGTTGTTTTAAGATAGTAGCAAAATATTAGGCAGTTTGCGCGTACAGTTATTTTGATGGGTTAAATTCTTTCGGACGTTAACAATAGGTCCTATGCACGATGGAGCTCTTTCAGATGTTCAATTCATGCATTCGAGGAGCATTGAGCCGAACAACACACCGACGCGAATAGAATTGAATTTCCGAGTGCATTATAAAATATGAAAAGCGCTATTGCTCGTGGAAGTCTACAATAAAGTGAATTCTAACTGCTGAGCACTGCCGTGCATTTATAACGAGGGGTTGTGGAGCGGTGCATTTCTGAGGCACTCACCGTCTTGAAAGGAATCTTGAGCTGGTTCCGCGCCACGGAACTTTATGCTTTAGAGTCACGAAAATGTGGTTTATTCCTGCTCTTTTGGTTCATCGACCATTGTATGATTGCTTATTTTATGTCTGTACCATCGTTGTATTCAGCCAAGATCTGTCGGACTATAATTTCAGTACGAAATAAACGATTTTTGTCTTCAGACATGTAAAAGAAAATTGGGTCGAAAACTCTTTCTTTTCTTGTTTTTATGTTACGGTTGGTCCGTACATATACGAAGCGTGTTTTAATTAGAAGATAGACATTAAAGTCAGGATAAGTAAACAGCTCTCAGGTTTACAGCCCGAATTTAAAACCTTTAATATTTAAATAAAATTCACTGTAATAAAAAAAAGGCAAACGAAATACGAGATCCGTAGGAAATCTGATGTTGACAAAATCATTAGTGAACGTTTCAGCAAAAACAAAGTCTGTGGTCTGCTCATATTTTTGCCCAAAGCGCCTATCAATCTGTGCAAGTGAAAATTGTCCGAGTCTGGCAGGTTTTTCAGTCCAAGACATGCTTGATTTTAATTTTTTTCTTTGTTATTAACAGTTCCATTAATAATTAATGTATTCCGTGAGCCACGTATAAAAAAAGTCAGAAGGGAGTCTATTATGTCTAATGTAGATAAGGTGGGACAACATAACAGTAAATTAAAAAGTAATGGTCCTTTTTCCCACGCGCTACTTACATAATTGAAATAAAAAGGGGTTACGGTTACATACCTCGCGGTTATACACAGTAGGTCGCAAGCATTGAACACTAATCGGTGGTAGTCTAGAACATGCTAGTTTATAACTGCAGCATCTCTATCGATCTGTAGCAAATAATTACATCCGTAGTTTCTTGTAAATGACTTATCGAACCAAAGCTGTAGAATAGAATAGAGTGGCCCCTTTTTTTCTGTGTCACTTAGGGACCGTCTAAGTATGCGAAAATATCGCAGTGATTCTCGCGCTCGTGGAGATAACCCAAAAGAGAGTGTTTAGAAAAACGTGGCAAGGACGCTAATATCGCCGCGATTCTTTCGTTCTTGGAAGCGGCCCCATATTCTTCTAACTAGCTTCTACCAGACACCTCGCCCGCGTGATGGTTGATAATTGTCCCAAAGGATCTTACTACCGGGATAAAATATGTCCTATGTTTTAATCCAGGTTATAAACTATCCGTGCGGTTTTTCATCTAAATTTATCTGTAGTTTTGGCGTGAAAGAGTCACACACAATCATCCTTACTTAAAAATAGGATTAACTACCAACCTAACACTTCGGGGACCTTATTACGTGATGTTATGTTATGAGGCCAGATACTTCGGTTGGTAACTATTTATGATACTTTAGGTGTGTGTTACAATTACGACATACTGTGAAAGCACTAATATGAATCTAGCTCTTACTACCACACATTTTCTTGTCAAACTATTTTAAATTTGAGTAAAACATGACAGGAACTGCACGGAGTCAATAAAAGCTGCCGGGAAAGTAAAAACCTGGTTTTTTCTTAATTAAATAATTGATCGTTCTTATATGACGTTCTTCCTCGGGAATTATTTACTTGAACAAAGTCGAAATAAAGTGGTTTTAAATGAAACGGTAATTTTTTGAGTACTTATTTCTAATGTCATTAAACTGGTAAAGGGCTACTTTGTGAATGTTGCTTTTGTTATTTTTTATTTGTGATTCCAAACAACTCCTCAAGTTTCGTGCAGTTAATTTTTTAACACCTTATATAATAAAAGATAATAACAATCTAAACACTTGCAGTAGGTATGCATAATAACAGAAACCCTGGTCATACCATTCACCATACGATTATTTATACCACCTACTTACTTAATACAGAGGTGAACATTTTGTCCTAGGTATTAATGTAAATACTAGATTGGATAAGCTGGACAAGTACACACTCCTCACATAACCGTTGTATGTAAATGGGCACAAGAATTCTGACCTACTATAATAATATAAAACACACTTTTTTTAGGAACGCAGAATATATTTTGCTTTCTCTTTTTTAACTAGAATATTGTTCTTTAAATTATGCATGTTGTACATTTAGACACGAAGCTCGAATAAAGTCATGGGAATTGCAGCCGTTTCTTTCTCTAGCTGTTTTAATTTTTGGTGCTTCGAGCCGGATGTTTTTCATCATAAATATTATTTTTGCATCTATTTTTGAAAAAATCTTTATCTTTTTGAGGTTTTATGGATTTTAAAGTACCAAAATCATAAGATACCTATCATAAAAAAAAAACTACTGTCTCAAATTCGCATCTAAAATTAACTTTTTTGTTTGTTATCAATTATTATTGTACCTTGATTGAATTCCTAAATTATTTAATAGGAACAGTTGTATTAAATGATATTGAATTGGTACAAGTGAGGCTGGTTGACTTGACAGCGTTTAGCTACGCGCGAGTGTATACGAGGTCGCTAGAGTAGCCACTGTTAGTTTGGACCAAAGACATTTAATCAGTAGAATATAATTACGATGAACAAAGGAATTTAAATTTGATTTCTGTCGGTGCAAGCGTGACGTGTCAAACTTATCAACAACGTAATTTTTCTATACGGCTTCATGCCACCATGCCACCATCCTCCTGGATAAGCAACCTAGGTTTTTTCTTCTTCACGCAGTTTAGATATTTCGTAATTCGTCTAACATAGGTACTCTAGAAACTTATTATTAAAATGTATCTAGAAAAGGGGAAATAGCTGTTTAAATTTATGAAAGCTGAATAAAGTAGGCGTCTCTTTGGCTGTTTGGTAAGCATAAATGTGGACATAAGGAATTTAAAATTTAAATGACTGCCATTTCAATCTGGATATTATCCTGGGAAGCCGGAATTGTGAAATTGAATCATGAATGAAAGATGTGTGTCATTGAATCGAAAACATGAATCGTTACATGTTTAATTTACCATAATGTTACCGATGCAAAACAAAAACGAGTATATTATGATGCCGATACGTCTGACAGAGGCGAATATATTGAAAAAGATAACGTGTTGCGCTGACCCCAATTAGAATAGTACATTTTATACAAGTGGGGAAAGTTTGCTATCGTAATCGAGGCGGAGTTACATACGAGCCGTAGGCGAGTTTGTTATTGAGCCGAGAATTTTAATATATTATTAGTACTAGCTGTTGCCCGCGACTTCGTTCGCGTGAAAATGTTGATGGGTCATGTGTGAGACTGCATCGTTGGTCAAGTTGTCGCAAGCGCTACTAAGCATGAGGTCCTCTGGGTTCAATTTCCGGGACGGGCAAAGTGCTATTGTATTATTTGTGCCCGGTTGATGAAAATAAGCTAAGTATGCGAAATGTGGGTGTAGAATTAGATACACCTCTACCTAACAGTGGCGAAGGGTGAAATTAGTGTCAGGGGAAGCTGGTAATTTTATTTTGACCTCATTTTCATTATCAGCGACACCAAAAACCACGGAAACGACACCCATGAAACTAAACGTTATATTAAAACAGCATTATACAAATTGAGAATTATTTGAAATTAACGTTATACTAAATGATGTTAGAGTAAAATAAGTTTATATTACATGTAACATTAGATCACTTGAATTTAGGTTATTTGTAAATTATTCGATGTGAACGTTATTTCAAGTGTAAATATACTATCTGTTTTAAAGAACAGCATTATCTGTAAACAGTCTTGAATTATATTGTAGAGTTACACACCCCTATAAATCTTATCGATATCATGCATGTTAGTCGTGCTATCACAGTTTTTGTCTAGCCAGCCGGTATAAAGTATCCCTTAAAACAGAGTTTCAACTGTTTGACAACTGAGAACTGTCATGAACTGTCATCAGAGATGTCGTTAGAATAGAACAGCTATTTTAAACTTATTGTTGAGTTTGAGTCTCTGCTAAAAAAATATTTTTGTATTTTTTTTTTCCAAACTGTTAGATTAAAATAAATATAATCCTGGTTCGATCCCCAGTCAGTTGTTTGTTTTAGTTTTTGACGATGAAGTCGGAAGGCAGTTACTAGAGGTCCGTAATAGTTTACAATAGTTATATCGTGTTTGGGTTCGGTTCACGCACCTTGATGAGAACTTTAAACCTAACTGGAGTATGACTTTCATCGAAGGTCTGACGATGGAGACAGAAGGCAGTAGCAAGACGTTCTAAAAAACTTACAGCATCTTTATCGAGTTTGGGTTCATCTAATGTTCATTGATGAGAATTTAAGACCTGCCTGGAGTAATATGAATGTCATCGACGGTTTAACGATGAAGACAGATGGCAGTTATAAGAAATCCTCGATAGTTTGCAGCAGCTATATTATGATTGGGCTCATTTCACGCACCTTGATAGTATGACTATCAGGAAAAGTCTAACAATGGAGACGTAAGAAAGTTGCATGAGATACGCAAGAGTTTACAGCAGCTATATCGTGTTTGGGCTTATTTTATGCACCTTGATGAGAACTTAAACCTAACAAGAGTATAACTTTCATCCAAGGTCTAACAATGGAGACGGATGGTAGTTACAAGTGGTCCTCAAGAGTTTACTTACAGTTTCTATATATTACGTGTTTGAGCACATTTCGTGCACCTCGATGGGAATTGAAGTCCTGGCTGGAGCATGAGTCATAGAGGGTCTAACGATGGAGACAGAAAACAGTTGCAAGAAGTCTTCAGCAGTTTGCAACTGCTACATTGTTAGTAAGTAGACTTTGTATTGTTATGACTGGTCATTTCTTAGTAGCCATGGCTTATTTGAATGAAAGGGTACTCCCTTGATTTTCCTAAATTTTTTTGTCCGAAAATCATTATTCATAACACGTTTGCTATAAACTTCAGTAACCATAATGTTCAAAACACCGAAATTATGTTTTACATAACTAACTTTACTTCTAATACTATTTTGTCATAATATCGAATACTATAATAATTGAATCTCCTAATTTTACATGACATAAAATCGTATGTCCTAAGTATTGTATCACATAATGTGTATGATTCCGAATGGTCAGAGATGTGGTATATTAGAAACTCTTTAGACAGTGTATGTCTCTATGTTAACTCGCTGTCTGTGACAATTAATAAATGATATTATGAATTAACAAATTTATAAATTGTTTGTCGCTAAAAAAATCCCTAAAAGTTAGGTTTTAGTGACAGAAATGAATTGATGTAAATCCGACTCCACGCAGTCTTGTCTGCCCTACCCCAAGAGTGTTATTTAAAATCGCGAAGGCGCGGAGGGGTGAGGCGGGCCGCGAGTTGAGGAGCAGGTGGTTGTAACACTCGCCGCCGCGGCTGAGGTTGGCCGGCGAAGCCGGCCAGCAAGCCGACGCTGCGGTGGTGAGCGTTAAACCCATCTGCGACGATAAACTCGCGTGAGGCCGCCGGAGGACCGCAGCGCCGGAGCCGTGACAGAAACCATGCCCGCTGCATGATGCTTGCTCGTTTGCATACTACATGCTTGCTTGTATACTGTATGCTTGCTTGCATACTGTATGCTTGTTTGCATACTGCACGCTTGCTTGCATGCTTGCTTGCTCCATGCTTGCTTGTTACATGCTTGCTTGTTACATGCTTGCCTGCTGCATGCTTGCTTGCTTGCTTGCTGTATGCTTGCCGCATGCTTGCTACATGCGTGCTGCATGCTTGCTTGCATTACATGCTTGCTACATGCGTGCTTGCATTGCATGCTTGCTTGCCACATGCTTGCTTGCTTGCTGTATGCTTGTCGCATGCTTGCTACATGCGTGCCGCATGCTTGCTTGCATTGCAGGTCAACCCTACATACTATAAAACATTTACTTAGATTAGGACTTATGACTTTTATTGAAAACGATTTTATGTCTTTTGTATATTATTGATTGTAATACTTATGACAAACGGATTTAGGGCTTATTATATTTAGGGATTTCAACTTTATGGCATATGATATTATGTGATTTAAAGTTCGGGTAAATTATCATTCGGACGAATGATGATTATGACAAAAAAAGTTATGTCATTTTAGATTATGAATTAAAAAGTTAGGGAATACGATAGAGAACCGAATGAAAGATTTTGTTTTTGAATTGTATTTAATTTTACTATGGATCATTTTAACGTGCACATCTTGCTTTATTGTTCTCACATAGTACATCCAGTCAAAAAATCCCTCCGGCAAGCCGCTGGAGGAGGTAGATTTCGAAGAAGGATTCACCCATATTTACATTTGTAAACTTATATTATCAACCGACTTCCAAAAAGAGGAGGTTCTCAATTCGACTGTATTTTTTTATTCAGCGTGGTCATTAAGGGGGACAATTTTCATTATGTTTAATGATAAATGTGTGATGTGATAGAACGGACCGTTTTCGAGATATAAGCAAATTAAGAATAAGAACCAGCAATGACTTCATGACGCATGACAGTTTGCTTGGCACGATTTTTGGTGTACCTATGTAAACACACTTAAGAATTATTAAGTGTGTTTCTCCTACTGTACTGAACAAAATTTGTAAGTATTTTTGAAATACTAGCGCAAACTGATGAAATAGTGCCTCACTTTGTGAGGCTTGACAAAGATAACCTTGAGGAAAGTTGGCTTAGTCCACGGTGTCGGTGGTCGGTAGGTACTCACTACTCACACAGCTAGGTCGCCAACCGCTAGCAATTCGTCCTCTAAACATTCATGAGTATAATGTTCGTATGTACTTGTAACTTGTGTCGTAACTAGTACACTGTGCGTGTTGTGCAGCCCGGTTACCGTCACATGTTGTAGCCCAATCATACAATCAATGGAATCGTTTCAGTGCGTGTGTCTGTGTGCGCGTATCCAACTCGCCAAAACATATCAGGAGATCCACACACTGATGCGAAACGATCCAATATTTTGAAGTCCCAAGACGATTTAGGTCAGTTTTTGTCCCAAATTTAACTTCTTACTCAAGGGCCCAATCTTCATGAAAATGTTGAACAAAGAAAAACTCGTTGTTTTTCTGTGTTAGTACTAATAAAACATTCTGTTCGAATTCATTTCATTTATTTTTTTAGGTCAAAAACCTTAGATTACGATTAAATTATATAATATCGAAACTATTTACAAAAAACTTGGGCCTGATAAGTTTGTAAGATAATGTTCATGGTTAGTTTAGGTGTGGTATATCACGTCGGGTGCGCGATAGACCGATTGTTATCAGCGTTCTAGATCTACGTCCTGACTCCTGGGGAATTGGGAACCCAGGAGTTATTCTAATTATAACTATAAAATTAGCCATTATTTTGGGTCGTTTTAATGGAATTTCCACACACTAACATCCACAGAATACTTTTGTGAATTCATGTTTGTTTTGAAATGTTGTAAAGTATTATTAAACAAGTGGTTTGTTAATGAACAGGCTGCAATTAATTTCAGTCTAGCAATTATAGTGCAGTGTACTTACTCTCGTTCGCGAACTTATTAATTATTTTACCACCTCCGGGAGCAACGCAATTAGTATGAAAATATAATGCAATTAAATTATTTAAAGTACCTATGTTATTACTTACTATAAATCAACTTTTCTTATGGTAATTATTGTTGACTAATAATTATAATAAAAATGTGGTCCTGTTCCACAGCGGATGGGGTACATATAGAAAAGCCAATTTAATTTACAAGGTTACCTTTTATGTCATTATTACAATAAATAAGTAATCTTTAATTGAAAAATGTTAAGCAATTGTGCTGTTCTAACTTCGAAAAAATCAATAATATTTTATACGAGCCGTTAGGGTTCCGTTGTTGTAATTTGATGAAGTGTCAAATGTGATCTCCTATTTTGGCCTAGTAACCGTACCCTGGGTGTCCTGTTGTTTGTTCGCTACAGGAACTGATGGACGTTTCTGAATGCGCCAAATTAGTAGGTAGGTACTTAGGTCAGTCCTGGGCCGATGCAATTTAGATTGAAATCGACTCGACACTCTAATAAGAAGACTGATAACAAATAAAAATTTGAAATCTTTATAGTGAACGTGTATGTAAGCTATAAAAAGTATAGTACCTAGATATTTAAAATAATTAGGTATGTAGGTACCGCCGACATCACTGCTCGAATGAAAACTACATGGAGCATGTCACCAATTTACTTAACGAAACGTACACTGTAATGTTTGTGTTTTTGTACTTACTTTTTTAACTATTGTAATCCAAAATATTATCACATGCCATTTCCGAATAACTTCATAGCTTTTATGCGGAGGCTTAGCATGCCTTTTCCGCCTTTTAATTAGTATTATTTAAAGCATTTCTGTACATTTTGGTGTTTCCAAATCTTTGTTTACTTTTGTGATGTCAGACAATGACAATGTCAATGACAAGCCTAGTTTTCTTTTAATTTATTCCTGTAACTAGTAATTGTAGGTTGTATACGTTTGATGCTAGACCTCTTTTGTAACCATTTTATTCTTTCATGTTCTAGAACACTCTATAAAAAATTATAACTGCATGATGACAGGAAGCCGAGCTTGAATAGTCAGTCTGCGTGTGGTCCTTGATCCAGCAACAAGCTGGACATTACTCTGAAGATTTGATGTGATCGCTAAGTTTGCAAAGTCTATTCCTTGGTCTTCGAGCGAGTAAGAAGCTCGACGGCGCTCTGAACAATATTTGATGTGATCGCTAAGTTCACAAAATCCAGCCCTAAACCTTGAAAGGCTGCTGCTACACCACTACGGAGAACCTGGACGTTGACAGCGGGTGAGCCTCGACCTTCGAACCCTCGCAAGAATGGCGTCTGCAAGCGAGTCTAACGCTGCGGCGAGCCGCTCCTGCCTACTGCGAGCTTCAAGCCTGGACCCCTCCACGTTACCTCGGCTTCCTTAGTCTATATTAAATCATTTTGCTACTATTTACCCTTGTCATTTTTATCTTATTTTACACAATGCAACCTTACGTTTTCCTATCCGGGAAACCGTAACGTTACAGTTTGGCGCCCTACTTTTAAAACCCCGCCCTGTGCTCTTTAATACTCATCCTTCCCAAAATTCCAAAATAAACTTCCACAAGTAATCTATTCTATTTGGCATCTTATTTTTCATCTATCACCACTCTATTCTACTCTACCGTCACTCAATTCTACACCCCCACAGACACTCCATTATCGAAAGATAATCGGCACCCTTTCGGCCTCTTGGTGGTGTTAACCCACTTGTGGGCACTGCCAAGGTTGGAGATCGGTCACTATACGACGGCTATAGGACAATATCCTGTAGTCGTTTGACACTTAATACTTTACTCCCTACAAAAACACCACGACACTGCATCCCCACAGACTTGCACACCACAGCGAATACCCCCTGGTATTCGTACCCAATGGCCACTTGATGTGTTAATCCATTCGTGGACACTCCCAAGTTGGTTGTTGGGGTACTTCACGACCGATACAGGAGAGTATCCTGTAAACGTTTGCACAAACCTTTAAATTTACATTACACTCATTTCACATACTTCACCTTGATCAACTCCAACCTGAAATCATTAACTCGAAAGTCCTCATTTTAAAGAAAATTTACTACGTAAATTTTCATTTTTGACAGTATGTTTTTGATCTTGTTACTAATAAGCATAGTTGCTAACATGGTTGCTAAGTAATAGGCCATAGAGTTTTATAATCTTTGTACTAGCCTACTGGCATGGCAAAAATAGGTACTAAGGTTAGTTCCGATTTTACCTATTTTTGCGATTTTCTTTTAAGGGTTTTCGTGGTGAATGTTTTTTTTAAATCTTAAACGTAGATCATTATTTAAAACGTCTTACTCTTGAGTGCTCGTCCTCCCTTGACTTGAGAGCTCTCCCTTGACTTGAGAGCCCTCCCTTGACTTGAGAGCCCTCCCTTGACTTGAGAGCCCTCCCTTGACTTGAGAGCCCTCCCTTGACTTGAGAGCCCTCCCTTGACTTGAGAGCCCTCCCTTGACTTGAGAGCCCTCCCTTGACTTGAGAGCCCTCCCTTGACTTGAGAGCCCTCCCTTGACTTGAGAGCCCTCCCTTGACTTGAGCCCTCCCTCGATTCGAGCCCTCCCTTGACTCGAGCCCTCCTTTGACTCGAGCCCTCCTTTGACTCGAGCCCTCCCTTGACTTAGCCCTCCCTTGACTTAGCCCTCCCTTGACTTAGCCCTCCCTCGACTTAGCCCTCCCTCGACTTAGCCCTCCCTCGACTTAGCCCTCCCTCGACTTGAGCACTCCCTCGACTTGAGCCCTCCCTCGACTTGAGCCCTCCCTCGACTTGAGCCCTCCCTCGACTTGAGCACTCCCTCGACTTGAGCACTCCTTCGACTTGAGCACTCCCTCGACTTGAGCACTCCCTCGACTTGAGCCCTCTTTCGACTTGAGCCCTCTCTTGACTTGAACCTCTTTTACACTCACTCATTTGGGAGTCCTCTCGTTCACTCTCTCACTCACTCATTTGGGAGTCCTCTCGTTCACTCTCTCACTCACTCATTTGGGAGTCCTCTCGTTCACTCTCTCACTCACTCATTTGGGAGTCCTCTCGTTTACTCTCTCACTCACTCATTTGGGAGTCCTCTGCAGACTTTTAAATATTGTTTTTTTTTTTTGCTAATATTTAATTTTACTTAATATATATTTTTTTTTAATGGTAAAAAGAAAATGGCAGTTTTATGTATATATTTTTTTTTAATTCTTGTAAAAACCATTTAGATTTAAGTTTCATAATATTACCTTCAAAAACTTTTGGACTTTTGGCTTGTTTATCCACTACTTTATTTCTTGATTTTGTTTTCTTTTTGTTATGGAGTGGTCTCCTAACTTAGATAATAACTTAGATTGTATTTTTGTATCCTTGAAACTTGAACTTGGACTTAAAGGCTTCTCTTTAGCTGTTCATCCTAGGCCTTGACTGTTTTTCTGAAAGCAGGAAAATCTGTAAATATTAATTTTAATCTTAAGTGGGTTATTAAAAAGGTGCGGGTTACGACACCTAATTAAAAAAAATAAGCCTTCGTAAACCCAATAATAATTCCTTGAGGAGTATGCGTCATGGAATGTGAACCATATCCCCTAAGTATGCTGGTGATGTATGATTGAGGAAGGTTGCAGGGGGGTAGTTTGATGAAAGGTGTATGAAAGAGCAAGGTCTTATTTAAAACCACAAAATTTTTCTAGTTAATTTTCAGGGGTTATGGGGAATCTTAATCTTAATTTTTAATCTTTCTATAACACTGTAAATACTCATTTAAGTTGTAATTTAAGCTGTTTTTAATGCTCTCTTAATGCTCTTATTGATAAAGAAAATTTTTTCATTGTATTCAAAAATTTTCCGGGGTTTTCGGGGTAATGTAATGTTTGTGTTTTTGTACTTACTTTTTTAACTATTGTAATCCAAAATATTATCACATGCCATTTCCGAATAACTTCATAGCTTTTATGCGGAGGCTTAGCATGCCTTTTCCGCCTTTTAATTAGTATTATTTAAAGCATTTCTGTACATTTTGGTGTTTCCAAATCTTTGTTTACTTTTGTGATGTCAGACAATGACAATGTCAATGACAAGCCTAGTTTTCTTTTAATTTATTCCTGTAACTAGTAATTGTAGGTTGTATACGTTTGATGCTAGACCTCTTTTGTAACCATTTTATTCTTTCATGTTCTAGAACACTCTATAAAAAATTATAACTGCATGATGACAGGAAGCCGAGCTTGAATAGTCAGTCTGCGTGTGGTCCTTGATCCAGCAACAAGCTGGACATTACTCTGAAGATTTGATGTGATCGCTAAGTTTGCAAAGTCTATTCCTTGGTCTTCGAGCGAGTAAGAAGCTCGACGGCGCTCTGAACAATATTTGATGTGATCGCTAAGTTCACAAAATCCAGCCCTAAACCTTGAAAGGCTGCTGCTACACCACTACGGAGAACCTGGACGTTGACAGCGGGTGAGCCTCGACCTTCGAACCCTCGCAAGAATGGCGTCTGCAAGCGAGTCTAACGCTGCGGCGAGCCGCTCCTGCCTACTGCGAGCTTCAAGCCTGGACCCCTCCACGTTACCTCGGCTTCCTTAGTCTATATTAAATCATTTTGCTACTATTTACCCTTGTCATTTTTATCTTATTTTACACAATGCAACCTTACGTTTTCCTATCCGGGAAACCGTAACGTTACAACACTTATTGTAATTATAAAAGAAACTTAAAAACCGGTGTTAAGGATATATTCACAACAATTTGTACTGTACCTAACGGAAATCCTAAAAATTTTGATATAAGATTGTACACGCACGTTTATTAAACATGACCCAAGTCTAAATACATTTGCCATGCCGCTATTTACCCACGTGTATCTAACGAAAATAGATACTGGTGCTTACGTAATAAGGTCTTTAGTGAGTTAGCTGAATAGTGTTGTATATGTATGTACCTACGAACAATGTTGGTTGGTCGATAAGTAGTTAGAAGTTGCTCAAGGCTGTCGACTTGTGGAGGAGTAAAAACTTGGTCAAGGCCTGTTCTTAGTCAAACGGTTGTAATATGTCTGCTTTTGGCACTCTCTCGCGTTATTTGGAAATTCCTAATGTTGGAAGTTTTTAATTAACAATGGAAAGGAAATGAGGGGTTTGACGTGTTTGACTTTGAGGAAATCGACAACATAACGGTACGTATGTTAGGTACTTAAGTACCTACTGAGTTTAAATAAATAATTATACAGTAACTACAGTGTACAGCATTTGAGTACCTAGGTCATGATTGCACCTGCTTCGGTCAGACAAAAGCACTTCTTTTATCTATGAAGCTGAATTCGGGTCAAATTGTGAATCTAAAAAACAGTGCGACTGAAAACACAATAGCGCACAAATTCGGCCAAATTACCGTATGGTATTGTGTGTGAGCCCTATATTTGTTTATACAACCTTATTTTTTGTTTATACTAAACCCGAAAAGGGGTCATTGTACTCATCATTTTGAACAACTTTTTCTATGGGACGAACCTTGAAATCGCGAAAAAAAAATCAGCTGTTCCCTACATTTTGACGAGTTATGCGAACATAAATGTAGGGAACAGCTGATTTTTTTTTCGCGATTTCAAGGTTCGTCCCATAGAAAAAGTTATACTTTTGCGTGCATTAGTTTTGGTACTCATAGTAATTCTACAGCGCATACCTATTGATCGAAATTTCCTCGTAGATAGACATGAAAGACACGAAATGCTGAAACTTTCAAATGTATTTTTCGAAGTAATGTAATATCGCATTCGGAAAGTCGAGAATTTGTTAATATTTTTATATATTTTTTTTATCAGATCATGCGCCGTTAAGTAAGTACGTAAAGTATAAGTACTATAATATACCTATAACACCTTAGTAAAAAGATAAAAAATAAATTCGCAAGTCGGTGATACCGGTCAAAACGTGTTAGGAACACAATGCACTAAGTATGTACCTAGTCATTCGACATGCTTGAAATACCCCGTCACCGAAGAAAAATGGACTTGATTTACCAAAGCCACATTTTAATTGTCAAATGTTGAGTTTCAGAACCTATAATCTCACGGTGAGTGAATGATTTAATGATACGGTTAAGGTATGTCGCAGTATGATTTACTTCGTCTCGCGTCAGTACGTAAGTACATCAGAACTTCACGAGCCATAAGTGACTATACCTTTCTTTGTCCTGTTTCGTGAGCAATTCGTATGCAGTACACATAGGCAATGCCGTCCACTCCGAGATTCCATGATTACTGATCCCTCCACATTCAGTTGAACGCACCTTTCACAAGTCCAGACGTACAGTAAGTAGACGGCGAATACATTCACTCTTAATTACTTAACTACATTGATGCTAGGATAATGTTTGATGACAGTAGGTTCGATATGGAACTCAAATGTAGCGGACGTCACGCGGTTTCACCCGCGTAGTTCCCGTTCCCGTGGGAGTACGGGGATAAAATGTATCCTATGTTACTCGTGGATAATGTAGCTTTCGAATGGTGAAAGAATTTTTAAAAACGGTCCAGTAGTTTTTAAGCCTATTAATTACAACCAAACAAACAAAGTTTTCCTCTTTATAATATTAGTGTAGAAGTGTAGATATACCTCTGCCAAAGTTGTTCAGGTATTACTACCGTGAAGTTATGTAAGATTTGAGAATGTAAAAGTTGAACTATTGAGTGATAGTATGTTGTTGTAAAGTTTAAAATTCAATATAGTTAAGGAGTTTCCGTTGTCAAACACGAACATGTAGCGATTTGCCATTGTGTTCCATTTACCATTGTTTCGACAGCGTGTTGGATCGCTGATGGCGTGGCGTGGCGGCTCAAGGGGCCCGGCGCGGCGCGGCATTGCGAGCGCGGCTAGCACTCATGCGCGGGCGCCGCGCAAGCGTCGAAATTCGTCGGTGTCATCGCACTGGAGTAGCCTAGATACGACGATATCGACACCTCTGGGCTCAAAGGTCGTAAAGGACAAAATGCAACTTTTCAGGAGAAGCAAAAAACGAAAAAAAAAAACGTATTTTTACTCTAACTTTTTTGTTTCTTGAGCTATTTAAATGAAACTTTGGAAAAGTGCTTAGAATTCATAGTACTCTATTGGGCAGTATTTCAATTTTACCCTAATGCTTTATTTATCGAGATAGGTTTCCTTTACGACCACAAATTTTAAAATAAATGTCCTTTACCCCCCTAAAATTTTCATCTTATGATTTTAGCTTAGGGCGTAAATCTACTTTACTGTGCAAAACTAATCAAAGTAAGGAAATAATGGACAAGTGCAATATTTTTTAGGTTCTAAAGGATCACCTGCTAAGGTATTCTAAAAGGATTAATTGATAATTAAACTTAATTATTAAATGGATCACGTAATTTTTAAATATATTAATGTAAGAAAACATAGTAGTATTACTATATTTTCTTTATTAATCATGAAATAACATAATCATACAAATAAAACGTACATTTCACAAAATTAAACATTCGTAATCAAATCGAGATCGTTTATTATTTTCTATAAGTGAACACAAAGCTTTTATAATAATTATCTTTGTAATAATAATTATAGATTAAGATTGTAGTAATTAACGTTGTTTTCCTTACAAGTCCTTTTCTCCACTCCCTTCTTTGCTCTTTTGATTTGTTTTTCTTCTTTAATCAACTTTATTTGTCTAATCTCAATCAGTTTGATTAGAAGATGACAAATAATGAGTAAATAAGTCATTATCATTCTGATGATTTATTTACTCATCTTCAATATCATTTTCATCATCCTCTTCGTCCGTTTCGTTTAAAGTCTCACGTAGTTCGGAATTGCATGGAAGTTCCCTGTATTCTTTGTGAAACCTTTTAGGTATAGTCCCATTTTCAAAGAGGTTCGTGAGATCTTTATACTTAGCAGCGGCTATTGGTAATCTACTGTTATATAGCTGTTTCACCATCCCAATTCCAGTCATCCTTAGAATCTGGGTCTCTTCCGCAGTTTTTAACAGCAGGCGTTACCCACCTGCTCCATAAATCAGGTAGCGCCGCGGAACCCAAGAATTATAGACTGATCACGTGTTTGTCGACGGTTTATAAACTTCTTACATCCATTTTGAGAACGAAAATTGGATGTAGGAATGGGACACGCGGTACTAAGGAGCTACTCCTCATCGACATGGCCATTAGCCAACAGGTCCGTCGATCCCGCAAGGATCTGTCAACATGTTGGATAGACTACAAGAAGGCCTACGACTCGGTGCCACATTCATGGCTCAGGGCGACAGTCTGAGTCCACTTTGGTTCTGTTTAGCCCTGAATCCTCTAAGCACATTGCTGGAGAATTCAGGGCTGGGCTACCGGTTAAAGAAAGATGGTGAGGTTATATCTCACCTACTTTACATGGATGATCTAAAAATCTTTGCCCCCAACAAATTGCAACTGATGGAGCTACTGAAAGTATCCGAAACTTTTAGTAGTGCCATCAGGATGGAATTTGGTGTGGACAAATGTGCGGTCATGTATGAGAAGCGAGGGGAGATTATGAGATCTGAGGGACTTCAGCTCTCGGATTCCATACACCTAAGATCCCTTTCCTCATCCGAGAGCTATAAGTATTTGGATATGTCGGAAGCGTTAGGCATTAACGTAACTGACATGAAGCAATCGTTGAGGGAGCGCTTCTTCGGTCGCCTAAAGAAGGTATTAAATAGCCTTCTTTCAGGTGGGAACAAGGTGCGCGCCTTTAACGGTTGGGTCATGCCGGTTATGATGTACTCTTTCGGCATACTCAAATGGACTCAGACCGAACTCGACACCCTGGATAGAAGAGTTCGTACACTGCTGACCGAAAACCGGATGCATCACCCACGCTCATCGGTGATGAGACTGTACATCCCGCGGAAGTGCGGGGCTTTTTAAGTGCGAAGTCCCTCCACAACCGCGAGGTGTGCAGCCTCAGAGAATATTTTCTAAAAACCGACGTGGGTATGCACAGGGATGTGGTCGCAGTGGACAAGGGACTCACCCCGTTGTCCATGGCTAAAAAGAACTGGCTCAAACCTGTGGTACTTACTACTGATGACCGTAAGAAAGAATGGCAGGGCAAGGAGCTTCACGGGCGCTTCTATCGGGCTCTTCAAGGGCCCGATGTAGATTTTCTAGCGTCCGTGTCCTGGCTACGTTTTGGTGACCTCTGGGGAAACTGAAGGTTTTGTCTGTGCGATTATGGACGAAGTTATGTTGACGAACAACTACCGGAAATATATTATGAAGGACGGGACAGTTGACGTGTGTCGGGCATGCCACCTTCCAGGTGAGTCCATCAGACATATTATTTCTGGTTGTTCTCGTCTGGCTAACGGCGACTATTTGCACAGGCACAATCAAGTAGCCAGGATTATTCACCAGCAACTTGCCTTGAAATTTAATCTTGTGGAATTAGAGGAACCGTACTACAAGTATGTGCCCGATCCAGTTCTCGTGAAAGACCATGTTACGTTGTACTGGGATTAGTCTATCATTACTGACAGGAGTATTGTCGCCAATAAGCCTGACATAGTGGTGATAGACCGATCAGCGCGCCGCGTAATGATAATCGACGTTACCATTCCGCATGACGAGAACCTCGTGAAAGCTAAGAAAGAGAAACAAATAAAATATCTCGACCTAGCACATGAGGTTCGCAAACATGTGGAATATGAACTCGGTTACCATTGTGCCGATTGTCGTGACGGCCAATGGCCTGATAGCCAAGAGCCTCGACGACCATCTCTCAAAGCTCTCATTAGGCGGTTGGATCAAGAGCCTGATTTAGAAGGCAGTACTCCTCGATACGGCTCGCATTGTGAGGAGGTTCCTGTCTCTGCAGCCCTAACCACCGGTGGCTTGGACCCTACTCCTGACACCGGCGGAATTCTATTTTTTTATATTTTTAAGTGTTTTTTTTTTGTGTCCATAAGAAGAAAAATGAATAAACGACATAATAAAAATAATATTATTATGTACGAGTATTTTCAATTATTTTTTCTGGGTTTTAAAGGACATTTTATTTAAGTGTCGTAGTTATACTTCGTAGTTATTCTGGGGGCTATTTGAATACTACTTACCTATGTGATAATAATGAATTGTGTATGTTGAATATAGTTAGAATCATTTTAATAAGGTAGGGGTTGAAGAAGATACCAAAACTTGAACATCCTTGTAATTTATTAATACCTACCTACATTTTACGAGATCGTGAGTTAATAGTTTTGTTTAATTTTAAGTTGGTAGGTTGAAATTAAATTCTTTGTTATCTGAATATTCCAGGATTTATGGGACAATTTCTCACTTAAGTTTATAATACGCCCTTAGTGGAAGCACATAATTGAAAATAAACTAGGTAGTAAAGGACACTTATGTTCCTTTATTTTAACTTGTAAGGGTGTAAAGGACAATTTTTAAAGACGATGTCCTTTACATCCAAATTTTTAAAATGACATATTAACCACCTAAGGAGGTAAAGGACAATTGACATTTTTAATGTATTTTAACCCCAAAGCTGTTTTTTTTATTTTGCTTTACTACCAATATGAGTTCGCTCTGGTAACTGAGTGTTATTTACTTCCATATTTTAACGGTACATTTTGTTTAACGTCTCAAATTATTTGGGTCGTAAAGGCATTTTTTTTGCGAATTTCGTCAAACGGAATATACAGATCGATAGAGAAATAAAAACTGAGTAAAACTACATCAAAAAGTCATTTTCGCCAAAATGTCCTTTACGACCTTTGAGCCCAGAGGTGTCGATATTTCGATAGAAGTGGCCACCAACGTTTCCTCCCACTGCCAACGCGAATTTGGACAGTTAGATATTACGAATACGTCCCTATTATATATTTAAAAATAATGTTGTTATCGTGTGGTACCGTTCGCACGTCAACTTGTTTGTAAGAACTTCGGACTCTGCATGTGCTTTGTAATGAACGCTATTTACGGTCAGCATAGCAGTTTGATGATTTGTAAAGATTCTTTGTTCGACTTTCTTCGTTATACTGATATTGTGGAGGGTGAACTATAATAGGCAAAATCTTCAGGTGTGCTTTGAATACCGACTATACTGTACCTATTTAAAAAGAACTTGTATTTTGGTCTTCCTTTGTCATTTCTGGTCAAGGTTGGTGGCTTTTGGCCCCCAGTGAGTCTGACATCATTCGTTAGATGGCCTTAGCTTAGAAGAGTTACATCATTGAACATTCAATAAAAATTCGAACTCAATTCGTCTTCCAAATATAAGTAGGTAGTGGTATTAGGAATTGGGACGGCTTGAATTCAATAGTAACTGGGCAGAGTTCTTCCGCCTGTCGATGTCGGGCTGTCGAGTCGTAACCTGAATGTGTTCCCTAGTCGACACGACTGGGCGCGAATAGCCGAGGCCAGTCAAATATTTATAGGTGCCTAGCTGCAGAACACGCCTTTCCCATTTCCTCGGCTGAAAAGTTTAATTGTGGAATCTATTTAGGGAAACTGTTGGGAAATATATTCGATCCATATTTATTTTACTTGTACCTATATCTACCGGAATAAACAACTCCCCGCTAATCTAAATTTGGGTTAAGAAATTGGGCTTCTAAAGCAATTTACTTTTTTGCTATTTATATTTGGGGTAATGTCTATTTTTATATTCTGATTATTTATTTATTGTAATGTGTGATGGTTGTTCGTTCGTGCTTTATAGACGCTTAAACTACTGAACCGTTTTTGATGAAATTATGCACAGTTGTTCTACATAAATACCCGTCTAGTCTAGCTGACAATAAAAGCCAAACGTTGGTCGTCGAACGTATCTCCACCACTCACTATTCGGTAGAACGTGAAGGCGCCGCATGACAAAACACTGACGTTTTATAATCCGGCGCGCCTTTTTGTGTTTACGACATGGCCTTCGACATAGGTATTACGGTGAGGTTTTACCGGAGTAGGTGTCAAGTCTATTAAAATGATTTTTTCTTTCTTTCTCGTTGGAATGCTATAAAAAGAAAATGCTTATTAATGATTGATCCAGATTGTTGTTATGATGCAGGTGGGATGCGGGCGGGATACGAGCGGGACGTGGGCGGGACAAAGGCGACAAATTCCCGAAGGCAATTTTCGTGCTTCATCAATGCGAACTCTTGAACTTTGGCATACATGGCTCATTGCTGTGCAACAATTCGTCATCAGATGTTACATTGTACGTACCCATTATTACTATCCTTTGTCAGATCAGAAGAGGTCCTTTAAATTTTCATACTGTTTTTAGGGTTCCGTAGCCAAATGGCAAAAAAGGAACCCTTATAGATTCGACATGCATGTCTGTTTGTCGGTCTGTCCGTACGTATGTCACAGCCACTTTTTTCCGAAACTAATAGAACTATGCTGTTGAAACTTGGTAAGTAGATGTATTCTCTGAACCGCATTAAGATTTTTACACAACAATAGAAAAAAACAATCAATTTTGGGGTTGCCCCATACTTAGAACTGAAACCCACCATTTTTTTTCATCAAAACCTGCGTGTGGGGTATCTTAATCAACTCAACTTTTATACTATGTTACTTGTTGCTATGAAACCCTTCATGGGGGAGTCCGACTCGCACTTAGCCGCTTTTTAGTATTTTTTATGCCCCCCTTATTAGAAATGACAGTTTGTCCATTTCAGAGATTGAAGAGAAGCATTTTTCAAATGAAATGTTTGTAAAGTGAGTGATTATAAAATAAAACATGTTTGTTTTATGAGGAGTTTGGTTGAAACATTAGTGAATAAGTGAACAAATTCATTCATCACATTGTCTATAAAGATAGATCTGTACGAATTAAACTCCCCGTTGTAGTTACATGTTATTAAGGAGAAAATACTGATTAATAAAAATGAAACTATCGGCGTGGCATAGAAATTGACCAAGTGATTGATGGCAAAACTTTATGAAAGTATACTAAAGCTGAGGCTACACTAGGCAGCGATTTACGATGCGACTGGAAGAGCGAAACGAGAAAAGCAGGGTATGGCTACATTACAAGCGAGATTCCGCATATTTTCTAATAAATTCGCTTCAATGTCGCTACGTTGGACGTTGGTATAGCCGATGCCTGATTATAGTAATTTTGTTCCGATCGCATAAAGAAATCAAAGATCCCTAGTAATATTTTTGATGTACAGTGTAGCCATATACGTGAGAATTCATTTACTTGTTTTAATCGCTCATGTGTCGCAGGTCGCGTCGTGGCTTATTGTAGCCTCAGCCTGACTATGGGAGCTGCGGAACTGTTCGAAAGAGGTAGTACTGCTGCCCTGGAACACAAAGGGCTAAATAAAAAGGAACGCGGATAAGTTTTAGTCAATACAAGTCCAATAGGTAACCCCCTTTAGCTCCGCTCCGCCCAGGAGCGAGTCTTTTTGACGATTTCCGATTTTTTTAAGTTTACCAACCTGAGCGGTATTCGAAACCAAATTGGTCCGTTCACAAGGTTACCAAAACGAAAAGTGTGGCAAATCGTAAAACGTTGCAAATTATAAATGGATTTAGGAATTCAGTGTGTCATTGAGTTCTTAAATGATTTGTGAACGAAACATATAGCGTGGGACTGGCAAAAGTCGCAGCACACTTTCACATCGCGTTCTTTTTAGAAGTTCTCGATAGAAATCGCTTCAAGTGGAGGCGAGGACAATTGGGAACCTTGAGTTCATGGGTTTGATACGAGGTCAGACCGAACTAACGCGAACGTGCCGCCGACTACAAAGGCTTCTCTTATAGTGTGAAGTACAATCAAGGGCCTCCCATTTGAATACGAGTAGTTTCGGATTACGGGTTCAGTACTATTATCGGACTTATTATACGACTACTTTTGATGTTACAAAGAGCTATGTTAAAATGTGTTATTATTTGCTGTGAATTTTGTCGCTTAGGTCTATGGGTAAAAGATCAAGCTTCTCATTTTATGAACGCATTGAAATATACTTCATCCAACGCTCTTGATTATTTTGATATTTGTAGGTAGGGTGAAAATCTTCAAGTGTGCTGTGAATAGTCCACGTGAAAAGAAGTCGTATTTTCACATATTCTGTACCTTGTTGAAATTGTAGTATAGGTACACAGGAAACAAGAGCTCAAGAAGGCATCACGCCCTGGCGGTGTGTGGTCATCCTTCGGTGCCGGATACAAATAGTCAAACCCTCTATCGATTGTGTCACATATCCATGTAGCGTGCAGTTTGCAATACTCTCCAGTCATGTATAAGGAAACTCAAAGATAGGTAAACATATTTTGTTATACATGCGATAGGTACTATACATTTTAAAAGAAAACATGTGGGTATTTAAACATAATTATAACAAAACATCATGTTTTAGGTAGATTTCCTTTTTTTTTTTAAATCTTCCTATTGGTTTCTCACCTACGGGGATATATAATTATGTATACGTATATGGGTGACAAGCAAAATTTAGCCACGCTCTACAGGTCCCAATTATGAACCGATTGCTTTCAAACTTGGCCAAAAAATCGAAAAGGTCAAAACTTAGGCTAAGTTCGTGAATGGGCGGAATTCGTCCATGGGGGGCGGCGGGGAGGCGGTTTTTCTAAAATCAGTTTTTTGGCCCTAATTTTTTTGATATGGAAAATTTTTGAAACGTTTTTCATTTTTATCATTTTGAGTAAAAATACGGACAACTTTAAATTAAAACATTTTTGATGCAACCCCTAAATTGGGGAGGGTGTTGAAATTTCCAATTTTTTTCGAAAAAAAAAATCATATCTCCGAAACAGTAAACATTTTGAGCGTCGCAAATATTTTTTTTTGAAAGCAAATTGTTTACTCTACAATTGTTACCTTTTAAGTTTAACGATAAAACATACAGTTTTAGAAATAAAAAATTATAATTAAAAAAATCAGGGCGTTTCCATGCTAATCTCTTATGAGAGGATTTAAAAAGGGTAAACTTTTCATTACAGGATTTTGAAATCGTATTTTTTTTTGTATATTGTACACAGAAGTACAACTCTTTATAGAAATTTTCAATAGTCGGACGCTCCAGCACCCTCTCCGAAATATACCTGCTCCTGCGGCTTTTTTGTAAACATCTTACGTTTACCTAATAAGAAAAACCTCCTAAAGATAATCATGCAACTTGTCGTTTAAATACAAGTGGAACATAATAAATGCTAGATCTCTCGTTTGGTCTTTCGGCTCAAGTAACTGAACAACTTTTGTCCTACGAGTCCAAGAAACTTACTTGTTTATGAACTGACGCGATCATTGAATAAAAGTTCAATTTCATGGTTTAATGTTACACCATTTATAAAATACTAGCGCTTCGCCGCGACTTCGTCCGCGAAAATCAATATATTTTAGCATATATTACTCGGCAAAGATGTAGTAGCTTTCAATTAGTGAAAGAATTTTGCACAAAATCGGTTGAGTAGTTCTTGAGTTGAATCGTAAAAAAAAACGAACAAAACATCAAATCGATCTTTCTGTTTATTATGATATTTATTATATTATGTATAGATAAGTGTAGATTTGGCAGGAAGCTGGCTTGTGACTGAGCCAATTTAATTAGGCCTATGAAACCCGAAACTACAGTCCGGCTATCATGTAACTCCGACAATGCATCTGCGATGTTCCTGGGGCGATCGCCATTGAATCCGATCGACATTGTCTATGCCTTAACACTGGATGGCTTTACAAACCAATTTATATGTCAGCGTAATATTGTAAAAAAGCGTCAGAGCGGAATATAACTAGAGAGATTGTAAACTCTCGAAAGATTGTCTAACGAACATACTGCTTACAATATAACGCATTATTTTTCGGTACTTAGATTATAATCTAACTAAGTGTAACCGTAATATTGTAAAATGTATGCGATGGAAGACAATAAATGTATGGATGGAGGAGGGGGAGGGAAGGAGGGGTCCTCCTTGACCCATGGTACCACTTTCATGAAAAGATATTTGACGACCCGAATAGCGTAGTGGTAGTGAGACTGCCTTACGTTCTTAGGGTCCTGGGTTCGAATACCGGTAGGAGCAAATGTTTGTGTGATGAGCACGGACATTTGTTTCCGAGTCATGGAGGTTCATATGTATAATAAGTATGTATTTACAAACAAAAAAGTATCTATGTAGTATATCAACTATCTGGTGTCCACGACACAAGCCTCGCTTAGTGTGGCACTAGATGGCGCTGTGTGTTAATGTGCAGCGATATTATTATTATATTGTACCATTCCTGAGTAGTACTGATTAATATAACCTAACCTCAAAACACTTTATATTCCTCTAAAAAGCGTAGTCGATGGAGCCCCGCTATGCTCCTCTATTTCTGTCTGCAGGGTTTATAGGAACCTAACTATCCTAACGTGGGGTTGCCCCAGAGATACTTCAGTCGCATTTCACAATATTACGGTTTCACTTCGATAGATTACAATCTACCAAATTAATGCGTTATATTGTTAGCAGTATGTTCAGTTGACAATATTTTGAGATTTTCAATCTCGCTAGAGAGATTACAATCTAACGTGTTTTACAATTTTACGGTGACATATATACATTAGTAATAATATGCTGACGCAGACAGGATTTCATTGTTCATTAGTGAATACGAGCGTACCTCCCTTGAACTACCTGTCACTGTGTCACGTGATCACATCAGGGGGAGGCATCAGGCATCATTAGCACTCGTGTTGATTACAGCCTGGACTATCAACTATTGATCAGTATTGTGTCCGCTTGCAAACACAAATGTATATATGCTATATGTCTTTGTCTATGTCCTTTCAAGTGTACATACACGTGTTGTTTACTTGTGTATATATAGACCCTCCGTGGATACCTTTGACTAAGTTTACACGTGGCAGCCTACTTACGGGATTTGTTCCTGGAATTTTGGGTCAGCCTTGGGCCGAACCCTGCCGGGGCTGCAGGACTGTTCGAAAGAGATACCGCGGCCCCGAAACGTCAAGGGCGAGGAAGGAACATGGATAGTTTTTAATCAGGAAAAGTCTGACACTCCCTCTCGCTCCACCCAGAGTGGGAGGAGTCATTTGATGATTTCCCATCCGAAAAAAAAAACATGAGGAGAATGGGAATGCCACGTCTTAAACCTCGATGGCCACACAACTGACACAACATAAAAGAGGAGTAGAATTCGAACTATTTTATTGAAGCTCCGAAAGAAACTTGCAGATTTAGGGTTAGTCAAAGTTGTGGTTGGCAGGTATCATTAAGGTAATAAAATGCAGCTTCAGGATATTCATTAAACAATTGAGATTTATCTCAACGATGTATCTACCTCAGACTTCTAACGTGCCTAATTAATTGGTTTGAAATGTTACGTTTCATCTATGTAAAACTGAATAAAACATACGGCATATGAAAACTTTACAATAGTGTTGAAATAGCCCAACCTTCTTTCTGAAAATAGAAACAGCCAGGTAAACGAAATGCTTCTACTTAAATATTGTAAAATCCCCGAAACCGGCTTTATTTCGTAACCTCCCCGAAACTAAAAAAGAGAACCGAAAAAAGAGATGAAAACTGTGAACGACACGGGCGGAAGGACCGTCGTTCACAGTTTTCATCTGTTTTTGTCTGTCACTGCCGTAGGTACTTCGCATTTAGGCTCGCAGCGTTTTCATTGTTGCAACATTCGTTACGGATCATGCACTTAAATTCCAACTAACAATGCGCATGTCATGTACAGTGGAAAAAGAAAACCGCAATCGGATCAGTGATTTTCGAGATTAAGTACAGCATTCGTAGACTGTCAAACATTGCAACAAAAAAAATATGGACTTGAAACTGTGCCCATTGTTTTCTGAAATCCGTTAGATAATGTATGTGTTTGACACTATCTAGTAATTACTTAACTGAGCTCGGATACATGTCATTAGTGCGATGAACGGTCTAATTACACAGACCAATCTGATAGTGACAGGCATTGTTCTCTGGACGTCTCATGGACATCTCTGGACATGCATTGTCATCTATACCAACCTAAGTATAAGTATGGGTGGTAACGCTGATGATAATATAGCATTAGTTAGTAAACTTTACACAATAACTAATGCTAAATTATTAACATTTTTGGCAGACATTTTATGATCCAATATGAGGAAATCGTTAAGTCGCGTTTGCCTTGGTTGTTCTGTGGATGAGTACCTTACATACCGAGTTTCTTCCGTGCCTCGGAAATATCGGGTTAAGCTGTTCCCAGCTGTCATTTCTCCATCTTTGACAGTCGTTACAGGTTGTTAAAAGGAGAAGTCTGACAACCAGTCTTACCAAGGGGTATCGTACTACCCGGTACTAACTGGGTTGTAGAGGTCAGATAGGCCAGTCACTCCATGTAACATACTCATATTCAGCAGCATTCGATAAGCCTGGAAGCCGACCCCAACAGTAGTGTCGGGAAAAGGTTAGGCAGATGATGATGATGATGATGATGATGATGACGACTTTCTTAAAATATCAACGAATCAATCAATCAAATCAAGACACCATCCATTGCAAAAAACAACAATATAGCAATCTGATTGCATGCGCTAATGAGGACAAATAATCGTAATGTATGCAAATGTCTCCATTGTGGGATGCTACACGTTGCAGAATGCAGTTTGTTGGGTCGATCTCTCGAAATATTTCAAGTAATGAAGTGTTAAGATGCATCTCTGACATATAACACAGTTGTGTAAATTAATCGTCGATTTTATTTCTAGAATCTTTAATGTATTCATTTTACGACAGCTACTACGTTGCTTGTCATCGATTACCTACAATATTATTTTGGGGTTATTTATGTAAGTTTATTTTTGTACAGAATATAACAAATTATAATAAATCTTTTATGGTTGATGTGGCGTAGGAATAGATCTTGCGGAAAGTCTTAGGGGAAGCCTTAGCCCAACAGTGGGTCAGCTAGTGCTAGATATTTGTATTTTTCCCTAACGTTGGTTTTAAATATTATAAAATACTAGTAACCAAAGGTTTCCTTCCAAACGTAGACGATTCTGACTGCGGCACTAGAGAGAGGGATATTTTATCATTGACAAAAAAAATGAATATTAGTGACTACAAGAAGCTATAGAAAAGCTTAGTTTGTCACCCCTGTCCAGGGTCGTTGTATAATTACAAAAGAAATGAAACGCTTTGAAAGCAAATTGCTACTTTTCTAGGTTATTTATACCAAGCATAACTATGGAATAAGATAACAAAACCTCAACTTCATAGGCCAAGAGATAATAGTTAAAGGGAGCACACATGTTCATCATAAAAACTCCTCGCTTTTTCTCCAAAGGGAGATGGCAGAAACTATAGCCACCTGCTTTTTCTTCTTCATCGTTGCTTAATTAATTTCGTTTCGAGCAGAACTCAGCCAATTGCTGTGATCCTAACATATTCAACAAAAAACACGTGAAACAAAACATAAGCACATGCTTGAATTAATAACCTTGCATATAAACTAACTCCCCATCTGAGAAATCACTTCACAGCTTGAAGGATCTCCTCTATAACATTCAAATTCATTCCATTTATCCTCCCCGTTTCCTGAAGTAGCCTGATTCGTATGAAAAGCTGGAGTACCGCCATTAAAACGGGATTGGAAATATCGGAAAATCCGTAAAAGTCCGAACTAAATAACTCATATTCAGCTAATTGGTTAGACATTTTAGTCTTTTGTTTTTGTTCCATTCCTAGTTTGAAATTAATACAAACAACATCAGCTACAATTATCCAAAATTATGAAAGTAACACAACGTAACTAATTACTTACTTGAAAATTGCTCAAAAGCTTAGCAGAGTTTTAAAAGAACCAATTTTAATATTCTGATCACTATTATCTATACGTCGGTGACAGTAAGTACCTACAGACAATAGGTACCATATCAGAAGTACCGACGTACCAATTAAACCCTATACTAGACGAAAAAGCTACATGAGAAAAAAGAGACCGTAGACAGAGTATCGTCACAATTTGAAGTATCACTCAAACCTCGTATTACCTCCGTTAAGCCCTTTGTTTGCTATTGTATATTTGGCCTGAAACAACATCCATTTAAAATTGACTCAGAGGCACTTACTAAGGTCCTCCATAGGGAATGAAAAGCGATTAACGTATTTAGTAGAAACATGAGGGATATCGATTATTATTTGTTTTTCTATTAACGTTCTACTCGCAAACAGATGAATAGGTACAAAGGGAATTGATCGGGTTTTGATTTCAGCGCGATAGTAAATAACTGTTGTTTTTGCCGGACCTGAATAAAGAAATAGGCGAAGTTTTGTACAAAATACAGTCAAACGATCAGCTAAATACCTCGTGGCTAAATATAAGCCGGTCCTGGCCACCATTTGTAGGTCTTTGACCGGCATTACACGTAGTCAGTGGCCCGACAATCTATCAACTGTAACCGTAATCAGTCTGTAAGACTGGAAGTTTAAGTTAAGAACCCCAATTAATTTGGGAAAAGGCTAGACTTAAGCCTTACTGAACTCAATCACCCGAAAGTGTTTATACATACATGCCAAATGGAATCAAGCCCCCTTTTGACGGCCGTATCCCAGTAGGCCCATAGCAGTTAGGGTGGCGACGTTAAATCGATTATATCGGTGATAGACAATGTCTCCACTTCCTCCATCACACGCCATCCCTGTACTCGACTTGCTGTAGACCCCTCTACAGCAAATGATATATCAACTATAGACCCGCCCCGCTGATGCACACACGTGAGACCATCGGTTTAGGAGTAGCAAGCCGGTTTCTACAGCTCTCTGCTCCAATACGTGCCCCCCGCATCTGTTCTTTGTGAACCCCAGGCTGTTGATTTGACATTAAAATCCCCAAGGACCACTACAGGGATAAGATGGTTGAAGGACACGGTGGAGCACACGGTGGAGGTCTGCCCCGCGTGGGCGGAGCAACGCCGTGTCTTCTAGTTCCATTAAACAAAAATAGATTTTAAACCGCTGATTTTAGTTAAGAGCCCTCTTACAGTCCACTAGCGCCGCCAATCGAAAAAATGACATAACTCGTAAATAGAATCAAAAATACAAAATATGTTCTATTATTACTGTGGAAAAGGCAATAACGTAATTGTATAACACCTTATCAACACTTGAAATATAGCTGTTTAGCTAAATCGTGCACTCAAAACATAAACGGCCGTTTTTGTTACAAATGCACGATTTAGCTAAACAGCTATATTTAAAGTGTTGATAAGGTGTTATACAATTACGTTATTGCCTTTTCCACAGTAATAATAGAACATATTTTGTATTTTTGATTCTATTTACGAGTTATGACATTTTTTCGATTGGCGGCGCTAGTGGACTGTAAGAGGGCTCTTAATCAGAGCGTCATCTTCTTGGTGAGCATGGACCTAAAACATTCATACTATTTCCATAACGTAAGTAGCCAGACTTGCTATCAAAATAAACAGACGACGCGAATGGCGCAGCGGTAGTGAGGCTGCCTTACGTTCTTAGGGTTCGAATCCCGGTAGGAGCAAATGTTTGCGTGATGAGCATGGACATTTGTTTCCGAGTCATGGATGTTTATATGTATAATAAGTATGTATTTACAAACAAAAAGTAGTGTAGCACTAGATGGCGCTGTGTGTAATGTCCAGCGATATTTTTTTTTACATACATTTGTTTTTATGAATAACACAGAGCCGTGGCAAAGGGCAGACTTAATAACCTTGTCTCCACCCTGTTCATGTGTCGTCTGACTTCTGTTTTATTATTTTGTTTGTTAGACCGAGAATTCTTACAACTTATCCATATATACTCCCTTAGGTTTCAGTACAGTTTCTTCTGAAGACTTTTCCATCCTCTTGATATGTGGCTGATAAAGGGTGTAAACAAGTTATATTAAATTAAAAACTGACAAAACCCTCGACACGTAGGGTCATAATTTCAAGGTATTCCCGGTTTATGGTGTTGGCCCTTTTATTTGATACGCTTATTGAGGCAGTCATCATCTGCCTAGCCTTTTCCTAGGAGTAGTGAAAAAAAATGTGATTCACTATTTTGTGGTAGCGGCCATCTTGGATTTGATATTTATTATAGCGTATAGTACCTATTCTACTAGTCAAGACCTTTCATTTGATACCCATATTGAGGGAGTTGGTGAATAAATATGATAGCTAAAAACGCTCCCGACTAATTCACCTTTCAAACAAAAAAAAAACTAAGTCAAAATCGGTGCATCCGTTCGGGAGCTACGATGCCACAGACACACACACACACACACAGACACGTCATACTTATAACATTCCGTCGTTTTCGCGTCGGGGGTTAAAATTTTACATTTTGATACAAGTGGGGAAAGTTTGTTATTGTAGTTCAAGGCGAAACAAAAAAAAAGGCGGTATTAACACACGAGCCGTAAGGCGAGGGTGTTTTTGAGCCGAGAACTGCAATAACAAATGTCCACGTGTGTAACGGACGACGAGCCCTACATAAATATGTAACCCTAGTATAAGTAGTTTTTAGGAAAATAACGGGGACCTATATGTCTGTCTACCCCCGAACTATTATATACTAAAGAGCCTTAAGCCTTACGCAATGATTTGTGATGTTGCATCAGCTTTTGTGGAGGGGATATCGGTCAAGTCAGTACTTGTCCAAACGGAAATATTACGCAATAAGATATACTATTTCATCAGCAAATGGGAAAGTCCATTTTTACGGGCTATGATTGATTAAAGGTCCCTGAAAGATGCAATAGTGCCCCCACAACTTGCGATGACGTAATAATTTATGTAAGGGGGACCGATTAATTAGTCGATAATCGAGTCAAATAAGAACAAATAGAAACAAGTAATAACTTCATTCAACCAGTGAATCAAGGAGAAGTCTTCAAGAAGTCAAGGAAGAGCTCCATATCAGACAGAGCTGATTTTGGTTTTAAAATGTTTGTCGTAGTCCAGGGAAGGTTTAAACGGTGAGAAGTAGACAGGTAGGTAGGTAGGTAGTAGGTAGGTAGGAAAAAGTGCATTGCAACGCATGCCGGGTACAGCTAGTATCCATACCATTATATAAATGCGAAAGTAACTCTGTCTGTCTGTCTGCTACCTTTTCACGACAAAACGGCTGATCGGATCGTAATGAAAATTGGCAAGGAGATGTATTTCAACCTAGGGAAGGACATAGGCTATATATTATCACGCTAATTACTTACGGGGGTGAGCAATATTGCATTTCGTCTATAGTTTTCAACTGTTTGACAACTGACAACTGTCATAACATGCATTGTAATAGAATAACTATTTTAGACAAATTGTCACGAGAACAAATAGCCCGACGGTGAGGGCAACCGCCTTTCGAACAGTGAGTCGCAAGGTCAAGCCTCAGTACAGATATGAAATACTTTTTGATTTTGTGTAATGCTGTAAGATTTCCGATAGTAACTTTGGTTCGCACGTTCAAAAACCACCCGGTTTTCACTTTTTGTAACAAAGTATTTTGTTTTTTCTAAAGCTTACATATTTCCAAATCATTGTTTTATGCTTTTTTTTTTGAACACTTAAAAGACAGTTTGGGAATCATTTATTTCAAATAATAAATCTGTAAACATGGCGCTTAAACCGTTATGGGATCACATACAGAACCCTTTTTCTACTATTTCTTAAATTTTCGTCTGTGTCTGTGTGTCTCTACGTAGCCCTTTTACGTGTAAATTATAAAACCAATGCGGTTTGATTTAATGCACAAATTATTATTGTGCAATCGGTGCTCTCCATCAAAAGATATATGACTATAAAGTTTTTAAGGCGAACTTATCATCATGATCTAAAGATACTTGCAATGACATCTATGAAACCAAAATGGTACTATGAATAAAAATCACAAGATAGAGAAGAAGAGAATACTCAACATGACCCTGCTTTAAAAATCTACAAAGCCAATAGAGTGTCCGTTCGACCGCTTTCCATGCATATGTTTTAGCAGTTTTACTTCGTGCTCTATAAATGGCGTTGTTCATATGACTCCATTTTCTGAATCACGGTGTTACGATTTTCCGTGAAAGAATGATACTGGCATTCGCCCGTGTCAGATGTCTTTTTTTTGTTTTTTTTTTTTAGGATATGAAATCATCAAATGACTTCTCCCACTCTGGGAATGACTTCTCCCGTGTCACATGTTTCAAGTTTGGTTTTTTGGAAGAAGTTCTCAATTCAACGCCTGTTTTTCTTTATGTAGGTACCTATAATATGGCTGAGCAATACTCAAATGACCTAATGATGAAGTCGCACGAGACCGGTCAATGTGGCGACACTTGATAGGCTTATGTCCAGCAGTGGACGTCTTTCGGCTGAAATAATGATGAATGATGATAATTTAAAATGGAGTAGGGCTGGACACCTAGCAAGGCGCGGTGATGTCAGGTGGAGTAAAGCTGTGACCAAGTGGCATTCTAGAAATCCAAACAGAAGTTTTGGTCGTCCAGAGGTGAGATAAGCAAACGATATTGTTGTCATTGCGGGAATATCCTGGATGAGACTGAAACAAAAGCGTGGAGCTTGGCAAAAACAAAGAGGGGCCTGTACCCAGCAGTCGGTGAAGTCGGACTATGGATGATGATGATGATGACGCATAACTTTTTTCAGAGAAGTCCGATTTTCATGATTATTTTTATTGAAAAGCGTGTTTAGCAAAATTTGTCCCATTTTTTATTGAAAATAGTTGTGTTCGCATTCATGTGCGTATTGTATAATCATCGCTTGCTGAAACATCGTGAGGAAACCAACATGCCTGAGAGACAATGACATGTGGCATGTTAAGCCAAGTCAGAGGCCCATGGGCAGCATAAAAACTCTGACACCAGGTTAGGCAACAACACGATAAGGAAGGAAAGATCGCTTGCTTCGGTGAAGAAAGACATCGTGAGAAAACCACAGCATGCCTGAGAGTTATTTCTCGACGGCATGTAAAGCACCTACAGAGTACCTTGGGCGGCATAAAAACTCTGACAACAGGTTAGGCACTAACCACACGTTAAAGAAGAAGATCGTTTTGGGGCTTATTTCATAAACCTTTTTGACAACTTTAGACCTATCTGAAGTTTGACTGTGATCAGTTACAGCAGCTACATCGTGTGTCGGCTCATTTCATGCACCTTGATATAAACTTTAGACCTAGATAGAGTATGATTACTATCGGAGGTCTGACGATGGAGACGAAAGGCAGTCACAAGAGGTCCGCAACACTTCAAATCTGCTCTATCGTCTTTAAGGCTCATTTCGTGCATCTTGATAAGAACTTTAAACCTAGCTGGAGCATGACTGTCATCGATGGTCTAACAATGGAGACTGAAGGTAGTAGCAAGAGATCCTCAACAGTTAACAGCAGCCATATCGTCATTGGGCTCACTTAATGCACCTTGATGAGAACTTTAGAAATAGCTAGAATATGACTGTCATCGAAGGTCTCATGATGGAGGCTTGGATACGAAAAGAATTTGCAATAGGTTTTCAAGAGTGTACAGCATCTACATCGTATTATGTTGACCTGCCTGGAGTTTGACTACCATTGAAGGTCTGACTTTGGAGAAGGAAGGCAGATGCAGCGTTAACGTGTCTCGGCTCATGTCATGCCCCTTGATGAGAACTTTTGACCTAGCTGGAGTATGATATTGTCGAGTGTCCAAGGATAGAAACGTAAAGCTGTCGAGGGAAGAGTCCTTATTTGGAAAAACATAAGTAGAATATTTTTGCGTTAAATGTAAACCTATTCGAGAAAAAATAAATTGTTATTGACTTCAATCTGTACTAATATTATAAAGCTGTAGAGTTTGTTTGTTAGGTTGGTTGAACGCGCTAATTTTAGGAACTGTTGGTTCGTCTTACGCAGACGAAGTTGCGCGGGTCAGCTAGTATAATATAAAGTGTTAAAGTATTCGCCTTTAATTTAATACAGTCCACCTAACATCTTGGTCCTATCGAGCGGATAAATAGTGAAGACAATCTCAACAACGTGTATCAAACGACGGTTTTCAATACACTTTTGAAGAAATAAAATAAATAATCTACACTAATATATATTTTATACATATGTTAAGGCTAATACCCGAAGTGCGGCTGCACCTAGTTTTAGCCGGTTAGAACTAGGTGTAGCCACTTACTCTTGGTTAAACCTAGTACGAGCCGATTGTTTTCGGGTAAAACTAGGTCTAGCCTTCATCATGCCGGCTACAACTAGGTCCAGCCATTCCCTGTTGGATAAAACTAGATGCAAACAAGTTGAAACAAGTAACAGGCGCCTGGATAGTTTATGTTACTTTATAAAAGTGTGATTTATATATAACTAGCTGTTGCCCGCGACTTCGTTCGCGTGAAAATATTGATGGGTCATGTGTGAGACTGCATCGTTGTTCGAGTTGTCGCAAGCGCTACTGAGCATGAGGTCCTGGGTTCGATTTGCGGGACGGGCAAAGTGTTATTGTATTATTTGTGCCCGGTTGATGGGATTAAGCTAAATTTGCGAAATGTGGGTGTAGGATTAGATACACCTCTACTAGCAGTGGCGCAGGGTGAAAATAGTGTCAGGGGAAGCCGTAGAAAAAAAAGGAAAACTGTTTTTTTTGCTTCTGTTAACTTTTTTCCGCGTGTTAATTTTGACCTCATTTTCACTATCAGCGACACTAAAAACCACGGAAACGACACCCATGATTAAAAATCCAAAAACTTTCGTCGGCGCCATTTTTGACTTCATCTTCATTCATCAAAAGTAAGATCAGAAATGCAGAAGAGAAAAAAAAACAGAAATCTACAAAATATAAAAATCTAGTTGGCATCAAATACGATATCGACAATTACTCATTCTATCTCGTTCTACTATACATAATTTATTTATTTATTTAAACAACACATACAACTATTATTACAGGTTTAGGTACCTAATACAATAGAGCAGTTATATTAAAAGTTAAATTATTAATGTTTTGAATTAATTAATTAATTTGACAGACTAAAGTAATTGCGCAAAATGCGGCCCGTGTGAATTCGCTCAGTGTACAATTGAAGCAATCAATCTGTTGTGACACCATATTGAGTGCACGCAGCGCGCGCGTCAGCGGCGCGTGCTGCAGCAAGTTGGTGCGAGCGGGCGGCACCCACAGGAGCGGCGGCTGCCATACTTTCTTTTTCTGCTCCTGCCGTAAGTCTATAATCTTCGGCTTACCTAGGTCCCTACAAAACTGTAAGTACTGCCAGCCGCGAAGTCACGTGTGCTATTAACTTGTGTACGGCCTATACTATTAACTTGCACTGCTGCAAAAGGTCTCTCCTGCTGCTGTTATTCGTGAACGAATGAACAACTACAATGCCAAATTTCATCCCCCTTTTTACCCCTTTGTGGGTTGAAATAAAAAAAACTAACGACTCACTAACTTTGATACTTTTTGGTGACTCAAAAAATAAAAACATTAATTAAAAACAAAATGTTGCTCTTTTTTCACTCCTCAAGGGTTGAAATTCTAATAAAGCCGTTGCGTCAGCTTCCAATCATAAGCCCAGATAACAAATTTTGTACTTTTTACCTCGAAAATTAAGGATTTTTCACATGCAATTTCATCCCCCTTATAAGCCTTGGGGGTGGAGTTATTAAAAACGCTGAAACACGCATAAATTAATTTTCAATCGTCAGCCTAAACACAAAATTAGAAGATCCTAACTTTAAAACTGACGGACTTTCATATAGGCTTCCATCCCCTATTTTATCCCCTTGGGGGTAGAATTGATCAAAATCCTTTCTTAGCGGATGCCTACGTCATAACATCTACCTGCATGCCAAATTTCAGCCCGATCCGTCCAGTGGTTCGGGCTGTGCGTTGATAGATCACTATGTCAGTCAGTCAGTCAGTTACCTTTGAATTATATATATTTAGATTGTACTCCTAATAATTTGTGTTAATTATTACAATGTGATATATAAGAATTAAAAAACTCTCTACGTTTCTTTTTATTGGATGTTTTTTTAATATCTAAAAAAGCTCTGCCGATAGCATGCCGGCGTAGTAGCCGGCATGCTATCGGCAGAGCTTTTGTACAGCCAATCCCTGTTACATAAAACTAAGACACGCGCTGCTGCTGCAGATGCGGTGAGTCATGAGTGTGACGCGGGGCGGAAGGCTTGGCGGGACACGCATCTAAGTTTTATCCAACAGGGATTATCTGGACCTAGTTCTAGCCGGAATGATATCGGATAGACCTAGTTTTATCCAACAGGGAATGGCTGAACCTAGTTGTAGCCGGCATGATGAAGGATACACCTAGTTTTACCCGAAAACAATCGGCTCGTACTAGGTTTAACCAAGAGTATTAATATATTATATTATTAATATTATAAAGCAGAAGAGTTTGTTTGTTTGTTTGGTTGAACGCGCTAATCTCAGGAACTACGTGCTCGAATTGAAAAATTATTTTGGTTAGTCCATTTATTGAGGAAGGCTATATGCTATATAACATCACGCTATGACCAATAGGAGCGGAGCAGCAATGAAAAATTTTACAAAATCGGGGGAAAATTTATTTCCTTTGTGAGCTTTTTCTCTCTTATGTGACGCAGACGAAGTTGCGTGGGCCAGCTAGTGTAAAATATTTGTGTCATGAATGTCACGAGACTATGATTAAAATTTTATTTTTTTTCGTGCCTTCATTTCGCCAGGTTGAAGGAGAGGCTTTTTATATTAGGCTGTATACAGCCTAATATAAAAACTAGTTTTTCTTGAATTTTGAATTTAGAACATAAATAAATGTTAATCTATACTAATATTATAAAGCAGAAGAGTTTGTTTGTTTGGTTGGTTGAACGCGCTAATTTTAGGAACTGTTGGTTCATCTTACGCAGACAAAGTTGCGCGGGTCAGCTAGTAATAAATAAATAGGTACTTAACCAAAATAGGTAACTAAAAAATATATTTTTTACATAAAAGAACTCATATTAAAACTAACACATACATAATTATATATTGGACTCTATTTCAACATTTTAACTTCCATAAATTCTGGGATAGTAGGTATAATAACACTTTCTAAAAGCAATGACGTTAACCTAGCTTTAAATACACATAGTGTTCTTGTGGACCGTATATTTTCAGGTAATTTGTTGTATATCTGTATGCTTCGATATTCTGGTCTATTTTTATATTAAAGTTAAACACCTTCGCGACCCCGTACTATTCAATCCATCCATCAAAACATTGTTTTCAGTGCGGTGCATATGTCACCGTAAAATTGTCAAATACGTTATATTGTAATATCTCTAGCGATATTGTAAAGTCTCGAATTATTGTCAAATGAACATACTGCTTACAACAAAACGCATTATTTTTCGTGAAATGCATGCGATGGTAGTCAACATACGCGGTGTGGAGGGAAGGAGGGGTCCCCCTTGCCCAGTGGCACAACTCTCATGAAAAGATAATGCACCATTCCTGAGAAATACCGATTAATATAACATAACCTTAAAACACTTTATATTCCCCCTAAAAAGCGTAGTCGACGGAGCCCCTATTTCCGAGTGCAGGGTTTAAAGGAACCTAACTAACCTAACGGGGGGGTGCCCCAAGTTAGTCCCGATTATAGGGGCAGAGATACTTCCGTATGTTCAGTTGACAATAATTCGAGACATTACAATATAGCGAGAAAAAACACGTTATATTGTAATATAACGTGTTTGACAATTTTACGGTGACACATACATAAGGTGTTCAATAGTTGTTTTTCTTAGGTGGGCGTGTACACGCAACCCACTTTGTATATAAATATATTTAAAGGAATCAGGTGGGATTATAGTGGGTAGAAGAGAGAAGCGTAGGTGTCAAGCATTAAGTCGTCAAGGGCCCAATGTAACGTGAACAAATACTATGTTTGCTCACGTCATTCCAGATCATGCAGATGAGTAGGTGTAGTGGCGCGGACACAAACATGATGTGCAGTTTCCTAGGTATTGTTGGGCATCTGCTATCCGTTTCGAAGACACACATGTGTGCATTGCATCGACTAAAGACGCATGGCTGAAACTGAATGATGACGTAGACGTCATCAGTAGCGTCTACACCTACGTCTAAAACATTTGTAAAATTTTCATGACACCATTTTTCGAAAATTTATTCGGGTTTACAACAAATGCAAATGATACTTCGTTTCAAATCGGTCTATCTATTGATTTATTTGTATTGTTTTGGTCTCAAAAGTAACGCACTCTTTAAAAAAACCACACAATTGAAGGTAAATGTTTTCGTGAATGTGTTTACAGTTGTCTTTGCATTATGAAAATGTAAGGAATACGTTGTGTTGGGTTAAGTCTTGTAGCTAGATAATCAACTAAGAAAACCGGTTATTTTAATGTCATATTGATTCCAAGTTTTCTGTTAGGTATGTTGTTTAAGATTCGTGTCGTTTTTCACCCGACTGATGCAGAAGGAGGGAAAGTTTTTCGCGCGCATGAATGCATATGTCCGGTCCATTGTGACCTCGTAACTCCTAAACGGATGAACTGATTTGAATAATTATACGTCGTTAGATTGGTTTTGGTGGCGCGAGTGTCACTGGCTGCATCCTAGCGGATATTGGCAAATAGATTGTGGAGATGACAGGTTTAAAAGGTGATTACAAAAATGTACATAAAATATGCGTTTAAAAATAATTCAAAACCACATATCGTGAAAAAAAAAGTATAATAAGTAATAAAAGTAATTTTTATCGCATTTGATTTGCCATTGGTATGGGACACCAATAGGCATTCGACAGTTCTTATCGAAAGGGGATATAGTGTTCGTTACATGTTCACGGTTTAAAATAGTTTACAAATATGTACATTTTTCCTCGATCTCGAATACAAGGAAACTAACTACATGGCTTCTGGGTTTAAATAAGTTTAACTTAATGAAAGATACTTGTAACTAACAGGATAAAATGTTCCAATTTTTTTAATGATTTTGTTTCGGTTCAGTGAGTATGTACATTATTTACAACTACAAATACATATAAAATATTGATAATGTTACATTTATACTCTATTAAAAGTAGCCCCTTCTTCTTTGTCTATAGGAAAAGTGCCCAGAAGGCTGGCAGAAAGACGGCGTGGCATTGCCATGCCGATAACCAAAATAAAGATGGCACTTTATTTTGTTTTTTTTTTCTCAAGAATGATTAGGAGAAACATTGCAATATCGTCACATTTTTGCGTCAACTTTTTTTTTCCTAGGGTAAATCATAAATATATCATCAATGGCTCCTCCCGCTCTGGGCAGATTGGAAGGGACTGTCAGAATTTTACTGACTAAAACCCATCCATGTTCCTTCTCAGCCCTTTGTATTCCAGGGCCACGGTATATCTTTCGAACAGTCCTGCAGCATCGGCCCTTGTGGACCCCTTCCTTTTTGCTCACACGAACGCGCCGACTCCACACCATCATGACACTTACTTAACGTCAGTAGCTGAAAATGTTGGCCGTATCCTATGTAGAAGAACAGGTAAGACATTTTTTTTAAACTATTGAGAGTGCAGTAAATGGCCAAGTTTCGTAAACCAGATTTGCGTACCAACCCTAAAGAAACCAAAGTGGTATTGTCCTTCAAGAATGCCACTCTTATTAGTAGCAAATGGCCAGTTAGATGACCGATTGGCTGACAAAAGGATATCTCATACAAAGATGGAGCAAGCATTGTTAAATTAAAGGCCAATGCAGAGTTTCCTGTTAAGATTTCCTACGACGTTCTTCCTTTTAGAATATAGCCACTCTAGTTATATTATGCAACTGGAAGGCACGAGTAAATCTGTTTAAAAAATATTTAGATTTTTAGTCTGAAAACTGTTTGTGTCTTTCGAAACAGCGAATTGAAAAATTACTGTCCAATCATTAGTCTATCATTATGTGTACTGTCTTGTCATTAATTTTGAACTCTTTATTACCTGGAAACAATGAAACATATTAAGAATGCCCGCTTATATTTAGATATTTAAATAAATCAAAGTATCATTTGGCGTCTGTCACTTTGTGACCAAAATGAAACGGATTTAGATGCGGTTTCTACTATGATGCGTAAATCATCATCTGCCTAACCTTTTCCAAAGTATGTTGGGGTCGGCTTCCAGTCTAACCGCGGCGGGTGCAGCTTAAAACCAGTATTTTACATGAAGCGACTGCCTATCTGACCTCCACAACCCAGTTAATACTGAGAAATAAACGATAGTCAACAATTGACAGCCACGATCAACAGCTTAACGTGCTTAGGGTTTATGCGTAAATATAATGATGATGATGATGATGATTTAGGTACCTTCAATATAGTCAGGGGTGGATCACTTTATCTAACATGAGATTATGATGTGATATGAGCAGTGCATTACAAGTCTCATTTCCTGTACATTTGTGGACATGTTGCCCATTTGCTTCGGTGCTCTAATGAGGTAATGGCGGAGCTACTAAATTGCCCGGTGCAACGTCTATTGCCAACGTTATAATGTTTGCTCATGGTATCTGAATGTTGCTTACGTGCATGCTCATCAAACCCCGTGGGAGTCCAATGTCGACGTAGTGCTGGTTCAATTAGAGACAGCACAGAGCTGTTATTACCTGATATGAGGAGGATAATGTGTTTACCTGCAGCTTATATTTTTCAAAGTAGAAACCGACTGAACGATATACCCACATTTTGACAGTTATGGTTTGGGGGTAATGTAATACGGGCGAGCCTGCAAAAACCGAACTGCAGAATTCTTAAGGCGATTCTAAACGCAAGTTTTTTAATGACTAAAAGTATGTGAATCACTGCTATAAACAAGACCAGAAAAATATATGATATGCTTCAGGATATATGCTAGCATGATAGTGTTTTGAAATCATAATACAAATAATTTGACTCGATAAAAAAATTACGAACTTATCTCTAAATATATCTTTCAAACAAAAAAAAAACATACTAATATGCATGCGATCATTCTGATTTTTTGGAAAATAATTCTACAAGTATATCTTAGCATGATAGTGTTTTAATTTTTTTATCCAATCAATAGTTTTTTTGTAAATCGATCGAAACGACTCATTTCGCGCTATTTGGCCCGCAGTGACTGACGTAACAAACACTTTGTAGTGCAAGCTGATTAGAACTTTATTCTAACAGCATTTCAAACGAAGTTTGATCCACCCCAAATAGAGTTGCTTTCCCGAAATCCCGACTTAATCGAACCAGGTCCACAACAGCATTTGCGGCCAGTATAACAACGAAGTAGTCCACACTGAACTACACATAAACAAATCAAAAGATCAATATTATTGTAAAAAAAAGAATATTCATGAAAATGACTGAAGTGAAAAATTGACTGTTTTATTACACTTTTCCATGGAAAATCAAAACAAAGGATTCTCACAGTCGTTTTGGCAACGTTTCCATTTAATCCGTCTTTTAATAAACATCGACCATTTCCAGACGCGGCATCTACTAGTATTTACAATAGCATAATAGTAGCAGCGTGGGCAGTTATGTGCTCCACAACAGGTTTAAGTCTTGGCTCACTAATGACGCATTAACTGATTCACTCCTCAAGGTCGGCATCGGTACGTTTGCTCTCTTCCTACTGCAAGTTTAACTACAACTAGCTACTGTGTGTTTTTCCTTAACATGACTTCATTGGTAAATAAAGACGATACGAACATCTCGAGGTGTCCACTTCAGTTTCATGATTAAAGTTTGGTATGAACGTCTTGAGGAGCTCGTGACTATATAATAACAGTCGCTCGGGTCGATCTTCGGTAAACCCGCGCTTCGATCCATGGATGGTTACTTTCCTTCGTGGTCCCGGCTATCTTTTGTTGATATTTGGCAATCGTAAAATTTAGTCAGTCACACGATATAAGGGATATCGTATTACCCAGTACTGACTGGGTAGTGGAAGTTAGATAGGCAGATGCGCCATTTAAAATACTGGTATTCTGATGCATACAGTTAAACTGGAAGCTGATCTTAACACAGTTGGGAAAAGGCTAGGCAAATGATAAAGAAGAACGTCTTGGTCTTAATAAGGAATAAATGACATAGATAGACCATTAACATTAACATTAAAGTCGTAGTTGTTTACGTTAATCACCACGTACCTATACATCATTGTTGAAGGGAACTGTTTGAAAAGCAAACAGGAACTTGAATTAACAGGGAGCGGCCATTGTAAAGCGAAAATGTGCGAAGATCACACAATGATGCGTAAGTGGTGACCAATTACAGCGGAGTGAGGATGCACGCGAGGGCAGCATTACCGCGCGCCATTATACTCGCAGTTCCCTCTGAGTCCCTCTCATTAGACAGCCAGTGTCGGAGGAAACGTTTTGTTGTTCAAATGGTACTTACTAGACGGCTCGTGGGTAGAATGCTCGTGACACTATACCAGTCGAAGGAAGCCTGTATTCAAACTCTAGTTAGTACGAGCAGTCAGTATGTAAATATCTCAATTAGGCCTAAACAAAACTATATATTTCGCAGAAAATAACGACCGTGCAAATGTGAAACTGACATATGGCCACCGAAAATCATAATGTGTCAATTCCGTTGTAAGTTCTTCTAGAAATGCGAAGAGTTCTGCCATGAAAGCTAGCTCTGATGGTTACATTATCGATGAATAGAAATCTTGACGCTTGCAATACGATTTAGCACTAACCACTTACTAGGAAAGTGAAGGGTCATGATTGCCCTATGATAAACAGTTTCTTTACCTAATACAATGCTCGCAATTAATCCTTTCAGAAAAACTTCAGTTACGTCAATTCGGATTGAGTCCATGGTTACTTTTCAAGCGAATGAAAAGAGTCTGTTGTCGGAATCAATCTATTCGACAGTCTCCAGCTGGTTTGACCGCGGGGGAGTTACACCGCATTATGATACCATACCCGAATTGAGTAAGACGGTAAATATAAATTTCCTAATTATAATTTTCACGGGAACAGGGACGTCGCGTGCGCGCCGCTGGTTGGCTTAACTCCAGTTTTATATTTAAACGAACTAGTAGCCACTGACATTTTATGAAGGAGATTTTGAAACATTTCGAATTGTGCCATAGTCATAATAGTTTAGTCGCATATCGAGTTTTTACTGTGTAGCTCAGCAGCTCTACGGTATTCTGGTTATGCAATGCGTCGGATACCTGCGCAGATAGAGGGCGCCGTTGTGTGATGCGGTCGTCTTGTATAAATATCGATGTAGTTATTACCGCAGATAAGACTAACGTACTACTAAACAATGTGCGTTATGTGTCGTCACTTGTCCCACGTTTCATACACTCTTTCGATGAGTATTCATAATTGTCACACTACAATAAGTTGTATTGAGCGCATCCCACAACTACTAGGTGTGGATATCTGTCCTGAATACTAGAATAATATGTAACTCGTTGTACCCAAGTGTAATCTACAATCAAAGATGAGAAGTGAGGTAGCCCGATAGGTACGCAAAAGTGTCAATTTAGATCTAACTAAACTGATACTTCTGCGGATATATCAAATAGTATGCGAAATATCAATTTAGGTTTAATTAAACTGATACTTCTGCGGATATATGAAGTGGTAAGTAAAGTATCAATTTAGGTGCAACTAAACTGATACCTACTTCTGCGGATGTATCAAGTAGTTGGTGAAATATCAATTTAAGTGTAACACGAGTAACCTGATATTTCTGCGGATCGATCTACCGACTTGCTCCAGCAGTCTTATCGCATAATATTTTCTCTTTTAAGATTTTCCTAAGTTTCAAAACAAATTACTTCCACTAATAAGATTTTAATATTACGAACCGTTCAATATCTACTTGAGAATTGATTCCATTTTGGAGGCCGTCACTAAACTGGCGTAATTGGTATTAATTCTGTTACTATGACAACGATTTAAGCTGGGCTTTGTTATGGACGCCACGAGGAGGTTATTATAGAGTATATAATAAGGTATATAACATGGTATGTACACATATATAGGGAAAAATCCTACAGAATTGTTTTCTCATAACAATGTATTATTAGTGTAAGTACTTAGAAATAACGGTGGAAAAAAACACGGAAGAGTGTTACCAAGGATGTGAGCAAAGTGCCTAGCCAGATAGATGATTGTGTTCAAGGGAACAAGATATTGTCGTAATATTAACAAATTATGCTGCAATTATTCTACATGTAAATGTCATTAAGTTATGGTAGGTACTCGTACAGTCCGATTGTGGTTACTGGTCACCCTTCGGAACTGGAGACCATCGGAAAGCTCGGTAGACATTTCGCCTGTTATGTTTCAGTAACAAGTAATTAGGGCGAGTCTCGAGTAGAATTAGAAAGAGACTCCGTGGCTGCTGCTGAGAAATTCCTGAAGGGAAAACCGAAAAACCCAATAATGAATCGCCCGATCTGAACAGAACTCCGGACTGAACATGTGATCCGACTCCCGACTTCTATTCAGGTTGCCAACGCGCTTGCGACCACTACACCACCATAGCAATAAATAGTAGGGTAGACGACCAAAAAAGTCCGTCAGTTAGATTTTCAAAAAATGTTGTATTCAAAATTGACGAACATACGGCGCTTTTAAAACTCTCAATACGTCACGCCTAGGTATCATATTTAGAGCGTACTGATGAAATGAGCACTCCCAAGTTTTGATGCGTTTTATCTTTGTCAATATTCATTGATTTACAAAATCAAAAATTACGTATCCATTTTTTTCTAATACTCAAACTGACGGACTAAATAGATTTGTATTTTTTTTTTGATTTTGTAGTCATACCTATTATTTTAATAAATGTTAGTTTTTGCAATCAGCGGCAGCTTTTCACCAGTTCTTAGGTACACAGGAAGTGGTTATTGTTATTTACATCGACTACCGATATTATATTAGTTATACCAAATACGTAAGACTAAAATAATGTCGCAGGGTCAAAGTCCTTCTTTTCAATGTCTGAACTTCAGGTTGCAGGCTCGAAACTATACGTAATAAAAGAATAAAACATAATCTATACTCTACTTACATACTTATTTATGCTAATATTATAAAGCTGAAGAGTTTGTTTGAACGCGCTAATCTCAGAAACTACTGATTGAAATTGAAAAAATCTTTTTGTGTTGAATAGTCCATTTATCGAAGGTTATAAGCTATATAATATCACACTACAACCAAATAGGAGCGGAGCATGAATGAAAAATGTTGCAAAATAGGTTTTTTTTGCCTTTAGTTTTTCTCTCTTATAATTTGACGGTCAGCTAGTTAAACGAAGCCTTCGTATATGGTTTCCCAGCGGCGCGGCGGCGGCGGCTCACCGAACACACGTCAAATAATTATTACCGTTTAATTTGATTATTGGCGGACGGCGGTAATGTATTTAGCCGGCCATCACGCTTGCCGGTCCGGTGTTTTGGTTAAGTGCAGCCCTGAGTGGACTTACCACAGCATTAACTGGTCTGTTGTCATGCATGGCTTACTATAATATTCTATTATTAATGGAAACACATTAAAACTCGAACGCATTCACGCTTTTAACCGTAATGTAGGTACCTACACAAATTAATGGAAAATTTGGCTTTCCTCTTAATTGTATTGCGAAAATGCTTTTATGATTGTTTATTATTTATGAACAAGTACTTAAACATTTATCGGCAGAATGAGCTTGAAGTTGATAAGGTAGGTAGCTATTATAGATACACAAAATACAGTATGTGGTAGAGAGTCTTTAGACGTAGATCATAGGAAATGAAAACTCAGCGGCATACTTCTTCTTAGCTTTAGCTTCCATCAGTTCCTGTAGTGAACAAACAATGGGACACGTGGTATACCATATTCAGTGCCCCACCGCCATCGGTTGTGGCAAATCATAACATTGACACTCCAGGCTGAGTCATTAACGAATCTCCACCTGAGTAGGTTCTCCCTGCTGCTACCAACTTGTTGAAACTATTCTTCCTTTAGATAACCGGGTCAGCCATAGCAAATCATGTTAATGTGAGAGATTTTCAGATGGTGGAACGAATGGGTTAGGTAACGATGCACTCTTCGCCACAGCTTTAGTCTCTCCGTAGACCAGTGAGTAGGGTGACACACTTAAGAAAGCTGTTTTCGCTTTTTGTGTCACAAATGACACGAGGGTATATAGATGCAAAGGGTGTTGTATGTCTGAAACCATTAAAACTCCAGCAACTTACTGTATAAGACGAATTAGCCATAGTCTAATCGAGAAACTTATTCTCTAAAGAAAAGAGGAGTTAGATGAACAAAAAAACTTGGAGAGACAAATTAAAAGTTATCTCCCATTTGTTTCGTACCACGTGTCGGATGTGACAAATCAAAAATACAAAACAAATAATGATCTTAACTTGCAAGACAATAAATGCTTGACATAGTTCGCCAACTAAATCAACATTTTTAACAACGTTTTTTAACAAACTTGAACTTTTAATCCGTGCGAATTATGTTGATTTTAGAACGTCTTAGTTTTAATAGTAGTTTATGCAACTGTGCATAATGAAGGGCATTACAACACGAGTGTGGGTTTAAGAAACGAGCCGAAGGCGAGTTTCTTAATAGCATCACACGAGTGTTGTAATGCCTAATTATGTATAGTTGCATACACTACTTTATCTACCCAAATATCATAAGGGCTCTATGATGGGTTCAGGAACCATAGGGAAATGACCTGCATTGTTACTTGGCCCTTGATTTTTGTGCCAACAGGTTATTAGTTGCATTCGTCACTGCATTCACGATATCTGGCGGAGTATTCATGTCAATTTCTGAGTCACTATCACTCATTTTCGACAGAAATAAAGAATGGGTTACTGGAAATAAAAAGCTAACGAACAAATGACAGCTCGAAATGGCGGCGCGGTGGCGTTTCGGATATCTGTCATTTTTTTTAAATCATAGGCAAACGAACAAAGTCACTATTCTTGTGTCACTCGAGATCGAAAATGTCGTGCGATTTATAATTAGAATCATACTGAATTGGGGTTTTTTTTTTTTTTTATCGATATCTGATATCTCTGTAGGTGGTACTAGAATAGCACACTCTCTTGAATTTGACACCTGTTCCAAATTTAAAACTCATAACGCAACTGTTTACAGTTGCGTTATGAGTTCATTACAGCACCGTTCATTTCTGCAGGTTGGTAATGCTGGTCATTGCCTATGGTTTTTGAACGCATTAGAGAGGGTTTATGATATTTGGGTAGATAAAATATATTTATCTACCCAAATATCATAAACCCTCTCTAATGCGTTCAAAAACCATAGGCAATGACCAGCATTACCAACCTGCAGAAATAAACGGAACTGTAATGAACTCATAACGCAACTGAAAACAGTAGGTTATGAGTTTTAAATTTGGAACAGGTGTCAAATTCAAGTGAGTGTGCTATTCTAGTACCACCTACAATAAATCAGATATCGATAAAAAAATAAAAAAAAGCCCCAATTCAGTATGATTTTAATTATAAATCGCACGACATTTTGATCTCGAGTGACACAAGAATAGTGACTTTGTTCGTTTGCCTATGATTTAAAAAAAAATGACAGATATCCGAAACGCCGCCATTTCGAGCTGTCATTTGTTCGTTAGCTTTTTATTTCCAGTAATCCAGTTACGAGTAGACAAATTTTCTGATAAGTTCTTTATTTCTGTCGAAAATGAGTGATAGTGACTCAGAAATTGACATGAATACTCCGCCAGATATCGTAAATACAGCGACGAATGCAACTAATAACCTGTTGGCACACAAATCAAGGGCCAAGTAACAATGCAGGTCATTTCCCTATGGTTCCTGAACCCATCATAGAGCCCTTATGATATTTGGGTAGATAAAGTAGTGTATGCAACTATACATAATTAGGCATTATGCACAGTCGCATAAACTACTATTTCAAAATTAGAAAGTATGAACAAACTAAAGTTAATGTGGTAGGTACCCGTATCTTTAGTCAAGTCACAGTTATTACTTGAGTAAAAGATGATTTATATTCTGTAGTTTAGTGATTGCTTGAAGTAAGAACTGTCAAAAATTATAGTTTCTAGCTTTTTCTTTGCTTTATTCATTCATTCATGAACCGGATGAATGAATAAATGAATGGATAAAGCTTTATTGAATTCCATACAAATTACTATCTATTAAATTAAAACCTACGAGTATAACAAACGAGATAAGTGTAACTTACAAAGTTTCAAAATTCGAAGTTCCTTTTTTTTGTGACTGTGCTTACTTCGTTAATTTTTTGTAATTTCCTATAGGTTCGGGTGTTAATGAATATCAAAGTTGTATGACCATGTCACCGTGTACTTCAGCAGGATACCTAAGCAAATGCTTCATCAAACAGCCAACCTGTGTCGGGGGTCAGAAAATGTCTTTTACCATGGGGTGTTGACGCAAATACATGAATATTCTGTCAGATTATCTCCACCGCTGTGTGTATAATTGCGATGACACCTGTCTCATGCACCGTTGACAGTAATATTGGCTTGGGTTCAAAATTCATCTTGAAATTTGCGAGGAACGTTTTGACTATGAATGTGGATAGCTACAAAAGTTGGGAAGAAGAAGACCGTACGGAGAGACCTTGTGAAAGACGATATGAGAAGAAAGGGGATTACTAAAAGAGAAGTATGGAAGGAAAAGGGAAGATAAGGGAAGATGAATGATTTTAGTTAGTATCGACGTATGAGTGACGTTGAGAACTGTGTATTGCGTTGTTTTCAACTACAGTACTTTCTCAAGTTATTATGCCTTGTATCTGTGACTGTAACTTTGCTTTTAAGCTATTGCATAGCTTCTATCACGGGCCTTGAGCGTGGAGACCGAATCCAGAAATTCCGTAACGAAAATAACCTAACACCCCATGTCACCCCATGTCAGATAATGACAATGACAAGCTAGTTTTCTTAATATATTGCCGTAACTAGGAGTTGTAGGTTGTATACATTTGATGTTAGACCTTCTTTGTAACCATTTTTTATCAACTTATGTAATTATAATTATTTATGTATTTTATTTTTCCGCAAGCGAGCGGACGACGGGGTGCACAAGGGGGCGCCAAGCGGAAAAATAAAATAAATAAATAATTATAATTGCATAAGTTGATAAAAAATGCAATGCAATAGCTTTACCACGGCAGTCCCCGAGTGCCACACGTCTTTTTTTCTCGTTTTATTGACATTCAAAAGTGCCGTAATGGTCTAATTGAAATAAAGGATTTGATTTGAGTTTTTCTTTCCTGATTACTATGTGTATGGTCTGATTTCAAAGAATAATCATTATTTTGCCCTCATCCCCATTTTATTTTGGTATCAGGTTAGCATTTCTTCTTCGATACCTCTCTGATATCGAAGAATTGATTTTTGTATGAAAACTAAAGATTACACTTTTTGGCTAATTAAAGTTTAAGTGACCATGTCTGTTATTATCGCCATAGTAATTAATTCGTCTAACCAGCTGCTAGTTTTAAAATGTCTGACAAAACTCCGAACCATAATATGATTGTGAACTTGTTTATGTTCAAAACTTCACAGGTACTATCAGACCAAGTAGATACGTACTAAACATTGCCCCCAATGACATATGACGTAAGCAAGTACTTGCTAAGTATGTAGTCCAAGAGATGGTTACCTTTGAGCTTAAGGCGGTGTTACTCCGATGAGCTCGACAAAACAAACATTTCGGACGAATTTACGTTGTTAGGCAACTACTAAAAATTACAATTTAAGAAGTTTCCTTGAAATATTATAAAAAAATATTACATTTAAAGAAACGAATATAGAATAAGTATCTACATGTCATTTTAAAACTCACTTGGATGTTTGACTAAATAAATCGAGAACACTTTGAAATGTTTAAGCTACTGCTCCTTCAAAAAAATCGGAGTCAACCACAGCACTGATATGCTTAACTAAACAACATATATTTCCACGTATTCTCAATTGTAATGGTCAAAGAAAACAACGGATCCGAAATTCTCAATTAGGGTTACTTATAGCGCCTTAACGAGCCGTTATTCGTAAGCAGCGGAACCACCGCGCGTCATTAGAAACCCGCTTGAGCTGCGCTTGCGACGTTGCGACACAATAGTCGCACAGCACAGATACGCATAGATTACATTTATTTAAACAACAGATGGGACAGTTCGTTGTTTTCAAATGCCTCTGTCATTTTTGCTGATGTATGACAGTATGATTATATTTATCTGATATTGGTGTCGATTCTGTTGTGCACAAACTAAACTTAATTTAGGCTATTGCTATCTTTCTCTCTCTAATCAAACTCGAACGAGACGGACGTAATTTAGAGCTGTCAAATTTAATTCGAACTAATATTTCCATACAAATGAAGGGTGCACGTAAAAACATGTCGACTAAAAACACGGTGAAGCGCAAGGCATAAACTAGTTTGACATCTCTAACTTAGTGCATAGTTATAGCCGTCCTTTTCTCGCACTGCCTTTTAGTAAAAGATAGCAATAGTCTAAATTAAGTTTAGTTTGTGCACAACAGAATCGACACCAATGACGACTTCAAAATGCATAACATAAAATCACGCCTGGGATCAGTGGAGGATTAGGTAGAAGTCTATAACTCTATATATATCGAATAGTACCTACACCTACATTTCTGACAAAACAAAACTGACCTGGGAATTTAACACGAAGCAAGATTAGTCGCTTAGAAATTGTTTCTGAAGAGAAGGCGACTGTTCGATTCTCAAAGAAGTCTGAAGCACTTTCAGCATTTCATCTAGTAAAGTATAGTCTACTTGCTGAAAATGTTAAAATAAGTTTTTCTGCTCATATTAATGAGTCAGGCCGATTGGGGCGGCTAACAAAGTTTCCGTATTTGTACTTGTAACGTAGGTTATAATTTAAATATTCCATAAGAGTTGCATACATTTGAATCCACATTTATTTGTAAATTCAAAACCCCATTTCTATTAAAGGCTAACTAGTAGCTTATGGTTTCGGAAACAATTAATTATTTTGCACATTAACTTACACATTTCTCAGACATGTTTTAAAATTTAGTACATTTTAGGTACAAGCTAAATTTTAATTAAGCATTGCAAATATGGTCCTCGTACTGCGCTTGTAATGCATATTTGCTTGAAAACTCATTAGTACTGTAAAATATGAATTTTCAGGAGAGGGAGCTGAAAATGAGTTTCGTTATTCGTGTAGATTTAACGAGTAACAAGTTCCTTGTTTATACTTGAAAATGATTTAGTTTAGGGATTTTTAAACGTTAAGTATTTTTTTAAGGAAAGTGTGTCACGGTTAAGAACTTTCATGCTGCTGTTATGTTTCAAGCTTTGGTCTCGAGTCACTTTTGAAACCAGTCAGTCCTAAAGTCTGCTTAAAATAAAACTGCAATGACTAATCCGTCTGCCCGTTCGCCAAAATTAGTGATTACGGCAAATTCCTTTATTTGTAACGGTAATTGGGAATTTACATAATATTGTAAAGGCATTTATTTGCATCCTGGTGGTTGGGTTGAGGAAGTGATGTTCCTGCACCAATAACTTATAATATACTGATAAGTACAAGAGCTTTCTATTATTCAATCATTTTGACTAAATTTTTGACCATGAATATAATATAATAATGTAAAATATCTCACAAAATTCTACCATGACAACAGTATATAACCGTCTGCAAATGTAACGAAGAAGGTACCTAGCGTACTCCAAGAGTTATGGGGCAAAAATTTCTACAGACTGAAGTACATAATTATAAACGAAGATTCGTGTCTCTGAAATAAACTCATCTATAGCCTCCGTCTCTAGAAAGGTCGGCACATTTTTTTACAAGTCACTATGGAGTGAAAGTTAGTGAGCGGGCCTTTTTTGGCATTGCCAAATACCGTGGTTTAGAATGGACGGCCTCTTAGCAACAGCCAGAGTTATGTTCTAACTGTGTTTCTTTTTTCAAGTAACAGATTACTATTATAATTTGGAGTGAGCGAATGTAGGCTTTTCAAGTTTCATTTGTGTTATGTTATTTTGATTAAAATATGTAAATGGTAATTTAAGTGTTGTTTTGAACTTACTTATAGATGTTGATAATCAGGCGTTTGAAATGCGTAAATGCTCTTAACAGTCGAAGTCAAATATTTTCCAATCAGACTGGGCATATCATAATTATTCTGGCTTTAATACAGAATACTAAAAAGTTAGTAATTTACGTATTGCGTGTTCACTGACATTGTTTCGATGATCGAGGTTCGTTGAAACCTTCCCGTGTACACAGCGCGTATCGTCGCGGGTGCCGCGATGACGTAGATCATCAATAGTTCGTTAAGTTACTGTTGGCGGCATGCGGTAGGAGCGCTGCCCGGGTGCCACCGCCCTGAGATCACAAGCACGAAAGAATTTTGCGGATCTCGCGTCCTATTTCTGCTTATTAAAAAGCTACGTTCATCTCGTTCTGACACGTTTCACCTCTAAAATGCTATTCAGCTCCAGACAGCGTCCAACTTGTTGGACAGGTTTCTAAAAATAGCGGAAATGGCCGATTTTTGGAGAATAGCCTAAGGTCCACGGTGGCGTGTCTAAGCGCGCTTGTTCATTTTAGTTCACGATATTTTACTACTTCATAAAGTAATGGTGGTATGGTGGTGGTGGTGGTGGTAGTGGCTTGCGTGGGAGTACCATCTTATGTCTTTAGTGGTTGTACCTACATCTACATGTGTATATTTTTATAATTTCCTGTTAGATACAACTAATTAGATCACATTTAAAGGTGTTCGTAACGGTTTTGCTCAGTCAAACAATCTATGGTTGAATAAAAAATCTCTTTCATGGCCGGTATTGCATTTGGAAAAAAGATCATTTATTAGATAAAATACTCAAACAACATAATAAAGTCATTGTGATTGTTTTACATTTTGTAAGTTACCTAAATATATTACTGTATTAGGTACAGTAGAATTAATCATAACAGGTAAAACTCGCCATAAAACTTATGGAGTAATAATATTGGTGCTAAAAACCGAATACAAATATGTTGTGTACTTAGTTTAAGGGGGTTACAGGAGCTACATTAGCAACCCTATTTGTCGTGGTTCAAACTTCGTTTGAAATACTGTTAGAATTAAGTTCTAATCAGCTTGCACTACAGACTGGTTCTTACGTCAGTCACTGCGGCCCGAATAGTGCGCAATTAGTGGTTTCGATCGATTTACAAAAAGTCTATTGATTGGACTACAAAATTAAAACAATATGATGAATATGATATGTTGCTTGTAGAGTTATTTGCCAAATAATCAGAATGATCGCATGTCTAACATTTTAGTATGGTTTTAACCCGTGTTTTTTTTTTTAAGTTCGTGATTTTTGTATATCGTGTATAATTAATTGTACTTATTATGTTTTCAAAACACTATTACAGTAGCATTTATCCTGAAGAATATCATAAATTTTTCTGGTTTTGTTTAATACTGCGAATCATATACTTTCATGCATTATAAAACTCGCGTTCAGCTCCTGTAGTCGCCTTAGGAATCAATTTGAAATATTAAAACTAGCTTCTCCCTGCGTTCGTCCCCTTAAACCTATCCTTTTATTGCCTCCTTTACTCACTACGAAAGGTACTTGTCTTGTAACCTGCTCGGGTTCATTACCAAATCCCCATAGGCACTATTGGCTCGCTAATAATAATTTCAAGCTTCGAGACGGACAGATCGGTATATCGAGCATGCTTCAAGTTTTAGTTAACCGATCCCTAAATAAAAAGCTACGGCGTGAGTAGCTATGTCTGGACAGAGTGAGGGCGCTCCCAGGTGTCGCGCCTTGTAGGAGCGAGCTACGGCGTGAGAAGCTATGTCTGGACAGAGTGAGTGCGCTCCCAGGTGTCGCGCCTTGTAGGAGCGAGCTACGACGTGAGTAGCTATATCTGGACAGAGTGAGTGCGCTCCCAGGTGTCGCGCCTTGTAGGAGCGAGCTACGGCGTGAGTAGCTATATCTGGACAGAGTGAGTGCGCTCCCAGGTGTCGCGCCTTGTAGGAGCGAGCTACGGCGTGAGTAGCTATGTTTGGACAGAGTGAGTGTGCTCCCAGGTGTCGCGCCTTGTAGGAGCGAGCTACGGCGTGAGTAGCTATATCTGGACAGAGTGAGTGCGCTCCCAGGTGTCGCGCCTTGTAGGAGCGAGCTACGGCGTGAGTAGCTATATCTGGACAGAGTGAGTGCGCTCCCAGGTGTCGCGCCTTGTAGGAGCGAGCTACGACGTGAGTAGCTATGTTTGGACAGAGTGAGTGTGCTCCCAGGTGTCGCGCCTTGTAGGAGCGAGCTACGGCGTGATTAGCTATGTTTGGACAGAGTGAGTGTGCTCCCAGGTGTCGCGCCTTGTAGGAGCGAGCTACGGCGTGAGAAGCTATGTCTGGACAGAGTGAGTGCGCTCCCAGGTGTCGCGCCTTGTAGGAGCGAGCTACGGCGTGAGTAGCTATATCTGGACAGAGTGAGTGCGCTTCCAGGTGTCGCGCCTTGTAGGAGCGAGCTACGGCGTGAGTAGCTATATCTGGACAGAGTGAGTGCGCTCCCAGGTGTCGCGCCTTGTAGGAGCGAGCTACGGCGTGAGTAGCTATATCTGGACAGAGTGAGTGCGCTCCCAGGTGTCGCGCCTTGTAGGAGCGAGCTACGACGTGAGTAGCTATGTTTGGACAGAGTGAGTGTGCTCCCAGGTGTCGCGCCTTGTAGGAGCGAGCTACGGCGTGAGTAGCTATGTTTGGACAGAGTGAGTGTGCTCCCAGGTGTCGCGCCTTGTAGGAGCGAGCTACGGCGTGAGAAGCTATGTCTGGACAGAGTGAGTGCGCTCCCAGGTGTCGCGCCTTGTAGGAGCGAGCTACGGCGTGAGAAGCTATGTCTGGACAGAGTGAGTGCGCTCCCAGGTGTCGCGCTGGCGACATACGGTTGTGTTAATTTTTTGCATGATCAAGGCGGGAATAGCGGGACCGGTCGACGTAGAGACGCTTCGAGGATCCCAAGTCCAACTGTGGACATCTTTCGGATAATATTTAGTATCACGATTATGGTATACAGAGTGGAAGGTGCTCATCAGCACCGTTCTAGGCATTTGGCCGTTAAAGCACTTTTGCAGGAACAATTACCGATTAGCGATTTCGTGCGCGAAAATTATGAAAGCTTGGATAATTTGCATGATTATCAATCTATACTCAATATTATAAAGCAGAAGAGTTTGTTTGTTTGTTTGGTTGAACGCGCTAATCTCAGGAACTGCGGGCTCGAGTTGAAAAATATTTTTTGCGTTGTCCATTTATTGAGGAAGGCTATAGGCTATATAACGCTATGACCAATAGGAGCCCAGCAGCAATAAGAAATGTTGCAAGCGGGAAATTCACGCGAAAAAAGTCGCGGGCAGAAGCTAGTATAATATATAGCTACATCTTTACCGAGTAACTAATAAGTCTAATAAGTCTTCCTCCACTCTTATACCCACCCATATTCACACGCAAACCTCTCCTCACGACATTTTTTTCTTCTTCTTTCTTCGATACATTGTCTTGCTGTAACAATGTTCTTGTATATAATGTACTTGTATGTGAAAAATGTCCTTGTAGTCAATTTCGTTTGCAGAAGGCAATTTGAGCAACAACATTCTATCAAATTAGGAAGCCTATATACCATCCAGTAAAAACGAAAAAGTGTCTATGAACGGAAAGTAACCCCAAACGTCTTGACGTTAGAGGTTACTTGCCACGTCCACGCTTACCAAAATGGCGTCTGCTTTCCCCTATTTCATTAAATCTTTTTCTTTTTTCCATGTCAACGCAACTGTAAGAAAATCAAAATTTCTTAATTAGGCGTCCAATTAAAATGTACAACTCCATCTTTTATAAAAAAGCCTGTGTTTGTTTCTTATTAGTACAAACTGTCTCCCCTCTGTAGCCTATTTACTTTAAGGCTAGGACCACAATGACGACGCGACCCGACTTTTGTAGTATATTTTCTGTGAAGTCCCATTTCCCACCCTCGAAGTCACACTGCCAAGTTGGATTTAGTACTTCATCTCCATCGGCATTTCTGCCACGCCTCTTACCCGAGTCCTAAGTAGTTGAGTCGTGTTTCATTAAAATAACGATGTTCTCACTAGGGATTCAGGCCACTTTTCTGTGAGAGGGACTGGTCCTCGAGTTTGGTTCTGGGACATTCCTGTTAAGAGCCATTTCACGTTTTCGCGCAAATATTCGCCTAATTTGCCATCTTAGATAACACTCTCGCATTTTTAAATACATGTTTAAAATAGACTATACTTTCGTATTGATACTTCATGTAACACATTTGTAAAAACTTATTTGTTAACAGTGTAGTGATTAATCTCCGACAACTAGTTTACTGAAAAATCATCGCTGAGTCAATTTCGGACTCGTATATCTACGATAAATATTTATAAATTTCACTTGAAAAAATACACAAAGCATGAGACAAATACTTTTGTCGACACATAACGTACTAAAATTTCGATAATTAATAACATACACTAGTAAAAAAACAAAGTCGTATCACCGGGTGCCGACCTACCTCCGTCGTGTGGTCGGGGACTATTTGACGGACAGGGCCGTCATCTACCCCAGTCGCTGCGGAAATTGGAACCGGCGAGAGATGTCGTGCGGTGTCCCACAGGGATCGGTTCTGGGACCGCCCCTGTGGAACATCGGTTACGACTGGGTGCTGCGCGCGGGCCTCCCTAGTGGTGTCAGCGTCGTCTGCTACGCAGACGACACCCTGGTGCTGGCACAGGGGAGGTCGCACGAGGCGGCGGCCGAAACTATGACACGCGGGGTTGCGATAGTCGTTGAGAGGATCCGGCAACTGGGTCTCGAGGTGGCATTGCACAAGTCCGAGGCCATGTGCTTTCATGGGCCTCGGAATGCGCCACCGTCGGGATCCACACTGACGGTAGGAGGGGTATCCATCGGCGTCGAGTCGACGTTGAAGTACCTAGGACTCGTCCTCGACAGCCGGTGGAACTTCGTGGAGCACTTCCGACGTTTGGCCCCCAGGCTAGAACGGACCGGGGCTGCCTGGCCGGATTGCCGCCGTGGGATCTGGAGGCGATAGTCCTCGCGCGCCTGCATGAGTGGCGCGCGGAGGTACTACGCCGGGGGGAAACTCCGCTGCCGCGGCAAATTGCCGCTCAGCGGACTGACCTCCGGCGCGATCTCATGGCGACATGGAGAGAGCGACTGTCGCAACCCCGTGCAGGGCACGCCACGATAGTGGCGGTAAGTCCCCTCTTTGAGGAGTGGCTAGAGAGGCGCCACGGCGTCCTCACCTTCCGCCTGACGCAGGTCCTCACCGGACACGGATGTTTCGGGAGGTACCTGCACCGAATCGGGCGGGAGGAATCGCCCGGGTGTCTCCACTGCGAGGATCGACCGGAGGACACGGTGGAGCACACGGTGGAAGTCTGCCCTGCGTGGGCGGAGCTCCGCCGTGTCCTCGTGGCGGCAATCGGCGGCGGCGACCTCTCGCGTCCGGCCCTGGTTCAATCCATGGTCCGGAGCGAGACGGAATGGGAAGCCGTCGCCTCCTTCTGCGAAGCAGTCATGCTAGCGAAGGAGGTGGCGGAACGAGAGAGGGAGAGATCCTCTCTTCCCGGCCGCCGCGGGAGACGCAACGGGCGTCGGGGGCCACGTGGTGGCTACCGGCCACCGTAGATGCGGGCCTGTGGACGGCTGGCTATGGGCTAGCTAGCCGTCCGGCCGTCTAACGACGACGACAGGCCGTGTCGACGGCGCGTTCGTGTTCCACGCGCGCCTCAAAGAGATGTCAGCATAAGGGGAGGGGCCCGCAAGGGCCGAAGCCTGCCGGGGTTGCGGGCCTGTTCGAAAGAGATACCGCGGCCCCGGAACGTAAAGGGCGAGGAAGGAACATGGATGGGTTTTAGTCAGTAAGAGTCTGACACTCCCTCCCGCTTCGCCCAGAGTGGGAGAAGTCATTTGATGATTTCCCATCCTAAAAAAAAAAAAAAAAAAAGGCAAATTTTTAAGTTTTGTATCGCTATTTTATCGTGATTTTTGGTTTGAACGAAGCGTAATTACATTAAATAAAATATGTAAAAATAAACTATGCTCTTTTACTAAACTAATTCCAAAGTTTCATTAAAATCAATTCGTTTAATCAAACATAATAAATTTAATAACATTTCACTCTAAATTCGAATAAATTACGATGCATAAGCCGGCACCGATTAGTAAGGCCTGAGCACTTACATTTTGTGAAATGGCTCTTGACTCACTATGATTTTCTTCACCTTTTTTAGGACACACCGTTTGATACTTGATTGACACGTGGTTTCTCATGATATGTTATGTGCAGGAAATAAATATCGCGAAGTGGTCTCCTGAAATCGTGCTGCGTCTGTGTAGTCCAGCCGTTATCAGTCTCTATAAACCAAAGTTTGTGTTTGCCATACTCGTATCCCGCAGTTCCGGCTCAATGGTCTGAAGGTCCGATTTCCCGTGCTGTTCATTTGCTGTAATGTAACCAGATAGCCACTAATTTGCCACTGTTTTCATGGTTGACATTTTAGCGCATTACGAATTAGTCGAACTTTGGGTAATTTTTATTTTATAAAATTAAAACATGTGCGTTATGTTCATGATATTTGAGAAATATTTAAGACAATTTCGTTTAATACGAGTATGTCTTAGTTATTTTAATTACAAAAACATGGGGTAAAATACTTGTGTACCATCAACATAATTATTACCTGGCCTGATGAATGATACCACACGCTGACAATGTCCACGGCGGGCTTATTCGTCAACTGGCACTTGTGAAACTTGCGAGTGCTCGGGAGTTGGCACCTTTTAATTAATTTATTTGTTTGGTCGTCAACTCGCGCGCACGTTGTAAAGTACATAAATTATAAAAACAAGCTGTTCGTTATTAAAGATATTATTAGATTATACATTCAATAAGAAGTGTCACGTCGGATTTACAAGGTCGCGCGAGTAGTGACAAAAACCAAATTAAAATTGGAAGGTGTCAACTCGCGACCACTCGCGAGTTTCACAGTTGCCAGTTGACGAATAAACCCCACCGCGACGAAGGAGGTGTGATGGTTTTATTATTAGCGCTGAATAGGTAGCCATGATAGGAGAAAGGGGAATTCAATGCCCAGGAGTTGAAAACGAAGTTCTCAAGTAAAAAAAAAGAACATGAAAACGTAGTACATAATATTATAAAATAAACTTTATAAAAATTGAATATGGTTGATTTTGATTAAACGTTCTATGAAAGCGTACGGTGACGACGTTTCATAATTCATCTTCCTCCAAAAAGTGCTCAACGCGCCTAAAAAAGTTTACACTTCAAAAAGTGTAAATGTACCCTCGTATAATTAAATAAACACAAATCTTCGTTCAGAACATGTTAACAGACATTATTCCCTCTATTTTATATAAATTAGCGAACCTAACAAAAAATGTGGCTTTGTAAATGAACCACGTAATATTTCCAGCTGACAACATCGAAATCATTGATGTTTTTGTTGCCATGTTAAATAATATGTTAATCAGCATGGCGTGGCGTCGGCGGCTTCCACTTCCGGTTGGCTAGTTCATATTCACACACACTTTCTGCCGGTATAAAGTTGGAAGGTCCCGGGGTTTATTTAGTTTTCTATACCAACCAGCGAATAGAAAGGCTAGTAGTAGGATTCGTTTTCCTATACACCCTTCCGTTTGATACACCGCCTGACCGTGCAGAGTTGCTTTGTTGCGTTTAGTGCCTTGTGAGTATTGGATTAAGGTTGGTATTTTGTAAAATTCTTTCTTAGAGGAAAGATGTTAGGCGGTTTTTAGCGCTAAGGACGTTTAAACAAGCTAACCTGATAACTTTCAAGTTTGTGGAACGTCATTTCCGGAGATTCCTCGATTTCAATTAAGTAGTCTGCCGAAATATTTACTACTTGTAGAGAATTCCAATGGCGGCCTCTGTACATTTTCCTATAAGTACAAATAAATGTAGAGTCTGTTTTCAATATCACAATAACGCTTTTTTACTAAACGTACCTAGATAAACGTACCTAATTAGAAGGTAGGTACTTTTGACAAAAAAATATACCGAATACAGCTGAAAACTAGTATTTTACATGGATTGACTGCCTATATTATGTCCTCTATTAAGTCAAATATTTGAATATAATACCTTTTTCCAGAAATATTAGTTAAATAGTTTCCTGTAAAAGTGATTGGCTCCGAGCTTTGCTGATGCCAATTTGTCCCGAAACGATCGACTTCAATTATTTTTCGCAATTACGCTAGGTCGCGTCAAATTGATGATTTGATTGGCTTTATTGAAGCACTGAGGCAGCTCGTTGTGACATCGTTATGATGAATATTATGTTCGATCATGTTAGTTATTGCTTCACGCATGCATTCCCTGATTGGTTATTCAAATAAGTACCTAATAGAACTATCATATGTTACCATTTATGTTTAACCATTAGCGAGGCAAAAATCCTGACCTCGTGTTGGCAACTGCGAAATTACTAATGAAAAATGGGTCATGGCATGGAGATACACTAATTCTTCGTTATGTCGTCAAAACTATGTGTAAGTTTACGGAAATAAACCGCACCGCAGTTCTTCCCAAAATATTCCGATTATTACACTTCTCTTCATCGATAGAAGAAACACGCTATCTGCTAGACATAGGCCGCAAGGTTCATCGGCTCCCCAAGGATCACCGTCTTTAGTGACGAAAAGGCAGTTTGAGCATTGTAGACTTAGCTTTAATTGAGATATGAGTGTTGTGGGAAATAATATCCGTTTTACTTACTGGCCCCTCTTATCGCACTACGATTAGGTTCAACATGCAATGTATTTCACACACACGGACTTTTTTCGTATAACTCAACGTGTGCGGAAATAAATTTCCAAAGATAACTATCAAAGGCCAAAGTCCAAATTAATTGTATTCCGCTACAAATTGTCGGCGGTGATAGTTTCTTTTTACTATAAAGTTGTGTTTATAAATAGAATATCATAAAACCAAACGGTTTTGAACAAATTAACATTTATTTGTGTTATTTCTAAATAATAATGTTTAATACATAATATTTTAACTTCTAGTGTTTATATTAGGTTGTCTATCGGCTTCTTCCACTTCTGGGACCTCTATCTGAAAGGAGGCAAACCAAATCCACTTCGTAAGCTCATAGCAGACTGGTAGATGTCAGACGTTTCGTTTCGTTCAAAAGACAGTCATGATTAAGTAGTCTAAATATATATAATTCAAAGGTGACTGACTGACTGACTGACATAGTGATCTATCAACGCACAGCCCGAACCACTGGACGGATCGGGCTGAAATTTGGCATGCAGGTAGATGTTATGACGTAGGCATCCGCTAAGAAAGGATTTTGATCAATTCTATCCCTAAGAGGATAAAATAGGGGATGGAAGCTTATATTATTATGAAAGTCCGTCAGTTTTAAAGTTAGGATCTTCTATTTGTGTTTAGGCTGACGATTGAAAATTAATTTATGCGTGTTTCAGCGTTTTTGATAACTCCACCCAGAAGGCTTATAAAGGGGATGAAATTGTATGTGAAAAATCCTTAATTTTCGACGTAAAAAGTACAAAATTTGTTATCTGGGCTTATGATTGGAAGCTGACGCAACGGCTTTATTAGAATTTCAACCCTTGAGGGGTGAAAAAAGAGCAACATTTTGTTTTTAATTAAAGTTTTTATTTTTTGAGTCACCAAAAAGTATCAAAGTTAGTAAGTCGTTAGTTTTTTTTATTTCAACCCACAAAGGGGTAAAAGGGGGGATGAAGTTTTGCATTGTAGTTGTTCATTCGTTCACGAATAACAGCAGCAGGAGAGACCTTTTGCAGCAGTGCAAGTTAATAGCACACGTGACTTCGCGGCTGGCAGTACTTACCGTTTTGTAGGGACCTAGGTAAGCCGAAGATTATGGACTTACGGCAGGAGCAGAAAAAGAAAGTATGGCAGCCGCCGCTCCTGTGGGTGTCGCCCGCTCGCACCAACTTGCCGCAGCACGCGCCGCTGATGCGCGCGCTGCGTGCACTCAATATGGTGTCACAACAGATTGATTGCTTCAATTGTACACTGAGCGGATTCACACGGGCCGTATTTTGCGCAATTACTTTAGTTTGTCAAATTAATTAATTTATTCAAAACATACATAATTTAACTTTAAATATAACTGCTCTATTGTATTAGGTACCTAAACCTGTAATAATAGTTGTATGTGTTGTTCAAATAAATAAATAAAATAAATAAATTATGTATAGTAGAACGAGATAGAATGAGTAATTGTCGATATCGTATTTGATACCAACTAGATTTTTTTATTTTGTAGATTTCTTTTTTTTTTTCTCTTCTGCATTTCTGATCTTACTTTTGATGAATGAAGATGAAATCAAAAATGGCGCCGACGAAATTTTTTGGATTTTTAATCATGGGTGTCGTTTCCGTGGTTTTTGGTGTCGCTGATAGTGAAAATGAGGTCAAAATGAACACGGGGAAAATAGTTAACAGAAGCATAAAAAACCGTTTTCCTTTTTTTTCTACGGCTTTCCCTGACACAATTTTCACCCTGCGCCACTGTTAGGTAGAGGTGTATCTAATCCTACACCCACATTTCGCACATTTAGCTTAATCCCATCAACCGGGCACAAATAATACAATAACACTTTGCCCGTCCCGCAAATCGAACCCAGGACTTCATGCTCAGTAGCGTTTGCGACAACTCGAACAACGAAGCAGTCTCACACATGACCCATCAATATTTTCACGCGAACGAAGTCGCGGGCAACAGCTAGTAAACTAATAAAAAGAAATAGATTATTTCTACTATCACATGACGTAAAGACAGTAAAGATTAGACTCAGCTTGCGTTATCTCCAACAGAGTCAACTAAACAGTTAAGTTCGAAAAACATTCTCTAATATTAGAGAAAGTCTACAAAAACTACACTGACTTTCCGACAGATCAGCCGTGTCAAACTCAAAATCATTGATGGGCCTAATGCAAATAAATCGTAAAATCGGTGGGCCGCAAAACCCAACCAAAAAGAAGAATTTAAATTTCGTTGCTTATGTAGTGATACCGGAGCGGAGGGAAAACGTTTATTTCGTACTTAATTAGGAGTCAAATATAGAAGAATGTATTCAAATCATTTGCCAGATATTTGGCCTTGTTTTATCTTTTACTAAATTTTCTATTTTTTTTTTAATGTTAAGCGATCCTGTTTCTGGTCAAAAACTCACTCAAAATCATTGCAGGTCCTAAGAATACGGTATGTAACTTTATGTTTTTTACGATTTCTGACTTTTTAGTACTTTATCGGTGGTTGGTCTGGTAGAAGTTTATATTAAGTATTGGAAACAGAATCGACTAACATTAAAAATTTGTTCCTAAGACCCTTCTCATGTAACTGCAACGATAAAGGTAGCGCCCCTTCCTGCCTCGCTTACCGTTACTAGCCTGTGTAAGTGTTTTAGGTAAAAAATAAATGAATCAAATAAATAATACAGTAAATTCCATAAATTTAGAGATTCACCATAGTGTCTTTTTTCCAAACACATATTTTGACCACATTATCGATGGGACAGTAGTTATTTGTTAGACAAGTTGTTTTTTAACCGCATGCTCAATTTTGATGACCGAGCAAGCGACAGATTCTAAAATTGAGTCACGAGCGCAGCGAGTGATTCAAAACTTAGAATCTTGAGCGTTAGCGAGGGAATCAAAAGAGCACGAAGTGAAAAATCTTTGCACTCGAGGGCAACACGTAACTTTTCATCCCACCTCAGCGAGGAAATGAATAAACGCAAAAAAAGATTCGCATTATTAACAAATTAATTCAGTTAATTCTGTTGGCGTCAAATAAACTTCCTCGTCGCTAGATAATGAGTGGTCATTTTAGGTTTTTCACTTGTTTTCAAGTTGGATTCCTTGTTTTTAACCTAAGGTGTTTACAATATGGCGTAAAAAGAAAATGGCGCGCGCAAATCATATTATAAAAAGTGCACCAAGAAGGTTCCGAGTTCTTAACAAATTAAAAAAGAAGTTGTATGATAAATTCGGTACCATGGAGGTAGAAGTAAATAGGTTTAATGATGTTTTGAATTAACATGCTTAGTGCACACGATGTTCCAAATTCAAATTTACTTTACCCTCAAGATGGTAAAAACGGCTTTTGCACTCAGATTTCGAAGAGCAAAAATACTCTTTCCGAGTTGGGGGATGAAAAAATAATTACACTTGATATCAATTTCAGAACTCGATGTGACAATGGTAGGTATTTGACTAGATAGTAAATAGTTAGATAAACGCTTCTGTATGACAGCTCGTGTCACGTTAAATAACAGGACCACTTTACTTTTCAGAGCTGTACAGAATATTTCCTATCCCTTTGATGGAATTCGTTTGATAGAGTGCTCTTGTTACCTTCGTGTCATGCACAAAGAGACTGTTATGAAGTTTCAGTCCGTTTGACAAATTATTCCTGTCCTTCCTTCTTAATGAAATTTTGTACATCCATAGTTGTATGTGAATCGAGTAAAGTTGTTGTTCCGACTAGTATTGCAGGTTTTGCCGTTCTGGGTTCGAATCCCGGTAAGAGCAAATGTTTGTGGGATGAGCATGGACATTTGTCCCCAATTCATGGATGTTTATATGTATAATAAGTATGTATTTACAAACAAAAAAGGTATATTTGTAATATATCAACAATCTGGAGTCCACGACACAAGCCTTCCTTAGTGGCACTAGATGGCGCTGTGTGTTAATGTCCGGCGATATTTATTTATTTTATTTTTATTTTATTTAAATAAAATAAATAAATAAATAACCCTAAGAACGTAAGGCAGCGTCACTACGCCATTCGGGTCGTTAACCACTATAACCTTACTGTATACGTAATGAATCGATATATTCCGCTAACATCGTGAAAACACGTAGGTTTGCAAGATGGCCGATGTGAAAATTCTCAAAATTTCATCATAGGTGTCGTTTTCGGGATTTTCATGGGTACTGATAACCGATCAAAATGAAAATCCAAGTGGATTCTGCATTTTCGTTTTGACTTCATTTTTTTTAAGGATAACTTCGTCATTAACATTTATCGCCTTAGGTAGCAACATCATCATCTCAGCCGAAAGACGTCCACTGCTGGACATAGGTCTCCCCTAACTGTTGCCACATTGACCGGTCCCTTGCGACTTGTTAAACACCAATATGGAATAAACAAACTTAGACCAGGCTAGAGCGTGGAGTTTGGTGGAGACCAATATCATAAAATTCACGAGCAGACCAGACCAAACATAAGTGTATAGGCAGACTTACCAGTGAGCGAAGCGCCTAACGCACAGTTAAAATCTTACAAAAAATATTTGTATTAAAAAAAATTGTCAAAAAGTATGGTGTAGAAAAAAAACATGATCGCAATGATGGGGAGAACATGTGCCTTTCGGCTTCGTGAAGAGGTGTTTTACACCCTTTATGTACAGTCTGAGTACACAGGAATTATTGAAACCTTCCCGGGTAGAATCTGTCTAGGTACCCTCGGACCAATGCTGCCCTGACTAAGTTAGTAAGTACATAAGCTGTGTATTTTTTTAATTTTTTTATCAGGAACAATTAAATTGTGTTTGAGACATTACATACATCTTAATTAATTATATTAATGTAAGCGGTAGAGTCAAATGGTCGATGGTTCATTTCAATTCATATGTTAACCTTTCAGTCTTAAAGAATTATGGCTAAAGATCGCAATATCGGTCAATGACTTCCTAAATTTATTAAAGTTTTACTTAGAAATCCGAAAATAAGCCTGTCCAAGTCTTGATCTATCGTGATCTACTAAATATTTTCTTACTAGCTTCTGCCACGGCTTCGCTCGCATGAAGTTTGAATTAACCCATGGGATCTTACTACCTACCGGGATAAAAAGTATCCTATGTGGTTATCCAGATTATAAACTATCTGTGTTCAAAATGTCGTCCAAATCCGTTCAGAAAGTTTTGCGTGAAAGAGTAACAAACATCCATCCATACATCTATACTCACAAACTTTCGTATTTATAATGTTAGTAGGATGAAAAACTATACATGGTTCATTCGTTTTGGTTCGTACGAAAAGATATTAGAGAAAGGGTAATGACCGATATTGCGACCTTATCTGGCAGCAACTGTAGAAGATTTATACTAAACAGTACTAACGTTAACTTTAAAATAACGTTCTTCAACACAGCACATAAAATTGTCAATACATTCCAAGAGACTTGTTTTTTTTGCGAAAATCCCATGAATTTTGTAAGTTAAACATTCAGGACTTAATAAAATTTCCACCATGTTTAATGTACGAACGCGAACAAATCAAACTTGTTGTTGATACTGTAAGAACTTCTTCAAAGAATGGACTTTCTTCGCTACCATAATGTTATGACGAACTTTAATCAAATTTGACGTGAGCCCCTTATCCTGAGACTTCGTTACTTTTTAAGAAAATCCGGCGCAAACAACTCCTTCATGGGTTATTTACTTAAAGCTGGGGTTACCATGCGTCCAGAATTTTCCGAACCAGCCGGAGTTTCAGCTCAATGTCCACTGTGTCCAAAATTCGGGGGGTTAAAAGCTCGGGGTTTTCCAAAGATGAGATAGTTAAAACAGTTGATGGCATAAATAAAAATCCTTTGAATGAAATATTTAGCATCACTTGTTTTCTGCAACAGCTTTTTCTATTTAGATGTTGTAAATCGTTGTAAGAAAAATTGCTGCAAAAAAGTCATTCAACCGTGTAAAAAAGCCAGAATTAAGGCAATATATAAGTCAGCCAGCGAGCTTATTAAAGGAGTCCGGAACGCTACTTGACTTCTATTTTATTTTGCAATACACTTTCTCGAAAACTGGTTCTTTTTGCACTACGATTAGGTTCAAAATGCCTTTTTTTCTGTACGTGCGCGGAAAGTAAAAATGCCATAGTCCAAATTCGTTCAATGCCTATACTCGGCGGAAGCTGCAGATTAAAGTTCTCAGGTGTCATATACAACAGGCTTCGAAACCTTTTCATGTAGCTTGTAAAGATGAGGCATATATTTGAGTCTGGATAGGTAATATAGTTACACTGTTCACCCAATGTGATGTTCTATGCGATAACAATGTTGGAAAAATCAAATTCTACTGTATTGGCTTAGGTTAGGTTAGCTTACGTTAAAAGTCATTTTTAATTAACCGACTTCAAAAAGGAGGAGATTCTCAATTCTTCGGAACCTTTTTTGTTTCAAAAGGAAGGCCCCCCTATTACTCAGAGATGGCTGGACCGATTTGGATTATTTTTATTTCATTTGAAGGGGTATACTTCACAGATGGTTCCATAATCATCAAGTCAGGATCTGATGACGGGATCCTGGAGAAATAGAGAGAACTTTTAAAATTTCATAGGTTCACATGAATCGATTTGGGTTGTTTTCGGAAGAGTACTTTTTCGGAGTGGTCCCACTTCAATTTGGTGAAGATCTGATGAAGAACTTCGGAGCTAGGCAACGGAACTCCTCAATCAATGATAGCATATGGACTGCGATTGCTGAAATCACATGTCTGTCTGTATTTACACCAGTTCATAACAGAAAGTCAGGCCGGTACGTTGTGAAGGGAACCACTAAAAAGTGATTTTTAGCAAAAAATAAAACCGACTTCTAAAAACACAAAAAAGTGAAAAATAACTTTAGCTTCCGAGGTCGGTGACAAAAAAACTAAATTAATCAAAACAATGATCACCGTCTTCTGAAGCTAAAGTTATTTTTCACTTTTTCTGTGTTTTTATTCATAGAGCTTTAAATTGTAATTCTCTGAACTTAAAACCCGAAAAGATAACATTCTGATTTTTTTAACAGCAATCGATAGGGATTAAATGAATGGGCTCACGAAATCTAAAGATACTTAAATATGGTACCTATTTTTTAAGTTTTAGCTATTATCTATTCTGTGCTTGTACGCAAGTTCTTATTTTGTATGTGCTTGATCACTGATGATGATAATGCAGCTGCTTGATCGCTACTGAGTACTGAAGTACTTTCTACTGACCAGATAGGCCGTTAGAGGTCGCCCTTAAAATACGACTAAACCAATTACATTGAAATCATTTCCGGTGTGTCGTAAAAATAAATTAATAGATTGATTATTTATACGTCTGTGTAGATAAAATTACGTTCTAATGGGGCAGTTATATTGAAAGTATTGCCATATGGGTACGACGAATAGTAATTGATGTTTGAAATTGGCCACAGATATAGTTTTTAACCTGTAATCCTGGTTAAAAACTATATCTGTGGCCAACACATACGATACTTTTTATCCCAGTACTATTATGATCCCGTGGGACAATAAGCATGACGACAATGTCAAAAAATTACAAATCTATTTAGTCCGTCAGTAAGATTATTGAAAAATAATGGCTACGTATTTTTTTTTTTTGTAAATCAATGAATATTGACAAATATAAAACGCATCAAAACTCGCGAGTGACGTCAGAACTAGCAAAAATTATACCTAGGCGTGACGTATTGCGAATTTTAAAAGCGTCGTATCTTCGTCAATTTTGATTTACGTTACATATGAAAAAATACGCGTCAATTTTTTTTAATAATCTTCCTTACGGACTAATAGATTTTTTTTTGTTGTCTACCCTATTATCGAACGTAGACGAACTTACAGAAATAAGTGGTTCTGTATACGATCGCTCATGACCACAGGGAAACTATCTAGATATCACTTGTGGAGGCACTCCTGTAAAGCAATGATTTCTTGTTGTTTAAAGAAAATCTCGCTTGCTAGGGTAGGCCTAGGAAATCGCTTAGTTAATCCTTTTCACGAATTGATCGATTAAGTGCGAGACGTCGCTTTGTCGCGGCTTTCTGGCGTCGGTTCATGACGTCACAGCTTGCGAGGAAGCCTGGCACTGTTGCCTACGGAGACAAACGTGCGAGCTTATCCGTTGCTACGGGTTACAGGAGAGTTGACCTCAATGGGAACAGTTTTTTGTGAATGAAGAAATAGTTCATAATTTGGTTTTGATCTTTAACAAAGAACTAAGTTTTTAGGAACTACATAGGTTCGTTGTTGGTAGTTATTTAAAAAACTTATAGCAGTTACAGCGAAGTGAAAACATTCGAGTAGTTAGAATTAATATATAGTTTTCTCTTCCCTGTTATAGAGAAGAGGCCTGTGTCCTAGCGGTGGCATCATTATAGGCTGATGATTTACGCTTATGTTATGATTTGCTTATATGTATAAAATTATTAAAACGGCATAAACAGAGAATCAGCTGCAGAGACAACACAAAAATACACATTTCACAACAAAGTCACACTTCAAAGTAAAAGGTACTTAACTAACGTTTTCTTAACTGGACACTATTCGTAAATAAATTAAGCTCAACATCGCAGCATCCAGGCATCCCATGAACATTTTAATTTTGACATCAGGATTTAAGTAAAAAGAAAAAAGACCGTCCATAAGGTATATAAAATCAAACAAAAAATAACTAACTAAGTACTTTTTCCTAATTAAACAAAGTAAGTTTAAAAAAAACTGTGTTTTCGTCTGACTATTACTACATAATATACAATATCGACGGCTGGTAATTGGTAACGCCAAACCTGTCGAATGATATTGAGTTTCAATCCGCAGTCTGATCAGCCATCATTATCATCCTGATATTCAATTAAAATCCATTGAAACCTTTTCTATTCGCGCCGATTTTTCAGTAAAATGGCGACGGCACGGCGGCGCTCTCTGAATCAGACGTTAGCAAGGACGGATGTGAAATGGACATCACATATTGCAAAGAAAATCAATTGCCACATGTCTTGCGGAGCTTCACGGGAGGATTTGGCTATTTCTTTTTTTTGTGTTCGTTATTGTCAGGACAAGGTTTATGTGAAAGATCATTTACATATTTTTCTTTATGTTTTCTTCATTAGTATAATTATTGTAGCCGTGCTAAGCCGGGAGAGGCCACTAATGTTTAAAAATATGCTATTACCCTTAAATTCTTCTACCTTACCAGATGATGACTAGGAATATTACTGGGGAAGCTTTCAGCAGAAACCGCCATTCACAGTTTAAAAAAAGGACAAAATGAAAATTAATGGTCATTTCATATAACATTTTTTGATGCCAATCTATCCTGTTTCTAATACTGAACAAGAAAACATTTCGAAAATTGCAAAAATCGTTTTCCCTACATTTTGGTCGATAAGACATGTTTTTTTATTTATATTTATGCGTACTATTTTGTATTTGAACATTTAAAAAATGTAACCTTCTACGAAAATGTCGCTACTGAATTTCGAAAAGTGCGTTAATATTTATGTAAGTAGGTACAGTAAACTCCCTGTCATTGCTAAAGGTAGCTTATATTTAAACTACGAAAAAGGTTTACCCTCAAGTCCAAATGGCACCGTCCATATAAAGTAACTAGTTGGCCCACGCAACTTCGTCTGCGTCACATAAGAGAGAAAAAGCTCACAAAGGGAATAAAATTTCCCCCGATTTTGTAACATTTTTCATTGCTGCTCCGCTCCTATTGGTCATAGCGTGATGTTATATAGCCTATAGACTTCCTCGATAAATGGACTATCAATGGACATTTTTCAATTCGAGCAGGTAGTTCCTGAGATTAGCGCGTTCAACCAAACAAACAAACAAACTCTTCTGCTTTATAATATTAGTATAGATTGACGAGGACTTGAAGTCAACGCTCGACGGCTGAACCCATTAGTGACTCTGTCAGCATTGCTACGACCGTCAAAGGCGTAATAAACTTACGAGTATTAATTACCATGTTACGTATAGGGCAACGAATGTCCCATTAAATTGCTATTAATTAGAGAGTTGAATCGATAGTGGCGTCACACACGTTTTGTTCATAATGCTATCACGGAGCGTTTTTACTAACATTTTAATCTTTTGCGGCTATTTAAAGTCATCTCTGAATATGAAAGAAGCGGTAATTCAACCTTATCATCAGATGATGATAAGGTTGATTTACCACTTCTTGACTTCTTGTCGAGTCGGCTTCAGTCTAACCGGATGTAGCGGAATACCAGTATTTTATTTACATGGAGCGACTGCCTACCTGACCTCCACAGCCCAGTTAATAGTGGGTAATACGATACCACTAGGTAAGACTGGTTATAAGACGTTTTGGACTACCTGTAACGACATGCGGTCATTCAATCTATTAGCCCTTATTCCAATTAATTGAAATTTGGTACAGCTTATCCTCCTAACTAACATTATTCATCAATGACTTCTGGTATGTCAAGCACTAATCCAGCTTTGAGAGACGTCCCGAATACTATCAGTGTAATATAGAGCTCCTCTGTACGATATGCCCCACCTCCTTTCTCATTGTGTATGTTGTATTAGGTATGTGCGCAATCTTTCTTTGAGTGCAACGATAATAATTGACATCAAAATGTACAAAACCATTTATATTTTTTTAGTTGTGCTGAAATGATTTCATTGCATCTACTAAACATTGCATTGGAAAAAGTGTACATCAACTCCATAGATCGATCATTCAAGACGAACTTAGACTTTCGATTTCAAGGATTCGCTTTTAGGACGTGATGGATGTCCCCCATCAGTGAAGGACAAAGTTGACAGTTAGACACGTCACTCAGTGCGTTAAAAGCTGCCGTCTCAGAGTGCTATCATAAATCACCGATAGTCTCTATTACAGTTATGTCAGCCTGCAGCTATTTGGGGCGCGACTAATGCAACTGTCAACAATCTTGTTGCGACAGGTCTCACTCTTGACGTTCTAACTAATCCATTAGTAGCGATTCCCGCTATTGATAAATAATCACAGTATGGGTTAACATGATTTTCGCTCAAAATATATGGGGACTACTGATAGCTTTGCTATCGCGGTTTTGATTTTAAGAAGAAAGTTTGGTGGTCTGTTTGACGAATACAGTCGAAAAATACTCGTATTTATTTATTTCAAAAAGATAAAAAGATAAAGTGTTTGAAAATTTAAAATATTCTAAATACTTATATGATATTCTTTAAAATACATGAAAATAAAAGTTTAAGAAGTGACAATGTTGGTGAATACATCAATTTTAATTTTCAGGGGAATTTAAGGGCTGTGGGATTAGGCCTGAAACTACGTCTCACACTGCAGTGAGGGCTAACCGGACAATAATGGACAAAACTACGTCTCACACTGCAGTGAGGGCTAACCGGACAATAATGGACAAAACTACGTCTCACACTGCAGTGAGGGCTAACCGGACAATAATGGACAAAACCCCGTTGTATGTTGCAAGAAGGTGCTGGACTGGGAATGCAGTATTGGGCTGAAGCAGCTTATACAGCGGTTTACCTAAAAAAGCATTCCCCCACCAAGGCAGTCATGGGTACAGCACCTGAAGAAAAGTGGACGTCTAAAAAGGTGAATGTTGCACACTAACGTATTTTTGATGAAAATGCCAGAAAGCTGGATCCCAGAAGTAGGAGATTTAATTTTGTGGGAAATTGCGAAGAAATGAAAGGCTGCATATATGCTAATGCTAGGAATACACTATATACAATTTTTACTACAAAATATGTTTCTAAGTACTAAAACTGTGTCATATGATGAAAATAAAAATAATGATGTTAAAGTATTTGATACATCTGGGTTATTGAGTGAAGACAGTACTGTACAACCAAATACAGTACAATTATCACCAAAACTAGTATCTGAGCCTCTCAGACTGACCAGGGCAAAGTAAATACGTCCATAGATGATATTTTACCTTCAGATGGCACAAGGAATCCTCGCAGACATACTATGTTCAGTTTGGATGTAGAGGAGGATTCAGAGAGTGCGGATAGTTGTTCGTCCGATGTAACTTACATTCCGAGGAGGTCGAGCGTGGGCTGCGGGACTGTTCGAAAGAGATACCGTGGCCCCGGAACGAAAAAGGCGAGGAAGGAACATGGATGGTTTTTAGTCAGTAAAAGTCTGACACTCCCTTCCGCTCCGCCCAGAGTGGGAGTGGTCATTTCATGATTTCCCACCCGAAACAGAAAAAAAGGGAGGTCGCGCGTTGACTCTGAGGACAGTGAGCAGTCATTGTATCAAGACGCTCCTGAAGCAGAGTATGAGAGAGGCTGACAGAGATAATGTTAGAGGAGCTGCCAACTACGCTGGAGGAGGCATTGAGTGGCAGTGAGGCTAAACAAGGCAGTGAAGCTATCGCAGATGGGTATAACTCTTTCATCTATAATTATATACTAATATTATAAAGCTGAAGAGCTTGTTCGTTTGTTTATTTGAACGCGCTTATCTCAGGAACTACTGATTTAAATTGAAAAAATGTTTTTGTGTTGGATAGTCCATTTTATGAAGGAAAGTTATAAGCTATATAATTTCACGCGACAACCAATAGGAGTGGGAGTATAAATGAAAATTGTTGCGAAAACGGGGAATTTTTATATATTTTCCCCGATTACTCGAAGTTGGCTGGACCGATTTTGATTTTTCAAGTCGGGATACTGATGATGGGATCCTGGATAAATAGAGGGAACTCTTTAAATTTTATAGGCACACAAGAAGCGATTTGGGTAGTTTTATAGGAAGAGTACTTTCTCGGAGTGAACCCGTTTCAATTTGGTACAGATCTGATGAAGAACTTCAGAGATAGGCAACGGAACTCTTCAATAAATGATAGCAAATGCACTGGGATTGCTGAAATCTCATGTCTGTCTGTTATTTACACCAGTTCATAACAAAAAATCACGCCGGTACCCTGTGAAAGGGTAAGCACATATGAACCACTAAAAAGTAAAAAATAAAAAAACTATTTTGCAATAAATAAAATCGACTTCCCACAAAAAATTTAAAAATAACTTTCAGAAAGTGGTGATAAAAAACTAAATCAATCAAACAAAGGTCATCTCTTTTATGTGACGAAGACGAAGTTGCGTGAGTCAGCTAGTTTAAATATTAATGCTGTTATTTACAGCCCAAATAGTACTTACCATCGTAAGTAATAAAAAAATAAATCATATTTTCCTCATCCATGGTCCGGAGCGAGACGGAATGGGAAGCCGTCGCCTCCTTCTGCGAAGCAGTCATGCTAGCGAAGGAGGTGGCGGAACGAGAGAGGGAGAGTCCTCTCTTCCCGCCGCGGGAGACGCACCGGGCGTCGGGGGCCACGTGGTGGCTACCGGCCACCGTAGATGCGGGCCTGTGGACGGTTGGCTATGGGCTAGCTAGCCGTCCATCCGTCGGCATAACGTCGACGACAGGCGGTGTCGACGGCGCGTTCGTGTTCCACGCGCGCCTCAAAGAGATGTCAGCATAAGGGGAGGGGCCCGCAAGGGCCCAAGCCTGCCGGGGTTGCGGGCCTGTTCGTAACGCGGCCCCGGAACATAAAGGGCGAGGAAGGAACATGGATGGGTTTTAGTCAGTAAGAGTCTGACACTCCCTCCCGCTCCGCCCAGAGTGGGAGAAGTCATTTGATGATTTCCCATCCTAAAAAAAAAAAAAAAAAAAGCCTTTGCGGGCAAAATAGCGCGAAATGAGTGGTTACGATTGATTTACAAAAAAACTATTGATTGGATTAAAAAACTAAAACAGTATCATGCTAATATATTGCTTGTAGAATTATTTGACAAAAAATCAGAATGATCGCATGCATATTGGTATGTTTTTTATTGCTTGAAAGATATTTTTAGAGATAAGTTCGTGATTTATTTTTATCGAGCCAAATTAATTGTATTATGTTTTCAAAACAGTATCATGCTAGCATATATCCTGAAGAATATCATATATTTTTCTGATCTTGTATAAAGCAGTGAATCATATACTTTTAGTAATGTTACGAGCTGGGTATGAGATAAATTAATTACTACCGATTAAACAACACAATAACTTTATTAATCACAAAACAATCAAAACTTAATCACAAATACACTACTGTTTACTATTCACTTAGATATCGCACTTGTAGTTCACTTCGATTCGCTTCGTTGTGTCGCTAAAACAAGACTGCCGGTCGCGGCCCTGAGCGCTCTATTTATACTCGCCAACAGACACACCAGAATAACCACGAACATTCGAGAGGGTCATAAAAAAAAACACTAACAAAAAATAGCAGGTAGATACAAAAAATAGAGGTACCTACTAAAAACAAGTAGGTATAACCTACTTGTACAAAACAAGCAAATATGAACCCTAGGCGTACGGTCGAAATTCTAATATCTTTTTATAAATAGGTCGCGAGTTTGTACCTACCTAACTTTAAAACTAATAATAATAGAATGCTCTCGAACTTCTAACGTACGCACACTGTAATCGCCGACTTTCTCGAATGTTCTAGTAGGTCCGATGTAACAGTAATTATAAAACTCGCGTTTAGCTCATGTAGTGCCTTAAATGAACATTACACATCCGCCCTGGCGCTAATTAATAGGAACTATTAATATTTGAGTTCAAATACGTCGTGTCGATATAATAATGCAATTGAGCGTATTTTGCACGAAATGTTAACACAAGAATTCTACAGAGCACTTATTTGTTCTACGTTGTTTGCATATTCGCTGTACTTAAGGGGCCGGCGGAGCATGCGTTTTTCATACAAACGTTATACCAAAATAATATGAAAATCAAACATATTCTTAAGATAGTGTGTATATGTTACTGTAAAAGCCCGAAGTGCAGTAAATCTTAAAATTTCCCAGTAAAACCTAAGTTTTACCAGCTTCAGTGGTAAATGTCCGAAATGTTCTATGATCATCGTTAATTTTTGACATGTACCAACATACACTTGGTAAATCTTAAGATTTACCCCAGAGAAGCGGTAAATGTTAAAAAATTGTCAAATCAAAACGTGTCAGATTACTGTGGCGTGCTCGCGAGCACTCTGCAGCCCCACACAAAAGCGTGCTCGCCTCCACGCGCTTCATTCGCTCGTTTTGCTCGTACACGAAATTGAATATAATAAAAAAAAAATGGTGAAATCAGGCATAACCTACGTTTGTTACGAAGACTTGTTTAACGTTCTCGAAGAAATACACGTTACTGTTGGAAGGAAGGACAAGGATGATAATGGAATGTTACCGCAAGTATAAAAATTTAACAATTGAGGCTATTAAGACCTATTTGAGACTTTGCTAACGATGCCTAAAGAAACAGAAGTGAAATTATAATGATGCGATTGATTAGATATTAATAATAAATAAATGGTCAAGAAATTCTCACACGATAATAAAAGTAATAATATTAAAACTGTTTCATCATAAATATAATTAAAACTAAGTAAAGCTTTGACTGACCGATAATTAAAATAAACGATTAAGAAATAGTCATTATTTTAATCCCATAACCAACATTAACCAAACATCATTGGTAAATCTTAGCATTTCCCAAACGCTGCTGGTAAAAGCCCGAAATATTGTCTCTTTTTTATAAAATTCGGACATTTACCAACTCATGCTGGTAAATCTTAGAATTTACTGGGAAATCTTAAGATTTACCGTACTTCGCGGTTTTACAGTAACATATATATTTCGATTGTATTATAGAATATCTATGTTCCTTAATAAATATTTTGATAGGAAAATTATATAAAGAGGAGATATGAGGAATTTAAGTCTCATAACTCTTGTTTAAATCAGTGTACATTCAAAATATGTATTTGGAAACCTGTATATTCTGTAATCCAATCAAAATAAATACACATTACCTTAAGAATATCTTTGATTTACAAATTATTTTGGTATTACGTATGAACTTCGCATGTTCCGCAGGCCTCTTAAATATTTTGTTTCATCGGGCATTTCTCTTGTTTGTTTGTCGCGGATTTCTCTGTTTAATTTTCATAATTCAATTAAAGTAAAATGTTATTTTCATCCTTCTTCTGAATCTAAAATGTAGAGTCAGTGGAAATCCTGTCAAAGAGTCCTGAACCAATCTGAGTCCGGAATCCATGAAGAAATTAATGTGGAACTAATAGCAGTGTTATTGAATGAAACTTTCCACTGCCTGACATTTCAAGAGATAACATCAATCAAAGATCAAGAAGAATCTGATTTAAGATGGGTACTATAGAGAAGAGGCCTTTGCCCAGCAATGAGATAGTTATCAGCTGGTTATTATATTATTTTTTACTATAGAGAGTGTCCGAGCGATCCGGCGAGTACATCACTCACCTTCGGTTTGCCGACGATATTGTGGTCATGGCTGTGACCATGGAGGACCTCAGTACAACGCTCGATGACCTCAGTAGAGCTTCCGAAAGAGTGGGTCTAAAAATGAACATGGACAAGACGAAGGTCATGTTGAATGCCCATGCCACACCCATTCCTATCAAGATCGGAGACTCTACACTCCAAATTGTAGACGATTATGTATACCTAGGACAAACGGTCCAGTTAGGTAGGTCTAACTTCGAGAAAGAGGTCAATCGTCCGACATTGTCTGCAGACGAAAGTCTATGACCAGTGTGTGTTGCCAGTGATTACATACGGGACCGAAACGTGGTCGCTCACAATGGGCCTTATCAAAAGGCTTAAAGTCACCCAAAGGGTAATGGAGAGGGCTATGCTCGGAGTTTCCTTGCGTGATCGAATCAGAAATGAAGACATCCGCAAGAGAACCAAGGTCACCGACGTAGCCCGAAGAATTGCAAAACTTAAGTGGCAGTGGGCTGGGCACATTTCTCGCAGAACGGATGGCCGTTGGGGCCGAAAAGTTCTGGAGTGGCGACCGCGAACCGGAAGACGATGCATTGGAAGACCTCCCACTAGGTGGACCGATGACCTGGTGAAGGTTGCGGGAATCCGGTGGATGCGAGTCGCAAGGGACCGGTCAATGTGGCGACACTTGGGGGAGGCCTATGTCCAGCTGTGGACATCTTTCGGCTGAGATGATGATGATGATAGAGAGAGTCAGACGTTTCATAAAAAATGATACCGTGTCTCAGTGACTCCTTAACGAAAAATTACATAATCACCAAGTTTGACACGACAGTTTATAATAGTATTGATCCTCTCCATTCTATAAATATTTAACGTACTGGTGTCTCGTACTTGAAAGGCTTACTCAACTCAAATAAATAAATGTATGATTTCAGTACCAAACATTCGTGTATCAAAGCGTCGAACAGGCGCCCCGTCAGCCAGCGCGCTTGCCCAGTCACCCTGAGGCTGCTGCATTGAAGCATTCAGCATTCTATAAGTGCCTAGCGTACGTGCTGCTCGGACGGCTCGTCTCTGCATTCCGGGTGCTTGTCTGAATACCACGCATTCTGATAGCGAGGACTGCGAAGAATTCTGCATCTTATTGGGAAACGCCACCCATGTGTAACAGGAAATACCTGGCGATCCTCAGTATGATCTTCAAATAACATTTCACAGTATAACCGTCGTAGAACAGTTTGGAGAAATATAAATATAATTTGGGAGCGACTCGATTACCTATACTTATACTTAAAGGCAAAGTCATATCATGTTGGTTTTGTTAAGGTACTCGTACATACTGGTGGAATATCATAAATTCGAGATACTAATGATATGTAATTGATTTAGGCCGTTTTTGCAAACTTGCGCTTGACCAAGTTTGAAAGCAGGCTAATAACATGAATTACTTTTATACAACGACACGATAAAAAGACCCGTTTCATTTGCTATTGCATATTGAACCGCAAGTAAAGGTACATAGGTATACCTTTTCTACCAAGCCCTACCACAAAATACGCAAGTTTTCACGTACCTATGAAAGACAATGTCATTGTTATAAATCCGCTGAAAAGTAAAGAAACGTAACGAAAACTCAGGACAAACAAACAGGTCCTGAAAAATAGATGAAGCCACTCCTAATACAATATGCGGGACTCATATTTAATTCACAGAAGACCCGGTACAGCAGGTACAGGTACCGTACGTGATAAAAGACTAATGGAAGGGTTACGACGTGGCTGCGACGGAGGAATCTATGTTAACTCGACAAAATAAAAGGAAATTTATTGAAATATGTGTTATAATCACTAGAAGCAATTTTCCTAACCTACCTTAACTTCTGTTATTGTTATAAAACGAGAATAGGATAGATGAAAGGCAGAATAGTTACTCCAATTAGAACATCTACCTTTAGTAGTATGTAGTATTCCAGTTAGAACAGCGAGACATGCTCAATACTTACAACATCTGTAGAATCTCGGGCAAGAAAATGTGTTCGGTGTGGCAATAAAATGCGCTTTCGTTGAAAACTGAAAGAGCACGTGGGGAAATTATTGTCTGCGATCTTTATAGACAAACCCGTCAAATAATTATTGCAAAGTTTTATTTAAAAGAAAACATGGTCCATTGAAGCAAACGCTTAATCTCACATTTTTCAGATTTTCCGACAGAATTCCTTTTGGAAAATGCAAAATTATAAGTCCATCGTTTTTATAGGAATTCAATTCAATAAATTAATTCCCTTTTAGGGATTCCCTGGCTGAAGACCTTACTCTCAAGGCATCTACAGGATAGTCCGGTTAATCAGAATCCAGCCTCTTGAGTAGACCTGCGAGATGACACGCTGAAATAAACAAAAAAAAAAAGCAAGGAACGTAAGCCTCGGCATTCAATTTTCTGTGAAATAAAACTGCGTTTCATATACAAACACAAATAGGCACGCACTTATTACGTCACTGTTATTCTTTCAAGATAAAGCAAAATGTTAGAAACAGTGATAAGAAACGTGAAACGGTATCAGTTTTTACGATTACTGTTGGTAATTTCATCATAAAAGTAACTATTGTTACGACTACGATATTATGTATGTGGTTAATACAGTAATGTGTTTTATTGTTTTAGTTTTAAAAGGTAGGTAATCATTTTAAAAGGTTTCAAGAAAAATGTTTATTTTAAACTGAAAATAACGTAGCAGTAAGCGCGTATCCAAAAATATACTTTTGGCAATGTCGCAAATAACTGTCCTATTTCAATGAATTTGACAATATTACTGTATTAAAATAAGAAATAAATATGGCTAACTAGTAAACTAGAATATGTATAATGAATTCTAAATAAAAAACTGAATTTGATGTTGTAACCGTTTTAATTGTAGAAAAGGCGTTTGGAAAGTTTTCAAATAGATTTTTTCATCTAAAACGAATTATTCGGTGTTAGGATATTAAATATTGCTTTTAATTATCAATATTTTAGTATTTATCTACTCTTGTTAGCCGTATTTCTTATTTCCATTCAGTAATATTGTGAAATAAATAAAAACAGTTACATATTTGTCAAATTTCGCGAGGTTGCCAGCTTTCTGAATGCCCCTTCTTCAGGTGACTACATGAGCTAAATTAGCAACTCTATTTGTGGTGGTACAAACTTCGTCGGAGAAATTGTTGGAATAAAGTTCAAATCAGCTTACACTACAAAGTGGTTGTTACGTCAGGCACTACGGGCCAAATAGTGCGAAATGAGTGGTTTCGATTGATTAAAAAAATAAAACACTGTGATGCTATCATGTTGCTAAAATCTGAATGTTCGTATGTTTTGTATGGTTTTTACTCGTTAAAAGAATTTTTTAGAGTAAAGTTCGTGATTTTTTCTTGTCGAGGGTAATTAATTGTATTATTATTTCTAAACTCTATCATAGTAGCATAATTATATCCTGAAGAAGATCATATATTTTTCTGGTTTTGTTTGTTGCAGTGAATCATATACTTTAATTCAGGCATTATAAAACTCGCGTTTAGCTCTTCGAAGTTTACACAAACGACTCCGCTCAGGAGGTTCTACTCTCTAAGCACGAAACCCGTAGTTTTGGCCGAAGTTACCGTTGATTCCTACTACGGACATACGATTCGTTAGTTGCCCGAACTGATAATGATTGTCGTCTGTCATTACTCCCAATGTGTTTACAAAAATATTAAAGAGAAGGTTTCATATTAAAGTATGTAAGCTACTTTCTGACGGATCCCGTTTCTTCGTTGACGAAGTTAGTGAGTAGACCCCATGACACAGAATTTTCAGTAGGTAACAGTTTTCTAGTACGAAACCAATTTACTTTGGGACAGCTGACACTGTGGCTTTATGTCGCCAGATGAGAAGCAATAGCATGGTCCATGTGAAAAATTCCATTTGCAAGTTCCAGTTACCTCCACTACGAGGACAAAATTTTCATTAAAACACTATGAAATTCCAATATGAATCATGTATGAATGTTTGTATTCAATTTCTCTACTTGTGCTCACTTTTCTGTTGGAAATTTACTTTGTTATCATATTCATAGATTATGCAGATACTTAGCAATTCAGCATCTCTCTCTACTTACTTTGTATGATTGTTTTCTGAATTAGTTTTCTAAGGGATTCTTAGTAGCCATCCCTAGTTATTGTTACTCATACATAGTAAGTTATAAATAAATAATAGTTATTTACAGTTTCTTAGCTATTATGCCCGCTGCAGCATTTGTGTAGGTACATAATCGATGAGCAGTTGAAATGCCGCAAAGTTTAACAGATGAAAGGACCTGAGGCGGCTGGCCCTGGACAAAATGACGAGCTATCAGCTATGGACGAAATACAGAACGGGGTAATGCTGGAAAAACAAATGTTTTGAAGTGACGTAAGGTACCGAAAAGTTTACGTCAATCCTCTTAAACATCGTTGCAGAAATAGGAAAAGCGATTTACAACCGGTTGCAATTTTTCTAGCCTAGCAACAGTACTGCGTTTTAAAATTCGTTCTTATAAGAATACCAAAGACGCTCTACACTCTAGCTAGAGTGTCTCCCAGATGGAAGACACTCCTTATACGAACGAATTTCATACTAAAACGAAAACTAAATTGGATTGTATCATGTCAATCTAATTTTCGAAGTTTCCGTCAAAGTGATGTACAGACTGATATCATGCAATAAAAGTAGCTCTAAAGGCTGAGTAGATACCTAACTGTAAGAATAAGGGATGTTTTGTCCGGTATCTAGTGCTTACTTTTTCGACACAATAACACTAAGGCTTCTCCTAATAAATTGGCGAATTGGTGGACAAATAGATTTTTTTTTACCCAAAAGAACGTCACTTGGCTAAATTTATTCGCCAAGTGACGTTTTATTTGGCCCAAAAAATAAAACAAAACTATCTATAGTTTTTTTTTATACTGAACTGGTTTTTTTAGTGAATCTTGCAAATTAATCATTTACATTCTGTTATTTTGAGCGAGTAACACGAATTTACCGCTGCAACTAGATAGACAGAGAAAATTCAGACTTATAGCCATGGTCGTAATAAGTTTAATATCGAACGTGATCATCAAATATGTATAAACGTGGCATATAACACTGGCAGAAACAGCTGGCCCTCAATGGAAAAGAAAAGTCATCAATAAATAACCAATCACTGTGAAAGTTTTTTTTAGAGCTTTGTTAGACCGGACTGCTCGACAAGAAACATAAACAAGTTTTATTAATTACTCTAGAACAACATATTACAACTGTACTTATTTTGTTTGTTACAACACAGAGCAGATTCTCGATTGTTCAGATTTCAGAAGGTATTATTAATACGTACTTACAAACTGAAAACAGAATACCCGAGAGTTATTCCTCGACGGCATATAAAGGAAAGTCAGAGGCATGGGCAGTATAAAAATTCTGACACCACTGACACGAGAAAGAAAAATAACACAAACTTCATCACCTTATGACTTTCTTGATTCCTATACTTATTTACTCACGACAAAACATTTATGAATAATGCCCATTTGACACAGCAGCTAAATTCAGTGACCATTGGAGTATTGGCACAGGGAGGAATTTTTTAATGCCACCTGGAGGGAAAGTACTCGAAATACTCTGTGAATGCAGATTTGTTTTTATTTTAAAATAAAAGAATGTCTCCTTTGAGTAAAGTTTGCTATCTCCAGTATTTAGAGTACATTCCCTCCGGAGGCCTAGTTCTGCTATTTTAATAAATTCGTCACTCCAAAACGATTCAATTCCCATCCCATTGTCATTTTGCTTAAAGTTCGTAATCTGCTAAATTCACAATGGTCGATCATTGGTCGGTCAGTGGTCTCGTAATAAAATTATGTTTTGAGAGGCTCCCTGGTGCATGCTCTTTGCCGACGACATTGTGCTAGTTGCCGAGAGTGGCCTAGAGGCCCAGAGCAGATTGGAGGTGTGGTGGCAAAGACTGGAGAATGTTGGCCTGAAATTAAGTAGAACCAAAACGGAATACTTGTTTTGTGATTTCGGCGGTCTCTCCAGTCCTGTGCCCATAACCCTTGCCGGAACGCCCATACCGGTCTGCTCCGATTTTCGGTACCTTGGGTCGCTTATTCAGAGAAATGGCGAAGTAGACCGGGACGTAACGCACCGGATCAACTCAGGATGGATGAAATGGCGACAGGTCACTGGAACAACTTGCGACCCACGGATGCCCCTCAAGTTAAAGGGGAAAATCTACAAGTCCGTGATTAGACCTGTCGTATTGTATGGATCAGAATGCTGGGCTGTGAAGAAGATGGATGAAAAACGATTGCATGTAGCGGAGATGAGAATGTTGAGGTGGATGTGTGGAGTGACAAGAATGGATAAAGTAAGAAATGAATATATTAGAGGAAGTTTGAAAGTGGCACCTGTTACTGAAAAATTGAAAGGAAGTCGTTTGGCTTGGTATGGACATTTGTAATGAGGAGGGATGAAACGCATGTGACTAAAAGAGTGATGGACATAAGTATTGATGGATGGAGGGGGAGAGGAAGGCCAAAGAAAAGATGGATGGATTGTGTAAAGACTGATATGAAAGAGAAAGGAGTAAATGATGCCGTGACGTCTAACAGGGGAGAATGGAAGAAGAAAACGTGTTGCGCCGACCCCAAATAAAATGGGACAAGGGCAGGAAGATGATGATGATGATGATGATGGCATTGTCGTATTGCCATTATTATAAAACCCTTAGTACAAATGGTTTTCGAAATCTACTACTAAATGCGAACATGTATTCATGCCAGATTTCATGTAAGAGATTACCATTCTATGACATTTCTTTCAATGGATTGTCAGTGGTTGATCATTGAGAAGTCACAGTAACAAACTTGTCAAAACTTGACAGAACTTGACCATCATGAAATCAATGATCGACTATTTTGACACTATTTTAATAGCAGAATCGAGGCCCAGGTGGCATTGTAAAATTCCACCCCGTAAAAGAGACAAAAAAACTGTTCTGAAATGGTGTATCACTTCATACGCTTTCAGGTACATGGTAGGCACATTACGCAGATGAAAATAAATCAGTGCACATAGTTACGTGCTAGTATTGGTATTGCGACACGAATGGATCCGATGCGCTGAACACTCAATTAAAAACGTGCGCTTTTATGAACACTAATTGGTGCATTGATTTTTATGAGTTACTTAAATTGTGTGCTAGAGACCCGCCACTTCGCAGGGGTTAAATGTAATGTTGCCATGTTAAAACTAACAAATAGCTGTAGTGTATATAAGTATTATATAAATGTATTGTCTATTAATCTATGCAAATAAATAAGATTGAGGTGTCAGAGTATATTTGGTAGATTTTAGATTATTTCACACTAAAATTTATATCCCAGAAAAACTTCTGCACGGTGAGTTAGTAGTCTTATGATATGTACTATGTATAGATTAGATGTATGCAACAAATATATAGACTATTTCGGACTACTTCTTCTCAGCTACACCGCTGCTACGACAAAGTTAAGACGCCACGGAGCTAAGACTTATCTACGACGCAACTACGATGCGGCTACGACGAAACAGTCGCTTGAAGACTAAAATCGTTGAGTATCGAAGGTTTGTGTAGCCTTGTGTACGAAGGGGCTTAGACAATGCCGCGACTTCTGTCATATTTCATAATGTTACCAAAATATATGCAGCATCTCCTGTCCTGCCCGTCGAGTACAATATCTCAACATCCTTCCAAAACTAATATGAGGTAGCTGCCTAGCTCCATACTGTAGAACAGCATGAAACCCACCGGCAAGAGAAGAAGACAACAGTCGTATTTTCATATCTAGACACATCTTCCTATAAAAACTATGTAAAGAAATACATTTTGACAATGATAGCAAATAAAAAAATCCCGTGGTACCTGCAGCTACTGGTAGTAACAATGGTAAAACTTATACACAAGACACCCCTACCCTATACCCTATACACTAGTATTAAGTCATCTTGCCAGGCCTTTTCCAAACTGAACTACGTTGGGTTGGCTATCAGTCTAACTCAGTGGTTCCCAACCTTTCTTAGGCCAGGGACCACTTTGGTATGTTCTTTGTTAACAGGGACCTAATGGTCCTGGTTAAACATGGACACCGACAGGATTATAACTAGGGGAGTGAATCTATAACTCACACTATACAAAAATTGGTCAAAAGCGATCGAATTGAGCTCGAAAAATATAGCAATCATTTAGTATGAGATTCTAAAAAAAAAAGAGATTTTGCCTCTGATAGGTTCAATTAGGCTGTGTTGAGCTTGCACCTTCTGAGCAAAAAACTTCTTTGTTAAGAATAACATTTTAATCTTTCGCGGACCGTAGTCGAGACTCCTGCGGACCACAGGTTGGGAACCAGTGGTCTAACTGGATGCAACTAAAGAATGCTCGTCTGAGCGTCTGCCGATCTAACCCGCACTTGCAAAGTCAATGTAAACATACCAACAATTTATTTTCTAGTTCTTTTTTCAAAAGTGCTATGGAAGTTGTTTGAGTTTTACCTTAGGAGTTTTACTATTAGAACACAATATGTTTTATTATGCTATACCTTCTGTGAATGAGAGCCGAAATGAATCTTCTAGATACCGTCTCCTGATTGCTTGTAGAAAATGCAAATCAATTTGGTGTTGCTAACTCCGAAGTTCACCTTGCTGCTGTCGGTGACTGTTCGTAACGTCGTCGGACGGAGTCATTGGCAAATTGAAAGATTACTGTCGGCGTAATAATAGCTTTTATGCGCTGTAGACTGCACACAACCCAACTAGCAAAATTTTAACTTACAAGTGTCCTAAGACCAATAATTTTTACTCTTTTAGCATACTTACAGACAACTGTAAGTGTCGATTTAGGCGCACTTCATAAGAGAATTCTCACTTACAGTCAACTAATAACGCTCTTATTGAAGATTACTTTACACTAACAATAATCTTGTTACTGCTGTTGTAAGACCAAAATAACTTATGATGGTCTTATAACAGCATGGTTTGAGGGAAAATAGACTTAGAGCACTCTTAGGACTGCACTTGCAAGTGTAATTCCCCTTATATTGCTCTCTGGAAGCTCAATAACGGAATATTTATCACAACAACCGAAAGTGTGTGCGCGAGTGCTGTTGAAATAAAAAAAAAACTAGTTTAACTGTCAACTTGTGTTAGTATTATTTGTATTAGTAGTATTTTTATTTCTTGTAACCATTTAGTTCATTTGATGGATAATTATGTGTCTATGAACTTAAATGTCTTGCGGTGTACATTTCTTCGAATGTTTTGTGGAATAAAGTAGAATTTTATCACAGGCCCACTTAATTATGTATTTAGAATATTAGTAAAAACATATTAACTTATTATAAAAATAAAAACTGTCGCCATTAGAGATTTATAAGACCAATTACTCTTCTCTAAGATAACTTTAATACTAAAATGTCTTATTTCACACTACTTAAGTTAATTTTAAGCCTTTTGAACTTATTGAGCTCTTACATAAAAGAACTACTTGCAGCCATTTAATAAATTTAGGGTTCCTTTTAAAACCATGGCTTACAAATTACCATTTTGTGGTAGGTGTAATATTAGATGAGACAAATATGCATCAGTATATTATATGTCCATTTTTATGTCCATGTTTCCATTTTTCAAACTCCATAGTTAACTGTTAGTGTTACAAACACTTAGCGTTGTTTACATGAATATAATGGCCGACATTCTTAGTAAAGTGTTCACAGGTCTTCCATAAGACCAAATAGTCTGATAGAGCTCTACTATTATTCGCTTTCTCTTTAATTTGACTCAGAGAAGACAATTTACACTTAGAACGAGTTGGTTTCATAGTAGTTTTATGCAAAAGTTTATTAAGATCATAAGTGTTATAAACCACTCAATACAGACTCTACTAAGAAAGAATGTACTTTTAAGATGCTTTTTTAAGTGTAAATAATATTCAAGAGCAATTGCTCTGTAAAAATGCGCTTGTAAGACAACTGTACTGATAGATGTGTTACAACGATTCTTTATATACATCTATAAGAGCACGTACTAAGTGTTAGTACTCTTTAAGTACAAAACGTCTTGAATCATGCTTTTATAAGATGTTCTGTCATAGTCAAGACACATGTAAGTCAGTTGTAACACCTTAGTTCTTAAATCAGCACATCTACAAGAGAAAATTGCTAGTTGGGAATGTTACTTGATGATCATTGTTGAAGAGCGGTGAGTATCTTGGACGGTACACGCTATGAATGTTGTTTTAGAGTTCTGTTCTACTTCTGGGCAAAAATAAGATGCATCACTACTTGAGTTTACAGGTGTTCTAATACAAATGGTACGGTCCGCATATAATCCGAAAACGAGTCGTTCTTTAAATTAAAAAAATCCCTCCGGCAAGCCTAGATTTCGGAGAAGGTGCTGGAGCGTCCGACTATTGAACATTTCTATAAAGAGTTGTAATTACGTGTACAATCTACAAAAAATATATGATTTCATAATCGTTGTCCTGTAATCGAAAATTTACCCATTTTAAATCTTCTCATAAGAGTTGAGCATGGAAACGCCCTGAATTGTTTGGTTATAATTTTTTACTTCGAAAACTATAAGTTTCATCGCTAAACTTCAAAGGTAGAGTAAACAATTTTCTTTCTAAAAAAAATATTTGCGACGCTCAAAATGTTTACTGTTTCGGAGATATGATTTTGTTTCGCAAAAATTTTGGAAGTTGACCCCTCCCCAACTTAGAGGTTGCATCAAAAAAGTTTTAATATAAAGTTGTCCGTATTTTTACTCAAAATGATAAAAATGAAAAACGTTTCAAAAATTTTCCATAACAAAAAAGTTAGGGCCAAAAAACTGATTTTAGAAAAACCGCCTCCCCGCCGCCCCCCATGGACGAATTCCGCCCATTCACGAACTTAGCCTAAGTTTTGACCTTTTCGATTTTTTGGCCAAGTTTGAAAGCAATCGATTCATAATTGCGACCTGGAGAGCGTGGCTAAATTTTGCTTGTCACCCATATACGTATACATATATATCCCCGTAGGTGAGAAACCAATAGGTAGGTTTAAAAAAAAAAGGAAATCTACTTAACAAACTTACTTGACCTTTACCTCGCAGGTTATATCATCACAAGCTAAAAAGAACACAGCCTCAGTTAGTGATGCACTACCTTTATGACTCCGTTGATTAAATTAACCTGTACCATCGACAGCTCAGGCAATCAGCAATTAAACACATCCTCTCAATTTGCGGAAATGATGACGCAAAACGGTCGTCATGTTTTCATACGGTTGCGCTGACAGCCCAATTATGAAACTATTTCGTCGGTAACAGGGTCTCTTTTGAAAATTGACGGGAACTGGTGCCTCTGACTGATTTATCACTGGATTTATTAATATTCGTATTATACTTAGATAACATAACCTCTGCACTGGTGAAGTGGTGATGCATAAGTTTGTTTTCGTAATTACAAATTAATCTTTGTTCGCGGTACAGCTAAAGTATTATCGGTTTGTTTATTTTTTAATATTTTATGTTAATTGATAGTGATTGTGGGGAAAAAGGCGTGAGTACATACTATGCATGTTGTTAATATGGTGGGATAAAATAAGTTCAGGCAGGTAGTTCCACATTCGGGCAGGAATGTCCTTTACTTGCGCTGTGGCTTTTAACCAAAATGTACAATTCTAGGTCAACCGGTAGTACCTATGTACCTATAGGTTTTAGGTCAAAAACCTATATGGTAGTTCCCGTTGACTTTGAACCACGAAATTTGGCGAGAAGCAATGTCTTACAGCACAAATAAAGGGAAAAATCTGAAAACCGTAAATATGTAGATAACAAAAAAAATGATTAAGCATACTATTACATATATTTATTATTATTTGCGGTTGGTGAAATTGACGTTTCATAGGATCGAACAGAAAAGTTAAGATTGTCCTATAAAAGTTTGTTCACAACCCTCGATGCGCGAGTCCGACTCGCTGTTGGCCGGTTTTTTTGTTTGTTTTATATCGCTGTTTTCTTTGTCAAGTCTTAAGCTCATCATGCTGGGCTGGCGCTGCCGCTGCGAGACTGCGACTGCAGATAACCTTTAGCAGCGGAAATAAATATAGTCCTTTGAGAAAACTATATTTTTGGGACGTTTATTGTTGAAACTGGGGGCTGTGAGGCCCGAGTACTCACATCCTTTTTAGGGATATTTCAAAAAACCTTGTTGGCCAGAGGCTAAATAAGTGTTGCCACAGAGGCAAGGCCGTCAGTCTCTTTGGCACTTCACCAGCTAACAGCTAGTTTGTTGTTATTTTGTTTAAACAAGCAAAAGCAACTCTATTTGTGGTGGTTCAAATTTCGTTTGAAATACTGCTAGAATTAAGTTCTAATCAGCTTGCACTAAAAAGTGGTTGTTATTACGTCAGTCACTGCTCCGATTAGTGCGAAATGAGTGGTTTCGATAGATTTACAACAAACCTGTTGATTGGACAAAAAATGAAACTCTGCATATGTTGCTTGTATTTAGAATTATTTGCCAAAAAATCAGGATGAGCAAATGTATTTTAGTATGGCTTTTAGTCGTTAAAAGATTTTTTTAGAGATAAGTTAGATTTTTTTATGGAGTAAAATTAATTGTACCTACTGTTTTCAAAACACTATCATACTAGCATCTGGTTTTGTTTCTTGCAGTAAATTATAATACTTTCAGGGATTATAAAACTGGCGTTTAGATCCTGTAGTCGCCTTAATTATAATATGTAATGTGAAAATTAGTTCATTAAATTAATCTAATTTTCCTCGTCCCAAGTTTCCGTACTTATAGCCCAATAATTGTAGTATTCTGAAATTATAATGTTCTAACATTAATATATAATGAAATAATAACAATAATCTTTATTTATATAAATACAGATTGTAGTAATATGAATTAAACGTTACCTACACCCTCTAGGGATTTTATTGTTAAGTTATTTTCTGGCGGGTGTCCGAGTTCTGAGTGCGCTAGCCACTCGAGAATGAAATGCAATTCCGAGATAAAATTGTGCAGGATTTAATATAACTTTTTGTAAAATTTGATACGCTTTAGTAAGCGTACTTATTTAAAATAACAAAATGCTTCGGTCTGACGCGCTAGCAAACTCCGTGCTTAATCCCGGAAAAACTGTGTGTGGATTCCGATAGCACACTTATTGACTGACGCTGTCAAAAAGTGTGCTATCGGTATCCACACACAGTTTTTCCGGGATTAAGTAGAGCCACACGTAAATGGTGCGAGATCCCATAGGATTTTTCGGAACGATGAACTAGCTGTGGCACACTGAGTTCAGGACTTCCTTGACAATGAGCTTGATACGTTTGTAAACTACTCTCACGACCACACCCTTCGACCTTTAGTTTTTACTCGACTTGCGGAGGGAGGAGGGTAATGTTTTATCAGCCTGTTTGTATGTATCACTCTAGATACCAAACGCGTGGGCCCATTTTATGATTCTTACTCTTTCGAATGTCACAAAAGACCAAAATGGACTATGGAATTTATAACGATCTAAAGTTTGTTTTGTTAAAGGATAAATCATATTAATTGAAACAATTATTAAGTGAAACAATAAACTGAAAAGCTCAAAATAAAAAAGTTTCAGGTTTTTTTTTAAGTTTAACTACCGATTACTCGGTAATTTGGTATACATGTGTTTTCTTGACAAAAATATCAGGAATACTAGTTCTAGAAGGCTCTAAGTTGAGGGGTATCAATTTAGTCAAAATCTAGTTATATCCGCAGATATCCTATTCTTTTTAGGTGTGAATTACTAACTGACTCTGTGAAATAATAGAGGTAGCTAAAAAATGAGACTAGGATAAAAAAATATATTGTAAGATTACTACATTCCTGCTTAACTTATTTTTTCAATATCTTACAACATTTAGGATTGTTCCGAGACCACACTCTTCTCGGTTCTCAGAGAAATCAAAGAAATAGGTCAGATTATAATCAGAACAGTAGACCTTTGTAATACTCTAAAAATTAAACTTAGAGCTCCAATCTTACGCTAACAAAAGTGCGTGTCACAATGGCGTCGTTGAACTGTCCTTACTGTAATCGGCGTAAGGATCTTCCTTGAACCAGGTTCTTTTGTGAAGTTTGTGTTCTAGAATAGAACCTACACTATTCATTTCTAATATTCGTCGAAATCGTTGTCAATAGGAAATGGCCTGAAGGCTGGCAGCATTGCCACGTTGAATAGTAATGCTGATGTTTCGGCCAAATAAAACAGCTTCTATGGTCACTTGAAGAGTTGACCAACCGCTTAATACTAGGTGGGCACATGGACCCCTAAGCCCTGCTGGTTCAACCCTAAACGGCTCATACATTTGCGCCGTTAGAGGGTTTTCAGCACCTGCAGCAGCCATCTCGAGGGTTTCGACTTAGTCGTATCCCACACCAAAGGCCAACTTACATGGCGTTATAAATAAATAAATATACCGCTGCGGCGGTGGCAAGAGCACGACGGATGAGACTATTAATGTTGGCGTACAGCGCAATCTGACCTGCACTCTTGCAGGAAAGGCCGTGGTGTCCCAGGTAGTCGACTGTTTCCCCATATTGCAGCGATGTGGAGCCCCACAACGACACTCAATCGCATAACATTGGTTGTATCACCTAGTATAGTAACTGAAGCTAGAGGTCCGACTCCCACTCACCCACAGCCAGCAGGCGGGCCCGCTCAGCAGTATTGGTGGATGTATAATTCTGTATCAACCTGCAGACGGGCTAATCCTGGAGTCTCTGGGAAAAGGGTTCTAGGGCCGATCTGTATCTAGCCAAGCCTCCTCCTGCATCCTCTGCGTCTCCAAAATATTTAATAACTAGCGACCCGCCCCGGCTTCGCAAGGGTACAATGCTACGTCCCGCAATTTTTGAATCCGTAATATCTTCGAAAATATTCATTTAAATCACATGCTGTAAAAGGCAATTTTGATCTACATAAAATGGACAACGTATCTAATGTATTTAATTGGATAAGGAATTATACTATATCGTTTAAAATAGCTTGGTAAATAACCCTTATTTTTTTTTGTAATACCTATGTAAAAGATAAAAATGGTTACTGTGGGTTATCCTTAGGAGATAAACATATGCCGTCGCGGACTTTTTTATTTATCTTTTTAAGATATACAATTCCGTAGTACATAAATTTGATCTATCTCGTAAGGTTTAGCCAGCGTTTGCAATGTAAACGCAGAAAAATATGTTTGTTACGACATCACATTACAAATCTTTAAATTTCTCAGCTTTTCTCTGCTACAATATGCATGTATTACACATACAAACCTTCCTCTTGAATCACTCTATTCATAAAAAAAAACCGCAACAAAATTCGTTGCGTAGTTTTAAAGATCTAAGCATACATAGGGACATAGGGACAGAGAAAGCGACTTTGTTTTATACTATGTAGTGAAGTGATGATGTAGTGATAGTGATAGTGATAGTGATGATAAGTAAATTGTTTTCTTCGAGCAGTAAATCCTCAGTTAAAACAGCCGCACGGGTCGATCGAGCTGGTCAAGTTACACTTGCCAAGGCTATTCAGATCTATTCAGCTGCATCCGGTTAGACTGGTTTCCAAATAGGCTATGCAGAATATCGACACCTCTGGGCTCAAAGGTCGTAAAGGACAAAATGCAACTTTTCAGGAGAAGCAAAAAACGAAAAAAAAAAACGTAATTTTACTCTAACTTTTTTGTTTCTTGAGCTATTTAAATGAAACTTTGGAAAAGTGCTTAGAATTCATAGTACTCTATTGGGCAGTATTTCAATTTTACCCTAAAGCTTTATTTATCTAGATAGATTTCCTTTACGACCACAAATTTAAAAATAAATGTCCTTTACCCCCCTAAAATTTTCAACTTACGATTTTAGCTTAGGGCGTAAATCTACTTTACTGTGCAAAACTAATCAAAGTAAGGAAATAATGGACAAGTGCAATATTTTTTAGGTTCTAAAGGATCACCTGCTAAGGTATTCTAAAAGGATTAATTAATAATTAAACTTAATTATTAAATGGATCACGTAATTTTTAAATATATTTATGTAAGAAAACATAGTAGTATTACTATATTTTCTTTATTAATCATGAAATAACATAATCATACAAATAAAACGTACATTTTCGTAATCAAATTGAGATCGTTTATTATTTCTATAAGTGAACACAAAGTTTTTATAATAATTATCTTTGAAATAATAATTATAGATTAAGATTGTAGTAATTAACGTCGTTTTCCTTACAAGTCCTTTTCTCCACTCCCTTCTTTGCTCTTTTGATTTGTTTTTCTTCTTTAATCAACTTTATTCGTCTAATCTCAATCAGTTTGATTAGAAGATGACAAATAATGAGTAAATAAGTCATTATCATTCTGATGATTTATTTAATCATCTTTAATATCATTTTCATCATCCTCTTCGTCCGTTTCGTTTAAAGTCTCACGTAGCTCGGAATTGCATGGAAGTTCCCTGTATTCTTTGTGAAACCTTTTAGGTATAGTCCCATTTTCACAGAGGTTCGTGAGATCTTTATACTTAGCAGCGGCTATTGGTAATCTACTGTTATATAGCTGTTTCACCATCCCAATTTTTTAACAGCAGGCGTTACCCACCTGCTCCATAAATCAGGTAGCGCCGCGGAACCCAAGAATTATAGACCGATCACGTGTTTGTCGACGGTTTATAAACTTCTTACATCCATTTTGAGAACGAAAATTAATATACACATTGACAAAAACAATATTATGTCTGCCTCTCAAAATGGATGTAGGAATGGGACACGCGGTACTAAGGAGCTACTCCTCATCGACATGGCCATTAGCCAATGGGTCCGTCGATCCCGCAAGGATCTGTCAACATGTTGGATAGACTATAAGAAGGCCTACGACTCGGTGCCACATTCATGGCTCATGAGGATGCTGGAGTTGTACAAGATAGATGCAACTCTACGCACCTTCCTTGAGTCATGTATGGGGCAATGGAGGACGGTCCTTTGATATCCAGGATGTCGACAGATTCAGGGGAACGATGAATCTGTATGGATTAAACTGGGAATATTCCAGGGCGACAGTCTGTGTCCACTTTGGTTCTGTTTAGCCCTGAATCCTCTAAGCACATTGCTGGAGAATTCAGGGCTGGGCTACCGGTTAAGGAAAGATGGTGAGGTTATATCTCACCTACTTTACATGGATGATCTAAAACTCTTTGCCCCCAACAAATTGCAACTGATGGAGCTACTGAAAGTATCCGAAACTTTTAGTAGTGCCATCAGGATGGAATTTGGTGTGGACAAATGTGCGGTCATGTATGAGAAGCGAGGGGAGATTATGAGATCTGAGGGACTTCAGCTCTCGGATTCCATACACCTAAGATCCCTTTTCTCATCCGAGAGCTATAAGTATTTGGATATGTCGGAAGCGTTAGGCATTAACGTAACTGACATGAAGCAATCGTTGAGGGAGCGCTTCTTCGGTCGCCTAAAGAAGGTATTAAATAGCCTTCTTTCAGGTGGGAACAAGGTGCGCGCCTTTAACGGTTGGGTCATGCCGGTTATGATGTACTCTTTCGGCATACTCAAATGGACTCAGACCGAACTCGACGCCCTGGATAGAAGAGTTCGTACACTGCTGACCAAAAACCGGATGCATCACCCACGCTCATCGGTGATGAGACTGTACATCCCGCGGAAGTGCGGGGCTTTTTAAATGCGAAGTCCCTCCACAACCGCGAGGTGTGCAGCCTCAGAGAATATTTTCTAAAAACTGACGTGGGTATGCACAGGGATGTGGTCACAGTGGACAAGGGACTCACCCCGTTGTCCATGGCTAAAGAGAACTGGCGCAAACCTGTGGTACTTACTACTGATGACCGTAAGAAAGAATGGCAGGGCAAGGAGCTTCACGGGCGCTTCTACCGGGCTCTTCATGGGCCCGATGTAGATTTTCTAGCGTCCGTGTCCTGGCTACGTTTTGGTGACCTCTTTGGGGAAACTGAAGGTTTTGTCTGTGCGATTATGGACGAAGTTATGTTGACGAACAACTACCGGAAATATATTATGAAGGACGGGACAGTTGACGTGTGTCGGGCATGCCACCTTCCAGGTGAGTCCATCAGACATATTATTTCTGGTTGTTTTCGTCTGGCTAACGGCGACTATTTGCACAGGCACAATTAAGTAGCCAGGATTATTCACCAGCAACTTGCCTTGAAATTTAATCTTGTGGAATTAGAGGAACCGTACTACAAGTATGTCCCCGACGCAGTTCTCGTGAAAGACCACGTTACGTTGTACTGGGATCAGTCTATCATTACTGACAGGACTATTGTCGCCAATAAGCCTGACATAGTGGTGATAGACCGATCAGCGCGCCGCGTAATGATAATCGACGTTACCATTCCGCATGACGAGAACCTCGTAAAAGCTGAGAAAGAGAAACAAATAAAATATCTCGACCTAGCACATGAGGTTCGCAACATGTGGAATATGAACTCGGTTACCATTGTGCCGATTGTCGTGACGGCCAATGGCCTGATAGCCAAGAGCCTCGACGACCATCTCTCGAGGCTCTCATTAGAGGTGGTTGGATCAAGAGCCTGATTCAGAAGGCAGTACTCCTCGATACGGCTCGCATTGTGAGGAAGTTCCTGTCTCTGCAGCCCTAACCACCGGTGGCTTGGACCCTGCTCCTTATTTTTTTATATTTTTAAGTGTTTTTTTTGTGTCCATAAGAAGAAAAATGAATAAACGACATAATAATAATATTATTATGTATTTTCAATTATTTTTTCTGGGTTTAAAGGACATTTTATTTAAGTGTCGTAGTTATACTTCGTAGTTATACTGGAGGCTATTTGAATATTACTTACCTATATGATAATAATTAATTGTGTATGTTGAATATAATTAGAATCATTTTAATAAGGTAGGGGTTGAAGAAGATACCAAAGCTTGAACATTCTTGTAATTTATTAATACCTACCTACATTTTACGAGATCGTGAGTTAATAGTTTTGTTTAATTTTAAGTTGGTAGGTTGAAATTAAATTCTTTGTTATCTGAATAATCTAGGATTTATGGGACAATTTCTCATTTAAGTTTATAATACGCCCTTAGTAGAAGCACATAATTGAAAATAAACTGGGTAGTAAAGGACACTTATGTTCCTTTATTTTAACTTGTAAGGGAGTAAAGGACAATTTGCAAAGACTATGTCCTTTACATCCAAATTTTTAAAATGACATATTAACCACCTAAGGAGGTAAAGGACAATTGACATTTTTAATGTATTTTAACCCCAAAAGTTGTTTTTTTTATTTTGCTTTACTACCAATATGAGTTCGCTCTGGTAACTGAGTGTTATTTACTTCCATATTTTAACGGTACATTTTGTTTAACGTCTCAAATTATGTGGGTCGTAAAGGCATTTTTTTTGCGAATTTCGTCAAACGGAATATACAGATCGATAGAGAAATAAAAACTGAGTAAAACTACATCAAAAAGTCATTTTCGCCAAAATGTCCTTTACGACCTTTGAGCCCAGAGGTGTCGATATGATGGTTCCCTTGTTCACAGAGTAAAATAAATTAACAGAATCTCTTAGCACTGAATATAAACGTGTATATTTTTAGCAGACTTATATATCTAATATTCCATTATTCACATTTTCTAAAACTTGATGAAATAAAAGTATTCACATTTTACTAGTCTCATAAGTATTTCATTATTTCTTTCGTTACGGAAAAAAATTCCGATCATAGATTGTTTCTATGATCTGAGGGAAATTCACATTTAAACACAACATTTTAAAATTAAAATAACACAGAAGTTCACAGAATCGAACATATCACTGATTTTGATTTCACAATATGTATACATATATTTTTAAATGAGTAAAGGATGCGTGAAACATAGTTGGCTAAATGTTCTTTTTTTAATCTTCTTGAGAAATTCTTTACTGTTTTTTCCTTTGCGTCTACTTCATTCCATATTGTTTTTTCTTCTTTTCTTTTCACAAAAAAAAAAATTAAAGCTGCGTTATTTTGATTATTCAGTTAATATTAATAATTATGAACCTACACTACGAACACCAAAGACAAAAAAGGAACAACAGTAAAAATGGTACAGGCACAACATACACATTATATTACTGAAACATTATAAAAGAATGGGAAAAACAAAGAAAAAAGTCGACAATGTTTTTTTATTATTTGCAAGAAATAATGTGTGTGGTGAACTGTATGTAGAGTTCTGGATGGGTACCTGATTCCCTATGTAAGGAAAACCTTAGTTTTTTAGGCATCATATAAAAATGGCGACAAAACTAAGGTATTGCTTGCAAGCTCTCTTTTCGTTAACATTAACATAAGGTTTTTTTTTGGCTGATCTCATACATGTTAAAAAGGTTTCTATTAATTTTTATTTATTTCTAAAATAATAGTTTTGAAATATTCTTCTTATTTGTGGTTACAAACTTACAACCTTAGACTTTTTTATTTATGTTTTGAGAATAAGTATGAAATAACAAGTTATTAAAAATCGTAATTAATTGAATACTTTCTCTTTGTCGTTTTAACGTAAACTCTTCCAGCTTGAATAGGACTGACAAGACATAGATCTTGAATTCTTAATTTCTTACCATTAATTCAGCAGATAACAATTATGTGCTTCTAGTCTAGACCCACTGGCGTTGAAATACTTCGATCATTATTGTCCATATAATATTATGTTTACGAGTGTTATGCTTTTATACACCATTATTTTTAGGTGATAGAATTTGTGGCTTCTATCATCGAACTCGAAACGTCTGGGACTGTATTTTTTTAAATAACAATAAAAAAAATGTTTATTCTTGTGATTTAATTTTTAAATAAATTTTAAATTGAATTATTCGTGTTTTACAAAAAAAATCACGCAAAATTATATTCAAATAATATAAAAAACTTCTACTTATTAAAAAAAAAAATTGTAAATATAAAATTAATTTTTTAATTGTTATTATTTAATTTATGTTTTTTTTTTATGATTGAGTTTATGGCTTTCAGTTCCAGAACGATCTAAAATAGACCGTGTATAAACAACTGTTTAGTGGAATAACCAATAACAAGTGTCCGAAACAAGTCGAAAATCGTGTACAAAATTGTCCCAGTCGAGCCAGCTCAGGCTGTCTGAATTCTTATAGGTTGCGCATCCATGTTAATTATTAACTCTGATCATGACGTTTTTATTTTGTTAAAAGTATTTCTTTATTTTTAGAATCTTTAACTAGTTAAGGGTTATTACATAAATTCGTAGAAGTCATAGGTAATTTCTTCTTTAAATGCATCTACCTATGTAGTTAGACAGTTTTATTTTGATTAATTGTGGGCAAATTTTAACCAATTTGTACTGTACGGGCCAGTAGCGAAGGGTAAAATTTCGTAACAGGTAAGCCGGTCCTGTGCATATATACGAGTATTTAATCGTGTTTGAAAAAACCATACATCGAACCAATTGTAGTTCAAGTCATGTTTGGGATATCACGTCCTAACTGAATTTCCTACATTATTTTACTTTTGGCAATAGTAGAATCCAGTACAGTGGTTGTTCCGAAGGGAAGCCGGTAGGCTTCGAGTTTTATGAACCCCTCGCCACTGGTCCTAGGGTCCAAGGGGCCCATGTAACATTTACATGATTATTATTACTTCCGGTTTCATTAACTTACTTTTTACTTTTGAAGTATGTAGCTCTCTATCTGTTTATCAATAAAGTCCGGTTCGAGTATTAAGGCATTCACATTTTTTTCCCTTTTCCCTAATTTTATTTAAAGGCAGTGTTTTCTGTCTGTCTAGGCCTTTTCTTAGTACATGTTTTTATTTCCTTTAAATCGAACCATTTCACGTTATCACGAGTAGACATAAAAATACGGCAACACCGTTATCTCTGTCTGTGTGTCGAGGTTCAATGATCGATTTATTTTATCAAAACTTAAGACTCTTTTTTTAGAACAGTTTTAAAATTATGAATTATTCATCATCATCATCATCAGCCTATAATGTTCCCACTGCTGGGAAATGGCCTCCTCTCAATGAGAGGGAATGGGCTATAATCTACCACGCGGGCCCAGTGCGGAATGGTAGATGTCACATGTCTTCGAATTTTTGGTTCTAGGACATGCCGGTTTCCTCACGATGTTTTCCTTCACCGTTTTGAGAGCAGCGGTGATGAAATAAATTACACAAAGTAATGCGCCTGTCTGGGTTCGAACCCACGACTGACTGTTCGTAAGTCGGGGCCGCTACCACTGGGCCACCGCTGCTCAATGATGAATTATTATCATCCTTTATATGCTTCGAGCAACTTTCTTTCTACTTTAATAAGATGTATTAATGTCATCATTACTAAACTCTCCTTTTTTCTTTATGTTTCGGTTAAGTTCACTACGTCTTGTTGAATAAGTCAACTTTTTTTACCTCTATCTAATTTTCTACAACTTTCATACCAATGGAAAATTGAATTCGCTCAGAGCATTTCGTCATTGAATTTTATTTCGTTATTTTCGTTGTAAATAGTGTATTGTTCTTTAGCGATAATAGCATTATTTATGAAACTATTCATTCGCTATAGGTTGCTAAGCCATTGTGTTTTTTTCAAGTGTCGGCGAGGTTCCTCGAAGCCTCGTAGGTTCTCAAGGACAAGGACATGGCTTGCTATTGGGCCTCCCCGCTGAGGGCGGGCCGGGGTTCCACCCACTAACTTTGAACTTGTTTAGTGTAACTTTTTGATGTGCTGTGTGTTTTTCTAACTCTGTTGCAATGATGCAACTTTAACCATGTTTAGTGTGGATGGGGTTAAACTGATAGAAAATAATTGCAAAATAAAAATATAAGTTTCAGTAAAAACAAGTTGATTTTCAATTTAAAACAGTTTTATTGTTAAATCGCATTGCAAGGTACATAGAAGGCGCAGTAATAATTATGTTAAACATCAATCGCAAGTGCGGGCAGGTTATACAAATATGAGGAGGCGGCCGCCGCGGCGCCGTGTGGATGACGTGTGTGCGGGTGACGTCGCGCACTGATGCTGGCTGGAACAAAAAAGAAAATTGAACAAGCTTGAAATCGTAGTCTGTCCGTTGAGTTCGCGCTCTTCGACTAACTTTAAAATTTAGGCAGCGCGGGAGTAGTCGGTGTGCGGTGGCGGGGCGCGGGGCGCGGGGCGCGGAGCGCGGAGCAAGACATCCGCTCGCTCGCAGATTGCCCAATTCCCGCCACGAGCCGCCGCACCGACGATTATTTCCATTTCGTCATTCAGTGCAATGACTCAAACCCAACTGTTACGAAACAGATATTTAAAGCATACGAGATCACACAGAAATAGTAACACAAGAACAATCATAGATACATTTACAAAAAATATACAAGTCCCCGGAGAAAATCTTGAAAACGGCTTTGTCTTTAGCAGAAAATTCAGTGATTTCGCAGCCGAATCAAAGAACAGCTTGCGTAATCTCTGACGTCACTGCGGACTCGGCCATGCTGGGAGGTGATGAGCGGAGACTCCGGCGCAGCATGTGATGATAACGATGACTGTTACATGCCAACCATATAGGAGAGAGAAAAAGACTGACTAATTTATATCACAGTCCAGTCGATTCCTCCCCCCGACACGACTGACATTTTAATTTTCTTTCTTCTAGTCTTCATAGTTCAGCGACGTTCAGCTCAACTGTAATTAAAATATGAAACGTAGAGGCGACACGTGCGCGTGCGGCTACAGCGAGACGTGACTCACATGACGGAGCAATAGGAAAATATAACTAATTGTTCTGTAACAGAGCACAACCGAACGCGAACGTAATTTGCTAATGTTATAACGTATTGAACGAATGACAAAAAAACGCGAAGTGAAAACTCAACTAACTATACGGAAGTTGCAAAAGTAGGTCGCGAACATCTCACAAAGTTTTTAAATCCGCGCTAAAATTATTTTTATTCACTTTGAAGTTGATACATGATCACTTCTAGTCCCTATTTCCAGTTAACTTTAACGCGCCTCACATTGCACGAATAAAAACTAAGTTTGAAAATGTTCCAAGTAAAGTTAAACTTGCACTAGGGTCCTAGAGTTCCGAGGCACGACCGAAGCGGGCGACGACCAAAGTGCGAATGGCGGCACGTAGCGGCGAGCCTTGGCGTTTGCTGTGAGCGGGGCGCGGCGGGTGGCGGGGGGCGAGTGGAGGCGCTCTGGTGCTGTGGGGGCCGGGGGGCCGCGGGGCGGGCTGCGCGCGCAGAGAAAGGACGCGAGTGGTGATGTAATCGCGATCGATGCACTCCGCGGTGCCGCGGCGCGCGCCACCTTTGATCGCCACTAGCAAACTACGAAAATTACCTGCACTGGAGAGCACGCACATATTTATCGACTCTCGGTACAGTTAGGTCCTGCCCGGTGTACTAAAGTCTATGCCTACGGTGAAAACGCTTTGTGATGTATAAGTGATAACGTGGAAGATTAGCTGATCTGCAGCCGCGAGGGTACCTAGCGGATCTGGCGGCTTCTATGCAAATAAATTACGAGGTCAGTGACCGTAGTTTAGACACGTGCTAAAACTCACGTGTAGGAAAAAAGGAAACTGCACGCTGCATGGTTTCTGAGTGGCGACTAGGGCGTACTTATCAAGAAAAACGTGATCGCTTTAGAGCAGCTCAGAGGTGTTCGACACAACGTTGGTACCTACTAAGTAGTTCATTATTGATGAGTAGCTATCAGCCCTATCAGGTGCTTGATAACGATGGCGGGCGTGTTCGTCTTGCTCGGTCGTAAGTTTCCGTGGCCCCTCGGCTTGTAAGTAGGTCACACGTGTAAGCGTTCTCCCCACCAGACCGGCCTTGGCTTACTTTGGGCCAAATGGCAAATCACCTCCTCTTCTCATTGGGCACCGCGAGCCCACAGCCCAAGCCGTGCTCAGCCACGGACTGTACTTACCTACTCATGCTACGTACGGTGTACGGTCAAACAAGGTACCTATTTGGTTTATACTTTAACCCACAAATTACATTGTAAACTGTAAACCAAATAGCTTGTGCGACCTTACCTCGTGTTCCTCTTTTTTACGTCTGACAGTTTTTGACACCATGATATAGGTATTGATGACTTCGGCTAAAGCATTGAATTGCTTCCTATTTCATAACACTATATATTAGCCCTATGAACGATTTTGTACGGATTTACTTTTTGTAAGTTCGATATTAAACCATTAAAATACAACTTGAATAGAATAGGTACTAACACTTGCTACTCTTGGTACCTACCTACACTAATTAATGTCCAATTAATATTGTGCAAGGACTTCCAACTCTCTCCTTAGCGCCGAAAGTTGAAAATCCTACAGCGCGCTCTTGTCACCTGTGATAAAATAAATAAGCTTATAATGCCCGTTCTCAAGTACGAGAATGGACATTATATGCTTACTTATTTCAAATTTATGAAAAAGCATCGCTAATTTAAGGTTGATAGTAAAATTATCATTGGGAACATTTGCTTGGCCCCACGGGCGGGCTCGGAGACCTAGTGCGCATGTTTGTGAAGCTGCGCGCCCGAAATGACGCGAATTTATCGATCTCATCAGTATCTACGAGACGCGGCGTCGTGTTCGGCCAACCCAACGCGGCCTCATCGCATAACACTCGCTGCTGATGATGAAAACAGCATTTCGGCCTCGTTGTATCTAGGACGGCACCCGAAATAACTAGGGCACGGTAACTGCGCAGCGGCTAACGAAACTCGTAGCTGGCGTTACGCGTCGTCGTCCAAAACCTTAAGATCCGCGAAAAGTTGCGTCGCGGCGCGAGTGTGGCGCTATCCGCGTCCTGCGCAGCGCACGCGGGGGAGCGGGGGAGCTCTGCGCCACTGGTGCGTCCAGACTCACTAATCGACCTCTCGCGGTACTTTCGTTTGCTCTGTAATAACGCCAAAATTTATGGTAATTGGTAACGCGGCGATAGGTAGTACTTCGGAATTCTAATCTGCATACCGAGTAGGTGATTGACGGTTAACGTTTTGTGTATCGAGATCGGGATCCATCATTATTGAAAATCTGCGGAATCGCGCAATAGACACGACACAAAGACGATCGATAAATCTGCATCGGGTGCAGTGCGCAACGCGGACTTCATTTGTCTACCTTGTCCATAGGTGGTTAGCGGTCTGTTAACGGACGCGGGTGCTGCTGAACTGGTATATATCCAGTTTGTGCTGTAATTGGTGAAGACCCTCAAGAACTGTTAGAATTGGACGCTGGTGTGTTCGTTCGTGAAGAAATTCGCTGTTTTTGAGAACAATCAAGATGTCTGACGAGAAGCAAAGACCGGGCCAACGCCCCACTGTTGAAGAGCTCCGGGCGGTGCTGCATCAGCGGCGCCCGCTCAACCAACACGACGATTACTATGAAGTAAGTACTCATTTCTATTACTTAATTAATTCATTTCAGATTCAGAGATTAGCTCCTTAAACCTGCACCTACAGGCCTGCTCAGGGTGCAGTGATTCTCCAAGATGAACATGGAACAATTGATTATTTGCCTAGTTACCTACTATCTAATCGTGCTATTTTATTATACATTCCGAAAACTTGATTTGAATTGTGTTCAGCAGCTATGTCAGTGCCTTTTTTTAAACAGCACGGAACTTCTGTCTATAAGCTGGATACAACTGCAGTCTCTGGGTAATTTAGTAGCAGGTAATCATTACTTTCAAATTTCAACATAAGTATATCATCGTTCATCGTGCGTTCCTAGGTGTATCTATAAAGTGTTGCTCTACCTCAGTCTGCTGACCAAGATAATTCTATACAGTGAACTAAAAACAAAAATTGGAAACAATGATAGAAGTAAGTTATCATAAAAATTTGTGACTGAAATCTTCTGAGTGAGTCTGAACACCTCCATTTTCTTTTTACTAGTTGGGTCATATGGTGACACTTGTATAAATATACACAATAGGTGTTTTAATAAACATTAAACTTACAGCCCACTAAATTATACAGATATTAATGAGATATTTATTTCTGTATTTTATAATAGAAATTAAGTTTTCAACTGCATGCTCTATTGTATATCATGATAGTAGTGTCTCATGGCTGTTAACTTAATCCAAGTTTGGAAACACTTTTAATGTGCTTTAGCATGTCCTAAGCAATAGCTTTTGGTATTGAATACACTTGGCAATACTTTAATTTGGGCACCTATCATTCTGATTGGGTACTTAAATATAACAGCCAGTGTAATTGATAAAAAGCTTGTGAGCTTGGTTTTGTCCAAAGTATAACAAAGTTTGATTTCATGAAACTTTGAATCTTGAATACCTAAGCTTTGTTAATGAAGCACTTCAAGATGACTTGAATTGAATTGAAATGAGAGCAATCGCAAAAGAGAATCTAGAGATGCCTTTTTGACAACAACATTTTATGTTGAGGTACTAGGTATCAGCAACATTAGTTGGAGTTAACCATAGACTTAACAGCTACAACAATATTGAAAGAATTGAAATGAAAGAATTACTGAATAAGAAAGAAGTAAGAAGAGTTACCTACTGACTTTCTACAAATTCTCTAACTCGTCTGTCATCTTTTCTCTGCATAATACTCCTTTTGCCCTGCAAATACCTACTAAGGCAAATAGGAGTAAGACCAAAATAATTTCATTATGACATTTTGAAATATATTCAAGTAGGTAAGTAATTGTGCTTATTTCAATGAAGTAGCTACAGACAATTTGGTGACTTCCGGTCAATTATAGATAAAAGAATGCCAATTAGTATTAAGCAAATTTGTTGAACCAATATCGATTATTTATTTATAATTGAGAACCAATGAGATTCATGCTAAGTACCTATAACGCGTTCCACTCGTGTTATTGCCAAACAATACATTCCGCGCTAGCTCTACTATTATTGTTTATACAATTTACCTACCTACGATGACTTTCTTTTGTTTTCTTTGTTTCGTAGCTAAGACTACCGTTGCGCTAGATAATTTAAATTCATGCGTCGAGTGTTAGTGCCTACGCTTGCGGGGCACAGTATAGGTACCTAAATCATGTTAAATAAATATTAGATAGGCGATAGAGTAGGTACTGAAAACGCCTTGAACACTCCACCACGAGTCGGTGATAACGGTGTAACGATACGCGGAACACTGATAAGAGCGGAGTGGAGTGGCACAGCCGCACACACAGGACGCGCCGCGCTCCACAGTACTGTGCTGCTACCCGTGACCCGTAACACGATAGTTAACGGAAGGTTTAGAAAGAGAACGTACTTGAATACTCTTGTCACACGTATCAAATGCTCGCACTCATTAAGAACCGATAACACGTAGGAAATTAGGAAATAAAAAATGTGAGTTTACACGCGGCGGTTGATAAGAGCCCGATAACACGTAGGTTAGTAACGTAAATTTCGCAAGCCAAAAAAAAAGTACGCAAAAATTAAAAAATCGCGCATAAAAAGTAAAGTTGAAGTGCGAGCGCGCAGCGGGACTCACCTGGCGTCGGCAGCGTCGGCACGGGTGCTCGTGCTTGGGTCGGTTGTGTTGTGCCAGTGCCGGCTGCCATGTTAAGTATATTTATGACAGTGGCGGCGGCTAATGCGCTGGCGCGCAGTCCACGTCGACGCAGAGCGGTGCCGCATTGTGTTCTATACTGTATACGTATGCGCGCCCAGCATTGCCCCCGCCCCCCGCGCCCAGCACTGGCCCCTCTCGCGCCCAGCAATGCCCTCCCCGCGCTCAGTAATCCCCCCCCTGTGGCCCAGTAAACCCCCCTCCCCCGCATCCAGTAATTCCCCCCTGTCGCCCAGTAATCCCCTCTCCCCGCACCCAGTAATCCCCCCCGCGTGATGCCCCCCGCACGAGCTTGACACTAAAACGACGTAACCGCTCCTCAGCACGCCACATGGAAAATAGACTCTGAAATCCCCAATGGGCCTGAAAGCAATTGTATCTCTATGGCAACGCTGCTTTGGTTTATGCGGCATTTGTCCGCTACGTTGCCAGAAGTCGTCGATAACTGGGTTCGTACCGAAAATTGAGCGCGCCGAATTCGTTCGCAGTTGGTCTAGCGCGACTCGGAGGGTCATGTTATCATACGACACACTTTATAGCATACAAAGCGAACCAATATTCTATTTTTATCGAACTAATGTTCCTCCGTCAAAAAACTCATAAAGTAATGTTAATGTAACTACTGACTTGTCTTTATTACGAAGTATTTGGCTGCGTCCGTCCGACAGATATTGGACGTAAGTTAAATTCTGAAAAAGCTAATTGAAAAAAACAAAAACATCTATAAAATACACTTGAGAGCAATAAAATCGAACACCCCTATACCACAAGATTTCATGATAAAATTAATAGAGTCCATGAAAAACCGATTAAGAGCTGTAATTAAGGCTAGGGGAGGGAATACACCTTATTAATAAACAATTTGATCTAGAATGTTGAGTTTGATTTTCATTTTTTCTTAAGCGAAATTGGGTAATTATACCCATTTGTTGGGTTTTGTGCCGTAAAGCCTCTTATGGATATTTTTTACACTGTATGTGTGTGTTTTTTTAATATTTATTAAGATTCATGAAAAAAACTATTAATAAATAAAGTCAAGGTGATTGCTCTCAAGTGTAGTATATTTTATAACGAGGGACTAAACGAAGCCATAATATACCCGAAGTCAATGTAAGCGAGGGTATATTAAAGTGGCGTTCAGTCTCGAGGTGCAAACTGTACTTTTCACTTCGAGTGCGAGAAAAATAGTCATTTAAAACCGAACAAATTTACACTCGACAAAAATTCTGAACTGAGCGGTCAGTTTTTAAAACACCACACAAACTCTCAACATTTTTGCAATGAAGACGATCGACACTCCACAGATAATTAATTAGTACCCACTATTACTGCAGCGGCTAATAACAGGTGCATTGCACATACATTTCAAAATCAACGATGCACACAAACAACAATAATGTTTCTCGCGTTGAAGAGTTCATTTGTTTTTTTTTTTCAATAAATCGCTATCTATTTGCAAGCCAATTCGAAATTTAAATAAAACCTTTGATAAGTTACTCTTTTGTTACCATGTTTCAGAGTAAAAGATCGTTCCATTTTTAAATTACTTCTTACTCCTTAGGGAATAAATGGTCACTTTAATCCCGCTTCGTAGGGCTATATTGGCGTACTTTTAGAGCATGAGAAGTGAGAACATATTTTTTTACGGGGAGGTTCGCTATAGGTAGGTACTCCTACTTTACCAAACATGGCTTTTACTAAAACCCCACTAAGACATAGATTTTCAATTTTCTTTACTTAACTTTCACTATTACACCAAAAAATTGTACCGAAATTTCTAAAAATCTGACTAAAACACTGGCAACTTAGTACCTCATTATGTGGTTAGTACCACAAAAAGAACGACGAATATTTAGATAATTGGTGCTTCCTTAGGATAACGACCGATTTCCTTGCCAAGTTTTTCAGGACTTGGGAACAAAGACTGAAGGCAATAAAGTAGTGATAGAAAACTACTCTTACCGAAATAATTATACTTATTTGTCTAATACAAACAACAATAAATTAAGAAAGCGATGGCTCAAGCATAACTACAGCGTCCTGTCAGTTTTCCAATTTTGATGTTAATTTTTTTAGTTTTTTTTTTGTCTATTTTTTTTTTGTCTACGTTTTAGGTAGGTCTAGGTTAGGTACCCATTGTTAAAAGGGAACGAGCCTATTGTATTTTTTTTTGTTATGTTTTTTATTTGTTTTCTTTTTTAGTTTTTTAATCTACATGACACAAGGCCTACGGACTTCCTCCAACAGCATCTGGAACTCCGATGGGTCCCACGCGCTGTCATGGCTGCCCCAAGTGTCTCAATATAGGCAATGTATTCCATATACATTTTTAAACTGACATAGTAATGATTGGGAATGGAGATCGGGGTTTGTAAACCCGTTTTCAGTGTTAATTGTTTTCAATATTTATTTATATTATTAACATTGTTTTCTTTTTTTGAATATAAGTATGTATAATTAAAATAACAACGTGAAAATATGATAATATCTATTTAAAAATACATAAATAATAATAAATATAAAATTTATTAAAACCAAAAGCTAATAAACATTTTAGAACAAATTTTTATAGTAATTTAAAAACCTAGCAACTTACTAATATTTAAAGTAACAATTAAAATTGAGAAGTGTAACAAATCTTTTCGTCTTGCAGAGACCACTGTGTGCCTGTGAAGAAACTGCACCGGAGCAACAGTCAGAGTACGACGTGGCTGGTGACTGGGTAAATATTTAATATATTTTAGTTCCAATAAAATACTTACTACAGAAAAAAAACGAGTAGTATAAAGATGATGCATGAGATGCATCATCTTTATACTACTCGTTGCTGAGATGACAAGTAAAAGTGAAGTATGGAAGAGAAGAAGACAGAAAGACATGAGATAGAAGTTAGATAGACAGATAAATCATTTATTAAGTGCACACAAAAGACATAAACCCTACCCTACCCCAAATAAATTGAGACAAGAAAAGGAGAATGATAATGTTTTGCAGAAAAGTAGGTTCGCGTAGGTAGTTTTTCTAATGTGGATTTATTTATAAACTAGCTTCTGCCAGCGGCTTCGCCCGCGTGAAGTTTCAAAATTGGGGTTGAGTGAGAATATTATAAACGTAAGAGTAAACAAATATAATAATAACAAATCTCCGAACTGCTAAGCTATCGGGAGTTACACGTGTTATTGTGAGTCAACTATAAAAGATAGACATATGCTGTCTTGGGATATTTTTTATATAATTTTATGTGGAATATTTCCGTTATACATGATTTCTATGTAGCTTTAACCATTAAGGCTGCACACGCGACGGAAGCTAAAAAAACCAAGTAACTTCTCCCGTTTTCCCAACATTTCCTTTCACTGCTCTGCTCCTATTAATGGTAGCGTGATGAAAAGTATACTATTACCTGCTCAGGAGTATGTAGAATAATTGTACCAAGTTTCGTTAAAATCCGTCGAGTAGTTTTTTTTTCTATAAATAACATACAGACAGACAGACAGACAGAAAGACAGACAGACAGACAAAAATTTTACTGATTGCATTTTTGGCATCAGTATCGATCACTAATCACCCCCCGATAGTTATTTTGTAAATATATTTCATGTACAGAATTGACCTCTCTACAGATTTATTATACGTATAGATATTAATTCCTGATCTATCTTGAATTCAATATTCAGATTCTTAAACTCGTTTTCAGCCACATTTCTTCTGCACCTTCTCCTATAATTAGTTCCAAATTTGTAACTGATTCAAACAGTTACTTCGCCAAATGAGGAGGATGTTCACTATACCTATGAACAAGAGTCCTTTTTTTGTAAGTTTTTCCCCTTACTAGCAATTTCCGGGGGGCGATTACAAACTTTTGGTTCTGGATCTGGTTGTTTGTGTATGTGTTTACAAATCACATTCACAAACAGCTAGATCCGGAACTGCCTTCTCCACGCAGCACAGCAGCCAATCACTCACCCACTGAGCCAACCGTGCCGTCAAGTTAGGTACCTACAACAGAATGTGAATTTCCCAAACGATTGCTTTCACTGCTTTCGAGGCAGGAAATCCTTAAAGTGTATTCTGCTTTTTTGATTTATTACATTTCTTGGGTTTTGTAGAAAACTTCGTATCATCTTGCTTTTAATCTTTCATTAAATTCCTAACTAAAATATACTGTCAGTTTTAATGATGAACACTACAATATTGCTGGTACCATTATTTTTTATCATTACAATTTATTTATACATAGTAGGAAGTATGGTCTGGATTTTAGCAAGCATATTCCGGTGACTACTACTAAATTAGCAACTCTATTTGTGGTGGTTCAAACTTTGTTTGAAATGCTGTTAGAGTAAAGTTCTAATCAGCTTGCACTGCAAGGTGGTTGTTACGTCAGTAACTACGGCCCGAATAGTGAGAAATGAGTGGTTTCGATCGATTTGTAAAAAATCTATTGATTGGACTAAGAAAATAAAACCTTATGATGCTAATGCTTGTAGAATTCATTGCGCCTAAAAATCAGAATGACCGCATGTATTTTAGTATGGTTTTTACTCGTTTAAAATTTTTTTTAGACTTAAGATCGTGATTTTTAAGTAGTAAAATTAATTGTATAATGTTTTCAAAACACTATCATACTAGCTTATATCCTGAAGAATACTACGATATAATTTTCTGGTTTTGTTTATTGCAGTAAATCATATAATTGCAGGTATTATAAAACTCGCGTTTAGCTCTTTAGTCGCCTTCAGCACGAAAACTTGATAGCGGAGCAGGTAGGCGTGATGAGGGAACTCCAAAAATATTCAGCATGTATCAGAAAGAAAGACATATGTAGGGGTTATATATTTTAAAGCTACACCATGACTATGCCTTGATTTGGTCCAATGGTGAAGGTCTCATCTTACACCCTTTAATATGACTACTTACATCTTTTTGATACACGCTGTATTTTTAAAGGTCAGATTAAAACCAGAGACAAAAAAATGGCCGGGTTTTCAGTACGGTTCGTTTTTGCTCAGGTGACTTACGATGGCCCCATCAACGAAGACATTTTTGAACACGCCTCCCGCAACGCTGCGCAGGATCTTGAAGCTCAAATGAGAGAATTTTATAAAGAGCCGGGGGCACCACCAACATCAAGCGCCCATGCTCAAGCATCAAATGATGCTCTCGAGGCTCCCAAGTCTAAGCCTAAGAAGGTAAGTCAGAGAATGTAGCAATTAGAATATCGAGTGAACAATAACCTAGGGCACTGTAACGAATCCCTGACAAGATGATGAAAATTCATATAACATATTTAACTAAGTTATGTAACATCCATACAAGTAAAAAAAAAATACCAGCTTATTACTGTCCTTTTGCTGGGCATAGGCCTCTTCTCAAAGGTACGAGCACTGATCACCACGCTTGGGCAAGACGGGGTCGCGGTTTTCAACTTGTATAAGTATTCATTAGAAATCCCGGTGTCCTCATAATGTTTTCGCTCTCCGAAGTCTGTGATGTCCAATATAGAGTACTTAGAAAGTGCATATGAATTGAATAAGTCACATTGGTAGTTGCCCAGATTTGAATCCTCATGCGTGACCTCTAGGCCATCACAAAAGTAAGATGCTTAAAATCCCACTGAAGATTTTGATAAATTAAACAGCTGGTCCTAACTCCCAATCAAGTTATAGCCTGTATGATGGTGCCCCAAATACTGCACAAAGTTATACATCTATTCTGTGCGTATATAATTTTAAAAATTGCTTATTTGATGTTATAGCGGATCAAAAATCCAACGTGGATAATGTTGCTTTTGATTTTGTTATTCAGGTTAAGAAGACATGGCCAACCATGGAATTGCGTGCGGTCAAGGAAAACCAAGTTGCAAGTCCGACTGCCGAGATGAGGGCGGCACTATTGGATGCTGCTGCTATGGAAGAAGATAAGCCGAGACGTTTCGCCTCGATTAGCGACTATGCTGCGAAGAATCTAGTGTATAACTTCTATGAAGACTAAATAGATGTTGGAATATTTAACACCTGGCCTCACTAACTTCCGCCATATTCTTTTATACACTAAAAACTTTTTTGCAATAAATATAACCGACTTCACACAAAAAGTGAAAAACATTTTTTACTTTTTTTTGTGAAGTTTTTAATTGTATAAAAGAATATGGCAGAAGTTACGTAGTAGTTAGTAGTTTTCACTTTTTTGTGGCTCACTTGTGCTTACCCTTTCACAGATTTTTACACACACATTAAATGGAACTTAACACATCTAACTGTCGAAATCTGGGTGTATTGCGTACACTTCTGCGTACTCCCTCAGAGCATATAGGCGTGATGTTATGTCATGATGTTGTATTAACAACAAACAAACAAGCGATTGCAGCAATCACTGCAGATTTGCTGTCTATTTTTGAAGAGTTCCATTGTATATCTCCGAAGATCAGCGTCAGAACTTTCGACTGGGTGAACCAATTTTGATGTTTTTTTTTTATTTGAAAGCTGTTGCTTCTTCAACAACAGCTTTCAAATAAAAAAAAAACATCATAAACATAAAGTTCTGAGTTAATAAACACAAAAAAAAGCAGTGGAGATGAGAACCTCCTCTTTTTGAAAGTCGTTTGAAAAAAACATTAAACCTGTGTTGATCAATATCTGGCAATAATACAAACAAGTACTGTTGTGGATAAAATCTTATCAAGCGTCACGTTTCCGAGTTATATTCGCCATCGTTCTACAGCTTACTTGCTTGCTTAACTTTTCGGTGTTTAATAGCTGAGTCCGCGTGCAATGTTTTTTTTCAGAAACCTTCCCTGCCATATGTAGAAACACTCTACAATTTTTCATCAATATTGGTTCAGGTGTCTATACCTAGGACATGAACACACGATCATACAATGAACAGGGTGGCGACAACAAAATGACAATACATTAAACTGCGTCGGTACCTATACATCCCTCACGACGTTCATAGGTCTGCATACAAAATATGAGTCGAATTTATCCAGTAGTTACCCAGTAGGTGTCAAGTGCCAACTCCCTACTTCAATAACCTAAAATATTTTCATTTCAAAATAAACCTAAATTTATTTACAAATAGTGTATTTCGGTAACAGTTTAATTCTTGTTTAGTGTTTCTTTGAAAAAAAAAAACTTAACCTAAATAGTATCTAGTTCCAGTGTTTTAATTTATTTTTCAATACACTTCCTCGAAAACTGGTTCTTTTCGCACTACGATTAGGTTCAAAATGCAGTGTATTTCACACGCGTGCATTTTTCATGTTTTTTCTACACGTGTGCAGAAAGTAAAATTGCCACAGATAACTCAGAGGTGAATGTTTTTATTTAATTTCGGATAAGCGATCTACGTCTTTACGGCAGCGTAATCATTTTTTGAATATTCAAATTGTGTTTATAAATTCAATATCATAGATAAACATGATTCTTTAAAACTAATAGTTTATTTTATAAACAAACTAGCTGATCCACGCAACTTCGTCTGCGTCAAAAATACTACCTACCTACTACTACCTAGTACCTACCTACCTACTACTACCTAGTACCTACCTACCTACTACTACCTAGTACCTACCTACCTACTACTACCTACCTACTACTACCTACCTACTACTACCTACCTACTACTACCTACTACTTCCTACCTACTACTACCTACCTACTACTACATTTTTTTTCATAAGAACCTTCTCCCGTCAATAACAAACACAACAACAAAATAATTAGTGAAATCGGTCCAGGCATTGTTGAGTTATGCGCTTACCAACACATTCTGCGATTCATTTTTATATCATAGAAGATAGATAGATAGATTAACCTTTATTTGTGTTCTAAATTCAAAAATATATTTAAAAAAAAAACAATTTTTTATAATAGGCTGTATAATAGCTTACCTTTGCTTCTCCTTCAACCTTGCGAAAGCAAAGCGCGGAAAAAAAAATAGTCTCGTAATAATTCGTGACAAAAATATTTTAAGATTACATTATTTTATTTTGTTGTTCAAAAGTGTATTGAAAAACGTCGTTTGATACACGTGGACATTTTTTATTGCAGTTCTCGGCTCAAAAACACCCTCGCCGCACGTCTCGTGTGATAATACCGTCTTGAACTACAATAACAAACTTTCTCCACTTGTATCAAAATGTACTATTTTCTCGTATTGCCGCCATCTTGCATACGGACCCGGTAGGGTGTTAGCAGATTCTTCACGAAGCTGTCGCCCAAACATTCTGTACATCAAACTAAGACTGCGCAGAATTATTGCCGGGAAATTTCTCTTCTTTTGGGGTACTAAATCACGTTTTAGGACTCAATGTAACGCACTAAAAACATTGTGCAGTTGATAAATGCATTTAATAAAAGCACGGGATTTGTAGAAGTATTTAAAATAAATAAAAAATATGAAAAAGTTAGAACTTGGACCCAAAATATCTTCGTAACTGAAGTTACCTACAGGTATTAATAGTCCAGAACACAAAAAATGGTCGCAGTGGGCGCCTTTCTGCTTCGTTAGGAGTCTTGTTACATCCACTAGAAAAGGTTCAGCTTTTATTTCGGAAACGTGACTCTTCAGAAGATTTTGTCTCCCTTAATACTTATTTGTATTGATCCCAGCTTTTGATTAATACTGGTTTCCGGAAGTTCGGCAGGCCATTTTTGCCAAACGAAGTTTCCAAGATCAAGGTACTTGTTATAGTAGTAGTCAGAGCAGCCGAGATGGTGCGGTCACCGCCGAGTCCGCTGATGCGGCCCAAGCCAGAGATGGTGGCGTCACCCACGCCGAGATCACCTCTGCGGAGTCACGGGCCATCCGTGAGGCGTCAGCCACCGAAGAGGTTAGTATCACACATCTTTCACATACAACATTTATATTTTGTAAAAGTATTTCTGAAACTAATATCTCGATAGTATAAACTACCATTGAGCTATCTACACACTGCGTAGACAAGCCACGGTATACCTACAATAAAAGGAGTGCCTCAAAATCGCACATAAGTGTTTTGGTGCAATTCCAAGCAAATTCAGGTTTAATGTTGATGCTTGTTGTTGATGTGCGAAGCAGAGGATTCATCCACACAGTTAGATAGGCCCAGCTCATTGTTCACATAAAGGAGGTCAACAGGTACTAATATTTATAATCTCAGGTGAACGTAGGAAAGAGAAAGTTCCTATGATGTTGTTGCGGACGGAATTCCAACGTTTATCTATTTCACTTTCCCTTGCTCACGATTCTTTTTGACGCAACCATAAATACTCGTATTATTTCGACGAGCGCTGCGGGACTTTTACAGACCAGAATGTAGTTCAAGGTTCATTTTCAGCGTCAACGTTACGTTGGTAGGTACTTACATACGTAGTTCTTGTTTTAAACCGGAAAAATACGTAGTCAATGAATGTGTTGTGATCTGTACGCGCAGCGTGAAGCCAAATACATTTATATACAACCAAAATGAATGTGTTGTGATCTGTACGCGCAGCGTGAAGCCAAATACATTTATATACAACCAAAATGATTTGGGCCTACGGAGGGCAGAATGGTCCTGAACACGCATAGCAGGAAATAAATAGGTCGCGGGGCGCAGGGTCCCCCGGGAAGGTACGTGATGCTCTGAGGGCGGCACGTTTCTGGCGGGCCAGGGGGCAGGGAGGGGGCAGCTTACTTAGGGGGCTGCCAAACTAGGTGGCCTACATGTTCACGGCGCCCGCTCCGCTGCACAGCGCTTTTTCATCGAGGGCACCGCTGTAAATGAATTATTTGAGGATCCAACCGCGCCTCACGTACTGCGTCTATCACTCTGTTGTTCTGAATAACGCGACTTTCTTCTTAAATTATTATGTTTAGGTATCATGTTTCATATTTTCGGATATTTTCGGTTTTTAGTAATGATGATTTAAATCTTGATCGAAAAGTTTAAGGAATTCTAGACAAATGTAGGTAGGTACCTAAATTTCGAAATGTCGAAACCGTATTATTTTACGTCAGCCATTTTATTTTATTTATTTATGCCTAGAAAGAGTTCTTAGCAAGTGTTGCATTCTAGGTTGAATTTATATGCGCTCGAGTGACGACAGCGCACGCTTTTTGGTGTACCTACTTATCCTTTTTTTAATCCTTTCATACTTCTCGAAAAATCTGCAGGGTATGATGAATGTCAAAGTTTGTTTACTTGAATGCGCTAATGTAACAAGGAACGCATTCAAAAGTTTTTGAATAGGTTTAGCTTTAAACACATTTTTTATTCTCTAAAAAAGACACTAAATCACTTACATGAGAACAATGCTTAAAATAAATTATAATTAAAGTTTGTCACAGACGTCTCAGTGGCAATCATGATATTAGATACAATCTTAATATATAGTTTGGTTTGGTAGTCCAATTCTTGAAAAAAGTTATAAGCCATTTAACTTCCCGCTTAGACCTTTAGAAGCCGAGCAAGTCACAGCTAGTCCGTGATACAAAATGGTCCCCCCCCCAGACTAGCAATCTACGGCATTGTCAGTTTACACCGTCACACATCGCATGTTATTGCTAGCACATTCCTCTCTGCCACGTCACGACTGATGACGCATGTCGGAGTCGCAAACATTAGCAGACACAATTACTTAGGATAATAAAGCCAGTGTTTACATCTTGTATAACTTTCGTCTGATTCAACTAAACCAGATTTGTCTGCAATGACAATCTCTCAGGTGGGTGGGTAGGTCCGAAACTTCCCCACGGAAACTTACGTAATATTATGATAAAGTGTGTCCAACCCTAGGTTCTAGGATTTCATGGAGATCTGTTGAATCGTGAAATCGTGAATATACACCACTAGTTTTTAATTAGTAGATACAAATACTTCAAGAGCTGGTAAAAGATGGTCTTGTTATTATACTACGTGAAGCCTCAATAAATAGTATTGATGAAAGTTATTAGCGATTGTTTATATACAGAAATGTCACTCAATGTAAGTATAGAAATATGATACAGGCCATTCTTAAATTCTTATTAGTTTTCATGAATCGTTTTTGCCACCATCATCCGTCTTTCAGTCATTCATGCGATCATCGTAACGTCATTCAGTATGTGTTTACTTTATGACAAATTTTCGTAAACAATTTTGGGATTTCGTTTTTTGTACTTTTGACTACACAATTATATGATCTGTAATGGCTACTGATACAGCCCCATTTTTTGTACTAATTAAAAATTAGGGTGTATAGGCACGAAACAGTTTTTATATTACCGTTAAAATACAATTTTCTAATAAAAAAGTGGAAAGCGGGAAAGTACTTACCTACGTGTTTGACAATTTTACGGTGACAGAAACATTCCTTTTTTTTGAGCAGAAACAAATCTGCATTCACAGATTTTGCCACACTCGGGCATCGAACCCAGGATAAGCCAGGATGGATCGACTAAAGTTCGACAAAATAACGTTCTGCACTATTTTGACATCAATCAATAGGGTCAATCATTTGGATGAAATCTCTCTAAAAAACATGACACGATAAATTAAATGAAAGAAAAACGATGAATAGGTAATATCTTGTTTAACTTATTCCATTGAATATATATTATGTTTATTAGAGAGATATGATTGACCCTATCCGTTATTTTTTCGAACTTCAGTCGGTTTGATCCCCGAGTGTGGCAAAAAAGTTTCGAAAATCTGTGAATGTAGATTTGTATCTTTTAAAAAATAAAGGAATGTTTCCTTTGAGTAAAATTTGCTATCTCCAGTATTTACATCCGAAATTATCGTTAACTCTGTACAAATTATGATACCTACTTACTTATTTTGTTTATTTTATTACCTGATCTTCATGTTCATGTTATCAATGTATAAAAATAGTCTTGATCGTCTGAATCAGTGCACAGTAAATTATAATTACATCATGATTCATTTTTGATCACACACTGCAGTTTATCGTTTCGAATAGTTCATTAAATAAATAAAAGTGTCTGTTTATACCTAAGAATATTACTTAAGTTCAAGGCATTAATTATTATAAGATAAGTTTATTATTACCGTTGAACAAGCTGGTAATAGTTTCTGCTTATCTATAAAGTCTGCAAAAACGTGTATTAATGAAAAGCTAGAGACGTCATAAAATGTACCCTTAAAACCGTTAAAACATGAACTGCGTCAGTGATCGATACCGTTTATCGTTTCACAATTACAAATTAAAGACAAAACTAACTGGAAGTTTATCTCTGACCACCTTTTGAAACCCCCAAAACACCATTGAAAGCTCTCTCAATACAAATCGGATCATCGTCATGATGATAGTCGAAGGATCACATAATTACCTAATATTAAACAGCATTGTTTCACAGTCACCGTAAAATTGACAAACACGTTATATTGTAATCTCTCTGGCGATATTGTAAACTCTCGAAATATTGTCAAACGAACATACTGTTTACAATAAAACGCATTTATTTTTCGTGAAATCCATGCGATGGTAGTCAACTCACGCGGTGTGGAGGGGTTGTCCTTGCCCAGTGGTACCACTCTCATGAAAAGATAATGTACCATTCCTGAGAAATACCGATTAGTATAACCTAACGGGCCTCTCTTTCCGAGTGCAGGGTTTAAAATAACCTAACTAACCTAACGGGGGGGGGGGGGTCCCAAGCCCCGATTATGGGGCCGTATTATTATATTTCCGTATGTTCAGTTGACAATATTTCGAGAGTTTACAATATTGCTAGAGAGAAACACGTTATATTGTAATGTAACATGTTTGACAATTTTACGGTGGCAGATATACTAATTTAAAGCAGGAAAAACATTGGAAGAGGAAGTAGAAATCAAATAGGTAATTCAATTACCCGGATTAAAGAGTTAGGTCGTGAATTAATTTTATAGGCAAACCTTTGAACAGGTATCTGCTGCGAGGAGTACATTGTTGGACTTAGATCTCTCTACCGAATGGCAAAGTCGAGAAGAATGGGAAAGAGGGTCGGAAGACTGGTCATCACCAAGGTTCGCGGCACTGACCACTGTCCTGTAGAGAGGTCGCCTTATGGGGGCCGGACCCCTGGGCATTTACAGTCGCAACCTTCACAAGCAGTTCTTAACCGCTCGTAACTTTCAGGTACCTGGCTGCCTGGTTTAGCTGCATGGCGACTATGGTTGTTACGCGACGCGAATTATATAAAACATTTTTTTTTGTTGGTTAGTATGAAAAGTATTCCACAAAGCGCACAATTAGAGAGGGCATTGACTTCGTTTGAAAATATCAATAGATAAAAAAAAACGACCAAGTGCGAGTTGTACTCACGCACCTTGGTCGAGGCTTCCGTATACGCTTATAAGTATTTTTTTTTATGAAACTATGTACTACATAATTAACGATTTTCAGATTTCTTCTGACTTCTTGCCAAATTTTATGTTTCTGAGTCAACGGCAAGAACCATGTAGGTTTTGATTCCCTTGTGAAATTACTGTTGCATGTAGTAGATCCGAGTATGCTCGTGCAGCACGTGGTTAAGAGAAAAAGGATCTTGGCAAATGGACTACATAGTTATCATATAAGGGTCCCTTTTTGGCGACTACTGATACTACTGATACGGTACTGAACCCTAAAAAATGAGGTGAAGCGGGAGAAGAGTACCTGCCCTTATATTCATAAATTAGGTGAATCGGGAAAAGAGTACCTGCCCTTATATTCACAAAAGAGGTGAAGCGGGAAAAGAGTACTTTTTTTTTTTTTTTAGGATGGGAAATCATCAAATGACTTCTCCCACTCTGGGCGGAGCGGGAGGGAGTGTCAGACTCTTACTGACTAAAACCCATCCATGTTCCTTCCTCGCCCTTTATGTTCCGGGGCCGCGGTATCTCTTTCGAACAGGCCCGCAACCCCGGCAGGCTTCGGCCCTTGCGGGCCCCTCCCCTTATGCTGACATCTCTTTGAGGCGCGCGTGTAACACGAACGCGCCGTCGACACGGCCTGTCGTCGTCGTTAGACGGACGGACGGCTAGCTAGCCCATAGCCAACCATCCACAGGCCCGCATCTACGGTGGCCGGTAGCCACCACGTGGCCCCCGGCGCCCGGTGCGTCTCCCGCGGCGGCCGGGAAGAGAGGATCTCTCTCTCTCGTTCCGCCACCTCCTTCGCTAGCATGACTGCTTCGCAGAAGGAGGTGACGGCTTCCCATTCCGTCTCGCTCCGGACCATGGATTGAACCAGGGCCAGACGCCGCCGGACGCCGCCGCCGCCGATCGCCGCTACGAGAACACGGCGGTGCTCCACCGTGTCCTCCGGTCGATCCTCGCAGTGGAGACACCCGGGCGTTTTGTCCCGCCCGATTCGGTACAGGTACCTCCCGAAACATCCGTGTCCGGTGAGGACCTGCGTCAGGCGGAAGATGAGGACGCCGTGGAGCCTCTCCAGCCACTCCTCAAAGAGGGGACTTACCGCCACTATCGTGGCGTGCCCTGGAAAAGAGTACCTGCCCTTATATTCACAAATGAGGTGAAGCGGGAAAAGAGTACCTGCCCTTATATTCAAAAATGCTTCAATTCGATTTCGAATCTTAAGTGTGCGCTTTGTGGAATATTTTTCATCCTCTTATTTTCTGCGCTCTGAATCGCTTTTTTGTGGTCTGTGCGTCATATGATCTGTAGTTCTACGCCTATGCACACGGGGTGTAAACGGACCCTTCACGAAGCCGTCAAGCAAGCATTATGTTCATAAAACTAAGTTACTTTACGCTAAAACCATTGATCAGAAGAAACTTTTTCTTTGAGTACCTACTAAATCACGTTTTACGGTAGAACTCAATGTAACGCACTCAAAACCTCAAAGCATTGTGCTGTTGATGGATTGAATAGTACGAGAGTCGTGGAGGTGTTTAAAGTAAAATTATTACAATAAAACATAATATATTTAAAAACGTTGGAACTCTGACCCCCAACAACTCCGTATCTAGAAGGCTCCGAGGTATGGCCTAGAACCTAAAACACAATTGGCGAAGATATCGCTGAATTCCGATGAACATACACACAGTAATAAAAAAACAGACGCATTAATAACCTCTTTTTGGAAGTCGATTAAAATGATCGCAATGACCATGACGGGGAGAACAGAATACTGTTCGGCTTCGTTAAGGTTCTTGTTACACTCTTTATTTATCGCTGATTTTTTAAAAGTGTAGTAAGGTTGTAGGTCTAGTGTTCCAAATTTCTCTCTACTTATTCCACGTAGGTCCGCCATTATTTATTTATTACATCTCCTGCGATTCTGCGACTGCATCATGGTGGTATGGGGAGCACATCAACCAGCAGGGAAGTAAATCAGTGGCTTGGTTTAACAGTTTGTTATCTGTATCCGCTGCAAGATTCAAGATAATCCGTTCGATAGGTTCTTGCTGTAAGATCGTTTTTTTTAAGAATTTGCGTTTCAGAATGGCTACACGTCAGAAGGATTTTGGCTCACAAAGGTCATTGAGGGAAGGAAAGGAACTTTTCCAATGACCACAATATGCAAGGCATCGAAATCGTTAAGAGCAGTTTTGAATATTTAGAATGTTTAGGTTTTTCAGATTGGCTTTTTTAAGGTCTTCACGTACCTATTAGAAATAACAAAATAATATAAAAGAAATAATTAGTGCGCTTATGTTCTTCTCAAAAAATATAAATATAAATTAAAAAAGAGTTTTTCAATAACAATAATTTAAAGTGTAAATTATATCAAGTATAATAATAATCTAAAATTATATCAAGTAAAAAATATCACATATTAGGATAACTTTTCCAAAAGTAACAGTGGCACCAATAAACCGATGTAACAAAATTAAGTAAGTACCTAAGTAGTACTTACTTGTTTCTCAACAATATGCCAGATAATAATGATGCAGAACATTAAAACGCACTGATTTTATTTTTGCTATTGCGTGTATTAGGTCCATGTTCACCGAAAAGATAACCGTCTGATTATCTAAAAACAGCTGTCACTATGACATGTTCCCATACAAAAATGCGTTATAAACAGCTGTTTTAGATAATCAGTCTGTCATCTTCTTGGTGAACATAGACCTTAGTCGCTTGCGTGATAATCCATATTGATTACTTACTCCGTAAGTCAGTCTGTTTGTTAGGTACGTAATTATTTCTCTGGTAACATAATGCTGCTCCTGTCCTGCTAACGATTCCTCGCTGAACTCAGACCAAGACAAAGCGCCCAAGTTGGAAAGAGAGAAATGGGAAGAACACCACCCGACACCATCCAACTACGTTCAGCACCAGGTGTACCTGCCACCGGAAGTGATCAGCAGTGTGCAATTAGCAAAATTTCGCGAAAGGTGGTATTATATACCACACAGACCCAGTTTAAATGAGATGCTCCATACCCAAATATGTCCCATTATATAGTACTAGCTGTACCCGGCATGCGTTGCAATGCATTTTTTCCTACCTACCTACTACCTACCTACCTACCTGTCTACTTCTCACCGTTTAAACCTTCCCTGGACTACGACAAACATTTTAAAACCAAAATCAGCTCAATCGGCCCAGCCGTTCTCGAGTTTTAATCAGACTAACGAACAACAATTCATTTTTATTTATATAGATATTGTCAGAAGTCCACCAACTTGCAATTTTGCCCCCATGATGGACCTAACATATTTTTATCATCGATTCGTAAAGAAGAAAAAATTGAGAACACGTATTAACTTACGTCCTGAGAATCGTAAGGCCTGGCCACTGTACTCTATTTCCTGGCTAGGTACGGCGTCCATGGTATCTAACGTCACGTATTGTTGACTGTTCCACACTACCCCCTGCTAGGTGACAGTCCCAACAACCAAATTAAATAACAAGTTTATCAAACTCAATGAATCCGCCGTGTTAAACTTTTTTAAAGATTTTTCTTGCTTACGTTTTAATCATAATCAGAAAAACATGATAACATCATGTTTTCTTCCTTCTTTTATCCGTCTTCTAATTGTAACCCGCGATTCATGTGTTTTGTTCAGGCATAGTATGTTAGTAATAACGTATTAGAACATATGGTAAGTATTTTAAATTATGATTTATTTCCGGCATGTCCTGGAACCATTGTACGCTGATTATTATAACCTACGTGCAGGCAGGCGCATTACTTTGTGTAATTCATTTAATCATCACTGCTCTCAAAAACGATGAAAGAAAACATCGTGAGGAAACCGACATGTCCTAGAACCAAAAATTCGAAGACATGTGACATCTACCAACCTGCACTGGGCCCGCGTGGTGGATTTATAGCCCATACGAAAAACACGCACTTTGACTTGGAGTTGCGGACACCAGCCCGTTATACAATACAATGTTTATACAGGCTGAATTTATCAAGTGGGCACAATGAAATGGAATGGAGTAATAGCACAGTCTGGTTTTTATTTTTGAAATCAACGGGTTTGATTCCTGACTTAGAATATTGTTTTTTTTTCAAAAATCGAATGGTGCTGTTTTAGTTTTCGTCTAAGTTGAGACTCCTTTCAGTGTTTTCGCTATTCCTCATAGTTTTCCACGCCCACTTGAAAAATTCACCTTGGATACTTATAAATAAAGTTGTACCCATCTAAATAAGTCAAGCTTGCGTATCATGCTTTCTATTTAGTATTTACTTAATTGTTATTATTTATAGAAGAAAATAGAATGTGGGTAGGCCTTTATTGTGGTACCCAAGACGTACCGATACTAAAAAACATACGAAAACGATATTTTTTTCAGCAGTGTGATTTATTAAATTTCAATAAATAATGTTAATATCAATTTATTTAATACTGAAGATCCACTCAGTGGCAAAATACGTTACAAACAAATAACATTTCGCTACTGTCCTAAGAGTGAGATAATATAATATTCTGTGTTCCGTCTGTCTGTCTGTCTGTAAGCACATAAAGAACACAATAATAAACATAATTTCACGCCTGTAAACCTCAAAGGGCTAGGCAGAGGTCACCCATTTAAAGAACACAATATCATTTTAAAATTATTATGTTAGATGCAATTCATTGAAATATTTCAACGATGTAGAATTGTAAGTAGATCTTCAGAAGATATGAAATGAAGAATGCCTGTGCAAACAATGTGTGTGCCAGCGAATTATAAACGAATCAAAACTTTTACCATAATCTGATGTGTTTGTTCCTAGGTTCTTAACGAATGACTGGCGCCAGAAGGAGAGGTGGCTGCCGCTGCCGCGGGCATCACCGGGCCCAACGGTGCTGGGTCGGGGGACATGTGACAGTTCCTGAATATGCTGCCCCCGCGCATACCCAGCAAGTCCGTGCTCCCTCGCGGACACTGGGGCCCGCCACTGCGCCCGCTGTTCTTGGACGATACGAGTTACGAGCAGCTTGTAGGCTGCACTGAGAACATCGTACGTAGGCTCCTAGTTACTGATAACTACGACTCTGTCTCTAATTTTATGCGGTTATATGATTCTTACGAGAATTGTCGAACTCCGCTGTTCAATCTATACAGAGACTTTGTGCCTGTGGTACGTGCTGGCTCGTCCACGTGCGTGGGCTTGGCGTTGGAGCTCACACGGCGCTTGCAGTGCCTGGAGCGCAGGTTCCCAGGGCTCAAAAACGCCATGGGCATCATGTCTTGTGAGGAGTCGGCTCCTGACGTGATTCGAGACTGTTTGAGATCTGACGGGCCCTATCAGCTGGACTCACCAGACAAAGAACATGTGTTGGTGGGCATTCAGATCTATTATTATGGAAGAAGGGGGGTTTTAATAGCTGATCCGGGTTATCACGTGCCCTGGATTATAACCGTCATGATGGATAGGAGATATCCACACACCGGATGGTTTAATCATGCTATGAATAGCAAACAGCGCAGAGATTTTGGTTATGCATATTCTTGTCATAACATTCATTATATTGTATGGTTCGACGACGAACTGCGGCAGAAAGAACATACAAGATCACTATCGCTTATTTATGTATGTAGGTTCTTTTGTGATGCAATATGCATAACTGAGAAACGTAATCTTGTCTACAAACTAAAAAGCATCATAGGGCGTACTCACATGGGGACAGTGACTGCTGGGCTGGTTTTGTTTTTAAATCCTTATTTCGACCAAGCAAAATTTACAATAATTATCGGAAACAGGAGAATAAAACACAAATTTAAAGATTTTCAAAATGAGGTAGATTCTGAAGTTTTAAAAACAATTGAGACATGTAACGAAATTTTAAATTTACCGGAAGGAAAACTAATATCTATGATTTACCGCTTAGTTAAAATACTATCTGACGAGTCATTCGTCAGACAGTGTCTTCAGTTAAGTGGGTACGTGCAACAGTGCAGCATACTGCCTCGAGAACATGACTGGGCCACGCTCTGGGTCAAACCCTCAGAATAGGTACTGAAGGCTTCACAAGTTTTTGTTTGCGTTCGTTCAATTATTATGCTCGCCTACGTTTAATTTAGAATTAGACACTTATAAACCACATATTAAATAGCCTGATACAATTTAGGTACATAGAGGTGTATTTGAAAAAAAAACATATTGACTTCACCATTCTCGCAGCAAGATATAGAGAGACAAAGATCCCCAAATTAGCATGACAGGCAAACATTTTCTCAACAAAATTATAGAATAAGTGGAAGTATTATATCTATAATATAGACAATGAATTCTAAAGAATTCCTGCCACACTGAAGTCGCGCGTCGGTCGCGCACGGTCGGTCGCGTACGTCAGCGATAAATAAATATATACAAAACAATGTATACTTGTATTGTACTTAGTATTTCCGTGAAGCAAAAAACTTCAATTCAAACTATACGGGAACAACGTTACTAATATCTAGGGATGCCTCGATACACCTTTTTGCCGATACGATACCGATACCGATACTGTTATAAAAATATCGGCGATACTGATACCGATACCGATACGCTTATTGAATTATAAAAGAAAGGTAGAATAAATAAAACACAATTAATTATTAATAGCTTTAGTAATCAAAATTAACATTTATAACAATTATTTAAAAAACAAAGTATTCTTAAATTTTGCAGGCAAAGGCGATTTCGCACCTGCGGTGGATAATAGCCTCTCAGATGCGACAGAACTCATTTGGAAACTAAAGTACTTCTGCGCCATTTTTTCAAGTTTGGGTACCTATAAGACGTCATTTATAAAGCGCGAAATTTGAAAAGTATCGTTGAATCTACCATAAAAATATCGCCGATACCGAATTACCGATAAATCGACAAACCCGAAGTATCGGTATCGGTATCGTTATTGGATCAATCCCTACTAATATCATACCTAGTTAAAAAAAATAATTCGAAAGTTTGTGAAAATTAATTCACGTTTTTTACTCTTTCACTCAAAAATAATAACAAACATTAAGACGCCTGCGGAGCATGCGTATTTCATACAAACGTAATAAGTACCAAAATAATTTGTAAATTAAACATATTCTTAAGGTAGTGTGTATTTATATTTTGATTGGACACTGATTTAACGAGAGTTATAAAAAAAAGTTTTCCATAGAAATTTTAAATTCCTCAAATCTCGTCTTTGTATCGTTGCCCTCTCAAAAAATGTATTCGGGAACATAGATAGGTATTCTGTAATCCAATCGAAATAAATACACACTACCTTAAGAATACGTTTGGTTTACAAATAATTTTGGTATTACGTTTGTATGAAATACGCATGCTCCGCCGACCCCTTAAAGGCTATTCAAAAAGAAATTGTAAAAAAAAAATATGAGGCCGAAGTCGCGGACAAAATCTGTACAAAGAGGACATAATCGAGTAGGTAGACGTCCGATTAAATAAAGTAGTAGGTCATTCGGGATGTCGGTGTGTCCGGGTGCTGCTCACATAATCTGGGTCGCGAGCGCTTCCCACTGCCAAACGCACACAGGCGCGAGTTCACCGGCACGCACACCGCCGCGTTTCGCCTCGCCCTCCTCACTAACTAGGCCGAAAAACTCGCGCATGCGCTCACAACACAACCACAGACTATACCTACCTACCCACATACTTCGCCGTATTTGGAACATTCCATGCTACATGCACTGCTAACCGATGAAGTAGTTATAGGTGCCTACATTGCCCAGAAAAAGATCTCGGGGTATAAATTCATCTAGTAATGTTTCTTGGTTTTCAATGACAACAGAGTTGGTTCGGTCACTTTCCCGCTAAGAGTGCGCCACGATGCAGTATCGGGACAAAAGGACACAAAAAGACCTGGCATAATACGAGTACATCGCAGCTTTATACGAGATTGATGATATCCCGTGGATGGTTATTCTTTGTACTACTACTAAATCAGGTATTAAGGTAGACCATCGCCATTCTGTTTAACATTATTGTAAGTATTTAAACAACCGCTTATTCTTGCTGGTTCTATACAGAACCATTGTCTATTCGATCACTTCGCTGTCTATATTATTATGAATCTCAGTGTTGGTTAAACTTAAAACACATTAGGTTTCTCAATAGATGTTAGTAGTAAACAATCAATAATTAATTGACAAATATCATACATTAGAACCGTCTCATTTTTCGTCAAGCCTAAGGTAATACCTATAAAATTTATTGAGAGATTGCCGCTAATGTATAATCTTTTGATATTAATATATTGTATAACTGTAAGTAGGTTAAAAATATATATTCGGATAGTACATAAATTCCTAACCATAAAATGTAGCCAAGCTATAGGCGGCTCCCTAGTATTATATAAGTATCTCCACTGTGACTGATTAACACATTTTTTTTCTCATTATCTTATGGGTTATTTTAAAATAAATGATAATGATAATTCTTACATTCAGGGTGGAAGGCACACAGACTGAATAAGTGCGTGCAAAGCGTTTATGCGTCATTCGAAAGCCAAAATTTATACACATTTTACAGTATGCAAATTATTTTTGTAAATATCCTCAAAATTATTAGAAACGAAATCAAAATTTACAACGAAGAAAGCTCTAATTTTTATTATCATCAATATGTTTTTTATTATTATCATTTTCATTACCATCGTTTGGTATCACTTTGACTATCCGGTAAAGACACAACATGTAAGTTAATTAATCATGTTATCGACTTTGAAGCCTGCATTGATATATAATTAAGATTAGGCACTATTAGATATATAACTTAACATTAATTAACGTATTACCTTTTAAAAGGAAAACAGTGTTTAAAATGTGTAACTATGTACCTAGGTTAATACGTAGAGACATTTTAATGTCACGAGCTAAAGAGCATGGAATGGAATATATTGACACACTACCTATTGTACACCAAATTTAATATCTTTTTTTTCAAAGATTTTGTTACTTTGTTCGTTTAAAACCAAAATAAAACTGACTGCTGACTGCCGCAAACACGGCGGCTATTTAAATGTAAAAAATGAGATAATGAGTAAGTTCCACAACATTCTGGAACATTCATCGCAGCTCCATAGTAGAACATTCTAGACTGGAACGTAAACTAGAAAGTTTTCATAAAACACATACTATTTTGCAAAAAAAAAACAATTTTGTAAAGGTAAAGGTAGTGTGTATAGTTTAAGTAATGTACGAATTCTCTACGGGAGAATTAACTAGTAGTGTAAGATTCTAATTATAATCAAATTGAACTTTTATGTATTTAGGCAATTGATGTTTCAACACTAACACAATAAAAATAAGTATAAGTACTGTAGGTATGTACCACAACGGTATTATTAAGAAGGCAGTACTCCTTGATACGGTCCGCAATGTGTCTCTATGACCACCAGTAGCATGGACTGCTCCAGGCGGATCACAATTTTAAATATTATATGTGTCTATATAATAAAATTATAAGCATATAGAGGAGTTACGGTCTTTCATTTGACTACCCCAACCCTGATCAGAGAAATGATAATAAATAGTTATTTGTGCAACAAGAGAGTAAAGTGGGTTTTTACTGCGAGTGTTGATTTTGAATCCCGAGTAAGTGATGGATTCTATATTAGAATCCTGAGCGTAGCGAGGGATTCAGAGACTAGAGAAGCAATTGATGACTACTATTAGTTATTGGGATACACCATTTTATTTCCAAAATACTTTTTTTAACACCGTTTTCTATCGCATTGGTGGGCAAAGACTGTCCTATGACTTTCAAATTTTATTTATTTATCACCTTTTCCGAACAATAATTTTAATCGTCAATTTTCATTTCATTATGAAAGAGAGGCCGAGGGGAGGAGCTCGTTGCTAATTAATAACGGCCACTCGGGTCGACGTTTAGGTTAAGCCTTGCTTGCCTAGGTTGGTCTGTCGATGGGTGGGTGACCACCCATAACATACCAAGTTTCCTCCGTGCCTCTGAAAGCACATTAAGCGTTAAGCGTTAGCGTGTTTTCTGCAAAAATAAATGATTCTATCTATCATGGGGTTTAGGTTTCCGCACTTAGTCCTTGAAGTGGACCATTGTGCGTGAGCCATGGTGGCCGATTACTCCAACCAGCCCACCTCCCTCCAGAAGCAGATTAAACTTCCCGGTCTCCTCAGGATATCTGCAAGTGATCCTGGCGTTCCCAGGGTCTCCTCGCGAATCTTGGTAACGCCTGTGCACTCCAGGAGAACATGCGCTACCGTCTCCTCCGCCTCCATGCACGCTCTGCACAGGGGACTGTCGGTGATACCTAGGGTGTGGAAGTGTTTGTTCAGCGAGCAGTGACCAGTGATGGTCCCTGCCACCAGACGCAGGCTATCTCTGTCCAGGTGCAAAAGGCGCCTGGTCAGCTTTGGATCCAAGGATGGCATAGCTTCCTTGGATTGCCTACAACCTGGTGCCAAGGCCCACCATTTCTCTGCTTGTAATCGGGTGTGATCCTTTAACCAGTTCCTCAGCTGCTTGAAGGGAATGGGCACAATGGGTTCGGGTCCGTGGGGTTTTGTGCTGGATCCTCTTCTGGCAAGTTCATCAGCCGCATCATTGCCGAGTGATCCACTGTGTCCTCTTATCCATTGCAGCGTTACCGTGTTGTGGTTCAGCACCGTGATTCTTTCTAGGGCCCTGTGGCACTCTAGTACTAGTTTCGACGTGATCTGGTTACTCTTTAGGGATTGAAGGACTGAGGCACTGTCGGAGAGTATACGAATGTTGGTGTCCGTAACCTCCCTGGCCTCTATGGCGTGTGCTGCTTGGATGATGCCTACGCACTCTGCTTGGTAGACAGAGTTGAGCCTTCCGAGAGATCTTGATATTTTAATGTTGAGGTCGTCGGAGAACACCCCGACGCCTGTCCCATCTTTGGTTTTGGATCCATCAGTGTAGATTCTTAGCTCTTTCGTGCCTGAGTAGTCGCACAACTCCTCTACGAGCACTATATTGTAGTGTTTTTTGAAGCAGTGAGTTTTCAGAGATCTGTCGATAGGTGATGCCATCATCGGCTGATCTCTGATTGAATCTCCTTTGATACGCGTGTGTTTTATTCTGGAGTCGTTGCTTAGGGTGCCGGCTAATTCGAGTCTGAAAATCGCTGCGGCCGCCTCCTCTCTCACGACGAGGTGTAGGGGTGGTAGCCCCAGCATCACCTGTAGGGCAGCAGTTGGTGATGTTCTCATGCTGCCGGTGATTGCCACGCAGGCAAATCTTTGTAGTTTCTCAAGGTCCTTTTGGGTCGTGCTTAGGTTGGTCCTGGGCCACCATACCAAAGACCCATATGTGATAATTGGTCGGATAACTGTGGTGTATAGCCAGTAGGTGATTTTGGGGCTTAGGCCCCAGTTTCTCCCAAGGAGTCTCTTACATTGCCAGAGGGATATACTAGCTTTTGTGGTGATGTAATCCGTGTGTTTTGCCCAGTTTAGCTGTTTGTCCAAATAGATACCCAGGTATTTGGTCTCAGTCGATAGGCTTAGGGTTGCCCCAAAGAAACTTGGTAGGTGCAACGTTGCCAGCTTCCTTTTTCTTGTGAAGAGGACAAGTTCGGTTTTGGTGGGGTTCACTGCTAGCTTGTGTTCGTTGCACCATTCTTCTACTATCCTTAGAGCCTGACGCATGAGGTTGCATAGTGTGTTTTCATGTGTCCCATTTATTATTATAGTCAGGTCGTCGGCATAGCCCACCGTGTAGTAGCCTCTGCTATTGAGGCGGTTGATGAGGCTATCTACTACGAGGTTCCACAGTAGTGGCGAGAGGACACCACCTTGGGGGCAGCCCTTCGCCACTATGGCCCTAGTGGTGTCGTTTACTGTAACTTGAACCGCCCTCAGTCGGAGCATATTTGTGATCCAACCTCGCAGGGTTGGGTCCACCCCGTGTTTCTCGAGGGCTGCGTTGATGCTATGGAAGATGGTTTTGTCAAAGGCGCCTTCTATGATAAATAAATGATTTGATTTGATTTGATTTGATTTGAAGCAGTTGGTTCCGGCTGTCATTTGTAGTTATTTGACAGTCCTTACAGGTAGTCAGGGACCCAATAGGTTAGATAGGCAGTCGCTCCATGTAAAATACTGGTGTTCAATTAGACTGGAAGTCGACACCATCATAGTTGGGAAAAGGCAAAGCAGATTATGAATTTTCATTTGATTTCGCTTGGTTTAGTAAAAACGGTTTTAGAATCCATAATTTATTTTTTATTTTTTTTCGATCCTAGGCGCACTATATATCTAATCTTCAGACATATACAAAACAAAATTCACAATAAATTATTAAAGTAAATAAAAATACTTTATAAATGTGAATGTAGTGTAGTAGTCACAATTATTACATTTCTAATTTAAATTTTGAATAAAAAAATTAATAATTCTTTTTTAGATTTTTTTTTGCTTAAACTGCGTCACTACTTTTTGCCACACAGGGCTAGTTCGGCAACGGCGTTTCTCCGAATTCTCCAATCCATAAGTTTTTAAAGGAAAGATTATCATCAAAATTTTCGTAACTTCTTTTCTAGAGTTTAGAGAGTTCTGTGTTTATTGATTATTAATAAGTCAACCAAAAGCAACGAATAATTATTATTAAAAAAGTAGTACCTAAGTACCTAGTAGTAGGATTCATTTCAGAATTTAATTATAATTATTTGAAATAATACCAAGGAGTTTTCATTGCGTCTCAAAACTTTTTTTTCAAACTTAATTTGACTGCGAGTAGGTACCTATCGATTAGGCTGAATGCAACATTTTAATCGTAGGTAATTATGAAACTCGGGTTTACGGTCAACACTGCGAAGTGATATTATTATCTCATGTGATAAGTTGGTTGCAACCAACCAACCAACATTGTTTTTTTTAGTAATATTTGTCAAGACTTTGATCGTCATTTTTATGAAATCATGTATGAATATTGGCAAAAATAAGAACGCAGATAGAAGGTTACTGTATTTATTTAGCTTTTTCCAGTTTGTTAAGCAAACGAGAAGCTTGCCTATGTAGGTACGTTATTTCCAGCGTATCTACGTTACCTAGTTTTTGGAAGGGTGCAGTAATAATGAAATTTAATACATATTTGGAAATACACTGACGCCGTTTTACCGACCCAAACACGTTACTGGAGGTAAAAAAAAACAAACGTATAGTATGAAACAGCTTCCTTGACATATTTTTCATTAAAAAATCGAATGCTGAAAGTTCACGAAAATTCTGTAAATTATTGACAAATTCGCATCACCCCGCCGATTCAGCTAATGTGTCATGCGTTCTGAAGCTATACTAGCGTGGTCTTCTCTATTTTGTTCTCGCTGATGTCACGACCGACTGTCAACGCGAGAAGAACTCAAGCCTTAAGGGGGAATCGTCAGGGTAACCCGCGAAATTCAACTTTTCTTACGTTTTTTGCAACTTGCAGGCCAGTGACAGGTTGTATGAAGTGGAAAATATCGTTCGCGACTGTAACACGTATGTAGTTACAGAATTATGATCATCGAAATCGTTAATACAATCATCCAAGTATAGGAACGACTTTGACCTTGCAAAAATCGTCCATCGACTGATGATTTTGATGGTTGTAATTCTGTAACTATTTACAGTCGCGAACGATTCTTTCAACTTCATACAACCTGCTACTGGCCTGCAAATTGCAAAAAACGTAAGAAAATTTGAATTTTGCGTGCTACCCTGACGCTTCCCCCTTAAGATTTTATTTCATACGATATTAAAATTCTATGAAATTTTAAGCTAGTTTCATGAACGTACCTACCATTATCAACTTGCGACTTAAAGGGTTTTCGTCATCGACTCGTATTATTTGACCGCGTGTGTATTTTTGATTAGCAACGCACCGCTTTCCATATTACGACACGACTCGCTTGTTACGTCACATATATGTGTAGGTTAGCATGTAACGCACATGTCTTCGGACCGAAAGTGACACACTATCGCGATCGGTGGGTCATAAGGTGTCTAAAGATGTTTGATCTTTGGCAGATTTACACGCTGTTTCCTCTTGAAGAATCTACAGAAGTTACGTAACTGGGCCTGTTTACTGGATGACGCCCTTCTTCCATCACTACTTTTTATGACGATCCCAGCTCATCTGCCTTGATCCATCCTACAAGTAGTGTGTGTGTTTATATAATTACTTTATAGGAAACTGCCTCAGGGAAACTTTATTTTGATTGTGCGTTTAATTCTAATTTGTATTTAAATTTGATTCTGTTTTTAATTTTGATTTTGTAGTTAATTTTTATTCGGTATTTAATTTTGATTTTGTATTTTATTTTTTGTCTAGTTTTGATGATTTTAAGTGTCATTAATCTGGATTCAACTTCAAATAATCTGGTTACATTTGTTATTTTATGATGGGGCATGCGGTGCTAACCTGTAAGGAATTGTTATACTAACCTTTGATTTAAGAATCCTATTTTAAAATATAACAGTATAAACAGTTGTTGGTTGGCCTGAAATAAATTAAATAAAATAAGTAATTTCTATTGTTAATAACTATTTACGTAAAATTTGCACGCCGAAATTAATGGCAGAATAAGAAAAATATAATTTTATCTGTAAGACCCTCCTGTACCTTATTCCCGCAAATAAATGATTTTGATTTTGATTATAAATTCTATGAAGTCGAAAGGCACTAGATTTCTCCGCCTTTTACACGATCGCAGATTTGTTTCTTTAAAAAAAAAAAGGAATGTTCCTTTGAGTTAAATTTGCTTCGAGTACCTCCAGTATTTAGAGTAGGTAAGTACTTTCCCTCCAGGTGGCAATGAAAAATTCCACCTCGTATGTTACCTACCTACAGGAGTAACGTAATAAACTCAAGACCTTTTGTGTGGTGTAGACAATGAAACTGAAAAACTTTTGTTCTTTAACTTTTGGACCTTGATTTTTTTTTTAAGTTTTACCATACATTGTGGATCCCGTCAGTTCAACAAAATCCTTGTTTTTAAATTTCAACATTTCGTAGAACAATAGTTGTATTCAGTTATCTTGTAGTCGATCACGAAAACGCAATTTTTAAGTATATCTATGTACATACTAAGTTTTTCCTCCCACAGACAAGATAAATAGTACTGACCCACGCTACTTCGTCTGCGTCACATAAGAGAGAAAAACGAACGGAAAAAAAATGGCTATTAAAAAATAAGGGTTGATCGTAGAAGGGTGAAAATTTAGGATTGTATGTATTTTTGTATGTTGTATCATAAAAAACATAAAAAATAAAAATTTAGGGGTGGTCTACCCTTAACATTTAGGGGGATGAAAAATAGATGTTGGCCGATTCTCAGACCTACTCAATATGCTCACAAAATTTCATGAGAATTGGTCAAGCCGTTTCGGAGGAGTAGGTATGGGAACGAAAATTGTGACACGAGAATTTTATATATAAGATAATACTTGCAGGTCTATAAAGCTCTAAAAAAATATACCAATATTGCTAGTAAGTAAACCTACCTCAGGCAGCTCAGTATAGGTATGTATATTTACAACATATTATTTCAATGAAAGTTCTATTTTATTTAGGTACAACCATGCCTATAAATAAACGGAAAACGGCAGTATTTAAAACAAAGGGCTGTATATAAGCACAGCTATAGCGACAAACCCACTTTAACGGATTGGGTTGAGGATTTTCAGCGTTGACCTAGATAAGTAAAGCCGTGGTTTCCACACACGAGCACAAAGAACATTAGCTAATCAATAAGTTTGCGAGAACCAAGTTCGAAGTTTTGTCCAGTCGAAAGTTTAACACATCGCTTATTCATTTTTATAAAATTATGAATATTACGACGGAGTAATTACCTACCTATTATGATTTTGTTGCTATCATATTTGAGAGTACAATATGGTCATAAATTAAAATGCCCTTTACTTATCCTTTTCTTGGACTTAGCCACCGTGTTTTATATGGATATCGTGTTTTAACAATCGTAAGTACTTAAATCTTATAAACAAACATGATATTATGAACACTCGATGAGTTATCGAATAGGTAGGTATACAATTCAATTAGTATAAGTATACAACGCAACGGTGCTACAACAGCCCTACGACGCTGTATCGAGAAAACTACGGAAATGCTACGACATCGCTACGCCACCGCACCGCTACGATTATAGTGCTAAAGCGCTTATTACACTACACGATTTGCAGGGCACGATCGGCAGCGCGGCAGGGAAGTAGAGCGGTCGGGACCACTCGACCACCCGATTTCTTATTACACTTCCCGGGCCCTGCAAATCGTGTAGTGTAATAAGCGCTTAAGACACACCCTGCATTTAACCTACGACGTCGCCTACGGACCATATTCGACGCCACTAGGACCAAGCTGCGAAGCCGTAACGTATGTAGGATTCGATGGGACTCAATTAGATACATTTGACAGTTATTCTCGATAAAAGGAGGTTTTGACTCCATAAAAACTTATTTCATCAAGAATAACTGTCAAATGTATCTAATCGAGTCCTATCGAATCCTACGTATTTGCAATGTTGCTACGACTACTACGCCGCTACGTTACTGTTACGAAGTATAGCATGATGTATTTTCTAGTCTAGAACTATTTTTCAATACACTTCCTCAAAAACTGGTTCTTTTCGCACTACGATTAGGTTCAAAATGCAGTGTATTTCACACACGTGCGTTTCTCAAGTTTATTCCACACATGTGCAGAATCTAAAATTGCCACAGATACCTGGTCCAAATTGGTTCAATGCATAATTTAAAAAAAAACGTTTACCTTTGACTATAGAGTCAGAGGTGATTGTTTTTTTTATTCGGAAATGCGATCTACGTCTTTATTTGTAAACTTTTTTGAATTTTCAAATTGTGTTTATAAATTCATTTTCATAGATAAACATGATTATCTAAAGCAAATATTTACATTATTAAACAAATTAAAATTTATTTGTGATAATTATGAAAACTAATTTTTTTTTATATTAGGCTGTAAGTATAACAGCTTCATACCTTTTCCTCTCCATCAACCTGGCGAAAGCAAAGCGCGGAAAAAAAAAATTTAAATCAGTCTCGTAATAATTCATGACACAATTTTTTTACATTATTTCATTTTATTTCTTCAAAAGTGTATTGAAAAACGTCGTTTGATACACGTGGACATTTGTTATTGCAGTTCTCGGCTCAAAAACACACTCGCCTACTACTCGTGTGTTAATACTTCCTTGAACTACAATAACAAACTTTCTCCACTTGTATCAAAATGTACTATTGTTTACGGTTTACCAAATACCTAGTGAAGTTTCTGCGTCGTATCTTTCCATCGATTATTAGAACCTTTCCCTCTAAAGAGGTGTGGCTATGTTCTAATGCTCCGAACCTGCCCGTAACAAGGATGGCGTGACCGCGCGGGGCGCACCGGGTAGGTACTCTCGCCTACGATCCACTTCCACTGACCCAATTTCGTCTCATATGCTCCAAATTAGTGACCCGGACTTGTTTTCAACGTGCCAGGGAGCTCTGATATACTCTTATGTATTTTAATATACCTACCGTATTATGTATTGCAGGACAGCCACTTCTGTGATGTATGCGTAAAGCCCTTTGTGCTAACTTTCCGTTTAAATCGAAGATCTGGAGTACCTGGTGACCCTGATTAGAAAACACAAGAGCCCAACCAAACTATTAGAGAGATCGACATACCGCCTTTACAAAAAATGTTCAACCTGATGGGCATATTCATTTATTGTCAAAAATCGAAGGTCTGAAGTATCTGATGAAGAACCTTCAGCTGGCCTCAGCTGTATTAGAGATTAGCTTCTGCCCGACACTTCGTTCGCGTGAATTTCCCGCTTGCAACATTTCTTATTGTTGCTTATATTCTATTGGCCATAGCGTGATGTTATATAACCAATAGCCTTCCTCGTTAAAAGAACTATCCAACGCAAAAATATTTTTTCAATTCGAGCTGGTAGTTCCTGAGATCAACCAAAGACCAACCAAGTTCAACCAAATTAACAAACAAATTCTTCTGCGTTATAGTATTAGTAGGTATAGATATAGGTAGATTGGTAATGCCCCCTTCTAATATATTATACATTAAAAAAATCGACTGTCATTGCAAAAATCCAGCGTAGTGGGACACATCTTCTAATTTAATTTAGCCTATAACGTCCCACTGCTGGGCGAAGTGGCAACCGGCCGTTACAGTCGTTTACGACATTCTTCTACTGCGCGTGAAAATGTTTGCTAGGGATTAGGAGGGATTATTTGCATTTCGTTGATTTCGCTTATTATTTCGTGAGGTTTGCTAAAGTTGGCAGGTTGTTATTATTATAGTTAATGTTGTGTGACTTGGCCGTTGAACATTCTTTATACGTTAGTGGGTACAAGTCAATTTAGTTGTTACACTAACCAAGTCTCGATAGAGCTGATGTCTATCTCTAAAAAGAAATGAAATCTAGACAAAATCGTGCCAAGTCTAAGGTTCCTTACTGCGATTTCTTTATTATTATAGTTTAACGTTGTGTGACTTGGCCGTTGAACATTAAATTTGTTTACACGTAGGTAATGTTATATCTGTTGTAACTAAAAAAAATACTTTTACCCACTAACGTATAAAGAATGTGAACCTACCCTTACCCTTACCTTCTTACATTAACAGAAGTTGTGAGTTGCTAAGTTTTTCGCAAAGCTACATATGTACAGTTTGAATAATCTTATATATAAAATTCTTCTCCGCAGCGATCCGTTTCAAACGTTGGCCCGATACCTCGCCACATTCAACTAAACCTAAAACTACTCGATTTTTTACAAGTGCGGACTAGAAGCAACGATCTAGCAATCTCTAGCAAGTAGGTCAATGGTATATCAAACGGCGCGTGAGCTACACGAGTACCCACGGCTCGAGTGGAGAAGGCGCAGCGCAGCGTCGCGCGTCGCGGGAATGAACTTATTAGAGCCGCGTCGCCATCGCGCCGCGCCGCCGCGCCGCCCTGCTACCCAGCTACGATAGTGTTGACCCATATCTTTGAATCCGAAATGTGGGTAACGGGGCCGTCACTTTTATACGTTTTAGTTAATGAAGGAGCGACCCTGTTTTCTATTTTTGTTGGTAGATAGGTACTATGGTCGGTAGATGATGTATGTGCTGTTATGTACCTACAGACTTACTTAATGTAATTTATAGTTTTATAAGAATAGGTACTTAGCACCACGGTGATACACATACATATATAACATATATTGCTACGTTTTTATTAAGAGCTGATTTAGATTGATTTCATAACGAGGTATTCAGAAAATAAAACAACATAATTTTTTTATTAACATTGAATTATTTGTTTATTTCATTACAGTATATTCATATGTTCATTATGTATATTCTATGATATATCTATGATATAAATATTCGAACATGTATTGTGTTCGTAAAACTACCTCAAAGAAGAAGATCGTAGGGATCAAGAGACGTGTGCGCACGTACGCATACAACTTGAACATTCGGTTCATATTCGTGCATAGGTGGTACGTACGGACGGCATAATTCGAACACGATCGGGCCGCTGGAAATGGTAACATAGATCGGAAGTTAATTTTATAAAATTCTAAAATTTATCTTTATTGATCTATCATTAATTACCTCTTCACAGTTTAAACGCAATCACAGTAAAATATTTACAATTGGTAAAAAATCATCGGAAAGTCATCCATCATCATTCAACCGAATATTTTTTTTATTTTTTTTAAACTAAGTATAATTATCAAGTAACTTAACATACATTTATATTAATAAATTCTATACGTTTAGAATTTATATAAATCTAACACCTCAGAATTAGGTACTTATATTAATTTTAGTTGAGATCAACTGCCTCTAATAATACACACAGTTATAATATACTACAACGTAGTTTTCACACAGTTATCTTCGGCAGCGGAGGGGCCATTAAAACCCTGAAACTTTATATCTAGATACACGTTCCTTTTATAAAGAAGCGTCGCATACCATACGTGTAAGTAATTTTCATATTTGGTTTAAAAGCTTGGTCACAGTCACATTTATATACAAATCACATAGAATAAAAGCTCGATTGATTTCATTCTAGACAACCACAGTTCGGAATTGTGGGAACACTTGAATCAGCTAAAAGCCCGGATGTTTGAATTCGTTCTTTGTAATATTTATATGCTTTTGTACATAAACTTTCGGAAAAAAACTACCCGGTTATAACAAGCATTACTATTTGTGTCACCGGATAAAGTAGCCCGACGGTTTAGTGACGTCGTTGTAAACCAGAAGTCGTAGGTTCGAATCGCAGGGACTCAGTACTCACTTTTTGTGATTATTTAGTTTTTTGCAAGAGCGACTATTAAGCATGAGTTCGACGACCCCGGGTCGGGAAAAGTGCAGGCGGGTGACGCGATGACGCGGCGTGTACCGTATTAGGGAAGGGAGGAAAAGTGAATTTATTTTATGACATGTTATGTTTATGGTGGTAATAAAAATGAGCTGTTCCGTACCTACATTTTACTGGGTTACGTAGGGCATGGGAACCTGTTTTTAACGGTTCTCAACGGCCGGCTTTTCACTTTGTAAAAAAACCGGTTATGTCGTATAAACGCCCGGGTTTTCGGGATTTTCGGTTTTTTATATTTAGTTTCAAATAGGTATAGAAAAAAAGTGTAGTTGAAATTGTAAATCCCCCGAGTTATTTGTCTAATTTATAATAATTATAAATACATAAATAGAATAAATTATTTATGTACTTACAGGTTATTCGAAAGTATTTTTTATTTTTTATAGCTGCCTCACCCCCCGACGCTATGGGATATTTGCTGGTTCACAGCAATTACATAGATGTATTGCGCTAGTCTACTTGGAAACGCTGCAGACTCCAGGACTGGCCAGGTTTCAATAGATTTAACAGCCTTCTCATAGTTCACAAATGCAAGACGCAGATGCCAGTTATACTTTTTGGACTTTAACCAACAATCTCAACCAACACAAAACACACAAATCTTAATCTGCCGCTCTGTGTACATGTGGTCTAGAGTGCTGTATCCTGCTTGAAACTCGACTTGCTCCGTTGGCTGGAAGTCGACGAGTTTTCGCGCTAGACGATTTGTGACGTCTCTTGAAACCAGCTTTAACACGTAGCTAAGGAGACAAATAGATAACTAATTCTTTAAATGGTTTTCTTCCCACAACTGGCCGTAAAAGTTTTCGACTTCCAAAAGAATCTCCGGCTTCGAAACGACGATATCCCCATTCCCCACGAGATTTAGTTGACTTCGTCAGGTGGCTCCTCTCATTAGTTAGACGGACACATTGCACCCTCAGTTTAGCTGCAGCGAAGATCGTTACGTGTGCCTAAATGTATGAACAGCTCATTTTTTTTTTTTGCGAAGACAGAGTTGTTTGTAATGATGATACCTACATAGAATGCTCCCACAAAATTCGTAAAGTTAATTTTTAACAAAAACTTACTCCTACGTAGTACCTACGCCACGAAAACACTGCTTTTATTCCATGGCACACTACAGTGAGGCCAAGTTTATAGATCACTTTTGACACTTCATCAAAATACAACAACGTAACCATGTAATGGTTGGAATAAAATATTATTGATTTTTTCGAAGTTAAAACTGCACAGTTGCTTAACATTTTTCAAGTACGATTACTTACATATTTATTGAAATAATGGCAAAAAGGTAACCTTTATTTAGAACTAACAGTTGTCAAATGTGGTCTTTTGGCCCTACCATATTTGTCATTTGGGAGTCCAACACCTGTATCTATAAACAAGTCAAAATGGCTATTTGAGCAGAATATTTTAATTCTATAGTTTAATAATTGCTTGAAGCTAGAACTATCAAAAAATAGAATTCTTGGATTTGCTTTCTCTTATAGATCTTATAAACTTACTACATAAAATGTTATAAGTTAAAATTCAAGTATTTATAATTGTTTTAACTTGACTATGGATACTGGTGTTATTGAAAGTTAAATATTTTGTAAAGGTACAACAATAGACTTTATAAAACTTATATGGAATTGATTAAATACTATAAGAGATAAACAAAATGTAAACATTTCAAATATAAATTTTACAGATATTTTAGGTTTCTTACTCAAAATATCTATGTTGTTTTAAATTGTTACTTTAAACAGTAACATTAAAAACTATACTTTTGTATACAAGTACCATGTCTAGTTTGAGCAAATATCACAATCATTGGTATTTTTCACTTCTGATATTTGTTGACAGTCTTGTTAATTTCTAACAGATTCGCAGCGTATACGCAGGTACCTTCGCAGCAGCGCAGGTTCTTGCGGATTCTTACCCACACTCCTAATCGTGAACTGAAAAGGTAAAATATTCATGTTAAATATAGTTACATAGACCAATCTGATAAGTGGATGAGTACTAAAACCATAAACCTTCGTAAACAATGAGCTCACCTAATCAATAAAAAATAATAACGATAATCGAAAATAAATAGCAAAACTCAGCAAAGATCACGAAAAGTATTAGGAAAGATAGAACTCAGAAAAGAATGGAAACAATAAAGACACATATTTTACAGTACGGAGGAATACATAAGGCAAAAAAGGACTGGATCGTACAGATGAAAGACAATAATAGCTTGAAGGAAAATCGGAGGTCAGAAATATTGGGAATCGCAACATCTTACTAAAAGAAACGAGTTAAACAGACCGTAACACCTATTCTCAGAGAAATCTTCTGTGATCATCAACATCAGATAAGATTCCCCAGCAATGGACTAACTCCTACTAGGACTACCGGAACAGTTTAATGTCCAACCTGTACAAAATATTTGCAAAGATCGTACTCAAGCTAATGGTAGGAAAACTCGACGAACAACAGCGATCTACCCAAATGTCCTTTCTTTGGTATTGTCCGTCGTTTTGTTGAGCTCCTTGAGTTATAAGTCGAGCTACACGATAACTGACAAATACTTGCACTGACTGGACAGTCCACTCAAATCTGTATTTTTCTTTCTTCAAAAGACCATGTGACTCATGTGAGTTGAACAAGATTGTCTGGACTTTAAAAGAGACTATGACCTCTGAGTTTGTTTCGGCTGTTTCTTCTCAGAGTAGTCAGGTACGAAACACAGGCGGCCCCATCTAGTTTTAAAAAATTACGTGTAAAAGTATTTGAGCAAACCTACTTGCTGAAAAAATATCATTTATCATTTAAAAAAATATATGATACTTACGCCGGGGTTTTGCAGATTTTGGCCTTTCAGGCTTAGCAATATAAACACGCGGCATGCGCGGTGGTAGCGGCAGGACATTCGGGCCGTTATCCGTGTTGGTAGCCTGTAGAAAGAGGAAATGCTGTTATTTTACTACCACAACGCCTTTTACTTATAATATTATTGACTACAACCACGAAAAGTAAAAAGCAATAAGAAACGACGTAATATTACCCTACATTGGCAGGACTCTTGAGTGTTTGTTAGTCTAGTCAATTTTATTGAACTCTCAGTAGCAACCCAAGCCCGTACTAACACCCTAACACAATCGCGTCTAAAAACGGACTATTAGATATCTAGTACATAGAATTTAATTTTATTGTCTACCATAAGAGTAAAGTCTGAAAGTGGCGCCGGTGACTGAAAAGTTGTGTAGTAATCGGTTGTCGTGGTATGGACATGTGATGCGGAGGAATGAGGAAAATGTCGTGAAAAAAGTTTTGAGTATGAATGTGGATGGGTATTTGAGTAGAGGAAGACCAAAGAAACGATGGATGGACTGTGTTAAGAAGGATATGGTAAGAAAAGAAGTGTCTGATGAGATGACGAAAAATAGAGGAGTATGGAAGAAGAAGACATGCTGCGCCGACCCCAAATAAATTGGGATAAGGGCAAGAGAATGATGATACCATAAGAGTAAAATATCTGCCAAGTAATATTCAAGAAAGCTTATAGACACAGTTTAATAAAAGTAGGCACAACCTTATTCCTTCTCATATGAATAGATAGAGATAAGATTTGAAATTTTCAAAATGTCTGTAGAAATTTTTCTAGTGTCTCACTAAACTGTTTCTAGAGCACAAATTTTACTACTTAGTAGATAGTTTATACTTAGGTAATACATAAAGTTGATTGAGATTTATAAAGAAATCTTTACTCGTCAAGTATTTTAAACCAAAATTAACTCTAGAGACTTATTACTTTTAGTTTTAAATTTATATTTATAATAGACAACACATAATAGCGCAGAACTAGAGTTATACTTATTATTGAATTGCATCATGGCGTAATATTTCTCACATTAGGTAGGTACCTACTTGTGTGCACTTAAAACATTGTGCTGATGGATGGATTGAATAGTATACGGGGGTCGTGGATGTGTTAAAAGTAAAAATCTTGCAAATAATCTTGTCAAAAAGTTGTAACTTTGACCCTCATATCTCCGTAACTAGAAGGTCCCCAGGTACCTATGGTGTAGAACAAAAAATGATCGCAATAAGGGGAGAACAAGACAGTGCCTTTCGGCTTCCTGAAGAGGTGTTTTACACCCTTTATCTGCGAGTGAAATTCTATCGTCGAATATTATATAAGACTACATACCCGTAATATTTAATAGAGACATTTTACCTGAAATAAAATGTGTACAACCACACTTACCTTATTCGAAACCTAATAAAACATGAAACCTAATAAAACATGAGAGTAGCATTCTTGACCTTCTCTTCTGCTAGTACTAGCCGTGCGGAAACAGCCCCACCGCTATCTGCGTTTCGCTCTAACGGCTCTCTCCATCCCCACCAACCCCACCACCACCACCTAAAGCAGCTCGCGTGTCGATCGCGAGTTAGGTGTCATTGAATTTGCTAATGTTTTATACCACCAGGCAGGTATTTAAGTTATTAGGTTTCGAATAAGGTAAGTATGGTTTAATACTTACACATTATATTTCAGGTAAAATGTCTCTATTAAACCTACTTGACCGTTATTCGAAACCTAATAAAACATGAGAGACATGTTTGTTATCGTCTGGTGGTGGTGTCGCCAATGTGATCTAGAGTCAATGTATATTATATTTGCAATTAAATAACAGAGCATTGATTGTGTTTCATTTATTAATCACAACAGTAATTACAGCAATCGTTTTACTGTTAATATACATTTTGTGCGTATGATGATTAATGATTAATAGGAGAGCATCTCGAAACTAACAAATAAACTGTAATTAGTTAATAATGATTCTATTAATGTTTTTTTCTATTCTACAGGCTCAAAGAGAATAGTAATCAAATCAGTCTTTGATGCATCTGCTCGAATCTCACGGCAATAGAATTTCCTAAAAGTATTGGCCGATTTCCAATTACTTCTTAAGAGTATATCGTCTAGATGGAACTGCACCATCCAGTTCTTTGAAGCTACTGCTGATCGAAAACTGCCTGGTGTGCCCTGTATGCTAACGTCCTTTAACGTTTTCTTCATCCAACCGGCAATAATAAAGCGGGTCGCTGGTTTGGGGTCTCCAAAACTGCTCAAAAACAAGTTGTGTGACGATATTACTTCCCTTCTTGGGCGTGACAGATGGATCAGATGTTTGACCCAATGGACTGGGTCTAAACTTTTATTTTCTTTATTTTGTAGAAGTTTCCAGCCTGATTGTCTCCGGTTAGCTGTGTCTGTCTTTGATCCAAAAGCCGGCCAGAGAATTATATTATCTTCGGATTGAATGTAGTGTTCTGGTGAAATCTGAAGGAGTGTAAGATCGTGAACACGTCGCCCCGAGCAGAGAAGTAGGTTTGAGGCAGATTGACAGGAAGCTTCGTAGAAGTTAACAGTTTCATAATTTTTCTGACTTAAGTATGAAATGAGCGTAATAATATCCCAAATCGGTGGCTTGGGTAGTTTAGGATGGCCAAAGAGATCGCTTTTAGATCTTGTCTTACGAGGGTGTGCGAACTTATTTTTGTTTGATTATCCGGGTCACAAAAAGTCGAGACCGCCGATTTATGAACGAGAATCGTGCTCAGGGAAAGCCCCTCTACTTGATGCAGATCAACTAGGAATCGTGCAAATTGCGAACCAGTCGGTTGTAGCGAGTTCACCTTGTAGCCACCATCGATCACAGCAAGTTAGCACGTTTTTGACGATCCGTTGAAGAAACAGAGAAGCAAACCGCCTTGATAAAGGCGAACTTTTTAGACGATTTCCGATAAGGAATAGCTCTGACAAGAGCTGTTTTTTTACGGTACGTTTTTAACGATTTCTGAACAAAGAAATAAGAGTGTCAGAGCTGTGAGGCCATTCTTCAGTCTTCACTTCACACGTTGGCATCTTCATCCACGAGTCTTCAGTCGTCCGTCAACTCGATCCACCACACAACATCGCTACGTCTGCACCCGACGGCGGCCGCTCTGACACTGCGCGCGCGCGCGGGCGCCACCTCTATTTATCCCCTCGCGACCTAGGACTCCATTGCAGTCTCGCGAGCCGCCAGCGGCGCCGCGCCGAGAGCGCTAGCGCCCCCCGCGGAATTCCTACCTCAACAATGCTGTGACGCGATTGGTTAATATTCTCATACTCTTATTGGATTTTTTATTTTGTTGATGTGAATTTTTTATAATGTACGTGTTTTAATTGGTTAGAATAAGTTAGTTAGTAAGTTTCAAAATTGTATATAAGACGCGCCTTTTGGCAAATAAATCATGCATTCAGTAACAAGCAACGAGAGTATTCTTCACCTTCTGAACACCAAACCATCTTCCCTAAAACCTCATTCATTTTAGTCCAGTTCATCCATCTTTTCCAAGCTGGTCTATAAGTGTTAAGAGTAGACTTACGCCAACTGGATGATAAAAGAGACCTTTGTTCTTCTGACCAATCCTTCAATGTTGGCTCCCACCCCCACATCTCAAAATTCGAGCGTCATTGTTGCCACGTTTGGTGGCGGAAGACCGGTTGAAACATCTACTAGTACCTTGGGTAGGTTCCTGATGGTGACCGGGGGACCTAATGCTCTGCTTTTCAGATCTGGTCTCCAGTATACTTTGTCCCACCGTGGAGCGACTATCAGGTTAACGCCTCTTGCTTTGTTTAGGTGTGCTAGTCCTCTGGGGATCAAGTGGAGTGGTGGGAACGCCCAAGCTAGCGTGTAAGTCCAATTCGCTGCTAGAGCATCGTAGCTCCTAGCTCGAGGTTCGGTTCTGTCGAGTGTGCAATAGTCCTGTAGGATATGTGCCCGTCGAGAGGCATAGAGGCCGATTTGTGGTTGGCCCCATTTTGAGAAAATGACTTCTGTTGCCGTTGGCAGAAGGTGCCATTCTGAAGGAGTCTTCTGACGAGACAGGTGATCCGCTTCCGAGTTGTAACTGCCTGGCAGGTGATAAATCGTCATGTGGATGTTGTGCTGATCTAGGATTGCGAATGCTTCTGCTGCAAGGTTTACTAGGGCTTGAGATTTCGTGCCGCCTTCGTTGCGTAGGTACGATACCGTGGTTTTGTTGTCGCACTGGACTAGTAAAGCCGAAGAGCTCAGGTAACGACAGTGATCTCGTAAGACGTTTATTATGGCAATGAGTTATTTTTGTTTGCAATGTAACTCCTGTTCCGTCTCTGACCATGTGCCTTGTAAGCTCGTGTTGTCTAGCAAGGCCCCCCAGCCGATGTCGCTCGCATCGGTTGTCAGATAGTGAGATGGTAGGGGACAGTGAATGGTTGAAGGGACTCTGTAATTCGTTAGCCACCACAGGAGATCGCTTTTTGCTTTTGAGCTTAACTGACTTTTTGTGCAGGTGTCTTCAGAAGAGCATTTGCATGCGTTTGCAGGCTTCGATAGTTTAATCTTCTTCTTGTCACGACAAAACTGGCGAAGTTTAGTAACCCTATAAGTATCTGAAGTTGTTTCAGATTCACCGAACGAGATTGCAGGGAATTCGAAACGTAGTCTTTCAGTTTGGGTGCCGTTCTTTCTGGGAGATATTGATATTTTTCCATGTGTCCCATACGATGTTCAAGAACTCCAGAGACTTTTGTGGGACCGACTTTTTCCTGTTTATTATCCATCCCAGGTGTTCGAGCAAATGTATTGTGGTTGCAACATGGGACTGTAGAACCGAACGGTTCTGATGGACTAGGAGGACATCGTCTAGGTATACTAGAGTGCGGATGCCTTGTTCCCGCAGCATCTGGGCTACCCAGTTTGTTAGACTGGCAAAAGCTTTGGGAGCAGAACTTAGACCGAATGGCAAGCAAGTCAAGATTTACGAGTAAACATCATCATAAATATTATATTTCAACCCCCACAGTAAAAATACAATATTATGAGTTAAAACACAAAAACAACAAAATTTACCTAGGCAGGAAAAGAAGATCGCCACCATGTTGAATTTTAGTAATTTATATTATTTTTCATCCCCCCATCTCGGAAAGAGTATTTTTGCTCTTCGATATCTGAGTGCAAAAGCCGTTTTTATCATCATGAGGGTAAAGTAAATTTGAATTTAGAACATTGTGTGCACTAAGCATGTGAATTCAAAACATCATTAAACCTATTTACTTCTACCTCTATGGTGCCGAATTTATCATAAATTTTTTTTAATTTGTTAAGAACTCAGACTCGAAACCTTCTTGGTGTACAAATGTCTTAATATGTTTTGCGCGCGCCTTTTTCTTTTCACGTCATATTGTTAACACCTTAGGTTTAAAACAAGGAATCCAACTTGAAAACTAGTGAAAAACCAAAAATTACCACTCAAGTTTATTTGAAGCCAACAGAATTAACTGAATTTGTTAATAATGCGCAATTTTTTTTGCGGTTATTCATTTCCTCGCTGAGGTGGGATGAAAAGTTACGTGTTGCACTCGAGTGCAAAGATTTTTCATCTCGTGCTTTTTTTATTCCCTCGCTAACGCTCAAGATTCTAAGTTTTGAATCACTCGCTTCGCTCGTGACTCAATTTTAGAATCTTTCGCTTGCTCGGTCATCAAAATTAAGCACGCGGTTAAAAAACAACTTTGCACTCTTGTATAACAAATAACTATTTCAACACACTTGCTCATAAAGTGGCTCTAATTTCACCGCAATTAGGCACATAATGACACCTGTAATCAAACTGTGACTTTTTCATTGCTTTTATTCACAAGCGAGTTATAGGGTTTTTTATTTTATTTTATTGGTTGAATTGCTTTGTTCTTAAAAAAAAGTTTCCATACAAAAAGATCGTGTTCAATAGTACAAATAAATTAATGTAAGTACCTATTGCTTGCTCATTTCATGCAACTTCGTATCTACATAGATAATTTCAACTTATAAGTTTTTAAATAAATAAAACTTTCACTCAAATGTAACTTTTGTTTTCTCTGTATTAAATAAAACTTTGAATTCCCCATTTCGTACGTGGCGGCTAAAACGCTATCCGCCAAAAGCCAAAAAAAAGAAACCTCATTCTTTTAGTCTATGGCCGATCGCCATTGTTAGATGCGCGCGCATAGGAAAACTGATTAATTATTCCCGCCATTGCGAAAAAAAAATTCACAACTCGTTTTCACTGTTGAAATTATTGTTATTTATTCATTCAAATGTCTACAAGTACTAGTTATGAAGAAAATTATTTATTTTGTACACCGCCCCATATAAGATGTGCCAGCCCTTAACGTTAGGTATGGAAAGTTTACTAACTGAAAACTCCAAGGACAAATATCTATTTTAGTATTATTTTATTCTCAAGTGTGTTGAAAAACGTCGTTTGATACACGTGTGTGTTGATGTCTCAATGGCGCCTCAGATAATCACCAACATTACACGCTTGTACCATAATGTACTATTTCATTACTCATAAGTACTCGGAAAGTACCTAGGTTGGAAGTTGCCCGAGGAGCGGGCTGAATTGAAAGTACCTAACAGCCTTTTCAGCTAGGGAGAATCGCTTTCAACTGACAGTGTCAAATTATTTAAAAAAAACTATCTATTCTATTTTCACATTTCTATTGAACCATCTTCCGACTTCTATACAGCCTCTAAATTACAGCGCGATGTTATTATTAACATTTACATCGCGCTGTAATTAACAATTATTAAAATAACTTAGTTATAATTTAGTTACAAATATCTCTTTAAAATTACGTAGATTTGGGCAAAATATTTACAATTTTTTCAGAGACGAAAATGAAAAATACGGCCACAGATAAAACAAACAAAATAGGCGGGAAAGTGGCAATCTGATCTTATTTTATTTTGTCGAGTTGTTTCGTGTTTTTATTTTTATTTTTCTTGTATTCGTACCTAATGAAAACACTCGGGTTAAAGACTTATTTAGTCCCGTCTCGGGACTAAATAAGTTACTTTCACCCCTAGGGTAACAATTAATGTAGGTACTATTCAAACCCTTATTTTGGCAAGATAAAAAAAAGGATGATGCCGTGAATTATAATATTATTCAAAATACGCAGGATAAAAATAATAATAAAAACTTGCCTGAACAGTTTGGTGTTGCATCTCCAGCATTAGATGCATTTTTTTTTCTGGTGGGAAATCATCAAATGACTCCTCCCGCTCTGGGCGGAGTGTCAGACTTTTATTGAGTAAAACCCATACATGTTCCTTACTCGCCTTTTATGTTGCGGGGCCACGGTTTCTCTTTCGATCAGTCCCGCAGCCCCCCACCGCGCCTCAGTCGAACAGTCCTGCAGCCCCGGACCATTGGATACCAAAAGGTTCAAAGAATTTATTACGCCAAGTGAGGACTGTGGTCTTCTTCTCCTCTCGTGATTTACCCTTATTTCATTTTTAACTTGTTGTCGAACATACTCTGCCACCTCGACAGCGTTGAGGGTGGCCTCGGACAGGTTCGTTAGAGTGCAGGTGGAATCACACATAGTGCAGGACAATAGGTGAGCCGTAGTTTGCGTTGAGGCACCGCAGTCACCAGCCCTGGTTGTATCCCAGATAGCATTTTTTGGTCGCAAAATATTTATTTCAGTAACAAATTGTTAATATCAAGTATATAAGTTCCGTTATTGTTTCGAAACAATGCGACCGTGTGCGTTTCGGTTAATATGTGTCGTAAAAGTGTCTACTGTGTTTGACCGGAACGTGTTTCAGTAACTGTTTGTAGTCGTTATGTCAACACAATATGTACGGATTTCTGTCGCCTTTATTGTATACACATTGCGTTAAGTTATCAACAAGAAAAAAATCAAAGATTAACAGTACCAAATATGACTAGAATACTTTTACTATAAAAACAAATGTTTTTTTAAGTTTAGGGATTATTTCTGATTAAATATCATACTATTATCTAGCATTAAAAGAATACAGTTTGATCAAACTAAAAGGTCTGGAGTCCAGAAAATGAACAAAACTTGTAGTGAAATCCATGTAAACATTTCAATTAACTGGTTAAATTGCAATTACATGATGGCCCATCGATGAATTTCAATGTATTTTGTTAAATTACACGACAAAATTCTTTTCCCACTAATATCTCATTATCGCAACACATTTAAAACTAATTAATTTTAAAAATAAACTTCCCCTGTCAAAATAGTAATGGCGAACCTTTCAACTTGTTTCATATTGCACAGAGTTATTTTTTACATTAATTTACTTGTTTCTTGTAGGTTGCAAAGAATGAAGATAATTGACGAATTAACGAATGATTTCTGAAATAGTCGGCGCAATGTTACCATACAGCGTCGTCACTTAAAACCAAAACGTTACCGTGTCGAGAAGTGCCCCACTTTAGTCGCAGCGACCGAAACATAGTCGTAACAGCGACCAAAAATGTTGTGTAGGTAGACTTTTTAGTGTCGACTTGTTTCGTAACGGCAACCAAAAAACGCTATCTGGGATTTGCAGTGGCACCTGACTTCGCAAACGGTTTAGGGTCTTCCAGGTGAGCCATGGCAGAAGGTGTCCCGGCGAGATTTTCTGCTATTTCGACGTAGTGTGTCGGAGCGGATGCTTGAGGAGCCACAATTATTTTTTGCTTCTCTAGGCCTGTTGTTGTCTACTAATAAATTAGTCAACCTGTGGAAGCTCTTCCGACTCTTCAGCCTACCTCTTGGCGTCTCCATATTATGCAGAAGGTGGCGTTTGTCTTTGCTTATGCTGCTTATGCTTTTCAGAGGAGCAGGCAGCCTCCAGGGTCTATAATAAGTTTCCAAGTCCAGGTCCAAAGCTCCGGGCCGGGGGACAGAGCGGTCCAAGCTATGACGGGTAAGAAAGCTTAAAATTTTAGAGAAAAGGCTATTACGATGAAAATAAAGCGTTTCAAAAAAACAAACATGAACACGGCGTTATATTTCTCGACTATCCTGAAAAGTTTAATGACCTAATTTAATGTTTTTAATTGAATATTTTCCATTTGTAATTCATTTTAGAGGTAACTTAGAGGCAGTTTTCTGTCGAGGAAATTTTATAAATAAATAATAAATATCGCTGGACATTACACACAGCGCCATCTAGTGCCACTTTCATCTCGTTACATACAGGCCCAAGAATGTCGAATCGTTTCAACCTCATTTAGTGTTATCAATTTTAACAATGTTGTTGTGTTCATAAAATTATTAGAACATTTGGATTTATAGAATTATTGGTTCTCTGGTTGAAATGCGTAACGCGTGTTTTACCGAAAATAATTTTTAGGTTTTTACTGGTTAACCATTTTATAATTAAACGAACTATTATTTACCTTTATCGTGATGATATCTTGACACATGACAGTGCTGGGTTCATTTTAACCCACTTTTTTCATTTGGCGCGTTTTCGGGGGAAGAATATTTTGTGATTCTCATTTTCTCGCACAGCGCAGCGCCTGTCAAATAGCATGCCTCTATCTCATGCTTACGGGCGAGTTTATCAGAGCGGCATGCGTAGGTACTCTGAGGCCATTCAAGTGAGTAGACGTTTTGGAATTTTTATGATCGTTTGTTAAAATTTAGGGAATTAGTGGTAATTTGGAACAAATATAGATACCAAATGCATGAATTTCATGTTTTGAATTTAATTTAACTGGGAATGTTATTGGTATACCGAGCTCGTTTCGGATCGGACAGGGTTTACATGTGTGTGTGTGTTACCCTGGCAAAAGTTGTGGATTTGAGATGTGATACCTTAACAAATAATTAGAGTACCTACCATGAGGAGCAATTTGTTTACTAATAGCAAAATTTGCTTGAATTATAGTTTTAAAGTTATTTGAGAAAAACACATTTTGCTGGGGTAACGATATGAAGATAAAAAAAAATTGATTAATTTTAAATACCTACGCAGTTCCTTAAACATAGAAACGTGGCATACATTAAGCGAATTAAAATGATTGATGAACATTAATTCCTGTTAATATGTATGTAGGTATGTTAATTAGGCAATGTTACTGTGTAATAAGAAAATAAAAAATATGGCTCTGTAGTGGACTAAAAAAATGATTAGGAAATGCAATAATTAAGTAAAAAAGCCACTAAACACTGGTTAATAAATTAACAGATTGGCAAAGTTTTGCCCTTGATTTAGATAATATAATAGATCTTCTTCAACACTTCTATAAAAAAGCAAGATCAGCTTGACTCAGAAGTAAACAAATATATTGTTGACATCCAACAATGTGCGTGGAACAACACACCGCAATTAAAACGGAAATATAAGGGATTTATCAATCCTAAGGAAATTGTGGATTTACTATCTGAGAAAAGGAAACAAAGGAAGCAGTAGCAGCAAACAAGGTGCCCGCGAGATAAAACAACATTAAAAAAAGCGTTAAGGTTTGCTCAACACTTAGCAGAAACTTTTCAACCCAATGAAAGCTCGATCGAAATACCTATGAGTGAAAATTTATCACAAAACCAAAGAATTAGCTTGTGACACCAGCAGAAGTAATGAAAGAAATTCAAAATAACATTAGCTCGAAAAAGTCTCCGGGTTACGACCTCATTACAGGTGAAATTCTAAGGCCCGTATTACAGAACATCGCTCAAAACTCAAACGTTGCTTAAAACTAGTTTCAACCAATCAAATGGCTTGAATCTAGTTTTAAGTAATGCTTGAGTATTGAGCGATGTTCTGTAATACGGGCCTAAAACACCTCCGGCGCAAAGCCATAGTAAAGCTGACCAAGCTTATCAATGCTGCATTTATCTTAAAACATGTACCTGAGTCATGGAAGGTTGCTGAAGTCATTATGATTGCAAAGCCTGGAAACCACCCCATGAAGCATCATCATATAGACCTAGGTATTTCTCTGTTGCCCGTGTTATCAAAACTATTTGAAAAAATGTCATTGAAACGGTTAAAACCAATAATAGAAGATAAAGACCTTATTCCAAATCATCAATTTGGCTTCAGGGAAAAACACTCAACAATAGATCAGGTAAAAAGAATAATTAACATCATTGAAAAAAAGCTTGAAAACAAGGAAGTCTGCGCCACCGTGTTTTTAGATGTCGCGCGAGCTTTTGATAAGGTTTGGCATAAGGGTCTAATATTCAAGCTCAGACGCATGCTACCAGAATTTGCAGATATCCTGGAGTCGTACGTCACTAACAGTGTTTAGAATACGGCAGGAGGACGCATATTCCGAGCTAAAACCTATAAAAGCTGGTGTACCTCAAGGAAGTGTTCTAGGCCCAATTTTGTACTTATTATACACATGTGACATCCCAGAACAGGAAAAAAACACCATTGCGACCTTTGCAGATGATACTGGCTACCGGATCAAGCCACAGAGAAGCAGAAGAAAAAGTTCAACTAGCTGTGAACAAAGTTTATGACTGGACGCAAAAATGGAAGATCAAACTGAATGAGTCAAAATTAATTCACATTGACTTTACAAAAAAATACTTGGACTATCACCCAATCTACATATATGGTACGCAAGTACCTTATGCTAATACAGCCAAATACCTTGGCATCACTCTCGACGCCAAGTTGCATTGGAAAGCTGATGTGAAAAAGAAAAGACAGGAACTCGATATACGATATAAAAGTATGTATTGGTTACTCGGAACGAAATCTTGTCTATCAATACATAATAAAATAACCCTATACAAGCATATTCTGATGCCAATTTAGACGTATGGCATCCAACTTTGGGGCTGTACTAAACAAAGCAATGTCAGAATAATCCAGAAATTCCAAAATAGAGTACTTAGGGATGCTGTCAATGCACCCTGGTAGATAAGAAATGACGACCTTCATCGTGACCTTAAAATGGATTTCGTCACCACCATTATCCAAAAATTTGCAGAAGCCCACGAACACATACTTCATCGACACGTGAATGTTGAGGCAATCCAGCTGCTAGACAATACAGACCTAGTGCGTAGGCTAAAAAGAACTAAACCTTTTGAATTTGTGTAGTGTACAAAGTGAATGAGTAATAATAACAATGTTGTGCTATACATAATATAACACATGAACATAGTGTTTTATAAATTATATTCGACTCTAAGAAAGTGCTACCGACTTGTGTAAAAGTGCAAATGAACACTATTCTTAGTTTTAACATATTCTATCACGTAACATATTAAGTTAGAGTTAAATTGCTTATTAGTCTTTTAGGCTAGATTGTAATTTATTATTAAGAATGTTGTTCTTAATATTACAGTACAAAAAAAGGAATAATATTGAAGGTATAATATTACACAAAAAGCAGAAAAACATCAGACACAAAGTTGCTAATTTGCGAAGACTCGTATGTATGGTGCGGCCGCTTTTTCGTGACCTTTTCGATTTGGTCGGCTTATTAGAGAGTTGCTGACTTATTCTTGTTTTGATATAACTTTCGTTACAGACATAAGTAATTGAAAGCTGAAATTAACAGTAATTAATGTTCTTGAATCATTTAAATTTGCTTAATGTATGCCATGTTTCTTAATGTTTTAGGAATTGCGTATTTCATCGTCAAAGTACGACTAGTCTAAAATTAATCAAATTTGTTTTATCTTCATATCGTGTAAAATTACAAAATCTATGTTTCCTGATAACCGTCTACCATGATGGGTATCTTTTACAGCTGTTTATTTGGGTCTTAGTGTTTTGGTTTACTTGCAAATCCGTTTTTATCTGATTTTTTTAAACCATTTAATTCCATTGGTTTATGACAACCAAATCAAAAACTAATGTTTAAACTAATTTAAGCAAATTAAGGTCTCTTGTTGGTATTTTTTTCAATCTTCTGCGTTGAGCCATTTTTGAGATCTGGGGTATCCCAAAATGTTACCGCAACAAAATTTTAAATAACTCGAGAACCATATCACACACAAAATTTGCTATTTACTAACATTTACTACCCAACAAAAGCTATCTATTCATATATTTGGTTCCGGACTAAACGAATTTTTGAAAATTGATTTTGCCAGGATAACGTTTCAAGCGTTACTCCAGCAAAATGTGTTTTTCTCCTATACTTAACTTTAAAACTATGATTCAAGCTAATTTTGCTATTAGTAAGAAAATTGCTCCTCAAGATACTCTAATTATTTGTTAAGGTCTCACATCTCAAATGCACAACATTTTGCCAGGGTAACACACACGGTTTACATATTGTATAATTATGTTATTTATTTTATAAGTACTCAATTTGTTCTGGCTGCTTTGTTGGTATTTATGAGTTTATCCCTGAACATGCTTTCCGCTTTCGATCAACAAGTAGGGTAGCCATATTTGTTTACATCGGAATCGATTAAATATTACAGAAAAAAATAATCAAATAAATATTACTCACGTCATCACCACCGCCCCCATCTCATATTCGAGTGCCCCTCTTAAGGTGATCTACACCGAAGTTACCTTTCGTACAGCAACATTCTCATTTTGCAACGTGATAACATTAAATCATTTTCTGTAAAAAAAAACACCTCCAAAAACTAGTTTCTATTTGTGGGTATAACAAGGAGTATAGTGCCTGCCTGTGTTCAAACCCAGAACACAGCCATAAGGTCAGTAGCACTCACTTGCCATATTATTATGTTATGCAAATTAATTGTGTTGAATTTTGAATCAAACAGATCGCGTGACACTAATAAAGCCCAATTTATTAGAGTTTTCAATCTTTTAAGAATGGCTTCTTACGATGACGGCCAAACCTGCTGCATGTTATCAACTCAGCCGGTCCCAGTTCACTGTTGGACATAGACATAGACCTTTCCAAACTGCCACAATTTTCTTTTGTATCTAGTCTGACCCAGCTACACTTTTAAGGTCATCGATACATTATCATCAGAACCAAATCTTGGAATAGGCTAGTTCCCACCATCAATAAATTGCAAATCTATTTAGTCCGTCAGTTAGAGTATTGGAAAATAATGGAAACGTATTTTTTGTTTTTGTAAATCAACGAATATTGACTAAGATAAAACGCATCAAAACTCGGGAGTGGGGGCTCGTGACGTCAGAACTCACAAAATATGATACCAAACAGTGACGTATTGGGAATTTTAAAAGCGTCGTATCTTCGTTAATTTTGGTTTATGTGACAACAGAAAAATACGGGTCAAAGATTTTTTGATACTTAATCTAATTGACGGACTAATTAGATTTTGTCAGTTAACAAGATTATTGTCGAACTACGAACGTTCAGTAATATTTTCTTTGCCGATCTTCAAAGGGTGGCTGGTAGAAACTGGATAAGAGTTGCTTAGAATTGAATGGTGCGCGAATGAGGGGCGTTTTATACCCCGCACACCCAGTGCTAACGGCGGTTCAGGAGTTCCATGTGTGAAGATAAATCCAGGAGCAGCATCGAGTATTAGATAATATTTTGTTGTAAACTCTGAATATATTCCCAAAATTGCAACACAGTGCTATTATAATCCGTTCAGGAGTTCGTTCGCACGGACTCGAATAATGGTCCTTTAAGCCTAAAGTTACGTCAAAAATTAGTGTTGAATATACATTGAAAACCATTTCATTTAGTTTTACTAGTAGCAATAATACTTTTATCTACCCAAATATCATAAACCCTCTCTAATGCGTTCAAAAACCATAGGCAATGACCAGCATTACCAACCTGCAGAAATGAACGGTACTGTAATGAACTCATAACGCAACTGTAAACAGTTGCGTTATGAGTTTTAAATTTGGAACAGGTGTCAAATTCAAGTGAGTGTGCTATTCTAGTACCACCTACATTAAATCAGATATCGATAAAAAAAAAAAAACCCCAATTCAGTATGATTCTAATTATAAATCGCACGACATTTTCGATCTCGAGTGACACAAGAATAGTGACTTTGTTCGTTTGCCTATGATTTAAAAAAAAATGACAGATATCCGAAACGCCGCCATTTCGAGCTGTCATTTGTTCGTTAGCTTTTTATTTCCAGTAACCCATTCTTTATTTCTGTCGAAAATGAGTGATAGTGACTCAGAAATTGACATGAATACTCCGCCAGATATCGTAAATGCAGCGACGAATGCAACTAATAACCTGTTGGCACAAAAATCAAGGGCCAAGTAACAATGCAGGTCATTTCCCTATGGTTCCTGAACCCATCATAGAGCCCTTATGATATTTGGGTAGATAAAGTAGTGTATGCAACTATACATAATTAGGCATTACAACACTCGTGTGATGCTATTAAGAAACTCGCCTTCGGCTCGTTTCTTAAACCCACACTCGTGTTGTAATGCCCTTCATTATGCACAGTTGCATAAACTACTATTATTCTACACATGAGTATTTTTAATTCTAAAATAATACTGTTGTCAAAGATAAATTGGCATTCTAATGCTTCTTAGATGTTTTGTTATATTTAGAACTACATTAAGAGTAAAATGTGTTAGATACTTTAATTTTTAAGTTTGCATGCTGATGAAGTCAGCGAAATATGTGAAAGCTTTTTAATTTATAAGACCATCATGTAACGCACCATATTTCATGCAAATAAAGAATCTTGAATCTAAATAATGACGAGACAAACGATTTCAAGCTTAGTTTTGTGTGAAGGTTTTTTATTTATAGCTTTCTCAGTTCGTCTTTCGAAATTTTGTAGTTTGAGTTATGACGTCATCCAATATTATAATGTCCCCTTTGAAGAAGATGTTTTAGAAGAACCTTTAGAAACTAACAAAAATACGAAGCAATTTTTTACTAAATTAATTTATTTTATCCAAATTTGCACGATTTATTCTAGTTTATGTGTTGTCTATAGAAACCAACATGGAGACTGCTTTTGTGATATCGCCGTTTGTTTTTTGTAGTTGCTCGTGGCACTTGTCAAAAGTGACATCGGTCCCTACCGACACCTTCACCCGAACAAGCTTGATGGCGTTGTGAACGTTCCAGCCGCTCAGCTCCAAGGCTTCTAAACACTGCGCCTGATTCGCCTGAGAATTATTAAGAATTTGTGTCATCTTATTTGTAAGTCGATTTTTACCAATAAACGATGAAAGCGTTACACAGCATGCACAAGAGGGTAAGTGGAAAATATTCTAATAAAAATTGTATTTATAATGCGGTACAATAATACAATACAATAATCAAAAAATAGATCGACCAATACGTATTCCTTAAGGTGAAAGCGTCAGGGTGCGCCCAATATGGTGTTACATTTTAACTTTGCACCTTAAAATTTGCTTTTTTAAGGGGGATGGTCCATGGTAGCCCGCGATATTCAAATTTTCTTACGTTTTTTGCAATTTTGCAGGGCAGTGCTAAGTGCACCCTCCAAGTTCGTAAGAGTCTATGAACGATTTTTTCTCGAAAAAAGTCTTTCTTCGACTCTTATGAACTTGGAGGGTTGTATTGATGATTTTGATGACTATAATTCTGTAACTTACGTCTTACAGTCGCGACTGATATGTTTATCAACATAAAACTAAGCACTGCCCTGCAAATTCCAAAAAACGTAAGAAAATATGAATTTCGCGGGCTACCATGGACCATCCCCCTTAAAGAAGCAAATTTTAAGGAGCAAAGTTAAAATGTAACACCATATTGTGCGCATGGCGACCAATCAAGCAATACACTGTTTTAAGCTTTACACTTCCATTACAACATGGCCTCGCTTTGTATAGTTTTCAAATACAATGAGATATCTGCATAAACCAGTTGAGTATAGCTGGTCGCTGTGCGTACAAGCCATAACAAATAACAATTTAGCTTTGTAAAGTATTGACTCTGTCACGTTCAGCGTTCCAGAGACAATCTACATCTCATCTCAATTTACCATATCAAAATCAGAATGTTTATATACAACATGCATCAAAAGGTGTGGTCATATTTTACCATAATTATACTATAAGTAGATAGACTGTAGTGGTACTACAAAAAACTATTACCGTCGTGATATCCACTACATGAACTAAAAAGTACAACAATGCCATCTATGATACAATTGAAGAACTACGAGAACCAAAAAATCGAAGTTATCCGTGATTTAAATCTTTATAGAAAACCAGACAACAACATACGACCCGTCTGGTCGGAAAACTTTACACTCAGTTCTTCCCCCGAAATTAGTGACCCCGACGTGATACGTGTCCTACCACCACGTGCACGGATTTCCAAAAGACCATTAAACTGCACAATTACACTATGGGGAGACCATATGACCACCTATTTCTGATAAATGATATTCAGGCTAACCGTCTATTCTACACAAATAACGCACATTTATAAAATTAAATCATAAAATGTAGCCAGCCTCTTATGCGACATTAAAATCATAGAAGCAAAAGAAGAAAGTTTTGCAATACTGTCCATTGCTTCATGTCGGGACAGGCAACATTGTAATTCACAAGACAAACAAACAAAACAAAATGCCGATTAATCCTAGGGAATAGAACATAAAGTTGCGAAAGACTGAATAAAATAACTAAATTTACTACGACACTGATTCTTTAAAATTACCCAATAGAAATATTTGATTACCACACTGCGGAAGTAAAATCGACATACCGATGTAGCAACTAGAGCTTTTTTGCACCACAAGGCCCATGGGTATCCATGTATGCCCATACACTCACGTCGTTGAGGAGCACACTAGTGACTTATCTATTTCCATAAAGTTAGATTGATTAAAATGGCATGGTATATTATATGGTCATATTAAATGCATATAAATTATACAGGGTGTGCCCCTCTAGCCCGCCCTCCCGCCCAGGGCGTCCTCTCCCGGCGTTGCCTGCCACTCACATCTGCCTTGTATATATTTTTGTTAGTCGCCTTTCACTCATTCTATCGACATGACGAAAAAATTCAATAAAACCAAACACTCAAGATATTTTTAATTTTGTGATTTGTGGTACAAGAGGCCCGATTAGATTTCTTTGAAATAAAAAAGGAATCATTGCCTTGCGCTAGTACAAGAGTTCTACGCCACCGAGTTTGTCATTCATTAAGATTTATTTAACCATGTACAGTATGGCAATAAACTTTCTTTTAGGTCATCTTGTATTACTTACGGTTTCTATCCAATATCCGAACAGGTTAGCAGAAATTGTTAGCGCATGACCATCACCATCAGCCTATGTAAGTTCATCACTAAACAGTACCTCGTAGAAAAAAGTTAACAACAATTCACCGCACAACTTTCCGCACCGCCACCGCAAGCCATGCGACTTCTCGACGACTAGCTCCACTTGTACACATAAATTATAGTAAAACGAAAGATTTTTTGTAGTTCAAATTAAATTAATAAGAAGCCGCTCTTGCTAAAATATTATGAAATAAAATTGAAACATTTTGGAAAAAATCCAAAACATCCATGTACACCGGTTTGTTTGTTCTCTGTCCAGTCATCGTTTTAAAACGATATACGACGATATTTTAGAATTTTTGAAACATTTTCGAAACTTTAAAACAAATAAAACCACACATTTTGTTTTTTAAAATGGACGTGTAAAAGTGATATTTTAAAACTGCTTTACTGAACAAAAAGTCATTCGTACGAAGTTCGGAAGAACACCGATGAAGGCGCAGTTTTGTTTTCGTTAGTAGTGTTTTTAAACAACACGAATCCAAAAAGATTAACGCGGTAAAAGAGAAACAAAATAAAAATACCAGTGTATAATTATATGCCCTGTACCAGCCCCATATCCCGATCTCTACAAGCTATTGATATTAGTGAATTTGTAAAGTCTCGGAAGATAAATTCCTGTTTTTCGTATTGCCTCTAATTTGAGGTCTCATGGCATAGTACCTTAACGAAAATAAAATTGTAAACAAAACTCAGCAAAAACCAAACAACGAGCACAAAATATCAAAGTTAGAAGAAAGTAAATAAGAACTAAAACAAAAATCAATTGACGAAAATAAATAACAAGTTACAAAGGTAACAAAACTCATTAAAACGCGACTAACCAAAACGAATAAAAAAGTAACCAAAACAAAACCAATAACATTACAATAAAATAAGAAACTAACTAAAAAAAAAAATACTAACACCTCAATTTGGCTACATGTTAGTACGTCAACTCACAATTTGCTCAACGTGACACAACAAGATAACTGACCAGTTAGTTCAGACACAAGTAGATAGATGGCGTTACTATTATAGCTGCAAATATATGATCCCGTTACCGGACTAAAAGTAAGAATGAACTTCGTAAGATTCTGTTCACCTTATCTTTTAGGACCTTTCGCATTATCCTAACTTCGTCGGACTCGTTCCCACGTTGACGGCCGCATGGCCTCTGGTCAGCAAATTCAAGCAGGTCCTCGACCGACACGTGATCTTTGTGTTCTGAAAATGTTTGGAAAACAACAGTTTATTACACTGATGCACATAGATAAGAAAATGTATGAAGACGTGCGTTTTGCTAATATCCCAGTGCAATTAAACTAAAAATACTGAAACTCTAAATGAAAATCCGATTATTGTAAACTTCGTTTTAGATTTTTGTCTTATGCACTCGTCTATAAGGTACGATACAGAGCTCTGTCCAGACGCCAGCAAATCAAGCTTCTACAATCTGTCATATTTATTTGATTGATTCTAAACTTTATCGCTAAAACATTAGGTTTAAGGATGATTGCGAAATGTTGACAGTTTCGGGTTGGTTCATGTGCTGGTGTCATATATATATGACGCGGAGGTAGCGCCAACGGCTGTGATCTTGACATATTCCTTATGTTTCGTTCATACGTCTTTAACAGCACAGTTGTATGCAAATAGCAATATTATTGGACCTAGAAAGCTGCTTATCTCCTTAAAATATGGTAGCAAACTAAATCAAACATAACATCACGCCTCTAATCTTAAATGCGTTTGGCAGGATTATACCTGATAGTACACCCAAATTCCGTCAATTATGTTTAATTCATATGAAATAGAAGGTGAGCCTATTGTGGCTGCTACAGAAAAAATATTGATGGAAGAGCTCAATAACACGTTAACCGGGAATCGAAGCCATGACTTCATGTTCAGCAGTTGCATTGCAACGTTTTGGAGAAATCGCGGGACACAAAGTAAATCGGTGTTTGCCTATCTTTGTAATCTTTGAAAGTTTGGCTTATGGCGACTACAGGAGCTAAACGCGAGTTTTCTAATACAAAACCAGAAAAATATATGATATGCTTCAGGATATAATTATGCTAGTATGATAGCGTTTTAAAACGTACTACTTACAATTATATTTTACTCGTTAAAAATATCTCAAAAAAAATTACCGCGTAAAGACCATATCAAAATCAGAATGATCACATGACGTATTTTAACGTCATGTGATCATTCTGATTTTTTGGCAAATAATTCTACAAGCAACATATTAGCACCATAGTGTTTTATTGTAGTTGTCCAATCAATATATTTTTAGCTCCTGTAATCCCTTAAGCTGAAGATATATTAGCTTGAGTTCAAGTCCCAGCCAAAGCAAAAATCAGAGGCATATCAAGTAGCATGATGGAGGAAAATGGAAGGTCTGTCAAGAAATGTATAATAATCAAGTTAATACGTACCCTTTACAAGAGCCCTTAGAGCCCTGTTGCTCTCAGCATCGCTGCTGTCAGGGCTTTCAATGTTGACCTGCACGCCTACGTCTTCCTTATCAGATGTGAAGAAATCGTTGAAAGGATTAGCGGCTGCTGCCTCTTCCACGATATTAAACGGATTAGTATCCACCATTGGGCCGGAATCCACCACGTCTTCGACAACTGCTGTTGCTTGCTCATTCTTTTGAGTTGATTTTGTGTTTTGGTAGATGATTATTGGAAGACTTTCGTCAACTTTTTCTTGCTCCTTTTGTGGCTTGGGATCCGCGACCATCTTGAGAGGATATTTGCGGACGTGTCGTGGCATATTAACTAGCTTCGGTTTCGTTGTACGCGGTGGAAGCGGTAAAATATTATTCGGCTGAAAATGTTTATAATTTTAAGTGTTTAAATTGTGTCTGGGACTTTGTCAATGGTGTCAGCTGCCCCATTGAGTCCTAACAGAAAACCTCAGTGCGAAAGCTAAGTGAAAGAACGTTATTGACGACGTCACGAGCCCCCATTCCCGAGTTTTGCTGCATTTTAGTATTGACCATTGATTTACAAAACCAAAAAAGTACGTGTCCATTATTTTCCAATGCTTACTGACGGTGTCGGCGACGATGTAAGTAATGGCCATACCTAAAAGGCATCGTGAGTCGTTTTAGTTTTGAATCAAAATGTTGTGTTTTGAAAACTTGTGATAATAATTTTATGTTGTTAATAAGTAGGTATTTTTTATAATTATGGTATCTTATTGGAATCTTCATAGTATTATGATGAATTAGCACCATTACAATTTTAAAGTCCAATAAGACCACAAAAATAATAATTTTATGTTTTGTGTCAAGCCTTGCTTAGTGTGGCACTAGATGGCGCTGTGTTAATGTCCAGCGACATTTATTATTATTTTTATTTTACCAATTTACGTAACTTAAAAGGTGATTTTTGTTAATTAAGATATGTCGTTGAAATTAGTGTAAAACGTTGAACTTGGCTTAAAACCGATACCCATGCAAAATCATGTAAATCGGTCCAGTAGTTTAGGAAATATAAGGTAAAACAAATAGTAAACATTGTGTTCATCGTTTTGACACTCTTTGTTGTATTTTTTTTTTTTATAATAGTCTAAGAGACATAGTTTTTTGGTGGTTTTACGATGTTTTTTTATATGTATAATAATATTTTAGTTACTTTATTCCACTTTTTATGATAGATACCTAATGTATGTAAGTATATTAAATGTGCTTTCATTTCAGACGCCTTCAGTGGCTGCGCTTAATTGACCGCGAAGATTTGATAAATAAATCTCAACCCAAGCATGTCGTTTGTGAAGCACATTTCCACCCAGGAGACATAACCAAAAACAGTGCTAGAAAATTACAAAAAAAATGTTTACCAAGTTTGAATCTGATAAACATACACAAGTGGAAATAGCAACTTTATATAATAATTCTAGTCAAACGGAAACAACTAGTGCCAGTTCATCATGCCAAACGGACATTAACACCACAGATAACCTAACTCAAACTACTGCTGGCCTTTCTGCAAGTACCCCACGCAAGAGGAATTAAAATTGGAGTTATTAAAATAAAAATAAATATCGCTGGACATTAACACACAGCGCCATCTAGTGCCACACTAAGCAAGGCTATACAAGACAATAATACAAGTTTTTTATTGTAAGATTTTAACTTTATACACCTTCACGACCTATATTCTATTCAATCCATTCATCAGAACAATGTTTTGAATGCGTTACATTGCGTTACAATCGTTTGAAAGATAGACCCATCCAAAATGTCCCCCGGGGCGGGGGACATTTTAGATGGGTCTAAATTTTAAAACAAGAGAGTAAGAAAAATATGCTGCGGATCACAATGAAAACCAAACAACACATTTCGAGGCACTGAATTTAAATTTAGCTAAAAGTGACAACCCTGAGACCGGCAAGTACAGTAGGTAATTATAACGCGGATTGAGCTGTAGATGCACTACTGCTCCTGTTTATACTATGTTGGTACTTACGAAGGTCACTTCCTCGTGAGTAGGTTCAGCGAACGCTCTGAAACACATTTAATATACCATTAATTTTGAGTGCACACATCTGCATAATTTCTGGTTATGCACACATTTTAAAGCTGACAGTGTTTAGCGAAGTAGATAACAAAGTAGATAGACAACAAAGTCGGTTCTGTAATCTGCACGACAAGTGTCATACATTTATTTTGAGAACCGGCCTCGAAAAACGAGAAAATTTTCATGAAATTTTCAGAAGATGACCTTTATGGCGCCTATTTTCCAAAGGCACATGTACTCTTTGGATAAATTGTTTTTCGGAGTATACATTCCTTCATCAAAAGTATGAGTTTATTATCCTGAATGGCTTAGATTTCTTACAAAGGTCACTTTAAGGAAAACTTAAAAAAAAAACGATTTCTTAAAAACCACCTCGTTTGGACCCCAAGATATCGGGTCAAAATTATTGCAAATACGATCTAGTATCCCCCATTTAAAGGCCTGCACCCAATTACCAATCACCCTGTATAATCCGCGCCACGAGAAGCTATGATTTTTTAAACAAAGAATTCCTACCAAGATACGTAGCGACAATAAAACCACAAGAAATACTGCCCAATTCAATCAACTCAAATTATTGTACTAGTAAAACGAAACTAACGAGCAATTTCACTTGGTCGGGTTATATTTTGGCGATATAAAGAGCTGTCGTTTAATATTTTGTGGTACTGGAACGCAACTGACATCTTGGAACGTAGACATTTGGGCCTTTTTTGTTTTTTTTTTTTTTTTAGGATGGGAAATCTTCAAATGACTTCTCCCACTCTGGGCGGAGCGGGAGGGAGTGTCAGACTCTTACTGACTAAAACCCATCCATGTTCCATCCTCGCCCTTTATGTTCCGGGGCCGCGGTATCTCTTTTGAACAGGCCCGCAACCCCGGCAGAAACATTTGGGCCTTGAAGTAAGATCACGCTGACGCTGTCATTTTTAATTTGATTCAAAGTTTGCGAACCTGAATGTGTGTTTACAAAATTTATAGCTATTTTTATTTCGATGTGACGTTTCGCAGGTTTCGCATATGAGGCTGACTTCTGCTTAAGAGTGTTGTCGCACTATGTCCGATCCGAGTTCGATCCGTACTCGTGAAAATACACTACAATATAAAATTGGATGACGGACGCCGGATCTAGTGCGTAAACTACCATAGAAATAGTTCTACGATTACTCCGGAACGAATTCGGATCGCACGTAGTGCGAAATCGCTCTAACAGGACTATTTTGTGGGTGCCTTGAGGTTAAGGCCTTCAGTTAGGGTCAAAACACTTAAAAACCAGGCAGAAATTACTTGTGACCGGCGAAACACGCCTTTTCTTTAATTTTTTACGTGGCAAAGTGGCTCTATTATTTACTCCTTTATTATATTGTTCTCTCACAAAATATGTCTCTCTATTTATCAACATTCATATTAATTACTCTTTTATATTAAATACTTCTTCTATAATTCTTTTTTGTGTTATCTATGGGCATTTAAATTAATAAATTCAGTACATTAATACAGAAATCTTCATTTTTCTGAAAACGTTATTTTTTTCAGTTTTAAAATTAATTGTCCAAAATTAATTCCTGTGTTTTTATTACAGGGATCCTTAAAATAGTGCTTGATTCTCTAGGGGTCTGTGGACTGAAAAAGGTTAATAAGAAACGCTGATTTAATTAATAAATATCATTCAACTTCTGTTACCTGGTCCTGAGCTGCGAGTGCTGCAGCGAATGAAACGTGGCATGCGTCATGCCACGCGCCGGCTTCGGTATGGTCGACGGCTTCATGACGCCGCTGGACTCCTGCGAGAGGTGGGTTATAAACGAAGTCGACGTCGGCTCTTCTATTAGGCTGGTGTAAGCCAATATAGATTCCTCAGTCAGGGTTGACTGAAAAACAAATAGTAGTACTTATGTTAGACGTGCTGTGGTGGAGAACAGAAACTTCTTCAAAACCAGGACAAGTTACTACTTATTCTGACGACTCGAATGGCGTAGTGGTAGTGACGCTGCCTTACGTTCTTAGGGTCCTGGGTTCGAATCCTGGTAGGAGCAAATGTTTGTGTGATGAGCATGGACATTTGTTTCCGAGTCATGGATGTTTATATATGTATATTATATTAAGTATGTATTTACAAACAAAAAAGTATATATATGTAGTATATCAACGTCCACGATACAAGCTTTGCTTAATGTGGTACTAGGTGGCGCTGTGTGTTAATGTCCAGCGATATTAATTTTTTATTTTATTTTATTATTCTAAAACACAACTACTATTAAACTAGGTAATTTTTTCTTTTCTACAAAACCGATATCAGACGCTTCAATTTTGCCTTCATTCGGCGGCGGCATCTTTGAATTCAATTGTGGACCGAACCAACGACACTACCAATGGAGGAATGATCGAAAAATAAATAGAAGAAGTTAATTAACGTTTTCACTTCTCATGCTCTAAAAGTACGCCGTTATAGTCCTACGAAGCGGGATTAAAGTGACCGTTTATTCCCTAGGGAGTAAAAAGTAATTTAAAAATGGAACGATCTTTTACTCTGAAACATGGTCACAAAAAAGTAACTTGTCAAAGGTTTTATTTAAATTTCGAATTGGCATGCAAATAGAAAGCGGTTTATTGAAAAAAAAAAACAAATGAACTCTTCAACGCGAGAAATATTTATGGTTTTGTGTGCATCGTTGATTTTGAAAAGCAATGCCTCGGTTGCTAGCCGCTGCAGTAATGTAGGTACTAATTATCTGTAGAGTGTGGATCATCTTCATTGCGAAAATGTTGAGAGTTTGTGTTGTGTTTTCAATGGTTAATCTGTGACTGACCTGATAGAAGAAAAAACTGACCGCTCAGTTCAGAATTTTTGTCGAGTCTAAATTTGTTCAGTTTTAAATGACTATTTTTCTCGCACTCGAAGTGAAAAGCACAGTTTGCACCTCGAGACTAAACGCCAATATAATATACCCTCGCTTTCATTGCCTCCCTCGCAAGCTCGGGAGTCAAACCACCTCGGGTATATAATGGCTTCGTTTAGTCCCTCGTTATAAAATATACTATTATTTGTGTTGTATATGTTACTGTAAAACCCCGAAGTACAGTAAATCTTAAGATTTCCCAGTAAATTCTAAGATTTACCAGCATGAGTTGGTAAATGTCCGAATTTTATAAAAAAGAAAGACAATATTTCGGGCTTTTACCAGCAGAGTTTGGGAAATGCTAAGATTTACCAATGATGATTGGTTAATGTTGGTTATGGGAATCAAATCGTTTATTTTAATTATCGGTCAGTCAAAGCTTTACATAGTTTTAATTATATTTATGACGATACAGTTTTAATGTTATTATTTTTTATTACTTTTATTATCATGTGTGTTTCTTAACCATTTATTTATTATTAATAATCAGTCGCATCATTATAATTTGACTTCTGTTTCTTTAGGCAACGTTGGCAAAGTCTCAAATAGGTCTTAATAGCCTCAACTGTTAAATTTTTATACTTGCGGTTACATTCCATTACCATCCTTGTCCTTCCACCGTGTCCAACAGTAACGTGTATTTCTTCGAGAACGTTAAACAAATCTTTGTAACAAACGTAGGTAATGCCTGATTTCACCATTTTTTTCTTTTATTATATTCAATTTCGTATTTAAACGAGCAAAACGATCGAATGAAGCGCGTGGAGGCGAGCGCACTTTTGTGGGGGGCTGCAGAGTGCTCGCGAGTACGCCACAGTGATCTGACACGTTTCGATTTGTCAATTTTTTAACATTTACCGCTTCTCTGGGGTAAATCTTAAGATTTACCGAGTGTATGTTAGTACATGTCCAAAATTAACGATGGTCATAGAACATTTCGGACATTTACCACTGAAGCTGGTAAAACTTAGGTTTTACTGGGAAGTTTTAAGATTTACTGCACTTCGGGCTTTTACAGTAACATATACATTTTTAATGAACTAAAAACAATCACCCGAATGAACCGTTCGTTTCAATTAAGAACGAACGAATACTCTAAGATTGTTTATATTAGTGGCTTTATCTATTAGTTTCAGCTATTTTAGTCCAGAGCTAAATGCATACTATGCATGTTTGTTTAATCCAGCTCACTTACCGGACACTTCATCTCGTTTGCCTAGCCTTTTCACAAACTATGTTGGGGCCGGCTTCCAGTTTAAACGGATGCACTTGGATAGCAGTATTTTACATAGAGCCAATGCCCAATTGGTCTTCTCAACCCAGTGGGTAATACGATACCCCTTTTTTTTGGATGGGAAATCATCAAATAACTTCTCCCACTCTGGGCGGTGCGGGCTACCTTGGAGCATCCCCCTTAAGTATAAACCTTTATATCATATCTGTAGATACGTGTACTTAATTAAATAAACCAACGTGTGCTTCATACCTGGATATCAGGAACGCTCTTCGCTTCCTCGCTAAAATTCCGCCGCGGTTCGCGAGCGCCTGTAACAGTTATAAACAAATGAATACCTATTGTAAATGGCTGAAAGACATGGCAGGTTTTTAGTAAGCAATATGATTTTTATGTAATACTTTCAGGCCCGTATTACAGAACATCGCTCAATACTCAAGCATTACTTAAAACTAGATTCAAGCCATTTGATTGGTTGAAACTACACACATCAAAAGTGTCTAGGGATCAACATATATTTTTGCAATAACTTTTCTCCTGATTGATATTAATTAAAATTTTCTTTAAGGATTCATCAAATAAAGTGTTTGCGTTTGTCACAGTAACGATAAACCAAGTCACCTTTGCATTAATAAAGAAATTTGCCATTTTCCTAATAAAGGGATTTTTGACATTTGAACCACTAACACAAAAGTTCGAAAAAAAGACTGAAATAACAGTTTTCTTTAAAATTTTATTGGGTAACTTAAACAATTAATAATCCGTGTTTCTACCGCGAACACTAACAACACAAGAACATCGGTTTGGCATACTCAAAATGAGTTCATCCAAATCACGCTGTGAAATGGCCGCCCATGTTCGTTGCAACAACAAAAAAAGGTCTTCTTGCGACTGGATACCCTCCATATTCGGCAGAGCTCTTCTCTGTAGCATATCCCATGCATGCTCAATCGGATTCAAGTCTGGCGACTGAGCAGGCCAGGGCAGGACATTGATGTTAGCTGCGGCGAGAGTCTGTCTTACAACTCTTGCGGTGTGCGGTCGTGCATTATCATGCATTAACTGAAATAAGGGACCGATTTACACTTGTAGAGGAACGATGACGTCTGATACAATCGTCTCAGCATAAATTTGAGCGTTGAGGTTGCCACTGATCCAAATCAACTCAGTTCTTCCGCCGATCCAAATACCCGCCCATACCATGATGGTTCCACCACTATAAGGATGGACTTCCTGGCAGGATTTTAATCGCTGTTGGCGTCCAGGGGTTCTCCAGTGTCGTATACGTCTTGTATCCGGTCTCATACCAAAACGAGACTCATCAGAAAAGCACACGAAACGCCATTCTCCGCCGTTCTTCTGCCCAATTTCTGTGTTCAAGAGCCCATTGAAATCGAATCCTACGATTGTGCATTACTATAGGTGGTACCCGTAGCGGTCTTCGGGAATGAAGGTTCACTTCGTGAAAGCGGTTTCTGACTGTTTGGTCGCTAATTAAGTTCCCTGAAAAGTGATGAAGCCTCACGGCTAACATCATGGCGGTTATTGTTGGAGCTCTTCGAGTTAAGATTTGAATGGTCTTGTCTCCGTGTGGTGCAGCGATACCGTCCTCCATGGCGCTCAGCCACGGTACCAGTGCTTCGGTAACGTGTCCAAAGTCGACTGATAACACTCTGACTTGTATTCAGAGCTAAAGCCACAGTACGTTGCCGGGAACCAGCTTCTATCATTCCCACGGCTCTGAGCATTTCTTTCCTGCTTAAATGACGTCGCCGCTCCATAATAACGTTGGTTTTAATCAGTAGTAGGGAAACAGTAGCACTAATAATGTCTTCAATGCGTTGTATGTTTTTATAGGGAAAATATTGACAGCTGATTTTCATCTTTTACTCGAATTTGATTCACAGTTCCTGATTCAAATTATGAAATGCACCAAAAAGGATCCATATAAATTTATAAAATCATAAATTTATTACAAAGCCACATCTCAATCTCAAGAAATCCGCATAAAAATGCTTGATCCCTAGACACTTTTGATGTGTGTAGTTTTAAGCAACGCTTGAGCTTTGAGCGATGTTCTGTAATACGGGCCTCAGTGTAATGTTATGAGTGACCCGGACCACTTGGACCTCAAACAAAAATAAGTGTGCTTTGAAATAATATTTGGATAATAGGAACAGGAGATCATTAATTAATTTAATGCAATATGAGCTCATTTAATATAAAGAGTTGAGTTATTAGGCAAAAATATTAAGTATTGACTATTGTTTGACCTTTGACAACCACATGTAGGTGAACACCTTCTGTTACATGCAGTTGGAATATACCCCTCCATTCCCGATACAATGTAATCAAATCAAAATCTAAAAGAATCTGAAGCACCTTCAAAATCTGTGACACTAGTTTACGTATTTTTCGAGATGCTTGTGACTAGTGTTAGGCAACCCGTACAAGTTGCCTTAGTATCACGAGCGGAGCCAGTGATATATTGTCGATCCTTTGGTCATCACTTTGTGTTCGTGAAAGCAGGCATTAAGGATTCTACCATTAGGGAAACACTAACTACAAGGGTAGGCCAATTTACAAATTTTGATTCAGCGTCCGAGTTAGGGTTCGTTATTTCAAACTGTAGAGATTTAAAACATGACTAGTTTTAGACTTATTATCTGAACACTTTATTTTACTACATAAATAACAATAACAAAACCGGTCAGAAAAAAGGCAGGCGCGCATTTAATCAAGAACGTATAAATAAGCTTTATTGGTTAATCGGACACTGATATGATCTATGTAACATTGACATACACAACTTATATACACAGTAGGCAATATTGATCGTACCACAACGACAAAAAAAAATCTTTTTGGACAGCGAGGTATACGACATTGCTGCGAGTTGGGGCGAGACATAGAATATTGATCAATCCAATGCGAAAATAACAGTAAGTCTTTTGAAATATTGAACAAAAAAGGAAATCAAAATAAGCGCAATGAAAAACAAACAATAACCAACAAAAAATATACGAAAACGAAATGTAGCCAAATCAATATTTTCTTTAAAAAATAAACAACCAACTAACAACCTAAGAACCATAAGATGAAAACAATAATAACACCAAAAAACTGTAAACGAAAACTCGAATAAAATTATCAAAATAAGTGTGAGGAAGCAGGCATTAGCTTCATGCAAGGAGTTATTCTACTCATGAACCATTTTCTATTGGAAATTGAAATACCCAATGAAAATCCACAAATCGAAGGTTCATGGTGAAACTTATATCAGGGGTAGAATTACTCCAAATGTCATAAGCTTCCTTTTCACTGATTTGGCCATGGCCAAACTTTTGACGCCGTATCTACACAGTTATCTGAGAAATGGGGGAAAATGAGCCTTACTTATTTACATTTTTCAGAGTCATTACACTTTACGACATTAAACTCACCGGCGCCACAGACAAGCATTGCCTGCAGCTTCTGTTTCATTATCTTTTTTGCTGAAACAAGTGAATAAAGTCGTTGGTATACCCAAGTAAACGCTCAAATTAAATGATAAATGATATTTATTTTGCAAATTGGTTTTCACAAACACTTTTACACGTCCTTATTTTTTAAACTAGATGGGGCCGGTGTTTCGTACCTGACTACTCTGAGAAGAAACATTAGGTTAACCATGTCTGTTCATAACCTACCGCTAATAGTCAATGTGGTGTTGGTGCAAAGCCAATAGATAAGTTTTAATTTAGGATATTATGCTAATATGCTATCAGCAGCGTTAGTCTCGGTATTATTATAAAGTGGTAGCGCTTAAAAGCTTAAAGGTAATTTAACAATCCAAGATTCGATTTTGGACATTACGTAACTAATAGACGCTTCCGGTGTTGAATACCACCATAAGTCTGTAATGTAATCATACAAGATTTCATTTTGTACAAAAATAAGTGATTGTTATAAGTTACAAATTGCATCGTAATAGGTTGCGCACTGTAATTCTCAGTTCTCCTCACCTAGTGTAGTGCTCAAATCTGGAACGGTTACATTACAGGCAAATGCTCCCGGCGTGGGAGACCCTTAAAGTAAAAATACTAAGAAATTGAATTGAAATTCATTCTTAGAAAATGGATAACTTGCGGGCCTACTACGGCCGCAATTTTTTTTTTCTTAAAATTGACTTTACTAATGTCTATTTTATTAATATACTTACTTATATACTTTATTATTTACCTAATATACTTTTTATATAATTTTTTTTCATTTTTTTTTAACTGTGATTCATATTGCTCTGCTAAAGCAACTATTTTAGAACCCCTGATGGTGCTACTATTTTACTGCTGGAAGCACTGCAAAACGATGACGTCATGATGATTTTCATTTTCACTTTGTGATGACACAGATAACCCCTTATAGATTCCGCATAGAAGCAACTCATGCACGCCACTTATCATGGAATTTGCACTATTATACGAGATAATTAAGCCTCGACCGAGATCTCGGTCTCGGCATTCTCGGCTACAAATCCAACGGAGGAAGTCTCGGTTCTCAGCTAATTATTACCGAGATTCTCGGTCATGACCGAGATTGTAACTTTGTTCAGATCAGCATTCAAATTTTACCGCACCGCAGCGCGATGTCGATTGGTGTGCGTGCGTGAGAGAAATCAATCAATAAAAGAGAAATACATCAATCCAACTTAGGGGCAGTTTATGATTCCAGAGAGTTGGAAGACGAGCCAATGGCCAATGACGAATACAGTTCAAGCTCTGTGATCAAAATAGCGCTAGAAAGCTTTCTTAGAGAGCCAACACTGCAAAGAAAAGCTAATATTTTTGGGTATTGGTTTTCGTCACCTTTAAGCTGCTTATGCCTGCAGCAAATAAGTTTTTATCTACGCCGCCTACTAACGTAGCAAGTGAACAACTGGAGCAAAGCTGGACAATATATGCAAGAAATACAACACTCTTTTTATTTAATAAAAATGTCTTGTATTGGTGTTTAAGTTTCTAAAACATCACTTATTTTAAAATTTATTGTTTAATTTTAGTTTAACTAGCTTCTGCCCGCGACTTCGTACACGGGTCTTGTTGCTTATGCGCCAGTGAGAACGGGAGCCCGGAGACGAATCTCTCCCACTGAGTAGAGTCAAATTTTCAATGATATACCATCGTCATCAAAAATTTGTCCTAAACTGTTACCGCCTTCACCGCGTGGAGGTACTGGGAGTACCTCCACGCTTATGTTATTTTATAATTATACAGTGAAATTACTGATAGATTAGCAATAATTTTCCCGTCAGATGTTCCAGATCTTTGATTTTGTATAAGTCAACAGGAAATGCCCATCAGACCGAACAACTTTTGCTAAGACGTCATCATTCTTATAAGTGTAGGTTGTAGGTTAAGGTGTAGGTTAAGGTGTAGGTTGGCTCTTGGGGTTCCACAACAGATGTTCCAGATGTTCGATTTTTATAAGTCCACAGAGAGTGCTCATTATATTGAACAACTTTTGCTAAGACGTCATTCCTATATGTGTTATGGTGTAGCTGGGCTCTTGGAGTTCCACATCAGGTATTCCAGATCTTCAAATTTATTATAAAAAATATAAAAACGGGTATTTATCGCGAATTTACCTTTCCCCGAGACCACGGCTGGTGCAATCCGGTCGAAACGTCGGGCTTAAATTAAAGGTAAATTCGCGATGAATACCCGTTTTTCAACCGACTTCCAAAAAGAGGAGGTTCTCAATTCGTCTGTATTTTTTTTTTTTTTGTGTTTGTTACCTCAGAACTTTCGACTGGGTGAACCGATTTGGATGGTTCTTTTTTTGTTTGAAAGCTGGTGCTTCCCGTTTGGTCCCATTTTAATTTGCTGAAGACCTGATGCTGATCTTCGGAGATATGCAACGGAACTCTTCAAAAATACACAGCAAATCTGCAGTAATTGCTACAACCGCTTGTAGGTTCATTGTTTATACTATTATACTATTTCATGACGTAACATCACGCCTGTATGCTCTGAGGGGGTACGCACATGTGTAAATACACCCAGATTTCGAAAATTTTTGTTACCTCAGAACTTTCGACTGGGTGAACCAATTTTGATGGTTCTTCTTTTATTTGAAAGTTGGTGCTTCCTGTGTGGTCTCATAATCATCAAATCAGTATCTGATGATGGGATTCTGGAGAAATTGAGAGAATTCTTCACATTTTATAGGTACACTAGAAGCGATTTGGGTAGTTTTAGGAAGTGTACTTTCTCGAAGTGCTCGTATTTCAATTTGATGAAGATCTGATGAAGAACTTCGGAGATATGCAACAGAACTCCTCAATAAATGATAGCAAATGTACTGTGATTGCTGAAATCTCATATCTGTCTATTGTTTACACCAGTTCATAACCTAAAATCACGCCGGTACGCTGTGAAGGGGTAAGCACATGTGAACAACTAAAAAGCGAAAAAAAAAAACTATTTTACAAAAAATAAAACCGACTTCAGAGAAAACAGAAAAGTGAAAAATAACTTCAGAAAAAACGCTTCAGAAGTCGGTGACAATAAAACTAAATCAATCAAACAAAGGTCACCGACTTCTGAAGCGTTTTTTCTGAAGTTATTTTTCACTTTTTTGTTTTCTCTGAAGTCGGTTTTATTTTTTGTAAAATAGTTTTTTTATAAATGTTTTATAAAGCGTTCTGATCGTAAAAGTTTAAAAAAGACAATTCAAATTTATTGTCTCAGCAGAAAATGCTCATCAATGCGCATCAGGTATTCATGTTTCCAAGATAAATTATAGCCTATAAGTAGCCCAGCTTTAATATCTATACAAAAACAAAAAAGTCTTTCAAATCTGTCAAGTAGTTCCGAAGATTAGCGTGTACAAACAAACAGACAGAGTATTTTTTTGAATTCGTGCTCTATTATTGTTTCTAAACCCCCCCCAATTTAAAAAAAAAATATATTCAATGTTTCTATGTATAGATGTAGCATGTTTTAGGTGAAACGGAACGCACTCTAAAAACACGTCGTCCTAGATAACGGCGGTAGTCACATCAAAATCTATGTATTAAAAAACACGTTGATTTGAAATGTAAAAGTTTTACAAAAAAAATGATTATACTATCTTTACCGCAATTTTTGCTTGAGTAAAGCACCTAAAATTAGTAAAATTACTTTTTAGAACCAGAAAAATAAATGTAAACAAGGTAGATTGTGATAAATGACGTCACATTATGGCCGCGACAATCACGGGCGTTTGAACTGTCATAGAAAATTGCAATTGAGTTAATATTGTTTTTGAGCCACAAGCAGTATTTGTAATTAACTTTAATACTTTTTCTTGGGTTGTTAATAGTGTATTTTATTGATATAACTAAAGAAAAATTACATGTGTATGCTATTGTGTGACGAGAGGGGACACTCTTTGAAGGGCGGAGAGGCCGAAAAATTGCTTTTTTATGTTATAATATAATGTTCTCGTTATCGATAGGGAGTCATCAGTGTTTGGTGGCTAATGGTATCTTCAAAAAGCCAAGCTTTATGCTAGCTTGAAAACGTATTGTTAATCAAGTTTGAAATAAAAGTCTTTACTTACTTCCGCTGGAATGCTCCCTATGTTCACTATGTTCATGCGAACTAGAAGGGAACTTAAAAAATTTTGTCTTTGGTGACTGGGGAAACTTCCTGTCCCCATCGAGGTCATTCATGGATCTGGAAAAAGCAAGCGTCAATTATAAATATATTGTTTGAAATTTATCCACAGCAGCACAGTCGGGTGACTGTCAACCTTTGGATTTAATTGCGATGGGGCACTGTGCCAGCTTCTATAGAAAAATGTTCAAACCAAAAGTTCCTTTTATCTACATAGCCATATTGAAAAAAAACTTTAATATATTTCTTGATTACTTTTTCTTATTCTTTCTTCACACGTTTAATTGCAAGTGAACAAAAAGAGAACTGAGGCACCATCAAGAGATACGGACAAGTTGATAAACGTCTTTACTGACAACTACATAAGTGTTGTAATGTTTATGAATTCAATATTATTATTCTGTTCTGTTCCACCTATAACCTAGATCCGTAACCTCTGCACTGAGTCAGGAGTTTTCTCAACTGCTCTTAGAACAGCTTTTGTCTACCCAATTTTCAAGGAAGGGGTCAGAAACTGTTAAGAAACGCTTTCAAAAATTCTAAATAAGCAACTTGTAAACTTCTTCGGGTTTCATAGAGGTTCATTGATCTTATAGAGGACAACCAATACGGCTTACAATCATAAAGGGGTATCAACTGAATAAGTGCCTAGGAGTGTTTCTTACATCTTTCTAAAAAAGCGTTCGACATGGTTTCTGAGCCCAAAATGATCTCTAAGTTGGAATCTTTGGGTGTTCGTGGTAAAACGCTTGAGATTTACTCAGACTACCATAATAACCATACTCAATAACTACAAATTGGTTCCAATTTAAGTGACGAAGTATTGGTGGCTTATGGCGTAGCAAAAGGTAGTACCCTATGGCCAACATTGTTTCAAATTTATATAAGCGATCTCAACATGACGCTCCCTAACTGCAACATGCACCAACGATGAAACTGTCCTAAATAGAATCAAGCTTTGGTTTAACTCTAATCTACTGACATTAAAACCTAATACGTTCCTTTTGCTATAAACTGCAACATGAAACCATTAAGTACTTTCTCCATAGCGGCACACATGTACACAATCCCTAATACATTGCTCCTGTCCAAAATTAAGAAGTGATAACAAAGTAAAATACCTCAGCATCCAAACAGACATCGGACTATGATGTGATAAATACCTAGAAACACTCTCCACTCGAATATTGCGATATTTTCAAATTACTCAGTGGGTCAGCTGATCATGATATTAATATTTATATGTTCTATTTTGCCTTGTGCCAATCAGTGCACTGGGTACTGGATCAATGTGTGGGGTTACGCCAAGAAGACAGGTCAACTGAGGGCTGAGAGAGCACAAAGAGTAGTCCTTAAATTTATAACAAAAATACCACGCAGATATATTACAGTGCAACTTTATATTTTGACAGTACGACAGCTATTTGTGCTTCAATCAATTCATAGAACAAACGGCAGTTTGGCTCTTCCCGATCCCAAAAAACGTTAACATGTAATTCCCGGCATCCAGCATAAAACTAAGTTTGCAAGGCACCGACATACGTCATAAGTACGCGCATTTATAACCAAGTTCATAAAAAAAACTAAACACTGTCAGTCTCCCTAGGTTTTAACTAAAACGTACAGAATTATTTATACATTCTCTTCATTCACTCCACTCACGACAAGCACAAAACACCCCAAACACTCACAATCATCAAACACTTGCATTTACCTCATTTACTCATCATTTTCTCACTCTCATGTCATTTACCACAAGATCATATAAGCGCGCTCCGAAGATCAGCATCAGATCTTCACTGAATGGGACCATACGGAAGCACCTGCTTTCAAATAAAAAGTCTTGGAAAATTCTTACGTGTGGAATCTTCGCTGGATGGCAAAGAGTTGCATGCAAGCGGGGCTTTGATGGTGCTTCAGGGCAAAGTTTGTTTAAACACAGGGCAGACCAAGACGATTCTAGTATTTGTATGTGTTCTTTTGTGCCTATGCGCTTAGTTTGTGGCGATGAAAAGGTATGGGAGAATCCAAAACCATGTTCGACCATGTTTTGTAGACCTATTTATTTTAACTTTTCAAACGAAAATAAGTTAAACATCGTGGAAGAACAGGCTTTGATTGAGGCTGAGATTGAAGCATTGCAGCCTTCTATTATGGAAAGCCATGTTGTAAAGCACTCAATGCTTATCACTTTGATAGATGGCAAAATCAATCTTAACCTTAATCACGGTAATTAACAAATGAGTTAGTTATTGGAATGGCCAAAAAAACCTATACAATCAATGTGTTTCTTAATTATCGTCATCATAAAGGTCATAAGTAGGCTAAATTTAACTATAATATAAGTAAATCGATCGCCAAGTCATTTAACCACGGCATAGATTTGAAAACTCATATTTCAAAAATTATCTACGTGCAAAGCGGTGCCTAAAGGTACATGAATTGTATGTCATCGTGATCGGCGTGTATGGGACTATAGCTCGTGTGAGCACCAGCCTAACAGTTCCATTAAGTTTCGAAAAACGTACTTTTAGTGTTTTTTGCCATACAAAAAAAACACAACTTTTTTTTCTCACATGAAGTGTGACTTGTACCATCCATACGCTAATATGTAAAGGGTATTAAATAAATAATACATTAATTCTTTACTTTAAGTTTATGAAAAAAAATATTAAAAATAAGTATGTTTTTTTTTGTTTAGGTTTTTGAGTTTGGGACTCGATTTCCAGACCACTGTGCGTCGGTGAGAAGTCAGTGACAAAAAACCTAAATCTCTCAAACAAAGGTCATAGACTTCTGAAGCTAAAGTTATTTTTCTCTTTTTTGTGTTTACTTAAGTCGGTTTTATTTCTTGCAAATAAGTTTTTTTTTCATGTAAAATGTTGCCAAGACCAGACCATACGACTCGCAATGTAAAAAAAGTTATCAGATCTCATGTAGAGCCAAGCTTCTAACTCAACACGCTCTAACTCTACAACCCAACTAGCACACAAGCTATACAACAAGCCGTACAGCGGCCCGTTAGAGGTTTTTATTAACGACATAGGCTCTACAGATAAGTTCTACAGTAGATGTATAAGCGGCTATAGCGCCGCTGTACCCCCGAAAAAGTCCCACGCAGTACCGCCTAAGGATCTACAATGTCTCTACAATGGTTGTACAGAGGTGTTAGTACGGCGCACTCTACTGCTATGCGCGCGGTAGTGTCGACCATTGTAGACCTTTCAGTTCTATGATGGTGTTATTGAAGCTCTATTGTACTCTTCTAGGTCTATATCGGTAATTAATATATCTTTTTAAGAGTCTAAGGTGGTACAACGGATTATTGATACTCTGTTGTACAACCTGTTTCTCTGCTGTAGATTTGGAGTTAAAAATATGCAATATACCACATATAGCGCTTTAAAGAAGCTTGTTACTCCATTTAAACACTTTTAACTGTTGTACGGCCATTGTACCACCTGCCTGTTAAAGAGCGATTGAATACGCTACTGTACCACTCAAGTATTATTGTAAACCCCTTGAACGGCTATTGTAAAACATTCAGGTTGTACAGAAGTGATTGAAGCAACTAGTGTGCTAGTTGGGAAGGTCTAACTTTACTAACTCCACACCTTGGTCAAAATATTATGCGGCTTTGTGCGCTTCCCTTGGCTCATCTTAGTGGAGATTTACTTATTATTATTTATATCACGATTATGTTTAAAGATTTTATCACCCACTAGCGGACATCACGTGGATTCACCCGCGTTGTTCCGGTTCCCGTGAGAGTACGGGGATAAAATGTAGCCTATGTTACTCAAGGTGAATGTAGCTTCCCAATGGTGAAAAAATTTTTGAAATCGGCACAGTAGTTTTTGAGTTTATTAATTACAAACATACGTGACACACAGAAAAACAAATTTTTCTTCTTTATGATGTTTTATCATTGATAAAGTTACTTACTTTGATGTTATCTCGTTCGCCATTGCGACCGCCGTATTCAATGTCTTTTCCTCGGCTGCCGACATGGGCTTCATGGTGCTGGTGGTAACCCCTTTCTTCCTCTCAACCTTCGTAAGAGTCTGCGCCCTGTAACAAAATTTGCATATTAAGAATCTACTAACAAATCCATGTTTTTTGGCCTAATTTCATCTAGAGTCATTCATATGTAAATTTACTCTCAACCGCAAGACACAAATTGACCGCTGCAGTTTTATGAAAAAAAGAAACATATATTATTTACACAATTACACATGTTTCTTTTTTATGTTTTTTCTTATCCATACCACTTTTTGTTGAAAGTTTCTTCTTCAAACCTAATTTTTCAGAACATTCCTTACCTTACTTTAGAAATTAGATGGGGGTGGATAGGGACAATTTCCTCGGCTTTAGAAACAGATATCTCATCAACCTAAAAACCCAACAATACCGATCAATAAGAATGTGACACACTTTAGAAATTAAATAAATGGCTCAAAATCCCTAAGGGGTAGAATTTGAATCGTCAGCAAAGAAATTATTTCATTATTTTTGTTATTGAGGCATGAAATTGTTACGACATCAATTTTATCATTATCTGCCTAGCCATTCCCTATGTTGGAGCCGGGTTTCCAGTGGGATGAAGCAAAATACCAGTATTTAACATTGTAGTACGGGGTAATACGGACACCCTTTGGTTAGACTGGTTGCCAGATATTCTGGACACAGATTTCAGAAACCATCAACGGCTTGACATACTTTTCGAGGTACGGAGGAAACTCGGTATGTAATGGGTCACGATCACCAACTCAACTCAAAGCATGTATTTCAGTTAGACCATTACGGCACTTTTGAATGTCAAAATTTAAATATGCGACGCTACAGTCACAAGGCTTAATAACTTGAAAAAGTACCGTAGTTGCACATTACAAAGCGTAGATCCCTATGGAGAAGAACGGGCAAGAAACTTCATCGACACTCTTTTAATACAAAATATTGTTTGTTTAAGCACGGCTTAACATGGAGATCGACTACGAGTGGCAGTTGTTATTATTTAGCCAAGAGCTCCTCAACTTTCCGACTTTAGTGACATACTTAACTTTCTTATACCTTTTGGTTTGGTAGGTCGTACATTTTATTTCCATAGAAGCAAGATTCAAATTTTACACCTTGCTGATTTCGAGCCAAAAGCACAGTTTAATTACAATAATTATAAACCAAATAAGCGTTAATAATAAAACATTTATAAAGAAATTGTATCGTTCTACATACATTTAAATTATAATAATCAATATATTTTGTTCACGTGTACAAAATTACGTTTTTCAACACACTTGCAAAATAAATAAATAGCTGTGTTTTGGCTCACAGTGCACACTGCATTGTAAGCCAAAAAGAGGAGTAATACTTAGAATAAAGGGTGTAAAACACTTCTTAACGAAGCCGACAGGCACTTGTTCTCTCCATCATTGCGATATTTTTTTGTTCCATACCATACCTGGGAACCTTCTAGTTACGGAAGATATTGGGGGTCAAAGTTGCAACTTTTCGACAAGTTTTTTTTAATAAGATTTTTACTTTGAACACCTCTACAACCCCCGTACTATTCAATTCATCCATCGCGGCAAAAGTGCCCCAAAAAAAAAAAGTTGCTTCCCAGCAATAATATTTGAGTAAAGTTACTTAGTGTGATGTACAGAATGCTTGGTTGACGGCTTCGTGATGAGGTGGTTTCACCTGTATAAGAGCCACTTCGAGCAAGTGTGTCGAAAAAAAACTATTACGCATCGGAGATAACAAAGAAAAAAAAAACATTTAAAAATACACAGACATATACTAATAAAATCCGCAAAAAAAATACAACATCAATTTATTAAACGTACGCTGATTAATAAAAGTTTTGCACTAGAACTGTTTTTCTGCAGAAATATTGCTTTCGAAAACACAGATTTAACATAACACCGCGCCTGGGCCTCAATTCTGCTATTACAATAAGTCAGAATAGTCGATAACTGATTTCATAATGATGAAGTTCTGTCAAGTTTGACAAAGTTTGGTAATCTACTAATACATATAATGGCGTCATTATGACTTCTCAATGAACAACCACTGACACTCCATTGGTAGAAATGTAACCCATAGAGTAGAAATGTCACTTATTTTGTTTGAAAACAATTCCGCCAACTGATAGTACTCACATCTGCGTTCACTACGCTCCGATTGGCTGACCAAATGTCAAAAATAACACTCTAGAGATGGGGTAGTGCGCATGCAAGTTTTATCGATTTCGATAACCAATGAATCAGTATAGTAGTAATAGTGAATAATACTTGCGTGTTTTATTATGGAAATAAGTATCAATATTGATATATAATCATCATCAGCCTATTAATGTTCCCATTGCTGGGACACAGGCCTCTATACAACGTGTAACGTTAAATGCGCAAAACCAGAAAATAGTTTGATCAGAATCACGAGCAGAATCAATTAATCCACTTTATTATATAGGTAACATATAAAAAAAAATCTTCATTAATGATGTTGCCATGTCTATTTATTAATAGGTCAAGCCATGACGTGCGCAAACCCGCCAAAATATGTAAACAAACAAACACAAATGGTTGTCGTCCAATTTAAATTTTGTCATACGCAAGATAATAATAGTTCTTGCCAGTAAATCTTATTGCCAGTTAAACTAAAACAGTACATAAACCTTTAATTTTTTTTAATGTTTTTTTATCCTCTCTGAATTAGGTCAATTGAATTAAAAATCATTTGGGTTGTCTGAGGTTTGGCGCATTTAATGTTACAGTATAAGACGCATATAATATATAGAATACAAAAAAAGACGTGGCACTCGGGGACTGCCGCGGTAAAGCTATTGCATTTGTTATTTAGGTACGGTTATTTTCGTTACGGAATTTCTGGATTCGGTCTCCACACTCAAGGCCCGCGATAGAAGCTATGCAATAGCTTAATACGGGAACTTTAACTAAGCTATGCAATAGCTTAACGGTAAAATACAGGTAAAAAAAATACTTTTTTACCGGTATTTTACCGATTAAAGGTCATTCCGTATGGTTTATAATTTGATGTTCTGCTGTTTTTTGAATATGGAGAGACGTACACACGGATCCAATACTGGTTTTGTACCGTTTTAGTGACAGCGAGCGTCAATATTTATAAGTGACAAATCACTTATTAGTTGCGGAGGCGCCTGGCCTGACATTACCACTCTATAGGTTGCTCGATGTCTGGCATGAATAAATGTTCGCATTTAGTAGTCGATTTCGGAAACCATTTGTACTAATGGTTTTATAATAATGACAATACGAAAATGCCATTAAAACACAATTTTACTACGAGACCATCGACCGACCAATGATCGACCATGGTGAATTTAGCAGATTACGAACTTTAAGCAAAATGACAATGGGATGAGAATGGAATCGTGTTGCAGTGACGAATTTATACAAATAGCAGAATTAGGCCCCTGTAATACCTGAAGGGTTAGGCAGAGTATTAGATCGTAGTCAGTTAAGTCTATCCCATGTATTATGGGGTGATTCTTTTGCCAAACGGGCACATGTTCAAGCTGTATAGAAATTCACCATAAAAAAAATGAAATGACAAAATCTCGTATTGTATTTTGAGCCGATAAAGGCTAGCAATCAAACTTGATATTATTTGAAAATAGTGCAATACATTTCTAGACCAGCGCATTATTTTAATTATGTTGTTATTTACATCGGGGGTTCCGATTCCAAGCGATGGTAGCCCCTACTATCGCTTCGCTTCGCTTCGTTGGCGGTCGAATAGCTGAAATAAAGGTTATTATTACTATCTATTTAATTCTAAGTTAAATATACCTACTGACAATAAAATAAATAAATAAATATCACTGGACATTAACACACAGCGCCACCTAGTACCACAATAAGCAAAGCTTGTGTCGTGGACATTAGATAGTTGATATACTACATTTATATACTTTTTTGTTTGTAAATACATACTGATTAAACATATAAACATCCATGACTCGGAAACAAATGTCCATGCTCATCACACAAACATTTGCTCCTACCGGGATTCGAACCCAGGACCCTAAGAACGTTAGGCAGCGTCACTACCACTACGCCATTCGAGTCGTCAAAAAGACGGGACAAAGCTAACAACATCGTAATCTACTTGCAAGTGCCAACTGCAACCTGACATTTATGGTTTTGGCGCCGGAGCATGCGTAGTCCATACAAACGTAACACCAAAACAATTTGTAAATCAAATATATTCTTAAGGTAGTGTGTATTTTTTTTTATTAGATCACAGAACATCTATGTTCATGTGTAATATATATTTTGTGAGGACAACGATATGTGACGAGCTATGAGGAATATAAAATTTCTATACAAATTATTTTGGTACTTATTACGTTTGGTACTCTACGCACGCTCCGCGGGCCTCTTAAATTGTTACTGATACATGGATTATAGTTTTTCTATGACAGTTCTCTTGATAGCTTGTCTATTGAAAGTATCTACATCTATTTAAAAAATAAAATAAAATCAATAAGTAACCTAAATTGCTAAGAATTCCGATACTTTTTGGCATTTCATTAATAAATAAGTTTTACAAAAAAAAACATGCAGGTCAGTCTTTGGGAAGTGAAAACTAACTAACTTGTGAATTGTATCGTCGAGCTACGATTTTGTTTTTTTTTTTAATTTATGTGTTCATATTCTATTTCCCCCTCCCCGCTCAGACCCTGCCCCAGTCGTAGCACTGCTACGGGTTGTGTCCCGCGTACGCCTATGTGGTGCTACGCCGTAGCGGAACGGCTACGAGATCTACGAAAAGCGTTCATTACCACTACATTCGTTACCCGAGCGGCCGTTATTATTTAGCCACGAGCTCCTTTTATGACAACCCGAATGGCGCAGCGGTAGTGTGGCGGCCTTACGTTCTTAGGGTCCCGGGTTCGAATCCCGGTAGGAGCAAAATGTTTGTGTGATGAGCATAGACATTTGTTTCCGAGTCATGGATGTTTATATGTATAATAAGTATGTATTTACAAACAAAAAGTATGTATGTAGTATATCAACCGTCTGGTGACCACGACACAAGCCCTGCTTAGTGTGGCACTAGATGGCGCTGTGTGAAATGCCTAGCGATATTTATTTATTATTATTTACTTTTAACGTCAATAAATAAAAACAGGTACATAAAATAAATAAAGACGGTGGCTAAATCGACCGGCGGGCGCGGCAGCGAGCGGTATGGAGCGTGGACTCGGTCAAAATCCGCCGTGCGTTGCCATTCGGTTTGACCGCCACCGTCACCATAAAATAATTAAACTTGAATACAGCTTAATAAATTAACAAGAGAGTGCGTTCTCTAGGTTGGTAAAGTCGCAAATTGATTTCATTTCTTTTTCTTTAACTTCTGCACCTAAAACTGTAACAAAACCTAAATCCAGTGTTATTTTGGTTATCCAAAATCAGTATTTTATTGCAACACCGAGCGATATACAGGGTTACTGGTAATTCGACGTATTCCTTGCAGGGCCTTATAGTAGGGTTATAATGCAAGAAATTAAGCCACCAAATGTTCTACCGAAATTCAGAGGTTTTTGAGTTAGGTCTATTTTTAATTTCTATGAATAATCCCAGATTAAATCATTTTAAGCCAATTTAAAATTGATTTACGGCGCGAATGCACTGAAATTTAAGTTATTATCATAGTTGATGACGCTGCAGACTTTTTTTTGTAATTAAAAGTTAAAACAATCTTACACCTTTAGCAAAACTCAGTAAAAAAACATTTTTTTTTTGTAATTTTTGCCATTCCATCATTTAAAGATATTATATAGTGAAAAAAAGCAGCGGTGAGCAGCGGTGGCCCAGTGGTGGCGGCCCCGACTTACGAACAGTAAGTCGTGGGTTCGAACCCAGACAGGCGCATTACTTTGTGTAATTTATTTCATCACCGCTGCTCTCAAAACGGTGAAGGAAAACATCGTGAGGAAACCGGCATGTCCTAGAACCAAAAATTCGAAGACATGTGACATCTACCAATCCGCACTGGGCCCGCGTGGTAGATTATAGCCCATTCCCTCTCATTGAGAGGAGGCCGTGTCCCAGCAGTGGGAACATTATAGGCTGATGATGATGATGAGTGAAAAAAACTTTTTTAAATAATACTACGGCAGATGTACAAAATACGAGAAAATTATCATTGTCTTATCAGCTCTCTAAAATGGTATAAATCTTATTGAAAAGTTATGTACTACATTATGAAACATGTTTTTGATTTTTTTTTAAAGAAAAAAAGGTAAAACCTATGCGGAAAATCAAAGTTAACAATTTCGTAAATTATTATTATTTTTAATCAATTTCAGTTTAAAAACTTCAATACACACTTTTAAAACACGCCTTGTTCGACTAAGACGTTCTACCAGTGCGCCACATGTTTTTTTATAAACTAGTGATCATGATCAAAACATGCGCGTGTTCACCGAAATGTTCGCGCACATTTGTGATAGCACACGTAGTAGCGATGGAATTAAGTCAGCGAACACGCATTCTCTGTTCGCGCACTCAATTAAATAGTCTAGAGAACCGACCTCCATTCAACGAATAAACAATTATAATTAGTAAGCTTATTAATGTGTTGTCGAGTAAAGTTACGTCAAGACCATGATCGTCTTAGGTTGCCAAAGTATATCGCGACAATTAGGCAACTTTAACTCAATACCATCTTAACTTAATCCTATTCGCAATGTGCTTGTTCATCTACTAGGATTCCTAAACAGTATTAAAAATTAAATATTCGCATCGACTGACCAATGTGAATCGAAAACAAGATTTGCTTACTGTTTGCAATAAGTTTTCTTGCCTCGTTTTCAATGTTCTCACAAGATCTGCAAGGAACGTGCGATGCTAATGGTCTCCGAAATTGTGTTTTCGGTTTTCAAAATGAACTACATACTGTTTCATATTATTTAAATCAAATCAGACGGATTAGATTAAAACAAAACTGAGCTTATTTGAAAACACGGTCAGGCAAAGTATCTGAAGTTTTTGGAATCACAATAACCAATTTACATTTTTTTACTTTGGATTTGATCGTAAAAGGTTGAGGCCAACATTTTGGGCATGGGCTCTCATACTAACATGTTTGCTCACAAAGCTACCCACAACTTTGCCTATACACTTTCCTTAATATTATAGCTATTTTCACGAGAAATAACGATTGTAACTAGGAGATATGATCTTTTTCATAAAATATGCGTTCCAGAATACTATGTACGTAATAACATGAAATTTTTATCAGTACAATAGGAGAAACACACTTTTAAATATTTTCAAGTGTTTACATATTATTAGACGTGACTGTACTAAATCAAAAACGATTTTCATAATGTAGTCCATGACTTTTCAACAAGTTTTATACCATTTTAAATAGCTCATAAAACAAGGATATTTTTTTAGTAATTTGTACATCTGGCGTAGTATTTTCTTTTTCACTATACAACATCTTTTTATTAAGGAATGAGTTTTGATTTTTTTGAACGTTTAATTATTATTAATAATTAAATTTATTATCAAAGATCTGCAGCGTCATCGGCTATGATAAAAACTTAAATTTCAGTACATTCGCGCCGTAAATCGTTTTTAAATTGGCTTTAAATGATTTAATCTGGGATTTTTCATGAAAAACTAAAAATCGACGTAACACAAAAACCACTGAATTTCGGTAGAACATTTGCAGCCAACTATCAGAATGAACATCCTTACTTAGTAATATGTGTAACAGTATAGTATAACTCAAATACATACAACAACAATACACTGATGAAAAAAAAACACAGATTTGTGAAAATTACTCCGAATGATCTTTTATAAGAGGATTGTTTATTTACCTAAATAAGTTTAAGCTTATTTATTATTTAAGCTTTATGGACCGCTAGTTAATGATGGCTTAGCATTTTGAAACATGGAACTAAGTGAATCGGAATAAGTGGTAAAATTTTTGTTTGACCAGTGCAATACATGAATGAATATTTTACAATAGGTACATACGTCCGCTCATCACGGCGTACGCGAAGAAACTTATAAAGTCCGTGGAAAGTCCTGCGTACAATCGTTAAAATTTATTTAATCTATATTTTATTCTTGCAACTTAAACGTAATTCAAGATAAAAAGAATAATAAAAGCTAAGCAAGAAACCAATGAACTTAAAGTTTACTTCATACATAAATAAAAAAAAAACAAAAACCTTCAATAAATTAAAAACCGGCCAAAGGGTTCCGTAGCCACCAAGCAATGTATTATGAATAAGAATATTTTTACGCTTATTTCAAGCAATGTATTATGAATAAGAATATTTTTACGCTTATTTCTAAGTCAATTTACACTAAACAGCAAAACTAATTTGTTCTTCAAAGTATGCTATTGAGGAAAAAGTAATTGCTGCAGTTTCCCTTAAAAAGTCCCATATCTCAAAAACTAAATAATAATATCAATTCTTATTGAAACAAATTGTCACAAAACAAGTGTTTACAGTTCTAAAAACTCAAATAGTTTCTGAATGAAAAGGCCACAATTTAAAGGCTTTCAAAGCGAATCGGTATTTCTTGACCCATTGACTTACAAAATAGTATTTTAGGAACCTCGATATCGTCCCATTTGGCAGGGAAAGTCAAAATAAAATAAGACGGAAACTATCTCGATTATGCCGTAACTGTAAGAACCCCTTGTTATATTGTATACAATTATAATTGATTAACATGAGGTAAACTACATCATACTTGACGTATATGTATAACTTGTGTAGCGTTTACACCAAAGCGTTAAGTCGCAGGCTGTGTGTACTTCAAGTCTCATGGTAAATTTATTAAAAAACATTTCATGCCAGGTTCATCTGTGATTCTATGAAATAGAATAACTTAAAAAATCTTGAATCCATAAAAGTGATACCGTTAACTTTCTCAGGAATCTTTGGCTCGTTTTGAATGAAAACAATATTTATATTTTATAAAAGGTCCAATTCTCTTGTCAATATTGTTTTCTTCGCATACAATGACAGTATTGCTACATGTCTAACGGCATTAAAAAAATGTCAATTCCTTTAATTTTAAACGTCAACTCACACAAATTTTCCTAACAATATGGTTTTCTATATTGTCCCATTTAAAAGAATCACTTTATGTACGTTTTGGTGTAAACAAAGCTACTAAGTGCTTTTAACTTTTAAAACAAAAACTTCAAACATAAAAACTCAAAAACCTCCGTTTTGAAGTCGAATAAAAATATTGGTTGATAATCTAACATCATCAGTATGTACAACATATCATAAATCTATATATACACGCTGAAATTTTAGTGGTTGTTTTCCCGAAGCGAAATGAGTTTGTATCGGTAGTACAATCGATTAATATATAAAAAAAATAGACTCAATAAATGGCAGATTAACAATTGTGATAAACAAAACTCGAAAGCGACTTGAACCAACAGTAATATCTACGTGGCACGCTGGCCGGGCTCGGGGGTGTCCAGAACGGCCGCGCGGTCGTTGCACTTCGCGTATAAATCAGCTGAGAGAGATAGAGTAGTGACTCCTGACTTAATAAAACACAAAACCCAATAAGTTCTAAACATTTGAAAAAAAAAATTGCTACTGGTGGGTAATCGTCCTGCCGCGGGAAAACAACCATTAAAATATCATGCTGTATATATTATACAGGGTGTAAACCACCTCATCACAAAGACGTTAACCAAGCATCCTGCACATCAAACTAAGTAACTTTACGAAAAAAATATTGCTGGGAAACAACTTTCTTTTTTGAGGTTATAAATCATGTTTTATGGTAGAACTCAATGTAACGCACTTAAAATATTGTGCTGATGGATGGATTGAATAGTACGGGGGTCGTGGAGGTGTTAAAAGCCAAATCTTACAAAAAATAGCTTGTATTTAAAAAAAAACTTGTAAGTTTGACACACCATATCTCCGTAACTAGAAGGTTCCCAGAAAAAAAAACAAAAACAAAAAATGATCGCAATGATGAGCAGAACAAGTGCCTTTCAGCTTCGTGAAGAGGTGTTTTACACCCTTTACATATATAGTTATAGCAATATTGAAGCAAATACTCGTGACTACCTGTAGTAACATCTACAAAACAACTACGTTTAAAAAAAAAAGCTTTACTAATTAAAAAAAAACAATCTTTACGAATTAAAAAAAAAAACAAATTGAACGAATTTAATATTGTAAACTAGATATTGACAACATTCCAGACAGAGGTTTGCAGTAGGTAGATAGGTAGGCCGGGCATTTGCCCAGCTGTGGGACACAATGTAGGACCGGGGCACAGAAAAAGCAAAATAAAACAAATTGTCTAGTCCTATTTACAATTGTACACGTACCCAGTTTTTTTCTTTGTTCCCGTAGGTGTGCTGGTTGGAGTCCTAAGTGTTAAAAATTTGTTAATTAACATCTATGCAATGAAGTCTACTACATCAAAACAATTGCATGCATTTATCATCACATCCATCCATGCCATCACTACATCTATCTTTACTATAATATTATAAAGCAGAAGAGTTTGTTTGTTTGGTTGAACGCGCTAATCTCTATATGCTATAGGCTAAATAACATCACACTGTGACCAATATTAGCGGAGCAGCAATAAGAAATGTTGCGAGCGGGAAAGTCACGCCAACGAAGTCGCGGGCGGAAGCTAGTACTTGATATTATAGAGCAGAAGAGTTTGTTTGTTTGTTTGGTTGAACGCGTTAATCTCAGGAACTATCAGCTCGAATTGAAAAAAAAAGATCCCTCCGGCAAGCCGCAGGAGGAGGCAGCTTTCGGAAAAGGTGCTGGAGCGTCCGACTATTGATTTGTATAAAGAGTTGTACTCATAATGTACAACAATCTACAAAAAAAAACATTATTTCAAAATCGTTGTCCTGTAATGGAAAGTTTACCCTTTTTAAATCCTCTCATGAAACGAAAATGGTTACTTATGTCAGCGTCACATTGTAAAAACCGTCAGATTGTAATATAAACATACTGCTTACAATATGACACATTATTTTTCGGTAGATTATAATCTAACGAATCGAATCCGTGATATTGTGAAATGTATCTATGCGACGGAAGAAAACTGGCGCGGTGTGGAGGTGGGGGCGGGAAGGGGTTTCCCCCTTGCCCCGTGGTACTACTCCCATGAAAAGATAATGCACTACTCCTGAGAAATACAGAGTAATATGACCTAACTTCAAAACCCTTTATATTCCCCTAAAAAGCGTAGTCGAGGAAGCCCCGCTACGCGGGGCTCCTATTGCTGTATGCAGGGTTTAAAGGAACCTAACTAACCTGACGTACGTGGGGGTGCCCCAAGTCCCGATTATGGGGGCAGAGATACTTCCGTCGCATACATTTCACAATATTACGGTTTCAATTCGATCGATTATAATCTACTTACCGAAACATAATGCGTCATAAATGGTTAGGCTAAAAATGGTTGGTTAAGTATACATATCCGATACTTCCTCTTTCAGAACCAAGTTATACTTCCTATAACATAAGTACACTAACTGACAGTCACATCACAACATTTAGAAAATAACGTATAAGTTCGTGCGGGCGAGGAAAATAATCCTACAGAGGGTTGCCAGTGGTACCTCGTGTAAAATAACCCCCACAGTGATTCAAAGAGGGTCAATAATTGTTGAATATCTGTTTCAGAAGTCTATTCAAAATTCCCTAGTCAATAGCGACTTGATGGTATAAGTTACAGTTATATTGTAACCATGTAACTAGGGTTGCCAACCGTACTATATTATAAAGTATTGTAGTATATTTCAGGTCTGCGTACTATATACTGTTGAAGAAAGATATACACACATCAAGTGTCTAGGGATCAAGCATTTTTATGCGGATTTCTTGAGATTGAGATGTGGCTTTGTAATAAATTTATGATTTTATAAATTTATATGGATCCTTTTTGGTGCATTTCATAATTTGAATCAGGAACTGTGAATCAAATTCGAGTAAAAGATGAAAATCAGCTGTCAATATTTTCCCTATAAAAACATAGAACGCATTGAAGACATTATTAGTGCTACTGTTTCCCTACTACTGATTAAAACCAACGTTATTATGGAGCGGCGACGTCATTTAAGCAGGGAAGAAATGCTCAGAGCCGTGGGAATGATAGAAGCTGGTTCCCGGCAACGTACTGTGGCTTTAGCTCTGAATACAAGTCAGAGTGTTATCAGTCGACTTTGGACACGTTACCGAAGCACTGGTACCGTGGCTGAGCGCCATGGAGGACGGTATCGCTGCACCACACGGAGACAAGACCGATACATTCAAATCTTAACTCGAAGAGCTCCAACAATAACCGCCATGATGTTAGCCGTGAGGCTTCATCACTCTTCAGGGAACTTAATTAGCGACCAAACAGTCAGAAACCGCTTGCATGAAGTGAACCTTCATTCCCGAAGACCGCTACGGGTACCACCTATAGTAATGCACAATCGTAGGATTCGATATCAATGGGCTCTTGAACACAGAAATTGGGCAGAAGAACAATGGCGTTTCGTGTGCTTTTCTGATGAGTCTCGTTTTGGTATGAGACCGGATACAAGACGTATACGACACTGGAGAACCCTGGACGCCAACAGCGATTAAAATCCTGCCAGGAAGTCCATCCTTATAGTGGTGGAACCATCATGGTATGGGCGGGTATTTGGATCGGCGGAAGAACTGAGTTGATTTGGATCAGAGGCAACCTCAACGCTCAAATTTATGCTGAGACGATTGTATCAGACGTCATCGTTCCTCTACAAGTGCAAATCGATCCCTTATTTCAGTTAATGCATGATAATGCACGACCGCACACCGCAAGAGTTGTAAGACAGACTCTCGCCGCAGCTAACATCAATGTCCTGCCCTGGCCTGCTCAGTCGCCAGACTTGAATCCGATTGAGCATGCATGGGATATGCTACAGAGAAGAGCTCTGCCGAATATGGAGGGTATCCAGTCGCAAGAAGACCTTTTTTTGTTGTTGCAACGAACATGGGCGGCCATTCCACAGCGTGATTTGGATGAACTCATTTTGAGTATGCCAAACCGATGTTCTTGTGTTGTTAGTGTTCGCGGTAGAAACACGGATTATTAATTGTTTAAGTTACCCAATAAAATTTTAAAGAAAACTGTTATTTCAGTCTTTTTTTCGAACTTTTGTGTTAGTGGTTCAAATGTCAAAAATCCCTTTATTAGGAAAATGGCAAATTTCTTTATTAATGCAAAGGTGACTTGGTTTATCGTTACTGTGACAAACGAAAACACTTTATTTGATGAATCCTTAAAGAAAATTTTATTTAATATCAATCAGGAGAAAAGTTATTGCAAAAATATATGTTGATCCCTAGACACTTTTGATGTGTGTAGTAAGCAAAAATACTATATTATTTTCAACACCGAAATCTAACAAACAAATCCTTGATTAAAAAAAAGAGCTAAAAACATTAACTTTTGATAGATGACTAATAATTCATTAACAAACATCTAAAAATTGCAGTGAGTTTAAAGACATACTTAACTACAGGCCAAAAATGGCGGCTGAAACAACTTACCAAAAAGTCATTTTAATCCCGCTCTCTATTCCCGCCACTTCGGCAAATCGACATTCACAGAAAGGACAAATTCGAAATGGCGACAAGAAAGAAACAGGAGCAGAAAAAACAGCAATTATTAAAAAAAATGAATTTGAATGTAGTAAAGCATATAAATGACACTTTTTTTAATGCAAGAAGTGCAACAATTTTTGGATATTTTTGGCTTTTTCCTTAAAATACGTATAGTATTTTTTTTTTTGGGGGTGTACTATATTTTGTGTGGCTAATTTTGAAAAATACTGAAAAAATGTTGGCAACCCTAGTTGTAACTGGTACCTACTTAAGTGAATCTAATTCTAAATTACGTAGTCGATCATGTTGGTGCACGGTAAAACTCTAATGACTTCATTTTGGCACCAACTGAAATGTATAAAATATGTGTTATAAATCTTAATATATATAAATCTCGTGTCACAATGTTTGTCCTCAATGGACTCCTAAACCACTTAACCGATTATAATAAAATTCGCACACCATGTGCAGTTCGATCCAACTTGAGAGATAGGATAGTTCAAATCTCAAATTATGAGACGCAGACGAAGTTGCGCGAGTCAGCTAGTAATTCATAAAAATCTTTTTCCCGAACTTTATATAGCAAGGTGCATACAGACTCTTCTTAAAGCCGTCAACCAAGCATACTATGTATGTACATCCAACTAAGTAACTCTATGCAAATATCTATGCAGGGAAATTATTTTTTCCAGGTGAAAAGTCACGTTTTTCTGACTTTAACTCACTTCAAACCAGTTTGATATTAGACCCCCGATCACAATGACGCTGACGCCGCGCGCCGGGTAGAACAAGTGCCTTTCTGATTTGTTAACACCCTTTATATTTAAAGCGGGCTTATAATTTAAAATTTCATAACGTCCGACTCCGACATGGTAAATCAACACGATGAAACGTGGACGTAAAATATGTAGGTATACCACACTACCGCTGCGCTGACCGCTTATGGCTGACGGTGTTATTAGAAAACGAACCAAGCGTCAATTGTGTAAAATCATGTGTCAAATGTGGATCGTTCGAGGCGACAGGCAATTCGAACTATGCCATGTCTTTATTTGAGGAAGAGTATGATACGACCAAATTATACTAGAAACCTTACTCTTAATAAAATAGGAACCAAGTCTCAAAGTCACTATTAAAACATGCATTAAAAAAAAGACGTGTGGCACTCGGGGACTGCCGTGGTAAAGCTATTGTATAGCATTTTTTATCAACTTATGCAATTATAATTATTTCTTTCTTTTATTTTTCCGCTTGTTGCCGCGGACCGCGCTCGGACGCCGCAAAAACGACGGGGTGTTATTAAGTTTGACGTGTCTTGCATGTGTCTGTGTATGTGTGTGTGGAACATTCGCCATAAAATTCATAATTTCATCGTGATGGGAAGCCGAACCTGAACATTCAGTTTGCGTCTGGTCTTCGAGCCGGCAACAAGCGGAAAAATTAAATACATAAATAATTATACTTAATTGCAAGTTGATAAAATTGGTTACAAAGAAAGTCTAACATCAAATGTATACAACCTACATCTCCTAGTTACGGCAATATATTTAAAAGAAAACTAGCTAAAATGGTAAAACACTAAAGGTTAAGGTCAATTGAAATTTTTGAAATGCTAATGCTAAATGTTCTACATGAACAGATTGACCTATATAGTCTAAGACCTAGCTAAGGAAACACTGTTGCAATTTAAAGAGCAACGAAAATTCTAGTAAGTGTTCCATTCCATCAATCATAATTGATCCGGGATTGGTGCCGATTCTCTTGTACACCGAACTAACTTAAACTAAAACTAAAATTTCTTAATTTTAGTTAGTTGGTTTCGGTAAGTTATTCTGAAAACAAAATTCTCTAATTTTAGTTTTAGATTTGACACAATTAAAATCGAGTTTGACAATTGCTAAATTGAATAGACCATAGACTAAGATTTGTCGGAGATTAAAATAAAAACTGAATGAAAGTGAACGAAATGATCCGAATTGCAAAAAAAAACCCTAGTGAAATCAAACAATTATTTAAAATTGTTTATCAATAATCATTAATGAAATACAGGGAGTATTATAAGTGCGTAAAACATTATTGTTGTTAAATATTTATTTTTCAGTTTTTATTATCTGTGACCATAGTAATCCTGCTAGGGTTGGAAATCGGAAATGACTTAAAATTTTGGCGAAACTTTTCGGTTTTCAATATGATTAAAACCTATGATTTTATCATAATCGACAAAACTGCCGTGTTTAAAAATCTATGAGGTAGCATGATTTGTCCTGTTATTTATTTCAGTCTAATTTTAGCTTATTAATAAATAAAAATTTGATCTTAAAAAAATATGTTCGGTTTTGTAGTTGAAAATAACCGTTATTTTCGTCGGCGTTTGGAAGGAAAGCCCTATCTTTGTTTTGATTGTCATGTCAGATGTCACACGTCAATAATATTATTATTTTGTTGGTCGGTTAACATAATTAATTAACAAATAAATACTCTTTGATGTTCGATTCGTTTACGAGTAGTAGTAAAGTAACGTATAGGTACTTGTGTACACTATACTAGTATATACTCTAAAAGGTAAAACAAGAAGAAAATCAAGCTGATCCCAAAGTATTGTGGAATGCAATAAACGTACCGTATTGAGTATTGAGAGCAGTGGCAACAATGTAAGTTGTTTCAGTAAGATGAAATGTTATACTGGATTGGATAAGAACATGCATAATTTTCAAGTATTCTAAACTTATTTAATTTCAACAGATTTGGAGTGTGTGGGTGACAAAATTGAAAACAAAGGCAAGAAAGGCGAGGGATTCCATCAGGGCTACTAGTGGAGGACCAGCAGGGGCAGATCCCAATGACATTCAACGCATGTTATCCAGAAACATGTATTAAATATGCGGTTTCAATTTTGTGATTCATAATCGCTACTCTTTTTTGTTAATTGTTGGAGCTGCTGAAGATTGTACAACTATCTTTGCATTGTATAAATTCAATATCTTTAGTATTATATAACCTCATATCCCATATTGTGTGAGTGCCATGTACTAGAATGCTATCATTCGCTGGAAACCTTCGTTTTTATTTTTTGACTTGAATGTGCCCTGGCGGTTAAGAGTATGTCATGCTCACTCAAATGTCCCGCTGATGGTGGCGAGTGTGTCGGGTCATTTAGTTCCCTTCAAAATGGTTGAGTTGAATGGTGCTGATACATGCGTCATGTTCGTGAACGGGCGCTGTCGGTTGGGACTGGTCTGGTCTTGGTTGCCACGGCTTTTGTTTTTATTTTTTAATTAATAATTTTATTTTTGAATTGTTTTTGTTAGTTTTACCTATGGACACTTTTATCGTGCACATCTTGCTACATTGTTCTCACATAATGCACCATCTCAACAGGAATGATGTAACCAAGATTTTGTAACAACATTATGATTTAAAAGAGTGTCCATGGAGTTTCTTGCCCGTTCTTCTCCATAGAGATCTACGCTAGGGAATGGGCAACTACAGTACTTTCACAGTTTTTATGTCTTGTGATTGGGACTGTAGCTATATTTAATTATTATCTTTGTTTCGACAATTCAAAAGCGCCTGTAACTGGCCTACTTGAAATAAATGCTTTGATTGATTGATTGATTGATTAAGGTTTAAGGAGAAAATAAATATTTTAACATTAAAGAAATAAAATGTTTCATTTAATTAAAAGAAGTGACAAGTGATTGCTGAATTTTCCACGCATCAGCAAGGAAATCTGTGCAGGTATCCTCCGCAATAGCACTCTGCTCGCTATGCTCGGTGACATTAAAGTCTTCTTCATCTGCAAAGATACACTTAATTAGATTTCTTATTTTGAAAACAAATAAAACAGAATTACATATAAATCAAATCAAACACTTACAATCAAATTTTTCCAATTGTACAGGGTGCAATATGCCAGAATAATTTTTGTAGCATTTTCTGGTTCTGTTCACTAGGCGCCTATTACACATTTCTACCACATTTCTTGCCCTTGAGTGGCACTCAATATAATGAAGCATCCCCTTCCGTACGTGGCACCACCATGGGAATCATGAGCCATGACTGTATAGTGGGTATCCGTTCCTAAAATAAATAAAACTTTATATGTACTTAGTTAATAGATATACCCAATAGGTATAAAGTTTACAAGTGACCTACCAAGAAGCCACTGAGATCTTTCCTCATGTATTTACTATTTACTAACTTATTTCTTTAATAAGTAATGCCTTGGTGTAATGTATCACGTAATAAAAGTCACTATGACAAAAACAAAATCCAGGAAATGTAATTCTTACTGAATTACAGTTCCTTGTATGTATGCAGTAATTAACTTGTTTTAGCAAGTGAATTACTGCATACATATAATATATAGGACACAAAACCGTTCTAACCTTTAGGTGTTTGGGGATAAATCCTTCATCCAAACGAGGATTCAGCTTATCCACCAAATAAAGTGCCCCCGATCTAGGTGTCTTTTTATTGAATTTCTTCTCTGCCATTTGGAATGCGTTGGATTGCTCTTATCTTTCCAATTGAATCCTCTCTTGATAGTTTCTAAAACATAGTTATTTCTTATTAGTTATTACACAAAACCTGGAAGGGGCTTTGATTATGAGAAGTGTATGTAAAGTAGCATGTGCATTAGATGTTTAGTACGCAAATCCTGGTCAGTGGGTCGTCTTATCGGCGGATTTCCCTTGTTAGTTTTCATGAATGCATTTCGTATTGTATCATAATAAAATAACACTAAATTTACCTTTCTGCCGAATCGACAACTGCTGCAATCACATAGGTAAGCTTCCATTCTGAACTCAAACACATCCAAACTTTCAAGAAAAACGAGAGAAATCTGCTTTGTAAATTTTAGTTCATGACAACTAATTTTATTCCACATCTTTTTAGTCTCGATTAAAAATAGTCTGATTTAGTTTGACAATCAAAGTTTTAGGTGAAAAACGTCAATTTCAGAATGGCGAAATTGCCATTTTCACTAAATTGAATAACTTAGTGCTGTCAAACTATAATTGATTTAAGTTATGTCATTTTAATCAATTTCAGAATAGGAAACGTCGTTTGACAGGAATAAACTAAATTTTAGTGATTTTTAGTCTAGTTTAGAGAAATTTGTGACAAGAGAATCGGCACCATTGTCTAATTAGTTTTCGATTCTCACTTTCTAATTTTGTTAAATAAACAGTTATATTAGCCAAAATAAAGGTCGTCACTTGAGCAAGCGGGTGACCATAGTGTCCACAGTACACACTAATACATAAATGCAAATGTTTTACAGTTACGCCACCAAAGCCCGCCGTCGTCGCCGCGTCGCCGTGATTGAAACAAAATCAACCTTAATCTACACGCGGTGCACGTGCAACTGTATCACGTTGTCACCCTGAGCGAGACCCCTGCAAACGGTCATGGTACAACCTGTTTGATCCGTTGAACAAACACACACTTCGGATTTTTACTGACCTTATATTTAAAACGGCCCAAAAACGTTGAAGGTAAGGCATGACCATCATTAATTCCTTTGTTTTGTTTCCAGAAGCTAGCTGATTTTTTTAAGAATATGATGAAAATAACTGTCCAGTGACGAGCTATAAAATGTAATAACTTAGCAAGAAATGTTCTCGTGAAATAACGTTTGTACTTTGAATTAAGACTATTTCGTAATATACTACGAGTATGTTGATGAAAACATAAAAGGTTCATCAATACGAATTTTGTTTTTTTGCGACATTTCTTTGCTCGTGACTGTACGCGAACAGTATACCAATTATCAAAAATCTGAAATAAATAAGTTTTCTCCGCGATATAACAAAGTTCCAAAATATTTTCTCGTTTCAGTACCATGTCGCCCGGTTCGTAGTCGCGGAATGCCGTCCATATAGGAGATAATAATTAAGTGTGTACGTCAGTATATGATATACGTGCATATACAATATTTGTTGCAGTTTACAAGATGCGCAGTTACGCACTGCGCAATGTATTGATTTTATTGTAACCTTCAACAAGTATTATCCCGACATAGGTAGGTACAATATGCTTTGATTGGATCTCCCCTGCCCTTTCGGAGAAAACGTTGCGACTTTATAATTATTATTAGGTATGAAATCTCTCTGATTTTTATCTATAAGATAACATTAAAACTGTCCGCGCTGATAGACTACTTGTAGATAGGTCATTTTATGTAGGAATTATGATTCAAGAAGCACAACACTTGTATGGAAGACGTTGAAATGTACGTCCAAAAAAGTTACACATTCAATATAGGCGTTTTGATTGAATTTGTTATGTTGTAGCTGAGAAAGTTCTATAGAGACACGAATATATGTCTGTCAGATACAGACGATGAGATTTTCGCAATTCTGAATAACTGCAAGTTACATTCATTTAGGCTCAGTTGTCAACGAGATGAAGAAACTGAATTGTACAACAGCCACACCCTCTTACATAGGAGATCAATGAGTATAGTTTTTAAACGTTATCATGTTTTTAATACAGTTTTAAGTTACCTCGGTGGTCATGCAACGGATGTAATAAGTTCCGTGTTTTAGCCGTAGACTACGCATTTAATTCATCTAACTTCGACCGATAATTGCTGCTGGAAAATAACGTTACCTTACCCCACGTGTGCAAAATAATGATAGCAATGGTAAGAAAAACTTTTGACTTTGGGTTTGTGTATTTGCACTCAATGTGTAAATTATTTAACTAGATCATTGATCTATTGTTAAAGATAAGCTACTCGTATAACAAAATTAACTCCAAATGTACGATGTCGGCAATGCTACTAACCTGCGACAACAATTCCAATAACTCAAGACTAGCTATGAGATCTCGAGAGATTATTCAACAAGGTATATCGATGTTGACAGTTGTATTTCCCGCGCAATTTGAAGCCCACAGCAAAGTGGACGGGGATAATAATTGAGCTTATCCCCCATTCCGGGGCATTGCAACCGGGAGGATAGAAAAGACGCAATGTAACTCTTTGCTAGCAAGCTAGTAATAATGAAAACATACTTGGAATTGAATGTTTTAATGTTAGTATTAGTGTTAGTGCGTCTCGAGAATCATGATCATCATTGGTCAAGCCTATTATTCCTATCTGCCTGTAGATCGACTTCCAAACAAAATGTATCCGAATACCAGTTTTTTCTCTTAGCATGACCGTCTGTATGTCCTCCACAACTAATATAATGGACCACATGGTAAGATCATCAGACTTCCGAGTTTATTGATTTGTATTGAATTGTGTGGCTATCTGAAATGTTTTCATGCAGTTTGGAAACATTATTGCATAAATGAATGATGCATTCAATAACACTTATCCAATACGAGTATATGTAAAAATCAATGCCACTTTTCGTTGTAATTTTATAAGTCAAGAACGGGCTCACCTATCCAAACCAAATTTTTAGGTTTTGTTCAGACTATTTAGTAGATGCTTTATGGTCGGTTCTTCACGCAAACGAATTTGCGCTATATTATGATTTACGTACACACAGGAAAAACAAAAGAGAACAATACTACAACTTAAAACCAATAAATGGTTCAAAATGCTGACTGCACGAGAATTTTCTTATTAAAATAAAAATCTTTTCACACTTTCATGATAGTTCACCGCGGATAATAAATATCTAGCAAAGCTACATGCTCTGGTGAGCTAATTAGCATTTTGAGACGAATATTTGATTGTACATTGTTTAGTTGACTCATTTCAATGTCGGGGGCACTAAAGCCTTGTTGTTGTATAGCCCGGCAAAAATTCGAGGTAATTATTTGCGTTCGATGTGTTTTATTATTTTTAAGGATTTTTTTAGTCGTTACCTAATATTTCAACACTGTACGTTTGTCGGTAAAGTATATAAATATCCTTTCAACCGCACAGCAATAAAGCTTGAAAGATTACTCAACGGAGAAATTCTCCTGAAGTCAGACTTCGTCTCGTCAAATAAAAGCCTTAATAAACCTTTGTTTGATTGATTTAGTTTTTTATCACCGACTTCTGAAGTTAAAGTTTGTTTTCAATTTTTTTGTGTGAAGTCGGTTTTATTTATTGCAAAAGAGTTTTCATATCACTAAATATTTTGACTGTGCCATGCCTGTATATACTGGTGCTGCTAACCAGTTTTGTTAATAACTTGCTCAAATTCGAAACTGAGGACCAACGACTAGTTAGAGTCAATACACGTAGGAAAGACTTGTCTAACTACCCTTGAAGGGTGTACCCTTTCCAATAAAATATAAAAAAGGGGCCAAGTGCGAATTGGACTCGCCCATGAAGGGTTCCGTAACAGATTGAATGAAAGGTAAATTGCTGTTTACGATTTATGACGTATTAAAAAAAAACTAGTTACTAGATCTCATTTAAACCAATTTTCGGTGGAAGTAAAGGATGTACACCATGTAGGTGTACATCATATATATATTTTTTAATTTATCATTCTCAAATCATTTTTCAAATGTCTCTCGCGCAAACTATTCAGAAAAAAATGGTGTTAGACATCTCAATATTATTTTTAAAGACCTATCTATAGATGGGGACACGTATGGGTTTGACGAAAAAAAAATTATGACTATCAGGTCTAAGTATGGGGAACCCCCAAAATGTATTGTATTTTTTCTATTTTTGTGTGAAAATCTTAATGCGGTTCACAGAATTAATAAGGGTTCCGATTTTGCCATTTGGCTACGGAACCCTAAAAACTGGGACTTAACACACCTAACTGTCGAACGGAGCGATACAGGCGTGTTTTTGTCATGATATTGTATAAACAATAAACATCACAACGATTGCAGCAATCACTGCAGATTTGCCGTCTAATTTGAAGAGTTTCACTAACATCTCCGAAGATCAGTATCAGATCTCAACCAAATCGAAAATGGGACTACACGGGAAGCACAAGCTATTAGTCTAAGATCCCGCTATACAACGACCTTCACCGAGATGCTTATTTAATGAGACGTATTTTTTATGTTATTAAATATGCCAATAAATATATCCTATATGGGTTGCCTAACAAATTTCAGTCCAGAGTATTTTTAATTAATAATTTAAAAACATTTTTTTTTTAAAGATTGCACCGGTGTGATTATTAAATAAATTTGATACCAATCGAAAGTTTGAAGCCCATAGAATATGCAAACGTTAGGTTGCCTATTTTTTTCCGGTCACAACCACGGGTTGCCAGGTGTAAACAGGTAAATCTATAGGTACTAGCATTTTGCAACGGTCTGATTATTGAATCAAACTTAGATAAAATGAAAGATTATTTCATAAGGAACACGGTGGTATAGGGTTGCCTGCGAAAAATCAGTCCCGAATTAGGGTTGTCGAATTTTAAATAATAAAATATCGCTGCGAGTGAATGTGTGTGAGAGAGAGGTCCCAGACCAACCATCCCACGCGGTAGAAAAGGACGCAGCGTAGCAGCTGTTTAAAGTCCGCCCATTTAAAGAAGGAGAGTGCGCATGCTATTTGTGCTTGGAAATGAAAAGGATAGCGATAGACTCGAATATGCTGTGCATTATTTTGGAGTAGTTAATTATTAATATACAGAAATAGTTATTTAATTTTTTATTTTTTAATCAATTAAAGTCACATCGGTTTTTTTATTTCTGAAATCCGAAAACTGAAAATTTGTAGTTCCACAAAAATTTTTTTGCGGGAACGGAGACTCGTATATGCTGTGCATTATTTTGGAGTAGTTAATTATTAATATACAGAAATAGTTATTTAATTTTTTATTTTTTAATCAATTAAAGTCACATCGGTTTTTTATTTCTGAAATCCGAAAACTGAAAATTTGTAGTTCCACAAAAAATTTTTTGCGGGAACTGTTTTCATTGGTAAGTTTATACGGAACCCTCGGTGTGCGACTCCGACTCGCCCTTCCCCGGTTTTCTTTCTGTCGCTTTCGATGACACAGATTTCATCGGTCTAAACTTCAGGCTTTGTGTAGGTACCTATTTCTAATTTTATCACTAATTATGGGGTACATTTTTCCTACTAGTACTAGTACTTTTTTTTTGTCCCTTTCAGCGACACGCTTTCTCACCATCTATATAATACTATATCTATGACTCCAAAATAATGCACAGCATATTCGAGTCTATCGCTATCCTTTTCATTTCCAAGCACAAATAGCATGCGCACTCTCCTTCTTTAAATGGGCGGACTTTAAACAGCTGCTACGCTGCGTCCTTTTCTACCGCGTGGGATGGTTGGTCTGGGACCTCTCTCTCACACACATTCACTCGCAGCGATATTTTATTATTTAAAATTCGACAACCCTAATTCGGGACTGATTTTTCGCAGGCAACCCTATACCACCGTGTTCCTTATGAAATAATCTTTCATTTTATCTAAGTTTGATTCAATAATCAGACCGTTGCAAAATGCTAGTACCTATAGATTTACCTGTTTACACCTGGCAACCCGTGGTTGTGACCGGAAAAAAATAGGCAACCTAACGTTTGCATATTCTATGGGCTTCAAACTTTCGATTGGTATCAAATTTATTTAATAATCACACCGGTGCAATCTTTAAAAAAAAAATGTTTTTAAATTATTAATTAAAAATACTCTGGACTGAAATTTGTTAGGCAACCCATATAGGATATATTTATTGGCATATTTAATAACATAAAAAATACGTCTCATTAAATAAGCATCTCGGTGAAGGTCGTTGTATAGCGGGATCCTATACTATATCAAATTAAAAAGAAAATCAAAATCGGTTCACGCAGTCGAAAGTTCTGAAGTAGCAAACACAAAAGGAATAAAATATTCCCCGTGTTTGCAACAATGTTCATTTATGCTCTGCTCCTATTGGTTATAGCGTGATGTTATTACTTGTAGTTTAAAACCTTCCTCGATAAATGGACTATCCAACACAATAAGTAGTAGTAGTCGTTCCTGAGATTAGCGCGTTTAAACAAACACACTCTTCAGCTTTATAATATTAAGAATTTAGATTAAAAAAATATTGAATGAAATAAGAAAAAACCACAAATACAAATTCTTACATCAATCATTGCGTACATTTCGTTTCAAAATTCATACCGAACTATTTTGCCGTTACACGGTAACATTTACCATTTTGATTGAAAATTAATTGATTAAGAAAACTAAAATGAGAATCACTTAAAGTATTTACGGGTTTAAAGGTCTAAAACAGTGCAAACATGAGAATGTTTATTAAAATTTGAACAATTTATTTGTGATGACCTAAAGCAGTGGTCGGCAACCCGCGGCCCGGCCAATGTTTTGTAAATAAGTTATAAATCTATACTTATAATAAATCTGTAGAGAGGTCAATTCTGTACATGAAATATATTTACAAAATAACTATCGGGGGGTGATTAGTGATCGATACTGATGCCAAAAATGCAATCAGTAAAATTTTTGTCTGTCTGTCTGTCTGTCTGTCTGTCTGTCTGTATGTTATTTATAGAAAAAAAACTACTCGACGGATTTTAACGAAACTTGGTACAATTATTCTTCATACTCCTGAGCAGGTAATAGTATACTTTTCATCACGCTACCATTAATAGGAGCAGAGCAGTGAAAGGAAATGTTGGGAAAACGGGAGAAGTTACTTGGTTTTTTTAGCTTCCGTCGCGTGTGCAGCCTTAATGGTTAAAGCTACATAGAAATCATGTATAACGGAAATATTCCACATAAAATTATATAAAAAATATCCCAAGACAGCATATGTCTATCTTTTATAGTTGACTCACAATAACACGTGTAACTCCCGATAGCTTAGCAGTTCGGAGATTTGTTATTATTATATTTGTTTACTCTTACGTTTATAATATTCTCACTCAACCCCAATTTTGAAACTTCACGCGGGCGAAGCCGCTGGTAGGTTAATATAGTACCCATCTATCTATACTTATAATAAATCTGTAGAGAGGTCAATTCTGTACATGAAATATATTTACAAAATAACTATCGGGGGGTGATTAGTGATCGATACTGATGCCAAAAATGCAATCAGTAAAATTTTTGTCTGTCTGTCTGTCTGTCTGTCTGTCTGTCTGTCTGTATGTTATTTATAGAAAAAAAAAACTACTCGACGGATTTTAACGAAACTTGGTACAATTATTCTACATACTCCTGAGCAGGTAATAGTATACTTTTCATCACGCTACCATTAATAGGAGCAGAGCAGTGAAAGGAAATGTTGGGAAAACGGGAGAAGTTACTTGGTTTTTTTAGCTTCCGTCGCGTGTGCAGCCTTAATGGTTAAAGCTACATAGAAATCATGTATAACGGAAATATTCCACATAAAATTATATAAAAAATATCCCAAGACAGCATATGTCTATCTTTTATAGTTGACTCACAATAACACGTGTAACTCCCGATAGCTTAGCAGTTCGGAGATTTGTTATTATTATATTTGTTTACTCTTACGTTTATAATATTCTCACTCAACCCCAATTAAAAAAAATAACATCAGTTATTCTTCGAACTCCTGGGCAGGTTATAGTATACTTTTCATTACACTACAATGAATAGGAGCAGAGCAGTGTAAGGAAATGTTGGGAAAACGGGAGAAATTACTTGATTTTTTAAGCTTCCGTCGCGTGGATGTATGTTTGTTACTCTTTCACGAAAAAACTACTGAACGGATTTGGATGAAATTTTGCACACAGATGGTTTATAACCTGGATTAACACATAGGATACTTTTTATCCCGGTAGTAAGATCCCATGGGACAATTTTGAAACTTCACGCGGGCGAAGCCGCTGGCAGAAGCTAGTATCAAAATAAATGCATGAACGAACCGTGATCGACCGTATAGTGTGGGGTGACACTACTACATAAATTTTTGTTTAATTTCCAGAGGGGATTACTCTACTGGTTTAAACTGTACATCCAAAGTTAAATATGATATCGTTCTTTCTCATTATTTATTTTGTCTGTGCGGAAACAGAATAGTAAAATAAAAATCCATTAACAAGTAAGGAGCTACTAATGATCCGTTTTATTGCCAACTAGCTGTACCCGGCATGCGTTGCAATGCATTTTTTCCTACCTACCTACTACTACCTACCTACCTACCTGTCTACTTCTCACCGTTTAAACCTTCCCTGGACTACGACAAACATTTTAAAACCAAAATCAGTTCAATCGGCCCAGCCGTTCTCGAGTTTTAATCAGACTAACGAACAACAATTCATTTTTATTTATATAGATTTTAAAGAAACTTAGCAATAAAACTGTCAAAATTCCAAAACAAAGTCGGTACCGACAAAGCTCAATTATCGAAGAATTCAATAAATTTTAAGTTTCAGTTTGATTTATGCAGTGTTTTTTTTTTCTTTCATAAAACTAGTTTTTCCAAAGGCTTTTTCGTATTTTTTTTTATACCTAGGGACATTACGCTTTTAGGGTTTAAAATCACAAGTGCGGCCCGCCTCGCGCCTGTAGTTTTTTTGCCACCTTGTGGCCCTTGCCTGCCAAAAGGTTGCCGACCGCTGACCTAAAGTATCACATACACATTTTACGCGGAAAATGTATGAAAGGATTCGTCAACAAAATTCATTAAACAGTGGGTGTTTTTGGGATTTGAGTATCCCCATAATGAATAACAACGATTAACATAATGTAACACATGATTCAAATTCATACGCTTAACAAAATAATAAAACAGTAAAAGCAGCACAAATATTACACAGCACCAATCTTAAACACGGAATAGGGTCAATCACAACATGAGTAACAATGATAAACATAACGAAACACAAGTTAACAGTAAAAACAACAAATATTACACAACATCAATTTTAAACACGGAATCAGGTGACTTTTAACGGTATGATATTATGGGGCCGGCGGAGCATGCATTTTTCATACAAACGTAATACCAAAATATTTTTTAAATCAAACATATTCTTAACCTAATGTGTATTTATTTCGATTGGATTAAAGAATATCTATGTTCCCAAAAATATTTTTTGAGAGGACAATGATACAAAGACGAGATATGAGGAATTTAAAATTTCCATAGAAAACTTATTTTTCTCATAACTCTTGTTAAAATCAGTGTCCAATCAAAATATGTATTTGGGAACCTAGATATTCTGTAATTCTATCTTAATAAATACACACTACCTTAGGAAAATGATTCATTTACAAATTATTTTGGAATTACGTTTGTATGAAATACGCATGCTCCGCAGGCGTCTTAAGAGTTGAAAAAAACTATTTTCTTTTAATTCACAGTTGTTTTCTATTCGATGACAGAAATCAGGGCAAAGACGAGTGACTATCATTCTTAGCGTTTCGTATTTTTACGACTTGAAACAGAAATTACATTTTTACATAAAGGGTATAAAACACCTTTTAACGAAGCCGAAAGGCGCTTGTCCTCCCCGTCATTGCGATCATTTTTTTGTTCTCGACAAAAACGGAGATATTGGGGGTCAATGTTCCAACTTTTCGACAAGTTTTTTTAAAAATTCGTGTTTTTATTGTAAGAGTTTTACTTTAAACACCTCTACGACCCCCGGATTATTCAATCCATCCATTAGAATAATGTTTAAAGTGCGTTACATTGTGTTCTACCACAAAACATGGTTGGTTTATCACAAAAATAAAATCGTTTCCCCCCAATAATTTTGGCGTAAGTTACTTGGTATGATGTACAGAATGCTTGGTTGACGGCTTCGTGATGACGTGGTTTACACCCTGTATAATGTCGACTTTATCGTTGCTACAATGTCATTTAGTCTCTGCCCTCAGGAGCCTATTGTTAAGTGGACCTGATGCCGTGGTTTTCACTTACGAGTCTTGAGATTGTGTGTGTGATGGTGACGGTGGCTCAGAGCTGACAAAACAAGAAATAGTCAGCAATGGTTACCGCGCCAGTATAGGTACTTTCAATTGTAAATAGTAGGTAAGTACTTAGTGTTCCTAACTAAAAAACCTTTCTGTTACAAGTTTATGCTAGAATTTTATAAAAAAAATCTTTAAAGATTCTAAAAATTTAGTTTTTCCAATAAAAGTCTTAAAGAAATTTTATTTAGCTATGGAATCCCTGTTTAACAGGAAAATTCTAGGCATTTATGATTACACAGTCACAAACACCTTCAATGTTCCTTTAAAAAGTGCAAGAAATAGGTGCTTGTTTAAAAAGATCGTTTGGTATGAGGTATTCATTTTCATTATAATGACCCTTGTTTCTCTTTTGGCTTCACCGAAGTTGGGTGAAAAAGTTTAAATGAATCATAGTCGTCACGCATAGGTAGTCAAAGGAACAAAAATATCTTGTTTCATTGACTCGATGCTTTACATTGGTCACAAAGATTGGTTATTCGTGTCATGATGAAAATAAAGATATTTACCTTGGCTCCTGCGGCTGCCTGGGCGGCTGCGGCTGAAAATGAAAATCGATATTAGTATAGTAACAGAGTTAAACTAGTTATTCTGTGTCTAAGTATATGACATACTATACATGCTTGTCCTTCCGGAAATTAAGAAAACATGCCGTTAAATTATGAACCATGAAGTTCGTCAGGATCAAATGACGCGATATTAGAAAGGGGAAGTTTAAACTGTCTATTATGCCAAATAAAGTGCGAAGTGGCCGAAAAGGGGTAGTGGCCGGTAAACCGGTATGTTTACCCTAGTGTGAATAATTTCAAGATACTTTTTTTTATTTAACTTTGTTCCTTAACGCGGCTTTCGGGTAGTGCGATTTAGCAGAAATCGTCAGGTAACGAAATGCCGTATGTGCCTATAATAATATAAAATCCGTCATCCCTTTCAATATTGCGTATATTTTTCTACCAGCTCAAGCCCTTTCATTTGATAACCATATTGAAGAAGTTGTGAAAAAAAAATGTAATTCCCCCCCGACTAATTAACCTTTCAAACAAAATAAAAATGGGTCTATTCGTTCGGGAGCTACGACGCCACAGACATAGACACACACAGCTAAGAAATAAGCAATTTTAGTTTTTTTTTTAAACTAAGGCATTAATATATCCCAGCGCTATCGGACTACTATACTGAACAAAAACATTTTTTAAACATAAATAAAACCGACTTCAGAGAAAACAAAAAGTGAAAAATAACTTTAGCTTCAGAAGTCGGTGGACCTTTGTTTGATTGATTTAGTTTTTTTGTAACAGACTTCTGAAGCTAGTTATTTTTCACTTTTTTGTTTTCTCTGAAGTCGGTTTTATTTTTTATAAAACAAATTTTATTTTTCACTTTTTAGTGGTTCCCATGTGCTTACACCTTCACAGCGTACCGGCGTGATTTTCTATAATGAACTGGTGTAAACAATAGACAGATATGAGACTTCAGCAATCCCAGTACATTTGCTATCATTTATTGAGGAGTTCCGTTGCATATCTCCGAAGTTCTTCATCAGATCTTCATCAAAATGAAATGGGATCACTTCGAGAAAAAAGTACACTTCCTAAAACTACCCAAATCGCCTATAAAATGTGAAAATTTATCTCTATTTCTTCAGGATTCCATCATCAGATCGTGATTTGATGATTATGGGACAACCTGGGAAGTAAACCCTTTCAAAAAAATAAAAAAGAACAAAATCAGTCCAGCCATCATCTTGTAATCGGGGAACATTGAATTGAGAACCGCCTTATTTTTCAAGTCGGTTAATAACGACGTTATGTTAGGTGACTCAAATATCCGGATAGCCTATACAAGATTCGACCGAGTATCGTTAACTTGCTCTTAAGAATCAAGGAGTTCCGTTCCTTTGTCATGGATTTCATAATAAGAAGTAATCAGAACCTTACCAAATTCATCAGTGTACCCATGAAGTACATCCTTCCCAATAAAATTAAAAAAAGCAAAACATGTAACGGTAATCCCCAATAAATGGAACTTAACACACCTAACAGTCCAAATCTGGGTGTATTATAAACTTCTGAGTACCCCCTCAAAGCATACAGGCGTGATGTTGCGTCCTGATATTGTATAAACAATAAACAACCAATAGTTTGCAGCAATCACTGCAGCTTTGCCGTTTATTTTTGAAGAGTTCCTTTGTATTTCTCCGAGGTCAGCACCAGATAATCAGCAAATTAAAATTGGACCACACGGGAAGCACCAGCTTTCAAATAAAAAAAAGTCGAAAGTTCTGAGGTAACAAACACAAAAAAAAAAACAAAAATAAATACAGACGAATTGAGAACCTCCTCTTTTTGGAAGTCGGTTGAAAATAATATGACAAGCGCTCCCTCTTTAAAAAAATCCATATTAAAACACTAAAAGTAGCTCCAAAAAAATTACCCATAAGATTCAAACATCAATAATTATATATCAGGTGGGATTTCAGTCAAGCGTGCGTCAGCCACAATATTCACATCGGAATGCCTCAGAAAAAATGACGGCAAAAAGATCTATCTTCTAATTAGCTCTTAAGTACGTCAACTGTGTATTTAATAACCTTTATCAAGCACAGGTTGCATTTCATTCCAATAAACTGTACCTCTTCTTATCTTAGCAACTCAACGAGCATTTCATACAATACTAATAAAAGTATACAAATACGAAAGTCTCCTGTAAATAGCACGATATAAAGACGAAGACTATAATTAGGGCCACCCGTAATCTATATCTACTTATCTTACCAACTCACCGAGTTCCTATCTATACTAATATTATAAAGCAGAAGAGTTTGTTTGTTTGTTTGGTTGAACGCGCTAATCTCAGGATCTACTGGTTCGAATTGAAATAATCTTTTTGTGTTGGATAGTCCATTTATGGAGGAAGGCTATAGGCTACATAACATCACGCTACAACCATTAGGAGCGGAGCAGGAATGAAAAATGTTGCAAAAACGGGGATTTCTTTCCTTTCGTTTTATGTGACACAGACAAAGTTGCGTGGGTCAGCTAGTATCTTATAAAACTAATAAAAGTATAGGTACAAATACGAGAATAATAGCATGACATTAAGACGAAGACCATAATATTACGGAAACCCACATCTCTTAATCGTTTTATGTTCCTCATTGCCTCGTGCTTTTTTTTCCGGTAGGGATTTTCTTGGAAAATTCCAAGTTTGTCCTCGCTTCCAGTTAAATATAGTCTAAGCAGATTTTTTATGCGTTGGTGGATATTTATCAAACTTTTCTTGCTCCGACATCCAGTGTGCGGGCTTTTATATATGACTTTCGAAGGAAACTCTACTTACTCTTTATATTTATAGATATTCTTGTTCCATAACTACAAAAATAAAAATAAAATGCACGATCGAATTATATTAGTAGTTATATTAGTAGTTTGTGACTTGTGATTCAAGTTATCGACCATGCAGCATTCGTGCTAAATACTAGACACCCCCTACCAGGTAGGGGGTGTGTGGGGCCTTGTGATGGGTCCTTTTACAAACTGTAGGTCCTGCAGTTTGTAATAGGATCCATCACAAGGCCGTCAACATTGAGTACTTTATAAGATGTCCGAGAGTAAGTCAATTCATCGAGAACTTATTCAACCACAAAATATCTGAGATCATCGAGATTGGGGTAATGTTTTTTTTTTCCCGGCCAACTTATACAATCACAATAATTAAATAGAGCTTATGAAGTTATGAATATAAACATTTTTTATTATGCCACCCAAGTTATATACCCAAGTTTTAAATAAATAATAATTAATAATAATAAATAATTACTGTAATGTTTATGCTACTGGTCGATGAAGACGCTTATCAAGGGAGATCTGCCTGTCTCGTTGAAGCCTAAACTCATCGATGTGTTTAGCCTGCCCGTCCTAACATACGGAGCTCTGACCTGACTAGGTCAGAAGTCTTGGGGTAGGTCTGCTAAATAGTGACGGAGCGCAGCATTATGGGTGTAAAGAGAACAGATAAAATACGGAACATAATGGTGAGCTCAAAAACAAGAATTACAGACGTAGGCAAAAACGCTGCCAGGCTCAAATGGGATTCGGCAAATCACGTGCGCCGCATGCATAACGACCGCTGCGCAAAGGTCTCAACACGATGGGTGCCTGAAGATAGACGGCGCTACCGAGGTCGGCCTAGAAAGAGGTGGTTCGATAACCTGTACTCGCATCACGAGGGCAATATTTGAATGTAGCGCAGGAGAAGACCACCTGTAAGGCTTTTACCCAGGAGTAGGACAATTAAGTTTACAAAAAAAAACTAAAGCAGGCAACAACATCAGCCTGAGGATGGACGCCAGTCGGCGCTGCCGTTCTGGATACTGCGCTCGGTTGCTCTTGGGCAGACCCCAAGGCGGAACTTTTGCAATAAAAGTTCGAGTTGAGTTGAGCTCGTCCTAAAATACGGACTTCTGGCCTAGTCAAGTAGTCAGGTCAGAGCTCGGTATGTTAGAACGGGCAGAATAAACACATCGACGAGTTTGGGCTTCAAGGAGACCGGCCCATCTCCCTTGATTAGCGTCTTTATCGACCAGTAGCATTTATACTATCATCATCATTATTATTTATTTAAATGTTAGTTATCGAAGTTGAGTGGCATTATAAAAAATATTTATATCCATAATCTCCATTAAATTATTGTGTTTAATTTAGTTGGGCGGCAAAAATAAATTTCCCCAATCTGGGTGATCTCAGATATTTTGTAGTCGAATAATTTCTCGGTAAGTCGACTTACAACTTAGATGTAATAATAAAAACTGTTTATTATGTTACTAGCCGATGCCCACGGCTTCGCCCGCGTTAAATTGTTATTATACAAAAACCTTTCTCTTGAATCACTCTATCTATTAAAAAAACCCGCATCACACTCCGTTGCGTTGTTTTAAAGATCTAAGAGAGACTTTGTTTATTTATTTATTGTTTTATAATATGTAATGATGATGATACAAATAAATACTTCATTTTAATTGGCCGGACTTTTGAATATAGCCCAAAAATGTATGGAGTCTGGGTGATCTTCTTTAAAATTAGAACGTAACTAAGGGCGTAAGTGACAGTTTTTGTTCAGTTTTAAATCGTGAAACCTTAAAACAGTGAATGTACGTACACTATATTGAAAGGGAATAGGGTATACTAAGGTATGCAGCCCTTTTCGAAGAAACTACAGCGCTTATAATTTATTATTACTTGGTGGTTTATAATATCAACCCAACTTACAAAAAGGTTACCCCTATTTAAAAAAACATACAATATCCAGAAACGAAGGATACGAACCTAATTTACGTGAAAAACGAAGATAGTTTTGTTTCGAGTAGATCTCCCTAAAAGTTAATTTGAAGGAGTTATCATCGATTTCAGAATGACGCGGCTTCCGTGCCTAACGCCACATGCAAAAAACTATGATTGCACGGGAGACATGCCATCCGCAACGAATCGGTTAAGGCGACGACATTAGCTAAATAAGCAACTCTATTTGTGGTGGTTCAAACTTCGTTTGAAATACTGTAAGAATAAAGTTCTAATTAGCTTGCACTACAAAGTGGTTTTTACTTCAGTCACTGCGGGCCGAATAGTGCGAAATGAGTATTTTCGATCGATTTAAAATGAGAACTTAACTATTTAATAATAAATAATCCATCACTGGATGTAGTTTAGCATTTGAAATTTTATGTTATATTTTTAAATATAATTATCATTGTCAATAAATGGCTAAACTGCTTTGAAAGAAAATTAAGAGGTATGTTTGAAGATTTTTTATAAAGTTTTTTTTATTTGTCGAAATTATTAACAGTTTTAGAGATACACTGCTTTTAAAAACCGCCTCTTGGACCGTTTTCAAGAAACCTCCGCCTTAAATAACAATCTGTAACATGACTGAAATGTTGTTCTTAAAACTTTTCAAAACATCGCAACTCACTTCAGGCCGGTCAAAGCAGACACTAAGACGCGGCCGGTCAAAGCAGACGCGAACTTAATACCTCAGAAAAGCCAGGCTTCTATCTCCATAGAAATCATCGTATAAGTCTTCGCAATTTATCAATGAAATGTTAACATCTCTATACAAATTTAAAGCCAAATGGAAAAGCCAACGAGTGCGAGAGAGAGGGTGCACTCAACGTTTAGTGTATTGCGTTTTGATGAGATTGCAACTGTGGGTGGCAACGTCGCGAATCGCGATGCATTGATGAATCTATGAATAAAGGAGAATTACTCCAATATTATAGATCATTAAGTAACCTGAATTTAAGAAAAATTGTAATGTTCACATTTCCATACAGTAAAAGTTTGCCACAGGAAGAAAACTACTTTAGGCACTATATTAATAACAAATTGCATGATCTGACATTTAATAGTAATTTATTTCATTTAATTGACATCAACAATTATACTGGTGACAATTTTTATTTGACTAAAGATAGGCATCTTGTGGACAGGTGCTATCTTTCACACTATTGTAAAAGACAGGTAGCTGCATGTGTCGCTATCATATTATTTTTTTATTACAGCCAAGAACTTGGCTAATCGAGTTGCCTCTGTTGAGCAATGCAATACTCAGTTAAATTACTCTGCCAATAGTTTGATCACAATTAATGAATCAGTCAATTATTTAAATTAGAAATTCAGACAACAGAGGCAACCTCTTGCAACATTATAAGGAAGCCAGATAATGAATCAGGCGAATGTTTTGTGAATTTTAATAGTATCAACTTGGTTCACCAAAATATTCAAGGATTTTTAAACAAGGAATTAGAAGTAGAACTTTTTTTGAATTGTAATAACATAGATATTCTTTGTATAACGGAGCATTGGCTAAAAAATGATCAATTAATTTTCAATTTCAGTAATCACCAGGTTGGTAGTTCATTCTGCAGGGTAAATGCTATACATGGCGGCGCATTAATCCTAGTAAATAACCAGCTTAAATTTAAAGACCGCAAGGATATTGTAAGCCTATCTGTTGAGCGAACAGTTGAAATAGCCTGTATAGAATTGGAGCAGTTTATTATATTAAGTGTGTATAGACCTCGTTCAGGGTTGTATGACTGTTTTGAAAGGGTAATGGATGAAGTATTGCATAAAATCAGTAGTTCCAAAAAGTCTATAATCTGTTGTGGTGATTTTAATATTAATTTATTAGAAAATTCTGGATTAAGTTCTAAAATTATAAGCCTGTTTCAGTCATACAATCTTGATCACAAATTTCTTGAGCCTACTAGAATAACCCCAACTAGTGCTACTTGCTTAGATAATATTTACACTGATATTATACCTACCCAAAAAGTAATTATTAACTTAATTGATTCAGATCACTGTGGGCAATTGATCACAATTCCAAATGTGGACAAGAAAGTTTCTAAAAAAGATATCATTGTTAATCCTAAAAGTAAAAATCGCCTGGAAACTTTTAAAACTAAACTTATTCTAAATTACCTCTTTTGTCAACCAATGGTGATCCCAATCAACACTATAACGATTTTTTTAGTATGTATTGCACACAATTTGAAACTACATTTGTCCCTAAGACAATCTCGGTTAATAGTAACGCTTCTTTCAATAACTGGGCCGCCGTTGGTATTCATAAGAGTCGAAAACGACTGTATGAGCTGTATGAAGAGCGGACATATGTAAACACTGTAGAATTTAATTTGTATGTTAAGAATTATTCTAAATTATTTAAAAAAGTTTGTTTTATAGCAAAGTCACGTTATTTGAGTTCAAAAATAAAAAATAGTAGTAATGTAATTAAAATGACATGGACCGTTATTAATAGCGAAACGGGAAGGTCTTGCAACCGAAGTAGTGACATCAGCCTGGCTATTGGCGATAATGTTTTAAATGCAGACAATCAAGTTGCCACGGCCTTTGAAAATTTCTTTGCGGATATTCCCGTATCGACTACTAAATCGCTAAACTCGTCACCTGCTGCTGCCGAGTCTTTACTTAAGGAAAACGTTTCAGTCTGTGATTCCGAATTTAACTTTCATTATGTAACCTGTAAAGATATAATTAAAACCTTTCACACCTTAAATGTTAAAAAGACCGCCGATCTATGGGGTCATTCTGTGGACGTGGCTAAATCTATTATAAACATTGTAGCTCCTTCTTTAGCAGTAATATTTAACGATTGTATTGACCGTGGTGAGTTTCCTGATCTAATGAAATATAGTAAAATAATACCATTATTTAAATCGGGTAGTACATCAGACCCCACAAATTATAGACCTATTTCAGTACTACCAACATTTAGTAAAATTTTTGAAAAATTAATTTTGGAACAAATGCAAAGTTTTTTTAATAAACATAAGTTATTGCATAAAAAACAGTTCGGTTTTACAAGGGGTCGTTCAACTACCGATTGTGTTGAACTTTTAGGACACATTTATAATGCTTGGGAGGACAAATTCGATGCTTTGGGAATTTTTTGCGATTTATCCAAGGCTTTCGATTGCGTTCTTCATGAAACTTTAATCAGGAAACTACACCACTACGGAGTCCGTAACGCCTCTCTGGATCTTCTTACTTCATATTTGAGTGATAGGATTCAGAGAGTTGATGTTAACGGGGAAAGATCTCCCGGATCCGTAGTAAGAATGGGGGTACCCCAGGGCTCAATTCTTGGTCCATTTTTATTTCTCATTTATATAAATGACTTGCCTTACCTCATAAAGGATAATCATGATATAGTATTGTTTGCAGACGACACTTCTCTTTTATTTAAACTTAAACGTCAGCAGTTAGTTACGGATGATGTTAATAGCGCCCTGGCAAAAGTCGTTAATTGGTTTAATGTTAACAATCTACTCCTGAATGAGAAAAAAACCAAATGTATTAAGTTTACGATACCCCATGTAAGACAAGTGGAAACTAGTGTAGTAATCAAGGATGAAGAGTTGAAACCGGAAGACAGCACAGTGTTCTTAGGCATAACTTTGGATGCCAAGCTTCAGTGGGGCCCGCATATACACAAATTGTCAAAAAAACTTAGCTCTGCAGCATACGCCGTTAGAAAAATTCGTGATTTAACTGATTTGGAAACAGCCCGTTTAGTCTACTTTAGTTATTTCCACAGCGTGATGTCGTACGGTATCCTCTTGTGGGGCAATGCCGCCGATATTCAGACTATATTTGTATTGCAAAAAAGGGCAATTCGTTCAATTTATAAATTAAGTCCCCGATACTCCCTCAGAGAAAAATTTAAAGATATTAATATTCTTACTATGCCCTCTCAGTATATTTATGAAAATCTTTTGTACGCACACAAAAATATTAATTTGTTTAAAAAATACAGTGATATCCACAACATAAATACGAGAAACAAACTCAAATTTATTATTCCTGCTACGAGGCTCAAGAAAATAGGGGGAACGTTCAGATGCCAATGTATACGTTTTTACAATAAACTTCCGAGCCATATTCAAGCACTTAGTCTAAATAAATTCAAATCGTTTATAAAACAGAAGCTATGCCTGAAAGCCTACTATCACGTTAATCACTACCTCGATGATAAAAAGGCTTGGGATTAAGCTGCTCCAATGAAATTTGCTCTGCGAATATAGTAATTTCGGACTTCGCTTGTTTATTATTGATTCCTTTCTTTTATACACTTTGACATGAATGGTTATTATTATTATATTTTTTTTTTTATACTTTATTGTTTATTTTTTTGTGTGTGTGTGTATTGTAACGGGTCTTTTAAGCCTGTTACATGAAAGCGGATTTATTTCTTTAAAATTATTTTTTTTGTGTAGTGGTCACACTGATTTTGCTTAGCTGTGGAGTTTGTCTTTGACAACTGTCACTTTCCGACTGAACATTTTGGAAGAATGGCGGTGATCTAGATCGCTCGATAATAAATCCGTATAATCGGGTTACAAGACACCAGAAATTAGTCCGAAATGCGTTAGCTGCCGGTACTCTTCCATGATTCCCCCTAGGATTCCGTTTTATTTCAATGGTAAGCGAGTTCTTCGTATTTTCCAATACAAATTCAAAATTGTGTTTGCGTGGTGTCCGACGCTCATCGATGCAAATATTACATTGTTTCAGGAATCATACCCTTATTAGATAATCTGGATGTCCTGCATGAGGAGGACAATAATTTGAATTTTGAAGGAAACAGTAAGTAGTATATTTGATAGATTTTCTCGGAAGGCGTGCGACGCCATATTTTTGGTAATAGCGTCACCTAACAAAATTGTTCGTATTTGCAGCCCAATGAGGTGTTTCCTTTACCTTCTACAAATTAAAACTTTGGACGCGCGGCTCCTACCAACTCACCTGGGACGCACGCCTGAGTGGAGGACCCAGGAGATGAGCATCGTGTGTGGTGGGCTGGTTATTCTGGCCCTGGTATAATTTTAACTGTATTATTCAAAAAGTGCAATAATGATCTCTCTGACCCTCTTTCTTAGTTTTAAATACTCTTTTCTTTAGGAAGGAATCTTCAATTGTTTTAGTTTTAAGCCCAGCAGCCTACGGGCAAATAAAGTTAGATTTTTCTTATAACTTTGTTCGGCTTTTATTGATGCCCCCCGCTAGCAGATTAAAGGTTTTTAATGCCTGCTGCCTGAACAATCCGTAAGCATGGTGTGTGCTCTGGCGCCCGAGGTTCATTTTTAAACTTATTTTTTTGAGCACACACATTATTCATATTTTATTTTCACCCAGTAGCTTCACAACAGGAAAACACTTAGCATCCATCTAGCATCAATATAACAATATATTTTTTTTTTTTTATTATTACAGTATGTGTATTTGACATGAATATTTCCTTGTGGCTTTTGACATTTAATGACTTGACATGAATACTTAGTTCAGTATTTTATTATTTTTTACATTTTTAGTTTATTTTTTATTGTTTTATGTATGTGTATTTGACATATCGTATTTTTATTGACATTCATTTTGTAAATTATTATTAATTTTATTTTATTTTTTGTGTGTTTTTTGTGAATGTGAGGACCATGTGGGTTACATTTTTTTATTTTTTTTTATTTTTTTACCCCTCAACCGTCTGACAGTTTGAGTTCTATAAGCGACCTACCCAAATGTCCTTTCTTTGGTATTGTTCGTCGTTTCGTTGAGCTCCTTGTGTTATAAGTCGAGCTACACGATAACTGACAAATGCTTGCACTGACTGGACAGGTTTACTCAAATCTGTATGGTTCTTTCTTCAAAAGACTATCTCAGACACTAATATCTACATGATCCTCATGTGAATTGAGCAAGATTATGTCTGGACTTCAAAAGAGACTATGACCTCTGAGTTTGTTTCGGCTGTTTCTTCTCAGAGTAGTCAGGTACGAAACACCGGCCCCATCGAGTTTAAAAAAAAATTGACGTGTAAAAGTGTTTGTGAAAACCTACTTACAAAATAAAGATCATTTATCATTTATCATTATCATTTACGCAAATAATATTCTGTTATTATGAATGAAAAGCAAATGTGCGCGCAACGAAAGACGCTCCGGTTCGCGCTCAGCGCGGGGAATTTAATGTTACTCATATTATAATTTTGATATTTTTAAATTAGGGATTTATTTTTCTTATTTATTGATAGAATGATTGGCAAGCCGGGCTTTTGGGCTTGTAAAAGAAAACCGCCCCTGTCGTGTAAGAGACACTGATAGAAATCAGTACAGAAAACAGCGAAAAATCAATTGTAATTTGTAATACTTTCTCAATGTTCGGGTGTTTTAGTTATTTTTAGGGTTCCGTACCCAAAGGATAAACACGAAACCCTATTATTAGTCACAGGGTCTCGTTTCTCTCTACTGTCCGTCTGTCTGTTATGTCCGTGATAGCAAGACTGATGGAATTTTTGCAGATGAGTTATTAAAATCAAAGGTTGCTCTTCTACTACAATGCACAGTACGTCGACTAGAACATGCTAGCTGGACAGAAATCGTTATCAAACATTCGAAAACAAAGTGTCGTTTAACGTAAACAACACCATAGAGGCGCTAATTCTAGGAATTGTTTTCGTTTAACACTGTGGATTTGTTTTGTTTGAAATGTGTAAGTACCCTTTATTGTGTAAATCACAAATGCACATTTATTCAGTTGCAATTTAGCACTACGTTGGTTAACATCTCCAAAGAAATTTTGTGATTGAATCTATTTTACTAGTGATGGATTATATACTAGAAGGTATGTATATTTTTATTATATATACATGATAAAGTAATTTTAACTGTGTAAATTTATAAAAGAAACCTACCCTCATACGTCTTTCAAGGCGTAATTTTTCTAACTTTCAAAGGTTTGTTGGAGGGTAACTAAAAACCCCCAGTCTACCCCAGTTTACTTTTTTTTTCTAAAGGTAGCTACATATTTAAACTTTTAAATAATGTATATTTTTTTACCCCGAACACAGTCCAACATGGTTTTATTTTTATTTTTCAGAAGTTACATACAAACTTACTCGTATGGAATTTTTTCAAGAGTGGGTCAAATTAGATAAAAAGGATAAAAATAATTTAATGCTAAGGTATATAAAGCAGAAATGGAGCTTGGAGGATGTTGTAGATACATCAGAAAAAGAAATTAAATTACAAATATCAAGATTTTCGGCAAAAATGACTGAAAAATGGAATTCTTGTCGATTCGATAAAAAAAGGATGTTGGAGAAAAATAAGACGTGGCTGGAAGGTGCAGACTTAGAGTTTAAGGTTGCTTTTCACAGACCACAGGCTTCCACATCGGCATCGCTTAAGCTACATCCTGGAAGACCGCCAATAGATTTCGAAAATGCTTCTGAGAAAACTAAAAAACGCCGCGTAGAAGAACTCGTTAGTGAGCGTAGCGCAAGTGAGCTAACGTTAGCTGCTGAGATAGCTCATAGAAAGGCAGGATACAGGAATGTAGCAAAAGCTATTAGAAGTAGCAACAGCCCAGCCAAGGGTACTCCAAGGGTACAGCCAAGGGTATCCCGCCTTCACAGCCACCATTACAGGTACCAAGTAACCTTGATCATACTGATGAAAATTATTTGATACCTGATTCATCTGAATCTGAATGTGAGAGTGATTAATTATAAATTGGTATTAGGACTTACTTTATATTTAATATTTATTTATATAATACTTACAAAAATCTTATTCGGTTTATATGTTTTTTTAGATATAATCAGGTTGTAAATAGAAATTTCTAGTACTTGTACATAATATTAACATAAGTTCTTAGTGGTATTTGCATTTCATTTGAATTTATTTCTGCATTTTCATTTAAAAAAAAAAACAATTTAGATGACTTTTTTGACGTATCTAATGAGATTGTAAGTAGTAATTTTGAGCCTTTTACATAATGTAACGTTTTGTTTTTGTATTTGTAATGTTTTTGTAGTTCTTTTTTGCATAAATTCATTTTAATTTAGTGTGTATCATTAATTATATAATTAAACCGGTCATTAATATATTTATATTTTTTAATTCATACCAATAACACCAGAACTCAGGAAAAATAATATTTTTGGCTTATTTTCATTCATCATAAGTGATATAAGTAAAAAAATATTTCTGTCCAGCTAGCATGTTCTAGTCGACACACTGTGCAATGGTACGGAATCATACTTGCGCGAGTCTGAATCGCACTTATTTTATTCGGTATGTCAAATCATGGTTTACGGGTAATTACGCTCAATGTTACGCAATCAAAACCGATGGTGCTCTGAATATTTTCGGGGTCGTGGGGGTATTTAAAGTTGTAACATGTAAACAACGTGGGCCTATCCCAGTTGACCTTGTTGTTATGGTTTTTTCCTACACCTCTGCTAAACTTTTCTGATTAATTTCGTTGCGGGATTCAAGACAGTTAAATTCATTCTCTGGGACTTCGTCAAGGCTTCATTGTCTCCACGCATTTCTGGTGGTCGCGACTCTTGATTCTGGCTTTTAGGATGGTCCACAAAATCAAGTAAGTAGGGTCGTTTCGCCAGTTTCGCGACCACCTTTAGTAGGCGACCATTTGACGGACTAAGTTTCTTTAAATCAAGACAATAGTATTTGTAGAGGTAACATTAATAGAAAATAAATTGAACGTGCTTTATAAATAATTAGGAAATAAGAATTTACACAGTTGGAAACAAATGGGTTAACCCACAGCCGAAAAAAAATTCCCGTCTTCTTAAGTTTTATAATGTGAAAAAAAATAACTTAGTGCGCGTCTTTATTCAATGGTGAGTGAACGTACTGCGAGTTTGAAAATAAATAACACAACGCGCGGCGCTCAAAGGTAAGTTTTATTACTTATTTCATGTTTTACACACAAGTTAAATACTAAATTGTACAGTCGATAAGTTTTGGTTATTATTTAGTTGTGTTTTGCCATTTTTAAACTTATTATTAAGATAAAATCAAGTGGTCGGTAATCGAAACGCTTATTTATCAAAAACGTTAGATAGCGACCACATGGTCGCAAACCGACGAGAACCGCAGAATTTTGTTTTAATTAATATGATTCTTAAGCTTCATACAGGACTGTTACAAATGGAATGCAGCATGGTAAAGGCTTTTCTTTGTAGGTAGTTCTTTAGTAAGCGACAACCAGTTTCTTTGAAAGAACCTTGTTTAATTTACGTACGAAATAGTGGTCGTAAACTAAAATAATCGAAATAAAGTCATTGGTTTCCGGCCACCCAAAATTTTGTATGAGAGAAATAACGACCGCTAAAAGAAAATAAAAACATTTATTATTTTTTTTTTTTTAATTTTTCTTTTAGATGGAGCTCCCAAATAATTCAGAGTCAACAGAATAAAGAAAAAGACTATCCAGTACACTGAAGAAACACAAAAATTAAAGAGCGGCTTTTGGACATTTTAATTAGAAGAAGACATTACACCAATTGTTTTTATTAAAAGGCAAAAAATAAAATATTTTTAAAGCATTTATAATTGTTTTAATGGCATATTTTTCATTTTAAAGTAGTGGTCGCCAACCAGCTCACTGGTGGTCGTAAACCGACGTTTTCGCTATATTTTCAGTTTTTCAGCATTTTATAAATATTTTTGTATGTATGTATGTATTTTATTTTATGTTTTGTACCCAAACTAGATTATATTTGGGACAAAAACATTAACATATACTGTTTTGCGGGTAGATATATTTTTTTTCCGCATCTTATGTGTGCAACCCAGCTAACTGGCCGCTAACCGGCGCGGCGCAATCAAAATCAATCAAAATCAAATCAAAAATCATTTATTTCTTAAACATAAGTACAACAAAAATAGTGATTGGAGCCTCCCTTTAAGCAAGAAATGCCTGTATTGAGAGACTCCGCTCTTTTAAACCAAGTATTTATACTATTATTTTTCTATTATTCTATAAACATACAGTATTAGTGTGTGTGTGTGAGTATGTGTGTGTGTGTGAGTATGTGTGTGTGTGTGTGTGAGTATGTGTGTGTGTGTGTGTGTGTGTGAGTATGTGTGTGTGAGTATGTGTGTGTGTGTGAGTATGTGTGTGTGTAGTTGTGAGTTTTTGCGAAAACGTGTGAATGTGTGAGCAGGTTTGTGTGTGTGTTTAATAAGTGTGCACGTAAACTGTTGCACTCCATTGCGTGCATCCATTCAAGATGACAGAAACAAGCATTATGACACAAGTGTTAATAGAGCTTCTGTTTCATCATAGCTTAGCGGTTTTATCCAATTAATCAAAGTATTTTTGCAGTCATAGTATTGTTTTGTATAAATGTATATTTTCCTATTTATCTTATTATACAGGGTGTATTTAACCTCATCACAAAGCCGTTAACCAAGCATTCTGTATATCAAACTAAGTAACTTTACGCAAAAAATATTGCTGGGAAACAACTTTTTTTTTTGAGGTTAGAAATCAGGTTTTGTGGTATAACTCACTGTAACACACTCAAAACATTGTGCGGATGGATGGATTGAATAGTACGGGGGTTGTAGAGATATTTAAAGTAAAAATCATGCTATAAAAAGTGGTATTTAAAAAAAAACTTGTCAAAATCTTGCAACTTTGACCCCCAATATCTCCGTAACTAGAAGGTTCCCAGGTATAGTGTAGAACAAAAAAATGATTAGAATGACGAGTAGAACAAGTGCCTTTCGTATTCGTTAAGAGGTGTTTTACACCCTTTATAAATGGGCCGAACGTGTATGTAATTGTATTCTAGCAAACCGAGTTCGTGATTGGGGAATTTGTGCAACATTGTCCTTTCGTCTCTTTGTCAATTTGGAGGAGTCAAATGGTAAAGTTTTGTGCATTTTCAAGATGGTCTGTACAATGTATAATTTTCTCACAGAGAGCAGGTCACTGATCCGAAATAGTTCGTCTGTGTGAAATCTCAATTTCTTAAAATACATAATTTTTATTAAAGCGCGTTGTGCACGCTCAACATCTATGAATTTTGATTTACTAGCCCCTCCCCAAACACGGATGCAGTACGTCAAAACTGATTGTACAAGAGAGATATATATTTCATTCAGAAGATTTCTTGGTGAATTTTGACGAGTACACAATTTTTTTGGGGCGACATGTCGTAATGAGTTAAATAACCAGCTTAGCTTTCTAATTCTGCTAGTGACTTGTTCGAGATGTTGATACCAAGATAACCTTTGGTCTACAACCACTCCTAGATATTTCGTGTGAGTTACTTTATTTATTGTTGGACAGTTGCAATTAAGATTATTTATATTGTCACATTGATGAATTTTTAAATTAAAGTTATTATCTGGCTGGGTACGATTATTAATACTGAAACATATAAAATTTGTTTTAGAGGTGTTCAATGTGAGTAAGTTACCTGTTAACCATTTAGCTACTACTGTCATGCCCAACTCAGCATATTCTTTAACCTCTTTCCAGGTCTTCCCTGAAAAAACAACAGCTGTATCATCGGCATAAGCGAAAATTTTGGCATTTTTGATGCTCAAGTTGCAGAGGTCATTAATATAGGTCAAAAATAATGTTGGACCTAGTACGCTTCCTTGAGGTACGCCGTATGATACTTGTGCGTCTTCACTGATATAGTCCCCAACTCTTACTCTCTGTTTTCTATTTGAAAGATAGTTCCGAAGTAGATCTAGTGGGATACCTCTTATTCCAAATTCTTGTTCCAATTTGTTCACAAGGATCGGAACAGAGACGGTGTCAAATGCTTTTCTCAAATCTAAGAATATAGTTATACATTTCTTACCACTGTCGAGACTATCAACTACTACATTTGTTAGATCAGTTACTGCATCCTCAGTTGATAAACCTTGACGGAATCCATATTGAGAGTTTGAAAGTAAGCCAAATTTGTCTAAATATTTAAGTAGTCTGTTATTTATAAGCTTCTCTATTATTTTTGAAATTATGGGTAAAACTGATATGGGTCTATAATTATTAACATCGTCTCTTTCTCCGCCCTTGTGTACAGGTGTAATAATGGATTGTTTAAGCGGTTCAGGGAATAAGCCTGTTTTAAAACATAAATTAGCAAGATGTGTTATAATCGGAACTGCTTCCCTACTAATATACTTTAGAAAACCAGTCGTTAAGTTGTCCCAGCCAGGGGCGCTTGAAGTTTTTAGACCAGCTAAGACCGAATTAACTTCACCTAAGTCCGTCTCGTAGAGTGCAAATGAATTTGGCTGAGTAATAGACGACTCACCTGTAGAACTGGGCAGGGTTGCATTTAATTGTATATTCTGAGCTAGCTGTTTACCAACATTCACAAAAAAGTCGTTCACAAAGTTAACTGAATCAATAGGGGATGATTTTAAGTTCAACAGTTCACAATTCTCATTTTTAGGTTTACTAGAATTAGTTATGGTTTTTATATTTTTCCAAAGTAGTTTATTGTTGTTAACTGTTTTAGCAAGAAGTTCCTTTTCATATTTTCGTTTAAGTTTTTTGATGAGATTATTGCAGTAATTCCTATATCGGGTATAGGTGATTTTTAGAACATCATTGTATGGTTCATTTTTAAGACATTTTTGCATATTATTTCGGTTACGTATACAACGTAGGACACCAGGGGTGATCCACGGTTTAATTATCCGCTTGTGACAAGGGATTTTTACAATATCAGTGCTTATTTGTATGGACTCAGATAATTTATGCAGGAAAAGATCGGTTAATGCTAGAGGGTCGTCACAGAAGAGCAGTTCTGCAATTTTGTGTTCTTGAAGATATTTTAAAGCATTTTCGAAATTGACAGTTTTTCTCATTTTAGGAGCAAATTGTTTGTTCTTTATTTTTGATATAGATAAGAAAGTGGTGTAATGATCCGTGATTGTAGTGTGTAAGATACCAACAACTGCTGTCAATTTACTTTTATTAAATTTCAGCATAAAATGATCCAAACAGTTATTTTCCCTGGTAGGCTGAGTATGTCCAGGTAGTATACCATACGCAGACAGCATGTTAAGGTAATTCAATCTATTTTTACGCTCTTGACTCGGTTCAGAATCTTTTGGTCTAATATTAATATTGATATCACCCGCTATAATAATGTTTTTTTGAATGGGTAAAGAGTCAAGTTGTTTGCCAAGCGAGTCGAGGAAGTTATCAGTACTAATATTTGACGGCGACCGGTAAATGCATAAAATATTGAAATTAAGAACGTCTAATTGAAGGCACGATGCATGAGTTAAATTTACTTCCCTAACTTTGCACTTAAGTGTATTTTTTATGTAAACAACTACGCCATCATTTTGATTTAAGTGGTGGGTAGATGTGTAGGAGTGATAATTGTTTAGTTGAGGTATCTGTTTATAGTCACTTAATCTACATTCCGTCAGTATTATGACATCAGTTTCAAAGGCAAGAGAAGACAATGTTGCCAAAAAACTGTCAAAATTACAGTATATGCTCCTAATATTTTGGGATATAATCGTCAGATCATTTCGTTTTACTTGAATTCGTTTAGCAAGATCGGATGAATCACATTCAATAATGCGCGCAATCTCAATATTGTCTATTTCATTTAGCGTATTTAGTCTGTCACCCATTGATGATATAATAAATGGAACAATACGTCATTACCAGGTGAGTATAAAGAATATTATCAGTTGTATTTATTAGTTTAGAAATACATGAGTGGAAGTGGTTACAACAATAACATAATGAAAAGCTCAAAAGTAGCAAAACCGTATGATTAATGAATAAAAAAGTGTGCCGATATAAAGAGTGTATCATAATGTAATCGTATTTAAAAAAAATGTGTGTAACATAATGCATGGAATCTATTTGTTTCGAGGTTCTGTTCAATACATTGAATGTGGAGTGTCTGGTGTAGTGTAAAAGTGTGCATAACAGAGCAATTTAGTGTAATACATATAACTTTAAAAGTAAAAAAAAACAACAGTTTGCGTGAAGCATTTAGCGAGCACAGTAAACATTAGTAATAACTTGCGAAGTCGCAATGAAGTATTTATTTTAAGGTAGAAGTAATAAAGCTTATTTCTAGGTAGTCACGATTTCAGTATTAACTGATGGACCTGGTCCTCTGACGTAATAGTAACGGTCGGTGACTGTTCGTCTTTTTTTATGTAAACCTTACCATATGCTGTCCAACAAAACTTGTAAGCGCCAGACCTTGATAAATCACGAGCAAGGAAAAATAACCGGGACGCCTTGGCGGTGAGATGCTCAGCCAGGAAGATAGGGGTGTCTTCATGAGTTTTAAGTCCCAGGTGCTTACCAGTGAGTTTTGTCTTGTTTTTAAGATTAAAAGTCTTTCCCATCTTCAGTAGTTCAGCCTTTAAGATAGTGGAGCTAGTTTCCACAACAATCGGTGAGTTAGGGTTATCACTTTTCTTTCCTCGTACTCGAAAAATATCCTTGATATTGTGTTTGTCCACCTTACACCCTATATTGCTAGACAAACAAACAACCATGTCTATAAGGTCTTCTTTGGACTCACTGGGTTTTTTTGGCACATTTTTCAGAACGAAATTAGCCTTGCGGCATCCTATTTGCATTTCCTCCAGCTTCTGTTCCAGAACCATTATATACTGATTACTTTCCTTAGTCTGATTTTCTAGTTTTGAGATTTTAATTTTTAATTCTTCATTTTGCTCAGTCAGTGATGTTATTGAGTTTTCAATGTTTATATTCGACTGCTGAATTTGTTTAAGAGTTAAATTAATTTCATGAATCTCACTTTCTCGTTTTTCCGTAAAGAGTTTCATCATTTTCCTCATCTCCTCCTTAAAATCGTCTAACTGCAGGCCAATCGAAACATCTTCTCTGCTACGCTTGGCTCGTTGAAATACGAAGCTAGGCGGTGTTTTGCAGCTTCCTGCTAGGTTTATATCCGTATCTGAGATGGATTTGTTCATAGATGAATCCATAATCAATGCGAGCCGATAACCAGGAATATAGCGTAGATATGAGCGATGTAAACCCAGCACGAAGCAGATACGTAGCTGGCGTCGTCGTAGTACTTAGCATCAAAGAACGATGGTGCACGCGACCATTGCGTGAACGTGATCACGGGCCGCGCGCGCGGGCAGCGATGCAGGAACAGGACAGCAATTATGCCCAGAGTTCTCTTTTACTCGAGACGCGCGGGGGACACGCGGGCACACGTCACGGCACTGGTTGACAGGTCAAGGTACGGACCAAAAGGAACTATCACAGTAGACAATAAGTTGCACTTTCGAATGTAATTAGACTTTGATTTTTGCGGAACGGGCGATAACACGTCTGCACTCAATGCTGGTTCGGACGAAAGAGGACCCTAAATCATGAAAAAAAAACCATAGTTGGAACATTGACCTTCAATATCTCCGTAACTAGATGTGTGATTACACTCGTAGGAAGAACCAGTCCCTCTGGGATTCTAGAGAAAAAAAAATTAACCGCTGACGCAAAAACGACGGGGTGTTATAAGTTTGAAGTGTTTGTGTGTTTGTCTGTGGCATCGTAGCTCCCGAACGGATAAACCGATTGGAAATGTGAATTAGTCGGTAGAGTTCTTAGCTATGTTTGATCGGCGAAATCGGTCCAAAATGGCCGCCGCCACAAAACGGCGTATTACACATTTTTTCACAATTCCGTCAATATGTTTATCAAATGTAACGGCTTGACGAATATTTATATACTATGATATATTTAAAATCCAAGATGGCCGCCACCACAAAATGGCGAATTATATTTTTTTTCATTATAAAGGTTTGACTAGTACAATAATGTAACTTTATTGAAAGGGAATTTGGAATACTAACGGAATGAGATGAGGAAAGTGGAGTGATCATTGGTATCTTGGAGTAACGATAAAAATTATTTTCTATTTGACTTTTAGTACATTATGTGTCGGGGGTTTTTAAATTTCTTATCTAATTTTAGTTATTGCACCCGTTATATCATAAGCTAATTATTTTTAATTATTCGTTATAACCTATTGACCGCCACAGCATAAAGGCACGCGCGTGCCCTCCTCGCCAAGCCACAATTTCATCTACTATTTCGTCACATATTTGTGTCGTCTGGCGTACAGGGCACGCGCATGCTTGTCACGTATATGAGACAAAGGCGTCCAAAAGGTTAAAGAACAATGAGAATATCCTTTTCGACTTGACTGTTAACAATGGCATCACGTCAAAAAGGATATTATTCTCAGCACAAATCTTTGTTGCATGTATTAATTTATGGAATAATATTTAAGCAAAGGGATTTTCTTCCTATTCCGTAACTGACTATAAGGTTTCAAATAAAAGAAAACGATAGAAACGTAGACTGCGACTGTTAAAAGGTAATGCGTTACAAACCATGCCACTCAATCAGTCAAGTGAAGTGCTTAGGTTGCATCCAATATAAGATTGAAATCAAACAGATGCCACAAATGCAAACAGCATGTTTTATTTTGTTTGCACTTTATAGTAGTTTTGCAGAAGGACATTTTAATTAAGCATTATTGATAGCTTTCAGCGATAAGACGGCACATTGGTGACATGTGTCAGCCGAACTGAACAGTTTTCTTTTATGAATGTTACTTGTATGGTGTACACAAAAACATTCAAGCATATGACGAGCTAGTCTTTTAAGAGCGGGCCTAACGCTAGGAAAAATTCTGATTTACCCCGCGCGTCTCGTCACACCCGCATTAGTGCGTTTATCAAACACGGGCGGCGCGGCGCCACGATGCGCGACGCGCGGGACTGAGCTCGCGTACTTGATGTCATTGAGCTGAGTATATGCAACATAGATAGATGAAACCACTTTCCTTTCTTATTTTTTTTTAGTTATTTTTTTAACACCGTCAATGCATTTCTATGTTGTTTGTGTGTCGTGAAATAAAAGTTTTGAGTAGGTACTCAATTTCATCTTAGTTTTCTTAATATTAGGTATTTATTGTGTAATGTTTGTGTTTTGTACTTACTTTTTTAACTACTGTAATCCAAAATATTATCACATGTCCTTTTCGAATAACTTCAAAGCTTTTATGCGGAGGCTTAGCATGCCTTTTCCGCCTTTTAATTAGTATTATTTATAGCATTTCTGTACATTTTGGTGTTTCCAAATCTTTGTTTACTTTTGCGATGTCAGACAATGACAATGACAAGCCTAGTTTTCTTTTTAATTTATTCCTGTAACTAAGTATTGTAGGTTGTATACGTTTGATGCTAGACCTCTTTTGTACCATTTTATTCTTTTATGTTCTAGAACACTATAAAAATTCATAACTGCATCATGACAGGAAGCCGAGCCTGAATGGTCAGTCTAGCCTTGGTCTTGGAGCGAGTAAGAAGCTTGACGGAGCTCTGGGCTATTTGATGTAATCGCTAAGTCCGCAAAGTCTAACTCTAATATCCTTGAAAAGCTGCTGCTACTACACTGCTACACTACTACGGAGAGCTTGGACGCTGTCGGCCTCGAAAAGGCATTTACTATTATATCTGAGAACCTGGACATTGACAGCGGATGAGCCTCAACCTTGGAGCTCTCACATGATTGACGTCTGCGAGCGAGACTATCACTGCGGCGAGCCGTTTCTACCTACTGCAAGCTTCGGACCTGGACTCTTATTCCCACGCTACCTCGGCTTCCTTAGTATAATTAAATCATCTTGCTATTATTTACTCTTGCCATTTTTCTTATTTTATATAATGCAACCTTACGTTTTCCTCTCCAGGAAAACGTAACGTTACAATTGTAGACATCGGATAGTTGGATGCATTTATTCACTATAATTTTTGGGCAAGTAATTATGGAAGCGGCTTTTATCATCATTCATTCCAGAAATTACGGGAATCCATAATTAATAGGATACAATGGTTGGAAGCAACTTCTTAAAGATGTGGTATATTGTTTTTGGTAAACCGGGATATCTTGACGTTTGTTACGTCATTTTGATAGGTAGTCTACTTTTCGACATTAGTTAGCTTTTGATTCTGTAGTCAGAACGTTAAAAAATGATCAATTCCGGAATACGGAATAAAAAAAACGTTGCAGGTACCAATACATTCGATTCTATAATCAGAACTCTAAATTGGTTTTTATTTTTGCTACAAATAAGAAACGATCGTAAGACGTATCGTATAATCATCATTATATTTGTTTATTTTTATTCAAAAACACTGAAGCTTCGTTTACGTGAGGCCTTTTTTTTTGGACATACAGGTGCAATAATTGAATGTAATAATTTAAGCGCAATAATTGACCTTCAAGAATTACAAGCAATTGTTTACATAAAAACTTGAAAGCATATCTCTATCCCTATCCCTACTATTATATAAATGTGAATGTACGTTTGTTTGTTTCGCTTTCACGCGAAATCTACTCAGCCGATCATCATGAAACTTTGTACACATATTTTTGGAGGTATTAGAAGTAACAGGATACTTTTTATTAAAAAAAAAACTAACCCTCACTCGCAGACGAAGTTGCATGGGTCAGCTAGTATTAGATATTTCACAATTTAATAAAAAAGCGACCAACTGCCAGTGGAACTCGCCCATGAAGGGTTGAAGCAGCAACTCAAATATGAGTTGATTAAATGTAAGGTAAATTGCGGTAAACGGTTTATGACGTATTAAAAAACACTTACTAGATCTCGTTCAAACCACTTTTCGGTGGAAGTTTACATGGTAATGTACATTATAGTTTTTTTTAGTTTTATTATTTTCTTATTTTAAAAGTTACAGGGAGGGAACACACTTTTTACCACTTTGGAAGTGTCTCTCGTGCAAACTATTCAGTTAAGAAAAAAAAAACCTCAATTTCATCAATAATTTCGGAAATAATCGCTCCAAAAGTAAAAAACAATGTGCCCCCCCCCCCCTTTTGAACCATAACTTATGAAAATATGAAAAAAACCTGAAAAGTAGAACTTTATAAGGACATTCTAGGAAAATCATTTTAAACTTAGATGCAAACAAGTTGTTGTACAAAAAAGACAAAAAGTTGTGCAAAATAGTTTTTGGACTAAGTTTGTAGTATAATCGTATATGCAAGCATTTTTTTTAACTTCGTTTACGTATTTTATTATCCTGAACGTATCTTTTTCAAACAAAAAAATAATTATTAAAATCGGATTGGATTGAACACTTATTGTGACGGACGGGAAACTACGGAACCCTACACTGAGCGTGGCCCACTCTTGGCCGGTTATTTCTATTTTTGAGTGAAAATCTTAATGCGGTTCACAGAATACATCTATTTACCAAGTTTCAACAGCATAGTTCTTATACACTGAACAGCAAATAAATCGAGCCACCCGCTACCTAGGCACTCTAATTAGATTTTCTCAAAAACTAAAAAACCTACAATTATCAAAGTTGTACCTACAGAAAGTGCGTTTCATGGTGATTAATATTTTTATCACCATGAATAGCATTTATTATGAAAGGAAACACATTGGGTTTAATCAATATTTCAGTGTTTATTAAGGATTTTACAAAGAAGAGTCATTTTCCAGTCGTGACAATCGTTAGTAATGATAAAGTGAAACAAAAAAATAAAGTTTTTGATCAATATTCCGTATTCATCGACCTTACGAGCCTGACGATAAAATCTTGAGGAATTTTATTCCACTCCTCTTCAATTGCGATTCGCAGCTCTGGAAGCTTTGTTGGAGCAGGTGCCCGGGCTCGAACCCGACGTTTCAGCTCATCCCATAAGTGTTCTATCGGATTCAAGTCCGGGCTTCGAGCTGGCCAGTCCACCGTACGAATGCTAACGTCACGTAGATACTGGGTCACCACTTGAGCAACATGAGGCCGTGCATTATCATGCATCAATTTCATATCCTGTCCGATATATCCTGCGTAAGGTACCACATGGTCTGCGAGGACTTCAGTAATGTAGCAATGATAAGTCAGTCCACATGTACGGCCCGTCGGTTCGATGAAAACTAACGCTGTATGTGCTGTTAACGAGATGCCGCCCCAGACCATTACAGATCCTCCTCCATAAGCAACAGTTTCCTCGATGTAACACTGAGAATAACGTTCTCCAGGGCGACGATAATTATACTCTCTGACGTCGATCACTTCCATGAAGACTCACCCTGGTCTCATCAGTGAAGAGTACATTACTCCACTGCTCTAATGTCCAATCCCTATGCTCTCGAGAAAATTCAAGTCGTGCTCGACGGTGTGCTACCGTTAATGCTGGGCCTGTTGCAGCTCTTTTTGGGGTCAGGTTCCGTTTAGCAAGTCTCCTTCTGACGGTATCTGAACTTATGACCACTTGGCGTTCGTCACGCAGACTTTGTTGGACTTGAACTGCGTTGAGATGGCGATTTCGCAGAACAGTAAGGTGGATATAACGATCATCTGCTGCTGATGTAGCCCTAGGTCTGCCCGTACCTGGACGGCGATCGAATGCTCCAGTCTCTAGGTATCGTCTGTAAACTCGTTGCACCGAAGATCTGCTGATTCAAAGCCTTCGAGCGACTTCTCGTTGCGCAATGCCTCCTTGAAGTAATGCTACAGCTTGAGCTGCTTCCTGAGGTGTTGTATCCATTATTAATCGAAAAAAGTAGCAAAAACACACGCGTCATAGCAAACGATGGACAAAAACTAAAGAAATGATAAGAAATATCTGACTACCCTCATTGTAGAGAAAAAGAACGCTAATTTCAAATTCTGGTGAAAACAGAGCAAATTGTTAGCATTGTGTTTGTTGCTTGATTACAATGTGAGTTGACGGTACTTTCGAATTAATTTGTAGTCATTTTAATCACCATGAAACGCACTTTTTGGAAGTTTAACTTTGATAGTTGTAAGTTTTATACTTTTTGAGAAAATCGAATCAGATTTCCCAGGTAGCGGGTGGCTCGGTTTATTTGCTGACCAGTGTAGTTTCGGATAACAATGGGCCTTAGAGGTTCCGTTTTTTGCCATTTTGCTACAGAACCCTAAAAATACGCACTGTTTGCGTGGAACACTCTTGTCGTTATGCAACTCGAGCTTCGTAACGTTACTACTCAAGAAACCACCTATTTGGTTTTTTAAATCATTACTGAAAATAATATAATACGAACAAGTAAAATTAAATTTAAAAAACCCTTCGACATATAATGTAAAGTAATGAAGAAAATAATTGATTATAGTTAAGTTCTAGGAACCAGTCATCACTCCACTTTCCGTGTCTCATTTCCTTAGCTAATATTCCTTATTCCCTTTGAGTATAGTCATTATTGTACTAGTCAAAATCTTTCATATCACCCATATAGAAAAAAAGGTAATTCACCATTTTGTGGTGGCGGCCATCTTGGATTGTAAATTTATCATAGTAAGTATTCTACTAGTCACGCCCTTTCATTTGATACCCATACCGAAGGAATTGTGAAAAATATGTAAGTAATCCGCCATTTTGTGTCGGCGGCCATCTTGGACCTTTTTTCATCAAACATAGATAAGAACACTCCCGACTAATTCACCTTTCTAATAAAAAACAAAATTAAAATCGTTTCATCCGTTCGGATGCTACGATGCCACAGACAGACACACACACAAACACACGTCAAACTTATAGCACCCCGTCGTCTTTGCGTCGGGGGTTAATAAAGGAACTTTGGTAAGCACGACAGGTGGTTAAGCTATACAGAACCAGTTAAGCAGATCTCTCATTGTACAAAAAATATACACATAGTGAGGCCACGTTATACTGAAAATGTAAAAAATACTTAGCCAGAGTACTGTAAATAGGTATTCATAATTCTTTATGAAAACCTAGGTGCATACATAAGGTACGTTAGATTTCGGTAGTAGGCAAAGATAAACGTTTTTCTCTAGTGATAAAGTTTGGTATTTATTCAAATTATTTTCGACCTCGATGGTACTACCGACAGAACTATCAACAAACTCGATCACTCGATTTACATTATTTTCTGGAACTGATATCTGAAACAAGCGAGTGTTCGAAATCACATAAAAAAATGGACTTTACTACCATAAACATAGAGTCCATTTTAAGTTAAAGTTAGTTAGTTTTTTAACGTGATTCATATTATGATTGTGCTGAAGCGGCCATTTTAGGACACCCGTCTATTTTAAATCTTTACTAGCCGACCCGACCTATCTACTACCTACCTTCTACCTACCTACTACCTACCTATACTTACTACCCACCCACTACTTTCAAGTAATAATAACACATAAGTACAAGTAATAAAACAAATCCCTTTAAATAATAACTACCACATTTTTATGAATTTATAATAATATACCTACATAATAGTTAATTCGTACGGGTTATATCAGCCGAGAGACGTCCACTGCTGGACATGGGTCTCTCTAAAATGTCGCCACATTGACCGGTCAACGGCGACTCGCATCCAACGTTGAATGTAATTATAATAATTTCACACAAAAACAATGCACGATCAAATCAATCATCCGTTTATTTTGAGTTTACTATGCGCTTAGGCACGTAAAAAATACATAAGTACTTTCGACTACGGCAATCAGCCATACATTGAGTGTTCAACTGCTTTACTTCTCGCTTCTTCCGTTCTGCTATTGTATTTTTCTTGTTAGCCATGTTACTCAACAAAAAAATAGTAATATTATGAAAATAATAAGGGCGGCTAGGTGCGGAGCAAAGTGACATAGACTGCCCGTCTCAACAGAGCGAGGGCTACTGATCGGTGAAACAAACTGATGTCTCAAGCTCGCGTCCCGCGAGACGGAAGACGGCGCATTTCGCGGATTAAAAATGTAATAAGCGCCAAATTCTTTCGAGTCTATTATCTCTTAAAATAGAACATATTTTGAAAATTTTCTCAGAGTCAGCCCTAGGTTATATAAGAGTGATAATATTTATGTATTTTATGGTTCAGTAATATGCACCAAAATAGAATACAAACCAAAATTGTTGAAAATTAGAGGTAACTTTGTGACGATTTTCTATCGAGAAAATTTTACCCTATTATGTTTTTGCTCAGACCCAACCCTCACATTTATAATGAAGTTTCCTGACATATTTTTTTTTTCTAATTTGAACATGATTTAGTACTCTAAAAATCAAATCTAAGATTGAAGACTTTGCTTTAGGCCCGCTCTTAAATCTCTTTGGGTGTACATAACAAAGAACATTCTGTTGCTGTGTTAAAAATTGTGAGTAGCTTTTGTATGGTGAATGTTAGTTATAGTTTTGGTGGGGAGAGTGGGATTACTCGCGTATTCGCCAAGCACCCCGGCCCCACCCCATGGCACAGCCTATTGCGGTGCTCTGCTATCTAGATAGGTGTGTTTCTCTATGTCCAGACTGTCACGGGAGGAGGGGACGAATACTCGCGCACCGGATCGATACTCAGGGTCACAGCGCTACCTAGACTACATCCAAGTACAACTGACCAGTGGCCGTGCAAATAATGCACGGCGATTCAAGGCAAACGTAAGCGAAGTATTCAATCCACAACTCACTTATTAGTTGTACCACATGCGGTTGTGTAATAGCTCATATGTAGATCATAGACAGGCACTGTAGAAGATCTGACAGTGCTTTTCAGCCTACTGCAATCAATACTCTACTATAAAAGGTGTAAAATATGTGTTAATGAAGCCGAAAGGCTTTGCGACATTTTTCTGTTTTAGACTATACCTTCCAATATCATACTTACATAACAATTTCTAGACGAGGAGATATTGGTGGTCGACGTTCCAACTTTTATACACGTTTGTTTAAATACATGATGTTAACGTAAGATTTTTATTTGTTACACCTCCGTGGCCCCCGCACTATTCAATCCATCGTCTAGCACTATGTTTTGAGTGCAGTACATTGAGTTTTTCCGTAAAACGTGTTTTACCTTAAAGAATAAATTTCTCAGCTATGTTTTTGCGTCAAGTTACTTAGTGATGTACAGAATGCTTGTTTGCCGGCTTCGTGATGACTCTGTCAACCAAGCATTCTGTACACTAAAATAAGTAACGCAAAAATTATCGGTGGGAAACGACTTTTTTGGGGCGAAAAAATTATGGTTTACGGTATAACTCTATGTAAAGTACTCAAAATACGAACGAATTAAATAGTAAATGAGTTATATATTTAAAGTAAAGTTATGACCTTAAAAACTAGTATTTGAAAAAAAAACTTGTGCAAAGTTGGAACTTTGACCTCGTTTACACCCTGTATATGTTAAGACTTTGGAATGAGTGTTTAAATAATATTTACTGACAGTATCGGCAGCGAAATGGTTTCTGGTCCGTGTTTTCTTTTTAGGACTGACTATATTTATAGCAAAATTTTTTTTCTAACTGCCTTTTAATCCGTGTTTAATTATATCTGGAGGTTGTAAGGCTTCTACGATTAGTCTGGCAGCCCACAATAAGCACTGAAATGATTCCTTGAGTATCAAATATACAGGGTTAATGGTAACTCGATGTATTCCTTGCAGGACGTCATAGTAGGATTTCATCATCATCATCATCATCAGCCTATAATGTTCCCACTGCTGGGACACGGCCTCCTCTCAATGAGAGGGAATGGGCTATAATCTACCACGCGGGCCCAGTGCGGATTGGTAGATGTCACATGTCTTCGAACTTTTAGTAGGATTTAAAGGCAACAAATTAAGGCACCAAATGTTCCACCAAAAATCTGTAGTTTCTGAATAAATTCGATTTTTTTGTATTTGTTTTACTTATAAATTACCAATTAGATTATTTGAAGCATTCTTCCATCACTTTCTTCATAAAAATATGTAGTCTAGAGCTAAAAAATATTACGTTTGATTTACAAACTAGGAAAACATCATTTCCTTATCACCTACCCAAATGGGTATGAAATTTAATACAAAGTCTGGGTTGAACATTGTGCCGAACTGTCCTGTGTTGAGCTAGATAAGCATGTAATTGTGACAGACCCCCAAACTATCAAAAAATTTCCAAATTTGAATCAATAATGGAAGATGTTCTGGCAAAACTTGCAGCCAGTAATAGATCTACAATAATTTGTGGTGATTTCAATATCAATATTTTAGAAGGAAATTCAAATAGCAGTCGGTTATTAAATCTATTTAAGTCATTTGACTTGACTAACGTTTTTATTGAACCCACTAGAATCACAACTTCTTCTGCTACTTGTATAGATAATGTTTTCTGCGATTGTGATTACTTAGATAAAGCCGTAGTAAATTGTTTGCCGTCTGACCATAGCGGACAAACTGTAACTTTTAGGTATTGGTTGTATTGGAGTTTTACACATCAATACAAAAAGTTCAGATTAAATTTAGCCCTATAACTTCTTGCAAATTAAATAGGTATAATATTTCCCTACAGAACAAGTTAAGTGTAATGAGCCAAGAGGATATTAATATTAATCAATTGTATGATCGTTTCTTTTCATTAGTTCACACGGAATTCAACAAAACTTTTGAAAAGAAGACAAAGAGTATTTGCCCTAAATTTATATTTAGTGATTGGGAAACTAGAGGTATCAGAAAAAGCAGGGAAAGGTTATTTGAGCTTTATAGCCTTAAGCCTACATTGAAAATTTTAGCAAGTACGTTGTTACGTATTCAAAGATTGCAAGGTTGCTAAAGCCCTGCACATTAGCAACAAGATCAAAACAGCAGAAAATAGACCATTTGGAAAGTCATAAATAACGAGACTAACAAAAAGAAAACACATAATAATAGCTTTACATTAGATACAGCATGTGGTCCTAAAAGCTCTAATCAGGAAGTAGCTCAAGAATTAGTAAATTTCTTTACCAATATACCAATAAAAACTACGGAGGCTCTTAATTCCGCACCTGAAGCCTCAATTGGCTTATTAAAGGCGAATGTGTCTGGCTGCCTGGCCAAATTTAAATTTAAACAAATTAACCCCATGAGTTATTAAAGCTTTCCGGCAAATTAAAATTAAAATCAAACTGACTGACGGCGACGGCTTATGGAGAATGTCTATCAAAGTTTGTACATCTATACTTGAGACCATAGCCCCGTACTTAGCTTAATTTTTTTATTTATATGTAGACCAAGGAGTTTTCCCTGATTTAATTAAATACAGTAAAGTCATACCTCTTTTCAAATCCGGGGACAGTAAAGATGCCAATAATTATAGACCTGTATCCGTGTTACCAGTTTTTAGCAAGGTTTTTGAAAAAGTAATGCTTCATCAAATGCTCTATCATTTTAATACCAACAGAATCTTACATGATCAACAGTATGGTATCACCAAGGGACGTTGTACAACGGACGCCGGTGTAACCCTATTAAAGCACATATTTGCTGCGTGGGAAAAGTCCCAAGACGCAATAGGAATTTTCTGTGACCTCTTCAAAGCTTTTGATGACGTAAATCACGACACATTGCTTTTGAAACTGGAGCATTACGGATTGGGTAAACTTGCACTTAGCCTGGTAAAATCCTATTTGAGTGATAGAAAACAACATGTTCAAATAAATGGTGTTAATTCACAGGGTTTGAATGTAAAAATGGGGGTCCCGCAAGGCTTAATATAGGGTCCTTTCCTTTTTCTAATATATATAAATTATGTACCCTATTTGTTGAAACACCAACCTCAAAACGGTGTTGTTTCTGATGACACTTCTCCATTTTTTAAGATAAATAGACGGAGCCAAAATCTAGATGACGTGAATGATGCCCTACTTCAGGTCCAAAATTGGTTCACAACAAACAATTTGGTATTAAATGAAAAAAAAAACGAAATGCATAAGATTTTTATTACCGAATGTTAAAAGTAGTGATTGTGAGATAATATTGAATAAAGAGAAAGTCGAATTCGTAGATAAAACGGTTTTCTTTGGGCTTACGCTTGATTCAAGGCTACAATGGGGTTCTCATTTAACATCTCTTGCGGGGCGCTTAAGTTCAGCAGCAAATGCCATTAGAAAAATCCGCCAATTCACTGATGTAGATACCGCTAGACTGGTCTATTTTAGTTACTTCCATAGTATAATGTCTTACGGTATTTTGCTATGGGGACGGGCTGCTGATATTGAGTCTATATTTATTCTGCAAAAAAGCGCCATCAGAGTCATATACAATCTTCGTAGGCGCGATTCTCTACGGGAACTAGTTAAGGATATTGGCATCATGACGGTTCATTGCCAATACATCAACGAAAACATAATGTACGTCAGAAAAAATCTGCATCTTTTCGGTAAAAGAGGCGACAAACACAATTACAGTACTAGAAATAGGGACCAACTTGTTCAGCCAGGCTTTAGACTCGCTAAAGTAGACTCATCTTTCATGGGGTACTGTTTGAGATGCTATAATAAAATTCCACAAAGTATTTGAACCGAATGAGACAAAATTTAAAACATGCAATAAACGCACACTATGTAAGCAAGCATATTACAAGTTGGGCGATTATATCGCTGATAAAAATGCTTGGCTCAATGCTGGTCCTGCTCCACAAGGACAGGGGCGCAAAAATTGATAGCATTAAATGGTATTGTTGGAGCTGCTGAAGATTATACAATTATCTTTGCATTGTATATATTCAATCTATTTAGTATTATATAAACGCATAGCCCATATCGTGTGAGTAGAAAGCTATCATTCACTGGAAACCTACTTTAGTTTTTGACATGAATGTGCCCTGGCGGTTGAGAGTATGTCATGCTCACACAAATGTGTGTCAGACCATTTAGTTCCCTTCAAAATGGTTGAGCTGTTCGTGAATGGGCGCTGTCAGTTGCGACTGGTCATCTCTTAGTTGCCATGGCTTATTTGAATTAATTATTTTGTTATCACTATGGACACTTTTAACGTGCACATCTTGCTACATTGTTCTCACATAATTTAACATCTCAACATGAATGATTTTACCAAGATTTTGTAACAATAATTTAATTTAAAAGACTGTCCATGGAGTTTCTTGCCCGTTCTTCTCTATAGAGATCTACGCTAGGGAATGGGCAACTACAGTATTTTCACAGTTTTTATGTCTTGTGACTGGGACTGTAGCTACATTTAATTTTCATCTTTGTGTCTACAATTCAAAAGTGCCTCATGTTATTGGCATACTTGAAATAAATGCTTTGATTTTGATTTTATTCATTACAGTTGATTTTGAAACTATAATCACATACATTCCACTCGTCTTGTTCAATGTGCAACCCTCGGTTTCGAATACATGACCTCATTCGCTCCCTTACTTCGATTTTAGTATTTTTGCCCTCATCTGCTCCGCGTCATCTGTTATACTTGCTACATCAAACCAGAATTACAATAAGAGTCGAGGAAACAAAAAAACCCAAATAAACCCAAATGATAAATAAAACCCAAATATCATAAACCCTCTCTAATGCGTTCAAAAACCATAGGCAATGACCAGCATTACCAACCTGCAGAAATAAACGGAACTGTAATGAACTCATAACGCAACTGAAAACAGTTAGGTTATGAGTTTTAAATTTGGAACAGGTGTCAAATTCAAGTGAGTGTGCTATTCTAGTACCACCTACATTAAATCAATATCAATAAAAATAAAAAAAAATAAAAAACCCAATTCAGTATGATTTTAATTATAAATCGCACGACATTTTGATCTCGAGTGACACAAGAATAGTGACTTTGTTCGTTTGCCTATAAATTAAAAAAAAAAATGACAGATATCCGAAACGCCGCCATTTCGAGCTGTTATTTGTTCGTTAGCTTTTTATTTCCAGTAATTCAGTTACGAGTAGACAAATTTTCTGATAAGTTCTTTATGTCTGTCGAAAATGAGAGATAGTGACTCAGAAATTGACATGAATACTCCGCCAGATATCGTAAATGCAGCGACGAATGCAACTAATAACCGGTTGGCACAAAAATCAAGGGCCAAGTAACAATGCAGGTCATTTCCCTATGGTTCCTGAACCCATCATACAGCCCTTATGATATTTGGGTAGATAAAGTAGTGTATGCAACTATACATAATTAGGCATTACAACACGAGTGTGATGCTATTAAGAAACTCGCCTTCGGCTCGTTTCTTAAACCCACACTCGTGTTGTAATGCCCTTCATTATGCACAGTCGCATAAACTACTATAATTTTTGATTTTATTTTAATAGTACTTTTTCATGTAATTCTTTTTTACAATAGTCCTACAATGACATGTATATAAAAACAAAAATTGTCATAAATCTCGGCGAGGGGGGCCAGGAGTCCATAGCACAGGGTATCCTAGTTTGAACTCCTGACTCCCACAAATCTCTGAACCTTCAATATTTGTAACACCTTATAGTGTAACTGTACTTTGTGGGAGCAAAATAAATTTTATTATTATTATGTCCACACAGCTGGTGCGTGATGTGTGGCGTCAAATAGCGTATTGTCTACTTAATTGACTTGTCGCTAAGGTAGAGTTTACTTTGTTTTGATTTCTCAGAATATTTAATAATGTACAGCCCGGCTAGTCACTATGAGCGCGAACGAAGATAGTTTTGTTTTAAATTAATAAATATAATATTCATCATCATCATCATCAGCCTATAATGGTCCCACTGCTGGGACACGGCCTCTTCTCCTCAATATATTATTTTGTTATAAAAATTATATCTCAGAAGAATAATCAATTCAAGACAAAAAAAAATATACAGCGATTACTTTCGAATGAGAATTTTACCTATTCCACAACCCAAGATCCCCGGTAACGTACTTTTGAGAATTAATTGTAAATTATATGAATAATTCGGGATATATACAGTTTTATTTACTCATATTTCTACATTTTAAACGAGCTACGACGTGTTGCGTGTCTGATCTGTGAAGTTCACAGATTATTAATGATCGATTTAAAAGAGACAGATAAACCCGAAGACCCGGGTTTTTAAACGGCAGAACCGCTTTATTTGACAAAGCGAAAACCCAGGAATCCCAACATTTTGAAAACCGGGAAAAACCGGTTCGTAGTTGTATGATGATGAAAATATGATTCACGTCTGTAAGACGAAAGTAGTTAAATAAAATATAAATAAATATTTCTCTCTCTCCCAGCAACGCACATCCTAAAGGTCGTGGCTCACTTGACAAGCACCGCACCAGCACCGCTCCAACCCAGCAATTTAATTGTCATTCCAATTAGAGCATTAAATCGTGTGTCGCATAACATATTTTTTAATGCCGATATGAAAAAGCTTACGGCGCGCGGCGGGTGGTCTACGCGCTTGCCTCTACCATACGCCTCGCCTCGCGGGCGGCGCGGCGTCCGTGCGCCGCAAGCGAGGTGACCGCGCGCGGACGCCGAGTAGCCGCGAAACAACGTCATTGCGCCGTCGTGCTTCTCCACGTCGTGGGTACTCTTTGTTTAATGTATGGCCAGTTACAAATTTAGTTAGAAAGCCCACGACACTAAACCTAGTTCGGTTAGACTCCCAGATAATATCTGTATATAAAGGGTGTAAAACACTTCTTCACGAAGCCGAACGGCACTTGTTCTCCCCATCATTGCGATAATTGTTTTGTTCTACACCATACCTGGGAACCTTCTAGTTACAGAGATATGGGGGGTCACAGTTGACAAGTTTTTTTTTTAAATACATGTTTGCTTTGTAAGATGTTGACTTTTAACACCTCCACGACCCCCGTACTATTCAATCCATCCATCAGCACAATGTTTTAAGTGCGTTACTTGAGTTCTATTACAAAACATGGTTTTTAACCTCAAAAAAAAGTTGTTTCCCAGCAATATTTTTTGCGTAAAGTTACTGAGTTTGATGTACAGAATGCTTGGTTAACGGCTTTGTGATGAGGTGGTTTACACCCTGTATAATTGGTCACGATGCTGCAATGCATAAACCTGGCGGCACTGTTTAAAAAACCATTACTATTATGATAAGACTCCCAAGTTATGTGAAATTCAGTACAAATCGAAAGCTTGTTGACACCCAAGTAGCACAAACTAGTTGCTTAAGAGCTCTGGAGCCAATCCGATTATTCCCAAAGGTGCTAAGCTCAAGTGCTAGAGCGTGCACTGCAGACCTTATGTAGCCGCTTTGAATCCCCGTCAACAAAATATAATTACTAGAGAAAATTCCCCAAAAGTACAATGCTATCTCCCGGACTATTACTACCAGCATGCGGTCTGCGAGCTTGCGCCTTGCGGACGGCGAGTGGACCACGCGCCGCAAGCGAGGGGACCGCGCGCCGCAAGCGAGGTGACCGCGCGCCGCAAGCGAGGCGACCGCGCGCCGCAAGCGAAGGGACTGCGTGCTTACACCTCGCTTGCGGCGCGCCCCGTAGCCTATATTCGAGGCGACGCCGGTCAGGAGCTGTGCTGGTGCGGTGCTTGTCAAGTGTGCCACGGCCTTATCCGTTATGTCTAGAAGCAAAATGTGAAAACACGTGTAGGGTATTAGGAAGCGTACCCAATTAAAAAGGCGAACAAGGAAAGCATACCACTTGTTTACTGCCACGATGGGGAATTTTTTTATAGTACGAGGGCGGATTGATTGATTATTATATAATCTTAAAATCATAAAATAAAAATGTGCCGGACGGGCGGGATCGCTAGACGCGGGGATGTATGCGTGCTTGCCTGACGCTCTGTCTACTCTAACAGACGTTCTGCCTATACTGTAACTGTACACACATAATCTTCGAACCTAGACGGCGCTGACGTCCTACACCTGTCGGTTCAGACAACCTCAGTCGTTTCCTATCAGGGGGAAGGGTTACTGGGAATGAGAACACTGATAAACTTTCATAACTTTTCAGGAAGCGATTTGATATTTCTTCATGACTTTCGCGCACTACTTTTTACTGCTTGATTTACTCACATTATAATATAATATTTGCCGTACTGATGACTACAATTCTAAGGAAATCTAGATTTACTAACGTACTAGAGTACTTGACTGTAACGAGAGCCGCAAATCGCTTCCTGATTTTTGGAATTTTTTTATTATGTATTTTCATTTGGATATTTACAAATATTTTCTGTTTTTACAATTCTGAACTTATATCTAATTATATTTTTAACGTTACATGGTGTGTACATAGTGTTATCTATCTACTAACACAAAAAACACACATATCTTTATTGAAATTAAAGAAATATAGATAAATTAGTACAGAACTTTCTAAAACTGGGACGGTTGAAGGATCTTTCAGGATAATTTACACGAAAACCGGAGTTGATGCTGTAAGTATATAGAGTGCCATATACAAGGGTGTTGTATGGCCTATGTGAATCTACTATTTACTTTTATGTATCTATATTATCCAGCCTGTAATGTTCCTTCAACTGTCAGTATGATAGACCAAATTTACATGCTATGAACACAGATAGGCGCGTTAGACTGTCATATCCTCGACAAGTGGCTTCCCTGAAGGGCTATGTTAATACTACAAAACTATATCCAGGCCTAGGTCGCAACACTAGGCTACTTGGATCTCGATAATACTACGTTTTAACTAAATAAAATGCCACTTTCGAGGTGATATGAGTTTAACGCTTACTGTTCGGTTCATTTACTAAATCTAATCACTGACGCGTTTGTTTATTTCGTCACTGTTATTGCCCATGTATCACTGACTCTACACTATCTTTGTAAGAAACTATATACACTTGTTTTGGTGACGTTCGTCGCGAACAAAAAACATGTTCAACCATATTTACAAAAACTACCCCTCTTATCGGAGGTTAGACAAGTGGGTATGTAACAGATCATTCCAGCACGGTTTAGAAATTTAAATCTTGGCACAAATAATTCAATACGAACATAATAAGACCCTTATAATTCTCGAAGGGCGCTGATTTCATAGGGGACAGTACAAATTCCGCGCAGACGAAATCGCGGGCCGAGTGCTAGTACTATGTATGTATGTAGAGATGAAGTCTGCATTAAGGCTTCGACAGCAGTAGCCGCCGGGAAATCCTAAAGGACTCACGGCTTTTAAAACGATCAAATCGGGTGCCACTTGGAAAATGATCATTAAAAGATGAATTGAGTGAAAAAAAAGCTTTCTTATATTTTAGAAAAATGAATAGATTCTACAAAAAGGCGTCTAGACAGCGCATAAAGAGTCATTTTAATGAGCTATTCGTAAAAAAAATACCTATTAGTAGTTTGTAAACGAAATTATTAATATAAAATGAGCAAGTGGGACTCCCAGTGATATAGAAACTAACTGTGTTGCAACTACAAAGTAACGTAAGGAAGAAAAGTTAAGTGTCACTAATGAGAGATTGGAGGGTCGGAAAAAAAATATAATGACAATTTTCCTCATAAATTCTTTTGTTCGCGTATCTTGCTAAATTTTATTCACAATCTAGGTGTTCTGGGTGGTAATATGGTTATGTGGTGCTGTGTGTGGTGGTAATAGTTGGTAAATGAGGGTCACATGGCATGATTATTGAGCCGACCCGGGATCCTGATTCAGCGATGATAGTTGCTGGACAGAGTTTGTCGATAACTAGAGTACAATTAACGCTGTAAGTATACCTATGTGGATAATTTATTCAGATCGGTTTTGGTACTCGTAACACTTGAAACCCCAACACGTGTTGTAAGCAGAAGTTTGGTTGAGTTTTATAGGTAATCCTATTTTTAATTCATCTCAGTGTTTCGACCAGTTATTAGAAACGTAGGTAAGTTAGATTGTATTTTTAAACAATGACCAGTGATAACAAAAGGGTTTTCAAAGAAGATTCATAAAAAAAATGGTTGTCTATCAAGTCGGATTACGGGCGATAATTTTACGTGATAATTTTCTCATTTTCACCCCCTTAATATTGATATTCTAACAATCCGTTGCGTTAGCTTTCAACCTTTTGATGTTGGAAGTTAACGCAACCTTTTTATAATGTCTGGAGTTCAGAAGAGACTATGACCTCTGAGTTTATTTTTTCTCAGAATAGTCATTTACGAAACTCCGGCCCTATCTACTTAGTTACAAAATAAACATCATTTTATCATTAACCTTACGCCTAGATAATAAATTATGTGATTTTTACTTCGTAAATTAACGACTTTCCGTACGTAACTACACCCGTTCCCTTTTTTATCCCTTTGGGGGAGGAATGATTAAAAACGCACAAACACGTATAAATTAATTTTTGGTCGTCAGAAAAAATAAAACTTTAAGAGCCTAACTCTAAAACTGACGGACTTTGATACAAACTTTCATCCCCAACTCCTTAGTGGTTGAATTTTGAAAAATTGTCTACATTGATAAGGGAAAAAGGTGTGCAAAATATCAGTTTTCTAGGTGGAAGAGTTTGGGCTGGCCGTTGATGGTGTTTATCGATTTATAAGACGTTATCTCGCCATAAAAAACACGTTGCGAGATACAAAAGAGTTAATAAGAGACCAACGCTTTCTTAAGGTGCAGGTACGAATGACCAGCATTCAGATTTAAATACTTTGGAAATATTATAGGGAGAGGCCTTTGTCTATTTATGGGATGAAAAGGCTAACAGTAACAATCATTTCGTATATATGTACTGTAACAATATTCACGAAATCGAAACAGTTAATTTAAATTAAACCCTTTGAAGCTTCGTATTTAGGCGATTTCGTTTTGTGGAATCACAACCTTGCACTTAATATAAAATAACACCGGGCAACGCTACTCTGCGTTATGAATGTGATAAAACAGTGACTTTCAATCAAGACGCGGATGTGTTGGTATAACTGAAACATCGCTGATCGAATTTTACTTCGTCTAGGCCGGAAAATGGCCATGTTTTCGAAAATTTTAATGGGTACTTAATACATTCTTAGTATGGCAAAAATAATGACACTAGTCACAGTACAGAGCTTCTATTAAAAAAATAGTCTCTTTTGTACTACTCCAACAATGAAACTAATAATAGTCCAGTCGGCAGGTTAAAATTAAGGGACTGTTTTCGGGTTTTCACGTATATCTTGTATACCATGCATTTTTCAGGAAAACGTAGAAAAACAAGTTAGGCATTTAATTTTAAGTTCAAAGAGGGAACAAATTTCTCAAAACGTCAAAGGAACGAAAAAATATTCAAAATAATACGATGCAAGTGTAAAGCTACAAGAAAACAGGATTCCGGTGTCCTAATGGTGTGCAAGCACTTTACCGGCACTGCTTGTGAATATTCGACCAAAACAGACTTCAATGAAGATGATACAGACGAAGATTGTGAGGACCAGCACATCTTATTTAATTCTGCCACTTGCTCCAAGACGATCAAGGCAGGCGGAGACATTTTTATAATCCTCTGCCTAGCCGTTTCCCAACTATGTTAGAGTCGGTTTCCATTACTGTTATGTATTAATTATGTGGGTATTTGGAATCTTTCTTAACAAATAAGGTAATTATAAGTACTTACTTTCAGTTTGTCAATCAAGTACTGTGCTACCTAGTGTGTGCTGAGAATAAAACAAATGTTACTTAATGCTTGTTTTATTGAACATAATAGTGGCGGCAAGGACTAAAAGTAATTAAAATGGAGTGCAGAGCAGTTAAATACAAAGAATTTGATGCACAAACAGACAATTGGGAAAATAACATGGACAGGTTAAAATGTTGCTTTGAAGCAAATGGCATCGTGTTGGACTCATTAAAAAGGGCTATTTATACAATATGCGGATCTCAAGTGTTTGATACCCCTCTGGCGCTCATTACGCCTAAACAATCTAGTGATGTGACATTCAATGATGATGATGTGAAATCGTATCAGTGATAACAAAACATTATAGTCCGAAACCTAACGAAATTTCAATGTCTTACAAATTTTATAAACGCGATCAAAAATAAAGTGAATCTGCTGCGGAGTACATAGCGCAGCTCAGAAAAATAAGTGCAGATTGCAATTTTTCAGACTTGGAACGTATGCTACGCGACAGACTCGTGTGCGGCCTGCCTTAAAGAAAGACAACTTATGATAATGTCGTTCAAGCTATGCTATCTTCAGAGAGTGCGGGGAGATGTGTTCGTATGATTCAAAATGCTAACCCTGGGAATGTCGCACATGAAACCAATATAACAGCGACTACTTCAACAACAGCGGCAGAGCTTGAGCCTATGGATATCAACGCAGTAAAGTCTAACAGTGATTCTCGACTGTGTTACCGGTGTGGTGACCGCCACGGAGAAGAATGTCGATTTGCTAAAGCTACGTGCCTATACTACAAGAAAATAGGACAAATAGAAAAGATATGTATTGCTAAGAAAAAAGGGTCAAAAAATCAAGTCAATCATACCCATAATGACGACGTAGATATTCAATTGAATGGTATTTACTACGAGCTAGACCGCATGCCGGTGACGATGCAGGTGGACTCCGGTGCTAGAGTCTCGCTGGTAAACGAAAGTACGTGGAGGAGGCTACGATTAGCGCGGTCACGAGATGCCGCCACTCTTCGCGCCGCGCCGGCCAACCTACATGCTTGGACGGCGACTCCCATATGTCTGCTTGGCCAGACAACTGTGCAAGTAACGGTTAGAGACATTAAGTGTGTTTTAAATGTTCTATTAGCTCGAGGGTTGTCACATCATGAGAATTTAAAAAAAGTATAAATGACTATATTTTAATAAAAAAAGAGTTATTGATTTGTAAACTTTAGTGATAAATGGACACCAAAATAAATAAAATGCGAAATTCTCCATTTTATTACAATCATAACTAAATATGTGGAATTAAAAAAAAAATCGTACTGCGTAAAAAATAACTAAGAACTTTAAATAAAAACTGAAACGAAAAAAATAAATAATACATTTTATTAAGTACGGAACTGTCGGGTTTTTTTTTAAAAGCACGACTTCCTACTAGTTACATATTTTCTTGATTCATTGGTTCAATAGCATTTAGAAAAGTATCAATTAAATGCTGCCCGATTTCTCACAATTAGCTGTTTATGTTGGAGAAGTGGAAAATTTCCTAAAAACACTTGCAAAGTTCGATGATTTTTTTAAACCTCTGTTCCAACCACTCATTATAATTATGTATCAGGCAGGCAGTTGAAACAACTAATGGCGTATGATAATATCTTTGTCTAGTCGATTTTTGTTTAAATTGGTTTATATTTTACGCTCATACTACAACTTCTGGGACTGATCCATGAATGTACTTGCACACGTTTAAATACTTATAAAAAGTTTCATTACTTTGAAAAGTGCTCCAAAAGTAAGACTATCATTAGGTACCTTATTGCACAAGTTTTGTCATACTTTCGTCAATTTAATCACAACAATTACGATAGACTTTTATTTACCAGCTAAAATGAACTCTTTGAATTTTAGATTATATTTTATTCACTGAGAATAAAAATATAATTTGAAATTCAGAGGAAAAATTGCGCATCACAAATGGTATTCGCTATGCACTAAATTATTATGCCGGTTAACTTGTAGCGGGTAACACAGGAACCGAGAGAAAAACAAAAAGAGTCAAAGTTCTGTCAGAACTCGATCTCAAAAATAAACAATGCATAAAAAACTCACCGGATCCTGATCGCGTTGCATGTCGAGGTTGTGGTTTTCAATAATATGCTCCAATTCTTGAAGTAAACTCTGACTGAAGTCTGTTGAGCTTTTCTGTAATAACGTACACAAATCAGAAAAACTGCAATGGTCAGGGTATGCAGCCAAAGCGACCTCAGCGATGCCACCGACGAAGCCGCGGAGGTGGTGAGGTATTGGGCCAAAATTTATATTTCTACCAGCGACACAAAGAAGACAAGACCACCACACAGAACTGTAGAAGTCGAACTAAACGCTTGATATCTTTCAAACACGGACAGGCGTATCCCACGCGCAAAGGTATAAAAATATATAAGTATGCTAACAAAAAAATACAGTAGTATTTTCATAAAATGATGATTTATGGGAGAAACTTTTGACTTGAAGTGGTTGGTATGGAGTCAGTGAAACAATCTTGACACCTGGGCCTACTAAGTATTAAGTCCTGGATTCGATTCCCAGATCGGGCAGTGTAATTGGATTTTTCCGTCAGGAACTTCTCAGTAGCAGCCACAGACTCTGGCTTTGTGCCTGGATGATATCAATTAGCTTACCGGCTTATAAATAAGCTTATCATTCAGTACAGTCATGAGCAAAGATTTGTTTACAGAAACAAAATTGAAACGCTATTTCTCGAGAAATATCAATTAAAACTTTAAAATAAGACCTATTTCATAATAGTAAACATAGGTAGTGTTAAAGCGTGATTGAGTTAGAAAACAATTATATTATGCAGATAACTAAGTACAGCCAGTACCGACAGGAAAATGATGATAAAGATATTGGAGTTATAAAAGTGGTACTTACTAGGGCGTCTACATTATCCGGCTTCGGCACGAAACGATCGGGTCTACCGAGAGTCGCGCTCGTGTCCTGCAACAAAACAAATTCATTATCATACAACCTGTTTAGGTAAAAAAATTAAAAAAAGCACATTTGTTTGCGTTATTTGTTTCATCACCACTGCTCTCACAAACGGTGAAGGAAAACATCATGAGGAAACCGGCCTGTCATGCATGATGATGATAAATAAGTAGTATGGCTGAAAAGTGGTCGATTGACAGTGAGCGCAGTGGTACACAAGAATGATTTATACAGCTTCATCTAAGGATGTTCAGCAATTATTTATAGAAAGAAAAATACGAGAAAATCTTGCTCAAAGGGAAATGTCGATTACAAAGTATTTCCAGTAAATACTAAGTGGGTTGGTTCGAAGTTTAAAGTTCTTAAACGGGCGACGTAAATTTCCACAGATAAAAGCTGTAATTACTATAATAACAGATAGTAGGTATATTTTCACTTGAAATAACGTTCACATCATATAATTTTCATATGCTATAAAACAAATAACCTAATATCATGATCGAATGTTACATGTCATAAAAACTGCTTTTACTCTTATAAAATTTAGTAAAACGTTCATTTCAAATAATTTTCAATTTGTATAGTGCTGTTTTAATATAACGTTTAGTTGACCTAATTTTCATATTTAGTAATTTTCAGCCAAATTTCTGTAATGAATAAGTGCGCGCTAATGGTCACTGTTATAGCCTTAACCTAACCCAGATGATTCACTTACAATAGAGGTGATCTGGCACTCGAGAGGTTCCGGGGGGGGGGGGGGGAAGTGGCAAGCATTTATAGTCCAGTAAGTTTTTGGAAAAATCTAGAACACATAGTAACTACTATTTTCGTTTCAAATGATATTAAAGGTTACTATAGATTTTAAATAATAAAATAACTAACTATTATACTACTAAACTGAATGTCATTCTCTTGCCCTTTTTTTTTTAGGTATCCCCATTTATTTGGGGACGGCGCAGCATGTCTTCTTCTTCCATACTCCTCTATTTTTCGTCATCTACTAAACTGAATATTAGTTCAAATGTGCAATATAGAAAATGTTAATTAAACCGTATAAAATTGGATAAACTGAAATCATAACAATAATTAGTTTTTTCATTTCATCGTTATACTTTAAAAAAGTATATGAAATGAAATTAGGCCACGTGAACGTTAGAACTTTTGTTATTATATCAAATGGTACCCGTTCAATATACAGTCGACCCATCTATTTGGTTTACATAATTATTACACCACGCTGCGTTCCAAAACGGGCATAGTGGACGTTGGCATGAAGGCTGCTAGGCCAAAATGGGATTGGGCGGGTCACGTCAGTCACATGCGCGATGACCGCTGGGCAAAGGTCTCCACACGATGGTTGCCGGAAGACGGACAGCGCCGCCGAGGCCGACCCAGAAAAAGGTGGCAAGACGATTTGAACGCGCATCACGAGGGTTGGTCCGAGGCGGCACAGGAGAGCACATGGAAGGAATTGGGGGGATTTGCCCAGCAGTGGGACAGTACAGGCTAACTAAAAGAAATAAAAAAATATTACATGTGTCCGTGAAGTCGAACATATGCACACAAACACGTCATAAAACGAGGGAGCGCTGAGCAAAAAAAAACTTGCGTGGCCGATTCAATGATTTAATGCAAACTGGCTCCAAATATTATACATTAAACGTTCGAACGAGTAAAATATTGTTGCTTACGAGTTTTTTTTTTTTTGACAAAGACAAAGTTTTTAGTCGGTTAGGTGCGGGCTTGTATACTCACGCAGCTACTGATGCAGCTCCAGGGCAGGGAGTTGAAGGCGTTGGAGATGTCGAGAGACACCACCAAGGCAACCCCACCCCGGGATATTGCATCCCCTGTCGTGAGGGCTCTCACGCGCATGATGGCGTCCACTGTAGAGCGCCCCTTGCGGAAAACAAACTGGTTCTCCGCAAGATTCGGCCCCATCCTCTCAAGGTGCTCGGCGAGGCAGTTTCTCTCTCAAAGAGCTTGCCCACCTCGTCGAGCAACACGATGGGCCGAAATGCGGACGGAGAGTCCGCTGGGCGCCCCGGCTTCTGAATGAGGACCAGCTTCCCCGTCTTCCAACGAAGCGGGAACTGGCCTCTCTCCAAGCATGCGCTTAGGAGCCCTTCCAGTCGGGGCCCGAGAGCCTCCGCATACGAAGCCAGGACCCAGGCTTTGCCAGTCAAGCCATCGGGTCCCGGGGCGGTATTTTTGGCCTTAAGCCTACCTACCGCCACTCTCAGGTCTACCCCAGTCACTTCCGGAGTGTCATCGTCGTCATTTGGCGGTGCCGGAGCCATAGGCGGGGGCGGATGTTCTCCCCGCGAAGGGGACAGAGCGCTCACCACGTCCTCCACAAGCTCAGACCGGAGACTGCGTCAGCGGGGGGCGGGCCAGGTGCGGAGTTTATTCCGCACCATCTTGTAAGGTCGATAGTCTCCAGCATCTCCAAGCGGGCCAGTTCCCTGGCCCGCAGGACACTGAACTACTACTACACCACCGCACGATACTGAACTTCATGTAGAGTTTTGGAAAGTTGTGCAGATTAAGCGGACCTTGAGTCTAGCCTCAAAATAGAAGTCTATTCATATACTTTCTAAAACAGACACATTTTTCTGCCGATAGGTGTTCATTAGTGATTTAAAGAGGAGCTACGCCGTCAGTCCTATTGGCGTAGCAGGGTCTACGAAAAAACTAATTGATTTTGTTTTCCATTGAGGTAATTGAAAAATTGCACGTTTTCAAGGATGCATTTCTTTGAACTCTGGACGTCTGTACGTAGTCTGTGCGTGAAAAATACCAACACAATTAATAGCTTTTAAGAAATGATAAGTATTGAATAGTGAATGTTTTATTCATTCGGTTACAGAGTTGGTATTATAAAATGGCCAGTCGTTCTGATGAAGATAAAATACTATTCGCGAAAGGAAAACAATCAACTTAAAATAAATTTAGGTGTAGATGAGGTTTAATTTATGATAAACCACGAAGAGGCGAAAGCAGTGATCTGCTTTTAAAACACGTTTTCATGAATTCAGCTGCAGCTGCTGAAATTATTAACTAAAAACTTGATCGACCGCTGTTTCATTATTTTACAAGTTTTGTATCTGGTTAAAATCTACATGTATATAGGGATAAGCTGTAGAGACCGCACGACTTTAATTTGTTTATGATCATCCGTGGTATAATCTTCCTGCTTCCGTCCACAAAGTACTTCTTCGTGGTCCGGAGATTATTCAAAATTTTCGGGAACATTCTGGCGATGCAGCCAAAACTAACAACAAAAATATCAAGGTCAACATTTTTCGAAAAATGTCACGGGATTTAACAAAGTAAACTCATGCTTAGTTCCTCAAAAGTAAAAGAGCTTATAATTATACAAGTGACGTGCTAGACCTAATAGGTACAGGTGTAGTTTATTATAGTGTAACATTAATTTTGATAACGTAGGGGAAAGCAGGTAGGATTCGTACAATTTTTATTCTTAACCGTATAAACGAAATACTATTAACTATTTTAAAATACTTTTGATGTCTCTAGGTACCCTATATATCTAGCTCTAAAAATAGTGTAGTGTTGTCTTAATACTATTCAGCATGGCGAAGCTACGGTTACTTTTCTAAAACATGGAAAACGTACGAAACTACCCCACACGTGTGGTAGATTCGTACACAGCATTGGGAGCATTCGTACATAGTGGGGAACCTCCGTACAGTCAATGAAAATGCCATTTTACAAATGTAATATAAACGTTTATTGAGATCAAAGTAAGCAGTAATCAGTCTTATGTAATACCAATTAACAATTTTTATTTTTTTTCAAAACTTATAAACTTCTAATCCATACAAAGGAGATGTATGATTTTGGGCTACCACTATGTACACTACATGGATAAATAGGAAAAAAATAGGGGTATTCCATAAAAATATTAATAAATTAATTTGAAGAGGGGTACAGGCGTACATAAATGTAGTTTTCGAATAAGACAACCCTCCCTATCTTAGGGCAGCCGTGACAGTTGTGTGACATGAACTTTGACGACTTTGACGGTTTTAAGAAGTGACATCTTTGTTTGTCTTTGCTTTGAGTTAGGATTGGATCCAATCAAATGTCATTGTCAAAATGACATTGTTTGCATACTGCTCCTCTGCTCCGCCATGTTTAATTTTATGTTGTGTTGCTCTCCTTGACCACGCTCATTTGAATTTACATGGAAACGAAGTGAAATTTAAGAAAATAACAATGAAAAACGGTTACTATATTATACAGCAATATTTAAATATAGTGTACATGGTGCTGCTGGCCCAGGCTCCATACATTTCTGGAACATCTCCTTTATACAAACAAATTAACACATTCAAAATAATAAAGGAATTCAAAAATCAACAAAATTTTAACGAAATCAACACTTGATTTGACGTTTGGAACTAAAACACACACAGCTGTGTATTATTCTCTCTATTGACAGTTGCTTGCTTATGAAATTTTGAAATACGACTTTCTAAAGTTGATGGCTTGACACCATATTTTTGTGCAGATTTCCTTAATGATGAAGTGTTATCCAAAATTTCTTTCAGGCAGACTTCATTGGATCTTCATCTACTTCTCCTGTCCTTGTCCCCTTTTTTATGTATATTCGCGGCATGGTTCTGTAACAACACTTTAGTTAGGTATTAATGGTTTTGCTGGCACAATGGAAAGAATGGGGAGCATTCGTACAGTACGAATCTACCCCATTCATAGCTGCACGAAGGTACCCCAACCAGAGAAATTCACAATAAAAATAAAAATAAAAATAACTGTAACAGTTAGCCTAAAATGACTATTGACGTAATAAACTACGTAATCACTACATAAAATAAATTGAATTATTTTAACAGCTCGACCAAGACTGATAACAACTAAACGTGTTCAAAAGTGAATATGAAAAATACTTACCGAGAGCGAAAACATATATCGACTCGTCACTTTGAAGCCGGCGGCCGCACTGACCCGCCATCTCGCGGTTCACACATGCGTGTGAGTTAGCGTCACGCACACAAACATCAACGCGGCAACGTATTGGATAGTGTAGATATGACTACTGTACGAACGCTCCCGCTGTACGAAGCCTACCTGCTTTCCCCTATGTATAAGATTTCGATATCAGTCATTTTGCAACTTGTTAATAGCCTTAAGTTGAGATAGTCGTATATTTTGTTGATTCAAATATTTTTTTATTACTTTTTAATACTTTTTTTTAACTAGTTAGCCATACTTAATCCTACATTAATATTCAAAAATAAATGAATGTAAAAGAGAATTATTTCCTTTGCAATGTATTGATATTTCAATATGATACACATATTATTTTGTGAGTGAATACTAAAGTAGATATTGTCAGATTATATTATTTTAAAACTAAAATGCACAATAAACCAGCGCCATTGAAGATTCAAGTATTTATTTTATTTACCGCCCTTGTTCGACCGGTAAACCAACGACGGTTTGAACTCACGACTACTCGTTCACTAATCAAATGCGATAACCATTGTGCCAAGATTGTTATAGTAACACATTGTAATAGTATATTTTATAACGAGGGACTAAACGGAGCCATAATATACCCGAGGTGATTTGATTCCCGAGCTTGCGAGGGAGTCATTGAAAGCGAGGGAATATTAAATTGGCGTTTAGTCTCGAGGTGCAAACTGTACCTACTCCTTACTTCGAGTGCGAGCAACAGAGGCATTGCACATACTTTGCAATGTATTACAATGTACAATGTATGTTTAATTCAGTAAATGAATGATTACTTTATATTGATATACGGTAATTGATGTACCATACGAACACTAATAAAAACAGTGCTCGCTCGTTTTAGTTAGTGTTTGTGTGCATAACTATGACTTCATCCACACATGTAAGATGTAAACTAAATATATGGGTCGACTGTACATGGCCATGAGAATTGGTTCGATAGATAAAGGTATTACAATAAACGTTTGTTTTTCCCTAATAAATACGTAAAAAATAAGGTAAATCGTGTCTAGCATAAATGTCGAACTTTCTCTGTTCTCACAGGCTTATAAGGTTTTTTTTATTATTATTTCAATTTTATCGTTACTATGCGAAGATGTCGGGGCGTAGACTGGAAGATGTTTATACTACACTCAATTGTATTTTAAGTAAATTAGTGTGTATGTAAGTAATGATTCAAAAAGCGGTACTCGTGGACCCGGTCCGTATTTTATGGAGGTTCCTTTCTCTGCCCTGACCACCGGTAGCATGGTCCCTTTTCTCGATACGGGGTGGCTACTTCGACCGAAAAATACGGAAAAAATACTTAATGAAATTTTACCTATACTTAACCCGATTCTCTTTTTTTTTAAAAGAGAATTAGGGTTCCGTGCAAAACTATTAAAACTGTTGACAAAATCGCATTCAAATATTTGTATAAAAATATACGTCGACGAAAGTCGCGCGGCAACAGCAAAAAAAAATGTCCATAATAATCTGGAACCTCTGGGTCTTCAATGATTGAATTCGCTCGATGTTTCAAACGACCTAGCCCACGTAAGCTTAGGTCAAAGGTATCGGTATTCTCTATAATAAATGTCAATCGTAATTATAATTAACTAATCCCTTTCGCGCAGTAAATATTCCATCATAAATTGATATCTTTAATCCTGTTAAGAGGCAAAGCGTTCTTACTTTGTGAGACTTACGAGTTATTTCTGTAAAGTACAGTGAAAGCTGGAGTCAAGGTTGCAAAAATGCGAGATAACAATAAAAATCTTGTTAGCTAAATTATATTATCTCTTATAATTTACGACGTAAACATGTTCCATAAATGTTGTTGTTGTTATTGAGATGCTGGTAAGTGGGTTTTTACTTCAAGTTCAATTTTGTCCTTACAATGATTTGATCCTGATTACGAAATTACTAGTTTTTAATTAAGTATGTTTGAGTTCCTTCCCCAAATAATAAAAACACTATTATCATCATCATCATCTGCCTAGCCTTTTCCCAACTATATTGGGGTCGGCTTCGAATCAAACCGGATGCAGCTGAATACCAATATTTAATATTGAGCGAATAATAAAAGCACTGTGTTCTTAGTATTTGCCTCTATACAAGTCATGACTGCACATCACGTAAAAAGATAGACGTGACGCCTGTGTGTGACGACACACGTCTACCCTATCACGACACGTGTCACTACGCCACTACGCCTGACGAGGCGTTTACCAACCAATCCCGCCCCCGTCGGCAATTTCCCTCGGCGCGTGTTGGATGAATTCTACCAATTTTTTACGGAATTAATGAGTAAGCTCAAAAACTGACCACTCCCCGGCGTGAAAGTGTCGCGCCGCGTGTGCCTTTTAAGGTGAACGCACAGTTATACGCGCCGAAAGATTTTTTCTCATCCGTATAACGTCTTCTATTCGTCCGATTCGACGCGAATAAGTTTGCGAGGCTTTATAGGATTTTAAACAAGTAATTAGAAATTTCGATTCTTTCGTGTCTTTCGGTTGATAAGTGTGCGCGATAATTGGAGTATGCGAGAGTCACCGATCCTAGTTAACGCATAATTCATCACATAATCTTTTAAAATATCAAAATCAAAAAGTGTTAAAGCGTTTCAACGACAGTGATTATGGTTTCACAAAAATAATAGTTCGCCCCGCTCAAAACAATCTACACGTAAATTATAAAGCGGAAAGATTTAATTTTTTTGTTAGTTTGTTACAATTGAATTTTACAAAGCTACATCTTTACCGAGTAACATAGTGCAGTACCGAGTTGTTGAAGAAATATGTGATCCGCCATTTTGTGGCGGCGGCCATCTTGGACCGATTTCCATCAAACATAGCTAAAAACACTTCCGACTAATTCAACTTTCGAACAAAAAACAAAATCAAAATCGGTTCACCCGCTCGGCAGCTATGATGCCACAGACACACACACGCACACACACAAACTTATAACACCCCGTCGTTTTTGCGTCGGGGGTTAAAAACAGATTTATAGTAAGATCAACACGAGTTTAGTGTAATCATAATAACAAAAACGTCACGTTTATATTCACTTGATTTCACATTACAAACCTCCAATGCAGCCAAACAATAAATAATAGGAACACACTAATTGGTCTATTACATGGAAGCAAAGATAATTTACTGCCACCACCGAAAGAAGAAGATACCGACTGGGTTGGTATTACAATGACACAGAATGTGAAATTCACTTATTGCGTATTGTCTTCAGTGAACCTTCCAACATAAACAAACTGAATGCAATGTTCATATTTCGAGGCGCGCGGCGCGGCGGAGGCGGCGCCTCGTTACGCTCTCTCACTCTGACACCTGGTTAGGCACTGCACACGAGAAATTGGACCACAAGGGAAGCGCCAACTTCCAAATAAAAAAAAGAATCATCAAAATTCTCACCCAGTCAAAAGTTCTAAAAATCACGAAACAAAAAAGTACAGTCGAATGTTATGAAAGTCGCTTCAAAAACACGTGTTGTGGGAAAAATAGCAAATATGGAAAAATATAAATACATTGCAGTAATATGAAAAAGACGAGACAAGACTTGAATTAGATTTCTTTCGAAATAAACCCTAAGGATAGCTCTCTAACCTTCGAAACAACAATTTGGAATAGTATTGTAAAATCAGTAACTTACAGTGCTGTTCCCGACTTGATCTTTTTTCTTGGTTTGAGGAGGCCTCCCGACGAGTTGCCGTATCAAGAGCGATATGAAACTGGTTGCAATGTGAAATGACGGAGCCCTGCCCCACGCAGCCTGCGGTGGTTCGATAACGTGCTATTGCGCCGACGCTGAAGCGTATGCCTGTAGTGCTACGCAGAGGCCGCCTACTACCACCAACAACCTTACCCCACAGACATTTCTCAGAATTTACTAATTGCTGTTCTTCGAAAATGCGTTACGGTAGCAGGGAAACAGTATTCAAAGTTAATTATACATTGTGTACATTTGTGGGAAGTAGGATTCCTGTTTCCGCAAACATATTACGTTTATTATTTTGTATTCAGTATACAATACTATTCAAAAACCATATTTTGTTTTCCATCAGGCGTACAAAACGTTAATATTACATCACTAGCTGACCCGCGCAACTTCGTCTGCGTCACCTCACCTAAGAGAAAGAGAGGGTTACAGAGAGTGGGTCCTAAGCACCTATTATACAATTTTCACAGAGCACATCACACACATCCTTCCGCATAATGAAAATGCGCGCCCGGCACATGATCATTATTTTGCTGCGGAGTTATTTAAAACGGTGTATCTCCTAAGATATGCATTGAAGTCAATTTACGTACCCAAGGGCAATTTTGCTCAAAATCAAATACTTGTGATTAACAACGTATTTATTTGAATAAGAATAAATTACCATGTTTACAAAAACAGCTTTAAAGGCTTCTATTGACAGCTTTACATCTTCATACTTAGACACTCGATGACCGTAATACTCTGCAGTTCTCATCAAGGTGCATTAAATGAACCGCAACACGATAAAGCTGCTGTAAACCGTTGCGGACCTCTTACAACTGCTTACCATTTAAAATTTCAAACTCTACGTCCCTACGCTATGACGCCGGAGTGCACAACCTCTTCAAGGCTTAGAATCCTTCAAACGCGGTATTAATATTTTACGGTGACTTTCGAGACATTCCAATTATAAAGAGTATTTGCAATTTTGTACCAAATTTTTATGTGAGTTCAACCTTTTTGGAATAAAATCGGAATGGGTTTTAGTTTATATCAAAATCTCGAAGGAGTATTGATATCAAATTCGAAACAAATCACCACCAAAATAACTTTCTACCCATTTTTAACCCCGTTAGGGGATGAATTTCAATGCAATATGAAACGCGTCCATCAATCCTGTTAATATTGTTGATTGCAAAGTTTGAAGTAGAATGGACCAAGGAATCACATTTTCCCATACAATCTTTGCCCCCCCTTTTCACCTCTTTAGGGGAATAATTTCAAATTTTTTTCTCATCGTTTGCCTACGTTATACAAAAAATACACCCTCCAAGTGTCAGGTTTCTAGAATCTGCGGTTTAGGCTGTGCGTTGATTCATCATGCTGGATGTTTTTTTTTTAAATGCTGAAACAGGTTTTTCTTTATTTAGATAGTACTTTTAGGACAAAGCATTTTTTATTTGTAGATAGTAGGATTTGTACTCGTTTGTAATGTATTTGTAACTTTTCCGGCTTTATGTCTTATGTAAAATAAAAAATAATGATTGGCATCAATAAAATGTTTTGTGTAAAATAGCAATTTTCTGGCTAACTATTTCCCCTATACTGCCCCGCTTAAAATGTAGTTTTTTTGCGATTTCTGACTTTTTGAGTACTCTAACCTGGGTTGGTTTGGAAGAACTTCTTGATTAGTGTCGGAAAGAAGATCGATTGGCATCAAAAAATTGTTTTATGTAAAATGGCAATTTTCTTGCTAACTGTACTTTATTTTTTAATTCAATCTGTGAATGGGGATAAACATTTTGTGAAAAAATTACGGATTGTTACCTATGACCATTTTTGTATAGCTGCAGCTCCCCTTATTGCCCCGTTTACCGTTTCCACCCTGTATTACCAACTACTTATACCAAGGAGCGCCGATTTCCTTGAGTTTCGCTATTTTGGGCGTATTCACTTCAAAAATCAAATTTCAAGAAAATTGCGAAATTACATTTAAGTACCTGTATAAGATTTTAAGTATTTACAGCAAATTTTAAAGGTTTCCACTTCAATGGATTTTATTCTATAGGTGTAAAAAGTTAATTAATTTTGAACACAAAACCCTCTTTTTTACGTCTCTGGATGTTTTTATTAAAAAATACTGAAAAAGGTATTTCTTTAGTTTTAATAATAAGTATTTACTCTAAGTTTCATGAATCTAGAACAATCTGAATTTTTTTTTCATACAAACTATACCCCCTCTTATCACCCCCTTTTTCCAAAATTTTCCATAATTTCTATAGCCTAAATGTTATTCTGAGTTTATTTCAATAGATTGGTGAAGTTTTCATCAAAATCCGTCCAGCAGTTTTTACGTGATGCGCGGTCAAACAACAAACAAACAAACACGAATATTAAAAATGGATGTTCAGTTAAGTACTTATTTTAAGTCACACTGATCGGTTTTTTTTTAAATCTTCAATGTACAGATTTTGTGGTCTCAACGATTTTATTATTATATGTATATGTCACCGTAAAATTGTCAAACACGTTATATTACAATATAACGTGTTTCTCTCTAGCGATATTGTAATATCTGGAATTATTGTCAACTGAACATACGGAAGCATTTCACGAAAAATAATGCGTTTTGAGCAGTTCATTTGACAATATTTCGAGCTTTTACAATATCGCTAGAGATATTACAATATAACGTATTTGACAATTTTACGGTGACATATAGATATATAGATAACGTTACGTAGGAAAGCATGCGACATCAAAAACGTGGAGCGGATTATTTTTAACCTCCGACATAAACACGACGCGACGGGGTGTTATAAGCCGAATATGATCTTTGTTTTGTTTTGTTTGAAAGGTGAATCAGTCGGGAGTGTTCTTAACTAAGTATGTTTGATAAAAATCAAACCAACCATTACCTAAACGCGCCCCAAAAGTGGTATTGTAAAATGGGGCTATTTGGGTTTTTGGGGGCTATTAGGTCCCATATAAAACAAAAGTTTATTTAATATTACCATCAGGATTTTTCAGTAGCGTCAAATCAAAGTTTTTCTAGACATCGTACAATTTCTTGTACCATACACCAACCAACAGTTATCCATATTTTTGTTCGAAGTTCTGGGTCATCCTAAATAGCCCCCAAAACCCAAATAGCCGAGTGGTAGAAGTTATTTGATGATTTCCCATCCGAAAAAAAGGGTTTGCCTAAAGCATAGTAGAACAATTGTTAAAAAAAACCCGAAATTATGACCCTATTTGTCGGGGGTTTTTTAATTTAATGTAACTTGCGGAGAACCTCAAGCGGCGTAAATAAAGTACCTTATTGGTAACTATATAAAGTAAATATATAAAGTCTAGGACCGTGGGGTCCGAGTGCTCACAGCCTTTTCAAGGATATTTCTAACGCTCAGTTGACACTTCCCGTGACCCTAGGGCTGGCTTTTACCTTGGCCAAAGGCTTAGCGTTGCCATTCAGCGTGGTAACGCTGCCAGTCTTTTGGGGACATTACCAGTTGACAGCGTAGTGGAGGAGTTTTAAAGTTTTTAGTTTCAAGTTTGTTAGTTTAGTTAATGTTAATAAATTGTAAATAATGTACATTTATATTACCTATTAAATAAAAAATATACTTGTTTAGTCAAAATCTTTTTTCCTCGTATTAAAATATTTCCTTTGAGTATGACCTACAAAAACTGTCACTTATTTATATAAATTTACAACGGGTGCGTAGTTAAATAAGGGTGAAGGAAATAAATTACACACTGTACAAAAGTTTTTCTTTTTATTTATACAATATTCTTCTTGATCTTCTTTCTGCACGACTCATAGTTCCTCTCGTGGACACACCGACGTTCTGCATCATGCTCATGCACTTTACATTACGTACTTACGTTCAAAATAGAAAAAAAAATACTTAAAACAACTAACTTGTGAAACACTAAAAATGTATGCAGTAAAAAAAGTTAATACTCCAAATAAATCACTTACAGATGCACATTTTTTTAAAATGAAAAGCACGGCCACTGCAACCAACATAATGTACCACGAACACAAAACAAGCGCACAGGGGACTTTAAATCGATGGAACTCGCACTCGCCGCCGGTACACTCGCGCCATCAGTCCTAAAAGATACATCAAAGTTCGCTTCCGCGGTAGGAAATTTACTTCAATGTGGTCGGATTAGTAGATGAACGTGTGCAAAAACAAATACTTAAATTAGAACAATGATTAATACTTAATTAAATAAAAGTTGTGTGTTAGTAGGATCGCGAGATGGCAGCACGAAGGAGCGACCGCAACGAACGAGGCGTTGCATGCGGCATCTCCACTGCGCTATGACTGGCTTAATATTTCGTTTTGATCGTACCATGTCGGTGTCTGTAATCTCGTGATATTCGTGGACCTCATCAGTTTTGGGCACGGCGCCGTTGTCGAACATGTGCGACCTGCCAAGCGTCGCACCGCGAACCTGTACGGAAAAATAATTCATTAACATGACTTTCTAAGTTTACGTAACTTTCATGTGTACGTTATCGATACCAGTTCGTGTGCTGTTCTGAGTGTAAATGTGTTTACAAATAAATAAAACTACGCTAGCAAGTTGCGTAATATTAAACCAAGTTTTTCAATTATTTTGATTGTGGTTGTTAGGCGTGGCTTGTAACACCTTTCTTTTTATTTGCGAAAGTTTTAGTTAGCGTGAATTTTTTTTTTATGTTAAATCGACTTCAAAATAAGTATTAAGGATTTTTTTTTTATTTTTTTTAAATCCGGTCGTACTTTGGATATTCCTGCATAAAAAAAATCTACTGTTCCCTACAATATGTTCGTTAATACGAAAATATTGTAGGGGCAGTAGATTTTTGGTTTTCGACAAAATGTATGGAATTGCTGGTTTATTTTTCACGATTCAGGGTTTGGTCCCATAGTATAAGTTGTTCACAATGACCGGTTGAAATTTATAGATATCGTCCGGAAACACGGTGTATATTAATAAAATAAGTGGCACCGAAAGTGCGGTGAGTTCAGAACTTTAGTCAAGGGCCAACATTTAAAGCCGACAGTACCAGTACCGGTATTAACCGCTCCATGTAAAATACTGGTATTCAGCTGCACCCAGTTAGACTGAAAGCCGACCCCAACATAGTTGGGAAATGGCCAGGCAGATGATGATGATGAATTTGTACCTATGTGTCACATTTAGGCCCGTATTAGTAAACGTAACCCTGTCCAAGATACCGCACTTGATATTAATGTTGAGATCCTGATCGTATTAATAAACGTGATTGTTTATGTTCTCAAGTTGCGGATTAGGTTTATCATCAACTGAGTGATGAACTGATTAATAAACGAAAATCGAACCTTAAGTATGTATATGTCACCGTAAAATTGTCAAATACGTTATATTGTAATATCTCTAGCGATATTGCAAAATCTCGAAATATTGGCAAACAAACATACTGCTTACAACAAAACGCATTATTTTTCGTAAAATGCATGCGATGGTAGTGGAGGGAAGGAGGGGTCCTCCTTGCCCAGTGGTACAACTTTCATGAAAAGATAATGTACCATTCCTGAGAAATACCGATTAATATAATCTAACCTTAAAACACTTTATATTCCCCTAAAAAGCGTAGTAGACGGAGCCCCGCTTCGCGGGGCCTTTATTTCCGAGTGCAGGGTTTAAAGGAACCTAACTAACCTAACGGGGGGGTGTCCCAAGTCCCGATTATGGGGACAGAGATACTTCCGTATGTTCAGTTGACAATAATTCGAGAGTTTACAATATCGCTAGAGAGGAACACGTTATATTGTAATATAACGTATTTGTCAATTTTACGGTGACATATACATTGAGCGCGGGTCCCCGAGATGCTATATCGTGAGTGCAGATAGTCCGTGACTTGAGGAGTGATTAGCGTGGCGCGAAAAATGAAGTTTGAAAATATTTTCGGGTTGTATTGATGCTTTTAATGATTGTACGAGTAACTGCATACGTGTTACTTGCATGATTCCGATGTTATCAACACACAGCATAGCTCTGACTCTTGAATTGCAAAAATGACTTAAAAAAAACATGAATTTCATAGGGTACTTAATTATGTATCTGTTCTGTGATTAAGTTAGTTAAAATTGCTGTAGGTACAGAAAAAGCTTGTCAGAACCTAGGTTTAATACAGCAAGTAAGTATTTCTACAAATCAAACACTTTTATTGTTTTGATGACAGTGTCTGTTCGTTCTAAACTAAATTATAACTTGAAACGGAGAATATTTAACAAACCAAAGGACAACTATGAATCGTGACTTAAAAAAAACAGGTTTAATGGCAAAGCGCAACTGTAACTTGCATTTTCCAAAAAAAAAAAAAAAACAAACCGCTGTGTTTAATACCTTATTACAAATGCCTTTGCTGGTCGACGGCTCCGACAGTGACCAGTGGTCGTTCCTCCTCAAGCTCCTTGCATTGTCACCTGTTAACACAAAGAGAACAAAAACGCGTTTATTTCATACTATATTTTTATTTTATAACTAGCTGACCCACGCAACTTCGTCTGCGTCACATAAGAGAGAAAAACGAACGGAAAAAATGGCTATTAAAAAATAAGGGTTGATCGTAGAAGGGTGAAAATTTAGGATTATATGTATTTTTGTATGTTGTATCATAACAAAATAAAAACTAAAAATTTTGTCTAAAAAATAAAAAAAAAAATTTAGGGGTGGACAACCCTTAACATATAGGGGGATGAAAAATAGATGTTGGCCGATTCTCAGACCTACTCAATATGCTCACAAAATTTCATGAGAATCGGTCAAGCCGTTTCGGAGGAGTATGGGAACGAAAACTGTGACACGAGAATTTTACGAGTATATATAATAACTATACATAAATACATATACACATGCCTATTTCCCTTTTGACAGAAACTACAGAAAGTCAGCTTTTTGCTTCATATGCTACGATCAATAACAGTATTAGATATTTATAACTATACATTTTAATTTTAGTGTGTCTCTCAGTAAGTGAATTAACTAGGTATGTAATTCTTATGAGAAACAAAGTTATTTTTAAACCTAAACTAGATTGTCTTTTTTAAACTTTCACGATCAGAACACTCAAACATCCCATCCCATCCCATCCCATCATCATACTTCAGCCTCCCCGCGACCACGGCTGGTGCAATCCCGTCGAAACGTCGGGATTAAATTAAAGGTAAATTCGCGATAAATACCCGTCTAAACTAGATTCCCGATCAGCGCTTCAAAAACTATTAGCGTTCATTTCGGTTCAGTTAACGTTGAAGTCATACATATAAAACCATACAGGTGCTTCGGTATTCATCGTACGCTTTACTTTGTAACTCGTAGAACTTTTCTACTTCAGCTCTTTTTTTTTTTTTTTTTTTAAGGATGGGAAATCATCAAATGCCCCCCCCCCCCCACTCTGGGCGGAGCGGGAGGGAGTGTCAGACTCTTACTGACTAAAAACCATCCATGTTCCTTCCTCGCCTTTTACGTTCCGGGGCCGCGGTATCACTTTCGAACAGGCCCGCAACCCCGGCAGGCTTCGGCCCTTGCAGGCCCCTCTCTTTTTGCTGACATCTCTTTGAGGCGCGCGTGGAACACGAACGCGCCGTCGACACGGCCTGTCGTCGTCGTTAGACGGCCGGACGGCTAGCTAGCCCATAGCCAGCCGTCCACAGGCCCGCATCTACGGTGGTTCTACTTCAGCCCTTGGTTGTAATGACGTGGAGCTTCGCCAAAACTAAGATCAATGTTTTTGAATCTGATATTTATGTACTTATGAAACTTCAAAACCACAATTAATTCTGTCTGAATATGAAATGTTATGTTACATATGAACATAGGGACATAAATTGACAAGTTACACAATTTAAGCCAGCGTGGGTTTATCGCTGTAGGCTGTTCAGCAATCCTTACAATGATTTTAAATACATTATAAGAACACTCAAGTTATCTATACAAGTAAACATCACGCATTTAACTGAAGAGGGAACCACCAGGGTTTCCCGCAAATTTCAAATTTTGTTATGCGTTTTGCAAATAGCAGGTCGACATACAGGGTGTAAACAACCACGTTACGAAGCCCTAACCCAAGCATTCTGTACATCAAAATAAGTAACTTTAAGCAAATATTATTGCTGAGAAACGACTTTTTTTGGGGTGAAATATCATGTTTTGCGGTAAAACTCAATGTAACGCACTCAAACAATGCGCTGATGGATGGATTGAATAGAATTTTAGCAACATCTCGGAAACTAGAAGGTTCCCAGGTATGGTGTACAACAAAACAAATATTGCAATGTCGGGGAGCACAAGTACCCTTCGGCTTCGTTTAGAGGTTTTTTCACCCTTTAGATACCGACGCTGTCTAGAAACGCAAGTCTCTACATCCAAGATGCGTATCTCGCAAGCACCGGTATGCAACCGACATTTTTCGTAATTATTTAGCTATCGAAAGTTTGTGAGAGCGTCGGTATCTGTGCCGAGACAGCCGACCCAGGTTGAATGTTGATTAAATAAGATTCGCGGCCTTCAAAAACATGGTTTTTCAGAGTTATAATCATGAAGGAATAAATGAACTTGAGAGTCGTATTGATGATTCTAATTATTATAATTATGTAGGTAGATGCGTATTAGGGCCGCAAATCATTTTTTTTTTTTCAAATCTCAGCCAGAAACATACCACAAATTTAAAGAAAACGGAAGAAAAATTTAATTTCGCGAGTTACCTTGCTTTTCCCCCTTAATCAAAAAGCGACATGTTTTGCAACTTGTGTGTAATATTTGCATTCAGAGGTGTAACCTTTTCGGGGTTATACATTAGGGTGTGTGATCGCGCGACAATGGATGCTGTACGTTTCACGCAAATCAGCTTGTGTCAATAAAATCGGAGCGTTAAACGTATGCTTGCATAAATAGGGCCGTGTGCATGTCCTTAGGCAGTATTTGATGAAGCTTTGGACACTCGGACTAATTGACGCGTGTAAAGAATCGTAAACAACGTTGTGTAAATAGCCCCTGGATAGATAGATTTTTATTCAAATTTGAGGGTGCATTATTATAAATAGTATTCGTTGAGTTTTTAATACTTAGTTATGTGCAGTGCAAGCATTCAAGTAACTTACAATAAAATACAATAGATAACATAAATATGGCGCTCAAACACAACATTCCGCCGCCGCGCCGACCAGAAAGAAACTCTGGGAAAGTACTTTTTTATAAACCTTTTAATTTTAACAGAATTGTAGGTGTAGGTATAAAGTCTGTCTGACGGTAGGACATCTAATCCCTTTCACTTTGGGAACCACACATTGGGGCGAGTAAAAGTCTATGCCTTGCAGAACCATTTATTATGAACATTACGATATAGAAAGTTCACAAAATCAATTTTGCAATTCTGTCTGTGCAAGTTGACGGACCTCTGAGGGTACGGATGGCACGTGCATGCGTTCTGCTTGTAATATGCAGCTTTTATCATCCTCTAACATCAAATAATATGTACTTTGAATAGGGTTCATTTTCACTCGTGAAAAACATTTTTTATCAAATGTTTTCTTATTGTGCAACCAGACAGTAGTTAGACGACGTCGTTTGTGTAGGGACATTATTATTTGTGTTATAATGAGGATATTTGTAAGTTGATTTATTTAAAAATATCCTCATTATAACGCAAATAATAACATCATAAACCAATAGTCGATATCCATCGGCGAAATACCGCCATACCACCCAACATAAAAAGAAGAACATTAAAAAAAAATACTTATTCTCGCTTAGACAACATTAATTGTATTTTCGCATACAATAAAATGATTCTTACATAAACCGTACGGCCTACTATTTCATAAAGGTAGTCGATCAGCGTAAAATGATGAATTTTACTTATTTTCAGGGACAACAAGGTGGCGCCAGGCACTCAGGTGTGAGGTTGAAGTGGAACTGGCAGGCCTAGAAAGTACGGTGGAACGAGCTGAACACCTCCAAAGAATTTGCTTTAATTGCTGAAGACCAGGGAAAGTAGAAAGATGGAAGAAATGCGTTTGACCTGCAATGAGGCAGCCAGCGCAGAATCCTATGAAACATGGACAAAAACAGGGGCGTAGCTACCGCTGCATCAGCCGAATCAATGTTAAGGGGGCCCCCGAGTAACGAAAGCCTTGATGAGGAAAAAAAAAGGTCACAAAATACTCTCACAACCTCTAATATTCTTCATGCCACAAAATGAAAATATAACTTATCACGGTGCAGAAAGCTCCAATTGTCAAGAGCTATTTTCTTTGTAAAAGTCATTTGTTTGACATTAAAGATTTTCTGTGTGCCAGTGCGGCAAAAGGCCCCCAGAAAAAGTTGATACTGGGACCTAATAGGAGTAGCTACGCCACTCGACAACAAGCACTTGATAAAACACTTACTTATTAATCCTGAATATTTACAAAATTTAATTTTAAGATCTCATTCTCCCCCTGACAGTAAACCCTTGTCCCTGACAAATTCACAAATCCTTTCCATTAAAAAAAAACTATGTACAGAATTAGTCAACCCTATCTTGATGATGTCTGGTAATAACATTAATCCCTAAGCTTTGGGGCGCTGCCCCATTTAAAGCCGAGAGTTAATAATAAGTGGCTAAGGGCTATTAGGGTGTACGCTAAATCTCTTGCGGATCTATTGTATTGAAAACTAGCATGTGCGGCGCTGGCAGCTGAGGGGCGAGTGTGATGGCCTTTTTGAAACAACGATTTTAAACTATTAGGATTTACTTCACTTTCACTTTACTTTAGTTTACGAAAAGTTTAACTTATATTTGACTTTCAAGGTTCAGCCGGATAGTAAGGTAAGGTATAGCCGGGAAGTCAGATAGGCAGTCGATCCTTGCAAAATACTGGCATTTTACATGCGGTCAGAATGGAAGCGGCCTCAACATAGTTAGGAAAAATGTAGGCATATAAAGATTATTAACAACTAAAATTTCACCTAGTTTAGGTGGAATTGTATGTTGCTTTGGGACAAGACGCCTAGCGAGGAGCACGAACTACAACTTAATTGTCACTGAATTAATAGCTAGACAAACAATAGCTTGTTAAGACCGCTAAACATAGTCAGCGTTTAATGTTCCCACGGCTGTGAAACAGACCTCAACCTCTATGTGAGAGGTGGGTGGCTGGTGGGGTTTTTTTAAATGAAACTGGGGTGAACTAAAATCTTGGAACTCGCGTGACCATCACCTAACGCTTCGTACCCAAAGACTGCCCCACATGTTTTGTTTTTCTAATGAGACAAGCCCGCCACAATAATCCCAAACCCATATAACTTCTGAAAGCCAGAATAAACAGTCAGGACCACCAGAAAAGCGCCGAGACACTGAAGCTCAACGAAGTCCCAGAATAAGAATTTACCTGTCATGGATCTCGCAACGAAATTAATCAGAGAAGTCTAGCGGAGGAGTAGCAAAAAAAAACTGGCCAAGTGCGAGTCAGACTCGTATACGAAAGATTCCGTACATTTATATACAACTTTAGACAAAACGGCAAAAAACAACACATTTGTATTAACGGAGCCCCCCTCTAAAATATGTATTTCATTTTAATTATTTATTTTTAAAATGAATATGTAATCTAACTAAATATTTTGTGAATATTTCAAGCGTCTACCTGTTGCCGTGATTAATATCGAGCTAAAAGTGGTAAAAACATCACGTATGTTGTATCATTTAAATATTTATTTTATTCTGGTTTTTTGTATTTAATTTTAGTAACAGAAATACATCGTCTAGCCACCACGGTTCGTAAGATACAGCATGGTGACAGACAGACAGAAAGCGGAGTCTCAGTAATAGGGTTCCGTTTTTACCCTTTGGATGCGGAAAACTAAAAGAGGGCGGGTTGGTGGAGGTTACTTGTCTTGGAATTTTTGATTCTAGGATATCAAGAGGTCCTTCACCGTATTGAGATCAGTGGTGATTAAAATTAATTAGGTACCCAAAGTATAGTGTAGTTGCTGAGTGGGTTCGAAACCTCGATATACAAGTCTTAAATCGGGACCATTACTACGGAGGCCTCTACTGCTGGTTGTGACGGCGTCTGCTAATCAATAAATATACCCGCAATTAGCTACTAGTTTATTAGACAATATGTAATAGTTAAATAGCTGCCTACCCATGCCTCCACCAGCCCGCTTAGTTATGCAAATTAAGGAAAGAAAACATAGTTGCCCGTGTCTTGACTCTACATAGAAACCACTACACAACTCGACTGCGACGCCCCCTCGACGACTCGCCCCTAGCACAAAGCTAACGTGCACGTGCCTCTTGTAACAGTTTTGAATCAATTACATATTGAAGTGCAGAGTAACTCCTATTAGGCAATATGAACTGCAATTTGAATCATTTTTGCGCCCCACGAGTTCAAATATAATTGTCAAACACACGCCGGGCAGGTTGAGAATACACATGAGCGGCGTTCGACCCACACAAGCGCATGAGCATCATGCATCGTTGTTCACATATTCATGTTACAAACTATTTGTGTGCAAAATTTAATCCAAATTCCTGAGTAGTTTTTGCGTGAACCTATGACATTCAGAACACTGCGCCTTCAAAGCAACTTCTGAAGCAAGTATACATATTACTGGCTCAATCTATCCTTATGTACTGTCTGTCTTGCTGTGGAGGGACAACAAAACAAACATTTTTGGAACTTGAGAGGGCGCAGAGAACATTACTTTTTTCTGATCCGTTGTGAGTAAGAAAATTTTACTTGCTTCAACTTATACTTAAAAAACACACATCTCTCCCGTACGACCCCTCTAAGCCAAAAAACAGAAGGTGCTACTTAGTCGCCCCAGCTATCAAGGTTAAATCTGCCTTTGCTAAAAGGCAATACTCAAGGCGATCTTCTTCTCTGTACAACTTGCTCAATAAAGAATTACGTATACAACGTTATTTTTTAGTCGTTTTAATCCCTCTAAGGGCGGATAGTACTCATGAAAATGAACAACTTTTACTAAGTATGGGACCGACTATGAAATCTGCTTCATACATTATTGGAAGCGTAACTCGAAAAAATGTAGGCAGCAGCTGAATTTTTTTTCGAGATTTCATAGTCGGTCCCATAGTAAAAGTTGTTCATTTTCATGAGTACTATCCGCCCTTAGAGGGATAAAAACGACTTAAAAATAACGTTGTATACTCCATGAAGCTCCGGGACTGTAAAAAAGCTGTAACCGATTAGCTTAAAACTAAAACCTACGACGATGTGGAGTCTATTGTATCTACTTTGTAATAATCAAATTAGGAACACTTGCGGCGATATGCACATGATTAGTAAAAGACGGTTTGTTAAGCCTCTTTCGATCCCAAGACATTGCAACAGGGCTAACCCACAACCTTCGTCTAGGCTTGAAAGCGTGACTAGTTAATAAATAGACAGGAAATTAATTGGGATAAGTGAAATAAGCATTGCTCATTATTACTCACACACCACACGACCTCACTGGACACACTTACACACTCACACACTCACTCTTGATACACATACCACACGTATACGCGCGATCTAGCTATTCGCTACCCTCCTCTTTTGCATAACGCTCATTCATTTGCAGAGCTGTTTGTATAATCTAAAGCTACTAGTTTAATTTGTATGGTGTTATTTTTTTTTATTTGTAAGTTTATGATTTCGATTTCAATTTGTATTTTTTTGTTGTTTTTATTAGTCATGCATGTTTACATTGTCTACTTTTCAATTTCATAAAATGCCAAGTGGAAGTGCGGAGTCTCCTAATACAAGCAATTCCTTGCTTAAAAGGTGATCTATCTATTAAAAAAACCCGCATCATAATCCGTTGCGTAGTTTTAAAGATCTAAGCGAACATAGGGACAGACAGACGCGGCGGGAGACTTTGTTTTATAATAATTATATATATGTACGCCGAACTTCACTCGCTCTCTGTGTCACGCTTCAATTACAAACAGGTATTTTTTTATGAAAAGATTACACTACATGCAATTAATTAGGAGACTGCTATTGTTTTATTAAAATCTCAACTAATTTACATACTTAGAGATGAAATTGTTTGTTTGTTTATGCTTTTAAAATTTTATACCTCTGGGAATACTGATCTGATTTCAGATTATCTGTTATTGTTTAAAAGCTTTAGTTGTCATGCGATGATACAATTTTCATCCCTTCTATTCGAAAAGTGTCGTTTTGTTCCTCTATAAGCGGGAGCAAAGTAGCTCTATTCTCCACTGGACTTTTTAGCGGGCAGTAATGAGATTTGAATTTGGAACATGAATCCTTCATTGAAATTGAACGCAAAATGTATAAATTACTGGGTGTAAGTGTTGGCTGTACGGTGCGGGGAGGCGCAATAGCTAAAAATAAAAACAAATGCGCGCGATTTACTTTCCTGGTTTTGTAATCGGTACGGACTTTATAGTACTTGGCAAAAATAATGAGTTTCACGTCGATTTTTGCAAGTGATAGATTAACTCCTGAATCAATAAAAATAGAAGCTAATAAAATCATACAAAACTTAATACCTACTAAATCCCCAAAAATATTTTCTAATAGAAGGAGATGAAAAGTAGAGTATATGACTCGAGAGCCAATAGTAGATTGTATCATAAGGGAGCAAAATAATATTTTTACGGCGAGGGCGCTTTTTTGAATCCAGAGCGAAGTGAGGGATTCTAGAGTAGAATCCCGAGCGTAGCGAGGGATTCTTTAGTAGAATCCTGAACGTAGCGAGGGATTCAAAGTACGTCGCCCGAGCCAAAAATATATTTTGCGCCCGAGTGATACACTCTACTTTTCATCACCCACTATGAGAAAATAAAAGGCGCCTCATATTTTATTGTAATATTGATATTTAATGAAACAGAGTAACAACTAAATTGAAATTAAGTAGTATCTAATAATAAAACAACTAAAAACTTATATTTACATTTGAGACATTTTCACAATTTTGAAAATTAATTGTTACAGTTTTATTAGGAATAGAGATTGTTGTAGATTTAATTTTATTCTGCGTGTTTGAAATAATGTCAGAATGTGGCTCATTTTGAGGAAAATGTGACGGTGAATCTCTTTGTTTGGATGTAGATGGGCGCGGCGACAGTGGCATGGATGGATTAACTGAAGGTTGCAATTTAATGTTTTCCACGATGCGTTCACATGTTTTCGCCTTGTTCTCAATGGAATATTCTATATATCCCTCTGCTACAGCACTCGACTTCCATCCTCCATGTCGCTTGAGAACAGTTAAGTCCGCTCCAGAATCTGCCAACAGGGTAGCAGAAGTGCGACGAAAACAATGTCCTGTATATAGCTTGATATCTGGTAACTTCAAATAAGTAGCGATTTCTTGTGGCATGTAAGAAATTTTATTTTTTCCCATAACTTGTTTGAAGCACTTGCCATTTTGATAACGGATGAAAAACCGATTGGTCTTTATATCAGCAGGACGCAGGTCCAGGTATTTCTGTACAATAGTTTTGTATTCTCCTCGGATTACGAAGGATCGGTCAATTTTTGTTTTTGTGTCTGTCAGCTTTACTAACAGTAAATTATCCGAGTGATTTTCGACATCATCAACAGTTATTTTTAAAAGTTTATTGCCACGACAAGCTCCATGTACTCCGAAAATTAAAGCCACCTGTAACAAAACCGAATGTGAATAAGACAAGTACCTATCTATCGAAGTACAGGTTACAATAAAATGCGCATTTTAAAACACTGGTTATACTTTACTAATCCACCATATATACATACATAGTTACTTACTTTTACGGCAAGAAAGATGTTGTCGGGTGCCTCATTAAGGAAAGTCTCCACGTTTTTGACTGAGAACACTTTGGATTTTTTAGGTTTAAATCCATCAGACATCCTCTTCAGATACGCTATTAATTTCGAATATGTGTCCAGTTTTACGTCGTTATTAGAACTGACTGTTGATTTTAGCATTGAGTAGGTACTCCAAAGTGTGGAAGGTTGTTTAGTTTTGGCTAAGTACTGGAAGTAGGCCAAAAACACAGATTCTGAAAAATTCTTGGCGCCTCTTGAATTTCTCCATTCAATAAAATTACCATAAGCTTTCATATATTTCTCCCGGGATTTTGCAGGTAGTAGATTATCCATCACATTTCTTGCGTCAGTTCTAATACTATCAGGAGTTAATTCTATACTTTCACTGTCACTTGAAGAACTCATTTTTCAAAACAAAATCATGAATTTCTATCAATCCGTGAAAATTGACGAAAACGCGGGCTATAGTTCGCGCGTTTTTAATTTTATTTCTTTTTTTTTTTGTATTCAGCCGGCGCGCGGCGCTACTATGGGCCGTCGCACCAGCCAGTCTTTATTCAAACAATATTTGCGTTCGATTTCTTGGGCGCTGAACACAAGATGTTCCAAATTCAAAAAGTGCGCGGCAAAGATAATTGCGGCGCACTTATAAAGAGGATTAAAAACTCATTACTGCCCGCTAAAAGTTTCTTATAGAAAACACCACCTTTGGGTGCACTTAAAGGCGAACCAAGTCGTCTTTTTCGAATAGATGGGATGAAAATATCATTCCCTCAGGCGATGTACTTTGAATCCCTACGCTTAGGATTCTAATTTAGAATCTTTCGCTTCGCTCTGGAGTCATAATAGAGCCGTCGTAAAAAAAAAAAATTGCTCCCTTGTCATACTATCTACTTTTAAATCATAATATTAATACGTGATGAGAAAACTTTGTATCACTTTTTACGAAAATTGCGCGGACGGAGGAGTAATACATTTCGCCTATTTTTGTTTCAAATATGCCTAAAAATACATTAAATCAATAAATAAAACATTACATAAGTGCACTATTAGACCATGTATTTGACACACACGCATACGTGCGGACGATTCGTATAGTAAAAGACTTGGTCGTCACGGCAACGTCTTTGTTGACGTTTGACAATTTAGGCAAAGCAAAAACTTTGTACCCTATTTTAAATTAAGTTTGGTCGAATTTCGATCAGTGGCGATCACTAGTCAAGCTAAAAGTCCGTGGAAGCCCTATTAGACTGTGCTAGCTCTATGGAAATAAGGCCTGACTTGATGTTTGCGTATAAGTACGCATATTTGTGGTACGAATATGAGTCTCTGTATGTATAGTCCGCGCGCGGGGTCCGAGGAATCAGTGGCATACTTAAATCATCGGTGGTTTATTTCAAGTACGTAATCATCTCCTTCTGGGCCTGCCGCCAGGAGATGGCGGGACGAACTCGACTCCTTCCACAAGGATTGACGTTTAACAGTACTAAATAGAGATAAGTGGAAGAAGGGAAGGGAGCCCTTTGCCCTGCAGTCGGACACAAATGACTGATAATAACGTAATCATCATCATCATGCTCAGCTTTTTAATCTTCCCACTGCTGGGACCACCAGTATAATCCACCAGGCGGGCCTGGTGCGGATTGGTAGATGACACATGTCTTCGAATTTGTGGTGGTGATGCTGGTTTCCTGCACCGTTTTGAAAGCACTGGTGATGAAACAAATTACACAACCCCACGACTTCCCAAGAACATTACATCCTCAAAGACTGATTTCATAATCTGGAAATCAGCATTTATTACCCCAGTTCATAAAAAAGGTAACAAATCTGACGTTACGAACTATCGCCCAATATCTAAGTTGTGTCTATTTTCAAAGGTCCTAGAGCGTATCGTATATGATGATGTATACGCTGCACTGGAAAGTACCTTTCGGGATGAACAACACGGATTTATTAAAAAACGATCCACTACGTCTAACTTGGTGTTATCACATGAGTTTATATCGGGGGGTATGGAACAGCGTGCGCAGGTGGACGTCATCTACACCGACTACAGCAAGTGTTTTGACCGTATTGACCATCGGCTGCTTCTGGAAAAGCTGCTTAAAGCTGGAATACACCACCGTGTATTCCAGCTTTAAGCAGCTTTTAGATTTTTTTAGATGAAAACCATCTATACAGGTCACCACCTGTATAGATGGTTTTCATCTTATATCGAGAATCGTAGTCAGGCTGTGGTTCTTCAAGGGTACACTTCGGGTTGGACCTCGGTCCCCTCTGGTGTACCGCAGGGTTCGGTGTTGGGAACACTACTTTTCAATCTGTTTATTGCTGACGTAATAAACTGCTTCAAGCATTCTTACGTGTGCTGACGACATGAAGGTTCATAAAATTGTACGAGGCATCTCCGATACTCACCAGTTACAAGCTGATCTTAATAGATTTGAGGAATATTGTGCACGTAATCTGCTTCAGCTAAATGTATCTAAATGCTTCCATATGACCTTCACTCGTCAGAAGTCTACGGTGTATTCAACCTATACTCTTAACCAACACACTTTATGTAAAGTTAACAATATCAAGGATTTAGGCATCATACAAGATAGCAAATTACTATTTGATCAACACATCGAGAGTATTGTTAAAAAAGCTGCGAAAGCATTAGGATTTATAATTAGAGCCTCAGCCTGTTTCCGTTCTTTAAAGCCAATCAAGGTTTTATATTGCTCGTTCGTACGCAGTCACTTGGAGTATGCATCTCAAGTCTGGAACCCTCAATATGAGACCTACAAGTTGCGTATTGAGGGAATCCAGAAAAAGTTTCTTAGATATCTTGATTACAAAGCGCACCAAATATCTATAGATTATGAGCACCGTTGCAAGAAGTACCATTTCCTACCTCTTGATTACAGGCGGCTCATCAACGATGTTTGTTTTTTGATTAACATAGCGAATGGCTCGATTGACTGCTCTGAGCTTGTTACAAAACTAGCATTTCGCACTAACCTTATGGGGTTGCGTCGGAGGCCTCTTCTGAGTGTGCCTTCTGCCTCCACTAATTACAGGCGTAATGCTTATCTTATAAGAAGCGCTCGCTGCTTTAATGAATTGTCTAACGAGCTTGACATTGACTTATTTTGCACTAAGACGAGCGTAGCAAGAAAACTTCTAGCCAAATCATTTTTTTGCGAATGAAGCACCTGCTAGTGGTACTCAAACATACATGTAGTATAAAAAAATAAAAAAATAAAAAATCTGAAGAACCGTAACTTTAACTTGTAGGCATTAGTTAATCGTATTTTTTAATATATATCTGTGGAAGCTTGTTATTAGCAACTTGATTATATACATTTTTACCTATTACTCTGTTATTAGTCTGTAAGCTTTCTTAAAATAAATAAAATAAAATAAATAATTTAGTACTCCACGCGAACTAACTACTCGTACTAACGTAGTTACAAATTCCTCGGAGCTCGCACGCGGACTATATGTATGACAAAGTGGGTACCCGATAAATCAATTTCGTCGAAGTCGGTTCTGTTGTCCGGCTTGCTGGTCAGCATGTGGTACGGAGTGGTGCCTGAAGCTCCGCCAGTGAGGTGCGACGGCGAGTTCGGGTTGATGAGCGGCATCTGCTCCAGGTCCTCGGAAGGTTTGTACGGCGTCACGATCTGCCGAGGAGGCTGTACAGAAAAATAAGAGTTAAGGCAATCAATGACACACTTGAACAAGGGTTGACTAATATGTGCTATTCTCATATAATTTGAAGGAAACATACATATTTATACGACTTCTTAAAATGGAGGTTCTATTCGAACGGTAACTTTCTTTTTCAAGAATGGACAAAGATAAATCTATGAACTTTTTCGCGGATTGTATGACATCAAAAAGACAGCAGGGCCGACCTGGACCAGAATCACTGCATCAAGAGGTTCGTGGAGAGCCATGCAAGAGGCATATTATGTCCAGTTGTGGACTCTGAGATGCTGCGAAGAGAGAGAGAGGATGACATCGATAAGTACCAGAGTCACATATTTCCGTCAAGATGGGTAGACGTACATACGTCTACCCATCTTGACGGAAATATGTGACTCTTATGCTATGACTAACTTAAACATTCACGACTTCGTGAATGTTTAAGTTAGTCATAGCATAAGCATAATCGGCCTATAGTGTTCCCACTGCTGGGACACCCGGCCTAAAAGAAAGGGGAGGAAGGGCTATAATCCACCACGCGGGCTGTGCGAGTTGGTAGATGTTACATGTCTTCGAAATTTGGCGATCAATACGGACAGGTGGACGCTAACCTATAAGATGAAAAGCGAACCTTTTTACTATTTAATTCTAGTATGTTTTGTACTACTCATACCAAAATAATTATACAACAAAATAATAATAGGTTTTTTCTATTATTACTTTTTATTTTCTTTTTATTTAGTATTCTACTTTAGTATATTCCATATTGTAAACATGTCTTATTTTCTTTTTTGTTCATTGAAATGTGCAACAGATTTGATTGACCTCCATAATATTGTGCATGTTTTTGTCAAATAAATAAAAAAAAACACACACACATTTAATAATCTGCTGTTCGCAGAAAATTAAATCTTTAGTAAGCTAAAGGTTTTATTTTCCAGATTCAAATTATACAAAGCATCAGTTGATATTGGTTGATCTTAGCTGAGTAACTAGTGCGAACTATAGAGTACAAATTCACAACAATCATAACGTGCTCATCTGGATATTTATTTAAAGGTCTTATTAGCCCACATAAACGACTCCGCTCCCACCCAGCAAAAATAATATCATTCAAATATGGGCTTTATGTATTCCATTGACGGCGTTGTGTGGCATTGACAGCGGTAAGCCCGCTGACAGCGAGCTGTCTATTACTTTCTTGCCAATGTAAATTATAACTTAAAAATGAATTCCTAAAGCCCCTTTTTGAATGATATTCTTTTTGCCGGATGGGAGCGGGGTCGTGTAACTGGGCTAAGACCTTAAAGGCGCTTTCAATTTAGACGTTTCTAAATTGAAAGCGCCCTAAGCCTGTCAGTAGGTATCGAATTGCGACGTTGGGCAGCGATGTTACAGGGGGGTCGCGGAAGGCCTCGGCGGCGGGACCGGATTCGCGGTTTGTATCTGTGTTAATTCTTACGTAATGTACTGGTTTCCCTACAACTTTCATGTAAGAAGGAGGTCATCAGGTTGGACTGCAATATTTTCAACAATTAAATCATAAATAATTAAACTTAGGTACAATTACATTAATGAAACATCAAAATTGGATCAAGAAGTTAGTTTCATTCCACCAAATCACATAAAAGCAAGGAATTAAAAAAACGAAAAATGTCTATGTGTCCCAATGAAAAGCATTTCAATGAAAGCATATTGAGGAAAAAAACGATAACAGTACCTGCGTGGAAACTTACTATCTATATAAATAAAAATGAATTGTTGTTCGTTAGTCTGATTAAAACTCGAGAACGGCTGGGCCGATTGAGCTGATTTTGGTTTTAAAATGTTTGTCGTAGTCCAGGGAAGGTTTAAACGGTGAGAAGTAGACAGGTAGGTAGGTAGGTAGTAGGTAGGTAGGAAAAAATGCATTGCAACGCATGCCGGGGTACAGCTAGTTAGAAATAATATTCTTGCTCAAAATCTTATAGCAAATTTTATACACACTAATAATATGATTTTCTTATAAAATCTGATGTTTCGACCGAAATTAATTTGGGCAAAACATCGTCTGCAACCAAGAGCCAATTCTACCTTGAGATTAGCTGTTTTAATATAAAACCTCTTTGTAATCAATTTAAACATTTACAATGACTGACAACTTTTCCCATCCACGCAGGTTCCGTTCCATCGCATGATTCCAGTACTTACGCAGCAAGCGGGGTCCAGGAAAGAAATATCTCCGAAGTAGGCGCCATCGAGCCCAACGTGGCCTGTATGTTTGACGTCTCCTTGTGGACTCGAGATCATGCTGAGCTGAATGTGCGTCCGCTTGCCGGTGAACGTGTGGCGTTTCACATCCGTCCGCTGCAGCGGCGTGCGGATCGTCCGCGACGACTGCCGAATTGTATTCGGCGATATCGTGCCCGCCACGAAACCTACAGTCTTCTGAATGGGGGTGATGGAAGCGTAATGTTGGTTCAATGTACGTTTTTGTATGTGTTGGGTAAGTGTTACAACATTCAACTTCAATGGCTGCTCCCATGATGTATATATAGTTGTGGGTGAATAAAGGTAATGTTTACACACAAAAATTGGTTTTCAAGGGCCTTCTAGAGGCTCTTTTTCGGTCAATTGTTTTCAAGTTGCGGTTTTTATTTCTAGCAGTGAAAAACGCGTGAAACGCAAACCAAATAAGGTGAAAAGGAATGATCCAGTGAAATATTAAGAACAGAAAACACAGAGTGTTAATTTGAAACGTACTTTAGACGAAAGATGCAACAAAATGTCACCAATCAATACTTTCAAAACTTCTTGGATAAACTTTTATATGAGAAATTCGATTCGACGACCGGGTGAAAAAGACAAAAAGATGACATAATTGCCTCTAAAGTTTCCACCCTTCAAATTTCCACCCTGTACACACTTAGAAACGGATTAGCGCCCAAACTTAACAATGTATGACCTGATAGACGGCCTTTGATGGTAGCTTGTGATAGCGAGTCTTCGAGAGGGCCAAAAGTCTAAAATTGGAAAAGTCAGCCGATAATTGACATATAAAGATCCGGATACGGTAGAGGTCCATTATTAATTTCGAGCGAAAGTGAAGTAAAGAGTGCAGGACAACACAGTCATATGTAATAGACACGAACCTCTGGGGTGTACGGCTTTGTATGTGTGGGGTCGAACATGCCACAAGCGCCCCCGGGTAGCACACCATACCAAAGCGGAGACTTGGTCATGCTTCTGGAATTTTCGATTAATATGATCACTTACACGTCGTGACTCTCCTTTCATCGGCAATGTACGCAGCCTTGGTACGGGGGGGGGGGTACTGACTGACTCTTTCTGCGCTTAGGTTCATCGCTGAACATCGGAGTCAAGTCAGAGACCCGTGGACGGAATAAAAACTCTGTTACCAAGTTAGGCACTAGCCATACAATAAACAAGAAGTTCGGATTCATAACACACTTGCACTAAACACTCGAACCGCCCGGAAAAACTTAGGAGAAACAAAATGTTTACTTCACAATAATTGATTTACTTGGTTAACTACGCACTTAGTTTAATTACTTTAGTTGGTTGTAACTTGAAACTGATATTATTTATTGTTGTGTATAGATGATATTATAAATGTATGTGAGGGTACACTTAAGTATTTCATCAAATAAACGTCAGTATGCTTTGGACCTCGGTGTTTCATTGTCACGGATACAACATTGGCGACGAGAAAACGGTTATAATCAGTAATTGTACGCGTGTTTATAACCTTACAATATGACTATCGGAAAAGTGAAAAGTTTTAACATCGGTACACAAAATTGGGACACTTATGTTCGTCGGGTTAAACAGTTCATGGCGTTGAACGCAATAAAAAGTGAGTTGCACGTGGCCACGTTGGTTACCGTAGTGGGCGCGGACTGTTACGATTTAACCACTATGCACGACAAGATTTTGACACATGACACATCAGCTGAATCGGCGGGGTGATGCGAATTTGTCAAAAATTTACAGAATTTTAGTGAACTTTCAGCATTCGATTTTTTTATGAAAAATATGTCTAGGAAGCTGTTTCATACCATACTTTTGTGGTAAATATCCCCAGAAACGTGTTTAGGTCGGTAAAACGGCGTCATTGTATTGCCAAATATTTATAAAACACATATTACTGCACCCTTCCAAAAACTAGGTAACGTAGATGCGCTGGAAATAATGTACATATGCAAGCTTCTCGTTCGCTAAACAAACTGGAAAAAGCTAAATAAAAACAGTAACTTTCTATCTGCGTTCTTATTTTTTCCCTTATTCATACATCATTTCATAAAAAAATACGATCAAAGTCTTGACAAATATTACTAAAAAAAAACAATGTTGCAACCAACTTATCACATGACATGTCACTTTGTAGTGCTGACCGTAAACCCGGGTTTCATCATAACGATTAAAATGTTGCATTCAGCCTAATCGATACTCGCAATAAAATTAAGTTTGGAAAAAAGTTTTGAGACACAATGAAAACTCCTTGGTATAATTTCAAATAATTATATTTAAATTCTGAAATGAATCCTTTTATACTACTTTTTTAATAATATCATGTAGAATAGTAATTATTCGTTGCTTTTGGTTGACTTATTAATAGTTAATAAACACAGAACTCTCTAAACTCTAAACAAATAACGAAATTTTTGCTTCAAGTCAACATTTTAATGATAATCTTTCCTTTAAAAACTTATGGGTTGGAGAATTTGGAGAAACGCCGTTGCCGAACTAGCACCGTGTGGCAAAATATGAGGTCTCACAGTTTAAGCAAAGACAAAATCTGAAACTAAATTATTAATATTTTCAACCGTACGAACGGACAACCTCTTGCTAAATTCGCGTCGAATTTTTAAATTCAAAATTTAAATTAAGAATGTAATTGTAATCATTTATGGTGATTTGGTTTTGTTATGTCTGAAGGTTGGATATGATGCGCCAAGGATCGGAAAAATTGAATGATATACAAATATTACGGATTCTAAAACCAAGCTTATCTAAGTATCCAAAATCAAATGGAAATTCATAATCTACCTTGCCTTTTCCCATCTTTTATGGGGTCGACTTCCAGTCTAACTGAAAACCAGTATTTTACATGGAGCGACTGCCTATCTGACCTCCACAACCCAGTTGGTACTGGGTGACGATACGATACCCCTTAGTACGAGACTGGTTGTCTAACATATCGCTGACTACCTGTTACGACTTTCAAAGAACTACAAATGACAGCCGGGACCAACTGCTTAACGTGCTTTCAGAGGCACGGAGGAATGTAATGGGTCACCCATCCACAGACCAACCTAGGCAAGCAAGGCTTAACCTAAACGTCGACCCCAGCGGCCGCTGTTATTTAACAACGAGCTCCTCCCCTCGGCCTCTCTTTCAAAATTAAATGAAAATTGACGATTAAAATTATTGTTCGTAAAAGGCGAGAAATAAATAAAATTAAAATGTCTTGGGAAGGCCTTTGCCCACCAATGCGATAGAAAAGGGTGTTAAAAAAAGTATTTGAAAATAAAATGGTGTATCCCAATAACTAATCCAACCGAACACAGTAAAATAATCATACTATTTCCCATTTTGTTTACTAAATACAATTATCATGGTAGGAACCAAACCAATTTTCACCACACCTAAAAAATCAGTACCAAGATCCCTGGCATCGAGTATATTATAACCTTTCATCCCGGGCGCACTGCCAACCAACGAAAAGAAAATCACAATAAATTACCTACATTGAAGTACAATGTAATTTTGAACAGCGAGTGCATTCTTAATTTAAATTTTGGTAAGGAAAAAAAATCGGCGCGAATTTAGCCTTTGGTCAATCTGTGCTGTTTATTGTGGGGTTGGTACAATGTACGAAAAACTATTAAGATTTCCTAACTAAAGCTTTTTAACAATGTTATAATATATATAAACAAAATTGTTTTACTTTCCATCCATCGATTTGCTTAATTCCGTAAATAAATTACTCGAGTTAATCGAACTTTACAAAAAAGAATCGATTTGAATAATCGCTTTCACACATCACAAATAGAAAAAAAAAGAAAAAAAAATGGATGTCCATTTTCGAATACAAAATTACGTAGTGGTAATGAATATTACGTGTTATTGGTCCTATATTAGTAAATTACGCTAAGATCTGGGTATTCTCATGTTGTTTATAATATTTGAATTGATATTTGTCATATCCGTTGTCGAATCTAAATGTGTCTGTGTGTTAAAATGTGAAAAATAAAATGTAAACAAACAAGATTGGCGCGAAACTTTGACTTTGTATATAAAAATATATCATTACCACTGCTTATTAAAATTGAACTATGGATGAATTCGTCACATAATTAAATGACGAGTTATTATTTCTCAACATAATGGAGCTTGGATGCCCAAAAACCCCAATTTTTATGATTTTTAGCGTCGGCTAGCACTGCCGGCAAAATGGCGATGAACGTATTTACGCATTTGGATTTTATTAGGGTAAATTAAGAATGTTGCGCGCTAAATACAGAAGTTTGAATGGCTCTAACATATGATATTTTTCTCCAACTCTCTTAATTAACGCACACTCATAGTTTTTCATAATCAGAACATTAAATATTTACATAAAAAATAAGGATGTCGTATGACTTAACCGCCGGCCCCATTCGGGGCCAGTACCGAGCCAGCGTAGGTTTCAGTGCCCGGCCCCGAATGGGGCCCGTACCGAACTTTATGGTTAATGTGCGATTTGTGTTCCCCGATACAACCGGAGTCTAAGACGTTCGATGAACTGGTAAAACTGGTAAAAGATCACTTGGAACCAGAGAGGTCAGAAATAGCAGAGAGACACATATTCAGACAGAGGAAGCAGCAACAAGGTGAAAGCATTCGTTCTTACTTGCAAAGTTTGAAACATTTGGCTAAAACCTGCAATTTCGGAGAGAAATTGGAAGAAAATTTACGCGATCAGTTCGTGTCGGCCCTATACAGTGAGGAGATGCGATCAAGGCTGTTTTCTGAGAAGAATATCGACTACAAGCGGGCTGTCGAGTTGGCGTTGGCTCTGGAGGCGGCGGAGCGGCATGCGAGTGAGGTGTGCGCGACGACCGCGGGGCCTGCGGCCGCGAGCCCCGGTACTAGCGACGGCCTGCACCGTGTCGCCGGCAGCGGGCGAGCGCGCGCCGCGAGGGCCGCCCCGGGTCCCGCGTCCGCCGCGTCGCCAGCTGAACCTCGCCGCAACTGCACTCGTGGCAAGCCCGGTCACGGGGAGGGCAGGTGTCGTTATAAGCATTATACGTGTGATAAGTGTGGTGTTAAAGGACATCTTAAATCCGTGTGCAATCGGGGTGAAGTTGAAACCAGTGGTAATTCGGGTAAAAAGACAAACAAAGGTCAGTTTTATCTTGATTCTACTTCCGATTCAGATTCAGATAACGATAGTAACTTCTATAATTTGGGCCGTATAAACAATAACAACAATAACAATAGTTACGGTTGTGAGTTTGACAGTGACCGTCCCTATTACGTCAAATTGAGTGTTGAGAACGCATTAGTTAAATTTGAAATTGATACTGGCAGTAAGATTTCAGCTATATCTCAAGGATTTTATGACGAAATGTTTTTAAAGGTACCCATTGTTAAAAGAATTTTAACGTTTAAATCTTATACTGGGGACATCATTCAAACTGTCGGAATTATAATGGTGTCAGTTTCATATGAAGGAAAAAAAGCTGCTTTAAAATTGTACATTATTAAAAAATGGTCGTCCTCCGCTAATAGGGCGCACCTGGATTAAAGAGTTGGATTTGTTAAGATTTAATGCACGTTACAGTCACCATTATATATTCGATGAAAATTTATTGGAAAAAAATCTTAAGGACGAGTTTCCCGAAGTTTTCGCAGAGGGACTCGGCACATTTAAGTCACAAATAAGACTTCATTTAAAAGATGATACCCCTATTTTTGTAAAAGCCAGGCCGTTGCCGCTGGCGCTGCGCGAGCGTGTTGAGCGGGAACTCGATCGGTTGCAGCGGGAAGGCGTCATTTACAAAGTTGATAGGTCGGATTATGGTACTCCAATTGTGCCAGTCGTGAAAACTAATGGCGATATTCGCATTTGCGGAGACTATAAAGTAACGATTAATCCCCGATTGAAGGACTTTCACTACCCGCTGCCACGGATCGAGGAACTATTCGCAACGTTAGGAGGCGGGGAATTTTACAGTAAGCTCGATTTATCGAGTGCTTTCCAACAATGTGTGTTGGACGAGTCTTCAAGGCCAATGACGGCAATAACGACTCATGTCGGTACATTTGTGTATAACCGTGTACCATTTGGTATCAAGTGCATACCTGAGAACTTTCAGAAAGTTATGGAAGAGACACTAACTGGTTTACCATTTACAACTGTTTTTGCTGATGATATTTGCGTTAGTGGAACTAATAGGTCCACACACATGACCAATTTGAGAGCGGTATTACAAAGACTAAAACAAAATGGTCTCAGGATTAATTACGCAAAGTGTCAATTTTTTAAAGAATCTGTAACATACTTAGGGTATAGAATTGATAAGCATGGCTTACACACAGACGAGAAAAAAATTAAAGCTATTGTAGCCGCCCCAGCTCCTAATAATATCACACAGTTGAGGAGTTTTCTAGGCCTTGTCAATTTCTATTCAAAGTTTTGCAAAAACATGGGTGATGTATTAAAGCCACTGTATGATTTATTAAAGAGTGATGTTACTTGGAACTGGAGCGAAGACTGTAAACAAGCTTTTAGTCGCATTAAGAAGGTCTTGAGCAGCTCTCCGGTACTAGCGCATTATAATCCTTCTTTACAGCTTATTTTGGCTGTCGATAGTAGTCCTTATGGTTTAGGGGCAGTATTATTGCAACGTCACGGTGATGGCAGTGAACGACTTATTTGTTGCGCGTCACGGACGCTTAATGCTGCTGAAACGAACTATTCGCAGTTAGATAAGGAAGCGTTGGCTATCGTTTTTGGGGTCACTAAGCACCACCAGTATTTATATGGAAGGCATTTTACTTTAAGAAGTGATCATCGCGCGCTCAGTTATATATTTGGTGAGAAGAAGGGCATACCTGTTACGGCAGCTAGTAGAATTCAACGATATGCTGTTAAACTAGCCGCGTATAATTTTAAAATAGAATTTATTAGGTCCAATCAAAATAGTGTGGCAGATGCTTTGTCACGTCTCCCTCTAAGTTCGATTAAGGACCGAATTAGGGTGGATGACGAAGGTTATAGTTATTTAAATTTTGTACAGGAATACTTTCCCCTGAGCTTTAAAGATATCAAGTCCGAAATGGTTAAGGACCATCTTTTGAGCAAAATAATTGGCTACGTAAAGTTCGGTTGGCCACATAAAGCTAGTAGTGATGAGGAAAAAGCCTATTTTAACAGAAAAGAGACATTGCATATTGATCACGGATGTTTAATTTGGGGCTATAGAATAGTAATACCTACGTCATTGCGTGAGACTATACTTAAAGAAGTGCACGATGGCCATCCTGGCATAGTTAAAATGAAGCAGATCGCTCGTAACTATGTGTGGTGGGAGACGTTAGACGAAGATATTGAGCGCATTTGCAGTAAATGTGCTGCCTGTGTGTCACAGCGCGCCCAGCCGGCTCCGGCACCACTGCACTCGTGGCCGTGGCCTGAGGAACCCTGGTCGCGTATTAATGTTGATTTTCTTGGCCCGTTTCATAGTCGTTATTATTTAATCATAATAGACGCTCACTCGAAATGGATTGAGGTGGAGCGAGTTAGCAGCACCTCGGCGTCTGCTGTTATTGATTGTTTTAGACGCATATTCGCTAGGTTCGGCATTCCAAAAAGGTTAGTTAGTGACAACGGACCTCCATTTTCGTCGGTCGAACTCGCAACGTACTTAAAACGCAATGGAGTAAAACATTTACCAGTAGCTCCTTACCACCCATCTAGCAACGGCGCTGCCGAAAATGCGGTACGCACCATCAAACGTGTTTTAAAGAAGGCGGCAATCGAGAATGTTGACGATAATACAGCTCTAAGTAAATTTATTTTTATGTACCGTAATACGGAACACGGTACTACGGGGCGCGAGCCGGCCGTGGCCATGTTGGGACGTCGTTTGCGCGGTCGATTAGATTTGCTACGGCCAGACACGGCAGAGGTGGTGCGCGGCGCTCAGATAGTGCAGGAGCAGCGCGCGGCCGCCTCGGGTCCACCACTACGCCAGGCCATGGCAGGGGACGCAGTCATCATGCGCGATTATTCTAAGCATAGGCAAAAATGGGCGGAAGGTGTAGTAGCACGTCGGACCGGACCGGTTACTTATGCTGTAAAAACGAATGATGGGCGCGTGCATAAGCGTCATATTGACCAGTTGCTGACTAAAAATAGGAAATCTAGATTTTCTATTGGGGGGACAACTCATGAGCAAGCGGTGGAGACAAACACTCCCGATGCGTGCGTAGTAGAAACGTTGAATGAATCTGTGACAGAATCTGCGACAAATAAGGAGGAATTGCCGGGTGAGGCAGATGGGTTCATAGTAAATTCAAACAATAGTCGTACGCCGCCAACACCGCGAAATGATAATAACAGCCGTTTGCGTCGGAGGGCAGCTATAGATTGTGCAAACAAATTAAAGAAATGCGTTGAATAAAGTTGATTTGTTTAGAATAAGATAAATTATTTAAGTAGACGTATATCCACTTAACTTAACATTTTAGTATCTAGCTCTGTATTTGATTATGTAAGTACCTATAAATTTAAGAAAGATATGTTTGTGTGGTGTGATGTGTAATTTCAGTAGTGTAACCATCTGAACAATGTACTTGTTAACCTATACTCAGTTATATGAATGATTAAGTGCAATAATTGTTAACATTTGATAGACTTTTAGTTTGATAGTTGAAGTCTGTACCTATTTAGATATTTCTTACTTAATATTAAGGGGGGACAGTGTTGTGTATAGATGATATTATAAATGTATGTGAGGGTACACTTAAGTATTTCATCAAATAAACGTCAGTATGCTTTGGACCTCGGTGTTTCATTGTCACGGATACAACATTTATAAAGGGGTAAGAAATTGACTATGATGTTTCGCACTCACGCCCGTGTCTAAGACACGGGACGTCGGACGTCGTACGGGACTGGGTAAGCCCAGTCCCGTACGACGGTCACCGATACACTAAGTAATACTAAAGGCTACGGCGATAGCAAATATCAGCTATACATTTTTAAAAATCTGTCGCAGACCCCCATCATGAAAGCCTGACCTTCAATTGTAACGTGTCTACGACAGATGTAGATTTATAACTGGTTTTATTCCAATGGGTATTGTTAGGAGCTCTTATAGGAATCTAAAGAGGGGTGGGTACACAATACAACAATAAGAGAAATGGAAAGTACTTGATAGTCTGTTAAAATTAGTAATATGGGCTAAGCTCAAATATAAAAGGGGTGGATTCCATTCATAATCAAAAGTATGAATTAATTCTTTTGTTCAAATATAAGTACGCATATCGGACCATGTGACCATGGGGAGCATTGGCTCAAACGATTTCTTTTGATTTGTTGTTATGGGCTTCGGGATTATGCTGGGAGAATGAAAACGAGACAAGATAAGTAACAGTGGGTTACTTATCTTGTCTCGTTAACCAAAATAAAAGACGTCACTTTAAGATAACGGAACTGAAATGGATAGGACCATGTAGTAAGAGGAAATGATTAGTGGAGCCTCTTTTTCTTTCTTTTGGTTGTTTGACCAACCCAATATTTGGTTGTGGGGTAAATAGGGGACCATTTGAAAAATGCCGTGACTTTACGTATGTAAGTAAGAATGCCGGTAATTTTGTATGGTTCTGTGCAATTAGCAACACGGACATCTTTTTAGGTATATGACATCCCTTTAGTATTCGTCCTCAGCTTTGCTCTGAAACTTTTCGGAAGTTTTAGGTTTTAATTTTTCACTCTGAGAAGTTTCGTCTCTGTAACAACAGCGACCAAATGCCTATTCGGCGGCAGTTGTTCGCAGTGCACTTGGGTGTGACATGTATTGGACCAAAGTTATGTAGGGCTGCAATTAACTCACATATAATGAATCTTTGTGTTTGGGAGACCGGGCACTGCAGTCAAAGTGCTTGCGAACTGCACGATTTACGTTGCTTCACGTTGTAGTTTCGTACGCCATTTACATTTTAACTGTTTAACCTTGGGATTTGACGTGTGATCTTTCTCAACTTAAAACAAGAAAAAATTGTGCAGGACAGCGCTGGTATCAAGGGTGTAAAACACATCTTAACGAAGCCGAAAGGCACTTGGTCTCCCCGTCATTGCGATCATTGTTGTTCTATACCTGGGAACCTAGTTACGGAGATATTGGGGGTCAAAGTTCTAACTTTTTGACACGTTTTTTTTTTCATACAAGCTTTTATTGTAAGATATTTTACTTTAAACACCTCTACAACCCCCGTATTACTCAATCCATCCACCAGCATTGCTTTACATTGAGTTCTACAACAAAACATGATTTTACATAAAAAATTCGTTTTCCGGCAATAATTTTTGAGTAAAGTTATGTAGTTTGATGTACAGAATGCTCGTTTGACGGCTTCGTGATGAGATGGTTTACACCCTGTATAACGCGAAGACAGTGCAAAACATGCGTGGATTTTTAGCCATTCTAAGAACTCTGGAGTCTCACTGTATGAAGTTAACATAAGCCCTTTTTTCAAATTCAGACTGTTCATGCAAAATGTTTGAATGACCATGGTTTACCCATACATTCGTTCAGGGTTTGCTAACGCAGCGTAAGGCGGGAAAGGGGGCTTTGAGTGTAATACACATGATCGGTTCGCATGATTCTTGGTTCTACATGAATTATGTGTTTAGCAATTGCTCCTCATACCAGAAAGGGTAACGCTATTTAATACGAGTTGTATCTATTATTTACGAAATTATTTATATGTACCAAAGTGCGTGCATCACCAGACGATGTTGTATGACGTTTTAATTAAAAAGGAATTCTTACTCTTTTCCTAATATTGTAATGATTTGTCCAGTTTTGAACTCCAGCAAACTGTTCCGGCGACCATCCTCCTTCTGGGAGTTTACTGATGCTTGCACCTACAAAACAAAAATAAGATAACTTAGATATTTAGGATCACTTTGTAAAGGGGACGATAAGTTTCAGGGGAAGTAAAACAAACAAATAGGGCATAGGCTAGGGATTACGTACGTACATATGAATTTACAGAAAATCATTGAAATCGTCAATAGAACCCTTAGCTAATTTATCGTCTTTGTACTTCATGAAATAGTCATTCAATTTTACACACAATTCTGTAAACGGGTCTGTTAAGAGCCTATACAACCTCAGCTCGAATTCTAATTTCGCCCCCACTTCACCGCTCCGCCTAACTCTTTATCTCGCTCGCACAATGGGGCTCGCGGTCACGCGGGCACATCGCGAAGTCGATGCAATTTTGTTAGTTAAACTACTTTATTTATTGGAGTTCTAAGTATTAAAATTATCAATATTAATATTAATTTGTCACTATTATCAAAACAAAATTTTATATCAATTTAATTTCAATCTAGGTAGGTACCTTTTTTATCGTGGTAATATTATCCTCCCACCCTGAGTGGAGCGGAAGGGACTGTCGGACTCTTACTGACTAAAATCCACGGGGTTCATTTAATAGCCCACTAAACCTACAGAAAGTTGATTTCCAAGCTAAATTTTCCAGTATAAGCTGACCTCTTATTGTACGGAAAGCCTATACAATGCGAGATCAACTTATACTGGAAATTTGCTACAAAATAATTTAGACGAGCCAACGTAACCGTGCGGGTTCCGCGCATTGAGTTTGTAGTACGTTTGAGTTTTATAGTTTTATCCTTGTATGTATTTGTGACAGGCGTTTTTGTATAGTAAGTAGGTGTCGGCGACGAGACCATATCTCCACACCAGGGTGCAAGTAGTGGACGTGCAAATAATGCATCGTGAGTCGTTTTACTCGTAGTAGGAAATTAGTTTTGTTTGTTTTGAAAACTTGTTATGAAAATTGATGGTGAAAATATGTAAATATTTTAACGGAATCTAGTTAGAATCATCATAGAATTATGAAAAAATGCCATGATACCAGTTTTAAATTCCAATAAGACATAGAAAATTGCAAATTAGAATTTTTGTCTCATAATTACGTAAGTTGAAAATGTGATTTTTTGTTTATTAAGTTAGAACTTTTTAATTAGTGTAGAAAGGTTGAACTTGGTCTAAAAACCGATATTTATGCAAAAATTATGCAAATCGTGGTTCAGAAAATATAAGGAAAATTAGATAGCAAAAATTGTGTCCATCGTAATCTTATAGTTTTTGTTCTAGAATATTTTTTGTAATTAATGTAAGGTGCAATATTGTTGTTTTATAAGGTAGTATAGATAATAAGCTATGTAAAAATGTATATATTGTAAGGGTTATTTTAAATAAATAAATAAAATATGGGGCTCCAAAGGTTTCGGCTTTCGCAAAAACAAACGCGAAATTGGGCTTAAAAATCGCGGCTCTCGTTATGGGCGGACAGGGCCGTATATAAGACGCGAACAACGGCGAACGATCGTCAGTCGCAGCCCAGCCATCGAAGAAGAAACAAGAACAAGCAAGAAGCCGAAACCTAGGGATAACCAGCTAGAAGAAAATCCGGGTTTTATTCCCTGCTCCTGCCTGCCCCCTCTTCCCCCGAGGTCTCCGTGGTAGTCTACGAGGTCGCCGGTACCCCCCCCCCCCCCCTACGCATTCAGGGGTGCGTGGAGGCGAGCGTCACCAGCCTACTCCGCAAGGAGCGCCCGTCTACTATTGGGAGATTGTCCCAGGTACCTTGACTTAGAGTCAGGTAGCCGAAACAGTAGGCCTAAATGCAAGTATATTATAAGAAATAATTAACCTACTAAGTTTTTGCGGATGCTGAGCCACAAAAAACTAATCGAGTGCGAGTCACCATTGCATTCAGGGTTCTGTCAGTAGGGAATGTAATCCGGACTATCCGTAATCCGAAAAAACCGGATTTCGATACATTTTTACACGACTTCTAAATCCGGGTTTGAAAATCAAATCCGGATTTTCTGAACAATAAGAAATTGTTATTCGTGGGCTACATTTCCGCGAGAATATTCGAAAATGTGCTCATCAGCCGAAAGCCATAAACATATTCAGTGCATTCGACGTCGATTCAGAGCGAGCTTTTTCCGCAGCAGGAATTGAGTGTAACCAAAATCGTAGTAGGTTAAACGACGATAGCACTTTAGATGCCTTATTATTATTGGGTCATATTTGGTCTCCAAAAATTACAGAGCTTTTTTGTTTATTCCAGGGCGACAGTCTGACTACAAAAAAGTTAGTTAGTTTAGTTTTGTCTTGTCCTGAATCCCCATAGCACATTGCTGGAGGATTCAGGGCTAGGCTGCCGATTGAGGAGAAGTGGTCAGGTACCACTTATCCTTCTTCACGTGGATGATCCAAAACTCTTTTCCGGCAACAAATTGCGACTGATGGAAATACCTAACTAATAGTAACTGAAACTTTTAGTAACGCCATTGGGATAGAATTTGGTGTGGACAAAAGTGCAGTCATGTATGTAAAGCGAAGGGCGATTATGGCATCCAAGGGAATTCAGCTCTCGGATTCCGTACACCTGAGATACCTCCCCTCATCCGAAAACTAATAGTATTTGGGTATGTCGAAAGCATTAACGTAACTGATATGAAGTTGAAGGAGCGCTACCTTAGACGTCTGAAGAAAGTATTAAATAGCTTTCTTCCAGGCGGGAACAAGGTGCGTGCTATCAACGGTTGGGTCATGCTGGTTTTAATGTACTTTTTTGGCATACTCAAAAGGACTCAGACGGAACTCGATGTTCTAGATAGGAGAGCCAGAGAGACAAGGTCAATAGGCACAAAGAGACGTTTACAAGTGAGATAGGCCCAGACGACGAATGTCTGTCGAGGCTTTCTTTAGGCCGTTAGATCAAGGACATTTTTCGGGAGGCAGTTCTCTTCGATATGGCCCGTATTGTGAGGAGGTTCTTGTGTCTGGATCACCGATAACCACTGGTAGCTTGGACCCCGCTCCGGGCGGACCACAACAATGTATTTTTTTTTAAATATTAAAAAATGCCAATATCTCACAAATGCCATTCAAATAGCTGCCTGGATTAACTCACCCTCTCGATCCAGAGGTTCGACCAACCACTCTCATCCGCCGGATATCATGCAAAGAATCCTAGACTAACGTAGACTTAGAAGAATTTGGCATCAGTCCCGTCATCTGCTTGATAAACTCCACTTTAACAAGGCAGCTAAAGAATTAAAGTCTGTAGTCCAGGAATCTATTAATTCAACGGTGGCAACAAACCTACAGATGATGTCACCTACGGGAGTTGGTGCACACTCGCTCTGGAAGGCAAAAACCTAGATAAACCTCAAGAGTCTTATCCCCCAATTAGGTCACAAGCTTCCTGGGCAAGAACTGACTTGGAAAAGCCGAAGTATTTGCAATGCATTTGAATTCTGTATTCAAACCCAACGAGAGCATTGCAAATGAGCGACATATTGATGCAATATTAGAACAAGATCTGCAGATGTGTCTGCCCATTAAGCCAACAACACCTAAAGAAATTGCGAAGGAAATCGGACAGCTCAACTCGAAAAAAGCCCCCGGATTTGACCTGATCACACCTTCAATACTTAAAAATCTTCCCAGAAAATGCATTGCCTTCTTGGCTAGTCTGTTGAACGCAATCTTTCAAACATCTCACTTTCCTGATCTTTGGAAAATCTCTGAAGTTGTCATGATCCACAAATTAGGCAAAACAGAACATGAAGCGTCGTCGTATCGGCCGATAAGCTTAACTCCTGTACTGTCCAAACTGTAGGAGAGGATATTCCTTAACCGACTAAAACCATGTATGGACATCAATGATTTTGTTCCACCTCATCAGTTTGGTTTTCGGAAATCCCATTCAACAATAGAACAGGTTCACCGAGTTTACCAAACAGGAAGACAGGCCTTTGAACGCAAAAAGTACTGCTCAGCGGCATTTCTGGATGTAAAACAAGCTTTTGACCGAGTCTGGCACAAAGGATTACTGGCAAAAGTGAAGACAAAACTTCCACACTCAATGTTCCTGCTCATCCGGTCGTACTTATCCGAACGCTGCTTCCGAGTTAAACAGGGCGAAGCACGATCAAGATTGTTTGAAGTGGAAGCTGGAGTACCACAGGGTTCTGTTCTTGGCCCTGTGTTGTATAACATTTTTACATCAGATTTACCCACATTAGACGACATAACAGTTGCAACATATGCTGACGACATAGCCTACTTATCAGTTGACGACAACCCAGAAATGGAAAGCAAAAAACTGCAAAATCAGTTAGACGAGACACATAAATGGCTCTGTAAGTGGCGGATACGCGCCAGTGCATCCAAGTCTAACCATATCACCTTCACACTCAGGCACGGAAACACCCCTCCTGTTAGACTTGGATCTGATACCTTACCACACACAGATTGTGTTAAATATCTTGGCTTCCATTTAGATAGGCGCCTAACATGGAAGCATCACATTAAGCAGAAAAGGGAAGAGATAAACCATAAATTCCGCAATCTTTATTGGCTCATGGGAAGAAACTCTGTACTCTCTGTAGACAACAAGCTACTCATCTACAACTCGGTCCTTAAACCAATATGGACGTACGGAATTCAATTGTGGGGCGTAGCCAGCAAATCTAACATTCTCTGCCTGCAAAGGGTTCAAAACGGAATATTAAGAGCCATAGTAAATGCACCTTGGTTTGCCCGGAATAGCGAAATTCACGACTTCCTGCAGGTGCCGCTCGTAAACTCTGAAATTGAGCGGTACAAACCCCAACATATGGTTCGCCTAACCATGCACCCAAACCCACTAGTGACTGAACTGCTAAACCCGACAGCGGTGGTGAAAAGGCTGAAGAGGAACCACCTTCTATAAGTGGGAGGCGCAGCACTGGCTGCTACACCACAACGCCATGTAGCTTGTAAAAAATTCGCTTATGGTCTGACGACCGATTGCAAATATAATATAATAATAATAAAAAATATATATATATTAAAAAAACATTAAAATATACCTATATTTACAAAGAATAAGCAGTCGCTCCATGTAAAATACTGGTATTCAGCTGCATCCGGTTAGACTGGAACCCGACCTCAACATAGTTGGGAAAAGGCTTCAAAACCAAACCAACCAAGGTATTGAATTTGAATAATTTCAAATAACAAAATTAAATTCCCATTCACACAAAAATAAGAAACAGAATATGGGTAGATTTGTTTATTTTCGTGAAAAATCCGTAAAATCCGGATAATCCGGATTGGATCAAACATCCGATCCAAAAAATGGATTTTGAAACAGAGCGGATTTGCATTACTAGTTCTGTGGATACATTGACGTGGTAGTAAAACGCTTTGCCACTATAAAAAAAATTGGTTGCCTGTAAAGTCGGTATACGGGCGAAAGTTTTACGTGACAACGACTTTGAGTGGTAAAATAATTTTAATGTGAATATTCATTCGTATAGTAGGAAGAAGGATGAAATATGTCTGTCTCTCTCACTCTTAGGCGGGCTAACCATGCCCGAGTGGAAGGGCCGCGTGCCTCTCACTCGCTCTCATTGTGAGCGCATAACGTGAGCGGAGCGTAACGCAGTTTCTTGAAGTGTCACCCGGCAAACCAATTTATAAGACGTTGTCACGTCAAAAAAAAACGAAATGTATGACTGCGCATAACAGCATATTGGATTTTTTTTTGTTGTGTTCATGCTTCTCAAGGCATGGTTTGTATGACTATGAATATTTGATAGGTAGGGAAGTGTGTGTGAAACAAGCAATAGTTTGGTTTCTTGCAGCTACCTACAATTATATTTTTTTTACTTTCTAAGCGCTTAGCGGCTGCAGTACGAGTCGCAGGTTCGGTTCCCGCACGGAACATGTGTTATTATGTGATGGTCTACAAATAGTTGTGAAGACTTGAGTTTGTAACTGCACCGTCTTTTTCAGGAGCAATTGGAGAAATAGGTAAGTATTGGAGTAATAAAAGTATAAAATCTACACTTTGTTGTATGTGTAAAAAAAAAACAAACTTATTTAGGATTTTTTTTATTATTTTCGAATCTAGAATTTTTATGGTGTAAGTACATAATAAAGAGAATTCTATCGTCTAACTATCTACCCTAAACTGATTGCTCCAAAGTTCCAAACGTAGACGGTGCGATTACAAACACAAGTCTTCACAACTATTTGTAGACCGTCACATAATATACCTAACACATGATCCGTGCGGGAATCGAACCTGCGACCCGTACTGCAGCCGCCAAGCGCTTTGAAAGTAAATAAAATATAATTTTATGTACGGTAATTATGTACCTGGTCTACTCACACAGAAACTGCTCCAAACGTGTGTACCTACTACATATTCACCTACATGTTTGTAATCACTAATATTGTACCTAAATAGATCGGTCAGTAGATACTTCATTTCGATCATATGTTTGAGAAATTCTTTACGCCAACCCTGTCGCTTCTAATTTTTATTTCGGTTATTTCCCATCACGCAAACACTATAAACTCATGTATTTCATTATTTTTATTTGTTGAATTGCGTAATGTGCCCTGAGCGCAAACTGACACAGCCCTCCCGTACGGAAGCCGGAGCAGGACTGAGCGCGGGTGGCGCGCGGCAGGGAACCAACTTTGATATGACCGATATTATAGGCTATTTATTTTTCGGCGAAAAAAAAGGAAATTCAAAAAAATAAATAATATAAGACCTGCTCTATAGAAAGTTCAGTTAGTATAAAAAGTTTCATGATCTTATTTTAAGTATTATAAGATTGCCCGCGGTTTATTGTTCAGTTTAGAGGTAACTTTGGATATTTTTTCTATCGAGAAAATTTTATGGAATCGTGTTTTCGCCAAATATAGGACTTAACAATAATCCTCAACTTTACCATATATTTATTTCAAAATTTATGCTGCAGTATTATCGGCGTATCGAAGGATTCTGCTAAGCCATTTGAGGTAGTATAGGCTCTTAAGAGGCCGGCGAAGCATGCGTCGCTCATACAAACGTAACTAAATATGTGTTTTGTAAGGAAAATGATTTAAAGATATTGTAAGGATTTTTTTTTTTTTATAGAAAACTATTTTTTCTCATAACATTTGTTTAAATCAGTGTCCATTCAAAATTTTTATTTGGGAACCTAGATATTCTGTAATCCAATCGAAATAAATACACACTATCCCAAGAACATGTTTGATTTACAAATTATTTTGGTAAGTATTACGTTTGTATGAACGACGTATGCACCCGCGGGCACACATTTTGTTCAACATACAGCCTATCACGGACCTGCAAATTACGAAAAACGTAAAAAAAAATGAATTTCTTGAATCATATCACCGAGGCCTCCAACCATTATTAATTATAAAACAAACTTGTTACACACCTGCTCCGGTCGGATGCTTCGTAACTTAGGCCCCAAGTCTTTGAACTTAGGCCTGTTATTGAAGTCGTGAGCCCAACACTCCAACATGGCCGCGTAATACGCTTCGGGGCAGCATTCTGGCCGTTCTAGTCTCTGAAAATGATATAAGATTCACGTGAATATACCGCCAAGAACCCACATACTGTCTGAGTGGCGTGACCAATTTGGTGTGCTACAAAGCATTTAATTGTATCGGTAAAAAATATTATAACGACTTTTGTGAAGTGGCAAACAGGCAGGCGAACTACCTGAAAGTATGTGATTATCGCCGCTTATGAACATCTGCAGTATCAAAAGAGCGCGTGTGCCTGAAATATGATGAAAGTACCAACAAGCATGTTACGTCTCGTTCAATCTTACGACATGCGTCTCCCAACAGATGGTGGAGAAAATCTACAGGGTGTATTTCACCTCATCACAAAGCCGTTAACCAAGCATTCTGTATATCAAACTAAGTAACTTTACGCAAAAAATATTGCTGGGAAACAACTTTTTTTTTTGAGGTTATAAATCATGTTTTGTGGTATAACTCAATGTAACACACTCAAAACATTGTGCGGATGTACGGATTCAATAGTACGGGGGTCGTAGAGATATTTAAAGTAATAAACATGCGATAAAAAGTGGTATTTAAAAAAAAACTTGTCAAAATCTTGCAACTTTGACCCCCAATATCTCCGTAACTAAAAGGTTCCCAGGTATAGTGTTGAACAAAAAAATGATCAGGATGACGAGGAGAACAAGTGCCTTTCGTATTCGTTAAGAGGTGTTTTACACCCTTTATGTATATTCTACCCATCTCCAAATTAGAATGTCAGCAGTTTTGATTTTCGTGGTAATAAAACTACAATAATTTACTCGAGTCCTCAACCTCTGAGAATAAGTAGTCCGTTTTCAGTTGTAAACAAGAGTGATCTTATTAAAGCCTATGTTTAGTACTTCTATACACAATAGTGGTACCTACATAAAGCAGACTTACGAAAGATTGCCACCATTCATTCATTGAGCCAATTTGCAGATGACGTAGATACAGTTGAATATCAATTTTTACATTGAGTTTTGGCCATCTATCATCCTCAGTCACCCTTTCACGAACACTAAAGCTTGATTGATATAAATTGTATCTGATTAATTATAGATTCGACCAATGGCTGCCGTGCATACGATTTTAGGGCCAGTATAATTCGCCACAGCTGGAATTCAAATCGAATAAAGCGCAGGAAGCTACCGAGCGAGCTGCACGAGGCATCGTTTCACCTCTTTTCATACCGAAGGTACCGAAAGAGAATAAACAAAGTATATGAAAAGAGGCTCGCTTGCTCGCTCGGTGACGGTGTGGCTTCCACTATAAGCGCTGTCTTGGATTGACAACTCCCGGACCAGTGTCAAAAATTGTAAACCTACCCAAACCTAAAGATAGATGACGAATGGAGATTTACGATCCGCAAGAGACGAATCAGTGAAGATTTATGTAGTAATTACTTTGTGTTAGCATTGTTGTTCAACTGTTACTAAGAATCGATTGTGAAGACCAGAACAAGTCTGTTCCCCTTAGGTTTAAATCATATTAATGACAGATGCTGGACTGTCCGTTTAGCTGTCTACAGTGGGGTCTTTATTAAAAGGGCATACATTCTTTATCATTATAATGGAGACATTATTTATGCAGCCACTATTGAATACCACATTATTTGATCAAATGGGTCAGTCTGTGGTCATTCATTGAGCCGGTTTTTAGATTATTAAAAATAAACCGTTGAACTACAGTTCTATTCATCATCTGTCCCCAGCAACCCTACACCTCACCAAAACTATAGGTACAGTGCATCTATATTGCAAAAGTATAGCAATTGTATAAGGTATTTTTTATTATTTGCTGATGGGAATTAACCGTTAATGATACTCTCACGACCCCTCTGTACTGTGAGAGTACCTACGATTAGCGTTAGTTCTATGCAAAATACTAGAGCTTCTTTGAGGGCAAGTAATTATGTGGGAAATCAATTCATCCCTTTAATAATGAGATCTCCGCGTGTATTAGTCACGTAGTGACCTGGTTTCAAACTAGACTGCATTGAAAAGAGTTTTAAATGGGTTGCTAAACAAAATTATCATAAAAGGTATTTAGTGAAGTTAGCTGTATACCTAGGTCTAGTGGACTAGGCGTTTGCCAGCATATGCTGATTTGGTTACCCTTTCGTTATGGGCATGCTCAGCGCAGTTGAGCTGTTTTAATTGTTAAGCTGTTTGTTGTTACATGTATATGTAAGTACTGCTCCGTTGTGTTGTGCTTTCCATTAACGAATATATTTGACTAGCTGACCCGCGCAACTTCGTCTGCGTCACATAAGAGAGAAAAACGAAAGGAAAAAAAACCCCGTTTTTGCAGCATTTTTCATTCCTGCTCCGCTCCTTATTATTGTAGCGTAATGTTATATAGCCTAAAGCCATCCTCGATAAATGGACTATCCAACGCGAAAATAATTATTCAATTCGAACCAGTACTTCCTGAGATTAGCGCGTTCAACCAAACAAACAAACTCTTCTGCTTTATAATATTAGTACAGATTATTCTATTCTATTCTAGGATCATTAAATATTTTTTTTATATTTTTATGATTTGTTCAGAATTTCGACTTATGCGCCTTCGCTTATAAAATCAAATATTTAACAAGTATCCCTGTATAGTTTATAAGCAATAACGGTTTCTAGATAGCTGGTTTAATAAGAATATCTCCTGAATGTTATTTAAGCTTGGTGTCTAAAATAACGTTTTTGTAAATAACGTTTTTCTTTGTGTGAATAATAACAGTTGAGTTTACATTAAAATATGCATTTTTCTATTTTTAACCGACTTCCAAAAAGGAGGAGGGAGGTTCTCTATTCGACTGTATGTATTTTTATTTTTTTTTATGTATGTTCACCGATTACTCGAAGACGCCTGAACCGATTTGAAAAATTCTTTTTTTGTTTGAAAGGGTATACTTCCAAGATGGTCCCATAGCCACCAAATTGGGATCTGATGATGGAATCTTGGCGAAATCGAGGGAACTCTTCAAATTTTATCTGAAAACGTGTTGCGATTTTGGTATTTTCTACAACAAGTGAAGCATTTGCGTTTGATAAGAACCATTCTACCATCAGATCTGATGAAGCCAAGAGTCACGGAACTCCATAATGAGACAATGTACCATAGTCGTGTTTGGGCTTGTTGTAATTGTAACGGTATGCACTTTCCATGTATCAAGCACCTGTGAACCACTAAAAAGTGAAAAATAAAAACTTTTTTGCAAAAAATAAAACCGACTTCAAAAAAAACAAAAAAGTGAAAAATAACTTTAGCTTCTGAAGTCGGTGACAAAATAACTAAAGCAATCAAACAAAGGTCACCGACTTCAGAAGCTAAAGTTATTTTTCACTTTTTTGTTTTTTTTGAAGTCGGTTTTATTTTTTGCAAAAAAGTTTTAGAATTAATATTTTCTAACAATGGAGACTTGAATGATTACACTTTTTACCCATATAATTAAAAATCAATGCAGTAACTTTGGATGAATAGTCATTCATTGTGAATTGATTGGTAGACTTTGAGGTATGGAGTTTTTACAGTACAATGGAACAAACGCCATGAAAATCTGCTCTAATCACTTCTTATCGGTTGTAACACTGTTGTTGCAGTTGCGTTGTTTCAGGTTTAACACTATTTTACGTTACATCATCTGTAAAGTAGGCACTTTGCGGCTGTTATTCTGTTACATGTGGGTAATAGTAGATTGTATCATAAGGGAGCAAAATAATATTTTTACGGCGAGGGCGCTTTTTTGAATCCAGAGCGAAGTGAGGGATTCTAGAGTAGAATCCCGAGCGTAGCGAGGGATTCTTTAGTAGAATCCTGAACGTAGCGAGGGATTCAAAGTACGTCGCCCGAGCCAAAAATATATTTTGCGCCCGAGTGATACACTCTACTTTTCATCACCCACTATGAGAAAATAAAAGGCGCCTCATATTTTATTGTAATATTGATATTTAATGAAACAGAGTAACAACTAAATTGAAATTAAGTAGTATCTAATAATAAAACAACTAAAAACTTATATTTACATTTGAGACATTTTCACAATTTTGAAAATTAATTGTTACAGTTTTATTAGGAATAGAGATTGTTGTAGATTTAATTTTATTCTGCGTGTTTGAAATAATGTCAGAATGTGGCTCATTTTGAGGAAAATGTGACGGTGAATCTCTTTGTTTGGATGTAGATGGGCGCGGCGACAGTGGCATGGATGGATTAACTGAAGGTTGCAATTTAATGTTTTCCACGATGCGTTCACATGTTTTCGCCTTGTTCTCAATGGAATCTTCTATATATCCCTCTGCTACAGCACTCGACTTCCATCCTCCATGTCGCTTGAGAACAGTTAAGTCCGCTCCAGAATCTGCCAACAGGGTAGCAGAAGTGCGACGAAAACAATGTCCTGTATATAGCTTGATATCTGGTAACTTCAAATAAGTAGCGATTTCTTGTGGCATGTAAGAAATTTTATTTTTTCCCATAACTTGTTTGAAGCACTTGCCATTTTGATAACGGATGAAAAACCGATTGGTCTTTATATCAGCAGGACGCAGGTCCAGGTATTTCTGTACAATAGTTTTGTATTCTCCTCGGATTACGAAGGATCGGTCAATTTTTGTTTTTGTGTCTGTCAGCTTTACTAACAGTAAATTATCCGAGTGATTTTCGACATCATCAACAGTTATTTTTAAAAGTTCATTGCCACGACAAGCTCCATGTACTCCGAAAATTAAAGCCACCTGTAACAAAACCGAATGTGAATAAGACAAGTACCTATCTATCGAAGTACAGGTTACAATAAAATGCGCATTTTAAAACACTGGTTATACTTTACTAATCCACCATATATACATACATAGTTACTTACTTTTACGGCAAGAAAGATGTTGTCGGGTGCCTCATTAAGGAAAGTCTCCACGTTTTTGACTGAGAACACTTTGGATTTTTTAGGTTTAAATCCATCAGACATCCTCTTCAGATACGCTATTAATTTCGAATATGTGTCCAGTTTTACGTCGTTATTAGAACTGACTGTTGATTTTAGCATTGAGTAGGTACTCCAAAGTGTGGAAGGTTGTTTAGTTTTGGCTAAGTACTGGAAGTAGGCCAAAAACACAGATTCTGAAAAATTCTTGGCGCCTCTTGAATTTCTCCATTCAATAAAATTACCATAAGCTTTCATATATTTCTCCCGGGATTTTGCAGGTAGTAGATTATCCATCACATTTCTTGCGTCAGTTCTAATACTATCAGGAGTTAATTCTATACTTAATGGCATGTTTATTTTTATTTTTATTGTACTTTATCTCAATGCTGTCTTATTTGACCCAATGGTTGACTGGTAGAGAATGCCTTGTGGCATTAAGTCCGCCTATGTACCACTATTGTACATGAAGTTTAAATAAATAAATAAATAAAATACTTTCACTGTCACTTGAAGAACTCATTTTTCAAAACAAAATCATGAATTTCTATCAATCCGTGAAAATTGACGAAAACGCGGGCTATAGTTCGCGCGTTTTTAATTTTATTTCTTTTTTTTTTGTATTCAGCCGGCGCGCGGCGCTACTATGGGCCGTCGCACCAGCCAGTCTTTATTCAAACAATATTTGCGTTCGATTTCTTGGGCGCTGAACACAAGATGTTCCAAATTCAAAAAGTGCGCGGCAAAGATAATTGCGGCGCACTTATAAAGAGGATTAAAAACTCATTACTGCCCGCTAAAAGTTTCTTATAGAAAACACCACCTTTGGGTGCACTTAAAGGCGAACCAAGTCGTCTTTTTCGAATAGATGGGATGAAAAAACTTCTTACACTCTACTTTAATAAAACGAGAATATACATTATACAGATTAAAATTTTGAGATGCAGAGGGGATACGAGGTACCTTAACCGTTGTATCTGCTGGAAAATAGTCTTAGGAGACTAACCTTATATTACTAAGAAATTTCGATAAGCATTCACAGATTTTGGAAAAAGTGTTCAGCCAAAATTTACAGTTCCAGCCAATGTAAGCCAATCGGGCTTAAAAAAATGTGAAAACTGTAAATTTTAGCTATCTTGCTGTTTACATACTAGAAAACTGAGATTTAAATACTAGAAAAGTATGAAATCGTAAACATCTTTTCCCCTACATTTCGTAGGGTGCGAAACCCTAACTTACGCCCTGACTATAACTGTCGCTGCAACAAATACTAAGAGAAAACCAACAAGACGAAATTGAAAATTCAAATATTGAACGACTTTGCCACTAATTATTTATTTTTAGCTTTACTAAAAAGTCTAGATAGTGGGTTTTTGATTTCTTACATTCTGTGACTAAAATAACTTCAAATAATTTAGAACAGAGGTATTGCATTGGAACCAACAATTAATCTTCCCCCTAAGTTTAGGGATTATATGTTTGTGTCAGTGCAGTTATGCATATCGTTAGGGATGTTAGTATCCATACTAATATCAAAAGTAACTCTGTCTGTCTATTACCTTTTGAGGCCAAAACGGTTGCGCGTATTGCGACATAAACGAGTAAGGAGACAGATATCATCATCTGTCTAGCCTTTTCCCAACTATGATGGGGTCGGCTTCCAGTTTAACCGGATGCAGCTGGATACCATTATTTTACATGGAGCGACTGCTTATTTGACCTTCACAACCCAGTTTAGTACTGGATAACAGGATACCCCTTGTTAAGACTGGTTGTCAGACTTTTTGGGCCACTGACAACCAGTAACGGCGTTTTTTATATGGGACAAGCCCGCCGCACTATGCCCAAAACCCAACTGTAACTCTTGAAAGCCAGATTCAACAGTGGTTACCACCAGAAAACCGCCGAGACAACGAAGCTCGGCGAAGTCCCGCAACGAAATTAATCAGAAAGTATAGCGGTGGAGTTAGAAAAAACCGTAATTACCACTTCCGTCCATATCAGCAGGACACAGACCGAAACAAGGCCAATAGGCACAAGGGGACGTTTACAACTGGGATAGGCCCAGTTGCCTAGCACCACAGATAAATTTTAACATTTTAATCATCAATATTGTCCAAAGTTGTGAGCGTCGATTCCAATAATAAGGTACCTATGGCAAAAACGCTTGAACGCACGGAAATTTGTTCTTGTTTTTACAAAGTATAGTAAATAACGTTCGTTTTGCAAAGACTGCACTCCCATAAAATACAAATGGATGGGGAACCGTTTATTCACTATGTTTAGGTAAATAATGATTTATTTGTAAATAATTTACTTATACAGGGTGAATTTTAAAATGCGACAAAATGAAATTGGAGCTTCAGTTACAGTAACATAGTAATTATAAACTGTTTTTTCTACAATCTAAATCGTTAAAAAAAATTACGCGATCATCGTTTTCAAAAGGTCCATTGATGTTATTATCTTTATTTAAGTACGAATTATCGGTATTCCAGTTATATGCAAAATAAATAAGAAAAATTAAGGCAAAATTAGGTAAATGACCGCTATATTGAGCACTGCGATGAGTCGGACGAGATTTTTTGATACTTTTATTATTTTAACGCTTTTCGTAACACTGATCAATTATTTTTTAATTTTACATTTGATATTTTATATATTTTCTTGACAACACGTATTATTGTATATTTAAATTTGTCGCATCTATTCAATTTCACCCCGTATAAAACGATGTTACATTTATTTAAAAATCAATTCTCACTAGTGGCACGTATAAAAAAACCGAACCCAGACGCACCAACGTGTGGCTACAAATGACTACTGGCCTAACGCAGCACCAAGCGCCTCAAATTCTAACAGACCCTAAACAACTTGAAGACACTGTAATAAAGCTCTCGGAATTCATAATCGAAGCCTATCACGCCTGCTGCAAACTAAAAGACCCAATCACCAAGACAAAGGGCAACTCCTGGTGGAACTCGGAAAGAAGCTCAGGAAAACCATGCGCAAACAATTTAACAAAGCCAAAAACTCCAGACTACCAGAAGACTGGGATTTATACAAGAAAACACAATACACCTTCAAAAGACAAGTTAGGTACGCCAGCAGGGCGGCCTGGCGAAGGTTCTGCGAAGAGATTGAATCGAACAGCGAAGCCGCACGCGTGAGAAAGATCCTATCTACCGATCAGGATCGCGCCCTTGGGTCGCTGAAAACCCCAAACAACACATATACCAAGTCGGACCACTAGACAAGTAAGAGCCAACGCTGTGTGCGTTGGCTCAGTTGTCCGAACAACCAAGCCAAACGACCAAGACTGGGCCAGAGCCCGCACTATAGTAACAGCAGTAAGAATAAAATGGGCAATGAGGACTTTCAAACCATATAAATCCGCTGATTTAGACGAAATCTTCCCCGCCCTCCTACAATGAGGAGTAGACGTCTCAACGCCATGGCTGACCGTCATCTATCAAGCCTGCATAGCACAGAAATATATACCACTTGCATGGCGAGAAGTGAAAGTCATTTTCATCCCTAAACCAGGCAAATACGATTACACCCAAGGCGTACAGGCCAATAAGCCTAACATCTCTCACCTGAGAGCGGTTCAAGTTACGGTAAACGACACCACTAGAGCCATAGTGACGAAGGGCTGCCCCCAAGGTGGAGTCCTCTCGCCACTACTGTGGAACCTCGTAGTAGATAGCCTCATCAACCGCCTCAATAGCAGAGGCTACTACACGGTGGGCTATGCCGACGACCTGACTATAATAATAAACGGCACACATGAAAACACACTATGCAACCTTATGCGCCAGGCCCTAAGGATAGTAGAAGACTGGTGCAAGGAACACAAACTAGCAGTGAACCCCACAAAAACCGAACTCGTCCTCTTCACAAAGAGAAGGAAGCTAGCAACGTTGCAGCTACCAAGCTTCTTTGGGACAACCCTAAGCCTATCGACTGAAACCAAATACCTAGGTATCTATTTGGACAAACAGCTAAACTGGGCAAAACACACGGATTACATCATCACAAAAGCCAGTATATCCCTCTGGCAATGCAAGAGACTCCCAAAATCACCTACTGCTATACACCACATTTATCCGACCAATTATCACATTATGGGTCTTTTGTATGGTGGGTACGACCCAAAAGGACCTTGAGAAACTACAAAGATTTGCCTGCGTGGCAATCACCGGCAGCATGAGAACATCACCAACTGCTGCCCTACAGGTGATGCTGGGGTTACCACCCTTACACCTCGTCGTAAGAGGAGGCAGCCGTAGCGATTTTCAGACTCGAGTTAGCCGGCACCCTAAGTAACGACTCTAGAATAAAACATACACAAATCAAAGGAGATGCAATCAAGAACAGCCGATGATGGCATCACCCATCGACAGAACTCTGAAAAGTCACTGCTTCAAAAAACACTACAATACAGCGCTCATAGAGGACAGGCGTCGGGGTGTTCTCCGACGACCTCAACATTTTTGTTTTTTTTTTCCTAGTCTGCGGCGTGTCCCACTGCTGGGCAAAGGCCTCCCCTTTCTCCTTCCATACCTCTTTGTCTTGTGCGTTCTCCGGCCATGTTGGCCCTGCAAACGTGATCAGATCGTCACGCCACCTACGTCGAGGTCTACCTCGCGCGTCCAGTGTGTGACGATCTTTGCCCATCTCTCCGGATGCATCCGTGCCACGTGGCCCGCCCACTCCCATTTCAGTCTGGCTGTTTTTTCCCCAACATCTGCTACTTGAGTTATGGAGCGCAGGGTGGTGTTTCTAACGCGATCTGTTCTCCTTATACCTATTATGGTGCGCTCCATTTCTCGTTGGCAAATCTTGAGTTTGGACTTCTGTTGCTCAGTAAGTGACCAACTTTGTGCACCGTAGGTTAGGACGGGCAGGATGCACATGTCGACGAGTTTTCTTTTTAGTGTTAGTGGCAGGCTTCCCTTCATGTGTTCCTTAAGGGCCCAGAAGGTCTTCCAAGCATTTTGGACTCGTCTTTCGACTTCTTTGTCTTGGCTGTTTTCGAACGACACTATCTGGCCCAAATAGGTATACTCGTCGACATATTGCAATGTACCCAATAAGCAAAGTAATCCTATAAAAAAGACTATAAGTCATCATGAATCAATGTTGTACAGATGGCGAAATGTAACTGAGATAGCTTAGATCTCGGAAACCTGACGCTGTAGAAGAATTTCTCTCTTATGATAATATTGATACCAGCAAGATTAGTACAGGTTTACTGCGTGATCGCTATTTAGTAAACAAAAATGGCGGAAAATAAGCATACCAAATAATTCAAAACCATTTCTTAAGAGTATGGTTAACCTCTTCAGAATGTTTGCCCGTAGCTACAACGTTTGCAACCAGCCCTTATTGCCCATCTCAAAATTCCATCATCACTACATCGTCTGTCAGTTCGCGATAAACTCAAAAACTAATGCACCGATTTTCATGCTGTTGTCACCAATGAATAGAGTGGTTCTCAAGGAAGGTTTTAGGATATAATTTGTACGCGGGCGAAGCCGGGGACATCAGCTAGTACTATATAAAATTCAGGTGTCACTATGTTAATATTTGCTATTATCCGAAACCCTCAACGAATTTTAATGAAATATCGTGATTGGAGGATAGTTTTGAACTCGATAGGAGGTGCCGCGGTCAGGTCGCTAATAAGATTTTTTTTTTTTTTTTTTATTTGGGACAAGCCCGCCACACACGCCCAAACCACTGTAACTCCTGAAAGCCAGAATCAACAGTGGCGACCACCAGAAAAGCGCCGAGACAATGAAGCCCGACGAAGTCCCAGAGAATGAATTTAACTGTCTTGGATCCCGCAACGAAATTAATCAGAAAGTATAGCGGAGGAGTAGGAAAGAACTGTAATTTCCACTTCCCTCCATATCAGCAGGAGACAGAACGAAACAAGGCCAATAGGCACAAAGGGACGTTTACAACTGGGATAGGCCCAGTTGCCAAGCACCACGGATAAATATTAACGTTAATGGGTCCTAGTTGAGAGCTGTTATATTTGATTCCAATAATAGGTATGGCAAAAACGCTTGAACGCACGGAAATTTTGCTCTAGTTTCCACAAGGTCCGTATAGTAAATAACTCCGGATGTAACCTGTACACTATCCAACATAATATTGCGTTCATTTTGCCAAAGACTACACTCCCACAAAATGTGATGAGCAGATTGTTCATATTCGCAGTCAGATGTTGAACATTGACAAAAAGGCGAGTCAACAAGCTTGAAGGAAAATAATTTACTCTTAAAGTTGCCATGGCCCGTGAGAAATTGGGCAACACAGTGATCAACCTCCAGCCATGTCCTGTCCAGCCGCTCACGAACGGATGGAAAAAACTGGTGGAGGTGCCTGCCCTTGCTAATAAGATTGTAAAAGTTCGCCGAGGGAGGTTGTACAAAACTAAACACTTACCGACCTAGATTCGGTTGCTTTATTCCTGCAACTAGCACTTCGCCCGCGTCCGCGAAAATTGTGATAATTCGGCTAATTTACATGATATCAATATTATTTATAGCCTATGTTACTCGGTAAAGATGAAGCTTTCTAATGGTGAAAGAATTTTTAAAATTGGTTCAGTGGTTTTTAAGTTAAATCGTAACAAACACACAAACAAAAATCAAATCTTTCCTCTTAATATTATTAATATAGAAATAGGATAAAAGCAGCAACAGTCCGACGCCGTGTCTTTGGAACCGAAAAGTGGCATGAACATAAAGCTATTTCTGAAGCGACGCGTAAAACCCCAAGCTTTGTGTGTTTCTCTGTGACTATTATTCTCCAGCTTGTGTACTTGTGTTGTGCTTGGTTAACACAACTCATTTTTCTCTTCTATTGTACCTAGTCAGTTTTCACTATCCCCTTTTCATCATTCCTCACATAACTCAGAAGTACTTCGACTACTGCTTTTTATCGATCCAGCGTGTGGTGGGAATAGAACGGGTGATGCTCATTCACACAGCGTCAGGCCACCTCACTAGTTCTACATCTTTCGTATCACTTTCATCAAAATTTCACGACGCACCACGTGTCTTGCTTTTCCCCAACTATGTTCAGGCCCGCTTACAGTGTAACCGGATGCGGTTGATTACTGTATTTAATAGTTTTTACAGTAATTCATCTCCTATCCTCGGACCCACCTCCGAAAGCATAGCTTAACCTTCAATCGAACCGTGGGGCTGTTATTATTTAGCCAGGAGTCTTCTCAGCTACAAGTGCAACCACAAGTCACAGTTTCCTTTATATTAGGGTCATTAAATTCGGTGACCCAAATATCGATCTCAAAACTTTGTGGGATGAGCAAGGGCCTATGCTGTGACCCGTCGTGCAAAGAAGAAACCACTGACTGTACCAAAGTATGTATTTTTTTCATATGAAATACTACTAACCTGGAAATTAGGAGAATCAATAGCTTCTAGGATCTGCTGTCCTGAGAAGGCAGCCCAGGGCTGGAAACCATACGTAAACATCTCCCACAAGCAGACTCCGAAGGCCCACACGTCACTGGCAGACGTAAACCGAAGAAACAGGATGCACTCTGGGGCACACCTGTAACATGAATGTAGGGTATTATACAAACAGAACATTGTTTTGGAAAAAAATTGACAGAAAGTAGTAGTTTGATGTGCCTGTACATTAACAAAAGCCAGCATAAGCATGGTTAAAATAAAGGGTGTAAAAAAACTTCTTAACGTAGCCGAAAGGCACTTGTTCTCCCCGTCATTGCGATATTTTTTTTGTTCTACACCATACCTGGGAAGCTTCTAGTTAGGGAGACATTGGGGGTCGAAGTTCCAACTTTCTGACTAGATTTTTTTTCAAGTTTTTAATGTAAGATTTTAACTTGAAACACCTCCGCGGCCACCGTATTAATCAATCCATCCATCAGCACAATGCTTTGGGTGCGCTACATTGAGTTTTACCACAAAACGTGATTTTTCACCCCAAAAAACGATGTTTCCCAGCAATAATTATTGCGTTAAGTTACTTAGTTTGATGTACAGAATGCTTGGTTGACGGCTTCGTGATGAGGGGGTTTACACCCTGTATACTTATACTTAAATAAGTACTTCTTAATGTTAACTTGGTTTTTGAGAGTTTTTATTTATATTATGGATTTGGTAACCTTACTCCATTTTCTTAAAGCGTTCTAATCTTACACAAGCAAATATGCAAAAATATGCCCTCTGAGCTCCAAAATTCGGCCAATCAATCTATAGTTAATAGCAATGTCAGTGACATTCATTATACCCAACAAGGTCCAGTTGTACAAAATCTTAAGAACGGAAGACAATGGCAAAATATTTATAATAATAATAACAAAATGTTACGATAACTTTTTTTATAATAGATTTTTAAATATTATGTATTTTATTTACTCACTTGATGTTCCTGATTATAATTTTATTCGACTTTTGATTTCTAAACATATGACTTTATTTATTTTAATATTGTGAATTTATTTATTTCTAATTAGTTGATTACTTTGAATACTAATAAGTATCTACGAGTATATCACACTACCTGTTATAAAACAAAGTCCTCCGCCGCATCTGTCTGTCTGTTCGAGATAAACTCAAAAACTACTGCACCGATTTTTATGCTATTTTCACCAATGGATAAAGTGACTGTCGAGGAAGGTTTTCATATATAATTTTAGGTTTTTATATTGAGCACGACGCACGTACACACTATTTAAGTTTTTGTGAAATATATGACTGCAATAAAGAACTGAATTGAATGGAACTTCGAACATACCAGTAAGTGCGTCACGTCTATTACCCCTAGTTTGTCAAGTTGTATTTGCAGCGACACCATGGAACTGATACCTATTATTAATATAACATCACGCCTAAATGTCCCCGAACGGTAAGATAGAGGTATACCTACAGCGACTTTTGGGGGAGCCCTAAGTCCAGCAGAGGACGTCTTTCGGCTGAAATGATGATGATGATGATGATACCCCCAGCAACTCCCATTTTGCTGGCTATCTTTAGGGAGCATGTTGGGCGCTTCTAATAAAACTTGTACTAGCGTTTTTTTTGGGCGTATTTGCTGGTATCGGCTTGTCACGCGCGACATATTTTGCGCTTCAGACACCGAAGCTGTGGTTAAAGACATACGCACCGTAAAAACCCTTATAATCCAGCTAGTTACAGAAAGGTGCGATCATTATAAAGTCATCATCGTCATATATACCTAGAGTATGCAGTAATAAGCAGTATCATGCAGGTTCTAACAATAACAAGGTAATCAATCGGATTGGTAGGGACGTTGGAGTTGACTACCTATAATGATAGCCTTCATGGATATGGCACTAATTTTGTTGCAGTTAATCCATTTATAAATGTATGTTTAACCGGAAATCAGTGATTGAGCAATATCTGCAAAGGACATGCGCATTAACGAAGCATAAATATTTATACGATTACGAAGGCTACATTGGTTTTTATAAATCTACTAGCGACCCGACGAGCCGCACGGCGCCACTCATCGAGCCGAAAATATACAAAATTTCAGTCAGTCAATGATTCAAAGGTCCAGTTTGGTAGTTTCGGAGGTTAGCGTGAAGCTTAGCCGTTCAAGAAAATACTGTCTCGCCATAGGAATAGTAACGAAATAGCCTATTTGCAAAACACCAGCGTTTAAAAGGTTACCCTGTTTTTGAGCTGTACCGCCAAAACTGGACAGACATAAAAGGCACAACAGCAATTATACTTTTTGCACATCTTCACAGCGACATGATAATCTAGTGGTCGTATGGTCTACTGCTGAGCATTAGGACTAGGGTTTGATTCGCAGGTCGGGCAAAATGATATTGAGTTTTTCCATGGAAAATTTCTCAGTGGTTGCCCGGCAACCCGATAGTATTATAGAGTCTGTCCCTATCAGATGGGCCTTCAACATAACTGACAAAATGTAAGTGTACCATGGTGTACACCTGTGCTGAACCTTTCGGGGCTTACAGCCGTGATATTAAAATGTATTTATTGAAGAAACATCATACATCTATTTCTTAAAGGACGAGATGGATATTATGGATACTAAACACACTTTTAGGTCCATGTTCCCCAAAAAGATGACACTCTGATTATCTAAAAACAGCTGTTTAAAACACATTTTTGTATGGGAACATGTCACAGTGACAGCTGTTTTTGGATATTCAGACTGTTATCTTTTCGGTGAACATGGACCTTAGCCAGTTTTCTTAAATGCGTAAACACAAGATATACAAAAAATATTATGGTGGATGCTCCCGAGTAGCTCGCGAAATTCCAAATTTCTTCCGTTTTTTGAAATTTGCAGACCATTGCTAGATTGTATGTTGATTAAAAATATGATTCGCGGCTGTAACACGTACATAGTTAAAAAAATATAATCATCAAGGGTTGTAGCCCTACAAGTTCATGAAAGTCGATTGAATGACCGTAAGACAATTTGAATTTAGCGAGCTACCCTGGAACATCCACTTTAAGTTGTTAACTTACCATGCTACTGGTAACTTCAAGTTCACGTTGTAGTTAGTTTGGTAGTAGTCTTTTCCAACGCCCAAGGCACGCGACAGTCCAAAGTCCGAGATCTTCACTCTATCTTTACTGAATACTAAAATATTCCTTGCAGCAAGGTCCCTGGAAATTGATGCGAGCATTTAAATGTCATGAAACGAAACGAGATAATTTTCTGGTATTAAATTGTTACGTTCCTAAAACCAAGTTATGTTTTGTTTTCAGTGATTGGATAAAATACAAAGATGTGGCCCAAGCAACGCCAATAATACAGTATTGTTACTACATCACACCTTTCTGTTTCATAAAGTAAAGGTACAACTTTTTGAACATTACATGAGACATGAGACATCTGCCTATATTACCAGCTGCCTAGTACCTATTACATTCAAACTGGCTACAGCGGTCTACCAGTATTTTATATGGAAAAAGGGCCTTTCTGACGTCCATGTATTTTATACCAATGGTAAAACTGGTTAATTAACCGCAAAGAACCTTCGCGTGCATTTCTACACCTTCCAGCGCCCCGCGCGCTTGTGTATCTCAAAGAAAGAGCAATTTAAATCATTGCATTGATTGCGCAGATAAGAATATAGTATATTTTTATGAAAGAGACCCCTTTTCTAAGTTACAATCGTTATTTCTCCCGAAAATTACTTTTAGATTTAGGGAAGTGTATTACATATCGGCGACACTTGGGGGAGGCCTAAGTCCAGCAGTAGACGTCTTTTGAAATGATGATGACGATGATTTCATATCGGTGCTTGAGATATTATAAAACATTAATTCTCCCGTTAATATTCGGTTTTCGTGATAATGATGTGTCCTCGAGTTCTATACCAAGGTTTGAGAACTCGCTCACTACAGGGCCATGACCAGGACCTTTGGCGCAGAAGCTTCGGCTGGGAAGAAAGTTTGGTCGCACAGCCGGGCGTCCGACCAGCATGAAGGTGATGGGGATATTATTTCTGTTTCGTTTACTCTTACTACTGGATTTAAGTGTTTTTTTCTCATTGTTATTATTATTGTGTGACTGTCCAATAGCCATACTATTATCTGTCTATCCCTGAATAAGTGTGAAGACACTTACTTCCGAAGAAAGTGCGCAGTAACTTCGATATCAGTGACTAAACATACCTATGAATCAGTCTTTTGCTTTCTAGATAAGTCATCCCATCACAGATCTGTTCCGCAAACTCGCAAAGATTAGGCACCGGGAAGTTGAGCCGAAACGAAACTTCTCGGAGACACTCCAGGAGCGACCGAAGAGGCGCCAACTCAGTTACCTGAAACATTTCGCGTAGTGTGTTTAATGCCTGCAATGCAAGTACTTAAAAAATAATAGAAAAAGAATGTCTTAATAATACCAAAGTCAGTTAGAAATGTCTATCTTATGCAATGTGGTATCCAACAATACCCCATGCACCATTGCATAAAGCTAGGAGCATTCACAATTGCACACGCTTATCAACAACTTTGTTTGTTTTTACATCTTTGGTTTTAGGTATAGAGAGTGCTACTTCTGATTATTGTTATTCGTTATTGCACTGCAGCACTGCAGCAAGGCACTACATTAATAAATGTGATGCCTTTTTGCTAGTCATTGCTATAGTGCAAATAGTCTCTGAGTAAAATGTCTGAGTGTCATTCGGACAGAAAGAGATGACGAAATTAAACATGGTACATTTCTACTGCCTTTTGGCTACAAAATCTTTAAAACTAAGCAGTTTGTTTAGTCTCGACATAAAATGATAAAATTCATAGTGACATTTAAAAAAATCCATTGCGCAACCTCGCTGGGGGAACGAGAACAATCTGTTCTAAAAATACCGGCCAAGAAACAAAGCTGTAGAAAAAAACTGAAGCAATTCCGAGCATCTTAGGGATCACGTTTCAAGGATTCTACAGCATTTTCTTTGTTATTGTTTCAAGTGATAGTTGAATTGCTTCTTATAGGACTCTTAAGTCTGAGATATAAAACAAAAGTCTTGGCTCTGTCAATTTCAAACCCATTGAAGTAAATAGGTAATTTATTTACTAGTTACAGTGAGGCTTAAAATCTCTTCAATGTTCTAACATCTAACTCAATTCTTGAGATATCCCATCATTGGAGAAACGGAGTCCCTTTTTCGTCTCCACAGAGAAACATGCTTTGGAACAGAAAAAAACAAGTAAGAAAGAAAAACGGTTTATTCTAAACAAATAAGACAACATACAGTTAACTAACGTTTTTTACCTAGATTTTCACTTCAAAAGTTCCAGAAATGAATTAGCATACATACCAGCATCAACGAGTCCAGATGAAGTACCACACCATATAACCGTACAATGTTGGGATGCTCTATGCTGTGCATCACTGCCGCCTCCTTCAAGAACTCTGTTGAGTTTGATGTCATCCGCTCATGCCCCAGACACTTTATCGCTACTTGCAGCTGTAATTGTGAATAAAAGTTATGTGAATAAAAGTTATGTGGCTTTAAGCATAATTTTCATATCGGGTGTAAACTGTTAATATAACATCGTTGTAAAAAAATAAATACGCGTACCGAATGTGGGCTGGTAGATTTCACATGTCAACTTTTAGATTTGTTCGCTGGAAAACAGTTAAACGTCCCGATTGTAAGTGGTCACCATCACGCTAACGATCCCTTGGTTCGCGCTCCGGCAAGAACGCTCTAATGACGACACCGGAGTGTAATTTTCTTTGAGTTTCTTTGAGAAGATGAACGAAACATGAGTTTTTCTTGTTCTTGATCTGTTGTGGACTTGTGGTGATTTGAACAGTTATTTTATTTTAAGTTTTTATTAAAAGTTCATCTGCTGGTAATCTCATAGGCGAGCGTATTGGGAGAGTGTGCCATGTAATCTTGACATTTCGAAATTGCTGATTATCAGCTTAATTTGAATTGTTGTCTATTTTACTATCTAAATACAATAAAACTGAAAGGTCACTCACTCACTCATCACGAAATATCGAAAACCGCTTGACGAATAATTACGAAGTTTGGCAGAGAGGTAGTTAATAGTTAGTAGACGTTAGAAGTAGCTAGGTAGTAGGCAGTAGCTAGACAGCAAGTAGGTACAAAAAGCTGCATTGCAACACATGCCCGGGTATAGATAGTGAGTGACTTATAAAATCGTTTTTCCGATGACTTCAAATTATAAAATAATCATGCAGTCCAACGTGAAAAAGTATTTATGGGTGACCTGAATACGACCTTAAAGCATATTTGCATTGATAAAATAACAAGAGGCACGTACACAGGATCTTGCATCTACATATGAATGTTATACGATCACCGCAACTGATAGCGGGTGCAGCAAATGATTTGATTGGCAACAATGTTGTTTTCTAAGATTTTTTACTTGATTTCTTTAATTTTTATTCTCAGAGAGCCGCGCGAGTACCTATTCAACCGACTTCCAAAAAGAGGAGGTTATCAATTCGTCTGTATTTTTTTTTTGTGTTTGTTACCTCAGAACTTTCGACTGGGTGCACCGATTTTGATGATTCTTTTTTTATTTGAAAGCTGGTGCTTGTCATTTGGTCCCATTTTGATTTGCTGAAGATCTGATGCTGACCTTCCGAGATATACAATGAAACTCTTCAAAAATACTCGGCAAAGCTGCAGTAATTGCTGCAATCGCTTGGTTGTTTATTGTTTAAATAACTTAGTGACGTAACATCACGCCTGTATGCTCTGAGGTAGTACGCAGAAGTGAACAATACACCCAGATTTCGACAGTTACATGTGTTAAGTTCCATTTAATGGATCCTGGAGAACTAGAGGGAATTCCTTAAATTTTATAGACACACCAGAAGCGATTTGGGTAGTTTTAGGAAGAGTACGTTCTTGGAGTGATCCCAAATCAATTTGGTAAAGATCTGATGAAGAACTTCGGAAGATAGGCGACGAGAACTCGTCTATAAATGATAGCAAATGTACTGGGATCGCTGAAATCTCACGTCTCTCTATTGTTTACACCAGTTCATACCAAAAAACCACCGTTAGGCGTCACGCTGTGAAAGGGTAAGCACATAATTATGAACTACTAAAAAGTAAAACCAATCCGCACTGGGCCAGCGTGGTAGATTATAGCCCATTCCCTCTCATTGAGAGGAGGCCGTGTCCCAGCAGTGGGAACATTATAGGCTGATGATGATGATGATGAAAAAGTAAAAACGTTTTTGCAAAAAAGTTTTTGATTTAAACGTATCTTTTCATACAATGATCATTTTGAACAACTTTTATTATGGGACCGAAACCTGAATTGTGACAAAAAAAATAAGCAGTTCCATACATTTTGACGAGTTATGCAAACATGTATGTGAATAATTCGTTCATCGACTCTTATGAACTTGGAGGGTTGTATTGATGATATTGGTGATTATAATTCTGTAACTTAATACATCTTACAGTCGCGACCGATACGTTTATCAACATAAAACTTAGCACTGCCCTGCAAATTGCAAAAAACGTAAGAAAATTTTAATTTCACGAGCTACCTTGGAGAATTCTTTACTTAACTGCCTTATTTTATTGATTGCAGAATGCAGGTGACCTCAAATTACCTGAAAGAATTCTAATGTGCGCGCTACTGCAATTTTGCATCGATAGTAATACCTAAGAAAAAATAGGTACGGTTTCCGAAGCCCAAAGGAAGAGTTATGATTTTAGCAATGTCAATGGTATGTATGTATGTACCGTATTTGTTGAATAAGGTGTCAATTGATACGTACGTTGTTATGGCCAGGCTAACATAGGCTCCATTTTAAACTTACTTGACTTCAACTATAGGAGTTGATTATACCTTGTAAACCCCGATTTTAAAAAGAGCGGGATTTTCTGTAGTCAGGCTGTTTTGTTGTAGTATACCCTTCGATCAATAATAGAGTATACCACACAAATTCTTGTTTGCCGTCAAGTTTTAAAACATCTTTTGAGGTTTTTTTTGAATGGGTAGGTACGGGTTTCTAATTTTAGTTTTTTACTTTATACACATCCACGAACCCCGTACCTACTACTCAATCCATCTATCAGCACAATGTTTTGAGTGCGGTACGTTGAGTTTTACCATATATGATAAACCCCAAAAACGTCGTTAACCCATCAATATTTTTTATTTACGTAAAGTGATTTAGGTAGGTACAGACAGCTTGGTTGACGGCTTCGTGATGAGGTCACCCATATTGTTGAATAAATATATAATCCGCCATTTTGTGGCAGCGGCATCTTGAACTGATTTTCTAAGAACACTCCTGACTAGAGTTTCTCTTCGAGAGTTCTCGAACCGAGAATTCCCGGGAAATTTAACCTTACTCGAGACGAGAAAAAAGAGGTCGAGAAATCGAGAAACCGAGCCATTCAGTCAAAAATTTTAAAAACATAATAACGCGCGCGCGAATGATCGCTGTCACTGTCTTGTCCAGAAATGTTTTCTTCTAGCAAGACTTTGGTATGTTATTATAAATTTTAGGAGTCATACAGAATATGGAAATATGGATAGTGTGATTTAAGCATAGGACCATTTCAGGTGGGGTTTCGCGTCCAAACTTTACCATGTCGTTTGGTCCATCACTAGTCACAGCTACGACTTCTTGTTCAAAGCATAATAAATAAATATATATCGCTGGACATTACACACTGCGCCATCTAGTGCCACACTAAGCAAGGCTTGTGTCGTGGTCACCAGACAGTTGATATACTACATAGATCCTTTTTTTTGTAAATACATACTTATTATACATATGTTTAAACGTCCATGACTCGGAAACAAATGTCCATGCTCATCCATCGCACAAACATTTGCTCCTACCGGGATTCGAACCCGGGACCCTAAGAACGTAAGGCAGCTTCACTACCGCTGCACCATTCGGGTCGTCCAAAACAATTGAAAGGTTTGTAGTACAGACAGAGACTAAAGTAAATTATTTAAGTGACATGATGACATTGTTTTTAGAAGATATTTGTATTTGTTTTTTCAAAGAAAAAGACTATTTAGTCTTAAAATTCTTTGTAGAAATGATGATAAAAGATTTCGCTAAAGTGTTTTTCGCTTAATTAAAGTTTTCTATAGTTAAGTTAAAGTCACATGAATGAAACTAAAAATAACCGTTGCTGAACTATAATTGTTGTTGAATATTGCACAAAAAGCGTAGTTTTATTGTTAAATCAAACATATTTAAAAAAAAACATATTTCTCGTCAACCCGGGAATTCCCGGGAAATAGTGGTCGAGAATTCTCGTGCTTCGGGAAATAAAAAAGGTCGAGAAATGAGAAACCCTACTCCTGACTCAGTGGCTTAGCGGGGGTTTATGCCGCCCGGGGCCAGTCTGAAATACGCCGAGATTCGGAGAATTTTCATTTCATTTTTTGTCAAGAAAGGTAGCAGAATGTCACAATATATAGCAATTTTTTTATTAATTCTTCGTGTTTTTTTACTCAGGGGGACATTCCACGTGTAGCGCACAAGTAAAAAAAGTTGATGTGTCTGATTTTAGTACTTAATTTTCGATTGAGTTATAGGTACCTATTGTATTTAATACTACAAAAGAGGGCAGTCAATAAAACGGGTCCTCGCGAGTCACTCCGAAAAAAAAAACCAAAGAGATCGGTAACTAACTCTGCCTTCACTTTATATCTTTGAATGAATTTTATATGTCCGCAAAAATCGAGGGCTTTTCAAAATTAGAAGCGACTTCCATAATAAAAATACACGCAGTAAACATGAAATTGTAATACCTAAATTCAGATTAACAAACACTAGCAAGTCTTTAATTATAAACAGTATGGGAGTCATATAAAACCTACATCGCGCATCATAGAGTTTAGCTACATCACCCGTTATTTTCATATCCTACTAATATTATAAATGCGAAAGTTTGTTTGTATGGATGTATGGATGTTTGTTACTCTTTCACGCAAAAACTACTGAACGGATTTGGATCAAATTTAGCACACAGATAGTTTATTACCTGGATTAACACATAGGATACTTTTTATCCCGGTAATAAGATCCCGTGGGATAATTTCAAACTTCACGCGGGCGAAGCCGCTGGCAGAAGCTAGTGTAAAAATATTTTTTTTTTTTTTTTTTTTTTTTTTTTTTTTTTTAAATAAATATATAAATAAAATATTTTCACGTTATAAATCTATCGCTTCTATTGAGCAGTCTTTCTTTCTTCAACAAGAAGTCGGGGTCACCAATTGTTGAGATCAGAAGATCTCAACAATTGGTGACCCCGACTTCAAAAAATGGAACACAGCAGTAGTCAACGTTTGCATTTTCAAGTTCTGGAAAAACAAATTGAACAGCTCACGCTAGAGATCGCCGAACTACGTCGAGGACGGCCAGCACACGTACACTGTCGCCGCTCCTAAAATCCGCGGTTTCGATCCCGTTCACGTTCGCATTCAACTCAAAGTAGATCTAAACCGAAACCTGGAGACAACAACTGGGAATGTCGCTTCCACTACCGTTTTGGAGACAAGGCAAAACGTTGTGAATAGCCATGTTTTAACAAGGAAGAAACCGTCGGAAAACTAGGTACGGTCGAACAAGCTATTTGATTTACACTTTACAATGTAATTTGTGGGTTAAACTGTACACCAATTAGCTTGTTCGACCGTACGACACCGACCGTGGCGGACGTCGGTGTCCCAGACCAGTAATCGCCTTTGTGTACACGACTGAAACACTCACGAACGTTTCCTCGTGGATACAGGCGCAGACATCTCCGTTTTGACTGCCAATTGCAAGAATAAAAAAAACTGAAAGCTCTAAATTGTAAGAGCTTTCAGTTTTATACGCGGCAAACAATACGCCAATCAAGACCTACGGACAAAAAAATATCAGGCAAAATTTTGGATTACGAAGACTTTGTTTGGTCATTCGTCGTTGCGGACGTCAAAACCTCAATACTGGGCGCTGATTTTCTCCGTCACTTTAAATTGCTGGACAAGAAAAACTTAGTTGACAAGATTACCGAGCTATCTGTCGACGCGACGAAGTTTCTACAAACTGCGAATCAATTCACATCATTAGCAACAATCAAGTATTCTACGACAACTTGAAGCAATATCTAATCTGATGCCCTACGTTCTATGTCTCTGTAACAACCACCAAAACATGACGTGGTTCACTACATCGAAAAAAAAAATGGCAATCACGACACCTTTTGGAATGTATGAATTCAATTGCATGACTTATGGCCTACGAAACGGCAGTCAAACTATTCAAAGATTCATGGACGAGGTACTGAGAGGTATATAATGGCTGTTTCTGTTTCATCGACGATATACTCCTCTGCGAAGAAAACGAAGAAAAATACAAGCAGCTACTTCGTAGAATTTTAAAGCGGTTAGACAAATACGGTCTGACAGTGAATATAAAAAAATGCGAGTTTGGTAAAGAAACAATAGATTTTCTCGGCTATGAAGTATCGGCGACCGGCATGAAACGAACAACGGAACGAGTTGAAGCAATTTCTACCTACCTAAAACCGAAAACCATTATCGAACTTCAACATTTCTTGGGAATTATCCATTTTTATCGTGGCAGTCTACCTCGACAAGCAGAACTGCAGAAAGAACTTAACAAGTACCTGCATAATAGGAAGCGCTTTGATAAAACGCCGATCGAATGCACAACGGACGCAGAGCAAGTCTTTGTGAAGTGCCGCCAAAGCATCACAGAGGGCACCATCCCCTCACATCCTGTTCAAGGAAGTCCCTTCGCCATCATGATAGACGCTTCAGATCACAGCCTAGGTGCTGTTCTCCAGCATAAAGTGGACAAAGTTTGGAAGCACTAGCTATTTATTCGAAAGCAATGAGCGCAACACAACGCCGATACAGTGTATACGATCGCGAACTATTAGCCATGTTTCGCCGATTAATTGAGGGTAGCGACGTTGAAATATACACAGACCACAAACCGCTTACTTACGCTCTAACAAGAAAAGCGAGTACCTCAGACACACCGAGACGCGAGAGACAATTGCATTTCATAAGTCAATTTTGTTCAAACATTAAGTACACGAAGGAGGAACAAAACACTGTCACTGTCACTGTCACACACAAACATTTGCCCGTCAACTATCGATTATAGTCAAAAAGGAATCGATCAACAACAAGACCAATAACTCGAGAAAATCGAAGAACAAGAAAACTTGATATTCAAAGACATAACAATACCCGGATGTAGCCGACCAATCATATGTGAGCTATCAACTTCAGTACCACGACCCCCAGGACAGGTCTACCAGCAGGACATCGTTACGCAGTTTTCAAAGCGCTACATGAGTTATGTCACCCGGGCATACGTAGTACAAGAGAACTGATAACAAGTAAATTATTTTGCCCATCAATGAATCGCTGCCAGCGAGCGAAAGTACATCGGCACGTAATCACGCGGCTAGTACAATTCCCTCCTTCAGAACGCTTCGAACACATCCATATATCCTTGGCCCGCTGAGTCTTTCTAATGAATATCGATACTGCGTCACTATCATTGACCGGTGCACCAAATGGCCCGCGGTAATTTTGGTCCGTGACATCACAGCTGAGGTCGTCGTGCAACTTGCAAGTACTATACGAAACGTGGATAGTGAGATTCGGCTGCCCGCTAGGCATCACGACAGATCAAGGACTGGCGTTTGAGTCTTCACTGTTCAACGCGCTGATGAAGAAAATGGAATCAACAGAATCCGCACTACGGCGTACCATCCACAGTCGAACGGACAAGTTGAACGATGGCACAGAACAATGAAAGCGGCGCTTATGGCTCGTGGCGCAACAACTACGTGGACAGAGGAACTTCCGACCGTATTATTGGGATTACGCACTGCTCTGCGACGAGACAACAACCTTAGTCCAGCTCTAATGACGTATAATAATATATTTTTAATTCAAATAAAGATTGTAGATTTACAGCTATTTTACATTAAGTACATTAATAACAAGTAACACATTATTGTATTGTACTATACGGAGGATGATGCTCTGTCGTCTTAGCTAGGCTACGAAATAGACTGTGTTTAGGAGACACAGTTTCGACTTTCGATCCCTAGTAACTGGGTCTGGTACGTGTGGGTGTGTTTCGTGTATGTGTGTGTGTGGGTATCGTGTATGTGTGAGTGGGTGTACATGTTTGATTGTGTATGTGTGTGGGTGTTCGTGCGGATGTGTGAGTTTACGTGTGTGAGTGTTCATCTGTGGGAGTCATTAGTGAATTGTCAATTTGTTAGAAAGATTTCGGTTTCGTCATAGTTTAGGTTTGATAAGAATGAACGCGCAGACTTTTTACAATTAATAAGGACGCGCCGTAGACTGGTAAAGGTGAGTTGATTTGACTTGTGACTGTTATTTGATTAAGATTGTTGATTATCCCGTGTTCGACTGATTTTACCTTAAAATTTAAATAAGTAGATAGATAATAAGATTTAAAAACTGCTACATACTCGTACTTAATTATAAATAATGAAAAAACAAATTCAATAAGAACCCTCGTTATCTTTTATTTATTTTCATAATTCCTTCCCCTTGATCATTTTCGATTGCTCTCATTGAAAGAATAAGTTCGGATTCGCAATCACAACGCAAGTCAAGAACTCGCGAAAGTCGAAACTGCAACAGACCGAGTCGGACTCGACTCGCAAGTCGAAACTGTTAAACATCGAGGAACAACTGACGAATTAACGAGCCATGCGCCAGTCGCAACAACAGACCGAGTCGGACTCGACTCGCAAGTCGAAACTGTTAAACATCGAGGAACAACTGACGAATTAACGAGCCATGCGCCAGTCGCAACAACAGACCGAGTCGGACTCGACTCGCAAGTCGAAACTGTTAAACATCGAGGAACAAGTGACGAATTAACGAGCCATGCGCCAGTCGCAACAACAGACCGAGTCGGACTCGACTCGCAAGTCGAAACTGTTAAACATCGAGGAACAACTGACGAATTAACGAGCCATGCGCCAGTCGCAACAACAGACCGAGTCGGACTCGACTCGCAAGTCGAAACTGTTAAACATCGAGGAACAACTGACGAATTAACGAGCCATGCGCCAGTCGCAACAACAGACCGAGTCGGACTCGACTCGCAAGTCGAAACTGTTAAACATCGAGGAACAACTGACGAATTAACGAGCCATGCGCCAGTCGCAACAACAGACCGAGTCGGACTCGACTCGCAAGTCGAAACTGTTAAACATCGAGGAACAAGTGACGAATTAACGAGCCATGCGCCAGTCGCAACAACAGACCGAGTCGGACTCGACTCGCAAGTCGAAACTGTTAAACATCGAGGAACAACTGACGAATTAACGAGCCATGCGCCAGTCGCAACAACAGACCGAGTCGGACTCGACTCGCAAGTCGAAACTGTTAAACATCGAGGAACAACTGACGAATTAACGAGCCATGCGCCAGTCGCAACAACAGACCGAGTCAGACTCGACTCGAAGTCGAAACCATCGAGAACCATCGAGACGTTCGAACAACCGAAACAATCGAATAAAACCTCTCGCCATCGCGCATCGCTATCTATTTGTGTTGGTTCAAACTTCGTTTGAAATGCTGTTAGAATAAAGTTCTAATCAGCTTGCACTACAAAGAGGTTGTTACGTCAACCACTGCGGGCCAAATAGCGCGAAATGAGTGGTTTCGATCGATTTACAAAAATACTATTGATTGAATTAAAAAACTGAAACAGTATAATGCTAATATATTGCTTGTAGAATTATTTGCCAAAAAATCAGAATGATCGCATGCATATTAGTATGTTTTTTATTGTTTGAAATATATTTTTAGAGATAAGTTTGTGATTTATTTTTATCGAGTTAAATTAATTGTATTATGTTTTCAAAACAGTATCATGCTAGCATATATCCTGAAGGATATCATATGTTTTTCTGGTCTTGTTTATAGCAGTGAATCATATACTTTTAGTAATTATAAAACTCGCGTTTAGCTCATGTAATCGCCTTTAATGTACGAAATTCATCCTGTTTCGCGTCCGGACTTTAGTAGTAGATAAATACCACGTGGATATTTTATAGTAGTGAACCCTGGTTTAAACAAGATATGGGGATATTGTTAAGGCGCTTAGACGAGCTAAATTAGCAACTCTATTTGCGGTGGTTCTAACTTGAATCAGCTTGCATTATAAAGTGGTTGTTACGTCAGCCACTGCGGGCCAAATAGCGCGAAATGAGTGGTTTCGATCGATTTACAAAAAAACTATTGATTGGATTAATAAACTGAAACAGTAAGTAATTATAAAACTCGCGTTTAGCTCATGTAATCGCCTTAAATCGGTTTGTTTACATTCAAAATATGTGTTTGGGAACCTATATATTCTGTAATCTAAAGAAAATAAATACACACTACCTTATGAATATGTTTGATTTACAAATTATTTTGGTATTACGTTTGTATGTGTCGCCGTAAAATTGTCAAACGCGTTATATTGTAATCTCTCTCGCGATATTGTAAACTCTCGAATTATTGTCAAATGAACATACTGCTTACAATAAAACGGATTATTTTTTCCACGAATAATAATCCGTTTCAACTCGAACTCGCGCGGTGTGGAGGGAAGGAGGGGTCGCCCTTGCCCAGTGGTGTAGTACCACTGGGCAAAGGGGACCCCTCTTTTTCATGAAAAGATACTGTACCATTCCTGAGAAATATCGATTAATATAACCTAACCTTATTTTATTCCCCTAAAAAGCGTAGTCGACGGAGCCCCCTTCGCGGGGCCCCTATTTCCGAGTGCAGGGTTTAAAGGAACCTCGGGGGGATGCCCCAAGTCCCGATTATGGGGCAGAGATACTTCCGTATGTTCAGTTGACAATAATTCGAGAGTTTACAATATCGCTAGAGAGAAACACGTTATATTGTAATTTTGTTGACAATTTTACGGTGACATATTTATGAAATTCGCTTGCGCCGCAGGCCTCTTAAGTAGTAAAGGAAACCTTAAAAGATCTTACTCTTTGATTCCCTGTAGTCCATGTTCCCAGTTGAACAACACCAAACTGGCCCATACCAAGCTCCTTGTTGATAGTTATATCTTCAATGGAAATTATGTGCTTTGTAGGTACTTTCACATTGTTCTCAAAAACCGGCTGCGTGTCTAATGCTATAGATGAATGCCCATGGAAGTTCTGCAAAGATGCCAAGTTATTAATGCATGCACTGATTGGACAGGACCACTCAAATGTGTGGTAGCTACTGTTTATTAGTCGAAAGATCATCTCTGAAACTAATTTGCATGCTCATCAACAGAGATCGGAATAGGAGCTGTTTTATGTACTTGTCATAGGTTAGAATAATATGGATATTACCCGAGTCTCCCAGGATTTGGTTTTTAAGTAGTAAAATCATGAAAAAACTATTCTCGCCTTCGGGACTAATGAAAGATTACACTTCCTTTCTGACGGGTAAATATGTATAAGAAGCACGGGATTAAGGATAGTATAATAAATAGATAAACTTGATTCATTAAAACACATAACAAATTCTTATTCAAGAATCAACAATCTTTAAAACATTTTTATTCTGAAGTTGTACAAAAATATATTAAATTAAGTATCATACAAATTATTTGTTCCTCAGAAAATCGAAACATTATCAAATAGAACAATTTGTATTTACAATAAAATCTTAATTAAAATAATCAATATGCTTCAACAATAATAAAATTTACTTATTGTTATTGTTGACGTAAAATTTACAACGTCGCTCATGTGCTTGTATACCATTTTAAACCATTTTTGTACATAGCGAAAAAAGAATGAAATTCAATAAAATCCTGTAGTATCAGCCGGAGTCCCATGGAATATCCATACTAACATCAATGTTTGCGGTCAATGAACCTAAATAGCTACCTATGCCGATCACTGCTCATTACAAAACCTGACCAAGAACTTTTAAAGTGACCGTTCCCTGAGACTTGTGAGTCTTTTTATTAGTCTTGGTCTTTTTTAAATATTGAGGATGTGTTCAAGTGTTGATATAATCATAGTCATCTGCCTAGCCTTTTCCTAACTATTGTGGAATTGTCTTCCAGCGTTCCAGCCTAACCAGATGCAAGCACTCCCAGTATTTCACATGGAGTGACTGTCTAAATTGCCTATCTGACCTCCACAACCCAATTAGTACCGTGTAATACATAAAGTATTACCCTTGGTAAGACTGGTAATAAAGTAAGTAACTAAAATGATTATGATTTATCTTTTATATATCCAATAATTGGCAGGGGCAACCGCACATATAACTAAGCTTAAGAATACTCGAAAGGATGACATGAAATCACCATGCTTGCCTTGCTTGCTTGCCCTGATTCCAGACCAAGGTGAAAGATATGAGGTTTGGGCTTGACTTTCCCAGAGTTAATTCTCATTTTAAATTTCTAGTAGGTACCTACTATAGTTGGTGCCAGTTAAGATCGAAATAGAGGTCATTCACACCTACCTACCAAGTTTTTCATCATTAAACGATAATGACACTCACTAATTACCTCAGTCTACCAATAAGCGATACCGTAAAATGGGGGGAATAGGGATCCAGGGGTGAATAGAAACAAAACTTTGGAATGGATTTTAAAGTTGAATTCACATGATATGGTACCAACAAGTACGCTATTGTGTTAACTAAATTATACTTAATTATAAAGGTACCTTGTTGGCAATATACAATATAAGTTCAGCGATAAAATCTCTTCCAAAGTTTTGTCTCTATTCACCCCTGGATCCCTATTCCCCCCATTTTACCGGTACATGCTTATATCGCTACTCTAGAGTATCATAGTACCAGTTGGCTAGACATACAGGGGTTGAGAATCTTGTGTTATTCCAATTCGAATTTATAAAAATAATACAATTAGTTTCTTAGCAAAAAAATAAAATAAATTCGAATTTATAAATTTACGTGTGACGTTAAAAAATGCTTAAGTGTACGATTTAACAAAATGAATGGATGTAGACTTAGCGGCAGTTCACACTAAGACGCGACCGTACTGGAAGAGGACAGTGCTTTCGCGCTACGCCGCGCAAGACGCATCGCAACATTCGCAACATCGCTAAGCGCATCGTTAAAAACAAAGAAACTATAGCACTCCGAAACACGACCGAACGCAAGCGAACTACGACACGGAATGTTTAACCAAAATGGCGGCCCATGCACTTTGACCATAATGTGCTGCACACCTGACGAGATGACCTCGCAAAAACAAAAACGGCATAATATCAGAATTATCGTTTTTTGTGATGAGATAGTTATGTCATAAGAATATTTTAATACTTACAATGTGCACTGACTTTATATTTATTCAGTATTTGATTAAAGGATAATGTATAATTTTAAGGTATCAGTACACTTGCCCGAATGGACACTTTCGAAAATGGACTTTAGCGCGACTTAATGGCCACTGAGGTTCACTCTGTAGTAATCGTTATCGGTGACCCTAAAAACCATGAAAACGACACCGGAAAAGCCATAAATTTTCTTTGGCGGCCTCTTCGATGTTTTATTTGATCTCATTTTCGTAATAAGCGACCTCGAATACCATAAAACGACACTCATGACGGAAAAAACAAAAAAAAAACCACCTTCAAGTAATCACAGGCGTGATGTTTTGTTTACTCTACAGGACCATGGTGGGCAAAACTCCAGTCGCGCAAGTGTCCATTCGCGTAAGGTTCCTTTCGCGCAAAAGTCTATTCGCGCTGAACTCCATGTGCCCATATAATGTCTTTTCGCGTAGGTGGGTCACAAGAAGTGTCCTTCGCGAAAAAGTCCCAGATCCTAATTTTAAGATGCACAATAATTTATTTATGTTTTAATTGACGTTTCAGTAAGTTAGAATAGTTTTAAAAACGAAAATACAAAATTTAAAACAATTAATTTTTCAAATTAATTTCGTAGGCGTTTGCTCGAATTCTTGTTTTTTTGGGTTGTGCACTTTGTTGTGTATGTTCCTCATCATGTGTCATTTTTGATGTATTATGAGACTCAAGCGATATCAGCGGGGTTACCACAACGTCCAAATGCGATTCAATTTAGGTTTGAGCTGTCATTTTCTGACAGTTTTACTATGGAACTGACAGCTTGCGACTCAGTTTAGGACCTGAATTGAATCGTATTTAGAGGTTGTGGTAACCCAGCAGATTTGCGACAGGTTTGTACGGATGGAGGGACAGTGTCACTAATATTTCGAAATTGGGATGAAAGTCGGAGCATTGACCTCTATTGCGATCTTAACTGGCACCGACTATAGCTACTCGGGCCTTTATACTAATAGTGATACTACACCACGTAACAACCGTAAGTTAACATTAACAGTTCTTATATCTAGAAATGAGCTGTTCCATACAGTTTTAGTTTACTAGACAAGATGATGGTAAATTATGGTAGGTACCTATGTTTTTAGTTGTACATACAATAAGTGATAGTTACTGTTATTATGCCTAATATTGGTTTTACTGAATAATTAAATACATATAGTTCAGCTATCTACCATAGAGTTCCTTATGGTGCTATTTTTTAGATATATTTTCAATGTTACAATTTTAAACACACTCAAGCTCATACTGTTCTTATATTAAGGAACATACAAAAAAGGAGGCAGTTATGCGGTATGAATAACACTTTCTTGATTAGAGTAAGTTTTTACAATACTACATCAAGAGAGAATTTTATAATTCTCAACATGCTGATAACGGATCAAGAGATAAGTAACTAATTTTTTCATGAAAACGTTAGTTACGGTTGTGTTAATTAGGAGCCTAGGAGGGCAGAATAGTAGCACTAACCTGATCTCTCTTTTTGTTTGATTTGAGCATTTTCCTTATCTTTGATATGTATGGGTTAGGAAAATATTTTGAATATATCTTCTTGTAACGTCTCTGTTCTGGCCGTGATAGGCCAATTTGAGTTAAGTCTTCGGTTAATACAAACTTGAGTTGTGAAACTTTTGTTACTTTTAATATGTCTCTGAAACAAACATAACATTTATTTGATTACACAAGTACTTACTATAAATGTTATCTCCCATAACTTAATTTCAGTGTGCCCTGGATGCAAGTACCTATGTTGCTCACAATTGATTTACATAAACATTTACATTTTTGAATAAATATTAAAGCATTGTGGTAGTAAGGCATCATTTTACAAGACTACGTTTGATATTTTCAATATTCAAATGTATAAATTAGGGATATCATTCGCATCCAAATTCCAAATTTAATTCGCAACATAAAACTTGCAGTACATTATACAAATATTCGCCAATAAATAAAAGCTCTAAAACCATACGACTCTTTAAAAAAACTATGAACCAAATCAGTGAAAGGTAAGTCCGTAACTCGACAGTAATTTAACACGAAAAGTTAAGGGTTTTAAACTAAACTTAGGTATAAAGTTGTATAAATTCACCTGAATAATTCATAATACTGTTGAAGTTCTGCCTCTTCCAAAAACTCGTTTAAATTGTCACGGTCTTCGAATACACTGGAGGACTCTGGAAAAAGAAGTCCCCAAACAACAATTGTATTTGTTGCACTAAAATAACTATTATAACATAAACAGTTTATTTTATGAACACTATTTACCCATTATGACGCTAAAGAAACTAAAAGAATGCTAAAATAAACTCTTTAACTAAAACAAAATAAAAAAAACACAAAATGTGCAACAGCAACACAACTTCACATGAGACCAACACAAATAAACTTTTTTATCACATCAGTCGTCACTTCGTCAGTCAGTTCATCAGTTGTCAAGATTCGAATATGGCTTTTAATCGATTCCTATTTTCATGATTAATAAAATGAATAATCGACTAAATTGAATGTTTATTTTTACCTTTTTTTTAGACTGGTAAAAATAAAACAACAAAATAATCACAGACGTGTCGTATCAGTTCAGATCAAAACAACAAAAATAATTATTTAAGTACAATGTTAAAAGTGAGTGTAACATCGTTTTAATTATTAACAGGTAGACAAATCTGACTAATTTGTCAGTTTGTTCTAAAGCTTGCAAAAGAAGTGGGCTTAGAACTGTGACATTGAACTGTGTTCCTTTCGAAAGCGCAGATTTTAATAACAGTCTTAATCCTACGTCACTCATTTTATTATTATGGTTGTAGTTTAAAATGGATCAAAAACAAGAAAACTTATAAAAACGGGATCTCAATCAATTTCTTTTCTTTACATAACACGACACCGAGTTAGTATCTCATATTTCTCTTACGTCACAAAATTTTAGTCGATGTTTACTCATTTATTACTGTTGATGGTCATGACTCTAATCATTTTCTCCAACTGCAACACAATCTGCTGACAGCTGCTTCTAAAGGGTGGCTAACGTAAGAAAAGTTTTCTATAAAGGTATAAAAATAATTTTACACGGGAGGAAATTCTAAAAAAAAACATTGCGAATGGATCGTATTTTATTGACCTCAAAATTAACCTTTTTTTTTTAATATTTTGTTCCCTTGTCATAGAAGAGCATCACATTGTGTACGAATAGCCTGCTTTCTATTAGTGAGCAAGGTCTGAAACTCAAGAGTTCACACAGCAATCTATGTAGTTAAAATGGACAGATTCCATTAATTAATATCTGACAGCTGTTCTACCCAGACGACCTTCCTTTGACATTGATTCTCGGATCATTGTGCTTCATTGGTTCTTAATGTAACTACACTTAATGACTTACACGTCCGCGGTTTGTACTGGATATCTAACAGAAGTCTATTTTTCCTTTTTTTTTCAAAATGAACCTCGAACAATAACTTACCTATGTCGTCCTCACATGATGTGATCATAAAAATCAATATCTAGACTTAGAAACACAGAGGGCGTTTCGATTTTAAGACAACAGAGTAAGTGGTATTTACATTTTGTTTTGAGTGAATTTGAATTGCTCGAACGCGCATTCAGCCTTCCTCCAATTGGGAGACATTGGTTCCGATAACCGAAAGCTATTTCGAGCACAACACGGCACAAAAAGCCGTTTTCATTAAAAGAATCTTTTAGGTATGGCACCCAAAATCTTTGATAAATTAAATAAACAAATCATTGATATTATCAATAAAAAAGTGTTCAAGAAATGTTTTAACGAATTCCTACTACTATAACTAAACAATTAACGATTATTGAAATGAAAGATATTAGACTTACTACATCTGATTTATTATATTAGCAACGAATTTACTTTGAATTAAAAATTATTTTATTAAAATTAAATTGTAATACCCGCATATTAAGTGACATGTACCTAGGTAATCATTTTATCGTTTTACTCTTTTATCAATTTTATATTTTTAAGTATTATTCCGACATTGACATCTCTTCTGCTAGTATATTAGGTACCTATTTCATTTACGTATTTTTGACCACGGCTCTAGTTGGCTATTTTTATATCTAAGTATTTCTGGATTTTTATTTGAATTATTTTCTTGTTTCGTCCTTTTTAATTTGCATAGAAACTGATAATTAATTATAATGTATAGATTTATATTTGTAGGTACTCCTCAACGCAAGACGTAGATGGAAACACCTTATTATATTTATTTGTAACACCCCTGTACAACCTATGTCTATTAATATATATTTCATTTTGAGTTTCATAATAATTCCTCATGCTCTCGCATTTTGAGCTCTAAGATCAAAATTAAAAAACAGAATAGTGAGAGAGAAATAAATATAAATCACCCAAAGGTGGACTTTTAAAGAACAAACTTAACTTTGCTGTTTTATCCAATGAAACGGCAATTGAAGTAACTGCAAATAGTAAGTTTGTAATAGTCAAATCGCTGTTGTTTTGTAGTTAATCCACATATTTATTTTTTTCAGACAAGAAAGTGGTTTTATACGTGTTCCTTTTTTTCCTTTTGACGTATATGAACCTAAAATCAAATTATACTAACCATTTGTTAGCCACATGTTTAACGATGAGGAAGTCTCTACAGCAGTACCAGGAGGTCGACAGCGCCGCTGAGGCTGCCCAATAATTAAACAGAGGTGAATAATTGAGGAGGTGAAATGTTTAGAAAGTTTCGAGGAGGTATGGTCAAACAAGCTAATTGGTTTACAGTTTAACCTACAAATTACATTGTAAAGTGTAAACCAAATAGCTTGTTCGACCGTACATTAAAAAGCTCATTGAAGGATTTGGGGGACACTTTTGCCCAGCAATGTACAGTAGAGGCTAACATTAAAATGCACAATAATAGTCTCATTACTTCATAGCTATATAATAGGTTATTTAATAAAATAATGTGCTTTTTGTTGCCTTTTTTTAGGAAAAGGTGCGAGTTTGTGTCCGTGTTAATAAATGCATGGTAGGTTTTTTTCTTCAACACTGGCAACACCACCTACTTTGCAAATATGGCGTAGAGTTGTACAAAATGCAGTGGAAGATATTTGATAAACTTGTCAATTCTGAATTTTAATAAAAAGACATGCAACTAGGATAAGACTTTTTCAATCGACTATAGTGTGCTAGACGACTATTAACAGTGAAATGTGAATTTTACGCAATGTAGGTACAATAACTAGTAGTCTAATTGGAAATAAGTTAGGAATTTTACATCTTATCGCTACTCGGTTCAGTCGTTTGTTTTTAGTAATACGATCTTTTGTTTACGTATTGCACTTTGTCTTTTGTGTCGCGACCGTTAGCCTGCCGTTGCCGTTGTATGTGTATTTTTTAGTGCAGTTTTGTCAAGACGTTTTTGAACAATCTGCTAAAGATGCTAGGGAGTATCAAACGTTATTTTGTATTTTTTTTGTATTGTAATGTTTTAGTTTGATAAGTTACTCAATTTTCTTTTAAATTTTGTTGATTTACAACTAATAAGTTAGCATTTAAACATATTTGTTATGTAGTTTTTAGTATGTGTTATGGACTATAAGTTGAAAGAAAATGATGGAGATGAATAAAAGAAAACACCTGGTCCGGTTTATTATGCTGCCACATATAAAGGTGAGTGTTTTTCTTAGTCCTTTTAATTCTATGGTCTTAAGAATTTGAGTATTGTCCAACAGACAGTTGCATAAAACACCAAATGCACCGTTGTGATTATGATGATTAAATAAATCATATTTCTAACACTTCAGTAATATAAGTGAGTCTACTACCTTTGTAGTAAAATATCATCAGTAAATGGTGACATGATAAGGAATATCCTAAAACCATTTCTTGGTCTGCAACAGGTACATCATGAATATCATGAACGATTACTTAATAAAACCTTTTAACCAAGTCGCAAGTTTTATTCCTATTGTTTGTTACACATGTATACAATATAACGCATGATTTCTTCACAACAACATGTTCAATAGGGCCTCTAATTGAGCTAGTCATTAGTCCCCATGATTGTTATGTAAATGCGGCATGCGTTGTAAATCGAACAAAAGGCAAAACAATTATCTTTCATTATGAATGTAATCAGGAAGCATTACGTATTGGACACAACAATGCAAAGTTTGCAATTCTTCTAGTAAAAATTAACTACTGTATGTAAAAGTTTTAGACAACAGGAAACAAACTAGTTGCCATGTACTTTGGTATACAAATATTATCAACAACATTCACTGGTAGCAGTGACCTAGGGCCTCAGGGCAAAAATAAAATCTAAACAAAATACTATAAAAGTGCAAAACTACTTCATGATCACCTGCTAATAGCCCACTGCAGGGCATATATTAAAGCAAAGCTATTTAATACTAAGTAATAAATATGTTAATGCAGCAGAAAGTAACAGTATCTTCCTAATAATATTATAAAAAATGGAAAAGTTTGAATGTTATGATATCAAAATCTACTGGATGGATTGGATTTGTATGAAAATTTTCACACAGATAGAGCTCAACTTGGGTCCCCATACAAGCTTACATTGAAGGATACTTTGAGATAATTGTTAAAATACAACAATGGCAAAGCACACTAAATATAAAAAATGACAAAGTAGCAATTAATAAAATAAAAAAGTAGACAATAAAACAAAATAGATAATTTTATTTTAACAATTTATCTAAAATTTAAAATATCTTTTGATTATTTTTAATTTGCAGATCTCTTGACTCTTAATTCTTAATACAAGTTAATTTACATCCTGCATTACTATCTAATAAAATGTACCTAAAATACGCCAGCAGTATATCGACAGAGGGACATTTGATTTGGTATCATGTTATAACAGATTTTGGGAAGGATAAATGACGCAAGCATTTACCATAGATTAAGTACATAATCTTAGCTCCCAGAGTAAGGAAGCAAATCCCCAGGCTGTTGAGCCATGAACTGACCCAAAGTTGTAATTGAATTATTAGTGGGCCAATTACCTATTAGTGACCACTCACTAGGTCAGCTGGTGATCTTCTTAGTATGTAGATGGTAATCTAAATTGTGTCAATCCAGAAAAGAGACACTAGTTACTAGTTCGACACCTTCTCTCCGTAGCATACATCAGTTCCTGTGGTGAAAAGACAACAGAATATACAGGACACAATATTTATTGCCTTACCGTTTGTGAAACAGCAAAACATTTCCCTTTTTTGGAACCCATTTATAAGCCAGGAATCCACAAGTATACTTCCTTGATTTTTTTGTTTCTAAAATAGTTTTATCTATTGAGGTTGTAGGTGAGGTTGTGTCCTCAAGCTCCCTTTTTGCCACCTCCTGGAATTGTAAAACCCCGTGTGGTTGCAGACACTAGCCTGGATTTTCAGTGGTAATCCCCTGTATGGTAGGGAAATCGTTCATTCCACAGAAGCTCCCCGAGAAAGGCCAGCAACCATTGAATACTTGACAAAATAATTTTAGTATTTTGCCTACAAAGAAAGAAAAAATATTCATGTCCCTAAAATTATAAATATGCCACGAACAAATATTTACAACAAAAAACGTCAATTAGGTACTGCCAATATGTGATTTGTCATCTTATTGGGGACTATCGCGCATGAATTCGCCGCTAGGGGCGCTCGTGTAGAGTAAGGTCTTCCGAAACGTCAGATGTGCGCTTTTTTTATCACGTATTTTTACAAATATTCGCAATTGTGATCTAGATTGAGCCATTCCTGATTAATAATGACTTGAAGATTTTAAGTAACAAGTTTGATTTTCAACATCTAATTTGTTAATACTTATTAACATACATTTTTATAATGGAAAACATATTTTTAAATTGCTCATTTTAGGGGCAACATTATAAATATTAATCCAAATTAGTATGCAAAATATGCAATAAAATAAACTTTTATGAAGTTATTGGTACTTTATAGTAACAAATAGAATGAATGACAGGACCTTACTCGCTAGTGGCGCCATCTGGTGAACGCAAAAACTCATTAGTCACATTTTGCACCCCCGCACTCAAGAGAGAGAACTTAGTTCCGTATCCCTAATGAGAAAGACGACTATCCGCCCCTATTTCAAACGGAATAAGTTCTATTTTCATAAAATCATAAATATTTACTAATACGAAGCCTTGTTGGTCGAGTCTTCGCAAGAGCGACACCTGAGCCTGAGGTCGTGGGTTCGATTCTCGGCGTGGCAAAGTTCAGTAATTGGGTTTTTCTTTCTTCCATCATTAATTTCTCATTAACAGCCAAAGAGTGGATTCGAGCTTGGTTGATGGGAATAGCCTCGAATTTGCATCGCATTAGACTAAACATAAACGCGAAATGTGGGTCTACACCTCTACCTAACTCTACGGGGATAAAAAATAAAAAAAAAATAAAAAATATCGCTGGACATTAACACACAGCACCACCTAGTGCCACACTAAGCAAAGCTTGTATCGTGAACACTAGACAGTTGATACACTACATATATACTTTTTTTGTTTGTAAATACATACTTATTATACATATAAACATCCATGACTCGGAAACAAATGTCCATGCATAACTGGCGTGATGTTATGTTTCATAAAAATATGCACACATTAATTTTTCGGGGTTTTAAAAGAACTAAGGAAAAAATAGGTTTCTAAGAATACAGAATTCTCGTATTTCCCCGTTCTTGTTTGTTGTAGTACATGGAACAGTTGATAGCTGTCACAAACACGTGTAGGTAGGTACCATTTTTTTAAATCAGAAAGAAACATCTTGATGTTATCCGACCCAGAAAGATGTCTAACCTTAGATGTAACAGAATTATGACGATCGCATTAAACATCTCGAGTTATGAGTGACGGACGGTAACTGACAGGCAGGTCCAGAGTAAACAGTTTGTTATTGTTTTGTTGGTACCTATTTATCCGTCTGTGTACTCTGTTAGAGGAGCTCGGAGGAGCTCGTGGCTAAATAATAACAGCCGCTGGGGGGTCGATCTTTAGGTTAAGCCGTGCTTGCCTAGGTTGGTCTGTGGATGGGTGACCACCCTTACATATCGAGTTTCCTCCGTGCCTCGGAAAGCACGTTAAACTGTTGGTCCCGGCTGTCATTTGCCCATCATTGGCATTTGTTACAGGTAGTCAGTGGCCCAAATAGTCTGACAGGACAACCGGTCTTACCAAAGGGTATCGTATTACCCAGTATTAACTGGGTTGTGGAGGTTAGATAGGTAGTCGCTCCATGTAAAATACTGGTATTCAGCTGCATCCAGTTAGGCTAGAAGCCGACCTAACATGAAAAGCCGTTATTTTGACCACTAGGTCAATATAACGGCTTTTTACTGAATGCATTTAAGGAGGATATAATAAAAAAATAATATACATAGGTAATTATGCATGATTACGTATATTCTTAGAAACAAAAATAAAAAATACGAATATTTTTAATTATTTTCTGTCTTTCTGTTTGTTTCTTCCGGCGAATCTCCAAAAGGACTAGAACGATTTTGACGGGGCTCGAGAATCAGGGACCTTATGTCCGTTTAGTGTTATCATGAAACTTCTCCGTTTGTCCGTGCCGCAGGATCACTCTGGTCCTTTAAATGAAGCATAGAGCACCTGCGATACAACAGAGCTGTTCTGGTCGCCAATTTACTGGTCGAGCATAGTTTGACTATTATTTTCTTATTTCTTCTTTGGGTCATAAATCATAACTTGTTGCACAGTGTTCTATCTTCACTACATATTTTAAAACAAAGTCTCCCGCCGCGTCTCTCTGTCCCTTAAGCTTAGAGTTTTAAAACTGCGCAACGGATTTTGATGCGAGTTTTTTTAATAGATAGAGTGATTCAAGAGGAAGGTTTTTGTGTACAATTTTACGCGGGCGAAACCGTGGGCATCAGCTAGTAAATGATAACCTGTTGCACAGTATAAATATGGACAGAACGGAAACTACTTACAAACGCTCGAAATTGCACACTCACACAAACATGCTCATCAACACGGCCCCTATGCGGACGTTGCGGTGCTGTCAGAAGTGCGTGCCGCGCCGATACGATTGGTCATAATAATAAGTTTATATCTCCCAATCTTTTTAAAAATGCCACAATCGTATTGGTTGGTATACGGTATTACAGTTTTTATCTAAACTGGTCGTTACAATGAGATTTTTGATTTTTTACACAATTAAATTCAATAGTAAAGAATCCGAAAGTGTCGTAGCAGAACAAAGTATTTTTCAGAACATAGGTATATATGTCACCTTAAAATTGTCAAACACGTTATATTACAATATAACGTTATATTAAACACGTTATATTACAATATAACGTGTTTCTCTCTAGCATTATTGTAAACTCGCGAATAATATTGTCAACAAAACATAAGTACGGAAGTATCTCTATCCCCATTATCGGGACTTGGGGCACCCCCCCGTTAGGTTAGTGAGGTTCCTTTAAACCCTGCTCTCGGAAATAGGGGCCCCGCGTAGCGGGGCTCCGTCGACTACGCTTTTTAGGGAAATATAAAGTGTTTTAAGGTTTGGTAATATTAATCGGTATTTCTCAGGAATGTTACATTATCTTTTCATGAGAGTTGTACCACTGGGCAAGGCGGACCCCACCTTCCCTCCACACCGCGTGAATTGACTACCATCGCATGTATTTCACGAAAAATAATGCGTTTTGTTGTTAGCAGTATGTTCGTTTGACAATATTTCGAGATTTTACAATATAATGTATTTGAAATTATATTGTACGGTGACATATAGATGGTTACAAACGATATGGCAAGGGTTTTTTAACCCTATCTCTACATGTTCGGAAGTTATGAATTTTTTAAATACATTGATACCAGAAACCAAACTTTTCAAATTGCAATAAACACATCACTAGCACTAAATCAGCTGATCGGTGTCAGCGAACTATTTGCAAGTAAGAATAAACCTCTTACTCCTTATCAGGAGTGTTAGAAAATAATAAACATGCGGAACCCTCATTTCAAAAGTATCCTTTTGAAATGAGGGTTCCGCATGTTTATTATTTTCTAACAGAATAATTTGAATGACTTTTCTTAAACTTAGATTATGTTCGAGAACAAGCTAAAATTAATTTGTCTAATTATCTAAATTTAACGTAACAATATTTAATGCGTGCTTTCATTGTCACGTCGTATCATTTACACACTTGTTTATTTTTACGTAGTTTTTCTTTTGAAGATTATTATGTAGTTAACCCTTGATCTGTCAAGCCTGGCCGTAACAAATAATAGGATAAAACTAGCTTACTTATCTAAACTTTGTTTCGAATTTTTGTTACATAACTTTTGTTATCTCAGTTTTTACGTGAAATTACTTGCTTGAAATTAACGAGTAAACTGTAAATAAGTAAATCAATAATTACGCATTAATATTTTTTATATCACGGTAAAGTAGGTAAGTTTTCTATTCTGTGGCACCGCGCACTTTTGCTAAAAGAGGCCGCCGCGCGGCGGCCCTTGTGATCTCGTCAGTGCGCGCCGACAAAGCACCGCCTTCTTCTAGGCTACTTGACGGTACTAGGCGCGCAGGATTACGGAAGAGATTTATTTATTTCTTTATTAGAGAGAGAGAGAGTGATGTGTGCAAGTAACGTGCAAAGTTATTGACCTACGTGGTGAAGTGACACGTTTGTTATGATTTGAACTTTAGAATCTTACGATACCAAAATTTTGGTATCAATTTTTTGAGTATCTTATTTTGAGCTGAAACTTCGTATAGTGATTCTATACCAGCTGATTCTTTAGTGGTTAAGGATGGATATACCCTTTCCGTTACACGTTGTATATATAATATTTAAGTAAGTAATAAAGGTATTTTGTTAATGTAATGTTTTTTTTTAATTCCTAGGTATCACACGCATTTTCGGGTTATCGTTATCGTCCAACCGCGGCTCGCTCCCGCCAAAACTTGTAAAAGGTTTAAGGTTACACGTAATGACAAAGTTAAAGATTTAGGTACACATTATAGTTTTACAAGTTGTTGTGTGTTTACCCTTCGTTTGCCGGAACGTAGATCTACACAAGACACAATGGATTTTTAATTGTCTCTCTAATTACGGCATACAAGAGGTTAATATTGAACTGTTTTCCATGTTTAAACTATCGTCTTTTGTTAAGATTAACCGACGCCAAAAGATAACTTATGTAAATTGTATTTGTAAGATAGTTATTTCATTTCACTTAATTGATCACATTTCACAACAGAATGTTTAAAAAAAAACAACATTAAAAGGGACAACTTCAAGGGCTTCAATGTAGCCTAGGTAATTATTGCATCAACTAGGCTTAGTTTCGGAACTGTCCATATTTATACCGTGCCTGCAGTACAAGTACGTAGGATTCGATAGGACTCGATAAGATAAATTTGACAGTAATTCTCGTTAAAATGAGTTTTTGACTACATAAAAATTAGTTTTATCGAGAATAACTGTCAAATTTATCTTATCGAGTCCTATCGATTCCTACGTACTTGTACGGCTGTTGCACGCAACCACCCGTCCTTCGTATAATTCAGATTATTAAGAAAGCCTATTTGAACCGGTTTTTTTTAAACAATTTCAAAGGTTTTCATTTTATGCAAAACACCATTTCTCATTTTTCTAAAATAAAAAAGTAGCTTAAGTTACCTACTCCTTATAACACCACCACCACCACCACCACCTTGCTATCTGCTAGTAACAGTAGCTGGAGCAAACAGACAGTAAGACAAAGTCAGAAAAAAAAAACACCGTGTACCTGCGTATCATAGGCAAAAGAAAGATGATGAAAGTTTGGACGGATTAGATTTTGGAAAAATCAAGATTCCTAGCCAGGAATCGAAATCCTTCAATTTTAATAATTTGTTTATACTAAAGATAGAAAAAAAAAAGTAAACTTCTCTATTGCGGTACGGCTCCAGATGTCGGGCTCCGTCCATACTTCAGCATAGTATCTGACAGAGTTTGGTGCTCCTCGTGCTTGTTTTACGAAACCTCAAAACTAAGCGAGATTTGGTTGATATCAGATTTATGAGCTAGTCATCAAAATAGTTGTTACGTGACGAGACAACTACGAAGTAAAAAATTAATCAAAACATCCTCTTTAGCTGCGCCAGGGAAGGCTATTTTGCAACCTTCATCCGTCGACGCTACCGGCTACGATGGATGCCGCTGTACTATTATTGATCGAAGATGCCGCTATTCTTTTCTTATTAGAACTTTCAATACGCTACACCGTTACCTGCCTATCAAAAGCTGCACAGCCTAAGTAGGTACCTACATACATAACATTAAGAATCAGCCAGCTCCATCTTGAAGCGATTGAAATGTTTTGGCCTGTCTAATTTCCGCCATTTTTTGTTATTTTCAAAAGCTACGTACCTATATCCACCACACAGGCCTCCTCTCTATGAGAGGGAATGTGAAAAAACCACATGATGATCAAAATGTCACATGTCTTGGGCCGCGGCCGGTTTCCTCACGACCTAACCGTCACCGTTTAAAAAAAAAACTACGCATATACTTAACCTGTATTAATCAATCAATCAGTGAATAGATTCAGCACTTTCATGGCTTATATCTAAGAAACGTGACGATTGACGATCTAGAAGATTTGATATCATACTATACTTCTTTGCCTCAATACACCAGCTCTTGATTAGTGTCTGATATTTTGAAAATATAATAAAATTCCCAATAAAAATCCCAACCCCTTCAACGTTTTAAACCCTCGAAATTAAGCTGTTATTAATTTATTATTGTGAGAGAAAAAATATTCGCCTTCTAATAAAGCAGTAACATAGAAACTATACCTACAAAATAGTATTCAAAGTACAATATTATAAGAATGTAGATCAATATAAAATATGAACAAAATGGATTTGCAGTAGGTAACTGGCAGGTTGGACTGACGCTTTTTTTTCCGATTAATCCTTAACTTGCTAGGAAAAATAAAGACCTCTAAAACAATATTGCAATATGCAAAAGCTGAAGAATAATAATTGCAAAGATAAGCGCAGCGGCTTCTTACTTAACGATATTCTTTTCTGTTTAAATCTACGAACTACACTACTTTATCATTATTGCTGTAAGCATTTGCGCATAACACTCGTGCATATTACAAAATTACGTCATAATCTCGGTATTAGTTCAACGATCCACTTATCAGTTTGAGCTCCGTAACCCGGGGCAACAAATACGCTACAGGGCCTTTCCACATTTGCCGATAAGGCGACCTACCCGACGCAGTCTGTGAACGCAAAAACCCGTACGACGTACATTTAGAGGTTCGCGGGTGTTGTTGCAAACGCGTAATTATTAATATTGTGCGGAAAACACAATGGTCAAAACCCATACATACATCCAAAATCTTCTTGGTGTTACTTATATTCCTTGTTCTTTTTCTTTAAAACATCAAAGAAGCAATATGTAAAAAAAGACGTGTGGCACTGCCGCGGTAAAGCTATTGCATAGCATTTTTTATCAACTTATGCAATTATAATTATTCATTTATTTTATTTTTCCGCTTGTTGCCGGCTCGAGGACCAAACACAGACTGAATGTTCAGGCTCGACTTCCCATCACGATGAAATTATGTTCATTATAAAATTCATAATTTCGTCGTGATGGGAAGCCGAGCCTGAACATTCAGTCTGCGTACAGTTAGTAGTTTTTGAACTTTCTATCGGTCAGTTCTATAACTGACATTAGCAACTTGTTATAAAAGCGTATACTGTTTATAATAAAAGGCTTACTAGTTTTTGTTAATCTGAATTTAGGTATTACAATGTCGTGTTCACTGCGTGTATTTATATTGTGGAAGTCGCTTCTAATTTTGAAAAGCCCTCATCTTTGCGGACGTATAAAATGCATTCAAGGATACAAAGTGAAGGCAAAGTTAGTATATCGACCTCTTTGAATTTTTCTCTGAGTGATGCGACTTCGCGAGGACCCATTTTATAGATCGCGCGGACTGCCCTCTTTTGTAGTATAAAAATTGAGTCAACGTCTGCTGCTGACCCCCACAGCAGGATGCCGTAAGACATAATACTGTGGAAATAAGCATAGTAAACTAACCTAGCCGGTGGCTCCTTCCGTTAACTGCCTTATTTTCCTGACTGCATATGCAGCTGAGCTTAACCTACCCGAAAGAGTTCTAATTTGCGCGCCCCACTGCAATTTTGAATCGATAGTAATCCCTAAGAATACAGTTTCCGCTATAAAATCAAGTTTATTGCCGTCAAGATTTAAATTAAGATCACGTTGTACATTTGGTAAGGAGAACTTTAAACATTTAGTTTTGCTTGCATTTAATAAGATATTATTAGCAGCGAACCATTTCGAGAGAACAGTTAGACTTTCGTTAACATGTAGGACATGTGTATCTTTTCTATTTATTTTAAAAATTAGCGAGGTGCCATCAGTTAATACAATTATATCTGATAATTTGGCCGTCATATAATGATCATTGATCATTAAAGTAAACAAGAAATAGGAATGGACCGAGAATTGAACCTTGGGTCACGCCTATCTTGACTAGAGACCCGGAGGACGTCGCCCCATTTACATTTACTTTTTGCTACCTGTTTGATAAATAAGAAAGAACCATATCAGCAGCTTGACCACGAACTCCGTAGTGGTGTAATTTACGCATCACTGTTTTGTGGTCCACGCAGTCAAACGCTTTAGAGAGATCACAGAAAATGCCAATGGCATCCTGGGATTACTCCCAGGATTCCAAAATGTGCCGCGTCCGTTGTCGACCTTGCCCTTCGTGAATCCAAACTGCTGACTGTGCAGAATTTGAGTTAAAGTGAGATAACATCCGGTCCAGCATGATTTTTTCATAGATTTTACTAAAAAAAATCATGCTGGACCAGATATTATCTCACTTTCTCATAAATAATTATAATTGCTTAAGTTGTTAAAAAATGGTAACAAACAAGGTCTAACATCAAATGTATATGTCACCGTAAAATTGTCAAATACGTTATATTGTAATATCTCTAGCGATATTGTTGATGAACATACTGCTTACAACAAAACGCATTATTTTTCGTGAAATGCATGCGATGGTAGTCAGCTTAAGCGGTGTGGAGGGAAGGAAGGAAATTCCGATTATTATAATCTAACCTTAAAACACTTTATATTCCCATAAAAAGTATAGTCGACGGGCCCCTATTTCCGAGTGCAGGGTTTAAAGGAACCTAACGGGGGGGTGCCCCAAGTCCCGATTATGGGGGCAGAGCATACTTCCGTATGTTCAGTTGACAACCATTCGAGAGTTTACAATATCGTTAGAGATAAACACGTTATATTGTAATATAACTTGTTTGACAATTTTACGGTGACATTATACAACCTACAATTCCTAGTTATGGCAATATATTAAAAAGAAAACTAGCTTGTCATTGTCTGACATGGGGTGACATGGGGTGTGTTATTTTCGTTACGGAATTTCTGGATTCGGTCTCCACGCTCAAGGCCCGCGATAGAAGCTATGCAATAACTTAAAATATTCGTCTCTAGCAAAAGACCATGCGAGAGATTTTCTTCAGCGATTCTCGTCTCAAAAATAAACTGCTTGGAATACAAAAAAATCTAGAACTTGTACCTACACTACCGACTGCAAACGTTCGGTCGTGTTTGGAGTTTGGAGTAGACCCAGCTTTTATCTTTTGTACGGCTTTCGCTGGAGAGCGTTCGCTGGAATTGCATGATTTAATTCTTCCAAGTCTGTTCCATCATCGGACAACTAGACGCTCGGCGTTTGGCGATACGCCACCGCTAAAGGGATGATTATCACATCCATACGCATACACAAAACCTTTGGGCACACTTTCATTGTGCGTACATCTAAGTTTATTGCTTATTGGGTTAGCTGGAATAATAAAGAAGTGTTGGTTGGTGGGTACAGTCGACTAACGTACTGAAACAACTGTACGGACACAACGCTCACAATACGAGTTTATTCTCTCAAACCGCAGACGTTAGTTAACCTCGGAAGTTAATTAACATGCCAAACAAAGTTAACGTTTGACATGAATCGAATACAAAAATTTAATTGAATGCAAAAGTTGACATTACAAACGTAGATATAAATACAAAAGGCGTGCGTTATATCGTTTTCAGTAAATCTAGGATTACGAGAGCCTGAGTGCTTGGCCTGCTTGGAGTGCTCTGAAAAACGTGTCTGGGACTCACGGTACACAGACTGTGTCTGAGGCTATTTGCTGAGCTGAGAGCTTTAGTTCAACCAGCGCATAGTTTTTTTTTCATTTTCTGCTTTCGATTTTAACTAGTTATTGGGAACTGATAAAGTAGGACAAGCGATGAAAAGAAAGAATGCATGTTTTGTTTTACTTTAAATTAGACCAAGACCTGCGGTGCTTCCGGTTTCTGTTAGGGTTCCTATTTATTCTCAAGACTGTAATAAAAAAATAATTAAAATTAAAAAAAAACCCCGAGGACGTAAGAAAGTAAAGCAAACACATTTAAAATGTAAAAAATAATACCTATTATGGAGCCATCAATTAAATCAAACCTTTTATTCGATTGGCTATCTAGTAATTTACTAGAATTTCCGACCAACTCGTTTCGATACGATGAAATTTTGTTTGCAAATCTACAGGGTCAGCGCAGCGGTCCCCCGCCGCTGCATTGTTGTACTAGTCAAACCCTTTCATTTGAAACCCATATTGAGGGAGTTGTGAATAAAGAAATGATTCGCCATTTTGTGGCGCCGCCGGTGGCTATCTCGGACTGATTGTCATCAAACATAGTTAAGAACACTCCCGACTAATTTACCTTTCAAACAATAAAATAACAAATTCAAAATCGGTTAATCTCATCGGGAGCTACGATACGAGAACACGTACAAACACAGACACGTCAAACTTATAACACCCCGTCGTTTTTGCGTGTCGGGGTTAAAAGGTAAATTATAATATTGTTACATCGGACCTACTAGAACGTTCGAGAAAGCCAGTGATTACAGTGTGTGTACGTAAGAAGTTCGACAGCATTCTATTATTATTAGTTTAAAAGTTAGGTAGGTACAAACTCGCGACCAATTTATACAAAGACATTAGAATTTCGACCGTATGCCTAGGGTATACGGTTCATATTTGTTTGTTTTGTACAAGTAGCTTATAAGCGAATAGTGAATAGTAGTGTATTCTAGTGTACTTGTGATTAAGTTAAAATTGTTTTGTGATTAATAAAGTTATTGTGTTGTTTAATCGGTAGTAGTAATTAATTTATCTCATACCCAGCTCGTAACAATATAAAAGGCTTACTACCCTGCATTTAAAAAATATTTTATAAAGTATTTTTCTAACCTGCTTACTTATAATACGTGTAAACAAAGATTATTTCATCATTATGTAACTTCATCTCAAACCTATATCAAAAACTGTAAAATGAACGGAGTGTAATATTCCCGCAATAGTTATTACCTATAAATAACTATGTCAAGGACGGAGAAAATTATGTCGCCGCCCTTGCGTCTCCTGGCGGATATTCTGCGGAGATGCATCTATAGGGTTGCCAGATTCGTAGATAACCTGTCCGGAGAAAAATCCGGACATTTAAAGAAAATTGAGAACTTTTAATTCCGCATTAGAAATTGATTCGGCTATTTTTAATAACAGTATAATGTATAACAGAGAGCAGTTTATTGAAGAGCTTAGCGGTGTGCTTAAAATATAGAGTGGCGATTTAGGTCCTTGTTCACCGAAAAGATAACAGCCTGATTAGCTAAAAACAGCTGTCACTGTGACATATTACCATACAAAAATGAGTTTTAAACAGCTGTTTTAGATAATCAGACTGTCATCTTTTTGGTGACATGTTCACCAAAAAGATGTCAAAAGATGACCTAGTCCTTCAAGAAAGTGAGCCTACCCATCATATTAAACAAGACCCAAAAAGTCACAGCCAGTCCCACCAAGGTACAAGGTACACAGTACTAACTAAATTGTGGAGGTCAGATCGGCAGTCGCTCTATACTGGTATTCAGCTGTATCCGGTTAGACTGAAAGCCGACCCCAACATAGTTGGAAAAGGCTAGGCAGATGATGATGAAAAGCTGTTAATGCGAGACTCAACGGACCGGTCAATATGGCGACACTTGGGGTAGGCCTTTGTCTCGCAGTGGACGTTTTTTGCCTGAAATGATTATGCTGAAAAGCTACAATTTTTGAATGATTCGTGTTATTGTTTTTTGAAAAGTGATTTAATATGATAGACTCACCTCCGTAGAGGATACAGGTAACTTAATCCCTGTATAATATATCATACATATAATTTCACGGTTTCACTTATAAGACAGAGTACAATCTAACGAAAATTAATGCGTCATATCAGTTAGCAGTAGGTATGTTCAGTGGACAATATTTCGACAGTTTACTATTTAGGTAGACAGACTGATTATAATCTAACGTTTTTTATAATTGATTTTACGGTGACGTTACGGTTACAAACGCTATGCAAGTGATAGTACTGTTGATTCTTGCTTTTTTTTTCACCAAAATGAAAATAAAATATTTTATAATATTTTTTTTGAACTTCCGGACGATTTCAATTCTCAGGTAGGAATGTGGAGCATTCCGGACACTAAGCTATAATCATAGACTGTTCCAGAAAACTCCGAAGTTAATGGCAGCCCTATGCACCTAACATAAGGTAATAAGGTATTAGCAAGAAGTGAAGCGACATAACAAGTTAAAGATTGTAATAATTTGTTTATGGCTGATTGTCCTTCAGTCGATTTTGTAGAAACTTTTATTTAACGATTTGTATAAGGTTCCGGTGACGATATATTTTTATGCTGCTATCCTGCAGTCAAAATTGTCTCATCACGTAACCACTCCTTGACGGTTAAACGGTGTATTGGCTTATGTAATTATTAAAGTAAATTCTCCTATACTTAAAAAAAAAAATACAATATTAAAAGAGTGTTACTTATTTATTTTTGCTTTCCATGAAAACAGGACGGATTTCAACGATTCTTGGAAATAAAATAATAAAGGCACCTGCGCTCTAACGTAATAACCCCCTTATTTTATGGTGCTTAGCGGTCGAGGGGCGACAGCAATACTTAGGAAAATAAAGCGTCGGTTCTTTGCGGGGTTTTATTACTCCTTTCATTTTGAAACGCAACTCGGTCTGAACCTGTGAAACCGCCTCATACACACACCGAGTATTGTAAAATACAAACCGTGCATAGACATGTGTGTTCCTGTTATAGTTAATTCCTTTAGCACTTTTTGTGATTTTTGACCGTCTGAAAATCTAACTAAAAACATTTTTTTAAAATTAAAATCATCAATAAATTGAACATTAATTAATAATGATTCGGCCGATAAAAAATATCAAACATGACACTAAATCGCAATTTTAACCGTTTACTGCTAAGAGATTCTAAATTTCTAACATAAATTTAAATGAAAGTTGTATCAATAGATAGTGCTTTTTATTTTGAAGTAAATGTTGTAAACATATTTTATAATTTTCTTATTACAACCAAAAATAAAACCAAAATTTTGGCATTATCTCGCTCGCTGGGCTGTCGTTGCCGTTCATCAGTTAGTTCGCAAAAAAATCCCCGCGCGGTGGGCTCGAGCGTTAGGCATGCCACATCGCAGCGTTATGCAGAAGGTAAATCGTATTCGAGTGGTCTTGACGACGACGCGACTTGACGCACCGTTAACGAGTTTATAGGTGGGATTCAGTTTTTTTTTTAAATCGGTACATTTTCGTCAACTTCATGTTGGGATGCGGTTAGAACGCTAGAACGGACCGGGGCTACCTTCAGGCGGCTCCTGCCCAACCTTGGGGGGCCAAACGCCTCCTGCCGCAGGCTCCACGCGGGGGTCGTGCGGTCCATGGCCCTTTACGGGGCCCTAGTGTCGGCGCGTTCCTTGAGACGGCGAACCGCCCATTATCTGAACGCGCTCCAAAAAGTGGTGGCCATTAAGATGGTCCGTGGGTACCACACGATGGCCTGCAAGCCGGATTGCCGCCATGGGATCTAGAGGCGATAGTTCTCGCGTGGCACGAGTGGCGCGCGGAGGCAATCTTCGTAGGCGCGACTCTCTAAGGGAACTATTTAAGGATATTGGCATCATGACGGTTCATTGCCAATACATCTACGAAAACATAATGTACGTCAGAAGAAATCTGCATCTTTTCGGTAAAAGAGGCGACAGACACAATTACAGTACTAGAAATAGGGACCAACTAGTTCAGCCAGGCTTTAGACTCGCTAAAGTAGACTCATCTTTCATGGGGTACTGTTTGAGATGCTATAATAAAATTCCACAAAGTATTCTTGAACTGAATGAGACGAAATTTAAAACATGTATTAAACGCACACTATGTAAGCAAGCATATTACAAGTTGAGCGATTATATCGCTGATAAAAATGCTTGGCTCAATGCTGGTCCTGCTCCACAAGGACAGGGGCGCAAAACTTGATAGCATTAAATGGTATAGTTGGAGCTGCTGAAGATTGTACAACTATCTTTGCATTGTATAGATTCAATGTTAGTATTATATAATCGCATAGCCCATATTGTGTGAGTACTATGTACTAGAAAGCTATCATTCACTGGAAACCTACTTTAGTTTTTGACTTGAATGTGCCCTGGCGGTTGAGAGTATGTCATGCTCACTCAAATGTCTCGCTGATGGTGGCGCGTGTGTCGGACCATTTAGCTCCCTTCAAAGTGGTTGAGATTAATGGTGCTGATCCATGCGTCATGTTCGTGAACGGGTGCTGTCAGTTGTGACTGGTCATCTCTTAGTTGCCATGGCTTATTTGAAAGAATTATTTTGTTTTTACTATGGACACTTTTAACGTGCACATCTTGCTACATTGTTCTCACATAATCTACCATCTCAACATGAATGATGTAACCAAGATTTTGTAACAATAATTTGATTTAAAAGAGTGTCCATGGAGTTTCTTGCCCGTTCTTCTCCATAGAGATCTACGCTAGGGAATGGGCAACTACAGTACTTTCACAGTTTTTATGTCTTGTGACTGGGACTGTAGCTACATTTAATTTTCATCTTTGTTTCGACAATTCAAAAGTGCCTGTTATTGGCCTACTTGAAATAAATGCTTTGATTTTGATTTTGATTTTGCATTACGCCGGGGGGAAATTCCGCTGCCGCGGCAAATCACCGCTCAGCGGACAGACCTCCGGCGCGATCTCATGACGACATGGAGAGAGCGACTGTCGAGACCCCGTGCAGAGCACCGTCCCGGGCAAGTCCCCTCTTTGAGGAGTGACTGGAGAGGCGCCACGGCGTCGTCGCCTTCCGCCTGACGCAGGTTCTCACCGGACACGGATGTTTCGGGAGGTTCCTGCATCGAATCGGGCGGGAGGAAACGCCTGGGTGTTTTCACTGCGTGGATCGACCGAAAGACACAGTGGAGAACACTGTGGGATCTGCCTCGCGTGGGCGGAGCAACGCCGTGTCCTCGTAGCGGCGATTGGCGGCGGCGACCTCTCGCGTCCGGCCCTGGTTCAATCCATGGTCCGGAGCGAGACGGAATGGGAAGCCGTGACCTCCTTCTGCGAAGCTGTTATGCTAGCGAAGGAGGTGGCGAAACGCGAGAGAGAGAGAGCCTCTCGCCCCAGCTGGCGCTGGGAGACGCACCGGGCGTCGGGAGCCACGTGATGGCTCCCGGCCACCGTAGACGCGGGCCTGTGGTCCGTCCCTCTAATGACGACAGGCCGTGTCGACGGCGCGTTCGTGTTCCACGAGCGCCTCAAAGAGATGTCAGCATATAGGGAGGGGCCCGCAAGGGCCAGAGCCTGCCTGGGTTGCGGGCTTGTTCGAAAGAGATACCGCGGCCCCGGAACATAAAGGAAAGGAATATGGATGAGTTTTATTTGATGACTAGCTGACCCACGCAACTTCGTCTGCGTCACATAATTTAAGAGAGAAAAACGAAAGGAAAAAAAGAACTACCATTTTTGCAACATTTATCATTCTTGCTCCGCTCCTAATAATTGTAGCGTGATGTTATATAGCCTAAAGCCTTCCTCGATAAATGGAAAATTTAACACAACAGAATTTTTCAATTCGAGTCTGTAGTTCCTGAGACCAGCGCGTTCAACCAAACAAACAAACTCTTCTGCTTTATAACATTAGTATAGATTTTATTTTATTCTTTTTTTGAACACGGCACTCGTAAATGACGTCATGTTATTGTAATGCTTGTGATATAAATTTTACAATTACTAATACATTACAAGGCAAAACTATACTAAACCATACATAATCTGTTAGCTAATTTAATAACGATTCCAATGATCGCTGTAATCAGACGCGCCGGTACCGCATACGCAAGGTCATTTGGTAGACAGATGTGGTAGGCGAAAAATGGGTCCGCTTGTCGGGTCATGGGGTATTAACAAAAATAAATAAGTGATACAGGCGTATTTTTAATTATTAGTAATATTATAGGTCCAAGTTTACAAAATACGTTGGTATTGATTGGTACCTAATCCATTCCACATTCCAATCTATTTTACATTATCATTTGGTAATGCATGAGAGCAAAAAAGTAAATGAATAACCTTTTTCTATGCAACACTTTCTAGAAAACTAAAAAAAAAAAGACTCCTTGTCAATTAGAGTTGGTTTACTGCATTACTCTACTTAGCGGACACGAATCCTGCGCATTACGTATTGCCTCTCCGTGCCCCCGCACGGGGTAAGCGACTAAAGCATACAGCTCTCGAGTGTAGCCCGCCTTAATGGCATCTAATCGAGACAAACGACCGCCTAAAGATTTTATGTTGAATCGCCATGACATGACTATTTACAACCATGCAAAAGTTTATTTGCGAATCTTTCTCATTGTCCAACACATGTCATGTCGTTCGACCTTAAAGTCAGTGTGCCTAATGTCGAGTTTCGTAGAGCATTCGTTTACATTTCAGCAAATGCAACTGGAGCGCGATCTGAAATTCCGCACATTCTCGCTTAAACCTGAACACTAGCTAATTTGCCCGGGTAACAACAGCGGTTTCGGTTCGCATTGCCGTTTTGCTATCGGACTTTACTATCACACTGAAGTGGGCGTATACTCGTGACTTCCGCGGCAGCCAGCCGAATATCGAAAAGACCAAGTAGGTTCGTAAATATCCTCCTATTTGTTCTTGACGCTGGCACGACGTATTTCAAATTTTGCTAGTCCACAACTTCACCATTTTCTCTGCGAAGTATCGTGTCATCTTCCTCATTAGTCCAGGATAATCAGGGTTTTCACCTCGGAATGAGATTAGGGGTTTCACCTCAAATGAGAGATAGTCAGCTATAAACTTGTATAAATCTTTATTTTGACACCCAAGAACTAGTCTCAAAACCTACTTATGGTAAAGTGTCCGCGACTTCAGAATATATTCCAAGATCTATCACAAGCTAACGAAATTTCCGAAAAATAAAAATAAAGTTTAAAATTACATCATTTGGTACATTTTGGTGGAAAATATACCTAAGTTTGCCCATATTTTTTATCGTGTTGACTCAGGATCTTGATTTTTATACACCTAATGGAGACTATAAAGCTTAGTAACTGGTATAAATTTTAACTCGCTAGGTCCACTCGTTCCTGAGAAAATCGGCGGTGACAGACTGACAGACAGACGGACAAGAAAGTGATCTTGGGAACCCTTTTTGCATTTTGAGGTACGGAACTTTAAAAATACGTCCATCTCGGCACGGCCTGGCCCGCGTACTCACTCTACCTGACTCTATTCAGCGCGAGAATCCCGGAACATTTACCACGTGATCGATCCACCTAGTAGAAGACCATCCAACACAGTTCTTTTTTTTTTTCGTTTTATCGACATTTAAAAGTGCCGTAATGGGCTAGTTGAAATAAATGATTTGAGTTTGAGTGCTTTCTGGTGGTAGTCACTCCAGAAGCCCTTTCGTCCGTTATCGGCCAACCTTTCTCCCAGCAACCTGTCCTGCCTACTGCCCTAGAGTGCGGTTCGTAACACTTTATTCTTCTGCGAATCTCTTTACTTCTGATTCAATGAAAAAGAGAGAAAAAAAAGTATTATGATAAATGATAAATGATATTTATTTTGCAAATTGGTTTTCACAAACACTTTTACACGTCCTTATTTTTTAAACTAGATGGGGCCGGTGTTTCGTACCTGACTACTCTGAGAAGAAACAGCCGAAACAAACTCAGAGGTCATAGTCTCTTTTAAAGTCCAGACAATCTTGTTCAACTTACATGAGAACTATGCAGATTAGTGTCTGAGATGGTCTTTTGAAGAAAGAACCATACAGATTTGAGTGGACCTGTCCAGTCAGTGCAAGCATTTGTCAGTTATCGTGTAGCTCGACTTTTAACTCAAGGAGCTCAACGAAACGACGAACAATACGAAAGAAAGGACATTGGGTAGGTCGCTTATAGTACTCAAACTGCCAGACAGTCGTGGGAAAAAAAACAACAAAAAGTGACCCACAAGGTCCTCACATTCACAATTATTAAATAAAATAAATAATAATTTACAAAAACTAATCTCAATAAAAATACGAAATGTCAAATACAACACATAAAATAAACAAAAAATAAAGTAAAAATAATAAAATACTGAACTAAGTATTCATGTCAAATCATTAAATGTCATGACAGTCACAAGTAAATATTCATGTCAAATAAACACACACATAAAAAATAAAAATAAGTAAAGTAAAAAAATAAAATAAAAATAAAATACTGAACTAAGTATTCATGTCAAATCATTCAATGTCACAGTGTATAAAGTTAAAGGAATCAATAATAAACAAGCGAAGTCCGAAATTTCAACATTCACAGAGCAAATTGGAGCAGCTTAATCCCAAGCCTTTTTATCTTCGAGATAGTGATTAACATGATAGAAGGCTTTCAGGCAGAGCTTTCGTTTTATAAACAATTTGAATTTATTTAGGCTTAGTGCCTGAATATGGGTCGGAAGTTTATTGTAGAAACGTATACATTGGCATCTGAACGTACCCCCTATTTTTTTGAGCCTCGTTGCAGGAACAACAAATTTATGTTTGTTCCTCGTATTTATGTTGTGGATATCACTGTATTTTTTAAACAATTTAATATTTTTATGCGCGTACAAAAGGTTTTCATAAATAAACTGAGAGGGCACAGTGAGAATATTAATCTCTTTAAATTTTTCTCTGAGGGAGTATCTGGGACTTAATTTATAAACAGAACGAATAGCCCTTTTTTGCAAAACAAATATTGTCTGAATATCGGCGGCATTGCCCCACAAGAGAATACCATACGACATCACGCTGTGGAAATAACTAAAGTAAACTAAACGAGATGTCTCTAAGTCAGTTAGATCACGAATTTTTCTAACGGCGTATGCTGCTGAGCTAAGTTTTTTTGCCAATTTGTCTATATGCGGGCCCCACTGAAGCTTATCATCCAAAGTTTTGCCTAAGAACACTGTGTTATCCTCCATTTTTAATTCTTCATCCTTGATTAGTACCCTAGTTTCCACTTGTCTTACGTGGGGTATCGTAAACTTAATACATTTCGTTTTTTTCTCATTAAGGAGTAAATTATTAACATTAAACCAATTAACGACTTTTGCCAGGGCGCTATTAACATCGTCCGTAACTAATTGCTGGCGTATGAGTTTAAATAAAAGAGAAGTGTCATCTGCAAACAATACTATGTCATGGTTATCCTTTATGAGGTAAGGCAAGTCATTTATATAAATCAAAAACAAAAACGGGCCGAGAATTGAACCCTGGGGCACCCCCATTCTAACTACGGAACCGGGAGATTTTTTCCCGTTAACATCAACTCTCTGAATCCTATCACTCAAATATGAAGTAAGAAGATCCAGAGAGGCATTACGGATCCCGTAGTGGTGTAGTTTCCTGATTAATGTATCATGAAGAACGCAATCGAAAGCCTTAGACAAATCGCAAAAAATGCCCAAAGCATCGCATTTATCTTCCCAGGCATTATAAATATGTCCTAAAAGTTCAACACCGGCATCAGTAGTTGAACGACCCCATGTAAATCCCAACTGTTTGTTATGCAATAACTTGTGTTTATTAAAAAATCTTTGCATTTGTTCTAAAATTAGTTTTTCAAAAATTTTACTAAATGTGGGTAGTACTGAAATGGGTCTATAATTAGTGGGGTCCGATGTGCTACCCGATTTAAACAGTGGTATTATTTTACTATATTTCATTAGATCAGGAAACTCACCACGGTCAATACAATCATTAAATATAACAGCTAAAGAAGGAGCTACAATGTTTTTAATGGATTTAGCAACGTCCACAGAATGACCCCATAGATCGGCGGTCTTTTTAACATTTAATGTGTGAAAAGTTTTAATTATATCTTTACACGTGACATATTCAAAATTAAATTCTGAATCACAGACTGAAACATTTTCCCTTAGTAAAGACTCGGCTGCAGCAGGTGACGAGTTTAGCGATTTAGTAGTCGATACGGGAATATCCGCAAAGAAATTTTCAAAGGCTGTGGCAACCTGTGTGTCTGAATTTAAAATTGTATCGCCAATAGCAAGGCTGTAGTCACTATTTCGGTTGCAAGACCTTCCCGTTTCGCTATTAATAATGTTCCATGTCATTTTAATTATGTTATTGCTGTTTTTAATTTTAGAACTTAAATAACGCGACTTTGCTATAAAACAAACTTTTTTAAATATTTTAGAATAATTCTTAACATATAACTTAAATTCTACAGTGTTTATATAAGTCCGCTCTGCATACAGCTCATAAAGTCGTTTTCGACTCTTATGAATACCAATAGTGGCCCAGTCGTTGAAGGAAGCGTTACTACTAACCGAGATAGTCTTAGGAATAAAAGTCGTATTAAATTGTGTGCAATACATATTAAAAAAGTCGTTATAATGTTGGTTGGGATCATCATTGGTTGACAATAGTGGTAATTTAGACAAAAGTTTAGTTTTAAAATTTTCCAGGCGAGTTTCAGTTTTTGGATTAACAATGATATCCTTTTTAGTGGCTTTGATGCTTACATTTGGAATTTTGATCAATTGCCCACAATGATCTGAATCTATTAAGTTTATAATTTCTTTGTGGGTAGGTAAAACATCTGTGTAAATATTATCTAGGCAAGTGGCACTACTTGGAGTTATTCTAGTGGGCTCCAAAAATATGTTTTCAAGATTGTATGAATGGAACAGGCTCAAAATTTTAGTACTTAACCCAGAATTTTCTAACAAATTAATATTAAAATCACCGCAAATTATTATAGACTTCCTAGAATTACAGAGTTTATGCAACACTTCATCCATTACCTTTTCAAAACAATCATACAATCCTGAAGGAGGTCTATACACACTTAATATGATAAACTGCTCCAATTCTATACAGGCTATTTCAACTGTTCGCTCAACAGATAGGCTTACAATATCCTTGCGGTCTTTACATTTAAGATGATTATTTACTAGGATTAATGCGCCGCCATGTATAGCATTTACCCTGCTGAATGAACTACCAACCTGGTGATTACTAAAATTGAAAATAAATTGATGACATTTGAGCCAGTGCTCCGTTAGGCAGAGAATGTCTATGTTGTTACAATTCAGGAAAAGTTCTACTTCTAATTCTTTGTTCGAAAACCCTTGAATATTTTGATGAACCAGGTTGATACTGTTTGAACTCTCAAAACGTTTGCTCGATTTATTATCTGGCTTCCTTATAATATTGCAAGAGGTTGCCTCTGTTGTCTCAATTTCTAATTTAAATTATTCACTGATTCATTTACTGTAGACAAACTGTTGGAAGAGTAATCTAATTGAGTATTGCATTGCTCAACAGAGGCAACTTGATTAGCCAAGTTCTTGGCTGTAATAGAAAAAAAGTATGATAGCGACACAGCTACTTGTCTTTTACAATAGTTAGAAAGATAGCACCTGTCTACAAGATATCTATCTTTTGTCAAATAAAAATAGTCACCAATATAATTGTTAATATCAATTAAATGAAATACATTACTATTAAATGTCAGATTATGCAATGTTTTGTTAAGATTATATCTAAAGAAATTTTCTTCCTGTGGCAAACTTTTACTATAGGGAAATGTAAACAATACAATTTTTCTTAGATTTAAGTTTTCCATAGTTCTATAATACTGGAGCAATTCTCCTTTGTTAACATTTCCTCTATTACCTATAAAAATTAATAATATGGTGTCCTGGTTATACTTACATTTAATAATTTCCTTCATAATATGATATAAAGAACATCCTGGCATACAATTATTGATTACGGAGTGTCCTGGATATTCATTGGTTAACAAATTACATAGGTCTTTTCCAATCTCATCACAGAATATGACTATGTCATTATTGACACTTTTACTATGTTGCTTATGGGAACTATTCATAGGAGTGTGCAAAACAACACATGGCTGCGGTAAGGTGGTATTACATGTTGTTAATGAATGGTCTGGTGTGTTAACATGTGCAGTTGTTTGTTTGTGAGTTAACCAAATCATTCATCGCCAACACATATTCCCTCATAACATGTTCAGAGGTATTATATTTGCTAGTCATTGAACTTAGCTTCTCCTGTAAGTGATCAAGTTTGGATTGCAGGTGTTCTGTGTCAGTTTTGTACCTCCTAGTGCTTTGTTCCAAATTAGAAGAATATATGTCTAATTGTTTTAATACGTTTAGTCTTTCTCTATTCAATTTGACATTTTTAATAAAATATTTCTGCCGTTTAACCATCTTTTGGGTTTTTTTAATGTATTTATTGATTTTAATATATTTTTTAATTTTATTTTTACTGGCGACTGCCCTCACTAAACCACATAAATTAGAATCATCCTCACCAGTCAAATCTATGTTGAGAGAGGGATTTGTGGCAGAAACCATTGATGGGGCAACAGGCACCAATTCACTGAACAGACTTTGATTCAGCGAGGCAGTGATGTTATGATTGGTAGTCTCAAGTTCTGTTATATGACTTCTAGCCTCATGTAGCCGCTGTTCTAATAGATGTTTATGGTTAAGAGTTTGTTCGTACTCAGCGCTACACTGGCTGAACCCGTCCACAATAACTTGGAGCCTGTCCCGGTCTTCTATGGCGTCAGTGTATTCAGTGTATAGCTGACCCATTTCCTTTTTTAACTTTCTGTTTATTTCGTGGGCTTCAAAGAGAACCCTCTCATTGTCATCCAATTCCCTACTTAGTTGGGCACAGGACTGCTTAGACGCCTTTAATTCGCTCAAAGCCAGTTTGAGTTCTTCCTGGCGAGCGTGTGCGGAACGTGTCAGAGTCATGATAATAGTAAGAAAAAGGATGAGAAATAAAACTGGAAGAGAGTAGGACTGAAGAACAGAGAGTAATTAAAGAAGAAAAAATAAATTTAGTGTTGCAGCGAGTTCTGTGACCGAACCAAGTAAGGTTATGTTTACGTGCCAAAGGTCATTAATATCGCAAGGAACCGAATTAAAAGATGAACTATATGATTGCTGTTATGATTATAGCACGCAAACAATATAATAGCAAGTAAAATATAAAGTATTGTACCTGATACAAGATGACAATGCAAAAATTCCTTGAGCCGGTAACTGTCACTGATTCACTTAGAAAAAAAAACACTTAATTTATACTTAATACGTGAATCCAAAACAAAATACACATTATTATGCTTATTATTAGATGAGAAATTGGAAATGTGCTCTAAAAACAAATAAATATAATAATTAAAGTTAAAATCAAAAGGACAATTTAAAATCAGCTGTTAGCTGTAGTGTTGCCACAGGAGGAAAAAAAAAAAATTAATTGACTCCCACATTAGAAAACATTACTTAAACTATCTCCGAAAATCAACATCAGATCTTCACTACATGGGACCACATGGGAAGTACCAGCTTTCAAATAAAAAAAAAAAAACATCAGAATCGGTTCACCCAGTCGAAAGTTCTGAGGTAACAAACGCACAAAAATAATATACAATCGAATTGGTAACCTCCTTTTTGGAAGTCGGTTGAAAACTAAATAAAAAGAAAACACCAAAAAACAATAAGAGATCATAACATCAAACTAAATTGGATCTTGGCCTGGCCAGCCTCGCACAGTACAGTAGCATGGTGAAACAACATTAATAAAATTGCGCAGAATACAAGCATAGCCCTCTCCGTTATCCTCGGGGGCACTTTCTGCCTTCTTATGAGGCCCATTGTGAGTGACCAACACAGGACTTCACTGAATCGGGGAGAATTTTAATTTGCATTCAATACAAATATCAAAAATTAAAAACAACAATGATGAGCCCGTGGATGAGCCGAACAAAGAGAATTCAACATTTCCCATCTCCATGCCATATCGAAAATAGAGTTCACCTTTGAATCAATTAGTCCAAACATAATTAAGAGTATTCTATCTATATACTTATCCATTACATAATATGAACCGCAACAAGCATGCACTACATTTTGCGCAGATAATTTCATTCCCTCTTTTAGTGCCCCATAAAATGTGACGTAGAACTTTAAAACTGCCATGTCTCTCAAACAAAATAAAAAACCGAGTGCTTTCTCCGGAAAGTTGACTCGGGTAATTTTATAAAAGGTATCGCGTGCTAGTAGTAACTTTAGTAGAGGAATCTTGTTACGAAGGTTAGAGCATACAATGCCTGCCAGATGCCTTGCTCCAGAATTCTTCCCAAGTAGTTATGCTAAGCCTTCGATAATATAAGTCGGCTGTTTACCTGTTACGCCTAGACATGAATGTTTGACCCTGTTCAATTTCCATACTTATTGTTGCAAAATATCAGTAAAACTTAATTAGTTGACTTTCATTCCAGTTGACATTAAATTCTCTTTGACAAACAACTCTCAAAGTCTCGGTTTGATTTTAAAAGTTTTTAAAATCGCTCTTATGATGAAGGGTAATGTTTTTAGGATTTCGGTTCAGCAGTTCAAGTACGTAGGACTCGATTAGATAAATCTGACTGCCATTTTCGATAAAATAAGTTTTTATGGAGTCAAAAACTCATTTTATTGAGAGGTAACTGTCAAATTTATCAAATTGAGTCCTTCCAAAGGGTTGATTGTGAAGAATACAATTATGTACCCGCACTCCAGTCAGGAGGAGTTTTAGTCAGTAAGAGTCTGACAGACCCCTCACGGTGGGGGACATCGATTGAGGATTTATTTCCCGCCAACTGCGTATGGAACAGTTAAAAGAAACGAATATTCAACACGACACGAATGACAGTTTTTCTTGCCTCTTCCTCTATAAATGTCACCCTATCTCACAATTAATGTTGTTCTGCTTATTAAAGGATCGATGAAATTGTATGCTTACATGATGGATGGCAAGCAGTTTTATGAAAGTTGGAAAGGATGTTATCTAGTCTTTGTCACAAATTTTGAAGAATACAAGTATTCGTAATTATCTACCCGTTTTGAAATCATCCTCATCATTGTCTTGCCTTGTCCCCATTTATTTGGGGTTGGGCCACTTCTTAATTTCTATTAAGTAAAGCGGATTTTACCAATGACACTGAACGCGATCAACATATCTAACAGCATTGTTAGGAAACATTGAAACTGACAGCTCTTGAACTCAGTTCAGACATGATTTCAGCCAATACACTTAGTCCATACACTAACCATAACCTTAGTCCATAATTCCATATGCTAACTTGTTGTCGAGTCCAACTAGTTCTGAAAATATTGTTTTCAATATTTCGTTTCGCAGTTTTAATTGCATCGACACATGACCACACTGATAAATGAGGTTTGATAGAGATGAATCCCGATAGCAGCGCACGCCTGTTGAATTTTAAATGCATTTTTCCATGTGAAATAGACTGAATAAACAATTGCAATTCTATGTGGAGTTCCGAACAATTTTTTCTTCCTCACCGCGTACGAGTCTCTCACAGTAGTTGTAGTTTAAAACGCCATGGCCAAATTTTACGAAACTCAACGTTTTAGGGAAAGATTTCGTTTGAATGAAGCGGCCACACAGATTTACATCAAAAGCTGCTTGGTTTTTTTTACAATGTACCTTTAAGTCTTTGGGTTTTTCTTCAGGAACTTCGTAAACTACCGATCTCGCCGATTCTCGCCGAACTCTTTACGATAAATCTTGGGCTATTCAAAATCAAAAAATGTATGCAACAGCACTTTCAGCATCGCGTTTTTTCACTATATTAATTAAGTATTTTCCCAGGCAGGTGGAGTTAGCGTGTCTATGCCGCATTTAAACTTCGTTGTAATTTCCGTGATTAATGTAACCCCATTTGGATTGGACTCTGCATTTTTAAACGCTTTGTTATGTAACAAAATCCGTTTCGCTATGTGTTAACTTAGTTTTATAGCAACAGGAGATATCGTTGGCATCCAACGGAAATACAGGACTCCGAGTTTTCCAGATATAATGATACCCGTGTTAGACGCGCTGGATACTCTCATAATCAAACAAGCCATCAAAGATTGTCTGTTTAGTCATGGGCCAGGCCCAGTCCTAAACAAAGAGGCTTCGTGGAAAGCTTATGAGGAATCGTCTGTACTTCTTAAAGCTCATCTTAGTCACTTTGTATCTTGTTTGATACCGAGGTATTTATGTTCATATCCGAAAGCGAATATTGCATCGTTGAATATGAAACCCTCACCACAATTAGTTTTGATTGACGTGTGACCTCGGTTAGCAACGGTTCTCCCCATCGCCTCGTGTGACTTGTCACATACAACGATGTGTCTTATGTGTGTGCTAAGATTGCGTATTGTGTTGAAGCCGACAATCGGTCCTCGAGACACGCTGATTGTTTCAGTGTGCTGTTCTTGTTGATGGGGCTTGTTATAGCAAATCGTTGTGAATTGAACATGATTGTTTGAAGTGCATCCATATGAAACTCTTCCTTTATCGTTAAGGTACAAGTCCAAACATCCGCACATAATGAAACTGCGTTTATAAGGAGCTTTCCATACCAGCGTTTTTTAAACTCTGCAATGAGTGCTTACTGAAACTTCTACAGTTAGTCCTAGTTAGTTTCTGTGTAGGTATGAGGTATACAGATGATTTCAGAAAGTTCTGATTGCTTGTTAGCGACTGTTTTGCCTGTGGCCTTTGCAAACTGCCGTTGTAAGTATGAAATGCGCTGACATACCCCGATGGTTTGTCGTTAGAATTGTTGCGGAATTTCATTTGTACCTTATCCACTACATGCCAAACTAGGGTACTGGGAATATAGAAGGTTCCAAAATACTTTGCAGCAAGTGAAAATACTTTCTTGCTATACGGGTTTATTAAACCATTCTAAGTTTCCACGTCATTCATAAAAGAGGTATTATGTCTTAAAAGGAACTAGGTTAGGTTACACAATAAACTGAACTCTATTCTGTGTTCCAGCATTTTTCACTTAAATAGGCCTCCGCTTACGATTTGACCACAATGCACTCACTTTCGTTGGAAGGAAACACATTAATTCTCGCTAATCGTGGCCGACCATCGATCTGGAAGTCTCCTGCAGCTTGTTTACACCGCTGCACCGTAACCAGAACTCAGGGTACCCCAGTACCCTGAGTTCTGGTTACGGTGCAGTGATGATGCAAACCCCCAGGTTTGCATTAAGAATCTAAAAATATACAGTTAACTCTTGTTCTGTAGTAACACAATAAATCATTCATAGCCCACGTTAACTTCGCAGTATTGACTGAAAGAAATTCCTGTTTCATTGCTAAATACAGATCACACACATTAAATTGGAGCGCACATAAACAAAATTAAAGTGTTTGTCAGTGGACATACGCTCCAATTTTATTTACGTGTATGACTATGGATTACCGCATCACGAAACGGCTGAGAGCAACGCACACTCCTACACATAGCATAGAAGCATCGGTTATCGCAATCACGGCACGATCGATAAAATTGCTGTTTGAAATTTTTTGTGGTCATGTCATTGTAAATTCATCGTCGTCGGATGACGTTTTATATATTTTTTTAAATCTATACTTTTAATAAAATAATCAGGAATCGCTTTCTATAAGTTGATCGGTATTTAAACGATACATTAAAGAACACTAAAGTCCTTCGGCCATTACAAATAATTACGACGTAGTAAACTCGCACCTGCAATTAATTCCTTAGTAATTGGGACACTAGAGAAAGAGAAACGTTTGTCGGGTATTACACGTGCTTGCGCAGTAAATGAAGACAGTCTTAAGAGGTGACGAGTCGAAATAATTATTTTAAGGCTTGAGCGAACACTAAAAATAATCGCCAGTGTGATGTCATGAAAAGTGTTACGTACCTATCCAACACGCATCCAAGTATGACATCAGTTCTCCTCGCCACGATCATCTGTTCGCCCGTTGAATTATTATCACAGTTCCCACCATTTGTGATTCACCGGGTTTTTTTTAGAGCTACGATTAAATGGGTTTTGCAGAATGTAGGTTGGCTAACCCATCATCGCACTTGATACCTAAATAAATTAGCTGTGGTTATTCTTTGATAAAAACCACAAAACAATAAAGGATAGACCAAATCGTTGTGTTTCTGCTGTTTGCTAATTATTTCTGGTATAACTGGCTATTGTTTCTTTTTGGCTTAATTTATTTTGGTTTGATTACGATTTTCCGTCATAACAACGAGCTCCCTGAGGCTGGACGTGCTCTTATTATTTTCTAGTTGGTGCCTGGTGATCGTTCTGTAACAATAATGTTAAAGAACGAGGCACCGACATTTAAATGCTAGACGTAACTCTTTCCGATGATGTAGTAGTCACCTTATTCGATGAGCCACGTAACCACGTTATTTAAAACACCGCATCCCCTGCAATGATGCATAATTATAGTTTCTATGTTGTTTATTTTTGTGTATCAATCTATTACTACATTTTACCTAATTTTAGCTACTACTCAAAATATTTCTGTTCCAACAACGCCCACGTAAATGGCGGATGGCCCGTCAATGTTGTCCTCAACATGGCATTGTTTTCGTTCGGCTGTTACGTCGCGGAATGCGTCACTCGCTGCTCCAAGTATCTACGTGCATGTAATTCTGCGACACTAACTCGCCCTGCACTCGTTTGTCTGTCCGGCATTATACGTTCGCGCCATGCGGGCTTGCTAGTGACGTTTGAAGGTTAACTGTTCTAGTTAACTGGCGTTCATGCTACACGCGACCCACGATAATCGGGATAATCATAGTTACCAGTAGATGCTGGTGTGTGTCTAGCCTGGACTTGGGCCAGCCCACTCAGACACTCAGAGCTACTGTGACTCGTTCATGACGCCGCATATTTTTAACGTAACAAACAGCGCAGACACACTCTCGAGTGCCAAATGTAAAGTTCACTAACATAGATTTGGCAAGAGTAGCTATTTACGCGAAGTGTCTATGCTTCTAGCGAATAATCGTGGACCACGTACACATTCATTCTTGTGATTGGTGTACGAAGTCGAAGGATCAAATGAAAAAGCATCAGTTAAAAGAATAGCTCTTAAATTACTCTTTCTCAAGCCATGCTATGTCAGAGTTCCTCTGCTTGAAACTTTTAGATTCATTAAGTACTGGTTTACAAACTTATTTTTTTTTTAATTTAGAAAATTTAGTTTCCGGTGAAAAAAGGTTTTGCCGTTTTTATGGTGATTTGTCGTAGATCGAATTTCATTCAAGCAAGAAGCCAAAAGGGCTTGGAAGATTTTTGTCAAGTATGAAGCGTGGCCGGATTAACTTCCGCCATTGTGTTTCTTTTTTTTTCAAGGTAGCGACCACGCATCAGACCTATATTATTCGATGACTAGTATCAATTCTAAAGTGTCACGTTTCTGATATCCCTACAACTCCCAGCCGCCGTTGATATTACCCATTTGCCTAGAACCATGTTTACCCCCTACCTCTCGCTGTGAAGCATGCACACCACGAAGTACTTGTAGATTGTAGAGATTAAATAATCAGTTGAGTTAAGACTGTATTTTTTATCTTCCCTGTATTGATTTCCATGATTAAGGTAATCTCTGGCTACGAATCCTTTTTCGATACATTTAACTTATACAGGGTTATTTTTTGTTTATACTAAACCCGAAAAGGGGTCATTGTACTCATCATTTTGAACAACTTTTGAAAAAAAAAAAAACAGCTCTTCCCTACATTTATGTTCGCATAACTCGTCAAAATGTAGGGAACAGCTGATTTTTTTTTCGCGATTTCAAGGTTCGTCCCATAGAAAAAGTTGTTCAAAATGATGAGTACAATGACCCCTTTTCGGGTTTAGTATAAACAAAAAATAAGGTTGTATACGTTACTGGAGTGTATGTACTTAAAACCATTGCAATCACTGTAGGCACACTGAACTCACCGAATTTCATTTCCGAAAGTCATCTCACAGGTCCTTGCCTGACATAACAATTCTGTGACGGCTACATTTCATTCCGCTTCATATTATAATATTATGTATAGGCAATGATGTACCATGTATAATATTACCTCTACCTATATTAATTCGTGCACCTTACTTCTTATTAATTAACATTATTATATCCAACGCTCAATCATGTATCCACCAAACATTAATTCAATCGCACAACAAAACATTACAAAGTTTGTCCTTTGATTGATTGATTTGATAATGTAATTAGCCCCTACGAAACAGGGGCTACAATGTATTCTCCTTTTTATTCTTGAATAATGCCTCGAGAGCAATTTTATTTCTTTCGGGACGAGGACACGGACATATCCCCGTCAATTCCTTTTTTCTCAGCAACTAATAAGTAAAGAAAATATGCCTCTCCAATATGGTCATGATATCCCCCTTTATACGGCCGACAAGTAAATTAAATTTCTTCAAATTTTAATATAAAAAATAATTCAATCGACTCAGTTTTCGAGGAGAAAAAAGAGTAACACGAAAATTCGATCTCGTTTAAATTGTTGTCATATAATTGGCCTGTGTTGCAGCTGTCCATATCGTACTCTACGGGGGCAGGCTTGAAGCACCGCGACGGCAATAGCTTCTTCAAATAATTATTTTTTAAATTCCTGACAGTCCCTGTTTCCTCCTATTATTGCGAAAAAAAAAAGTTTTACTCAGAAATAGGCACGTCTTTTTTTCCGGGTAAATTAAAAATTAAGAATCATTGAGTCTCCAACCATTCTATTGCTTTCATGCAAAGAATGAGATTTTATTAATTTACTTTTTGATCCTAGCCAACAAGCAGTGCACGTAGTTGTGCCAGATAACTCTTTTTGCTTCGAGTGTCGCATGCTAATTAAATGTTACTTTGTCGTCCGTGCGGAGTTCCTGCTTTCTATTGTCTTTGGCAATTCGAACGATTTACCTTTTGGTAGTAATGTATCCGGTTATTAACGACTGGCCTTCCTAATCTGTCGGTAGAATAACAAATTGCATCATCACAATATTATCATTCCGTTATTCTTCAACATAACCCTGGTTATTATAAATCATAAACTGTCCATCAATCCATGACCGGTCTAGAGTCTTTTGAAAAAAATCTGGCAATATTGTGTCATTTCTATAAAAAAATCTGGCAATATTGTGTCATTTCTATGGAAGGTTGAAAGAGGATCGAGATTTTCAGCCTATGTGTCCGTAACTATCTGACATAAGCTATTATGAGCACCCCGACGAAGACATAAGTATATGTAATGTGTGCTCGAGTCAGTTTCTGGCATTGTCTTTTATGTACCACGAGCAACATTTCATCTAAATTTGTACATCACTCCATGACAATGGATTCATCTTGTGACCTAATGTAGCGGCCATATTTTTACTAACAATGACAGTCTCGGAAGTGGCAAGCAGCAATACCAATTGGCATTCTCCGTGATGTTTTGTTGGCAGACGTGCTCGACAGTACGTATCTCCGTCCGATATCTGATAGATTGAATTAACGACATGTACCTTTTAATGAGAGATTGATGTTTGCTCTAGGCGCATTTATTTTATTGCAATTTTGCTTCCAATTACCTTCAAGTACTACGCTTTTTCATTTAATCCGCCAGCTTTTTCAAATTAAAATGCTGCATCAAAGAAAATTTCCTTTGGCTTCTGATTAAAGCTCGGAAATATGATGCAGAATTTCAATAATCAAGCTTATTGAAATTCCTGGGTAATTGAAATATCCCCTGCTGGTTTTTGAGAAGCTTTGTAGGTTTTCTTTTGGTTTACTTGTAGTGATAACATAACTCACTGATCATAAATGTGTCGGAATCAGAACAAAAAGTACGATCACCTCTGACATTTGAAAATATTTTATTGATCTGTTAGCAGCGACAGCTGCATGTACGTTTTCATTGCTTTCCTGTTATTACTAAACGTCTTTTGTTCTATAACGGTCACCTTTCAAATGTGTCTAATTTATGACGGCACGGCACCGAATCCCTTGTGCTTTTCTTATTTTTAAATTCTTCTTAGTTGCGCGGAGGTTATTTCTGGTAACAAAAACATACCTTTTATAAAATATTTGAAGTATCGGCCTGAATTTTCCAACTATTTCCGGGAAAAATGGTGCACTCACTGACCACTCATCACGAAATCTCGGAAACTACTGGGCCGTAAGGACTCAAATTTGGCACAAGCCCTCTCTAGGAGGTGCAGGCGCGTACTAAGAAAGGATTTTTTAGAATTCGTTATTGCTTACTTTACATTCAAATGAGAATTCGGAAGCCGTTATAGATCCAAATTAAATCTTACGACAACGCGTTAATGCATATTTTACAGTGAAATAAGAATTTGGAAGTTCCTTGAAATTTATGCAGGCGTCTGCTGTAAGTGATTGGAATGGGGTTCTATAAAGTTCTTAAGTTTTTATGCCAATTTCTAGGTGGCCAGTACTTTTCAGTGTGCAGGCTACATCTGCTGAAAGGTAAGAAAAAAAAATGTTAAAAAAAAGAATCACAGAATACAGAATAGTGTAAAACGTGCATACGCTCAAGCTCATTTCTGCTGTGATTTCTGTGCAGCGATATTTGCTATTATTACTTATTTGCTTTGAGATATTTGTCATCATCGTTGTTTGGTTTGTCTTCGTTTTGGTTTGTTTCACTTCTTAATTTTAAATTGGAGGATAATAATTGTGTTCTTACAAAATTGCCTGTAACTGGCATACTTGAAATAAATACTTTGATTTTGACTCATTTCATTCACTTTGGTGAGAACTCAAGACTTGGCTGAAGTATGACTGTCATCGAAAGTCTAACGATGGAGCCGGAAGGCAGCTGCAAGAGGTCCTCAAGAGTTCACAGCACCTTAATCGTGTTTGGACTCACTTCATGGTCCTTGATGATAACTTTAGACCTAGCAGGAGTATGACTTTCATCGACGCGCGACGGTCTAACGATGGAAACGGAAGGCAGTTGCAAGAGGTCCGCAACAGTTAACAACAGCTTTTTCGTGTCTCGGCTATATTCATGCACGTTGATGAAAACTTTCGACCTACCTAGAGTATGACTGTCATCGAGTGTCTTAGGATAAACACTTAAGGCTGTCGAGGGAAACCCTTATTTGAAAAACATAAGTTGAATATTTTAGCGATTAATGCAAATATTTATGAGAAGTTAACTTTATCCATACCAACTACTTAATGTTCTAAAGTTCAAGAGTTTGTTTGTTTGATTGGTTGAACTACTGGTTTGAATTGAAAAAATATTTTAGTGTTGGATAGCCCATTTATCGAGAAAGGCTATGTAATATTGTGAATTGTTCCCCTTAAAATTAAAAAAATCCGCGATGGCATTTCATGTGTCTTTGAAGGTTGACTCACACTCTCTCTAACCCTCTCTAATGGGACGCATACGAAGTTGCGCGGGTCAGCTAGTAATTCCTGATGTTCTGTGAGGGAAAGTATGCAAGAGTGTCAACTGTTCCATGTTAGTTTTAGTAAGTCATTTAACTCAAACCATTGAATGGTATATCCAGATTTTTTTTTTTTTTTACTTTTCTTTTGTATGTATTTATATCCAACTGTTTTTTTTCTTATCGTTGTCTCACTCCTGGGCAAAGGCCACCCTCCACTCTTTCCATTTCTCTCGTACCCGCGCGTCCTTCTTCCAGTTCTGACGGTATCTGTCCAGTTCATCCTGCGAACTCCTTCGTAGCCTGCAGCGACCCCGCCTCACTGTGTCAGGGCACTAGTTTCTTGTTATTTTGACCCACACTTTGTCCGGCTTGCAGCAGGAATGTCCTGCTCGAACCCATTTGAGTTGGGCAGTCTTTTGAGCCACGCTAGCTGTATATGTTTTAGAGCGGAATATTTAACAAGACCAACTTAAAAATAAATGAATAAATTAAAGGAAAAAAAACACAGTCAAGTGCGTGTCAGGCCACGCGCATCGTGGGGTTCCGTAGTAGCCCGTTATCACAATATTCAACGATATTGTTGTTCTTTATTCTGAACTAGCTGACCCACGCAACTTCGTCTGCGTCACATAAAAGAGAGAGAAAAACCCCCAACAAAAGGAATAAATTTAATATTCCCCGTTTTTGCAACAATTTTCATTTATGCTTGACTCCCTTTGGTTGTAGCGTTATAGCCTATAACGCTACAACGCTATAACGCTATAATCCTACAAAGCCTTCCTCGATAAATAGACTATCCAACACAAAAAGTTTTTATCAATTTAAATCTCAGGAACTACTGTTCCTGAGATTAGCGCGTTCAAACAAACAAACAAACTCTTCAGCTTTATAACATTAGTATAGATATAAATTCCGTGTTTCAACCTTTATAAACAAGCAACTACTTCATCTTAGTCACGTTTAAATATATATTCTAAGGATTTTGCATTTGATACAAAATTGTTCAACACAAGTTCATGAAATGCACCACTATCATCATGAATTTTTCCAGATTTTTCAAGCCAGCAGTCCACCTTTTAAAGGGATATGGGGTCTAAGGATTTTGCATTTGATACAAAATTGTTCAACACAAGTTCATGAAATGCACTATTATCATGAATTTTTCCAGATTTTTCAAGCCAACAGTCCAGCTTTTAAAGGGATAGGGGGGTCTAAGGATTTTGCATTTGATACAAAATTGTTCAGCGCAAGTTCATGAAATGCACTATCATCATGAATTTTTCCAGATTTTTCAAGCCAGCAGTCCAGCTTTTAAAGGGATAGGGGGTCTAAGGATTTTGCGTTTGATATAAAATTGTTCAACGCAAATTCATGAAAATAGTGCACTATCATCATGATTTTTTCCAAATTTTTCAAGCCAGCCGGGCTAGCATGGGCAGGGGATAAAACTTTTCTCCACCGGTTATTTCCACTGACAAGGGACAAGTCAGTGGAAATGACAGGTGGAGAAAATTTTATCCCCTGCCCATGCTAGCCCGGCAGCAGTCCAGCTTTTAAAGGGATAGGGGGGTCTAAGGATTTTGCATTTGATAGAAAATTGTTCAGCGCAAGTTCATGAAATGCACTATCATCATGAATTTTTCCAGATTTTTCAAGTCAGCAGTCCAGCTTTTAAAAGGATAGGGGTATCTATCGGAACAAAAATATGCACATTAAACTTAAATATTTCGTAAACGGAGCATTAAATCGAAAAATAGTATTTTAAAAGAACTTTTCAACGATGGGGCCGACGACAAAAAAATTATCACCAAAATCCTATTTTATTTTTACCAGTTTTTCGGCGTAGTTGATATGTACAGTTTTCTAGTACTAACGGTCTTGTAGCAAAACCTCTGAAAGACAGACGGACATGACGATTTTAGGACTTCGGAACCCTAACAAGCCTTTACTTTAAAAAGAATAATAAAAATTTTCAAAGCCTATTTAATGAATTATATAATGGACATGTTTCAGAAAAGGACTAAAGTATATATTTATTAAATTTTAAAGTGCGTCGTGCAACGGAATAGAAATCCTTGTTATTTACACCAAATTCAATAAACCGTTCCATCTTTTCCGGCATTCAGCATTTATTTTTAGCGAGTCTTGTCGCAAATGTGAATGCAGTCGTGTATTATTCCCAGATGATTTGTACTGGTTCGCGAGCACCGATAATTCTAGTCATTTTTGTTTCATTACAAATCGAGAGTGACAGACATGATGAATGATGCAAGACGAATTAATGTGCCTAATGAATGAGTAGATCTCGCTAGTTTGCTGTTTGCTTTTATAACACACGTTCGGATAAATAATGATAGCGTACTCCTATTGTTTATTCCACTAGGAAGTCGGAATCGATTTATTTTCAGGTTTCAGGTACAAATTACTAGTTTCAGTACAGTGTAATCACTATAGGTGCACAACTGTACATAATACAGTACCTACTACAATGCAATTTTATGATTAAACCTGCAGCACGGAACACGAAAGCCGTAATTTTACGGATTCACTGAATTTTATATGGGTTGCTTGGAGTCAGGGCGTTTCCCCAACACCTGCTTATGAAAGACACTTGTTTGGTTTATAATATGCCCCTGGGCCTCGATTCTGCTATTACGATAGTGTCAGAATAGGCGATCATTGAAGCCATAATGATCAAATTCTGTCAAGTTTTGACAAGTTTGGTAATCTACTAATGTAATGGCGTCATTATGACTTCTCAATGAACAACCACTATGACCCCATTGAAAGAAATGCCATAGAATATTAATCTCGTACATGAAATCTGGCATGAATAAAGGTTCGCATTTAGTAGTAAATTTCGAAAACCATTTGTACGAATGGTTTTATAATAATGGCAATACGAAAATGCCAAATGACAATGGGATGAGAATGGAATCGTGTTGGAGTGACGAATTTATTAAAATAGCAGAATTAGGCCTCTGATTCGTTGAAATTAAGATACGAGAGATACGGATGCAGAAAACTAGCTTGGTGGCTTTCTTTTTACTTAACACTAGATATTACAGTCTAAAACCATGCACGTGGGTAAAAGCGTGATGGACATGGATATTTATGAAGAGGAAGGCCAAAGAAAATACGGATGGATTGTGTGATGCACCCGAGAAATGATGCCGTGACATCCGACAGACAGGGGAGTATGGAAACCGTAAACGTCTTGCACCAACCCCAAATATAATGAGACAAGGACAGAAAGGTGAACTAGGAATTAGAGTTTGTTTTTCTCCAACGAAATTCGCGTCCATATTCATCCGATAACAAAAATCCATTTTCGTTCGTTCTCAACTAGAAATACACAATAGCTAACGTCTCTTTGTTTACAAATAGCGAATGTTTTTATTGTTTCATCAATCGTTTGTGCACCTGTGCTCAAACAAACTAAACAAAGCGCAGATGTGTTTACCCGTGTGTTCCGTTAAAACAGAAACAGTGAATCCAAGCTTCTGTTTGACATATTGGGATGGAGTAAGGAGAATGAATGATGAGTAGTATCCAGGGCCGACAGTCTCGACAGAGATAACGACAAAATCGCTTATTTTCGATCGCTGATTACTAACGAATAAATTCGGTTGCAATAATTAGGTCGGGGGGCTTTCGGGACCAAGTCCGCGGTCCCGGATTAGCCCTAATTTTTTTCGAGTGGTATTTTGGGACCACAAGAAAAAAAAAGTTAAAGTACCTACAGTTATCAAAAAGTAGAAGAGTAATGGAGAAGTGTGGATAATACTTCCTCATAATTCTGACCTCCAGGTAGTTTGTGAGACTTTATTATAATTGACGTGCAGTTGCGTACACCAGCCCGCTATACAATTTAATACAATACCTCCTTCATGATTCCGGCCTCCTGGTAGTTTGTGATCGCCTTCTTAATTTAGTATGGTTATAATATCTGAAATAGAGACCACGGGCATTTTAGTGTCCGTGGAGGACCCTCGAAGAAGGGTCTACGAGAGCCACGGGTACAATTTAATATTTTATAAAATACTTTTATTTGTAAAACTTCTAAATTGTTTGATTGATCGTACTTTCTCAAAATATAACTACGGTTTTTTTCTTGTGGTCCCAAAATATTTAGAGATAATCCGGGACCGCGGTCCTGGTCCCGAAAACCCCCAACTCCAATAATGATGCTTACGAGAAACGCATCTAGGGTGTGAAGACTATAATTATTCGCAAGCATCGTTATTGCTACCGTTTTTATTTTGTCGACTGCTAAGGAAGGGTTGTTTTTAAACACTTCTAAACTTGTGCAGAACTTCCCAGATCGAGTTAGTATTTGTACATTTTGTAAGTATTATAGTTTGCTTAATTTGCGATTGTTTAGGACCCGCTAACATCTAACGAGGAAGCTATTTTAAATGCAGCATAAGTTAAGGATCAGTTATACTGCGAAGGATCAATTAAGGACTCTGCGGACACCAGACTTTACAGAAAGTTCAGTAAGTATAGTAGCAGTCAGTGTCGAAAGTTGCGTTCGTAATTTGTTCGCACCAGTATCACCGAACGTAATCATCATAGATTTATATCTGAATTGTAAATAGTACGCCACGGAATGTAAATTAGACCGGAAATAAAAACCGCAAATGATCTACATTTCCGCTTGATTTGGTTTATTTTGCGCAGTTGGCTAAGATTTCAATCTTTTCACGGTAACACCAGGTAACCCTGATGGTGTATATGTGCAATTATGTATTTCAATATTTTTCCGATAGGTCAAAGTGGTCGACCGTAAGTGAGCGCAGTAATTCAGACAAAGATTTAACTCCGAGGGAATAGTAGCCAATAAGGTGCTGTTTAGTAGAATGTAGTGTATTTAGACAGAGACAGTGCCCGTTTTATTGTTTTTAATATTTTTGAGTTTCAATAATTTTTCTAAAAAAAATATTGTTTTTCGGCAGGCCCGATATAATTATCATTTTGGCGCAGTATTCAGTAAAGCTGAACAGAGACATTTTGATGGTTACCAGCGTTTCATCTTACTTAATTTGACTAAAGCGATACATCTACCAACCAACTTGTTTATTATCGTGCCATGATAATGTATCTAACTTTGGGGTCTGTTATGTTAGTAAATTAACCTCATTTTGCAAACTCCTGGTAATCTGTTAATCGTTTATAAGTTCCTGGTGGTACAAGCTAAATTCGATGAATGAACCAAACTCTGAGCCAAGTTTAAATTGTGATCGATTAAGCTGAAACATCTGATAAATTAGATCGAAAATAGCCCAGCGGCTTAGACGTCTGGCTAGCGAACGAAAGATTTCGAACTTGGATTGTAAACCCCGTATAGCTCACCTACTGCCCCGTAGAAAAGTGCAAAATAAGTATCTTCTTAGTTAAAACTACCTAGCGTGCTAGCATAAATAGGTAGTAATCACTAAGGGCAGCAGAAATCTATATTACCTTTTTGCACGTAAGTACTTTTGTTACGTTTCTGCTTTTTAGCTTACTTCGACAGTTACTTACTGGTCTGGAAAGAATTATAAAATTGTGAAAAACAAGACCTTTGAAAAAAGTACGGCGCGCTGCGCGACGTCCACTTATGTTTGCAGGTTTCCGGTCTGAACCGTGCAAGCCGCTTGCTTTTTATGTGTAAAACATAGTCATAAACATCAGTAGTCAGATATACTCGTTTGTTGAGTAACTACGTGCAAAAGATATTCAGGGAACTGAAATCCTCAATAAACGCGTCGCCTTCTTGTCTCTGTAAGCATTAAAGTATCGGGAAAAGCAAGTAGCTCCACAAAGATTCGTGTACTTGGTTCTTTTCGATGTGCTGTTCTCGGCTCGTTTGAAAAACCAAGAGCCCCTTGCCCCCGCTTCCTTTCTGGAGGGACATTCAATTTAATCTCTTGTCGAATCTAAAATCAAGTTCTGTGTTTGTCGCCAATTAGGAGATGAAGCAGAAGTATAATAAACACTAATAAATGTAGCGACAAAATTGGCGAAAGTTTTCTAATCCGGATCGTCTATTGTAGCAATCAACATATTTTCCGTTCAGTTTACCGTCAACCCAATAACAACATCAGATTTACTTCAAAAATTAATCGCATTCTCGACGTCCGTCTAAGATGTAGTATAAGTTGGTTGACAGTATAGGCACGGCATGCTTATATCATGCATATATAAGCATGCCGTGCCTAATTCCTTTTACTCACAACACAACCTACGATGACGAAGGTCTTCATTACCATTCGGAAACCACGGCGTAAAAGAGATGCTGAGAATGGAAGGTTGGTTTAATTCCGATGAATTAACATTTTTTCCGTATGACATCAGTGACGCAATTCTATGTTGCAGTGGTTCACTGCATAGCTTGTAGGATTCTTGGCAATAGTTGTAGATCCGTCTCGTTGTAAAGCTGGGAAGGGAATAAGAAATTATCGGTTGTGTATGTTTCGGTTATTACCGAGTCTGCGAATATTTTTTTGGGTCCCATAATGAAAAAAGTAAAGATATTTTAATTTTTTCATTTTTCGATCATCTGACATATTGATTTTAAAGAATACACCGTGAAGGTGCTGGCGAACCGCAGACGACAAAAGCAGTGCTGACGCCTTCAGAACTGAACCTTTTAGATATTACAGTATTTTTCTTAGAAGGACTGCAACTATTTATTTGGGATCTCTCAGTCTCTTGGTAATCCCAAAAACTCACCCAGTATCGGCTTGTCAGTGTAGGTACAGTCCACAGCTCATCGGTGGTACCAGTTTGACTGTGACAGTGCCGTATAAGATCTATTTCCGTAGTGCATGTGTGACCACTAATATACCTACCTACCATTGATTGTAAATGTGACAGCCACAGTATAGCCACTGCCACAATACTTGTTCATTCTTTATCCTATGTTGTTTATAGAAGGTGGCTTTACATACTAAGTATCTAGGTATAAGTTTTGAATATGCATCCTTACTCATCATATTGCTATGTGAGGTTAGCTTTTATTTTGAGATATATTTATACTATCTATGATCTCGTGATCTCTGAATCGAAGTCATCTCTAATAGTAATAGTCTAAATAATAGTTGCATACGTCACAATGGTTGTAGTTTGTGTATTTAATAAATTTGGTGGAAAGTGGAAATGGCGCGGGCTACGCGCCAGCAAATCGATACATTATACGTTTATTTTGTAACAAACGCAAGGCTGGTTCGAACTTGGGACCGCATTCAAACCCAATGCCTGGTACAGGGTGCTGGGCTAATTGAAACTACAAATACTACTTTTTACGTTTTGCATGGATCCAATTAAAATGTGGTGTTGTTTGAAATCCGTTTTTTGTTGAGTTGCGGAAAGTTTGATTTGGATATTTAAGGTCATGACTACTACAATTACTGAAATCGTTCCAACCTGATTCAAAAACCTTAATTTTTGTACGGTCTCATTTTGAGCCCAGAGGATTCGTGAACCCATAAGAAACAATCATTTTTTGGGGGGAAGTACAACCTTTGTTGACCTACGCAAGATCCCTAAATACGCTTGAACTGACTTTATTTATTTATTACTGTCACTGGCCAACGTTAACCGAATTGAGTTATAATCAGTAAGTTCTTAGGTTAAATCGCGTTAATTTATTAAACATTAATTGACCACTAAACTCTCTAGATTCGACAAATCTTATTTTTTTTTATATCGGAACAGAATACTTATTTGTGTTTCTAAAGTACTTACTTATGAAAAATACTATAAGATGCTATCATATTTCAAAGCATCAAAAAGGTGACGATTTCACAAATTTTATGTGTCGTACAAAATTCCCAAGCCGGTTTTTTGTGGGTAGATATGAACAATTTCTGGTAATTTTCAATTGTTGAATGAAAGGAGACAATTTTTTTGTTCGAGGATTAGGCCACCCACATGGCATTCTAGCATTTAATAATGAAACTTACATTGAATTCTTCCTTATTACCTCAAGATTCCAGTGGTTTAATTAGCTTAGCATTGTCTAACCGGAATAAATGCGAAAAATCTCCAAAAACACTTACGAAAACCAAAATAAACAGAAAAAGTAAATGTCAAAATAATGAAGTTGTCTGTCAATCACTAAAAAAGTGGGTTTATAATGTTTCATGCCACGTTGATTGTTTAAACCACCTATGCGATTTTAGTGTAAACCTATAAAAATGGCATCAAAAATGCTCACAGTTTAATAATATTTATTTTTATATTCTTTCTGATTCTATAATAATTATATAGCACATATGATTACCAACGGGTAGGTACCGTACTTTTTTTAGTAAACAGAAAAACGCCCCTATTCACGTAAGTATTTGCTGTCAAATGACATTGACCACAACAGGAATGATTTGACTCGCAAAAAAATATCATAACATAGCTTATTTATTATGGTTTTAAGATTCCGTTTTCATTTCTACGTAATATTTCCTTTATAACCATAGTAAAATGGTTCCTTTTTTTTTGGTGTTATTATGAATGATAAATGCAACGACCAGGTGGGCCCAAAAAAAACTATCTCCTTTATCTTCATTTAAAGTAATATAACTTCATTTTGCCTAGCCTGTATATTAGGTGAATTAATTATAACGACCGCAGTGATTACGCAGTCACATCTGAACAACATTTTTACCGGCCAAGTTTCGTTGTTCCTATAATTTATAGTGAGAGAAATATAAACAAATAAAAATGTCATATCAACGAATTAAATATACTTCTTGTTACTTGTCAATCGCTCGTATATGTTGTGAAAGATTGTTTTAGCTTAGCTACAATCAGAGAGACTCGCACCCTCTAGGGGCGGAACGGCGACCTACATCCTCCCTTAGTTTGCGAAGCTTGCTGTAGTTTCAGTTTCATCCACCGTAAACCTAACAGCGCGCCATCTGTGAGCGCCACACCGAACTTCGTTGGAGAGGTTAGTTCAGAAAAATGCAGACAGATGGCGCTAGCAGTTTCTATCCGTTAGAATCGTGGAAATTAGTATTCTGCGATAGCTTTCGTGCTTCGCAATCAATGCGTTAATTTGATTCAAATCCATATTCAAATTCAATATTAATAGGAATGGCGTTCGTACAGAACACTCGGATCACGAAGCTTTGTTGCTTTGTCTTCAATTACTTAGGTACTGGTCTTTTAATGTTCTCAGGATTTGATTTTGCTTTCAATACAGTAACAGAAAATTTTGGATAGTGTGATGAAACAATTTAGGTACTTACCCACTTAATTACTGAACATAATATCGCAGATAGGTACTGTTGATGATAACATGTTGCAAACAGAGTTCGTTACGTTATGGAAGTATGTAGCTTACGGTTGATTAGATTAGATTGTGCACAGATAGATAGGTACTACATATGTACCAATTTGTATCAAAGGTGGCTTGGAACTTCACTACGTGTATATGCACCTACATGTCACATACATGCCTGAACATTCTAAAGTCTTGTTTAAGCAACAAACCTAGGTGAGGTAGGTACATTATTAGAGTTGATTTTCATTTGATTTGTGCTGATTAAGGCTGTATTTTGAATTGATGCCAACCTGTAATGCGATAGGTAAGTAATAGTTAAAGGAGTCTGAAGATGGCTTTGCAGTATAATTATAGTATGCCCTAAAATGCTGCATCATCGGATAATGAAATTGTCTATCCTTTTTTGGCATAACGAAAACGAGCGAGATAGACATATGAGTTTCCGAATCGAAGTCTAATCGAAGGGTTGTGAATATGGGGTCAGATGACCTATCTTGATGACTAGAGAGCCTTTGTTCTCATAAAAACGTTCAGAAAATCATACGCCAACTCATTCATAAAGTGACATCATAAAAAGCGGATCAAAAGCCGTTTCCACAAAACAATTATATCATTTTGTTAACGAGTTTTAGATTAAATTTAAATCAATCAATTTGGCTATCGGGGCGTTTCTGGCTGATCGCTGAGTACGAAATTTCCGGTTTAACAGAACAAACATTTCGTCCCAATTTCGACTGAATAGGCTTACAAAATAAATGAGTTAAAATATCTGTAATACTCGTAGAACCTACTTACAATAAAAAATATCGACAACAAGTCAATGATTCTGTAGAATTTGAGTAGCAAAACAAAAGGATGACGGCTACCTTAATCCTTTTGTTTTTAACCCCCGACCTAAAAACAACGGGGTTTTTTTCAAGTTTGACGTGTTTCTGTGTGTGTGTGTCTGTGGCATCGTAGCTCTCGAACGGATGAACCGATTTTGATTTTGTTTTTTTTTGTTTGAAAGATGAATTGATAAAGATCAGTCCAAGATGACGTCCACTAATTGACGAATTACATAATTTGTTCAACAACTCCCTCAATATAGGTTATTATGAGTATCAAATACTATATTAAATTTCATTGCCACCACCAAAAAATGGTGATCTACATTTCTTTTTTCACAACTCCCTCAGTATGGGTATCAAATGAAAGGGCCAAAACCAAAAACCAGGAATACTTTGAAATTAAGAACCTACGTGTCGGAGTTATTTTTAATTTTTGTTAGAAAAAGAAAAGTAGGCTGCCATTTGAAATGAGGCATTTGGAGCCATGTTGACGGGAAAAAACCTATCGGAGCGGATCCTTCGGTACATAATTTATTTAATATGGATGTCTGTGTTAGTTACATGGTTGGCGAAGACTGCATGGTAGTTTTACATCTTTTACCGACATTTGTTTATGCTTCGGCGGGCCTAAAATGGCCGCTATAGCAGAATCATAATATGAAACACGTTAAAAAAAATCCTAAAATAGGCAAGTAGTCATAACCATTAAAACCATTTTAAGAAATTAAAAATAAAATCTGTTGCTTTAGCTTAAATTAGCTTAAAATCTGTTTTAAGTACCGATTAATATTGTCGTTATGTCTATTACAATTGACCATCTGAGGCTTTCAAATAAGGGTTACTTTGAAACAAAATAATGTAGTCAATGAAGAGTCGTACTTGAGTACGATTGTTTTAAATAAAACGACGACAGTATTCGAAATGAGACATTTTTAACTTCTAAGTTGAACTTTACCTTCGACACCTTCGAGTTCTGAAATTAGGTCGAGCGAGAGTCTACTCAAGACGAAAAGGTAGAATCTTTTATTCCACGTTTTTATTCCATATTCCAAGATGGCAGGTACTTTTTTGGGCGGTTCTTTTCATATAAACAAAGGGTCCAATACGGTATTACTTTTACTTACCTCGTACATTGGTTATTTCTTATTCGAGTTCAAAAGCGTAATAAATTATAACTGCCGCGTTTAAACATGACCTACTTATTTTTATTAATTGACTGCGGTTAATTTCCTTATGAACTCCGTATTAAATTGAGATGAAAAATAGATCGCTGAACTAGATAACGATAAATGAAAATGCGGCTGAGTTATAGTTGCTAGTTTAATCTTCTTGACCTTCAATTTTGAGGTTACTGCAAGATTAATGCACGTAGGTGCAACTATCAGCTTGTTAGTGGATGGTACAGCCCTATCGAATCTTTATGTGATTGTAAGTGTTCCTGAATCTAAACAGATGTGTACAGTTGGGATTTCATCCTCCTTCCGTCATTAGATCATGTACTTCCACGATTATAGACCCTAATAAGGAGCACTAGGGTCTATAAACGGTTGAAAACTTTAATAATTCAAATGAGAGTTTTCCTAATGAAACACGGAATATAAAGTTAGTCTGACTGCCGCTAGTTACTGTAAAATAAACTAGCTAGCTTGAACAGGAGCTCCGATTGCTTGTAATGTATGAATACGAGCTTTTTAAATATGAGCCTCGTTGCTTATAATATTTTTTGCATATCCAGTTCCTGCAATTTTCTTTTGCATAATTGCTTTTTATTCTAAAACGCACATTTCTAACCTAAGTGTCCACCTATAATAGGGCGCAGCGCATCCAACGGCTCGTAGTTTTATATTGAACAGATTCGAGCGATCCCTAAGATGGGGACTGATGGACGCTTAGGTACTTTTACTGTGCATCAGTGTGTTCATAACTGCAAGTCCCAAGTCCACATGATAATTCATTTTCCAAAGACATTATGTGGCGTTGGGGTTCATCGTACATCCAGATTAACCATACAAAACTTTTGAGAAAAATCTTGTTAGATAAAGTTTAGTTAATTAATATTCACGTCCACATTATAAAGGGTGTAAACCACCTCTTCACGAAGCTGAAAGGCACTTGTTCTCCCCATCATTGCGATCATTTTTTTGTTCTACACCATACCTGGGAACCTTCTAGTTACGGAGATATGGGGGGTCAAAGTTACAACTTTTTGACAAGTTTTTTTTTAAAGTAAGTACAAGTTTTTTTTGTAAGATTTTAACACCTTCACGACCCTTGTACTATTCAATCCATCCATCAGCACAATGTTTTAAGTTCGTTACATTGAGTTCTGTCACGAAACATAATTTATAACCTCAAAAAAAAATATTGTTTCCCAGCAATATAGGTATTTTGCGTAAAGTTACTTAGTTTAATGTGCAGAATGTTTGGTTAACACCCTGTATGTGTCAAATCGCTAGATCTCTCCGACCAAGTTTTATATTACGTTATTTTACATACTTAGTGTAGACCATAAACACAGATTTAATTTGGGTTTTTTACAAATCGATAACACACGTCTCGGAAGAGTTAGCTCGCGTAAGCGGAGATATACGTTTACCTAATAGTTTCTATTGAACTGATTGTTCTTTGGAGTTACTAGTTGGTTTTTGTTTCATTGGTATTCAATGCAGTTGGAATTCTAAGTGCTAATTCTAAATGCTAAGTTTCATTGATATTCAATGCAGTTGGAATTCAGCGAGAACGAGCCAAATTTTTGGGAATACTAAATCGATAGAAGCATACCCAATATGTATAACATACCCGATGCGCAAAAACCCATACATTTGAATGAGAAAATGCCTTATCAAAACATTGTCCCTTGAAGTTTTAACTCTCTGCTGTTATGTTTTGCGCTTTTGGTAAAAGTATCTATTTTTCTGAATTTATAAAAGTTGTCGAAATCGAATGCCTGTAATAAAAGTGTCCATTTTTAATTTACTCGCCCTAGAACGTGAACTTAAAGTATGTTTGCCGTTTCTTAAATAATTTTATTCTTATCGGCATGAAATCCTTCTTTGCCGTTTTTTTAATAATACGAATGAAAAAACAGGATATCTACCATACGACCTAAATTCGATATCCAAGCGTCGGTCGAACGAGTGAACTGTACTGTACACACATTTTCAGTGTCCATATTATTGAAAATATGTATAATTAAACTTTAAATAAGCTTGGTAATATTATAATATAAAGTTTAATAACATCGTAGCCAGTTGTCAGTTTATAACCAACTTGTTAAGAACTAAATAATATTAAATCCTCATCAGAATAGATTCCTCTTATTGGTTTTTACAAGTAAAATTCTGTCCTTTTAATCTGAACCTGCCGGAGATTTTTATTAACGGCTAAGTAGCAACATTTAATGGCAAAATCCTTATAACGAGTCTTCTATTTTAATAAAACGTCGCCGCTTTTATGACGGCTCTATGATAATCCTTGCCAAGAAAGTACTACAGTCAGACTACACCCATTTCAGGAAATGAGGGAAGTGGATCAAGTGGACCATAATATAACTTTGTTGTGTGTTTGCAGTGTAAAATATAATATGCCATACATACATATCTCATCCACTTTTTATGTTACATAAACAGTTACTGTGAGGAATCAATAGCTTATTTCTTAATTCAGATTTGCTACCATAAGATATCTTATTGACGACCAATGTGCAAACGACCAAATCTTCGACATCAAATGCTATGTGATCACAAGTATTTTAAGTAATTTTTCATCACACTTGCTCGTAAAGTGGGCCTTATTACATCGTTGTTAGGGCCATAAGCCGAACTATATCTAACTCACCCGTGCATAATAATATGACACACTATTATAGCTAGTGCATAAAAAAAACCCTACAAACTTAAGTTAGTACCTAACGGCAAATTAGTTACCTAGTACATAACTGCAAATTATATGCGAGTTAACAGAGCTTTTTCAATTTATCCGGGTAATAAATACTTAGTATTTATTCTGTACGAGTAACAACAAACGGGTATTGTGCCGCTGCAAATCCGTTTACATTTTTGAAATAAATAAATGTACCGCTAATTAAGACGAAAAATATTTATTTTTACTAAATGATTTATAATTCACAATTACTTGTCATAAAATATATGCATTTTATCACTAAAATTATAATTTTGAAGTAGGCTACATGTAATCAATTACCTAGGAGATAATTTGTTTTGGGCCCAACTCCTTGTTACATTTATTATTCATATTACTTACACCAAAAAAAAAGTAATCATTTTACTATAGTATTAAACGACATATTACATAGAAATGAAATCGGAATCTTAAAATCATCATAAATAAGCCATGTTATGATTTTCCTCGCAATGGTGTCGATTCTGTTGTGCACAAACTAAACTTAATTTAGGCTATTACTATCTTTTTCTCACTAATAAAACCAGAAAGAGACGGACGTAATTTAGAGCTGTCAAATTTAATTCGAACTAATATTTCCATACAAATGAAGGGTGCACGTAAAAACATGTCGACTAAAAACACGGTGAAGCGCAAGGCATAAACTAGTTTGACATCTCTAACTTAGTGCATAGCTATAGCCGTCCTTTTCTCGCACTGCGTTTAGTAAAAGATAGCAATAGTCTAAATTAGGTTTAGTTTGTGCACAACAGAATCGACACCAATGTGTTGAAAAAGTGCGTATGAAACTCGTGAGCAACTTGTCCACTAGACACTCACACTCACTCCCAAAGCCTCGTGTATAATGAGCAACTTAGATCACTTGTATCATAATAGACTATTATCACTTTTCTCCCGCGTTTAAATCTACCTACAATAAATTAATATCCACAGTCGTAAATAACGACAAGGTGAAAAGAAACAGAAAACGAGGACGCTAAGATTTATGTGTTGGGCTTTGGAACGAGTCCGGCAGGAGTTAATGTCGTCTACGGATGTCTATCGCCTCCCTACAAACCTAACAGATCTATTTAAACACGAAGGAGGCGAGATATTTTATTCATGGTCTAATTTCACCTCCATTTATTCATTCGGAAAAGCTGTTCGGCCTTCAGATGTTACGGTGGTGGCTGATAAAATTTTGCCGTGTATCTCCCGTGCCCTCTCATGCGTGTAAGTAAATAGGCTGACACGCGCTTTGGCGCGGCGCAGATTTAACCGTACTTCATAAAATAATGTGTTTACATTTATTCTTTACGGAAAATTCCTCGAAAAAAGATCGTCTAAACGCCAATTTCTCGTACGCAATCACCTAATAACAAATTACCAAACCAACGATTTCTCTGGTATAATATACCGAATGGACAGTTTCCCGAATAGACAATTTCCCGAATGCATCTGTTCAATTTTGAGTCAACGGAAGTACGCTTCGCAAAGCTCCTATTTCTGCGGATGTAGATGACGGGGGCTTTGTTCACTATCAATGTCAAAATGTCCATTCGGGTACTTCTCTTTCAAAAATTTACCTTCCGACTAATTGCCTTCGAGAAGTTATTGTAATATATATTCTAGACATCGAAATTAGACAGTAATTATATTTCGAGAAATTTACTTATTTTTTTTTTTTTTAAAGCATATTGTAAGCAGTGCTATGCTTAACGCCTGCCTATGAGAAACATGTCACAAATATTTCTTTATCTGTAATCTATAAACCACAAAATTAGTCTGAACAAATGATTAACGTATAGCATTTCGAGCACGGTTTGTTGAAAATGCACTTGGTACTGAAGACATTTCAATAATGTATCCGATTGTTGTAGTTTATTTTAAACAAGAGTAAGTCAGGTTGACTCAAAAGTGAAGACAGCCACAATATGAACTACGAAGTAATAAGTATTTGTGCTCTGGTACCTACATATTATTGCGTCTCGAGTTTTTACGCCACTAGAACTGTGCCGGATGAAGCTCTTTGGAGTCTTTATCGATCTGTTCGCAATCCACTTCTGCCTTGTCTCGCGCTTTAGAAATATTGTAAGATATTTGTTTTTTGTATTTCTTGTCTCGACTACCTCAGCAGGACGTTCAACAGACATTCTATTAAGTAGCTGCTGAAATTACAATCATGGATGTCGATTGAAAAGCTCTTCAATATGGAATGATTTGATAGAGAAATAGATTTATTGACAATAGGATTAATCAAGGAATGAATACACATTCAATGGAGTAATAAAATTAATGTGTTTACTTTGCGGTGGTATACAACCTGGGGAATTTACGCCAATTATGCTAACTTTGCAATTATTATAGAATTCAGTGGAGCTGCTTGTTTGGCACAAGTAAGCCAGTTATCGTTGAGTCTCACTTTTAATATCAGGAGCTCAACGACCCGACAAACTTTTATCATCAGGTGTAAGTAACACTTCGGTATGCTGCGTTAAGTTCTAATGGTTTACGTACCTACGTCTAAAAAGTAATAATGTCATAAGGTTTATAGCATGTAGGTTCTTATTTCACGAAATACAAATGTCAAAAGTTGTAATTGAATTCCAGGAGATTGGGAAATTACTACAAAAAGCTCCGTTATCGGTAAGCTCGTTTATAATGTAATTTAGGTTAGGTTCCCATGCCTGTTATATGGGTTAAACTTATGTAATAAGCGACTCATGTTGTTGTTCGCTGATAAATAAATGCTAATTTATGGTCCAAAAGTATTTCCATTTGAATTTGGTTCAGTTGTATTGAAATTCTAGTTCCTAAATATAAAAATCTCTTCAATTTCACGTTGAATTATTAACTACGGGAAATCTACTACCGCCGCAGCGCCGCTACGATTGACTATTCACATCAGGTGCAGTTATGGTAACCTTTATATTATTAATGGATATGTCATTCGGAATGTAAATGTTGAAGTGATGGATGGTATCTGAAAAAAAATTGGTCTTTAAATTTAATTTAATTCGCATACATACATGTGCTAGAAATCGGTTTACATAATTGATAAACAACGAAAGATGAGGAATTCTAATAAAAATCATGCTTGCCACTCTTAACAGGAATTCTGGATCTGTGCCCCCCGGTTGATGGCAACTTTTTGTTCCGGCTAATCTCCGACTGAATAATGACGGACCGATTTTGACGGAACTTTGCACTGGCTAATCGTTGGTGTTGTAAGGAGCCACTTAGGCTACTTTTATTTTAGACTAGCGGACGTCACGCGGTTTCACACGCGTAATTCCCGTTCCCGTGGGAGTACGGGGATAAAATATATCCTATGTTACTCGTGGATAATGTAGCTTTCGAATGGTGGAAGAATTTTTAAAAACGGTCCAGTAGTTTTTAAGCCTATTCATTACAACCAAACAAACAAACAAACAAAGTTTTCCTCTTTATAATATTAGTGTAGAAAAAAAATAGGCTTCCGTGCAAAAATTAAAAAACCCTTATATTGTTAAAATAAAATAACATAGTTACCTGTGGTCATTGACTCCAAAATCAATAAATATTTAATTTCCGCCACGACGGCGGAGTTTCGGCCACTATTTCAGTGCTTAAGAGCCTATACTACCTCAAATGGCTTAGCAGAATCCTTCGATACGCCGAAAATACTGCAGCATAAATTTTGAAATAAATATATGGTAAAGTTGAGGATTATTGTTAAGTCCTATATTTGGCGAAAATACGATTCCATAAAATTTTCTCGATAGAAAAAATATCCAAAGTTACCTCTAAACTGAACAATAAACCGCTGGCAATCTTAATAATACTTAAAATAAGATCATGAAACTTTTTATACTAACTGAACTATCTATAGAGCAGGTCTTATATTATTCATTTTTTTGAATTTTCTTTTTTTTCGCCGAAAAATAAATAGCCTATAATATCGGTCATATCAAAGTTGGTTCCCTGCCGCGCGCCACCCGCGCTCATTGAGCGCGGGTGGTAGCAGGACTGAGCGCCGCTCAGTCCTACTCCGGCTTCCGTACGGGAGGGCTGTGTCAGTTTGCGCTCAGGGCACATTACGCAATTCAACAAATAAAAATAATGAAATACATGATTTTAAAGTGTTTGCGTGATGGGAAATAACCGAAATAAAAATTAGAAGCGACAGGGTTGGCGTAAAGAATTTCTCAAACCTATGATCGAAATGAAGTATCTACTGACCGATCTATTTAGGTACAATATTAGTGATTACAAACATGTAGGTAAATATGTAGTAGGTACACACGTTTGGAGCAGTTTCTGTGTGAGTAGACCAGGTACATAATTACCGTACATACAATTATATTTTATTTACTTTCAAAGCGCTTGGCAGCTGCAGTACGGGTCACAGGTTCGATTCCCGCACGGATCATGTGTTAGGTATATTATGTGACCCTACTGACAGAACCCTGAATGCAATGGTGACTCGCACTCGATTAGTTTTTTGTAACAATATAATGTATGCAGTGGCTCAGCACCCGTAAAAACTTAGTAGGTTAATTATTTCTTATAATATACTTGCATTTAGGCCTACTTACTATACAAAAACGGCTGTCACAAATACATACAAGGATAAAACTATAAAACTCAAACGTACTACAAACTCGATGCGCGGAACCCGCACGGTTACGTTGGCTCGTCTATTATTTTGTAGCAAATTTCCAGTATAAGTTGATCTCGCATTGTATAGACTTTCCGTACAATAAGAGGTCAGCTTATACTGGATAATTTAGCTTGGAAATCAACTTTCTGTAGGTTTAGTGGGCTATTAAATGAACCCCGTGGATTTTAGTCAGTAAGAGTCTGACAATCCCTTCCGCTCCACTCAGGGTGGGAGGATAATATTACCACGATAAAAAGGTACCTACCTAGATTGAAATTAAATTGATATAAAATTTTGTTTTGATAATAGTGACAAATTAATATTAATATTAATAATTTTAATACTTAGAACTCCAATAAATAAAGTAGTTTAATCTAACAAAATTGCATCGACTATAGACGCGGTGTGCCCGCGTGACCGCGAGCCCCATTGTGCGAGCGAGATAAAGAGTTAGGCGGAGCGGTGAAGTGGGGGCGAAATTAGAATTCGAGCTGAGGTTGTATAGGCTCTTAAATATTAGGTTAGGTAGGTTCGGCTAGCTTCAACCTGCTAATTCATATTTAATACATTAGTTATTCTCAGCATATATTACTTTATTACAGTTTAGTTAGATTTACTTACCTACCTAAAACTTTGCGAATCCGGTAACCACCACAGATTTGAAAAGTTTCACGTTTACTGGCGCGCGAGTGTTGAATATGATAACATGCTCTGTTTTAATTTGTTTATGGCATCTTGCAGTTCTAGAAATACTGCAGCTTCTGCTTAACCGGGCTAGTCCTGAGGATGCCTTTGCCTTGCATTGAAGGCCTCCAGCCATTCTTTAAAACTATAAACTAAGTAGCTACGCCCTGTGGGGTACGAATCTCGGCTTAGGGCGTAGCTGGGACTGATCTGATACCAAGGCGCCACCGACAACGGGGCGGACGCATAACAAGTGATTGTCAACTTTAAACCAATAATGCTCGTTTCCTGCTCAAAGCCAGTTCTGCTTCGTAGAAACCTCAGAATGATTTAAATAGGAAAATTTAATTCGAATATTAAAGTTGTCTAGTGAGAATTGCAACAACAAGGCCACGTTGTTGACGTTTTCAAGTTGCGGTTGATAGAAAAATTCGTTTAGTTACTTTTCAAGGTAACTTAACGCAGTAGAGTTACATTACGAATATGTACCTATATTTATTAATCTACCAAAGCTCCAATATTAGGTAATATAGTATTAAAGCTTTTGATTCAATGTTGTAGTTCTACAATATGCAGGTATCGTAACCATTTATAATAATAATGTCTTTGGGTTGCTCATTAATTCTTGTTTTTATATCCTGGAAAACCCTCGGGAGGGCTAAGAAAACTTTTACTGAACAAACATTTTCAGAAAGTCGACTACCGCCTCCCGGGACATTACGGATGTACCTACCAAAAACCATTTCCTTAATCTGTTATCAATATCCTGATCCTTCCTGAAATATTCTTAGAACTAGTTTTAAATGATGTTTAAAACTTAAAAAGTCCTTGGAATTTAAGTAGCTCATGCCTGATATCTACAATTAAGTGAGAAATAGAGAATGCTTCACTAAAGTTTCACAAATACTCCATTGACAAATTTTCGTTTTACAACTGGCGTTGCATTTACTAATTATTTCGCAAACAACTTATTCCGCAAATGTTTTATTTAAAAACACTCGTTTTACTAATATTTATTTGGCTAATACTTCTCAAATGCATCAGATGATTTTTTAATCATTTATACATTTTTATTTCTTATTTAGGTATCAGGTAGGCCTTTGCCCAGCAGTGGGACAATATAAGCTAAGCAAAAAAAAAAAGGTACTTTTAACTACGAGTATATTTGGATAAATCACGTTTCCACAAAATAATTTACAGGCTAGTGTTTTTTTTTATTACTCTTATTAAGAAAATGTTTAGGAAATGCATAAGTTTGTTTTCAAATGCATAAGTGTGTTTTTTAGTTTTCATGTTGTGAAAACAAGCATGCAGCATGCATGCAACAAGCAAGCAAGCAGCAAGCGCTACGGGGCTTTGGCGGTCACACGCGAGCTTATCGACAGCCGGCCATCAAGCCGAAGCTGCTCCTCAGCTCGTGGGCTGCATCGCCACTCTGCGCCTACGTGGGTTTAAATAACACTCTAGGGGTAGGGCGGAAAAGACTACGAGGAGTCGGTTCTGCTGCGATTCATTTCTGTCACAAAATTTACGCTTTTATTGTTAAATCTAAATAAGTAAATATATTTTCATTTTTTTGGGAATGGCACAATCAATATCTGTAATGTGTTCATTCCAAACGTTGTTTTGTGAGATGAAATGAAAAAATAATGCATTGTTTGTCAAATAATACGTTATTAAATAAAAGTTAAAAAAAATAATTTAAAAATAATTTGTCGATGTTCTTGTTTAATGATGAAATAACAAATAATGTTTTTGCTAATCGTTGGTAGTCAAGTAAAAGTTTTTGAATTGAACTGAACTGACTGGTCACTAGCTCGAAACGCTTCTAACTATTTCATTCAATGAAATCGATGAATTCTTTAGAAGCCATCTTGAAGAAGATTTCCTGAATAAATTTAACTTGGGACCGCTGTCTTGTTGTACAGTTCGGTCTTTTATTTACTTTGGATGACCGGTGACCTAGTAAAAGTTTTTGAATTGTACTGAACTGACTGGTCACCACCTCGAAACGCTTCTAACTATTTCATTCAATGAACTCGATTAATTCTTTAGAAGTTATCTTGAAGAAGATTTCCTGAATAAATTTAACTTGGGACCGCTGTCTTGTTGTGCAGTTCGGTCTTTTATTTACTTTGAATGACCGGTGACCTATAGATAGTGGTTGTAAGTTTGAAGGCAGTTGCAACTCATACAACGCAGTTGTTTCCTCGTACACTTCGGAACTTGAAAGTTGGTTGGCCATAATATGAGACAAATGGCTATATATTCATGTCAAGTATAACTTACCTTATTAGCTATCTGCTAAAACAGTTTCACAAGTTTTGACTAATTTAGTTTCCAAAGATTAGATATTTGGAAACTAAATAAGTAAGTATACACGGAATAGTTTTGATACCTTAGTACTTACTAATGTCAACGGTTTGTGACTTCTATGCTGAGTCTTGACTTGTATTGATATCAGCGAAAATTGGACTGTTACCTAATTGTAACATAACCATCGGTTAGTCATTACCGTTACAACCGGGGCATTAATAGTTATCGTCTCATTCTCAATCAAACGTGTCACAGGCGTTATCTGTCACACTCTGCTTTATCTAGTCCGATCAAAGCACTGATAATTACTGGTTAGTGGTTATATTTTATATGTCGTTGTCACAAGGTTAAGCTAAACTTATGCCATCGTCTATACTGCTGACTAATAAATAACCATTTATCACTAACCATGGAACGGTACCAATGGAAATGGAGAAAGAAAAAACTGAATTAATAAATCGAATAACACGTTTTTTAGTAACATTTAAAGTGTCAATTGCATTGTAATTAAATATAAACAATAAATATCGCTGGACATTACCCATAGCGCCATCTAGTGCCACACTAAGCAGGGCTTGTGTCGTGGTTACCAGACAGTTGATATACTACATATATACTTTTTGTTTGTAAATACATACTTATTATACATATAAACATCCATGACTCAGAAACAAATGTCCATGCTCATCACACAAACATGTGCTCCTACCGGGAGCCCGGGACCCTAAGAACGTAAGGCAGCCACACTACCGCTGCGCCATTCGGGTCGTCAAATTGGTACTGGGTATACGATAGGTACCCCTTGGTAAGACTGGTTGCCAGACTTTTTGGACAATTGACTATCTGTAACGACTGTCAAAGGTCTACAAATGACTGCCGGGGCTAACAGCTAAACGTGCTTTCCGAGGCACGGAGGGCGGATCTCGGTAAGTAAGGGTGATCATTCATCCACAGTCCAACTTAGCCAGGCACGTCTTAAAAGATCGACCCGAGTGGCTGTTATTATTTAGCCATTTCACACTCTTGTGTCTGACTTAAAGATCGAAATTTTCTCTACCCCATACGTACCTACAGGGTGTAAACCACCTCATCACAAATCTGTTAACCAAGCATTCTGTACATCAAAATAAGTATCTTTACGCAAAAATTATTGCTGGGAAATGACTTATTTTGAAGTTATAAATCATGTTTTGTGGTGGAACTCAATGTAACGCACTGAAAACCTTGTGCTGATGGATGGATTGAATAGTACGGGGGTCGTGGAGGTGTTAAAAGTCAAAATCTTACTACATAAACTTGTATTTAAAAAAAAAACTTGTCAAAATGTTGTAACTTTGACCCCCCATATCTCCGTAACTAGAAGGTTCCCAGGTTTGGTGTAGAACAAAAAAAAAATCGCAATTGTGGGGAGAACAAGTGCCTTTCGCCTTCGTGAAGAGGTGTTTTACACCCTTTATGTAATGTAGTACACCGCTATTGAATATCTGAAAGGCACTCACTGTTATGGATTTTGTAATTAAATTGATGGGAACCTACTAATCACGGCTAAGCAAACTCTACTAGTTAACGAGTTGTTATAAGTTAATTAACTCGTCAATCGTTAGCTCTGTAAACTTCATTCTGAATGACTTTCAGCGAATAGGCACACTACATACATAAGCATAGATTTGTATTATACCTACATGCGAAGTTCAGGTAATTTATGCCGTATTGCAAACCCTCCACTACCTATACTAAATATATATTTATTTTGTAAAAAGGTTATTGATAAGATTTACACGTATTTTTTTACAAACTACGTGTACACGAGGTTGGTTTTTTTCTGCCTGACTACTTTGTGAAGAAAAAGACTCGGAGGCTACTGTCTTTTTCAAAGTCCAAACATTGTTTTGATCAAATTATCTGAGGACCCTGCAGATTATTGTCTAAGAAGGTTTTTAAAAGAAAGAATCAACTTCTAGAGTCCGGTCATGAAGCTCCTAGTCTACATTTTGGTCAGTTTGCACGTGATATATAATATATGCAAAATAACTGACCACCATTTCTGTAAATAGACTAGTACAATAGTGAACAAGTAAAATAAAATTTAAAAAGCCACATAATAATGTAGTAAATAATGTAAGTACCTAGTTAATAAAAGTTAAATGAAAAATAATTCGTTAGGTCTTAGGTATCGGTCATCACTCCACTCTTCTAATCTCATTTCGTGAGTTAGTATTCTTCATTCCCTTTCAATATACTTATTGTACATTATTCTACTAGTCAAGGCCCTTTCATTTGAGACCCATATTGCAAGAGTTGTAAAAAAAAAAATTCGCCGTTTTGTGGCCGCAGCGATCTTGGACCGATTTTCATCAAACATTGCTAAGAACAGTCCCGACTAATTCACCTTTCAAACAAAATAAAAATCACAATCAAGATCGGTTCCTAGCCATCCGTTGATACCACTACACAGACACGTCAAACTTATAACATCCCGTAGACGTACGACCTACGTGGAGAGTGAGACGTACGTTGTTAAAAGTGACTTAATGGAAATCAATGCCACATGTACAATGCATGAAACCCACTTTAATACGTGGGAATATGTTCTACGAGTAAGTAGTACAGATTCGGAGAACAATATATTTTTCACTAGCTTCTGCCAGCGGCTTCGCCCGCGTGAAGTTTCAAAATTGTCCCATGGGATCTTACTACCGGGATAAAAAGTATCCTATGTGTTAATCCAGGTTATAAACCATCTGTGTGCAAAATTTCATCCAAATCCGTTCAGTAGTTTTTTCGTGAAAGAGTAACAAACATACATCCACGCGACGGAAGCTTAAAAAATCAAGTAATTTCTCCCGTTTTCCCAACATTTCCTTACACTGCTCTGCTCCTATTCATTGTAGTGTGATGAAAAGTATACTATAACCTGCCCAGGAGTTCGAAGAATAACTGATGTTATTTTTTTTAATTGGGGTTGAGTGAGAATATTATAAACGTAAGAGTAAACAAATATAATAATAACAAATCTCCGAACTGCTAAGCTATCGGGAGTTACACGTGTTATTGTGAGTCAACTATAAAAGATAGACATATGCTGTCTTGGGATATTTTTTATATAATTTTATGTGGAATATTTCCGTTATACATGATTTCTATGTAGCTTTAACCATTAAGGCTGCACACGCGACGGAAGCTAAAAAAACCAAGTAACTTCTCCCGTTTCCCAACATTTCCTTTCACTGCTCTGCTCCTATTAATGGTAGCGTGATGAAAAGTATACTAATACCTGCTCAGGAGTATGTAGAATAATTGTACCAAGTTTCGTTAAAATCCGTCGAGTAGTTTTTTTTTCTATAAATAACATACAGACAGACAGACAGACAGACAGACAGACAGACAGACAGAAAGACAGACAGACAGACAAAAATTTTACTGATTGCATTTTTGGCATCAGTATCGATCACTAATCACCCCCCGATAGTTATTTTGTAAATATATTTCATGTACAGAATTGACCTCTCTACAGATTTATTATAAGTATAGATAAAGGGTGCTTATGACCCAAGATTCAAGCTAAGGGACATATTATATTATTACTATATTTTGTCTTTCACAGTTAATGTGATTTCTATTATTACCTAATTCCCTTACATATAGATTACCTACCTATGTATACAGAATCTTTAACTTTATGGACCAACGGGTATAAAAATGTCGTAAGGGAATTAGGTAATAATAGGAATCACATTAACTGAGAAAGACTGTTAGTGTTACTAACAAGGCAATTTCAAACCAGTTTCACTATTCGTAATGGAGAATAAAAGAAACAAGTAAAATCAAGGTTACGAACTAAATTCTTAATCAACAATCTACTTACTATTTCGTCCTTGCAGATAAATCTCGACATAGGAGGTTCTACATTAAATTATATTATACTAGCTGACCCGTGCAACTTCGTCTGCGAGTGAGGGTTAGTTTTTTTTTAAATAAAAAGTATCTATGTTACTTCTAATACCTCCAAGAATATGTGTACAAAGTTTCATGATGATCGGTTGAGTAGTTTTCGCGTGAAAGCGTTACAAACAAACTTACATTCACATTTATATAATAGTAGGGATAGGGACAGGGAAGTAGGGATTTAATTAATTTACACTGATCGGATTTATTGGCTTATACTACGAGGCACAAATTAAATCATCAAAGAATGAAAAAAATATGAACGGTTGTTGTGAAGGAAAACTTGCTAATTATAGCGTCTTATAAGGATTATGAAAACATTTTATTGAAGGGAAAACTTCATAAGGCTCGTTGTGCACTTTTTGGGTGAACGAAAATGGAACTCGGGTGACCGTCTCACCTAACGCTTCGTAGCACTCGTAGCAGTCGTAGCCGGTCCGGTACGGCGTAGCACCACTTAGGCGTGCGCGGGGCACAACCCGTAGCAGATAGAGATTACTAAGTTATCACTTTTATCTGCAGTCTCAAGTACCTACTCATTACGAAAATCAACCAGGGGACGACGTCAAGTAAAACTGTAATCAGACAATAGAACACCTTACCTCCTGACGACGAGTAGGTACTGTTCATAGTCTTCAATGTCACAACCTTTGTCTAGTCTAGATCATTAATGAATATTAGCATTAACCTTCTGTCTGCCCCTCATACAACCTCAGATGTCCGGTAAGTAGCATTAACTAATTGACAGCCATTGTGATGATATCTCTTCACCTACCCACACTTATTTTTACAATATGAAGGTAACCCACCTTTTGTTAGATATTTATTTTGTTTTACGTTTTTTTTAGAAAAGAGCAACGATGGAGTTTCTTGCCAGTTCTTCTCCATGGAAACGACTAACCCGACTGAACCGTGCACCTTTTTCGACGTTTTATAAAGCCTATGTGAAATAAAATATTTTGATCACGTTCCACTTTACCTGTTTCAGAAAGTTTAGGTATTGTCAAGACTTTCAGAAGGATTTTGTTAAGGTTTCCGTAACAACAGTTTTTTTAGTAACGACATTTTCCTTTTTTTTTTAACCGTTTTGTCAAGCCGTCAAACGCTTATTACGTAGGGCTTTGTAAGCATCCATTTGTGACGTACCCCGCTTTCTAGAACTTATTCGAAGTTCAAGTTAGCTGCCACTCGGTCATAGTTTTTCTTATGGATGAATAAGAGCGGGACGTCTATTATTCTCCGCCCAGAGTGGGAGAAGTCATTTGAATATTTCCCAACCGTAGAAAAAAAGTGGTCGTCATTCAAGTTTTGAGTATGAATGTGGTTTTAAGATATGGACCAGAAACTTGGTTTTATCATCTCCTATGTCGTGCTTTTAAGCAAGGTAAAAAACAAACGTATGCGATGCGAATGGTTGCGATTTACTTCAGGCGATGCAATTTGAGTCAAGCGACACGCGCGTGCGTCCTTTGTTTCCTTCACCGTCGCGTCGGGTGACCAGTCAGTTCACCAAACATTCATTCACAAACTTTTACTTGACAAGCAACGATTAGCAAACACATTATTTGTCATTTCATGATTATACAACAACAAGTTTAACAAATAATTCACTTACCAAAATAATTATCCTACAAACTGTTATTTAGTACTATTATTTTTTGATTTTATCTCATAAAACAACGTTTTAAAAAAACATTACACATATTGATTGTGCCATTCTAAAATAAAAATCAAATGAATTTGGTTTCCTCACAAAGGAGATCACCCATATTGGTGCTATTTTCAAAAGTCAATCAAAATTAACTTATTATTTGGATAGAGCATAACATAACAGACCTTTTTATAATGACACCAAACTAGTAAGTCAATTCACTGAGAAGTTATTGAACCACAAAATATTAGAGATCACCTAGATTACGGTAACTTTTTATGCCAGCCAACTAAAATGAACGCATAAATATACAAATACAAAAATGTTTTATTTTATTATTACACGTTATACATTATACATTTGGTGGCGCCTTCTTTTAAGCATATGGATGCGGCGCGCCGCTCCTTTATATCTTACTACTAACTAGTGTAACATGTTATTAAGCAAAAGTTAAAGTTAAAAGTTTGTTTTTTATTTACTATTACTTATTTATTTAGTCTGTTGGTGTGTGTGAATATGTGTGCGTGCGTCTTCTTGGGTAGCATAATTATAAAAAAATGTTTATATTGGTCTATCCAAGTATTAAGTTTATTTTGGATGGCGACTATTGAAAATAGCCCAAAAATGTATGGAGGCTGGGTGATCTTCTTTTGTGACAGAAATGAATCGCTGCAGAACCGACTCCACGTAGTCTTTTCTGCTCTACCCCTAGAGTGTCATTTAAACCCGCGTAGGCGCGGAGTGGCGATGCAGCCCACGAGTTGAGGAGCAGCTTCGGCTTGATGGCCGGCTCTGTGGCGAGTGTTAAAACCCTCTGCAACGATAAGCTCGCGTGTGACCGCCAAAGCCCCGTAGCGCTTGCTGCTTGCTTGTTGCATGAATGCTGCATGCTTGTTTTCATGTTGTGAAAAAACTATGCATTTCTTCTTTTTCTTAGAAAAATTGATAAGAAATAATAAAATACTAGCCTGTAAATTATTTTGTAGAAACGTGATTTATCCAAATGTATATTATAAATAAGAAATTAATAAATTCATATCATTTGATGCATTTAATAAAAGAAGTATTTGCCAAATAAATGTTTGTAAAACGAATATTTTTGTATACGAAACGTTGGTTACGAAATGAAAATTTTTTCAATGGACTTTTGGTGAAACATTAGTGAACCGTCGCGTCGTTGTGATGATTCGTGGCATTAGTAACCAATTTCCTTCAATTTTGAAGATCCCATGAACGCTAGACCTACGTCACTTTATAAAAGGTAAAACTTTTCCTGTAGAAGTAACTTACTATACATAAAAACGATTACATAATTATTATGAAAAGTCGGTCGTGGTGGCTTTGGCAGGTATCAGACAACAAAGGTGTGTTAGTTAGCTGCTAAGTTACGTCATACTACAAAGCGTGATTTCTTGATATTACATTTTGTGTGGTTAAAATCCACCACCAGATACCTAAAAAATATGACATATGGGAATAGAACTTACGCTATTTTTTATAAAATAGCTCATTTTACTAACTTTTTTTCAAACTTTTGGAAGCCCTTTTCTCAAAAACTGTAATAGTGACATTAAGCTAGTGAAACAATGTTATAATAGACTAGGTTTTTAAATTAAAAAAATGTATTATTAAAAAATTATATAATTACTAGCTGACTCGCGCAACTTCGTCTGCGTCTCATAATTTGAGATTTAAACTATCCTATCTCTCAAGTTGGATCGAACTGCACATGGTGTGCGAATTTTATTATAATCGGTTAAGTGGTTTAGGAGTCCATTGAGGACAAACATTGTGACACGAGATTTATATATATTAAGATAAAATTAAATTATCCCACGACAACATTTTTAAATATAGCCTATGAGGCTATGACAGTCACAAATATTACGCCTTTTTATTGGTAAAAGAGTTTTCAAAATCGTTTCAGTAGATCCAAAGATTACCCCTACAATCTCACAAACTATACCAATAGGTATAAGTATAGATGACTGAATACTACTGATTAGTCAAAAAGTAAAGAAAATGAAACGCCAAATACCAATCGTACAAATTGGAACCATCAAAACTGTCTTGGGAAACAGCTGCAAATAGTAAATACAGGCATAAAATTCAGATTTAATAAAAACTAGCTTCTGCCAGCGGCTTCGCCCGCGTGAAGTTTCAAAATTGTCCCATGGGATCTTACTACCGAGATAAAAAGTATCCTATGTGTTAATCCAAGATGTAAACCATCTGTGTGCAAAATTTCATCCAAATCCGTTCAGTAGTTTTTGCGTGAAAGAGTAACAAACATACATCCATCCTCACAAACTTTCGCATTTATAATATTAGTAGGAAGTAGGATTACGGCGGGGGTGATTCACCATACAAAGGGTCTGGCAGTGGTGGAGGTGAATCATCATATTAATTAGCCCTTCCCACATAATAGCCCTTATGTAATAAAAAAATACCTACACACAGCACATAGAACCTCCTCCTTTTTTGAAGTCGGTAAAAAATATGACCCAGCTATTTACCACACCTTTGCTATAATATTTGCCAAAGTCAGCACGATCGAATTTTCATAACAACCAATTGTTCTTACCCACTGGTTCCCAACCTATGGTCCGCGGACCACTGGTGGTCCGCAGGAGCCTCGACTACGGTCCGTGAAAGATTAAAATGTTTTTCGTACTTTTTAACTTGCACAGAAGATGCAAGCTCAACCCAACCTAATTGAACCTATCAGAGGCAAAATTGTATTTTTTTTGAGAATCTCATACTAAATGATTGCTAAATTTTTCGAGCTCAATTCGATCGCTTTTGTATCCATCACTATCTTAATTCTAAAGGTTCTCATCACATTATCTAATTTTCGTACAGTGTGAGTTAAATATCACTCCCGAAGTTATAATCATGTCGGTGTCTGTAACGGACGACGAGCCCTTCATAAGAATGTAACTCTAGTATAAGTAGTTTTTAGGAAAATAACGGGGACCTATATGTCTGTCTACCCCCGAACTATTATATACTAAAGGGCCTTAAGCCTTACGCAATGATTTGCGATGTTGCATCAGCTTTTGTGGAGGGGATATTGGTCAAGTCAGTACTTGTCCAAAGGGAGATATTACGCAATAAGTTAAACTATTGCATCAGCTAATGGGAAAGTCCATTTTCACGGGCTATGATTGATTAAAGGTCCCTGAGAGACGCAATAGTGCCCCCACAACTTGCAATGGCGTAATAATCTATGTAAGGGGAACCGATTATTTAATCGATAATCGAGTCAAATAAGAACAAGTAGAAATAAGTAATAACTTCATTCAACAAGTGAATCAAGGAGAAGTCTTCAAGAAGTCAAGGAAGAGCTCCATATCAGACAGATTGTCAAAGATATAAAGTAGATTCATAGTTCTTATCAGTTACCTAGTGTCGTAACAAGTTAATAAGTAAATGAGTCCCACGTTCCCCAAGTGTTAATTCGTTATGTACGTTCCTTATGTAACAGGAACATTTAAAAGTGTAAACTCATGTGCCCCGCTTCAAATATAAGCTATTTCTGACCTAATAATATAAATGTTAAAGTATTCGCTCTCTTTAATTTAATACAGTCCACTCCTGCTTATCTTGGTCCTACCAACCGGATAAACAATAAAGACAATCTCAACAGTGTCTATGTTTATCTGGGACCATATTATGGTCCCTGTTAACAATGAACATACCAAAGTGGTCCCTGGTCTAAGAAAGGTTGGGAACCACTTTTCTTACCTATAGTAAGGTATGTCTGTAGAAAAATAACATATTTTATAAAATGGCTTAGATCTTGCAATCACGGGATCTCCTTCAATTTGTTTTCTTCGCAGTCGAGTTAAATAGAGCTTGCAGTTCGTAGACAAAGTGTAATGGTTATATTGATGCACCACCTGTCTGATTTGGAACATCAAACAAACCAATTATTTTATCCTCGCTCCCTTGAGCGAGAATATAAACAAATATGCAATTGAGCATGCCTTTCGCTTGACTTGCTACGTTATTATTCGACTCAGTAATTACATCGACATCCGAAACTGCGATAACGAGGAAATTGAACCTTATTTAATGTTATCCAGTTTCCTTTTATTTAGGCTAGTTGTCATTGAGCCCAATTGCTGCAATATTTTGTCTCGTGTGATTCTGATTAGGTACGTTGTTGTTTTATTTGCTAGCCTAGAATAATGACAATATTATTTTACCGAATGTCTGAACTTTTGAAGTAGGTAACAGGTTGGTAAAGTGACTTGAAACAGAAATAGGACGACGTAATTAGAGTAGTTACTACAGGAAATATCTATGTATTAGGTAGGGAGAATAATTTAACTGCAAACTTGAAGAAGACCGAAATCACAACTTTAACTTTAGTTTGTATTTCAGTATTCTTTGTCTTGTGGTTAACCAAACACAGTTACAACTAGCCACTTATTGAAATTGATACTGTAAAGTGTAAACTGAAGGACGAAGAGGAATTAACAGAAGTGTTTTCCCTTCATTGCATATAACTCATCAATTTAGTATTTTTCCTGGAAAGTAAGCAGGTGTTTATTGCAATTAGGCGCTTGTTGCCCCCGGCGAAATAATCGCGGCATCGCGTCGCCCGTTGATTATGGTGAACTAAAAAGGTGTTGTTTACTAAACCTGCAAGTCCTCAAATGTTTCTTATAACCTCTAGTCTATAATACACCCACACAAAGCCACTCAAAAATATTCTCCAAATACGTCACTCTCTTTCATAAAATAATGCAAATGAAGGATGTCTAAAGATGAACACCTGAACAAAAGGCTGTGCTCGTCGAATTGAATATTCTAGAGCTTTTAACGTGTTCTAGGGATTTCTCATTAGCGAAGTTCTCCGTTCAACATTATCAAGTTTCAGTCATCACTAAAGCTTACATTACATGTAACATGCATCGAACTAGTGTTGGAGGAAACGGTTCGACAACTTGTAAAACTAGTCAAAACAACATTTTACGAGCGTCTAGTACAGCGTTGAAATTGAGGTAACTTAAGTCTGAATTTTGCCTTGGCTCTAATCCGAGTTTTTTTTTGTTGTTGCAGGTACGTACCCACGTCTACGGCGTAATTGAGTATTATCAATAGCGACATAGCAACTACTCGGCGAAGAAGGTAACTCCGTATTTTGTGACGGTATTTTATGTACGTCAGATTATCGGGTGTATTTTTCAGATTAGCCTAAATTTATTGCAGTTATTTGGTACCTTCTGTGTACCCAATTGGGTACCAAATCTACTTTACAGTGCCCTTAGCTACATAAATATTGGTAAGCGGTACACACGCGGCTGACATCAGGATACCAAATTTTGTACCTAATTTTTAAAATATCATTGTACGGGTGTAGGTACACAGATTTTCAGGAGAGGTACGTAAAGGTACACAGAAAGTACCAAATAACTGCAATAAAGGAGACAATTTTTTTTGTTCGAGGATTAGTTTCCCACATAAATTCTAGCATATAATAATGAAACTTACATTGATTTATTCCTTATAACCTCTAGTTCCAGTGGATTAATTAGCTTAGCATTGTCTAACCGGAATAAATGCGAAAAATCTGCAAAAACACTAACGAAAACCAAAATAAACAGAAAAAGTAAATGTCAAAATAATGAAGTTGTCTGTCAATCACAAAAAAAGTGGGTTTATAACGTTTCATGCCACTTTGATTGTTTAAACCACCTATGCGATTTTAGTGTAAACCTATAAAAATGGCATTAAAAATGCTCATAGTTTAATAATATTTATTTTTATATTCTTTCTGATTCTATAATAATTATATAGCACATATGATTTCCAACGGATAGGTACCGTACTTTTTTTAGTAAACAGAAAAACGCCCCTATTCACGTAAGTATTTGCTGTCAAATGACATTGACCACAACAGGAATGATTTGACTCGCAAAAAAATATCATAACGTAGCTTATTTATTATGATTTTAAGATTCCGTTTTCATTTCTACGTAATATTTCCTTTAAAACCATAGTAAAATGGTTACTTTTTTTTGGTGTTATTATGAATAATAAATGCAACGACCAGGTGGGCCCAAAAAAAACTATCTCCTTTAGGCTGATCCGAAAAATACACCCGCGAATCTGACGTACATGATATTTTTTACATGGTCCCCCTCACCATCTATAGAATTTGTGCTTCACTTCAGGTAAAAGTTTGTAAAGAAATCACGTGCACATTTTACCTTTTACGTAAATCAGATTGATGTGACGTAGACACGTAGTTAAATATAGCCTAGGTATGCATCAAGATGTATTTGAACCAGAACAATTCAATCAATAGATATGTGAAACCAACAACAAAAAACAACATTATTAGAGTTTGTATGAACGCAATTTTTGAAACCTAGTAAGTACAGGTTTTCACGAATAACCAAGAAATTTAAACAGCGACTAGCTTACATATTTGAACGATAGCCAAGCAGTACAAAGGAAGGTAGGTCATATCGATATTACAATTTCGACCAATCATTGAATACTGCCATACCTAATCTAATAACATTTCGCTGTTGGTCCAGGTCCAGGCCACCATTGATGCTCAACTGGTTTATGGAGTGCAATAACCACATTGGTGGAAAGCATCATAGGAGAAAGTTATTGAATGGCGACTGAGGGAAAAAGCGAGAAAATCATGAGGAATGATTTGAAGGCAAAAGACAAGCATGACGATTGAAAAATATATGAGTTGCACCGTCCTCAAATATGGCATAAAGACAGGACATATTATGATGATGAAATGAGTGACGAATGGAATACCTATGAACGGAAACGTGTTATGAATACTTACAATAGACACCACCAATCCAGAAATATTGGAATTTGTTTTGTTGAATGATGCTCCATTGTAGTTTTGCTCTTTCATTGGTTGCTTTGATGTGGTCTGGCTCAATCGCTGTCAATATCGCGAAACAAAACATTGCGGTATTGCGCCTGTCGTCGAAAATTCGCGTGAAAATGTAATGAGCGACTGATTTTGATTGGCGCTTTTCGTGTTAAATTTTCCCCCTTTGATACATCACATATGATACGTTCATATAGGTAGTGGTCCGAAAATGCCTCCCCTGTCCAATTAATTAGTTGCTGGAAATGTAATGTTTGCATGGTTTATAGTTATCAAAAGTCAAAAGCTTTGATATTCGACATCATTTTACTAGCCTTTTCACAACTATTTTGGGGTCAGCTTCCAGCTTTTGACTTTTGATATTATGACATATTATTATTAAGTATTTAAATATTCATTGGAAATTCAATAACAAAATTCAACAGTATCCGATAAAGGCTATTCTTGTGAGAACAACGCTGAATTGAAGTACCTGAGGTCAGCTATGAAATAAAATAATAGTAAAATTACGATGGAAATACAATCATGTTCATAACAATGGCCAATTATATTGGAAAATGTTTGTGCTCCCGTAATTGGACTACAGTGTCTTTGACTGTTTGCCATCGTTTTTTTATAGGTAGGTAGTTATTGTGCTCCGCAAGGGGAGAGTTTTGTTAGGTTTTTCCTTGGTGGTTTCACCCTGTACCTAGGCTATTATCGACTTGGGACTATTGGTCGCCTTGTTATGCTATTTCTCTAATAGCCCATTTACCTACTCCAGGAAAATGGATCAACTACTGAAGAATGCAGACCGCGTTTATATTCCGTAAAACTATGCAGCGCAGGCGAAACAATTACCCCGCATTCTTCTGACTTATAAAACGCGTGTCACTATTTAAGTGCTTCATAAACAGCTATCGTGAGCACGGTTATTTTAAGTTTTATTACGGAACAATGAGGTAATAATGATTAATAAACATGCTGAAAATGGAGGATATAAAAGCCCTTTCCCTTGTTATTTGGTCAAACACGATTTGGCTGTAAAACCGTGTTCTGCGCATTAAAATTTGATGTTACGTTTTAGTGGGATTTCTGCGGGAGAATAGTATACACTAACAGGTGTGTGTTCATTCGGTCAAACGATAAGCGTTGGTGGGAGTAATTACCTCTCCGAGCGGTAAGAGTACAAGAACTGGATGCTGCGTCTTATTGCCTACTTCCTGCTACGTCGCGTAGCAGCGGCCTACGAGCGAAGTCTGAAATAAAAAAAAGTACGTTTAAAACCCTAAGAAGAAACTATATCAATGTATTCAATTAGATATTATTTCAAATCAATGTATATAGATCCTCTTACTGAGATAAAAGCATGTGACAGTTGTACGAAGAGGCAGATGTCGAAGGATTAGCAATAGCTGATCCTATTACTTAAGCTTACGACAGAACCTTCTTGTTACGGAAACTTGAAAATCGATATGTTACTCATACCGAAAAACATGAAAAGGATCCCTAAACTCATTTACTTAACCAACTTGACTCCAACGTCTCCAACTATAAAATACGTAATTGTGTGTTGCGAAACATGAATTTTACAATATATACTCGTACTCGTATTATGTATGTATTTACTTTACCTTTTAAATCCGACGCTTTGTTTTCATGTTGAGTTTCGTGAATTTTCGCTTGCAGACTGCTTCAAACAAACATTTGTAACGCTTTACGTCTGGCTAAAAAGAACGGGAAGTGAATTGTGGCAGTTTTGTTATCACCCTGGTATAGAGCCGACCGCACGCAATCCTTATGAATAGAACATGTTTATCATATTAAAGTCGGTCTCTGTGCCCCCGCAGTAATTTGTAGACGGACCCAAAACAAAATGCATTAATTTAACTTTGTTCGTGAGTTTGTATTTGTCTTACTCCTTACTAAAACAATGTTGTTTCGCTAAAGGTTGAAGGTGACTAACAATACTGAAATCGTATGAATTTATAAGGGTCGTCAATTTCAAAACTGAATTCCGTCAACGTTTACCTAGTTCTAAAATAGTTATCTTGACATGATATTATGCAATGGAGGTTAGGGAGCTCCGCATCTGGGTCTATACACTCTCCCGCATAAATTATTTAGACACTTCATCGCAGCTACGTTCCTTTTGGGATACAATTCACACTAAAGACACCTTCAAGACCCTTTATCGTTCTGGCTTTAAGATTATCTACTTAATATAGACTTGCCACCCCAGCTTTAAGCCCTAAATTATTTTATCTACAAATCAGGAAACGCTTACCTATATTTTTAGCCAAACGAGTTGGCAACGCCTCCACAGTAACATTTTCATAAATAAGCTCCTTAAATACGCAAGTATTTACGTTAAGTTGTAAGTCACGTTCACCCCTTGAAAATCGCTAACTTACGCTGACTTATCGACTGGGGATGGCCTTGGGCTTTAATTATAAACTTGGGTCGTTTAAGTTGACTTTGTTATATATAAAACAATGTCGCGCGTCGTTGAAGCCACTACCTATACGTGCTTAGGGGTAACACGGTAGGCGGCGGCGGCGAATGAAATTACCTGATTGCACGTAATAACCCACAAACATTATGAAACTCCCCTTAACAAAGCTTTATCCCGCGTTCAGCGCTGTTGACGAACACGCTTGCTTCATATCCATATACATATATTGGAATATGTTTGTTTCCACCCGCAAAATATTTGTGCGACATAATAGGAACCGTCGAACTCAATATCGATCCGCCCAACTCACTCATCACTCCGACTCATTTTTGAATTAATGCCATAAATTCTCGTTGCTGTGGGTTTGACATTGGTGAGATAGGTGTCGAAATAAATTGTAATTAATATGTGTGCTACACTTGTGCTAGCTTTATAGAAAACTTACATAGTAATGTTTTTAATCTTTTGTTTTCTATTTTAATTTTACCCAAAGACATTGCGTTTGTATTGGCACTTCTTTTGCTGCAAACATATTATTATGTAGTCACCATCATCATAATCATTATTTAAATAGCAAAACATCCATGATGTACTTATATCCAGCCCCTTAAATCCATTATTAATTAGCATAATTTCTTAATTACTGAGAAGGTAATTAAGCTACCACTAATAACCTTTAGCATCAGTGGGCTTACGAGATCCTGTTACTTAGTAATTGCCGGTAATTTGCTAGACTCCTTACATTTCACTGGTTACCACAAAATAGAGGTGCATACCGTAGTCTGTTCGTAGTACTAACTATTCAGACTAGATTATTCCTAGAGCTCAATTATTGAACCGCTCGTCCTAATTCTCATCCCAATTTGAAATCCGCAAGGGAATTTCGATGGTAAATTCTGTGAAACCTCAGGCGAAATGCAGTGCCAATAACTAAAGGCTAGTCAATTATTCGAAATAACAGCTATCAGAAGTCGAATAACTATGATTTTAGCTAGACAAGGGGAGTTTGCGATTTAAAATTATATGTTAAATTCGCAAACAGACAACGCACAGGTAAAGCGCTGGAATTTTTCACAAGAGCTAAAGGAAGATTTTTGAAAATTCGTTTCTGAATGTTAGACATTTTTGCAAAACGGAAATCTTGTTGGACACTGCTTGTAGAAAAGAAAAGGCGAATGACCACGCTCTTAGAAAAGAGAAAAATAATTTATAGTTCTACGATCTCTTGCTCAAGATGTGTATGTAAACTTAAAAATTAATGCATACGAGTATAATATAAGTACATTAATATAATACAACACAATTTATTAATAAAGGGAGTAAAACACCTCTTAACGAAGCCGAAAGGCACTTGTTCATTGCGATATTTTTTTTGTAGTTAAGGAGATATTGTGGGTTAATATATATATAAATTCGGAGATGTAAATAGAACTCTTCAAAAATACACGGTAAAGCTGCAGTAATTGCTGCAATCGCTTGGTTGTTTATTGTTTATACAACATCATGACGTAACATCACGCCTGTATGGTCTGAGGGAGTACGCAGAAGTGTACAATACACCGAGATTTCGACAGTTACATGTGTTAAGTTCCATTTAATGGGATATGGAGCAATAGAGAGAACTCCTTAAATTTTATAGGCACATCAGAAGCTATTTGGGTAGTTTTGAAAGTACATAAATCCCTTCCTTATAATACTAGCCTGAATAAAAAAAGGAGAAAATATCTTGTTGCTCCAGAAGTCCCGGTCAAAACTTCATAATTATGCAAAAAGGCAGTTCATGAGACAATCCGCTTCTCTCTACAACCAACTGAATAAAATTTTAAAGATTTACCCCATGACCTATGGAGATTGTAAGAGATCTTTAACAGAATGGTTAAAAAGCAAGAGTTATGACGACATTGAAGCTCTTTTACCAAGTATCATTCGACAATTTTATGAAAACCGACACACATATACACACAATCACACACACACACACACATGCACGCACATGCACGCCTTCCTAGATATAGGTTAAATCGTTTGTATGTATACTCCTACATTATAATTGATTTTGTTTTAGAAGAGCGGGGTCTCCTAATACAGGTATTTTTATACTTAAAAGGAAGCCTCTATGTTTGATTGTATATTGTAGAAGTTTTATAGTTACTGAAATAAATATATTATTATTATTATAGTTTTAGGAAGAGTACTTTCTCGGAGTGATCCCATTTCAATTTGGTTAAGATCTGTTGAAGAACTTCTGAAGATAGGCAACGGAACTCCTCAATAAATGATAGCAAATGTACTGGGATCGCTGAAATCTTATGTCTGTCTATTGTTTACACCAGTTCATAACAAGAAACCACGCCGGTACTCTGTGTTAGGGTAAGCAAATGTGAACCACTAAAAGGTGAAAAATAAAAACTTTTTGCAAAAAATATAACCGATTTCAGACAAAAAAGTATAAAGTAACTTTAGCTTCAGAAGTCGGTGACAAAAAAATTAAATCAAACAAAGGTCACCGACTTCTGAAGCTATTTTATTTATTTTTCACTTTTTTGTCTGAAGTCTGTTATATTTTTGCAAAAAAGTTTTTATTAACACTAAGTTTCTGCATTTTGTTGCAACACACAACCCACATTAAAAATATGGTATTACGTAAGTCTAAGTACTTACATCATCATTCTGCCGCCCATATCCCTATAGTCTTCTTCTACTCTTATAGCCATCCACAATCCACATTCATACTCAAAACTTTTCTCACACATTACCGATTACTAGCTACACAACTTTTCAGTCACCAGCGCCCGACGCTACAATTCGACACAAACCGGTTCGTAACAACTCTATTTGTGGCTGTTCAAACTTCGTTTGAAATGCTGTTAGAATAAAGTTCTAATCAGCTTGCACTACAAAGTGGTTGTAACGTCAACGCCAAATAGCGCTAAATGAGTGATTTCGATCGATTTACAAAAAAAACGATTGATAAAAAACTAAAACACTATCATGCTAATATAAGGTGACTGTTAATTAGTGTACGATACTTAAACACGTGATTGTGCTCGTGATAATAAACAACTTTTAGTATGGAACTAAAGCTGAAATCGCGAAAAATATATCAGCTGTCCAGTTCATTAGGCGAACATAAATGTACTGAATAGCTGATATTTTTTTCGCCATTTCAGTGTTGGTCCCATAGTAAAAGTTGTTTGTTATCATGAGCACAATTACGTGTTTATGTTTCGTACACTAATTACCATTCACCCTATACATATATTGCTTATAGAATTATTTGCCAAAAAATCAGAATGATCGCATGCATATTAGTATGTTTTTTTTTAAAGATAATTTAGAGATAAGTTTGTGATTTTTTAGTCAGTCAAAGTGTCAGTCAGTCGAGTGAGTCAAATTAATTGTATTATGTTTTCGAAACACTATCATGCTAGCATACCTATATCCTGAAGAATATCATATATTTTTCTGGTCTTGTTTATAGCAGTGAATCATATACTTTTAGTAATTATGAAACTCGCGTTTAGCTCATGTAATCACCTTAAGTCCTGCACTGTTTTCAGTAACTATCAGCGCGAGTGACTTTTAAGCTAATCCCTAACGCACTCTATTATTTAGTACCAACACATTGCAATCAACGTAGTCATATATTAATTTAACATTAGCTTTGCACGGATTCGCTTGTGCATAAATTACAAAAGGCACGTACCTATTTCTTCAAATGACTGCCCGATGTTTTAAAGGACATGTGGCGGTAATAAGTGCTCATTTGTCTACGTCACGGACACCGAGAGTACAATGAAATAAAAATGGCTGCCTCACTAATTTGACACTAATCTTAATTTAGTCTGACGACATAGTAAGCACGACATAGTAAGCTCTTAGCTGCCACGGATCATTTGAATTGCTTTATTTTAAATTGTTGATTTATTTTTTTACTCTGGACGCTCTTATTATGCACGTCTTTCTACATCGTTCTCACATATATGTATAATCTCAACATGAAAGATGTAACCAAGATTTTGTAACAACATTTTTGATTGAAAAGAGTGTCCATGGAGTTTCTTGCCCGTTCTTCTCCATAGAGATCTACGCTAGGGAATGGGCAACTACAGTACTTTCTCAAGTTATTATGCCTTGTGTCTGTGACTGTAGCTTTGATTTTTATTACAATTTTTTGACATTCAAAAGTGCCGTAATGGTCTAGTTGAAATAAATGATTTGAGTTTGAGTTTGAGTTTGAGTTTAAGCACAAAATCAACAGTCCAAAAATCACAATTACTTGCTACATTAAAGGGGGGGCTCTAGACTAACCTTGTTGACCTTGTTAACTGTGCAAATGAAACAATCGAAACGGAATATATAGGGTCACAATGGAATGTTGATTTACCTATAGTTAGCTTTTTAAAACTTAATGTCCATTCGACATCCCTGCCTACGTCTTGAAATATTAACGTTATTTTCAAAAGGTTTTAAAGGTTCAGTTAATCGAATAATTAACACGATTTTCTCGTTTCCTGCCAGGAACACTCTACTTCATCCAGTGGATACGAAGTAATTAAAAAAAGGGTAATGCATTTTGTTTTTTTATTTTCGAGACAGTAATAAAAAATAAAAAGTATGGTGTGGGTAAGTGCTAGTCTCGAGCGATTCATGTTCCCCACACAAACTCACGTAAACGCCTAATAGGAAAAGTAAAACTGACAAAGGGTGAGTGGTGCTCGCTCGATTAGGGTTAGCTGTGTAGTTACATTGAGCAGTCTATAGAACTCGTCAATTTACCTGTAAATTATTTGCGGTGCAAGTTTGAAGTGAAACTCGTAGCCGATTCGCCACGGCTATGCCGTAGCGCATAGTCTACGCGTGCAATGAAAAGCGTACGTGACGGTCACGCGAGTTCCATGATTTTCTTTCACTCAAAAAGTACTCAACGCTTCTAAAGAAGATTTCACTTCAAAAATTGCTCAATATCTAATGAATTTAAAAAAACCTAAGAGAAAAGGGAAGACGAACTCATTTATTTGCAATGGAACTAAAATACGCTTTTAGCGTAGGTATAAATATGACGAGCAGGAATCAAATGGAACGTTTAAATTAAATTTTGCAACCGTGGGAGTTCATTTTATAACAAAACCGTTGAAATACTAACGGCAAACTATGTTTGATATTCGAGAGAACTAAAGCTCAAAAAGTAGCACAAAAACTAGGAGCCTCTGAATAGAAACGATCGATAAACACTTCACTGCTCGCCTCTTGTCGCTGAAAAGAACACTGCTTTCTTCACAATACATCATAACTAAGATGTTTTAATTAACATACACACAGACAAATAACAGTAGAAATAAGTAGTAGAGGAAAAGTAGAACTAGAACTATGGCGAATATTAGATACCTTCATACTTTTTTAATCCTCTTTGTTAGAATGAAAGAAAATGTGTTAGATTATAAATTTTAAAATTGTTGTGGTGTGACCAGGGTGTGACAATATAATAGTATATTTTATAACGGGGGACTAAACGAGGCCATTATATACCTGAGATGGTTTGACTCGAACTTGAGGCAATGAAAGCGAGGGTATATTATATTGGCGTTTAGTCTCGAGGTGCAAACTGTACTTTTCACTTCGAGTGCGAGAAAAATAGTCAACTTAACAAATTTACACTCGACAAAAATTCTGAACTGAGCGGTCAGTTTTTTCTTCTATCAGGTCAGTCACAGATTAACCATTGAAAACACAACACAAACTCTCAACATTTTCGCAATGAAGATGATCCACACTCCACAGATAATTAAAAAGTAAAAATTAGTACCTACATAACTGCAGCGGCTATATAGCAACAGAGGCATTGCTTTTCAAAATCAACGATGCACACAACAACCATACATTTTTCTCGCGTTGAAGAGTTCATTTGTTTTTTTTTTTTTTCAATAAACCGCTTTCTATTTGCATGCCAATTCGAAATTTAAATAAAACCTTTGACAAGTTACTCTTATGTGACCGTGTTTCAGAGTAAAAGATCGTTCCATTTTTAAATTACTTTTTACTCCCTAGGGAATAAACGGTCACTTTAATCCCGCTTCGTAGGGCTATAACGGCGAAATTTTAGAGCATGAGAAGTGAAAAAACATATGTGTACATAAATATTGCATGTTTGGAGTTAGTTTGACCGATCGATGGTTCTTTTAGGATCAGTCTCCGCCGTAATCAATGTGGTACAACGCTATATTTTGTGCACTTCAGTAAAAACTTTCAGGACAACCCTGTTGATGGGGCTAAATTAAGGGCCTTTCATTTTAAACTCGTATAGGTACTAATAAAATAACATTGAAATCTTAAATCATTAATACGATGAAGGCTGAGTAGTTGTCTGTTGCCTGGGAATCTTCACCTGGCTTCAGCTTTGATCGATATTCCGAACGCACTATAATATTCTTTAGCAAGGTTGAAGCTAGCCAATCTAGCGAAACTCCACGAAGGTGATCGGTGACTTGTTTTCATGTCAATAGATATTTTCGACTACAAGCTAAGATATTTTTTCGATTATGTGCATTCAATCGTCCCGACTACGGAACACTTCCCTGTGTGTTTTCCGACTCGCACTTGGCTTGGTTTTCTATATTTCCTGTCCATTATCTCGCGACTTCTTCAGCTTTATTTATTATCTGCCAAGAATTTGTTCTATTTTTCGGCTTACTTTGCTTGTTTGTTATTTGTATGCCTAGGTATAGCAAGAAATATTTTTTGCATGCCTAGCGTCTTGGCCTTAGGTATAAACAGAATCATGAAAAGTTTTATGGGGTCTTAAATAAAATGGTTGGAGCACAGCAGAACATTGACCTTTAAATTAACCGACCACATCTTTATGCCGTCATAAAGTAGCCGGGGAAACACCGCACAGTCACTGGGACAGTACCTCCAGCTTGGCGGAGATCATCCGCTATGAACCGCCAAAGTGCTAAATACGCCAACAAGGACTAAGCTTTATCCCAACCATTTAGCTTTAGAATTTTTGTAACGTGTACCTGTTCCATTTTAAATAAAATAAAAACTCAAACAATATACCTACCTAAAAAGTATGAAACTTTATGTACCTACTACTATGTTATTCTCTGTTAAATTTTAAAATGTCCCTATGTAAACTCGCATAAGAATATTCCTTGCGTAGAGGCGTGGGCGTACGAATCGCAGTCCAAAATCGATATTTCGTGAAACTTAGGACGATGCCGTATTCAGCCTCGCAGAGTTTACGGCTGTTATAATACCTATTATCTACAACAAGCCTTTGTGCTCGTCTGTCCTATGTCACCCAGATCCTGAACAGTGGTCGACGTGATACTATCTTTTTCATTATATTGTACCAATAGGGTTTAAAAAGTATACGCGTGACCTACTATATTAGACTTTTGTCTTTTGTCGTGTGATGCGAATTTACTCTATTACTCGTAGATAATTAATAAACATTTCCGCATATAATGCCGAATGTGTTTACTCAATAAATCATATAATTTAAATTAAAATAGTCATAATAAATTAATATTTATTAATTTATTATGCCTAATGTACCCAGAGTAAATTTGACATTTCGTGGTTCCAATTTTAACTGTTTTCCATTTTAATGCGTTATAATTTATAACCTCGAAACGGAAATGATCTCTTTACAAATTTGCCTTATCCGAAACTTTCGCAGTTTACCATCATGTAGTAAATGTTGCATCATAATGAATGTGTTAACAAACAGCTCCATTAAATGATAATTCATTATTCAATTTATTTCTGATTGTTCCGGCGTTTCTATAAAATTGTGTTAATTAATACTCAATTTTACTGAAACGTCGTAACAAACAGTTTTCAGTGCAAATGTATAGCGTTTAACAATCGTCTATGTTATTACTTTTCTGAGGAGCTCGAAATTTTTAGTCATCAAGCGTCAGACAGTAATTTTATTCGTTGGATTGAAAAAGGATTGCCCTACTACTACACTATGTAAAATATAAACATTTATAGAACGAAGCCTCGATACTGAATAATGTACCAGATTATTCCCACTCCGTATTGTTAATATTAAATAGGGTATCAGTTGATATGTTGCAACGTAGCGAAGCGTCCACTGAAGGAAATAGGTTGCGGAAGTAGGTTATGAGTTAGAATCTGTGACGAATGGCGCACTATTGCGATTTGAGAAGTTCGAAAAGTTTTGTCCATCGGATTCGCTTCGCTCGGAGAACGATGTCTCTCTTTATTTTCGAAGTACTTACATAAAAATACGGCATTAAAATCACTTAAAATACGGATGTCATTCTATTAAGAATGATTAGAGTTTTAAGTAGGTCCAGAAATATTAATTACCTACTAGACTCATACAAGTTTATACCTACATAAAAGGTTAAATAAATAAATAAATGTCGCTGGACATAACACACACCACCATCTAGTGCCACACTAAACAGTGCTTGTATCGTGGTCAACAGACTGTTGATAAACTAGATTTAGCATCCAGAAGTGAAGATGTTTAAAATAGAACAACGAGGTACATAAAGTAATGAAAACAGCCGTTTATTCTAACTTGTAACAAAATATCAATAAATTGCTGAATCTATCCTTAACCGCCACAAATCATGCCGAATCCAATTAACACGATATAAATACTTTTTTTTGTAAATACATACTTATGATACATACTAGCTGTGCCCGCGCGGTTTCGCTCGCGTGTTTCATACGTTGGTGTTTATTAAAAGTGTGAAAGTTTATGTTCCAAGAAAAGAGCAGTAAAAATACTATCCTGATACACCTCGAACTCAAATGGGAATAGTTCTCCCACTGCCATGACTTCACAGGTGGCACTCCATTAGAGGTGATAATAATTTGATTATCTATTTTAATTAAACAATGCTCACGACCAGTAAGTGACGTAAAAAACATTATTTGGAACGTATTTTTCTTTATAGCTATTCTTTTGCAACACCAGCCTAAACCAACGATATATCACTAAAATTAAAATACGAACGTAGGTATTCAAGGACACCTTTTCTAGGAAGAATGACTAATACTAAAAGAACTATTATAGTAATACCAAAGTGTGAATTACACAATATGTGATTCGCGAAGAAATAGACGTAACAAAATTCAAAGTGTGAAATACACAATATGTGATTCGCGAAGAAACAGATATAACAAAATTCCAACCAAGCAATAGGTAAGAACACAATAAAATGATTATGCTCCAATTTAAAATTACTAAGTGAAACATACCAGAACGAAGACAAACCAAACAACGATGATGTCAAATTAGTAGTAACAGCAAAATATCGCAGAACAGAAATGAGTTTGATCGTGAATAGCTTGAGTTCGTTTTTTGAAACGTTTTTTGACGTGATAACGTCTTATAAATTGATAATACCAGCAACACTCATGAAAAATAGTAACGTTCCATAGTAACGTTCCACCGTTCCACGTGTTTTATATTACATAAAACTAGCTTCTGCCAGCGGCTTCGCCCGCGTGAAGTTTGATTATTGTCCCATGGAATCTTACTGCCGGGATAAAAAGTATCCTATGTTTTAATCCAGGTTATAAACTATCTGTGTGCAAAATTTCATCCAAATCCGTTCAGTAGTTGTCGCGTGAAAGCGCAACAAACAAACTTACATTCACATTTATTCTCCGAACTGCTAAGCTATCGGGAGTTACACGTGTTATTGTGAGTCAACTATAAAAGATAGACATATGCTGTCTTGGGATATTTTTTATATAATTTTATGTGGAATATTTCCGTTATACATGATTTCTATGTAGCTTTAACCATTAAGGCTGCACACGCGACGGAAGCTAAAAAAACCAAGTAACTTCTCCCGTTTTCCCAACATTTCCTTTCACTGCAGGCTCTGCTCCTATTAATGGTAGCGTGATGAAAAGTATACTATTACCTGCTCAGGAGTATGTAGAATAATTGTACCAAGTTTCGTCAAAATCCGTCGAGTAGTTTTTTTTTCTATAAATAACATACAGACAGACAGACAGACAGACAGACAGACAAAAATTTTACTGATTGCATTTTTGGCATCAGTATCGATCACTAATCACCCCCCGATAGTTATTTTGTAAATATATTTCATGTACAGAATTGACCTCTCTACAGATTTATTATAAGTATAGATAATGATTATGACGTTATCACGTAAATCTATCGTCCGTAAACCGACTTTACAGACAACCAATTTTTTTTCTTACCTTTCAGCAGACGCCTGCATACTGAAAAATACTGGCCACCTAGAAATTGGCATAAAAACTTTAAAACGTTATAGAACCTCATTTCAATACCTTTCAGCAGACGCCTGCATAATCACGGAAACATACTGGCCACCTAGAAATTCCGCTTAAAAACTGAAGATAAACCTCAAGTAACTTCCAAATTCTTATTTCAAAATATGCATTAACGCGTTTTCGTAAAATTCAATTTGGATCTTTATCGGCTTCCGAATTTTAATTTCAATGTAAAGTGAGCAATAACGCGTTGCCGTAAGATTCAATTTGGATGTTTAACTTTTTTCATACAAACATTAAAAACCCTTACTTGTACCCTTAAGGGCTGAGTTTCGTAAAACCTTTTCTTAGTGAGCACCTAAAAGCCAAAAGGAACATTCAAGCTTTACATTCATATCTCTAACTTTAAAAACATAGGACTTTCATACAAACTTGGACACCCCTTTTCAACCCCTTGGGGTGCGAATTTAAAAAAAATCCTTTCTTAGTGCGCGCCTGCACCCCCTAAAGAGTGCTTGTGCCTAAGTCCTCACGGCCCAGTAGTTTCCGAGATTTCGTGATGAGTGGTCAGTGAGTGGACTTCTCCTTTATATACATAGATAAACATCCATGATTTGGAAAAAATGTCCATGCTCATCACACAAACCTTTGCTGCTACCGGGATTCGAACCCGGGACCCTAAGAACGTAACGCAACACGACCGCTGCGCCATTCGGGTCGTCAAAACGTCGAACGTCATCGGGTATTCGGGTTGATTGGAAGTCAGTCACGCGATCGAAGAACTGCGCCCTACAGTTAGTTCAAATATTCAATTATTCACACAAACCTCCTGTTAGCGTGCTTACCGGTGCACCATAATAGTTTCATGCGCTTTCCGTACAGACCTAACATTCAACCATTCGATTAAGGGTTCGTCGCCCGCTGAAACGTTGAAAGATTGACGTTCGATTTATCTATTTAAGGAAATACCCGGCAAAGAGAAGGATGTGGCACTTTACCACAGCGTTTGAATTTTAAAAACGGAATATAAGGTGACTTTTAATGTACGCATGCGGTCAAAGTTTTGCTCAAATAATCTGTACATTCAATGTACTTGCAACGAAGCACTGTTGTCTTAGTCCAGGAGGTACCGTTGCAAATAAAACTGATATAGCTTCCGACCGGCGTAAAAACCCGGACTATCTGATTGCATGTGTGAGCTTCACGTAAAAACTACGTGTTAGATTTCAAAGGCTATACAGATTACAGAGTTCAAACATTTGCTGTAAATACAAAATGTCATCCGTTTTCGTATGCGCGACCTGTACCAACACAATTATTTCAGGCAATTAAAAATATAGCAAGAAGCAATTACAATATGGTTGACCTGAGTGTGATGTGTATTTTACAAATAAATAATTTAAATTTACTTACCAAACATCATTATTTTCCGAGCAATTAGTGCGTCCAAATTATTACAAAATGAATGTTCACAGAGAATTGTTCGCATACGTTTTTGCTTGCACTCCTCACGTTTCATTTACGTGGAATATTATGAAGATAAATTAAATTGCACTAATGCAATTAAGTAAGTTTTGGTCCGCTCTCAATGCTATTATTTCAGCGTAGAAAATTACAGTCTAATATTTGCAAGTGATTTTTTGTTATGCCGTTCAAATTATTTTCGTTTGATTTATTTCGAAATTCAAATCAATACACTCAATTAATCAATCATGTTTTAACGCATAACAACTTGGGGGTTTCTTACAATAAAACTATGCAGCACAGTTTCTAGTTCTACTGCTTTTTTATTCAGGAAATTGCTCGCCATTGGCTCAAATGCTTCAGTGCTAGATAGTTTTGCGTCATAAAATAGCGAAGCGCACCCCAAACCTCCCACTGCGTAGACATACTGTAGGTACCTGTTCCGATGATGTACACATGGCCTTATCCTGTATAACTGACGACCCAATATTGTAGACTTGGCCTTAACTCGTATTACTGGCGCTTCGCTATTGACAAAGTGAAGTGGTCGTCGTATCGAACCTTGCGAGAGAAAAATATTTTCAAGCGTAGTGCACCTTTGCACATGCCTTTCATTCCAGTGCCACTTGGTTCAATTACCCTCTGTCCGAACTTCAGTAGCGACGTGTACATGCGTCTATTTATTGCCTTTCTCAGTCCAATCATATATCAGTTCCACGTGGAAGTAGTTTCGAGCAATAATGGGTGCTCATGGAGTTAAAGAGCAAACGTATTGTAGTACACTTTTATTTCTGAACCCGTGGTTGGTACTGATGCTCGTTGATATAAGTAATAAATATAATATGTATGACTTATACAAATTTCTCTGGTTAGACATCTAGCCGCTGGGCTCCCGAGCTGGTACTAACTAGCGCTATGACAAAGTACAACAGAAGCTATAATTGTTTTCTTGAAATAATTTTAGTTTTTTTATTCATGCTATAAATATCAAAGATTATGTGGCATTCATTGTTATGCCCGCTTGTACCACGAATCACAAGAGAAGTAAACTTATTCAAAGCATTATTTTGCCCGTCAACTTCAGGTAATTGACAGAAATACGAAAGATTTATAAAATTGCGAAGCAAGTGGCCTTAAGAATAGAGCATAAAATATTACGCCACTAGAGGAATTGCTTTCACAATACTTAATTGTTTAAAAAGGTAGGGCGCAGTCGATGCTAATAAGACAGACGCAAGAATAGAAGAACAATCGGAAGATTTTACTGCCAGCTTTTTTTATCCTCTCAATATTTCAATGGAATCCGTGAGACGAGAGACTACTCTGGTTTTTGGGTTCCGTACCCAAAGTCCAAAACGGGACCCTCTATTTTAAGATTTCGCGGTTTATAACTAAACTTATATTGTCACTTACGAGATATCTTCCGTGATTATGTATTATTTTGAGCTCCCGATATTTCGACTCTGTTGCAAGCGCCATGATCGCGGGTTGTCGACGGAAGATGTCCCGTAAGTGACAATATAAGTTTAAGTCTCCACTGTCCATCTTGGCTTTATGTCATTTAGCTAGGCAGGCGAAATTTTCACAGATGATGTATTTATATTGCCACTATACAAATAAAAACAGAATGAAATAAATATTTAAGAGGGCTTCCATACAACAAACGTGATTTTTTCGTCTTTAATTTGCTTGGTATTAATGACGGCAGGAGGTAGACGCTTGTTATATTCAAAGAATTTAGTTTAAAGGCATCTTAAAAAAAAATATAATCAAAAACAAAATGTAAAGGGGGCCAAGACTTCAACCGTTTTATATTTGCCGTTTTGTCTATTGTTGTATAGATAGAAAATGGAACGGAACCCTTCGTGCACGAGTCCGACTCGCACTTGGCCGGTTTTTATTTCTCATTAAATTCCATCTCGGAAAGAGGTAATAAAACGAATAAAGAATAAGTACGTCTAAAGCCTTTATTAATTTATGCTAGTGTTCATCAGTTTCATACTGATACGCTTTTCATATTTCTATTGTATTTCTGTTCCGCGATTTTCACTAAAGTAGTGTCAATTTAACAGATCACATTAAATTTGACATCTGTCAGTTCAAAGTTAAGGTTCCTTTTTTTTTCCGGGGTTGCGGGCCTGTTCGAAAGAGATACCGCGGCCCCGGAACATAAAGGGCGAGGAAGGAACATGGATGGGTTTTGGTCAGTAAGAGTCTGACACTCCCTCCCGCTCCGCCCAGAGTGGGAGAAGTTAATTGATGATTTCCCATCCTAAAAAAAAAAAGTTACTTTTTTTTGACATTATTACAATAAAAATAATTATGCCAGCCCTTACAAGGTTACGTTGTTGTATTTTGATGAAGTGTCAAATGAGATCTATTAAATTGACCAACTGTAGTATAGTTACTACGTTTATAAAATCCCTGTATCCATGTTAGGTTATTTGTTCTGTTTCTGATTTTGATTTTCATCGACTACAAACCGGATTGTAGTACCGAGAACTTGCTCTTCGGATTAGAAGTAGCTTTTATTATTAAACCACTTTTAGTTTCAGCTGATATTGGTCTAGTGGACTCAAAGCAGCTCACTCGCTTTCGATATTTGCCGCGGACAAGTATTGCGCAATCTCATGCTGTTAACTGAGTAACTTGATCTGCGAATATGGAGTTGCATGCGGACCAGTTGCATACCTACCGTTGCAAACCTAATACGAAACTTCGGTTTACGTTATACCAGAAGTTCAGGCTTTGAAAATTCTAGATAAGTAAAAAATACTTTAAAGGAAATCAAATATTAACTTAAGAGTCCTATTAGGTACAGTTTTAACGCAAATTCATTATTTTTGACGCTGTAATTTTCAGCAGCAGTAAGATATTTTAATTATTTGCTTATGAATAACGATAGTCCCATTCTCTTTCTTGACTTTTGGAATTACACATTTTCATATTTCTTTTCGCTATAAATATTTTACGAACTCAATTTGAAGAAAAACCGTCGGCAATTGAAGTTTGGCGCTCAAATTCACATAGTTACGTTCAATTCTTCTAAAAGCTAAAATTACTAAAACATAAGTTGAATGTTTTACTTGAATGTTGGAGTTTTAAAATTTCGTTAAATTCCTTTGTTTTCACGAAAAAATTCGTAAAGAAAGCCATAAAAGTCTTGATTCAGCGGCCATTATATGCCAAATAAACTCAATTTTAACAAATAAATAAATATGAAATAAAACTTCAATCTACAATGAATATGTTTCATTCGTTTTAGTTTGGCAGTGTAATAAAACAACGTTACAATAAATAAAATTAAAGTACTCTAAATTTTGCGTCAATTCAGCTCGCTCCTCAGTTTAAGTCATTCTGACGCGGGCGCTGAACGAGTATTACGAGTAAGGATCCAAAATCCACACAAAATTTTCGTCAATAACAATCCACTCGTGTACGCCGATCGAAATAATTTGTAATGGGACTCTTAAGTGAGAGTTAGTTTTAATGAAAGCCAAACCATAAATACTAGTTACAGTTTCATAACTATTTTCTCAATAGGTGGGTGAAAAGCCAATATGGAGAATTTATCGATTTCCCCGCATTTCCACTAGACTTTCGGATCAAAGACAAAACACCTGCGTCAATTATTTTACATAACTCGTATTGTTCTCGATGTTTGTCTCATTTACCCTCCAACATTATTTTGTTGTTATTTTCAGACTGTATTATGTGGGCGCGCGTTAGAAAACTTTCCATTGAATAACTTGTTTTAGTAGACCTAATTTTGATTATATTGATTTTCAAATACTTTCTTGTAATTTTAGGCACATTTTTAATTTGCCAACGTCATTTGATGGCACCCGTGCTACAAGATGTTTCATACCCTTGTCATAGAGAAAAAACGTGTACTTACACTGTTTCGAAATGATTTTTTCCAGGCTTTACCTGACAACAGTCACTGCGACTGGTTCTGCAGGAAAATAAATCGCATCGTGTAGATCAGAAAACCAAACCAAACCACCTAAACCAGCTGGCCCCTTAACATTGGACTTAAACATAACTAGCAAACTGTGGGTTTACTACAGAAACACTGCCTATCCTTTCATTACCGGAAAAGGAACCAATTTCGTAATAAAACCCCTTGACATAAACTTATAAGTTTTGATTTTATTTAACGTTCTCATCGAAATGGAGTTCAGAAAAGCCAGGTGACGGCGGCGGCGGGTCGCCGTCGTGTCGTCGGCATCGAGGCGTCATCGTTCGATCGGTCACTTAGTCATAACGGTATCTCCCAGGTCGAAGGGTATCTGTCAATATCGTTCGACGTCATGCTTTGGTTATTGAGTATGGGCAGTATTGTAGTCGGTAAGTAATTTTCTTACAGCACTATTAATATTTTTATATTTTTAGGGTTCCGTACCTCAAAAGGTAAAAACGGAACCCTTATAGGATCACTTTGTTGTCCGTCTGTCTGTCTGTCTGTCTGTCTGTCTGTCTGTCAAGACCTTTTTTCTCAGGAACGCGTGGAGGTATCAAGCTGAAATTCATATCAAATACTCAAGTCTATGGTCTCTTGGAGCTGTGAAAAAATCAAACTTCTAAGTCAACGCGATCAAAAGATACTCCCGTTTATGCCGCAAATTTTCGACACTCGCAAGGGAATCAAAACCTACAGGGTACTTCCCGTGAACTCAGAATCTTGAAATTTGGTACGAAGCAACGTCTTATAACACAGATAAAGGAAAAATTGCGAAAAGCATAAATTTTTAGTTACATCATATAATAAAAATATCTATATAAATAAAAATGAATTGTTGTTCGTTAGTCTGATTAAAACTCGAGAACGGCTGGGCCGATTGAGCTGATTTTGGTTTTAAAATGTTTGTCGTAGTCCAGGGAAGGTTTAAACGGTGAGAAGTAGACAGGTAGGTAGGTAGGTAGTAGGTAGGTAGGAAAAAATGCATTGCAACGCATGCCGGGTACAGCTAGTTTTTAATAATTTTAAACTTATTACCCCTTTACTCATGAACGCGTAGTGGTATTATATTGAAATTCTTAACAAATACTCAAGTCTATAATATCTTTAAGCTGTAACAAAATCAAACTTCTACGTCAACGCAATCAAAAGATACAGCAATTAAAGCCGCATATTTTGAAACTCGCAACTACTCGCAAGGGAATCAAAACCTAAAGGATACTTCCAGACGACCTGGAATCTTGAAATTTGGCATGAAGCAACGTTATAAAGTACACATATAGGAAAAATTCCGAAAATCTAAAATTTTTTAATGTTTTCATATATGTATTGACAAGGTACCGTCAGCTTTCCACATTGTTATGTTATGGATTTCATTTAGCAATAAAAATACCATAACTTTTACTTATAACATGTTTGTACAGGTTTGTACGGAACCCTCGGTGCGCGAGTCTGACTCGCACTTGGCCGGTTTTTTTGTAGATTTTATGATCAGTCTTCTGTCGTTATTCTAATTTAGGTGTCGGTGCAGTCTATCATCCTTCATACAACCTGACCATGTAGCGACCAGAACCGCTCTTTAGTGTTCGTCACCTTTCTGTTAATTTCTTACTTTCGGCCATTGATCCTTTATTTATTTACTTAAGATAAACGCAGTGGTCACTAAGAGTGCGATATGGTTATCTACACTGCCTACCTACATTGGTTTATCCTTACCGTCACCGTTGAATGATCTTAGATTGTCTTACAGTGTACCTATACCTACCAGTTCCAGTATTGCATTGAAACAGTATCTATAGGTCAAACAAGTCAGTGGAACTAAAATACCGTTTCATTTCATGTAAGTCATGATCCATACAAAATGATTAAATGGAATTGAATATTTCAGCCCTGACGCAGAACGACGAGATGTTATAAGTTTGGCGTGTCTGTGTATGTCTCTGTGTGTGTCTGTGGCATCGTAGCGCCCAAACTGATGAACCGATTTAGTTTTTTTGCTTTAAAGGTGAATTAGTCGGGAGTTTTCTACTATGTTTGATAAAAATCAGTCCAAAATGGCCGCCGCCACAAAATGGCGGATTACATATTTATTCAAGAACTCCCTCAATATGGAAACTATAAGAAAGGGCTTGACTAGTAGAAGACTGTAGGACACTATCATAAATTAAAAATCTAAGATGGCCACCACCACAAAATGGCGAAATAACGAATAATTTTCTATTTTACTTGTGTCGAGGGTTTTTTAATTTTCAATTAAATTTTACTTGTTTACTATGTCGTATACACTTGCTCGATACTTTTCAATACTGGGGTGAGAATAATGTAAACCAAAAACCCTTGTAAGTTCGAAGGGGTGCCTCACAGAGCGTGTTATTCATACAGTTAAATAGCTTCGACGCAAGATTTTCAAAACGTTCCCAGATTTTAATGGTACGGCAGAAATGCACCTGCAGTGACAAATAAAAAAATGTTAAAAATATTTGCACATAATAATGCTACACCATGTATATGTATTGACATTGAAATGTGTCCGAGGTTATTGGCTCCGACCCGTCTTATTGTGAAGATGGCGGCACGTGCGACCCTGCTAAATCAGAAATTGAATTCAATTTGACATTGTATGAAATATGTTCCTATAGTAAGTATATATGTTTTATATTTGTATATAATCGGTTGTCACGAGTACCACGATATAGTAATCAATAGATAAAATATACATGTCGTTAGTGCAATAATTGAGTGTACCTGACACCGCACCGCATGGTAGGTACTCTCCGCGTTATTTCTCGCGGACGAGAAAGATCATCGGCTGTACGTGAATCACGCCTCCAGGTAGCTGCGAGTTGAAAGACCCACTCGCAAGTCGCAACTACCCGTGTCGGAACTGCGACTTATTTTGTGTCCCCGGCTTCAGCTTATCGTAATTACTCATTTATGAAGTTTATATCTCCTTTGTTTTTAAAGTTTTAAAGTAAAGACTTCGCTGCTTTATCCGTGAGGACGTTGGAAGCTCTGGAGGGTAGTTCTATCGTCTTTATAAAACTTTCAAGTCGGACGTGCTTAAAGCTTCAGAACTTTCGAACCAAAGGTATTGAGCACTCTTTGTAGAGGTTTGTTAAGATTTTTGGTGATTGGAGTCGTGTAAGAAGCAGCGGAAATCGATATGCAAAGTAGGTTGGTTAGCAATGTGGTGTGGAGGTCGCAGGCTATGCGTGCCTATGATCGATGGTGTTGCGTGCGTTGAGCGCCGTAAGGTCGCGGGCCCGCTGGCTCGCTCCGTGCGACCCTCATCCAGCACCGGTAGAGCGCCGTGACGTGGCTTCTCTTTGTTCCACGCCGCCCGGCGACACCACCATTGCCTCCACCGCCTCCATCGCTTCGTATCGCGACGCCGCGCCTACCTTTCATTGCGCATGCTCACCGCGATTCTCCTGCGTCCCCACTACGTCACGATTTAAAATGATATGCGGTGCAAAGTAGCGTACAATCTCTCTGTACGTCGTCACATTCGGCATTGTTCTGATAGGAGCGTTCCAATAGTGTTGGCAGCGCCCGTTGAGCCGTCGCTGAGCTGTAGCCGCTCGTGGTCCCGCCACCGCGCCGTGGTTAGTTGGGAGCTGAGAAAGGAGCGCGCGGCAGCGCCGGTATCGATCTGAGCGTTTCGTGTGCCCGCTCGTGCACGACGCTACACGTTCTCTCGGGATATTCGCCCAGTGGTCGCCGTCGGCGCCGGCCTTGCTGCAGTGTTTACGCGCACTGTATATTTATTTCATCCGCGCGATCATGCTCAGCGGAGCTAATTGATAACGCGACACACGCATCCGTGAGCGCATCTACGAGCCGCACCGGCCGTCGACGTTCTTCTCCAATCCCGAAGTTGCAAAACTTTAGGTAAGTCTAGTTTTAGCTTCCAACGTGCCTCAACTTTTCGTTATTATTGCATTTAATTTTTTAGCGATCGGAGCGAATTGTGGAAAAGTTTTTAACACTAATCGTTCAGTTCGTTAGACTTTAGTTGCTTTCTATCGTATTTAGTAATTTTGTGATTCTGTTCCATCGTTCTACGTATAATCTGTGTTTAAAGTGTGTTCAAATATTTCTATTGAGTGTTTTAGCCGGCCATCTGGTTTATATTCTAAAGTTAGATTGTAAAATCGTAAACCACAGGGAATCATCGGTACATAGGTATTAACCGAGCGAGCGGTTTGTTGAACGCTCTCCTCTCAATCCCGACCATTCTGAAGAAATTGGATCCGGTTTTCCCACAAATAATCCTATTTTATGGTAAAGCATTTGCCACACGGAACGTTTAAAGAAATACTTGGTAAAATTCAACCGGGAAATATTTGAAACGGCTTTATACACGTGAGGTACCTATTTCTTATACATACTGCGCATGTCTTTCAAGTTTATTTGTCACACGTCTGTACAATGGCTATCCTAAAATCGGTAATAGGTGGTGGTTTACTGGGAGCAATCTTCAATAGAGTATAGTACTTTACTTTTCAATGTAAATTAGGGCCAAATCTTTTCTTGTCATCGAACCGTACGTGTTGAATGAATGGCTCAGCATTGAAATGGAGGACCTACCTATAGGTACTGAAGTCCCTCTTCGAGAGTACACACAACCTCTTTATCCGCAGAGGCTGTTTCACGACATTGTTAGAGAGAGGGCGAGGAAACGAAAATAATACTAGTCAATGGAAATATCTACTTCGGATGTTCGAACAAGAGAACCTTTGCAGTATCGTTCCAAAGAGAGTGACGGTGTTTAGGCGTCCTTAGTCCACGTTTTATGTCTACTATTATTAAGTACCTATGTACACAACTATGTACCTATTCCAAGTTCATGTTCTCCGTGATGTTCCAATTATCACACACAGTATTACTCTCGTAAATCTACCTATTGATACAAAATATTTCTAAATCCATTTGCTTACCCAATAAAGGTACCAACATAACAAAAAAATACAAAATAATATTTCGCTAACCCCTGTTAGTTACCATCACAATCTGTTCAATGGTGCGCATGCGTCATCACCGCTATAAAAACGGCGACTAGAATGTCTCGCCACTGTAGGTAGTTACCTATATTGACAGTCTTTTCTATACTTACTGAAATGTTCTAAGGTACCTAATTGACTGTATTTTGTGTATATTTCTATGAAAATATCTTTTAACAAAGCAGTCTCAGGTGCGGGGCCCGCAATTTAATGTAGGTAATCTACCAGTGTTTCTTTAAATAGGATTCAGTGTACCTTTTATAATAAATAGCATCTTATAATTATATATTTATTTATAGATTATTATATTGACATGTCGAATTTTCTCCATAACTCGAATCCGAACCTTTTTTCAAGGTTAAATGTCTGTCTGTGGGGTAGTACAGTACTGAAGGCAAAAAATATATAGGATATCATGAGAGTTTAAGTAGGTATAATAATAACTATGAGTTAGATAGGTACTGATGTTTTTCAAATCTCGGCCAATAGAACCTTCTGATAACCGGCGGATATCAATAACTAACTAAATAATAAAATATACCTACAGCTCTCACAACGGTCGTGTTGTTGTTCGGTGCCAAAAATAAAATAAAAGGAACCCTAGCTTTATTAAGTTAGTATTGGTTTCGCCCTAACTCCCAACAGCTTCACGTTTTTATCCGGCCGTTTGATGAAAATCGACAAAATTCGTATCGAGCTATCTTTACTGTGTTGACCTTTCCAATTTCAGACTAGTTCGCTCTTGTTTTCTAAAGAGTGTCTGCCATTTTAGTTATTCTACTCAATATTTTATTTTTAGGCGCGCCAATTTAAACTCCGACTTATGAATCTATTTCCTTGAAAAAAAAAAATGCAAATTCCAACTTTACCCTCCCTCTGCTGGACAAAGGATTCTTCTCAGATAGAGATATTTATGGAAAGAGTTCAGAAAACTCAACCATTACTAAAGTAGATTCCTCGAATCACAACTTCTCGACAGTATCTATAAAATAATACGAGTATAAGTAGATATGTTTATAAGTAACTACATAGTATATAAGTAAGTATATTATGTAAGTAAAACAACCTTAACATTCGTTTATGCTTCACCTTTCTTAATCTTTAGTTCACGCAGATCATCATCATTATGTTTTCATTTATTTGGGGTACGGAAGCTGCTTTATTCCATATTTTTCTACTAGTAATCCTATCCTACTAATATTATAAATGCGAAAGTTTGTGAGGATGGATGTATGTTTGTTACTCTTTCACGCAAAAACTACTGAACGGATTTGGATGAAATTTTTCACACAGATAGCTTATAACCTGGATTAACACATAGGATACTTTTTGTCCCGATAGTAAAATCCCACGGGACAATTATCAAACTTTACGCGGGCGAAGCCGCTGGCAGAAGCTATAAGTAGTGCCTCCTTTGGCACCTTATTTCTCCGCATCATATTATACAGGGTGTAAACCACCTCATCACGAAGCCGTCAACCAAGCATTCTGTACATCAAACTAAGTAACTTTACGCAAAAATTATTGCTGGGCAACAAGCTTTTTTTGGGGGTGATATTTCACTTTTTGTCGATGTAACGCACTCAAAACATTGTGCGGATGAAAGCATTGAATAGTACGGGGCTCGTGGAGGTATTTAAAGTAATAATCTTGCTTCATCTCCGTAACTATAGAAGCTAGAACTAGTATGGTATGGTGTAGAACAAAAAAAAATATCGGAATGACGAGGAGAACAAGTTCCTTTTGGCTTCGTTAAGAGGGGTTTTACACACTTTATTTAAGCCCCTAGATAGACTAGATAACTAGTTTCTTAGTAACACACTTGTGTACAAGAGGTTTAGAAGCGCATTAGTATTGCAAAGGCAGTTATAGCTAAGGGTAAGCTGGTCAGTACATTCGCTGTTCATTAGCACAGTTAATAATGCAAGTATTTATGTAACGAATGGCGTAGTCAAGACTCAAGGTACTTACCTACTTATGCTTCGATGAATGTAACAGTAATTAACTCAAAATTGCCTGACGTTAAGGGGCGTTTGTGTAATGTATTTAATTAAACGCTATACTAACGGTACTAAACAAAGAAAAATAAGGAGAAAAACGTTTGACCTTTAATAAAAATAATAAAATAACTTCATTTACAAGTTCACTACGACTTATAAATAGTCAACGATTTCATAAATGCTTGTATAATAAAAGTAGCTAGCTTTTCCTGCGGCTTGGTCCACGTGAATTTCGGATTTGCGTCTGTCTCATTATCATTTCTCAGATATAAGGTACTAGCTGACCCGCGCAACTTCGTCTGCGTCATACTTATACAAAAAAAAGAGAAAATGCAATATTGCTCACCCCCGTAAATTATTAGCGTGATAATAATTACATATACAGCCTATGTCCTTCCTCAGGTTCAAATATATCTCCTTGTCAAAGGACATGGACAAAAAAGTATATTCCATGTACACATACTTAGTAAATATGACGAAAAATAGAAATAGAAAAATGAATTAATACGTAGTTTTGAGCTTCACTGGAAGAGTCAGTATTTATTTCAAAATATCAAGTAATGCAAGATAAATTCAATGCGCCATTTGTCAGCTTCCGCCATAATGGAACATAGAAAAAACTAATACGTTCCAAAACATGCTTTCTACCTATATACGATATGGACGACAATGCAACTAAGAACATTTTATTCACACAAAACTGTCTTTTTTTTATAAAATAATTCATTTAAATAAAATATTTATTTCATGAAAACATGCATTATGCATTTAATCAAATATAATGTTCATAAAGATTTTTTAAATTAATATCTATTTCATACAAAAAAAATATCACTTATAACGGAACGCGTTTTCATGTTTGACAGTGTGTTATAACCGTTAAATGTCATGTCATGTTATAATGTAATTGCAATTTGCATTGCACATGCACATTCTTCGTTACGTTTAGTTACGTTGTTTCTGTGTTGTGTTTTTGTGATTATTTCCTAATATTTTTGACCCCTGCTTCTCTCCACGGACTGTTACCTTCTACCAATCGTTTACCTTGTTGTTAACACTGGACTCTGATTTGTTTTGCGTTTCGAATTTGTTTTGTTGATCATCATGAGGTGCATCAATTGCGGTATAGCCATGCTAAGATTGCACAGGCATCTCATATCCGCCTCTGTACTCGTGTGAGCATAAAGAATTAAATAAATAAATACGTTTTTTAATAGCAAATCTTATTGAGTTCAATTTATTGCCAGTGATCTGATTATAGGTTAAGTGAAACTTTTCACGTCCAGTCTGTTGTAATGACAAGTGCTATGAGTTTTCTATTTATAGTTATTTAATGTGCAAATATTCACGAATATAAAACAACAAAAATCGTTGGTGTACATTCAGTTTGATAGGTATGCACACTCCCATACAAAAGTTGGCCATGTCCTTTTTATTACGATCCGAGCAGCCGTTTAGTCGTGTAAACGTAGCAGACAGACAAACAAACAGAGTTACTTTCGCATTCATAATAATAAGTACGGAAGTATGAATTAGCTAAAGTCGAAATAGTAATTACATCGAAACAGGTGTGAATTGTGTTGCAATAGAGTGAGAATCGAGCTTGTAGTTTGTTTCATTAATGTGTGATGAAACTGACATTTCTGAACAAAACAAAACCGCAGGGTTTCCTCCTGTACTTTTAAGCTATTGCATAGCTTCTATCGCGGGCCTTGAGCGTGGAGACCGAATCCAGAAATTCCGTAACGAAAATAACTAGTTTCCTTTTTAATATATTGCCGTAACTAGGAGTTGTAGGTTGTATACATTTGATGTTAGACCTTCTTTGTAACCATTTTTATCAACTTATGCAATTATAATGATTTATGTATTTCATTTTTCCGCTTGTTGCCGGCTCGAATCATAAATTTTATAATGAATGTTGAACATTAATTATAAAAATCATAATTTCGCATGCATTTCACATTATTACGGTTTCATTTCTATAGATGACAATCTACCGAGAAATAATGCAATATATTGTAAGGAGTATGTTCCGTTGACAATATTTCGAGAGTTTACAATCTCGCTAGAGAGATTACAATCTAACGTGTTTGTCAATTGTACGGTGACATATAAGGTCTGCGTTTACAGCATTGGAAATATTAAACGCAAATTATGCATACTATATTTTATGGATTGCACAGACTTCTTTCCGCAAGGAGCAATAGTCCACTTTTAAATCCCTTACAATTGTACTTACAACCAGACTTTAATCCCCCAACGGGCTGCCATTGGCTGATGATGAATCTCAAATCGTCCTTGTGCCGAACATAATCTTTTTTATCTTATCTCAGCAGACGAACAAGACCACAATTAAAGATAACAACAGTCAGAGAATATTATAATTTCAAGTGTAGTATAGTTTTAATGAAAATCTTGCAAATTTATGACCTGAATGTGTCATTTGGATAACATTGAAGATTATTGTTTGGCATCACTCCCCTAGTGATCTTTTGTTTGCGGCTCCATATACATACAGTGAAACTTGGTTAAGTGGGACCTGGATAAGTGAGAAACCTCCATAGCTGGAACTCATGCTGAGGTCCCGACATTTATGCCTGGATATTTGAGACACTGGGTAAGTAGAATACCTCTTTAAGTGAAACCAATTTGCAGGTCCTTTGAAAGCCCCAGTTATCCATGTTTCACTGTACTAGATGGCCTTTTCTTGACGATTTCGAGAGGAAAATTAAGGAGCATTTATTTCCTTTAGGAACGACATAGTTTGTTAGTACGTTCTTATTTATTATTCATGTGTGTGTCTATTATTGAATATACTTAACTGTATGTTTGTGCACAATTTGCATCACAAGGTTTTCTGTTAAGTATAAGTAGGTACTTTATTTCACTGAAAATATTTTGCTACTAAAAGAACTAGGTTTTTGCAATTTCCATAATTTATGTAGCACCTGTATTTTAATATAACCTAAATGAATTGCAACTAAATGATTTAATTTGATAAACAAAAATCTGTTAATGAAGATAATGCAAAAACATAATTATATTTTATATTTTTAAATACTCGTTGTGGGTTGTGTCACGCAACAAGCTTTTAAATATAATTTTATAATGAAGGAAATTGATGTGTTTGATTTAATTTAAAAATACTTTTTCACCATTAATATACAGGGTGTAAACCACCTCATCACGAAGCCGTTAACCAAGCATTCTGTACTTACATCAAACGTGAAAAAGTAACTTTACGCAAAAAATATTGCTAGGAAACAACTGTTTTTTTGAGTTGAGTGAGTTTTGTGGTAGAACTCAATGTAACGCACTTAAAACATTGTGCCGATTGATGGATTGAATTGTACGGGGGTCGTGGCACCTCCATTGATCCATGGATTTTAAAAGTTAAAATCTTAAAAAAAAAACTTGTAATAAAGTTGTAAACGGTCCGGTCTATCGCAAAAATAATGTAAAATTGGCCTCCTAACGACCACCATGAAAATTAGAATATAAATTTAAAACTGTAAATATGGGTGAATCCTTCTTCGAAATCTACCTCCTCTTGCGGCTTGCCGAAGAGATTTTTTATTTAGAAATACATCATTCAGCTTACCATGCTTTGTCATCAAAACCAGTGTTCCGCAAACTTTTTGTGTTCAAGGAATACCTACATCTAGGAAATCGGAATTTTTGGAGGTAGTAGGTACACCATAGTGGAAGAATCATATTTACATAATTTTCATCAACATTTTTTTAATAATGTTTGGCGGCTGTTTAAGTATTAGGTATTCAAAATCAAAATCAAAATATTTTATTTCACATCTTAGGCCTAGATGTGCACTTATAAAATGTCGAAATAGGTGCACGGCTCGCGTTGGTCGATTCCATGGAGAAGAATTGGCACGAAACTGGTTACTCTTTTCAAATCATTTGGTGTTACATTATTATTATGTTACATGACAGCATTAGTACTAAAGTATTGGGGGACAGCGGCGTAGGCCCGACAATAGGTACCTATAGTTTTGTTATTTTTTTCAGTTTTTCTATTTAACTCTAGTACTTATAGATAATTTTTCCGAGCACACCAAGTAATGACAACGGTACACCAGTGTACATAGGTACATACACACATTGCACGTTAAATAGCTTGTAAGTAAAAAATAATATCTCCCATTCAGTCAATGGGAGAACTATCATAGACATAAAACCACAAATGAATACAAACACGTGCCACTTAATTAGGAACGCCCTTATTCTCTAGTGAAGTAAATCGCGCGTCATTAAAAAATCCATTTCACTCACTGATGTGGGTATTGGTGACTTATAAATTAATATAGTAGTGGTAAGCTAAGGCAAATACAGTTAGTCACAACTCACACGTCCGCACTACATGTGATAGCAACCTTATCTCTATAATGTTTTCCGTTCGCAGTTGATTTGAAGGTTGCCAAGTGAGTATTGAGTAATTTTAAGTCCAAATAAAACCAATATTCTACTCGTCGCGACGTGAGAAACTAACATGAGATCTCAAACCTGATTTATAACATACATACATATATGGATTAAGCACTTATACTTAGCATAGATCTAAGACCAGGAACGCGTTTTAGTGTCACTCTTTCAACAAGGACTGCCTCATTGGTTCGCTTGTCGCAAGCACAACTGCTGAGCATGAGGTTCGATTCCCAGGTCGGGCATTGTGTTATAGGGTTTTTCCGCCAAGCATCTCTCAGTAGCAGCCACGAATAGAATGTATTTTGGCAATATACCCTTATTACATGGAACTTATAATAAACAAACTGGTGAAATGTGGGTACTTACTAAAAGGTAGGAACATCCGCATCACACCCGCACCATCCCTCTGCTTAACGGAGATCGCTGTGATGTTTAGGCATGTCTCTCAACAACTAACTTAAGGGCGATGCTCCCAGGTAGCCCGCGAAATTCAATTTTTCTTACGTTTTTTGCAATTTCCAGGGCAGTGCTAAGTTGTATGTTGATAAACGTATCGGTCGCGACTGTAAGACGTATTTAGTTACAGAATTATAATCATCAAAATCATCAACACAACCCTCCAAGTTCATAAGAGTCGATGAACGAATTTTTCACGATCAAAGTAGGTACTTCTTCGAGTCTGGCGGGCCACTCTGAAGCTTTCACCTTAAAGCGGTTACTTTTTTATGACATTTGGATTATTGCGTCTAGCTCTAGATGTTGAATGGTGTAAATCGGGAATTATCGGTCTAAACTAATAAATAATGACATGCTGCGACGACCCCAAATGAATTGGGATACGGGCAAGAGAATGACGATGCTATATATTAAAAAAAAACGAATCAGCCGGGCTAGCATGGGCAGGGGATAAAATTTTCTCCACCTGTCATTTCTACTGACTTGTCCCTTGTCAGTGGATATAACCGGTGGAGAAAAGTTTTATCCCCTGCCCATGCTAGCCCGGCTGTATTACTTTTGGATTCCCCGGTATAGAGATCGCTCCCTGCGATGAACCATGTTCGAGAAGTGAATTTGTGTCTACGCCTCCTCGTACGTGGCACGACTCGCGCCCGCCATGTCTACCTAAATCATTAGTCTAGCGTAAATTGAGGCCGCAACAAAAATTGCACGAAAAAACCGCCAGCTGGTTCATTATTCCAAAAATGAAAAGGAGAATAGTGCTCAGGGTTTCCACATCCATACCATTATATAAATGCGAAAGTAACTCTGTCTGTCTGTCTGCTACCTTTTCACGACAAAACGGCTGATCGGATCGTAATGAAAATTGGCAAGGAGATGTATTTCAACCTAGGGAAGGACATAGGCTATATATTATCACGCTAATTACTTACGGGGGTGAGCAATATTGCATTTCGTCTATAGTTTTCAACTGTTTGACAACTGACAACTGTCATAACATGCATTGTAATAGAATAACTATTTTAGACAAATTGTCACGAGAACAAATAGCCCGTCGGTGAGGGCAACCGCCTTTCGAACAGTGAGTCGCAAGGTCAAGCCTCAGTACAGATATGAAATACTTTTTGATTTTGTGTAATGCTGTAAGATTTCCGATAGTAACTTTGGTTCGCACGTTCAAAAACCACCCGGTTTTCACTTTTTGTAACAAAGTATTTTGTTTTTTCTAAAGCTTACATATTTCCAAATCATTGTTTTATGCTTTTTTTTTTTGAACACTTAAAAGACAGTTTGGGAATCATTTATTTCAAATAATAAATCTGTAAACATGGCGCTTAAACCGTTATGGGATCACATACAGAACCCTTTTTCTACTATTTCTTAAATTTTCGTCTGTGTCTGTGTGTCTCTACGTAGCCCTTTTACGTGTAAATTATAAAACCAATGCGGTTTGATTTAATGCACAAATTATTATTGTGCAATCGGTGCTCTCCATCAAAAGATATATGACTATAAAGTTTTTAAGGCGAACTTATCATCATGATCTAAAGATACTTGCAATGACATCTATGAAACCAAAATGGTACTATGAATAAAAATCACAAGATAGAGAAGAAGAGAATACTCAACATGACCCTGCTTTAAAAATCTACAAAGCCAATAGAGTGTCCGTTCGACCGCTTTCCATGCATATGTTTTAGCAGTTTTACTTCGTGCTCTATAAATGGCGTTGTTCATATGACTCCATTTTCTGAATCACGGTGTTACGATTTTCCGTGAAAGAATGATACTGGCATTCGCCCGTGTCAGATGTCTTTTTTTTGTTTTTTTTTTTTAGGATATGAAATCATCAAATGACTTCTCCCACTCTGGGAATGACTTCTCCCGTGTCACATGTTTCAAGTTTGGTTTTTTGGAAGAAGTTCTCAATTCAACGCCTGTTTTTCTTTATGTAGGTACCTATAATATGGCTGAGCAATACTCAAATGACCTAATGATGAAGTCGCACGAGACCGGTCAATGTGGCGACACTTGATAGGCTTATGTCCAGCAGTGGACGTCTTTCGGCTGAAATAATGATGAATGATGATAATTTAAAATGGAGTAGGGCTGGACACCTAGCAAGGCGTGGTGATGTCAGGTGGAGTAAAGCTGTGACCAAGTGGCATTCTAGAAATCCAAACAGAAGTTTTGGTCGTCCAGAGGTGAGATAAGCAAACGATATTGTTGTCATTGCGGGAATATCCTGGATGAGACTGAAACAAAAGCGTGGAGCTTGGCAAAAACAAAGAGGGGCCTGTACCCAGCAGTCGGTGAAGTCGGACTATGGATGATGATGATGATGACGCATAACTTTTTTCAGAGAAGTCCGATTTTCATGATTATTTTTATTGAAAAGCGTGTTTAGCAAAATTTGTCCCATTTTTTATTGAAAATAGTTGTGTTCGCATTCATGTGCGTATTGTATAATCATCGCTTGCTGAAACATCGTGAGGAAACCAACATGCCTGAGAGACAATGACATGTGGCATGTTAAGCCAAGTCAGAGGCCCATGGGCAGCATAAAAACTCTGACACCAGGTTAGGCAACAACACGATAAGGAAGGAAAGATCGCTTGCTTCGGTGAAGAAAGACATCGTGAGAAAACCACAGCATGCCTGAGAGTTATTTCTCGACGGCATGTAAAGCACCTACAGAGTACCTTGGGCGGCATAAAAACTCTGACAACAGGTTAGGCACTAACCACACGTTAAAGAAGAAGATCGTTTTGGGGCTTATTTCATAAACCTTTTTGACAACTTTAGACCTATCTGAAGTTTGACTGTGATCAGTTACAGCAGCTACATCGTGTGTCGGCTCATTTCATGCACCTTGATATAAACTTTAGACCTAGCTAGAGTATGAGTACTATCGGAGGTCTGACGATGGAGACGAAAGGCAGTCACAAGAGGTCCGCAACACTTCAAATCTGCTCTATCGTCTTTAAGGCTCATTTCGTGCATCTTGATAAGAACTTTAAACCTAGCTGGAGCATGACTGTCATCGATGGTCTAACAATGGAGACTGAAGGTAGTAGCAAGAGATCCTCAACAGTTAACAGCAGCCATATCGTCATTGGGCTCACTTAATGCACCTTGATGAGAACTTTAGAAATAGCTAGAATATGACTGTCATCGAAGGTCTCATGATGGAGGCTTGGATACGAAAAGAATTTGCAATAGGTTTTCAAGAGTGTACAGCATCTACATCGTATTATGTTGACCTGCCTGGAGTTTGACTACCATTGAAGGTCTGACTTTGGAGAAGGAAGGCAGATGCAGCGTTAACGTGTCTCGGCTCATGTCATGCCCCTTGATGAGAACTTTTGACCTAGCTGGAGTATGATATTGTCGAGTGTCCAAGGATAGAAACGTAAAGCTGTCGAGGGAAGAGTCCTTATTTGGAAAAACATAAGTAGAATATTTTTGCGTTAAATGTAAACCTATTCGAGAAAAAATAAATTGTTATTGACTTCAATCTGTACTAATATTATAAAGCTGTAGAGTTTGTTTGTTAGGTTGGTTGAACGCGCTAATTTTAGGAACTGTTGGTTCGTCTTACGCAGACGAAGTTGCGCGGGTCAGCTAGTAAGTAATAATTATGATTTGACCACATGTACTGAAATGTAACCTTCAATGACGCGCTTGGCACAACAAATTTAAATTACTAACGATACCTTCTCCAAACCTATTTTTCACGTAATGGTGGATCATGGTGACGTAACTTCAACTACCGTCATAAGAACAGTTAGGTTATTTACAGTAACAAAAATATACAAGCAATTTTGAATGAAAAACAAATGGCGAAACATATGAAGGAAAATTGTTTAATCAGCACGAAACGCATTGGTGGTAAAAAAAATGTCCGTGACTGTACAGACATCGTATGAAATAACTATTATGGACTAGCAGACAATACACGGTCAACATGATAACTTTAGTCATCCTCATCCACCATCATCTCTTCCTCTAAGTACTGCCATACCCATCTACATTAATACTCAAGATTTTCCTCATTCCTCTACATCACATGTCCATACTGCGATAACCGATTACGTCAAAACTTTTCAGTCACTGACGGAATATTAAAAAAAAAAATATTACCTTCAATAATTGCCGTGATTTCAGAGCCGCTGACACAGTAAATTAGATTAATTTTCTTCCATCGATATTTCTAGAATAAAATTCCAACTTCTCTAAGAATAAAATAACCGGCTGTCACTTAAGTAAGTAGGTATAAATGTATGGAATTCAAATATTTTTAAGCAGTAAATAGAAATACGTTCAGTGGACTGTTCCAGATAAGATCATCCATAAGTGCTCTATAAACAGAACCTGCTCCGGTACGGTTGAGTCATAGAGCAAAGATTGGTTCTCTGTCTTTTTCTGTACGAAATTAGATTTTTTTTTTTACAAGTTAACGAGTAGTAGAACAGAGGGAACTTTCTTGATTAAAGTAAAGAAAGGGAGATTTACTTTGGTTCTTTTTCCTGGGCCTACAAGATTGTTCGAAGTTAAATTACTTACCTCTGTTAAAAAGTTGGCATTTAGAAAACATTTAAGTACATCTTTACTAGAAAACTCATTGAAAATACTACAACAAAATAAAACTGAAAGTAAAATCATATTTTTAAGGTAAAAATCACTACCATTCAATCCTTCAAACGGGGGTTTTGCCAACAAATACAAACGGCGTGTACGTTAAAAATACTAACCTAAAACTCGTTCACTAAAACGAACCCCTTATGGCTTTGTGCAGTACATATTGATTTTATTTAGGTTCGGTTGAAGTATTTTCGCTCCCAACAATCGAATAGATTGCAGCAGGCACCGCGGAAAACGTAACAATTTTAATATTTTTGTTTGCCCTTCCCGTCCATTGTAGACTTACACCTTTTTAATTTTAACCATTTTCAACCGATTATCGTATTGAAACACTTTTCTCTATACCACTATACAGGCAACAAAACAAGGTGGTGACAATTTCGTGATATTTGGAAATTAAACGAAGTTAAGGAATGGTTAAAGTTCTTACAATAATATGTACCTACTTTAAGTTATAAATGAACAGTATTTTTATATTGATAGCTTATGTACATTCTGCACACAGCTCTTCCTCATGTACACACCTTTTTCCAATTATTATTGTTGCGATGTTGACCGTAGGTACACCAGCTTATTAAAACAGAGTTGTTCTTTTCAGAATTTTTATCACTTTTTTTTTACCGAGACCACCTCTCAATTAACAAAGGGTGGGTAGTGTGGGTACACAGACATGTGGGGTAGTTCAGCATGTCTTTTTGTATGCCGACTGGTCATAAGACCTCGTACGTGCTTTTTAATTGCATGGCCAATCATTCGATCCTACTGTTTTGACTATTGTACATTTGTAGCGGGTTGTTGTATTTTGTTACTTACCGACATTTTTCATATGATCTTGTGATATAATATTATATCGTTGTAAAGTTGTAACCGTACTTTTTCTATGCACACACCTATCCTATCGTCCCTATTTACTGATTGTTTTTAAATATTCTGAAACGGGTTTTTTCGGTAAGCAGTTTTCAAAATGACTGCCAAAATGTTAAACAAATAACTATTGGTTGTTTGAACCACACCAAAATTCAAGGGGACAACACACGCCCTATATTGGCTCTCATGCACCTGCCATAACTACCGACTTATCTAGGAACCCGAGTCACCACTAATAAGCGAGCCAACAATAACCCTTTCGAAGTTCACAGAATTTAATTAAGCAAATGAATACACAAAGCCTTGCTCTAACAACATGTCACATGAGCCATGCTACGTGCATTGATTGAAAGGGGACAATATAATTCCACGAATACTATATGGAATTGCTTTGTTGAATTGCTGCTTTGACGCGCTGACCAAAGGCTTTACCGGTAGATATCTGATCAAGTTATGCCTTTGACACAGAGTACAGTTATGTGACCATTGTTTGCTGGCCTGGCGTAGCGTAATAGCGATAGCGAAGCGGTGTTGGTGCGACAGACCTCCGCAAATAATAAAAATCAAGAAAATAAAATACAAGTTCTAGGGAGCAAACATACTCCATTATGAATCGAAAAAAGGCATCAGTCTTTTTTCGGCGTCGGTTCTGTCGATTCGTCGTTATAAATTCATGCGGTCTAAGTAAACATTTCTGTAGATGAATTATCTGTTAAATAAAAAAAAAACCCGTTTATAAATAACACAGCCCACATGAATCGCTAAACACAGGATACACAAGACACTTAACTTAGTTGTATATCCTGTGAAAATGTAAATTCCCAGTTTGCACTTAATCATTCAAATCTACTTCTATTCTTCAGAAAGAAAATGCCTTTTTGTGATTTATATTTCTCATTGCATAATGTATTGTTCACCTTATGACAATGAGATCAACACATTCCTATTTCCATGTTGCATCATGTGGAAGATCACGAACAAATGGTAATTATGTGTGGCGCGGTGCACCACCCAACCTATCCGCTAGTATCTCTCATCCGCTGGCATTGGACTTACACACACATTAAACATTTTCAAGCGATAGACGGGATATGACAAAGTAAATCGTAATCTAATACTTCTTTCTGCTTAGTAACAAATCAGTCGGTCTAGTGTTACACGCCCGCTTGGCAATCGAAATGGGGATCAAAACATTTGTATGACTATTCCCTATGTTCGCTCTATATTTTTTTAATCTCATTGAACTCACACAAATCGTTTCCATTTGTTATTTCAGGGTCTGACATCTCACCTATGATCATATTTGTAGCAGACTTTCACTAGCATTTTGCTGACGGAAAAAATAAAGAAAATGTCGTGAAAATAAACTTGATTAGTTTGTGGATTTCTTTTGTGTAGCTGCAGTACATTTGTGTATACTCGTGGAACGTGCCTCTAGACGACACTAAAATGTAGTGTCTTCTTAAGTTAAGATCTTTTGACTGCGCGGGTCTTACAGCTCTAGAAAAAGGTTATGGGTTCACACAATATTACCCCCTAGGGCCGTAATGAGTCTAAAAGCTGCTATTATTATGAGTACAATACTTTCTCTCGCATTTAACCAACATTTCAATGAGTCTGACGAATACGCATGCCTCTAGAGCGGCTTTATGTTCTTCATATTTCATTCGTGTAACCTATTCCTTATTCCGCTGGTTCACTTTGCGTCTATTGTGTTTTGTTTTGTTTGTGGTTGTAGAAGAAAATGGGGTACGAGGGTAGCCATGAAATCGGTACCTATTTTCTTATCTACAAAACGAAGGAAATGTTGGTTAACTGGCCGATTCGCCCCGAGCTTTTGTGCTAGATATAAATAGTGGTAGTTTAATAAAGTTTTGCTTGTTACGGCGTTAGGAAAATGTACTACACTCGTTTTACAGAGTTTAGTTTTTGAGTTCAGTATGAACTCGCGGTCCAACTACTCTTGCAACCATATTTTTAAAACTCGTACTTAACGCAAATAGAAAATAAAACCCTTTTTGATAACTCTAATATAATGCGGTAAAGGCGGTACATATTATAGTAAATAACAAGAAAGATTAGTTATTTTCCGAATTACTCTAAATTCTGCATCAATCCAGCTCGCTCCTCAGTTCAAGTCATTCTGACGCGAGCGCTTGACGAGGAAGGACCTCGACACAACATTTTCGTCAATTATTATTCACTCGTGTATGTCGATCGAAATAATTTGATCCAGGACGTAAAAATAAAAAATAAAATAATTTGTTATACGTTAAAATACTTGACACAAAAAAATCGAAACGAAGCAGGATGAATACAGTGCTTTGTTTTTTTTTTGTTTTCATGAAAAGCTGGTTTTGATTCGAAAGAAGCTACGAATAGTGTAAGCACCAAAAAATGTCAGTGTTGTGGTGAGATTACAGTATTTTTTTTTGTTCTTATTAAAGTTCCAACTATCTTTTAAATACCGTCTTCCGGTATTTAATGAACGTTTTGTCATCTTTAAAATGTACGTTCCTCGTGTTTTAACTTCAGGGTCCTAAATAACATTGTTAATAAAATCACACACTTGTGTCTGCTTTCCCAATAGGCAGTATGCTAAACTGCGTTGGTTTAAGCTAAGCTGTGGAGGTCTTAGCTTCGCTATGCAATCAGTTCGTAGCAGACGAAGCAAAGAGCGCAATTAATTTTGTGAACAGGCGACTGTTTCAGATTAACAAACTCCGTTGGACATGGGCTAAATCTGAAATATTGCTCTTTTACGAACTGACATGAATAAATAGGTTCAGGTCGCATTCATTTGCTTTGGCCTACTGTCTGTTTAAGGTCCATTATCATTTGCACGGCAGTGAAAGATAACAGAATTGATCTAGTTAGGTTTTTGACACCCTGGTTAATCCGTGTTTAGCCAAGTTGGGTAGTCACATTTAGGCACACGTGGCACAAAATCTTTTGACCTATATATATACTTAATTTATCGGTCTATAGTAAAACTTCTAAAGCTTTTCAATTTCCTGATCTCTTATCTTACAAGGAAAACAAAAGATTAGCATGAATACTGGCAATTTGGATCAGCCGTGTCAAAAAAAATTAAAACTGAGTGTGACACGTAACTTACAGTCAATACACACTTGACCGCACACAGTCGGGCTTTGTCACAGACTTATTGCGTGGGGATGGGGACAGTGCGCAAGTGTGATAAGTAATTGGGTGCGAGCACACAGACAAGTCTCGCGCTTGCCGCAGGATAGGTTGTACTCTGAATAAATTTCGTCGTTTATTCGCCTTCAAATGTATGTAGCAACTTTTGAATTGATGTTCATACCGATGCACGGTGTTTGTTTTGCCCAAAAAAGTGACATTCGCTTTTTATTGCAGACTTATACTAAATACATCATTCCAAATGCAAGAGTAGAACACCCAGGTGTCAATTTCCCATACTTTATTTTAAAAAAAATATTTGGGTTTTCGTGACCTTCACACTGAAAATACTAAAAATAATAAGTAAAAAAAATCTGTTCATATTTAAAAAAAAAAAAAATCTTTTGCAGGTTTTGTCAACATTTTTTAATAAATATAAACTGGATAATGTGCACCAAAAATGCTTTATAAAACTTAGATACAAAAAACTAAAAATTATGTATAGATTTTCTTATACGAATTATTTTTAGTATTTTCAGTGTGAAGGTCGAGAAAACTAAAATATTTTTTTAATATAAAGTATGGGAAATTGACACCTGGGTGTTCTACTCTTGCATTTGGAATGATGTATTTAGTATAAATCTTCAATAAAAAGCGAATGTCACTTTTTTGGGCAAAACAAACACCGTGAGATGAGATGTAGTAGTTCCTCATCTAATTTTTTATTGTGTTGATGATAAGAATCTTGTTTAATAAGCAAACTGGCAGTCGACTTTTTTCTGTCACAATGCGCCAGCCGGGTATAGACTTTTCTGCCAGAGCGTCGAATTGAAACGTCAGCGCGGCGGACTGTCAAAGATAATTGGCCCTAGATGAAAACGACATCTGCCTTTCCATCTTTTGTCTGTGTTTCTATGAAATGGCATAGTACGGAATATCAATTTAACTGTATGTGGTTTTTAATTAAGAACGTCATTTTCTCTCACTGAGAGAATGAAAATCATCATGGGCTTGAATAAGGTCCTTTGTGGTAGATTTATAAAGAAGACTATCAAGATAAATCTAACGTACGTAACCTCTAAACTTTTTGGCATCTACACACCACTATTTGGACGAATGGACGTCAATCAGGTGATAAAGTTTGATAGCAAGGAAATTCCAGATTTACGACGCAACAGTTTTCTGTTATAAAAATAAGCCATAAATAGGTTTCACATACCTACATACCTTGTTTAGAGAACCTCTGACATCTATCTCAAATCGAAATCAAACAAGATTTCCAGACCAGTTGGTCGGTGTACAAAGAGCAGGTAGAATTGTCAAATGCGAAATTGCAGAATACATTTCCGAAGACTAGAAATACGTATTTCAATAAACCATTCATGAACTTTGCTTCAAAGACTCTGACTAAGTTTTGTACTACAATTCGGCTGTGCACCCGTGTGATGTTCTTTAGAAAGGTGTCGTCTTGCTTTCGATTTTCCCTTTGTGACGAAACGTAGACGTTCCTCGAAGAGTTCGCAGTTATTATTATCGATAGTCAATTCTGTTTAGCTTGATGAATATTGCTGCAGATTTCCCCGGTTTATCTGTGTAACAGGTGCATTTCAATCACGCCTCGGCCTCACGGTACATCTATACAGACTTATCGCTGCTATTTAGAAACAGAAATTTTATGCACTCATCCTTTTTTTCTCAATTTCATTAAAATTGCTGTGTGTACTCTCTCAATTAACTAAATTGCCATTGAATTAATTGTGGCTGCACTAATAAAACATTTTACCTCACAGCAATATTTTTTGTTGAAAACTAGTAAAAACAGTACAAAGCGTGAACCGGCTGTTTCCGTCAGTGTCGGTATACAGCAGCCGGCGCTGCAACGAACAGTATTCATTCCAATTAACTGCACAAACATTTTACTTTATATTTTCCTGACAAAATATTGAAGAAAAAAAAACAAGTTTAACGGACCCGTCACCAAAACCGTCAACCATACAAGTATTCACACCCTAACTCAATTGATTACTGGAAAATGACTTTTATTGTGGTCACGTTTTGTGGTTGGACTCTAAACATTATGCTCTATAATAGTAGTACGGGGTCGTCAAGTCAAATTCAAGCTACAGAACTGGCGAGCAGCACTGTGTGTAAAATATTACACGAACCATCTGCTGCCACATTTGACTATTTCACATAAACATGTCAAATTTGGCTCATATTGTACTTGCAAGATACATATTATGTGCTCCAAATTTAATTTCGCACGCACCTCAAACAATATTTAGATATTAACGTCCAAAAATCGTCAGTTTTATGATACCTAGAAAGTTCTAATGTGTCAAGGTTGTTGGGTGATAATAAAGAAATAAATCAGAAACTAGTAAATTTTTATCATTTCATTAGAATGTTTCAATTCATTGATTCTATGCCTGTAATGTAAGCATCAGTATTCAAAATTCAAGACAGGCGGTCTTTATGCGGATTTAAAGGTCTTCATGTGAAAATATATAGCGAGTGGCACTTTTAGTACTTATATCTCAGAGTAAAATCGACTTTCCTATTTATAACGTAATTAATTGGGATTCAATGTTAATTATTATTTTAATATTTAGCGCACATCAATAGTGTAAGAACTTTACTGATAAATATTTAATGATATTTCGGACCACGGCGCACGGTGTGGCGGCCGTGAAGCAGCGATGGTGAGCGGTGGGGACTTTTTGAATTTATGTAGAAAAAGTAATGATATCCCATCAAAAACATAAATGTGAAATGAGAGCCAAGTTCAACACTATGATAATATATGCCTTGGTTCTTCAACGACAAATAGAAGTGAGATCGAAGTGGGTGCCAAGTGCAATGGACAGTCGTGAAATTGAATTGTAACATAAGTATAAAAAAAATAAAAAATATTGTATTGTGTAAGTGTTGTATAACGTGTTGGTGTCCGCAACTCCACGTCAAAGCTCGTATTTTACATGTACACACGTACCCCAATGATGAAGCGGCGTGATTTTCGTATGTAAAGAACAAAAATCTGATTAAAACTGACTTTCTTCAAACATAATCTGCATACCTTCGTACATTTCACAAATTCAGTGGTATTTTAACGATAAAACAATAACGAGGCGTGGGAAAGTCCGGAGTGTTGCGGCTAATAGCTTTACCGAACCATAGCCACGCTGGTTGATGGCCGATAGAATTATGACACGAGGCGTGGGGCTGCGGGCGAGGGTAACTACATCGCAACTTCACAAGAATTTTGAACGAAACCTAATTAGTGTCGCAGCTTTGTTCGGTTTCTAGATACCTATGCAATATATAACCCGTGCGCTGCTGGATTATAAAACCAGTGGCTTTGGCTGTGTGTTTTAAAAGGAATGGTTAAGATTTTGACAGTCTATACATACCTATGTATGTAATTGTATATTCCTATTTACGTATCAGACTCCAACATCCGATTTTGATGTATTAAGTGTCAATTATTATGGCAGTTTTTAGTTGTACTATACGCACGACATAAATTGTTTTTGTTACTGAATAACTTATTGGCCGAGTTTGCGTTGTTTAGTGTGCCTGTGAATCCATTAAACACTAATTTGATATCTTTTGTTCTTTATAAAAAAATCCTTGTTTTTTAATAAATACGTTATAAAATTATTTGTAAGTACCTTTCTTTTCAAGGTCAAGCGTTAACTTTTTTAAACAGATGTCATTTTGTTCCACGCATGACTCAGTATAGCGGGAATTGACTTACAGGTGGAAGGTATATTTATTAAGCTATTGCATAGCTTCTATCGCGGGCCTTGAGCGTGGAGACCGAATCCAGAAATTCCGTAACGAAAATAACCTAACGAAAATAACCAAAAACCCCATGTCACCCCATGTCAGATAATGACAATGACAAGCTAGTTTTCTTAATATATTGCCGTAACTAGGAGTTGTAGGTTGTATACATTTGATGTTAGACCTTCTTTGTAACCATTTAAATCAAACTTATGCAATTATAATTGTCACACATACACAGACACGTCAAACTTATAACACCCCGTCGTTTTTCGTAGGCCTTTTTTGTGTGTGTGGAACCATCATTAATATAATTTCATCGTGATGGGAAGCCGAGCCTGAACATTCAGTCTGCGTTTGGTCCTCGAGCCGGCAACAAGCGGAAAAATGAAATAAATAAGTAATTATAATTGTATACCTACTTAAGTAGATAAAAAATGCTATGTAATAGCTTTACCGCGGCAGTCCCCGAGTGCCACACGTCTTTTTTTCAATTATTTTTCTTCCGTTGCGCCTAAGGCGGTTTACACATTATGCCGCAGCGACAGTGGCACCGCCGCCGCCGCGGCGCCGCTGCGCTAGTCCCCCTTGGATTTGTATGGAGCCTTGCATACGACGCCGTGGCGGCGGCGGCAAGTTTATGTACTCTTACGTCACCGCGGCGGCGAGAAACGCTGCCGCAACGGCGTAATGTGTAAACGGCCTTTTGATGAATAAGTTGCCAATCGATTCGTTATTATAGCCCGGGTAACACAGATTAACCGACTTGAACAATGTTTTAGAAGGGAAAATCGGCTCATCTTCTAGAATTCCCGAATTTATTTAGAGCGTGATTTTTCAGTACTTAATCGAGTTTTTTTTAGTGAGGTATAGTGTTCTAATACAAATCCTTGTTGTTAAGTAGATAACGCAATTTGAAAACCTACACACAACCGTACCTAATTATAAACGTGGTACTAACTTGTAGTTATTTTCAATCTCACGTAGGTACATGTAATCACAGCAAAGTGGCGCATTAGTTCGGTGTCAGAGTCTAGTCTTATTAGTGGAAACTAGGGGAAAACGTGCGCGTACAATCGAGTAAATGAGGTTTTACTTGCTCCATAACATACATACTATAGGTATAGCGCTCATGTTCTTACCACAAACGGGAAATGCCGCGTAAAATGGGGACTGCTTACTGAGCCGCGAAAATAATTGTCTTTAATAGTTTTCCGAATTATTGCTGACGGAGCAATTTTCGTATTGTTTATGTGTAGTGTACCAACGGATTAAGAACGTTACCTATCTACCTACCTAGTATAACAATGATACAATTCAAACCCAAGATGGCCGCCACCATAAAATGGCGAATATTTTTTTTTTTTTCACAACTCCTTCAATATGGGTATCAAATGAAAGGGCTTAACTAGTAGAATAATTTACACGAAGTATGGTGAAAGGGAATGAGGAATATTAACTAACGAATTGAGATGAGTAAAGTGAAGTAATGACTTGTACCTATTTAGGACCTAACCTAACGAATTATTAATTTAACTTTTAGTAGTTACATCATTTACTACAATATGTGTCGAGAGGTATTTTTAATTTAATTTTACTTGTGTTTTTGGGGTTTTAAGAATTATATAGTTGTATATCTTCGTTCCCGAATTCATAACAGCATTGCTGCCATACACTAAAGTAGGTATTTCCGCTCCTGCCAGCATTTCAATAAAATAATTCAATAATTCCCTTATCTCATAGCCAAGCAGTTGAGTTTGCTATCTATGAAACTAAGTAAATTAATTGCCTAAATTATTCAATTTTTGTTTCTTCTGCATATAGAATTGACAACAGATCAATAAGACAGTCACATAATCATAATCCGAAAATTTAATAGAAGCTTTAATAGGTACCTCTAGTTCGAGAAAATTAAACGTACAGCTCTTCTTTTATGAGAAGAGAGAGTGAACATATAAAACTGCGGAACGGATAAAAATCTCAATACTTGAAAAGCTCGGTTGTTCAAACCCAGCGGACCCTTGCACTTGTTAATTGGCGGGCCGGCGGCAGACAAAGCTCCCCTTGGAAATCAATCAAGTTCGGAACAAATCAAAACTGACTACTCCAATTTCTACTCGTGGTTCATTCTTAGGCGAATATTAGCAATTCATAACGTTGCTTTCGTGTGCTACGGTAGCTTAGGTACACGCGGATATTTTAGCGTGAATACGCTTTGTAGATAAACTCGTAAGTACATATAGTACGATATGCTCCTGTATCATCTACTCTTATATCATTCGTCAGAGGTTAGGTGGTTTTGGAATAACTACCTGGATTACCTAGTAAGTAAGTTCTTCTAAGCTGCATCATGGCTTCACATCAGGCGAGTTGACCATAGTTGTGCTAAACGCAATACTGTTTAGTAAAACAAAAAATATCTAAAACTATCTTCCGCAAAACTTCATCCGGTTAAAAAAAACAACAATATTATTCCGCTTAAAAACGATTTGCTGTATCTCGGATGCAACTTGAAACTCCCCCTTTTTCATCCTAGATTTTCTAATAGCCCATTGCGACGTAGGTCTCAAAAGACTTAGAAATTCAATTTTCTAAATACTTGTGACGTGAAAGAGCTGACAATTCGACAGCGAATTGCTTGCAGAAAAGCACTTTTCTGAGAAATACTTAATACCGCTTGGAAGATATAAAGTAGTTGTATTCCTATAAGAGGATCGGAAAGTCGGAGGTGCATCAAAACTGTAAATCGCTCACATACATGCGCGTACTAACAAGCACTTTACTAACATAAAGAGCTTTCTTGTAATATTTCAGGAAAACATTTTGAGCTGCAAAGCACAATTGCAACAGTTCTCTGAAGAAGTCTATTGTTTCAGTAACGTTTTCATTGAGATTCGTCTTGCACTTAAAACAACTGAAAGTAGTTGCTTCCTTTGAATTTGCTGGAAGTACTAAACTTAACACTTAGGTATATACTCAGAATTGTTGTTTCTGTAATGAATGTTGAGCTTATACGAAACAATACATTATGAGCTGCACCTAGTATTCAGCGCGACTCCTGAAAATCTCTTTCTTATTAGAAGTATTTGCAATAATTTACCATTAACACAATCTTAGGTTTGTCTTCAAATAAGCACTCCGAATAACGATCAACATGAATTTCTGTTAACACAGATCACGTAATTCCGTGCACGTCTATACATATGTACCTGTAGTAATTAGGTATGTATTATATCCTTGTACGTTCGTACGTATATAGCGGCGATACGTAAACCCTCACTAATCACAGTAATCGCTACGCCCGTTCCCGGTGACGGTACTTGGAAATTCTTACTTGCGAGTGGTTAAAGCTCTGTAGACGTACGGGTACCGAGGGATGAGATCGAAATTCAGCAGGTTACATTCTCGTAATTGTATATTTTAGAAACATTAATAAACAAAGAGCAGCGGTGACCCAGTGGTGTCGGCCCGGACATACGAACAGTAAGTCGCGGGTTCGAACCCAGACAGGCGCGTTACTTTTGTGTAATTTATTTCATCACCGCTGCTCTCAAAACGGTGAAGGAAAACATCGTGAAGAAACCGGCATGTCCTAGAACCAAAAATTCGAAGACATGTGTCATCTACCAAACCGCACTGGGCCCGCGTGGTAGATTATAGCCCATTCCCTCTCATTGAGAGGAGGCCGTGTCCCAGCAGTGGGAACATTATAGGCTGATGATGATGATGATGAATAAACAAAGCATTGCATCTGTATAAAAATAGATCGAATACTCTTTTACAATACATAAGTGTCTTCACTTTTAATTTTTTGCTATTTAGCAAAGTACACTTATTTTGCTTAATGTTCTTGGCAAGTAGGTATACTAATGATTACTGCTATATTTCAGCTTAATTTTATTTTTATACACGAAAAAATATCGCATCGTCGCGTTAATATATCAGAACATTTTAAACCTCTTTCAGAATTAATAAATTACGGTCCTTCTCCTTGGGTTTTTGAATTCATCTTGTGTAAGATATTAGATGCTTATCTTTTCTAGCTGTAGACGGCCTTTGAGTTTTATAGAAACTGGCGACCGTCTACGGGTTTGCACAGTTTTTATAACTAGATAAACATCGAAATTATATATCTTTTAAAGTTTTATTTTAAATATAAGATAAACCTTCTAGATTGGGTAAAGTCTCCAAGTTCAAATCTAGTCTGCTCTTCAGTCTATTCTGCTTTTGAGAATTTGAAAAGAAAAATACAGATTCCAAAAGCGTCTGTATTTGTTGATTGGAAAAACGCATTTAGATTCTACAACAGCTATTTGTCGGCGCGCCTAGATTCTAATTCCGCAAAATAGTCAGATTTAAGACAATAGAATGCAAGTTCAATGAGACCAATTAGATTATTATTCTGTCTAAGTTAATTGTTTAAAGGGTGTCACACACGTGAGTCGAGACGAAGCCGAAAGGCACGTGTCACATGAATCTCGTCATTGCGATCAGATTTTTATCTGTACTGGTACTTTTTAGTTTTTTATCTGTACTTTACCTGGGTACCTTTTAGTTACAGAGATAGGTGAAAGTTACAACTTTATAACACGACTAAGTAGCTGACCCACCAAACTTACTCCGCGTTACATAATATACAGGGTTATTTTTTGTTTACACTAAACCCGAAAAGGGGTCATTGTACTCATCATTTTGAACAACTTTTTCTATGGGACGAACCATGAAATCGCGAAAAAAAAATCAGCTGTTCCCTACATTTATGTTCGCATAACTCGTCAAAATGTAGGGAACAGCTGATTTTTTTTTCGCGATTTCACGGTTCGTCCCATAGAAAAAGTTGTTCAAAATGATGAGTACAATGACCCCTTTTCGGGTTTAGTATAAACAAAAAATAATGTTGTATAAGAGCGAAACTAAAGAAAAAAAATCCCCGTTTTTACAACATTTTTATTCGTGCTCCGCTCCTAATGGTCGTAGCGTGATGTTATATACCATAAAGCCTTCCTCGATAAATGGACTATACAACACAAAAAAAAACAATTCGTTCCTGAGATTAGCGCGTTCAAAAAACATTGAAACAAAAAAATCTTTTTAACCTATTGCATAGCTTATATCGCGGGCCTTGAGCGTGGAGACCGAATCCAGAAATTCCGTAACGAAAATAACCTAACACCCCATGTCACCCCAAGTCAGATAATGACAATGACAAGCTAGTTTTCTTTATAATATGTTGCCGTAACTTTTTAATACACTGCATAGGTAGGTTCCGCTTGTTGCCGGCTCGAGGACCAAACGCAGACAAATAAATAAATAATTAAAATTGCATAAGTTGATAAAAAATGCTATGCAATAGCTTTACCGCGGCAGTCCCCGAGTGCCACACGTCTTTTTTTCTATTAAACGTTATAAACTTTATAATATACTTCCATGACCCAGCTATAATTTTTGTGTAATATTAATTAGTTAAGTCTTAGTTATGTATGTGTACGCACTGTATTAAAAATACACCTCCATCTATATATTCTGTCACCATAGAATCGTTTTGATTAATGGTTTTATAAGCGCCTAGTCAAGTACATTTATTTTGATTAAATCGGAAATACACTCAAACATCATCCAGCTACTTAGGACTTGTTGATATACTCGACAGTGATTTATATTTATATGATTAAATTATTGTAAGCCGAATGCCACCTTAAGTTATTGGTTTCCGCTTTAGATCAAAATACTGACATAAAACATACTTTACGGTCGTTTCATTTTGTAGACCTGTCATGGTATACAAAATGTTAAAATTACATTCTTAGAAGGCTTACATCATCTCAGGAATTAATAACAAATACAATTGTTTATCTCATGTTTTATTATCTATCGTGTTTCCGGTCCGGATTTAGTTCGAATAACACGTGTACAATAATTAATCAAGAAAATTATTATCCTTGTTAACATGATATTGAGTTATTCTTGACCCAACAAATAAAGAAAGGAAATGTAACTATAAACAATGTTATGTTTATTGTATAATGTACTTCCCACTTACATAAAAAAAAAATGTATAAACATTATGTTATAAAAATGTTATAAAAATGAAGGAGCTCGTGGCTAAATTATAACAGCCGCTCGAGTCGATCTTTAAGTTAAGCCGCGCTTGCTTAGTTCGTTTCCTCCGTGCCTCGGAAAGCACGTGAAGCTGTTGATCCTAATATGTCCTATTTGTCCATCATTGACAGTTGTTACAGGTAGTCAGTGGCCCAAGAAGTCTGACAAGCAGTCTTACCAAATGGTATCTTCAGTAATAATTGATTAACTGTTGGCGAAGTAGACACTATAACAATAATTGCGGCAGACTGATTCGGTTTCGGTCCACAAGACGAAGGGTTTACTGGGTTGTGGAGGTCAGAGAGGCCGTCGTTCCATGTAAAATACAGGTATTCAGCTGCATCTGGTTAGACTAAAAGCCGACCCCAACATGATTGGGAAAAGGCTAGGCAGATAATTAGGATGTTATAAAATATGCTGGATATGGTGGATACTGGCAATAGGTTTGCGCCCTGTTACGCTGGACTCAAGCATACTTATTGAAGTGTGGGCGTACGATCTATTATCACTACTGATTAAGTCGTGACGTATTTTATACAAAATTTATAGAAAATTTTCACAAATCTGATGCAACATCAAGGCCAACATAGTTGTCTCACCAACGACACATAATCAGATACTTATCACACATTAGTACATGAATAGACCATCTAGATAAAACAGAACAAATGATAGGTATGACAATTGCAATTATTATTGTCCCTGCTCCAGAACATGATTTTGGCGTGTATTATGTTAGCTAGTACCTACCTAGTAGCTCACCATTAATCGATAGATGTATGCAACATGTGTGAACAAAGGTATCGACACTGCATAGGTAGGCGGTGTACATTGCTTTGTTGATATGTATCTGCTGGAAACAATAGTTAGGTAATACTGCATTAGACTTGATTAAACTGGACTATCAAATCCAATCAGTAGTTAGTCCTGAGTGTCCTGAAATCAGTACAAGATATTATCAGAGGACAAATCTGACGTGCGCGGATGTTGCGCTTGAATAAGTAAATATAGTACATGTATTAATAAGCAATTAAGATTATATAAGTTACCATGTCTGATTGAGTAATATAGTGACCGATTTTGAATCGATAACGCCATCGCCGACGAAATAAATCGCAAAGTTTTTTAAAAATCTCTGGAGAGATTTTTTTAAAACTGCGATCTGCCCTGGCTTTCTAATGTTGAATAACATAGTTCAATAAATACATAGCATTTAACGTTTATTTTGGGCAGCATAACATGGAAATAGACTCGGACTGCTGGCCCACCTGAAATAATAATGAATGGCAAACATTTATAACTTTGATGGTTTGCTATATTGATCTAAAGTTCGGCAGTATGACTGACATTTTTAGGCTCGCGATCGAAGCTTCAAAATATTCCGTAATAGAAATTCTACTAACTTTATAGTTCCACTACGCTTTGCTGGCGCCTCATACTTGGGTAATGCGCAAAACATCTGTTGTAAACTTATGAGTATTGAGGCCCCTAGCACACGGCGTATTTTAAACGCGCAGACGTCGCGCTCGATGACGCGCGTATACGCGCTTCAAACGAGATTTCAACGCAACCTTGTAATCTAAGCACACGGGGCGATCATGAAACGCGCGTTTGCTGCGCGTATATTACGCGCAGATACAGCGATACGACACGCCAACTGCGGTGTGGTGGCGTGAGCGTGCGCCCCTCCTCTACCCTTCCTCCGACAAAGCTTCAAACGAACGCTTCGCACGCACGTTTGTGTCGCGTTTAACGCACGTTCGATTCTATTAAATCGCAAAAATCCGCATATCTACGGCGCATGAAACGTGTGTTCCTGAAACGCCCGTTTAAGATACGCTGTGTGCTAGGGGCCTTCTTCAAATGCTTTTTCTGAATACAAAATTCCGATTGATCTCATTATTGGTTGTCGTACCACGAAAGAAAGACGATTTTTTTTAAATCGGACGTTAATAATTGCTCAATACAGAAGTCCTAATGAATGGACTACGTCGTGCCCTGGTATCGTAAAGTACTTAGGCGTAGGAGTGTATATTTTTATATCACCCAGTAGCCTTGACTGCAGAAACTTTGAGATTTGCTGTCGTCATCCATCACTCAGTTTCTAGTTATCGTAATTGAATGGGTCAGTGACGGAAGCATTGTTACTTTGTCCTCCAAAACTTTTACTGTGGATCAGATACCTAAAATATATTACCTACGCTTCGTTTACGACACGAGTGTCGTATAGTGTTTCTATTTATACCAAAAGCAAAAGCTTTTTGAAGAATACATAACCCGCCGAAGTTATTACAATACTCGAATATCAACATGGAAATCACTCCCCTCGTGTAATTCGGCCAGCTCAGTCATGTCTACTATATGATATCTGTATCTGTAGTAATATGTACCTACATGAGGACAGATAGGAGCCAATATTTAACGGTCTGTTCCCGGAACATTTTGCTTTGAACGTTTGGGCTCGGAAAATTCGGAGGGCGCGACCCGCTCTAAGTCAGAAATTGAGGAGTGACTTTAGTTAGTGTCAGGTGCCACTAAAATCATTTATGTTTTTGCGATTTCTGAGCCAAGTCAAGCGATTATAATGAGTGGATATGAGGAGCAATGTATTTTGCTTTATCGTTTTTGTAACCGGCGCGACTAAAATGTCGACGATAGCGGGGTGAGTAGTAATTGATATTAAAAGGATGTAGGGACTAACCCTGCTATCGCGTCCTTGAGATAAAAATATAAAACTGATATGAAACTTATTTGGTTTATTTCCGTAGATGGGGCCTGTCCGTGTCATTGAGACTAAACTATTTGCGTCGCACGTCGTAGCCTCAACTCTATACCGTTGATATTAGTCCAATTTGTTATGATGATACTAACTTGTTTGATGTGGCACTTAGCACCGGTATTTACGTCTCTCCCACATTTAATCTATTTCATTTTAGGATTATGAATATCTGTTTAATATTCTAAAACTTACCCAGTCATTATTAATTTGATGCGACTAAACTTAAACTAAATCAGTTACGAATATTCCTCTGTTGAAAGGTACAGAGCTTTGTTTATTTTAACATAGGTACTGATTTGAACACACCCACGCAAACTTTTAGTTGAATTATACTTGCAAAATACGAACTCAGCATGTACCTAGTTCTCGAGAAGTAACCAGTGGGCGGCTATGCATAGACTTACACCGATGTAGCTACTAAAAATTAATAAAAACGCAGATCCGATTAATTAATTACTTAGCAGTAAATAAGCTAGCTCTCTAGCAAGAAATAGGTATATTTTTCAATAAACTTCCTTATTTTCATCACCAGTCTCGATTTCGTAGGAAGAACAAGCCAACAAAGCTGTCAAAGGAACTTTTGATAGCAAAGGAACTTTTCGACTCTAGGATTTTTAATAAACTTCATTAGTTTATTAAAAATACCTATTGATATCTCTTTAAACATTCCCAGCTTTGGAAGATTTCTACCAAATTGATAGTAGACAAAATTTCCCGGTCGTAAAAATTAAAATGTCCAACCTTTACAAATTACAAATAAATAAAAAAATCCCTGAAACACCTGCTGCCGTGCCTGAACAAAAAACCAAACTAGATTTGCTTTCGCATTGCATTGATTGTTGTGATAATTATTCATCCCATCGGCGAAGCGGATATCAGAATTCACGAATTCCTGCCGGGGTTGCGGGCCTGTTCGAAAGAGATACCGCGGCCCCGGAACATAAAGGGCGAGGAAGGAACATGGATGGGTTTTAGTCAGTAAGAGTCTGACACTCCCTCCCGCTCCGCCCTGAGTGGGAGAAGTCATTTGATTATTTCCCATACAAAAAAAAAAAAAAAGAATTCACGAATTTAATTAAATTTCGAAAAATAAATCTTCAGCTTGTGTGGAACAATGCAGCATTCGGACGGACAGTTTAAAGCTACAGGGTGTGTTAGATTAAGGTCTGATAGCAATCGAGTGAGTCCGCAGATTAGTAATTAGGTTGGTGCCGTGTCGTGATCGGCTCGAATGCAGACTCCAATTGAGCTGAGGACAGGTTGCTACCGAACTACAAGCTAAACGTTGATTTAGGTTTCTGTTGAAAAGGTATATGATATACCAAATTATTTATTGGCCAGAATGTTTCGGATATACCGTATATCCGAAACATTCTGGTTAATAAATAAAGTCCTACATTGACCTGCTGAAATCATCATCATTGCCAGATATTTGAAGATGTTATCAAATTTTATGAAACGTCTTCGAAGATCCGTTATGACAATTTAGATCACATCTGCAGCATATACCGCGTGTACCAGAGAGGTGTCATATTTCATAGCACATACGATTCAGACCATCAAACTAAATAACTTACTAGGACTAGCATCGAAATCGCAAAAAAACCCCGCTTCATTCTGAGTTACTCATTTTCGCCACGGCATGGCGGCTCGCGATTTACCTAGCTATGAACGAATTAAAAGCGCTTCATTACCAACTCATAGGAAACGAGTAAAATTGGGAATTGAGAATAATAAAAATATATCTCAACATTTTGATAATTCCCGATATCAGCTCGAGTGCCTCTCGTTACATGTTGATTAAATTCCTTGGAAACGTTTTACTTTCGACTGTCGGCTACATACATTTTCAAGTACCTGTGTGCAATATTATTGCAGACAGGCACTGCTGATTGGTGCTTGAACAAGTTTCAGCAGCAGGATTAACGCTGCACGCGAGTGGGGCTTGCGAATTCGAAAACTATTAATTTTTGGTGGAATTGGCGTAGGTAATAATCTTTTTAACTTTAAACGCCTATAATAACATTATTTCGGTTTGTTGTGCGATTATATCAATTTCAGTTAGTGCATTTCGAGGACCGGGCTTATCAGTTACATTTACGTGGTTATTTAAATTCGGAACAATGTGATAAGTTTCGTCGTTGTCTCAGTTTGCGGTTGCTTATGTCTATAAAATATCTCGGGTTCCAACGAATGTCGGATGTGTGCGCTAGTTGTTGTGTAGAGTATTAGATAGGCAACGCCGGCGGCGGCACAGCTTTATAACAGTGATTGGAGTTCTTTTGTCTGCCGGCAGCTATCGCTGGCTGCGATTCACGCCACATTTCAAGCCCTAAGAAGTTTATTTGCCTTTCATTTCATAAAACTCTTTTTGGAAGCCTTTTTATTCTGGATATTCTATTTGTAGCCAAAATGTCTGTAGCTGCTGTCGAGCCACATGACTATAAGCACAATTGATCGGTTGTAGTTTGATGTCTTTAAACGTTAAGGGCGATAGGTAGAATTTTAAAACGTCCTGTAAATCAAAGTGTCCGGCGATCTAAACCTCCTATGCCATCCGCCCATCTCATTTGCATTAGGAACACTGTGAACTACCCACCAGACCGTCACTACTTAATGAAATGAACTCTTTTAGATTTCTCAAAACTTAAAAAAAAATTAAAACAAGTTCATGAATCGCATCTCAAAGCAAACTCTGTACTCACATTAAATTTTCCAAAGCGTAAATTGTGTAGGTACCTGACGGACACAATTTTAGCTCTCTAAAAAATTTAAACACCCGTACCCCTTGTTTCAGAAAAAAATAACATTAGAATTTCGCTTTGAGTCGTTCCTTCAGTGACTAAATATTGAGTCTGCAAACACAAATGAGCACGAATATCATATATCCGTGATATTCTGACGCTAAAATACCTCCCCATACCTCCCCAATTAAATGAATAACAAAATGTTGCAACGAATTGCATACGCTACGGTGAGTTCTCGAAACTCGGAGGCGGGCCGAAAAGCTTGTGCGGTGTGTGGGAGCGGGCGCGGGCGCGGGTGAGGGTAGTTGGGAAAGCAGCCATAACCATGCGCGCGCAGCCCCCTGTCATAGCTAAGCGCCTCCTCTCGCAGCTTGGACGCTACAAGTGTCCAGCAGTGTTGCACCAGTGCAGGCGGTCAAACGCACCCGGACCTCACCGAAGGTACACACCTCGCTTCTCGTGCGCTCGCCCGCCGCTGCCGACTTCGGCGTACTTCTATCTTCATAGCAGAATATCTGCTAAGTCTCGGTGCGTGACTTTTTACTAGTGAATTTTTAATTATTTTGTTAATTTAGTAACAGCGCTTTTCATTATACGTAAATATTGCATCAATTATTTGTGCAGTAGCTATTTGTTTAATTTTTTTTTATTTCTGTTTGCACTTTTTTTTTAGTAGGTCGCTGAACTTATTATTTAGTTTTTGTTTGCTTTAATCATTTGAATTCCCGAATATTGTCTTGTTACTTAAACCCGGAAATTTTATTCAAGTTATTTTGCTTCGATGTTGTAAAAATTTTGTTTAATAATACGTGTTCTCATTGTTACCGAGAACCGGTTCGCGTAAAATAAAAAAGACCTTCAGCATAATTCAAACGGAACTTTCAGTGCGCAATTAAATTATACCCGACAGAACGGAACTCGGCATTTCATCATAAGTTGAATTATTTCTGAAAGCAGTAAAATTGATGACTATCATGAAGCGAAGGATAGTTTCAATAAGATTTAAGTAATTTTGGAATCGTCAATCAAATATTCCGTGTACTTTGTCCTTTGTGACTACTCCAAAAAACTTTCAAACCAAGTACACAAAGCAACAATACAAGCTTTGTTGCCATTTCATTCTGTCTTCAGATTTTGATTGCAAAAAGAAAACGTTTTTTACGTGTCCATGCAGGGCGGGGAAAAGTTGATGCAATTTTTCCAACTTACCTATCAGATTAAATATAATCTTCTGTTTCTAACGTCATATTTATTCCATTTTCCTCAAAAACTTAGTTAAAGAGCGGATGAGTTTAGTGATACAAAAGATTTTATACAGACAAGATAAAACAAATATCTAGCACACATTTCCCGCCCTCGGGAAATCGAAGCAAAACTATTCAAATGGTTCAAGTTTATGTCGAACGCGCTAAAGGAAATATTTTTTAGATTGAGTTATGTATTGTGAGACGGAAATGTTTCTCGTCTCAATATTATCAGTATCAAGGCGACGATAGGTGTCTGAATTAGGGCCTAGGCAGAACTTGTTTATTCACAACAAGCAATGCCGCTGGTTTTCTTCGTTTAAAGTTAATCTTACGCAAAGAACTTAACTATCAGTTAACGAAAACTTCGTAAGTCAGGATAAGTTGTTCTTGTTTTTTTCTTGTTACAAAGAGACGGTTTTGAAAAATTTCAAGAAGTTTTTAAAATCCTGCAATCTGTTTCCCGTTTACAAATGACGTTTTAATTTTGTACTTAAATAATACATCAAGGACTAATAATAAACGATTAATCTACTTGGTGCACACTACATTTTAAAATATAGGAAAATCAGTACTTAAACTTTTTCAAACCGACCTGAGAGTGTGCAATGTGTTTACGGTTTGCAAATGGCATTTAGCTAATGTACTTGATGGTACCTACATCACGCCCTAATATAACAAATAACTTGTACAGGGAACTTTCTTAAACCAATCTTAAAATTAGCGGTTTCCGGCAAATGGCATCTAACTAACGTCGTAGATGGTATACACCACGCCAGTTAATAATAACCACGTCGAAGTTCTCTAGGTGTAGGTATGCCATACCGTTACTTAGCATTAATTACATGCAAAGTGCACTTCTTGATTAATACTAAAGTCTATTACGGCAGTCAGTGTCTACTGCTCACAGTTCAATTACAAGTTGGGAGTCAGAGCAAGGCAGATTTACACTTCGTTTTATTCAGGAAACGATCCTTGTCAGACGTACTACCTGCTTATTACCCTTGATTAACTATCACAGTCTTTTTTTATTTTTTTTATTTTTTAAGGATGGGAAATCATCAAATGACCCTCCCCACTCTGGGCGGAGCGGGAGGGAGTGTCAGACTCTTACTGACTAAAAACCATCCATGTTCCTTCCTCGCCTTTTACGTTCCGGGGCCGCGGTATCTCTTTCGAACAGGCCCGCAACCCCGGCAGAACTATCACAGTCTGACAAACTCAATTTGAAGGACTTACCCTCACAGTTTAGCTGTGTAGATGAAAGCGTAGGAATTTGCTGTAGATATAATTGGATTTATGCTCACGTTCATATTTGTTGTGTTTGCATTGCTCAGTTTGTTATCAGTATTTGAGTAGGTTTAAAATGTAATGATTGCTATGAAAGAATGCGTTCCTCTGTGCTTCAGTTGAAAGAAAACAGTAGAATACTGCAAATAGTATTGCGTACAGTTTTCAGTATTCCTCTTATTTTTTTCCCCTCCGTCCTCTTCGATCACAGACGAATAATTGCATAATGCATAAGCTGACGTTTTGAGAATGGGTTTATGATTCGGATGATGGTGCCGTCGGTATACCATACGTATTTTAGAAAAGGTGTGATTATTGGAATGAAACATGTCTGCTACTCAGTTCACGTAAACTGAAAACTGGTTAAAATGCTAATTATTAATTCGGCATAGTTGGCCAGTGCAGTAGTAGCATCAAATATAAAAATGTTGAAGTCCGGGCTCATTACCGCGGCCTCTTTCATATGTTTCTACACTCGCTCTTTGTAAGTCTCCGGGTCACCTGTATGCCGTATTCACGGAACGGGCCTATCGCTACAATGATCGTGAATTCGTGACATTCAACGTCAATTAGACAAACAGACCAAACACCAGCTCACGTAGATACGGAAAATAGCGTTTTACTATATTTCATTGTATCGCTTGCAAAAATCGTCGCTCTATTATTCTGCTTTGAAAGCCCTGCATATTTCCGAGCTGGACGTTTGACAACTATTGTATCGATGCGTTGACTATACGTACCTGTCGTTTGTCCTATTTCTTTTGTTTCTTCCGCATGTCAGCTCTTGATTCAGGAAACTATCGAGCCGTCGTCTCAAACGTCAGTTGATTCGTGGGTTCTGATTTATATCAGAACCCACAAAACAACTGACGTTTTTGAATAATGAGAAAACTGTTTAATTAAAGCAGGATTGGCTCGAAATTAACCCTCTTTTACAATCGCGTAACATGTGCAACAAGGAAGAATAACGAGATTGGATCGAGCTCGAGTTCTGTCAGTTTAATAGCGAGGTCTAGCTTCACAAAGGATTTACACGACAAATCGAGGTCGGAAAGCAGCTAATTTAATAAATTACTTGTCGTGTATACTTTCATTAGCCGCAGGATGTTCCCGTTCACATCGTTGTAAATGAATTACTTATATTACGTCGAGTGGCTTGCCTTTTACGTTTAATCCAAGCTCCGGTGCACTATCTTTGAAAGGTAATTTAGTTATGTGCAGACCTGCCTTTTCAATGAAAGTGTGTAAAATGAAAGATCTATTACAAATGATTGAAATCGAACTATTTGGAGCATTCATTATTTTCGTTTGAAGATAAAAACCTTTTACACTTCTTCCGATTGAATACGTAATTTAACCATTTTATGCCATTTGTGGCTCACGAGAACAGGGCTTTGTTACAGCAATTATTCAAATAGTCAAACGGTTTACAGTAGAATACGGAAGTAGGGAGTACACGGTATATAAACGCCGTGACGGGTAGCGGAGCTTTACTCCAAGTTGGTTTTATTTCAGTATTTTAGAGTCTGAAATGCAACATGACCAACTCCTGGTTCTACTTTTGTACCGAAGCAAATATTTTGCGTCCAATTTTACAAGCTTTGGAGTACGGAAATATATGACATTATTTTTTCTCGTATTTTATTCACTAACGAGCTCCGGGCATGTGAGTATCTCATAGGATTAAGTCTACTGTGCAATTTAAGCGGGACTGAAAGGATAGAAGCTTGAGTGTACTCCACAAGAGTCAAAGGACGAACAGAATAACAATAAGTGTGTAGGATTTTCGTGGAGCGCGACGTGAATGCTTTATGTAATTTAGGCAGCATTGTGACCAAGGTCGGCAGGCCATCTGGCACGTGGAGTGCGTTGACAAGTGCAACCTGCGTTCACACCTCACACACAAGCATTCATTAAGTACGGCAAACCAAACGCAATTTAATTACGAGAGCGCGTGCAACGCTTTCGTGCAAAATCAAAGAGAGATTCCGTTTCGGTCTGTGCCCTGTACCCTATCTACGGAGATAGTACTCTCCCAAGAATTTACTTCAAAACGCTCATTTCTCAGCAGGATGGTCAGACTCAATTCCGCGGCTTTCTTCAACTTCGTTTAACAATTCAAGGCCTTGAAGTAACACGAAGCAGAATGTATTTATTTTTATAATTTATTACTCTAGTGGCGTGTTAAGCCTTCTAGGTACCATTGGCCGGACTTTATATTGCCTTCATTATCCCGTACCCTTGGAGCGTGGCACTCGAGTAGTACCTAAGAACTGGTATAGAGTGTAAAGCGATGTTTTCTTAGAGGGTTTTTATATTTTTAACTGCCAGTTTTATTATAATAAAATGTCTTCGTGAGCTTGTAATGGTCACTTAATTGCGGTAATAATGTCAGGCGGCAGTCGGGCATTCATGAAATTGTGAAACGCCGCGCCGACACGCGACGTGACCAGCATGCCTCGCGTTTGCATTGAGCATGAGCATCCTTCCTATAGCAGACGCCACGGTTGCAATTCCAACCTTTCCTTAGCATGTGTTGTGCCCGGACTGCAAACCGCGCTATTGTTGTACACTCGTATAAAGAGTTGCGAACCTATTAAAGAACCTAATTCGTCTTTATTAGTCATGACGTTAGTAGCTCGATTGTGTGGCTAATTAGGAAAGTAATATCAATCTTAGTCACATTAGTAACATTTTTTGAACGCTGCGTCTGATATATTAGTCATAAAACGTAGGTTAATTACCGAGTAGAAGGGAACAAATTATAACTATTTGTTTCTAAGTTACAATTCCAAGCATAAACATATGAAATTGCGGGCGTTTCTCAGCAATGATAAATGAGTACGTATGTTTAGATAATACTCCTCAATAACATCATATTATGAGAAGTGCGGGCGGCGGTTTCGCCACAATTCTTGGCGCCACAACAGATCTATCGTATTTATCTCGATGAAGCTAGCGAGCGCTTGCCTTGACCGTGGTAAATTAATACTTTTCAGCGTCCGTCCCTCTATCTAGTGCTTCAAGTTATCGACGCATCAGCTGCAGAGGCTTCCGTTCAGATAATATATTCGTTCAAGCTCACAGCCTATTTCTTTGTAGGAAAGTAAACGTTTCTGCTATATTATGGTAATAGAAGCCATTGCATACAAATTGCAGACATTTCTTTTTTACAGGTCAGTGGATTATGAAACTTTGTGTACATTCTACAGTAGATCATTTACATGTACATGAGCAAATGATTTTTATGTCACGCTTTATAAATAGAATACTCAAAAACAAGATAGGTATTTAGTAGTAGCGATCGCAGTACTTGGATTTGTTTAATGAAAACATTAATCAGCCAAATGTGAGCTAGATTATTATAGCAACTATCTCTACGTAAAATTATTGGAGCATTGATGCAATTGGCTCTCAGTTGTGTTATCGTCATTACTGTCTAGTGAAATATAGCCATACCAACTTAGCTCTAATTTATGAACGGATGATTCCAATAATTCCTTGTTCGTCTATGATGCGATAATACGCTTATGCATTGGTAGGTATTTGATGCAATAACTCGTCATGAATGTTGATCAAGAGAACGTAATTATAACCACGTCCATTTTGAACGAATCGTAGTGCAGTTCGGGGTACCGCCCGCGTGCAAAGTGCCCAAATTCTCCAATATTACCAAGCTAACAAATTGACTGAAATTGATAATATCGTGATTTGTTTTCTTTTATTTACACGACGTATTCATGAACTTGTAAAAGAGCGAGAGGCACAGAAAGGCGGTCGGTCTGCGTGTAATGTTTGCTAAATGAGAGTAAGCCAAAGAAGTCAACAGGACATGAGTTGACACGACACAGTTCGTGATCGCGCCTCATTTCAATGTCTATAAAACGCGTCTCCCTCATATATTCAATGCCGAAATATCTGATGTCGTATGCATGGACACGTCCAAATGCTTCGTCAAACCGGCATTGAATGAAACAAGTGATCTTGCTTTTGGATTATCGTAAAACTGTTTTCGTGTATCGACTGTAGAGTGCGCGTAAATCACTTAGGCTATTTTTTCCATAGCGTTTAGAAACATCTAAAAATAGCAATTCACGTAGGTATGGCTTTTATGACGTAACTCTGCCGTGGGGCACCGGCGGACGGCATAGTCTGTTCTTGTTTAGATGTAAGAGCTGTAACCAAGAGGTTGTTCTATGAATCGATTAGTCTGAGCTGCCAGCGGTTTCAGGGTAACTGTTGTCACGAAGGCATAATGATCCAATAGGCGCGGGCGGCGGTCTCGACTCTAGTAAAGCTTTGTTTGAATTACGGCTATTTAGTCAACTGATCCCACACATTTGGGGAGCCGCAGGGGAGTTTACAAAATTATTATGGCATACAATTAACAAACCACCCCATTTACCTAAATGTAACGGCAACAAAATCACTTTTGATTGCCAAAATTAGAAAATGATCACCAAAATGGATCCCCATTTTATCGTGAAATTGGAACCAAATACTTTTTTTTTTAGTTAAAGTTCACCAGAAATTGAACTATTATGCTCTTGCATCCGAGTCGAGGGAGACCTACTTCTGAATGGTTTATAAAAAAATAACCACTAAGGGCATACCCTATATGGTTAGGCTTCTAACCTGGTCCATCCGTGTCGGAGTGCCCCAAGTGGGCCTAGGCAAAACTAGTTTGTCATCAAACACCTCATTAATATTTGGTGCTCAATTTACAGAATTTGGTGATCTATTGATATTTTAGGTGATAAATGTTAGTGGTCTGGTCACAAAGTTATTTTTGGTGGTCATTATATTATCCCCCAATTAATATTTTTCCGTGTGGTGCGTGCGACTGACAGCTGACAGGTTCAATCTGCGTTTTGCAAACAAAATCGCACTTTGATTACGTGGTGTTGTTGTTGTTGCAGCAGAAAATTAATTCCACTATATGAAAGTTAGAAATAGCTTTGAACTATGCCCGTAATAGACAAAACAGTATATCGGCACAAGGTCCCGGTTCAAGTTTCAGAATTTGTATGAACCGACATTGAACATTGCGCTAGATAGTTTTACCGACACCAACCGACCGACCGTGACTGAAACACGTTAGAAAATAGTGACTGGATCTGGCATAAATCAACATTTGCACTAAACCACTCACACATGTTGGAAAATCATTATCTTCTTGGCAAAGCGTTTAAAGGAACTTGTTTAAAGAGAGAAAAAAAAACGAACAACACACTGATACTTACTGATAATTTTGATGTGTTTTCTCTGCGGGCTTAATAAAGCTTTTTCTTTCTTTCTTTCTTTTAACAATCTGTAAAGGGCATAAATGTTGCGTCATGTTACTAACAATATATGAATCCGTATAAAACATAAGTTAGACGGCAAGCTTCAAGGTAGAACAATATCGTCTAAAAATACGCCTACACACCGCACTCAAGTTTCTGTTCCAACATTTTCGCTAAAGTACGGTTCAGTAATCAGAAATTGATAAGATTAATTAGAAATTATCCAATCAAGGCGAGCGCGTACCCAGAGTGTCGGCTGCTCTATTTGGGGCAGGCGACCTAGTGGCAGGTGATCGTCGACGTCTAAATAACCGGTATGATAGATTTGCGCGATGACGTTGCAGTTTTTTATTGATGACTTTGCTCTTTTATATTATCGAATTTCCCGTCGATGCCGACTGAAAGCTACGCCCATTAAATTATGCGCGACCACGGCCGCGGTACCTACCTGCCCTTATGCTAGAGTTTCATTGAAAGTTGTAGTATTCCTTTTTATTTTCTGTAAGTCTAGGCTGTGAACTGATTTATAAGGGCGCAGATTTATAAGGGCGCAGATTTAATCTTAATGATTCTTCATTTCAAGTAATAATAATTCAATAGAATTGTTAAAGTAGGTTTAAGGTTTTATTGAATCACACAGCAATTTCTGTTGCACTAACAATGAGCGCACTCCTTAAAACATTCAGATTTCAGGGAAAGTAAGTTCCTGAGATCCTGAATGGTGTCATGTGCAGATGCGCCGACTAGTTGTAAAGCAGTTGCTTACTCCTTGAGCAAATCCCGCGACTTTTGAAATAAGAAGTGTAGGTGTCTTTTGTCACAAGGCAATTTAAAACTTGAACTTTCAAGCAGTTCTGACTTTCCGGCTTCAACTCCTTACAGGGCAAAACTAATTGAATATTTACGTTCTATGGTAGCAAAACTATTTGACCGCTTTCTTGAACAGTAACAAATAAAAACAATCCTACCTAATGCCGAGTAAGAAATTAGTAATTCAAACAATACCGTTATAATAACTGAGAATAATAAAATGGCACCTAAATAATGAAGTAAAGCCGCTGCTATTATTTTTTCCGTCATACCCAATTATCCAAATGGAAATAATGTTTACCTTCGTTTCTAGGGGTTGTACCGGACGATGTTACTGTACCTACTCGGGGTTTATTATTAAACATCCACCTTGTGCCGTTTCTTTTATCCACAAAGTAAACCTGATTATTTCTATATTTTTCCCTAAATAAAATGTGAAAAAGTCCTGTGTCTCAGTATATCTACTCTCCTTTCGCTGCTATACTATAAGATATTTCTTTAGAAATAAGCTGATGAAATCTAAATAAATCTTTTAAAAGAAACTTTTATATGTTCCGTTATTCTTTTCTATGTTTATTGTACTTACACATAAACTGTTAGACAAATAAACTTGACATTTCAGAAATATTAATAAGAGCTAAGTTGAGATGTCAAATTATTGTAAACCACGGTGTATACTAATTTGACATCTCTACTTAGCGCTTATCTCGTACCGTGCTATTTATTTTCCACCTGGCTATCAGTTAACAGATGACAATTCTCTAATCTTAGTTTAGTTGGTAAACAAAACAAGTAAATGGCACGGCATCGGCACGACGACGAAGCTCAACAAAGCCGAACTTTTACTGTGTCCAAGTCCAGTGCTGAGTTGTAGCGTCTGTAACGTCTGTAAATCGTGCTCACGGAAGCAGTGACGCCCTTTGTTTCCACGACTCGTGGGCTATTTAAGTGCAGGAGCCGTCAGTTGTAACATGCAAATCATGCAAGTAAAAGTTATATTTGTCTCGTGTTGCAGAATGTGCAAACAGACAAATTGCGCCCGGAAACTCGGAGCTTCATTACCGAATCGCTTAATGAGTTTTACAAAGCTTTCGCTTGTATAGCAATCATGAAGTTAATTGCGGTTATGGATTATTTGAAGTTCCACTCGTACGGTTTTTCTGTTTCTATGTATTATTGAAGTTTGCAATTTTAGAATAGTCCTTTAATTTGGAATTTTAGCAGCCGGAGCAACAATGAAATAAATTATGTATTCGGCAAGACTTCTGAATATTCAGTAACTCTTAAAAACGCTAAACTGGCCGTGCCATGTGGTGCAGTGTTGGCAGTGCCGTCAGTTGTAGCTTTTAGGACTAGCATTTATCAAATGAAACATTATTAGTTTTGCGAGGCTCGACATCGGAGGCAAGAGCGGCCCCCGAACTGTATCTTTATCGCTGTGTCCGTGACATTTCCACGCCCTAAGCCTTCTGTCGCATCAAATACCATCCTTTACTCACTGATACAATAACCATGCCCGAATAGCAAACGTTCAATTAAGTCTAGACTCAAAATAAACCTGTATATAAATAGATAATTCTCTTCGAATTTACAAACCTATAATTTTAGTAAGTGGCTATTGGCATAACAAATAGTTAATTGTTGTTGGTGGTGACGAGCGCCTAGTTGCATGGCTTGCATATTTATTAGTATCAGGTGTTGGTAAACTAAAATTTCTCACCTGAATAATTTGTTAAGCACTCGGTGTTTTGACTGGAACAAATAGGTGCTATGACTTCTTTTAACCCTTTTTATACATCCGAACTGTTTAGCAGTATCTATTATAGGTACATTTTTATGTTACATAGTTGGGTGGGAGCGTGTCGTGGACGATGATAAAGGTTAGGAGGGTTTTAATATTCTCTTAATTTCTCTTTGTTAACATGCACTGACTTTTGGACTGCCTCATTTCCAATGTTTTCATTCAATACAAACAAATTTTGTAAAGACAAAATTTTATAAAGTACGTTTCGGAGATATAAGAGTACTACAGATTGAAGATAGAATCTGATCGCAAATATTTATTCGCTAACTTTTTCATACAATTATAAATCGAAATAAACTTATTTCATAATTTTTGACTCGACTGACGCTATTGCAATCGGAAAATCCTATAACTAAATAATTATAAATTCAGATAGCGTTTCTGAATTGTAACTTAGTAATATTGGAAAGAACCCGTATTTGTTATTTATTTATGGCCCCAGTTAATACAGGCTGCAGGCTGGTTAGTGGGCGTGCCTCCAATTGCTACGTCATGATGGCTCCTTCGAATAGAATTAATAATGCAACGACGCTGTATGTTTTGTGACACAATGATTGCTTGAGTGCCATAAATAGATGTTTCTGTACTTGTCCCCTTCCTTAGTAGAATCCCATTAAAATTGAATGGAATCGAATGACACATTCAATTTTACCGACTTTTAACGATGCTTCTTTTTATTTTAGATCGATTCTTGGTGCATTTTACCTATATGTTATTTTTAGTCAATTAGAGCAGATATTCAATTAAGTATCTCCATTATCATTATTACACACGTTCTTTCGCACGATTCTGTTAAACATAATGTTTCCTTTTTTAAATTAATCTTGGAATTTTAGTGCAACGAAAGTTGTTGATCAACCAGTAAGTAGGTACTTATAACTAAATAATGAGTTTAGCCTATCGCAAGAAGTCTAAACTTGACAACCTGCCGTCGGGCTAAAGTTTCTTATCGCGAACATTGATACAACTCGGTAGCTATGAATAATACTGAATACCTACTGGAGTTGTTAACCTGGGCTTGAGAAGCTTACGAAATGAACAGCTTTGAGGCCTACGTGAAATCAACGTTTAGCTTTTATTAAGAGTTAAGATGCGCTCAGTTATTTTCCTTCGATTGATTTTTATTTATATCTTGTGGAAAGTATTTCAATTTATAAACATGTACAGTTGCTGCCAGTCAAGATGACAATAACAGTCATTTGACCCACTTACATTCATTAAAGTGTATTACTTTGGAAACCAAAAAATGAGCCAGTTCAAGTTTTGAATCGTCGTCTATCGAAATCTTCAACACTTTTCCTAATGATTAACGATACATGGTTCATTTGTTTTGGTTCGTACTAAGAGATAATTAGGACTATTATTAGTAGGTACCATGATCAATTAACGGTTGTGTATAAGTTGTCAACAATGAACTAATGAATATTTTCTCTTTGTTCTAGCTTTCGCCATGGGCTGCTTCGTTAGCAAGGACAAGCTTACGAAAGAGGACATGGATTTTCTCAAGACGCATACCTCCTACGATGAGACCACCATCAAAGAATGGTACAAAGGATTTAAGGTAAAGCTATGAAACGACTTGGATACCTGCTTCACTCGCCATTTATTTCTGTTAATTGGTTCTACAAAACACTCCTACACACAAAACACCCATAGGACGTTTTTTTTCAGTACCCTTGTTGAAAAAAAATACAGCATTTGTCTGTTTAATTTGTAAGAATCTAAAATCCGATAATTTGTAAGAATATAAAATTATTAGTAACAGAGTGGTACAACGTCCTAGTAATCATAAAATTGGTTCAAAATCGAATATTAAGTAGCATATTTCCTACATCTTTCTCCGCTTTGTCCACTTTATTCCCAGATGAGTAGATAAAAATAGAAAATCTTTTAGAATTGGGAAACTAGTTGGGTCTACAATTTTTATATCGTGCACTATAAATGATTGCATCGGACTTCAAGTACTTACAAATCCCGGGAGTCGAGCTGGTTCGCTCTCTATTCTATTAAATTATATTTGAATGGTAACATGTAATAGTTGTTTGTATTGTCTTGATATATATTATGTGGAAATTCAGCTAAGCGGAAACGATTGGAAACTGCATCTTGGTTCGGCAAGTTTGCAGTTATTGTTCTGTTTACTGAGATAATAAAATTGAACTCAGTTCTTGAAATTCTACAAAATGATGAGATGGTATTGGAATGCATTTACTTCGGTCAAGGATGTGAGAGTTTATTGCTTCTCTTAAGCAATCCAAATCTTAATAAAATGAACCCCGGGTTCAACTAAACCGGTGTCGTTAGTTTGTCGTTGTGTGGTAATAGACTTCTCATCAACATAAAACATAATTTAAAATCTGTTTTTCCATAAAACCGTTTATGACTTATTTGCTAACTGAATAATATTTCGGTGGTTAGTTTTCTTTACTAGCATCAACAAATTATAATATTGTTTGTCTTGTGTTGTACTAAACAAAGCGTTTGCGACAATATTTAACTTATAAAGTACTTACGCTACAATAATCGAGCCAGCCATGTTTTTCACATTTAACCTGGTTGTTATATGGTTGCCTTTTAACGATGTAATATTTCTAGTTAACTGCAGCTTAAATGCAACGAGAATTATTTTTTATAAACGGTTTTGATGCAAGATATAGTCGCGACCTCGACTCCGAGAACACTGGAGTTAAACGATACTAAAGTTTTGGGATAACTTTTTCTTATTTTAATAAAATAGGTGGCTAAATGTTTTTTTTTGTAGGTGTGCTCAAGTTGTTTTACTCACGTTTCGGTTGACCCTATAAATATAACAGTATTATTTATCTTTACAAAAATAGTGGTGACACGTGTTAATTAGTCAATCATGGTAACACCGAGCCAACCCACCGCTGCGTACAGCGGCACAGCCACCTCTTTACATAAACAAACACGCAAACATCGGTGAATTGACATATTTGCATTAGCACGCGTAGTTACACGATCGTACCGACCGCGTTCGCCCCACATGCAATGTTTAGTTTAGGGCTGCGGTTCAAGCACATCTACATACTGCCCACACGCGTGAAACACATGATATATTTGTATTTTCTCTATCTATTCAAACAAAACACAAACCTTTTACTTTTGATTTCGTGCTAAGAGTTCCCTTTCCTGTCTTCCTACAGCAAGATTGCCCCAACGGCAGGCTGACTCCCGCTAAGTTCGTGGATATGTACAAGATGTTCTTCCCATCTGGCAATGCCGTCGAGTTCTGCGATCATGTATTCCGTACATTCGATATGGATAAGAACGGATACATTGACTTCAAGGTAACATTTTGGAATACAGGCTGTAAACGGACCCTTTGCGAAGCTGCTCACCAAGCACTCTGTACATCAAACTAAGTAACGTAAAATTATTGGTGGGAAAACTTTTTTGGGGTGAAAATCACGTTTGTTTTGAGTTTCGGCTTCGTTAAGGGTACTTTTACACCCATTAGTTGTAAAAACTGTGCGTTTCTCAATTTCAGAGAGCTCTCACATCACCATCATTTTTGGCTGAATAACAATTAGTCATTTGTTGCAACCCAGCAATGCGCAATTGCGAATGTACAACTTTATTCCTCGCGAGACTTCTTTTGCTTGCGCTTTTAATTCAAACTTCTTACTGTCAGCAGTAATCAGTATTTAAAATTCATCGAACATGAGACTACCTACCTCTTGTTTGTGCCCCGACTCGCGTGGTGTACCAAGAACTACTTTGTTGTAGGAGTTTCTGCAGGCCATCCACGTCACCTCAAGTGGGACGCCGGAAGAGAAGCTGAAGTGGGCGTTCCGCATGTATGATGTCGATGGCAACGGTGTCATCGACATTCAAGAGATGACGAAAATCGTGCAGGTTTGTTACATATCTAACATTTTGCAGATCAATACAGAGCAATGCCCTTTCGAAAGCGAGCGTCGCCATTTACAGATTCGGGGATGATAATTAATTCCGCTGCTTTCGAAGCACATTGCTATGTGATCTCATAACAAGTTTTCAGCTATTGAATGTTCCCGGAGCATGATTAGAAACAGTCTTATCGATGAGTCATGCCAGAAATTTTTACGTTTCACAGCATCTATATTTTTATCTGAGAAGCAGCTTTGTTTAGTCTCAGGTGTACGTATTTTATAGTAATTGTTATACCGGTTTTATGAACATAAAGCTTTAACAGATGAGCGGTTCTACACCTGGTCCGACTAATACATTGGGTGCAATACGATCAATCGTAGTGCGACGATACGCTATAATTTGATTTGTTTGAAACAATATGCCGAACAACTCCATTGACAGACATTAATTACAAAGCACATACGATGCGTCGGTATTGTTATGTTCGCGCGCCAGTAGTTATTGTCTGCAAAATTACATGCCGTTGAACGTCAATATAGAATTTCAATGAAACAAAATTAGTTAGGTTTCGTCGGTAGCAGGAACCAACATTTTTTTGAAGGCGCGCTTTAGAGGTCAAACTCTATGGCTCGCTTTCACCACAGATCATTAAATGCGTTTAATGCCAACCATATTTTAAACATCTACATATTTCTGTCTTCGAATGATTGACAGGAAGAGAAGGATGATTTGGAATTGGTTTAGCGCTAAAAGCATTTAGTTATTTGAGATGCAATCCGGGCTAAGGATTCAAACTCAATATCGTTGACTAGACAGTAGCATTGAGACTAGACAGGCATACCTGCCAACCGCGATTTTAGATAAAGTGACCAGCATAATTTCCAAGTGAGTTGATGGATAACGTCCGTCCTATAAAAAAAAACCCTTTTTAATTTGAATTTAAATGTCATGTTAGTAACATTTCACTGTATGAGAAACAGCCACTTTAATTAATATGTTTATATTAAGCTGAAAGCTCCACGGTAACCCGCGAAATTTAAATTTTCTCACGTTTTTGCTATTTTCAGGCCAGTGCTGTTGTATGTTGATGAAAATATGTTTCGCGGCTGTAACACGTATGTAGTCATTTAAATCATCAATACAACCCTCTAAGTTCATGAAACTCGATCGAATGATTATCATGAAAAAAAAAAATGGTTGTCTGTAAAATCGCTTTACGGACGATAATTTTACGTGATGTCGTAATTTTTCATCCCCATATGGATTGAAATTCTAACAACACCGTTACGTTAGCTTCCAACCATAAGTCCAGATAATAAATGTTGTGATTTTACTTCATAAGTTAAGGGCTTTCCATATACAACTTCATCCCCTTTTTTAATCCTTTGTGGGTGGAATTATCAAAAAAACTGAGACACGTATAAATTAATGCGAGGTTTTCTTTTCGAGAATTAAAAAACAAAACATAGTTTCCAAGAATCCTGTAGATGGCGTTGAAATGACTACGTTACTAGGTGCCAAAGCCGAAACGCTTGAAAAACTAACATTCCATCACGTTAAATACGCTCATTGATTGACACCTTCGTTTGCATAAGTATCCGAATATAACCAATACATCCAAGTGAAATGTTGTGACATTCTGTTCTTTCCAGTAACTTACTGAGATCAGCGCCATCTATCCAGCAACTAGGGAATAGTTGAAAAAGAAAAATTCCTAGCCAGCAAAAAAAAGGAAATCATCAGCTTAAAAACAACATTTTAAGATCCTAACTTAACGTTACGTACTTTCATACAAACGTTCATGCCCTATTTAAGTTCTTTAAGGGTTGAGTTTTGATAAATCCTTCCTTATTTCTTGTTTACATTATAAAAAGAATCACTGTGCAAAATGTCCAAGGGCTTGGGCTGGGTGTTGATGGCCGGATTTGAACGGTGTGACACTTTTTCGTACGTGAAGCCGGTGTTCATCAATAAATAAGACATTATCACTTCAAAAGTGTAACTACATACGTATTACAGCCGCGAATCACATTTTAATCAACATACAACGTGACACAGACCTGCAAATTAAAAAAAAAAACGTAAGAATGTTTGTATTTCGCATGCTAGGCGCTTGCCATGATGGATACTGCCGATTGCAGAACTACCACAATAATAATATCATAATCATCGTAATATCATCAATATATTGACAGGAATGTTCTTTTCCCCAAACTCGTAACGTCCAGCGCAGTCGTAACCTTTACTTAACTTGCTTTTATGGGACGGAAGATTAGGACGGAAACACTTTGAGCAACACCCGGGAATTAGCACTACGAGAGAACTTTGAGATAATTATGTTATCGGAGTCACAGTGTCGTAGCTGGAACATCAGTAACTCAGTTAATCGTGCGACGTCCAAGATGGACACGTTACACTTGGAACTGTTAATGCAAGTAGGAGTAATACCCGGGCGGCAGACACGCTTCTACTCGCTTTTGAGCACGAAACGACGAATACATTAACAATAATACAATAATAATACACCCACTACGGTGTGTGGTATCCGAACCCGTCTTTTACCTTACAATAAAGATAGAATAAAGAAATCAGTGGAATTATATCGATGACATTATTGTCTTGCTCAATTAAATGCCATCCAATAGACTATCATTATTGTGCTCTTTCTTTGACGTAATGAAAGCATAATTGTACAATTGCAAGCAAAAGAACGGTCCCCTATATAATTACTGTCGATTTTAGCATTAGCTGGCAAGACTGAGGGTTCATACAGTATTCTGTAAATTGTCGTGTCATACCTATAAGTGCTGAACGATGGCATTGCATGAGAATTACAACCCCTGGCATTATTCGTCAGCCCTATTTTTTAAATTCTTGTCGTTGGACTGTGCGCAAATTATGAATTCATGCATTTTAGTATTCCGTTTTCTAGTATAGAGTTCAGTAGTTCTTTGTAGCTGACTTTTTTCAACTTTGATACGCTAGCATCTCTAGAGATGCCCCCCGAGAAACCCTAGGGTTTACAGTAGATAGTTACGGTTTCACCTAATGACTCATCACTGCAGACTTAATTTCGTAATAAGCAGTAATAAAACGAATCCTAGATATTACTCGTATTACCCGATCGTTTAACGGATACACTTGTATCTGGCACTTGTACTAGTCGACCCGTGTACAAAGTGTACTTCCAATTTGTTGTCATTTTGCTAGCGGTTGACTTGACAACAAAGGAAAAACAGGGACGTCCAGCCAAACATGTGAAACGTTTTGGCTGGACGTCCGTCTTTATATTCAGCAAGTCCGATTCGGAAGCGGTCGCTCACTATATTTCAACCCGAACGAAAATATGAAGAACTCAACCTTAAAATCATACCGGTCTTTCTTCAGTTACATCGAATTTTCACGATCTGTTGCGGCTTGAGCCTCGACTTTTTACGTATTACTGGATCACAGCTCGGCTCACCTTCAAAAAGTTTCATGCTTTAATGCTTTTTTAATTATTTGACTCTAAGCAAGAATTTAACTAGTGTTTTGAAACCTACACTAAAAGGGTAGGTAGGTTTTAAAATCCTGTTTACTTTTATTATTCTAGAGCAGTGTCAGTCGGATGCAATACTGTCTAGGTTCTAAAGTGAAACGGTACAACAAATGGAAAACCGGACCTTAATAGGCACGAGACGTCACGACGCGGACAGTCTAAATTGGTTAAGATAAATCGGACGCTGCGCCGGGTGATATTGACCGGTCAGGTACCGTAACCGGGGATAAACGTAACTCTAAACTAATTACCTAGGTAGGAATTGGAACGGCATGGGATGAACATTAAACATTCAGTTAGGTAATGCAATTTTAGGCGCAGGCAGCGACCTAAAAAATTTGATGATATTCTCAAGCGGACTTGAGATGGAGTGATTGTATATTTTCATTTTGTGTAGACAAGCGGAAACCTAGACTTAGATTTATTGTGACTGTACTTAATTAAATTTAATTTTTGCTCTGGGAACATCAAAGCTATTCCTGGCCAGCTTCTAATGTTTGTACATTTTGCTGTTTTGCCCCTTTTCAGGCCATCTATGATATGCTCGGAGCTTGCTCAAGCAACCGACCAGCTGATTCCGCCGAAGAGCGCGCCAAGAACATCTTCGCTAAGATGGATGAGAATAACGACGGTCAACTGACGCAGGATGAGTTCCTCAAGGGCTGCCTGCAGGACGAGGAGCTCTCGAAAATGCTGGCGCCTTAAATTGGCGATAAGCTTCTTTTAACCCTGCGGTCCGTTCTCACATACCCACCCCATTGTACCTATGCCTCTCGATAACCCGACGGCGTCGTCTTGTCCTAACTACTAACTGACTAATTAATAAACGCTCGGTCAAGCATTCGGTCATTAACATACATTCTCACTGTAAATATATTTTCGAAAATTAAATCTCACTCGCGCATTTCAGTAGTTTCAATTAATTCTGTACAAATTTTTCCTATCAAAAGCGAACATTTTAACATTTGGAGAAATTTTAATCGTTGCGGTGTAAGTGGAGGTAGTAAAACCGGGTCAGCTTTTATCATCGAGTCGGATCTAACACGGTAAACGGTGCGGTTGTGTGGTGTTGCTGTCGTGTTGACATGACATGAGTACGTAGCATGTGTCTGTGTAACCCACATTGTGTTTGCGCATACCGCCGCGTCTACTGCAGCCGCCGAAGGTTCACTAACATCTGCTCAATGCTGATAAAGAATCAGTAAACGTTGTAACCCGCCGAGTAAACACACCAATCTGTCGATTGCACCCGCGTGTGATCTGTTCTCTTCATTCGACAACCAGCTAAAAACAGATCCGTACCAACAATGTATCCTGGCTTTTGTTTCTCGGCTAGGTGGCTCGGCCGAAGTATTTTGGGCCCGACACCTTTCGGCGCGGACGTGCGCTCCACAATTTGATTTCCCACGACACATGTGAATTTTGTCGATTGTAAAAAAAAAGTATTGTAAAATTTAAGCTATTATTGATGTAACGAAATTGACGTCAATAAATAAATCCTCTAGTTAAAAATTGTCCATTCCTAACGATAATGTATGAATGATAAATAATGTATGTGGAATTTGTCGCTGTCGGATTGTCCACTTCGCTAATAGTATAAGATTGTGTCCGAACCCATCCACTTCGTAGTGTCTATGACTATCCTATGTGACTCTCGGTCTATCTGGTTCAACGCTATATTCAATCCGAAGTCGGATTACTATAATACTGCACAGAATAAATCTTAAATTCTAATATTAAGGAAAACTTAGTGTAGCTATGTATGTACAGAATCGGTCAGATTGGATGAACAAATAGGTAGATACTCTGGTACTGTGGTACGCTGATACCTGCACGTGCGCTAACAAACTCGTCGCGCTTCACGACGCGACGCGGTATTACTATCACAAACGACACTAACAATCTGATCATTTCTGTCAGCGTTAAGTTCCATTTATGTAAGTTAAAATAACCGTAATATTGTACACGAATAAACTTAATATTATCGTTTCTAGTATCGGTGTTGTTTATTATTGGTGTATTCGTAAATTCGTCAGGATCTTACCGACCCGGCTCCTCCGGCCGGGACCGCTTCTTTCTACCCTTATACTTTTAACTTGTTTCAACGCTTCGGTATTCTATTCTATTCGTGATACTATCCGTCGATTATACTACATCTAACATCACCTACCCACTATTTCTAATTGGAGTAATTATATGTAAATCCCAGTAAGCTTTTCCACTACTGTGCCTTCTAGTTCCCCGTTGTAAATAGTTTACCGATTCAGCATTATTTATTTAACCTACCATCTAAGTTTGGTTGTCCCCATCAATTTTGCCAAAGGTGGTCAAAACTTTGGATCTTTAACTTAAACCAAATTTTAGTGTGCCCTAGTCCTACATTTCGTGTTATAGTTAATTTTAGCATTCTTATTATGTTTCGTCGCAATCTTCACCAATAGCCACTGGCCGTTCATAGTCGAAAGGGTCGCGATATTATTAATTAATTTAAATTATGTTAATGTTAAGCTGTGTTGTTTTCTCAATTAGCTTTCAGTGCATACATGTAGGATTATTAAAGTACTTGTAAGGCAAGACGCACATTGACTTAGCCAGGCCAATCGCATTCGTTGGCTTGAAACACACGCACATTACAATGGACATACGACATTACGATGCACAATATTCTTTTAGTAAGAAAGTACTGAATACAACAAACTCAGTCTCCAATACAACTACAAATGACACTCCACATTAACACTCGTAATCTTGTGGCGCAGGCTTGTGTCAGTTTGGTCTGCATAAATAAAATCAGCAGCTTTGCGATCGCAATCACGACATCTCTGTCATTGGAGATCATTATAACACAATATTAATAAAATTAAATAACAAAACAGTATATTTTATAAATTGTTGCAGTTCAACATTTTTTCAATCACCTGTTAAAAATTCATAAACAGAGACCGAGGCCGCTAGTAATGTTTCAAAATAAATTTATATTAAGTACTTAATAAATAATGTGCACTGGAAGCCAACCCCTTGCATTAATTTGTTTTTAAGACATTCCATGTTATAACGCATTGCAGTTGAGTATAGTCATTTAAGTGTTTATTTATTTTAAGTGTACGATTATTTCACGTATGTATTGTATTTTGGTGCTTTTAAGAATTTATTGTAAATTAAAGGTAATTTATTTTGTTATTCACTATTTCAGTTCAGTTGAATTGTATTCATTTAGTTATTAAAACTACCCGTCCGGTGACAATCATCGGACGAATAAATTGTAATATTATTATAATGCAATTCTCCTGGTTGCCACGACTAAGTACGTCACATTAGTAGAACTGTGTAAAAACGATCATAAATCGACTGAATTTTATAAAAAAAAAAAACAAAAAGAGGGATCAATAATTCTCATCTCGGACCTGAAGACAGCTTCAGACAGGGTGTTGTGTGACATATCAGAAAAAGGATTTTCGATTGGAAATAGAAAAAATTAAAATAACATTAAATTAAATTAAAAAAACAATTTTGTAAAAAAATTCGCCCTAGGCGTAACATACTATGTCTAACTAGCAAGAAATTGCTGAGTTACGACTTCAACAATACCCGTGTACATATCTCATACAGAACAAGGACAAATACAACTTCATCGTAGTCAATTATAATATTTATGATAAATTTGTTGATTGACAAAGTTTATTATTACGCGACCCAGGCCTACTAGTCAGTTGCTAGATCTTCGTAATTACGTTAAGTTAGGCTTCGCCGCTTAACTGGCACTCTCTACAACTAACTTTTTGTCCAAACCTTGAATTCAATCTATTTGACTTGATCACTTCACTTTGAAAGAAAGCTTAATGTATGCACTAACGCACCACGTATAGTAACTTTTATCAGATTTTTAAATCTCAAATATAGAGTCGTAAAGTCAATGTGAATTAAATTATGTTCGCTTGTGGTTTCAGTTTTAACATTTAGTGCCATGTATTTATCATGATATTTAAAATCTAGGGCGAAAATTGGCAAGTAATGGCGCGCCACTGGCGGCTTGCTATTCTTTTGAAATCTCGTAATGAGTAGGTTCGTTCTCTTTGCGCATAATCGCCCATTTTTATACTTAAATATTGGTTAGGACATAAGTGAATACTTTCTTCTTGGTCTCAAAAATGAAATCTCAATCTGTGAAGCTAAGGAACTGCTCTGTTCTGACCAAGCGTGGCATTTTACATAGTTAACCTATAAAATTAACTTGTGATTTGTATATTTAGCTGAAATTACAATGAATGAATGTTAAGTAGGAATCTTTAGCCTATTTTATTCATTTTATATAATATTATTATAACGGTAATTAAAAATGTTAAAAACATTAATATTTCATGTAATGAGTGTTAAGTTAAGTGTTTACCTTAGTTTTGGGAAATGTCTTGCCTCTCCGCATTTATTTATTACCATCAAGTCCTCGTGTAAAGGGAATGAGTTCACCACACAGTACCACTACTACAAACATCTAATGGGAAAAGGCATCTCTCATTTCTTATAATGTTACATAAACTAACAGAGTGGTTACCTTTGATTTAATCTATTTATTATATGTAAACGTACTCTTAGTAGTAAGCTTCAATCACAACTTGTTGGCTCACGCCATTATTTTTTCTATAATACATGTACTTAGTATAGTATTTAATTATTTAAGATATTATTGTAACTAGCTGCGATAGACGCACAAATCAGATACTTAGATAATTTTCCAAAAATGCAGATTCATAATATTAAACGTAAGAAAATTAATTAACATTTAGTTTGTATTGTATACCATTTATGGAAATTCGAGCAGGTTGGAACCTATGTTGGTAGGAGTCTTGACAAAACTGTAACTAAGCGGTGGCGACACGCGGTGGATAGTCGCGCGAAGTATATAAGTGTGTAACATCGAACTGATAGGTAGACGTTGCTAGAACTTGATAGATTCACTTCTCATTCAGACGAACCAAGTACTTTCCAGATAGCTACTGTGTGGACCCCGCTTTACTTCTTGAACTCTGAGTAAAGTATTTACAGGCGTAGTGTAATCTTCATTTACCTATATTCAAACTTGAGGCTTCGTAATTATTTGATTGTGTAAAGTCGCTTCAGGCGATATTTATTACATTCATTCGGCATTATGTACCTAATTAGATAAAAGTATGCACAATGTGTCCCATTTAAATTTTGTTGTATTTCTAAGAATACATAGTTATTATGAATTCACATTTTGCCTATTCATATGTATAAATTAAAATACAAGATAAAAACCAATAGTTCATAATTATTTGTCTCATTATTGTAGTGTACGCGACAACATAGTTTAATTAATTAGTCATTAATATCAATAATCATGTACTCAGTCTCTCCTTTATTGTAATTGGGGTATTTGTGGGAACTTAGCGATTCATATGAATAAAACTACTGTTAGAAAACATCTTACTTAATTTCATCACCCAATTTTAATTTGCTTTTTGTTACGTTTTTAAATGGACGGTGTGAATTGACTGGGTGCGAGCCATATTTTCTTGACGTAACCAATTTTATTAGATGTTGCCACTAAAATCCACAGTTTAAGACCGTTGTCCTATTAACATTGCCCCAGTTCAAATTAAGAGCCCTTTTACAGTCCACTAGCGCCGCCAATCGAAAAAATGTCATAACTCGTAAATAGAATCAAAAATACAAAATATGTTTTATTATTATTGTGGAAAAGGCAATAACGTAATTGTATAACACCTTATTAACACTTGAAATATAGCTGTTTAGCTAAATCGTGCATTCAAAACATAAACGGCCGTTTTTGTTACAAATGCACGATTTAGCTAAACAGCTATATTTCAAGTGGTGACAATGTGTTATAAAATTACGTTATTGCCTTTTCTACAGTAATAATAGACCACATTTTGTATTTTTGATTCTATTTACGAGTTATGACATTTTTTCGATTGGCGGCGCTAGTGGACTGTAAGAGGGCTCTTAATGACACCATCCATCCCTTCCATTATGCCTCCTGAACGAAAATGCGCGAAAGGTTCAATACCGACCAGACACATTAGTATTGAACTCTGCGCTACCGCTTACCGCTCTGCCGAATGTGGCATGATAAATGATCGAAACACGAAACTACAGCACTGCCAGCTTCCTAAAAAGTACAGTTATATCGTCAATATTCCTGAACTTTCTCATTTTCCACTATACGGGGTGTAAACGAACCCTGAACGAAGCCTTCAACCAACCCTAACTGAACATCAAACTAAGTAACTCTATGGAAAATGATTGAAAACGAAACGACTTATTTTGAGGTGAAAACGAACACGTTTTTATACCCGTTTTTTTTGTTTGTATTTAAAGTAAAGTCGGAAGTTTGCCCCCAATATCTCGGTAACTACCAAGTTCCCAGGTATGGACTAGAACAAAATATCATAACCTTTCCTTTTGGCATGATCGTAGCCGTAAAAAATGATCACAATGACGGGCAGCACAAGTGCCTTTCGGTTTCGTTAGACGTTCTCTTACACCCCGTGCAAAAAAATCAAAACAGTTCACGTGGCGAAAACTAAAAGAGGAAAACTAAACAAAAATAACAGACACAGCCAATACACCTACACAAGTCTAAAAATACCTTCAACAAATATATCAGATAAATTTCTGTAAATGACGCAGGCTCAGTGCAACTGGCACTCTCCCTCACCCATCCTCCCCTCCGCCCCGCCCCCTTCAATTTCTCTTTTAATGAAAACGTCATAGGTTAAAGCCTATGTGCGGTTACAAATGCACACAAACAACGAAAACAAACACACTATCATTACCTATCTATAAGCACATCGTTGCGTTCGTGCTGAAACGAGATGCAGCAAAAACTAAACCTTTTCAATTTTTTCTGTTTTTTTCCTAGAATTCCTCTTTCCACGGATCCACCCACCTCCCTGTTGATGAATGTGTGCGTTTATTTTAAAAAATAAACAGCAAAAATCTTTATACATTTTCCGTGATATTTTTCGTGGAATCCTGTGAGCTTAAAAATAAACACAAACAACAGTGAATCCACTACAACATCATTGGTTATTAAATTCGCAGTAACTGGACGTTTGAATATTTTCTCTGACTTTTCCTGGAATTCCTCATCCCACCGACCCTTCCACAACCCCTTTTTATGTATGTGTGCTGTTAAAAATGTAACAAAATATAGTGCGCAGACTAAGACTTCCCTGATAACCATAGTAACGGGTGGTGGGATTTATCATTAAGAGGAATTGGCGCAAGCGCAGTGCTACCGCCCATTCAAAGCTATGCTCCTCCTTCCAATTACGTGCATTCGAAAGATACTTGATTGGCTATCGGATTGTAACTATTCTGGCACTCATAAATACGCCCCTGTGTTGACCACTACGCCCCACTGACATCTAGGTATTTCACCCACCACCACCTCGCAGACTCGACTCCCTCCTCCGCCTACGTTTATACAACTACCCACCTGCAGTAGGTGCACACATACAAAATTAGCGTACGCAATGAAACGTGCAATATTCGGAGCTTTTTGACGCGCTCTCCAATGGAAATGTTCCCAGAAACACTGACTGGGTTTCGCGGTTGGGTTTTTTTTGTAGGTTCTTGGTTCAGGACTGGTACATGATTTTCACTGATAAATTAAACTATAGTGTCGTGCACATTCGCCATGATATGAATTTCTTATTTTTTTATTTTGGCTTTTGATTCATTGCTCCAAAGTACCTTTAATAGCGTTATTGCGAAGGCTCCATAAGGTCAGATTTTTCTCTTTTGACTTTGTTGATTTTATTTGCAAAGGTTATATTTATTAATAAGTGAAGTCTTTTTTTATAGAACGTTGAGAGTTGTAGTTTATTTTCGCCCCAGCTTAACCTTTGTAAATAAAGTTATGATCGTATCTAGATTTTACTATTTGATATCTTATTCAACATTTTCTTATACTTGTAAGAAAACTGCAGCAGACTTTTACAGATAACGTATTATGAACCTTATCATCACCCTATTCAGATTTTTCGCATTATTTGTAAAAGAAAAATGTTAACCTCTAAATATAAAGAGTGATACCGCGTTTTATCATGAAAATAGCTTAGAGGTTGAGCTAATCCCAAGATAAATAAAACAAACTCTTTGGATTAGTGATCATTTAACAAGCCTCGTTAGTGTGAGGCGTGAGGAATTCCCTGGTCGGGGCAAGTGTTATTGGTTTGTTCCATCAGGAATTTGTCAGTACCTATCAGCTATAGAGTCTAGCTATTTGTGCCCAATTGATGGCAGCAGGCGCCAGGCTCATCCTGTATTAGGTACTCCTCAGCCTAAACGTTCGCGGATTACAGACAAGTTGTTATGTTATGTTTAAACTAAAGCGTGCGCCAATTTTCTAACAAAACATGTTATCCGTTCATCGCGGCAAGCATTTTGTTGAGAGGCCACGCCCCCTTTATGTTACAAACGATGTTTTGTAATACCATCGATCTAAACTTGTGATCTTTTCCAACAACAATTTTGATGCAATTTATCTGGAGATCACAGACTTACCTACGAATATTCTGCTGAAATCTGTTTGTCTCAGATCACACTTCTACTTTACTCTTCACTTCAACTTTTTTCGTTTGCATTTGGCTCCTGCTTTATTTTGATGCCGTCTTTCTTTATCTTCAACCATATCATTCCGAGCCTTGCAAAACGCATTCATTGTCTTTTAGATAGGTATACTGTGTGCGTGTGTCAGTTAGCACACACACAATGCAACATAAATTGTTTTTATTTTCCAATTCTGCTCGATGGTAACCCACATAACTATACCTCAGTTGGACCTTCAAGGGAAGGGTTCTCAAGATTAACAAAACGACCTTATCTGTAATAACTAGCAGTTTTCTTTCAACATTTATATGATAACAAGTTTTTAATTTTCAGCTGTCTCTATATACTTATTATGTTTTAGGGCACAAGATTACGACTACTAACTAAAAGAAAGCAGGTTGTGTAATATTTTAACGTCCTTTCCGAAATATAAGCCGACAGTAAACATGGGCAAACAAAATAGTAAATTAAAGCCAGAGGTGTTGGAGGATCTGAAGCAGAACACCGAGTTCTCAGGTACATATACTTAGGTTACAAATTGCTGCTATGTTAATGACAATTTCATTACGCTAGCGCCTTTATTTCATAGCAGTAAGGACAAATTTCGTAGTCAAGTGTAAAATATTTGATGGCCAAATGTGGATATTCTTTTAAATAATTAGAGTAACCTATTTATCAATAGTTGTTTTTTGTGAATTGAAAATTAACTATGTGCCTCGTAAGCGCGGTTTTAGACCAGATTATAAAAAAAATTGGCATGAATAAGCACGTTTGGAAATTTGCACGCGCAACTCTTACATACCTTGACGACAGGTGTGTGTGAAGTGCAAAATGCGCGCACGTGTTATCGCGTAACCTAATACGAGCTTACGCGCTACAAAATACGCTTGTCTCTGACACCGCTCAAATCTCTTACATTTATTTAATAACATTCCAGACGCCGAGATACAAGAATGGTACAAAGGTTTTCTAAAAGATTGCCCCAGCGGACATTTGTCTGTTGAAGAGTTCAAGAAAATATACGGAAACTTCTTTCCGTATGGCGATGCCAGCAAGGTAATTTCACAATTAAGATTTTTTAAACTCACATTATTTTTATTTCATGATATCATAAACACTGAAGTATTATTATGAATTATATTTATTCATTTATTTGTATTATGTGCAACGAGAGCAGATCGTGGTGTTCTGCCTCACTACTAAAGAACAATCATCGAAATAAACTCAGCAGTAGGTCCCTTGAATCCAGTCATACAGTGTAAACAACCTCATCACGAAGCCGAAATCAACCAAGCATTCTGTACATCAAACTAAGTAACGTTACGCAAATATTATTGCAGGGAAACGACTATTTTTTTTGGGGTGAGAAGAACTCAATGTAACGCAATCAAAACATTGTGCTGATGGAAGGATTGAATAATACGGGGATCGTAGAGGTGTTACAAGTAAAAAACTTACAATAAAAGCTTGTATTTACAAAAATATTGACAAAAACTTTGTCCCCCAATATCTCCGTAATTAGAAGGTTTGGTGCAGAAAAAGAAAATAATTGTTCTGCAACATAAAAATGATCGCAATGACAAGGAGAATAAGTGCCTTGCGGCGTCGTGAAGAGGTGTTTTACACCCTTTATCGAGTATTGCTACATTACAAGAACCATCTATTTGTCATCATGGCGTCTCATCATAATTATATTATCATTGTCAATGTTACAGTTCGCGGAGCACGTGTTCCGGACATTCGACGCGAACGGCGACGGCACGATAGACTTCCGGGAGTTCCTCTGCGCGCTCAGCGTCACGTCGCGCGGCAAGCTCGAACAGAAGCTCAAGTGGGCCTTCTCCATGTACGACCTCGACGGCAACGGATACATTTCGCGGCAAGAAATGCTCGAAATTGTCACCGTGAGTTTACTTTCTCTCTATAAGTGTAGTTTTCAATATCCTTTTCCGTTTCAATATCCAGTGCTACCTAAATGAGTGACGTTTCAGTATTCAGTGGGAAATTCGCTAAAAATAACAATGATTGATTTTCTTTTTGTGGTTTTTTTTATTTGATGATTTTGTTCTTTTTTTTTGGTTTGATTTGATGCTGATTATTTTTATATTTTTTATCCTGGGCGGGCTAATAAATGCATTTCCTTTCTTTCTTTGGTCAAGCATAACATATTCCATAAAAATTAAAGTAAAATAAATTAGGGTTCACAATAGCAAATAAAAATTTGCTATTGTGAACCCTATTTTGCGAAAACTTTTGAAAAGCCATATTGATTGTCATCAATAACTAATGTGACAGTAAAGTTTAATTAGGTATTATCAGTAGCAGCCGCAGTTAGGATTTTTGCCCGGTTTATATCGGTCAATAGGCTCGCCTTTCACACTTAACCGCTTTTTTAAATTATTGTACCCGTTCGCAAGTTTTATGCACAGAAAACCTTGTCATTGATCACTAGGTTATCTCGAGGTTGACGTTACTTCTGCTGATTTGATAAATAGAAGCACATGACGTTACAAGATATCGCCTTCATGGGACCATAATGGCCTAACTTCGAAGCGTCGTACTAACTATGTTGCATTTACGATTTCAGGCAATTTACAAAATGGTCGGGTCCGTGATGAAGATGCCCGAGGACGAGTCGACGCCAGAGAAGCGAACCGACAAAATATTCCGACAAATGGACAGGAACAAAGACGGGAAGCTTTCCCTCGAGGAGTTCATAGAGGGCGCTAAGAGCGACCCGTCTATCGTACGGCTGCTGCAGTGCGACCCGCAATCACAATGATACCTTAAATATTAAATCTATTAGTACTCAATGAGTACCACTCAGTTTATCCACACTTATATAAAACTGTTGTAAAATATCACCCTTATTACAATGCTTGTAAGAGCTAGTGCGCGTCGTAAAGCGTTGGTTACACATTAAATCGGTTTGTTGTCCTGTTGCTTGGCTGTTCACTACATTTTCGCCGTAATCGCGGATTTCCATAAATATAGTATGATTAGGATTCGTAAAAATTATATGTATAGATTTAAACGTGATTCTGGTTCACTTGTAACAATATGATAATAAACCTGACGATCCGATTGCTTCGATGAAGTTGGGGATGGGTACTTATGACAGAGTTCCTCAATAACCCAATACATGGTTGTGACGAAAAATTTACAGAAAAGAATACGACTTATAAATGTGAATGAGATATGAATATTTACAAAAAAAATTACAGTAGAAAATTAGTACAAACATTAGTATAAAATAGAGTGCAAATAGAATATATATATTGTTTATATGGCATCTGCTATAATATAGAGAAAAGATGCTTATATAAATATACAAAGTAACGAAATTGCAGCAATAATTCCAAAGATGTAGCATATTTACGGTAAGTTAAGTGAAGAAAACATGAATATTTTGATATGAGATGTAGTAGGGTAACGAACTCTTGTCTTCTATACAAATCTGTGACTTCTGAAAGGAGGCAAAAATGTCAGACGACAATACGATTGTTACAAAAGACAGGGCAATACATACATAGATCGTTAATCTCGATGGAATCAAGTTGTGTAAGAGGTAACAATCACGGCAACAACCAAACAGCAGGACAAACTATGTGCGACTGTAATGTGTATAGTGTTCAAAATTTTTCCCAATAATACTAGTTAGGTTAATACACATTCTCTGCCCACAAACGTTTTGCGGCTTATCGTATAAGCGGGCTCGCGAGTCACCCGTGCTGTCAGCCACTTCACCTTCTCGAATGTTCGACAGCCCAAAAACATAGCCACATTCTCATCGGTGTAACTATTTGCTAAGATAGCGTTCCTTAATCATGTATTTTAAATATATTCTTAATACAATAGTAACTTGGCTAAATGATCTAAACGGTATGCACGCTGCCCCTTGGCATCCAATATAACCTTCTACCCCGGTATGACTGGTTATTTGGTGTCTATTTACTCTAAATAGTAGTATATATATAATAGTAATATATTCATGAACGCACGTACATACATCTCACTTGCCCGCTTATACTGCGTCTAAATTTTTATCCAACTATCTTCCTATATTATCGAAAATAATTTATTATATCCACAACGATTGAATGTTCCAACAATCACGTAAGTGGGTGTAATATTATATTTTCGGAGTTCGTAGATCTTAATGATTCAATTTAACTTTTAATACAGTTGGCTATCAAGTGTAATAAATTATTATAAGTGTGTCTTTAAAAACGATGTATCAGAACGATATTCTAAAGTCTTATTTACAGACAATTTACCGATATAGATGAAATAATTATTATGTAGATAACAGGTATAATTATGTGTTTAAAATAATTTTACGATTTTACGTCGAGCCCTGAGATACGATGAGAGAGTAACAGCATACGCGCAGTGCCTTTGTGAACAATCAATGATTATAAACGATCTTCTTCGAATATTGGTTCTGTCACACTGGTAATTAGGTTCAAAGTAGCATCAGTGACATTAATTAAACGGATCTAGTTTATATGAACTGAGCACAGATGGTGCTAGCACCGCGCGTATGTGGTTGCGCCGCATACGGTTCGGCAATAAGGTTGTACAGCTGTCTTCTCACTGCTAGCTACTATGATAACGCTTATCATGGCCCGTGTTAGTTGTGTGGTTCATTGGTAAATCCAGCTGCCGATCTGAGACCATGCACTAAGATCATGATCCAATCGGTCATGCTAATATAACTGGTTTCCTTCTAAGGCACTGGTACCCCGTTGATCTCTCTGTGTATATTTTCTCATGATTGCACCTGTTTGTGCAGTTACATTGCGAGCCATATTATTATATTCTAAATCTCTGTTATTTAGTGAGCAACCGTGCTAGCACTGAAAAGACAGCGTTTTATAGCACAATTTAGGAAGACATGTACGCAACAAACGATTCAGATACTATATAATTATTAATTAATATTATTACGAATATTCATGCTGAGTTATTCGCGTAGCTGATATTATTAAGGTTTAGTTTTAATGAATGATGAAAATAATTACAAATGTAAATTCATTATTTGTCCCAAGTCAGCCTAATTATTAGGTATTGTTCTGATTATTTGTTGCAAAATGTTGTGTAAGGATTTTTTCATATGATTAGTATACAAAATAACAATTGGCATTAGTGGAATGTTGAGTTGTACGGTGACTAAGTACCGTTTGAATCCGCATAAATACGCTTTAGGGCAGCCGCAGGGGGACCACCTATTCGATTTCGTTGAATGAAATTGATATGAAGATGTGTTGCCATAACTGAAAGTTTGTAGCTATCTCAATTTGTTTACATTATTATTATAGACAAGAATTTCTATTGATGAAGGTATTGTGGCAAGACTGCTATTAATTGTTACGATGTATAATATATACTTTATATAGTTAGAGAGCCCACCCCGATAGCCTGTGGTCTTTCTACGAAAGCCCTGAATCAGACTCGGAGACGCTTCGGCTTAGATAACGAATTGGTTTACGCAGACCGAGCATCCCCAGACAAACGGCACGCCGCTGCGACACACCCGCCTTTATGTTAAATGTTGTATAAATGTAGAAGTAAAAGTGAATATTATTGAGTATAGACTTGTCTAAAGCAATATAACAGACTGAATTTATTAAGTGAATATTTGTCCGCGCAACTTTATTCATTCGTTTCATGCTTAAAGCAACTGATTGTGATAACATGCGCCGCGGTTGAATCTGCCGAAGCGTGTAGATATCTTACTGAATGTGTAACTTCGTCTTCCAGACAGACTATTCTCTATCTTTATGTAGTCGCGTGTCGAGTCGCAGCGGTGTCGCTCGTTCGTCTGAGAGATGCCCCAAATAAAAGAATTATTCGTATACTGTTAGTTATTGGCTCTGTAATATTATTATAGGTTACATATTCGACTACATACTAATATTTGTTTCAAGTATTTATCACACATCACAAGTGTCTATATAGTTACACAAATATTGCATAGATTAGTGCTTGTTATCTGCCCTTATATCACATTAGTTGAGATTATCTTTGGATTGTACGTTTTTTTTAAACTCTATTAAGTATGTGGGTAGTTATTATAACACTCCAATGATTGCCCAAATATCAGTACGAATATAAAGTAAAAAAATAATTCACGGTGTTATAATAACAACAAATATACCCTATGTAAGTTAGAACTTACAAATACACAATGTATAGTATTTTAATTTTATAATAATCTGATTTGCTATGTATCGCCATTTTACTAACTCAAATGTTGTGGCTGTATTATTTTTGTTTTCACTAAACTTTTTGACTAACTCTTATGTTATAAGCACGCTTTACTTTTATTTATTTATTAGCTTTACATAGATGTAGGTCTTATGGATAAATTCTCAATATATATACCTATTATACAATGCGAATTTCGATTGACGGACATTTTATTTTGCTTACTTAGCTAGCTAGTTCATTGAACGGAATATCGAATCAAATGCACAATAATTTTGTTTTTCGCACAACAGAATAATTTACTTGTCAATATATTTTGAACAATGTGTATTTATTGTGAAATTGATAGTACGACGGAACCGTATTGATCGTTCAAGTTGTACGTTTTCACATTATATTCACACCAAACCGCAGTGCTTATGATATACACATAAAGTATATTTTATATACATTATAGTATTTGTCGTTGAGCAATAAAATAGTTTTAACATATGACAAGAATAATATATATCTATAGCAACATACAACACCAACTAAACAGATAAAACTTACTACAAATATCCAAAGTCTTCTTATTATATTCAAAACTGTCTGAAAGTTTACAAAATATTATGATGTCGTGTACTTTTATATTCTCAGTAATTTTACATATCTGTTATATAAAATTAATGTTCAATTAAGTGTCGTAGAATTAAAATCCGTAAAATATATGATCGTGCCGTAATTATCAAACCTGGACAAATAAAAAAAGAAAGAAAGAATATTTTTAATATATAATTTTTTGATTGTGTACAGATTATTAAGTGTTCGGTCGAATTTTATATCTGTGTCATTTTTTAATAAGATAATTAAATTCTAAACATGAAGCGTATGACATCATCCTGAATGAAGCCTTTTATTCTAAGTGTTTAAAATGAATTAAAGTTGTATTTTGAATTAGATTTAGCATATAGATGTTTATAAGAGTTATTTATAATATTCCTTACTTCTCTATCCAGACTCCGGACGTTTCTGTGCATTTTCTCCTTTTTTTTTATATATTTCTGGACTGTGCAGTTGATTCCATAGTCAGTTTCATATATTCAGTCTGAAATTGCTTAAATATATGCGGTGGGGTCATTTGCTGTACTTAATTGAATACACATAAAAGTATGAAGTTCAAATTGGCATCCTTTGAATTTGTTCTCTTCAAAATGTTGTATGAAATGTTGCACAGTGCGGCAACATCGCGCGTACTCTGACTGCTCTAAGCGGCAACATCGCCGTCCGACCTCTGGCCATGTGCTTCCAGGATATACACTAGTTATTTCTCAAGTTGTCCTGATAATGTTTTTTTATTATCTTCCAGTAATAAAGTCTTTGCCACAGTATGTGCAGTTTATTCGAACAGGAACAAACTTGCACTATGTGAGCGAATTACCAGAATAACCTTAGATAGATAGTTTATATACCCAATATTAGGTAGGGTTCTGTTTTAAGCGCTATATTATGCCCCGCGTCCTAGTCAGTAGCCGATTTTCTAATTCCGCAGACGATTATTTTACTGTCTTCCAGTATTTTAAGCAGTTGGCGACTGAACGTACGTTTACGTGCGTATATAACTTCATCTCGTAAAAAAGAAATGATTTAGTTCAGGATTTGTTCCTGATTGTAAACAAAAACAAACATACTTAGATGACTTAGCACCGCTCTAGTTTATTGCTAGCATTAAATGGGTGCTAATTTTTACATACATTATGATCTAGAATGCTTGAAACAATTTTTAGTTAACATTAGCGGCGCTATAGCGGGTTTTGTGTATTATAAAGTTAAAATTTCTTCCTAACATCTAGTTAGTAACGTTTTTGCTCTTCCTCGAATATGCTTATCGCCTCTTTCAGTTAATCACTCTATGATATGATATCACTTGTAATCTATGGTGCATAAATGTCCTCTGAGATTAAAGGATTGTTATAATTATGTGTAGCGATAGTTTAGGTGTGAGATGTACTTGAATGAAATTAAAGACACTGGTATTATAATAAAGTTATTCAAGATAAGTGAACATATTGTGCCGTTAATTCATTTTTAGATCTGAAAGCTTGTGCGCTTGATTAAAACTGAAAAAAATATCTCCAATATTCTATGCATTACACAGTTGATCGTGCAATAGAAAAATAGGGCTATGAATAAGACCAGTGACGTGAATTATTATCATTCTCAAATTGTAGGTACAGTCATAAGCATAAATACTTTACACTTCGCAGAACTCAAAACCGATTTTCTCCTAAAGTATTGATATAAATTTTATAGTGTTATGAATACAGTATTTCGAAACCAAAGTCGCACTCGTCATTTCACAAGAAAACGAGTTTGAATTTTGCCCAAGTGTAAGGTATTTATGTTCGTAAGTGTACAAAGCTTAACATATTTCATATTTCTTGCACCAAACTAAAGCTACGAGCCGAAATATTTTCCCTTTTTTTTCCTAAGTATTGATAACTAATACCTATTGTGTTTTAGCAGAAGATGTATCGTAACTTAGGGATTATAACTATTATCTAAACTCAGGGTGCTATAGTATTGACTCGAGAAGAGTGTTGGGCGCCGGTGATCGATTGTCTTGCAAAGTTCTTGTAAAAATAGAAAATAATGTAGAAATTAGTTGGCATTATCAAATATAGTAGCTCCTGTGCACGCGCATCATTAAAACTCGATAGCCTATAGAGATGGTAGACTAGTCATGACCCGCCAAAGAGGCGCTCGATCTAGCCGAGCTCAGCTGACTCACACGCACAACATCTTTCGTGCTGACAGCTCCAAAGGACCAAATGTACAAGATAGTGGTAGTACTGTATCGTCGTGGTACCTTGACAGTCGGCTTTTACTCCGACATCTTATTAGCAGTTGTATTATCACTGATTTCTGTGCATCACATAACATATCAAATCGCTTGAATGCCTACTCAGACCGGGACGGCATGGCATGGGATGTTAATTTTTACCAATGAACATTCAAAGGTATATAGAAATACAGCATACATTGGCATGCTTTGTTTTGCATGCCTTGGCGTCGATATTGCACGGCATAAGACGCACTGCGGTCGTATTTCTATATCAATACGTTTGAATGTCCATTGGTAAAAGTTGAAATCCCTCGTCATGCCGTCATGGGTCTGCGTGGGCCTTGTAACAGCAAGTTGTCAGTGTTGAGTTCACAACAACACGCACTATGCGTAGGTACTTACACATGTCGGCTGCTTGAACTATTGCGAAATTTGTGATCGTCATTTAGTAGAAACACATCCATGTTTGATTCACTAATAGCACCCTGCTATTTGAAGATCGTACCGTAAGTCAACACAAAGTTGAGTACGTCGACTTACTATGAATATTTGGCTCTAACGCAAACTTTGCTTATATATTTAAACGAATTCATTTTAACTTGGCAATCATTGTTCTGTGGAGGTAGTCAATTTGTAATTCCTGACATCATTTTCTTTACAATTGACCTTCTAGCTCTGATACTGTTTTAGATTAAAATTATTATGTATACCTATTTATTAAATCTTTTTCCTCTCAAATGACTTTTCATTTTCTAACCTAATAGTAATCGTATCCTTAACGGCTCGTCTGAGCGTTTATAATGCTGTCTTTAATATTATAAATGTATTATAAAATTTATTGTATCTTGTTTGGTGTTCAAATAAACTAATTATGTAAAATTGGCTTAATTTTCTTGGTAATCCAAATACTTTGAGCAGTACCCAGACACCTACACAAGATTCTCAGTTTTATTAATATGGTTTCCATTCTCAAAACAATAAATACTTATACTAAATACCATCCATACTCTGTATCTCTATTTTTTCATGGCTTATTTCTCTACTAACATCTAGGCAGCACTGATAAGAAAACAAATCTAAATCAAATCACTTACAACCACATACCGAGACATTGAGTGACTGACCTGTCTACCGAATCCGATTGAAACATATTATACTGACTAAATTACAAGCGCTGATTGGCTTTAAGTAGAATCAATGAAATAGTCAGGTGCCTGCTGATGAAACCACAATGATCGAGACACCCATCACCCATGGTTGAACATACTAGCGAACGATGACCAGTCTACGTCGAGTGCTAACGTACCACAAACCCGAATGATTGACAGAGGTGTCACATCTAGCTGGTTGATGCCTGGATGCCTCCATCATCCTGGAGGTACCAGTATACCTACCTATACCTGATCTGATTATGTCCTGACCTTATTAGGACAGCAGTACTGGGATCATCGTCATAATCATGGCAAACATTTAATTGGGATTACCGCCATCTCATCAACATCATCTGCCTAGCCTTTTCCCTTTGTTGGGGTCAGGTTCCAGTCTAACCGGATGAACCGTTTATATGAAGTATCCACAACCCTGTTAGTACGGGGTACCAAATACCTACGATACCACTTGGTAAGACTGGTAGTTAGACTTTTGGGCTACTGACTATCTACCTGCAATGGCTGTCAAAGAACTATAAATGACAGCCGGGACCAACAGCTTAACGTGCTTTCAGAGGCACGGAGGAAACTCGGTATGTGATGGTGTTTTACCGCCATCTACCGGGTATTTAATGAACCTCTTTATGGGAGAGGTTGCTTAGTTGCCATAAAGCTTCAAGCGATGGGTTTGTTTATCAAGGTCTGATACAAATGGCATGATAGTTCCTGAAAGACTCGAATGTTCAAATGTCCAGTTTATAAATTTAATCTTCAGCTATCTTTTTTCTAGTTTTCGACAAAACTAGTTAATGATGTTTCACTGCTTACGTCTTCAGCCAGACAAAATTTACATTCATGGTTACAATAATTCGCACAGAGCTGAAAATTGATACGAATGTTGGGAATATCGGAATATCATAAAAAAAGAAAAACTGTCAAAATTGTCATGAATAAATTACGAAACTATATTTTAATTTTTTTTTTCTCCGTGCTTTGCTTTCGCCAGGTTGAAGGAGAAGCAAAGGTATGAAGCCGCTAAACGGCCTAATACAAAATAGTACATTTTGATACAAGTGGAGAAAGTTTGTTATTGAAGTTCAAGGCGGTATTAACACACGAGCCGTAAGGCGAGGGTGTTTTTGAGCCGAAAACTGCAATAACAAATGTCCACGTGTATCAAACGACGTTTTTCAATACACTTTTGAAGAAATAAAATAAAATAATGTAAAATATTTGTGTCATGAATGTCACGAGACAACGATTTAAATTTTATTTTATCCGCGCTTTGCTTTCGCCAGGTTCAAGGAGGGGCAAAGGTATGAAGCCCTTATACAGCTTAATTTTTTTTTTTTTTTAAATTTTGAACACAATTAAATGTTAATTTGTTTGCAAAAGTACATATTAGTTATAAGTAATCATGTTTATATTCTACGAAATTGAATTTCTAAACACAATTTGAATGTTCAAAAAATGTTATAATGAAAGACGAGTAGATCGCTCTTCCGAAATTAATAAAAAATGAAGTTAATGTTTTTTTATATGTAAGTATAGTTATCTGTGGCAATTTTGCTTTCTGCACATGTGTAGAAAAAACATGAAAAATGCGCGCGTGTGAGATACACTGCATTTAGAACCTAATCGTAGTGCGAAGAGAACCAGTTTTCGAGGAAGTGTATTGAAAAATACGTTTTCACTTCTCATACTCTAAAAGTACGCCGTTATAGCCCTACGAAGCGGGATTAAAGTGACCGTTTGTTCCCTAGGGAGTAAAAAGTAATTTAAAAATGGAACAATCTTTTACTCGGAAACATGGTCACAAAAGAGTAACTTGTCAAAGGTTTTATTTAAATTACGAATTGGCATGCAAATAGAAAGCGGTTTATTGAAAAAAAAAAACAAATGAACTCTTCAACGCGAGAAAAATTTATGGTTGTTTGTGTGCATCGTGGATTTTGAAAAGCAATGCATCTGTTGCTAGCCGCTGCAGTACATGGATCATCTTCATTGCGAAAATGTTGAGAGTTTGTCTTGTGTTTTCAATGGTTAATCTGTGACTGACCTGATAGAAGAAAAAACTGACCGCTCAGTTCAGAATTTTTGTGGAGTGTTAATTTGTTCACTTTTAAATGACTATTTTTCTCGCACTCGAAGTGAAAAGTACAGTTTGCACCTCGAGACTAAACGCCAATATAATATACCCTCGCTTTCATTGCCTCCCTCGCAAGCTCGGGAGTCAAACCACCTCGGGTATATAATGGCTTCGTTTAGTCCCTTGTTATAAAATATACTATTTATACTTATTTTTTAAAATTTTTGAACACAAATAAAATAATGTTAATTTGTCTATAAAAGTAAATATTAGTTTTAAATAATCATATTTATCTATGATATTCTATTTATAAACACAATTAGAATATTCAAAAAATGTTTAGGTACGCCGTAATGACGCATATTTTTTTTCCAAAATTAAAAAAAAAACATTCACCTCTAACATTGAACCAATTTGGACTACCTAAGTATAATTTTATTATATGTGGCAATTTTAATTCCCACACACGTGTTGGAAAACTGAGGAAAAATGCTCGCGTGTGAAATAGTGCAGAACCAGGTTTCGAAGTGTATTGAAGAATGATTTTTTTTGCAGCTGTCAGCCAAACGGTACGTGTCATAGAAATAGGTCGGACGAAAATAGAGATATGCGTGTAGGGTAAACTTAACCTAATTCGTACCTACTTACGCCAAATTCGTACTCCACTTAAAACTCGGCTTTGGTAGGAGCTATCAGCGCCTATAGTGTCAAAAAATAGAAATAATAGTCGGCCATTTTACCACCTGACAGATAACACCTATGAAGCTGCTCTCGAAAAAAATATTGAAAAAGTAAGTTTTTTCAACTATTGCTGTAATATGTTTATACATTTCGTCAGAGTTTTATTCAAATAAGGTTGCGTAGGTATAATCTATTTTCTCTCTTCGGTCTTAAAACCCTCGCCACGCTCAGGAGTTAACTTAAAGCTCCTTCACTCCACCGAGTGGAGTGAAGGAGCTTTAAGTTAAAAGGCCCTAAAATCTCCTGTCACCTAAGACAATGCTCTAGGTGCATAATCTAATATTGATCGATTAGCAAAATTAAGTTATTTCACTATTTTTCAAGGAAATATTATGTACCTAGTGTTTAAACGAGATATTCAAATTCAAATTCATTTATTTCAGGTTCATAACCCATATTACAAATAACATCACACACAAATAAATACACCATCAACGCACATACAAATAAAATAAATAAATAATGTAAACAACCAGTAACCAGTACAAACTTAATGATTTTTACACAATTTTTGTTTGAAAATATGAATAAAGGCACGCAGATTGATGCTGTGGTGTATACTGATTTTCGGAAGGCTTTAGACAAAGTGGAGCACAAACTGCTTTTGGACAAAATTGCTTTCAACGGCATTAGAGGGAATCTGCTCAGATGGATTTGTGTCGTACATATACCACAGAACACAGAAGTGGTCATCAATGAATACGAGTCCGATTACACAGTTGTTTAGTCCGGTGTGCCCCAAGGTTCAGTCTTGGGTCCTTTATTGTTTATCTTGTTTATTAACGACATAAAGTCCTTTATAGTTAACTCTAAATTCCTCATGTACGCCGATGATATCAAAATTGTAAATGTTGTTGTAAATCCTGTACAAGTATGCAGGACTGCTTGCAATTACAAGATGACCTACGAAGACTTTCGCAATATTGTCTTAAGAGTAAACTTTATCTCAGTTTACCAAAATGTCATTATATTTGTTTTACCAAAAATAAAACAAGTATTTAATTTCCTTACATACTAAATGACATAAACTTGAATAAAACTGATTGCACGCGTGATTTTGGCGTACTACTGAATAGTAAGTTACATTTTGATATCCATATTGACAACATTATTAACAGAGCCTTTCAGATGTATGGTTTCATAATACGGTCTTGTAAAGAATTTAAAAAGGTCTTTCCTCTTCTTGTATAAAACTTTAGTCCGTTCCCAGTTGGAATACGCGGTCCACATTTGGAGCCCGTTTTACGAAAAATATAAGCACAGATTAGAAATGATACAGAATAAATTTCTTCGCACTACACATTATAAGTGTTACCATACCAAGATTTCCTATGCAGATCTGATGAAACATTACAACATATTAAGCTTGGAGCACAGGCGTACACTGCTGATGTTTATGATGCTGTACGGCTTATGCAACAATAGGTTTAATTGTATGGAACTCTCAAATAAACTTTGTTATGTAGTACCTAGGACTGTTCATCGGTGAGAAGTGTGAGTAAACCGCTTATTCTACACAGAGAAGTGTAGAATAAATGCTGGTGAGAGAGCTCCTCTCCGCCGATTATTAGAAACGTGCAACTCACATTTTTATTGGATATTTTTGCTCTTAATCAGAACAAATTTAGAAACATTGCTTCTGTATTACTTTTTGGTCATCCTTAACGATGACTGCTTCTTGTTGATGTTATGTTGTGATCTGGACCCCGATTCTGCTATTACAATAATTATAGTGTCATGATAGTCTTTCATTGATCTCATAATTGTTGATGAATGACAATGGGATCGCTATTGCCATTTTGCTTAAAGTTCATATTTTGCTAAATTCATCATAGTGGTTCGATCAATAGTCTCGTAAATGTGTTTGAATGACATTGTTGTATTGCCATTATTAAAAAACCTGTTATTAGAAATGATTTTCGAAAATATACTATTAAATTTAAACTGTTATTCGTGCTAAATTTCATTTATATATATCTTTACACATTATTTATTTGTGATAAAAGCAATCTGAAGTAGTAAGAAGTTCGTAAATAGCAAAAAACATAAAAAGTAATGTGGAACGTGGATAAATGTGCAACTATCCTAAACCAAATAACTCACTGTATCTGTTTAGCTGTCAAAGTCAAATGTGATATTTCTACTTTGTTTATTTGTCTTTATTTCTAGTGGCCGGTGTTTAGATTTATTTTCTTACAAGTGTTTTAAATTATCTTTAATAAAGAAGCCTATCTACTATTTTAAGCTATTTCTTTCAATGCAATGGCCGTGATTGTTCATTGGATAATCATAATGACGCCGTGATGTTAGTAGATCACTAATCTTGTCAAAATGAACAATTATGAGATCAATGAAAGACTATCGTGACACTACTGCAATAAGAGGATCGGGGCCCTGATTGGTGCATACGAACTAAACGTAGACGGATAGCGCTGTCTAGAGTTGGTTTGTGTGAAGTTTCAGGTTTATTTTATATTTTCTTACTGGACCTTTCTGATTGCATCCGTTTCCTTATTTCTTTTAAATCGATATGATTCCGTGGACAATAGTGTGGGTTATGCGTTTGTTAACTTTTTAGACCTAAGCTATTTGTTAATATTGTAACGTGTAACTGTTTTTTGTCCCAAAGAAATAAAATAAAAATAAAATCAAATCTTTTTTACTGCCTGGCATTCTGATCCATACAGTACGACAGGTCTAATCACAAACTAATATATTTTCCCATTTTACTTGAGGTGGGCCCCCAATCCGCAATCAAATTTCAATCCGTGGATCGTAAGTTGTACCAGTAAAGAACACCGGTCAATGCTCGAACAAATTTTTGTTGATATTTTATTTTAGCGTCTGCCCCTGAAAATTATATAAAAGTATAGAGTTTGAATTCCTGAAGAGTTTTGTCTTCAGTCATATTTTTCTAGGAAGTCAGGATTTAAAGATATTCCAGTTAGAAGTTTTAGAGGTTATATCTTGTTAACAACAGACTATTCGAAAAATAAATCTAAAAATACCTTAACTCACTTTAAATACATTAATATAAATGCATTTATTTACAACTAGCTGCGCCACGCGAAGTTTAGAAGAATATAAGGATAGTGGGAGAATAGTTTAAGTTCTCCGTATTTAGAATATTAAGTCCAACAGACGTCCGTAGGTCTGCCACATGGCTCACATGGTCACACGAGACATAATTAGGTACTTACCTACTTAAATAAATGATCAGAAGAATACTTATTTAATTACCTTAGTCAACTATCTATAGGGCAGTTAGTTAGAGATATATTTTGATAAATAAGTCGCCAACCCGTCTTGAGCAAGCGTGGAGATCAATGTTCGTGCCTTCTCTGTTGAGAAAAGGCCTTTGCCCTGCAGTGGGACAGTAATAGGCTGGTATTATTATTATTTTTCATGGTGAATACTAAACTTACTTTTAAAATCAATTCTGTGAAAGTAGAGAGAAAATGGGATATGTGTTGTGCTTAGTCATTTAAAAAATAAAACAATTCTGTTAAAACCATAAAGTAATTTATTCTGTCAATTCTTATTATTGCCTACCCTAGCTCTAAATCACAGCCTGCATTCGATTCTTCATTAATCTGATCAGGTTTTTGACGGTGCCTTGAGGAATTCTGTCCCACCCGTCTGTTAACGCGGCCTTCAATGCTTTTATCAATCAATCATTTCATTTTCAGGCATCTTAAGGCCCATAGATAAGATACACAACATTACATTACAACTTAGAAATATACTAATACATACAAAATATAACTTATAAACTATAAACACATGAAGTGACGGCGTCGTGTCACGTAGCCTGCCGCGAAAACGTCGGTAGACAACAACCTTCGGCCAAAACTCTTCCTTGAGAAACTTGTCGAGAAATTGTGTCGGAACTCGCAAACGACTTGAAGTTGGTGTTGTGACGCGACTCCAACTTCTCGACCCTCAAGGTCCAGCTGGTCTTCATCTTCATGTACTCTACGACCTACTCAACTTTCGTGGAGTGATGCAGTTGGGACACATAAAGCAACGTCGTAGTTGGTATTGCTGGACGCAGCAGCATATTTTATACTGACAGTCCAGTACCGCATTGATTGCGACAAGTAGGCTTTTCCTTCTTCTTCTGAACTAAGGTGAAGCCGTCCTCATCACACTTCTGCTTGGCTGGACAGCGCTGTACCGGATTCCTCGGAAGGGTATCACAGCGACGGTTCTACTTTCCCCCTTTCTGCTGCTTAGGTTGTTTTGCAGCTGAATCGTTTTATGGTTGAAGGGACTGAATTTCTGCCCAGGACCCTTCTCTTGAGCTCGTCCCATAAGCGTTCGATATCAGTCCATATCTGGACTCGACCAGTCCATCGCCCGCATGTATATTCACTTCATTCAGGAACTTTCGAATGATACGCGCCGTGTGACATCTTCGGCCACTTTTTTTTTTTTTTTTTTAAGGATGGGAAATCATCAAATGACCCCCCCCACTCTGGGCGGAGCGGGAGGGAGTGTCAGACTCTTACTGACTAAAAACCATCCATGTTCCTTCCTCGCCTTTTACGTTCCGGGGCCGCGGTATCTCTTTCGAACAGGCCCGCAACCCCGGCAGGCTTCGGCCCTTGCGGGCCCCTCTCCTTTTGCTGACATCTCTTTGAGGCGCGCGTGGAACACGAACGCGCCGTCGACACGGCCTGTCGTCGTCGTTAGACGGCCGGACGGCCAGCTATTGCCCATAGCCAGCCGTCCACAGGCCCGCATCTACGGTGGCCGGTAGCCACCACGTGGCCCCCGACGCCCGTTGCGTCTCCCGCGGCGGCCGGGAAGAGAGGATCTCTCCCTCTCTCGTTCCGCCACCTCCTTCGCTAGCATCACTGCTTCGCAGAAGGAGGCGACGGCTTCCCATTCCGTCTCGCTCCGGACCATGGATTGAACCAGGGCCGGGCGCGAGAGGTCGCCGCCGCCGATCGCCGCCACGAGGACACGGCGGAGCTCCGCCCACGCAGGGCAGACTTCCACCGTGTGCTCCACCGTGTCCCCCGGTCGATCCTCGCAGTGGAGACACCCGGGCGATTCCTCCCGCCCGATTCGGTGCAGGTACCTCCCGAAACATCCGTGTCCGGTGAGGACCTGCGTCAGGCGGAAGGTGAGGACGCCGTGGCGCCTCTCCAGCCACTCCTCAAAGAGGGGACTTACCGCCACTATCGTGGCGTGCCCATCTTCGGCCCCTTCAGGCGCGAAAACAAGCGTGATTTTTTCCTCTAAAGAGATACCAGCCCATTATACTACGTACAATACAATACACACTTTATTATTATTCTATGTACCTATTATGAGAAGACAATTCGTGACACAATACAATGATGTATGTGATGGAAGGCCATAACTCTATTTAAGGCTTTTCACGGCCGATAAGGCCTCAAATGAAGATGCGAATTTTAACAAGTATGCAAACTATTCGTAGAAAACATCGTTTTTGAGGCCAAACGCCCTTCTATCTAAGTGTATCTGGTGGCTACGGGCGACTTATACAGAATTTCTTGCTGAATTCGAATCAATGTTTAACTGAGTTTTGGCAAAAATGTTAGTTACGGCCTTTCAACGTATGACGGTACAGCGCATGTCATTAAGCAGGTTGACAAATAAAATGTCATGTTTTTTTTTGTTGGAGATGACATTAAAGGTGGACACACACTTATCAATACTAAAATAAAAAAAAGCATGAAATATTTTATTCTCATACGTATGACGTCATTTATTCGTACGATTCGACGCGGATAAGTGTGCTAGGTTTTATAATATTTCATACAAGTTATTCTAAAATTCGATTCTTTCGGCGCGGTCGATTGTTTCGACACGGATAAGTGTGCGTTCACCTTAGAAGTATATCTTAGCCAAAAGCCATGAAGTCAATCCAGGAAGAAAAAAGGTAAGTCATGATTATTTTTCTCATTCATCATTATTCTAGTCAATTGAGCTCATAATAATGAGGAATTTTTTTTAGAGACTTCTTTAGACCTTAAGTTGGATTTGATAAATCTTAGTAAATTCTTTTGTAGGCATCTATCACGGTGACATACGTAGACGCTCAATAATTTCATCAACAATTGATTTGCCCGGGTTCTTTCAGTCCATTATCACACGAAAGGTAAGGGCTGAGAACTAACCCTTGGTGCAAGCCGGCAGCCACATTGAAGCTACTGGCAGTACCCGCTGTAGACCGGACCTTGGGTGCTGCACCGACTGTTCATCGCAGGGATCAACTGCACATACTTCCCAGGCACACCTTTCTCCTTAAGAGCCCACCACAGAAACTCACAGGGTTCTCCGTAGTATGCCGTTTCGAGGTCGACAAACACCATATGCAAGTTTTAATGTGCACTTTTGTATTTGTCGCACAGCTGGCAGATAGAAAAATTTACTTAACTTAGGACTTTTATGCCATAGCTAGAATATCAAAATCTACGTGGGGTCTAACCCGCCACACTATTCCCAAACCACTGTAACTCCTGAAAGCCAGAATCAACAGTGACCACCACCAGAAAAGCGCCGAAAATGAAGTTTGACGAAGTCCAGATAATGAATTTAATTGTCTTGAATCCCGCAACGAAATTTATCAGAAAGTAGCGGAGCAGAATAAAAAAACCGTTGTTTCTACTACGTGGGGTTTGTCATTTATGACTTTAAAGACCCTCTAAGTGGCTACCTACTTGGGTTGTATGTGCTACGGGGCACCTGTTTGGGCCGATAGGGCCACCATAGGAGCGGTACGACGCAAATTGCTTCAAAGCCAGCGTTTGGCTTTGATATTCTTATGAAAAACGAATAGGATGGCTAGTACTGAAGCCTTACCGGTGCTTGCAGGTGTACTTCCAGTCGATCTTGAAGTGTGGCGTCAGGCTGCAATGTAACATAACGCACGTGACCGTGCTAAAATTTCTAGATTACTCAAACCGCAGACCGACGTCTGGGAGGAACTATTGTTTGAAGGGCCGACATCTCCACTAGTTCTTTCCATCCGTTCATGAGCGGCTGGCCAGAACATGGCTGGAGCTTGATTTCTGTGTTGCCCAATTTCCCACATGTCATGGTAACGTAAAGAGTAAACTATTTTCCTTCAAGTTTGTTGACTCGCCTTTTTGTCAATGTTCTACATCCGACTGCGAATAATATGAACAATCTGCACATAACATTTTAAAGGCAGTCTTTGGAAAAATGAACGCAAAATATAAATTATGTTGGATAGTATACAGGTTACATCCGGAGCTATTTACTATACGGACCTTGAAGAAACTAGAACAAATTTCCGTGTGTTCAAGAATTTTTGCCATACCTATTGTTGGAATCAAATTTAACAAGTGACAAATTAGAACCCATTAATGTTAATATTAATCCGTGCATGGTGCCAGGCAACTGGGCCTAACCCAGTTGTAAACGTCCTTTTGTGCATATTGGCCTTATTTCGTTCGGTCTCCTGCTGGTATGGCGGGAAGTAGAAATTACCTTTTTTCCTACGCTATTGTTTCTGATTAATTTCGTTGCGGGATCCAGGACAGATAAAATCATTCTCTGGGACTTCGTCGAGATTCATTGTCTTAGCGCTTTTCTGGTGGTTGTCACTGTTGATTCTGGTTTTCTGGTTTGCTTGTCTCATAAAAATAAAATAGCAAAAGTAGCATCCGTCGATACCCGACCAGGCGTAAAACCGAATTTGTTCTTCTTTCTGTCTTCTCTCAGTTGCCTTTCAATTTGCTTTCTTCCAAAGGTTCATACTTTCGTAAGAAGATAATTTTCATTTTCCTCACGAATAAATATGTTTGTTATGTCTGTTTCTGCACACTTGAATATGTATTTGCAATATATTAAAGTGTTCGGTGCAGTGGTTTTGATTTGAAAATGTAACAATCAAACTTACCTACTTTCGCTTAGATATATAGATTAGACCTTATACTTAATACTATATTATAGTAAAAGACCAGTCAAAAACAGTTCAGACGTTTCGAAAATTAGCCGGAACAAACAGAACGACAGACAGACTGAAAGACAAATATTGAAAAAAATCGACGATAGTTGACCGTGACAATGTCATAAGAAAATACTGATGGAATGGTTTCAAACGGACCAAGTTTGACATGTCGATGCCGATTCACGTTACATTTACTATTTAGGTTGACAAAATAATTGATTAACAAATAAAAATGAGAATGTTTTTTTAAATTTTGTTCAATTAATTTTTTTAGTGATGACCTAAAGTATCACAATATATATTTTACACGGAAAATGTATGAAGGGATTCGTCAACAAAATTCTTTAAACATTAGGTGTATTTGGGATTTCAGCAATAATCCCCTTAAATGTTACGGGATATCTTCCGGGATTGTTATTCGTATTGAGCTCTCGATATTTCGACGCTATTGCAAGCGCCATTATCGCGGGTTGACTTCTAGTTAACCCGTGATCATGGCGCTTGCAACAGCGTCGAAACACGTAGGGTCGAACAAGCTAATTGGTTTACAGTTTAACCCACGAATTACATTGTAAAGTTTAAACCAAATAGCATGTTCGACCGTACATAGCTGAATAACTTGATACCGACAAATTCTTAAAACTTTAGGTGGGCCATGCTACAAAACCAAGGTGGGTCATCCTCAAACTTGAAACGCTGTCCACCCCATGCATCCCGTGGGAGACCAAAATTCGTTCCAATACCCTAAAGTTAAAGTCATCAATATTCACTGAAATCATCTAGCCAAAACAAAATGGCTAAAATCACAACTACGCACGAAGCTTCCGAGCAGGAAGAGACGACTCGCGCTTGACCGCTATTTCATCCCCTCTTCACATTACGTGAGCGCGTAGAATTCTCAGTTTTTTAATCAAAGTTTATCTTTCGAAAATTTAGTAAAGAAATACGCAGGAAACCCTTGTAGGTCATAACAAATTATTATAACCTTAAAAAGAAGAAAAGTCGCAGCATTTAGAAAAGATTTAATATTTAAAGGGATGTTGCTAAGTGGGATCTAGACTGCTTTGAGAAAGGAACTAATCGAAATCTCCCTGTATAGTGTTAGCAAGTAACATTGTAACCAAATGAAACAATTACTAACTCGAAAGCCAACGTCCGTCCAAATTAAATCAGCTTAAACCAAATAAAATTACACGCCAAATTGATTTAAAGCTCAGTAGACACACATCTAAGTATAGTAAGTATGTATTCTATAGGTGGGCTCCAAATTGCGTATTTAAATAAGTACCTATCTATACAGGAACACGTATGAACGAGTTTATAGAGGTTGGCGGCAGAGTTAGTTCGCTCTCTGTATGTTGCGTACTATGCGTAGGGGGGCCGGGAGGGGGGGCGCCCGGGGGCGGAGGGGTGGCGGGTGGTGTTCAGGACGCGCCTAAGGGGCCTCGTCCAGAGAAAGTAAAATATCCTGGTATGGGGGAGGCTAGTATTGTCAAGCCAATGTATAACTATAGCTTTAAACTATATATCGGGGGTCCATACTATAGCCTGTGGAGTACTTATTTACATACGTATATAAGTTTATCTATTATGCAGACATAGGAAATGGAACAGGTTGGGAAAGGGGACGTTGCGAAATTTGCTTACATCAGATCTATTGGACGTAAAATCGTTCTAGTTTGTAATATTGATTTGAGTTCTCATTGCATGATGGTCACGTTATAATTTATTTAGGTTCTTAGTTCTGTCAGCTTGAGCAGTGGTGTGTTTATTGTAAATAGACAATCACGATAGAAATGTTACTTTTATAAGCATATACCTACATTAAAGAGACAGAGTCAAGTCCCTATGGCATCTTTTATAATGGTATACCACAGCTCAACCACTTCTTCGGTAGGTCAGCACGCTATGTAGGCACCTAGTCAAAGCATGTAGCAATTTTCACGGCCTCGTTGACCTAATAACAAGCCCGTCGTCGCAGGTTTGAATTATTTTTTCTTAGCGATGTAGTGACCCCTTACACAAGTTTGTTTTTTTGTTTACATTTCTTTTGGTAACTAGGTTTTGTTAATACTTGAGTGTCTGATGTAGCAGTTGTAATGATATTTTGAATGCATTCATACCTATAGTCACCGTGATTGAAGACAATGTGGGTAGTTTAGGTATAATCGACTCGTGATAATTACGAGTAATAGAAAGTATTCGAACAATTATTGTTTGATTACTTTCGAAATTTTTCACCAAATTGTAAAAAATCCCCAAGGTTAAACTATTTAACATTTAGGACATAGACTAAAAGCCTTAAAATTCAATCTGTACTAAGTATAATTAATCTATCTTCTATCTATACTTATAATAAATCTGTAGAGAGGTCAATTCTGTACATGAAATATATTTACAAAATAACTATCGGGGGGTGATTAGTGATCGATACTGATGCCAAAAATGCAATCAGTAAAATTTTTGTCTGTCTGTCTGTCTGTCTGTCTGTCTGTCTGTCTGTCTGTCTGTATGTTATTTATAGAAAAAAAAACTACTCGACGGATTTTAACGAAACTTGGTACAATTATTCTACATACTCCTGAGCAGGTAATAGAATACTTTTCATCACGCTACCATTAATAGGAGCAGAGCAGTGAAAGGAAATGTTGGGAAAACGGGAGAAGTTACTTGGTTTTTTTAGCTTCCGTCGCGTGTGCAGCCTTAATGGTTAAAGCTACATAGAAATCATGTATAACGGAAATATTCCACATAAAATTATATAAAAAATATCCCAAGACAGCATATGTCTATCTTTTATAGTTGACTCACAATAACACGTGTAACTCCCGATAGCTTAGCAGTTCGGAGATTTGTTATTATTATATTTGTTTACTCTTACGTTTATATCATCACGCTATGACCCACATAAAACATAGGATACATTTTATTCCGGTAGTAAGATCCCATGGGACAATAATCAAACTTCACGCGGGCGAAGCCGCTGGCAGAAGCTAGTATCTAATATTATGGAAAGGTAACAGTTTGTGGGAGTACCTAATTTTCGACGCTACTGATCTGAATTCAAAAAATCTTTCAATAATGTGAAGCTACATTATTTCTAAGTGTCTATAGGTTTCATTGAATGCATTTCCGTGGGATTATTTATGACCATAAGATGATGGTTATTGTGAGGTCAGCTAAATCTACTTCTGGTGCACTGTGCGCTGTGGTCGGCCATGCTTCCGATTAGTTGCTTGATTAGTAATTGGTGGCTTAGCCCCAGAATGTGGAACTACGTTCTCCAGCCAGATACCACCAAACTGCGATCACCAACTAAACTCTTCTTCCAATCATGGCAATCTCCGCAATAACATGGAGTGTTTAAAATATTGAATCTTTATTATGGTAGGTACTTACTCCATGGTAACAACATCGTAATTGCGAAAAAATAATCCGACGTCCCAAAAAAGTTGATCAGTTGGTTGGCCTGTACTACACCCCTATATACAAGTATGCGTTCCCTTTTCTGATACACGCTGTTGTCGCCGTTTCGATTTTGTTTATCGAATATGAGTATACAAATCATATATATCTATGATACAAATACGTAGACGAATAACTGCAATAACTGTTGACAAACTGCGACAAAGCTACAAAACCGCTACGATTGCTACGAACCCCGCCATGACGCAGCTACGATACGTCTACGACTCTGCTACGCCGATACTACGATAACGCTACGGCACCGCTACGCGTCACGGCTACGACGATTGTACAACGACGGTAGCGTGAAAAATATTACGAGTATGGTTAAAACAAATTAAAACCAAGAAAAGCACAGAATTTACAGTTACAGGATTGATCTTCAATAGTAATATTAGTTTTGTCTGAGATGAGAAATAAATGTAATCCAGTAAATACACATTAAGTGCAATAGTGTAGAACTAAGATAGCCCAGTGGATATTAACATTAAAATGGCAAAGCTTCTGCATTTTTGAAATGTTGTTAGTGATATGAATCTTGGCACTTCGAAAAACTTGTGCTCGCTGCGAATTGCGAAATTTTGGTACATCCACTAGTTCTACGGTAGAACTAGTGGGAATTATTTTGCCCACTAGTCCTACGATTGCAGGTGGGTACAAAATCGTAGAACTAGTTGGAATAAAAAGTCCCATTAGTTCTACTGTTTTATTACACAATTTTACGGTAGAACTAATGGGAATGTTTGTTCCCAGTATACTCCCAGTCCTACTATAACGTGATACAACAAACGAGGACATAGTGGGACCAATTTTTCTCAACCTCACCAGTCCTATCCAGATTAGTAGAACTTATGAGTGTAACTTTGATTAGTTCTAAGCAATCAATTGTGTTACCATAATTGGGAGTGGTACGCAATCAAATGCATATTATGCCTGTTTTATTTCCTGGTAACAATGAAAAGTTACGATTATTTTTAATATTTTTTTTTTCAAATTTAAAATAGGGTGTGGATCAAAATATAAACGAAGACATGACTTGGCCAAGAAGCACTTTGAGCAATCTTATTACGAATTTATACGCAACTATTGTATTTTGTTTATCGAGTTAAAAAAAAAACAAAGACACAAACATGCACAAAACAACACACAAAACACACTGAACAAATAAAAATTATTCTATTCTATTCTGAAAATATTATTTGAGAAAATTTTGACCTGGTGCGTCATTTTATCAAACAATGTTTTAAACACGGTGGTTTTTCAATGGATAATGCCAGTAGAACAATATTTTATTTACCAAAAAATCTAAAACCACTTTTGGCATGTCCCTGATTTCTTTTTTTCATGAATTATTTTTTATGTATTTTTATTTACAAAAAGACTAAGTTATATGAAAAGGACAACATAGAAACGCGGCCAAAACCTTTCTTTAATTTTAATGAAAAAAGTAGTTAAATCGGTTTTGGATAAATATTAGGGTACTATAAAACGTTGCTTTTGTGTACTTTTAATTGGTGTTGGCGCTGCGCGACAGAAATACATTTTACAAATGCCTATTTTTCAATTTTCTAGGTCGGTTGGTTCCCTCTTAATAATTAATAAAAAAACTTGTTTTTAACCGCAGCTTCTCCTGTCCCGTTTTGTTGTCCTAGTGGGAATAAAATTCCCACTAGTTCTACCGTAGGACTGTGTATTAGAACTAGTGGGAATGATCACTTTCACGTATAATGTTTTGCACGAAGTTTTCTGTCTCATTACTCGACTCCATTTTGTCTTTGGGATAAACTACTACAAATCTTAAATGGCATATCATACGAGTACTTGTCTGCTTGAGCTCCGAAATTGGTGCTGTCAAGTCTTTTGTTAGGGCTTTCCCCTTCAGAGCCTGATATGGAACTGGTATTTCAGAGGTGCTAGATTCAGAAATTGCAAATTATAAACCTATGCCACGTTTGTAATTTGAATTTCTGCTTCAAGTTCAGTTTGCCCTACGCGGCAATGGAGGCAACGGCTACCGGTCGCCCCTAGGTAAAGCTAGCTAGAACTATGTGTAGCCGTAACATATACATTGTACGGGATGTTTTTTGGCCTGAAATACTTAAACTCAAACTCAACGCCACAACGGCGACCGACCGCCGAATTTTGGTTCTCGTTGTCGTCATGACAGACCGTACCCTACCGACCGTCAGTGCGACAAATATACAGGCCTTAAAATTGGGACAGTTTAATATGAAGAAATACAAATCTATAAGAGATACACTAAGGTCCATGTTCACCGGAAAGATAAGCCTGATTATCTAAAAACAGCTGTCACTGTAACATGTTCCCATACAAAAATGCGTTTTAAACAGCTGTTTTAGGTAATCAGACTGTCATCTTTTTGGTGAACATGGACCTAAACCTACCTTTCATAGCAAACTACGTAATTTTTCATGAGAACAATAAAATTGTTATGCTATTTCAGTGTTGGTCAAGTCTTTGTAGCCAATAAAAATGAGTGAAGTTTGCCATTTTTTTTAGTAAGCTGCTTCCGGTTAGTCTAGAAGCCAACCCCAACATAGTTCGAAATACACTAGAAGATGTTGATCATGATGATATTCCGATGATAACTGTAAGTGCATACAGGGAGATAGAATCTCACCTTGTTTACAGATTTGTTCCGTCTGTTTACATGTTATGAAACCCGAAGTACGATTTATGTACAAAATGTTTAAAGATGACGCATGGTAGATTTGAATCTTGGTGTACAATAAGGCCTATTTGCAATTGTGATTGCATATGACCCCCTCTTGTCAATAACCGGCCAAGGAAACACGTTACTGCGTTTTGAACCTTCAGTATATTTTAACTTGATGAATGCAGAGTGCGTTACTTGAGGAAATTATTCCCTTCCCACAGGTCTTGTTATTGCTCAAATCAGTTATATTGACCATCGATAAAAAACTTTTTTGCAAAAAAATAAAACCGACTTCAAAAACACAAAAACGTGAAAAATAACCTTAGCTTCAGAAGTCCGTGACCTTTGTTTGATTGATTTAGTTTTTTTGTCACATTTTTTGTATTTTTGAAGTTCGTTTTATTTTTTGTCAAAATGTTTTGTTTTTCAATTTTTAGTTGTTTCCAAACAGTTACTTATTTGCCATGAATTTATTTTACATTAAACGTTAATACATTTAAATGTAAATTAATGCTACGAGATCAAGGTACGATGCTGAAACCGAATATTATCTTGGTTAAATCAATTCTGTAGGTTCAGAATACTAAAATAATTGGCCATCACATTTATTCACATTCAGATTCAATGTTTTTCAACATTAGTAAATTTCTTGTTGATTTTTCGAAGTGCGTACGTGCTGTTACTCGAAAGACTTGCAAAAGGGCAAATATATTATGTTGCACTAAGTTGTGTCAAAAGTTTGGAAGGCATAGTTTTATACTTTTATCAGATATGGACGCCAACAAATCATTAATAATAGACCTCACGACGAGAGATCATTGACGGAAATAACGAGACTACGAAATCTGCCTACCAACAAGTAGGCACCTAATACACCATAAGCAATGCAATTAGATCGCTTGCGTTATGTTGCAATGCAGCAACGACGTATGCGGAATGCAATTTAAGACAGTTAAAAATTCTGCCACAGATCGCACCCTTAAGGTGAACGCACACTTATCAAAGCCAACGGAAGCGAGAATTACTTGTATGAAATTATATATAACCTCGCACCCTGCTTCCACTATGTCATGACAATTATTTTGTCGTCCGACGAATGTCGTCCCTAGCTGTTGCCAACCGATTCGGTCTGGTTGAATTGTATAACTATTGTGTCTACTTCGCTAACTATTTGTCGTCAACATTTTTATCGTCGGACGACTATGCGTGTGTAGCCGTTCCTATTGCATCGCGACGACATTTCACGGCCATCGTTTTGTCGTTTGTTTGTTGTGACAATTTTTTATCGTTTTACAACTGTCGTACTAGCCGTTCCCACTGTCACGACAATCTGTAGGCGACAGTTGATCGTGAACACTTGCATTTTAGTAAACAAGCCACGACACCTAAAACTACATGATTATCTGTCTGAGTGTGGAAGTTTTGTCTTCACTTTTGCCAGTAATCATTTGTGCCAGACTCGGTCAAAAGCTTGTTGTATATCAAGAAATGCCGCCGAGCAGTACTTTTTGCGTTCAAAGGCCTGTCTTCCTGTTTGGTAAACTCGGTGAACCTGTTCTATTGTTGAATGGGATTTCCGAAAGCCAAACTGGCTGGAACAACATCATTGATGTACATACATGGTTTTAGCAGGTTAAGGAATATCCTCTCCCACAGTTTGGACAGTACAGTAACTCCTGTACTGTCCAAACTGTGGGAGAGGATATCGTAGGAGCTTATCGGCCGATACGACGACGCTTCATGTTCAGGTTTGCCTTATTTGTGGATCATGACAACTTCAGAGATTTTCCAAAGATCAGGAAAGTGAGATGTTCGAAAGATTGTGTTGAACAGACTATCCAAGAAGGCAATGCTTTTTCTGGGAAGATTTTTAAGTATTGAAGGTGTGATCAGGTCAAATCTCAGGGCTTTTTCGAGTTGAGCTGTCCGATTTCCTTCGCAATTTTTTTAGGTGTCGTTGGCTTAATGGGCAGACACATCTGCAGATCTTGTTCTAATATTGCATCAATATAGCGTTCATCTGCAATGCTCATGCCTGTAAAAGATGCCCCTAAGAATTGAAGAGTTCCGTTACTTTGTCATGGATCCCATAGTGAGAACCTAACCAAACACTTATTAAACTACCCTTGAATTTCATTCTTTCCACTAAAAAAACAATACATGTCATGCTAATAGGTTTCTCTCCAATAATATTTATGTACCTAACTTATCATACGTAACTCTCGAAATTTAGGTGTATTGTACACATCTGCGTACCCCTTCAGAGCATACAGGCGTGATGTTACGTCATGATGTTGCATAAACAATAAACCTACAAGCGCTTGCATCAATCACTGCAGATTTGCCGTCTAGTTTTGAAGAGTTCCGTTGTATATCTCCGAAAATTAGCATCACATCTTCAGCAAATTAAAATGAGACTATTCGGGAACCGCCAGCTTTCAAATAAAAATGAATCATCAAAATCGGTTCACCCAGTCGAAAATATCAGTTTTGTATAAAGAAACGAATTGAGATTTCGTCGCCTTATTTTCCAAACTAAAGTGTTCCATTACTTCTCATTGTTGACAGTAGTGAGTAGGTTGATACGAGTACAACAGAAAATAACAAGCTTTGACAAATCTGAATTCATCGTTGACGACAATTTATCGTGCGCTTGTGAACATCTCCACAACCCATTCGTCGTCCCGCAGACGGAACAGTGACTCACAAAAAAACATGCGTTATTCAAGAATTATTTACAATTTCTAACAAACATACAGGGTGTTTGACCCAAACAAGGTTGAACGAGGTGATTGTATATCTGATTGTGAACCCAAAACAATAAAAAGGGGACGTTAACGAACACTCTCAACCTTGACCGATAGACTTGTCAAGTGCGGGCACGGCTAAGTACTATAGATCTATGTTCATGAACAATCCAATATTTGTAATAAATTTTACGTACATAGGACTATTTTATCATTGGCTCTGACCAATCGATTGGTAAAATATCTGCGCAGCGTAGGTATATTATGTTTTGACAGTGTGATTATTATATACATTATCATACGCACGTTCAATTACCGTACAAATGAAATATTTGTATGGCCTACAAAGAAAGTTTTTCCAGGTTCGGGCCTACTGCGTGTAAGATTTGTGTTTCTGAATGCCCGTAGGATTCATTTATGGGATATTTTATTATGGGAATTCGTTGCAAAGATGTTTATTTTATTTTTAAACTTTAAGTGGACTATTTACGAATTATTTTTGATAATATTCCGTGGAGTGCCTTACTTTATGGCTATTAAATAAAATTCTTGTAAATTGTCACACTTTGTGTGATAAAAGGAATCGGTCTAACTGTACTACGGTTTGAGGAAAATAATAGCTGTCGAGTTTTTGACGTTCTAGATTGTCTGTTCCGAAAATCTTTTTATTCCTAACTTTATTCAAGGACGCGTGCATGAGCTCATGTTGTAAACCTGAAACACAACCCGAAGCTACTTTGCGTAAGACTCATCACGAAGCTAAAGCCTCTCTCCATCCAATCATCGCACAAGGAACATAAACAAAGCCCTAAGTCTAATGAGAAGTGATGGAAAATTTAATTAAGTTCGATCGAGATGTTGATATGCGAGCAAGCAGTGATCTGAGAGCGGCCGAGGGGGGCGTCCGAGCAGCGCATGTAAATGCGAGCGACGCACCGCTCGAGCCACGAACCACGGCCGGAACCTACAGCCGCAGTGCCCGACATCGGGAGGAATGGAAAATATATATCAAGCCGAGCGAAAAGTCCACTACACACCCCGAGGGTGGCGGCGCCCGGACGTGCGTTCGATTCAAACGAGCCGTGGCCGCCCCCGCTCTGCCCGGCTCCGTTTGTGACGTGCGATAGCGTGTGCGCGACCCGGCCACCGCATGCTGCACACGCATGCACGTGACGCTCCACGCACGCACGCACTGCACGCACCGCACCACGCTACCCAAGCTACCCACCTACCGGCACCTCCTTGCGCACCCTCTGCAGAAAACGTTTTTCAGATGTAATTTCAGATTTTTCTCTTTAGCGTCGAGAAAGTCCCGAGGAAAAATAAATATGCTTAAACCCGACCCTAAAGGACCCGAAGAGGAAAAAATATTAAAAATTAAGAAAATATTTGTTTTACAGTTATGTAAACATCTCTAATTACGACCTGTTCAAATTATTATTTTTTCTTTGCAGCGTGCGCGGTGGGCAGGGGGGGGGGTGAGCGGCGCTCTAATTAACATCTATTACAGGCTTACAGGTATTTCGGGAACAGAGGAGTATCATTTGGCGAGGGCGCTGAGTACACTCAATTAAACGAGGCCGCCCCCGCCTCGCGCCTCATGCCTCGCGCCTCGCGGCCAACCGGAGCACCCTGTGCTGGTGATGTGCCTACTGCCCAGACTGCCCACACTGCACATCTCGCACAACGTGCAGCATCTCGCGGCTTCTTGAGCCCGGGGTCACGATGTGTTATTAGGATGGGTTTGATGTAGCCAGTCGGCTGGCGGATCCCGCGTTATCAGCGTCTAGACCAGTTGTCTGGACCTGTTGCATAGGTGCGTGCAGTGCTGCGTGCCGCTGCGCGCCGCTAGGTGGCGCTGACCGGCACCGACTCGCAGCCTCCCCGTGGTCACCCGGTTGGAACGCTCCCCCATCCTCCCCCGGCCACCCTCTTTAAAAGCCAGTGGCGAGCTTCAAGAGAAAGTGCCGCGTGTGTACACTCACATGCGTACAACCATCTTTGGCGAGAGCCGGTGGGCGCAGGCCGGCGGGGTGAGCCTCGGATTATGTGGAGGCGCCTCCCCCCGTATGCGTAAGTGCGTTCACACAAAGCCTTCCCACATACATTTGCATAGTGACATTGTTCGGTAATAATGTATGTGACCACTCGGCTCGCCGCCCCACGGCGACATCTTTCAATAGATCGCCTCGCCGCTTGTTCTGTGCCTCCCGATGCCTCCCCGCGCCCCGCATCCCGCAGCATCTCCCGAGCCGCTTTCTAATTAAAATACATCTACTATAATATGTTATTTGATTTTCTATACGTGCTCGTGTTGGCAACTATGGAGGTAGATATTTGAAAATCAAGTTGATCGGGAACTTTAAAGTTGTACTTACAACGCTAATAGATCCTGATGAGTAAGTAGTTCTCAGAAAAGTGCGAAACTTCAATCATAGACAGGCAACTATTAGCTACAGCTAGTATCTACATAGATGTTTGCCGTCCGATCAATTGGATCAGAAGAAATTGAATGTGTAATTTTGATTTACATATGTGACTAGGTACACATGTGCGTATAAGAGGATTTCTTGAAGTTTCGTCGATATAGCGGCGGGGAGTTTGGGGGGGGGGGTAGGGTGGCTCGGACTCCGCCGCCCGGCGCGCCTCAGTGTGCGTATGTCTCGGACATGCACGCTACGCAGATTTCTCTAACGATTTTCCCGGAGTGTGAAATGTAAAATAAGGGGTTAGACGAGGCTGAGCTCGCCCTCGTCCCGCGCGCCCCCCATCTGCCCCTCCACTCGCCAAATTGATGACCAGCCACCCACAGGGCGATCTGTTCAAATTTAACACATATCGTATTTAAAAGTAAAACGGTTCGAAACCTTATCTTCCCTCATTAATATTCACTTGCAAATTGTTAGCTTACTTCGTGCCCATTTCATTTTTAATTTCCTACGAATTTTTGTAAAACCCGCATCTCACTAGTTTCCCGAGTTAGTAATTGCTATTTATATTTAACTTTGCGTAAATCTTTATACTTTTGAATAAACAGATTGTACACGAGGTAGGAAATGTAACTTTTAACCCACTTACAAAACAATAGCCATCATTTTGTAGATAACAGAAACAAAAGTTTTACCAAGATTTAAGCATTTGCTCATTTAATATTATCGTCAATGAACGTACAAAATAGTTACGAACTATCATTGAAAGGACAATATTATAGTATGTTACTATAACATAGAACAAATGCTGTGAAACTTGCTGTTACTGAAAGTTACTCTGTCATATTTTGTTACATTATGTTACTCGCGGTAGGTAGTGATGCGATGATAACATTCAACACATAGTAACAAGTAGCCACAAAAGTTACAGATTGTTACCTAATGTTACCGTGTTGCACAGTGTTGCTCCAAAAAAAGTAACTGCGCTGTGGATGCACCATTAGGATATCAACAAAAGCTAAGAAAACGTTGTCAGATTATTTTTTGTCGATGCTTGTGTTTTCAACAGCGAAAAAAGGCATCAAATAGGTTGATGAAAAAATGCTTTGTAAAATTATTTTTTACTCTAGATTTGCCTTTTTTATATAATTAGTAAACGCATCTTACACACACATCCACAAAAAGTGCTAAAAGTAAAACACGGCTCACATAACATAACGTGACTAAAAAGTTATAATAAAAGTACCTATTACCTTCATGAACGCTCAGACTTAATTTTCGATTTTACATTGTTTTATTTAGGCAAGAAGTACTAGCAAAAAGCCCAATTTATGAAATGTTTTCGCCCAATTTACGAATTCAAAAATAACCTATTTATCTGTACGCAATAACAGTGGTGGTTGGTTCTCTGGCCTCCCAAAACCGGTTCGTACTCAGCCACCCCCGCATCTAACTGTATTTTATCGTTTTTTACCACTCCCGCTGCATTCCTATGCACCCCTATCATCAAACTCCACAATGCGTGCACCGCTTTCGGAAATCGAAGTTTTTTTATTAAATCCAGAATCACCCCTGTTGAAGATAAAGTTTGATTCAGCTTTGTGTTAGGATTTTTCAATTGAAAATAGCTTCTACTGTAAAAAATATTCTCACACGCTCAATGTCTTCGAATAAATTGTTATAATTTGCTTCGCATTATTACAATAGGTATCTATTTTATGTTATTATTGTTTATTGACTGTTTGGTCCGCAATATTGATAAACACTTTTCCAGCAATGAGATTTTATTAAATCTTGTATTAAACTTCCGGTTTGTCAGTAATGCCAAATCATATGACTTATATTTCAATAGACTATAAACCAATCAGGACCTACCACAACGCAAAACGAGAAACATTAAAGACCACGTGCACAAAAATAAATCAAAACAAAACGAAGCTACAAGTAGGTATTGCGCCTGTCTATATATTATTATATTGTACGAAATATTTCATACCTACCGCAAGTCTTTATTACCAAACTTTAGGAACTGATTCCTTGATAGGTACATGTGGCGACGGAACAAAGAACAATTCTGCTGCGTATTATCCTTAAAATTGCAAGAGAAATCCAAACGCACGATGAGCGTGCTCGGGCGCATCATTGTTTTCTTGGCGCCGTTGTGTGGGTGCGACTTAGATTTTTTTCCGTATCACACAAACGCATTAATAGAGTCTATGTCTGCGTGGCATTTCTCGGAAACCTTTCGTTAGAATCGTGCGCATTGTGGTTGTGTGCGTACATCTTGCGTTTTACACCTGTTTCTGGCTCGCCTGTGTGGGTTGTTTTTTCTCTGGTGGGGGTAAATGCGATGTTGCTAGATGCATGTTTTGGATGCACTGATGTAAATTTGACAACGTCGCGCAATTTAGATACACCACCGCTTTCCGGGCGGGGGTTGTTTGTGGTTTCTGGTGGAGTTTGTAATAACTTGATATTGCGATGCGATTCCGAATGAAATTCAAATTGTTATCAATACACGTTTATACTTTTAAAAGAATATTCTTTTTAGAACCTACCTACTTTATTATATTCAATTTGGATAAACTCTTTATCAAAATTCAGTTTATTTTCCTGTAGGTTGTTTAAAACTATTTACCTAGTTCCCTACCTGACACTGAACATTTACCATAAGCTACGGTGATAGGCAAAGTCAAATAAACTCACAAATTTGTACCTAACTATTATTGAAGTAATATTGTAGTGCGTGGGTATTAGTGTTTCTTTGCTGCGAATTCGTTGATATCTTCATATTTGGTTGTAAACTGTTGTATTATCTGTGTAGTTGTTAAAGATAGTCTGTGCTTTTTCTCGGCTGGGAAGCCATCTTGGTATCTGTAAGAGAGATTAGAACACGAAGCATGTTTCGATCTAAGGTTATAATGTTAAATAAACATAAGCTGATTTAATTCAGAGTTTTATTCATAATAACACATGGTGGCAGCGGTAAAAGTAAAAACATGGAAAAGGAAGATATAAAGACATCAGAATCAGACAGACTGGGTGGTGTAAAGGTATCTGCTCCGGGTCCTTTCAATTTCGTGCCCAATGAATGGCCGAAATATAAAACACGTTTTGAACGTTTCATGAGCCTAGCTGGCTATGATAAAAAGGCAAACCAAGACAAAATAAACTGCCTCATATACTGCATGGGAGAAAAGGCTGAAGATATAATCGTGCAATTCGGTGTCGAGTAAAACTATGGAAATCTTATGAAAAAATTTGACGATTTCTTTGCGCCTAAACGAAATGTCATATACGAGCGTTTTAAATTCAACGCCCGAGTTCAAGAACATGGGGAAAGATTCGATGACTTCGTAACAGAAGTGCACAAGCTGGCAGAGCATTGTGAGTATGGTGTCATAAAATCAGATCTTATTCGAGACAGAATTGTGGTGGGCATGGAAGACAAGGTCCAAAGTGACAGAATGCTTTTGAAACCAGACTTGACTCTAGAAGAAGCCATACAAATGGGCAAGCAAGCAGAGATACAAAATGAAGAAACAAAAAAAATGAGGGCAGCAAATGCCACAACGGAAATAATGAAAATGGAAAAAAGAAAACCAACGGGAAACTGCTGGTTCTGTGGGAAGGAACGGCATTCGCGGGAAAAATGTCCCGCCTCAAAAGCAGTGTGTCACAAATGTCAACGATTGGGTCACTTTGCAAAGGTGTGTCGGACAAAAGTGGTAAAAATGATGAATGATGAAGCAAAAGTGAATGAGGTTTGTACGGTCCATAATGGCAAATATATGGTAAACGTTAGTGTATTTCATTCAGAAAAATTTATTGATAAAGTCGATTTTCTAATTGATACAGGAGCAGATATAAGTGCCATTCCGCAACACATAGCAGTTAAGGCCAAACTTCCGCTGGTGAAGTCTGTAGATTGCATAAAAGGGCCAGATGGGACCAGATTGCAAGTATTGGGAACTGTGCAACTGAAATTACAATACAAAGACAGGATTTCTGAAGGTAAAGTTTATGTTATTAAGGATCTTAGTTCAGCTATATTGGGTCGGCCATCAATTGATAGTATGGATATATTAAAAGTTTGTGCTATTTCAATATCATGTCAGAACAGTGAGTCATGCTCAAATGTGTTAGTGGAAGAAGAGTTCCCCAGCATTTTCAATGAATTAGGGGTTTTTAAAGATAAGTTTCACATAAAACTGGTTAGTAATCCTAAGCCATATGTGCAAGCAACACCTCGTAGTGTATCAATTCCTCTGCTACCCAAAGTGAAGGAGGAATTAGACAAATTGCAAAGATTAGGTATTATTAGTCCAATTGAGGAACCTACAGAATTTGTGTCACCCATTGTGGTAGTCTTTAGGAATGACAAACTTAGAATTTGCGGAGATTATACACAAGTTAATAAAAATATTTTAAGGCCCGTTTTTCCAATTCCAAAAGTGCAAAATACCTTAAGTAGGTTAAAGGGAGCAAAATATTTTTCTAAAATCGATGCCACTTCAGGGTTTCATCAAATTTGCCTTGATGAGGAGTCTAAAAAACTAACTACTATTATAACACCATTTGGTAGATACATATACAACCGTCTTCCTTTTGGACTTAACTGTGCTCCTGAATATTTCAGTATGAAGTTCTCAAATCTATTTATTGACCTAAATGTAGCAATACATATGGATGATATTTTAATTTTCCAACCTACTAAGGAATCGCATGACCAAATGCTCAGAGAAGTATTGAAAAGACTGCATAATGAAGGCATAACAATAAATAAAAGTAAATGTGTATTTGGGGTCAAAGAAGTTTGTTATTTAGGGCACATAATTAATCATGAGGGAGTCAAAATAGATCCAGATAGAATTACAGCCATAAGTGAGTTTAAAAGTCCATCATGTAAAAAAGAGCTACTTCAGTTTTTAGGCATGGTTAATTTTGTTGGTAGGTATATACCTAACAAATCTCACATACTTGCCCCATTACACGAACTTTTAAAAGAAGATCGCATGTTTATCTGGGGTCACCCTCAAATACAAGCATTTCAGTATATAAAAGACAATCTCCAAATAGCCCCCACTCTAGCACATTTTGACCCCAGTTTAAATATAATTGTTTCAGCAGATAGTAGTTCGTTTGGGTTAGGAGCAGTTCTGCTGCAAGAAGATAAAAAAGGTCAAAAATCAGTAGTCATGTATGCTAGTAGAACCCTAACAGAAGCAGAAAAGCATTATGCTCAGATTGAAAAGGAATGTTTGGCTCTTGCATGGGCAGCTGAAAAATTTAGGGATTATATAATAGGAATTCCAGTTACAATAGAAACAGATCATAAACCATTATTGCAAATATTACATACTAAACAATTTGATGACCTTAGCCCGCGACTTTTAAGACTCAGATTAAAATTGACCCGTTTTGATTATCAAATCAAGTATATTCCAGGCAAAGAATTAGTGGTTGCAGATGCCTTGTCCAGGCGACCACTGCCTTTGTCTCCCAGTTCAAATATTGGAAACGATTTACAATTTAATTTAAATGCACTTATTAGTGAAACGGTACCCGATGATTTGTTAAACAAAATTAGGACAGAGCAAACAAATTGTAACATTTGCAAACAAATAAAGCAATTTACAGCTCATGGTTGGCCTGCTAAACATCTGTTAGGTGTATTTAAACCATACTATCAGTACAGAGACAACTTCTCAGTTGAAGGAGATCTTCTTTTACTTAATTCTAGGATAGTCATACCAGAAAAAATGCATAAAGAAATATTAAACAAAATTCACGAAGGTCATTTAGGGATCTCAAGATGTAGGGAACGAGCAAAACAGTCAGTTTGGTGGTTAGGGTTATCAAAACAAATTGAGGAAAAAGTAAAGACTTGCTCAAAATGCATAGAAACTTCACAAAATCATAAAGAAACCATGGTATTAGATCCATCACCAGATAGACCTTGGCAGAAAATAGGTATTGACTTGTTTAAATATTTAAACCATTGGTATCTGGTTGCAATGGACTATTTCTCTAGATATTTAGAAGTTTTTAAGCTGCATGATTTGACTGAAGATAGTGTAATAATTAAATGCAAGGAAATGTTTTCTAGACATGGTATCCCAGAAGTAGTGCGCTCTGATTGTGGTACACAATTTAAAACAAAATTCAATATTTTTGCAAAGGAATATGGTTTCAAGTCGATTACTAGTAGTCCATATTATGCTCAAAGTAATGGCCTAGCAGAATCGGCAGTAAAGATAGCAAAAAATCTTCTTACAAAAAATGAGGATATTTACCTGGCATTACTAGTTTACAGAAATACTCCCTCGGAGACAGGTTACAGTCCAGCTGAATTAATGTTTAACCGAAAACTCCGAGATAATCTTCCTATAATACCAAGGAAACTTAACAACCCTGTAGTCCCGAGCCAAGAATTGAAACAAAAGCATTTATTAAAGAAACATAAGGAGATAATTTATTATAATAGGAGACATAGAGCAATAGACTTGCCGGAATTGGAAGTTAATGATAGGGTATGGCTTACTGATCTGAAGATATATGGCACAATTTTGTACAAATGCAAAGAACCGCGATCTTATATGGTAGAAACAAAAAGAGGGAACTTTAGGAGAAATAGATGGCATTTAAAATTGGCACCTAACACAAATATTTCACCAGCGGAAGGAGGGTATGTTTCAGATGGTAATATAATTTCTTGGGAAGATTATTGTAAGGCTCCTACTGTGCCTTCAGATTCGATAGAAGGCAATTCCACAGAATTGGAGGAAAGGTACCATTCCAATACCAATGTAAGTAGTCCGGACCCAATCGAACCTGAAAGCAACAGTGTAGCCAGACCTAGAAGATGTGTAACTAGGCCTAAATATCTAAATGATTATGTGTGTGAATAGTTTAGTTTTAGTTTTTTTTTTATGTGTGTGTGTTTAGTTTTTTTCATACTTGATTTTTTTTATTGTTTCTTTTTGTAAAAAAGGGAGATGTTGTATTATCTGTGTAGTTGTTAAAGATAGTCTGTGCTTTTTCTCGGCTGGGAAGCCATCTTGGTATCTGTAAGAGAGATTAGAACACGAAGCATGTTTCGATCTAAGGTTATAATGTTAAATAAACATAAGCTGATTTAATTCAGAGTTTTATTCATAATAACACATAAACAATAATCAGAGATTTTACATTTAAAATCTCTGATTATAGAAACACCATTACCTACTTATGTTCTTCTGATAAGTTTCTCTGTTTCCTGATCATTATAATTTGGATCTAAGTAGGTATTCAAAGCTTGTGTGAATCGGTTCCTTCTAGGCAAGTGTCGTCGGACTAGGCCGCGTCATCGCCTTACATCAGGCAATTTGTGCTTTTGGCCAAACGCAAGAATAATTATTGATATATAAAGAAAAAGTTATTTTTATACGAATGGTTTATAAAACTCTAGAAAAGGTCTACGATTTCTGTTTACTTATACCTACTTAGATAAACTAAAGTGAAGTTAAAGCAAGTGTTAAAATAAATGAAGGCTGAAATAAATTGGTAAGTACTTACTGAAAATATAAAATCGATTCTACCAATGATTATCCTATCTATTATTAACTTACCTTTGCACGTGGGAAAACACAGAACTGAAATAGGTAAATGAAGCAGCTTCGACATATCGATGCATTTCTGCTTGGAAAATATCCTTGAACTGCACACGTAATTTGGCCATATTATATCATTAGCAAGCAACTTTGCACTAAGAAAAAACAAACTCAAAACTCAAAGCACTTATTTAAATTTGACCATTACGACAGTTTTGAATATCAAAAAAACAACAAGAAAAAACTGAGCTACCGTCACGGTCACAAGGCATAATAACTTGAGAAAGTACTTCAGTTGCACGTTCCTAAACGTAAAGATCTCTAAGGAGAAGAATGTAGGTATAGGTCTACATGAGCTAAATTAGCAACTCTATTTGTGGTGGTTTAAACTTCATTTGAAATGCTGTTAGAATAAAGATCTAATCAGCTTGCACTACAAAGTGGTTGTTACGTCAGTCACTGCGGGCTAAATAGTGCGAAATGACTGGTTACTATCGATTTACAAAAAGCCTAACTTAAAAAAATAAAACACTATGGTGCTAATATGTTGCTTGTAATGATTAGCCAAAAAATCAGACTCGTCGCATGTATTTTAGTATGGTTTATACTCATGAAAAGACTTTTTTTAGAGATAAGTTCGTGATTTTTTTTGCGAGTAATATTAATTGTATTATGTTTTCAAAACACTATCATATCAGCATATATCCTGAAGAATTTCATATATTTTTTCACTGGTATTGCTGATGGCAGGCGATATTGTATAGCCGATAAAAAGATTTAATTGCATAAAACTTGTCATCATGATATTTATGCTATGTTCAATTGTTTCTATTCGCTGAATTAGTCAGATAAATAAATAAAGTTGTTATGTTCGTTTGTAATTTAAAATATTTCATGTAATCGGACCCATGACGAAGTTGGCAACCAAGCATTCTGTACATCAAACTACGTGATCATCATCATCATCATTTCAGTCGAAAAATGTCCACTGGACTTGAGCCTCCCCTAAGTGTGGCCACATTGACCGGTCCCGTGCGACTCGCATCCTACGGATTCCCACAACCTTCACCAGATCCCGTATTCACAACGCTTCGATTCGATTTCGATTCGGGAAGTCGTATGTCTATCTCGCTCGTTTTCGTTATGCAAAAACGATAGACATACAACTTGACGAATCGAAGTTTGTGAATACGGGGCCAGGTTCTAGGAGGTCTTCGTGACGTGGATGGTTTTCCAACGCATCGTCTTTCATTTCGCGGTCGCCACTCCTAAACTTTTCGGCCATCCGTTCAGCGAAGTAAGAAACTACGCAAACCTTTTTGGCTGGGAAACGACATTTTTTTTCGGAATAAATTCTCGTTTTACGAGTGACGCACTTAAAACACTGTCCTGAATGATTGTATGCTGAACGATTGAACAGTATCGGGGTCGTGAAAGTGTCAAAGTAAACAAATAACATTTAAAACACATTTTTAATGTGAAAAAAAAAATATAAACAAGTTTGAACTTTGACCCCCAATATCCCCGTAACTAGAAGGTGCCCAGGTATGTTCTAGAACCAAAATATATCATAGGGATTCGGAAAAACATGCTTGATGCTTTTCATTTCACCAATTTTTTTATTTTTTATTTTATTATGTTCTGACGATGAATGGTTAGGATGCTTTAATAGAAGCTAGTTATATGTCGGTTTACCCCAAAGTGTTGGCAGAAGAGTGCACCCAGATTTCGACAGGTTTGTTTAAGTCCCATAGAATGGGCAAGCCTATAACAGCCTAACAACCGGGCCCAAATCCAGACGCCGCGACTGCTACTGAGAAATTCATGATAGAAAAGGTCAATAACAATTTTCCCCACCCGGAAATCGAACCCAGGACTAGGACCAACGAGGCAGTCAACGAAGTAGAAGTAAGTGATAACTTAACTTTACGCAACATTCATAAATAAGGAGACTATTAATTTTAATGACCCAGAGCATAATCTAAGTTTTGTAAAACTGTACCAAACAAACTAAAGAAAGAAACACCACTATACAGATAGACCCAAACATAAACCGAGATACCGCTACGACAAAAATAACCTAGAAGCAAAACAAAAACAGCGGTCAGAGTTTAAATGGTAATGAATGCTAACAAAAAGTCGGGACGGTTCGTGTTGCAGTCTGCAGTATAACGGGCCTTCACTCCTTGTGAGGGTCAGTTCCCAACAATCTAACATCTTAGACATAAAATGAAGTTTAGTAATCGCTAAATAATAACACGTCTGCCGCTAGCCAACTAAAAACGGGAGCGTTCGTAGAATCAGTTCGAATGTGACCTCTGCTAAAGTCAAATCGGTGAAGTGACTAAGACTAACAATTATTTTTGATATCCATACGTACTTGTTAGTATACTATATGTTGCATTCGTTTTTGTGTGATCGCATGGCCTTCGTCCTCGGTAAGTGTTCATCAGCCGGTCGTCTTTGTGCAGCGAGATTTGCCAAATGGTACTAAGGAACGTTTTATTATCTAGTCGTCTGGTGACCGCGGATATGTAGACGATTAGGATTTACCGCCTGTCTATCAAGTATCACTATAATTAGCGGCACAGCTTCAGAAATATCGTTAAGCTCTAGTTTCAATGTCATTGAATTAGTCTGCACGTGCAGCTTAGTTTTGACTACCCGAATGGCGCGGGCACCGGTACTAACGCTACGTTACGTTCTTAGGGTCCCGGGTTTGAATCCTGGTAGGAGCAAATGTTTGTGTGATGAGCATGGTAATTTGTGTCCGGGTCAAGGATGTTTGTATGTATAATAAGTATTTACATATTTACAAACGACAGTGTCTAAGTAAGTAGTATAATCAACTATCTGGTATCCACGATACACGACACAAGCCTCGTCCAGCGATATTTATTTTATTTGTTTATTCCTCGTAGATCAGTGTTTATTTTCATAAAGTTGTGCCTGCGGATGGCAGGTCTGAACTTATCAATTGGAAACTCTAGGTAGTACAGCAGCTACGGGGATGACAAATAAAGTTACTTTTGCATTCATAATAGGCTTTTTAACTGAAAAAATCTAATTAGTCCGTTATATTATCAAAAAAATATTTGACCCGTTTTTTTTTCTTTTGTCACATTTACCAAAATTGACGAAGACACGACGCTTTTACAATTCCCAATACGTCACTGTTTGGTATCCTTCTTAGTGAGTTCTGACGTCACGAGCCCCCACTCCCGAGTTTTGATGCGTTTTATCTTTGTCAATATTCGTTGATTTACAAAACCAAAAAATACGTGTCCATTATTTTCCAATACTTACTCTAACTGACGGACTAAATAGATTTGCAATTTGTTGATGGTAGAAACTAGCCTATTAGAGATATCTCAGTCGGATATTTCATCCATAAATGATAATATTCTTTGCCAACGACTGCAAATGACATACGTATACAAACCCTTCATGTTATGGATAATAACTATCTCGACATCTAACGATAACTAGCCCGATGGTGCATCGGGATAACGATTTCCATAATGATGATGATAAGTGAACTTCCTCGTCGCGATGATGACCGTCCTCATCATCATCATCATGATGACGGCGACTTATCATCATCATTATGAAAATCATTATCCCGATGAATACCATTTTAAATTAAACACTCACATTGCTGCTGCTGAAAGTACCGCTTTTACTTAAGGGGGATGCTCCAAGATAGCCCGCGAAATTTAATTTTTATTTACAAATTTTTCACGGTCAAAGTCCTTCTTCGACCCATATGCACTTGGACATCAATACAACCCGCATTGATGATTTTTATGATTATAATTCTTTAACTTAATACGTCTTACAGTCGCGACCGATATGTTTATCAACACAAAACTTAGCACTGCCCTGGAAATTGTAAAAAAACGTAAGAAAATTTGCGGGCCACCCTGACGCTTTCACCTTAATCGAAGACTAACCTTATTTAGTTGAAAATAATCTTCTTAATAAATAAGGCTTTTTGTTTTTAGCTTATTTTACATGTATGCTCGTAACATGTAGATCTACTTCTCTTTAAAAAAAAACAAGAAATAGGGTTCGACATATTGGTCTATTCTCAGTAAAGATCATAAAACTATTAGGTATGTATATTGTATTAAGAATTCCTGCTAATCGCAAAGTCGTCTGAGGTGGCTCTTAGCCCGAGGCGACGTTAAGTCGGCAAAGGACACGAGCGGGGTACATACAACTAGGTTTTATTAATATCAGACTTACGAGTATGAACATTTTAATTTTAGACGCAGATGCCTGTAGTTTCGTTTATTCTGTTATAACTAAGGAATTTGTTAGGTACTTCAGAGATCAGTCTACTTATTAACTTTATTAGTGACATCTAAATTTCAACTCAAAAGTGCTCAAGCGAGAAATGAAAATCCATCATCGGTTTTATATTTCGGCAGTATTTGAGTACCATCTGTTTTAGTGTAAAATGGCATTCAATTAATTCATTCACTTACTGATACCGAAAGACTGAGCACTAACGCTGAAAAATAAACCCCAATACCTAAGAGTCAAGGAACAAAGTTCGTCATAAATGTCATCAGCTACTGTATGACTTTCGACCTTCTAAGATACATCTCAATTAATTTATCAGTGAAGAAAATCGTTATGACAAAGACGAGTTAAACTATTTCTTACTAAATTGGAGTGCTAAAATATTTTTTCAATACACTTGCTCGAAAGTTCGTTCTTAGTGCACTACCATTAACTTCAGAATGCAGTGTATTTCACACTTGTTGTTTTATTTCACGGATAACTTTAAACTAAGTCCAAAGTGGTTTAAATCCAGTTTTCGTTTCGGTGGTCATTAATTTTTTTAATTTCAGACAAGAGGACTAGGTATCTAGATATATATGTTTTTTTTTAATATTGTTTTTTATTATTAAATTGTGTGTATCAAACACTAGCTGACCCACGCAACTTCGTCTGCGTCACATAAGAGAGAAAACGAAAGATTAAATAATCCCCGTTTTTGCAACATTTTTCGTTCCTGCTCGGCTCCTAATAATCGTTGCGTAATGTTATATAGCCTAAAGCCTTCCTCGATAAATGGACTATCCAACACAAAAAGAATTTTCCAATTCGAGCCGGTACTTCCTGAGATTAGCGCGTTCAACCAAACAAACAAACAAACTCTTCAGCTTTATAATATTAGTATAGATTAATATTTACAAAGGAGGTCACCCATATTAGGCTATCTTCAAAAGTGCCAATAGAAAAACCAACCATCCCAGCCAGAAAGCAAAAATATTCGAGCTCGCTTCGCTCGCTCGTACTTCTATTTTGCCTTTTGAGTGTAATAAACGCGAAAATGAACTTAATTTACCAGAAATAGATTAGACGTATTAGACGTATTTATTTAACAAAGGACAATAGAATACCTATCAAATTCGACTTACCTATATGCTAAAATCTTCAAGCTCGCTACGCTCACTTTTCCAATCCTACTTTAATTGATGGGCCTTTCTGGACAGATTGGCCAAGTTACTCCTAGTATCTGACATAATTACCTATGCGACCGGAATGTAAAAAAATGATCTGTTTTGTGTCGGCGCCCATCATGCACAGTGCACAGGTTGTTTCAATGTTTATCCCCCCCGAACCAAAACTCTGAATACGTGCTTGAATGCAGTGTCACACACGTGCGTTCTTAGTCATTTTATCCACACGTGTGCGGGAATGAAAATTGCCACAGATAACTTCACACTGTTGTTTTTGATGATTGATTGTTTTTTTTTATCTCGACAAAGAGATATGAGTCTTTACAGCGTTCATTTTTTATATTTACATAATGTTTCTAAATAGAAGAATAACCATGATTATTAAAATAAATAAAAAAACGTTTATGAACAAATTAACATTTATTTGTGATCAAAATTCAAAAATGGTAAACAACACTATTTTTTATATTAGATTGTATAATGGCTTCATACCTATGCTTCTCCTTAAACCTGGCGAAAGTAAAGGACGCAATAAAAAAAAAACATAGTCCCGCAATAATTCATGACGCAAATATTTTTCATTCTTTTATTTTTGTCTTCAAAAGTGTGTTGAATAACGTCGTTTGATACACGTACACATTTGTTATTGCAGATCTAGGCTCAAAACCCCCGCGGTTACGGCTCGTGTGTTAATTTCGCCTCAAAATACTATAACAAACTTTCCTCACTTGTATCAAAATGTCCTAAGACTTCACGAAATCGTCGTAAGCCTCTCATAGATTATTTTTACACCAAAATAAGTTGAATTCTTAAAAGCAATGTGTAAGTAATACAAATTAAATTAATCCCTCGAAAGATGACTTGTTAAAACCAAACAACTAAAAGCCAAGAACTAGAAACTTCTCTAACAGATAACGATACACCTTTGTTCTGCGGATTTACACAGAAATATTTATTACTTTCTTCCTACAGATAAGACTTTTTACAACACTAGTGTTATAATTCCACGGTAATAATAAGTACCTATTGTTTAAAGTGTTGTTAGTTTAGAAAAGTTGCTTGGTTATGTGAAAAGTAATTCAGGAATAGCTTATCGTTTTTTTTTGTTCTATTTATTTTAAGTTAAGACGCTTTTTTTTTTACTAAAATTAATAAATTAGTTTGGTTGGTAAATACATTTTAGTTTTCAAGGAAAAGTTCTATAAATTTATTATACCAAACGAAAAGTGTTTGTCCCAGGTCAAAACTAAAGACTATCTAACAAGAAGTTTTCAATTTCGAAGTGGGCTAGTACATTAATTATTAAAGCGAGCGTGAAGTAGATGACTCAGTACAATACCGCTAATAAGATTGATAGTGATAACCATCCGAATAAGTTCGCGGCTAGACGTTCCAAGGAGGTTGGGCAACGTCACGTTGTTAGCGGGACGGAATCGGCGTACTATCGGCGAGATGCAGCTATACCACCCGCTCTGTAAATATTTTTCAATACACTTCCTCGAAAACTGGTTCTTTTCGCACTACGATTAGGTTCAAAATGCAATGGATTTCACACACGTGCGTTTTTGTCATTTTTTCACACGTGTTCGGGAATGAAAATTGCCACAGATACCAAACCAAACAATCACCGCCGACTAGAGGCATTTAACCAATTTGGACTAAATGTAGGTTTTGAACCTAATCGTAGTGCGAAAAGAACCAGTTATCGAGGAAGTGTATTAAACAATATGTTTCAATTTATGGACAGTTTTATGATTTCATGGTTTAAAACTAAACTTAGAAAGGGTGTAAAACATCTCATGACGAAGCCGAAAGCCACTGGTTCTCCCTGTCATTGAGATAATTTTTTTGTTCAACACCATACCTGAGAACCTTATAGTTACAGAGATATTGGGCGTAAAAGTTTACAAGTTTTGTTTAAGTACAAGTTTTATTGCAATACTTTTATTTCACAATACTCCATGCTATTCATCCATCCCCGTACTATTCAATTCATCCATATGCACAATGTTTTGAGTGCGTTACTTTGACTTTTACCAGAAAACATGATTTTTACCAAATAATTTTTGCGTAAAGTTAGTTAGCTTGATGTACAGGAAGCTTGGTTGACGGCTACGTGATGAAGTAGTTTACACCCTGTATGTCCCTGTACATCTTTCGTGAAGTGTCAACTTCACGAAAGATGTCCTGTAAACGATAACATACTTTTTGTTTATTATGTCAAAATCCAACAAAAGATTCGCCTAATTAGAGTGCCCGCTCGCAGTGCGACCTCAGGGCGCGCAAAGTTGTCGAAGCTCAACTTTGTTTGTCAGGCTGTGTGTTTATTGCCTTCGTCCCTCATAAAACGTTATGAATGATACAGTTCGCGACGCAGGGATTAACCGTTTAGTAGCTACGTTTCGTAACCATTATACGTTTAGTTCGGCCTTTTCCAGACCTTTATATGTTGAATATTTTCTGCTATATTTATATGACGGGTGTCCCGAGCACTTTTTAACAGCAAAACAAAGATTCACATGAATGTTGTTGAGCATTGTTTTTAGTACTGCGCCGATCTCTCAGATTTTACTAACTTTTGGATCGTTTGTTTTGATTGTTTTTATTATTGTCTTAGCGTTAACCCGTGGCTCCGTGCTGCTATTTTTGTAGAACTTTGACAGTCATTTCGAGTGGTTAGAACTCGGTCTTAGTTAGAGGTATCGTTTTACCCTGTTACTGTGTTGTCGATCCATTTATGATACTCGAAGATCTGCATCCGGTTAGTTAAGAAGCAGTTAGGCAGCTCGGCAGGTGATGATGATTTTAGTTTTAGTGTTTCCTTAGACCTTGAATACAAACTTTTACAATTTCCTTGTGTTGTAGTCATCATGATTAATTTTTGTTCTCACTCGCTCGACTCGCTATTAAGTGATGACGCAAAGGTATTGCCCAGTTTTATAAATAAGTTAACGTACTTTCCGAAACATTGTAGGTTCCATTCCAAAGTTTCTTGTAATGTTTTGAATGTTTAAGCTAATTTTGTTTCGGTATCTATTAAGTCACGTGGTTTAGTTTATGAATTATGGAATAAGAAACCTGGGCGGATATTCTTACTTTATTGTTGTTAATCTACAAAACTTTCTCAGCAGAAACTATAAAAACTTGGCAACAACATTCAAAATGTTAAAGAAACAAAACGCGAACGGCGCCTGCTACCACACAGAGGTGTTCGAGAACAAGGAAGCCTCTTTATGTCAGTGAACGAAGCTATCGGCACAGTCCGAGAAAATCGATGTCGGCTCCCCTCATAGTTTGCATGGCCACGGTCCGGCCGCGACCACCGCGCAACGAAACTCCTTGCTTTCACTACCAACCTACATCCGTGAATTTTTTATAAAAATATTAATATTATATGGCTGGACGTAAGGGGTAGTGCTTTCGACGTGTTTAGAAAAAAATTAAGGAACCCGCCACCGCCCCCACACCCCCGCCCTTGCCCCTCGCTCGTCCACGATGCAAAATTTTCAGTGCCCTGCGCACGGCTCGGTCATTCTGATAATACTAGTTTCTTCTGTGGATTCGCTTGTTACTTTTCTTATGAATTTACTTACTTTCTTATGAATGTAAGTTTAAATAAGTTCACATAATAACAGGTTTAGTTCTTAACAGGAAATATTGAACATGTCTTAGTTTCTCGTTTTAACGTCATCATATACCTACGCATAATCTATGATTCACACAAAATAATACCGCTACATATGTTGGCACGTTTTCCTTTAATTATGACTCTTCTTATCTACCTACTTAAACTCACTAATATCACTTCAAAACGTGACCTCGAGCAATCAAGTTTTTTTCTCTTTATCACAATCATGCAGATCTTTTTCGGTTATTGACTTCGAATAAGGAAATGACATTTGCTTGTCATCTATTACAAATTAATAATAATGAACACATACACACGTACGAGTATGTGCAACTATTTGTTTTGTTTTCTGATCAACTGGTCGATAAAAGGTTGAAATTATTTTGATACCAAGGTGACCTACATCGCTAAAGTACTTGCATCAGTTGTAAACAATGCACTTTGCTAAGTTTTAAAACACTGTTTGGAATTTGAAGGCTATTATTTTTTTACGTACAACATAATAAAAGGAGATTTAAAATTTAGAGAATTTCGTCGCAGGGCTCTGTCCGCCCGCATTGTAAGGGTGGGTGCTATCGCTATCCTACTCGGACGCAGCTTCACCGGACATTTCGACCGGGCATTTCAATTTTGAGAAAGAGTAGGACCAGCCTCGTCCCCCGCGTGCCTCGGCCGCCCCCGGTCGCTCTCTCGCTCGCACTAAGGACACACAAAAGGACGAAGGAGCGATAACTTCATCACCGTGCGACGGTCTCTCTCGCACACACGCTACGGTGGGGGACGACGTTGCGAATTGTTATTGAAGTCATGCCCCCGAAGGCGACTTCGGGAAGGCTGTCAGTTGCTAGTAAACGTTCGCAGCGTCCGTACCCGGGTGACCCGCGACGCCTTCGTCGCACCTAGCACACCACAAACTATAACGCAGCGCGCCACCGGGTTTATAAACAAGTGCCAAGTTGTTATTCCACTACTTCTTCTGTGATTTTAGTTTAATATAGACATTGTTAATTATTATTAGACTTTTCCGAGTGACAATAAGTTATCGCTTCGCGACGATGAAACTTTTGGTCGAGTGACGTAGTGCCGGCGACCGTGCAGCAGTGTTGTTGATGGCCGGAGGAGCGCAGCGCGCCGCCCGCCGCTCAGTGTTTACAAACGCGCACGTGGCCGCGCCGCACACCCGCGCACAGAAATGCCGCCAAAAACTTTCTTCGGAAACATTGCCGCTGTTTGAGCGGAGCCGCGAGTCGAGCGCCGGCCGCGACCATGACTTTAACCTGTAGAGTCTGATCAAGTAGGACTACATGTACGTCGACACGAGAAGTGCCGTTTTTTTATTATTTTTTTTTCGTTGGAGGAGACGGTGCTCTCCTTTGGATTGATGATTTAAATGGCTAACAGCAACGCCGTTTCGTCGACTTTATCGTCGAGGGACTATCATTGTAAGATTTGCGATCTCTACTTGGACACTGTCGCTTCATTAGAGGTGCATTTGCAATATCACAAAGAGAACTTATACGTGAAGTGGGGTACGCAAAACTCACAGAATGATTCTGATAACAATAACGGTGCAAAAGTGAAGATTGAAACCACGGTGTCGGCACCAGCCGACTCGAGCGACAACATGATCACCAAGCCCAGCCCTGAGTTCCAGCAGAGAGCCACGCCGGAGACGTCGGCGCAGTTCCCGCATCCCGCCACCCCGCAGAGCTACCACAGCGCGCCCTCACCCTACCAGAACCCCGACCAGACCAACTTCTCGCCTGGAGCACAGTTCGGTAACAACTACTCTCATTCTGGCTTCTCACAAAATCAGCATTCTGAACAGATCAACTGGGAACAGTCCCAGTATAACCAAGAGTATCACAAATCGAACCGGTTCCACCCGTACAATATGCAAGAGCGAGTATCGCAGGTATCTTCATCGAGCCCGCTGTACGGTCAGCCGCTCAATCAGCCGACTCCCTCACCCTCGCCCAACCAGTGCGACAAGTGTGGGTACGTGTGCGACTCCGCTGTCCAACTCAACGAGCACTGCAACTCTGCTCACGCGGGGGCCAGTACTGCTCCTACGTCAGCGTCCATGCCTTTCCAACAATATCAAGGAAAGCAATACAACAACTCCGGCTATCAAAATGAAAACACAAAGGTAAAAGAAGAACATGAAGAATCGTCCGATATCTTAGACCTAGATTCACAAAAAGTTGTTTACCAAGGAAACGAGGGTGACCAGCCGACTGCGACTTTCGAAGACACGCCGCCGCAAGGCCGAGAAGTAAACACGCGGACAGTACCCATGATGCCCTGGGAGGCTCAGAAGTTATACAGTAATCCACAGCTTAACGGAGATGTATCTCTATTCAAAGAACAAAAGATGTTTGCCGAACAAAAGGGTTATCAATCTGAAGCAAAAATGTTCCACCCCGAACAAAAGTTTGCTTACACACAAGACAAGTTTCTTGGCGTACATCATGAACAAAAACCTTTCATGCATGTAGAACAAAAAATATACCCAGGCGTCCAAATGCCTCCTCTCACCGATTACTCGGGGCCTGTAGCATCTTCCAATCCAGATATGAAACCACCGTACCGGCCATACGATTCGCCGGCGGCGCCACAAATAACGAGCACGCAACCTGCAAATCCTACATCTTCAACCCTTCCGAGCATTGGGGGTAAAGGCGCTAATTGGAAATCAAATGAAGCGCGAAGGCCGAAAACGTACAACTGCACCGCCTGCAATAAATGGTTCACTAGTTCCGGTCATCTAAAAAGGCATTACAACACGACGTTGCACAAGAACGCGGTGAGGTCGTCGGGTCAGCCCGACCCAGCCACGATGCCCATCTCCAACCACCACCACCCGAGTCGCGAGATGTCGCGCGCGCAGCAGCAGGCCGCCGACTCCAACACGCAGAGCCCCGTGCCGTCCGAGGACGGGCGCAGCGTGGACGACGCAGCGCTGCAGTCGCCCTACGCGTCGCAGAGCTTCGACCGGTCGCACCGGGTCGCCGCCATGCAGTCCAAGTCACCGTACTCGCATCTTCAACAGGGTAACTTAGATAATAATTTCAGTAATAATCCTTTAGCTAATCACCCTTTACAGCACCAGGTCGGGTCACATCCGCTCAATATAGGTAGTCAACCGCCGGGCATAGGGAATCCGAACGATAGTAATCACCAGTCATCTAAAGGTGTAGCAAATTCAACGGCAGGGAATCCCCCAAACGGGGAAGCAGGTCCCTCTGTTTCTCAAAATCACCATATGAGGGGCCTGCTATCAGTGTCAACCAGCAATATTTCAACTCCAGTTCTAACTCAGACTACGCCGGCGCTTACGGCGCACACCCTGCCGCCGTTCAGTCATTTGGGTGTCAACCCGTACAGCCCGAGGTCTACGGATCCTTTGGGGCCTTCGGTTCCGGACCCCACGCACACCCCTTTATATTTGGGTCAGAATTTTCAGCAGACTATAGCACCGAGTTACCCAAACGGGATGGCCCCCCACGTTATGGATATGGCTATCAACAATCTGCCTATAGCCAATCCGGCTACTTTTGGTGAGTCAGCACCTGAAGAAGTCGAAGTTATGGAACAAGAAACGTCAAGCGAGCGAGCCGGCGGCCGCCTGCCGAGCTTCTCGCAGCTCCAGACGCAGAGCTTCAGCGTTTATGTTTCTAACTATATCACGCAGCCTAACGTGGGGGGTCAAGTTGTGTCTGACGAGTCGACCGCCGGTTACATTATCGTAGACCCGGTCCACTCAACGTTACAGTACGGCAATCCAGAAATACAAAGTATAGAGTACGATTATAACTTTTCACCGGGAAAAGTCAAGGACGTGGACGTAATCGATTACGATCCGGAACATACGAAAGGTTATCCGTACGGTTACGCCGTCGAAGGAAAAACTATAAAGCGCGAAGTTGATATGTTACAAACAGATTCGGGTGAACTTCAGATATTAAAGATAGAAGATATCATGGACTATGCGAATAAGGAAAACTACGGGACTCAAATGAAGTCCCCGGCTAGTCCGGAGAGCGCGAAGGCCGAGAACGAGAGCCGCGGGTCACCCGCGGTGTCATCCACCGTGCCGAGCACGCCGCTCGCCGAGAGAAACCAGATGAAAAAGTCTGCCGCCACCACCGTGCACAAGTGCTACGAGTGTGATAAGTTGTTTAACAAAGGCTGCTATCTCACGCAGCACAACAAGACCTTCCACTCGGGCGCTAAGCCATTTAAGTGTATAAGGTGCGGCAAGCGTTTCTCAGACGACGCTTCTTACGAATGGCACTGCGTCAAGCACTCTGACAACAAGCCGTTCAAATGTAACGAGTGTCCGAAGTCGTTCAACCACAAGTCTGACCTACGCCGGCACATGTGCCTGCACTCTGACTGCAAGCCCTTCACGTGCGACCACTGCGGCAAGGGTTTCATTCGGAAAGATCACATGGTGAAGCATTTCGGCACTCACAAAAAGAAGATTCGTTCGTCGTCGTCACCGACGTCGACGTCGTCCGTGTCGTCGACGTCGGCGTCGCCCTCGTCGAGCTCGCGCGCCTTCGGCCTCACCTACAACTGAGCGCTCGGTCCGTGCGTGCCGCGTGCGTGCAGCGTGCGGCAGCATGCGTGCAGCACACATATCATGTCTGTCGTACTTGCAGATAGCTCGTCATATCTTTTCTCTTACTTAGACTCTGTAGTCTCTCCAAACCTGATGTTCCGCCGCGATATATATTAATTTATTTAGAGCGCGCTGTATCGGTGGTAGGGTGGCCGCGGCGGCGCGACTCCGGCGCACGCGTTCACTTCGCAGCTCGTTTTTTGTTGTTCATTCAAGCTAACCTTGCGTCCGGCCGGCACAAGGTGACTTTACATGCCTGGGTGTCTGGGCGCTAAACATATAATTACATGACGTTAGAGTAATTCTACGATATCATTTAGATCGAACCATATCATTTTTACATATTGAATACGGAAAGAAACGTAGTAATAATTAGATAAAGTAAAGAACGTTGTTTTTTTTGGGATTATATCAGACGCGACGTACATCACATATCTTATTTTATTGTAAAATATTATAAACTATAAGAAGTTTTTTTAACTTTAGTTAAAATTCTATGTTTTCTTATGATTGTTGAAGTTTACGAACGATAGGTATGTGTATTTTAAAACTATTTAGAGTATTTTTTGTAAATATTGGGACACGATTGCCAGACATTTGTTTAAAGTAGGAACAGGATAAATACAGATCGTACGCCGGAGATAAGTGTTATGCTTTAATTATACGATGGGTACAAATTGAAATTTCAAACGGTTTAGAAGAATTGCCAAAATATAGGTTTAATGGCAAACTTTGTAATGATGGTAGGTCGAGTAGTGTAAGCGGCGGGAGCGCGGACGGCGGGCGCGCGCCGCACAGCGCGGCGGGGCGCGCGCCGCCTGCGCCTGCGCCGGGGCGTACGCGACCCGGCGCCGGCCGCCGCTTCGTAGCTATTTAGCGTTTTTGTTCTAGGTGTAAACTCTTCTATTGATTATATTATTACACGTATTGATATTTTCCCGGTGCTTCCTATTATTATTTTGTCTGTTAACATTTTTTTTTAATATTGTAAGCTAGTTGACTTCTTTTTTGAAATTCTGTATTATCCTAAAATGATTCTAATTTATGTCCAATTAAGTTACCAATACGTTATTTGAACGAATTTAGTGATACATTCCTGTTTCGTTAGTGGTAGGAAAGTAGTCTTCCTGAACGTTGCCAAATTGATTCCGCCAACAGCCGCCAACTGTCTGTTGCGAAACGATTTAATTTTTAATAATTTTTAGCCTAATGATAATGAAATTCTCTAGCAATAATTTAACATAATAATGTAAATGTTTTTTTGTATAGTATTAAAATAACATGGTCACGATTTATTGATTTATGTACCGAACAAGTTATAAGGGAATCATAAATATTTGTAAATAGAATTGTGAAAAAACGGTAAAATCAAATCGAAGGACATATCAAGGCCAGAGTGCGCGTGCGCTGGCGTGTCAATATACTCGCGGAGCGCGTCAATGTCGGCGCAAGATTGTTAAGTTGAACCCGCTGCACGGCGCCCGGCGCCGACGTCCGACGCCCTCTCATATGCATGTGGCTGCTCTCTGCTCACGCCGCGCACACAGGTCGTCGTGAGTTCGTGACGCATGCCACGAGACGTTGACACGCCAGCGCCGGCGCATCCATATCATCGGTCGTTAGACATCTACTCAAATCTAATACCAACAAAATTCGTTTATCACGGAATAAAAATGTGCAATATGAACATTATTTCGATTTAATTTTTGATAATGTTTGTATTTGAATGTTGATTATATTGCAGAAATATTTTTATACACAATATAGAATTACACTTACAACGTTGATCTACCTCATCAGCGCATAATTATACATTATATAATTAGTTACAATCCGAGAACATATGTATTGTATTGTACAGTAAAGCGGTATTGTTTAGCGCATCCCAGTGACCAATATATCTGTGCACAGCTCGGACCGATATGGCCTACCTCGTAAGAATTAATAACTTTTATTGAAAAGTAAGATTTGTGCGGTCGTCAGTACCACTACTATCGAATGACGCCTGAATTCGTTTAAATACTTGCCAATATACAACATGAAACGATTTCAAGCTTCACGTATCGCACAATATCAATACATTTATATACAATATTTCTGGAAAATTATATGACCTGTTTGTGAAAAGTAATACATAATAGTGTTAAATTGTTGAGAATATTGTATAACAGTTTTTTTCTTATAGCAATAATAATGTGTGAAACAATATACGAAACTTAACTACCTCATGTAACGAGTAATAGGGTTAGAGTGTTGTGAGAGCTGGCGCGCGGCTGTCGGGTCAGACAACTATATACCTCATCTTGCCTTCCGTGTTATGTTTAGAGTGATTCGTTATACAGCCTCACCGGCGCGACACCCGCGCCTCAGCCTCTCTATCAATATATATATATATATTAGAAGGCATGTATGTCTCCCCTCATACTGTTTAAAGCACACACTAGTAGTATCCATTAGATATTAACTTATGTACATATATAATAACGATAAATTTGTTATTTATCATATTCTATTATCGTATTCATCGATAGACTTATTTTAAAATAAGTTTAACGTAGCGATTTCAAGTTTATAACATTAGAAATAAGGACGATAAATTGTAAGATTTTTGTGATGAATATTTGTGTATAATGTATTAATTTAATAATCAGTTACCAGAGGTTTTCTGTTACATTGAGTTGAGTAAAGTCGGAAGAGTTAAATACGATAAGATGTTGTTTTCTTTATATCTTGTTCCCTCGTCCAGTCGTGTCTGTATGTCTGGTGACAGATATTGCATGCATTTCATTTTTATTATTATTGACATTTGTTAGCGTAGCGACAAAATTTAACATCAGTAGGCGACGTTCTGGTGGAAGCGATCACGGGCCACTAACTAATCAACATCTTTCTTGATTTGAAGTTTTCTTCTGGAGCTTCCACTCGAGTGTCGTCTAGGTATAGAGATAAGTCTTGATTATAGATATATCTAGTGTAAGGCGACAGATCTGTCACACCGCTACGGCGAAGGCTCTGTGCTCTGCGTTGGCTCACTCACGCTTGACGATACTTTTCGAACTCACATTCGACTAACATCTTTCAACGCCAATATCTCGTTTTACGTATTTCTAGATTAAAAGAGATTCTCAAACTTGAGCGAGCCACACAACTATTCCGATGCGAACTTTTTGTATGTAATAGCAAAGCGATTTTTTTATGTTTTTGTCATTTCCCGGAATATTGGACGGGAACATAGGTAATGTCTACCGTTGTATTGGTAACGTCTACTGTTGTACGGGTAAAGTTTGCAAATGTCTCCGAAGTCGCTGTAGCAGTAGTATTCGTTTCAGATCTGTGAGTTAATATAAATTTAATGTGAAAAATATTCTTGTTTCATTTCCCTGATCCCCCCTGCCATGTGCGATTTTATGCTGAGCAATTGTTTTATTTGTTGTAGTTTTTGTAAACATCAAACTGAAATAGTTTGTTTGAACTATTCTCATTATTATCATGTTATCAAGTCACTGAGGTAAACGAGGCCCTGATAACATCCGCACAATTGAAATCACGAAAGTGGGTCAAGCTACTGAAAATAAATAACCATTTTTCAAAATTCAATATTGGTTTGAAAATTAGTCTGGTTGAATATAATATTTTGAGTCACTCGACACCCAAATAAGTATATTAATATGACCCATTTTGTGTGTGACAATAACTTTAGTAACTAACACACACAAGCACTAAATGGAATATTTTAAAATAATTGTGATTCATAAAAATTGCCAGTTTCCTAATCCTTGATCCTAAGCTCTAATAACAAGGCAAACATGCTTTGATCGTAGCCTCAAATTGAAGAGAATATGATGATAAAAGTCAACTTTGTTATTTATATTTTGAATGCACACCAAACTGACAATCACTGAAATATTAATTACTAGATAATTGGGAAAATAGTATCTTTGCCAAAGTTCAGATAATAACTGTTTTGGGGTCGGCCTGCAGCCTAACTGGATGCACCTGAGTATCAGTATTTTATCTTACATGGAGCAACTGCATATCTGACCTCCAAAACTCAGTCAGTACTAGACTTTTAGGCCACTGAATACCTGTAACGATAGTCAAAGATCTACAATTGACTGCCGGTACCAATCTTAACCTTTTGGACGCCATTGTCACATATACGTTAAAAGCAAGCGCATGCCCTGTACGCCAAACGACACAAATATGTGACAAAATAGTAGATCAAATTGTGGCTTGGCGTGGAGGGCACGCGCGACCGTTTATGCAGTGGCTGTCAAAAGGTTAAAGAGCTTTCCAAGACACGGAAGAAACTCTGTAATGGGTGTTCATCCATCTACGGACCAACCCAGACGCGGCTTAACCTGTAGGTCGATCCCAGTAGCTGTTATTATTGAGCCACGAGATAGATAAATAGCTAGTAAGATCTATTTAAGTTTTGAATAATCCAATCTCATTAAAATTCCCTCAAATATTCGTGAAGATTACTTTCACCAATTATCGGCGACGTATGTTATGTACAGACAACTGCATTGATTAGGTAAGTAACCGTCACGCATTGAAGACACTCAATAAAAGTAGTAACAAATGAATGCAGCCGTCCGTACATATACATTGTCGAGAATCAGTCTTATTTCATAAAACCATCTTCAAAGACCTTGAACATTGAACTGAACTTCAACAACATACACTAAGATCTAGATGGTTATTGGTAAAGAATTGTAGTTACGTAAATATACTTCAATTGAGGCTAAAAATAGACAAACAAAGCAAACAATACCACTAAATTGACTTCAGTTGACTCTAATTAAGAAATCTTCAACTGAAGTGAATCCATTATTATCATACGGACGGAGCAGAGTGGAGCTGAGTAGCTGAACTTCAGTGCACAACGGGAAGCGGGACAAGCAGAGGTCTAAGTATAAAATATATGAGTAAGATATAACAAACGCTGCTTAGGTACTCGTAAGTATACCTAAATAAACCTAACCATAATGAAACTAGGGAAAATAGGAATTCTGTCTTGTTTTATCAAAATTAAACAGTTGTTACTAATCTAACTTTCACATACGAATTGAGAATAATACGACTAAGTAGGTGATTATACTATTAATTATATTAACAAAAAATTAAAATAGATTGTCCTATTTTTACAAATGGAAATTACTTCCTTGATCGGAATATCACACTAATATTAATTATTTCATTTGAAAAATTAAACTACGTAGATGAATATAGGTGGAAAATAAATAATTAATTAATCAGTGAAACAATCATTTTTAGGTAGGTACAGTCAGCAGAACAGTTAAGTTTACCTTTAAAGGCTAACAATCTTCTTCTCTTTTCTTCTTCTTAAGGTTAAATCAATCTGTTTGCAATTTAATCCAAATCCTTTCAGTATTTTCTGCTTGAAAGTATTACAAAAATCGATATTTATAGAATTTTACAATTATAATAGTCGTGACAAGGTTGCTGGCCTGCATACCTAACTGTTTTGCTGACTGTACATCATTTTATTTTGATTAAATTAAATTAGTGTGAAAAGGTCGTAGCGCGTCGTAGCGGCTCGATCGTTCATACAAAAGACTTCAACGGCTCGACCCAGTGGCACACCTGTAGACAAAAATAAAGTAATTTAGTTAAAACAACATGCAGGTTGTAAACAGACCCGTCAACCAACAAGCATTCAGTACATCAAAATAACCTTACGCATTTATGTTTGGCTGGGAAATTACTATTAAAATTAATATTTTTTTTTTATTTGGGGTGAAAATTCACGTTTTTCAATAGGACTCAATGTAACGCACTTAAAATATTATGCTGATGGAAGGATTGAAGAAATGGTCGTGCAGCTGTAGCTATATTAAAAACAAGCATGACCATGCCAACATGTTGACAACATTGACTCCAAATATCTTCGAAACAAGAAGGTTCCTTCCTAGGTATGGTCTAGCAGTTCTACGAGTAGCTAGACTAGGGTTGCCAACTATACTGTTATAAACAGTATTATACTGTTTTTAACTAAATCATGGTGTTTACTGTTGAACAAAAATAAAGTATAGGTCCAAAATATTGTTTTCAGCATCAAAATGAAAACAAATTATTATGTTTTATACTTAGAAGCTCTCACAAATATCGCCACCTCAGCATTTACTGAAAGAGTTTTTTCAGTAATGAATCTAAGTGGCGGGAGGATAGAAATAGGTATCTTTTTAATAAAAAATGAGCTCCTCATTTATTTTAATTTCTGTTATTATGGTGAGGCGTATGAAGTTTTTAGATTGGAAATTAATAAGTTGTGCGAGAAGGTCTAAAAATATATGTTAGAGACATTAAATAAATAAAATACTGTTCGTTTTCTAAAATACTGTTTAATATTCTTCATAGACCTGAATATAATTTATTTCTTGTAAAAAAAGTAGGCAACCCTAAGCCAGACTCTAGCTACTGCAGAACAAAAAAAATATCGCAATGACGGGGAGAACCACTGGCTTTTTGCTTCGTTTAGGGTTCTATTTACCCGATTTATTTTTAAATAAATAAAATATTAGTAGGCCTTGCAAACGCTGGCGTGACGACCTAGACGCGTTTATTAGAGATTGGCCAGAGAAAACCGCACGGAGAGAAGAGTGGGACGCTATGGGGGAGGCCTTTGCCCAGCAGTGGGACAATATAGGCTAAGTAAAAAAAAAATGTATAAATTTTGTTTGTTGATATGCTATTGATCTCTTAAATGAAAGAGTGATTATTAAAGCACAATTTTCATGCTTTTTTCCATTTTAATTAAAATATTATAATTTCTTAAAAATAACGTATGTATCACAGTTTAGATGAGGCGAGTATTTTACGAATCTTATCTTATTACATGAGAAACTTACTCCAGTTCGATTCTTGAGTATGGCCCAAATACTGTATACTAACACATTATCAAAAATAATATGAGTAATTACTAAAAACGACTAGTAAGGTATAGGGTATATATTAACTTATTATTCTATTGTTGTACAAAGTTATTTAGGGACTTATTACCCATTCAATATTAAAAGGCCAAAAAAACTGAAATTAACATTCTATTAATTTATCCTATCTGTATTTTCCGATTGCCAGATAGTTATTAAAAAGTCAGCAAAATATCAAGTTTAATTGAGTTCTATTTACACCAGTACTAACCATTTGACGATTGACGAGTCAAGTTACTACTAATGTACGTTTAATTGTACAGTAATAAGTTCGGAAACAGTCTCTTTGCACACTTGCACTGAGAAGTAACGTGAAACAAAACATGCCCTAAACGGGCAAATTATGGTTTGTGCACTAAATATGTTTAACTTTGACATGTATTTTATGCAAACAAATGATTTTTTCAAGACGTTCCTCCACACTAGAAATTTCTCCTGTATCGTGGGTGTATTTCTAATAGCCCAACCTGGAAAAACTACCTCTAGATCATACAAATATTTGTTTATTTATTTATTTAAACTTTATGTACAAGAGTGGTACATAGCCGGACTTAATGCCACAAGGCATTCTTTACCAGTCAACCATGGGGTCAAATAAGACAGCATTGTGATAGAGCAAAAAAAAATATGACGAATACCATTTTGATAACTTAAATCGTTATAAATAAATAGGTACATAGGTGAGGAGCTCGTGGCTAAATAATATCAGCCGCTCGCCATGCTTGCCTAGGTTGGTCTGTGGATGGGTGACCACCCTTACATATCGAGTTTCCTCCGTGCCTCGGAAAGCATGTTAAGCTGGTGGTCCCGGCTATCATTTGTCGATCCACACATGACAGTCGTTACAGGTAGTCAGTTACCCAAATAATCTGACACCAGTCTTACCAAATGATATCGTATTTCCCAGTATTAACTGGGTTGTGGAGGTCAGATAGGCAGTCGCTACATCTAAAATAGTGGTATTCTGTTGGATCCGGTTAGACTGGAAGCCGACTCCAACATAGTTGGGAAAGGGCTAGGCAGATGATGATGATAAATAGGTACCTACGTACTAATACACATATATTACAGATAAGATGAAATAAAATAAAACATATTAAAATACTTACAAATATGTAGTCCTAAATTTAGTCGAAACTTATAAAAATTACTACGACTAGCTTGTCAGTAATTTATTTTGACTAGTTAATAGCACTTCCGAACTGTTCCTTTGAAAGCCATTTTGCTTTCAGCGCTTTTAATGCCAAGTGGTAGCGGCTGTGGCGCGTTCCAGAGCTTTATATTTGAGAAAGGCGTAAGAAGTGGACATAAAACCAGTACGATGTGAGGGAATTTTAAGAAGTAGGTTTTTGGAAGCTATAAGGTTATAACTATGTGAACTTTGCAATACTTTGAAATATTATTTTAGGTAATTTGTTCCGTGCGAGAATCGAACCCGCGACGCGCAGCGCAGCATCCACTTCTACAACCAAGACCAACACAAGAACAATAACCTAAGTGGTACCTATTAACATACAACCTAAAGGGTATGTGGAACTAACTTGTCATATAATATTAAGTTAACAAAATCACGTTTGAATCTGTTAACCAATTCTCAGAACTGAAACGAACGTAGCAAATTGAATACGGTTTGTACCCAAAATTGCGATGCAATGCGTTGCGACGTCGCGCTGCAAAGTTAGAAGTCCAACAACTGTCTGTTAACCAACCAGTTTTCTGCGTTGCGACGTCGCATCGCATCACAGTTTTGTGTACAAGCCCTAACTCTTTGGTCGGGATAGAGGAAAGAGACGTGCTGCTCCGCCGCTAGGGGTTTGAACTGTGCTTATGCTCCTACCACAGCCGAGATGTTTTATTCGCTTTAAATGTTCCTTTTTCCAAACACTGCACTTTGAGGGCCCTAACCCCTAGCACTAACGATTGTTTGGTTTATCTTTTTTAAACAAGTAAAGTACTTTCTATCTTCAAGTCTAGAATTTACGTCAAATAGGTAGCTACTTTTAGTTCGTTTGTTTGTGCTTTTCAGATTCATATTGACACAGCAGAAAAGCGCAGATATCAATGAAGAATCAATTAGTTGATATGATTCCCAGCAAAATGATTCAAATAATCGGGAAACCACAACATCATTAATGAGAAAATAATATTGGAGAAGTTGAATGTTTCTTCTTTTAGGAAAGGCTTCCCACAGCCTTACTTGGCACCTGAGCCTGCGGAAAAACTCCCCGCGGGTCACCAACTGCCATGGTGCCCACCTGGAAGACTCTAAACCGACTTAGAAGCCAAATGGGCCGCTGCAGGTTCAACTTGGTCCGGTGGGGTATTCTGATAAAGCTGAGAGCAACTGCGGAGCCTCGTCTCAAACCATGGCCTACCTCCTGACATGCTCTTTGTGCAACTCCACCTGCACTCTAAGGGACCTGTCCGAAGCCACCCAAATTTGTTTCGACCAGAACTCAGCCACGTCGAGCGCCGTCGACGTGGCTTAGTTCTGGTCGAAACAAATTTAACGTCAAAGTTCCAACGTTTTCACAAATCTTTTCTTTTTTAATAAATTTTTTTAAATGTAAATACTTTACAATGTAAAGAGTGTTTTTTTTTTAAACAAAAAGACCTTTTCCAGTAAAAAAGTTGGGGTAACTTAGTTTTATGTACAAATGCTTAGTTTTAACAATATACAAGGAGTATAGGATATAAGGATATATAGCTCCCAGAACTGGGGTTCTAAAATAGTCAGAGACAGTTAATATTATGAATTATTTTCTAAGACCATTTCAAATATTGTAACGCAATTCATATTGTGATTTTGCTTAAGTGGCCATTTTAAACCCCCTGGATGGCGATGGAGTCGAAAGGTTCTCTGCAGCTTTGGGAGAGGAAGGCTACAACATGTGTCGACGGCTTGCCTGGCAAGGCCACGATAGTGCACCACTGGACGGGAGAAGTATAGTGGATGACCATAACGTAGTGGGGTTGGATCATTTCTTAGCGCTAGAAATAAGCGTTCAGCAGCACGCTTTGTTTCTCGATCTAGCAAATGACGGTTCTAAACTACAGAAAATCCAAATCAAAATCAAAGCATTTATTTCAAGTAGGCCAGTTAACAGACGCTTTTAAATTGTCGAAACAAAGATGAAAATTAAATCTAACTACAGTCCCAGTCACAAACCATAAAAACTGTGAAAATACTGTAGTTGCCCATTCCCTTGCGTAGAACTAGAAAATGGAGAAGAACGGGCAGGAAACTCCATGGAAACTTTTTTTAAATCATAATGCTGTTACAAATTCTTGGTGACATCGTTCCTGTTGAGATGGTGCATTATGTGAGAACAATGTAGCATGATGTGCACGATAAAGTGTCCAGTCCGTTCACGAACATGACGCATGTATCAGCAACATTAAACTCAACCATTTTGAAGGGAACTAAATGAACCGACATTTCAGTGAGCATGCACGCCAGGGCACATTCAAGTAAAAAAATAAAGACGTAGGTTTCCAGCGAAGTATAGCATTCTAGTACATAGCACTCACACAATCTGGGATATGAGGTTATATAATACTAATGATCTTGAATTTATACAATGCAAAGATAGTTGTACAATCTTCAGCAGCTCCCACAATACAATTACTGCTATCCAATAATCGCGGCGCTGTCCTTGCGGAGCAGGACCCGGCAAGCATTGAGCCAAGCATTTTTATCATTTTAATAATATAATCGTTCAATTTGTAATATGCTTGCTTACACGGTGTGCGTTTAATGCATGTTTTCAATTTTGTTTCATTTAGTTCAAGAATGCTTTGTGGAATTTTATTATAGCATTTCAAACAGTACCTCATGAACGACGAGTTTACTTTAGCAAGTCTGAAGCCTGGCTGAACTAATTGGTCTCTATTTCCAGTACTGTAATTGTGTCTGTTACCTCTTTTACCAAAAAGATGTAATTTTTTTTCTGACATACATTATGTTTTCGTAGATCTATTGATAATGTACAGTTATGATGTTAATTTCCTTAAACAGTTCCCTAAGAGAATCGCGCCTACGAAGATTGCATATGAATCTAATGGCTCTTTTTTGCAGAATGAATATAGACTCAATGTGTGCAGCCCGTCCCCATAACAAAATGCCATAAGATATTATACTACGAAAGGAACTAAAATAGACCAACCTAGCGGTATCTACGTCAGTAAATTTACAGATTTTTCTAATAGCGTATGCCACTGAACTTAGCCCCCCCCCCTCTAGAGATGTTAAATGAGAACCCCACTGCAGCCTTACGAATTCAAGTTTCTCTTTATTCAATACTATATATTACAATCGCTACTTTTAACATTCGGCAAAGCAAATCTTATGCATTTCGTTTTTTTTTTACTAAGTTGTTTACTGTGAACCAATTACGGACTTGAAGTAAGGCATTATTCACATCATTTAGATTTTGGGCTCGTCTATTTATCTTAAAAATCAAGGAAGTGTCATCGGCAAATAATAATTAATTGCCAAATTCGATTAAAAGTTCCTTTAAAATCAATAAATAGTTGAGTTATTCAGTTGGCCAAACAGTGAAGTTACAGCGTGCTACTGCCATAGAAAATCTATGAGAGAACCGCGTTTTGACAGCTCTTAGTAAGTGTGTCAATTGATTGGTGTGTAAACTACCCTATTCTGCTAGAAGAGGCTGGATCTGGACGTCCTGTACGGCTCCATCTTGTTATAAATCTGGAACAAAATTAAAACAATGCTGCTTTAACACGTCATGGTATTCCTGGACCAACCGATGTAGCCACGTATTGTGGATGGAGGTCTATCCTCAGTAGAGAACGTCGTTCAGCTCAAAATATGATAAAATGTTTGTGTTGAAAACTGTATCCTGTCACAAAAAAAAAAATGTTTTGCACAATTTCAGTTGTCACTTTTAATGAGCTAAACTTCAGTATTTATTATTAAATTAAATTAGCGATGATGCTAATTAGATAAAGGGCATACATTAAATAAAATGCATCAAGTAGGTATTTAGCGTTATCTGCGCCTGATCAGTGAGCTTGGGCCCTCGCTGGCTGTTTGGCACGAAATGATACTTTGTTTCCATTACTCAGTTGTGCCTCTTTGTCAGTGAAAGAAAAATACAAATACTACGTGAAGGATGAGATGACGAGTTATAGAGAAGTATGGAAGACGAAGACATGATGCGCTGACCTTTAATACTTACATTGGGATCAGGGCGGGAAAATTATGATAGTATGACAACTGAAGAAAAGTAATAAAGCGTTTAAAAGTTAGTGGCAACGAAGAACGTCAAGTCACGCTACCGGAAACTGACAATTTTTTTCAGTAAATCTTGACCTTAATACTTCAGTGATTAAGTTGAAAATCGTTGATTGAAGTAGCTTGTTTGGCATCTGGACAACTTCAAGAAACTAAAACGTAGCTATTTAATCTACCCAGCTAGAACATAGAAATGTAGACTAAAACAATTTGAGGGATTATAACAATAATTATTTAGCTTTTTCACACAAGATAAGAGATTACCGCCAGTGGATGCTGGACAGAAACCTCACGGCTAAAATCCGCAAAGGGTAAGGGTATATAGTCTATACACGTTCCGTTAGTTTTTAAGTCCATTGTTAGAAGGGCTAAGCCTGAGGAGCTCGTGGCTAAATAACAACAGCCGCTCGGGTCAATCTTTAGGTTAAGCCGTGCTTGCCTAGGTTGGTTTGTGGATGGGTGCCCACTCTTACATACGGGGTTTCCTCCGTGCCTCAAAAAGCACGTTAAGCTGTTGATACCGGCTGTCATTTGTCCATCTTTAAATAAATAAAAAAAAAATAAAAAAAATTCGCTGAACATTACACACAGCGCCATCTAGTGCTACACTAAGCAAGGCTTGTGTCGTGGTCACCAGACAGTCGACAGTCGGTTTGACCGTCGTTACAGGTAGTCAGTTGCCCAAATAATCTGACACCAGTCTTACCAAGTGGTATCGTATTACACAGTACCAACTGGGTTGTGGAGATCAGATAGGCAGTCGCTAAATGTAAAATACTGGTATTCAGCTGCATCAGGTTAGACTGGAAGCTGACCCCAACATATTTGGGAAAAGGCTAGGCAGATGATGATGTTGAAGGGCTTAGCCTATTTTCATCAACACCAATTACAATCCGGGATGTTTTTGATAAATTTTCAGTGGAAAAACCAACAATTACAAGTTTTCGACCTGGGTAGTGGGTATTGAACCCAAATCCACATGTTCTACAGCAGTGCTTACAATCACGCAAGATACAATTCCATTGTGACGTCAAATGTAGCAAAAGTAATTATGGTTTGTTGCCCGTGGTAATACTACCAGAATGAGTATATTAGAGGGAGTTTGAAAGTGGCACCTGTTATAGAAAAAAATAAAGAAAGTCGTTTGAACATAATAATGAGAGGCCTGAAACTAAGAGTGTTGGACATGCATGTTGATGGATACCGAGGGACAAGAAGGGGCAAAGAACAGATGAATGGATGGTGCGAAGAATGACATCGAAGAGAAAGGAGTAAATTATGCCGTAACGTCTGACAGGGGAGAGTGGAAGAAGAAAACAGAAACGACCTCAAATAGAGGGGTAGGAAGATGATCATGACCGTGGTTCCGTGGTAGTACTTCTATTACTATCACGTATTACTACCAGTAGGTAGTAATGCTGGTAGTACTACCAAGCGAAGTCCAGTAGACACCAGAGGACAGTAGACGTCAGACCATAGAAATAAAACAGTTCACGGGTCTAGAACAATTACTAAGCTCGTTCATCCAAGTTCAGAATTTGATACGAGTGCATGTTCGAAAGGGAACGCGCGGCGTTGGCCGGAGTTGGACAGCCGGCGGCCGGCGCGCGGCACGATGACCTACACCGGTTTCGCTTTCGTTCGAAGGTCACTACTGAATCAGAGCCGGGTAGGGAGGAGACTGAAATATCGATAGGTGGGACTTGGGTAACTATCGATATTTTAATTAAAATGTTTTCTGCACTTTAATACTGCTTTTAAAATCAAAATCAACGGTTCCATATATTTTGACGTAAAAAGTGCAATACCAACATTGCACATTTGTAGGAAACAGGAGTTTTTTGTTTTTAAATTACGAAGGAGTTTAGAATGGTGTACTGAACACGTAGCCGTAGTAAGCGTGTGTGTGTCGCTGTCCCTTCCAGCTCGTATAATTTTATCGACACATCGAGTTGTGACCGCACATCACTTCGGCTACCAATAACGTCGAGATTCGTTGTTGTAATAACAACATTATTTAATTGAACACATGCTTGCGACAAACTCTGCACATATTTGTCGAGGCATATTGCGTTCCTTATTTATCTACGTCTATATATTAGCAGTAACTGGATTAGGTTACGTAATAACTTAAACGTTTTTATATGACACACCGTTTTTTCGAGAACTTTACATGCTTTTTATATGAATATTGTGTTCTTAGATAGTTATAATGACGATTAGGATGATCATGAAAACTTATTACTACTGTCTGGTGACCACGACACAAGCCTTGCTTAGTGTGGCACTAGACGGTGCTGTGTGTAATGTCCAGCGATATTTATTTATTTATTTATTTATTTATTTATTTATTTATTTATTTATTTATTTATTTATTTATTTATTTATTTATTTATTTATTTATTTATTTATTTATTTATTTATTTATTTATTTATTTATTTATTTATTTATTTATTTATTTATTTATTTATTTATTTATTTATTTATTTATTTATTTATTTATTTATTTATTTATTTATTTATTTATTTATTTATTTATTTATTTATTTATTTATTTATTTATTTATTTATTTATTTATTTATTTATTTATTTATTTATTTATTTATTTATTTATTTATTTATTTATTACGATTTTAAAATTAATATTATTATAAAAATCTTAAAATGATTAAGAACTTTCAAGAACTTTCATCGACGACTTTTTAGTATTTCATGATAAATACCTGTATTGACAGAGGGGAATGTGAGAATAAAACGTATTGCACCAACCCTAAGTAACAAACAGTTTTGTTTTTAAGCTCATTGTCTCATAATAGGCAAGAATGAAATAGTTAGGTAAATGCATTTAGTTTTTATACTCAGTGCAAGTGTATAAACCAATACCTAATCTCGTAACACTGGAATAAAATAATTTCCACAAAAATGAATTAAATAAACACCTTCATTTCGCATTAAATCTTTCGTGAATTCAAGTTACGACGCATTTGGTGGGTTGGGGTGAATACCTCGTCTGCTTACACAAGAAGTAGTAGTTATAATACAAACTTCAAGTTCAAATTGAAATTATCAAAATAAATGCTCGCTTAGCGCAGTGGCGGGCGGCGCAAATTTCTGCTATAAAGCAGGTTCGATTCCTGCGTGTGATAAATGTTTGATAATAAGGATGATTTCTGACTAAAAATAAATATGATTCTGTTCAGGTCGTCAGTTAGATTATCGAAAAGAACTGGTGTTTTTCTTCCAAATTAATAAAATACACGAATATATTACGCGTCAAAGATCATCATCAGTGATTTCTCAGGAATGGTGCATTATCTTTTCATGAGAGTTGTGCCGCTGGGCAAGGGGAACCCCCTCTTCCCTCCACACCGCGTAAGTTGACTACCATCGCATGCATTTCACGAAAAATAATGCGTTTTGTTGTAAGCAGTATGTTCATTTGACAATAATTCGAGACTTTACAATATCGCTAGAGATATTACAATATAACGTATTTGACAATTTTACGGTGACAAATACACTGTGTATGTCTTATTTTTCGAAGTTAAGTGAAAATGGAAAAATATTTGCCCAATTTTAGTCCATCTATCTGATGGACTAAATTGATTGTTTTGGTCACGTTGGCTGTCAGTGTACGATTTCGTCTTTCTTCTTTCTTCTCTTCAAGTCCAGTAACGTGTTTATGTCCTCTAGAGTGCAGGTGTGTGATCACGGTCTGGTTCGGAGCACCAGATTCACACTCAGTGTTCGAAGGAGCTGCAATCCCCAGTTTAGGAAAACATGTTTGTGGTGACATACTTCTTATTACATAGTATAATTTCAATTGTTAGGAAATTTGAAAACCAAAACATGTGCAATTTAAGTCTAACTGAAAATGAGTAAGGAAAAATACTGAGCAATAATAATAACGTTGCTTTAGACAAATAAACTGGTGTTTACGATCTGCCGAAGGCGTTTGAGCGGTGCCATTAAAACTTTTTACAACTCAATGTATGTAAAATAAAGTCTGATAAATGTCTACCCACGGCAGGTTATAATCTTTAGCATAATTAGTTTTATTCTTATCCCGATGGATTTCTAATCTTCCCTTTTTTTTGGCGCGTAAAAAGTCGCAGCGGTGATGAACTCATTGCTAGGCCATAGGGCTCGATAAGATAAATATGACAGTTATTCTCGATAAAATGAGTTTTTATGGAGTCAAGAACTCATTTTATCGAGAATGACTATCAAATTTATCTTATCGTGTCCTATCGATTCCTACGTACTTGTACTGCAGACCAGTGTTTAGTAAATGGTAAATGGAAAACGCGAAAGAAATAATCTGTTCCTTAATTAAAGCTTAATTTAGTTGAATATAGACAGGAATAGCACATTTATAGTTCGCCAGTTATATGATTAAAGTCCCATGTGACAAGTTGCAATTTCGGGATAAGCTTTTCAGGTTTTCAATTACTTCATTTCATCAACCAAAACATAGAATTTTCTGAAATAATGTGTTTGCTACCGGGAGGTTGACCTATGGTAATAATTTAATCAACAGTTATAAATGTGTGAAATTATTAATTAATCAGTACATATCATAAAACAAAGGTTCCCGCCGCGTCTCTGTCCCTATGTATGCTTAGATCTTTAAAACTACGCAACGGATTTTGATGCAGGTTTTTTTTAATAGATAGAATGATTCAAGAGGAAGGGTTTTGTATATAATTTTACGCGAACGAAGCCGCGGGCATCAGCTATTTTTTTTAAACCAGTTCATTTATCTATTACAGTATATTATTATTGCAAACGACGTCTTCTTGGTTCATCCACATCCATATAAGTCTAGTCTAGGCCGGGCTGTTCCATCGCTGAAGCCAAATAACTTGGATAATGGTTCATAATGTCTTGTGTCGCGTATGCACATTATTGGGTTGATCTTAATAAACCCAACACTACGCTGAAGAGCCTGTTCCACCGGTCAGCGATTGCAGCTGCAAGAGGTTTTACGGAACTAGACATTTGTGGAGTAACGATTCCGTCAACCAGGAGGTTCAATCCCCACTGCACGCAGGGGAATTTGTCGGTGGGGATTTCTGAAATGATTATTTAAAACGACCGTTTCAGCTATTCTGAAAATGGTTACAGATGCAGTTAATATTATGTTATTTTGTTTATATTATTTGTTACGTGTTTAATAATAGTTTTTATAAGTTAGAATATGTATTAGTTTATTGTTTTTGTTGTTTTGTTATTTGTGTATTTTTCTATGGGCCTTAGTTGCCTGATAATAAAATGATATTATTATTATTATTATGTTTTTTTTTTCTGTGTAACGTTTTCCATATTTATTATTCTAGCTTCGCCCGCGTGAAGATTGATAATTTTCCCATGAGATCTTACTACCGGGATAAAAATTATCCTATGTGTTAATCCAGGTTGTAAATTATCTGTTTGCAAGATTTCATCTAAATCCGTTCAGTAGTTTTTGCCTGAAAAAGTAACAAACATTCAGACTTACAAACTCTCGCATTTATAATATTACAATGAAACCTGGATAACTGGGACATTCAAGGGACCTGCAAATTTACCCACTTATCCAGGTCCCACTGATTCAGGTTTCACTGTATTTGGATTAACATTCAGCTAACGCGGCCATTTTATGCCCCAGGTTTAACCGAATGCAGCTGATTGCCACTATTTTCAGTGACGCCAATGACACCTTGTATTTAGTTCCGAAATGTTAGTCGTTCATCCGATTCAACCCGATGAGTAGAATAGGATGTAGTAATTTATTCGGTATTCAATTAATATCCGGTCTCACGCGCTCAAGTGCGGTGATAACATAAATTATTCCCCGTGGGCGGGCGGAGGCTTTGATGCGGTTACTCAGGGTTAGGTTTTAAAATTTCGTTTTCGGTAACATAGAAACTATTGTGTGTATAGCATTGAGCAAATAAGGTTAAAAGTAGATATCATAATAAATTATTAATATTCACTTGTCATGATTGTGTTCAAAATAAAACCGTTTTTGCAATATTTAAATTATGCCTAAATTTTATCGCACTGTATTGGGGTAAACGTCAAAGTAGCCCACGTTATTTAAATCTTACGTTTTTTTTTATTTGTAGGGTCATTATCAGACTATTTGTTGAATATAATATGATTCGGAAATATGACTGTATTAACGAATATTTAATACATTTATAACTAACACTGTTTTAGGCTTTCACGGTTTCAATAAATAATCACGGAAGATATCCCGTAAGTGTCAATATAAGTTTATATTTATAACTAACTATTCCATAAAAAAACTTTTTTGCAAAAAATAAAACCGATATCAAAAAACACAAAAAAAGTACTTCAGAAGTCGGTGACAAAACAACTAAGTAAATCAATCAAACAAAGGTCACCGACTTCTGAAGTTCGTTTTTGTGTTTTTTGAAGTCGGTTTTTTTTTAAGTTTTTATTTTTCACTTTTTAGTGGTTCACTTGTGCTTACCCCTTCACAGCGTACCTGCGTGATTTTACATTATGAACTTGTGTAAACAATAGACAGACTTGAGATTTCAGCAATCCCAGTCAATTTGCTATCATTTACTGAGGAGTTCCTTTGCCTATCTCCGAAGTTCTTCATCAGATATTCATCAAATTTAAATGGGACCACTTTAAGAAAGTACCTACTCTTCCAAAAACTACCCAAATCGCATCAAATGTGCCTATGCAATTTGAAGAGTTCTCTTTATTTCTCCAGGATCCCATTATCAGATGCTGATTTGATGATTATGGGACCACTTGGGAAGTATACCCTTTCAAACAAAAAAATAATACTTAAAATCGGTCCAGCCATCTTCGAGTAATTGGGGAACATACATAAAAAAGGTTCCAACGAATAGAGAACCTCCTCCTTTTTGAAGCCGGTTAAAAATGTCATTCAATGGGAAAGACTTACGGGGATCAGTGAAGAATGGAGCATGACCTCACTCGGCGGGGGGTGGTAGAACGCAGCTAATGATGACTGTGACATCCATCAAACTTCCCAGGGCCAGAGGAAGAGGTCTGTAGCTACACTACAACAAACAAATAAGCAGTATGTGAACAACCGAATCCTACTTCCTACTAATATTGTAGATGCGAAAAATTATGTGTAAGATGTAGGTATATTTGTTACCATTTACGCCAAAACTACTGAACGGATTTGGATGAAATTTTGCAAACTGATAGTTTATGACCTTAATTAACATAGGATACTTTAAATCTCGGTAGTAACATCCCATGGGACACTTATTAAACTTCACGTGGGTGAACCCGCCGGTAGAAGCTAGTATGATATATAAACAAACATCGTCTTTAAGATATCCCTTTGGCACCTCTTGTATATTATTAGTCACCAACAAAAATAATATTTGAATAACCTATCGATCAACGCACTAAGGTTTATTGACCACACCTGGCAAAAAACATAATATGCACTTTATTTAGTTGATGACATTGTAACCTTGATTTTAATGACGATTCACCCAGTGATGATAAACAATAAGTTTGTGCTAAACATTGATATTATGTTTAGTCTGTTATGTTTGTTAAACCAGCCAACATTTTCACTGTTCGATCGAGAAATTGGAGAAAAAAACAGACACAGGTCACTATGGAAAATATATTCTCGCTACGCCCAGAGTGGGAGAAGTTTGATAATTTCCCATAAAAAAAGTCGGATGGTGCAGAGACAAAACATAGGAGACTCATTAACAAAAAAGAAAAAAAAAAACAATAAAAGTACGCATTAGTGGCTGGCAAATGTGCAACTCGTGAGTAAACCGGCATGTCCTAGAACCAAAAATTCGAAGACATGTGACATCTACCAATCCGCACTGGGCCCGCGTGGACGATTATAGCCCAATCCCTCTCATTGAGAGGAGGCCGTGTCCATGATGATCACTAACTACTTTAAAAAAAGTTATGAGTTGCACATTTCGTCATTTCGGTGGGACACGCCTCTCAGCTATGATCCACCATGGGGGCCAGTGCGGATTGGTAGATGTCACATGGCCGGTTTCGACATGCGATCAGCGAATAAAAAATAAAAAAGAAAATAAATAAATATCGCTGGACATTAACACACAGCACCACCTAGTGCCACACTCAGCAGGGCTTGTGTCGTGGACACCAGATAGTTGATATACTACAAATATGCTTTTTTGTTTGTAAATACTTACTTGTTATACATATAAACATCCATGACTCGGAAACAAATGTCCATGCTCATCACACAAACATTTTCTCCTACCGGGATTCGAACCAAGGTCCAGGTTTTTGGGGGTCTCAGGATTTTCTCAGTAGAAATAAGAGTCCCAATTTGGACCCACGTGGTGGATTATAGCCCATACGCAAAATTCGCCCTTGGACGTGAAGTTGCCCGTTGTACAATACAATACAGTCCCGATTTGTACCCATCCGGTCTTGGGGGTATAAGTATAATCCTCGAACCGTAAGTCCCGTTCTCCCTCAGCTACTAAAAATGCCTTAACAAAAGCGTATCTGGACTTTCCATAAGTGCAATCACTTAGGTGTTACTTACTCGTAGATTTACTGAAAACGGGGTGAAACTGTCTTTACACAGAAAAAAACATCGCTGTTTTACCTTGAACCCGTTCCTATGAACTACAGAAAAAACTGTGTACCTACGTAAGTAGGTAAAACCAAATGTGTTATTCTTGTTGTCGAATGCGTTTCAATATGGTATCACTGGCTGATGCTAATGACCGTTCGCACTTGAAACGGCGGAGGTCAGTGCCGCGCTGACGACATTGTGTTCGCAATTATAACTTAGATGAGAATGGACGTGATCGCGACCGAGGCGTTACATCGACGCTACGTATGTACACTTGAACACTTGTCTTGTACACTCGACGAAAGGGCTTTGTGTGTACCCGGGAACAAGCAGCTGGTAGAAATTAGTTAAAATCTTTGTCAGGTCTCAAATTATTTTCTTTGTCACTGAGCAGACAAATGCATATATATTCATAACTACATACATTCAAAACATTTACGATGACTGCAGCCGAGGTGTCGCCTTTTTCCAACGCGTTTGCGGGAATGAAAACTGACACACATATCTACACCTATACTTAGTCCAATTTTTTTCAATGTCTATATAGTCGGAGATGAGATTTTTTTTTTTAAATACGCGTTTTTATGGTATAAACTGTTTTTGAATGTTCAAATTGTGTCTATAAATAACATAACATAGATAAACATGATAAAAACAAATTAAAATTTGTTTGTGTTTTAAATTCTAATGTATTTAAAAAAAATAAAAAAAAATGTTAGACTGTATAGCGGCTTCGTACCATTGCTTCTCTCCTTCAACCTGGCGAAAGCAAAGCGCTGAGAAAAAGAAAATTATAATCATAGTTTCGTAATCATTTATGACGAAAATATTTTTCATTCTTTTATTATATTTCTTTAAAAGTGTATTGAAAAACGTCGTTTGATAGACGTGGACATTCGTTATTGCAGGTCTCGGGTCAAAAACACCCTCACCTTCGGCTCGCGTGTTATTTCTGCCTCGAATACAACAAAAAACTTTCTCCACTTCTATCAAAATGTACTAGTGTCCAGTTGATTTGGGCATCTGATGCGTGGTCTGCGGCGACATCGTATCTTGTTCCTGCCTGTGTCTGCATGACTTGATGACAAAATGAATATCGGCTGTTTTACAGGCAATTAGACAGTTGTCTACTCAGCACATACACAAAATTAGTTGCACTCAGTTGTTTGTATACTTATCAGTTTGACTGACTGTACACAGTTCAGAACCCCCGAAGGAATCGATTTCTCTCTCAAACTTACTCGAGTAGTTCAAGGATTTCATTCGTGAAAGTGAAAACGTTGACTATCGATTTAGAATCGATACTATAATTGATATTGATGTTCAACTTCTGACCGTATAGACGCCAGGTTATCAACCTACTACAATCTGTCATTTTTTTAATATAGAAATTCAACATTATTGCTACAGAAAATTTGACAGTTTCGGGTCGCTTAATGTGCTGGCATCTGAACATTTTCTTGTTGTTCTAATTGAGTTTGGTTTTGTAACTATGTTTAAATAGACACTGTGTTATACTGTGGTGCGGAGCTCCAGGCTAAATAAAAACAGCAGCTCGGCTGTATTTCCACGCTGGCTTGGGTTGGTCTGGGAATGGGTGCCCCATTATAATCATACCAAGTTTCCTCCGTGTCTCGGATAACACTTTAAACCGGGCCCGGTCCCAGCTGTCATTTGTTTGTACTCGTAGATCTTTGACAGTCCTTACCAGTAGTCAGTAGGCCTAAAGTCTTACAACCAGTCTTACCAAAGGGTATCGTATTACCTACCCTATGTTCCGAATTGCAAAAAAAGTGATAATACCGCGAATCCGACCGAATTTAGTTGTCACAAAATATGAGGCTACTGAGTAATAATTGTGACATTGCGCGTTGGTCGGATTCGCGATATTATCACTTTTATCGCAATTCGGAACGCAGGGCTAGTCCTAACTGCACGTCAGATAGGCATGTAAAATATAGGTATTCAGCTGCATCCGGTTAGACTGGACGCCGACTCCAACATGGTTTGAAAAAAGCTAGGGCAAATGGTGTTGACTATGTTATATTGGAGACGGCTTATTGGATCCTGTAGTCACAGGAGCCAGCAGCTGGTCTTTGGGTTTTTATTACCAAGTTAAGTAATGTGGATCAAGATTTTTAGTTGCTGTGTATAGTCAGCTTCACGATGTGATATCCCCTTGAAAGCACGTATGTTCGAACCTGGAACCCAATTGATGCAGCCCATTGTACCTTTGTAATAGGTTAGTTCCATCATCAATAAATTGCAAATCTATTTAGTCCGTCAGTTAGAGTATTGGAAAATAATGGACACGTATTTCTTGTTTTTGTAAATCAATGAATACTGACAAAGATAAAACACATCAAAACTCGGGAGTGGGGGCTCGTGACGTTACAATGCACTAAAAATAATACCACGGCGTGACGTATTGTGAATTTTAAAAGCGTCGTATCTTCGTCCTTTTTGGGTTACGTATTAGTAATATGTTTTGATAGTCTAACTGACGAACTATTTATTTTTTCAGGACACAAGCCTATTAAGGTGGTACATAGGTGCTGATGAAGTGCTATATATAGATGCACGTTGATGTCGAGGAAATAAAACGGTGAACAAGTCAATTTCACATTGTAATGTACTAGTGTCGCAGATGGAAGGGAAGGGTGTTACCATAGTTTACGGGTTATTTTACATTTTAATGTTGGTGTTGCAATATTACTAACTGAAATCGCAAACATTTGCTGTGTGACGTTTTGCAGTTGATAGCAATGGTTTCGACCCCCTAGTATTGACCCCAGAGTGTTAGCCTTTGGGTGTACACTGTACATACTAAGTAGATCTACACAGCCCTTCAGACAATGCTGGTTTGACTTCAAGCTACATTATTAAAATATATAATTTAGTACAAACTTATTTCAAAAATTCTAATGGTTAACTAGTCCTTTCGTTGAAATAATAGCCATGCTTATTAATCAAAATTTGCTGCAGGTGCTGTGTAAACAGATGAGAGTGAGGAGTCATTCAGTCATTCCTTCATTGTTTTCATTCATCATCATCATCATCAGCCTATAATGTTCCCACTGCTGGGACACGGCCTCCTCTCAATGAGAGGGAATGGGCTATATTCTACCACGCGGGCCCAGATTGGTAGATGTCACATGTCTTCGATTTTTTGTTTCTAGGACATGCCGGTTTCCTCACGATGTTTTCCTTCACCGTTTTGAGAGCAGTGGTGATGAAATAAATTACACAAAGTAATGCGCCTGTCTGGGTTTGAACCCACGACGTAAGCCGGGGCCGCCACCACAGGGCCACCGCTGCTCCACATTGTTTTCATTATATTTACAAAAATATTGTACGTTTAGAGCAATACTGGACTAGATTTTACTTTACGGATACCGAAACTACCTGAAATAATTAAAAAAAGAAGAAAAATTAAACATATTTATAAAAAAAAACAATTTTTAATCGAAAAATGCTAATGTAGTATAAATGAATATATAAACCATAAAAAAAAATTATGTATACAAAGAATTCCAATTATGGTATTATTGGATTTATTTTAGATATATTCTTTTAGTATTTTTAAACCTTCCTCTCTCCTACTATATCTTCGTCTTTTGCTGTGCCCGACAGGGTCCATAATGATCTCATTTTTTAATTTACCACATTGTGGAATGCATTTTTTTTGTACGAAATCGTTTATTGTGTAAGCAGTTCGATTCCCAGGTCGGGAAAGTGTTCTAGTATTTATCCATCCAGCCACCAATAAGTTCGCTCTTTATTACTTGGTACTTAAAAAAATAACTGGGTGTAACATTAAGATCACCTCTGTCTAACCCGTTGTGGATTGCAGGCGTGAGATTGTGTTTCAAACATCATATTTTGAACTTTAGCAAGCTAGAAGGAGTCGACGTTTACTTTTTGACAAACCCTGAGAAGTTGGTGAAACAAACTTAAGGTGTCTTTTTAAAGCCGAAACAATATATATGAAACTGTATCTTTTTTTAAATTTTAGAATGGTAGGTCATCAAATGACTTCTCCCACTCTGGGCGGAGCGGGAGGGAGTGTCAGACTTTTACTGACTAAAACCTATCCATGTTCCTTCCTCGCCCTTTACGTTCCGGGGCCACGGTTTCTCTCTCGAACAGTCCCGCAATCCCGACAGGCTTCGGCCCTTGCGGGCCATTCCCCTTATGCTGACATGTCTTTGAGGCGCGCGTGGAACACGAACGCGCCGTCGACACGGCCTGTCATCATAAGACGGACGGACGTCTAGCTAGCCCATAGCTAACCGTCCACAGGCCCGCGTCTACGGTGGATAAAACTGTACCTGAACCGGCTTATTGACAAATTTATGCACAGGTTATGCATGTATCAGTCATCGTCAACCATATCGTAGCGTGTTTACTTAAAAACGCTACGATAAGGTTGACGATGACGCTTTTTTACTAGACTGGGACACCCACACTATCAATCCATCGACTAGCAAAATGTTGTGAGTGCGTTACCTTGAGTTGTGATTCATTTCCGAGCATTATTTGTTTGCTTATGGTTACTTAGTTTGATGTACAGAATGCTTGGTTAACTGCTTCGTGAAGAGTCTCTTTACACTCTAAAAAGAAGGTAAGCAGGATTTTTTGCAGAAAGTCCCACCACCAGGCTAGCATTTCTCAAAAAGTAACTACTATTGTTGCATACTAGGCGAAATGGGATAATGCCCGCAGTTGCACCATACTCTCATGGCAATTAAGGACATGCGTGCGCTTTGCAATTGTGATAGCAAATTAAGAACATCAATATTATCCTGGTTAATATTTATTAGTGTAAATTGTGTCATTTAAAGTGTTATTTTCTAAGGGAAGAAACTTTCTTAATAAAACGGGCTGCTGCAAGTCTGCTCACACGTAAAGACGTCAAGGCCGTCGTGAAGATCATAATCATCTGCCTGGTCTTATTCCCAACTATGTTGGGGTCGGCTTCCAGTCCAACCGGATGCAGCTGAATACCAGTATTTTACATGGAGCGACTGCCTACCTGACCTCCACAACCCCGTTAAAGGCGGTCGTGAAGATATCATTCAGTAATTCTATATCTCCGTCGTTATTTAAAATCCCCGAGGAACACTTACGGTTAGCCAAACAAACACTTAAAATTCCTGCGCAAACGCAAGCCAAGTGTGTTTTTTTTATGCGCAAGATCGTTGAAAATGTACAAAACATTCGATATCAGGGCCTTCCTTATTCAAATTGATAATATTTAAATTTGTCCTTGCTGATGACCAGATAACTTCGGTCAAGTAATACCTACGTAAATAAAAATGATTTGATTCGGTAAAAAAAGAGAAGTACGCTTAACGTGGTGATTGGCCGTGTGGCTTCAAGGATGCTGCAAGGAGATGGGGTCCTTGACCTATATTGAGAAGCAAGAGCAAGCGCATCTCACGCACTTATTTACTTTGCTGTTTAGCACTGCAGTATATAGATCTCTATATGTAGTACCTACTCACATACCTGTCTTAAAATATTATACCTACGTCCCTTCGTGTGTCTAGATGTCGTTGCACCCTTGACCACATGCTAATAAACGTGAATAAACGTGTTATATACGTACCAACATTGTAGATGTCGGTGACTTAATGCAGGGTGCTCTGTAATTTATCAAAGAAACACTTAGGTACCTACTTGCTCTGTTGGTGATATATTTTCATGATGCGTCATTAATGCCTTTCTTGAACGTGTCAATGCACCCATAGAGGATTCGTTATAGGTATAAGCTTATTGGTTAAGTGGTCACAAGTTATGCTACTGATTATGGTTTTTGATTAGATTTTTAACTATTATCATCATCATCATCATCATCCACAACCCCACTTCACCTACTGCTGTTGTGGGCCTTCCTTTGCTTGTGCCCATTACCACGCTTTTGAGCCAGCCTCATCCGGGGTATTCCCGCAATGGAAACAATGGTGTCTGCCCATCATGCCGATTCTTATCTATCCTAATATTATAAAAAGTAAAATTTGTTTCTAAGTTTGTATGTAGGGGTAATCTCCAGAAGTAATGATCCAATTCTATTTTTTTTTCAATGATTGCGAGTGAGTGCTATAAATTAAATTTTCTTCCAATTATGCTTTAATTTCATCATAATCACACTAAAACCTCAGTACAAAGCGAATGCTCTAGAGCAATAAAAATGTATGAAATTTCATTTTTGCATAGTTTATATTTTTATATATTTTCCATCGCCCCAAAAGGTGCCAATCTCAATGGATTAGCTCTATTCAGCCAGCCGATATCAATACTTTTTTTTACGTACTTATTATTCGTTTCTATCCTACTTGTTCCAAATTTAAAAAATGATTGCTGCCAACTCTGATTTCAAAATGAAAGAAATTTAAAAAGGGGTTTGGCGGAACTTTGTTAATTTTGCTTGACAATATTTTTGGAAACGATTAAGTGTGATACTATCCGATTTTGTGTGCTTCGGCTTCGAATTAAAATGGAATCATCTAGCGACACATTAACTCCGGAAAACATTCTAAATGAAGCCGACAGTGTTACAGAAACTTCTATTTTAACTGTTTGATATGAGTTTCTTTTATCTACTATTCCTATAGGTAGTTAAAAGAAAAGCAGATTATGCACCTCGCCTTAAGTAATTTATATTGCCCTCGTGCCTGTTAGATTAGAGCCCTCGCCAACGCTCGGGCTCTAAATCAGGCACTCGGTGCAATTACTTTGTGCTCGATGAAATAATCTACTATTTTATCAGCCGCGCTATCATACATTTTGCGGACGGAACCGCAGGTGATGTGCTAGAATAAGTATTATTGAGTTTTTCATCAGGACTCTCTCAGTTGCAAGCCCAAACTCAAGACTTTTCCCTGATGGTGACGTTGGACTCACCTCGATTATCTTGGGACTGGAACTTAATACAAACAAAATGTGGGTTGTCTATAGATACCTACAGCTCTGCCTGGCCTGCTGTTATGTCATGAGTAATAAAGTACACGACACTGAGGGCTGAAAATGACAGGGCAAAAAAAACGACATGTGAATACGGCGGGCAGATTGAAATCATTAGGGTGTATTAATTAGGTAAAGGACAGTGGGAAAAATACACCCACGTCGGCCACAGCTTAGACTAGGTACTTTTGTTTGGAAGGTATGACAGCCATCTTTCTCTGTGCCAAAGCGCATCAAATTTTGTTCCCGGCATTCTCTGTTTCAAGTCGAATAGGTTGGTGGTGGTATTGAAACAATAAAAACGATTTCTGTAGTTAGGATCTGTTTGCTTTACCGCAAGGAAAGTTTAATCTCGTGTTACCTAACTTTTTGAAAAAGTATTACAGTGTTGTTGTATCACTTTTGCAGCATTATTGGCAGCTATCTATTCTGTAAATCGATTTGATGGTCGGTCGAGAAATGCTGTTTCGAGATTTTGATGCATCGAATAATGAGCCTTCGCGCTGCCGATGGGTTCCCTACTTGTACTAGAGCGTGATTGATTTCACGTTTGTTTTATTTTTGTTTCTTATCTTTTTGCTATTCTTAATGTGTAATTGTTTGTTTTCCAAATAAATAAATTTAAAATTACCCTGACCACGTACCCACACGTCCGTCACTGCTTGACCTACTTTTGAAATAAGTACAGAACCCCAGGACAGAATTTGATGTGCTTTTGAGAAACATTGCTATGATCATACCTTGCAAACAAAAGTAGTCTAAGTTGTGGTGGACGTGGGTGTACCGCCCATCGGTTTTTACCCACTGTCCTTTATGAAAAATTAATAATTAAGGAAATTGATTACCATTTTAAAACAATTTTTTATCCAAATCGCAATAGCTATCGTTCTTTGACAGTTGCCTGAAATGATTAATTTCCCGTACTGTTTTAATCTACCTCCTGGTTTAATACAGTTTTTCAGTCACACCCAAAGTGCAACCAATCGTTATCAGTAGAAACCGGAAGCGATGACCAGTCCGTCTTATTGTTTGGGATAAATCTTTGGAAACTGCCCGCTGTTACCGGGTGGAGGGGGATTTGGAGCGCCGATGTCTTCCGCTTTGTGATTTAATTGACTGCTTCTGATAACATAGAATCCAATTCACTGGCGATAGACGAACGGTTAAGAAGCAGATTTTGTCCCAAGAGGTGCTAAATTCGATTTTAACCAAGTACATGACCCATTTAGAGAGAACTTTGTTGATGAAACTAAGTCTGATCAACAACAGAACTCATGGTCTGCTGAATGCAGCTGAATACCAGTATTTTAAAAGGAGCGACTGCCTATCTGACCTCCACAACCCAGTTGGTACTGTGTATTACGATACCACTTGGTAAGACTGGTGGTCAGACTTCTTGGGCCACTACCTGTGACGACTGTCAAAGATGGAGAAATGAGCGCCGGGACCAACAGCTTAACGTGCTTTCCGAGGCACGGAAGAAAGTTGGTATGTAACGGTGGTCACCCATCCACAGGCCAACTTAGGCAAGCACGGCTTAACCTACGTTTAAAAGGCCTGTCAGTGCCAACATTCCATAACAAGGATGTTAATAACAGCTTGAACTCATTTTAGATGAGTCGATCGCGATAATTTTCACATTTTTTTAGTATTGATAAAGATGAAGAATAGAATAATAATATGAACTTAACGTATACACGACGACACACAAATAAGATGGTATAAAAATAAATTTATTTATTTGCGCATCATCTACTGCCCAATTCCGTCATTTTCAATGTTATGCACTGCGTAGTCTCAATCAGGAATGCGAAAAAGAGAAGAAATACTTCTCTTTTTTGTTGTGTAAATAAGAAAAATTAAAACCATCGGGCCACGGAGGACAAACCTTATATCTGTCAGCCAATCTTGTTTAAGGTGTGCCAATTTACTAAAGTTAGTAGTCAACCTAGTGTTAATCTGTAGACTTAAGTTTAAACGTCGGGTCTTACCAAAACGAGATCTCACTACTCGAAGGTCCATCCGAAAGTGTAGTTTTTTCATCGAATTAAAGTGGACCCAAAACGGTGGTGAAACCAGGGTTATACTATAAGTAAAATTCGCTCTCAAATCTACTTTGTATTTTATTTAACTTACCTTGTTAGTTAGTGTGTATTAGTAAAATCTCTGAATTTCTAATCACTTCCCACAACCCATGGAGCTAAAAATTTGATTCTGGTGACTATACATTTTTTAGACAGAAATTTCTTGATCCTCCAGCCAGAATTTATTTATTTAAAATCGGTGCACCAACAGTTCATACATATTACATTTGTAGAAAAAAACACACTTGTTAGGGTCTTAATGTATGTACCAATTATAGACAACATTTTTTGTAATATAAAGCTACAAATTAAATAAAAACTTTTTAACAAAAAATAAAACCGACTTCAGAGAAAACAAAAAAGTGAAAAATAACTTCAGAAAAAACGCTTCAGAAGTCGGTGACCTTTTTTTGATTGATTTAGTTTTTTTGTCACCGACTTCTGAAGCGTTTTTTCTGAAGTTATTTTTCACTTTTTTGTTTTCTCTGAAGTCGGTTTTATTTTTTGTTAAAAAGTTTTTATTTTTCACTTTTTAGTGGTTCACATGTGCTTACCCCTTCACAGCGTACCGGCGTGATTTTAGGTTATGAACTGGTGTAAACAATAGACAGATATGAGATTTCGGCAATCCTAGTACATTTGCTATCATTTATTGAGGAGTTCCGTTGCATATCTCCGAAGTTCTTCATCAGATCTTCATCAAATTGAATTGGGATCACTTCGAGAAAGTACAATTCCTAAAACTACCCAAACCGCTTCTAGTGTGCCTATAAAATGTGAAGAATTCTCTCAATTTCTCCAGAATCCCATCATCAGCTACAGATTTGATGATTATAAGACCACACAGGAAGCACCAGCTTTCAAATAAAATAAGAACGATCAAAATCGGTTCACCCAGTAGAAAGTACTGAGGTAACAAATATTTTCGAAATCGGGTGTATTTTACACATGTGCGTACCCCCTCAGAGCATACAGGCGTGATGTTACGTCATAATATAGTATAAACAATGACCCTACAAGCGATGGCAGCAATCACTGCAGATTTGCTGTGTATTTTTGAAGAGTTCCGTTGTATATTCCGAAGATCAGCATCAGGTCTTCAGCAAACTAAAATGGGACCAAACGGGAAGCACCAGCTTTCAAACAAAAAAAGAACCATCAAAATCGGTTCACCCAGTCGAGAGTACTGAGGTAACAAACACAAAAAAAAAAAAAAAAAAAAATACAGACGAATTGATAACCTCCTCTTTTTGGAAGTCGGTTGAAAAGAGATCAAATTACAGACTTACAATCATCATCTGCCTAGCCTTTTCCCTACTATTTTAGGGTCGGCTTTCAGTCTAACTGGATGCAGCTGCATACCAGCATTTTACATGGAGTGATTGTCTATCTGACCTCCACAACCCACTCAATACTGGGTAATATTATACCACCTGGTGAGACTGGTTGTCAGACTTTTTGGGGCACTGACAGACTTACAATAACATATAATAATCAGAATCGTCTTCTAACGAGTGTACGTACAGTTACCTTAATATACGGTAAATTTTTGTAGATATTCCTAGTTTTTCTAACTTAAACTTTTTATTATAATTAACGCTTGTTTTTTTAGTTTTATTTGTTTTCAACTTTAATGTCATATTTATCGCTGCACAGAGCACGTAAGTTAAAATCATATCTTACAATTAATACAAAGAAAATCAATATGATACTGCCCTTCACAGACATGCGGTATCAATGCACCTAATTACACGACCACTGTAAGGTAAACGAACGTGACCAAACATACCGATAGTCAGTAATTAAGTATACATATAAACATAAATATAAAGTATGTATGTGCTATAGCAATTAGCACGGCTGTCCTTGAAACCCCGGCGACCTTAGGACGCGAGTTATGCATAAAGAATCAAATACTAAATTGGAGCTGAGAGCAAAAACTGGTCCGTTCAGATCTTGGAGTGACGTCATCTCGCCGAAACGCGCCCGTTTCCGACCAGAGGACATTATAGAAAACGACAGCAGACTAACTGTTGATACCCGTACTTAATGGGTACAAGGTTGGAGCGTCTGGGATGGCTCCTTTGTTTTCAAACTGGACCACTTTTTGGCACTAGTGCTGCTCCTGTGAGCTTGTCATTTGTTTTGCGATTTGTATGGAGTGTTTTAAAATATGTAAGTTGAGATAGATCATTCTTTCTCTCTCTGTGTTCCAGGATATGGCTGCGACATTTAGCTAAAAAAAGCTTCAAAGCCTAGAAACGTTGCTCTCTAATTTAACATTGTCGTTTTATATCTCCTTATTATAGATTTTATTTATTGTTCATTACTAATATTATGCCCGATTTGGTCCAAGATAAGATTTAACCTATCAAAATTATGTATATAGCGTCCGGTTTCCGAAAATAGTGCTTTTCGACATTCTGTAGGCCTTTTAATTATACATACAAGGAGATACTTTATTGGATTATTAGTGGTAAGTATTCGATAATTTCCGGCAATGTGTGGTCACCACGAAAGTGCGTTGAGCTGCTTCTCGGGATTGAGACTGTGGTGACAATGAATGTGGCTGTATTGTTCTTGTATTTATTTTTTGATAGATGTTTCGACGGAAAGCTTTCGTAAGATGCCTGAAAATATCCGGTTTCATTTGGTTAGACTACTGTCTAACACAGTATTTTGTTTTTATTATTTAGTGACTCTTTCACCCATTATACTATCATGAAGTCCATGTGGGATGGGTGATTACATACCAAGGTTCATTCCATGCCATGGATGGGTTTTAGTCAGTAACAGTCTGACACTCCCTCCCGCTCCGCCCAGAGTGGGAGAAGTCATTTGATGATTTCCTTTCATAAAAAAAAAGTTTCATTCCATGCCTCACAAAGCACGTAAATCTGTTGGTCCCGACTGCCATTTGTAGATTTTTGACAGTGGTTACGGTTGAAGCCCGAAAGTTTGACCGTCAGTCTTACCATGGGGTATTTTCACCCAGCAACAAGCTCATGGTCAGTTAGGTGGTAAATCTTTGTAAAATACTGGTATTCCGCTGCATTTGGATTGTGAATCGGTAGGACTGAAAAAAAATTTGTACCCAATTACTTAACAACCATATCGTTTCAAACGTTCACATTCAACTTTTAATTTTAAAAGACAACGCTAGCAGGACTTATCCAAATCCTACAAAAATGTATGGTATCACTAATTTCGCAGTATTTTTCGCTTTGTTGTAAAAAACGTGTCGGTTACTCATAGGTCAGCGGTGCGAGGCCAATGTATTTCTGTTAGTTTTTTTAACATAATTTATATGTATTGACAATGAACATAAATCTTTGTTTTATTGGTGTGTATTGCCGCTCAATGGCAAGAAATATTGAACCCACAATTCATGTTAATAAAATTATAATAGCTTTCGATTTCGTACTGCATTCGGTTTCCTATTTATTTTTCGTGTTAGCATGGCAGATTGGATGCAATCATTATCTTGTTTTGGATACTGTTATTCTCTCTTACAGTCCTTCCCACATCAGTGATGGTTCTCTATTCAATATGTGGCATGAGTTTTATGAATTAATGGCAACACCTACACTATGAAAAATACACCCTTATTGCTACGACATAAAAGTGTCAATGTCAAACTGTTACCACTAGTGTGTAACTGCCTGTACCTCCTGTAAATAAGTATATGCCTACACTTGTTGTTCAGACATTTCCTCATTTAATTAACCTTAAAGAAATATGTGCTGTGTTTGAACCAGTCAATGCATATGTTACAATAATAATAATATGTAATGATATTCGTGTATCAATTACCTACTCAATAGAAAAAGTGCATTGGAATAAAAGACTGCATTTTAACAATACATATTATTAATAACAATTTATAAGACATTGATTCAGCTTCACATATTAATTATAATGTACCCAAATTAAGCACATACGTAGGTACATAATTACAAGAGATCAATCATATATCACGAATATCGTTTCTAAGGATTAATAAATGCATAAAATAAACATGCAATTTGCAGCTACAGGATGTTGAATGTTGAATGTTGTAATTAGTAGGTAGACTAAATAGTGTCATGTTTTTGTTTTGATATTCACAAAAAAATCCATTATGATGACTTGGACTATGTGTATGATGTGGTGAGACTATAAGAATTAAGTATGACCAAAGAAACGATGATCGAAGACTCCACTTAGGGGTAATAGATGCGAGACAAGGTTCATGGCTCGACGTAAAGGGAACCAATCGAATGGAGAATGGTTCGATTGTGGGAAGGTTTATATGGCTAGGCAGAAGGTGGCTGCTAAATTGAAGACGAAGACATGCTGCTCCTTTCTCAAATTATTTTGGATAAGGGCAGGTGAATGATGATGATGGTGGACGCAAATTATGAAGAGCTTCTTGGAGATGCCTCAAACTTTTTTGATACTTATTATATTTATAATAATTTGTGAAAGGAGCAGCATGTCAGCTGCTCGTTTCTCAAATTATTTTGGATTAGTGCAGGTCAATGATGATGATGGTGGACGCAAATGATGAAGAATTTCTTGGAGATGCCTCAAACTTGTTTGATACTTATTATATTTACAATAATTTGTGAAAGGAGCAGCATGTCAGCTGCTCCTTTCTCAAATTATTTTGGATAAGGGCAGGTGAATGATGATGATGGTGGACGCTTATGATGAAGAACTTCTTGGAGATGCCTCAGATTTGTTTGATACTTATTATATTTATAATAATATGTGAAAGGAGCAGCATGTCAGCTGCTCCTTCCTCAAATTATTTTGGATAAGGGCAGGTGAATGATTATGGTGGTGGACGCTTATGATGAAAAGCTTCCGGGACATGCCTCAAACTTAAATAAATAAATATAAATATATTTTAAGCATCCTACACTTCTCATTAGTATTTTTCTATCTAGATACAAACCAATGCAAAATCACCATTCAAGCTTTGTCCAGAAAAAATAAGATTTTCTTAAAAAACTACAATTTTTTTGTAAACTCTGCCTCAGTCTAGTGGTCACAAGCGCGACTATTGAGCTTGTAGTCCTGGGTTCGATTCCCAGGAGGCGCGCTAGTGTTATTGGGTTTTTTCATCAGGAGTTTCTCAGTAGCAGTCACGGAATTTGGATTTGCGGCAATAGGCTTGCCCCCATTACATGGAAATTTAACATAACTGCCGAAATGTGGGTGTACTATCATATCCACCTTCGGTAATGTAAATTTTGGACTTGTCAAGGACCTCTGGTCAGTGAGTATTAAGATTCTGTTAAAATACACACCCTATAGGTAAATTCACACGTCCGTGTATGTTTTATTTTATCTAACTGCATTATTAAGAGGTAACACAGCCCCGGTGGTCTGCGGCATTTTTGATGCATCAACCTTCAAATAACATTAGCCGATCGCCTGTTTTCCGCACAAGTTGGTCAAGACAAGACTTGTATACGTAATTAGAAATATAATTTGTTTAGAGGTCAGAAAGGGATCAATGGAATCATCAGTTGTGAGAATTTGAAGTAAACAAGGTAGTTTTTTTATTGATATTGCAACGTCATGGCACATTCATGGTTCATGACATTTGCAGCGGTGAAAAACTAAATCAAAACTCAAACTTAAATCATTTATTTATGTTTTACTTTATAGGCAGTTGTAATTGGGCAGTAAGTCGAAAAGTTGGAGCTAGGGGCCCGTTCTGAAACGGGTATTTCTATGGTGAGTAAGGAACTCGATAACACACACAAACCATCATATATAAAGTGTGTAAAAAGACTCTCGATGCCGAAAGTTGTTCTCACCATCATTGCGTATTTTTTTGTTCTAGACCATACCTGGGAACCTTCTACATAGTTACGGAGATATTGGGGGTCATAGTTCCAACTTTTTCATAAGTATTTTTTTTGTAATTGTAATGTAAGAACTTTAAACACCTCCATGACCTCCACACTATTCAATCCATCCACCAGCACAATGTTTTCAGTACATAACATTGAGTTTTACTGCAAAACATTACTTTTCACCCCAAAAAAAAGTAGTTCCACAAGCAATTATTTTTGCCTAGAGTTACTTATGTAGTTTGATGTACAGAATGTTTTGTTAACTGCTTCGTGAACAATCTGTTTACACCATGTATACCTTATCACCGTATCTGCTGATAACCATATGATTTTCTACCATCATCATTCTCTTGCCCTTATCCCAATTTATTTGGGGTCGGCGCAGCATATCTTCTTCTTCCATACTCCTCTATTTTTCGTCATCTCATCAGACACTTCTTTTCTTACCATATCTGTCTTAACACAGTCCATCCATCGTTTCTTTGGTCTTCCTCTACTCAAATACCCATCCACATTCATATTCAAAACTTTTTTCACGACATTTTCCTCATTCCTCCGCATCACATGACCATACCACGACAGCCGATTACCACACAACTTTTCAGTCACCGGCGCAACTTTCAGACTTCCTCTAATATACTCATTCCTTACTTTATCCATTCGCGTAACACCACACATCCCCCTTAGCATTCTTATCTCCGCGACATGCAGATGCCTTTCATTCATCCCTTTTGTGGCCCAACATTCTGATCCATACAACACAGCAGGTCTAACCATTGTTTTATAAATCTTCCCCTTAAGTTTTACTTTCTGCTAAATTAAGTATTCAAAGTCTCCTAACTTCACACTGAACTCAGAGGAGCTAGTCAGCACGTGAAGGTTGCAATGCCTTGCCCAGCTTTTGTGTTTAGGTCTTTGGTCTTTTCCCCTTTTTGACCTTGATCTCAAGTCCAAACGATATCATAAACCAGGCGAACTGAGCTAGTTCCCATCGGAATAATTCCAGCCAGTCATGATGGAGTACCTCATGTACTTTAAAAATTACTATTCAGCTAAATTTGCTTGGCTGCCCAGTAATATGGATGAGTATAATGAGGGTTCCTGGCCCGGTTTCAAGGGTTAAGAACTCAAAGGATTCACATGCAGAAATACAAATCGTCGTTATCGAAAGACTGCGTCTCATACAGAAAAGGCGTGAGCGCCGACCATCTTACTCGAGGCGAATTGGTGATTTTAGACATGTCATATTAATTAAAGTTGAGTTTTCCTCACGATGTTAGTATGTCCAAGATTTTACAAAATACAAATGTTAGAAAAAGTCATATTAGCACTTGCGACGATTTGAATGCTTCTTACCACATGGCCATCACGCTTTATTTGTTGTAAAAAAAAGACAACAGTTAGGTACCTAGCACAATTAATTTGTGAGATTAAGAAGTCCTTATCAGTTTTTAAGTCTGGTTTTTCTTTATAATAAATAAAGGTTTCCTAAAACATATTTATTACGTACTTTAAATTTAAATGAGAGAATATCGTACGTACATAAAATACTTTAAAGCGATTCTTGTTGTTTTTTTGCTTTGCCGCTACGTATCTCCGACACAAAGACGTCTAAAGACCCGTTTTTGATGCATTTGAACCGATTTAGTGGAATCAAAGTTGTTATTAGGGCAACCACGTGATTAGTCGTAATTAGGAATTCCTGAAATTTTGTTTCGGTTTCTTTTATTTTGATAGATTTCCGAATTTCCGATGAGTAATGTAGTTATTATAGTGATTCAGACAAAGTTTATGATTTTAAGTACCTAATTTATCGAAAGTCAACGACGCTCAAATAAGTTGCACTTGCTATATACAAAAACCAATTTTTACCATAAAAGTATATATGCAATGGCTCCAAAACTGTGCAATAAATTACCAGATAAAGTTATTTTAGCCAAAAACTTAAATCATTTCAAACGTCAGCTTTTTAAGTTATTGAGTGACAAGGCCTATTACTCTGTCGATGAATTCCTTAGTGATAAATCTTTGTAAGACATATATATATTAATTTTCCTGTCAATTTATTTTTATTTTTGTTCTTGCTGACATTATGTTTTTTTGATTTGGTATCGTTATAATTATTTGAAAATTTTAAATTCTGCTGACGTTTTGTACTACTCGTATATAGTTATATAACGATTTAATTTTATTTCATGTAATTTTATTGATTGACTTAATTTGTATTTATTGATTTTTATTGTTTTGTATTTATTTATATTTATTCATTTTATTTTTTTTGATTTAATTTAATACTCAATACTCAATACTTTATTGCATTCCACAATGTAGGCTTAGGTGGTAAACATATATTTAGAGACAATTGTGGACCCTGTCGGGCACAGCAAAAGTAAGATATATGTGGAGAGGACTTATTATATAGAAATAATTTCATAAACAATTTTTACATTGTATCGAAAACTCATTTATAAAACTAACACAACACGGATTTTAACGTTTACAATTCAAAAATAAAATTAAACACTTGAAAGTTGGATAATGTTTACAATTTAAAAGTAAATTAAAATTTAAAAAGAATTATTTCAATAGAATAAATCAAGATAACGAAAGAATAAATCATGTCAATTAAAAATAAATCGTGAAACATAATAAAAAAAAAAAATCATGTGAGTTAAAAAGATAAGTCATGTCATTTTAAAAGATAAATCGTGTAAAATAATAAATAAATCATGTGAGTTAAAACATAATAGTAAAATGTCATTAAAAAACAAAACACACGAACAACCAAACAAAAAACAAAAAGTAGTAGAAGAAAAAAGTAAAAAAAAATATCTTATAATCTAACTTATTCTAGAAACAGACACAAAAAACATTATTTTTCCCGTTTTAAAGATTTATCATTTAAATATTCGTCGACACTGTAATAACATTTGCTCAATAACAATTTTTTTAACTTACTAGAGAATAAATTAAGTTTTTTTTCTTTTCCTAATGACTCGGGTAACATATTATATATTTTTTTATATTTACATTTAATTGCTTTGATTTAGTCTAATTTCATGAAACATTTTGTATGCCTACCGGCGGAACATAGTTAGTTTCTGAATTTTATGTATTTTTAACACCTACCTATGTTCCTACCTATGTTTTACCTATGTTCACAAAATAAATAAATTTGATTTGATTTACTTACATTTCGTTACACGGTCTCCTGGTCTTTCTCCTGGCCTGGTGTCGTTTCGTGAAGTGGCTATCGATCTTCACGCTCCTGGATGTTACAGAACGCTATGTGATAGCTTACGACTCGATCCGTCCAATCTTCATACATCTTGTCATATGTGACATGCACGTCAACTTATCCATAATAAAATGCTCATAACACCTGTCTTATAGTAGATGATCAAAATACAAATAAATCACAACTTTCCAAATACAAGATTAATGTTAAAGGAACAAAGTTTGACATCAGTGCGACGGATTTTCACGCCATTTTGATGTGGAATAAGTTGCAAGATAAAGTTTAAGACTTTAAAGCTTGCGGCAAACATCTAAAAGTCGGATTATGCCGGATAATACAAAGTTAACTTGATCAAATTACTTTACTTTACTTTTTATCCAATCATTTGGAAGTCTTGTATTGTTTTCAGGTGCGAACTTTTGGATTGAAGTCCCATTAGTAATTTGAATAGGTCTAGTGATTTTGAGGGAATTTCAATGATGCGTTGATTTTACAAATAGGTAGACATTTGTAGAATTGTGAACGAGATATCTTTACTCACTTAACTGATTTTCTGCGTATGCCTGCACTGTGCCGTAGTCTGCACTGATTTGAATAAACTATGAAATGGGATTTTCAAGAAATATCTGCCGCAAGCCAAAAAAGAGTTACTCAGAACATTAGATTACAGCCTAACAAAAGAAGATGGTGATAGGAACTGGATGGATCGAGAAAGCGAATGTTTAAAGGATTAGAGGCCTTTTCTGGAAATCATATATATTAATCACATATAGTGACAAATATGACTAAGGATTTTTAAAAAATCATCTGACAGAAGTCTTCCAGTGATAACGAAATAAATTACATGGCCCCGGCCATGTCATTTATTTCATCGCCACTGCTTTCAAACCGTGACGGAAATCATCGTTAGGGAACCGACAGATTCAAGAACTAGAACTTTGTCTTGTCAATACAATAATGTTCCTGCGTGCTGGATTGCAGCCCGTTCCCTTTGATAGGGATGAGGCCTGTATCTGGGACTGTTCGAAAGAGATACCGGAACACAATGGGCTAGGAAAGAACATGGATAAGTTTTAGCCAGTAAAAGTCTGACACTTCCATGTGCTGATTTCCCATTCAAAAACCCCTTCCCCTTCCTTTACCCTTTTCCTTTTGGCTTTGCCGTATTGGGGTAAAAAAGAAGCCGCAACCGATACGTGGTTACAGTAAGTGGGGTCACCCCAATCGCGATAGAAACGCAATATCGCGTGGTGCTGCAGCGCTGCAATAATTGTTGCCTCAGGACGACAGCCGCACGCTTCGCTTTAATTAATAACGTTAACTTTACAAATTGCAACATTTTTGTGCCGCCGACGACCGACTATTTTAACATTTATTGACGTGGATTTAGGGTTCAGTACAATATAAAATCACGCCTGTAATAGGGGTCACAGGTATGTTTTTCATCCTCTTGAGAAGGAGCCCGAGCCTATTGGTACCAACCATTATGTGCCTATAATTTTCCCTATTTTGTTGGGGTCGGCTTCCAGTCTAACCAGATGCAGTATGTACCAGTGAATACCAGTATTTTACATGGAGACCTCCACAATCCAGTTAGTACTAACAATTACTACCAACCGAACACAAATAATATAGACTCGGGGTTGCTCGTACGAAAATCCTATGAAAAACCCAATTAGGGTTTGGAAATCGAGATCTTTTTCGCTCACACTTATCGTCACTGTTGTATCTTAAGGGAGCCAGTCAGACGCGTGCGATGTGTCTGTGCTACAGAGCTGTATCTTTAGTGGATTCAAAGTATAACTTTCCACAGAATTATTACTCTTTCGGCAGATATAAGAATAATAAGATTAAACTGTAATACTTTTGGTGGGACGGAACGCTTGGCGCAAAAGTCCAAGTCAATTTTGGCCAGTTTTCGTGTTCCACTGCATAATTATTTTTTGTAGTGTTTTTATTACAAGGTCTACTGAAACTTTTGACGCACTAAAGTTGAAGTTTTACTAGTTTAAGTTTATTATTTTGTTTCTTTGTTCATGACGCAGCTATCTGAAATACCATGGTTAAGTATCGTTTCATTACTTTGTTTATTCTTGTCCAAATCGCATGCTGCTTGATGTCGATATGCAAATGGCATGTGCTTATTTAAATGTGTGGGTCCTTGAAGTGAATATTTGGGTGCGTTATAAAATAATCGATGTGTCTACCCTATTCGGTGACCATTAGTTCTCAATACGTCACGCCTTGGTATAGTTTTTAGCGAGTTCTGGCGTTTTACAAAAACCAAATTCGAAATCCATTATTTTCCAATACTCTAACTGACGGATTGTTTGATACTGTTTTCATGACTATTGCAAGACGTTGGTGTCAGTAAAGTTCTTACTTAAGGTATATTATTTAATTACTCTTGTACTACTTCTGTTACTTCAAATTCACTCAAATGACCACAAACAATTATGAAACGAATTCACTAAAGTTTTTGTTTAAATTGTAAATCGGTGATCATTGCTAAAAAAGAACCAAAACAGAAGAAGAAGTGAAAAAGTTCTGGAGTGGCGACCGCGAACCGGAAGACGATGCGTTGGATGACCTTTCACTAGGTGGACCGATGACCTGGTGAAGGTTGCGGGAATCCGGTGGATGCGAGTCGCAAGGGACCGGTCAATGTGGTGACACTTGGGGGAGGCCTATGTCCAGCAGTGGACGTCTTTCGGATGAGATGATGGTGATGATGATGATCAAAGCTCGCTTCTCGTCCTTTGCAATGTTGATGTTTACTAAATGATTGCATAGTTAGGCTGTGCATTAGAATTAAGAAAAGAGGGGATCCTTAAAGAATTAGAGTAGCCGTTTAGGGCAAGACCTATTTCCCGCTGGAGGCCTCGCTAATTTCAAATAAAGACCAGCTATCAGATATGAGAAGACGCTTGGGGACGCCAGTGTTCTGCAGTGGATGTATTTCGGCTGAAGTGTTGAAGAAAAATGGTTCATGACACCTATGATCTCTGAAAGGTTAACACGAGGTGTATACCTATAATTACATAGTACACAGTTTTTCCATGCATTTGGGGGTGAGCCATCCAGAGGTCGCAGCTGCTACAGAGAAATTTCTATTGCAAAAACACAATAGCGTTTTGCCTGGCCTGAATATCTAACCAGGCATGGTTTATTTTAAAAATATCCCATGCGCTTTTTCTAACTATACAGATGCAAATAGAGCGTACACATTGTTTATTATCTGTGCCAGTTAACATCATACTGATGACATATACCTTCTGTTCTATTATTAAAGCGCGTACCGGGTACGGGTGTAGGGTTGCAGGCTGTTAGGCATGCTTCACAGTTTATGGCGATAGCTCGCAAGATAGTAGATACACGAGCTATGCCAATAAGTGATGTTCTCAAATATTACGGCGGTTTAAACTCAGCTTGAATTCCTAATGTTTTACGAGGTTGTCGATTTGATGTGAAATGGTTTTAGAGGTCTTTGAAATTTAGGGGGTCCATTCTGTTAAATAGATTTTCAACATGTAACTTACAAGGTGATGAATTGATTTAGGGTCGATATTTCTTTGTCGTCATTTTAGCAGTCAAATCCTTTCTAACCGTTTTATCACACAGTTCAACAGTTCATTAGTTTTTTTGGTTTTTAACCGACTTCTAAAAAAGTAGGAGGTTCTCAATTCGGATGTTTCTATTTTTTTTTTTATGTTTGTTCGGGCATAACTCCGTGGCTTGCCAACCGATTTGGAAAATTCTTTTTTTGTTGGAAAGGGTATTCTTTCCAAATGGTCCCATAGCCAACAAATCAGGATCTGATGATGGAATCTTGGCGAAATCGAGGGAACTCTTCAAATTTTAAATGAAAACGTGTTGCGATTTTGGTTTTTTCAACAACAAGTGAAGCATTTGCGTTTGGATAGGAACCATTCTATCTCTTGGCTTCATCATCAGATCTGATGATGAAGCCAAGAGTCACGGAACTCCAAAATGAGACAATGTACCATAGTCGTGTTTGGGCTTGTTGTAATTGTAACGGTATACACTTTCCATGTATCAAGCACATGTGAACCACTAAAAAAAGAAAAATAAAAACTTTTTTGCAAAAAATAAAACCGACTTCAAAAAAAAACAAAAAAGTGAAAAATAACTTTAGCTTCTGAAGTCGGTGACAAAAAAACTAAAGCAATCAAACAAAGGTCACCGACTTCAGAAGCTAAAGTTATTTTTCACTTTTTTGTTTTTTTTTGAAGTCGGTTTTTCTCCTACTTTATCTAACAACAATTCCTCGATGCACGTACAGGAGTACGTGCATCGAGGAATTGTTAAAATTAAAACAAAAAATATTAAATCCTTGTACCGCGTTATGAATGAATAAATCAAAATTACTATTAACCTATTTCCCTCATTTAACTGACCTATTTTGAGTAAGCTATAAAAAACTTCTGTTCAGAATATAAAAGCTAACATTTGGTTTAACAAAATAGCAATTAACATTCAATAGAGAATGCTACACACTGGTGTATTTTGGTACGATCGCACCGCATCGCGCTCGTTCCTTTGTACGGGCAGCGCACCCCGTGCCATCCACTAGCTAAGGTTTGATCTACACCGACAGACACAAGTAACAAGTAGCTTTAGTTATTAGTGATAAACACTGCAAAATGGTAAGGAAATGGCTAACTTTTCCTAAAAAAACAGTATCACTTGTGAATTTTCATCACAGTAATTTGAGTCTAAATAAACAATCCCGTTCATAGAGCGGAGGCCTTTGTCCCAGCAGTGCACAGTGGGAACATTAATAGGCTGATGATGAGGATGAGGAGGAGGAAATAATAAGTTGTACCCAACTTAATAATTTATAAGTTTCTTTTTACCTTTTATGAATGTTCTTATCCGAATGAATAGTTTATTTTAGAAAGAGGGACTAAACGAAGCCATCATATACACGAGGTGGTTTGAGTCAATGAATGCGAGGGTATATTAAGTTGGCGTTTAGTCTCGAGGAGCAAACTGTACTTATCACTTCGAGTGCGAGGAAAATAGCAATTTAAAACCGAACAAATTTACACTCGACATAATTCTGAACTGAGCGGTCAGATTTTTCTTCTATCAGGTCAGTCACAGATTTACAATTTAAAACACAACACAAACTCTCAACATTTTCGCAATGAAGATGATCCACACTCCACTGATAATTAGTATGTACCTACATTACTGCAGCGGCTAGCAACCGGCTGGCTTTGCACTTACTTTTCAAAATCAACGATGCTTACAAATAACAATAACTTTTCTCGCTTTGAAGAGTTCATTTGTTTTATTTTTTCAAAATTCCGCTTTCTATTTGCAAGCCAATTCGAAATTTAAATAAAACCTTTGACAAGCCATTATTTTGTTACCATGTTTCGGAGTAAAAGATCGTCCCACCTATAAAATAATATAAAATCGTGAAAAATGATAAAAGAGAAGTTACCATAAACAACATAACTAAATACATATTATGAAATAAATATTAAATGAAACTCTCGAAACATCTGATTTCAAAAATCAAACACAAACAATGAAATCACGCCTAATAAATTAGTCAGAGGCGAAGCCTATTAGTGCCTATATTTTTCGGTTCATACTTTATGGCGGCTCGGAAGTTAGCTATGAGTGACGGTCTGCTCTATAGACAGTCAAGACGATGCGTCCTCTGTGTCCCGCTGATACGCAACATTGTGTTTTGAGCACTTTTACGTTAGATGTTCCTAGGCGCTGTAAAGTTTGAACCGTTATACCTGCGCAGACCGTCACTCGCAGCTAACTTCCGAGCCACGATTAAGTTTGAACCGAACTATACCCAAAATTAGTCAGTTATGTTTAATTAAGCCTTGTAATAAGAGACGAGTCAATAATAAGCAGCAGAGCAGCTTGGCAGAAGTACAGAATTTGAATTGAGAGAAACCAATAACACAATGCCTGAATCGGAAATCGAGTACGAAGCATTTGATGTGGAGTTGCGAGACTTCAGGGCCCTATTTCTGCAATTACAAGTGTCACAATGATCTATCATTGCGGCCGGTGTTTTGTTTTATTTGCTTACAGTGTTTCAAATTATCTTTATTAAAGAAGCCTATAATAATTGCAATATAAAATGGTGATAATTGAGCAAATTTCGCCTATAATTCTAAAGGAACTGTCAAAATGTTGGCAGATTACCGTCAGATTACAGTCATTCATTTATCATTATGTACGAGATTACCATTTTAAGCCATTTCTTTCAATGGAGTGTCAGTGGTTGACCATGGGAACGTCAAAATGAACATTTATAAAGTTAATGATAGACCATTGTAACACTATTGTAATAGCAGAATTGGGGCTCAGCTCGATATGCACCCGCGACTTTCGACCACTACACAAACGAGGTAAGAGGGTAAATAAAATGTTGCACTCGTAGCACCACCACCCTTACCCGTTCGTGCTACTCCCGTTATTATCTAGACCGCAAGCGATTTTGCTCACTTACCAACCGCCAGCCATTTTACACGATAAAGAATACGCCGTAACACAAAGAAAATGCATGGAAAAATTGCACTTCAACGTTACAAATAGCTAACGTTTGACGATAGTTTTGAAATGAAAACCAGAAAAGCTGAATTTTAAATTGTACTGCAGTAGGGTATTGGAGTTATGTTTTATTATGATTTTGAAACTAATATTTGTTTTTGTTCGAATCACTATAAAAGGTTTAAATAGGTGTATTGTAACATCTGGTGGCGTATTGTTAGAAGTTTGTAGTTATCTCTAGACTCTCAAAGAAGATAAATTGTCACCGCTACCTGCTCTAATTCAAATAGAACATTACTAAAGCATTTCTGTGATACATCAGTAATTAAAACTTAAAACACACACAATTATAATATTTGTAAAGTATCCACGAAATTATCACAACACAAAGTCGTTTTGTAAATTAATATAATGTCTAAAAAAACCAAAAAAAAAGACCACCCCAAAACAGCAATGTTAATAATAGACAAACAAATGGTTTTGAAACGACAAAGATAAAGACGGCATTATAAGAAACGAAAGAAGTGTGAGAGAGATGGGAAATCCTAGCTACAATTTGGGTGGTCGAACATTTTTTTTTCATTGCAATTTATGTTTGTAACCAAGTTTTAGGAGACGGTTTAGAGTTTCTATCAATTTGGAAGTGTTGAAAGTGAATGCTTGGTTTTATTTATATTTAAAACTAAGTCAATTCCTATACAATTACAGTTTCTTCTATACAGAACCTTTATAGGTAACCTACCACACAGCTAAACATTGGTGGTTAGAAGGGATTTTTCGAATCGGAGATTATTTTTAATAAAGAACTGTAAATGCACAATTGCACAATTTTGCATAATTTGATTATGCAAAATTGTGCAATTGTGCATGCTCATTTTAAAGAGAGACATTTATTTCGGAGTGATACATAAGGCACTATCCCTGTGGCAGAAATGCGACAAAATAAGTATTAAATTAATAATAAGTATATTTTTTTAAATGCCGAGTTTGGCATTAGTAAAGAGATAACCAGCCATAGAGGAAGTCGGCGTGTTGTCGATGTCCGTCTGTCCGTCTGTCTGTCCGTGTGTCGCCACCGATTTTCTCACGAACGGGTGGAGTCAGCAGGTAGAAATTTACACCAGATACTGAAGTCTATAGTTCCTATTAGGTGTAAAAAAATCAAGGACCTGAGACAACACGATACAAATATATGGGCAAAATTAGATTTTCGCGAAAATTTGTAGGTACCAATATTTACCTTAAGGCGATTACATGAGCTAAACGCGAGTTTTATAGTTACTAAAAGTATATGATTCCCTGCTATAAACAAGACCAGAAAAATATATGATAATCTTCAGGATATATGCTAGCATGATACTGTTTTGAAAACATTATACAAAAGAAATCACGAATTTATCTCTAAAAATATCTTCTAAACAATAAAAAAACATACTAATATACATGCGATCATTCTGATTTTCAAATAATTGTGGCAAATAATTCTACAAGCAATATATTAGCATGATACTGTTTTAGTTTTTTAATCCAATCATTAGTTTTTTTGTAAACCGATCGAAACCACTCATTTCGCGCTATTTGGCCCGCAGTAGCTGACGCAACAACCACTTTGTAGTGCAAGCTGATTAGAACTTTATTCTAACAGCATTTCAAACGAAGTTTGAACCACCATAAATAGAGTTGCTAATTTAGCTCGTCTAAAGCGCCTTAATATTCAAATTATTTATTTTTGGAATTTTCTCTTTACTTGTGCTGTAAGACCTTGCTTTTTTATAGAAAATCCCGTCAGGCATACAATTAGAAATACGATAAGTTCCCAGCGACGAAAGCTCAGAATTTTGAAAACTTAAACCGCACATAAAAGCACAATATCATTATGATAATGACTGCAGAGAACGAAGTAAACGTGGGTTAATAAATAACACGATATTATACTTTAAATATCTTTTGAAACACGATAATACAATCAATGTAAATGATCCTAATAAATTGTTTTATTTCAACATCTTCAGGCTTTGCACGATTAGCCTGCGATTCGGCGAGTTAAAAACAATAGATTTTTTAAGTTCCATAGCTTGTTTCTATAAAATAATAATTATTATTTTTACAAGACTGGTTTCCTCACGGTGTTATCTTTCACCGTTTTTGAAGAAAAGGTTATAAAATAAATTAAAAAGGTTAAATGTTGAGAGAAGCGCCAAGGGTAGCCCGCGAAATTCAAACTACTTTAACATATACTCTTAAGGTCCATGTTCACCGAAAAGATAACCGTCTGATTATCTAAAAACAGCTGTCACTGTGACGTGTTCCCATACAAAAATGTGTTTTAAACAGCTGATTTGAGATAATCTGAGCGTCATCTTTTTGGTGAACAAGGACCTAAGGCAACTACAAGAGCTAAACGCCCGTTTTATAATGGCTGAAAGTATATGATTCACTGAAATAAACAAAAAACCAAAAATTATATGATATTCTTCAGGAATCATAATACAATTAATTTACTTCGATATAAAAAAAAACACGAACTTCTCACTAAAAAAGTATTTTTACAAGTAAAAACCACACTAAAATACGTCGCGAAGATTTTTATTTTTTGGAAAAAACATCTACAAGCTACATCATCATCATCTGCCTAGCCTTTTCCCAACTATGTTGGGGTCGGCTTCCAGTCTAACCGGATGCAGCTGAATACAAGTTTTTTACACGGAGCGACTGCTTATCTGACCTCCACAACCCAGTTGATACTGGGTAATACGATGTTACATGGGAAGACTGGTTGTCAGACTTTTTGGGCCACTGATTACCTGTAACGACTGCCAAAGATGGACAAAATTAAGTGACCGCCGGGAGCAACTGCTTCACGTGCTTGCCGAGGCACGGAGGAAACTCGTAAGGGTGGCCACCCATCCAGAGACCAGCATAGGCTGTTATATTTAGCCACGAGCTCCTCCAAGAGTTGGCACTATTGTATTTTTGTACAAGCAACATATTAGTGTATAGTGTTTTGTAGTCCAATCCATCATCATCATCATTCTCTTGCCCTTATCCCAATTTATTTGGGGTCGGCGCAGCATGTCTTCTTCTTCCATACTCCTCTATTTTTCGTCATCTCATCAGACACTTCTTTTCTTACCATATCCTTCTTAACACAGTCCATCCATCGTTTCTTTGGTCTTCCTCTACTCAAATACCCATCCACATTCATACTCAAAACTTTTTTTGTAGTCCAATCCATAGATTTTTTTATAAATCGATCGAAACCACTCATTTCGCACTTTGACTGACGTTACAACCACTTTGTAGTGCAAGCTGATTAGAACTTTATCCTAAAAGTATTTCAAACAAAGTTTCAACTACTACAAATAGAGTTGCTGATTTAGCTCATGTAGTCGCCTGACGTGGTTCAAAATCAAAATCAAAATCGAACCCACAAATCGGAAGTCGGAGCTCTTTTACCAATTAGCCATCACTGCTCAAGTTAATCAATACTAATATGCAGGATATACTATATATATACAAATATAAGAGGCATTTGTTTGTAAGTTTGTATGTAGGGAGTAATCTCCGGAACGAATAATCCAACTCAAAAAATACCATGGTTTATAGTTACATTTTCTGTGGATGCGTAAATTATATTTATATATTTTAGCGGACGAAGTCGCGGCCGTATTGCAAGTGGATTATAATGCAAACTAGGCGCGGCAATTATAAATAAATCCAGGTAGGTAATAGGTATGAAGACGGTCGATATTCAGTAGATACCTGTTACGAGTTGGCACTATTGTATTTTTACCCTATAAACAAAATATAAACTAATACAATAAATGCATAATGGGTAGGTATGAAACACCGTAATTCATAGCTTTGTAATCAAGATTAATCAGTGTTTCACAATAGTATCTTTTGTAGTTTATATTTAAATGTTTTATTTTATCCTTTATAAAAAATATTCTAAAGAGGGTTTGTAACTTCATATGTACTAATGATGCATTGATATATATTTTTTTAAATCATGGACTCCTTCATTATTCTTGAATATCCGGCTATAAATTATACTCATAACATGTTTCTCTCACAATTTTGCAGACGAAATCGCAGGAGAGGTACTAACTAGTCTGCAACGTAAATTCCTCAAAACCATTACAAACAAGAATATGTGTGGTATACTACAACAAAAATCCTGAACAAAATGTAGCCTATATTTATCAGGCCGTAATAATGAGTCGATTGACATCAAAATCGGATGAATGGTTTAGGGACGCGACGGAGAAACTTACGTAAATACAAACATACCCTTCCTTTTAGCTTGGCCGTAGTCGGTTAAAAAGGTCAAGAAAGTAACTCACAGTATAATAATTGAACTGAGTTCAACAGCCGTCAGTGTCATAATGTAGGTAAATCATCATATTGATCCTGAGTCCTGACAACACTTGACACACGCGGTTCATATGATGTGTTGACCACGTTCGGTTTGATAACATAATTTCGCGCCTGTTAGCCCTGAGGTGTGCCTAACCCACATTTAGTCAGTTATGTTTTTAACTCACTTAAATCATCATCATCTGCCTAGCCTTTTCCCAACTATGTTGGGGTTGGCTCCCAGTCTAACCAGATTCAGCTGAATACCAGTATTTTACATGGACCGACTGCCTATCTGACCTCCACAACCCAGTCAATACTGGGAAATATGATACCACTTGGTGAGGCTGGTGTCAGAGTATTTGCGCTACTGACTACCTGTAACGACTGTCAAAGATGGACACATGACCAACAGCTTAACGTGCTTTCCGGGGCATGCATGAAACTCGGTATGTAAGGGTGGTTACCCATCCACAGACCAACCTAGGCAAGCACGGCTTATCCTAAAGATCGACCCGAGCGGCAGTTATTATTTAGCCACGAGCTCCTTATAATTGTTTTTAACTCACATACAAGTGAGTTAAAAACATGGGGGCGAGAGTGCTGCCAATAATACAAAACTTCGTTGCTGTTACTGTGAAATTAATAATGGGCACCCAATAAGAATAGAATAGAATAAGAAGAATAGAATAATCATTTATTCGCTAATGGACAGCACAACACAAAGAGCAGCACATACATATAGATTATAACAACAAACAGCTTAACAATTAATTAAAACAGCTCAACTGCGCTGAACATGCCCATAACGAAAGGGTAGCCAACTCAGCATATGCTGGGTGTAAAACACTCAGCGCTGGTTTTCAGTAGGCCCCCCGCAGTGACACACTGACACTTAACAAAACACTTTGCCCAATCCGAGAACAGATCCCAGGACCTCATACTCAGCAGCCGCACTTGCCACCACCAGCCCAACGACGCAGTTCAAGTTCTTCGGTGAAATTCGCCTTAGCAGTATTTTCACATCATCAATCTATAATGTTCCCACTACTAAGACACGGCCTCAGGAAATGTGCTATAATCCACCACGCGGGCCCAGTGCGGATTGGTAGAGGTCACATGTCTTCGAAATGTTGGTTTCAGACTTAAAGGTAGAAGAACCGTTTCATGTGCCCCATAAATAAGAAAGATATGCGTCATAAGAACTCCATACGACACTTAGGTACCAAGTTGGAGCGGTCTAGCATGAGTCTAGAACATAAAACTCGCGTAAACTAGAAGTGGGACACCTTGTATAAGAGTTATGAATGTTCGCAAGCTGATAGGGCGTGTTCTTAAAGAGGGTTGACTTTATATTTGTTGTGATTTCGAGGTGATGTTCAGTGCTGTTTTTGGGATTCCGTATCTGAAAGGTAAACAACGGGATCCAATTAATAAGCCTAATTCCGTCCGTATGTTTGTCCGTCCGTCGTTCATGAGATACAGATCGCTGACAAACAGACGTCTGTCAGCTGTATCTCATGATTAGTAAAAGATAGAGAGTTAAAATGTAAAGAATTTGTATTTCTATTACCGTAATAATAACAAATAATAAAAATTTAATAAATATAAAAGGGGGGCGACAACGATGGTACGGAACTCAACATGACCGATGTCCGATTACCACTTGGCCGGTTTTTATATTATGTTTCAATATCAGCTCTGTTTTCAGTTACTGTGTTGATTATATCCTAGTCAATTCGATTTAAAAAAAAAATGTTTTATTTTTATTTAATGTGGGAACCATCATAATTATAACTATTCCCACTCTGGGCGGAGCTTTAGCTTAACTACATATTCTATCTCAGTTTACACGATTATATAGTCATGGCAGATATAAAAGCAAAGACATACAAACATTTACACAAAAATACATGTTTGAGTGCTACGAGTTTCTACGGTTCATTGTAGCACTGCTACGAATAGCTCGTAGCAAACCTGTAATAATATCATTTATACTTAGGCTACTAACTCCAAACCATAAATTCTACACTAACTAAACTTGTGTTGTGTAAACTAACTATAAACTAAGTTTCTGAAACAACTTGAGAGTGACATCCTTATCGATCCTTATCTACACGTGTCGATGTTCAAAACAGGAAAGATATTTTTTTTTTCCTAATCAATGGTTGAAATTGAAATGGTAGAAAGAGATACATATTATGTACTTCCTTCTACCATTTCAATTTCAACCATTCATTATTATATGAACCATCAAATTAAAACTTCTAAAAATTAATGGCAACTGTAATTTCTCAAAATTTTTGTTTTGTCTTTTTCTAATCGCACTCTTAATTCCTGAAGAGCACCCAAATATCGGGACGGGCGAAAGCCAGTCTTGTTTTCGCGTATAACCCCAATTATGAACGTACCTTAACTGTATCAGGCGGTTATTATGATAGGATGTTCGCGCCGTGGTTCCGCGGTAGAAGGCTTTGCGACGCGGCAGGCTAAAAACGTACCACCCACCCTCGCGAACAACCGGTAAACTTTTATTCTTGAACTAATAATGAACACAAATACTTCAACACTGTTTTTGATTTTAGAACATTTCATTTAATATCTTTTTGTTTCTATTTTGCTGCACGTGCGATGTTCGTAGTTTGAAAATCCAATGCGATATATTTTTTTATTATTTATTTTGTGCCTGAAAGTTTTATCAACAGAATTATTTGTGATCGTGTTTTTTTTTCTTGCTGTGTATAGATCTTTTTGTTGCATTGTCCGTGTGCATGCGTTAATTGGATGTCTGTAATTATGGTGCTCAAGTACATTATGACAGGATAATCACCTGTCAATTTTGAACGTCTTTTGTTTTTTGGCGGTTGATTTATAAGGAAACAAAAGATCGTGATTTTAATTTCGAATTAGTTTTTCGTAAATTAGTTACTGAACGTTTGAATATTATTGCAAATTATTTATGTCGATTGTTTTGTATTTAAGTTTTGTGTGTCTGTTTTTTTAAGATTTAATTCTGCCAAAAAAAACTGTATCCGTTTCGGCTATAATATCCTTCATTGAAGAATTATTAGACCTTAACGTCTTTCTTGATAACATAAGATCCGGAGAACTCTTTACTCAAGTTTCTTTTAACTTGCAAGTTTTGTGCGAATATTGGGTTTAGATGGCCTTTTACAATCAGTTTCAATCAAATTAAATGATACCAAAACGATTGCTTTAACATTTATTTGTTGATCTTAAAACACTGCTCAGCGTTAAGAGTTAAAATTTAAACATTCAGCCATTCTTTTAAGTATTGCTTAGTGTTTGTGAAAACGGGTATTAAAATAGTGTATGTCACCGTAAAATTGTCAAACGCGTTATATTACAATATAACGTATTTCTCTCTAGCGATATTGTAAACTCTCAAAATATGGTCAGCTGAACATACGGAAGTATAGAATCTCTGCCCCCATAATCGAGATTTGGGGAACCCCTCCGTTAGGTTAGTTAGGTTCCTTTAAACCCTGCACTTGGTAATAGGGGCTCAGCGAAGTAGGGCTCCGTCGACTACGCTTTTTAGGGGAATATAAAATATTTTAAGGTTAGGTATATTAATCGATATTTCTCAGGAATGGTACATTATCTTTTGATGAGAGTGGTACCACTGGGCAAGGGGGACCTCTCCTTCCCTCCACACCGCGTGAGTTGACTACCATCGCATGCATTTCACGAAAGTTAATGCGTTTTATTATAAGCAGTATGTTCGTTTGACAATATTTCGACAGTTTACAATATCGCTAGAGAGATTACCATATAACGTGTTTGACAATTTTACGGTAACATATTTATGTAAAGTGCATATTGTAAAATTATCACTTCGTTTCGGTTAGTTAAAATATGTTAAGGAAACCAGCATGCTTGAGAGAAGAGTTATTTCTCGACGGCATGTAAAGTCAAGTCAGAGGCACAAGGGTGGCATAAAATCTCTTACACCAGGTTAGGTACTAACCACACGATCTTTCTTTCTTTCTTTCTTTCTTTCTTACTAACCACACGATCAAGAAGAAGGTCCAAGATTATGTCAGAAACTTAAAATAGATTGTTACATCTGACTTTGTTTCGGTGAACTATTTAAGTATGTACAGTCAGCAAAACAGTTCGGTTTACAGGCTACCAATGTTCTTACTTCTTTTATAAATGGAAAATGGTTTTATTCAATCTGTTTGGGATTTCATCCAAATCCTTTCAGTAGTTTCTGCGTGAAAGTATAACAAAAATCGATTTTTACACACTTTTACACTGTAATAGTCGTAAGCTAGCCTACAGCGCTAGCCTGCATACCTAACTGTTTTGCTGACTGTACATATTTTCATTTTTGACGTGTGTGTTAAAACCAATTTACGAAATGAATAGCATTAAAAATCATTTGTCAATTCTGTGGTGCTCTAAGTATAAGTTGTTTAATTCAACCTTGGTAATGTCGTTTGCATTTGCTTAACTAATTATTTAAAGAAATATCTTGAAGAGAAAAAATAATAGGTTTTAGGGCTTTTAACAGTTTTTAGCAAACAAGAATAGGTAACAAGAAACCCCATGATGTTAAACCCCAAAAAATAAATAGAACTTTATACACTCCATTGCATAGTTAGGCACTTGAGAGTAAAGTTCTAGTTCCTTTTCATATACTCTATAAACACGACGTTCCACTTATAATCATGCCTGAATTAGTTACTAAAACTAATATAAATTGCGAGAATCCTTTCTTGACCTCATAAAACGTTTAACACCCCTAATGACGTCACAATTTCCCGATCAATTTGCGACTAATATATTTCACATAGAAATCGATTTTAATGCCTCCAAGGTAAACATGCGTATCGAGCGGCCCCTTTGATGTCAACAAAGGCGACCGACAAAGGTGCCGCACATCAAGTCCATTGTAAGAATTAACTTTACTGCACCAAGCGGCAGTTTAGTTAGCTACATAGGTACATAGTAAATTGTTTAAGTAGTGTTTGCAGTTTCGCAGAACAGTTGTTAGAGCAAATAAGTATGTTTTGTTTGAGTTTTATTTTTAAACGACTGTAATTAGGTACGACTGTATTTTATTTTTTGAGGTTTTAACTTTTTCTCTATAATGTTCGCATAGTTTCACAATTGTACTAAACTTTTACAGTTTATAAAACTGAAAGAGTTAAACGTTTACTGTAGGTCGTCATCGATATAGGTTTTAACACAGATTTATGACGACGTAATTCCTCCATTTTTTGCTTTACAAACAGTTAGGTAACACAGGAAGGTCAACATAAGTGACAATCAGTTTGAAATGCTTTCGTATAAATTTACACATAAATTACATAATAAAATGGATACACTTTACGGTAGTGTAGTATGTCAATATTGACATTTCCAGCGTTGATATTGCTTTTTGATTATCACTTTGTCTAGACTTTAGGATTACCAGCATGCATTACAGGGTGTCCAAAATAGTCTATTTTATTTCATGATCCAGAATAAAGCGCTATGCTTCCACATTTTTTGGGCCAACCGACAGTTTATGGAACACGGCAGTTTCTCTGTTTCCCGATCATTATATTCTAGATCTGTTCAAAGTTTGAGTGAATTGGTTTCTTTAGGCCGCATCATTGCTTCACAAAAATAAATCTACATATTTCATCACTTCTTGATTGTTCGAAGGGTACGAAGTTTTACATAATTTTCCCTGGAAATCTACTGACCCTTCAATGGCTTGTTATTCAAACTGTATTTCAATTTCATTACATTTATTTTACAAAATCTGTGTAAATATTATAACCCTTGAGTAGGATTTTATTAGAAATAACATATCTGGCCGCTATAGCTCGTGAATAATAAATGATTGAATTTGAACCTTGTGCCCCGTAAATTGGATTCAAGGGTATTGTAGTATATTTGGATATAACATTACGTAACACACGGGTGTTATGCAATGTTATATCCCAAAGTATAAGCGGTGTAACTCAAACTCAAAGCATTTCTTTCAATTAGACCATTACGGCACTTTTGAATATCAAAAATACAAAAAAGCATAGCTACAGTCACAAGGCATAATAACTTGAGAAAGTACTGTAGTTGCCCATTCCCTAGCGTAGATCTCTATGGAGAAGAACGGGCAAGAAACGCCATGGACACTCTTTTAATTAAATCAAAATATTGTTGCAAAATCTTGGTTACCTATTGCGATGTCCCTGTGCGAAACACTTCTAGGCTTGAAACTTTTCGATTAATTACTCGCTTATAACCTTATTATGTACTTCCATATGCACGGGATATTTTGGCAGTTGCCTCCGAAGATCCATATAATCGCCATTAATCCATATTTTGCCACGAACTGACCACAAATTCAAAGTCAAAGCAACTCGGCTACTGCGAAATTTGATGGACCTTCCTTTCTCTTTCTTTCACGTGGTAAGTACCTAACCTAGTGTCAAAGTTTTTATGCCCCTCATGGGCGGCTCTGGTGTGTGTAAACAACCTCATCACGAAGCCGTCAACCAAGCATTCTGTACATCAAACTAAGTAACTTTTTGCACACAATGTGGGAAACGACTTTATTTTTGGGATGAAAAATCATGTTTAGTGGTAGAACACAATGTAACGTCCTCGTGCTGGTGGATGGATTGAATAGTGAAGGGGTCCTGGAGGTGTATAAAGTAAAAATCTTACAATAAAACCTGTATAGTTGTAACTTTGACCCCCAATATCTTCGTAACTAGAAGGTTCCCGTTATGGTGTAGTACAAAAAAAAAATCGCAATGATGGGGAAAACAAGTGCCTTTCGGATTCGATACACGGTTTTTTACACCCTTTATAAACTATAACGGGTGTATCAGGTCGATCTTTAGGTTAAGCCGTGCTTGCCTAGGTTAATCTTTGGCTGGTTGACTACCCTTGCATACCGAGTTTCCTCCGTGCCTCGGAAAGCACGTTGAGCTGTTGGTCCCGGTTGTCATTCCTCCATCTTTGACAGTCGTTACAGGTAGTCAGAGGCCCAAAAAGTCTGACAATCAGTCTTACCAAGTGGTATCGTATTTCCCGGTAGTAAACGGGTTGTGGAGGTCAGATAGGCAGTCGCTCCATGTAAAGAACTGATATTTAGCTGCATCTGGTAAGACTGGAAGCCGACCCTAACATAATTGGGACAAGGCTAGCCAGGTGATGATTCCTACATAACTGCGTCCTTGGTCTAGTAGTCGCAAGCGGTGACATCATGGGTTCGATTTCCAGGTCGTACAAAGTGTTATAGGGTTTTCCCAGAAGCAGCTAAATGGCAATAGATTCGGTTCCAAAGTCCTACGTGATAGGGGTATCACGTGGGAATTGTCTTTTTTAAACTTTCACGATCAGAACACATTATAAAACTTAAGAAGACGGGTATTTATCGCGAATTTACCTTTTACTATATACGGACACTGTTAGTGTAGTGTGCTGTCCTAGTGTGAACCGGCCCTAATTAACATTTATGAAGATGAGTGAGGGTAGTTGAATAAACGCCTTCACTTTGCTGTCGCGGTACCTCCAGTACTTCAGTCTCCCCGCGACCACGGCTGGTGCAATCCGGTCGAAACGTCGGGATTAAATTAAAGGTAAATTCGCGATAAATACCCGTCTTCTTAAGTTTTATAATGTATCACGTGGGACTTTGTAAACAAATATTATAAAAAGATGTAAGGAAATGTCGGTGCCGATTAGTGCAACTTCATTTTGCCACACCTGTACCCCTGCCTATCACCAAGGATTACAGGTTTGATGATATGTTATACTTCCTGAAATAAAAACCCTTGACTTTCGAATCACGAAAGCGTGTAGTTTAAAATAACATGTTATCAGCGCATGTGTTGTGAAGTAGGTTTCGTGTGTAGAGCTCATGAATCACTCTGTGTGTCGAGAAATAGCATCTGGGATATGAGTATCGAGGAAAATGTTCACTAAGAACTTACCAATAGCGACACATGGTAAAATAATGAAGTTAGCCAGCATTAAAGAATAACACTAGGTTTTTATTATACAATCATAATTATTGAGAAAATATTAAATTTAAGGCGCCTACACGCGAGCTAAACGCGAGTTGTATCATGCCTGAAAGTATATGATTCACTGCAATAAACAGGATATTATTAGCATCATAGTGTTTTAGTTTTTAAGTCCAATCAATAGATTATTTTGTAAATCGATCGAAACCACTTATTTCGCACTTTACGGCCCGCAGTGACTGACGTTACAACCACTTTGTAGTGCAAGCTGATTAGAACGTTATTCTAACAGAATTTCAGACGAAGTTTGAACCACCACGAATAGAGTTGCTAATGTAGCTCATGTAATTGCCTTAAATGGAAATAGAAACGAAAAACAGGATGTCACACCCTATTTATTGGGTGCGGAAGTCTTCCTGGATTTCTTCCGCACGAGGGAGGGCGAAGGAGTCTGTGAGACTCTTACTAAACCAAATGGTGTTCTTCGGCTACCTTTGGTTGCGCTGTTACTTCCTTACCATACTCTCCTGGCCAGGTATTAGCCCTCATGACTTGATAATGGACCCAGTCACCCTGAGGTGCATCAACTGGCGCTATCAAACAATCAGTAGACAGAGACTTTTTAAAGTCAGAAAAGTAAAGATAGTGAAACTATGTTCACAGTCATAAACCATAATAACCAGTGAAAGTACTGTAGTTGCCCATTCAAAGAGTAGATGAAATGAAAAAAAAATGCAAACTGATGGTTACATCATTTATATAGAGATTATCAATATACATGTGAGAGAATTATGTAGAAACACGAGCAAGTAAAGACAGTCCAGAGTAAAAAGATAAAATCAACAATTCAAAGAGCAGCAGAGAAGGAGATGACCAGTCTCAACTGACAGCGTCATTCAGCTCAACCATTTTAAAGGGAACTTTAAACAACATTTGAGTGAACAAGCAATTCTCTCAACCGCTAGGTCTAATTCGAGTCAATGAAAGATAAATAAATGTAAATAGTAGCTTTATACTACATTAGTACTCAAATATGAACTCAGTTGTGAGACCTTTTCATCATTGAAACAAACAGACTAAGAACTGCGTCTGTGGCAGATCAAGGTTCACTTCAGTGGCAAAAATAACACCGCGCTAGTAAACCCCAAAGTGTTAGGCAGAGAGTACCTCAGATATCGACAGTTTTGTTGTTTAATTCTCACGTAAAATAAGACAATGGTGCCGATTCTCTTGTACCCCGAACTAACTTAAAGTAAAACTATTTTTTTTAAATTTTAGTTAGTTGGTTTCGGTAAGTTATTCTGAAAACAAAATTCTCTAATTTTAGTTTCAGATTTGACACAATTAAAATCGAGTTTGACATTTGCTAAATTGAATAGACCATAGACTAAGATTTGTCGCAGATTAAAATAAAAACTGAATGGAAGTGAACGAAATGATCTGAATTGCAAAAAAAACCCTAGTGAAATCAAACAATTATTTAAAATTGTTTATCAATAATCATTAATGAAATACAGGGAGTATTGCAACGGCGTAAAACATTATTGTTGTTAAATATTTACTTTTCAGTTTTTATTATCTGTGACCATAATAATCCTGCTAGGGTTGGAAATCGGAAATGACTTAAAATTTTGGCGACACTTTTCGGTTTTCAATATGATTAAAACCTATAATTTTATTATAATCGACAAAACTGCCGTATTTAAAAATCTATGAGGTAGCATGATTTGTCCTGTTATTTATTTCTGTCTAGTTTCAGTTTATTAAAGCTTGTTAATAAATAAAAATTTGATCTTAAAAAAATATGTTCGGTTTTGCAGTTGAAAATAACCGGTATTTTCGTCGGCGTTTGGAAGGAAAGCCCTATCTTTGTTTTGTTTGTCATGTCAGATGTCACATGTCAATAATATTATTAGTTTGGTGGTCGCATTGGTCGGTTAACATAATTAATTAAAAAATAAATACTCTTTGATGTTCGATTCGTTTAACTAATCTCTGTATTCACGAGTAGTAGTAAAGTAACGTATACTTGTGTACACTGTACTAGTATATACTCTAAAAGGAAAAACAAGAAGAAAATCAAGCTGATCCCAAAGTATTGGATTTAAGGCCAATGTCAGTAGCGAGCTGAACAAATTGGGCTGCAGCAGGAGCAGTGGCAACAATGTAAGTTGTTTCAGTGAGATGAAATGTTATACTGGATTGGATAAGTACATGCATAATTTTCATGTATTCTAAACTTATTTAATTTCAACAGATTTGGAGTGTGTGGGTGACAAAAGTGAAAACAAAGGCAAGAAAGGCGAGGGATTCCATCAGGGCTACTAGTGGAGGACCAGCAGGGGCAGATCTCAATGAAATTCAACGCATGTTATCCAGAAACATGTATTAAATATGCGGTTTCAATTTTGTGAAATCGCTACTCTTTTTTGTTAAGGTTTAAGGAGAAAATAAATATTTTAACATTAAAGAAATAAAATGTTTCATTTAATTAAAAGAATTGACAAGTGATTGCTGATTTTTCCTCGCTTCAGCAAGGAAATCTGTGCAGGTATCCTCCGCAATAGCACTCTCCTCGCTATGCTCGGTGACATTGATATCTTCTTCATCTGCAAAGATACACTTAATTAGATTTCTTATTTTGCAAACAAATAAAACAGAATTACATATAAATCAAATCAAACACTTACAATCAAATGTTTCCAATTGTACAGGGTGCAACATGCCAGAATAATTATTGTAGCATTTTCTGGTTCTGTTCATTAGGCGCCCATTACACATTTCCACCACATTTCTTGCCCTTGAGTGGCACTCAATATTTGGCACCACGATGGGAATCATGAGCCATGACTGTAGTGGGTATCCGTTCCTAAAATAAATAAAACTTTATATGTACTTAGTTAATAGATATACCCAATAGGTATAAAGTTTACTAGTGACCTACGGAGAAGCCACTGAGATCTTTCCTCACATACTATTTACTAACTCATTTCTTTAATAAGTAATGACTAGGTGTAATGTATCACGTAATAAAAGTCACTATGACAAAAACAAAATCCAGGAACTGTAATTCTTACTGAATTACAGTTCCTGGATTTTGCTTTTTATGTATGTATGCAGTAATTAACTTGTTTTAGCAAGTGAATTACTGCATACATATAATATATAGGACACAAAACCGTTCTAACCTTTAGGTGATTGGGGATAAATCCTTCATCCAAACGAGGATTCAGCTTATCCACCAAATAAAGTGCCCCCGATCTAGGTGTCATTTTATTGAATTTCTTCTCTGCCATTTGGAATGGATTGGATTGGTCTTATTATCTTTCCAGTTGAATCCTCTCTTGGTAGTTTCTAAAACATAGTTATTTCTTATTAGACACATTTATTACACAAAACCTTGGCTTTGATTATGAGAAGTGTATGTAATGTAGCATGTGCATTAGATGTTTAGTACGCAAATCCCGGTCAGTGGGTCGTCTTAGGGGCGGATTTCCCTTGTAAGTTTTCATGAATGCATTTCGTATTGTATCATAATAAAATAACACTAAATTTACCTTTCTGCCGAATCGACAACGGCTGCAATCACATAAGCTTCCATTCGGAACTCAAACACATCCAAACTTTCAAGAAAAACGAGAGAAATCTGCTTTGTAAATTTTAGTTCATGACAACTAATTTTTATTCCACACCTTTTTAGTCTCGATTAAAAATAGTCTGATTTAGTTTGACAATCAAAGTTTTAGGTGAAAAACGTCAATTTCAGAATAGCGAAATTGCCATTTTCACTAAATTGAATAACTTAGTGCTGTCAAACTATAATTGATTTAAGTTATGTCATTTTAATCAATTTCAGAATAGGAAACGTCGTTTGACAGGAATCAACTAAATTTTAGTGATTTTTAGTCTAGTTTAGAGAAATTTGTGACAAGAGAATCGGCACCAATGTTTATTGCCCTCTACCATGCGCGAATCCTGCCTCCGTGGCTGTAAGTGGTGTGTATTTTTGAATAAATAAAAAAAATGTGACCTGGGAATGCAACTCCAGTAGTGCTTAATACTATGAGGTAAAAGGAAACGGATATCATGCCCTGTTTTCATGTAACATAGATATCTATTACCCAAATGATTATTATTTTGAGATGTTTGCGTTGATGCCAAATAATATTATTGGTTTTGGCTTAATCGGGAACACGCTTAGGCTTCCTTCACATGAAACTTTGTTCGGGCTTCGTTTACATATGGACGAGCGCGGGTGCAAACGTTAAAATACTAACAAAAATAATACAATACTTAGTTCTTCTTGTAGCAACGCTCTACAGTACCGTCTGTAGTACGCTCTGTGGTAACAAATCTTGGTGACAGATTGCTTACACAAAAACGGGACATTTAGCATATTGGGTATTTTCAAATACCCGTTTTACATATTTACTTGTTTTTAGTTTTTTTTTTTGTTTTCCATGGGAGACAAATTGCAGCTCGCAAACAATCAACATGCTTGATGGTAGTGTAATATCGATTAAAAAATCGACGTGTTTACATAAGTCATGTTTACCCCGTGCGCTCATTCGAGAGCAAATTACGGGTGTAAACTATCCTTAGCGAAGCCACAAGGCACGTGTTTTTGCGATATCGGATATTTATATTTGTTTTTGACCATACCTGGGAATCTTCCAGAGACGGAAATGTTGAGGGTCAAGTTACTACCCTGAAGCGAAACACGTGTTTTATAATGCCTAAAAGTAGATTTACGGCAATACCTAAACAAAATCAGAAAAATGTATGATTTTCTTCAGGATATATGCTAGTATGATAGTGTTTTGAAAACATAATACAATTAATTTGACCTGATAAAAAAAATCACGAACTTATCTCTAAACATTTCTTTCAACCAAATAAAACTCAAAATTCTAATTTATTGGCAAATAATTCTACAAGCAATATATTAGCATTATAGTGTTTTAGATTTTTAGTCTAATCAATAGTTTTTTTTTAAATAGATTGAAATCACTCATTTCCCACTATTTGGCCTGCAGTGACTGACGTAACAATCACTTTGTAGTGCAGGCTGATTTGAACTTTATTCTAACAGCATTTCAAACGAAGTTTAAACCACCACAAATAGAGTTGCTAATTTAGCTCATCTAGTCGCCTTAACCATTGCGGAAATATTGATGGTCTAGTTTTTAATGTTACTCCACTTTAAATACCTCAACGACCCCTACTATTTGAATCATCCACCAGCACAATGTTTTGAATACGGTTGAACAAGCTATTTGGTTTACAGTTTAACGAACTAATTACATTGTACAGTGTAAACCAAATAGCTTGTTCGGCCGTACCTACGTTTCTTTGATAACGTAAAATGTGATATTTCATCCAAAAAAATTGATACCCAGCAATAGTTTTGGCGTAAAGTTACTTAGCTTGATGTGTAGAATGCTTGGTTGACGGCTACGACCAGGGTTCGTTTAGAATTTAGCTTAACTTACATTTATAAGCGCTGCACCGATGCAGTATCATCTCAAGGTTACTGTTCACCGTTCCATGAAACACCGTACATCGTAACGGCATCAGATCAGAAGATCTGCTAGTAAAAATGATATGACGTGCTTTAAAGTCGAGATCACAAATCGTAAGAATGACTGCAGTTAAATTATCGTACTACTCGTAATTCTCCCCATAATTGTAAACAAAGTAATTCAACGTGGTTTTATGTTTTTTATGGTCAAGAAATATCGTTGGACAAAAAAAAAAGGTTTAGAGTAGACCATCAACATTTGGTTCAACTTTGAAAAGTGGTTTTCGATTAATATTTAGACTTTTTCGACAATATTAAAACTACCGGAGCTGGTCGGTTCCTGGTTGGGTTACCACCCATTATGTAAAGTCAACAAAAGAGTTAGGTATGCAGGCTAGCAATCTTCTTACGGCTATTATAAGCGTAAACGTCTGTAAAGATCATTTTTTGTTATTATTTCACGCAGAAACTACTGAAAAGATATGGATGAAATTGCAAATAGATTGATTATAACCCTTTTCCACTTATAATAGTAGTAAGAAGATTGCTAGCCTGTAAATCTAACTGTTTTGCTGACTGTACATACCGTGTTTCCACTGTGACTAGGAACGCATGTAGAACCGCTGGTCCTGGCTGTCATCAGTCCTTACAGGTAGACAGGTGCCTGTGTAACAACCAGTCTTACCAAGGGGGATACCCTTTGGTAAGACTGGTATTATTGTTGGTATAACTCAGTACTAACTGGGCTGTGTTGAGTTCAGGTACGCAGTCACTCCATGTAAAATACGGGTATTCCGCTGCATGAGGTTAGACTACCAACTGTTGCGGGCCTATTCGAAAGGATACGGCCCCGGAACATAAAGGGCGAGGAAGGAACATGGATGGGTTTTAGTCAGTAAACGTCTGACACTCCCTCCCGCTCCGCCCAGAGTGGGAGAAGTCATTTGATGATTACACATCCTAAAAAAAATAAAAAATAAAATAAAAAAAGGTTAGACTACCAACCGTAAAATAGTCGGGAATAGGCTGGGCAAATGATGACCAATATTTTAACTACGAAAATATTAGGTTCAAATTCAATACAATACTGATACATAAAAATATACAAAAAAAGTCAAGTAGCCGACATTTCCTGACGACCCGAATGTTTTGAGTGTGTTCACCACTTGAATTTACAACGCATTGAGATTTCGTGTCCCGTTAAATAAGTATTTGGACCGACCCTAATTAAAATGGTCAATTGATTCATAATACTTAGTCAGTGGTGGTCTGTATCGCGTGGTTTTCGGGTCAACAAGCTAGACTAACTATTTTCTATTGAGCGAAATAATTGAGCATAGCTCTATAGTAATTTTGTCAGCCTGAAAATGTTCAACGGTAAATATGGGGCCCATTCTAAAAGTGACCAATGGTCCTGTAAGATACTATTCTACACTCATATTCATTGTCCATTCTCGTTTCTATTCGAAGATGTGAATTCAAATTATTTATTTCAACTAGCTTTAGCCAGTTCGTGGCTAAATAATCGGGTCGATCTTTAGGTTAAGCCGTGTTTGCCTAGGTTGATATGTGGATGGGTGAACACCCTTACATACTGATTCGAGTTTCCTCCGTGCCTCGGAAAGGATGCTGGCTGGTCCCGGCCGACATTTTCTGATCTTTGACAGTCGTTACAAGTAGTCAGTGTCTCATAAAGTCTGACAACCGGTCTTACCAAGTGCTATCTTATTACTCAATACTAACTGGGTTGTGGCGGTCAGATAGGCAGCCGCTCCATGCAAAATACCTGTACTAAGCTACATCCGGTTGATGTAAATGTCACCGTGAAATTGTCAAACACGTTATATTACAATATAACGTGTTTCTTTCTAGCGATATTGTAAACTCTCGAATTATTGTCAACTGCTGAATCTCTGCCCCCATAATCGGGACTTGGGGCACCCCTCCGTTCGGTTAGTTAGGTTCCTTTAAACCCTGCACTAGGAAATAGTCCTCGACTACGCGTTTTAGGGGAATATAAAGTGTTTTAAGGTTAGGTTATAATAATCGGTATTTCTCAGGAATGGAACAAAATCTTTTCATGAGAGTTGTACCACTGGGCAAGGGGGACCCCTCCTTCCCTTCACCGCGTAACTTGACTACCATCGCATGCATATCACGAAAAATAATGCGTTTTGTTGAAAGCAGCATGGTCATTTGACAATATTTCAAGACTTTACAATATCGCTAGAAATATTACAATATAACGTATTTGACAATTTTACGGTGACATATATGTATATTTTTTTAAAGTTTCGTCTTCTTTGTATTTTTTATACCGTGTGGTGCCAGAGTGCCTATATACCCAGAGTTTGAAATAAGTCGTCCATGGATTTCTGACTTGGTTTTCCTACGCCTTCGAGAAATATCTCTTAGGCATGCTGGTTTCACCAAAGTAAGTGACAATTTATGCACATGAATTCGGAAACCAGAGATAGGTTCGAACTTGAGATATATGACTTGGCAGTCACTGCACCCGGGGCTGCGGGACTGTTGCGGGGCTGCGGGACTGTTCCGGGGCTTCGGGACTGTTCGAAAGAGATACCGTGGCCCCGGAACACAAAGGGCGAAGAAGGAATATGGATGTGTTTTAGTCAGTAAAAGTTTGACACACCCTCCCGCTCCGCCCAGAGTGGGAGAAGTCATTTGATGAATACCCATTAAAAACAAGGCTATCACTGCATATAGGTAGTTAGCATCACGTCTTAAAAGTAAGTAAATAATACCTAGTTAAGACCTATGATCTTTAAATTTATAAAAAAAATCTTTTCTTTTAGCCACCGACTTCCGGAAGTAAAGTAATTTTAACATTTTATTGTATTGGTTGGTGGTAGGTTATTTTTTTTGCAAAAAAGTTTTCTCAGCTTTTCGTTTGTTGTATGGTATGATGGTTTCTCTTGATGGTTTATATCTATAACATAAAATCTTATCGCTTATTGATATTCCATTATTACTTGCACATACACAGAAAAGAAAAACCGGCCAAGTGCGAGTCGGAGTCGTGCACGAAGGGTTCCAAACTATTTAAAGAAAATACGTTTTTTCTATGGGAAATTAAATACTTATTTTATTCTGTTTTTTGTACTTGTTGTTATAGTGGCACTGGCAACATAAATCGGCCATTCTCCGATTAACTAGTTTTACGTGTCCGAGCTTGCATAATCCGTAATATTATCATATTCAATCATGCAAGTTTTTTTATATGTTAGATAGCATCCGTATCTAGCTGTAAACAAAAACATTGGCTTCTGTTTTAAGTAGTTAAGACTAAATTAATTGATTTAATGTTCAAAGTACCTCTGTTCTCTAATTACCGTGGCGTGTCCGCACACCAACTTAATGTTAAAACTTGCTTGTAATTTTTATGACGTACTGATTTACTTTGATTCATTGAACGCTTTAAACGGTATTAAGCAACGTGTATCGCAAAACAAGATATCGATTCAATATAACCAGCCTATAAATAATTATCATTGAGTAACCGCATGTCCAATCGTAAGTTATAATAATAATTGCCGTGACATTTTCTGTTCTCGGGTGCACATCTCTAATTAACTGTATTTGGCACATCACTAACGTACGCGTCGCGTCTCCTGAGTGTGTGCCGCGGCCCATCAGCTGTTGCACGTCTCTAACGTTAGTGTACCGCCAATGAAGCACCTGAGGATATAATTACCGTAGCCTTGGTTAAAAACTTTTCTAATTACCGTTGTACTTATTTAAATACTTGATTTGTTAAGTTACACCCAAGCTGATCATATTATAAAACATATGAATACGGGTATTTATCGCGAATTTACCTTTAATTTAATTCCGACGTTTCGACCGGATTGCACCAGCCGTGATCGCGGGGAGACTGAAGTATTGGAGGTACCGCGACAGCAAAGTGAAGGCGTTTATTCAACTACCCTCACTCATCTTCATAAATGTTAATTTGGGCCGGTTCACACTAGGACAGCACACTACACTAACAGTGTCCGTATATTGAGGCAATTTCACTTGACGAGTACACTTAGTGATCACTGGATTCCAAGCTGAAGAGAATTTGAAGCCGTTTTCGCGATTGAAATTAGGGTACTTCTTGATCTCTTAAGTTGATCATGTAAATGGAGACAATACTTTGGCCTCCGTACGTTGTAATATGTTATTATCATTTCATTATATCATATTTAATATAGACTTGATGATATTTTCTAATTACCATTGCATTAATTTTTTTTTCTAATTACCATACTCATAATTTTTTTGAGTCTGTTTAACTAGAAAACCACTATTAATAATTGTTGCATGCCACATTCATTATTGAACTCGTATCTTTGAGTTCTTTCATATTTTAATGTGTTTAAGTCAAATTAGTGAAAAATAAAAAGGTTGCGGTGATTGGGCAAAGAACGCCAAATTGGAGAGTGACCGAAAAACATTATAATCTGTGAAAATTTCAACTGTCTGTATCCACCTGTTATTACGGAATCATAAGAAGTTAACCAGTCTTACCAAGAGGTATCGTATTTCCACTATTAACTGGGTTTTGGAGGTCAGATAGGCAGTCGCTCCATGTAAAATACTCGTATTCAGCTGCATGATGATGATGATGATGAAGAAGTTCACCCAAAGGATGCTCTCTTCTACCAACAATTTTATGATCCATAGGCTTCATCAAATCAATCTGACACCAAGACTTGCTTATATGGGATGCTGTGTAAAACGAAACCATAGCGGGATTCAGGAATTGCGTCAGGGTAGGCACACTGGGCTGCGGGACAGTTCGGAAGAGATACTCGTACCCTGGCCCCGAAATACACATACACACACCTATCCATAGACTAACGCAAGCACGGCTTAACCTGAGAATCGACCCGAGCGGCTGTTATTATTTTGCCACGAGCTCCTCAGAGTGTGTGTGTAGTGTCTACGGGACACATCTCTTAATATACAAATAATAGATGTAGATTAATAACATGAAAACATTTCTACTAGAATATCACAAAATATGTCAACGGGTCCAGGTGACCGTAGAAGTTTTTGACCCAATTCCCGGTTTGCATTGAGCTGAAATGTTTCATGCTTAGGTACTTGAATATTTTGGATGACATTGCATGGTCAGCTAAGAGGCGTCATTCTAAATCTAAAGAAGGCTGAGGTAGTTATTTTTAAGCTTTTCCATGACGTGGGTGTCAAAGGGTTTGCTGAGAAAAATACGAGGAAGCGTGTTTTTTAAACTATTATATTACTTCGCTCACATGAAAGGTTACGGGAAAAACTTAGGAAAAAACCTAAATAAATATTAGTCCTAACCCAAATCGTGAATAAAATATTCCATTCCTAAATGCTTACTACCTATGTAGAACGTACTCGTAGTAAAAATTGTATTTCTTACTACTATAATAAATGCGAAAGTTTATTTGAATGACGATACCTACATGTTTGTTACTCTCTATGACCTGAATTAACACAACATACTTTTTATCCCCGTAGTACGAGACGAAGCCGCGGGCTTAGGTTAGAGTTTGAAGAAATCTTTAGTCAGAATTTAGTTTAACCTGCAAAACAGAAACTGTGCAAATTTTATCAAGTTAAGATCATGCAAAAAAGTACTTATTATCAATAAGAATGCGTTCATACGTTGCCCCTTTATTATTATTTGTATCAAATACACATGCACCAAAAACGCCATTGAAATGTCTGTCGCGGACGCATTCACCGCGCTAGCTGGATCATGGCTGTCTAGAGAACAATTTGTGAAAGAGAAAGCGCTATACACTGACGTGAGACAGCAGTTATAATTCCCACAACGATTACCTTCACCTGAGATTTGATAGTGGTGTGTTGTAAAGATATCGATATCGATGCAATCTTATCGCACTGTGTGATTCTTTGCACCACCTGCAAAATGTTAATAATTCTTGTATGACAAGTTGGCTTCGCAATGATATTTACAAATAATCAGGATAGTAAGTCTTATGATAAATTCAGTCATCAAGGGATATTAGGCGGATTATCCAGTAACTCGGTTGTGGAGATCAGACATACAGTCTCTCCATTATAAATACTGGCATTTAGCTACATAGATTTAGACAGGAAGGCGGTTGTAACACAGTTGAGAAAAGGCTGTACGCTGATGATAATGAGGTTGTAGTTTAACCTATGTAAGCAGTCTCGTGTTTCCCTCGTTCCGGGGTTTATTTGGAGTCGGCGCAGAATATCATCTTTCTCTTTCTAACCATGATCATGTTTCACACAGTCACATCGTTTCTTTAGTCTGATAATTTCAAAATAATGACAATTGTGGCCAGTTTGTTTGATTCTTGCGAGTATTTTACTAATCAATTGCATAGCCTTTTTCCAACTACGATGGGCTCGGTTTTCAGTCTAGTAGTTGAAATGAAACGGCTGCCGATCTGACCCATTGGTAAGACTGATTGTTAGACGTTTGGGTTTCTAGATATCCATATAGTTGTCAAAGATCTACAGATGACTGCCGGGAGTTAACGTGCTTGCCGAAGCGCATAGTTGTTTTAAATAGAGAAATAACTTATAACCAAAACTATCGATACAATAGCCGTGACATCCCTAATAAGAATGCACCTTGACAGCACTAAGGGAAATGGTTTTTTTGAATCACATCAATCTTCACAATATATCATACCTTTATTTACTGAGCGTCGCTACATATTCGCGCAGCCGGCTTTGTCTGGATGCCGATAGATTTTAGGGCAAGGGGCCCCAGAGCCGGTGGATTCTATAGAAATAATCACCATTGATGCATGTCTCTTGCAACGTCACAATAAATGATCTGAAAGAACAACTGGTTCATTAAAGGGTATGGGAACTCTTTTACAGTAATAATACTTACAAGACATCTATTTTGCAACGATGGGTAATTTAGTGTTATTAATGGAATGATAGGCTTCTTTCTGATAGAAAAATCCTTGCAATTTTCTTTGCTGTTTTACTAAAATCAGATACACCTAAGTTAATCTATTACTTAATATTATAAAGTTAAAGAGTTTGTTTGTTTGTTTGAACGCCCTAATCTCAAGAAATACTTTTTGGAATTGAAAAATCATTTTTGTGTAACATGGTTAATTTATCGAGGAAGGTTATATCATCACGCTACAACCAATAGGAGCGAAATATAATTAAAAATGTTGCAAAAACGGGAAAAAGTATTCCTTTTGTGTGCTTGTTCTCTCTTATGTCACACAGACGAAGTTGCGAGGATCATAAATAGTGTTCCCAGTAGTTTTAAGTGCACTTTATTCATTTATTTTACCTGAATCAGTAGTTTTTTTCTAAGAATACATATACTTGTTTTCAGATTATAAGTATAGAAATATGTAGGTAGAGTTATTTCGCATAAACTTCGTTCGTGTAAGTAACATGAATAATACTAACTTTTCTTTAACTTAACAGCTTTATTCCAGAACTTAAAGATCATTCTACCAACTTGCTACCACTATGTTATAGTGGTAACAAGCAGGACTGCCGAGTATGCAATGATGTCCTAGGTTTGATCCCGGGTTGAGCAAAGTATTATTGAATTTTTTCATCCCGGATTGCTCAGAAGCAGCCACGGAATCTGAATTAGTGCGTGGGTGTAACTAGGTTATAGGATACCCCTTGGTAAGATTGGTTAAAGACCCACAGACTACCTGTAACGAATGTCAAAGATTTACAATTGGCAATCGGGACAAACTAAGCAATTTCAACTCTCGACAGTGGACTGAGTGGCTAAAATTCAACAGTGTGCTTTTATTTTGGCACTCATTAAAGTTTCATCTAAGAGGTAGAAATTTTTCATTTGTTCGCAGTTCCAAAATTGCATTGCCCATAAATCAATGACGCTAAATAGCTATACAAAACAAGAAAGGTAGGCGGGTACCTTGTTCCTTTTTGGGTCCGGGGGGTATTCTATTGTGATGATAATCGCAAAGAACTGAGATTACGATGCGGTAGTAATCAATACATTTTTGTATTGACCTGCTTTTGTGGACTGACCCCGTGACAGGTTGCTTTGAATGGTCAAGTTGTATGGACAGGGGTTCGCAAGTGTATGGAAGAAGGTCAGTTAAGAAACAGGTTTAGCGGGGTTGTGGTGGCGTCCTGTATTCATTATAATGTTTACAAGATCAAGTTGGAAAAGACAAAGATTTTATTTATGTAGTTGCAGTTTTTATGTATCTATTCTAATATTATAAAGCAGAAGAGTTTGTTTGTTTGATTGTTTGTTTGTTTGTACGGTTGAACGCGCTAATCTCAGGAACTATTGGTTCGAATTGAAAATTTCTTTTTGTGTTGGATAGTCCATTTATCGAGGAAGGCTATAGGCTATAAAACATCACGCTACAATTATTAGGAGCGGAGCAGGAATGAAAAATGTTGCAAAAACGGGGTGTTTTTTTCCTTTCCTTTTTCACGCGCGGGTCAGCTAGTAATTAAATAATGGTGTAAAAGCATCACTTTTTAATTAAGCTTAAGATCACTTTAATGACAACATTTTAAGAGTGCCTTAGTTATTATAACAATAGGATTAAAGTATCTTGACACTGTACGGTGGAACAAGCTATTTGGTTTACACTTAACAATGCAATTTGTGAACCAATTTGCTTGATCGACCGTACATATGATATATCTATCTAATACCTTTAAACGAGCAATTCTTGTTTGAATATATTTATGTGTAAGTTTATGTAATCTGAATCTCGGAAACGGCTCCAATGATTTTCATGAAATTTAGTACGCATGGGGTTTCGGGGGAGACAAGTCGATCTAGCTAGGTTGCATCTTTTGGAAACATCGTTTTTTGTTTATTTATTTAAATTTCATGTACAAGAGTGGTACATAGGTGGACTTAATGCCAGAAGGCATTCTCTACCAGTCAACCGTTGGGTCAAATAAGACAGTATTATGTGTGATAGAGTACAATAAAAATAAAAATACCATTTTAAGCATACAATTAGAACACATAAATCGTTTTCATGATCTCATATTATTAATAATAAGGAAAAAAAAATGCATTAAAAAGACCTCTTAACTCCGACTTGTTAAAACAACAATGAATCTGCCTAACAAGTAAGCTTCTATTGTTCCTTTTTGTGTTTAAACGAACTAAACAAAACGAGCTTTAGTTCAAATTGTTAAATCAAAACATTTAAACAGTTTGGTCAAGTCCATTGTTCAAGTTTTTGAGCTTTACACAAAACTTTTGAGTTTCTCCAAAAGTCATCTCACTGTAACACGATTACAAGAAATCGGTTTTAACCGAGAAGATAGGAATTTGGACGTAGTTTTATTTGATATCGTTACTTGATTACTTGGGGTGATTTTATCGGAGAGAAAGATCAGAGTTCTGTGAAAGAGTTTTAATTCCGGAACTGACAGTAGCTGAAATGATGAAATAGTAATGTTACATTCGCAAATAATTATATCCTTTCAATTCTTGCAAAAACAATGCTTAACCTCAATAAAGGCAAGGCTAATAAAGTCCCAACAAATGCCAGCTATGTATTTATAAATAAACTAAAAATACATTTAAACTGCGCTTCGCACGATCCGGACACGGCGAGACAAAAATGTGGCCCTATTTACGTGCCCAACATTTTGAGCTTGTTCCCATAAATAAACCGAATGTGCATAATTCCAACATAAAATCAGAGCTAATAACTGATGTGCAAGACACAGTCACGCGCGCTGGTTTGCTCACAAAATTCATCAGAAATCGTAGTCGTATCGTTGGCCATGCAACGTGCATTTGGCGCCTATGAGATACGTAGCTTTTTTTAAATAATTATGAAACTTAAATTCCTCGACGCACCCCACCCGAAACTAGACTTTATCTTCCTCACAACAAAGAATAAATTCTTCTTTAAATTTTCGGGGTCTGGATGAAATCTAAGTTAATCGTTTTACAAGCGGGCGATTCTCTAATTTCACCGTTACTGTTTAGAAGTTACGGTCGATGTTACCGTGGAGGGTTGTGTCCTTGTATTAGGATAATAATAATGCATTTTTTGTTATCCAAGATGTCCGTGTGCGCGATGCACCGATTTCTGTGTTTGTGTGCGTCTTGTCTAGCAGCTGTGCCTAATATTTTGGCGTAGTGTGCGAGACTTGAATAGTGCGACTCTGTGAATTTGATACGTTGGGTGCACTATTGTTTGGCTCTATTACAAAATAGGTTTATTCAAAATTTAAATGATCAATATTACATAAGAAGTTCCCAAGAGTTTCTTAAGAAATGCAACAGTACAAATTATTCAAATCGGTATTATAAACTGTAGTCGATATGATCTGATAAAGCCGTCCTGTCGTTTTATATCCGAAGACGTCTCTAAACGCGTTTCCTACAATACGACGTGAAAAAAATTGACGCTACAATCAAACGCAAGGCAAGACATCCAAGGTTGATTATGTTGTACACGCTAGCGTGACAGGTTGACATTCGACTTAAAAAGTATAGTTTATGGCAGCCGGCAACTTAGGCCCAAATGTGTTTACATTTTGTTTTGTAATTATGCAAAGCGATGATAATGACTCCGGCAAGACACGATTAAGCTATATTTGATTTTTTTCCACGAAACTTTTTCCGCATTAATGTTTATGGATGTCGCAAACTTGTTAATTTTTACCGAACTGGGTCAGGACATCACACTGCATTCATAAATATTTCTTCGTAGAAGTCACGCAGGGTTCTACTTTAAAAATTCTATTAGATTTAAAATAGGCCACGATCTCTCGATGCACAATGCAGTTTGTGAGGATCAAGATTGTTTGGGTGCACATCAAAAATAGAAAGAAACTTTTTTTTGCATCGTTGGCAAAGCCATTCCCAAGAACATGTGGACCGCTACGTTGCTAGATCAAATACACCATCCTGCCGACATTGTAGTTCCTTTATCAATACTTTCCAAAAAAACCCCTGTATAGCATCTGTCTCACTTTAATCTGCCATTTAAAATGCAGAGGTGTGAAAAGGACGGGTATAGAGGAACATCTTCAGACATAATTGCTTCCAAAATGAATAGATGTTAGACAATAGTCTTAAGAAAGAATGACAAAACGTCCTGCGAAGTCTCTCCTGACGCACAATTGCCAATTTGAGCTTAACACTTAATTTATTTTATTTATTTTTAGACAATAGGTCACTTCTAAAAATTATGAGTACCTATAAAATTTATTGTTAGAGATTTTAGTTGTTAAAATTTTTGAAAGTAGCTGTTTTCGCAAATAAAGTTTCAGCGATATCTGCGAACTTCAAATGCTTAGTTTTAATCCTTTGATACTTACTTAGCTTTCAAAACCGTGATCAAGTGTATCTACTATACTTATACTTAAAATGGTCAAAAGTTATATACCCAGGTACGTTTATAGTAGCAGTATTTTTCAGCTGCAAGTAAAAGAGGTTTCAGCTACACAGTTTCTTTGACTGACAGCTTTGAAGTAAAGTTCTAGAGTGGCGACCGCGAACCGGAAGACGATGCGTTGGAAGACCTCCCACTAGGTGGACTGATGACCTGGTGAAGGATGCGGGAGTCCATTGGATGTGAGTCGCACGAAACCGGTCAATGTGGCAACAATTGGGGCCTATGTCCAGCGATGGACGTCTTTCGGCTGAAATGATGATGATGATGACGTAATAATTATTGCCAGAAAACTTCTTTTCGTAGGTCTCGTTGTTACGCTTGCAAAATCTTGTGCTGGTGGGTACATTGAAAGTACGAGAGTCAAGGAGGTATTTATTTCGAGTAAACTTTACAAAATAAAAATTCTATTTAAATAAAAATTAAGTATATCAACATCATCATCATCATCATTTCACCCGGAAGACGTCCACTGCTGAACATAGGCCTCCACGAGTGTCGCATCATTGACTGAAAAAAAAACTAAAACCTTATGTAAAGTTGTGACTTTGCCCCAAATATCTCCGTAACTAGACGGTTCCCAGGTATGGTTCAAAAACCAAAAAAATATTGCTATGGTGTAGCGGGGAGAACAAGTGCCTTCCGACTTTGTTAAGAGTAATTTTAAACCCATTGTAGTCAAAGTTATGCATATAATGAAGGAATAAGAAAGTAAGTAAGGTTTTAAATGATGGAATAAAAAAAAACAAATTTGGTCAAAAAAGTACCTATACTTTTCATATCAAAATTTTATTATATTCCTGCCTTCATCACAAATTATTATAAATACGAACGATGTGGCATCTCTTCTTCTTGTAAACAACATAATATCATCTTAAACTTCATACAAACAAAGCCAAACAAAAAAAAAACAAATACCTTTCAACTAATACAACTCGTAAAGTTCCATTTATCCCTAAACGAGGCAAGCTTGCACGACATTACACGTAGTACCAAAATATCGTAGAACCGAAATAGTGAGCCCAAAAATAATATAGCTTACATACGAATCACCAAATATGAGAGCTAATAAACCCCATGGTATATTTCCAACCACCCGTTCCGTGATCGTCCTTGAAACATGGCGGTACTTCAGAGCCTTATAAACAATACTAAATATCATAAACACAATAAAATTTCCAACAGTAGATACTTAATCACGAATACCGAATTAATTCAAACGGTTTCCACTTGACCTTGAGTTACCTGTGGACTGCAGTTAACCCAAGTTAGGAGTGTTGAACCTTTCAGTTGTTATCTTTAGAACAAGTTCATGTAAGATTTACTAGGTTATTGTACAGGTTAACTTATTTCTAGAAAACAATGAATACTGAATTTTGTTGAAAAGTTGACGAACCAGCGGTGAAAAGTTTAATTACCGCTACAAAATTAAATATGTGTATATGTATGTCACCGTAAAATTGTGAAAGACGTTCGATTGTAATCTCTCTAGCGATATTGTAAACTCTCGAAATATTGTCAACTGACGGAAGTATCTCTGCCCTAATAATCGGGACTTGGGGCACCATTAGGTTAATTCATCATCATCATCAGCCTATAATGTTCCCACTGCTGGGACACGGCCTCCTCTCAATGAGAGGGAATGGGCTATAATCTACCACGCGGGCCCAGTGCGGATTGGTAGATGTCACATGTCTTCGAAGTTTTGGTTCTAGGACATGCCGGTTTCCTCACGATGTTTTCCTTCACCGTTTTGAGAGCAGCGGTGATGAAATAAATTACACAAAGTAATGCGCCTGTCTGGGTTCGAACCCACGACTTACTGTTCGTAAGTCGGGGCCGCCACCACTGGGCACCACTGCTCTTCGGTTAGTTAGGTTACTTTAAACCTTGCAGTGTTTTTAGGTTATACTAATCGGTATTATTTTGTCAGGAATGGTACATTATTTTTTCATGAGAGTGGTACCATTGGGCCCTCCTTCCGTCCACACCGTGTGAGTTGACTACCATCGCAAGCATTTCACGACAATAATGCGTTTTATTGTAAGCAGCATGTTCGTTTGACAATATTTCGAGAGTTTACAATATCGCTAGAGAGATTACTTTTTTTTTTAACTCAACTTAACCGGCTTCCTATACAAGTTATCGCTTTGCATTCTGTTCAAATTCAAGGGCTATTTGATGGTCTGTAATCTGCTACAGACCATCAAAAATCGAAAAAAATAATCAATGGCACCATACAAAATTTCAATACCTACTCGACCAAATGTATGAGACACCTGATTAATTTTTCACGATTGGGTTAGTGGTCCCATAGAGAAAGTTGTTCAGTTTGATGATCTGAAACCACACCCTTGAATTTAACCAGGATGCATGGACTTCGTTTCAGAAAGCAAAGCTAATGAAATGTGCCCGGCTACATCTGCAACAAAGAGCCAAGAGCAAGACAAAAAGAGAAAAATCCACTGCAACCGAAAAACCAAGAAGATATTGTCAGAAGAGGCTGGTGAACCCTCAGCATGAAGAAGACCCAAGGTGGATCGATATTTTTGACAGGTACAACAAACATTTCCTTTTTTTTCTAAAATCATTATTTCTCTCTGGAGTGGTGACAGCGAACCGGAAGACGTTACGTTGGACCGATGACTTCGTGAAGGTTGCGGAGATCAGCTGTTTGCGAGTCGAACGGGACTGGTACAGCTGTGGACGTCTTCCGGCTGAAATGATGGTGGCAATAAGCTCGCCCCCTGTTACTTCATACATAATTAACCCTTCGGAGATTTCATGCGTCATTTTACGTAATTTCGTTTTCTTTGTGTCACTGGTCAACTAAAATGTCAATATTTATTCCACTGAATAACCCAATATGTCGGTCAAGGCTTAGCCTTGTAAACTTAATTAAGAAAATTATAGAAAACATTGTCCGTAGCACGGTTTATTTGACTGTAGGTGTTTTTTCCTCTTTTTTCAAAACAACTTCAAATTCATGTATTCAGAAAGAAAGGATAAAAAAGGAGTGTTGAATAATTTTAGCATGTTTTATTATGGTTTTGTTACGAAATATAATTTAACTTAGTTGTGTTTTCTTTTGACTAGATACCGCTGCAACGTTAACAGTACTGTACTCACTGATACCGTCGAAAGCACCCGAGCCCAGATAGCCCAAGATACAGGGGACATAGTCCTCACGGTACAGACCCTCAAGTTCACAGGAGACGTTGACAAATCCATTCGGCCGAGAACTAGCTTCAAATACAAGAAACATACCGATGGAAACAAACATAGAATGTTTGTGAAACAAGCAGTTAGTGATGACGAAAGTGATGATGACCGAGCATCACAGTTAACTTACTATTACTTCGACGAATACATCAAATATCTCTACAATACGGACAGATCTCGACCTGCATCTAGAACTTCAAGTCTATTCTTACGTGGATGCAGTAAAGAAAAAGATAAAAAAGAAGACAATAAACTAATTCAAGTCCAAATGAACACAGACGACACGAAAAAGTCACAGAAAAATAAATCCAACTTATTAAAGAATAACGGTACAAAAATCCCTAAGACACAAATAAGAGACGAAATTAGAGACGTCTCCGAAACTATAGAAAACACGAAAATTACTTATCAAAAAAGTGGAAAAAGGAAAAGTCTTACGATATCGCGAGCTCAAAGCCCTGAGACTGTACAGGTAATAAGAGTCGATGTTGTTTGTAATTACACTAACAGTTCATCATCTGACTATGAGGATAAAAGAGAAAGTCACATAGACAGGTCGGAATCGTTCAGAGAAAACGCTATTATAAAGAAAGATGTTTATGCCACTAGGTACGGCAATCATTTAGCTTCAAAATACCTTTTGACGAAATCGATCAAGTCCGTAGACGAGAATTTAGCAGGGGGGTCTAAAGTGACGCTGCTATGTAAAACATTTAAGTTATCTGATCGAAACATTCCTGAGAAACCGGAGAAAGAAAAGAAGAATAAAACATTGAAGAAGAAGACCCACAAAAAAAGTAATAAAATCAAACATCATGAAATAGTATTCTAGGATTTCTATGATCCTTCATAGATAAGTCAGTGGCTTATGAAAGGTCTTATGAGGTGTCTTTATTATGTCTCTTTACAAAAGCGTTTTATAAGCATGCTGAATTATTAGTTATCCATTATTAGAATAAATTATGATAAGAAAAATTATAAATAAAACAGATTTATAAAGTACATACTTACTTGTTTGTTCTTAACTTCTTACTAACCTAATGTTATGATTCCGCTTCGTCGCTAAAATGTGATACTCACGCCATCTGTTATACTTCGAAGGAATCAAAATCAAACGCAGAATAGTCTTGAGTTGTTGTTGCAAGCGGAGTTTCCATATCGGTAATTTGGTTTCATCTTATTGATGAAAAATTGTAAAGGTTTTCTTAAACTAGGATAGAAAGGCAAAGTAGAAAGTTTTGTACTTCCTAATCACAGCAACAGCCAACCGCTTTTCAGTGGTAGATAACCTTTACACAAAAATCACTCTTACTGCAACGACATAAAAACACTGTCAATTTGTTACCTCTGATGTGTTTGTAAATTTCCGCAAGGTCAGGAGGTCTAAAATGGCCGCTTTAGCAGAATCGTAAATGAACCACGTTTATTTTTTTTTAATTTCCGTGATTCATTTTTTTGAACAAAATTTAATATCCTTAAAATGGATCTTATGGTAATAGTTACAGAGACCATTTACGATTCTGCCAAAGCGGCCATTTTAGACCACCAGATCTGGTATTACTGAAAATTGACTACTCTGAGAATAAACAGCCGAAACTAAGTCAGAGGTCCCTTTTAAGGGGCCGGAGGAGCATGCGTTTTTCAAACAAACGTTTTTCATACATAGTTTCATACATTGGATTACAGAATATCTATGTTCCCAAATAAATATTTGTCAAAGGACAACGACATACTCGTAAAGACGAGATATGAGGAATTCAAAATTTGTGTACAAAATTTATTTTTCTCATATCTCTTGTTTAAATCAGTGTTAATTGAAAATGTGCATTTGGGAACCTATATATTTTGTAATCCAATCGAAATAAATACACACTACCTTAAGAATATTATTATGTTTGATTTACAAATTATTTTGGTATTAAGTTTGTATGAAAAACGCACGCTCCGCAGGCCTCTTAAGGTCCAAACTTAATCTTAGTCAACTCACGTAAAGACGGCATATTGTTGTATGAGATGGTCTTTTGAAGAGAGAACCACACATATTTGATGTGTCAGCTGTGATTGTAGTCGGGCTGACGGAGTTCACGTTTTTGGGTATACCAAATAAGGGATCTAGAACGTAGTAAGTACCACTGTACCAACAAGTGACACTTTGTGTGCCAAGAAGGATGGCTGTTTCTTTGGCCAAAGAATTGGTATGGCCATTTAACATGGCAATGCTGCCAGTCTACTAGGCACATTCTTGGATGACAGCGACTTTAACGCGTAACTGCCTCGTTGACCTTAAATACGTTAGGGTGCTTCTGCATTAATGCATTTGGGTTCTCAAATAATTTTCAATATTAAGAGTAATTAGTTATTTGTTATACAAGAGTGCAAAGTTGATTTTTAACCGCGTGCTCAATTTTGATGACCGAGCAAGCGAAAGATTTTTAAATTACAACTTAGAATCTTGAGCGTTAGCGAGGGAATCAAAAGAGGACGAGGTGAAAAATCTTTACACTCGACACGGAACTTATCATCCCACCTCAGCAAGGAAAAGAAAAATTGCGCATTATTAACAAATTCAGTTAATTCTGTTGGCGTCAAACAAATTTCCTCGTCGTTAGATAATGAGTGGTCATTTTAGGTTTTTCACTTGTTTTCAAGGTCCTTGAGTTAACCTAAGGTTTTAACAATATGACTTGAAAAGAAATTAGCGCGCGCAAAGCTAATTCAAAAAATACACCAAGAAGGTTCCGAGTCTGAGTTATTAGCAAATAAAAAAGTTTTATGATAAATTCGGCACCACAGAAGTAGAAGTAAATAGGTTAAAATAATGATGTTTTGAATTCACAAACTTAGTGCACACGATATTCCAAATTCAATTTACTTTTTCCTCTAGTGGATAAAAACGTGCACTCACAAGAAAAATACTCTTTCCGAGAAAGACTGCCGACTGCTGAGCGTGATGGTCCTGAGTTCGAGTCCCAGGTCGAGCAAAGTGTTTTTGGATTTGTTCCCGGTGAATGGCAATGGGGTCATCCGGTATTAGGTGGGACTTAAACATGCCTGGCGAGACGTTAGTGTAGTATTAGGTGCACTTCTGCTACCCTTAGGGGATAACAAGCGAGATGCATATATTTTATTAATGTTTTTTTAATAGCATAATCGCCCAAAATTCTTAAAGAGGTCCTAATTATTTTACGATCAACTGCAGTTGTATAGTTTTCTTGGCGGAATAGTATTTAGTTACAGCAAACTGTTTGAACAATAGACAGTAAGGATACTTAAATGTACGTCACCGACGACACCATGGGCAATGGGCATGGTGTCGATAAATATCTGCCCGAGTGCCCGCAAACCTGCCGGCAGTCTGGCGCCACCTTTACTTTGACCAGCGGATGTCAAACTATCGCTGTTTCTAGAACGATAAACTTAACGAAACAATTGGCAGCTAAATAAATAAATAAAATAAATAAATATCGCTGGACATTAACACACAGCGCCACCTAGTACCACACTAAGCAAAGCTTGTATCGTGGACACTAGATAGTTGAAGTACTTTTTTGTTTGTAAATACATACTTATTAACAAATTAGCTAACAAATTGTCTTGTTGATTGCAAACATACCTTTTTGATAATACGTTAGCAGTCTATAAGTTCCCACTGCTGGGATTCAGGTGTCTCTTCATATGAAGTAATGGAATATAATCTGCCAGTGAAACCCAGTGCGGGTAGGTATATATCACATTTCTACGAAATTTTGGTTGTAGGATATGTGGGGATCCTCACGATGTGCTCCTGCACCGTTTTGAAAGCTGTGGGCATGAAATAAATTACACAAAGTAAGTCGCACGAAACCTGTTAATCGGGCCGCCTCTGCAACTGCAAACCATTTCTCACCACTCACAGTATGAAGTTCAATATTAATATGCACTTAAATATTTTATTGACAAGCGAGCACCAGATTAATCTAGTAGGGTTCAAGTAAATCTGCCACTTGCACGGAACATGTACAATGAGCCAAGCGCAAAACTTTGACAATCCTTGCCTGTTACGCAGAAAAAAATATCGTAACGTATAGTTTTCACGAACCCAGTGATTTAGTGAAACGGTGCGTGATTAAAAAAAAAGTCGTTCAATCTGTACCGATGGACCGACAAGAAAAAATAACAAAACGTTTTGTGTAATCAATCTTTTAGTTTTTTTTTAAAGCAGACAGATATTATTATCAAAATGCTTGTAAATTATTAGGTAGATTTCTTATAATGACAATCTTAATTAAAAGGTGTTATGCGCTAGAAAGTATAAATGAAACTAATAACTATCACGCATATTACCCCTGTAACAGGCGTGGGCCTATAGTACATACCTGCTTTCACATTTCGCCTGTTATGTATTTAACCCCCGACGCAAAAACGACGGGGTGTTGTAAGTTTGACGTGCCTGTGTGTGTGCCTGTCTGCGGCATAGTAACTCCCGAATGGGAGAACCGATTTTGATTTTGTTTTTTGGTTTGAAAGGTGAATTTTTCGGGAGTGTTCTTAGCAATGCTTGATGAAAATCGGTCCAAGATGGCCGCCGCCACTAAATGGCGGATTACTTATTTATTCAACAACTCCCTCAATATGGGTATCAAATGAAAGGGGTTGACTAGTAAAACACTATACGCCATTATAAATTACAAAACCAAGATCACCATAACCACAAAACGGCGAAATACTTTTTTTTCAACACTCCCTAAATAATGGTATCAAATGAAAAAAAACCCTTAAAATTATGACTTAATGGTGTCGAGTGTCGCGGGCTTTTAAAATAAAATAAAAAAATAATAAATATCACTGGACATTAACACACAGGGCCATCTAGTGCCACTCTAAGCAAGGCTTGTGTCGTGGACACCAGATAGTTGATATACTACGTATATGCCTTTTTTGTTTGTAAATACATACTTATCATACATATAAACATCCATGACTCGGAAACAACTGTCCATGCTCATCACACAAACAATTGCTCCTACCGGGATTCGAACCCAGGACCCTAAGAACGTAAGGTAGCCTCACTACCACTATGCCATTCGAATCGTCGAAATATTAACTTGTTGAAGTCTCACGTCACAGGGAGTGAGTCTATGATCAGCAGGCACAAACCCAGACTGGCTGGCCTGTGACCACCAGAGAGAGTCGAAATGAGCTAAAGAAATAAATCAGGCTATACGTAAGTCATCATCATCATCATCATCATCATCATCATCAGCCTATTAATGTTCCCACTGCTGGGACACAGGCCTCCTCTCTATAAGAAGTAATGGGCTAAAATACACCAATAGGCCCAGTGCGGATTTTTTTTTTTTTTTTTTGCGCCTGGCCTGGGTTCTTCTTGGCTTACTTTTCGAAAGTCGGGGCCGCCAACACTGGGCCACCGCTGCTCCAGATATACGTATACTAAAGTAACATTTTTTTTTTAATCTTCCGTCTCTCTCTTCCCAAGATGTTTTCCATAACCTCAAGTTAGGTACGGAGGGCCCAAGCAGAGTAGGTAGTGACGAACTATGAGCATGACGATGATGAAAGTTAAAAACGGTGATCAAAAGTTTTCTGGATTGACCAATTCAACTAACACATTATTTGTATTGTTAAAGTACTAAACGTTTCGAATGTGATGGTGATAGATCACTTCTTGGTTCCGTATACATAAAATAAATCGTTCATTAAATTAGCAGCGCGGGTTTAATAAAAAAGTGAGATACAAGTTGGACGGATTTGGCGTGAGACTGAAACGTTTTTTTTATTGTTTTTTTAGCCTTTCTGAGTGTCCCACTGTTGGGCAAAGACATCCCCTTCTTCTTTCCAAACCTCTTCTGTGCAATATAACGAAATCGATCGTTGCAACTAACTTCATCGTGGTCTAGCTCGACGGCGACTTCCTCCAACAGTAAATTAACTACAATAATTAGATACTACGATATACCGCAAGCGCCATCTTGCGGAGGGATAATTAAACTAAGGAGCTGCTAGAATGTTATTATCAACCCGACCAAGCTTTGCGTGGGTACAATATACTAATAAAGAAATAACTTTTTTACAAAAAATAAAACCGACTTTACAGAAAACGACTTTTCAGAAGTGGGTGACATAAAAGCAAAGGTCACCAAGAAAAAACTAAATCAATCAAACAAAGGTTTTATTTTTCACTTTTAAAAGTTCACATGTGCTCACCTCTTCACAGCGTTCCAGCGTGATTTTCAGATATGAACTGGTGATCAATTTGAATTTGAATCGCTTCTAATGTGCCTATAAAATGTGAAGAGTTGTCTCTTTTTCTCCAGGATTCTATCATCAGATCCTGATTTGATAAATAGGGGACAACCTGGGAAAATACCCTTTCAAACAATTGAGGAAGATGATGGGATCCTGGAGACATTGAGAGAATTCTCCAAAATTAAAGGCTCACTTGATGTGATTTGGGTAGTTTTTGGAAGAGTACTTTCTTAAAGTGATCCCATTTCAATTTGGTGAAGATCTGATGAAGAACTTCGGAGATAGGCAACGGAACTCCTCAATAAATGATAGCAAATGGGCTTGGATTGCTGAAATCTCATGTCTGTTTACACCAGTTTATAACATAACATCACGCCGCTACGCTGTCAAGGGGCAAGCACAGGTGAACCTCTAAAAAGTGAAAAATAAAACCTATATCTTGCGAAAAATAAAACCGACTCTAAAAAACATGAAAAATTGAAAAATAACTTAAACTTCAAAAGTCGGTGACACAAAATTAAGTAAATTAATCAAACAAAGGTCACCACCGACTTTTGAAGCTATAGTAAGTACATTTTGATACAAGTGGAGAAAGTTTGTTATTGTAGTTCAAGGCGGTATTAACACACGAGCCATGGGCGAGGGTGTTTTTGGGCCGAGAACTTCAATGACCAATGTTCACGTGTATCAAACGACGTTTTACTATACTTACACTTTTGAAGAAATAAAATAAAATAATGTAAAATATTTTGTGGCATCAAATATTACGAGACTATGATTTAAATTTTATTTTCACCTCAGCACCTCAAACAAGCAGGTTTTGCTGTTTACAGACAGTGTGCAAAATTCGATTTTGCTGCGAGCGTGAGACAAAGTAACTTTTTAATTATTTTTTTTAAATATCGAGATCTGTGCAAGTCTACTCACAAAATTTGAAAGATTTCAACTTCACTTTGTTCTGTCACTTTCACTTCGATACAAAAAAAGCAAGAGATAGAAACAAGTCGATTCGAAATTCGATTTTCAAATTCCATAACTAGTAGGCACAAAAAGAAAAAAAAACAGTAAAACGTTCGGATACCGATATTGTAAATCGATAATCGTAATATTGTATATTACGTGTTTAGGTTTTAAATAAAAAAATGTTGCATTTCAAATAATCGAATTATATTTTTTACAATTAAATCAAGATGAATAATGTTGAAGAAAACAATACGAAGTTTATCAAGTATCTACTTATTTATTTATAGTTTTACCAATCTTTAATATTGAGACAGAATACCGCGAGTGTAGTTTCAGAACGCATTTAAAAAAATAGCGGGGTCAGAATATTTATTGTTCAAAAATTCTCTGTTACGCTAGGCAATGGTTAGGTCAATGTACGCTAGCTACAAAGTACAATAAAATTTGAATATTAAGATAATACGCAATGTGTGTATATGTGTGTGTGTTATATGGCGACTCTTGGGGGAGGCCTATGTCCAGCAGTGTGCGTCTTTCGACTGAGATGATAATGATGATGATTAAGATATACATAGATATGAGTGAGTCCAGTGACGAAGTCTGCTATTTATTTATCACCCGTAGAATTGAAGCATAATGTAAAAATGCAGAATAAAATTTCCTGCCTGTCTGACATCTGTACTATTAATATCCATTCATTATTTATATCTCACTATGTTGTATGTATGTTGTTGAATGTACTGTTTCGTATTGTTTAGGTGTATGTTCTCGCTGCTGAGGTGAAAAGTTGTGTGTGTTACACGAGACCAAAGTTATTTGCATCTCGTGTCTTTGAATCCCTCGCTACGCTCAGGATTCTAACCTAGAATCACTCGCTACGCTCGTGATTCGACTATAGAATCCTTCGCTTACTCGTGATTCAAAATAAACACTCGCAGCAAAAACTCACTTTGCTCTCTTGTTGCACAAATAACTATTTTTTCCGCGCTTTGTTTTTGCCAGTTTCAAGGAGAGGCAAAGGTATGAAACCGCTATACAGCCTAATACCTATTCAAAAATGTTTTTTTATACATTTTTGAATTTAGAACGCAAATAAATTTTAATTTGTGTATAAAAGTAAATATTAGATTTAAATAATCATGTTTATCTATGATATTGAATTTATAAACACAATTTGAATACTCAACAACTGTTCACAAATAAATACGTAGATCGCTTTTCCGAAATAAAAAAAAAAACATTCATCTGTGACTCCATAGTCAGTTCTTTTTTAGGGTTCCGTAGTCAACTTTATAGTTTTGCCATGTCTGTCTGTCCGTCCTCGCTTAATCTGTGTGACCGTTAGCACTAGAAAGCTGAAATTTGGTACCAATATGTGTATCAATCACGCCGACAAAGTGGAATAAAAATTGGAAAAAAATGTTTTATTAGGGAAAATACAACGTTATTTTTTTGTCGTTTTAATCCCTCTAAGGGCGGATAGTACTCATGAAAATGATCAACTTTTACTATGGGACCGACTATGAAATCTCGAAAAAAAAAACAGCTGCTTCATACATTATTGGAAGCGTAACTCGTAAAAATGTAGGCAGCAGCTGAATTTTTTTTCGAGATTTCATAGTCGGTCCCATAGTAAAAGTTGTTAATTTTCATGAGTACTATCCGCCCTTAGAGGGATTAAAACGACACAAAAATAACGTTGTATGTAAAGTGGGAAGTGATTTTTTTTTAAATTTCATCCCTAACGTGTGATATAATATTGTTGGAAAAGTATTTAAAAATGAATAGGGGTTGATTAAAATAATTTTTTGATAATGACAATAATTTCGTAAATAATCGCTCCAAAAGTAAAAAACAATGTGTCCCCACCCTCTAACTTTTGAAAAAAAATTTAGATAATGTGAAAAAATTCTAAAAAGTGGAACTTTATAAGGACTTTCTAGGAAAATCATTTTGAACTTGGATGGAAACAACAGTTTTTGTACAAAAAAGACAAAAAGTTGTACAAATTTATTTCTGGACTAAGTTTGTCGAATAATCGTATATGCAAGCATTTTTTTAACTTCGTTTACATAATTTTATTTGCCTGAACGTATCTTTTTTCAAACAAAAAAGTATTATTGAAATCGGATTGGATTGAACACTTATTGTGATGAACGGGAAACTACGGAACCCTACACTGAGCGTGGCCTGAGACGCTCTTAGCCGGTTTTTTTTAAATTATGCATTGAACTAAGTATATGTTTAGTTATCTGTGGCAATTTTGGTTTCCGCACACGTGTGGAAAAAATGGCAAAAACGCACGTGTGTGAAATACACTGCATTTTGAAACTAATCGTAGTGCGAAAACCGAATCTTTTCGCACTATTGAAAAAGTTATTTCTCCCTTTTTTGTGATTTTTGGAGTCGGTTTTATTTTTTGCATAAAAGTTTTTATTTATATACAGGATGTAAACAGATCCTTTCTGAAGCCTTCAACCAATCAATGTGTACATCGAACTGAGTAACTACTTGTATTTTAAACGTATTTGTAACGCATTCAGCACTTTGTGCTGATGGATGCATTAAGTAATTAACGAGTCATGGAGGTACCATTAAAAACGTACATGACACGTACAAACTTGTAAACTTGTCAAAATGTTGTCATTTTGACACCCAATGGTAAAGATATGGTGTAGAAAAAATTCTCGAATTTATGAAGAGAAAAGTGCCTTTCGACTGCCTAATGACTCTATTTACACCCTCCAAATTCAAATTAAAAGTAATCAGTTATTTTCAGAAAATGATTGGACTCCAAAATCAAAAACCCTTCCTCAAAATTTTCTTATGTATCTGATAGATCATTAAATCATGATAGGTTATGCATAAGTAAAAATGCATAACGTTATAGGTTATGCATTTGTTATATCATATATTAATTATGGACACCTATATCGTTCCGTTCAACGCAATTTTAGGCGCCGCGGCTAAATGGCAACAACCTTAGGGGAATTCACACGTACCACATCGCAGCGACAAAAAGTGGTCAAACATGTGAATAGTGTCGCTGCGGCTTCTGGCAGTTGCGTTAAAAAAAAAAACTACAAAGTGTCGATGTGGTTGCGTTGTCGCTACTAGTAGCAGACAGACTGATCGGAAGGCGTAGGAGAGTGCGCGTTCACACGCGCCACGGTGGGTCGACGCAGCGTTGTGTTTGCAGATGAATCGCTGCTATAGTTGCTGATCGCAATAGTGGGTAATTTATTAAAATTCTAAACTTATAAATCCAAAAATAAGTAGGTTCATGTCTTGAATCATCATCTATGGTGACCTTCAAACATTTTTTCTAATGAAAAACGTATAGTAACATAGTTCATTTGTTTTGGTTCGTACGACCGCTACTGCCTTCTAAACTGGCAAAACTATAGGTAGCGAAGTGGTCGATATCGCCTACACGGTAGAATTTGGAAGCAAAATGTGTATATTTAACTATTCACTTTCATAGAATTAGTTCTCACCCACGTGTCGTCGTTGCAGTGTTGTGGTATATGTAGTACGTGTGAAACAAGCCTTATAGATTCGTTATGTATCTGTCTGTTCGAAAAGTAGGTGTTTTCTAGGAACCACGACAAAAAAGTGATGTGAAACTATGGACACATGTAGAGGTGACCCACAAATATCTTTTCCCATAAGTTCAAGTACAGTAAGCGTTCATAAGCGCACAGGCACACTAAGGATCATTTTGCTGTGAACGCACGGCCGAGCGTCCGTGCGGCTGTATGTGTAAGCTGTCTCAATACAGTACCTACGCACACCACAGCCACAGAGTCGCCTACTGTCGCAAGTTGTCGCGTCGCTCTCCACGAAACAAAAAGATATATATTACCGTCTCTTTTGTTATACACGCAGCAAACGCATGATCGTATTTGCATTGGATAGGTAAACTTCGACCATATCTACCAGGTGTTGATAGCTGTTTAGGTTAAGCAGTGGATTCACGATCAACGTGTCTTGAGTTCAAATCCCGTTTACATACGGGTTTTTTTTTTGTAACCACTTTAATTTATATTTGTATTTTATACAAAAACTATTTACTTAGGTATTTATTTTGAAATGGGTTCATGCTCATTATTTATTTTTTATAAATATTTTAATATAAGTTTATTAACTTAAAAATATTACACAATCTCATAAATAGTTATGATGGGTTATTACCCATCATAACTATTTATGAGATTGTGTAATATTTTTTCGGTGTTGGAAGGTGGAAAAAAAAGTCATGCTGACAGATAACAAAAATTGTTTTATTCGTTTCATTTATTCATTAACAACTTTAATAAGATTTGTAACGTCACATTCCTACCTAGATATAAGAAGTTCTCTTGTAACCGTTCATAAGATTTTTTTGTGTATCTTTATACCCACTTTTAAGTCATTTTTTATTAACATAACAAGGATATTCTAATAACACAAATATAATTGTTGATACCCACTTCTATCTATCGGTATTCAACAGAGCTTACTGAAAACTAACACATAATTTTATACTTCGTGAATATGTTTTTTATGTGACGTCACAATAAATGTAACTCATATTGAGGTTATAGTTTAAGTGTTCATTTTCCTGAAGAAAAGAAGATTGAAACTAAACCTCAATTTAGGAATTATTATTATCGCTAAATATTTTGTAACACGTCTAATTAAAACTAGAACATTAGGGATTAATATTTTGTATAACCCCCATTATTTTCAATGCAGTCAAGTAGACGTATGCGGCTTAAAGTCACCCAAAGGGCAATGGAGAGGGCTATGCTCGGAGTTTACTTGCGTGATCGCATCAGAAATGAAGACATCCGCAAGAGAACCAAGGTCACCGACGTAGCCCGAAGAATTGCTAAACTTAAGTGGCAGTGGGCAGGGCACATTGCTCGCAGAACGGATGGCCGATGGGGTCGAAAAGTTCTGGAGTGGCGACCGCGAACCGGAACAAAATGGAAGTAATCCAGTCAAAGTTTAAATATTCCCGTGCGAAATGTAATCGTTCTTCTTTATGTCTTTCTGTCAAGAAGGGCATTTTAGCTGATCTTCTGTGATGCAAGCCTTCAGCGTGGAGGGCACGGCGAACAGTTTGCGGTGACTCCGAGTGTGTCGTAGGTGTGAAACCATTGGTTTCATACTCGCCCACGATATGTTGTCGCTGCGCTTCACTAATAAGCGACGACCTTCCACTTCGCTGTCTACTTGCAAGGCTCCCTTCTTCCTCATACCTTTTGATCCAGAGACTTACTGCATTTCTCTAAACAAAAAAAATGATGTTAGGCAGCTGTAATAAATACTAAAGTGACTTCATTCACTCTGCATTTATAAATCCAATAATAAACACTAATTATTTATCTTGCATGATAGATTGAAAAAAAAAATAACGAATTAAGTAAACCACAGGTCACCAAATAAATGAACAATTTATAATACCCATTCGTTTTTAAATTTTTAATGTTTAAGTTACAATTCATAAATAATTATAATACTCACATTTAGTCCTATTAAGGCCACTTTTATGAAGCGCGGATAATTCGCGATAATAGTCGCCCTCGCCTTATATTAATATTTGCCCGCATTTTAAGAATCACACCAACAACAATACCGCTATCTATTAAACCACACGTCACTGACCATCAAATACCACATTATATAGTGTATTCTGTATGACTACAACCAAACGACAAAGTTCATTCCGATCAAGTTAAAATATTCATAAAACTCATGTCTACCTCACAGAAATCTAACAAAATTCTTGACTTATTTTTCTATCTACCTCCCTAACTTTACGAAATGTGTGAACAAAGCAAACAAGTTAAATAATATAATATTTCTGTCGAGTAAAAACTTACAAAAAGACTAAAAGTAACTGTGCGGGATTTGAACTCACAGCTTACTGATTCGCTCTTAATTCTGGACGGGCCCAACCGCTAGGCCATCACGTCTTAGATATTGGCATTGAAATTATGAACTACAACTAGTTGCTGACAATATCTATTTTGTTGAAAGTAGAAGGTCGTAAGTCAAACTAAACGTCAAGCTATTGCTTTGTGAGATTGCTTATCGACTTTTGGTCGGCACTGTACATACTTAATTCTCAAGTCCATGCAGGTAATTACATCGAAGGTTCTAAAATTTAAACAAAAACAATGCCCCACCTGCTGGTGTGTCCCAGGAGGTGTCCGTTTACCCTTGACGTACAGCGTCTCTACCGCTGCAATAAAGGTGGCCACCTACTGGTCCCATACCGTGTTATAGGAAGGAATATCGACCCTATAAGAAGAAGAAGTTCCTCAAAAACTTCGTTAAATCTGGTCGATCGTTGACGCTTCTTTGCAATTGGAGAAAAAACTGTTATTTCTAAATCTTTGCCTGCATCCGGTTGTACTGGAAGCCGATCCAACATAACTTGGAAAATGGCTAAGCAAATGATGATTTCCAGATGTTTGAAACTGATTTTTGAAAGATAAGTCATTCATCTTCTTTTACCTTTGACCACCCAATGCTCGGTGTAGGTTGTAGGTCTCCCCTTTTCTTGGGTGGTTTTGTGTCATGGCTGTCCAGTTTCACTATAACATGGTCTGTCCACCTAGTCTTACCACATTCTATCGTCCCGTCGTCGTTTTTGGTTTTACTCCAGCGCTTTCCTCAGTAATTACGGAAAGTCAGAATCCCTAAAACAGATATCTTTATATAACTGAAAGTACGTATTACGTTTTTCTTTAAAAACCATGTCGAACTACGCAGCTTTTTAAAATCTCCTGCAGTGCGCTAGAAGCCACAGATACTTAAAGCATAGACAAGTTTATGTCTGTCATTGACATAATATACAATGTGTAACAAAAAAGGTGTCCTATAGACCATCAAACTGATTTTTTGACGTGATAACGTCTTATAAATTGATAATACCAGCAACACTCATGAAAAATAGTAACGTTCCATAGTAACGTTCCACCTGTTTGTATTACATAAAATAATGATTATGACGTTATCACGTAAATCTATCGTCCGTAAACCGACTTTACAGACAACCAATTTTTTTTTTTTATGGGACCACCATCGTAATCGTAAAAAAATAATCAGCTGTTTCATACATTTGGTCGAGTGGGTATTGGAAATTAGTATGGGGCTGTTGCAAATTTTTCGCGATTACGACGGTGGTTCCATGGAGAAAGTTGTTCCCTTTCATATGACTATACCCTTTCTGTTACACGTTGTATAAGTACCAACGATCTTTACACAATAAATATTTATTGAAAAATTACATTTGTAATAAATAAGTTTCTTCTGCTTATTACCTACAAGAACTCACACTAATTATTTGATTTTTTATGCCGTTGTTTGCTTAACTATTTAGTTTTTGTAATTTTTGGAACTACAAATATATTTCATACTAGCTGTTGCCCGCGACTTCGTTCGCGTGAAAATATTGATGGGTCATGTGTGAGACTGCATCGTTGTTTGAGTTGTCGCAAGCGCTACTGAGCATGAGGTCCTGGATTCGATTTGCGGGACGGGCAAAGTGTTATTGTATTATTTGTGCCCGGTTGATGGGATTAAGCTAAATGTGCGAAATGTGGGTGTAGGATTAGATACACCTCTACCTAACAGTGGCGCAGGGTGAAAATAGTGTCAGGGGAAGCCGTAGAAAAAAAAGGAAAACTATTTTTTTGCTTCTGTTAACTTTTTTCCCCGTGTTAATTTGGACCTCATTTTCACTATCAGCGACACAAAAAAACCACGGAAACGACACCCATGATTAAAAATCCAAAAACTTTCGTCGGCGCCATTTTTGATTTTTATTTTGACTTCATCTTCAATCATCAAAAGTAAGATCAGAAATGCAGAAGAGAAAAAAAAACAGAAATCTACAAAATAAAAAAATCTAGTTGGTATCAAATACGATATCGACAATTACTCATTCTATCTCGTTCTACTATACATAATTTATTTATTTTATTTATTTATTTAAACAACACATACAACTATTATTACAGGTTTAGGTACCTAATACAATAGAGCAGTTATATTTAAAGTTAAATTATTTATGTTTTGAATAAATTAATTAATTTGACAAACTAAAGTAATTGCGCAAAATGCGGCCCGTGTGAATTCGCTCAGTGTACAATTGAAGCAATCAATCTGTTGTGACACCATATTGAGTTGGTGCGAGCGGGTGGCACCCACAGGAGGAGCGGCGGCTGTCATACTTTATTTTTCTGCTGCTGCCGTAAGTCCATAATCTTCGGCTTACCTAGGTAAGTAAAACGATAGGTAAGCAAAACGGTAAGTACTGCTAGTCGCGAAGTCACGTGTGCTATTAACTTGTGTACGGCCTATACTATTAACTTGCACTGCTGCAAAAGGTTTCACCTGCTGCTGTTATTCGTGAACGAATGAACAACTGCAATGCAAAACTTCATCCCCCCTTTTACCCCTTTGTGGGTTGAAATAAAAAAAACTAACGACTAACTAACTTTGATACTGTTTGGTGACTCGAAAAATAAAAACTTTAATTAAACACAAAATGTTGCTCTTTTTTCACCCCTCAAGGGTTGAAATTCTAATAAAGCCGTTGCGTCAGCTTTCAGTCATAAGCCCAGATAACAAATTTTGTACTTTTTACGTCGAAAATTAAGGATTTTTCACATACAATTTCATCCCCTTTATAAGCCTTCGGGGTGGAGTTATCAAAACACGCTGAAACACGCATAAATTAATTTTCAATCGTCAGCCTAAACACAAAATTAGAAGATCCTAACTTTAAAACTGACGGACTTTCATATAAGCTTCCATCCCCTATTTTATCCCCTTGGGGGTAGAATTGATCAAAATCCTTTCTTAGCGGATGCCTACGTCATAACATCTACCTGCATGCCAAATTTCAGCCCGATCCGTCCAGTGGTTCGGGCTGTGCGTTGATAGATCACTATGTCAGTCAGTCAGTCAGTCACCTTTGAATTATATATATTTAGATTACGATAAATAATAATTATTTACTGGGAACGAAGATATTTGTAAACTGTTCGTGCCTTTTTGCTTTTTATTTGATCCTACAATATTTTATTATGTTAACTTCTCCAGTATTTTAAGAACATGCTACGTACTTATGAATTACTAGCTGTTGCCCGCGACTTCGTTCGCGTAAAAATATTGATGGGTCATGTGTGAGACTGCATCGTTGTTCGAGTTGTCGCAAGCGCTACTGAGCATGAGGTCCTGGGTTCGATTTGCGGGACGGGCAAAGTGTTATTGTATTATTTATGCCCGGTTGATGGGATTTAGCTAAATGTGCGAAATGTGGGTGTAGGATTAGATTACTATGAGAGACTACCTAACAGTGGCGCAGGGTGAAAATAGTGTCAGGGGAAGCCGTAGAAAAAAAAGGAAAACTGTTTTTTTTTGCTTCTGTTAACTTTTTTCCCCGTGTTAATTTTTACCTCATTTTCACTACCAGCGACACAAAAAACCACGGAAACGACACCCTTGATTAAAAATCCAAAAACTTTAATCGGCGCCATTTTTGATTTTTATTTTGACTTCATCTTCATTCATTAAAAGTAAGATCAGAAATGCAGAAGAGAAAAAAAACAGAAATCTACAAAATAAAAAAATCTAGTTGGTATCAAATACGATATCGACAATTACTTATTCTATCTCGTTCTACTATACATAATTTATTTATTTTATTTATTTATTTAAACAACACATACAACTATTATTACAGGTTTAGGTACCTAATACAATAAAGCAGTTATATTCAAAGTGAAATTATTTATGTTTTGAATAAATTAATTAATTTGACAAACTAAAGTAATTGCGCAAAATGCGGCCCGTGTGAATTCGCTGTGTACAATTGAAGCAATCAATCTGTTGTGACACCATATTGAGTGCACGCAGCGCGCGCGTCAGCGGCGCGTGCTGCAGCAAGTTGGTGCGAGCGGGCGGCACCTACAGGAGCGGCGGCTGCCATACTTTCTTTTTCTGCTCCTGCCGTAAGTCCATAATCTTCGGCTTACCTAGGTCCCTACAAAACGGTAAGTACTGCCAGCCGCGAAGTCACGTGTGCTATTAACTTGTGTACGGCCTATACTATTAACTTGCACTGCTGCAAAAGGTCTCTCCTGCTGCTGTTATTCGTGAACGAATGAACAACTACAATGCAAAACTTCATCCCCCCTTTTACCCCTTTGTGGGTTGAAACAAAAAAAACTAACGACTTACTAACTTTGATACTTTATGGTGACTCAAAAACAAAAACTTTATTTAAAAACAAAATTTTGCTCTTTTTTCACCCCTCAAGGGTTGAAATTCTAATAAAGCCGTTGCGTCAGCTTCCAATCATAAGCCCAGATAACAAATTTTGTACTTTTTACGTCGAAAATTAAGGATTTTTCACATACAATTTCATCCCCTTTATAAGCCTTCGGGGTGGAGTTATCGAAAACGCTGAAACACGCATAAATTAATTTCGTCAGCCTAAACACAAAATTAGAAGATCCTAACTTTAAAACTGACGGACTTTCATATAAGCTTCCATCCCCTATTTTTTTACCCTTGGGGGTAGAATTGATCAAAATCCTTTATTAGCGGATGCCTACGTCATAACATCTACCTGCATGCCAAATTTCAGCCCGATCCGTCCAGTGGTTCGGGCTGTGCGTTGATAGATCACTATGTCAGTCAGTCAGTCAGTCACCTTTGAATTATATATATTTAGATGATCCTCAAAAGTCAGGTACCTTTCGATACTTAATCCGTCTTAAACCATTGACGATCTTGTGTGCTGAAAATTCCGATAACCTTCTTCAAATATTTTATTAGATAGCATTTATGACCAGATCGAAAAACAGGCACAGTAAAATTTTATTGTATTTGAGTATATCAATAGGTACCAAACCAGATATATTTTAGAATGATCCTCAAAAGCAGTAACACAAAGCGGTACATAGGCAGCTACCTAAGCCGAAGGTGTTGTACATAAGCGAGATCACTGGCAGAAACGGCAATGATTAACGATAGTAACGGAAACGTTTGTGAATATTAATTTGTAGTGGAGGTCACCGAAGCTTGGCAAGTGTGACACGCCAAACGAAAGGATTGGTACGTTATAGACCTCTCCCCCTCCCTAGGGGTGAAATGTGTGTGCCGAATTTATAGGTGTGAGAGATGGAACTTTAGGGTAGCTAAAGGGTGAGGTTGGACTTCGGACACCCTCACTTGGGGGGGGTTTGTAAACCCCCCAATTTGCCCTAGTCCGGCGCCCCCGCCCGAGGCTCCCGTTCTGTCCAAGCGATAAGAGGGAAGAGGGGAGATCGTCAAATGGACGTTTTACGCATAATTTAGAGAAGTAAATGGATTCGAACAGTATCCACGCAGCATAGGTAGCTACATATATCGGTGCGAGTAATGAGTCGATTCTGTGAAACATGAGAATCGGAGTTTTGTCTGTTAATGTGACGTCAGTACCGCATACGAAGCTTTAGTTAGTTTTCGTTAATAAACTTCTGTAACTTTATGAAACTAGAAACGTTTCTTGGTTATGACGGTTTTTTGTTTGTTATTGCTAAAACAGTTGCTAACTTAATAAACAATAGTCACATTTACTTACAGCTACTTCTATAAAAACTATTAGAATTTCTTATAAAATTAAAAAAAACTGGTGTTTTTTTAGAAAAACCAGTTAGTTAGAAACTACTTGGACTTTCTCGCGTGGGATACGACGCACATTGTTCAGTTTTTTTTACTCCCACGTAGGTACCTCCTAAGTAGGTCCCTACTTGCTCCACGGACAAACAGGATCTCTAAAACTTTGCCAAATGTCGATAGTGCGATTATTCTTTCAAAATAACGCTTTGTGAAAAACCAGGAAATTCAAACATATCTGTAAAACAAGAACAGTAAGAAAGCTTAAAATATATTTCAATGTTAGAGCGAAGTTGTAAAGTCACGGAAATAAGTTGTTAAGCTACTTGACTATTATCATAGTTTCTTTCACCATCCGCGAATTCAAGTCTTAGCTACCATTATTAATTTTTTTGTCAATTGATAAACAATTCGTCTACCCGACTGTACACAAAACAAAAGTAAAGTCACATGAAATAGTAATGCGAGAGTTAACTTGGTCCATGGGGACTTCGTTGTACGGTAATTGGCGCAGCTCAAGTAAAAGTGGACAGGGTTGCTTTAAAAAGGGTTGGTGTTGCAAAGACACGGACGAGGTAAGTGGGACGAAAGTATAGATATAAGGGGTGTAAAAAGACTCTCGACGAAGCTTGTTCTCCCCGTCATTGCGATATTTTTTTGTCCATACCATACCTTCCAGTTGCGGAGACAATGGGGGTCAAAGTTTCTTTTGTAAATATAAGTAAATATACAAGTTTATCTTGTAAGATTTCTCAATATTAATAAAAATCACTGAAGATATTCCGTAATTGAAATTTTAGGTTTAATACATCACATGCATGCAAACATAAATACATATAATTATATACTCACGCCTTGTTCGATGCGGGTCAGCAGATACTACTAAGGCAATCGGCACTATGCTTCGATTCTATTATGGGGTTTGGTTTTCGCACTTAGTTCTAGTGTACCATTGTGCGTGCTACGATGCTTAATACATCTTCCATCTCGTCGAATGGTAATTCGAATGCGTGGATTACTATTCGAAGCAGTTACCTTACAATGTTTGGACGTACCACCGCGATCACTGACGATCGACCAGTTTTCAACCTCATTCCACGAGGCACAAGGGTCAAAGTGGTCGAGCGTGAGTGAGCGCGGTGGTACACCTTCCGTAACTCCATACATTTTTTTTATATTAGACTAGCTGACCCGTGCCCACTTCGTTGGGCGGTGCGATATTGCAATGTTTTCACTCTTTGGTTAGCGAGCCACTGCGTGCGCTCAGCGCTAGTCTCCCTATCCCCTTGTTGCCGAGACGTCGCTGCGCACGTTCAGCGCTAGATTTTCGAGCATTAGTCCGTACAAAGCATGTTCTAATGCGGTTCGTGAATGGACGGCAGCATTTTGCGATTTAGTAATTTTATATTATCTTCGAAACTATTTAACAAATTGACATACTGTTTTAGGCAAATCGTATCTCTATGATGTTCTTGTGATCTTAATAATATTTTTTTCGATAAGGTTTAATATTCTGTTGTTTAAAAAATCGTCCAAATGTATGTACGTCGAAAAATTACTTTTTTTAACACATAAAAGCTACTATATCTGCTAAAATATAAAAGAAAGAAATATGGTGTCGCAGATTTTTTTATTCAAAGCGGACCAGGTTGCCACACATTGTTTTCAATTATATACAACTGTTAAGGCAGCGCATGCAAATAACTCTGTTGTAAAAGCATTTTTTTTCCGCCTGGCTATTTTTTTTTTCTTTTTGGGACAAGCCCGCCACACACGCCCAAACCACTGTAACTCCTGAAAGCCAGAATCAACAGTGGCGACTACCAGAAAAGCGCCGAGACAATGAAGCTCGACGAAGGCCCAGAGAATGAATTTAACTGTCTTGGATCCCGCAACGAAATTAATCAGAAAGTATAGCGGAGGAGTAGGAAAGAACTGTAATTTCCACTTCCCTCCATATCAGACAGCCTGGCTAGACAAAAATTGAGATAGTTCGGCTAATATGCGTGATATCTTTATAATTTATAGCCTATAGCACTCATGAATAATGTAGCTTTCTACCAGTGAAACAATTTTTGAAATTGGTTCATTACTTCCGGAGATTACCCCTACATACAAACTTACAAACAATTTTACCTCTTTTTAATATTAGTATAGATTGACTCCACTGTCCGTCTGAACGTCGTTAGTCGTTACAGTCTGTTCTCATGAATAGTGAAATTTTCGTAGATGATGATTTTCTGTTGTTGTTGTTTGCAACAAATATTAAATACAGAATAAATTAAATATTTAAGGGCTCCTATTCGGCCGGGGCTGTGGGACTGTTCGACAGAGATACCGTGGCCCCAGAACACAAAGGGCGAGGAAGGAACATGGATGGGTTTTAGTCAGTAAAAGTCTGACACCAAAATGAGCCTAAGCTTATTGTACTGAATGTCCTACATTGGTAAACCAGTGTACCAATAGATATAAAGACCTTTAGGTTAAGCCGTGGTTGCCTAGGTTGGTCTGTGGATGGGTGACCACCCATCACAAACAGAGTTTCCTCCGTGTCTCGGAGAGCTCGTTAAAACGTTGGTCCTGACTGTCATTTGTTATTTGACTGTATTCACAGGTGTGACCCAGAAAGTCTAACAACCGGTCTTACCAAGTCCCGCATCGTATTTCCCAGTATTAACAGGGTTGTAAAGGTCAGATAGGAAGTCGCTCCATGTAAAATACTGGTATTCAGCTGCATCCGGTTAGACTGGAAGCCGACCCCAACATAGTTGGGAAAAGGCTAGGCAGATGATAAATGGGTGTAAAGACCTCTTCTGAGAAACTGAAAAGTACTTGTGATTGCTATCATTTCTTTTTTTTATTCTGCACCATATTTGGGAAAATTCTAGTTAGGGACGTATACAAAGATGGTCAAAGTGGCTACGATTTAAAAAAAAATACAAGTTTTTAGTGTCACAACTTTACTTTTAAAACCTCTAAGGTCCATGTTCACCGAGAAGATAACAGTCTGTTATCAGTTAAACAGTTGTTTTTAGATAATCGTCCGTCATGTTTTTGGTGAACATGGATCTAAGTCGTACTACTCATTGCATTTTTACCGTAAAACGTGATTCTACACCAAAACAAAATAATTTCCCAGCAATGAGAAGTTTTCTTTTTGAGAATTAAAAAAAAAATGTTTCCAAGAACTCGGTACATAGTGTTGAACTGTCTACGTTACTAGGTGCCAAAGCCAAAACGATTGAAAAAACACACGTCACATACGCTCGTTGACTGGCGCTTTCGTTTGCATAAGCTTCCGAATATAGCCATTGGGTCCAAGTGAAATTATACAGTGACGTTCTGTTGCTTGCAGTAACATACTGAGATCAGCGCCATCTATCGAGTGACTAGGAAAGAGTTGAAAATGAAAATACCTCTTTTTTTGCGTAGTTACTAGTTTGATGTATAGAATGCTTAGTTGATGAGGGTCAAGGGTATGTTTACAACTTGTATTTTTCTTTTAAGTAATGTTTGCTCTTGCTTATATGGTCGGGTTACATGGGAGCAACAGAACGATGTAAATAAATGTGATGTATGGAGAATTGGAGAAGAAGATCAAAGAAAGGTGGATGATGGATTTCGTCAGCAATGATAGTGAAGAAAAATGATTAAATGATAACGTAAGGGATGATAAGGAAAAAATTAAGAATAAAACGTGTTGTGTACTTAGAAAGATGATATCTGTTACATTTGATGACCCAAATGACGCAGCGGTAGTAAGGCTGCCTGGTCAAACCAGGGTCCCTAGTTCAAATCCCGGTAGGTTTAAATGTTTGTGTGGTGAGCATGGACATTGGTTTCCAAGTAATGGATGTTTGTTTGTAAACGTATCTTAAGTATCTACAAAACAAAAAGTATATTAATTTGTAGTACAACTACCTGGGGTCCACGACACAAGCCTCGTTGCTTAATGTGGCACTAGATGGCGCTGTGTGTAATGTTCAGCCATATTTATTTATTATTTGCTTATTTAATCATCACCTGTTTATTTTTGTTTACCTAGTTTTTAATGGTTCTTTTGAAATTGGATTCATTAATTAGGCTACGTTTGTCATTAATATAATTCGATGTTGGCTCAAGGCAGTCAAGACAGAAGAGCGAAAATAAAAAACACTTGCCTTATCAGATTTGAACACCAACAAATTATTAAATAGATCACACGACGGTAGATCGTTGTCGGAAAAACCAAGACTACGAAATCTGTCTTCCCATAATGAAGATCACTTTAAGCAATGCAATTAGAACGCTTGCGTCATATTGCAATGTAGCAACGAACGTAAGCATATTGCAATTTAAGACAGTTAGAAATTCTGCTGCTGATCGCAGCCTTGCTGTAGTCCGTTAAGGAGTTCCATTGATAATCATATTCGACTATTACTTGAAAATAACGACATTACGGTAAGTGACTAATATCAAAGACTATAAATGATTCGCCTGAGTATCTCCTAAGAATTGAAGAATTCCGTAACTTTGTCATGGATCGCATAATCAAAACCTAACCAAACTCTCATCAAACGACCCTTAAAGTACTTACATAATTTCCAATAAAAAACAATACATGTCATGGTAATTGACTTATAAATTATAAATGTAACTTACATACCTAACTGTCGAAATCTGGGTGTCACATCGGCCTCACACCCTTAGAGCATACAAGCGTGATGTTACGTCATGATGTTGTATAAACAATAAACATCAAAGCGATTGCAGCAATCACTAGAGATCTGCCGCCTATTTTTGAAGAGTTACATTGTATATCTCCGAAGATCAGCATCAAATCTTCACTAAATTGAAAAATTCGATTCACCCAGTCGAAAGTTCTGAGGTAACAAGCAAACACCAAAACAAAAACCTTACCAAAAATGTAAAAAGCGGCCAACTGCAAGTCGGACTAGCCTATGAAGGGTTAAATAGCGAGATCTAGTAAGTAGTATTTAAAAAAAAAACTAATTACTAGATCTCGTTCAAACCAACTTTTGTTGGAAGTTTACATAGTAATGTACATCATAATTTTTTTTAGTTTTATCATTTTCTTATTTTAGAAGTAACAAGGTGGGGGCACATTTTACCACTTTGGAAGTGTCTTAATTTCATTTTTAAGGGAACACATGGTATGGGATCGATGAAAAAAAAAATAGAGCTTCAGTTCAAAGTATGGGGAAACCCCATCCTATTTTTGTGTGAAAATCTTAATGCGGTTCACAGAATATATCTACTTACTAAGTTTCAACAGCATAGTTCTCATAGTTTCGAAAAAAAGTGGCTGTGACATACGGACAGACAGACAGACAGACATGACGAAACTAGAAAAAAAAGGGTTTGTTTTTCTCGATTTGGCAAGGGAACCCTAAAAAGATTCACTAAAATTGGTCCCGTACAAGGTCCAAAGGCCATTAGACATCATCGTAATTCTCTTGCCCTTATCCCAATTCATTCCGGCTCGGTGCAGCGTATGTTTTTCTTCCATACATATCTATTTTCCGTGATCTCATCAGTAACTTCTTTTCTTGCCATACGATTCTTAACACAGTCGATCGATCGTTTATTTGTTCTTCTTCTATTCATATACCCATCAGTAGCGAAGCATCAGTTTTTTGTTGTTTGTCTATCTTTAACTTGATTATTTATCTATACATACTGAGGGCTTTCCAAAGGGAAGCAGGTAGGAATCGAGTTGTTTGGAACCCTCGCCACTGGTACCTATCTACAGGCCATTAAACTTAGGTCTATGTTCACCAAAAAAATTACGGTCTGAATATCTAAAAACAGCGGTTTACGACACATTTTTGTATGGGAACATCTTCTCGGTAAACACCATGGACCTTAGAGGGATAGATTGCCATCTTCATATTTGTAAATCTCAATGCATGCATTGTACACTACATGTGTTCCGTGTTGCTTGATCCGTTAGGTTGATATCATCAAGGAATGACACAATAGAGATGAGGCGTTTATGTAGCTATGTATATTTGACTGGTTTGCCCGCGTACATACCATCGTCATCCACCACCTTTTTTGCCGTTGACGTGTTGTCCCCACCAGTGGGACGAACCAGTGGTGTCAGTAGGAATACACCCGATCATCATGCGTCTGCGTGAAATTTTTACAACACTATTTGAATCGAATTTTAATACAAAACAATTTCAAGGGTTTTATATTTTTAATCTTAAATAATAGTAGCCTTCTAAATATTAGACTCTCCGAGCGAATGCGCAACACCTTAATACGGTCAAAGACAGGCATCGCCGATGTTGGCAATAAGTCTGCGAAGCTGAAATGGGACTGGGCGAGTCACATCTTTAGGATGGGGCCGGACAGATAGTCACACAGTGGGTGCCTGAAGATGGCCCTCGTAACCGAGGCAGGCCCAAAAAACGCTGACGTGACGATCTGGACTCGTTCTTGACGGATAAGTCAGAAAGGGCATATTGCAAACAGGATTATCAGGAACAAGGAAAAATCTAACGCTGGCTCGCACTCACCTCTTCTTCGCTTGGTTGAGAATTGCAATAATGAGTTTAGCTCAATCGACATACTTTTCTTCAGTAAAAAATGTATCCAGGAAACAAATCCCTGCAATTCTTAAGGATCGGCAGTCGACCATTGTGATGTAAAATGTGTGGCATAATTAACTGCCGTTTAATGTAACTTTTTGTATATTGTAAGTACATCACATAATTATAACTTACTATATGAGTTACTTAAGTGGCAGTGGGCAGGGCATTCAATAAAAAGCGGTTATTTAGAAATTACGAACAGACAGGTCAATTTTATTTATTTATACATATTAACCTGCGTGATTTCGACAGAATAAATAACCATTCTACAGACTCTTAAATAAACAGAAACCTAGTTTGCCCGCCAAATTTTGATACCTTACTAATGTCAAACCAAAAAGATTTCCTTTAAAAAAAATGTCGGAACGCGCTGAAAGTTTTAGGCATTTATTCGGACGCAAGATTTCGCCATTGCTATTCCACTAAGCAACCAGTTTCTGGCGCACTGCCAGCAAATGCTATACTACTGTTTTCCCTCACCATTTATAATAACATCCATACCATAATGCGAAAGTAACTCTGTTTGTCTGTCTGTCTGCTACCTTTTCACGACAAAACGGCTGATCGGATCGTAATGAAAATTGGCAAGGAGATGTATTTCAACTTAGGGAAGGACATAGGCTATAATATATTATCACGCTAATTACTTACGGGGGTGAGCATAATGCATTTCGTCTATATTTGTCAACTGTTTGACAACTGACAACCGTCATAGAATGCATTGTAATAGAATAACTATTTTTAGTTCCAATTGTCATTAGAACTAATAGCCCATCGGTGACGGCTACCGCCTTTCGAACAATGACTTGCAAGTTCAAGCCTCAGTAAAGACATGCAATACATTTTGATTTTCAACCGACTTCCAAAAAGAGGAGGTTATCAATTCGTCTGTATTTTTTTTTTTTTTTTTTTTTGTTTGTTACCTCAGTACTCTCGACTGGGTGAACCGATTTTGATGGTTCTTTTTTTGTTTGAAAGCTGGTGCTTCCCGTTTGCTGAAGACCTGATGCTGATCTTCGGAGATATACAACGGAACTCTTCAAAAGTACACAGCAAATCTGCAGTGATTGCTGCCATCGCTTGTAGGTTCATTGTTTATGCTATATTATGACGTAACATCACGCCTGTATGCTCTGAGGGGGTACGCACATGTGTCAAATACACCCGATTTCGAAAATATTTGTTACCTCAGTACTTTGTACTGGGTGAACCGATTTTGATCGTTTTTATTTTATTTGAAAGCTGGTGCTTCCTGTGTGGTCTTATAATCATCAAATCAGTAGCTGATGATGGGATTCTGGAGAAATAGAGAGAATTCTTCACATTTTATAGGCACACTAGAAGCGGTTTGGGTAGTTTTATGAATTGTACTTTCTCGAAGTGATCCCAATTCCATTTGATGAAGATCTGATGAAGAACTTCGGAGATATGCAACGGAACTCCTCGATAAATGATAGCAAATGTATTGGGATTGCCGAAATCTCATATCTGTCTATTGTTTACACCAGTTCATAACCTAAAATCACGCTGGTACGCTGTGAAGGGGTAAGCACATGTGAACCACTAAAAAGTGAAAAATAAAAACTTTTTTACAAAAAATAAAACCGACTTCAGAGAAAACAAAAAAGTGAAAAAACTTCAGAAAAAACGCTTCAGAAGTCGGTGACCTTTTTATGATTGATTTAGTTTTTTTGTCACCGACTTCTGAAGCGATTTTTCTGAAGTTATTTTTCACTTTTTTGTTTTCTCTGAAGTCGGTTTTATTTTTTGTAAAAAAGTTTTTTGTTTAATGCTGTAAGATTTCCGATAGTAACTTTGGTTCGCACGTTAAAAACCCACACGGTTTTCACTTTTTGTAACAAAGTATTTTGTTTTTTTTTAAAGCTTTAAGATTTCCAAAACATTGTTTACATACTTACATATTTTTTTAACACTTAAACGACAGTTTGGGAATCACTTATTTCAAATAATAATTCTTATATATGGCACTTAAGCTGTTAAAGGATCACACACGGAATCCTTTTTCTACTATTTCATAGATTTTCGTCTATGTCTGTGTGTCTCTACGTAAAGTCAGTATCATTCTTTCACGGAAAATCATAACACCGTGTTTCAGAAATATAGAGCACGAAGTAAAAGTGCTAGAACATATGCATGGAAAGCGGTCGAACAGATACTCTACCGGCTATGCATATTTTTAAAACAGGGTCATGTTGACTATTCTCTCCTTCTCTATCTTGTGATTTTTATTCATTAGTACCATTTTGATTCAATAGATGTCACTGCATGTATCCTTAGATCATGCTGATAAGTTCTCCTTAAAAACCTTAAAGTCATAATATATCTTTTGATGGAGAGCACCGATTACAAAAAAACAAAAATGAAAACCTTCTCTTAGTTATGCACAATAATAATTTGTGCATTGAATCGAACCACATTGGTTTTATAATTTACACATGATGCTATAACAAAAGGGCTACGTAGAGACACACAGACATAGACGAAAATCTATGAAATAGTAGAAAAAGGATTCCGTGTGTGATCCTTTAACAGCTTAAGTGCCATATATAAGAATTATTATTTGAAATAAGTGATTCCCAAACTGTCGTTTAAGTGTTAAAAAAATATGTAAGTATGTAAACAATGTTTTGGAAATCTTAAAGCTTTAAAAAAAAACAAAATACTTTGTTACAAAAAGTGAAAACCGTGTGGGTTTTTAACGTGCGAACCAAAGTTACTATCGGAAATCTTACAGCATTAAACAAAAAACTTTTTTACAAAAAATAAAACCGACTTCAGAGAAAACAAAAAAGTGAAAAATAACTTCAGAAAAATCGCTTCAGAAGTCGGTGACAAAAAAACTAAATCAATCATAAAAAGGTCACCGACACAGGTATTTCTGAAACACGGTGTTATGATTTTCCGTGAAAGAATGATACTGACTTTACATCTCGTTCGGTCCGTTCGCCCGTTTCAGATGTCTCAAGTTGGGTTTTTTGGAAGTGGTTTTCAATCCAACGCCTGTTTATCTTTATGTATAGGTGCCTTTATTATGGCTGAGCAATACTTAAATGACGTGATGAAAGTGGTATGAATCCGCTGGATGTGAGTCGCACAAGACCGGTCAATGTGACGACACAATCATGTCCAGCATTAGACGTCTTTCGGCTGAAATAATAATGAATGATGGTAATTCCAATGGAGTAGGGCATGTCACCGAGCAGGACGCGGTGATGTCAGGTGGAGTAAAGCTGTGACCAAGTGGCGTTCTCGAAATCGAAACAGAAGTTTTAGTCGTCCAAAGGTGAGATAAGCAGACGATATTGTTGCCATTACGGGGATAAACTCAAACTCAAACTCAAAGCATTTATTTCAACTAGACCATTACGGCACTTTTGAATGTCAAATTACAAATAAAATCAAAGCTACAGTCACAGTCACAAGGCATAATAACTTGAGAAAGTATTGTAGTTGCCCATTCCCTAGCGTAGATCTCTATGGAGAAGAACGGGCAAGAAACTCCATGGACACTCTTTTTAAATCAATATATTGTTACAAAATCTTGGTTACATCATTCATGTGTGATTATACATATATGTGAGAACGATGTAGAAAGACGTGCACATTAAGAGCGTCCAGAGAAAAGATTAAATCAACAATGTAAGAAAAAAAAAGAAATTAAAATTAACCATGGCAGCTAAGAGATGACCAGTCCCAACTGACAGCGCCCGTTCACGAACATGACGCATGTATAGGCGCCATTCAACTCGACCATATTGAAGGGAGCTAAATGGCCCGACACACCCGCCACCATCAGCAAGACATTTGAGTGAGCATGACAATCTCTCAGCCGCCAAGGCATATTCAAGTAAAAAAAAAAAAGACAACTAAATGTAAATAGTGGCTTTACAGTACATAGAACTCACACAAATGTGCTATGCAATTATATAATACTACGAAATGGATTCTATACAATGCAAGGATATTTTACAATCTTCTGCAGCTTCCACAATAACGTAACCTGGGAATCAGTTAGTTTGCCTATGGTTGTGGAGCAGGACCAGCATTGAGCCAAGCACTTTTATCATTAATGTAATCCCCCAAATTATAATATGCTTGCCTACATAGTGTGCGTTTTATACAAGATTTAAATTTCGTCTCATTCAGTTGTAGAATGTGAGGAGGTATTTTATTGTAACATTTTAAACAGTACCCCATGAAAGATGAATCTACTTTAGCAAGCCTGAAACCTGGCTGAACGAGTTGGTCCCTATTTCTAGTATTATAGTGGTGTCTGTCACCTCTTTTACTGAATAAATGCAGATTTTTCCTAACGTACATGATGTTTTCATAGATGTATTGGCAAGGTACTGTCAAGATGTTAATTTCCTTAAACAGTTCTCTCAGAGAGTCGCGTCTACGTAATTCGTATATGGCTCTGATTGCTCTTTTCTGCAGAATGAATATAGACTCGATGTCTGCCGCACGTCCCCATAGTAAAATACCGTATGACATAATACTATGAAAATAACTAAAATAGACTAGCCTCGCGGTATCAACATCAGTAAATTGACGGATCTTTCTAACAGCATATGCAGCTGAGCTCAGCCGTCCTGCAAGAGATGTTAAATGAGGACCCCATTGTAGCTTTGAATCAGGGATGTAACGGATGTGATGATATCGGAACCGGAATCGGAATCGGAGTTTTTGGATTTGATATATCGGAATCGGAACAGGAATCGGAATCGGAATCGGAGGCGGATGCTGAAGAAGAGAATGTGTGAGAAAGTAGGATTCATTAATGAAATAACGAACGATCGGCTCGCATTGAAAAATTCTTCTTGTGTTGGATAGTCCATTTATCGAGTAAGGCTTTAGGCTATAATAACATCACGCTACGATTATTAGGAGCGGAGCAGGAATGAAAACTGTTGCAAAAATGGGGACTTTTTTTCCTATCTTGTTTCTCTCTTAAGTGACGCAGACGAAGCTGCGTGGGTCAGCAAGTAATACATACATTGATTATCAGTCTTTTTAATTTCAAATACAAACAATAGAACTGACGAGGGATTGAAAAAAAATCAATCATTATTAATAAAATAATTATGCATTGTATGTACTTGTAAGTATGCTCGTAATGTAAATCGACAGAAAGCACGTTACGAGGGGCTAACCTCGTGGGACAAGTAGAAATAGGTTTAATACCTACGCGTTGACCGCGGCCGTATGCCGCCGCCCGCCGCGACCGACCTCCGATTACCTCCGATTGAAAAGTTTCGGAACAGATATCGGAATCGGAGGTTCAAAATCAATCGGAAGTTCCGACTTATCGGAATCGGAATCGGAGCTCCGTAACATCCCTGCTTTGAATCGAGCGTGATTCCCAAGAAAACTGTTTTATCGACGAATTCTAGTTTCTCTTGATTCAACATTATGTCACAATCACTACTTTTGACATTTGGTAGGGCAAATCGAATGCACTTAGTTTTTTTCCCATTGAGTACTAAATTGTTAGCGGTAAACCAGTTATGGACCTGCAATAGGGCATTATTTACATCGTCAAAATTAGTGGCACGTCTGTTTATCCTAAATATTAACGAAGTATCGTCAGCAAACAACACCATTTGCGGGTGGTTGTTAAATAAATGGGGTAGGTCATTAATATAAACTAAAAAGAGGAAGGGACCCAGAATAGAACCTTGTGGTACACCCATTTTTACTTTTAAACCCATTGAATTGACACCATTTATTTGTACTTGCTGATGTCTATCATTCAAATACGACTTTACTTAACTAAGCGCAAGTTTACCTAAACCGTAATGCTTAAGTTTCAAAATCAGGGTTTCGTGATTTACGCAATCAAATGCCTTCGAAAGGTCACAAAAGATTCCTATGGCATCTTGTGCCTCTTCCCACGCAGTAAATATGTGTTTTAATAAAGTAACACCGGCGTCAGTTGTACAACGTCCCTTGGTGAAACCATACTGTTGTTCGTGTAATATTTTATTGGTGTTAAAATGGCAAAGCATTTGATTGAGCATTATCTTTTCAAACACCTTGCTGAAAACAGGCAACACGGATACTGGCCTATAGTTATTGGTGTCTTTACTGTCCCCGGATTTAAAAAGCGGTATTACCTTACTGAATTTCATTAGATCCGGGAAGACTCCTTGATCCACGCACAAATTAAATATTGAGGCTAAATACGGTGCTACAGTTTCAATAATTGAGGTACAAGCTTTAATAGACATACCCCATAGGTCTTCGGTTAATTTGATCTTGATTTGTTTAAAAGCTTTTGTGACTGTCGTGGGGTTTATATGCTGAAATTTAAATTCATTTGGACAGGCTGAAACGTTTGCTTTTAATAAATCAATAGAGAGCAACGGAGAGGAATTTAAGGTTTCAGTAGTTTTAAGTGGGATACTGGTAAAGAAGTTTACAAATTCTTGAGCAACTTCATTATTGGAGCTGACAAGGCCACCTGAAGTCTCTAGTGTGAAGTCATTACTATGTTTTATATTTCTGTTTGTTTCACTGTTGATAATTTTCCAAACCGTTTTTATTTTGTTATCGGCTGATTTAATTTTATTGCTAATGAATAAGGATTTGGCTACCTTGCAGGTGTTTTTAAAAATTTTCGAGTAATTAGCAACATATTTATTAAAAGATTCTGTGTTGATGTAAGGCTTAAGGCCGTACAGCTCAAACAATCGTTCCCTACTTTTTCTAATTCCCTGTGTTGCCCAGTCACTAAAAATAAACTTTGAGCCAATAGTTTTGGTTTTCTTTTTTAAAGTGTTATTGAACTCAGTGTGCACTACCGAAAAGAATTCTTCATACAATTCATTTACATTGTTTCTAAATGGCCTGGTATATTTAGCTTGCTAATTAAATTATTATTAAACTTTTCTAACTTGCTGGGTGTTATTTGTCTGGTCTGAATCTGAATTCTTTGTAATTGTTTATTGTACGCGAAAGTAACTGTCTGCCCGCTGTGATCTGAAGGAAGGTAATTTACGATAGATTTATCTAAGTAGTCGCAGCAACAAAAAACATTATCAATACATGTAGCAGTATTTATAGTAATTCGGGTTGGTTCTGAAAAAACGTTTGACAAATTAAAAGATTTAAAGAGACTTAAAAATCTACAGCTGTTTGCATTATTCTCTAAGACATTAACATTAAAGTCCCCACAGATTATTATTATTTTATTACCAGTTACAAGTTTTGCTAAAGCATCTTCCATTACTGACTCAAAGATAGAGTAGTTTAGGTAATTAGGGGGTCTGTAAACGCACACTATTACATGCTTATCTAGCTCAACACAAGATAATTCAATACTATGTTCAACCGATAGTTCGACAATATCATTACGAGCCTTAGATTTAATGCAATTTTTGACTAAGATTAATGAACCCCCACGCATCTTAAGTTTACGGTTAAAGCAACTGCTCACATTGTAATTCTCATAATTTATTTGCATAACTTCATAATCTTTCATCCAATGTTCAGTTAAACAGACAATATCAAACTTAGTTTTTTTTTTAAATAGTTCTATTTCTAATTGTTTGGAAGAAAGTCCCTGAATATTCTGGTGAAACAATTTTAAGGAATTCTGCTCAGCCCCTTTTTCACAATTAATTGATCGAGAGCTAGAAGATACCTCGAAGTTGTTGACGAGTTTAACTAAAGTTTCACTCGTACCTTCTATTGTCTTATTGACTAGTTTAAATCTAAATTAATGTGTGTATAATTACAATTAGTATAATTACTAATTTCAGTAGACCTATTTACAGAAAACTGCGACATACCACATATGTCTGAGTTTATACTAAAAGCTAATAGCCGAGCTATTTGACGTCTAAAACTAATAGGCAAGTACGCATTACTCCTAGTTGACTTCAGTTTCTGAACGAAACTGTTAGTGTCGAAAAATGTCAACCTGTCACTATAGTGACTAGTTAATAAACACATGCGATTGTTCAGGTTATGGATGTAATGATTTTGCCTGCTTGACAATTTCTGAAAGTATGGAAAGGCACACAGAATTATTTTCTTACAATTTAACTTCAACAGTTGAGTGACATTGTCAGTGATATCACTAATTTTTATGTTCAAACTGTTACCAACAAATATAGTTAAAATAGCATTAGGATATAATTCCTTCCTAGTAATGGATGAAATTATCTGGTTGTAAGAAGCCTGAGGTATACAATAATTAATTATCCATTAATAATTAATTATATTAAATTAATAATTAGATATCCTGGATGTGACTGGCACACGAGCGTGGAGCTTGGCACAAACAAAGAGAGGCCTGTACCCAGCAGTGGGTGAAGTCGGACTATGGATGATGATGATGATGACGCATAACTTTTCTTGAGGGGTGAAAGAAGAGCAACATTTTGTTTTTAATCAAAGTTTTTATTTTTTGAGTCTTCAAAAAGTATCAAAGTTAGTTAGTCGTTAGTTTTTTTTTATTTCAACCCACAAAGGGGTAAAAGGGACATGAAGTTTTGCATTGTAGTTGTTCATTCGTTCACGAATAACAGCAGCAGGAGAGACCTTTTGCAGCAGTGCAAGTTAATAGTATAGGCCGTACACAATTTAAGTTAATAGCACACGTGACTTCGCGGCTGGCAGTACTTACCGTTTTGTGGGAACCTAGGTATGCCGAAGATTATGGACTTACGGCAGGAGCAGAGAAATAAAGTATGGCAGCCGCCGCTCCTGTGGGTGCCGCCCGCTCGCACCAACTTGCTGCAGCACGCGCCGCTGACGCGCGCGCTTCGTGCACTCAATATGGTGTCACAACAGATTGATTGCTTCAATTGTACACTATTCTAGCGAATTCACACGGGCCGCATTTTGCGCAATTACTTTAGTTTGTCAAATTAATTAATTTATTCAAAACATAAATAATTTAATTTTAAATATAACTGCTCTGTTGTATTAGGTACCTAAACCTGTAATAATAGTTGTATGTGTTGTTTAAATAAATAAATAAAATAAATAAATAAATAAATTATGTATAGTAGAACGAGATAGAATGAGTAATTGTCGATATCGTATTTGATACCAACTAGATTTTTTTATTTTGTGGACGTCTGTTTTTTTATCTCTTCTGCATTTCTGATCTTACTTTTGATGAATGAAGATGAAGTCAAAATAAAAATAAAAAATGGCACCGACGAAAGTTTTTGGATTTTTAATAATGGGTGTCGTTTCCGTGGTTTTTAGTGTCGCTGGTAGTGAAAATGAGGTCAAAATTAACACGGGGAAAAAAGTTAACAGAAGCAAAAAAAACAGTTTGCCTTTTTTTCTACGGCTTCCCCTGACACTACGAGTATTTTCACCCTGCGCCACTGTTAGGTAGAGGTGTATCTAATCCTACACCCACATTTCTCACATTTAGCTTAATCCCATCAACCGGGCACAAATAATACTATAACACTTTGCCCGTCCCGCAAATCGAACCCAGGACCTCATGCTCAGTAGCGCTTGCGACAACTCGAACAACGATGCAGTCTCACACATGACCCATCAATATTTTCACGCGAACGAAGTCGCGGGCAACAGCTAGTCATAAATAAACCGACTAAATAGAAAAGTTTATGGTTAGTGGACTACTTATGGTATTTAGTGGTTTTTAGTTTTTATTCCTTAATAATATGTCAAGGTGGGCTACTCAATTTGAAATTTTGTTTGTTGATGTTGTGTACTGTGTTGTGTGGATTAAAAGTTTACATTCGTAGATTCAAACACATTATTGAATACAATGAGGACCAGTATCTCACAGTTTTAATTGTTGGTGGAGTTCATGGAATGTATGTTTCAACTTTCTATTCAATTTGTTGTTTGTATAGATTTTCGCTTCTTTTCAAATTCACCTGCCACTACCCTATTCCATGCTAAATAAGTTCTTGCAGATATTAATAGATTCAAAAACGTATCTATTTTTAATGTAAACAAATGTTTCACACGTCTAAATGCTAGTGAGCTACGTAACTACTATCGTAATCGTATAACTCGATAGGTACAGTAAAAAAAATTGTGACTCGTACCGTATTGTATGGTAACAGCTGAAAAACGTTAGTGACTATAGAATAGATTACGCAAGGTTAACCTATCGTAATCTGTAGTGCTCATGGTACGAATTTTAATTCTTTCTGTGACCGCTAGGACCGCTGTTTAGTATTTCATACTAATATTTACGGACACGCTAGCGAGTTTTGGTTATGTAAACTCATGGTAGAGGTATTGTTACCGCTGCTCCGCATTGTACTTGCTGTCACCCTCTTGCGCATTCTGGCATAAAAACAGTCAATGCAGACGCTTGCGAACATTCCCGATGCGCTGCAGAAGCACCACAGCGCCCTCAGCAAAATTATTAGCCCTGAAACAGAATTTAACAGCAAAGTTATTATTAAAAAAAAGTAACATTAATATACATTTGTCTGAATTATAATGATTACAACATCTTTGATCGAATATACTTCTTAATGTTTGTTTTTTCCTTACGAAGTAAAATAAATAAAAGAGATATGTTCTTGTTCGTGTTTTTTGTATGTATTAGTTAGTAATAAAAACCTTTGATGATACCTTACAGTTGGTTGGGCTTGTTACCCCAAAAGTCAAACGAGATTAATAAAAATTAATGGAAACATACCCTGGACTTTGGAAAATAAGGGTAAAAGGGCGCATATTTTTCTTATTTGGGTTAAAAAATACAGAGTACCGCAAATCTATTCAGACCAAGATGAATGATTCTGAAGGATTTTATCCAAGCAAGTTTCTACTGAGAGCAGTGGTGGCCCACTGGTGGACACCCTGACTTACGAGCAGAGGGTTCGAACCCAGGCAGCGCATTTTTTTTGATGACCTACGTTGTGTTCCACAGCTGGGCAAAGTCTTCCCTTCTCCCCCTCCAAACCTCTGTGTCCTGTACAATTACTGGCCGCGGTGGCGATGTCCATCCTCAGGCAGGTGCATTACTTTGTACACCACTGCCTTCAAAACGGCGAAGGAAAACGTCATGACAAAAAACAATTCGAAGACGTGTGACTTCACACTTCGTAGGGAAAAAAAAACAGTCTCTAATTTCCCACTGTTGGGACACATCGTAACAGTGGGAAATAATAGGCTGATTTGTTTAAGCACGTATATATCTGCTGCTATCAATGTAGTATCCAGTGCCCGGTTTCAAAATCCAGATCGGCTTCCAGTTTAATCGGATGCAGCTGAATACCAGTATTTTACATGGATCGACTGCCTATCTGACTACCACAACCTAGTTGATACTGGGTAATGCTAAACCCTTTGCATAAAATACTCTGCAAAAAATCAATGTTGCAATGGCATACTCGTGTTAAAAACATTACTCATATCTCTAAACAAAACTCACCAAAAAAATGTTAGGACGAATATGCAGTTTATTTCGAAAAAATTCCCAACCATGCAGTTTAAAACACAAACAGCCAGTGCCCAACTTTGATAGAAAAGGTAAAACTTTTCGTCAAATAAAACCTTTTAGGTAGAATATACTTGTAATCAGCAATAAAAATGTGTCGCATGTCTCGGCTTCTTCTAATTCAAGTGGTAGTGTGAACGTGTTGAGATGAGAGATGCATTACCAGGTTATCTGTTTTATTATTACGCGAACTAGACATCAAAACTGTGTTTTGGGTAATATCCAGCGCCTAACAATGTTCAGAACATTGCAATTGCATATGCTCAGAAGATCTTGTGACTTACTTTTGGCAGCCGCTTGCAGCGAGCTTTCAAAGATTGGTCCATGGTTGACCCATTACATACCGAGTAACCTCCATACCTCGGAAAGCAGATTAAGCTGTTGGATGCAGCTATCATTTGTACATAGATATTTGACCGTCTTTACAGGTAGTTAGTGGCCTGAAGGTCTGACAACCAGTCTTACCAAGGGGTAGGTATCGTATTACCCAGTATTAACTGGATTCTGGAGGTCAGATAGGAAGTCGCACCATGTATAATTCTGGTATTCAGCTGTATACGGTTAGAATGGAAACCAACACATAGTTGAGGAACGGCTAGGCAGATGAAGATAGAAAGAAAGAAAGAGAGAAAGAAAGGTATCATGTTTATTTGGCACACAAATACACATCAGACAAAAAAAGGAATAAAAAAAATAAAGAAAAATTACTTAAAACTACACAGCAAAAACATAACTTAAAAACAAAAACAGAATAATATTGTGTGTGTCTCACGGCTGCGCCAAATAGGCCCAGTTCAGCAAACTGCCGTACAACTAGTTTTCAACTGGATCTGTGATGGTGATGTCACGGACATAACACAGTTTTGTGCTGTGTGTGTATTTATTGGCTGTTATATATATATCAGTAGGTACAAAAAATAGAATAAAAGTGAATAAAACAACATAAATTACGTGTTAGTTTAGGCTACTCGTTAAGTGTTTGTTCACACCTACCCTTCACCGTAACATGTTTATGAATAGTACTCGTATATCACTTTCACAAATGTACAAAAGTGAAATACGAAATTCCAACAACCAAAACTACGAAAATACCGTCTAAAAATCAAGAAAACTGCAAGACAAAACAAACAATTAGGTATATAGGTTAATTAGTTAGGTGGGTAGGACAGTTTTTACATCATATTATTGAGACATTCAGTGCGACCATATACAACTTTCGTTGCGATACCATTTAATACTGCCGCATAGCGAAAGCTATATACCCCTGAAAACTGCTGTTTTATGAAATTGTTTGCAGCATTGCCTTCTGCCAAATTCGCGTCTACTTGTGCATAGATAATAATAATAATTTAATAATAATTGATATTATTCAATATAAGTGCATACATTTCGTGAAAAACAATATAATTGGAGCTTATATTAACAGAAGTTCGATGTAACATCTGTGTCTGAACTAGATAAATGAATATCTGTATCTCAGACAACAGCGCTCTTCCTTAAAATTATACATTTATTTATAAGCGGTTCAAATTGGCTTTAATTACATATTATATTAGGTAATAATCATCTAGGAGCAACTAAATAAACATAAATAAAAGTAGAAATAAAAACAAAAACAAAACAAAGGTATTTCTATGATGTCTATGATGATGACGTATTGTTTATTTCGTATATTACGGCTATAGGTAGGTGTCGCATGAACAAAACTGGCCAAACTTAGGTTAGTTTAGGCTACTCGTTAAGTGTTTGTTCACACCTACCCTTGACCGTAACATGTTTATGAATATTACTCGTATATCACTTTCACAAATGTACAAAAGTGAAATACGAAATTCCAACAACCAATTCTACGAAAATACCGTGTTACCTAATAACAGCGTGCACATCTGGTATCCATTAATGCTCTATGCAAGATTCTAGTATTCAGCCGACTGGAAGCCGGTCTCCATTTAGACATATCTAGTAAACTAATATCAAAAGCTATTCGTGATTTACTCAACCCTCGCATAAGTCGTGTGAATTGAAATGCGGAGAACTTCTGCGATACGATGAAATTGCATCGTGTGAGATTCCACATAGATATTGCCTCCTGCTGCGTTACAGATATTAAATAGTTGTGAACGGCTTCGATATAGGATATAATGCAATATTAAATCCCATTCCAGTATCAGATCGGATCGGGTGTTAATAATATTGTTGAATGGGTTTATTGGGGCTTGACTCGTGATAAATACTTTGTTGTTACTGTTATACCTTGCAGAATCAGCCAGCGGAAGTAGGTGTATTTTTGTCGATGGACCGACGATCGGTAAAGCAAATGAGTCTTATAATGCATACCGTCGAGGGTAACGTGGGACCTCAGCTAGGTGGACTATGAGCGGAGCGCCAGGCTAGCCGGCGAAATTAAAATTGTCATTTTTTTTTTGCAGTTCTGCGTAAGGCTGTATAAAGGGTGTAAAACACCTCTTCACGAAGCCGAAAGGCACTTGTTCTCCCCATCATTGCGATCATTTTTTTGTTCTACACTATACCTGGGAACCTTCTAGTTACGGAGATATGGGGGGTCAAAGTTACAACTTTTTGACAAGTTTTTTTTTAAATACAATTGTTTTTGTAAGAATTTATTTTTTATCACCTCCACAACCCCCGCACTATTCAATCCATCCATCAGCACAATATTTTTTGCGTAAAGTTACTCGGTTTGATGTACAGAATACTTGGTTAACGGCTTTGTGATGAGGTGGTTTACACCCTGTATGTCTTTTTCATGAAAAAGTCATTAAATGAACTTAGAGGTTGTGTTGAAGAGCTTCTATTGCTTATTAACTTGTGTTGAAGAGCTTCTATTGCTTATTAACCGAAGAACCGGTGAAGGTTGCAGGAATCCGCTGGATGCGAGTCGCACGGAACTGGTCAATGTGGCGACACTTCAAAGAGGTATATGCCCAGCAATGGACGTCTTTCGGCTGAAATGATGATGATGATGATGAATTCTGTAAAAACATATGGACAAAGCGAGACACTGACCTACAAGTAGCAAAAAATTTAAGAAAATGTAGTATGTATGTAGTGCTCCATGTAGTGCTATTCCGCTGCACCCGGTTAGACTGTAAGCCGACCCAACATAGTTGGGAAAAAGCTATATGAGTAAAAGTTGATGAGTTCAATGAGCCTTTTTCGAGTTGTCAGTTATTCTAATGACATGTTGGTACATACGTTCACACGTCCGCCGGCCGCGGACTTGTCACCACTAACAGCCAAGCCGTCAGGAGTTAAGCTGCCTATTGAATTTTTAACCATCACGTACCCTTTTCAATTACCAATCGAAAATAGGGTTGCTTCACTCTCCAACCTCGGGTGAAAATCCTTTTTGGGTTGTTTAATTATTAACGAAAATTTCTTTATTTAAACGAGAACACTGAAAGCGCTTTTTACAGCTTTAAGTGCAGATTTGTGATGCATGGGTATGGGTCGGTATGGGTAGTCGGTTCAAAAATAATTTGCTTCGTTGCGTCTGAATTTGGTTGGCACATTAAACTTTAATTACGAAGACTTGGGGCTAATGATTTTAAGTTGGTTTTAAGTTTACACGTGGAAGAGATTTGTCAAGCCGACGCGACTAAGGCGACCGCATTGTTTAGACCAATACTTAAATAACTTATGAATGCTTAATACCCGTGACGTAACCGTCATCATAAATTCAGATCGAACGAAAGAATATTCAACACTTATCCTAGTAAGTGGTAACTTTTTCTGTAATCATAATGGTATGGTATTTTAAGCTGTAAACTAGTCGAGTTACGTAATGCTACGCGTCGTAGGCTCGCCGTAGCGCGTCGTAACTAGGTTGCCTACGAACTGGCTACGGCGTAGGTGCGTAGCATATAGATGGCCTAGTAAAAGATAAATAGGAAGCACGTGTTTGCGACGTTTTCTGTTACTTACTCTGTGCGACATCTTTTTGTCAATAATTTGGTCTTGAGGAAACTTTTTAATATATATTTTTTTTCGTCTGGAGCTAGTGGCTAAACAATAACAGTCGCTCGGGTCGATTGTTAGATTAAACAGCGCTTGCCTAGGCTGGTCCATGGATGAGTGGGTGACACTTACATAGCGAGTATCCTCCGTCCCACAAAAACTGTTCTTTGTAGATCTTTGACAGTCGTTACAAGCCCGAAAGTCTGACAACCATTATTTTCAAGGTGTATCGTATTACCCAGTACTAACTAGACGACTCGAATGGCGTAGTGGTAGTGCGTCACTACCACTACACCATTCGACTGCTTTACGTTCTTAGGGTCCTGGGTTCGAATCCCGGTAGGAGCCAATGTTTGTGTGATGAGCATGGACATTTGTTTCCGAGTCATGGATGTTTATATCTTAATATATATAAATCTCGTGTCACAATGTTTGTCCTCAATGGACTCCTAAACCACTTAACCGATTATAATAAAATTCGCACACCATGTGCAGTTCGATCCAACTTGAGAGATAGGATAGTTTAAATCTCAAATTATGATACGCAGACGAAGTTGCGCGAGTCAGCTAGTGTATTATAAGTATGTATTTACAAACAAAAAAGTATTTATGTAGTATATCAACTATCTAGTGTCCACGATACAAGCTTTGCTTAGTGTGGTACTAGGTGGCGCTGTGTGTTAATGTCCAGTGACATTTATTTATTTATTTAACTGGGTTATGGATGTCAAGCAGGCAGTCGTTTCATGTAAAAACTTTTTTTCAAAAAATAAAACCGACTTAAAAAAAAAACAAAAATGTAAAAAAATACTTTAGCTTCTGAAGTCGGTGACCTTTGTTTGATTGCTTTTGTTTTTTTGTCACCGACTCACGGACGGGCAATTCTACCAATTAGGCGGCCAAAAATACAATTCCTAAATTTTGTCTCAGGTAAAAAAAAACGACTACCTGCGACTGGTAAATAACCGTAGAACAATGGGGGACCCAACCCGCATCCCCACTCAGAGCGCGCGCCAAGGTGTGCCAGTCTAAACTTGATCGTCGCTCTAAGTGTTCGTATTGCTTTAGACATTTCGTGCAAAACTGTTATTTTAAAAGTGAATATTTTTATTTTGGAGTGTGTTGTGAAGAAAATTGTGATGGATTCCAGTATAACGGGTAAGAGTACATACATATTAATAAGTTTTAAGCCAATGGTAAAAAAAATATAGCGTACAGGCAGATTACAAAAACATGCTCGTGTTTGTTGTATTAAATTCTTATTTTTTGTAAATAAAACGTTTTTGTTGTACTTCAGGGTTTGTCCCAACGGTTTTGTCAGTTGTAGTATAAAATAGGGTATGTAAGCTAGTTGAAAACGATGAAATTGGTCGTGATCTCCCGTGAAAACAAAGGTTTCAACATCAATGAAAGATATAGTACAAATTCATCGAATTTGCAATTTATTATAATTTTTGTTTAAGCGAGTTCTCCTTTTGTTCTAGAAGCTGGGGGTACTTCAGGAATGCGAGTAGTAACGCGTAGATACCTTTTTAACAAAATGCAGGAACAAGACTTGCATAATTTTGACGAAAAGTTGAATTATCTCGAGAGATTTGTTTTATCACAAGATGATTATTGTGAGGAACAAAAGAAGGAAGTAAAGCATAAGTTATCCTATTTGAAGTCTCAATTTAAGAAAAAGTGGATGGAAGCTCATAAAAAATCACAGCTTTTCCTTCAAAAGAATGATAAGTGGTTACAAGGAACATTCGAAATACCGAGGGTTAAACGGCGTTCTTCTGGTCGACCAACAAAGTCATTTTTTGAATCAAGTGAAAGGAGTAAACGCAGAAAAACACGGGAAGTACGCAATGCTGTTGATAAAGAATTGTTAATACATGCTGCTCAGACATGCCTTCAAAGTTCGGGAGAGAGAATTGCATCCAATATTCTGAAAGACGTCACTAACTCTCCACAGACAGCTCAAGCATATCAAAAAGCATTCAAAATAACCAAGCAGTGTGAAAAACCATCACAACAAGATCCAACAACCGCCCTTTCAATGTTTGTGGAAGCTGATCTCTCAAGGCGACAATATGAAATAATAAGAAATAGCAATAAGAAGTTTTATCCGAGCTACAAATTGTTACAGCAAGCTAAACAGACTTGTTATCCGGCGAAAGATGCCTATCGGATAACTGAAACATGTGCTGAAATTAACCTGCAGGATCTAATGGACCATACAGCTAAACGCTTGGCAACATATTTAGAGGACGTATTAAAACACTTAAGTCCAGAAGAGCGTCAGTCGTTGACCCTTATTTCAAAATGGGGATGTGATGGGTCTCAACAATCACAATTCAAACAAAAAATGCAAGACAGAGACGCGAGTGACAGTAACATTTTCCAAAGTTGCTTTGTTCCGCTACAGTTAGTATGTGGTTCAAACAATAAAGTGGTTTGGCAAAATCCAACTCCTTCTTCGCCACGATTCTGTCGACCAATAAGGATCCAATTTATCAAAGAAACAGTGGATATCACTAAGTCTGAAATCGCAAATGTCGAAGAGGCTATAAATTCTTTGAAACCCAGTGAATTCGAACTGAGCGAAATGTTATTAAGTACAAAACACGTTATGACTCTGACTATGGTTGATGCAAAAGTGTGTAACGCTGCAACTTCGACGACTTCAACCATGCGATGCTACATCTGTGGTGCTACTTCAAAAGAATTTAATGACCTCAATATAAAGAAACCTGTCGATATCGACGCAATACAGTTTGGCCTATCTGTGTTGCATGCTAGGATTCGGTTTTTCGAAAGCATACTTCATTTGGCATACAAGATTCCTCTACAAAAATGGCAGTTAAGGTCCGAAAATGACAAAGGCATTGTCAAACAGAAAAAGGCAGAAATACAAACAAAATTTAGAGAGCAAATGGGTCTACTAGTTGATGTGCCGAAAGCTGGTTTTGGCAATACCAACGATGGCAATACTAGTAGAAGATTTTTTGCCAATCCAGAAATTGCTGCTGAAATCACTGGTGTGGATTTAAATCTAATAAAACGCCTGAAAGTGATTTTGGAAGTCATATCCAGCTCTCATAAAGTTGATTTAAAAAAGTTTGCTCTATATGGGTATGAGACTGCGAAGACGTACATTGATTTATATCCCTGGCATCCGATGACTCCCACAATGCATAAAATACTAATACATGGCGCAACTGTCATGGAAAATGCACTTTTACCTATTGGTTTACTGTCAGAAGAAGCAGCAGAGGCGCGTAACAAGCATATTCGACTGTACCGGCAAGATTACGCTAGAAAATTTTCTAGAGAGCAATGCAATTTAGATGTAATGAACAGATTATTGCTCAGCTCAGATCCCTTGATATCTAGCATAAGACCAAAACCTAAAAAGCGGTCGCTGCCACATAGTGAAGAAGCAATACAAATGCTTATGCCTGCTGAGGCCCACACGGTTGAAGAGAATTCCTCGGATGAAGAAACGGCGGCAGAAGAGTCTGACACTGAAATGCACTAAAATGCAAACGGATTAAAAATCTGGTGAAGAGACGTGAGACTCCTCATCCTAAAAATAAAAGTTGTGTTTTTTTTTTCAATAAACCGTAATTTTCTCATCAACAATTGTGTTTTACTTGAATATATGTCCACCAAAAGCTTTTATAATTGAAATACAGTAATAATAAACTATTTAGAATACATAAAGCAAAGAAAATAATTTTGGCCGCCTAATTTGAATAAATTCCCCACCGTGCGACTTCAGAAGCTAAAGTTATTTTTTACATTTCTGTTTTTTTTTTTAAGTCGGTTTTATTTTTTGCAAAAAGTTTTTATTTTTCACTTTTTAGTGGTTTACATGTGCATGAATATGTGGAAAGTGCATACCGTTACAATTACAACAAGCCCAAACACGACTACGGTACATTGTCTTATTATGGAGTTCCGTGACTCTTGGCTTCATCATCAGATCTAATGGTAAAATGGTTCTTATCAAACGCAAATGCTTCACTTGTTGTAGAGAATACCAAAATCGCAACACGTTTTCATATAAAATTTGAAGCTTGATTTCGCCAAGATTCCACCATCAGATCCCGACTTGGTGGCTATGGGACCATTTGGAAAGAATACCCTTTCCAACAAAAAAATAATTTTCCAAATCGGCAAGCGACGGAGTTATGCCCGAACAAACATAAAAAAAAAAAAAAAAAAAAATAGAAACCTCCGAATTGAGAACCTCCTCCTTTTTTAGAAGTCGGTTAAAAATACTGGTATTCAGCTGTTTCCGACCAGACTGGAAGCCAACCTCAACATAGTTGGGAAAATTTAGATGAAGAGGACTCAATTTGTGATACTTACGAAAAAAATATTGTAAGTAAGTTAACTAAAGGTTCATTTCCGAGACGGGCTGTAGATCGCAAACGCAGGTGACCTGCGGTCGCAGCTGCTTCTATTTCAAGCGCCGTGGCAGACCATACCTCTTTTGTCTTCGTATGAGTATTAAGATATTATCCTTAGTGGTGCATCCTCGGATGACGCTCAGTAACACTTAGGTCCTTGTTCACCAAGAAGTTGATAGACTGATTATCTAAAACAACTGTTACAAACGCATTTTTGTATGGCAACATGTCATAGTGACAGCTGTTTTTAGATAATCAGACGGTTATCTTTTCAGTGAACATGGATCTTAGAATAGTTGGTCAACGAAAATCAACTGCGCTGTGGAGAGTGTGGATGCACCCTAAGTAAGACTTCTTTCATCAGATGAAAGAAGTCTTTCTTTGTGGGTAAGTAGACAGATTCTGTGCAGAACGGAACCCACAAAGATTGTATACAGGGTGTAAACCACATCATCACCAAGCCGGCAACCAAGCATTCTGTACATCAACTTTACGCAAAAAATATTGCTGATAAAGTTATTTTTCACTTTTTAGTGGTTCACATGTGCTTGATACATGGAAAGTGCATACCGTTACAATTACAACAAGCCCAAACACGACTATGGTACATTGTCTCATTATGGAGTTCCGTGACTCTTGGCTTCATCATCAGATCTGATGGTAGAATGGGTCTTATCAAACACAAATGCTTTACTTGTTGTAGAAAATACCAAAATCGCAACACGTTTTCATATAAAATTTGAAGAGTTCCCTCGATTTCGCCAAGATTCCATCATCAGATCCTGATTTGGTGGCTATGGGACCATTCGGAAAGAATACCCTTTCCAACAAAAAAAGAATTTTCCCAATCGGTTGGCAAGCGACGGAGTTATGCCCGAACAAACATAAAAAAAAAAATATATAAACATCCGATTTGAGAACCTCCTCCTTTTTTAGAAGTCGGTTAAAAAGCAACTTCGTTTTTGGGGTGTAAAATCATGTTTTATGGTAGAACTCAATGTGACGAATTTAAAACATTGTGCCAATGGATGTATTGAATTGCACGGGGGTGTAGAGGTGTTTACAGTTAAAATATTTCATGTATTTAAAAAAATGTTATCGAACAGTTGGACCTTTGATCCAATATTTCCGTAATTCGCAATCACGGGGAGAACAAGTGCCTTTCGGCTTCGTTAAGAGGGGTTTACACCTTTTATGATCCAGATCTTTGACAGGTACTGATCATCATCACCGTCACCCACAGCCTTTCTTGCCTCACTTTGTCGGAGTCAATCGCCATGTGCCTGTGCCAATCTCATGGTAGACCCGCCATGGTAATAATATGTTTGTCCTTCTTGCTGTTGGATGACCAGTACATTTCTTCCCATTCCGTGGACGTCATTCGGTCACAGCTTTACTCCAAATTCCATGTTTAACAGCTTAGATTACCCATCCAGGGTTCTGCGCATCCGTGAACTGACCTAAGCAAGCTTTGCTTATCCTTTTATGGACGGGGCCTGCCATCTCTAACTAACTAAACTAAAAAGTGTAACTCATAAAGTGGTTGAAAAACGAAACTAGTAGAAAGTATCCCTACTTAATATTATAAATGTGAATGTAAGTTGGTTTGTTACGCTTTCACGCAAAAACTACTCAACGGATTTGGATGAAATTTTGCACACATATAGTTTAACCTGGATTAAAACATAGAATACTTTTTATATTTCTTTGGACTTCACCAACTCTTATAAACAGCCACATTCCTGCTCAAACTTTCCTCACGGCATTTTGCTCATATCGGAATCGATATCTACACAACTTATCAGCTACCGGTGCAACTTTCACATGTCCTCTTCAACAATTTTTTTTTTGATTCATCTGCTTATCCCTCTTAGCATTTTGATCTCATCTGTGAGGAATTATGTTTGTTTCATTTACTATAATATTGCTACCAATTAACAAATGGATGTGTTCATTAAAATTAATTCGTTATCTCGAGTGCACATAGACATACTAAACTTGGTCTGTTTCACAATGATATGCGTACAGTTTACGTGTCGTGTACGTCACGGACTTCGAACTTGCGATAAATCGATATTATGTCCAGTATCCGCACCTCTAGGGGTACAGAATGTAGAATGGGTATAATCATTATAATATATGTATAGATTATACACGTATAAATGATTCTTGTATTGTGTTTGGTTTGGTTTTACTGAGATTATGGATTCTTTAACTTTTACGCCAGTAACAATCTAAAAAGCATACAGTACTTTAGTACAGTTTATTGAAAGAAACAATGGATTAATCGTTTAGATAAATCAAAAATGGTATACCAATTAGAAACAAAACATCCAAAGAAAACCCGATATTTTCGCACAAACATTTAAAAATTCACACAAAAGACATTACCCAAATTCTCTAAGTTTCTCGTTGTATTTTTACCGTGGGCTATTAAAAACTCCCCTTGCCGGCCACATAATTACGCCGAACATCGGCTGGTAAATCCGCGAGTATAAGAGATACATATTAATACGAAAATTTAAGCCGGCCCGAACGTCGCAAGTAGAACCCCTACCCCCCAATAGCCACCTAAGTCCGAATAGGTACCTTTCTCGGAGGTTGTGTACGTGTGTGTGTGTCCATTCTTGTGTGTGTGCACAAATTTCATAATAGGTGTGGCGTTGTGCTCGGCTCAAATTTTACATCTCACATCTCATGCGTACAGGATGGTTCGGTTTTGGTGTTTGATTATTTTCTTTGTTGTTAATAATGGGTTAGGAATCTTGTGCTAGCTTGAATAAGTAAATTTTGCGTTGAAACTTGGAGTGTATTTACAGAAATATTTTAGATAGTGTAAAGTTACATTTTCCTGGCTGGGTAACATGTAAAGTCGCATTAGGATAAAAGAAAAAGGGCAGAGGAAAGATGGCATGATGGTTTATTAGACTAGGGAAGCCAATACGAAGCTCGCCGCTGGCAGAAACCGCTCGCCGCAGTGACAGGCTCGCTCGCAGGCGCCAATCTTGGAGGGTTCGAGGGCCGGGGGTTACTCGCCATCAGCGTCCAGGCTCTCAGTAGTAGTAGCAGCAGTAGTAGTAGTACTTAGTAGTAGTATTAGTAGGAGCTTTTCAAGGATGTCAGGGTTTCAAATTGACGCCAGGGCTAGATCTCGACTGTTTAGCGACGACATCACTTACCAGCTCGAGCACCAAGGGCAGACTGAATTTTCAGGCTCGGCTTCCGGTCACCTCGCATATATGATTTTTCATACTGTTCTAGTCTAGAACGTAAAGAATAAAATAATAAATAATAAATATCGCTGGACATTAACACACAGCGCCACCTAGTGCCACACTAAGCAAAGCTTGTGTCGTGGACACTAGATAGTTGATATACTACATATATACTTTTTTGTTTGTAAATACATACTTATTATACATATGAACATCCATGACTCCGAAACAAATGTCCGTGCTCATCACACAAACAATTGCTCCTACCGGGATTCGAACCCAGGACCCTAAGAACGTAAGGCAGCGTCACTACCACTACGCCAATCGGGTCGTCATGGTCAAAATGGTTACAAAGAAGGTCTGACAGCAATAAATTAAAAAGAAAACTAGGCTTGTCATTGTCATTATCTGACATTACAAAAGTAAACAAAATATCGTCACAAAAGTAAGAAAAGCTTGAAATAATACGAATTAAGGCGAAATGGCATTTCCGCAAAAAAGCTATGCATTTATTCGGAAAAAATGTATTATAAAATTTTGGATTATAGTAGTCAAAAATGTAAGTACATAAACACAAACATTACAATATTCAGCTATAACGAAATCTGACCTCAATTATTTGAAAATAAAGAACAAAATGCATACAAAATGTGATTAATTCCTCTGGTGCCCCAGTACCGTCATATACGTACGCTGAAAACCTTGCATATTTACTAAAACGGTAGACCTATTATCATCTCTGATTCGTTTTCTCCAGTAAAATCGAAATGCAACTTTTAATTATTTAAATCTACTTACATTTCCTATACAATATTAAACTCCACCAATTCAATTAGTTCTACAAGAATACAAAAACAAAATTCCAATGAAACGTACCACCAATAATCGGGACACCCTATAACACGGTACTCACGGACATGCGTGCTATATCTATGCGCACCTAGGTAGCTGCTTTATTAATTTATCTGTAGCGGAGAACTAACCATAGGCCTCGGCCCGCCACCCGCTACCCCTACCTCACTGTTTAAACATTTCCAAATGAGTATGCAGAAGATTTTGCCTAATACATGACCATGCGTGGCGGAACGTACCCCGCGTCCCGGCCTGCCCTGCCCCTCTAAATTACTTCAGCTTTAATTAAAAGCATAGCATTCTGTTCATGACAAGTATTCCAACCTACGCCTACCGTACCACTATACTGTAGTACGATAACTAGGTATTTTTGAGTGTACTAAAACTTTGTTTGAAATACTTGGCTATTAATTTAGATGTGTGATGGTCGGAGGACGAAATTTTGAAAGTTTTTATTAGTGTTTATATTGTAGTATATTTCTCACTGTTTTATTTTCTTTTTCTGTGACCAAATAGCTGTGAAAATAAGTTAAAGAAGATAAGTATCTGGAGATGGGTAGGTTTTTGGTGTAGGACGCAATTCACGCAACTTGTGTCGCAACCCTTGCTCCCATCCCGTTTTTCCAGCATGCTGTGTGCTGCTGCATACCGCTGCAGAGGGCTAGAGAAGGCAAAAAACCTACATTTTACATGACTATTTTCGGGGAGGGTTGGCAGAGTTTTACTAACTGGGTTTTGGAGTTTATATAGGCAGTCGCTCCATGTAAAATACTGGGAAAAGACTAGGTAGATAATGATGGTAGGCGGAGTTTTAAAAAACTTATTTAGTGGCCGTCAAGTTATTGCTGTTTAACCAACACAGTTGTTTTAATGACTTTTGTTTACTCTTTCAATATAACTGATTAAATTCAATGATTTTAATTCCAAATAGAGGCGTTCGTGCCTTTTGCAGTTAAGCTGCCGCTTGGTTGTTATACTTCTGGTAGACGAAGTTAGTAATATGTTTTTCATGGTGTTATAAACAGATTCTTATCGTCTAGACTCTAGTTTAAGTATTACGTATATACTGACTTTTTTTCTACTTTTTGTGGTGTTTCGGCTTGTTTTAAAGTACCTAGAATAAAAAGAAAACACCGACTTCCGTAAGTATAGTTATTTTACACATTTTGGTGTTTTTGGAAGCCAGCTATTTTCTTTTTGTTTCTAAAAACTATTAGCAGATGACCCACATAGACGTGTAAGAAAAAATATGTATTTAATAGCTGTTGCCCGCGACTTCGTTCGCGTGAAAATATTGATGGGTCATGTGTGAGACTGCATCGTTGGTCAAGTTGTCGCAAGCGCTACTGAGCCAATCCTGGGTTCAATTTCCGGGACGGGCAAAGTGTTACTGTATTATTTGTGCCCGGTTGATGGAAATAAGCTAAATGTTCGAAGTGTGGGTGTAGAAGAAAAAAAAGAGTCATTTTTGTTGCTTTTGTTAACTTTTTTCCCTGGTTAATTTTGACCTCATTTTCATTATCAGCGACACCAAAAACCACGGAAAGGACACCCATGATGAAAAATAATTTAAAAAAATCGTCGCCGCCATTTTGGATTTTCATTTTGACCTTATCTGTATATAATAAAATCGTTGAGACCAAAAAATCTGTACATTGAAGATTAAAAAAAAAACCGACCAGGGTGACTTAAAATAAGTGACTGTACATATTAAAACCATTTTTAAAATTTTTGTTTGTTTGTTTGACCGCGCATCACGTTAAAAACTACTGGACGGATTTTGATGAAAACTTCACTAATCTATTTAAGTAAACTCAGAATAACATTTAGGCTAAAGAAATTATGGAAAATGTTGGAAAAAGGGTGTGAAAAGGCAAAGAAAGGCGGGTAAAGTTTGTATGAAAATAAATTTTTACATTGTTTTAGAATCATGAAACTCAGAGTAAATACTTATTATTAAAAATAAAGAAATACCGGTTTCAGCGTTTTTATAAAATTTTATACAGAGACGTTAAAAAGAGGGTTTTGTGTTTAAATAGTAGTTTATGCAACTGTGCATAATGCCTAATTATGTATAGTTGCATACACTACTTTATCTACCCAAATATCATAAGGGCTCTATGATGGGTTCAGGAACCATAGGGAAATGACCTGCATTGTTACTTGGCCCTTGATTTTTGTGCCAACAGGTTATTAGTTGCATTCGTCGCTGCATTTACGATATCTGGCGGAGTATTCATGTCAATTTCTGAGTCACTATCACTCATTTTCGACAGAAATAAAGACTTGTCTTGACTTGTCTTGTCTTGTTGTTGATTTGTCTACTCGTAACTGGATTACTGGAAATAAAAAGCTAACGAACAAATGACAGCTCGAAATGGCGGCGTTTCGGATATCTGTCATTTTTTTTTAATCATAGGCAAACGAACAAAGTCACTATTCTTGTGTCACTCGAGATCAAAAAACGTGCGATTTATAATTAAAATCATCCTGAATTGGGGTTTTTTTTTTTTTATCGATATCTGATTTAATGTAGGTGGTACTAGAATAGCACACTCACTTGAATTTGACACCTGTTCCAAATTTAAAACTCATAACGCAACTGTTTTCAGTTGCGTTATGAGTTCATTACAGTTCCGTTCATTTCTGCAGGTTGGTAATGCTGGTCATTGCATATGGTTTTTGAACGCATTAGAGAGGGTTTATGATATTTGGGTAGATAAATTAATTAACTTCATATACCTATAGAACAAAATCCAATGAAGCGTAAAACTTTAAAAGTTGCTGTAAATACTTCAAATTTAATACAGGTTAATATAAACTCTCAATTATCTTGAAATTTGATTTTTGACGTGAATACGCCCAAAATAGCGGAACTCAAGAAAATCGGCTTTCCTCGTTATAAGTAGTTGGTACGAGTAATACAGAGTGGAAACGGTAAACGGTAGCTGTAACTCTCCTTACTGGCCCGTAAGGAGAGCTACAGTTACACGAAAATGGTCTTAGAAGCAATCCAAAAGTTTTTCGCTAAATTTTGATCCCCATTCACAGATTTAATTAAAAAATAAAGTACAGTTAGCAAGAAAATTGCCATTTTACATAAAACAATTTTTTTGATGCCAATCGATCCTGTTTGTAATACTCAACGGTTAAGGAAGCTCCCCTTTCTGCCCCGTTAATCGTTTCCACCCTGTATTTACAAATAAAATCATACTGCGAAGAAAATGTGGACTATACGAATGTACATCAGACATAAAGCCGGAAAAGTTACAAATACAAACGAGTACAAATCCTACTATCTACAAACAAAAAATGCTTTGTCCTGAAGGACTGTCTGATGGATCAAGGCCAGCCTAAACCGCAGATTGTAGAAACCTGAAACTTGGAGGGTGTATTTTCTATACGACGTAGGCATACGATTAGAAAGGATTTTCTGAAATTATACCCCCCCTAAGGGGTGAAAAGAAGGGGGCAAAGTTTGTATGGGAAAATGTGATTCCTTGGTCCAATCTACTTTAAATTTGGCAATCAACAATATTAACAGAATTGATGGACGCGTTTCGTATTGCACGTAAATTCATTTCAACGCATATGTCCTAAGATACACACCGTTTTAAATAACTCCGCAGCAAAATAATGATCATGTACCGGGCGCGCATTTTCATTATGCGGAAGGATGTGTGTGATGTGCTCTTTGAAAGTTGTATTATAGGTGCTTACGACCCACTCTCTGTAACCCTCTCTTTCTCTTATGTGACGCAGACGAAGTTGCGCGGGTCAGCTAGTCTTCATTATTAGCGACTCTAAAAAGCCGTTGCGTTAACTTCCAACCATAAGCCCAGATAACAATTTAAAAAAAAACAAACATATGAATTGAGTAAGATTATATCTGGCCTTCAAAAGAGACCTCTGAGTTTGTTTCCACTGTTTCTTCTCAGAGTAGTCAGGTACGAAACACCGGCCTAATCTTGTTTAAAAAAAATACGTGTGAAAGTGTTTTTTATTAACCTACTTACAAAATAAACATCATTTATCATGAAATCGTATTGCACAACGGGCTGCTGTTCGCAACTCCACGTCAAAGCGCGTATTTTGCGTAGGGTGTCATAACATCGTAATAACTCTATTAATAATAGACAATTGTGTCTCAAATAAAGCTTATGAAGCATTTTTTAAAGACTTTTACTTCAATTCTTACTAGCATTTGTCAAAATATTTATTTATCTATTTGTATAGATATATTATGTACTTCGATTAGGTACACATATCTAAATATAACTTACTTTAAACAAAGAAATTACTAACTTTCAGTTTCAATCTGTAAATCTTTTATTGAAAAAGGAAAGAAAACAAAGATTTAATGATCACGAAATAAATGTATTATTGTTTGAAGCCGAGTTTCGCTCTGATTATAATTTTATGGACTTCGTAGAGGTCTGAAACTTTTTGAAACTTCGGACCTAGAAAAAGTAGCTATTGGCTGGTATAAAATGGACGTCCAAACCTACTTTAAATCTTTTTATTATGGAAAGCCGAGCACTAACCAGATTTTGAGAAATGCCGCTTTTCCATACAAACCTTTAATCCCTTATTAAAAAACATAATTTCATATTTCTTTCTTTTTTTCTATCTTTTTGTTAATAGCTATGAGTTATTATTTAATAGGTACGTAAGCTAATGAACTTGTTTCGCGATGGGGAGATAACTTGGAGGGTTATAAGTACAATAAGTACATAACAAGTACCTGTCTATAGTTCCGACTTCAAATGAATTGTTTTATTTATTTGTTATTTTGCCTTTTTCAGTCATTATTCGAACTAGTTGTCAAAAGAACTGTAATTCTATTTAAAACGACTACTAGAAATTAATTCGTATTTTAACGACTTTTATAAGTAGGTACATTGTGGTTTTTGGTAATTAATTATTTTTTACGAAATTAAGTCTGTTCGCTTACTACTTCATGACTTTATTACATCTAAAATTCATGCTTTAAATAACCATCATACTAATAATACAACTTACATGAACTTTTAAGGAAGTGTTTTTGAACAAATTTCAACAAAAATAAATATCGACGCATACAAAGCAGTAGCTTTGTATGCGTCGATAATCAGTAGATAAAAAAGAAGTTTTCAACCAAACAGTACTTACTACAAACTGCTTTTGTAGGAATGTTAGTAACAATACTTGCAACAAAAACGTACAAATTGGCTACGTTTGTACAGCAACGCCATCTAGTGGTAGCTGTTAGGTATCTAAGCAAAATGAGAGTGTTATGACATTCTACTTAAAGTTCTAGGATTTTAAGTAGTAGTACTTTTGCCAAATACTGATATTGTGGTAAAACACTTATCTTACGGTTTCGCCCGCATAGAGTTGGGAAACTGTCCCACAAGATTAAAAGAATAAAAGAATCCTAGGCGGTGATCCAAGTCGAAAGTTTAACAAACAGTCTTACCAAAGGCGTGCCTAGAGGTCAACAATACGGCAAGCCCATTTGTCTAGTAGCCTGTTCAGAAACCTTAAGGTTTTTTGATGCTAACATTATGAAGACTAGTAAGTTATAAGGGCAAGTCAAGTGTTTTGGCTTTTATGGTAGCAGCGCGGGCGGCGCGGCGGTGCGCCATCGCCACTGGACTTTCAACCAACCCGACCCCAAATATAGTTGTGAAAAGACTAAGCAGATGATTATGAATAGGCATTGGTATCTTCTAGATCAGAGGTTCTCAAACATTTTTTCCTGGTAGACCACTTTGAATTTGTTTTGGTGTCGGTGGACCCCTTGTAGCATTTTGTTTTCAAGCCCGTGAACTAAAAAAGAAAAGCAAGACATTTGCAATATATTTTTATCGCACTATCTGTTAGGATTGCATGAGGATCGTTGTTCCCAAGATATTTTTTTTGGCAAAAATCCGAAAATTGCAATCTTCTGGCTTCGAATTTTTTTTTTGATGACATAATAATTGGCTACATTGATCAAGCTAAGCCAACATTTTTGTTCTTTGGCATCGAACCCAGGTAAAATTTTGTGGACCCCCACTTACAGCTTGTGAACCCCCACATTTTCTTCAAGCCAATGTAGACCCCCGATGGGTCTCCCGTAGACCCTTGGGGGTCCACCTGGACCACTTTGGGAATCACTGTTCTAGATGATTTAGAAAATCTATTTTAGTCTCCACATAAACTAATCTCCTCGTTATTAAATGCGGTAGAAAGTAATACCATTAAAAATGAGGGAAAATCTGTAGCTACTCCTTATTGAAACTGTAACACCATTATTTATAAGAGGATTGAAGAATATGTGGGTCGTTTTGTAATGGAATGGAAAAACTCGGTCGCAGCCTCGCCGCACTGATTGCCTCGGGGTCCATACCCGGGGCATAACGCACTTAACCATCGCCTAGTTTGTACTAAATACATTATTAGCGTCAATAAAAAAAAATGCAGTGGAAAAACCCCATGCTAGGGTAAATACAACCTTAGCTTACTAGTTTTAGAGCTCAAATTACCCTAAACTCTGTTTTAAAAGCTTGTTTGATATAAAGCTTTGTCTATAAGCTATTTCCATCCTTGCTTATTATAAAACTAATAAGAGGAGCTTATTGGAACAGCTTAGACTTAAGCTTCAGACAATTTCATAAAAGAGAAAATAATTAATTTACTTCCTTTGAAACGTAATTTTTCTTTTTTATTAGTAAAACTGTAACTATTCTTACATAAAAAGTGGCATCATTATGATAGTCTATAGTTTTTATAAGTAGCGTGTAAGTTTTGCGATTTATTGACTTATTTCTTACTAGGAAGGAAACCTTTTTCTTGAGCTTATTAAGTGACACTGACAAGGTCACAGTCGAAGTTCTAATAAATATTTACTCGTAAGGAAATTCGTAAACAATCGTAACTTATAAAACAAAACCATTATTTGTAGAGTAAGTTAAGTTAGATTATTATATTGTGTACATGTTAGTTACCTTAGTTTAAGACTTTATCCAATGTTTTAAAAATAGTTTTTGTGAACCAACTATGCTTTTTTTTACAAAAAATTCGAGTACCAACTCGTATTCTGTTCATCATTTATATTTTTATATAGTATCAGAAGCGTTCAGTTGAAACGATAAACAAGTTTCGGTGTACAACAAGTTCTTAGTATTGGGATACAGATTATATACACAACTTACAGAACACAAGGCCGAAATTATCCAAGAAAGTACACAAATACTTAGTTGAGTCGCGGCCGAGTTCACGCGAAAATGAATGAAACCGAAAGTCAACGGCCCCAGCGATTTGTTCGGAACAACAGACTTAATAACTTGCCCCATTCATACCGACCTTCGTCTTCAGACGGAATTAGTCGATTATGTGTGAATGGCGCAACTCTATTTGTCTATATTTTTTATGACGGTGCGCTCCGTCACTACTTGTAGTATGGGAGCCATATTTTTTTCAATTTTGTGCAAGTTTTTTATTTTAATCAAAACACATAACTTTATAATGGGTTTCTTATTGGAAAATCCAAGTACTTATTTCAATATTTTCCTTTGTGGGTTTTAGTTTTGTTACAGATTTTAATTTTATATTCTTGGTGACAAGAATGTCTTTACAACTCTACCGTATTTTAGCTGTTACTAATTTTAACAATTAGTTTGTTTGGCCGTTTTCCGACAACTTAGTTAGATCTAGTACTAGTTAGTATAAGTTGTTTCTCAGGGACCTCAAGTTATTAAGCGGTATTACATAAGATCTACATTTTATATTTCAGCTACATCCGGTAAGACTGGAAGAAGACCCCAACATACTTAGGAAGAGGGTGGGTAGATGGTGATGACGATATAATACCCATATTTTGGGTTTTGGGGAGACCTTTGCCCAGACGTGGGATAAAGGCAAACAAAAGAAAGTTAACCAGTAGAAACAAACTTGAGAGTCAAAATCATGCATTTTATCTCTACGCCACGTGTCTGTTTGCCAATGTAAATGACCGGACATTTCGACATCTCCCCTTACCCTTTGATTATGCAAGTTTACGGCTGCAGTTCAAACGGGGCAGAACTCGGAACCGATCGATTCACAGCTGACCCCTTATGCGTTAGGCTATCGTGTCGTTTAGAGAATCAATAAAATTATTGGAAAGGAGCTAGGGAGGTCCTTGCCCTGCTAAGATAACAGCGTGTATATATATAAAAGTAATGAAAAAGTAACTGCCATAGACATGATGACAGAAAAACTGTTTCTGATATTTGAATAGTTATTTTCAAACAACTATGTTTTCATTGAAAAAGTCTGTTTGTCTTATTGACTTAGCTTTCAACTTCAATGTGTGTTTATTTCTATCATTAGTTCTCTTTATGTTATTGTAGAACCTATCAATACAATGAGACTATCAATTCTGTGTCAAAGTCAAGCTTTTTTTTGGGAACGGGTTTTTTACTGTAATTTAAATCAGTTGAATGTTGACAAAAATCTGGAAGCCTTGATTTTTCGGACTCTCATTGCTGTCCATCGTCACGTTTGTTGCTATAGGATCAATAAAACTAGCTAGTAAGTCAGCAATGGACGTCGAGAAAAATACTTAAAACTTGGTAGCTTTATTGAAATAATAGCGAAATAGCTGTCTGTACAGTTTCAGTCTATTTTTGATTGAAACTAAAATTTAAGACCAGGCCAGAAAAAACTTTTATTGAAAACGAAACTGAATCTAGGTTTCTAGGTGAGAGGTTTCCAACTATACCTACTTATCTGTATTTTCAGCACAGCTGCCTAGGGTAACCACATGCCTGCCACTAATGAGAAAACACAAGCATGTGTGGACAGCATTCGACGCGTGGACTAGAAATTGTATAAAATGTGGCTGAGCACATTTCCATCGTCAAGGGAATTTGCACAAGGAGGAACAAGGAAGACGCGGGGGCACCCCTTTCTCTGGGGGGTGCGGGCCGGCCGTCCGCCCTACATACGTACCTACGAGGGTTGCCTGTTTACAGCGAGCCGGGCACGCACGCCGCTCTCTGTTCTACAGAATCAGGGCTGCGAGCTGGACACCCAGGGCTGTCACGAGATACTTACATTTTCTTCATCGATTTTTTTTAAAGATGAAAGTTTTTGTTGCTCTTCTTTCGGATAGTCATTTTTCGACAATCAACCGGTCTTGTACAGATGAAAGAAAATTCTGACAGTCAACTGTTTCTGGTATTTGTGTTGTGTTTGAAAACTTCTGCGTAAGTAGATTATAACTATGAGATGAACTGCTTAATAGGCCCTTAATCGGATATAATATAGATGCTGAAAGTTTCAAGGCTAATCCGCCAAACTGTGCAAGGTAATGAAATCTTTGGTACGACTTCAAATGGTATTTGTGTTAAATGTTTGTTTCATAGATCCAAAATTAGTCTAGTAATGTGGTTAGGGGACTAAATGGATCTAATAAACTGAATATTGTAATCCAAAATTAATTTAAGACGTAAAATCGTAAACTTAAAACTAAAAATTCGCCAAGATTTCCTCGAACTCATCAAACAAAACCAACACAACTTTCTAAATAGAAGAAATCACGAAAAAGTTTAAAATCTTTTTTTTTAAATATTCAAATAGTCTTGAATAGTTCGAATTAACCCTAGCGGGCTAGTCGCCGTACTAGATGACGCAGGGTGGCCGAAGGGGCCGTGGGTGGTGCGGCGAGCGATTCGGGGGTCGTGCGGGGGGCGGGAGGGGGTCGCACCCCCCTCACCCCGCGCCCCCCGCTGGCCAGGACGCGGACGGTAACACGAGTGCGCCTATGCGAGGCATGTATCTTGGACGAGCAGATATAACAGAGAAGTAGCCCCCAGTACCAAGCTTCTAATCGAACGCTCGGCGGTATGCTCTACTTTACATTTGAAAATTGAAAGTGTTTTAAAGTTTTGTTTTAGGTGGTGTGTGTTAAGTTATGATGATAGAACAGTTTGGCGGGAATTGTTTCAACAATGACTGAGCAGTAATTTGGAAAATGTAACAGTTCAGCGTTTCGAGATCACTTGCAGCAGATGCTTAGATTCAACCTGGCTAATGCTGATTTGGTACATTTTCTGGCAGCCGTGTATTTTGAATTATCTTATACGACTAGGCTGTTTTGATTCCGTGATGAAGAACTCACTGTCTGGTCCTATCTATCGTGTAGCTTCTATCTTGGAATATCAAATAAATGTTTGCGGAGATCAATACCGATTGGCTGAATACTAGCTGTGTTACTATCTTATTTTTTCCGAAAGGACAGACAAGACAAGAGTATGACAAGAGTATCGCATGAACCAGCTTTAAACCAAAAAAGTGGTGATTGTGGGGGTAGATCTGTTCTTGAGTGGAGACTGCAAATCGGTAAACGGAGTTTTGGACTCCTCGGTAGAAGCTAAATTGAATTAGCCGAAGATCGAGTAGTAGAATGAAATGCCAGCAGCTGAGGGTCAGGTTCAACAATGGAGTGCTATTGTTGATGATGGGGATTGGGATGATTTTTGAAAATAAATAACCAACACCAATTCAGATAGAGGAATAATCCTCACATCCTAATTTTGCTCGTGTAATAATGTTGTACCCTTTAAGCGATTGCCATTGGCGGCCTAATTAGACAAACTTTAAATAAAACAATATAAAACAACTTAGTACACCATCATTTATTTTACCAAAACTGAATCGGGCCCAAAAATCAATAAAACTAATTAAATACCTAAGTAGAGCACCCTTCGTACCAGTCCTAGCTATTTTACATGTGCGCGGCCTATAGCTGCCGTCCTATCGGTAGGTACTGGCAGTCTCAATAGCATCACAGCGACTCAGAACGGAATATATTCCGTATTCTGTGTATTCCGTGTGGTCCGTGTTCCGTTTTGACCCGGTTTTCTCCGAACACGTTCGATTTTCAAAAGCTTTTTCTTTTTTTTTTGGCCAAACGCAGGTGATTAAAATGGACGGGTTGTCATTTCAGCGGTTTCATTTTCACTTGTAAAATGTTCGTCTCTGATTTTTGGTTGGTTTCCTTTGTAGGTCGCGTGTCAGGATTGATTTTGAAAAGTTTTGTTAGTAGCGGGGTTTAGCCCGTAGACAAGTACGTAGTTGTAAAAAAGTCCTATGAATAGTATTTAGTAGATTGCCCGTAATGTCAATTTCCATATCTTCAAATCCTGTTAAGTTCTATCCTGTTATATCTTAAACGTATTCACATTGCAAATAATGATCAATTTCAACTTGCAAATTAACACTTCCTTCCAAAACCGAAATATTATGACCTAATGAAACCAATTAGATAAGTAGGTACTTACCTGTCTACCTACCTGTGAAAAAAGAAAACTTTTCTGTTCCAAAATTAAAAGCTAACGGCCCACGAAACAAAAATAGAAAGAACCAAAATCAGTTGGAAAAGTAGACAATTTTAGAAACACGTAGGACAATTTATAAAAGGGTAGTACTGACGGACCGCATTTCTTCCCCCGGGGATTGGACGCTCCTCCGTTGATTTTTTATAAATATTAATACGGTCATTTCTACTTACCCCTTCTTTTGTTGATCGATAAATATATAATTAAGTACCTAATCAATCAATATTGTCATAAGCTTCTTGCTTGAATGAATTTAGATTGAAAACTTATTATGACACTGTCTTATTCACTAACAAGACAATGTCATAATTACTGTTCAATCTAAAAAACAATTGATACAGTTTATTATTACTATTAAATTTATTTTATTAAAATTGTATACACAGTAGCAAGCAGACAGTAACACAGTGAGACAGTATTGTTGTTCTGTATTGTATTTTACAATTGAGTGTGGTCACTACAACGTGAAAAAAAACTGTATACAATTCCAATAAGTTTAAGTAAGTAATCATTAATAGGCATAGTAGATAGTAGTAGATGCTACAAAGTGACTCGCAATGCGTAAATATTATAACAGTGTTGCAAAGTCAGCACTCGGCGTTGGACCGAGCATTGAAATTCCAATGGCACTTTTCTATAGTCATATACGTTTAGGCGTCGACGAGCGTTGGTGAAAAGAACATTAGTGTAGCAGTAATTTCAAAGAGATTTTTAGGAAATCTACGTATGTACGTATAATTTGCGTAAATAAATTACCGTTCGACTGACAAAAAATACTTTTACAATATCGTAAGAGTCGTAAAGGGTAGAAGAACGCTTTTTAATTCGGTTCAAATAGTAACCTGGTCAAATCAAATCAAATCATTTATTCTTTGCAAACATGGGTAAATAGGTACATCGGTGTTCTTTTCTAATAGAGTTCTCCACATTTTGCCGTCCCATAGGCATGCAAATAATTGGTTTATAATATAATTATGATTTAAAATAAGTGGCATGTCATTGAAATAGCATACAATAAAAAAAAATTGAAAATGTCAACATGGTTAAAAAAAAAAATAAAAAAATGTCAAAATGGCCAAAGCAATAATAAGAAAAAAAATAGTTAAATACCATCAATAATGTCAATCGGAAAATTTATATCAGCATGCCAATTAGAACAACAGTAAATTATGTCAATAAGAATAACAAAAGGTAGGGTAGGTATTTATAAAAATACTAGCTGACTCGCGCAACTTCGTCTGCGTAAATTGAGATTTAAACTATCCTATCTCTCAAGTTGGATCGAACTGCACATGGTGTGCGAATTTTATTATAATCGGTTAAGTGGTTTAGGAGTCCATTGAGGACAAACATTGTGACACGAGATTTATATATATTAAGATAAGTCAGTAACAGTAAGTGTGTATCGTAAGAGTAAGTACATAATTATATCAATCAGTCAGTGAATCATCATTTAGGAAGTCGTCAATTGAATAATAAGTTTTCATAATTAATAATTCGTTTAGGGACCTTTTGAATTTTAAGACAGTCAAGTTTTTAAAACATTAGGTATATTATATATGCGTGGGGCAACACCAAAAACAGTTTTTTGCATTAATGCGGTTTTACTCTTCACTTGACATAATTTATTGACGTATTGCGTCCGATTTGGGTTTTTTCTGACGTCTGATAAATTTTGGAATAGATGTGGATTACATTTCACAAATAATGCCGTCTCTAATATATACAAAGAAAGGAGAGTCAAAATGTTTAATGATTTAAAATAGGGCACACAGCTGGCGATTACATGAGCTAAACGCGAGTTTTAAAATTACTAAAAGTATATGATTCACTGCTATAAACAAGACCAGAAAAATATATGATATTCTTCAGGATATATGGTAGCATGATACTGTTTTGAAAATATAATACAACTAATTTGGCTCGATAAAAAGAAATCACGAACTTATCTCTAAAAGTATCTTTCAAACAATAAAATACATACTAATATGCATGCGATCATTCTGATTTTTTGGCAAATAATTCTACAAGCAATATATTAGCATGATACTGTTTTAGTTTTTTTATCCAATCAATAGTTTTTTTGTAAATCGATCGAAACCACTCATTTCGCGCTATTTGGCCCGCAGTGGCTGACGTAAGAACCACTTTGTAGTGCAAGCTGATTAGAACTTTAATCTAACAGCATTTCAAACGAAGTTTGAACCACCACAAATAGAGTTTCTAATTTAATTTAAAACCCTGACCCTGACCTGACTTGATTCTCCAAAATGGTTAAAAAAATCATACTATCAGTTAGGTATTATAATAGCAACATGTTAGACTTACACACATACACTTGTTAGTACCTAGATGTCTCATGCGGTCCAAAGTTTTTAAAACAAATTTAAGGAAAATAATTTGAAGTACCTACGTACTAGAACATCTACAGAATCGGGCAGCTCGGACCTACGTTTTACTCTTTCTTGGCATAATAGGAGAATCTTATTTCTAATCTCATCTCACTAATGTATTTAATACGCGAAAGTTGTGAGGATGTATTATGGAACGTTTTTTGTTACTTTTGCTCGGAATAAAGTTCATCTCATGGATAGCTTATAGATAGCTTATAGACAGCTTATATGCATAATAAGTATGTATTTACAAAAGAAAAAAAGTACATTGTGTAGTATATAAACTATCCACGACACAAGCTTTGCTTAGTGTGGCACTAGATGGCGCTGTGTGTTAATGTCCAGCGAATATTTATTTATTTATTTAATCTGGAGTCAATATTATAAATGGGGACGGGCAGACGAGTGGGACTGCAACATCAGCTGTATTCATAGAATTGTGTTATGGTTACTTACGTGGGATCCGAAAATCCGTCGCCAGCCTCTTTGAAAATTTTAAGAGCTTAAAACTATTTTGAGTTAAGATATAGTTGGTAGTTACCAAAGATTTTATTTTTAATTTTGCAGCATTTTTGTGGGGACGTGGTGTTTTTTCTTTGGTTGAACATTATGCTTAAGAGTTACTTAAAAGTTTTTTAAAATTAGAAATACCCTACGGTTTTCACATAACAACACCCCAAGGGAAGTTTTGAAAAATATATTATAATAATAATAATAATAATAATAATAGTTTATTAGTACATAACAAGAAACAAAAACAATACATAGCGATGGAAACAGTGGGTTGTACTATCAATTTTAAAATAATGGTCAGCTTTCCAGGCTCCTAAACTAAGTACGCAGACCTGTATCTTAGGAGTCGGAGATTTTGCGGCTTCAATTTATATAATACAACCGTGACTTTTCTGTTTGTTTACAGTATCTTTTTTTTTTTTTTTTAACACAGCAGATTATGAAAAATATTGTGATTGTGTATCTAGGGGTGTGTAAATGAGCGTGGTGTGTGTGTGGTGAGGGTGTGTATGTGAAATCAAAGTATTTAAAAACTGTCTTTCAATGAAAGTTTGTTATGTTATGATTCTATAGCCAATATATTTTCTGTCTCATCATAAGATAAGGATAAGAGCCATTTTCGTAATTTATTTTTAATTTCATATAAGTTAAATCTACACAATGGAATAATAAAATATAATATTGTTCCATACAACTACTTATCTCTGTTACCCGGTTGTCGATAGTCAAACTCTACTTATGCATTACTCAAGGTGATTTCTTCTTCTTGTAAATAAATTGAGTTAAAAGGCACACCTTTTTTTTCCTACTATCTGTACATTTTAACACAATTTATACTGGTGACGAATCGTGAGTTCAATCCAAGGGTTTGTCTCCACGTTGCGGGCCTGTTCGAAAGAGATACCGCGGCCCCGGAACATAAAGGGCGAGGAAGGAACATGCATGGGTTTTAGTCAGTAAAAGTCTGACACTCCCTCCCGCTCCGCCCAGAGTGGGAGAAGTCATTTGATGATTTCCCATCCTAACAAAAAAAAAAAAGGGTTTGTCTCCACCGATCACAATATCAGATCACGTTAGCCACGGATCACGGCCAAGTAAAAAAATACATTTGTTTTATAATGGTGAAGAGTCAAGACTTCTAGTATGAAAAAAGTTTTTGGTGACCAATCAAAACAGTGAAGAAGGATAACTCGTTTCTTCAATGTATTCAGAAAACATCACAACTTTTGGTAACTGGTCCTTACAAAATGGTAAGTTGAGTTTGACAAGTCAACAACTTCTAATTTCAAACTCAAAACCGGGAGTTAGTATACCTAGTATTATCCCACTTCTGATATCTTGTTTGAACAAAAGCAAAGAGTAGCACAATTAACATTATCCACTCAGCAAGGTGGTAGCGGCGAGCGGGTTGACAATGCACCCCATGCACCCCCATCGTCCTACTGCATTGCATTCAATGAACTTGCACCATTCCAACTTTTCAACCCCTCCTCCCCAAAAGAGAGGGGAGAACTGTTTGAAGGTCACGTTCTCGTAAACTTTCGCTTTCACCACATTCATGGATTTTATAGGAAAGTACGTACATGTGCAACGTACTTTCGGGAAACATCGTGGACAAGTTACAGACTTACAGCGGGTTTTGTCGGTCAGAGAGTAACTTTACCTAGGTCCATGTTCACCGAAAATGTAACGGTTTGATTATCTAAAACAGCAGTTCAAGAGATATACATAAACGTGTTATAAACAGCTGTTTTTAGATAATCAGACCGTCATCTTTTCGGTGAACATGGACCTTAGTCTTTTGTTAAAAAGCTGTTAAGTTTAGGAAACATGAAGTTTGTTTAATATTATTTAAAGCAGAAATGTGCCCGTTTTCACAAACACTTGGTGGGAACCTCGATAAAAGCTTGCCACGATAAAAGTTGACGAACCAAACGGCTGCCTTTTTAACCCGACGCAAAAACGACGAGGTGTAATAAGTTTGACGTGCCCGTTTGTGTGTGTGTCTGTCTGTGTCATCGTAGCTCTCGAATGGATCAACCCATCATATTTTTTTTTGTTTGAAAGGTGAATTATTTGGGAGTTCATCATCATGATCATCATCATCATCAGCCTATAATGTTCCCACTGCTGGGACACGGCCTCCTCTCAATGAGAGGGAATGGGCTATAATCTACCACGCCGGCCCAGTGCATTGTTTTGGGAGTTCTTAGCTATGCTTAATAAAAATAAAAATGGTAAATTACATTTTTTTTCACTAGTTTTAGTGAAAAAAAATGTTAATGTTCTTGTTAAATTATGTCCCTGCGTGTGTCGGATGTTTTAATTTTTTTTATTTAATGTATTTTGTATCAATATCTATTTGATTAGCGTTACTTTAAGACCAAACAGAATGCTATCTAACACCAGACAAGACAAGTGAGAGAGACAGAGAACTTCCATCATCGTTCTTTCTCAATGCTGCATCCGGCAGCCTCAATCTTCAATTCCTGATTGAAGGATAAAGTGTTTTTGCATAGACCAGATTAATTTATACTGAATAATTGAGGGACAAAACATGTTTCTTCGAGATGCGGCCTCTTAATTTACGATTCTGGATTGAGACGCATACTAAAGATCTACGTAGGTATATAATAAGTAATAAATATATAATAACTAATTTAATGCCCTCTTTTTCAGAGGAGGGCACGGATCATTATAGGCTGATGATGATGATGATGAATTTTTATGACAAGTAAATATAATTTGTTTTATATTGAAGTGAACGCATGAAAATTACTTGATATTTACTTTACTCACGGCGTTCTTTTTTTAAACTCACGATGACTGTGTGAGTATTTAGAAAAATGACACCGTTCTTAATAATACTTGTTTTTATTTTATTAGATTACCGGCGTAAAAAGAACTCTAATTCTGTATTTTGTTTAGCAAACTAGCTGCCGCCCGCGACTTCTTTCGCGTGGAAATGTTGGAGTTTTTCAAGGATACAAAGTAGCCTTTATGTCCTTCACCAGGATAGAATTTATCTCCTTGCATAATTTCATAATTCAGATCAGCCGCTTAGTCGCTTAGAGGTTACAAATATTAAAATACTTGCTTGCTGCATGAAGTATGGCCCCTCTTTGTTGGTGAATCATTTGGATTAGATGAGGTTATGACAGTATGTGGGTTCCTGATACAACTTTTTGTCAAGTTATTGAAATACAAGTTTTGTTGTAAGATTTTTACTTTAAACACTTCCACGACCCTCGTACTATTCAATCCATCAATCAGCACAATGTTTGATTGTGTGATGTTGAGTATTCAACCCAAAAAAAGATTCCCAGGAATAACTTTTGCGTAGAGTTACTTAGTTTGATGTCCAGAATGCTTGGTTGACGGCTTCGTGATGCGGTTGTTTGCACACCCTGTATGGCTCATACATTAGAAAAACACAATACTTTAGAAATTGTGTATAAAATAAATACGATCATAAAGCTACTACTAGATAATTATGTGGCCCTCGGTCAATTTTTCCTTTATAATTATTTCAAAATTTTAGGTCACACCAGTTAAGGCGATTACATGAGCTAAACGCGAGTTTTATAATTACTAAAAGTATATGATTCACTGCTATAAACAAGACCAGCAAAATATATGATATTCTTTAGGATATATGCTAGCATGATACTGTTTTGGAAACATAATACAATTAATTTGGCTTGATAAAAAGAAATCACGAACTTACCTCTAAAAATATCTTTCAAACAATAAAAAACATACTAATATGCATGCGATCATTCTGATTTTTTTGGAAAATAATTCTACAAGCAATATATTAGCATGATACTGTTTTAGTTTTTTAATCCAATCGATAGTTTTTTGTAAATCGATCAAAACCACTCATTTCGCGCTATTTGGCCCGCAGTGGCTGACGTAACAACCACTTTGTAGTGCAAGCTGATTAGAACTTTATTCTAACAGCATTTCAAACGAAATTTGAACCACCACAAATAGAGTTGCTAATTGAGCTCGTCTAAGCGCCTTAAAGACGAGTATCGAAATCAAAATGTAAACGACAATTGATTAATATCATATGATATGAATCATTATTGTCGCTTTACTTGGGCAATCATTATTATTATTGATTGCCCAAGTAGCAAAAAATGGCCCTGTAATTATCCTACAGGAGCACGTATTTTAAAGTCCTATAGAAATCCTATAGACGTTTATAGAACCGCATTCGGGTGCAATTTATAGGACTATTGCGCCCTATAGTCGATCCAATAAACAACTATTGGAACGCTTTAGTAATGGCACCGCAATGACAACATTGCGGTGCCATTAATAAAGCATTTGTTTTACATGTTTTAGTGACGTGCTGGTCTTAAGAGGCCTGCGGAGCATGCGAATTTCATACAAACGTAATACCAAAATAGTTTGTAAATCAAACATATTCCTAAGGTAATGTGTATTTATGTGTGTATATTTCGATTGGATTACAGAATATATAGGTTCCCAAACACATATTTTGAATTTACACTGATTTAAACAAAAGTTATGAGAAAAATAAATTTTCTATGGAACCTCATATCTCGTCGTCATATCATTATCCTTTCAAAATATTTATTTAGGAACATAGACATTCTGTAATCCAATCGAAATATACAAACACAACCTCAAGAACGTTTGTATGAAAAACGCATGCTCTACCGGCCCCTTTAGAAAAAAATACAATGTTTTCAAAGTGATCCACATTATTACATATTATTAGCCTAACAAAGGTAACTTTGTCTTTTGTTTATAGAATGCACTTGCGAAATTAATTTTATTGATAAAGTGTTCGATGATAGTAAATATTTATCTTCATGCCCTTTCAAAACTTAACGTGTTTAATATTTGTTTGTTTGATAATAACCAACAAATAATAATATCGCTATAGGATCCAAATCACTTGTCTAATTATTGCATTATCAAAACTTTTATAAAACAATTTAGTCAAAGTTAAGACTATTTATAGAATATAACTACTCGCCACCATTTTAAGTTTTAGGGTTCCTTTTAGAAAAAAACAACAATCAAAAACCTTGTATGCCAATACATGTAAGATAATGTTTTTAAGCAAAGCTAATACTTTCAGAGTAGTGTCGGTTAGTTTGAAACAATTTAACATTCCTCTTTATAATTTATTTCGACATAAATCAAGGCAGAGACGAGTACAGTGTACGGATGTGATCAGTATTATATTACGTCATTATCAGTAACTTTCAAGTTTTTATTATTATTACGAGATCGGAATAGCCCACTGCTGATAGCTCACTATCTTACATTCTCCCGCAATTCATTTTTTTAATGTCAGCATCATTATAAACTAATTCTGGATTGTAACAACTATCAGAAGAATTATCTTCGCAGTCTCCTAGGTCTATTTTGATTTCACATTGTACGGAACCATCACAAATTTCCCCAGACTCACTTTTATTCAAGAAGAATGTCGTGCGGTACTCTGATCCCGATTTTATTTCAAGGTACTTTTTGGAAACTCTTTTTCGACAACTGCCACTACGCTTAAATCCTTTCCATTTGTTTTAATCCATTTTTATTTGTCTTGCTTTCATTAAAAAACAAAATGGCTGATTACTCTAGTTATCTAGTAAAAGCAAATGTAGGACACATATAAATAGAATCTTACCTATAAAAATCGGAGGGCATGCTAGTTTGGTGCTAACTATCCATTAAAAGTCACGAATAAGACAAATCAATCCTTTAATATCCTTGACCTATAGCAGCTATATCTAAGACGTTTTAAGAAGTGCATGTCTTATAATAGAATAAAAAAATACGTTAACAAGAGCAAATAATCATATTAAATACGTTTATGGGATCAAAAGCGAACCATTGCTAATTAGTTTTATGAGTTGCGCTTATTACTTGTACTTAGTCTACTACAAGCTCTAGTAAGAATCTTATAAAGTAATCCTGTTAACGTTTAAAAAATAGTTATAGGATGGTATACAGGGTGTCTCATTCAAATCGGTCAGTATGGGAAAGTCTGAAACTATAAGAAATACGAAGATCTGTTCTGAGGAACTATGTCATCGATTTTAATAACAAGAAAAACTGCATTCATACATTTAAAAAAAACATCTGTACCTACTCCGTTCGGGAATCGAACCCAGCTATTTTGAAAAAAAAACCTACACTATTTCTATTTAGATATCGATTGTGTAGGTCTTAAGCAGTAAATGTCTGTATGAAACATGATGTCAGAAATGAATAAAATGCATTGTTTCTACATACTTTAATTTATTTTAGTAGGTGCTTGAACTTTTTTCAAAATAACCAGGTTCGATTCCTGAACGGAGTACAGATGTTTTTTTAAAATGTATGAATGCAGTTTTTCTTGTTATTAAAATCGATGACATAGTTCCTCAAAACAGATCTTCGTATGTCTTATAGTTTCAGACTTTCCCATACTGACCGATTTGAATGAGACACCCTGTATATGTACTTGCAGCGCAAATCATTTTGTAAGACGCTGTAGTAAGATCACTGATCTTAGTCAAAGCGTCTATTAGATTCTTATAATACGTTTTCTTATAAGTCGGTAATTAACCTTTTGAATGTCTTAATTAGAGACACAATAGTAAGACAATGGTGCCGATTCTCTTGTCACAAATTTCTCTAAACTAGACTAAAAATCACTAAAATTTAGTTTATTCCTGTCAAACGACGTTTCCTATTCTGAAATTGATTAAAATGACATAACTTAAATCAATTATAGTTTGACAGCACTAAGTTATTCAATTTAGTGAAAATGGCAATTTCGCCATTCTGAAATTGACGTTTTTCACCTAAAACTTTGATTGTCAAACTAAATCAGACTATTTTTAATCGAGACTAAAAAGGTGTGGAATAAACTTAGTTGTCATGAACTAAAATTTACAAAGCAGATTTCTCTCGTTTTTCTTGAAAGTTTGGATGTGTTTGAGTTCAGAATGGAAGCTTATGTGATTGCAGCAGTTGTCGATTCGGCAGAAAGGTAAATTTAGTGTTATTTTATTATGATACAATACGAAATGCATTCATGAAAACTTACAAGGGAAATCCGCCGATAAGACGACCCACTGACCAGGATTTGCGTACTAAACATCTAATGCACATGCTACATTACATACACTTCTCATAATCAAAGCCCCTTCCAGGTTTTGTGTAATAACTAATAAGAAATAACTATGTTTTAGAAACTATCAAGAGAGGATTCAATTGGAAAGATAAGAGCAATCCAACGCATTCCAAATGGCAGAGAAGAAATTCAATAAAAAGACACCTAGATCGGGGGCACTTTATTTGGTGGATAAGCTGAATCCTCGTTTGGATGAAGGATTTATCCCCAAACACCTAAAGGTTAGAACGGTTTTGTGTCCTATATGTTATATGTATGCAGTATTCACTTGCTAAAACAAGTTAATTACTGCATACATACAAGGAACATTCCAGGAACTGTAATTCAGTAAGAATTACATTTCCTGGATTTTGTTTTTGTCATAGTGACTTTTACTACGTGATACATTACACCAAGGCATTACTTATTAAAGAAATAAGTTAGTAAATAGTAAATACCTGAGGAAAGATCTCAGTGGCTTCTTGGTAGGTCACTTGTAAACTTTATACCTATTGGGTATATCTATTAACTAAGTACATATAAAGTTTTATTTATTTTAGGAACGGATACCCACTATACAGTCATGGCTCATGATTCCCATGGTGGTGCCAAGTACGGAAGGGGATGCTTCATATATTGAGTGCCACTCAAGGGCAAGAAATGTGTAATAGGCGCCTAGTGATCAGAACCAGAAAATGCTATAAAAATTATTCTGGCATGTTGCACCCTGTACAATTGGAAAAATTTGATTGTAAGTGTTTGATTTGATTTTTAAGTAATTCTGTTTTATTTGTTTTCAAAATAAGAAATCTAATTAAGTGTATCTTTGCAGATGAAGAAGATTTTAATGTCACCGAGCATAGCGAGCAGAGTGCTATTGCGGAGGATACCTGCACAGATTTCCTTGCTGATGCGTGGAAAATTCAGCAATCACTTGTCAATTCTTTTAATTAAATGAAACATTTTATTTCTTTAATGTTAAAATATTTATTTTCTCCTTAAACCTTAATCAATCAATCAATCAATCAAAGCATTTATTTCAAGTAGGCCAGTTACAGGCGCTTTTGAATTGTCGAAACAAAGATAATAATTAAATGTAGCTACAGTCCCAGTCACAAGACATAAAAACTGTGAAAGTACTGTAGTTGCCCATTCCCTAGCGTAGATCTCTATGGAGAAGAACGGGCAAGAAACTCCATGGACACTCTTTTAAATCATAATGTTGTTACAAAATCTTGGTTACATCATTCCTGTTGAGATGGTGCATTATGTGAGAACAATGTAGCAAGATGTGCACGATAAAAGTCCGCCTTTGTACATTAAGTGCATAAAGTTTAAATAAATAAATAAAAGTGTCCATAGGTAAAACTAACAAAAACAATTCAAAAATAAAATTATTAATTAAAAAATAAAAACAAAAGCCGTGGCAACCAAGAGCTGACCAGTCCCAACCGACAGCGCCCGTTCACGAACATGACGCATGTATCAGCACCATTCAACTCAACCATTTTGAAGGGAACTAAATGACCCGACACACGCGCCACCATCAGCGGGACATTTGAGTGAGCATGACATACTCTTAACCGCCAGGGCACATTCAAGTCAAAAAATAAAAACGAAGGTTTCCAGCGAATGATAGCATTCTAGTACATGGCACTCACACAATATGGGATATGAGGTTATATAATACTAAAGATATTGAATTTATACAATGCAAAGATAGTTGTACAATCTTGAGAAGCTCCAACAATACCATTACCATTAACAAAAAAGAGTAGCGATTATGAATCACAAAATTGAAACCGCATATTTAATACATGTTTCTGGATAACATGCGTTGAATGTCATTGGGATCTGCCCCTGCTGGTCCTCCACTAGTAGCCCTGATGGAATCCCTCGCCTTTCTTGCCTTTGTTTTCAATTTTGTCACCCACACACTCCAAATCTGTTGAAATTAAATTAGTTTAGAACACATGAAAATTATGCATGTTCTTATCCAATCCTGTATAACATTTCATCTTACTGAAACAACTTACATTGTTGCCACTGCTCTCAATACTCAATACGTTTATTGCATTCCACAATACTTTGGGATCAGCTTGATTTTCTTCTTGTTTTACCTTTTAGAGTATATACTAGTATAGTGTACACAAGTATACGTTACTTTACTACTACTCGTAAACGAATCGAACATCAAAGAGTATTTATTTGTTAATTAATTATGTTAACCGACCAACAAAATAATAATATTATTGACGTGTGACATCTGACATGACAATCAAAACAAAGATAGGGCTTTCCTTCCAAACGCCGACGAAAATAACGGTTATTTTCAACTACAAAACCGAACATATTTTTTTATGTTAATATTTTTATTTATTAATAAGCTAAAATTAGACTGAAATAAATAATAGGACAAATCATGCTACCTCATAGATTTTTAAACACGGCAGTTTTGTCGATTATGATAAAATCATAGGTTTTAATCATATTGAAAACCGAAAAAAAAACACAAAAATATAAACAAAAAAAACTAAAAAATGATAAAACTTAAAAATGGATCAAAATAAGTGTAATAATAATGATTAATAATTTCAAATGTTTGCATGCCGATTGGTAAAATGTGGCTGAGCTAAATGTAATCTTAAGAACTATTATGTATTACCCATGTTTGCAAAATAAAATTCTATTCTATTCTATTCTATTCTAAAAGTTTCGCCAAAATTTTAAGTCATTTCCGATTTCCAACCCTAGCAGGATTACTATGGTCACAGATAATAAAAACTGAAAAATAAATATTTAACAACAATAATGTTTTACGCACTTATAATACTCCCTGTATTTCATTAATGATTATTGATAAACAATTTTAAATAATTGTTTGATTTCACTAGGGTTTTTTTTTGCAATTCGTATCATTTCGTTCACTTTCATTCAGTTTTTATTTTAATCTCCGACAAATCTTAGTCTATGGTCTATTCAATTTAGCAATTGTCAAACTCGATTTTAATTGTGTCAAATCTAAAACTAAAATTAGAGAATTTTGTTTTCAGAATAACTTACCGAAACCAACTAACTAAAATTAAGAAATTTTAGTTTTAGTTTAAGTTAGTTCGGTGTACAAGAGAATCGGCACCAATAGCTTAAGTCGAACTGTGTAACTTAAGACATTCTAGAAGTTAAAGGAGAATTTTGCTACTTAGGGGTGTATGTTAATTAGTAATATCAGTTCTAGTATAGCGATTAAAGAAAAATGTTTTATTCAGCAACTCAACTACAAAGTTAATGGTATACTAGCTTATGCTAATAACAGCCGCTCGGGTCGATCTATAGGTTAAGCCGTGCTAACCTAGGTTGGTCTGTGGATGGGTGACCACCCATTACATTCCGGGTTTCCTCCGTGTCTCGGAAAGCACGTCAAGACGTTGGTCCTGGCTGACATTTGTAGATCTTTGACAGTCGTTACAGGTAGTCAGTGGCCCAAAAAGTCCGACAACCAGTTTTACCAAGAATATCGTATTACCCAGTACTAACTGGGTTGTAAAAGTCAGATATGCAGTCGATCCATGTAAAATACAGGTATTCAGCTGCATACGGTTAGACTGGAAGTTATCTGGATACTAAATTTCATTAATTTCTGTTAAGCCGTTTAAGCAAGAAAGAGTTACAAACAAACTTTCGATTAGCAATCCGTTTCCCGGAAGATACGCACCATTATGAATTTATAAAACTTGCATTCGACACCGAATTGCAAAAGTACCTCTCATGTGTTTACCGACAAATGAAATTATAAAACTTGCATTCGACACCGAATTGCAAAAGTACCTATCATGAGTTTACCGATAAAGTGTTGAATGGAGAGTCGTGTCGTCATCAAAAGAGAGCGACCCAAGGGCAACTAATAAGTGGGGCAATGTGGATATCACTAGTCTTTTTTCGCCCCTTTATACCCTTTGTTAAGGGCGATCGTGAAACTTAACAAAATATTCTTTTACTTAAGTACCTATTTTGAGTTTTCGTTTCAAGAATATTTTAATAGTTGTAATAACTTTTTGTTTGATTATTTTTTTTTCCTTTCGGATAAAAAAATCCATGCCACTAATAACGGGATCTAGTAAGTATGTCATTTGTCGGTTTTTGGCTACGTACTTAAGTACATAGAAACAATGTGAAATAACATTGTTAGTATTTCAGGTCTCATCAATTGAAAATCAGACCTTATACCATTTGAAACTAAAGTGAGTCAATTACTTAAGTAATTATGTTTAGTGTTCAAAAGTTGAGTAAGTTTATATGACAGTAATAAAGTAGTAATAGTTCTATTAAATTATTTTCATTAGCAGTAAAGGAGTGATCGCGTCAGTCGCGAACTGATCCAAATATGTTCTACAAGGATCTGAACGACTTCTTACAACATATCGAAGTATGACAGTCTATTAAACCTATCGTCATTGTTTAACGTGCAAAAATTTAAATAAATATAAAAGTTTATAAATAAATAAAAAGTTATCGGGCACATCGGAGCAGCTCGTAAAGAGTCATAACGAGCGGCCGCAATAAACAGCGTAGGTACGAGCGTCGGGCCGGCGTCGGGTGTACGTTCCGAAAGGCAAATCTGTAAATTCAATTAAGGTTCGAGCATTTTTCGGACACAGGCGTCCGGAGCGAGCCACGCAGCCCTTCCGCCGCGGGCACTCGCCCCCGCATTGGAAAATTTTCTCTCGAAAATTGAAGATATTTCGTGCCTTCTCCCTGGGGGCGACTCGTTCCTCGACACTTATGGTCGGCGTCCTCCGGGTGTGCAGGAGGCTTTTTACATAAAGTCCACACGTATAGGTATCGATCGTGGGCGGCCGGACAGGGAGTACGCAGATGACGGCCCCCAGCGGCTCCCTAACCCCCGTCCCCCTTTCATTATGTAAGTGCGTACCTAACGCGTGCTCGCGCGGACCTGATTAGGGGGCCTCTTTTTTAACTGACCCCCTCACTTGGTGCGATTAAACTTAATTTGAGAGTGTCCTGCGAGAGGCGATTAAGTTTCACTAACAACTAAGCCTTGAAATATTGTTCGCAATTTGTTACGCTACGCCAAATGCGACAATGGGCCGTCCGCCTACATATATTATTGTCTTATCGTCCGATACTGTTCTTTAAGGAGACTTTAGTTTTAAATTCGAGTTAAGTAAAGCACTGGTTTTCTTTCACAGCCTTATTAGATGCGAATCAATGCTTTAAAAAAACAAAATTCACTTCAGCACACCGCATCAATGGAGTGTTTGAGTTTTAAGAAAGTAAATGATTTTCCTTGAGTATTTTAAAATAAATCGTCCAACCCGTTCTATTGTCGTTCAATTTACCTGGCATCACGCGGTACTGATCCGTGCCATATCGTCCGAACTCCCAACAGAGCATAATTTCCACTGGACGAATCTTAAAAGAGCCCAAAACTTCTCGGAAAAGATGAAAAGGGGTATGTCTACATTAAGTATTCGAAAAGTGGAATTGTACAAGAAAAGCAAAGTCTTGTTTTAAACGAGGACGGGGTCCTATATAGAACTTTTCCAATGATCGGACAGCGAAGAATTTTTCAATATAGATGTTTGGCGCATCTTCTATCATTTATATTTTAGTATTCCGTAAGGGAGATCCATGGAGCTGTTTTCGTTCATTTTCTTTTCTATTAAAAATTCGTGGAACAGTTTAATAATAATGAATTAGGTCGTGAGGAGGCTCGCTTAACAGCTGGATCAAGGATCGCTTGATTCAGAAAGCGGTACTGTTTGGCACGGCTCGTATTGTTAGGAGGTTCCTCTCTCTGGAGCCCTGACCGCCCGGTGCGGTGGCTTGCTCACTGTTCCCGATACCGGTGGGCTACAATATTTGTATCATTTTTTTTTTGTAGAAGAATAAACAAAAGCATAAACAGGTGTTGGAGCAGCTATGGCCGTAAAACGATGAAGTAGTCAATTCACGAGCTAGTCTTTGGAAAAAAATACACTTACAAAAACAAATACTCGTACTAATTAGCTGCAGATGAATGAGCCTTTATTAGTCAAATTGTTTCAATGATCATAATTAAGATAGGTACAAAATTAATAATAATAAAATATGTCACATAAAATTCGGTTAGACTGGAAGCCAACCCCAACATAGTTTGGAAATAGCTAATCAGATGATGATGATATAACAGCACAAGAGAATCATAAAAAAAATACTCACTGAAGCAAGAATTAAATATTGATGAATGATAATTCTCAAATCACAAGACTTGCTATTATTATTGTGAGATTTTGGATAACTGACTTGATAGGAAATAGTTATTATTGTTGTTATTGAGGTTTTTTAGGATGTTTTTCCTACTAGCAGCAATGGAGTCTACATTTGTGTTCGGTTGATAGACACATCCCTACTTACATGAGACTACTATCAGAGTGCAGTCGAACAAGCTATTTGGTTTACATTTTACAATGAGATTTTAGGTTCAAATGTAAACCAAATAGTTTGTTCGACACCCCAGCCGAAAACCCTCGGGGAGTGCAGACGTATTGTAATATTAATAAAGTTAGTTTGTTTTTCATAAAATTAACCACATTTTTTTATTTTTATTATTTAAATATAATAAAAATAAAAAAATATATATTTAATTTGATTATGTAATTTGAAATTGTAATTGTAATTTAAATTTAAATTTTTTTAATGTACTTAATGTGTGTTTTTGTTTTTTTATATTCTGTATGGACTATGTCTGGAATAAATATATTATTATTATATTAATAATGCAAAACAGCAAACAGTTACATAAAAAAATATACCCAAAAGTCAACTCCATTCCTTTCGCTGTGTCGGCCATCGCCCAAACTCGGTGCCTGTATACTATAAAAAGTATAGTTGGTGTTCGTGGATTTGGCCAAATTAAACATCTTTCACTTGGTATTACTGTTGCGTACCCTTCGATAAGCCTTCAGGCACAAATTCTGACAATCAATAAAGGATAGAACTTTAAAAACAAAATTCTTTACAGCCTAGTTTCCACCATCAATAAATGGCAAATCAATTTAGTCTGTGAATTAAAGTATTGGAAAATAATGGACACGTATTTTTTGTTTCGAAAATTAATGAATATTGACAAAGATAAAACACATCAAAACTCGGGAGTGGGGGGCTCGTGACGTCAGAACTCGCTTAAAATTATACCATGGCGTGACGTATTGAGAATTTCAAAAGCATCGGATCTTCGTCAATTTTGGTTTACGTAACAAAAGAAATAACACGGGTCAAATATTTTTTTGGTAGTCACCCTAAAATCGCGCAGATCAGGTATATATGTCACCGTAAAATTGTCAAATACGTTATATTGTAATATCTCTAGCGATATTGTAAAGTCTCGAAATATTGTCAAATGAACATACTGCTTACAACAAAACGCATTATTTTTCGTGAAATGCATGCGATGGTAGTCAACTTACGCGGTGTGGAGGGAAGGAGGGGTCCCCCTTGCCCAGTGGCACAACTCTCATGAAAAGATAATGCACCATTCCTGAGAAATACCGATTAATATAACGATTAATTAATACAACCTTTTTTTTTTTTTTTTAAGGATGGGAAATCATCAAATGACCCCCCCCACTCTGGGCGGAGCGGGAGGGAGTGTCAGACTCTTACTGACTAAAAACCATCCATGTTCCTTCCTCGCCTTTTACGTTCCGGGGCCGCGGTATCTCTTTCGAACAGGCCCGCAACCCCGGCAGGCTTCGGCCCTTGCGGGCCCCTCTCCTTTCGCTGACATCTCTTTGAGGCGCGCGTGGAACACGAACGCGCCGTCGACACGGCCTGTCGTCGTCGTTAGACGGCCGGACGGCTAGCTAGCCCATAGCCAGCCGTCCACAGGCCCGCATCTACGGTGGCCGGTAGCCACCACGTGGCCCCCGACGCCCGTTGCGTCTCCCGCGGCGGCCGGGAAGAGAGGATCTCTCCCTCTCTCGTTCCGCCACCTCCTTCGCTAGCATGACTGCTTCGCAGAAGGAGGCGACGGCTTCCCATTCCGTCTCGCTCCGGACCATGGATTGAACCAGGGCCGGACGCGAGAGGTCGCCGCCGCCGATCGCCGCCACGAGGACACAGCGGAGCTCCGCCCACGCAGGGCAGACTTCCACCGTGTGCTCCACCGTGTCCTCCGGTCGATCCTCGCAGTGGAGACACCCGGGCGATTCCTCCCGCCCGATTCGGTGCAGGTACCTCCCGAAACATCCGTGTCCGGTGAGGACCTGCGTCAGGCGGAAGGTGAGGACGCCGTGGCGCCTCTCCAGCCACTCCTCAAAGAGGGGACTTACCGCCACTATCGTGGCGTGCCCTGCACGGGGTTGCGACAGTCGCTCTCTCCATGTCGCCATGAGATCGCGCCGGAGGTCAGTCCGCTGAGCGGCAATTTGCCGCGGCAGCGGAGTTTCCCCCCGGCGTAGTACTACCTCCGCGCGCCACTCATGCAGGCGCGCGAGGACTATCGCCTCCAGATCCCACGGCGGCAATCCGGCAAGCAGGCCCGCCGCCTCGCGAGAGAAATTAATACAACCTTAAAACACTTTATATTCCCCCTAAAAAGCGTAGCAGACGGAGCCAAAAAGCCTTTAAAGGAACCTAACTAACCTAACGGGGGGGTGCCCCAAGTCCCGATTATGGGGGCAGAGATACTTCCGTATGTTCAGTTGACAATAATTCGAGACATTACAATATCGCGAGAAAAAACATGTTATATTGTAATATAACGTGTTTGACAATTTTACGGTGACATATGCATTGAACAGTAAACGGGTAAGCAGGTGTTTAAAGAAAAGTTTTAACCTTATATCTCCGTGAATAGGTTCTGAGGGAAAAATATCACAATGACGGGGAGGATAAGTGCTTTCAGCGTTGGTCTATTTACACCTTTTTTATGTTAATGTCTCAAATCATAGCTCTTATTAAGTTCTCCAATTCATATGCGACAAGTACCTACCAAAGTCACCGAAGATCAGAGCTACATCTAAAATAATGCTTCAAACTGCCTGTATTTCGTCGAACATTTGACTACAACCGTCATTTGTTTTTAAAATCGCCGTGAAGTTCCTAGAATTCGGGCTGCGAGCTTATACCTCGCTGATGAGGCATAGTTAGCACGCTGTCGGCTAGCCGTAGCCTAAATTCGAGGCAACTGTGCTGGTGTGGTGCCGGTATAGTGTGCCCTGACCTCTACAGAACCCCCTTATTAAACTATACTTGTACTATGTTTTTCTATTAATTATTAGTCTATTTTCTTTGTTGTGTGATTAGTACCTAACCTGTTCTCACAGTCTTTATGCCGCTCATGGCCTGTGACTTGGCCTTACATTATGAGTAATTTGAATAATGAGTCAAAATAGCAAAATTATGAAAAAAAACGCAACATATTTCAAATCGTACTATTTCTATTGTCTATTGTGAATTAGGTATAAATGAACGAGTGAGAGAAATGAAATAAGTTCTCTAGGGCTGTCCATAAGTCATACAGAACTTTACTACAAACTGTCGAATTTCTCCAAATGATATTAAACCATATAATTATGTTTGTTATGTTCAAAATCGAATGAGAAAAGACAGTTAGTAGTAACTTAGTGCGTTGGCGACTGTACCTAAGCGAAGCAAGTAACTCGGGAGCGTTTTGTGTGGCGCAAGCTTCGGAAAACTTGAAACGCGACGTATTGCCGCGCTGCTGTCAAATAGAATTTAAATTTGATATGATAATTTAGATTTATATGATGATAGAAATAAAATTTAAATTTAACTTACCTACTACAAATCATTAATTATTTTTTCGGTGTGTTAAACATGCAACGTACAAGTTACGTCAAATTTAAAAAAAAAAAAGTTTGCGAATTTACAGTCATGGAAACTAATTGTTTATCAAATGGACACACTGCGTTAATTTAACTATATCTAGATTCATCACCTTACTGCCTTTGTCCTATGTTACAAGGAGTTCAACACGTCTTTTTCTTAAATTCTCCTCTGTTAACGGTTTAACAGTCTCAATTAGGTATGCATCTGTCACCGTAAAATTGTCAAACACGTTATATTACAATATAACGTGTTTTTTCTCGCGATATTGTAATGTCTCGAATTATTGTCAACTGAACATACGGAAGTATCTCTGCCCCCATAATCGGGACTTGGGGCACCCCCCGTTAGGTTAGTTGGGTTCCTTTAAACCACTGGTTCCCAACCTGTGGTCCGCGGACCACTGGTGGTCCGCAGGAGCCTCGACTACGGTCCGCGAAAGATTAAAATGTTAAATGGTTATTCGTACTTTTTAAAACAGAAGATGCAAGCTCAACCCAACCTAACTGAACCTATCAAAGACAAAATTCTAATTCTTTTTGAGAATCTCATACTAAACGATTGCTAAAGTTTTCCAAGCTCAATTCGATCGCTTTTGTCCAATTTCGTATAGTGTGAGTTAAAGATTCACTCGCCTAGTTATAATCCTGTCGGTGTCCATGTTTATCTAGAACCGTATGGTCCCTGTTAACAATGAACATACCAAAGTGGTCCCTGGCCTAAGAAAGGTTGGGAACCGCTGCTTTAAACCTTGCACTCGGAAATAGGGGCCGGCTCCGTCAACTACGCTTTTTAGGGGGAATAAAGTGTTTTAAGGTTATGTTATATTAATCGGTATTTCTCAGGAATGGTGCATTGTCTTTTCATGAGAGTTGTGCCACTGGGCAAGGGGGACCCCTCCTTCCCTCCACACCGCGTAAGTTGACTACCATCGCATGCATTTCACGAAAAATAATGCGTTTTGTTGAAAGCAGTATGTTCATTTGACAATAATTCGACACTTTACAATAGCAAAGCTGTGGTTTTAGAAACAGACATAACTGCTCATACTTACATAGGTACTTAAATATTTGTTTTTATATTTTATAATGCATTAGAAGACAAAACTCAGTAATTCAAGAAACTCAATATTCTTAAATGGTTATGTGAAAGCCGATTTCGTCACGAGAGGTCTTTCAGATGGAACAGAACTCATTTGGAAAGTGAAATATTTTTGTGCTTCAGATTCAAAAAGTATCGGTGTTTCAGCAAACCGATTTCGATATAACTATAATCTCGTGAAATCGCCGATATTTCGGTATTTGGGAGTCAATTTGAGTAAATTATGAACTTACACTACATTAAAATAAGCCACTTACTACCTAACTAGTACTCCAGTAAACATTCGTATTTTATTATTATTAAAAAAAAACGAAAAGAAGAATTTCTGAAAAAAAAGTTGCATTCTTTAACAAAGCGCCATCTATGAAACAATTGAAGAATATTGAAGGCGTCTATAAACTGAGCTGCGAGTAGCACTCCGCAGGCTTGATAAGCAGTGTTCTCTACTTCTCAAAGATGGCGTTAGAAATTCGGCATGGGTGTTCGTTGAAAGGTCTTTGTAGGTACCTACGTTGCGAGCTGTATTTCGGCAGTTTCCGAGTATCAATGTAACCGGTTTGAAGAGAGATGGCGATGGCAGTGAAGTTGCAACAACCCAAACTAAGCGTCGATAGAATATCAAGGGCCTAGTTTAGTGGCTATTGCGTTCAGAGCGTTTTGTGTTTATACAACGACTTTATACAGAATTGACGTAAGTACCTTAGCTTTTCAATGATTTGAAAATGGTGAGCAGGGGCTAAGCTACTTCAATGCAGTTTTACAACTCCTTGCCTGCTAAAATATTACATAGCTTTATGAGGCCTACGGCCTGCGTAGTTCATACAAACGTAATACCAAAATAATTTGTAAATCAAACATATTCCTGAGGTAGTGTGTATTTAATTTCGATTAAATTTCAGAATATCTAGGTTCCCTAGTATATATTTTTATTGGACACTGATTAAACAAAAGTTATGAGCAAAGTAAGTGTTTTATAGATTTTTTTTAAATTCCTCATTATCTCGTCTTTATCATTATATCATTGTCCTTTCAAAATAAATATTTGGGAACATAGATATTCTGTAATACAATCGAAATAAATACACAATACCCTATGAATATGTTTGATTTACAAATTATTTTGGTAGGTACCACGTTTGTATAAAATATGCATGCTCCGCCGGCCCTTGCTTGCAATGAATTACCATTTCCTGATTTCGTTTGCGTTGTGGTTCCTATCATCATCAGTCAATAATATATGTCCACTGCTGGGCCATAGGCCTCCTGTAAGAGAGGGAATGGGCTAAAATCCACCATGGATTATTTTCGTTCCTATGCTTGAATTTAATTGGCCAGTTCGCAGCTCACCTTTTCCTAAAACTATGTCAGCTTCTTTTCTAACCGAATGCAGAATGATTTCAGTTAGTCAGGATTTCAGGAAGCCGAACATAGTATTTTATATTGAACGATGTCTAATTTTCTCATTCGATTTGAAATTATGTCTAATTTTTTTTTTCTGGACACACAGCGCCACCTAGTGCCACACTAAGCAAAGCATGTGTCGTGGACACTAGATAGTTGATATACTACATATATACTTTTTTGTTTGTAAATACATACTTATTATACATATAAACATTAATGACTCGGAAACAAATGTTCGTGCTCATCACTCAAACATTTGCTCCTACCGGGATTCGAACTCAGGACCCTAAGAACGTAAGGCAGCGTCACTACCACTACGCCAATCGGGTCGTCAATTTGGAGAATTTTGACAACTCGTGGTTACTTGATGTGCTGGCAACTGTATATCGAGCCAACCATGAAGCTTATCTGACCTTCACAATCTAGAAACTTGGTAATGCGATACCCCTTCGTAAAAGTGGTTGTCAATCTTTCTACAAATGACAGCCAGGGCCGACCGTCTAAAGCCCCGCTCCCACTATGTTGTAATGATTAATTTATTGTTGGCAAAAGTCGTAGACGACAGAACACCAAGCCACGACACTTAAAACTACGCTATCTGTTGAAAGAGAGAAAGAAAGAAAAAGCATATTAGCCCGACAGGACAACACATAAATAAAAAAAATAATACGACGACCCAACTGGCGCAGCGGTAGTGAGGCTGCCTTACGTTCCTAGGGTCCCGGGTTCGAATCCCGGTAGGAGCAAATGTTTATGTGATGAGCATGGACAATTGGACATTTGTTTCCGAGTCATGGATGTTCATATGTATAATAAGTACCTATGTATTTACAAACAAAAAAGTATATATGTAGTATATCAACTATCTGGTGACCACGACACAAGCCTTGCTTAGTGTGGCACTAGACGGCGCTGTGTGTAATGTCCAGCGATATTTATTTATTTATTTAATAATTAAATGGTAAAATTGTGATTATAACACTAGTTTAAAGCCACTAGGGGCACTAGAGGCACTAGTTGGAGCCTAACATTTTTTCTGAGACACGGGTGTCTCGTTATGAAGAATAAACGATCATCCATAATAGAACTCCAGTAACCGTTGCTTAATCCTGGGAATCGAATAGTGTGCTTGTAATATGTGTGCTGCTGGTCATTAAGACCTTTTCCCAACTATGTTGGGGCTAACTTTCAGTGTAACCGGATCCAGCTGAATACCAGTATTTTACAAGGAGCGATTACCCATCTGACCTCCACAACCCAATTATTGGTACTGGGTAATTCAATGCCCACTGGTAAAACTGGTTGTCAGACTATCGGACCACTGACTACCTGTAACGACTGTTAAAGATCTACAAATGACAGCCGGGACCAACGGCTTAATGTACTGTCCGAGGTAAGGAGAAAATTTGGTACTTAGTTATTGGTCATTTGGTCATCCATCCACGTACAAACCTAGGCAAGCAAGGTTAAACCGAAATATAACACAGGTAGAAATTTCACAACTAGATTCCCGTGGATAAACAGTATAAAGTATTAAGTTTCGTAACCTGAACTCTATTTCAATTATCTTTTTTAAACTTTCACGATCAGAACACATCAGATCAACCACTGGATGGAGTTACAAAACCCACAAATTCTTGCCAATGAGAAGCACTATTATAAGAGAATGGTCCTGGAAGTGATTGAGATTAAGAAGTACCCTAATTTCAATCGCGAAGACGGCTTCAAACTCTCTTCCACTTGGAATCCAGTGATCACTAAGTGTGCTCGTCAAGTGAAATCGCCTCAATATGCGGTCACTATTCACTTTGCTGTCGCAGTACCTCCAATACTTCAGTCTCCCCGCGACCACGACGGGTGCAATCCGATGAATCGAAACGTCGGGCTTAAATTAAAGGTAAATTTGCGATAAATACCCGTTTTCATATGTTTTATAATCTGTTTCAATTATTCGAGCTTATCAATGCTGATACAACTTCAGTAAGACAACATGGCACTCTGAATGAACACTGTCATACGTTCACCAACTTCGAACAACAGTTACAGCAAGTTAGCTCGTGTTATCGCTTCGGCCGCCATCTTGTTTCATACAAGTTTGGAAATAGTTTGTGGCTCACACACTGGTTGCACAATGGTGCCGATTCTCTTGTACACCGAACTAACTTAAACTAAAACTAAAATTTCTTAATTTTAGTTAGTTGGTTGCCGTAAGTTATTCTGAAAACAAAATTCTCTAATTTTAGTTTTAGATTTGACACAATTAAAATCGAGTTTGACAATCGCTAAATTGAATAGACCATAGACAAAGATTTGTCGGAGAAAAAAATAAAAACTGAATGAAAGTGAACGAAATGATCTGAATTGCAAAAAAAAACCCTAGTGAAATCAAACAATTATTTAAAATTGTTTATCAATAATCACTAATGAAATACAGGGAGTATTGTAACGGCGTAAAACATTATTGTTGTTAAATATTTATTTTTCAGTTTTTATTATCTGTGACCATAGTAATCGTGCTAGGGTTGGAAATCGGAAATGACAAAGTTTTGGCGAAACTTTTCGGTTTTCAATATAATTGAAACCTATAATTTTATTAAAATCGACAAAACTGCCGTATTTAAAAATCTATGACGTAGCATGATTTGTCCTGTTATTTATTTCTGTCTAGTTTCAGTTTATTAAAGCTTGTTAATAAATAAAAATTTGATCTTGAAAAATTGTTCGGTTTTGCAGTTGAAAATAACCGGTATTTTCGTCGGCGTTTGGAAGGAAAGCCCTATCTTTGTTTTGTTTGTCATGTCAGATGTCACATGTCAATAATATTATTAATTTGGTGGTCGGTTAACATAATTAATTAACAAATAAATACTCTTTGATGTTCGATTCGTTTAACTAATCTCTGTATACACGAGTAGTAGTAAAGTATCGTATACTTGTCTACACTATACTAGTATATACTCTAAAAGGAAAAACAAGAAGAAAATCAAGCTGATCCCTAAGTAAGTATTGGATTTTAGGCCAATGTCAGTAGCGAGCTGAACAATTGCAGCAGGACTGTAGAGAAGTGGGCAACAATGTAAGTTGTTTCAGTGAGATGAAATGTTATACTGGATTGGATAAGTATATGCATAATTTTCATGTATTCTAAACTTATTTAATTTCAACAGATTTGGAGTGTGTGGGTGACAAAAGTGAAAAGAAAGGCGAGGGATTCCATCAGGGCTACTAGTAGAGGACCAGCAGGGGCAGATCTCAATGACATTCAACGCATGTTATCCAGAAACATGTATTAAATATGCGGTTTCAATTTTGTGAAATCGCTACTCTTTTTTGTTAAGGTTTAAGGAGAAAATAAATATTTAAACATTAAAGAAATAAAATGTTTCATTTAATTAAAAGAATTGACAAGTGATTGCTGAATTTTCCTCGCTTCAGCAAGGAAATCTGTGCAGGTATCCTCCGCAAAAGCACTCTGCTGCTCGGTGACATTGATATCTTCTTCATCTGCAAAGATACACTTAATTAGATTTCTTATTTTGCAAACAAATAAAACAGAATTACATATAAATCAAATCAAACACAATCAAATGTTTCCAGTTGTACAGGGTGCAACATGCTAGAATAATTTTTGTAGCATTTTCTGGTTCTGTTCACTAGGCGCCCATTACACATTTCCACCACATTTCTTGCCCTTGAGTGGCACTTAATATTTGGCACCACGATGGGAATCATGAGCCATGCCTGTAGTGGGTATCCGTTCCTAAAATAAATAAAACTTTATATGTACTTAGTTAATAGATATACCCAATAGGTATAAAGTTTACTAGCTAGTGACCTACCAAAAAGGCACTGAGATCTTTCCTCATGTACATACTATTTACTAACTCATTTCTGAATATGTGTAATGTATCATGTAATAAAAATCACTATGACAAAAAACAAAATCCAGGAACTGTAATTCAGTAAGAATTACAGTTCCTTATATCACTGCATACATATAATATATAGGACACAATACCGTTCTAACCTTTAGGTGTTTGGGGATAAATCCTTCATCCAAACGAGGATTCAGCTTATCCACCAAATAAAGTGCCCCCGATCTAGGTGTCTTTTTATTGAATTTCTTCTCTGCCATTTGGAATGGGTTGCACCACGATGGGAATCATGAGCCATGACTGTAGTGGGTATCCGTTTCTAAAATAAATAAAACTTTATATGTACTTAGTTATTAGATATGTACCCAATAGGTACCTATAAAGTTTACAAGTGACCTACCGAGAAGCCACTGAGATCTTTCCTCATGTACATACTATTTACTAACTCATTTCTTTAATAAGTAATAACTAGGTGTAATGTATCACGTAATAAAAGTCACTATGACAAAAAACAAAATCCAGAAACTGTAATTCAGTAAGAATTACAGTTCCTTATATTACTGCATACATATAATATATAGGACACAATACCGTTCTAACCTTTAAGTGTTTGGGGATAAATCCTTCATCCAAACGAGGATTCAGCTTATCCACCAAATAAAGTGCCCCTATCTAGGTGTCTTTTTATTGAATTTCTTCTCTGCCATTTGGAATGGGTTGGACTGGTCTTATTATCTTTCCAATTGAATCCTCTCTTTATAGTTTCTAAAACATAGTTATTTCTTATTAGTTATTACACAAAACCTGGAAGTGGCTTTGATTATGAGAAGTGTATGTAATGTAGCATGTGCATTAAATGTTTAGTACGCAAATCCCTTGTAAGTTTTCATGAATGCATTTCGTATTGTATCATAATAAAATAACACTAAATTTACCTTTCTGCCGAATCGACAACGGCTGCAATCACATAAGCTTCCATTCTGAACTCAAACACATCCAAACTTTCAAGAAAAACGAGAGAAATCTGCTTTGTAAATTTTAGTTCATGACAACTAATTTTATTCCACACCTTTTTAATCACGATTAAAAATAGTCAGATTTAGTTTGACAATCATAATTTTAGGTGAAAAACGTCAATTTCAGAATAGCGAAATTGCCATTTCCACTAAATTGAATGTCTTAGTGCTGTCAAACTATAATTAATTTAAGCTATGTCATTTTAATCAATTTCAGAATAGGAAACGTCGTTTGACAGGAATAAACTAAATTTTAGTGATTTTTAGTCTAGTTTAGAGAAATTTGTGACAAGAGAATTGGCACCAATGTCTTGCAGATTTTGATCGTTTCAAGACAAGATAGCTTAAAATTTACGCTACGCTAATTGTTATAACTTAAAAAGGCATATAACGAAAAATAATTATATTGCTATGAAAGAACAGAATATATTTGGGAGATGGAAAAAATGTTGATTGCATAGTATAGTATCTACAAATTAGAGGTCCCAAATCATGAGATCAGGCCCCTTATTCACAACCATTCGATACGTTTCCGATTCGGAAAGTCGTATGTCTCTCTCGGTCGTTTTCGTAATGCCAGAAGAAGACAGATATATGACTTTCCGAGTCGGAAGCGAGTCGAATGGTTGTGAATAAGGGGCCAGGTTTCCGTGAGTCTTTGCTTAAAATATTACCAAATATTACCGGCAGAACATTCGGTATTGTACGTACATATAGAATGCTTAGATTGTGCCAGACAATTTTAGGCATTGTTTATGTTGTATATGTATAACGCCTCGGTATTATTTAGAATACCTTGAGATTAAATTCATTGTTTGATTGACGATTGTTAACTCTTAACACACTAATAACGTTTCTAAAATAACATGATTCAATTATAATTCGAATGACACTCGGCGCGATTTATTATCTTATGAGCTCAATTTGGTTTTGGTTTTGGTTTTTGATTTACTCTCACAGCGTATAAATAAATAAATAAATATCGCTAGACATTACACACAGCGCCATCTAGTGCCACACTAAGCAAGGCTTGTGTCGTGGACACTAGATAGTTGATATACTACATATTATATACTTTTTTGTTTGTAAATTCATACTTATTATACATACAAACATCCATGACTCGGAAACAAATGTCCATGCTCATCACACAAACATTTGCTCCTACCGGGAATCGAACCCACGACCCTAACAACGTAAGGCAGCCTCACTACCGCTACGCCATTTGGGTCGTCTAAATATAAACCTCAACGTATAAGCAATCAGGATGGTCAGTTCTGTGGTTTAGGCGTAAAAAGGAAACAAGCAAAATAATTACCACATTTATAATGACAGTTAGGATAGTGCGATGTAAAAAATCAATGTAACTTCCAACTGGACCGAGTTGTGCCAAAATGTTCCAACCCACATATTTATCGAAATTGAGTTACTTACCTATCTATACCAACCAATCTAAAATGAGCATTATTTTCATGAGGCAAAGACTCATTTTATTATCTGCTCCCTAGGAAAAGATATACTGAAAATATCCCACTCCACATCTATGGGAAATTTTGAAAAATAAATTGCGGAAATTATTCATGTCTTTTGGAACTTTTTCTTGTAATTACAAATCGGTTATGCCACAATGATTCAGGTACACTTGAACCCTTGATTTCGACATTGAAGAGGATTAGTTCTTTCGATTGTGTTTTTTTCTCCACGTTTATTATGTACCTCAATAAAAACATTGAGTTTTATTATTCATCGTCACTCTTTATATGAAAAGCTTGCGTAGATATTAAACTGTTTATGGAAGTGATTTGGATCATTATTCCTTAATTATTTTTGACACAGTGTCATACAAATTTATTTTTTGCTGAAATGATTCAGACAATATTCCTCTCAATATCTTAAAAACTACCAGCGGCTGTATATTGTAAAACATACTACACTCGAGAGCAATGAATCCGGGTCACTTAAAGAATGTTAAAAATCTCGGAAACTAAAAATGATAGGTTAATGCAATAAATTGTATTTAATAGACTATGTAATACTCCTTAAATGAAAGTAAAAAAAAATATGAGTCACCATACATTTTATTAACACAAAATTACATAAAGAAAAAAACTGCTGATCTCTCCTTAAAACAAAAATAGGAAACATGAAATTTTTGAACTTTATTACGATTTTCTTGAATTTTAATACTTTGTATTGCCTCCTCGTGCTTCCATTACTGCGTTTACGCGGTTTGGCATGCTGTACACCAAGTTCCTTATACGATTTTGGGGAATATTCTCCCATTCCTCTGTGAGAGCAATTTTGAGCTCACGAAGCGTGATTGGGGGAGGGTTTCGTTGTTTTACGCATCTGCCTAGCTCGTCCCAAGCATGCTCGATCGGGTTGATATCTGGGCTGCGCGCTGGCCACTCCATACGAGTAATGTTCAGCTCTTGAAGGTAGTCATTCACAATCCTACCTGTATGAGGTCGGGCATTGTCATGCATAAATATAGCATCCTCACCTAAATTGACCATAAATGGACCAACGTGATCATTGAGGATTTCTTCCACATATCTTACGCTAGTTAAAGAGCCGTTTTCTATGATCACCAGCTCTGTGCGACTTTCAGAAGAAATTCCGGCCCACACAAGTACAGACCCACCACCGTAGGCTACTTTTTCTTCGATGCATGCTTGCTTGAATCTTTCCCCTGGTCTTCGATACACTCTGTGTCTTCCATCGTGCTTGTAGAGCATAAATTTTGATTCGTCGGAGAACATAACTTTTGACCAATCTTCAATACTCCAATTTACGTGGCTCTGGGCATATCTTAGTCTTGAAATACGATGCCCACGCTCCAGTTTAGGGCCGTTTGCAGGTCTAAGGGGTTTTAAGTTAGATTCAGCAAGCCGACGTCTTACTGTCCATGCACTTGGGTTACTTCCTCCGAGGCGTCGAAACTGATTTGTGAGTTCAGTTCCTGTGAGAAAGCGATTTCGAAGCATGGTGTTCACCAAGTATCGGTCTTCTCGTGCTGTGGTACACCTGGTTCTGCCCGTTCCTGGTCTGCGTAGGTTAGAACCAGTTTCTTCGTAACGTCGGAGAACTCTTTGTACTGTTGACAGCGACACACCGACAGTCCTGGCTGTATCGCGCTGACTCCGGCCGGTTTCCAGCATTGTAAGTATTCTGGTGCATTCTTCAGGCGTAAGCGACATAATTTCAGCTTGAATAATGAATATAGAGCACTATCAACATGGTTTATGTACCCACATATATGACAGATTACAAACAAAAGCAAAACCAAATGCTGTAATTTCGTAGTTCCATCTTCGAAAGTGGCCCTTTTTCAAATTTGATTTTTTATGATATAACTTTACAATAACTAAGAAGTTTTAATACCTTCATTTAAGGAGTATTACATTGTCTATTAAATACAATTTATTGCATTAACCTAGCATTTTTAGTTTCCGAGATTTTTAGGATTCTTTAAGTGACCCGGATTCATTGCTCTCGAGTGTATTAGAAACTATATTCAATATTCCAAATATGAATACCTTCATATGTAACAAAATCGGCATGTTTAAATGGAAAAACATCGTCTGAATGTTTAAACTGAAATAAATCAAAATGGCACAAATCGGTCCAATTTTATTGTCAGACTAGAATATTCGGAGAAAACCTTTTCTAAGGATTGATTGCTTGATTTGAGCAATAACTGTAGCATGAATACTCGTATCATCATTATTATTACTGTACCTATTCGTGATTTTGATGTGTGTATTGTGTTATTTCTATGTAATTTGTGATTTATTTCGAATAGGTATATTATTTTTGTTATTATGCTTATTTGTAATTCATGATTATGTTTTGATGTTAATATTAGCAAATCTAATTCTATGGACTTCAACGTCTGCAAATAAATGATTATTATTATTTTTATTTAGTTTTTTTTGTTCCTCCGACTAGACGGGAATTTCTGAACCGAAACATTAGATTCCATGAGGTTGTACACAGACTGTATAATATTGTCCGACTCACACTGCAGAAACTTTCTAACTAGCCTGCATGTGTTTAAAATCAATGCCTTCTGCAGTAAGCAGTTGGTGCTAAGTTAAGGGAACTCAAGGACTGATGAAACTGTTTGAGAATGACTCCAGTTAACGAAATAACTATAGGGACAATTATAACTTTGTTTCCAAAAAGGAAAAAGCTTGTAAATTTATCACTTTCTTGAAAAAGCAATAAAATCTAGATGTGGTACCCACCGAGCAATAGTTTTATGGTGACAACTATCCCCAAGAAATTGAACACTTTTTTATTACTTAAAATTGTATTTTTTGGATTTTGCATATCAGTGTCGGGTTATATGTTGATTAATTAATTTATTTTTATGTTTGAAACTACTTAAAATTTTACGAAAATTACATCATTAAAGTATTTGATTGATTGATTGATTGATTGATTATTAATAAAAATCAATGTCAGCTTTCGTTGTAATTTTATAACTCAGGAACGGGCTCACCTATCCAAACCAAATGTTTAGGCTTTGTTCTGACTATTATTAGATGGTTTATGTGACGTTTGCACACTAAATCGATCGAGCGGTTCTTCACGCAGACGAAGTGGCGCGGGTCAGCTACTTAAGTATAATCCTGTTATTGCAATGTATGGCGATCTAAAGACTACAATTGAAAAGAGTATACAAGCATACACTGACCATATGCAAGTACCTATACCAAGGCAGAAGTGATGGCAATGCCAGGGAAGGACTTCTAAGACTAGAAGGACATACACTGACCGTATTGGTGAGATTCTTCAGAAGGTTTAGGTGCGTAGTAGGTACCCGTAACAATACAATGTACAGTACACATGCGTCCCTGAATCAACTAGTAGGTACTAAATAAGCAGCTACTGCGGGCTACGTCTGATTAATTTCAAGTGAAAGAAAACACACTAAGACTTGGATAAACACTTTATTTTCACTGTACAGCTCGACGGTTACAAAAATACTAAACCTAAAAACCATATTCGATTTACTCAACAGCTCTGTGTCTACTTTACTAAAGAGAGGGGAAGCGCGCCAATTTTTAAGCCAATAGGAGCCCGAGATTAATTCTTACTCGGAACTATTTCCTGAATATATCGTTCTAATGATTTTTAAATTTAATTTACGTTATTCTATAATTATTTCATCATTAAATAATATTTAAACAATTTATCAAGTTTTATTGAACCCAATTGAATACTGTTAATAATCAAATTGCGAACTTATAACACTTTTAAATGCCGGAAGTTACTTAAATTCATTTTGGAATATTATTATTTAAATTATAATTGCTTACACAAGTAAGAAAACCATGGCCATTCTTGTATCTTTAGTAACTTTGATATTATAATATCAATCCTAATCTTGACAGATTTAAAACTTTGAAAAATAAAATAAAAACTAGAGGTTCTATTAAATTGACATAAATGCCCAGTTTCTGATGTTCTATTATTGTGTGGTAATTAATTGCGAAATACATTTTTTCTCAAGTTTTTGGAATTTGGAGGTTATTGTCGGGTTGAAGTCGGGTTGTATGTAGATTAAAATATGATTCGCGGTCGTACCATTTATGTAGTTACTTTGTAAATCCAGGGGGTTTAATTTTTTAATGATAAAATTGGACTTTAAAAACATTGAAATAAAGTCTATTTTAATAATTTTAAAGTTTTAACGTGATTCATATAATTACGTTCTGCTAAAGCGGCCTTTGTAGGCCTGCAGTTGTGGTTGCAAATCACAAGGTTCCCCTTTAAAATTAAAAATATAAGGTGTTTCCAAAAAAATATTTTACTCGTATATCCCAATCTTCAACATACTTAATTCAGAAAATTGCAAATTACTTCCAGTTTTTCAAAAGTTCTTGAGCCTTTTCCTGTGAAAATCTTCGTTTGAATCACATGATTAGGGCACGGTCGACAGTGTTGTGTGGAGCAGTATGGCAGATTGATTTCCTTAGGAAAAAGAGGAGGTCCTTTTTTTAGTTTTGTTTACATTACTTAAATAAAACTTTTATATTAAATAAATAAAAACTTTGTTTAATAGTTTTGTTGTTCTTAGGCGATTGACGTCAATTCTTATGAAACGAAACGTAGACCAGCACGGGGTTCAGAATGAATAAATCGAGTTACTTAAGTAAAAATCAGAATGTCCGGATATATTTTTTTTAAAGAATTGGCCGACATCGCAGTCGTCTACTCATTAGGTGCTTAACCTATCCCCAACCGGTGTTGGAGTAGACTTCCTGTCAAATCGGTTACAAGAGATTACCAGTTTTTGATTCCTTAACTTAACTGCACCACCCCTGCGCCATGTAAAATACTGGTTTTCAGCTGCATTCGGTTAGACTGGAAACCGATTTCAACATAGTTGGGAAAAGGCTAGATAGGTAATTATGAAATAAGTATCTGACTATCGGAGATAAGTTGCGTCGCTGTTAAGAACTGTCGGCGAAAAGTCCTGTCGGCGAAGAGTCCTGTCGGCGAAGAGTCCTGTCGGCGAAGAGTCCTGTCGGCGAAGAGTCGAAGCAAAGTCTGATCAGTTCAGTCTGTCGGCGTAGTGTATGTCGACGATGAGTCGTACACTCGACGATGCACTGTGCTGAAGATCAGTTAAACTGTTCAAAACTTTCAAAGTTTTCCAATAATATACAAGGTGGCGTAAAATTGATCACCCTATCGGAAGATGTTATACTTTTTGCAAGCGGCGTCGTACCTTTATCCAATATAAATGCGAATTTTTGGGAGGATGTTTTGATGTCTGGATGTATTGATGTTTCTTTTACGCAAAAAAATCCTTAACTGATTTAGATGAAATTTTGCCAAGAGACAGTGTATAACCTGGATTAAAACATAGATTACTTTTTATACCGGTAGTAAGACAATTATCTAACTTCAAGCGGGTGAAGCCGCTGACAGAAGCTAGTATTTTGATATTTATGAACTAGACAGCTGTATACAAACAGACAAGCAATGGATTTCTATTCTCCTCTTGACTACCGCTATATTGTAAAGAAAGCGGTTCCTGGTCGCAAAATTTCCCAATTTGGCGATTTGGCATAGCCAGCAAGATCTTTGGGGGTACTTGAAGTCGCGGGTTTACCTATGTCAAAAAACCTCAGAAAATCGCAGTCCTTATGGAGAATATTTGACTGGAATGTAAAGTCATAGAAAATTCGATAAAACGGGCACAAATGAGTATCAACACTGGCCACTTAGAGGGTATCACATTTTCAATTAACAGAAAAAAAATGTAAAGAAATAATTTATATAATTATTTCTTTACAATTTTTTTCTGTTCAAGCAAAATCATTTTTCTTTTCTTTAGTAAAAAGGTATTCATAAACAAAATTGAATAATTAGTTTTTCGCCATCTTTTATTATTGTACCTATTGGCAACAACTTGACAAAGCATTAATCGCACCATCATTAGTATTTCTAAAAATTAATTATCAACACTTTAGAAATGGTTTTTGGAAAACGTTGTTTTTGGATAATGATATGGTTTCATCGCTTACGAATTCACTGGAAATGTTTTTCATATATTTCTTTGAACCTTTTTGTAAAGGAACAAGATGGTTCCATTACATTACGTTTATTTCTTAAGCACCCTCTGCCTGGTAACCATTTTTTTTTCTGAAAATTTTTGCTGCACAGTTATGAAAATAAGTCACTCGACTTTGAAACATTTTACAGGAGGACGAACTGTTTGTTTTCATGAGTTTTCTTTAAAACGTTTATTTTTCTTGTCCAGTCACAAGCGCGGTAGTCACAAATTCACTCAATCAAGAACACTTTGCTTCACCTAGAAATTGAACCTAAGACTGCAAAAGATGATAAATTAAATAAGAGGAAGACCATGAATAAAAGTGCGTTATCTTGTTGGATTCCCATTCAATTTATAACTGTTCTTTAGTTTTCATGGTTTTCCTTTCATTTAATTTATCATGTGTGATAAAGCCTGCTGTTCTTCCCGCAAAGCCCATGCCTGCAAAAGCAACGGACCAGGCTGATGATGACGGTTTCCTGACGGTGCAGCGGAGGAAACGCCGTCAGCGAAGCTATAAGAACCGCTCCGGCAAGGTTCCTGCAGAGCCCAATGTTTAACTGCGCGCAGCGAAGCCGAACACCCTGGTATACATCTCTCGCCTACACTACACCACTGAGGCTGAGGACATCGAGGAGTACGTGCGCCGAAGGGTGAAGTACACACCAAGAGTACAGCTACTGGAGTCGCGCCGCAACGTCAATTTCAAGGCGTTTGTGGTGCGTATACCAACATGTATGCTCCATTTGATGGAAGAAAGTTTTTGGCCGCTGGATGTGGTGTTCCGTCGTTTCCGCGGACAGATTCCACTAGAACCCACAAAAGATCGTGCAAATGAAGTGCATCGTGTATTAACGATCGAGTCTATTTTTATTCTGCAGAAAAGAGCCATCAGAGCCATATATGATTTACGTAGACGCGATTCTCTGAGAGAGCTGTTTAAGGAAATTAATATCATGACAGTACCTTGTCAATACATCTATGAAAACATCATGTACGTTAGGAAAAATCTGCATTTATTCAGTAAAAGAGGTGACAGACACCACTATAATACTAGAAATAGGGACGAACTAGTTCAGCCAGGTTTCAGGCTTGCTAAAGTAGATTCCTCTTTCATGGGGTACTGTTTAAAATGTTACAATAAAATACCTCCCCACATTCTACAACTGAATGAGACGAAATTTAAATCTTGTGTAAAACGCACACTATGTAGTCAAGCATATTATAAGTTGGGGGATTACATTGATGATAAAAATGCTTGGCTCAATGCCGGTCCTGCTCCACAACCATAGGAGCAAACTAATTGATTCCCAGTCAAGTTATTGTGGAAGCTGCAGAAGATTGTAAAAATATCCTTGCATTGTATAGATTCCATCTCTTAATATTATATAATTGCATCCCACATGTGTGAGTTCTATGTATTGTAAAGCCACCATTTTACATTTAGTTATCTTTTTTTTGACTTGAATATGCCCTGGCGGCTGAGAGAATGTCATGCTCACTCAAATGTCTCGGTGATGGTGGCGGGTGTGTCGGGTCATTTAATTCCCTTCAATATGGTCGAGTTGAATGGTGCTGATACATGCGTCATGTTCGTGAACGGGCGCTGTCAATTGAGACTGGTCAACTCTCAGCTGCCACGGTTAATTTGAATTTATTAATTTTTTTAAGTTGATTTAATCTTTTCTCTGGACGCTCTTAATGTGCACGTCTTTCTACATCGTTCTCACATATATGTATAATCACAACATGAATGATGTAACCAAGATTTTGTAACAATACTTTGATTGAAAAGAGTGTCCATGGAGTTTCTTGCCCGTTCTTCTCCATAGAGATCTACGCTAGGGAATGGGCAACTGCAGTGCTTTCTCAAGTTATTATGCCTTGTGACTGTGACTGTAGCTTTGATTTAGTTTTGTATTTTTGACATTCAAAAGTGCCGTAATGGTCTAATTGAAATAAATGATTTGAGTTTGAGTTTGAGTTTTAACATAGTTTTTTAAGTTACTACACTAACAAAAAATGTTATTAGGTAGTATGTATGTTTAGGTTAAGGTATTTATGTATGGGTCTTTGTTACCTGAAATAAATGGTTTTATTATTATTTTTATTTATTATTAAAGAGATTTTATAATAAATAAAAAAATGGTTCGCCCTATCGATTGACATTAAAAAAGTACAGGGTGTTATTTTTTAGAACTTTAGTCGGTTCGATTCCCGAATGTGGCAAGCGAATTTTTGAAAATCTGTGAATACAGATATGTTTCTTTTAAAATATAAAGGAATGTTTCCTATTGGTGAAATTGTCTATCTCCAGTATTTCGAGTACTTTCCCCCCAGGTGGTATTGGAAATTCCACCCTGTACGTATAACAATTTATGTAACAACGATGTAGCAACTGAACTGACATAAGCTACCGAAAAGCAATAAATCTGAAGCAGTCAATCTTGCTGAAAACCTATAAAGAACACGAAGAGTCGATTAATAAAATAAAACCTATAAATTCAGTAAAATGTTATGTTTCGAGACCCACCAGAACTGTAAACCAGCGGTTATTTTAAAGAATCCTCTTCCATACTTTGGGCCGTAAAACTTTTTGGTCAAAGTAGAGTAGTTTGAACCCTGACTGTATAAGATGGCCGATGAATTTACACAAATGAATTTTCAATTTTTATGTATCAACTGGATTTCTTATGCAAAAAAACAGATATTATTCGGCATGTGACGATGCACAGCATCGGTGAGAGAGGGCGCTGTATACTTCCCGTTAGTTTTCAGCCAATCACAGCTCTCGAAGTCACGTGGTTCCGGTAGTCACGTGGTCCCAGGTGGCGTGTTCGCTAGTGGCGGACTTTTACCTCATAGCGTCGTTACTCGAGCAAGCAACATCTAAATTAGAGTTTGCAGCTAGTTTTTAGTACTTTGAATCTTATTTTAGTTTAATTTTAAGTGCTTAGCGTTTGCATTGTGTCGTATTACGGGCTGGTGCCCGTAGCACCACGTCCAAGCGCATATTTTACGAATGGAGTGCTAAGTGTTATAAATAAATAATTAAATAAGTGTAAATCAAATAAATAGTGCAATTCTGTTTCGGATCAAGAAGTGCAGGCAAGTTACGACTTGTTGTCTTCATCGAGCCATAAACGCCGGCTACCAAGAAGCAATAATTCGAGCTCTTCACAATTTGATCCTTCAGGTTCTGAGGTAAAGCGACGGAAATGCGGTGAGTCATCAGACATTTCTAACCTTGTGAACCAAGTGCTGTACTAACGAAACTTTTAATGCAAAATGTGGGTGTTCGCAGGCGGATCGACTCCGACTAGCGGCTCAGGTCCCTAGAACCAGTTTCTGGACCCAGCTCCACGTTACCGTTGGATTTTAAATTTAAATCTGGTGGCTGCCTCTAATATATTCAGTGGAGTTCCGCGTTTAAATTTAAGTATTTTTAAATTGTTAATACGTCCTTAAAGGACCCTAACACACATGTGTTTAACAAGATCGGGCTCAACAATTTATAGTATTTGACAGTAAGTAGCATTTAAAAAATCATAAATATTAAAAAAATTGTAAGTCCGAATATGTAAATAATATCAATGGATAAAATAAAAGACGAAATTGAGAATAAAAATTGAATAAAAGAAAAAATAAAATAAAAAAATATAGTCGAATAAGTACATCTTGTCATAAAAATAATAATCGAAAATACAATCATGTTAATAAGATGATAACCAAGATAAAATGTCAATCAAATAATATTAAATTCAAATCAAATCTTGTCAATAAAATAAAATTAAAGTCAAATCAAGTCATGACACTAAAAATAATGATAATCAAAATACAGTTTTGTCAAAAACGCTAATAAACAAAAACAAAATGTCAATAAAATAGAATAAAATTAAAATCAAATACATCATGTCATTAAAATAATGATCAGAATAAAATCATATTAAAAAGATGAGAGGTCAAATAAGAAATGTCAATAATATAAAAAGCAAAAATCAATAAATAAGTAAAAGGTATTAAAGGTCAATTCATTTTGAAGTCGTCATTAAAAAAATCATTCAATGAGTAATAGCAATTTTGAATTATAGGTTTCTGACTCGTTTTATGAATATTTTGTTGTTCTCTTCCATTCTGATGTCGTTTGGAATCTTGTTATATTTTTTGATTGATGTGACGTAGGGGCTAGTGCTGTGTAATTTTAACTTTGATTGGGGTAGTACGAGCGTGTTTTCGAATTTTGAACGCGGTGCATATCGGCGAGGTTGGTCAGAAATTTTAATGAAGAAGTTTGGATACTGTCTCACAAATTTACAAATTTCTAAAATACAAATCGATGTCAAAGTTAGAATGTTCAGTTTCTTAAAATGTGGCCTACAACTCTCGTCATTTTCGATATGGACCAATATCCTAACACATTTTTTTTGCAAGATAAACAACTCATCTAAATCAACACAGTTTCCCCAAAGAATTATGCCATAAGTAAGCCATGCGTATGCGTAAGCGTAGTAAGTGGAAAGGGCAGTTTTTAGGTCTGTTGATTTCTTTAGCTCACGTAGTCCATATATAAAACTAATCCGTACCCCGTGAAGCGACTTGAAGCGTTACAAAAGTTCGGTGATTCTTTGTCGAAGGTTGTGCGCTACGCATACGCCTTGAAGATTCATAACGCTGCACCTAGCTTCGTTAAGCTTGATATTAACGATGAACTTCGACAGTTTGTTAACGATAAAGGTTACGGCGAATTCCGCGAGAATGGTAGGTAACAGCCCTGAGTAATGCTTTAATTTCAAAACGCGAGTTACTCAATCAAAGCTTACAAAGTATCAGCGAGTGGACAACTTCTGGTGCTTCATTTACAGCCTCATAAAAAATCCACAAAAATAGTGGGGAAATCATGCCGCTAGTTTGCAGAAAACGAGCTATACCTATATTTATAGAAAATCGCCGGGAGCGTATCCTTAGCGAATTTGCAAATAAGAACCTTCGTGACGGTCTGCGTAAGATCCCTCCGAGTTCTCATTGCCAATTTGACGAAATTAAACTGCCTACATAACACGCCTACATTCAGAATACAGGGGGCATGGACAAATGGCTACGTCCTTGGCTCGGCACCTACAAAGGTCAAAATAAGACCACCCCTAGGGTGGCGAGCAGACCAAATGTACCAGACTTTCGCGAGCTTCCAATGACTCGCATTCAGGTTATATCCGAGCGTATCGGAGGCACTGGCAGACGCTGCGGGCTCCGAAGGCCCTTCCCGAAATGGTTACGGGAATGCGTCAACCATTTACCTCCAAACCACCAGCCACGCCACTTTTACGGAGGCTGTTTCCGAGCGTATCGGAGGCAGTGGCAGACACTGCGGGCTCCGGAGGCCCTTCTCGTAATGATCACGGGAATGTGTCTGCCATTTACCTCCAAACCACGACTGATTCATCCATCAGTACAAACCACAATCGCTAGAGATGTCAATCCAGCAATAACATTTTTTTGTTCAAGGCGTTCTGGAAATGGTGGATCATCGGGATGCCGGTCCGAGATTTTTCTCAACAATCTTTCTTACGAACTCGAGGAGCCCGTGGCTAATTAATCCGCCCGGGTCGATCCTTGCGTTGGGCCAGGCTTGCCTAGGTGCATCTGTGGATGGGTGACCGCCCATTGCATGCTGAGTATCCTGCGTGCCGTAGAAGGCCCGTTGAGCCGTTGGTCCCGTCTGTCATTTACTTATCTCGACAGTCGTTACAGGTGGTCAGAGGTCCAAAAAGTCTTACAACCAGTCTTGCCAAGGAGTATCTGATTACCAGGTACTAGCTAGGTTGTGGTGGTCAGATAAGCAGTCACGGGTTGTGGGGGTCAGATAAGCAGTCGCTCCATGTAAGGTACAGCTATTCGGCTGCATCCAGTTGTACTAGAGGCCGACCCCAACATGGTTGGGAAAATAGAAGTCTCATAGAAGTCTCTCACCAGGAGACCTTAAATAGATGCTGTGCATCCTCTCTGCTAAATAATACAAGTTTTATTTTTATGTAAAACTTGCACTATTATTAACAATACTTGGAACGATAAAACCTTTTAAAGCTTTCAAATTATATATGTACATATTTACAGTATGTAGGACTACTGACTACTCGGCATAAAAAACTTTTTTGCAAAAAACATAGCCGACTTCACACAAAAAAGTGAAAAAATAACTTTAGCTTCAAAAGTCGGTGACCTTTGTTTGATTGATTTAGTTTTTTAGTCACCGACTTCTGAAGCTAAAGTTATTTTTCACTTTTTTGTGTGATGTCGGTTATATTTTATGCAAAAAAGTTTTTATTATTCACTTTTCAGTGGCTCATATGTGCTTACCCTTTCACAGCGTAACATTTGCTATCATTTATTGAGGAGTTCCCGTCGCCTATCTTCCGAAGTTCTTCGTCAGATCTTTACCAAATTGGAATGGGATCACTCCAAGAACGTACTCTTCCTAAAACTACCCAAATCGCGTCTGGTGTGCCTATAAAATTTAAGGAATTCCCTCTATTTCTCCAGGATCCCATTAAATGGAACTTAACACATCTAACTGTCGAAGTCTGGGTGTATTGTACACTTCTGCGTACTCCCTCAGAGCATACAGGCGTGATGTTACGTCACTATGTTACATAAACAATAAACAACCAAGCAATTGCAGCAATTACTGCAACTTTGCCATGTATTTTTTTTAAGAGTTCCATTTATATTTCCGAAGATCAGCGTCAGATCCTAACCATTGAAATGGGACCACACGGAAAGCACCAGCTTTCAAATAAAATATGAATCATCAAAATCGGTTTACCCAGTCGAAAGTTCAGAGGCAACAAACATTGTCGAAATCTGGGAGTATTGTACACATCTGCGAACCCCCTCAGAGCATACAGGTGTGATGTTACGTCATGATGTAGTATGAACAATGAACCTACAAGCGATTGCAGCAATTACTGCAGATTTGCCGTCTATTTTTAAAGAGTTCCATTGTATATCTCGGAAGACCAGCATCTGATCTTCAGCAAATTAAAATGGGACCAAACGAGAAGCACCAGCTTTCAAATAAAAAAAATCATCAAAATCGGTTCACCCAGTCGAAAGTTATGAGGTAACACACAAAAAAAAACAGACGAATTGAGAACCTCCTTTTGGAAGTCGGTTGAAAATAAGTTATTATTTTTTTCGTTTTCTATTTGAAAGAGAAGGTAAGTAATACTTGAAATTTCACTTTTAATTGACAATGGAAGGATTGTTCCTGTAGAGTATAGTGTTTGATTTAAATATGTAACAATTGGCCGACGATCCTTATATTTCTTGAATTAGAAGATTTTGTTTTCACTAATTGTACATTATGGTCTATAACTTTTTTCACCATCGAGTGCATCCCAAGCAAGTTCAATTGATGAAAGGTGAGGTGATCGAGATGACCGTTGTATAATTTTTAAAACCTTTTCATGTTTTTTATTATGTTTCAAGCAGTTATGCACAGTTTAAACAAGTGATTTGTACTATTATACTGTTGATAAATTAATACAGGACCAACGAGATTCAATGTAAGGGGTGCGGCGGAATCCTGAAGAATTTTCAAATAACCTCATTTAGTTTTTCAGATATCACCACAAGATTATAGGGTTTATGGTTTTCAAAACAGCCTCAAACAATGCCGCTACTAATACTGCCAAGTTTGATAGTAAGCACTGTACATGCTTCGGAAGCCCTGTCTTCTTTTGTCCGGTGTACAAACACACGTCTATGGGATCCGCAAATCTTAAACTTTGATTCGTCACTCCCTACGTCATTTTCCCATTTGGTCTATTGTCCAGTTTTTGTGCCAAATTGACTATCGATACATCAAGGTGTTGACGTGTTTGTACAAAAGCGCCACCATGTCAGTCCGACTTCAGGACCAAGCTTCGGAACCTATCCTTTTGCAGCGAGGTGTAAGACAGGGAGACTTCATATCTCCGAAACTGTTCACCGCTGCACTGGAGGATGTCTTCAAGGTTCTGGACTGGAGAGGGCTAGGCATCAACGTCGATGGTGAGTCACATCACTCACCTTCGGTTTGCTGACGATATTGTGATCATGGCTGAGACCATGTAGGACTTCAGTACAATGCTTGATGACCTCAGTAGAGCTTCCGAAAGAGTGGGTCTAAAAATGAACGTGGACAAGACAAAGGTCATGTTGGATGCCCATGTCACACCCATTCCTGTCAAGATCGGAGACTCTACACTCGAAATTGTAGACGATTATATATACCTAGGACAAACGGTCCAATTAGGTAGATCTAACTTCGAGAAAGAGGCCAATCGTCGAATTCGACTCGGCTGGGCAGCGTTCGGGAAGCTGCGCGGTATCTTCTCGTCCAACGTACCGCAGTGGTCGCTCACAATGGGCCTTATCAAAAGGCTTAAATTCACCCAAAAGGCAATGGAGAGGGCTATTCGCGGGGTTTCCTTGCGTGATCGAATCAGAAATGAAGACATCCGCAAGAGAACCAAGGTCACCGACGTAGCCCGAAGAATTGCTAAACTTAAGTGGCCGCTGCTCTCAAAACGGTGAAGGAAAAAACATCGTGAAGAAACCGGCATTTCCTAGAACTGAAAATACGAAGACATGTGACATCTACCAATCCGCACTGGGCTCGCGTGGTAGATTCCCATTCCCTCTCATTGAGAGGAGGCCGTGTCCCAGCAGTGGGAACATTATAGGCTGATGATGATGATGATGAACTGATTATTAGTTAAAATGTGCATTATAGAAAAGTGTTGTTACTAAAAACAAAAACCTTGCCCTTTGGGTGACTTTAAGCCTTTTGATAAGGCCCATTGTGAGCGACTACGTTTCGGTCCCGTATGTACTCACTGGCAACACACACTGGTCATTGACTTTCGTCTTGAGACACTGCGGTAAGTTGGACGAGAAGATACCGCGCAGCTTCCCGAACGCTGCCCAGCCGAGTCGGATTCGACGATTGACCTCTTTCTCGAAGTTAGACCTACCTAACTGGCCCGTTTGTCCTAGGTATACCATAATCGTCTACAATTTCGAGTGTAGAGTCTCCGATCTTGACAGGAATGGATGTGACATGGGCATTCAACACGACCTTCGTCTTGTCCATGTTCATTTTAGACCCACTTTTTCGGAAGCTCTACTGAGCTCATCGAGAATTGTACTGAGGTCCTCCATGGTCTCAGCCATGACCACAATATCGTCGGCAAACCGAAGGTGAGTGATGTACTCACCATCGACGTTGATGCCTAGCCCTCTCAAGCATACTGTCAAATACTTTAGCTATCACCGTTGCCAGTGAGATAGGGCTGTAGTTTCCCTTGTCTGCTATGATTCCTGTCCTGTTCTTAACAATAGGTACCACAACTGTGTCCAGTAATTCCTGTGGTAAATAAGAGTGACATAAACATACATTCAAGAGCATAGTCAATACTCTTGGCAGATGTATACCCGCATTTTGAAGGTGCTTGATGCTGAGCCCGTCATTTCCCGGGGATTTACCTCGCTTCATACATTTAATTACAGATTTCAGTTCATGACACGAAAATCGAAGGGGTAAGTCGCCCTGACAGCACCCAGCATGGTTCACACTTTGCACTGCCCCAAGAGGCGAACAAACTTTAAAATGTTCTTTAAAGGTATTATTAGCAATATCATTGAAGTCACTCTTACCCTCCACAGTAACTGGAAGACTTGTGACATTATTAAGTTTTTAGTACCTTTCCAAAACGAAGAGAAACACTTCCCAGAATGAAGTGAGGCCAAAATATCAATTTTTATTTTATCTTGGTTGTTAATGCACCACTTTAATTTAGATTTAAATATTTTGTGACTCAATCTCATTTTTTCAAATATAGGCTCACAGCTGGGTTGACCATGCCAACCATATATTTAATGTTTGTCTGGCTTTAGTATGAAATTCCTTAACATGTTTATTCCATCCCTTAACATTCTTATTTTTCCCTAAAAAACTTCCACTGCCTCTGCTGCTACTGGCAGCGTCACCTAATAGACTTACAATTTTTCTATACATTTCATCCAACAAAACTTTATGTTGAGAATTATCACAATAGTAATGACATCAGCAGTGCAAGTACGTAGGATTCGATAGGACTCGATTAGATCAATTTGACAGTTATTCTCGATAAAATGTGTTTTTATGCAGTCAATAACACATTTTATCGAGAATAACTGTCAAATGTATCTAATCGAGTCCTCAGTATCGTTACCTATCAGTTAAGTTAAAAATGTAAAAATGTTCACGTTTTCTGAGCATGACCCTATTACCGTATTATTTGAAAAACAACTCATTATGTTTTCATTATTATTTTTTAAATTTTGCATTTGCGCGTATTTATTTTGCCATTCCGTTGCTCTGGAGTTTCCAAAAAAAGAGAAAAATAAAAATAATTTTGTTTTCTACAAGCACTTGTGACTGTGAGAAATGAATTGCTGCAAAACGGACTCCACGTTGTATTTTATGCCCTACGCCTAGAGTGTAATTTAAGCCTGCGTTTACATAGGCGCGGAGTATCGCGGGCGGCGATGTGGCCCACGGGCTGAGGCTGGCCGGCGAAACCAGCAAGCCAAAGCAGCCGTGGTGAGCGTTAACACCTTCTGCGACCATTAGCTCGCGTGGGACCGCCGAAGCCCCGCAGTGCTGGAGCACCTTGCATACTGCATGCTTGCTGCGTGCACCTCTATTGTTGGTGAATCATTTGAATTGGATGAGGTTGTGACAGTATGAAGTTTCCTGATAGTTAAGTTGCTGTAAGTGTGGTGCTGGTAAGTGTTGTCACTCCAACCTCTTATATTGCCTCATTAAACCAGTGTTGCCACTTAACTCACCTCACATTCTAACATTCGTCCATTCTGACTTTCATGACTGTCCTCCGTCACTGGTATGCGAACGTTCCATAACATAACACATATTTAAGCTGTTTGAGGTGCAGCCCGTCGCATTTCAGAAAAAAATACATTGCTGCGTGCTTGCAGTGTGAATTCATGGATCATACAAAATTACCGAAAGTGGAAAGGATTTTTGAAACGTGGTGCGGTTTGCCCGAATCTGCGGCCGCATTAACGTGCACATACACTAGTAAATAGAGCCTACAGTTGTACCACTTCGCTAGCCTCTTGTCGCGAACACATTCGTGTTAGTTAACAATAATAATTGATTATAATATATAATAAGGTAAGCAGTAGGTATAGTTGGGTCTGCGGGACTATTCGAAAGAGACACCGCGGCCCTGGAAAACAAAAGGCAAAAAAGGAACATGAATGGGTTTTAGTCAGTACAAGTATGATACTCCCTTGCACTCCACCCAGACACGATTTGATGATTTCCCAGCAGAAAAAAATAGTAGTACCGATAGTGTAGTATGCATTGGCAATGCTAAAAGTATTAAAGAACGTTTTGCCATAGACCATGCGTAAGGTGAGACAACAGACTGCGGTTGCAAAAGTCCTGATGAAAAAGCCCAATAACATTTCACCCAAGGAATCGAATTCAGGATATCATGTTCTCCAGAAGTGCATGTGACCAATAAGCACCAACGAGGCAGACAAAATTCGTTCGTTCGTCACTGTAAATTAGTTTGCTCAGAGTGTACCCTACCAGTTTTGCACCGCAGACTATATAGTTATACATTATTTGAGTCACCTGACTATTAAGGGTGATGCTCCACGGTAGCCCGTGAAATTCAAATTTTCTTATGTTTTTTGCAATTTGTAGGGCAGTGATAAGTGATAAACATATCGATCGGACTGTATGACGTAATAAGTAATAGAATTATAATCATCAAAATCATTAATACAACCCTCCAAGTTCATAAGAGTCAATGATCGAATTTTTCACGGTCAAGTCCTTCTTCGACTCTAAACTTTCAACACAAAACTTAGCACTGCTCTGAAAATTGCAAAAAACATAAGTAAAGGAGACATTTTTTGGGGTGCGATGCCAGAAGTGGGGTGCGATGCCAGAAGTCCTCCACGTGTGCTTGGCAGCTGCTGGTTCCTCTCGATACGTCTGGAGGAAACAGCAGCCGCTGGGCCGGTGCACCCCGGGCGCGGCAGTGTCCTTCCTCTTGGAATGAGAAGAAATTCTCATCCCTTGGGATTGGCACTGCCGCGGCTAATGAGTCTGGCATCACTTGTGTGGGGTCCTACACGGACCAACGGTGGGTTCCTCGGCGTGCCCTCTGTTAAGCAGAGGGCACAGCGGAGGAGTGTGTTACGGCGGGCTCGGTGTGCACTTACCCTGCCGCCGAGCAGACAGAGAAGGATGCGTCCTTCTGCGTGCGTTGATATCGTAATCCCGTATCGGAGTGCAGTGGATCACGTCTCGCGACTCCGAGTCCTTTTGGACAGGGACCGAGGGTCTTGGCTTAACCGCCTGGACTGCGAGGTAGAAAACCTCTATAAAAAGTTACCCCGAATCCCAAGCGGCGACGCAGCGCGAGGGGATGTATGGCTGACGGGTGTGCCTATTGGACGAATCAGTCGCTACTGCTTATCCTCGCTGGGGTACCTGCAGACCCTTCCGGCGATTAATAAAAGCTCAAATCTGCCCTTCTAGGTACAGGGGTCTCTGCCTAGATAGGAGTTTATTTCCCCCATACTCGTGGGTTCAATTATGGAGAAAGATAAAAAAAAACCAAAACGCCGGTAACGGCAAAGGAGGAGAGGAAGAGAGGAGGAACGTGGTGTCGGAGTCCGACGCCACATTAAGTGAGATGAGTGTCGCGGGAGCCTCGGTGAGCTCCCGCTGCGAGAAGGCCGGGACTGCTGCGGAGACGAGCAAGTTCTTCCGTAAGCGGTCTAGGAAGGATGGCGACCAGTCGTCGTCCTCGGAGGACGAGCAGATAGCCTCTGCTCGCAAGATCCCCACCAGCAAGCGCGGGAGGATCCGAGGCAAGAGAGCGGGGCTCTCTGCCTCCGAGAAGTCGGCACGACTGGCCGAGGAGGGGCGCCACCCGGGCTTGACAGCTCGCGGGTCTGGCGACGAGGCTGGTGCACCTGGCGGCTCCGAAGAGGAGCGTAAGGCCAGGTTCACAATAGAGGTGGAAGCCGCCTTGAAGAGTGTGGCCGTTAAAGTCAAAGTTTCATCGAAACTTAAGGCCATACCTGCGGCTTTCGCCTCCATCATGGCGGCAGCAACCAATTATAGGGGGCCTTCCCCTCCATCACAGGGGGACGAGGTGGTCAAGCTTCGGGTGGACGTGGCCCGCCTGGCTGCGGCTATGGAGTTTCTCCAGAAGGAGAATTCCAAGCTCCAGGCGGACCTGGCCAGTCTGAGGAAGCCTGGCCCTCGCGTGGCTCCTCAAAGTGGAGGGGCCGAAGCACAGAGGGGGAGCCAGCCTGTGCCGGTGGAGAACCAGGTCCTGGACCTGGTTCGAAAGGAGCTAGCTTCCTTCCAGGCGCGGTTCTCCGTCCTGGAGGGAATTGTTCTGCGCCCTCCCCTGGGCGCGAACAAGGCGGTCGCGGGCACGAGCAGAGTCTCGTACGCGGCTGCTGCATCCGCTCCGGGGCCATCCAGTCGGCCCCCCGGCGTGGGTGCGTTGCCTCCCCCGCCCCCTGTAAAGCCGACTCCGGCCAAACAGGTGGCGGCACCGGCTGGGCAGAAGAAGGCGGCCCAACAAAAAAAGAAGGGCAAGGCAGCGGCACAGATGGCAACGGTGCCAGCGCCAGCGCCAGTGGCGGGTGGGCCCACACCCCCTGCACCTCCCACGGCTGAAGCCGGATGGCAAGTGGCCGGGGAGAAGCAGAAGGGGCGAAAGGCGGCCAAAAAGGCCCGCAAACAGGAGCGGCAGCGCCAGAATAAGGCGCGAAAGGTCGCGGCTAGGCTTCGCGCCCCGAAGACCGCCGCTGTAGTGATTACACTACAGCCGGAGGCGGAAAAGAAGGGCGTGACCTACCGCGACCTGCTGGCGAAGGCCAAGGAGACGGTGGATCTCGGGGAGCTCGGATCACCGGGGGCCTCCAGCTCAAAGTCACCGCAACGGGGGCTCGGATGCTGGAGATCCCCGGTGAAACCAGCGGCTCGTCCGCGGATGCTCTCGCTGAAAAGCTGAGAGCGTCCCTAAACGCGGACGAGGCCCGAGTCTCCAGACCCGTCAGATGCGCCGACCTGCGCGTCATGGGTCTGGACGACTCGGTCACCGAGGAGGAGGTGGTGGGCGCCGTCGCTAGGTCCGGGGGGTGCTCTGCCGAGCAGGTCAAGGCAGGCACCCTTCGTCCGGACCCCACGGGAATGCGAGCCGTTACGGTGAAATGCCCCGTGACGGCGGCGAAAGCCATTGTGGAGGGCCGAAGGCTTTTGGTGGGCTGGGTATCGGCGCAGGTGAAACTGCTCGAGCCCAGACCTCTGAGGTGCTTTCGCTGCCACGTGGGACACCACGTGTCAGTGAAGTGTGCCTCGGAGGTTGACCGCAGCGGTCTCTGTTTCCACTGCGGTCAGCCCGGCCACGTGTCGGCTGGTTGCAGCGCTGCGCCGCACTGCCCTGCATGTGCGGCGGCCCGCAAGCCGGCCGATCATCGGGCCGGGAGCAAGGCCTGCGCCGCTCCCGCCAAGACCGGAGCCAAAGGCAGGGGAAGGCCCTCCGCCACCTCCGCCAACGCCACCGTCGCCACTGCCGCTGCCGCGGCCGCCACAGCCGCTGTCGCTGTTGCCGCCGCCGCTGCCGCTCTGAGCTCGCCTGCGGAGGGGCCCTCACAGGGGTCCCGGGGGGGGGAGGCGATAATGGACTGTCAATAACGGCGCCATTACGCTTCCTCCAGGCGAACATCAACCACTGCGCCTGTGCTCAGAACCTGTTGCTTCAGAGCATGGCGCAGTGGTTGATCAACATCGCTGTGGTCTCTGAGCCGTACTTTGTCCTGCCCAGGGAAGACTGGGTGGCGGACCTTGACGGCTCAGTGACCATAGTGTCATCGGCCGCCGCCGGTACCCCGACCCTTGAAAATGTCAGGAGGGGTCGGGGGTGCGTAGCAGCACGGTTCGGGGAGATCGTCGTGGTGGGAGTCTACTTCTCCCCGAGCCGAACTCTCGCCGAGTTCCACAACTCTCTCGCAGAGTTGAGTGTCGTCGTCGGAAGCCATTCCCTCCCCGTGCTTGTCCTCGGGGACTTCAATGCCAAGAACTTGGCTTGGGGTTCTCGTTGCACAGATGTGCGGGGAAGGATGGTGGAGGGCTGGGCTCTGGAGAGGGGCCTGGACGTCCTTAATCGGGGTTCTGTTCCCACGTGTGTGCGGATGCGGGGCGAGTCGGTGGTGGACATTTCGTTCGCTAGCCCCGCTCTGTCGCCGCGTGTCGTTGACTGGCGTGTCATGGAGGGGGTGGAGACATATTCCGACCACCGGTACATCCGGTTTGACGTCTCCACCCAGTCCTCAAGCGCGCCGGTCCAACAGGCCCCGAGTGGTCCGCGTTGGGCGCTGAAGCAGCTGGACCGGGAGCTCCTCCTGGAAGCCTCGATCGTGCAGGCCTGGGTGACATCACCGGACAGGCCTGCCAACGTTAACACTGAGGCAGAGTGGTTCCAGGGGGCCATGTCCGACATATGTGACGTGGCAATGCCCCGAGTCCGGCCAGGAAGCGCCCGACGTCAGGTGTACTGGTGGTCGCGCGAAATAACGTCTCTGAGAGAGGCGTGTGTCGAAGCGCGGCGCCTGTACGCCAGGCATCGCAGGCTCCGCATCCGCCCGCCGGATGCGGCAGCCATTGAGGCGGAGCTGTACGACGGATACAGAGCGGCGAAGACCGCCCTCCGGGAGGCTGTCCTGCGGGCCAGGGAACTGGCCCGCTCGGAGATGCTGGAGACTCTTGACAGAGATCCGTGGGGGCGCCCTTACAAGATGGTGCGGAATAAACTCCGCACCTGGGCCCCCCCGCTGACGCAGAGTCTCCGGCCCGACCTCGTGGGGGACGTGGTGAGCGCTCTGTTCCCCTCGCGGGGGGAACATCCGCCCCCGCCTATGGCTCCGCCACCTGCGGTGTCGGACCCAAGTGACGACGACGACACTCCGGAAGTGACTGGGGTAGACCTGAGAGTGGCGGTAGGTAGGCTCAAAGCCAAAAATACCGCCCCGGGACCCGATGGCTTGCCTGGCAAAGCCTGGGTCCTGGCCTCGGATGCGGAGGCTCTCGGGCCCCGACTGAAAAGGTTCTTAAGCGCATGTTTGGAGAGAGGCCAGTTCCTGCTTCGTTGGAAGACGGGGAAACTGGTCGTCATCCAGAAGCCGGGGCGCCCTGCGGACTCTCCGTCCGCATTTCGGCCCATTGTGTTGCTCGACGAGGTGGGCAAGCTCTTTGAGAGAGTAATTGCAAACCGCCTCGCCGAGCACCTTGAGGGGATGGGGCCGAATCTTGCGGAGAACCAGTTTGGTTTCCGCAAGGGGCGCTCTACAGTGGACGCAATCATGCGCGTGAGAGCCCTCACGACGGGGGATGCAATATCCCGGGGCGGGGTTGTTTTGGCGGTGTCTCTCGACATCGCCAACGCTTTCAACTCCCTGCCCTGGAGCTGCATCAGGGAGGCACTCCGGTGCCGACCTACCTCCGTCGTGTGGTTGGGGACTATTTGACGGACAGGGCCGTCATCTACCCCAGTCGCTGCGGAGATTGGAACCGGCGAGAGATGTCGTGCGGTGTCCCACAGGAATCGGTTCTGGGACCGCCCCTGTGGAACATCGGTTACGACTGGGTGCTGCGCGCGGACCTCCCTAGTGGTGTCAGCGTCGTCTGCTACGCACGACGACACCCTGGTGCTGGCACATGGGAGGTCGCACGAGGCGGCGGCCGACAACATGACACTCGGGGTTGCGATAGTCGTAGAGAGGATCCGGCAACTGGGTCTCGAGGTGGCACTGCACAAGTCCGAGGCCATGTACTTTCATGGGCCTCGGAATGCGCCACCGTCGGGATCCACACTGACGGTAGGAGGGGTATCCATCGGCGTCGAGTCGACGTTGAAGTACCTAGGACTCGTCCTCGACAGCCGGTGGAACTTCGTGGAGCATTTCCGACGTTTGGCCCCCAGGCTGGAACGGACCGGGGCTGCCTTCAGGCGGCTCCTGCCCAACCTTGGGGGGCCGAACGCCTCCTGCCGCAGGCTCTACGTGGGAGTCGTACTTTTTGGAACGAAATTTCTAAACGCGTCTTACAGATAGTGCCTGCTGTATACTACCACGTAAAACACTGAACGAGGATCCGTCCCTATACTGGTGAAGAATATAATATAACACTTGAAACTGTTAACATTGACATGAAACATATTTGCTATTAGCTCATAACGAGTAAAATACCATCTTGCCTAGGTAAACGCATTTAACAAAACATAGCTTTGAATTTTCGAATTACGTTCGATATTAAAGAAAAAACGGTTGACCTCACAATTTTTTGTTGTTGTTATGCATCTACATCACACGCAAAAGAAATAAATATACATAATCAAAAATATTCAAATCTTTCATTGCTCTTTCTCACATAAATCGTCCACTTTGACAATTCTTGCTGCCCGTCAAATGTCACATTTCCAGTCGGCGCCAATGTCGCCATTGTTACTATGCGTTGCTTAGCCAATTAGAGACGAGCGTTGACAACCTACCCAATCACAACTTCGTGATGATAATAGAGAACAAACTAGCTGTTTAGAGAAAACAAACGTTGTGGGGCCGTCTATCAAAAAAGTTTGGTTTGAAGTTACTAAAAAAGCGGCAAGTGCGAGTCGGACTCGCCCATGAAGGATTCCGTTGCAGCGAGTAACATGTTTTTGTTTATTTTTATGTTTGAGTTGATTGAATGAAAGGTAAATTGCGGTTTACGATATATGACGCATATAAAAAAAAACTACTTACTAGATCTCGTTCAAACCAATTTTCGGTGGAAGTTTACATGGTAATGCACAACATTTTTTTTTTAGTTTTATCATTCTCTTCTTTTAGAAGTTACAGAGAGGGGGGGGGAGACATTTTACCTGTTTGAAAGTGTCTCGCGCGCAAACTATTCAGTTTCGAAAAAAATGATAGTAGATATCTCATCTCATCATTTTTGAAGATCTATCATTATCCATAGATACGCCACACATTTTTTTGAGTTTCAGTTCTAAGTATGGGGAACCCTCAATTTTTTTTTCTATTTTTTTGTGAAAGTCTTAATGCGGTTCACAGTATACTATTCTATATCTATTCTATCTACTTACCAAGTTTCAACAGCATAATTGTTATAGTTTCGGAAAAAAGTGGCTGTGACATACGGACGGACAGACAGACAGACAAACAAAACGAATCCTTATGGGTTCCGTTTTTTGCCATTTCGCTACGGAACCCTAAAAAGTTCTCGAGTTGGGATTGGGACCAAAGATCACTTGATGCTCTGTGCTGTATTTTTTTACAGGCAAATGACAATACTGAGTCTTCCACAACATCAAAAGAGTTTGCATAGATAATGTGGATGATTCCGACTTGATTTTATCGAATCAGATCGATTATTAAAATGAATCGACATGCCCCTCGTACGGATATGCAGCACGTATTCCTTCCCTCCTACTGCAACGACACGTGCGCCGCAGCGTTGTCGGCTGCAGGCAACAGTCACACGCTACAAGATCCGTGGTAAGCAGCGCGGCGTAATAGAGGAAGAGCCGTGACGATCGGACCATCGCTATTTTATAAGACCTAAAAGTTTGTCTTTGTATGTATGTCCCTAATTTTGATCACGGTTCCTTCTAAAATAGTCATTCTATTCTAATCGAATGCCTGTTATGACCGAATACAGCTTGGCAAAAAAGTCGTGAAAATAATGGTGGCGCTACTATCGTAGGTACATATTTTAACCCTATATAGTATGACAATAACATTTTGATACTTTGGTTTTTTTTTTTCAATTTTTTTTTAAATTTAATGTGTTGTTTGACGGGTTTTAGAAGAGCTCGGTGCTAAATAATAACAGCCGGACAGGACAATCTTCAAGCTTAAGCCGTGCTTAACTAGGTTAGTCTGTAGATGGGTGACCATATTCTGTCATCGAGTTTCTTCCGTGCCTCCGAAAGCACTTATAGCTGTTGTCGTGTCATTTGTAGATCTTTACTGTGAGTCAGGAGCCCGAAAATCTGACAACCAAGTCTTACCAAGTGGTATTGTATTACCTAGTTACTGGGTTGTGGAGATTAGATAGGCAGTCGCTCCATGTAAAATACTGATATCCACGCTGCATCCGGTTAGACTGGAAGCGGAACCCAAAATTAGTTGGGAAAAGGCTAGGCAGATGATGACGACTTGAACGGGTTTTACATTACTTAAACTTGAAATAAACATAAATTTCTCTGCTCGTTACATTACGCTTTTGTATTATAATGCGCAAGTACGTGTGTATATTGATTTACATTATGAGGAAAATAATATCAACGATTCGTCTAAGTGCTTTTTTTTTTTCATTTTTATTAATAAGAAAGATAGAATTTTACAGATGTTTCAATCAGAATCTAACATGTCTTCGTCTAAATATTCCACATCTGAAAGTTCTTCATCCGTGTCTGTATCTGTACTGCTGCTGTCATCTTGCAGATTTTTGTCTATATCACTATACAGAGTTTGTCCCCTTTGATAATACTCTCTATCTATTTGCATAGCATGTTCACATTTTTTTTCCAATCACCAACAGAGATGCTTGCAAACACTTGTTCAGCCACGGCCTACAGCAGTTAAAAAAAAAGACAGTTAAACTTTTGCAAATACTTCTTTCTAAGAATGTAAAATGAAGGTAGCTATTTTAAAATACATTGATGTCAACTGATCCAACATTATGATCAGTTCGATAGGGTTTAGGTCACAGTGATCAGGTGGGAGCCTTACCACTGTGTGACCATGCTCACTTAGGACTTCATCTATTTCATAGACTGACTTAGGTTTGCGTTGTTTAACCAGTATGAGCAGGTTTGGCTTCCTTAATGTGTATTCAAACGGTACATTGTTCTCGGACAACCATAGTTTTATTTCACTAACTTTGATGAAGAAGTAGTGCCCTTCTCTAGCAATTCGCCATATGGTACTTACGGATTAACTTAGAAAAATAATATTCTTAGTTACTTTTATTCTGGAAGTAACGCAAAAAGTATCAAAATTATAGGAGCGTGCTTCTTTGTAAATGCACATAACCACAAAATTCATCGATGTATTTTTCAATGTAAATAATAGTTGTATAATGGTTTACACTATCTAGTGCAAGTTTAAACACACATATTACATCTGATTACTTAGATAAAAGATCATATTACCAGACATTTCCGCAGTTCTTTTATAAACATCGTTGATATCCGATAAAATTTGTCCAGCTTCATGTTCCGCCAAACATCTCAAATACACTTTATAAATTATCTCTCTAGCGGAGCTGCGAATGGTTTTTCTGTTCATATTGAACCCTTTGAGTCACCAATTTAAATACAATTACAAAAAATACACGAAAAACAGCCACCAATATCATGAAATGACATTACATGTACTGACTAGACGTGACAGTAGGAGAAGTTGCCAACAATAAAATTTTTAGTTCCGTTTCAAGACATTTTTGCCAACCTGTAAGATACAATGAAAGGTAGAAATAAAGAAAACATATTTATTTGGCTTATGCTATAAGTGCACACAACAAAAAGAGAATAAAATAAAAAAATAAAAGAAATAATATTGTGCGTCTCACGGCTACGCCAAATAGGTGGGCCTATTTGGTTTAGTTAGGCGCTCGTAGATATATAGCCCGGCAGATCGAGCGAGATCCACTGTTGTCATGCCTCGACGCACTCGCGCTCCCCCCAGCCAGTTCACCCCGCAGGTCGCGACGCGCGAGCCGCACGACGAGGAAGCGGGGGCGGGTCACCATCGGCGCCGTCGCCTGCGTTGCGTTGACGCGCCGGCCTCCGACATGCTCGGCGCTCACGAAATCGCGCGCTTTTAATTTGTCGCCAATGTTAGCGGCCACCAACATGGCACTGTGGTTGGTGTTTTATCCACTTATCTCTGGAATATTAGATCTGAGGATAGCACCTGCGAGCAAGACCTGGGCACGGTCGTTTATGTCGTTCAACTGGTTTGTAAGGTCCACATTCGACGATTGCGACACTTCGGGATGAGCCAGTTTGGTCTCCATAATAACTATCCAATTCCAAGTTACTCATTCTATTGTTCTAACTTCTGTAGTTCAGACAAACACCATAGGTTGAGCACAGCAACGGAGTAGGTACAGGACCGCACATACCGACGTTAAGCCACAAGTTGGTTTCCGTTCCCCATATATTCTATAAACTGTAGGTTTCGGGTACTTGTGTATTGATGGGGTTCATTGAAAAGTTATTTACTGTTTTTTTTTATATTTGAATAGCACATGAACACTAGATAACAATGTTATTAGTAAGTTGCACTGGCAGAAGTATTTATTCACTAAATTTATGCGAATTATACTGTTATTTTTATTTATCCGCGAGAAGAAAAACATAAAGAGCTTATGTCTGTTTGACATCCGTGACGTGACATGATGACACAACGCCGTGTGCACCGCCGCGTCGGACGCGGCGTGGGTCGCCGCGGGCAACGCGTCGCAGCGCGCGCCGCTACTCTCTATACAAATATTGTACTAAGGCCGCTGCACGCGCCGCCTCTCCGGAAACGGAAAAAACGCACAACGCGCCGCGCGACGCGCCGCGTCTCCAGAAATGAGGCCTGACACTCCCTCCCGCTCCGCCCAGAGTGGGGGGGGTCATTTGATGATTTCCCATCCTTAAAAAAAAAAAAAAAAGGAGACATTTTTTTTTGTTCGAGGATGAGGCCACCCACATAAATTGTGGCATTTAATAATGAAACTTACATTGATTTCTTTCATAAAACCTATAGATTTCAGTGGTTAAATTAGCTAAGCATTGTCTAACCGGAATAAATGCGAAAAATCTGCAAAAACACTTACGAAAACCAAAATAAATAGAAAAAGTGACGTCAAAATAATGAAGTTGTCTGTCAATCATAAATCATAAACCCAATTTTTTAGTGGGTTTATAACGTTCCGTGCCACGTTGATTGTTTAAACCATCTATGCGATTTTAGTGTAAACCTTTAAAAATAGCAGATCACAGTTTAATAATATTTATTTTTCTTTCTTTCTGATTCTATAATAATTATAACACATATGATTACCAAAGGGTAGGTACCGTACTTTTTTTAGTAAACAGAAAAAAACGCCCCTATTCCACAACAGGAATGATTTCACTCGCCAAAAGATATCATAACAAAGCTTATTTATTATGATTTTAAGATTCCGTTTTCATTCCTAGGTAATATTTCGTTTAATATCATAGTAAAATGGTTACCTTTTTTTTGGTGTTATTATCTATACATATAATAAAATCGTTGAGACCAAAAAATCTGTACATTGAAGATTTAAAAAAAAACCGATCAGGGTGACTTAAAATAAGTAACTGAACATATTAAAACCATTTTTAAAATTCGTGTTTGTTTGTTTGTTTGTTTGACCGCGCATCACGTAAAAACTGCTGGACGGATTTTGATGAAAACTTCACTAATCTATTTAAATAGACCCAGAATAACATTTAGGCTATAGAAATTATGGATTTTTTTGGAAAAAGGGGGTGAAAAGGGGGGGTAAAGTGTGTATGAAAAAAAAAAATTAGATTGCTCTAGATTCATGAAACTCAGAGTAAATACTTATTATTAAAAATAAAGAAATATCTGTTCCAGCATTTTTTTTTTAAATCATCTAGTGACGTAAAAAAGAGGGTTTTGTGTTTAAAATTAATTAACTTCATACACCTATAGAATAAAATTCATTGAAGTGGAAACCTTTAAAAGTTGCTGTAAATACTTCAAATCTAATACAGGTAAATGTAATTTCTCAATTTTCTTGAAATTTTATTTTTGAAGTTAATACGCCCAAAATAGCGGAACTCGGGAAAATAGCGAAAATCGGCTTTCCTCGGTATAAGTAGTTGGTAATACAGGGTGGAAACGGTAAACGGGGCAGTGAGGGGAGCTGCAGCTACACAAAAATGGTCTTAGGTAACAATCCGTAATTTTTTCACAAAATGTTTATCCCCGTTCACAGCTTGAATTAAAAAATAAAGTACAGTTAGCAAGAAAATTGCCATTTTACATAAAACAATTTTTTTGATGCCAATCGATCTTCTCTCCGACACTAATCAAGAAGTTCTTCCAAACCAACCCAGGTTAGGGTACTCAAAAAGTCAGAAATCGCAAAAAAATAACTTTCAGCGGGGCAGTGTAGGGGAAATAGTTAGCCAGAAAATTGCTATTTTACACAAATCATTTTTTGATGCCAATAATTATTTTTTATTTTACATAAGACATAAAGCCGGAAAAGTTACAAATACATTACAAACGAGTACAAATCCTACTATCTACAAATAAAAGATGCTTTGTCCTGAAGGACTATCTGATGGAACAGCGCACAGCCTAAACCGCGATTGTAGAAACCTGAATCTTGGAGGGGGTATTTTCTGTATAACGTAATACGATAAGAAAGAATTTTGAAATTATACCCCTAAGGGGGTGAAAAGGGGAGGCAAAGATTGTATGGGAAAATGTGATTCCTTGGTCTAATCTACTTCAAACTTTGCAATCAACAATATTAACAGAATTGATGGACGCGTTTAATATTGCATTAAAATTCATTCCCTAACGGGGTTAAAAAGGGGGAGAGTTATTTTGGCGGTGATTTGTTTCGAATTTGATATCAATACTCCTTCGAGATTTTGATATAAACTACAAGTTATTTTGATACATGTTTCAAAATCCAATCCGATTTTATTTCAAAAAGGTTGAACTCACATAAAAATTTGGTGCAAAATTGCAAGTACTCTTTAAAATTGGAATGTCTCGAAAGTTACCGTAAAATATTAATACCGCATTTGAAGGTTTCTAAGCTTTGAAGAGGTTGTGCACTTTAAGACACGGCGTCATAACGTAGGGACGTAGAGTTTGAAATTTTAAATGGTAAGCAGTTGTGAGAGGTCCGCAACGGTTTACAGCAGCTATATCGTGTTGCGGCTCATTTAATGCACCTTGATGAGAACTGCAGACCTAGCTGGAGTATGACTGTCATCGAGTGTCTAAGTATGAAGATGTAAAGCTGTCAATAGAAGCCTTTAAAGCTGTTTTTGTAAACATGGTAATTTATTCTTATTCAAATAAATACATTGTTAATCACAAGTATTTGATTTTGAACAAAATTGCCCTTGGGTACGTAAATTGACTTCAATGCATGTCTTGGGAGATACACCGTTTTAAATAACTCCGCAGCAAAATAATGATCATGTACCGGGAGCGCATTTTCATTATGCGGAAGGATGTGTGTGATGTGCTCTTTGAAAATTGTATTATGGGTGCTTACGACCCACTCTCTGTAACCCGCTCTTCCTCTTATGTGACGCAGACGAAGTTGCGCGGGTCAGCTAGTAAATAATAAATGCAACGAAAAGATGGGCCCAAAAAAATCTATCTCCTTTGAATTACGCGGGCCACTCTGACGCTTTCACCTTAAACCGAATCAGTTAGTCAATCTCTGCTTGCCTAAGGTGTCGTTGCGAATAATTTCATTAAGTGGTTGAAGGTATTTTAATAACAGAAGATTTTTGGGAAGCCAGGATATTTGGATCCTGGGCTGCGGGACTATTTGGGCTGCGGGACTATTTCGGCTGCGGGACTGTTTGGGCTGCGTGGACAAAGACCTAAAAAGCACCACTAGTAATTTGAATAAAATAAACAAAAATAAAAATAAAAAACGGCCAAGTGCGAGTTTGACTCGCGCAACGAGGGTTTCGTATAAACTTGTAAGTATTCTGTTACAATAATAATAATTCATTTATTTCAGATCATTAAAATCCACAAAATACAAGTAAATTACATAAAAAAAACAATTAAAATCACTGAGTAAAAATTAAAACATACTCATAAATCACATAAAATTAAATGAAAATTGAATTTGTAAAATTACATAAAAATAAAACATAAATTACTTGCAAAAGATTAAATAAAAAAACAAACTAAGTAAAAATAAACTACATATTAACGGTTCTCAGATTTTAACATGTGACATAGCTTCAGAGATGTAAACAAAGGTGGACAACAAAATGTTAAGCGTTCCTTTTTTTTTCTTTAGAGGCCCGGAACCTTAAAACGCAATATAATATCACAAGAAATAAAAAAGTTTTCGTCATATATCTCATGTTATTCATTCTTTATGTGTGGCAAACGAAACAAACCCAAGGGAAGGTCGATAAGTAGGTGCTAACTTAGAAAGTTAAACTCCTTTTATTTCAGTACTATCATAAGATGTATTGAAAGAAAAGCGTTTAATACTGTATATACAATTTTTTTTTGTGTAGGGCGTCTTGCAGTTCAGTCTATGAAGACTGGCTTCTGCTTAACCGGGCAAGTCCTGTGGATGCCTGGTGTTTAAGGTCTTCAGACAGGGCGAAAATGACTATAAACTAAGCGACAGCGCTCTAAGTACAGCGCGTACACCCACAGGGGGGGCCCTGTGGGTGTACGGACCTCGACTTAGGGCGTCGCGTCGGGGGCAGCAAAGTGACAGGCTGGATCTGGTTGTCTTTATTTAGGGACTGTTTTATTTCTACAGGCTCAGCATCGCGGGCTGGGTCGAGCAAGGGTCGGGGAGGGGTTGAACTGGGATTACGCGCCGGACCTCTGCGGCGAGGTCGGAATGTTCACATTACCACGCAGTCATTCATGATTTTTATTTAAAACCTTATATTTTTTTGTCTATATTTTAACCCCGACGTAAATCCGACGTGTAATAAGTTAGACGTGTGTGTGTGTCATCGTAGCTCCTGAACGGATGAACCGATTTTGATTTTGTTTTGTTTTGTTTAAAAGGTGAATTAGTCGGAAGTATTCTTAGGTATGTACGTTTGATAAAAAAAGACCAAAAAAAATGTGTTTGCATCTTTTATCTTATACTTTACTTTTTGAAATAGGTTACTGTGTTAGTTCTAGTAGGTTACTGTTTTGTCTGCACCACTTCCTGCCGCAGCTAGAGCACTGTACAGACTAACTATATTAATATTTAAGATTTAGATGAGAAATTTAGTCAAATCTTATTTATTAAACGTACTCGTAAATTGTAAAAACAACCAGGGTGGCAGAATCGCAAAGCCCTTTTGAGGAGAATTTCAACAATAACAATCCCGCAATTTTTTCAAAATGCGTTCTGATCTACACTCGCGGTATTCTGTCTCGATATTAAAGATTGTCGAAATCCTACTAAAATTATAAATGCGAAAGTTTGTAAGTATGGATGTATGGATGTTTGTTACTCTTTCACGCAAAAACTACTGAACGGATTTGGATGAAATTTTGCACACAGATGGTTTACAACCTGGATTAACACATAGGATACTTTTTATCCCGGTAGTAAGATCCCATGGGACAATTTTGAACCTTCACGCGGGCGAAGCCGCTGGCAGAAGCTAGTTATAAATAAATAAGTAGAAACATGATAAACTTCGTATTTTTTTTCTTCAACATTCTTAAATTTGATTTAATTGTAAAATATAAATTGATTGTCTGAAATACAACAATTTTTCATTTAACACGTAATATCCGAACGTTTTATTGTTTTTTTTTTGGGCCTACCAGATATGGAATTTGAAAATCGAATTTCGAATCGACTTGATCTCTCGCTTTTTTCGTATCGAAGTGAAAGTGACAGAACAAAGTGAAGTTTAATTCTTTCGTGTGTTGTACTGTGCGCGGTATTTAAAAAAAATAATTAAAAAGTTACTTTGTCTCATGCTCGCAGCAAAATCGAATTTTGCTCACTGTCTGCAAACAGCAAAACCTGCTTGTTTGAGGTGCTGAGGTGAAATAGTTATTTGTTATACAAGAGTGCAAAGTTGTGTTTTAACCGCGTGCTCAATTTTGATGACCGAGCATGCGAAAGATCCTGAAATTGAGTCACGAGCGAAGCGAGTGATTCAAAACTTAGAATCTTGAGCGTTAGCGAGGGAATCAAAAGAGCACGAGGTGAAAAATCTTTGCACTCGAGTGCAACACGTAACTTTTCATCCCACCTCAACGAGGAAATGAATACTTAAACGCAATAAAAAAATTGCGCATTGTTAACAAATTCAGTTAATTCTGTTGGCGTCAAATAAACTTCCTCGTCGCTAGATGAGTGGTCATTATAGATTTTTCACTTGTTTTCTAGTTGGATTCCTTGTTTTTAACCTAAGTTGTTAACAATATATGACGTGAAAAGAAAATGGCGCGCGCAAAATATATTAAAAAAGTACACCAAGAAGGTTCCAAGTCTGAGTTCTTAACAAATAAAAAAAAAATGTATGATAAATTCGACACCATAGAGGTAGAACTAAATAGGTTTAATGATGTTTTGAATTCACATGCTTAGTGCACACGATGTTCTAAATTCAAATTTACTTTACCCTCATGACGATAAAAACAGCTTTTGCACTCAGATATCGAAGAGCAAAAATACTCTTTCCGAGATGGGGGGATGAAAAATATTTTGTACGGCTGATTTTTATTCGTTCAGTTCCTAGTGTACACTTTGTCTAAGTAATTATTACGGTTATTTGTAATCATAGGGCCTGTAATGTTCACAAACATGTAACTCATTAGGGAATTTTAATGATGTGCGTATTTAGGTACTCATTAAAATAATGTTTTTCAGATCTTCCCTGTCATCATTAAAGGACAGATTTCAAGGCCATTAAATTGCCGAGATTTGATGAAATCTAAAATCAAACTTTGTCGTTTACATTAGTCAAAGATGTATGCTGTAATACATTTTAGCATTTGTGTTATTAAAGTATATCTGTACTAATATAATAAAGCTGAATAGTTTTTTTGTTTGTTTGAACGCGCTACTCTCGGGAACGCCTGAAAAAATGTGATAGGTAGTCTATTTATCGAGGAAGGTTATAGGCTATATAACATCACGCTACGGCCAACAGGAGCTGAGCATATTTGCTAAATGTAGCAAAAACGGGGAAATACTTACTCCTTATAGCAAGTAAAAATATTACAATAAAACTTGTAAGTATTTAAAAAAACCTTGTCAGAAAGTTGGAACTTTGACCCCCAATATCTCCGTAACTAGAAGGTTCCCAGGTAGGGTGTAGACAAAATAAATATCGCAATGACGAGGAAAACAAGTGTCTCTCGGCTTCGTTTAATAGTTATTTGTTATACAAGAGTGCAAAGTTGCTTTTTAACCGCGTGCTCAATTTTGATGACCGAGCAAGCGAAAGATTCTTAAATTGAGTCACGAGCGCAGCGAGTGATTCAAAACTTAGAATCTTGAGCGTTAACGAGGGAGGGAATCAAAAGAGCACGAGGTGAAAAATCTTTGCACTCGAGTGCAACACGTAACTTCTCATCCCACCTCAGCGAGGAAATGAATAAACACAAAAAAGTGCGCATTATTAACAAATTCAGTCAATTCTGTTAGCGTCAAATAAACTTCCCCGTCACTAGATAATGAGTGGTCATTTTAGGTTTTTCACTTGTTTTCAAGTTGGATTTCTTGTTTTCAAGCTAAGGTGTTAACATTATGACGTGAAAAGAAAATGGCGCGCGTAAAACATATTAAAAAAAGTACACCAAGAAGGTTCCGAGTCTGAGTTCTTAACAAATTAAAAAAGAATGTATGATAAATTCGGCACCATAGAGGTAGAAGTAAATAGGTTTAATGATATTTTGAATTCACATCCTTAGTGCACACGATGTTCTAAATTCAAGTTTACTTTACCCTCAAGACGATAAAAACGGCTTTTGCACTCAGATATCGAAGAGCAAAAATACTCTTTCCGAGATGGGGGGATGAAAAGGTTTTTTACACCCTTTGTGGAATGAAAGCATGAACATTGTGTACATAATGTTAAGTCGACGATTTTAATTGAGGCATTTTCAATACTTTACAATTTTGCACTTCAATACATTCACGAGTACGAATATCACACGGCTAAAATACGAATAGTGGCAAGTGGCTCATCATTAAAAGTTTTCGGTCGAACAAGCTAATTGGTTTACAGTTTAATTCACAAATTACATTGTTAAGTGTTAACCAAATAGCTTGTTCGACCATAGGTACATTTGATCCTGCCTTACTGTTTACAACCACTGCAATTTTTAAAAGCTAGAATTAACAGCGGCGCCGATAGACCGGTCTCGGAGGAACAGTTTATTTAACCTTCTTGGATTCCGCAATGAAATTAATCACACTTATTTCTACAGTGAGCAAGTACCGGTACCTACACGTAGTTATCGTACGGTCTTAGGAAAAGAAGTAGATTATTACCATCATTGGTTTAGCCTTTTCCCAACCACGTTTGTTTCGGATTCCAGTCTAACTGAATGAAAGACAAAGCTTTTGGTAGCTCGACAGGACGAAACGTAAAAAAAAGGTTAAATTATGATTATAACACTATTATAAAGTAAACACTGTGAAAAAAAATAACAATATCTTATAAAAGAAAAACAAAATACAAACCGAATGTGTCAAGTATGAGACCAAAAGGCCTATCTTAGCATGGTGCTCTAACATTAAAAAAAAATTACAGTACCGCACAACGTAACTGCTGATGAAAATACTCGTATTTCAGTTCTTAAAGTAAGTAGTAGAAATAATCGTACGTCTCATTTTCTTTTATGTTCTTCAAAGTTATACCAATTTGATGCCCAGCTGGTACGTTTGCGATAACCTTTGTTGCCATTTTATAGGACACGCTAGTTTCACCGTTTTGAGAGCAGCGGTGATGTATTATTGTACCCAAAGTCGGCTTGGTACTTGGCTTTAGTCCCAACCAACAATTTGGGGTCGTTTACCTATCTTTGTTATTCAAGTTAATGACAAAAATACTAAGATCACTGAACAAGATATTCTTGGAAATCCGTTCAGCACCTTTTGTTCTTATTTTCAGCATCCTGTTTTCTTCATTATTTATGATCGCCGTAGTGTGATTCCTTTTTCTGAGGCTATGGTCATACCACCGACGACACCAATGCCTTATTCTGTTACACAAATACCCCGCATTATTTTCTAAAGCTGTTATGTTTATTCTACTAAATATTATGTTCATGAAAATCTCCTCTCTTTCACAGATGTCGGAAACACAATGTCAAAATTTCACGCGTAGTGGTTTGCCCAGAACAACTGATATACAATCGATTCGTATCATTTATTGTAGCCGAGCCATTATTACCATATCTATAATCAGTAAAATGTACTGTTAGGAAGAAATGAGGTTTCGCGTAGTATTATGAAGAAATGAGGTTGCACGTAGCACAGGTTACTTCTATGGAAAGGAGTGACAGACAACTTACATTAGTCTCTGGTCGTGGGAGACTCGTTGGGAATATCGTTCAAAGGGCTGTAAGATTTATATTTTCCTATTTTGTGTACTTACTCGCTACTTTTCTAAGCAATTACGTGTTTATTGAATTCCTTATGATTTGTTGTGGTTATGGATAGTTTCAGCAATTGATATTTTGTTCCAAGTTAGAATAAACGGTTGCATTCATTACTTTATGTACCTCGTTGTCTTATTTTAAACATCTCCACTTCTGAATGCTAAATGTACCTTATTAAATCGCACTGACGGCCAAAGTGTAGTTTCAGTAACAACACTACACCAGACCCCGTATTCACAAACGTTCGACTCGTTTCCGATTCGACAACTCGTATATCTGTCTTCTTCAACGACCGAGATAGACATACGACTTCCCGAATCGGAAGCGAATCGAAGCGTTGTGAATACGGGGGCAGAACTCACCACTGAACAACGCGGACTTTTTTCTTTATCGTGTGGCTAACTCGTGTCAGAGTTTTAATGCCGCCTGTGGGCCTCTGACTTGGCTTAACATGCCGTCGAGAAACATAATTACAAGATAATAATTATATTTACAAGATCCAACTGGGTGCGTGCTTGAAAATTATGAAATCTTGTTTTAAAGTGTCCCTGCGTTTAGAGAGGAATATATTTTATATATGTCACCGTAAAAATGTCAAATACGTTAGATTGTAATATATCGAGAGAGATTGTAAACTCTCGAAAGTTTGTCAAACGAATGTACTGCTTACAATATAACGCATTATTTTTCGGTAGATTGTACTCTATCGAAGTGAAACCGTAATATTGTGAAAAGTATGCGATGGAAGTCAGCTCGCGCGATGTGCAGCAGGGGGAGGAAAGAAGGGGTCCTCCTTGCCCCACATTGGTACCACTCTTATGAAAAGATAATGCACCATTCCTGAGAAATTCCGAATAACATACCCTAACCTCAAAACACTTTATATTTTAATTTTACGGTGACATATACAAACTTATGTCATGTTCTTCCCCGTCTTGTATCTTTCGAATTATTCGTCACTTACTGAAGTCTATTAGGAATTATCTAGATGATTAATTACTAGAAGTATTCATGAATTAACAAGATATAGGTAACAACAACTAAAAATGAGTGGTGTTCACTAATAATTTGGCAAATAGAGGATATATGAAAAAAAAAAAAAAAACGTCATAGGTCTAGTGGACACAACCGTGACTGCTGAGCGTGAGGTGCTGGGTTCAACTCCCGGGTCGAGCAAATTGAAATTGGGTTTTCCATTAGGAATTTCTCAGCCACGGAGTATGGATTTGTGCCTGATTGATAGCATTAGGGACGCTCCATATACATCATCTGCCGAGCCTTTTCCCAACTATGTTAGGGACGGCTTCCAGTCTAACCGGATGCAGCTGAATACCAACATTTTACATGGAGCGACGGTCTATCTGACCCCACAACACAGTTAGTACTGGGTAATACGATAACCCCTTGGTAAGACTGGTTGTCTGACTCTTTTGGGCCACTGACTACCTGTAACTGCCTAAGATCTACAAATGACAGTCGGGGGCAACTCCTTAGCGTGCTTTCCGAGGCACGGAGGAAACTCGGTATGTGAGAGTGGTCACCCATCCACAGACCAAACTAGGCAAGCACGGCTTGACCTAAAGATCGGCCCGAGCGGCTGTTATTATTTAGCCACGAGCTTATCGATTTAGAGCAGGGGGTCTAAAATGGCCGCTTTAGCATACTCATAATTTGATCACCTTAAAAAATTAATATTCTTTAAACTAACTTTACATAAACATAATACGACCATAAAGCTCATTTTAAAAAAAAGCTTTTTCTAAATCTAATCAAAGTTCTGCTATAAATCGTGAATCTCTATTCAACATTCGAATAAACTAAAAAAACGAAATGTGACACATTCCATCTGACACTACAAACTGTTCTATGAATGAGAGAAAGTCGTTGTTTGTTACATTCATTGTGGTGTAAATGAATGTGTTCAATCCAAATAGCCTCTTAATTACAAGAGCCTCGGCGGGGCGAAACGAATCCACATGTCAGTAGATATATAGGTACCAGTGTACGTATGTATATGTTTTCCTGACGCGTATTTCTGTAGCGTTCACTACTATAAAGGCCCGATGAATCTAATAACTAATCTACCCCTCCCCGACCCTTGTTCGAGCCAGCTCGCGATGCTGAGCCTGTAGTAATAAAACAGTCCCTAAATAAAGACCACCTGATCCAGCCTGTCCCTTTGCTGCCCCCAGCGACGCCCTAAGCCGAGGTCCGTACCCCACAGGGGGTGCCCTTAGAGCGCTGTCGCTTAGTTTATAATAATTTTTGCCCTGGCTGGAGGCCTTAAATTCAAGGCATCCAAAGGACTTGCCCGGTTAAGCAGAAGCCAGTCTTCTCAGACTGAACTGCGAGATGCCCTACATTAAAAAAAAAACTAATCTACAGTAATATTATAAAGAACAATGTCTATTCTTTTTGTGTTTATGTTTGGAATTAATACTCTCAAAAACTACTGAGCCGATTTCAAAAATTCTTTCACCATTGGAAAGCTACATTCACCTTGAATAACATAGGCTATATTTTATCTCCGTGCTACAACGAAAACGGGAACCCCCATGACGTCCGCAAGTAATTAATAATAATATTGTAAAGATAGAAAAGTCTGAATAGGTCGTAACCAATTCGTATAACACGCCGTATTACATCATGTCTCGCCGGATTGTAAAACGTCGCCGTTGTGTAATGCGGCGTCGTCACGTTGAGCCGGATTGTAATGGCGATACGTTCGACAAAGCAGCGTCCAACGTTTAGCCGTATTGTAAAACGACCGAATAAAATACTGAAAATTCCGAAAAAAGGCGTAGTAGACGTTGCCACGCTACGCGGGGTTCCTATTTCTGTCAGCAACCTAACATAACCTAACGTCGGGTGCCCTAAGTACTGAGTTCGCTTCGCCCAATTTCAGAGCGGCGTATCGACGATGCGCCCGTTTATATTTGGGCGGTACGTTTACGCCGCTTCGACGAACGCGAAGTGCTCATTGACGGCTGAACGTGACGACGCCGCATCACATAACGGCGCGCCATTGTGTAATACGGCGTATTCTATGATGTGGCTGCGACATATTATACAAGGGGTAATCTTCAGAACTTCTGACCTGATTCCGAAAATTGTTTTTAATAAATAAGCTACGTTGTCCCCATACGTTAAATAAAGGCTACATTTAAAATGTTCTGTTGGGTTTATTTCCGTACATAACAGGAGCGAAGCCACGAGCAAAAGCTAGTTTAACGTAAAACCTGACCAACGCTGAGCGTTGCGTTTCGGCACCGCAAAACTAAGCGTCCTGCTTCCATTCTATCCTGTGAACACTTTTTAGTTAATTGTGAACGTTGTTGGACGTATTTTGATTCCTCCATGCATGACATTATTGATGCTCTTTTATTTTATTAAGAACTAGCAAGCGTCACGCGGTTTCACCCGCATAGTTCCCATTTCCGTGGGAGAACGGGGATTAAATATAGCCTATGTTACTCGCTGATAATGTAGTTACCCATATCGGAAGAATTTTTCAAATCGGTCCAGCAGTTTAGTATTAAAAAAAAAACAAATCTTTCCTCTATATAATATTTACTAGCTGACTCGCGCAACTTCGTCTGCGTCTCATAATTTGAGATTTAAACTATCCTATCTCTCAAGTTGGATCGAACTGCACATGGTGTGCGAATTTTATTATAATCGGTTAAGTAGTTTAGGAGTCCATTGAGGACAAACATTGTGACACGAGATTTATATATATTAAGATTGATATATTACACGAATTTACCATGCAACCTTCAGACAAAATGGTTGTCAACAACTGTGACGTGATAATGCTTGAACGTCTGAGATTGTGTGATGTACCTGCAGCCTAGGTTTCCAGATAACGCTGACTAAGCCTTAAATGGGATTATCGCATCTCCTGTCCTCAATTTGTGACTTAAGCCGGATTTGGTGTGGTTTCGGGTGTCACGACATATCCTCTCCAATGGCAATGCTATAATGATGCAGATCGGAAAACGTATATACCTGAATACTGAATAGACCACATCGTGTGAGACATGGAAGAGATAACTAATGCACGAGACACTAAAATCTAAATTAATGAGACATGAACACCCGGGCAGACTCGCAGAATACCCGAAGGTTTATCAGAGGTGTACCTAATAGTACGGTCGAACAAGCTATTTGGTTTACAGTTTAACCCTCAAATGAAATTGTAAAATGTAAACCAAATATCTTGGTCGACCGTACATTCACATTTCGTCAGTTATGTATTAAGCGGGCACAAAATTAGCCTACTGAGGAATTCTTGATGGAGAAAGTAAATAATTTGCCCTACCCGGGAATCGCGACCGCAATTGCGACCACTAGCCCAGTGTGGCAGTCGAGAATGAAAGCAGACAGAAAAGATATTTCAGTACATAATTGACCTGTGAAAGTCCGGTGTCCGCAGGCAATCAGTTCGTGGTTTTACCGCACCTTTACTAGATGCTTCACTCGTCTCAGCTTAGCTTTAGTGGAAATGCCTGACAAGAGAAGAGAGCAGATGTCTCGTAATAGGCTAGTTTCCATCATAAATAAATTGCAAATCTATTTAGTCCGTCAGTTAGAGTATTGGAATGTTTTTTTGTAAATCAATGCTTATTGATAAAGATAAAACGCATCAAATCTCGGGAGTGGGGGGCTCGTGACGTCGGAACGCTCTAAAACGAACCACGGCGTGACGTATTGAGACTTTGAAAAGCGTTGTATCTTCGTCAATTTCGGTTTATAACGAAACAAAAACGGCTCTAATATTTATTCACTATCTAACTGACAGTCTGTTTAGGCAAGCGGAGACGAAAAGAGACGTGAGCGGTGTGCTGTGTACGGTAAGTTGTGAGCTGTGTATAGCGTGTGTCCCAGCAGTGGGAACATTATAGGCTGATGATGATGATGACCATAACTGCAGTGCAAGTACCAAGGATTCGATAGGACTCGATAAGATAAATTTGAAAGTTTTTATTTTCGATAAAATGAGTTTGTATGGAGTCAAAAACTCATTTTATCGATAAACGTCAAATTTATCTAATCAAGTCCTGTCGAATCCTACGTAGCAGATTTTAGTCTCAGCAGATTTTTTGTAAAAAGTGAAAAATTGGCCCAGTCAAATTAGACATGCAAGGTTACAATAGAGCTAAAAATGGTACGAATATTGGGAACATCATTACAAATTAAATGTCAAAAGTCCCCATCGATCCGACCTTTGCCGGATAAAATATATTCAGGGCAAAGGTCGTGTAAAAGGGGTTTTACTGCATTTTTCAGTCAAACGGTCAGTTTAATCATAAAACATATTTTTATTTTATTATGATTCGACAAAATTGTAGATCATGCAATTATCTATACACGTTTTACGGTTTATTGACCAAGACTGTCGTTATTTTAAAATCTAAACTGCATACATAACTACACTAATCTATAGTATTCTCTGTTGGTCTAAGCTGTCAGGTTGAATATGTTGTTCAATTTGCTATTTTTGAAATTACGCTTTGATTTGATAAGCTAGAATGCCGTCATGTCGTGTTATGACTAACATTAATTAGGAGAACAGGAGTACGAGTAAACATGGAAATAATTATGGATCTGCTCATTTCTCTTTCATGGCTTCTGAATTTATCTTCAGACAATACAATTATGAAATGAAAGTCGCTTTTCGTATGTCAATTGTTGTTAGAAATTTTCAAATGAAATTGTAGTAGTTTATGCGACTGTGCATAATGCCTAATTATGTATAGTTGCATACAATACTTTATCTACCCAAATATCATAAGAGCTCTATGATGGGTTCAGGAACCATAGGGAAATGACCAGCATTGTTACCAGTGTAATGCAATAAAAAATAAATTGAACACATACAGAAGCAAATAGTTGCATTCGTCGCTGCATTTACGATATCTGCCGGAGTGTTCATGTCAATTTTTGAGTCACTATCACTAATTTTCGACAGAAATAAAGAACTTATCAGAAAAATTGTCTACTCGTAACTGGAAATAAAAAGCTAACGAACAAATGACAGCTCCAAATGGCGGCGTTTCGGATATCTGTCATTTTTTTTAAATCAAACGAACAAAGTCACTCTTGTGTCACTCGAGATCAAAATGTCATGCGATTTATAACTAAAATCATACTGAATTGGGGTTTCGTATCGATATCTGATTTAAAGTAGATAGGTACTAGAATAGCACACTCACATGAATTTGACACCTGTTCCAAATTTAAACTCATAACCTACTGTTTTCAGTAGGTTATGAGTTCATTACAGTTCCGTTTATTTCTGCTGGTTGGTAATGCTGGTCATTGCCTATGGTTTTTGAACGCATTAGAGAGGGTTTATGATATTTGGGTAGATAAAATAATATTTAATAAAAAAAATAAAAATCATTCCTAATTTTATGTGACTATTTAAAAAATATTTTCTTTGGTCTTCTTCTCTTGATCCATCAATATTTAAATTCATCACTATTTTAGTCACATTGTGATTCGACAGTGTGATGTACTAAAATCGTTGAGCAGTTGGTCCTGGCTGTCATTTGTAGATCTTTGACAGTCTTTTCAGGTAGTCAGTGGCCCAAAAAGTCCGACAACCGCTCCTACCAGGGGTATCGTAATACCCGGAACTAACTGGGTTGTGGGATAAGGTAGGCAGTCTCTTTGTAAAATTTTGGTGTTCAGGTGCATCCGGATAGACTGGAAGGCGACCCCAATATAGTTGGGAGAAGACTAGATAGATGATGAGGTCATCGCCTCTGTCGCATAAATACTTTAGCGATGGACAGTATAACTTTTACCAGGATTCCCAGAATATGTTTGTGTAATGCGGACGCAGTTGCGGGTGGACCAAAGTGAATGATGTCGTTATACTGCGATAAAATGCATTTTAAATATAGCATCTGCTCGCGACTTCGTTCGCGTGAAGTTTTGATATCGCAACGCATCGCCCGCTCAACGGAAGCTTTTTTCCCGCTTGCAACATTTCTTATTGCTGCTCCACTTCTATTGGCCATAGCGTGATGTTATATAGCCTATAGCCTTCCTCGATAGAATATCCAACGCAAAAAGAATTTTTCAATTCGAGCCGGGAGTTCCTGAGATTAGCGCGTTCAACCAAACAAAAACAAACTCTTCTGCTTTATAATATTTGTATAGATGTAATTTTAATCGTGTGTTTTCATCCCCTTTCGTGGTCCAATTACTCGCTGCTATATGTTTGACATTCCCAATTATTAGATTGTAATATCGAAGCTACACTAAATATTGTATGTCAGGGACTTTCAACAATTCTCAAACCACTTTCTTGTGTAAATGATCATTCATTATCACAAACAGTGCCCTTGCCTTGGACGTTGAATGGGTCATTAATCCCCAACTTCGTCAAATTATGTAAACGTCTCTTGATTTATTTAAACTTCGTGTTTTTTTTCTTTACAGACAGCAAAACAGTTAGGTTTACAGGCCAGCCATCTTCTTACTTCTATTATAAATGGAAAAGCATTATAATCAATCTGTTTGCAATTTCATCCAAATCCTTTCAGTAGTATCTGCGTGAAAGAATAACAAAAATTGATCTTTACAGACCTTTACGTTTATAATAGACGTTAGAAGATTGCTAGCCTGCATACCTAACTATTTTGCTGACTGTACAAGACTCTTACACAGGCGGACTTAATGCCACTAGGCATTCTCTACCAGTCTACCTCCTCTTTGCATGCACTTTTTTTTGTGAAAATATTTATCAAAGACAACTCGTCGCACCGAACTTCAGTTAAATAATTACTCGGCAAAAACGAGATGCGGTCAGTCTCCAAATATTCAGAATATTGTATTCGCCGCTTCGCTCACATGACCATGTTTTCTATTGTTTTATTTTGATGACTCGAATTTTGTAGTGGTAGTGAACCTGCCTTGCGTTCATAGGGTCCTGGGTTCGAATCCCGGTAGCAGCAAATGTTTGTGTGATGAGCATGGACATCTGTTTCCGAGTCATGGATGTTTGTATGTATAATAAGTATGTATTTGCAAACAAAAAAGTATTATGTAGTATATCAACTATCTGGTGACCACGACACAAGCCTTGCTTAGTGTGGCACTAGATGGCGCTGTGTGTTTAATGTCCAGCGCTATTTATATTTATATTTTTGGTAGGTTTTCTTTTGGTATTTGGAGCATTGTAGAAATGTGAAGTCACAGGTGCATTCCTGACATAGAGTACTCAAAAAATCAAAATATTTTATTTCACATAGGCCTAGATGGGCACCTAAAAAACGTCGAAAAAGGTGCACGGTTCGCGTTTGGTCGATTCCATGGAGAAGAAGCGGCAAGAAACTCCATGTTTTGATGTCAGGAATCCACCTATGATGCAACCTTTGTAATAAAAACAAAATGATAACGCTTATATTTCTAACACCGTTTTAAGCTTTCAAAGTTTGAGCTCTCGATGTTTCATCTTGTATGGACATAATATATGTATTATGCTAGTGCTATGATATTTGCTAGAATGCCTAACATGTAATATATATAACCTTAGTCATTCGTGATCAAAGTTTGTAACACGTTAGTTTTGAAAACCTTATTCGACAGTTGGCTTCTTCTTCTTGCACATTTGGCCACCCAATGTTGAGTACATTTCTTCCGAATCCCCCATCTCTCTCGGTGTTGTGTCATAGTTATCCAGTTCATTCCATCTTCTGTATTAAGATCTTTCTACCTAGACTGAACAAAGGTTACTGACGCAGCCTGAAGAATTCCCAAACTGCAGGACCCATTGCTCGCAGAACGGATGGCCGATGGCGGTGAAAAGTTCTGGAGTGGCGCTACCCCGAAACGGTACGTTGGAAAACCACCCACTAGGTGGACTGATGACCTGGTGAAGGTTACAGGAATCCGCTGGATGCGAGTCGCACGAGAGCAGTCAATGTGGCGAACCTTGGGGGAGGCCTGTGTCCAGCAGTGGACGTCTTGCGGCTGAAGTTATGATCCACCTAGTCGATAGTCTTCCCTCAGTCTCCACTCTAGAACTTGGCGCCATTTGTTTAAGACTTAATCTATATAAAGATTAGGTTAAACGAAGTCAATAAAGTAAAACTGAGAATTTCCATCAGCGATATTGATTTTTTTGTGACTTAACCTAACCTAGGTATTAAGAATAAAGACAGCGTACCTCATTTGATACGATCTAGTATTTAAACTACTCGAGGAATATGACGTAACAGTCATATTACGTAACTCTAGTGTAGCACATACCTTCGTAGTAAACACAACTACAAGGCATTATGAAAATATCTCGCATACACGCATGTTTTCATTTCATTTCCCGTCATACATACCTAGACTTTTACTTACTATGTTACTCGTAGCTTCCAATCTAACTGGATGCCGCTGAGTATCAATATTAGACATTCAGTGACATTCTTTCTGACTATCACTACAGTTTAACCGCCTCATTGGTATTCTGGCGCAATTGCGACTGGTGAGCATGAGCTCCTGGATTCAATTTCCGAGTTAGGCAAAATGTTTTTGGGTTTTGCCATCAGAAACGTCACCCTATTAATAATAAGTTTTTCGTTTATTTTCTCTCACAATCGTTTTTAGCACGGTGTGAACTGAGGTATTCCTCAGAGCGCACCTATTTCTAAGCGTAACCATCTAAGCGCAACTAAAACATTCCTCGGAGCGATTAAAAATAGAGAAGGTCATTCATTATGTCGATAAACAGTTTTAAAGAATCATTCGAGTATATAAGTTCACTGAGAGAGCCTGAAGTAGATTAAGTAAAAACTTGTATTACAGGTCACTAAAACTTTACGAGTGCATGGGGCTAACACATAACAGAGGAACTGTGGATATCTATATTAGGTGCCTTACCCTTTAGGGATACAGGCGTGATGTTATGTTTAAATGTATAATAAACTGGATAACACGATATTCCTTGATTCTATTGGCTTCTGGCCCTCCGTAATTTTTGTCAAATATCTACAAAAGGGGCCGGCGGAGCATGCGTTTTTCATAAAAACGTAATACCAAAATAATATGAAAACCAAACAAATTCTTAAGTTAGTGTCGTATTTCGATTGGATTACAGAATATCTATGTTCCCAAAATAAATATTTTGAAAGGACAATGATATAAATATACGACGAAATATAATATTTCTATAGAAAATGTATTTTTCTCATAACTCTTGTTTAAATCAGTGTCTATTCCAAATATATGTTTGGAAACCTATATATTCTGTAATCCAATCGAAATAAATACTCACTACCTTAAGAATACGTTTGATTTACAAATAGTTTTGGTATTACGTTCGTATGAAAAGCGCATGCTCCACAGGCCTCTTAACGTGCTTTTCGAAGCATGGAGGTGTCTCGTCATAAACCACATGAATGCTCACCCACACACGAACGGTCCGCGTGACTTTACCTCAAAGATTGTCGCACGTTGTCGTGTGTGTGCGTGTGTGTGTATTCGTTGTGTTTATCACGATCAGACAAGAGCCAAGAGGCAATTATTGTTGGTTTATTAAAATCTAATCGCGATATTAATTACGCATTTTCGAAAAAAGTCTAAAGTCCACTATGCTTCGTCAGTGATTACATACTTATAATTTGAAAAATTTGAAAGGTACGAGTACAAATAGATATTATAAAAAAGTCGTCTAGCCGTAGAAAACACGTCAATTTAATTGTGTAGGAATAACAGGCATTTATTTTTGCTTTTGGGAAAATAATCCTAATTAAGAAGCTAATTTGACTATTTTAGATTCCTTCCATTCTTATTTTTTTTTTTTTTTTAAAGTCCAACGGGCTTGTACAATGTTAAGTTCTTGATTAAGATCTATGCATTATATTGTTGAAAAATTGGCAAAGCCTGTTATTGTTAGAAAACAATGGAAGTTACTAGAAAAAGAAGATATAATAATACGGGATTATGGTACAAAGGACCTTTTGCATTACCAATGTCTGTCCTATCTTACAAAACGTGAATTTTGTATGAACAACGCTTAATAAGCTTGTTCGTAACTCCAACAAATTAATAAGTATAATAGAAAACTTAATTCGAGACAAGATCCAACGATCTTTCATTAAACAAAATGACTTCATGCAGGGTGTGTAATAAGAGGAAACGGTGCGGTTCAAGCGTTATATTGTGAGATTCGGCCAATTTAGCGCTACTTGTTTCTCGCTCCTGAATTCTGTTTTAGAAATTTCCCGACATCCTTTACTCGCTAGATTTTCTGTCATTATTTGTTGGTAATTGTGAAAGTTTTTTCTGATTACTGTAAAAAAATAATTAAGTAGTGTTTAGTGAATGTGTGTCACGTGGGCATCGATCGCTGCATAGCTAAGAATAATGAGAGATGAATAGGCAAAGCCTCCTTACATTTCGGCAACGCCGTGCGGTAGGCGGGCTCGTTGGCGTGAAGGCGGGCGGGATCGGAGAGTGCGCGAGGGGAGGTCGATAAGCAGCAGTTCAGTGTGACTCGGTCGGTCGACACACACAGTCGCTCCCTAGCCCGCAGTGCTCTCTAATCGCTCCTCTCTCACCGCTCAACTAAGTTCAGCCCGCTCCCGCTCCCGCTTGTACATTTCGCCGCTCGCAGGTTCGCTTCGCTTCCAAGTTCGAGCCGTTTGCTAGTGCGCGCCCAGCAAACCCGCGTTTCGCGCCTTCGCCCTCCAGTAAAAGAACGTAAGTATCTTTTTCAGCCTACCCGTGAGTCGCCCCAACTGTCTTCATATTTTTCTTAACAATTTTCAGAGGTTTTTTCGTCGAAAATGTATTTTTCTAGCACTACTGGGGCTGTTTCTGGAGGAATTTTCATCGTTTTCGTAATATAGTTAATTCATTTGAAATACAAAGCCTCGTCGTTGCACTAAAACGTTAACTAGTGCCCATTAATTTAAAGTAATAAAGTGAAGCAATTTAACAATACTTTCGAAATGATTTTTGGCCATCGACATAAATCTTCGTGTGTACGTGACTATGGTTTTGAATGTGTTATAACGGAATCAATATGTGGAGGAAATATAATGTGATTGTTTTAACCCGTGTCTGAAATTCAGACCACTAATTTATTTTGTTCGGGCTTGGTTTCGGGTCGCGGTGTTGTCGAATTCTCTTTTACTTCTGTTGACTTAGGTCTTTGTTTAAACTCGCTGTGTACCGGAACACCATTTGAGAATACTTTCGAATCTTCTTTTTAATTTTTTCGTTTAAGTTCGGCATTGAATGTACCTTGTACATACATGAAATCATTTCTGATCGATAAATTCCGTGTCTTTGCAGAATATAATTTTCGTTATTATATCTGTGCAATATTTCGGTTGATCCAAAAATAATATTACACTATTTGCTCACAATTGTGATTTAATACTGCAATTTTGAAAAAGGTGTTAACGGACGGAATTAAAATGTCTGATTGTCGTTGGTATGTAGTTATACCTACATAAATTGCGTAATTTATACAACGTTAGGTATAAAAACGTTAATGCTTTTCTAAGCTAAAAACATTTTCCAATGTGCGATAAAGGCTAAAAATAGCCGTAACACATTATTTGAACAAAATGAAAATGAATAAAAAAATTGTCCTATTTTCTTTCTGTTACTGTCTGATAACACGGGAATCGTTACTTAAATGTCTCGAGAAAGAATAAGAATGGACGCCTAACAATAGATATTTGGCTCAAACAATTGCCGGCTGAAACCTCCCCTTGTAAATGTAGTCGAATTCTGAGGTTTAAGGAGTATGTTCTCGGAGTTAAGGATAACTAGAGGAAAATTATGGATATATTTTTTATTGAAGTAGAAACTCTATTTATTTGCGGACGTCTATATTTATGTGAAGGGTCTATGGGACGTTTTCGCGCTACCTGTTACCAAGAAACCATTTCTTGTGTAGCGAGTAGGTAGTAGTCCGAAAAGATCAGGAAATTGGCCGGATACACCGCAGATCTCATGAAATTTCGCTGCGTATTATATCTAAAATATTCTGGGTACATTAAAATAACTTCTTGGAGCTCATGGCTAGATAATAATAGCCACTCGGGCCACTCCCTAGATTGAGCCGTGCTGGCCCAGGTTGGTCGTTGAGGTCAGATAGGCAGTCGCTTCATGTAAAATACTGGTATTCAGCTGCATCCGGTTAGACTGTAAGCCGACAGCCGAAGGGCTAGGCAGATGATAATGATCTGAAGATAGTTGACCAGAAGCAGACTGGTGTTATAAATATATTTAGTGTTGCATACACTAAATGTGTCGACTGTAGCAACCACGAGCTTTAATATCCATTACTGTCAGCTTTGTTAGGCTTAGAAAGACAGCTTTTTAGCTGATTTGAGAAAAGCTCTACCATTAAATTATACGGAGATATAGTTACGGGAGACGTGTGGATAAGCTCGTTGCAAAATATTAACACCCGTACTGCAGATAAAGCTTAAGAAAATCTAACCGAAGTTGGTCCGGTAATCATCCATTACATACTGAGATACTATGTGCTAGTTATCCCCGCCAATATTCACAAATCATTGGTGTGGTCTCGGCTGTCATTTATCCATCTTTGACAGTCGTTACAGGTAGTCAGTGGCACAAAAAGTCTGACAACCAGTCTTACCAAGTGGTATCATATCACCTAGTATTAACTGGGTTGTGGAGGTCAAATAGGCAGTCGTTTCGTGTAAAATACATTCAGCTGGATCCGGTTAGACTATAAGCCGACAACTGCATAGTTGGGAAAAGGTTAGACAGATGATGATGATTCACAAATCATTGACAGTCGTTACGAGTGGATCGAAGCGTGAGAATCAGTCGGTCTAACCAAGGGTAGGGGGTACCAAGTATCTGGGTTCATTAATACCATAAGCCTAGAGTAGTTTACTACTTGTTATAGGCCTCATGATTCGAACGCCACTCAACTCGATTCTCAGCACTCTCTTCCAGTTATTACCAGCGATCCTACGAAGAATGTCGATTCACCGAACCTATCGCCATGATCGAAGAAGTATCTGGGTTACAGAGCCTAAGACTGTCGCTTCTTGTGAAATACTAGTGTTAAGATCTGCCCAAAAGCCGAACCCAATATTGTTTGGAGTTACCGACAGTCTTAGCTGCCTTGCCACGATTCTCGGTAATATTCTGTCATTTACTCATTCGTTTTGCCAATTTCGTTTGGAGAATGGAATACTATAATGGAAAAGGGAACCGAGTTAAATATCTTTAGGCCCGACTTCAATATGGCCATCGTATTGGCGTTTTTAATATCCGTCGCGCGTTTATTTGATAACGAATGTTAATTTTTTTTTTTGAATCAATTCGATTATTTTAACTCATTTTCCGTACTTAAATAAATTTACTTACTAATTATTTTATTTCCTGGTGCTTGTCTGGACGTTAAAGGAGCTCCTAAATTTTTTTCTGTAAAATATTAAAGGATTGCTCATAAGGTTTATTAGGGTTCCTTAATCCACTAGGAACCCTTATAGTTTCGCCATGTCTGTCTGTCCATCCGTCCTCGCTTAATCTCTGCGACCGTTAGCACTAGAAAGCTGAAATTTGGTACCAATATGTGTATCACGCCGACTAAGTGGTAAAATAAAAATTGAAAAAAAATGTTTTATTAGGGTAGCCCCCCTATATGTAAAGTGGGAAGTGATTATTTTTTAAATTTCAACCCTAACGTGTGTATTGTTGGAAAGGTATTTAAAAATGAATAGGGTTTACTAAAATAATTTTTTGATAATGTCAATAATTTCAAAAATAATCGCTCCAAAAGTAAAAAACAATGTGTAACCCCTCTAACTTTTAAACCATAAGTTTAGAAAATATGAAAAAAGTCTGAAAAGTAAAACTTTATAAGGACTTTCTCGAAAAATCATTTTGAACTTGGATGGAAACAAGTTTTTGTACAAAAAAGGCAAAAAGTTGTACAAAATAACTTCTGTTGTGTGTCTTCAGTTTGTAGTATAATCGTATATGCAAGCATTTTTTTTAACTTCGTTTACATATTTTATTATCCTGATCGTATCTTTTTTCAAACAAAAAAAGAATTATTAAAATCGGATTGGATGTAACACTTATTGTGACGGACGGGAAACTACGGAACCCTACACTGAGCGTGGCCCGACACGCTCTTGGCCGGTTTTATATTAAATAGTCAGTTAAGTAATTATACTAAAATGAAGCAAAACGAGGACAGTTTCAAATGTTTTCGGTTCTCGGCTTAAGCTTTTAATAAGCTTTTGGGTCCCTGGATGGCAGCTGAACTTTTTTTTCGAATTACACAAACAATCATTGGTCAATTTTATTATATTTCTGATTTTAACTTGAAACAAATTAACCTTTTACTGCAGCCATCTCCTCGGCGTTAAAACAAAGACGAGCCAATGTATCATTTGGCACTGTTTTATATAGCATACATGATTATTTTTTTGGTATTAATTTATTTAAAAATTAAAACCCTAAACTAGAAGATAAACTTTTTATTTGGTAATATAAAATAAGTTTCTAATCCAAACTGCGCTTCATAAACTCTCCTAAAATGTTGTTATAAATCTTGACGACGGATATAATTTTTAATTAGACGGATCACCAACCAAGTAAAACTGGCTGAAATTCAGTGTCCTATAAAACGTCACTTTGATATTACACGGGCGGTTTATAAGAAAGCCTGAGGTGGGGTAAAAATTAAAAACAACGGCTTATACTTAATGAATCCATTACAAAGATCCCACCACGTAGTTTGAATATGAAAGAAAGAAAGAAAAAGCATTTATTAGCCCACACAGGACAAACACATCAAAATTAACAGTATAAAAACTAAACAGAAAAAAAAAACACAAAAGCAAGCAAGCAAGCAAGTGGTGGATGTCATGGAACTATGTTTTTTTAGCCCTAAGAAATGTTTTCTCCCTCGCCTCAGGATGTTTATTTTATTTATTAAAACTTTATGCACAATTAAAACTGTACAAAGGCGGACTTAGGCATTTTCTACCAGTCTACCTTAGGGTGATGCAGAGTAGGTGCACAGTAGGTGCAATAACCGAAAAAAAAAACTAGAAATTATTTATAACTAAAATATATAAGAATAAAATAAAATAAATACATACATGCATTTATAGCAAATTACAATAGCAGTTTTGAGACGAATCTGCCAACTCCTTGCGAATATGGATGTTTGCATTCACTCCTTAGTGATGATTAAATAATTCACGCAAAGTAAAGTGCTTTTCAACCGACTTCCAAAAAGAGGAGGTTATCAATTAGTCTGTATTTTTTTTTTTTTTTTTTTTTTTTTTTTGTGTTTGTTACCTCAGTACTCTCGACTGGGTGAACCGATTTTGATGGTTCTTTTTTTTTTTGAAAGCTGGTGCTTCCCGTTTGGTCCCATTTTAGTTTGCTGAAGATCTGATGCTGATCTTCGGAGATATACAACGGAACTCTTCAAAAATACACAGCTAATCTGCAGTGATTGCTGCCATTGCTTGTAGGTTTATTGTTTGTACTATATCATGACATAACATCACGCCTGTATGCTCTGAGGGGGTACGCACATGTGTAAAATACATCCGATTTCGAAAATATTTGTTACCTCAGTACTTTCTACTGGGTGAACCGATTTTGATCGTTCTTATTTTATTTGAAAGCTGGTGCTTCCTGTGTGGTCTCATAATCATCAAATCAGTAGGTAGCTGATGATGGGATTCTGGAGAAATAGAGAGAATTCTTCACATTTTATAGGCACACTAGAAGCGGTTTGGGTAGTTTTAGGAATTGTACTTTCTCGAAGTGATCCCAATTCAATTTGATGAAGATCTGATGAAGAACTTCGGACATATCGCAACGGAACTCCTCAATAAATGATAGCAAATGTACTGGGATTGCCGAAATCTCATATCTGTCTATTGTTTACACTAGTTCATAACCTGCAATCACGCCGGTACGCTGTGAAGGGGTAAGCACATGTGAACCACTAAAAAGTGAAAAATAAAAACTTTTTTACAAAAAATAAAACCGACTTCAGAGAAAACCAAAAAGTGAAAAATAACTTCAGAAAAACGCTTCAGAAGTCGGTGACAAAAAAACTAAATCAATCAAACAAAGGTCACCGACTTCTGAAGCGTTTTTCTGAAGTTATTTTTCACTTTTTGGTTTTCTCTGAAGTCGGTTTTATTTTTTGTAAAAAAGTTTTTCTGTATCCATATCCTACAGTTAACCGCAGACGTCCATGAGAAGGTTCGATGGAAATGCCTGCGAATATCACAAGAAAGTCTATTTTAAATACCTTCAGAATAAAGTAGCGTTAACATTTCAATTAGGTGCAACTAAAATAGTTCTAGACGTAACATTGCACCGGGGCATACACGGTATCCCAATTTAAGCACGGACGGTATAGTGATCACCTTAAGTGCTGAAACTGATCTTAGATCTTAGCCTGTAAGGACCAATTAGGCATGAACTGGGATAGTGTTAGAAGGCAGTGTGCCATGTCTGAGTCTGATACAATTTGTCAACTCAGGGAAGCAGATAATCTCAGAGAATCTGGATGAAGTGACATATAATCAGCAATCAAAGATGCATTAAATTGCCATAAGCTATCGAAAAGCCTGACAGAAATTGACAGTTTTGTACAAACACGATACACTGTGAAAGCGATTGTCATTTGTTTCAGATTCCTGTCAAGTACGCGTATAGTAATCATAGTACCTTAAAAATCTACCTTTTGCTGGTCTGAAATGCAATAGTTTAAGTCTTACTGATTTGAAATGTATTTAGAAAAATCTTAATGTTAATTTAACGAGGTCCATATTGTCTAATCAGCTTTGTATACATACAAAAACCAGTAACAATTATTTTAAATAGCACTAGGTGTTAATTCGAAACCCAATGAACCCATTAGGCTGGAAATAGCTTGTTTTGTGCGGTCATCTGTAAAACACGCACTTCGACAATTACGTACAAAATTGATGAAATCGAAGGTGTTAATTCAAAAAGGTTCAAGTTTAAACACGTAAAGAACTACACAATACAAAGGATTCGTAGCAAAAAAAAAAGAGATTAGAGGGATTAGTACAAATGGCAAAAATGTTGGGTGGGTCAAAAGATATTTGACTGATTAGGACTCAGTTCGAAAAAGCGGGAACTGTACCCGTATTTTAAACATAAATACACAATTTTCTCGATACGGAACGTGAAAATAGATATCGAGTTTACTTAAGCTACCATTCAACGGTAGGTATTTAAACGTCCTATAAATAAAAAAGTGTTCAGGTTATTTAGAGTTTCCACACAATAAAAGCAAACTTTGTAAACGTAAAACATGAAGATCTTTTAAAATTTCGTTTGTCTACCTTGCTAGTCGTCTTTTTAAAAAAAATGTGTTTGGATCCCGTACTGTTTCACCCCACCAGTGGGGTCAACGGGTATACACCACCTATCCTCGTTTCGGGTTCTGCCCCCTCTCAGCGTTCTATGACATTTCTACAGATTTATTCAATCATTTTATCGATCTGTGTATACACATGAGTGCGAGCTCAAATATGAACACAATCAATTAAACTTTGACAAAGACCATTCATGAGGAGTTTTTCGGACAAAGTTTTTTCTTTTTCTGTCTTGTGATTGATTTTTTTTCATACCGGAAACTTATTCATTCGAAGTCAAAACGACTGCATTTCGCCCTCTTTTGAAAATTGATAATTCCTTCTTGGGTATTCATCGCTCTTTAGTGTTGCTACTGCAGCAAAATAATTAACTCAAAAAACTGTTTCAAAAGGGACAAAATAAAATTACAAGTTATTTGCAACAAATGTAATTCAGTCGAGATAAAGGTCTTTTCAATCTTTACCTTATAATAATAATAATAATATCGTTTATTTCAGGCAGTAAACCCATATAGATTACATGATAAAATTACATCACATTACATACATTACATAATCAAAGTTAAAATCCACATCTAAATAAAATTTCACCGTCTAAATCGAAAATTAAAATCAATTTAAAAATAAAAAATTAAATCAGACACTTACTGACTGACTTACTGCAATAAACACGTTTAATTTTCTTTTTGATCCGAGTCTTTAAGTCCAAGGCGCCTCACTTGCGTAATTACTTAGCTTATCAATCAAACTGGTACGGACAAATTGAGGACATCCGGACATTGACATAAGACAGCAGTATTTGAATTCGTGCCAAGGGGGACAATTAGTTCGTACTGGCTGGACTGTGTCTTAAATGGCTTAAAAAATCTTATCGGCTTAAGCATTTTTCTTACCTCAGGCCCATGTCCCAGTTCCCGCATTTATAATACATTTTTTTAATTTAGCGAATCATTTGGATAAGCATTCAATTAATTTAATATCTCTAGATACTTACTGTTCAGGTCTACGGCAAGCGTCGTTTTATTGATATTTTCTATTTGGTAGCAGCAGTTTTACCAGATAAAATAACTTTACTGAAACTGCTTTCCGCTGATTCGACCGCTCTTAAATCTGACTTTGAGATCAAGTAGCTCATGTTCTACCAGTTTATGGGCAGACCACAATCATGTGAAGTGCTTTGTAAATTAAAATTTAATCCAACTGATGGGCTTCTGAAAAAGACTTAGTAAAAATTGAATAACCCTTGTCAAAGGATCCATTTAAATGATTGTTCGTTGAGAAATGTTTCGGAAAATTGGCCCTCACAGAGATTATGGAGAAAAAAAACCTAACAAATATCTTTTCCGTTGTTCAAATATTCAGAATGAAAGTCTATGGAATGGGATAACCCGTTTGGTTCCGAAGGCTTTTAATAAATTTGCTTTTGAGACTTCTGTACCTCGTATATTTTGTTCGTTTTTAGTTTCGAAAATCTAAAATTAGTTTTTCCATTTTACAAGATTATAATAATGCGAGCATTTCTTCTCAAACAAAGGAGTTACACATTTAAAAATACATTATCTGGCCATTAAAAAAATCAATTTTTTTTTTCGTAATTTTTTACTAAGAAAAAAGTATTTTTCTGAAACACTGATTAGCTTTAAGGATTGTCGTAAATTTTAACTAGGTACAGCATTTAACACTCCTCTCTTTCATAAAATATACACTAAAATTTGCCGAATAAACCTGAAATTACACACCCCTGTATGATCAAGTACCTACTTTATCGTTTGCCGATACTGCCATAAATACTCGTAGGGGGGCCTTTACGAAAATTAGAAGTACTGTGAAACAGCCGGAATTTCGCAAAACGGTCCTTTTTTTCCTATTTTAAGTCACAAAATTTTCCAAAACTAAGAGTTGAAAACTCCTCAGATTCTTTGGTCACGTTACCCAAAACAATGACTCCATGGAGCGTTTGATAATCTTGGGTAGAGTCAAAGGCAGGAACCGCATGGTCAATCACCAACGCGATGGAAAAACTCCATCAAATCGGTCACTAAGATCCCTTTGGCAGAATATACTCGCCATGCGGCCAATAGAGACCGTAGGTGACCCGCCATGTCCACGAACACTCTGTCAAGAATGAACGATTAAGAAGAAGAAGAAATGCAGAATCTGGATGAATGACCAGATAGCTAGACATAACGGGACAAACCCAGATCGTTGGTAACCCTAGCTACTAAGTTCCTGGCCTTTATGATTGAAAACAGTTTATAACACGTGGTTCTACTTTACTTCAAATCCGTAAACATAAAATTAATTGTATTAAAAGTGGCCTAAAAGTCTGATAACCAGTCTTACCAAGAGGTATCGTATTACTCAGTACTATCTGGGCTGTGCAGGTCAGGTACTCGCCCCATGTAAAATACTTTTTATTTGGTATTCAGCTGCATTCGGTTAGACTGGAAGCCGATCCCGAACATACTTGGGAATAGGCTAGGCAGATGATGATGATTATGAAAGAGATAATTACAAAAGAAATTGTGACGACCTCTTGTCTAAGTTATAAAATCGGCACAGATCGATCGAAGGTTGAGCTGCACTTGACGATTTCGGTCCGCGGGTAGCTGACCATCGTGATCCATAACAAACTGAATTCCTCCTAAAATAAATTCTAAAATTTAGTAGTGCATTGAAGTAAATCTTTTGCTACGCGAGAGCTACGCCGGTCTACGTTTAGCTACACAAGTGCTACGTGGGCCTACGCCGAACTACGCGACTTGCTAGATACCATACAAAAGGTTTCCAATTTTCTTCAAACGGCTTTTAAATTTGAATCCGTTTGCCAGACTTATTGAATTAGAGCCAAGGTACAGAACGGTGCGAAACGGAAATGAAGATATGACTCCTCAATTTCCGACGTGTTCGAGCAGCCTTGAGTAAAAGCTATTCACGTATAAAATTGCAGCAAAGTATTAGTGTCATCATCATCATCATCTTCCTGCCCTTATCCCATTTTATTTGGGGTCGGCACAACACGTTTTCTTTTTCCATTCTCCCCTGTTAGACGTCACGGCATCATTTACTCCTTTCTCTTTCATATCAGTGTAAATTGAATATTTTTTTAACAAAGTAAACAAGCAATAATTCTGATGCCGAGGTGTTGGCTTAAAGTTGGCTTTCAGTACCGTTTTGTACAAACATTTCTCGTTGATCAAAAATCTTTCTTTTTGAATCTTCTTTAATTTTCTAAAGTGAATTCTACTTGTTGGGCTTGTCTTTACTATGTATTCGCTCGATAGGACCCAGATATTGGGAGTGGACTGTATTAAATTAAAGAGGCGAATACTTTAACACTTTATATTATATTAGCGGTCGAAAATAGCTTATATTTGAAGCGGGGCACAAGAGTTTACACTATTAAATGTTCCTGTTACATAAGGAACGTACATAACGAATTAAGACGTGGGGAACGTGGGACTCATTTACTTATTAACTTGTTACGACACTAGGTAACTGATAAGAACTATGAATCTACTTTATATCTTTGACAATCTGTCTGATATGGAGCTCTTCCTTGACTTCTTGAAGACTTCTCCTTGATTCACTGGTTGAATGAAGTTATTACTTGTTTCTATTTGTTCTTATTTGACTCGATTATCGATTAAATAATCGGTTCCCCTTACATAGATTATTACGCCATTGCAAGTTGTGGGGGCACTATTGCGTCTCTTAGGGACCTTTAATCAATCATAGCCCGTGAAAATGGACTTTCCCATTAGCTGATGCAATAGTTTAACTTATTGCGTAATATCTCCCTTTGGACAAGTACTGACTTGACCAATATCCCCTCCACAAAAGCTGATGCAACATCGCAAATCATTGCGTAAGGCTTAAGGCCCTTTAGTATATAATAGTTCGGGGGTAGACAGACATATAGGTCCCCGTTATTTTCCTAAAAACTACTTATACTAGAGTTACATTCTTATGAAGGGCTCGTCGTCCGTTACACTACTCGTAATGAGCAACTTCACAATTCGGCAGCAAATTATTCTGTAGATTTTATGTTAAGAAACCGGCCATTATTGGGACATAATCTTGACTGTAATAATATTATAATAGGTTACTGCCATCTATTTTCTCTTATTTCACCTCAAACATTTTAGTTTATATACGAGTAGGTGAATAGGTACCTACAATAAATAACATATTTGAATAAAGAAACTGATTTATACAGAGGTAACAAACCTATGTGTAACCTATTTGTAAGTGGAGTGATAGAAATGACATCACAAAGAATGTTGATATTGGTTTTTCGTCTGTATGTTCTTTTGCTTATACGTGTCGAAACGTGAAATAGTTATATTATATGGCGTGGGCACGGTAATCAATATTTGCGGCCAGTCTGGTAGATATTTATCTTACTAGCCAATCTTTATATTTAAGATACCATTCCGTTAGTCACAGACAGCCGGCACGCCTAATAGCAATGAAAACATTTTTTTTTGTCGAAATAAGGTAACAATTCCAATTAGGAGCTTCCTAACATATAATTGTTTGATTAAAAGGAGGTTCCAATTGCTAGAAGTTAAAGCTTACTTGTTAAAAAAGTTTTTTTTCTTTTTAGTGGTTCCCCCTTATGTGCTTACCCCTTCACAGCGTACCGGCGTGATATTGTGTTATGAACTGGTATAAACAAAATACAGACATGAGATTTCAGCAATCCCAGTCCATTTGCTATCATTTATTGAGGAGTTCCGTTCCGTATCTCCGAAGTTTTTCTGCAGATCTTCACCAAAATATAAATGGGTTCACTCCGAGAAAGTACTCTCCCAAAACGACCTAAATCGCTATAAAATATTGCCTATAAAATATGGAGAGTTCTCTCTATTTCTCCAGGATCCCATCATCAGATCCTGACTTGATGGTCATGCGACCACTCGGGAAGTATACCATTCCAAACAAAAAAAAATACAAGTCGGTCCATCCATCATCGAGTAACCGGGAAACATACTTAAAAAAAAAATCTTCCTATGAATTGCGAACCTCCTCCTTTTTGAAGTCCGTTAAAAAATATAAAACCATTTTTATTACCTTTTCATTCCAAAATCGATTGAACTTGTGATCAGATCATTATTCGATGATGATAGGTAGATTATAGCGACTATATATCTACAACAACAAAAAATGGTTTCCGTATCACAATGATACTGAAATGAAATATAATTTTATCATAGGTAGTCAATTTCGAAATTCATTCAGAGAGAAATAATGAGTTCCATTTCCTTTTGATATACCTACCATTAAATTTAACACCGTTTCTACCCAAATACCGTCGAGACAAATATAATATAAAGTTTTCCACGGCTCTCAAAACGGTAACGGAAAACATCGTGAGGAAACCGGAATGCCTTAGAACCAATAATTTGAAGACATGTGACATCTACAAATCCGCATTGGACCAGCGTGGTGGACTATGCCCATTCCCTCTTATAGAGAGGAGCCCTATGTCCTGTGGAAAGAATAAGCCGAATATGCTGCTTAGAAATAATATTGTCAAACATAAACCGTATACAAAATAAATTTTTGTTTGTGGAATGTTTCTTTTTATAAGTGTTGCGGTTCTGTGGTAGCAAGCGCAGCAGCAATGTAGAAAAGGCGTGGTTCTCCGGTTGATCAAAGTGACATCGGGTTTTTCCGTTTGGATATTCTTCAGCAAAAGTCGGCAATAACGTCACCCCCCTTACTGACTTTTCACACTCTCACTCCTCTGTCATCGTCTCAATATACACTGGACAGCCAAGAAAAAAGTCAATAAGTATCTTCAAAACATTCGACCTAGCTTTATAAAATAAAGACTAAATTAAAGAATATTATAATATGCTCATAAGCATAAAACTCAAGCTTTTTATTGTTAATAAGTGCAAAACAAATAAAAATGCGTTCTTTTGAAGATCTTATAACTGACCCTTTTTCATTGCGTATACTTTGTCGTTTAAAAAATCTTTTACAGATAAACGCCGCTTATAAGCAAACCTTTACGACCTAGCTTATGTAACCGCGTTGCCAATTAATCACAAGTGGTACAATCGGTCATTCGCTGGCCACCAACAGATGGCCGGTCAATGGCTCTGGATGTCATCCCGAAGGGATGTATTCATTAATATACGTCATCCTGTATAGTTGTGGTTCGTCGTGGGAATGTATCGGCATGAATTACGCCAAGAAATGTTTACTTGGGTTTTGTCTGCGTCGAATGTGGATATATGTATCGCGAGCGATAGACGGGAGAAGACGGAGAAAATTGCAATTTAATATTTGTTACTCGTCCTCATCAGCAATAATGTTCCCACTGCTGGGACACAGCCTCCTCTCAATGAGAGGGAATAAGCTATAATTCACCACGCGGGCTCAGTGCGGATTGGTAGGTGTCACATGTCTTCGAATTTTGGTTCTAGGATATACCGGTTTCCTCACCGTTTTGAAGGCAGCGGTGATGAAATAAATGACACAAAGTAATATGCCTGTCTGGGTTCGAACCCACGACTTACTGTGCGTAAGTCGGGGCTGCGACCACTGCGCCACCGCTGCTCTTACTTGTTACTACTTAGTAACAAACTGTTCGTCTAAAGTCTAACGTCCGCTGGTCAGATACCTTTCGTGTGTCAAAATTAAAAAGTCAAAACTTTTAATGCTTCGGCATCAAAAGTTTTGACTGCTATAAGGCCAAAAGTGTTAGTTTCAGGGTGAGATTTTAATTAAAAAATGTTTTGATGTCGGGAAATTCAATTCGTCAATCATATTTTAAATTAGGCTCAATTGATTATTTTTCAAAAGTGGTAAGGCTATTACAAAGCCAACTGTACTGTGCTTAGAAAGATTTTACGTTATTTTCTAGAGAATTATTTTTACTAACTACGCAATTTAAAATGAAACTGTTAACGACTTTTTTAGTGTATTATTGCCAAAACTCTAAAATTCGTTCTTTATATAATAAACGTAAAGTTTTCATGTAATTAGTGTTATACGTGTTGATCTCTCAAAGTAACATTGTGAAGATACATACAATTTATGTTATACTAGCTTTTGCCAGCGGCTTCGCCCGCGTGAAGTTTGATAATTGTCCCATGGGATTTTATTACCGGGATAAAAAGTATCCTATGTGTTAATCTAGGTTATAAACTGTCTGTGTGCAAAATTTCATCCAATTCCGTTCAGTAGTTTTTGCGTGAAAGAGTAACAAACATACATCCTCACAAACTTTCGCATTTATAATATTAGTAGGATTAGTAGGATATTCGAAGTCATTTACATAATGGCCCATCCCATAAGAAATCATGCCGGCCATATCTATTCAGGTCTATATTAGTAAAATTGAATTTTACTAATATAGACCTGAATATCTATTCAGGTCTATATTAGTAAAATTGATAATGACATGCCAACAAAGTGCTCACAATGTTATTTATAATAGTAAAAAATGTTTCACAAACAAGCGAGATCGCGGCATGATTTCTTATGGGATGGGCCATTATGTAAATGACTTCGAATATCCTACTAATCCTACTAATATTATAAATGCGAAAGTTTGTGAGGATGTATGTTTGTTACTCTTTCACGCAAAAACTACTGAACGGAATTGGATGAAATTTTGCACACAGACAGTTTATAACCTAGATTAACACATAGGATACTTTTTATCCCGGTAATAAAATCCCATGGGACAATTATCAAACTTCACGCGGGCGAAGCCGCTGGCAAAAGCTAGTATAACATAAATTGTATGTATCTTCACAATGTTACTTTGAGAGATCAACACGTATAACACTAATTACATGAAAACTTTACGTTTATTATATAAAGAACGAATTTTAGAGTTTTGGCAATAATACACTAAAAAAGTCGTTAACAGTTTCATTTTAAATTGCGTAGTTAGTAAAAATAATTCTCTAGAAAATAACGTAAAATCTTTCTAAGCACAGTACAGTTGGCTTTGTAATAGCCTTACCACTTTTGAAAAATAATCAATTGAGCCTAATTTAAAATATGATTGACGAATTGAATTTCCCGACATCAAAACATTTTTTAATTAAAATCTCACCCTGAAACTAACACTTTTGGCCTTATAGCAGTCAAAACTTTTGATGCCGAAGCATTAAAAGTTTTGACTTTTTAATTTTGACACACGAAAGGTATCTGACCAGCGGACGTTAGACTTTAGACGAACAGTTTGTTACTAAGTAGTAACAAGTAAGAGCAGCGGTGGCGCAGTGGTCGCAGCCCCGACTTACGCACAGTAAGTCGTGGGTTCGAACCCAGACAGGCATATTACTTTGTGTCATTTATTTCATCACCGCTGCCTTCAAAACGGTGAGGAAACCGGTATATCCTAGAACCAAAATTCGAAGACATGTGACACCTACCAATCCGCACTGAGCCCGCGTGGTGAATTATAGCTTATTCCCTCTCATTGAGAGGAGGCTGTGTCCCAGCAGTGGGAACATTATTGCTGATGAGGACGAGTAACAAATATTAAATTGCAATTTTCTCCGTCTTCTCCCGTCTATCGCTCGCGATACATATATCCACATTCGACGCAGACAAAACCCAAGTAAACATTTCTTGGCGTAATTCATGCCGATACATTCCCACGACGAACCACAACTATACAGGATGACGTATATTAATGAATACATCCCTTCGGGATGACATCCAGAGCCATTGACCGGCCATCTGTTGGTGGCCAGCGAATGACCGATTGTACCACTTGTGATTAATTGGCAACGCGGTTACATAAGCTAGGTCGTAAAGGTTTGCTTATAAGCGGCGTTTATCTGTAAAAGATTTTTTAAACGACAAAGTATACGCAATGAAAAAGGGTCAGTTATAAGATCTTCAAAAGAACGCATTTTTATTTGTTTTGCACTTATTAACAATAAAAAGCTTGAGTTTTATGCTTATGAGCATATTATAATATTCTTTAATTTAGTCTTTATTTTATAAAGCTAGGTCGAATGTTTTGAAGATCCTTTTAAATTTTTTTCTTGGCTGTCCAGTGTATATTGAGACGATGACTGAGGAGTGAGAGTGTGAAAAGTCAGTAAGGGGGGTGAGGTTATCGCCGACTTTATTATTTTTATATATTATTTTTATACGATATTCAGGTCTATATTAGTAAACTTAACTTTTACTTTGTAACTTATTTGTAGACAAATAAGTTAAAATAGTTACAAATCTTTCAGACAATGTAATAATATTTTAAGTGCTTTATTTTTTAAATTAAAAGATCAGCACCACACTGGCTTGTACAAAAACCAATAAATCAAAAGCCTAATGCACTAAACCACATGTGATGGATTGCGGCCCACTCTCTTAAAGAGGAATGTGTCCCACCGGTGGAAACATTTTATGAACGCTGATTATTGTGCATTAAATGACATTTTTGCACTAGAATAATTATATGAAACATTTTGTTTAGGCTTATAATATTTATTCGAGTTGTATGTAGGCGTGCGTCGTTTAAATCGATTCGTTTCAGAATGTAATTTCAACTGTAATTTACAACTGTCATTTACAACTGTAATTTACAACTGTCAACGACTGTCATTTACAACTGTCATTTACAACTGTCATTTACAACTGTCATTTAAAACTGTCATTTACAACTGTCATTTACAACTGTCATTTACAACTGTCATTTACAACTATCTTTTACAACTGTCTATTTTGCATTTTTGAGTATGTAGTTCACTTGATAAGCAGCCATCAAACAGTACGCATTAAATTATAATATTACTTCGAAATCTATGTTTTCATGAAGCAAACCTACACTGATCCTTCACATTATACTACGTTTTCTTTCAGAAACCCTTTCATTTGAAACCCTTATCATGGGAATGCACAAACAATAAAAAATCCACCATCTTGGATTTAGAATGACATTATTCAGCTTCATTGTTTCGCTGTCATGGAAAAACAAAAAGTGGGTCAAATTCAACTTGACTTTCAAATAGTTACTAACAGGTGAAGCTAATAAAAGCATATTAAAACAAAAGATTGTCGTTTAAATGGGTTGTATAAGTGTTGCAAGTTTACCAGTATAACCGTAAACCAGTAGGTAACCACATAAAGATGCAGTGGAGATTTTTAGAGTTGGCAAATTATTTTTAAATGAATTGGACCACGGAACTCAAAAGGGGCTGTGGTCCAACTATTTTTATAGTAGGAAACTATCAAATATTAAAGACCTTCCAAGCGATCTTATAAGAATGCTGAAGTTTTGGTATAACAACCAATTCAATTATATTAGGTGGGCGGGTGTCCTGTCAGATGCATACAGGTTGGAATGCGGAGTGAGGCAGGGGGGACTCAGCTCACCTAAGCTTTTCAATCTGTACGTAAATGAGCTGATCTGTGAGCTCAGCAATACCAATATCGGGTGCTCAATTGACGGGCACTGTGTAAATAATATCAGCTACGCGGATGATATGGTATTGCTGAGCCCATCGATCAGTGCACTTAGGAGGCTTCTCGGCATCTGTGGGGACTATGCGGTGGCTCATGGTCTCAGGTACAACGCGACAAAGAGCGAACTTCTGGTGTTCAAAGCGGGTAACAAATATTACGACACCGTCCCACCAGTCACACTAGGGGGCGCTCAGCTCTCTAGGGTGACAAAGTTCAAGTACCTGGGACATTGGGTCACCGATAGTGCTGCCCCCAGCGACGCCCTAAGCCGAGGTTCGTACCCCACAGGGGGTGCCCTTAGTGCGCTGTCGCTTAGTTTATAGTTATTTTCGCCCTGGCTGGAGGCCTTAGATTCAAGGCATCCACAGGATTAGCCCGGTTAAGCAGAAGCCAGTCTTCTCAGACTGAACTGCGAGATGCCCTATCCAAAAAAAAAAAAAAAAAAAAAAAAAAAGTCACCGATAGTCTGTCTGATGATGAAGACTTGGAGAGGGAGCGCAGAGCATTGGCAGTTCGATGTAACATGCTGGCCCATAGGTTTGCACGTTGTACAGAAGAGGTAAAAATTACACTCTTTAGAGCGTATTGCCAAACTATGTACACTTGCGCCCTATGGGTCGGCTATACAAAAAGCTCGTACAATGCTCGGCGAGTCCAATATAATAACGCCTTCAGAGTTTTGTTGGGACTACCGCGCTTCTGCAGTGCATCAAGGATGTTTGCGGAATACGGCGTGCCTGATTTTTACGCTCTTATGCGATCACGAATAGCCTCACTGATGCGGCGAGTGCGCGGTAGTTCTAACAGCTTGGTGGCTATCATGGCTGACAGAATGGACAGTCCAATGATGTGGCACTGGATGACCACTCATCGTGCGTCATTTAGATATTTAAAATGAAATTCTCATTATAATGTATATGTGTATCTTTTCATTTTATGTACCTATGTTTTTGTGTTCTTTCATGTGTGTGTTTTATGTATGAACGATAAAAATTGTAATGTTTTAAATATGGACTCAATGGTCTGAAATAAATTTTATTCCCTTTATTCAATTTTTCAACAAATTTTTTACATTTTTAAATATTGATATAAAAAACATTTAAAAATATAAAAAAATATTATTATTATTATTATAGTTGGACAATTGCCCTTAGTCCAACTAGTGTCATAGTACAACTAGTTGGACAGACTTGGGTAAAGTTAGACCACTGCCACGGACTGAAAAATCCATAGAACAATGCATATCTTGAAAAAGTAATTTGGGGCAAAACTTATTTTAAATAATAAAGAACCTACCTTGTATATTTTTCCACTAACGTCCGCTTATTGAATTTGACACCGGTTAATTCAATAAAAATAGCTACAAAATAAGCTTTGTTAAGTCTAAGTAGCTAAAGAAAAAAAAATAGTGTATTTTAAGCGCCACTGACAAAGTAAGTTGTTTTATTTTATATCACTTACGTTCTGACGCCGATAGCCGGAACAAATAAAAACAAGTCGTATCACTTCATCGGGTGTCTAGTCTGCAGTTGAAAGGGCTATTTCACAGAATTCCTCTTGGTTTCTCTTGATTTTATTTTAATAAAACTTATTTAACTTATTTAATCTGTATGTTGTTGAGATGTCTGTAACAATGTTGTCACTGTAATGAAATAAAGAATTTTATTATTTTTATTTATTATTATTATTTGTTTACTTACTGAGTTTACGTAACATACAACTAACAGCAAGCTTGTTATCACCGGTTGGTAAAGCAGAGGTGTCATCTTAGAGTACACTAAATTTTTAGAAAATCCAAAAGTTTCTAGTAAGAAATCAGAGAGAGAAGATTTTTAGCGTTAACTTAGAAATCAATTTGCCTAAAGCCTTTTTTCGTAACAATGTTGGGATCGGCTCCCAATCAAATTAGATGCAGTTGAATACCAGTATTTTACAAGAATCTGCCTCTCTGACCTCCATAACCCAGGAACGTAATTGTTGTACGATACTTTTTGGGAAGACTGCTTGTCAGGAGCGTCTGTCTTGGAACGACAGTCAAGGATCGAAAATCGACAGCCGGGTCCATTTAACGGCTGAATGTGCTTTCCGAGGCACGGAGGAAGTCAGTGTACCTATAATGATGGTCACTTATCCACCGAACAACCTCAGCAAGCACTGCTTTCCCTGGTATATCGACCAGTGCGATTATTATTATTTAACCAAGAGAATTGGAGTACTTATAGAAATGATGAACCAAAAAAATTTGTGTCATGATATCCAAACAGAGACGCTTGGGATCTCGCTGAGCTACGCAACAAATTACATACGAGCCTTTATATTATACTCTTACTTAATCGTTTCTGTAAAAGTTTCAGTAAAAGAGGTTTTTTTTAACTGTTTCAAATTGGATAATATTTAAATAAAAAAAGGATATAAAGGTAACGAAGCGACTGCGTAAACCAGACACTAACATCAAGTGTGTTAAACACCCCTTAACAAAGCCAAAAGACACTGGTTCTCCCCGTCTTTGCGAAAATTTTAACGTAGATATGGGGGATAACGTGTAACGGAGATATGGGGGGTCAAAGTTACATTTTTGTAAGATTTTGACACCTTTTAACACCTCCACGACCTCCGTACTATTCAATGCATCCAACAGCACAATGTTTTAAGTGCGTTACATTGAGTTCTACCACATAACATGATTTATAACCTCAAAAAAAAAGTTTCCCAGCAATAATTTTTGCGTGAAGTTACTTAGTTTGATGTACAGAATGCTTAGTTAACGGCTTGGTGAGGTGGTATACACCCTGTATAATTACGTACTATAAACATTTCGCAATGATGGGGAGAACCAGTGCCTTTCGGCTGCATGAAGAGGTGTTTTACACCCTTTAGGCAATATACAAATTTACGTAATTTACTAAACTAAAAAAATCCCCATTCAAACCTTTTTTCATTTGCAACACAGGACATCAAATTTTTATTGGGTAATTTTACATTAGGCAGGCAATGGCCAGCCTCGATCAATTTCAACTAAATTATGCGTTAAGTGCCACTTTAGTGCGACCACGGCTAATTAACTTGCAAATTACTGTGGCTGCATTAGCAGGCCCTGTTTAGTTTTGGTAATTTAAATCGCGCTACTCAAATATTGTGGTAACTGGACACTTTATAATAACATAGCTGAAATAACCAAAAGGTTTGGGAGTACCTAATACTCGTAATACAACTACATTTACCAGTGTCATGTATTTGGGGGCGAGCCAACTCAAACCATTTATTTCAATATTACACCACGGCACTTTTGAATGTCAAAAATACAAAAAAGGAAAGCCACAGTCGCAGTCATAAGACATAATAACTTGAGAAAGTACTGTAGTTGCCCATTCCCTAGCGTAGGTCTTTATGGAGAAGAACGAGCAAGAAACTCCATGGACACTCTTTTAAATCAAAATATTGTAACATTAATCATGTTGTGATTATACATAATATATGTGAGAACGTTGTAGAAAGACGTACACATTCCAGAGAAAAGATTAAATCAACAATTTAAAAATAAAGTAATTAAAATTGACCGTGTCAGCTAAGACATGACCAGTATAGTAGTAGACCATATTGAAGGGAACTAAATGACCCGAAACATCCGCTACCGTCACCGAGACATTATAAACGAGCCATTTTGATAACATAGCTTAGTCGTTTTAAAGTTGAAATAGAACATTAAAATTGTTAATAAGTGACGAAGTATCTTAAAAGCAATGTTCTTAATTTATATGTTATGCTAATTATATTCTAGTATATTTTTTCAACGCCTTAAGGAGAACAAAAACCGTGGTTGAACCCAATCCCTAATTTTAAAATCGATGAGCTATTCTTAATTCGGTCACGAAGATTTCATCAAGGAGAGATCGTGTTATATCCGCAATACATCGATAAAGCTTGAAGCTCTTTCTCGATCCTTAAATCGATACGCAGATAACCTTCCTCCTTTATTTGTGAATCGATACTGCCTTTGTAACGCACCAAATTAAGTACTTGCCAAATGTCGGTTTCGCGAAACAAGAGATAAAGTGCTCAGGGATAATAGAGCTAGTTTTGTATTGAATTTCCATTGTTTTTAATGTGGATTACCTTAATGTGCAATACATTATGTAGGTAATCTATATAGCATAATTTATCCTATAACGTTCCCAATACGTAGTTAAATATTCTCTGTTTTTTGAAAAGAACTGGTCGAAGCCGTAATGGATGACGCGGGCCAATTTCTCGGTAGGAATTCATATATGTAATGGACATTTAAAACCGTTACATTATACAAGGTGTAAAGGAACACACATGAAACCGCCAACGAAGCATTCTGTACATCTAACTAAGTAACTCAGCGCGTTTTTTTGCTGAGACACGGCTTATTTTCGGGTGAAACATCATGTTTTACGGTAAAATTCAACGAAAAGTACTCAAAACATTGTGCTAATGGATCCTTTGAAAAGTAAACAGGTCATGGAGTTATTTAAATTAAAGCTTTAACATAAAAATCTAGTATTAAAAAAAACGTGGTAAAGTTGGAACAATTGCGGGTATGATCCATAACGGAACAAATACCGCCGTGACTGGGGAATAAGTGCCTTTTGGATTCGTTAAGGGTTTATTTCCACAATTTATTCTATTTTATTTCAAATTCCACGGGTAATGGAAATGGAATGAAATTCTAGAGTAGTGCATACTCAGAGAAATAAAAAACGCACAGCAAAATGCTTTTCAGCGTCTGACTTCTCGACCTGCTATTTCAATAAAACATTCATTTCCATTTACATGCATTTTAGCATTGTATTCAACATTATAAAATATTCAGGCTTCGATGAAGCCCAACAAGATATCCTACGAGCACAATTGGTTCCTTAACTGTGAATGAAAATGAAATAAAATTATAACAAAGAATTTTGCAAAGCATTCTCGATCTCAACTCGACAGAAACACGGTGGCATTAGGAATGCATGCAACTTCAACACACGCAACACTTTACAAATACAATTTTCATCAATCAAATCATTTATTCAGTTTATAATTTCACTATCAGCGAGGTACTAATATCCAACAAAGGGTTCTTCCATTTTATTTGATGATAGAACATAACAGGCAGGATCGTCGGGCTCTAATAACGGCAATTAGTTTCTTCCACATCGTTGAGCTGAGCGGCGATTTATGTTTAAATTCATTTTCATTGAACTTTGGTACACTTTCCATTGGTTTTTATTTTAACTTTGAGAACTGTACAATATGTAATTAGATAATATATCTTAGCTTTACAAATCATACATTAAGGATTTGTTTAATCGTTTTCGGAATTGCTCCGACTGTATGCAAGGCTAGGATTTGAATAGGCACATAGTTGTATTTACCCTTGTCGTATGACAAACCATATTTAGAAGAAAACTCGGAAAACCCAGATTGGAATGACAATTGAAGAGAAAATACGCCTCTAATAGCATTGTCAAGATAAAGAAGTGTGATATTTTTTTGGCAATAACGTCAGAATTGACGTTTTAAATCGCAAGTTGTCAAAACTCAAAGCATTTATTTCAACTAGACCATTACGGCACTTTTGAATGTCAAATTACAAATAAAATCAAAGCTACAGTCACAGACACAAGGCATAATAACTTGAGAAAGTACTGTAGTTGCCCATTCCCTAGTAGTTGTAATAAAGCCTTCTACGTCTTGCCTCACCATGTTGTTTTAAATATAGCCACACGTGGAAAATAAAAGCTTCCCATTGGTAAAATAATTTTCGGAATTACCCGCAGTAGTTCTGAAGATTACCCCTAGGTATATACAAACTGAAAACCGTCAGCTCTTCATAAAATTAGTATTCTAGGTAAACTGTGTGAAGGTCTCTTTTACAACGTATCAATTTCTCCCCACATTCCCCAGTGGAGAGACACTTCATCGAGTGTCATTGATGTGAATGCTACTCATTCGCCTCTAGCCCCTCTACTGTTTCAGAACGAATACTGACGGTGAATGGGTTTAACAAAGCTGTTGCGTTTTGTCTAATCCCAGTACTTTCACTAGTTTATTTTAAACAGAGAAATATTCACGATGTCGCTTAGTTTGATTCTTATGTATTGTGACTGTTCCTATATTACCCTAACCTAATGAGAAATTAGGTTTTTTGCTCCTAAATTATGTTAAAATCAGTATTAACGTATTTATCTCCCTAAGCTCGCTGTAAAGTAACAATTATTTGGAAGATGACTTTACCGCCTCTTGGTTTTCCTTGTTCCATAGAAACTGGTCGATTTCTTGTCATTGCGATTGGATGCTGCGGTTTGCGATTGCTTCGTCTAATCTAGGACATTCAACAAGACGACTAATCATAATTTCTATTAAACTACTAACGGCTGTGTGTTAAAAAAATATTTGATTAATTCTGGCAAAGATAAATAAATATTGTACCAAAATCGTTTTACGTTTAGGAATTTTCCTTTCAGAAAATAAATATAACGTTTCAAAGGGTTTAAAGCGTTAGCCCTCCGCAGGTGTTAATTCATTTTTTTATTTGCACTCGAATTTAATGGAAACCTTTAATTAAAAGATAAACGAAGCGCTGATAAAATCAATTGGGTCGTGAAACTCGTATGTACGTATCTGCATATTCTCGGTGGCTCGATTTTGAGTCCCTTTTCTATACATACTAAACACAAATATACAGGGTTATTTTTTGTTTACACTAAACCCGAAAACGGGTCATTGTACTCATCATTTTGAACAACTTTTTCTATGGGACGAACCTTGAAATCGCGAAAAAAAAATCAGCTGTTCCCTACATTTATGTTCGCATAACTCGTCAAAATGTAGGGAACAGCTGATTTTTTTTTCGCTATTTCAAGGTTCGTCCCATAGAAAAAGTTGTTCAAAATGATGAGTACAATGACCCCTTTTCGGGTTTAGTATAAACAAAAAATAATGTTGTATATAGGCATTTTGTAAATACTGGTTTAAGCTTTCACGGTTTATAATTATATAATTATGTAAATTAATAAATAAATTATAATTGGTTTATAATTATATAAATTATCAATTATACCAGAATACATAGTAAGTACAAATCCAAAAAAAACGACATAAGCCAAATAATAATATTATTAATAATATTATAGAAGTCCAAGCCGTATGCATAGACATATTATGTCTAAAATCGCCAATTTGCCTTCAGAAAACTCGGTGATCACTGTTCATGCATTCTTTGTGTGAGAAGAACCTTGGGCAAGTGGCCTACTACAGTACTGGGGTAGGACAGTTTTCTATAATAAGCTGGTATTATAACTATTAGCCAACCATCTTATCGGGGACCGGGTATTGAATACAATGCATTCAATTATCCTTCCCTCCTATGTACATATATAGGTATAGAAACGCAGATATGTACGTAATGGAGTCTTCGATCAGTGAGTTTGCTGCTGCCAATCAATTTCTTGCTTCGGAGAGCACTTGAATCCGTCTAGTGACGGATTCGGTACGCCTAATATGGCGTACCGTTTTTCGAGTTCTTTCACTATTTTATTTAAATTAAAACACAGGTAAATAAAATGTAATATTACAGTTCATAAAATTAAAAACTCGTAGAGAAGAATTGAAACAGTGATGTTTGTAGAAAAAAAATACTTTATAAAAATCGATCCGTGGGCTATTATTATTACTATTAATAATAACGTTGACAAATGTATTATGAAGACTCAGCGGTCGTATCAGCCAATGGCTTAATTGCCAGAGCCTCGATCAATACCTGAGGAGGCCCTCGTTAGGCAGCTGGATCAAGGGCTTGATTCAGATAGTTAATATACTCCTAGTCACTGCTCGTATTGTTAGGGGGCTTCTCTCTCTTGAGCCATGCGCCCGTATCTGATCCTGTTCCCGGTACCGGTGGGATACTATTTTTAATATTTTTAAATCATTTAAAAATATTTTTTAGGAATATAAACAAAAATATATATTACCACATTTTTTCACTTCACCCAAATATTTATACTCAAAACTCAATACTTTATTGCATTTCCAGTGAGTTTTAATATCTGCCAAGGTTTTCAAAGCTATTACCGGTTGCCTCTGGTTTCTCAATTCAACATTTCAATTTTGATTTGCAATAGCGTTGATCGAATTTACCCTCAAACTAATGGTACGATATGAAACTTGGCGGAAATTGCATCGCAACCGCATTTGCAAACGTTGTACATATAATGTAATGCGTCATAGCGCTGTACATTAAATATACATGCATCAGAAACTATAATCACATAAAGGAAGCAAAAAGACTCTTCTCGAAGCGGTAAGGCACTTGTTCTCCTCATTCCGATCCTTTTTTGTTTGTTCTAGACTTACGAAAATATTGGGGGTTAAGTTCCAACTTTTTCACAACATTTATGTATGGTTTATCTTTAAACACCTTCACGACCCCCGTACTATTCAATCCATCCATCAATACAATGTTTTGAGTGCGTTCAATTGAGTTCTACTACAAAACATGAATTTTCACCTCAAAAAAAAAAAGTTGTTTCGTTTCCCAACCCTTTTTGCGTTAAATAACTTTAGTTTGATGTACATAATGCTTGGTTGACGGTTTTGTCATGACCGTGTATATCTACGGGCGATAGTTGCTTGAAAATTGATGGATGTTGGTATTGTTATTGTCATAAAAAGCAGCCCATGAAACAAGTAGGTACTAAAGAATTAATCAATGCAGTTAGTTGTACCTAGTATCGTTTAAGGCTAAGTAATCAAAGGTTCGTGCAACTAACTATTCTCCTGTATTTACCAACTGTACGTCCCTTCTAATTTATCGTTAAAACATACTCGTTTAGTTCAAATAACACTCGTAGTGCTGCTACCGATACACTAGAAAAGATGTAGGAGTAACTTATGCCCTTATAAAAACCACGGTTTTGTATGAGACGCGCACGACGCGTTCGGCTGCAACGGATGCGTACGCGTCTCATACAAAATCGTTGATTTCTCATGGAATTTCTTGCCGATTCGACGTTTTTCAAGTTTTCATCTAGGCCTATCTATCTACACTAATAATAATATTATAATATAATCTAAACTTATACGAGTATATTGTATAAAGAGGAAAGATCAGATTTTTTGTTTGTGTGTTTTTTACGATTTTTTATGTTTTTTTTCGAGAACTACTCAGTCGATTTTAAAAATTTGTTGACCATTATGACGTCCGCTGGTTTATACTAATATTATAAAGAGGAAAGATTTGATTTATTTTTGTGTGTTTGTTGCGATTAAGCACAAGAACTACACAACTAATTTAAATAAAAAAAACATCACATAGCCGAATTATCGCAATCTTCGCTGACGTAGTCACGGGCGAAGTACCTACTAATGTGGAATCAAATATTATGATTTTAATTTTTGATTGACTAATAGTGAATAGCAATGCTGTACTTAACTACATTACCAGGAACTTGCCTTAAAAATCTTGCCTTTTTTATTAAAGATTCTACTGCCTAAAACCTTCGTCCACTTGAAATTATTATTTACTAGCTTCTGCCAGCGGCTTCGCCCGCGTGAAGTTTGAAATTATCCCACGGGATCTTATTACCGGGATAAAAAGTATCCTATGTGTTAATCCAGGTAATAAACTATCTGTGTGCTAAATTTGATCCAAATCCGTTCAGTAGTTTTTGCGTGAAAGAGTAACAAACATCCATACATACATCCATACTCACAAACTTTCGCATTTATAATATTAGTAGGAAGGATTAATATATGACTTCCCCTTTTTTTTGCATGGCAGTACTTTCACAGTTTTTATGTTTTGTGACTGCCCAGTCACAAAACATAAAAACTGTGAAAGTACTGTAGTTGCCCATTCCTTAGCGTAGATCTCTATGGAGAGGAACGAGTGGCTAAGAACAATACTAATAAAAGAAATTCAGTTGTAGTGTTAGCCCATCACTTAACGTTTTGTCTGCCCTCCCCATCCCCCCGAGTTAGCAAAGGGTTCGCGAGGTAAAAAACTTACGATAATCTTCCTATCCTAGTACACCCCCAAAACAACCCATAAAAGTTCCATTAACTTCGGAATACACCAGATAGCTCACCTTTATTCAATATCGACAGGACTAAGTATAAATACTTAACATTTACGTAAAAAGATCGATTTATATTGTAATCATGTACATACATAGTAAATATTTTCAAAGTCATTATAGTGGTGCCGTTTTCAAAGTAACGACGATCGCATCCCTGTGCGGACCCGCTCGAACGGCACTAGAATATGTATTGGCTTAAATTATTTATTAGCCGGATTTCCTGACTTATTCATCCAAGAGTTACCTTCGCTTGTTTGCAGCAAATATTGTGAAATAGAAATTTACTTTTACTATTGTTGTTTAAACAAAGATACGTGGCAGACAGTTTTAATGTTTTTATTGTTTTATTAAAGACTTCATTAGACACAAAGGAGACAATTTTTTTTGTTCGAGGATTAGGCCACCCACATAAATTGTAGCATTTAGTAATGAAACTTACATTGATTTCTTCCTTATAACCTCTAGATTCTAGTGGTTAAATTAGCTAAGCATTGTCTAACCGGAATAAATGCGAAAAATCTGCAAAAACACTTACGAAAACCAAAATAAACAGAAAAAGTAAATGTCAAAATAATGAAGTTGTCTGTCAATCACTAAAAAGTGGGTTTATAACGTTCCGTGCCACGGTGATTGTTTTAACCATCTATGCGATTTTAGTGTAAACCTTTAGAAATAGCATTAAAAATGCTCACAGTTTAATTAATATTTATTTTTACATTCTTTCTGATTCTGTAATAATTATAGCACATATGATTACCAACGGGTATGTACCGTACTTTTTTCAGTAAACAGAAAAAAACGCCCCTATTCACGTAAGTATTTGCTGTCAAATGACATTGACCACAACAGGAATGATTTGACTCGCAAAAAGATATCATAACATTACTTATTTATTATGATTTTAGGATTCCGTTTTCATTTCTACGTAATATTTCGTTTAATACCATAATAAAATGGTTACTATTTTTTGGTGTTATTATGAATAATAAATGCAACGACCAGGTGGGCCCATAAAAAACTATCTCCTTTCGAATATGGCTATGGATTATTGCATGACTATTCTATTTAACTTTTTAACTTCGTTGCCATTATTATTTCATCGCCATCATGGTGAAAGACGAGACGTCGCCCTCCCCCAAGTGTCGCCACATTGACCGGTCCCGTGCGATTCGCATCCATCCATTATTTTTTTACAAGTACATTAAACTAATTACTGTTTAAGTCTTTAGAATATTAAGACCAAAAAAATTGACAACCAGTATCTACTACTAATACCGCGACCGAATCGGTCTGACGTGATTGCTTAACTATTGTGTCTACTTCGCTAGCAGTGAAAGAATTAAGCAAAATCTCTTCATTTTTTGGCCACTACTCTTCTTTTAAATTTAAACAATAAATATCCTTATCCATAATACAAATCCTCGGTCAAAAGTGTACTTCCATTTCCTTACGAGTTCCATCTACATTGCGTCTGTTTCAGACTACAAATTAAAAAAATTGTCAAAGGAAATATCTCGGAGGTACATTATCTTTGAAATGACTTTACTTTTCCTGCGGTAGTTTAAAAGAGCAACGCGAAACGCTCCCTCAACATTTTTTGCTAAGAGTAACACTATACTAGGTACTCACTGAATTATTTTCAATAATTCAAGTCAGGAACTAACAGGTATCTAGGAAGGTTGGCTAGACTTCAATTCAAAGCAGTGGCTGTGAAAAAGCGATGGAAATGAAAAGTCAAGATTTCCGCTACCTTGCATCTTGATTATTTATTTCCTTCGCATTGAAAACTTTCTAAGACTTCATTTTCTGAATAAAAAATCAAGATAACTGCAAGACTGCATCGGGCTCGTATAGAAAATGTTTTACTATCGTCTTTGTACAAAAATGTTTTATAACATTTTATATTTCTTCAAAGGTTTCTAGGTCTCTTGTGGTTTTTCATAAAATTCTTTTCATCAGTTCTCTTTTTGGCTCTTTAACTTTGAACGAGGTTCATATTTTTGTGAATACTATAACGTGAGACATGTATTTACCGCATGTACAACACATTTAGTGACATAAGGTCAATGCCCTAATTATGGAGATTAAATTATGTAGCAGTATCTTAAGGTGGTAAATTATTATTAGATGGCTAGTTTTAACTACGAGTATTATGACATCAATAACGTGGCAATTAAGTTAATACTATTGAGTAACATATTTTATCTACCCAAATATCATAAACGCTCTCTAATGCGTTCAAAAACCATATGCAATGACCAGCATTACCAACCTGCAGAAATAAACGGTACTGTAATGAACTCGTTATGAGTTTTAAATTTGGAACAGGTGTCAAATTCAAGTGAGTGTGCTATTCTAGTACCACCTACATTAAATCAGATATCGATAAAAAAAAAAAAAAAAACCCCAATTCAGTATGATTCTAATTATAAATCGCACGACATTTTGATCTCGAGTGACACAAGAATAGTGACTTTGTTCGTTTGCCTATGATTTAAAAAAATACAGATATCCGAAATGCCGCCATTTCGAGCTGTCATTTGTTCGTTAGCTTTTTATTTCCAGTTACGAGTAGACAAATTTTCTGATAACTTCTTTATTTCTGTCGAAAATGAGTGATAGTGACTCAGAAATTGACATGAATACTCCGCCAGATATTGTAAATGCAGCGACGAATGCAACTAATAACCTGTTGGCACAAAAAATAAGGGCCAAGTAACAATGCAGGTCATTTCCCTATGGTTCCTGAACCCATCATAGAGCCCTTATGATATTTGGGTAGATAAAGTAGTGTATGCAACTATACATAATTAGGCATTACAACACTCGTGTGATGCTATTAAGAAACTCGCCTTCGGCTCGTTTCTTAAACCCACACTCGTGTTGTAATGCCCTTCATTATGCACAATTGCATAAACTTCTATATTGAAATTACTAAAATTACCAATTTTTACAATTAGTGTCAACTTAGCCTTTTCTAGTCCACAGCTGGACATAGGCCTCTACACCTCTTTTTTGCTTATTTTTTTTATTGGGATAAGCACGTCACGCTATACCCAAACCACTGTAACTCCTGTAAGCCCGAATCAAAAGTGGCGACCACTAAAATCGCCGAGATGAGATATATAACTGTCTTGGATCCCGCAACGAAATTTTTTAGAAAAGTATCGCTGAGGAGTAGGAATAAACTGTAATTTCCACTTCCCCCTATATCAGCAGCAGACAGAACGAAACAATAGGCAATGAGGTACAACTTTTGCATCTTCATCATTATTATCTTTCTTCCTTTCTCCCTTCTTCCATGGTCCTTGCGGTGGCATACCGAGTGGTTTTCTTCCATTCTCCCCTAAAAGCTACACCTTCCACATCCTACTAACTAAAACGAAATATTATCTCAAGGAGTTTTTTTATATATCGTTAGTCATTACACACGGCGCCATCTAGTGCCACACTAAGCAATTCTTGTGTCGTGGACACCAGATAGTTGAAATACTACATATTTACTGTTGGTTTGTAAATGCATATTTATGTATACTTAAATCCATGACTCGGAAACAAATGTCCATGCTCATCACACAAACATTTGCTCCTATCGGGATTTGCACCCAAGACCCTAAGAACGTAAGGCAGCCTCACTACCGCTACGCCATTAGGGTCGTCAGCATTGGAAGTCACAAAAACGACTATATGTTACAGTATTCAGTCGGGTAATACTGAAACTAAATTCCAAATACATTCTACGAAACATTACCGTCGAATGAATGAAGAGTACTTAATTTTAATAGCATTTAAGTATGCAGTGCAGACTCGTAGGTAAACGGTTTACCGAGCGATGCAGAACTATTTCCTGTCTATGTTGAAGGAAACCACATTTAATTTCCTGACGAGCTAAATACAATTCAAAGAGAATTTGGCAGAGTGGAGAGAATTGTTCTTGTATTTTATCATAAGACTTTTGTTAAGACTTAAGTTTGTGATGTACAAATTATAATGTAATAGTGTACTCATTGTTGAGAAGCCTTATATTGAATAAATAAGTATTTCTTAAGAAAGGCTACTTCAAATAAATCTGAAGTAGGTATCACACGACTCAAGAATGTGTCTTGTTTTTATAAATATGTATTATCATCTAAGAAAACATTACGTTCTGAATGTTAAAGTGTTAGATTAGGGAATTAAAGAAAAGTACTAACAGATTGTAAAAAACTTTTACAATGTTAGATTCCTTTACAAAAAGCCTCCGTCACGCGTGGGCCAACAATCGGGCCGTTGGACCCAGCTGTCATTTGTATATAGATCTATGACAGTCTTTACAGGTAGTCAGTGGCCCAAGAAGTCTAACAACCAGTCTTACCAGGATATCGTATTACCCAGTACTAACTGGGTCGTGGAGGTCAGATAGGCAGACGCTCCATATTAAATACTGGCACTGCAAGCGATTAGACTCGAAGTCGAAACCAATATAATTGGGAAAAGGCTAGGTAGGTAATGATGCGGTTCCTTTAAACAAAAACAGAAAAAGCTCTATAATCTACGATTTAACAATATTCCGTTTCAGTAAACTTAGAAATAGAACGAAGAACTACTACGTCATTATTTCCACTATTTACTAAGTTTCCAGTTAGAGGATTTGACGTTGGGCACTCGACAGATACTCATTTACTGGAAACTAGTCTATAAGGTAAATGCACAAAACAGTATTTATTTGTATAAAACACAACAGCTGTTAAAGTTTAGTTAAGCGCTTTGCTTCCACATTTATTGTTGGAATAGATTAGTTTCCACCATCAATAAATTGTGTCAGTTTGAGTATTTGATAGTAATGGACCAGTATGTTTTTCTCATTTTTAAACTTTTACGATCAGAACACCTTATAAAACATATGAATACGGGTATTTATCGCGAATTTACCTTTAACTTACTGTCTCCCCGAGACCGCGGCTGGTGCAATCCGGTCGAAACGTCGGGATTAAATTAAAGGTAAATTCGCGATCAATACCCGTATTCATATGTTTTATAAGTATGTTTTTGTTTTTGTAAATCAATTTATATTGACAATGATAAACGCATCAACACTCGAAGAAAGGGCTCGTGACGTCAAAAAGCACTAAAAAATATACCACGGCGTAACGGATATTGAGAATTTCAAAAGCTTCGTATTACAATGGGCCATTGTTTTTAATTTGGAACTGACGGGCCACCAAGATTCTTTTTTGTCATCTTTTTTATTGTTTTTTTTTTTTCAGACCAAGCTCATTTTGATTGATACAACTCCATATTATGTTAGTAGGTAGATAGTTATGGCTATATATATATTTTTCTATGTGTTAGTAAATTTTAAATGATAATTATGGGCGTATTCACATCCGGCTTCATTTCACAATCACTATAATCTGGATCTCTTTAAAGTTCGAGTGATTCGGTTTCTTCGTCTGATGTGAATCGATGATGCGGTCTAGGGTCAGAAGCCCTACTTCCACACGTTTTGTCAGTATATTCGGATCTATCTGCGTCTCTCACTCGCACTCATCTGCAGACGTGCACGAGAGAGACGGAATATACGGACGAAGCGTTGGGAAGTAGGGCCTCGTTTCCTATTTTGTGCTAGGGTGGAACTCGCTTGGTTCCACCCTAGGCCACAACATCGCTTCACATCAGACGAGTTTTGGCCAAACGCAAACCGACCCTGTCATGGTTGGGAAAGGCTGGGCAGATGATAATAATTTCAATGCAACCTGAAAATAGATCGCGAAATATTCGGCGTTCGTTTATGATATTGTTTGGTTGTAGGTACAAATTGATCAAACAGGTGATACAATAATAAGAAAGAGATTGTTCAAATAATTTCTGATTCTTTCTGATTTCTGATTCTTTTAATTTAAAAGGTCTCTTACTGAATATCTTCCGTGATTATTATTCTTATTGAGGTCCCGAAATTTCGACGCTGTTGCAAGCGCCATGATCGCGGGTTGACTGAACCGAAATATCGGGACCTCAATAATAATAAAAATCACGGAAGATATTCCGTAAGTGACATTTTAAACTTAGTTGTAAACCGTGATAGTTTAAAACAGTTCTGATTCTTTGTTTGCAAGTTATGATTTTTTTGTTTTCACTCTTTATAATTATACTAGCGGACGACACGCGGTATCACGCACGATGTTTTTGTTCCCGTGGGAGTACGGGGATAAAATATAGCCTATGTTACTCGCTGATATTGCAGCTATCCATTGCTGATAGAATTTTTTAAATCGGTTCAGTAGTTTTTCAGTTTATTCATTACAAACATACATAATACACACATTTTTTTTTTCGTCTATGTAATATTAGTGTGGACAAAGTATTCGTATATATGTCACCGTAAAATTGTCAAAAACATTATATTACAATAAAACGTGTTTCTCTCTAGAGATATTGTAAACTCTCGAATTATTGTCTACTGAACATATATTGTACAATCGTTTTGTAAACACACCACACACAACAAACATTTGACGACTCGAATGGCGTAGTGGTAGTGAGGCTGCCTTACGTTCATAGGTCCTGGGTTCGAATCCCGGTAGGAGCAAATGTTTATGTGATGAGCATGGACATTTGTTTCCGAGTCATGGATGTTTATATGTATAATAAGTATGTATTTACAAACAAAAAAGTATCTATGTAGTATATCAACTATCTGGTGTCCACGACACAAGCCTTGCTTAGTGTGGCACTAGATGGCGCTGTGTGTTAACGTCCAGCGATATTAATATTAACATACAAAAGAACAGGTTAATGTGTCTACTCAGAATGTTTCAAGGCACAAAACATAAAAAAATCATTACAGTGCTAACAAGACAATTTCCTAGGATACTGCATTTGTAATTCAAATAATTACAGCACTTAAAACGATCGACGTTTGCATTACGAATATAAATGATACCGTTTATAAACCTGCAAAATGCTTTTACGTACAGTACATGCCACGCAAATAATAGAATAAAAAATACTAAAGCACCGCCAACCTAGAATAATTTGCTGGTACCTACAGTTTCATCCATTTTATTCCGTTTTGACGAGTCAGTTTCCCAGTAACCAAGTACCCAAGTATTATAAAACGTTTACATGTAAAAAATATGTCCAGCACAAGTAACACGGTCTCAGCCTGTTCGATATCACAACTACTCAAAGATAAACTGGTCTTGGCAAAGAAAAAGACGGCTTTCAAGATGGCCGCTTGTGTTGTTGTAATTCAAAAACTTACTACGGGTAAACTAATTTTAATGAAAAAACTGCTATAAGGTACATTTTATATCGCGAGGACTATGTCTAAGTTTCATAGAATTTTATATAACTCAATGCAGTACTTAACAGTTGTTTTGTAAAACGCTTAGTTGATAGACCTTGCAAAGGGAAATAATATCTGGTTTGTCAACCCAAGGTGCAGTGTGTACACACGTACTGGTCAAACCATATGAAAATGAGAAACTAATAATTAAACTTTTTGAAGTGAGAACTTCCTTTTGGGTAAAAACAAAAATCACGGAACTCGCATGGCCGTCAAAGGGTATAGTCATATGAAAGGGTGTACTACATACCATCAAACTGAACAACTTTCTCCATGGAACCACCAACATAATCGCGAAAAAATTTTCAACGGCCCCATACTGAATCCCTTTACCTACTCGACTGTATGAAACAGCTGATTATTTTTTCACGATTATGATGGTGGTCCCATAGAGAAAGTTGTTCAGTTTGAAGGTCTATAGCACACCCTTTCATAGGACTAAACCCTTTTTGTTACACGTTGTATATTACAGCCCATTATATATGCCTGTGTTCCAGCAGTGGGAACATTAATAGGCTGATGAAGATGATGATTTGGCTCTATGTAGAAGTACCGTTATATTATGACACTGCAATATTAAACTTTAAATAATTCATGGAAAAAATGGAGTTGGACCAATTTAGAGGTGTGAATACGCAAATCATTTCTTGAAAAACAAATGATTTCGTTCTATTAAATAGTAGTCCAAGTATTTTCAGGCGTGGTACCAACAAATGTGGACGTTTTAAAGAAAATAAACGTTTTATTAAAGTTAATTGAAGTCGCGTTAGTTGCTCGATTTCCTTTTCGATAAAAAATAATTATCAGAAAACTCAACAGAATGCCGAAGAAAACTTAACTAATTTTCCTCAAAGTAATAAACTTTCGTAATGGTTCCAATCTCACACAAAACACGTATAAGATCAAAAATTAAATACTTGCGACTTTGTTCGTCGAACGTTTTATTAAAAATCTTGACGTTGACTGTAATAGATTATATCGGATTAGACCGTACGGAACGTTAGGCTCGACGCAGATCTGAAGAAAAATGAACAGGCAAAATAAAACAAACATACCATCAAGCCTATCTCACCTCGGAGGGTAAAGCAGAGGTGTATTTACCTATCCACCGCAGCACGCCCACATTTTGATAGTTTAGTTTAAGTCCCACATAATAGAGGGCAAGCCTTTTGCCATCAACCGGACCCAAATTCAAAGATAAGCATAACATTGGGCCTGTAATCCCTGATGGATTTAAGAGAGCTACACCCATAGATATAATAAGGAAGGAGATATGCCCGTTAGACGAAAATGTATCGGAACCCTCTGTCTCCACTTCATCCCTACCACGCAGTCGCGAATTCCACAATAACACATCTAGGCCAATCACTTTACGGAGTTATGTATGGGAAGGTTCGCACAAAATCATAACCGGACTTATGAGGTTCTTTATATGCTGATTGGCTAGATAATATTACATCTATTTGTGACCGTATATTGCAAAATTAAGGTGGCTTATAGTTTTACTGGAAATTTTGTTTCTAAGTGATTAATTTGAACTGAAATAAAAGCAAATCTAATAACCGAGATATACTTAGGTAAACTTTTACCTTGCCCTAATAAGTATCTAACGCTACGTTAATTAAGCTTTTTTTGTAGTTGCTTCTACTAATTTTTAGGGGTTTTAAAAAAAGAGCTAATTGTGACTTTAGCAAAATCGATAACCGTATGTTTTAAAGAGTTTAAGCATTTAGTCAGTTGATTGTTCATAATTATCAAGGAATTAAGCAATTAATTCACTTGCTTTTTTATATTATTTTTTACATGGAATTAAAATACTTAACTGCCATTTTTCTGTTTAATTTTAGTCTCTTAAATAGTTTCAGTAGAAAACTGGCAGAATTAAGCATAAATTTCAACTGCTTACAAAATCTTTCTTTTTTTACAAAGATCTCGAACTGTAGGTAGTTTGCGCGGCGCGGCCGCAAGTCGTACCTCGCCGTCCGTCGCCCGCCCGCTCCACCGCGCGGCGGCGTGCGGGTCTTTTGCCTTGCGTTCATTTCATTCGTTTTCGAAGCGGCGGTGATCGGCGTAAGAAAATGGAATTCCCGAGTTGTGGGATTTGTGGTTGTGAACTTTGATGTTGTGAACATAGGCGTGAAGGGACAAAGAAAGCTTGTATCGTCAATTGAAAAACGTAAAGACGGAAAATTTACAACAGTATCTGAAGAGAACATTAAGTTGCACTCAAAGTGCAGAGCTTCATACATAAACGAACATTGCATTCAAAGTACGGCAAAAAAATTGCGGCAGGAAAGACAAGCCGAAGATAGTCCGTTTGACTAGGGTGGAGTCTCCTATTATCGGCCTCCTCCTAATATCGGCAGTTTCGAGAAAATGGAACATAACTATAAAAATATCTCTTAAATCATAATAGTTTTAATGCAAAAAGTGATATCTCTCTATATCCATCCGCATTACCTCCAATATTTTGATGCGGGTGCATCAATATTTGAACGTTCAGCTGGCAAAAGAGCACGCGCAGGTGTGGACGTGCGTCGTTTGGTGTCATTGCCGAAATGCCGAGTCAAATCCCTGAGTGGACGTATTGCGAGGATAAGTATTTTAAAACTTACAACTATCAAAGTTATACCTACAAAAAGTGCGTTTCATAGTGATTACAATGACTGCAAATTAATTCGTGTTTTTGCTACTTTTTTCGATTAATAATGGATACAAAACCTCAGGAAGCGGCTCAAGCTGTAGCATTACTTCAAGCAGGCATTGCGCAACGTGAAGTCGCTCGAAGGCTTCGAATCAGCAGATCTTCGGTGCAACGAGTTTACAGACGATACCTAGAGACTGGAGCATTCGATCGCCGTCCAGGTACGGGCAGACCTAGGGCTACATCAGCAGCAGATGATCGTTATATCCACCTTACTGTTCTGCAAAATCGCCACCTCAACGCAGTTCAAGTCCAACAAAGTCTGCGTGACGAACGCCAAGTGGTCATAAGTTCAGATACCGTCAGAAGAAGACTTGCTGAACGGAACCTGACCCCAAAAAGAGCTGCAACAGGCCCAGCATTAACGGCAGCACACCGTCGAGCACGACTTGAATTCGTCGAGAGCATAGGGATTGGACATTAGAGCAGTGGAGTAATGTACTCTTCACTGATGAGAACAGGGTGAGTCTACATGGAAGTGATCGACGTCAGAGAGTATATCGTCGCCCTGGAGAACGTTATTCTCAGTGTTGGATCCAGGAAACTGTTGCTTATGGAGGAGGATCTGTAATGGTCTGGGGCGGCATCTCGTCAATAGCACATCATCATCATCTCAGCCGAAAGACGTCCACTGCTGGACATAGGCCTCCCCCAAGTGTCGCCACATTGACCGGTCCCTTGCTACTCGCCTCCACCGGATTCCCGCAACCTTCACCAGGTCATCGGTCCACCTAGTGGGAGGTCTTCCAACGCATCGTCTTCCGGTTCGCGGTCGCCACTCCAGAACTTTTCGGCCCCATCGGCCATCCGTTCTGCGAGCAATGTGCCCTGCCCACTGCCACTTAAGTTTGGCAATTCTTCGGGCTACGTCGGTGACCTTGGTTCTCTTGCGGATGTCTTCATTTCTGATTCGATCACGCAAGGAAACTCCGAGCATAGCCCTCTCCATTGCCCTTTGGGTGACTTTAAGCCTTTTGATAAGGCCCATTGTGAGCGACCACGTTTCGGTCCCGTATGTAATCACTGGCAACACACACTGGTCATAGACTTTCGTCTTGAGACACTGCGGTAAGTTGGACGAGAAGATACCGCGCAGCTTCCCGAACGCTGCCCAGCCGAGTCGGATTCGACGATTGACCTCTTTCTCGAAGTTAGACCTACCTAACTGGACCGTTTGTCCTAGGTATACATAATCGTCTACAATTTCGAGTGTAGAGTCTCCGATCTTGATAGGAATGGGTGTGACATGGGCATTCAACATGACCTTCGTCTTGTCCATGTTCATTTTTAGACCCACTCTTTTGGAGGCTCTACTGAGGTCATCGAGCATTGTACTGAGGTCCTCCATGGTCTCAGCCATGACCACAATATCGTCGGCAAACCGAAGGTGAGTGATGTACTCGCCATTGACGTTGATGCCTAGCCCTCTCCAGTCCAGAACCTTGAATACATCCTCCAGTACGGCGGTGAACAGTTTCGGAGATATGACGTCTCCCTGTCTTACACCTCGCTGCAGAAGGATAGGTTCCGAGGCTTGGTCCTGAAGTCAGACTGACATGGTGGCGTTTTTGTACAAACACTTCAACACCTCGATGTACCGATAGTCAATTTGGCACCGTTGGAGAGACTGCAGTACAGCCCAGGTTTCGATCGAATCAAAGGCTTTTTCGTAGTCCACAAACGCTAAGCAGAGAGGCAAGTTATACTCTTCGGTCTTCTGTATAACCTGCCGAAGCGTATGTATGTGGTCTACGGTGCTAAAACCTTTTCGGAAACCGGCTTGTTCGGGTGGCTGGAAATCGTCAAACCTGCGCTCGAGACGATTCGTGATGACTCTTGAAAACAACTTGTAAACATGGCTTAGAAGTGAGATGGGCCTGTAATTCTTCAACCGGGCATTGTCACCCTTCTTGAAGAAGAGCACCACCACACCCCTGCACCATGCCTGTGGCGTTTTCCCCTCGAGTATGACGGAATTGAACAGCTTCTGATGCCGATTGTCCGTATGGTGCCGGACGTAAAGAATAGCATCATCCCATATCTTCCCGTGGGTGTCGTAAGAGGCGACTAAGGGATTTACCAGAGAATGGGCAGCAGCGTTCTCTGTGCTTTTGTGACAACCATACTGCGATCGCCAACCCGCCTGCCAAGCGTGGCGATTATGGCAAAACCCCCCAATGGACACCGCATTCAATAAATGGCCCCTAGTGCCCGGCAGCCCGTCTACCCTCGACTACGGCAGCGGTCGAGGTTATGGCGTGGCAAGGGGTGCGAAGAATCCCCGGATGGGATCCGGCTGCCAACACCAACGACTGGACCTGGCAACGTATAACACGCGCACACTCCGGACCGACGAGAAGATAGCGGAGCTCGAAGAGGAATTGAGCAGGCTGCGATGGAGTATTGTGGGATTATCTGAAGTCCGAAGAGAGGGGGAGGACACGATAATCCTAAAATCCGGCAACCTGCTTTATTTCCGAGAGGGCGACCGCCAGTCCCAGGGTGGTGTTGGGTTTATCGTCCACAAGTCCCTTGTGAACAACGTGGTGAAGATCGAGAGTGTGTCGACCAGGGTGGCGTACCTTATACTCAGAATATCCTCAAGATATTCGCTGAAGGTCATACAGGTCTACGCCCCGACCTCGGCACACCCCGACGACGAAGTGGAGACCATGTATGAGGATATCTCTAAAGCCATGCATGGTTTCAAAACTCACTTCATCGTTGTCATGGGGTACTTCAACGCGAAACTGGGCAAACGAGACGGGGATGAGCTGCAGGTGGGGCGAAGCATCGTAATAGCACATACACCGTTAATTTTCATCGAACCGACGGACCGTACACGTGGACTGACTTCTCATCGCTACATTACTGAAATCCTTGCAGACCATGTGGTACCTTACGCAGGAAATAACGGACAGGATATGCAATTGATGCATGATAATGCACGGCCACATATTGCTCATGTGGTGACCCAGTATCTACGCGACGTCAGCATTCTGTCCGAGAAATACGATGACGTTCTTAGTGACCTGAAAACACTTCAACAGGAAAATACCTCATTGAAGAGCCATATTAAGACCTTGGATGAAAAAATTGAACATTTTGAAAAAAACGCACGGTCTACCATGATCGAGTTAAGAAATGTCCCAGTCACTGTACCTGAGAACAAAGAACAGCTAATTGAAATTGCTAAAAAAATTGGAAATGTGATTAAAGTTCCAATCCTAGACTCCGATATTCGAGATGTATCTCGTCTAAAGCTGAAAGATAAACCCATAGGCCCTATAATCGTAGACTTCACATCAACCATAAAGAGAGAACAGTTTATAAAGGCTACGGGGTCATACAATAAGGCAAATCGAGAAAAACGTTTGAGTACCACAAATCTGAATATGGTTGGCCCAGCAAAACCAGTATACGTGGCTGAATCTCTGACTGCTGCAATCAGACGTCTACACTACATAACCAGATTATTTGCTAAAAAACATAATTACGAGCACTGCTGGACTTCCTTTGGCAAGGTGTTTCTGAAACGAAAGGAAGGCCAACCCCGTTTACGAGTCAATTGCGAAGAAGATCTTCTAAACCTAGAAAAAAATATTTGACTAGTCTTGCACTCTGAACGGCTTGTATTCATTCCAATTGCATGCATTCGTTTTTTAATAACTTACTTAATAAGCGCCTACCACTACACTGTTCACGTACATCGCATACATAAAAATAAAACAATAACTCTCACAGTACAACTGATTAATACTACTCAACACTTTAATATATCAATATATACTCACATAACTCATCCACGCCACCAAAGTGTCGCACAATCTCTAAAATATTATATCGTAACTAATACTATTTTTAAAACTTTTCCCAACCATTTAACAAGATTGGAATTCATATGTAATAATATTATTTTACATAAAAATATACCAGCACATACCATGGCCAAAATAATCCACAAATATGACCCTGCTAAATTGTTACTTGGGCGAAATTCAACGAGTTAACCCAATTACAAGGTGAAATAGACTCTTTTAATGTTGCTGATTTTGTCGTCTGTGATGCGGAGGACTGTACCGGTCTGTTACCAAACTCCAAAAACTGTTTTAAAATGATTCAACAAAATATTCGGAGTATTAAATGTAACCTACCTGGATTATTACCAATAATAGCCAGAACTGCGGTGGAGTGGGACTGCATTGTTTTGACGGAATGCTGGTTGTCATCAACTGTGTTCTTACCCTCTCTGGACGGATATGACAGTTTTGCCACTACTAACAACCTTACGCAGAATGAAGGCGTTGTTGTGTACTACAAGAACGGTTTGTTTATATCAGTTGAAGAACCTGTAATTGAGGACGCAAACTGTCTTGTTATTACCCTAAATAAAGATACAGTAGCCTTGGCCATTTATAGGCCACCCGGGCACAGAAATACTGACAATTTCTTGCAATCTCTCAATCAGGTACTTTTAAAATATTCGCTTATGCAAAATGTCATATTATTGGGGGACATTAACATCAACATTGCCGAGCACAGTACTGACAGCAATCTTTCTGCATATCTAGATATGATGGCATTCCACGGTATGATGCCTGCATACACATCTCCTACGCACAATAAGACATGTTTAGATCACACGTTTCTAAAGACAAAACTAACGGCTCGTTGTCTTATACTACAAACAACAATTACAGATCATAATAGTGTTGCGTTGTACATAGCTAGTGTTCCTAAACAAAAACCTGCCAAGACTATAAATTACTTAGATCATAACTCTCTAAATTTGGAACTTAATAGTGTTAACTTTGGTCCACTATACGCAGTTAAAAACGCCAATGAAGCTGCTGATTTCCTTCACAGTATCCTATATAGTGCTATCAAAAACAACACCAAGGAAGCCAAAATATCAAACAAGAAAATAATTCTAAAACCGTGGATAACCCCAGGCATTCTAAAGTGCATTAGAAACCGCGATAATCTATATAAAAAAGTAAAGAAACACCCAGACAATGAGACACATAAAACTACATACAAACGATACCGAAACTTTTGTTCGTCCTTATTAAAAAAACTTAAAAGAGACTATGAAAAGTTGCAATTCGAAAACGCAGGGAAGAGTAGTAAAAAAATTTGGAAAATAGTTAAAGAAATTACATACTCAACTAAACCCAAAGACAGCCTGACTGATCTTATAAGCACCAATGACCCCCAAAATTCGGCAAACCATGTCAATCAATACTTTGCAAATGTTGGTAAAACTCTAGCAGAAAAAATCATGAAGAACAATTTACGAACGGGACCCATCACCAATAACTCGTGTAGCCACTCTTTCTGTCTGCTCCCTACGGATGAAGCTGAGGTTAGGTCTTTAATATCAGGGTTAAGGAGTGATTGTTCGGTGGGCCTTGATTTGATATCTGGTGACATCTTGAAATCTAATATGGACATCTTAACAATACCTATAACATACATCTGTAATTTATCGCTCACAACCGGTGTATTTCCGAAGATCTATAAGAAATCAAGAGTTCACCCGATACATAAGAGTGGTGACAGAGACTGTGTCAATAATTATAGGCCAATTTCAATTCTCCCTACCCTATCAAAAATTTTAGAGCGCATCATTAACAAACAACTTGTTAACTACTTGGAAAGTAAAAATCTTCTCTCACAAGCACAATTTGGTTTCAGAGCCAAGAGATCCACCGCCGACGCTGTGTCAGAACTAACAAATTATATAGTCAACAACATAGATTCAAAAAGAAAAACGATTGGAATATTTTTAGATTTAGCAAAGGCCTTTGACACAGTCTCTGTTCCTATTCTGTTAACAAAACTCGAAAGTCTGGGTGTCCGGGATCTTCAACTAGAACTTCTTAAAGATTACCTAACTGACAGAACTCAGTGTGTTAAGATCGGTAACATAACTAGTGAAGAAGTCCCAGTAACATTTGGAGTTCCACAGGGCAGTATTCTTGGACCGACATTGTTCCTAGTCTATATAAATGACATATGTCAGTTAATGTTACCAGACTCAAAAACTGTTGCATTTGCTGATGATACGGCTTTACTTTTCAGTGGGACCTCCTGGCATGAAGTCTTTGTCAAAGCTCAGTTAGGCATGAACACTGTGATCAGTTGGTTAAATAAGAATTTACTTACATTAAATGTAGAGAAAACGAACTTCATCACGTTTACCATTCAAAGTAATTACAAACCGGATCCCTCTTTGAGAATTGTCTGCCACTCGTGCCCAAATGCAAATGACACAATTTGTCAGTGTCCCAACCTTAAAAACACTGAGTCTACAAAATATTTAGGAGTAATTATTGATAGAAATCTTAAATTTAGTGATCATCTAAATCTTCTAACAGCGAGAGTGCGTAGACTTATGGTAATATTTAAAGCCTTAAGAAACACTGCACCAAAATCTGTGTTAAAGTCGGTCTACTATGCTCTGTGTCAGTCTCAGCTTGAATACTGTATCACGACATGGGGTGGAACATGCAAAACCCATCTTCTAAAAGTTGAGAGAGCACAAAGAGCACTCCTAAAGGTTAGTTTGTTTCTACCTTTTTATCACCCCACCACTGATCTCTACTCGAAATGGGAGGTACTTACTGTGAGGCAGCTATTCATCCTGAGAACTGTTATGAAACAACATGCCCTAACCACTTTTGAACCAGAAAGATTCAGAAACAAACGTCGCAAACATGCAGTCTGTTCTTCATCGTCATTCAAAACTAAGTTTGCACGTCGGTTTTTCTGCTACCAGGGTTCAAACCTTTACAATAAATTAAATAAATCCTTGGCGCTTTATCCCTTACCAAAAACCAAATGTAAGTCTTTGGTTTCGGACTGGTTAAAAAAATTGGATTATAATTTTACAGAAAGTCTACTTCATTCAAATTAAATTAGAACGATATACGTTTATAACTTGCACCACAACCCTCTCACGTACACATCGACACACACTACACCGGACACTCAACACTACACATTAGCATTATACACTCATAGACACACACATACACACAGGCACAGGCGCCTTGATTATCTTTACTAACTTTTTGTTTATAGTTTCTTTATGTACGTCAGGCTGGCCCGGCCCCATGGAATTTAATAATGAGATTGTTATCAATCCAATGTACCCGGGTATACTAATATATGTAACACCTTCATTTTCAATGTAACTCTTTTTAAAAGAAATTACGTGCACTTCTTAGTGGCCGGGCCAGCCTGACGTTTTCAGCCCGGCCACCTTGTTTCCCACTAATCTACAAAAAATACTGGCAATATTGTGCTACAGATGAAATGTACCCTATAATTTATGCATATGTAACACAAAATCGAATCCTAAAATGCAATAGCATACGAAATATTAGCGGTTGCAGGTGGCCGGGCTGAAATTATTTCGTTACTATAAAACAGTAAAACTGCAACACCTACCAAAAACTAATACCAGTACATAATGAGATATAGAGATATAGAATACATGTAACGCTTTCATTTTAAATTATAATACATATTTAGAAAGAATAATCACTTGAAATTATATTTCAGCCCGGCCACCTAAAAGCGGTAATATTCCCTAAAATCTTATGCCAATTTGTACAGTAAAACCTGATACAGCTATGAAATGAAAGTTACATTCGTTTCGTTTTAGTCGTATACCTTTAAGCCTTCTGTTTGACTAGATTATCAAAATCTGAGAAACTTGCCGAAGAGTGACTATCATTTATTAACTAATTTCAGGACATTTGGTTTGTTGAGTGAAACAAAATGCGTTACTATGATATTTTTATTATTAAACTAAGTAGTATAAATCACACATAATAATTGTTGGATACATAATACCTAAACCTATATATATTTTCTCCGTTTTTGGCTTCACAACATAACCATACAAAGATAATAGTTCACAGACGCTACCACCGATTTTTAGACGGCGCCTGTGTCGCGTCCCAACCTAAGTCGTAAGATATTTTCCCCGAGTAGACAGAATAGATGCGCAAGAGCCGTGTAGTTATCAACACTTCTGACATAATATTTTACGTTTTAATATTACTGTGAGTGTAAAATTTGATCAGTTGTTGCAGTGTAGTTGTTTGTGATGTGATGTTTTTAAGGTAAGTCATAGTTTTGATAAATTAAAATATATCGACAAACAATGTTAATGGGTAGCTAAGTAATTATTTAAAAAAATATACAGGTAAAGTAAAGTAAATCTAAACACTCATTTACTTAATAATAAAACTCCATACAATGCCATCAACTAAATATATTTTATCCTTTCGTTTATAGTCAATAGGTAATAATTTTGGTGATTTACTAACAGTAAGTGTTTAGTTTTTGTGAATCTTATTGTTGTGTACCTACCCTATGTATTTACTTATTATTTTTGTGTACTTATTTATTTCGTGAAATCAATAATTAATCAGTTTCTTATTAATTACTGTAAGATTTATATATTGGATTTTAGTGAATTATTCATTGTAATCAGGCAACCGTCGACGGTGTTCGTCTGTACCCGCGCTTCTTGTAACTCCCCCTTGTACGGCCTGCCACAGCGATCCACGTCCCTCGCTCACCGCATTCTTTTCCTCGTCCCGCGACACGCGCCCCTCTCCCCATCTCTATTCTATCTTATATATTTCTAATGTCCCAAAAGTTATAAGTTTTGTGAAAGTAAATTTGATTCTTATGAACATTCTTTGCTTTCTTTCTTTCTTTCTTTCCTTAGGTGCTAAAATATTTTTTAATAGATTTATGTATATACTTGATAATGCATGCAAATGTTACTGCATACACTTATCTTTTTAGGGAATTTGTATTTAAATAAATATTAATGTAGTTATTTAGCCTACATGAATACCTATTACGAAATCATAGTTAAAATGAATATATTTTATTTCAGTTGAGCGTGCCTACACCATGGGAAAACGTAGTGCGTTAGATATTGTGGCTCAAAAACAAATATTTGAGAAACATAATCGCTTGATCACCACGACAAGATATAGTTCTATTATATACAATACCATAGCAAAAGATATAAACTATGTGATGTCACCAAAAGCACTATATCTCAGCTTTAGAAGAAACTTTTTAAACAACCAGAACTCACCTCGGGCAAAAGATGAGTGCTTCATTAAAAGAAATGAAGATAATACCAATAGTATTATAATTTCGTCAACATCATCATCAGGGTCTTCTCCAGTTATTCAACAAGCAAGCTTACTTCATCAAATTAGTTTTAAATTTCCAATTGATGTTCATGAATGGAAGAAAATTGAACCCTTAAGTTATACGTATAAACGACACGATAAAAATAAACCTAGTGCAAGATATCAGACGTACAGAGCTATTCCCAAATTTAAGTGGTCCGGTCTTTTAAGAAAAAAACTCTGGGAGTTTTATAAGTTACCTTGTACTGTAGCATTTAAAAGACATGTTATTCAAGGCGCTAACATTACATTCTACGGACGTTGCACTCAGTGTCAAGCAACAGTGAAAATTCAAAATAAAGATAAGACTGATCATATTATTGATTTTTTATGTGAAATTGATCAACTTCAACCAAATTTTAAGCATAATCCTTTAAAAAAAATACGACTCACTCCGTACTCAAGACGAACATTATCTAAGAAATTAAAATTTGATTCAGCAACAATAGTTAGAAAACAAATAGCGAGTCATGATATGATATTTCAAGATAAGGAACCACCTGTATTGCCATCAGTCGGAGCATTACGCCAAATACGTCATGAAACAAGGAAGCAGAATTGGTACCATACCAATCAAATATTATCTGTTGTCATTATGGCAAATACTTCAACATACTCTTCCGTAATTCAGGAAATTTTAATGAAACCAACTTTTCATATTTACTACTGGTTAGAAGAACAAATAAAATATTACAAACAATATGTTCAAGAGTATGGTCGACCAACCATATCATTAGATGCCACAGGCTCTATAATTAAACCAATTGTGTTACCTAATGGGACTAAATTTACTAAAAGATTATTCTTATATGTTATATTAATAACTGCTGATAGCTTTTTAAAATCTATTCCAATTTCACAAATGCTTAGTGATTCTCACACTAAAAATAGCATTGCGGATTGGTTGGGTAAATGGGCCAGTAATGGAATTATCCCTCCTGCAGAAATAATCACGGACGATTCCTCAGCTTTGATTGCTGCTACAATCCAATGCTTTACTTCATATAAATCTACAAAAGATTACTTAGAAGCTTCTTACAGTGCATTGGAGGGACATACAAATAGTTTGCCTGTAGTATATATGCGAATAGATACAAGTCACTTTGTCAAAACTATTCATAATCTTTCGTGCTTCAATAATACAACAGAAAATGTAAAATTTTTCTTTGTTCGTTGTATTCTTTACATTAAAACAGCAGAGTGTATCGTAGTCATAAGAGAGATAATTGAAAATATGTTAACTGTTATTTTAACTAAATTTTATTCAAAAATTTGCTTTGATGCCCACTGTAATTTGAAAAGAAGAATTCAAGGTATTACAATTGATAAAAAAGATTCTAACAACGCACACAATTACGTAGATGAAGAAAGATTCCTAAATGAGGAGAATGTTTTAGATGTAAGCAATTTTATGGTATGGTTTGATAATATTGTTGCTTGTAAAAATAAACAAGAAGAGAAATCTTGTGAACGCCCCAACAAATTATATTATCCGCCTCTAATATCTACTCTAAAACGTTTATTGGGAAAATTGCCCATGTGGTCAAACGTTATGGCTCCATTATACAATTCAAAAAACAAAAATCCATCGTCTAGTGCATCAGAGGATTATTTTAAAACAATAAAACATTTATTACTCAAAACTAAAGTAAGAAAATACAGGATTGACGAATTTCTAAACATACATATTAATCATTTAAATGGAGAGCTTAATATCGCTGCTAGTGAACTACAAAATAATGAGGCACCGCCCCTTCAAGAGCGAAAGATTAAAATCAAAAAGAATCGTCAAAAAAGAACACACCAAAAACGGTTATTTCCTCAAGATTCTATTTTCAGTGATATGCCAAGTTTTGTAGAAAATTGGAAAGGACAAGCTGAAGAGCCAGTTACCGTACCGATTTATAAAATGTTAAAATTTATAAAAAATGGAAATATTGTAACTGGTTCCACTTTAACAAATACATGTGGTTTTGATGCTGTTACATATTTAATAGCTTATGGTTATATTGCATTTAATAACTTTAAATTAGAAATAGATCAGACTGAAAATAATAATAATATGTTATGTAATTATATACAATTTATAGGTAACAAAACATATCTGAAGCCGCAGTATACGAACTAAGAAATACCATATGTAAAAAGTACTACAAACTATCCTCGAAAAATACAATAGATATAAATTGTGAATGCAATGTCGCAAATTTGTTTGAACAAATGATTTTAGAATTATTTTATAGCGCTCTATTTACAAAAACATGTACCGAAGAAAAATGTGCATTTCAACTTCAAAGAACAGTACCATTTTTACCCATTAATATGAACGTAATTAAAACATTTGGAATATCAGCCCTAGAAGACTCAATTTGTATAGACGTTATTTCGAAGGATTGTGAACACGATTGCCCGGGCACTGTTTTGTCCAGCTATAATGTAAAGAATATTATATCTTTTGATTTAAATGGAACAGATCAAATAATATTGAACGATATACCTTTATCTATCAAAGTTAGAACTAATATTTATGTGATTGTAGGTGCTATTGAATATGTAGTATTGGGGGAAAATCTAGGACATTATAAATGCCATTTATTTAATCAAGATCTGTGGATGTGTTATGACGATTTACAGTCTAGTGTTAAAAAAAGTAATTTGGATTTAATATTTTTACATTCCTTGACGTACATTTTAGCTTGATTAAATAACATAATCAAGTGATTAGTACGTTTTTATCGATTCTAATAAGCAATATATTTAAATTTGAATTAGTCAAAATACTTATAGTACAAATGCCAGATATAGGCTAGCAATGATTATTATATTAGCATACGTTTAATTATACAAGTTAACATTGTGATTTTTAGCTGTGATTTTAATATTATGTTAAATTATATATACTACATAGCTATATTTCCATTAGCTGCCACTGAAAGAACTATGGTTCTCTCTTTATTTAAGAATTGTTGTAATAATTATATTAGCATAATTTTAATTGAAAGTTTTCAAAACTTTAAATTCAAAGTTGATGTAAAAATCATTATGAAAATCTGTGATTTTTTACCAAGGTATAATAAGTATTTAACCAAAAATTATCTTCTAATATTCTGAATGAATGAATGTTCGATGTTAAGGTAATATTGATATTACTATAATTTTTTGATAACTGTGTTATTATCAATGTGTAACCTTTTTTTACATTATTTATAATTAACAATTGTTATAGTACCTAATTAATATAAGTACAAATGTTGTCTAACTAATTTCAAAAATGATTATTAAAAAAATATGACTATTACCAATTTTGTTTCACTCAACAAACCAAATGTCCTGAAATTAGTTAATAAATGATAGTCACTCTTCGGAAAGTTTCTCAGATTTTGATAATCTAGTCAAACAGAAGGCTTAAAGGTATACGACTAAAACAAAACGAATGTAACTTTCATTTCATAGCTGTATCAGGTTTTACTGTACAAATTAGCATAAGATTTTAGGGAATATTACCGCTTTTAGGTGGCCGGGCTGAAATATAATTTCAAGTGATTATTCTTTCTAAATATGTATTATAATTTAAAATGAAAGCGTTACATGTATTCTATATCTCTATATCTCATTATGTACTGGTATTATTTTTTGGTAGGTGTTGCAGTTTTACTGTTTTATAGTAACGAAATAATTTCAGCCCGGCCACCTGGAACCGCTAATATTTCGTATGCTATTGCATTTTAGGATTCGATTTTGTGTTACATATGCATAAATTATAGGGTACATTTCATCTGTAGCACAATATTGCCAGTATTTTTTGTAGATTAGTGGGAAACAAGGTGGCCGGGCTGAAAACGTCAGGCTGGCCCGGCCACTAAGAAGTGCACGTAATTTCTTTTAAAAAGAGTTACATTGAAAATGAAGGTGTTACATATATTAGTATACCCGGGTACATTGGATTGATAACAATCTCATTATTAAATTCCATGGGGCCGGGCCAGCCTGACGTACATGTTTCTTTTTAACTTCTACCCCCAAAATTATTATAAGTTTTTAGTCTTTAATCTCCTTGTCTATAACAGTGTATTGTAATCTCATATTTTGTTAAGTAATTTTTTCCGTTCTTCCGTGGGGTGGGGACCTGGTGATTTGTAATACAGGCATTTTACGCCTAACTCAGACACCAGCTCCTCACATTGTTGTTAATAAACAAATAATAATATGTGAATCCTAGATTAATTTTGTCATTGTGAGGAGAAATAAAGAACTTTTATTATTATTATTATTATTCGTACGATGGACTAGCCAGCTCGAAGCCCAGACTTGAATCCGATAGAACACTTATGGGATGAGCTGAAACGTCGGGTTCGAGCCCGGGTACCTGCTCCAACAAGGCTTCCAGAGCTGCGAATCGCAATTGAAGAGGAGTGGAATACAATTCCTTAAGATTTTATCGTCAGGCTCGTAAGGTCGATGAATACAAGGATGCTGGCAGTTATCCGAGCAAGGGGAGGGAATACGGAATATTGATCAAAAAATCTTTTTTTTTATTTTATCTTTGTTTTTGGCTTTATTTTTTTTTCACTTTATCATTACTAAGGATTGTCATGACTGGAAAACAACTCTTCTTTGTAAAATCCTTAATAAACACTGAACTATTGTTTAAACCCAATGAGTTTTCTTTCATTTTAATCACCATGAAACGCGCTTTCTGTAGGTACAACTTTGATAATTGTAGGTTTTTTAGTTTTTGAGAAAATCGAATTAGAGTGCCTAGGTAGCGGGTGGCTCGGTTTATTTGCTGTCCAGTGTATATTATTGATAAATCTCTATATCGGCCGGGTGGCCGATATTGGGGTAATGCATGAAAATGTTAAACCACATGTTTAGCTATTTTATACGTTAGCAGTAACATTAATAAGGTCAAAAATGAAACAACAGCTCAGTTTGATAACTAGATCCTAACATCATCGGGCGCCTCAAAACGAGTTTTATCAATTACGGCCGATATAAAGGGAATTGGTGCGTAAAAACGGCCACCTTAGTATGGGTACAAACAACGTGAGGAAATAAGAAAAAAAATTGAAGAGAATAAAGCGGAGAGAGAGACAAAAACTGGAAACGAGAATAAAAAATAAACCCGCCAAAGAAACAAAAGTAGTAAAGAAGAGCGGATTATAGGACAGAAATCGCGAAACTGACCTCATTGATTTAGCTTCGCAAGACAAGTTTGGAAAAGGAGAAAATTCTTTGTGCTGGCTCTGAAGAAAACCTAATTAGTGATGTTGAAGAAGATGAAAACAAAAATATTGGATGCGACATATGCTCCAATGGTTCCACTTAAAGTATACAGTCCATCGTGGGTGAATTGATGTGGCCTAAGAAGATTCTATTAGAAGGAAATGACATCAGAGTCTTAAAATTAAAATAAATTCTGTTATTATAAACTAAAGATCGCAATGATTCAACATTCCTAAAAAACAAATAATGTAAGGAACTCCAAAAAAAATTATTATACATAAAAATAATTACCAAATAAAGTGAATAGAAATTTAAATAGTGCATTTAAAAAAAAAATGAATGTGATGATAATTAATAAAAGTGATTTGTACCTGAGCTCAGTTGAAATATAAAACGTTACAATTATTTTTGTAGTTTATTCATATTACTTCACTTTAGAAAAGGTAGGCCGATATTAGGGTCACAGACGGCGGATATTAGGGTGTTATAGGCCGATATTAAGGGAAATCGCCATATTCGAAAAAAAACATCTATATTATCAAAAATAACGAAGAATTCATAATTTTGCGAATGTAGTAATGGAGTTTCAGTACCCCTTTACCCAAAAAGACACTGCAAGAAAGCAAAAGCTATTAATGTAAAAATTACAAGCAGTCAAAGTCCAAAAAAGTTGACATGGCCGATAATTGGTGCCACCACCCTACCCCACCCTATTTGAGCAAAAATATATTTTTATCAAATTTATGGTCGGTAGCAAGATTTTAAAAAACATATTGCGTCAAACCAAACGCAAGCAACATGGGTCGAAATATTGAGGGAAAAAACAACCACCCATACGAATTGTGCGGTCATCTGATAGGTAGCTACTTTGATACTTATGGGAGTTACTTTATTTTTTTTTCTCATACTTCGACTCATGTTCCTGGGAAAAGGTTGTTCAGTATGACCCGTAGAATCATTCAAATTCGGGTATACCTACCTACCCTTTATTTCATTCTCACAAAAATTGCTTCTGCGCATTCAAGGTCAGCGCTCATAACACGTTGCACGAATTATATTCTAAAATTAATCGAAATAGGTTCAGCAAATAATTTGAAATACTTATAGGTATTTTTTTACCTATAAATAAAATAAAATAAAAATGTTTTATTTTTGACCAGAGATCCCTATTTATAAACACACAGTAGGTATACACAAACAAATAAATATTTAGGTACTATATTTCAGACCATTTATACTGAACCTTAATGGATTAAACACCTAATAAAACTTTTACATGAATCACTCCTTCGTCAGTGGTAGGTACCTACCTGTGCCCGCGCTCTGTCTCTCTCTTTCGCACAGGCGACGTGCAGAGCGGATCACGCGCATTCAAATATGAACTTAACGTTCTTAGTGATAAGGTCGACCACTTATAGCATTCCATAAAAAATCTTAAAAAAATTAAGATGCTGTTATTAAATTTGTTTAATTTTAACAATAAATGTTTATGTGATAATATTGTTACGTAATTAAACACTTTTCATTTAGTTATTGTTTTTGACTGAATGGATAACGCAGCAATTACTGTTATGTCACAATGCATTTAAAATATAACTTTAAATTTATGACCTATTTGACTAAAAACACGCTAACAATGATTTTTCTTCATCAGCAGACGGTTATATATAATTACCTGTAAGTAATGAATGAAAACATGGGAAACCGTGTTTTTTTAATATAAGTACGTTGCCTGCACTTTTTTTGATTAATTTGTGTACATGCTCTCACAGACCCTTCATTATAAGCTATTTTCAGTTTCTTTATCAAGTTATAATTTTCGCTGCGAAAAATGGCATTATTAGGTTAAATGTCCGTTTTCGCGCAATGCTCTTTCATGATTTGCTTAATTTTAATTTATTACGTAATTAAATAAACAGCTCTACAAAATATATAAAAAGAAAACAGTTATGAATTAGTGTAAGGTCCCACCTTAACTTCCCTGGCCTAATCGTTTAATTACAAAGCACCGTACAACTTACAACTTAGAACATCACTAACTCATCGTACGGATAAGCGGCCGCACCAAGCGACGATTCTGAAACATTTCTCCGACATTTGTTTCGCCGTTGAGCGGTTCACCGACAGAACGATTCACTTTTCATTTTTTCTCCGACAGAACTTTTCAATGACGAACGATTCGCCGACAGAACGATTCACTTTTCATTTTTTCTCCGACAGAACTTTTCAATGACGAACGATTCGCCGATAGAACGATTCACTTTTCATTTTTTCTCCGACAGAACTTTTCACCGGCTAGCGATTCGCCGACACAACTGTTCATCTGCTCCTGGGTTATAAAACATAGGTATTCGACATGTAGACCTGTTTCCGTTTAGCTCCCTTTTTTTTTTTTTTAGGATGGTAAATCATCAAATGACTTCTCCCACTCTGGGCGGAGCGGGAGGGAGTGTCAGCCTCTTACTGACTAAAACCCATCCATGTTCCTTCCTCGCCCTTTATGTTCCGGGGCCGCGGTATCTCTTTCGAACAGGCCCGCAACCCCGGCAGGCTTCGGCCCTTGCGGGCCCCTCCCCTTATGCTGACATCTCTTTGAGGCGCGCGTGGAACACGAACGCGCCGTCGACACGGCCTGTCGTCGTTCGTTAGACGGACGAACTGCTAGCTAGCCCATAGCCAACCGTCCACAGGCCCGCATCTACGGTGGCCGGTAGCCACCACGTGGCCCCCGACGCCCGGTGCGTTTCCCGCGGCGGCCGGGAAGAGAGGATCTCTCTCTCTCTCGTTCCGCCACCTCCTTCGCTAGCATGACTGCTTCGCAGAAGGAGGTGACGGCTTCCCATTCCGTTTCGCTCTGGACCATGGATTGAACCAGGGCCGGACGCAAGAGGTCGCCGCCGCCGATCGCCGCTACGAGGACACGGCGGTGCTCCGCCCACGCATGGCAGACTTTCACCGTGTGCTCCACCGTGTCCTCCGGTCGATCCTTGCAGTGGAGACACCCTGGGTGTCTCCACTTCCTCTCTGTCTCCGTTTCCTCTCGCCCGATTCGGTGCAGGTACTTCCCGAAACATTCGTGTCCGGTGAGGACCTGCGTCAGGCGGAAGGTGAGGACGCCGTGGCTCCTCTCCAGCTACTCCTCAAAGAGGGGACTTACCGCCACTATCGTGGCGTGCCCTCCGTTTAGCTCCCTTTTTTTTTTTTTTTTTAAGGATGGGAAATCATCAAATGACCCCCCCCACTCTGGGCGGAGCGGGAGGGAGTGTCAGACTCTTACTGACTAAAAACCATCCATGTTCCTTCCTCGCCTTTTACGTTCCGGGGCCGCGGTATCTCTTTCGAACAGGCCCGCAACCCCGGCAGGCTTCGGCCCTTGCTGGGCCCCTCCCCTTATGCTGACATCTCTTTGAGGCGCGCGTGGAACACGAACGCGCCGTCGACACGGCTTGTCGTCGTTCGTTAGACGGACGAACTGCTAGCTAGCCCATAGCCAACCGTCCACAGGCCCGCATCTACGGTGGCCGGTAGCCACCACGTGGCCCCCGACGCCCGGTGCGTCTCCCGCGGCGGCCGGGAAGAGAGGATCTCTCTCTCTCTCGTTCCGCCACCTCCTTCGCTAGCATGACTGCTTCGCAGAAGGAGGTGACGGCTTCCCATTCCGTTTCGCTCTGGACCATGGATTGAACCAGGGCCGGACGCAAGAGGTCGCCGCCGCCGATCGCCGCTACGAGGACACGGCGGTGCTCCGCCCACGCATGGCAGACTTTCACCGTGTGCTCCACCGTGTCCTCCGGTCGATCCTTGCAGTGGAGACACCCTGGGTGTCTCCACTTCCTCTCTGTCTCCGTTTCCTCTCGCCCGATTCGGTGCAGGTACTTCCCGAAACATTCGTGTCCGGTGAGGACCTGCGTCAGGCGGAAGGTGAGGACGCCGTGGCTCCTCTCCAGCTACTCCTCAAAGAGGGGACTTACCGCCACTATCGTGGCGTGCCCTCCGTTTAGCTCCCTTAGGTGGATATTGGTACTTACAGAGATGTATGAAAATAACATTTTTTTAGAAAAAAAAATATTTTATTCGGGCTAGGGGCGCGGGCGAGGTGTCCGGAGACGCGTCTTCGCGCGGGCTAGCGAATTATGGAATAAAACTTGTTAGGTGCCGAACAAAAATTTTGGTCAAAAAACCAGTTTTCGAAAGAAAAAATTTGGAATTTCACCCCACAACCTGGAGACCGGGACACGGAGCGCGGACCAGAATTCAGGGAAGAAGGGTGAGGACTATTGCAACTATAATCTAAATTGAAATGTGAAAGAAAATTTGGAAAAACAATTAATTTTAAGGAATTTCTCTGAAAATAAGGGATGGAGTCCAGACGCGCGTGTAAAGTGCGCACGATATGGTCAGAACACAGGCGGACACCTAGTTTGGTCTAGAAAAGCCGAAAACAGCTTCAAAATCGCACGTCTAGAATAGAAGATATCAACGTTTTCGTTTTTGACTGGTTCCCTTAGGTGGATTTTGGTACTTACAGAGATGTATGAAAATAACTATTTTTTAGAAAAATGTATGTTTTATTCGGGCTAGGGGCGCGGGCGAGGTGTCCAGTGTTTAATTTTATGTATTTGTATTATATTGTATTATTGATTGTATTTTGTGTGTATTTGTGTGTTTCTTTAAAACAATAAACGGAAACAGGTCTACATGTCGAATACCTATGTTTTATAACCCAGGAGCAGATGAACAGATGTGTCGGCGAATCGCTCGCCGGTGAAAAGTTCTGTCGGAGAAAAAATGAAAAGTGAATCGTTCTGTCGGCGAACCGTTCGTCATTGAAAAGTTCTGTCGGAGAAAAAATAAAAAGTGAATCGTTCTGTCGGCGAATCGTTTGTCATTGAAAAGTTCTGTCGGAGAAAAAATGAAAAGTGAATCGTTCTGTCGGTGAACCGATCAACGGCGAAACAAATGTCGGAGAAATGTTTCAGAATCCCAAGCGACGCATGTCCTTATTGAACTGTCGTTTGGTGATTTTTACATTGCTTGCCCAGTCACTTAGCAACAAACTTAGGTAGTGGTTGAGGAACAATGTATTTATTGCAAAATAGTATAGCCATTTGCTTATGATTGGCACAAGAGGTCAGGGTAGAGAGGGGTATTTTGCCTGTCGCGCGGACACCGACACGTTCCCTTGCCACTTCTCCTATTTTTTATATTTCTATGGGTACCTACACCCAATATGCCCAATTAATAACACACCATTTTATCATGTCATGTTCGAGTCCCTAATAGGGGTCAAGCCTCTTTCACTGAGCCGGGAACAAATCCAGACTTGGTGACTGCTTCGTGGATAGCAACCTAAATCTAAACTATACTGAGCTTATAGCTTCTTTAGTAGGCCACGTTCATCAGTCGGCCACGCATCGATGGCCTCACGCTTATCGCTAAGATCTGTCACTCGATCACAGTAACTCAGAGTTTGTTGCTCCCGGCGTAAGTACACAAGTCCTCAAAGGAGATTGGTATCCGTGGCTGCTTCTGATAAATATACGTCAGCTGTGCGTCCAGCCTTACCTAGTGTGGAACTATGATGCAGCCGGGCTGAGTGTTGGCTTAGATAGGTTTAACTCGGTAAATAGGTCAACACGATCATTTTTATAATTTAAAACCGCACTTTCTATGCAATGGGTCGTATATATGTTAAGTTACTTGATATGAAGATACTTATGGGGTGTTCTCCATTCAGCTTGTAATTTTAAAAGAAAATCGGCTTATTTAACCAAAAGTATAGTACCTTTAGGTTCATGTTCACCGAGAAGATAACAGCCTGATTATCTAAAAACAGCTGTCAATGTGACATGTTCTCATACAAAAATGTGTTTTAAACAGCTGTTTTTAGATAATCGTCTGTCATCTTTTTGGTGAACATGGACCTTAAGAGGCCGGCGGAACATGCGTGGTTCATACAAACGCAATACAAAAATAATTTGTACATCAAATATTATTCTTAAGTTAGTGAGTATTTATTTCGATTGGATTACAGAATATCTAGGTTCCCAAATAATATTTTGAATTAAACAAGAGTTGTGAGAAAAATAAGTTTTCTAAACAAATATAATTCCTCAAATCTCGCCTATATATCATTGTCCTTTCAAAATATATATTTGGGAACATAGATATTCTGTAATCGAATCGAAACAAATACACACTACTTTAAGAATATGTTTGATTTACAAATGATTTTGGTATCAAGTTTGTATGAAGTCTGATCACTCACATACAAAAGCTCTAATATAGGCTCGTTTTCTACATACATAAATTGCAAATCTATTTAGTCCGTCAGTTATGGTATTTGAAAGAATGGACATTTATTTTCTGTTTTTGTTAATCAATGAATATTAACAAATATTAAAATCATAAAACTCCGGAGTGAGGGCTCGTGACGTCGGAATGCACTAAAAATTATACCACGACGTGACGTATTGAGAATTTTAAGCGTCGTATTTTCATCAAAAGAAAAAAATCGGGTTAAAACGTATTTTGATAATCTAACTGGCGAACCAATTAGATTTATTCAGTTGAGAAACCTATTGCAGTTTATAAACTATACAAAGATTTTGGTGCGGATTTCACCATCCATTAGAGATAATTTATTCTGAGGTTTAGTATACTTATAATTAATCAATTATAAAGAAACTGTGTGAAGTAATAACAGTTCGCTAGTGTGGAAAGACTTTAAAAAATGCAATAAATGGGTTTAGACTTAAGTACTAAGCAGTGAATTTGATTTTTTCCTACGACTCGGTGATGGGGGCGGATTTACGTAAAACTCCAGTTGAATTTTCCTACCAAGCTATCTTGGTACTTTTAATTTGGCTAAACCAGATCGGGACTTAATTCGATTTGCCAGTTCTCGTGAGCTGTGTCTAGTTCATTCTGCAGAGAAAAGTAAAAAAATTGTTTAACGCGAAGGACTTATTATTTAGTCTTTTAATTAATTTTCATAGCTTTAGACGACATTGTCTTTTGTTTATATATATATACTGTGAAGCGTGGGTTACGTTCATTATAGGTAGTTACTTTATTATAATTAAACTAGCACTACGCCCGCGACTTCATCCGCTAAAATTGTGGTAACTCGGCTAACTTTTTTTTTTTTTTTTCCTAGGTTATCGTGTGTCCCACTGCTGGGCAAAGGCCTCCCCTTTTTCCTTCCAAACCTCTCTATCCTGTGCGGTATCTGGCCATGTTCGCCCCGCAAACAAGATCAGATCGTCACACCACCTTCGCCGCGGTCTACCTCGACGGCGCGCGGTTATTCCCTCCGTCAGGCGTCCACATCTCTCCGGGTGCATTCTAACTACGTGGCCGGCCCACTCCCACTTCAGCTTGGCTGTTTTTTTTCCGACATCTGCAACCTGAGTTACGGAACTCTGCTAACATGATATAAAAATATAAAATTATAGCCTATAACACCCATGAACAATGCATCATTCTAGGTGTGTTTTTTTCCGGATTTTAATTACCCCAACATAAAAATGTACAAACAAATACCTTTGTAGAATATTAGTGTAGATAATAGTACATTTTGATACAAGTGTAAAAAGTTTGTTATTGTAGTTCAAGGCGGTACGAACACCCGGGGTTGCGGGCCTATTCGAAAAAGATACCGCGGCCCCGGAACCTAAAGATCATGGATGGAGAACATGGATGGGTTTTAGTCAGTAAAAGTCTGACACTCCCTCCGCTCCGCCCAGAGTGGGGGAAGTCATTTGATGATTTCTAAAAAAAAAGGCGGTATGAACACGCGAGCCGTAGGCGAGAGTGTGTTTGACCCGAGAGCTGCAATAAAAAATGTCCACGTGTATCAAACGAGGTTTTTCAATACACTTTTGAAGAAACTTTAGTAAAAAATTTATCGGATCAACTAGTTGATTTTATTTTTATTTGTGTCATGTTATTACGAGACGATAATTTAATTTTTTTTTTCTCGCTTTGCTTTCGATAGTTTGAAGAAGAGGCAAAGGTTATACAGCCTAATATAAAAAAAAAACATTTTTCATATATTTTTTAATTTAGAAAACAAATAAATGTTAATTAGTTTATAAAAGTAAATATTAGTGTTAAATAATCATGTTTATCTATGACATTGAATTTATAAACACAACTTGAATATTCAAAAAATGTTTACAAAGAAAGACGTAGCTCGCTTTTTCGAAATTAAAAAAATAAAATAATTTAAAGATAAATTTTTCACCTCTGACTAGAACCTCAAAATTTTTCACCTCTATTGTCAGAATTTTTTGACGTGATAACGTCTTATAAATTGATAATACCAGCAACACTCATGAAAAATAGTAACGTTCCATGCCATAGTAACGTTCCTCCTTTTTTAATGGAAAGTACAACTTCTAATGCATTTTAGTTCAATTGTTTCCATCATCATCTGCCAAGCTTTTTTCCAACTATGTAGGGGTAGATAAATGATAAATGATAAATGATAAAAGATAAAAGATAAAAGATAAATGATAAATGATAAATGATAAATGATAAATGATAAATGATAAATAATAAATGATAAATGATAAATGATAAATGATAAATGATAAATGATAAATGATAAATGATAAATGATAAATGATATTTATTCAGCAAGTAGGTTTTCTCAAACACTTTTCCATGTCATTTTTTTGACGTGATAACGTCTTATAAATTGTTAATACCAGCAACACTCATGAAAAATAGTAACGTTCCATAGTACTAGTAACGTTCCATAGTAACGTTCCACCTCCTTTTTTGTATTACATAAAATAATGATTATGACGTTATCACGTAAATCTATCGTCCGTAAACCGACTTTACAGACAACCAATTTTTTTTCTTTAAATTATACATTGAACCAATTTGGACTAAGTATAATTATGTTTAGTTATCTGTGGCAATTTTTTCTTTCCGCACACGTGTTAAAATAGCAAAAACGCACGTGGGTGAAATACACTGCATTTTGAACCTAATCGTAGTGCGAAAAGAACCAGTTTTCGAGGAAGTGTATTGAAAAGTGTTCAACGACATGCTGATTGCCTTAACTTAACCGCTGAACTAAGCCGAATATTATTCAGGACAACAATTATGTTCTGTATTATGTAATAGTTAAAATATTCACGAGCTAGGCGTTATGAAACCTAATCCTCACTGTGAGGCAAATTCATTCTGAATTGAAATAGGGAATATGTGTTAAGCCTTTGTAAGCGTAGAGAATTGTGAAATTATTATTATCTTTCACGTCATCATAGAAAAAAAAGTTAAGAATTCTTTTTTTTTTCTAAAGTAGGCCGCGGTGAAGTTGGCATGACATCTGATCATGTTTGCTGGGCTTACACAAATAGCACAGAACAGAGGGGTATGGTGGGAAATAGGGAAGGCCTTTGCCCAGCAGAGGGACACTATGTAGGCTAGTTAAAAAAAAAAAATTGGTTGTCTGTAAAGTCGGTTTACGGACGATAGATTTACGTGATAACGTCATAATCATTATTTTTCACCACTCCCGCACGAAAGAAGTGTCTTTCCTCTACGAAAACAGTGAGGAAAATTCGTTTTTCCTCACTGTTTGAACAGTGAGGAAAGTTGGTTTTTCCTCACTGTTTGAACAGTGAGGAAAGTAATGTTCCCGTTTAGAAACTAACCTTGCCTGATTTTTTTTTGGTTAAGTTTTAAAGATATTTAAAAAAATTACGAAGCCGTCTACGACGGCGTGGGCTAGTGTTGCGGCAGAAGATACTGTCAATGCCCCACTTCAGGCCCCTTGTAATTATACAGGAATATCAAACACTCGAGTGAATAGTAATAAAACAACGATAAATGTACCCAATCAAAAAGTTACTTTTAACTTGAAAAATTGCAGTAATTTTACATTTCATTTTAAAATTATTTTCATGACTCTTTTTTATTTTTTAATAAAGAATTTGTTTTATTTGCTGTGTGACTATTTAATTTATTTACCTATGTTGACTGAATACTGTCTTGCTGGGAGTGGCGAAAAGTTTTGTATGCAACATGTGAGCAAGTTCATTTGCTATTCGTTTTGTTAAGTCTTTCGCTTACTCAGGATTGAAATTTAAAATCACTCGCTGCGCTCGTGATTCTATTTTTCAATCCTTCGTTCGCTCAAGACTCAAAATCGAAACTCATAGGAAAAACGAACTTTCCTCACATGTTGGATAAATAACTATTATGTAATACAAAAAAGGGGGTGGAACGTTACTATGGAACGTTACTATTTTTCATGAGTGTTGCTGGTATTATCAATTTATAAGACGTTATCACGTCAAAATGACGTGTAAAAGTGTTTGAGAAAACCTACTTGCTGAATAAATATCATTTATCATTTATCATTTATCATTTATCATTTATCATTTATCATTTATCATTTATCATTTATCATTTATCATTTATCATTTATCATTTATCATTTATCATTTATCATTTATCATTTATCATTTATCATTTATCATTTATCATTTATCATTTATCATTTATCATTTATCATTTATCATTTATCATTTATCATTTATCATTTATCATTTATCATTTATCATTTATCATTTATCATTTATCATTTATCATTTATCATTTATCATTTGTGTTTAAAAAAAAGGAGGTGGAACGTTAGATGTATTCCCGTTGTCCCCGTAATCTGTGTCCCCGTCACGGGGATAACAGGACGTCAAATAATTCCTTACCGTTGTCCCCCTTATGTCACGTGGGCCACGGGGTGGAACGTTACTATGGCATGGAACGTTACTATTTTTCATGAGTGTTGCTGGTATTATCAATTTATAAGACGTTATCACGTCAAAAAGTAGGCATCAGTTTCTGTTTGCTAGACGGCTTTTCATTTCATATCAGCTGATTTTTTCAGATCATTTTCATCATTCGGGTTTTCATTTCGTGAGGGATAACAGTCGCAAAATGTAAAGATAAAATCATCCCCATAGAATGATTATTATAATAAATACACGAGGTAGGTTATGCAAAACAGCTAGCTAATCTAAAATCATTTTATACAAACATGAATAGCATCGTTGCAGTTCCAACACCACGTTAGCAAAAATAAACACTTTACAGGATAGTAACAATACTGCAAAATTAATAATAATGGTATTTTATAATTCTTGTTCACATTTAAAACAATAAAATAGAGATAGTTGTTTGTTTCTCATTAACTGAAACAACAATTTTCCGATTCAAACGGCATAAAAAAAACAATGTCAATACCAAACCAAATAAATATGTTAGAAGTAGGTATAACGGTGTATAATAGAAAATTGAAAACACAAATCCCGATCTAGAAGTCTGTTTTGTAAAAGATTTTCTCATATCTATCTTACTAAGGGGAGCACAAAGGAAGGATTTTAGAAAAAACATTCTTTAAAGTAGTTTTGTAATGGATACAAGTTATGTCCGTATGGCTTCGGACGGAAAGAATAGCACCATCCAATTATCTTCCCGTGGGTGTCGTAAGAGCCGACTAAGGGACTACCAGAGAATGGGCAGCACCGCTCTCTGTGTCTTCTTTAAGAACCGTACTGCGATCGTAAACCCACCTGCCAATCGTGGCGATTACGGCAAAACCCCCCAAATGGGGACATGGGGTACGCCTATGTCCAGCAGTGGACGTCTATCGGCTGAAATGATCACAAGTTTGTAGTTTTTGTACAAGTTTGTCACTTTTGTCGATAGGGAATCCCGTCACGCATTTTGTAACTGGAGAAGAAATCATTTTAGCAATCTCATAACATCACGCCGGAAATCCCTGAAGGGTTACGTAGATGTTTACTAGTATATCCACATTTCGGTTTTTAAAAGGGGGTGACCTTATTCCTGTCGACATGACCCTAGCTACCACTGAGAGGGTTCCACCGCAATCCAATAACACTTTACCTGACCTGATAATCGGACCCCCAATAAGGCAGTATTTAGCTGTCTTTGCCAGTCTTTAAATAGACCCAGTATTTTCACAAGTGCATGTTCAAAAAGGTGTTAAATGTTTCTAAATCAAATTATTGTTAGTGGGCTTCACTTCAAGACCTCGAGTATTCCGTCAGAATAAGAAGTAGCTGTTTTCCGTGCCCGCGTGTCAAATCTTGATGATCAATTGAGTTATCGAGGCGCGATAGAAAAGGGGGACTATAAAATAACCAGGCTAAATATTTTACAAGTAAAGAGTAAGTTGATGCAGCATAGACAAATGGGACGCAACTCCAGCCATCGAAGTCTGATTAGATAATGTATTGTATTGTATTGTATAACAGGCTGGTATCCGCAACTGCACGTCAAGGCGCGTATTTTGCGTATTAGATAATGTACTGTAGTATCCTAGAATCTATCGGTTGATCAGTCTAACATTAGATGGGTGACCACCCAATACATATCGAGTTTCCTCCGTACTTCGGAAAGTTTGTTAACCCCAGTGGTCATTTGTGGATCTTTGACAGTTATAAATTATAAATAGTGGCTTGAGAGTCTAACAACCATTTTACCAAGGGGTATCTTATTACCTAGTACTAACTGAGGTATCAGATAGGCAGTCTGCATCCAGTTAGACTGGAAGTCAACCCGAACATAATCGGGAAAAGGCTGGACAGAAAAACAGTATTCGTACCCGTGCCCGCAGGTAGTCTACCATATGTCCAAACATTTAAGCAAATTATTATGTTAAAATTTTCAAGGAGAGAGGAAGCTTATTACCGCATACCGTCTTAAATAGCAACTATTCAGAAAATGAAAAACTGCACAATTATACCCGGGTATCAATCATCACAGAACTATATTTTATTCGTGTTCCTCTCAAATTGAATAGAGAGAACCTGTTTCTGCTCTAGCAAACAGCAATCAAAATGCCAAAACCAACAAAACACAAATCACATGCTGTAAACTTCAACTACGATTAGCGGTTTTTGTTTTAAAAATATTAATCAGAACACGTGAATTAAGGTCATAAACATGCTAGCTCGAAGAAAGTTAGTTAAATTCTCATTGGTTATTGTATCAGCAATGGATCCGTTAATTAATAAAGGATTAAGTACAAACCGGTAGCACATTTAAACACTGATCATCAGATCATCCAATTAAACAGACTCATGTTGGTTTTATTAAAACACAGTGCAACAACAGATAAAATGTTCCAATTTTAATGTCGCAGTTTTTTTTGAGCCTTATACGTCGAACTGCATTTTACGCTTATCCCTGATAATATAACGATGATGTACGTTTATTCGATGTTAAAAGGTGTTTAGTTGATTTGCGGTGCAAGCGACTCTTTATATCATTTTCATTATATTGTGGCTTTAATTGCGATGAGCCGTCACGCTCCGAATGATTTAGCCATGATTGAATAGACACTGAAATTCACAATTCAATTCGAATATGTTTGTATTACAAAACTACAGACTATGATTTTAAATATACCACGCTCATTTAAAACTTCAATCTCCGTATATAAATACTATAAACGGATACTGTTACTTGTATCACGAGTTTAATAAAATTGTTCGTTATTAAAATGAGAAGTAAAAATTCATGTCAATGCCTGCGTTAGTAATATAGGATGAATACATTTTTAAAAACATGTTTTCAGATCTTACATATTAAAAACGGAAAGCGTAATGTTCAGTTCCTAACTCGCTTTTCAATCTGCAACGCGAATACCGAATATTAAAATGGATAGCTACAAACTATCAATTTTAATAAAAAAATCTGCATACAAAAAAGTTAGGTCCGTTTAAATCGATTCCCGGGATTGACAGTAGACATGATAAAAATTTATAGGACGCATGCGAATCCAGTTGAGTTCCGATTGAATTATAAGCGAAACGAAATGGAAAAAATACAATTTCCGATAACAGGACAAATTCTGAAATTGACATGCTGTAATTTGGCAAATGGATGACACAGTTCTAATTATTTAATCTATAGTCCCCGCCACGAGAAACTATAATTTTTGTAAACACATTCGGCTTCGCAACCTTTGGATCAATAAAAAAAAATTGGTTGTCTGTAAAGTCGGTTTACGGACGATAGATTTACGTGATAACGTCATAATCATTATTTTATGTAATACAAAAAAGGGGGTGGAACGTTACTATGGAACGTTACTATTTTTCATGAGTGTTGCTGGTATTATCAATTTATAAGACGTTATCACGTCAAACTGACGTGTAAAAGTGTTTGAGAAAACCTACTTGCTGAATAAATATCATTTATCATTTATCATTTATCATTTATCATTTATCATTTATCATTTATCATTTATCATTTATCATTTATCATTTATCATTTATCTTTTATCATTTATCATTTATCATTTATCTTTTATCATTTATCATTTATCTTTTATCATTTATCATTTATCATTTATCATTTATCATTTATCATTCATCATTTATCATTCATCATTCATCATTCATCATTTATCATTTATCATTTATCATTTATCATTTATCTACCCCTACATAGTTGGGAAAAAGCTTGGCAGATGATGATGGAAACAATTGAACTAAAATGCATTAGAAGTTGTACTTTCCATTAAAAAAGGAGGAACGTTACTATGGCATGGAACGTTACTATTTTTCATGAGTGTTGCTGGTATTATCAATTTATAAGACGTTATCACGTCAAAAAATTGGTTGTCTGTAAAGTCGGTTTACGGACGATAGATTTACGTGATAACGTCATAATCATTATTTTATGTAATACAAAAAAGGGGGTGGAACGTTACTATGGAACGTTACTATTTTTCATGAGTGTTGCTGGTATTATCAATTTATAAGACGTTATCACGTCAAACTGACGTGTAAAAGTATTTGAGAAAACCTACTTGCTGAATAAATATAATTTATCATTTATCATTTATCGTTTATCATTTATCATTTATCATTTATCATTTATCATTTATCATTTATCATTTATCATTTATCATTTATTTATCATTTATCATTTATTTATCATTTATCATTTATCATTTATCATTTATCATTTATCATTTATCATTTATCATTTATCATTTATCATTTATCATTTATCATTTATCATTTATCATTTATCATTTATCTACATAGTTGGGAAAAAGCTTGGCAGATGATGATGGAAACAATTGAACTAAAATGCATTAGAAGTTGTACTTTCCATTAAAAAAGGAGGAACGTTACTATGGCATGGAACGTTACTATTTTTCATGAGTGTTGCTGGTATTATCAATTTATAAGACGTTATCACGTCAAAAAATTGGTTGTCTGTAAAGTCGGTTTACGGACGATAGATTTACGTGATAACGTCATAATCATTATTTTATGTAATACAAAAAAGGGGGTGGAACGTTACTATGGAACGTTACTATTTTTCATGAGTGTTGCTGGTATTATCAATTTATAAGACGTTATCACGTCAAACTGACGTGTAAAAGTGTTTGAGAAAACCTACTTGCTGAATAAATATCATTTATCATTTATCATTTATCATTTATCATTTATCATTTATCATTTATCATTTATCATTTATCATTTATCATTTATCATTTATCATTTATCATTTATCATTTATCATTTATCATTTATCAATTATCATTTATCATTTATCATTTATCATTTGTGTTTAAAAAAAAGGAGGTGGAACGTTACTATGGAACGTTACTATGGCATGGAACGTTACTATTTTTCATGAGTGTTGCTGGTATTATCAATTTATAAGACGTTATCACGACAAAAAATGACAGCGACAGCGTGAACTTACTTCAAAATGACGGCTCAAATGTTTACGTTCCATGATGTCAGATGCGTTCCAGCAGTGCAAGTACGTAGGATTTGATAAGACTCGATTAGATAAAATTAACAGTTTTTGACTCCATAATAACTCATTTTATCGAGAACTAGCTGTCCCGCGCAACTTCGTCTGCGTCACATACATAAGAGAGAAAAACGAAGGAAAAAAACGTCCCCGTTTTCGCAACATTTTTCATTCCTGCTCCGCTCCTAATGGTCGTAGCGTGATATTATATGACCTAAAGCCTTCCTCGATAAATGGACTATCCAACACAAAAATATTTTATCAAATTGAACCAGTAGTTCCTGAGATTAGGTCGTTCAACCAAACAAACAAACAAACTCTTCTGCTTTATAATATTAGTTTAGAAGTATAGATAACTGTCAAAATTAGTAAATCGAGTCTTATCGAATCCTACGTACGTACTGCAGTACCACAAACCATTAGACGGCAGCGCTTTATATCGCTAAAATATGACCTGACCAAGTGAAATTGCTCGTTAATTTGAGTTGATTGAGTTTGGGATTGTTTGTTGTTGATTGATTATTCGGTACGTAACTTGGTAGAAATGATTTTATTACAAAAATAATAGGTTCTCGTGGTACTATATAATTATTATAAATTGAAATGAGGAACTGCCAGCCTAATATGCTGTTTGCTTCGCTCGCTTTTTGATTAGAAATGATTACCTACTCAGGAAAGTTTTACCTATGTCACTCTGGGATAATGTATAGGTTCAATTAGTAAAAGAATTCACGAAAGTGCATCATTAGCCCCAAAAATTACAAACATACCTCCAAACTAACAAACTTACCTCTTTATATATCATTAAACATTAATTTAGCTTTCACTTTAATTTACGCATGAAACGCAATTATAACATTTCTAAATAGTCTGTGTGACAAAATTGGGTATTGTAAATAATTTTTTATTTATTTATTTATTTGAAACAGCTTAAACTATCTTTACTGGGTTTACCCTAATGCGGCAGCTAAGAACTTATATTAATAACCTAAACTATATATTATAACCGAATTTACAAAAAAAAAGAAAAAACCAACAACATTATTAAAATTAAAAATTATCAACATTCTTAAAATTAAAAAAACAATATTATCAAAATACCAAAACATGGCAGAAACTATGTAGTATTTGCGACGTTTCCGATTCTCAGTGTGCCCAGCATCTAATAACTTTGACTTATTACTAACTTAGACATCCAACAAGTTAAACATGCCACGACTTTCTTGAGGGTCCACCCTTTATAGCAGAACTTTTTATGCCATATTATTACTTTGCATAACAGCGGATAGCATAAACTTCATTTCGCAGAAAATCGTTTGGCAGACACGCATTTATCATACATTCAAACTCATAATTTTGTAAGTCAGAATCATCTAAAGGCATAAATTTCATATGCATAAAAATTAAAAGTCGAACCATCTTGTCGCAGATAGTTGGAGGTCAGTATCATCGTTTTGCATAAATTTCATATGCATAAACATTAAACGTTGAACCATCCTATCGCAGAAAGTTTAGGGTTAGAATCATCTATTGGCATAAATTTCATATCAATAGTCATTGAATGGCAGAACTATCACATCTCAGGAAGTTTATAGTTTGAATCATCTTTTCGCATACACTTCTTATGCATAATTATGGAAAGACTATTTTCAATAGGTGCAGAAAATTCATAGTTAGTTTAATTTTATATTTCTTACCGTAATATACCAGTGTTATTAATTTAATAAAATATACAATAATTTTACTTAGTTGGTACTAGTGCAAAATCTTTCGACGATATTATGTGTTTCTTTATGTTTTTCGAGCGTATGGCACTCGTGGCCTGCAGGTGAAAATCATAATATTTTGGGTTTAACGGCTAAATAAACATAATTTTCTTTCTTTCTTTTATTAAAACAGTAGATTGAGATCATGTGGTTTTTATTTTCCTGTAAGAAGCAGGCAGACATGCAAACAAACATACACCATGCATGCAGCAAACATGCAAACCTGCATACACCATGCATGCAGTAAGCATACAGCAAGCATGCAGCAAGCCTGCAGCAAGCATGCATCAAACGTGCAGCAAGCATGCAGCAAACATGCAAACCCGCATATACCATGCATGCAATGAGCATGCAATGAGCATGCAGTAAGCATGCAGTAAGCATGCAGCAAGCATGCAGCAAGCATGCAGCAAACGAGAATGCAACATGCAGCAGGCATGGTTTCTGTCACGGCTCCGGCGCTGCGGGGCCCCGGCGGTCCCACGCGAGCTTCTCGTCGCAGATGTGTTTCAACGCTCACCACCGCAGCTTCGGCTTGCTGGCCGGCTAAGCCGGCCAGCCTCAGCCGCGGCGGCGAGTGTTAAAACCACCTGCTCCTCAGCTCGCGGCCCGCCTCGCCCCTCCGCGCCTACGCGATTTTAAATTACACTCTAGGGGTAGGGCAGACAAGACTACGTGGAGTCGGTTTTGGAGCGATTCGTTTCTGTCACTAACTTTTCTAGCACAACATATTGACTTTTTAAGTTATCTTAAAAAGTCAATATTTTAATTTTAAATTAAGGTTAAAATGCTATTTTGCGGCATTAAAAAATGACAATACTGCCAAATAAAATTATTCCAAATGAAATTCTGCAATCTTCATAGTATGCCAAGTGAAATTATATCAAATAATCGTCGTTCTAAATAAACATTATTCTAAACGAAATTATGCGAAATTTGAACAATGCCAAAGGTAATTATGCCAAATAAAAAACTGCCATCTAAAAGTATGCCATTCGAAATTCGGTCATACACACATTCACCCAAACAATAAGTATATTTAAAAAAAAATATGCCTTTAATATATTCGTTTAAAGAAAATTATGCCAAGTGTGTTATGCTAAATGAATTTCGGAGCAAGAAGATTCTGCCAGATAGATGGAACCCCTTTCTTGATGAATTCTGGTGTCTCTGCAAATGGACAAACAGGACTGAGCCGTAGGAAGTTATAAGAAAAGTATATTTTAATCTCAATAAAAATGGGTACCTACATTATCTAGTAAATACATTATTATTTCCGAGATCAAATACCGCGGTGCCACAGCAAATATTTTGTAACCAGCAGCAGCTTTTAAATAATTTTATAAAAAAAATCTTTTCTTCGGAGATTAAATTGAAGTCTTTATAGTCTTTGTTGTTTGGAAAATAGATTGTCATTTGCGGGATTATATGCTGCGTCTGGGCGAAAATATGTATATTGTACAAAGACAAAATTGCATATATTGCAAGACGAACCTATATTAGACAAAAGGCGGAAGGTTTTTATTAAATACTTTTTCATTTGCTTTGAGTACCGTCACGGGTTTTAAAATGTCTTCCTTTTGAAGACTTTTTATATTAAAAGGAAGCCCCGATCACCATTGTGATATAAGAGAGCAAAGATTTTTCATGAAAAGGGTCACTTTAAAAATAAATAAAATAAGAGACAAAAAACTTTTTTGAGTGAAATTATTTTATAATGCTTGACAAGCACATTTACCATCAACCATAGTAAATTAGTAAATAAATAAATAAATATCGCTGGACAGTAACACACAGCGCCACCTAGTGCCACACTAAGCAAAGCTTGTGTCATGGACACTAGATAGTTGATATACTACATGTATACTTTTTGTTTGTAAATACATACTTATTATACATATAAACATCCATGACTCAGAAACAAATGTCCGTGCTCATCACACAAACATTTGCTCCTACCGGGATTCGAACCCAGGACCCTAAAGGTCGTGGCTCACTTGACAAGCACCTCGGCGCACGGCACCAGCACAGCTCCTGACCGGCGTCGCCTCGAATATAGGCTACGGCGCGCGGCCCGCGCGGCGCAAGCCAGGTGTAAGCACGCGGTCCCCTCGCTAGCGCCGCGCGGGCCGCGCGCGGTCGCCTCGCTTGCGCCGCGCGGGCCGCGCGCGGTCCCCTCGCCGTCCGCAAGGCGCAAGCTCACAGTCCGCACGCTGGTAGTAATAGTCCAGGAGGTAGCATTGTATTTTAGGGAATTATCTCTAGTAATTATATTTTGTTGACGTGGATTGGTGGTTTAATTTTTCTTTCCATTACAGTTCTGATATTTTTTTTAAATTCAGTGTATGTAAATTATTTTTAAAATAGTTTCAGCCGGTGTACTGTAACGATTGGTTACAGACCGACCGACCGACCGACTGATACTGTTGTAATCGAAGGTTGATCTTATAAGATCATGGTCTCTAAGATCTTATAAGAACATCTTATAAGATCAACCTTCGATAACAACAATATCAGTCGGTTTGTTAGGGAATTTTTATTTGCACCGCTACCTCCCGGAATAAGAGCTTGCTGTCACCGCGAACACAATAAAATTGTAAGGCATTTGTGATTGAACACGCGTAGGACTTGCACGCCTTTGGGAATAATCGGATTGGCTCCAGAGCTCTTAAGCAACTAGTTTGTGCTACTTCGGTGTCAACAAGCTTTCGATTTGTACTGAATTTCACATAACTTGGGAGTCTTATCATAATAGTAATGGTTTTTTTAATAGCGCCGCCAGGTTTATGTATTGCAGCATCGTGACCAATTATATATATAGATATTATCTGGGAGTCTAACCGAACTAGGTTTAGTGTCGTGGGCTCTCTAACTAAATTTGTAACTGGCTATACATTAAACAAAGAGTACCCACGACGTAGAGAAGCACGACGGCGCATTGACGTTGTTTCGCGGGCCACTCGGCGTCCGCGCGCGGTCCCCTCGCTTGCGGCGCGCGGGCCGCGCGCGGTCCCCTCGCTTACGGCGCGGCGTCCCCGCGCGGACCCCTAGCTTGCGGCGCGCGGTCCCCTCACTTGCGGCGCGCGGGCCGCGCGCGGACGCCGCGCCGCCCGCGAGGCGAGGCGTATGGTAGCGGCAAGCGCGTTGACCACCCGCCGTAAGCTTTTTCATATGGACATTCAAAAATATGTTATGCGACACACGATTTAATGCTCTAATTTGAATGGCAAGTAAATTGCTGGGTTGGAGCGGTGCTGGTGCGGTGCTTGTCAAGTGAGCCACGACCTTAAGAACGTAAGGCAGCGTCACTACCACTACGCCAATCGGGTCGTCTTTTTTATTTATTAGTAGTGAAGTCTTAAAACTAGGCAAATATGACATTCGAGCCGATACACGTAAAGTACTTACGGGATTATATCTGTGACTTTCCTTTGGTTTTTCGAGCACCCGATATTTAGACGCTGTTGCAAGCATCATGATCGCGGGAATCACGGATATAATCCCGTAAGTACTTTAAGTGTAGTGAAAAACCGTGAAAGTCTAAAACAGTTCATTCGAGCCGATGTTCCTCAATTCGATGTTATGTTCCGCATTATTTCTAGGCTACTAAGTCTTCTAGTGCTTGTCTATGCATCTAGAAACCCTGAACGAACTTACACAGCACTTAATAAAAACGGTCTCAAATCCGTTTTACAAAAATATATTGAAGCAAGAGATAAAAAATGTATTATTCTAATCACAAAAAAGCTTTACCTTTGTCCCGTCGGCACACAGTACCCTTGCGACCGCAATATATTAGAATTTCATGGGTCTCATCCTTATGGTAAGGTCGAAACAAAAAGGCATGGCCTAAAACTATTTCAAGCTTCGTCTTTTATAAAGTCAAGCAAAACTCAGAGGTGAAACCACAGACCAGTGCTAGGTATTTTGGTAAATGGTTATTTTTCTTGGATAATGTGCAATCATGGCATAGAAAGAATGATAGTTTGAGCGCAGTAGCACCGAATAAGAATTAATAAGTCATGGGTTCGAATCAGAGGAGGCTCTGCATACTTTGTGCAAGATGAAACAATCATCTCTCTTTTATCTCTTTTCTCAGACCGGTGAAAGAAAACGTATAGGAAAACTCTAAGCCTATGAAATTGTCGAAAGGGCCCACAACAGGCTGATTGATTTTAGTTTATTCATAATGTACCTAAAATATATTACTTACCTATGTTACATTCATTATTAATAAATTAATATTTAGCTGAAATCTGACGTAGTTGACAAGCGTGGTGGAATTGGGCGGCAATTCGTAGGACGACGGATTTTAGTTGAAATTTCGTTTTAATTACAATTTGGATTAGGTCTCGGTTTCAGCCGTCAGATTAAATGGAAAATATAATTTATTAATGTGTATTTAAACCAATATTTTTAACGGTTATCGAAATTTCAAATGTGGTAAAGAATTGAGACAATCCACACTATTTCCAAACTCCTGAAAGCTAGAATCAATTTTGTGCGGACACCTGAAAAGTGCAGAGACAGTTAAAGTCGACGGAGTTCCATTTAAAAGTCTTGAATCCCGCAACGAAATTAATCAGAAAAGAAAAGAAGGAAATATGTGATAAGATGTGGTAAGGGTTATGGAACAAGCTGTTCTTAGTTTATTTTTGCTAGATATAAAACCTTGCTGATTACGCATGAAATTAGGTATGTTTATTAGTTAGGTTCTCAAGAGGTCAATGAAATAACGGAAATAACGAGTAAAACATCTTCGGCAGATAAAACACGTAGTAAATTCGAATTCGGCTTACATAATTCAATTTGCCCTCGAGCAATGTCTTGTCTGAGCCACAAAAGGCGCTTTTTCAATAATTTCCAAGTCGGTAGCCGAATAAATCTAATTTTAGGCCGAATAATTTAATTCCGCTGTTCAGTGCTTAAAATGGTCTCGAGTGGTTTATATAAAGGGCGCATGGCCGTGGATCCTGCATCAATTCAAGATGTATAAATCTATCATTTCACAATTTTTACATTGTTTTGAACTTATTTAAAACCAACCTATAATCTCGTATAAATATGTGACCTATTTTGGATGATAGCTGGACTGTTCTTTGTTCCATTATGTAAAAGCGCAAAAATAAAAAAAAATGTAGTCCACCTCTTACGATAAATATATTTTGTTCTACAAATAGTTTGTATGGATTGAAGACTTCAACAGCTGCTACATAAATTTCCTGTAACATTATACTTTACTTTACTAGCTCAGACAGCAAACGCTTCGTATAGAAATATTATGTAGTGCTGTTCATTTCATTGAGGCTCCAAGGAGCTCAAACGCTCCTTTGTGCTACGAAACCCGTAGCAGTGTAGCAGTTTCGTAGGCGCTCCGTAGCGCCGTAGCTCGTAAGGAGTTTACGTTTCTCTAATACCTGATGCAAGAAGATTTTTACATTAATTCATAGTAAAATTAACTAGTATATCGTGTTTCATAGAATTTTGATCAGTGGTTCCGATAAAACATATTTGTAGCAACATTTTCACACAAGAAAATAAACCAATTCTAATTTGATTTTTAACATTCTAGTATTAAGATTATTGTATTACTTTTGTATATGACATTTCATATTTATGTATAAACCAATATGTCACGATAATAACCGACTCTGAAACCACACCTTGCTCCAGTTTACATGTAGTCGACATCAACGTCAGACAACGCGAACAGTTCGCAATTGCAATGTTAGTACAATTTAGATAAATGGGTACTATTAATAAATTAAACATGTACCATCAGGGAAATCCATTGCTCAGGATTCAAGTGTCGTATTATTATTATTGTTTATTCCTGTGAATGTGAGGACTATGAAGGTCATATATATTTTTTTTTAATTTAATTTAGTTTAACGATTATCTGGCCGTTTGAGTACTTTATGAAGCCCTTCCCAAGTGTGATTGCTTTGGTGTTGGTCGTGTCATTGAGTTGGTTTGCGAGCCGAGCTACACGATCACTGACAAATGCTTGGGCTGACAGGTCGACTCAAATCTATGTGGGTGCTTTATCCCTTATAAGTATGGACATCTGATGACTTGACCAATGTCTGGACTTTAAAAAAGACAGCGGCCCCAGCGTTTGTTTTGGCTGTTTCTTCTCAAAACAGTAACACACGGAACACCGGCCTCAAGTAGTTTTTTAACATAACATGATGTGACGTGTAAAAGTGTTTTGTAAAACCAATTTAACGAAATTAACAAAATCAAGATCAATCAAAGTCAAAATGAAAGCAGGCCTATTACAGGCACTTTTGAAAAGTTGAAACAAAGATAAATGTATCAACAGTCCCAGTCACAAGACATAAAAACTGTGAAAGTACTGTAGTTGCCCGTTCCCTAGCGTAGATCGGAGAATAACGGGCAAGAAACTCCGTGAACACTCTTGTAAATCAAATTATTGTTACAAAATGTTGGTAACATCATTCATGTTGAGATGGTATATTATATGAGAACATTGTAGCAAGATATGCACGTTAAAACTGTCCATAGTAATAACAAAATAATTCATTCAAATAAGCCATGGCAACTAAGAGATGACCAGTCACAACTGACAGCGCCCGTTCACGAACATGACGCATGGATCAGCAGCATTCAGCTCAACCATTTTGAAGGGAACTAAATGGTCCGACACACGCGCCTCCATCAGCGAGACATTTGAGAGAGCATGACAGACATACTTTCAACCGCCAGGGCACATTCAAGTCAGGAACCTAAGTAGGTTTCCAGTGAATGATAGCATTCTAGTACATAACACTCACACAATAAGGGCTATGCGGTTGTATCATACTAAAGAGATTGAATATATACAATGCAAAAATTGTTGTACAATCTTCAGCACCTCCAACAATACCATTTAATGCCATCAATTATAGTTCGTCGAGCGTGCTGAGTCTACTTTAGCGAGTCTAAAGCCGGGTTGAACTAGTTGGTCCGTATTTCTAGTACTGTAATTCTGTTTGTCACTTCTTTTACCAAAAAGATGCAGATTTTTTCTGACGTATTATGTTTTCGTAGATGTAATGGTTCATTGCCAATACACTATCCTTAAATAGTTACCTTAGAGAATCGCACCTACGAAGAACATATATGGCTCTGATGGCTCTTTTCTGCAGAATAAATATAGACCCCCATTGTAGCCTTAAATCAAGCGTAATCCCCAGGAAAACCGTTTTGTCTATGAATTCGATTTTCTCTTTATTAAGCACTATCTCAAAATCTCTACTTTTAACAATCGCTAAAGAAAATCTTGCACATTTCGTTTTTTTCTCATATACCAAATTGTTTGCTGTGAACCAAAATTGGACCTAAAGTAATGCATTATTCACGTCATCTAGATTTCGAGCCCGTTTATTTATCTTGAAAATTAGAGAAGTGTCATCTCCTCCTCGTCCGAATCGTTGTTCAGTGCAGACGTGTTTACTAAAGTTCTAAACAAATTTAAGTTAACTCTACCTGCGATAATAGTTCCAATTGTAACTAGATAAATAAGATTGTTGTAAGAACTCTGCGCCGCATAGTCCGGAGAACCGATACCGCCGCTGCGTCAGAAGCGCCCCGCACCTCGAGCCGCGGGAAAGAGAGCTACCTCAATAATTGCCATCCCGCTCTCGCGCCGCTGCTGACGGACTTGTTGTGATTGTGACGGATTGTGTGACCAGCGCCTGACTCGACGAAAGAAACAAAAACAATAACATTGGAAGCGCAGGTAAAATCTGAATATTTATTACATTACCTAGTCAGCAGGCCCAATTAATAAAGTAATAATGGCGGGCAAAATGGATAAATCCCTTTCTGATACAAGCATTAACTTGATGGGATCTGAATGCAAAACCCCGCCAAATTACGTATTTCAACGAACGAAGAGAAGAGCGGAGGACATGGAAGACTCGCTCAGTAAACAGCTGGAAGAATTTATGCTTGAAATGCGTAAAATGATGACGATATTCTCAGACAAACACGGCAACGAGATTCAACAAATGACTACTACTCTAAAAGAAATACAACAATCAAACCTTAATATAGAAAACTCAATTTCTTACTTATCTACGCAAAACGAGGACCTCAAAAATAAAATCAATCAGTTGGAGCACCAGTCTAAGGAAGACAAAAAGTGTATTACTGTTCTGGAAAACAAAATTGAAGACCTGATTATGGGAGGTCGTAAAACTAATTTTGTCATAAAGAATGTGCCAAGAAAAAACAACGAAAATAAAGAAGACCTAATTGAAATGGTCATGTGTCTCTCCCGCAATTTAAACTTCAATATTACCAAATATGACGTGAAGGACATCTATAGAGTACGTGGGAAAAACTCCTCTCAACAAAATACTCCTATAGTTGTGGAAACTGGCTCCACTCTTCTGAGGACTGAAATCTTAAAATTGGGTAAGGCCTTCAATATAAAAAGTAAAACTAAATTATGCTGTAAGCATCTGGGATATAAAACTTTAGAAGATACCCCGATCTTCATAACAGAACATTTAACTCCGAAAGGATCCCGCCTACACTTTCTCGCCCGTGACCTAACCAAATCGGGGGCTTATAAGTTTTGCTGGACTGCGTATGGCAAAGTGTATATAAAGAAAGATGAAGCCTCACCCACCATAACCGTTAATTGTGAAGAGCAAATACATCAACTCCTAGTGAAAACATGACTACTAACTATTACCTACAAGTGTACACGTTGCCTAACTAAAATATTTACAATGTTACTGCTAATCAATATTTTAAAATTGTTTTTAATTTACCTTATTGTTACTTACTTGCAGTGTGCTGATATCGCTTTAGCTTTAAACTCAAATAGTTTTGCTAACTTTTATGCAAACTCTTACCTTAACATTTATCCTAATCACAATTATATACTCGCTACATACCTACATCTGAAACTAACATTCTTTAAATTATGTATCTGTATATTCTTTACACAAATAAAAGCTTTCATTATGTGCTTAATTAACTCACATCGCAAGCTTACACACGAACCTTATGTACACATTCATTCTAAACATTTACAATCTAAATGGGTGACACTTTATTAACTGTAAATGAGATAGATAACATCGAGATTGCCCGTACTGTCCAATGTGATATCTCAGAGCTAAATAAACATGTTCACATAAACAAAAACGACCTTACTATTATTTCCCAAAACATAAGAAGCATTTACTGCAACTTTGACGACTTTGTGCTTACCCTCTCAACATTTGACTTCGAAACTGACATCATTATTCTCACGGAATGTAGACTTAATGCTCTTAAACCTATTCCCCAATTACAAAAATATCAATCCTACTTTACGTCACGTCAGTTAAACCAAAATGATGGGGTTGTTGTATATATTAAACAAGGCCTAAAACCCAAAGTAAAAGAAATAGAGCTATCTCAAGCATCTTGTCTTCAGTTAGAGATACTTAACAATATTATACTCTGTATTTACCGCTCCCCTTCTAATACTAATACTGATAGCTTTGTGACCTCTCTCAGCGCTCACTTAGATACACTAATTGCATGCACTAATATCATCGTAGCGGGGGACATAAATATCAATATTAAACCAAAACAATCGGAGACGAGTGGTGAGCAAAATATTAGAAATAATTATCTCAATATGTTGTCACTGTATGGTATCCTACCTGGACATGTATTACCTACAAGAGAAAGGAGCTGCCTAGATCATTTTATGATAAAAATTCAAAGGAAAAAGGTATCGCCATTTATTGCTATTTTACAAACCACAATTACCGACCATAATACTACCTTTCTGTCTCTAACAAAATTAAAAAACATTCATATTCCTAACAAAACTACTACTATTCTAAATTATGAACAGGCCTTGAAAGATTTACAACAACAAAACTTATCTGAATTACTCTTCTGTAATGACCCTAATTTATTGACTAATCTTCTCATTAATAAACTGATCAACACCTTAAAAAATAACACAACTATCCAAACGGTACCAAATAGCAAGCGTATAATTAAGCCGTGGATTACCACTGGTATTCTACGTTGCATACGAAATCGTAATAATCTACAAAAACAATTTAGACTTGACCCACACAATGACATTTTAAAAATAACCTATACGAGATACCGGAATCATTGTAATTATTTAATTAAAAAAATTAAGCGAAAATATGAAAGAGACTTACTTACAAATTCAGTTACGAACAATAAATTGCTATGGAAAAATATTAAATATCTAACTTATTCTAATAAATGTAAAAATCATAACTCTGAAATACTAAATATAAAGGTATCGCCACAAGAGTCAGTAAATTTTATTAACAATCATTTTGCAAGTATAGGTAAACAGTTAGCTCAAGAAATCCAGCTTAATTTTTCTAACACTAATAAACAATTAAATCACTTACCGTCCCAAAAAAACACCTTCGTTCTTCTAGACACCAACGCTGATGAAGTTGATGAAACATTGATGAACCTTAAGTCTGACAGTGCCCCTGGTTGGGACAATATCCCCACAAAATTTATAAAATTTTCTAGAATTGTAATTGTTCCCATTATAACCCACCTGACTAATCTGTGTTTCCAAAAAGGTGTTTTCCCTGATCAGTTAAAACAATCCATTATCACCCCAGTACACAAGGGGGGGGACAGAGACGATGTCAATAACTACAGGCCTATATCGGTTTTACCATGTATTTCAAAAATTATAGAAAAATTATTAAATCATAGATTAATGCAATATTTAACTAAATTCAACATATTATCCAATTCGCAATTCGGTTTTAGGCAAAAATTATCCACTGAGGATGCAGTTACTGCTTTGAGTTCTTTAGTTACTGAGCAACTTGACTGTGGGAATAAATGCTTAACTGTATTCTTAGACCTCAAAAAGGCATTTGACACCGTCTCTGTCCCTGTCTTAGTGCGAAAACTGGAAAAGGCTGGAATACGGGAAACAGCGCTCAACTTATTAAAAGATTATCTCTCGAAAAGAACACAGAAAGTTAGGGTGGGAGGGGTTACCAGTGATCAAGCGGATGTATCATTCGGCGTTCCACAGGGAAGTGTACTAGGCCCAACACTCTTCCTGGTATATGTCAATGACCTCTGCAACATGAACATCAATAACGCGAAGGTGTTCTCATACGCTGATGATACTGCGATAGTTTTCTCAGGGAACTCCTGGCACGATGTGAAACAAAAGGCAGAGTTGGGAGTGGCCCAAGTGGCTAACTGGCTAAGCGTCAATTTACTCACTCTTAATACTTCCAAAACGAACTACATTTGTTTTAGTATTAGCAAAAAAACGCAACCTAGTAAAGACTTCAACATAAAAGTTCATGTATGCGGTGACATTAATAATAGATATTGTAACTGTTCGCTCATTACACAGGTTTCACAGACAAAGTATCTAGGAGTGATACTCGATCAGCGTTTATCCTGGTATCCCCACCTTGAGCAAGTCACGAATAGACTTAGAAGATTAAGCTGGATATTCAAGTCTCTCAGACATATCGCACCAAAGAATATAAGTACGAACAATGCCCGAAACCCATCCAGAAATATTTTAAATGAGATATATGTAGCTCTGGTCCAGTCGGTCCTAATATATTGCATCCCCATCTGGGGTGGGGCAGTAAAAACTAATTTTATCAACGTCGAACGCGCCCAACGGGCCCTAATTAAAATAATGTATTTTAAAAAGTTAAGACACCCTACTGAAAACCTGTATCAGATTAGTGATTTACTCTCAGTTCGTAAGTTATACGTAATCCAAACTATTATAAAAATACATAAATCCCTAAAATATGACTCAAGCATAACAGCTCGAAGAAGAAAAGACCTAATTGTACAAATCCCTCATACATAAACTGTATTCGCCGGGAGACAATACCATAAGCGATCGGCTTTACTTTACAACAAAATCAACAGGAAAATATACATATACCCAAAAAAATACTACGATTGTAAAAAAACTTTAATAGATTGGATAAGATCACTAACCTATGATGACACGGAGGCACTCTTGGAACACATTAAGTAAATATTAAATAACTAGTAATAATCACACACCCACAACTATACCTCTAAACACCAAATTCACAACACGCACACATATGATCACTTATCACACATAAGTAAGTAAAATTATACTAATAACACAAAACACACGTCCTAATGACATTCATCACTTCAATATCATCACACTCGCACACACACAACATAACACTACTATCCTTCATACACAACACACTACCTTACATAACACTGAACACACGCCTGCAAGCAAGATTTTCTTAAGTTTAAAATTAATTTGTAACTTTGTAATCTTATTTTATTTTATGCTTTTCTTTTTACTTTTTACTTTTTAATGTCAAACTTCTGTACCTATTGTTTTCTTTTGTTGTAAATACCCAGTTTTGTATTGCTTTGCTATGAAAGAGCGGGGCTTCCCAACACAGGCATTACTTGCTTAACGGGAAGCTCCATACACTAAACTTTTATGTAAACTTATGAAGCAATAAACTATTTTGTATTTTGTATTTTTTGTCATCAGAAAAGTACACCATATTATGAGGTTGGTTTTTCAATAAATAGGGTAGATCATTAATATATAATTTCTTACTTTTAATTTTTTAATTCAACTACAGTTCTTTCACAGTTTTTATGTTTTGTGACTGGGACTGTATCTACATTTAATTTTCATCTTAGTTTCGATAATTTTAAAGCGCCTGTAACTCGCCTACTTGAAATAAATGCTTTGATTTTGATATACTAGAAAAAGAAAAGGACCCAATATTGAGCCTTGCGGAACCCCCATTTTTAGTTTCAAACCAGGGTTTAACATGACAAATGATGAAAACATCATTCATGATGAATAACATGTTAAAATAAATAGTGTTAATTCACAGGTGAATTAACACTATTTATTTTAACATGTTATTTTCTATCACTTAATTAAGATTTTACCAGGCTAAATGCAAGTTTAAAATCCCCCTTTTTAAGCGTTCTCTCTGCTCACTGATGCTATTCAAAATATGTTTTAAATTAATTAAATAAATATGTTTTTATTTAAAACTTTTACCAGTAGTGTAGGCTATATGGCGTCACTGCATTAGAAATATGATTAGATTTCCTATGATTTTTTTATGAGTAGATTTTCTTAATTGCGGAAGAAGGTGGACAAAAGGCTATTAGCCCCAGATCGAAGCAACTGGTAAATGGGGACAGGCCCAGCTGTGGGATAACGCAGGTTAACAGTATCAGTATTCGATTTCCATTAAACGACAAGCGTGTACATAAAACTTCTTCTGAAAGAAATTAATGACGCCCTTCAAACTATTTTTAGATAAACACTGTCACAAGATTGACAGTACACGTGTAAGATTATTCAGTGTACTCGTATTATTAGCGGCTAGACAGAATTCACTGGCTTGTCATCAACGTTTAGATACAAAGTCCCTTTGAATTTAATCTGACAGGGACATATGTGAGTCATGGAAATCTTCTAGATGAAAAATATTCCACTCTGGTAGTATATTTATTCTGAAACTAGTGAGTTTAGGTACTGTTGTTATAAATGCGAAAGTTAGTTACTCTTTAAATAAAAAAATATTGAGAAGACCTGAATAAAAGGCACACAGACAGTTAATGACCTACAGGGTGTAAACCACCTCATCACGAAGCCGTCAACCAAGTATTCTGTACATCAAACTAAACAACTTATTGCAAAAATTAAAGCTGGGAAACGACTTTTCTTTTCGGGGTGAAAAATCATGTTTTGTGGTAAAACAATGTAACGAACGCACTTAAAACATTGTGCTGATGGGTGTATTGGATAGTACGGGGGTCATTAAAGTGTTTAACGTAAAAAAAAATACAACAAAAACATATATTTAAAAAAAAATGTAACAAATTTGTAACTTAGACCCCAAATATCTCCGTAACTAGAAGGTTCCCAGGTTTATTGTAGAACTAACAAAATATCGCAAAAATGGGCAAAACAAACAAAGCCTTTCGGCTTTAACAAGAGTCTTTTTAACCCCCGACGCAAAAACGACGGGGTGTTATAAGTCTAACGTGTCTGTGTGTGTGCGTGTCTGTGGCATCGTAGCAGTCGAACTGATGAACCGATTTTGATTTGTTTTTCTTTGTTTGAAAGTTTAATAAGTCGGGAGCGTTCTTAGCTATGTTTTATAAAAATCAAACCAAGATGGCCGCCGCCACAAAATGGCCGATTTCAAAATTATTCAACAACTCCCTCAATATGGATATCAAATGAAAGAGTAACTAGTAGAATACTATGCGCTGTAATAAATTTCAAATTCAAGATGGACGCCACTACAAAATGGTGAATTTCATATTTTTTCAAAACTTCCTCAATATGGGTATCAAATGAAAGGGCTCGACACCCGTAAACCGCAAAACGAACTTCGTTCCAAAAAAAATTACCATTATTTTCACCCTATGTGTCGGGGTTTTTTTAAATTAATTTTACTTGTTACACCATTTATATCTATGTATATGTACTCGTAGCAACGTAAAATGCGGTGTGTCATATTAATATTTACCCGACATTTTACTTATTGGGTTGTGTTTTAAAAGTGCAATAACTTTAAAAAGATTTTGAAACATACAAATGCTACCAAAAAGCTACACGACACAAACAGTTTTTATTTGTTGAATATTAATGCGGCTCGAAGGTTTTTGGCACATGAAAAATTGGTTTAGAGACCTGAACTGAATACAAAACGTGAACCTTTTAATGCACACTGTGCTGTGCATAGTTTAGAAATGAATTTAGTCAGTTTATTTTCGTGTAAAATTGAATATCACCAGACATTTTATGACTGACAAAAATTTAAAATAAAAATTGGAATCGAATTTTACAGAGAATTCTAATCCATTCGAAGCAGCCTCGGGCCGAGCGGCTGCCTCGCCCCAAGGCAGATCTTTTGATCGCAGGTCGCGACTTGCCGCGCAACTTGAACCAAACGAGGCGGAAAACGAAAACCACAGACATTTGTGTGTATGAACATTTCGCTGACGATATATTTTCTTAATAATCCACCATCGGTGTTTTCGTTTCTGGCGTTGCTTCCTTTTGTAGTGACTAATTACTACTAATGCTGCAGCGACTTTACGCGCGTCAACCATTGTGGTTAATGAGAAACTTGCTTGCTGCTCGATACGATATTATGCGGGGGCATGTGGAGATGCATGAACTTTCCGCAGCTCACGGCACGCTCAGGATGGGGCAGATCATCATGAGGCTGCGCAAGTGGTTACCCAGCTATAGGAAGACCACTATTTAAAAAAGTCGAATCGGAGTCGCGCTCGTTGTGTTCCAAACCATTATTATAAAATAAGACAAAATGGCAAAATATCACGTTTGGTTTTATGGGACGACGATTATATTTGTTTTATTTCAATTGAATTATTTATTTTTAAAGCGCATATGCAACTTAATATTCCGTTAATATTTCAAGCGTCTACCTGTTGCTGTTAATAATATTGAGCAAAAAACGGCAAGAAAATCACGGTCGCTGTATGGGAGCCAACTTTAAGAAAATAATACTTTTATTTGTATTTTTTGTTAAAGCTACAACTGAAATACATCATCTATGAGTTTCAACTGTCTAGCTATCAAAGTTCATGAGATAAAGCCAGGTGACAGTCAGAAGGACGGTGAAGTCTTAGTAAAAAGAGGCTCCGTACGGAACCCTAAAATACAAGGTAACTTTCACAATATCAAAAACACATAGGTGTAACGTTATTTCTAAACTCCTGATACAAAAACGAAACTTTGTTGCAACCACAAAGGGGCCTGCTAGTCGGTGTTAGCGGGGGTTCGGTCACTATATAAACTCCGCGTTTGAGCGTCCCCAACGTTTGAGCGTCACACACTCTAAAATACACATGGCTTGGTAAAACTAAGCGATGTTGCCTGAGTGGCTTAGCTGAAACAGTAAAAATACTTTGATATCCGCTGTAAAATAAATTTTAAATCCCTATAGTTTTACACAATGCGGATATTATAAGCGATTTTTGCTAGTTTACTATTAATCGGTTATCAAAATTAATAGCATGTATAAAAAGGCTTTTGGTCTTGTACAGGACAAATTCTGTGTAGTATTTTGTTTGTTTTTTCTTATGATTTCGTTATTATTATTATTATTATTTTTTATTCTCTCATTTGTTTACTTTAAACTAGTGTTATAATCACAATTTTATCTTTTTTTTTAATTTATGTGTTGTCCTTTCGGGCTAATAAATGCTTTTTCTTTCTTTTCTTTCAAAAAGTGCGGTGATATACAAGGGTGTGGAATGTGGATGGGAATTAAATTGAGCGATCTTCTCTATGAGATCGGCAGCGTAATATCTCATAATCATCAGCTAATTCATATAGGTCAAGTAGGAATTGAAGTTTTTCTACAGGACAACTGATTTATTTATTCGTGAAAATGATGTTAGTCCTGTGGAGAATTGTTCGGTATTGTAACTAAACCTTTAATCTGTATTACTGAAACATAAAGACCACCGAAAAGACTAAAGTAATCTTTAGGACGTGAGGACTCTTTTAAATTAATTTAAAAGTTCTCGTTAGTGTGAGGGGCTTGTCAAGTGGCAATTCGTTTTCAATGCGTCCCATCTTTTTACAACGACTCTCCTACATCCTTTCTTCTGAATATTTCCTTTCATATGGCTAAAAGCCGCGATTATTACATTAATTACTTTAAGACTTTTGGCAACTATCGTTTCGGCTAGATTTACTACGTACCTACAATATTTTAATAATTATCTAGATAATAATGAAAATATAGAAAAGGAGAAAACTACTCCCTTTTCACATCTTATCTCTACGATACATGGCAGAAATATATCTAGGTAGAGTTGAGTCTGAATGCATGAGTACATCAAAATCAAATCAAATAAATATTGCAAACAGCATAGACTTTTACTCCCACCACAGTAGTCGAGCTGCCCGAGTCCAAGTGTATTTTTTAATTTTTTTTTCTTTTGTCAGAGCGTGCTTTTTAATAGTATATTTTATAACAAGGGACTAAACGAAGCCATTATATACCCGAGGTGGTTTGACTCCCGAGCTTGCGAGGGAGGCAATGAAAGCGAGGTTATATTATGTTGGCGTTTACGTGTACTTTTCACTTCGAGTGTGAGAAAAATAGTCATTTAAAACTGAACAAATTTACACTCGACAAAAATTCTGAACTGAGTGGTCAGTTTTTTCTTCTATCAGGTCAGTCACAGATTAACCATTGAAAACACAACACAAACTCTCAACATTTTCGCAATGAAGATGATCCACACTCCACAGATAATTAGTACCTACATTACTGCAGCGGCTAGCAACAGAGGCATTGCTTTTCAAAATCAACGATGCACACAAACAACCATAAATTTTTCTCGCGTTGAGAGTTCATTTGTTTTTTTTTTCAATAAACCGCTTTCTATTAGCATGCCAATTCGAAATTTAAATAAAACCTTTGACAAGTTACTCTTTTGTGACCATGTTTCAGAGTAAAAGATCGTTCCATTTTTAAATTACTTTTTACTCCCTAGGGAATAAACGGTCACTTTAATCCCGCTTCGTAGGGCTATTACGGCGCACTTTTAGAGCATGAGAAGTGAAAAACGCTTTTTCACTTCTCATGCTCTAAAAGTACGAAGCAGGACTAAAGTGCTCTAGGGAGTGAAAGTAATTCGTTTTTTAAATTTTCTTAATGTGACGTGGACAAACTCCAAAGGGTTAAAATTCTGTCTGTCTATCCGTCTGTATGTCCGTCTGTCTGTTCGTCTGCCTGTCTGTCTGTCCGTCTGTTTGTTCAGATGGAGCGTCTCGTGTGTTCTCCACAACCCAGTTAGTCAACAATAAATATCAGGTTCAACATAAAACAACTACAAATTAAAAAACCGGCCAAGAGCGTGTCGAGCCACGCTAAGTGTAGGGTTCCGTAGTTTCCCGTCCGTCACAATAAGTGTTCAATCCAATCCGATTTTAATAATTCTTTTTTTGTTTGAAAAAAGATACGTTCAGGATAGTAAAATATGTAAATGAAGTAAAAAAAAATGCTTGCATTTACGATTATACTACAAACTTAATCCAGAAATTATTTTGTACAACTTTTAGCCTTTTTTGTACAAAAACTTTTGTTTCCACCCAAGTTCAAAATGATTTTCCTAGAAAGTCCTTGTAAAGTTCTACTTTTCAGATTTTTTTATATTTTCTAAACTTATGGTTCAAAAGTTAGAGGGGAGGGGACACATTGATTTTTACTTTTGGAGCGATTATTTCCGAAATTATAGACATTATCAAAAAATTATTTTAGTAAACCCTTATTCATTTTTAAATACCTTTCCAACAATATATCACACGTTAGGGTTGAAATAAAAAAAAACCCCTATAAGTATGTTACCCTAATAAAACATTTTTTCCAATTTTTATTTTACTAAACTTTGTTGGCGTGATTAATACACATATAGGTACCAAATTTCAGCTTTCTAGTGCTAACGGTCACAGAGATTAAGCGAGGAGGGACAGACGGACGGACCGACACACATGGTGAAACTATAAGGGTTCCTAGTTAACTACGGAACCCTAAAAAGGGTCAACAGCATCACATTCATGAGAATGTGATACTGATGACCCTTTGACATGGTTTGAAATGGGTTCCCTACTTGAAATCGAATGACGCGAGGTCGAATAACACTTGCTCGAAAACGTTTACTCGATTGTACTTGAAATCGATAAATTATGAGCTCGACCGTTCAATATCTCGATGCATCAAAATCTCGAATAACTATAATCTCGAATCATCAGCAACGCGAAGGCTCATTATCTTGAAACATAATTTCTCGACAGACCATCTAATCGATTTACAGAGTAGATACAAGGATTTTTATTTGAGTACTTACCTATACAATATAATGAAACATTACATGCGCTGAAATATAATTTACTGTATCGCTTGACAGTAAGCCTCATACCTAAGCCTCTTGACCAAACCTCTGCTGCCTCAGGATGAGCAATTCTAACATGAACAATACGATTGTGTGTAAACCTGGTTAGTATATCAGTTAACTCGAAAATTGCTATTGGTTTCAGAGGCTTAGTCATATCAGTTTGCCAGTAACCTCTTAGCCACGTTTGCTTTGTTCCAGAACCTATTGTCATGGCTGTGTCCGATCGGACAGCAGGGTTTTTAATGGTTCAATGGCTTTTGGTATCGCTGACATGCATGGAACTCTGGTGGAATTCTACTTACTATCTATGCAAACGATGTGATGTTATATAGCCTAAAGCGTTAAATGGACTATCCAACACAAAAATAATTTTTCAATTTGAACCAGTAGTTCCTGAGATTAGCGCGTTCAACCAAACAAACAAACAAACAAACTCTTCTGCTTTATAATATTAGTATAGATTATTTATAGTCTAATAGCACTCACAAATAAGGAAGCTTTATGCCAGTGACAGATCCAAAAAAAAATACAAAGAAATGCCTCTTTCAGTAGAGATCAAATTGATATCCCCTATTAGAGTCTATTTTAAACAAATATTTATTAGCCGAACTTTTAAGTGCAATAATGTGTAATAATTAATTCACAAGAGACGAAATTTGGCGAAATCCTCTCGCACCTTCATTCGCCGTTTTTATCAACCAAGCCGAAGTGTTGAAACTGCGAACGAATACTCGTGTGACTTCCTAAGGTATATTAGGTATTTTCACCAACAATATGACGGACGATTATCTAAAAACAGCTGTTTAAAACACATTGTTGTATGGGAACATGTCACATTGACAGCTGTTTTTAGACAATCAGACTGTTATCTTCTCGGTGAACATGGACCTAAATTCCAGACACATAACATAACGACTGTAATGCTCGGAAGTTTAGGCAGAGGAATAACTAGTTTTTTTTTAGATTGGATTTCACTGGGCGGAACGGGAGGAAGTGTCAGACTTTTACTGACTCAAACCCATCCATGTTCCTTCCTCGCCCTTTACGTTCCGAGGCCACGGTATCTCTTTCTTACAGTCCCGCAGCCCCGTGATGGACATTAGCCTTAAATTAAGTTCTGTAAATAAGTATTTGTACCTATTTAACTCTTGTTTTTCTTGTTCCACAGGCGTTCGCGTGGCGTCATGGCTGGAATCCCTGACCGTATTCAAGTAAGTAATAACTGCAAATTAAATACGAGTACTTCATCAGACTATTAATAAAAAAAATTAAAAAAAAATAGAAAAAAAAAGTAAATAGTTTTTATTTTATTTTATTTTTATGTTAATGTTCCCACTGCTGGGACACAGGCCAGTATTCATAAAAATCGGATTAATAGTTTAGGAGCAACGGAGGAACATATGCAAATACAAACATACATAGATTGGAAAAATCATAACCCATCCTTTTGGTTTTGCTGTAGTCGAGTAAAAACCGCCAGCTACGCCCGTTATCGCTAAGATATTAACGTTAATTAAAGGATAATGTTCAGTGTTTGCGAAAAATTTCCTCCTTTTAGCCTTTCCTCAATCAATTTCCACTTCAGTCAAGATCTGTTGAGTGTCAGGCACACCACATACTTTGCCCATTGTTCCACAAACAAGTTCTATTAAACGTATACTCGCATTCGTTGAGAACAAAAGAAAAGGTATTGTTTAAAGTTGTAACCGTGAACTCGTATAGTCATTAGCTAATCTATGGCACTATTCCCATAAAATAAATAAATATATATCGCCGGACATTACACACAACGCCACCTAGTGCCACACTAAGCATCGGGGATTGTATCGTTGTATCGATTGTTTCGTAAAAAAAGTTCAGTTCTGTTTAAATAAATTAATAGATTAAGAGTCTTTTGAATGATACCGTCATAATTGGAAGATAAAAGTATTTCAGAAATACAAGATAATCGACTATTGGCCCTCACTTTCAATAAATGCGTGAAAACTGCTCGTGAAATACGCGATTCAAAGCCTGGCGGGGCAGCGGCAAATTTCGAAAGAGATAGTGCGGCCCGAAACGTATAAAAGGCCTGGAAGGAACATGGAAGGTTTTTATTTAGCCAGAACACCGATACTACGTAGGTTAAGAGATCTGCGCACAGACATTGCTAATGCTTGAATAATGAAAACAATTAAGTCACCAAACGCAAATTCACTAATCTTTCGAATAGTTTATGAACAAGGAGCTCAAACAAAATGGACATATTTATCTGCGCGATAATTCAAGAAGTCGAAAATTTACATGTGATGAAATGTCAATTGATTTTTCGATCGACAGGCAATTGGGTGACGGTCTTCTTTATTGTTAGAATACCAATACTCAATACACAATACTTTATTTGCATTCCACAATGTGTACTTAGGTGGTAAATTAAAAATGAGATCATTATGGACCCTGTCGGGCACAGCAAAAGACAAAGACATAGTAGGAGAGAGGAAGCTTTAAAAATACAAAAAATATATATATCTAAAATAAATCCAATAAAACAATAATAGGAATTCTTTATATACATAGAAATTTTTATACATTATTAAATTATATTTTATCGTTTAAATATTCATTTATATTATAATAGCATTTTTCTGTTAAAAATTGTTTTAGTTTTTTTATAAATATGTTTAATTTCTCTTCTTTTTTTATTGTTTCAGGTAGTTTGTTATATATTTTTATTGACATTACATAGGGGCTTGTTAAGTGTATTTTCAGTCTAGATTGCGGAATGTTTAATCTTGATTTGTGTCGGAGTGTGAAACGTGATTGTATATCTTCGCGCTTTGTGTAAAACTCTTGATATTTACGAACAAATTTGCAGGTTTCTAATATGTATATACTGGGGAGAGTTAAGATATTATAATATCACTTTATACTAGTCTACATGACTTGAGTATTCTAATTGTTTATTTTTGTTGCAGCTTCCTAATAAATATCCGACAAGTGGACTGGGGTGGGTGGAGACGTGACACACACAATCTCTTCACTAAGCTCATCCGGACCAAGGACCCTCGCGAGTCTGAACAGACTCAAGAGGTGACCTTACCGGGCAGACAACGACTTTCGGTAAGTACATCCGCGTCGACGGAACACGCGCCAAGAAGCTCACGGATTTTTGAAATCATACACGCGCTGTGGTAGTCTTTACTGAATATTGAGTAAGACTAGGGACCTATCTGTGGAAACAATGATTGCGCGCACACTTGCAACTCAGCCAAATATTCTAACAGACAATCTAAAGAGACTTTAAGCTACACACATAAGTATCTTTATTCCAATTAATGACACTAATTAGACACAATCGCAATCGCAACCGATCACCAACGGGTTAATAATGCATTAATTATACAATACGACTTGCATCGAGTATGAACACAGATTTAGGTACGTTTCTTTCTGTTATGTAGAGTTATAAGTGGTCATACTGTATCGCCGGTTTTAAAATCACATCGACGGTAACATTTGGACATAATACTGACGCTGTTTGCTGGAGAAAACCAACTTAAATCTAACAAAGTTTTCCAAGTAAATAACAGAAAGTTCCAGTGGGGACATTGTAACAAATGGTACAAAAGCGACATCTGCTATACTGACGTTAATTATTTTCTGTCGCTGCTACATGCGGCTTGTGGTACTTTAGATACTTAGGTACCTACTCGGTTGAAGGACACAATTTAGTTTTAAATCTTGTTGCTACGTCGGATCTACCTTCAATGTTTATTTTAGTGACTGTTTGAGGAGAATCTAGTTTATCTAGTGAGTCAAGAAACTTCATCATTCTCCTGCCCCTGTCCCACTTTAATATAAAGGGTGGAATTTTTCAATGCCACCTGGAGGGAAAATATTTGAAATACTGGAGATAGCAAATTTTGCTTAAAGAAAACCATGAATAAAATTGCTTCATCTTATTTAAATTATAACTTTTCTCTTAAGATTTCATGGTTTTTCTTTCATTTAATTTATCATGTTTGTTAGAGAGATTTGATCCATTTATTTTTTTCTATTAAAAAAAATTATTACATTTGTCTAGGCAGAATAGCATTTATAAACCACTAAGGTTTGTACTTAATGCTACTTGTAATTTTACATCGTAGTACAAAACCAAACCAAGGTAAACAATAAAAACATCATATTAAAATTACATACTTAGTGTTCGAAATATGATTGCCCCTATCCAGGATGTTTTACATAATAACATGTTCGTCTTCATTTTCTTCACTACTTCTTTTTATCAGTAGACGTCGCTTGCCTCTAGACAAATCATCTTTCACTCAGTCCATCTATTGTATCTTTGGTCTTCACCACTAGCCTCTCTCTCATTCTCATGCAAACTCATTTAACCTTTTGGGCGCCATTGTCACGTATACGTGACAAGCAAGCGCGTGCCCTGTACGCCAAACGACACAAATATGTGACAAAATAGTAGTTGAAATTGTAGCTTGGCGTGGTTAACTAGTCGTGAGTGTAATCTTGGAATTTTTGAAAAGTTGGCTACGATATAAGACTACAATTTTGTGGTCTTCCCACTAAGTAATAATCTTTGATCGTTTGATATTCATGTTTGTACTAATTATTTAAGGTTCAAAACCATTTTTTGATAGAAAGTAATCGGATAAGCGACAAATACAATTAATCAACTAATTAAGCTCATCGCAGTCCACTGCTGGACGTAAGCCAACCGTACAGTACATTCTACAGTCGGTAATGTACTGGGTGTATATTATCCAGTAATTCATTCTAAACAACTCGTTTCCCACAAAATAAATCAGCAAGCATGAAAGCAATTAACGCTAATCCAAGGGCTGGCTTTTACCTTGATAGCCAAGGCTCAGGGCTGCCATACAACAAGGGAACGTGGCCAGTCCCTTGGGGACATTACCAGTTGTCAGCGTTGAGGACGAGTTTTCTTGACGCCATTTTGATGGGGTTCCGTAACTCAAACAGAAAAACGGAACCCTTATTGGATCATTTTGCTGTCCGTCCTTCTGTATATGTCCGTGCGTGTGTCCACCAAGACTCTTTATCTCGGAAACGTGTAAAGATATCGAGTTGAAATTAAAACAATATTCTCAAATCATCGGTCCCTTAAAGCTGTAAAAAAATTAACCTTCTAAGTTAACTTTAAAAAAAGCCACGGGCGTTTAAGTCGGATAAAAACGGATTTAACGCCACTCATGGGAATCAAAATTAGCAGATGTATTTTGCAAAAACCCAAAAAACCAAGAATATGTAGTTTAATAGCCAAAGCCTACAAGTTTATATGGAATCCTCGCCTCGGTGCGCGTATAATAGTCGCTATTGGCCGGCTTTTTTAGTTTAGTGTTGAGTTAGTTACTTGCTATTAATTTAATATGCATAATACTGTTATGGGTCATAACCGCATTTTGCATCTACCTACATGCACTTGCGGTCTTGAACACGATCAAGTAAGACGAGTCAAACATAGTTGTTCCTGTTGTTCGTCGCTCGGAGCTAGTTTGAAACTATGCGGTACATTGTACATTGTTTGGATTTGCTAACGAAATATTCTTCGTAGTTTAGTCGTTCGGTAACTACAATATAGTTACCTCGAAAACTGTCTCTTAAGTTTGATATTCCAGTAGTGCAATGCACTTTTTACATTCTCACCGCTGCGGGGACACCGAACTCCCATCAACAAGCATAACCAGTGTAGATTGGTAGACAGATGACACAATGCCTTTTAAGCTTCTAATCTGGGATATGCTAGTTTCCTCACGACTTTTTATTTTTGATGTATATTACAAAAAGACTCACACTTTTCATCTTTAAAATGGCTGCTAATAGGACCGAATACTCCTTGGTATTTTTTATAGGATCCAATTTTTTTTGGGCCCACCTGGTCGCTGCATTTATTATTCTTATTACATCAAAAAAAGTAACCAATTAACTATAGTATTAAACGAAATATTACTTAGAAAAGAAACCGGAATCTTAAAATCATAATAAATAAGCTATGTATGTTATGATATTTTTTTGCGAGTCAAATCATTCTTGTTGTGGTCAATGTCATTTGGCAGAAATTACGTGAATACACGATACAATTACGTTACGCGTTTTTTCCGTTAACTAAGAAAAGTACATTGGAAATCTTATCTGCTATAATTATAATAGAATCAGAATAGAATACAAATATAATTTTTATTAAACTGTAAGCATTTTTAATGTTATTTAAACCTTTAAGGTTTACACCAAAATCGCATAGATGGTTTAAACAATCAACGTGGCTCGGAATGTTATAAATCCACTTCTTTGGCGGTTGATAGACAACTTCATTATTTGGACATTTAGGTACTTTTTCTGATTATTTTGGTTTTCGTAAGTGTTTTTGCAGATTTTTCGCATTCATTCCGGTTAGACATGACTTAGCTAATTTAACCACTGTTATCTAGAGGTTATAAGGAAGAAATTAATTATGTACGTTTCATTATTAAATGCTTCAATTTATGTGGGTGGCCTAACCTGCGAACAAAAAAAAAAGACGTGTGTCACTCGGGGACTGCCGCGGTAAAGCTATTGCATTTGTTTTTTACGGAGGGTGTTAGGTTATTTTCGTTACGGAATTTCTGGATTCGGTCTCCACGCTCAAGGCCCGCGATAGAAGCTATGCAATAGCTTAAAAATATCTCCTTTAAAAACTTAAACTTACCCTTTACTTCGGGCATCTGAAATAATTATTTCGCAGAAACCTCGTCCCGAACTGGCCACTAGTTTATATTTCATCAGGTGGTCTGTCGGTTTCGTAACAGTAATGTTACCTTACCGGTCGGTCCTTCCGATGAGTACATATTTAATGGCTTAATTACAATCTCCCTTTTCAAAATGATCCTGTCTAAGAATAGAATTGATGGTGTTTTATTTTACATTGCTGTATTGTAAGGTTGGTGAGAAAGAATTAAACACCACGAACTTAAATGGTGGGGTTCTTTGTTCTCTAAATCATCATCTTCCTGTCCTTGTCCTATTTTATTTGGGGTCGGCGCAACACGTTATCTTCTCCCATTCTCCCCTGTCAGACGTCACGGCATCATTTACTCCTTTCTCTTTCATGTCAGTCTTTACACTATCCATCCATCTTTTTTTTGGCCTTCCTCTCCTTCTCCATCCATCAATGTTAATGTCCATCATTCTTTGTTCTCTAAATATTGCTTCAAAACTCGAACTATGTAGTTAATCAGTGCTGATAGGAACGTCTAAAAAACTAACTGAATATCGAATGGTACAGGACACCATACTACAAGATACACTCGGGTCCAGTGCAGATTGTCTACAACGGATAAAAGTGGAGAAGACATTATAGATTTTCGGTTACCACAGACTGATTGGTTCAGAAAAATGCTTTGAACTGGGGAATGTCAATGCAAATATTCAGTTCATCATCGCGTAGTGCGTAGCCTTTTCCCAACTACGTTAGAGTCGGCTTCCAGTCTAATCGAATGCAGCTGAATACCAGTATATTACATCGATCGACTGCCTATCTGACCTCTACAACCTTGTTAATACTGGGAAATACGATACCACTTGGTGAGACTGGTTGTCAGACTTTTTGGGCGACTGACTACCTGTAAGGACTGCCAAAGATAGACAAATGACAGCCGGGACCAACAGCTTAACGTGCTTTCCGAGGCACGGAGGAAACTCGGTATGTAAGGGTGGTCACTCATCCACAGACCAACCTAGGCTAGCACGGTTTAACCTAACGATCGACTCGATCGGCTGTTATTATTTAGCCACTAGCTCCTCAGCCTGCCAATGCAGATATTAATCACTAGAACTAGTTTAATAAACTTGTAATTTTAACATGGAAAATTAAAAACTACAAATAAGTTAACACAGATAAAAAAGAGCGCTATTAAATAAATTGGAATTGAAAAGTGAGCAGCTTGTTTACTAAAGTAATTGCTGCTATCCTGAAACGTATTTTCATTTTCAGAGTAAATTCCGCCATGTTGTTTTTTCTGGCAGAACTATCTATAATAATTATGGCGTTGGAAATATACCCAGATAAATGACTTTAATTCTTAAAAGAAGGAAAAATTATCGTTAAATATAATTAAGGATAAAATTTTGTCATAAAGATCAATTTTGAGCGACATCAATGTCGCCCAACGTTTTCAAAATGACTTTGTAAACCGTTATCGGAAATTTTCCTCTCCTATCGTGATAATTTATCAACTGCACCTAAAATTGTTTCCTGCTAAGCTAATTGCCAAATTGTTCATACCCGAACTAATGACAGCAGTTACGAGGGCGTAAAGTGGCAATAGCTTCGGAAGTGTCCTATTTTTTTTTAAGAATGACGGAAACGTTATTAAAATTTTTGTAACTATGGGGGTAACGATTAAAAAAAAGAAAGGAAAGGATATTTTTTTGTGAATAAAAATCTAAAAACTAAACCAAAAATGCACTCAATTTCAATTTCATCAACTCATAATCTTTCCGTAGACGATAGTTCTTCATTCTGCTCCATCCACGTTTCGTTGTTAATTGTCGCACAGGGATCCTAATATAAGTTATTCTAGAAACCCTGTAGGCCAATTTATGTCACATCATACCTTTATATACCAATAATTAGTCGTGATATATCGAGAATCATAAATTGAACACATAACCGTTACTGTTTGAATTTGCATGACAGATGTATCCAACTGCATTATTATTTTATTGGGTATTGTGTGTTTGGACATTTCAGAATTGTTTAAAAGCTGTTATGAAAAATGGTCGTTTAAAAAGCGTCGCGTTTGTTTTTAATTTTAACCCTTTATTAAACAAAAAGGAATCATCTAATAACTTACCGTACACATATTTAGTATATGAAGATTTTCAGTATTTTTAGTCCATAAACCTGATTAATCAACTCTTAAGTCTGTAAGGAATCGTTTTTTGACCAAATGGGTACAAGACATGTATTTTCTTTGATAGTTACAGATATTGTATATTATTATTATACGAGTAGGTGTTATGGGGTGATGATAATTATGACGGAATGGAAAAATTCAAACACCCTGACTCGGATACGTAGGAAGGTCGTAATGCCAAGTGTGGGTTAGTCGAAGAGATTCAAAATATTTATAGAGCGGATATCAGAAGAAAGTATTTTAAAAGCTGATTTCATATCTTATTGAGAAATTGAGACAGTTAATTACAGCAAAACTTCCAAGTTTGACACGTTACAACTTATACCGAGTTTAACTAATTGCTTATTGCAAGTTGAATAAAGTTGTTTGCTTTGTAAATATCGTTGGAAGTAACAAAATTGATAAGTATTCCCTCCCAAGATGTACTTAAATGCAAGAGCATCGAATTGCACCGCATATTATCAAGCATATTTTTCAAAACCTACGATCTCAATCGAATTTACATTAAAACCTAGACCTGAAGCTTCGAATAGGTTCCCAACAATTTCCTCGATTACGGTTCCCACTGTGAGGCGTCGGCCTCGGAACGTTTAAACCATTTTTTCCAATAAAATAGCGAAACAAATTTAATAAAAAATAGCGTACCGCTGTGTATTCTATAGTACGCCATTTTTATTAATCTAGTAAACATGTTTTTTAAAGAAATTTTACATTCATGCTGTTTTTTCCTTCGCTAACGGAGTTGCTAAGTTATTTTGTGAATTCATTCCTTTTAAGGAATTCACGCAATAGGCTAGTTTCCACCATCAATACATTGCAAAACTATTTAGTCCGTCAGTTAAGGTATTGGAAAATAATGGACCGTATTTTTTGTTTTTGTAAATCAAAGAATATTGACAAAGTTAAAATCGTGAGTGGGCGAAGCTCATGACGTCAGAACTCACTAAAAATTATGCCAAACAGTAACGTATTGGAAATTTTAAAAGCGTCGTGTCTTCGTCAATTTTGGTTTGTGTGACAAACGAAAAAATACGGGTCAAATATTTTTTAATAATCTAAGTGACGGACTAATTAGATTTTTTCAGTTAACAATCCTATTCAAGGTACCATTTTATCGCTTTGTATGACAAACTTAACAGAAAAAAAAAGTCGTGTAGTACAGTTACCGTCCAATTTCTTTTGTATTTTATTATTACTAGATTCCATCGGCAAAAAAAGAAAGAATTTACAGAAAGAAATTAAATCCGTGGTGACACTATACCTTGTTGAGCTAGAGCCGAGCATTCCAGAGAAATGTCGCTTGAAAGTAGAAACGTTATTATTGCTAGACAGACGAACAAAGCATTAAATTCAAAGCTTTGTAATTCTATGCGAAATAGGATCCGAGTACTCATTTAATTTGTTTGTTATCTGCTAACTGTCTGGTCAATTTAAGTGGAACGTAAGTAATAAATGTAAACTTCATGCGACAAGCCGTAAGCTTTGAAAATGTTGTTCCAACAGTGTGTGTTCTCTGAATATTTACTTATGTTGTTTTGGGATTTAATTTGTTGGACATTTATTACCAGTAGACACAACCATTTTCATTTATTAAACATAATTCTAAAGTACTTTAGTTTGCTAAGTACAAGTTTTAAAGATGTTCTCGTCATAGAAACATTTGGTTAGATATTTATAAGTATCTGGAGTTAAACCAGATACTTTTTTAAAAACTGAACCCATTTTGCATGTGGAACATTGTTGTTCACATGTTCAAAATTCCTGCATTTAGATGTGCTGAAAGTTAACGAAACTATAAGAATTATGTTAAATGAATTTAAAAAACCCATATAAATGTAAAATTATTTAGTAAATTAACCTTTTCTCTTAGACAGTGTTACATAAATAAATTCCGATTTGATATAAGTACGACCTTTTACGGTTCGAATACGTTGGTTTTGCGATAGAAAACGTTTAGCGCATAAAACGGTCGTTTAGGAAGATATTTATGAGGCACCAATATCCGCAGCAAATGCTGTTCCGAACGTGATTCTGCGAGGGCAATGTACTTTAATATTTCATTACTAGTGCAATAGTGTGAGCGTGCTATTCGAGGAAAACGTAACAAATCAATTTTCGATTAAATGCATCACCATAAATAATTGAACGCGGGTATAAAGCTAGTGTAATACAGGGTGTGAACAACCTCATCACGAAGCCGTCTACCAAGCATTCTGTACATCAAAGTAGTAAGTAACTTTATGCAAAAAATATTGCGAAACGTTTTTTTTTTTGGTGAAAAATCGCGCGATGGAACAAAAATAAAACGTTTAATATCTTTTATGCTACTTTTAATAATCCAGAACAAAACAACACAAAAATTCTTTCTGTAGATGCCACACCGTGTTAATTGATTAAACTTGCCCTGTGTATGTTAATTATTTTATACGGCACCACCTTATTAAAAAAAAGCATCAATAAGTAGTTGAGTGTTTTCCACTGAAAAATGTAAAAAAGACACACCAGGTGTCCGAGTTCAAAGTAACAAATACAGGGTGTAAACCACCTCATCACAAAGCCGTTAACCAAACACTCTGTACATTAAACTAAGTAACTTTACGTGAAAATTATTGCTGGGAAACAACTTTTTTTTTTGAGGTTATAAATCATGTTTTGTGGTAGAACTCAATGTAACGCACTTAAAACATTGTGCTGATGAATGGATTGAATAGTACGGGGGTCGTGGAGGTGTTAAAATCTTACAACAAAAAAAACTTGTATTAAAATAATAACTTGTCAAAAAGTTGTTACTTTGACCCTCCATAATATCTCCGTAACTAAAAGGTTCCCAGGTATGGTGTAGAACAAAGAAAAACGATCGCAATGACGGGGAGAACAAGTGCCTTTCATCTTCGTGAAAAGGTGTTTTACACCCTTTATATCTGCCATCAATTTAGGCAATTCTATTTTAAACGTCATTCATGTTGCTATTGGGTTCGGAGTGTGAGCGTTGAACCCGCCATCCCGCCTGCACTCCCACTTTGTGTGGGCTGGTGTGGGATGAAACGGTCGATTTGAGGCAGAATTTCAACCCCAATGTTCATTCAACATGCGCAGCCCTTATTATAGGTTTTTTTACATACGATTCAAAATTAAAAATCGTAAAATCGGTAGATAAGCTTTTTTGAAAGAAACCAAAGGAAAAAATCTGTTATACTTATCTGACTTATAAGTACGATTATTTATCTGACTAAAATAAAGAATTTTATGTAATTTTTGTGACTATTTACCTTGCTTACTGGCACCCACAAGGATATATTGTTACATGACAATAACCGTCACCGTTGAAACCGTCATTTTTTAAGTGATTTTTTTTACGCGCATTGAACACAACAAAAATCATGAATATCGAATAGGTATTACTATAGACATAACCTACAAAGTTCATGACTGAATTTCTATTTATCTTGGCTTTCGCGAACAAAACTTCTTGCACTGACTAATTCAGAAGTTGACGCCGAGTTCATCAAGATATTTTTTATTTAAAGACGCATTCATTTAATCTCAGCTAAATTAATGTACAGGTGGCTGCCAATGTCCTTTGTAGGTGTTGTGAATATTGTGTACAGGTATGAATTTCAATATAAAAATTTACTTACCGTCAAAGAATTCCCTTAGAGTCTAATACGATTTTAATTTAAAGTATTTCTAGAGACCACTTTTTTGTGTTCTTGGTTTACTACAATCTGTCTCCTTCATAAGACATTCAACAGTATGTTAGTTGGTGCTATCGCTGGCGCGCTCAGTATGTGACCTGCGTCACATCTTCATTGTTTATACAGTAGTTATATTTACTGTGATTGGATTAGGTCTTGAGGTATTTTGCTTTAAACGACGCGTTTTGTTGTGACTCTCCATTAATGGCCGAGCTAGAGTATTTGGATGTTGTTGGATTCGTTCTTTATAGGACTTTGGAGTACTGCGTGTGATTCTTGCTCCACTGTGGGTATTCGTAGGTCATGGTGTAATAGTACTGCGTGTGATTCTTGCTCCACTGTGGGTATTCGTAGGTCATGGTGTAATAGTACTGCGTGTGATTCTTGCTCCACTGTGGGTATTCGTAGGTCATGGTGTAATAGTACTGCGTGTGATTCTTGCTCCACTGTGGGTATTCGTAGGTCATGGTGTAATAGTACTGCGTGTGATTCTTGCTCCACTGTGGGTATTCGTAGGTCATGGTGTAATAGTACTGCGTGTGATTCTTGCTCCACTGTGGGTATTCGTAGGTCATGGTGTAATAGTACTGCGTGTGATTCTTGCTCCACTGTGGGTATTCGTAGGTCATGGTGTAATAGTTCTTTAGGTACAAACCAAGGCGCGTTGGTTATCATACGCAGTGCTTTATTTTGAAACCTCTGTTTGATTTCTATGTTAGAGTGAGATGCAGTGCCCCATAATTGAATCTGTCCAGAAGGGCTTCTGTATTGCCTTGTAAACAAGTATTTTGTTCTCAAGAGATGGCTGAGACTTTCGCCCAATGAGCCAGTAAAGTTTTCGTGTTTGGATACCAAGTTGCTTTCTCTTAGTGAAAATATGTTTTTGCCAAGTAAGTCTTTTGTCTAAATGCCATCCAAGAAATCTCACATGATCTGCTTGTGGGACTTCAATGTTGTGAAGTTCAATTAGTGTGACTGGAGGACAAGATCCTCTTTTTAAAGTAAACGTAACATTGACCGATTTGGTTTCGTTGGCTTTTATCCGCCACTTTTTAAGTCAATGTTGCCGAGACTGCTTTTAAATTTATTTTGGTATTCTATGTCCTTCATTGAGCTTGGAAGCTTATTGTAAATTTTCACGCACATGGCTATAGGTCCTGAATGAAACAGATTTAATTTTGAGCTAATTCATATTTGTTTTGGCGTCTAACACTGTATACAGGGTGTAAACCACCTCATCACAAAGCCGTTAACCAAGTATTATATTTTTAAAACTCTTTTTTTTTGGGGTGTAAAATCATGTTTTGTGATAGAACTCAATGTAACGCACTTAAAACATTGTGCTGATGGATGGATTGATTAGTACAGGGGCCGTGGATGTGTTAAAAGTCAAAATATTACAATATTACAAAAAAAAACCTTGTCAAAAAGTTGTAACTTCGACCCCCTATCTCCGTAACTAGAAGGTTTCCGGGTATGTTGTAGAACAAAAAAATGATTGCAATGACGAGGACAACAAGTGTCTTTCGGCTTCGTAAAGAGGTGTTTTACACCCTTTATACAATTCAGATCCTTAAAATTTATTTTGAATTAATTAGTTTTCACTTCTATCGGCAGTCCCCAAAGAGAATTAATTTAAACAACATGAACTTAATAAGACTAAATTTGATTTTAAACACTTGATGCAGATAAAATTTTGAAGATTATAAAGTAACAAAATATGGCGATACGATACGTCAGTCATGCCAAGTAAGTGTATGTGTGTCATCCATCCTCTGAAAAGCTGTCGCTCTCGGCAGTAATTAGTGTTTTCAATGAAATAATTGCTTTTTCCTGAATGGAGCCGCGACCGGAAATAAGACTTTAAAAACTCCAGATGCGAGAACGCTTTCATATTTTCTGCTTTACTTTTAAAATACAAACGACACAGCGAAGTCATTTTCAAATGAGAAACCATTTATAAAATGCTGCATAATTTCTTGCAAAGCTTTAATAGTAACTTGTAAATGAAAAGCAAGCCATGCAATTCAATGAGATTTCATTTTCAATCAAGATGAATTGCATTTGTAAAACACTAAACGTTAGCCATCCTGAGCCACTTATCGCATTCGACTTCAAAGCATATTTTACTTTATTTACCCGAGGCTACAGCACACTTTTCAACGTGGTCGCAGATCAAGATGTAACGGCATTTTGTTCGACCAGTCGTCGAGCTATACTGAACAAACTGAATCGTAAAGTGCACGATTTACATTTAAGAATTTACATGTAGAGTATTTTATGTGTAGGTCGTGGCAAAGACAACTTAGTTTAGTGACTGACTATTTTTATATAAAACTAGCTGTTGCCCGCGACTTCGTTCGCGTGAAAATATTGATGGGTCATGTGTGAGACTGCTTCGTTGTTCGAGTTGTCGCAAGCGCTACTGAGCATGTGCAAGTCCTGGGTTCGATTTGCGGGACGGGCAAAGTGTTATTGTATTATTTGTGCCCGGTTGATGGGATTAAGCTAAATGTGCGAAATGTGGGTGTAGGATTAGATACACCTCTACCTAACAGTGGCGCAGGGTGAAAATAGTGTCAGGGAAAGCCGTAGAAAAAAAAGGAAAACTGTTTTTTTTTGCTTCTGTTAACTATTTTCCCCGTGTTCATTTTGACCTCATTTTCACTATCAGCGACACCAAAAACCACGGAAACGACACCCATGATTAAAAATCCAAAAAATTTCGTCGGCGCCATTTTTGATTTCATCTTCATTCATCAAAAGTAAGATCAGAAATGCAGAAGAGAAAAAAAAAAGAAATCTACAAAATAAAAAAATCTAGTTGGTATGAAATACGATATCGACAATTACTCATTCTATCTCGTTCTACTATACATAATTTATTTATTTATTTATTTTATTTATTTATTTGAACAACACATACAACTATTATTACAGGTTTAGGTACCTAATACAGTAGAGCAGTTATATTTAAAGTTAAATTATTTATGTTTTAAATAAATTAATTAATTTGACAAACTAAAGTAATTGCGCAAAATACGGCCCGTGTGAATTCGCTCAGTGTACAATTGAAGCAATCAATCTGTTGTGACATTGAGTACACGCAGCGCGCGCGTCAGCGGCGCGTGCTGCGGCAAGTTGGTGCGAGCGGGCGGCACCCACAGGAGCGGCGGCTGCCATACTTTCTTTTTCTGCTCCTGCCGTAAGTCCATAATCTTCGGCTTACCTAGGTCCCTACAAAACACTAAGTACTTCCAGCCGCGAAGTCACGTGTGCTATTAACTTGCACTGCTGCAAAAGGTCTCTCCTGCTGCTGTTATTCGTGAACGAATGAACAACTACAATGAAAAACTTCATCCCCCTTTTACCCCTTTGTGGGTTGAAATAAAAAAAAAACTAACGACTTACTAACTTTGATACTTTTTGGTGACTTAAAAAATAAAAACTTTAATTAAAAACAAAATGTTGCTCTTTTTTCACCCCTCAAGGGTTGAAATTCTAATAAAACCGTTGCGTCAGCTTCCAATCATAAGCCCAGATAACAAATTTTGTACTTTTTACGTCGAAAATTAAGGATTTTTCACATACAATTTCATCCCCTTTATAAGCCTTCGGGGTGGAGTTATCAAAAACGCTGAAACACGCATAAATTAATTTTCAATCGTCAGCCTAAACACAAAATTAGAAGATCCTTTTATTTTATTTTTTTTTAAGGATGGGAAATCATCAAATGACCCCCCCCACTCTGGGCGGAGCGGGAGGGAGTGTCTCTTACTGACTAAAAACCATCTATGTTCCTTCCTCGCCTTTTACGTTCCGGGGCCGCGGTATCTCTTTCGAACAGGCCCGCAACCCAAATTAGAAGATCCTAACTTTAAAACTGACGGACTTTCATATAAGCTTCCATCCCCTATTTTATCCCCTTGGGGGAAGAATTGATCAAAATCCTTTCTTAGCGAATGTCTACGTCATAACATCTACCTGCATGCCAAATTTCAGCCCGAACCATCTAGTGGTTCGGGCTGTGCGTTGATAGATCACTATGTCAGTCAGTCAGTCACCTTTGAATTATACATATATATTTAGATAGATGTTCTCGTGCAATAACCACGTCAAGCACCTTCCATGGTACTTTCCATTGAAAAGCGCTCTATAATTTACGTCATACAATTTTGTGTGCATGGGATTGTATTTTGGTAATTCAGGTCGCTTAAAATCATGACTGATAAATTATTAATACGAATTCTTTTAGCTCACTCATCTCAATTATTTATGAATGTGTACGTGCGCCGCAAAATGTGTTTTCAATGGGCATTTTACGAAAAGCATTCGTGTATTGACTGGAATTTTATTCTGTAGAATGCAAAACAGAATTCTGATCGAACCGCCCTCAAGTTCTCGTATACGTGGTAGTTTAAAGTTTTGATGAGGGACGTTGTTTGCAACGATATTCCTATTGGCATGTATACCAAGTAATCTAAACTAGTATTATAAAGAAGAAAGATTTGTATTTTTGTATGTAACGAATAAACTTAAAAACTGCTGCGAGGATTTGAAAAATTCTTTCAGTAATGGATAGCTACATTTGATAATGTAGTTATCCATTACTGAAAGAAGCTTGCTGATGCAAGCAACATAGGTTATATTTCATCCCCATAGTCCCACAGGAACGGAAAACATGCGGGTGAAACAGCGTAACGTCCGCAAATTCTAAAGAATTTCTTTACATATCTTCATGCATGTAATCCCCGAAGAGTAAATTAATGGTGTACCTAATAGTACCTACTCCCACATTCCATCTCTTATATTTTAAGTACCTCGCAATAGAAGGCGACCCGTTTCCAAAGAATCAGGCACACTGAAAAATTCTTGAAGGAAAAATTCAAAATACCTTTTGCCCGACCTAGGTTTTAAACCCATTCCCATTCCATTAAACTTTACACGTTCATATTTTGACAGAAGGATGATAAAATATTTGGGCAGTCACGCAATGTGTTACAATAAAATGTTTAATATTCAATGTTGATATACCCTTCAAAATTGCATTACGGATGACAGGACATACGTTATGAATTTAACTTTTTCAGAAAATTTTTATACCCCGGTCGATGGAATTTCATTAAGCTCGTTAGACAGTACAGACAATATAGACACACAACAGTATCCGTGTAACTAGTTTTTAGCAAGGTTTTTGAAAAAGTTGTGCTCAATCAAATGCTATATCATTTTAACACCAACATATTAACTATCAACAGTATTGTTTCACCAAGGGACGTTATACAACTGACGCCGGAGTAAACTTATTGAAGCAAATATTTACTGCGTAACAAGACGCCACAGGATTTGATTGTGACTTCTCCAAAGCGTTTGATTGCGTAAATCACGACTCATTACTTTTAAAGCTTTTTGAGCATTACGGACTGACTAAACATGCACTTAGTTTGATAATATTATTTGAATGATAGACCACAATATGTTCAAATAAATGGAGTAAATTCACAAGGTTTAAAAGTAAAAATGAGCGTTCCACAAGGCTTAATATTAGGTGGTAGGATGCAAAGACTTTGTGAACTAAAAAAAAAGTATGAACAAAGTGTAACCTTTGAACAAAGATGCTATTTGTTTCCTCTTCTAAGTTCTGCACTACATTATGGTTCAAATCTTCATGTTGCTTTCACCGAAAATTAGAGTCAAGCATAGTAAAGTTAAACGCAGCGTAAATGTGTGGTGTTCTCGTTAACTCCTTGAACCAGGGGGTTATTCAAAACCTATCCCCAACTTATCTTTGGAAGTTTAACAAGATTGTGGCCAACGTTTCGTCTCAAACTTTCCACATGCAGTTTCAAATTAGCCAAATGAATATTATGTTTCAGAAACAGTTCTTTTTTTCTTTTGTATAACTATCTCATTTGAATTCAATCTTTTTAAATATGAGTGAAACTCGGTCAATAAATATAAAAGGGTTTATTCTCTGGAACTCTCTCTCTAGATAGTCATGTTACCTTATTATAAACGATAAGATATATTGTAGCAATTCTGGAAACACTTGCTGGATCGCCTCGGAACGCTCATGTCAGATAAAAAATAAAAATCCCCATTGGAAGATATACTATTACATTTCATTCCGCGTTCTCTTTTGCTGTGATTTATGTATCTTTATCATGGTATATATGTATCTTTATTATGGTATATTGTTAATATACATGTCAACATTGTACCCTTTAAAGCAGAACTAGAAAAACGTTTGGCAGACACTCATATACCTACCATACGTTCCAAATTCAGCATGCAAGCAAGCATGCAGCAGGCACGGTTTCTGTCACGGTTCCGGTGCTTGGGGGCTCCGGTGGTCCCATGCGAGCTTATCGTCGCAGGCCAGCCTCAGCCGCGGCGGCGAGTGTTACAACCACCTACTCCTCAGCTCGTAGCCCGCTTTGCCCCTCCGCGCCTACGCGAAAATAAAATAAATAAATATCATTGGACATTAACACACAGCGCCACCTAGTGCCACACTAAGCAAAGCTTGTGTCGTGGACACTAGATAGTTGATATAGTACATAATATATACTTTTTTGTTTGTAAATACATACTTATAATACATATAGACAACAATGACTCGGAAACAAATGTCCATGCTCATCATACAAACATTTGCTCCCTACCGGGATTCGAACCCAGGACACTAAGAACGTAAAGCAGCGTCACTACCACTACGCCATTTGGGTCGGCCGATTTTAAATTACACTTTAGGGGTAGGGCCGACAGACCGTATCAACGGCGCATTCGCATTCCACGTGCGCCTCAAAGAGATGTCAGCTAAAAACAAGGGTCATATTCATATTCATTTATTTTGCATTCCATATTGTATAAAAGATGTTACAGAGGGCTTAAAGCTCCCGCCGTAATATGGACCCTGTAAGGGCACAGCAAAGTAGAAGAGAGAAAAAGGGCTTTATTTCTTCTTCTTAATTGATAGTACAAATTACAATACAAAAATGTGTGTCTTAATTAAACTTTGTCATTTATATATTCATTAATTGTTTAATAGCATTTATATAATAAGAAATTTTGTAATTTATTTATGAATGAATTAAATTTTTGTTCCTTGATAATTTATTTACTTTACTTATTATTTATTTATTTTTTTACTTTTTTTTTTTTACTTTCATTGACATGGCTAGAGTACTTGTTGAGAGCATTTGCAGGGTCGAATCCTGCCGGGGCTGCGGAACTATTCGAAAGAGATACCGTGGCCCCGGCACATAAAGGTCGAGGGAGGAACATGAATGGATTTTAGTCAGTAAAAGTTTGACACTTCCCCTCCCGCTACGCCCAGAGCAGGATGAGTCATTTGATGATTTCCCATCCGAAAGAAAAACTGTGACTTTTGACTTTTTTAGACAATATTTCAGTTTTAAATTAAGGTTAAACATGCTACTTTACAGAAATGACTATAATGGCATTGGTGCATTGCAAGCATGCCATTGTAAATTCGGATATACAAACATTCAGCAAAACAATAATTATATTTAAAACAACGTATGCCTTTAAAATATCGTTTAAACAAGTGTGTTATGCCAAATAAATGGAGCATCAAGATTCTGTCAGATAGAAGGACCCTGGCTTTTGAAGCTTTTGAAGTCATTCAGACAAAATATTTATTTATTTATTTATTTATTTAACAATTTATGTACACACTAAATATAGAGAAGAAGAAAGGAACAGAAAATAGTACAAAGGTGATGCTTATTTCTAAAGAAATCTCTTCCAGCATACCTGCGAAAGGAGATACTAAAAAAGAGATGTAGACATAGTGTGTAAAAGAAGGAGAGAAAATGGAATACATACAGCATAAAACTAATTAAATATATACATACTCATACATACTACTATAAATATACTATACTAACTATACAAACTTACTACTTACTTACTTACTATAAAAACAATAAAATAACAAACAATAAATAGGTACTTATGCAATTATGACGATATGGATAGGTAATGATCTTTCACTCTTCTCTTAAAAACAGCAACCGTTTGGCAGTCTCTAATGTCAGGTGGAAGTGAATTCCACAACCGGACGGCGTGGACAGTGAAGGAATAGGAGTAGAAGTCGGTAGAGTGCGGAGGGGATTTGAGGAGGTTCCTAAGATGCGACCTGCAAGGTGCATCAGAGGGACGAGAGTAGGAAAACCGTTCCCGCAGATAGGATGGCGTTTTAGGGTTGTGTAGGATGTTAAATAGCAGACACAATATCCGAGAGTTCCTGCGAAGTCGAATTGGGAGCCACTTGAGCATTTTGCGAAAATGAGAAACATGATCGTACTTTTTAAGATTATGGATGTAAAAATATGTAGTTTTTTTCGGGGTGTTGTTTAGAGTGTGAGAGCGCCATCATTGTTTTCATATTTCAACAGTGAGACGAAAGAACGTCGGCACGAATTCTAATTTTGGTCCAAACCCAAAACTTCTAGGCAATTATTGGCATTCTGACATCTTGTTACCGACAACCGTAAAGTATTTTAGACAAAACAACTTTGACTCGACTTCGAGGTCAATTCTAGTAAAGAGAATTTTAACTTTGTCAGAACAATCTTAGAACATCGCAAATTGCTCGACGACGATGATGACGTTTGAAAAAACGCTTCTAAAGATTAACCTTGTTAGAGCCTTATCACATTCGCGAGTTGCGAGCGAATTAAAAGTGGGGTGAGTGCGCAGCGAGCTTGCCGCGAGTTCATAACGTGTACGCGGCGAACACGCCGCGAAGAAAAACAAAATTAGGGGTGGTGCTCATTTGCCCCGCATTCAATTCGCTCGCTAGTGTGATAAGGCTCTTAAGTAACCAGTGATGATGTACTGGAATATCTGTCAAACTTTAGAGTCCGCACTTCAGTTTGACAGCTCATCATCTTCCTAGCCTGTACCCAACTAAGTTGGTATCGGTTTCCAGTCTAACCGGATGCAGCTGAATACCGGTATTTTACATGGAGCTACTGCCTATCTGACCTCCACAACCCAGTTAAAACTGGTACGATACCACTTGGTAAGACTGGCTGCCAGACTTTTTAGGCCACTGACCACCTGTAACGACTGTCAAAAATGAAATGACAGCCGGGACCAAAAGCTTAACGAGGTACGAAGGAAACCCGGTATGTAAGGGTGGTCACTCATCCACAGACCAACCTAGGCAAGCACGGCTTAACCTAAAGATTGACTCGAGCGACTGTTATTATTTAGTCACAAGCTCCTCTCCTCTCAGTTTGACAGCTATCTAAGTTTAAAAGTAAGTATCTTATTTCTCCAACCACATTTTAAAATATTTTTTTCTTCCACAGCGATGCCTCACTACTATGGACTTAACATCTCTCGGTGTCGGCTCTTGCGTCGGCACCGGGATGTATTTGGTTTCTGGAATGGTCGCCCGAAAATTCGCAGGCCCTGGCGTGGTAATTAGCTTCATCATTGCCGCCCTAGCCTCGATATTTTCTGGTAAGTAAGAAAAGGAATTTTAAAGAATTGTCTCGATATTTTTAAGAAGGTTATGATTAACAGCTTAGGAACTCAACCTAACCTCACCTGCACGTGGTACACCCTGCATTCGACCAACGAGGCTCTGGCTACCCGCCAACACTCACTGGACCAGCGCGGCGGGATATGGTCCAACCCCCCCCCCCCATTTATGGAAAGCGCAACGACAACATGTCCCCAAGTGCCCGGTGATTCCAGCTGTTTGGTTGGCGTTGACGGCGAGCTGAAGTCAGGGGCGAGGTGAATCTCCGGGCGAGATCGATCCACCGTCAAACGACTTCGGCTAAAATACTTAAGGGAGAGAGCCGCACGTAGAGAGGAGTGGAAGACTATGGAGGAGGCCTTTGCCCAGCAGTGGGACAATACAGACAAAAAAATTATTTCTATCATGAAAATACAGTGCGTTGTATTGTACAGGTGCCATCACATCAAGCTACTAAAATCTATCAAATATATATATTGACTAGCTGACCCGCGCAACTTCGTCTGCGTAAGACGAACCAACAGTTCCTAAAATTAGCGCGTTCAACCAACCTAACAAACAAACTCTACAGCTTTATAATATTAGTACAGATTGAAGTCAATAACAATTTATTTTTTCTCGAATAGGTTTACATTTAACGCAAAAATATTCTACTTATGTTTTTCCAAATAAGGACTCTTCCCTCGACAGCTTTACGTTTCTATCCTTGGACACTCGACAATATCATACTCCAGCTAGGTCAAAAGTTCTCATCAAGGGGCATGACATGAGCCGAGACACGTTAACGCTGCATCTGCCTTCCTTCTCCAAAGTCAGACCTTCAATGGTAGTCAAACTCCAGGCAGGTCAACATAATACGATGTAGATGCTGTACACTCTTGAAAACCTATTGCAAATTCTTTTCGTATCCAAGCTAGAATATGACAGTCATATTCTAGCTATTTCTAAAGTTCTCATCAAGGTGCATTAAGTGAGCCCAATGACGATATGGCTGCTGTTAACTGTTGAGGATCTCTTGCTACTACCTTCAGTCTCCATTGTTAGACCATCGATGACAGTCATGCTCCAGCTAGGTTTAAAGTTCTTATCAAGATGCACGAAATGAGCCTTAAAGACGATAGAGCAGATTTGAAGTGTTGCGGACCTCTTGTGACTGCCTTTCGTCTCCATCGTCAGACCTCCGATAGTAATCATACTCTATCTAGGTCTAAAGTTTATATCAAGGTGCATGAAATGAGCCGACACACGATGTAGCTGCTGTAACTGATCACAGTCAAACTTCAGATAGGTCTAAAGTTGTCAAAAAGGTTTATGAAATAAGCCCCAAAACGATCTTCTTCTTTAACGTGTGGTTAGTGCCTAACCTGTTGTCAGAGTTTTTATGCCGCCCAAGGTACTCTGTAGGTGCTTTACATGCCGTCGAGAAATAACTCTCAGGCATGCTGTGGTTTTCTCACGATGTCTTTCTTCACCGAAGCAAGCGATCTTTCCTTCCTTATCGTGTTGTTGCCTAACCTGGTGTCAGAGTTTTTATGCTGCCCATGGGCCTCTGACTTGGCTTAACATGCCACATGTCATTGTCTCTCAGGCATGTTGGTTTCCTCACGATGTTTCAGCAAGCGATGATTATACAATACGCACATGAATGCGAACACAACTATTTTCAATAAAAAATGGGACAAATTTTGCTAAACACGCTTTTCAATAAAAATAATCATGAAAATCGGACTTCTCTGAAAAAAGTTATGCGTCATCATCATCATCATCCATAGTCCGACTTCACCGACTGCTGGGTACAGGCCCCTCTTTGTTTTTGCCAAGCTCCACGCTTTTGTTTCAGTCTCATCCAGGATATTCCCGCAATGACAACAATATCGTTTGCTTATCTCACCTCTGGACGACCAAAACTTCTGTTTGGATTTCTAGAATGCCACTTGGTCACAGCTTTACTCCACCTGACATCACCGCGCCTTGCTAGGTGTCCAGCCCTACTCCATTTTAAATTATCATCATTCATCATTATTTCAGCCGAAAGACGTCCACTGCTGGACATAAGCCTATCAAGTGTCGCCACATTGACCGTTCTCGTGCGACTTCATCATTAGGTCATTTGAGTATTGCTCAGCCATATTATAGGTACCTACATAAAGAAAAACAGGCGTTGAATTGAGAACTTCTTCCAAAAAACCAAACTTGAAACATGTGACACGGGAGAAGTCATTCCCAGAGTGGGAGAAGTCATTTGATGATTTCATATCCTAAAAAAAAAAAACAAAAAAAAGACATCTGACACGGGCGAATGCCAGTATCATTCTTTCACGGAAAATCGTAACACCGTGATTCAGAAAATGGAGTCATATGAACAACGCCATTTATAGAGCACGAAGTAAAACTGCTAAAACATATGCATGGAAAGCGGTCGAACGGACACTCTATTGGCTTTGTAGATTTTTAAAGCAGGGTCATGTTGAGTATTCTCTTCTTCTCTATCTTGTGATTTTTATTCATAGTACCATTTTGGTTTCATAGATGTCATTGCAAGTATCTTTAGATCATGATGATAAGTTCGCCTTAAAAACTTTATAGTCATATATCTTTTGATGGAGAGCACCGATTGCACAATAATAATTTGTGCATTAAATCAAACCGCATTGGTTTTATAATTTACACGTAAAAGGGCTACGTAGAGACACACAGACACAGACGAAAATTTAAGAAATAGTAGAAAAAGGGTTCTGTATGTGATCCCATAACGGTTTAAGCGCCATGTTTACAGATTTATTATTTGAAATAAATGATTCCCAAACTGTCTTTTAAGTGTTCAAAAAAAAAAGCATAAAACAATGATTTGGAAATATGTAAGCTTTAGAAAAAACAAAATACTTTGTTACAAAAAGTGAAAACCGGGTGGTTTTTGAACGTGCGAACCAAAGTTACTATCGGAAATCTTACAGCATTACACAAAATCAAAAAGTATTTCATATCTGTACTGAGGCTTGACCTTGCGACTCACTGTTCGAAAGGCGGTTGCCCTCACCGTCGGGCTATTTGTTCTCGTGACAATTTGTCTAAAATAGTTATTCTATTACAATGCATGTTATGACAGTTGTCAGTTGTCAAACAGTTGAAAACTATAGACGAAATGCAATATTGCTCACCCCCGTAAGTAATTAGCGTGATAATATATAGCCTATGTCCTTCCCTAGGTTGAAATACATCTCCTTGCCAATTTTCATTACGATCCGATCAGCCGTTTTGTCGTGAAAAGGTAGCAGACAGACAGACAGAGTTACTTTCGCATTTATATAATGGTATGGATGTTGTTGTTCTTGATAACCTATGTTCAAGGTTGTTTGGAAAAAAAATTCAGTTTCGGGGACCTTCATGTGCTGGTCTGTAAAACAATAATTTACTCTCTTTTATGCTTCGATCAAGTACCATCATCATCATCTGCCTAGCCTTTACCTAACAATGTTGTGGTTGGTTAACAGTCTAACTGGATGCAACTGAATACCAGTATTTTACATGAAGTGACTGCCTATCTGACCTCCACAACCCAGTTAATACTGGGTAATACAGTCCACTTGATAAAACTGGTTTTCAGACTTATTTGGCCACTGACAACCTGAAACGGCTGTCAAAGATCAATGTAAATACTGAGGCAAATATTAAGGACGGTTTTTTGTATAGTTGCAATCTGCTGGCTACCACAAGGCAGTCTTAAAATCGGAAAAAAATATACTTTTCAGTACACTATCCATATCAAAATCGTACAACAAATACTTGTATTAAAAAAAAAACTGGTCAAGCAGTTGTAATTTTGACCCCCCATGTCCCCATAACTAGAAGTTTCCAGATAAGGTGTAGAACACAAAAATTATCGCAATGATGGGGAGAACAAATGCCTTTCGGCTTCGTGAAGAGGTGTTTTACACCCTTTATAGGCAGATGATTAATCGTATAACACCTTGTCATCCGCCTCCCGGGTTTTCTCTGACCCATCGGCCAATCCTAGGGGCATAACACGCTACGCTTGCTGATCCACGCTCTCCACTCAAGGAGTCAGTCATTTGCTCCATCGCCCATGATGATACCTTTCTTTCTTTTAGTTAAAAAATATTTTGATATGAATTTCTCCTGTATCCTTGGTGCGATTACAAACATTCTCACAAACTCACATGCATAAAGAGTCAGACCCAAAACAAGTACCTGTTGGCCATAACAAATATTTGAACCTAAAACACGCCGCGCTGCTGGCAATAGTTTAACCATTGCGCCAAATGTCGCACTGCAACTGTAACATAATTATAACTTTACTTATCGTTAGCTATATTTATTACTTGAACGCTGGGGCTGCGGGACTGTTCGAACCGCGGCCCCGGAACACAAATAGCCAAGTAGGAACATGGATGGGTCTTAGTCAGTAAACGTCAGCCATTTCCTTCCGCTCCGCTCAGGGAAGTCATTTGATGAATTCGAAAAAAGGGAGCAGTTTTTATTTTTATTTCATTTCTTCAAATAATGAATTAATTCCTTTGTCCGTATAGGTGCCTGTTACGCAGAATTCGGAGTCCGTGTTCCCAATACGACAGGAAGCGCATACATGTACAGCTACGTGACCGTTGGCGAGTTCATCGCCTTCGTCATAGGCTGGAACATGGTTTTGGAATACCTAGTAAGTATATTTTGTTATCTTTTCCTTTTAAAAACAAGATAAGGTGGAGAAAATGTAAATTCGTGAATAATGTATTATTCGAACAAAGGATGATCCACGCTAGACCGTGTCAGGCCAACTAAGTATTACATATATTTTTAACTCACGACGCTAAAACGATGGGGTGTTATAGTTTGACGCGTGCCTGTGTGTGTGTGTCTGTCTGTGGCATCGTAGCTACCGAACAGATGAACCGATTTTGATTTGGGATGTTTTGTTTGAAAGGCGAATTAGTCATTAGGGTATTTCAAGGTATCTTTTTCGACATCTTGGACTGTTTTTTTATCAAACATAGCTAAAACACTTCTGACTAATTCACCTTTTAGAACCCATAACCTCAATTCCAACAGTCGTGCCTACTAATGCTCCCTTTGTTGCACAGATCGGTTCCAGTGCCTGTGCCCGAGCCTTAAGTGCATGTTTCGACTCCCTGTTTGACGGTGCCATCTCACGGATTCTTGCTAGTAAAATTGGAACGATGTTTGGTAAGTACTTTCTCAATAAAATAAAATAAATATCGCTGAACATTAACACACAGAGCCATGTAGTGCCACACTAATCGAGTGTCGTGGTCACCACACAGTTGATAATAGTATACATTTATTATTAAAAACTTGAACAATATATAAATACAATACACAAAAGAACTAAACGTAAACTAGTACCTACCTACATATATACAACAATGTCAATAGGACACTTAAGCGTCAAAGTATTCCTCCGCATCGCTGTCATCGGGAAACATGCCCCCAGCCCAGGAGACTGGCAGCATTGCCACGTTGAATGGCAATGATAATTCTTTGGCCACAGAAAGAGCCAGCCCTCTGGTCACGCGAAGGTTAAAAAATCATACGTAAAATTGTAAGCAGTATGTTCGTTTGACAATCTTTCGAGAGTTTTCAATCTCTCTAGTTATTACAATGTGACGCTTACATATACATTTTTCATTTTGTCATATCCTATAAATCACGTATGGTCGTCGGTCTGTGAGTATAAACTAAAACAGATAATGTTTTCCGTTTGAAAATAAATAAGACGTAGTTGATTAAAAGAAGACCAGTACTATTTAGGAATAACAATCCTTATATTTGAATGCTAATGTCTATTATCTGATAAATAAATATAGCGGTATGACAACTTTTGTGTACAAAATACGTCAAAGTGACTTGAAAAATTGGGCCCTAGTGAATACAAAACAAAATTGTCAAAACGCACAGGACCGCCTGAATTTCGCGTTAATAAAAAAATACCAAAAATTCCTACCATAGATTTTCAATTTCGAATTCGGAAAAGAATCTACACTAGAAACAAACCAAATAGTAGGTAGACTTGCGAAATTACTTTTGAAAGGCAAAGGGGAAAAGGAAAAAAACTACTGGCTTAATATTTCAAACCATAGCAGAAAATAGACGACCGCCGCGGAAAAAACCCTCAAATATGAACCAACGATTTTTCAAAAGAGTTTGAATACACACATGACTGGCTTGGATTTTATTTATGATCGGACTGTAACTACTGTAAAAAATATCACTGTGATCCGTTTGTAAAATCAAATTATTTTTCCAACGGAGAAGAACCGGCAAGAAACTCCAAGGTTATCCTTTTCAAACGATTTGTTTTCTTTTTTTTACAAAATGATCGTGTTTGAGTATTAGTACCTACTTAAGTATAAGGACAGCGTAGGCCCGACATTAATTCGTTGCTAACTACACAAAAAAACGTAAAACAAGATAAAAAGTTAACAACAAAAAGTATATATGTAGTATATCAACTATCTGGTGTCCACGACACAAGCCTTGCTTAGTGTGGCACTAGATGGCGCTGTGTGTTAATTTCCAGCGATATTTATTATTTATTTATTTATTTATTATCTAGGAATCTGCAAGGCCTACAGTGTTCACACATTCACAGACAATCGGTTAAAAAAATGTATCCAGAGAGAGAAAATATTAAAAAGATATTAAGACTCCAATGTAACAATTTAATTCTGAGGTAAAGGTGTTTAAATGATTTGGAAACGTGTAAATTAATTGTAAAAAAAGCTCGAAAACTCCTATTATACCCATGAGCATGAAAACATGCCGACGAATTGCTTCTTGACATTTTGCTACGAAACCCTAAAACAATATTAGTCTCTGTAGTGTTTTCGACACCGTTTGAAGTCTTGTTTAGGGATCCACTCTTTGAAATTCGAACGGTGTAGAACTAAAATAAAAATTGTTTAGTAGATCGCTTTCGAACCAGAGATACTTGATGAATTTAGAATCTTCTTCGATTAATACAACCTTACTGTTAAAATATAAAATTTGGTGATCTGATAAATGCTTCAGTAATAAAATTAAGTTTCTTTTTCATAATCAAACAAGTTAAAATTGTGAAGAAAATGATTGGTACAGGAAATTAACGCTCCAGGTCTATTTGTTGTGTTATTGTTGCCAAGGTTGGTTTGAGGATGGGTGACCACCCTTACATACCGAGTAAAGCTCGTTAAGCAGTTCCGGCGGTCATTTGTCCATTTTTGGCATTCGTTACAGGAGTAGTCAGTGGCCCAAAAAGTCTGACAACCAACTTACGAAGTGGTATCGTATTACTCAGTATTAACTGGGTTACTCTGTAGATGATTTTTTATCGACTAGAACTTTTTAAAAGTATCGTGTCCGCTTGACGATAATTAATTGTTGTTGTTTGTCTTGTGTCAGTCATGCATGAATAACAGTAATAATATAATCAATATTTAATCTTAAATGTAATTAGAATTTCGACTCATATTTTGATTGTTATTTAATAATTTGTATGCCCAAGTGATCATGGTATGAACATTATTAGTTTATAATTATGTAATGAACACCTGCATTTAACCCATGTATCACAAATAAACGATTTGATTTGATTTGATTTGTGGAGGTCAGAGAGGCAGTCGCTTATACAATAAATACTGGTATGCAACTGCATCCTGTTAGACTGGAACCCGACCCCAACGTAGTAGGGAAAAGGCTAGGCATATGATGATTGTTGCCAAGTCATAAAATTGCTAAGGAATGACAGATCTGATTTCAAATAGTCAACGTGCTTAAGAAATAACTTCCCATGTAAAAAAAGATACTTTAAAAGTCACACATTTTATTTATTATCACATACCGTTCCTTTTATACAATTTAGTTTTATCCTGTATGGTTAAACTATATAGCTGAACTAGCTTTTGCTCGCGGCTTCGCTCGCGTTAAGAAGTATTATTATTAATTAGGTACAGTTATTGCGGGTTTACTTTTTCCAATCTTCAATTACAGTTCAATCAGTCGAAAATCTCTAAAGATTTTTACAAACTTTCATCTCTTATTTTATACCCTTAGGGGTGGAAGTAATCAAATTCTTTCTTAGAGGATGCCTACGTCATAGTAGCTTTATGCATGCAAAGTCACAGCCCGATCGGTTTAAAATTGACAAAGTTTCATCCCCTATTTTATCCCCTTAGGGGTAGCATTTATCAGAATCCTTTCTTAAGGGATGCCTACGTCATAGTAGCTTTATGCATGCAAAGTCTCAGCCCGATCGGTTTAAAATTGACAAAGTTTCATACAAAGTTTCATCCCCTATTTTATCCTTTTAGGGGTGGAATTGATCAAAATCCTTTCTTAGCGGATGCTTAAGTCATAACATCTACCTGCATGAGAAATTTCAGCCCGACCCGACCAGTGGTTCGGGTTGTGCGTTGATAGATCACTATGTCAGTCAGTCACCTTTATATATTTAGATTGTGAAACGTTTTACAATCGTATAAAATGCTACGTCATTGTCCTTTTCACAATACTTTCTACATAAAATTCAAAATATCTATGAACGGCACGGTTGGCGGAGTAGTTAAGCGACTGGCTGCTGTGCTGTGTGTAGGTAGCGGGTTTGATTTAGAGCATGGATACCGGTTTTCGATAATATCGAAAAACCGGATTATCGGACCAAAAATCCGATATTGAAAAACCGATATTGGATTTCACTGATATCGGTTTCTCGATATTTTATAAAGGGTGTAAAACACCTCTTCACGAAGTCGAAAGGCACTTGTTCTCCCCATCATTGCGATCATTTTTTTGTTTTACACCATACCTGGGAACCTTCTAGTTACGGAGATATGGGGGGTCAAAGTAACAACTTTTTGACAAGTTTTTTTGTAATGTTTTAACCTTTAATACCTCCACGACCCTCGTTTTATTCAATCCATCTATCAGCACAATGTTTTAAGTGCGTAACATTAAGTTCTACCAAAAAATATGATTTATAACCTCAAAAAAAAAATTCTTTCCTAGCAATAAATTTTGCGTAAAGTTACTTAGTTTGATGTACAGAATGCTGATGAGATGGTTTACACTCTGTATAAAAAAAGCGGCAATTGCGAGTCGGAAAAATCATTGAAGGAGAAAAATACAAATATGCGAAATAGAAATGAAAACGAGATTGAACCTAACAGAGATGGTGGCTATGGTGAAAATGATAAGCATAAGTTAATTCAAACTGAAATAGGATTGTTTGAAAATGGTGGCAACCGCGGGTTCTATTTGGACATTGTACAGTCATTTACTGACGATACCCGCACGAGTGTAGAGTCTGAAAGAGCGTTCTCGTCTGAAAATAAGATCGTCTCTCAAAGACAACACCTTGGATGCCCTCTGCTGCTTACGTTTCATATTTCAGCAATCGCGATCTCGTGAATTGCCGTAGGCTTCGTTTTTGAAACTATATGATGTAACATGACTGTAGTCACCCCACCAATTTAATATCCAGTTATTTGTGTTTATTGTAATATTTACTTATATGTATTAATATTACTATTATTATTACTCAATTACTTATTTTAACATGTGTTGATTTTTTAATTGTATGACATAGCAGAGTATGTTAAGAAATTGTTTAGTTTTATGTTTCATACTTTTTAAATTTTAATTATTTTATAAGATTGCAATAACAAAAGTCGTAATTTACTTTTTATTAGTGTCTCATTTCTAAATTTGACTCCAACAACGTTAAAACAAATTTGATCTCTTTTTTTGCCATAATATCGGAAAAATATCGAAATACCGGAATATCGGTATTAAAAAAAATAATATCGAAACAAAACCGGTATTGGAAAAAAGTTCCGATAGTCCATGCTCTAGTTTGATTGCCATATGGAACAAATATTTGTATGTGCTACAGATTGTGCATTAAAAGACAGAAATGGTGAAAGCGTTTTTTAAAAAGCAAAAGGTTTTATTTATTTATCTTTTCTTTCGTTTTTTATTCGAGACTATAAAGGCTGTAAGAAACTTTTTACGAAGCCGAAAAGCACTTGTTTGCGCCGTCACTGAGATTTTTTTTGTTGTTCATAGTCTAGAACAACAAAGAAAATCTCAGTGACCTGGGAACTTTCTAGTTACGGAGATATTCAATGTTCAAGTTTTTTTTTAAAACTTACTTATATGTTTATAAAACACCTGCATAACACCTCTTCTATTTAATCCATCAGCACAATGTTTTTGAGTGCGTTACATTGAGTTCTACCACAAAACATGATTTGTCGCCCCCAAAAAAAAGTCTTTCCCTGCAATAATGTTTGCGTAAAGTTACTTAGTTTGATGTACGGAATGCTTGGTTAACAGCTCCATGATGAGTCAGTTTTGATACCCTGTGGCCTGTATATTACTTACTTTACGTAAATTGCGCTTACACCCAAAAGCCAAAACTATAGAACTACCTACTATGACTGCACTTATTGACGTAAACCAGTCGGTAAGTTGGTAACGATGTCATTCAGAAAAAAACTGTAACTTTATAACAACCAAGACAAATGTTTTATCGAAACTGACATCATTCTATCAAAGGCCAAATTAACTAAATATTTACATTGTTAACAAAAAAAAATATACTAACAAAAAACTTAAAAAGGGCTTCGAAAAACTCCTCCTCAACACTGTCAGCTGGTAATGTGCCCAAGAGACTAGCGGCCTTGCCACATTGTATGGCAGCACTTATCCTCTGGCCAGCCCTAGGTTCCCGGGGAGCACCTACTAGAAAAAAAAAATAGTTCAAGATACTGCTTAATGAATTGCGTTCTTGCAAACTCTTATTTCTATTTCTTCCTACATTTACGGAAGAAGAAAACATTGCTGACCTTGTTAGTATAATCTGAGAGATTCTCCATGATTTCATTTTATTTTGTGCACAAATTCATGAAGACACGAGAATTAAATTACACGAGCCAACCGCATTCAAACTATTAATCACCCATTCGGCAGGAACTAAACGAATAAATTCCTAAAGTAATAAAGCGACCAAATGTTTACTAAGGCCAACTAAACTGCCTGCAGTGAATCAATTAATCCCTTTGACAGAACCCGTGTAGTTGCACATTAACGCCACAAAAGCGAACGCATGAACCGCCTATTCACACTACCAATTGCATTTCATGAATTTGTAATTATAAGCAATCACTATTTAACAGGTCGCTGGTCGGCTCGATTGACGTAAAGGCCATGTGAAAATGTTATTGGACGTCAATTTGCCTTTGAATGTACAGGTGATTTTAGCATCCCATATTCTCCTGAAAGCATTTTAAAGTTTAAAAGAAAAACTAATAATGGGTGTAAAAATTCCCTTCACGAAGCTGAAAGTCACTTTTGATCCTTTTTAGGGTTCCGTAACTCAAAAGGAAAAAAACGAAACCATAAGGCTTCCGTTTTTCCGGCTCACTTAGTTGTAAGTCTGTCTGTCTGTCAATACCGTTTAACTATCTTGGGAACTCGTGAAGGTTTCGAGTTGAAATTAAAACCATATACTTAAGTCTACAGGTCCCTTGAAGCTGTGAAAAATACAAAGCCCTAAATTAACATTCAAAAAAAGATGAGGTCGTTTTTGGCGCAAAAAAACGTACACAAATTTTGAAACTCTGAGAATCACGAAACTTGGCAACTAGTAATGTTTTGCAAGCATGCGTCATTTACAAACAAAATTACATTTGATTGAATTGATATTATAATCAATAAACTGGCCAATCGTTCGCATTATCGAAAAAAAAAAAGATAAAGTTTGTTTTATTTTCAAATTGCTTCGCTTTTAGTCAAATCAAGTCAATCAATATTTTAATCGTACCTGTAGCAGAATTATTGAAATGCAGAGACATTTTTTAATTAACAATTAAAGATGGCAATTAACGAATCGCAGAGGTAGTCGATATAAAATTTCAACGTCAGTTTAACGTTTTTCGAGCCATTTTCTGCATTAAGAATTTCTCTTATTATTTCCACCAACTTTATTAGTTCATAGAGAAATCGATCTATAACGGCTATTCCAAGATAGCCCTCTCTCACGATCCATTTCTGTAGCCTCGGTCCAATTTCCTAATTCTGTACCGACCTGACCTAGCTATTAAAATCTAGGTTTCGATACAGTTCAGATTCTAATATTATAAATTCGAAAATAGCTGTCCGACAACTTTTCGACTTTGACCTGTGTTAGGTCAAAGTCCATATGACCCGCCGTGTTTATTTTAGTAATTTTACTTTCGGCAACCACGCGGTTCCACGAGTAAAAGTAACTTTCAATTTACACAATGTTTCCACATTGAAATGTTACCTCTGATAAAATATATAATTGTAAACGAAAAAAAACGAATTGGTCCGTCAATAAGATTATTCAAAACTAGTTGACCCGTATTTTTGCTTTTGTTACGTAAACCAAAACTGACGAAGATCCGATGCTTTTCAAACTTTTAAAATGCGTCACGCTTGCCGTTTTATATTTTTTTGTGTTTTCGGACGTCATCGTCGTCGTTTATTTTTGTCAATATTATTTATTTATAAATACAAAAAATACATGTTCATTGTTTTCCAATACTAAAGTGAAGGAAATAGATTTACAATTTATTGATGGTGGAAACTAGCCTATTGTACTTGTCAGAAATAACATTACAGTTGGAACTATCTCATAATCCTCAATCGTCATTATTATGCTCTAGGCTCATATCTGGCTTGTCTATTGCCCGTTAAAGAATACGACCTAGTTAGCACTGCACCTGCCATTTCTTAGAGCTGTAATGGCTTTTAATTCCATAGGAATGTCGTGTTGATAGGATACACAGGATAATTGTCGATTTTCATCTTATGACCGTTACTAAAACAAAGGAAATTAGAATACATATTGCAATTTAACGGTTCTATGAAAATAACTATTTTGTAGTTCAGGATCTGTGCAAGCGGGAATAATAGGAAAGAAGCAAGCTTGTCTCTTTCTTTTTCCGGTTTCCTACAGTTTATTTTACTTGACAGAAAATTCGAAAAGCCTCCTTTTAATTTTTAGATATCTTTACTAATATTATAAAGCAGGAAAGTTTGTTTGTTTGTTTCGTTGAACGCGCTAATATCAGGAAAGCAGCAGATTTATTTTTGCGTTGGATAGTCTATTTATTGAGGAAGGTTATAGGCTATATCACATTGCGCTATTACCAATAGGAACGGGCTAGTCATAAAAAATGTTGCTCGCGGGAAAAAAGATTCCGTTGAACTTCACGCGAACGAAGTCGCGGGCAGAAGCTAGTAATGATATGTAATTCTTATTTAAATAGAATACAATATAAAATAAAGCATATCTATTCATGATTACTTCACGATTGTCAGTTTAAAAATAGGTATCTCTTATGTCTCTCAATAGTCTCTCTCTTAAGAATCTCTCTTGTTTTTTCCACCAACGCTATTAGTTCATACAGAAATAGAAATATATAGCGGCTATTTCAAGATAGGCTTCCTTAACGATCCATTTCTGTAGTCTCGGTCCAATTTCCGAGATGCTAATTTTATTCTGTCTTGACCTGACCTAGCTAATACAATCTAGGTTTCGACACGGTTCAGATTCTAATTTTATAAATTCGAAAATAACTGTCCGACAAGTTTTCATGCTTTAACTGGTACCAGATAGAAATTCAGCACTCAGGTAGACCATGACCTGTGTTAGGTCAAAGTCCATATGTTACGCCATGTTTATTTATTCCAGTAATTTTACTTTCTGCAACCACGCGGTTCCAGTACCTTTAAATTTACACAATGTTTCCAAATAGAAATGTTATCCCTGATAAAATAGGGTAGACGAAAAAAAAACTAACTAGTCCGTCAGTTATATTATCAAAAAATATTTGACACGTATTTTTGCTTTTGTTACGTAAACTAAAACTGACGAAGATCCGACGCTTTTAAAACTTGTAAAATGCGTCACGCCCGCTGTTTTATAATTTTTTTGTGCTTTCTGACGTCATCGTCGTCGTTTATTTTTTCAATATTATTTATTTACAAATACAAATAATACGTGTTCATTGTTTTCCAATACTTTAACTGACGGAAATAGATTTGCAATTTATTGATGGTGGAAACTAGACTAATGCACTTGTCAGAAATAATATTACAGTTGCAATTACAATTTTCTCAAAATCATTCATCATCATTATTATGCTCTAGGCTCATGTCTGGCTTGTCTATTGCCCGTTAAAGAATACAACCTAGTTAGCACTGCACCTGCCGTTTCTTAGAGCTGTTTTGGCTTCTAATTCCGTAGGAAGGGAGGGGGTGTAGGTTTTCATCTTTTGCAGATAATTCGAAAAACCTCCTTTAAATGTCATTTTTCACGATTGTCAATTTAATAACAGTTAACATTTTCACAAATAAAATAAAATTCTCAAAATAGTAATAATTTTTCACGCAATAGAATTAAAAACTTGGCATGTAGTAATGTTTTAACGTGCTTTTCCGAGGCACGGGTGAAACTCAGTAAGTAAGGGTGGTCACCTATCTACAGACCTACCTAGGCAAGCACGGCTTAACCTTAAAACGACCGACCCGAGCGGCTATTATTAATTATTTTGTTCAGAGACATTCTTAATGAACAATTTAAAGAAGGCAATTACCGAATCGCAGAGGTGGTCGATTTAAAATTTCAACGACAGTTTAACATTTTCGTTACATTTTCTTTATCTTTTCCACCAACTTAATTAGTTCATATAGAAATAGAAATATATAGCGACTATTTCAAGATCGGAGATTTCGGCTCGGAGTTTCCTTGCGTGATCGAATCAGAAATGAAGACATCCGCAAGAGAACCAAGGTCACCGACGTAGCCCGAAGAATTGCTAAACTTAAGTGGCAGTGGGCAGGGCACATTGCTCGCAGAACGGATGGCCGATGGGGCCGAAAAGTTCTGGAGTGGCGACCGCGAACCGGAAGACGATGCGTTGGAAGACCTCCCACTAGGTGGACCGATGACCTGGTGAAGGTTGCGGGAATCCGGTGGATGCGAGTAGCAAGGGACCGGTCAATGTGGCGACACTTGGGGGAGGCCTATGTCCAGCAGTGGACGTCTTTCGGCTGAGATGATGATGATGATGATGATTTCAAGATAGCCCTGTTTCACGATCCATTTCTGTAGCCTCGGTCCAATTTCTGAGATGCAAATTTAATTCTGCCTCGACCTGACCTGGCTATCACAATCTAGGTTTCGATATAGTTATCTATTCTAATATTGTAAATTCGAAAATAACTGTCTGACAACTTTTCATGCTTTAACTGGTACCAGATAGAAATTCAGCACTCATGTAGACCATGACCTGTATTAGGTCAAAGTCCACATCATACGCCGTGTTTATTTTTCCAGTAATTTTAATTTCTGCAACCACGCGATTCCAGTACCTTTAAATTTACACAATGTTTCCAAATATAAATTTTATTTCTCATATAATAGGGTAGATGACAATAAAAAAACGAATTATCCGTCAGTTAGATTGACAAAAAATATGTGAAACGTATTTTTGCTTTTGTTACGTAAACCAAAACTGACGAAAATCCGACGCCTTTTTATAATTTTTTATTCTTTCTGACGTCATCGTCGTCGTTTGTTTTTGTCAATATTATTTATTTAAAAATACAAAAAATACGTGTTGTTTTCCAATACTATGACTGACGGAAAAAGATTTGCAACTTATTGATAGCGGAAACTAGCCGTAACTAGTCAAAAATAATATTTCAGTTGTAACTTTCTCGTAATCCTCAATCGTCATTATTATGCTCTAGGCTCATGGCTTGTCTATTGCCCGTTAAAGAATACGACCTAGGTAAGACTGCACCTGCCATTTCTTAGAGCTGTAATGGCTTCCAATTCCGTATGAATGTCGTGCTGCATTACACAGGATAGCTACTCGTAACAATTTTCATAAAACGTTTTACCACCCAATTTTTTACTGTTACTAAAACAAAGGAAATTAAAATAATTATTTAGTAGTTCAGGATCTGTGCAACCGGGCATAATAGGAAAGAAGCACGGTTTTTTTCTTATTACGGTTTTCCACATTTTTTTTTGCTTTATAGATAATTCGAAAAACCTCCTTTAAATGTCACTTTTAGATATTATGATACGTTATTCTTATTTAAACATAATTTAATATAAAATAAAGCATACCTATTCATGATTACTTCACGATTGTCAATTTAAAAACAGGTATCTCTCATGTCTTTCAATAGTCTCCCTGCTAAGAATCTCTCTTGTCTTTTCCACCAACGTTATTAGTTCATACAGAAATAGAAATATATAGCGGCTATTTCAATATAGGCCTCTTTAACGATCCATTTCTGTAGGCTCGGTCCAATTTCCGAGATGCTAATTTTATTCTGTCTTGACCTGACCTAGCTAATACAATCTATGTTTCGATACGGTTCAGATTCTAATTTTATAAATTCGAAAATAACTGTCCTACAATTTTTCATGCTTTAACTGGTACCAGATAGAAATTCAGCACTCAGGTAGACCATGACCTATGTTAGGTCAAAGCCCATATGATACGCCGTGTTTATTTATTCCAATAATTTTACTTTCTGCAACCACGCGGTTCCAGTACCTTTAAATTTACACAATGTTTCCAAATATAAATTTTATCTCTCATATAATAAGGTAGATGACAATAAAAAAACTAATTATCCGTCAGTTAGATTGACAAAAAATATTTGACACGTATTTTTGCTTTTGTTACGTAAACCAAAACTGACGAAGATCCGACGCTTTTAAAACTTGTAAAATGCGTCACGCCCGCCGTTTTATAATTTTCTGTGCTTTCTGACGTCATCGTCGTCGTTTATTTTTGTCAATATAATTTATTTACAAATACAAATAACTGACGGAAATAGATTTGCAATTTATTGATGGTGGAAACTAGACTAATGGTCTTGTCAGAAATAATATTACAGTTGCAATTTTCTCAAAATCATTAATCGTCATTATTATGCTTTTACGCGTTTGTATTTTTTTAAACGAGTTTTATCTCTCTACTATTCAATGCATCAACACAATTTATTAAGTGCATCATAAACCATGGATTTTACCCCATAAAAAAGTTGCTTCCTACCACACATTTTCACGTAGACTAATTATAAAGTGAGATGTACAGAATCCTTGGTTGACGGCTTTGCAATGGCTCCGTTTGCACCTAGTATAATTGGACAACAACATTAGATGTGGTAACATTATTAGTATTTTACCTCCACAACACTGTTAGTAATAGAAAAAACGACACCATTTGGTAAGACTGGTGGTCAGACTTGGTCTTCTAGACCACTGTCTAAGATGGACAAATGGTAGCCGACACCAACAGCTTAACGTGCTTTTCCGAGGCACGGGTGAAACTCAGTAAGTAAGGGTGGTCACCTATCTACAGACCTACCTAGGCAAGCACGGCTTAACCTAAAAACGACTGACCCGAGCGGCTATTATTAATTATTTTGTCCAGAGACATTCTTAATGAACAATTTAAAGAAGGCAATTACCGAATCGCAGAGGTAGTCAATTTAAAATTTCAACGACAGTTTAACATTTTCGTTACATTTTCTTTATCTTTTCCACCTTAATTAGTTCATATAGAAATAGAAATATGTTGCGACTATTTCAGGATAGCCCTCTTTCACGATCCATTTCTGTAGCCTCGGTCCAATTTCAGAGATTCAAATTTAATTCTGCCTCGACCTGACCTGGCTATCACAATCTAGGTTTCGATGTAGTTATCTATTCTAATATTGTAAATTCGAAAATAACTGTTTAAAAACTTTTCATGCTTTAACTGGTACCAGATAGAAATTCAGAACTCTGGTAGACCATGACCTGTGTTAGGTCAAAGTCCATATTGATACGCCGTGTTTATTTATTCCAGTAATTTTACACTCTGCAGCCACGCGGTTCAGCGAGCAAAAGTAACTTTATATTTACACAACGTTTCCACATAGAAATTTTATCTCTAAAAAAGTAGGGTAGATGAGAAAAAAAAGTAGGGAGACGAGAAGAAAACTAATTAGTCCGTCAGTTATATTATCAAAAAATAATTGAAACGTATTTTTGCTTTTGTTACGTAAACCAAAACTGACAAAACTGCTTTTAAAACTTTTAAAATGCGTCACGCCCGCCGTTTTGTAATTTTTTGTGCTTTCTGACGTTATCGTCGTCCTTTATTTTTGTCAATATTTATAGGATAGCTGACGATTTTCATAAAACGTATTAACACCCAACTTTTTACCATTACTAAACCAAAGGAAATTAGAATAGTACCTAATGTATTGCAATTTTACGGTTCTATGTAAATGATTATTTAGTAGTTCAGATTCTGTGCAACCATGAAAAACAGGAGAGAAGCACGCTTGTCTCCATCCGTTTCCGCTTTTCTACAGTTCATTTTGCTTTCATATAAAAACTCGAAAAACCTCCTTTAAATGTCTTTTTGAGTCAGTATGTCATTCTTTTTTTAATATCTTAATATATATAAATCTCGTGTCACAATGTTTGTCCTCAATGGACTCCTAAACCACTTAACCGATTATAATAAAATTCGCACACCATGTGCAGTTCGATCCAACTTGAGAGATAGGATAGTTTAAATCTCAATTTACGCAGACGAAGTTGCGCGGTTCAGCTATAATACTATAATAATACAATATAAAATAAAGCATATCTATATTGTCTATTCCTGATTACTTCATGATTGTAAATTTAAAAATAGAAAACAATTGAATTTCAAATATCAAAATCTTTTATTCGGAAACCAAAAATAAAATACACACACACACACTAAATATAATTTTAGTATTTTTCCGAAAACGTTTTGATACTATCGCAAATAGTTCGTTAACATTCACTGTAATTGCAGACTACCTATGCAAAATAAATATTTAGTTACTATACGTATCTTAGAATTTAGATGTCTATTATGGGGTTTACGGTTTCTCCACTTAGTGCGCGTTCTCCAATTTCCTCGGGGTCTGAAAAGCAAAGCGATACCCTACCGCTAGAGGCGCCATGCCATGCATGCTGCTTTCCACTTGAATCGTCACAGCCCAACGTTATCTCAACTTTGTAGAGTACCACCATCAGAAGGCTTACTCTTTTTTCAATACTCCATTTCAGATTCTGGTGCTCTTGACTATTTATAAAAAATATCTAATGATGAAACTACACTGGTACAGGTTACAACAAAATATAATATCGTATACCTATACAGGGGCCAGAAAACTAAAAAGAGTGGCATGGATCTGATTTTGAACACAACCAATTTGTCTATTTGGGCTATGTCGTCCCGCATAAGCAAGACCATGACAAAATAGTAAGTCAGCGCATGCAATAATTTGTTACGTCGGCGCCGCCGCGTCGCATCAGTTCTTCTAACTTCTACCGCCCCTGGGGCGTCTCTGCAAAGTCCTTCATTATTAAAGTTAAGCCGATGTGTGGCTACGCTACAGATGTCGGTGAACGTAGAGCGATAAAAGAGATCTTTGTGTTGCCAGATGTGACAACAGGAACACTCTTTGATTCTGGTATTAATGCTTTGATATCTCGCAGTTGTTTAAATATAAGGCTTATTATTATCACACAACCAGGACACTTCTGCGTTAGTGCACATCACTCAAAGTACAGAGTGATCTCTGTAGGCACACTATCCGTTCAAACGTTCCTACTGTGACATCCTGGTGTTTGGGGCGATATATCCAATTGAGGTGAGATGCCCGTAGGGTTTCACTAAGCGTCAGTTCACACCGACGACGCGGCGCAACTGTACTGGTAGAGACCAGTGATTTGGTACTGCACCGCGTGCCGCCGCGAGAGGCATGGCTATAAAATGTTTATCTTTTCGTGCAAAAAAAAAGTTATATTTTGAGTCGTTCTATTATAATGTACGCGCAGCGTAGCGTCGCGTCGCGTCTCGGTATGAATTGACCCTTAGACAGCCTCAGGTGAACTCAGGTTTGATCCACAAATCGATAGACTTGTGGTCTGCGTGTTGACTTTTGACAGGCACTATGAGAATGTCTTGTTGATTTTAGTACACAGGGTCGAACGGACATCGGCGTGCAAACTATACGTCATGACGTCAGTAGATACATGATTACATGTACATTTATCTACTGTATACATGATTCCAAATAGTTATAACAATATTTTTATTTAAAAAGACAAACTTGAACATTACAAAAAAATGTGTGTGCTGGAACGTCTAGCATCTGAATTATGTCATTTTAAGATACATGTAGGCATTCACTACAAAACTGTCGTAAGTCGGAAATAAGGGTATAAAAATAAAATCCAACGATGGTAGTGCATAGCTCTCTGGTATAACAAGCAATTCTCTGACTCGCTTTCATTTATTTCGCTATCTTTTAATGGGATTATGTAGTTTCGTTATGCACTGCGGAGTTAATAGGACGGATAAACGGAACTAGGTTTTTAAATGTTAAAGCTTTATGCCACCACGTAGGTATTTGAATCTACTAAGGTCCATATTCACCGAAAAGATAACAGGCTGTTAATCTAAACAAGCTGTCGCTGTGACATGTTCCCATATAAAAATGTGTTTTAAACAGCTGTTTTAGATAATCAGAGCGTCATCTTTTTTCGAATATGGACCTAAGAATTGCTGCCACTGTGGTATCTTTTTAAGGGTTCCGTACCCAAAGGTAACCAACGGGACCTTATTACTAAGCCTCCACTGTCCGTCCGTCTGTCACCGGACTGTATCTCATGATCCGTGATATGCAGACAGTTGAAAATTTTCACAGAACGTATATTTCTGTTGTTACTGTAACAACAAATACTAAACACAGAAATTTAAGGGGAGCTCCTACAAAAAACGTGAAGTTTTTGCCGTTTTGTCTAATGATCGTACGGAACCCTTCGTGCGCAAGTCCGACTCGCACTTGGCCGGTTTCATTTATTTTAAATATAAGATTTTGTGCAAAAAATATTATTCAAGTAAATTTTATCCTTCGCCAATGATTTATATGGACTTTGAAGAACATAGGCGTAAAACTCTTTAAATGATTCATGCACCAATCACTTGAGCCATGAACTCTTCCAAAACTCACAGTTTTCATAAAGTTCATGGGTCGGCTTTTTATGTAAATTTTAAGGCGCTTAGACGAGCTAAATTAGCAACTCTATTTGTGGTGGTTCAAACTTCGCTTGAAATGCTGTTAGAATAAAGTTCTAATCAGCTTGCACTACAAAGTGGTTTAAACTTGCTTGCACTACAAATAGCGCGAAATTAGTGGTTTCGATCGATTTACAAAAAAACTATTGATTGGATTAAAAAACTAAAACAGTATCATGCTAATATATTGCTTGTAGAATTATTTATCGCATGCCTATTAGTATGTTTTTATTGTTTGAAATATATTATTAGAGATATTTCTCTTCGTGATTTATTTTTATCGAGCCAAATTAACTGTATTATGTTTTCAAAACAGTATCATGCTAGCATATATCCTGAAGAATGTCATATATTTTTCTGGTCTTATTTATAGCAGTGAATCATATACTTTCAGTAATTATAAAACTCGCGTTTAGCTCATGTAATCACCTTAATGGAAGTGCTTCGGAAAGCACGTCAAGCCATTGGTCCTTGCTCTCTATTTTCTCAAATCTAAAATCGTTGATATTCGTTACGAGTAGTTGAAACCCGAAAGTCAGTCGACATTGGCTCCATAAAGCCATATTTCGCTTCAAATAAACAATGTTTTTCTTAACAATTATAAAGATAAATAAATAGACACAGAAACATACTGACACAGATTCCGTTCTCAAATTCTCCTGCAAGCGCACCTACGAGTTTCCACGAGGAGCTAAATTAGAAACTTTATTTGTGGTGGTTTAAACTTCGTTTGAAATACTATTAAAATAAAGTTCTAATCAGCTTGCACCACAAGCGGTTGTTACGTCAGTCACTGCGGGCTGTAAGGTGCGAAATGAGTGGTTTCGGTCGAATTCCAAAAATAACTATTGATTGGACCAAAAAACTTAACACTACGATGCTAATATGTTACTTGTATAATTACTTACCAAAATAACAAGAAAGATCACACGTATTTTAATATAGTTTTTACTCGTTAAAAGATTTTTTAGAGACAATTTCGTGATTTTTTCATCGAGTAAAATTAATTGTATTGTTTTCAAAACACTATCATACTAGCATATATCCTCAAGAATATCAAATATTTCTCTGGTTTTGTTTATTCCAGTGAATCATATACTATCAGGCATTATAGTATCCTGTAGTCGTATTAAATCGGACAAATAGCGCCGCAGAGGGAACGTCTAGTTTACTTCTAATAGATTAAATAAGAACAAATTGTATAAGAGGAAACAACAGATTGAATTAGTAGTAGCAGCTACACCCGTTTTCACTAACCCTAGTGGGGGGTGCGAAGGTCGGCCAGCAGAGGGGTTACATAATAACTAAGTACTTACCCAAGTCTAGGAAAACAATGATTTTCTGTCTTATTTGTTGTTATTTTAGCAATCTCTTCATAATATTATGTAAGATAATCGAAATAGAGACGAAATATTCCACGCAAAATAAATTACAACAGAGATGTAATTAAAGTTTTTTTTTTTTTGTTATAATACAAAGGAAACATTGTTCAATGCCTGCTTTTGTTTTTATTCAGACCTCAGGCAATGTTATCATTATGTTTAGAATAACAAGGGAATAAACCAATATCTACCTATTATTATGTACCGACTGTTATAAAAAATCTTGATCATTCTATAAGGACTTTTGCAAACTGAGACAGATACAAGCGGGACGCTAGATGCGATGGTTCGCGACTTTGTTTTAATGATTATGAAGTCACAAGTCTGACAAATTAAGGAAACTGGCGAATACGATAGGCGACAAAAAACATCTAATTTGTCCGTCAGATAGTATTATATAATTCTAGTATTTATGAGTTGGATTCTTATATTGTATACAGGGTTATTTGTAAAACACCAACAACCTCGCAGGAGTAGATTACTAACATCATAAACAACAACATGTTCTACGACTTTTGGGAAAACAGGCAAAAAAAATCGACTTCTCATGCAAAACTCCATCAGCTGTTCGGACATATTTTATGTATGGAGAGTTGATTTTTTTTTGTCTGTTTTCGGAAAAGTCGTAGAACAAATGTTGTTGTTTAAGATGTCAGTAATCTATTCCTGCGAGGTTGTTGGTGTTTTACAAATAACCCTGTATATTTAATATGTTTCATGCTGTATGTATTCCATTTTCTCTACTTCTTTTACACACTAAATGTCTACATCTCTTTTTAGTATCTCGTTTCGCAGGTATGCTGGAAGAGATTTCTTTAGAAATAAGCATCACCTTTGCACTATTTTCTGTTACTTTCTTCTTCTCTATATTTTAGGTTTACACAAATTGTTAAATAAATAGATTTCTAAAAAATATTCGGCACGTATTTCTTATTTGTTCACGTAAACAAAATATGAAGATGATACAGTGGCTGCGATAACTCGTGTAACGTCACAAGCCCAAAAAATAAATGCAATGGCAATGACAAAGGTAAAATGCATCAAAGACCAGTGGGTCTTTGATGCATTTTACCTTTGTCATTTTTTATTAATTTGATAAAAATCACGTATCTATACAACATTTTGACTTTTTTTTTTAATTTGTCTCTTTGATCGGCGCAACAATGTTTTTAAGGGTTCCGTATCTCAAAAGTAAAAAAGGAACCACTAAATCACTTTGGGGGCGTCCATAAATTACGTGAGGCTTTTCTTTAAATTTTCTGTCCCTCCCTCCCCCCCTGGTGAGATGTCGTGAGATTTTATTCAACCCCCTCCCCCATCCCCCAATCTCACGCGAGATTTTTCAAAATGTGATTTCTTCGTCTTAAAGATGTATCTTTTGACGTGTGCGTTATAAAAATCTTGGTAACTCGTTTTAAATTAGTAAATATGGTGGTTTGACAGTCAGTAGATGTATATCGTCGAAGTATGAATGAAATTATTTTGTCTCGAACGAATTAGTGAATGATCTTAATCGTATTACGATATACGCTTAAGATTAAATCTTAGGCATGTACAATCTAATAGACCAAAATAGTTCAATATTTTTTTGTTTCAATCAGAAAAAAAATTGCGTGATATTTGCCGAGACCCCCCCTCTCTCCAACGTAAGATTACATGAGATTTGACTCGACCCCCTCCCCCCCTTAAACATCTCACGTAATTTATGGACGCCCCCTTTCTTGTCCATCTGTCAATCCACCTGTTATCACCGATTTTTTTTAAATGTCAACTGTCTCTCCCTCTCATCTACCATACCAGTTACTATTTTTTTGGCGCAAGCGAAATTCGTTTTTCGTCTCACATGTGCCGCCTTAATTCGATTTGTTCTTCTAATGTTTCAAGAGTATCAAGAACTTTATTCTCCTTAGGTCCGCTAGGCTCGTAAGCACTCCCTGAGGATATTATTAAAGCTACAGGATATAATTACTATGCTAATTCTGTATGCTATAACTTTCGCAGCTTAGTGCAAACGTGTTTGTGTTCAAGAACAGGAGCAACTTTATTCTCGCAAGTATATTAGAAATCTGAGGTTGAACACATTTACTAAGAGGCCTGCGGAGCATGCGAATTTTATACAAACGTAATACCAAAATAATTTCTAAATCAAACATATTCTGAAGGTGGGTGTGTATTTATTTGGATTGAATTACAGGATGTCTATGTTCCCAAGTCGATGACAAAAACATTAAAAATCAATAAAACAAAGGTCACCGACTTCAGAAGCTAAAGTTATTTATTCGTTTTTTTTTTTATCGGTTTTTTTTTTGCAAAGAAGTTTTTCTATGAATCAAGTGACAGGTGGCTGACGCGGATAGAATATTTCAAGCTTACTTTGTTTATAGAAACATCGATAGCTACGAGACGTAGGCATATTAACTAACAGTAAAACGTAAGTAAGTAATTAATAGAAAATGGGTTCTAGTAAGTTTTCTGAAATTGGCTGAAAGATGATCTATTGCAAAAGTATCTGATGAGGTTAAATTAAACAAAGCGTAGAGTGAAAAGTTGAACGAATGTTACATTTTTCGTAACTCATTTTTCAAAACTTCTGTAAAAAATCCCATAGGTACGCTTTTTTTATAAATTCCACCAAAACAATTCACATTCTCTAAAAGTCGATATAACGTGAAAAGCACCCAATAAAAAAAATAAAAATATAACCAAAAAATGTGATTAAATGCGAGACCCCGTTCCAACGACTGAAAATTGTTTGTGTTCCGAATCCTGTATTTCTCTGCCAAACCTTTCCGAAGTGCGAGTTATGTCGGTGATGAAAGTGTATGGTTTCAAACCATGTGTTATTTTGCTTTCAAAGCAATTTAACGGTAGCTTAATTATTTTGATTTAACCTACAATATTTTTAACTTAAGTATTCTATAATAAAAATATGTGCAGATTAAAAATTATGAAGGGTTAGGTACCGAAATAGGGCCTTTGAAATTAAAAAACCGCCCAAGTATACGGAGTATAAGGGTGCTTACATAAAGAAACAGGTTTTCGGTACAGACAAATCTGTACGGGTCGGTACCGACCGGCGCGGCGCAGGTATTATATTTCAATATAAAGGGTGTAAAATACCTTAACGAATCCGAAAACCACTTATTCTCCTCGTCATTGCGATCATTTTCTTGTTCTACACCTGGGAACCTTCTAGTTACGGAAAGTTACAACTTTTTGACAAGTTTTTTTTTAATTACATGTTTTTTATGAAAGATTTTGACTTTTAACACCTCCACGACCCCCGTACTATTCCATCCATTCATCAGCACAATGTTTTAAGTTTATTACATTGAGTTCTACCACAAAACGTGATTTATAACCTCAAAAAAAAAAGTTGTTTCCCAGCAAAAATTTTTGCGTAAAGTTACTTAGTTTGATGTACAGAATGCTTGGTTAACGGCTTTGTGATGAGGTGGTTTACAACCTGTATTCTATTCACTCACTTATAAAGAAACAGGTTGTAACTTGTCGGTGCCGACTACCTGGACCGAGTCATACGGGTTTAAGCATTTACTGGTGTCACTTAAGACAGATTCACCTGTTTTTTTATGCGAGTCACCACTGTACCGATCGGTACCGACCCATACAGAATTGTCTGTACCGGAAACCTGTTTCTTTATGTAAGCATCCTAACTCGCGCATGCAGGGTCCCGGTTCATCGTAGTTGAGGAGCCTCCTTAAAGCGACTAGAGGAGCTAAACGCGAATTTTATAATGCCTGAAAGTATATGTTTCACTGCAATAAACACAACCAGAAACATATATGTATATGATTTTCTTCAGTTGATAGTGTTATGTAAAACACTATCATATTAGCATATATCATGCTAGTAGTAGTCTCAAAACGGTGAAGGAAAACATCGTGAGGAAACCGGCATGTCCTAGAACCAAAAATTCGAAGACATGTGACATCTACCTATCCGCACTGGGGCCGCGTGGTAGATTATAGCCCATTCCCTCTCATTGAGAGGAGGCCGTGTCCCAGCAGTGGGAACATTATAGGCTGATGATGATGATGATGCTAGTATGATAGTGTTGAAAACATAATACAATTAATTTTACTCGCTAAAAAACACGAATATCTCCAAAAAATGAGACGCGGCAGGCAGATGTCGGCTTTACTACTTACGACTTATGGGTTATAACAGTACATAACATGTATATTGACGTCAGATCCAAGGATACACGGGTTCCAAGTCTTCTATTCAAAAACCCACGCATGAATCTCCACAGAACAATAACCTGCTCTTTTAAAATATTTTTGCAATGCACAAAAGAAAATACAATGCTTCACTCATATTCTATTGTCTTTTATTCATATCTTATTAAAGTATGGTTCAAGATTCTATATTTAGATTCTTTTGTAAAAACGTTAGACTTTACCGCAGTAGGTACAAGCGCTCTGCAAGGCTAAGTTACTATGTTAAATGCTAGTCTACAGTTAATGCAGAGCGTAATAATCTTTAATTGTTTGAAATAAACCTTTTTCATATGCAAATCGTTGTAGAGCAATTTACGGACGTAGGATCGCAACGGGTAAATTCTTTTAATTCTATAGATTTTGTTGCAATTTAAATCGCTACTCAATATAACTGGAAGTGCGTCATGAACTCATTCATGACTCTCTCCACTTGGAGAAGGAGATTTTGAACATAAAGTTACACCTCATACGACACAAATTAAATTAGCTGGCGAAACTGCACACTAGATGGGCCAATATTTTAAGACAATTCACGAAAAACACGCTTCCAAGAGACGTAATTTTTTCGTACCCATTGAGATGGATCAAATGTATGGGTTTTCCGAAGCAAACTCTTTCATTTGATACCCATACCATGGGGATAGGGAATATACATTCTTTGTTTAATTTCGATACCGAATATAAAATTCTATAAAAATAATTTTAAAAATATGAACACACGACTAAAGTCGATCAAACAACACAAAAGTTATTACCAATAAAACGTTTTTTTCTATCTCTTTCTGTATAAACGGAATGTAATATGAATTTTATACGTCGTTATGTCAAATGACGCCATGAAAGGTATCTGATCTCTCTGTCAGATCAGCAGTTTGAAATGCTTATAACGTTATATACATGTTTTACACATATTTAAAAAAATAATATCACTTTGCTATTGGCCTAACAAAGCAAACCTGGCCAAAAAATCGAATAGGTCAAAACTTAGGCTAAGTTCGTCAATAGGAGGTTTTTCTAAAATCAGTTTTTTGGCCATAACTTTTTTCCTATGGAAAACTTTTATACCGTTTTTCATTTTTATCATTCTGAGTAAGAGTACGGACAAATTTAAATGATAACTTTTTTGATGCAACCCCTAAATTTGGAAGGGAGTTGAAATTTCCAAATTTTTTGCGAAATAAAATCATATCTCCGAAACAGTAAACATTTTGAGCGTTGCAAATATTTTTATTTGAAAGCAAAATGTTTACTTACTCTACAATTGTTACCATTGAAGTTTAGCGATAAAACTTATAGTTTTCGAAATAAAAAAATATAACTAAAAAACTCAGGGCGTTTCCATGCTAAACTCTTATGAGAGGATTTCAAAAGGGGAAACTTTCCATTACAGGACAACGATTCTGAAATATTTTTTTTTTGTAGATTGTACACATAACTACAACTCTTTATACAAATTTTCAATACTCGGACGCTCCAGCACCTTCTCCGAAATCTACCTCCTCCTGCGGCTTGTCGGAGGGATTTTTTCCCAACCATATAATTTATTGAATTTTTAGTGTTAGGCACCAAATCGAAGACGGTTATTAAAAGGTGTAATTGAGTATTATAATTGAATCACAATAAAAATAGCAAAAAGGACCCGCAAGCCCACTTCGCTTTTCTCGGTCTCGCAGGTTTGCTCCACTCAGGACCTACCTACCAACGGGAAAGTTATCGTGACCTTATCTTTACGCTACCCTACCAACAACCTACACACAACTACCGCTACGTTATCAACAACAAAAAACCCCTAGCTAAGAGCTTGCCAGATCTATTCCCAACAATAATATAATTAAAAGATGAATTAGGTACCCTGCATAACCCTAATTTAATTACAAAACATTTTGCAAAAAAAGTTGAGCATGACGAAAAAAATGTCTCCACGTATTTTATTTTATGATCATTAATTACTAATTTTTTGTATCGAAACCTTTGAAAACCGTTTACAGACTGATGTAGTCCAGCCTTTGTAAATCCTGCAGATTGAAATCTTTGGATGCTGAGCTTCTAAGACCCTTTGCAGATAATCCGTCTTTACAAGCCAAAAAGATGTTCTCAGTCAGACCTCCGCTCGAATTCTGATGTTAATATCACATATTTTATTCAACAGACCAAAACCGCTCTGATATTTGATGATATTTTAGACGGGGCCGGCTCAACTTCATACATTGTTTTTAACCGGGAGAAGGTTTTGTATACGCTCTTAATAATACAATTTATGTAGATTGTGAAAGTTGACCGTGCTCCGGGCCTAGCCATCACTAAACTGGGCACGGCCTCTAGTTGAACCGGGGCTGTTGAACCAGGGCTAAGGCCCGGTAGCGGAGAAGAGCGAAGAAGAGAGGAGATGTGCAAGATTCGCCCAATCACAGGAGACGCGAGAGACAGTGTTCTGTCCTTTCCGTCTGTATATTATAGCATTTAACGCAGAGATAGTTACGAACTCTATCAATGGATGGAAAGTATAACCATACTGTGAATATGTAAGTGTTGTACTAAAATAAAGATATAAAAATAGCGGTAAAAAGAAGGCAGAAAAAAAGGAGAGGCGATCTTTGCGGACTACCAATAGAAATGAAAACTAAGTATTCTATATCTGTTATGGGTTGTGGCCCGCGCACGCCTAAGTGGTGCTACGCCGTAGCGGATCGACTACGAGTGCTACGAAGGGTGAGGTGACGATCACGCGAGTTCAATGATATCTGTTAACCCAAAATGTCCTCAAAGCGCTTAATTTTTTTTCATTTCAAAAACCCAATCCATGTTTTCATACCTTGAACCGTAAATATTTTTGTTTAATATCCAAAAAAGCACTTTAATTAAGCTCAATTCAATAAAAAAACATTTGTAGTACCAAAACGTTTTTTTATTTTTGTTAGAAACGTTATTATTAATAAACTGAAAACAAAGTGAATAAACAAAGTACTTAGTGCAGTCAAACCGTGTAAATAGCTGTACAATAATCCTGGCGTACATGCAACCTAAAGAATATCGAAATTGGTATGTTTACTTTCTATTATCACAATCTTTTGTGTAACAAGTTATAAACCACTAAAGCAACTATATTGTAGTGTATTGCCGCTGGCGACGTACTTTTCAAATCAGGCAACTGACTGGCTTGCAGTTACGAATGTGTACTATTTGGAACTTGGTTTTGCATACATATTAAAATCTGTCCGTCGACGTATGTGTCTATAACCAATCGTTTGCGGACGATTAAGGCGTCACAAAATAAAACAAATGATAAAATGAAACAGTGATGCCTACCCCGTCACTGTTCCTACCTGTCATCGAAAAGCAAAAGATCACAATTCACAACTTCAAATAAGATATTTATTTTATTTTTTTCCTTTAGGTTTTTTTTACAAACTTGATGAGATCGATGTTTTCTCTCTAACTAGTTTTACAAAAAACACTGAAAAATACTCACTATCTCAAATATTTTATATCTACACAGTACTATCTGCAATATAAACCTGGGATGGTAGCAATAGATTTACCATTTTATGCGAAAATTTAGGATTTCTATTTCTCAAATATATACAAACTAGCGGACGTCACCCGGTTTCACCCGCTTAGTTCCCGTTCCCGTGGGAGTCGGGAGATAAAATATAGCATATATTACTTGCTGATAATGTAGCTATTCACTGCTGAAAGAATTTTTGAAATCGTTACAGTCGTTTTTGAGTTTAATCATTACAAACATACACACAAAAATATTTTTTTCCTCTTTATAAGTAACTAATGTAAACCTTTATTACATGAATAAATAACTATTTACAATCTCTACCACTAAAATAGAAACAAAAATATGTACAAGTATCAAAAAGGGTTACAGGGCATCGAAAAATTCGTCCACATCGCTGCCAACAGGAAAAGTGCCCAGAAGGCTGGCAGCATTGCAACGTTGGATGGCAATACTGATTCTTTGGTCAAAAAATAGGCCCGCCCTCTGGTCACGTGAAGAGTCGACCAACCGCTTGGGGATTTCCCGAAATACTAAGTGGACACTCGGACCCCATGGCCCTAGTGTTTCAACCCCAAACGGCTCAGACACATAATTACCAATTAAATTATTGTATTTTCGCCGTTTGAGGTTTTCAGCACCTGCAGCAGCCGCCCCAGCGTAGCACACCGTGCTAGGAAGATGGGATGGCGCAAGGGTGTCGACGCAAGTTGCGTCCCACACCAAAGGCCTACCCAATTTCCATGGCATTATGGTCATACCATCTGGTCTCTTTATAATAATTTAGTGTAGACAAGCAGAATTTTAGTGGTTCTATGTATATAAATTATATTATTAGTCCACACGCTTCGCTTCCGCTGCAGCAAACATCTTCACAGATTCTTTTCAAATAACCACGTGATTCTATTCACATCACTCCTGAATTTATTATTCGTAGTTACGTCACACAATTCGGAAGGAACTTATTTCCTCAGCATCAATACTACGACACGCCTTTGAGAAATATATTGCGATCTTCACGCTCAGGCAATCCTCTAGCGACCAGTTCACCGTGTCATCAATTTTCGGGTGCATCCAATATCACGGTCAATTCGAATCTATATAGAGAACTCATTTGGCCCATTTTGGTTAACGACTGAAACGGACAACGTTAATGATTGTGCACCAGTTTGAGTGCTGAGTTCAAAAATAGATTCCTATCAGAGTATAGATAAAAAAAAACATGCGCGGCAATCATTGGGGACTATCGATAGAAATATAAACTAAGTGATCTATCTAGGTTGACTTTAACAGATCGGTTTTAGCGATAAGACCGCCCCTTGTAAAATGTATAACAATTTTGTACGTTTAATTTTTATGGCGTACTTAATAAACACTATTCTATTTCATTCTATTCTATTCTATTTTAGGTGCTACGGGTTGTGCCCGTGCACACCTAAGTGGTGCTACGCCGTAGCGGATCGGTTACGAGTGCTACGAAGCATTAGGTTCTTTGACTTTCGTTCCCCCAAAAAGTGATTCATACAAACCTTAAGCCTCGTATGACAGTACCGCCAATCATAGATTAAAAAGAATTCTATGATTGTAAGTTTTACCAGACCGGCTGCACAATTTTTTATTTATTTTACGATGATTGGTAACAAAACGGTGATGATTGGTCACAAAGCGCCATCTCCTTGAAAGAAAACTTCGATGAGATCATAGGACATCCACCGATACCACACACACGTGCCGGATGATAGCCAGTCCAGGTCACAGAAGCCTAGTCTGTGACCCAGCTGGTAGGGTTAATATGGACTGAAAATGTAACTAATTTAAGAAACTATTTGGTTAATAAGAGCCCACTTCGGAAAAATATCACATATGGCTTTTACGTTTTCTATTATACTCGTGACAAACAAAAGTTTAACCAACTTGTAGTAAAATGTGATCTTTAAACTAAACTCAGTAAATTCACGATGGTGCAACTTCGGATTAAAATATGATTAATTATGCGCCGCCGCGCCGCGCCGTTCCGAGACGATCCTTCTCCGTCTCTAGCGCCTAATATCTGCATCCTAATGTACAGCAAATATCTACACAATATAATGAAACTGGAGAATTTCGACATAATAACATCTTATCTGGTTGCGGCGGCATTGTTAGGGATTTGAAAGATGTTTCCGAGTATACAGAATGTAAACGAAGCATTTTGTACATCAAACTAAGTAACTTTACGCAAAATAACGTAAAATAGTGCTGGGACACAACCTTTTTCTTGGGGTAAAAAAGCAAAAGAACTCAATGTAACGCACTCAAAATATTGTGCTTATGGATGGGTTGAATAGTACGGAGGTCGAGGAGGTGTTTAAAGTAAAAATCTGACAGTTTAAACAAGTAAATCTATACTAATATTATAAAGCAGAAGAGTTTGTTTGTTTGTTTGTTTGGTTGAACGCGCTAATCTCAGGATCTACTGGTTCGAATTGAAAAAATCTTTTTGTGTTGGATAGTCCATTTATCGAGCTATATAACATCACGCTACAACCATTAGGAGCGGAGCAGGAATGAAAAATGTTGCAACTCCGGGGATTTCCTTTTGTTTTATGTGACGCAGACAAAGTTGCGTGGGGCAGCTAGTGATTAAATAAAGTTGTATTTTTGAGTTGTATGGTGAAGAACAAAAATATGTATGATCGCAATGACAAGGAGAACAAGTTCTTTTCGGCTTCTTTAAGAGGTTTTAAACACCCTTTAATAACTCAAGCTTTATAAAATACTAGTTTATCATCTAGAAACCTATGGATCTTGTTTATTTCATAAACGATATAATCATACGCGAATCAGACAATAGGAAGACCTTTTTTTGTGTTCAGATAGCTTTTTATGGAAAATTAAAATTGATAGTGAACCTCCTAAGCATGTGATCCACTATTGACTTCATTATCATGTCAGCCTGAAATCACCCACGCACTGTTGGGTATACGCGTCATCTTTTTCAAACACACTTCCCGGTTCTGTGTTTTAACAAGAATTTGACGATATCGCCGACGCGAACAAGTTTTAGGACGGCGGGTCCGGGTTTCTTTGGCCCAACCTTGGCCACTATTGACTTAGGTTGGTTATAATTGACGATCGCGACGCGGTCAGCAACAATAGACTTCTTATCATAATTAAATAACAAAACGTTTATTTCGTGTGGAAACGGACTATTATAAGAAATTCTGTAAAATAAGTTTGTTTAAATATATTTCGGATCAAAGGAGATAGTTTTTTTTGGGCCCACCTGGTCGTTGCATTTATTATTCATAATAACACCAAAAAAAAGTAACCATTTTACTATGGTTTTAAAGGAAATATTACATAGAAATGAAAACGGAATCTTAAAATCATATTAAATAAGCTATGTTATGATATTTTTTTGCGAGTCAAATCATTCCTGTTGTGGTCAATGTCATTTGACAGCAAATACTTACGTGAATAGGGGCGTTTTTCTGTTTACTAAAAAAAGTACGGTACCTATCCGTTGGAAATCATATGTGCTAATTATAATTATTATAGAATCACAAAGAATATAAAAATAAATATTATTAAACTATGAGCATTTTTAATGCCATTTTTATAGGTTTACACTAAAATCTCATAGGTGGTTTAAACAATCAACGTGGCATGAAACGTTATAAACCCACTTTTTTTGTGATTGACAGACAACTTCATTATTTTGACATTTACTTTTTCTGTTTATTTTGGTTTTCGTAAGTGTTTTTGCAGATTTTTCGCATTTATTCCGGTTAGACAATGCTAAACTAATTAAACCACTGGAATCTAGAGGTTATAAGGAAGAAATCAATGTAAGTTTCATTATTATTATGCTAGAATTTATGTGGGAAACTAATCGTCGAACAAAAAAAATTGTCTCCTTTGGTGATGCGTAACTTGTTCAACTATTAATACCAATAATACTACATATCAATAAGTGAAACAAAGTACGTACCATACTGTATGGAATTTGGCGTGTACGTGCATCATTTTCATATGCCTATCCTTTCCCAACTATGTTGGATATTGCTGCTATCCGGATGCAGCTGAGTTCCATGCTCGCATGATCGTAATTGTATAACAATGGAAATTCCTTACATTTAGCGGGTTCGCGATTAGTAACCTGGTATTTTATCTGTAACTAGCTTCTGCCAGTGGCTTCGCCCGCGTGAAGTTTCAAAATTGTCCCATGGGATCTTACTACCGGGATAAAAAGTATCCTATGTGTTAATCCAGGTTGTAACCCATCTATGTGCAAAATTTCATCCAAATCCGTTCAGTAGTTTTTGCGTGAAAGAGTAACAAACATACATCCATCCTCACAAACTTTCGCATTTATAATATTAGTATGATTAGGTATTCCATTAGGAATAAATTCCTGTGCATCGAGGCTGGGCCTAAATGCCACTAGTTAACAAACATTTTAGTAATTCCTCGATGGTTGACTGGTTGGATGGTTGGTTTGTTTGTTGTGCCTTTAGTTTGTTAAAATACCGTGTTTACTGTTTAAAAAAACATTGTTACACTAATTTAGTCGCTCCTGTGGTCCACGAATCATATATCTATCTTGAACGCTTATTTTTTATTATTCTCTTTGGTCCCACAAGTTAATACATAACAGGCATTTGGGTAGTATGTTACAACTAAAAGAGGAATAAATAAAAACTTTTTAGCAAAGAAATAAAAGACTTCTATTGCTAACGACTTTGAAACAAATTGGGGCATGACCACGTCAGTCGGGTCAGCTAGTTTTTCGATAAAAGTCACTCAACGACGCGGCGATAGCTGCGACCCTGCATGAACTCTATGTTTATCTATCAAATATTGAGAAGAAATAACGTAGAAAGAGTTTCTATCTCAATTCTATCTCCATATTATATCTATTTCCGAAGAAAGTGGTGTTAACTTGCTACGAATTGATTAGTAGCAATAAATACACAACGACAACCGAATAAAGAACATAAAAACTAATACAAGATGTAAACGAATCCTTCACGAAGCTGTTACCCTACGTAAAAATAATTACTGGGAAACGATATTCTTTTTGACGTGACAACGTCTTATAAATTGGTTTGCCGGGTGACACTTCAAGAAGCTGCGTTACGCTCCGCTCACGTTATGCGCTCACAATGAGAGCGAGTGAGAGGCACGCGTCCGAGAGAGAGAGTGAGAGAGATAGGCATACACACCGGTTCATTTCATCCTTCTTCCTACTATACGAATGAATATTCACATTAAAATTATTTTACCACTCAAAGTCGTTGTCACGTAAAACTTTCGCCCGTATACCGACTTTACAGGCAACCAATTTTTTTTTTGTGGTTAACAATCAAGGTTTTAAACTCAGTGTAACGCACTCAAAACATTGTGCTGGCGGATGCATTGAATTGTAAAGGGATCACGGAAGTATTTAAAGTAAAGTCAGAACCTTATAAAAATAATTTAAAAAAAAACTACCTAGTAAAAAACTAGAACTTTGATCTTCAATATCTCTCTCTGTAACTTGAAGGTTCCCAGGTATGGTTTAGTACAAAAAACTTATCACAATGACGGGGAAAATAAGTGTTTTTCAGTTTTGTTAAGGGTTTTTTACACCCATTATTTACGTAATGTGATCTACATTGCAGAATAATAGTAACGCTAAACTTCAAAAGGATTCTTACAACTAAACATCGGTAGAATATCTACCCGTAGGAATATCTACTTAAATAACCCAAATATTTTCTTATTGAGGTCGTACTTCTGCAGAATATTAATGTCATCTTGGTTTCGGAACAAATAATATTATTATCTAGCACAAATCAAAATCAGAAATGGGTTAAAGAGAGTATAAGAGAAACTAAATGCCCGTTTTCACGAATATAAATAAACGTCTAAATAAAACGGTCCGTTGGTCAGTAGGAATATTGGTAATCAAGCAAGTATTTATAATATTCAATAGTGTAATTTATTAGAGAAAATCTTTGATAGGTAAACGTCACAAGACAATTGCTTCGAGAATCATCTAATGGCATCAAACATATAAAAACTTAACCTTATGGTTGCGTTCCATTTCTATCAATTTTTAATGCTCGGTTCATGAACTCTGACAGCTGAAATTCAATAATACAGAATAATACTCAGGCATTCATTTGTCGCTATGCAATAGCGTAGCGATGGTGAAACCGATTGTGAGTTTAGTTTATTAGCCCTATTGAAAATTCGACTCTATGACGAAGAATTCTGAGTTCAGCTCGCCGTTGTACACAAGCTTTATTTTTTTATTTTATGTATATTTTTGTGTGTGCAATAAAGAATAAGAATAAGATTATACCTATTTTATGGTATTTAATTTTTTTTAAACACAGGAATTTGTGTTTCATACGGTATTGGTCTAGTAATAAATACAGAACACAATTCAGTCATTCCGACTTTATTGGCTGAAACCACCATCATTAATTGTTTTACAAATTAATGTATAATTATCAACCTACGTGTTCCTAATTATGTTATTATTCGTACTTAGCGTTGAGGATTATCGATACTGAATTGAGGATTATCTCTAATCATCGCGGTATTCAGTATATAATTATGTGAGTAAATATTTCGGTAATATTAATTACATGTTGTAAATTACAGATTTAGCCACAGGCATTATATTTGTGAATGAATGTAGTTGCCCATTCCAAAATGGTAGATCACATGGAGAAGAATGGACAAAAAACTCCATTGACACTCTTTTCAAATCAAATTAGATATAAAATAGTCCTGGGTATAATATTGTTGCTTTTACATGTCACTAATTTTGTGGCAGTTTAATAAAATACCTCAATCATTATTGCGTTTTTAGAACAGTCCTTGAAACTAACACGTAACAATTCACCCGCAGTAGCAGAAGAAAACCTCATCTCACTGAAGAATAATTACAGTACTTCCTTAATGTACAGTCAGCAAAACACTTAGGTTTACAGGCTAGCAATCTTCTTACTACTATGATAAATGGAAAAGGATTATAATAAATCTGTTTGCAATTTCATTCAAATCCTTTCAGTAGTTTCTGCGTGGAAAAATAACAAAAATTCGGTCTTTACAGACTTTTACACTTATAATAGTCGCAACAAGATTACTAGCCTGCATACCTAAGTGTTTTGCTGACTGTACCTACGAGTAAGCAATTACTTACTTGAGAACTTCCTCATCTACACTCAGCAAAGCTAACTCATTGCGAGATGAAAACTAAGTTTTTTAAGCGCTATTCACTTAATCCATTTTGTATGTTTTCAAGCTTATTGCTCAGAATTATTTAAAGAAAGAGCAATAATTGCTTTCACGCATAAAGTTATCCACAAGAACGCGTTTATTGTTCATAAAAAACCCGCTGTCACATTTCTTCAATTAAATTAATTAATTTCGCTGGACATTACACACTCCGCTATCAAGTGCCACACTAAGCAACGAAGCTTGTGTCGTGAACACCATATAGTTGGTACATAGATACTTTTTCTTGTTATAAATACGTACTTAAATCAATAAAAATAAAAAAGCATTTTATTTCTTACAGAATAAAGGTTTACAAAGTATTTTGTTGGTAACGTACTTAAAGTGTAAGAAATTCTTTTCCAATGTGTTAGTTTGCTGTTGATGAGTTAATAACTAGGTTTAATTTTCAAGTTTTATTTAAAGCGTAATTATTTCGCAAGAACCCCTCGACAGGTAAAGGCCTCCTCCAAACTGTTCCAGTCTTCTTTGGATTTTGCTATTTGCACCCAGTTTGGACCCCCTGTTTGCTTTATTTCATCTTCCCATCCATTGCGGGGTCCCCCTTTTTTCTTTTCCTTTCCATGGCGTCACACTTTTTGTCCACCTCTGGTGTTGAAGACGTGCTACGTGCGCATAAATACATACTTATTATACACATAAACATTCCCTAATTCATAACCTGCAATTTTATAAAATACTAGCTGACCCGCGCAACTTCGTCTGCATCACGTCATAGGGAGAGAGTGTGAGTCAACCTTCAAAGATAGACAATCGCGCTAAAGTCCATGTGCGCAAATGTCTTGATACTCCAAAAACCTTATATAGAAGTCTCCATCTTCTGGATATCAAAATACATGCCATATTCGTAATCAGCACCCTTTATAAACTCGGAATCGACGCCCATATTGATGTTTAGACATTTCAACCCCATCGCACCCCGACAAGGGATGGTGGTATTGCAAGTCCGCCACATAAAATCTTTAAATCATTGTATTTGTAATACACCTAACTCGATACACCAATCAAACAATATCCATGTTGATTATCAGACTTTGTTACCCCTTTAGGGGTTGAATTTTGGAAAACCTGAAATACAAATGTTAACTCATTACATGGTGAATTTTGAAAAAACCTTTCTTAGTGCACCCCTAGATCACATAAGGAACCTGTTGGCCAAATTTGGAATCTGTAGACCCAGTGGTTTGGGCTGTGCGTTAATATATCACCCAGTCAGTCAATTTACCTTTTTACACAGACATTAGACATTTTACATATAAAGATAACATAAGAAGATAAATAAATATATATAGAAGATAGATTAAGGACGATGCAAACGAAAGAACAGAAAGAAGAAAAGAGAATTGCCAAGGAGGTATCGTGTTTGGCAGTAACTGATTTGCGGAGATCAGAAAGGCATGCGTTTAATGTAAAATATAGATGTTCTTGTTAAGCTGCTTCCTATTAAACCAAAAATAGCCAAGGTGCGCTATTAACGAATTGTCAAAATTGTTTCAATGATATTTCTACAAAGGTTCAATACTTTAGGAACTATTTCCAATCTGAAATAGAGACATCTCTAAATATTAAATAAGACATTACAACTTGATAAAATTATCAACAAACGAAGTAACTACAACTTGAACGATCAATAACGTTAATTAAAAATCGATTACACTACGACATCGAAGGATAGGTTTAGTTGTGTACAAACGCCAGCACATAAAACAACTACAATTTCTACTTCAATAGATTTTCAACTTTATCGCTAAAACATTAGATTCAAGGTTGATTGACAAAATTGGACAGTTTTTTGGTAATGTGAATAATAATGAACCTGCTCGAAGTGTGATCAAATTTATGAATGGGTTACCAATCCAAAGTGTGAAGAGTAATTCAACCAATGGTTTTAGAGAATGAAAACCAAACGGATTCAATATTACAACTGCGTTATAAACGTCACTTGTTTCGCGTTTAAACATCTAGTATTAGCTTGCTTTATCCAGCCTTGAGCACAGTGACACACTTTGCACACCTGCATCAAAAAGTAGGCTAACATTTTAGGACACGCAGACAAAAAGTTGTCTGCGTGTCCTAAAATGTTAGCCTACTTCATAAAAAACAAAAAAATGCCTCAGTATTTATCACCGTTTCGTTAAATATGCCTCAGTATTTATCACCGTTGATTAAAGAATCAACGGTGATAAATACTGAGGCATATTTAATAGGATCGACCGTTTAGGCTGGGTCGGGAGTCGACCAACATTATCTACCCTTTCCCCTTATAAGCCACCCCTCCCCTTACCCTACCCCTTTGACACCCAGCTGACGATATGAAAACCATGTGTGACAAACAGTAACGATTATTTGGAAAATTAAAAGATATTTTCAGATTCGAGCAAGCGGTTTGAAACAGCATAATATTTTGTTTTTAATTACATTTTCGGTTGTTTAGTTTTTATGTTTCGTTTGCGTGGATATAGGGTTTTAAAATGAGATTACATTAAGCTCTGTCGTAAAGGTTTGTAAACTTTTTAATTTCAGTATAAATACCTTTCGTGTATTTATAGAAAATACGTTTAGAAAAATCGAGAACCTAAATATACTTTTATAATATGAAGCGAGTTGCGAGACAGCACGATTGACGTCCTTATCTTTTGTGAACTAGGTTTAGTCGCATATAGTATAGCCTACCTTAAATCTGTTGAAACACTATAAAGAAATAAGAAATCCTTCCAAATAGCTTGTCCTATTCGAATTCAGTACTACACTAGACCAGACCCCGTATTCACAAACGTTCGACTCATTTCCGATTCGACAACTCGTATATCCGTCTTCTTCTGGCATTACGAAAACGACCGAGATCGACATACGACTTCCCGAATCGGAAGCGAATCGAAGTATTGTGAATACGGGTGCTGGTTCAGGTTAATTCACTCTTACGGTTTTTATGATAATTTTGGCGTAGTTTCTTAACTGGCTTTTGTGCATGTTAAGTTATCCTTTTCAACTTTTAGGAAATTGTTATAATAATAGATAAATGGAGAGCCATTTAGTTTTTAGATGCAGAGGTATCCAACAAAATACTCACCTACTTCCGGGTAAAAATTCTAATGTAAAACTATATAAAAATATTTGAAAATGCGCTGGGAACAGGGGGGGGGGGGGGTGAGAGAGGAACCTCCTAACAATACGCGCCGTGTCCAGAAGTACTTACTGCTTTCTGAATCAAGCCCTTGATATTTATATTATTATTTTATTTATTTATATTTTTTAAATTATAGTACGCCATCTGCTCCTTTAAATAGACTCCCGGCAGTTTCACCCTTGCCTGTAAAAACTTGTAACTTAGTGTTCTTTCAAAATTACCAAATCAGCTCAGAATCAACAGGATTAAGCATTAAAATGTTAAAAATAGATTAAATGTTCTTTTCTAAACCGAGCACTTTACATTTACAACCGTCGTTCAGGAATGTGTTGAATATTTGATCACGAAAATGTGGGACCTCTCCGTGTTTCACTCACGCAAATACTACAAAAGGATGAGTCGCGACTCGTGGTCCCACTAATTTGACCCGATTATTCAACAAAGTGTTCGCATATTTTACAAAGTTAAATTCATTAAGTTCTTACTATTTGTTTACAGTATTCTGGCGAAGGTAACAGCTGTTTTGTTAATAGCACTTGTCTTAAAATTTCGCTCACAGTTAACAAACTTTGAGGCTATTTGAAAATTAAACGTACATTGAGAACAATAAGTTAAAATCTTCTCCTTAGTTAAATATTACGAAATAATTTTACTGAAAGAAGTTTTACTGAAACGGAATAATAACAGACAGTTTGACGATTTCAGATACGTAGATTGATAAGGAATACTCATTACTGTGGCATATTGAATACCGGTCACCTGCAATGCTTTGCTAGGGACATCCTATCCTATCCTATCCCTATCCCTACTATTATATACATGTGAATGTAAGTTTGTTTGTTACGCTTTCACGCAAAAACTACTCAACCGATCATCTTGAAACTTTGTACACATATTTTTGGAGGTATTAGAAGTAACATAGGATACTTGTTATTAAAAAAAAACGAACCCTCACTCGGAGACGAAGTTGCGCGCGTCAGCTAGTATTTAATACTTTGAGATTTTGCGGTTGTATATCTCACATTATCTATTCCTAAGGATTGTATGTTCATCCCGCGATCATGGCGCTCTTGACTGCGTCGAAATGTTGTCAGTATGGTAGATATCCCAGTAGTCACGATGAAAACACCATCGAAATCCATTGTGTTGTACGGAAGATTTAAAACAGACGATCATACACGACGAAACGATAAGCGACAAGAATTTATAATACCTATACTTTGTAGATTTAAGTAAATAATTATGCTCCGGTAGATCCTTCCTAATCAAAATATAAGACCATTATGAAGTAAGAAAAGAAAATGTAGCCAATTTAAACGTAAGACGGCTTTAAAAAAACAATCTATGCTAAGATTCTTGTCAAATAGACTCATTGATGGACAGAATGGCTTAGTTACAATATAAGTCTAGACAAGCCAAGCTTCTTATACGGAACCGCATCGCTAAGAAGCTTAACTACGAGTACCTCTTGTAGTAAAATGAAATAAATATTGCGTCTAAGACTGCCTGTCCATTGAAGCGTAGCTAGGCTGCGGAGCGGAGAAATGAAGAAATATTGACCAGAATTATTGCATAAAATCTCAGCTCAATCAATTGATTTGGCTAATATTTCTCCATTCAAATCTTTCAGATTGTGATGAAAAAGTGTGTAACGCAATGAACCCCGAACAAAAGACTGGACTAAAATGAATAAATCTAACTTGAGACCTGAGTTCTATTCATGAGAAGAGCTAGTCTCAAAACTATGTTACAAAAAAAAAGTTGTAAATCACCAGAGCTTATTAGGCGAGGTACTTAAAAATCGCTCGAGCCAAAATCGTACCCAAACGATCGTCGGTAAATGGGTACCTACCTGAACGCAGGTACAAGATGTTACACAAATTGGTGACCTATTTCTCAGATATTCGAACGTTGCTAATGATTACAACACTTACCCTACATACGAGTACGTCCAAGTTTTTAAGGGTCAATCTTTCAAGTCTGATACGGCAAAAAATATACTGAAGATTTGAAAAAACTATTTTTTTTATCTACTAAAAGGAAAAAACTCAGTCAAACTAAAAATAAAAATAAAAGGTATTGTCACCCGAACCAAAGGAGTGTGCAAAATTTTAACTCAATCGATTGCAGGAAACTGGTTTTAAATTCAGTCGCAAGATTTTACCAATGCATACTACCTATAAAGCAAGTTAAATAAAACCTTACAATTATAAACTTAAGTATAAAACCTGACAATTAACTAAAAAATGGCGTCAAAAACTTTCAAACGCTATCAACTGAAAAATGTGCCAAAGATACGGTCGGTAAGTAATCGGTAACTCGTAATTTAAGTCCTGGCCAATGTTGGACCAGCCCTGTTGTCAAAGGAAATGTAAACTGAGAGTGGTGGAGGATTAATAATTGTAAAAGATTATTACATGTTTAACTCAAAAACACGTTCTTCTCTTCCATTATTAGACAAAGCGATAATAATAAATATCACTGAACATTAACACACAGCGCCACCTACTGCCACACTAAGCAAAGTTTGTGTCGTGGACACTAGATAGTTGATATACTACTTATATACTTTTTTTTTTTTTTTTTTTTTATTAGTAAGTACATTCTTATTATACAAATATAAACATCCATGACTCGGAAACAAATGTCCGTGCTCATCACACAAACATTTGCTCCTACCGGGATACGAACCCAGGACCCTAAGAACGTAAGGCAGCGTCACTACCACTACGCCAATCGGGTCGTGATACTTTAGTTATAAATGAGTTTTCCAGTCAAACTTTACATCTAACTCTATTCTGCAATGAACCTTGCCTGTTCAACAGTATTTTAAAATGCGAAACATACACATCTGGTAAAATATCTCCCTACTTTAGATGCAGCATACATCTATGTTAGTTGACGTGCCCGACTTCTATCCAACGTTGCAGGGTGACACTGTATATCGCTGAAATCGAGTTTCGATGTTGATACGTAAGACGGTACGAACCTATTTGTTTGTCGCAATATTGCTTACCTACTTGATATCCAGTACCTACTATTTTAGGGTACACAATTTTGCAACCATCACCCCCTCCCCCTCTTTTTAACGATTTCAGCGGAACCCTTTCTAAAACTCATAAAACCTAGATTGGTTACGCTCACGCTCAAGGTTATCGAAAATTAAAATACTGTCTGACGACCGATTAGCGTAGTAGTAGTGACGCTCCCTTACGCCCTTACGGTCCTGGGTTCGAATTTCGGTAGGAGCAAATGTTTGTGTGATGAGTACGGACATTTGTTTCCGAGTCATGGATGTTTATATGTATAATAATTATGTATTTACAAACAAAAAAGTATTTATGTAGTATATCAACTATCTAGTGTCCACGACACAAGCTTTGCTTAGTGTGGCACTAGGTGGCGCTGTGTGTTAATGTCCAGCGATATTTATTTATTATTTACTGTTCAATTTATTATTGACCATGTAATACTTTCTTGTAATTCATTTATTAATAACTTATTGTAATGGCAACATTGCCTTTTTTGCTAGCGTAGTAATATTTTAATTTAAGCATCTGGCAACTCGCGCTCTTTTCTGTCAACGTTCAATCCAATGAACACGTAACCTCCGTAATAAAATAAGTTTTAATAATACAAAATTAATTAAACAACATTCATGTGTTTTTATTGTATAAAAAGTTATAATATTCGTTGGGCCGATGTTTCATGCAAAATGGATGAAAGTACCGTACATGACATATTACGATGAAAACGAAATTCTCTTTTCAAAATCTAGACGTACTTTTCTAGATACTATGTTTCTATACGATCTGTGTAACAACTCATATGATTGTGTGGACATCCGTAACAAGCTTTGCTTTTTTGTACCTAGAACGATTCAGAGACGGGAGGGAGGTGCGCTCGCGCCCTGTTTTCGCTGTCACTCCTAGTCGCACGAATGCAGGCTTGCGTGCGCCTCTACGTCGTCTCACAGACAATTTCAACAAGTTCTTTTCTAAACTGGATATATTTGCTCTGTCTGTTGGATCATTTAGAAAGATATTACTTGACACAATCCAGAATCTTTGTGAATAATATTTTATTATAATAGTTTTCTTTAGTGGCTTTACTGTATATGAGTTTTATCTCATGAATTTATCTACTTTTTTGGACTTTTACTTCATCAACATTGTCTTTGTCTTTTGTGTATCTGTGGAGAACGTTGTTGGTTGCACATTTGTATAGCTCCTTATATTTTATTTTTTGTCATATATATATATTGTGTAATTGTTGGTTCTTCCAAATAAATAAAATAAAATAAATAAAATAAAATATTAAAAGTCCTGAAAATAACTCGGTAAATCCGAATGCTTTACGTTTTATACCTACTTGCGTTTTCAGTACCAACTACTGGAACTTATATTTTTTCTAAATAACTGCACCAAAATCAAAAGCCAGGGCCGAAAAAAGTCCCATCGGTGGAAAAAGCGAGACACTTCTGGACATATTCGAATGGGTGTTTTGAAAGCCTGATTGTGTTGAAAGATTTCGGAAATGCGGGGACGCACATCCACATTGCAGCAGCCTTTAATTAGGATTCTACATATTCGATAGACTAGTTTGCATCGGTGACTTAATCCCGTGAGGGGTCTCACCGCTGACGTTAACGTTGCAAACTACTGTGACAGTTCACATTACGATTTGTATCTATGAGAGCCTTCACGAACCACATTAATCTAACTCAATTTTAATGTGATTCCAAGCTCTTAGCGCACTCTGAACAGTCAGCACTCAGCACTGTGGAACTGATAACAATCCGCCCAACGCATACTATAGTTGAGCGCAGAGTGCTTTTTTGAAATTTTTTTTAGCCTTGTAGCGAGAGAGTAATTAAACTTGTTTTTATGAGTCTTGGAAGTTTTATGACTAATCCTTTCACTCTATTTGAAGAAGAATGATCACTAATTCTTTCTCGCTCTAAATATTACGTCTAGAAAAAAAAATCTTATGTTTATTATCTATGAGAAAACAATTCGGAGAAAATCTCAAAGATCAAGGTCGCTGAAACACAATATCCTTTGTGTATAGACGCCTCATAATCTGCTATAAATATGACACAACTCTCACTGAGCTAAGTGCACTTATGGGGAGGGTCCGTTCAAGAAGTGTGTTAGAGCGTTATTGTGTTGCTGCTGTCCATTAACGAATAAATGATTATTCAATTCTATTCTATTCTGTATAATATGTCAAAATTTGACATATTATATAGAATATTAAAATATGTCTTTAATATTGGAATATTAAAGACATTTAATGTCTTTGGAAGAATGAACAGCCTGTATAAGGTTCTAGGCTAATTGTTTACTTAATGCGCATTCGACGTACGATGAATGTACGACGGAGTTGTGGAAATATTCTCATATGAAAGTGCCTGGCTCACAGATATGAATGTTTACCTGTGTAGGTGTTTGACAGGTCTGATACAATCGGATCGGTATATGCTTCGGCAATGCCGCGCGGTAAAATCATTTATTAGTATTATTATTCATACTCTGTTGAATATGGTAACTCAATTGCTTCCGTCACGGTTTCTACGTTTCGATATTCTAAAAGATTGTGTTAAGCTGTTCAAAACTAAAATGTTTGATTTTTGGTTTTTACTTTGTGTTCCTTAAGAAATACCCTGTAATTGCTTCATACATACTTTCATTGATGAAAGCTTCTGAAATTAACGAGAGCCAATCTCAAAATCTTCTTTGTAGAAATACGATCGGAATATTGATCGGCGAGTCGTGCCTACCCTAATATGAATTAGTGATGGAATTAGTTTACCGATAGGCACGAATGGAAGCCAAAAATATGTGTTAAAATTGTTTCAGATGCGCTTTGTTGATTAACAAATACGATGTGTCAACCCGCATTCGCTCTTAATAATATATTTGAGCTGAAAATGGTTAATCCTCAACTCAATTTTACGTTTCGTTGAGGAGTTCTTAACATCGAATTAAATTCACATCCTTACGTCTGATTAGGCAATTGTTTGATACCCCGATGATTAAATTAACCATTTACAGTCGAATGTATTAAAATAACAAAATTATATAATTTATTATAAAGATAACATAATTATCTTCTTATCTTCTTATATATAAAATTCTCGTGTCACAATTTTCGATCCCATACTCCTCCGAAACGGCTTGACCGATTCTCATGAAATTTTGTGAGCATATTGAGTAGGTCTGAGAATCAGCCAACATCTATTTTTCATCCCCCTAAATGTTAAGGGTAGTCCACCCCTTTATTTTTTAGACAAAATTTTTAGTTTTTATTTTTTTATGATACAACATACAAAAATACATACAATCCTAAATTTTCACCCTTCTACGATAAACCCTTATTTTTTAATAGCCATTGTTTTCCGTTCGTTTTTCTCTCTTATGTGACGCAGACGAAGTTGCGTGGGTCATCTAGTTATTATATAATGGTAACGTTCGTAGCGGAAAAGCGCGTTCGGATACCCGTCAAATGAATTAATTAGTGTATTATGATTACTGATAATAAAAGATAATTATTAGGGAATAACTGTCATGATAATTATCACTTCGAACCCCAAAAATACAAGAGATATCGAAAATTGTAAAATCAATATTATGTTTTCTGTAATTTGCAGGTCAGTTCATTGAACTCCCCATTCAAAAACTTTTTCATGATTTTAATGATTATAATTATGTAACTACATACGTTACCTACAACCATCCTTGCTGTCGCTGTGCATTTTCTTTTTGTGGTTAAAGTCAAATTTTAAACAAACCCAATAAGGTTCTTACCAGCGCGAACATTATTTGTGGTCCTTCGAGCCGGATTAACAGATTCGTTAATTTAATTGTAGTGGGTCAGTTGGTAGGCACGTGGTAAGCCCGGTCAGCCATATTGGTCATATTTTCATCAACATTCAGCCTGACACTGATTTGGAAACAGCAAATAAAATAATTTCGCAGGCTATACTCCGGCGCTTTCACCTTGGCTTGAATTAGGCTTGAATTCCTGTCGTGCTGATGGTTGGTCACGTACGTCAGCGAGAAAAACAGTAGCAAATACGCGCAGTATGGTGCTATATAGAAATCAACGTTAGCGCGACTGGAATGAAGGCCTAAAGTCGCGTTTGTGTTGGGATGCAACAAACGCATGACGTCTATAGACTTATTTGCGCTTCATTTGTTCCGTCACGCGTCGCTCCGTAAGTTGCAAATTCCACTCACACTGTGTCATTAGTTTTCCCCGCCGCGTCTGTCACAACAAGCGTTTTGCTCGAGCGGTCGTATCCAAGCGGTTACAGTTATATCTATCCAATTTTCCGCAACATTATCTTCGTATTGCATCGTCTGGCTGAATTCAATTGTAAATGAAAGAATAATTGACTGCACCGTGAAGGCAATAAACTGACTCACTGCAGCGTTGTAGGTCAGTGGTAATGCAACAAGCAATGACTGAGAAATAAAGTGACTGTGACAAGGTTTCGCTCCCGCTCCATGGCGACTGCTCGTTCTGCTATGAAACTTCATAAAGCGAATTGCTTTCTAATAACTCTTTGACATAGACGTAAAATACGCTTCTAAGTAAACTTCACGTTCCGATATTTCGTTTACTGTTTCATGGAAGGATAAAGTTTTGAGTATCATTAACAAGTTGCTCTTATCGACGTATTCCATTCTTACTGATATTTTACTTTTTCTTATCAAGAAGGCTCTCAAGTCTACATGTAATCCACTTCAATAGGTCTACTAATTCTGCAGATGACTAACTCTGCCTCAAGGTGTCAGATTTTTGCAATACGAGTATAAGACAGATACCTACGTCATAGTTACATATGACAAATAATATTAAATCAGTCCTATACAGTCCCATGCAGATGATATTTTGAACCACATAACTAAAAGCTGAATAACAGCTTTTGCAGTTTCGAATTCCATTCGAATTGCACACAACCAATAACTTAATCGGGAATTCGGGACAGCACAAATGTGCATGATATGGTGTATTTATGGTGTACACACGTCTGAACCCTACAATATCATACATACACAAACACAAACACCACTCAACCACAGACATTCACACAGCTACCGGACAGTGTGTACCCAGCGGTATTTTGGTTGGTACCCGGAACGTTGCGGTGGGATTATAAACGAGGGATCTAATAGGTTTCATATTTTGTATTTTGATTAATGGTAAATGAAACTACGTACCCACATAGTTTTGTAATGGAGTGTAAAAATAGGTAGGGATTATTGAAAGTAGTTATGGAGTACAGTCCGGAAAATAAATTGTAAAAGAAACTGACTCAGTAGTAGTCATTTCATACAAAAGTTGAAGAAATACAGTTGTAACTTGATCCTATGCGAACACTTTAAATTGGTAATCAGTATCCTTAACAGTACCTACGAGTACCTAGCGACACTACCGCCACCAGTAAGACTGCAAATCGTGAAGGAAATTACTCCCTTAACCGAAACTAAAAACCCGTTAATAGTTTGGTTTTATCAGCTTTTCCGCACGCAAATGTTTCACCGTTCGGCCACTCACACAATCACAATCGGCCACGAGCCTCACGCCCTAGCGGCGCTGCGACTGTATTACCGAACATTTGTTTTTTAAAAAACAAAATGTTCAGTAATATACAGAAAACAGCCTAGCTGCAAGTTGGCAGTCGTATCGCCTACGGTCGAAACCAGGGCGTTATTATAAGGTGAGAGCGATGTAATCACCAAGAAAGCAAGTTTTCTAAGAAACTTTGAAGGGCGACATATTTAATTCAAGCCGACTTAAGTCTGCGCGTCTCTAGTGTTTCACAAACTTCAGTTTTAAATTCATGTAATACCCAGCAGGACCAACTTGTTTCGGTTAGCCAACGCCAACGTCACTGTTTGGCAAACGTATCACCAACGTTTGTGGAGTAAGCTGAGCGCTTAACTTAAGCGTCATTATGACAATATGGGATGCAGGCAACTCCTAACGTGAATTTTCACTGTATGAGGAATTAGTGCGGCCCTGGGGTGAGATATGTATAAGTGGTTTTGGTAATTCAACTTATGATGTCATCGCGATTTGTTGAGAAAGAGGCCACTCACATAATCTCACGTGTTATCAGCTAATCTTTGCCAATAGACAAACCAACGTTGTGAAATAACATGACTAAGCTGAAACATAACATACTCGTAGATACTTCGTGCCTCGGAAAGCACGTTAAGCCGTTGTTATTTGTAGATCTTTGACAGCCGTTACCTACAGGCAGTGAGTGACTTCGATTAAATACAAGTATTCAGCTGCATCTGGTTAGATTGCAAGCTGATCCTAAAGTAGTTGGGGAAAAAGGCTAGATAGATCATGATCATTTCATGTGAAGCGAGTATTTTCAATTCGTATCTATTTAGAAAGAAAGAAAGAAAAAGCATTTATTAGCCCGACAGGACAACACATTAATAAAAAAAAAATAATAAAATGGTAAAATTGTGATTATAACACTAGTTTAAAGTAAACATAATGAGTGCACACACCACATGCGGAACATCTTGTGTGTGCAATAGTCACTCGTGTATTCACAAAAGGTGTTCCGCTCCTAAGTTATTCACGTGCTGTGTTGCCTTTTGAGATGAACTATAGACTTTTGCTTTTATTATTTATTTAAAAGAAAAAAGTTTAGCTATGCACATTTTGGTCTAGCTAAAGAATATATTTTGGTTCCTAAAATCAACGTATGTGGTGACAAGAACGTGTTTTGTCAACAACAATGATGACGAGACTGTCTTTTTTGAAGTTTTTTTTAAGCTATTGCATAGCGTCTATCGCGGGCCTTGAGCGTGGAGACCGAATACAGAAATCCCGTAACGAAAATAACCTAACCTAACCTAACACCCCATGTTACCCCATGTCAGATAATGACAATGACGCGAGCGGACCGCGTGCTTGCGCGCCGTCCGTGCGATGGCTGCGCACCGACCGCGCGCGACCGACGCATAAACGACGGGGATAAAGGTTATAAGTTTGACGTGTCTGGGTATGTGTGTGTGGAACATTCATTATAAAATTCATAATTTCATCGTGATGGGAAGCCTGAACATTTAGTCTGCGTTTGGTCCTCGAGCCGGCAACAAGCGGAAAAATTAAATAAATAAATAATTATAATTGCATAAGTTGATAAAAATACCGCGGCAGTCCCCGAGTGCCACACGTCTTTATTTTAATTATTCCTTTTCACTATGCAGACTTTTTCAACTTTGAGTTGAACGCCAGAATATTACGTAAAGCTATTGTGTGTCTATTCCGTGTAAATTGCCCAAAATTGTACATCTCGTCGAACACTGCATGCATGTTAAACCCGACATACAATTTTGTGTAATTTCGCAACTGTTGTCAATACAGAATACGGCTATGCAGTGTGGACCGAGGATCAGAATATTATGCATTCACAAAGGCCGTCAGATACTATATCTAAAATATATTCAATACCCAGTTTGTATGTTATGATTGAAATAGTAAATGGTGAATCACAGAATAGAATTGTAACTGAAAGCCACGGGTATTCCTCAAAGCGCACCTATTGTTAAATTATTCATACAAATACATTTGTTATTTTGTCACCAACTCTGTTTGTGGTGGTTCAAACTTCGTTTGAAATACTGTTAGAATAAAGTTCTGATCATCTTGCACTATAAAATGGTTGTTACGTCAGTCACTGTGGGCCGAATAGCGCGAAATGAGTGGTTTCGACCGATTCACAAGAAATCTATTAGACAAAAAAAATAAAACACTACGAGGAAAATAATTATGTTGCTTAAAGTATTTATAAATTATTTGCCAAAAGATCAGAATGATCGCATGTATTTTAGTATTGATAAGTTCAAAAAAGAGAAAGAAAACGAATAAAAGTAAAAATTATATTCTAACTTTTATTCGTTCTTTGCTTCCAGTCACTCCACAATAATAAAACCTGGGAGTATTCACTTCGTTTTTAATATCCCTTTGTTAGGTAGGATGTATAAACGACCTGAAAGCCTTCTCAATGGATGCTTTTTAAAAAAATTGGACGGTATTGTCATGAACCAATCAGAGCAATTGAAATCAGATTAACGATTCACTTGCATTTATTTTGGGCACAGATTTTTGGAGAAGACTTAAGCTTTATTGAAGCGGCTTTATCATTATTAAATGCACTTTCATTATAATAACTGGCTTCAATAAGCATAGTTGATTTCTTTATTCTTTTTATACTGATGGTGGCATGTCGTGTCCTTCGCCGAGGTTCGTACCCCACAGGAGGTGCCCTTAGTGCGTGGTCGCTTAGTTTATAGCCATTGTTGCCCTGGCTGGAGGCCTTAAATTGTTCAAACTCGGCTTCCCATCACGATGAAATTATGAATTTTATAATGATGGTTCCACACACACATACACAGACACGTCAAACTTATAACACCCCGTCGTTTTTGCGTCGGCCGCGCGCGGTCGGGGCGCAACCAGCACGCGGTCCGCTCGCTTGCGACGCGCGGACCGCGCTCGGCCGACAATAATTGCATGAGTTGCTTAAAAATGGTTACAAAGAAGGTCTAACATCAAGAAAACTAGCTTGTCATTGTCATTATCTGACATGGGGTGACATGGGGCGTTAGGTTATTTTCGTTACGGAATTTCTGGATTCGGTCGCCAGTCTCCACGCTCAAGGTCCGCGATAGAAGCTATGCAATAGCTTAAAAAAAGTCGGGTCCTTCGAGCTAAGTCTGATTGCCCGGAACTAGTAACACATCTGGTGAGACTTTCTGTTTCGCTTGTCCCCAAATACCAACTGAAACTCGTGAACACAGATTGTTGGATGTACCGTCAGCACGCACAGTATGTCATTCTAACTCTCGCTCGGTTCGCGCTCTAATGCTGAATGCTCTACTGGCATCAATACCGGAGTGTGATTTATTTACCTCGAGATGGGTAGACGTATGTCGTGGATGTTTGAGTTTCTATAAGAGGATGCACGAAAGATTACTTTTTCTTGTTATGCTTTCCAAGAAAGAAGTAAAATAAACAACAATATTAAATTCGAAAGGTTGAATTTCCCTAACTGTCGCAAAGACGTCGTTTCGTTTTACGATGTGCAAGAGACTTTCACTCGTACGGTGAATAAAGCCATTAAGAAGTCAATTAAACATCAGATTGCGGTTTCGTGTCTAATCTCTAAACTACGTATAAACTAAACACAGTTTCCTCTAAGTAATTTCGCTTCTCGCAACAGAGTTTGCAATTGTCGGGTATAATTTCAACTGCAAAGCGTATACATGAAGTAAACGGGACGTAACTTAGAATGATTTTACAAACGATTGCACAACTATCCTAAAACATTATGGTTTTACTTTTATATTTTCAATATTTTCCGTTCCTTAACTTTTATCTACACACCATCATTCTACACTAATATTATAAAGAGGAAAACTTTGTTTGTTTGGTTGTAATGAATAGGCTTAAAAACTACTAGACCGTTTTTAAAGTTCTTTCACCATTCGTAAGCTACATTATCCACGAGTAACATAGGCTAAATTTTATTTTGGAAAAAATAGTGTTGTCCGTAAGATATTTGAGTTTTTCGGACACAAGGTGCTGTAAAAATCAACCAGAAAAGTTACTTTTTTTGCGTACGCTGCCTAAACTATAAAAGATAGAACAATATCATGTCTAAATTACTTGTAGATCTTATAAATATCTACAAAAAAGTCCGCATAACACTATACCTATCTATGTCGAGTGAGGCACAACAACCATTTTTTATCAAAAATCTTGTTTTTTTTGGACTACTTTAAACGCATTTATTTTACTCATACTATTAATCCTTATCAAAATAAATTATTTCATCACTAAGTACAGTTTATATAGATAATATTTGATTTAGGAATCATTAAAATTGGACGGTTGGTTTTGAAGTTATGGCGAAATTAAAATATTACGATTTCTGCTGCACGGCCCGTTGCGAAGTCAGTGTCACCAAGGCGGGGGTGCGCGTGTGGGAGGGGCTTTAGTACCACCACGTACTTGCCAGGATAGACATCTGCCGCAGAAATTGTCTGACCTAGCTTTTCTAAATCTGTAGGTATGAGTACTAGTATTACAAAGAGAGACAAATTGTTTTTTTTTAATGTTTGTTTACACACGTAATCGATAGACCATGAAAAAGGCGATAACTAAGCGAAAAATCCAAATTCTGCGGGCAAAAGCTAGTATAAGAGCTAGTATATGGATAGTTAATATTTACATATTAAATATCCATAATATTACAGTATTCAGTATCCATTTCATATGTCAATATAAAGTCTGGACGAAAAATTTTAAAAAAGTACTTAATAACTTCTTACACGTGCTTGTATTGGTGACATAAATAAGAAAATACCTTAATATCACATTACGCTTACATAAAACAAGATAAGAATCTTATAAAATTTCTTCTAAGTTCGTGTACAAACAATTTTCCATTAAGTCAGTTTATTTCTGAAGTATGTAAAGAAATTAACCAGATTCTCTCTTCGACAGGTAAACCCCCGGATGTTCTAGCCGCTGCAATCACCTTGATGATGATGCTGGTGTTGGTCGCTGGAGTGAGGAAATCCCTCTTCTTCAACAACTTGCTGAATGCAATCAACCTCAGCATTTGGGTGTTCATCATGGCAGCCGGATTGTTCTACATCGATACTGACAACTGGACTGAGCATAAAGGATTCTTGCCTTATGGATGGAGTGGAGTGAGTACCAACGTAACGTTCTTTTTTTTAAATTCAAAGTATAGACACAAGCCACACGACTGGATTTGGTCATAAGACAATAGACGCTGAAGAATCGTTTTGATAAAGTTACACAGAAACAGATAGCGTTAAGCAGATCAGGGGCCTAATTCGCTATTTTAATAAATTCGTCACTCCAACACGATGCCATTCTCACCCTATTGTCATTTTGCTTAAAGTTCGTAATCTGCTAAATTCACAATGGTCGGTCAATGGTCTCGTAATAAAATCGTGTTTTAATGGCCTTGCCGAGTTGTCATTAGTATAAAACCCTTAGTACAAATGGTTTTCGAAATCTACTACTAAATGCGAACATTTATTAATTCCAGATTAATTACGAGATTATCATTCTATGACATTTCTTTCAATGTTTAACCACAGATTATGATAATAGAATTAACAAACTTGTCAAAATTTGACAGAACTTGACCATTATGAAATCAATGATCGACTACTCTGACACTATTTTAATATCAGAATCGAGGCCCTGTCATAGTAATGCAGCCATTTTGCTGCCACAATTTGTTGTTACAAAATTACACCTTATGCAATATGCAATACAGTAGTGAAAATATTCTTGAAAATTTGGTGAAAGTGTGCACGCGAAATCGCAATAAATACAAATAGAAAAAGTTTATTCACGAAATTTGTTACAAAAATGGGTGGGTGTGTTTAGGGCCTCTTTTTAAGCAAATTTTGCCTGTGACCTTACTCTTCCATAGCACAATAATTACAGCAGTAACAAATGTGGGTTATAAAACAAGAAAACTTTGAACAAGTGACATTTATTTTTAAAGATATCGCAAGCTTTTACATCTCCGTCAATCGAATTCAGATTCCAAAGACAGTTTGAATACTGTTTGAACACCAGCCAATACCCATACATTCTACAAATTGATTTTGACTTGTCGTCCGACATTCCCTATTCCACTCGGAGTGTAGACAAAGCAAAAATGTAATTACGGGGACACTGACATGTTCAGCCGTTCCGATCGTTATCAAAGATGTGACGCCGACACGAAAAATGGGTTGAATATAAGCCGCAGAATATTTGTAGGCATTTTATACCCAGAAATGTAGGCCAGACTTGATCTTTTGCTGCTGTTACCAGTAATAAAATTATACTCGGGTGACAAACTGACAATCGTACTCGGCGTTTATTAGTTTCCTAGGATCACGCGTAACAACGTCTAGGGTAGTAATACAGGTTATGTATACTTATTGGTGCTAAAACGTTTATGACGTCAGCAGGTGCCGTGTCCGACATGAAGTGGAGATGGTATGATGCTAATGATTGCTGTGAACACTTGATTGCACCTTACAAGAAATAAATTAAAATTTGATTATGAAACTATCACTGCTAAAAGATATGTATGTTTGTGAGTGATAGGTAAAATTTTACATATTATTTTAAATAGTTTCCTATTCTTTCCTCCTTTCAACTGTGTCTATAGTTGGTGCCAGTTAAGATGGAAATAGAGGTCATTCACACCTACCTACCAAGTTTTTCATCATTAAACGATAATGACACTCACTAATTACCTAAGTCTACAAATAAGCGATACATGCTTATATCGCAAGAGTATCGTAGTACCAGTCGGCTAGACATACAGGGGTGTAGAATCTTGTGTTGTTCCAATTCGAATTTATAAAACTAATACAATTAGTTTCTTAGCAAAAACATAAAATAAATTCGAATTTATAAATTCACGTGTGACGTAAAAAAATGCTTAAATGTACGATTTAACAACATGGATGGATGTAGACTTAGCGTCAGTTCACATCGAGACGCGACCGTACTGGAAGAGGACAGTGATTTCGCGCTGCGTCCCGCAAGACGCATCGCAACATTCGCAACATCGCTAGGCGCATCGTTAAAAACAAAGAAACTATAGCATTCCGAAACACGACCGAACGCAAGCGAACTACGACACGGAATGTTTAATCAAAATGGCGGCCCATGCACTTTGACCATAATGTGCTGCACACCTGACGCGATGACCTCGCAAAAACAAAAACGGCATAAGATCAGAATTATTGTTTTTTTGTGATGAGATAGTTATGTCATAAGAATATTTTAATGAAGTATTAAAATATTCTTATGACAATGTGCACTGACGTTATATTTATTCAGTATTTTATTAAAAAATAATGCATTAGTTTAAGGTATCAGTACACTTGCACGGATTTTTTTATGGGTGTCGTTTTTATGGTTTTCGGGGTCGTTAATTACGAAAACGAGTTCAGATTGGAAATCCAAGATGGCGTCTTCAGCGTTTTCGTTATCAGCGACCCTGAAAACTGAAAACGACAACCAAGACGGAAAAAAAAAAACCTGGACGCCATCTTGGATTTTTATTTTGTCCTCATTTTCGTTATCAGTGACCCTGTCACGCAAGGATCCTTTCGCGCAGTAGTCTATTCGTGCTGAACTCCATGCGCGCATATAATGTCTTTTCGCGTAGGTGGGTGCCCCAAGAAGTTTCCTTCGCGAAAAAATCCTAGATCCTAATTTTAAGAAGCACAATAATTTATTTACTTTTTTAATTGACGTTTCAGTAAGTTAGAATTGTGTTAAAAACGAAAATACAAAATTTAAAACAATGAATATTTTAAATTAATTTCGTAGGGTACGTTTGCTTGATTTCTTATTTTTTTGGGTTGTGCGCTTTGTTGTGTATGTTCCTCATCATATGTCATTTTGGATGTATTATGAGACTCAAGCGATATCAGACTTGCGACAGATTTGTAGGGATGAAGGGACAGTATCGCTAATATTTCGACATCGGGATGAAAGTCGGAGCAATGACCTCTATTTCCATCTTAACTGGCACCAACTATAGTTCTTATGGGTTAAGTACTCGTAGTTTTTAGAATCGAAATTGAAGAGCTTCAAATTTTTCCAAGTTAGTTATGAATGCTGTCGATAGATAAATAAATTACCAGCTGTTTATTAATATCAGCTGCCTAGTCCTAAATGTTTTCTTAAAATGCAGCTTGCTTTTCAACCGACTTCCAAGAAGAGGAGGTTCTCAATTCGTCAGTATTTTTTTTTTTTGTGTGTTACCTCAGAACTTTCGACTGGGTGAACCGATTTTGATAATTCTTTTTTTATTTGAAAGCTGGCGCTTCTCGTTTGGTCCCATTTTAATTTGCTGAAGATCTGATGCTGATCTTCCGAGATATACAATGGAACTCTTCAAAAATAGAAGGCAAATCTGCAGTAATTGCTACAATCGCTTGTAGGTTCATTGTTCATACTACATCATGACGTAACATCACGCCTGTATGCTCTGAGGGGGTACGCAGATGTGTACAATACTTCCTTCGACAATGTTTGTTGCCTCTGAACTTTCGACTGGGTAAACTGATTTTGATGATTCTTTTTTTATTTGAAAGCTGGTGCTTTCCGTGTGGTCTCATTTCAATTTGGTTAAGATCTGACGCTGATCTTCGGAGATATAAATGGAACTCTTCAAAAATACACGGCAAAGCTGCATCGGTAATTGCTGCAATCGCTTGGTTGTTTATTGTTTATGTAACATAGTGACGTAACATCACGCCTGTATGCTCTGAGGGAGTACGCAGAAGTGTACAATACACCCAGATTTCGACAGTTAGATGTGTTAAGTTCCATTTAATGGGATCCTGGAGAAATAGAGGGAATTCCTTAAATTTTATAGGCCCACCAGAAGCGATTTGGGTAGTTTTAGGAGTGCCAATATTTTAATTTAAAGATCTGATGAAGAACTTCGGAAGATAGGCGACGGGAACTCCTCAATAAATGATAGCAAATGTACTGGGATAGCTGAAATATCATGTCTCTCTATTGTTTACACCAGTTCATAACAAAAAATCACGCCGTTACGCTGTGAAAGGGTAAGCACATATGAGCCACTAAAAAGTGAAAAATAAAAACTTTTTTGCAAAAAATATAACCCGCTTCACACAAAAAAGTGAAAAATAACTTTAGCTTCAGAAGTCGGTGACCAAAAAAACTAAATCAATCAAACAAAGGTCACGGACTTCTGAAGCTAAAGTTATTTTTCACTTTTTTGTGTGAAGTCGGTTATATTTTTTGCAAAAAAGTTTTTATCAATTCCAATATCTAGTTCACAGTTATCAAACGTCAAATACAAATCAGACAGCTGCAATTAATCAGTTTAGGTCACCTCCATTTCAAAGAACGAACTAGACCAAAGTTTCATTCATACAATCTCGGTCACCGGACGAAGACAACGAATCGGAAGTTTGAATGTAACTGAAGGTTTTTATCGTGATCGCTATACTGGCAACCGCTATGCACAGTGTGCCGGATGAGTTCCACTTTCAACTTTGACTTTTCAACCATGGTCAAAAAGATAAGGATGACAATAGCTTTGTATTGTATAGTACCTTTTGTACAACGGGCTGGGTCTCAATACTGCTATTATTATAAATTTGTCTCTCCTCAACACGATTCCATTCCCATCCCATTGTCATTTTGCTTAAGTTCGTAATCTGCTAAATTCACATTGGTCGATCAATGGTCTCGTAATAAAATTTTGTTTTAATGACATTGTCGTAATGCCATTATTATAAAACCCTTACTACAATAGTACAAATAGTACGTACATTATTTACAAAGACTAATTTAGTTAGCCTACAGTTCATGAAAATTTACCTTCACAAACAAATACCAAGAATTTGGACTTGGTTCAAACCCCGTTAGATTCTTAAATTACCAAATATTAACTAACATGAGAAAACAAAATTTGCCGTTTTTGACTTTCGTGATGAACTTCAACTACGAAAAAGTAGTTGTATATAAAATCTTCTTCGCTAGTCAATGGTACCACATCAGTTGCGTTCAAGAGACAATCATGAGAATAGAAGGGTGAGAGCATTCATTAGGTTCTGAAGTGCACCTGCACTGTAGACTCTCAGATCATACCAGTAAGTGGATCCTGGTCTGAGCATCTCCGCACTCGTAAGCTTTCTATCATATCTTATATCATATCAGCGTCATATAGCTGCGAAGTCATCATATCGCATATTGTCTAATTCCAAAAGTACTCAATTTCCTAAATCGATGGGTCTATATTCACCCATTATGCAAAGTCGTCATTATGAAAATTTTGACTTTTATGATCATTTCCAGGGAAAAGTTAATGTTCTACCTTTTCATGGTTATGGTACTTTTAGTGGCCGCAGGGTATACAGTTAATTAATTTAAATTAACCTTTACTTTCTTTCCTTTCTTGGAAGCCCGGTGAACTTGAAGAGGTTCACTTTGACCGCAGGAAAAAAATAAAATTCCGGAAAGACAAACGGTTATTATTTCAAAAGGTTCTTTAAGAAAATTTAAAAGGTTGCACAGCAACGTGAGCTCTGGCCAGTGAAACCTTAGTGAAATTTCATTCTTACACAAATTAAAAAAAAGCTCATCTTGTAAAAATTAATTAATTTAATCACCGATTCGTTTTTGAAGTTGTTGCTCCGTAGCAGGTCTACGTAATTCCTTCACATCTTGGAACTGGGACGGCGAACCAATGTCACGTGACGCAATATTTTTGACATTCATTAACGGTTTAAACCATATTTTCATTAAACTATACAAGTCATGACTATACTATCAAATTATGCCTAAACGCAGTGCATTTAAGTATAATTGATACCTAGTTTAAGAGTTTACTATTAGCGGTCTGAACATTATTTGATAAATAATTACAAAATACGTTGTTAAAATAACTAGTCCTCTAACATTACCAACCATGATATATTATCTTGATTATGCAATTTTCAATCAAACAGAAATCTAATATTTATACTAATTGGGACTTGTAACGGTCTATCAAATTGTAGGTCCAACGATGCGATGTATGGAAGAAAATCGATAAGAGTGATATCACTAAATCTAATTTCCTTGTCAACCAGGTATTCACCGGAGCGGCGACCTGTTTCTACGCTTTTATTGGATTTGATATCATTGCAACCACCGGTGAAGAAGCGAACAACCCCAAGCGCTCCATCCCTCTAGCCATTGTCAACAGCCTTGGTATTATCCTCCTGGCTTATGTTTCGACTTCAATGATGCTGACACTTATAGGTAAGTACTTCTTTTTTTTCTCTTGGTGTTTTGACTTTTCTCAGATATTGCGTTTAGCATTATCGAAGGCTGAGTATAGGTATCTTTGATAGTCGGTACCCCGCCGCGACATTGTAGCATCATTTTAACGAGCAAAAATTGAACGTGCCATCCATCAATTTCTGTCATTAAAATATCGGTGTTACTCGATCGAATTTGTGACTTTTTAAATATTTGTTACATTTTTTTTGGGGTTTGAAAACTATAATTAATTTTGCTGCTAGTTGTAACAATCTAAATGCACAAATTAATTTGTTATTTAAATATATGTTTCATAAAATTCACATTAAGTTCACTTAACCAGCAGGTATCGTGTTTTTATTCGTGATGGTCAGTGTTCTGGATGGCAAAGTAAAGCTTGTCTGTTCCCTCAAGTTTCTGGTCATAATTTCATTTGCTATGTAACCAACGTCTCATTACCGTAGTGCGCTCGTTTCTAACATGATTCCCTCGCAACATTAGAGCGGATTAAACCATTAACCTACTTTATATAATATAAGAACAAAAAGAATACTGGTTATTATGACGTTTTATAAAGGCACTTAATATTAATAAAAGTCGAAAAAAAATACTTCTTTTGAAGTAAACGAAGAGAGGGTTATGTTGATCTATGATTTTCAGGTGTCGTGTTTAATAGAAGTTGCTGTCGCACTCTCTTAAGTTAGGTAATAAATTGATTTAATGATATAAACACTTAACTGTAAATGAGATAGTCTACAAACTTTCACTATTGATGTTAAAGACCGACCCGTCTTTAACTAAAGAGTAATTAAAATTTCGCCAATTAGTTTTACAAAGTTCGTCATTTATGAACTGCCAAAAATGTCCTACAAGTTACAAGAAAACTTTAAACGCAAATATTTTATGTAAATGCTGCGTGGTTGGTATGTCCCAAGCCATAGCCTAGCCGAGCTTGTTGCATTACTTGTGCAATGTTCAGTTTTCCGACTGACAAAGAATTTTGATTTTTCAAAAATCGTTTCCTCTTCTCCTTGCGTCGCATTTTTCAATGCTGAGGGTCGTGAGCTCCTGTCTGTGTCACTTTCTCTCGGATGATCTTTCAAAATCAAAATCAAAATCAAAGCATTTATTTCAAGTAGGCCACACAGGCACTTTAGAGACAGAATATTAAGAGAAGGTCAGTCACAACTGACAGCGCCCGTTCACGAACATGACGCATGGACCAGCACCATTCAGCTCAACCATTTTGAAGGGAAGGGAACTAAATGGTCCGACACACGCGCCACCATCAGCGAGACATTTGAGTGAGCATGACATACTCTCAACCGCCAGGGCACATTCAAGTCAAGAACTGCCGTAGGTTTCCAGAGAATAATAGCCGATAGTGAATAATGGCAATTAACCATTATTCACTATCTGATCTATCTTAGATAATCGCGCCAAATAAAATTGTATATGGCTGTGATGGCTCTTTTCTGCAGAATAAATATAGACTCAATTTCAGCAGCCCTTCCCCATAGCAAAATACCGTAAGACATTATACTATGGAAGTAACTAAAATATACCACTCTAGCGGTATCTACATCAATGAATTGACGAATTTTTCCAATGGCATATGCTGCTGAATATAAGCGGGGCGCTTATATTCCAGAGAATAATAGCCGATAGTGAATAATGGCAATTAACCATTATTCACTATCTGATCTATCTTAGATAATCGCGCCAAATAAAATTGTATATGGCTGTGATGGCTCTTTTCTGCAGAATAAATATAGACTCAATTTCAGCAGCCCTTCCCCATAGCAAAATACCGTAAGACATTATACTATGGAAGTAACTAAAATATACCACTCTAGCGGTATCTACATCAATGAATTGACGAATTTTTCCAATGGCATATGCTGCTGAATATAAGCGCCCCACAAGAGATGTTAAATGAGAACCCCATTGTAGCCTTGAATCAAGCGTGCGCCCCAGGAAAACCGTTTTATCTACGAATTCGAGTTTCTCTTAATTAAATAGTATCTCACAATCACTACTTTTAATATTCAACTATGGACCTGAAGTAGGGCATCATTCAATTCATCTAGATTTTCGGCCCGTCTATTTATCTTAAAAATTAGGGAAGTGTCATCAGCAAATAACACCTTATTTTGTGGTTGTTTTTCAATAAATAGGGCAGATCATTTATATATACTAGAAAAAGGAAAGGACCCAATATTGAACCTTGCGGAACCCTTATTTTTACTTTCAAACCCAATTAACACCATTAACCCTGGAATTAACACCATTTATCTGAACATGTGGTTTTCTATCACTCCATGCTCCGGCTAAGTGCAAGTTTACCCAGTCTGTAATGCTCCAGTTTCAAAAGCAATGTGTCGTGATTCACGCAATCAAATGCTTTGTAGAGGTCACAGATTCCTATTGCGTCTTGGGACTCTTCCCACGCAGCAAATATTTGCTTTAATAGGGTTACACCCGGTCAGTTGTACAACGTACCTTGGTGAAACCATACTGTTGATCATGTAAGATTCTGTTGGTGTTAAAATGATAGAGCATTTGATTAAGCATTACCTTTTCAAAAACCTTGCTTAAAACTGGTAACATGGATACAAGTCTGTAATTATTGGCATCTTTACTGTCTCCGGATTTGAAAAGAGGTATGACTTTACTGCATTTAATTAAATCAGGGAAAACTCCTTGGTCTACACAGAAATTAAAAAAAAAGGTAAGTACGAGGCTACTAAAAATACCACTCTCAGGCAGACTATCGTGTGTAAAATTATTTGATTAATGGCTCAATAAACTGTCCTGAAACATATTCTCAACCTGGGACAAATCCTCCATTACTTCAGACTGGATATTGTCATGGTTTGTAACTGTCTGACAACTACATTGACCCGTTAACAACTCATTTACTTCAAAAATATGTTCCCTGATTCGGTTCTGAGATATCAAATACCTACTAGAAAGGGAACTTAGTGAATCCTGAAGTACCTGTATTTCAGACTGTAATTGCTGAGTTTCAATTTCATAAATTTTTATTCTGTCTTCCAATTTTATTTGATAGTTATTTAACTTATTGACTAAATCAACACGCTCTTTCCTCAGAGGAATATATTTGGAAAAGCGTTTTTGTGTTTCCAAAATTGATTACATTTTTTATTATTCTATTCAACTTAGCATATTTTTTTTTATTTGTTTTTGCTAACTGTATAATTTTGTTTCATTAATAAATCTTCTGTAAGATCAATAGTTATTGAGGAAGGGGGGTTACAATTATTATTTTTGTTTAATCATTAATTATATAATATAAGAGGTTTGTTTCTTTAGCCTGTGAACATGCTGTTTCTTTCTGTAACTTTATTATACAACTATTGGCATGAATTAACTTATCTTCTAAGTCTCTAATTTTATATAAAGCCTGCTCATATAAATCACAATTACTGAAAGCATCCGTGACCATCTTCAGTTGATCCCGTTCCTTCATATGTTTCTGACTGGCTGTGTGGAGGACGCTGTGAACTATGGACTCAAGGGCGGTGTGGATCTGGTTAGACCGTCGTTTTAGGCTGCGTCCACGAGGTCTTTTTCCATGCGCCGGTCACGATAAATTTCTCCAGGTTTCCATTGTAATGACAATCTGACCAAGTTTTCCAAGAATATAAAGTTTCCGAAAAGGATTAAATACCTCGATGAAAGTGTTCATAGAAATTCGTCATCCGATCAGACGCATAGTTTGTATTATAATAAACACGAACTTTGGATGTCAAAGGAATGAATGATTTAACATAAACCGCTTTTATTTTGCCATGCCGCAATGATGCTACAGGAATATAATTATTTGATATTTGCTCACAGCGCAGCGTTGTAAGCAAAAATCCCATATTTCAATAATCGTTTTAAGAAAATGTAGTCCGGGTAGCAGTATTGAGAATATTTCCTATCCGTAAATTAAGTAAACGTGGTTTGGCAATATTTATTATTTTTGCGTAACAAGTTGCAACATTTTTGACAGATTTGAATGGGTTTTGCGTTGACGTCCGAAGCTAAGAGCCATGCTATGTAGCCAGGAATGCGGATCCTGTTGAATTGACAGAAACTAAATGAAGCATCACCCAACACTATCGATTTTTTTAAACCAAAAAGGGAATAAAGGGGATCCGTTTCGATGCTTTATGGTTCGGTTTACATCGTCTGGTCACTTATAGTAGATGATGGATGAGTTGATGTTTTTGTTGAGAGTCTGGACATTATTTTCACAGTCCACACAATTGATTATTTTACTACAAACTGGTCAAAATGTGTTGGGTTAAGGTTGGGTTATCAAAAGCCAAATAAATTCATGCTTACTGTTAATGTATAAAGATTTGGGCAACTACAGTACTTTCACAGTTTTTATGTCTTGTGACTGGGACTGGAGTTACATATAAATGTCATCTTCGTTTCGACAATTCAAAAGTGCCTGTTAATGGCCTACTTGAAATAAATGCTATGATTTTGATTTTGATTTAACGCTTATTACCATCTGTTAAAAGACATTAACTATTTTAATTTCCGTACTTCAGTGACATTTTAAGTTTAGTTATAATTTTAAGTTTTTACTAATAATGAATACAGTATCAAGGAAGAAAGGAGCTCGTGACTACATAATAACAGCCGCTCGAGCCGATCATTAAGTTAAGCCGTGCTTGCCTAGGTTGGTTTGTGGACGGGTGACCAACCCTACATACCGAGTTGCCTCCGTGCCTCGGAAAGCACGTTAAGCCGTTGGTCCCGGCTGTCATTTGTAAATCTTTGACAGTCGTTACAGGTAGTCAGTGGCCAAAAAAAAAAACTGACAACCAGTCTTACCAAGTGGTATCGTATTATACTGGGTTGTGGAGGTCAGATAGGCAGTCGCTCCAAGTAAACTGGTTTTCAGATGCATCTGGTAAAACTGGAAACCGACCCCAACCTACTCATAGTTGGGTAAAGGCTAGTCAGATGATGAATACAGTATCAAGGAAGCCCTACTATAAACGAGGTACGAATCTAGTTAAGTGTACACATTCGTGGTCGTGATTTAATTGGTTAAAAGAAAACAAATGAAGTTACTTTAAACTATAAAGCAATCACTACTGCAAATACTGCAATACAGCGTTTTCCATGACCTTATTCAGTGTGGGAGAAACTTCGCACGCGAAATTGATCCAAGCTAGCAGGTATGACGGGGTGTTAGGTGGCCATCATTATTCGTATGCACGGTTGGACTGGCTGGTTATGCTCCGTGTTCTCTAATTTGAATTTGGAATGCTGCAAACTTGAGGGTGATATTCGTAATTCAAATAGCATAATTATATTTCTTTATACAATACCCGTTTGAAGAAATGTCTCCAGTCTTACCATCGTATTACCCAGTACTAACTGGGTTGTGGAGGTCAGATAGGCAGTCGCTCCATGTAAAATACTGGTAAGCTGCATCCAGATACACTGGAAGTCGACTCCAACATGTTTGATTTGATGATGATGATGAATACCCGTTATTTTATTAGTATTTATGTAACTGTTTTTTTTATTCTGATCATTTTAATTCTTATGCCTTTTTAATAGGTTTAGCAGATTTCTAAATTTTGATGTTTCATTAAATCGAAAAATTACTGATTATGTTAATGAGTTATTAAATGTGAATACAGTAACTGGTAATATAACTGGCTGGTGTCCGCAAATCCACGTCCAAAGCGCGTATTTTGCGTACGGGTGGGAAATTTATTCGATTCATCTCAACTCTAACGGGCAAAGAGGGGCAACCTCTGGGCAGTGCAGAAGCACGCGGGGTGCTGTAGTCGTCTTCCTCCATGCAGGCTCGGCACAGACAGTTGTCTGTCACTCCCATGACAAAGTGGTGTTTTTAAAAAAACCATGTCATTTAATGCCGAACGGTCTCCACAATGTTGATAAACTTATAAGAATTGCACCATAAATTACTAAATAAATAATAAATAATATCGCTGGACATTAAACACACAGCGCCACCTAGTGCCACACTAAGCAAGGCTTGTGTCGCGGACACCAGATAGTTGATATACTACATATACACTTTTTTGTTTGTAAATACATACTAAATAAGTTTAACGTTAAACGCACTTACTAATTAAAATGATAAGTAAATTAAATTTTAATCCGCCCGAGCGGACCACTATTCATTTATTAATAGAATATAATTAATCCCGAGCTAGTTCACAGAGTAACAAAGTAGCAACTAATTGATGTAGGCAAACCCCTGGCGTGTCCAGCTGCTAATTGACTTGACAGGTGTCAAGTTGACAATTAACAGCTAGTGCTGCCACCTGTCACGCTAAAATGTAACCCAATGCTGCCAAAAACCAACACTACGAACACGAATGTTCGGTTTTAGATGGAAGCAAACTAACCAATATGGCAAGACTTGTTTATTTATTCCAACAGAGCAACTAACAAAAACAAGTGCTTATTGTAGCAAGAAGTGTCCTGGATTAGATCTGGTTCGTCGTTTATTGCCTTTTATTATTTCGGAGAAAAGAGTGTATACTACCATAGTACACCGTTGTCTTGCCCATACGCGATTTATTGTTGTGTTATTAAATTAGAATGTTGTACTACAGCTTTAGTTCCATGAAAAAAGTATTTTTACAAATATTTAAGAAATAAATTGCACGTAGTAAAGGGTTATAAGTACGCGGCACCACTTCAAACCCTGAAGTGCTCTCTGACGAGTGAATGAGAGAACTTACCTATTTCAATCATAATTAAACCTCTTTTTTAAACGCTTTCATACCATAAATTAATTCGTTTGTAGGCCTCTAGATCTTTTTTAACGCGTTACTGAAATATCGGAATGTAGCTCAGAATGTAGTCGGAATACCTAAAATTTATTATTCTGCATAAACTTCAAGGAGTAAGTAACATGACGTGAAGGAAACGTCCCTCTAATCTTTGAATTTATGTTAGCCTAGTAATTTTTGGGTAATTTTTCAATGTACTTAATATTAAAAAGACGATAAATCGAATGAGCGAAAACATTTAATTTTTTAACAGCACAGCCGTACTTCGTTTTTACTGTGGCTGTATTTTTTGCGACAGTCATGTCTGGTAAAACAAAACATAATGGGGACTTGATAGTGTAACGTTACATTTTCCTGGACAGGAAAATGTAATGAAGTTAGTTTAATACGACTAGGGAAGCCAATACGAAGCCGGTACGGTAATGATCGAGATCAAAAGCTCGCAGCACTGGCAGAAACCGCTCGTCGCTGTGTCAGGCTCGCTCGCAGACGCCAACCTCTCAGGGTATAGATGTTGCCCGAGGGCCGAGGGCTCGAGGGTCGAGGGTTACCCGCTGTCAATAGTAGAAGTAGTAGATGCCTTTTCAGGGCCGTCAGCGTCCAAGCTTTCAGTAGTAGTAGTAGTAGTAGCAAAGATCTCAGGACTTTAAAATGACGCCAGGGCTAGATCTCGCCAGCTTAGTTACCACATCAAATAGTTCAGAGCACCGTCAAGCTTCTTACCCGGCCCGAGCACCAAAGGTAGACTGAATTTTCAGGCTCGGCTTCCCGTCACTTCGCTATTATGAACGATAGACCGGACAAGGCAAAGAAACCCGTAATTAGTAACAAATTGTTCTGCCTCGTGTCATACACCGCTTTTCAGGTAGCGTTCGTGTGTTTAAATCGAAAATGCTCAGAATCAAAATTTTTGTATGAAAATATTCCCAATATCCACTCTATAAGTTTTTTTAAATCTCTTTGGGAGTAGCCATTAGCCAAATAGAAAGAGCACTCCAATCAAATCTTTTATTCCAATATGTCGTGCATACCGTCATCCAATATGTCTGCAGGAACCAATGTTTTAATATAACTCACGTTTTAATCCTCAAAAGCCTCGTTCCTATATGGAAATGTTATAACGAAATGATTGTTTATTTTGTACAATAACGTGAAAAGCTTGGCTCTACAGTGTCTGACTGTTTTGATGGGTTTTACTTAGTTTTTTCTGATGTTGGTACACTGGTTCCCGGCGCTCCAATCAAATTAAGCACAGTGCTTGCAGCGTGCAAAGGTATGTTTAAAAAAAAATGGCACGTGGAGGTTTTCTGTGACAAAGAGACAGAAAAGCACACAATACACTTCACTGAATTTAGTGCAAAAACATGTTGCAAACGAAATATTTCAAGTGAAGAAAAATATTCCTAGAATATTAAAAGATGTTTCGACTGGCATTTCTTTGAACCGGAACTCAATGTTATTTCTGAATACTACGTGGCAGAAGGAACTTCCAAGTCTTTTCTGATACCATTCACATTTACAATGCTCAGTCACCTGGTATTTTTCCTTCAGGAGTAAAACCTAAATATTTTGCGTTCAGTTTTATTTGATATAACAGACATATTCTTGTGAAGTTGTGGGGGATCTCAAAAAACAACTTCAGGAAGATTCAGCTCTGGGACCTGCATGGTGCATCGTATTCTGAATTCGCACAATGAAACGTGTATCTTTTCGTGTAGTTCATAAAGTTATGTTTTGAATCGCTCTATTAAAACGTGCGCGCAGCACCGCGCCGCGTCGAGTCTCGGTGTGGTCTGACCCTTACAGAGTCCGATAACTGGGCAGCAAAATCCACGTAAAACGAGATCAATAACTGTGTTGATCTTGTGTTTGTTTTAACATTGTTATTGGATTAGGTTGTGACATACGTCAAAATGTCAATATATAACATAGCATCGCCCTATTATCCCGGAAGAGTTGGGCAGAGGTATATAGCAACATCCATTTTGCGTCAGTTACGTTTCAGGGAGTGAGCGTTTAGCTATATAGTCATCAGGCCAGGACAATTTTGATTTATTTTCAGTTTCAATTAATAAATTGTTAATTTATTCATTTGTCGTGAAATCAACTACCAAAAGTAACCTAACAAAAATGCATAATTACACTTAGCATGAAATGAGCCTAACTCTCGTACTTTGATAATACGGACCATCTTATGTCTGAGTGTAAAACACCTGTTAACGAAGCCGAAGGCACTTGCTCTCGCCGTCATTTTGTTTTTTTTGTTTAACACTATAGTTACTGAGATATTGGGGGTCAAAGTTCCAACTTTTGACAAGTTTATTTTTTTTAAGACATGTTTTTTACTGTAAGATTTTTACTTTAAATACCTCTACGACCCTCGTACTATACAATCCATCCATCAGCACGGTATTTTAATCGCGCTACATTGAGTTCTCTCACAAAACATGACTTTTCATCTCAAAAAATATCGTTTCCTAGCAATAATTTTTGCGTAAAGTTAATTAGTTTGATATACGGAATGCTTCGTCGACGGCTTCGTGATGAGGTTGTTTACACTTTGTATAACATCAGGTCTCTAATTTTCGAAGAGTTTGGCAGAGATGTACATAATTGGGCACCCACATTTTGCCTTCCATGACGTCCATGTTATAGGGGCAAATCTAAAGCCATCAGAAATCACCAGCAGAAACCTAGACTAAAAGGCTATTACTGATTCATTCCTGAATTCAATAGGTTCGCAATCTCTTACTCTGGCGAAATCTCGGTGTACTAGTAACACCCAGATCCAATTTTCGGGGATACAGGCGTACTGTTATGTAGAATGGCGGAGTGGTAGTGAGGCTGCCTTACGTTTATAGGGTTCCGATTTCGAATCCCGGTAGGAGCAAATGTTTGTGTGATGATGAGCATGGACATTTGTTTCCGAGTCATGGATGTTTAAAGTATATGTATTTACAAACAAAAAAAGAAGTCTCTATGTATGTAGTATATCAACCATCTGGTGTCCACGACACAAGCCTCGTTGCTTAGTGTGGCACTAGATGGCGCTGTGTGTAAAATTTCCAGCTATTTTTTTATATTTTTTATGTGGTTTCATTTAGAAAACCGGATTTTGTTCAGGACTTTTCCCTTAACTTATGAAACATTTCTAATTGATGGCGGTTACAGATAGGTAGTTCTCCGAGTAAAGTGAACATTACAGAATGTAGTGGTTAGATGCGGTCCAGAACATTGTTCAGTTACACAAGGATCGCTTAACTAATGTTACAACTGTTGGACTTGTTTGGTTACTAATGTTGTGAAAATTAGTAAACACAAGTTACGAGTTACGGTGACACAAGTTACATTAAAAAAAAAAAACCCCCCGAGACGTAGGGTCATAATTTTAAGGTATTCCCGGTTTATGGTGTTGGCCCTTTCATTTGATACCCATATTGAGGGAGTTGTGAAAAAAAATATGTAATTCACCATTTTTTGGTAGCGGCCATCTTGGATTTAAAATTTATTATAGCGTATAGCACCTATTCTACTAGTGAAGCCCTTTCATTTGATACCCATATTGAGGGAGTTGTTGAATAAATATGTTATCCGTCACTTTGTGGCGGCGAACATCCTGGACTGATTTTTTATCATACATAAATAAGAACACTACCGACTAATTCACCTTTCAAACAAAAAAACAAAATTAACCCACACCGTAACTTACAACCTGTTTTTGATTGAGTATTTGATCAATAAACTCTAATTAAGGTGTAATTAAGGTACCATCAAAGTAATGTAGCACTTGAAATTAAGAGACCTATTATTTTTTCTGCAATGATTTGATTTTTACGTTCTGGATCAAATTATAACGATTCGAAAGTCTTCATGTTACAATGTGAAATCGAATGCAATATCGGTTACTTATCCAATATGTTTGATGTATAGACTGATGAGGGAATCTCGACTTGATTTAAGACTTAACTTTATAATAAAATTATAAATACTTAATATGTTATTGGTAGATATATTCAGTAAACCAATCGATAAAATATAAATAAATTAATATCGATGAACATTTTACGCCAAAATTGATTACAATGGCGTTGCCGGGACGAACCAGTGAGGTCAGCGGGAATAAAATTGCAAAATTCCTGTTGACCCCACCAGTGGGGTCAATTAAGCGACAGTTTCGACTTTTCCCGCTTACCCCCACAAGTGGGACGAACCAGTGAGGTCAGCGGGAATACACCGTCTTATCGCTGATAGCGATATCTTAGAACAAATCTTCAAGACAATCTAAACAGATACATATCCTGTCGCCGGTAAGACTTGGTAGACTAGCAATGGCTGGAAATGATGATGATGATGACGATCAGGCAGCAACTATAAGGGCCGAAAATCTAAGTTACCTCGTCCCATGATTTTCGGCTACTACTCTTACTTTGTTTTTGTATCTTAAATTTACCAAAATCATGCAACAACATTCTTAGTCCTGTATACTCAAACTGTGTACCTCAAAATATGGTATTATTTGCCGATGACACTTCCTTAATTTTTAAGATAAATAGACGAGCCCAAAATCTAAATGACGTGAATAATGCCTTACTTAAAGTCCATAATTGGTTCACAGCAAACAACTTGGTATTAAATGAAAAAAAAACGAAATGCATAAGATTTGCTTTACCGAATGTTAAAAGTAGTGATTGTGAGATAATATTGAATAAAGAGAAACTCGAATTCGTAGATAAAACGGTTTTCCTGGGGCTTACGCTTGATTCAAGGCTTCAATGGGGTTCTCATTTAACATCTCTTGCGGGGCGGTTAAGTTCAGCAGCATATGCCATTAGAAAAATCCGTCAATTCACTGATGTAGATACCGCTAGACTAGTCTATTTTAGTTACTTCCACAGCATAATGTCTTACGGCATTTTGCTGTGGGGACGGGCTGCTGATATTGAGTCTATATTTATTCTGCAGAAAAGAGCCATCAGAGCCATATACAATCTTCGTAGGCGCGATTCTCTAAGGGAACTGTTTAAGGAAATTAACATCATGACTGTATATTGTCAATACATCTACGAAAACATAATGTATGTCAGAAAAAATCTGCATCTTTTTGGTAAAAGAGGTGACAGACACAATTACAGTACTAGAAATAGAGACCAATTAGTTCAGCCTGGCTTCAGACTCGCTAAAGTAGACTCGTCTTTCATGGGGTACTGTTTGAAATGCTATAATAAAATTCCACAAAGCATTCTTGAACTAAATGAAACCAAATTTAAAACTTGCATTAAACGCACACTGTGTAAGCAAGCATATTACAAATTGGACGATTATATCGCTGATAAAAATGCTTGGCTCAATGCCGGTCCTGCTCCACAAGGACAGGGGCGCATAAATGGATAGCATTAAATGGTATTGTTGGAGCTGCTGAAGATTGTACAACTATCTTTGCATTGTATAAATTCAATATCTTTAGTATTATATAACCTAATATCCCATATTGTGTGAGTGCCATGTACTAGAATGCTATCATTCGCGGGAAACCTACGTTTTTATTTTTTATTTTTTGACTTGAATGTGCCCTGGCGGTTAAGAGTATGTCATGCTCACTCAAATGTCCCGCTGATGGTGGCGCGTGTGTCGGGTCATTTAGTTCCCTTCAAAATGGTTGAGTTGAATGGTGCTGATACATGCGTCATGTTCGTGAACGGGCGCTGTCGGTTGGGACTGGTCAGCTCTTGGTTGCCACGGCTTTTGTTTTTATTTTTAATTAATTATTTTATTTTTGAATTGTTTTTGTTAGTTTTAACTATGGACACTTTTATCGTGCACATCTTGCTACATTGTTCTCACATAATGCACCATCTCAACAGGAATGATGTAACCAAGATTTTGTAAGAACATTATGATTTAAAAGAGTGTCCATGGAGTTTCTTGCCCGTTCTTCTCCATAGAGATCTACGCTAGGGAATGGGCAACTACAGTACTTTCACAGTTTTTATGTCTTGTGACTGGGACTGTAGCTACATTTAATTATCATCTTTGTTTCGACAATTCAAAAGCGCCTGTAACTGGCCTACTTGAAATAAATGCTTTGATTTTTTGATTTTGATTTTGTATAATACGACTAAAACGAAACCATCGCAAAGATTGATATTAGCTTAAACTTCAAAAAGAGATCATTAATACAAAGTTTTCCATTGATGAGTCTTACTGAGTCGTCCCGTCGACACGAAACTGAACGAAATAATTACGGTTTCTGTCAGAAATACTCAAATTGTATACTTTTGTGTACCTTGAAAATTCATTCATGGATTATCGAGCTACTTACTAAATATTAAAACCTTTATTAATATTCAGTCTGGCCAAGTTTTTGTACATTCAGGCTTAATTAAAAATAATGAATACCTTTTTGTGGTGAATAATGGAGAGGTTTTCAGATCAATAAAAGCATAATTTTCGTTGAAAGTATCACTGTTCTAGCTATTCAGTGTCCATATCGTAGGCAATTTGTAGTATAATACGCCGTATAACATAATTGCTCGCCGGATTGTAATATGTCGGCGTTATGTAATGTGCGGCGTCGTCAGGTTCAGTCGGATTTTAGTGGCGATACGTTTGACAAAGTGGAGTCCAACGTTTAGCCGTATTGTAAAACGACTTAAATCGAAAAACACTGAAAATTCCGAAAATAAGGCGTAGTAGACGTAGCCATGCTACGTGCGGCTCCTATGATAGAAGAGGCCAATCACACGAAGATCAAAACACCAATGCTCATTCCTATGGATTGTACCTGTCTTTACCACTATTCCTGTAATGGCTTTAGGCTGCATAGTCGGCTGATTGTGCCCGATGGCTGCGGTTGGTCAGGCTACGCCCATCCGAGAGCATGTCTTAGGTTAGGTTATACAGCGTGAAATTTTAATGGTTGTATTCCCGCAGCAGGACGATTACCCATCAGTAGCACATCGACGCAAAGTTAAACAAAAAAAAAGTTTTTATAGGTGCTGGCACAAAAAAATAATTTAAATGAGAGTCCTATTACAGTTTTTACGCAATTCATGATTTTTAACGCTGTCATTTTCAGCAGCGGTAAGATCTTTTAATTATTTGCTTATGAATAACGATAGTGCCATTCTCTTTCTTGAAAGTTGGAGAAATATGAAATACATTTTCATATTTGTCTTCGTGTAATCTTGTCCGCAATGGACTCCTAAACTACTTAACTGATTTTAATCAAATTTGTACACCGTGTGCAGTTTGATCCAACTTGAAATATAGGATAGCTTACATCTCAATTTATGAGACGTAGACGAAGTTGCGCGGGTCAGCTAGTTTACCGTAAATATTTTACGAACTCAATTTGCAAGAAAAACGGTCATCGATGGAAGTTTGACGCTCCAATTCACATAGTTACATTCAATTCTTATAAAAGCTAAAATTACAAAAAGATGAGTTTAATGTTTTACTTGAAAGTTGGGGTTCTAGAATTTCGTTAAATTCCTTGCATTTTCACAAAACAAATCGTAAAGAAGGCCTAATTTAAGCCAAATTTTTTTTGATTCAGCCGTTATATTCCAAATAAAATCAATTTTATCAAATAAATAAATATGATATAAAACTTTAATCTTCAAGTTTCATTAGTTTTCGTTTGTCAGTATAATAAGACAACGTTACAATAAATCAAATTAAAGTCATCGAGATATAAGTACTAACGTACTAGAGAAGCTACGTCAAATAACTGTCCTATTCTTCGTAATTTGAATCTCTAGTTCGCTGCAGCGCTAAAATAATAACAATTCGTCTAAACCGTAACGAATTTACCACAGCACTAGATTTGCTGCGGAAGTGTATTTATTCTCGGCAAAACAACTGAGTGAGGTGCGGCGCGATCGCCGCAGTTGAACGAGACAAAGTAGTAATTTACGGTGTCTTCTCTAGTACGTTAGTACTTATATCTCAATGATTAAAGTACTCTAAATTCTGCATCAATTCAGCTCGCTCCTCAGTTTAAGTCATTCTGACGCTAGGCGACTGGACGAGGAAGGACCTCGACACAAAATTTTCGTCAATAACAATCCACTCGTGTATTTCGATCGAAATAATTAGATCCACGACGTAAAAATAAAAAAAAATGAATAAAAAATATAAATAGTAAAGTCTGTTCTGAAAATACCTAAATCGCATTCGAATTTAGACCAATATTCGTTATTTTTTTTTAAAAAAAGGAGATCTTCTTGCTTTAAAAATAAGGCTTTTATAATTTAGCAATAAAATTGTAGGTATGTTTGTCTTTCTAGTTTTCTCGGAGTAAATAAATAAACTAGCTAATAAATAAACTGGTTTTATGTTAAACAAGAAAGAAAGTAATAAAGAAAACTACATTCATTTAGCACATGCCAGCCCACAAGTGCACACAATAAAAAACTTAACGAAATGTACCACTGTTTGCCTCACTGATCTACTGATCTTTATTGAGACATCAGAAAGCGTTTGTCAAGAAGCGCTTCAGCTTCTAAATCAAAAATAAAAATCAAAGCATTTATTTCAAGTAGGCCAATAACAGGCACATTTGAATTGTCGAAACAAAGATGAACATTAAATGTAGCTACAGTCCCAGTCACAAGACATTAAAACTGTGAAAGTACTGTAGTTGCCCATTCCCTAACGTAGATCTCTATGGAGAAGAACGGGCAAGAAACTCCATGGACACTCTTTTAAATCAAATTATTGTTACAAAATCTTGGCTACATCATTCATGTTGAGATGGTAAATTATGTGAGAACAATGTAGCAAGATGTGCACGTTAAAAGTGTCCATAGTAAAAACAAAATACCTAATTCTTTCTCGACATGATACTACAAAAATGTTTATAAAACATTTTCTTATAAAGTATAATGCTCTCGTTTATTCGTCTTTATTTATCGTTGGGTTAGTGCAATGGACGATATGTAGAAAGTATACGAAAACTCTGAAGGTTTTATGGGCCTCTGACTTGGCTATACTTTTCTCGATAGCATGTTGAGAAATATTTCGAGATATTTGACGTTGTTTTGCTTCACCGAAGCAAGTGATCATTCAATCATACAATACTCAAATGATCCGAATAATCAGAAAAGTGAGTATCTCAGGTTTGAAATCGAGACGTATAACTTGGCAGTAAGACGTCCACACTACTGGACTATTACTTACTGCTACACTTACTTATGTATCTGACTATCTCACTTATTATAGAGTTCCCATTAGTGGTTAAGCGTACATGTTGCCAATTTTTTCTTAAATAAAGGGGCACTCTGCTTCGCTTCTGATAATTTAAAACATGACTTATTTCAAAATATTAGATATGAAGCTTCGCTTTTTTTGCCAAAAAATCAGCATTGCCATTCAACGTGGCAACCAGCAGCTCCCAGCTTTCTGGGCACTCTTTTCCTGTTGACAACGATGTGGACGAATTTTCGACGCCCTGTTATTCTCATAATCTTTTTGATACTTGTAAATATTATAATTTCTATTGTAGAGTAGTGCGTAAATAATTATTAGTCGGTGTTAAAATCAAAGATCGTTCGAGATGACAAAAAAAGCTTCGCTTCAAAAAACAACTTTCGAATATGTTTTTAAACTTTTTCTCGGTTCACTCCCTCCAAATTGGTAACGTGTATCTGGGCAAGTAGTATGAAAGGGGTGGCGCAAGATGCAGGGGGGTGAGACGAATCAAAGTGGTTTACTGACTCGTTTAAAGCTCACAAAGGCTACACATTGCACTCCACTTTTACAAGGTAACGAACTCACTGAAAGTTGAGTAGTACCCGTAAACAAAATTGCAAAGGCAGTGCTGCAGCTATGAACTTGTCCTATAAAACGATTTAACTACTGAAATAAATACTGTTATTAATATGTAATTACTGCTGTTTGACGTAAGAGATGAAAGGCCTAAAAAGTAATTATGCCAGCTGCTGCCGTAGTAGGTACTTAGCCCAAACCAAGCCATGGAAAACTTATACTTTTCTCTTTTGCCCCCAGTGCCTTACGATGAAGTGGACACCGACTCGGCCCTAGTCCAGATGTTTGCCCACGTCAACGCCCCAACCTGCAAGTACATCGTTGCTATTGGGGCGCTCGCTGGACTGACGGTCTCTATGTTTGGCTCGATGTTTCCCATGCCTCGTGTTGTCTACGCCATGGCCCTGGATGGACTCATCTTCAAGTAAGTGTTATTTAAATCAAAAGTGTATCACCTAAAGTTGAGCCGCTTCAGATTTTTTAAGTGAAAGCTTCTTTACCCTAGTGCCCTTTTTAAGACGGGTAAAAATGTTAAACTCGCGTCAGGACACATGACCTGATCGAAAATTCGTAATGATAAATGATAAATGATGTTTATTTTGCAAATTGGTTTTCACAAACACTTTTACACGTCCTTATTTTTTAAACTAGATGGGGCCGGTGTTTCGTACCTGACTACTCTGAGAAGAAACAGCCGAAACAAACTCAGAGGTCATAGTCTCTTTTAAAGTCCAGACAATCTTGTTCAACTTACATGAGAACTATGCAGATTAGTGTCTGAGATGGTCTTTTGAAGAAAGAACCATACAGATTTGAGTGGACCTGTCCAGTCAGTGAAAGCATTTGTCAGTTATCGTGTAGCTCGACTTTTATCTCAAGGAGCTCAACGAAACGACGAACAATACGAAAGAAAGGACATTTGGGTAGGTCGCTTATAGTACTCAAACTGCCAGTCAGTCGTGGGAAAAAAAACAACAAAAAGTGACCCACAAGGTCCTCACATTCACAATTATTAAATAAAATAAATAATAATTTACAAAAACGAATGTCAATAAAAATACGAAATGTCAAATACAACACATAAAATAAACAAAAATAAAGTAAAAAATAATAAAATACTGAACTAAGTATTCATGTCAAATCATTAATTGTCATGACAGTCACAAGTAAATATTCATGTCAAATAAACACACACATAAAAAATAAAAATAAGTAAAGTAAAAAAAAAAAAAAATACTGAACTAAGTATTCATGTCAAATCATTCAATGTCACAGTGTATAAAGTTAAAGGAATCAATAATAAACAAGCGAAGTCCGAAACTTCAACATTCACAGAGCAAATTGGAGCAGCTTAATCCCAAGCCTTTTTATCTTCGAGATAGTGATTAACATTATAGAAGGCTTTCAGGCAGAGCTTTCGTTTTATAAACAATTTGAATTTATTTAGGCTTAGTGCCTGAATATGGGACGGAAGTTTATTGTAGAAACGTATACATTGGCATCTGAACGTACCCCCTATTTTTTTGAGCCTCGTTGCAGGAACAACAAAGAACCCGGGCGAGACAATTGTTGATGAAATTATTGAGCGTCTACGTATGTCACCGTGATAGATGCCTACAGAATAATTTACTAAGATTTCTCAAATCAAACTTAAGGTCTAACGAAGTCTCTAAAAAAATTCCTCATTATTATGAGCTCAATTGACTAGAATAATGATGAATGAGAAAAATAATCATGACTTACTTTTTTCTTCCTGGATTGACTTCATGGCTTTTGGCTAAGATATACTTTTAAGGTGAACGCACACTTATCCGCGTCGAAACAATCGACCGCGCCGAAAGAATCGAATTTTAGAATAACTTGTATGAAATATTATAAAACCTAGCACACTTATCCGCGTCGAATCGTACGAATAGATGACGTCATACGTATGAGAAAAAAATATTTCTTGCTTTTTTTATTTTATGATTGATAAGTGTGTGTCCACCTTTAATGTCATCTCCGACAAAAGAAAAACATGACATTTTATTTGTCAACCTGCTTAATGACATGCACAGTACCGTCATACGGTGAAAGGCCGTAACTAACATTTTTGCCAAATCTCAGTTGAACATTGATTCGAATTCAGCAAGAAATTCTGTATAAGTCGCCCGTAGCCACCAGATACACTTAGATAGAAGGGCGCTTGGCCTCAAAAACGATGTTTTCTACGAATAGTTTGCATACTTGTTGATATCCGCATCTTTATGTGAGGCCTTATCGGCCGTGAAAAGCCTTAAAATGCCTTAAATAGAGTTATGGCCTTCCATCACATACATCATTGTATTGTGTCACGAATTGTCTTTTCATAATAGGTACATAGAATAATAATAAAGTGTGTGTTGTATTGTACGTAGTATAATGGGCTGGTATCTCTTTAGAGGAAAAAACCACGCTTGTTTTCGCGCCTGAAGGGGCCGAAGATGTCACACGGCGCGTATCATTAGAAAGTTCCTGAATGAAGTGAATATACATACGGGCGATGGACTGGTCGAGTCCAGATTTGGACTGATATCGAACGCTTATGGGACGAGCTCAAGGGAAGGTTCCTGGGCAGAAATTCAGTCCCTTCAACCATAAAACGACTAACCAACTACGACGTTGCTTTATGTGTCCCGACTGCATCACTCCACGAAGGTTGAGTAGGTCGTAGAGTACATGAAGATGAAGACCAGCTGGACCTTAAACAACGCCAACATCAAGTCGTTTGTGGTGCGAGTTCCGACACAATTTCTCGACAAGTTTCTCAGGGAAGAGTTTTGGCCGAAGGTTGTTGTCTACCGACGACGTTTTCGCGGCAGGCTACGTGACACCGCGCAGCGTACCACGACGCCGTCACTTCATGTGTTCATAGTTTATAAGTTATATTTTGTATGTATTAGTACATTTCTAAGTTGTAATGTAATGTTGTGTATCTTACGACTGGGCCTCAAGATGCCTGAAAATGAAATGATTGATTGATAAAAGCATTGAAGGCCGCGTTAACAGACGGGTGGGACAGAATTCCTCAAGGCACCGTCAAAAACCTGATCAGATTAATGAAGAATCGAATGCAGGCTGTGATTTAGAGCTAGGGTAGGCAATAATAAGAATTGACAGAATAAATTACTTTATGGTTTTAACAGAATTGTTTTATTTTTTAAATGACTAAGCACAACACATATCCCATCTTCTCTCTACTTTCACACAATTGATTTTAAAAGTAAGTTTAGTGTTCACCATGAAAAATAATAATAATAATAATACCAGTCTATTACTGTTCCACTGCAGGGCAAAGGCCTTTTCTCAACAGAGAAGGCACGAACATTGATCTCCACGCTTGCTCAAGACGGGTTGGCGACTTATTTATCAAAATATATCTCTAACTAACTGCCCCATAGATAGTTGACTAAGGTAATTAAATAAATATTCTTCTGATCATTTATTTAAGTACCTAATTATGTCTCGTGTGACCATGTGAGCCATGTGGCAGACCTACGGACGTCTGTTGGACTTAATATTCTGAATACGGAGTCCTTAAACTATTCTCCCACTATCCTTATATTCTTTTAAACTTCGCGTGGCCCAGCTAGTTGTAAATAAATGCATTTATATTAATGTATTTAAAGTGAGTTAAGGTATTTTTAGATATATTTTTCGAATAGTCTGTTGTTAACAAGATATAACCTCTAAAACTTCAAACTGGAATATCTTTAAATCCTGACTTCCTAGAAAAATATGACTGAAGACAAAACTCTTCAGGAATTCAAACTCTATACTTTTATATAATTTTCATGGGCAGACGCTAAAATAAAATATCAACAAAAATTTGTTCGCCGTTTGACCGGTGTTCTTTATGTAAGACAGAGGGAGAACGGTTAGTCAAAACCAACCTTATGCAATTACGATAAAGTTTGTTGATGGAACTTTGAACCCCAATCTCCGTAACTAGGAGGTTCCCAGGTATGGTCTAGAACCAAAAAACTGCAATAATGAAAATAATAATTGTCTTGAGCCTTTTAACACTCTCTTTGTTGATCAGGATTAATATATTGGCCTCTGAAACATCGATCTACAATTAGGATAAAATATATTTATATATGATAAAATATATAAATATATAAGTTCCGAACAAACTCCTACCCCTGATTCATATTGAGCAATTCCATATTACACATTGATCGACCTGAATCACGCAATCAGTAAATAAACAGAAACAGGTTATTCATTTGATTAAATATTAGCATGCTTTAATAATGCATAACACAATAATTTTGCCTAGTAATAAGCAAGCAAATGAAGAAAGCAAACCCCAACGTAGTTTGGGAAAATTCAGATGGTGACAGTATTATATGCAAGCAAAACCTTGCTTTTATTTTTATTTTTTTTAAAGTACACTATTGGTTTCTCCTATCAACATCGAGCGCTATTTTTTACGACTATAATAGAACAATTTAGTTTTCCCAAAAAGTTTCTCTAAAAACTAATGCACGAAATCGTGTCGCGCTGCGGGTCGCGTACGAGTATGCATTCTGTTCTTTATAGCAACATGACGTCAGGGGTGACCGACAACCGCATTTTGTTTTCGCTGACGTCATGACTGAGCGTACGTGACCGACCATCAGCGCAACATGAAATCAGGCCTAAGCAATGTGCAAAACGAGTAAAAAAATAGGTTATATTTACTACGCGCGTTCGTTTTAGCCACACGAGATGACTCGGTTAGGTTGCCGTCATCTCCGTTCTCTGTGCGTGTCTTGTGGCTACAAAACAATGGTTTGTAATATCCGTCCCATCGATTTCATGGAAATTAGCTCGACACACTATTTCCGATAGCCATACACGGGTAACATATATTATGTACAATGCTACGAGCTACTGGTACTGAGTCTCCTTTGTTCAAAAACGATCAGGAAAACGATTTACTTGTTTGAAAAAATTAGAAAACCTGCTATCATAATATTTTAACAAAGTTTTATCGGATAGTTTTAGGTTTATGTCCGTCAGTAATAGAAACCAATGGTTTCTAGAAAACTGCAATACCTCTGTTTTCTGTTTTTTGAAGGCAATTTTTTTCAAAGTTACCTTTGAAATAAGAAGAGATGAGGGAGTCCTAAGTAATTTTTAACATGCAATTAACTAACCACCAGATTTAGCAAAATGTAACGAGGAAAAAAACACTTTTGATTGCTAAAATTAGTAAATGATTACCAAAATTGATCCCCATTTTATCATGAAATTAAAACCAAATATTATTTTTTTAGTTAAAGACCACCAGAGATTGAAAGAAAGAAAGAAAAGAAATACATTTATTTGGCACACGCCACTAGTACACACATAAAAAAAAACAAACAACACAAATAAAAAAATGGAAACCAAAACAATAATAAAAAAACTTAAAACCAAGCAACAAAAAATAAAAAATAAAAACAGACCACAGCTGCCCAGTTCAGCAAAATGCCGGACAACTAGTGCCAACTAGTGTGTGGTTTCCAACTGGACCTGGATTAGCGAGGATACGGATGTGAAACAGTTTACATGTTGTGGTTTTAATTGAACTGTTATGCTCTTACATCCGAGTTGAGAAAGACCCCGGTCGACGGAGCCTACTTCTTAATGGTCTATGACAAAATAACCACGAAGGGTCTATTAACTATCCGTGCAGGGGTGCCCCAAGCGGGCCTAGGCAAAACTACTTAGTTTATCATTAAACACACTTATAATTTGGTGCTCAATTTACTAAAAAAGTCGCCACAGCGCGAACAAATTTTTGTTGTCATTTTTTTAGCGTCTACCCATGAAAAATATGTAAAAGTACTCGTATACTTGTACTTTGAATTCCTGTACAGTTTTGTCTCCTGTTATACTTTTATGCGAAGTCAAGGAATTAAAGATATTCCAGTTTTAAGTTTTAGTCTTATTCATAAAAATCCCCTGAAATAGGTTTTAAACACTCATTAGTTAAAATGCTCATTAGAGCTAAACCTATTATAAAATTCTCTATTCATAAACATTCAGTAAACCCGTCATATTGTCTTTAAAAGAGGTTTTAACGTGATTAAGTGGTCGTTCTGCTGAATCCATAGATTAAATGCCAAAACAACTAGTATCCACGGCCAAAAACGCATTAAAAAAAAGTTCTATAATGTCACTTGTGACATTTGGGCAGCATTCCGAATTACACCGCGAACACTAGTGCCCTCCCCGGATTAATTACCTCAACAATGCTGTGATGCGGTTGGTTGAAATTCTGTTTATCTTATTGGTTTATTTATTTTATTAATTTTGATTTTGTACAATGTATGTGTTTTTATTGGTTAGGTTAGCAAGTAAGTTTTAATTTTTATTTATTGCATCGTAGTATGGTCATTTCGCGTTCCCCCAATAAATTATAAGGACTAACTAAATATATTTCATCTGGGAGTCTTATCGATGTCGTGGGCTCTCTGATTATTAAAAGTACAGGTTAGCTAAAAGTCATGAAGTCAAGCCAGAAAGAAAAAAAATAAGCCATGATTTATTATCATCATAATTCTAGTAGCTTTTAATTATGACGAGATTTTTTACAGACTTCGATAGGCCTTAAGCTTGATTTGATAAATCTTAGTAAATTATTTCGTTGGCATCTATCACGATGACATACTTAGAGGCTTGATAATTTCATCAGCAGTTGCCTTGCCGATGTTCTTTGGTGATCAATTGATATTTTAGGTTGAAATTTTTGAAATGAAATTATTGAAATTTTTGAAATGAAAAATTACTTTGTGATCACATCTATCGATGTGATCACAAAGTAATTTTTCATTTATTCACATTTCACTAGACCATATTAGGCAGGGAAACCATTAAAGACAAGAATAATCTAAGTCTATGAAGCAATTTTTTAACATTACTCTTTCTAAAGGTATGATTATTATAATTCGACTATTTACTACTTACTTTACGATATATATGTAGAAAAAAAAATAGAGGAACTTGTGGCCAAATAAAAACAGCCGCTCGGGTCTATCTTTAAGTTTTGCCTAGGTTGGTCTGTGGTCTGTCAGGTCTGTGACCACCTTTACCTACCGAGTTTCCTCCGTGCCTAAGAAAGCATATTAAGCTGTTGGTCCCGGCTGTCATTTGTAGATCTTTGACAGTCGTTACAGGTAGTCAGTGGCCCAAACAGTCTGACAACCAGTCTTACTATGGGGTATCGTATATTACCCAGTTCTAACTGGCTTGCGGAGGTCATATAGGCAGTCGCTCCATGTAAAATACTGGTGATTAGCGGCATCCGGTAAGATTGGAAGCCAACCCCAACATAGGTAGTTGGGAAAAGGCTAGGCAGATGATTGTTATGTAGAAAAAAGTTATCAAACCAACAAAACTTTAAATTACATAGCTTGAAAGAACTTGTAAAAACAACAAGTTCCGTCCTAACTAGACAAACTGGTCAGGTGAGAGTCACGTCACGGCCTCGGTGTTCCCGTCAGTAATAGAACAAAAGTTTTCTACACCTGCGCTCCGTGGGAACACCGCTACAATTAAATGGTTACCCGTTATTAATTAAGGGGCCTGTCCCAGCAGTGGGAACATTAAAGGCTGATAATGATGACTCCTTGAAATTTTACGTTTTTCGTTCGTAGCTTGAAATAACAATTCAATAACAAAAGAACGAATTGTAGATAACTTATTTATTTATTTAGTCATAATCATTCTCCCGATGCATGTTTAGTTAAAAACTCAAGGAAATCAGATTTCTTAGGCCCGTATTAATAAACGTAACTCAGCCCAAGATACCGCACTTGATATGAATGTTGAAATCCTGATCGTATTAATAAACGTGATTATTTATTTATTTATTTATTTATGTTCTCAAGATGCGGATGAGGTTTACGTCATCAACTGAGTGATGGACTGATTAAGTATACTCAGCGAAGCAGATAATTATAACCTTCTCCGTGTCCAAGTAACCTATAGACTAAACATAATTAAAAACTATCGGTTCGGTTTATATTTTATATAAACTCTTATGAATGGATAGTTTATTCACCACCCTGGCAGTGAAACATTCCTGCAACTGAAACAAATTAATTTCTCATAATACTATTCAGTTTCTAATTTCAATGCAGAATTAATTAAATCAGCTCGCTGTTTTCGTATTTCCATTTATGGGGCTGAATAGAAAACGTAATGGAAGTTCTAGTGAATGCTGTTCAAATATTCACTAATGCCCGTGTGACTGACCATTTACTAAAGTACTCGTAAGTCCTTTGATGATTTTGTCCAATGAACATTTAATAACGTTGTAGAATGTATGTATGAATGTACGGTAAAATTAATTATGGCACAAAATTTCCCATTTCGAGGCATCCCTTTATTCCTGTTCCTCCCTTTAGTCGACCGTTTCAATTAATACTGTTTACTAGAACAGTTCGTATAGAGACTGACTGACTGCCTCTAATGAAATTTTTAAATGATCCGTGTTCTAGAAGGCTGGCGCTGCGCGCTGTGGCAAATCCTGTTTGTTCTCATTAGTACTGATCAGCTATGAGCGCTTAGAACCAACTTAATAGGTGTTCTGATTTTACAGTTTACTAATGCAGGTTTAAGGGTAGTAAGCGCTTAGGACTATATGGAGACCTGCTCGGTAGACCATATTCAAGATATGATTTGTGACAAAAAGCTTGAAAAAATCAAGTTGAAGTTGAATCAAGTTGTAGCTGTGTAATGCCAGTCGATTGAGTCATTTATATTTACACGTAAAGAGACAGTGTTTAATTAAAACCTTCATATTTGCTTTGGATTTTATTTATCAAAACGGATTTTCCAATCGCCATCGATACGTGTCGTGAACATTTTCATAACTTTAATCAGCTCTGAACTGTAGGTGCTAATAAAGCTTCCGATAGTAACTCTTCACAAACGCTCACTGAACTTATGTAAAGTTGTGCTGGTTTAGTTCCACATTGGGAACACATTTACGCAAATAAACTGTGTTTGAACCTTCAATGGAATAGTTTGTTTGCACATTACTTTGTAATAATGCTCCACTGTGTTTGAAACCTAGTGAGAATTAACCGGTTTAAAAGGAAATACAGTTTGCCGGCTAGTTTGCAATAGTGCAATTCTGTGAAAATGGTAGCTCAAAGAAAAGATGGATCTATTATGGGAGGTATGATGTGAAAGAAAATGAAGTAAATGAAATAGAGACAACCGACAGCGGTGTAAGAAAAATATGTGATGCACCGACAACATATTGATGATTCTATAAAGTTGCATTAGACTACAGAACAGATAAATGAGATTAGAAAGGAAATAGTTTCTGATTCGTATTAGAACGGGTGTCACCGTTTGTCTCCTACTCTTTAACTCCACTACAAGGAAGAGACCCATACGTACTTGAATTCCCCACACAAATAAATTACTAACACTTGCTATTGATTGTTACACTAACGCAAAAACTGCGCTTGGCGTGCACTCACACTCACACACGCACACAATAAGAGTGATGCCCATACACAAAATACGCGCTTTGACGTGGAGTTACGGACACCACCCGACCAACCGCCCCCACCCGTTGTACAATACAACAGCTCGATCGACTGTTGCGTTGGTCGAGTCGTATTATGAGCGCTCTTTTATTATCTCGATCGACTGTTGGTCGAGTCGTATTATGAGCATCTCGATCGACTGTTGGTCGAGTCGTATTATGAGCGCTCTTTTATTCTGTGGATCAGGCCTTTACGGAACATGAGCAATAAGGTTCTGTAAATTTCACACTTCTTAGTGGAACCCTGCTCGTGAAGAGGAATCACAGCAAACTGTATCCAATGTACTGGTCACTGGCCTGTCTTCTAGATCTTAATGCATATCTAGTGCGCACTCTTGGTCCCATTAGCACCAAGATGTTGTTATATAGCCGCAGAAGCCATCAAGACCTCACAGCTCTTTACTTTAGTTTCTGGATTACATTTTGGATTTCTGACAGGAGTATATCTCTATAGCAAGGGGATTGATTAATATACAGCAGTATTATCTCCATCTATCCAAAATGCAACACGGTTTGAAGGTACATACATGGCAGACTGAATGCTAACTAGCTATCGTATAATCCCCAATCCACCTGTGCATTTGTGATTTTGAGATAAAAGCCCTCATCCTCTATTGTCAATTGATACTATATGCACACTTTGATCTACAATTCCATGGATTGTACCTGTTAATTAGCATCTAACTGTATAATAGAAGCTTCAGTAACACTTTTGAATTAAAAATGTAGGTTAGTCATTTAGAATACCGTTGATTGCAAATTGATTTTTGGATGTTGTTAGGATAGGCACCTGCTAATATAGTGTGAAACAGAGTATACAGATTTGAAAGGAGCACTTCCGAAAGCTCGATGAAAGATCCGATCATACGAGTAATAGCGGTTTTGGATGTCGCAAACCGCTATGATAGTCTTTATTATATTAAACTTAGCATCATAATCTTTCTTCTGCCCTTGTCTTCTTTCATTCTTCTGTGTCGACTATGATCATGTACTCCTTTTCTTACCGACAGACACGCCTTGATAAATAGAAACAGGATTGTTTGACTGTTTCAGATTAATATGTAAAATTATTGTTTTACCAAAATCGTTTTGTGCTTTTTTGGCCATATTTGGGTATATTTCTTTTAATTTTAAATGTGTCCAATTGAAGAAATGCTAAAATATGCCACAGTGACACCCACACAGAAGAATCTAATTTTATTAAATAAAATGTTAAACGACATTATTTTTTTTAAATTAATATTAAACATATGGATTCCATCGTTCAGAGTTCTTAGAACAGGATCTTATTTCGCACTAAAAATCAAGAGAAAGAAGTTTTTCCCCGTAAGGACACACGGAACTCGTGTGGGTTGTTAAAATACGACGAGAAACTGGAAGCGCACGTCTCTTTGAGGAGAGCACATACTTTGAGTTCTTCACGAACGAGAAACGAGAATGTGAATAACACGGTAAAATTTTACTGGAAGTGGTACTTTGAGCGTGGCTTTAGCTGGTCGTGAAAATATTTTAGGAAAACTTACGAAGACGGAACTGCGGAGTAAATGACTGAGATTCTTTATCAGCTTCCGACGCTCGTTTTTAATTCTGTTTTGCGGTTTTTAGTTTTATGAGTAAAACTGCTGCTGCAATATTTCCGAAATTTTAGGAATGGTTTTAAGTTTATCTTCTATCTTCTATATCTATATCTATACTTATAATAAATCTGTAGAGAGGTCAATTCTGTACATGAAATATATTTACAAAATAACTATCGGGGGGTGATTAGTGATCGATACTGATGCCAAAAATGCAATCAGTAAAATTTTTGTCTGTCTGTCTGTCTGTCTGTCTGTCTGTATGTTATTTATAGAAAAAAAAACTACTCGACGGATTTTAACGAAACTTGGTACAATTATTCTACATACTCCTGAGCAGGTAATAGTATACTTTTCATCACGCTACCATTAATAGGAGCAGAGCAGTGAAAGGAAATGTTGGGAAAACGGGAGAAGTTACTTGGTTTTTTTAGCTTCCGTCGCGTGTGCAGCCTTAATGGTTAAAGCTACATAGAAATCATGTAAAACGGAAATATTCCACATAAAATTATATAAAAAATATCCCAAGACAGCATATGTCTATCTTTTATAGTTGACTCACAATAACACGTGTAACTCCCGATAGCTTAGCAGTTCGGAGATTTGTTATTATTATATTTGTTTACTCTTACGTTTATAATATTCTCACTCAACCCCAATTTTGAAACTTCACGCGGGCGAAGCCGCTGGCAGAAGCTAGTTTGCTTAATAAATATCTTAACATCAATTTACGAAACGAAAGTAAGCTCTTACGAATGGTTTTTGTAAATTCACCCCCTGAAAGAGAATTTATTGTGCTATTTTTAGGTAAAAAACTGTCGTCTATTACGACTACTTCTTAAAACTGTTTTTCAAGTGGCAGAAAGGAAATTACTATCAGACAAACCGTGGCTGGACTTACATCGTGATTTTTATTAAATTCCCGATTTCTTTTGTTTTAGGAAACTTGCTGTTATTTCACCTACCACCGGTACCCCTGCTTTCGCAACCATCTGTGGAGGTATCGCCGCCTCCGTGGTAGCCCTGTTGGTTCAGCTGGAGGTGCTGGTCGAAATGATGAGCATTGGTAAGTACATTCAAAATTATCTTATAACCTTCCCGCTGCGGCCTCTCTTTAAGAGTGTGGGCCATTATAATCCATCAATGGTATCCGGTTGAGGGATACTACAATTTCAAGCTACAGGTTTATTAAATGACTAAAACATTCTACTGAAATATTGAAACCTACTTGTCGTGGCAGATTCTTGTCGGATTGGAAAAAGAGGACGATTTATATTAATGTGCTCTGGTGCTGAGCACAAAGATAAATTACTTGCTATCTAAAAGTGCCCAAGGAAAAATCTTTTGCTATTCACGACACTAAAACCTTAATGCACTAAGCTTCAGCTTTAGTTCTCACGACCTATTCATGAAACAGGATTTATTTAATTTAAAGAAAATAAAATCTACCCGTGTGGGAATTATCTTGTTTATTCAATATATATTAAATACATAGACTCTAAAGTCATATTATGGTAGCCACAATTATATTGCCTGTAAACAATGTCACAAGGAAAGGTCAATTAAAACCAATTCACAAAGTAAAGCAAGAAAGTGTTTGAAGTAGTTTCGCCTCAAAACTTTTCACTTTGGACATTGAATACTTTGGCGTCGATGGAAAATGAAAAAGTTTTAGTAAAAACTGTCTCTTGAACAAGGTTTTTTTATGTTTTGTGGACATTATATAAAATTGTGTTTCTTTTTAACTACACGTAACTTTCATCACTTTCCTGCTTTTGTCTTACCTCATAACTTGAGCTCGGCGCAACATTTATTATTTTCTTGCACTCTCGTCTGTTACCCGTCGTTTAATCGGTCTTCTTCTCCCTCTCCATCCATCAACATTTATATTTATCAATATACGTATACGTACGGAGAAATAAATATGATATCAATATTGGACATGACTGAACGAAGTCGAACGTACAACTGCATGTAGTTGAATATTCCGACCGTGCGATTCAGTCGTCTGATGGCAGCCTATTTCATGATGTTTGAATAGCCACTACTTACCGAATAAATTTGAAAATGGAACCGAATTTGTCTGAAATTACCTGCCAAGAAAGACAGTCTGGTTTTTGCCTACTTTACCATATCTTGGTTTTCAACGAGTTAGTTGCTTAACTCACTGAAGTAAGACATACACTTATGATTTACTTGTATCATTATAGTCAATTTAAAGTTATTACTTAAGTTTAAGTATTTATTTTATGCAATTTTAATTTGGGACGAAGCAGCATATCAATAGTGATGTGGGACGAACTAAGTTTTTTTAATGTTGTACAAAACTTCAGGACGAACGAAGTATAAACCAACCATTTTAATGCAGTAGACAAGAATTTGAACAAAGTAAGAACCGTCAAAGAAAACAAAGTTAAGAATACACCTTTTTACAGTTCTAACCTAAAGCAGTCACTAAAGTACAGACTGAAAAAACGTTATAAGTAAACACTTTTACGGGTGTAATTATCTCGCAGCGCTTAAAAACTCCTACACAATTTCTCGTGGTACTTATTATGGATTAGATTCTGCCTTTTGGTTGAAGCACAGTTGGAAAAAGTAAATGATTATTAATTAAATGTACATAATTAATATCTATGTTTTCTATTTCGCGCTTTCTGTCGAGTAATATTCTATTGTACATTTTTATGATCGCATTTTACATTCTAAATAAAGGAATAAATAAAACTCTTCCCTGAGAATATGCTCGCAGACTTATCATATTTCAATTCCATACTGAGATATGGAGATCAGAAATAGTCACGTTTCCGCATACATACGTAGTACAAACGTACCAATCAGCTTCACGTACACAGAGTGCATATTTGTAAAGAAAGTAAATTGTAAATTGCAAAGAAGTTTTGCCTCTCGAAAGCACGCAAACCCGTTCGTTCCTACTGTCATTTGTAGATGTTAGAGAGTGGCCCAAAAGTCTGACAACCAGTCTTATAAAGAGGTTTCGTATTACAAAGTAATGACTGAGTTGGTCAGACAGGAAGTCACTACATGTATAATACTTTAATTCTGATGTCTGACTGGAAGCCGCCCCCAAAAAGTTGGGGAAAAGCTAGAAAGATCATGAAAAAGATATGCATAAGAAAAAAAAAAGAGGTTTTTTTCAGAGGTCTTGTCACAAATAAATGTACACAACTTTTTGAAGAAGCTAGACCAAAGACCACACGATCTCCCGGTTGGCAATATGCTATGTGAGTCATCATCATCATCATCTTAATAATGATCCCACAACTGGGACATAGGCCTCTATGGTATATAACTACTGAACAAAAAGGGTGTTCTATAATTTTCTTCAACTGCTTGATTGTATGTGCTTACTACTTTTTTATACATTTTACAAGTAAAGAGAACATCAATTTCCGCCGATCTCTCAGCCAGCAATATTTATCACCGTATCATAAAAAATGCTATTTTATTACAACTAGCATCTGGCTCAGATGGGATCGTACGGTTTTACAAGCGAGATATAAATTAAAATTTTATATCAACTCATTGATGCAAATGCAGAATTTCTTTTTCCTCTCAGTAATATAATTTAGGTTCTGATACTGTTAGACCCTCATCATACCACTGGTTGGTTCTCGTATAAAATAATAAGAATTTCGAATTCGAACGATTTGTTACTCCATTTTTTTTTTAATAATTTTACAACTCTGCTATTTTGCCTCATCTAAGTAATTATACGGAGTATTTTTTCCATCATATCAGTTTGTAAAAACATAGGTTCCTGAATAAATAAAGTATTATTTAAATTCTACGTGGCTTTCAAACATACGTTACGTAAATAGTTGTATGAAATATTATTTAAATTGAGAGGCTAAATAAATACTTATGTAAAAAGTAGGTTTAATCTATACGAATTGTTCGATCCTTGTCTAGTTTTAAGGTAGTTTTTAAACTCCATTAATTTTATGCCTTCTACCCTCACTTCTGGTGAGGTGACGGCGATGAGCAGCCATCTTAGTGCTGCGCCAGTCGACGTTCGACTACTGAAAGAGAAGCAGGTTCGCGTTGCCGTGCAAGCCGATGTGCTGATTACCACATTGTAAAACCTGACTTTTCGTCTACTATTGTGATATAGTGCCTTCTGATCGTATCAGAACAACCTAGACAGTAATTTGTGTGTGCCTACAATTCGGATCCCGAAAGACTTTCTAGAAGCCCATAGTGACGTCACATCCTACCACGCGGCAGCAAGCTGCATCAGCAAGCTTGATCCAAGCCAGGACAGGGGTGAAGCAAAAGGTTAGTGGAGTCAAATTACCTATTCTAGTCAAGGATCTGAATCTTAGCCAGTTCACACCATAATTATTCAATTTTTATGTGTCTCTAAAACTCAACATTTCTTATACAGTCCACTACTCAAACATTTAAGGGCCCAAGTGCCACATTTTTTGGTCTTCGACCCGGATTTCAGTACCTATTTTGTTTCCCATACCTACTTTCAACACCTTATAGTTTCCACTCCATAATATTTTACGTCGTACGTAAACATCCGGTGTGCAGATCAGCACTACTATAAGTACTTTAAACCTATAAATTGCATAACTTCAATCCCAAATACCTTTTTCCATTAAATAAATACGTACTTATCTAATTTGTACTAAGTACCCAGAATCTACCTACATTCAAACAATATTTACAACATATAACGTTGAAGGTAATCATGCCTCCCAAAAAAGATGTATCATCGCAATCAATTACATACCTAATCCAAGAAAAGGAAGTACTCTTTGAACAATTACAATATGCCTATGAAATGTCAAAGGACATTTCAACGCCTGATAAGCAGGATTTACTTTTATTACGTGTTTCGGACATTGACGAAGTGCGTGATCGATTTAAAAAAGTAATTCTTAAAATATGTGAATCGGAGTTGGAATCAAACCCGGACGCTAAAGTGCGAACCCAGGAAATAAAAAGTTTCGATGATATTTATTATAACGTAAAATTAGTCACAAATAGATTAAATAATAAAGCTGCGGGTAGTGTTAAAGTTGAAAATCAAAACGTAGTTCAATCAAGTCCGCGTTTACCTAAATTAGAGCTATTTTCATTTGACGGTAACATTGAAAACTTTACCACGTTTTACGAAACCTTTTGTTCACTGGTACATAATCAACAACATATACCAAATATCGATAAATTCCATTACCTTCTGTCATGTACGAAGGGCAGTGCATTAAATATTGTTAAAAGTTTACCGATTACTGCAAGTAATTACGATTTAGTCTGGAAAAGTCTTCTTGACAAATACCAGGATAATCGTATGTTAGTGGGTAGATACCTTGATAAAATGTTAGGTTTCTCACCGATAAGTAAGGAGTCTTCAGCTCAATTAAATACCTTTATTGAAACATTTGAGCACTCTTATCAAGCTATTCAAGCGTTAAAAATAGAAAATTTAAATAGTTATGTGATGTGTCATATTGCATTACGTGCCTTAGATTCACAAACTAGAAAGTTATTTGAACAAAATTGGGATCAAAAATCTGTTCCGACTTTCCATGATTTAATCAGCTTTGTACACAATCATATCAAGGTACTTGATCACTCGATTTCTTACACTAATAATACAAGTTCAGTGAACTTTCAGCAAAATAAACGTCAAACAAATAATAAAACGGAAAAAACTAAGTCATTTACTCATGCAGCTTCTTCGCAAATCAATTCTTCTTGTTTACATTGTGACGGCAATCATATGATTTTTAGGTGTGATAAATTCCGTGAATTGTCCACTGAGAAGCGCATTAACCGTGTTAGTGCACTTAAATTATGTCATAATTGCCTTAAACAAAACCATAATGCTAATGAGTGCAAAAGCCAGTTTAAATGTTTAGTTTGTCAGAAATCGCATCACGTGTTATTGCACCTCGACGATAACAAACCGGTTTTGAGTTCGCGCCCAAGCGGCAGCGACTCGAGTACATCTCATGCAAAATCGTTGCCATCACAGACGACATCGACTGCTACCGGTCCAAGTGAAAATAACAGTTGCCATTCCGTTTCTTTACACACAATTGCTGGTACAGTTATATTAGGTACAGCTGTGGTGCACGTGTTGGATAAAACCGATTGTTATCAGCCGTGTCGTGTTTTGATTGATTCTGGCGCTCAAACAAACTTTATTTCTGTTGATTGTTTACAACGTTTAGGATTAAGGCCTCGTAAATGTAACTTTGATATTTTTGGACTCGCAGGCGAAAGTGTAAAAAATCATGGTATGACTTCGTTCGCTATGAAACCGCGTCACAGTAACGAACCATCTTTTAATATTGACGCTGTAGTGCTTACAAAAATTACAGGTGGTTTACCGACCGTACAGTTACCTCAAAGCGTAATTGACGAATATCGGAATTTAATTCTAGCTGACCCTACCTTTTATAGGCGTTCAGATATAGATATTATTTTAGCGGGTGATGTTTTTCCATACATTTATGACGGAAAGAAATTAACCTTTGGTTCAGATATACCTGTTGCGTTAAGTAGCATTTTCGGTTATGTGATTACGGGAAGGTTTTGTATGTCAGAGAACAAACATTCTAACGTAACCGCTGCTACTACTTCTCTGCATGCAGTAACGTTTACTGTCGAGGAAAATCTCCTCAATGACTCCCTCAAAAGTTTTTGGGAGATTGAATCTTTGCCGTGCGAAGTTCAACACTTAAATCCGCAAGACGTTCTTGCTGAGAACATATTCTCTGAAAATCATTACAGGGACGAAACGGGCCGATACGTTTCTCCTATTTTATTAAAACCAAACCACGAGCCTTTGGGTGATTCCTACAATTCAGCTTTTAAGCGGATGACTCAATTAGAGCGCAGACTTGATAAATTACCCGATTTAAAACAGGCCTACTGTGATTTTATGAACGAGTATGAATCGTTAGGACACATGGAACTTTATAAGGGTACGGAACCATCAAAATATTTTATTCCGCACCATTGTGTATTGAAGCCCACGAGTACAACTACACCTTTACGTGTTGTTTACAATGGTTCAGCTCCTACCACTAACGGATTATCACTTAATGACATTCTTTTAACCGGACAAAAACTACATTCAGATATATTTAAAATTCTCAGTCAGTTTCGGTTATATGATGTTTGTTTTACCGCAGATGTTTCTAAAATGTTTCGAGCGATCAATATTATTCCGTCAGAAAGAATTTACCAACATATTCTCTGGCGTGACACAACATCAGACCCCGTACGCATTTATGAACTTAAAACAAACACATACGGTCTTAGAAGTGCCCCGTTCATAGCTATTCGGACATTACATCAATTGGCTTATGATAATCCGCAATCCTTGGCTTCGAATGTGTTGCTACAGGGATGTTTTGTTGATGATGTTTTATGGTCATGCCCCACGATAGACGAAGCTTGTACTTTACAAGATGAGTTAACCTTACTTCTTAAAAGTGGTGCATTTGACCTCCGGAAGTGGGCTAGTAATCGTTCTGAATTACTCACGCGTATGTCAACCGAGCAGGTTTCTGCTATTAATTTTCAAGACGATACGATATCGTCCTCAATCAAAGTGCTAGGGTTGACGTGGTTACCTAGCTGTGATTGTTTTTCTTTCAATTATAATTTAAATGACTCGCTATCAACGAAGCGGTCAGTTCTCAAATTACTTGCGAGTATCTTCGATCCCGTGGGTTTTATATCGCCATGCACTTTTGTTGCTAAGTGTATTATGCAAGATTTATGGAAGTTAAGTCTAGGATGGGACGACTATTTACCAACCGAATTAAAAGAAAATTGGCATAAATTCTTTTCAACCTTGCCCTGTCTTGCAGAGTTGCGAATTGAACGACACATTTTAATTCCTAAGTTCAATTCGGTTCAGCTTATCGCCTTTTGCGATGCATCATCCTTAGGCTATGCAGCATGTGTTTATGTTCGAAGCACTGACAACGCGGGTAACATAAAGGTGCGGTTGCTAACAAGCAAATCAAAAGTGGCTCCAATGAAGCCAGTGTTGTCAATCCCTAGACTTGAACTTATGGCGGCCGTGCTGCTTTCTAAACTTATTAATTCTATTGTAAAAAAAATAAAGGAATTAGATTCCCCAATAATTGCACTCAGCGATTCGAGTGTCGTTCTTTCATGGCTTCAGACTCCACCATATAAATTAAAAACATTTATTTCGAATCGAGTCAGTCAGATAACTGATGTCTTGGAGCCTAACTGTTGGTATCATGTCAGTAGTGAGAATAATGCTGCTGATATTTGTTCACGTGGCGCTTTACCTGATCGATTTATGGAATATGCTCCGGAATGGATCCGTGGTCCTTCGTGGTTATATCAGGAACGTGGTCTATGGCCTATTAAAACGGTTTATGTTTCAGACCAAAATAAAGTGCCAGAATTAAAATCAAATTATGACACTTTTTGTTTTAATACTACTGACAATAAATTGAAGAATTGTGAAAATAATCTAGAAGCATTAATATTTAATAAACTTTCATCATTTAACAAGTTACAACGTTATATCGCCTGGTATCACCGTTATTTAGACTATTTAAAATCGAAACAGATAGTCTCAGGGCCACTCACTACCCTCGAGCTAGCTCGAGCTCATGATTCTATTATTAAAATAATTCAAAGCAACTATTTTGAATCTGAAATTGCCATACTTTCTAAAGGGGGCAACGTAGTAAAATCCTTACGTAAACTTTCACCCTTCGTTGATGACAATAAGTTCCTCAGGGTGGGGGGTAGACTTTCACAGGCTGACTTGCCTTATGATACCAAGCATCCTTTACTTTTGCCAAAAGCATGTCATACAACTTTAATTTTAATAGAATATTATCATAAACTTTACATGCATGTGGGTCCGCGCACATTGCACGGAATCTTATCTAGGAAATATTGGATTATAAATGGTCGTAATGTTATTAGATCAGTATTGTCAAAATGCGCAAAATGTTTTAAATTTGGACCGACTTCAATTCAACCAATGATGGGTACGTTACCCTCAAGTAGACTTCAACCTAAAAAAGTATTTAATCATGTAGGTGTCGATATTGGAGGTCCGTTCATTGTAAAGGAAAGCCAAAAACGTAATGCTAAAACTTATAAGGCCTATTTATGCCTGTTCGTGTGTTTTTCTACCAAAGCTGTGCACCTCGAGGTCTTATCAGACTTGTCATGCGAGTGTTTTTTAGCGGCTTTTGATAGATTTGTTTCTCGACGAGGGTTATGTAATACCTTATATTCTGATTGTGGGACAAATTTTGTTGCAGCTTCCAAACATTTGAAAGAAGTCTGTAAATATTTTAATAGTCAAAGAAACCGCGACCACATTCTCAATGGTCTAACATTGCGATCAGTTACTTGGAAATTTAATCCACCTAGTGCCCCTTCCATGGGCGGCTTATGGGAAGCCGGAATAAAGTCAGCAAAGCATCATCTCTATCGTTCCTGCGGAGATAGGATCTTCACGTTTGAGGAACTAACAACAGTTTTTTGTAAAATTGAAATGATAATGAACTCACGCCCACTTTGTCCAATGTCAGATAACCCTAATGAATTTGATGTCATTACCGCTGGTCATTTTTTAATTGGTCAAAGTATGCTATCGGCTCCAGAGTTTAACTTAGAGGATGTTACTTTAAGTAGGTTGTCACGTTGGCAATCACTTCAAAGAATTACACAATCATTTTGGAAACGTTGGTCTCATGATTACCTTCACACTCTGCAACAGAGAGCGAAGTGGTATTCATCACCACCTAATCTAAAGGAAGGAGACTTAGTTCTCATAAAATCCGATGTCAAGCATCCATCCGAATGGCCGTTGGCAAGAATTGATAAAATTCACCCCGGTGTTGACAATATTGTTCGCGTCGTTACTGTCCGAACAAAAAATAGTACATATAAAAGACCGGTAAACAAACTTTGCCCGTTACCCTACGCTAATTAGTAGTTCTTAGTTAATAAAACCCACCTCAATAGGTAGTTATTCTAGTTTATATGGTCAATCCATACTTAGCGTATATTTTATATTATATTTCTTATAGGTTCGTCCTTTCCCCGCTTTGTTTTCTTTTTCTCCATGGCTCATCAGGTTTCGTGACCACTGAGCCTGTAAGCCTTCTCTGGCTCGTAGCCCGATCTCTCATTTATTTTATTTTCTTACTCTATGGGAAATCATCATAGTGATTTCGGTGGGGGGTATGTTCGATCCTTGTCTAGTTTTAAGGTAGTTTTTAAACTCCATTAATTTTATGCCTTCTACCCTCACTTCTGGTGAGGTGACGGCGATGAGCAGCCATCTTAGTGCTGCGCCAGTCGACGTTCGACTACTGAAAGAGAAGCAGGTTCGCGTTGCCGTGCAAGCCGATGTGCTGATTACCACATTGTAAAACCTGACTTTTCGTCTACTATTGTGATATAGTGCCTTCTGATCGTATCAGAACAACCTAGACAGTAATTTGTGTGTGCCTACAATTCGGATCCCGAAAGACTTTCTAGAAGCCCATAGTGACGTCACATCCTACCACGCGGCAGCAAGCTGCATCAGCAAGCTTGATCCAAGCCAGGACAGGGGTGAAGCAAAAGGTTAGTGGAGTCAAATTACCTATTCTAGTCAAGGATCTGAATCTTAGCCAGTTCACACCATAATTATTCAATTTTTATGTGTCTCTAAAACTCAACATTTCTTATACAGTCCACTACTCAAACATTTAAGGGCCCAAGTGCCACACGAATATTATAAAGCAGAAGAAGAGTTTGTTTGTTAGTTTGGTTGAACGCGCTAATCTCAGGAACTACTGTTTGAAATTTAAAAAATATTTTTGTGTTAGATAGTCCATTTATCGAGGAAGGCTTTAGGCTATATAACATCACGCTACGGCCATTAGGAGCGGAGCAGGAATGAAAAATTTTGCAAAAACGGGGATTTTTTCCTTGCGTTTTTCTCTCTTATGTGACGCAGACGAAGTTGTGTGGGTCAGCTAGTTAATTTAATAACTATTATAGTTCGACTTACGGTTCACCTTCCAATAATAGCCGAGTTAATAATGGCTACATGAACGTGGTCTGTGGTGTGTTAGTCACGAGTCTGTTAACGATGATACATGCTGCCCAATTGATTTCAGTGAATTAATCTGCTTGCAAGTTAGGAGCCAATGGACTTGATTAAATGCTTATTAGGTATCCGGCAAATTCGATTATGTACTGCGTGAAATTAATCTACCAAATAGTTACCAGATATATAATCTGTAACTTTGATTTCGCGTTTCGCTTACGTGTAGACAATGCATCTGCATTGATAATAGCGTTCCCGGTTTGATTTCGACTATTGATATTGTCTCTATTGAGAGTTCTGTTGGCGATAGGAGTAGTGTGAATAGACTGATGAAAGGAATAATGATAGCATCTCTACATCTATACGGAGGAGCTCGTGCCTATTTAATATCAGCCGCTGAGGTCGATCTTTAGGTTAAGCCGTGCTTGCCTAGGTTGGTCTGTGGATGGGTGACCACCCTTACATACCGAGTTTCCTCTGTGCCTCGGAAAGTAGATTAAGCTATTGGTCCCGACTGTCATTTGTCCATCTTTGACAGTCGTAATTGGTAGTCAGTGGCCCAAAAAGTCTGACACCAGTCTTACCAAGTGGTATCGTATTTCCCAGGATTAACTAAGTTGTGGAGGTCAGATATAGGCAGTCGCTCCATATAAAATACTGATATTCAGCTGCATCCTGTCTGACCACTGGAAGCCGACCCCAACATAGTTGGGAAAAGGCGAGGCAGATGATGACAAGCAACTTACAATGTTCTCCCACCACTACAAAGACACAGTAAAAAGGAAAGCAGCAGTGTAACTCGGACGTGTCTTTGAATTCAATGCCTTCTGTCAATCAAGGCTGGGGTTGCTACTATCGGGTATACTGTGTGGTGTTCCTTTAAGAAAATTAAGCGGCGTGCCCCACTCTCAGTCTGTTAGCGCCTTGAAGTATCCTTACGGGCGGGAAAACGGGCGCTCGGTTAAATACATCAGCATTTCGATCGTTTGTCTAAAGCTGACCTACTGCTTTTATTTTTACAGTGACTAAGACACAATCCTTCTCTTTGCGAGAGGAGGGAGTACGTGAAGGACCCAGTGCGAGTCAGTGGACGTTACTGTTGATTCTTCCTCGCGAAAATTTTCTGCACCATTCTAGAAGCAGCGGTGATAAGATAATTACCTGGGTTTACAACCCGTAAACCTAGGTAGGTTTCACAGTTCATACCACACGTTAGTCGGGATCATAATAATCTCTGGGCCAGAAGCATTTCATATTTTAACTTTGATTTATTTTAACGCTAGGCGGTTGTCATAGCTGCAATTTAGTAAAATAAATAAAACAGATTGATTATTTTAGTCAGATTTTATATGCAACCATATTCTTTTCATTTTGTAAAAGAAACACAACATCAAAGTATCTGTATTATTATTTCACTTCACAATTAGCAAAATTAATGAAAAAACGTGCGAATAAAATCAAAATGATGCCAGAGGCAGACTTTGCTAAGCATTAAATGACTTATAAAAACTGATAGCTGCTTTCAATCAATCAATCGATCAATAATTTTATTATCGCATCTGAAGGCCCATAGATAAAATACACAAAAATACATTACAACAAAAATACACTAATGCTTACAAAATATCCTACTAATCCTACTAATATTATAAATGCGAAAGTTTGTGAGGATGGATGTATGTTTGTTACTCTTTCACGAAAAAACTACAAAACGGATTTGGATGAAATTTTGCACACAGATGGTTTATAACCTGGATTAACACATAGGATACTTTTTATCTCGGTAGTAAGATCCCATAGGACAATTTTGAAACTTCACGCGGGCGAAGCCGCTGGCAGAAGCTAGTAACTTATAAACGTGCTTTGAATACCGATCTGCAACCAATGGTGATGGTTACATACAACTCGATTCCTATCGGATTCCCTTCATAAAAATGGCTAAGTCAAATAATTAAATCACATTAAAGATAATTAAGTACTCCGGCTTATCTCTTACTAAAATTGACCATTCGCTACTGGTATTCTCACCACGCGATTCCGAACTAACCACTAATAAATTGGCAAGCACGCCACTGTAAAAAATATTCAACAAATTCTATTCGTTTGAAGATCTCACCATCACACGAGAGCAAACAAAGATAATGGCAATTAATTGTCTAAGGTTCATGTTCACCTAAAAGGTGACGGTCTGATTGATTTTCTAAAAACAGCTGTTTATAACATTTTTTTGTATGGGAACATATCAAAGTGACAGCTGTTTTTAGAGACCATTATCTCTTCGGTGAACATATATAAAGCTAAGTACTCTTCTCCGGAAGCAAGATAGCGCTAACTTCAAAGTCATTTGTTCTGTCTGCATAAAACGAGTGCTTATCTATTTAATAGACGTTGGAAGTCAAAGTTGGAGCAGATAATGTAAGTTGGCTAAGTAGGCTGGCAGCTGAGTTCGGGACTTAGACAATGCATCTGCATTGATAAAAGCGTTCCCGGTTTGATATCGACTATTGATATTGTCTCCCTTAAAAGTTCTGTTGGCGATAGTGTGAATAGTCTGATGAAAGGAATAATGATAGCATATCTACATCTATACGGAGGAGCTCGTGCCTAATTAATATCAGCCGCTCAGGTCGATCTTTAGGTTAAGCCGTGCTTGCCTAGGTTGGTCTGTGGATGGGTGACCACCCTTACATACCCAGTTTCCCCGTGCCCCGGGACGCACGTAAAGCTGATGGTCCCGGTAGTCATTTATAGACCTTTGACAGTCATCCCAAAAATTCTGCCAACCAGTCTTAACCAAGGGGTATCGTATTTGATTTAACTTTTTTCAATTCAGTTATTTCTGTAACGATTTTTACATTGTATCTAAAATTTACACTCTATCATATAATTAAAAAAACTATGATGAACAAATTAAGAAGGATTTTTATTTGACTTTTGACTACCAGCCCAGTTAGTATTCAGAAGCATAGATCGGAATAGGTAGAGCTGTTTATGTACTTGCTATAGGTTAGAATAATGTGGATATTCCCAGAGTCCCAGGATTCTGTTTTTAAGTAGGTACTTAGTAAAATCATAAAAAAAACTATTCTCGCCTTCGGAACTTATGAAAGATTATACTTCCTTTCTGACGGGCAAATATAAGAAGGACGGGATCAAGGATAGTATAATAAATAGATACTCTTGATTCATTACCCACAAAAATGTTTTTACGTAACAATTTCTTGTTCAAGAATCAACAATCATTTAAACATTTTTATTCTAAAGTTGTAGGTACAAAAACATATTAACATACTTACAAATTATTTGTTCCTCAGAAAATCAAAACATTTGTGTTTACAATAAAATCTTAATTAGAATAATCAACACGCTTCAACAATGATTCACTTACTTAAACAAATAATATAATAATAAAATCCCGTAGTATCAGTTGGAATCTTGTGGAATATCCATATTAACATCAATGTTTGCGGTCAATGAACCTAAATAGCTCTACCTGTTCCGATCTATGGTTATAAGCTATACGTATCAAAGTCAATTCCCAAAGCCGACAGGTAGAGGTGACTGCTTCGTTAGCTAGTTCACCGACTGTACGCGTGTGGTTGCTCGGGCATTAACGTAGACTATTTCGTAGCTAGTGGCTACGGCGTAGCTGGGTCTACGAAATTATTGAGCGACAACAGTTTGAATGTGGAAACACTGTTTCCCGTGGTTTCATCTATGAGAAAGTCAGATTTTAAAAATATATCCTACTAGCTGACCCGCGCAACTTCGTCTGCGAGTGAGGGTTAGTTTTTTTTTTAAATAAAAAGTCTAGTGTATCCTATGTTACTTCTAATACCTCCAAGAATATGGGTACAAAGTTTCATGATGATCGGTTGAGTAGTTTTCGCGTGAAAGCGTAACAAACAAACTTACATTAACATTTATATAATTCCCTACTATTATAGGACTAGGATGTCCTAAAATTTAATTAATATAAAAAAAAAAAAATTATTAATTTTTTTTTTTTGCTTTTTTGTTTTATTTAAAGGACTACCTGTGTGTCAAATTTGGTCGAAATCGTTCAGAGTTTTGTTCGCAACAGAGAGATGTGACATCATTACTTTTAAATTCATAAATTAGTGTAAGTTTAAATTTGAACAGATGCATTTCTTTCAATCTACAAATAGCTACACAGTGGATGCTCTTAGTAGCAACCTATCGGATAATCTTCGGAGAGTGCTTTGGAATTATACAATCCAATTCTACGAATCCCATTGTATTATCAGACGAGCCGATATATGGCGAAGCGCACCGGTATATGATATAAATTCCATGAACCCTACCAAAGCTTAAAACAGAAAGCTCAAAGCTTAAGCTAAAAGCTCTATGCTTCCACATTAATAGTGCGAACCGCCAGTCTGGAATTCACTGCTGGATTATCTGTTTTCCGATGGGTTTATTCCAGGTACGCGCGCTCCATCCTGCGTCATCGCTTCACATTGGGCTAGTTGCGAACAAATGCACGCCAATATAGCATTAAGGCATTACATGAGCTAAATTAGCAACTCTACAGGGTGTAAGCCACCTCATCACAAAGCCGTCAACTAAGAATTTTGTACATTAAACTAAGTAACTTTATGCAAAAATTATAGCTGGGAAACAATAATTTTTTTTTGGGGTGATAAATCATATTTTGTGATATAACTCAATGTTACCCACTTAAAAAAATGTGATGATGGTTGGATTGAATAGTAGGGGGTCGAAGAGGTGTATCAAGTACAAATCTTGCATTAAAAAATTGTATTTAAAAAAAAGTTTTCAAAATGTCGGAACTTTGACTCCCAATATCTCCATAAATATAAGGTTCCCAGGTATGGTGTAGAACAAAAAAATGATGACATTGAAGAGGATAATAAGTGCTTTTCGGTTTGGTGAAGAGGTGTTTTTGCACCCTTTATTTGTGGTGGTTCAAACTTCGTCTGAAATACAGTTAGAATAAAGTTCTAATCAGCTTGCACTACAAAGATTGGTTGTAACGTCAGTCACTGCGGGCCGAATAGTGCGAAATGAGTGGTTTCGATCGCTTTACACAAAATTTATATATTGGACTAAAATAATACGTTGCTTGTAGAATTATTTGCCAAAAAATCAGTATGATGGCATGTATTTTAGTATGGTTTTACTCGTCTACACTTATATATATATATATATATATATATATATATATATATATATATATATATATATATATAATATTATAAAGAGGAAAACTTTGTTTGTTTGTTTGTAATGAATAGGCTTAAAAACTACTGGACCGTTTTTAAAAATTCTTCCACCATTCGAAAGCTACATTATCCACGAGTAACATAGGATATATTTTATCCCCGTACTCCCACGGGAACGGGAATTACGCGTGTGAAACCGCGTGACGTCCGCTAGTTAAGAGATATTTTAGGAGATAAGTTGCAAGAATTGATTTTTTATCTAGGAATATTAATTGTATTATGTTTTCAAAACACTATCATACTAGCATCAATCCTGAAGAATCTACACTTAATATTATAAAGAGGAAAACTTTGTTTGTTTGTTTGTTTGGTTGTAATGAATAGGCTTAAAAACTACTGGACCGTTTTTAAAAACTCTTTCACCATTCGAAAGCTACATTATCCACGAGTAACATAGGATATATTTTATCCCCGTACTCCCACGGGAACGGGAATAACGCGGGTGAAACCGCGTGACGTCCGCTAGTATCAAATATTTTCCTAGTTTTATTTACTGCAGTAAATCATATACTTTTAGGAATTATAAAACTCGCGTTTAGCTCTTGTTGTAGTCGTCTTAAAAAAAGTAAAAATATATAATGCATGTTCCTTAAAAAATCTAAATAACGAGTCACTACGTTAGTACACGCTAATCTCTGAAACTAATCAACTAATTTTAATTATATTTATTAAATGTGTACAGTCGGTTTCAGCTTGAAAGATAAGACAGTTTTGGACCCGGTAGGTGCCTTGCGTTAGTAAATTGGACGTATGCCGCATTGGGCACCCGCTTTAACGGCACCTGAGTTAATGGCACCTGAGGTATTTCACATTCGGCATCTATCGATATTTTTTGCAGGACCCATTAGTGGAATAGTTTCACCCGTGCGAAGCCTGGGCGGGTAAGCGGGTAAGCAGGATAAGCGTTTAAAAAATACTAGCTGACCCGCGCAACTTCGTCTGCGAGTGAGGGTTAGTTTTTTTTTTTAATAAAAAGTTTCCTTTGTTACTTCTAATTTCACCAAGAATATGAGTACAAAGTTTCATGATGATCGGTTGAGTAGTTTTCGCGTGAAAGCGTAACAAACAAACTTACAATCACATTTATAATGTTAAGGATAATAATTATAGGATTAGACATCACACAAAAGGAAACATCATCATCTTTCTAGCCTTTTCCAAACTATGTTGGGGTCGGCTTCCAGTCTAACCGTATGTGGCTGAATACCAGTATTTCACATGGAGCGACTGCCTATCTGACTTCCGAAACACAGCTAGCTTTCCGAGGCACGGATGAAACTTACCATGAATTATGCGATGGAATGGACCACCCATCCAAAGACCAACCTAGGCAACCACGGTTTAACCTTAAGATCGATTCGAGTGGTTAGTATTTAGCCATGAGCTCCTCCCATCCCATAAAAGGAAACAATAATGATCAAATGAAAAAAAGGGCTTTTAAACTTCTCGCAAACTGTTCTATGGTTACTTATAAGTACCTCTTTGTAGTAACTTAATACGTTTGGCACACAGACCGTTGATAAGTTCCGCAAACAGTCGCCTCCCGGGGCTCAATACCGCTTGGCCACTGCAGAACTTTTATTTCTGGGTCATCTTATAGAGTAGAAACATTTTTTTACAGCCTGAAACTTTCCGTTACACAATTTTGAAGAATCTATCGTTTAACAGTTGAGCCTAGACAAGTGGTAATAGCTTTCAAAGCGTTTCAAACTGGGAAAAAATGTTTGTTTTATTAGCTACTTTACTCGGTTTGATGACAATAGGGTTGTACTTATTATATGGAACTTAAACATAATTGGCAAAATGTGGGTGGAGTAATTAAGTACACTTCTACCCATTCGATTACTTTAGTACCACCGGCATAGCTGACTTTATTATTTAGGTATTTATTTGCGACTGACAGGTCGTAACTTAATTCGATAATCTGATTATTACTCTGACACCAAGTAAGGCACTAACCACATGGTAAAGAATAAATTATGAAAAAAAAAACAATTAAACAAAACAAATTTTTAAACAGGTAGCTACTCTATTAAATATCCTACCAGAACACTACACTATGAAAAACATCAATGTTCATGCTACGGCAAAGCTCATAGCAAAACAAAGATGTTACAATAAAAACAACAGAATATGCAAATAAAAGGTAACTCTAAAATATTATTGTTTACAGAAAAAACTTTCCCAATGGAGATATCTAGAACGTACTCAAAGTAACATTTGTCTTTTTTCCTGTTTTTCTTTTGCAAACAAATAAAACTATGTTTGAAATAATTGAACCCAGTGAACACAACGATACAATTGAACAAATCCCAAGAATCCTTTTGTTGTATACTTGAGCGTGTTTTTATTACAATATCTAGTGACCCGTCAAGCGTTTTTGATGTTAAACCCTTCCGCAGGATAAAAGATACTTTAAATATTTAACATAGTATGTTGATATATTCCTTACTATACTTTTCTCTATTCTTCTGGACTATTACTAGGTAGAGATCGGTTTGTGTAAATCCAGCGTCGCAGAAATAACAACACATAACATCAAGCCGGGGGCCTAATTCTGCTATTTTAATAAATTCGTCACTCTAACACGATTCCATTCTTATCCCATTGTCATTTTGCTTAAAGTTTGTAATTATTAAATTCACAATGGTTGGTCGATGGTCTCGTAATAAAATTGTGTTTTAATGGCATTTTCGTATTGCCATTATTATAAAACCATTAGTACAAATAAAATAAATAAATAAATATCGCTGGACAATAACACACAGCGCCACCAAGTGCCACACTAAGCAAAGCTTGTGTCGTGAACACTAGATAGTTGATATACTACATATATACTTTTTTGTTTGTAAATACATACTTATTATACATATAAACAGCCATGACTCGGAAACAAATGTCCGTGCTCATCACACAAACATTTGCTCCTACAAAAACTAAATTAATCAAACAAAGGTCATTATCTCTTTTATGTGACGCAGACGAAGTTGCGTGGGTCAGCTAGTAAACAATAAACATCCAAGCGATTGCAGCAATCACTGTAGATTTGCCGTCTAATTTTGAAGAGTTCCATTAATATCTCCGAAGATCAGCATCAGATCTTAACCAAATGGGACCGCACGGGAAACACCAGCTTTCAAATAAAAAAGATTCATCAAAATCGGTTCTCGCAGTCGAAAGTTCTGAGGTAACAAACACAAAAGGAATAAATAATTCTCCGGTTTTGCAACAATTTTCGTTTATGCTCCGCTGCTATTGATAAAGGAAGGAAGGTTATAAGCTATGTTGTATAACACCCTCATAACCTTATAACCTTCCTCGATAAATGACATATTCAACACAAAAAGTAGTTCCTGAGATAATCGCGATTAGCGCTCGCCATAAAATATTAGTATAGATTCTGCTTGTGACTTTCAAGTAATCACTTTCCTTTTTACGCCTTAAATAAAAGGATATTAAACCCGATAAATAATAAAGGCTTCACTCCTAATAGGATTTAAAAAAGGTCAGGCTTCAAAGCCCATAAGGAACAAAATACTAACATATTTTGTTCCAAAACAAAAATGTTATTGCAGTGACTGGGTGATGATGAAATGCGTTTCGTTAAGGGAATTTTCACACCCATTATTATATTCGGAAAGCTATCGGCAAACATCGTGCGAAATATACAATCGCTGAATTATATTTGGATCAACTTTCGAGTTAGGCTGAGCCGGAAAGTACATCAAACAAAGTCTTAACAAGCGGTATCGTGGCTGTAGAGGTCAGATAGACACTCGGTCGATATAAAATACTGGTATTCAGATACATCCAGTTTGTCTGAAACTCGTTCCCAATATTTGAGAAAAGGCCTGAAAATAGCCTTGGGAACAGGTCTATTCAGGCTGCCTAGTTGTGCGATCATAACGATAAATACATGTAGCTAACACCCCATAAAAGTTCCGTAGTTCCGTAGTCAACTAGGAACCCTTATAGTTTCGCCATGTCTGTCTGTCCGTCCGTCCTCGCTTAATCTCTGTGACCGTTAGCACTAGAAAGCTGAAATTTGGTACCAATATGTGTATCAATCACGCCGAAAAAGTGGTAAAATAAAAATTGGAAAAAAATTATTAGGGTAGCCCCCCTATATGTAAAGTGGGAAGTGATTTTTTTTTAATTTCAACCCTAACGTGTGATATATTGTTGGAAAGGTATTTATGAACAGGGGTTTACTAAAATCAGTTTTTGATAATGTCAATAATTTCAGTAATAATCGCTCCAAAAGTAAAAAACAATGTGTCCCCCCCCCTCTAACTTTTGAACAATAAGTTTAGAAAATATGAAAAAAATCTGAAAAGTAGAACTTTATAAGGACTTTCTAGGAAAATCATTTTGAACTTGGATGGAAACAAGTTTTGTCCAAAAAAGACAAAAATTGTACAAAATAATTTCTGGACTAAGTTTGTAGTATAATCGTATATGCAAGCATTTTTTTTTTAACTTCGTTTACATATTTTATTATCCTGAACGTATCTTTTTTCAAACAAAACAAGAACTTATTAAAATCGGATTGGATTGAACACTTATTGTGACGGACGGGAAACTACGGAACCCTACACTGAGCGTGGCCCGATATGCTCTTGGCCGGTTTTTCCCTCTATTTTTAATCTGTGCTGTAATGAGTTAGCGCCTGCGCCTGCGCCCGCCGCCGCCGTGCGGATTACGTGTCCCGTGGGCGATACACTCCCGGTTGTAATATGTTGGCAGACGGCTCTCAAGTTAATACTCCTATGTTTACTTTATCGAGCTTCGTAACTTATGAAGCTACTTCTGGTAACGTAGCGTGGGGTTGAAATCCAAACTGTTTATAGTGACTTTTACATTAAGGATCTGGGAGTTTATCCATATATTAAAGGCAGTAAGTCTTCAAAATTAAATTATTATGGGATATATAGACCCCTCTTGTATTGTTTGTCGGTATGTCTGTCCGTTCGCAATTCAAATACACTCTCCAAATTTCAACTCTAACCGCTACATAAAACGCATTGAACAATAAATTATTTAAAACAAATATATAGGAGAGGCGGAGGATATTTCAAAGTGGGTTGAAATTAACACTGTTGATCCAATAGTCAAAAATTCAGTACCACATTTTTGTTAAGACGTTGGTGAATGTATCGCTTAGTATTCATCAGGTAATACGCACAAGATTTTGTCTTTACTTATATCAATCATCAATTTCCGTACCTATTAATACTGCATTGCATTCTCCTTTCCATTCAACGGATACTATTAATGAACGTGAGTAAAAAACTCCTTAAAAATAAATACCGTGCCTGTGCGCGGGGCGGTCCCCGATGAGCCGACGACCCGGAAAGCTAGCCGGCCGGTCTGTCGGACAAAACGACAAGGAATCAACTGACCTACATCCGAAGCAATCTGATAATCACGACAAGCAAACAAAAGAAAAACGTTGCTAGTACTACAGAAGGTATCTTTTTCTTCATTTTTTCTTTGTAATAAGCCACAGCTTAAGTACTTTTTAGATTTATGTTTTGATAAAAGTAGCTGTTGCTTGTCTGGCGTCCTCAAATTTCGCCTCGTTTGACCCGATGCTTAGCCGCAGTTTCGCTGAATATTTCACGTATACACTCGAAACTTTGGCGGTTTGGTCTGCTTCAAAGTCTTGAAACGAATATTAGTATTAGTTAGTTAAGATATGTAAATATTTAAGATAATTATATCGCTAGTACGCTTCAAAATCGAAAAGCAGTTATTTAGGCATTTTTTATGTACGTTTACTCGCTTAATTTATTTGGTAGCCAAAAGTTTAGCTTACTTTAACATCCCTATGTTACAACTATATGTATTGTACTAGCCTCTGCGTGAAGTTTGATTGTCCCATGGGAACTTACTACCGGAATAAAAAGTATCCTATGTGTTAATCTAGGTAGTGAACGATCTGTGTGCATAATTTCATCTCAGTAATCTATGCGTGAAAGAGTTACAAACATCCATACAGCCACACTTACAAACTTTCTCATTTATAATACTTACTTATTATTAGTAGAGTACGTTGGAATCAAAGCCTGCTGTAGTCGTAGGTACTTGCGCTGATGTTTTCACTTGCAGGAAATGTCTATCTGGGTTTTTGGTATATCAAATAGATGTTTTACTAGCTAGAATCTGTAACAAGATAAGTAGAACTCCTGTCTCTAATTTCATAAGTATTTGATTCTTAATCTTCTATCTTCTTCTTCTATACAGGGTTATTTGTAAAACACCGGCAACCTCGCAGGAGTGGATTGCTGACATCTTAAACAACAACATTTGTTCTACGACTTTTCCGAAAACGGACAAAAAAAAATCAACTCTCCATACATTTGTCCGAACAGCTGATGGAGTTTTGCTTGAGAAGTGGATTTTTTTTTGCCTGTTTTCCCAAAAGTCGTAGAACAAATGTTGTTGTTTAAGATGTCAGCAATCCACTCCTGCGAGGTTGCCGGTGTTTTACAAATAACCCTGTATATATAAAAATGAAACCCGTTTTCCGTTGTCACGACATAGCATGAAAACGGCTTGACCGATTTGGCTGATTCTTTTTCTGTTGTGTTTGTTATTGTCAGGAGAAGGTTCTTATGAAAAAAAATGTAGTAGTAGGTAGGTAGGTAGTAGTAGTAGGTAGGTGGTAGTAGGTAGGTAGGTAGTAGTAGGTAGTAGTAGTAGGTAGGTGGTAGTAGGTAGGTAGGTAGTAGTAGGTAGTAGTAGTAGGTAGGTGGTAGTAGGTAGGTAGGTAGGTAGTAGTAGGTAGTAGTAGGTAGTAGTAGGTAGGTAGTAGTAGGTAGGTAGTAGAAGGTAGGTAGTAGTAGGTAGGTAGTAGTAGGTAGGTAGGTAGGTAGGTAGTAGAAGGTAGGTAGTAGTAGGTAGCTTTTCCCTCTTATGTGACGCAGACGAAGTTGCGTGGGTCAGCTAGTTTAAAATAAAATAACATCTCAAAATAAGACACCCGGTCTAAAAATGCTTTTAAAACAAAGATAACATAGATCCCAAACCGTTGATTCTTGTAAAATATTCAAATGAAAATCGACCTAACATAGTTGGAAAAAGTGGCTAGGTAGATGATTAATTAATAAAACCACTCCGCATTCTGATGGTAACCATTTCTTAACATCAATCATTATCTGCCAAGGTAAAGTCAAATTTGCTTCGCCGAAATCAAAGGCACGGTGATTTTATAACGGAGCCATACTAATAATTGTAATGAAACTTGAAATAATTAAAGAAACTAAAATTATTACTGAAACACTGTGAAACAAGATCGAGTTATCTGCGTTAAGACCAGGGTCGCGGCAGACCACGAAAAAGATGGTAGGACTAATTGAATGTCTTCCTTGAGATTTGAGAAGAAGTAGGTAGCACAGAATCGTGACTCGTGGAAGGTGCCATACTTTGCCCAGCACATTTTAAACTTTAGAGCAATTTGCGACATGTTATACATATTTATATCACACTGCGGAAACGGGATTCCCTCGAATTCAGTAACTATTTAGTTTCAGCAATCAAATCTTAATATATATAAATCTCGTGTCACAATGTTTGTCCTCAATGGACTCCTAAACCACTTAACCGATTATAATAAAATTCGCACACCATGTGCAGTTTGACCCAACTTGAAAGATAGGATAGCTTACATTTCAATTTATGAGACGCAGACGAAGTTGCGCCGGTCAGCTAGTTATGTTATAATTATGGTCTCCCACACAACAGTAAGCAATTATCGCAAACAATATTTTAATTGCAAATACCCGCGCTTTTGGACACCGTAATGACGGACTATATTTTCATAACGAATTTCCAATTACGTTATAAACGGTTTCGTGAATTTCATCATTAATACAATAAACTAGAAACCCCACTATTTTGTCAATGGAATTTTAAACGGATTTAGTAAAACAAAAACACGAAGCGTATAATTTCTATATATTTTTTATATTAGCCTACGGATGAGATGAAGAAAAATAGAGAACTTGGGGAGAAGAAATGCTGCGCCGACCCCACTTCTCTGTCCCACTGCTAGGCAAAGGCATTCCCGGGTGACTGTCTAATTTGTCTACTCCAACCAATCCGTTATGAATGTGTCCACATCGTCACTCCAGCGTTCTAGGGCCTGCCCAGGTTGCAAAGGCCGCCTTCAGGCACCACCAGTGTGACTTCTTCGCCCATGAATCCTGCTTTATGCTAGAAACGTGACCCGCTCAGTTCCATTTTAATCGGGCAGACTTATCGCCAACATCGGCGATGCTTGTCTTAGGTCCATGTTCACCAAAAAGACGACGGACGGTTATCTAAAACCAGCTGTTTAAAACACATTTTTGTATGGGAACATGTCACAGTGACAGCTGTTTTTAGATAATCATACTGTTATCTTTTCGGTGAACTTGGACCTTAGACAGTTAAACTTTTGCGCATTCGATCGGAGAGTGATGGAACCAGAGTGACAGAGAATGCGAAAAGAGTGATTGAATACATTCCATCACTCTTTTCGCATTCTATCACTCTTTGGCAAACGCTGAGGTTTGAGTTTAATAGATTTTTTTAAGTTAAAGTTGTATTTAAAAATCATTGGAGGCTAAATAATATTGTATTTTTTCCCAGCGGTACCCCGCTCTGGTTCGCGCGGGTGGCGAAAAATGTCAGTGTCAAAAAGTGGAGGTCTCAGGAAAATGTGCATCACTTTTATACTTTCTGAAATAATAACAAAAGCCACCTAAAACTCTATGTATGTATACTAAAGTATATGAAAAGTGACTTGGTTTTGTGAGAAGAAAGTGTGCGATACTGAAATATGATTTCCCTTTCCCGTGGGAATACGTGGATAAAATAAAGCCTGAAACTTCCAGATAATTTAGCTATGAATTGCTAAACGATTTTTTTAAATCGATCCAGTAGTTTTTAAGTTGATTCTTCACAAAAATTCAAAAACAATCATACAAATCTTTGCTCAATTAAATATATTAGTATGGACACAAAATATGAACGTAACATTAACATAGACAATGGATGACTGTGCGATGTACGTAAGTAAAACGCCACTCGATCGACAAAACGTTTTACATAAATAGGAGCGGCTTGGGGCCTATTTACTTAGTAAAACCGACATTGCGATATTGCGGGAATAAATAGCAAGATTGGCACACTTTCATAACACGAACTGTGTAATAAAGTAGTACCTAATAAAATAATTAGAATCGTCGGATTATTGGATTGTCGCCCACCTATCGCCTGTCGGTTTTATTAAATAGGTCCCGAGACAGGTGAAGTTACATCATACTTAAATGAACGGTGCATGGGCCACATCTGTGCTAATATTATAAAGTAGAAGAGTTTGTTTGTTTGGTTGAACGCGCTACTCTCAGGAACTACGGGCTCGAATTTAAAAAATAATTAATGTGTTCGATAGTCCATTTATCGAGGAAGGCTTTAGGCTATATAACATTACGCTGCGATTATTAGGAGCGGAGCAGGAATGAAAAATGTTGCAAAAACGGGTATTTTTTTCCTTTCGTTTTTCTGTCTTATAGCAGACGAAGTTGCCTGGGTCAGTTAGTAGTAAATATAGGTAACAAAACTAATAACATAATACTCATTGGAATAGGTACAGGCGGTTTTTTTTGTTACCTAAACTTCAAGGAAGTACGAATTGCATGTGGATAATACTTTAACATCACGCACGCACATAACGTACAGGTACCTAATAGGACCCCCACTTTATTTTCTCCAGTCCTGTTTAAGTCACATATAGTCAGTGGCCGTGCCTATTGCCATCAATCGGACGTAAGTGGCTGCTACTGAGAAATTCTTGATGGAAAACCCAGTTAACACTTTGCCCGACCCGAAAATCGAATCCAGGACTTCATGGTTAGCAGTCACGCTGGCGTCCACTACACCAACGAGCCAGACGGTGGATGATTAATACCTACCGCCAAATAACATTTCGGAATGATTTTTGAATTCTGTAATAAAGTCATTACACTAAAGGCTGATTTAAAAAAGGCATGTCTCAAACGTTACCATGAAATAATACCAGAAAAGGGAAAACAAAAAATAATAAGTCCGTCTCTTAGATTATCAACAAATATCTGACCCATATTTTTGCTTTTGTTATATAAATCATAATTGACAAAGACGCGACGCTTTTAAAATTCTCAATACGTCTCGCCTAGGTATAATTTTAAAATTCTCAATACGTCTCGCCTAGGTATAATTTTAAAATTCTCAATACGTCTCGCCTAGGTATAATTTTAAAATTCTCAATACGTCTCGCCTAGGTATAATTTTAAAATTCTCAATACGTCTCGACTAGGTATAATTTTAAAATTCTCAATACGTCTCGCCTAGGTATAATTTTAAAATTCTCAATACGTCTCGCCTAGGTATAATTTTAAAATTCTCAATACGTCTCGCCTAGGTATAATTTTAAAATTCTCAATACGTCTCGCCTAGGTATAATTTTAAAATTCTCAATACGTCTCGCCTAGGTATAATTTTAAAATTCTCAATACGTCTCGCCTAGGTATAATTTTAAAATTCTCAATACGTCTCGCCTAGGTATAATTTTAAAATTCTCAATACGTCTCGCCTAGGTATAATTTTAAAATTCTCAATACGTCTCGCCTAGGTATAATTTTAAAATTCTCAATACGTCTCGCCTAGGTATAATTTTAAAATTCTCAATACGTCTCGCCTAGGTATAATTTTAAAATTCTCAATACGTCTCGCCTAGGTATAATTTTAGCGGGTTATGACCTACTCCCGAGTTTTGATGCGTTTTATGTTTGTCATTATTCATCGATTTACAAAAACAAAAAATACGTGTTCATTACTTTCAATAATCTCATAGATTTGTAATGAGAGCAGCGGTGACCCAGTGGCGGTGGCCCCGACTTACGAACAATAAGTCGTGGGTTCGAAGTTCGAACCCAGGCAGCGCATTACTTTGTGTAATTTAAATCATCACCACACCTCTCAAAACGGTGAACGGAAACATCGACAGGAAACCAGTCCAGAACCAGAAAATTCGAAGACAATTGACATTTACCAAACCGCACTGGGCTCGCGTGGTAGATTTCGCAAAATACGCGCTTTAACGTGGAGTTGCGGATACCAGCTCGTTGTACAATACAATAGGTACAATAGATTTGTAATTATTTGATACTGTAGTCAGGCCTATTCCAGAATGAAGTCTTTACACTAAAGGCTGTCTTAACCAAGGCACGATCAGTTTGTCTATGTCCCAAATATTACCATCAATTTACATCAAGCCAGCAACAATCACATAGTTCCAACTTTGCTCTATCGTCCTTCGACATGCTAACAAGAAGAATATTGGCACGTTAAAGCATATTCTTGAATTTTAATAATATCTACTTTAGTTACAAGCACGATTCTTGTGACAAATGCAAATTTTTAATATCGTTTCATTAGTGTTAAGAAACTTTGTCAGGGTCCAATAGCTTTATAATAATATTGGATTTTATACTTTAGTAGCTTTATACACTGTTCATTTTTATTTTAATAATAATATTGTAGATGATAAATTTAGTTAAGAATAGTCTGCAGCAGCTAAGCTTAGGGAACCCAGTTAGACGGTTTCCAATTTAATTGGGGAGGTGCGAGGGCTTTCTGTACATGAAGCCTCAACCCAATAACGACCTGGCCGGACCGACTAAATACGTAGCGAGCTTTGTATTGCTTTCAAATGATTAAAATTCATTACATCATTGTCTTAAAAGTTCACGCGACAATTTCGGCGAAAATACAAAATGTTGAGCAAAAACGGTGTACCTATCGGTGTAAAAGTGACCTAAAATGTCAATCTATTTGGACAGGCTATTTATTAGCAAGAATAAAAGTCAAGCGAGTTCATCCGGTTTTAAAACATGGCTTATTGTTATAACCTGTGAATTTTTGTTTACTGTTCACGGCACAATTTATCACAAGCCTTTTGCCGTGCGTGTGACGTTGGCCAAATATTTCGATTTTTTATCTTATAAGCTTTTATTTTACATGCGACAAAGGAGATGTTCCAGAAATATATGGAGCCTGGGCCAGCACTATGTACACTATATGTAAATATTGCTGTATAATACAGTAACCGTTTTTCATTGTTAATTTTCTTTAATTTCACTTCGTTTCCATGTAAATTCAAATGAGCTTGGTCAAGGAGAGCAACACAACATAAAATTAAACATGGCGGATCAAAGCAGCAGTATGCAAACAATGTCATTTTGACAATGGCATTTGATTGAACAGATCCAATCCCAAACTCAAAGCAAAGACAGACGAAGATGTCACTTCTTAAAACTGTCAAAGTCGTCAAAGTTCATGTCACACAACTGTCATGGCTGCCCTAAAATAGGGTTTGATTATTAAAAAAAAACTACATTTATGTACGCCTGTACCCCTCTTCAAATTAATTTATTAGTATTTTTATGGAATTCCTCTATTTTTTTCCTATTTATCGATGTAGTGTACATAGCGGTGGCCCAAAATCAAACATCTCCTTTTTTGCTAAAAATAAAACACTACCACTATGTCTACCAATACGCATGCCAAGCGATTATGGCAGAACCCCCTCCTGCAGAAACTACAGAACGCTCACTTTCTCAGACCTTTTAAATTCTAATTTTTTACCTGGTGGCCTAAAATAGCCACTTTGGTACGATCATAACAGTAATTTTATTTTATTGTTATAATTCTTAAAATGGCTACAGACGCAGTTAATACATACAGGGTGTAAACCACCTCATCACGAAACCGTCAACAAAGCATTCTGTACATAACACACTTAACTTTACGCAAAAAATATTGCTGGGAAACAACTTTTTTTTGGGGTTAAAAATCACGTTTTTTGTACAAGTCAATGTAACGCACTCAAAACATTGTACTGATGGACGGATTGAATAGCACGGGGTTCGTGGAGGTATTTAAAGTTCAGCATTAAAAACTTGTACTTACTAAAAAAAAGTTGTCAAAAGGTTGTAACTTTGACCCCAATATCTCCGTAACTAGAAGGTTCCCAGTTCTATACCTGAGAACCTTCTAGTTGCGAGTTGGGGAACAAAAAACATATCGGAATGACTAGAACAAGTGCCTTTCGGCTTCGTTATGAAGGGTTTTACACCCTTTATTATTAATTATCAGTCGGTCCCCATTTTACGAATTATGACATGATTCTGCTAAAGCGGTAATTTTAGACCCCCTGGTTTATGCCCCTGTACCCATAAGTTCTGAAGTGATTTCAAATCATATTTCACGATAAAAACCATAATTATATTATTCTATGAGTTTTCGGAGTCTACATGACAGAGTTTACACTTTACGCATTCCGAATCAGACTTTGGCGCGTGGCTAATTTCTAAATCTTGTTTTTATTAAATTTCTAAATCACATACACAAAATGCTGACCAACATTAGACCATGTCAACGTCATCTAAGTGCCAAAATATCCATGCACCATTGTAAATTCAATTAAATCTTCTCTAAAATTAAAATGACAACTGTTGCTATATCATACGCATACATCCTAACTTGTCAAACACGAACAATTACTGCCAATCCGTTCACGTCATAAATGCCACCAAGTTGTCATGACGTCACTTACATTTATATATAGGTCGCGTGTTGCCATGTTCAATCACGCTACGGGCAAGGACACTCAGTTGTCTGAGCCGTGACAAGAAGACAACATACTTTGAACTGATTTTAACCGAAAATGTGGAAAGTAAAACGAGCTGATTAAAGAACTGACAGATGATACTGATACTAACTGGCTTACAAATTTTTAAACCCCGACGCAAAACCGACGGGGAGTTTTAAGATTGACGTGTCTGTGGCATCGTAGCTTCCGAACGGATGAACCGAATTTGATTATGTTTTTTTTGTTTGAAAGGTGTATTAGTCGGGTATGTATTTAGCTGTGTTTGATAAAAATCGGTCCAAGATGGCCGCCGCCACAAAATGGCGTATTACATATTTATTCAACAACTTCAATATGGGTATCAAATAGAAGAGCTTGACTAGCAGACACTATATGCTATAATAAATCCAAGATGGCTGCCACCACAAAATGGCAAATTACTTTTTTTTACAACTCCCTCATTACGGGAATCAAATGACATAAAAAACCCTGAAATTATCACCCAATGTGTCGTGTGTGTGTGTAACTTGTCGAATCTTTACTTCTAAATATAATTAAAGCCTTGACGTCATTTATAAAATCATGATATTTAAAACACTCGATAGATGCCCGCCAGTCTTCCTTTTCTGAAACAATAAATGTATCTGACTAACAATTTTTGTTATGAATAAAATGGTGGTGGCACAATCAGCAAATTTGTTCCAAATTTTTCAACTCAAATTGTAAGTATTTTTAACTATTTGACTTTTGAATCCAGTCAAGCCTTCATCAAATCCGTTTATAAATTTAGACATTTATGAAGACCTTAATAGACTCCACTAACCTTTTGAGATCAATTAACGTAGCGAACTAAATAGTTTAGCAAAATTACGTGAGTTATGAATAAAGTTGGAGCAACATCTATTCCAAAGTGTTAAAAAAGTTACAGTTGATTTCGTTTTATTTGCAAGTCTTTGAACGCCAACTCATCATTAGATCTTGACATTTATAAAGCTTAGTGCTAGGTGTTTCACTTACCTGCCAGCCTTTGTACATCAATTAGATACCAAAGGATAGCTAAACAAGATCATACAGGGTGTAAACTACCTCATCACAAAGCCGTTAACCAAGCATTCTGTACATGAAACTAAGTAACTTTACGCAAAAATTATTGCTGGGAAACAACTTTTTTTTTGAGGTCAGGAAATCATGTTTTGTGGTAGAACTTAACGTGACGCACTTAAAACATTGTGCTGATGGATGGGTTGAATAATACGTAGGTCGTGGAGGTGTTAAAAGTGAAAATATTACAAAAAAAACTTGTATTTAAAAAAAAACTTGTCAAAAAGTAGTAACTTTGACCCCCCATATCTCCGTAACTAGAAGGTTCCCAGGTATGGTGTAGAACAAAAAAAATATCGCAATGATGGGGAGAACAAGTGGCTTTCGGCTTCCTGAAAAGGTGTTTTACACCCTTTATACAACGTGTAACCTAAAATACGTAACTCCTCAGACACCCCAAATGATTTTTAATTCAAATGACCAGAATTTGTTTTTATGAATCTCAAAACTATTTGAGGATTAACAAAACATTAAAAAAATGAAAAATGAAGGTTTTATGCTGTTTTAGTTTTACTAGAAATTATATTTACTGGCAAGAACTATTATTATCCCGCGTATGAGAAACATTTAAATTGGACCACAACCATTTGTTTTTTGTTTTTTACCTATTTCTGCGGGTTTGCGCAAGTGATGGGTTGACCTATTAATTAATAGACGGCAACATTTTTGAAGAAGATTTTTTCGATAAATGTGCACTATTTTAAGAAGTGTTTCAATTGATTCTGCTTGTGATTCTGGTCAAACTATTTTCAGGTTTTGCTTATTTAACGTTACACGTTGTATTATAGCTATTATAGCATTAATGGTAGCTAGATAATTATGATATATGTGGATCTTAGTGTGTAGTAGAAGGAATATGTCCTTACATGTCAATAACTACAAATTTTTAATAGTTGGCATTCAAAAACGGAGTGTGGCCTTCCATGGTGCACCACCTTAATAACAAATTCAGTCATGAATAAATAAACTTTGAGAAGACCTTCTACTAAATTATTAAACTCACAACTCTTTCTTATACTTTTCAATCTTTGATTCCCAGATGAAATCCGGACATTTTAAATAACGACTTCAAGCTAGGTTTTTGCTTAGGTATCAGTCCTAATCAAATTAATAAACACCAACTAAATAGTTAACACAATTTTAGTGATGGAGAAACTTTAACTAAATCTATTGTAAATGTATACGTAACTTGAATAACTTAACATTTACGTTGCTACAATCTGAACTCCCAGCTATCTCGGAGCTCCTGCCAAAAGGTCAGTGCAAGTGGCACAGCCAGGTTGACACCATTCAACATTGAATAGATTCAGCACAGGCAACAAGTTACAACAGCTCGCGATAGTTGCCAACAATGTCACCTGGCTATAACTTTCAAATGGTGTCACCAACTGCAGGGGAATTATTCACCTAGTTCGAGAATCAGTTTTGTTTTGGTTTGATAACTAGATGAAGTTTAATATGCACATTTAAAGATAAATTCAGAGGCGTGCCTTGAGGCCAACAATAAGCCAAGAAGATCATGAAGAGATTGATTAAAGTGATGATTTTTATAATTATTTTATTTAGAATAAGCCTACTAAAAGCACAGCAATTTACAATTCAAATAAAATAGCACTATTATCGGCATTTCAGTAACCATGCAAATAACAGATATGTATGTACGACTTTGACATATATATATATATATATACCTATATATATATTATTAAGATTTATTTCTCGCCACAATACATAGGTAAATTAATGTTTCGTGAACAATAAATTCCTTATATTGAACATAAGAAACAAGAAGAAAAAAAAGAAAGCTCCATTGACCTATATAGACGTACATTGTTCGGACTGTTTATATGTGTACAAGGAGCGCCTGAAAGAAACGAAAGTCATAGCAAAAACGTCAATAGGATAATCCGTCAAGTAGAGCCTTTCATTATATAGCCTTGTCATATGTGCTAGGGGGCACTAAACGCACTTATACGGACAATGTAAGCTTTTATAATAGGGCTAATTTGATAAATCACATTTGGCATCTGTCAGTTATAGGTTTAGTGAGGTGACCTGCTTAAAAACTTGGACTAAAATGAACGAATTTATACGGAGTTCAATCATTATGTGAGTAAAATTACAGTACCCATAAGTACTTTTTCGTAATAACTGTTACTGTAATTAAAACAAAAAAAGCAGTCGAATTATATTTAAAAAAAATAGCAGTCGTATCCCTGTCCCATTATTATTTTAGACCGTAAAAAAAATAAAACCGACTTCAAAAAAAAAACAAAAAAGTGAAAAATAACTTAAGCTTCTGAAGTCGGTGACCTTTTTTTGATTGCTTTAGTTTTTTTGTCACCGACTTCAGAAGCTTAAGTTATTTTTCACTTTTTTGTTTTTTTTTTGAAGTCGGTTTTATTTTTTGCAAAAAAGTTTTTATTTTTCACTTTTTAGTGGTTCATATGTGCTTGATAAACATGGAAAGTGCATACCGTTACAATTACAGCAAGCCCAAACACGACTAGGACACATTGTCTCATTATGGAGTTCCGTGACTCCTGGCTTCATCATCAGATCTGATGGTAGAATGGTTCTTATCGAACGCAAATGCTTCACTTGTTGTAGAAAATACCAAAATCGCAACACGTTTTCATATAAAATTTGAAGAGTTCCCTCGATTTCGCCAAGATTCCATCATCAGATCCCGACTTGGTGGCTATGGGACCATTTGGAAAGAGTACCCTTTCCAACAAAAAAAGAATTTTCCAAATCGGTTGGCAAGCGACGGAGTTATGCCCGAACAAACATAAAAAAAAAAAAAAAAAATAGAAACATCCGAATTGAGAACCTCCTCCTTTTTTAGAAGTCGGTTAAAAAGGAACGTAATAAGACAAGTACATGCTTTAACAAAAATCGATTATTCATTAATTTTACGGTTCAATAATATCGTCTATATTCACATTTCATTCAAAATCGTATTAAAATTATTTCCTTTGTTTTTTCCACCTTACTCCAGTCTTCTGTAGTGGCTTCTACACATACAGTTTGCAGCAGAGTCGACATTTTAGCAGTACTGAAGGGTGGTACATACATACATAATTACTACATTCGAATCTACTTATCAACTTTCGATATTTTTGGGTAACATCCCTAGCATTTAAAAGGAAAAAGGGTGCACTGACGTAACATTGTAGCGACCTTCAGTTCCTTTTACAGAAATGGTTTGAGTATTATGTTTAAAATGGTTAATTAATGAAAGTAAATCGTAGAATTACATTCTTATGTCATTATTAGAATAAATATGTAATCGTAATTGAAAAAAGTTACACAATTGTGCAGTTGTAACTTTAAAAAAATATTAATATTTAATGCCCGCCGTTACAAGGTTGAATTTTGATCAAGTTGTCAATGTGGTCTATTATCTTGACCCTACAGTAGGCTTGTATGGCAAATACATAAAGTTGCGGACACCAGTTTGATATGAACACAATATAATGATATCTTTGGAAAACGGGCAGTCCGTTGTAAAATAAATTGTGACAAACACAGTCATTTATATCTGTAAACCCACATTACCTACTAGACACCATTCAAAACTTCCATGTTCACATTCGTGACAACTTACTAATTTGTTGCGTGTTTTCCGTCATGATTTGCCTCTAAATATCGATCTAAACACTCATACACGGCACGCAATGTTCAAAAGATTAATCCACACGTCGTTGAACCCACTCGTGCGGAAAACATGTGAAAACTCGTGGGGCATCGCACTTAGGTACCTGTGGACCGCCTGTAAAGAGAGATAAAGAAGTCTATTGTCGAACAACTGTATTTCATGAATATTAAGGACGTAAGTTCTAAAAATGTATAAAGCGTGTAAAAAGCCTCTCGACGAAGCCATAAGGTTCTTGTTCTCCCCGTCATTGCGATCATTTTTTGTTCTACACCGTACCTGGGAACCTTCTAGTTACGGAGCTACTGGGGGTCAAAGTTCCAACATTTTGACAAGGTTCTTTTAAATACAAGTTTTTAATATTAGTTTTTACTTTAATCATCTCCACGACCCCGTACTATTCAATCCATCCATCAGCAAAATATTTTGAGTGTGTTACATGATTTTTCACCCCAAAACATTCTTTTCCCAGCAATATTTTTGCGTAAAGTTACTTAGTTTGATGTACAGTATGCTTGGTTGGCGAGCTACGATACACCCTGCATGTATCGTAGTTCTTGTACCCAAAGGTTCATAAATTCATAACATCACATTCATTCATTCAACACATTTTTTTATTACCGTTAACGAGACATTATCTCATAAAAAGATTCACCAAATTATAAAGAACAATGAAGATTTCAATATCTTTTCGACCTGAAAAAGTTATTTGTGATCTCCTAACTTTTAAGAAAACAATGGGTATTTAAAAGTTAAAGAGGGCGAGTATCTGTCGAAAATTACAGGATCCTGAAGGTTTACTTTGTGATTCAAACCGGGTACATTACTGTATCAAAGAGTGAAAACAAACGCAGGGACGAGAGGGTTCTCATTTTACGAAGTAAGTAGGAATAGCGAAGGAGGACGGTTCCAAGAAAATTGAATTTTTAAACACCTTATAAGGTTCACGTTGCAAAGGCTGTAAAGGCACACTCGCTCTAGTTCTGCCGCCCTCTTCAATGTGATACGACGCTTTTTCAATTGAGAACTCCGAAAAGCTCCGCTTTTATTAACTTTTGTGAATTTCCTAACATATCGCTATAGAAGCCTAAGAAGCGACCCATGTTTTCTTTCGTTCTTCTTACTTACTATTTTCCATATCATTCGGTTCCTGGTTTTTCTACCAGTGAGGAAATTTTATTATATCCTATCTTCTTCATTACACATAACATAAATACGTAAATCATTTATTTAATGCAATTCACATACAAAGAAAAAATTCGACACGACATCACGATTTAATGGTAAAACAACTTCATAAATATTCAACCACAAGCACCATAAATAATCTATTGAGTAATACAAGGGGAGACTCTGCACCCTTCTTTCTCTCTCTCTCTCTCTGTCTATTTTTCTCTCTTCCTTCGTTAGGCTTCAGAGATTTTGTCAACATCATTTTCATGCAGATATTGATATTGTTATACTCATACTCATTAATTTGTAATGGCTCACAAGAAATTGGGTTAGGTACCTCAAACCTTGGTAGTTCTTTCCTAATATTGAGTAAATACTTGAATATAAGCAATAAGACAAGGCATTTTCAGCAATAATACAAAATATGAGGTAAAGTTTAATTATACTTTCCTAAACACCACAATAATCACGTTGAGAAAATCCCTTCTATTCTAGCGAAAAAGATATAACAACCCGTGCTCACTCCATGTTAGTTATACAGATAATTAAAGTCCAAGCTCCATAACGATGTTTTTCTACAAGGTAACAAACACTTGTGGGTAAGGTACAACACACCCAGTTTTGTGACTGCAACCCGCGGACAACGCGACGTCGCTATTTGGTCCTAATCAATACAAAAGAAAAGTCCTGGGTGACTCATCACATCACAGTCAAACACAAGCCTTTGTCTTAGAAATCTGAAATTTTTTCAACATGTTTCCATTACGATGTAGACAAAGAATAAATATTTCTCGCAATTATCTACCACGGAGTCACACGAAGTCACTTTCAAAATACTAGCGTACCATTTAATAACGAAAAAAACAATAATATTCGTTGTGTCTCTTAGCCACAGGATGTTTTTCGTCAGTTCATTGAGATAGCTACCGCCTTCGGCGAACATTGTTCCCTTGACCTACTTAGACAAAGGTCTACTGGGGTCGGAAGACATTGTGTTCTGTGCCCAAACTGAACACTGTCGTTTTAGATAGTACGAACGGCAGTATACGTACGGTCGAACAAGTTATTTGGTTTACACTTTACAATGTAATTTGTGGGTTAAACTGTAAACCAAATAGTTTGTTCGACCCTACGTAGGACTCTAGTTTTAAAAGCTTTTTGACAAATAATTAAGTACTGCGTCATGACATTAATATGTTTGTTTTAAAAAAAACTCTGTATCTATGACAAATAAATTATAATGCGAGGTCGCTACGAATCGTTTCAAATACTTGTGACAGTGTTGGCAGGTTTTCATAATTTGACTATACTTTTTAAACAACCATTTTCTTACATCTATACAAATAAATGAAATTTAAGTACCAGTTAATAATTTCAAAATAACAGCTTTTATCATATAAATGTATATGAAAATAAATACAATAAACATGAAGGACTGACAACAAATACAATACGTTTTTTTGGATATATTTTGTCCGTCTGCTTGTTCCAGCTAATCTCCGAAATAGCTGGTCTTTGGCAGATAGTTGATGTTATAAGGAGTAATTTAAAAAAGTTTTATTTCAAAAAAGGCATTTTTATAATAATTTCATGTCGTAGTAACAGCAGCAAGGGATCATTGAACTTTATTTTGAGTGGTGTTGAATAGTTTTGACACTTAAGTAGAAAATAACAGAACGGAATAACTTCATCAGGAATCAAATGTAAAGTCAAGTCATGTTTCAAGCTAGTTAGCAATTAATTAATATTTGTAACTCTGTACATCACAACGACATGTTGCTTGTCACAACATGACGTCGGAGATCACAGCTGCGCCGTAACGCGCATACATGACTCTGTTCGTTAGGGGTTGTGGGATGTTTTACTATCAAGTATTTCTATAATCTATTACTTCAAACATATACAACATTATTTTTTGTTTACACTAAACCCGAAAAGGGGTCATTGTACTCATCATTTTGAACAACTTTTTCTATGGGTCGAACCTTGAAAAAAAAAATCAGCTGTTCCCTACATTTTGACTAGTTATGCGAACATAAATGTAGGGAACAGCTGATTTTTTTTAAGTATAATAAGTATGTATTTACAAACAAAAAGTATATATGTAGTATATCAACTGTCTGGTCACCACGACACAAGCCTTGCTTAGTGTGGCACTAGATGGCGATGTGTGTAATGTCCAGCGATATATTTTTAAACGTGTCAACTTATAATATGTATCTCTATAAGATTATGGGCTTATAGAAAACTAATTTTGAACGATTAGCGTCGATTTATTAGAAAAACAATGGTACTGTCAAAAAAGCTATTGGATGACAGTTTAACCCACAAATTACGTGGTAAAATGTAAACAAAATAGCTTGTTCCACCGCACGTTCACCTAAGTCGAAAATAAAAGAGACAGTGACATTTGCAATAACAAGTTTGACAGCTGTTAAAATGTTAACTGAGCTAATTAATTTATTGCATTTACGAAGAATTTTTTAATTTTTTTTTTACGAAAAAAAAGTATGATTTTATAATTCAACACTTTAGATAATCATAAAACATTAATTCTTAGAAGAATCATCACGTTTGTGGTTTCGTCAGCTATTTTACCTACTACCTACTAAACACACAAGTATTTTATTATTTTTTGACGTTCATTGGGACCGCAATACACATTTGTTTGTAATTCAGATACGTTTCAGACAAACACTGAAATAAATTTAATTATCAATTAACGAGCGTTTCGTTTCAACTAAAACATTTAATGAAGAGTGAAAGCTAATAAACAGTTAATGAAAAGTTTATTTAGAGGAGTTGTTTTTATAATAATCCAGTTTTAATGAATTAAATTACCTACGGAAGCAGCGGTGGCCCAGTGGTGGCGGCCCCGACTAGTATGGCAGTAAGTCATAAGTTCGAACCCAGGCAAGAGCATACTTTGTGTAATGTATTTCATCACCACTGCTCTCAAAAACGGTGAAGGAAATCATCGTGAAGAATCTGCCATGTCCTAGATCCAAAACTTCGAAGACATTTGACCCGCAAACTATCCACGGAGCATTTTTCCCAGCTGTGGGAACTTCTTGCTGGTATTGAGACTAAAAGTAATTATGTCGTTTCAGGGCAATTACATATAGGGTGTAAAACACGTCTTAACGAATACGAAAGGCACTTGTTCTACTCGTCATTCTGATAATTTTTTTGTTCTACACTATACCTGGGAACCTTCTAGTTACGGAGATATTGGGGGTCAAATTTGCAAGATTATGACAAGCTTTTTTTTAATTTTTCACATACATTTATTATCTCATGATTTTAACATTAAATATCTCCACGACCCCCGTACTATTCAATCCATCCATCCGCACAATGTTTTGAGTGTGTTACATTGAGTTATACCACAAAACATGATTTATAACCTCAAAAAAAAAAGTTGTTTCCCAGCAATATTTTTTGCGTAAAGTTACTTAGTTTGATATACAGAATGCTTGGTTAACGGCTTTGTGATGAGGTGAAATACACCCTGTATAATAAACATGCTGTCATTAGGATTTTGTCCCCTATATCAGGATGCGTTCTGACAGCCCGCGATTTATTTAGATATTTATTGATGAGATCAATGAACGTGAGGGTTGTATTGATGATTTAATGATTATAATTAATTATGTCAATACATACGAGTTTATAAAATAGTAAAATAAAATTAAATGTATATATTAACGTCAGAGGTTTTGTATATCACTGGGTTCCTTGGGCATCCATCCACCTTAGGAACGAACCACAAATAAATATCGGTACAAAAAGTTGGGTGATGCTTACCTACCAAGTTACCAACCTACCTAGGGCACTAATTATTCACTCGAAATTCCACTACAATCATCACAAACTTACTAAATGTAAGTACTAATTATAAAAATACGGCTAGGTATAATCAATTTACCAACCAAAGTAATTTATTATTAATTGAATTACTAACTAAAGTAATTGGTTGGTGCTATATTGGCGCTGCTCGGCAACGCGTGTCACGTAGGTACCTAAATTAGTGTTTTCATTTCATTGTGCATGTTAATTGCGCTCTAGATTAACATGTAAATAATAAAAAACAAATGTTTGTTGTTTTAGTACAACTACAATATTATGCTATAGATTTTGCCAACTAACCACTTTGTTTCTGGTACGAAATCATTGAAGTATTAAAACTAAAAGCACTAAAAGCAAAGGCTAAGGCACGTGATGCTAGTGGCTGCTAGAAACTAGTTAAAACAATTTGGTTATTTATGTATTTTTTCCGTTGTTAAAATCAGTCGTAGGTATCAGAAACAACGCAAAACCAATTATTATTTTTTAACTCGTTCACGCAATAACTACTGCAAGGATCTGGATTAAATTTAGCAACGGAGTTTATATCTTTAATGTGAATATATATGTCTGAATATTTCTCTATAGAAAACTAACTGTGTCATTTATCAAAGGTCGGTAGGTATCGAGTAGTACGAGGCCTTCGCTACTGGTATAGGATACTTTGAATCCCAGTACTGTGATCCCGTGGGACGGTCGAGCAAGCTATTTGGTTTACAGTTAAACCCACAAATTACATTGTAAAGGGTAAACCAAATAGCTTGTTCGACCGTACAGTGCCGAACACGACGCGGGCGAAAACGTGGTCATAAGTTAGTCAAATAATAAATTAACTGACACACATGTGGAGGCTGTTATTCAGAATGAGAGATTTTCTTTAGAAAAATAAAAAAGAAAATGCGTTACCAGGTGCCAAAGCCAAAACGTTTGAAAGAACACACGTCTCATACGCTCGTTGACTGACACTTTCGTTCGCTTAGGGCCAGTTTCACCGGTTGCGGATAAAGTGTTGGTTAGCCTATTAGGAACTTATCTGCCAGATAAACTAACACTTTTGGTTTCACTGGTGTCGGATAGCGATATCTAGTAGATATAGTATTAGTTATAACCAGCCTTTAAGTGGTAGATAGTATTAACTATCAGATAACTAACCGACACTTTATCCGGAACCGGTGAAACTGGTTCCAAATATAACCACTAGGTCCAAGTGAAATTATGTGACGCTCTGTTCCTTGCAGTAATATAACGGGATCAGCGCCATCTATCCAGCGACTAGGGGAAGAGTTGAAAAAGAAAATCCCTCATTAGATTCTCTCTACTCTGTTCTACAACTACATAATCAAAAGAAATTCCAATACTTAAATTAAAGATAAATACAAATTTAACTTCACTTCACCATTTGGATTACTCACCCATTTCACGCGACCGCCCGCCCGCCTAGCCTCAACTTTTAATGTCTAAATATTCAACCAAAAGTATGTCTTCGCAGCTTGAAATATTTTTAACGGCACAGAGGCCGGGGCACGAACGGTCGTAAAAGATTCTAAGCGAAGTAAATTCTGCCAGCGAGGTTGGCATCTCAGCCCCTTACAGTTATTTAACGCAAGCCGGCCATGGCAGGATTATAGTGGTTATTTAAGCCTTCGACAATAGAACAGCAACGACGTAGATTTCAGTGAAACGGTTTTAGTGTCTGCGTGAACGTAATTGAGATTACTTTTCAATGTTTTCTTGTCAAAATGATTTGCTATCAGATACTGTTTTAAGCTTCCACGGTTTAAAACTAAACACGAAAAAAAAAACGGAAAGAATAAAAAATAAAATATCGGTTGTCGAAATATCGGGAGCTCAAAATAATGAATAATCACGCAGTGTTTGCGTTAAACTCTTACACTAAAATGAACTAGTAAATATACATTTTCGCTATCGACGGACAACTTTTCGTACCTAGGTACAAAATTATATGGATATTAAGGGTGTAAAACACCTCTTAACGAAGCCGAAAGGCACTTGTTCTCCCTGTCATTACGAAATTATTTTTTGTTCTACACCATACCTGAGATCCTTCTAGTTACGGAGACATTGGGGCTCAAAGTTCCAATTTTTTGTCAATTATTTTTTTTAAACCAAGTTTTAACTGTAAGATTTTTGCTTTAAACATCTCTATGACCTCTGTACTATTCATTCCATCCATCAGCACAATGTTTTGAGTGCGTTACATTGAGTTCTACCAGAAAACATGATTTTTCACCCAAAAAAAAAGTCGTTTCCCAGCAATAATTTTTGCGTTAAGTTAGGTACTTAGTTTGATGTACTGAATGCTTGGTTGACGGCTTCGTGATGAGGGTGTTTACACCCTAGGATCACATATTATGGCAACATTGAATCGCAATGCTGATTTTTTGTACTTATATACTTAATAGCTAGGTTATCATTTTTACAAGTTTTCAGTTTAGTTTAATCTTGTTAATAATCGTCGTGTACGTCCGAATAATTTAATGATGTGCAACTTTGATCCCCAAGATACAGACTAACGTCTAGTTTGGGGATCACCGTTATACCTGATAAATATGTACTTGATTATTAATAAATAATTTTAATACTTAAATAACATAAGAGACATCACGCCTGTAGGTACTCACGATGCGATCAGCAGAGGTATACCTGACCCGCATTTGGCCAGTTATAGGGAACGAGTCTACCAACCGGGCACAAAACAGTTTTTTATTACACATACACGACACATTAATGTGAATTTAACTATTTGTATAGATGACCCGTTTTTATATCACCGTGTTTGTTAGATGAGCAACCGGTAGGTAGTTATCTCAATTAGGCGCAAAGGTTGGGGCATAGCAAAATAGTTGAGCGCGATAAATATGTAGTAGCTGCTATGGATGCCGTGAACTCGCAACATGGCGCATGGCGCTCACACTTACAGAATATTATGATACCAGCGAAGAATTGAACCATTACATTGATTTTTCATTTTCTTCTTCAGATAATCGTATCGCAGTTCCTTCCAATTATACGTTTATTGCAGCGATAGATTTTTCAATACAATGACATGAAAGACGAGTGTGAAAAACTGAACCTAATAGTAGTGCGATAAGAGCTAGTTTTCAAGGGAGTTTATTGAAAGGTATTAAGGTAACGTTTTACCAGCAACAAAATAGAAGCTAAGCTTTCATTGATCTGAAATAAAATCAGAAAGCTGACTTACACACAATGCATTAAGGCGATTACATGAGCTAAACGCGAGTTTTATAATTACTAAAAGTATATGATTCACTGCTATAAACAAGACCAGAAAAATATACGATATTCTTCAGGATATTTAGCATGATACTGTTTTAAATACATAATACAATTAATTTGGCTCGATAAAAAGAAATCACAAACTTATTTCTTAAAATATCTTTCAAACAATAAATAACCATACCTACTAATATAATGCGTTCATTCTGATTTTTTAGCAAATAATTCTACAAGCAATATATTTATTAGCATGATACTGTTTTAGTTTTATAATCCAATCAATAGTTTTTTTGTAAATCGATCGAAACCACTCATTTCGCGCTATTTGGCCCGCAGTGGCTGACGTAACAACCACTTTGTAGTGCAAGCTGATTAGAACTTTATTCTAACAGCATTTCAAACGAAGTTTCAACCACCACAATAGCTCATAGCAGCAATAGCTCCTGTAACCCCCTTAAGAAGAAGGTGTATAAGTATAGGTGTGTAGTATGCTACACTGCAGCCACGCGAAGCCGGGGCAGCTCGCTAGTTGTGTTATAAATCTCTACTTTTACTATTGTTCATTTTTCTACCCGCAGCTAGAAAAAGGGGCCAAGTGCGAGTTGGACTCGCCCATGATGGGTTCCGTAACAGCAAGGAACATAGTATAAAAGTTCTTGCAGTTCGTTGTAAGTGAAAGGTAAATTGCGGTTCAAACTTCGTTTGAAATACTGTTAGAATAAAGTTCCAATCAGCTTTCACTACAAAGTGGTTGTTACAGCCCCATCGTCACTGCGGGCCGAATAGTGCGAAATGTGAGGTTTCGATCGATTTACAAAAAATCTATTGATTGGACTAAAAAACTAAAACACTATGATGCTAATATGTTGATTTTGGCAAAAATCAGAATGGTCGCAATATTTTTTTAGGGATAAGTTCGAGATTTTTTTAACGAGATAAATGTATTGTGTCATGTTTTCAAAACACTAGCCATATTATATCCTGAAAAATATCATATACAGGGTGAAATTGAATAGATGCGACAAATTTAAATATACAATAATACGTGTTGTCAAGAAAATGTATAAAATATAAAATTAAAAAATAATTGATCAGTGTTACGAAAACCGTTAAAATAATAAAAGTATCAAAAATCTTGACGACTCATCGCAGTGCTCAATATAGCGGTCATTTACCTAATTTTGCCTTAATTTTTCTTACATATTTTGCATATTACTGGAATACCGATAATTCGTACTTAAATAAGGATAATAACATCAATGGACCTTTTGAAAACGATAATCGCGTAATTTTTTTTAACGATTTAGATTGTAGAAAAAACAGTTTATAATTACTATGTTACTGTAACTGAAGCTCCAATTTCATTTTGTCGCATTAATTAAAATTCACCCTGTATTTTTCTGGTTTTGTTTACTGCAGTGAATCATAATTATAATTTCAGGCATTATAAAACTCGCGTTTAGCTCTTGTCGTTATCTTTTGCTGAAAAGTGCATTAAAATCCGTAGCGAGGTTTAAAAAATATGAGCGTACAAATAGAGGGAGCGACTTTGTTTTATACTATAAAAGATTCATTTGTCCAGTATATCACCTCAAAGAAAGGATTGTTTTATACAGAATGTTGCATTAAAACCGTATTTGCCAATAAATTAAACAAAACTTTCACGTTGAAACAAGTTTCGGTTTTAATTCATTTAAGTAAAGCAGATGTTACCTATATACTATATTGTCAACAAAATCTTTGAAAACAAATTTTAAAAAGCTTTTGGTGTCTAAAAAAGTAACAAAAAAAGATATAATTATGTTCATAATCTTGTTATTTTATGAAAATGGTTGTACACGCTAGTCTAACTTGTACTTAAGCTCAATTAAGGTACAACAATATTGTATGTAAATAAAATTGGTCTTCTACCAACAAATATTGTTTATCTCCGGAACCTCCCAACTTACAATTCTTCAATGTCTGTGAATTTGCTTGCTTGGTTCCAACTAGGAGTTGTGCTAGGAGCATAGTTTAGGACCCGACGAGGGGCGGGTTGGTACGGTATTTTTTTATTTATTTCTGAAATCATATATTGGTAAAGTAATTGCATAATTATATTATATTATAATTATATTTTTTATTATTATATTACATTATTTGGCCGTAGGCTTCTACCTTCTACTTCCAACAGTTGGTCTCGTCGGACTCATTTTTCAAGCATATATCTAAAGAACCTTATCTTGTACCCCAGGGACTCTTCTGGCCTACACCCTGGTGTCCACATGCGTGCTGGTGCTGCGCTACCAGCCCCACTCCACGAACCTGATCGAGCTGCTGCCGCAGAGTCTTCGAACTCCCGTCGATCCCGAAGGAACTGCTAGCGCCAACCGCGAGACAACTTTCACTGTAAGTATTAACATCCCATAACGTCGTTGATTTTAGGAGTGGATCTTTAGGTTAAGTCGCGCTTGTCTAGGTGGGTCTGTGGATGGGTGACCACTCGTACATACCAAGTTTTCTCGATGCTTCGAAAAGCATGTTTAGCAGCTGTTGGTTTTGGCAGTCATTTGTAGATCTATGACAGTCGTTACAGGTATTCAGTGGCCCAAAAAGTCTAACATTAGATATCTCACCATGGGGTATCGTATTAGTAGTGAGCTGGGTTATGGAGAACAGATAGGCAGTCGCTCCATGTAAAATACTGGTATTCAGCTGCATCCGGTTAGACTGGAAGCTGACCCCAACATAGTTTGGAAAAGGCTAGGCAGATGATGAATGTCGTTGATATCAGGCTACAATGGCCGATAAATATAATAAAGTAACAAATAAAGTAAATACATATTTCTGATGCGCAATCGCTTACACCTGTACATAGATATACATAATATTACTTTTATCCCGTCCCTAATGGAACTTCCGAGCCAGTATGTTCCGAAGCTCAAAGGACCCTGAAATGTGCGAACAGCACTTTAGGATTTACAGGTTACGCAATAGTGATTATAATCCTAAACACGTTTGACCATATAGATAGAGGTAAACAGGTAAGCCTATAAATCTCTCACATACTAGGTTGGACACAGATTAGGGGGCGTGTCGTTTAATAGCACGTCATAATTATAATATCTCAAGGGGATTAATTAATGTTACATAATAGTAATAGGCGGGAGGTCTTGTATTTGGAAGACTTATTCGTCAACTGGCGACTGTGAAACTCGTGAGTGCTAGCGAGTTGGCACCTAGCTACTTATTTTTTTTTGTCGTCACCTCGCGCGACCGCGTGAAATACGTCAGATGTACAGTCAGCTACGTAAACTTCTTATTTGATGTATAATCTAATAATATCTTTAAACGAGCATAGTCTTTTTTATTTATTTCTTAGGTATTTATTTCAATCCGTTTTCATTTGACTGTAGTTTATAACATGCGACCGAGTTGACGACAAAAATAAATTAATATTGAAAGGGGCCAACTCGCGAGCACTCGCGAGTTTCAGAGTCTTCAGTTGACGAATAAGCCATTTGGGAATTTAAACTATAACGGAACGTCATGTACCTATTGGTTCCGGTAGTTACAGGTAAGACTGGCTGACAGAAAGAGATAGAAAATCACTGCACTGCACTGAAAAAACAGTTTAAAACTTGCGAACCTACAACGATCGACAGGACAAAATGTACTCTTACAAATTTAATTGAAACTGGAAAGCTGCAAATGTTAGAAGTTTTAGAGATATTGCGGAGTAATTAGCAGGAAGAAGATAAATTGTAAGCGAAGCCATGGTTTAGACGTTTATTGCGTTCCAAGCTCATAACAGTCAAGGCGAAAATGAGACCAAACTAAAGTGGTACGTTATGTAGCAAGAATCGATCCATCAACACAGACGACTATAGTCCACAGCTGAACCTTCCTCTCTCAAGATGATTGTTAGCCAGTAGGTTATAATTACCTCGAAAACTGTGTGATTGTGAGCTTTGAATGCGTATAATGCTTTAAACTTAATATGAAAAGACTTTGAAGGAAACCGCTATTCTATTGCTTATTAAAATGTTTGTTAAATTCCGTATTCACTTATATTTCGCCATTTTAAATGTTATTGAACCGACGGTATTGAACATAAATAAGTCAATAGTGTTATAAATGTTGTAAAACTTTACTGACATCGTAAGTGTTTAACCATTACATCGCTGATTTTAAATTTCCAATTCAATTCAATATTAGTATACCTAAGTGTAAAGGGTGTAGAATACCTCTTAACGAAGCCGAAAGGCACATGTTCTCCCCGTCATTGCGAAAAAATCGAAATCAAAATCGGTTCATCCTTTCGGGAGCGACGATGCCACAGACAGACAGACACACACACGTCAAACTTATACACACCCCGTCGTTTTTGCGTTGGAGTTAAAAACGGTTCCGTATGAAATATGTTTTACGTAAGTACTTATATGAAGAAATAGGGAAATACCTAAATAATTATGGACAGTGATTCCAGTAGTGGTTATGTTCCCAACGCTCTATAGGAAAATTATATCAACGTCCCAGCTTTTCGACAAGTTTTTTTAAATACAAGTGGTTTTTTTAAGATTTTCACTTTAAAAACCTCTTCGACCCCCGTACTACTCAATCCATCCATCAGCATAATACAATGTTTTGTGTTGCACCACATAACGTGATTTTTCACCCAAAGAAAATAAGTCGTTTTCGAGCAATCATTTTTGCTTGAAGTTGCTTAGCTTCCTGATGAGGTGGTTTACACCCTGTATAAATCATGAAAATTTACTGATGACTAGCTTCTGCCCGCAGCTTCCACCGCATCAAAATAGATAATTTATTGTCCCAAGGGATCATACTACCGGGATAAAAATTATCCTATCAAACTGAAACCCAAAACTCAAAGCATTTATTTCAATTAGACCATTACGGCACTTTTAAATGTCTAAATTACAGATACAAGGCATAACAACCTGAGAAAGTACTGGAGTTGCCCATTCCCTAGCGTAGATTTCTGTGGAGAAGAACGGGTAAGAAATCCCATGGATACCTACTCTTTTAAATCAAAATATTGTTACAAAACCTTGGTAACATCATTCATGTTGTGATTATACATTTTAAGTGAGAAACATGTAGAAAGACGTGCACATTACGTGTAGAGCGTCCAGAGAAAAGATTAAATCGACAATATAAAAATGAAGTAATTTAAATCAACCGTGGCAGCTAAGAGATGACCAGTCTCAACTGACAGCGCCCGTTCACGAACATGCCGCATGTATCAGCACCATTCAACTAAGCCATATTGAAGGGAACTAAATGACCCGATACACCCGCCGCCATCACCGAAACATTTGAGTGAGCATGACATTCTTTGAGCCGCCAAGGCATATTCCAGTAAAAAAAAAACTGGATGTGGTGGCTTTCAGTACATACTCACACATGTGCTATGCTATTATATAATGCATATCACATATCTTTTAATTCAGGTTATCCCTTCGTTACTATCTGTTACAAAAAAATCATCAAAATCCGTTCAGTAGTTTTTGCGTGAAAGAGTAACAAATATCCAACCATACTCACGAAATTTTCACATTAGAATATAAGTCGGACATCCAACGATAAGTCCATGAAAATAATAGGTTTCATACACAAAGTAATAGCAATCAAGTAGATTATTCACTTAACCCATCCACGATGAAGCGACGGCCTTATTTCCATGCAAATCGTGTTAATAACAAAAGAAAATGTCGCGACGGCAGTGGGGAAACGTGAAAAATGGTGAAAACCAACATACTGTTGACATTTACCGTGAAAGTCTGCGGATTGAAGTCAGCGAAGAAGTAATCAACAACTGGCACGATCTCATGGGAATACTCGGTGCAACGTTCATTAAATGTAATAGCCTTAGAGTCACGAATGTGGGTCACTTATAATCCTTAATACGAGTATTTCAGGAAACTAGAAATGCAAGTTTATTATCATGGGACTCAGTATGAGCCATATTTATTGTGATGGCAGGACGCTGACATTGCGATTGCTGTTTAGAGTCTAGCTGACGAACACCGTTCCGTACCCGTAGTCCCACAGTCACGGAGTCTACATTTGCGCTAGTTTGATCGCGGTCGGCTTCCTCCTTATTACACGAGACTTTAACATAACTAGCGAGATGTGACTGTACTATAAGTGGGTACATCTCTGCTAGTGTTGCCCAAAATCGGTCTTGGTCTTGCAGTCTTGGTCTTGTTCTTGTACTTTTGTTCGACCAAGACCAAGACCGAATTATTGTAGCAAGACCAAAACTAAGACTGAAAGCTGCAAGATTTGAGCAAGACCAAGACCAACACTAAGAGCGCAATACCAAGACCAAGACTGGCTAAGGTCTTGTCTTGGTCTTGCATTTGTGCAACACTAATCTCTGATTAATTATTCGAGGACTACAAGCGTGATATTATGTTATGTCTTGAACGCGTGGAAGTAAAAACGTTACAAGAAAACATTATTCAAACAGACTTTTTTGTTTTATAATAGGGTATAATAAACTATTTTCTCATTTTCTCAGAAAATATCTCCAGGAGAAGATTAAATCTTCTCACCGATGTTTGCTGATAGAAAAATGTAGTTTTCTTTTATTGGCTGCCACCTTAAGATAGAGCGGTTATTAAAGGAAGCTGTTTTAGCTTGGTTATTTTATCGGTGAAGATTATCCAGTTCGTTTTCTATTAATAAGTCAAGAAAAACTGTGCATGGGCAGTCATTCCAGGAATGTTTAAGTACAACGCTAAACTTTTATAATTCTTAACACCACAAGGTGTTTACATGTTGGACATTTAAGATAAATGTCAAACGCATAAATGCATAAATTAACTAATTCACATAATAACAATACTAAAAACACATAGGAAACTCATAAATAAAAAATAATAGATCATACGCGGAAGCATATTGCGGAAGTTATTGCCATACACTGAACTCCCAGCCGAAAAAAAAAACAAAAAGGCGTACACAACCTTCAAAGCTTTTCACTGCAATTATTTTCAACAAAACTAGTTTCTAGTTGAATTTTCTTTCATCAGAATAACACTTTTTCTTGGTCCTTCGGACTTATATGTCTGGTCTGGTCAACTGACCAAACTGCCCTAAGCAAGCATGATAATATAATGCTCGTTATTTTTAATGATCTTGGACCGGGTGCCCATTTTACAGAGTTATAATTTCCAAGAACAAAATGAATCGTATCTTAAATCAATCAAACATTGCACATTTGGTCTCTAAAATGGTCGCATTCTTGACGCAATTAGGTGTTAGTCATGCTGAAAACATTGTAACATAATGTAATCTGATATTATGGATTTCCTTTAGTAATAAGTTAAAAGTCACGTGTAAGAATTTAGCATCGGTTGCAAACTATAATTTGGTGCTAGGCAATATTGAGTTATTATTGAATTTTGTATTAATAAGTTTGGTGCATTCAAATAAATGACTCCGAACGAGTAAGACATGTTTGATTCCAACCACCTGAACCTCCAACATATTACAACATTTAACAATCACGTTACAACGAGTTTTTTATCCCATTACTCTAGGGGGTTTCAAAGAATCAATTGACATAAGATTTTTTTAATTATCATTTCTTTGTGTTCATTTTTCATCTAAAATACTCGTAGTTCGACAAAGTCACAATGTAACAACGCCGCATTTTCTTTTTTTAAATATGAATGATTGGTTTGAATGAATTGTTCGTATTTATGAATGACACTTAAATTAATAATGATTCTACACGTAGAGATGTTATGGGACTTTTGTATTATTTTTACCTAAAGAACCCTAGAGTTACGGGATATAAAAAATGCGTTGTATAATAGCAGTAATTGATAAACTATTCTTCGACAAAAGGAACCGCTTATAAGTATGAATACGACAGCGTCATTGATAAACGCTTGCTGAAGATCGTTTTGATTGCAGAATCTTGCTCATACAAATCAAATACAGCGTTTGTATAGATCCTTTCAGCCCTACGTTATAGACGCTCCGACACTTAACTTCAAGCAGTGTTGATTGAATATACAGGGCATATTAATCGAAGCAGTAATTGATACAATCATGTGAATCATGTTTGGTTAGGTACATTAGTAATTAATCCAGTTTGAAGGCACACGTAAACATAACGTACTGGTTCCCCAGAGGGATAAAGCAGTGATGCACCAAATAGGGTAGTAGGAAGCTAACCTTTGTTATCGATCTTACAAAAATCGACTTTAGAAATTCCAAATAAAATCCCGAACCCAATCGACCCCAAGAAACTACAGACAATAGATTTTTTTTAGATTGTTTTAATAATAACTCTCTATTTGACTGTCGGGTCAAAATGAAGATTTATTGTCAATTCATTCATTTAAAATTACACATAACATCATAATATCATGCCTGCAGTCCCCGAATGGTTGTGCAGAGAGGGACCTAAAAGTGCCATTTTGCCGGATTGTAGTAGAGGGAGAGACTATTAGTATCAAACGGGCACGAATTCAGACTTACAATATTGTACTATATACTACGCAGCTATTTTAAATGTATATTTTAGAAAAAGATATTTTAAAATCCATCTTATCATTCAATGGGTCTCATTTAATCTCTAAGTTGCAATCGTTTATTCACGAGAATATCACCATTTAATTTTGCTAAGTGTTTACATATTAGTGCTTATGACTATACGTACAAAATTAGTATTTTCTCAATATTCTTCTTTGAATTGAACCAGTCGGTTAGAGAAAATGGAAAATGGGGCAGGCGTACCGTGGAGGGAATGTAAAGCAATTCCCGTAAGTGGTCTTGGAGATAAATTACTGCACCGTTATTGACTGCTGCTGAATGGTTCCGCTCAAGTAGAAATCAGAACTTTTCAGTTTTTTTTTTAATTTATTCCGTGTTTATTAAGGATTATATGGCTAGATAGGATGTGACTGTGACGAGTTAGGGTGCGTACCATTTAATATAATAACAAAAGTTCTATCGATTACATGACCTAATTTCATGTCATATACTTTCTTTAGTGTAACGATGAAATGATATAATGAATGATATAATTTTATATGGTTTATTTTTCATTTTTTACAATGCTTTTTTAACTAATATTCAGTTAGTACTATAGATTTTAAATTGTATATTTAGTTAGTATATTATTTAAAATCTATAGTAACGTTTACCATAGTTTTAAATCTATTTTGTGTTCTAAATTTTTGCAAAAACTGATTGTATGTACTATAAACGCCTGCTACCTTTCTGTTCCCCCCGAACCCCTCTATTGTTGATGAATCATCTGGGTTAGGTTAGGTTAGAACAGTGACCATTGGTTAGGTTAGTTTAGAACAGTGACCATTAGCCATATCCCCGCTTTTGTTGATGAATCATTTGAGTTAGATAACGTTATAACAGTATGAAGATTTCTAATATTTCTTTATTCATTACAGAATTTTGGCTGTAAACGAGCCAACATAAAAATTAGGTTAAATGAAAGTTAGGTCAACTGAACGTTAAATAAAAAAATTAAATTATTGTAAATGAATGTTATACTAAATGGTATTAGAGCAAAATAGTTTTATGTGACATTAGATCACATGTTATTCGGTTGTTTGTTTTTATAGCATATGAAAATTATATGATGTGAACGTTATTTCAAGTGAAAATACAGGGTGATTGGAAGATGGGTGCAAAGCTTTAAGGCGAAGATAGTACAGACAATTTAGAACCATTTAAGCCATGGTTGTCTTAGACGAAGTCTTACCAAATATTTTTAACCAAATTATTAAGTTTTTTTTCGGAAATTCTCAAAATTTAATGTAAACTGCATAATTATGGCCAAATTGAATGATAAATGAATTCATTTTTTATTTATTTAATTAAAGTAATGTGTAAGCAATCAAGCAAAACATGTTTTAGGCTTCTGTGTCATTAGACATTTTTTTTACAGACATTTAAAGATCAGAAAAAATAAAAAAATTGTACAATACGTCTTTTAAACCTTATTAAAAAAAAAAACGGAGGGTGCTTTTTTTGTTCAAACCTTTTTGAAGATATGCTTGATAATCGCTCTTTCTTTTGAGGTATCATTTATGCGGATATCTTACAAATTATTGAAATTAGGGCCTACAAACCAATTTGAGGGAGAATTTTTTTTATTTTAGGCAGACTAATTAAAACAACATTTGAATTAAAATTATTTATTTTTCATGTTCAAAATGACGGCCGTGATTCCTAATACAAGCACGGCCCCGTCTTCTAACTTCTGTAGTCGTTATTTTCAACATCATCTCCTGCTTCATTGTCTCAAACGCTGAATTTATTCTTTGTATCAATTCTTCTCTAGTGTTAATTTCTTTGTTGTTATACACCAGTTCCTTGGCCCGGCCCCACACGAAAAAGTCCAACGGGGTCAGATCTGGGGAGCGAGCGGGCCAAGGGATGGGTCCATCCCTGCCGATCCAGCTATCAGGAAAGCAATTGTTGAGGTGTTCCCTTACATTTAAAGTCCAATGCGCTGGACAGCCGTCTTGCTGAAAGATGACTGTTCGGTCTCTTTCGAAGATCGGGACACCTGATTCCTCTACCAGCAGTGGTAAATCAATTTGCAGAAATTGCAAATAATTTTCGCCATTCAATGGATCAGGCAAAAAGTGGGGCCCAATCAATGTTCTGCCAATTATTCCAGCCCATACATTCACAGAGAATTTCATCTGAAATGACACCTGCTTCTTAAAATGTGGATTGTTGTCTACGTCGGCCCATTCATGGATGTTGTGAAAGTTTGTAATACCTTCCCTTGAAAATTTACTTTCATCCGTCCACAAGATTGATTTCAGAAACCACGCATCTTCGATGTCTCTGTTGAGGAGGAAACGGCAGAACTGAATTCTTCTTTGAGGATCTTGCTCTACTAGACCTTGCACACTCCTGCCATGGAACGGATACTTATCATTTTGGTGCATTGTATGCCACACCTTCCATTGAGAAATGTTTAAATTTCGAGCTACTGCTCTAGTACTGGTAGTAGGATCCGCTTGAAATGCTGCTAAAATGTCTTCGTCGACGGCAGTTTCGTGTCTGCCCGGGTTGACTCCAGGTTCCACGCGGTGAAACCCATCTTGGGCAAGACGACGAAACGTGTTGTAAAACACTCGGACATTCGGTATCCTGCGATTCGGATAGCGCTCTTGATACATCCGTCGCGCCAAAGATCCATTGCCGTCTGCTCTACCGTACATAAATACGATATCCGCATATTCTTGATTGGAAAAAGTAGCCATAGTCACTTAACAATTAAGAAAAACGGCGTAGGAGCGCACTAAACGTCAACTCAACACAATTAAGTCAAAAATCAACACGTGCAGGAGCGCGAGGCTACGACTGGACACGGTGAAACAAAAAAGTTCAAAACTAACGCAAACAACACGTGCAGGAACGCAAAGGGCTACAACTGAACACGGTAAATTGTGAATCAACACGACAACGTCCACTCACAAGGGCAGTAGTTTGACTAATAAGTAAAAGATGTAACGGCTTCATCACAGACCGACTGACCCTGACTAAAGAAAAACGACTTTGTTGCCTCAGTAACTAAGACCATTTTGCTGTAAAAACCAACTCTTTATCGCTTTTTGCTATTCATTGGGCGTTCTACCTGGAAATGCCGTCGCACCGCGCTCGGTGGCCATTGTTTAGAGAATCCCCTCAATGGGTTCCCCTCAATTGGTTCCTGCATGTGCCAAAAATTCTTAGAATTGAACAATGTTATCATTTCGAGCACATAAAGTATTCTTTTAAGCAAAAATTTTGTGTTTTGTTAGACTGCCTAAAATTTAAAATTTCTCCCTCGATCTGGTTTATAGGTCCTAATTTCAATAATTTGTAAGATATCCGCATAAATGATACCTCAAAAGAAAGAGCGATTATCAAGCATGTCTTCAAAAAGGTTTGAACAAAAAAAGCACCCTCCGTTTTTTTTTTAAATAAGGTTTAAAAGACGTATTGTACAAATTTTTTATTTTTTCTGAGCTTTAAATATCTGTAAAAAAAATGTCTAATGACACAGAAGCCTAAAACATGTTTTGCTTGGTTGCTTACACATTACTTTAATTAAATAAATAAAAAATGAATTCATTTATCATTCAATTTGGCCATAATTATGCAGTTTACATTAAATTTTGAGAATTTCCGAAAAAAAACTTAAAAATTTGTTTAAAAAAATTTGGTAAGACTTCGTCTAAGACAACCATGGCTTAAATGGTCCTAAATTGTCTATACTATCTTCACCTTAAAGCTTTGCACCCATCTTCCAATCACCCTGTATAGTTTCTGTTATTATGCCATATATTACACACCCGTCGAGGAATATCTCTCAGGCATGCTGGTTTCCACACGATGTTTTCCTTCACCGAAGTAAGTGATAATTACACAATACACACATGAAGCCGAAAAATCAGAAGTGCGTACCTTGGATTCGAACTCGAGACCTTTGACTCAGCAGTCCGACGGTCACATTACTAGGCTATCACTAATATTGGAATACATAATATTGTCTGATAACGAAATTCGTAACGTATATGAACTGTCTTATTCAGGTATGTAAACTCCCTCCCCCGTCACCTCACACGTCCATAGTAAGTTTCACTTCGTCGGCACCTTTATTCTGTGGCAACAAGAGTGGTTTTAGCGGCTCAGGAATTCTACTGACCGTACCTAAAGGTCAAAGTTATCGTGGGTCCTCGCTTATTCAAAAGGTCCCTCGCGTGGGTGTGACGAAACTTATGGCCCCGTATTATACGCCAAAACTGAAAGCGCTTCACAATATCTACAGCTAACCTTCGCATTTGTAATTAGCGTCGCATTAAAACGTGGACGTGGAGCTGTGCTTTCACGGTCATTTTTTACTTTAATTTTGAATACTGATCACTATTTGCTTAGCAAAAAGGGTGGTTACAGAGGAAAAATACTTATTAAAGTACTGTATTACAAATGTGTGGGAGAAACAATAAACAACTGCCTAGTTACCTACAATGTTTGGTTCCCCAGCTATATCCTGTTCTGAATAACATTTTGGGTCTGATAGCCAGTAACATAATACCTAATGCCTTGGGCTATGTATCGAAGCAAATTAAATAATAACTGTTACATTATTTGTTATTGTAAGTGGACAGTGGGAATCCTGTTTCATAAACTTGGTTCGAATTTCAGAAAAATAACGATATATAATAAAATGTAATAGATACCTAATGCTTGGACATAGCCCTGAGGCTATGTATCAAAGTAAATCAAGTTATTATTGTCACATTGTTTATTTATCAGACAGGTCAATCAATTGGTATTCTGTTTCATCGGCATGCTTCAAATATATTTTTAGATCATTCGATTTAAGAGTCAGTTAATAAAAAAATATAATGACATAGCTTAAATGTTAATACTACAACGTAATTATAGACACAAGCACTAACACAGAACGAGCTCTCGAACTAAGCTAGTTACGCCTAGCCCACCAGTATTACGGAGCGGCAGATTAATCATATTCTCTCCTAATAGCATGAATAGGCTGACCCAACCGATCTTGGATATTAGGTACCTCCGGCAAACTGGGTTACGGAAGAATGAAATGAAAGATACCAAATGTTTCTTTTCTAGTAAATTTCAGTTGCAAGATTTGACGAATTCATATAATTCAACAAAGCAAGTTGAATACAAGCCTATTTAAATCATCTATAATATGCCCAACTGTTGGGACTCAAACCTCCACTCTGAAGGACTATGTGGACTGTAATCCTTCACTCAGGCGCTGCTGTTGGTGGATGCCACATATCTTTGAATGGGATTCTATGAAATGTCACACCCTCGCCATGTTTTCTTTAACCGTTTTCAGAGCGGTATTGGTGAAATATTTTACTTGAAGTAATGTGCCTATCTAAGTTAGAACGGGTGTGTAATATATTCTATTATAACAGATAGTATATTTTCACTTAAAATAACGTTCACATTATATAATTTTCATATGCTATAACAACAAATAACCTGATTTCATGTGATCCAATATTACATTTCATGTAAACTTCTAGTACCTATAACGTTAGAGTCAAAAAATTTTCAATTTTTATAATGCTCTTTTTATATAACGTACAGTTGACCTAACTTTCATTAGACCTAATATTCATTTTTATTTATTTATTTATTTATTTTATTTAAACTTCATGTACAAGAGTGGTACATAGGCGGACTTAATGCCACAAAGCATTCATTTTTACTCATTTTCAGCCAACATTCTGTAATGAATAAATAAATATCTGGAAACTTCACACTGTTCTAACCTAACATAACTCGGATGATTCACCAACGATAGAGGGGATCTGTCATTCGAAGGGATCAGGCGAAAGTAGCAGGCGTTTGTAGTCTAATCAGTTTTTGCAAAAATTAAAACACAAAGTACATTTCAAAATTATATCAAACGTTACTATTGACTTTTATTTATTTCGAGTGAAAAATCACACTTTTCGGTGGGACTACATGTAACGCATTTTAATTGTGGTGATGGATGGATTCAGTAGTACAGGGGTCCTGAAGGTGTTTAAAGAAAAAAGGCTTACATTTTAAACATTATTAAACTTTGACCCCAATATCTCCGTAACTGGAAGGTTCCCAGGTGTTAATTTATATTAGTTTGCGAGATATATTATAATCTAACGGTACCTATTTAAAATTTTACGGAGACATACACATTGCACTGTGATATCTCTTGCATAAAATATCTCATCTTTATTGAGATTGACCACCGTGACCGAATTTTGGTTGGACGAATATTATTTGTTAATATTTCATCATTTTATTTCTAGTTACTCAAATTACTTTATGTTTTCCTCCCTTTGTAACCTGTTATCGAATTTCGTAGGCCACGAGTTGTTGAATAATTATTCCCCTTATGAAATAATTGAGGAAATGCTTATAACATTTTATATTTCGTTTGTTTCATTCGGCGTGAAAATATAAAACCAGTACCTTTGCATCGGATTCAAGGATACTTTACGGAATATCTCATGGATAATTTATTCCATAAACTTTTTCATCCCTTCTATTCAAAAAGTGTCGTTTTGTTCCTCTATAAGCGGGTGCAGAGTAGTTCTTTTCTCTTCTAGACATTTAAGCGGGCAGTAATGAGATTTGAATTTAGAACATGAATCGCTCATTGAAATCGAACGCAAAATGTACCAATAACTGGCTGTAAGGCGCGGGTCATATACAAGTGACGTATGGCGGTGGCGCGGCGCTGGCACGGATGCGGGTGCGCGGGGAGCGAGGAAATGGCGCCACTTCCTCGCCACTTCCTCGCCCCCCGTGCACCCGCGCCACCGCCATTCGCCATACGCCACTCGTGTTTGTCCCGCGATAGCTAAAATAACACAAATGCTCGCGATTTACTTCCCTGTTCTGTTAAGTAATCGGTACGGACTTTATAGTATTTTACAAAAAAATTGTTCTAATAGAAGCTAAGAACGTCATACAAAACTGAATGCCTATGATATCCCGGGAGAAATATTTTCTCATAGAAGGCGATGAAAAGTCTCGAGAGCAAAATAAGTCAAAATGAGTCTGTTAACACCCTTTAGAGGCGACTTTGAACTCGGATAGCTAAAAAACCCTTGTCCCTAATATCCATTGTTGTTGATATACCGTGCCAAAGGTGACAGACAAATACCTATATATTGTGCCGCAATATCCGGAGCGTCGTACAGCTGTAAACATAGCTATGTTTTTCGACGAACGACATTTATTGAACTAGGTTCTTGGTTGCGAGGCTGATTTTTGGTCATTTGAAACAAAGGAATATACTTTGGTTTTATGACTTGTGTTAGACGTGAATGACGTGATGTTAAAGGCCTTAATTCTTGTCGCGCCGCGCCGTCAGGTCGGTCGCGTACGAGTAGGTATTCATTGTGTTCTATATAGCACTATACTGCGACGCTGACGTCAGCAGCGACCGACAGCCGTATTTTGTTTTCCCTGACGTCACGACCGAACGTGCGCGACCGACCGTATGCGCGACAAGAATTTAGGTCTAAATTTTTATGGGCGGGTCCGGACTGTATGAGACAATATACTGAAGCATCTATTGGTGTCCGGTGTCAGTTTATAATCTGTCCGTACAGGTTTGAGCAAATCAAAGATTATGTCCTTATTATTTTGTATGTCGCGATGTTATTTCAGTCTTAAGAAAAAAGATTTAAAGCACTTTTAAATTATTTTTTATTTGCAACTTATTATTGTGTCATTGCCAACATGTTGTTATGTTGTATGAAAAGGTAAATTCGAAAAAGAGGCAAACAAATCAGTTTGTTTGATAATTGCTTTACGTACCTACATTATTTATATCGTTCCTTAGCCATAAACAGAAACTTAGTGTGTCTTAGTGCGTCGATCTCTAAAAAGTTTTTTGCAAAAAATAAAACCGCCTTCAAAAAAAAAATGAAAAATAATTGTAGCCTCTGAAGTCGGTGACCTTTGTTTGATTGATTAAATTTTTTTGTCACCGACTTCAGAAGCTAGTTATTTTTCTCTTTTTTCAGTCGGTTTTATTATTTGCAAAAAAAGTTTGGTTCACATGTGCTTGGTACACATGAAAAGTGCATACCGTTACAATTAAAACAAGCCCAAACACGACACATTGTCTCATTACGCAGTTCCGGTGCCTGACTTTTGGCTTCATAATCAGATCTGATAGTAGAATGATTCTTGTCAAACGCAAAAGCTTCACTTGTTGTAGAAAATACCACGTTTTCGTATAAAATTTGAAGAGTTCCCTCGATTTCGCCAAGATTCTATCATCAGATCCCGACTTGGTGACTATGCATGGGACCATTTGGAAAGTAAACCCTTTCCACCCAAAAAAATATTTTTCAAATCGGTTGGCAAGCGACGGAGTTATGCGCAAAAAAACATTAAAAAAAAATAGAAACTTCCGAATTGAGAACGTCCTCCTTTTTTAGAAGTCGGTTAAAAAAATACTTTCAATGACTATTAAAATACCACAAGTATAACATGTAAGTAGAACATAATGTAGGTATACTAGGTATATACCTAATATATTCCTGAGAAACCTTATCTTCGTAAGCCATCTAAACCTCACTCAATCAAGTTTTCTAAGTAGACATGGATTAAAGGCTCATAAAGCTACTCGTCGAGGGTTGTATAAGTATTAGATAACTTAGGGTTTCTTTAGTAACTTCATAAATCTTTAATTTACTAAAAGACAACGCATTGGTTCCATCAGCCAAGTATAAAAATAAAAGAGTAAACATACAAAAATATAGATTTTTAAATTTTCGTTCCCTTGAGGAGGTACCTAATAAAAAAATTTAAATGGGAAATCCAGACCACCGTGCAGCGCGAACTCGAGCCCACTCATCAAGCCTACTGGCAGCTTCAAAGGAAGTTGCGCACCTCGGAAGAGGTCTCTTCTCCACCCCTCATACGTCCCGACAAGAGCGTCGCTTTTGACGACTCTGAAAAAGCAGAATGCCTAGCCGACAGCTTGGAATCTCAATGTTCGCCAAGCACTCTACCAGTAGACAAGCAGCACCTCGATGAGGTGGATGCAGAAGTTGAACGTAGAGCATCGCTTTCCCCTTTTGAAGATCCCGATGACCCCCTCCCCGCCATCACCCCGGAAGAGGTCAAGGATATTATAGATAAGCTAAAGCCTCGGAAAGCCCCAGGCGCCGACGGTTTCACAAATAGAGTTTTTAAAGCCCTCCCCGCTAGGCTCATAGTCCTTTTGGCTGCCCAATGGCGCCCTGAGCAATAATATTTTCCCCCAAACGTGGAAAGAGGCCACTGTTATAGGTATTCCTAAACCTGGGAAACCGAAAGCCCAGCCCTCCAGCTACAGGCCGATCAGTCTCCTGAGTGCTCTCGGCAAAATCTATGAAAGGCTTATTTATAAGCGTCTCAGAGATTATGCCGAGACAAAGGGCCTCATCCCGAAAGAACAGTTCGGCTTCAGGACCGAACATTCTTGCATACATCAAGTCCACCGCATCGTCGAACACGTTAGCGCTGGTTTCCAGCGTGGAGCGATGACGGGGGTGATGTATTTCGATATCGCGAAAGCCTTTGACAAGGTCTGGCACAACGGGCTGATATACAAGCTATACCAGCTCGGTGTGCCCGACCGTCTCGTGCTCATCTTACGAGACTTTTTGTCAAACCGTACCTTCCGCTACCGTGTGGGTAAGACGTTATCCTCTCCCCATCCGATTCGCGCCGGAGTCCCTCAGGGCTCCGTTATCTCTCCCCTCGCGTTCACGCTGTACACCAGCGACATTCCGAGGAACCAGAAGGTTCAAACAGCCCTATTCGCTGACGACACCGCGATCTATTACACTGGCCGTTCTACGGATAACATCCGCCGCATTCTCCAGAAAGCTGCCGACTCGCTCGGCGCTTGGTTCCGTAAGTGGAGAATAGAAGTTAACCCCGAAAAAAGCCAGGCAGTTTTGTATTATAAGGCACGCCTTAAGCGTTCGCCAGGTCCCCCCATCACTATGTTCGGTAAGCCTATCCCCTGGGAGAGGCAAGCCAAGTATCTCGGAGTTATTCTGGACGACCATCTGTCGTTCAAGGCCCACATCAAAGCAGCTCGTGACCGGGCTGCCTTTGCTATGGGCCGGCTCCACTTCATGATCACTAGGAAGAGCAAATTGTCACTCAAGTGCAAATTGCGTCTTTTCACCGCAGTCATCCGTCCCATCATGACCTATGCTTGCATAGTATTCGCGCATGCCCACCCGCGTCATATCCACACGATGCAGACCTTGCAGAACCGATTTCTCCGTAAGATCACCGGTGCCCCCCCTTACGTCCGTAACGATAGTCTTCACGTAGACCTTAGAATCCCTACCGTTAAGCAGTTCATGAAACGTCTTTCCAAGCGTTACTTCGACACTGCTATTAAGCATAGGAATCCCCTAATCGCATCGGCCGCCCGGTACGACCCATCGCGTATTAGCTCCGTCCAACGTCCGCGTCACACCCTAGTCGCCCCCGACGATCCGATCACTATCTTGCAAGAGAGTAGGAAAGATACCAGTACAGTTCGTAGAGCTTACAAATACAAACCGAAAACCTACCGACCTCGCCGCAGAGGTCCGGCGCGAAATCCCCGTTCAGTCCCTCCCCGACCCTTGCTCGAGCCAGCCCGCGATGCTGAGCCTGTAGTAATAAATCAGTCCCTAAATAATGACAATCAGATCCAGCCTGTCCCTTTGCTGCCCCCAGCGACGCCCTAAGCCGAGGTTCGTACCCCACAGGGGGTGCCCTTAGAGCGCTGTCGCTTAGTTTTTAGTTATTTTCGCCCTGGCTGGAGGCCTTAAATTCAAGGCATCCACAGGACTTGCCCGGTTAAGCAGAAGCCAGTCTTCTCAGACTGAACTGCGAGATGCCCATACCAAAAAAAAAAAAAAAAAAAACACCGTGCAGCACGATTTGTAGATACTATGTCTGAATAAATACGAAAACCAAAACAAGTTAACAAAAAGTAGCTTTCAATGTAGTGGTAAATATAATATAAGTAGCTTGTAAGGTTTTAGAACGATATAATGAATTATGTAGTAGTTAAATTAATACCTACTTAACAGAAGAAACAACCTCGAATATTACACAAGCTTTGCTTAGTGTGGCACTAGGTGGCGCTGTGTGTTAATGTCTAGCGATATTTATTATTATTATTATTATTTATTAACATCTGAAAGACCAACTCAGCATAAAGTCCTGAGTTTTAGTCCCAAGTTGGGTAAAATGTTATTGGGTTCGTTCATCTCGAATTTCCCTCAGTAGCTGCCACTGAATCTAGAATTTACAATATGAATACCCCCTATTCCATGAAACTTAATAATAACTGACCGAATGTGGATGTTTTAGCTCTGCACAGAGATTAAAGACGTGATGTTATCATTACACAGGGTGTAAACCACCTCATCACAAACCCGTTCACCAAGCATTCTGTACATCAAACTAAGTAACTTTACGCAAAAAAATATATGTTGAGGTTATAAAACGACGGTTTGTGGTAGAACGTAATGTAACGCACTTAAAACATAGTGCTGATGGATGGATTGAATAGTACGGAGGTCGTGGAGGTGTTAAAAGTCAAAATCTTACAAAAAAAAACATGTGTTTAAAAAAAAAAACCTTTTCAAAAAGTTGTAACTTTGACCTTCCATATCTCCGTAACTAGAAGGTTCCCAGGTATGAGGTAAACAAGTGCCTTTCGGCTTCGTTAATAGGTGTCTTACACCCTGTATATCTATCCTTCATTTTTGTCTATACCAACAAAAATATGCTCCAAATTCTGGTAAACCAATTGCCGAATATTATCTTTTCCTTGCAGGCACACGCTACCACCCACATCATGCCTCCCAGCCAGCGGGTGATGGTCCGCCGAGTCACCAGAAGGTAACATCTAAGCTAACTGCGAATGTCTTGCGAATATGCCCCCGCGAAAGGCCGGCCTATCCCTAATGTGTAATCTACTATGTGTGGTAGCTACGCGGCTATAGGCGGCTCAAGGTTCGGTCAAGTTAACGAGAAATTGCGGACGAAAACACAAAAACATATAGATAATAACGTACTAAAGTGTCCGATGGCCGCCAGTCCTCATTTTGACCGACCCTTGAAACTTTCCATGTAGTTTTTTTTTAATTCAAACTTTGCATTATAAAAAGTAAATAATCAATTCTTCTAATTTTGATCAAATAAAGTCACTATTAACGATTCTCATGCACAAATCTCGCGCTATGAATTGCGTTACCCTCGACACATGCTTCTGAACTACAAATGTTTCTGAACTACGGCATTAAGTCCGCCTCTGTACTTTTGTGCTTGAAGTGTTAATAAATAAATAAATAAATGTTTCCAGCTCGCCTGATTCGGACGACACCCTGCCTGGTGACGAAAGCGAGGAATACCGGGACGATACCTTCCTGGTCAACTCTAACAACGAGAACAATTACTACGGTAAGACGTCGTTTCATATAGGTTTCAAGCTCATGTTGCTAATTTTATGTTAATTTTTTATGCAAAAATCTGTAACGGTTCTGTGATTTGCTATATTGCCAAGCGATATGTTAATTTGCGCCTGTAATTTATTAACATTGTTACAGCTTTTCGTACTTGTTTAAATTTATTATGTGACTTATTTTTTAAAGTTTCTTTTTGTACCTTCTATCACTTTAATACTAGAAACTGCTATTATACCCGGAGAACTACGTCAATTGATACTTTTCCAAACTCCACTGCTATTGCCACAATCGGTAAAATGGAAAAGTCATCTCGTATATAATTTCATCTGTTAGCGGAAAAAGATGTAGTCTCATACTTTTCAATACAATTTTTTTTTTGCATTACATGTTCCTAGTACGTTCATAATATGATACAGTGGAGGGAGCAGATTCCTTTACCCAGGTTCGCTACAGTTACGGTTGGAAATAACTCCACGGGAACGACGTAAATGTAGCTTTCGAAATTTGTGGATAATATAGCTTCCTATTAGTGAAAGAACTTTTGTAATCGGGTCAGGTGTGATGAAGATTACCTTCGGATTAGGCGCCAGATTTTGACAAATATGTACTCCAATTGCATTGATTTGACCACCGTTGAGCAAACTTTAAAAGCTAATAGTTTCACATAAAGCCGTTATCATCATCATCTGCTACTTGGCTTCAAGCATAACCTGAAGCATAATTTCCTAAAGTTTGAGTGAAAAAGGACGTGTCTTTGAAGGAGCAACGATCGCTCTTATGAAATAGGTCTTTTCACGAGATAATTGAATTGCATTCTGTATCCGTTTTAATCGTTTTCACGAGGAAATAATACTTGAATTTGACTTGGTATATTGTACAGTACTTATTTTTTTTACTTTACTAGAAGAGTAGTCAAAGATAGAAAAGAAAGGCACATTCAGTAAGTAGTATTTCGTTAAATTAATAGACCCTTGACTGACTTGACATTGCGTGTTCAAGTTATAATTGTCTACGTAACCTTGTTTAATAGAGCAAGTTGTTACAACAAGAAGTCGACAGACCAGGTCAGGTCAGTCATCTGTAGGCCCACATTTCAACCTTATTCATCAGAATATAAGGGTGAGAACTGGTCGACCGTCAGTGAGCTCAATGAAGTATTTATAGTTACTTTTGTCAATCCACCGAATTGGTTAGATTAAGTTCGTAAATGTTTATCTTAGCTAGACCGGCTTCTGAATTCGATTTATTTGAAGGGTGTTGTTATTTCGTCCAAAACTTTACACCTGATAGCCACTATGAAAACGACTATTTAGGATGATTTGTGCTGGTTCTCATTAGTATCTTCTAGATTTCAACTTATTGCGATGATCGGAGATCGGTAAAGATCGAATATATTTATCTTAACTTCAAGAAAGCACTCTCCACCCTCTTAGGCCTGAATTCCTGTCATGCTCATGGTCGGTCGCGCACGGACGGTCGCGACGTCAGCGGCAACAAATTACGGCTGTCAGTCGCAGTTGACGTCAGCGTCGTAGTATGGTGGCTATGTGCTTACGCGCGATCGACGGACGCGACCAACGTCAGCGCTACAGGCAAAGGGTAGACGACAAAATAATCTAATTAGTCCGCCAGGTAGAATATTTGACCCGTATTTTTCGTTTTGTTACGTAAATCAACATTGACGAAGATACGACGCTTTTAAATTTCCCAATACGTCACGCCTAGGTATAATTTTAGTTAGTTCTGACGTCACGAGCCTCCACTCGCAGTTATGATGCGTTTTATCTTTCAACGTGTCCATTAATTTTCAATAATCTAATAATCTTACTGACGGTTTAAATAGATTAGTAATTTCTTGATACTGTCGTGATGCCTATTCTAGTCCGATTTAAGAGGCCGGCGGAACATGCATATTTCATACAAACGTAATACATCACCGTGTTCCTGAGGTTATACATTAACTTCGGTACCTTATTCAGACCATTTAATTGACCATTTTTTACAATTTTTATTTATTTACCCATTTTTTTTTTTTTTTTACCATATTTTTCACTTTTAGTGGCAATTTACTTATTGCTATTAAAAGTGAAAACATATCGTGTTCATCTTAGATTACAAACTCATTTTATCACAACACAACACAAAATGCCTCTAACTTTGGTTATTTTGTTCACAAGTTAGAGGCATATCGCATATCGCAATGTTAAAGTATTAACATTGCGATATGAAATTTAGTTTGACAGTTTTGGTTGCACAAAGTGGCAACATCTCACAAATATAGACTCTTTCTCACAGCACAACATAACTAAATTGGTTAAACTTAAAGTACCAATAACTTAAAAACTATGCCATTTAAATCACTACTTACTTTGTGCGAAATGTTAAACAAGAGCTGTAGAAGTATTATTCAAAGTTCATGTATATCCTCAGGAACACGGTGTATATATATATTATTGTATATATTTTGAATGGACATTGATTTAAACAAGAGTTATGAGAAAAATAACTTTTTTAACTCGTCATTAAATCAATGTCTTTTCAAAATATATATTTGTAGAACGCAGATAATTATGTAATCCAATCGAAATAAATACACACTTAAGAATATGTATGATTTACAAATTATTTTGGTATTACGATTGTATGAACGACGCACGCTCCGCCGCCGGCCCCTTAATAACTGCCCTTAATAGTTCAAATCTAAAAATCGAATCGAGATATGTTCAATCAGTTGTTAGGCATGTGATGCGGAGGAATGAGGAAAATATCGTGAGAAAAGTTTTGAATATGAATGTGGATGGGTATGAGTAGATGAAGACCAAATAAACTATGGATGGACTGCGTAACGAGTGATAAGGCAAAAAAGAGGGGTCTGATAGATGAGGAGTAATAGAGAAGTATGGAAGGAGAAGACATGCTGTGAGGACCCCAAATGAATGATGATGACTCCGAATTTTAAAAATAATTTCGGGATTTTATTCACAAATATTGCTAAATAATAAACTCTACCTATTCCTATCTCTGGTTACGAAAATAATTTCTTACTTAGCTCAAAAAACCCATGACACGTAAAAATAACTTAAGTTACAACAGCAAATGCTGAGACTATGTTATGACAAAACCGCACATGTACAAAAAGATAATTAGTAGTAGCCTATTCTGAAACGACTGGTAAAGTGGGAGAGGTTGCTTAGGGATACACTTATACTAAACTAGGCATCAATTGTTATTGTATAATAGAAAACTCAACCACTAAGGCACACACAGCGAGACCTCAAACCATACATTCCGAGATAACATGGCCCTCACTTTGTATAGACTTTCCTCTCCGTTTTATAATGGATTGGTCGTCATGCATACTACCGCGCTCACTGCCTAACAGTCGACCACTTTCAACCTTAAAACTCTGAGCATAAGTGTGAAAAACGGTCGACCATCTGTGAGCGAGCTAGTACAGTCCACCAGGGTACTTTAATGAATAAGTTTCACTACTTTCCAATTTTGCAGTTTTATACATTCACGAGATCACACGATGAAACACTAAAATCACATGCTCGGAAAACAGATGACAAATGAATAATAATAGGAAATAGTTTTACCATAAAGGTTGATTGATAGTCTGTAATACTCACGGATATTACCGACTAAACCCGATTTGCATGCCACGGCTAAAATACGAATAGTAGCAAGTGGCTCGTTAATTAAAGTCCTCGACGGTACATTCATAAGTACTACAGTTTCTACAAAACGTCCACCTGTAACTTAACTGCAAGCAGCAGTTTTAAAGCAGCGCCATCTTGTGCAGTTGGTGGCGGATCTTCAGGCAGCAGCAGTGCTTGCAGCCGGTTCTTCGACGCTCTGTACCGACAACTGCATTCGATGAGCTACTTGTGCCCCGGCCTGTTTCCTTGGGTCGACCTCGGTCCGGCCACGGATATGAGCGGTAAGTTTACCTCATACATTTGAACATTGTTTACGAGAATTCGGATGACAGACGGCTATGGGAAACATAACTAGTCTTGAAAAAAAGTCTCAAAGAGACCGTAAAATACCGTCACGCCTGAAATCCTCACTGTTCTGTACCTCTCCTCTCTGTTATGTTCATAACACCACACCACACCGTACACCACATTTCACCAGTTATGTTTAAATCCCATGAAATGGGGGCAAGCCTATTGTCTTATCAACGTGCATCAACACACATCCAAAGTCCACTGCTACTGATAAATTCCTGATGGAAAAGCTCAATAACACTTAGACCGACACAGGGATCTACCCTAGACCCTAGGACCTCAGGCAACTGGATAGTGTCGGTATCCATTTTGTTATTTGACCTCACTTATGTTATTTGACCTAACTTAGACGTGGGAATACTGATTAACAATTAAATTCCTATTCTTTTACCGTTTCCTTTTACATGACAATTCTAAAATCTCCCTGTTTTGTGTCCATAACAGGAATGTTTGTCATCAAGTCAGTGGGCATCATGTACCTTCTCATCATCGTGTTCGATCTATTTGCGGCTTACGGAAACCCTGGCAGCTCCACCTTCACGAACGTTTGCATGATACTGCTGATACTGGCCATCTTCGGCATCTTGCTCATGATTTCCAGGAAGCCACAGAACCGGTAAGGATCATTTGATTTCATTGTAGATTTATGGTATAGAATGTAGGTATAAATGTAAAGCGGGTCGCTTTACACACCAGGGATACATCTAGTACACTGGCGCTGTCGATGATGAATTGTAGGTAAAAGTATATATCTATCACCGTAAAATTGTCAAACACGTTAGATTGTAAAATAACTAGAGAGATTGTAAACTTTCGAAATATTGTCAAACGAATATACTGCTTACAATAAAACGATTTTTTTTCGTGAAAATGCATGCTGTGGTAGTCAACTAACGCGGTGTGGAGGGAAGGAGGGATCCCCTTTGCCCAATGGTACCACTCTCATGAAAAGATGAGAGAAAGAGAAAAATTCCCGAGAAAAATGTCGATTAATATAACCTAACCTTAAAACACTTTATGTTCCCCTAAAAAACGTAGTCGACGGAGCACCGCTACGTGGGGCTCCTATTTCTGAGTGCAGGGTTTAAAGGAACCTGACTAACCTAACGTGAGGGTGCCCCAAGTCCCGATTATGGGGGCAGAGATACTTCCGTATGTTCAGCTGACAATATTTCTAGAGTTTACAACCCCGCTAGAGGGTTTACAATCTAACGTGTTTTTGACAATTTAACGGTATCCATAGAAACAAACGTTGGTAAGACATTTTTATTCCGGTCTGTAAGACAGCGCGTACTGACTTTATATAAGTGTAGTATTAATTCTACTTAGTTCGCCCAAAACTAAATTGGACTTACAGAAAAAAAGCAATATCGGTTGTTATTATTTATTAACAACCGAAATTGTTGTTATTGGGGAAATCCTCATCAAGGTATACATGAGGATTTCCCTATTAAAATAATAATCCGTCTGGAGCGGAGAGTTATGTCGGAATTTAACCGACTACAGTAGCCCCCGTAAGGCTGGCATAATATCTTATTTATTTTTTCGAAACATTTTTCAATTACGATTACTTTACTGTAATAATGGCAAAAAAGGTTATCTTTGCTAAGAACTGACATATGTCAAATGTGTTCTTTTAAATTTACCCTACTATAAAACCCTTTGCATATTACTTTTTTTTATTTGACAAAAAGGCACACATTGTCTCTTTATTGCTAACCTGCAGTGCAAGTACCTACGTAGAATTAAATTTGACAGTTATTCTCGATTAAATGAGTTTTTGACTCCATAAAAACTCATTTCATCGAGAATAACTGTCAAATTTATCTAAACGAGTCCTATCGAATCCTACGTACTTGCACTGCTGTTGGAATATTGGTAGGATTACATGACATTGTCATACAGCATTTATCACAGAGCATCTACAATAGCATTTATTTTAAATTATACGATCATTGGATAGTTAATAGAAAAATATGGTAAAGGACAGCCATCGTTTGCAAGGCCACTTCATAACTAAGAGTTAATACAATTTTCAAGCTTGAACGCTTGTAGGTATAAAGCTCAGTTTAGCGAGAACTTGTAAGCACTTTCTTGCATACTAATTTAAAACTTCATATTTTACTAACTGTGCAAGAAAGTGCGCTTGCAAGTTTTCGTTGTCAACTAATTTTAAATTAGGGCTTTGTTAGAACTTCGAGGTATTTATACTAATTTAATTTGGAAACGGCTTAATAGTATCATAGATAACTGACAAAGCAAACTGAAACATTTTTGGTTCTGATTTAGGATTTCTTCAACTTCGAATTAAATTTTAACTTAACTTACCAAAATTATCAAGGTAACGTGCTTCCCTCATGCAACATATTTGCATGAGGCATTTCACAATGTTTATAGCGTTGTCCACTTGATTAATTTAAGTCATTTTCAAATACACATAAAACCAGTTCACATAAAAAAAAGGAATCCTTATGTCAAAAGAAAACCACAGTCCGTTTAAACTCAATTATCCATTAATAAAATATCCAATTCCTACATTACGCTTTATGAAAATTTTTCCTATTTTGTTAATCTGGACTGCTTTATTAATGTGTCGATCTAAATGTTTCAGAGTCGCCCTGATCTACACCACCCCTGGTCTGCCCTTCGTGCCGACCATCGCAATCATCGTGAATATCTATCTGATCCTGAACCTCTCCATCTTAACCTTAGTCCGATTCACGGTCTGGATGATATTCGGTAAGTTTCATTATAACTTGTCGGTGGTGATTAAATCACCTGCATCCAGGAGGTCCCGTCATATTAAACAACTTTCCCAGAAGATACTCCTATCTGATTCAAATTACCAGTCAGACACTCTGTGTGAGTTTGGTGATCAAAAGATGCCCGGTTTACATGTCCTGAACATACAACTGCACTATAGAAGACTCCAACTGAGCCCATCTGAGCTAATCTTGACTCAGAAAGAAGAATAAGACGTACCATTTTTATAAATATTGGGTCCATTATCAAAAATATTCGTTCTTTAGTCGAAATCACAAATGAATTACAAAAGTCTGTTAAAGATCTAGAATAGCAAAACTAATCTATTGGGACGCGATAAAAAGATTATCAAGTGAGAATACGTTGATACGGACTAACCTTTTAAGAATTAAAGTAGGTAACTACCCGTTTACAAACTTTAAAGTGTTATCGCTTTTACCTTTTCAAAGTGAAAAGTTTTGAAGGTGACCCTTGGGGGCTTTGGGTATCTTCAACATCCTTCGAGAAAGATAAGAGAAATCTCTTGAACGTATGCGCGGGTTGTTTTTAGATGATGCTGTTTGTAGGTACCTATACTAAACGTATTGTGCTGAAAGTCGTTAAGTACAAGCCGTGCGTAATAGCTGCATGCCTCGACCTGCACATATAGAAGGCTCTGAATTCAGGGTTTAATGTAGAAATTGGCTCCTTTCTACGGAGCCGTTACTATCATTGTTAGTTGGACTCTACACTGGCAGCCGGTATCTTGTTAAAATTCTTCGTTTAATCAATGTTTTCACTAACTTCTTCAACACAATTATAAGTCCTTAACGGCTACTTAACCGTGTATTCCAGGCATGTTCATGTACTTCAAATACGGAATCAAGAACTCGACTTTGGAAACGAACCCGCCTGTCCCGACCCCCGTGACTCCGCCGCCACCGAACCCACTGGATCGCACCACCATCCCCCCGCCACCACCCTACCAACCCCCTGGAGACCGCAACATCTTCGAAGGAGACGGCAACGAAGGACTATACGGCAACATGGAGTTAGTATCTTCTTGAGTCACAGAATGAACCATTTTTTCCCACTTTTAAAAATTGTAGGTATCATAGGAATCATGGGTTATGGTCATCCATATAAGTGTGTAAAGCTTTGTTCACGAACATAGCATGGGGGGAAGGGGAGCGCGATATACGCTCGCTTGTCTTGACATTAACACGTGAGTAAAGCCCTACACGCTGCTTCACGAGCCAGTGGAGACTGTAGAACTTGTGAATGAGTACTGGAATGCTACGAACAGTCACTCCACCCATCTAGCACCACATTACTCTAATGATTCCATCAACTATCAAGTAGCATATATACATAGAAAGAAAATTAATTAGAATTTAGCGTTACATTTATTCAAACTGTTTTTGCACCTGTCTACCAAAAATCACAATTTTCCAGGTATGACAATCCTTTACTTACGTGGCATGAGTCTAACTTGCAACCAGTAGGAAGTGGGTTCTCAACCCCTTCGTCGGAAAGCAACCGAATGCAAACACAAGCGCAACCAACCAGTTCCAATCAGTCTACGTTCAGGCAGGCTGAAACACAGTGAGTACTTTTGCGGGCCGTATTATGACCTGTTAGAGCTAACACTACGTTAGTCTGAGAGAGATGCAGCTATACCAGATGGATAGCCTCACTCCTCTTTCGCAACGGAATGAACAGGCTAGAACACTTCAAAATATGGCCCCTGGGTTGTTCAGAACTTGGCGAAAATATCTTTAGACCTGAATTATCTGAAAGGACGAGCTACGCATGGGGTGCCTTGTTCTTTGGTAACCTCTTCGTTGACGTTAAATACCTACTGTCCTTACTAACTTAGAGGCAATTGAAGATCTACAGATATTTCCGCCGAAAGTAGGTAGTCTCTTAAGTACTGATTCATCCTCCGAAACCTTTCCAAAAAATATCAAACACTGCATTCTTGTGTTATGTTTTCATGGTTTTATCATGTTCGTGATTTGTTGTAGGTAGGTAGGTTTAGTATTCCTTAGATTTTACCATGTTTTAGTTTAAGTTGGTTAACACATTAGAGCACGGAATCGCTGCGACGGCAGTGCAAAGAGACGGTAATAGTACATTTTGATACAAGTGGAGAAGTTTGTTTTTGTATTTCGAGGCGGAACTAACATACGAACCGTAGGCGAGGATGTTTTTGAGCCGAGAACTTCAATAACAAATGTTCACGTGTATCAAACGACATTTTTCAATACACTTTTGAAGAAATAAAACAAAAGAATGAAACATATTTGTGTTATGAATTATTACGAGACTACGATTTCACTTTTATTTTTTCCGCGCTTGGTTGAAGGAGAAGCAAAGGCATTAAGCCGTTATACAGCCCAATATATCAGCCGAAATTAATTAAAAAAACATTCACCTCTGACCATAATCATTAAACCATTTTGGAATATAAGTGTAGGTATAGTTATCTGTGGCAATTTTCATTTCCGCACACGTATTGCAATGTATTTACATTGCATGTTGAACCTAATCATAGTGCGACAAGAACCAGTTTTCGAGGAAGTGTATTGAAAAATTAAATATAACGTTGAGCGCTTCTGTCACTAACGGCTGTTGTCTATAACTCCTAAAACTATTGGTTAACGTGCATTCTTCCGTAGCTATCGGTGTTTTTAATAACAAAGGATATCTGACCTGTCATTTGATTCATTGAAAAATCAAAGATCGTTTTGTTTCTCACCGTCTAGTAAGCAAAATGTCAAACAGTCAGAGGTAGGTTGCTATCAACCTACCGAAACCGGCTAGTAAGTATAGAAAATGGCCGTTACCAAATAGTTATACAATTTACGGATCGGTACGGAAAGTATTGACAATGCCTGCTCTTGCAGCAACTGAGGAGACGCTTCCTTGCTCTTTGTAGCTTCCAATAAAATAACTCTAAAATAAATAACAATAAAATAATAAATGATTCACAGTGAAATAATTAATGATAACAGTATTATTTTTTATTTTTTATTTTTCAACCAAAGACATTTAAATATTTTTTCAATAAAAACCGAACCATACCAAAACGAAAGCTATCTCATTTTCAATGTCGCTTTGACCTCTGCACTTGACTGTGGTTTGAAGTGAATATAAGGTTTGCTACCAGCGTGTTTGGATCGGCACCAACAACGGCCAGCAAATGTCAAAGATATCTAGAATAAACAACCGCTCTGCTAGTATCCTGTTGTATAAAGTCAACCCGAACATGATTCTCAAATATTCCTAGTCAAATGAAAGCCGAATAAGTATCGCTCATAGAATAGCACACATCGTCTATTTCACAAGTCTTTTATTGTGTACTAAAACCAAGGTCGTTGACTAAAACAGATTTTAATAATTCCAGCTTTGATCCGCGCACCAACCGGACCACTACCGTCACGAGCTCGATCAGTCGGCCGCCCTGGGCCTACCCTGACGCCGTCTTCCCCTCCTGGGAGTAAACACTTCGATCTCACGACTGTCTTACTAAAGGGTTTAGACTATAAGATGAACGCTCTAAACACATTATTTTGTCAACATTTCTCTTAGCATCTAATTTCCACACACAACTTTGCAAACTCAATAGAAACCGGTGATATTTGTTTATTTTACAATATCTTAATGAAATAGAATGATGAGACCATGTCTTTGTTAATTGTAAAGCCTAGCGATATCTTCTTAAGGCTTCAAAACTCATTAACATCCATCGAAGAACTTACAACAGTATCTTAGATGTGGTCATGGTGTCCTCTTTATTTTTGTCGTGTAGCTATGTGCATACACATTTCAAATACATGCTTCTTCAACCTCTAGAATAGTTTATATTCAGTCGTCACCCGAAAGAAACATCCACCCTACCAAGCACTTAACTTGGTAAGGTGGATACTTTTCTCGGATGCCGACAATACATTAACCGATTAACCGATTTATAATACCTACTTCTTGGCCATTTACTGTAGACATATTTATAGTAGTGATATACCTATATATTATATACCATCTATATACATGTATCATTGTAATATGTAGTCTATAGTGTTTTAATGATTTTAACGAATACCCCGTACGTTCACTGAATGATCCGGCAGTATCACAAAATCCAGAACATCAATAAACATATATTATCTGATGATGATTGTTATCAAAATTCATCATTTTTTACAATGCACAGATGTACCTAGGTATATAATTCAGGTACAAAAACAATGTTTGGTTCAGATCAACGTACGCGAGGCACTTCATAATCCTATCTCTATATTTTTTATTCCAAATTCTAAAATAATAATATCGAAACATATCACAATGAATTTCGACGAGATTTATTTTTTGTTAGTCTAAATATTCCCCTGTTAGCAAAATTTTCCATAGTTTGTATATAATATACCCAGCGTCAGAAAGTTTTACCTATTTTGTAACTCATGTATTGCCTTAAGTTAAAGAATTTACGATACCTTCATTATTTTTATATCAATTTTCTCCTGTTTATTGTTACAGAATATTTTTATCCAGCTCAAAAACGTTGTTGAACATTTATATTAAGTATACTTATTATGTATGTATTTTAATTCAGTTTATGTATTTTACATTAGTTCTATATATTTTTGTGTAAATTCGTGCGGTCACAATCTGCTACCGACTTTTTAGTTACCTTTTGAAGAAGCTAATTTAAAAGGCTTCCCCTTAATATGCCTTAATAATACAAAAGCGATACGAAAAACAGCATTGTATCGCGATTAATGTGTGCCGCTTTACATATTTAAATTAAAGTAAATAGGTACATAACTTGAGTGCAGCGGTATTATACGACCTGGATTCGATTCTGCCAAAACATCCATAGCTTCATAATAAGTACCTACCTACCAGCAAACGAACCAGCATTTATTTACTTAACTGATCCTTTTTCGTGTAACACTTACTTTAAATTAAATCAAGTTCTAGTCATTTTCCTTCTAACCTATGATTTATTTTCAACTCTATCTAAAATTATTCTTAAAAATGTGATATTTTAAGTAATGGTTTAACTATAAACTAAACATATTATTAGAACTCTTCAGTATTCATATATTTATTTATGATTTAGTATAATATATAATTTAGGCTAAATACCAATATTTTAGTTAGGTAGTATTTCATTGTATGATACTCACGTTTTCATGTGTTTGCACTTTCAAATGATAACTTACACATTGAGTACCTATACATATTAAAACCGCATTTGGAAAGTGCAATATTGCCTATAGTATATATAATACTCACTGATCTCAAGTATATATCCGATTTAATTTATACCTTACCGGGTACTAGTCGCTTTTTACACATGCTCTTACAGAAGACACGAAAACAGGGTTTATTTAAAGTTAAGTTTTAAAAAATCATATCGTCAACTTTTTTTGTTACATGTTATTTAATTACGCAAGTAGTTATTACTTTAGGTTAAGTATATATTTGTCAGGGAGTAAATAACTCAGGGAAAAATTCTCTTTGGATAACTAAAAGTATGATAAAATTGGTAAGGTCTTAAGGTACGGCTAGGCTACTAAGAGTTCGACGTACGCGTGCGGCTTACTGGCTGCTTTACTTGAACATTGAATGTTTCTTATTAATTGTGATCATACTACTCGTTATACCCCTATAAGTACAACTCTATACTAAACAAATAAACGTCCGCCACCTTGAACCCCGCACGCAGCACGCTCGCGCCCTGGCGATCTGTCCGTACCTTTAAAATTTGTTGATGTTGATAAATTACTAGTAATTGTTGGATTTTTCATGTTGAGGTGTACTCAACTTGAAATAAAATGATTTGTAATTAAGTTGTTAAAGGTTTAACAGCTGATATGAGTTATAAACTGACAATGAATTATGATTATGTTCGATATTCTTCTCACGGAGAATATGAAATGGAACTGACTACGGGACATGACAATATGAGTGATCTCAGTTGGCACCTGAACTATTAGACAAGGCAAACAAGCCTATGAGACATCAGCCAGTCCTTACGACCAGGGGCACCCCTCAAGTCTGAGGACTAGAGGCTTACTTAGAATGCGCGTGACCTAAGTACTCAAACCGACGAAGAAAGTGAGGTCGGTGACAACTGCACAACAATTGCAGATCGTTCATAGCAGTCAAGAGGCTACCACATGCTTCGATTCCAGTGTCAGTTAACCGGTGGCGAAGAGTGTAAATGTGTGCCTTTCACAGTTACTCATATACTTCGCTAACAGGTACCTACACGATACTAACAACCTAGCAACAAGACCATGTTGTAAAGTTAACTTAAAATCAGTGCGAACATTTCGCATTTTCCATCCATAAACCACGCGCATTCTAACCGGGACTACAACAGCCACGTCCCGTATTCAACTAGAGATGATACCAAGTAACTCTCTTCTATTTAATAGTATTTAGGTATGTTGCTGTGGAAACACGCACTATGTATCAATAACTGTTAAGTATGAATGTGCTCCTTCTATCAGACACATTATAATTACCTTTAGGGCTGTCGTTTTGGGTGGTGTAAACGTTAAGTGGTATTAATTTCTGGACTGGCAGCAGTGGTGACATCTGTAACACCATCGTAAACGAATAACTTCACACACTGCTCCTTACGCCACCTAAAGTCCAATTTTCTGACAGCATTGAATTTTATAGATCGAAAACCCTCACAAGTACTTTTAACATCCTTGACCAACCTTGAACATTCCTCTAGGTCACCTCGATTGAAAACGGTGGTTCTTTAAGACCTACGGCAGCCGTGCTTAAATGGCTAGTCAATCGAATTTGTTGTTTCCTATGTTCACACTTCATCTATGAACTAAAGGAGTATTTAGTCACCCGGTGCCCGGGTTGGAGGCACGATAAGGGTGGGTTGGGTGGCGTGTCGCTACAACAGACACCGTCTTAGTTATGCGTTGGGCCAGTGCCATCATCTGCAGGTACAAATCTTGATCGGAACACTTCTTGTGCCACTGCCACCGTTTTACGAGTAACCACTCCAAGACTACCAGCCCGAATCTAAATTAATTTCGGTTAATTCAATATTTTCCATAACCATTGTGGATTTGCTATCAAAATTATGACGCTCAAATTTTTTATTTATTCTCTTCATTATGTTCATAGATAGTTCTTGAAATTTTAATTATAAATTGTTGATATGAAGGATTGTAATCTGTAAGTCTTAACTATTACCTACGTGTTATAAGGTATTATAAATTTAGATAAGTATTAAATGTTAAGCGTAGGGCAGACTGTTTGTTACTGCAGCTGGATAAACTGAGAACAATCTGAAGGCACATGCGTATCTCGTAGTCCACCGATGACAGTATCGTTCTGGTAATAAACCATAGTGGGTAATAACCCTCCCTGAACAGACACACAACATCGATGTCGGGTCCCAGAAGAAGTGTAACATCAGCCTCTCAAAGGGCTTTCCAATCACACGCATGTCCTAAACAGCAGGCATCCTAATAGCAATTTCTAATTATTGCCAGCAATTCACAGTTTCAACTGCATCCATTAAAGATTTGGTTTTGAAAGAGCTTCACTTACATTCACGCCAATTTCCACCACAAATCACTCAATGAATTTTGCTTTAATATTTAAAATGAATGTCTCTGCCAGCTTAAACGATTTACAGAAACAGAACTTAGTTCTATCTGCAGATGCGAATAAATAAGACCCATCATGTCATCAAGCAAAGAAAATGCTTTCAGTTGTCCACACTACAATACACACAGTTTGCTCTAAGCTTTAAAATACATTAAAAGTTTTAACTACATTGAAGGCAAAGGGGGCAGTAAGAATAGATAATACCAGTTTAGTCGCGAATTTTAGTTATTTGGGGTTGGTTTCCCTTAGCCTTGAGTGGAGATCGAGCTGGTGTATTTTAAAGCGCCGAATCGATGTTCCCCATATTTAACCGAGTTATCCCAGCACAGCTGTTATATTTAAGTGAAGATTCCGCTGTCCGTGAGTACCTATATTAAACATGGACACGGAGTCTAGAGGGAATATTGGCTGGAGGTGGTGATTGGGAGTACTATTCTACTGACTGTACCGCGGTGAATGTCCAAGCAAACGATTCAATTTCGAATGCAGACAGTCCTATAAAATCAGACCGCTATGTCATCATGTCGTCAAAGTTATAACAATTCACTCCACACAATATTCTGGCTCCGTAGTTGACCAGGTACATATAATGACAATGTCTAGCTTTATCATTGGGTTACCATCATTTTCCCACTACACTGGGGTAACATTGAGCACAACCAACTGGGTAATCGTTGAAAAATACGAGTATCTGCCAAATATAAACCTTGTAAGTAGATAAAAAAATCAAAAACAAATTGTAATGTTGAATAAAAGTGGTTAAACTAGACATTAGCTTATTGTATCTGTGTATGCAATGCTTACATTCCTGTTTTAGAATACATAAGAATATTACTTAATTTGCCTACGATTGATGTATACTTTTTTAGGTTTATATAGTTTTTAAGGACTTTTATGGACGTCGGATGTTAAGTTTTTTTTATTTCCTCTTACGACTATGGCTGATCTCATATTTTGTTTCCTACATTTTGACATGATGCAATATCTTTATTTGTTTTATACTCGAAAGCTTTTAAAACGGAATAATTTATCTATTCCCCTTTTTACACTTTCTGGTCGAAATTTTGGAACCATAGTCGTAAAGTATTAAGGCACACTATCATTATAATTTAGATTATAATTTGTCTGTTTCTGCTGTCGCCTCTCCGGAACGCAGCAGCGCCGGTTATCGTGATAAAGGGAAAAAGAAAATGTGGAAAAAGTAATTGTTTAAAACAATTCATTCCTGTAAGGGTAGAATAAAAAATATTATAGAAGATGATGGCAACATGCAAGACCTAGGGAGAATGACTCAAGACCATAGAAGGGAGGGCAATTTAAACGTAATGTAAAAGAAACCTTATTAATAAATGAGGAAAGCATAGAAAATTTGTAGTCGAATGCGTATACAGCAAAGGAAGGTAAACAAATTCAAAAGTGAACCAAACAGGTCTTTGAAAGAATAAAATAAATGTTTGCATTGTATTAGAAGCAAACCGAGAATTTTGGACCAATTGATATAACCGACTCGCTGCTTCGCTCCGGAAACTATTTATGCTGATAAATGTGAAATTAGTTTTTATTATAATCGATCGTAATAAAATGTTAATAAATCAAACAGTAGTGTTTAATTTGAATCTTGTCCCTTAACATTAAGATTTAAGAAAAGCCTTCGACCATGTTGACTATTTTTTTCAAATACATACATAACACTTGCAATGCCTGAAGGGACTTGCAACACACACTTGCAATGCATGCACAAGAGTACCTAGTATTATACCCACATATTGCCAGAATGCCAGTTATGTTTAATTAATAGGGGGCGATCCTATTGTCCTCAATCGGGTGCAAACCCAGACTTCATGCTTCTACTGAAAGATTAATGAAATTAATGAATTTGATTTGATTTGATTTTGTATATTAATGAAAGGTAATTATAATCAAGTGAAACTAGTATTGTCGCACAAGCGTTAATCGCACATTCGTTTGTCGACCTCACTCTACACATGCAGGATAGGCCACAGGGGTCCCGATGCGCATAGTTTTCCTTAGAGACCTATATAATAATATTTAATCTACATCCATTATTATAACCTATAATTGAACAGTAAAAAAACTGTGTCTGTACATTGGATATATTAAAAAAAAAATGAGGGGTTCAGAAACTGTAATAAAGCACGAATCCGAAAAATCCCTCCGGCAAGCCGCAGGAACAGGACCTTTTCGATTTTTTGGCCAAGTTTGAAAGCAATCGGTTCATTATTGCGACCGTAGCGTAGAGTGTGGCTGAAATTTGCTTGTTACCCATATACATACGTATACATATATATCCCCGTAGGTGAGAGACCAATAGGTAGACTATTTTAAAAAAAAGGAAATCTATCAAAAAAAATATTGGTTGTCTGTAAAGTTGGTATACGGTCGATAGTTTAACGTGACAACGTCATAACAAAACATTGATGAAATGATTACATACTTTTATGAATATGATTTTTTATTGAATTATCATTATTTTGTATGGATACAAAGAAGGAATGAAATGAAATCTACAATTTAATTAATAAATCACGCAAACAATATAAACTCATACAATTCAATATTATTATTTAACGTCGTTCTGTTGATGTGTCCTGAGCGCAAACTGACACATCCCTCCTGTACGGAAGCCGGAGCAGGGGGTCTACTCCTTAAGGGGGTCTACGGCACATTACTAGCTAGGCTACAGTACTCTCCAGCACCTACGGACGGACGTATAGTTCGCGGCCCGGCCGACGAATCAATGATAGCTCGATTTGACAGTTGTCCCCACTCCCGATGCGTTTTTGCCCGTCCGTAATGTAGACTTTGACACTTGTTTTGACGGTTAGTTATGTCGTTTGATGCGACAACAAAATAGTTATCGTGTGGTCGACGGAAGTTTAAGATTTTTTTATATTAATACTATGGCTGCATTTTTAATGCTCGAAAATGCTTTACAAGAAGAGCGGAGAAGACGCTGATTCTACTTGCTTCAAATCTTCCGGTTAATCAAACTATCGGAAGATGAAGTGGCGTCATACCGCATTGATATTCGACATTTGTGAACTAGATAGCTGTGGACATAGATATATATGTCTGTGGAATACAAACAGACAAGCCAAGCAATGGAGCGCTATAATACTCCTTAAGAGCTGGGAATAATTGTGAAGGAAGAGTTTCCTGGTCGCGTAATTTCCCATTTGGCTTGACCAGCAAGATTGCCCGATTTAAACCACCCCCAGACTTCTTTCTTTGGGGCTACTTGAAGTCGCAGGTTTATGCTAACAAGCCTAGACAATCGCAGAAATCAAGGAAAATATTCGACAGAAATGCGAACAGTTGTCACCGGCCGTCTAGTGGAGAGTCACGGAATAATTATAAATTATGATTAATTTTGTATCACCTTGTTTGAGTAAAGAGAGGATTTACCGAGAACCCCAAGCCAAGTTCTTGGCATTGAAGTCCCCGAGGACAAGCACGGGGAGGGAATGGTTTCCGACGACGACACTCAACTTTGCGAGAGAGTTGTGGAACTCGGCGAGAGTTCGGCTCGGGGAGAAGTATACTCCCACCACGTCGATCTCCCCGAACCGTGCCGCTACGCACCCCCGACCCCTCCTGACATTTTCAAGGGTCGGGGTACCGGCGGCCGATGAAACTATGGTCACCGACCCGTCAAGGTCCGCCACCCAGTCTTCCCTGGGCAGGACAAAGTACGGCTCAGCGACCACAGCGATGTGAATCGACCACTACGCCATGCTCTGAAGCAACAGATTCTGAGCACAGGCGCAGTGGTTGATATTCGCCTGGAGGAGGCGTAATGGTGCCGTTATTGGCATTCCATTGTCGCCTCCTCCCCCTGGGCCCCCTGTGAGGGCCCCTCCGCAGGCGAACTTGCCGTGCTCTGAGCGACGGCAGTGGCGACAGCGGCAGCGGCTGTGGCGGCCACGGCAGTGGCGGATTGTATGTATCCTTAGATCATGATGATAAGTTCTCCTTAAAACTTTAACGTCTCTTATGATGGAGAGCACCGATTACCAAGAAACTAAAATCAAAGCCTTCTCTAAGTTATGCTCAATATTAATTTGTGCATTTAATCAAACCACTTTGGTTTTATAATTTACACGTGATGCTATAACAAAAGGGCTGCGTAGAGACACACAGACACAGACGAAAATTTAAGAAATAGTAGAAAAAGGGTCCTGTGTGTGATCCTTTAACAGCTTAAACGCCATGTTTATAGATTTATTATTTGAAATAAATGATTCCCAAACTGTCGTATAAGTGTTAAAAAAAAATTATAAAACAATGTTTTGGAAATCTTAAAGCTTTAAAAAAACAAAATACTTATAAAAAGTGAAAACCGGGTGGGTTTTGAACGTGCGAACCAAAGTTATTATCTAAAATCTTACAGTATTACACAAAATCAAAAAGTATTTCATGTCTTTACTGAGGGTCGAACTTCCGACTCTATTTGACGGCTATTTGTTCTAGTGACAATTGGTCTGAAATAGGTATTGTATTACAATGCATGTCATGACAGTTGTCAGTTGTCAAACAAGAAAAATATAGACGAAATGCAATATTGCTCACCCCTGTAAGTAATTAGCGTGATAATATATAGCCTATGTCCTTCCCTAGGTTGAAATACATCTCCTTGCCAAATTTCATTACGATCCGATCAGCCGTTTTGTCGTGAAAAGGTAGCAGACAGACAGACAAACAGAGTTACTTTCGCATTTATAATTATACTAGCTGTTACCCGCGACTTCGTCCGCGCATTTGATGTAAATTACCCTTTATCCTTTTTCAGATCCGAAGTTACATAAGTTGTAAGTCATAAGTTGATATTAAATTACAGAAAAGTTGGTTTAGTGCTTTAGACGTGAAAAGGTGAGACCTTTGCATTAAAACTCAAAATCAAACTTAAATTATTTACTTCTTTTGAATCACTGAACAAAAAGATTTTCCCATTCCAGCCATTTAACACATATTATGTAAGAACGATAATTATAGGATCACGTTAAAAACTAAAATCCAGAGTAAGAAAATAATATCTACATTACAAAAATAAAAAAAAATATCAACAATACAAAAATAAAATAAATGTAATCTAAGTTAAAACATTTTCATATACAACATTTTTGGTTTTGCCACCTCTAGCCAGCACATGAAGATTTTGCGGGCTGGAAACTCTTGAGAACGCTACATACAGTTGACCGTGAGAAAAACAGTTTTTCTCTAGATGTACGCCCGCTACTTTCAATGTTTGTCCCTGAGATTTATTGATCGTCATTGCAAAAGCTGTTTTGAGGGGGAACTGCACTCTTTTAAATTGGAATGGTAAATCTGTTGGAATTATTGGTATTCGGGGTATCAAAACGCTTTCACCTTTTGCCGTTCCAGACATTATGATCGCTTCTACAATATTCTGCCCGAGGTGTTTAACTTGTAGCCGTGTGCCATTGCATAATCTTGGCGCATCAAGATTACGCATAAGCAGCACCGGAACACCAACTTTCAGCCTCAGCTTATGGGAAGGTACTCCTGACAACTCTAAAGAATTGAGAAACTCAATAGGGTACGATGTTACCTGTTCGGTATCCATGACATTGTCCACTGATTTATACTCCACAATGTCACCTTCCACATCTGACATAATTTTTTCGTTTATGTGTCCCACAATTTCGTTTGTCGGTGCTAATATGGCCCTTTCACATAGCCAGTCTCTGTCCGCCATATGAGTTGGCAGATCGGGATACACATTGTTTTTGAGATCGTCTGTGTTTTGAACAACGTTACAAAATTCGTGGTTTAATTTAATCAGCCCGTCAACATCTGTATCCATGCGATTTTCGCCAATTTTTAAAAGTGCTGCAGCATATTGGCCCGACTCCGTGTCATTGTGCAGTTGAACTCTCATATTTACCGTAAGACTAAATTTTTTAACGTGCACCCACAATGCAGATGCCTTTAGGCATGCATTTATTTCGTCTGCCGGTGTGCCCCTTGTTATTACTGGCAGAGTCTGTCTGAAATCACCGGCTAATAGTACCACCAACCCCCACATGATGTTTTCATTAGTCTTGAGATCTTTGAGTGTCCGATTAAGAGCTTCGATGGCTTTTTTGTGAGACATCGTGCACTCGTCCCAAACCAACAGTTTACATTGCTGCAACATTCGTCCCCGTTCGCTTTTTTTGCTTATGTTACAAACAGGCATTTCCTCGCGATCTAAGTTTAATGGCAGCTTCAGCACCGAATGTGCGGTTCGGCCACCATTTAGCAGTGTGGCGGCTATTCCGGATGAAGCCACTGCAACAGCAATTCCTTTATCTTTCCGGATTTGAGCTAACAGCAGATTTAAAAGAAAAGTTTTTCCTGTGCCTCCCGGAGCATCTAAAAAGAATAAACCTCCTTGACCGGTTTCGATTTTTTGCACAACAGTATCAAAAATGAATCTTTGTTCTGAGTTTAAACGTGGAACGAATTCTATTATGCGTTGTTGTAAATCGCCGGTTTCGTAAATCCAGCTCTCGTATTAAATCACTACTAACTTCCCCGGTTCTCTGTGGTCTCCTCATTCCAGTTCAGACAAATCCTTTCCAGTAATATTCATCACTTGGTCTTCAATGGTTGTTAAGGCTTCGTTGTAAACCAAATCGTTGTATGTGAAATTAGGATTATTTTCTTGGTATTTGTGTAAAATATCGTCTGACATATCAATTTTGAATTTTTCCCACATTTGCTGTGGATTTGAAATTCCACATGTAGCTATTAATATTGCAAACAGTTTTCTTAACGCGGTCGCTGATCTACATTGTGTTGCCTCTTCAAGTGTTACGTTCCAATGATCGTCATTTTCCATCAACCCTTTTGCCTCACAGGTGTCCCTAAATGTGGAGAATTCCTGACTGTTGTGTTTTTTCAGATCTTTGAAAGAGGTTGGTCCTCGCACATGGTGCAGAAGCATTCTCAAACAAAAACATTCCATGTTACTTACATGGACCATGTAAACTCTACCTAAAGCTTCTCCAGATTTAACACCAATGTAATTCTGAACAGGAGTCCCTTGAACTCTACGTTTCCATTCTTTTATCGATGCATTCCAGGTATAATATCTCGGTACTTCAACATACAGCAGAGTTCTGGCAAAATCATCTCTTGTGCAAAGTTCAAAGAAAGCAGTGAGTGTGGTTCTGGGCGGAGAGGATACTCGCTCGCGGAAATTGTTTTCGGTGAAATAGACCCGTTCGCCATTCTCCAAGTGTACATTGAGGTATGTAACGGTGGGATGCCTTTCGTGTAGCGAAAACCCTAACAGCCGCCAAACAGCTTCGTTGCTGCTGACATATCGACCAGACTGATACGTTTGTACTTCAGCAAAGGGATTTGCGGCTTCAGAATTTCTAAAATTGAAAATAGCTTGGTCACTGCCTTTATTGATATATTTACATATGAACTTGATTGCACGTACAGAACTGCAAGCCTCCACATTGATGTGGGCGTTAAACATTTTGCACAAAATCGGCGAATAGGGGACCACCCAACTATTATCAACAGTAAGATGACTACCATTGCGGAGTTTCACAGATGCCATTCGGCCTCCGTCTGCTGGCGCTCTTCTACGATACAGCGGGTATCCATTTTCGTTGTGGACAGTCTCTTTATTTAGCTGACGTGGGAATTTTTTAGTGCATTTACCATCTTTCATGCAAGGGCTATGGAGACTTTCAAGCCCGCATGGACCATGAATCATATTTTTAACTATAGTATCATGCAGCACCTTGTCACTGTTGCTGTCCGGTATTTCAGCATTGATTATGTTATCTAATTGATCGGGTCTCAATTTTTCTTTTAACCACAATAAAATATGTACATGCGGTAAACCACGCTTCTGCCATTCGATGGAGTACATAAAGCACAAAACATCTCCAAATATTTTGCCCTTGGTAACAACATTCATAAGTGTTTTAACTTTTAATCTAAAAACTCTTGCCACTATATCATTTCTGTCAATCGTGTTTTGTCCTGGCATCAATTCAGCGCCTATTTCAGACCAGGCCTCTTATTCACAACCATTCGATACGTTTCCGATTCGGAAAGTCGTATGTCTATCTCGGTCGTTTTCGTAATGCCAGAAGAAGACAGATATACTTACGACTTTCCGAATCGGAAGCGAGTCGAATGGTTGTGAATAAGGGGCCTGGTTGGGTTACATGTGAACGTAACAAACAAATCAGGACGACCGTATGTACGCACATATGCAAATGCGTCCTGCGTGTACTCGTGTAAGTAGCGAGGGCTGTTGACAAATGTTGACGGTAAAATGGTCATTTTACCTAAATCGTTAGCGTTTACATTCGCATCATTTGCGACGGCATCCTGAAGGTGAATATAATTTTCAGCTCTCAGCTTACTTTGGTTTAACGATATAAATCGCAGGCGCTCACTCTCAATTTTAACATACATGTCGACGTAAAATTGGTTGGCCAACTGTCTACAACGCGGTATTAGATTAAAATCATCTTCACGTGTCATTAAGTGATAGGCATAAAAATCCATACAGGTTACTTTTTTGTTAGGCAAGGGAACACCTGTCACAGGGTTGACTTGCGGGATGGAAAGAATACCCTTCTTGCCCCTTACTGAAAATCAGAGGATATTGGAGGGCGTCATAATATTTATGCGTGTCGGGGACTCTTGTCAACCTGTCGTCGTGAGAATGGAGACCAATATCACGGGACGCAAACTGTTCGCCGGTAACCATAGCTGCGACTTCGTTTATTAAAGGAGCGTTATACCGTCTTTCATGTTCTCCACTGGGTATGCGGTCTGGGTGGATGAGTAACTTATAATGTTCTTGAGGCATTCTCTCCAAAGCCGTTTTAAAAGTGTTGATGAGGAGATTGTGTTCATGCAACATTCTTTGTAAGTTCATCACAGTATCTCTTTCCAGCCCTTCTGTATTGTGACACCTGCGATTCACTTCCGTAGTTTCGTCTCCCATAAAATTAATCTGTAAGAATTTATGTTGTTCATTATTTGAAGGAAGTAGAGAGCCAATTCTGTGATAAATTTGTCCTTGAATAGTGAAAGTAGGAGAAAACCCAGGCACAACTTCTCTTTCAACACCAAATGAAGTCATCTGGAAGCATGAGTTGTACTTCCTTATTTTATTTAAAAAACGTCGTGATTCATTGGTTTCGGACAGAAGTAGTGATTTCAGCGGCTCCTATGGCACTCCTAGCGTTGAAAGTTTTACTTTTCCACCAGAACAGCACATACCGGCAGTTTCCTCCTTCCATTTTAGTGCATCGCAATATCTACACTTTTTATTCATTCTCTCCAAAAGCAGTAATCGATGATTAACATAATCAATTAATGGGTCATAATCAAAAGCAGCATTAGTAAAAGCCCCCCATGTGTTTCGTGTATAAGTAAGTCTTCTTTCGACCTGTCGTTCAGCTAACAAATCTCGGCGTCTTTGAGACTCTTCCAAAGTTTCTGATGCTAAAAGAGATGCGTGTCGCTCAGCATCTAAGGTCAGTCGAGTTCTAGTCTGGTCTTCGGTCTCGGCAGCCCTGAAAGACGCTTGACGCTCAGCAGCTAAACTTAGCCTAGCTCGAGTCTGTTCTTCAGTTTCGGCACCCCTAAGAGACGCGTGACGGTCAGCATCTAAAGTCAGCCTAGCTCGAGTCTGCTCTTCGGTCTCGGCAGCTCTAAGAGACGCTCGACGCTCAGCAGCTAAATTCAAACGGGCCAGGGACTGGTCTTCAGGATCTTGTGTTCTAGCAACTTTTGAGGCTCGAGCTCTGCTAGAGTTACGGCCTAAATCAGATTTACGCCTGCGAGGCATCTCAAACAAATACGAATACACACTAAACCAAACAAAATTATAACTGCAATTTCTGGTTTATTTTATTTTAACTATGGAGGTTAAATTAAATTGAATTAAAATTCTAATTAAATCAATGTGTGTTCAAAAGTTATAGACTCCAAAACTACCTAACCGATTTTGGTTTTTAAAGGTAGGGTAGGTAGGTAGGCAGGCCGCTAGTCTCTTTGGCACATTACCCGTTGTTTTAGTAGTTTATGAGGATTTTTCCTCATTTAAATAAATGATTACATATCTGTCGTTTAAGTGTTAAAAAAAGTATGTATAAAACAATTACTTTGAAAGCTTTCAAATAAAAAAAATACTTTTTACAAAAAGTGAAAAACCGGGTGGGTTTTGAACGTGTGAACCTAAGTTACTATCGGAAATCTTACAGCTTTAAACTAAATCAAAAAGCATTTCATGTCTTTACTGAGGCTTGAACTTGCGAATCATCGTTTGCAAGGCGGTAGCCGTCACCAACGGGCTATTTGTTCTAGTGACAAACGATCTAAAATAGTTATTCTATTACAATGCATGTTATGACGGTTGTCAGTTGTCAAACAGTTGACAAATATAGACGAAATGCATATTGCTCACCCCCGTAAGTAATTAGCATGATAATATATAGCCTATGTCCTTCCCTAGGTTGAAATACATATCCTTGCCAATTTTCATAACGATCCGATCAGCCGTTTTGTCGTGAAAAGGTAGCAGACAGACAAACAGAGTTACTTTCGCATTTATATAATGGTATAGTTATTCTATTACAATGCATGTTATGACGGTTGTCAGTTGTCAAACAGTTGACAAATATAGACGAAATGCATATTGCTCACCCCCGTAAGTAATTAGCATGATAATATATAGCCTATGTCCTTCCCTAGATTGAAATACATATCCTTGCCAATTTTCATAACGATCCGATCAGCCGTTTTGTCGTGAAAAGGTAGCAGACAGACAAACAGAGTTACTTTCGCATTTATATAATGGTAGGGATGTCCTTCCCTAGGTTGAAATACATATCCTTGCCAATTTTCATATCGATCCGATCAGCCGTTTTGTCGTGAAAAGGTAGCAGACAGACAAACAGAGTTACTTTCGCATTTATATAATGGTAGGGATTATGGTATGGATATGGATGAAAGCAATTTCTCCACTAGCTATGAACTGTCAACGTTTTTCTTCCCATTGTTAGTCAGACAGTCTCAAGTATTAATAGACATCCTATTCATCAAAAAACTTTGTGTTTTAAAGTAATAAACAATAACATCAAGGAGGTAATTTAATATGAAAAGTAACATTAACCCGCGACTCGACACGCCTCGAAAATAGATGGCGTTGTACTTTAAAGAGACCAATTCCTGAATCGCGCTATGGTTTCGTTAGGTACATCGCGGCATCGGTCCGTATAAGTAGCAAATGATTTAAATTCGTTCTCCATTCCGGAACCTTAGGTCATTAATTATGGTATTACAAAACAAAAATTTTTGGCAAGTTCATCTCGTTTGAGATGGACTTTTATAATATTGTTATTATAGTAGAACTAGGGTAGATGATACCTTATACTTATAATTAGATCACATCGGGCACAGGAGACATGGGTCGGATTAAGTAACAACGATACCTAATCCTAGTATTTAAAAATACCTAATCCGAATATTTATTCAATAATGCAATTTAATTACGAGAATTATAGTGTGGGCAGTTGCTTTAAACCCTGCACTCGGGAATAGGGGCCCCGCGAAGCGGGGCTCCGTCGACTACGCTTTTTAGGGGGAATATAAAGTGTTTTAAGGTTATGTTATATTAATCGGTATTTCTCAGGAATGGTGCATTATCTTTTTATGAGAGTTGTGCCACTGGGCAAGGGGGACCCCTCCTTCCCTCCACACCGCGTAAGTTGACTACCATCGCATGCATTTCACGAAAAATAATGCGTTTTGTTGTAAGCAGTATGTTCATTTGACAATAATTCGAGACTTTACAATATCGCTAGAGATATTACAATATAACGTATTTGACAATTTTACGGTGACATTTATATTAAATAGTCATAGTTTTGTTTTAAGTCTTAATTTAAATTTTCTTGTTTGACTTTTCTACACACTGTGTCTACATTTCTTATCAGAATTTCCTCTCGCAGGTCTGCTGGAAGAAATTTCTTTTGAAATAAGCAGTACCTTTGTGCTCTTCTATGTTAATATATTGTCCTTTTATGTATTTTGTGTGTACATGAATAAATAAATAAATAAATAAATAAATAAATTGTCACACCCGCCAGCCAGTCCAGCCGGTCCTTGCCAGTGACACCCGTGAACCCTTCCTCTCCGTCGTATTCAGGTAAAAAATGTTATATTGCACAAAAAAACAACTGGGTGACGGAATCAAAATTTTATTTCAAGTCCTCATAATGCCATATCATTCATGTGCGCTTTCTTCTCTCAAACATTGAACACAATAACATTAAGAAGAAAATAATGTATGATCATTTCTTTTGGAATTCCGAACTACGTATTATATACACAATGGTTTGAAACATTAAAAAAGTCATCCCAACGATGTTGCTACAGAACAATTTATTTTGAATTTATTAATACAACATTTATAACAGATAAAATCTTTAATATAACGTTATTCTACTCATAAATTAATAACACAATTTTATAATACTTACGGGAAGCATCGGTACACATTGTTTTTGTTTGTTAGTAAAAATCGAAACGCCAATATTTTATACATGTTCTCCTATCCGTAATTTCACATATTAGTGTTTTTCTTTTAAATTAAGAATTTATACTCTAAAATACATTATGCTATACTGTTTAATTGACAGCCAATTTCTTAGTCGTTTCGTAGTTTAATCCTAATATCGCCGAATCGTAGAGCAGAAACGAAAATATGCAACATTTTAATAATTATAATCATACTGCTATGTCACGCGATAACACCCCAATTTTCGAATAATTACTATCAAACAAAATATTATTATCTAAATAGCGTTAGTTTGGCGGATATGTTTTTGTGGATCAGATGGGAAGGAGGGAGGGGGGTGTCGTACAATAGACATTTCTCTGCTCACTACTACACACTTAAACTGTGAATGAATATACATGAACATTTACTACAAATTGAATACGGATATTACAATAATGTTAAATATGATTATGGTATTAATATGTTGACTACCACAGATTAAAATGTAATGTGACTACAAATATTGCATGTATTCATGCCCGGTTATAAATGTATTAGTAAACACTGCATGAACGCGTAGCGTAAAACTATAATTACATAACATGGAACATTCTACGCGAACGCACCTCTATATTACTTACTGATTGTGGAGAGGTACCGAGAGAATGCACAGAATTATAATATCAACTTAATTCTATCTTAGTATGATTATTAGCAGAAGGCGGAATTTTCATGGATAATGTTCTAATGTATTACGTAGAATATAAGTTGCATTTTCATCGAATTTTCAAAATCATTAACAGAGTTTTTACATGATTCATTTGAAAACTCATGAAATGACTTACTTAAATAAAGTTCCCAATACAAAAGGTGATTGTGAATACATCTTAAAATACCATGAAAAATTGAGTAATCGTTGGCACACGATATCAATAATCTTGAAAGCTCGAACGGTTGACCAAGAAAACATTAAACATACGACTAGAAAATTTAGCGATGTAAATTCCGCTCTCTAGATATGAGACGTGTACCTAAGAAGTGGAGTAGCGCACGCCACGAACAGTAATATAACAATATGTTTATATACTAGACGCAACTATATACCTCCAGCGATCTGCCGGTACCTAACCGATTTCCTCACAAACATAATATACAATGACAGGTGAAACCAAAAATTATACAAACAAATATAGAATATACACATATTATATATCATTTCAAAAGAGGAATTGAAAAAATAAGAAATATCAAAACCTTTTTGAGTGAAATAAAAATAGGTTTTTCGGGTCCCGTACTTCAAAAGGAAAAGATCTCTTTGTTGTCCTCGCACAGTATTTAGGTCCATGTTCACCAAAAAGATGACGGTCTGATTATCAAACAAACAGCTGTTTAACACAATTTTTGTAGGGAACATGTCCCTTAAACAGCTGTTTTTAGATAATTAGACCGTTACTTTTCGTGACCATGGACCTTAACGATATTATCAGGCTCTCTGACCGATTTTCGTACAGAGTATTAGGAGTTTCACACGGCTTCTATTTTAAGTACATCTGCACTAAGTCCTCAATCTCAGAAAAATTGACGCCTTTCTGAAGCCTCTTTATGGTTTAAAGAAGGTTCAGAAAGGTTTTAAGCTCGCCTTAATTTATTATATAAAGCACGTTAAACGAAGGAATGTCTATATCGTTGTTTTAACATTTTCTTTTCCTTAGTATGTAAGCAAACACAGTAATTAATGAAATCAACAAAAATATTTTTTTCCAAACGGAAACGTTTTATTTTAGTTATTTGATGTTTGATTGTTTCAATGGAACGGTCATCAAAACTTGGGCCTGACCAGCGTAAGGATTATTCCTGGGTGCAGCGCCCGGTCGTTATAAACACTTTCTTTTAACTTAATAGTGTTATCACACTTTTTCATGTATTTGAGTGTTATTAGAGTCTAACACTCTAATACAAGAACCTAGAGGCCATAATCGCACATCAAAACTGAGAATTAAGATGTGTGATTATGGTTTGGATTTAGCCACAAAATTCAAAAAAATATTTTGACGTAAATTTTAATGATTTCTCTATGGAGCGTCAAAATAAACATCACAATTTTTATTAGAGTGAGATTATTATATAACAGCAGAGAAACACGCACGTTAAACGAAGAAATGTCTATATCATTGTTTTAACATTTTCTTTTAATTAGTATGTAAGCAAACGCAGTCATTAATGTTTTTTTTTTCCAAACGGAAACGTTTTATTTTAGTTATTTGATTGTTTCAATTAGACTCTAAAAACACTCAAATACAAAAAAAGTACCACTTATAGCGAGAGAATAAAAAAACAGGTTTTTGTAAAATGTATTGCTGTCGCACAGAGACTTAACGACCGCGCGCAGAGCGCAAGAAACAACAGCTGAAAATATTCAATCAAAATTCCATAAAAACAACATTCCGTAATCCCCTGATCACTTCTTCAAAACTTGACCAATTTAACTACTTTTTCATTAATATTAAAGAAAGGTTCTGGCCGTGTTCCCATGTTGTCCTTTTTTATATAATCTCGTCAAATTAGTTTTCTGGATTTTTGAACACAGCAGAAAATCCGGCATTTCTTATTAGGTTTTTCATAATAAATAATAATATATATAAAAAAGAAAACATAGGGACATGCCAACAGTGGTTATAGATTTTTGGATATGAAAATAGTGTTGTACTGGCATTATCCAGGGAGGAAACACGGGATTACGTTTGTATGGCAAAAGGGCCGTTTTGTTTCTTCATAACTTTCTTTTCCTTGGTTTCTTTTAGGGTTCTGGTTGTTCCTTTTGACCTCAACAATCAATTTTACCTAAAATAGGATTACTTTGTTGTCCGTGCGTTTGTCAAGACCCGTTTACTCGGTAACGCTAGAGTCGTCAAAGTTGAAATTCATATAAAATACTTGGGTCTATGGTCCCTTTCAGCTGATAAAAAATAAACTTATAAGTCAAAGCGATCAAAAGAAATTTCCTTTTACGTCACATATTTTACGAATCCGCAAGGGAATCAAAACCTACAGAGTATTTCCCGTTGCCCTAGAATCATGAAATTAGGCAAGAAGCTATGTCTTACAGCACGTGTAAAGAAAACAATTGTAAAACTGTAAATTTATGAAAAAACGATTTTACTATTACAAACTTATTATTTGTAGTTGGTGCAATAGCCGTCTCTGAGGATCGAACAACAAAGTTAAGTTTGTCCTACAAAAAGTTTGTACGGAACCCTCGGTGCGTGAGTCCAAATCACACTTGGCCGGTTTTTATTTACAAATATCTCTACTATCTGGTGAAAATGACCGTTCACATTTGGTTGTGAAGTACTTATTGTCAGGTTTGATACTAGATAATATGGCAAAGTTGGCGATAATGACACAACTGACAACTGACAACTGATGACAAAACTCTTTTATTCGGTTGTGAAGTACACAATTAGGACTTCAAAAATATACAAAAACTAACAGTTAATTACTTATATTTATAAAACAAATATTATAAGAGCAATAAAATTCTGTTCAGAATTTCATAGAACAAGGTCACCAGTGGCATTTCTCCATCAAACCAAGACCTTTGTCATATTATACAGTAATCCGCCTGCAGCGCATTTCAAACCCAGACCAACTGTATCGCCACTTACACTGGTTAGTTGCTACTGCTAAACATTTATCAAAATGGAAATGCAGACTTAAATAAACCGCGCTCGCGTTTCGCCAGCTCTATAACTATGAATCACACATTATGGATCTTGGCACTCGCTGTCGACGGTCCTCTGTCTGACGTCGTCGGCCGAGCTTAGGGCCGCTGCTTCGTCCTGGCCGGATTCTTCTGTTTGGCCGCTCTCCGTTTGGGAACCGCTACTGGCTCCCTCTGGGGAAATAGTCTCGTCCTTCTCTTCAATAGAAGAGTGTTCGTTGCGCAGACTCGTCCCTCCGGCGCCGCACTCGCCGGTCGGACGTAACACGAGGTACATGAGCAGATCTGACAGAGATATGATGCCGATCACTTTGTCGTTTTCGTCTACTACAACGAGACGATGTACCTGTGAATTAGAACAAAATCTGGTTGTTTCATGATCATGTAAAAAGCTATGACTAAATAATTAAATTACGTCGAATCTATACAAGGTGTCGCTTCAGGGCCTCAATTCTGCTATTACAACAGTGTCAGAATAGTCGATCATTGATTTCATATTGGTCAAGTTCTGTCAAGTTTTGACAAGTTTGGTAATCTACTAATTTAATTGCGTTATTATGACTATTCAATGGTCAACCACTGACAGTCCATTGAAAGAAATGTCATAGAATGGTAATCTCGTTCATTAATAAAAATCTATTATAAAGAAATCTGGGATGAATAAATGTTCGCTTTTGGTAGTAGATTTCGAAAACCATTTGTACTAAGGGTTTTATAATAATGGCAATACGACAATGTCATTGAAACACAATTTTATTACTAGATCATTGACCGACCAATGATCGACCATTGTGAATTTGGCAGATTACGAACTTTAAGCAAAATGACAATGGGATGGGAATGCAATCGTGTTGGAGTGAAGAATTAATTAAAGTAACAGAATTAGGCCCGGGTCAAATACAAGGGTCATTATGCCACACATCATCAAACTAAACAATTTTCTCTATGGGACAACCATCGTAATCGTAAAAAATAATCATTTGTCTCATACATTTGGTCGAGTAGGTATTGGATGTTTGTATGGGGCCGTTGATTATTTTTTCGATCATTTGTCTCATACATTTGGTCGAGTAGGTATTGGATTTTTGTATGGGGCCGTTGATTATTTTTTCGATCATTTGTCTCATACATTTGGTCGAGTAGGTATTGGATTTTTGTATGGGGCCGTTGATTATTTTTTCGCATTTGTGATGGTGGTCTCATTGAGAAAGTTGTTCAGATTGACATGACGGTCTGTTGCACACCCTTGAAGTTGACTAGAATGGAAAGTGTCACCTTGTATGTTTTCTGAGACGCTAGTGTAAACTAACAAGAATTTCAAAATTTATCAGATCAGCTAATAATAGCTCATAATATAACTAGGAGATGCCAAAAATGATGTAAAATTATATACAAACACCTTCCTCTTGAATCTCTCTATCTATTAAAAAAACCCGCATCGATAAATGATAAATGATAAATGATAAATGATCTTTATTTTGTAAGTAGGTTTTCACAAACACTTTTACACGTCAATTTTTTTTTTTTAAACTCGATGGGGCCGGTGTTTCGTACCTGACTACTCTGAGAAGAAACAGCCGAAACAAACTCAGAGGTCATAGTCTCTTTTGAAGTCCAGACATAATCTTGCTCAATTCACATGAGGATCATGTAGATATTAGTGTCTGAGATGGTCTTTTGAAGAAAGGACCATACAGATTTGAGTAAACCTGTCCAGTCAGTGCAAGCATTTGTCAGTTATCGTGTAGCTCGACTTATAACACAAGGAGCTCAACGAAACGACGAACAATACCAAAGAAAGGACATTTGGGTAGGTCGCTTATAGAACTCAAACTGTCAGACGGTTGAGGGGTAAAAAAATAAAAAATGTAACCCACATGGTCCTCACATTCACAAAAAACACACAAAAAATAAAATAAAATTAATAATAATTTACAAAATGAATGTCAATAAAAATACGATATGTCAAATACACATACATAAAACAGTAAAAAATAAACTAAAAATGTAAAAAATATTAAAATACTGAACTAAGTATTCATGTCAAGTCATTAAATGTCAAAAACCACAAGTAAATATTCATGTCAAATACACACACACACACACACACACACAAAAAAATAAACAATAAAGTAAAAAAATAATAACCATTCATGTCAAAGTGTATAAAAGAAAGGAATCAATAATAAACAAGCGAAGTCCGAAATTACTATATTCGCAGAGCAAATTTCATTGGAGCAGCTTAATCCCAAGCCTTTTTATCATCGAGGTAGTGATTAACGTGATAGTAGGCTTTCAGGCATAGCTTCTGTTTTATAAACGATTTGAATTTGTTTAGACTAAGCGCTTGAATATGGCTCGGAAGTTTATTGTAAAAACGTATACATTGGCATCTGAACGTTCCCCCTATTTTCTTGAGCCTCGTAGCAGGAATAATAAATTTGTGTTTGTTTCTCGTATTTATGTTGTGGACATCACTGTATTTTTTAAACAAATTAATATTTTTGTGTGCGTACAAAAGATTTTCATAAATATACTGAGAGGGCATAGTAAGAATATTAATATCTTTAAATTTTTCTCTGAGGGAGTATCGGGTACTTCTATACTAATATTATAAAGAGGAAAACTTTGTTTGTTTGTTTGTAATGAATAGGCTTAAAAACTACTGGACCGTTTTTAAAAATTCTTTCACCATTGGAAAGCTACATTATCCACGAGTAACATAGGCTATATTTTATCCCTGTAGTCCCACGGGAACGGGAACTACGCGGGTGAAACCGCGTGACGTCCGCTAGTAATTTATAAATTGAACGAATTGCCCTTTTTTGCAATACAAATATAGTCTGAATATCGGCGGCATTGCCCCACAAGAGGATACCGTACGACATCACGCTGTGGAAATAACTAAAGTCAACTAAACGGGCTGTTTCCAAATCAGTTAAATCACGAATAAATCAGTTAAATCACGAATACATCATAATGCGTTGCGTAGTTTTAAAGATCTAAGCATACATAGGGACAGACAGACGCCACGAGAGACTTTGTTTTATAATATGTAGTGATATTGGGTTACTCTTAAAATTGATTGACAACAATTTAAACAGAAGCCGATCGTGAATCTCACTTATTCATCCATGTTTTCTTTGGTCTTCCTTCTCCCTCTCTATCTATCAGCATTTATATTCATCACACTTTTAGTCACATGCAATTATTTCCAACGAATCACTAGTTACTACCAAAACAGCAAATTCCCTTTCAATTTGCCTCTTTATTTTTCTAATACACGAATTTCTTACTTTTTTCATTCTCGACTCGATTCTCACCGTCACTACTTTGTCTTTTCCCTACTTGCAGAGCATACACACTAATAACGTCCATTCTTTTTCCAACGTTGCTTTTACAACTAACAATCTATCATTAACCTCTTTTACACCCCTTACTTACGCTTTCTTTCAAATTACTACCGAATACTACTCCCACGAAATTCACTTCCAATCAATATGAATCAATTTTTTGATGCGTCTCTTTTTAAGTGTGTCAATACGAGTACCGCTAACTCTCTGGCTTTTAAGTTTGTTAAAACCGCTACCTCTCTGGTTTTTAAGTGTGTTATAAAACCGCTAATTCTCTGGCTTTCCCAGCATCGTTCCAACATTACACCTAGCATATTGTTGTTCAAAACGTTTCGGAAACCGTTTTATGTGTAGACCCTTTTCCTTACGATCACTTTCGCACTTAATATTTAAAAGAAGTATTTTGTATCTACCTCAGCGCGCACTATCCTCTCCATGACATCGAAGAGCGTCTCATCGAGGGTGCACTTCTGGACGCCCTCGAACCATTCGTTGCGGTGCTCGTTGGCAGTCTTCAGAGACACGTCCAGGTTATTGTATGTCTTCTCAGCTGCCAGGTTCTGTAATTATAATGTTTACACTGAGTGCATAATGTATCATCCCATTTAGCCTTTTCCCAACTATGTTCAACTGCCAGTCTGAAGCTTGACTCACGCTAGACTGTGTTGGGTCCGGGTCGAGTGTCGGCCGTATTGTACGTTGCTCGGCCGTCCCTCGGTTGTCGCTGGGTATAGCGTGAGTGTGTCTATACACTACACAAAATATAATATGTAATATTTAGTTGACCGTGCTCGACCGACCCGACACGGTCTAGCGTGGGTCATCCTTAACCCATTGCAGCTGAATACTGCATGCATGTTGTATTCTGATTTGCATATGCTTGTTTGCATGATCGCATACTGCGTGCTTGATAAATGATTTGCATGTTTTCCTGCTCCTTACAGGGAAATACGGATAGTGTTCACAATCAACTGATTTTATGAATTTTCTGTGATGTGATAGATGGGTCTTTCCATTATTATTCATATTAAATGTATGCCAAAAGACTAACTGTAAACTTTATGAGATATGATGGTTCTGCCTTTAAATGACTATCGATATGAAACTTATGCCAAAAGATGATTCTAACTGTGAACTTTCTGCGATATGAAGGTTCTACTTTTAATTCTTATGCATATAAAATTTATGCCTAAAGATGATTCTGACTTACAAAATTATGAGTTTTGAACGTATGATAAATGAGTGTCTGCCCAACGATTTTCTGCGAAATGAAGTATATGCTTTCAGCTGGTATGCAAAATAATATTATGACGTAAAAAGTTCTGCTGTAAAGGGTAGACCCTTATGAACTTGGAGAGTTGTATTGAAGATTTGATAAATTGCAAAAAAACTTAAGTAAATTCGAATTTCGCGAAAATTTTAATTCCGACTGATACGTACAATGACGTCAAACTTCGCGTAAATGTCCTTGAGGCGTCCATCGGTGTCGATGAGCGGCAGCGCAGAGACGCGTCTGTTGACGAACTTGCGCAGAGCGTCGATGATAGATGTGTCCTCTGTCGCCGTCTCTATGTCGTTGAGCGTGCCAATGCGCAGGTCGCGGAGCTTGTTCTGGAGGTACGCTGGCTTTGGCAAGTCGTTTATCTGGAATGTTAAAACGACATAGTTGTAAAAAGTAACTGATTATAATATTAAATACACACTGGACAGGTCCACTTAAATCTGTGTGGTTCTTTCTTCAAAAGACCATCTCAGACACTAATCTGCATAGTCTTCATGTGAATTAGGCAAGATTGTCTGGACCTCAAAAGAGACCATGACCTCTGAGTTTGTTTCGGCTGTTTCTTCTCAGAGTAGTCAGGTACGAAACACCGGCCCCACCTTGTTTAAAAAAAAAAAGTGTTTGAGAAAACCTACTTGCTGAATAAATATCATTTATCGTTTATCATTTATCACAAAACAGCTCGGTCTAGAAGCATGAGAAGAGTTCCGAACGAATGTGAGCAAAAAGTCCTTTATTTAATTGGTTAAATATGATATTTCACCCGATGTTTATTACACCCCCAGGGCGGAAATCTAATAAAACTAATTGCTACTCAACAAATCCGACGTTAAATTCTATAAACCTGTCTGACCTCGGAATTCCTGTTCCTAATCTATACTAATATTATAAAGCAGAAGAGTTTGTTTGTTTGTTTGTTTGGTTGAACGCGCTAATCTCAGGAACTATCGGCTCGAATTCAAAAATTCTTTTTGCGTTGGATAGTCCATTTATCGAGGAAGGCTATAGGCTATATAACATCACGCTATGACCATTAGGAGCGGAGCAGGAATGAAAAATGTTGCAAAAACGGGGATTGTTTTTTCCTTTCGTTTTTCTCTCTTATGTGACGCAAACGAAATGGCGTGGGTCAGCTAGTATACTTATCTAAAAATGGTAAATTGGAAGGTTCTACGAACTTTCACCGGGAACACTTTTTAAATCGAGTCTAATAATTTTCATTACAAAGTAGGTACTCAGTTTCACCTCACAGTAACACCTCATGAAAATGGCCTCCTAGATTCAATTTGGACTTTGACCACGGACATAGTACAATGACGGCAAAAAAACGAACATAAATTATCTAGCATGAAAATTATTTACGACGCTGAATTATTTACGAGTATTGTTGTATTGTAGTTATATTCTAATCACACATGCATAGTATACCAACACTCTCACACACATACACATTTACACATTCAATAGAAATTCCCTATTCCTTAACAACTAATAATAGCCATTTTTATTAACTTTCCCCATTTTCTTATCTCCAAGAATAACTGTACTTGTCAAGTGAATTTAAATAAAAGTGTACAACTTGTAACTTATTGTTTACTTATTACTGCTGGTGTCTAATGGTTTCCCGAGGTGTTAGTGGTTACAAAAGATGTGGATCCACCAAAATCACCCAAAAAAACGGCCATAACACGAACACTAATTCGAACGATATTAAAATTAAAAATACTCGTTCTACAAAAAAGATTTAAGATTGTATTCGTATCTATGAGTAGAGCAATCATTTAAACCGTTATATTTATGTACAATTTAAAAATCCTTCCAATTTACGTTACTTTTAAATGCGCGTACGGGCTATAGGATTTATTGTTTATGTGGGTATCTTGTGGCATCTTCGGTATCTAAACCAATGAAGTTTCCACTTATCATCATCAGCCTATTAATGTTCTCACTGTTGGGACAGGCCTCCTCTCTATGAGAGGGATAGGGCTATAATCTACCACGCGGGCCCAGTGCGGGTTGGTAGATGTCACATGTCTTCGAATTTTTGGTTCTACGACATGCCGGTTTCCTCACGATGTTTTCCTTCACCGTTTTGAGAGCAGCGGCGATGGAATAAATTACACAAAGTATTGCGCCTGTCTGGGTTCGAACCCACGACTTACTGCTCGTAAGTCGGGACCGCCACCGCTGGGCCACCGCTGCTCTAAGTTTCCACTACTTACGACAATTGGGTTTTTGTGATATTTCCGTGCCAGCAGTACAAGTACGTAGGAATCGACAGGGCTCGATAAGATAAATTTGACAGTTATTCTCGATAAAATGAGTTTTTATGGAGTCAAAAACTCATTTTATCGAGAATGACTGTCAAATTTATCTTATCGTGTCCTATCGAATCCTACGTACTTGTACTGCAGGTCTTATTAATTGGGCTACTATTAAGTAACTATTAGCTGCCCAAGTTCAGGAATTGTGACTCATTCAAGTCAAGGGGTTTTCCACCTCAGGCTTTAAACTTTCAACTGAAGTTAAAATAATCACCATTTCCCCGCCCAAATCTTATAATTATTTTATTTTGTTGGCGCAGCATGTTTTATTCTTTCATACTTCTGTATTACTCGTCATATCATAAGAGCCATTTTAGACATATAATAACACAACCCTGTCACATCCATCATTCTATTACTTTGATGTTCCCCTGCTCTTAAAGCCATCAAAAACAAAGTATAAGTTATGATAGCGTGACGTCTGACAGGGGAGGAATGGAACAAAAAAAAAGGACAGTAAAACGGAAAATTTAAACTAACCTAATATTTGATTTGATTTAACTCCAGAACTCCTCAACCGATTTTAAACAATCTTTCATTTAGAAAGCTACATGATGTTTGAGTAACATAGGTTATCTATACTAATATTATAAAGCTGAAGTTTGTTTGTTTGTTTGTTTGAACGCGCTAATCTCAGGAACTACTGGTTGGAATTGAAAAAATCTTTTTGTGTTGGATAGTCCATTTACCGAGGAAGGTTATAGGCTATATATCATCATGCTATGACTAATAGGAGCGGAACATAAATGAAAAATGTTGCAAAAACGGGGAAAATGTATTCCTTTTGTGAGCTTTTTCTCTCATATATGTGATGCAGACGAAGTTGCGTGGGTCAGCTAGTAAATTATATTGATATCATGAAAACTAGCCGAGTTATAACATTTTTCGTAGTCGCAGTCGCGGGCGAAGTGCTAGAGACGAATATACCGTTGGTTCTAGGGCTTCAAAAATAAAATACTAACGTATAAGAACAGAAAACGCAGTATCCTCTTGTGTGTGAGTATGTAGAGTACGTTGCCGGTCTCGGGGTCGATGACCGGCAGCCGATGGATGCGGTTGGTGATCAGCATGCGGATAGCGTCGAACAGCGAGCAGTCCGGCCCGATCGACACCAGCGGAACCACGGAGCCTTTCAACACCTCTGAAATACATATTTAAACAATTTATTAAGGGGCCGGCGGAGCATGCGTATTTCATACAAACGTAATACCAACACAATTTGTAAATCAAACATATTCTTAAGGTAGTGTGTAATTATTTCGATTGGATTACAGAATATCTATTGTCTTTGTTCCCAAATATATAATTTGTAAATCAAACATATTCTTAGGGTAGTGTGTATTTATTTCGATTGAATTACAGAATATTTATTGTCTATGTTCCCAAATATATATTTTGAAAGAACGTTGATACAAAGACGAGATACGAGGAATTTAAAATCTTCAAAAATCTCTTAACACTTGTTTAAATTAGTGTCCAAGCCAAGCTAGGTATTCTGTAATCCAATCGAAATAAATACACACTACCTTAGGAATATGTTGGATTTACAAATTATTCTGGTATTACGTTTGTATGAACTACGCATGCTTCGCAGAAGCCTTTTTAGCCTAGAGTGCAAATGTGTTGCTGTTCCACAGACATTGAGACGTGTATTTCGTTTCCGCGGTGATAAATTCTGAGTGTTTCGTTATTGATTTGGTCGGGGTACACAGGGGGTTTTCAGACAGCATATACAGCATGAAAACTTGATAGCTGAGTGAGAAGGGCGTGATGGGAAAACAAAAAAACTATACTTAACTAAAGTTTTAGTTTTAAAAAGGGCCAAAAACTAACAACAAGCTGTTTGGCATCGTTGATTTTCATCTCATCGTACAGGACTGAACCAAAACAAGCTAAACAGGCAAAACTTCTCGAAGATATTGTGGCATAGAGAAAAAAATTGACCGTTAGTTACCACGCGGGTCGAGCGGTGCAGATTGATGAATGTCACATTATCTTAGAATTTTTGTTTCTAAAACATTCGTCGGTTTCTCCACGATGCTTTATTTTGCCATTTTGAGACTCGCCTAATAAAATGTTTTGTTTCTCTAACTTGACTGACAAAGGGTGTAAAGAAACCTCATAACCAAGCCGAAAGGCACTTGTTCTCCCCGTCATTGCGAGCATTTTTTATTCTACAACATACCTGGGACCTGGGTGGGACATACCTTCTACAGTCCTCGCCACGAGAAACTATAAATTTTGTAAACATACATTCGGGTTCCTGGTTTTGGGTTAACCTTTGTATCAAATTAAAAAAATTACAGCGTGATGATCTTACTTCAAAATGGAAGCCTAAATGTTTACGTTCTAAAATGACAGATGCGTTTCAGTACCACAAAACATTAGACGACAGCTATTTATTTATATCGCCAAAATATAACCCGACCAAGTGAAAATTGCTGGTTTTTATTTATTTATTTATTTATTGGATCTCCAACAGAAACAACACAATTACATTATAGTATAGAGATAATAGGGGAAATACAAGTGTGCGCTTCCAATTATAGGAGACCACATCATTCACTTATAATCTAGGTAGGTACAGTAAATTTGATAAGGTAAACTATCTAAACAAATGGAAATACATTATACAAAGATATACAAAAGAAACAAGGCGAATCACATAAAAGATGAACTATAATAACAACGAAAGTGAGTAATAACAAAAAATTAAATAAAAGGAAATAGATTTTAAAAATAATCATACAAGAACAACAAAATATTACGACTTGAGTACCGTGACATATAAGTCTTTTTTAAACGTAGCCAATTTGCAGGTTAGTTCAGTATTACACGTATGATAATTTCAGATGATTGAATTTGGGAGCATTTCTTGTTGAGTGAATTGTCGCTACGTAACTTGGTAGAAATTCTTTGTTTACAAAAGTGATGGCTTCTCGTGACGCGGACTATAGTTACGGAGACATTGGGGGTCAAAGTCCTAAATTATGACAAGTCGTTTTTTAAATTCCAATTTTTAATGTAAGATTTTTAGTTTAAACACCTCCACGACCCCGTACTACTCAATCCACCCATCACTACAATGATCTAAACGTGGAGTTCAATCACAGAAAATGATTTTTTTCTCCAAGAAAAAGTCGTTTCCCAGCAATAATTTTTGCGTAAAGTCAGAGACTCAAACTGTAACCGTAATAATATGTTTTTAACACTGTTTTTAAAACAGTTTCAACAGAAAAACACTTTTAGATGTAACATATACAATAATGTTACCGACACAAACTGTAACCTTTTATATGTGTTAATATGTGTAACTGAAATAATCAGTTTTACAACAGACTGCGACTAGATTTCGGCTATCCAATGGCAACGCTGAGTTTACCTGTTAAACACTTATTAACACTGTTAAACCTTTTATATCTGTTACAGATATGTTATGGTTACACTTTTCTAAGTGTTTTGGGTTAACACATTGAAAAAAAATGTTTTCCTTCTGATAACAATTTCTTTGTTTGCTTTTTCATTTTGTGTTGAGAGTAACTGTAAACACACTGGTCCTAAGTTTGTAATTTAAGGTTTGTTTCACATTTTTTATTATTAGCATCTAAATATAAGTACTTAAATGTTTGCATGCCAATTTTATGGCGAAATGTGTCATTGCACTACATTTTATTTTACCATCTTTTGTACCACATTTATTGCAAATAAATAATTTTGACTTTGACTTTGACTTGACACATTTATAAGTGTTACATATTTGATTCTGTTACCAATTCCACATGTAACACTTATAATTCTGTAATCAAAATCAATCAAAATCAAAGCATTTATTTCAAGTAGGCCAATAACAGGCACTTTTGAATTGTCGAAACAAAGATGAACATTTAAAGTAGCTACAGTCCCAGTCACAAGACATAAAAACTGTGAAAGTACTGTAGTTGCCCATTCCCTAGCGTAGATCTCTATGGAGAAGAACGGGCAAGAAACTCCATGGACACTCTTTTAAATCAAAATATTGTTACAAAATCTTGGTTACATCATTCATGTTGAGATGGTAGATTATGTGAGAACAATGTAGCAAGATGTGCACGTTAAAAGTGTCCATAGTAAAAACAAAATAATTCATTCAAATAAGCCATGGCAACTAAGAGATGACCAGTCACAACTGACAGCACCCGTTCACGAACATGACGCATGGATCAGCACCATTCAGCTCAACCACTTTGAAGGGAGCTAAATGATCCGACACACGCGCCACCATCAGCGAGACATTTGAGGGAGCATGACATACTCTCAACCGCCAGGGCACATTCAAGTCAAAAACTAAAGTAGGTTTCCAGTGAATGATAGCTTTCTAGTACATAGTACTCACAAAATATGGGCTATGCGATTATATAATACTAACATTGAATCTATACAATGCAAAGATAGTTGTACAATCTTCAGCAGCTCCAACAATACCATTTAATGCTATCAAGTTTTGCGCCCCTGTCCTTGTGGAGCAGGACCAGCATTGAGCCAAGCATTTTTATCAGTGATATAATCGCTCAACTTGTAATATGCTTGCTTACATAATGTGCGTTTAATACATGTTTTAAATTTCGTCTCATTCAGTTCAAGAATACTTTGTGGAATTTTATTATAGCATCTCAAACAGTACCCCATGAAAGATGAGTCTACTTTAGCGAGTCTAAAGCCTGGCTGAACTAGTTGGTCCCTATTTCTAGTACTGTAATTGTGTCTGTCGCCTCTTTTACCGAAAAGATGCAGATTTTTTCTGACGTACATTATGTTTTCGTAGATGTATTGGCAATGAACCGTCATGATGCCAATATCCTTAAATAGTTCCCTTAGAGAATCGCGCCTACGAAGATTGTATATGGCTCTGATGGCTCTTTTCTGCAGAATAAATATAGACTCAATATCAGCAGCCCGTCCCCATAGCAAAATACCGTAAGACATTATACTATGGAAGTAACTAAAGTAGACCAGTCTAGCGGTATCCACATCAGTGAATTGACGGATTTTTCTAATGGCATATGCTGCTGAACTTAAGCGCCCCGCAAGAGATGTTAAATGAGAACCCCATTGTAGCCTTGAATCAAGCGTGAGCCCCAGGAAAACCGTTTTATCTACGAATTCGAGTTTCTCTTTATTCAATATTATCTCACAATCACTACTTTTAACATTCGGTAATGAAAATCTTATGCATTTAGTTTTTTTTTCATTTAATACCAAATTGTTTGCTGTGAACCAATTTTGGACCTGAAGTAGGGCATCATTCACGTCATCTAGATTGTTGGCCCGTCTATTTATCTTAAAAATTAGAGAAGTGTCATCAGCAAACAACACCATATTTTGAGATTGGTGTTTCAACAAATAGGGTAGGTCATTTATATAGACTAGAAAAAGGAAAGGACCCAATATTGAGCCTTGCGGAACCCCCATTTTTACATTCAAACCCTGTGAATTAACACCGTTTATTTGAACATGTTGTTTTCTATCGCTCAAATAAGATTTTAGCAGGCTAAGTGCAAGTTTACCCAGTCCGTAATGCTCCAGTTTCAAAAGCAATGTGTCGTGATTTACGCAATCGAAAGCTTTGGAGAGGTCACAGAAAATTCCTATTGCGTCTTGGGACTCTTCCCACGCAGCAAATATGTGCTTTAATAGGGTTATACCGGCGTCAGTTGTACAACGTCCCTTGGTGAAACCATACTGTTGATCATGGAAGATTCTGTTGGTGTTAAAATGATAGAGCATTTGATTAAGCATTACTTTTTCAAAAACCTTGCTAAAAACTGGTAACACGGATACAGGTCTATAATTATTGGCATCCTTACTGTCCCCGGATTTGAAAAGAGACTTTACTGTATTTCATTAAATCAGGGAAAACTCCTTGGTCTACACATAAATTAAAAATTAAAGCTAAGTACGGGGCTATGGTCTCAAGTATAGATGTGCAAACTTTGATAGACATTCCCCATAAATCTTCAGTCAGTTTGATTTTAATTTGCCGGAAAGCTTTAATAACTGTCATGGGGTTAATGTGTTTAAATTTAAATTCAGCCAGGCAGCCAGACACATTCGCCTTTAATAAGCCAATTGAGGCTTCAGGTGAGGAATTAAGAGCCTCTGTAGTTTTTATTGGTATTTCGGTAAAAAAATTAACAAATTCTTGAGCTACTTCCTGATTAGAGCTTTTAAGACCACATGCTGTATCTAATGTAAAAGTATTATTACGTATTTTCTTTCTGTTGGTCTCGTTATTTATAACTTTCCAAACGGTCTTTATTTTATTTTCCGCTGTTTTGATCTTGTTGCTAATGTGCAGGGCTTTAGCAACCTTGCAAGTATTTCTAAAAATCTTTGAATACGTAGCAACATACTTGCTAAAAGTTTCAGTGTTTATAAAAGGCTTAAGGCTGTAAAGCTCAAATAGCCTTTCCCTATTTTTTCTGATACCTCTAGTTGCCCAATCACTAAATATAAATGTAGGGCAAATACTCTTTGTCTTCTTTTCAAAAGTTTTGTTGAATTCCGTGTGAACTAATGAAAAGAAACGATCATACAATTGATTTATATTAATATCCTCTTGGCTCATTACACTTAACTTGTTCTGTAGGGAAGTATTATACCTCTTTAATTTGCAAGTTATAGGTCTAAATTTAATCTGAACTTTTTGCATTGGAGTTTTACACCTAAAAGTTACAGTTTGTCCGCTATGGTCAGACGGCAAACAATTTATTATGGCTTTATCTAAGTAATCACAATCGCAGAAAACATTATCTATACAAGTAGCAGAAGAAGTTGTGATTCTAGTGGGTTCAATAAACACGTTAGTCAAGTCAAATGACTTTAAAAGATTTAATAACCGACTGCTATTTGAATTTTCTTCTAAAATATTGATATTGAAATCACCACAAATTATTTTAGATTTATTACTGGCTGCAAGTTTTGCCAAGACATCTTCCATTATAGATTCAAATATGGAAAAGTTTTGATAGTTTGGGGGTCTGTACACACACACAATTATATGCTTATCTAGCTCAACACAGGACAGTTCGACACAATGTTCAACCGAGAGACCTACTATGTCATTACGTTGCTTATATTTAAAACTATTTTTTATTAATATTAGGGAACCTCCACGAAGCATAGTTTTACGGTTAAAGCAGCTACCCACCATATAGTTCTCATAATTAATAAGCATTTGGTAATCCTTTAGCCAATGTTCATCATCATTCTCTTGCCCTTATCCCAATTTATTTGGGGTCGGCGCAGCATGTCTTCTTCTTCCATACTCCTCTATTTTTCGTCATCTCATCAGACACTTCTTTTCTTACCATATCCTTCTTAACACAGTCCATCCATCGTTTCTTTGGTCTTCCTCTACTCAAATACCCATCCACATTCATACTCAAAACTTTTTTCACGACATTTTCCTCATTCCTCCGCATCACATGCCCATACCACGACAACCGATTACCACACAACTTTTCAGTCACCGGTGCCACTTTCAGACTTCCTCTAATATACTCATTCCTTACTTTATCCATTCGCGTAACACCACACATCCCCCTTAGCATTCTCATCTCCGCGACATGCAGATGCCTTTCATTCATCCCTTTTGTGGCCCAATATTCTGATCCATACAACACAGCAGGTCTAACCATTGTTTTATAAATCTTCCCCTTAAGTTTTAGGGGAATGCGGGAGTCGCAGATCGTTCCCGTGACCTGCCGCCATTTCATCCATCCCGTGTTAATTCTGTGCTTTACACTACGATCTATTTCGCCATCGCTTTGCATGAGTGAACCAAGATACCGAAAGTCGGAGCAGACAGGAAGAGACGCGCCATCTAGCGCTATGGCTCCAGAGCTGGAGAGACCGCCAAAATCGCAGAACATGTATTCAGTTTTGCTTCTGCTGATTTTCAAGCCAACATTCTCCAGTTTCTGTTGCCATCTCTCCAGTCTGCTCTGGATCTCAGGTCCATTTTCACCGACAAGAACAATGTCATCGGCAAACAGCATGCACCAGGGTGCCTCTTCTTGGATGTCCGACGTCAAAGCGTCCATGATCAACAAGAATAGGTAAGGACTTAAAGCCGACCCTTGATGCAAACCTACAGCCACACTGAACTCATCGGTGTTGCCAGCAGCTGACCGGACGTAGGTACAAGATTGACTGTACATAGCACGAATTAACTCTACATACTTCCCAGGTATACCTTTCTCTTTCAAGGCCCACCACAACACGTCCCGAGGTACCCTATCATATGCTTTCTCCAGATCAATGAACACCATGTGCAAGTTTTTGTGTACACGTCTGTACTTCTCGCACAATTGGCGGAGTGCAAAAGTGGCGTCCATTGTTCCTCGACCTGGCATAAACCCAAACTGATTTTCAGTGATCTTACTTTCCTCTCTTATCCTTTTCTCTATCACTTTCTCCCATACTTTCATACTATGTGACATGAGCTTTATCCCCCGATAGTTGTTACAGTCCTGCACGTCACCTTTATTTTTGAAGATGGGCACAAGCGAGCTATTGCACCATTCTTGTGGGATCGTTCCTTCATACAACAACTTATTGAAGAATAAAGTCAGCCACATACATCCGTCTTCTTTTAAACACTTCCACACTTCTACTGGTATTTCATCAGGGCCCAAGGCCTTTCCATTTTTCATACTTTGAACTGCCTTCCTCACTTCATCCATGCTAATTTCCCTCACCAAACCCAAATTTACTGGTACCTCTTTAAGCACACCGCTCCATTCATTCTCTTCATTCATTAGCTTGTCAAAATAACCCTTCCATCTCTCTTTTATTTCATCATCTTTAGACAAAACTTTACCAGCGCCGTCTTTCACACACTTGATACGATTTATATCTCTCGTTCTCCTTTCTCTTGCTTTTGTAATTCGGTAGAGCTCCTTTTGGCCTCTAGGACTGTCCAGTGAGTCATATAACTTCTCCTGGGCCTTAGCCCTGGAAACTGCTACCGCCTTTTTGCCTTCCTCTTCCATTCCTTATAAATCTTCTTCTTTTCTTCTTTCAAACTGTCGTTCTCATTAGCTACACCCTGCCATTCTTTAAACGCAACCTTTTTCTCTTTTAGACTCTTTTGCACATCTTCATTCCACCACCATGTATCTTTATCTATCATACCTCTCCCTTTGGATTCTCCAAATACATCTTTTGCTACTCTTCTTATACAATCCGCCATCTCTTTCCAACATTCATTCACAGATTTTCCTTCCAAATCCAGCATATCCTTCATTTCAATCATCTTATCAACTACTTGACTCTTAAACATACTTGCACATTCTTCTTTTTCTATCATACGCCACCTTGTTTTGGGTGGAAGCCGTTCCTTGTTTCTACTGGCCGAGACACTAACTTTTATGTCCATTATAACCAATCTGTGTTGGGAGACTAAGTCTTCGCCTGGCAGCAATTTACAGTTTTTGACGTTTTTAATACTGTCACGTTTTACCAGGAAAAAGTCTATTTGCGTCGCGTGGTGGCCACTTTTATAAGTAATGAGGTGTTCGTCTCTTTTCTTAAACCACGTATTTGTTATTGCCAGGTCAAAAGCAGATGCAGCTTGAAGCAGTGCCTCGCCATCATTGTTACGGTCTCCGTACCCCCACCCGCCATGCACTCTCTCATACCCATCCTTCATTCTTCCTACATGCCCGTTAAAATCACCCCCTACACACACTTCCTCACTCTCTTGCACATCCAACATCACTCGATCAAAGTCTTCCCAAAACTTCTCTTTTACGCTGTCCTCACTTCCTGACTGGGGTGCATACACACTAACTACATTTAGCACCAAACTATCCAGAATCACTTTTACAGCTATCACTCTATCGCTCACTCTTTTAACATCCACCACACATTCTTTCAATTCACTACCCAAAACTATACCTACACCATTTCGCTTACCATCGCTGCCACAGTAATAGAATTTATATCCTTCTCCTATTTCTCTTGCCTTCCCACCCTTCCATTTGGTCTCTTGCAGACACGCTATTTTTATCCGTCGCCTTTTAAGAACATCTGCTAACTCTCTTCCTCTTCCAGTCATCGTACCTACATTCCAGCTCGCACACCTCATTCTTACATCTCTTACTCCCCGGGCTTGCGTCTTACGTCGCACCCACCCGTTCTGATGCGACAACCCTTTTCCACTTTCCGCAGCGGCCGGGTGCTGCCCCTGCGCGTCGCCTGTGGGGTACGCCCTAGCCCTAACATTACTTCCATTTATTATACTGACCATACTGCTAAGGTTTTGGCAAGCATTTTATAACCGGCCGCCTGCCTGACGTCAACCCTCCTTGGGAATGCTATTGTGCATATAATTTATTGTAAATATGCTAAGTTTTCCATTTGCCAATGTTCAGTGAAACAAATAATGTCAAACTTACTATTTTCTAAAAACAATTCAATTTCTAATAATTTGGAAGAAATGCCTTGGATATTTTGGTGGAATAATTTTAAGGTGCTGAGGCCCTTTTTTACTAACTAATGGAGTGCAAGAAGATACCTTGCTGTTGGTAGGATTAACAAAAATATTGTTAATGGTACCTTCTGTTGTCTCACTTACTAGTTTAAATTCATATTAAAATTTGGAGCGAGGCCGGAGACACCCGTGCCATCCTCAGACAACAAGACCCTATCACTAATAACCTTTATGAACACCTTCAAGACGTCAACGAATTAAGTAACTTTTTACTTAATTCGTTGACGTCTTTGTGATGAGTGTAACACACGGTTTAAACTTTAAAAAATAGACTCACGTCGCCAAGTCTCAAGTCTGTGCTCTTCTAGCTCATCCATAGTAACATTCGGGCTGGTGTAGTACATCTGCAGTATCTTGATGAAGTCTGTAATGGTGAGCATGCCGACGAACTTCTGCCGCTGCGAGTCCCATAGAGGAGCGGCTCGGACACCTGTTGACAATAAAGTTTGTTCGTAAAGGATCATGGTGGCCGAGGCCAACGTTTTTTTTAAGAACTTTGGACTTATTGGTGGCCAATGTCAGTTTTGGGATTGGGACCATAAGGAATAAGTAGGATATATGATCTCTTTCTTTTTTCTAACCTCCAAATATCAAAAGTAGTAAGTATATTGCGTAGTTAAATGTAGTATCAGATCCTTGTGTTTTATTTACTTTGGTATCATAATTAGTAACTTTCTGGATACACACGATGGCATTTTTTCAAGCTTTTATTTAAATTTAGAAGCAGCGTATCACTATTATAGTTGCTATGCGTGACGCAGACTAAAATCAGTACATGTCTCATCTAGGAGGTTTTAGAGTCTTCAAGATTGTGCGCTCACAACATTTCTGTTTACTGGAATATCATTGGGTAGTGTACTAATCTAACCGATTTGTTGTGTAACCGTCGCCGCGTCGCTTATGTATTGTTAGTAGAAATAAGTTTTATCTCATTTAAGTGAATGTAATTCTTTTTGAGGAATAAAGTTCATAAACATTAAATTAATGGATAATCTAGAACCAATCTATGAAATTATGTGACTAAATAACTGGTATTTAATTTACTTATTTTAGGTTTATTGTTGGAATAGGCTAGTTTCCACCATCAATAAATTGCCAGTCGTGTTAGTCGTTAGTTAGAGTGTTGGAAAATAGTGAACACGTATTTTTTGTTTTTGTAAATCAATGAATATTGACAAAGTTGGGACACATCAAAACTCGGGAGTGGGTGTTCGTGTCGTCACAACGCACTAAAACTATAGCACGGCGTGACGTATTGAGAATTTTAAAAGTGTCGTATCTTCGTTTATTTTGGTATACGTAACAAAAGAAAAGAATCGTTTCCAATATGTGTTTTTTGAAAATGTAACAGACGGCCTAATTCGATTTTTTTCAGGACAAAACCCTATTATACCTATGTATTATGTCAGCGTCGACAACCATGGCTACATGGTTACTGTGACGCTTAAAGTCAGTGATGTATGAAATGACTAAACCGCTTTCACTGATGTAATATAATTCTGCATCGCACCATCGGTGTTTTCCACAAAACACACAACGGTGCATAATTATACGAGAGCCTAACAACATCCGATGCGCTGGGCAGTGGCCCACATCATACAATCTCCTTATAGCCCTGCTTCTCTAACGGAGGAGAGCTAGGAGGCTCAATCCTGCTTCCTTCACATCCGAACGTTTGTGCTTAGGGACACGAAGACAGGTACGATATTATTTATACTGCTGTCGCTTGACAGTCAAATGTATTTATGCAGCGTTAAGCGTCAGTTCACACCGAGAAGCGACGTGACGCAGCGCGGCGCGACGTTACTGGAAGAGGCCAGTGATTTCGCGCTGCGTCGCGCGCCGCAAGTCGCATCGCAATGAAACGTGTATCTTTTCGTGTAAGTACTAAACCAAGTTACATTCTGAGTCGCTCTATTAAAAGGTGCGCGCAGCGTCGCGTCTCGGTGTGAATTTGACCGTCCGACAGTGACCTTAATGGCAAACATTGCTTGCAGGATTCTGAAGCGTCTAAGTGATGGTACTATAAAATATACTCATAATTTAATTAATTTACAATCTCCACCTAAACGAAGCAACAAGCCCTTCATAAAACGAGGTTGGCATACACAATTAGATCTTCTGTTGGTAGACCTGAGTCGGCTCCACTATCCAAGATAAAATTAATGAGTTTTTCATGAATTTTCATTATTATGAAACATAATTATAATAACACTTGATACAAAGCTGGTTCTTTATTGTTTTTGCTTTAAAATGTGCGTTTTGCATTTTATTCAGTAAGATTGATAACGACGTTTTACTATAAAGCATACCAGACGTACGTGTGACGGACATCGTTATACAAACTTTTAGCACAAACTCAAGACATGATTCCAAATGCTAACTCCGTGTAGCCAAAATAAACAATAAATATTACATATTACAATAGGTCACTTACACAGTTTGCCAGATAAAATAAAATACCTACCTAGCCATATGTATAGAAACTTAGGAGAAACTGAATAAGAAACCTAGTTTCAGCGCTGAACCGTTATTAACTCAAACCAAACTTGATTGATGTGCTACACTTGTTAAGCTTCTACAATCTGGTAGACGTAATGATATCACAGTGTTCTGTACATGATTGATTACTGATTACCTATGATGAATCACCACCAACAAACCACCATCCACAGAAGTGGTTCCCAAACTTTCTTGGACAAAGGACCACTTTGGTGTCTTTATTGTTAGCAGGGGACATAACGTCCTAGATACACATGGACACCGACAGAAATATGTTTAGGACACCTTAAGCTCACACAATATCTACAAAAATTGCAAAATGTGATGAAAACTTTTAGAATCTTAATTCTAAAGGTTGGAAAGTTTGGATGGTTTTGTAAAGAATAAAACCGATCGACTTCGGTCGCTTTTGAAGCACTTTTTGAGCTCGAAAAAATTTAGCAATCATTCATACCTACGGAAAAAGAAATAAGTCAGTAGATTCTTAAAAAAATTACAACGCGCCTCTGAAAGGTTGGGGAATATTTAGTTCAAATAACGTTCGAATAACATTTTAACCTTTCGCGGTCCTTACATAAGTTGGGAACCAGTGATCTATAGGAGATTCTATGATATTACCTGACAACAATAAGACCCAATTGCACCACAATTTGCTAAATACCAGTTCTGTTAATGCTTTATGTGTGCCTATTTGTAAGTACCAACGTATAGCAGGCTTGGGTCACCGGAGGCGTGTTTACAAGCACTACAACCGTGACAAATGATATGCTTGTCTGTATATGCCATAACTAACTGCAGTAAACAATAGATGCTATATTGCAGGTTGTGACTATGTCGATAACCACTTTCAACGGTTTGTTTGAAACAAGCTGTGTCAGACAAAATGTGAAATGGCGACTTTTACTGTCAACGTGTATCGTATCGAAGGCTCCATTGAACATTGAGAGTATTGAACCGAGCTGACAGGAAGAGATTTAAATCTTGCTTACCGTCAGATAGCGGTAAAAGGTACCTAGCTTCTATTGACGAAAAACCCGCAAAACGGGAGTCATAGGGGAAGTAGGATAGAAGACTCGATCTGTGTATTAATTTACGCGATCGGTATTTACTTTATGTATAAGAAGAGCTGAATAGCAATTTTGGTGTAAAAATCGCTATGGAAGACATGGAGGCAAGTTTACGGTTTCGCGCAACTAGCTCGTAGACAGATATTATGACCTGTTTAGACGTACAATGTCAAAGATAGACCATCTTAAACACTTTCGACAAATATGGGTCGTCTAGTTCGAGTAGATAGGTATCGGCCAACTAGACGTCGGCCGGTTCTTTATTCACCGATACCAAAATAGCCGGGTCTTAATATCTGTTGAATTGAGCCCCATCGGAAGAGACCAGAGAATCTGTGAGAGGATCAGAACACTTATTTATTAACACGTCGTGTGACCGGTGGGATAGTCTTATCGGCAAAAAAAGGCTAGCTTTCATAGGGATGGAGCATGAAGTTTCAAAATACTTGCCTTATAGCTTTAGTAGGAACTTTTGTGCAAAATCTTACGCTTCTAGACCCTGACAGACTAGTTTAGACTATGTGTTCTCTAGTCAGTGAATAAACTAATTTTAGTTTTTTTTGTAGATTTAATCCTAAATGAATATCTGTTATCACCATTAGCCCTTCTACCTAGTCTGTCACTTACTGATTAACCTCCGTAAGAAACAATACAGCCCCGTGGTGGAGACTGTAAGCAACTGGGCGCCTATTGGGTAATAAAAAATGTTCATACAGAAACCGTAAAGTTCAATGAACTGTTTATCGTATATCCTTATCTTCTAAAACATTGATAAAAAATACTATCAGGATTTAAGTCTGGCGTAAGAGTAGTAATAAATCCGTGTTTTAGAATTGCATGTTTTATTATTTATTTTATTCCTATAAATAGCAAAATTAAAAAAAAACTAGCGATTATTCGATTTTATTATAAGCCTTTGCAGTTGAAAATGCAGGAATGATATACACCTTAGTTTCCATGGCAACACGACCGTATTGTTTCTTATGGGGTTCGGCCGAACATTGCAAACACCAAAGCTGTATAAATAAATCAGAAATGTTACATTATCAGTTAATTTCTTTAATTACCTCGCAATCTTCGCATGGCATTATAATATACTCTATTTAAATCGCTATAGACGCAATAGAGAAAATTCGCAACGCTTTTTTGTGCATTCGCCTTTCTTTATCGTGTGTTTCTATGGCGATCGGGGACTTAGCTTATACTTGTTAGTAATATAAGATGAACGCATAGCTATTAGGAAAGAGTAGGTCAAGGTGTCACAAACGTGTTAAAACTACTATCAACGACAATTTTGTGATAACGAGATTCGCTAAATCTATGGTTAATAAAACACGATACAACAAAGATGACATTGAATAACAGGAAAAAGAACGTGCAGATAACAGCGGCATTATTATGATGAGTTAAATATATTTTTGTGGCAACACAAAAACACGAGTGGTATTAAAATAACATAAGATATTGTACTCAGCATGATATAAATGCCTTGATACGCAAACAGTTGTTCACACTGACCGTTATAGACGAGAGCGAAGAACGCTTTCTTGACCAGGAGCTGAGTGTCGAACACCACCAGCTTCGCCGAAGTCGGTATCAGGTCGTAACACTTGTGGAACTTGAAGAACTTGACGAATATCTGGGACTCATCCTCCTCTGAAAAGAGCATCATAAGAAAAAACTTAGTATTTACATACATCGGAACACGCTCATTGTACGGCAACGCGGACATAAAATACGAAATGACTCATTTTGGATGCCTATTTATAAACTTGGTACCTACATACACTAACATACGTATATGTACGAACGTTATACACTCTACCAGGCTCGAAACGCCATTGGATAATTTTCAACAGTGCGATGATAAGTATTATTTTAGTGTTTCCTTGTGTGTGCGTTTTTTAGAGTTTATGAAAGGAATTCGATTAAAATGAAGGTAAACGAGTTGTTGTTGACTTAAACAATAAACATGGGAGTTACATGTTAGAGAAACATTTGTTTAAAGATTTGAGTGACGCTAATGACGTTGTTATGCGTTATGTTCCGAAAATGTGTGATATAAGTAAAGATAATATTGACTGATCTATAGATAAAGCGAATACGACTTGATGCGAGTTGATATTGTACGGATCGTGTTAATGATTGCAAATACGAATACCTAAACACAATGCCATTAAATTCTAATCGATTAGTAAACAATAGCTATAATTCTTTTGTGCAGAATTCCCTTTTGATAAAGTTTTAATTATTTTTGTTTACTACGACTCAACTACGAGTCTTGCACGTTTCACAATAGCGGGTAAATAGCGATGTTGCCTACTGCGCAAATATTTTCCTACTCTATAGATAAAAGGGGCCAATTTTTACTTAATTTATTTGCATACCTGTCTATTGTTTGACAACTTTTACCTGGACACTACTGAATAACCAAAATATAGGCCGCCAAAATCCATAGTTACTAATATTATAACTGTGAAAGTTACTGTGTGTTAACTTTCACGACTGATTGGGTTTTAAAAATAAGGCACAATGTATAAACCCTAAACTGTGATAGTCCGGGAAAATCCGGGATCGTCGTATATCCTAATAGGTATACAACTATCCCGGATTTACCTAGGTTCCGGGAGTATTTCCGACATGGGTACACTTGAACAGTAAAAAAGTGTCGATCATCGTGTTTTTTTAGTACCTACAATCTTACAATTTTTAGAATAGGTATTATCTTTAAATACAGGTATAAGTATAATCTAATTTTATTTCGAAATTAAGGACCATGATAAAAATGTCTAGACAGAAAGGTTGCAGGTTGTTTTTGACTGGCAATTTGATTGAAAAACCTTGGAGAATTGGAAATACTAAATCGCGCGTTCGACGTAAAACTAAATAGGTGATATCACTTACACGTGATATCCTACTACTACCTCCTTGTGATATTTCGAGATTATTGCCAAAACGCCCTCCCCCCCATTTCGAGCCTCACGTGATTAAGGCGCTTAGACGAGCTAAATTAGCAACTCTATTTGTGGTGGTTCAAACTTCGTTTGAAATGATCAGCTTGCACTACAAACTGGTTGTTACATCAGCCACTGCGGGCCAAATAGCGCGAAATGAGTGGTCTCGATCGATTTACAAAAAAACTATTGATTGGATTAAAAAACTAAAACAGTATCATGCTAATATATTTCTTGTAGAATTATTTGCCAAAAAATCAGAATGATCGCATGCATATTAGTATGATTTTTATTGTTTGAAAGAAATTTTTATAGATAAGTTCGTGATTGATTTTTATCCAGCCAAATTAATTGTATTATGTTTTCAAAACAGTATCATGCTAGCATATATCCTGAAGAATATCATATATTTTTCTAGTCTTGTTTATAGCAGTGAATCATATACTTTTAGTAATTATAAAACTCGCGTTTAGCTCATGTAATCGCCTTAATGGACAGACCTTAGTAACAAATCGTTCTGACTAATGTCATACCGCATACGCCCGCTTGTCAGATAGCTATCTTGTGTCAAAATTGAAAATTCGGGAGCAAAGCTTTTGTATGACTTGTCCGCTCTATGCCTAGTTCTTGCTTGCTTTGCTGTCGTAATTTTTTGTATTGAGCCCGCTGTCGCTACTCGCACACGTATAAATGACAAGTCATATTTTTAAGCTATTGCACAGCTTCTATCGCGGGCCTTGAGCGTGGAGACCGAATCCAGAAATTCCGTAACGAAAATAACCTAACATTCCCCGTAAAAAACATGCAATAGCAGTCCCCGAGTGCCACACGTCTTTTTTAATTTTCTTTCGCTACACAGATCAGTACTTAAGTCAATCAGAAACGCCGTTTTGCACCAATTTATAAAAAAGAACATGTCTAATTTAGAACCTCCGCCGAATTGAATGTTAAACGGAGTTTATTTAAGTTATACAATTATTACGCAGTTATTATGGACATTTGTGATGATGAGGAATGAGGAAAGTGTAGTGGCGAAAATGTTGCCAAGAACATAGACGGCTTTAATGTAGAGGAAGAGTAAAAAAACGATGGATGTACAGCCACGAACAATAATATGAAAACACTTAATCGCTTTTAAATCATTTTACTCCTAGGTACTGTTTTGATAAAAAATCTCATGTCTTTACGAACATAGTATTCTGGAATTCTTATTTTTATGAAAAAAGATCTCTATGAAAATTTTATGAAAAAATATCTCTATGTTTCAATCGTTATTTTTCACGAAAATTGCTTCTAAATTTAGGAAAGTGTTTCATATATTTGGTGTTCGTGACTGTACTGTGTGAAAGATAATCCCGTCTCGAAAGAAGAGAAGTATGAAAGTCGAAGACATGATGCGTCAACCCTAAATAAATTGGGATTGATGATGATAATATAGTAATTACAAGAATTTAAAACTTGCCGGTTAAAAGCAAATACCCGATTTTCACACTTAGCACTTGGCTAGCAAGTACCTAATCAGCTGCAAATTTTCTTCAAAGTATTCAGGCGACTAATGCGTGCTTTTGTGGCGCCCACATGCCTTCATTCTAACCTTACTGTTCTGTGGATTCGGGCAATAAGGTAGTAGAACATGAAAGATTCTTGAAGGTGACCACTGAGAAGCTACGAATGAGACAGTTCTAGACTGGCTCGATATATTTCAATATACCAACAATTTGATGATATGCAAACAAGTTCAATAAATATTATTATGATGTCATGCATTCCAAAATTGGGGACATGAAGAATTGAAGAGTTTAAACATAGAACATACCACGAATCTGTATTACTATATTCCCTAACAGCTGATTTACTTTGTTTTCCTTATATGTATACCAAAATAAGTTTATGACACGGCAATACCCAACTGGCATATACACTGCAATTAAATAGTGCCTACCAACTATAAAAAGTGTGAACAATATGTATAGTTTAAAAAGTTTGTTTTATTAGAGGCTATAGAAATTGAGGAAGAAAGAGATGAAGTCAGTGAAAAGAAGCTGAAAAGAGACAGTAACTAAGATAATGGCTGATGGAAGAGAGACATGGAAGATGGAAACAGACGAGTTTCGTGATTGAGAGCTTCAAAAGATGTCAGAATATTGTCCGCTGAAATACCAGTTGGCTATCCATTGTTAGATGGACACTTGTATTTACCAATTTTCTTGTCCATAAACTAACAACGAGTGACCGTGAAGATAGTCTTTGTCACTATTTCCGTAAACAATTTTAATGTTGAACGACACAAGGTCAACGTTATTGTGTGTGAACTATTGTTCCACTGGTCGCTGATTAAGTTTTAACTCCTTAAGTACTAATGATTGATCACGTTTCAATGAACGTATTTTCTTTACTTTTATAGTAAGTTATTAAAGTGCGAAAGTTATAACACTACAAACCACTTAATAATTGTTATAAATGTTATAATGTAGTACCCTGGGAATCACATACTAATAATAACAGTGACTGAAAGTTGCATTAGATGTTTTACGATCTTTACAGATTCAAATAAGCGGATGCAAAACCCAAATAGCTGATGCTGGCCTTACAGCTGATAGGTTGAAATGGTATTGTGCTGGTCACATCTACCGTATGTCGGAGGAGTAATGGGTAAAAATAGCTACTAGTTAGAAACGACAACGCGGCATAGGTACACAGAAAGAAATGGTGGGTTTAGTTGGACTTTTTCACCAACAATATTACTGGATGACTGGATCGCGAGTTGTTGAATGAGGGCAGGGAGGCCTTTGCCCCCCAGTGGGACAATATACAAGGTGTAAACAGACCCTGCACGAAGCCGTTAACCAAGCATTTTCTGTACATCAAACTGAGTAACTTTACGCAAAAAATATTACTAGAAAACGACTTTTTTTGGGAAGTTTTTTTTTTTATGGTTGAACTCAATGGAACGCTCTCAAAACATTCTGCTTATGTATGGATTTAATAGTACAGGAGTCGTGAGGTGTTTAAAGATAAAATCTTAATATAATTTGTATTAAAAAAACTTGTGAAGGAGTTGGAACTTTGACCCCAATATCTCCGTAACAAGAATGCAACCAAGTACCTATAGTCTACAATAATAAAAAAATATTTGGCAGTGACGAGGAGATTAAGTGCCTTTCGGCTTCGTTAAGTTATTTACACCCTTTAGGCTTATAATAATTAATTAAGTTAAGAATACCAGTGCCACAATGATCTATATTATCACCAAATAGCTTATGTTATAAATATCCCACCGGTACGATTTAAGTAGCCTATTCTAATCCTAAAGACTATTTAAATTTGTGCAAGAATTTTCGGAATCGGATTTGTAGCTAGTTCTGACGGTTCCCCCGACATTCAAACTTAATATAAAACATGCAATTCGAGTATTCGGTTCTTACAAGAGTGACACCTTTGTAATATTACATCATCGTTAGTTATGAATAAGAAACATTTTGCTTTCCTCCAACTAAACTAACTATGCAATTTGACACTTATAGATTACTGTTTCATCAATGTACCTTTACAAAGTGCAAGGCTTTCAATGAAAGCCCTTTGTAACACTGCGGCGTCGACAAGTTAATCTTCCTCAGGATCTGTCAAAAGCTTGCATGCATCTAATTATCTGCATCACTGAGCCATGTAACAGCATGAACAGAGCTCAGAAGGCTGGACCGCGTTTGCGCAAATCCTTTATCCGTTATGAACATTATTGGGCAAATAAAGGGTGTATAAAAATCTCTTGACAATGGTATTTGTTTTCCGGGGAAAACAAATAAAATGTAATAAAATGTAGAACAAAAAAAAATATATCGCGATGACGGGTCATCGCGATATATTTTTTTTTGTTCTACACCATACTTGTGAACCTTCTAATTAGGGAGATATTGGGGGTCAAAATGCCAACTTTTTGACAAGTTTTTTTTTTAAGTAAGTAAGTACAATTTTTTATGTAAGATTTTTACTTCACCTCCACGACCCCCGTAATTTTCAATCCATCCATCAGCAAAATATTTTGAGAGCGTTCTACTACAAAACATGTTTCTTCACCCCAAAAAACGTCGCAGCAATATATTTTGCGTAAAGTTATATACAGAATGCTTGGCTTCGTGATAAGTCTGTTTACATCTTGTATACTTGTGTCAATACTTGTGTAACTTAGATGTATTAGTGGTACTTATAGCGATATAAAACATGGACGGATTATCTTCGCAGATTAAAAAAAATCTCAGCAACTTGAACTGTAATTCAGGCTCGGATTCTAATTAGAAAGTGATTGTCAGAAAAATATCAAATTAGTTCATATTCAGCTTAAATTTAACTTAGGATAGAAACTTTGCCAAAACTATTTTAAAAATATCTATCTAGGCGCTTTGACTGTTTGGTTTGTCACACATTTCACATGTAATAACGACTGCACGCAAAATCCAGAAGAGTTATTTTCCCATATTATTCAGTGTTAGGGCGGAGCCCATTGAAAGTGCCTGTTGGAATAATAGTAGCAATGAATTTACTCATCATCAATCAACGAAATAAATGAGTTCCACTACTACATAAAAGCAAACATTAACAAAGCGAGTAAATATAATGTATTCCGACTGAAATCACCACAAAGGCCATCTGAATAAATATTTGAGTACCTATAACTTAACTTCGTGTGTGCACTTTCATCGGTGTAATGTGCATTTTTGGCTGGGGCAGAAATTGGAAATACACTTATAAATTATTGTGTTTCTGACCACTCGACTTCAACATGGAAGTTTTTATTTGTCAAGTAAATAAGTAAAGAAAAAAGAACACACGCCGCCACAAGTAAAGCCGTGCGAAAGGCGTGCGTAAAAGCATACATAAGTTTAACAAAATAATATCTTTCCTCCCAAAGGAAACAGGTTAAACTTTATCTGAAGAACGGATTAATTAATTAAAACTTCAAGCAAATGAATACAATTCATAATATTATGCTCTTAAGCTTTGCTTTAATGTAGTTGTTGCCATAGAGATAACGCTTGCAGACCAGAAATTTCAGTTACAAAGCTTTGAAGTTTTATTACGGCACCATAGGAAAAAAGGCTACTCTAAAATATTAAAGATGGCTACCCATTTAGTGGAGTGCTGTTAGACGTAAAAAGGAAAAACCTCGACCTAACACCAGTGGGGAGATGTTCGTTTGTTGCATTGTACTGCTAAAACCGGGCATGCAGAACCGGGTCTGGATCTAAATTTTGGATACCCGGTTCGTGTGGTAGTCGGAACCGGGTCAACCGGTCCTACCCGGTTACAAAACTCAGAACCGGTTCCAAGACTTATTGAAATACCCGGTTATACGCAGGTATTTCAGAACCGGGTGCATGCCCTTATTATGTATACTGTACTGTCTATACTGTGGTCACTGGCCATACTAAAAAATAATCAACGGCCCCATACAAAATTCCAAAACCTACTCGACTAAGGTACATGTTCACCGAAAAGATAACCGTCTGATTATCTAAAAACAGCTGTCACTGTGACATGTCCCCATACAAAAATGCGTTTTAAACAGCTGTTTTAGATAATCAGTCTGTCATCTTCTTGGTGAACATGGACCTAAATGTAGACAGCAGATTATTTTTTCGCGATTACGATGGCGCGGCGCCGGCGGTCCCATGGAGAAAGTTGTTCAGTTTGATGGTCTGTAACTCTGTAGCACACCCTTTCATATGACTACTTATACCCTTTCTGTTACACGTTGTATATGTTATTGAATAAATAGGTACTTAAGTAAATAACAGTTATTTATAACATAATTATGATAACGGGTATTTATCGCGAATTTACCTTTAATTTACCCGTTTTTATATGTTTTATAATGTGTTCTGATCGTGAAAGTTTAATAGTTATTTGTTATACAAGAGTGCAAAGTTGCTTTTTAACCGCTTGCTCAATTTTAATGACAGAGTGAAGAATTCTAAAATTTTATAAAAAACTAGCTGACTCGCGCAACTTCGTCTGCGTCTCATAATTTGAGATTTAAACTATCCTATCTCTCAAGTTGGATCGAACTGCACATGGTGTGCGAATTTTATTATAATCGGTTAAGTGGTTTAGGAGTCCATTGAGGACAAACATTGTGACACGAGATTTATATATATTAAGATTGAATCCTTAGCGTTAGCAAGGGAATCAAAAGAGCACGAAGCGAAAAATCTTTGCACTCGAGTGCAACACGTAACTTTTCATTCCACCTCAGCGAGGAAATAACTACCTACATGCAAAAAACATTTGCGCATTACTTAAAGTTTCAGTAAACTCTGTTTTCCTCGTCGCTAGAACCACTCATTTTAGGTTTTCCGAGATGGGGGGGTGAAATAGTAGTTTTTATCTACTTTCATACATTGAGATTGAATCTACTAAATAAAAGACCAAAGTTCAAAAAGTAAGACATATCGTATAACTTTTACAACTTTGCTGGTAAAAGGTTGTGAGTCATATCCGTCGCTGCATCTAAAATATCGGGCGGAGTCAAATTTCCTTCACATTCACTGGTATCAGACATTTTTTTAACAATAATAGAATAAAACTGGGATAAGGGTGTGTCAATCGGGGGCAGGACGATATCCAACCTGAGGTATGCTGCAAAACCACAAGTCTGAAGTTTGGACTCGCCCTGAACCGAGAAAAAAACCAAGATGATGATAGTGGATAGAGCTCACGAGAGCAACACAGATATCACACCACTTGCCAACTGTGAAGTCGTCAACAGCTACGTCTATTTGGGCTCTACTATAACCAATCGTGGGGGCTGCGACGATGAGATTAGACGACGTTGCGCAATAACTCGATCGGCTGCACAAAAGCTGGACAAAATCTGGAGAGACCGTCGAAACACTAAAAATACCAAAATTCGACGTGGATATTGCGTATGCAGGAGCGGCGCAAGATTGACGCCCTTGAAATGTGGTGTTGGAGGCGCATGCTAAGGATTTCGTGGACCGCTCATCGGACTAACGTGTTAATACTCAAAAAACTCAATATTAAACAAAGACTGTCGTCGCTTGTGCAACTACGAATCCTCAGATTCTTTGGACACGTTACCCGCAACAATGATTCCATGGAGCGATTGGTAATCCAGGGTAGAGTCGAAGGCACGAGACTACGTGGTCGATCACCAACCCGTTGGACAGATTCCATTAAAACTGTCACCAAGATCCCTCTGGCAGAATGTACTCGCCATGCGGCCAATAGAGACCGGTGGAAAAGGATCGCGAAGGCAGCAACCGCAGCTGTGAACGACCCCTCATGACCACGACCACTCTGTCAAGAGTGTACGACTGAGAAGAGAAGAGAGAATAAAACACTAAATTCAGACAAAACGTAAAAATGGCGCCAAAAACCCAGCTCTGCACCGCGCTTTAGCGCAACCACAGATAAGTAAAATTTACACAACAAAACTTCACGCTCCCGCGATATGTAACGAGTTCGATTAAAAAAAGTTATGCATTCTCCTTCGTGATTTAACTTCTTGGTTAACCTGTATCGTAATGGAAAAAAAAAACTTAATAACATTATTTTGTTCGAGAAATAGTGTTACTTATAATTTATTTTATTTTTCTATTTCGGTATTGTGTTTATAAAGTTTGTCAATATAAACTCGTTAAAAATTGTATCATTAGAATTTTACGACATGAAAGTAGATAAAATATATTTATACTGTTTTCGACACACGATAAAAAGGAATTGTCAGCAATGCGTGTTTTGTGTCAGTGAAGAATAGTCCATAAAGATACGATTATATAGAATACCGAATTCAAGGACTCGGATTTCTATCGTATAAGGCAGTTGAATCTTTTCGAGGATTTCTAGGTTGAAATGTTTCAGGACACCAAATGCCCGATATATTCAAACATCAAAAGCTTAAACATAACTGGCGGGTATACTAGTCTTTTAGGTATGCCTAACCCTTCGGAAATACAGGCGTGATGTTATGTTAAAAAAAAAGATCAGTCTAATCCCATTTTTCAAACCAAGTCATGAACCACCCGTGTGCCAAAATAAACTAAATACGCTAAGCCGTTAATGCGTGAAAATGTTACAGTCCTTTCGCATTTTTAATAAGGATTATGTATATCCGTCTTTCGATTACTTACTGAATAAAAAAAGACGTGTCGCACTCGGGGACTGCCGCGGTAAAGCTATTGCATTTGTTTTTTACGGGGGGTGTTAGGTTATTTTCGTTACGGAATTTCTGGATTCGGTCTCCACGCTCAAGGCCCGCGGCAGAAGCTATGCAATAGCTCATAAAATATGTCCATAAAATATAATATTTAATACCTAAAGGATGTAAAAAAACTTCTTAGCGAAGCCAAAAGGCACTTGATCTTCCCGTTATTGCGATCATTTTTTTGCTTTATACCATTACCATACTTGGGAACCGTATTATTCCGTAACTAGAATACGGAAATACCCCAATATTTCCGTATTCTAGTTACGGAATCCGTATTTTAGTCAAAGATCCAACTTTATGACAAGTTTAAAAAAATATATAAGTTTTTATTGTAGTTTTTTTATTATTTTAAACCCCTCTACGACCCCCGCACTATTCAATGCATCCTTCAGCACAGTGTTTTAGGTGCGTTAAATTGAGTTCTTCCACATAACATAATTAATCATCCGAGAATAAAAAGTTATTGCACAGTGAAAAAAAAGTGTAAAGTTCCTTAGTTTGATGAACATTATGCATGGTTCACGGCTTTGTGATGAGGTGGTTGACACCCTGTATATGAGTACAGTCCCAGCGCAGCGCTTTGATTGAGAAGTTTCAAATAACACATGAATGCATGACATTGTGATGTTTTCAGTTTGTTTGCCGCTAACTTGCCAGTAAATGGAAACCATCGAGCACACTTGTATACAATGTACAATATTCTAAAGCAATTTTCTCATAAAAAAACTTTTGTAACTTTATGATAAGTTAGATGTGTACCCAACTTATTATTATGTTCGTAACAACAATAAACAAGACCGCTCAGAGTAAAATGGGTGTGACCTCTTAACGAAGCCGGAAGGCACTTGTTCTCCCCGTCATTGCATTTTGTTCTATACCATACTTGGGAACATGTGGGGCAAAGTTACAACTTTTTGACAAGATTTTTTTTTCAATGCTCTTTTTTATTGTAAGATTTTTGCTTTAAACACCATTACGACCTTTACCATCTGCACAAGGTTTTGACTTAAGTGCGTTGCATTGATTTCTACCACAAAACATGATTCTTAACCCAAAAATAAGTCATTTCCCAGCAATATTTTTTTGCGTAAAGTTACTTAGTTTTATGTACATGATTGGTTGGCGGCTTCGTGATGAGATTATTTACAGCCTGTACATTATTTAGTGCTCATGACAGCACGAAGCTCTAATAAGTTTGCGCACTACAGTCATCAGAAAGATGACGATGATGGTGTGCAGTGTAACTAAATCAAATTTTGTTGAACTTCGATGTTGCAAATGCTACCAACCAGGCAGGCAAGTAATAATGCACCATGACAAGTTTTTAAACAGAATATTCAATGTTTTTCTGCATCTAAAATTTAAAGTTTCCTGAAGTTTACTCGCCTTCGCTCGCTGGTCAATATTATAAAAGGCGCGGCGGCGAGTTGTCCAATATTGTCGGAGGAGAAATGGTTTGAATCTCGTCCAAGACGGGTATTGGAAACGTTGTTGTCGTAACATTAACCAAAACTAGAAAACTATGTAACTTGTAAGTAACACTATTATACACGAAGTTTAAATAAATAAATATAACTTACAGTAACATTTAGTTTCAGTAATCGACAAGGAAAATAAATCATGGATTTTTTTTTTTCATTTAGATTTATTAACCCCCGACGCAAAAACGACGGGGTGATAAGTTTGACGTGTCTGTGTGTGTGTGTGTGTCTGTGACACCGTAGCGCCCGAACGGAGGAACAGAGTTTGATTTTGTTTTTTTGTTTGAAAGTTGAATTAGTCGGGAGTGTTTTTAGCTATGTTTGATAAAATCAGTCTAAAATGGCCGCCGCCACAAAATGGCGGGCTCCATATTTATTCAACAACTCCCTTAATATGGGTATCAAATAAAAGGGCTTTAAGTACATTGTGTCTTGTTTTACCAAACTACATGATCAATTGTTTCTAAGCTGTTATTATTAGGTATTCCTCAGAGTGCACCTATTTTTAAACGTATGTCTTTATCTTCAAGTAATTGCTAAGGGATGTACTTCACTTCTGAAAATAATAGGAACATGGACAAGTGCGTTTCTGGGGGGCTGATACCTGAGGTGTAAAAATAATCATCGACAAGAAAACACTTTTCCTTTCGAATGTGTTATTATGTTTTATATGCATGTTAATTAATTAGTTAAATAAATAAATTACTAGCAAAGATCTCGTGATTGTAAGAAACTAAACACTGTCGATTTAACTTTGGATTTTTCGTCACCCTTGCACACCATTGAATTACCAATTGTCTTCAAATATTCAGCGTTGAAGGCATTGTGATGGTCACGTCCCAATATCGAGTTACAAAAAAACGCCGAGGGAGCTGAACAAACAATGGATTTCGTAACTCACAAACAATATAAAAGTATTGGATAATACCGATTATTTCATTGGTAGTAATTAGCAGACGGAAGTGAAAAGTAAGCAGTGCATAATAATTCGTCGTTGGTGTGTTATATGGAAGTCACGTCATCATTATTTAGGTACCTGACACTCTTAGGCCTCTTGTACACGTCACGGTTGTTCAACCGTACAGTTAAAGAAACGTGAGAGCTTGTAAATGACACGGCAAAATCACCGGGCGAGACATCGTCGGCCAAGTACGGCTCAGTACACGGCGGCGGCGCCGTGCCGTGGCGCCGCCGTGCACTTCTACAAGCGTCCATAGTGATCCATTATACAACACTGACGACATTCCCTACAAGCGGCGAATTAACCATAGATTTTTACGGCGAAAAACCGTGTGTACAAGAGGCCTTAGCCTTGATAACTTGTGTTCATTTAGAGTTATAAGAAATAGATTTTGCCTGAGGCTTCGCCCGTGTGGATTTCATAGATTTTCCTACGGGTACTTGCTACCGAGATAGAAAAGGTCGTGGACGCCCGTAGAAGTTACGTTACGCTACGCTACGCTACTATTCGAGTGACCATTTACTACTATCGCGGCGGTTGTACATTATACGCACGGTAGCGTGCAGAGTGGAAGACGCTTCTAATGATGTTACTCCGACTATTAAATCGGTAAAACAAAAGAAAAAAAATCTATTGTTCATCTGTAAGTTCTTTTCTTTTATATTTTAGCTTTTCCCAGCTGCCATTTAATCCGGAAACGGAAGACAATTAGAACGCTGAGAGTACGATTACCAGGGCCGGCAGTCTCGGTATAGATAGCGATAAAATCGCTAAGTTTTGAAGCTTGGGAGATATTAATCTTGGATGCAGATACTTGCATTTCCCGCAAACATTGTAGTAAGTAGGTAATTAGCGATCGAACGTTTGCAATTTTGACGTTATCAATATCGAGACTGCCTGAGCAAAATGGCTCATCGCAACTGGCTTTAAATGCAGTTAAAGAGACTATAAGATGACAACAAGCTTCATTTAAAAGTACTTTAGCTTGATCAAGTTTCTGAGTCAGTGGCGCATAAATTTCTCATTGTTGTTCACTAGGTCAACCACGGAAAAACAAAAAGGTGCTAAGGATCACTTTTTATTTATTCCGACAGCTAAATAAACTAAACTAGATATCGCATCATCTGGCATTTTTTTTCGTCGCAATGACACCGTGTATACTGGGCCGGCCAGTCCCGCCCGACAGAGATAACGATACAATCGCAATCGCAATAGGTTGCAATAACGATGTTTGCGAATAATGGAATCTCACCTGCATCCTAGACGAGTTTCTCATAAGCATAATTATTGCAACCGATTTTAATCGTTAGTAATTAGCGATAGATAAATAGCGATTTTGTCGTTATGTCTGTCGAGACTGCAGGTCCAGGTATTTTTTTTTTCCTACACCTCTGCTATACTTTCTGATTAATTTCATTGCCGGATCCAAGACAGTTAAATACATTATCTGGGACTTCGTCGAGCTTCATTGTCTCGGCGCTTTTCTAGTGGTCGCCACTGTTGATTCTGGCTTTCAGGATTTACAGTGGTTTGGGAGTGTGCGGCGGGCTTGTCCCAAACAAAAAAAAGGCCCAGGTAGGATCGACTAAGGCCTCGTTCCCACTATAAATAATAATAAATAATAAATATCGCTGGACATTAACACACAGCGCCACCTAGTACCACACTAAGCAAAGCTTGTACCGTGGACACTAGATAGTTGATATACTACATATATATACTTTTTTGTTTGCAAATACATACTTAATATACATATGAAAATCCATGACTCGGAATCAAATGTCCATGCTCATCACACAAACATTTGCTTCTACCAGGGTTCGAACCCAGGACCCTAAGAACATAAGGCAGCGTCACTACCACTACGCCATTCGAGTCGTCCTATGTCGTGACGATTAATTTATCGTAGGTTTTTAGTGTCGTCCTATAATGTGAATACCTTTATTTAAATACACAAGCCATCTACGGTTAAAACTACACGATTATCTGTCGTCAGGACACAGTGGAAACGGGGCCTAGTGCCTAACGCCTATAGTTAATATGACGGTCGGTTGTCTTTTTACTAGGGAAGTAGGGATACAACTGCCTTTGAAAACTGGAACAGTCACTTTTCTATAGAAGTTTAGACAAATAAGATAATCACATTAACGATACATATCGTTAATGTGATTATACCCGCTATATCACCGATACTTTTTGAACTTTGCGCTTTAAAAAAGGCTTCGCTACTGGTCTATAGCGCGAAGTTCAAAAAGTATCGGTGTATCGGCGATATATCGGAAATAAATAAGAATATCGCGTATTCCGATATATCGGAAAACTCGCAATATCACCAATATATCGGTATCGGGATCGGATACATTCTTTCTTTTCACTAAGCATCCTAGAGATACACTTTAATGTCACTTTTAGGCACTGTTAAACTTTTTAACGAGGAAAACTTCGCGTTCCTGCCGGGGTTGCGGGCCTGTTCGAAAGAGATACCGCGGCCCCGGAACATAAAGGTCGAGGAAGGAACATGGATGGGTTTTAGTCAGTAAAAGTCTGACACTCCCTCCCGCTCCGCCCAGAGTGGGAGAAGTTATTTGATGATTTCCCATCCTAAAAAAATTAAAAGGGAGTCCTCGCGTTTGTCATGGCTTAACATTGCGTTGAAACCGAGTATATGAAGTTCGACGAACGTGTTCACTACATATGGAAGTTGTCTTAGAATATCCGCCGGGCAGACCGAGTCTGAAGAGACAGATACACTTTAGAGTTACAGTCACTACTAAACTTGTAACCGCGGTAAACTTCAAACGTATGTTTCGGCCGAGACGGAAAACTTCTGTGTGCGCTAAACTTGAATGGAAGTTTAGCTAACCAAGTTTCACAGCAAAGAGACGAAAAAAAAGAAGTTTAGATTTAGGTTACGTTCAGTTTACCTTTAATTGATACATATTAGAAACAGAGCTAGAGATTAAACTCAAGCCAATGTGGAATTAAAATTTCTGGCTTTGGAAATGGGGCATAAACTAAATACTAAAGACACGATGTTAGTTGGCAGGCTAATATTTTTTTTCTCATGTGAGCTAAGTGTATGAATTATTGTGTGAGGAAAAATGACACCAAAACGTGTTGCGACTACAGGTAACATGAGACAAGTGCAGGAAAATGCGATGCAGGATGATTTCTCGAATAGAATTGAATCATTCATCATCAGTTTAATTTGACAGTAATCCCTCTATACGCGTCTGAATCTAACAACATCACTCGAAATAGTATTGTTTGTGTTCTAGCGTCTCGATTGCCGTCTATTAGTAGAGTCCATGTAATGCAATAAATATTTTATCACTACTGCAAATTGCATTCAATGATAAACTACGAACGCGTGAGTCATACGTTTGATATGATGAATGCAACACGGAGGACAACTGAAAATATGACAGTCATTACGGTGAATTATTATTGTAATTAGGAACGCTAAAGGGTGCTTAGGTAAAACATGAGACAGAAATAGTCCGGCCTCAGATAGGTCAGGTTTTCTTGTGGACAGGGTCATACAAAAATAATGGGTGTTGTTTTTAGCGGTGGGCAACTTTAATTAGAACTGAAACATATCCATGAAATTGGCTTTATTTTACCGATAATTTTATGCGATGAATGTATGAATATCGTTTCGGTCATGTGACTATTACGGCTGGCGCGAACATGCCAAAATCTGGGAGTCCAGGCTGTATTTCGGTAATAAAAGTGCGTTCAATGAATGTCGGCTTCCAAGTTGTATCTAATTTCGTCAAAGGTTAAAAAATGACGATGGTCAAAACGTTACAGTAAAATAAACTTATAACGTCACTTACTGACTAGAACGAGAACTCAAAATAATACGATATTCCGTAAGTGACAATATCAGTTTAGTTTTAAAACTTGAAAGCTTAAAACAGTGTTACAATCAACGGTGAGCAGTGCAGAGACATAATTTAACTTTTCGTACCTCAATTTCAAGGCATTAACGTCGTAGACAGGTGGTTTTGGTCAAAATGGGAAGATTGCAGTATTGCACATGTTCATGATCCGCTTGAGTGCCAAACGAACATGACCTCCTTTATGGCAAGCAAATATTATATTAATTAATGGCATAATATAAGTCAAATAAAGCCAATTGTAAGGATTTAAAAACCTTTTTCTGCTAGATCCATCATGGATCTGGCCAATGGATCTTCTGAGAATTATCGCTTGTTTTAATTTCAAGTTCCCCGCCTCTAAAAATATCCTCTCTTATCATGTAAAACTTGCGCTGAAAAGATAGATGCAAAAGAAAATTGAAGGAAATTGTCGTATATTGCGGTCCTGCCTGGAATAGGTAAGTTAAGTTTCTTTTGACAGCTTCTAGCTTTGACAGTTAAAGGAACTTGGAGCCCCTTAGATCGTGGAGCCCTGGACACGTGACCAGTGTGCCCCATGGAAAAAATGGCCCTGCTCCTAGCGATAGAGAATTAGCTTTTGCAAAGTAGCGCGAAAATAAAATCCAAGAAGAAAAAAATTATACAACGGTTTAATCCCAGTATTCAAAAGTGCTCTAGAATACCTACACATCCAGGAGAACTTTAGCTTTTATTGAACTACTATTAAGTTCAGCATGGACTGTATTTCACATTCGTAAATACAAATAAATTATTTTATTTTGTTTAATTTATTTCTACACAAGTGTTTTATTTTCGCCTCAGATAACCAATAAACAAAATCCAACGTTTGTCCAAATTTTGTTCTATATCGCCAATATATTTTAATTGTGATTTTAAATAGAATATCATAAATAAACATTTTGCATGATTAAAATTTAAAGATATTGTAATTGTCTGTTTTTCAAATTGCGAAGAGAAAGTGCGGAGAGAAAAAAACCAAATTAAATACTGTTTCCAGTTACCTATATGACAAAAACAACTTTCTTTCTAAACCTTTATTTGTTCGTAAGTTTATTGAAAAACTTCGTTTCATACTGCATTTTTCAATGCAGTTGAATACCGATGGTTGAATACCACACGTGAATACTGCCTAGGCTGTGAAATAGCAAAGTGTACCCACTTGTATCAAAATGTGCTATATCAATTTCATGTTACGAATTTTGCTAAATGGGTAAGTTTTTTTGGGAGAGAACCAGCTCTAAAGATTGAGATTTTTCAAGGGGTTCACCAAGGTCTTAGAATCCGAGAGTAGCTGTTGATTTCATCGTGGATAAATGTGTTTGTATTATATGCCCCAAATATTCAGCTGATTAGTTTCGTGACGTGACCACCGAGTCACAGAGTTTTGGCAGAAGACAGATCAATTATTCAAAAATCCGTGCGTTTATATAAATATTGTGACGCAGGTATTTTAAACGTCTCTAGATAAAAAAGCTGTTGCTATCCGAATAACGTTCAATAGATTTTGGATGCGGATACCTATTTGTTTATTTACGTTCATTGCTGTTGCGTTGTGCACGCGGCGCTTTCGAAGTGACGTCATTACAAAACTCAAGTGGACTGAGTTCATGAAGTCATACGTGAAACTAAATTTGATAATAACGTGAATATATTGGCTTGTGCCCGCGACTTTGGCCGCGAGGATTTCGGTTAATGTCCCACGGGTTGTACTACCGAAATAAAAAATAGCATAATGAGCTATTCCAGAACATAATCTATCTGTACGCCAAATTTAATCCAGATCCGTTCAGCCGTTTTGGCGTGATTGAGTTACAAATATCCATCCATCCAAGCTTTTGCATTTATAATAGTACTTAAGTAAGATTATTTCAGTTTTAGACCATCATTCATGGTTCTTATTCGATTAGGAAACCTCTGCAAACGGCAGTAGAAAGTGCGAAATAATTTAAATTAGGTTATTGGAACACCCGGGGAACTTTAACTCCGTATACCTGATGAACTTCCGAGTGAATGACATAGTTTACCTGCCAACTAAAACTTCTACCACAACGAGTACAGTAGCAACGAAAGAACAGCATTTAAATAAATTTCCATGAAAGTGGATAATCCGCGATTTGAATGCACTGGCTGAAGACACCGGAGTATAACGACTCAATCACCACGTCGTCACAGTATTGACAGGCACAACGAAAACAAAACGCAAACAACAACAGGTAGAGTTGCGCAAAAGCGCTCGCGCAGCGTGGGTGATATAAACAAGCCGGCGGCACCTTTGAGGAGCCAGTCAGCTAGGAACGCCTCCCAAGCGCGGCCGACGGCCTCGAACTCCTTGATGAGGTCGATGGAGTAGACAGACTCTTCGTCGTCGTCGACGGCGAGCGCGGGGTTGTCCGAGAAGTAATGTAAGCGCAGCATGCGCGGGGCCCGGGCGGCGCATCGCCCGCCGCCACTCGGTGCGGCCCGGCGCGCCTCCCACGGCTCACTGCTAATTATACGCGCGCGCGCACGCCGGGAAACGCGACGAACTTGACACCACTAACACCGCGGTCCGCGCCCGCTGCTACAGCTGCGTCGCCGTCGTTTGGCCGCCTGCCCGCGCCCACAGCCGCCTAGCCGCGCCGTGTGTTCGACGAGATGCGACTACTCACCAACTACACTTATTTTACCTCTGACAACAACAGCCCAATAGCAGCTTTATTTTGACCAATGTAAAGTAGGATTTTTACGGACTTTTCATTGGCACTAGCTAGTGGTTACTAGAATAAAAATCACTATAATTTTGACAATGACGCCTCAGAGGTAAAATATGTGTGAAAAGACTGTATATGCATCACACACCATGACACCAGTCATGATCACACACACCATGACACCAGTCATGTCATGTCCCAGAGACAATTCGTCTTCGGTGACGCATTTGTATTCTGTATTATCTTTAGCTTTTTTTTACTCTATTTATGTCACTAATAAGAGAATCTTTTCAAAGAGTAGCCGCATCGATCGAAACATTTAAAACTCTAAGTAAAAACCATTATTAATTTATTGATACTTTCAGGTATACTTAAAAGTAAAATATTTTAGTATATTATAATCTAACTCAGCTGGCATTGAAAGCGACAGTTACGCACGTTACGGGTTACGATAAGAAAAATAAGTATACATGCCTGCATGGTAACTGCAATACCTGTTCATTTTCATGGTTATCTACAATCATTCTAACTGTTCGGTTCGCATTTCAATTATGCGCATGGGTTTTTAAAACGCGTGACGTTATTTAGTTCTCGGTAGTCCCGTGCTCTATGTATAGAAAACTAAAAATGAGCATGCCGGTCATCATACGGAAGACTGACTCGCTCGTTTAACTCTATCTCCATATTATGTATGTTGCTAAATAACTTGAAGAAATATGGGAAGAAGACGTTTAGTCTTTTATGATTTCGTAATTCAATGTTATAATGTAAGAACCGACACTGTGTGTATGTGACATCGACGCGCCAAGAGGCTACCATGAGCCATGACGATGAGTTATAAGTACCTAAACGATTCTAGACCGACCACCGTTGAAATTATTTGTAGGTGGTGTAACTGTGTGAGTAAGGGGCTCGGAATCACTGGCTGAATTCATAGCAATACGGGCTTTGATGTCCTTTTACAATTTGTAGTTGCGGCATTTTCCTTTCCTCTTTATCGTGTGGATAAGTAGTGCCTACCCTGGTGGAAGAAGATCTGTGAAGGTGTCTTAGGCTAAGAACTCACGGAGCGATTTTCGCCCGCAACCGCCGCGGTCGTGGATCTGCGGTTTTATTTCAAAACTCACGAGACCGGTTATTCGCGCGGTTACGCGGCCGCCGCGGTTGCGATCATCGCCCGCAAACGTGGCGGGCGATGATCGCAAGATTGCAAGACGGGCGGTTAACGATCAGTTGAGGTCCAGACCGCCATGGACACACACCAGAAACGAGCTAATTAATTATTATTAATTAAGAGATCTATTTCAATATCCATTTTATTAGAATATTATACTTATTGTTTGTTGACAACGTCACGATGCCACGTGTAATAACAAGTCACTGATGCAAAATGGCCGGATCTCTGTACCTCCCGCCGCGCCGCCCGCCGGCCCCCGCGGTCGCCCGCCAACCGATCGCCAAGCGCGCGGGCGCCATCGCCACCCGCCGAGGCTGCGGGTAACCGCGGCCCGCGCGATTCTACTAGTTGCCCGCCGGGTACAGCGGGAGCCGCATACAACCGCGTACACCGCGGGCGTAAAACGCGTCGTGAAATGTGTTTTAATTTTTTATATAAATATTTGCATTCTACAGAACCTGCGGGCCCGCAACCGCAGCGGACGCGGGCGAAAATCGCTCCGTGAGTTCTTAGCCTTACGGCTTTACAAGCCGTCGAGAATATTTCTCGGGCATGCAGGTTTCCTCACGATGTTTTCCTTCATGTTATGGCACAGAGCACCAGCCTCCCTCGATTTAACGATAGGTAAATCCCACCGTAACTAATTCGACACGGTAAGTAAATTGAACGCAAAATGCGTGTGCATCTAAATCAAGTGTTTTCCTCCTTATTTCACTGCGTTGCGTAACTTGCGTACGTATGTGCGCATTATGATATTAGTGGGTAGTAAATTTTTTCAAGGGAAAGTAGTTGTAATTCAGTTTATAGTATACTAGCAATTCGCCCGCGACTTCGTCAGCAAACTTTGATAGATCGTCTAACTTACTTGATATAATAAGTAATAACTAAAATTGTAATCAATAGAGTAGGAGAAAATCACTTTTAGACCTTGCTAAGTGTATAATTTTTGTGGCAAAATACCTACTGGGAAAAATGTAAAAGTTTAGAGGAGGCTTATGTCGAAAGACAAGCTGTTTGTGAACCGAACGCATACATGAAATTAGATATATGTAAGAAAAAATGATATCCAATCTTTGTAAGTTTAAACAACAATAAAGGCTAACTTTATTTTTATTTATTTTATGTATATAATAATTTTTAAAGTATTCGTAACTGTACTGTACCTACTAGTAGTACTAATTAACATTGAAACGACTCTACGGCATTGGAAAGATTTGATTATGAAATGCGTAGAACTAAATACCTACACAAATATCATTCCTTCGTATACTTGCATCGACTAAACTCGACATTTAACGTTACTATAATACGAAATCAGATACCTTCAGTCCACGTGAGTTTTTTCTGACGTAGATAAATAAGCATATCTCATTTCTTCACTTAACGAATTCCAAACACTACTTAAGCATCGTATCACAATATTGGTCGTGCATCATAATATTGAATTTCTCGACTGAAACGGATTCCAAAAACACTTCACGTGGCTATAAAGGTATAAGTTATATAACCTTGTATTTAACTTGTAAGAAAATATACGTTTTAAAAAAAACATGAATGAAAACGTAAACCGTAAACGTGACCGCTGTTCAAGAACACAATTAAAATGGCGAGCGAGAGTGATTGTTATGTCGGCGATTAAAAACGAATTTATCGCTATCATAAGAATTGTTAAATTTTATATAGAGCTAAAACTGTCAATTACTGTTGTTTGCAAGATAAAGTTTATTAGATGCCGCACCTTTATTGGAGTTAACGAGGTGTGTTAATGTTTATAAAAAACGTTATTCAAAAACAGTAGATAGATCCCAACATATTTTTGTCAGCACAAAAACTTGGTACTAGAAGGTTGTGAATTGATTTAATTAACTGGAAGCCTGGGAAGGAATCACGGAACTCATCATTGCGAATTTTGTTATGGAACCAACAACTCTGACATTGCGAAATTAAATCGGGTTTTCCATACATGTGTTTCCACATTTCGATAAAATGTGTGGAATAACTGATTTTTATTCGATATTTCAAAGTTGACCTCATAGTAAAATATGTTTTAATGAATGCAACACTGCGCGGAGCTTTAATTATTTTAATTAATTAACCTTGTATTGGTAGGCGCAAGACAAATCCGATGCTGAAAGCCAAGATTGAAGCTAATCGAAATTCATTTTAATGGAGGAAAATTAAATGCTCGAATGAAATTGCAAAGAGGACGTAAAATAGTACAAATAATAATAGATAAGTTAGTAATTAATTTACAAAATGAACTCATAGCTGCAAAAATAGGCACGTCTCATCACTCAATTTAGCCACCAATAATACCCATAAAGATGCGGGTTTTGTAAAGGAAATTCTAAATCATTACCGAGAAAGCATAAAATATGTGAAATCTGTCAAATAATAGATATATATTATCTTAGTTTTCAGTCACCTATTCTGTCGACATCATTAATAAACACAGACGACAACATCGTGACGCACCTCGTATCAACCCTATATCACTTGCAATAAATAACCTTTAGAGTTTGGTTATTCGGGAAGAGGCTATAAATAGTTATTTGTTATACAAGAGTGCAAAGTTGTTTTTTAACCGCGTGCTCAATTTTGATGACCAAGCAAGCGAAAGATTCTAAAATTGAGTCACGAGCGAAGCGAGTGATTCAAAACTTAGAATCTTGAGCGTAAGCGAGGGAATCAAAAGAGCACGAGGTGAAAAATCTTTGCACTCGAGTGCAACACGTAACTTTTCATCCCACCTCAGCGAGGAAATGGATAAACGCAAAAAAAATGCGCATTGTTAACAAATTCAGTTAATTCTTTTGGCGTCAAATAAACTTCCTCGTCGCTAGATAATGAGTGGTCATTTTAGATTTTTCACTTGTTTTCGAGTTGGATTCCTTTTTTTTAACCTAAGGTGTTAACAATATGACGCGAAAAGAAAATGGCGCGCGAAAAACATTAAAAAAAAAAAGTACACTTAGAAGGTTCCGAGTCTGAGTTCTTAACAAATAAAAAAAAAATTGTACGATAAATTCGGCACCATAGAGGTAGAAGTAAATAGGTTTAATGATGTTTTGAATTCACATACTTAGTGCACACGATGTTCTAAATTCAAATTTACTTTACCCTCATGACGATAAAAACGGCTTTTGCACTCAGATATCGAAGAGCAAAAATACTCTTTCCGAGATGGGGGGATGAAAATATTATTTTCTAAAACCCTTTGATATACTCATACTCATAGAAGAAAAAGCGGGCAAGTGCGAGTCGGACTCGCCCATGAAGGGTTCCGTAGCAGATTGAATGAAAGGTAAATTGCTGTTTTCGATTTATAACATATTAAAAAAAACTACTTACTAGATCTCGTTCAAACAAATTTTCGGTGGAAGTTTACATGGTACATCAAATGTTTTTTTTTAGTTTTATCATTGTCGTATTTTAGAAGTTACAAGGAGCGAGGGCACACATTTTACCACTTTGGAAGGGTCTCTCGTTCAAACTACTCAGTTTAGAAAAAAATTATAAGTATTAAAAACCTCAATATCAATGTTTGATGAAAAAAAAATATCGAGTTTCAGTTCTAAGTACCCCCAAAATTTATTGTTTTTGTAAAAAAAATCTGTTTGTGTAAAAATATTAATGCGGTTCACAGAATACATCTACTTACCAAGTTTCAACAGCATAGTTCTTATAGTTTCGGAAAAAAGTGGCTGTGACATACGGACGGACAGACATGACGAATCTATAAGGGTTCCGTTTTTGCCATTTGGCTACGGAACCCTAAAAATCATCGGAGTAGAAACGATTCCAATGGGATGAACCGTATCTTAAATGTTTCTGGCGATTGCTGAGATAGAAACCCTTTATCCATAAGAACCTTTCTTAAATCTATCATGCGAACTGACTTTAGACCTAAGCAAGTATTTATTTACATGACCGATTCAGATAACTTTCTTAAAACATTATTCGTTGCTACCTGGTCAATTTTTTTTTTTTTCTCTTTATTTATTTTGGGGCTTTTATCTAACCAGATATTATTATGTCAACCCCATCGTACCTTTTAACATTGTTACATTAAACCTAATAAATAACACTTATACTAATATTCTAAACAGTGAAACAATTATATGTATAAAACACTTAGGGTAAAGATAGGAGTCACTGATGAAGGTCTGTTATTAAATGACATAATTTTTTGGCACCTTCTGAAGTTGGTTGGGATATACTTGGTCTATGAACTACAAGTCACTTATTTATGAATGGGATACAACAATAGGGTGTTTTTCGTAATTTAACTCCATCATTGTTAGCGGTGCTCAGGCTATGTGATATTCCGGACATACGCACATGACGAAGTTTCAACCATGAATAAATTGCAAATCTATTTAGTCCGTCAGTTGGAATATTGGAAAATAATGGACGCGTATTTTATCAAGTATATATAATCTCCGAAGTGGGGCCCATGACGTCAGAACGCACAAAAAATTTACCACGGCTGCGTGACGTATTGAGAATTTTAAAAGCGTCCTATCTTCGTCAATTTTGGTTAACGTAACGAGTCAAATATTTTTTGATAATGTGTTAATTAGATTTTATTACAAGGGTCCACTTTGTCGTCAGATGAATTATTTATATCTTGAACTTATTTCATAACACAAACAGGAAAAAACGCAATGACACAAAGGAAACACTAGTGACACACACATGACTCATCATGCTCCCAATTTGATGTACGAGTATAAGGAAAACTGCATTTATGTATTGGACATTTCATGTGAAAGTTTAATTCTTCATTTTTAAGGTAATAACCAACTTGGAATTTAAAAGTTACTCCACGGAAACGTAGTCAGTGCTAACCCCTATTCGAGTCTTCAAGAACAGAGTCAAATAATATGGAGCGCACTGAGGTCCGTCACAAAATCCTCTAGCATTAGATACTGTTACTAGATTCAAGACATTTGATTTCTTGCTTGAATGACGTTCCCGTAATACGGCAAGTGTTAACCTAGGTCATGACCTTTCGCGTGGTGTACCCGTTGGTACCCTTTCATTCAGCAGTGTAAGTAGTGGAAAGACAGTCTGATTAACAATAAACTTACCTAGGTCGGAAAGGCTGACTTTTTCCAGAAACGGGTCTGCCACCGGCAACTGAAATGAAAAATCAACAATTACTTTCCTTCTTTGTATCTACTATATCTAACCTACTATAGATTACAAGAATCTGAAAAACACTGAACAACGATCGGAGGTGACCTTAGTAATAAAAGAAGTATGGAAAAGTATAAAGAAGTATATATAAATTCAGATAAGGGCTGAAGAATAGTGGTAATGTATAACATTAAATTACCACTTCTTCGGTCATAATAGACGCTGATACTTGGTAGGTGGTAACAATCTTTGCATTCCGTAACTCGTTTCACAAAGAAAAAGTTGTGGAAACGGGTCAGGTACTGTTCGGCACTGACAGTAGTGTAACTATGGGCGTATTTATATTTACAATTTATACTGACATCGTATTTGATACATGCCAGAATTGCCAGATAAAACTATCACCATTCTCAGCCTATAGTGTTCCCACTGCTGGGACAGGGCTCCTCTCTAAGAGAAGGAATAGGCTTCAATCCACCACACGAACCCAGTGTGAGTCTGTTCGTTCACTACGAGTATAATAAAAAGAATGAATACCAAGTATTATGACGCTGATTCTACGATCTTACGTAATAAGTTGAGAATCTGAGCCACATTTCAGAAACAGATTGCCAATTACACTGCAATCAAAACATTGTCAAAAGTGTGTTTATTTTTATTTTCAAGTTCTGCTTTTGCCATTTCACAAGCCGCTTGACAAACCCAGTTCTCCGCATCACAAAGTTTAAGCCGTTTTATTTGCAAGTTTTGCTAGTTATCGGCTCAAGTGGTGCTCTGCTAGGAGCTCAGAACGAAACCTTTTGCAACCATGATTGTGTTGTAAAATAACAAGTGGCCATTACGGGAATCCACGGTGTACACCATAGATTAATATTTCTGTGGTGTACACTTACAATCGCTGTGCACTAAGATCTCTCGTATTCATAGACTGGATGGAGCTAGAAACAAGTGACTCGTGCTACGTTTTCCCACTTTTAGGGTTCCGTAGTCCTGACAAGGAACCCTTATGGTTTCGTCACGTCCGTCTGTCTGTCCGTCCGAGTTTTTGCTAAGAGACCATAGACAGAAAGCTATGATTTTGAACGACGAAACGAACGACACGGTGAAATATTTTTTTTTTAAAAGCTCTCCTACATGTGAAGTGGGAATGCATTTATTTTTCGTCTTCTACCCCATTATATGGGGTATTGTTGAATAGGTTTTTTTTCTAAAATTACTTAAGCGTTGCTCACACCATCTTCTTATTGCTCTATTTACGAAATATTAATCTTTAAAGTGCAAATTTTTACTCCGAAAATGATTTACTAGACTGGGATTACGCGGTCTCTGCACATGATTGGTTCTCGGAAACTTTCAATCTAGCTTCCGATAAAAATAAAGAAAAAATCCTGGGCACAGAATTAAATGTATTTGGCTTCAAATGTCAAGTTTCTTCGAAATATATACGAACTACTTTTTCAATATGTTTGATTTTCTATTATTTTGGTATTACGTTAGAATATGTTTGATTTTCTATTATTTTGGTATTACGTTTGTATGAAAAACGCATACTCCGCCGGCCCATTAAAGTTTTGCGATTGCAAGGACGTGTCTATTATGCGGTGCAGAAACAATAAGCTACGGCCACAAACAATAATGACAAGCTAGTAACAAAGAAATTGTGCCAAGTGCAAGTACTTATTATTGTCTTAACAAACATTAACAAGTGCTCAGGCAATCATTGGAACATTGAAAAGTAGTGTTACATTAGATTAGACACGTCCGAAAAACGGGTGGAATTCTGAAAAGTATGTGTATGGTTGTAAAGTTGAATATGTGAAAGGATATTTCCATAAATCTACACTTATTGAAGAGATCAAGGTTGTAAGTTTGGATGTAGGGAAAATCTTCGAAAGTACTGATCCGATTCCGTAAATTCTTGCAAAAATGGGAAGCTGCATTATCCCTAAATGTCAGTGTCATATTTACGATATTCACGAAAGAAAAATCCTGACAGCTAGGCGAGGGAAAGAATACTGAAACAAAAAAAAACAACATTATAAAATCATATTTTGAGCTCCAGTCGACCCGCCATCATGACGCTTGCATATCAGGAGCTCAAAAATAATCACGGAAGGTATAACGTAAGTGAGAATATAAGTTTATCTTGAAACCATTACAAAATCTGATTGAAAACACAGACAAGTAATTTTCGTCGATATGGTTTGGTACGCGTTTTTGGAGTATGTTTTACAGCGTAAATTCAATCAATATGTTCCGACCCTTAAGCTGTGGGTTGTCTCATTGTTCGAATTTAATTAATACCTTCTAATTTTGACCCTAACCCAGCGCAATTAATTTTAATATTATAGCTATAATATGTTGAATGAAGTATTATGAAATTTATTTATTTTTACTTATTTATTTATTTAAACTTTATGCACTTAATGTACAAAGGCGGACTTAATGCCTTGGGCATTTTCTACCAGTCTACCTTAGGGTGATGCAGAGATAAAACTGTAGGTGCAAGAGTAAAGAAAATTATGAAGAATAAAATATAACAATAAATACATATATACATACATACAATAAATTATAAAAAGTGAGGAAAGACAAAAAACAATTTAAAAAAAAAGTGTTGATGAAGAAAACAAACAAATTAAATGTGGGATAAGTCTGCCAACTTCGTATGTAAGTGCTCCCGAGCTTTCATTTTAAAAGTGAGCCGACTGGTTGCCATCCTGATATTCAAAGGGAGCGCATTCCAAAGAAAAACCGCCTGTACAGGAAAGGAAGATTTGAGAACACCAGAGCGGTGAGTAGGACATCGTAGAAGGCGATTATTGGAAGAACGAAGATCCTTGCTGTGCGCAGAGCATAAATACTGGAAGTGAGAAGTCAGATAAGAAGGAGAAGTGGGTTTGTCTAGAAGAGAAAACAAAGTTGTCAAAGCCCTTAACGCTCTGCGCTGCCTGATGGGTAACCATTTTAAGCGCAACCGATGTGCGGACACATGATCATACTTACGGAGATTAAATACGAATCGAATGCAGTTATTTAGAAGTCGGTCCAGTTTATTGAGGAGATCTGCATTCAGGTCGTAGTAACACACATCACCATTGTCTAGTATAGGAAAGATTAGGGACTGTACCAGCATTACCTTTATGTGGGATGGGAGAATGTTTTTCAAACGATAGAGCGACCGCAACGTCCCGGTGACTCTCTTGCTCACAATCGCGACCTGCTTTCGCCGGTCAAGGCAAGTGTCAACATAAAAACCCAGATCCTTATCGTCAGAGCTGAACGGAATCACTGTGCCGTCAAAGGTAACCGGTAGCACCGTTAAACCATCCAGCCTTCTCAAGCTAGGGGGGCTCCCTACTATGATAGCCTGGCACTTGGTTGGGTTAACGGCTACCCCGAAGCGATACGACCAGTTTTTAACCACAGCTAGATTCCGGTTTAGCTCTTCAATCGCATCGGATAAGTTGTCAACACTTGCCTGACTGTAAAGCTGCAAGTCATCAGCGTAAATATGATACGCACACTGAAGCTCGGTAGTAATAAGATCTATAAAAATAGAGAACAATAGTGGAGATAAGATACCGCCTTGAGGGACACCAGCATCAAGATTACACCAGTTGAAAGAAGTCTTCCGCAAGAACCGACTGCTGACGCCCCCGAAGATAGGAAGAAAACCAATGCACAACCTCGGGTGAGACCATAAGATAGGAGAGGACGGATATTAGGACTTCGTGACTGACGGTATTGAAAGCATTAGAAAAATCTATCAGCACTAAAACAGAAACTTTAGTGTTTTCCATTCCCCGCCTTATATCGTCAGTCACTTTAAGGAGAGCTGAAACGGTACTGTGGCCGGGCCTGAACCCGGATTGGAAAGGACTAATGAGGGAGTTAAGGTGAATAAAGTGAGAGTACTGTTTATGGACACAGGCCTCGAGCACTTTAAATAAAAAGGGAAGGATGGAAATCGGACGATAGTGACTGGGAAGGGTGGGACTAGGAGTTTTAGGCAGTGGTAGTTGGTATTGGTTAGTTTATTAATGTAATAAGGTTTCTTACTTTTAGAGTAACCTAACGTTGCGTAAGTTGGTAGGTACATGGTAAGACCATTAGCTTTTGCTCGCGGTTTTACTCCCGTTACGTACGAAAATTAAGCCCCAAAAACTTTTTAAATATAGCCTATAACACTCGGGGATAATGTACGAGTATATACGCGAAAGTGAAAGAATTTTCCGAATCGGATTAGTAGTTACCAAGATTACCGCAGTCCCAGTACATGCAGGCAAATTTTACCTCTTTATACGAGTAATATTAAGCACATCTAGATTAAAAAAACCGGCCAAGCGCGTGTCGGGCCACGCTCAGTGTAGGGTTCCATAGTTTCCCGTCCGTCACAATAAGTGTTCAATCCAATTCGATTTTAATTATTATTTTTTGTTTGAAAAAAGATACGTTCAGGTAATAAAATATGTTAACAAAGTTTAAAAAAAATGCTTGCATATACGATTCAAAATCAAAATCAAAATCAAAATATTTTATTTCACATAGGCCTGGATGGGCACTTATAAAACGTCGAAAAAGGTGCACGGTTCGCGTTGGTCGATTCCATGGAGAAGAACCGGCAAGAAACTCCATGGTTACTCTTTTCAAATCATTTGGTATTACAATATTATTGTTTCATTACAGCATTAGTACTAAAGTATGGGGGGACAGCGTAGGCCCGACAAAAGGTCGTTGCTTGCTATACAAAAAATGTAAAACAAAAGGAATATTTAACAAAAGTTAAACAGCATCCGGGAATCTAAAAGGCCTTCAATGTTCACTCATTCACAAATAATAGGTAAAAAAGCATCTATACAAAGGTAAGTAAATAAAAAAATAAAAAGAATATTTAATTAAAGAACTAAATTAAACAAGTGACACAAATATTGTCATCAGTGCTGTAACTATTCTGAGCAAAATATGAGAAAAAATGATTTGAAAACTACTGTAATAATCTGAATCAAAAGAAAAAGAATAATGAGATTGAGAATAGTTAGAGACATCCACAAATCTGTGCCGTTTATGAGCTACCAGGGAAGCCGCATGCGCAGAAGGAATCATAGCCAAACTTCTTTGTCATCAACGTAGTCCTTGATTTTGTAATATGCTTTTTTCATAAGGACACGTTTAATATAGTTCTTGAACTTTCCATCGGTCAGTTCTAGAACTGACTTTGGCAACTTGTTATAAAAGCGTATACTGTTTATAATAAAAGACTTGCTAGTTTTTGTTAATCTGAATTTAGGTATTACAATTTCATGTTTACTGCGTGTATTTTTATTGTGGAAGTCGCTTCTAATTTTGAAAAGCCCTCGATTTTTACGGACATATAAAATACATTCAAAGATATAAAGTGAAGGCAGAGTTAGTATATCGATCTCTTTGAATTTTTCTCTGAGTGACTCGCGAGGACCCATTTTATAAATCGCGCGGACTGCCCTTTTTTGTAGTATAAAAATGGAGTCAACGTCTGCTGCTGATCCCCACAGCAGGATGCCGTAAGACATAATACTGTGGAAATAAGCATAGTAAACTAACCTAGCTGTGGCTACATCCGTTAACTGCCTTATTTTCCTAACTGCATATGCAGCTGAGCTTAACCTACCTGAAAGAGTTCTAATGTGCGCGCCCCACTGTAATTTTGAATCTATAGTAATCCCTAAGAATACAGTTTCCGCTATAACATCAAGTTTATTGCCGTCAAGATTTAAATTAAGATCACGTTGTGGTACATTTGGTAAGGAGAATCTTAAACACTTAGTTTTGCTTGCATTCAATAAAAGATTATTAGCAGCGAACCATTTTGAGAGAACGGTTAGACTTTCGTTAACATGTTGGACAAGCGTATCCTTTCTATTTATTTTAAAAATTAGCGAGGTGTCATCAGCAAATAAAATTATATCTGATAATTTGGCCATCATGTAAGGGAGATCATTAATGTACACAAGAAATAGGAAAGGACCGAGAATTGAACCTTGGGGCACGCCTATCTTGACTAGAGACCCGGAGGACGTCGCCCCATTTACATTTACTTTTTGCTGCCTGTTTGATAGATAAGAAAGAACCAGATCAGCAGCTTGACCACGAATTCCGTAGTGGTGTAATTTACACATCAGTGTGTTGTGGTCCACGCAGTCAAACGCTTTAGAGAGATCACAGAAAATGCCAATGGCATCTTGGGACTTCTCCCAGGATTCCAAAATGTGAGTGATAAGTTTAACTCCCGCGTCCGTTGTCGATCTGCCCTTCGTGAATCCAAACTGCTGACTGTGCAAAATCCCATTTGAGTTAAAGTGAGATAACATCTGGTCCAGCATGATTTTTTCATATATTTTACTCAACGCTGGAAGCACAGATATAGGTCTATAATTAGAGGGATCACTCTTACAACCAGATTTGAAAATTGCTGATTATACTATAAACTTAGTCCAGGAATTTATTTTTACAATTTTTTGTCTTTTTTGTACAAAAACTGTTGTTTCCATCCAAGTTCAAAATTATTTTCCTAGAAAGTCCTTATAAAGTTCTACTTTTCAGATTTTTTCATATTTTCTAAACTTATGGTTCAAAAGTTAGAGGGGGGACACATTGTTTTTTACTTTTGGAGCGATTATTTCCGAAATTATTGACATTTTATAAAAACGATTTTAGTAATCCCCTATTCATTTTTAAATACCTTTTCATCCCATCTATTCGAAAAAGACGACTTGGTTCGCCTTTAAGTGCACCCAAAGGTGGTGTTTTCTATAAGAAACTTTTAGCGGGCAGTAATGAGTTTTTAATCCTCTTTATAAGTGCGCCGCAATTATCTTTGCCGCGCACTTTTTGAATTTGGAACATCTTGTGTTCAGCGCCCAAGAAATCGAACGCAAATATTGTTTGAATAAAGACTGGCTGGTGCGACGGCCCATAGTAGCGCCGGCGCCGCGCGCCGGCTGAATACAAAAAAAAAAAGAAATAAAATTAAAAACGCGCGAACTATAGCCCGCGTTTTCGTCAATTTTCACGGATTGATAGAAATTCATGATTTTGTTTTGAAAAATGAGTTCTTCAAGTGACAGTGAAAGTATAGAATTAACTCCTGATAGTATTAGAACTGACGCAAGAAATGTGATGGATAATCTACTACCTGCAAAATCCCGGGAGAAATATATGAAAGCTTATGGTAATTTTATTGAATGGAGAAATTCAAGAGGCGCCAAGAATTTTTCAGAATCTGTGTTTTTGGCCTACTTCCAGTACTTAGCCAAAACTAAACAACCTTCCACACTTTGGAGTACCTACTCAATGCTAAAATCAACAGTCAGTTCTAATAACGACGTAAAACTGGACACATATTCGAAATTAATAGCGTATCTGAAGAGGATGTCTGATGGATTTAAACCTAAAAAATCCAAAGTGTTCTCAGTCAAAAACGTGGAGACTTTCCTTAATGAGGCACCCGACAACATCTTTCTTGCCGTAAAAGTAAGTAACTATGTATGTATATATCGTCGCCTTGGAGGCCAATGGAGCTAAGCCACAATTTTTGCGAAATGGAGTTAAGTGCATTAACGTACTCACAAAGAGCCATACTTTATATTAGTCAATACATCTAATAGATATCATAACTGTAAGCAGGTTATTTTTGAATTTGTCAATAAATTTAAGTGTATTTTTAATAAGAGTCAAAAAGTATAAGCAGCTTAGATTCATTGTGATTACAAGTCATAGAAAATCATTATTGAGTGGTCAATAGTTGTAAGAGCTCATAGAACTCTTGACCTCCAAAATTATGACATCGTAATACTGTATTCTAGACTCTTGTGATTTGTCTTTTTTTATCCAATCCCGATATTATTTGTGAACATTTAATTGGCAGAGAAAAAACGTGTTTATTCCTGTTGACCAATCCGCATTCTGAATTCAATTTTAATATAAGTAAGTGTGTACAACGTGTACCTGTTAAACGAACCTACAAAGGAGAACAGAGTAGACGTAAAAACACGTTGGTATATAGCCTGTTTAGAGGTGGCCAAAGTTTCCAAGTGTGCAAGTCATTTTTTTCGACCACTTTTAATGTATATTTTTTTTTTTTTGGGACAAGCCCGCCACATACGCCCAAACCACTGTAACCCCTGAAAGCCAGAATCAACAGTGGCGACCACCAGAAAAGCGCCGAGACAATGAAGCTCGACGAAGTCCCAGAGAATGAATTTAACTGTCTTGGATCCCGCAACGAAATTAATCAGAAAGTATAGCGGAGGAGTAGGAAAGAACTGTAATTTCCACTTCCCTCCATATCAGCAGGAGACAGAACGAAACAAGGCCAATAGGCACAAAGGGACGTTTACAACTGGGATAGGCCTAGTTGCCTAGCACCACGGATAAATATTAACGTTAATGGGTCCTAAGTAGAGAGCTGTTATATTTGATTCCAATAATAGGTATGCCAAAAACGCTTGAACGCACGGAAATTTGCTCTAGTTTCTCCTCTAGGTACTCCGGATGTAACCTGTACGCTATCTAACATAATATTGCGTTCATTTTGCCTAAGACTACACTCCCACAAAATGTGATGAGCAGATTGTTCATATTCGCAGTCAGATGTTTAACATTGACAAAAAGGCGAGTCAACAAGCTTGAAGGAAAATAATTTAAGTTGCCATGGCCCGTAAGAAATTGGGCAACACAGTGATCAACCTCCACCCATGTCCTGTACAGCCGCTCACGAACGGATGGAAAGAACTGGTGGAGGTGTCTGCCCTTGATGGAATTGTCCCACCTACATTGCCATTCAGATAAAAGTTCCTCCCAGACGTCGGTCTATGGTTTGAATAATCTAGAAATCTTAGCACGATCACGTATGGTTCAAAAGTCTGCGTCCGTGGTCTCACGCGCGTTATAGTACATTGCAGCCCGCCGCTGCACCTCAAGATCGACTGGAAGTACACCCGCAAGCACCGGAAGAGCTTCGGTACTAACCGTCCTATACGCTTTTAATATATCTGCGAAGAAAGTTGAGACAGCTTTAAGTAAATTGACACCATCTGGAGTTACTGAACCAGATAAGAGAGGTAAGAAAGTCCCACCTAACAAAAAATCAGAAGTAGTCAAGGATGTAATTAGAGACCACATTAAGTCTTAACCTACTGTTTCTTCACATTACTGTTGCAGTACGACGAAAAGAAAATACTTGCCTTCAGGTTTAAGTGAAAACCGTTTGTACTTAGACTATGTAGAGTATTGTAAAGAACGTCAAGTTGTACATGAGAAGGCCAGTTTTTACAAGTCTATTTTTACAAGCGAATTTAATTACGGTTTTCATCGCCCTAAGAAAGATCAATGTGACCATTGCATTCAATTTAAAAATAGGCCAGAGCATGAACAGCAGCTTAAAAACGAAGCGAGAGAGCATACAGTTTGTGACGAAAATCGTACTAAAGTACATCTAGGCTTTGCCGCTTTTGCTATGGACCTGGAAAAAATACTATTAGCTCCAAGTTTACAGGCTGGTCAGGTTTATTATAAAAGAAAGTTGAAGATTTACAATTTTACAGTGTATAATTTAGGAAATTCTGAAGCTACAAATTATATGTGGCATGAAGGAGTGGCCAGATTGCCACTTGCATTTGGATGCATTTGTCGTCATTGCCTGCAGAGGTAAAAGAAATAACTTTCTTTTCTGACACTGCTTCTGGCCAGAACCGGAACACTATTATTGCCGCAATGTTTTACATGCAGTAACGGTTTTGCCAATCGAAACCATCAATCAAAAGTTCATGGAGTCAGGACATTCAGAGATGGAATGTGGTAGTGTTCATTCTGCAATAGAAAACAGAGGGGGTTATGTAGATATCTACACACCAGAGGGCTGGTACACTGTCGCACGTACGGCTAAAACTACCAAGCCCTATTACAAGATTAAAGAGTTGACTTTTTCAGATTTTATTGACTTCAAGTCGTATAGTAACAAAATTATCACAAATAAAAATAAAACAGAGACTGGTGATAATATGAACTGGCTGGTATTAAAATGGATGCAATATCGAAAAGGTAGTCCTAAAACAATATTTTTCAAAAATCTATTATCTGAAGAGAATTTTAAATCCTTACCTATACAGCGCAGAGCTCTACGCAAAGCTGCTATGACACCATGTTGCGATTTACAGAAGCTCTACAACAAAAAACTTAAAATTCCTGCCAATAAACTTAAAGCTCTGAAGGATCTCTGTGCTAAAGGTACCATACCTTCACCGTATCACGATTTTTATAACAATCTGGAAGAAGGACCAATTACTGACAACTCAGAAAGTGAATAATTTCTTTTAACTTCCAAATTTTTATATATCTCTTTTTAACTGTTCATTTGATTTGTTATTAAAAAGTTTCTTTATTAAAAAATTATGAAAAAGTAATTATTTTGTATTTATTTTCAAATATTCTACTACGCTTACACCTTTTCATCCAGTCACTTCATTATGCCATCAGATTATAAAGTCAACGAGACAAGACGGTTAAGTGACTTACACCCCGTACTACGAGTATTACATTTTACATAAAATAGTAGCCAATAGGCCTATGCCACTTAACTTAAAAACCATGATAGTTTGGTAATTTTTAACTATTGCATTCAATAGTTACATGTTTTAATAGTTTAGGGAAAAAAAAATTAACCCTCTACTACGATTTGACACTGATTTATGTTGAAATAACTGTTTTTACCCGCATCTTTTATTTTTCAAACGTCCATAACTCAGAACTGTAGTTCTGTGGAATAGCTCCATTACCCTCCAAGGCGACGATATGGTGGATTAGTAAAGTATAACCAGTGTTTTAAAATGCGCATTTTATTGTAACCTGTACTTCGATAGATAGGTACTTGTCTTATTCACATTCGGTTTTGTTACAGGTGGCTTTAATTTTCGGAGTACATGGAGCTTGTCGTGGCAATGAACTTTTAAAAATAACTGTTGATGATGTCGAAAATCACTCGGATAATTTACTGTTAGTAAAGCTGACAGACACAAAAACAAAAATTGACCGATCCTTCGTAATCCGAGGAGAATACAAAACTATTGTACAGAAATACCTGGACCTGCGTCCTGCTGATATAAAGACCAATCGGTTTTTCATCCGTTATCAAAATGGCAAGTGCTTCAAACAAGTTATGGGAAAAAATAAAATTTCTTACATGCCACAAGAAATCGCTACTTATTTGAAGTTACCAGATATCAAGCTATATACAGGACATTGTTTTCGTCGCACTTCTGCTACCCTGTTGGCAGATTCTGGAGCGGACTTAACTGTTCTCAAGCGACATGGAGGATGGAAGTCGAGTGCTGTAGCAGAGGGATATATAGAAGATTCCATTGAGAACAAGGCGAAAACATGTGAACGCATCGTGGAAAACATTAAATTGCAACCTTCAGTTAATCCATCCATGCCACTGTCGCCGCGCCCATCTACATCCAAACAAAGAGATTCACCGTCACATTTTCCTCAAAATGAGCCACATTCTGACATTATTTCAAACACGCAGAATAAAATTAAATCTACAACAATCTCTATTCCTAATAAAACTGTAACAATTAATTTTCAAAATTGTGAAAATGTCTCAAATGTAAATATAAGTTTTTAGTTGTTTTATTATTAGATACTACTTAATTTCAATTTAGTTGTTACTCTGTTTCATTAAATATCAATATTACAATAAAATATGAGGCGCCTTTTATTTTCTCATAGTGGGTGATGAAAAGTAGAGTGTATCACTCGGGCGCAAAATATATTTTTGGCTCGGGCGACGTACTTTGAATCCCTCGCTACGTTCAGGATTCTACTAAAGAATCCCTCGCTACGCTCGGGATTCTACTCTAGAATCCCTCACTTCGCTCTGGATTCAAAAAAGCGCCCTCGCCGTAAAAATATTATTTTGCTCCCTTATGATACAATCTACTATTCCAGCAATATATCACACGTTAGGGTTGAAATTAAAAAAAACACTTCCCACTTTACATACCCTAATAAAACATTTTTTAAAATTTTTATTTTACCACTTTGTCGGCGTGATTGATACACATATTGGTACCAAATTTCAGTGTTCTAGTGCTAACGGTCACAGAGATTAAGCGAGGACGTACAGACGGACAGACAGACAGACATGGCGAAACCATAAGGGCTTCCTAGTTGACTACGGAACCCTAAAAACAAACTAACGAAAATTCAGCAACTTTTTACTGTTTCACATGTTGTTTTTGTTATTCGAGGAGAAGACGTTCTTTAAAACAGAACACAGTCTGACACTCACCCCTCGTGAATCCCGGAACAGTATGGCAGCATGATGAGGGTCCAAGAAGGCATCCGAGGCCCGGTGTCGGATGGTCGGCACATGTCCTAGTGACGACCGACGTTTTTCCGCATCCTGCGATGTGGCTCTGCGCAGGTGAGCTCCTGTGAACAAACGAACCTGATTACATGTCGTCATTGTCATTACACAGATGTGAAAACATTGGTTCCCTAGAATTAGATACGGTCCCCAATATTCATCGTATAACCGAGGTCCTCAAACATTAGAACCACCGCAAGTTTAGTGCTATAATTTATTATTAACTAGCCGATGTCTGCGGCTTCGCTCCCGTAAAATTATATATGTCACCGTATAATTGTCAAATACGTTATATTGTAATATCTCTAGCGATATTGTAAAGTCTCGAATTATTGTCAAATGAACATACTCGTACTGCTTACAACAAAACGCATTATTTTTCGGGAAATGCATATGGTAGTCAACTTACGCGGTGTGGAGGGAAGGAGGGGTCCCCCTTGCCCAATGGCACAACTCTCATGAAAAGATAATGCACCATTCCTGAGAAATACCGATTAATATAACATAACCTTATAACACTTTATATTCCCCCTAAAAAGCGTAGTCGACGGGCCCCTATTTCCGAGTGCAGGGTTTAAAGGAACATAATTAACTAACCTAGTGCCCCAAGTCCCGATTATGGGGGCAGAGATACTTCCGTATGTTCAGTTGACAATAATTGGAGACATTACAATATCGCGAGAAAAAACACGTTATATTGTAATATAACGTGTTTGACAATTTTACGGTGACATATTACAAAACCTTCCTCTTGAATCACTGTATGTGTAAAAAATCCGCATCAAAATCCGTTGCGTAGTTTTAAAGATCTAAGCATACATAGGGATATTCAGACGCGGCAGGAGACTTTGTTTTATAATATGTAGTGATGGACCTATGTATTCACTACTTATTGTCCCTCTGTAAATCAATAAATTGCCCCGCAATTCCTTAGATCTACATTGTCAGCAAGAAAAACAATTAATCATTTGTTGTTAGCCGAGATAAGTCACGTAAATATCATTTTAATACCCGTTTCCCTGTTTACCATGTTACATAGAGTGGGGCATCACGTATTTTTCTCTTCTGCCTTCTCAACCGTCACGGTCCGATTTCGTTGTTGTTTGGGGTCTGGTGGGGTAGTAACAAAATATAATTTATGGGTTATATAATGTCAAATGTCATGCCAATTTTCGAGTTATTCCTCAGAGCGCACCTATTTCTAAGCGCAACCATCGAAGCGCAACCATCGAAGCGCAACTAAATCATTCCTCGGAGCGCAACCAACCCCTGGTTCTTGTACAGTGTATTGTTGGCCGAGCGTCATGCGTCATTGTCTCGGCGCTTTTCTGGTAGCCGCCACTGTTGATTCTAGCTTTCAAGAGTTGCAGTGGTTTGATTTGGGAATAGAGTAGTGAGCTTATTCCAAACAAAAAAAATGCATTCCTTTTTGGCGCAGCCGTGAGGCACACAGCACATTTCTACTATGTTTTACTTATTGTTTTGTATCTTTTTTATATTCGTGTGTGTGCTTTAGTAACTGACGTAAAATAAATATTTTTCTTTCTTTCTTTCATTCAGTAAAAAGCCGTTATTGTGAAAATTACAGATTTAGAGAGGGTACCACCCCCCTCCGTCAAGTTTCACTACCTAGTTATTTAATTTGAACTTGTGTTATTTTCTGGCAAGGAACTGGTGCACGGTCTTATTTGAACAATTTCAAACTCCAGTTATAGTAAAATGGAATAGAAATTAAAGCCTCTGTATTGTTTTTTGAATGTTTACAAAAATAAGCAGGCATCGCTTAAATTATAGCAAAAGGTCTTTAACATCTCTCACTGGCAATACACCGTAGAAGTTTAGGTAGGTACGATCCTACAGTTTAATACGCTTAATTAGGTCAATTTGATTACAGCAAAAAAAAAAATATGTTAAGCTTTGAGTGCTAATAGGATTAGCAGTCAGATGTGGACAATACTGGAGTTTTTCAGTTCTTAATACTGTAATATAATCCCATCGGCCAAGGCTTAAAGTGTGGTTAGTAAGCAAATTAAATATTATCCTATTTTTCGACGCGACGCTCAAGGAAGGGTTATTCGAAGTGATAATATTATCATTAATGACTATAAAATTCTTGTCATTAACAAAAATCAAAAAGATATTAAACTAGGAAAACGGTCGCAAAAGTTGTTTTTAATTAATAAACAAAGTGAATGTTTAAACCATTTGTGTTAAAACTAAATGATAAACTAATTAGTAACTATAAACATCTTGCTTAACATCATATTTTTTAAATTAAATTATAAGAGAGATCTAGATAAAGAATAAGAAATCAAGTTCATGGATCCAATAGGTAATTATCATGATAACTATCAAAGAAAATAATTATCCTGATATAACGAACCCTGCGTTATACCTCTTAGAAATAGGCTGCCTAGTAGTATTATCTATTCTGTGACACTGCCTAGTGTTAAGTCAGGTCCTTCAGCTGCAGTTTTCCATTCATAGAGGGCTGGTCCAGGCAGGTCATCAACTGCAAAGATTTTGTTACCGGAGATTCCTAGGATTCGGAAGCAGGCCTGCATCTCACTTATAACTTTACTAGCCTCCGCCAGCAGCTTCGCCCGAGTCAGGTTTTATAATTGTCCCATGGGATCTTTCTACCGGGATAAAAAGTCTCTTATGTGTTAATCCATTATGTGTGAGTGTGTGTGTGTGTGTGGTATCGTAGCTCTCGAACGGACGTACCGATATTGATTTAGTTTTTTTTTTTGTTTAAAAAGTAAATACGTCGGGAATGTTCATAGCTGTTTGATAAAAAATCTAATAATATTATTATCCTACACACACACGCGACGATTTATACTAAATCGCAGTACCTACTTACCCCTAAAACACGTTAAGGAACTTGAAATTATGACTCTATGTGTGGGTTTTTTCAACTTGTATATATTTAACGGTGGACGAATTCTTTTTTTTTTTCAGTTTAAAAAGCAATAATGAATTATTGCTTTTTACTTACAAAAGAAAACCACCATTAAAATGTACCTAATTAAGTACAATACGTTCTACGCTTGCTCATGTGTCCTATCAAAAAGATAGACAGGGACCTATCACCCCTCTACTTACCTAGTGGGTTTACTAAATACTTAAATAAATAAATAATAAATATCGCTGGACATTAACACACAGCGCCACCTAGTGCCACACTAAGCAAAGCTTGTGTCGTGGACACCAGATAGTTGATATACTACATATATACTTTTTTTGTTCGTAAATACATACTTATTATACATATAAACTTCCATGACTCGGAAACAAATGTCCATGCTCATCACACAAACATTTGCTCCTACTGGGAGGAACCCAGGACCCTAAGAACGTAAGGCAACCTCACTACCACTACGCCATTCGGGTCGCCAATTTTGTTTGCGATAAATCAAACAAAGATATTTTCGTTAACCTTATAAACATTTCGTTGCGACGGAGCTGTTTTTCAGATGATTAATGAATGTATAGAGTTAATGTTTCCTAGCAATATTCAATCATAAGTATTATTATTTGTTTAACTTTACAAATAATAATACGGTTGTGTGAGTGGCTGGGCGACTGACTGCCAGTGGCTGCTGCGATGCGTGCCGCGGTTTCGATCCCCGCACTGAACAAATATTTGTGGAGCCTGTAGTTATTCCTGGTATTGATATTTGTTTCTGTGAGTTTAAATATTTGCACCCACGGTAAAAGAGAAATACGTAGTGTGGAAAAAGGTAAAAAAAGAATTTAAAGCCTTTCGTAATACTCGTATGATTGAATTACTTCATCGATGTAAAACTGTAATTCCCAGTCAGCAAAGTTATTTCCATTTAAATTAAATGTACCTAGATCATCTACCTACATGTATAAAAAATCCCTCCGGCAAGCCGCAGGAGGAAAATTTCGGAGAAGGTGCTGGGGCGTCTGACTATTGAAAATTTTATAAAGAGTTGTAGTTATGTGTACAATCTACAAAAAAAAAATCCTCTTGTAAGAGTTTAGCATGGCTACGCCCACAATTTTTTTGTTACTTATAATTTTTTATTTCGAAAACTATAAGTTTTATCGCTAAACTTCAAAGATTGTAGGGTAAACAATTTGCTTTTAAAAAAAAATATTTGCGACGCTCATAATGTTTACGCTCTTCTGTTTCGGAGATATGATTTTGTTCGCAACAAATTTGGAAATTTTAAGCTGAAAGTCGTAGTCAAATTAAATCTCCGTAGTAAAATGAGGAAATTAGTAGGAGCTCGTTCGTCGGTATGCAACTATGCACATCCTGGAAAAAGGTTTTGATTGTCAGTACGGACTGTTACCGTTGTTTACAGGATACAGAAAGTAATCAGACATATCTAAATTGGACGGTGGTATGTCGATTGCCCAGAGACCGTGCCTCAGTACCCAGCTTATGGCCCAGGAGTAAAAATTATCTTATGTACTTATAGTCATTTTACATTATTATATACAGGGTGGAAACGGTAAACACCCTTACTGCCCGTAAGGGCAGCTACCTTAACTGTGCAGTTACACGATAATTATCTTAGAAAACCATCCGTATTCTTTTGTGACTTTTTGATCCCCATTCACAGATTTTAAAAAATGAGCAGTTAGCAATAAAGAACCCGGGCGAATCAATTGTTGATGAAATTATTGAGCGTCTACGTATGTCACCGTGATAGATGCCTACGAAATAATTTACTAAGATTTATCAAATCAAACTTAAGGTCTAACGAAGTCTCAAAAAAAATTCCTCATTATTATGAGCTCAATTGACTAGAATATTGATGAATGAGAAAAATAATCATGACTTACTTTTTTTCTTCCTGGATTGACTTCATGGCTTTTGGCTAAGATATACTTTTTAGGTGAACGCACACTTATCCGCGTCGAAACAATCGACCGCGCCGAAAGAATCGAATTTTAGAATAACTTGTATGAAATATTATAAAACCTAGCACACTTATCCGCGTCGAATCGTACGAATAAATGACGTCATACGTATGAGAATAAAATATTTCATGCTTTTTTTATTTTAGTATTGATAAGTGTGTGTCCACCTTTAATGTCATCTACAACAAAAAAAAAACATGACATTTTATTTGTCAACCTGCTTAATGACATGCGCTGTACCGTCATACGGTGAAAGGCCGTAACTTATATTTTTGCCAAATCTCAGTTAAACATTGATTCGAATTCAGTAAGAAATTCTGTATAAGTCGCCCGTAGCCACCAGATACACTTAGAAGGGCGTTTGGCCTCAAAAACGATGTTTTCTACGAATAGTTTGCATACTTGTTGAAATCCGCATCTTCATTTGAGGCCTTATCGGCCGTGAAAAGCCTTAAATAGAGTTATGGCCTTCCATCACATACATCATTGTATTGTGTCACGAATTGTCTTTTCATAATAGGTACATAGAATAATAATAAAGTGTGTATTGTATTGTACGTAGTATAATGGGCTGGTATCTCTTTAGAGGAAAAAACCACGCTTGTTTTCGCGCCTGAAGGGGCCGAAGATGTCACACGGCGCGTATCATTTGAAAGTTCCTGAATGAAGTGAATATACATACGGGCGATGGACTGGTCGAGTCCAGATATGGACTGATATCGAACGCTTATGGGACGAGCTCAAGAGAAGGGTCCTGGGCAAAAATTCAGTCCCTTCAACCATAAAACGATTCAGCTGCAAAACAACCTAAGCAGCAGAAAGGGGGAAAGTAGAACCGTCGCTGTGATACCCTTCCGAGGAATCCGGTACAGCGCTGTCCAGCCAAGCAGAAGTGTGATGAGGGCGGCTTCACCTTAGTTCAGAAGAAGAAGAAAAAGCCTACTTGTCGCAATCAATGCGGTACTGGACTGTCAGTATAAAATATGCTGCTGCGTCCAGCAATACCAACTACGACGTTGCTTTATGTGTCCCGACTGCATCACTCCACGAAAGTTGAGTAGGTCGTAGAGTACATGAAGATGAAGACCAGCTGGACCTTGAGGGTCGAGAAGTTGGAGTCGCGTCACAACACCAACTTCAAGTCGTTTGCGAGTTCCGACACAATTTCTCGACAAGTTTCTCAAGGAAGAGTTTTGGCCGAAGGTTGTTGTCTACCGACGTTTTCGCGGCAGGCTACGTGACACGACGCCGTCACTTCATGTGTTCATAGTTTATAAGTTATATTTTGTATGTATTAGTATATTTCTAAGTTGTAATGTAATGTTGTGTATCTTATCTATGGGCCTTAAGATGCCTGAAAATTAAATGATTGATTGATAAAAGCATTGAAGGCCGCGTTAACAGACGGGTGGGACAGAATTCCTCAAGGCACCGTCAAAAACCTGATCAGATTAATGAATAAGAAGAATCGAATGCAGGCTGTGATTTAGAGCTAGGGTAGGCAATAATAAGAATTGACAGAATAAATTATTTTATGGTTTTAACAGAGTTGTTTTATTTTTTAAATGACTAAGCACAACACATATCCCATTTTCTCTCTACTTTCACAGAATTGATTTTAAAAGTAAGTTAAGTATTTACCATGAAAAATAATAATAATAATAATACCAGCCTATTACTGTCCCACTGCAGGGCAAAGGCCTTTTCTCAACAGAGAAGGCACGAACATTGATCTCCACGCTTGCTCAAGACGGGTTGACGACTTATTTATCAAAATATATCTAACTAACTGCCCTATAGATAGTTGACTAAGGTAATTAAATAAATATTCTTCTGATCATTTATTTAAGTAGGTAAGTACCTAATTATGTCTCGTGTGACCATGTGAGCCATGTGGCAGACCTACGGACGTCTGTTGGACCTAATATTCTAAATACGGAGTCCTTAAACTATTATCCCACTATCATTATATTCTTCTAAACTTCGCGTGGCGCAGCTAGTTGTAAATAAATGCATTTATATTAATGTATTTAAAGTGAGTTAAGGTATTTTTAGATTTATTTTTCGAATAGTCTGTTGTTAACAAGATATAACCTCTAAAACTTCAAACTGGAATATCTTTAAATCCTGACTTCCTAGAAAAATATGACTGAAGACAAAACTCTTCAGGAATTCAAACTCTATTCTTTTATATAATTTTCATGGGCAGACGCTAAAATAAAATATCAACAAAAATTTGTTCGAGCTTTGACCGGTGTTCTTTGCCATTTTACACAAACCATTTTTTTTTCATGCCAATCGATCCTGTTACTATTACTACAAAAAGTTCTTCCAGATCAACCCAAGTTGACAATTACTGTAAGGTTTATTAAACCACACTTGTCATACAACTTTACAATTATGTCACGTATTTTACTTTGTCGGATTGTAACCTTTTATTAAACAGGGCCCTGGATGCACACCGCGAGGACTGGTTCGAGGTAGTACAGTATAAACGGTCTTGTGGACAGAATTGAAGGAGTCATTTGCTCAGCAGAGGGACAGTATGGGCTTGACAAAGTCATCATCATCATCATCATCATCAGCCTCTAATGTTCCCACTGCTGGGACACGGCAACTCCAACTCAACTCCTCTCAATGAGAGGGAATGGGCTATAATCTACCACGCGGGCCCAGTGCGGATTGGTAATGTCGTGTTCGAATATTTGGTTCTAGGACATGCCGGTTTCCTCACGATGTTTTTCTTCACCGTTTCTAGAGCAGCGGTGATGAAATAAATTACACAAAGTAATGCGCCTGCCTGGGTTCGAACCTACGACTTGCTGTTCGTAAGTCGGGGCCGCCACCACTGGGCCACCGCTGCTCTACTGGGCCACCGCTGCTTGACAAAAGTACTTAAGTAAAACCTGGGATACACAACCTACGCGTTGAAATGGGATGGACTTGGACATACATCAAGTTACAAAACAGATGGGATAACTGTCAATTATTCGTTAAAATTATAAAAATCGACCATTTAAGAAAGAGCTAAAGTTATAATGACTAGTTATTTAAATTGCATAAAGGTGCAGTAACTCTCGTTGATGTCTGAACTCACTTTCACTTTTACTTTACTACTATTGTATTGCTGTCCTTTTCTTTTAAAAGTAATAGTCTTAGTCACACTGTGACATTTAATGATTGGACATGAATACTTCGTTCAGTATTTTATTACTTACTTTTTACTTTTTTTTTGTTCATTTAATGTGTGTATTTGACATACCTATCGTATTATTATTGACATCGTTTTGCAAATTATTATTTATTTTATTTAATAATTGTGAATGTGAGGACCACGTGGGTTACATTTTGTTTTTTATTTCCACGACTCTAGTAGTTTGAGTACTTACTAAAAGCGACCTACCCAAATGTCCTTTCTTTGGTATTGTTCGTCGTTTCGTTGAGCTGCTTGAGTTATAAGTCGAGCAACACGATAACTGACAAATGCTTGCACTGACTGGACAGGTCCACTCAAATTCTTTCTTCAAAAGACCATCTCAGACACTAATCTGCATAGTCCTCATGAGTTTGTTTCAGCTGTTTCTTCTCAGAGTAGTCAGGTACAAAACACCGGCCCCATATAGTTTTTTTTTAAAATGACGTGTAAAAGTGTTTGAGAAAACCTACTTGCTGAATAAATATCATTTGTCATTATGATTTACACAATACGTTTTTGTTGCTTAACGCGTACCTAAAATCGATATACATATATGTTATTATTTCCCATAGGTCGCAATTTCACGAAGCGTATAGTTGGGCCCGCCGTGAAAAGATTTTAGCAAAAACAAGGACAGTCAGGGCGAACTTCATCAATGTGATTAGCACCACGGAACTAAAAACGAGTTTCTAGATCAGCACATTTAAACCGTCCAAGAAGCTTCAATGTCATCAATAACAATCAATATATGAAACATAAGCTTACGCACAGGTTACCGCTAAAGTCTAGGATCACAAAACTTTCCACAACTTACAAAAGTGATGGACAATGAAAGCATAAATATGTCATGAGAAAACTCTTCCCCTACCTAGAGGTTCAGTAGATGATTAAAGACTCTAGATTTTTGTTATCCAGCACCAGGTATTGAAAACGGTTCCAAAATACCGGTCTTATACCGGTATTCCGGTACCAACAGGTACCAATACCGGAACAGGACTAAAACCAGTAAAATAAAGGTATTTTACCTGTTCTTAGGCAAAGCGAGTCCAAACTTGATTTTGAGGTGCGGAACGAAGGCGAACTAAAAGAAAAAGTATGGTATACTATCCGTAAGAAACTTTTCAATCGGGTGACAAGGAACCGGTATAATATCATCCGACTTAAAAATTCTAGGAGCCCGTACTTAGAAATCGGTACACCGGAACCCAAACCGGAACTGTACCGAAAAGGGGAAACTATAAGAACCTTAATGAAAAACCAGAACTGAAATTGGTACCGGTTTTCAATCTCTGCCCAGCGCACTGCTTGTTTTATTTAAGTAAGTAAGTACTTAAAACTTTAATCGGTAGATTTTTGACTTTCATGAAAGTTTTCTAACAGGTTATCCTTCGTCCTTTAATCCTGTTCATCATCGTACGGTTTTATGATAATAATATTACTATCGGCAAACTTATTATGTAAAGGCTAGGTAGAAACGGGTACTTAACAAGATTTCGGATCTCAAGCTGAATATACAGGTACGTACGGTCGAGCAAGCTATTTGGTTTACAGTTTAACTCACAAATTGTTTTGTCAAAATGTAAACGAAATAGCTTGTTCGACCGTACACTGCAGGTATATTTTTGGTTATGTGAACACAATGTGTACTTTAATTTTAATAATACTTACACGTTTAAGTACATAATTATTATACAGGGTGTAAACCACCTCATCACAAAGCCGTTAAGTAACTTTATGCAAAAATGTTTGTTGGGAAACCACTTTATTTTTTGAGGTTATAAATCATGTTTTGTGGTAGAACTCAATGTAACGCACTTAAAATATTGTGCTGATGGATGGATTGAATAGTACTGGTGTCATGGAGGTGATTAAAGAGGAGGTGAGAGAGAGAGAGAGGTTTCAAAATATTACAAAAAAAGTTGTCAAAACGTTGTAACTTTGACAGAGATATGGGGGCATATCTCCGTAACTAGAAGGTTCCCAGGTATAGGTATGGTGTAGACCTGCCGGGGTTGCGGGCCTGTTCGAAAGAGATACCGCGGCCCCGGAACATAAAGGGCGAGGAAGGAACATGGATGGGTTTTAGTCAGTAAGAGTCTGACAGTCCCTCCCGCTCCGCCCAGAGTGGGAGAAGTCATTTGATGATTTCCCATCACAACAAAAAAAAGGTATGGTGTAGAACAAAAAAATTATCGCAATGACGGAGAAAACAAGTCTTTCGGCTTGGTTAAGAGGTGTTTTACACCCTATATTTTCATAATTTTAAGAATTTATTTATATCTATGGATGATAGTGAAGTGAAATTGTTTGATTGTGAGTTTTTATTCAAATGAAGTCGGTTGAAAACATAGAAATTATACGTTCGCGCTCGTCCTATTGCCTCAGGTCCTCCTAAAAATGGACTATAATGTTGATATTTGTTTAGCCGGAAATAAAATTATACGGCAACAAAGAGACCGGATCCGGATGTCACCGTAAAATTGTAAAATCTGTTATCATCATCATTCTCTTGCCCTTATCCCAATTTATTTGGGGTCGGCGCAGCATGTCTTCTTCTTCCATACTCATAGATTGTAAACTCTCGAAAGATTGTCAAAAGAACATAGGTTACAATTGAACGAATTGCTTCTCGGTAGATTACAATGTATCGAAGTGAAATCGTAATATTGTGAAATGCATGGGACGGAAGTTTCTCTGCCCCCATAATCTGGACTTGGGGCACCCCGACGTTACGTTATTTATTTATTTATTAATCGGTTTTTCTCAGGAATGGTGATTTATCTTTTCATGGGAGCGGTACTATGGAGCAAGTAGGACCCCTCCTTCTCTCACCTCCTCCACACCGCGCGAGTTGAGTTCCGTCGCATAAATTTCACAATATTACGGTTTCACGTCCACAGATTTTATCATCATTCATCATTCTCTTGCCCTTATCCCAATTTAGGGTTGGCGCAGCATGTCTTCTTCTTCTATACACCTCTATTTTTCGTCATCTCATCAGACACTTCCTTTCTTACCATATCCTTCTTAACACAGTCCATCCATCGTTTCTTTGGTCTTCCTCTACTCAAATACTCATCCACATTCATAGTCAAATTTTTTTCACGACATTTTTCTCATTCCTCCTCATCACATGCCCATACCACGATAACCGATTACCACACAACATTTCAGTCACCGGCGCCACTTTCAAACTTCCTCTAATATACTAATTCCTTACTTTATCCATTCGCGTAACACCACACATCTACCTTAGCATTCTCATCTCCGCGACATGCAGCTGCCTTTCATTCATCCCTTTTGTGGCCCAACATTTTAATCCATAATCTATCGAAATATAATGCCTCATATTGTAAGCAGCATGTTCAATTGACAATATTTCGAGAGTTTACAATATCTCTAGTTACATTACAATCTAACGGTTATACAATATTACGCTGACAGATACACCCACATAATATGATGAATCAATTAAAACAGGATTTAGGGTCAATTCACACAGAAACGCGACGCGACCTGACACGTTGCGCGCACATTTTAATAGAGCGACCGACCCAAAATATAACTTTACGAGCTTCTGCCCGCGACTTCGTTCGCGTGAAATTCCCGCTTGCAACATTTCTTATTGCTGCTCCGCTCCTATTGGTCATAGCGTGATGTTATATCCTCGATAAATGAACTATCCAACGCAAAAAGATTTTTTCAATTCAAGCCGGTAGTTCCTGAGATTAGCACGTTCAACCAAACAAACAAACTCTTCTGCTTTATAACATTACTCGTAGTATAGATTTAACGAAAAGATACATTATTTCATTGCGCGGCCGCTGCGTGCGTCGCATCTTGGCTTAAACTGACGCTTAGTTTGTTCAATATTGACATTTCGGAATTAAATAAATACTCACTTGAGTGGGACCGTTTGTAATTAAGAGGGAACAGTTCCTGCGAGGAATTTTGAACAATAGGTATTTGAAGAAACTATTGCTGACGCGCTGCGTTAAGTCTGCACCCGTAGAGTGCTGGCAAGACCGATCAGACCGATTATATCACAAAATCGTATTCCCCTTTTTAACCGACTTCATAAACGGAGGAGGTTCTCGATTCGACCGAACCATAAGTATGTTCCCCGATTACTCGAACATGGCTGGACCGATTTGAATTTTATGTTTTTAATTTGACAGGGAATCACCAGTTCAGAAGTGGGAGACCTTCCAAGTGGTCCCATGATCATCAAGTTGTGATCTGATGAAGGTGTCCTGGAGAAATAGAGAGAACTCGTCACATTTTATAGGCAGACTTGAAGCAATATGGGTAGCTTTTGGAAGAGTAATTTCTCTGAGTGCTCCCATGTCATTTTGGTGAAGATCTGATGAAGAACTTTGGAGATACGCAACGGAACTTCTCAATAAAAGATAGCAAATGGACTGGAATTGCTGAAATCTCATGTCTGTCTATCGTTTACACCAGTTCATAACATAACATCACGCCTGTTCGCTGTGAAGGGGTAAGCACATGTGAACCACTAAAAAGTAAAAAATATAAACTAAGTCGGTGACCAAAAGAAACCTTAATAAATCAAACAAAGGACACCGACTTCTGAAACTAAATTTATTTTTCACTTTTTTGTGTTTTTGAAGTCGGTCTTATTTTTTGAAAAATAGGTTTCAAGATTAAATTATTTTTACATTAACATTATAAGAAAAAAAAAAGAGTATGTCTAGGTTCCTTTCAATTTTGGGTTATGCCATGTTAAAAACCTTTCAAATTTGTCTGATAGCCCTTTAATCTCGGCCGTAAAAAAATGGGGCAGTTTTATTATTTTTCGGCAGACATATTTTCTTTACTTATTAATTGCTAAACAAAAATTAATTATTGCTCTAGAAGCATTATTCAGGAAGAAAATGGTAATACACTTGTATGGAGAACCGGAACCCCTGTCCCCTCTTAACATTTTTCGTTCGACTAATAAATTAATTCCCAGTTCCTTATAATAACATTCGTTTTGCGGCATCAATTTTTTCTTTCCTTTACCAAGAAAAGTAGAACACGGTTAGGTAAAAAAAATATATAAAAAAAAATATATAAAAAAAAATTAAAAAAGCCATTATTTTCTGTGACCTTCGTACACAGTATTAGCTAATTTGGAAAAATAAAAATAAAAATAGGTATATCTAAACTTAAATTACGAATTTATCTAAACTTAAAAATATTCTTACTCGTATTCTATTATAACTATCTAAACTTAAATTACATTAATGGACAATGATTTTGTTCTAACGTGATTTTTCAGCTCAAAAAAGAGTTATTTCCCAGCAATACTCTTTTGCGTAGAGTTACTTAGTTTGATGTACAGAATGCTTGGTTGATAGTTTCGTGCTACTACATTTTGTATATTGGTGTTTGTTCAGGGGACCAAATGGAGGACTAATGTACCTATTAACCTCATTAATTAGGCAACCGTTGCGGGACCATTAAAGGTTAAATTCTGATATTGTTCCCCTATTAAGTATCCAACCAATAATTACGGCAATAACATACTTATTGTTAACATAATTTTAGCGATAAGACCGCCCATTGTGTCACCCCATTTGAAATGTTTTCTTCATGAATGTTCCTTGTATGGTGTACATGATAAAGAAATAATAATATTCTATTGTACTCGTATCGTATATAATGTTTGGAATTCCTTATTTCAGTAAAATGCTTTCAGCACTTAACTTTTTCTAAGTAAAAGCGAATAATATTTAACCATTATTTCGTGTCCGCACCCAAAGGGTAAAAACGGAACCCTATTACTAAAGGCCATGTTCACCGAAAAGATAACGGTCTGATTATTTAAAAACAGTTGTCACTGTGACATGTTCCCAGACAAAAATGTGTTTTAAACAGCTGTTTTTAGATAATCAGACCGTCACGTTTTGGTGACCATGGTCCTAAGACTCTACTATCAGTTTGTCTGTCTCTCGTGTCACCAAGCTGTATCTCATGAGCCGTGGTAGCTAGACTGTTGAAATTTTCACACAAGTTTTTCATTTCTGTTGCCGCTATAACAGCAAATACAAAAACCAGAATACATAATATTATGTATTATTTGAAATTGTAAATAATTAAGATGCTCATCATAACCTAATACGCCGCCGGCCACGGGGGGAGGGGAGGGGAGCATGGCAAGCTAGAAGTTCGGCTTCGGCGCATGCTTGGCCGGTTTGGCCAAACTCGACATTCGGTCCATCTCTAGTATGTAGGTAGGTACCAACTTTCGTACAAAACGGGTATTATTAACGTTATCCAAAATAACGTTGCCCCTTTGACATTGACCGTAAATCCTATTGAGAATTATCATTTATCACGTACCGAAATAGCTTGCTGTACTTACATACTTTTTATATCGAAACGGAGGATACGATATGCATAAAATATATGGTTTAGACTTTAGATGATGTAATTTCAGTAAACGAGCTTGAACTAGGTACGTATTTAGTACTTACTGTTAGTACAGGGGGTCTAAAATGGCCGCTTTAGCAGAACCGCAAATGAATCACGTTAAATAAAATAAAATTCTTAAAATGGTCTTTGTTAACATAAAGTATATTTTAGACCCCCAGTACTGTTAGGGAATTCATAGTTATGAGAATTGACAAAACAAAAAAATAACTGATAAATATGGCTACGGAGTTCTTTAAAGTGTTTTAAGTTGATATGACATATATTTTTTCTTTCTAAACTATAAGCAGTAAGTCGTGGATTCGAACCCAGACAAGCGCATTACTTTGTGTACCTAATTTATTTCATCACCGCTGCTCTCAAAACGGTGAAGGAAATTATAGTGAGGAAACCGGCACGTCCTAGATAGAACCAACAATTCGAAGACATCTGACATCTACCAATCCACACTGGGCCGCTTTATATTTATTGACTTAGATTCTGGATTTTATATAATAATAATAATAATAATAATAAAGAGAGACAGAGAGAGAGACACCTTTTTAGAGCCTCGACCAATACCTAAGGAGGCTCTCGTTAGGCAGCTGGATCAAGGGCTTGATTCAGAAAGCGGTACTTCTTGACACGGCTCGTATTGTTAGGAGGTTCCTCTCTCTGGAGCCCTGACCGCCGGTAGCTTGGACCCTGTTCCCGATACCGGTGGGCTACAATTTTTTATATTTTTAAATGTTTTTTATATATAGTTTTATAATAATATTTAAAAATGTAAAAGATTTGTGTATAATTAAATAAAGGAAATAATAATAATAATCTTTATTGACATAAAAGTGTGTTACATTATTATATGGAAACCCTGACTCCTGCGCTAGGTTGTAACCTGTGTTACAGGAATCAGTGTCTTCTCCCAGTAATTTTACACAGAAATTATGCAATAAGATTTAAACAATTTTACATTATACTATATCTGCTTGTGACATATGGGTTTGTGTGTGTGTGTGTGCGTTTGTGTGTGTGTTTGTGTGTGTGTGTGTTTGTGTGTGTTTGAGTGTGTGTGTGTGTGTGGGTCTGTATGTATGCGTGTGTGTGAGTGTCGGGTGTGTCGTGGTATTTATATATTTATCGTGCATGTTTATAATGGTAATTGCCGGGTTTATGTTATTAAGTTTTCTGTATGTATGTAATCTAGTGTTTGTAGAAAGGTGTTTATTTTCTTTTTAATTTCATTTTTAGGAAATGGGTTAATAATTAGGGTCTTGTTTATCTTATTATAGATATGCGTAGCAAGAAAAAGATGTTGCCTTCTAGCTGAGGCAGTCTTACATTTCACATATTTACAAACATTAGTGACTGTTCGTTTACTTTTGTAACTGTTGTTTATAGGTGTGATTATGTGTTGCTTCAATGTGGTGTTGAGAACATATAGCTGTCTTACTGTAAGCACTGTGCAATTTTTGTATAAAGTTACAGTCGGGAAGCGGTATGGTTTGAAGGTCATGACTTTGAGCAATGATCTTTGAGCTCTTTCAAGGCGGATCATAATTGTTTTACAGGCTCCTCCCCACACCGTAATACAGTAACCAATAATGGATTGGGCTAAAGAGAAGTATAGAGTGCGAAGAAGATCAAAATCAGCCACAAGTCGAAGTTTCTTAAATGCCCAAATAAGTTTCCTCACTCTAGAGGCAGTTAATTCGACTTGGGGCCGCCAACTCAATTTTTCGTCCAGTACCACACCTAAGTATTTCATGTTTGTTGTTTGTGATATAGTGAGGCATGAGCACTGGAGCCCATTTCCAGGAAAATCGCAGGAATGTACCTTAAGGGTTACTGCTACTGGCGTGGTATTGGCAAACCTGAACTGCAGGTATGAAGTTTTGGCAATGTTAAGGGTAAGTAGGTTTTCTTCCAGCCAGTTACTGACTTTACAGAGTCCCAGCTCAGCCACACGCTGCGCCTCCTCCCAAGTCTCTCCGTGAAATATGAGCGCGGTGTCATCAGCGTAGCTAAATATTCTACCTTTAAAAAGTTGTTGCTGACACAGATCGTTTACATATACCAGGAAGAGACTCGGGGAGAGGGCACTGCCCTGCGGCACACCACAGGTAACGTTTTCTTCGCTACTGACGATTCCACCTATCTTTACCCTTTGTGTCCTATCGCTCAGAAACTCCGAGAATATACTGAGAGCTTCTCCCCGGATTCCTATGTGGTCTAGTTTAGCCACAAGAGTAGGAATAGAGACGGTGTCAAAGGCCTTCGCCAGGTCGAGAAAAACTCCTATGCATTTCTGTTTAGCATCGACCTTTGCAACAACGTGATTAACTAGTTGACCAACCGCCTCTTCTGTGCTTTTCCCAGACCTAAAACCGAACTGACCTTCAGAAAGTATATTGTTTTTATCTAAAAAACTAACGAGTCTAGTATTCAATATCTTTTCGAGTATTTTTGACAGTGTCGGTAAGACTGATATGGGTCTGTAATTCTTGACTTCGTCACGGTTCCCACCCTTGTGAACTGGCGTGATAAGAGATTTCTTAAAGACATTGGGGAAGACTCCCTGCTCAAAGCAGATCCCAATGAGTTTTGTGATCTGGGGTATAAGAATTGCTTTGCCCGCTTTAAGTAACATTGCTGAGATAGAGTCCCACCCTGCAGCGCAGTCTGTTTTTAGATTGTTGACTACAGATTCGACTTCCGCCTCGTCAGGGGAGAGTAAAACAATCGAATTATGTGTTGGCAGTGAGTTGAATTTATATGGTGCGGGTTGGGATCTTCGGTTTTGGGTGATAGTATCAGCAAGTTCTTTACCTATACCAGAAAAATACTTATTTATGGTCTCAATTTCTTTCGATGCATCCTTTGTAACAGGCAGTAATTCAGTCGCTACTGTTTTTTTTTCATTTTGGTTTGTAATGGATTTGATTATGCTCCATGTTTCCTTGCTTGTTTGTGAAGATTTTAAAGCAGATTTTTCATGATGTGTTCTCAACTTTCTAAGTAGTAGATTGCAGTGGTTACGGTATCGTTTATAAGAAATCTCCATTGTGGTATTTGTTGGGTTTTTTAAAACATCTTTATGAAGATTATCCCTATGTCTAATGCACCGTAACAAGCCTGGAGTTATCCAAGGCTTGATGATTAACTTACGGTTGGGCACAGTAATAACTTTTGTGTGTAGTGAAATTGCAGTCATCAAACAATCTACAAAAAGTGTAGTCGCCTCATTTGCATCGGCGTCTTTTGTTATAAATGAGAAATCGGTATTTTTTAAGTGTTCAACCGTAGCTTCGATATTTAATTTTGTAGTTGATCTAATCTTATTAGTTTTACATGGCTCCTTATTTAAGCATAATAGTACAGAGGCGTGGTCGGTTACAGTGGAATCCATCACCACCACGGTCGAATCATTTGAGGCATTTATCATGAGGTGATCAAGACAGTTGTGTAGTCTTGTTGGATATGTATGACCAGGCAGGAGGCCCAGTTCTGCGGTTAAGTTGAGGTAGGATGCACTATTTCTGTCTGAGTTGTTCGCTTTTATGTCTATATTCATGTCTCCAGTGAGAATAATCGTTTTTCTTTTTATTTTACTAATAACGTTTTCAAGGGAGTTTAGAAAGCCATCAATACGGTAGATTGAGGGAGACCTATAGGCTGCTAGTATACATATGTTTGTGCCTACCTTTAATAAGAGGAAATTAGCACCCTCTGTATCTGGTTCTTCAACCGTACATTGAATGTGATCCTTTGTGTAAATTACAATCCCGTCATTTTGATTGAGACATTTTTTTGAAGAATGAGTGACGTAATTTTCTATGGTGGGGATTGATATGATTAATTTGATTTAATATGTTTTTGATTTAATTTGATTTTTTTCATTTTTTTATTTTATTTATTGACTTAGATTCTGGATTGTATATGATTTATTTGATTTAATATGTTTTTGATTTAATTTATTTATAATTGATTGAGTTTTGTTTTAATTTTATTTTATTGTGATGATAATTGGCTTTATTTGATGTTTATTATTATTTGGCAATGGGTGTTATTTACCCCCATTGCCATTTAAATGATTTATTTTTTATTTTTTTATAGCCCATTCCCTCTCATTGAGAGGAGGCCGTGTCCCAGCAGTGGGAACATTATAGGCTGATGATGATGATATGATGATGATAAGCATTTGTAATTGTTAAAATGTCGATATATGAATCTTAAATTGTTAAGTTCTAATATTTGTATGCCTCTAAATGGCGAAACATGTGAGCTCACAACCCTATTTTATAAGCATTAAATATATTTGCAAGCACAATTTGCCGTGTTATGGACACTTCATACGGCTGTCAGATACTTACAGAAATGATTTACCATACGGACTATTTGAGTTGATAGGCAACTTGCTTTTAAATTAGTTATCTTGACAGTGTAAACAATAAACAAAGAAATTGTATAATATACAAAGAAAATATTTATATTTTAGCTAAATATGACGCCACAACCAACGAATGAAGCACGAAAACAATACACTACAACGAAAAACACAATACAGTCTTACCTCCCACACGTTGTGCTATACATATTTATCCAGTTAAATCCATTTTAGCATTTTAACATAATACATCACACATATATTCTCGTGTAAGCAAAACGCCTGAAAATGAGATTACATCTAAAAATACTTTTTCTTGCAAAACCTTACTTAAGGCGACTACGTGAGCTAAATTAGCAACTCTATTTGTGGTGGTTCAAACTTCGTTTGAAATAATGTTACAATAAAGTTCTAATCAGCCTGCACTACAAAGCGATTGTTACGTCAGTCACTGCGGGCGGAATAGTGCGAAATGAGTGGTATCGATCGATTTAGAAAAAATCTATTGATTGGACTAAGGGACTACGCATACTTATTCAGGTCTATTCAGGTTTTACTCATACAAAATCGTTTTTTTTGGCAACTTATTCTACAAGCAACATATTAGTACCATAGTGTTTTATTTGTTTAGGTACTACGCACACTTATTCAGCTCTATTCAGCTTTTGCCATAGAACACAACGATTTTGTATGAGACACGTACGCGCGCGTTCGTTCAGCTGTACGCGCGAGTACGCGGCTTGTAGAATTAGTTGCCAAAAAAATCAGAATGACCGCATGTATTTTAGTATGGTTTTTACTCGTTACAATATTTTTTTGAGATAAGTTCGTGATTTTTTTCTATCTAGTAAATTTAATTGTGTTATGTTTTCAAAACACTATTATACTAGCATAAGTATATCCTGAAGAATATCATATATATTTTTTTTGTTATTTGCAGTGAATTTTATGCTTTTGGGCATTATAAAACTCGCATTTAGCTCATGTAGTCGCCTTTACCGCTGCATCTAAAGTAGAACGCGCGCTACATTTGGACCGGTTTCGTCCGATAAATTCTCTGTACCCAGAAACCCATTTGCAAAAAAAACTTCTCCGAGTCTTAACTAAATTAATGAGATTTGGGACAGCTGTAAGAAAGTAAAACTATTTCAAAACTTCGTAGACAAATTACCACGCATATTCCAATAATTTTGTTACGTTTCTTATTACAAAGGTGAATTAAAATAAAGGGTGTATAACACCTCTTCACTCACGAAGCCGAAGGACACTTTGTTCTCCCCGTCATTACGATATTTTTTTGTTCTCCAATATACCTTGGCATCAATTCTGCTATTACAATAGTGTCACAGAGGTCTTTCATTAATTTCATAATTGTTGATGAATGACAATGTGATCTCCATTCCCATTTTGCTTAAAGTTAGTTATCTGCTTAATTAATCATAGTGGTTCGATCAATGGTCTCGCAATTGTGTTTGAATGACATTGTTGTATTGCCATTACTAAAAACCCTGTTAATAGAAATGATTTTCGAAAATTATAATTAAATTTAAACTGTTATTCATGCCAGATTTCATTTATATATATTTACACATATTGTTTATTTGTGATAAAAGCAATCTGAAGTAGTAAGAAGTTCGTAAATAGCAAACAACATTAAGTAATATGTAACGTGGATAAATGTGCAACTATCCAACTCATTGTATTTGTTTAGCTGTCAAAGTCAAATGTGACATTTCTACTTTATGTTTATCTGTTTTTATTTCTAGCGGCCGGTGTTTTGATTTATTTTCTTGCAGTGTTTTAAATAATCTTTATTTAAAGAAGCCTTTATTGATTGCAATAAAAATAGTGCTAATTGAGCAAATTTCCGCTCTAATTCTCAAAAGAACTGTCAAAATGTTGGCAGATTACCGCGTAAGTCAGTCATTCATTTGTCATTATGTACGAGACTACTATTATAAGCTATTTCTTTCAATGCAGTGTCTGTGATTGTTCATTGGAACGTCATAATGACGCCATGATGTTAGTAGATCACCTAACTTGTCAAAATGAACAATTATGAGATCAATAAAAGACTATCGTGACACTATTGCAATAGCAGAATCGTGACCCTGGGAAGCTTCTAGTTACGGAGATATTTTTTTAGGTATTTTCCGTTTTTTAAAAAAGTCTACCTATTGGTCTCTCACCTACGGAGATATAATTATATACGTATGCATATGGGTGACAAGCAAAATATAGCCACACTCTACGGCAGGGCTATTACGTAACTTTCTGATATCCAGTGACTAACGAGCTTCGGTTGTTAATCGAACTTTGATAGCTATCGAGAATGTCATAATATTGGTATTCCATAACACACTGAATGGATATCAATTTACGGTGACTAACGTCCTGGGTACGCTTATCATCGACTCAGTAGTTTGCCACTCTAATTTTTATCGACTATTATGCGGCTAAGTTGAGTAGCGCCCTTTCAGCGTTACAATACTTCGTTTTAGGGAACATTTATATAAAGCGGTTTATATGACACGTGACATTGTTTTTTAAATTGTGTTTTGATTGAGCTAACCTAAAAACTTCTTTAATAAAATTATTATAGGAACTTATGTTAATGTTTGACCAATGTGATAAGTTGTTGTGTAAGCCTGTTTATATTGTGATGACTCGTAACATTAGATAAGTCATGTTCCAGCTGTCAACTTTTCGACTGCGAATTTGAATTCTTCGAACCTGGTGAGTATTCTGTTTTAATTTACATATTATTGTTGTATCATTTACATACTACACATCACACAGATACGGAGCGACGCCCTAGTAAATTACAGCTACAATTATGTCTAATTTTGCTTGTCAAATTGTAGACGCATAATCGAGCACGAAAATACTTGCCCCTGTAAAGGACATTCACTACAAACCCAACTTCACACATAATATTATGGTGTCTCTAATAGCTATGCTCTAAATATTATTAGTAAACCAGTTAGTTCATTGTAAAATACATATTTAAACTTTGTTCCCACATAAAACTTATGTTCATATCAATCCTTTAATCTTAGCTTTCAAAATAAATGGAAAAATAGCCTTTCCCCAAAGTGTTACCTAACTGTAATAAGTTTGAGAATATTGAATCAAATTTAAAATAAATAAAAATCTAATTTTAGATTGTTTTTTCTTATTCCTTTATTCTTTCATTTAATATTTTACTTAATTCTAACATTAAACTCCTACTTTCTAAAGGTTCCAACAAACATAATATACATAATATTCTCTTAACATACTCAGCTGTTTCTTGTCACATTTCAGGTGTTGCAGACTATATGATGACCTGCGGAGCTACGTTTGTGACATGAGTGACAAAATGAAAGCAGCGCAGCGAGGAGAAACTGAAGTTGAAAGCGAGTCAATAGTGGACAACCTCCATCAATACTCTGAAAGCTAGCAAAGAGATCATTGACACCAATTACCCGTCTATTGAGCTGATTCATGATGTATCCGGACTGGAGTATGAGCAGCCCACCATCACCATAGATTTTACTGGGGACGATACCATAACCAAATGTCCAATTATTAGTAGCCTTAATAAAATTAAGAAATAGGTATATGAAGTTGTTACTGCTACTTTACCCATCTAAATCATACTGTAGCTTTGAAGCCCACCCAAAATAATATCATAGTGTAATTTATTACAAATAAAAAAAGTTTGGTGTACAGCATTTTTATTTATTGTTTTTTTTTCCAACATGTTTCACAAAACAATATAGATTAAAGCTTGTAAAAGTATTACGAGCTATTTATAAAACTACCTCTATTCAAGGTAGTTTTATAACGCTTTCAAAGGCTTGATTAAGTATTAATTAATAAATCAAGCCTTTTAATTTGTACAATGATCAAGGGTCTGTACAAGGATATTTTGGCACGTGGTGGCTGAAATCAGAACTAACGAAACCGTTCCAAAACTTTAAACTTTGTTTTCGCTCTTATTCAACTAATCTCAGAATTATTTAGGTGCCTTACTTCACCACAAACACAAATTACAGTAAAACAACAAAAGATGTAACGTTTATATTATATTCGTATATTTCCCAAAATCCTATAAAACGCTACTTAGGAGTAGTGTATATCACGATAGCTATTAGAGACTCAATTGTTATCAATTAGATATCCATTAGGCTTACATAATCGCAGTAGTATAAGTATCGATACGTTAACGTCTGTCAAAATGAGTTACGGTGTCTAACAGCCACGATTGTCATCAATGACGTCATATTTGATCGCGTCTGGTCATACATAATACGAAACTAGCCTTTTGACAGTTAATTGATATACGCTGAGCCCAATTACTATCATTTCGAACTGTCAACCGAGTTACATAATAGCCCTACAGGTCGCAATTATGAACCGATTGCTTTCAAACTTGGCCGAAAAACGAAAAGGTCAAAACTTAGGCTAAGTTCACGAATGGGCGGAATTAGTCCATGGGGGGCGGTGGGGTTGTGGTTTTTCTAAAATCAGTTTTTGGCCATAACTTTTTTTTTTTTTATGCAACCCCTAAATTGGGGAGGGGATTGAAATTTCCAAAATTTTTGCGGATAAAAATCATCTCCGAAACATTAAACATTTTGAGGGTCGCAAACATTTTTTTATGAAAGCAAATTGTTTACTCTACAATTGTTGCCTTTTAAGTTTAGCGTTAAAACGTATAGTTTTCGAAATAAAAAATTGTAACTAAAAATTTAAGGGGGTTTCCATGCTAAACTCTTATGAGAGGATTTAAAAAGGCTAAACTTTCCATTACAGGACAACGATTTTGTAATCATATTTTTTTGTAGATTGTACACATAAGTACAACTCTTTATACAAATTTGCAATATTCGGACGCTCCAGCACTTTCTCCGAAATCTTCCTCCTCCTGCGGCTTGCCGGAGGAGGTTTAACACCGCCACAAATCCGTACTATTCTATCCATCTATAAGCACTTTTCAAGTGCGTTACATGAGTTCAACCACAAAACATGATTTATACCCTCAAAAAGAAAGTTGTTTCCCAGTAATATTATTTGCGTAAAGTTACTTAGTTTGATGTACAGAAAGCTTGGTTAACGGGTTTGTGATGAGATGGATTACACCCTGTATAATATGTTACAAAGATACGTTCAGGTAGGTACAATTAAGAGAAACATCTATAGTTTCACTGGATGTAATTATCCAAATTAAGTAAAGAACTCTCGAGAAAAACGAAAGAATGCCCTTTATTACAATCGTGAATAATAGTATACGAAGTTATACAAAAAGATTTAGTTCTTGTTTCTTATTCTTTACAACTAACATTTATGACAGGGGTTACCCTGACGAAAAAGCGACGGGGTGTTATAAGTTTGACGTGTCGTGTCTGTGTGTGTGTGTGTGTCTGAGGCATCGTAGCTTCCAAACGAATGAATCGATTTTGATTTTTTGTTTGAAATGTGAGTTAGTCGGGAGTGTTCTTAGCTATGTTTGATAAAAATCGGTGCAAGATGGCCGCTGCCAGAAAATGGCGGATTACTTTTTCATTCCCAACTCGCTCAATATGGGTATCAAAATGTGGCGGTGGTGGGGGATTTTTGAATTTTAAATTAATTGTGTTTTGATATTATTTATTATTTGCAAAAGCAGCAACAGAAATATACATTCTGTGATCATTTCCACTGTCTTTTTATTACGGATCATGAGATACGTCCTGCTGGCAGAGGGACGGACGGACAGTGATGTGTTTACTTTTAATATTTCTACGACCCCCGTACTATTCAATCCATCCATGCGCACAATGTTTTGAGTGTGTTACATTGAGTTATACCACAAAACATGATTTATACTTAACCTCAAAAAACAAAGTTGTTTCCCAGCAATATTTTTTGCGTAAAGTTACTTGGTTTGATGTACAGAATGCTTGGTTAACGGCTTTGTGATGAGGTGAAATACACCCTGTATGTGTTTTAGCACGGGATTGTCACATTCTAAAGTATTCGGCTAATTGTTTTATAATACAACGTGTAAAGTTAAATGCGCAAAACTTCAGACACCCCAAATGATTTTCAATTCACTTGACCTAATTTCGCGAGAAAACAAAATATGTAATGTGCTGCTATTAAATTACTAACATGAACTATTATTATCCCGCGTAGGTATGTATGAGAATATTTAAATTGGACGACAACCTTTTTTTTTGTTATTGTTTGTTTACCTATTTTGGCGGGTTTGCGCACGTGATGGCTTGACCTATTAATAAATAGACAGGTAATAAAAAGTAGTTCAATTGATTCCACCCGTGATTCTGATCGAACTATTTTCAGGTTTTGCGCATATAACATTACACGTATAAATTTTAGTTGTTTAATTGTAGAATTATAATAGGACTTAACTAGCTACTAGTATGTTTGAACAGATTAGAATTGAAAAAAAAAACACGAAGAAGAGGCCTGTGCCCCAGCAGTGGGAACATTTTCATTTTGAAAAAAATATCCAATATATTAACCCCCTCTAAATTTTGTTTGTTTGGTCTTCCTGGAAACCGATCATATTGAATTAAAAGCAAATAATTGTACAAAACCCATCAACCCTATTTGTAAATTATTGTCTCCGTCATCTTATTTTCAAAAGAACACAGTAGGTACTAAATCATTTTCTTTGAAACGTCGGCACTCGTAGTCCCAAGTCCGGGTTGAAGATTTGAAACTGAGCTTCAAAATTCCTTCATAATTAAGTACCCACTTGGATTAAGTTAATCCCGATGCTGTGGAAGTACAGCACTTGAGCTCAACATGTTTCAAGGAGCAGCAGGGCCTTAATTAGCCGCTTTAACAGAATCATAATATGAATCGCGTTAAAAAATTATTTTTTTTCAATTAGACAAACCATAAAGTACATTTTAATAATTATAATTTTTAACGTGATTCATATTATTATTCTGCTAAAGCAGTCATATTAGACCCCCAGTATGTAAGGATAGTATGTAAGGATAGACTGTCATGAAGTTTCTGCCTCCTTGCACGAAAAGGAAAAGGTAAGTAAGGGACGAGGGGAGGGTGGTAGGTAGGTAGGTAAGGGAGTTTATTATACTAGTACTTCGCTCGCGACTTCGTCCGCGAAAACTGTGATAAGCTCGGCTAATTTGCATGATATCAGTATAATGTATGGCTTATATTACTCGGTAAAGATGTAGATTTCTAATGGTGAAAGCTTTTTTTTATTATTATTATAAATCTGTTGAGTAATGCTTGAATGAGTTAAAAACGTAACAAACAACGCAACCAAAAATTTCAAACCTTTCCTCTATAAAGGGTGTAAAACACCTCTTAACGAAAACGAAAGGCACTTGTTCCTCTCGTCATTCTGATCATTTTTTTGTTCTACACTATACCTGGGAACCTTCTAGTTACGAAGATATTGGGGGTCAAAGTTGCAAGTTTTTTTTAAATACCACTTTTTATCGCATTATTTTTACTTTAAATATCTCTACGACCCCCGTACTATTCAATCCATCCATCCGCACAATGTTTTGAGTGCGTTACATTGAGTAATACCACAAAACCTGATTTATAACCTCAAAAAAAAAGTTGTTTCCCAGCAATATTTTTTGCGTAAAGTTACTTAGTTTGATATACAGAATGCTTGGTTAACGGCTTTGTGATGAGGTGAAATACACCCTGTATAATATTATTTTAGGTGTGGACAATATTGAAGCTACCGATTCAGCACGAAGACATACTATATGAAGCACCAGCCTTGACTTAGGTTTTATGTTAGCTTTGTACGAGACATCATAAAACTTAACAACTGCACTATTAAGTTTATAGACATCATTTACTCATAAATTAACGACAGCACACGTAATAGACGGTGGTCATGCTTAGAGCCTGCGCAGACGACAGACTTATTGTGCGTGACGGACAAAAAGTCTGCGACAAATTTTGCGTGATTAATGTATTTGACTACTTATTTGACCTTTTTTGTCGACTAAAAGGCGATCAGTAGGAGCCTTTCCATCAGTAGATCCTTATAGTGGACAAAACGTAGTGAAACACAATTGAACACGCAAAAGGAGACAATTTTTTTTGGGCCTACTCGATTGTTGCATTTATTATTCATATTACACCAGAAAATAGTAACCATTTTATTATAGTTAAGAAACGACATATTACATTGAAGTCTAACCGGAAGACCACGAATCGGTAAACGTAAGGTGGGTCACCCGCCTGATCGTTAAAGTGTCCAAAGGTGGCTGGTAGCAACTGGATGAGAGTTGCTGACAATCGAGTTGAGTGGCGTGTGATTGAAGGGGCCTATGTCCAGCAGTAGATGATGATGAAAAAAATTTATTCACGAGAAACGTTTCACTAATTATAAACCATTTCTCGTATTTAGTCTATCAAATTATGAAAAACTTTAAAATAGTGCAGTCAAGGACGAGTGACTCTGTTTTATACTATTTTTATTATTAAACAGTGAACTACGTTAACTGAAAATACCGGAAAATATATCTAATTGGGAAATATCTCTCGTTTGAGGTTATTGTAAGATTCACGTTTTCATTATCGAGTTTCTCAGCATTCCGGTTAGACAAGGCTTAGTGAATATTACCACTGTAATCTAGAGACTATAGGGAAGAAATCAATATATGTTTCATTAATATACGCTTCATATATTTGGGTGGCCTGTTCTCCGAACAAAAAAAAATGTCTCCTTTGTCGCAGACTTTTTGTCAGTCACGCACAATAAGGCCGTCGTCTGCGCAGGCCCTTACTCAAAACGTCATGACAAACTTCTCCTTTATCCCATTGACTTAAATAATTTTCAGTTTATTAAGTTATCCTTTCGGCGACTGCAGGAGCTAAACGAGAGTTACTAGTTGCTAGTATGATAGTGTTTTGAAAACATAATACAATTAATTTTACTACAAAAAAAAATCACGTAAGTACATCTCTAAAGAATTCTTATCATATATGCCATTATTCTGATTATTTGGCAAATAATTCTAGCAACATATTACCTAGCATCATAATGTTTTATTTTTTTAGTCCAATCAATTGATTTTTTTGTAAATCGATCGAAAGTTCGAAACCACTCTTTTCGCACTATTCAGCCCGCAGTGACTGACGGACCTAGCAACCATTTTGTAGTGCAAGCTGATTAGAACTTTATTCTAACAGTATTTCAAACGAAGTTTGAACCACCACAAATAGAGTTTGCTAATTTAGCTCATGTAGTCCCCTTAAATATTTTACGTATTATTTAAGTATTTAGACACAGAATTGTAGATAGGAACTCGTCTCGCTTTCATTAGCACGACCAGTTACAGTTTTGCGTACAGTGTCATCGTGGCCTTCACAGATATTAAGGAAACCTGATTACGATGACGTCACCTGTGCGTAATGTACGGACGCTACTGTTACTGTCGCTTTGTATTCTCCAGTCTCATATTTCTTCCCTACACAAATACTAGAAAACGCACTAGGTAAGTACTTAAGCCTTGTTTAGCTACTGTTGTTTTCACAACAATTCAGTGAATACCTTGAGGAAGATTTAGTACAGATTACAGAATACTTACATGAATATTTCACGGGCGGCGGGTCGCCAATATTCTTAAGTAAGTATATAAAATGATACCTTGTTTATACCGAGCTACCTACATTTATATCCTTATCTCGTTTGTATTCCGTGACCACGTTTCGGTTACAAACATCAACTTATAAGGAAAACAGGAGTCCGTGCGGACAGTTAATTTGAAGAATGATGACAATGTCTCATATTTCACCTACGAGGGATGAATTTATAATGAAAGTAACTAGCTGTTATATAATCCATTATGGTTACAAGGCGCTTATTAAAACTATATCTATAAATTAGATATAGTTTTAATGAGCGCCTTGTAAAATTATTGTGAGAAAACATACGAATCTAGACCATAATGGATTATATAACAGCTAGTTACCGATACAAATAAAAAAAAGGTTTTGTTCACAGATTTCTGAATGAGCGTAAGCTAGGAAGCATTTTAGCCTTTTTTAGCCAATACAATTGAACTGTTTTATTGCTTTTTATTCTACATCATTATTATTAAACAAATTATCTAAAAAGAAGAAGAAAATTAATATATAATCTGCCGTAACAATACGTCTAATAAATCTACCGTACGATTTTTCAAAAGTGATCGCAAACTTTTTTTATGTGCGTAGGTAGGTACGTAGGTAGGCTACGCTGGTGGTAAGCGACTCCGACTTTCATAATATAAATACACGCAGTAAACATGAAATTGTTAAGCTCAAATTCAGATTAACATAAACTAGCAAACCATGTTCTACAAACAAAGTTAGTTACAGAACTAACAAATGGAGAACTTAAATAGGTATAACAAAACTTTTTTATCTTATTTTTAGGTTTAAGTGAAGTAAGCGACGAAAACCACATATTTTCGGGCATACGAAAGTCTTAAGGGGCCGGTGGAGCGTGCGTCGTATATTATGAATCCATTCATAATACATATTTGGGAACCTAGATATTATTTAATCCAATCGAAATAAATACACACTTCCTTCAGTTTGGTTTACGAATTATTTTGGTATTACGTTTGTATAAACGACGCACGCTCCGCCGACCGTAACGCTGTTAAACCAAATAATTTTAAAAGAGTAACCATTGAGTTTCTAGGCAGTTCTTCTTCATAGGGAACGACCAACCCGTATAAGTGTAAGTAAGTCTATGTGAAATAGAACTCTTTGATCTTTGCAAATAAAAAAGACGACAACAGACAAGACACTCCGCTTTCATACATGACGCTTGACTCTAACACCAGTTTTCGCCGCAAAAAAAGTCTTTAGAGTTGCACAATGTGTGTTGACGTGACGATCATCATATTACTTATCTACAATAACCTTAGCGTACGAGACTGTCTCGTCGAGACTGAATCCAGACGGCAGACGGTGAGGGCAAGTAGCATACGAGTTCACGTGACGTAGAGGTTATCTTCAATAAATGAACAATACCCATTAGCAAAATGTATTTATTTCACAACAGAAAAATCTGCGCCCGATAGTAAATTACTTGCACTCATAAACCCAGTGATTTCTGAAACGTAATAATCCCACCAAAAACCTTTTCATGTAAAATGTTGCCTAGACGAGAGAGACCATATGACTCGCACTGTTAAAAAGTTATCAACTCATATAGAGCCATATAATCCAAACCCAAGTTGTAAGGGTTCACAAAAACGAAGAAGCGCTTCGAGAAAAGGCAGGTAGTATCCTTGCGCTTCGCTTGGCTCTTCTTGGCGGGGCACTATATCTAGCCTTTTCCACACTATGTTTGGGTCGGCTTCCAGTCCAATCGAATGCAGCTGAATGCCAGTATTTTACATGGTACGACTGCCTATCTAACCTCCACAACCCAGTTAGTACTGGGCAATACGATGGGGATGTTATTATTTAGCCACGAGCTCCTCCTTTGCTATGCTGGGGTCGGCTTTCAGTCTAAATGTACGAGTATGCAGCTGTTTTTTTTTTCGGATGGGAAATCATCAAATTACTTCTCCCACTCTTAGTGTTAGACTTTTACTGACTTGAATCCATGTTCCTTCCTCGTCCTTTACGTTCCGGGGCCGCGGTATCTCATTCGAACAGTCCCGCAGGCCCGGCAGGCTTCGGCCCTTGCGGGACCCTCCCTTTATGCTAACATCTCTTTCAGGCGCGCGTGGAACTCGAACGCGCCGTCACACGCCCTGTCGACATAAGACGGACGGACGGCGAGCTAGCCCATTGCTACCCGTCCACAGGCCCGCGTCTACGTCTACGGTGGCCGGTAGCCACCACGTGGCCCCCGACGCCCGGTGCCCCGCGGCGGCTGGGGCGAGAAGCTCTCTCCCTCTCGCGTTCCGTCACCTCCATCGCTAGCATGACTGCATCGCAGAAGGAGGTGACGGCTTCCTATTTCGTCTCGCTCCCGACCATGGATTGAACTAGGGCCGGACGTGAGAAGTCGCCGCCGCTGATCACCGCTACGAGGACACGGCGTTGCTCCGCGAACGCGGGGCAGACCTCCACCGTGTCCTCCGGTCGATCCTCGCAAGTGGGAACACCCGGGCGTTTCTTTCCGCCCGATTCGATGCAGGAACCTCCCGAAACATCCGTGTCTGGTGAGGACCTGCGTCAGGTGGAAGGTGAGGACGCCGTGGCGCCTCTCAATCCACTCCTCAAAGAGGAGACTTATCGCCACTGTTGTGGCGTGCCCTGCACGGGGTTGCGACAGTTGCTCTCTCCATATCGCCAGGTCTGTCCGCTGAGCGGCAATTTGCCGCGTAAGCGGCTTTTCCGTTCGGCGTAGTGCCTCCGCGCGCCATTCGTGCGCGAGGACTATCGCCTCCAGATCCCATGGCGGCAATCCGGCAAGCAGGTCGGCCGCCTCGCGGGAGATCGTGCGGTACCCACGGACCATCTTTACGGCTACCACCGTTTGGGGCGCGTTCAGATAGTTGATAACCTGGATACACAGATAGGATACTTTTTATCCTGGTAGTAAGATCCCATGGGACAATTATCTAACTTCACGCGGGCGAAGCCGCTGGCAGGAGCTAGTCTGATCTGTATTTTACATGAGCGACTTAAGTAAAATATTATTATTACTATGTAACAATTTCTAATATTAAAATAGTATTTAATTTTGTATTTAAAATTCGTTTTAAAATTAATTTAATGCCGACAGGTATTTAAAGTGAGTGCTTGAAGAATCGAATGAAAATTAATAAACTGTACGAGGAAAATTCAGTATAATTTATAAAAATGCAATAACAAGAACGAAAAGGAGAGAGATTAGAGGTAATTGGTTTCCCGTTAAACAATTTAAAACGAGAGGTTTCAGCGCAGCAGATGAATAAACAGTTAACTTAATGCAATTTATTAGTAGGGAAAATTGTTGTTTTACAGAATTGGAGGTAGGTAAAACGTAGATGGAAGCGCGAATCAAGAATAACCAAAACGAAAAAGAACGTATTTAAAATGTGATTTTTAAACCCCGACGCAAAAACGACTGGGTGTTATAAATTTGACGTGTGTGTGTGTGTGTGTGTGTGTGTGTGTCTGTCTGTCTGTCTGTGCCATCGTAGCGCCCGAAGGGATGAACCGATTTGGATTTTTTTTCGTTTTGTTTGATAAAAATCAGTCCAAGATGGCCACCACCACAAAATGGCGGATTGTATATTTATTCAACAACTCCCACAATATGGGTATCAAATGAAAGGGATTAACTAGTAGAATTCTTTACACTATGATAAATTAAAAATCCAATATGGCCGCCACCACAAAATGGCGAATTTACTAATTATATTCTATTTAACTTTTAGTACATTGTGCCAGGAGTTTCTATTTTTTTTTTAAATTTAATTTTACTTGTGTACTAACTTTTTCGGGGAGGTATTAGGGTAGTTGGAATGTAACAAAAAGGATCATTATGATTGTCTTCTATTTTTTCCATTAACAGTTAGATTACACTGTGTTTGATTATCATGAATGCTAAGCATGAGTATTGAGTATGTAGAATCATCATGATGATCATTCATCACGTGCTTGTAATAATTCCAAATCTATTTATATTGATATTTTCGCTGCTATAGTAACTGGTACAATACCGGTCATGACCCATGTATACTATACATTTATTAAAGTTCCCAAGTTCGAAACTAAATAAATAATTAAATAAAAAAGAAATCTGTTCAAGTCTTGAATCGTCATCTATCGTCATCTTTGTCAACGTTTTTGTAATGTAAAACGATACAAGGTTCATTTGTTTTCGTTAGTACGAAGAAATAGTAGGGAAAGGGCAATGACCGCTATTGTCATTTTAACCGACAGCAAACTATAGTCTATCCATACATCCATCGTTGGATTTCTCGACTAATTATAAAGTTCTGAACATCATTCCGAAGGGTCTTACAATACAAGCGGTCATTCACAGATGACGGGCATAGCGTATCTCGCTCTCGTTTTAAAATAAACGCAACGCCGCATCAGCGCCAACTGCAGACTATTTAGTAATGAGCTTCACTAAAGCGACCCCACAGCTAATTAGTGTTTAGGATGGTAGCAATTATTTATGTCTTCGTAATAGATTGAGTGTTTATGTTGACACATTGTTTTCGGACATCTCAGTAATGTTTATTGAGATGATGATATTTTCAAAGTTTTACCTTTTTTGAGTTTAATTATTTTCAATTTAACACTTCGGCATGGGTGTGACCTCAATTTAACTACCGGAAGAGGATCAACAGGAGTTAGTTTAACTTTAGGTCTAATTTTAACTTGTTTGGAAGGATATGGAACCAAATGCACATAGTCAGCAATTCGAAGATGAAAGCTAAAGCCAGTGATCCGATAGTTTAATTCTATCATGTTTATATCAAAGCAAATGAACGCGTGTAGTGCACGGTAAGTATCATGTAACGTTGTGCGGCATAAAACAGCAAGAAAGTGTGCTGTGAAAGTCCTACTATACGATGCGAATCAGAGCGAGCATTACAAAACTACTGACAGATTTAAATCGGATAACTATAATTTGTTTCCTCATCTAGGACGTAAAATAAACGCAAATTACCTACCTCAGAAGTCCGAGCATAACGTAGGAAAAGAAATGTAGGAATGATTTATTTTATATACACGCTGTAGGTAGTTTTACTTATACCTACGACAAATACTCTCTATATGTATTTAGAACCTCGAAGGCACGTTTGGATAGTTCCATAGTTTCTATTATGCACTAGTACAACGAGAACAATGCTTTCCCCAACTAGATAAACAAGTTTCTAGCGTAACAAGTTTTGTATCGTAAATTCATTATAAGGCTGTTTTTATATCTACTGATTAAGCGATAGAATACTGCTAAGAACAGATACAATACCTTCTCTTAATATTTCTTCGTAAATCTGGTACGTAGCTCCGCAGTCTTCGAGCACTTTCCGCCTTAGAATTCTATGCGAGTGATCACCATCGAGAGACTTAGATCGTGAGCGAAACTCATCACTGTCCATAGCACGAGCCTCGTCGGTACTGGCGGCCGGAATAGCGCAAGAGCCTCGCCGTCCTTCCCCAGACTCGTGCCGCCACTGCCCCACTTTTTTACCAAACGTTCGAATCAAATCTTGTATCGTGTGGTGCTTGTGCTTATGACCACTGCCGCTTGACCCTGACCCTCGCCTTTCATTTTTATCTTTTTTGTCATCTTTGCTATGATCTTTGGTATGCTCTTTACTGTGATCTTTGCTGCCAGTCACACTTTCTGCTAACTTTTGAGCAAAACTTTTATTATCGTGTCTACTCTTATGGCTCAATTTTGAACTAGAAATTTCACCATAGCGTTCACATTTGCTATACTCGTGTTCTTGAATATCGTCCATAGCATCACTGTAGAGAGGTGAAACAAAATTTCTATAATCAGTTCGTGGTGCGTGGTATGTGTTGACATTGATCTGATGGCGATCTCCGTCGCTACGCTGCCGCCTGTAATCTGGCTGGTGGGTGTGATAGTGTTGCTGCGTGGGAGAGCCTCTCTCCATTACATCACGAATGTAACTCGCGAAGTTGGGGTAGCGGTCACGGGGACTAGATGCGAACTCATAGGGGCTTCCTGAACTAGCTCTGAAGCTGCGCTGGGCACTGGAGCCTCTCGGGTTAATAGGGATAGGTTTAGCAGCTGATGACGATGATGTCGTCGAGGCGCCTTCATTTGTCACTACATTACGTGAATCCGTTGAACTTAGACTAGAATACCAGCTGTCGCCGCTGCTGTCATCTTTTTCCAACGGCGGAGTAGACTCCCGATGGTGTTTATGAAGAAAATGTGTCAGTCCGTGCATTTTGAATTATATTGTCTCTTTAAACTTCACTGAGTTTTAACACCATCTTCATTGAATATTATTGATCAGATCTCGGGTTGGCTAGATATTTATGATTTCGTACAGATATTTAGCAGGCGATGCGGCACGACATCATTATCGTTTTAAGGCGACTATTACTTATTGTTGAGTAAATTAGCGATCGATGTATATCGCCCGGAAACACGGTGTATAGGACTGCATTCAAAGTATAAATTAAAAATCCAAATTTGAATAAAAACACGTTTATTTAATGATGGGTAGGGTAGAAAGGGTTAATCAGGCTTATTTGTGTCCGTGGAAATAGGACGACCTGTATATGTACACAGAAGTTTCAAAAACATTCAAGTAGAGGTCACGTGTTTTTTGTTATACAAGAGCGAGAGAACACATCAGCTGTGAGACCGCGTAGCCGAAAGGGGATATAACAGGTTTAACGACTTCCAAGGTCGCGACGCCCTACTTACGAGGATCGTGGTCATGACTGTGGCAACTCTGGGGACGCGTACACAAGCGTTTGGGACAGGCAGAACGCATGCGTCGGAATCGGTACTTGGAGGGTCACCTTCAATGCGTGCCAAGTTAATTCACCATGGGAGAATCATTGCATTGCGGACGTGACTAGGGGCACACAATCTTGTAATACATAAACAAGAAAAAACAAAGTTTATCTTAATTTTGAGCGCAAAACAACTAATCTAGTTAGGTACTTAACTGTGAATAGGTAGTCTTTAATAGCTCGGACATAATTATGGTGATGTTATCAATTTATCAAATCAAATTAAGTACATATTTTAATTTAAAAAGGACACAAATAAAATTATTTTCTTGATTCGATTTATTTTTAGCTGCTGCTTTTTTTTTCAAAATGAAACAAAGTTGCATTTAAAAAAAAAAAATATCTTATAGGTAGGTAACTACTAAATAGAAAACAAGGAAACTAATGAATACCTTACTAAGTATTATAACGTTACTAGTTATCACATTGTTCAAGGTCGAGTGATTGAACAGTTTTTTTTTTTTTAAATAAAACTTGTTCAATTATTTACGACAAGTTCAATTATTTCCCTCGACATATTTTTAGATAGGTAGTTAGTTACCTATGTCATGTGCAGTTAAGAAATTATTTGTTTCGCAGTTTGACACATAATAATATAGGTACATAATTATGTCAGTTTGCTTGAAGTCAAATTTTAGGTTATAAAATGTGCGACCAACAAATTTTAAAAATAATTATTATGGAATTAGCATCATAACAAAAAAGTCACCATACTTTCTTGGTTAGTCAATTAAAATCACAAATTATCATTTTAATTGCTTGAACATGACAGACATGCGAGAATATTATATTTTCAATGACTATGTAATTGCAAATGGCTTGCTGAGGACGCAGCCGAGACTCCAAGAGGTCAACTACTTACGGCCGCAAAGCAAACAGAAAAATAAGTAAACAAAACGAGGGTAATATGTATTTTAAATTCAATAAAAAAAGTCAAATGTACAAAATTTTACAATCCCGTATTTTCCGTGACGCAAGGCAAATTAATGTCGGTGTGAGATTGATCTGGAACTTTAATTAGAGCGGCCAGTTGTGCGCTGAATATCTACTTTAAACTGAATAGACTTGTAATTTGGAAATAGTACCTACTAGCATTTACTCCAGTTGTGAAGAAGATAAATCTTTAATCATCAGAATTGAATGGAATTGATAGCCTAGCATTGGACAGGAAGTAATGGACGTGTTGACACAAACGTAAACATGGATTTAGTACAGGATTCCAGACGTAGCAGCATTTAAATAGGTATTTCTTTGGTTATAAAAAAATCAAGTCGTGTAGAATCCTTGATGATTGTTGGGTCGCGATGTCCCTAACCTACACCGTGTTATTTTTTAGCGGCGTCAAAGGGGTCTTCAATAAAAAGATACAGAATACTAAAGTTTCGCCATTCTTAGACAGGGGCTTAAGTACGTACAAAGTTATCAAGAATTTCATCAAACATTAGGAAGATAAGCGTAGTTTTGGACACAAGTGATAAAAGCTTATCAAGGGATCCCTCTAAAGTATAAATGACGGATAACGACAAAGATTACCAAACATCCGCTACAAAGACTGTTTTGCTTAACAACATCGACATTAATGTAAATTGACACGATTGTGTTTCACGATTATAGATTCAAAGACGACAGCCGTATTAACAATATAAGAATCACATAAAATAACAAACGTGTAACTCTAATTTCAATGTCACTGTCTATTTTCAAGAAAAATAGGTAAGTTTAACAATAGATATAACATCGTAGGCTATTGTTTCAGCAATGTATTAAGTGACACCTGCGACCTAAGCCATTATGTAACTGGAAACTGATAAAATTGCAAGTTCAACACCAAAAATGTTAAGTTTGTATTATTTCGTTTCCGTTCTAAATACTTCATTAGCTAGCATGACGGTTTACCTATGTAGAACTAAAAACACAACCGTCGCATTTGACCTATTTAAAAAAAAACGGCCAAGAGCGTGTCGGGCCACGCTCAGTGTAGGGTTCCGTAGTTTCCCGTCCGTCACAATATGTGTTCAATCCAATCCGATTTTAATAATTCTTTTTTTGTTTGAAAAAAGATACTTTCAGGATAATAAAATATGTTAACGATGTTAAAAAAATGCTTGCATATACGATTATACTACAAAATTAGTCCAGAAATTATTTTGTACAACTTTTTGTACAAAAACTTGTTTCCATCCAAGTTCAAAATGATTTTCCTAGAAATTCCTTATAAAGTTCTACTTTTCAAATTTGTTTCATATTTTCTAAACTTATGGTTCAAAAGTTAGAGGGGGGGACACATTTTTTTTTACTTTTGGAGCGATTATTTCCAAAATTATTGACATTATTTAAAAATTATTATAGTAAACCCTTATTCATTTTTTAATACCTTTCCAACAATATATACACGTTAGGGTTGAAATTAAAAAAAAAAACATTTCCCAGTTTACGGCGTGATTGATACACATATTGGTACCAAATTTCAGCTTTCTAGTGCTAACGGTCACAGAGATTAAGCGAGGACGGACGGACAGACAGACATGGCGAAACCATAAGGGTTCCTAGTTGACTACGGAACCCTAAAAATCTCAGCGTAAAACCCGAAAAGCCGTCTGAAACATTGCAATTATTTGCGTGTACGTGAACGGGTTTAAAATAAATATCCTCTTCGCGAATAATTGTTTGTATGGTATTCAAACGATACTTTGTGTTTGTATTATTGCTTCTTTGCGTTTATTTGTCTGTTCATTCGCTAGTTTGAGCTGATGTCAAGAGACTGGATAAACAACAATGAAATATTGGCACTTCGGTGGCCTTCTGGCCATACTTTAGTAAAACACGGACTTTTTGGTAGTTTAAACATATGATTAAATACTTTACGTTTTTGGTTCTTTCTGCACGAATAGGTTCCTAAAGTGTGTCTTTATTTTATGAGTAGGTACTTATATTTTTTCAGCTTTTCCAAGTTCTTCCTACATAAATAGTTTGAATTAAGTAAATTATTGTTGTTTTATTATTGTTTTATACATTTGTTTTGAGCGTTTTTACATTTTGAATTAAGTAATTACTTGTAGTTTTAATTTTTAATTTTGCTCTTTAAACTCAATGGAAAACAAATACATACTAATGTCTTTACAAATTATATATATTCCTGAAGGGGTCTTATGGCACAAACTTCAAGCAAACTATAAATACAATTTCATAATACACATTTAAAATTTAGCAAAATGTCCCAAAACTCAACAAACAACATCCTGTATTTGATGTTGTTACACATCCTGTATTTGATGTTGTTACAGTAACAAGTGTTTGCATTTTACCAAGAAATATTTTCCGTGTTTATTATACATCATTTTAAAGGGTTTATTGTCACTTCGGCGACAGTTTGTTAACTTTTGAAACTTCTTAGGTAACATTGTAAACAACGTAGGGACAGACTGATAGTGTATTCTTATCAAACTGTCTAAAAGTAATCTAGCTACTGATATTGTTAAGACTACAAATTTTCACAATTAAGTACCTGTCATATGGAAATGTGTTTATCTATCAAAACCTGTTCTTACTGATACAGATGGAACGTGCTGATAAAATGTGTGTTTACCGTTCGTCAAGGAAAATATGAACAACAACGATGATGTGATGGCAATTGTCGCGATTTCGGGCGACCCTTACGGACCAGTCACGTCGTGAGCTAATAAACAATGTTGTTTACAACATGTGTCGCAATGCGCTTGCTAACTCACGATCAAGAAGTAGTACGAGCTCGCACCATGTGCCTCTACAGAACGTAAACACCACGCCGTGCCACCGGCTGCGCCGAGATCTGATCAAACAAAGGGAACTAGACCTAGTAACCACATCCGCACCGTTCATGGACGATTTAACACAATGTACCGCTCATGTGCATCGTAAATAAATATTCACAGTTCATTGTATCGTTATTATTATCGTGTATGTGTAAGTCGCGCGCGACACGTCACTCACTCGCGACAGACGTGGGAACACTAACTTAGTGAAATAAGCTACCTAAGAGAGTGGGAACGAGAGGGCATTAGAGAAGACGCGCGTACTCGTAGTCGGCCAGTCGGCACGCGGTATTGGAGCAGCTGCAGCGGTCCGAGCGGCCGTCGCGTCTCACGTCACCTCGTGGAGTGCCGTCGGCCGCTTGCCAGTCCCACGCGGCCACACCGCACCGGCACTCTGTCCTCTTGCGGTAACCAGCGCATCATGCACGTTGGCCTTGGCTTGCCGCCGCTGATGTCACTTGGGCCTAGTGGCCTACCACTTTTATAGCCTTATTATCAATTTAACTATACCTACAATAATATTTACGCCCAATTCGTGAGCTGGCATTATGCCTAGCTACTAACCGAAACGATAGAGATAGGTGTCTCGCAATCGTTTATAATGACGATAGTTCTAAAGTCCTCACCTAAGTCAATATGCTTAGTAATACAATGGAAAAACTTTAAATCAATATGCACAGGAAATTGACTGAAAATATAAATAGTTACATAAAGTTACGAAGTCTTGAGAGCTAAGTGATATTTGAGTAGGGTTTTCTTCAAGCAACTAGATATATCAGTGACCTAATAAAAGTGTAGACGACAATCACAGACATAGGATATCGGAAATAAAAGTGAGAAGTTAATCTGTTCCTGATACTGATATCCGAGCAGTTGCGGAAATACTAATGTTGATGTACTGGTGACCTATACAGTCGACAGCGCCAAAGGCCAGCGACGGAGATAGATTATGTTGCCCTTTTAAAACGACCCCAAATAAAAACCTCGCAAAAGTCTGTCTGTATATTTTTTAGTATAATCACATTTTGGAACCTAGGTACGAGCATAGATTAGTATGAGCCTGTCACAAATTCGGGCTTAAATCATCTGACTATACAGGGTTATTTTTTGTTTATACTAAACCCGAAAAGGGGTCATTGTACTCATCATTTTGAACAACTTTTTCTATGGGACGAACCCTGAAATCGCAAAAAAAAAAACAGCTGTTCCCTACATTTATGTTCGCATAACTCGTCAAAATGTAGGGAACAGCTGATTTTTTTTCGCGATTTCAAGGTTCGTCCCATACAAAAAGTTGTTCAAAATGATGAGTACAATGACCCCTTTTCGGGTTTAGTATAAACAAAAAATAATGTTGTATACATATAGGTATGTCCTTAATTAGTGAATTAAAGTGAATTAACGAATTTACTTAGACAATTGAAATGTCCTAGATCATTCTGATATGAAAATTGGCATGAGAAAATCCTTGACCTAAAAGCTGGTTTCAGACTACGCTATACTATTATACTATAGCAAAGCAGGACCTAATGCTATACTACATATAGCATGGCGTTCACATTACGCGATAGTATTGCAAGCATTTATAGTATATAGCAAGCTCAGTTTACTGCGATCTTAGAAGAGTCTTGCGATACGGCCGGGAGTGAGAGAGGAGGACGAGGGCGGCGCGTGATATACTCGTATATGTCACCGTAAAATTGACAAATACGTTATATTGTAATATCTCAAGCGATATTGTAATGCTCGAATTATTGTCAAATGAACATACTGCTTACAACAAAACGCATTATTTTTCGTGAAATGCGCGCGATGGTAGTCAACTTACGCGGTGTGGAGGGAAGGAGGGGTCCCCTTTGCCCAGTGGCACAACTCTCATGAAAAGATAATGCACCATTCCTGAGATATACCGATTAATATAACATAACCTTAAAACACTTTATATTCCCCCTAAAAAGCGTAGTCGACGTCTATTTCCGAGTGCAGGGTTTAAAGGAACCTAACTAACCTAACGGGGGGTGCCCCAAGTCGCGATTATGGGGGAGAGATACTTCCGTATGTTCAGTTGACAATAATTCGAGACATTACAATATTGCGAGAAAAAACACGTTATATTGTAATATAACGTGTTTGACAATTTTACGGTGACATAAATAATATAATATAATAGCAAATAGTATTATTTGCTATTATATTATAGCGTAGTCTGAAAGCCGCTTCATTGAGGTAATAAACTAAACACGCTATGATAGTAACGTCATAGGATATGATCGACATACAGTGTTCCCCAGTGACCTCTATATTTAAAAGTGGGACAAATTGGGGTTATGATGTATTGTGTTGTGCAATAGGTTTGTTTAGGCCGTCCAGTCCGATAACTTGAATATTATAAAATAGACCAGAATAAGTTAACTAAGGTTAATTAAAATTCAGATTCTATGACAGACTTAACGAATCAAGTTATAAGCGTGTTTGTATGGTAACGGAATGAAAAGGTAAAGGAAGCGTTTTACGAAAACCATTCTTTTACACTTTTCATGAGCCTGAATGGACATTTCATGAGACTTTATTTCTTCCGAATACTCACTGCTAATATCATGAAAAAATGGCAGGAAGAGGTTCAATTCCTTTTCTAAAAGAACATTAAGTTCTTCTCGAGAGACTTTGGATTGAAGTCGCCTAACGACCATTCGATGTTTACAATGTGTCACCCATTCATACCAAGTAGAAACATAAATCCACGATACGCCTTCAATACTTTAATCCGAATTACTACCGACATAATTATTCTATTCGCGATGCACATACATGTGCATTATATTATAGTATATTATATTATATATGGCAGATCAATAGCGGTGTGATGCCAAAACTATCTGTTTACCTAATTTAAACGTGAATGAAAGAGAATGGTCATTTCAAAATCTAATTAGTTACATGGTGAGGTGGTAATTAGAAAGTTTTGACTTGTTTTTCGACTAACAATTTAAAATCTGTAAACTGTCTAAAAATCTGAAAATTTGGAACGGGTTTCGCTATTTTATTCAAAGAATCCTTGTTGTGTGTTTCAAAAATTCTAATAAAAATCTTGTATGTATTCTTCAACGTTTTTTACAGTGCTTTGTATTGATATGTTTAACAAGTAACATTAATTAAATTTAAAAAATCCCTCCGGCAAGCCGCAGGAGGAGGTAGATTTCGGAGAAGGTGCTGGAGCGTCCGACTATTGAAAATTTGTATAAAGAGTTATACTTATGTGTACAATCTACAAAAAAACATATGATTTCAAAATCGTTGTCCTGTAATGGAAAGTTTACCCTTTTTAAATCCTCTTATAAGATTTAGCATGGCTACGCCCACAATTTTTTAGTTATAATTTTTTATTTCGAAAACTATAAGTTTTATCGCTAAACTTCAAAGGTAACAATTGTAGATTAGACAATTAGGGTATTTCCACGGCAGAGAGTGAAAATAGCCAATTTTTTTTTTAGCAGTTTATGAATATTTTTTTCCGCCAAAATCTTTGGTGAAGGTAGAACTAAATTGTTTTGATGTTTAAATCCACACTTCTGGCCGTACTTTTGAGATATGACGTATTATTGATTACCATTGCGTGATAATTGAAAAAAGGTGAAAAAGTGGTTATAAAAACTATAATTATCTAACAGGCTTATTAAAATTTTCGGTAGGTACTCAAAATATTATTCTATGTACACTTAATGCCTTGTGCAGAACTACATACTTTCTTAATTGACCTAACATTGACGAAGATATGTCCATTTGTAAAAACTGTGTGCTATTTGTAACGCAAGTTACCATATTTGATATTTTTTCCCATTTCTCTTGTTATAATAACGCTACGTCAATAAGTACCAAGTTTCTCCTAAATATCGTTAAAGCGCGTGAAATTAGATAATTTTTTTGGTTTCAAACGATGAAGGTTAATTTTTATCCGCTTTTAAAGTTTGTAACGCAAGTTACCGGTAACTTGCGTTACACGAATGTAACAACAATTACCTACACACTATCATTGTAATTGCAGTCACGATGACTCTCAGTGCTGCTGAAAAGATGAGAAGAAGAAGAGAGTAATTAATGAGGCCGGAAAATAAAACATGCTTGTCGTATAACTTCTAGCAGAAGTATTTCGACCAAAGTGCTGAGGCAGGTAGACTTTTCCGAAAATTATACGTGTTGACACAGGACGAAGTGCTAAGTTTCCACTGGGTGCAGCTCCCAAGTGACTTGGTTTCGCTGTGGATGTCAGGTGAAAAAAAAAACAGATTTTTTTATGGTCGTCATCGTGACAAAACGACAGCGATGTTTTACATGGACCGAGTAGGTACTGGAAAATTTATCCTGCAAATGTGGAAGAAGTGCAGTTGTGGTCGGATGGCCCAGCTTGTCAATTTAAAAATAAATTCATTGCCCAATGCATTTGACAGCTCGAAAAAAACATAGTTTGGATCTGAAATGAAACTACTTTGGTACGTCATATGTAAAGCCCTGTTGATGAAATTGGAGAAGCATAGAAGACGCTGGTGAGGAGCAAAGTTCTACAATGGAATACGATTGTATTAAATGCAGAGCAGTTTGCAACAGCTGCCAGTGAAAGATCTCGTAAAAATGATTGACTGAGAAAGTGGTCCTAGTTCCAACAGCAAAATTGATAAAGGCCATGACTTCTTCAATTGGAAAAATGCCTTGCCAAGGCTCCTGCCGTTCCAGGAATAACTCAAAGACACATAAGTCTTGTTTTTTAAGATTGTGAAGAGTACACAGATGCTGACCACTCTTGGAACGGCGAAGATAACCTTCCCTTATCTGAATGGAAAAATAAGAATCAGGAACCCTAAAATATGTCATAACCCTTCTATTTTTAATGAATGCATTATGTTTTAATGATTTATCGACCTAAATTGCTCGTTTAGATCGAAAGTAACGCAAGTTACTATTTGCGTGTAACGCAAGTTACCAAGGTTTAATTTTATTAAAAATTAAGTCGTAATATTTAAGGCATATTTTTTGCCGCAATAAATACTTTATCTACTGATTGATTTCATTTTGATTCCACAATAACCCTGAAGTCAATTAAATCAGAGAATTATCAATTTACATTAATGTCACAAAACGTTGTGGCTATTTTATGTAACGCAAGTTACCACATCATTATATTGTGTTGCGTCGAGGATATGGTAAGATTTCGAACTATGTTCATTGCAATTGAATGAGGGTACAGTGTAGTTATTAATAACAAAACAAGCAAAAATACTCGACTATTAAAAATGTCTTTAAGAGATGTTTGTATTACAATCCAGCTCTCTAATTGTAACGCGAGTTACCGTGGAAATACCCATATGATGATTATGGGACAACCTGGGAAGTATACCCTTACAAACAATAACAAAAAAAAAACGGTCCCGCCATCTTCGAGTAATCGGGGAACATTGAATTAAGAACCTCCTTATTTTTGAAGTCGGTTAATAACGTCGTTATGGTAGGTGACTCAAATATAGGGATAGTCTATATAACATTCGGCCGAGTATCCTAAATTTGCTCTAAAGAATTTAAGAGTTCCGTTGCTTTGTTATGGATGACTTCTTGAAATGACTTCTCCCACTCTGCGCGGAGCGGGAGGGAGTGTCAGACTCTTACTGACTAAAACCCATCCATGTTCCTTCCTCGCCCTTTATGTTCCGGGGCCGCGGTATCTCTTTCGAACAGGCCCGCAACAAATCCGATACCCTTGAAGTACATCCTTTCCAATAAAAAAACAATACATGTCACGGTAACAGGGCTTATTTCCAATAAATGGAACTTAACACACCTAACTGTCGAAATGGGTGAATTATACACTTCTGAGTACCCCCTCAAAGCATACAGGCGTGATGTTACGTCATGATATTGTATAAACAATAAACAACCAAGCGTTTGCAGCAATCACTGCAGCTTTGACGTGTATTTTTGAAGAGTTCCACTTATATCTCCGAATATCAGCATCAAATCTTCAGCAAATTAAATTGGGACCACACGAGAAGCACCAGCTTTCAAATAAAAAAACCATAAAAATCGGTTCACTCAGTCGAAAGTTCTGACTTCTGAGGTAACAAACACTGTCGAAATCTGGGTGTATTGTACACATCTGCGTACCCCCTCAGAGCATACAGGCGTGATGTTACGTCATGATATAGTATAAACAATGAATCCAGAAGCGATTGCAGCAATCACTGCAAATTTGCTGTCTACTTTTGAAGAGTTCCATCAGATCTTCAGCAAATTAAAATGGGACCACACGGGAAGCACCAACTTTCAAATAAAATGAAACCACCAAAATCGGTTCACCCAGTCGAAAGTTATAAATTGTCTCTTTAAACTTCTTGCACTAATTAATTAACTATTAAGCTCTGCTTTAGTTCCTTGGACAATTCATAATCTTTCAATTCTACTTGTCGGGTAGGTAATCCGCCTGGGATTTAATCATCTTACTGTTCCTTGCAACGTGAAATGGAGAAACTTAATGTGCTCAATACCGGTCGACCACTTTTGAACCTTATTTCTCAGGCTGTAGGGGTGAAAAGTGGTCGAGCGTTAGTAAACTTGATAGTATATATTTATTATAACTGCGAGGTGTTTATCGACCGCTCTATATAGGAAAATCAAATTGAGAGAAATCTTAAAATACATTCTTAGTTTGGTGAAAACTTGAAAAATGAACAAGAGGAGGAAAGTTCTGAAAATATACAGGTACTTACTTAAGTTTGATGAAAGTAAAATTAACTTTTAACGAAAAGTGGTTTGAATAATTCATATTTAGTTTAAAAGAGATGCTATTTTTAAGTGGAACTGCATCGGTAACTATGTTTTTCATTAACATACTATCATATAATGTAAATTAAAAATTTAAAAAACCCGCGACACACGTAGTTTCATAATTTCACAAGCCCTTTCATTTGATACTCATATTGAAGCAAAAAATGACAGATTTTTATCAAACATAGCTAATAACACACACTATTAATTCACCTTTCAAACAAAGAAAAATCACAATCAAAATCGGTTCATCCGTTCGGGAGCTACGATGCCATAGACAGACACACACACACACACAGAGAGACAGACACACACACCACACACACACACACACACACACACACACACACGCACACACACACACACACACGCACACACAGACACGTCAAACTTATAACACCACGTCGTTTTTACGTCGGTGGTCAAGCCCATTTAATGAGCTTATAAAATATTGTTATTGTTACGAGCTGGGTATGAGATAAATTAATTACTACCGATTAAACAACACAATAACTTTATTAATCACAAAACAATCAAAACTTAATCACAAATACACTACTGTTTACTATTCACTTAGATATCGCACTTGTAGTTCACTTGGATTCGCTTCATTGTGTCGCTAAAACAAGACCGGTCGCGGCCCTGAGCGCTCTATTTATACTCGCCAACAGACACACCAGAATAACCACGAACATACGAGAGGGTCATAAAAAAAACACTAACAAAAAATAGCAGGTAGATAGGTACTAGGTAATAAAAAACAAACCACAAGTAGGTAACAAGTAGGTATAACCTACTTGTACAAAACAAGCAAATATGAACCTTATGCCTTAGGCGTACGGTCGAAATTCTAATGTCTTTGTATAAATAGGTCGCGAATTTGTACCTACCTAACTTTAAAACTAATAATAATAGAATGCTCTCGAACTTCTAACGTACACACACTGTAATCACTGGCTTTCTCGAATGTTCTAGTAGGTCCGATGTAACACTGCCCCCTCCTTAGACATGCTCGTCCCGAGCATCATTAGTCCCGTAGTATCGCGCCAACCGGTCTACATGCACAATCTTAGGCGCACCTCGTGGACCCTTCTGTATTCGGTAGGTGACATCGTTGATCCTAGTCACGACTCGGTATGGCCCATCCCATTTTGCTTGTAACTTCGGAGACTTCCCCTTGCTCCGCACTGGGTTATGCAACCACACCAGTGAACCCTCGTCGAAACCCCTACCGTTTGCCTTCCGATCATACCGGGTCTTCATCTTCTCAGACATCTGTTGGCTGGATTGTCGGATATGCTCATAAACATCGTTCAACTTATTACGCAAGTCATTCGCGTAATCTGTTACACTACATGGAGCATCAGGGGGAGTTCCAGTGATTAAGCAGGTAACCGTAATTCCCTTCCAAAGTTCGCGAAGGCTGGTGTCACAGTCGTACTTTCGTGGACTGCACTTCGGTAAGACAGAAGAAACGGCTGTATGTGCTTGTCCCAATCCCTTTGCCGGCTTTCCACAACTTTCGCCAGATATCTCTCCAACGTTTGGTTGAATCGTTCTACCATTCCATCGGATTGTGGGTGGTAAGAGGTGGTTCTGGTTTTATGGGTACCCATCAATCGACAAGTCTCTTGAAATACTTGCGATTCAAAATTTCTTCCTTGATCGCTGTGTATTTCTAAGGGTACTCCAAAACGACAGAAGACTTCTTGAACTAATTTATCTGCGACAGTTGTTGCTTCTTGGTTAGGAATGGCGAAGACTTCCGGCCACTTTGTAAAGTAATCCATGACCACCAGGAAGTACCTGTTTCCGCTGTCGCTTACTGGAAATGGTCCCGCAACGTCTAGTGCTATCCGTTCCCAAGGGGCTCCAACGTTGTACACTTTTAATGCACCTCTGCTGCGTGTCTGGGACCCTTTCACGGCCGCACAACTGGTACATTTGCGGCACCAGTCCTCCACATCATCACGACAATGGATCCAGTAAAAGCGTTCTCGAATTTTTAGTAGAGTCCTTTTTACTCTCATATGTCCTCCAGAACATCCATCATGGTAGAGCCGTAGAACATCCGGTACCTTAGCTTTAGGGACAACCATTTGTAAATGACAACTATCCCCTCTAGCGTTTTCCCATTTACGGCACAAGACTCCATCCTGGATCACCAAGCTGTTCCATTGCGCCCAATAACTCTTTGTGATGGAACTCATCGCTGCCACATCACTCCACCTGGGTTTAGGAACACCAGTTTTGATCCACTCGAAGATCGGTTTGATGTCCGGATCCTTTTGTTGAGCCTGCTGTAGGGTCTCCTTCCATTCATCGCTGAGATCCGTTCTAAGCATTCTCACGGGCACTACTTCCTTAGTCTCTTGCCTGGCACAGTGCTTACAGTCTTCAGGACAAGGTCTTCTTGACAAGGCGTCTGCGTTACCGTGAGTTCTCCCACTGCGATGTTCAGTTACGAAATCAAACTCTTGGAGCAGTTCTATCCATCTCGCCACTTGCCCCTCTGGATTCTTGAACTGTAATAGCCACTTCAGTGCAGCATGGTCAGTTCGTAATTGGAATTTACGTCCCAGCAAATATTTACTGAAGTGCTGCACTGTCTTTACTACAGCGAGTAGCTCCCGTCTTGTAACGCAGTAATTTCTTTCTGGTTTGGATAAAGACTTGCTGAAGTAAGCTATTACAACCTCCCGGTCTCCTTTCCGTTGAGACAGCACGCCCCCAATTCCAGTATTACTGGCATCCGTGTCAACTATGAAGTCGTTTTCAGTGTCAGGATATCCCAAAATAGGTGTGTTGCACAGACGTTTCTTTAATTCCTGAAATGCGACGTCGCAGTCCTCGTCCCAACAGAATTGCCTCTTTTCCTCAGTGAGTTTGTGCAGAGGTTTGGCAATGTCGGCAAAATTCTTGACAAATCTTCGATAGTAGGAGCACAAACCCAGGAATGCTCTGACCTGTGTCTTGTCTTTCGGAACTGGCCAATCCTTGACGGCGACTACTTTTTCTGGGTCTGTTTGAACACCTTCCCCCGAAACTATGTGTCCTAAGAAGTTCACTTGCTGTCTGAAAAACGAACACTTTTTCGGACTTAACTTGAGATTTGCTGTTTGGATTTTCGACAGCACTCGGTTGAGGTTTTTAAGGTGATCTTCAAATGTACGGCCCACGATGATTATGTCGTCTAGATAGACAAGACATGCGTCTCCAATCAATCCGGCGAGTACTTGCTCCATCAGCCTTTCAAACGTCGCAGGAGCGTTGCACAAACCGAATGGCATAACTTTAAACTGCCATAGCCCTTTTCCTGTTGAGAATGCAGTTTTCTCCTTGTCCTTGGGGTCTATTTCTACTTGCCAGTAGCCACTCTTCAGATCAAGTGTGGTAAACCACTTCATACCAGTCAGCGTGTCCAGTGTGTCATCGATCCTAGGCAGCGGGTAGCTGTCCTTTTTCGTGACGTCGTTCAGTCATCGATAGTCCACACAGAAGCGTATACTGCCGTCTTTTTTCTTTACCAGGACCACAGGAGAACACCATGGACTCGATGAAGGCTCTATAACACCGTCCTTCACCATTCCCTCAATCATGGTTTCTACCTCTTTCTCTCGTGCAACTGGCAGTCTTCTTGGTCGCTGACGGATAGGTAACTCGTTACCTGTATTAATCTGGTGCTGAACAAGTCCAGTTCTCCCTATGTCAGCATCATTCGAAGAGAAAATGTTGGCGTACTGAAGTAACATCTTCTTAGCCTTGTCCATTTCTCCTTTAGTTAAATCGCAGTTTTCCAAAAGCGCTGACACGTCAAATTTTGAACTGCGAATTTCATTTCCGGTAGGCACATCTTGCAATTGACGCATTCAAGCTACTTCTTCGCAAGTGCCGATCAAGGTGCCCTTCTTAATTGCTTGCTCCTGGTCACTTGGATTCAGTATGCGCACTGCTGAGATGTTGGTGGCCTTGACCAGAGTTCGTGCCATCTTCCATGGGAAGTCATTGTTCACCCTTTCTATTAGAACACTTCGACCTTTGTTTCCAGAATTCCGTGGCAAACAAATTGGCACAACCGTTTCTGATCTGCGAGGAAGAACAATCTTCTTCAAGCAGTACACTTTCCCTGACGGTGCACCTTCCATGAAGACTTCCTCTGAACCACATTTCAGTACTCCTTGATCAACGTCGATCTCACAACGATATTTCCGCATGAAGTCCAAGCCCAAGATGCAATCGTCTACTATGTCAGCCACGATGACATTCTGCTTGTAAAATCTGTCACCCAATTTTAACTCCAACTCTTTCTTGCCTCGGACGTTTATGTGCTGACCGGTAGCTGTTAGTAACTGTATACGGTCGTGCTTATTGAAGTAGTACCCAAGAAACCGACTTGCTAGTTTGGAATTGACGACCGTGTGAGATGCTCCAGTATCCAACGTCAGTTTGCATGGTGTTCCATTGACTTCGCCTTTGATGGTCAGGCTGTTCCCGTCATGTGCTTGCGAGATCATGATTCTCGGGGCTCTTTCAATACCAGCCAGCACCCGCCCCTCAGTCCTGGCATTTACTCGTTTCCCTGCTGTAGCTGGGCAGTCACTTCAGCCACTCTTCCCTGCTGATCTTCTCTCGGGGTGCTGCGCTTAGGACAGCTGGACCGAAGATGACCCCTTTCTCCACATGTGTAGCACCTAGGACTATACCCCTGTGGGCGGTCGCGTACAGGTGATGCAACAACCTCCCTGACACGGTGCGTTCGGTGGTCTTGCCTCACTGCCTCTACTTCTAAGGCATGGGCCAAGGCGTCCTTCAACGTCTCATGATGCCCCAGTCTCACGGCAGCTCTAACTTCTAAGTCACGTATTCCATCGACGAAGGCTTGTACCAGATTTCCATCAATCAGTGCAGGGGCAGACTGGTAGGCTTTCCGAACGAGTTTTTCAACTTCCAGGGCCCACTGCTGTAGGTTCTCGGCACTACGTTGAACACGGTCCTTCAACTTAGCACGGAATACGTGCTCCAGGTGCGCGTCGCCGTATCTGGACTCCAACGCCTCCAGCAGCTGCTCGTAGGTTACATCCTTGCCGAGTGCCTCGAGAATAGTTAAAGCCTGGTCTCGGAGGCCCAAGGTGAGCGCGGTCATGGCTTGTGATTTGGTCCATCCATTCGCCATCATGACGGCCTCAAACTGGATTTTGTAGGCCGACCACGACGATGTTCCGTCGAATGGCGGAACTTTAAAACCACGCGAAGTAGGTGCAGCAACCACTGTAGCTACAGTCCCGCCTTCAGTCTTCAGTTCGCCCAAAGCCTTCTTTACCCCAGCAATCTGAACTTCGGCCTCCGAGATGCGATTCTCATGCTGGTGGACCTGATCTTTCATCACTTTGAGGTCCTTGCCGAAAGTTGCATGGAGATCCTTTATGAGGACCATCTGCTCGTCTTGGCGGCGGGCTTGCTCCTCTTTGTCTCGCTGTAACTGCTCTTCCAATCGGCGAGCTTGCTCCTCTTGGCGGCGAGCTTGCTCCTCTTGACGGCGAGCTTGCTCCTCTTGACGGCGAGCCTGCTCCTCTTGACGGCGAGCCTGCTCCTCCTTGTCTCGCTGCAGTTGCTCCCGTAACTGGCGTCCCTGTTCCTGCAGCAGCGCCATTAAAGTAGACAAGTCTGGCGCCACTGATGCTGAAGAAACTCCAGATGGGCCAGCGACTGGCTCTGACGTAGGCTGGACACCACCCGGTGTCTGTGTCGGAGAATCTCCAAACCGCCGTTGGTCCATATCCTGCTGTCGCTGACTTCTGGTACGGATACCCTCCGTGTCGTCCTTTGGTAGAATGTGCATAATTTATCTCTCACTTCTGACACCAATTTGTTACGAGCTGGGTATGAGATAAATTAATTACTACCGATTAAACAACACAATAACTTTATTAATCACAAAACAATCAAAACTTAATCACAAATACACTACTGTTTACTATTCACTTAGATATCGCACTTGTAGTTCACTTGGATTCGCTTCGTTGTGTCGCTAAAACAAGACTGCCGGTCGCAGCCCTGAGCGCTCTATTTATACTCGCCAACAGACACACCAGAATAACCACGAACATTCGAGAGGGTCATAAAAAAAACACTAACAAAAAATAGCAGGTAGATAGGTACTAGGTAATAAAAAACAAACCACAAGTAGGTAACAAGTAGGTATAACCTACTTGTACAAAACAAGCAAATATGAACCTTATGCCCTAGGCGTACGGTCGAAATTCTAATGTCTTTGTATAAATAGGTCGCGAATTTGTACCTACCTAACTTTAAAACTAATAATAATAGAATGCTCTCGAACTTCTAACGTACACACACTGTAATCACTGGCTTTCTCGAATGTTCTAGTAGGTCCGATGTAACATTATTATTATATGTTTGGTACTTCCGGGCTTCTGGCTGGTTTATTATGCTGTGATTGTCGAGTTTTAATTTTGTGGCGAAGTTACGGGAAGTTTGAATTATAATATGCCAGATTTATTCATAAACAACAATACAATTTGAATTCCGGAGTAAACAATTCTCATTTATTCATCTGAATAGTATTACGTTATTGGTAAAATATTAAGACTGTTTTCAGCACGAATAAATAACAATAAGCTCTAACGTTTCTAAAATATTTCTGCGGCATACATCTATTCGCATTCTTTCGCAATCTACACCATACCTACCTACAAAGTTCCAACTTTTGAACAAGTTTTTTTAAACACAAGATTTTTACTTAAAACACCTCCACGCCCCCCGTATTATTTAAACTATCAATCAGCACTATGTTGTGAGTGCGTGCATTGAGTTCTACCACAAAACAAGATTTTTCATCCTAAAAAAAGTCGTTTCCCAGCAAAAACTTTGCGTAAAGTAACTTAGTTTGATGTAACACTCCCGACGTGCTTGGTTGACGGCTTCGTGATGAGGTTGTTTACACCCTGTATTTACACTACAAAACGTCGAATGAACTGTATTGTTATTTAATTAACTTATCTACAATGTCCTACCATCCAGGAAAATCGTAACGTATGAAAACTTAATATAAATAATACTGTCTATGTGCTGAGAGTAGGTAGGTATTGGCTATGTTTCAAGTACCATGCATTAATAATGCATAGCACACATAACCAAATATCAGTATTGCAGGACACACATGTTAACAGACATTGATAAATTGCACAAAACAGAAATTATTTGTTTGTTTTTATACTACAGATGACCTCAGCGTTAGTGCTTACATCGTTGCACGGTTAGTTATATTATATTAGAAGTGTTTGATTACAACACTAAAGTGCTTGTCGTGTTTATTTGAGAAGGTAACAAGTGCTACTAATATTATAAATGTTATTGGAAGTCAAAGTTCCAAAGATTATTTTTTATATATCTCCACGACTCGACTCCACTATTGGAAGCTAACTGGCCGCCGTCGGGTAAGGTCGTGTGTCTGTTGGGGTCCGCTTGCCCATCTGGTACAAAAAAAAAACGGACGCCGTAGCCGAGCCTCAACCTTAGCGCCCTTTTGAAGTGGGATTTTGTGTTGATACTGGTTTGCTAGTATTTTATATACTTACCTACTATTAATACTAGCCGTGCTGAAATTAATAATCGAGAGTGTTTGCAAACAATGGGATCTCTGAACCAAAAAGTGCAGTGGCGTATCGTGAACTTAAATAAGAATACCAAGATAATGGCTGAAACGTTTGCGCATCCAAGTACAGTGTCACAGTGCAGTGCTAGGTACCATGTCCACGACACCTAAAATACCACCGCGAGCAGTGCGCAGAGATTGGTGGTGAAGCAGAGGTTGCAGCGTCAGCATCTGTAGCGGTGCAGCAGAAACTCGGTGAACTCGTTTAATTTATTGATCTTGAATGAACTCAGATTATTTTTCAGCCAACCAGCAGTCAATTGTGTGTACAATTCTGAGGTTTCCCAGCTTACCTAGCTAGGAATACTATTTATTTAAAGGCTGTTGTGCATGATACATTCCTCTTCATAAAACCAGGCTCCCACATAATCGATTCGCCTACCTACTATTAAAAGCGCGTGTTACCTATTTCTATGTTAAGAATCATAATAGTAATGCTTTGTAGAAAGTACACCTGATCATTTTTAAATATAAACATGATAAGTGGCCTGGCTTCAACTTTCCTGGAATTGTAGCCATCGGGTTTTCTACTATATAATAGGTTCACTGAGAATACGAGTAGCTCCTAAGACTTCGGTCTGCGCACTTGCCTGCTACATCTGGTGGCCATAAAACTCTCAAGCAAAAAAACGCAAGCCGAACTCTTAAAATGAATAGGACATAAAAAAATTAGTTACCCCATAAAACAAAAGAACAGTCTGCTAAATTATTTTAATCTGCCTCATTCTGTGTCCCAACGAACACATGTCTCCAAACTTGAAAGCGTTAACAAAAAACAAACCCTGTACAAATAACAGAACAATATAGCCCAACAGAAAAAAAACCCTGCTCTTTCCTATTACCTACGAAACAAAAAAAATTGCGTAACCAGACCATTAACGAACTAACAAAGCGGCGTCTAAACACACAAAACAATGCGAGATTAATAAAAATCTTGCTAAAGTATCATTAGCTTTAAGCTCTTTTTACAGGTACGATAATAAGATTTTCCGCAGGTTAAACCACCAAAAGGGTACCCACATTATAAAAAAAACGCAAAAAAGCAAAGATAGCAACACATATCAAACGCTACTGAAGCCACAACAACGATAACAAGAATGGAGCAGCACAAGCAGGCAAACAGGATCCATTATCACCAAATTTAAATATGGAAATAGTCCAAGTGATCGGCGACGGGAATTGCTTGTTTAGAGCCATAGCACGTTAAGTAAATGCCATATTTTTCCTGACGTTCGACCACCACATGATAAGAAGAGACCTGGCCGAACATAGTGCAAGCACTCTCGGGAAACCTGCCTACTACCACGAACCAAAGAACAACAATACAAAGATGGCGTCTGGGGTGCTTAAGATAACATCATTGCAGCAGCCGAGTATTGCCACATCAATGTAACAGTACACCAAGCCGGGCTTAGCGCTCCCATTACATACCGACCCACAGATCCACAACACGCCGTAGCCACTATTAACTTATTGTATCAGAATAACCACTATGACAGCCTTCTTAACACAATAATTAACTCTCAAGACCCTGCAACAGAATGCACACTACGCAACACGATAAGTATACACAACGATATCACTTGACAAACAAGCTGACCCCACCAGATATGCAATACTTAGACCTCCACCCTGCCATAAAACTATAACAGATATTAATAGTATCAAAATAGCAACCTGTAATGTCAGAGGCACCGCCACACATTCAAAGGAAAATAACATTGACAAAACCCTGAAAGATAAAGGGATACACATAGCATGCCCACAGGAAACAAACAAGAGTACCGGATTATTTACCTCAAACCACTACAACAGGCACCTTAGTGGCTCTACCAAACGCCGTGGCCTCCGGTTGATTGTAAGAAAGACACGACCATAACCATTCAAATAATAAGAAGAAATACAAATGTCATGGCGGCAGTTATAACAGCTCTCTGTAAAGTACGTACCAAGTCTTGAGCCAACTAAGTAATTTTCCGATTTGATAAACTGCTTCAATGCAAAGCCAAAAGTGACAAACATGATCATCCTAGGAGACTCTAATGCGCACATAAGAAAGCAAGACACGAACACCAATGGAAAAGAACCGATTAATAAAATTGGTGCCAACCTGCTGCACACAAAGTCGAATAACAATGGTGAAATCTTATTAAATATAATAAAAAGAGAAAACCTTGGAATAGATGCATCTGCGGACGAGCCAAATATAATTAACTACATAAAAGGCGAGTGGACAAATAATATACCAGACCATAAAATAATTTTTGTGGCTATTATTATTCTGAAACTCAAGAGGGAGAAAAGAAATCCAACACCGCATATGCTGAAACCCAACGAGAAACCAATGCACTAATCTGAGCCTGAATTCAGCTACAGAAAGTACGATTATAGCCGACTAGAATGCGAGAAAATAATGAAAGAATATCAAAAGGAAATCAAAAGCCAACCTCAGGTAATAAATCTACAAAAGAAGCAAAATAGCCAACTAGTCCCATGGGATTCCCTTATGAATATCATGAAATCAGCAACAGCAAAAATTCTTATAAGCAGGCCAATCAGATCCAGAGTACATAGAATCGGGCTCGCGAAACTGCAAAAAGCCAAGTTCATAAAAAATTGCTACCCCAGAGAAGTATTTGCAATCAAACAACTAAGCGTAGCAAGACACAATCTGCAAAACACAAGAAACAAAGAAGAAGCGGAAAATGCGAAGTATTCTTTAGAAGCCCAAGCAGAACACATCCATCACAACGAATGAGAATCACATACGATTTTTACAGGAGACACAAAATGAACACGAAGCGCAACAACAAACAACGTATTATACCCATGTCAAGGTGGGAAGAAGAGATAAAAGAACTCCTACCCAATGAGAACCCATCAGACGTAAAAGAAATTTGTAATTTTATACATAACCGCTTCTATAGTAGCCGAGCGCCTGTATAAGGGAATAGTCTTTAGGGTGGTAAGAGATTACATTGGCCGATAGTACCGAGGTACGTAAATAACATCGACACTTAACAGAAACAACACAGTCAACGCTAGATGCAAACAAGCGATGCGTAACTCCAAGGCCATAACATCCTTCATAAAAAACACAAAAATGAAGTGGAAAACCGCGGGCTTAACTATAAAATGGTCATAGAACCTGCAATGACTTACGGTCTTAAGGCAGCGACACTCACAAAGGCAAACCGATCGAAACTTAGAAGATACGAAAGATTCATTCTTAAAGATATGATAAAGAGTACGCGAAACCCTTCGAACAAAAAAACGCGAAATTCTTATGGGAAAAACAATAAACAAAAAATTAAATGCCTACAGTTAAGCTACTTCGGGCACATCCTCCGGCGACCAAAGTCGCACTAACTACACGCAGCTATCAGATACAAGGCAAAACAGCTAAAAGTTGTAAGACCAATATATATATATATATATGTACATGGAATGAGTCACTCCAACAAGACATGGAATATTTCAATATAAGCAAAGAAAAATGGATTCAGCTAGCAGCAGATAGAGAAAAATTCAGATCAACCACCCAGGAAATCTACCAGCTTAGCGAAACTGACAGCGAAACACATACTACTGACGATGAAACATATACGCGAACATAATATTTCATCGCAATCACCAGAAACAAACATGCCTCTCCAATGCCAGAAGAGAACAATCAAACGAAGATCAAATCACCAATGCTCATTCCTATGGATTGTACCTGTCTTTACCACTATTCCTATATTGGCTCTAGGCTGCATAGTCGGTCGATTGTGCCCGACTGGCTGCGGTTGGTCGGGCTTCCTCTCCCATCCCAGAGCATGTCTTTCCTTACAAAATCGTGCCCCCTGGTGTATCCGGCTTGTCCGGGTCAGGCTTGCTCCTGGCTGGGTGTGGTGCTCAATCATCATCATCATCATCTCCACGACTCGACTCCACTATTTATCCGTATTTTTCCCAACTATTTTATATTTTCTCTCGTATATTTTTTTTAAAAGCTTGGTATAAATCTTGCATTCTATTACTGACAATGCAATCGATCGAAAATAAGCAGGTGAAGCCCTGGGATCTGATGCGCAGCCCGCACGTTGAATACTTATGTTAAACTTTACAACACATTCTGCCCGTTTCTTGCCCGTCCTTCTCCATGGAGATCTACGCTAGGGAGTAAAGCTACAGTAAGCAAAGCTACAGTCAGAGACACAAGGCATAATAACTTGAGAAAGTACTGTAGTTGCCCATGTACTTTCTCAAGATATTATGCCTTGTGTCTCTGACTGTAGCTTTGCTTTTTTTTTCCCGTTTTATTGACATTCAAAAGTGCCGTAATGGTCTAATTGAAATAAATGATTTGTGACTTGAGTTTGAATGCGGAAAAGAGAGATTACGATGGCACTTTTGCAGAAAAATGCTTGTTTTCATTAACAAACAGTTAAGTGTTTATGCTGGGAATAGGGGCGCCCCGTTCCTATCTGGCGAAACGGGAGTGCACTATTAGGTACACTTCTACCTATGCCTTACGGGATTGCAAGACGTGAATATGTTATGTCAAAGTGTTTATTCGATGCATATTAATACTTATTACCGTTAAACAGACTTCGCTCGCGTGTACTAAAAACAATATAACGAACAGATAACAATTAGTTGCCGAGTTACGTGATCGATGACTGCTACGCGGAAATAACATTTATTTGTTTCTATAAGTACCTTCATCTTTTATACATTGAATGTTCTAATAGTTTGATAGTCTTATTTAATGTAAAAGCAACTCCAATTTGTTTAAATAAACGTAATTCCGTGGATTGGTGGACGCTTCCAATCGCCCCATTTTCTTTTACTTTGTTTAATGTCTTGTTTTATTAAAATTGCGTTTAGGTAATTGCGGATTCATGCTAGTACGGCCTTCTGGTTAATTGATTGATTATGAAAGATCGTGTCTCTATAACAGCAATACTGTCAATTTCTGGTAAAACATCAATATGCCCACTTGCAGTGTTGCACCACAAATAGGTATTTAAATATCGTCCAGTTTCCGTCAATCGTTTAAAGATAACAGAGATAGAACGATATTTTAAACATGTTTAGTTTAACGCATTACGTGACATATGGAGCAAGTAGGTGTGTTAGGTATGTACGGTAGTAAAAAAAATACCATCAGTCGACTTAAGGTCATGGCATACTGCACAAGCACCGCACCGGTACCGCTCCAACCCAGCAAATAACTTACCATTCAAATTAAAGCATTAAATCGTGTGTCCTATAATATTTTTTTATAATGTCTACAGGGTGTAAACCACCTCATCACGAACCCACCAACCAAGCATTCTGTACATCAAACTAAGTAATTTTACGCAAAAAATATTTCTGGGCCACTTTTTTGGGGTGAAAAATCATGTCTTGTGGTAGAAATCAATTTAACGCACTTAAAACATTGTGTTGATGAATGGATTGAATAGTACGGGGAGCGTAGAGGTGTTTTAAGTACAATATTACAATAAAAACTAGTATTAAAAAAAATATTGGGAAAAAAGTTGGAACTTTGACCCCCAAAATTTCCGTAACCAGAAGGTTACTACGTATGGTGTAGATCAAAAAAAATGATCGTAATGACGGGGAGAACAAGTGCCTTTCTGCTTCATTAAGAGGTGTTTTACACCCTTTACATGAAAAAGTTTACGGCAGGCAGTTAGCGCGCCCACTTTAACCCCCAGTATCTCCGTAACTAAAAGTTTCCCAGGTACAGTAGAACAATTATCGCAATGTCATACATTGTAAGCAGTATGTTCGGTTGACAATCTTTCGAGAGCTTTTTTTTAATTTTCCGTCATGGGTATCGTTTATCGCTCGCATGAACTTGTAATAACCTCTACCCACGCAGCTGATTGTTGATTTTCGTACTTTTGATGATTTAAATCAGCGTAAGACTCTTTTTTTTTACCACTTCCGTGAGCTCCTAATCCTACACCCGCCGCGGGTGCTTAAGCTGACGCTGGGTTCATTTATCAGTCATTCGAGATCTATTGTACAAGATGGTAACCGAGCGGTGTAAAAACACTATCTAAAATGCAACTCTAACTCCCGGACTATCACGGCCAGCGCACGAACTGCGAGCTTACGCCTCGCGGACGGAGCGCGGCTGCCGTGCGGCCTTTGTGCGGGCTGCTGCGTGCTTACACTTCGTTGTCGACGATGGGTAGTAAGCGCGCTGGAGGCTAGCCGTAGCTTAAATTCAAGGCAACGCGAGGTAACAGCTGTGCTGGTGCGGTGCTTGTGTAGTGTGGCATGACCTTTAAACTTAAAAGATTTCAAGGAAAAGTGTGGGATTTTCTTTTCAATCGCAAATGCCACTTATTTGCTCTCTGAAAGTTCTATAAATTTTTAAGTCTGCTTGGAACATCTCGACAACTTTGTGACATTCAGACATTATTAATGTCATGTTTATTTTTAAGGGAAATTTTCTGAAGGTGCAACAGAAATAAACATAGCGCGTTGAACGTTCAGAATCATTAATAATAAAGCAACTCTATTCTTTTTAAATGCCTCTCTCTCAATGTGACTTTGATCTTTGGTCAAATCCTTTGTTGATCTTTGGCTGTAAAGTATAATATTGTTACATCGGACCTACTAGAACATTCGAGAAAGCCAGTGTGTGTACGTTAGAAATTCGAGAGCATTCTATTATTGTTGGTTTTAAAGTTAGGTAGGTGCAAACTCGCAACCTATTTATACAAAGACATTAGTATTTCGACCGTACGCCTAGGGCATAAGGTTCATATTTGCTTGTTTTGTACAAGTAGGTTATACCTACTTGTTTTTATTACCTACGTACCTACTGTTCCATTGTGTTTTTTATGACCCTCTAGAACAGTGATTCCCAAAGTGGTCCAGGTGGACCCCCAAGGGTCTACGGGAGACCCATCGGGGGTCTACATTGGCTTGAAGAAAATGTGGGGGTTCACAAGCTGTAAGTGGAGGTCCACGAAATTTTACCTGGGTTCGATGCCAAAGAACAAAAATGTTGGCTTAGCTTGATCAATGTAGCCAGATATTAAGCTAGGTACTAAAAAAAGTAATAAAGATCAAATGTTCCGGTGATGACAGATTGTATTTCGGTGAAAAAGGACGTGTTAAGTAAAAAAAAAAACAATTCGAAGCCAGAAGATTACAATTTTCGGATTTTTGCCAAAAAAATATCTTGGGAACAACGATCCTCATGCAATCCTAACAGATAGTGCGACAAAAATATATTGCAAATGTCTTGCTTTTCTTTTTTAGTTCACGGGCTTGAAAGAAAATGCTACAGGGGGTCCACCGACACCAAAACAAATTCAAAGTGGTCTACCAGGAAAAAATGTTTGAGAACCTCTGCTCTAGAATATTCGTGATTATTCTGGTGTGTCTGTTGGCGAGTATAAATAGAGCGCTCAGGGCCGCGACAGTCAGTCTTGTTTTGGCTACACAACAAAGCGAATCGAAGTGAACTTAAAGTACGATATCTAAGCGAATAGTGAGCAGTAGTGTTTTGTAGTATACTTGTGATTGAGTTTAAAGGGTTTTGTGATTAATAAAGTTATTGTGTTGTTTAATCGGTAGTAATTAATTTATCTCATACCCAGCTCGTAACAATATAATTCGTAATGTAGAAAGACCCATGTAAGTACTAACAGGTATTTATTCTACGTCTTGGTCTTGTCATAAATACTTTTTAAATTGAGATTGACCGAAATATCAATTTCAGGCCGAGTAAAATGAGATATTTGTTGTAAATAGCCGTCAGCAGTGAAACTGAACGATATGAAATAAACTGCATAATATATATGTTGACCTATTTACTGTATAAATCCAATGGAAAGAACGTGTTGCGCAATTGCGCCGACCTCAAGTAACATGGGACAAGCAATCAGTTGATGATAATTTACTGTAAGATGCACGCTACGTGTATTTCTACGGCACGAACAAAGACAACATGATCCGCATAATTAACTTAACAAAATTACAATAAATTAATCAAAAATATATATATTTGAATACTTATTTTTTTTTCTCAAATGTTTGATCTGATTGATTATTGAATAAAGTATTTTTACGATGACTTTACGAGCTTTAGTTATTCAGGATCGCATGGCTAGGCGTTCAGTTTTTGTAGTGACGTGCATTCGTTGTTAAGTGTTTCGTATTTGTGAACTTACGGGTCGTGATCTTCGGTGATACACTTTTCTAAATCACATATCACACTCGGGACATGGGCAGGAAGATGATGATGAATGATGATGCTAAGTGTCCCCGTGCGAGTGGGGTTGCGACGGCTATGGATGGGTGGTGAATGTGGTAATAGTGGAAAGTGGAAACTGCGACTTACCTGCGGTACCATGGTGTTGTTGAGCTATCACCCTCTGAAATAACAGAAATTAAACGAAATTTAGGAAAACAAACTTAAAACAAACAAAACATGATAAAAGCTAAAAAATATGGCAAGACAGTTTCTAGAATAAGCAAATGGCGAACTAGTTGAAAAAAGAAATTGAAACATATAACGTGTAAAATAAATTGAATGTAAAAATAATAAAAAAATACTAATTAAAGCACGTTATTTTAGCATTAAGATAAAATGGAAAAGGTTAAAAATATTCCTATCATCTAGAATAATCTTGATCTTTTAAAGTCTTGTTTCAGTCAGAGAAATTTAAAAATTAATTTGACTGCCACACTAACTGAAATACTCCGTATAAGGAATCACAATAGCCAGTTAATTACCCTGACGGTACATTTAATCAGACAAATCAATTATCACTAAGTACAAAATTTGAAGTATGGACGTTTAGTGCGGACTTTCTTTTTTAGGGTTCCGTAGCCAAACTGCTAAAAAATCGGCCAGGTGTGAGTCGGACTCGCCCATGAGGGGTTCCGTATCAAAATTGTGTAAATTGCTGTTTACGATGTATGATGTAATTATTAAAAAAAAAACTACAAATTAGATCTCGTTTAAACCAATTTTCGGTGGAAGTTTATATTTAATGTACATCATATATTTGTGTTAGTTTTATCATTGTCTTATTTTGGAAATTACAGGGGGGGCACACATTTTACCACTTCAGAAGTGTCTCTCCCACAAACTATTTAGAAAAAAATGATTTTAGAAACCTCATATCTTTTTTTAAGACCTATCCATAGATACCCCACACGTATGGGTCTGATGAAAAAAAAAAATGAGTTTTAGTTCTAAGTATGGGGAACCCCCAAAATGTATTGTTTTTTTTTTCTATTAAGGTTGAAATTCTTAATGCGATTCACAGATTACATCAACTTACCAAGTTTCAACCGCATAGTTCTTATAGTTTCGGAAAAAAGAGGCTGTGACATATGGACATACTTACCGACATGAAGAATCTATAAGGGTTCCGTTTTTTAGGGATCCGTAGCCAAATGGCAAAAAACGGAACCCCGATACATTCGTCATGTCTGTTTGTCTGCCCACCATGTAAAATTCCACCGAAAATTGGTTTGAACGAGATCTTATAAACAGTTTTTTTTAATACGTCATAAATCGTAAACCGCAATTTATCTTTCATTCAATCAACTCAAATATTTTTATATTATGTTACTTGCTGCTACGGAACCTTTCATGGGCGAGAACCGACTCGCACTTGGCCGCTTTTTTCATCTCCACACAAAAATAAAATTCATTACTTCATATGCAAATATGAACACTCATCAGCTCGATCACTATGTTATGATCTTATCTAACCGAATGCAGTTGGATACCAGTATTTTACATGAAACGACTGCCTATCTGAACTCCACGACCCAGTTACTGGGTTGTACGATTACTTGGTAAGACTGTCAGTCAGACTTTCAGGCTTCCTAAAACTCGTAACGACTGTCAAAAATCTAATTTATGACAGCCGAGAGCAACAGCTTAACGTTATCCATTTACCTATCCATTAACGTTAATGATTGCTGTGGTTTCCAACGCCGTGCTCTGTTATTGACATTGGTCGTACATAATGCCAACCAATCAGTCAGTCTATTATATCACCGAGTTGTGTTGTTTAAGGCACAGTGAAAGCGGTATGGACAAATTGCGGATGGTGTTCCGGACACCGGATGATGTTCCGAAAACCGGACGATCCTACATAACGTGCCTACTGGAGTGTCTGTCAAAGTCTTGTCCGCACCAATTTGACCAAACCTTTTATCTTATCAATGGCACCTATTCACTGTGACGTCAAATAAATATTAGATGCCGATCGTAACGCCTATTAGGTAGGTATTTTTACACGACTGCCCAAAAAAAGAGTGTTATGTTTTCAGGGTTCATGTATGTATGTATGTATGTTTGTGAGTTTCTTTATTCCACCATAACTTCTAAACGCCTGAACCGATTTCGTTATGCTTGGTATTGTTAGAATCCTTGTGTTAGCCCGGGTAACATAGGCTATAGACAAACTTTGAAAATAATAGGGATGCCATGATTAATGAGGAAATATCACCTTAATTTTTTTAATATTGTTGAAAATTCGTTTACGCATATAACCATCATCCAGAACTCTTTGAGTAAATTACAAAATGTAGAACAGATTTTTTTTTGTTCATTCACAAATAATTTTGTTGAATTATAAAAAAAAAATAGCGAAACTATACGGTATCGGCTTTTCATTAGTTTCTATATAACAATACCTCAACAATTAAAATCCTTCCTAGAGAACTTAGTATTATGTTTAATAAAAAACTTGTTAGTACTACATGCTACCCCTGTTGGTGTCGTTATTTGTTTTTCTTAGGACACGTGGTTAGATTATCTTGTTGTGAAATTGCGGATTTGTTATTTGAATATTCTAGGGTATGTTAAAAAAAAAATGGTAATCTAACTAATGGTTAGATTATCAAAATTTATTGAACACGTATATGTTCTTGTCAAATAAATGATAAGTGACGACGATACAGCTGCAGCACGTTGAAATCTCGCGTGACGTCACAACTTGTCACAAACTTTTATCTGAACTTTGATAAATAATAAATAAATAGTTTAATTATTTATCTTTAATTCAGGTAGAACCCATACATTCGTTTGTATTCCTTAGCCTATGTTAGTGGCCTTCAGTCTTAATAGCATTCACGCTCAGAAGACTGCTGTCGCTGCCCCGCATCCGACGCAGTAGTGAAGCGGATCTCTTGCGAATGATCGCAAAGATTATGACCAAATTTGTTTTCTGCATACTAAACCCACTAAACTGCGTAGTTTGTCGGCGGGATTGGCGCTCATTATTGTAATAATGAGCGATATTATAATTTAAAAAATACCCATTTAACCAACAAACACACAGACAGTGGTATTAACTTAGTAGGTACAAAGAGTTGAGCCAGCGCTACAAACACCACCCATGCATCAACGTGCAGGTAGGTACTATAGCATAAACGATGCACCAGTATTTAAGGAGCTATCCCGGATTGAGTGTAGGAGTAAAGAAAACACAAGGATATTGGAAAAATAATGAATAAAAAAATTATTTAATTTGTACAATGTATTCCCTTCCCTCGCCCTAATAACTTCTCGAAGATGGTTCTTCATTGTAACAACCTGATCAGCTTCTGAATCGATTCTTGCGGGATACCTTCCCACTTCTCTATCAAAGCCGATTTCAGCTCATTCACACTTGAAGGAGCAGGTTTTCTTAAACGAACCCTCCTCTTCAGTTCATCCCACACGTGCCCTGTGGGATTCAAGTTCGGGCTGAGTGCTAGCCGTTCAGTGTGGCGATACTAACAACTTTGAGGTAGTCAGTTGTGGCACGGGAAGTGCGACAACAAGCGTTATCGTGCGTGCATGAGGAGGAAGCCATCCCCGATATATCTCGCATAAGGAACATGTTCTAGCAGAATATCGGAATTAGACCACCTCCTCGTCCTCCTCCAGGCACGAAAAGAAGCTCCGTTTTACCGTCGAAGGAAATCCCGGCCCATTATAATTATTACTATTATTATAAGCCACTGTCTCAGTGAAACAGCACTCCGCAAATTGCTCCCCAGGCCGCTTGTAGCCTCAACTGTTCAATCGCAGCCGTGCAAACATATTTTGCACTCGTCGGAGAACAGGACCCGCCTCTATTGCTCAACCTCCCAATCAAGATGGTAGCAAGCAAATTGAACACGTGCTCATCGGTGATCTGCCGTTAGTTTCGAGCCTGTGGCAGGCCTTTTTGGAGTCAAATTAGCTTGCTTAAGTCTTCGACGAACTGTCCACTCGCTGGCATCTATCCCACGAACATTTCGGAGCTCCTGTTGGACGTCGACACCAGTCAAATGTCGATTTCAGAGAGAGGTTGACATTATAAAACGTTCATCCCTCTCCGATGTGCACCGGCGCCGTCCAGATCTTGGTCTCGGGATAAAGCCACCAGTCTCCCGAAAGCTGACTGGCTTATGTAGAGCTGACTTGCAACAGCCCGCTGGCTGACCCCTTCTTGCAATAGAGCGACGATTTGTGCTGCTCCTATAGGTGGAGTGTCCATTGTCGTGCACGTTCAAGGGTCAAAAGTTGCGGAGATGTGTACCAGTCAACGTGTGAAAGCCGACTGATAAAAAAATCCGACATTGCGTGCTTCTATAGGGGGTAACAAAATAGGCCGCCACTCGCAACGTATCAAACAATTGAAGCATATCTTTTTCCATACTACTTCACGTAATATCTTTAAAATGGTACCATTTTTATTATTATTCATAGCTAGTTATTAAGTACTCAAGATTGCGCGAAATCAATTCCAAGAAAGTGATTCCATATTTATGCTCGCGAGTGTGTTATCACAACTTGGTATTATTACATTCAGTATATTTTAGTGTTTGTTTATTAATTCTATTAATATCGTTGTTTACCAGTCGTATTATTAGACAAATGGTTCTTTCAAAGAAAACCAAGAAAGCTCGTCGATTTGCAAATAAACTTAAAAATGAATCGCCGAATTCACGTGAAATGAGACTGAAAAATTTGAGGGCGATAATAACCCAACATTAAAAAATATAATTAATAATAAAAAACAACAACTCCATGACCTCAGAAATCTTAGCGTCAGATAAAATATCTAAGGCAATCTAGATTCGCATTGGTTGTTGGTTAACATGTTATTTTGTCACTAAAAGGTATGAAATAAAAAATAATAATTAAAAAGATTAAAAAACACGCCTGCCATGTCAAAAAAATAACTAAAAAGTAAAAAATAAGTAAACAAAAATAGAAAACAAAGAAAAACAACATTGTAATTGCAGTCGGGGGACAGTTCTGTGGAAAATTTATTTACAGGTCCCCCGACTGCAATCACAATGTTGTTTTTCTTTGTTTTCTATTTTTGTTTACTTATTTTTTACTTTTTAGTTATTTTTTTGACATGGCAGGCGTGTTTTTTAATCTTTTTAATTATTATTTTTGGTATTTCAAATAGCCTTTCATATTCTTTTCTACAATTATTGTTATAGTGGTATTCAATTGAGCTCAAACAACATAGTCAATCCAAAGCAGCTTCGACATAGAAAAAATCTATTAGTATGATATTCGAAATACCAAGATACTCTACGAGCTACCATGCAATGCGTGCATGCAAACATTGTTTGTTACAAGGACTTTCTATTTCAACTAAAAAGCCTCTCTAGAGAAATTGTTTAAAATTTAAGATTTAATTACAATGCAACTTAGTAACTAGTATAACTAAAGGCTATAAGAACAACGACGAACGCAAATAGATTAATGAGCACCAATACATTACCTATCCATATTTGCAGAGTCCTATTTATTTGATCAGCTGCATTAAAGGTTGACGTATGAATATACACTACATATTAAACATCCGTATAATGGTCTTATTGTGACGTTCAAGTTTCATGGTCATCGTACATTTAAAAAAAGGCATCTTATTGCATTTATTTCTACATTATGTTTCACGCCCTGTCTCTGGTCTTCAGCGACTTATAATAACTATCGCTGGACATTAACACACAGCGCCACCTAGTGCCACACTAAGCAAAGCTTGTGTCGTGGACACTAGATAGTTGATATACTACATATATACAATGACGTATTATAAATAGACGCGTCATGCATGATCATCACGGCTGTCGAAAACAGCGTAAATACTGTCGATAGCTACTTAGACGCACGAAGAAAGGGAAAGAAAATTAAACGTCATCTACGGAATTTTTGTTGTTAGAGAGAGATAAATATATTTCTTTAATTCCGTTGTCATCTTCCCTTAACGGCACGTGACTAACCTCAGGCGCCAGCCGCCATTGGAAGGCATCGAAATTTTTTAAATAAAATACATTTTTCTTGATACTTACGCATGAATTGATACTTTTCTATCTTTCACAGTTCAAGTATAGTTTTTACATGACCTAAAAACACAGGACGGCATTTTTTTTTTGTTTGAGGGAGTTATACACGATATGATATGAGGAAGTTAATGTCACGTAATGCCGCGGCACTGGCTGGTACGCGACTAAATGAAAATCCGGCAATTGCCTTGCATTAATGTTGCCACTACAGAGCGCGGGCAAAGTATCTATAGTTTTATATATCATTGCATATATACTTTTTGTTTGTAAATACATACTTATTATACATATAAACATCCATGACTCGGAAACAAATGTCCGTGCTCATCACACAAACATTTGCTCCTACCGGAATTCGGACCCAGGACCCTAAGAACGTAAGGAACGTCGAAGAACGTTGTCGCAATAATAATGAATTGATGAATTGTCACTTACGGGATATCTTCCGTGATTATTTGGTATTTTGAGTTCCCGATATTTCGACGCTGTTGCAAGCGCCATGATCGCGGGTTGACTGGAGTATGCGGGTGGATGTAAATTAAATTGTTACGAGCAGACAAATCTGTCTACCCTCTTTCTTTGTCTTTTGCTACGCGCACTATTGGAACTCGACACTAAGTGTCGTGACTTAGTGTCGAGTTCCAATAGTGCGCGTAGCAAAAGACAAAGAAAGAGGGTAGACAGATTTGTCTGCTCGTAACAATTTAATTTACATCCACCCGCATACTCCAGTCAACCCGCGATCATGGCGCTTGCAACAGCGTCGAAATATCGGGAACTCAAAATACCAAATAATCACGGAAGATATCCCGTAAGTGACAATATAAGTTTAGTTTTAAACCGTGAAAGCCTAAAACAGTGTTTGAATTGATGAACTTATTATATAAGGTACGATCCGAGATATATTTCAAATCTGTTGGCCTTACTACGCCCATTTTGATTAAGATAGAAACTACTGCATCACAAACTTTCAATGCGCAGTAACATACATATAATTCCAGTACCTACTATCAAATGGTTTAGTAATTGACAGTTAAAAGAGGCTCATTTCATTCTGATCCAGATTGCCACATCACACTTCTGGAACAGGGTATGGTGTGATGTTGCTCAAATGATATTTACTCTTGTAAGACGTTATTAAAAACATTTATACTAGTCAGTTTTTTACAAACTAGATTAGGTCGTGTTTCCTATCTGACTAGTCTGAGAACAGCTGAAACACACTCAGAGTCACAGTCTAAAGTCTATACATTGTCTTGATCAGATCATGTGAGGACCATGCAGATTTACGTCTGAAATGGACTTTTGATGAAAGATCAGACAGATTTGAGTGGACCTATTCATAGTGCAAGCTTGTGTCAGTAAACGCGTACTAAGAACTTAAGAGCCTATACAACCTCAGCTCGAATTCTAATTTCGCCCCCACTTCACCGCTCCGCCTAACTCTTTATCTCGCTCGCACAATGGGGCTCGCGGTCACGCGGGCACAGCGCGAAGTCGATGCAATTTTGTTAGATTAAACTACTTTATTTATTGGAGTTCTAAGTATTAAAATTATCAATATTAATATTAATTTGTCACTATTATCAAAACAAAATTTTATATCAATTTAATTTCAATCTAGGTAGGTACCTTTTTTATCGTGGTAATATTATCCTCCCACCCTGAGTGGAGCGGAAGGGACTGTCAGACTCTTACTGACTAAAATCCACGGGGTTCATTTAATAGCCCACTAAACCTACAGAAAGTTGATTTTCAAGCTAAATTTTCCAGTATAAGCTGACCTCTTATTGTACGGAAAGCCTATACAATGCGAGATCAACTTATACTGGAAATTTGCTACAAAATAATAGACGAGCCAACGTAACCGTGCGGGTTCCGCGCATTGAGTTTGTAGTACGTTTGAGTTTTATAGTTTTATCCTTGTATGTATTTGTGACAGCCGTTTTTGTATAGTAAGTAGGCCTAAATGCAAGTATATTATAAGAAATAATTAACCTACTAAGTTTTTACGGATGCTGAGCCACTGCATACATTCTATTGTTACAAAAAACTAATCGAGTGCGAGTCACCATTCCATTCAGGGTTCTGTCAGTAGGGAATGTAATCCGGACTATCCGTTTTCCGAAAAATCCGGATTTCGGTATATTTTTACACGACTTCTAAATCCGGGTTTGAAAATCGAATCCGGATTTTCTGAACAATAAGAAATTGTTATTCGTGGGCTACATTTCCGCGAGAATATTCGAAAATGTGCTCATCAGCCGAAACGCCTATAAAGCCTGAAACTGATATTTCTCTTGGAGGCCGCTTATAAACATATTCAGTGCATTCGACGTCGATTCAGAGCGAGCTTTTTCCGCAGCAGGAATTGAGTGTTACCAAAATCGTAGTAGGTTAAACGACGATAGCACTTGAAGGATACAGGGGCAAAACAAGAAATGTCACAAAAACAAAAAGTTGTTTATTTAACATTTTTATTTTTCAAAGTTAATAACTTTCTTAGGTATTACTTAAACTTGTAAACTGCTACTAAGAACTTAAGTATACCTTTTAAAGTCTTAATTTTAGAAACAATAAATACTTTTATGAAAATAAAATGTTTGAGAATGATAAAAAAATTAATCCCTTTTAGAACATACAAAAACTGGAAATGTCCAATACGTCCCATACAAAAATTGATAAACCTCATACCAAGTAGTTCTTGTTCTGTCCACCTGCTTAATCACAAAATATTTCTAAATAAATGCTTTAGACGACTATTCAGGTGGTTTGTTAAATATATTGAAACAGAAACAAACATTATAAAAGTTGACTGCTAAATTTTTTGAACGTAAGATGTGACATTCCTTCTTACGTTCCGTTTCAACATGGACCTTCCCTGTTTTGTTCCTGCACACAATTTTTAAATTCGAGTATTACATCTGTCTATGCTTGTTTTTACGCTTTTTGTATAATGCCAATAAAAATAGGCGGGAAAATGAGAATGTTGCCATCAAAAATTAACTTTTTGTGACATTCCTTGTTTTGCCCCTGTACCCTTCACTTTAGATGCCTTATTATTATTGGGTCATATTTTGTCTCCAAAAATTACATAGCTTTTTTGTTTATTCCAGGGCGACAGTCTGACTCTACAAAAAACTTAGTTAGTTTAGTTTTGTCTAGCCCTGAATCCCCATAGCACATTGCTGGAGGATTCAGAGCTAGGCTGCCGGTTGAGGAGAAGTGGTCAGGTACCACTTATCCTTCTTCACGTGGATGATCCAAAACTCTTTTCCCGCAACAAATTGCGACTGATGGAAATACCTAACTAATAGTAACTGAAACTTTTAGTAACGCCATTGGGATAGAATTTGGTGTGGACAAAAGTGCAGTCATGTATGTAAAGCGAAGGGCGATTATGGTATCCAAGGGAATTCAGCTCTCGGATTCCGTACACCTGAGATACCTCTCCTCATCCGAAAACTAAGTACAAGTATTTGGGTATGTCGAAAGCATTAACGTAACTGATATGAAGTTGAAGGAGCGCTACCAAGTATTAAATAGCTTTCTTCCAGGCGGGAACAAGGTGCGTGCTATCAACGGTTGGGTCATGCTGGTTTTAATGTACTTTTTTGGCATACTCAAAAGGACTCAGACGGAACTCGATGTTCTAGATAGGAGAGTCAGAGAGACAAGGTCAATAGGCACAAAGAGACGTTTACAAGTGAGATAGGCCCAGACGACGAATGTCTGTCGAGGCTTTCTTTAAACCGTTAGATCAAGGACATTTTTCGGGAGCCAGTTCTCTTCGATATGGCCCGTATTGTGAGGAGGTTCTTGTGTCTGGATCCCCGATAACCACTGGTAGCTTGGACCCCGCTCCGGGCGGACCACAATAATGTTTTTTTTTTAATATTAAAAAAAAACATTAAAATATATATTTACAAAGAATAAGCAGTCGCTCCATGTAAAATACTGGTATTCAGCTGCATCCGGTTAGACTGGAACCCGACCTCAACATAGTTGGGAAAGGGCTTCAAAACCAAACCAACCAAGGTATTGAATTTGAATAATTTCAAATAACAAAATTAAATTCCCATTCACACAAAAATAAGAAACAGAATATGGGTAGATTTGTTTATTTTCATGAAAAATCCGTAAAATCCGGATAATCCGGATTGGATCAAACATCCGATCCAAAAAATGGATTTTGAAACAGAGCGGATTTGCATTACTAGTTCTGTGGATACATTGACGTGGTAGTAAAACGCTTTGCCACTATAAAAAACAAACGAAATGTATGACAGCGCATAACAGCATATTGGATTTTTTTTTGTTGTGTTCATGATTCATATTGGTTTTTTTTTTTGTTGTGTTCATGATTCTCAAGGCATGGTTTGTATGACTATGAATATTTGACAGGTAGGTAAGTGTGTGTGAAACAAGCAATAGTTTGGTTTCTTGCAGCTACCTACAATTATATTTTTTTTACTTTCTAAGCGCTTAGCGGCTGCAGTACGAGTCGCAGGTTCGATTCCCGCACGGAACATGTGTTATTATATACATTATTGTGTTACATGTACATGTACATGTGTGTTACATGTGTTATTATTATATTATATTATATTGTCTACAAATAGTTGTGAAGACTTGAGTTTGTAACTGCACCGTCTTTTTCAGGAGCAATTGGAGAAATAGGTTAGTATTGGAGTAATAAAAGTATAAAATCTACACTTTGTTGTATGTGTAAAAAAAACAAACTTATTTAGGATTTTTTTATTATTTTTATGGTGTAAGTACATAATAAAGAGAATTCTATCGTCTAACTATCTACCCTAAACTGATTGCTCCAAAGTTCCAAACGTAGACGGTGCGATTACAAACACAAGTCTTCACAACTATTTGTAGACCGTCACATAATATACCTAACACGTCATGATCCGTGCGGGAATCGAACGTGTGACCCGTACTGCAGCCGCCAAGCGCTTTGAAAGTAAATAAAATATAATTGTATGTACGGTAATTATGTACCAGGTCTACTCACACAGAAACTGCTCCAAACGTGTGTACCTACTACATATTCACCTACATGTTTGTAATCACTAATATTGTACCTAAATAGATCGGTCAGTAGATACTTCATTTCGATCATATGTTTGAGAAATTCTTTACGCCAACCCTGTCGCTTCTAATTTTTATTTCGGTTATTTCCCATCACGCAAACACTATAAATTCATGTATTTCATTATTTTTATTTGTTGAATTGCGTAATGTGCCCTGAGCGCAAACTGACACAGCCCTCCCGTACGGAAGCCGGAGCAGGACTGAGCGCGGGTGGCGCGCGGCAGGGAACCAACTTTGATATGACCGATATTATAGGCTATTTATTTTTCGGCGAAAAAAAAGGAAATTCAAAAAAATAAATAATTTAAGACCTGCTCTATAGATAGTTCAGTTAGTATAAAAAGTTTCATGATCTTATTTTAAGTATTATAAGATTGCCAGCGGTTTATTGTTCAGTTTAGAGGTAACTTTGGATATTTTTTCTATCGAGAAAATTTTATGGAATCGTGTTTTCGCCAAATATAGGACTTAACAATAATCCTCAACTTTACCATATATTTATTTCAAAATTTATGCTGCAGTATTTTCGGCGTATCGAAGGAATCTGCTAAGCCATTTGAGGTAGTATAGGCTCTTAAGAGCTCAACGACCCAAATACCAAAGAAAGGACATTTGGGTTGGCCATATAAATTAGGTAGGTACTCAATCTAGCAGACATCCATAAAATTGAACATAAATACATTTATTAAACATTATTAACCACATGTAATATTCGCATTCGCAATGTAAATAAATATCATAATACTCCTATCAATAACAGGTATAAATGGAACAGCTAAAAGGGGCTTAACCCGTCATCCAGGATGAAAATCTTCCATTCCCAGTAGGTCGGCCCAATGAAGTGTGAGCAATCTAGACAGACCCAATAATGGACGTCGTAGATTGACGGCAGCAGATAAATCGATTTATTTCCGAGAAACTTTCATTTGTTATATGTGTGAATTATTCACATGACTGTGAAATCGTTTCTATACGAAATATAACTAAGTACAGATTAAAAATAAAGCAGATGAAGTAAACAGCTTGGAGTTGGCACAAGAGATTTGTTTTATTTTTTGTATTAGATCACCTAGTTGACGCCGACAAATCGATGAATAACTTGCCTCGTTTGTTCGCAATTAAATCGTTTTCATTTTAATTATGATTGCAGATTGAAGATAAAGTTAAAGTTAACAGCTTGCACAATAGCTACGTTTTGATTTTGCATAGATCTCGTATATCTGACACATTGCAGTTACGTGAACAGGGAAGAACTTATGAATAACTTGCGTAGTCTGTTCAGAGCAGCGTCAGATCTACGGAAGACTTTGTGGTCCTAAGACACTGCAGAGATTCCATTAGTGCCGTGTCGTCGTGAGGATCACATCCGTCCAAACATCCTTTGTACTGTAGCTTAGGCAATCCATCTCTCTTGTGAACTTTCTTATTCGCAATCACAATCATTCTAAATAACTAAATAAAGACCTGCATGCATGACACATTAGAAATTGACGCCTTTTTTCAACAAAAGAAAATATCAAAGACTTTTTTTTTTATTAAGTGGTATTGAACCTGCATTGTTATCAGCAAAGACAAGATAAGAATTGTATTTTTGTTATTATTGCATTGATGTCTCCGGGTTAGTAATATCATTATTTTCTTGACACGTAAAACCAAATCTAACAACGTATGTCATGTATATTAGAATACAATTAACATAATATATGTATTTAAGTCATTATGCATGTAAATAGTCGTGATTCATTGAAACGTTGTTGTTCTTGCTGATTGAACGTGTCTTTTGTAGATTCCATATTGAAATACCTAGACTAGACATGCCATAATACAAAGCGAGAATGTCAAATACACTAACGTATTATAAGCAACATAAAAACAGGAGGCAATACATCGTTCGCTAAAAACAGGCGGTGTAAATAAAAACGACTACGGTTAATATACTTTTATGTCGCGTTTACCAGTTTTCCAGAAAGCGGAACATACTTACTAATGTTTCCACAGTTGTTGGCAACAGAATGAAAAAAATACAATATTTTTTTTGTAAGTTTTATTACATACTAACACTACGCCCGCGACTTCGTCCGCAAAATTTGTAATAGCTCGGTTCTTTTGCATTTTATAAATTTCATTTACGGCTTAAGTTACTTCCTGATAATTTAATTTTCTATAGGTGAACAAACGGTATATATCGCTTCAGTACTTTCGGACCTTATTCGGTATAAACCAACAAACAAAAAATCTGCTCTTTACAATATTAGTTTAGAATTAAACCACTAAAACATGGTGAAACCTGTACAAAGTAAAGGAACTTTATTGATAAATCAATTGAAATTTGAATCGTCATTTGTTTGAAATAGTTATAACTGAACTGCTAAGCAATCAACATCCGTAACTACACTGTACCAACACTTTTTAAGTTTGGAGTGGCCCGCCATTTAAAAATACGTTTTACTCCAAATGAATTCATAACAAATCGTTGTTTTATTAATGTCAATAGTCTGGGAATGACAGATGCACATGAAAATATGAATTAACTTGACATAGAACAAAAACACTTTATAGTTAAGAGTGGCCCGCCATTTACAAAATACGTTTTACTCCAAATGAATTCATAACAAATCGTTGTTTTATTAATGTCAATAGTCTGGGAATGACAGATGCACATGAAAATATGAATTAACTTGACATAGAACAAAAACACTTTATAGTTAAGAGTGGCCCGCCATTTACAAAATACGTTTTACTCCAAATGAATTCATAACAAATCTTTTTTTTTATTAAGAGCGTAGACGGGCTGCGCGGGAATTAAAAAATAGCGATAGAGACAACTGCAGCTAAGAACGATTTTACCTACAAAAATCCTTGACCGATCGACGTTTCGTATTCTCCTGTTTTCTCCTCGAAACCTAAGCCAATTAAATTATATTTGGTATCAAAATTTAAAGGAAGAATAGATCTATGCCCCTATTATTTGTTTTTATTTTAAAAACTTTTCAATTTTCTTTGGTAGTCGTCTGATTACGTAGGTAAAAACGAGGTATTTTTTTAGGTTTTTGGTAAGTCATATTTATTTTTTAAATAAACTTTTTGAAAAAAAAAATGACAGGGGCATGCCTTCAAAAGACCTAGATTTTTATAAATAAAAACGATTACTCTAGAGGCATTATCCAGGAAGAGAATAGGGGAATACATTTGTATGGAAAAATGCAGCCCGTCTACGCTCTTAATGTCAATAGTCTGCGAATGACAGAAGCACATGAAAATATGAATTAACTTGACATAGAACAAAAACACTTTATAGTTAAGAGTTTCGGCCCGCAATTTCCAAAATACGTTTTACTCCAAATGAATTCAAAACATCGCTCTTTTATTTCTGTGAATTGTCTGGGAATGACAGAGACAGGATGATGTTTTAATTACCCAAAATACATACCTAACATCACCTATAATCCCCGAAATGGTTAGACAGAGATCTACCTAAAACCTACCTACCTACCTAACCTAAACACAATTTTCTTTCTTTCTTTAAAAGTACACAAGCCAGTTATCCCATGTAATGGGGGCCACGACCCATTCTATTGCCATAAAAATCCTAATGGAAAAACTCAACAACACTTTTCCCAAGGAATCAAAACCAGGAGCTCATGCTCAGCTCAGCAGTTGCACTTTCAAGACTTGTTCTCCCCATCATTGCGATCATTTTTTTGTTCTACACCATACCTGGGAACCTTCTAGTTACGGAGATATGTGGGGTCAAAGTTACAACTTTTTGACAAGTTTTTTTGTATGATTTTGACTTTTAATACCTTCACGACCCCCGTACTATTTAATCCTTCCATCAGCACAATGTTTTAAGTGCGTTACATTGAGTTCTACCACAAAACATGATGTATAACCTAAAAAAAAAGTTGTTTCCCAGAATCATTTTTGCGTGAAGTTACTTAGTTTGATGTACAGAATGCTTGGTTAACGGCTTTGTGATGAGGTGGTTTACAACCGGTGTATACAACATTATTTTTTGTTTACACTAAACCCGAAAAGGGGTCATTGTACTCATCATTTTGAACAACTTTTTCTATGGGACGAACCTTGAAATCGCGAAAAAAAATCAGCTGTTCCCTACATTTTGACGAGTTATGCGAACATAAATGTAGGGAACAGCTGATTTTTTTTTCGCGATTTCACGGTTCGTCCCATAGAAAAAGTTGTTCAAAATGATGAGTACAATGACCCCTTTTCGGGTTTAGTGTAAACAAAAAATAACCCTGTAGATGAAAATAAGTTCTAACCATAGGGTTTGCAACATCTTACATAGCTATCAAAGTCTCAATACTAGGAACACAACATGCAGGTTTCCTCCCGACATAACCCACTGAGTTTGGGCATAATCGAATTTGACTCGAATTGGAGCCAATTTGATACTTAATTCATTCGATTGAGATCTCAAAGTTCAAGGGGTAATTCACGCAGGAGTTTCGTTAATTCAAGTTGCAGCGCAATTTATTACATCAGGTATTTCATTTTACTTTACCGAAGATTTGTTTTTATAGGTATGTATATTTTGCTGTTTCTGGAATTGATGCTAATAAACACCACTTTTTGCTCTCCATCAGGGGCGTAGCTACCACCGTATCATATTATATGGATCGATATTTATATATATATTTATTTATGCCGTATCGCGGTCCAGAAAGCTTTATTATTTCTCGATTCGCTCGCTCTTTGATGAAGGCGTCACCAGTTGTAGTCCCGAAAACACTTATTTTACGAAGAGAACTAGTGCTAGAAAGTTACAGCATCCTGAAAGGTAAACCCTTTCAGGATGCTGTAACTTTCTAGCTCTTCATCACCCTATGAAGTCATGGTGACAGTTACACATTTTTTGTCTCACTTTGCAGACTCACACATGCTCTTAGTAAAATGAATGACAGTTAAATCGATGCAAGTCAGGGTGCTACTTTCTAAGTTTCGCAAAACTAATTAGTTTTTTTCGTAAACCGGTCAAAGTTACAACTTTTTGAAAAGTATTTTTTTAAATGCTTACAGGCTTTTGTTGTGAAATTTTAAACACCTTTACAACTACCGTAGTGCGAAATATTGAGTTCTACCACAAAACATGATTTTTCACCCAAATTAAAAAAGTTGTTTCCCAGCGATAACTTTTGCGTGAAGTTTCTTAGTTTGATGTACAGAATGCTTGGTTGACGTCTTCGTGATGAGGTTGTTTACAGCCTGTATATTTACCAAAACTGGCTTTACGCGACACAAAGTCGTAAACCAAATGAATATAGTACTTACCTAGTTTGCTTCACACTTCAAAAATACGAAGATAATCACAAAATATTATAAGTAAAAAAAAAAATATCACAAACATGTACATAAATCAACATGTGACAATGTAACAGTGTCAATAACCGATTATCGTTGCCTCCTTCAGCAAGTGCGACAAAAGTGTCAATTTAAGAGTTTGTCACAGATACGAGACTCTTGATTCCGAAGACTGATAACAGCGTATAATAAACCGTAGATTTTTACATGTTTAGGCTAGATTTGAGGGCACACGACGCTTATCAAGTGATAATGGGCCATGTAAATAAAGTACTGTACAGATTTGTTTTTCTTTTAGACTACTTTTAACACCCGACGCAAAAACGGCGGGATTTTATAAGTTTGATGTGTCTGTGTGCGTGTATGTGTCTGTCTGAGGCATCGTAGCTCCCAAACGGATGAACCGATATTGATTTTGTCATTTTTTTTTTTGGAAACTGGGTTAGTCTTTGTGTTCTTAGCTATGTTTGATAAAAATCAGTCCCAGATGACCGCCGCCACAAAATCGCGGATTACATATTTATTCAACTACTCCCTTGACTAGTAAAATACAATACGCTATGATAAATTTCAAATACAAGATGATCGCACCACAAAATAGGAATCAGTTGACAGTGCTTGACTTGAAGAATAATGTACACTATTGGGTTATGCTATGTGTTGGGGATTTCTTAAATTTTTAATTTTATGTATTTTGTATATGAAACGGGTGACATCTCATCGTCAACTATACGATCATAATTCAATGACTGTAAATAAACAAACTAGATTCGATTCTTTAATAAAATTTGACCTGCGTCGTTCATAAATTGACGTGTGCGCAAGTGGCTATTTGAAGAGGGAACAGATGCATCGTTTAGGATAGATTGCGTCACAATCTGCACTTCTGCATTTTGCCATGTTGTCTATAATGCAAATTAACGCAAATCCCAAGTATCTTTGGCGAAATCACGTAACATAATTTGCTCTAATTGCTACAGCATGAGTCTGTCCTCATCAACATTCAAGGATTTATTTATGTAAATAAACTAGACAAATTATTGACATGAGGCACACAGTTAGACACAGTTAGTGTTAACAATTATACAGGGTGGACATCGACGTAAAAACGTCTTCGACGTGTTCTTTACATCCCACAGAACATGCACCGAACCCAGGATATCGAAATATTTCATCGGTTTTTTTTTAAATCGGCAGTTTCCTAAAAAAGTGCAGTACCTTCACGGTCAATGTATGTATGGAATGGAACAACAGATTTTTTTGCAAATTACTTACTGCTAACAAGTAAACATTTTTATGTGGGTTTCAGAATGATGAACCCCTACATCGCAAAATCATTTGCATCTCCCTTGTGACCTGTATGACAGTATGAGACTCTCATAAATGACTGGAATTATGAATAACGAACCCGGCAGAGTTCGCAGGCACTAGCAGTAATGAGATAGATATAGGAAATGATAACATCGAATGTTTGCGACAAATATTCCGCCTTCATTACTCAGAAAATGTCGTCATGTTTACTTAGAGGCGAAAGTGACAATGAAATTACTTTATCAATTCTCACTGCACAATAGAAAACTATATTGTATTCGATAAGACAAAGTATTTTTCATCGGGCACAATGACTGTATCACTGTGACCGATGAAAAATATGATTGCGATCTGGAACAACCGTTGGCTTAGCTTATTACTAACAAATTGATCGTCAATCATGATAAGACAAAAGGGACAAGAGATAATGTCGGAGTATTTTCCGGCCAAATTGATCGAATCTGAGTTACATGGAACATTTTACGGCCACGGCTTCTAGTTCATTAAAAACATATTAGCATCGTAAACAAAGATTGTCACGACACCTGACGCAGACCGAGCAATAGTTTATCAACATAAAATATGCATGAGTACGTGTCTGTGCTCTGACCTAATATAATATTGTTGAGAAAACTAGGTTATATTATAGTGCAAGAATGAAATTTATATTCCTAGTATAAGTGGTGGATTCTAGCCCGTACGTAAAATACGCGTTTTGATGTGGAATTGCAGACACCAGCCAGTTATATAATACAATACAAATACTCCTAGTGGTAATCAGGGTTGAAGGATATATATCAATTGATATATATCCATACTTCCATACAAATATTATAAATGCGAAAGTAACTCTGTTTGTTTGTTAGTTTGTCTGTCTGTCTGCTACCTTTTCACGACTAAACGGCTGATCGGACCGTAATGAAATTTGGCAAGGAGATATATTTCAACCTGGGGAAGGACACAGGCTATATATGATAACGCTTATAAGTTACGGGGTGAGCTATATTGAATTTTGCCAATTGTTTTGCATTTATGTCGCAGACGAAGTTGCGCGGGTCAGCTAGTCATGATATTATTATCCGATATACATATATCAAACGATTTTTTATGATATCGAATACGATACAAAAATGTTTTTTTTTTTTTATATTATTAAGTAATTTTGGCATTTGGTACTGTATTAATTATATACGTAAATAACATACACTTAAACGTGTTCTACTTAGACTAACTGTCATAGTTAAATCTGTGCAATTTATTTACATGTGAGAATTTCATTCGTTTATTCATATGGGCTTCTCAATTCGATTAGGCTTGAGAACTTATTGAGCAGGAAAAACACGCATCTGTATCTACTTGTTCATAACCAGAACATTTAAAACGATTATTCTTTCCTCCCTCTGTATATTAACTTTCCGTGTCATAGCAAAATCTCTTCATGAATCTTCTTTGAAATACTAACGCCTGTCGACGTTTTCCTCAATTGACAATAGAATGTTTTTGTCAATATCTATTTACAGGCGTGAATGTTAAACTAGGGATCGACAGGTTACCCCCCTGTTCGCTAATCGAGGTCACAGGAACAATACGAAACAATGGCTCAACGCGGCCCCCGAAAACTTGAACGTAGGTATGTTTTGATGATTATTTTCCGTTCCAACAATTTATTATCAGTTGTATATCAATAATTGTATTATCAATGCGAATGCTGATTGCATTAAGCTACATGTACAGACGAGGCAATAAATCCATTCCAATTGGTTGCTTCCTGCAGCCGTTTATCGACACATTCATTTTAGCATGGACTGATTGCAGTTGCCCGCGGGATATATCTTGCATTATCAATATTAGCAAATCATTTTGTTACCCGACACACTATGTCAACGATTCGCTGATTTATTTATTTGAAAAAACGTGTATAACATAACAGATAAATACAAGCTATTGCGCAGACAAAACACAGATTAAAAGAAATATATTTACGATAATTAAATTATTTAATAATATACGTCATATTAGAAAACGCACAATACAAATATATTTCGTTCATCTGCTGGAAGGTAATGGAGATAATTATGATTTAGCTGTACGGTAGCACTTTTCATAAAACGCTGGCTTTGTCTGGTGCGTCGTATTACTAACTTTTTCTAAACAGGATCGCGTAGGCAGACGGCAACGACTCGGAGTAATATAACAGTTTATAGGGTAAGTATTCAAAAACATAAAGTACTTATAAAAAGTTATGAACCAAAACGTATTTTTAAAACATAAAGTAAGTAAGTAATAAATTTTAAATGTGCTTGATTTTTTGCTTTTCAGTTCTTTTTGTCGGGTTTTTTAATTTTATTTTCAGCTTTTTAGTTTCGTAATATGAAAGATTTCGCAGAAGATTAACTTTTCTTATCATACGATTAGTTTTTTCCAATTACTCTTAAACATATCAACTTTTAAAGGCCTAACGATGTACCTTTAATTTATCAAAACCAGTTCTTCCGTTTAGGAGTTACTAAGTCACAAAGCAACGGACATCCTACTAATATTATAAACGCGAACATTTGTGAGGATGGATGGATGTTTGTAACACTTTCGTGCAATAACTACTGAACAAATTAACCTAAATTTAGAACAATAGATACTTTTTATCCCGGTAGTACGATCCCGTGGGACCATAATCAAACCAAACGCAGGCGAAGCCGCGGGCACAAGCTAGTACATACATGTGCGAAAAACATTACCCTCCCACCTGAGTCAGTCGGGTAAAAACACTCTACAATGTATCACAGCAATATAATACAGCGATAAAACTGACATAATTTATGTTACAATTACGATAACAAGCATGTTAAATATCAATCAAACATTAGATTTTTATACTAGCCAATGTACAATATATCAAACAAATAATAATGTTGATATAAAAATGGTGTGTGACTCAAAATTAAATTAGTAGTTCATTAAAGCCTAGTCCCAGGAGAAAATGGAAAAAAAACGTGTTGACCCAACCCCGTGAAGAATGAGACAAAGAGAGGAACATTATGATTAAATTCTTAATGCATGGTAAAGGATTCAATAAAGTACGAGCACTGAAGATAAAAATGTACTTAGCAGGTGTTACTCACTTATTGTTTTTAGACTTCTAATAAATGATGTATGACTAAACTGCAGAAGTATAGCTATTATTACCTGCTGTTGTTCTTGAGCCGACTGTTTCTGTGCATGATACTGTGCTACAAGTCTGATTCCACTCAACTCCAAAGACCGAGGATCTAAAGATCGACTACGCGGCTTCTCTGAATAAAACACGTCTTCGTCTCTTTTGCCCTTTTTCCATCTAAAATAGTTAGCCATATCGGCCCATTCACTATCACAAACACTCACACTAATATGTACATTTCAGTGAATATGCTTTGCACGAGCGTTGTTATAATTGACACATTTCAGTAAGAGCGGGGAGGTTATAGCGCGGAGGCATCTCCATAAGTACTGAGAGATAACACCGCCGTCACGAGACGTCGTTATTGTTATGCAACGCCGAGTGAGTGAGTGACCGATATCCGCTGGTGACAGCCCGGTTCCTCAGCGGAACTGGGAAACCGATGCGGGAGATGCGCTCGCGCTGCCAATCTGACCACCCGCGCACGCACCCAACGCCGCAATGTTCGCTCGCGGTCACAATCTCACAATACTTGACAACTTAACACCTACACATAGCTATTGGTGAGGGGAGTCGTGATATCGTAATTTAGGCCATAGGTTATTTTCAGCATACTACATAACACGTCATAAAATCGTAATTGTGACATTATCCACATTTATTTTCCTCTGATTTATCATAAACGATTCCAAAGTGTCATTGTTCGCGATACAGGCAAGTTAACTTCCCGAGCTAATTAATGATTGCGCAGGAGTGTCTGCGCCGTGGCTGGTCAAGAGGAACGCACGCGGTCTAGATCCTGGGACAGACGCGCCAGTTGCCCATTTAATACCAGCCGTATAATACCATGTAATAAAGCCGTGTAATAAAGTACGCATGTACTTTACTAACTAGCGCACTACAACGTGCGCACGAGTCTGTATACAAAAGAGTAGGTGATGTAATCAAATCAATTTAAGGATAAACGCTTCTAAACAGCTGGATAAATGCATGTTGCATGTTGTTATCAAATTAAATGCATTCAAAGACTGTCAATTTCGCATTTCGACCAGTCATGCTCTAAAAAGTGACCCTTTTCGTTATGGTATTTAAGCTAGACCATTTTTTGATGAATTATCAATTTAAATTCCAAATTAGTATGTAATAATTGCTCCCATATTTTGATGAATTATCAATTCCGCCCAAATTAGTATGTAATATTTCCTCAGCGTTTCAAAGTATAGAATTCGCGCGCCTAATGATTTATTGACAAGGGAGCCCTTGGGCCTCACACATTTACAGGGTAACCTAGCTTCAGAACCTTGTAAACAAAACGTGTTAATGTTCTTGTATATCTTGTCCATTAAATTAGATGGAGTAACACTGCACTGGACGTAATCAATTATGAGCGCCATAAAATTCCTAGTTGACGATGGCACGTCATCACAATGTCCGCATCTAGAGCTAGGTGTGGACGCGATGACGTATTACCTGCAATGGGCGGTTAGCCCACACAATCAGTGAGTACCTAGTACCTACGGACTTTAATCAAACACTCATGATCATCATCATCAGCCTATTAATTGTTCCCACTGCAGAGACAGGCCCCCTCTCTATGAGAGGGAATAGGATATAATCCATCTCGCGGGCCCCAGTGCTGATTGGTAGATGTCACATGTCTTCGAACTTTTTGGTTCTTCCTTACGATGTTTTCCTTCACCTTTTTGAGAGCAGTGGTGATGAAATAAATTACACTAAGTAACGTGCCTACCTGGGTTCGAACCCACGACTTTTCGTATGTCGGGGCTGCCACCACTGGACCACCGCGCCATCAAACACAAATGAGAGGTTTTCTTTTTGAGAATTAAAAAATAAAATAGTTTCCATGAACTCGATAGATGGCGTTGATCCGACTACGTTACTAGGTCCCAATGCCAAAACGCTTGAAATAACACACGTCACATACGCTCGTTGACTGACACTTTCGCTTGCATGAGCTTCCAAATATAACTATTAGGTCCAAGTGAAATTATCTGCCGTTATGTTTCTTGCAGTAACGTAGTTAGATCAACGCCATCTATGCAGCGAATAGGGAAGAGTTGAAAAAGAAAATCCCTCATTGTACACAAATAAGTAGCCAAAAAGGTATAGGTTATGACGGAATATTTCAAATACGGTACGTAACGATAGGATAAAGCCAGCAAACCATGTTCGGTGGGTGACATTCAGAAGACCACACGTAAGACCTGCTTGATACATACGCAGATCAGGGAAGAATGAAACAAAAGACAGCCTCTAGTCAGCAGGGGATTGAACAAACTGCCAGTAAAGATAGTAATGATGATGATAGGATGTTACCAATTTTAATATGACGTCTAGCTTTGCCGAAAGGCGTACATTTTCTGGTTCAACTGACGCTATCACAATCGAAAGTAAGATTAAAAATTTCACTATTTTTGTTGATAACTTGTCACAATGTCACATAAAAGAAAGATTTTGTTAGACCTTCTGATGTGAGACACTTAACGATAAACAACTCGATGCATCTAACAAAATATTTTTCATAAGTAGTATTTTACTCGTATCTTCATAGCCGACAGAATTAGATCCTCCTAATGCTGAACGTAGAACATCAAAGAGTTTAAATACATCTCTTAAAGGTTCAGATACTTAAAATGTTCGATATGATATAATTTGATTTAGTTTAGTACTTTCTTTCTTCTTTATCGTGGGGTTACTAACTTGAAGTCAGAGTCTTAAGCCGTCTAGTTGACCATCATCACTCACAGAAGAAAGAACTTCACCCACTGCTATATGACAATCAAAATCAAAATTAAAGCATTTATTTCAAGTAGGCCACACAGGCACTTTTGAATTGTAGAAACAAAAAATGAAAATTAAACGTAGCTACAGTCCCAGTCACAAGACATAAAAACTGTGAAAGTACTGTAGTTGCCCATTCGCTAGCGTAGATCTCTATGGAGAAGAACGCAACTCCATGGACACTCTTTTAATAAAAATCAAATTTTTGTTACATAAACTTGGTTACATCATTCATGTTGAGATGGTATATTAAGTGCGAACAATGTAGCAAAATGTGCACGTTTAAAGTGTTCATAGAAAAAACAAAAATAATTCAAATAAGCCATGGCAACTAAGAGATAAATATACTTAAAATAAATAAATATAAATATCGCTGGACGTTAACACACAGCGCCATCTAGTGCCACACTAAGCAAGGCTTGTGTCGTGGACACCAGATAGTTGATATACTACATAGATACTTTTTTGTTTATGACAGTGCCCCTTCACGAACATGACGCATAGATCAGCACCATTCAGCTCAACCATTTTGAAGGGAACTAAATGGTCCGACACACGCGCCACCACCAGCGAGACATTTGAGTGAGTATGACATCCCCAGGTGTCTGCGACAGCCTCATCCAGGTTTTACGCACGATGACAAGAATGTCATTAAGGCGGGCTACCACAGAAATATTAAAAACAGGAGAAGTGGCAAGGGGGCGTGTCGGTGACTACGTGGAGCTGGCCGACGATTATGCCGTCTTGTTCGGTGGTTTCGTGCAAAAATAGAAACCAAGACAAAAACTTTAGAAGACAGGGCATCAGTTACCACAAGTTAGTACAAGTTTTTACAATATTTGTCTTAAAAATCACGAAAATCCATAATCCCTAAAATATATCTGACTTGTACTACTTGATTTTGCTTGTTTTCTTGTATTACTTCGACTGTATTATGTTTGCATTAAATACATTGCTCTTTTACAACCACCTTAGTCTGTCACTGAGTGACTGAACGAGCAATGTACACCTGACATAACGAAACATCATTAAGCCGTTATGCCGCATGGTGCGTCCGCTGCTCCGGTCCGCCGTATTTGAGCGCGAGCTAGTGATGTGCTCGTGGAGGTTTCACAAAGTCTGTCGACAAGAAAGTGGACTGCGAATTGTTATATTACTATTTCACATTTTTTTTCAATTTGTTAACTCTTGTAATCCGGTTGGAAGGCCGATGTGGTTCTATGCTTAATTGACGTGACAACGTCTTAAATTAGGTTGCGGCTGGGAGTCACTTATGAAAAAGTGTAACGCCCGGTAACGTTACGATGAGTCACCGAACGAGAGAGAGGCCCGCCGAATGCCTTGCGTCTCTCTCCCACTCAACTATGACGTTGTCACGTAAAATCTTCGCCCGTAAAACCGACTTTACAGGCAACCATTTTTTTTCTTTTTCTCTTTGACAATTCAAAAGAGCCTGTAACTGGCCTAATTGAAATAAATGCTTTGATTTTGATTTAGAACTACGTGTAACTGTGTCATTTGATTTTTAATTGTTTTTAAAGTATTTTTATTAATTGAATAATGTTTGTAGGTTTCATATTATTTTTATTTACTTTATTTCCAAATCCTTTATAAAAATAGTCGATATAATTATCGATAACTCTTCGATTTAGTCAAGCACTGTGTCGTATCCGCCCCCGTGTCCCGACAACACACAATGATAATTGTTTTAGTGTGAGTAAATTATACGGAAAAAGTACGCTGTAGTTTAACAAATAAGGTTTGTATTTAAATGACAGAGTTATCGATGGCGCGTGTGTGCACTTGTTCGTAGTATTGTTTTGACAGAGCTCTGTGTGCAATATTAGCGTTATGGAGGGGCAACTGTGGCTTCATCGGTTTTCTATACATTTTGAACTCCACGCCATATCTCCTTCTTTCTTATATCTATGCGGGCTACACTCGAGAGCTGTATGCTTTAGTCGCTTACCCCAGCCCCCGCACGGAGAGGCAATACATAATGCGCAGGATTCGTGTCCGCTAAGTAGAGCAATGCAGTAAATCAACTTGAATTGATAAGTAGGCGTTTATCTTGTTTTTTATTTTTCAAGAAAGTATTGGATAGAAAAAGGTCATTTAAGTATTTACTTATTTGCGCTCATGTGATGCACATCACACAATTTTGTAAAATGGATTACGTACCAACGTATTGTGTAACCTTGCACCTTTATGACCCACGCAACTTCGTCTGCGTCACATACTCGTAAGAGAGAAAAACGAAAGGAAAAAAACGTCCCCGTTTTTGCAACATTTTTCATTCCTGCTCCGCTCCTAATGATTGTAGCGTGATGTTATATAGCCTAAAGCCTTTCTCGATAAATGGACTATCCAACACAAAAATAATTATTCGATTTGAACCCGTAGTTCCTGAGATTAGCGCGTTCAACCAAACAAACAAACAACGTATAGATTAAAATAAATAGGTATTACTTATTTATTTTTGTAAATAAAGTACATTTAAAATCTAACTGACAGTAAGATCAAGAATACGGGTACAATTCAAAACTACATGCCGCCGTGCACCAGACGGTTTCCTCCAACTTTTTAAAATGGTAGTTTAGAATCTAAATTACCATTTCATCTAAGCCTTAGATGAAAATCTTTTCTGGTAAGAAATTGTTGGTTTAGTAATTGAAATGTCGAAAAACTGACTTCAAAACAAAAAAAAAGAAAAGGAAAAATAACTTAAAATTTTTGAAGTCGGTTTTATTTTTTGAAAAAAGTTATTATTTTCACTTTTTAGTGGTTCACTTGTGCTTACCCCTTCACAGCGTACCGGCGTGATGTTATGTTATGAACTGGTACAAACAATAGACAGACATGAGATTTCAGCAATCCCAGTCTATTTGCTATAATTTATTGAGGAGTTCCCTTGCCTATATCCGAAGTTCTTCATCAGATCTTCACCAAATTGAAATGGGACCACTTTAAAAAAGTACTCTTCTTACTCTTCGCATCAAGTGTGCCAATAAAATTTGAAAAGTTATCTCTATTTCTCCAGGATTCCATCATCAGATCCTGACTTGATGATTATGGGACCACCTGGGAAGTATACCCATCCAATCAAAATCATTAATAATTCAAATCGGTTCAGCCATCTTCGAGTAATCGGGGAACATACATTAAAAATAAAAATAAAAAAGGTTCCGACGAATTGAGAACCTCCTCCTTTTTAAAGTCGGTTAAAAACCATTAGATGGTGTAAAAAAAATTCAAACTATTGGTAAAAATAAAGCTTATCATGGATATGTAGCCTCCAACCTACGATATGGTATTATATTATGGGGCCGCTCAGTAGAATTTAATAGAGTATTCTTGGCGCAAAAACAGTGCATTCGCGCACTTTGTAATGTGGATTCACTAACGTCATGCAAACCATTATTCCAAAAACTAAATTTATTAACATCACCGTCCATGTATATATTTGAGTCTTGTATTTTCGTCAAAACACATCAGTACCTATACAAATCGTTTGGTGAATATTGTAATTTTAATACCCGGTATCCCAATAGCTTCCCTTTGCCAAACATAAAAACTGATCTGTATAGAAGAAACTGTTACCCCATGTCTATTAAATTATTTAACAAATTACCTAATGAACTAAAAGACCTACCCCTTAGTTTATTCCGAAAAAAATAGTACTCTTGGCTGGTCACAAAATGTTTCTACACTACCCAGGAATACCTTAGTTATAAGAATAGAAAATTATTATAACACCTCACTAAGTTCCTATTCTAGTGCAATAATAGTTAGATATTTAATTTAGTATGTTTAGTCATATCACCCATTTGGTTTTGTTTGTTATTTTAAGCTTTTATTTTATATTTCGTATACCAGAAATGGTTTATATGAGGATCCTTATTGTTAGATTTGAAATGTAACAATTATTTACCATCTATTTACCCATATTATGCGAATAAATTATTTGATTTGATTTGATTTGAATCCGTTGGGTAATGTTAAAGATCTAAGCATACATAGGGACAGACAGACGCGACGGGGACTCTTTTTTTATAATATGTAGTGATCAGACTACGTACATAGCATCACGACGCCATTAAAGCCAGCAGAAGTGTTGCCATTTATTTATGGGTTACACTATGTTTTACCTCTACTCCAACGCTATCTACATTTAGAGTAGAAATATAGTAACAAATGCCAAAAAGTATTTAATAATATAACATTTTTAAACCATTTTATTGTTTGATATAAGTATATCATAAAAAATCGTTTGATATATATCGGATATATATCATGGATATGTCACCGTAAAATTGTCAAATACGTTATATTGTAATATCTCTAGCGATATTGTAAAGTCTCGAATTATTGTCAAATGAACATACTGCTTACAACAAAACGCATTATGAAAAATGAAATGCATGCGATGGTAGTCAACTTACGCAGTGTGGAGGGAAGGAGGGGTCCCCCTTGCCCAGTGGTGCATCTCTCATGAAAAGATACATGCACCATTCCTGAGAAATACCGATTAATATAACATAACCTTAAAACACTTTATATTCGCCCTAAAAAGCGTAGTCGACGGAGCCCCGCTTCGCGGGGCCCCTAGTTCCGAGTGCAGGGTTTAAAGGAACCTAACTAACCTAACGGGGGGGTGCCCTAAGTCCCGATTATGGGGGCAGAGATACTTCCGTATGTTCAGTTGACAATAATTCGAGACATTACAATATCGCGAGAAAAAACACGTTATATTGTAATATAACCTGTTTGACAATTTTACGGTGACAGATACATATCCATTAATATAAACAGATAGAGATAGCAACCTAAACCTAAACCGGCTAGTAAGTTATTGAAAATGGCTGTGAGGGCAAAGTGCACGTAGCAGCATATAAACTCAAGAGCAGGGTCTCATACTTGAAGGGCCGCAGCCTGCCGGGGTTGCGGGACTGTTAACGTGGCGAAAGAGATACCGGCGGCGCCGGAACATAAAGGCCGAGGAAGGAACATGGATGGGTTTTAGTCAGTAAAAGTCTGACACTCCCTCTCGCTCCGCCCAGAATAGGAGGGGGGGTCGTTTGATGATTCCCCATCAAACAAAAAAAAGGATCTCATACTACTAAACAGTGTTCAGATGTTAGCTTACTACAAAAACTCAAGCTTACTCAAGCTTCGTGAACAAGGGTTCACGAAGCTTGACAGCACTAGCTGGCTATCCAAGCTTCAAAAACTCAGTTAGGCATCAGCATCACTCGTATGAGAGTAGCTGCAAATTTTATAAACCTATCAGTTATTTGACAGTTGCAACCGAATTACAACCTTATCGCAACGGAAATAAAAATCACTTTGACAGATTTGTCAGTGACTAACCGTACAGTATTCTTACTGAAAAATTAGACGTAAGTTGTCTATGAAAGTACTGAAAAGACCCCGTTACATGTTGATCGGTCACAAGCCCAACTATTTTATTCATACTATTTATTCTTGTACTATTTGTTATTTCCTCACCACCCTTGTTTTATGATACAGAATGCATCTGGAATTATTATTTTAGAATTAAAACATTCCATACATTGATAGTAAATCACACTTATTTTTAGATTTCTACCTTGCCCTCGCCTGCGCACGTAAGATCTTTTTCATCCCATCTATTCGAAAAAGACGACTTGGTTCGCCTTTAAGTGCACCCAAAGGTGGTGTTTTCTATAAGAAACTTTTAGCGGGCAGTAATGAGTTTTTCATCCCATCTATTCGAAAAAGACGACTTGGTTCGCCTTTAAGTGCACCCAAAGGTGGTGTTTTCTATAAGAAACTTTTAGCGGGCAGTAATGAGTTTTTAATCCTCTTTATAAGTGCGCCGCAATTATCTTTGCCGCGCACTTTTTGAATTTGGAACATCTTGTGTTCAGCGCCCAAGAAATCGAACGCAAATATTGTTTGAATAAAGACTGGCTGGTGCGACGGCCCATAGTAGCGCCGCGCGCCGGCTGAATACAAAAAAAAAAAAAGAAATAAAATTAAAAACGCGCGAACTATAGCCCGCGTTTTCGTCAATTTTCACGGATTGATAGAAATTCATGATTTTGTTTTGAAAAATGAGTTCTTCAAGTGACAGTGAAAGTATAGAATTAACTCCTGATAGTATTAGAACTGACGCAAGAAATGTGATGGATAATCTACTACCTGCAAAATCCCGGGAGAAATATATGAAAGCTTATGGTAATTTTATTGAATGGAGAAATTCAAGAGGCGCCAAGAATTTTTCAGAATCTGTGTTTTTGGCCTACTTCCAGTACTTAGCCAAAACTAAACAACCTTCCACACTTTGGAGTACCTACTCAATGCTAAAATCAACAGTCAGTTCTAATAACGACGTAAAACTGGACACATATTCGAAATTAATAGCGTATCTGAAGAGGATGTCTGATGGATTTAAACCTAAAAAATCCAAAGTGTTCTCAGTCAAAAACGTGGAGACTTTCCTTAATGAGGCACCCGACAACATCTTTCTTGCCGTAAAAGTAAGTAACTATGTATGTATATATGGTGGATTAGTAAAGTATAACCAGTGTTTTAAAATGCGCATTTTATTGTAACCTGTACTTCGATAGATAGGTACTTGTCTTATTCACATTCGGTTTTGTTACAGGTGGCTTTAATTTTCGGAGTACATGGAGCTTGTCGTGGCAATGAACTTTTAAAAATAACTGTTGATGATGTCGAAAATCACTCGGATAATTTACTGTTAGTAAAGCTGACAGACACAAAAACAAAAATTGACCGATCCTTCGTAATCCGAGGAGAATACAAAACTATTGTACAGAAATACCTGGACCTGCGTCCTGCTGATATAAAGACCAATCGGTTTTTCATCCGTTATCAAAATGGCAAGTGCTTCAAACAAGTTATGGGAAAAAATAAAATTTCTTACATGCCACAAGAAATCGCTACTTATTTGAAGTTACCAGATATCAAGCTATATACAGGACATTGTTTTCGTCGCACTTCTGCTACCCTGTTGGCAGATTCTGGAGCGGACTTAACTGTTCTCAAGCGACATGGAGGATGGAAGTCGAGTGCTGTAGCAGAGGGATATATAGAAGATTCCATTGAGAACAAGGCGAAAACATGTGAACGCATCGTGGAAAACATTCAATTGCAACCTTCAGTTAATCCATCCATGCCACTGTCGCCGCGCCCATCTACATCCAAACAAAGAGATTCACCGTCACATTTTCCTCAAAATGAGTCACATTCTGACATTATTTCAAACACGCAGAATAAAATTAAATCTACAACAATCTCTATTCCTAATAAAACTGTAACAATTAATTTTCAAAATTGTGAAAATGTCTCAAATGTAAATATAAGTTTTTAGTTGTTTTATTATTAGATACTACTTAATTTCAATTTAGTTGTTACTCTGTTTCATTAAATATCAATATTACAATAAAATATGAGGCGCCTTTTATTTTCTCATAGTGGGTGATGAAAAGTAGAGTGTATCACTCGGGCGCAAAATATATTTTTGGCTCGGGCGACGTACTTTGAATCCCTCGCTACGTTCAGGATTCTACTAAAGAATCCCTCGCTACGCTCGGGATTCTACTCTAGAATCCCTCACTTCGCTCTGGATTCAAAAAAGCGCCCTCGCCGTAAAAATATTATTTTGCTCCCTTATGATACAATCTACTATTCTGCCTGTAACAATACACATTACGGTGGAACACGGCTACTGATACGAGTACATCCAACAGCTGACTTACTGTACCCATATTTCACTTATATATTGTTCCCCTAATTTTGCCGGTGTGTGTATGTTAGTATATTACGTCCGCCTTTGGAGTTTGTATCTTGTTTTTGTATGCGAAAAGTTTAAAGTGCTTACCGCTTTTCTCTTCTCAGCGCCCTCTACTGGCACGCCCTGTCCCGGCGCAGAGACTCGTCCCCGGAACATCTCCTTCACTTTGGCCATGGCACTAGGACGACGACTCGACGCTGCAGTTATCGTGTGGTAGTACTGTTGGAGAAAAAGATACAGATTAAATAAATACAAAAATGATTTCTCTACATATCTGCCGAATATGTTTTGATCCTTCTAGTCAGATCCTACTAATATAATGCGAAAGTTTGTGAGTATGGATGTAATGCTGTATGGATGTTTGTTACTCTTTCACGGGTTTGGGCCACCCTATTGCCAGCAACTACTCCCCGATCTAAGAATCAACCACAGGACCTCTGTTACCCTGTGGACGGTGAGCTATGGGCTAGCTCGCCGACCGTCCGCCTTATGACGACAGGCCGTGTCGACAGCGAAAAAGAAAAGAAAAACTAAAAGACGTGTGCACTCGGGGACTGCCGTGGTAAAGCTATTGCATAGCATTTTTATCAACTTATGGAATTATAATTATTTATTCATTTATTTATTCGCTTGTTGCCGGCTCGAGGACCAAACGCAGACTAAATGTTCAGGCTCGGCTTCCCATCACGATGAAATTATGAATTTTATAATGAACTAGCTTCTGCCCGCGACTTCGTTCGCGTGAAGTTTTGATATCGCAACGCATCCCCTGCTCTAAGCTTTTTTCCCGCTTGCAACATTTCCTATTGCTGCTCCGCTCCTATTGGTAATAGCGTGATGTTATATAGCCTATAGCCTTCCTCGATAAATGGACTATCCAACGCAAAAATATTTTTTTAATTCGAGCGGGTAGTTCCTGAGATTAGCGCGTTCAACCAAACAAACAAACAAACTCTTCTGCTTTATAATATTAGTATAGATGTTCCACACACACATACACAGACACGTCAAACTTATAACACCCCGTCGTTTTTGCGGAGTCCGAACGCGGACCGCGTGCTTACAGCGCGCCGTCCGCGTGCTGGCTGCGCGCCGACCAAGCGGAAAAATAAAATTAAATAATATAATTGCATAAGTTAATAAAAAATGGTTATAAAGAAGGTCTAACATCAAATGTATACAACCTACAACTCCTAGTTACGGCAATATATTAAAAAGGAAACTAGCTTGTCATTGTCATTATCTGACATGGGGTGACAGGTGTTAGGTTTTTTTTGTTACGGAATTTCTGGATTCGGTCTCCACGCTCAAGGCCCGCGACAGAAGCTATGCAATTGATTAAAAAGGATCTCTTTTACGCCCCCTAGAACAACGAGGCAATCGTGTGCCTTTTGGTCTGACTTGGTCCTCTGGGTGTACAAAGAAGACTTTAGCGACGCCTTTTTTTCTGATTGGGTATCATGACATGACTCCTCCAGAGTGTCAGACTTTTACTGACTAAAACCCATCCATGTTCCTTCCTCGCCCTTTATGTCCCGGAGCCACGGTATCTCTTTCAAACAGTCCCGCAGCACTTTAGCGATGCCTAGATATTATTCATAAGACAAATCTTGGATTTCATGCCATACTCTCATAGGCAATTAAACACTTAAATATTGCTGTGGATGCTGACAGACAAGTGTGACATTTTCTTATTAGATCACCGGCTTAACCATGTTTTATGGTTAATCAGCTCTCAAAACGGTGAAAGAAAAAACATCGTGAGCGTATTTGCAGTTTTATGACAAATCGGAAGTGGTTCTATATTTTTTGGCGGCCAGTGTAGATCGGATAAAATATAAACCCACGTGGGTTATAGAGACAACTGTGATGAGAGGGTCGCAAGGGGTCAGCAATCCGCATGTATTTCAAAGTCAAGTGCATAGGCACGACGACAGTATCAAAAAAATAAATTGGTTGTCTGTAAAGTCGGTTTACGGACGATAGATTTACGTGATAACGTCATAATCATTATTTTATGTAATAAAACACGTGGAACGGTGGAACGTTACTATGGAACGTTACTATTTTTCATGAGTGTTGCTGGTATTATCAATTTATAAGACGTTATCACGTCAAAATGACGTGTAAAAACAAATCTATTTAGTCTGTCTGTTAGTATTTGAAGAGAATGGACACGTATTTTTAGTTTTGTAAACCAATGAATATTGAAAGAATGAATACAAAGAAAAAACGCATCAAAACTCGGGAGTGGGGGTTCGTGACGTATTGAGAAAGCGTATCTTCGTCAACTTTGGTTAACGTAACAAAATAAAAAAACACTTAAAAAAATACGGCAAATATTTTTAGATTTTTTTTTATGTAAGTATCTAAAAATATATGATACGTATTTTTATTTTAAGACGGACTAATTAGATTTATTCTGTCGGTCGTCTACTCTATTAGCTATGCCACGATACTGTATATTACATCTACGCTAACATTAACAATACTTCACAAAAACATTGAAGAGCCATTATATTTAAAAAACAAATTGTCCACAGCGACCTCAGTAATAAGAACAAAAAAAAGAATAGATTGACAGGCATCGAGTTAACCTATTTCTTTCAATTGACACCCATCATAACTAACAGGAATGGACTACCAATTGATACGCCACCATTTATTTAATCTATGAAGGCAACTTTGCGCAATATTTTATTATTAACACTACTTGTAAGTAGCCTGGAGAAAAATCTTTGCCTTTCGTTCTTCGTGCCCTTTATTTAAAAATAAAATGTTAGTTGGTAAGGGATATTGGGTTTTTAGGGTTCCGTAGTCAACTAGGAACCCTTATAGTTTCGCCATGTCTGTTTGTCTGTCCGTCCGTCCTCGCTTAATCTCTGTGACCGTTAGCACTAGAAAGCTGAAATTTGGTACCGATATGTGTATGTGTATCAATCACGTCGACAAAGTGGTAAAATAAAAATTGGAAAAAAATGTTTTATTAGGGTAGGCCTATATGTAAAGTGAGAAGTGATTTTTTTTTTAATTTCAACTCTAACGTGTGATATATTGTTGGAAAGGTATTTAAAATGAATTGGGGTTTACTAAAATCATTATTTGATAATGTCAATAATTTCGGAAATAATCGCTCCAAAAGTAAAAAACAATGTCGCCCCCCCCCCCCCCCCCCCTAACTTTTGAACAATAAGTTTAGAAAATATGAAAAAAATCTGAAAAGTAGAACTTTATAAAGACTTTCTAGGAAAATTATTTTAAACTTGGATGGAAACAACAGGTTTTGTACAAAAAGACAAAAAGTTGTACAAAATAATTTCTAACTTTGTAGTATTCGTATATGCAAGCATTTTTTTATTGTGACGGACGGGAAACTACGGAACCCTACACTGAGCGTGGTCCGACACGCTCTTGTTTGTATTAGGAATTTTCAGTAGCAGCCACGGAGTCTGGATTGGTGCCGGCTGATGGCAATAGGCTCGACCCCTATTCCAAGGGTCTTAAAAACATTGAGAATGTGGGTGTACTAAAAATTACCTAACAGCGGAAAAGGTACCTAACACTTTGGACATTACAGGCATGATGTTATATAACGGGTGTAAAACACCACTTCACGAATTCGAAAGGCAATTGTTCTCCCAATCGTTGCGATTATTTTTTTGTTCTACACCATACCTGGGGAACCTTTCAGTTACGGAGATATGGGGGGTCAAAGTTACAACTTTTTGAAAAGTTTTTTTGTTTAACATCTCTACGACCCCGTACTATTCAATCCATCCATCAGCACAATATTTTAAGTGCGTTACATTGAGTTCTACCATAAAACGTGATTAGCCTCAAAAAAAAACAAGTTGTTTCCCAGCAATAATTTTTGCGTAAAGTTACTTAGTTTGATGTACAGAATGCTTGGTTAACGGCTTTGTGATGAGGTGGTTTATACCCTGTATAGTTTACTAGCTGACCCGCGCATTTTCGTCTGCGTGAAGAACCGATCGACTGATTTTGTGCAAACTTTACATAAATCATCTACTAAATAGTCCAAACAAAGCCTAAACATTTGGTTTGGATAGGTGAGCCTTCTTCTTTATTGAGTTCTTGAGTTATAAAATTACAACGAAAAGTGGCATTGATTTTTATATATTGATTTATGATTTACTAGCTTCTGCCAGCGGCTTCGCCCGCGTGAAGTTTCAAAATTGTCCCATGGGATCTTACTACCGGGATAAAAAGTATCCTATGTGTTAATCCAGGTTGTAAACCATCTGTGTGCAATATTTCATCCAAATCCGTTCAGTAGTTTTTGCGTGAAAGAGTAACAAACATACATCCATCCTCACAAACTTTCGCATTTATAATATTAGTAGGATTCAGTTTCCTTTGTTTTTGCTCAATTCCTTTAAATTCACCCTTGCTTAGTCCTAGAGCCTAGCACCACTCCCAGTTTAGCCTCCGTGTTTCCTAGCAAGAGTAAAGTTAGTGGCTAGATGTAAAGTCACTAGGCTCTAGGCGCTAAGCGAGGCACCCGTCAGTGCATACTACGTGCATTATTATACAGGGTGGATTATATTTGTATAACTGGCCCCAGCGCTATCACTGATTGGATATTTCGTATACGCAATCCCTCGCAGTGGTAACTATTGCACGAAGCAAATATAGTCACAACAAAAATAATTTAAATATTAATATCCTCTGCTACTGCCGAAGCGGATTTTTTCGGGAGTACTGTATAAGCTTTAACATGCTACGAGCTGGCCGCGAAATAAAGGCTAATTTGATAAAGTCCTAAGGAGGACAATCAGGTGGAGTAGTATTTACCCTCGTGTCACTACCAGGATGTGGATGTGCTGACCCGTCCTTGGCCTTCAGCACCGACCGGGTCACCGCCGGTTCCACCTTCGGAGTCTCCAGTTTGGTAGGATCTTTGGTAGGAGTGCTGGATTTGGTCATGTTCTGAAAATGATAATATTGATATTATTATTTACTGTGTAGAATACTGGTAGTTCTTAGCTGAAATCTGACACTTGTTTGATGAAAAGACATGAAAAAGATAATATTAGTTTTCTGCTAATTACTCGTAACATTTTTTGTCCTATGATTGCTTTTCTTGCACACATTAGTTAATCAAACATTGCTGTGATTTAGCAGGCATTACAATAAGGACATTAAAACTCAGTAAGTAAATTCTAGTGACAAACTGCACTTACCGCATATGGGAAGTATTCTAGTGAATACAACAATTCAATTTTAAGTGCTCAGAGCTGTGTCATTCATATAACTATTGTATTGATAATAGCCAAGTTTTAATTTAGTACTGTGTAATCAGTAAGTACCTATGTACTTCAAATAAATTTTACTCAGGTGACATCATTGTTACTTCACTTGATTCTCGAGAAAAACAGTTAAATGTGCGGTTTGTCGTCACTTTTGTAACTAAGCACTTGTTTCTAGGTGTTTTAATGTTGGCTGTGGGAGTACGAAGGGCAAAGAATCAATGGATGAATTGTGTGGATGATGATTGGCCTACAACGGGGACTTGGGTGTACAACAACTTTTAATACAGAAGTATGAAAGCAGACCCTCGCCGACTTAATTTTTTTTTAATGGGATCCCGAGCAGCGGCGGCCCAGTGGTGGTAGCCCCGACTTACGAACAGTAAGTCGTGGGTTCGAACCCAGGCAGGCACATTACTTTGTGTAATTTATTTCATCGCCGTTGCTCTCAAAACATTGAAGGAAAACATCGTGAGGAAACCGGTATGTCCTAGAACCAAACAATTCGAAGACATGTGACATCTACCAATCGGCACTGGGCTCGCGTGGTGTATTATAGACAATTCCCTCTCATATAGAGGAGGCCGTGTCCCAGTAGTGGGAACAATGAATAGGCTGATGATGCTGATGATGATACCGGCAAGATGCTGATAACGATAAATATATGCCGGTCGTAAAAACATTATGTTGCGAAGCCTTTATGTCTACTTGCGATAACTCTTACCGGTCCATAAAAAGCCTAAACTTTCCTGAACCGTTGATTTAGACACATACCACACATCGTAACACATTAATTAAAATATATAGGACAACCTATACTAACCTATAGTATACAGGGTGGAAACAATTAACGGGGACATAAGGGAAGCTTCCTTAACCGTTGCAGTTTCACGAAAATGATCTTATAAAAAACAATGCATAATTTTTCGTGAAATTTAGATCCCCATTCACAGATTTTTGAAAAATGTACAGTTAACAAGAAATTGCCGTTATCCTTAAAACGCTTTTTTTTAAATCTGTGAGTGGAGATCAATATTTCACGAAAAATGACGGAAGGTTTCTTAAGACCATTTTCGTGTAGCTGCAGCGGTTAAGGTAGCTCCCCTTACTGCCCCGTTAACCGTTTCCACCCTGTATAGTATTCGAGTGACTTGTCAAGACATTTGCCATCGAATTTAAATTGAACAAGGTTTCCAAATCTGGAAGATGGCATTGCCTGACCTCATTTTCATCAATACTTATATTATTAAAAAGCGAAAGTAACTCTATTGCTGTCTGTTTGTGACCTTTAAACGCATGGACAGATTTCGATGGGATTTGATCCATACATGGCCTTATAATTCTTGTAGAATAATTAGCAACATTCAGTTTCTAGGACAAAATCTAGTTTAAATTGTTAGGTAAAGGACTAACCTGTACAGCAGTCATGACTTGCTGCATGATAGACGGTTGTTTCTTGACGTCGCCTCGGGGCTTCGACTTGAGGATGTCGAACACCGCAGGCCTCCGACTCACCCCGGTGGTTCCTGCAAGATACAACATTCTATTAGATATGGAGCTGATCAGGAGGGACTCGTGGCTAAATGAAAACATACACTCGGGTCGATCTTTAATTTAAGCCATGTTTGCCTAGGTTGGTCAGTGGATGGGTGACCACTAACTTGTAGATCTTTGACAGTCGTTGCAGGTAGTCAGTGGCCCAAAAAGTCTGACAACCAGTCTTACCAGGGGGTATCGTCCGGTCATCCGGTTAGACTGGAAGCTATCCCAACATAGTTGGGGAAAAGGCTAAACAGATGATGTTGATATGGAGCTGTTCAGACTAGAATGTCCCATTAGCAGTCTAGAAAGTATTGTTAGGGTTAGACCCTCTGTTGTTACTATAGCTCCCTATGTGAGAAAGTGGGTCATTTGACACCATGCACGCGGGTTAATTGCGGGTAGCAGGTGGCAATTAGCGCAATAGAACTGTAAATGATGGCTGAGCGCTGTTGAGTTACAAAGACGTGTTACGAATTGCTCTTCGATTTTTAATCAAAGACAAGGTCCAAAGTAACTATTTACTATTATTCTATATATCAAAGTGCAGAGAATTGAATAACCTAACGAGTGGTCAAAAGTGCAAAGTGATACACTGAGCCAACAAAAAGTTACAAGTGAAAACATTTTAAAACAATCAACCTAACGAACTGTATCCCTGACCTACGACAACTCGCACGAAGCCCGCTGAGGTGAGTCGTTTGGAGAGTTTTTAAACATATACAGGGTTATTTTTTAAACATATACACTAAACCCGAAAAGGGGTCATTGTACTCATCATTTTGAACAACTTTTTCTATGGGACGAACCGTGAAATCGCGAAAAAAAAATCAGCTGTTCCCTACATTTATGTTCGCATAACTCGTCAAAATGTAGGGAACCGCTGATTTTTTTTTCGCGATTTCAAGGTTCGTCCCATAGAAAAAGTTGTTCAAAATGATGAGTACAATGACCCCTTTTCGGGTTTAGTATAAACAAAAAATAATGTTGTATATTATGAATACCCACAAAAATGAATTGTGCTGGATGTAAACACCCGATAGCTCGCGGAGAATTGCTAAGATGTAGTACTTGAAAAAAACTTCACCATTACCGATGCATCAATATGACGTCATCGTATTATGTAGAAAATAAACATAAATTAATTAACTCATGGTGCTGCCCATCGTGTAAAACTACTAAAAAGCAGATTAGAAATGACGACACACCTGTTAGGAGACAATCCCCACAGAGACTTGACGACACAACAATGTCCATTGACAACCAGATCCAAGATGACCAAAGTATATTGGGAGATACAGGAAAATATGACGCACCACCGACAAATATAGACACAACAACAATCATACCACCTATAATAATACCGACAGAGTCAATTACGTTAGAAAATATTGCTTATTTATTTTTTATTTTATTTAATATAGCAGTACTAAAACTACAACAAGAAATTATTCAGAAAACAGAACAACTTTCTCTTGAACAAACAAAAAAAAAAACCCTCTGGAAACGCCGCAGAAGGAGGTAGATTTCGGAGAAGGTGCCTCACCCCCGCCGCCCCCCATGGACGAATTACGAACTTAGCCTAAGTTTTGACCTTTTCGATTTTTGAAAGATAAGAACTTTGACTCGATGAATTTACTATATTAATTTAACAATCAAAAATCAATTGCTTGCTTGTTTGCTTGCTTTGCAGTGCCCTGACAGGGTTCATGTACAAAAACCGACTGTAATATTATTATTATGATTGTAAGATGTGTGATGTGCATGAGAGCAAATAAATAAATAAATGTCATCGTCATTTCAGCTGAAAGACATCCACTGCTGGACATAGGCCTCCCCCCTCCCCCAAGGATCGCCACAACGAGCAGACCAGCGCTGCTCTAATCCATGTTCCCTATTCAGTTTAATATTACTGGCATCGCCTATGCCTTGTCACCCTGGAGACAAAGCTGAAGCCTCTGTTGTTACTGCATCGTATTTTGCTCAGTTTGACGTTCCAAACTGCCATTTAAATTAAATGACACTTACAATGAGACCATTAAATGATTTAATGGTCTCATTGTAAAACTCACTTGACTTGGCAGACACTAAATTACTATTCACTGATTAAAAAACATACCTGCCTAGCCTTTTCCCAACTATGTTGTGGTCGGCTTCCAGTCTAACCGGATGCAGCTGAATACCAGTATTTTATATGGACCGACTGCTTAACTGACCTCCACAACCCTTTGAGTAGTGCTAATACGATACCCTTTGGTAAGACTGGTTGTCGGACTATTTGGGCCACTGACTACCTGTGACGACTGTCAAAGATTACCAATTTTTCATTATTATTTTACCTCTGGTTTTAGAGTTGAGTGACCTTTATACTCGTTGTCGTAAGGTATAACCGTGAAAAAAGTAAAAGTGTCCTTTACCGTGTATAGTCTGTTGGTACATGGGATGTGCGTTGCCGTCATCGCTGGAAGTTCGCCGTCTGCGTTCACCCACCGACTGCGTACTTCGTGTGATCGCTGCATCCAGCCGTTGCTCTGAAACGTACACAATTGTACATTAATACTTTATTGATATGCAAGGTGCTCCTTGGTCTAGCAGTCAAGCATGAGGTCCTTAGTTCATTTCCAGGTCGTGTATACAGGGTTGAAACGGTAAACAGGACAGTAAGGGGACCTATCTGACTATTTTCATGTAGCTGCAACGGTTAAAGGTCTTATCCCAGTTACACGACTCCGCTCCAACCCGGCTAAAATAATACAATTCAAACAAGACGTTTAAGTATTTCTCTTTAGATAGTTATACTTTACATTGGCATTGACAGCGGTCTTACCGCTGACAGCGAGTTGTCTGCTAATTTATGTTGGCATTGGAAAGTATATACAAATAGCAATATATAAAGTTCATATTTGAATTATATTCTTTTAGTTGGGTGGGAGCGGAGTCGTTAATGTGGGCTGCCACCTTAAGGTAGCTCCCCTTACTGCCACGTTAACCGTTTCCATCCTGTATAGCGTTATTGTGTTTTATTACAACAGGCTTGCGCTCTATTTGTTTAAGTAGGAACTTAAATATAACTGTAGAAATGCGGTTGTACGATAACACCCCAGCCTACCCTATCCAAGATAACAGGCGTGATGTTATCTGTAAGGTATTGTTATTAAGTTGGAATCTACGGTCAAGGTCAGCTAGTTAATAAAAGCAACATCAGCATGACCCAGCACAACACCATTCAATCAATTTACCATTTCTCAGAATCGAACGTTTTTCTTGCAATTTTCAAACGGCACAAATAATGTATGTCGAGGTATGAATCGTCAAGACAAAAACAAACATTTACATTAAAATGTAGTCATAGTCATCTGCATTACGTAACGGAGTAATATGACGATGTATCTAAACCAAATGAAATTATCTGTTCATGCATCTCTTCTGACACATTTCACACCGGCAATTAAAAATGCACAGACAGATTCGCGGGAGTAGAGCTAGTTCACTGTTTACTTATTGTAGTTATAAATCATAATCAATCTGAAGAAGGTGAGCGATAACAAATTCATTCAGTGTGTGCGTATCTGTGTCAGAATCTGCATAATTATCGACAGCGGTCACGCGGTTATGTTACAAAACGGTTTCCATTGATGCACGTCACTCGTCATAACTATTCTCACCTACTACCGGTATGGCATCATAACATTATAAGTCCGTTATGTGCAAGTAAACGGTTGCACGAGTCAATCAATCGACTGGTCAGTGGGTCGTCTTAGGGGCGACTCAGTCCGTTGCAATCCACCAGAGGACATCCCTCAGTGGCGAAACTAGGAGCTAACAATATGCCAAGCTCCTAGGACAAGCAGACTATTCAGACACCCTAACATCATGAATAGTAGTATGTTTTTCCGGCAAGCTACACTGCTACGCTACCGCCAGCGCCATAACTCTCCCGTGCTTCGCGGCAACGCGTTCTCCTCTGCCTCTCGTATCTATAGTATAACCCAGTCACTTTTTCTACTGGTCACAGAATCAAAGAACTGAGCGATAGTGACAGAATCAAAGAATTACGCGTTTATTCTTTCGTCTTGCATCATTTTATTTTATCTGAATGTACTAGTTTAGGCGTTATTAACATAGCTTTTTCTTATGGTGAGTGATGACACCCTTTGAGAATTCAGCCTCTAGCCAACCTAGTATTTATATTATTATTTCGGAAAAATCATGAATGTTTCACGTATAATAGTGAACAGCATGCATTGATCGTCAACCAATTCTTATTTCTTAATAGGATTTAATAAAACTTACTAGGCAACGGATATTTATTAAACACCATTGTAAAGCAATAGAATTTCTGATTTCCCAGATTCTTCTTTCATTTTTTCTATCTGGTGTCCACGACACAAGCCTTGCTTAGTTTGGAACTAGATGGCGCTGTGTGTTAATGTTCAGCGATTTTTATTTTATTTATTTATTTTATTTTATAAGCTACCAACTATCAACACTGAAGTAGGTATTCTCCAAGAAAATGAATTAGAAATTGATACATTCCATTTGCTTTTGTGCATTTACTATTAGCATCCTAGTAATTGTTTCCAGATGTTCGATAGCTGTGCTCAGTTGTAGAGCAAACTAAGTGCAGTCACTAACGCCTAATTGAATATGGTACCGTTAAGCCTACTGAAGGTCACGACTCACGAGCAACCGGCTTATACTTTACGCACTTCTCGTGAAACTACAATCGTTGCAAATGCAGCATGACTGCGGCAACATTATCTTAGATAAAGCGAAGAAATTGTAAGATTAGATTTTCAAAAAATATTACTTGTATTGTACAACAGGTTGGTGTCCGCAACTCCGCTAACTACATGCAAATTACAAAACTACAAAACAAGTTTAGTGTTAGAAAATATCGTAGATATCACTGAATGAAGATGCTAATAAAACTATCAATCGACCTTTCGCAATAGGCACCGTAAACAAGATTACAGCACTGATTCTTGAACAGGCAGCGTCACCATTGTTTACAGACATTTATTTTACTAACCCCAACTTAACAACGACGGGGTGTTGTAACTTTGACGTATCGGTCTGTGTGTGCGTGTGTCCGTGGCATCGTAGCTCCCGAACGGATCAACCGAGTTTGATTTAGTTATTTTTGTTTGAAAGGTGAATTAACCGGGAGTGTTCTTAGCTATGTTTGATAAAAATCAGTCCAAGATGGCCCTCGCCACAAAATGGCGGATTACATATTTATTTTTCACAACTCCCTCAATATGGGGATCAAATGAAAGAAAGGGCTTGACTAGTAGAATAATGTACACTACACACACACACAGCATACAGCAAATCGTTACGTGACGATTTCAACTAAATCCGTTCCAAATAAATATTCCTTGAAATTATGCCCTATGAGTCTGGGTTTTATTTTTATTTTAAATTCAATATAACTTGTATTACAACTCAGTGTGAATGTCTTTTTATTATTTTAATAGTCATCTGAACGTGAAGGAATTAAATTTGTTTCGCGTATAAAAACAAAACAATTAAATGGCAGTGCCGTTGTGCAACGTATTTAAGTGTATATAGAAACCTTATGCATTATGTATTGTGTGCGCGCTGTGCTGTGGTATATTCCGTGAGGCTTACACATTTATAACGCACAACAGATTAATTAATTACTATCACTGTTTAAACACCTGGAACTGTTCTAGCAGTTAATTATATCACTACAGCTTATTTCGCTTTCATCTATAACATATCGGGCCGTACCGAATCATGCCTAGAATGGAGTAAAACTATTTTCGATTGCGCGTAGACAAACATCAGAATGCTAATGTTCGCTACTTATATGCCATAACCACAACTAACTCAAGGTCATGCTATTTTGCATGTGGTGGGCTTAGACCAACCGAACATTGAACCAGAACAAAAACTGCCAAGAGCAATATTTTCTGGACATTTAGTGTGGATAGAACAAATAATTAATGCATTTGGGATTTGTATTCCCTCGTTATGTCCAAATCTAAGTATACAAAGGGTTTCATATAGTGTTGAATCTGTGTAGTGCAATTTAATTCACGTACCTTTCATCTAAAACATGCCTTTTCTCAAGACGGGGGCTATCTAGTGCGACAAATCATTAATTCAAGCAGAAAATCCAAAAAAGCGGCCCATGAAGGGTTCCGTGGCAGCAAGTAACACAATATAAAAGTTCTTCTAGTTCGTTGTAACCGCAGCCGTTAAAAAAAACTATTTAAGTACTATATCTCGTTTGAACCAAATTTCGGTGGTAGTTTATATGGTAATAATGTACATCATATATTTTTTTTTGTTTATCTTTCTCTTATTTTGGAAATTGCATGGGCACACATTTTACCACTTCGGAAGCGCAAACTATTCAGTTTAGAAAAAAAATGATTGGAGCAACCTCAATATAATTTTTTAAGACCTATCTATAGATACCCCACACGTATGGGTTTGACGAAAAGAGTTTCATTTCTAAGTATGGGGAACCCCCAAAATTTATTGTGTTTCTATTGTTGTGTAAAAATCTTAATGCGGTTCACAGAATACATCTACAACAGCATAGTTCTATAGTTTCGGAAAAAAAAACTCGCTGTGACATACGGACGGACAAACAGACAGACAGACAGACATAACGAATCTATAAGGGTTAATTTTTTTGCTATTTGGCTACGGGACCCTAAAAAAGAATTAAAATAATACGTTTTCTCAATTCTATGTCGCACAGATCGCGTTCTAATATTAGTGTTCTAAACCTGTACCTACGGGTAATGATGTAAATTTGTTGTAGTGCTCCCAAAATAATACGTTATGATCATAATCTTATACTAAATTCTATAGGTGTATTATTTGCCTGTCTGCAACGCCGGGCACCTTTGAGTTCGGACAAGAATAATTATAGCAGAGCGTTTTGTACACATACGAAAACAAAGGTTCTGGATGCGTCTACCTGACAAGCTAAATTAGCATAGAGTTCGGGAATTGACCACGGGATCGGAATTCTGGGATAGAAACCTATGTGCTATTCCAGTCTATAATCTATCTCTGTGTCAAATTTCAGTTCGCGTGATTGAGTAACAAACAACCGTCTATCGAAACAATTTCATTTATATAAGTGGTAAGTTAAATATCTTCAACGTCCATAGACATTTACTCCTTTAAATAGAATTTTTATTTTCAATATTGATTCGTAAGCAGCGTATGCATGCATCAGTTATGATAGACAGCACAGCCGTTTAGTAGATTATGTGAGGTGAAAATTTGCAGTGGTCCATTAACTAACGATAATAAATAGCCACAAACAATATAACACTAATCTCGGTAAGTCTCGCGTTAACATCGGCCCTTACGACTAGCTAGACAGTTGGCTGGCAGCCAGCGCGGGTGTGCGACTCAAATATGTAGGCGCACTCTGGCAAACATTGCGGGATCTACTACACTTTTCGTCGATAATAAATCTATATTTACTAACTGTGTGTTACGTAACTTTCCGTTTATTTGTCAATACAGTTAGCATCAACACTTCAAAGACTTCGGTTGTTTTATAACGCCAGTATTAATGATGTCATCATAGTTGTGAGACCTATGCCACTACTTACTACGCTAGCAATTAACTATATCAAACGAAAAGGTCGAAGCATACTCGTATACAGGCTGGAAGGGACATCGACGCACGAACGTTTACCACGTAATTTCATCACATTAAAAAAAAACTGCTGTCCCATAAAAGTCAAATACTTAATTTAAAATGTTATAATGTATGGAACGGGTGTAGCGTTTGAGCGTTGTTGTCCCTGCCACTTATATCTGCCAATACGTAACTTGCAAGTTATATTATAATAAGTAATAATAAAAATGTATCCCTCACCTCGTTTCTGTCTCCGTTCGTCACTGCTGCGTCGAATTTCTTTTTCCTTCTTAACTGGAATCTTTTTTATGGGTTCTTTTGGTGTGGTCCCGGTCGCAGCACCCCAGGTTCCCGAGCGCTCTCTGACTTGCTCTGCATTCGTCGTCTTAGCAGCATTTTTTCCAGGCAGCGTAGCTGCATTTTCCTTTTTCTTCAATAGCTCGGCTTTGGCAGAGGGCAATTCTTTGAGGGCCTGTAATTCATAAAAAAAAATCGAACATGTATTTATAATCTTTGTAAATAATTTAGTCGTTTTGAGTTTTAAATTTCCAGGATTACTTACTTTGTCTTCGGTCCTTTTAACCCAAATGTCCTCAGAACTAGCGGCTACTCCATCAACGGTAGATCTAATTTCGATTAAACTACTATCAAAATAATTTTTATCAAGATGGAGATTCTCCCCTGCAAATATGGAACGAACATTTGGCCGCTGTTCTTCAGCGCCTTTGGTCCCAAAATGGACGGTATGGGCGTTATGCACATGCGAGCGCAGAGCACGTTCGACTGCGGACGGCGCAGACGGCGGAGCCTCAATCTGTGGCATCGTCGTCACCAGGAACTTATGACGAGCTCCCATTACAGTTCTTTTCGGTGGTTCTTTTCCATCAGCTGCGACATTGCCATCATTAGATGAAGGCTCGCTTACAACATTTGCATTCTGATCTTCGGTTTCGGTGGTGCTGCTATGTTTAGCAACATTGTTTCTGCTTCTAGAAACAATTTTGGGACTACCTACATCCCACATATTAGGAGGAAATATATCACCATCTTTCCTCTCATCATCTTCATCTTCCTCGCGGCATTGTGATAATCTACGACGCTCGGGAAATGGAAATGGTGAATTAGAATTTCTACTTGAAAGACTGTTGCAGTGATTCATAAAGTAGTGCTGAAAGAAACTATCTGTTTCCGGAGTATCATTATTATCGCCTTGGATTATATCCTTTAAAGCAGCTAGTGATGTGATGGTGTTGTAGTTAATAGCATTTACTAAGTCTTCGCTGTCGGTGGAGCTGGCTGAGACGCTCCCGCCACCATCATCGTCAGCCAGCTTGCTCATTTGTTGACATACTTCTTCTAATGTGACATCTGCACCTTGTGCCTCAGCTTTTTTCTTTTTCTCATTTTTACGTCCGCTCTTCTTTACTTTTACATTTGAGGTTGTTTTTTTTTCGGTATCCATTGAACAGCATGTGCTTTTGTTGTTTGGCCAAATCTACGATATTTAGAAAAGCGGCAAATTACTTAAGGCACTTACTAACTTAACACAGTTTTATTCACAAAAAGTCACATGATAATATAATGTAATGTCACAAGTTAGGTAATATCGTAGCTAGTTTCGTGGCTTCCGTCACCGAACATTGGGCATGGTGCTGTTGTATGATTCCAAACTATGTCCAGAGAACATTTTACGAACCTGAAATTTAAATTGTAATTAGGGTCACGTCGCTTCTTTATTTTCACTTCTCCATTTGCCACTTGCCGCGTAGTCTCGGAAATGGCTACATTTAAGTTGATTTAGAAACGACTAAGAATATAACATTATTATACTAGTGTCTTCCAAGAAGCATATCATCTATCATGCGTGTGCGAGTAGTATAATAATCACGATAAAGTTCCAATTAATCGATCAGACCTAATCTGTGTGAAAGAGTGGGTCATAATCTAAAATGCGGGCCTAGTGAGTGCTGTGCACGGACATGCGGTAATTCTAGTAGAACATGTCATTAAGACGTAAATTACACTAACTGAAGTGCATGCCCGAATTCAAACCTACTACACGTAGGTGAGTCCGGAAAGTTAGGTACCACTGTCAACCTGTCAACCACGGTCAACACTGCTCGTGTCGCATTAATATAACCAAAATTCGGACTACACGCCATCTCCATGAGAGAAGTAAAACGATATGCTGTGCCATGAAAAACATGAAATTATCGCCGTGTGGCGATTGATTAGGCTATGGTGTGTATCGTTACTTATAGGAATATAAAGATCCGTGTGGCGATCAATTCATGGAAAATATATAGGCTATGGTGTGTATTGTTACTTATAGTAGTATGAAGATCCGTGTGGTGATGGATTCATAGACAATATAGGCTATGGTGTGTATTGTTCCTTATAGGAGTACTAGCCTATGCCCGCGGCATTGCCCTCGTGAAATTATATACAAAACCTTACTCTTGAATCTGTTGCGTAGTTTTAAAGATCTAAGCATACATAGGGATTGACCGACGCAGCGGGAGACTTAGTTTTATAAAGATGAAGATCCGTGTGGCAGTCGATTCATAGAAAATTTAGGGTGTGTATTGTTACTTATAGGACTATGAAGATCCGTGTGGCGATCAATTCATAGAAAATAAAGGCTATGGTGTGTATTGTTACTTATAGGAGTATGAAGATCCGTGTGGCAATCGATTCATAGAAAATTTAGGGTGTGTATTGTTACTTATAGGACTATGAAGATCCGTGTGGCGATCGATTCATAGAAAATAAAGGCTATGGTGTGTATTGTTACTTATAGGAGTAAGAAGATCCGTGTGGCTATCGATTCATAGAAAATTTAAGCTATGGTGTGTATTGTTACTAATGGGAGTTAGTATGAAGATCAGGGTGTAAAGTTTTACATCCCCCACAGAAAACCGGGGATCGTCCGATCAGACAGGTGTTGTGTGTGGCGAGCTACGAGCCAGACAATTGTCGTGTTTTCCTATATTTTCTTAACTCGCGGACGCGATTCGGATTTTTTATTATTAGATGGCGCTGTAGCACTCTCCAAACAAACTTTCGAAATGCAATAATAAACAGTTGATTTGATTTTTAGCAAGCTTAGAAATAAAACAAATGATTCTGATTTCATTTAAAAAAAAAGTATTTTTAGATATTGCTTACAATGTATCGCGGAAGATGGACTACTATTGTTGTAGGAGGAACAGTGGGTGGGTTAATTTATACGCGCAGCCACTTCACTCTGTTATCTTATCACAATTTGCTATAACAATGCGCGAAGTTTACGATGAGCAAAGAGCATGATTTGTAAAATCTCTATTCAAGTGTCCACAACGAAATTACACATCGTCATCGATAAGTATGTTATTTCCATAGTAAATGATCTCATGATAATTTTAAAAGAGTACAATTCTTAGAAGTAAATCCTCTGTCTCGCTCTGTTTTGTAAGAAATTAAAACAAGAGAATGAACAATCTACAACAGACCTGGGTAAATAGAAATGTCGATCTATGGAACAACAATAATTTCCTTTTGTGAGACCCCTACACCGGATTTTTTTACGGCTCAAAGCCTAATAATTATCTTTTCCTAGCCATTACTCACTTAAACTATTATTGGAATCAAATGAACTTTGTTTAAAAGAGGTAATCAGCCTTCTCCCTAAGAGACACCTACCGCAAATACCACACTAGAGACGAAGCCGTAAAATCTCAGCGATCGTTTCGACATTTACGGAAGGAATTTCATGAACGCTTAAAATAGTTGGTCTACATATTGTCAGCCCACCGCACCGTGATAATGTCAATCAAAGAACAAAGTACACAAACACTTCAGACACAATACAACCGAACAGCATCCATAAAGTAATTAGATGAGATCAAGAAGTCATCACATGACATCTCAACGCTCCGTCTTAATGGACGCAAGATGAATGGCCCGTCTACCGAATAATAATAGGTCTAGAAGTAGGTAGGTACCTCAAGTATTTTGTTACAATTCTATTGTCTCTCATAACATAATAGAAGATTCTTCATAACAACTGGTGTTAAAACCGTTATACAGTGAAGCAATGGACGTCGCAATGGCTGTTGTTTAGATGAGATGTTTTTAAGAATGGACCTACCTACGCACACTCCCAAAAATACTACGCTGTGGATCACGAATGGCTCAATATTAAGATCCTATTGACCTTGAGTCATGCTATAAATGGATTGTTTACTGCTAATTGATTGGCGAACCGCTGTGCATGGCGAACAATGTGTGCAAACTGGCAGCTTAGTACATAATACTTCTCGGTGAGAAAAGCAGCTACGTGTATTGTCATGGGGTAAAAGCTAAATCTTGAATTTCTAACATGGAAACCATACTGCCGCCGTAGGTAAAAGAAAGGCATCTGAGGAAAGAGAATGAGGAAAATGAGCCTTGAGCATGTTTTGCTTACATCGCAAAAATATTTATTACCAATCCAGAACATCAGGTACCTAAATAGGCCGCAGTATACTAATTAATAAAACTTACTTAGATACCCAGTGGGTATGTTCGACAACTGTCTAATAGCCAGCAAGGTTGAAGGATTTTATCACTATTTAATCAAACGAATACAAATAACTGCAAGCCCTGTTTATAGATTGAAACCGTATTCACGGCGATTATATTCATTTTACTAGTCAAGGCATGTTGAGATTAATGAACGATCGATGCAAATGCGGGTCCGCAAGGACGCAGTCCTAAAGTGCATAACAACTAGCAAAGCCTAACAGTATTAATGCCTGGGTAAATTAATTGTGAATACAAAACTAGGTAGGTATACAGGTTTTAGGAGGCCTATGTTCTTGATAGGTCTTACAATACCTAGTCATGTACAATTGTACATGTTGGTTGCAAATATATTCACATTATTTGTATTAAAAAAAAAAAACTCCTTTTTGATAATTGCTTAGGTCAATTTTTTTGCGTGTTAATCCTAAATCCATCCGAGACGTTTAGCAGTTTTTACAGTCAGTTTTACAAATCAATCTAAATACAAAGTTACCAAGATCTGATGATGGGTTACATAGTGGACAGTGGTACAACAAGAAAACAGGGTCGCAATAACACTAGGTAAGGAACTAGGTAGGTAGGTAAGGAACTATTGTGAGCTAAATAAATAAATGAACTCTACGAAAACAGGCACCAAACGAAAATCTTCAACGAGCCCTTCACTCAAGAGAAGGTAAGTAGGTAGGTACCTACTTGAAAGAAAACTATCACGCATACGAGTATGCATTTACAATATTAGTTCTGTAAATTAAAAGCCTGTTACTATGGCACAGTATGTACCTATGAAAACATGGCCTAGAAAGGTATACTCTACCATAATAAAACCTAGACAATAGATTTAAACAAACAAACATAAGTACCTGTCTCTACGTAGATAATGTATGCGACGAGGATAAGAATTACGTCATTTTACCGTCATTCATCATTATTCATTACTTTATTTACTTTTACCATGGGGTCTCAACTAGAACAAATTATAAATAGTCTTGAAAAAAAACAATAGATGGCAGCATAGGTAGCAGTTATGAAATTAACAATCACTAAAATGCGTTATACGGTAGATTTTGGAAGAAATAAGATTAGCAAAAATCAAAAGTTCCTTGTCTAACGCTAATCTATCTATTTACGCTCATTTATCACGATATTTCAACAAAATAGATAAAGAAAGCCTTTTACATAATTCGTACCCGCAGATTGATAAAGTTGTCAAAAGTCAGCCATCTGTAGATCATCTTCTTTAGACCTGTTTGCAGTAGATGGCGTTTTACTCAATTTGTCACATTCAATATTACCACAATCGTAACTGAATTACGTTTAGTTGTTTCATTTTAATTCAATTTAAACTTTAAAACAACATAAATGTATTACTCTTTATAGAAATTTAAAAAATCTTTTAACATTTCCAAGCTAATTAATTACATATTTTTCTCATTTTTATTAAACCCGGAACTACATAACACGAAACGTTCTAGAAGTAGGTAGTTACTCTGTCTGTCAATGACAATTCTTGACTCTCCATCTCATCATCCGACATCACGAGCGAAAGGGATAGACGCTGTGGTGAGCAGTAAGGAGCTAGTGCGTGTACACATATGCACTAATCTGTGTCCTGACGCTGAGTGAGACATACATGTATGCGTGATTTCATTGAAGAATTGACAGCGCGGGCGGTCGTGTGATTCATGTTTGAATGACAACATGAACTCAAACAAATAGGTGTTAGAACTTAGGATTATCACTGTGTGAAACGTAATAAATATGCACCCAATTTACCGAGTTGTTATTATGAATGGTCAAGCTCCTACCTTAATACTTACCTGCGACTTTGCCTACGTGACAATGAGTTCTCTTGCTAAAGTGTGAACATTATTATACGTTGAATAATGTAGGTAGATATTGTTATTATCAACAAATCATTTCATTGATTCGATTTTTTTTTATTTGACTGTGAGGGTTGTTGTTGGTTCATCAAATAAAAAAATGTGTTATTTTGTAAACTGTTTATTGGCTGTTTATTTACAATAGCGGGCAATAGTGCGATAAGCGTTTACAATAATCTCTTAGCATACAGTTATCAACAATACATTGTGTAACCACAGGGACTACGCGGGTCACCACTAGTCACCAGGTAGTTGATATAGGTACTACACAAATACTTTTTGTTTGTAAATACATACTTATCGTACATATTAACATCCATGACTCGGAAACAAAATAATGTAAGTACATGCTCATCACACAAACATTTGCTCCTACCGGGATTCGAACCCTGGGACGTAAGAACGTAAGGCAGTCTCACTACCGCTACGCCGTTCGTATTGTCGTTTAATTAGGTTTACACGAAAAAGAAATTACGATTCAGAAAAAGTCTTAGTTGCAGGTATATTTTCTTTATTAGCATTTAAAAACTCCTTTTACTCTGCACCTGTTTTTGCGAGCGATACTTGGCCATAGCTGCATAGGCTGGTCTTTTCGCCCATACGTTTATCCTTATTTGCCTCTGTAACACAAAAGATTATTCTGTAAGAAATCAAATCTATCCAAAATATACTACAATGCTGTAGCAAAATTACTAACTACAATTTAATTTAGTAGTACTCGTAGTCGCTTCCGCCACTCGTCGGGCCGAGTTTGTGAGTGTCGGAAGCGAGTCTATCGCAAATATTGCCAAAACTTTTTTATTCGTTCATAATAGAAAACGCCGACTTAGAAATGATCACTATCACTGCGTTTTATAAAACAAAGTCTCCGCCGCATCTGTCTTTTTGTCTGTCTGTCCGTGGCTAACTCAAAAACTGAGGCACGTATTTTCATGCGGTTTTTACAAATAGACAGAGTGAGATATGAGGAAGGTGTTTACACACACACAATCAATATTTCGTGATCAAGTCGTCAATAGTATCAATTTTCGGGAGCTTTCATGGCGTACACTGGCTAACCCTTGTTACATTTTACAAAATTATGTTAAAAAGGCTTATAAAAAGCGAGAGAAAAGTCCGTAATAACATAATAAGTATATCTATGTATGTATAATAACACCATAGAGTTTACCATAGGAGATATATTAAGTATATCTCCTATTATAAACTCTAAGTAACCGTTTTTAAACTTAAAAATATGACCTACTTTGCCAAACCGTTTTCCGTATTAATCCTTATCCAAAATATAAGTATGTGCATTACCTTGATAATTGAATTTATATTAAAAATGGCCTTTATAGCATATCATTTAGTTGAAGTTATCACATATTTAAAATTACTCGAGACTGAAAATATCATTCTAAGCGAAACGAATGCGATGGCGCGATGGCGCCGCGCAGTCCAACAGCTGGACTTGATAATATAACTAGCTGACCCGCGCAACTTTGTCTGCGTCACATAAGAGAGAAAAACGAAAGGAAAAAAATCCCCGTTTTTGCAACATTTTTCATTCCTCCTTCGCTCCTTATAATTGTATCGTGATGTTATATAGCCTAAAGCCTTCGTCGATAAATGGACTATCCAACACAAAAATATTTTTTCAATTCGAACCAGTAATTCCTGAGATTAGCGCGTTCAACCAAACAAACAAACAAACTCTTCTGCTTTATAATATTAGTATAGAAGTACAGATTTTCATGATGTTATTGCGTCAAAAGTAAGTAGGTAGTTATAATTACTACCTGCTTTAAATTTTATCAAAACATGCTGCCACAAACTTTTGTCCTACACAAAAGTTTTAACGCAAATTTTATTATAAGTACCTACAGCAGCTTTAGTTGGCCCGGCTTCAGCATTGTACACAAACAAAGGGAAGTCATTTTTTATATAAAGATGTAGGCAGTCGGTACTTTATAATTCTAAAATGCGCGTGAAACATTAGAATAGGCATGACGACAGTATCAAAAAATTGCAAATCTATTGAGTCCGTCAGTAAAAGTTTTTAAAAATAATGGACACATATATTTTTGTTTTTGTAAATCAATGAATATTCACAAAGATAAAACGCATCGAAACTCGGGAGTGGGAGCTCGTGACGTCAGAACTAGCTAAAAATTATATCTAGGCGTGACGTATTGAGAATGTTAAAAGCGTCGTACCTTTTAGAAAAATACGGGTCAAATATTTTTTTTAAACTACCTGACGCACAAATTTTTTTTTTCGTCAAACCTACTGTTGATAAAAGTCACGTCATGTGCCCTCATGAATTTTACAAAGTAAAATAAAAGATTCCACTTACCCATAATTTCTTGAATTGCTGAAGATCACTTCACTGACGCAACAAGTCCAAATTTAAACGCCGCCCGTAAATCACTATCAAATCGGAATCCAAAGTCCAAAGACAGGTTCAGTAAAATTAGAGACAAATTCTAAATTCAACACGAACTATCAATAGAGAAATATCGGATTCCATAGTTCAAGCCAAACTCGTACCTACGATAGCAAACAAAACCACGCGCGGGCCAAAACCAAGGATGTGTGCACCCACACACGCGTTGCGTGCCTCTCGTCCTCCCCACTGACCGGGGAGGCAACTTGCAGCGAATTGCAATGCGATTTACAATTAAAACGGGCGCGCGAAATTTTCTATGCCTACCTTTGGTAATCATGAATAATCTATTGGATGTATCTGTTCAAACGAAATTTATTTTGAAATTTTTAATACCTAACTAATCTATCCCTGTATGGTATCCCTTTTTTCGTTTTCATACTATATAGGTACGTTACTTATTTGCGCCCAAAGATGATACGCTCATAACTTCCAAACCAATATTTCTTTCCAATTCTGCTTCCATACAGGGCTAGATAATGACAAGACCAGTTGATACAATTTTTAGATGGGAAATCGAAACCCATCCATGTTCCTTCCTCGCCCTTTATGTTCCGGGGCCGCGGTATAATTTGCTGTTCGCAGAGTTTCAACTTTGCCTTTTTATTTACATATATCTTACAGTCTCGAACGATATTTTCATCAACATACAAACTACCACTGGCCTGCAAATATTGCAAAAAACGTAAGAAAATTTGAATTTCGCGGGCTACCCTTGAGCATCCACCTTAAGTAATGAAATACTCAAAAACACATGAAGCGTGAATATTGCGAACTCACTAACACAAAGGAATATGTTTCGCCGACATTTTTTGTTGTATTGTTATTATCTACTCGTCCTTGAACGCACGGCGATGGTAAGAATCTGTATAAAACAGCGCCATCTAGTAAATGGAATGCCACATAGTATCGAAACAACCCAGTATCGAGGTGAACTCCAAGATGGCGTTGTAAAACTCCAATCTGTGGCAATTAGTGATACGCTGGAGCTGCCATCTGTTGATTTAATGAAGGAAAGAGTATAACCGGAGTGATAACCTGACTTAGGGAGGTGTCATTTCTTTGTATGGGATTGGGTATCTGTACGAAGTATTATAATATCTGTGCTTTTACTAAAGAACATAATAAACGAATTAATACGTATGGGTTTCTGGTGGGAAAGAAATCGACAGCACAAGTATTTTCTCCGTGGTTCAAAAGAGGGTGCATAATACTTACTTACCGATTAACGACAGATGAAAAACTAGACTAAATACACATTAGCTACTCTAATAAACAACAAGCCAACATTTATTCTTCTATTCACTGTATTTTGTTACAGTACATAGTATGACCTTTGAAAATCAGCTGAGGCATACGTTTTGATTGGCAAATCGTGACCAATTGGTTTATTGGATGATAAAAATTGATTGACAATAAATATCTCCAGAAATGTCAGGAAGCAATTTGACCACCATCTGAAGAATGTAACAACAAGTACCTATACCTACCAAAGTAACTAGCAAACAGCATTTGGTCTGTTCTTACGTCAACTAATTTTATCATTCAATCAAAACAAGATGTACAAAACTGCTTGTCTCACAACACAGTTCGCAAGATCGTTTTTTTTTGTAATTGTATAACTGCAAACATAACTTTGTAATCGCATATTTTTCTTAAAGCTTTAGAAAGTAACTCATTCAGTTCGTATTTTTAGAAAACGGGACTGAAATTGCGAAACTTTAAGAAAAAGAAAAACTAAAATACTTACATATATACCTTTTTTAGTGTTTCTTTAAGTTTTTAACAAAAATAGTCTTTAGCACTAATTTGTACAAAACTTGAAGCTTGTGCATCTGCTAGAAGTACGAGTAGGTAGGTAGGTACCTTAGAGCTTTGACGATCGGTAAGAGCAGAACTTTGACTTGCAATAGTTCTTCAACGACAGTTTAAATTGAATGTAAATTGTGAATAAACTTAGTTATATTATGTCTTAATGGTCGCTGAAAATGTTTTCAATGTCTTCGAGATAATGATGGAAGTTTAAGACACCAAAGTATGGCCGGGCCTTTATTGGTTCTTGTTCGACTTAGCGGGGGCGCTCCCGTGTCCCTAAAACGACTTCTCATTTTGAGTTTCATAACAGAAAAGTGTATTAAAATAAAATTGACATTTTAATTTATCCAAGTAATTGCGTGAACAAAAGTAATGTAGATTGTACAAATGTTTCCAGTTCATGCGTGCATATTGATTGACACGCAAATTGCTAGTATTTCAATCATGAAATGTACTAATGAATGATGACTAAAACTGTTGTTTTCATTTTTGAAAAAAAAAAAAAATATTAATGCTCATTTTTATCTTTCTTTGATCATGTACCAAGAAAAAACGCATTATAGCCAAGTGGTGTCAAAGTTTTTAAGCCGCCCACGGACCTCTGGCTTTACATGCCGTCAAGAAATATCTCTCAGGCATGCTGGTTTCCTCACGATGTTTTCTTTCATCGAAAGCAAGTGCAATTATACAATACGCACATGAATCCGAAAAATCAGAGGTGCTTGCCTTGTTTTTTAGGATGGGAAATCATCAAATAACTTCTCCCACTCTGGGCGGAGCGGGAGGGAGTGTCAGACTTTTACTGACTAAAACCCATCCATGTTCCTTTCTCGCCCTTTACGTTCCGGGGCCACGGTATCTCTTTCGCACCGCCCGCAACCCCGCCAGGCAGAGGTGCTTGCCTTAGGTTAATTCGAGACCTATGGTTTGACAGTCCGACGGCCACACCCAATGATATAATAGTATAAAAGGTGTAGATAGGTTATAAGCGCTCAGCAAGCGGCATATTAAAATATGGTTAATTAGCCAATGTCTCTTTTTCGTTCGCGACAATTGAATCATGTCATAGTACTTTGACTTGTAATCGTAACGCAGTGTGCTATGACAATATGTAGACACTTCGTTTTGTGTAGGTAATCTAAACCCCACCTATACCACTAGGCTATCACTGCTAAAAATGCACAAAAAATAACAGAATAAACCTTCTAGAAGTAGTAAATGAAAACGAAGAAATCTTAGCAGTAGCACGGACATGAAACGTGCAATTCAAATACAAATGATACGCGACAATCTCGTGAGGAAAGGATCCTGGCTGGAGGATCAGTTCCTGTATGTTATAAAAAAGGCCAACTGTTAACTAAATTGTCAACAGAACCAAAGGTGTGTGCACTATTTCACCTCAATTGAAACTCGAGAAGTGGCATAGCTTCTAATAATTGGTTAGACCGACAAACACCGGAACACGTAAAACTGAATAAAAACATGTATTCTCATCATCTCTGCCCTCAGTTCGGAATCAAACACTGCACTGTATAGATCCATTCAGTTTATAATGGGCCCCTAACCCAGATGGAGGTGGGGCCAAATTAATTTCGCTGTTCTAAAAGAGGATACTGACAGCAATATAATATAAGGATAAGCGGAATACAGAAGTGTAGAATAATTATTTAAATCACTACATATTATAAAAAACGTCCTTAGCGGCGTTTGTCTGTCTGTTCGCGATAAACTCAAAAACTACTTCACCGATTTTCATGCTGTTTTCACCAATGGATAGAGTGGTTCTCGAGGAAGGTTAGTATATCATATACGAGAGCGAAGCCGCGTACATCAGCTAGTTTATAATTTAACAGATTTAAACGACGTACAATTCAACTAAAGACCTGGTTGGTTTTCCTGAGTTATTTGAATCAATCAGGGTAATGAGCACCGCGATAGTAGGAAGCAGAGCAGTCAAGTTGAAAGTAGTGGTTATTTTATCAGGCACCGCACTAAATAGAAACGGACAATGGGCAGAACCTGATGCCCGGCGACCGTGAATGAAAAGGGTTTATTGTTGCTAGCCGCCAGTCTGAACAAAAGGGCTACCGAGTTATATTCTCTAATATCATGTTTAATACGCGAGTGTACACTTGGATCAATTAACAATCAAATACAGACAGTGTGCCTCAAAATTCTATAACAAAGTTGTCGGTAATTCTCAATTCCTCAATGATCTGCCAATCCAGATTTCAGATTACTACAACTTCAATCTCGTCAGGACCGAAGTATCTGAATTATCTGTATTAACATTAATATGTGGTCAATTCTTGTTATGCATCAAACAACATAATAATGCTTCAATTAATTCATAGAGTGCCAATTGGTCCATAGTTCCCATCGGCCGCTTTAAAAATTAAAGGGAACGCAATTTCGTAAATAAGTCGTTTCCTATGGGATCGCGTGGAATACTGGACACGATAGCGGAAATGGCTAATGTTAGCCATAAATACCACTTACTGGGCCTATTAGACAAACTGTCTGTGTTCGAGACGTCTTATTAAAGAAAAACACCCCGAAGTACTGAAAGTTGTAAGCAAAAGAAAAGTTTCTCTGTGCACTGCACGCCAAGTTGTGTTCATTGCGAGTGAAATAAACTATCATGTGCATAATATTTTTATATTATGTAAGTAAGTTATGTTTTTATTAAAAATCGATTATCTTGATGTTTCTTTAGCAGTCACTCGATCAATGATAGCGACACACTTGCTCGCAAAACGATTAAGAGGTGGTCATTAAAATGTCATCTTCCGGCGTTTATATTGCGGTAATACAGTTGGTAGGGGAGCCCAGATGGTTTATTAGCAAGCATATCCAGCAAGAAAATTTTATAGCTATTTGAGAAGTTCGAGATAGGAGCCCGCGTGCAGGGACCGACTTTCAGATTTTCGTTATCCGATGCTAGAAAACCAGAGCGCATAAAAAATTGCACATGGTGTTCGATCGGATATCCCTTGAAGTTTTGTGGTGGGCTCAAGGCGAAAGGTAATCAAGGTAAAAAGTGTGTGCCTGGAAAGTGCGTACAGTTGATGTAGTAGGTAATACTTGGGTATTGGAGAATTTTGGTTTGAAATTGCGTACAACCAAAAAAGAAGGAAAGAACTCTCTAGTCCTCTGCCCTGTAACTCTTGCCGAACCGTCAATCCGATCTGTTCCGATTTTCGGTACCTCGGGTTGCCCAAGGAAGGGGCGCGATAGACCGCCGAGACAATACGCACCGGATCAACTCAGGGTGGTTGAAATGGCGATATGTCACTGAAGTATGACGAAGATACTCCTTAAGTTAAAGGGACAAATATTTGTCAAGTCCGTGATTAGACCTGTCATGTAGCCGTGATGCGAAAGTTCAGGTAGGTGTGTGGAGTGATAAGAATGGATAAAGTAAGAAAGGATATTAGAGGAAGTTACACAGAGAAGTTGAAAGGGAATGTTCTGTCTTGGTGGTATGGAGAAATGAGAGACATGGCGAAAAGTTATAAAGTTACATGATTGCCGATAATGATAGTTTCCCGGTTTCTCTAATGCTCGTTTATCGGTTTTGCTTCGGATTGTGAGCACAAACACTACAATATAATCTACTAGCTTCTGCCCGCGACTTCGTTCGCGTGAAGTTTTGATATCGCAACGCAACGCCTGCTCAAAGGGAGCTTTTTTCCGGCTCGCAACATTTCTTATTGCCGCTACCATTGGTCATAGCGTGATGTTATATAGCCTATTAGTCTAAGATCCCGCTATACAACGACCTTCACCGAGATGCTTATTTAATGAGACGTATTTTTTATGTTATTAAATATGCCAATAAATATATCCTATATGGGTTGCCTAACAAATTTCAGTCCAGAGTATTTTTAATGAATAATTTAAAAACATTTTTTTTTAAACATTGCACCGGTGTGATTATTAAATAAATTTGATACCAATCGAAAGTTTGAAGCCCATAGAATATGCAAACGTTAGGTTGCCTATTTTTTTCCGGTCACAACCACGGGTTTCCAGGTGTAAACGGGTAAATCTATAGGTACTAGCATTTTGCAACGGTCTGATTATTTAATCAAACTTAGATAAAATGAAAGATTATTTCATAAGGAACACGGTGGTATAGGGTTGCCTGCAAAAAATCAGTCCCGAATTACGGTTGTCGAATTTTAAATAATAAAATATAGCTGCGAGTGAATGTGTGTGAGAGAGAGGTCCCAGACCAACCATCCCACGCGGTAGAAAAGGACGCAGCGTAGCAGCTGTTTAAAGTCCGCCCATTTAAAGAAGGAGAGTGCGCATGCTATTTGTGCTTGGAAATGAAAAGGATAGCGATAGACTCGTATACAGGGTGTAAACCACCTCATCACAAAGCCGTTAACCAAGCATTCTGTACATCCAACTAAGTAACTTTACGCAAAAATTATTGCTGGGAAACAACTTTTTTTTTTGAGGTTATAAATCACGTTTTGTGTTAGAACTCAATATAACGCACTTAAAACATTGTGCTGATGAATGGATTGAATAGTACGGAGGTCGTGGAGGTGAGAATAGTCAAAATCTAACAAAAAAAACTTGTATTTAAAAAATTTCTTGTCAAAAAGTTGTAACTTTGACCCCCCATATCTCCGTAACTAGAAGATTCCCAGGTATGGTGTAGAACAAAAAAATGGTCGCAATGATGGGGAGAACAAGTGCCTTTCAGCTTCGTGAAGAGGTGTTTTACACCCTTTATGCTGTGCATTATTTTGGAGTAGTTAATTATTAATATACAGAAATAGTTATTTAATTTTTTATTTTTTAATCAATTAAAGTCACATCGGTTTTTTATTTCTCATCAGAACCCCCATATAATCTCCAAGAAATCCGAAAACTGAAAATTTGTAGTTCCACAAAAATTTTTTTGCGGGAACCGTTTTCATTGGTAAGTTTATACGGAACCCTCGGTGTGCGACTCCGACTCGCCCTTACCCGGTTTTCTTTCTGTCGCTTTCGATGACACAGATTTCATCGGTCTAAACTTCAGGCTTTGTGTAGGTACCTATTTCTAATTTTATCACTAATTATGGGGTACATTTTTCCTAACAGGGTAACCCTCAATGTAGTGAAGTACTTTTTTTTTGTCCCTTTCAGCGACACGCTTTCTCGCCATCTATATCTATGACTCCAAAATAATGCACAGCACATTCGAGTCTATAACTTGGGATAATTTTGTACCCAATCCAAAATCCGTACGTTAGCCAGTTTTTTATTTTATTTTAAGAACCATAAATAGAAGTTAATAACTTTTATAATGACTGGCAAAAGCGCTGGGCTGCCTGGTGAAGGGTTTTGTGAGCCACGACCTTCAATCCTTCATCAGTGTTACTTACTTGACTAATCGTCTATCTGATCTATGACAACATTATCTAAATGTACCTACGTGATGATAATACATATTTTGTTACTAATAGGCTAATAGCTAAGATTCTTTCGAAGTGTTTGTACGAGCAAGCATATTTCATCATATCAGGCATTGTGGTGTAGCAGACATATGTGGTTCTAGCGTCTTCTAAATCAGATTAAGAAACACTATCGTTATCTATTCTGACATAGTACAAAGAACTTGTCTTTGTATTAACCCCCGACGCAAAAACGACGGCGCGGCGTGTTATAAGTTTGACGTGTCTGTGTGTGTGTATGTGGCATCGTAGCTGCCAAACGGATTGATCGATTTTGATTTTGTTTTTTTTTAGTTTGAATGTTGAATTAGCCGGGAGTGTTCAGGGTCGTTGTGTCGGCTGTGATGTTGGTAGCTTTGTTTGATAAAAATCAATCCAAGATGGCCGCCGCCACAAAATGGTGGATTACATATTTGTTCAACAACTCCCTCAATATGGGTATCAAATAAAAGGGCTTGACTAGTAAAATACTATAAGCTATAATAAATTTCAAATCCAAGATGGCCGCCACCATAAAATGGTGAATTCAATTTTTTTTCGTATGTCCCTCAATATGGGTATCAATTGAATGGTAAGCTTGACTAGTAGAATAATGTACCTACATTATATTGAAAAGGATTGAGGTATATAGGTATTACATTGTTGTACTACACACACATATCATAGTACGTCATTTCTTTACGATTTACACTAAATCGCACTACCCGTAAGCCGCGTTAAGGAACTTCGTTGAACTTGATGTTAGGTATGACCCAGCGAGTCGGGGTTTTTTATTGAATGTAGCTTGTTTTTTTTACATCGCTCTTTCTTATTAATAATCTACATTTCTGCAAGAGGTTCACAAAAACTATTATAAATGGAACAAAGTTTATCTTATCAAACCAAACATTCCGAAAATACCTCGGGCTATAAACGCTTGAAGTGCTCACAGTTGCTATTTCAACTCGGTTGACATTGATTGCCTACATGTCCTAGATCCAGTAGCGCGAGCATTACGAAAAGCTAAATAATCTAGGATCTACTGTCGCCGGCCTAAACCACTAAAATATTAAATTTATTCGTAATAATCGTAATTAACATGCTCTTTTCACAAGTTATCGTGAATTCTGAGCTGCCTCGCCTTCTAACCCACAGTTATCGTAACAAAGCCAAGGCGAGGCAAATTAAAAACTCGATGCCTCGCGCAAACGATAACAGACAGCCCGCGAGGTCGCGCGCTGCCGATCCGGCTAATCGCATGTGATGCCCACACGATGTGACGTCATCTGGGTCTTCCTGCACAACTACGATTATGTTACGGTACTCTTAGTTTACATCTTTACAGTCGTGAATTAACTTGCTACACGCATTGTTATTAGCTTAATAAACCGTAATGTTCAGACACAATCACACGGTCTGAAGGAACCTACCTATTAACAAAATGAGTAGGTACTATTTTACAGACCACTTGGATGCAGAAAGTGAAAGTTTTTAACAGGGTTCAAGGATATATCTCATGATACATATAATATGACAAATGATTTTTTGTGATATACATACAGGGTGGACCCGGTAAATGGGCAGTAAGGGGAGCTATCTTAACCGTTGCAGCGACACGAAAATGGTCTTAGGATCCAGAACTTTTCAAAAAAATTTGATCCCCATTCACAGATTAAAAAAAAAATACAGTTAGCAAGAAAATTGCCATTACCTTTACACAAAAAAAAAATTGATGGCAAGTGATCCTGTTTCTAATACTGATCAAAAAGGTCGTCTAGATCAACCCAGGTTGAAGTATCGAGCACTCAGAAAGTCAGATCAATCAATGCACAAATGGTTAAAAAAAAATATCAAGTATTATAAGTAGGTTTTTTTTTGCGTTTTTACTGTAAGTACTATTCCCAAATGTAGATGCGTTGGAGTAGAGTTAAAATTAAAAAATACTCCCAAATAGTAAATTCTAATCCATAAATGACTAAACTTCTGCCGGAACCCAAGAAAAGTATTTAATAAATGTTAAGTTCAACTACTGCTTGTTGGTTAAAAATAATTTAAATTTTTTGCAAATTTCTACGACATTTCAAACTTCCGTGACTGTCGCGGTCATGATGTAACGTTATTTACCACAATCAGCCATGTTTACATCTAATTTTTGCCCTTTTTAAAATTAATATTACTTACTAATAATGTATGTGCGTTATTAAAGCAAAAATTGCAATACTAATATTATAACAAAACGTTTGTGAAACTTGTACTTTCAAATAAAAGTGATTTGACACGTCATAGACTTTGACGTCAATTCGAAGACGATGCGCTCCGTTACAACAAAACATGCTACATAAAACAATAAATTGTAAAATAAATAAGTGAAAAGTGATGTTTTAAAAACTTAAAAGTGTACCACTACGTTTTGTGCGCCTGGCGCTAGGCAATTGCAAAAATAAAAGTGTTTCGTACTTTTAAATATTCCATATTTGGCAAAATATTGTATGTGCTTAGACAAAGACATGCGGAAGTTATTAATTTGTTCTATATTAGTAAAGCTCTAAAAAATATGATGACTCAAACACATTGTATATGTGATGACAGCAACTGTTTATATATTATTAATACCCAGCTGATATGATGACAAAGGAAACAGGTAGCTTAGTTAGCTATCAATTGTACAAACAAATATTATGTGTGTAAAATCACAAACAGATACTCCAGTAGTATTGAAATGCACTGATAAAACAATAATAAGCAATATTTGTTTTGTACCTACATATAAGTTTCTGATAAACAATTGTAATTGATTAAAATAGATGAATTATGATTTGTAGCCATCAAGAAAAAAAATAGATTAGAAAAAATGGGTAGGTAAGTAAATATCGTACCTACAGAAGGAAAGAAAGATGAGGCTAGTTTAACTCAGCAAAAGGAAGACATAATGAGAAACAAGCAGTCAGAAGAATTTATATGAAATTGAAAATTAAAAAAATCAGTGAATCACTTATTTTATTAAAAAGCGCGGAAAAGTTATAAACTAGAGAACAAATTTTGATAAATACAATTATTGAAACACCCTAGCCTTTTTTTTTATTTGAGGTGGAATTGAATCGTAATGATTTTTATATGGCATTATTTTCTTTAATAAGCGTAAGTTACTATCTTATTTTTTACCCTAGTATGAGGGAAGTTCCACGGTATTTTAATCACCAATGTTCATGACTACCAACAAATAGTAAAAAAAAAACAGAAAAATCAAGCAAAAAAAGTTATAAAACTTTGTTTACGGAAAGTAAGGTTTAGTAATTAGAATGACCTCCTCTATATGCGAATTTGCTATGGCAGATGGCCCAGTCACCCTGTATTATTATAATATGCATCTTATGTAGAGAGGAGCCAGCACTGGAACATTAATAGGTTGATGATGATTAAATATATCAATATTGACACTTATTTCTATAAGAAAACCCGCAAATATTATTCACTATTACTACTATACTGATGCATTGGTTTTCAATATCGATAAAACTTGTTTGCATACTAACCCATCTTCAGAGTGTTGTTTTTGACACTGGGTTAGCCAATCAGAGCGTAGTGAACGCAGATGTGATTAGCTGTCAGTTAGCAGAATTGTTTTAAAATAAAATAAGTAACATTTCTACTCTATAGGTTATATGCTCGATGCTGCCACCGGATATGTGTTTGTATGTATGTATGACACCCTGTATGCTTTGAAGGGGTACAAATTGTACCCTAGCTATTGTACCGTACAATATCCCCAAAAACCACCAGTTTTTGTTTTAAGTTCCATTTTATTGGGGATAAACCTATTACCATGATATGTAGGTATAATTAACAATGTAAAATGCATGTAGTTCCTGCTGCTGCCAGTTAAGATGTCAATACTTAGCGGTCATTGACTAACCTACATTTATTAAAGTTCTTAACCTTAAAAACCAAAACTAAGCCTTTTCATTTTCAAGTCATGAATCGTCATCAATCGTGATCTTCAACATTTTTATAAGGTGAATCATCATTTCGAAAAAAACAATGCAGACATAAACTACTATATCTTTGTCTTTTGCTGTGCCCGACAGGGTCCATAATGATCTAATTTTGTAAATTTACCACCTAAGTTCACATTGTGGAATGCAAATAAAGTTTGAGTATTGAGTATTGAGTAAACATGATTCTCATTTATTACCACAAAGGATACGATACACACCATTTTATTTTCTGATGGGAAACTATCAAATAACTTTTCCCTCTGGGCGGAGCAGGAGGGAGTGTCAGACTTTTACTGTCTAAAACCCATCCATGTTCTTTCCTCGCCCTTTATGTTCCGGGGCCACGGGTATCTCTTTCAAACAGTCCCGCAGCCCCAACAAGATTCACACCTTGAGTTTACTTGGGTAAGTGTTTTACATACTAATATGAATTAGATTTTTGTGTAAGCAAATGAGAGAAAGCATTTCATAGTAATTTGAACACAAACTTATAATTATGTTTGTTTGTATGGAGGGCTTACTCAGTAGTCTTGTTCTTTACATTTCATATGAGAATAATGTTCAAAGTTTCCTCAATGGATTGGTTGCTTACAAGCCACATCATTACCGCAATTAATAAAAACAAGTAAGTAGGCTCAACTTCGATGTTGTTATAGTAGGTTGTTGAGCAATATTATTTATTCTTCATATTTTAATCAATTATTTGTCTTTACTTAACTTCAATCAGACTTTTATTATGCACAATGTTATTGTGAAGTTGGGTTACTTGTATCTTACAATAGTTATAATTCATGTAGCCATAGAGTTAATAAATAATATTGAAGAGTCTGTAATTTCAAATAAAAAGTAAGTATATGTTTTTCCAAATACCTACATCAAGTTTTTATTTAATACCAATACCCAAACATGAACTGATTTTTATTTTCTGCCTTTCTATTTGACTTATTATTTAAATGGGACTTTTCCATAAGATACAGGAATATCTATTAAGTTTAAATTTAGGAACTTATTATTTTAACAAACAAATAAGTAAGAAAATAAATACCTATAAAATAAGCAAAATAGTTAATCACTACTGGTAAAGTCACTTATGTCCATGTTCACCAAAAAGATGACGGTCTGATTATCTAAAACAACTGTTTAAAACGAATTTTTGTATGGGAACATATCACAGTGACAGCTGTGTTTATCTTTTGGGTGAATATGGGCCTTAATGGTCTACCAAGCAGTAATCATGGGAACTTAACCTTGAAAGTTAAACAATGTTGTTAAATAAATCTCATGATTCTGTGGACACACCACATGGATGAAATTACAGGCAAATAAATTAATTAATTACTAGTTTCATAGAAAAGTCTTAATCAAAGACAAATAATGCTTTAGTCAATGCACAAACTAAAGAAACAATGCTACATACAGTATACTAGTAGCATGAACAGACCTTAAATTTTGTGCTTATAGTAGATTAAGAAAGTGAACAAGTTTCTGGTTTCAAATTAAATCATATATGTGTTAAAGTCAGTACTTACAGCAACCTTATATTGATGATAAGCTGTTAATAATAACAGAACAAAATGAAACGGTTTTCTGTACTACCACCTGAACCCACCAACTTTGAGACTACATATTTCAAATTGTTCCGGTCATGTGGGTAGGTTTTTCAATTTTAAGATTAATTTCCATGACTACGACTACGACAATAAAAAAAAATTGGATATGTGTAGGTACTTAAGAGGCCCTACCTTATTACCAGAAATAGAAGGGTTTTCAGCATACTTTAAAAGTTCAATTTTAGAAAAAGGTAAAACTTGCGTCGACTAAAATAAGTACAAATCGATATTTCCCTATCTCTACTTAGGTTAAAACAACTGACATGATAACAATTTAAACTGTAGCCTTACTTTTTTCTAAGACTACGCGAGGCACCCAAAGAGATAGAGAGACGTGACCATATAATTGCGAAACAAACCGTAAACACATCAATAACACACACTGCACTAATTCATAAAACAAAATGTCCCATCACAAAAATAAACTATTGAGTCTTTGTAAATTACTACGTTACTTTACAAACAAATTTCACGAGTAATTATTGAGTTTTGTAATATTTCTCTGCTCGACACACTTCACTTCATTTGACATTTTTGACAACTAAAAAAAAACTGCATAGACCACAGCAGCATAAATTGTATAATGGACCACAGATGGACAACATGATTCGGATACACAATCAACAAACATTTCCATGACGTGAAAAACGTATAATTTATTTAAAATTTTGTTTTCGGGCGATAAGTATGGCTTTTTTTACAAACTAGCTTTTTTTTGCAAACTTTTTTTTTATAACGCCTGTAAGCATAATTTTAGTATTCGATTCTCTACCCAAATATATAAAAAAAACTGTAACTTTAAAAGTTAGTCAAATCCAAAAACGTCAAGATCAGCGACTTGAACATAAAGCGGGCTCCACATTCGCGCCACAAACAACTGTCAAATTCGTGCCCTTTAATTTTTATGACTTCTGACCGCACTAGGCTAATTATGTGGTCGCGACCCCACCAGGTACGTATGTTACGGTCGGCCTACAAAGAAGTAAGTGTAGTACTTTTACTATAATTTGATTTTGTTCACTAGTGTGAACATTTTGACGTGCATACTAGGTACATATAAAAGTTTAAAAAAATTGAGCTCTCCTCTCCAGGAAGGTTTCCTATAGTTTAGTCCTTTTATTCAGAAATCGATCAAAAACAAATAAGGCTTTAAGAGCGAGCGAAGCGAAATCGAAAATTTTAACACCCTACATGGATAGGCTAGTCTCATAAAAGGGTTACTTAGTCGACTTGCATATAAAGCCAAGATTCAAGACGAAGTTGCCTGAAAAGCAAAGAGGACTCGAAAAAAATGACATCTTGCCTTGGACAGGTTTGAATTGTTTCGACCTATTGGAGTGACTTGGTCGGCGTAAAATAGACAATATAAGATGCAAGATTGAGTAGGTTGCAAGAGCGAGCGTTGCTTCGTTTAAATTCAGATGTTAATAATAATTTGAGATCAAAATGTCCACATGCTTTATTTTATGAAAGAATAGAATAGAATAGAATACTCTTTATTATGTACACCATAAAAATATAAACACAAACATTTTAAACACTTTACAAGGGGTGACACAATGGGCGGTCTTATCGCTAAAACCGATCTTTTAAAGACCACCTTTGGATGGATTTAAAGGGGAAGGAGAGACAATACTGCAGGTAGCCTGTGGTGTACCATTTACATATGTACAATAAATAAATACATACATATACACACGTAAGACGTATTACACTTATGTAAATATGTATATGTTAAACATATACAAGTGCATATATATCATATGTATATATAATAATACATATATATAACATACATACTTTTAATTATCATGAAACAAGTGCGAACGAACTAAAACAAACATACCTAATAAAAAAAATAGAAAATTTGCTTATGGAGAGAGATACAGTTTTTTTATCATGCTTTTAAAAATTGTCAGAGATTGAGCACGCTTTATAGACACTGGCAAGGCATTCCATAACCGTACTGCTTGTACTGTAAAAGACTTATCATAGAAACTGGTGGAATGCATCGGCATCTCTAGTCTTAAGTTTTCTGATGACCTCAGATATCTATTACTTATGTGTGTCATGGATAATGTGATTATGATTATGTGTGTAGGATTAAACAGAATACTGTAAAGCTGAAACAGGATATGAGAATTCCGGCGAAGACGTATAGGAAGCCACTTGAGCTTAGTACGAAATTCAGATATGTGATCATATTTGCGCAAGCCAAATATAAATCTCATGCAACAGTTTTGAAGTCGTTCAAGTTTATCAAGCTGTGCCTCAGTGAGATCGAGATAACTGACATCAGCCTAGTCATGAACGGGAAGTAAAAGTGATTGAGCCAGCGCAGTTTTAGTGGCTGTTGGAAGAAAGTTTCGCAATCGTCTCAGGGACTTGGCAGATGCGAATATTTTGCGACTTACTTCCTGCAGCTGGGGACCCCATGAAAGATTCCTGTCAATCCAAACCCCAAGGTTTTTGACCTTCTCGCTTATGGGAATAGCAGTTCCATTAAATGTAACCTGGGGAAGCTGCGACCAGTTTATCTTGGAGATCATCCTTGAGCTACCAACAACAATGACCTGAGTCTTCAACGGGTTAACTTGCAACCCATGTGCCTCACTCCACTCGCAGATTGAAACCATGTCCTTGTTGATTGTTATTGCATCAGCCAAATTTGAAAATGCTGCTTGCCGGTAAATTTGCAGATCATCTGCATAAAGGTGGTAAGAAGAAAGACGTCTTGTGGAAATAGAATTTATAAAAATTGCGAAAAGTAAAGGAGATAAAACGCCACCCTGAGGTACACCCGCAGAAGTATAACACAGAGAAGAGCATGACCCTTCTACGCATACACGTTGCCGGCGCCCATACAGGTAACTACGAAACCAGTCAATCGCCTTTGGAGATATGTTAAGTGAGCGAAGTATGCCAAGCAGGATGTCGAAATCTACAGTGTTGAACGCATTACTAAAATCCAGTAAGCAGAGAACTGTCAGATTTACTTTCTCCATGCTTAAGCGTATGTCATCGGTAACGTTAACTAAAGCCGTAGTAGTGCAGTGACCAGGACGAAATCCAGACTGAAAAGGATTTAACAGGCTATTCTTACACAGAAATGCACTGAGCTGATTGTGGACAAGGCGTTCTAGGACTTTGGAGAGGAAAGGCAGGATGGAGATAGGACGGCATTCTGAAAAGGAAGTAGGATTCGATTTTTTGGGTAAAGGGGTGATTTTAGCCTCTTTCCACATCGAAGGAAAGACACCGTAGGATATAGAGTAGTTAAGGATATGCCATAGGATAGGAAGGATCTCGTCGAGGACAGGGAGTATCATTTTCCGACTTACACAGTCACTGCCAACTGCGTTTGACGTAATTGAAACTACACTCTTCTTAACATCACAATCAGAGAATTGACTAAAAACAAATGGGGGATGATCCGGAGTTGGAACGTTAGAAAGATAGTTTACTGTGGCTGCCTTTATGGTCCCGTTACAGTTGGGCGAAGATGAGAAATGTCGGTTTAATTGGTCAATATCTAAGTCTTTAGGAATCGATTCTTGGCGTGATTTTCCAACTCCCATGGATTTCAGAAAATTCCAAACTTTAGCTGGATCTCCGTTTTCAACTGAGATGTGAATATGGCGTCGCTTGGCATCTCTGCACACCTTATTGCAGCGATTGCGAGCATTAACAAGGATCTCACGGTTCTTCGACGAGAGCCGACTCTTAAATTTAGTTTCTGTAACGGCTTTCCTGTGCATGACCTTTCTAATGTCATCTGTGATCCAAGGTGCCGGAAGATGTTTAATTTTAACAGCACGTATGGGAGCGTGAACATCGTACAGCTGCACAAAGTTATCTGTCAGCAGGTTGACTTTGTCATCAATCGAATTTACACTGAACAAAGGAGCCCAATCAATACTGCTGGCATCTTTTCGTAGATCCTCTGTCCTCATTCCACTAAAATTGCGCTGCAATAGAATTTTAGGCTTTGCCTTAGGTGGGCGAATTTTGTAGGAGAGAAATATGAGGTCGTGGTAAGAAAACCTGTCAGCTGAGCATTGACCATGCTTGCTGGCATGTTGTGGAGAGGAAACAATGAGTAAGTCCAAAAGTGAGGGATTGCAGTTTGGGAAATGGTGTGTGGTACTCAAAGGGAGAATTGATAAATTAGACGACTGTACTATTGATCGAAGAAAAGAAGAGCGGGAATCGATTTTTAATAAACAAGTGTTAAAATCGCCCATGATTATTGTATGACTGTAAGAAGGTGTAAGGTTTTCAAGGATCTTTTCAAAGGAGGAAAAGAAATTTATCCGTGACGAAGGGCTGTAGTAAACTCCTAGAAGGACTTTCACGTGATTCAGGTTTACTTCTACAAAGAGATGCTCGCCCGCGTTCTGCGGAGGCGGTTGAGCAGACATATCGACAATTTTAAAAGGAATGTGTGGGCGAAGGTGTATATGGCAACACCACCGCCACCGCCACGCGCGCGATCATTCCTTATGAGTTGAAAACCCGGCAAGGAATAGGAAGCTGAAGGGAGACATGGTTTCAACCAAGATTCCGAGACAAGGATAGCATGAATGTTCTTACAGTCTGTTATGGTGTCTGGCATTGACGCAGGAAGACTTCTTAGTGTTATGTGTCACTCTACTTTTTAATGAGATGCTAGGCAACCATTATTATTGACTGTCAGTAAGACTTTGAAATAAAAGGTGTAACTGAAAAGTAGTAAAAAACGTTTAAAAAGACTATTTAGTACGCGAGTGAATTTAAACTGATTCTCTAGCTAGAGTAGCTAGAATAGGCCGTGTCGTGACGCCCCTGCTCTATTATGTAAGCCATATGGGGTATGTCATATAATCGTGCCTTGGGTTCGCTTACATTAGCAGGCGCACGAATAATATATTGATCTCATCATGATAATAAATAATTTGAGCATCGTACCTCGCTTTATTGTTCTCGTCCTTATTTCACCTTCCTTCCACAGCTTGTTCACCGTCTCTAGCCGCACCCTTCAGCGAGCTGCTAGCCGCTGCCGTTCACCATCTGTAGGTGTTTATGCCCATTGATACTAACTACTTCTGTACCATGGGCGGGGAGAAGGAAGCATCATCAGGGCGGTCAATCCTGCCCATGACTATGCCACCTCTTCTCAAGCTGTAAATAGAAATAAGCGTTAGCGCCACACACATGCACCATTAAGGATATAAGGGGTTGATTAGTTCATACATCCCCGACTCTAGCAGTTGCTTAGGTTCAGACCCTCTTAGCCAACCCTCGCACTCTTCTGCCCAAGGAATCCCCAGCTCTAGCAGTTGCATAAGTTCAGACCCTCTCTTCGGCCAACCCTTGCACTCTTCTGCCCAAGGATTCCCTAACTCTAAGCAGTTGCATTAGTTCAGACCCTCTCTTGACCAACCCTTGCACTCTTCTGCCCAAGGCTTCCCCAACTCTAAGCAGTTGCATTAGTTCAGACCCTCTCTTGGCCAACCCTTGCACTCTACTGCCCAAGGATTCCCCAACTATAAGCAGTTGCATTAGTTCAGACCCTCTCTTAGCCACAGTATAAAAACAGGAGCAGTAGTGCATCTACAGCTCAATCCGCGTTATAATTACCTACCGTACTTGGCTGTCCCAGGGTTGTCACTTTTAGCTATATTTAAATTCAGTGCCTAGAAATGTGTTGTCTGGTTTTCATTGAGATCTACAGCATATTTTTTTTTTATCTCTTATTTAAAAATTTAGAGGGGGGGGGGGGACATTTTGGATGGGTCTATCTTTCAAACGATTGTAACGCAATGTAACGCATTCAAAACATTGTTCTAATGAACTATGTCTCTTAGACTGTTATCAAAAAATATTCTACAACAAAGAGTGTGAAATTTACGATAAGCACAATGTTTACTATTTGTTTTACCTTATATTTCCTAAACTACTGGACCGATTTCCATGATTTTTGCATGGATATCGGTTTTAAGCCAAATCCAACGTTTTTACACTAATTTCAACGTCATATCTTAATTAACAAGAAATCACCTTTTCAAGTTACGTAAATATGTGACACAAAACTTTAAATTACATTTTTCTTGGTCTTATTAGACTTTAAAATTGTGATGATGCTAATTCATTCATCATAATACTATGAACATTCCAATAAGATACCATAAAAAAAACTTATTTACGACATCAAATTATTATCACAAGTTTTCAAAACACAAAATTTTGATTCAAAACTAAAACGACTCACGATGCATTTTACGTATGGCCATTACTTGCACCCTGGTGTGGAGAAAGACTCTCGTCGCCGACACCGTCGGTAAGTAGGTACCTATTAGAAAATAATGGACACGTACTTTTTTGGTTTTGTAAATCAATGGTCAATACTAAAACGCAGCAAAACTCGGGAGTGCGGGCTCGTGACGTCAGAACTCATTCAAAATAAATTATACTACGTCACGTTCGTAAATTTTGGTTTGTGTAACAAAAGAAAAAATACCTACGTGTTAAATATTTGTTAATAAGTAATCTAACTGACGGACTACCTAATTAGATTTCTTTTGTCGTCTACCCTATTCGTCAATCATTTTAAATTACCTATTTTTTAACTTTAAGTACGGATTTAGTTAGGTACTTCTCAGAAATCGGCATAACTCAACGGGAATCTATTGACAGATCAAGTACCTAACATTCTAGTGGGAAAGTAGACCTGCCTACTTCGTCTGTCTAATAGAAGACTAATTCAACATAAAAATAACTAGGTATCTCAGCTTGCTAACCTTTCCGGTTATTTTTTAGACACCCATAATCACCAATTTTTAATTTATTTACGTATGCCTTTAAGCCGTGACGCGCGAACTTTGTGCGGTGTGCAAGCCTCGACTGGCGGCAGTAAGACACGGGTCGAGATTTTGTTAGAGTGTGCGTGCAGCGACGTAAAGATAATATGACGCACACATACAAGCCGAGCGCGGTGCGTTTATATGAAGATATCCTACTTGTCTTTTTTATACTTTGTCTTAGCCCACCTTTGCACTCTTCTGCCCAAGGAATCCCCAACTCAAAGCAGTTGTTAGGATCCGACCCTCATGGCCGTCCACAGATTATCAGTAGGTTAGGTACGTACCATCTCTTCCGGGGGGGCCTTTCACAAACCAGCCTTGTCAATCTGCCACGTGCCACCCACGAGGCCAGCTTGACACAGGCTCTTTAGCAGGTGGCTTTCATAAGCCAGCCTTGTCGATCTGCCACGGGCTACCCACGAGGCCAGCTCGACCCAGGCTCGATCAGTACAGCGTTACTAAACTTGTTCTACATCATACCTGATGATCTACAAGCACCGCCACCAGCTAACAACTTTAGCCTCATGCAATATTACTCTCATAATAGCAACTACTCTAAAGCTACTTAGGGCTACTTAGCGTAGCTCTACTTAGCGCAACTCAAGGCGAACTTAGGGGGCTACTTAGCTTTCACACAGCACTCTGTTGACGAGCGACTCGTCAGTTCCACTTTTACTTGTATCCGCAGAACACCGAAAGATTGTCGCCATGACATTTGCTTTTTGGCGGGATCTTACTATAATGCACTCTGTGGACCTTACCACAGATAAACATTCTGCCTTCATTACAGAGTAACGATGCGTTGGTATTGCCATGTAATTTCTATTATTTATAATTATTTTATTTACATTCGCGTTACGACACGACAGGCCGCTCTATAGGAATTAGGAAGTGTATAATCCAAAGTGTTGGTGTTCTCGCTCATTAGCTTCTGCAAGCCTCTGTACAGGTATTCTTTTGTTTTACCCGTCACTTATATCAGGTTTTGGACCCGCATCTGACCTTGAAGAAGCTAATCATGAATTATTCAACAAAAATAGATATCGGCAAACTAACAGGAAAGGAAAACTGGTCCACATGGAAATATAAAATTTCAATCCTACTAGATGGGACTGAAAAAGCCCTAGAAGTAGTGGAAGGCCGTTTCCCTAAACCTGTCCTCGCGGTCGGAGCAGGTGACGCTGACATCGCTAGTCACAGCTAAGCTTCCTGAAATGTTCCTGATCTGTAAGGTCTTAGACACACTGGACGACAGGTTCTTCAACTTCAAGTCAAGCTGGCTTATGCTAAAGCAGTCTGAGAGAACCATTGACAGTTTAACGAGCCGCTGTGCGCATTTGAAAGAGATCTGTTTTGTCAAGTGAGCTCGAAGGAGGAAGCACTAGTGACTACACAAACAGAGCGACAATTCAAGCGCAATAAAGATGAGCAACTGACCTGCAACTACTGTTCTGGCAAAGGACAAGTGCAGAAAGTGGATTAGAGGGGGGTGGGATGGGAGGCCACCTAAACCAACTCCAAGCACATCAGGCTCTAGCTCGAAGTCCAAACAAGTGCAACACATCTCGCTGATGGTAAACACGTGCTCGTCAGGACAAACACAAGATCTTCACAGCTGGTTTGTCGACAACGGAGCAACGACGCACATTGCAGTAAGGAGCGATTTCTTCACGGAATATCATGAATTTGACGCTGATCACACAGTTACGACTGCAGATGTGACCACAATTCCAGCGTTAGGAAAGGGAACCGTAGTGGTAGCATCAAATGTCAATGGCAAAAAGGAAGAAATCAAGCTTAATGATGTGTGGCCTAGTACCATCGTTAACGTATAGTATTTTTACGGCAACAACTAGAGAATGCAAGCTCGACATTGAAAATGTCACTAGAGTTGTTGGCAAGAGAGTTCCTTTTGGAGGACTTTACAAGTTGGATATGGAGACAATTATTCCTAAAAAGCAGAAAACCATAGAGGTTAGTGCTATTACCGGGTCAAATATGCTGCAACTATACCATGAACGCTTTGCTCACCAGGATAAGCACCATGTGATCCGTGTGGTGAATCGCGAGTTAGGTATGAAGCTGAGTCAGGATAAAATTAAATGTGAGGGCTGCATATATGTAAAAGGCTCATAGAAAATCGTTCGGAACAAGGGAAAGAGCATCGGCTTGTGGTGAACTAATTCACGCTGATGTCTGCGGACCCTTTGCAAAACCAAGCATCTCCAAGTTTGTACTTGGAGATGCTTGGTTTTGGTTTTGGTTATGACGAAATACTTGTGTATTTCGTCTTATTTAAGGATGATTACTCTGGATTTCGCTTTGTCTACTTCATAAGACAGAAGTCAGAGGTTAAGAATAAGCTGATACAGATGCTTCAAGAAGCAAAGAGTACCGGTCATATCGTCAAGACGCTGTTGAGTGACAACGGTGGCGAATTCGAAAATGAAACCGTTCGGAATATTTTAGAGAAGCACGGCGTCAAGCAGCGACTCACTATACCCTACACACCGGAGCAGAATGGATGCTCTGAAAGGGAGAACCGAACACTTGTAGAGGCAGCAAGGTCCATGATGTACTCAGGTGGAGAGCTATGCGATTTACCTCCAAATAGAAAGGCGCTACCTTGTAAATGGGTTTTTCGGATCAAACGAAATCCAGACGGTACGATAGATAAATACAAGGCAAGACTGGTAGTCAAAGGATTCAAACAACGTAAGGGGATAGAATACTATCAGACGTACAGCCCTGTTGCCCGTATGTCTACCATAAGAGCTCTGTTAAGTGTAAGCGCCACGGAGAAGTTACATCTGACACAGTTCGATTTATCCACAGCTTTTCTGAATGGGAAGTTGAAAGAGGAGATTTACATGCAGCAGCCTGATGGATACTCAGATAACTCTTCAAAAGTCTGCAAACTTCAAAGAAGTCTGTATGGTCTCAAACAAGCACCTCGGTGTTGGAACTCATGCTTTGAAGAGATTCTCCTGGATAAAGGATTCGTACAGAACGAAGCTGAACCCTGTCTTTTCACGAAGGTAGTGGAAGACAAGAAAATATTGATTACCCTATATGTGGATGACGGACTGGTAGCCACGACAGATGAAGCGCTAGCGAACCAATTCCTCAAAGAATTACGAAACACGGTGAAGATTACCACGAAACCAGCATCCTACTATTTGGGATTGGAAATTGATCGATCGGAAGACGGTTCTATTTTGATTTCTCAGCAATCGTACGCTAAGAAGATCCTAGAACGTTTCCAAATGTCAGATTGCAATCCAGTCTCAACGCCCATTGAAAAGACATCTAAAGATGGGAAAGTTGACGATACCCCTGAAAAGAAGTACTTTCCTTATCGTGAGGCTGTAGGAGCACTAGCGTATCTAATGACAGGTACGCGCCCCGACATAGCATACGGTGTCGGAGTAGTTTCAAGGAAATTGGAGAATCCTTCCTGGACTGATTGGCTCAAAGTGAAGAGGATATTCAGATATCTCAAAGGGACTATGTCTTTCGGAATAAGATACAAGTCTGGAAACCACAAAGCCATCATTCAAGGATACAGTGATGCAGACATGGTGGTGATGAGCTCACAGGACGCTCTACCACTGGAGTTATTTGCCTGTACGCTGGAGGACCAGTGTCTTGGCTTAGTCAACGACAAGCATCCGTTGCCATCTCAACCACGGAGGCAGAGATAGTAGCTGCTAGTGAAGGTGCTCGCGAACTTGTTTGGCTACAGAGAGTATTTAGCCAACTTATGACGCTACAAGGCACACCGACGCTCAAAGTGGACAACGAAGCTGCAATACGTCTCGCTCACAATCCGAAATTTCATAAATGGACCAAACATATTCGTGTGAGACATTTTTTTGTGCGCGAGACGGTACTGTAAAGAAACTCATTTTCCAGTATTAACAATATTTGTATTGTGTACAATATTTGTAAATGTGTACTGTTACTTAGAATAGGTACAACTTGGTATTTATCCTCATCAAGCTTAAAATAATATCAAATCTATATAAATCAAAGAATAGTTTCTTGAGAAGAATGCTTTTGTTTTTTTTAACCTCAAAAATCGAATATCATTTTTATTTCTTTTTTTATTATTGGCGGCAACTGATTCAAAAACATGACCAAAGAGTTTTTATGAACTCTTTGGTCACATCAAGTCCTATTAATATTTTATGTTTATTTTTGATAAATCACAACAGATTATAGTTATATTTGAAAATCATGACATTCGGCCATCCGACACAGTGTAGCCTCCTGGCACACAACAATCTCAGAAATAAAATTATTTGAAAATCATGACATTCATAAATGTTAACAATTTACAATAAAAATACTAACGAAACACACACTTTTCTATGCATTATAAAAAAGGATATGAAATTTTAAAGCTTGAAAACCATAGAGTATTATAAATAGTTTTTGTTGACAACATATTTAACTAGATGAGTTCTTATCTCTCTATCTTACACTTGGAAATCTAACAATCATAGACAAATACACACAAAACAAATACGGTCAAAGGTTTTATACAAAATAAAACTAAAGATAACACACACATTTTTGTCAAATAAAAAAAAAAAAATACGTAATGTCCATTATGAAATTTAAAACTAAAATAAGTTGCAATTACTTATTCAATGTTTAAAATTAATAAATTACTATAAATCTAATAATTTTTTACGTACTAGAGCTTGTACAAACAACAATAAAGACAAAGCACAGAGCGCAGAGCTTGGACAAAAACAAAGAAAATATTTTGTAATAAAACAGACAACAAGGAAATATTTTAACTTAGTTTTACTCAGAGTTACTTTTGCCAGCAACTTCAGAGCTACTGACATCGAAGCTATACATTTCCAAAGTTTTTAAGTGTATCCATGGTCGGATTCTATCAGCTGCAATAAGTTTTATACGGTTTGCCATTCTTAGTTAAACTAGGGACATCTGTAGAACTTTAGTAGGCTTATATGCACCTATAAACTTCGACAGAAGCTCAGGTACTTTCCTAATCATTATCAAAATTATTCGAGAAATTTTAACTAAATCACCGACCTCGTAGTTACTTAGATCTGGCATTCGATTTGCATCATGCCTTTTTTTTTTTTAATATTATCACTTATTTGTTTTCTGACTGGTTGCAACTCTAAGGGTCGATTTCACCAAACAAGAGTAAATCTTACTCGAGAGTATACGAGCAGTTACTCCTAGTATAACATGTTTTTACGTTTCACCATAGACTTAATCCAAGGGTAAACGTTTATGCAGGAGTAAATCTCTACTCCGCCGATTTTCAAGGAACAGCGGGCTTTTAATAGGGATAAGTTTAATATGGCGTCCGAGTGTCATTGTTTTGACAGCTGATTCTGGCGCGCTGGCATAAAAATATGATTACATTATTAAAGGTATTGTTTTTGTAAAAGGGAAAATAGTTTAGATGAGCCTGCGTATTGTCTAAAAATGGCAGATCGTTTGAGAGCATTAATTGAGGATTCGGACAGTGACGGCGAATATTTACCAAGGCGACCAAGATGGATACAAGAAAGAAATAATTATTTTGACGACTACGATAACATATTATACAATTTATAAAAAAACACAAGCAAATCTTAAAAACGCCGGCTAAACAAACACCACGAAATATTGATGGGGTTAGAATTTCTAATTTTGACACTTTTGACATAGGTATAACCCTACCGAATAGAATAATGCGCAATACGCTTTACTTATTAGAGGAGAAACGAGCAATTGAATTTGGGTGGCTTATATAGTCATTCATTTCAATCATTCGGATTCACTCCCTGCCACAGAGTAACTATCCGAGAGTAAATTTACTCCGGTGTAGAGTGGTGGAACGTGGACTAAGTTAACCAAGACTTAAATATAAGAATAAATATATTACGTGGATAGCTATTCTCGAGTAAAGTCATGTTTGGTGAAATCGACCCTAAATGAATACTTAAACTGTTATAGGCGTTAAGCTTATTCGACAAAACATCGCGTAATTGAATCCCAAACATAGCTTCTGTCGCAGTCTTCTATTTTGAGGCATTAACATTGTTATTAATGCCCCATTGAATATTTCCCGAACACTTGTCCCAATCGCGTTCATGGCTTGAAACATTTTTGAGATGACATTGAATTTAAGATGGTTTGGTTAAATCTCGCTGCCTTTTTAGCTCTGGGACAAGCTACTGCGTTTAAATTATGTCTAATACCATGTATATTACAAAAGGTTTTAAAATCTCGTAAATCTTGTGCCACAGTCAGACACAATCTTCGTCGGAACACCGAAGTCGTAAAATATTTTCTCCAAGACCTTAACCGTGGTTTTTGTTTTCATATCTTTAGCCGCTCGTACGAAGACATAGATACCGACTTTGTAAAACCGTCTACAACCCTTGAGTCCAATAATTTAAAAGTTAATATAGATAAGACCAGAATAATTCAATTTTACAATAGAAAACAAAATAATCACAAACTAACAACTAACAATATCATACAAAAACAATATTATAGCACAATCCGATAGTATCGTTTTCCTAGGGATGTCTACAACCCTTGAGTCCAATAATTTAAAAGTTAATATAGATAAGACCAGAATAATTCAATTTTACAATAGAAAACAAAATAATCACAAACTAACAACTAACAATATCATACAAAAACAATATCATAGCACAATCCGATAGTATCGTTTTCCTAGGGATGTCATTAGATAGTCAGATCTCATGGAAATTACACATAGATAAAATCTGTAAAAAAATAAACAGGTATGTTTACGCTCTTTGGCATCTTACACGTATATCCAGCCAAAAAACAGCTTTACAAGCATATCATGGATATGTAGCCTCCAACCTACGATATGGTAGGTATATTGGTATTATATTATGGGGCGGCTCAGTAGTATTTAATAGAATATTCCTGGCGCAAAAACAGTGCATTCGTGCACTTTGTAATGTGGATTCACTAACGTCATGCAAACCGTTGTTCCAAAAGCTAAATTTGTTAACAGCATCGTCCATGTATATATTTGAGTCTTGTATTTTCGTCAAAACACATCAGTACCTATACAAATCGTTTGGTGAACATTGTAATTTTAATACCCGTTATCCCAATAGCTTCCCTTTGCCAAACATAAAAACTGATCTGTATAGAAGAAACTGTTACCCCATGTCTATTAAATTATTTAACAAATTACCTAATGAACTAAAAGACCCCTTAGTTTATTCTGAAAAAAAAATGATACTCTTGGTTAGTCACAAAATGTTTGTACACTACTCATGAATACCTTAGTTATAAGAATAGAAAATTATTATAATACCTCACTAAGTTCCTATTCATTGTAGAGCAATAATAGACATTTAATTTAGTATGTTTAGTCATATCACCCATTTTGTTTGTTATTTTAAGCTTTTATTTTATATTTCGTATACCAGAAATGGTTTATATGAGGATCCTTATTGTTAGATTTGAAATGTAACAATTATTTACCATCTATTTACCCATATTATGCGAATAAATTGTTTGATTTGATTAGATAAAATGTAGATGGATCCATAGCTCGTGTAAAACGGTATTTTGTACTTTTTTTATTGCCGCGTTGTCCTTGTTATAGGCGCACTCTAAACATGCCTCAATATATATATTATTATTATAAATTATTAATTATCAAAATATATCAATTATCAATATATATATATATATATATTTACAAATTTTATTTGTAAAGGACCATTACAAAGCGCTCCGCTTTAATATATTTTATACAACATACTAGTTGTTACGAATGTGTCTACATCCCTGATTTCAGGTTTAAGGATTTTAAATATAACTGGTTTTGATATACTGGTTTTAAAGACTTCACTTCTTTATGTAATGTGAAGTTTTAAAATACCTTTTCCAAACGGCACGGCAGAAGGAGCTTAGCTTAGGCTTTTGTAAAACTCTGTCAGTCCAAAGAGTGATGTCTGCATTCGAAAGTCTCTAGTCAACGAATACATCAATTCGTCGTACCTAACAAATGCATTAGTCTTGTAAAACCATCGGAACGTTGTCAAAGTTCAACTAAATTAAGTAATTCTGCATCGGTCTTACACACACACTCACTACCAAAATCAATTAATGCTTCCAAAGGTTTATCATTGCAACGGTTTTAAAATATTTGGAGTTGACTTAGTGTTAGACATAGTATACCTTTTTAGTATGGTTTTTCTATTTGATTCGATTTTGAATTCAAACGTACAAATGATTTTAATTTGTATTCATTATCGTGGCTTTGGGCATTTGAACTACGAATGACCTTTCGAACTATAGTTGTAACAAGTGATTGAATTGGCGACAGCACCATTTGAACTTCCGCCTGTATTACTAAAGCCTGACTTTTGCTTTGTACGTTCACGTAAATTATTATTAAACTGCGGTTGAGGTCTCTGAGACGCAAGATAGTTAAGTAAATCTTCGCATCCAAACTATTCTGAGCTTGTGCCCCATTCCTAATCGAACGGTCGCTTATACCGCATACAAATTACAATACAAACAACAGCTTTTTTTTTTACTGGTAATTTCACATCTACTTAATAATCCTAATTCATCGTAAAAATATTCACGAAGACTTTCATCATCATGTGAAGTAAGTACGATTTAACATCTCTTCTACCAGACGTCCGTAACTTTATTCACTAAGGAAAGCTTTTGTTTGAGTTTAGTCTGCCACTCAACCCAAGTGAAGACAACCGTTGGTAATGATGCAAACCATCGCCTTGGAAGACCAGCAATTTTCGTAATGTGAAGTGGACTGTTTGTTTCTTATACCATACCATCCTTATATGACAGCGCATTCATTGACCTTTTGCAATCAGCTTACAATCGTTTGAGTTTTGAGGATACCTTTAGCAGAAAACTCATGTGCACGGTTACGTATCTTTCTTGGGTCAGCCTCTTCACTTGTACAAGATAACGATGGGCTTCTTCGCCGAGCGTTCATTTTATTAGATTTTCGCCGGCACCTCAGACGCGTGACCGGCGGGGTACCAGGCTCAACATCAGACATCATCGTCACAGCTCACTGAAACATTGTACATTACTTGAGGAGTAATCCGTCCAAACTATTTTCATAAAAATGCCAAATAATGACCCATCACAACAAGCATAGTTATCATTCAATAATCATTAATGAAACAATATAAAACAATAAAAAAAATATTTGTTTCATAAGCATTTATCTATGCTTCAGGCAACACACCATTAAGTTTAATCTATTTGGATGGGACAAAAGCCCAGAGTCTATTCCAAAATTATTATATCCAATCTATCTGTCATTGTTACTAATGTCAGTAGTACTGTTCTGTTCACTGTTCCAGTACTATTTATTTATTTTAGTTCTTTTGCATTTTTTTTTAAATACATCTGCAGTTTTGTCATTTAAATAGCCTAATAGTCAAGTTCCCCAACAATGCTACGCCTGTTTGACATTATTTTCTGGTTGCTAGATAGTTTAGCATGTTGAGATGGTTAAGATCATCACTTAGGAAAATAAAGTTGAATATCACATCACAGTTATCATAAAGTCTGTTATCATATCAATCAATTCAGGTTATCAATAGTAGCAACATAGGTACTGGCTAGCTCAAGCTACTAGGCATTCACGATAGTTTATCCGACGACTAGTGATTCACCCAACAACCAGTAGGAAACATACCCACTCCGAAATCCAGTGAAATCACCAAGTACGCCCATTAACATAAACCGACGACCAGTGATTCACTCAACGAACCAGCAGGAACCTCACCCACTCAAAAATCAAGTGAAATCACAAGTACGCCCCCTAACCAAAACCGACGACCTGTGACTCACTCAACGCACCAGCGGGAACCTCACCCACTCAAAAATCAAGTGAAATCACAAGTACGCCCCCTAACCAAAACCGACGACCTGTGACTCACTCAACGCACCAGCAGGAACCTCACCCGCTCAAAAATCAAGTGAAATCACAAGTACGCCCCCTAGCTAAAACCGACGACTTGTGACTCACTCAACGCACCAGCAGGAACCTCACCCACTTAAAAATCAAGTGAAATCACAAGTACGCCCCCTAACCAAATCCGACGACCTGTGACTCACTCAACGCACCAGCGGGAACCTCACCCACTCAAAAATCAAGTGAAATCACAAGTACGCCCCCTAACATAAACCGACGACCAGTGACTCACTCCACAAACCAGTAGGAAGCATACCCACTCAAAAATCCAGTGAAGTCACTAGGTACGCCCCGTAACATTATCCGACGACCAGTGATTCACTCAAGAAACCAGCAGGAACCATACCCACTCAGAAATCCAGAAATCCAGTGAAATCACTTGGTACGCCCCGTAACATAATCCAAGTCATAAGTCAAAAGTCACTCATAAGTCATATAATCAACAACCAGTGAAACACTCAGTATCCAGCGGGAAACATGCCCACTCAATTTAGCCAAGTCACATAGCATGCCACTAATAAATCATTTAATCAACAACCAGTGACTCGCTCAGTATCCAGTAGGAAACATACCCACTGAATTTAGCCAAGTCACATAACATAGACCCCATGAACAAACCTAGTTCACAGGGTAATCATTTAACAAATTATCATGGCAATAATTAAATCAAGAATAATAAACAACTCACAGTTACCTCAGGATGCCTGTAAAGAATCACAATTAAACATGTACAAATGTTATGTTACTCATTTAAATAGACCCCGTGAACAAACCTAGTTCACAGGGTAATCATTTAACAAATTATCATGGCAATAATTAAATCAAGAATAATAAACAACTGACAGTTACCTCAGGATGCCTGTAAAGAATCACAATTAAACATGTACAAATGTTATGTTACTCATTTAAATCCCTATGTAGAAGATTTTATAATAGCACTAGCTGACTCGCGCAACTTCGTCTGCGTCTCATAATTTGAGATTTAAACTATCCTATCTCTCAAGTTGGATCGAACTGCACATGGTGTGCGAATTTTATTATAATCGGTTAAGTGGTTTAGGAGTCCATTGAGGACAAACATTGTGACACGAGATTTATATATATTAAGATAGCAAGCACAATAGCCATAGATATACTATTAGCAAAAAAAATAAAAATAGCATTGTGTATAAAACATTGTAGGTAATCATTCTCATATATGCCTCATGGTAAATTCTTCAAAAGTGAGAGTAACAGTTTTTATCAAATTATTATCAAGCAATTCATATAAATGTTTTACATACCCTTTTGGTTTATCCCACTTCTGAAATGTAAAGAAACTCATTTTCCAGTATTAACAATATTTGTATTGTGTACAATATTTGTAAATGTGTACTGTTACTTAGAATAGGTACAACTTGGTATTTATCCTCATCAAGCTTAAAATAATATCAAATCTATATAAATCAAAGAATAGTTTCTTGAGAAGAATGCTTTTGTTTTTTTTAACCTCAAAAATCGAATATCATTTTTATTTCTTTTTTTTATTATTGGCGGCAACTGATTCAAAAACATGACCAAAGAGTTTTTATGAACTCTTTGGTCACATCAAGTCCTATTAATATTTTATGTTTATTTTTGATAAATCACAACAGATTATAGTTATATTTGAAAATCATGACAGTACAAGAAGGATTGATTAGCGTGTAGAAAACAAGTTCTACAGAATAATTAGCTGACCTATTGACAAAGGCAGTTCCGAAGCCAAGGCTCCTATTATTGAGAGCAGGGTTGGGGTTGCAGTCATCATTACATCAATGAGGGAAAGTGTTATGGTGTCTGGCATTGACGCATGAAGACTTCTTAGTGTTATGTGTCACTCTACTTTTTAATGAGATGCTAGGCAACCATTATTATTGACTGTCAGTAAGACTGAAATAAAAGGTGTAACTGAAAAGTAGTAAAAAACGTTTAAAAAGACTATTTAGTACGCGAGTGAATTTAAACTGATTTTCTAGCTAGTGTTATGTGTCACTCTACTTTTTAATGAGATGCTAGGCAACCATTATTATTGACTGTCAGTAAGACTGAAATAAAAGGTGTAACTGAAAAGTAGTAAAAAACGTTTAAAAAGACTATTTAGTACGCGAGTGAATTTAAACTGATTTTCTAGCTAGAATAGGCCGCTCTATAGGAAGTGTATAATCCAAAGTGTTGGTGTTCTCGCTCATTAGCAAGCCTCTGTACAGGTATTCTTTTGTTTTACCCGTCACTTATATCACAGTCTAGGTTAGCTAGCATGTCAGAAAAATGTGCCGGAATACTTTTAGTATAGGATCCCGCTATACAACGACCTTCACCGAGATGCTTATTTAATGAGACGTATTTTTTATGTTATTAAATATGCCAATAAATATATCCTATATGGGTTGCCTAACAAATTTCAGTCCAGAGTATTTTTAATTAATAATTTAAAAACATTTTTTTTTAAACATTGCACCGGTGTGATTATTAAATAAATTTGATACCAATCGAAAGTTTGAAGCCCATAGAATATGCAAACGTTCGGTTGCCTATTTTTTTCCGGTCACAACCACGGGTTGCCAGGTGTAAACAGGTAAATCTATAGGTACTAGCATTTTGCAACGGTCTGATTATTGAATCAAACTTAGATAAAATGAAAGATTATTTCATAAGGAACACGGTGGTATAGGGTTGCCTGCGAAAAATCAGTCCCGAATTAGGGTTGTCGAATTTTAAATAATAAAATATCGCTGCGAGTGAATGTGTGTGAGAGAGAGGTCCCAGACCAACCATCCCACGCGGTAGAAAAGGACGCAGCGTAGCAGCTGTTTAAAGTCCGCCCATTTAAAGAAGGAGAGTGCGCATGCTATTTGTGCTTGGAAATGAAAAGGATAGCGATAGACTCGTATATGCTGTGCATTATTTTGGAGTAGTTAATTATTAATATACAGAAATAGTTATTTAATTTTTTATTTTGTAATCAATTAAAGTCACATCGGTTTTTCATTTCTGAAATCCGAAAACTGAAAATTTGTAGTTCCACAAACATTTTTTTGCGGGAACTGTTTTCATTGGTAAGTTTATACGGAACCCTCGGTGTGCGACTCCGACTCGCCCTTCCCCGGTTTTCTTTCTGTCGCTTTCGATGACACAGATTTCATCGGTCTAAACTTCAGGCTTTGTGTAGGTACCTATTTCTAATTTTATCACTAATTATGAGGTACATTTTTCCTACTAGTACTAGTACTTTTTTTTTGTCCCTTTCAGCGACACGCTTTCTCGCCATCTATATAATACTATATCTGTGACTCCAAAATAATGCACAGCATATTCGAGTCTATCGCTATCCTTTTCATTTCCAAGCACAAATAGCATGCGCACTCTCCTTCTTTAAATGGGCGGACTTTAAACAGTGTCGTGTTACTTATCCCAGAAAATAAAAAATAGGTAACACAAACAAATAAGTTTATTTAAAAAAAAGACCTAAACATATATGCTGCTCAGAATGGACTTATAGTAGGTAGTTTTACTGTACTTGACTTGGGCTTGGGACGCTTCGGTGTACAGGCAAGGTAGACTTGTGAGGTCCCGCACTGGAGACAGATGACCAGCTTCCGACTTGCAGGGTACTGAAGACCGACGATCGGCTTCCGCGTCGGCTTCAGGTCTTGGGGCGCGACAGTGGACAGGCAAGGTAGTTCTTGAGACAGGCGTTCAGCTGCTTTAGGGCTTGGGGCTCGTCAGTGAGCAGGCAAGGTAGACTTGCAGACCGGCGTTCAGCTACCACGTACGTTGACTTTTAGACTGTAGTGTCAAAAGTGTCGATATACTATATATCGTATGAGATCCCGTTCCAGACTGCCGAATGTGACAGAAAGTCTCCTTTTATAGCAAAAATGTCAGTTGCTTGTATTTAAAACAGCCAGTATTATTCAGTAAAAACTTCCTCGAAGAATTCTGAGAGCGTGCTAATTAATTTTATAGAAGTAAGATAAGATACTGTTATTTAGTAAACAATCGTAATTATCTCTAAAATACATTATTTGAGCTAAAATATTTATAAAATTAAATTAAATTATATAAATCAAAAGAAACCTTCATAGGCCTAGACCAGTAAGAAAATTATAAGTAGAGGAAAAGTAACTGACAGCTTGACAATTGACGTAATGTCAACAAAGTAAATATTGAGAAAATATTTTTTATTTCAGCTAAATCAATGTTAAAACATCGTTCTAGATCGAATCTAACGCAAGCTAAAATAACTACTGCCAAAGCGCGACGTAGATGTATAAAAATATGCAAGGATAATGAATATATGAATGATAGTATAAAGTGTAAGTACCTATAGTGTCTAAATACTATATTTCCTCACAAGTATAAAGTGTCTGAAACATGAAAATACTATAACAGCTGCTACGCTGCGTCCTTTTCTACCGCGTGGGATGGTTGGTCTGGGACCTCTCTCTCACACACATTCACTCGCAGCGATATTTTATTATTTAAAATTCGACAACCCTAATTCGGGACTGATTTTTCGCAGGCAACCCTATACCACCGTGTTCCTTATGAAATAATCTTTCATTTTATCTAAGTTTGATTCAATAATCAGACCGTTGCAAAATGCTAGTACCTATAGATTTACCTGTTTACACCTGGCAACCCGTGGTTGTGACCGGAAAAAAATAGGCAACCGAACGTTTGCATATTCTATGGGCTTCAAACTTTCGATTGGTATCAAATTTATTTAATAATCACACCGGTGCAATGTTTAAAAAAAAATGTTTTAAAATTATAAATTAAAAATACTCTGGACTGAAATTTGTTAGGCAACCCATATAGGATATATTTATTGGCATATTTAATAACATAAAAAATACGTCTCATTAAATAAGCATCTCGGTGAAGGTCGTTGTATAGCGGGATCTTAGACTATTTGGGCATTTATATGGACTACATTAAAATTCTTAGGTACATCAGACTGAGATTCAAGCGTGTCAGCAAGAGACGGATTGACGGAGCTGTCATTGCTACAAGCCGACAAAAAGCTATCGGTGTCGCTGTCGTCATTGTTGTTTGACATCGACACAAGATAATTCTAAAAATAAAATATAAAAATAAAAAATATTAATAATAATAAACGTTAAAACTAAATTAATATAAATCCAAATAACAAATAAGAAATAAAATTAAAAATTTAAAGACCAATCAATTTAAATCCACAGTTGAGTGCTCATTAAAAAAGCTAAAACAAACAAAAAAAACGTGTAAAAGTTTCATCACCCGGGTAACAGAAAGGTACTACATATATTTACGTCAAAGTCATCATCTTCCTGCCCTTGTCCCATTTTATTTGGGGTCGGCGCAACACGTTTTCTTCTTCCATTCTCCCCTGTTAGACGTCACGGCATCATTTACTCCTTTCTCTTTCATATCAGTCTTTACACAATCCGTTTACGTCAAAGTAAATGAAGAAGAAAAGACGTAAGATAACATGCAAAACTAAATTACTTAAAATTGTCATAACAAAAATCATAAACATTATACCGAAAAACGCACACTATCTGATGGTTTCTGAACGAAACTTTAATAAAAATCCAATGGTTCATGCCATTGTTGACAGTGTTGACACTGACTGACTGACAGCTGACAGAAAGAAAGATAAAAAGAAAAATAAATAGATGGTATACAGTTTATAACTAGCTACTAATATCTATTCTGTGATTTATACTCTCTGTGTGCGCTCTATATTCTTTCTTTAGAAAAGTACCCGTTCGAAATCAGAGAAAATGAGTGATAATCAAGCTATTCTAAGCACGATATTCTCAGATTTTCAAAAAGATATCGATGAAGAATGCGACGTCCGAGAGGTAGGTTGTAAAAGTTGTTTTTCATTAGTGGGCCCGAAAGCCAAACTATTATTTGTTTTCTTTTTCATTGTAAATAATCATGCTTTTGGTGTAGGCTATAAAGAGCATCTGCAATGATATCGGCCAAATATTGTGCGAAGCGACCATATTACTCCAAGTGATACATTATAACGAGAGTGCCAGTAAGTGCGAAGTCTTATAAAACATGTACCTACCACAAGTTTCTTCGGTTATTCATTAGGTATTATTATTTCAGTTATCCCAGCCTGTGTCAAAGCCAGAGAATCGTTCGAGTCTTCTCGCACAGGATTCGCGAAACTGAAGGAGGCTGTGCCCCCCAAAGACTATTATAAGTAAGTTTGCCATTTGAAAATAATATTTCGTTTAGTTCATCTTAATATTAATATTTTAAAAATGTCTTAAAATAAAAAAAATAGAAAAATACACTTAAAATATAAAAAATAGAAGTCCACTGGTATTGGGAACAGGGTCCAAGCTACCGGTGGTTAGGGCTGCAGAGACAGGGGGTTGGCTTTAGTTACATGACTATCGTGGAGGGGGCTATAAGGGATTAAAGCTGGTAGGGAATAGAGCCCCTATTATGACTAGACCACTCTTATTACAAGATCCCTTGATCCCCCTATAAGGGCATCACGTCCCAAACTTTGACCCAAATGAGAGCTTCAATAGATGGGCATCGAAGCTCTTGGCTATAAATATAAATATCGCTGGACATCTATCTATCATGGGGTTTTAGGTTTCCGCACTTAGTCCTTGAAATGGACCATTGTGCGTGAGCCATGGTGGCCGATTACTCCAACCAGCCCACCTCCCTCCAGAAGCAGATTAGACCTCCCGTACTCCTCAGGACATCTGCAAGTGATCCTGGTGTTCCCAGGGTCTCTTCGCGTATCTTGTTAACGCCTGTGCACTCCAGGAGCACATGCGCTACCGTCTCCTCCGCCTCCATGCACGCTCTGCACAGGGGACTGTCAGTGATACCCAGGGTGTGGAAGTGTTTGTTCAGCGAGCAGTGTCCAGTGATGGTCCCCGCCACCAGACGCAGGCTGTTTCTGTCCAGGCGCAGAAGGCGCCTGGTCAGCTTTGGATCCAAGGATGGCATTGCCTCCTTGGACTGCCTACAACCTGGTGCCGAGGCCCACCATTTCTCTGCTTGTAATCGGGTGTGATCCTTTAACCAGTTCCTCAGCTGCTTGAAGGGAATGGGGACAATGGGTTCGGGTCCGTAGGGTTTTGTGCTGGATCCTCTTCTGGCAAGTTCGTCGGCCGCATCATTGCCGAGTGATCCACTGTGCCCTCTAATCCATTGCAGCGTCACCGTGTTGTGATTCAACACCGTGATTCGTTCTAGGGCCTTGTGGCATTCCAAAATTAGTCTCGACGTGATCTGGTTACTCTTTAAGGATTGAAGGACTGAGGCACTGTCGGAGAGTATACGAATGTTGGTTATCCGTAACCTCCCTGGCCTCTATGGCGTGTGCTGCTTGGATAATGCCTACACACTCTGCTTGGTAGACAGAGTTGAACTTTCCAAGGGATTTTGATATTTTAATGTTGAGGTCGTCGGAGAACACCCCGACGCCTGTCCCATCGTTGGTTTTTGATCCATCAGTGTAGATTCTTAGCTCTCTTGTGCCTGAGTAGTCGCACAACTCCTCTATGAGCTCTATATTGTAGTGTTTTTTGAAATTGTGAGTTTTCAGAGTTCTGTCGGTAGGGGATGCCATCATCGGTTGTTCTTTGATTACATCTTCTTTGATGCGTGTATGTTTTATTCTAGAGTCGTTACTTAGGGTGCCGGCTAACTCGAGTCTGATAATCGTTACGGCCGCCTCCTCTCTTACGACGAGGTGTAGGGGTGGTAGCCCCAGCATCACCTGTAGGGCAGCAGTTGGTGATGTTCTCATGCTGCCGGTGATTGCCACGCAGGCAAATCTTTGTAGTTTCTCAAGGTCGTTTTGGGTCGTACTTAGGTTGGTCCTGGGCCACCATACCAAAGACCCGTATGTGATAATTGGTCGGATAACTGTGGTGTATAGCCAGTAGGTGATTTTGGGGCTTAGGCCCCAGTTTCTCCCGAGGAGCCTCTTGCATTGCCAGAGGGATATACTGGCTTTTGTGACGATGTAATCCGTGTGTTTTGCCCAGTTAAGCTGTTTGTCCAAATAGATACCCAGGTATTTGGTTTCAGTCGATAGGCTTAGAGTTGTCCCAAAGAAGTTTGGTAGTTGCAACGTTGCCAGCTTCCTTTTCTTTGTGAAGAGGACGAGTTCGGTTTTGGTGGGGTTCACTGCTAGTTCGTGTTCCTTGCACCAGTCTTCTACTATCCTTAGGGCCTGGCGCATAAGGTTGCATAATGTGTTTTCATGTGTGCCGTTTATTATTATAGTCAGGTCGTCGGCATAGCCCACCGTGTAGTAGCCGCTGCTATTTAGGCGGTTGATGAGGCTATCTACTACGAGGTTCCACAGTAGTGGCGAGAGGACTCCACCTTGGGGGCAGCCCTTCGCCACTATGGCTCTAGTGGTGTCGTTTACCGTTACTTGAACCGCTCTCAGTCTGAGCATATTTGTGATCCAGCCTCGTAGGGTTGGGTCCACCCCGTGTTTCTCGAGGGCTGCGTTGATGCTATGGAAGATGGTTTTGTCAAAGGCGCCTTCTATGTCAATGAAGACGGCCAGTGACGAGCATTTGTGTTCTACTGCGCATTCGATCCTAGAGATCACGCTATGCAGCGCGGATTCTGTTGATTTTCCTGTGGAGTACGCGTGTTGTTGTTTGTGAAGTGGTCTTTCCCTAAGAGGTCCGTCCCGAATGTGTCGGTCGCAGAGTCTCTCTAGGGTTTTCAGTAAGAAGGATGTTAGGCTTATGGGCCTGTACGCCTTAGGTTGTGTGTAATCTGTTTTGCCTGGTTTAGGAATGAAAATGACTTTCACCTCTCTCCATGCAAGTGGTATATATTTCTGTGCTATGCAGGCTTGATAGATGACGGTCAGCCATGGCGTTAAGACGTCTACTCCCCATTGTAATAGGGCGGGGAAGATTTCGTCTAAGCCTGCGGATTTATATGGTTTGAAAGTCCTTATTGCCCATTTTATTCTTTCTGCTGATACTATGGTGCGGGCTCTGGCCCAGTCTTGGTCGTCTGGTGTGTGCGTTGGCTCCGTTGCCCAGGTTCTGTTCCCGGAGAGGTCGCAGTCTGGAAAGTGGGTTTCCAGGAGAACCTTACTCGTCTCGTGGTCCGACTTGGTGTATGTGTTGTTTGGGGTTTTCAGCGACCCGAGGGCGCGGTCCTGATCGGTAGATAGTATCTTTCTCACGCGTGCGGCCTCGTTGTTCGATTCAATCTCTTCACAGAACCTTCGCCAGGCCGCCCTGCTGGCGTACCTGGCTTTTCTTTTGAAGGTGTATTGTGTTTTCTTGTATAAGTCCCAGTCTTCTGGTAGTCTGGAATTTTTGGCTTTGTTAAATTGTTTGCGCATGGTTTGCCTGAGCTTACTAAGTTCCGAGTTCCACCAGGAGTTGCCCTTTGTCTTGGTGCTTGGGTCTTTTAGTTTGCAGCAGGCGTGATAGGCTTCGATAATAGATTCCGAGAGTTTTGTTACAGTGGCTTCGAGTTGTTTAGGGTCCGTTAGATTTAGGGGCGCTTGGTGCTGCGTTAGCAGGGAGGCCAGTAGTCGTTTGTAGCCGGGTACGTTGGTACGGCGTGGGTTGCGTCTGGGTTCGGGTTTTTTTATACTGGCCACTAGTGAGAAGCGGATTCTTCTATGGTCAGAGCAGAGTTGTCAACATGACTTCATCCATAATTGCACAGACAAAACCTTCAGTTTCCCCACAGAGTTCGCCAAATCGTAGTCAGGACACGGACGCTAGAAAATCTACATCGGGCCCATGAGTAGCCCGGTAGAAGCGCCCATGAAGCTCAACCACATGCAAACAAGAACAAACCTGTCAGTGTTAGGTAAAAGCCACATCCAGTCACCGTTTACTTACTTATCTGTATTTCACAGATACTTGTTTACATATATCGAACGAACATTTTTCCCGCAATGATTTGTAATCTACTTTCAAAATATGTACATATTTATAAAATCGACATCAAATTTTTTGTAATACCCCAACTTTTTGTTATTTTTAAGTGTCTAGTTTTAATATTCTCATGTAAGTGAATAGTGTAATTTAAACCAGGAATGGGTCCATTTGGTGGATGGAGCAGTAGGAACTAGGTAGCTCATTTAGATTTACTTTCACCTGAATTACATTTTCTTAGATACCATGAGCATTGGCGCAACATGCTGCAGCGGTTCTGCTTTCTGATTGCACTTACTGATTGGCTGGAGACCGGAACCCTCACTTCAAGTGATACTTGTGCTGAAGTGTTAGGCAGTAAGTGAAATTCAGACATTAACACTTAAAGAAAGAAAGAAACTTAAAGGTCTATTAGTTTCCTTCTCTTATGACTTGACTTAAAATATTTTGTCCCCTAGTTTGGCATGAATCACGGGAAAAAATCTAACATAATTATCCCAAGTTAAGTGTAGAAAATGTCATGACATTGAATACTTGTGACCGTCAGGATGGCTGGACCAAACGAGAATAGTACATGAGACCTTGTGCACTGTTTACTATTTGCTACTATTTACTGCCGGATAAAGAAAGGTCAGCCAACCTGACATCAGAATGGCTGACCACTTTATATCTTTGATATCTCTCTTAACGCAAAGGTAGCAAGTATTTCATGATAGGTAGTAAATAGTAGCAAATAGGTAGTAAACAGTGCACATGGTATCATGTACATATCTCGTCTGGTCCAGCCATCCTGAGGGTCACGAATACTCATCTACAATTCAGTAACTAACTGACCCGCGCAACTTCGTCTGCGTGAAGAACCGCTCGACCGATTTTGTGCAAACTTCACATAAATCATCTACTAAATAGTCCGAAAAAAGCCTAAACATTTGGTTTGGATAGGTCAGCCCGTTCTTGAGTTATAAAAATACAACGAAAAGTGTCATTGATTTTTATAAATATTGATTATAATATTTTAATGCCACTAAGTCTTCCAGCCATCTGGTTTTTAGTTAACTAAGACTTCTTCTACTTTATGGCATCACCATCCTACTCCTGACCAGATTCATTCAAGGACTGTATGTGCACTTCCCCAGAGGATGTGAACTTCCTCAGAGGGTCACTGCTCATAGGAGAATGACCAGGACCAGTCCAAAGAACAGGGGAGCATAATGTACCTACTTATAACATACTCTAGTTCTATCAAATGGAGTGTGGTGGGAACACCACAGAATACAGGAAGGCTCTCTATCGTGTTACCTAACTTTTTAATCCATAATCTAAAACGTTATTTTTTTTTTGTCCTAATCATCATTTTTCCGGATGATAATTTACCCGAACTTTATATCACATAATATCATATGCCATAAAGTTGAAATCCCTAAATATAATATGTCCTAAATCCGTTTGTCATAAGTATTACAATCAATAATATACAAAAGATATAAAACCAATTTGTATTACAAAGTTTTTGCTATGAACTTCTGTCAGGCGTTACATAGATAATTGGACAAATGACAGAAGCCTGATTTAGGCTTATTTACCAGAAGATTCATTATATTATGCCAAGCTTCTGCACAATTTTGATTGATTCTCTTGTGCTCCAAATGTTGGATCGTATGTAGGCGTTGACCTGCAATGCAAGCAAGCATGCAGCAAGCATGCGGCACGCATGTAGCAAGCATGCGGCAAGCATACAGCAAGCAAGCAAGCATGCATGCAGCAAGCAAGCGTGCAAGCAAGCATACAGTATGTAAGCAAGCATGCAAACGAGCAAGCATCATGCAGCAGGCATGGTTTCTGTCACGGCTCCGGCGCTGCGGGGCTCCGGCGGCCTCACGCGAGCTTATTGTCGCAGATGGGTTCAACGCTCACCACCGCAGCTTCGGCTTGCTGGCCGGCCTAGCCGTATTTTTGAATCAGTTGTTTTATTTCGGTGAACTTGTGTCTTAGCCCCTGCGCGTTGATGTGCAGGATCTTAATATGTTTCTTACTGCCCTTAGTCGAGTAGAGCATTTCTAATTTCTTTCATCAATGCCATAAACGTTTCCATTGTTTTGTCGAATAAGCAAATGTTTTCTTCTCGAGTTAGTTTTTGGATTGGCTGGATCTGTTCGCTTTCACTTTTGTCGCTTATACTTTTCGTTGCGTTAGCATACGATGTACTCTTTACATTTGTCGATCTGCGTACTGGAGATCTCGAGTTTCTATTTGTTCCTTGCGGTGTTGGATTGGGTGCAGATGAGGCACTGGATGGTTTCTCCACCGCTTTTTCAGCCTTTTTCATTTGTCTCTCTATTGCCTTTTGAAATAGTGGGCATTTTCTCTGTGTTGCAGTGTGTTGTTCTGGCTGCACATCTTTACAGTTTGAGCAAACACTCACCGATTCGTTTTGATTGTTTTTAATCAGTATGGTTGGTTCTCTTTTCGGTGCGTGACAAGCACTTGTTGCGTGATTGAACTTAAAGCAATTTTTGCATTGAAGCACCGACCCTACTTTATATCTTTCAGGTCTTAGCTTATGTGCACAGTAAAACGCTTCTGTCGCGTTTTTCATGCGTTCAGCTATGTCGTTGTATGAGAAGTCGCCACTGAATATACATAGTTGTACATCGCTTGTTATCTTTTTCATGTTGAGGGGACGAATGCCGATGCACTTTTCCATCTCGTCTTTTTGTTCTTCGACTGGATAGTCATGTCCCATATTTCTTATGATGATTTTCGTTGTTTTTATTTGTTCTGCCTTAGGTTTCGGTGCTATAAACACGAGATCTGGCTTGAAGCTTTTGATGTCTTCTATTGCCTTTGCTCTTTTGTCTAGGTCAGTGAGTGTGATGAGGATATTTTTGCTTCACTCGTTTCTGATAATACGACCATGGTGCTTGTCTATTATCTTTGTTACATCCCGCACGAGTTGGTCACTCAACATCTTCTTCGTATCCTTATTATCTTTGTATTTGTATCTCATGTCTGTGATTAAAATCGGGGGCACATGTGTACCTACTATTCCTAATTGGTTCATTTTGCACGGTTGATATAGATTTTTTAGGTGAATTACGGTGTGTTTCTGTTCGCCGTGTAGTTCTTTTTGCCTGGGATATACCTTCTCCCGCGTACGGGTGGGGGCGCTTCAATGACTGACTTCGCGATCTCGGTAGATGTTCGCTTACCGATGAGGCAGAGTGTGAGCGTGATAGCACGACATCCCCTCTCTTTTCTTGATCCAAACTGATTTGAGGCAGCGCAAAAAACCGGTTTTGAGTCAAAATTGCATCACTTACCGGGTCAGGTGTTTTAGAACTCTCGGTTCGTTTCTGTGGAACATTTTTCTTAGTTTTTAGGCTTAGCTCACTAGGTTTAATTTGAACTGTATTTATTTTTAAACAATTACATACATATTCCTCTTGAGCTGTAAACTCAGTTTGCGGAATTGCTTTAATGTTTCTTTGCTTTTTGCATTCCTCGCAATTATGGAACACGCTTCTTGCTACTGTATTTATACACGAGTAGATTTTATAATAAACGTCTGGTATAAACTTGCCGTTTATGTGGCGATGATTCACGAACGTACAAATTTTTATTACGCTGGTTTTGGTACATTTTTTACATTTCTTTGTTTTTATTTTAGATTGACCGTAATTTGTCCATTCTAAAAAATTTTTGATAAAGTTTTTATGACTACACTGGTTACAATGCACAGTAAAGGTTCCGTCGTCGTTTGTTGACAGTTCTCTCACTATTTCACAAGTTACTTGATAATCTAATCTAATTATTTCACTATTCACTAATAAGTCCGTCTCCATTGTTGAAGAGTCGCTTTTACATACACTAATGTTTAAATTGTCTGTTTAAAACACTCATTGTACACTAAAAAGTCACATTTTGCAGTGTTCTTAACTTATTTAACAATAACACAAACAGTGGAATCTTCCGTTCACTGTTGACAACGCGTGACCTTGGTTCGAGCGCTCGCTAGACACGTTCTCGAGGAAGATCACAAGTATAACCTAACTTAACCCCACGCTTCGAACCTTAGGAGCCGAGCAAAACAGCAATAGCATGTGAATCCACAGAACACACCTATAGACCAGGGTCGATAATTTTTGAAACGAAAAAAAATATAGTAGGATGAAACCCATAAGGAAAGGAGTCGGAAATCGAGATAAACCATTTTTTCCCCTTAAAAGCCGCCCCTCCCCCACTTCCCGAACTCGGATCAACCGTAATTTATTTTTCCTTTCATTTTTATCATATTCCCCTCCTTTTCTAATGGGTTTTCCTACTACATTCTTTTTCGTTTTTTACCACTTTCGAAGGCATCGGCCCTAGTCTACTAGTCATGACATCAAACGTCTGATGTCACGCCTTCTCAGTTATTTGTATAATAACTCTTGTATTAATTTCAGTAAGTGCGTGTGAAAGGCAGACTGGCTTCCACTTGGACATAGAGGATTATCTGAATGGACTGCTACAGCTGTGCTCAGAACTGGTAAGGTATTTCAAAATGTCATCCAAAAATTTATAACTTTTTTTTTGAATTTCATCCCAGAAAAGTTGAGCAAAAGTTAAAAGCAATAAGTCGCAGTTTTTACTGACATTAGGCGTCAATTCCGCCTCAGATGCAATGACAAAGTTTGTTAACTAGTATCAAAATGTACCTACCTACCATTTTTGTTTTCAGTCTCGTTTGTCGGTAAACGCCGCCACGCGGGGTGACTACGAGAAACCTCTGCAGATATCTAAGTTTGTAATGGAACTAAATGCTGGCTTCAGGTAAATAACTTCATTTTTAACCGACTTCTAAAAAAGGAGGAGGTTCTCAATTCGGATATTTCTATTTTTTGAGAGTAAGTTGACATATCGGCAGTTCTTTCTCTACGGAATGGGTCTACATACATAACTCCTGGTTTATTAAACGGTTTTATTTGAAAGAAACTTGTGTTAACGCCCTGAATAATTGTCTTTTTTAAACTTTCACGATCAGAACACATTATAAAACTTAAGAAGACGGGTATTTATCGCGAATCGCCAGTCTCCCCGCGACCACGGCTGGTGCAATCCGGTCGAAACGTCGGGATTAAATTAAAGGTAAATTCGCGATAAATACCCGTCTTCTTATGTTTAATAATGTGCCCTGAATAATCTAACCGCCTCACGACTAAAGGAAGTTTTATGTGTGTGTCAACTGAGGGACCAAAGAAATTGCAAAAATAATCCTAGGTTTTAGTTAATAAACATGAGAAACCACACTTAGGGGATTCTGTAGGATTTAATATTAATTTTTGTGGTTTCTTATTTCTCACAGACCATCACCTAGATCACGGATAGTGTCTGAAATAATTAGGAATTCTGATTACAGATATTTAGTAAATAATTTGTCAAGTTCTATAGAATTTGTCCATGCCCGAAGGGTAACCAATGGGACGCTATTACTAAGCCTCTACTTTCCATCCATCTGCCTGGCAGCCGGCTGTATTTCATGATCCTCAAAAAAAAAGTAGTTTAATTTTTATAGAATTTGTATTTTTTATTATTATAGTTATTTGTTATACAAGAGTGCAAAGTTGTTTTTTAACCGCGTGCTCAATTTTGATGACCGAGCAAGCGAAAGATTCTGAAATTGAGTCACGAGCGAAGCGAGTGATTCAAAACTTAGAATCTTGAGCGTTAGCGAGGGAATCAAAAGAGCACGAGGTGAAAAATCTTTGCACTCGAGTGCAACACGTAACTTTTCATCCCACCTCAACGAGGAAATGAATAAACGCAATAAAAATTGCGCATTGTTAACAAATTCAGTTAATTCTGTTGGCGTCAAATAAACTTCCTAGATAATGAGTGGTCATTATAGATTTTTCACTTGTTTCAAGTTGGATTCCTTGTTTTTAACCTAAGGTGTTAACAATATGACGTGAATGGCGCGCGCAAAATATATTAAAAAAAAGTACACCAAGAAGGTTCCGAGTCTGAGTTCTTAACAAATTAAAAAAAAATGTATGATAAATTCGACACCATAGAGGTAGAACTAAATAGGTTTAATGATGTTTTGAATTCACATGCTTAGTGCACACGATGTTCTAAATTCAAATTTACTTTACCCTCATGACGATAAAAACGGCTTTTGCACTCGGATATCGAAGAGCAAAAATACTCTTTCCGAGATGGGGGGATGAAAAACGGTTTTATTTAGCTCACCCCGTTTGTTTTATTTATTCTTGGGTCAAATTTAGTAATTCAAATTTCACCCTCTTCCTGTCAACCGATTAATCTGAAATTTTGTATACACTTTGGATTTTGGTGACAATACAATTATGTTAATTCATTATCATTATAAATTCAAGATGGCCGCCGCTACAAAATGGCGGATAATTTATGTTTTATTAATCCTATAAATATGGGTATCAAATGAAAGGGCTCAACAAGCAGAATACAATATACTATAAAAATTTAAATTCAAGATGGCGGCCGCTACAAAATGGCGGATAACGTAGGTTTTATCAATCCCATCAATATGGGTATCAAATGAAAGGGCTCAACAAGCAGAATACAATATACTATAAAAAATTGAAATCCAAGATGGCGGCCGCTACAAAATGGCGGATAACGTAGGTTTTTATCAATCCCATCAATATGGGTATTAAATGAAAGTGCTCAACCAGTAGAATACAATTTACTATGCAAAATTGAAATCTAAGATGGCCGCCGCTACCAAATGGCTGAAAACAATTTTTTATCAATCCCACCAATATGGGTATCAAATAAAAGGGCTTGACAAGAAGAATACAGTGCACTATACAACCTCAATATTTAAGATGGGCGCAGCCACTAAATGGCGTATAATAATAAGATTTAAATTTAGAAATTGAATCTGTAATTTAGGTATCTGATTAATCCAGCCTGAATCCACCACCCACGTCAAGATTTTGTATCATATTGAGGACTGTGTGGCGTTAGGGTGGCTAAAAATGATACGTCGTTAGCGGTACACCACCCAAGTTAAAGAAACCTTGCAATAATAAAGCACTAAATGAATTAAACAGAATGCGAAATAAAAACTAAAAACTAGAAAATAAAAATAGGTAAAAAAACTTTTTAAGTTAAACGGTTTTATGTCAAACATACATTGCAATGTTTAAGATAAATGTACTATAATGCACGTCCATCGTTGTCGGTTGAACAACTGCCTAATTATAGTGTAACATTACAAAACAAACATTTTAATTAACGATTGTAGACAATTGACGTGCCCCACGGTTTTATTTTAGTCTAGTCTATGCATATGTTTATAATTCCCACGACTGTATCTATTTTATTATTTTTTGGTTTTTAGTACATTTATCTTAAACATTGCAATGTATGTTTGACATAAAACCGTTTAACTTAAAAAGTTTTTTTACCTATTTTTTTATTTAATTAAAGAGGGCGCGAGTAGGACTTGCGCTTAGCCGGTGATATAAGTAGACTATAAAATACTTCCTTGTGAGTGTTTATAAATATATTTTTGGGGATTGACTGCACCTTTTTTACCTGTAAAGAAATTCTCATTTCTTATTTAATAGCAACAGCATGTCAAAACGAATATGGAAGCATTATTATTACTTTAAATAGCGTTTATTTAATTTGCATGCTTATTGGCACATATGATAGTACCAAATTGTATACCGTTGTATATGCCAGCGTCATATTGAAAAAACCGTTAGATTGTAATTTATCTAGCGAGATTGTAAACCCTCGAAAGGTTGTCAAACGAACATACTGCTTACAATAGGCATGACGACAGTATCATAAAATTACAAATCTATTTAGTCCGTCAGTTTTTATTGAAAATAATGGGTAAATCAATGAATATTGACAATGATAATACGCATCAAAACTCGTGACGTCAGAACTAGCTAAAAATATACCTGGGCGTGACGTATTGGGAATTTTAAAAGCGTCGTATCTGGGTCATTTTCACAAACAAAATTAACACATTTAAAAACAGTGTAGGTACACACACTGTTTTAAATGTGTTGAAATTTAATATTTTGTTGTAATTCGTTTATTTTCATTATATTTACAATCGTTATTCTTTTCACTATATAAAATAATAATAAAACCTCTTATTATTCTTTAATTAATGAAATATAGATATATTATTGTCCTAGGGGACCAACATTTCTTCTATTCCGCAACTATAAACTTTCAGTGATAAAAATAAAATAAAACACGCATGCATTAAATCAACTATTATTAATTATTAATAATGTTTTGTACTTTAATACAAAATAAAATAAAAAATAAAATCAATAATAAAAAACATACTTTTTTATCAATTTAATGTCCATTCCGTTACTCGTTGGACGAAATTAGTTCAATACTTTTTGGTATGTTACTCAATAAGGACACAATATAGAAATTCTTTTTTAATTTAAAATCATCAAGTTATTAGCTTCTAAATTATAAAAATCTCATGACAATCCGATGGCATTTCGCTTCTAAAGTAATATTTAAATCAAAATTTAAAATAGGACAGTCACGGAATTGACTGTTCCAGTAACGGAATAGAATTCTTAAGACTATTGTACATTAACAAGAAAACTTTGAAATAGGTATTGTATACTTTAAATATTGCAAATTGTACCCTTTTTATACAGTATGAACAATCTGTACTACATAATCAACATTATTATTAAAAAATAAAATACAAAAAAAACCTATTCTAAAGCTATACCTGAACATTGTCAAGAAAATGAGATCAAAAATTACAAAAGGTATATTTTGCAATGGTACTTAAACTTTACGTTTAAGCGTTAAGGTTTATATTAAACTGTAGTTGTTAATATTATTCAACTTTTTGCTATAAAATGTAGATATTTACGTGTGTGCAAACGTGGCCACTTGAGCGACGTATTTTTGTTACTGATCCTTAATCTAGTACTATTATTAATAAAACTATTAATTTCTGAATATTAGAATTTTTATTCAGCAACACAAGTAAATAGTCTTAACAAATCGACATAAATATAATGTACCATCTTCCTAAGGATTCCATTCCGAAACTTTTTAGTTCCAATTCTACGTTACCTGCGTTTTGGTAACGGAACGGAAGTAACGGAAGTCTACCTTTGAAGATTTTTGTTTCATTTATCTTTTACTAACACATCTGATCAACAAGTTTTTTTATCAAATTTGGTTCACTGAAAGTACCTATATGAAGATATCAAAATAATTCGCACGAAATAAACTTGTAAATTTACTTTGAAATTGCTTTCCGTTGTGGAATGACAAAAACGGACCGTTGCTGAGGTGTGTGTTCGTTGTCCGCTAGTCGCCGTAAAAATGAACGAAACATTGTGGAAATTCAAAGACAGCTTAACAAATGATGCAGCTTTGCAAAAATATGCATAAATGGTAGTTTATATGCGATCTTCCGTAAAAACTGTGGTTTCGGAAGAGAATTGTCCACTTTAGCTAATTTATGTCCTCACATAGATATAATTATTTAAATATTGTGTGTAATGGTACACTGTTGCTGTGATTATATAACAAATCTTAAATAACTTTACTTTCCGAAAAATCAATCACATTAGTATAAATAAGTCAACAAAATGTAAAAAAGTTATGTTATTTTAATGAAATTGGTAGTAGGACAGCGCTAAAACAGACACCTTCTACAATTTTTTTGGGAAATTAAGGTATTAAGACTGTGTTTTTTGTTAGTAATAATACATAATATTGTTAAAAACTAACCACGGATCCGTATTCTTAGTGTAGTTTTTCTATTTGTTAAATATTCATCCAAAGTTGTGGGACACCCCGAAAACGCGATGTTATAGTTTTTTCTCAAAAATGGTATGTAATGTTGACATAACATCTCTAAAAAGTATCCAGAAAGTGAACTCTACCGGAGACTATTCACAACTGTCCGGTAAGAAGCGAGATTTTAAATTTGGAATCTCCTACTGTCCAGTAAGTAAGTATGTAATTTACTTACTGGACACTTGGTCATCCTTCATCCCTTTTTTTTTTATGGCTTTTTTTTTTAGGTCATCCTCTTTAGATCTGCTTAGAAAAAAAAAACATAGTACCAGACACAGATTAGAGTTTAGCCATTATAACATGGTTAGAGGGAGGCTCCAAATATATATCTATCTCTTTTTGGTATGACATTTTATGAGATACATAATATATTTTGGAGCCTTAAACATCCATTTTATTGTCTGTGACACTTTTTTTTTTTTTTTTTTTATGGGTCTGTGACACATAACGCGACGCAGAAAAAGTATGCACGTTGCGTTTTGTACTTAGTAATGTTGTAGAAGTATAGTGTGGGATTTTATGTTTGTATTTAGTCATTTAAGTTTATAAATCATGTTGGATTAAAACTTTCCATTCTAAAATTAACATGGAGTTTCAAAAACAATAATTTACATTTTTTACTAAAACATTCATGTAATGTAAAAATAGAACAATGTTTAAAACTAAACGCAAACTTTGTAGTAAAAAAAACAACGACTGGCGGGATTTCACATTCAATTGCGACAATTGTGTTTTAATTTACCGCGTGAATTTAAATAATCCCAAAAAATGAATTCAAGCGAATCTGATTCGGAAATAGATGGCACTCCTCCTGATTTAAAAGCTGAGGCCAAATTAGCAAAAGAAAATTTACTTCCGCCAAAATCCAAGGAGCGATACATGAAAAATTATGAAAAATTTATGAAGTGGAAGGCAGAAAAACAAGCCAACAGTTGGTCTGAAAATGTATTCTTGGCATATTTCAGCTTTCTTCGCCAAACAATGCAGCCGACAAGTTTATGGGCTGTGTATTCTATGCTTCGATGTGTAGTGCAAAATAAACACGATGTAAACATTAAGAATTATTCCAATTTAATAACTTGGTTGAAAAGACAATCGACTGGCTACAAAGGAAAAAAATCGAATGTATTTACCAGCCAAAACATACAGAAGTTTATAAATGAAGCACCCGATGAAGTTTATTTAGCAGTGAAGGTAATATTTATTTTGTTTACTTATTTAATTTAACTTGTTGTGATGTACGAGTAAGTGGTCTGTTAGTCGGTTGCAATAATATAAATATGCTATTAAATCTGGTTCCAAATAACATAAACTTATTTTTATATTCTCGATTTAAATAGTTTTTTTTTGTTTTTAGGTTATTACTATAATGGGAATTAATGGCGCCTGCCGATGTATGGAGCTCTGTAATATTAAAAACAGTGACGTGGAATACCATAATGAAATAATTTCGGTAAAAGTACGAGAAACAAAAACAAAAATTGATCGCTCTTTTGTTATACACAAGGAGTCAGCTCATATTGTAAGGAAATATCATGACCTGCGCCCTGAAAATATGAAAAGTGATAATTTTTTTATCAATTATAGAAACGGGACATGCTTGCGGCAAAACATCGGTCGTCATAAGATTGCCGCAATACCTAAACAAATAGCAGAATATTTGAATTTACCAAATCCAGAGAGCTATACTGGCCATTGTTTCCGGAGGTCGTCTGCTACCCTTCTTGCTGACTCTGGAGCCAATCTCACGACAATAAAACGACACGGGGGGTGGAAATCGGACCGAGTTGCAGAAGGATACATAGAAGAGTCATTAGAAAATAAAAGTGAAATTACAAGCAATATAAATAAAAAAATTAAATTGAATACTCAAAACACATCATCTTCCACCTCCCCGCAGCCGTCTACATCGCGTCAACAGCAGCTAAGCCTGGCTCCGCAGCCATCTACCTCTCGCCAAGAACCGACCACTATTCCCCTGCCCGTAACATCATCGCAAGCATCCACCTTCCCAAACAACCAAATTAATGTCTCACAGACATTTACTGCCAGCCAAGAGTCCGTTAATCAAGATGTACAACAAACAAATATAAATGCCCCCGGTAAATCGATCACAATATCTATCAGTAATTGCCCTAATATGAATGTAACCTTCAATATTAATTAAACGAATTTGTTGTTAAACTTTCTTTCATTTTTGAGAAAAGCATTATACAAACCTCAACCAGTAAGAAAGCCATCCTGGCCTCGTATATAACCGGACCTCACCTGCGGTTCGGTCCGGTTAACTCATACTCGGCCAGGAAGGCTTACTTACTGGATTCTGCTGTAATGTACTATTGTGAAAATGACCCATCTTCGTCAATTTTGATTTACGTAACAAAGTAAAAAAATACGGGTCAAATATACATATTTTAATAATCTACCTGACGGACTAACTAGATTGTTTCCCTATTTAACGCATTATTTTCGGTAGATTTAACCTTATCGAAGTGAAACCGAAATATGGTCAAATGTATGCGACGGAAGTAGTGCAGATTTTCTTGTTAACGCTATGTGAATGTGTGATGTAAGCTGTTCGACTTATTGCGATGAATCCCGGTCGATCAGATCAGGTAAAGATCTGTCTCTAGCAAGTGTATTTTAAACTACCCTTTCAGACAGGCAAAGAAGGCATTTTCTTCTGTTGGAACGTCATTTAAGCAGGATTAGGCAGAGTGAGGACCTCGAGACTAAATAATAACAGCCGCTCGGGTCGATGTTTAGGCAGTGCCGGATAAAGCCGGTGCGGGGCCCGTAGCAAATGTGACCATGGGGCCCTAGAGTTACATTGCCCACTGAAATTTAGGATGTAAATAAAACAGAACATTTACAAAAAGCGTTTTCGTGATTTAATGCATGCAAATTTAGAAATAATATACGCCAAATCAATATTTCTAAGTAAATCAATAAATGTGTAACACTATTTCTACATTTGGAAAACACGATTCCAATGATTTTTTTTTGGCTGTCAATACCAGCAGCCACATCTGTTTTCAGTAGCTCAGCGAAATGCACCAGTTCATTGCCCAAACTATCTTCCACGTCATCTGGGTATGAGCTGACGATAATTTGACTTCTTTTCAAAATCTCTTCCGCCGTTAAAGACATTAATTGCCGTATTCCAAATACACTGGTCACTTGACGATCAGCTTCCATGCGTTTAGCTAATGCAGCCAGTACATTATCGACTATAACAAGAAGAAACGCTTGAATTTCAAATCGTGGACCAGGTGTTTGATTTTCTTCTACTTCATCGATTGAAGTAGAATCTCGCTTGAGTTTTCTCATATTCGATAGCTGATATTTTTCACAGCCAATCAAGACTTTGGCTTTGGCTTTTGCCTCTATATCCGAAAATGTTGATCGCATTGCTTTGATATAGCCGTGTAATGATATATACATAGCGTATCCTGTATTAAAGTCTTGATCTGACGACTATAACAAGGCGTTAGTCGATTGTAAGTGCTCTAGAATTTCATTCCGCGCTATAATCATTATTCTTGTTTCTAACATATTCATTTTCGAAACTAGTCCGTAAGCTTGATTACTTACGGCACTCTTACATTTGATCCTTGTTATTGGATATATCATCAAAAACTTGACTGAAAGTGGTGAAGCCACTTAGAAGTGCTTTCGTCGCATCAGCTCATGCAGACCACTTAGTGTCCGATATTCTTTTTAAAATTAGAATATTGGAACCACTATTTTGTAGCGCTTTTGTAAGACTCCATCGATAGGTTGAAGCGGAAAAAAATGAATATAGATTTTCAACAAGATCGAAAAAAAATGATGCTTCTGTACAACATTCTGCAGCGCACTTTGCAACCAAATTTAATGAATGAGCAAAACAGGGAATATATTCCGTGTACTTATTTACATTTCTAATTCGTGCTTGTAAGCCGTTGTATTTCCCGCTCAAGTTGCTGGCATTATCATAACTTTGACCTCGACAATCTTTGATGTTGAAACCTTTCTCACTTAAAAAATCTAGTTAACTTTGAGCAAGCTGTTCTGCAGTATGGCCTTCCATTTCCAAGAATCTTACAAATCTTTCGACTGGTCCAGATGGCAAGACAGCGCACTATCAGAGTTAGTTGGTCTACATGCGATATATCTGGAGTAGAATCCAATAATACTGAATGGTATTTGCATTTCTTGATTTCGCAAATAATTTCGTCGCGTATACTTGATGCAATTAAATGGATAAATTCTTCGCATGTGGTTTTTGACAAGTATGAGTACGTAAGTCCTTTCCCTTTATTTGCATAGATGTATGTGTTCGGCCAGAAAAGTGTCAATTCCAATAACCCTAATTCATTTCCATTGTGAGGTGAACCAATAACTTCATCACTACCCCTGAATGCCAGACCTCGCTCTGCTAAAAAAAATATAACTGCAGTAATTCGTTCTAAAAGTGTCCTCCAATATCTCTGTTCGGTCTATATACTAATTACAGTGTGGCCAACGCTCTCTTCAAGAATAGCTAAGGTGTACTTATTACATATTTGTGTTTTTTTTTTGGGCACAGGCGCGGGGCCCCCCAAGGCGCGGGGCCCGTAGCATTTGCTGCCTCCTGCTACATGGCCAATCCGGCACTGTGTTTAGGTTAAGCCGTGCTTGTCTAGGTTGGTCTGTGGATGGGTGAGCACTCTTACATACCCAGTTTCCTCTGTGCCTCGTAATTCTCTGTGGTAATTTGCAGTCGGAACCAAAACAAAAAGATACTCAGTAACTCTGCCGTCTCTGATCCTAGTTTCATGACATTCCAATAGAAGAAAATGATCGCTTGACCTGTCTGAAAGGGTAGCTTAAAATACACTTGGTAGTGACAGATCTTATCTGATCTGATCAACCGGGTTTCAGCGCATTAAGTCAAACAACTAACATCACATAGCGGTATCCAGAAAATCTGCAACAAGGAAGACGTACATTGGAAAACCTGTACTACCCAGTTTTAATAAAATACCACGTTCTCATGAACAATCATTTGTTTGATGGTCATTCATTTACTAAGGTCCATGTTCACCGAAAACATAACAGTCTGATTATCTAAAAACAGCTGTCACTGTGACATATTACTATACAAAAATTTAAACAGCTGTTTTAGATAATCAGACTGTCATCTTTTTGATGAACATGGACCTAAAAGACGGTATTGTGGTACCATATTTGGGAAAGCTAATGAGACAACAAAGTTTTTTCTGTAATTTGCGCGACAAGTGTCATACATTTATTTTGAGAAAAACATAAAACTTTTTTCAAGAAATTTTCAGAAGATGACTTTTATCGCACCCATTTTCCATAGGCGGATGAACTGTTTTGCTAAATTGGTTTTCGAAGGATACATTCGTTCAAGAGCTATCAGAAAAGTATCAGTTTAACATCATGAATGGCGTAGAATTCTCACAATGGGCACTTAATAGTGTAAAGGCGGACAATTTCAAGGAAAACTTTATAAATTCGATTTTTCAAAAATCACAGTTTGGACCCCAAGTTATCGGGTCAAAATTGTTGCAAATAAGGTTTAGTATCCCCCAATTCAAGGCGACCCAATTACCAATCACCCTGTATTACATCGTATTGTTTGCATATAACCAATGTGAGTTTTGATTTTGTTCTCAAAAACCAAAAGAAATTCTTTTTCTTACGTCTACTGACCATTTATTCTAGACACAGTACCCCCGGACTATTATTAGAAACTGAAATAAAAAATGAAGGACTTCTATAAACATATATTACTCTCTGTTTTCAGGTTACTAACCTTAAAGAACGACCACCTGCGCAGACGTTCCGATGTTCTCAAATATGACATGAAGAAGATCGAGGAAGTTGTCTATGATATTAGTATCAGGGGGCTGCGACCCGAACAGTCTGCATGTGTCCCGAAATAACTTGTATGATTTGAATTTAAAGTATTACGTAAAATTACTCATTAGCCTAAGTCAAATACATCATGATTTACAATACTGTTTTTTTTTTGTTATTACCTTCATATTTTTTTCTGTAAAGGTATTTTTTTCAAGGTTATGCGTGGTTGGTTATGGTATGGATTTTTAGAACGAGTGCAGGATAAAATAGTAGAGATACAAAATGGAGACATGAACGAGCGAAGTGTAAAATAAAGGGTTCCGTACCATCGCAGTAGGAGAGCCTATTCCATTGTAGGGGCCCGTTTATGCTTTGGGTACGGAATCCTAAAAAAAAAATTCAAGGAATTGCAGTGTTGGAAGTTGCAAGTGCTAGTTTGAAAGCTGAAAGGAAGAGTGTGTATAATGCTCTCAAGAATCACATTTATGGGTAAGTACAAATTATTATCTACTACTTAAAATAGCTGTAGAACGCCCCCTTTTTCGGCGCTCAAGATCCCTTCAGCAGGACCACCTTCAAAGTCCATTTTCTCGAAAACTGGGTTCCAATTTTGTTGTTCGAGTACTAATAATTGGTACCAATTGAGTAGGTAGTACTAATTATTGATCGAATATGGAAGTGATTGGTGTTCGTGGTTCGTGGTAGTCCCGGACATTATTTTGGCCTAGGATGTTTATATTGTAGGATTGCGAAAACATCGAATAAGGTTTCTGAGTGGCTAGCCTTTATAGTGAATTAGTGGCGATTAATAAAATACAAGTATATTTCTTTAAAACGATGTATTTCATAAAATTGATGTACAAGAATACATTCAGATAAAACACGTAAAAAATAGCCACACACCAAACATACATGTCTTTTGGCATGGATCAATATAATTAATAGAAATACATGTAGACATTACGAAGCGAAGAAACAATTTTTTTATATCGACAGGTGCAGGCGTAAAATATAAGACCCCTCCTAAACAAAAACAAATAGACATTGACCAAAATGAAGGGACTAATGTGTGTGCTTTCGTTTTTAAAAAATGTGTTATATCCTACAAAAGTGCAAAACCTACACGGTTTAAATGTTTGAACAGCTGATTTAAAAAGAAAAGGGATAAAAGTATAGGTACCTGATTGTACCTAATGAATACGTGAACGTGGTGACCGTGTATGCTTCGGTGCCCCTCCTACCCTGTAAACTATGATTATAATACTAAATAGAACCCATGTATACTTTGATTATAATTCTAAATACAAACCAAAAACAATTCATAGGTGAAAATAACAACCAAACAGACAGATTTTCGTTTTTCTTAAAAATAATAGCCTCAAGATTTTGTATATTGATTTTCCATGGACAAATAGGTTTTCGTAAATGACAAGGTGTTACCAGGTATATTAAATGTTGAATTCGTTAGAGTAACCCTCAAGCGTGATAAGATTTCCATGTTGCATGTACAAAATTCCTCAGCATTTTAAAATTAATTTTAATTGTAAATAATTAGAAAAAAACATTTGACTGGAATTCGTTTCAATCTTAGTATTTTTTTAAATAGGTATGTATCTATGTAGGTATTTATAAAACTAAATGCATTTATTAAAACATTCGCTTAGCAGGAACGCAATAGCTACATTAATTAGAATACATAATGGTAAATTTCTCTAATATTACCTAATTTTTATGAATACAAGGTACCTAAGGTTAAATATCGTTTTTTTTACACAATACCTGTAGAATTTCCTAATATGATTAACAGACAAGATAGGGTGCACACATTTTACAATTTTCAACTAAAACATTTACTATGGCTCTTAACTACTCTATTTTCTTATATAAACAAGAATGTAGACGAATATGAAAAAAATACAGTTCCAAAAACCAATACGATTCACGGTTTAGTTAAAGTTCTAATCGTTAATATTATTGAACTGATGTACGAGTAGGTACCTATGAAATTCGTAGTGACTAGGTACTAATATTTTTTTCGTTAATATACAAGGTCTGGTGGATTACTTTTATCAATTTCTTCTATTATCTAGGCTTCAAAAGCTTTGGTTGGCGCTGCAGGGGCAGTCTGGACACTTGAGTAGATCATATTTTTCCTGAAAATGAATACATTTTTATATTTGATAAGCAGTACTTATGTTCAATAATTATCTGTCACAATTAAAAATACAAGATCAAAAACTACATCTACGAGTACATTACAAAGGCGAACAATGAAATGAAATAAAGTAAATATTGTTTTGTATTACAACGGGCTGCAAAGCGCGTATTTTGCGTATGGGCTTTAATCCACCACGCGGCCCAGTGCGGTTTGGTAGATGTCACATGTCTTCGAATTTTTGGTTCTAGGACATGTCGGTTTTCTCCCGATTTTTTCCTTCACCGAATATAAAGTATAATAATAGTACATTATGGTACAAGTGTGTAATGTTGGTGATTACCGCTGAGGCGCCATTGGTCTTAAGAGAGCCGAGGACGGTAATCATCAACACACATGTGTATCATACGACGTTTTTCAAACACACTTGAGAATAAAATAATACTAAAAATAACTATAATTTCAACAGTAAAAACCAGTTGTGAATTTTTTTTCGCAATGGCGGGAATAATTAATCAGTAATCCTATGCGCGCGCATCTAACAATGGCGATCGGCCATACACTAAAAAAAACTAATAAAATAAAAAAAAACCCTATAACTCACTTGTGAATAATAGCAATGAAAAAGTCACAGTTTGATTACAGGTGTCATTATGTGCCTAATTGCGGTGAAATTAGAGCCACTTTATGAGCAAGTGTGTTGAAAAGTAAATAACACCAAGTCTCTTGGTGTGTATGTCGACTCTGACTCATCTGCCCAGCTTTTTCCCAATTTTGTTGAAGCAGCAGTAATGATAACGCGACATACACAATTATGAAACATTCAGAAATGCTCGATACACAAATTAAAGAGGAATTAAGTGTAGGACTTTATAATGAGTATATTTGGGGCAGGTGGCACGCCTGAATTCTTGTCGCGCTTATTACGGTCGGTCGTGTCGTGAGCGAGAACAAAGTACGGCTTTCGATCATCGCAGACGTCAGCGTCACCAGTATGGTTATGGTATGGTGCTATATAGAATACAATGTACATTCGAGCGCGACAGGAACTCGGACCTAAAAGCTTATAACTTCCTAGTTACATATATAATAAAAAGCGTTGTAAACTTATTCGTAAATTCAAATATGTAAAACAATGCATAGATCAAGAATCAATTTCTTACTATGACGACTTCTCTCGATTGATATTTTCTATGGCGCTATTTAGGAGACTGCCCATACTTACTTGAAAAAATAGTCAACTCATCTCTGTCCTCAGGACTAGAATGAGGTCAAGAGTAGGCCTTTTAAATATTAAAAAGATGTCTAAGAGATCATTTATCAAAAAGCAACGGCTCAACTAACTACTTATAAAGTGAACATAGTCCAGGAAAATAAGATATTTTCTGATATAATTCATCATTATTTTACCCTTATTACAATTTATTTGAGATCGATATGTCTTTTTCGTCCATACTTCTATAATAGTCGTTAACTCAATCATCGCTTTATTTTATGTAGGTACGCTTTTTAGCCAGATCATTTTTTCTCAAAGTTGTCAATCTCAAAGATGACGGGGTAATGGACTCTTTACATACTACATATTCAAATAATCAATGTCACAGGACATTGATTGGTTTCAATAGCCGGTCTCTCAAGGACGTGGCATGATGTTTAATATGAATTATTATTATTAAATGTAGGTACTAATATTGGTTAGATGTTTTGATTCCAGTCCAACAATATAGTTACCAACTGGACTGGATCTCTCATTGGCTCAACTGTATTCCATGATTCCAGTGACGGTTCAGATTATTCTCTTTGCAATCCAGCTCTGAATTAAATTGCTGGACTGGAAGGCTACTAGAATAATGTGAACCGGAGATAATCCCAATGAAAATTTATTTCGCAGATTTGATTTTATTTACAAATTTTCCTGGGCTAAATAGTGCGAACTGCTGTTTCTAACTACAGATATACTTTTATTTTGATGAACTTCTATACTTTACTTTCTTCTGCTATTTCTTCGTGCTCACCTTCGTTAACACTTCTAGACATTTGTTTCAGACGTTCGTGTGCGTGGCTGTCTGGTATTACTAAATTTAACATTGTATATTTAGTATATAATAATAAGATCATTCGTGATATACTATGCTCAACCACCCGTCAGTATTTGTGCTTGATCTAAGAATTCCACCATTATTATACAGGGTGGAGATGACAAAAGGACAATAAATTAAATTGCGCATACCTCATGCTCATCGTTCCTAGTCTGCATACAAAAGTTCAGTCGAATATTTCCATTAGTTTAGTTTTTTGTTTTTTCCCAGGGCATTTTTTGATTTTCTTCATGATGTGGATAGGCTAGCTTAACTTGCCGGTTATCCACCCCATTGGCATAAACACTACGTTGACAACTCACTAGGTTCTTCAAACACCCTTTGCCGAATTCGTTCCATAAATAATATTCGAAGATGCGAATTAGAGCAAATTATACCCACGGTTTGTGAACCACATTTATAGGTGTGCTATTTCGTAAACAGTTTATTTATGCTATTTAGATTGAAAGGTTTTTTAAAATGTAATTTTGATAGGTATTAGAATTTGTTTGAAGTATTACCTACCAATTGTTTTATTTATTGTCGTATTGTCGCCGCCACCTTGCATAAAAAGAACGGTAAATGGTTTCAGAGTAGAAAAGGTCAAAGCGATAGACTGTTTATTTATTCAATATTGGTAATAATACTTAATAAATACTTACCTATGCTGATTAACAACACGTGCAAACTGTATTTTGTGAGCAATATAAATTCCCATGAACAGGCAGAGACCGATGATAAATGAACCTCCAAGTATTGCCGAGAACTGAAAAGTTAATAATTAAATTCATATAACACATTGTACCATGAAATCATATGTTGAGAAAGATGCAATGGATACGTGGTCAAGAGTAAAACAAGTAATAATAACTAAGCATAGGTACAGGTTTCTTTAAGTGGGACAACATGAGGAAATACAAATTCATAAGATACCGAAGAAGGTTTACACCTTCTTAGGACACCTTACGCTGCACTGCCTCGATTTCTTCGTTCCCATCAATGAAATTATCCTTACACGAAACAGAGCCGAACGCCGAATGGCATCAATGAAAACCGGACAAGTGCGAGTGGAAATTGCGCAGTGTTCCTTAGCACCAAACGATATATAGGTATGGTCATAGTTGAGCGTTATTGCAGATGTATATAATTAAGGATTGCATGTGAAATAAATAGTTTCAACTTTTTTTTTTTTTTTTTTAGGGTTTTAAAACTCTTTCTTTCAATTTACACTCAACAGCTAAACTATAGTTTTCATAATATGTTACTGAAAAACAAAGTTACTGGTGCTGTTTCATGAAAGTCTTTTTTATGAAACATAACTCAAAAACAGAATATGAAATGTTGTTGAACGTAATAAAAGAAAATCTCGATATCAATTTATTCATCCTTAAATTATAAATTGTTTTTTTTCAACCCTCATTTAGATGTATGGTGGTCAGATAGGCATAGTCGCTCCTTGTAAAATACTGATATTCAGCTGCATCCGGGTGACACTGAAACGAACCAACGTATGTATGTAGTTGGGAAAAGGCTAGGCAGATAATTTACATAATATGTATGTATGAAGGGCCAACCTTATATTTTGTAATCATTTCACATCACTTTTGTGTAGCGGTTCATACAAGACACTTACTCGCCAAATTGTGTGGAGCCAACAGTCTCGGAGTTAAACAGCTGTGACATAAAGACCGACAGGACGAATCTGTGAGGGTCCTGTTTTTGCCATTAGGCTACGGAACCCTAACCATGGCTAACATTTGGTTACTATTGATTTATTTCAATGGTCTACTCATACCAGACCATAAGTTGAATGCTACAATCTATAGAAAAGATCTTAAGTTTCCCGGTATCTTTTATGGTTTTCGGATTTCCTCTTCTTGTCCCATTTAACGAAACACTGTAAAAGTTGAAGTGCGAGAGTGGCGGGCGCTTGTTACAGAAACGTTGAAAAGTAAAAAATAAGTCCTTTATTCAAATTAAGCTGAAAATCAGCTCTTACGAACGTAAAAATGACTTAAGGCAGTCCCCCAGAACGACCGCCCTTCGCTACTTCTTAATTTATAAATCTGTTTTGGTATGGACATGTGATTGGAATTGTAATGAACATATTAATGAAAGTTTCGCAAGCGTGGATTCAGGGCAGGGAGATTATAACACGAAATTGTATACTGAAGTCCAGTCGCGGAGCAGGAAGAATTTTGTACAATGACCTATTACCTGTATCTGTCACTCCCGTGTAAATATAATGTGTATCACTCGCACAGATGCAATAGCCACCGTCCTCAGGTATTCTAAACCTTTTGAGGTTTAAGATCATTAATTGTTCTCATAAGAATTAAACTACACACATCAAAAGTGTCTAGGGATCAAGCATTTTTATGCGGATTTCTTGAGATTGAGATGTGGCTTTGTAATAAATTTATGATTTTATAAATTTATATGGATCCTTTTTGGTGCATTTCATAATTTGAATCAGGAACTGTGAATCAAATTCGAGTAAAAGATGAAAATCAGCTGTCAATATTTTCCCTATAAAAACATACAACGCATTGAAGACATTATTAGTGCTACTGTTCCCCTACTACTGATTAAAACCAACGTTATTATGGAGCGGCGACGTCATTTAAGCAGGGAAGAAATGCTCAGAGCCGTGGGAATGATAGAAGCTGGTTCCCGGCAACGTACTGTGGCTTTAGCTCTGAATACAAGTCAGAGTGTTATCAGTCGACTTTGGACACGTTACCGAAGCACTGGTACCGTGGCTGAGCGCCATGGAGGACGGTATCGCTGCACCACACGGAGACAAGACCGATACATTCAAATCTTAACTCGAAAAGCTCCAACAATAACCGCCATGATGTTAGCCGTGAGGCTTCATCCCTCTTCAGGGAACTTAATTAGCGACCAAACAGTCAGAAACCGCTTGCATGAAGTGAACCTTCATTCCCGAAGACCGCTACGGGTACCACCTATAGTAATGCACAATCGTAGGATTCGATATCAATGGGCTCTTGAACACAGAAATTGGGCAGAAGAACAATGGCGTTTCGTGTGCTTTTCTGATGAGTCTCGTTTTGGTATGAGACCGGATACAAGACGTATACGACACTGGAGAACCCCTGGACGCCAACAGCGATTAAAATCCTGCCAGGAAGTCCATCCTTATAGTGGTGGTACCATCATGGTATGGGCGGGTATTTGGATCGGCGGAAGAACTGAGTTGATTTGGATCAGAGGCAACCTCAACGCTCAAATTTATGCTGAGACGATTGTATCAGACGTCATCGTTCCTCTACAAGTGCAAATCGGTCCCTTATTTCAGTTAATGCATGATAATGCACGACCGCACACCGCAAGAGTTGTAAGACAGACTATCGCCGCAGCTAACATCAATGTCCTGCCCTGGCCTGCTCAGTCGCCAGACTTGAATCCGATTGAGCATGCATGGGATATGCTACAGAGAAGAGCTCTGCCGAATATGGAGGGTATCCAGTCGCAAGAAGACCTTTTTTTGTTGTTGCAACGAACATGGGCGGCCATTCCACAGCGTGATTTGGATGAACTCATTTTGAGTATGCCAAACCGATGTTCTTGTGTTGTTAGTGTTCGCGGTAGAAACACGGATTATTAATTGTTTAAGTTACCCAATAAAATTTTAAAGAAAACTGTTATTTCAGTCTTTTTTTCGAACTTTTGTGTTAGTGGTTCAAATGTCAAAAATCCCTTTATTAGGAAAATGGCAAATTTCTTTATTAATGCAAAGGTGACTTGGTTTATCGTTACTGTGACAAACGAAAACACTTTATTTGATGAATCCTTAAAGAAAATTTTAATTAATATCAATCAGGAGAAAAGTTATTGCAAAAATATATGTTGATCCCTAGACACTTTTGATGTGTGTATTTACTTACATGAGAATATTATACCAGACACTTAAAAAGAACAAAAAGTTGGGGTTTTATAAAAAAATTGACGTCGATTTTATAAATACTTTGAAGGTAGATTACAAATCATTACGGGAAAAATGTTCGTTCAATACATGTCAACAAAATATCTGTGAAACACAGATAAACGGTGATTGGATGTGGCTTTTACCTAACACTGTAAGGTTTGTTCATGTTTGCATGTGGTTTTTGGTTGGCCTTGAGTCGCGACAAAATATCCAGACACAAGTACCTAGTAGGTAATTTTGATTTCTGCCGAATTAGTAATTGTAACTCGATTTTTATAACTTATATTTAATATATAACATCTAAATAAATAATTTACATCCGGGAAGCTAACTGGCCGCCGTCGGGTAAGGTCGTGTGTCTGTTGGGGTCCGCTTGCCCATCTGGTACAAAAAAAAAACGGACGCCGTAGCCGAGCCTCAACCTTAGCGCCCTTTTGAAGTGGGATTTTGTGTTGATACTGGTTTGCTAGTATTTTATATACTTACCTACTATTAATACTAGCCGTGCTGAAATTAATAATCGAGAGTGTTTGCAAACAATGGGATCTCTGAACCAAAAAGTGCAGTGGCGTATCGTGAACTTAAATAAGAATACCAAGATAATGGCTGAAACGTTTGCGCATCCAAGTACAGTGTCACAGTGCAGTGCTAGGTACCATGTCCACGACACCTAAAATACCACCGCGAGCAGTGCGCAGAGATTGGTGGTGAAGCAGAGGTTGCAGCGTCAGCATCTGTAGCGGTGCAGCAGAAACTCGGTGAACTCGTTTAATTTATTGATCTTGAATGAACTCAGATTATTTTTCAGCCAACCAGCAGTCAATTGTGTGTACAATTCTGAGGTTTCCCAGCTTACCTAGCTAGGAATACTATTTATTTAAAGGCTGTTGTGCATGATACATTCCTCTTCATAAAACCAGGCTCCCACATAATCGATTCGCCTACCTACTATTAAAAGCGCGTGTTACCTATTTCTATGTTAAGAATCATAATAGTAATGCTTTGTAGAAAGTACACCTGATCATTTTTAAATATAAACATGATAAGTGGCCTGGCTTCAACTTTCCTGGAATTGTAGCCATCGGGTTTTCTACTATATAATAGGTTCACTGAGAATACGAGTAGCTCCTAAGACTTCGGTCTGCGCACTTGCCTGCTACATCTGGTGGCCATAAAACTCTCAAGCAAAAAAACGCAAGCCGAACTCTTAAAATGAATAGGACATAAAAAAATTAGTTACCCCATAAAACAAAAGAACAGTCTGCTAAATTATTTTAATCTGCCTCATTCTGTGTCCCAACGAACACATGTCTCCAAACTTGAAAGCGTTAACAAAAAACAAACCCTGTACAAATAACAGAACAATATAGCCCAACAGAAAAAAAACCCTGCTCTTTCCTATTACCTACGAAACAAAAAAAATTGCGTAACCAGACCATTAACGAACTAACAAAGCGGCGTCTAAACACACAAAACAATGCGAGATTAATAAAAATCTTGCTAAAGTATCATTAGCTTTAAGCTCTTTTTACAGGTACGATAATAAGATTTTCCGCAGGTTAAACCACCAAAAGGGTACCCACATTATAAAAAAAACGCAAAAAAGCAAAGATAGCAACACATATCAAACGCTACTGAAGCCACAACAACGATAACAAGAATGGAGCAGCACAAGCAGGCAAACAGGATCCATTATCACCAAATTTAAATATGGAAATAGTCCAAGTGATCGGCGACGGGAATTGCTTGTTTAGAGCCATAGCACGTTAAGTAAATGCCATATTTTTCCTGACGTTCGACCACCACATGATAAGAAGAGACCTGGCCGAACATAGTGCAAGCACTCTCGGGAAACCTGCCTACTACCACGAACCAAAGAACAACAATACAAAGATGGCGTCTGGGGTGCTTAAGATAACATCATTGCAGCAGCCGAGTATTGCCACATCAATGTAACAGTACACCAAGCCGGGCTTAGCGCTCCCATTACATACCGACCCACAGATCCACAACACGCCGTAGCCACTATTAACTTATTGTATCAGAATAACCACTATGACAGCCTTCTTAACACAATAATTAACTCTCAAGACCCTGCAACAGAATGCACACTACGCAACACGATAAGTATACACAACGATATCACTTGACAAACAAGCTGACCCCACCAGATATGCAATACTTAGACCTCCACCCTGCCATAAAACTATAACAGATATTAATAGTATCAAAATAGCAACCTGTAATGTCAGAGGCACCGCCACACATTCAAAGGAAAATAACATTGACAAAACCCTGAAAGATAAAGGGATACACATAGCATGCCCACAGGAAACAAACAAGAGTACCGGATTATTTACCTCAAACCACTACAACAGGCACCTTAGTGGCTCTACCAAACGCCGTGGCCTCCGGTTGATTGTAAGAAAGACACGACCATAACCATTCAAATAATAAGAAGAAATACAAATGTCATGGCGGCAGTTATAACAGCTCTCTGTAAAGTACGTACCAAGTCTTGAGCCAACTAAGTAATTTTCCGATTTGATAAACTGCTTCAATGCAAAGCCAAAAGTGACAAACATGATCATCCTAGGAGACTCTAATGCGCACATAAGAAAGCAAGACACGAACACCAATGGAAAAGAACCGATTAATAAAATTGGTGCCAACCTGCTGCACACAAAGTCGAATAACAATGGTGAAATCTTATTAAATATAATAAAAAGAGAAAACCTTGGAATAGATGCATCTGCGGACGAGCCAAATATAATTAACTACATAAAAGGCGAGTGGACAAATAATATACCAGACCATAAAATAATTTTTGTGGCTATTATTATTCTGAAACTCAAGAGGGAGAAAAGAAATCCAACACCGCATATGCTGAAACCCAACGAGAAACCAATGCACTAATCTGAGCCTGAATTCAGCTACAGAAAGTACGATTATAGCCGACTAGAATGCGAGAAAATAATGAAAGAATATCAAAAGGAAATCAAAAGCCAACCTCAGGTAATAAATCTACAAAAGAAGCAAAATAGCCAACTAGTCCCATGGGATTCCCTTATGAATATCATGAAATCAGCAACAGCAAAAATTCTTATAAGCAGGCCAATCAGATCCAGAGTACATAGAATCGGGCTCGCGAAACTGCAAAAAGCCAAGTTCATAAAAAATTGCTACCCCAGAGAAGTATTTGCAATCAAACAACTAAGCGTAGCAAGACACAATCTGCAAAACACAAGAAACAAAGAAGAAGCGGAAAATGCGAAGTATTCTTTAGAAGCCCAAGCAGAACACATCCATCACAACGAATGAGAATCACATACGATTTTTACAGGAGACACAAAATGAACACGAAGCGCAACAACAAACAACGTATTATACCCATGTCAAGGTGGGAAGAAGAGATAAAAGAACTCCTACCCAATGAGAACCCATCAGACGTAAAAGAAATTTGTAATTTTATACATAACCGCTTCTATAGTAGCCGAGCGCCTGTATAAGGGAATAGTCTTTAGGGTGGTAAGAGATTACATTGGCCGATAGTACCGAGGTACGTAAATAACATCGACACTTAACAGAAACAACACAGTCAACGCTAGATGCAAACAAGCGATGCGTAACTCCAAGGCCATAACATCCTTCATAAAAAACACAAAAATGAAGTGGAAAACCGCGGGCTTAACTATAAAATGGTCATAGAACCTGCAATGACTTACGGTCTTAAGGCAGCGACACTCACAAAGGCAAACCGATCGAAACTTAGAAGATACGAAAGATTCATTCTTAAAGATATGATAAAGAGTACGCGAAACCCTTCGAACAAAAAAACGCGAAATTCTTATGGGAAAAACAATAAACAAAAAATTAAATGCCTACAGTTAAGCTACTTCGGGCACATCCTCCGGCGACCAAAGTCGCACTAACTACACGCAGCTATCAGATACAAGGCAAAACAGCTAAAAGTTGTAAGACCAATATATATATATATATATGTACATGGAATGAGTCACTCCAACAAGACATGGAATATTTCAATATAAGCAAAGAAAAATGGATTCAGCTAGCAGCAGATAGAGAAAAATTCAGATCAACCACCCAGGAAATCTACCAGCTTAGCGAAACTGACAGCGAAACACATACTACTGACGATGAAACATATACGCGAACATAATATTTCATCGCAATCACCAGAAACAAACATGCCTCTCCAATGCCAGAAGAGAACAATCAAACGAAGATCAAATCACCAATGCTCATTCCTATGGATTGTACCTGTCTTTACCACTATTCCTATATTGGCTCTAGGCTGCATAGTCGGTCGATTGTGCCCGACTGGCTGCGGTTGGTCGGGCTTCCTCTCCCATCCCAGAGCATGTCTTTCCTTACAAAATCGTGCCCCCTGGTGTATCCGGCTTGTCCGGGTCAGGCTTGCTCCTGGCTGGGTGTGGTGCTCAATCATCATCATCATCATAACATCTAAATAAATAATTTACATCCTTCAAATATTTCTTAAGTAAACCACACTCAATAGAAAAATGTTAGTGACCACTGTCAGTAGGTAAAGAGGTCATTGTACGAAAATCTTCCAGCTCCGCGACCGGACTTTAAACTACGATAAATAATTGATACGTAAAACCCTTAATACATATTTTATCTAGGTATTGAAAAATATCACTATCAACTTTTTTGATATTATAATAAAACCGCTTTATATGGGTGAGTTTAAAAAACAAATTTTGTTTTTATCAAAATAGAATGTTGCGTCGGGTAGCCGCAATAATGAAAGTAAATGACAGTTGCAATGTAGCCTGTTACAGATTGAATAGCTGCCGATGAAGTTTTTTTGCTTGATGTTCTACGTATAGCTAAATTATATATACCTAGCTAAACTATATACATATAGCCAAACTTGTGTTCAATACGTCTACATTAAATACTTTTTTATTCTATCTAAAAAATTGTTAAAGGTCAAGATTTTTATACCTATTTAGATACTTGTGGACCCTTCGATAGAGGCTGAAAAATATTAAAGTTTTAATCAATGTATTTAACAGCAAAATAATAAATTCGTCTTAAAGACAGCTTTATCTACACTAATATTATAAGAGGAAAAATTTGTACTTTTGTATGTTTGTAATGAATAAACTCAAAAGCTACTGCCCAGATTTCAAAAATTCACCATTGGAAAGCTACATTCACCCTTAATAACATAGGCTACATTTTATCTCCGTACTCCCACGGGAACGGGAACTACGCGGGTGAAACCTCGAGACGTCCGCTAGTATTTAAATTATAACAACCACACTGGTCGATCTTTAGGGCGCTTTTAATTTACGTTAGACGTAGACGTTTCGTGCCGCGCCGCTGCGGTGTCTAAGGGCGCTTTCAATTTATGCGTTTCGTGTCGCACCGCTGCGGTGCCGAAGCGTTGCGTTTGTCGTCTTGCGTACGGACGTTCGTTTGTTTTCATACAAAGCGCGCGGGGCGGCAACAGTGCGGAGTCAATATCGCTGCGGTACGGACGGCGTACGTTTGCTGCACCGCGCGCTTTGTATGAAAACAAACGAACGTCCGAATTTTTTTTTTGTTAATATGCACGTTTGCTGGGGGAATTCTATGGCATCTATGAGATTTTAGGATTTCTATGAGTAGGTACTTATAGTATGTTTTTACCTCTTTTTTGCATTCTTCTTCAAAGTTAACAGTGAGTAGATTGTCGTAAAGCTTTCTGAATCTTTCTACAGGACACACTTCTCCACAACGTGGAATTTTGAGAACTTTTGGCTCTACTATGTCTACCGAATTCCTATACGAGATCCTCACATAATGTCCACCAGTTTTGTTGTCTGAAATACACAAGTGTTACAAGTTGATGAATGAAGTACGAGTAATATAAGTATTTTGTATAAATAAAACGTTACAAAAGGTGATTGTTACAAACTCCATTCAGGGTAGCCCGCGAAATTCATTTTTTTAACTTTATCAAGGTCAAAGTCGTTCCTAGACCATTAAGAACTAGTAGGGCTGTATTGGTGATTTTGATGATTTTAATTCTGTATCTAAATACGTTTTACAGTCGCGAACGATATTTTCAACTTCATACAATAGGTTGCCTGAAGTTGAAAATATCGTTTGCGACTGTTGGTACGCCACTGGCCTGCAAATTGCAAAAAAAAATTAAGAAAATATTTAATTTCGCGGGCTTACCTGGAACATCAGCCTTAAATACTCGTAAACCAATTTCACATTCATACTTACTAGGCAACAGTTCAATGAGTATAGTGGACGTGTAAGTGGGGCAGTTTCCGTCATACAAGCCCAGAGCATTGAGTACGCTGCCCACAGTCAGGTCATGGCCGCTGTACATTGTTACCCTGTGACGGGTCTTTGAGGAATCATCCATTGCCTCCTTCATGTGTGTCATTATATGTTTGAGTAGTGGACCCACTTTCAGTCTGGCAAGGAGGGGCGAACCCGTTTGTGTTGTAAAGCTGCCAACAAATTGTTGTATTATTATTAATGTAGGTCTGAGGAATATAGATCACAGTGTCATAGACTGTTGTTAAATAAAGAGAACAAACAATACAGTCATAATTTAAAAACATTGAACAATGACAGAAAATATTATTATGTAGGTAAAAAACTGCGAGAAACAGATGTAAAACGTTTCCTTGTATAACGTTCTAACAACAATAAAAGAGAGTGCTTATCATCGAAGAAGTTTCATATGAAGAAAAATACAAAAGTATTAAAAAACCTGTAGCCTGAAGGCTCCCGCATTTTATCCGGAAATACAGACTGTGTCCAAGTCGGTAATTTAAAGTTATACAGCGTCTCAATATACAAAGTAGAATAGATATCGCCAATGTCATAGTAGTCCTTTACTTTCATCCCAGTATTTGCCGAAAGATAACTGAAAAACAATTAATTGGGTATGTTAATAAATGTAAATAGAACTAGTGTCATAGTTCAAATGCGTCAGTTGCTGTCAAAAATTCTGTTCTTCCAACTATGCTTTAATTTCATCATAATCACACTAAAAACTCAGTACAAAGCGAGTCTTTAATGCTCTAGAGCAGTAAAAATGTATGAAATTTCATTATTGCACAGTTTATTTTTTAATCGCACCAGAAAGTGCCAATCTCAATGGATTAGCTGTATTTAGACAGCCGATATCAATTTTTTTTATTTACGCTCGTATTATGTGTTTCTATCCTACTTGTTACAAATTTAAAAAATGATTGCTTCTAACTCTGATTTAAAAATGAAAAAAAAATTTAAAAAGTGATTTGGCGGGAACTTTGTTAATTTTGCTTGACAATATTTTTGGAAACGAATATTAAAGTGTGATACTATCTGATTTTGAGTGCTTCGGCTTCGAATTCAAATGGAATCATCTAGCGACACATTAACTCCGGAAAACATTCTAAATGAAGCCGACAGTGTTATAGAAAGTTCTATTTTAACTGTTTGATATGATTTTTTTTTATGAACTATTCCTATCGGTGTAATAGTTGAAAGAAAAGCAGATTATGCACCTCGCCTTAAGTAATTTATATTGCCCTCGTGCCTGTTAGATCAGACACTTGGTGCAATAATAAATTACTTTGTGCTCGATGCAATAATCTACTTTTTCACTCCTCTGGCTCGAAAAAAATCGTCATAATAGCGTACCAGAGGGGGCGTAAAATTGCATATTATAGCCCTAGGGAAAATAAGTTTTTTCTTTTAAATTTTCGTCGTCGGTGTTCGAAAACGCAAAGTCTTTACTCATAATTCATAAAGAATTGACTTATTACTGTTCCATTAAAAAAAAAAATAGTAGTTTATGCAATTGTGCATAATGAAGGGCATTACAACACGAGTGTGGGTTTAAGAAACGAGCCGAAGGCGAGTTTCTTAATAGCATCACACGAGTGTTGTAATGCCTAATTATGTATAGTTGCATACACTACTTTATCTACCCAAATATCATAAGGGCTCTATGATGGGTTCAGGAACCATAGGGAAATGACCTGCATTGTTACTTGGCCCTTATTTTTTGTGCCAACAGGTTATTAGTTGCATTCGTCGCTGCATTTAAAATATCTGGCGGAGTATTCATGTCAATTTCTGAGTCACTATCACTCATTTTCGACAGAAATAAAGAAGTTATCAGAAAATTTGTCTACTCGTAACTGGAAATAAAAAGCTAACGAAAAATGACAGCTCGAAATGGCGGCATTTCGGATATCTGTATTTTTTTAAATCATAGGCAAACGAACAAAGTCACTATTCTTGTGTCACTCGAGATCAAAATGTCGTGCGATTTATAATTAGAATCATACTGAATTGGAGTTTTTTTTTTTTTTATCGATATGATCTGATTTAAGGTGATTGCCTAGACAGACCTCGCCATACATTTTCCAAGCTCTGTAATCTCCGTAAATAAACGGTTTCTGCAGAATAAAAGCAAGTATAATGGTACTTTATAATGTATTATGGTCGCAAATCGCCCAAATTTTATTAAAAAAACAGTATTTCTAGGAGAATTTGACCCAATAAAAAACGAAAAATCTTTACATGTGTGAGTGTACTGAATCGCGCCATCTGACAGAAATATTTAGAACCACGAGAAAAAGTTCGTAACTGTTGTAATACGAGTTTACGTTCGGTAAACATTTATTATTTATAGATGGCGCTGTCCGAAAATTCGAACAAGCGCCAAGGTTATTTATTAGGTACCGATTGACGACGAACGCGACGTTGCCGTTACTCAGACCAGACGCGTCTGGTCTGAGTAACGGCAACGTCGCGTGCGGGTGACTCGGGGTGCGTCTAGACGCACCCCGAGTCACCCGCATTGTTGCCATTCTTCATTCTCAGCCCATGCGTTATAATTGTCTTGACATCTTGCGAATCAAAATTGTGTTTATAGCAAGTTTGCGCTAGCGCGCGGGTTTGCCCGCTAATTTTACATTTTATGATTGATAAAATGATTTTTATTTGGAGATGAGAGAGAATGCCAGAAAGTGAAAAAAAATATCTGCGACGTGCCTTTGGTTCACACAGATACAATACTAATGTAATTATTGTATTATCTAGGTACTTTTAATTTAAAGTAGGTACCTAAGGATTTAAAAATCTTTCTACTGTATGTAAGTAAAAAGATTACATCTACATCATCATTTTCATCTTCATCTTACATCTATTGATTGAATCATATTTAATTCATGTGAAACCAGCAAGATAAGTGAATAGGTACACAGACAAACCACTTTGGTTTTTCATAACTATTGCAAATTTTAATATTATTAGCACACAAAGTGCGTCAAGATAAATTGGTCTTGCCATTTAAGAAGTTTACCAAGAAAAAGGGGAAACGTAGGGCAGTATTTTTGGTCAGTTCTTTTAAATATCAGAACATCCTACAACTTGTAAATCAGAGACTGCTGTACATCGTTTATTTATGTTTCGGGGTTTTTAACTGTCAGCAAAATGTTGTTCTCAAAATGGTAGCTGTAGTTCAAATTTCGCTCGTCTGAACGGCTAACTGAGTAGTAAGCACCATTCAGGTTTAGCATATTTGGCGATTCTACTACTGAGAACCATTCAAACGTCCGTGAAAGAGTTTTTATGGAAAAGTGAAGTGTTTTTTTATTGACGGTAAGTGTTATTTTTATGTACAATGGATGCTTTTCAAGGTGATGTAGAATTATATTTAGTAATTACCCTTAAAACTTTAAAAAAGTATAAGATTTAGAAGAGGAAATACAAAATCAAACGTTAGCAACACTCGTTGATTGTCATCACATCACATACCGGTATGTACCTACTCTAAAGGGAATCGTTCATTTTATGGTTGGACACTGATTCGGTGTTGCCACATTAATTATATCTGTGATTATTCTTACAGGAAAGATACTAATCGATTTCGAAAACTTATAAAAATACGATTACATTTTCTTAAAAATCTGTAATCAAGTGATTTTCAAACGGTGTTATATTTATTTTCTTTTAATTATATTAAAAACAAATAAAACACTCATTGATTTTGGCCTTCAAATCATTTTATCTGGCTACACCAACTGTCAATAATGACAAATGCATCAGTGTTGCCAGAAGGTTACATTTCTTACATTTTTCGTAACTTTTGACCCCTTCGCGTAACATGTAAGTAATTTTTATATTTAGAGCAATTTTCGTAACTTTTGAGAACTACAAGGTTAGGTATGTAATACTTAATTTTTATTGCAAACAGTTTACGAATGTATTCTTCATTGAACGCACCTAAAACTGGCACTTAGTATTTCACTCCATGACACAAGCAGAGATGGCTTTGAATGGAAAGCGCCATGACAAAATGAAACGTAATCTGCAAGCTCAAAAGCTTGATTTTGCTTGAGCATGTGCGCGCAGTTACCGCCGCCGTTCGGGGATTTTTCGTAGCTAAAGAAACTAGGAAGGCTTGCTGATTGTGAATGTGATTTGTTGTGTATCGGTATTGTCAATTTGTCTTAGGGTATTGTTTGTTGTCGTAGGTACTTGCTGTGAGAAAAGTGCGTGTGTGAAGTTCCGGCGATTACATTTACTGCTTGGTAAGTAAGTTTGTCGTTAAAGTTTTGAAATTGACGTGATACGAGTATCTATAACATGCAGGTACCTGTCGATAATGATACGATAATAGGCGCGAGCATCTTTTTAGTTGTTTGAATGACTTCTCTTTGACCATTCGGAAATCAAAGTTCCAAGATTTAGGTTACTATTTCGTTTTTTGATTTACGTACATTTTTTTTTATGACCATTTATTTTATTATTGTAAAAGTAGCTATTAAATTGTTATTTTTATCTTTGACATTCTTATTATTTTATGTTTGTAATTTATTCGACTATTAATTCATTTTTTGTAAAAAGGTTCTATTGTTATTTTTTTTTTGTTTGTTTTGTTATTATTGACGAAACCTTAGTAGGTATTGTAATATAATTTTAAGTTTATCTACACAATCTTTATTGTTAAGAAATAAATGACTTATGACTTACTTATTATCGTCTAGGCTCGGAGTGCCGTACTATGCTATAGACGTAGGTAGGTACGTATACCTATCAGCTATTAGTCGGGAATTATTATTATTTACGAGCTCCCGATATTTCGACCATTACTAGGTTATTTTATTGCGTGAGGAACGGTACGTATTTTATGTAATAGTTTTTAATCAAGCCAGGGTTTTAATCAAGTACTACGTTATTTATGTGTGCTTGTACGTATGGTGAAAGCGTCAGGGTAGCCCGCGAAATATATCTTACGTTTTAGTGGTAGGTTGTATGAAGTTAAAAATATCGTTCGCGACTGTAAAACGTATGCAGTTACAGAATTATAATATCATCAAAATCATCAATACTAATCTAATCTAAGTTCATATAAGTAGAGGAACGATTTTTTCAAGATCAAAGTCGTTCCTCGACTCATATGAACTTAGAGGGTTGTATGTTGTTGTTGAGGCAAACGATATTTTTAACTTAATAAGTAAGAATATTTGAATTTTCGGGCTATTCTGACGCTTCCTCTTTAAGAGGGATGCTCCAAGGTAGCCCGCAAAATTCAAATTTTCTTACGTTTTTTGTAATTTTCAGGGCAGTGCTAAGTTGTATGTTGATAAACATTTCGGTCGCGACTGTAAGACATATTAAGTTACAGAATTATAATCATCAAAATCACAAATACAACCCTCCAAGTTCATAAGAGTCAATGAACGAATTTTTCACGGTCAAAGTCCTTCCAATTTGCAGGCCAGTGGTAGGGTGCATGTAAGTCGAGGAACGAGACTCTCACAAAGGTCTAGGAAGAGTTCCTAGACCTTTGTGAGCTTGGAGGGTTGCATTGATGATGTCGATCATAATTTATCATATTTTTAACTACATACGTCTTACAGTCGCGAGTGATGTTGTCATCAACATACAACCTAGGACTGGCCTGCGAATTGCAAAAAGCGTAAGAAATTTTGAATTTCGCGGGCTAACTGACGCTTTCAGTTTACTTAAATAAAAATATTTTTTATGTCTCCAATTCGTCGATAATGTGAGGTATTTCTTTATTTTGTTTTTGTTTTTTTCACATTTAATTAATTTATTTTTTTGGCACCGTTGTCACCATTTCGTAAACGATGATGAAAGATGAGGTTGACCAAGACTGAATTTTATTCTTACCCACTGGTACATAATTATTAAGATATTATTATGACAATGTCGAAATTGCAACTTAAACTGATAAAAATAAAAATATTTTAACAATATATATTTTTTATTTTTAATGAACGAGTTTTGAATAAGGAACACGATTACAATATTTAAAAAACTGATTCGATGTTTTTTAGATCTCTGATTCGTCGATAATGTGCGCCAACAACAGTGAAGATGGCGCTGCAAACCTAAGAGTAAATGCATCATTAGACATAATAGATTCCTTTATATCCTGCCTTTTTGCTAACATCAATTTGCCTCCAAACTCCGACCCCAAAAACACGTAAATTAAAAAAAAGGAGTAATGTAACTTTTGCAACAAAAATGTAACATTTCAGGAAACGAAACGTAACTTTCGACTCAAGGGCCCTGGCAACACTGAAATGCATACAATGAAATGAAAATAAAAACATTCAATGTGGTTTCGATTACTTTTCGATAAGTTTTTTTCATTTTGTTATAATGGACTCCTATACCGCTTTTATTGAAGACCCGGCTTTACCCTTGGACACTCAATCTGCTCATGACGATGACCCTGGCGCTATTTTGTTAAACGTTGAACCGGCTTTATATGACAACCTAGGCATGAACACTCCTGCGCACGATCTTGTTGCCCTACTAGGAATGAGGATTGAGGAACCAATGTGATGCGGCAATTGCGGCTTTGATATTATGCATCGCAGGAGACGGCCTCTGAAACCCGTTGAAATACTATCAGAAATTCGACTATGGACTGCTAGTGGTAAGCTAATGTTCTGTTTAGCAGTTTTTAAATAATCTTTTCTATTATCCGTACAAACTGAACAAAAATAAATATGCATATGTCTTATTTACAGTTTACAGCTCAGTGCTTGGTCTCTCATTCTTGCTGGATGTTGGCTCTCAACAATTCAGGGATTCGAGAAAATGAACAAAACACAAGTAGTGGTCACCAACGACAATAATTATGTGTAAATTGTGGATGTTCAATACTACGTATTAAACATCATGTTCTGCGTACAAATTCTGAAAGAGAAACACATAGGAAATGTAATTAGCGAGTAGATATTAACACGGCAGGTACAACCAGATTTTTATTTTTTTTATTTTATGTTTGTGTTTAGAATATAATTTATATGAAATAGAACATTGAGTAGAGAGCAGCGGTGGCCCAGTGGTGGCGGCCCCGACTTACGTTCAGTAAGTCGTGGGTTCGAACCGAGGCAGGCGCATTACTTTGTGTAATTTATTTCATCACCGCTGCTCTCAAAACAGTGAAGGAAAACATCGTGAGGAAACCGGCATTTCCTAGAACCATAAATTCGAAGACATGTGACATCTACCAATCCACACTGGGCCCGCGTGGTGGTTATATGTATAGCCCATTCCCTCTCATAGAGAGGAGGCCCGTCCCAGCAGTCGGAACATTAATAGGCCGATGATGATGATGATGATGATTTCTTGGATTGTTTCTTTTTAACAGCTATTATTATTTTGATTCTAGGTCCAGGGTCAATTGCGAATTACCAAAATGAATAAATGTTATTTCATTTGCTTTATATCTGTCACCCAACCATTGACTGTAATAGAAGTTAACCGGGATGAGGAATTTATCAATGCTATGATGCCGAAGTTGGTAACTTTCTTTAAAACATGTGTACTGCCGGAAATTATTTTGAGACGAGTTGAAAAAAATGCCAAATGTCTAGACATCAAGGAATTAAAAGGTATGAAAAATATATTATGTCTTACTCATTTCCTAACTTATTCCTCAGGTCTCTGAGGTGTGGGTTCAGTAAGTATAGTCTAACAAAACTGTAAATTCATTTGTTGCAGGGCAAACTGCTTCTTCCCGCAATTGATTCAGATCACACGGAAATTATATAAATGGAAGTAAAAAGTGACAAGTAGAAGATTAAGACTGCACGGCGACGGCAGCGAGACCAAAAAGTAGCGCGTAGAAGAGAAGATATTTAGTTACTTATTATATTTTTTATGTACCTACCTACTTATCTTTGTCTGGTGGTACCAGTCGATGGTTCGAACCCAAGCGACTTTGCTTTGTGTAAATTATTTCATCACCACTGTTGAGAGGAGGCCCGAGTCTCAGCAGTGAGAACATTATAAACTATTATTATGCTATTTTTGAACGTAGCGATGTATAGTTTGTGTTATTTGTTAGTTTATAAGAATTTTCTATGTAGATATGTTTCACTCATGTCGGCGACGAGACCATATCTCCACACCAGGGTGCAAGTAGTGGACGTGCAAATAATGCATCGTGAGTCGTTTTACTCGTAGTAGGAAATTAGTTTTGTTTGTTTTGAAAACTTGTTATGAAAATTGATGGTGAAAATATGTAAATATTTTAACGGAATCTAGTTAGAATCATCATAGAATTATGAAAAAATGCCATGATACCAGTTTTAAATTCCAATAAGACATAGAAAATTGCAAATTAGAATTTTTGTCTCATAATTACGTAAGTTGAAAATGTGATTTTTTGTTTATTAAGTTAGAACTTTTTAATTAGTGTAGAAAGGTTGAACTTGGTCTAAAACCGATATTTATGCAAAAATTATGCAAATCGGCCCAGTGGTTCAGAAAATATAAGGAAAATTAGATAGCAAAAATTGTGTCCATCGTAATTTTTATAGTTTTTGTTCTAGAATATTTTTTGTAATTAATGTAAGGTGCAATATTGTTGTTTCATAAGGTAATATAGATAATAAGCTATGTAAAAATTTATATATTGTAAGGGTTATTTTAAATAAATAAATAAAATATGGGGCTCCAAAGGTTTCGGCTTTCGCAAAAACAAACGCGAAATTGGGCTTAAAAATCGCGGCTCTCGTTATGGGCGGACAGGGCCGTATATAAGACGAGAACAACGGCGAACGATCGTCAGTCGCAGCCCAGCCATCGAGGAAGAAACAAGAACAAGCAAGAAGCCGAAACCTAGGGATAACCAGCTAGAAGAAAATCCGGGTTTTATTCCCTGCTCCTGCCTGCCCCCTCTTCCCCCGAGGTCTCCGTGGTAGTCTACGAGGTCGCCGGTACCCCCCCCCCCCCCTACGCATTCAGGGGTGCGTGGAGGCGAGCGTCACCAGCCTACTCCGCAAGGAGCGCCCGTCTACTATTGGGAGATTGTCCCAGGTACCTTGACTTAGAGTCAGGTAGCCGAAACAACTCATGTATTTAGGTACCAGTCTAACAATTCAATTGTAAAAGAATATTTATTGAAGTTCAAAATTGTATAATAAGTAGGTATTCTTGAAACATAAATGATATGGTTAGCTAGCAACCACTTGTGTGTTGTTGTGTAAGATACTTACATGTGCCGTTATATACACTTACGTGTGATGTTATATAAATTGTAATCTACGTACATAATTCTTTCTAATACTAAATTCAGAATCATAATTGTAAATATCAAAATATTTAAAAAAACTATGTTATCTTTGTATGGTGGTACGAGTCGATGGTTCGAATCCAACCAGAAACTGAGAGCGAATAAAACGATTATTTGTATGAAAATATGAACCATAGAAAAATATTATTAATTTATAGTAAAGGTACTTACAATAAAAAGCTTTACAATTGAATAAAATATCTTTTATTTATTTAGTACACATCACAATTTATTTACACGTTATGTACTATTTAGGTTCAGTCACATAACAACCTATATAGGTACAACGTACCTTTATTACCCACAATAATTTATCTGAATAATTTGTTATGGCACAGATATTATAATACTGTTATGGTGAAAGGTATCGGATATCGAGCCTGGAAACAAAAGTATGCTTAGAATGGATTGGAACATAACAATTTAACCTCTAGTAGTATATAGTAGGGTAAGTCAGGGAGAGTTGCCTATAGTTTAAAAAAAAAATCATTATTAATTATATATGTAAGGTACTAAATGAAATACACATAGTTAATTTGAATCACTGTTTATTTATGCCATTCAGATTAAATTTGGAACTATTGTGTAACATATTTTGATTCAAGAATATTTTTTAAAAATAATGTAAAATAGGCATCTCTCCCAGGCATGTGGGTGAGTTGCCTATAGATACCAGGGATAGATGCCCACAAATAATTAATACATAATCAGACATTACACGTTAGGCATTCCGCTGAATCTTCACTGCAATCTTCATGAAACCACATTTCGCATTGAACACACCGTAACCAGTCGCATTTCTTTTTAGTGGCGTGATAATATTCCCCACACACTACACAAATATCTCCAAGAATTTCGTATTCTATGTCTCTTTCTGGTGAAATCCAAATCATATTAAGAAGTTGCAAATCCACGGCTTTGCAACTTCTTAATATGATTAACAATCTTTTTTTCTTTGTTTCAAACAGAGTCAGGTCCAAGTCGTCCTTTTTTAGTATTGCCTATGAGAAATCGACGACGAAGAGTTCTGTAAGGAATATTGTATTCTTTACTTGCTTGAAAAAAATTTAATGATGATAAATCATTAAATTTTTTTAGTAGAGAAATGGCCTTTTCTAAGTCTTCTTCACTTCACGTAGCTCTATTAGAGCCAGAAGGTTTTCTTTTGTATTCATTTGGCATCTGAAAAGATAAAATATCATTAATATTTACTAGGCATCTAACCCTGAAACTTCATTGGGCATCTCTCCCAATCATTAGGGAGAGATGCCTATCGACTCTGAACGTACCCGAAAGCACTTTCAATACAAAAAGGTGGATTACCAACAAAACAAGATCACAATGTTAGGTTATAAAACAAAAAAATACTATTTACGAGAAAAATTAGGGGAAAAAAATACTGCAAACTAACTCAAAGAATATATTATACCGATTTAATCAACTACACTTACCTTATTTTTGGAATTCACAACAAAATACTATTTTAAAATAATTATTGTCCGTATCAAAACTTTCACACTGACATTAGCTGTCAAATTGACATAATAAGGATGCGTTCCGATTCACGTAATTTTTTAATTTTATTTTTTAAATTCAGTAGGCATCTATACCGTATAGGCGTCTCTCCCTGACTTACCCTATGCTTAGTAAATAAATTAAAATTTGTTTGCTATAATGTAAGGACATTCATGTTTTATATAATTTGGTCCTTTCCAACCATGTTTGAATAAAACGACATCTAGTGGTGTCGAAAGTTACTACTATTTACTTTGCATGTGTGTGTAAAGAGCATATTCAAGCGGCTAATCTTTATTTTGATGAAATCTTTGCATGATACTAGTTAACAAGCACAGTGATTATCTAAAAAAATCAAGTTAATGCCCTAGGTTTCGCATTTAATAAAGTTGTCTATTAAAAATATCTATGTTAGGTGTAAAAATTGAAAATGTTCGAAACTGTGGATGTGTCGCCATCTAGCGACAAAATGGCAAAGAACTCGATCATCCATCCACCTTAATGTAGGTGGTACTAGAATAGCACACTCACTTGAATTTGACACCTGTTCCAAATTTAAAACTCATAACGCAACTGTTTACAGTTGCGTTATGAGTTCATTACAGTACCGTTTATTTCTGCAGGTTGGTAATGCTGGTCATTGCCTATGGTTTTTGAACGCATTAGAGAGCGTTTATGATATTTGGGTAGATAAAACAACATTTCATTTTAAAAATGGAACCAAACGCGCCGAACTCCAACATTGGTAGAATGTGTGGGTTGCATTCCAGCGATAGAGGAAATAAAAAAAAGACATAGGCGCGATTTTTTTTTTCTGTATTATTTATTTGAATTATATGTAGGATTCCTTTTTATCTCCTAACTTTACCCCACAGACGACACCACGGAACAGAGAAAAAAAGTGGAAGTGCAAAGTAGGCGTGGCACGCGTGCCACAATTAAGCGTGGTTACGCTTAACTGATCCCAGTCGCGTTCTAACATCGCACCGAGTTGCTAGTCTCGCGAAAAATTCATATTTCTCCAGCTATGCCGTATTGTTCCATTTTAGAGTGTAAAAATGATAGTAGGAGGAAAAATCTTAAAAATGGAGGTATTTCGTATCATCGGTAAGTACAATTTTCATTGTTTTCTAATAAAAATCTTATTTTGTTAATATTTATTCATATTTAATAGAACGGTTGGGCAAAATCAACCTTATACCATTAAGATAAAGTTTATTTTGGATTGATTCTATTCCATAGAACACTCTCGAAAGCACTTCGCTACTCAAGTAGTGATGTGGTCAAGTCAAATTTTGAATTTATAGATTGATATCGATACAAGGAATAAACAATTTTTAAATTAATTATTTATTTTGTTTTACATTATAATACAAGTATAAGGTCGCCTTTATTCTTAATAGATTGCATAAACGCTTTAAAGCAAAAATATGTATAATCAATGTTTTAAATAGTAACGTAATTATTATAATTTATTAATGATTGAGAAAATTTAAAAAAACAGTGCTTGCAGTGCAATGCAAGGGCATTGATCACTAAACAGACATCAGCAGGTCCTCTAACCTTCATTTAAAATACTTTTAGGTTTCCCAAAGACGCAAGCATCAAAGAAAAATGGATAGATGCAACGGGCAGAGTTAATTGGATGCCAACAAAATCAAGCCCAATATGCTCTGAACATTTTTTAGAAGTCGATTTTATTGTATCAAATAAAGGATATAGATATACCAAACCTACTGCGCTTCCATCAATGAAAATCGTTAAGTTTTTTTATCAAGTGAGTTACCATGTTTTATTTTATCACTTTCAAAAATTGTTAATGATATGATATGATACTTAACAACACATATGTTATACATTTGTATGAAGATTGACTGACTTAATATCAAATTTAATTCATAAACACACAAATTCATTTTCCTCCCATTCATTATTTTATAGGTATTTATTTCCAAAATTTAATTTTGGTTTCAGCCACAAAATGATAATGTGGGCACTGCAGGTTCTTCAAAAAGACAAAGTAATGCGGAGAACTCTGACTTGAAGTCACAGCTTAAAAAGAGTCGACTGCATGAATGTTCCGAAGTTGAACAAAATTTTATACAGAAAGGAGATGACGTGCTTCCTGTGAAATTTAGTTCCCCAGACGACGAAGACACGGTTAAAAATATAGATTCTACGGTTAGTTTAGATTGTTCAACAATAACTAGCTGACCCACGCAACTTCGTCTGCGTCCCATAAGAGGGAAAAAGCTACCTACTACCTACCTAGCTAGCTACCTACCTACTACTCCCTACCTACTACTACCTACCTTCTACTACCTACCTACTACTACATACCTACCTACTTCTACCTACCTACCTACTACTACTACCTACCTACCAACTACTACATTTTTTTATATACAACCTTATTTTTTGTTTATACTAAACCCGAAAAGGGGTCATTGTACTCATCATTTTGAACAACTTTTTCTATGGGACGAACCCTGAAATCGCGAAAAAAAAATCAGCTGTTCCCTACATTTATGTTCGCATAACTCGTCAAAATGTAGGGAACAGCTGATTTTTTTTTCGCGATTTCAGGGTTCGTCCCATAGAAAAAGTTGTTCAAAATGATGAGTACAATGACCCCTTTTCGGGTTTAGTATAAACAAAAAATAACCCTGTATATAAGAACCTTCTCCTGACAATAACAAACACAGCAAAAAAAGAATCAGCCAAATCGGTCAAGCCGTTTTCATGCTATGTCGTGACAACGGAAAACGGGTTTCATTTTTATATATGTAGATTTAAAAATGAACAGCTGGTTGTGTACCAAATAAATAAATATACTCCCAACAACTCTTATTTTTGCGAATTGAAGAAAGTATGGGGTATCCATCGATATCGATAAATAAATTTAATATGCTACGTGGTCCGGCCTTGACCGAGTAGCAGCAGAAACCGACCAATCACGCAAATGTCAACCATATGTCTTAAGTGTTTAAGTTCATAATTGCGACTCACTGAGAATACCGCCATCTACGGTTAAGTAGCGGAATTTACTCGTCAATCGAATCTAGTGTGACTATAGATTCTAAATACGTTTTGCCGCTAAAGCAAAATCAATTTTATTTGTAGAACGTCAGGGTTTATTTCCAAATCTTTGATGTAGGCTAATTTTGACTAAACTTTGAACAACGAATCAAACGAATTGTTTTTTTGTAGTGCAATATATGATTATCGGTTTATATGTGTGAGTTTGGCGACAGCGGTTCCTACAGTAATTTTGGTGCATTGCACTTCCACTTTTTTTCTCTGTTCCGTGGACGACACAATATTATATTCGTCAAAAATTAAATGTAATGTTTGTACAAATATTACATTTAATCTATACTAATATTATAAAGAGGAAAACTTTGTTTGTTTGTTTGTAATGAATAGGCTTAAAAACTACTGGACCGTTTTTAAAAATTCTTTCACCATTCGAAAGCTACATTATCCACGAGTAACATAGGATATATTTTATCCCCGTACTCCCACGGGAACGGGAATTACGCGGGTGAAACCGCGTGGCGGGCGCTAGTTTTTAATAAAATAAACTATCATATTAAATATGGCTACTTTATTTTCTCGCAATCGTAGTGAAAAGTACGGTGTAGGCGCTAAAATCCCATTATAACTCGGTTCCCATTTATTACCTCGCTGAAGCTCGGTAGTAAAACTACCTCGTCTATAATGGGTCATTTTAGCCCCTTGTATTACAATGTACTATTAATACATGCCAAACTTTCATTATTATTCCTATGGCTCGAAAAATAGACAACCAAGAGAAAATGATCGTGTTCTGACTTCGCTTGGAAGTCTAAGGTTCATAATCAACGTTGGGTATGCTGTGCCACATGTCACAGAGCACATCATGCAACCACCAAGCTAAGCTTTCAATGTCTCTGAAAATTCACTGAATCCAGTCCCTTCTTTTCCTTTCCACCTGGGGCTGCTAGGGCCAGTCTTTATCCAGGATAGGAAGTTAAAGGTTCATGTCCTACCTACACTACTAGTTTTTTGGCGACCCGTCTGTCTTATATTTATATGGTACGGTAGGAGCAAATGTTTGTGGGATGACCTTGGACATTAGTTTAGTGTCATGGATGTTTATAATATGTATAATAAGTATGTATTTACAAACAAAAAGTATCTATGTAGTATATCAACCATCTGGTGTCCACTACCTCGTTGCTAAGGCCCGTATTAATAAACGTCCCTCAACAACGTACATTAGTATTAGTAGCATTTCTAGATCGTTTGTAATTTAATAGACGCATAAGTACAGTATCTCAGTAACCAAGATCAGCTCCTCACCTAGCTGTACTTGAGGGCTTGAGTGTGGTACTAGATGAGGTTGTGTATAATGTCTAGCGATCTTTATTTTATTTATTTATTCTTGCCTTATTCTAAAAGACAAAAAGATGATCCAGTCAATAAAAAATCTTAAATATCAATGCAGTGAAATTAATAAAACCAGGCAAAGATGTGGCTGTAATGAGGGATTTTCTTTTTCAACTCTTCCCTAGTCGCTGGATAGTTGGCGCTAGTCTGACTACGTTACTGCAAGGAACAGAACGTCACATAATATCACTTTGACCTAATGATTATATTCGGAAGCTGATGCAAACGAAAGTGTCAGTCAACGAGCGGAAGTGACGTGTGTTTTTTCAAGCGTTTTGGCTTTGGCACCCAGTAACGTAGTCGGATCAACGCCATCTATCGAGTTCGTGGAAACTATTTTTTTTTAACTGTCAAAATGAAAACCTCTCATTCACAACGATTTTAATAGGTACATATAATATTGTTCGTCTAGTTAGATCTCGCTATTTGTATGCCTTATTTTGTAAAAGTAAGACAACAACTTACTCCATCAAAGGCCGATATTTACTCAGCCTTTCTTTGTATGATTTAGAATGTGTCAGCCTCTCCAATTCCTTCTCGAAAGCAGGACAGGGCTTCTTCATTGCAAGTATTTCATCAGCGCTTTCTGGCACAGTGTGTACTGGTATCGGCTGCCAGAATATTCTATCATTCCATGTAGTTTTGTTGTTTGGTGGGTACATTCCTATTTGAAAAGAATACAGAAATAGTAATATTATTTACTAATAATTATTTTGCTATAAGTTCTGGTGTATAGAAACACTGGATGTCATGAAAAGATACTAGTATTTCTTAATGATAAACAAAACTGATTTCAGTAAACCAATATGCAGTGTTATTGTAGGTCCTGTGTACAAGTATAATGACTCATTACGAAAATAAAACACCTCACCTGCTAAATTTGCCTGGGCTGACATGAGAGTGCGGTCCACATCTGTTGACCGAATATAAATTTCAGTAGGATCAAAGTCTGCTGACAGTAAATGCTGAAACAAAATGAGTTTTAATATTAAGTAAATCAGATTTAGATATACAAAAATACAAAATACTTTATTGTGCTAATTTGATATTACAGTGTTTGGAGCCTCCATTTAGGCAAACAATGCCTGTACATATACATAATTTTTTATTTTACACTAGCTGTACCAGCTGTACAATGCATTGCACTTTTTCCTGTCTACATCTACTCCTAGCTACCTACCTACGCACTACCTACCTACCAACCTATTTCTCACTGTTTAAACCTTCCCTTGACTGCCACAAAAATTTCAAAACCAAAATTAGCCAAATCGCTCCAGCCATTCTCGAGTTTTAGCGAGACAAACAAACAGCAATAAATTTTTATTATAGAAGAAGAAAGCAAACTGAAACTAATATTATAAAGAGGAAATATGTTTTTTTGCTTCTTGGTTCAAGAACTACATCTTTGCCGAGTAACATTATGTTATAAATTAAATTGATATCATGCAAATTAGCCAAACTATTACAATATTCGCGGACAAAGTCGCGTGCGACGTGCTAGTAACGATATATTTGTACTGTATTATTTTTACGAAACAAATACCCATTAGCAAATCATAGTACCTACTTAACTTTAGACGACCCGAATGGCGTAGTGGTGGTGACGCTGCCTTACGTTCTTAGGGTCCTGGGTTCGAATCCCGGTAGGAGCAAATGTTTGTGTGATCAGCATGGACATTTGTTTCCGAGTCATGGATGTTTATATGTATAATAAGTATGTATTTACAAACAAAAAAGTATGTATGTAGTATATCAACTATCTAGTGTCCACGACACAAGCTTTGCTTAGTGTGGCACTAGGTGGCGCTGTGTGTTAATGTCCAGCGATATTTAACTAAAAATAAGTCTTATAAATCGTTTAGCAATAAATCTATGTTTGGTAAGTTAATTTTAAATTTAAGTAAATAATTTCATAGTAAATGTTTTTTAATTTATTTATTATGAGTGCAGCTGTGGCCCAGTGGTAGCGGCCACAACTACAAACAGTAAGTCGTAGGTTTGAACCCAGACAGGCGCATTCCTTTGTGTAATTTATTTCCTCACCACTTAGTATAGGATCCCGCTATACAACGACCTTCACCGAGATGCTTATTTAATGAGACGTATTTTTTATGTTATTAAATATGCCAATAAATATAATTATCCTATATGGGTTGCCTAACAAATTTCAGTCCAGAGTATTTTTATTTAATAATTTAAAAAAAAAAAAATTTTAAACATTGCACCGGTGTGATTATTAAATAAATTTGATACCAATCGAAAGTTTGAAGCCCATAGAATATGCAAACGTTAGGTTGCCTATTTTTTTCCGGTCACAACCACGGGTTGCCAGGTGTAAACAGGTAAATCTATACTAGCATTTTGCAACGGTCTGATTATTGAATCAAACTTAGATAAAATGAAAGATTATTTCATAAGGAACACGGTGGTATAGGGTTGCCTGCGAAAAATCAGTCCCGAATTACGGTTGTCGAATTTTAAATAATAAAATATCGCTGCGAGTGAATGTGTGTGAGAGAGAGGTCCCAGACCAATAATCCCATGCGGTAGAAAAGGACGCAGCGTAGCAGCTGTTTCAAGTCCGCCCATTTAAAGAAGGAGAGTGCGCATGCTATTTGTGCTTGGAAATGAAAAGGATAGCGATAGACTCATATATGCTGTGCATTATTATTATGTTTCGGCTTCCCTAGTCTTAATAAACCATCCATCTTAATTTTTCCTTTGGCATTTTTCTATCAAACATATCCTAATGCGAAATTACATTTTTTTACATTTTTTTTTTTTTTTTTTTTTTTTTTTTTTTTTTTTTAAATGTAATGTTACAGTTTGAAGATGAATTTATTTATTTTCCAAAAGCACATTATTAACTATTGCCAATGGTTTCCCCCGAGGTGTCAGGAAACTATAAGCCCACTATTTAAACAAGACAGAGTAAGCTGCTTAGTTTGGAAGGGCTGCAGTCATCACCATCGGACGCTTTCAAATTAGACGCTTGATAATGGACTGCTTCTGCTCCATTATTTGTATGAAAAGTCACAACTGCACTTATGCAGAATGATAACTGGACTGCAACAGTCCAATATCAACCATCTAATTTGAAAGCATCCTTTGACCTAAATTGTTATAGACTGTGCCATTCACCACTTCTCCATTCACTGTCTCTGAGGTAGCTGTTTCTGTTTATTGGTGGAGAAAAGAGATCGAGCAGTTCAACAAGGAGAAGGTTGATTGCATGCAAGCTCTTGACAGGTTAATCAGTAGGCCAATACTATACCCAGACCAAACATAAGTTTATGTCAATCCAGATTTATGATTTTAGTAGTAAGATAATCAAGGACTTTCAGGCCATTTACTTAAGATCTAGAAATGACAGTCGGGACCAACAGCTTAATGATAATGCAATAATGAAGCCACAAGTTCCTCGTCACTGTTGGAACTTAGTAGTTACAATCTTAATGTAACACTAGGTTTTACTTCTAATAATTTAGATGCACACTATAAAATAGCTGATCAATATTTCTTACAATTATAGAGAATAGCTGATCAATATTTCTTACAATTATAGAGAAGCTATCAACAAGTAATTAACTTATCTATAAACGAATATATATGGCTGTTGTTTATCTAATACATTGAAGTAGGTAATGGTGATTGATGTTACAATAATTAAAGACCTCCTCAGATTACACTCTCACAATAGCAACATAAATGATACATTGTAACAATAAAGGTATCGTCTTACCGAATATCTTTGCCTGAACCATATCCCCAGATGGTAATGCTGACTTTTACCAGTGTTGGTGAGCTCTCCAAATCTTACAGGCCATAAAGATTCATTTCGATAGGGGTCTTTAGGATAGGTTTCCACGGGTGTCCTATCACCATGTCTGAATATAATTGCGGCATATTTAACGTTTGGATCAGCGAATGTAGTCGAAATTAAAAGAAATATTAGAAAGTGAATCATTTTGCTGACATTAAAAATAAACAAACACTTCATTTGGGCACAGACTGAATTTAAAAGCAAACTATAGAATAGTTCACTGTGTTTTCAATACGCCATGGCAAAATTACACACAGAATTATACGTAATGGAACATGCTTGCACAAAATAGTAATAAAATAAAAATAAAATTGGTAAGTGGTACGAGTACGAATACACTGCTGACTGCACCCAATGACAAATTGACAATGATCAACGACAATAAGCACAGATTAGATATTAGTAGCTGTATAAACTCAAATGTCACAACAGATCATAGATAAGAACAGATACAAAATAATATTTTAGTATGACCATGACAAAATAATATTTTAATATGTTGTGCATGTATGCAGTTCAGGGTGGCGCTGCTTGTCAAGGAAATTTGTTTCAATTTGTCAAACTGTGTATATTTATTTTAGTTCTATGTTTTCTCGCTTGCACAGCTAAGTTGGTTCAAGTGTATGGATTTGTCAAGACAAGTGTCATGGTTTGCCAAAAACTGTTCGCTAACCCATCCATTGCAATCGATAGAGCCTGGCCAACGAAAGCTGTCCAAGACAAAAGGAGGGAAAATCAAGAGCTGTTAACCCTGCCTATACATAAGATGACAGCGTCAAGGTGGCCCGCGAAATTCAAATTTTCTTGGGTTTTTTGCTGAGCGGTTATTTTCAAGTGGAGTATTAAAAAAGGAGTACTTTTTTTTAATTCTGCCTTTTTATTTAATTTAGACATCCTTAGATTATCATAAATGTATAAATCTTTCGAAGTAACTGTTAAAAATCTATAATTTCGATATCGCTGTCATTAAACAAATACTTGCGTGCAAAAAAATCGGCCACCCCTTTATTTTTTGTTTGAGAGACGATGTTTAAAAAAATATAATTCATGATGTAATTATTTTATATTAAATGAAAGTGTAAGTCTTGTGCAGAAAGTATCCCATAGAGAGGTTCATCGACAGTTTGGGGTGGTATCTTTTTGGATGAAAAATAAACCAAACTTGTGTTCGTAACCGCGCCTTGTCTTGACTGCCCACCGATACATCTAAGAGGTGCTGGAACAGCATGATATGCCATACTGATGGGGTTTATTGATACTAACATTTTATTGTAGATAAATTTCTTTAATTAAATAATTGACGACATTCTTTTCACATGATACATTGACAATTAACATTTTTTCTAATCTCTCCTCTCTTTAGTTTTACCAACAGTGCGGTGGCCAGTAGTACTCACATTCCTCTTCACGGCACTATCGTGGTCATTCGGAAACGGACCTGCAAGCCTTGGTCAGAAGGTCTGCTTCCATGTCTTCAGTGCGCAGATACATGATGTCTAATGCTCCTTCTTGGACACAGTTCCTGATGAAGTACATTTTCAAATCATATTGCTTTGAATTGGAAGTCACAGGAAGTCACCATCTGATTCTTACTCAGCTTGATGGCTGCTTGATTGTCATTCAGGATGACTATGCGTTCGTAGCTAGTGCCTAGATCTTAGTAGAGACTTTTCAAGTGAATTGCTTCTTTTGCTGCTTCAGTCAGAGCTACATATTATGCCTCGGCTGTTGACAGCGCAATGCTTTTATGCTTCTATGACATCCAACTTATGGCCGTTCCAGCAAATTTGAAGCAGTAGCCTGAAAAAGATTTGTTGTCAAGCTTGCAAGCGCCCCAATCTGCGTCTGCCATTCCATACAGGTCTTGTTCTATTTTATTGAATGTTAAGCCGACGTTTCTGGTGGCTTTTAGGTACCGGAGTACTCTCTTGGCGCTCTAGAGGTGTTCTTCATTATAGCAGTCATTAAACTGTGATAGGTAGCTGATTGCGAACATAATGTCTGGGCGAGTTGTTACCGCCATATACATTAGTGTTCCGGTTTTTGTATGGAAGATGCTGTGATTCATTTTTGTCTCCCTTTTCCAATTTGAGTCCAGGCTCCATAGGGATTGACACTGTTTTGCAGTCCACCATCTTAAATTTTTCAAGCGTATCTTAGATTAACTTTTGTTGGTGTAATTTTATTTCATCCCCATTGTAAGTTACATCTACTTAAGAGCCCTCTTACAGTCCACTAGCGCCGCCAATCGAAAAAATGTCATAACTCGTAAATAGAATCAAAAATACAAAATGTGGTCTATTATTACTGTAGAAAAGGCAATAACGTAATTTTATAACACATTGTCACCACTTGTAACAAAAACGGCCGTTTATGTTTTGAATGCACGATTTAGCTAAGCTATATTTCAAGCCTGTGAGTGTTTTTGGTCTCCTCAAATCTTTGAGTTCAAATTTTGAATTTAGTAGGTCTTTAATTTCTTTCAATGCTTTTCGACACGAGTAGGCAATTACTAAATCGTCGACATTATATTGCAATAATATTTTTTACTCCTCTTTTCTCCAGGATGTATATGTCACCGTAAAATTGTCAGATACGTTATATTATAATACTAGCTGTTGCCCGCGACTTCGTTCGCGTGAAAATATTGATGGGTCATGTGTGAGACTGCATCGTTGTTCGAGTTGTCACAAGCGCTACTGAGCATGAGGTCCTGGGTTCGATTTGCGGGACGGGCAAAGTGTTATTGTATTATTTGTGCCCGGTTGATGGGATTAAGCTAAATGTGCGAAATGTGGGTGTAGGATTCGATACACCTCTACCTAACAGTGGCGCAGGGTGAAAATAGTGTCAGGGGAAGCCGTAGAAAAAAAAGGAAAACTGTTTTTTTTGCTTCTTTTAACATTTTTCTCCGTGTTAATTTTGACCTCATTTTCACTATCAGCGACACCAAAAACCACGGAAACGACACCCATGATTAAAAATCCAAAAACTTTCGTCGCCGCCATTTTTGATTTCATCTTCATTCACCAAAAGTAAGATCAGAAATGCAGAAGAGAAAAAAAAAACAGAAATCAACAAAATAAAAAAATCTAGTTGGTATCAAATACGATATCGACAATTACTCATTCTATCTCGTTCTACAATACATAATTTATTTATTTATTTAAACAACACATACAACTATTATTACAGGTTTAGGTACCTAATACAATAGAGCAGTTATATTTAAAGTTAAATTATTTATGTTTTGAATAAATTAATTAATTTGACAAACTAAAGTAATTGCGCAAAATGCGGCCCGTGTGAATTCGCTCAGTGTACAATTGAAGCAATCAATCTGTTGTGACACCATATTGAGTGCACGCAGCGCGCGCGTCAGCGGCGCGTGCTGCAGCAAGTTGGTGCGAGCGGGCGGCACCCACAGGAGCGGCGGCTGCCATACTTTCTTTTTCTGCTCCTGCCGTAAGTCCATAATCTTTGGCTTACCTAGGTCCCTACAAAACGGTAAGTACTGCCAGCCGCGAAGTCACGTGTGCTATTAACTTGTGTACGGCCTATACTATTAACTTGCACTGCTGCAAAAGGTCTCTCCTGCTGCTGTTATTCGTGAACGAATGAACAACTACAATGCAAAACTTCATCCCCCCTTTTACCCCTTTGTGGGTTGAAATAAAAAAAACTAACGACTTACTAACTTTGATACTTTTAGGTGACTCAAAAAATAAAAAAATTAATTAAAAACAAAATGTTGCTCTTTCTTCACCCCTCAAGGGTTGAAATTCTAATAAAGCCGTTGCGTCAGCTTCCAATCATAAAGCCCAGATAACAAATTTTGTACAATTTACGTCGAAAATTAAGGATTTTCAAATACAATTTCATCCCCTTTATAAGCCTTCGGGGTGGAGTTATCAAAAACGCTGAAACACGCATAAATTAATTTTCAATCGTTAGCCTAAACACAAAAATTAGAAGATCCTAACTTTAAAACTGACGGACTTTCATATAAGCTTCCATCCCCTATTTAATCCCCTTGGGGGTAGAATTGACCAAAATCCTTTCTTAGCGGATGCCTACGTCATAACATCTACCTGCATGCCAAATTTCAGCCCGATCCGTCCAGTGGTTCGGGCTGTGCGTTGATAGATCACTATGTCAGTCAGTCAGTCAGTCAGTCACCTTTGAATTATATATATTTAGATCTCTAGCGATGTTGTAAAATCTACAATACTTACAATAAAACGCATTATTTTTCATGAAATGCATGCGATAGTAGTCAACTCACGCGGTGTGGAGGGAAGGAAGGGTCCCCCTTGCCCAGTGGTACCACTCTCATGAAAAGGTAATGTACCATTCCTGAGAAATACCGATTAATATAACCTAACCTTTAAACACTTTTTCATTACTCATACTCGGAAAGTAGGTCTGAAGTTGCCTGAGGAGCGGGCTGAAAGTAATCAAGACTTTCAGGGAAAGTCGCTTTTAACTGACAGCTGTGATATTATTTAAAAAAAAAACTAGTTTATTTTCACATTTCTATTGTACAGCCTGTAAATTACAACGCGATGTAACATTGAAATAACATAAAAGTCAGTACTAATTAAAGAATATATTTTTTTATATAACTTAGTTATAATTTAGTTACAAATATTTCTATGAAATAACAAAGACTTGGGCAAAACAGTCACTATTTTTTCAGTGACGGTAGTGAAAATAAAGGCTGAATAGCAGAAGAAAAAAAAAATAGGCGAGAAAGCGGCAATCCGTCCTTAATTTTTTTTTCGAGTGGTTTCGTGTTTTTGTTTTTTTTCCTTGTATGCGTAATGTAAAGCACAGTGTTTACCTCGGGTTAAAGACTTATTTAGTCCCTCGAGTTATTAGCGCCCGCGCTACGCTTGGGCGCCAAATAAGTTACTTTCAACCCTAGGATAACAATGTATTATATATTCCCCTAAAAAGCGTAGTTTTACTTTACTACTTCCGAGTGCAGGGTTTAAAGGAACTAACTAAACCTAACGGGGGGGTGCCCCAAGTCCCGATTATAGGAGCAGAGATACTTCCGTATGTTCAGTTGACAATATTTCGAGAGTTTACAATATCGCTAGAGAGAAACACGTTATATTGTAATATAACGAGTTTGACAATTTCACGATGACATATAATAGGTACTTATTTATTTACAGTTTTAACAATTTTATTAAAATGCAGAATTAAACCTACCTGGAACGACTCGCGCTAAATATCTGTATAATTTCTGACACTCCCTCCCGCTCCGCCCAGAGTGTGAGAAGGCATTTGATGATTTCCCATCCCAAAAAAAAAGAATGGTGGTTACCCATGCACAGACCAACCTAAGCAAGCACGGCTTAATGTAAAGATCGACCCGAGCGGCTGTTATTATTTAGACACAAGCTCCTCACTCTGCCAGCCCTGATCCTGCTTAAATGATGTTCCAACAGAAAATGACTTCTTTGCCTGTCTGATTTTATCTGATTTGATCGACCTAAGTCAAACAGCTAACATTACATGGTGGTAACAAAAATCTGCAAAAAGGAAGACGTGTATCGAAAAAACGGTAGGTACCCCCCAGTTTTATTAAAAACTTAGTAGTACTATGGCACCATTTTGGAAAGCTATTAAGACAAGGAAAGGAAGTCGGTTCTGTTATTCGCACGTCAAGTGTAACACATTTATTTTGAGAAACCTGCCTCCAAAAACAATTCAAGTTTCAATTAATTTTTAGAACAAATCGCATGACATAAGAGGCTAGTTTTTGATGGAAAAAATCAATCATGTATGTTTATTTTTTATAAAACAGACCGTTGATGCGATAGTTAATAATAAACATTAAACACATTGTTAGATTAAGTTAATTTTCAGGCTCCCTTAAAACGTTGTCATTAATTAATTTATTATGTAAATATGCGTAGATTAATAATAGTGGAAAAATATAATATTATTAAGTAGATTGTGCAATTAAAATGTTTTAATTTATGCAAATCCTTGAGAACATCCATATTGTTATTTCTAGTTGACAGTATCATAATTTAAATACCTAATACTGGTCTTAGGTATTAATAAAGCAAACCGAAAAAATATGTATTATTGCTTGTATCTTATGAAGTGACTATCCTACTACGAAATAGGTTTTATTTTTAAGTAGAATCAGTTATGTCACGAAAAAATGGCTTTTGAATTTTGCTACCAGAAGGCCCATTTCAATAGGATTTTTCAGAATGTATTCTAATAAATCCTCTAATTTCGCGTTTGTATGTTTTCCGCCCGTTGCTTGAAACAACGCTTAAGTACTTCTCACAAATTAATATAAGGTCCCAAACAGTTGGTCAAATTTTAACACAGCGTTCAGTACGTCTAACTAAAGATATCCAAGGAATAAAAACACTGATTAAAGTGACTTTAGTTTTACTTCAGTAACAAAGTAAAAAAGCCAATTTTAGATAACTTATTTAGTAATAATCATTCTCCCGATGCTTGTGTGCAAAAACTCACGGGGACCTGATTTGGGACCTATAATTTGTAGAATCTTTTGACATAAAGTCTAACACCAAACATTTTCTTTCATCTCACATAGGTTTCTTTACTTTCGTTATACTAGAATACTTTTCTTTAAATGCCTTTAAAGTTACGAGTAATTGCGTAACACCAAAATGAAAGGGTTTTATTTTTAAGGTTAAGTTTTTAATTTGTATTTCATTTTAGATAGTTTTGATAACCTTTACTTCATTTTTTACCCGACTACCAAGGAATGGTTATGTTTTCTATAGTCATTGTACCTATGTGAAGTTATAATCTGGTATGAAGTTGGATATTATTTGAAGCGTCACATGGACGATTGTAAAGCATGAATAATCTTCCGATTTAGAAGTGCGGAATCTTCCGGTTACTCTAAAAATGTTTAAAATCGTGTTCCTAAGTTTGACAAGTTAATTATTCGATTCACCATATTTTCATTTAACTAGGTGCCCGTATTTAATAGGTAAATGACATGGAAGATCAACAGTACAACATGTTACATGATCTTACATGATCAACAGTAGGTTTCACCAAGGGACGTTGTACAACTGACGCCGGTGTAACCTTATTAAAGCACGTTTTTGCTGCCTGGGAAGATTCCCAAGATGCAATAGGAATTTTCTGTGACCTCTCCAAAGCTTTTGACTGCGTAAATCACGACACATTATTTTTGAAACTGGAGCATTACGGACTGGGTAAATTTGCACTTAGCCTGGTAAAATCTTATTTGAGTGATAGAAAACAACATGTAAAAATGGGGGTTCCGCAAGGCTCAATATTGGGTCTTTTCCTTTTTCTAGTCTATATAAATGATCTACCCTATTTATTGAAAAACCAACCACAAAATATGGTGTTATTTGCTGATGACACTTCATCTAAATTTTGGGCCCGTCTATTTAACTTAAAAATTAGTTTTAAAATAAAATTAAAATAAAATAATTTTTAAAATAAAATAAAGACAGTTTGGAAAGTCATAAATAACGAGACTAACAGGAAGAAAATACGCAACACTAGCTACACATTAGATACAGCATGTGGTCCTAAAAGCTCTAATCAGGAAGTAGCTCAAGAATTTGTAAATTTCTTTACAGAGATACCATTAAAAACTACGGAGGCTCTTAATTCCTCTCCTGAAGTCTCAATGGGTTTATTAAAGGCGAATGTGTCTGGCTGCCTGGCTGAATTTAAATTTATACACATTAACCCTATGGTAGTTATTTAAGCTTTCCGGCAAATAAAAATCAAACTGACCGAAGATCTATGAGGAATGTCTATCAAAGTTTGTACATCCATACTTGAGACTATAGCCCCATACTTAGCTTTAATTTTTAATCTATGTGTGGACCAAGGAGTCTTCCCTGATTTAATGAAATACAGTAAAGTCATACCTCTTTTCAAATCCGGGGACAGTAAAGATACTAACAATTATAGACCTGTCTCCGTGTTGCCAGTTTTTAGCAAGGTTTTTGAAAAAGTAATGCTTGGTCAAATGCTCTATCACTTTAACACCAACAGAATCTTACATGATCAACAGTATGGTTTCACCAAGGGACGTTGTACAACTGACGCCGGTGTAACCTTATTAAAGCACATATTTACTGCGTGGGAAGAGTCCCAAGACGCTATAGGAATGTTTTGTGACCTCTCCAAAGCGTTTGATTGCGTAAACCACGACACATTACTTATGAAACTTGAGCATTACGGACTGGGTAAACTTACGCTAGGGAATGGGCAACTACAGTACTTTCACAGTTTTTATGTCTTGTGACTGGGACTGTAGCTACATTTAATTATCATCTTTGTTTCGACAATTCAAAAGCGCCTGTAACTGGCCTACTTGAAATAAATGCTTTGATTTTGATTTTGATTTTGTACTTAGTTTGGTAAGATCATATTTAAATGATAGACAACAATATGTTCAGATAAATGGTGTTAACTCACAGGGTTTAAAAATAAAAATAGGGGTTCCACAAGGCTCAATATTGGGTCCTTTCCTTTTTCTAGTATATGTATATAAATGATCTACCCTATTTATTGAAAAACCAACCTCAAAATATGGTGTTATTTGCTGATGACACTTCCCTGATTTTTAAGATAAATAGACGGGCACAAAATTTAGATGACGTGAATAATGCCCTACTGCAGGTCCAAAATTGGTTCACAGCAAACAATTTGGTATTAAATGAAAAAAAAAACCAAATGCATAAGATTTGCTTTACCGAATGTTAAGGGTAGTTAGTGATTGTGATATATTATTGAATAATGAGAAACTTGAATTCGTAGATAAATCGGTTTTCCTGGGGATTACGCTTGATTCAAGGCTACAATGGGGTTTAAGCTCAGCAGCATATGCCATTAGAAAAATCCGTCAATTTACTGATGTAGATACCGCTAGACTGGTCTATTTTAGTTACTTCCATAGTATAATGTCTTACGGTATTTTGCTATGGGGACGAGCTGCAGATATTGAGTCTATATTTATTCTGCAAAAACGAGCCATTAGAGCCATATATAATCTTCGTAGGCGCGATTCTCTAAGAGAGCTGTTTAAGGATATTGGCATTATGACGGTACATTGTCAATACATCTACGAAAACATAATGTACGTCAGAAAAATTTGCATCTTTTTGGTAAAAGAGGTGACAGACATAACTACAGTACTAGAAATAGGGACCAATTAGTTCAGCCAGGCTTTAGACTCGCTAAAGTAGACTCATCTTTCATGAGGTACTGTTTGAGATGCTATAATAAAATTCCACAAAGTATTCTTGAACTGAATGAGACGAAATTTAAAACATGCATTAAACGCATACTTTGTCAACAAGCATATTACAAGTTGAGCGATTATATCGCTGATAGAGATGCTTGGCTCAATGCTGGTCCTGCTCCATAAGGACAGGGACGCATAAATTGATAGCATTAAATGGTATTGTTGGAGCTGCTGAAGATTGTACTTAACTATCTTTGCATTGTATAGATTCAATGTTAGTATTATATAATCGCATAGCCCATATTGTGTGAGTACTATGTACTAGAAAGCTATCATTCACTGGAAGCCTACGGCAGTTCTTGACTAGAATGTGCCCTGGCGGTTGAGAGTATGTCATGCTCTCTCAAATGTCTCGCTGATGGTGGCGCGTGTGTCGGACCATTTAGCTCCCTTCAAAATGGTTGAGCTGAATGGTGCTGATCCATGCGTCATGTTCGTGAACGGGCGCTGTCAGTTGTGACTGGTCATCTCTTAGTCGCCATGGGTTTTTTGAATTAATTATTTAGTTTTTGAGTTGTATTTTATTTTATTTTGCTATGGACACTTTTAACGTGCACATCTTGCTACATTGTTCTCACATAATATACCATCTCAACATGAATGATGTAACCAAGATTTTGTAACAATATTTTGATTTAAAAGAGTGTCCATGGAGTTTCTTGCCCGTTCTTCTCCATAGAGATCTACGTTAGGGAATGGGCAACTACAGTACTTTCACAGTTTTTATGTCTTGTGACTGGGACTGTAGCTACTTTAAATGTTAATTTTGTTTCGACAATACAAAAGTGCCTGTAACTGGCCTACTTGAAATAAATGCTTTGATTGATTGATTGATTGATTGAATAGACGGGCCCAAAATTTAGATGACGTGAATAATGACCTACTTCAGGTCCAAAATTGGTTCACAGCGAACAATTTGGTATTGAAGGAAAAGAAGACTATATGCATAAGATTTTCATTACCGAAGTAGTGATTGTGAGATAAAACTGTTTTCCTGGGGCTTACGCTTGATTCAAGGCTACAATGGGGTTCTCATTTAACATCGCTTGCGGGGCGCTTAAGTTCAGCAGCATATGACGACTCGAATGGCGTAGTGGTAGTGAAGCTGCCTTGCGTTCATAGGGTCCTGGGTTCGAATCCCGGTAGGAGCAAATGTTTGTGTGATGAGCATGGACATTTGTTTCCGAGTCATGGATGTTTATATGTATAATAAGTATGTATTTACAAACAAAAAGTATATATGTAGTATATCAACTATCTGGTGTCCACGACACAAGCCTTGCTTAGTGTGGCACTAGATGGCGCTGTGTGTTAATGTCTAGAGATATTTATTTATTATTTATTTATTTATTATATGCCATTAGAAAAATCCGTCAATTCACTGATGTAGATACCGCTAGACTGGTCTATTTTAGTTACTTCCACGGTATAATGTATTACGGTATTTTGCTATGGGGACGGGCTGCTGACATTGAGTCTATATTTATTCTGCAGAAAAGAACCATCAGAGACATATATAATCTTCGTAGGCGCGATTCTCTAAGGGAACTATTTAAGGATGTTGGCATCATGACGGTTCATACAAAAACAAAACACAAATGTAAATTTGTTGAAGAATAAATAAATAAATAAATTGCCAATACATCTACGAAAACATAATGTACGCCAGAAGAAATCTGCATCTTTTTGGTAAAAGAGGTGCTTAATGTTGGTTCTGCTCCACATGGACAGGGGCGCCAAAATTGATGGTATTGTTGGAGCTGCTGAAGATTGTACTTAACTATCTTTGCATTGTATAGATTCAATGTTAGTATTATATAATCGCATAGCCCATATTATGTGAGTACTATGTACTAGTAAGCTATCATTCATTGGAAACCTACGGCAGTTCTTGACTTGAATGTGCCCTGGCGGTTGAGAGTATGTCATGCTCTCTCAAATGTCTCGCTGATAGTGGCGCGTGTGTCGGACTATTTAGTTCCCTCAAAATGGTTGAGCTGAATAGTGCTGATCCATGCGTCATGTTCGTGAACGGGCGCTGTCAGTTGTGACTGGTCATCTCTTAGTTGCCATGGTTAATTTGAATTAATTATTTTGGTTTTGAGTTGTATTTTATTTTTGTTTTGCTATGGACACTTTTAACGTTTAATCTTGCTACATTGTTCTCACATAATATATCATCTCAACATGAATGATGTTATCAAGATTTTGTAATAATATTTTGATTTAAAAGAGTGTCCATGGAGTTTCCTGCCCGTTCTTCTTCATCTACGCTAGGGAATGGGCAACTACAGTCCTTTCACAGTTTTTATGTCTTGTGACTGGGACTGTAGCTACTTTAAATGTTCATTTTTGTTTCGACAATAAAAAAATGCCTGTAACTGGCCTACTTGAAATAAATGCTTTGATTTTTATTTTGAAGATAATGGGGGAAATTCACCTTATGAAATACGGTCTGTTGGACATTTGTTCAGAGATGGACAATGGCAGAATTTAGCTGCTATTATAACGTTAACTATAATACCGTCCTACCTAAGTTTCGCAGGCAAAGCTTGCCGATGCGCCTGCGCACTCGGCAGTCTGATGTTAATGCAACGATTGGATGTGAAAGGTCAAACCGTCTCACATTTAAAACCAACAAATGCATAGTATATTATATTACGTAAAATTAACGATACGACTCATTACTATTCAATATTATGCTAAATTTACATAATGTTGCAATTTTTAGAACACATTAAAAAAGCTTTAGAATCGCTATAAAATTCTAATCTTGCTGTACACATATATTTTCAAGGATCTTTTTTATTGTGGATAGATACAATATTGATAAATGTGTCGGTATTTTAAAAGTGAATTTTCTTTGGTAGCACGTGGTAGCACTTGGGTGTTTAATCTTGACGCATCATACTACCCCTTAGGTACATTGATATAATTGACCTATGTTTAAGCATATTTTCCAAAACAACTGCAATCATAGTTTTTATGGCAGCAATAGCCTTGTAATACCTGTGTTTACAATACAAATGGAAATGTCTAGACTATAGAGCGTTAAAAAAAACACGTATACGGTATTTACACAAGGGCATTATCATATTAGTATTCGGCCACTACTTAAGCAACGCGGAAACGTCTTTACCAAAATAATTGAACGATCAATCCTTTTGAATGTACTTTGTAATTAAAAAGTAGGTAATTCGGTGGTTATGTCGGGTGACTATATCGAGTACCTATTATATCGGAAGGCAGGGTCGCTGCCCGCCACGACGCGTGATATTTTCCGGCAAAACAACGTTACAAGCGATGAAGGGCAACCGATGTCATATGCACCGAAATATTGAATACGTCAAGCCGGTAACCAACTGAAACCGTTAAAAAAAATTACATTAACTATCAAATTGAAATTATGAAAGAGATCCTACTATTACCAAGTTTCAAACTACATATGATGTCATGCGAAATACACCCCACCGATGCCGATGTTTTCAGGTAAGATACTTAAAATATTCGATTTGCCTTTGAGGTGCCTTGTAAAGGTTTTCTTCCCAGTTCATGTTTTAGTTTACATCTAAGTATTTTTTGTGAAATAAATCCTTTTACTTAGACAGGTTATACCTTTACTTTTAACAATAATAGCGAGCGAAAGTGCAAAATTATGCTTAGCCAAATTACTATTGTTAGCTTAGCAAAATGTACCTATGATCAAGTTGTACGTACCGAAAAATAAAACTGTAGATCAAATAATTATAATTTTATAGCATCAGCACCCAATCAGATCTCTTCTATCTGTTACCTAATAAAATTCCTGCGAATCATCTCACCTATGACCTCAATGAAAGTGGCCTGGGCAGTGACGATCGCACTTATTTATTACCTATCGGCGCGGACCCATCAGTCCTCATAGCTGACACAACAGCACATGTATTCCAATAAGTCTAGCTATTATCTTACTTATGCAATCGACGATAATTTTAGCATCCTTCAACTTTCCCAAAAGCATCATAATTTTCCGTTTTAAAATAAAATGCAGGTGACCTATCTAAAATGTAAAAGTTCATGAAGCGCGAACCAGGAAGTGCTGTAAAAAGGTCAATAGCGACAATTTGTTATTCATAATGATATAGCCCGTTTCTGAAGCACCGTTAGAACAGTTTCCAAAAGTATTTTTTGTAAGCATGTCACGGTTTGGTGCAGCGTCGCGGCGACGTCACAACAGGATTTAGTTAGTTTAAGAGCCAACAATTGAGTTAAAGTTGCTATTTAGACAATGTTCGGCATGTCGCGCGCGCCTCACGAATATAAATCAGGCTAGTGGTGCCGCATGCCGGGCGGGGCGGCGGCGACGCGGCGCGGCGCGGGCGGGCGCTGCAGCGACTGCCACTTGGAGTGTACCGGAGGTGTTCGAGTTTGAACGGCAGATCAAGCGTGGCCTCCGTCGATTGTAGACCTGCACAAAGCCGTGCCGCGGAGAAAGGACCGACTCTAGTGCTTCTTGCGACATCACCAGCTGCACCACACAAACATGAAGATTCTACCCCTGTGAGTAACCTTAAATCTTTCGTTTAAATTATTGTAGTTCTGCCCCTTTAAAAGTTCTATGGTTTTGCCTTACTTTTGTTAAGGAGCGCTTAACCATTGTTAAGCTCCGGTTGCAGCTGTGCGATTGCTTTTGCGATGACTCTTTATCTGTACCACATAACACTTGGTAACTAACTTAATGCCGTTCTTAAGTGATTTATAGGATGTTTATAGGGTAGAGTTTATTTGAAGCCTCATTCAATACCACTAGCATGAACATTTGTTGGGGATTTCGCACGGCGATATCATTTGAAAGGTAGGCTTAGTGAACGATTGTGATCGTTACCCATTTATTGATGTATGGTTATTAAGCAAGTGTCGAGTATTGCTTTGTAACCTATGACGAAACATAAAAACGTAATCATAAATACAATATAAGCTTAGGAATGTTTACGGCGTGTGTTGCCTTTCTAATATCATTCTCAATGGTCAAACGTAATAGCAACGCACCCTTGTACTTACTGCAACTGAGTAACCGTCGCGGACATTATAATGAATGCCGCCTACGACTCAGTGACTCGCTGTAACGCGTTACTACATTCATTTAATAACGATTACTATCAGAGTCCTATCTGCAAATTAGAATAGGGTATTCGTAACTGATATTTCATAATTTGGTGACTTATAAACCTCATTATGGAGACCGCGGACTGACCCGGTGTAACAAAGTAATTAATTTTCAAATTAATTGAGCGAAACCAAGAACCGGTTGTATGAATGAGTCGGTCCCATGTTGAAAGTTGGTCCCGCGACCTACGATTAGGCAATGTAACGTTATGTAGGATGCGGCAGACGCGGCCGAGCCTAGGCTCCCGGAGCTGCGGAGCCGCGGCATTTACAGCTCGACGGCTAGCATTGTTATGTAAAACGTATCCGCATCTTCTTATATGTACGTGACTGGCTAAACCTAGATACTTCTTTTCTAAACGCATAGCTATGTATATTTTACTCCAAGTCACAATTTTATTCAAAGTCGCGTATAGCTCTTCTCGCCACGAATATAACTTTTTTGGGTTAATAATGTGGCTCTAAATGTTCCGTCCACTAATCATTACTTTACCGGATGACTTTATTAGCTCTTGACGAGTATGTTCAGCTATACATTATACGAAATCAGAAAAAGCCATCACCTTCCCGCCCTTCAACCCTGCTTAGTTGGGGTTGGTGTAGCATATCTTCTTATTTGACACTTCTTCAGTGGAACGAAAAATGATTATTTATTTATTGAAACTTCTACCAATGATTCTTCAAGGAAATAGCTTCAGAAAGAATGTATCACCCCAAAAGAGTCTTATAGTTATTTGGCGAGGTGTCTTTCGCACCTACCCCATAAGCTTGTACTATCCGAGCGATTTAAAGAAATCGCCCATAATTGTTCATTTTTAAGTTTGGATTCAAAAGCTACCACGAACCCATATTTACTAAATATGCACGTAGAAGTCCTTGATCGTGTTTTGTCGGCCTTTGGAATGTTATGAGTTCAAAATACATATTCACATATATCTATTCAGAAAATAACTCGCTCTGCATTAAATTGTCGTAAAAAGGCTTACAAATCAGTCTGTCTGCACGCAGCAACACTTACTCAACTCAGAATATATTGATCTTAGTTTACATATTCCATATATTCTCCGAAGAAATTCAAAGTTTTGCTGTGAACACAGATCCTTTTTAGTAACAGTCAGTTTTTATTAGCATGAAGATTTACATACGCTGTCGTAACATCAGAATAATATTTCGACAATCTCGATTACGAATTGCAACAAGTGCCTTACTTTTTAGAATTCATTGTATCACAAACTTTCACATGTCTGCATTTGAAATTAACATTTAACATTTTGCAACACGGAGCTAATATTAAAAAAGCCTCCAAAACGCAAAACGGAAAATATTATGCCTGGATAATTGAAACGAGGTTTAAGAATTGGTGTTTCTACATTTTGCAATGTCGGTAGGTAACTATTGATAATGAATGCAACCACTTCCACTTGCTGGCCTCAATTAATATAGATTATAATGTATTAAAATTCTGCATCAGTTTAGCGCAGTTTTCTACCCTATTGATAGTTTTTCAATCTCACCGTATTTACCAATAGCTGTTCGTTGAGACGATGTAGTACGTGGGTGAATGATACGCAACGTTCATTGTAAGCTTCATTACGCATCCCACATACACTAGATTTACATTGTGAGCTAAAAGTTTAGATAAATCTAAGCTTGCTCGTAACATCTGTAGAACAAAGCCGTGACTGGAAGTAGATGCGCTCAGAAACAGTTAGGACTTACTCAACGCCGACATTACCTACTGCGCACATAAGACATTTGGTAATAAAACACAGTTGCCCAACCAGACGATTGACATTTGCCTATTAAATCATGGAACTCGTGAGCATTCAGTGTTTCAAAGTAGGTATCTTTCCCGCCCGCATCTATCCTTACATACCTAATTAAAAATCGACGAGGTACCAAATTCAGTGCTCACTGAACCTACTCCTACCGAAAGCTTTCGCAGTGATGCGCATGACACGTGCACATTGCTCAACAGTTATGAATCTACATTAAACTGTGAGAAGATTCGTGCGCTGAAGCTCTCATTGTTTCTCAATTTATTGGACTTATGTTAGATCTGCATCAAAGTGTACTTAATTAATTTTAATCCAATTATCTACCATTTTTGAGCGTTATTGTTATTTTGACAGACGAAATTCCGTGGGAACAGTGTTGAAATTGGATTTGTGGGTCACAAAAGAAGGTTACCATAGATACTAATGGAATTCCTGTCAAAAGTGCGTAACTCCGTCATGGCTGGCTACTGGGCAGAGCGGTGCGCGCGCCCGGGGGCAGAGCATTGCGCCTGCCGCATTGCACTGCGAGGTCAGTCTACTTTTTACCACTTCTGGTTTCTGGCCGACTGACCTTGACGTGATTTGAGGTTATATTTACACATTCAGTGCGCCCACACACGCGACACACGTGCGACATAGTACATTACATTGCCTAGTATAGAAAGCTAAACTTTTTCCGACGTGACTTGAACTGCAATTACATGATTTCTTCGCACATGACAAACAACAAATGAAATGTACGGACATCCTTTCACAAAATGCAGCGGCACGATAAAATATTTGTAGATAACAGTTGTGATGATCGCTGCCGCATCGTCTTCCTAGCACTCGTGATGGCGCATAATATTAGTCGACAATGCGTGCGGGTGGCGCTGTTCGTTCGTGAATTACATAAAACAGAGAAAGCAAAGGGAAGCTGTTGTCGGAAGTGGATACGGAATTGAAGCGTGGTGCACCTGAGTCGACCCTGGGCGAGGACCCGTTATACAACAATCTATGTTGTAGAGCGAGGTGTGACCTTTGTGGCGATGCGGCGCGGCGCACGCGCATGGGGCGTCTCTGAGACTCCGGCGCTGATCGCAGACCCGGAGGTGCTGCCGAGTTGCACCGCTTGTCACGACATTCACCCAGCCTCGGCTCGGCATGCCATACTTCGACATTTAACGCCTTGAACTATGTGTGTATTAAGAACACGTTAGATACCTACTAACAAAACTCATTCTTCAACCTATGAATCTAGCTTGATGTACGTACCAGCTTATTGGTATTGATGTGTAGGATTGTTAAAACAATTGAATTATCAAATGTACAGTTGCCCCTTGAACGTAAAATTAACTGACCTTTTTGTATGACCACTTCTAACGTGATGAAATGTTATTTTCTATTACGTGATTCTTATATACGTAACTTTATATTAGACAGTTATATTCTGTTAGGGGTTATGTAAAAAATATGTTTGCGACAATTATAGCTGCAATTAGTTACATCGTTCGAGTATATTTTCTGATATAAAGACAAATATTTATATAATGTTCATTTGCACGTATCATGAACGTCGTGGTCTTAATTGATTCCACAAGGACAACACAAATTCCTAGTGCATGACACTCATGACACATGACATTATGGTTTCGAGGAATAATTCGTCTTTCTTATTAGTAATAAATTAGCAGGTATTATTAGTTGCGCATATCAAACAAGTACATGGATAGGTGGCAGACTGGCAGGTATGCAAGCATCTATAATATAATAGATATCCCTGACATTTTACATCTAAATAACTTGTGGCAGAAAAGTCGCGATACTGACGAGACTGGATTTATTACAACGGCTTTATAATTCACAATCGATTAGGCAATATGAATTTTATAAATAGGCAAAACTTACTTATTTATCACTGATTTAAATAAGCATGTTGTTTAAGTATGCAAGCATATAACTGCAGACGTATTGCAGAAACCGATGATCCATCATTAATTGGAACAGAATCAAAACTGGTTAGTCGTTTATCAGTAATATTTAATTTTGTAGGGATTGTCTCGTTAATATCTGACGGAATATTGAGCAGTTTATTAATGTTTGTTAATACATACCTAGTCGCTTAGTGGTTCTGGTACGCGATAGGTCTGGTTTGAATTTTAGTAAATGATCACTTTGTGAACTAGATAACAACAAAGTCAGGGTTGTATTAATTTAGTCTGACAAGGCTGTAACTTGGAAAGGATACGAGTAGCGTTGGAAGAATAAAATAAGATAAAATACCTGCACTACTTATTGGTAAAAGAATAGAGTGGGTGTCAATGAAAGCGTACAAATCTTAATCTAGGTATTGTAATACTTTTTCCTAGTCTGATGTGATTACAACATAGTCCACATTAATGTATGGCTGCAGTCAGTCAGTCGTCAAACGTCTCGATATTGTTGTGTGCCGATGTCGTTACGATTGCACTCGCAGACGCTTCGGTGCATAAAGTCTCGGTGATTTCAACACGAAATGATACTCAAGAGTAATATTGATTTTCATTAGCAAGCATCGTCATAACTGCATTTTTTGCTGTGCATAACTGGATGCAACACGGTTGGTGTGGTGGCCCGGCTTTTATAATTACTGTAGCAATCAAACAATTATCAGAATAAAGAATACAATATTATAGTAAGACTAGCAGTTGCCCGCGACTTCGTTCGCTTGAAAATATTGATGGGTCATGTGTGAGACTGCATCGTTGTTCGAGTTGTCGCAAGCGCTACTGAGCATGAGGTCCTGGGTTCGATTTGCGGGACGGGCAAAGTGTTATTGTATTATTTGTGCCCGGTTGATGGGATTAAGCTAAATGTGCGAAATGTGGGTGTAGGATTAGATACACCTCTACCTAACAGTGGCGCAGGGTGAAAATAGTGTCAGGGGAAGCCGTAGAATAAAAAGGAAAACTTTTTTTTGTGCTTCTGTTAACTTTTTTCCCCGTGTTAATTTTGACCTCATTTTTACTATCAGCGAACCAAAAACCACGGAAACGACACCCATGATTAAAAATGCAAAAACTTTCGTCGGCGCCATTTTTGAATTCATCTTCATTCATCAAAAGAAGATCAGAAATGCAGAAGAGAAAAAAAAACAGAAATCTACAAAATAAAAAAAACATCAAATACGATATCGACAATTACTCATTCTATCTCGTTCTACTATACATAATTTATTTATTTATTTATTTTATTTAAACAACACATATAACTATTATTACAGGTTTAGGTACCTAATACAATAAAGCAGTTACATTTAAAGTTAAATTATTTATGTTTTGAATAAATTAATTAATTTGACAAACTAAAGTAATTGCGCAAAATGTGGCCCGAGTGATTTCGCTCAGTGTAAAATTGAAGCAATCAATCTGTTGTGACACCATATTGAGTGCACGCAGCGCGCGCGTCAGCGGCGCATGCTGCAGCAAGTTGGTGCGAGCGGGCGGCACCCACAGGAGCGGCGGCTGCCATACTTTCTTTTTCTGCTCCTGCCGTAAGTCCATAATTTTCGGCTTACCTAGGTCCCTACAAAACGGTAAGTACTGCCAGCCGCGAAGTCACGTGTACTATTAACTTGCACTGCTGCAAAAGGTCTCTCCTGCTGCTGTTATTCGTGAACGAATGAACAACTACAATGCAAAACTTCATCCCCCCTTTTACCCCTTTGTGGGTTAAAATAAAAAAAAACCAACGACTTTCTAACTTTGATACTTTTTGGTGACTCAAAAAATAAAAACTTTAATTAAAAACAAAATGTTGCTGTTTTTTCACCCCTCACGGGTTGAAATTCTAATAAAGCCGTTGCGTCAGCTTCCAATCATAAGCCCAGATAACAAATTTTGTACTTTTTACGTCGAAAATTAAGGATTTTTCACATATAATTTCATCCCCTTTATAAGCCTTCGGGATGGAGTTATCAAAAACGCTGAAACACGCATAAATTAATTTTCAATCGTCAGCCTAAACACAAAATTAGAAGATACTAACTTTAAAACTGAGGGACTTTCATATAAGCTTCCATCCCCTATTTTATCCCCTTGGGGGTAGAATTGATCAAAATCCTTTCTTAGCGGATGCCTACGTCATAACATCTACCTGCATGCCAAATTTCAGCCCGATCCGTCCAGTGGTTCGGGCTGTGCGTTGATAGATCACTATGTCAGTCAGTCAGTCAGTCACCTTTGAATTATATATATTTAGATGACTTTATTTCTCACCAAATACGGATGATTGATATTGCTGCCAATATTTGCCTACAGCATACATGATGTCCGGTGAAAAGGAATGTAGTAACTAATAATGTATGTAACAAACAGGTTTGTTACACAAATGTGTTACTGTTACGGTCCTGATTCAGTGTTACCATAACACCCCCTAGTAGAAAAATAGTCAATCAACATGAATGTTGATAAGTATTCATTTAATGTTTGGGTGGCCAGCATTAGGTATGCAGTGACATAGAATTCATACCGCCTTGTTGGTCGTTAACGCGTCTATAGCACCAATAACTGGCTTTTATCTGACGATCAGTATGATCAAGTTATTGTGGAATATAAATTATTATCATCAAATATCGCGTGCTCAAAAAACCTAAAGAAAATCACGGATTTAATCCCGTAAGTACTTTAAGTGTAATAAAATTCTTATCATGTCTTAATAACAACAGAGCATTTGGAATAGGCCACGTCGATGGTGAGAACACTTTAGCCTCGCCCTCTATCAGGCCCTAATATTTCGTTTAAGGCGTAGATATACGTGAATTGGGCTTCATTTAGGATCTTTGAGGGAAGCCGGTGGATATGTATATGTCAGCGTAACATTGTAAAAACCGTTAGATTGTAATATAACTAGAGAGATTGTAAACTCTCGAAAGATTGTCAAACGAACATACTGCTTACAATATGACGCATAATTTTTTGGTGGATTATAATATAACGAAGTGAAACCAGTCATATTTCGAGAGTTTATAATCTCACTAGAGAGATTATAAGGTACATTATGTACAATACTCAGTTGAGTCGTGTTTCTATTTCAGGTTTATACTGGTGGCGTGCGTCGTGTGTGCGCGGGCGCAGGACGAGGAGAGGCCGGCGGCGCCTGCGCGCGGCCTGCTCAAGCGCGGCGGCCTGGCCAAGGGGAAGCCGACTACAACTACCACCACACCAGCACCACAGGTATACACTTCAATATTATTAAACGAGGTGATTTACTCACCTACAATATACTATACGCATTACTGAAGAACTTTTCTATGAAACCATGCCATGCAACACTAGACAGATTTTGATGCATAAAATATTAATATCTATAACTGTTTTCATGAATCAGATTATTGTATGTATTTTCTGCGGAAAGTTTTATAGATTGGTCTTCCGTGTGTCAGGTAGATAACCCCTTTCTTTACTAATACTGGTGGCTAAAGCAACAACCTGTACAAATCCCTCGGTTTTCAGAAACTGTTTTGTTTCTCCTTCTTGGTCAATATTCTTCCTAAACTAGTTCAACTTGATATTCTAGTTATAGTATCGTGACCTAGTAAATGCGGAAACATTGTTTTTCTAGCAAATATAAATCTGTATTCTACATAACGTGGGTAGCAAGCCAGAACAAATGCAATCGAAAATCCCAAGATTTCCGAACACTAGATGGTCCATTTTGGGTAAAATGTTAGTTAGGTATTTGATTACTTGACGGCGGTTAGGTACCGCGCGGCCGCGGTTACCCAAGCGAACGGCTCGTATGCACACCTACAAATAAACACGTAAAACAACAATATTGCACACATCTCCAAGTCATTTGAAAGAAATTGCCATATTATTCCGCGACGATTGAAGCTCTTAGAAAGTCCACTTAGTGTCCTTTCGCAACAAATCTCAGTCAATGCAGATTGTTTGGCCAAGAGTGAGCGTTAATTGTGTAAATATGTGTAGTCAGTATTACATGTCATGTTGTGTGTCACGACACGACGACACGAGGCGCGCCCACGCAGCCTCTCGCCGCCATAAGGTGGAAGTTCATGCGATTTCACGCTCAATTAAATCTAACAATACCAATTATATATTGGAAAGCGTTTCTTTTTGTAAAATGTGAGAGTGTGAGTCATGGGAGGAAGTGTTGCTAATAATAAATAGTACACATTAATTATGCGTTGGTTGAGAGACTGGTTCCGCTACACGGCAGATATAGGTGTGTACTTCGTTGCAAGGGTTGATTCTTACGATGAATCATATATTTTTCTAATAGATAACTTGGTATTTGCTTGCGATTATTGTTTTGGCGCAGACCCAACCGAACAATTCCTGTCTATAAAACAAGAAACAACGAAATGATATAATGGTTGCCTACTAAAGCTTTTATAGAGTGTGTTGCAAACTGACATTTGTTGCCCTCCAAATCCTGATTTGCACATGATTGCCTTGACCTGTCTTTGAGTCATGTAAAACGAGGAAAACATTATAGATACCTACATATTTATTTTTGAGTAAAAAACAATACTGTATTATACCTACACATAGATCAATTACTGTCAAAACTGATTTATAAGATCAAATCATTTCAAATAAAGTAGTCTATTAAGAATTTTGAGCTTCTGCAAAGTAAATAATCGAAAACATTCTTCTGAAATTCACCAGCATCCAACAGCTGCACCAATCGATTATGAAGATGTACTCAATAACGGAGGCGATATTATCTAAAAATACTCAAAGTTGTGCCGTGACGTCGTACGATGCACCAGCATTTCGCAAAGGATGTCGTTGCAGGTCCATCTAGTTCAAGGCGAGTGGGGCGAGCGTCCGATGATCGGGTCACCTTCGCGTGTGACCTTTGCGAGACCTCCCTTTCCTTTGAGGAATTTCTACCTGCAAGTTTCGGCCACCACCCGTTGTCAAGCCGAACTGGTTTCCCAAGGAAATTTACGACGTCCAAACGCGCAAAACGCGATCTTTGGTCGTATGCGGAAAATGCATTCGTTTATTAGTTCTTTTTTAAACTTGAATGCTTTATTGGGTCTGTAGTTGTCTAAATATAAATATTATGTGAAGTTACTTCGTAACAGTAGGTACTTATGATGTAATTAAATGTCAAGGGTAGGTGCGCGTGATCTAGCTGAATTATTCACCACAAAGGTGACCTTGATGCTTCCACGTACTGTTCTGTGTCAGTTCAGAGTTGAACACCAATTTGATAACCTGCGACTGTATCCTGGTCTCGAACCTTGTCAATGCCATCAATATCTTACCTGATTGTATAAGAGGCCAATTGTTGACTTGAGATAATAACTTCTCCTTACTATTTGTTCCAAATTTATGGATAAGGCAATAGCTGCCTGTCTTAAAGACCATACTTACCAAATTAACTGGAAACCCAAGATTCCAGTTGTAAAGACACTTTACCGTGTTTCTGTCCCAATAATACACAATAATGTTTCAACCTTTAAGACACGCCCTGAGGCAGACGTTTATTGGACCTGTTCTGTTGGGTCAATGGCGGGTTATTCGATTGGTAAATAAGCTACTGTGTTTCGTAGGTAATCGTTATACAAAATGATTTCGCGGTAGTGAATTCTTAACTCTTTGAAACAATATTGACTTCCGTTAAACAGAAAGGTCGATTTCGAAAGTAACGTTCTACATTTAGCCTAATAGTATCATTGATCGCGATAAAACTCCAAATAAGCCAATATAGACACAAATATCTTTTGAACCACAATTGTGTAATAGAACGAGCCCACTGCTGCTATAAGACTTAAGAATGAATATTGAATTTTCCAGGAGGAAGCAGAATACGACGATGAGGGTGACTACCCAGCTGATGGCGAGCAGCAGGAGGCTTCAACCGAGGCTCCCTCATCCACGACTGAAGGCAAGAAGCTGGTCGGCAGCGGCGTCAGGCCCTTCAGGAGTAACACGGAACTGCTTGAGCTTCTGAAGAGAAAGAGGGCTCAGGCTGCTGAAGGTTAGTTAAAAATAAAATGAGAATGATACTCGTAGTAGCGTTGTTGAAATATCTTCCACGGAAATAAAAATGTGAAAAGACCAAATTAAGTAGGAAACCTGGGTTTTAATATTATTAGATTAAGTACTTTTGCTGTTTCTTGAAAGCTTTCTTCTTATTTTTGGTATAAAGATTGTATACTATTTAGGGGACAAGGCACTGCTAAAGAAAATGTTAGGAAAGATTGGTTCAAAATTAATAACACTTTGTATTTACAGCCAAATTGAACGCCCCATCGACTACCACCTCGTCGTCGGCACAGGATTCTCTTGACCCCACCAAAATTTCCTACAGTTAGTAGTATTACTTAATACTCATCGATCGAAACATTTCATCATGCACACTTTTGTCATTGGCACTATCATTTGGGTGAAAGGTTTATCATTAATACTATTTCGTCATCATCATTCATGTTAAAAGCAAGCGCATAAAATAAAGATGTTGTTTCGACTACAGATAACAAGAGCAAAAAGCGTTTCAACAGTGCTCCGGTGACCAGGGAGGTGGCTAATGACGAGGCTCTACCTGCACCTAAGCCAAGCAGAAGCCGATTTGGCAGACGTAAGTTAAATCATAATTATGTCAGCATAAGGAAGGGGTCCGCCAGGGCCGATGACTCCCGGGGTTGCGGGACTGTTCGAAAGAAATACCGCGGCCCCGGAACATAAAGGGCGGAAGGAACATGCATAGAAAGTTACACATATTCTAAGTTGACATAAAAGATGAATATTTGATAGTATGATTTGACAATTTGCAAACCCGAAGATTACCGAAGCGTACACCTTTCCTGGTTTAATTTCATGTGCTTTTTCAACGACATTGACGACGACGCCCCAAAAAAACAGCCAATATTTACGCATTTAAGGAAATATTGTAGAAATACTTTTAAGTACCTGAACTAGGTATTTAAGGTGACTGTTTGGCCTTGTCGAGCTTGCTCGCCCTTCATCCGCGATCAGGAGAACGTTGTATGTTTACATAAATAAGTACTGGTTCTGATATTATTGCCTGAGCATTCAATAAGTAGTAATAAAAAAGATTAAACTCAAATAACTTCTTTTTTGTGTTGGCTTTCGGAAACCAAATAGGTGTTTTGAGTCAACATAAGAAGATGCTAAATGGATATTTATTATTGTTTTGTTCTCACAGCAGCCACAAGGTCAGTCCAAGAAACAGAGGAGGAACCTCAGAGCGAGTCCGCCGCTGCCCCCGCGAGGTCCGGCAGGGCACCGCTCAGGCGAGGCGGCCACTAACTCCCCCTCCCGCACTACACAACACTCCCACACCCACCATCCCACTCCCCTCATCCCTTCCTATCAAAACTATTATCTGGGAAAAAGTTTAACTCACTGCGTGCAGGCTGTAACCTAGACCATATCCGTGACACGATGCGGCAACTCACCCTGTGATATTGTTAAATAATTTGGACCAATTATGTAATTTAGATGCAATGACTTCAATATTATGATAAAATTGCTTGGCCGCTACATCGATGGTTACGTATACCGTCTAGGCGATAGCGCCACAGCCTATCCATGCTACAGAGAACCCCTTTTAGATTCCAAGTTCATCACAGTAGATGGATTAGAATACATTTTTATACTTGTGTAAATTATAAGTGTAAGTATTTTTTAAATAAAATAATTTTAAATTTATTTCATTGTGTTTTATTTTGTTACGTTTTACGATAACGATACTTTCCGATCCAGGGAATGCTGTTGAATCTTCAAGTATTTATTTTTGTATAAAAATAATAACATAGAATTATACATAGAGAATTAACAATTTCGACATGTGTATTAGGGCTCTTATAGATAGGCTGAAGTGCTGATGCTGACCATTGTGCCATCAGCGAAGTATCAAAAATACGCGTTGTGCTTCTCCATAAATAATATGGCACTTTAATAGTAGTTTAATACTCATTTAGTAAAAAGATAAAGTACGGTCGAACCTTTATTTCTGTGATTTTAATAATCAAATGTTACATTTATAGTAACTTACTAGTTACTGCATCGACAATGAAGACAACTTCGAGACGTTCGAGTTAACACATAAGTAATGTGAATTACGTCTACAGTGCGACATAGTTATATTGGCGTTTGATTGACGTTGTCAAGAGGGCACTGTTGGTAAACATTTGTGAAATGGTCGGTGGAAATTGTATTTCTGTTACGACGCTAGTTCAGACTACTGCCACGCGCCAACAGAACCATGTAGTACTATATCGTAAATCTGTAACTTAAAGAATATACGTAATAATAGTTAAAATTAGCTTAAAAATAAAATGAATTAAGTGATTAGTAGGCATGGGAATGTTTGTTCTCTCTGCTTGTCTACTTATTGAGGACGCGGGTGACCTCTGCGAGAGGAGTGTTGTAGGTGCCTGGCTTTACGAGGTTCACCAGCTGTTCCGCGATCTCTTGACCGACGCGGACTTGAGCCTCCTTTGTAGAGGCACCTGGGACAGTAACACGAATCAAGTTAAGATACGTCACGTAGGTACATAATGAAATTGTGACAAGGTTACTTAACACAAAAGAATAGTGACCTTTATTTTCCCTACAATAAGGTCGCTGATGGACTGTATAGACAGAGTTGAAAACTGTGAGGGACTGTACCTTGCAGTGACACAGTAAACGAGCCACATTACGCCTTTAGTGTACAAACTCATTTGAACCGATACTTGCAAAACATAGACGTTATTAGTAAAATTGTAACGAGAGCATATGTAGCGTCATAATTTCTAGAGTTATGTAAGAACGGTAATTAGTATGTAGATATACCTACTTGATAACACACTAACCCATTTTTCATAGAAGCCGCGCAGAATTATTCACAGGTAATGGTAATTATAAGCAAATTCTGTTGGAAATTATAACTACCTACGGTAACTACTATGTAGTTGTTTTGTATGTAATATCTAGCATTGCGGCTATAATGTTAGTTAGTATTATTTATTGTATTCTTTTGTTTTATACATTAGATTTTGACATAAGTGGGGAAACTGTTATTCCATTCGAAGTGGAATTCACACACCCGAGCCGCAGGCGAGATTGTTATGGAGCCGAAAAAATGCGCACGTGTAGCAAACTACGCTTTTCAGTATTCTTCCGAAGAAATAAAATAACTGAAGAAATTAAGCGCAGCTCTTTGCAAATCGCATTCCTTTAAGGTACCAAGTTTAACATACTCAAGCTGCAAAAGCATATTGATGGAAATATGTCATTAATAAGACGGAACAAAAGTCCTAGATGTTCATACCTAAATGTGGCGTGGCAATGACGGCTTTGTGCTGAATGATCTCAAGGGTCAAGGGATCAGTAGGGGGCTCCTGCTCGAACACATCAAGAGCTGCTCCTCCAACCTGGAAAATAACACATCATTATTATTAGAGTTACATTCGACAGACATGGTTCCAAAGCAAATCATGAAAGTGTACCTAATTTTGATAAAAGATTTTGCTAAATCTAATCTAACCGCGCTATCGGTTTCTTTGATAGTATTGGCTAAACATTAAAATATTTTTTCGCGCGAACTAATACGGAGAGGATACAGGATACACAATACCTATTATCTAACGATTGAAATATTTGGTTTCAATACCACGAATTTAGTTATTTAAAATTATTCCAAACAAAGCTGTTGTTTGTTATTCGCAATAGTCGAATGAACGCATTAGTCTAAATTTTGAGTTCCTAAGGGAAGCATACTATGACCAATTGTATTTCGTAGTCATAGAGCCAGGAAACATCCGAAAAGGAGATGAATGTTACCTGTCCAGAGTTCAGGCCATCGAGCAGGTCACGCTCCTGGATCAGACCTCCTCGTCCCACATTCACGATCTTGATTCCTTTCTTGCACTGACCCAGCACCTTCGCGTTTATGAAGTCTGCAAATAATTAATAATATTAATAGGTATACACCGCGAATATTGAGTAATTGAACATTCCGATTTCTGAACATTGAGCGGGTTTCCGATTGACCCGTCTAATGTCTACACTACGTTTAAATTAAACAGAAAAGTTTATAAATATTCAACGAATACATTAATGTATGTATTAGGTACCAATTGTTTTCGAACAATTAACTTAATACGATCATTCGGTTATACATGCCTTTGGCCGCGGCTTCGCTCGCTTGATAGTCAGAAAATATACCACGTGAACCACCATATTACCACTGGTTACTTTGCATTCGGTTAGACTGGACAGCGACCACAACATAGCGTCGGTGCGCCTGCCAAAATCGTTATGTGCATTTTTTCTTTGCTAGATGTTCTTGAAATCGAATTTCGCATCGATTACTAAAACAAATATGTCTTATTTCCGTCTAGAAATCGATTTGACAAAATTTATTATGTGCACCTAATTTTCATTTCTGGCTATGATAAATTGGTTATGTGTTCAATAAATTGGTTATGTGTCAAGGCGCTTAGACGAGCTAAATTAGCAACTCTATTTTGTGGTAGTTTTTACTATTACGAAATACTGTTAGAATAAAGTTCTAATCAGCTTGCACTACAAAGTGGTTATGACGTCAGCCACTGCGGGCCAAATAGCGCGAAATTAGTGGTTCCGATCGATTTACAAAAAAACTATTGATTGGATTAAAAAACTGAAACAGCATCATGCTAATATATTGCTTGTAGAAAAATTTGCCAAAAAATCGGAATGGTCGCATGCATATTAGTATGTTTTTTATTGTTTGAAAGATATTTTTAGAGATAAGTTCGTGATTTCTTTTTATCGAGCCTAATTAATTGTATTATGTTTTCAAAACAGTATCATGCTAGGTAGCATATATCCTGAAGAATATCATATATTTTGGTATCATATATCTGGTCTCGTTTATAGCAGTGAATCATTTACTTTTAGTAGTTATATAACTCGCGTTTAGCTCATGTAATCGCCTTAACATCAAACGTTTTCATATCACGTTTTTACCCATTGTTGCACATGTCAGAATTGGATTGCGAGTATTTGAGAGTGATCAAAAGTACATGTTATCATTTTCACTGTCTTGTAAGTATCTCAGTTCATACGTAATATTTTTTTCCACCATACTGCATTTTTTAAATTTATTGATAAGTCCAACAATCATTAAAAAAAAAATTTGTTGTCTCTCCTGAAAACTTGACTATAAATACACTGAGGTATTGAAACCGACAAATAAAAATAAGGTTTAAGAAATACGAAAACTTTATCAGCCTAGGGTAATTTAGGAACAATCATATGAAAACAACGAACGGTGTTATTGATAAAATATAAATAATCATATCAAAATATGTAACTACCTAAAAATATCCCAAAGTATCAGATAGCTAAGAATCAGTTTTTGACTGATAAGAATAATCACATTGTTGTCCTACGGTTTTTTGTCCGTGTGGTGCCGGGTGCCCAGAATAGTACCACACTATTTCTCCTATATCTTCCGTGCCTAGACGCCATAAAATACGACTAAGGGTGTGGTGAACCTTTTTACCACATTATTCTTCTATAACCATAGATGTGCTTTATATTTTTAAAATCCGATTGTCACATAAATTCATAATTTTCAACAAGTTCCGGTTTGCTAATTAAAACCTACAGTATAGGTTTTGGCTATTATTTCAAAAGGTTCCAGTAGGTAACAACAGCAGCAATGGGTTACAACATTCTTCTGATCAAACCCAACACTGCAATCACTAAACCTGGTAATCGCGTTTGTATTTCCAGTTAACCGAAGACATGTCCACAGGAGACAAATGTCCACATTTTGATGTTTTTTTGAGCCTGCCTTTTCCCAAACTTATTGAGGTCGTCTTACAGTCTATCCAGATGCTGCAGGATACCAGTATTTTACAAGGAGCGACCGCCTATCTGACCTCCACAACCCGGTTAATGAGTAACACGATATCGAAGCTGGTTTTCAGACTTTCGGGCTAATGTAAAGACAAGCAACAACTGTCCAAAATCTACAAATATCAGCCAAAACCATCGACGTAATTTTCCCTCTCATATAGAGGAGGCCTGTGTCTTAGCAGTTGGAACATTAATAGGCTGATGCTGATGCATCAGATGATGATAAATTTTCCGAGTTATAGAGGGCTATGGTATGTTATTGGTTGTCCCACATCCATGGGCCGGCGGCGACTGTGAGCGTTGTTTAACCTTGAAGACCAAGCCGCGCGCCTGTTATTATTTAACCGTGATATATGATAATTATGACGATATTAAAGTATTCTGTATATGCGTACTCACTCTTAGTAGATTCAATGAGGGGCGTGTGCAGAGTGATGTAATCAGCGAGAGGCCAGATTTGCTCCAGCTCCATCTTGGTGGCGTGGAATGACGCACAGTCCTCCGCGGTGACGAACGGGTCGTAGCCGATAATCTGTGCAGGCAGGCAGTTCGTAAGATAGAAGACAAGGGAGATACGGTCGCAGTAAATAAAAATAAAAATGTTAAACGATAATCTTTCGCTCATAGCTGCAAGCAAGCGCATAATGATAAAATAAAAGCATATTGCTTACACACAGTACGAACAACAATATAAACGGGAATAGACATGTTATCAGTAGGTTAAAAGCTATAATTGGCATCAGACATTATTTCATCAGAAAAATCCCAGTAATTCCATTACTATTGCTTCCTTATCTTATCGGTAATTTTACTCACGAGTTCTCAGTGTCAGTGGAAGTTTAGTAACCGTCATTTGTTTCATCAGGTCTCGTTAGAAGTCGACAGTCAAAGTCATCATTTCTCTGACCTCATGTTACCTTACAGTATTTAAAATTATAGCATTGTCCAAAAAGTTATTATCTTCTGCAGCATTAAAACGATATCGTGTGATGTTTCTTTCCTATGTTGTGGTTTGCTGTCAAAGTGACATTATTTACAGAATCAAAATGTCATTTTGACGGCTAAACACGCCATAGAAACTTGCTTGAAGGTAGATCTTATTCGCTGGTGAATTCGCTTAGACCTAGAATAAGAGAGAGATATATGTACCTTCATTCCGAAGGCGTGCATGCGGACGGCGACTTCCCTGCCGACCCTGCCGAGGCCGAGGATGGCGAGTGTCTTGCCGTTGAGTTCTGTGCCGGTGTAGAGGGCGCGGTCCCAGCGACCAGCGCGCAGGGCTGAGGCAGCGGGGACCACATGCCTCGAGAGATTCAGGATCAGACTGCAAGTGAGCTCGCACGCACTTAAGGCGTTAGCGCCTGGGGCACTGCAATAAAAATAAAATACAGACATCAGATATGAGCCAGAAAGACTTTTCTTTAAAAAAAAACAATATACCAAACAAGAGATGAACAGAATCATTGACATTGGCTAAAAATTAGGTTTGTCAATTTAACCAGTTGAGCTTAAGTAGCGTCTGAAAATCAAATCAATTCTCATGAGATTCGTGCCAAACTTCGTACGAATTCTTTTTGAAATTTGTCTTAATACATTTCACAGCCACTTACTTTATGACTCCTACGCCTCGCTCGCCGGCAGTTTTGACGTCGATATTGTCTACTCCAGCACCAGCACGACCAACCACCTTCAAGTTTCTGCCGGCTTCCAGAACCTCCTTCGTGACTTGTGATGCAGATCTTACAACCAGAGCGTCGTATTTCTGTTCAACAGTCGGATTTTATTGAGATCATTCCCAGAAGTTAATGTTCTAAACTACTTTAGCCAGGCTTAAAGTTCACGAAGAATTTGAAAACTATTCTCCATGTTAAGATGAGAATAATACCAGGCAGGTAGTGAACAGCATAAAAATAAATAATGAATGACCTAGATACTAATTATAGCCACAGTGCCTTAATTATTGAGGAAAACATACCTTATGTTCAATTTAGAGGTAAAGAAGTACCTACCTCACACATTAGCAAACTATTGTTAGACGGAAAAACATACTCGTAGATAAAAGGAAAACTGCAAGTATGAGAATTGTATGAATTGTTGTTATTTTTCATACTGCAATTATATTTTATTTCAATGCAGCAGAAAAGTATTATAATCCAGAGATTGAATGATTCCTACCTGAAGATAAACATAAACGAAAACAAAAACATTAAAGATGCAGACAAAATGCTCTAATCGAAGCAAAGTGCATCAACCTTTTGCTATTAGGAATGAAGATAAGGATACGGTAAGAAAAATAATTGTGTTACGTTTTAGTGTCGACTAAAGTCGAAGTGCCCTTACCGGTATTTCTTGTAGGAGTTCTTCTTTTGTGATCTTCGCTTTGTTGATGACGCTAATTTTGTGCGAATTGAGTATCTCTGTGCAGTTAGCACCAACACCATCCACTACTAAAACTGACTTGATTTCTAAAACCATGTTGTACCTGAGGAACAAAAATAAACGTAGAAGATCGGAATTGAACCTCAACGCCTGTCCATAAAAAAATACATAAGTAATCGCAAGTATTTGTCGTACTTTTCTGCAACTCGACGCACGTTACACAAATAATTCTTTCAAGAAGGTGTATATAAAAGGGAACCAAACCGGTTTGACTAAAAGTAAATGTAGATACTAATTAGGTAAGTAGCAGAATTCACATTTGGTATCATAAATATGATGTTAAAAGATACAAATTAACTGCATGATAGGTACTTAAGGTTAATGTTATATTGCAGAGAAATTTGCGGAGAAGCGAATTATTTCTATCAAAGTAATACCTATATCAGTGCCGGCCTAGTTAAAACTCGGAGCGTCGAAAACATTCATTCATGGTTCTCAGCGGCGGCGGTTCGGTAAAAATGTAGTTAGCGATGGTAACGGTAATTTGTAATACATAGAGTACAAAATTATACTCACGTTTATGTTATTTGGGGTCCTGTATGTGTAGCTGAGCGGCTGGGCAACAACTGACTGAGGAGTAAGGGACACTGGACAGCGAGGAGCGCGGCACGATTCCGATCAGCGGCAGCGCGGCGCGGTCGTCACTTATCTTCGTTAGCGCCCAATGAGCGAACGTCACAATCGCCGTCTGCTCTGCCATTATGTACGCCCGAGTTTGCACTCGATTCCATCCAATCAGTCGCAGTGCCACACGCGCCTTTCGCGCCACCTCGCGACCGGCTGCAGACTTCGTTTATCGTGTGCATTGTTGAAATCATAACAGGGCTACTTTTTGGGCCGTGTGAGCAGCGAGATAAGATTTGATTAATGGGTATTTACATTAACAAATTTTTTATCTCTGCTGCTAGTTAGTACCTATGTTTGTAACTACTTCCTAGATAAGTATAGAATCTGACTTTTAGTCATCAGTCAAATCTTCAGTTTTGAATGCGAGCTGTACTAGACTCGATTGTGTCTACATTACAGTTGTCTATTTAAATGTCGTGTTTATTTAGACAAGCGATAAACAAGTTGTTCAGTTGTTGTTTGTCTACAACAAAAACAACATTGTTCTCATGAGTGATGTCAAAGAAGGACAGTATTGCTACGATCTGCTTTGTTTGCGTAAACATGTTTATCGCATTCGAACTCGGTTTCGATTACATTATTATTTTATAATAAGGTTATGTATCAGAAACCAAAAGGGAGCGTGTATTGACTGTTTATTGATTTAAAATGGCAGGTTATGCATCTTATTACTTCATTCGGCCCATAAACGTATTAAAGTGTTACCTACACTTCGCCATTTTTTAGCTGAAAGACGAGATCTTCCAACCGTAACAAAAGTACCTATATACATCAATTATGGGTTTTATACTGTCACGAGATTTAATGCGATTCAATTTTTATTTATTACTTATCATCATCTTTCTGTGTAGCGATCTTTTTTGGACGCGTCAATTTAGCTTTATAAACTGTTTCTTTAAACTGCTATTTATGCAGAGAACCACTTGTTATTTTTACATTTCATCGTAATTTAAAGTACATACTTACACATTATTATTTACATACACATACACATTATTATACAATTTTCTTGTGATGTTGTATGATATTAAAGAAATATGAAACCAAGAAAAGATGAACTTTGTCGACCTCTTAAATACTTATTATTGACATAAGAACAGTGAAGATTTCTACACTTCTGACTGAGTGGTTCTCTTTGGAAACGTACAAACACTGAGATAGAATTAGCTATACCTAGGCGTTACAAACTAATAAACACTGAGATAGGATTAGCTATACCTAGGCGTTACAAACTTACAAACACTGAGATAGGATTAGCTATACCTAGGCGTTACAAACTTACAAACACTGATATAGGATTAGCTATACCTAGGCGTTACAAACTAATAAACACTGAGATAGGATTAGCTATACCTAGGCGTTACAAACTTACAAACACTGAGATAGGATTAGCTATACCTAGGCGTTACAAACTAATAAACACTGAGATAGGATTAGCTATACCTAGGCGTTACAAACTTACAAACACTGAGATAGGATTAGCTATACCTAGGCGTTACAAACTTACAAACACTGATATAGGATTAGCTATACCTAGGCGTTACAAACTAATAAACACTGAGATAGGATTAGCTATACCTAGGCGTTACAAACTTACAAACACTGAGATAGGATTAGCTATACCTAGGCGTTACAAACTAATAAACACTGAGATAGGATTAGCTATACCTAGGCGTTACAAACTTACAAACACTGAGATAGGATTAGCTATACCTAGGCGTTACAAACTTACAAACACTGAGATAGGTTTAGCTATACCTTGGCGTTACAAACTCATGTACGCACAAAATAAACCACTTTTGTTTAGTTATGTAATAAGGAAAAATTTGAATAAAATCTAGCCAGGTACAATCATGAGACCTGAGGCTAAGGATAATTATATATTTATTTTAAATTGTTTAAACCAATGTTCTTTATCAGGGGTCTAATTCTGCTATTTTCATAAATTCGACACTTCAATACGATTCCATTCTCATCCTATTGTCATTTTGCTTAAAGTTCGTAATCTGCTAATTTCACAATGGTCGATCATTGGCCGGTCAATGGTCTCGTAATAAAATTGTGTTTTAATGGCATTGTCGTATTGTCATGATTATGAAACCCTTAGTACAAATGGTTTTCGAAATCTACTACTAAATGCAAACATTTATTTATGCCAGATTTCAGGTACGAGATTATCATTCTATGTCATTTCTTTCAATGGAGTGTCAATGGTTGACCATTGAAAAGTCATGATGGCGCCATTATGTTAGTAGAATTAACAAACTTATCAAAATTTGACAGAACTTGACCATTATGAAATCAATGATCGACTACTCTGACACTATTGTAATAGCAGAATCGAGGCCCTGATGTAATGTAAGTTATCTTTTAAGGTGGACGCACACTGATCCGCGCCGAAGGAATCGAATTTTAGAATTACTTGTATGAAATCCTATGAAACCTCGCACACCTATCCGCGTCGAATCGTCCGAATCGAGCAGAACCCCAGAAATCCGAGACACATTCGGATGACGTCATCAGATTCGGCGTGGCTGATGCGCGCGATTCAACCGATGCGGTCGCATTCTGTCAGTTGCGTACGACAGCGCAACGTCAGACCAACGAGAGCGTGCGAGAGAGCGAGCGAGTTTGGCCAACGAAAGCTGTCCACGAATTATTTTCAGAAGTTTTAATAAGTATGGCAATAATTTAAGACTGCCAAAATTGACACGTTTTGTAGTACCTAGAGTCATCTTGATCTCGTGTTTACGTGTATCACTTTTACATTGGTTTTGTTTAAAATAATGCCAAAAACAATCAGAAGCTGGACGAGAAAGTTTCTATTTACTATAATTGATAAATAAAGACATAAAAAGTGATTTGAATCAGAATGAGTACGTCGAAATGTATGATGTACACAATGTTAACTACTTATTTTGCCTTATATTGCCTAAAGTACTGGACCGATTGCCATGATTCTTGCGTAGAAAATGGTTTTAAGCCAAGTCCAGCGTTTTGACACAATTTTATACGTTATATCACAATAAATAAAAAATCATCATTTCGAGTAACGTAATTATATGACACAAAATCTTTAATCTACGTTTTTCCTTCTTATTGGACTTTAATACAATCTTGTCGGTTTTATTTTAACTTGGCATCATCTGAGATTATAATTATAAAAAAATCACTTAATTACATATCTAAGATAATATCACAAGTTTTCAAAATACTAATTCAACTGATCGACTCACGCTATACTCTATGTACCCTGGTGTAGAGATAGGGTCTCGTCTCCGACAATAATACACTCGAAAATTACAGCTCGTAAAACGTATTTTTATGTAAAAAAACCTCCAGAGTAATAAATAGTATCAACACCGTTTAAGCAGTGTCCCGCCTTTTTTCTTGGACAGCTTTCGTTGGCCAAACTCGACTTCTTCATGAGTAGTGTGAGTGATTTCAATCATTCGGCGCAGTCGATTCTTTCGGCGCGTTCGGCTCGTATATGTGTGCGAGGCCTCCTTGACTTCGATTCGTTCGTCGCGTTCGGCGCGGATAGGTGTGCGTCCACCTTTAATAGGCTCTGCCAGTTAATTCGACGGCTTCGAAGTCGGGAATAATCCCATGGGATGCTCGCTGATTAACAATGCGTATATCCCATTTACAATCCAGTTCATGGTCTGACAAAACACACAAACTCACTTTCACGGCCTCTAATATTGGTAGATAAGGATGCCGATTATGCACGCTTATTTAGCGCTAATTCTAAAAATAAACATCGCCAATCTATTGCGTGTTACGGTAGGTAGAGGCTTGAAATGGCAGACATTATACGGACACATAGCATTTAATATTGGCCGGCCGTTCATTACCGACGACCTTGGTAACCAGGCACTGTGATTGGCTAAAACTTATTGTGTTGATTGTTACTGCTGTCTGATCACAGAGCATTTTTTATTGCTTTTTTTTATTCATTTTGTAGTACCTAATGATGTCCTTTATAGGGCTGCATAACGTGAAAGATTCACTTACCGAAATAGTATAATGTTTTCTTTTACCATTAAATTAGTTACATTGTAACTAGCGTCTGCCCGCGACTACGTTCGCGTGAAGTTTTGATATCGCTACGCATCGCCTGCGCAACGAAAGTTTTTTTTCACTTCTCATGCTCTAAAAGTACGCCATTATAGCCCTACGAAGCGGGATTAAAGTGACCGTTTATTCCCTAGGGAGTAAAAAGTAATTTAAAAATGGAACGATCTTTTACTCTGAAACATGGTCACAAAAGTATAACTTGTCAAAGGTTTTTTTTATTTAAATTTCGAATTGGCTTGCAAATAGAAAGCGATATAATGAAAAAAAAAACAAATTAACTCTACAACGCGCGAAAAATGTATGGTTGCTTGTGTGGTTGCTTGTGTGCATCGTTGATTTTGAAAAGTATGTGCAATAATGTAGGTACTAATTATCTGTGGAGTGTTGATCATCTTCATTGCGAAAATGTTGAGAGATTGTGTTGTGTTTTCAATGGTTAATCTGTGACTGACCTGCTAAAAGAAAAAACTGACCGCTCAGTTCGGAATTTTAGTCGAGTGTAAATTTGTTCAGTTTTAAATGACTATTTTTCTCGCACTCGAAGTGAAAAGTACAGTTTGCACCTCGAGACTAAACGCCAATATAATATACCCTCGCTTGCATTGCCTCCCTCGCAAGCTCGGGAGTCAAACCACCTCGGGTATATAATGGCTTCGTTTAGTCCCTCGTTATAAAATATACTATTCCTCGCTTGCAACATTTCTTATTGCTGCTCCACTCCTATTGGTCATATCGGGATGTTATATAGCCTAGCCTTTCTAGATAAATGGACTATCCAACGCAAAATGATTTTTTCAATTCGAGCCGGTAGTTCCTGAGATTAGTGCGTTCAACCAAACAAACAAACTCTTCTGCTTTATAATATTAGTAAAGATTACACAAAGATGCAGACAGATGTGATGCTACGAAGATTATTTCTCCATTTCTTCTCCCATGCTAATAAACTAAGGAATGGTGAAAGGTAGGACTGCATTCGCCTCGTACCTATATAGATCTAGTGATCGCATCGTGACTGCTGATTACGGATCCACTCTGATCGGGTAAAAATTGATATTCGGTGTTTAAATAAATAATGTCTTAGTAGCAACCACGGAGTTTATTAGGTGAGGTACTCTTCTGTCTAATCCTTCGGAGATTATAGGCGTAATTTTATGAATTTTAACAGCCAAAATTGCAAAAAGCCTCAACCTTATTTCACAAAACATTTTTAATTTTACTGATGGCACATGACCAAAGTCAAAGTCAAAATAATTTATTTGCAGTAAATGTGGTACCAACGGTGGTAACCAGCCAGTTGCGATCCTGGCCTCGTATGCCGCTTGCAATAAACGAACGTTCCTTATTGCTCATAACTTAGGAGGAAAAAAAAGTTATTGTATTTGATATGAAGGTCAAGTATGTACTCGTATCTATTAGAAACTGCAACAGTATTCAGTTTACATTTTCAGTGGTTCAGTTAATCTGCATTACTGTATGAACCTATGGAGTTTTTTTTTCAGTTTTCTGTTCACTATTTTGTTGTAATTTATAAGTGATAATTATATTTCGTTACTTTCCCATTTCGATAACTAAATAAACAAAAGATGTACCAAACAAGTGAAAAACTGTACCAATTCGTAACTATTTTAATCTTCATACCTACATTGAGTCCCATTTCGTCAACCATAAACTTTTGTAAGTATGTAGGTAATAACAACAATACTTTTTTTTATTTTGTATAATAATCATGATAATTATCAAATATTATAATTATCGTTTCACTCCTCTTGCTCAAAAAGTCATAATAGCGTACCAGGGCGTAAAATTGCATTTATTGCCCTAGGGGAGAAATGTACTCTATCACTTCTCATGATCTAAAGGTACACCAATAGCTACTACCCCCTATTCCCTAAGGAGTAAAAAGTAATCTAAAAATTGAACGATCTTTTACTCTGAAACATTGTTAATAAAAGAGCAACTTATGAAAGGTTTTATTTAAATTTCGAATTGGCTTGCAAATAGAAAGCGGTTTATTGAAAAAAAAAATAAACGAACTCTTCAACGCGAAAAAAAATATTGTTGTTTGGGTGAATCGTTGATTTTGAAAAGTATGTGCAATGCCTTTGTTGCTTGCCGCTGCAGTTAGTTTTATATATCATTGGCTGCAGTAATGTACGTAGGTAGGTACTAATTCTCGTTTAACGAAGGTCCCTTTTTCAGGAAAAAATAAAACAATAAGAACCAAACGTTATATTCTTAACTATTAATTTTATTATCACACTTACGAAAGATACAAAAACATATCACGATGGCACTAGCAGTCAGTGCTTCAGCAGACGTGTACTGTGTGGCTAAAGTCGAGTTGATTGCGACGCCGCGACGCCGCGCGCCGACATCACCTCATACACAAGTAGCAATCAATAATAAATATACACGAAAAGTATGCTCGACGAAAATTTTCAGTTTCATTATCTACAAATTTTGTGTTGGAATAAAGACAAATTGATGATATAATTAATACAATATTTAGACAAAATATGAATAGTTATATCTAAAGTTGTTTTGGAGATAACAGGCACATTTTGGTGTCGTGTTCAACGAAGGCGTGACGGTAATCTTGTTGCGGTTCTATACGTACATAATTACCGTTTTACATAATATGTATTTAACTATAAAATTTACGCTACACATCTCGTCAGAAATAATTTCAAATAGAGAGAAACTGTAAAACGTCTAAGAAATTAGGACTTTTGATATCGGAAAACACTATTTTTATATGTTGATGGTAAAGTGATATTGATTTGGTTTATATTGAATTTTTCGGGAGATTTCCTTATACATGGAATCCCGGACTTACTCGTAACAATATCTACTACTAATATGTACATAACACTTGTAAAATACAAATAAAAAAGGATAGTATATACTAAGTGGACAGTACCCAAAGGCACGTTTCTAGGCATGAAAAAATATTAGAAACTTAAACTAATTATAGACACATTAAAACTACGTGGAAAAAACATTGATATTAGGCATCTGCCTATCTAGTACGCAGACGAGAGTCACTAACACCTAAGTAGTTTCTGGAGTGAATTGACTAAGATTAATGACATATCATAAATGCTGAACTTAGCAGAGAATTTCTAATTAAACCTTAAAAAATGTACTTTTAAATAAAAGTGTAAAATGAATTTAGTCGAGTGACTGGATCAGGAGCGATACTAGGAGGGGTATACGTAGAAAGAGGCGTAAGTTTCAGCATTATGTCATTGTGTATATAACCTGAGTTAATTAGGATGTTTGTGGTGGTTATTTGGGATGGTAGATGCCTCTGGCAGGCCTAGCGGGCCGACCGCCAATGCCGCCGGCCGCGCGTCTCTTGGCGATGAGCGCGTCGAGCCCGCGTAGGGGCGCGGCTGTGGTCTCCGCCAGGGTGGGCTCTGTCTCCGTTTCACTGTTCTGCTCTTCACTGGTGCTCTCTTCAGTCGCCTCTGTTGACTTCTTAGGCGCTTCTGTAGTTGCCTGGTTATACATAAAAATATAAGTCAGCAAAAGTATCCACTCAAACTCAATTTCAAATTCAAAATATTTCGATTCACGTAAACCTTATACAGTGCACTTATTTCTTGACGATTCCTACGTGCCCATCACTTATGAATCGTCAAGAAATAAGTGCACTGTTCGGACTGGTCGTTCCCCACGGAAAATAATCCGAAAGAAACTCCATGGTTACTCTTTTTAAAATATGTTATTACACGACCTAAGGCTTTAAAGTTTAGGCCAAAATTACCTCTGTAGAAGCTGCCAGCTTCCTCTTCAGGAGAGGGTTGACACGGCGAGCAGGAGGGGTGACAGCGGTGCGTGGCTTGGGGGAGGGGGAGAGCTGCAGCCTGGTGCGGACTCTCAGGCCGCTGCGAGGAGCCTCAGGGGCGGGAGTAGGCGAAGAAGCCTGTTTGAAAGGAAATAACTAGTTTCAGCCTGGTAATGAGTATTTATACGACGACCTTGAAGTAAGAGAGATATTACCCTCTTTCTGTTATTATATGTTAATTCAGCGTAGTTTTGTTCTTCCATTTTCACCTGTCAACTGTCACGCTATTATTTATTCATTTTTCCCAGTTTTTCTTTTCAACCGACTTCCAAAAAGAGGAGGTTATCAATTCGACTGTATTTTTTGTTTTTTTGTTTTTGCTACCTCATAACTTTCGACTGGGTGAACCGATTTTGATGGTTCTTTTTTTATTTGAAAGCTGATTTAAGAAATTATTTTCGAATATAACGGTATTATCTAAAGCAATCAAACCTGTAAAAAAAACCAACGATGACGGCATACATTGAAGTAAAGCTATTTTTACGAGCTGGGTAAGTATGGGGTACATTAAATACTACCGATTAAGCAACAAATAAGTTGCATTGTTGCAATTAATATGTATATTTATTGTTTTTTGTGTGCAATAAAGAATAAGAATAAGAATAATGACTTTAATAATCACGAATCAATTAAAACTCAATCACAAATACACCACTGATCACACTTATATTCGCTTAGATATCTTTCTCTCTCGCATTTCTTGTTCACTTCGATTTGCTACGATAGTAGGAGCACAAACCCACAAATGCTCTGACCTGTGTCTTGTCTTTCGGAACTGGTCAATCCTTGACGGCGACTACTTATTCTGGGTCTGTTTGAATGCATTTCCCCGAAACTATGTGGTTATATGTATTTTTCGAACTTATCTTGAGATTTGCTGTTTGGATTTTCGACAGCACTCGGTTGAGGTTTTAAAGTGATCTTCAAATGTACGGCCCATGATGATTATATCGTCTAGGTAGACAAGACATGCGTCTCCAATCAATCCGGCGAGTACTTGCTCCATAAGCCTTTGAAACGTCGCAGCAGCTTTGCAAAAACCGAAAGACATAACTTTATGCTGCCGCAACCCTTTTCCTGTTGAAAATGCAGTTTTCTCTTAGTCCTTGCGGTCTATTTCTAGTTGCCAATAGCCACTTTTTAGGTCAAGTGTGGTGAACCACTTTATTCATACCAGTCAGTGTATCCAGTGTGTCATCAATCCTTGGCGGCGGGTAGCTGTCCTTTTTCGTGACGTCGTTCAGTCGTCGATAGTGATCACAGAAGCGAATACTGCCGGCCTTTCAGGTCCACAGGAGAACACCATGGACTCGATGAAGGCTCTATAACATCGTTTTTCACCATTCCCTCAATCATAGTTTCTACCTCTTTTTCTCGTGCAACTGGCAGTCTTCTTGGTCGCGTAACTCGTTACCTGTATTAATCTGGAGCTGAACAAATCCAGTTCTCCCTATGTCAGCATCATTTGAAGAGAAAGTGTTGGCGTACTGCAGTAACATCTTTATAGCCATGTCCATTTCTGCTTCAGTTAAATCGCAGTTTTCCAAAAGTTTGTCGTAGGTGACACGATAAACTTTGTACTACGAATTTTATTTCCGGTAGGCACATATATCCTGCTATTGACGCAACCAAGCTACTTCCTCGCAAGTGCCGATCAAGTACCCTTCTTAATCACTAGCTCCTGGTCACATGTATTCAGTATACGTACTGCTGAGACGTTGGTGGCCTTGATCAGAGTCCGTGCTTTCTTCCATTGTTCACCCTCTCTATCAGAACACTTCGACCTTTGTCTCCAGAATTTTGTGGTAAACTAATTGGCACCATCTTGTCAAGGAAAAACAATATTTTTCAGGCTGGACACTTTTCTGAAGCATATTTCAATACTCCTTAATCAACGTCGATTTTAAAAAGAAATTTTCGCATGAAATCCAAGCCCAAGATGCAATCGTCCACTATGTTAGCCATGATGACACTGTCGTTGTAAAATCTGTCACCCAATTTTAACTCTATCTCCTTCTTGCCTCGGACGATTATGTGCCGACCGGTAGGTTTCACGGCAGCTCTAAGTCACGTATTCCATCAACGAACGCCTGTACCAGATTTCCATCGGTCAGCGCAGGGGCAGACTGGTATGCTTTCCAAACAAGTTTTTCAACTTCTAGAGCCCACTGCTGTAGGTTCTTGGCACTACGTTGAACACGGTCCTTCAACTTAGCACGAAATACGTGCTGCTCGTAGGTTACATACTTGCGGAGCGCCTCAAGAATGTTTAGGGCCTAGTCTCGGAGGTCCAAGGTGAGCGCGGTCATAGCTTGCGGTTTGGTCCATCACTACGGCGTCAATTTGAATTTTATAAGCCGACCACGAAGACGTTCCATCAAATGGGGGCTTACAGCCCCGCGCTGAAGGTAGCCAGCGACTACTGAAGCCACAGTCCCGTATTATATTCGTAAACAGCCGACGCGTTCGCCATTTGGGAAATTTCGGCTGCCGCTCGGGGGCTTGGTTATACCCGAAGTGTCGTGATGACTCGTCTGCTATTTACTATGTCAATCAGTAGGTCTTGTTTTAGATATTCAAGTCTTTATTAATCACCACTGACGAAATAGAAGAGGGAACTGAGTAAAGAAACAATATCATTCAGGGAACGCCTTCTTTAGAAATGGAAATTGTCGAGACTACAAAAGAACTGAGTGTAGGATCAATGCATTTTGTTCATGCTAATGACATAAAAAAGAGGTCCAATATAATGATTAAATATTTAGAATACGATCCAGAGAACTTTACGCCTGCATTAGATACCTACTTAGGAAATCTAAAAAAATGTGTTGGTTCAAAAACTACGCATTTGAATGGCCTGTGCACCGCTTCTAAATGGAAAGGGATTCCTACGAGAAACGATTAAAAAACCGATGTTGTCGGCGAGGAAAATGTATTCCTGTACAACCAACAACAGCAGCACGTAGATGTGGCACTAAGAAAACTGCTACACACCAATAAGAATAAAATTGGTTGTCTGTAAAGTCGGTTTACGGACGATAGATTTACGTGATAACGTCATAATCATTATTTTATGTAATAAAACACGTGGAACGGTGGAACGTTACTATGGAACGTTACTATGGAACGTTACTATTTTTCATGAGTGTTGCTGGTATTATCAATTTATAAGACGTTAACACGTCAAAATGACGTGTAAAAGTGTTTGAGAAAACCTACTTGCTGAATAAATATCATTTATCATATATCATTTATCATTTATCATTTATCATTTATCATTTATCATTTATCATTTATCATTTATCATTTATCATTTATCGTTTATCGTTTATCGTTTATCGTTTATCGTTTATCGTTTATCGTTTATCGTTTATCGTTTATCATTTATCATTTATCATTTATCATTTATCATTTATCATTTATCATTTATCATTTATCATTTATCATTTATCATTTATCATTTATCATTTATCATTTATCATTTATCATTTATCATTTATCATTTATCATTTATCATTTATCATTTATCATTTATCATTTATCATTTATCATTTATCATTTATCATTTATCATTTATCATTTATCATTTATCATTTACCGTTTGAGATGTTACGTAACAAGGACACTTTTGAGTCGGCCTGTTTTAAAACTCCGCAAAAAACGTCATAATCATTATTTTATGTAATAAAACACGTGGAACGGTGGAACGTTACTATGGAACATGGAACGTTACTATTTTTCATGAGTGTTGCTGGTATTATCAATTTATAAGACGTTATCACGTCAAAAAAACGAAAGCCAAAGCATTTAATATGGCTTTGGGAACAAAAAAATCCAGAACATATAATTAAAGTATTATTCAATAAATTTATTTATATTCATACGAACGAATATACAAAATAGTTTATTAGTTTTAGTATTACGTGGCAAATATTTCAGCATTACGTTATCGTGTAATTAGTTTATTCTTACTACCAATTATTCCCTCTCATAGAGAAGAGGCCTGTGTCTCAGCAGTGGGAACAATGATGATGATGATACCCTATTATAATAAACATTTTATTGAATCTGCTTTAGATTTTATTATATTCCTCTTTTAATTTTGAAACGAAACTGACGCGTTAGTGTTAGACGTCTGCTATTTACGAAGTAAATTAGGGCATGTTAGACGTCGGGTATTTACGAATATGCGTGTCGTCTCGGCCTCTGAGATACGGTTCTCGTGCTGGTGACCCTGATCAAAAACTTAAGATATTTTCAAAAGTGGCATGAAGATCCTTTATGAGGAGCACCTGTTCATCTTCGCGGCGAGCCTGCTCATCTTCGCGGCGAACCTCCTCTTCTTCGTCTCGCAGCAATTGCTCTTCCGAAACGCGAGCCTGCTCCTCTTCACGGCGAACCAGCTCCTCTTGACGGCGACCCTGCTCCGCTTGACGACGAATCAGCTCCTCTCGACGACGAGCCAGCTCTTCCTTACGGCGCACTTGCTCCTCTTGGCGACGAGCCAGCTCCTCCTGACGGCGAACCTGCTCCTCTTCACGGCGGGCCTCCTCCTCTAGACGGCGGGCCTCCTCCTGCAACAGCGCCATAAAGCTGACAAGTCTGGCCCCACTGATGCTGAAGAAACTTCGGATGAGCCAGCGACTGGCTCTGACATAGGCTGGACAACACCCGGTGTTTGTATAGGAGTACCTCCAAACCGCCTTTGGTCCATGTCTTGCTGTCGCTGACTCCTGGTACGGATACCGTCCGTGTCGTCTTTAGGTAGAATTGGTATAATTTATCCCACTTCTGACACAAACTGTTACGAGCTGGGTATACTACCGATTAAGCAAGAAATAACTTTAATAATCACGAACAATTGAAACTCAATCACAAATACACTACTGACCACACTATCCGCTTAGATATCGCATTTCTAGTTCACTTCGATTTGCTTCGTTGTGTAGTCAAAATCAGAGCGACTCTCGTTTTTATCTTTTTTTTTCGGAATGACATCTCGTAGTTCAACCTAGAGAGGTTGTCGTCTGCTTAACCGGACTATCTTGTAGGTTCCTTGAGTGTAAGGCCTCCAGCCAGGGCATAAAACTTACAAACTGTGCGACTACACGCTAAGGGCACCCCCTGCGGGGTACGGGCCTCGGCTTAGGGCGTCGCTGGAAGAGAACAGCGAGGGGACAGGCTGGATCTGAGTGGTGTCATTATTTACGGACTGGATTTGGACTACAGGCTCATCCGCATCTCACGCGGGGTGGCACGAGCAAGGGACGGCAAGTGATTGTCACGTGTCTCCGCTGTGCTTTTATACTGTCAACAGAACTGCTTCATGAAAAGCATCAACCAAAAAGTACAAAGGAATTGTAAGCAAAAAAAGATAATAAACAACTTGTACAAAAGAAAGCTTAAATCTTTATGCTCGTAGATACTTTAAATTTTCTAGTGATCTATTTTATCATAAATAGCAGTGTTTCTATTCTTACCTCTACATCCGCATCAGTAGCAGGGGACTCAGGGGCCGAGGTTTCGGCGGGGGCTTCCGAGGCGGCCTCAGGGGCTGTGCTGACACCTCTCTGGCGTGGGTTGGGGCGCAGGTTTAGCCTGGGTCCGGGGCGGAGGGACGCTGGCCGCAGGCCGCCGGGTCTACCACGGCTACGAGACAAATGTTACATTCGATTTATTAAGGTGGAAGCCCAGGGTACCAGGGTTCTTAAGATTTTTTTCAATTGCAGGTCAGTGTCAGGTTGTACGTAGATGGAAATATTTTCCGCGGTTGTAAGATATCAAAATCTGCTACGGACAGATTGGGGGCCGGCAAAAGAACAGTATCTATCTTTCGATGTCTAGTGTTCAATCCTGTTTGACCGAACTTGGTCAACATGCCACCATTTACCTCCCTTCTTTCAGCTGAATGTTGATTATCCTACTTCGCTAAATCTCGAACGTTGGTACATCTGACTACAACTGTGTTAATTTTCAGGAAATAGTTAATTATGGAAACGTAACTAATATGACTACACCAACATAACAATACTGAGTAACGAAGATGATGTCACATAGTCATTTCAGCGAGTGTTTCCTAGCAACACATTCATTCAGTGTATATCAATTGTTTATCTACAAATTCGGTAACTGGCTCACTGGACATTGTGTACTTGGGCAGAACTTCGTATTTTTTGTTTTCTTAATATTGTTGACGTAAAATAATAAGGCAGGGAATCATTTTTTCCTTTCGTTATCATATTTGATAACTCTGAAACTATCAAGTGCCTGCCTTTCGGACTAGTTGCTATTTTAAAGATGACGTGCTTTTATAGAATTAGCGCTGATACTAAATAAAGAAGTTTAGTGCTGGTCCAGCTTACCCAATAGTCCTTGAGGGAATGGGGGTGGTCTCAGACACTTCTCCGGATCCTGCGTTGGGGGACGTGCTGTCTTCGGCAGCTGAGCTGGCGGCTGCAGCAGTCGTGCTCGTGCTTGATGGACCTCTCCTCAGGCCTGGACGAAGCCTAGGTCTGGAAGAAAATTTCGTGAGAACTTGGTCAGAATGCCTGGAGTTTGATGTAGATCTGATAACGGTTTTTTAACAAGTCATGTTAATTTACCTTTTCTGTTGTGCATGGAGAAGAAAATAAGAATTCACATTTTTGGCAATACAATAAAATTAAAGTAAATTCGATAATGTTGTCACTGCTGGCTCGTAGGTCTTTGCTTTATGAGAAGATGCAAGTAATTGACTACGAGAGGGCCCGAGCCGTTATTCTACGTTATTCTTACGTTTTCTTTCGCTATTTTTCTGAAGCCACGACTCGACAGCATAATATGTTGTTTATACCAAGCGTTTGAAAATGGTCATATTGTACCTGGGTGCTGGTGCTGCTGGGGCTTCACTGGACGCTGCTGCGCTGCCGGCATCGTCTGACACGGGGGCAGAGGTGGTGGAGGCCGGCCTGGTACGACCCGCGAACAGGCCCCGACGACCGAACGCCTACAACAACGAACAACCTCGTCAAATATGCGCTGTTTTGGTCATACTTACAGCGCTGTAGCATAGTCAGTCTATCACGTTCCCACGGCAGGGACAAAGGCTCGTTACCTCTCGCCAAGTGGGCTACCAGGCACGCCCAGTGCAGTATGTAATGGTGGATATCATATGTTCGCGTTTAATACGACTTCATTTTAAAAGTTCATGGTTTTAGTTTTGGTGCAAAGAAATCTTAATTGTTTTGTCAATGATTTTTATTATTAGTACAAAACAGTTTATAGTCCAACTAGTTATTGTTGCACCTTGCAGAGTTCGAATAAAATATTTTATATACAGGGTGTAAACAACTTCATCACGAAGTCGTCTACAAAGAAGATTGGTCCGTCATTCTGTACATCAAACTAAGTAACTTTAAGCAAAAAACATTGGTGGGAAACGACTTTTTTTGGGGGTGAAAAATCACGTTTTGTGGTAGAACTCAATATAACGCACTCAACACATTGTGCTGGTGGATGGATTGTATAGTACGAGGGTCGGGACGTGTTTAAAGAAAAAGTTTTTCAATAAAACTTGTATTAAAAAAAACCGGTACAAAAAGTTGGATCTTTGACCTCCAATATCTCCGGAACTAGAAGGTTCCCAAGTATGGTGTAGAACAAAAAAATGATTGCAATGACGGGGAAAATAAGTGCTTTTCGGCTTTGTAAAGAGGTTTCTCACACCTTTTATTTATATTTGCGTTTTCACCATGTTACTACTACTTTTAAACCTGCTCATTGCAAGACGTGGTCCCCTGCAACCCGTTACTTACTTCGTGATTTTGCTTTACGAACATGTTCATAGCTTGAGAGTAGGTCTAAACCCTCATAAATCCACTCCTAACTAGTAATTAACATTTACATCTTATCAAAACATTTAAAGGTTTCGTAACCACTGTATTTAGCTGGCAGAAAATTCGCTATGCAAAACAGTACACTCGCACTAAGAGCTAAGCTATTAAAGTATACACAGTAAGAGGTCAATGAATATGGATGCAGACCTTGGGTTGTGTGACTGGCTTCTCTGCTGGGGCTGCCGTGGTGGAGTCGGCAGCTGTGGAACTGGCGCCAGCGGTGGTCTTGCGACCTCCTATGCTCGGCTTTCCAAAGCGACCTGGTGAACAAACGCACATTGAATGCATACCTACAACAAGAGCGGGCCTTCTTTGCCCTTTACTTTATACATTTTTTGGATTCAACAATTTTAGAGCGGAAAAGGCGAGATGTTAAAGGTAACCAATATAAATGTATAATATAGTTATTTAGCGGAAGCTGTCGGGCGAGTAGGTAAGTGTATAAAATTCTTTGTATCAGATATAAAGAATAAAATAAATAAAAGTGTCAATTTTCCTTTATATAGCTATTACTACGAAGTTGGTACCTATGTCTATATGCAGTACCTATCTATATCTAGTTGCTAAGATATCGCAATGTCGGTCAGCTTAGTATATTAGCTGTTAATATAAATACCTATCACAGTGCCTATATACTTGCTCCGCGTCATGGCCAACTAGCTCTCTTAGAATTTCTGACGAAATTACGTCAATGTCTTTTAAATTAAGTACTTATGTTTCAGATAACGTGTTGGCGGTCCTATTACACAATAAAAAAAAGTTTTATAAGTACTTAGTCATAATAACAGACTTGAAGATGACAACGCAAACAAAGTTTAAAAAAAAAAACTATAGTAGGTATGAGTTCAAGATACTTATTGTGTTACATCATAACTATTGGCCTATTTAGTTTCGTGTTTATTGACTTGACTTGAAAAAGTCGTATGCAAACAATGTGTTGCCCTATAATAATCGTATCGTCATTGTAATTGTTTAAATTATGTATTAATACCTAACGATTGTTATAGAGCAACAAAAATTATCTTGTATTTAATACTATTTTTTTAAGTCACCTTTCGTCGTTTTATCGCTGATAGCGATGATGTCAAATATTTTTAACCTTAACTACCTATGTATCTATATAAGTTATCTTAAGATAACAGTAGGTAGTTACACGTAATTGAAAAACCTGTACTAATGGCGCATTTGCATTTGTTTCTGGATGCCTGAATAAGATGAGGAACGGACTTGGTTGTACTAGATGTACTACCGAGCTCACTGACCGACCAACCACTGTTCATGCTTCATCATCATCATTTAAGCCGCAAGACGTCCACAGCTGGATATAGGCCTCCCCCGAGTGTCGCCACATTGACCGGTCCCGTATGACTCGCATCCAGCGGATTCCCGCAGCCTTAATCATGACAACGGTCCACCTAGTGAGAGGCCTTCTTCCAACGCAAAGTTTCCCGGTTTGCGGTCGCCACTCCAGTACTTTTCGGCCCCACCGGCCATCCGTTCTGCGAACAATGTGCCCTGCCCACAGCCACTTAAGTTTGGCAATTCTTCGGACTACGTCGGTAATCTTGGTTCTTTTGCGAATGTCTTCATTTCTGATTCGATCATGCAAGGAAACCCCGAGCATAGCACACTTTCGGCCTACTGCCCCAAGTAATGAGGTTGAAAAGTGGTCGACCGTCAGTGAACTCGATACAGAATACTTCGGAAATATCGTCTAATTGTACAGGTTTCAGGAGCCCTCGGGAGACTGCATGTTTGTTGGTTTACGTTAAAAATCTAGTTGCAACCTGGCCGGGTGATGAGTTCAATTCTATCATCGAAGTCGAAAACAGTTGGACAAACGCTATTTGTGAGTAGTTCGAGGCTTTTTGTATAGAAAAATTTCAGGTGAAATCATTGGTATACCCGAATGCGGACAAGTGTTCTAAATATGTGTAAGTATGCGTGTCTGTACTTCTTCCATAGTAACAAAGAGAGGATAATAACATTGTGTTTGATACTTAATGGATAAAGACTCGGTTCTTATCAGAGCAGCTGATATGATAACAAGATCCTCACGGTGAAGTTCAAGGTACCTTTGACGAAGATAAGGATTTAATAGAATTCAGATTAAAGATTTGTTGGCAATGAATTCTGCCAGTTTTTAGGATTTCAAGATCATTTAAGTACCTACCTAACGTTGTATTTAGGTAATTTATGGCTCGATAAGTACCCAGTATGCTTACTCTTTATTTTCATAAAAAGCGGATATCTGTTTCAACGATAAACACTATCCTATCCTCTATTTAATTTCATTTAAAAATCTTACTTGTAGGTAACTAATTAAAATAAATATATATATATATGTATATTGTTTTTATGCTATCTAAAAATAAAACAGAGTCTTTCGTTATATGTTATCATGGCAACAAAACCAGCTTATCAGATATCGACCGACATACAGCACCGCGCTGAACTATATCTGTGATGTAACGGCTACGACTGTCACCTACATCGAGACACGCGAACCCACCTTTCCCACTCCATTGTTTGCAGCAGATGCATGAATACATTCATCAAGCATAAAACAACACTTTACACCTCCCAGCTTCCACGCGCCAAACATTCGTGAGAAAAACTCAAAACTATTCACGTACAGTGCGCCGTGGTTCTGTTACCATGCGGTCGTAGACGGAACTGACGCGACGCTTCCATCTTAGTTGTTCAATTCAAATTCCACAGAAAATTTGACAAATGTTTATCATTCAAGCTGTGAAGAACCATGACGCACCATAATGTGTTGATTCGTGCCATTCGCTTTAAATGTATATTCGCAACAAAAACAATCGCAGAGCAACATATGAATAATGAAAACATAACTTTCGCAGGTCTATCGGCTACTGCATAAATAACTTGGGGTGTTAGCGGCATGCTAGGAGTATGACGACGGGTTTTAGCCAGTGTTATCCAGACCACTACGGTTTAACTTAGGAAAAGGTTTGAGAATATTTCTTTGGATTTTGTATGTAGTTTTAGGTATTTACTTTAAGCACTTTAGCGTTCGGGATCATAGAAAATTTTAAACTCCTCATATAAAATCCTCTATGATAGCCTTACATGAGTATTTAAAGTTTCTTTTTTTGGTACCGCCCGGGCCTGATTAAACTTTGAATGTCACTGTCGCGTTACAGAAAATTACTACATTACAGAATAATAGTCCCAAGTATTGGTTCAAATTGGTCTCGAGTATTGAAGTTTTTGGTTGTAACTAACTTTTTTTACACATATAACTTTTCTCTTTCGCGGTTATTATATTCAATCCAAAAAGTAATATCATTATGACGACACATACAAATTCCAATGAAAAATATCGTTGTGTTGAACACACGCGTCTAATAGAATCAATAATTAGTATCAATTAAACCACGTAGTGGACTTTCGCCAATTGCGCCGAGAATCTCGAACTGGATTTGTCAATGTAAGTAGTTCATGGTGAAGCAGTTAGTTACACAAGTGGTCGAGAGCTGTGTGTTTACCTCGCACTCTGGTGGAGGTCTCCTGGGGCGCTTCGGTGACGGCGCTGGAGGTGGGAGGACGCGTGCGGGCGCCTGCGCGGCCCTTGAACCTGGAGGGACGAGTGGGCGCCGCTGATGTGGTCGTCGGCGCAGGCGTGGTTGTCGTCGTTGTGGTGGTCGTAGTTGTGGTCGTGGTGGTCGTCGGCGTAGTGGCCTCTTCCGTGGTACTTAAGAACTCCGTCGTCGACCAAATGTCGTCCACAACAGTTGTCGTACCATCGAAGTTGATCTCCTCCGTCGGATTGATGTCATTGTTCAAGTTCTCTCCAGCTAAGTACGCGTACAGATCCAGAGCCACCTTCTCCATGGCAGTCATGGTGGTGTACTCAGTGGTCTCTTGGTCATAAGGAGTAGTCTGCTTGTAGTCGGCCGGCAGCTTCGAGTCATCTAAGATCTCTTGGAACCTGATGCCCGCCGGTAAGCTGTGACCCTCCCTAGCTGACTCTTTGGCATAAGTAGGTTCTTTGGCAATTGGTGTCGTTTCGGGCACTTCTTCAGTAGTGGTCCGGCTTTCTGAGGAATACCTGCTTGGTGGCTCTTTGTATTGGGACGGGGAAGGAATGTCACCGGAATGAGTTTTGAAGCTGTCCAGGTCCACAAGTTCCGAGCTTGGGCGTCTGTAAGTAAATAAATCATTAGTAAATCAACCTCTCTCAATCTTCAGGTATGTTGTGCATGCAGAGTGAATTGTTGTGTGTACGTTACCTGATGTGCGCACGGGTCCTGCTTCTAGTCTGACCGATTGACTCATCGGCTACATTGTCGCTTTGTGACCGTCCGCGTTGTTTTACTGTTTCAGAAGATACTTCGGGTACGTAAGTTGTGGAAGTAGCTGATGCTAAGTTACGACCTCGAGGCGGGAACCGTGTGCTTGATGGCAACCTGACGCTTTGAATATTACGAAGTGTTATTAATATGAATAAATAATAAAAATATAAAGTGTATCCTATAATTCAGTGTACCGTAAATGTTGAGATATACAATAGAACATGAAATACCTGATGTCCTCCTCGTCTTCCTCGGAGACGGGTGCGGGCGCGACGGTGCGGCTGCGTCCGCGGCCTCTGCTCGTGGCTGGAACAACTTCGTTTTGTATTTCTGGGGTAGCTACAGTGGTAGCTGTTCTGTCAATAGAACTGTACTTGTTTTTGGTTTTACTTTCGTTAGCGATGTGATTCTCACTTTCGATTTTCTCCGGACCATCATGAGAGTTGTGAACAGGGGCAGCCGTAGTAGATGAAGCTTTGTCTTTTCCTTTTCCGTCTTTTTTGTTACCTTCTTCATCCTCATCATAGTAATAATAGATGTACTCATACTCGTAGTCCTGTCCATTGGGACCTTTCTTAATTTGGATCCTTGATTGGGGCTTCTGCTCCGAGCCGGCCGTTTCTAGATTAATATTAGACGATAACAGCCCGGTGTTGATGTCGTCGATTGTATCAAAGTTAATAGGGATGTAGTCGAATTGCTGGTTAGTATTAGCTGTTGGTGGGGCAGTAGTTAGTACAGGCCTCTGAGTAGTTGTGCCTGAAGTTTTAGTTAACTTTCCAGACTCTGACATCGCTTCTAAAGCGACGGCCATTCTTGGATTGGTCTCCACATCTTTCAGGTTCTCCCTTATTTTAATGTCTTCTAGTTTTGATACGGGAATATCAACTTCAATTGATTCGGTAGTTTTGCTTTTCAATCCCTTTTTGAACGAATTTTTCTTGTCCTCTTCGATGGCGACGATGCCCTCGGTGGCGTGCTTGACCTTGCCGCTGTATAGCTTCTTGACAATCTTTTCACTGTCATCTTGTTTAAAGTTTCTGTGATGCGGGTGTTTATCAGGAATTTTATGTGAGGTCTCAAAGTTTCTTAATGGAGTTTGTTGGCCTGAACTGACCAGCACGTACTCTTCACCGGGCCGAGGCTCCGTGATGATATCTACTTCGGCGTGCACCGAGTAGAACGTGCACACTAACAAGCATCTGTAACAAAGAAACGGAATTTGTAAGATCTCCATCAGCATGATAAGTTACGAAAGTTTGTTACATTACGGAATAGGAGTCAGTGCTCCGTGACTCAGCAAGATGACATCTGGCAGCTGCGCCTACGAGTCAAAAGCTTGCGACCCTGCACAAGGAACTCTGAGTCACCAATTCATTTCATCACCGCATTCTCGAGCTGGGTATTGTTTGTCTACCAACACAACTTTGCGATTACATGAGAATTTCTAATGTGTATGTTTAAAGTGACGTATAATCACGCGTATGTACGGGTAATATTAGCACACTTTTTGTACATTGATTGGTTTCATAATGGCTATCGATTTGCATAGCTATTGATATTTCTGGCACAGTTGCACGATGGGGGGCAAAGAAGTTGTGTGAAAATTCATCTAGATGACTACAAAACAAGCATTGTCGAACATTGCAATGTTGCAAGAGTGATGTGGTCGTGAGAAATGGCGGCGAAAATCAGAACGTGGGTGTATTACGCATTTCGATTCCGCGCAAGTGCAAGCCGATCGATGAGGCAACTCTGCATGACGTCGACGATCACTTTCGCCTCTGGACTGACTCTCACACGAACCGCCGCGCTCGCTGCGAGCTCGTCCAACTCCACCACAATACATTACAGTATTTATGGCATTTTATAATTGATCAGCCTGTCATTAAAATTATCAGTACGTAAGAGCTGTTACGAGTGTTACAGCGTCCTACCGAGTGTTTTATGCTAGTTTGACGAGGCAACAATTTTGCAACCTTTCACGATCGAAGATGATTTTGCGGTTGCCCAACCGACTGGTTACAGACATTAATAACCCGGCCTGTTAAGATCAGACTCGGAGAAAACATTGTGCATTAATAACAATGACATGTACATTAGTCTTTCGGAACCCTCCTGCTGGAGCTGTGGGGAAAAAAGGGCAATGAATCATATCACGGCTACTTTATCGAGTCGCGAATGCAATTATCGGTGTTGTTTGTTGTTTGAGCTTCCGTACAATTTCTTGTGAGCCTCGGCGGCACACGGAAGGTGATTGAGGGATAACAAGCGAATGGCGCTACGCTGGTATTAAGTCCATCCGATCGCATTAGGCCACCTTCATTTCACTGCGTGTGAGGAAGTGTGTGACACCGCACGCCAGTGAATGCGCCACGCCGACCGTGACTGGTTCCGATGCAGCCGCCACTTTACTTGTGAAGGTTACCGAGAATACCGACTGGACAATAAAGCCCAGGTTAACGATACGTATTGTTCTTCAATAAACGGACTTTTGCGAACTTTATATAGGTTGATACAAAACTAAAAAACAAACTATACAAATAGTGAACCATTGTATACCATTTGAAATCAATTAACATATTGACTGCAGCTGTTGAGCATAACAAGATACAGCCGATTCTAAAGCATAGTTAAACTGAGTGATAAAAAGGTAAAAGAGGTGTAGCAGCTTCCAGCTAAACTTGTACTTGAATATCTGCTTTCCACAATAACAATACGTAATTTCCTGTATCTCCATTTGACGTCACACAACTTCGAATCGTTGGGCTAAATTAAACTTACATAAATATTATGGAAAATCATTGAGGTAATGAATGCAGCCTCAATTCCGCACTGGACTGGAACGAGACCAGTACCTACGTTTGTACCGGTTCAATTTCACTAGATGTAAGGTCGCCGGCGCAAGGCTAGGTGAGCGGGGCAGGCAGGACCGATACACAAAGACGTGGTACCTACAGATACTAAATAGTCTCTGCTGCTGCCAGTGCTGCGAGCTGTTCATTTCGGTCAGTATTTGGACCAAATAATATGGACTTAAATGCGTTATTGATTGTATGCCGAAAAGAAAACAATAAACGAAGCTATAACGATAACAGCTTACGATTCTATCACTCACAAAATTAGTTACGCCTAACTGATGAGTTAATTATAAAGTTCTAAAAGGTAAACGTTATAAATAATCCCCACAAATAACGAAGGTAGTCCCATGCTCTTTAAACTTTACATGGTATTGCCACATACAGAGGGTTCACAAAGTTCAAGGCGTATCAGGGCACCGTTTATTTGTACCATTTGGATTTGACACGTGAATCAAGTTATTTTAGAATGTTGTCGAACTACATAGGATTCAAATATTGTCAGATTACTTTTCGGTAGGTATACCTAACACGTTCCGACCTACTTTTTTGCATTGGGTAACCTCCAATAGAAGTTAAAACTATTCCATCGAAGTGTGTCTTCTCATCATTGTGTGTGTTTTTCATTAGAATTAAGTATAATATAACCACCATTCTCGATAGAATAAATTCTCCTGATAATATAACAAGTTGTAATTATATGCGTATCCGTAAAACAGATAGCAAAGGCAATTCTAAAATAGATCAATCGGCCTTTCGCTAATTGGCGTGACAAATAACGATCTACCTAAAAACTTTACACAATATTTCTTTTTGTCGCGTGCGCCTTTAGTGGGTTGTTATTTACAAGATAGAAAATACTGTTTCCTAACAACGAGTGACTAGTGACTACATGTCAAACTACTACTCCCTGTCAGTTCCGAAGAATTTTAATTGTACGATGATCGAGTTTGCGCGTGGGCAAGATATTGAAAGACAAAGCGCCATAATTAAAAATGTTTGTCAGTACGAGTGAGTGGCTGCGTCGCTGTCGGTGCATTTATCATTTGTGTGGATGTGCAGAGTGCTCGTGACTCGATTACATCTGGGTTCGGCAACCCCGCGCTTCCTTCCAGGCGAGTGTTGCATCGCACCAGCGCGAGTGCGAAGGAAGCGGCACTATCTCCCGGGAAATTGAGATATACAAACGTGACAAGAAAGTATTGCCAGCTACTCTTTCACTGCTCATCGCATGCGCAATATTACCATGTTTTGATTAAATAGCACCGCAGTGGTAAAGGTTAAACTCTCTCCGTGATAAAAACGAGTTTCGTCTCTAAGCTCCTCCATGCTTGTTCGTAACTTGTTCGTCTACATTGTTTCGCTTTCCGCGCAGGATTGCTGATAATGTCCTTGATAAAGAGGCATTTCACATGATTTATGAAATTCTTGGACTAGAATTAAACGGTTAAAGTGTACCTCAAATGTTTCACAATATTTCAAGAATCTCAAGATCACTGGAACAAACTGACGCCTAATACAAATCTTGGGCACAGTTACGCAAAATATCTAACAAATCGTATATGCAATGTCACTTTATAATTACAAACATACATACCAGAAGGTGTTTAATGATCGTGTGAACTTTATCATTAAGATAACAAATATCTAACATAACTCAAGTTATTGTATAAAACTTACACCACAGAGACATTGGCCAACCGCGATGGATGGTAGATGCAAGGTTGAGCTCATATATTTTAATTATGTTTCTCGTTTATGAATAGTAAAGTATACAGTAAAGTGCCTCCAAAAGCAACTTGCCCATTGTTGCATTGGCCATGGAACCGTCGAAAATCGTTTATACAAACAAAATTGAATATATTTTTTACTGTATTATTATCGTGACTATATCATGCATATTGTAAAACACGCCAAATGCTTGTTCACACCTATCAATTTCAACATGAAATAGCTAATACTTTTATAGTAGTTGCATGTTTAAAGTATGTTATTCATTGACTTGTAATAATTTCACTGGGACATGTAGGTGGCACTTTCAAAACAAGAAACTGCGAACAAAAGCTTTATACGGTAAGATTTACAATGTTGTGTACATCCGGAGTTAAACATACATTCTTCGGCAAATATGTGGCGTTACATAATAATATGAGCATTCGTTTCACATTTCTGAAATAAAAGTGGTCACATTAATATGTAGTGAAGCAGTTTATATTATTCAATGAGGTGACAGAAAACCGGTGGAAAACGGGTTCTAGGAAAACCTGCGTGGAGTTATAAGTACCTAAGTACTTGGATACATTTGACAGAAGTGGTGATTGTTATCCGTGGGAGCAACACCTGAACGGGAGGGGGGTCAAGGACTCACTATATTTCCCACACATTCATAATATTTACTTACGTTGGCCACACAAAAAGCCACGTTAGAAAAAAAAGTTTTCTAATAAAGTTTCACAGCTATGTCATGAAATAATAAAGCTTACAGGCTAAATATTATTATAGGTCGTTCATTAAAGGAATGTTGGTTTCGAAATCAAACTTCGCAACTTGATTTGCATAAACAATTTCAAAAGGGGACATCACATGCTTGTTTCCTAAATTTCTACATACTTTAATTGATGATCTTTTAATAAGTTCGTGTGACTAGAATTTAGATACACATTAACCTATTATCGGGTAAGTCTGTATTGCTACAAAGAAGAACTTTAAATAAAGTTTCGTTCTAACCAAGACTACTCTTTTATTAGTCGTAATACAAAATCGATAAAGATCACGAAATAATAAGAATACCCAACAACAAAAACCAATACACGCTTGAACGTAAGGGTTTTAACACGGCGCCGGCGCGGCGTATTGTGGCGAAAATGGCGAAAAAATTTGATAGGAAAAGAAAAAAGCTGGTGAAATTACTGTATTACACATAAACCATAAATCGAACGCACTCACATTCTGAAAGGCATCATTAAAATAACAGATAAATCCCAGCAAGTTGAATGTTATAAAATCCGTCACTTTGACATTAGCGTGTGCAGTTAGCTCACAAGTCACATATTACGAGATGTTTGCATAGGTGCGCAAGAGTGGAACATCTTCTCGCTGCAATTTCGATTGCAACCAGTTAGGTAAGAAACAAGAGGATTTGTAACGTCGCGTCAGGTCGTCGGGCCAAATTGTATTATAATCGCTCTTTACCCGAATCATTATTTATCGTGTGTACATAAGTTTTATATCTCTTAGCTCACCTTGAATTGACAAAAGTTGTTCTACATATTTTAAGAAATAACTTTGCATTTTTAGAGGAACTTGAAACATTTATGATTTCGTTGAGAAGACTACTAAGTAAGCTAGCTTTTTGCTACAGTATTCAAATGTCGATGGTCACATGCTGGTGCAATAGAAGATAACACTTTGCTGACACCTAAATAGATATTACAAGCTCGCTTCTTAATAGTGAGTGGTATTTAATGATTCATACAATACATACAGTATCCGAATGTTTAATTTCAAGCACGTGCTTGGTCCTGAGAACGTTGACAAGTAGCGGCGTCACGTTGGGCTGAGTACCGGCGCAGGCTACGTGGGTACAATCGCATACCAAGCGTTAGTTACCATCGCAGACAGAAAGAGAAGGAGACGCATAGATATGCGCCCATCATAGATGACGACGATAATAAGTATGATAAAAGCATTTATAAAATCTAGCTAGCCCGTTCAATAGAGAAGAAGAGATAGACATTCAATATTCAGACTAATTGATAAATTTACGTGTCTGCAATTATTTTAATTAAAATAAATGTTCGAGTTTCAACAGCGTTGACTTCTAATACGAAGAAAACAAAGATTCGAAAACAATGATTTACGAATCTAAACTGCGACATTTTCAGTTTATTTTAATCTATGGAGACTAGGCAGATGAACACCAACTGTTTACTTTAGTGTAAGTTCGTAATGTTACCACACAGTTACGTTACATAACCTGCCCGATGGCATTAGGTATATAGGTAGACGATAGGTTAAAGATTCGAATACAAGCTACGTAATAAGTGTCATATGTCAATTGATGATTATTTCTCCGGATTTCATCACACATTCCTATGACTTTAACGACAAACTTCGAAATGGTGATCGTAAATATATTGTTAGTATTTTATTGAAAGATTCTTCGCAACTGTTATTCTTCTCTCGTAAATTACTTTTAAAGTCTATAGAGCAATAACAGCTGAAGCTAACACTGGTGGCTTTTTCATTCATGTAAAGTCGAGAGTGGTTTGGCCGTAAGTAATGTTCACCGTGGAGTTCTGTCGATTCGAACTCCAAACTACTTAAGCAAGTTGGGCTGAACAGCCAAGCCAATATGTAATGGTTCACATAAGATCTAGACCATGATTAGAAAAAAAAGAAGTAAAGTGGGCGATACATTGCTCAACAGTAAGATGGTTGCAGTGACCTAACCTAGAAAGTTGCGGGAGAAACACCATGACTGAGATCCCGAAAGCAACGACATAGAAAAGTTTAATTACGAACATTCTCACTAGAAGTACCAGAAAGTAAGAAGCCTTCATTAATCGCCAAAATATTTTAAAAGAAATTACTGAAATAGTTTTCGTTTTTCACAACAGTTCTATAATATAGCCAGCCTACAAATAAAATGAATTCATTTCGACAGTGCGTTGTGCCAGAGTAATATACACCGACCGATGAAACCGATACCTTGTGCAAACGGATATGAACAATACTTGTGCTGCCGGAATCAATTCGAGCATTCCACAAGACCGTGTCAACGAAATACAAAGGTAATCGCGACTTTTTGTAACAAGCCAGTCTGTGTGGTCCTTTAACAATTTTACACCCCTTTTAGGAACGGACTCTCTACGATTCGGCTACGAAATGTGCTACGAGACTTCGTAGCACTTCTCGTAGCACTCCCTTTTTGAGAAAATGTCTGAAATATTTCTGGATGGTTAATGTACTCCCGCACTGTTTTTTTTTTATTTATTTGGTTTTCTTTCGATAGTCCTAAGTTAATTTATTTTAAGTATACACGGGCTGGTGAACATACTATTCTACAAAAATTAACACTTTTAAATAAGCAATTAATATGTATACTTACTAAGAAGTATTTGGAACGTGCATATTTTACATAGTTGTTCGTTGTTTAAGTATGTTGTAATATTATAAGTATTTGTGCGTTTTTATTAATGCTAATCTTTATATCATTTAAAACTCGTTTTGATATATATATCTGAATGGCCACATGGTGCGCTACGCACGATTATATTGCCGAAACGTCTCATATATTTGCCCTAAAGTATTTGTCAAATGTCATATTTATACGTAAAATATAAAAATGTTGAATGAAGCAGAGAAACCCGGATCCGAATACTAATATTTTCACGATCCGGACACCAACTTTATGTAATGAACAGGTTCTTATTAGACGTCAGTTAAGTAATATTTGTCATTTAACACGCAACACATTCCTTTTGTATTAAAATGAATGGGTTATTACTAGGAGTTACGGAATGTGTAAGTACCTAGTGTAGTTAGCACCGAGCTACGTAGTAACTGCCGCTGGCATGCTTATAGTTTCAGAGTTGCGAATAATTTCTGTAACATTTATTAGAAAGTATTGTATGTACAGTTAGCCGTTAATATCGGCTGATCGCGGGCTCAGGGTTACAAGAAGCGAAAAATTATTATTGAGAAAGCCTTGCCCAAAATTTTGAGTAGATTTCGCAAGTCCTGGCCGTTCGACACTTACTATACCCGTGGCCCGGCTACTCGGTTACGCATTGTGCGTATTGTTCCATAATGCAATTCAAATTTCGGGTAATTGTTGCAATTTCGTAATATTAAAATTGAAATAGTGTTTCCGGAGGTTAAATAGAAACTCATTACTTATTTGAAGGACCGTTATGTAAAGTTAAATTCTTAATATTTTGTGAATAAAACTTGTAAACTAATCTTCTTTTGGAGTCGCAAGAATTTAATGTGTATCCCTACGGTTAAATATGAACGATCGGCTAATCAAACCGTTGAAAAACTTGATACCTAAGCAGTTTCAAGGAAACGGAACCATTTACAACTACGTTTTATTATTGGAACACGGAAAGCAAACCTTTCCAACAGAACATGGAAGGGAGTGAACTGAATCACTGAGTGCATTCATATTTCAAGAGCGTTCGGAATTTCCTAAATGCAGCACGTGAAGGCGCCCGCGACGCCGTCGCGCGTCGGCGACAACCGCGCGCCGACACTGGCGGAGCACCCGCGTCCTGGCACAAGGTCTGGTCTCCGCTCGAGCACCTCGAGGTCACCGGTGAACGTAGTCACGGGGGCAAATATGTGCGCGTAATCAATTGCCTATTTATTACTCGTGCTTACTCCCTCACTCCTAGTCTCACCGACAAAGACGCCAAAGATTTTATCAAGAAAACTAACTCAACACGGAGCTTATACAATGTTTGATGAATCACGACTCGTGGTCTGTCTTCGACAGTTACTACAGCAGAATTAAAACCATTAACATTAGACAGACGTGTGCAGCACATCTCTGACGGACGTGACGGATCATACGTGAATGTGAAACGAAATCGAAAGGGTAACACAACTTTACTCAGCATACTTTCAAATCGTACTATCACGAAACATCGCTAATGTTTATATACCTACCTAGCCAATGAATAAGCCTCGCGTTGACAACGTAATAATAATAAACATCGAGAAGAGAAAATAACAGACATCGGCCAAGTGTAACGTGCGAATTATCGTAATAGTCTATTACAGATTAGCTCTAAGAAATAAGCCAGCGCGTTCCAGAATAGGCCAGGCCAAATTGTTGTCGCAGATTGAGGATATATAACAGGAAACTTTAGTGACTCATCGAATAGATGTGTATACAATATAATGAGCATGTGAAGGTTAACTGGATATGAGTAATATCATATATTTGGCCACTTTATTTCAGCAATTAAATTGACGTTCGGCAGGTGCGACGGCTGATGCCGCGATGGCTAGTAATATTCCGACGCTGTCACGGATTCATGCGAGTATAATGACAATTAAGCGGCACGTAGCTCTTGTACTGAACGGTACTGTGGTTCGTCAACCCTAGGCAAAGTCGGATTGCGATCACGTAGAAATGAACACGACGACCAACTATCGGCAGCGTGAGCGAGGCGTGGCCGCGGCGGCTACTCCGTAGATTATCCACGATGCAAACAATCGATCGAGACAATGAACGCAGATACGTGACTACGATTGTTATAACAATGGAACAAACAAAAGGCAATTTTAACGTAATTTCTGAACTGATAGGCTAATCAGGAGGGAAGTGCGAATCTCGATGTAGATCGACAATACAATGGTGTAACGAATTAATGAAAACTAACAATGTTTTTATAACGACGAAGTAGTCATATTGTGACGCGTAACGGTGCAATTAATTATCATAATTTGTAACTAGACGGTTTTTATTATAGTTTTGATACTTCCAAGTGTTTCATAGTTTACTGTTAGACATTTAAATTCAAGTAGAATATGTAATTAAAGTTATTATCTAACATTACAGCATTCTATCCACAATCTAGTCTATTCATAATATTATGATGAGCCATAAGTCACTGTGTTAATTTATGTTGAAGACGTTTTTGTTTCGACTCATAAATCGCAGCGTTGCATCTAACGTTGCAACAAGGAAAAATAGACCGTTTGTGAAATTCTAACTATTTAATATGTGTTTGTGTACATATAATTATGTATCCTACTTTAATGTCACAGATGGACTTTTGGAAATTGAAATGTTAGTTGGTAATTAGAGTCAAGATTCGTACCCCTAGTTTAGTTCTACTCCTATAAGAGACGACAAGACTTTCAAGGCAACCAACAAGCCAATACTACAATTTTATAGCATTTCTGTTTTTAGACGATCAATTAATTACTTCACAAACGCGCCTGTAAGAAAACTAGTCGGAGCGCATTGTCAACAATGTAAATTAAGAAGTGGAATTTTGCATAAAAATAAAATACGCCTAGAGTTTTATAAATAAAGCTTTAGTGGTCGAGTGAGCGGCGATCACTTGGGTACCAGTATCACGCAGCCGCATGCCCGGAATCACCAAGTGCGGTATGAGAGGCACGCACCGCGCCTGTCCGCGGCTGACACCGAAATATTGCCGCCACACTGCACGAGAATATGTAATCCACACGCCTCTGATTCACACAACACTCTCTTGGAATCCATCGAACATATCAGAAAAGCTCGACGCATAAATCCATTATGAGGTCGATGACTATCCCGCCGCCCATTGGGGGCTCAAAACCGCATACTAAGGGCCAAGTATTTCTTGCTAAATACCTACGCTTCCCAAGCAGAAAATCAACTTTTACCACAATGCCGGGCACATAAAACACGTTTCGTAAACAGGAACCGCTCATGCGTAGGTACCGTGACGGACGGCGCACCCTTTAAAAACCTCACAAAAAGTATCGAATATTTTAAATGTAAATCATCTTCAAATAGAACAGCGACCAGTCCGCTGTCCGCAGTCGATGTCACGGTTCATTTCGCTTCCTAGTCCTGATTACATTCGAACAGTACTTATAGCAGCTGTCAATCAAAACGTGAGCAAACGCAATGGATGGGTAATTAACGTAACCGCTGGTCGCCGCGCGCCGGGTCAACAGCTGACCGCAATGATAGCTTTGTCTCGAACGTGTTTAGAATAACTTACAATGGTCAGCTACAAAGGCTACGTTCATGTCTGGCGCTCGTAACTCACACTATACGTAGCGTTACAGTGGCCATTCCATGCCGCGCCGCTCGTGCTCATGTTTCGTAACGCTGGCGCCGCCGCAGATCATGGGCATAGAAAGAGCCAAGGTCAAAAATCTGCGTTCCAATCGAGCAGTGGAGCCGCCACCACGTCACCACGCTGCCACATGCTCTCTCATTACTGGGAATCTCCCGCCGGCATTAAATAAGTTGCAAAACGATGCCAAGCAATAGATAAAGGTTAAATCCCGCGAGTTGCTACAGCGATTTGCTTAGAAAGTGTAGATGTTGCATCCGCCTCGAGCCTCAAGCAACAATAGTGCGTGCACACATACCGCCTCGCCGATATTACGGGACGCTGGAGCTGATAAGTACCTATAGATAACTAATCGATGTGATGTTTTATTCATCCGTTATCTCAGTTCGCATTCCTCGATAGGTCATCGGCAGGAAAGTGAAACTGGTTGAAGCCGAAAGTGATGCTTACAAAATTCGAAGAGGCACATAAATATCCGATTATGTGTGGTCGACGCCTTGTCGGGTGCGGGCGCGGGCTCGAACCCGGACCCCGCACTTAATGTCACTGATGCAATCATGTTAATCCAATGTCACTGTATTATGACATGCTTTTAGCGTTTTCTCCGCACACGATGCGCAAACCTATCTGACGAAACCAATGATATAAGAAGTATTTACTCAAATATTATTAGTGCCAGAACTTACACTCTGTGTAAATAGCTACCTGCCTGAGGGCACAATATTGAGTCAAACACTACCCAGCTCATCGACAGTAGTATGCATAATGTATTTTATTACTACGAAATATCACACTGTTATTTACATGTTTGCAACATAAAGAATCGCCTAGGAACATGAAAAGAGTTAATAAAATACAAGATATTCAATTTCAAAATGTCACAAAATGACATTAGTATTTTATTAGCTCGTTGTTTCAAGGGGACTGACGCACCATCAGGCTTGGCTAGCTGTGCCCTCAGCAACTGTTTCTTTTTTAGTAAAATCTGCGTCGTGACTGTAGTTTGGCGGAAGCGAGTGTCTGGTTACACTTAAATGGTAACTTCATGACTCAAAACTTGATTCGTATCAGTCCCTAAAACCATTATGAAACACGAACGGACAATTAAGTATTATTTTCCTCACCAATTAACCGCTTCCCTTTCGCTGTATCCGAAGCAAAAGTCCAATGTGCTGTCGATATTAAATACATTCGTTTTCTAATCATTGTTGCTGGTCACGAAGAACAATATAGGTATGAATTTCTGATGATGTAGTGAAAACGATATTTAAAGATAATTTCAATATCTATGATAAGCCATAAGCAAGTAATATTTCAAATAGAAATATGAAACCAGTTTTTGTGAACAGTTATGTATGTCCTGAGGCGTAAAATATGTTTTATGTAACATCAAAGCTTCACGCGAATATCGCTTGAGGTGAAGCTAGTTTATTATTTTCGCCACAACATCGACTTGACCGCATTGTAGGCGCATCAGTCTTACGTGCAGTTAGCACACGCCATTGATTCTATCTGTTTAGCCGCAACGACTGTTTGGAAGGTGCACGTGCCGAGAAAAATGTTACTGCAATTTATCGCTACAAGCTTCACCGCGTTGAAACTATTAAAATTAAGCGTTGCGTCAAATGGACTCGCAAACTAATGTTGTTGCCGAGCCGGTTCGCAAGCCTACAGTAGGTTAGTGCAAGTCTTGTGCTTGCTAGCACGTGTTCAACTTGTGCTTTATGTACATGACAATCGATCAATAAAACAACAATGATTCTTCTTACAACATGATTTTGCAGAAATTACTACGCTTCGCTTAATTATAAATTGTAACCAACCAGTAGCTAAAACAAAATTTATAAAGTACATTCGACGCACACAACAATCAGGCATAACTCACTACGTCTGCAGCCAACTTATTACCAACTGAATTACCACATACATTGCCAAGTTTATACACATTCCGATTGAAATCAATCTTTTGCCGTAACTAATGAATTGGACACTGAAAGAAAGAGGTATTTCTTGCGACAGGATCCGCATTTTTGTAGATGTAGTCATCGCTATCAAATGCTGAAGTTCATGTGGGACTGTAAAAGCAAATCTTGAACTATTTGCAATGGAAACGGTGCCAAATATTTGTGGGAATACCTACAATGATTATACATTATAAATATATAGGTACTGTCAGCGGATTCCAAGTGAGAGTGAATCCTTAGCGTCCCTTTGAGCGGATCAGCACGGTTGCTAGGTCGTGACCAGACCTGCCAACCAGCCGCCCTTGACATATCGACTCATAGAAAGTAAAGGCATCAAATACGACTACTCGGACTTAAGATATTGTTTGCAAACTGGTTGATATGTAGAATGTAATGACAGGAATGTTGGCTAACGCTCAGCACAGTATGAGGTCAAGTTGAGAGTATCTGATGGTGCTGAAAAAGGATCGCTTCTAAATTCTACATCAGTTAGCTTATTGTAGAAACTCATTCTGGCTATTCTACGTGCAAGGACACATTACAAATGAGTCTTTAAAAAAAGTGAAGGTGAATCAGGATAGTGATAGTAGATAAGTAGTTATTGCTTTTGTAAAAATGTGTTAAGTGGAGACGTCAAAAACTGTAGCAGAAGACCTTATCATCATCATCATCATCATCATCAGCCTTTAATGTTCCCACTGCTGGGACACGGCCTCCTCTCAATGAGAGGGAATGGGCTATAATCTACCACGCGGGCCCAGTGCGGATTGGTAGATGTCACATTGTCTTCGAATTTTTGGTTCTAGGACATGCCGGTTTCCTCACGATGTTTTCCTTCACCGTTTTTGAGAGCAGCGGTGATGAAATAAATTACACAAAGTAATGCGCCTGTCTGGGTTCGAACCCACGATTTACTGTTCGTAAGTCGGGGCCGCCACCACTGGGCCACCGCTGCTCTCCTTACCTTGAAGACCTTATCAGTGTAAAAGTAATTAGAATTTAGGACAGTTTAGTTAAAATGTTAAATGGTACACCTAGCTTTAGAAAGATCTCGAGATATGAGTGGAAATATGAATAATATTCTAAAACTCGAACTTATTCAATCTGCACCGCGGCAATACTGTAATATGGTACCAACAAGAAAATACATATTACGTTTGTCAATGTCACGTCCCACGCGAAGGCGGCCACCATTTACGTCGTTATGTGGTATTCATTAGAGCTGCTTTATCTCGTAACGACTGCCAACGAAGGAGCATTAGCTTAACATAGAACAGTTAGACTGGATGGGACGAGCTTAGCCTTCAAAACTGTTTAGAGGTGCTGTACATTTTCATTTCGAACTTACAAGAGACCGCATAAAGTTTGAACGCGACTCATTTGCTTTAAAGTACTTCATTATGACTTTGCCGTGTGTTGCATTAGCATTACCACAGTGCTTTTGCGTTGATACCTATAGCAATGTACTAGCTATAATCAACATCCCACAATTTCCCAAAATTTTCTTCTATCATTACTTTGCTTGGTGAAAAACATCCCGGAAATAAAAACCGGACGTGGAAGTCCAGCAGGCATTTGGAGATACAGCTCAACTTAGATCGGGGCTGTTTTCGACTGCAGTAAAACATTGTGGCTTCACAGTTAACTAAACAATGTGTACACACATCGACCTCTCATCTCATTCGTGTAACGTGTTTGGCCTATTATGTAACGACACTATTTGTTTTGTCATAGAGGAAGTTGGCTATCGTAATTATAATTTGACTTTTAAAGAATGTACCAGCCTCGTCTTGCTCGATCCATGTTATATTATTATGAGTTTTTATTTTGTAAGTTATGCCTCATTGAGCGCTGGTTAAAACTGATCTGATCTATTGAGCATGTGAACGAACGAAGATTTTGTTTTCATTTGAACGCGGGCGAAAGTTGTCGGATGTGAAGTGCTCGGCGCGGCTACGTCACACCTACAGGCTTGTCGTTTGCTGGTGACAAGTTGTTTCTATGGACCATTGAACTCATATTTAAGAAAAACACAGGTGGTTTTCTAATTTATAGTCATACTTGTTGTCAAAATTTCTATAAATTATTGACAGACAAATTAAATTAAAAATAAATGTAGCTAGTTGCAGAATTTGCAATTCAAATGATATTTTATCTTGTAGTTTTTTTTGTAATAATAATAGATACCTAACACGTGCGCAACCAGCCTAATCGATAAAAGTTATAGCCGACTAATTTAATTTGCTAATTTCTAACCGGTTCTCAACGGTACAGCTTGCGGCAATTAATCGTAGCCAACGTTGCTCGATGATTTTATAACTCCAAAAGTAAATATAACTTGGCAATCTTTAGTTAATATTCAGGTTTTGCCTAGTAAGGTAACAAACAAACAATCAATTTTTATCCCGACTTTACAGAAGGACATAGTGTGAAACAATCGCGATTGTCGCTATAGTTACGTAAGCGAGGTGTGTGCGTTGGGCTTAAGCGAGATTCACACATAAAAAGCGAAAGTGAAGGTCGGGCGACGAGACGCCGCGCTCGGCGCCCGCGCAGCGCCCGCCGCCTGCCACCACCGTGTCACCAACATTTTGAAACACCTACATTAATATTAAACAGAGTTTGCCCAATTTTTCCTTCACAAATACCATCTACATCAACAACAAACTGTCAAATAATTACAATAAATTAAAATAAATCCACCAACGAAAATTATGACATAAACGCAGCCAATGGATTTCCGATGCGTTGTCATCTGAATCTGGATCTCATTTAAGTTAATACAGCGTTCAATTCACGAAGCCGTTACCCGACATTCCAAGTTCCACAATAATCGTGATTCAAAAGGTTTAGGCGGTCATTTTTTGTCGTACGACTAGTGTCTGGCGGATGTTACGTTTGGCTTCGTCCGGGGAAACTTGCCCAGACCTGGCCGCCCGCGCCCGGACGTCCGCGCGCATAAACAGACACCTCACTATAATCGTATACTTATATACATATGCGATTAGTGCATATAGAGTGAATGTGGTGAAATAGGGGAGCCAGTTCATTGAAGTATGAATTATGCTAGACCGAGCCGGGTCAGGCCCGCGTGTCGGTGTTAGGGCCTGTGCTTGCGTATCGGACGGGAAGCGGGCGCTGCTACAAGGGGACCTACCATTCCGGTTCCTACTTTAGCAGATAAAATTGAACAGAATCTACGCAGAACACATCGTGTGCACATACAGAAAACGAAACCTAATCGACAGACAGCCACATGCGGTACGGTCTTTGTTTAGATGTGTTTGAAGTCAAAACTGACCGTTAAGGGCGCTTGTCACAGCTATAGTAAGTATTTTGTTAAAATATGAGTTAATTCTGTTTGAACTCTTTCTCACGTCCGCGCTCCGTCCGAGTCCGACGCACGACTCGTACTCGGGTCGGTCTAGCATAAATCTATAAAATAACCAGCACCGGTATATTTTTATTAATTAACTTGCATCTACCTATCAAATACTAATGAAACCGGTTAGGGTACGTAATACATTGATTTTTTACTCTTCGTACATAACTGAAAGTAATATGTGCTAGTTTAAGTAAATGAGTTCCTGAACTGAAAGTGTTTATAACATGTTATTACTAAACACATAAATCAGTTAAAAATATAGTATGAAAATAATACCGACAGGCACAATTTACTGGACGTGCATTTTGTGAAACGTGGAAGTACTTTGCATTTAATAAAAATAATTAGAAAAATGTCGCATCGTAAATAAATCGCAATTTAATGTTTTGTTGTACATACCTGACAGTTGAAAAGTATATAGTTACATTCATTAGCATAATAAAGTGGCTCTACATTAAACAGGAAATACTTTTTACAGTATTTTTGTTTAATCTAACTGCATGTTCGTTTCAAGAACTGTTTTTTTTAGGAAATTGAGACGTTTCTAATGCTTGATTTATAATACCAATGGTTTACTCAGGTAGGAGGAACCTATTGCTTTGTATGAATAGCGACAAAGTACCTTGCATGACGAGACAATAGACAGAAACATAATTCAAAATAGAATATGTCTGGTTTTCGACCAAAACTACCAACTAACCAAGTAAATAACTTGGCTGTCAGAATTTCAGAAAAGCTTTAAACTTATCAACAAAAGCTTTCTCAATCAGCCAAAAGCTATTTCAAAATACACATAAACACGTGTTTAGCTGATTCCCGTAACGAAATGCACACAATTGTATAGCTGTAGCAACAAATTTAACGGAGGCAATGTAGCTCCTAGCTCACAGAATCATAGACAAATTAGGAGTTGAGCAACGCACCGGACAATGAGAGCACGCCCAGAGACAATAGAACCACTTGAACTGAACAATGTTGCCTTACGAACTACATTTTGACAGTACAGTATGATGAAAGTTGTATTTGCGTGACTATGGCTATTTAGTATTTACTATAAATATAAAACATATTTTAGTTGGCTGAATAATTATATTTGACCGCGGTGTAAGTGCTTTTTAGGAGATTACAGTGATTGCATAGTAATTGGTATAACGATATGCTGGAAAACATGGAAACTTTCCTGTTATTCTGTCTTTTTAGGGTTCATGTTCAATAGGTAATAAAAGGAACCCCTATATACGATAACATTCTTGTCCGTCTGTCCCGCTGTCAGTCTGTCTGTCACCACCGATATTTTTTTCAACTTACTCTATTATTTTATCAAACATGACTTCAAGAGAGATCTCTAAAAATCTTCATATGTCATCCAAATTTGTAATAAAGTGACGGAAAAGTTTTCATAATGTATCGCCTGAATTTTAAATAAGTAAGTTACTTTATCGAATGGACTATGTTGAATTGAGGGTTCACGTCCTTGAATGCTGCCTGCTGGTAGCCTATCGAAATCAAATCTATCTTAGAACGTAGATACATTATAACAACAATAAATAATTAATTTCATAATTAGGTCTAGGTTGTCCGTGGGCATCGGCTGGGTGTTGATGAGTCAATCGAGACAAAAGCTTCTTCAAGCTATCTTCTCTAAATCCATACTAATGTGAAGGCCAACGAAATAAATAATTAATGAGCAATCACGCAATCTGTGTTTACTCTCACAACACTGAACTTTGTTGGAGAATTTAGCCTTTTTAGAATAAAATTATGACGCAAATGTTATTTAAATATAAAACGTTTTTTTTTATAATATATAGCACGTAAAGACGATCAAGTTTGCGCTGTAAGGGTGAAGCATGCGTACAAACTGCTCATTTACCAGCCGCGCCGCGCCTGCGCCGCTAGCAGTCGGACCATTCAGACCAATGATTACCTATTGAAATGTAACAGACATAACTCGGAACACGACGTAAACACCGTTCGTCACGTTTTATGGACTTTCTTTTAACACATCGTCGACGTATCGAAAATCTCTTAGTAAGGAGAAATTCCCATTCTAATTTGTATTCAGCAAGAAAACGCCTAAACGAATTTTGCATTAGATACGATATGTTACGTTAGTTTTTTAATAGAGAAAGCAATCTAGGAATGTTTTATATTACCTAATTAGGAAGTGGTGGCATATAATAAAGCGATTGTTTCACAACACACGTAACATGGGACACGCAGATAGATTTGGATGTTTCTGGCTTTCTTTTAAACAATGACTATTATATCCCATACAATTAAATGTAAATTATTATATAAATCATTAAATGCACGTTAGATATAATTTGTTGCGTAAAGTCTAATGACGATTGTTGTTTACCTACAGTTTTTAATTTCGTAAAACGCAACTGGGAATGTTAATGCTGACAAATGTGTGAGAACTTTTGTGGAACTCCATATAAATGCTTTAATAATATACGGAATGATGTTTCTTAATGTGTCCGAGATGAATGAAACTGTTTCGCCCACCTGTGAGTTTATTTATTTTGAACCCATAAATAAATCTTTTAACCATACATAACCATTTCAAATTTTGTTTCACTTTCAATATCTACGCTATTAAAGTATTTCGTGATCACTTAAAACGCAATGTAACAACTTTACGACTTGCGTGACCTTGCTTTTAGTTGGAGAAATTATGTTAAAACGTTTTTCAATAACTCCGTTTATGGTGAAAATATGGATTTATTGATTCGATTGTGAATTGGTAATATTGCTAAACGCAAATAAAATAAGTCAACGAATCTATAATAAGAACATTAAAGTGTTTGTGCATATTTTTTATGAGCAGGTACCAATGAAATGCACGGAAAAGGTTCAATGTTCGACCCATCGCGGCTAAACATGGCGTCTTTGGAACCCCTCAATCTCTTTTGACACATGCCTCTGAAAGTCAGGGACAGAAATTCAAATTACATTTTGATTTCGCTTTTTGGTCATCCGTAATTGTTTATTTTCACGATTCTAATTTAAACGAATCGGTACTTTCTTGGTTTATTTGTTGTGAAGGAAAATTTCAATGGGTTTTCGAATTTTCGAAAAACGAAACAATTGAAACCTAATTCTACTCAAGGAAACTTTGCACAATAAGTATTTATTACATTTTATGGCTACGGACTCTGCTTGAGCAAATAACTAAAAGCTATTCCTAGAATAAGTAGTGCTTGCGGATAACAATAAAAACGAACGTTGAATCAAAATGTATTCAAAACTGAGGTCAGATCGAACCGCAGACTAAATTAACGAAAAGACCTTGATAAAATTCTTGATAATTTCGGTCTGTAAAAACCCTTATTTACCCAAGGATACCGATTGGTCACCATCAAGAGATTGCAACTTTAGCAGGTTTTGTGTACTTTTTTCGGTATGGCAGCTTGTTTAAACTTTTTCTCAAAACCTTTGTTAAACTATTGTATTTTAATTTCGAAAATAAAACGTATCAGATACAAGTTCAAATCGATTAAAAGGAACAGCTGGTTACTGCAAAGAAAACTACACGCGATTCAAAGTTTGACCACGTCACGAAAGATCATGGGAAGTTATTTAGTAACGCTTTCATATATGACACGCACTTGTGTGTATGTACCATACAATGACGGTGCTGACTGCTGACGGCGCCGGCGCTGGCGGTGACAGGTGGATGTGGGCAGGACGTCTTAATGTGAAAGAGCCGCATCTGCGCCGCCATTTAACATCGTGTTGCAACTAGAGAGAGCTTTGACAATGGCTCGCGTTAGATCACACTTATCGCACGTCATGTTACTTATCTAAAAGTATTACAGAACTTTTATCGTCACTTAGCGATGTTTACATCACTTCTTTTGATGCCTTTCCTACAGTGTTTCCTGAAATGACACCGGGCGTGTGAATAGTGAACGTAGTAAGCTAATAAGGCTCGTTGTGAAATTTTCTCACCGATGTAGACTTGCTAATTTCTAAATTCAATAAGTCTATCATAGTTAACAGTCATATCTGTGATGAATATCTCCAGTGTGGCCTTCTAAAATGTTTTATGGGTACGCTTGGTGCGTATGTAACTAAGTAAATGTGTATGGTTGGAGAAAACCATGAAACGGTGAAAACGACGCGTAGCAAAGCTCCTCAGCCTGCGGTGAGACGCTCCGCACTAACATAAAGTTGCAGCCGCAAGTACCGGCTGCATTGTTTTTACAGCAGAAACAACCAAACACAATAGTCATTTAGCATTTGCGGTTTATTTGCAACCCGCCTTGTATCAGGACGTGAAGTTGCAGGTCCATGAAGTTATTTATAGATTATGAAACGAAATGCTAATAAGACTACAATAACGAGGTTCGACAACTAGCGTAGAGCGGGTGCGGGCTCTGTCAGGGAGACAATATGCGCACAAAGTCGTGCATATTTTAAAAGCAATGTTTCGCAGCCTTCATTGAGAAATACGCGCCCTCATTCGTGATGTCAGTTGGCTGCCGTTGAGCAATGAAAAACCTGATTTCCACACGAGAAATCAGATCGAATTTTAGTCATATCGATCGATGAGTTAGCGATATTATTATTTCAATCTGTGATAATTGAAAATCATCGTAGCAAGCAAACACGACATGAAAGTCACCGGTTGCAGTCGGAGACGTTCCGGCGGCGTCCATTTATAGATTTGTAAACACGTCTCTAACAACAATTATCAGCTTTGATGTTAGAAAGTGAACGTATTGAAACAGATAGTGATGTATAATATGCAACAGTAACTATCGCATTAATAATAACAACCATTAAATAGTTGGAGTTAGCAGTATGTGGTAGATGGAGTGTGGTACTTACAGCGCTATCCTGGCGATCATGGTGATGTGGTGTGGGGCGGACAGTGTCTGCCGGCCCGGCTGCTCGGGCTGCTGCTGCAACAGAGACGTCACGTCAACACACGCGCCTTTCCCAAGCGACACAAGTTGCGACAGTGAAGCTCAACGAGGAAGCTGCATCGCACATTTAAATGCAACGCTAATGTCAGAGAGCGCTTAAATGCCAATAGTGGCGACCTTTCGGTTTCGACTCGTGTTGCGCAAGTGAGAATCGCCGGTGATCGTGTGAGAAAGGCGAGTGCGTGTGGGGGAGGAGGTAGGGGTGGAACGCACCGGAAGGGGGGAGCGGGTAACACCGCTTGCGACGCGCTGCCGTTCGGCGACTAACTTCGCCGGCGCGCGCGCACCTCTTACTTATAGCCGCGCGCCCACCAGCTGCCGCGCGCGGCTCACCCTCAACACTTCTCCTGTAACCCTGGCCTCACAACCCTCCACTTACACTTGTCCAAGTGCAACAACCCAGCAACTCCATAAACACTCATGAAACATTCAGTATACAGCCTTCACGACTTGGATCTAAGTGCCCTGCCTGACTTGAAGCAAGGGTACTTTGACATTTGATGAACAATAGTTGTATAACACCGCTATAACACAAGTCACACGTACATGTAAGTACTATATTCAATGATCAAAACAATTCGTGCAGCCTCGCTTTGCTACGATGTGCTACGAAAGACATCAACGCGTGCAAATTATTTTTGGAATGATTTAATTTGTAAACCTTTTATTCAAATGTGTGTTTTATGTGTGTTAGAACCGCATTGTGCATTGAGATTAATTGTATGCCCCTCGGCAGACCCATGTTAGATAACCCTTAAACGTAAAGTTTAAAAAAATGTCATTGTTCATTACGCAATGTCCCGGAAATACGACAAACCAAAAGATGAAAATATAATAAATACAAGAAATAATAGGCCTTTATAGAAACGCAATAGGTGATTGTGTATTCTGTGCGCAATATAGTGTATTAGCAGTTTTCCTTGTAAATAGCATACAGCTTTATAAAATCCTTGACTCCTTACATAATTTATTTGGGATAGGTACATAGCAATGACCTAACACCTTTACAATGAAATTAATAATAGTTTTTAGCACTCCGTAGGTGCTAATTTATCATAATAAGCAATAATGGTTTGAATAATTAGTTACAAATGTAGTTAGTCACTCAAAATTTCTATAAGTCCAAGTCGGTCAATCCAGCGTAAATACCATTTCCAATATCCTTGTAATCGTTATTAAACTCATTAAAATGAAAGTCTTTATTAAATAAAATAACATTACATTAGTACATTACTAAACGAGGTCTGTACTAAATGACGGTTATTTACCTAATCCTTCTTACCCGGAAAATAAACTAATGAACATAAGCTTCCTTTATTGCTTTTCTTGGATTAATTAAGAAACCAAGTACTATGGAAATTGAAAACGTCATTGCAGGTTCTTGCTAGGTTTGGAGTTGCTATCAGTTTGACAAGTACCTACATAAAGGGATCGAAATCGTGCTGTTATAATCGATAATAACAATTTTGACAGCAAACAGTTGACCCACTGCAAACAAGGTAACAACTTCTTCATTAGATATGAGAAAGGACACAAGCAAATTTACCTGCCCTGGCACATCAATCTACTACAATTTGTCAAATTTCCTCAATGATTTTCAAGCTTATCACTAAAGGACTAGGGTCTAAGGTTGACTGGGAAAATTTGACAGTTTCGGGGAGCTTGATTGATGTGCTGGCGTCTGTACACCGAATATTAATATTTACATCAGTCCTTGTTCCTAGATGTCTGTTTAGGTCCTAACTATACGCAGATACATTTAATAATGGTATTGGAGTTTCGGCAGTATTTCAATAAAACTTGCGCAAGATTTCTATAAACACGATATATTTTAAATACCTACAAATCACATGACGTTTTGTAAAAACCAAAAGCAAAGACAAGACAGCCACCAGTGTCTATGATCTAACTTATAAGTTTACATATCCAACAAATGGTTTAGGGATCACACATTCAGCTTATTATGGTGTTGTGGCTTAAGCTCCCGAAGTACAAGTTCTAACACATAGAAATAGATAACAATACCTAGTCTGACTACCAGTCTTACCAAGAGTTATCATATTATCTACTTTGTTTTGGCTCCGGGAATATCGGCATTCAGCTACATCTGGTTAGACTGGAGGCCGACCCCAAAATAATGGGGAAAGGCTATGCAGATGATGATGACGACATAATCACTGTAAAAAAACCTAAGATATTATCATCGCATTCCCAGCAGAGTACAATGAAAGCTGTCGTACAAACAAGACTGATTATTCTACTAAGAATTTTGACGTGAAAGAAGAAAAAAACTTTTCCCAAAAATGAAGATATTTTCATCGATCAATAAACATTGTATATTTAACATAATACTTGAGCAACAAGAATGCAGTTTAAAAGTTGTTTACGAAGCTAGTATAACAATACATGGTTGGAATAACAATACAATTTCGGATGTTTCTTGTAAACGAAATCGTATGCATCGAGAAGATTCGCCTTGTGAACTTAAGGGGCGCCACACACTTGTTAGGTCACCAAAACCGATTTAAAACAGACTTTATATAATGAGCTGATGAGCTGTGCTTTAGGTATTAATCAGCTGCATCAATCAGAATTTAAGCAGCTGTCCGTAGATATTTGGGTCTTATTCGACTGGTTCAGATAAAGTGATGATGCTGATCAACGACACTACTGATGGTCAGTGAATCAGTTTTGCCCGGTTCAGTACAATTTGAGGCATTTCGCCAGTTTTGCTTAAGTCAACGTAATAAAGGCAATAGCCATCAACCAGGCACACATCTAAACTCCGTGGCTTTTATTAAGAAATCCTGTATGGAAAAACCCAATAATACTTTGACCAACCTAGGAATCGAACCCAGGCCCTCAATCTCAGCAGCCGGTTAGCGATCACGAGACCAGTGAGGCAGTCCAGATTTCGTCATGTTGCTGTGCCGACTCATGCTCAGGCTCGACTACGTAAGTAAGACCCTCAGTGTCATCAAAGTACATGTGGTTTGGCAACAAGGACCTTGCATATACATTATACATGCATGTGTGATATGCGCTAACTTTTTATTTTATTTGTACTTTTAATCTTCACACATGTTTTCCCTTATGAGGCTGGCGAACATTCCTTTCTTTGGCGCCACAAAAGAAGCAGCCAGTCGTATCAATTGTTTTGTGTCGCAAATTGCAGTATTGTTGTCTTTTTACTGTAAAGTACAGAATAGGTAGTGACTTAAAATAATTTAAAAGTGCTTATTGAATAATGTGTTTTCGTTAATTGACCGAAGAAGTCTATTGATTTTAAACGATGACTCTGGTGCGAGCCTTTTTTAACCGACTTCTAAAAAAGGAGGAGTTTCTCAATTCGGATGTTTCTATTTTTTTTTTTTTTTTTTATGTTTGTTCGGGCATAACTCCGTCGCTTGCCAACCGATTTGGAAAATTCTTTTTTTGTTGGAAAGGGTATTCTTCCCAAATGGTCCCATAATCGCCAAGTCTGGATCTGATGATGGAATTTTGGCGAAATCGAGGGAACTCTTCAAATTTTATATGAAAACGTGTTGCGATTTTGGTATTTTCTACAACAAGTGAAGCATTTGCGTTTGATAAGAACCATTCTACCATCAGATCTGATGATGAAGCCAAGAGTCATGGAACTCCATAATGAGACAATGTATCCTAGTCGTGTTTGGGCTTGTTTTAATTGTAACGGTATGCACTTTCCATATATCAAGCACATGTGAAACACTAAAAAGTGAAAAATAAAAACTTTTTTGAAAAAAATAAAACCGACTTCAAAAAAAAACAAAAAAGTTAAAAATAACTTTAGCTTCTGAAGTCGGTGACAAAAAAACTAAAGCAATCAAACAAAGGTCACCGACTTCAGAAGCTAAAGTTATTTTTAACTTTTTTGTTTTTTTTTGAAGTCGGTTTTATTTTTTTCAAAAAAGTTTTTTTAAATGACTAGACCAGAGGTTCTCAAACATTTTTTCCTGGTAGACCACTTTGAATTTGTTTTGGTGTCGGTGGACCCCCTGTAGCATTTTCTTTCAACCCCGTGAACTAAAAAAGAAAAGCGAGACATTTGCAATATATTTTTTTCGCACTATCCGTTAGGATTGCATGAGGATCGTTGTTCCCAAGATATTTTTTTGGCAAAAATCCGAAAATTGTAATCTTCTGGCTTCGAAATGTTTTTTTTTATGACTTAACACGACCATTTTCACCGAAATACAACCTGTCATCACCGGAACATTTGATCTTTATTACTTTTTCTAGTACCTAGCTTAATATCTGGCTACATTGATCAAGCTAAGACAACATTTTTTGTTCTTTGGCATCGAACCTAGGTAAAATTTCGTGGACCCCCACTTACAGCTTGTGAACCCCCACATTTTCTTCAAGCCAATGTAGACCCCCGATGGGTCTCCCGTAGACCCTTGGGGGTCCACCTGGACCACTTTGGGAATCACTGGACTAGACGAATATGCAAAACATGATGTGGGGACGATTATTTACAACTTTTCCTTAGATTGAGTTATCTAGTTTATCGAAATCAGTGGGTATCTCTTGGGCCATGGTACTGCACTCAGAAGCCCCTCTTCGAGTCTTCGCTAGAATAACCTCTGTAGGTTCTTTTATAACGAGCGAAAAAAGAGAGAGCATTTTAAGCACATTGAACAATAGGAAATTTACTTGAAATTTCTCATTTAGCTAATCTTATATCCGTGAGAGGATTCTATTTACTTAGTAAAAAATTAATTTATTATGGCCGATAGGGACTGAACTTAAAAAAAATCTTTGCGGAGACCTTTCCTTCTGAATCGGAACAGTTTCAGTCACGGGCCATATGAAATACTGTAAATTAATAAATATAAGCACAATTGGCAACTTCGTCACTAAGTATCATTTTGCTTTGTAAGTATCAAAGTTTTACTAAGCTTTATCGGTTTAGAATATATAGATATTAGGTATGATATTGGCACTTGGAAATAATAAGCACTAGGTACCAATACTGATGCCAGAAATACTTCAACTGTAGGTACATAGTTTGGTTTTAAATTGCTGTGCGAGATAAGATGATGTCACCGTGTTTTCGCTTGAAACATTGTGATAAAAATTTATGAGCGGTTAAACCGGTAGTGTTCATACTTCAAGATGAGCCTATTTCCAAATTTATTTAATTCGTATTTCTTTACATTAAGGTACTAGCTTCTGCCTCGTACGCGGATAGTGTTGCTTATGCCAGCGACAACGGGGTCGTCTAGATCGAAAATCTGAAACATATCAGATGTTTATTTGTCGAATTCTAAGAGCCCGGGGACAGGAAAATAATGGACCTTTCCCACCTGAGCAACACATACCGTTTGTTTCTTTTTGCCATTTAACAGCTTCTCAAAAAGTACAATTTTGAACCGTACCTCCGATATACGCCGCATATTCTGCCAGAATATGCGGCGTATTCAATCATAGGAGTCCGTAAATGCACTCCGTTCCTTATCAACCCAAGGAAGGTCGCCATGCCCTACGGCTGTATCTTGAGACAGATCTGATTCTTCAGATGATATCGACAATCTGTTCAGAGAATGTCGAAGACGACTGTCTCTTCTTCTGTCTCTTCATGCTGTACTCCAGCATTTCTTTCTCTCTCACTTTCTAACTGATTATGAATATTTTGTTATGTGCGAGTTCGGGACAATGTATGATAATCTCGATCAGCAGTTAGTCGCGCATCGCGTTCATGACTCGTTTCAAAAACCTGTGAGTAGATGTGCGAATACGCTGAGAACTCAAGCGTGATTATAATAATAATAAATAAATTTTATTTCTTTCACAAAAACAGTACTTACAATAAATTACAAATAAAAATGCTTTCAGCTGTTGTCGTACACAAAAGTTTTAGCATCTGAAGCCAAACTAGGCAGAACCTGTATTTGAGTGAATTTCTCAGGCGAAAAATTTACGCGTCTATGCTGAAAACGCAGTGCTGCTTTACAGATAATGCAACGTTTTTTTTTAAATGAATGAATTAAAGTGACGTGAATCTAAATGAAGCCACTTAAATTATATTTATAAGACTATTAATTTCTAAGAAAATCATCGGTTAATGACGAATTATCAATTTCTGTGTCCTGTCCACAATCACTTTCATACAAAGCATTTACCTCTCATGAAGATAATCTCCAACATATGTAAGAAAAAGTATTTTGTTTGTGCTGAGTAATAATTGCCTAACAAGAAACTAATTATTTTTGAATGTTTAGACTAATAGTTAATGAGTAAATGTCAACGGTAGTTTTGTCCGCGTGAAATTACTAATTTCTATGGTTTTCATTTTATTTCACCGTCCTGAGCTTTCACCAATGAGTTTAAGCGAACAATAAATTCCTGCACGGCAAGAGACAATCGTCCACTTATACACAGTGAGAATGGTAGTGCACCATATTGCCACGTCTACCCGCCAAAAATTTAAGAACCTGATTTCGGTTCACTCGGAACAAAATTTTGCAATTTCGGTGATCAACTTTTAAAAGATTTTTTCCAAGAAATAAAGGTATCACTTTTAAGAATGTTAAGCGGCCTTTGGTACACCATTTAAGATTTTAGAAAACATTAGTCATAGCCTTGATAGTTTCTTGTAATTCTGAAAAGAAAACCACGTTTCCAATTTCTGTGGGCCAATTTCTGTGGTTTCCGTGGCATCTCGTGGCTTTCCGCGTGCCCACGGAAATTACACGACATCACAGAAATTGTATCAATCAATTATTGTATTAATGTTTATGAAGATTTTTTAAAATAATCAATATTTGTTAAGCTGAAATTACTTTGACAGAACTTCAGATTTGTCAGTCTCTCTCCATCTATCATCAGCCTTTTCCCAATCCACTGCATCTGCTGAAATATGCATTCTAGTGCCAGGGTAAATAATTTTGGTGATATTGTGTCTCCTTGCAGCCGTTCCATAAAAATATTGGTGAATTCGGTTAGACTGGATGCCGACCCCAACATAGTTGGGAAAAGGCTAGGTTGATGACGATGATTGTGTCTCCTTGCCTGACACCCCTCTGTAGTTGGAATTTCCCGATTTTCTCGTGCAAGGAGACACATACGGTAGCGTTTTGATGGCGGTGATGGAGAATTTGAGGGGTTTTAAGGGGTTGCCCTAGAGTTGCAATTGTCTGGCTTGGTGCTGCTCCGCTCTTATAAAGAGTTTTACAGTACTCTTTGGCTATTGCAAGTAGCCTTTTTATTTGTGACTTCTTCCCCATTTCCGTTGAGAAGCTTGAAGATTTGTTTCCTGCCCTCTTTCAGCTTCAATTTACAAAACCCTTCGGCTGCTGTTCTTCTCGAACGCTTCCTGTATGAGGTTGGTGTTGTAGTCAGTCAAGTCGTTCCTAGTCTGTTTACGGATGTACTTATGTAGGTCTCTGTATTCCTGACTATCCACGTTTCCGTCACTGCATTGTGACCCATTTTGTCCATCATCTTGATAGTACCTGTTGTTAATTTAGTCGGTCAATTTATTTAGACACATGGGGTGATTTTCTCAAGGACGTGAGTTAATGTTGTTGTTAGTTTATTTTTAATCTCGTTTATGGGCATGGTGGTTAATCGTTTGCAGTTGAGTTTTACATCGACAGCATTCTTATATAGATCTTCGTTAGCTTACAGTATCTTGAGTTTGGTATCGGTTGAAAGATGTTTCCTCACAACAAGATTCCTTCGCAATGTTCGTAGTATTACTTATATGTCTGCTCTAACCAATCGATGATCGCTAGGCTGCTCTTGTTTTTTAAAGAAGGTGTTCATAGCGTATAGTGAGTTAGCTTGTAGAAAATTGAGGAACATTTGTCCTCCAGCATTTCTTGCTAGTTGTCTATGCCAGTTTCTCCTCTGTTCTCCTTGTTACCGCCCATTATTAGGGTATATTTGGTCTTAATTTTCTCGTAGTTCTTCGTAGATCTCTTCTACAATTTGGTTCTGTTAGCCTGATGTTGGGGCACATGCCTCTAAATTTTATTGTATATATTTTGCTGAGTCTTAGTTTTCGTAGTCTTCTTCAGCCACATAAGCAAGGCGATCCGAAATGTTTTTAACTTCAACCACATACTGTTTCATGGTTTTGTTAATTATGAAGCCGACTCCTCTGATACCAGGTCTGAGGCCTTCGCGATAGTAGAAAATATGGTTGTATGGGTACTCGCCATGTCGCAGGGTCGTCATCGGGACTTCCGTGCCTTTTCTAGAGTGGTAACAACCAGCTCGGTCCGGAACTGCTTATTTCCTTTCATTCGCAGCTATCCTACATACTATAGGACTGTTCACTATCCGTCACATGTGACCCGGTAGATAGCTGAGGCTCGCCCCTATCTAGGTTGTTAGTATAAGTTTCAAGTAAATTTTACCTCATCATTGGAGTAAAAAACATAATCAGTTCCTTGATTGCTAATTTTGTAAGACTGATGATTTAAGCAATAATACACCACGTTGTATTTCTTTTAGTAATTCACAAATTCAGTGCACACGCACAATTTCTGTGTCACCAATACAATTTCGGTGGCAACAATAAAATTTCTGTGGCTTACCAATTTCGGTGACCCAAATAACTCTCTTAGTAATTTAATTATGTAATCCCCATTTAGAAAATGTATATAAATAATGTGAATATGTTGCGCTTTATAATTAAAGTTTTTTAAAAAACCTGAAAATGAAAATGTCCATGGAAATTAGGTAAAAAATCGAGTTGTTGAAATTGACTCTTCGGCTTACAGCGCCAACCCCCTCGAGTTACATATCATATGATTTTTGTATGTATGCTTGCTTTGGACAATACTTTTGAATGTTATGTAGGTACTCTTATATGAAAAAATTATTATATTAGTGGTGTGAACCTCTCTTTGTATATTGTGGCTAGGTGAATGAGTGAGTGTGAGAGGGTGTGTCTATAGTTCGGTGTGAGTGTGAAATGTGGTAGTGTATGAGTGTATGTTAATGACAGATACCCTTTTATGAGTATAAAATAAAATCTATATAAATAAAAATGAATTGTTGTTCGTTAGTCTGATTAAAACTCGAGAACGGCTGGGCCGATCGAGCTGATTTTGGTTTTAAAATGTTTGTCGTAGTCCAGGGAAGGTTTAAACGGTGAGAAGTAGACAGGTAGGTAGGTAGGAAAAAATGCATTGCAACGCATGCCGGGTACAGCTAGTAATGTATAAAAATATTTAACTTTTCACTGCTGTCTATATTAGTACGGCTAGAAGCTGTTCGGTTTCGTCGTAAGTGAGACTTTGTAGGTATTCCAACACTTTTCTCCTGCAACAATCTGTATTAAGTAGGTATATGTTAAGGACTTTATTAAGTTTGTTATAGATAAAAGGACCGAGAGAGTTAATGAATTTTGTTACAAATTTGGTGTTAGATGTTCTATGTTTGTTAAAAACTGTGTAATTTCTGCGTTTATTCAACATCAAACAAATTATTTGTGAGTGTTGCATTAGGATTATTTTTAATATGAATAACTGTCTCACTGTTAGTACTCCACATAATTGATAGAGTGCGGCAGTAGAGAAAAGTATTGGCTTAAAGGTGCTTACCTTAAGTATTGCACGTTGGGCAACCTCAATAGATTTGAGCGTCGTCTTTGGAGCACCTCCCCACACAGATATACAATATGTTATGAGTGACTGGCAGAGAGCAAAGTATATTCGTTTCAAGATAGGAGGGTCGACGATGTGTCGTATATTTTTAAAGATATATTTCTAAAGATTCTGTATCGGTAAACGTTCCCGTTTTGCGAGACAATGCGTGACGTTCACAAACAGCGGTCAGTCGCGCATCACGTTCCCCACTTGTCTCCAGAGATCTAGAAGTCGATGCGTAGATACGCTGAGAACTCAAGCGCAATTTTCTATACGTGAACGTCTTCGACTCATGACGCAATGCCTGACGTTCACGATCAGCGGTCAGTCGCGCACCACGTTCCCCCCTTGTCTCCAGAGATCTAGGACTCGATGCGTAGATACGCTGAGACCTCAAGCGCAATTCTCTATCCGTGAACGTCTCCGACTCGCCGCTCGCGAGATGATGCGTGACGTTCACAAACAGCGGTCAGTCGCGCATCACGTTCCCCACTTGTCGATGCGTAGATATGTTTGGAACTCAAGCGCAATCTCTATTCGTGAACGTCTCCGACTCGCGAGACAATTCATGACCTTCACGATTAGCGGTCAGTCGCGCATCTATTCTGCGATGGTCTCTAGAGACCTGGATGTAGATGCGTAAATACGATGAGAATGCAGGCGTTCTTCGCGATCCGAAGAGGTTTCCACGGACCAAGTTGCAGCCTGATGTTCTCGAACAGCATCAAGCCTCTCCTGACGCTCTTCGGTAGATTCTTGGGATCTTATGATCCTCAATCTCTTAGCTCCTTTGGAACATTGGGAAAGATTTGACCTCTTTCTAGGAATTCCAGGCATGGTTATAGTTTTGTTGTGACGAGTCCTGATCAATAATCCTGATTAATAATCTACCTTCGAAACATTTATAAAATCGACGTCAAATTTCTTGTAATACCCGAACTTTTTGTTATTTTTAAGTGTTTAGTATTAATATTCTCAAGTAAGTGAATAGTGTAATTCTTATGAGAATAAATGATCTTAAACCTCAATTAAAATCTAAGTGACTGCTCGCCTGCGTTACCGGGGAGGCTACCGAGTCACGAAGATCGACACTCAAATAACATAATCCTGAAGGCATGTTTATTCGATGAAATAAAATAATAAATGGGAGTTTTGGCCAGTAGAGTCAAATTTTCAATAATATACCATCGATGGTATATTATTGAAAATTTGACTCTACTGATTTTATGATTATCGATGCTTTAGGACTAAACTGTTACCACCTTCACCGCGTGGAGGTACTCTCAGCTTATGTTATTTTATAATTAAACTGTGAAATTAGTGATAGCTTTGCAATTATTTTCACATCAGATGTTTCTGATCTTCGATTTTTATAAGTTAACAGGAAATGCCCATCAGATTGAACAACTTTAGCTAAGATGTCATTCCTATATGTGTTATGGTGTAGCTGAGCTTTTGGAGTTCCACATCATGTGTTCTAGATCTTCAAATTTATTCTCAGAAAATGCTCATCACGTGGAACAATTTTTGCTATGGTGTCATTTTTGTATCTCTTATAGTTAAGCTGGTCTTTCGCGGTTCTGCATCAAGTGTTCAAGTTTCCAAGATAAATTATAGCCTTATGTTGTCCAGAGTTAATATCTATACTTACAAAAAAAAAAACATTCAAATCCGGAAATCTTGGCGATTTGCAGTAAAATAATTTTACGGCTTACATTAGCGCAAGACCTCCCTAAATAATAACAGCCGCTCAGGTCGATCTTTACGTTATGCCACGCTGACCTATTTTGGCCTGTGGATGGGTGACCACCCATTACATACCGAGTCTCTTCCGTGCCTCGAAAAGCATTTGTAGATCTTTGACATTCGTTAGATACTCAGTGGCCAAAAAGTCTAACAACCAGACTTACCAAGTGGTATCGTATTACCCTATACTAACTACGTTGTGAAGGTCAGATAAGCAGTCGCTCCATGTAAAATACTGTTAATTAGCTGCATCCGGCAACACTGAAAGCTGACCCCAACATAGTTGGGAATAGGCTAGACAGATGATGATGGCATTAGCGCATCCTCCTTATGCCTCGCGCTGGTCCTCCGGCAGCGAAATGAGCAAACGACGTTATTGCCATCACGGGCAGAACGTGACTTTATAGTACAGGAGCGTGGCGATTGGCACAAATAAATAGGAGCAGTGTGTGAAGGCAGACTGTGGGTGTCGATGATCACTTGGGCGTGTCAAGATACACTTCGAGCATTTCACGTCGACGTCTCGTAACTGGAAATCAACATAATAAGCATAAGCAGCCAAAAATTTATTGTTGACGTTAACCGTGACCCAATTTTTTTTATCATGGTCAAAATTTGTGGCATATTATCGGTTGACAGCGTTGAGGAAGAGATTTTTGATGCTAAGTCGTTTTTATTTTTAATGCACATTAGTCTGTTTAGAAATAAACTAGATATATTCAGAAACCAGCTAAAGTTTTTAAATTAGTACTTACTAATATTAACAAAGCGAAACTCTGTATGTCACCTTTTCACGGAATAATGTCTGAACGGCTGTCGAACGTTCATCGAAGTCGATGAACGTTCGACAGCGGATGACCTGCTTTAGGACATAATAATATGTTTATCCCGGATTACGTTCCAATGATAGGAGTGGGCTAAAAGCTTTGGACTGTTAGTTAACCCAACAAAATCACAAGCTCTCATTATTGGTGGCAGATACTTCGTCAATTTACTTAATCATCAGCCCCTCCCTCCTGTTATGTACGATGGTATTGCCATAGCCTACTCCAAGAAAGTAAAGGACCTAGGTGTATTCTTGGACTGCAACCTATCTTGGCACGGTCACATTGCTGAAGTAAGCAGGAGAATTTTTTGTTCGTATCGGTCTCTTAAGCGTCTTCAAAAATTCCTGCCATTTCAAACTAAAATTACTCTTGCCCAGTCTCTTCTTCTACCTCTTCTAGACTATGCTGATATCTGTTTTCTTGATGCGACTGAGGAACTTCTGAATAAACTCGAACGTCTGCAGAATCTGTGTATCCGCTTCATTTTCGGGCTTCGTAAGTACGACCATGTGTCGGAATTTCGGAAGCAGCTGAAGTGGCTACCTATTCGTCAGCGTCGAGATTGTCACATTCTTTCTTTTCTCTTTTCCATTCTTCATAATTCTAAGGCTCCTTCCTATCTTCGCGAACGCTTTCAGTATCTCGTACCTAGAGGTAAACCTTGTCGCTCATCATCATCTCTTCTCCTTCGTTTTCCTCCCCACTCCTCAAGTCGGTATGATGGATCATTCACTGTTCGTGCTGTGCGCCTTTGGAATTCACTTCCACACTCCTTGCGGGATAGCCCGTCGTTAGAGGTGTTCAAGAAGGGAATAAAGGACCATTTCCTGTCTACTTGATCAATATGTATGTATATAAGTATCGGATTTTATAGGTATGTATAATATATATCTATGCTGTATGTATTACATATATTTTATTGTATGAATGTAGTTTTTTTTTTTTAAGTTTATTTAGAATGTAATGTTAATGCACATACGTAAGTATATCCTCTTTTGCAAATCTCGCTTTCAAAAATTAGGTTTGCTGTAAGAAAACCCAACTCTGGGTTAAGCTCGCCTTTGTACATAAGCTATATTATTGCAAGTTATATGTATATTTGATGTTTTTTTTGTGTGCAATAAAGAATAAGAAATGATATAATAAAATTTCCGCTAAGCCAAAGCAAAAAAATAAGAAACGAGTTTCTCGATACTAAAAAATTCTATGTGACCTGTTGATGTCTGATCGTGATCAATATTTATTTATAGAGCCACTTTTGATAAAATAGGTAGTCATCCCAAATCTGGTTTTCTCAGATGTGTGTCAAATATTTAAAACTAATAATAAGACGGATTACGGATTTAGAAGTAGGTAGTTTATCTATACTTATAATAAATCTGTAGAGAGGTCAATTCTGTACATGAAATATATTTACAAAATAACTATCGGGGGGTGATTAGTGATCGATACTGATGCCAAAAATGCAATCAGTAAAATTTTTGTCTGTCTGTCTGTCTGTCTGTATGTTATTTATAGAAAAAAAAACTACTCGACGGATTTTAACGAAACTTGGTACAATTATTCTACATACTCCTGAGCAGGTAATAGTATACTTTTCATCACGCTACCATTAATAGGAGCAGAGCAGTGAAAGGAAATGTTGGGAAAACGGGAGAAGTTACTTGGTTTTTTTAGCTTCCGTCGCGTGTGCAGCCTTAATGGTTAAAGCTACATAGAAATCATGTATAACGGAAATATTCCACATAAAATTATATAAAAAATATTCCAAGACAGCATATGTCTATCTTTTATAGTTGACTCACAATAACACGTGTAACTCCCGATAGCTTAGCAGTTCGGAGATTTGTTATTATTATATTTGTTTACTCTTACGTTTATATCATCACGCTATGACCCACATAAAACATAGGATACATTTTATTCCGGTAGTAAGATCCCATGGGACAATAATCAAACTTCACGCGGGCGAAGCCGCTGGCAGAAGCTAGTTTATAAATAATTTAGGTACCTATACCTAGCTACACTTTCCGGGAATATGATATGTATAATTTTACCCTATATTTAGATACATATTCGAGTTTTTGAATAATGTAGTACCCAGTTGGTAGGTACTCGTACATCTATAGATACAACTAGGTCAAGACATTAAACCATAGTATTACCTTCATTATGATAGTGTATTTAGATGAGAAGTATAGGTCAGATAGGCAGTCGCTCCATGTAAAATACTGATATTCAGCTGCATCCGGTTAGACTGGGAGCCGACCCCAACATAGTTGGGAAAAGGCTAGGCAGATGATGATGATTTAAATGCGAAGTATGACCTTATCAAATAGCGATATCTACCCAGATAAATTTTCATTACCTAGTATAAAAAATAATACCGCGATGATACTTAGCTTAATGTGTCCGAATTATATCTACCGATAGAATGGTTATTTGATCGTCCACTTCGTACCGTGAATGCATCAAAAGTCAAGGACGGGTGATTTAGCTCTACGAACTAGTTTTTGGTCCTCTTTGATTTGATTTGCATATCGACATAAATGTTTTTACTATTTTTTATTTTTTGATATTACCGCTCCTAGACTATAAATTAAGGTAGTTAGTACCTAATGCCTACTCAATGCAGAAATAAAATGTTTACCTACACGCAGCAACTTATTAAAAATGATTCTGTCCTACTGTATACATTAACGTTTTACGTTTTCATAAAGCCAAATTATTACGAAATAGGTCTTATCTCAAAGCACATATCTACACACCATTAGTTCCCGAGAAAATCGCTTTTGAATTTAACTTACTAAGGATGCCTAAGCCTGCTGATTTTTGTTGATGTCCTGGTCCAGAACTAGCATTAGTTAGATCACTAACAAGTACGAACTTCTTAGTTATTCGATGCTAGCTTTTACTTGTGATTATTTATACTTCTTCTTTCATCTTCAGTACCTAAAAATAACAAGAAAATGACATCTTTCATCCTGTCACAGAAACATTACTTATTTCAATCTTGTTTAGGTGGTAGGTGTAAATGTTATTTCAGTTATTTGTAGAAAAACTAGAATAAAACGAAACACTTAAAAGTTATATCCACAAATGCCACAATAGAACAGTAGGTAAGTACGTAGAAGTTATGTTGTTGCTTTTCCGACCTATTCCAATCTGGGACAGTGGTAGACGACACTTTATTTCTGATCATTCCCGCTGAGAATCCAGTACGAGCTTCTCTGACGTCTTCACCAACATTAAGCGCCATTGAAATACTTACGTAAAGCCCTATTAATGCACAAACTGTTCGTAAATTAGATTTATTTCAGTAAATTGCTAGCATAATTTCGGGTTTCCGCTGTGGCTCGGATAATTCGGTTAGCTTTTGGTCTGTGACTCCGGGCTGTCATTTGAGCCCGCGTAACTCTGGCCAGTTTCCCGCAATCGTCAGTTCATTTAATTCGACAGTTATGTTGATTCGATAGATTATTGGCAATCGCTACAGGTTGTCACTGTAGTCAGTGACCCGAAAGTCTGGCTGCCAGTCTTGCTAACTGGCGTGTGTATAGGTTAGATAGGAATACTGCTCTGTCAAGAAAGTAACGAGAAAAGATCAATAATACACAAAATGTTTGTTATTCATCCAAATTTATTTTATCAACTTCAAACTATGCTCCTTTAGAAACGATACACTTACCCCAACGAATAATCCAATAATCAAAAATTTTCAAACGCTGTTCCCGGAATTGCGTTCAGCTCTCGCAGCGAATTTTTTTTTTCGGTTTCAGTTCCGTTGGAAGGCGCCACTTCGAAGCCTGTTGACTAGTTTTGCATGTCAAACTCGTAAACCCACGTCTCCAGGGGCGGATTTGATATGTTTGCTGCCTTAGGCCTACGAAAGATTGTCGCCACCCTAGGTGCTGTAAAGCATGAACAATTAAATAAACTATATAAATTAAATTAACCTTGGTATAAACTAGTAAGCAAAGATTCCGTTGGATGAGCAACACTTAATAATCGTAACCGCCATGCGTGTAATTTTTTTTTGCGAAATGCTATATAGACACTTTTTTGAGTTTTTACACGTAGTCGCGTAGGCAACTCTATAGTTCATTTTGATATCAGTGGAGAAAGTTTGTTATTGTAGTTCAAGGCGGTATTAGCACACGAGCCGTAGGTGAGGGTGATTTTGAGCCGAGAACTGCAGTAACAAATGTCCACGTGTATCAAACGACGTTTTTCAATACACTTTCGAAGAAATAAAATAAAATAATGTAAATATTTGTATCATATTACGAGACTATGATTTCAATTTTATTACTTTCCGCGCTTTGCTTTCACTGCAAACTGAACTAGCTATGAACGATAGCAGATAATTATATCAACTTATAATGTTGTCAATGTGGTCGATCATATTCTTTTTGCAGAGAACCCTACCGCATTTCAAACCATGCTTCAACAACTAGCAACGGAAATCAAAAAGGAGGGAACCTAACCTAACCTATGCTTCCCTTTCACATGGTTTTTACGACAAACGTTTAGTCGGAGACAAAAAACACGAAGACACTTTTAGCCTTACATTTAGGTGTTTTATACGATACAATAAAATAAAAAAGTCTAAACAAAAAAGATATGACTTTGAATAATAGTGTAAAACAGCGGTCGGCAACCTTTTGGCAGGCAAGGGCCACAAGGTGACAAAAACAACTAAAGGCGGGGCGCACTTGTGATCATAAACCCTAGAAACTCAATGTACCTAGGTCATATCCCATACAAAAAATGAAAAGCGAAAAAAAAAAACGAAAAAGCCTTTGGAAAATCTAGTTTTATGGAAAAAAAAACCACTGCATAAATCTATCTATCTATCTATATGTCACCGTAAAATTGTCAAACACGTTATATTACAATATAACGTGTTTGCTCTCGCGATATTGTAATGTCTCGATTTATTGTCAACTGAACATACGGAAGTATCTCTGCCCCCATAATCGGGACTTGGGGCACCCCCCCGTTAGGTTAGTTAGGTTCCTTTAAACCCTGCACTCGGAAATAGGGGCCCCGAGAAGCGGGGCTCCGTCGACTACGCTTTTTAGGGGGAATATAAAGTGTTTAAAGGTTATGTTATATTAGGTAATCGGTATTTCTAAGGAATGGTGCATTATCTTTTCATGAGAGTTGTGCCACTGGGCAATGGGGACCCCTCCTTCCCTCCACACCGCGTAAGTTGACTACCATCGCATGCATTTCACAAAAAAAAAATGCGTTTTGTTGTAAGCAGTATGTTCATTTGACAATAATTCGAGACTTACAATATCGCTAGAGATATTACAATATAACGTATTTGACAATTTTACGGTGACATGTATATATAAAAATCAATTGCTGTTCGTTAGTCTCACTAAAACTCGAGAACGGCTCGACCGATTTGGCTCATTTTGGTTTTGAATGATTTGTGGAAGTCCTGGGAAGGTTTAAACGGTAAAAAGTAGTAGGTAGGTAGTAGTAGGTAGCTTTTTCCGTCTCATGTGACGCAGACGAAGTTGCGTGGGTCTGCTAGTAACAAATAAAATGTATTGAAATCTTTGATAATTGTGTTTTGTCAGTACCGACTATGATTTGGAACGTTTACACTAACTTAGGAAAGGTTTATTTAAATTTCGAATTGTCTTGCAAATAGAAAGCGGTTCATTGAAAAAAAAAATCAAATGAATTCTTCAACGCGAGAAAACATATTGTTGTTAGCGTGCATCGTTGATTTCTGAAAAGTATGTGCAATGCCTCTGTTACTAGCCGCTGCAGTAATGTAGGTAAGTACTTATTATTTGTGGAGTGTGGATTATCTTCATTGCGAAAATGTTGAGAGTTTGTGTTTTGTTTTAAATTGTTAATCTGTGACTGACCTGATTGAATAAAAAAACTGACAGCTCAGTTCAGAATTTTTGTCGAGTGTATATTTGTTCGGTTTTAAATGACTTAAAAGTTCAGTTTGCACCTCGAGACTAAACGCCAATTTAATATACCCTCGCTTTCATTGACTCCCTCGCAAGCTCGGGAGTCAAACCACCTCGGGTGTGTTATGGCTTCGTTTAGTCCCACGTTTTTGTTTTCTCTGAAGTCGGTTTTAGTTTTTGTAAAAAGTTTTCATTTTAGGTAGATTTGTTTTTTGGTAAAAAAAATCTACCTATTGGTCTCTCACCAACGGAGATATATATGTATAAGTATGCACGTATATGGGTGACAAGCAAAATTTAGCCACACTCTACAGGTCGCAATTATGAAAAGATTGCTTTCAAACTTGGCCAAAAAATCGAAAAGGTCAAAACTTAGGCTAAGTTTGTGAATGGGCGGATTTTGTCCACCACTCCGGTGTGGAGTTGTTTTTCTAAAATCTGATTTTTGGCCATAACTTTTTTCCTAAGGAAAATTTTTGAACCGTTTTTCATTTTCATCATTTTGAGTAAGAATACGAACAACTTTAAATTAAAACGTTTTTGATGCAACCCCTACATTGGGGAGAGGGTTGAAATTTCCAAAATGTTTGAGGAAAAAAATCAAAACTCCGAAACAGTAAACATTTTGATCGTAGCAAATATTTTTTTTGAAAGCAAATTGTTTACTCTACAATGAAATTGTTACCTTTGAAGTTTAGCGATAAAACTTATAGTTTTCGAAATAAAAAATTTTAACTAAATATTTGAGGGCCATGCTAAACTCTTATGAGAGGATTTAAAAAGGGTAAACTTTTTTTTTGTAGATTGTACACAAGTACAACTCTTTGTACAAATTTTAATAGTCGTACGCTCCAGCATCTTATCCAAAATAGGGCCTCCTGCTGCGGCTTGCCTATAATAACATCAGATCTTGACTTGATGATTATCAGAAAACCTGGTTGCCTTTCAAACAATTAAAAAAATAAACAAAATCGGTCTAGCCATCTTCGAGTAATCGGGGAAGGGTGAATATTTCATTTCGTGCATATATGAAGTTTTGGAGAAAAATAAAAAAAAATAACCTAATCATGTTCTTTATATACTATTTTAAAAGTATATAATGATACCAACTGGGACATATCAAAGGGACAGTAATTAGTTTTTAGTTCTAGGCGATTTTGACGTTTGTTTTTTTTAAAGAACGGTAATGAGATTTCACAAATACGGTAATTAGATCTCAAGATACGGTAGTGAGATAAACTAAAATGGTAATTAGGAATAAAAACAAAATCCCTTGTTTTATTGAGCAATTACTATTTAGTCTTAAGTCTTTCATAGGAATTATATTTAATTATTAAATAACACAACACTTAAACAAAATCACCTACAACAGTAAAAATAACAATCAATAAGTATAACATATTTGTAGGTATAGCTTCTATTATATTACTTTTTTGGCTGGCTTGCCTGAATCAATATAATTTAACAAAATGTAGGTAATGAAAAGAAAAACAAAACAAAATGTTTATTCGAATAGTATTTGAGTAACATTTTTCAAATCTTACCCAAAGTTCCTAAGACTAGTCCGTTCAAATAAAACATTTAAAAAAAACATAGTATGTTACACGTGTAAACCTTTTAAAAATGAAATAAAATATTATAATATAAAATGGTATTTAATGGTAATTAGAAGAATGGTAATTAGATTCACAAGTATTTCTAATAAATATTTTTTATTTTGAATAGGTAAAGGCTTGTAAGGCATATACAACAAAGAAAGACTTGTATTGGATATACTTAGCCAATAATTATAGAAAAGCACAATATTAATTACCTTTCAAAACGCGAATGGTATGTAGAAATATTTTGAACCACTTCACTTTTTGCACAGGAGAATTCAAAATTACGTCGCCATAATCGCTCTCCTCACGCGTCCGCCAGCTTGGTAGTAGAGCAGACACTGACGCCGAATATTTCTTGTTTAGTCTACATCGCTGTGGCGCGTAAGTACGAAAATATCGGATTGAGAATATCGTCGAATGGTAATTATGAATGAGGGTAGGGACATTTTTCAAAGTTATATGAAACCACTTAAATATGGTCTTTCGTAAAGAATATTATTATATAATATGGATTAATTAATATATTAACCGAAAATGTATTACATAAATCGTTCTTCCTACAGATTTTTTACTAAAATGCACCGATTTATTAAAATCTGGGAGAAGGGACATGGACGGTAATTAGATTTTTGGCTTGTTTTTTTTAAATTTGGTGCACTTATAATAAAAAAATAGATTTTTGAAGCGTTGCGCCTAGTACTGTTATAAGTTAATTAGAAAGAAAAAAAATCAGGTAAAGATTTTTTCAACATTTAATGTATTCTTTATCGCCTGCCGCGTAATTTGCACGAAATGAAATATTCACCCGGAACATTGAATTGACAACCTCCTCATTTTTGAAGACGGTTAATAACGGCGTTAGAGTAGGTGACTCGAGTAACCGAGTATCGTTACTTTGCTCTTAAGAATTAAGGAGTTTCATTCCTTGGTTATGGATCCCATACTCAGAAGTAATCAGAACCTAACCAAATTCTCATCAATGTGCCCTTGAAGTACATCCTTTCCAATAAAATAAAATTAAACAATACATGTCACGGTAATAGAGCTTATCCCCAATAAATGGAACTTAACACATCTAACACATTATACACTTCTGCGTACTCTCTCAGAGCATAGGTACAGGCGTGATTTAATGTCATGGTGTAGTATGAACAATAAACCTACAAGCGATTGCAGCAATCACTGCAGATTTGCCGTCAATTTTTTAAGAGTTCCATTGTATATCTCCGAAGATCAGCATCAGATCTTCAAAAAATTATCTACAAAGAAAACAAAAGTTACCAAAATTGGTTACCCAAGTCGAAAGTTGTAAGGTAACAAACAAAAAAAAAAGAAAAACAGTCGAATTGAGAACCTCCTCTTTTTGGAAGTCTGTTGAAAACGTAAAGAATGTGGAAAAATACATTCTGAAGTAAATTTGGTTTTACTTATGTAGCCAATTAATTATATTGGTGTTGTGTTTGAAACAATTATGTGCAAATACCTAGCTGATACATGACCTCTAACGAACGTTGCCGTGCAGCGGCATTTCGCCAACTTTTCTATTTTAGTGTTTGTCACAAGTGTGTGATATATGAATAGCCTTCAAAACTTGCACTGTTTTATATTCAAATTTCAAAATAACGCATTCATCTGGCCATATGATTAAGTAATGAATATCTTAAGTAGTATTTCAGATAATTATAACTAGCATTCTTAAATTAAAAGTTGCACGATGTGGATTGGATTCTGTGATTATCCGAGAAGTAAATTTTGTTTTTGAGAATATTTTCTATATTCTCGAAAGACCACGTGATACAAAGTCGAATCAACTAGTGTAGAGATTCCCAAACTTCTTTTTTAGGTACTTAGACTACTTTCACCTGTCATCCCCAGAACATTTGCTTTTTATTACTTTTTCGAGTGGCATACATTTTCTGCGTGGTAGGTACTTCATGGCGCCACAACAGTAATTCGGATCGGAGTAAATAGAAAAAAATGTTCGTAATATGTTCATTATGGTTCATGAATTAAAAAAAAGTACTAAGTAGGTATAATGGTTTTCGATTAAATTACCAAAATTGGTACTGCGGCCAGGAAGTATACCTAGGTAACTATTTCCTAGCCATTTCATCTTGTTCGTGTTAGGTACTTCAAATTGTTCGGCCAAAACTTAGTCTCTTCCACCGCGTCATCGTGGTAAACTTTCATTGCTCTGTCAAATACAGGTATTATCATGTCTGCATTATTAATAAGTATGCATTATCGCAATTATCACTTGTCAAGCATTCTAAGTATTTACCTACAATTCTATATTTAAGTGATTTCTAAATTACCGTATTAAAACTTAAATGATTATTGATTTTAGATTCAACAAAGGTATTTTTAATCTATACATATAATAAAACAGTAAAACTGTGTCTGTACATTGGATATAATTAATAAATAATTTATCTTGGAAATAATAACAATATAAATACCAACAATATAATGACGGCATATCGAATGCATCACCCGCGTTCTTCGGTAATGAGACTGTATATCCCGCGGAAGTGTGGGGGTCGAGGCTTTTTAAACGATAATTCTCTCCACAATCACGATATGCAGTCAATCATGATATCCAGTCTCAGGGACTATTTCTTAGCAGCCGACGTGGGGATGCATCGAGATGTGGTCGCGATGGACAAGGGCCTCACCCCGCTCTCCTTGGCTAAAGAGACTGGCGCAAACCTGTAGTACTTACCTACTACTGATGACCGGAGGAAAGAATGGCAGAGCAAGGAGCTTCACGAGCGCTTTTACCGGGCTCTTCATGGGCCCGATGTAGATTTTCTAGCGTCCGTGTCCTGGCTACGATCCGGGGACCTCTTCGGAGAAACCGAAGGATTTGTCTGAGCAATTTTGGATGAAGTTATGATGACGAATAAATACCGGAGATTTATTGTGAAAGACGGTACGGTTGACAATGTCGGGCATGCCACCGTCCAGGCGAATCAATCCGTCACATTATCTCCGGGTGTTCTCGTCTAGCTAACGGAGAGTACTTGCATAGACACAACCTTGTAGCCAGGATTATCCATCAGCAACTTGCTCTAAAATACTATCTTGTGAAATCGGAAGTGCCCTACTATAGGTATGTGCCCGACCCAGGTCTCGATAATGGCAGTATCACACTGTACTGGGATCAATCCATCATCACTGACAGGACTGTTAAAGCCAATAGGCCTGACATAGTGGTGGTGGATCGATCAGAGCGGCCCGCAATGATTGTTGACATAACGGTCCCGCATGATGAGAACCTCGTGAAAGACGCGAAAGATAAACAAATCAAGTATCTCGACTTGGCTCGCGAGGTTGTCGACATGTGGGAAGTGAACTCAGCGATCATTGTGCCGATAGTCGTGTCAGCCCATGGTTTAATTGCCAAGAGCCTCGACCAATACCTGAGGAGGCTCTCGTTAGGCAGCTGGATCAAGGGCTTGATTCAGAAAGACACGGCTCGTATTGTTAGGAGGTTCCTCTCTCTGGAGCCCTGACCGCCGGTAGGTTGGACCCTGTTCCCGATACCGGTGGGCTTCAATTTTTTATATTTTTAATTGTTTTTTATGTTAATATTTAAAAATGTAAGAAGTTTGTGAAGAAATTGAATAAAGGGATTATAAATAAAAATAATTGAATATAATAAATAAATCATTTATCTTGGAAACTTGAACACCTGATGCAGAACCACAGCAGAACAGCTAAACTATAAGAGATACAAAAAAGATACCATAGCGAAAATTGTTCCTCGTGATGAGCATTTTCTGCTGAAAGAATAAATTTGAAGATCTGGAACACCTGATTTGGAACTCGAAGAGACCAGCTAGGTACCTACTCGTACATCATAACACATGTAGAAATAACGTCTTAGCAAAAGTTGTTCAATCTGATGAGCACTTCTCTTGGCTTATTAAAATCGAAGATCTGGGACACCTGTTGTGGAACTCCAATAGCCCAGCTACTCCATAACACATACGGATGACGTCTTAGCAAAAGTTGTTTAATTTGATGAGCACTCTCTGTTGATTTATAAAAATCGTTGATCAGAAACATCTGATGTGAAAATTATTGCAAAGCTATCACTAATTTCACTGTATAATTATAAAATAACATAAAGAGAGCTTGGAAATACTCCCAGTATCTCCACGCGGTGAAGGCGGTAACAGATTAGGACTGATTTTCGAAGACGATGGTATATCATTGAAAATTTGACTCTGCTGGCCAAAACACCCATTTATTATTTTATTTTGTCGAATAAATAGGTACGTCTTCGGGCTTATGCTAATTGAGTATTTATTTTCCTTTTCCATTCATCTTTGTAACTCGGTAGCCTACCCGGTAACGCAGGGGAGCAGACACTTAGATTTTAATTGATCAGGTATCTTCACAAGAAAACGATAACCATGCCTAGAAAGAGGTTAAATCTTTCCCAGATGTTCCAAAGGAGCTAAAAGATTGAGGATCTTAAGATCCCAAGAATCTACCGAAAAGCGTCAGGAGAGACTTGATGCTGTTCGAGAACATCAGGCTGCAACTTGCTCTGTGGAAACCTCTTCGGATCGCGAAGCACGCCTGCGTTCTCAGCGTATTTACGTATCTACATCCAGGTCAGTGAAGAGTAGATGCGCGACTGACCGCTGCTTGTGAGCGTCATGCATTGTCTCGCGTGTCAGAGACGTTCACCGATAGAGAATTGCGCCTGAGTTCTCACCGTATCTACGCATCTGCTTCTAGGTCCCTAGGGACAAGTGGGGAACGCGATGCGCGACTGTCCGCTGATCGTGAGCGACATGCATTATCTCGCGAATCGGAAACGTTTACCGATACAGAATCAAGCTTGAGTTCTCAGCGTATTCGCAAATCTACTAACAGGCCTTTTGAAATGAGTGATGAACGTGATGCGCGACTCACTGTTGCTCGAGATTACCGATCATATGCCCATTGAACACAACAAAATATTTATAATCAGTTAGAAAATGAGAGAGAAAGAATTGCGGGAGTACGGCATGAAGAGACAGAAGAAGAGCGCGAAGACTTCCACATTGTCTGAACAGAATGTCGATATCATCTGAAGAATCGGATGTGTCTCAAGATATAGCCGTAGGGCATGGCGACCTTCCTTGGGTTGATAAGGAACGGAGTGCATTTACGTATACTCCTATGATTGAATACGCCAAATATTCCGCCCTCGGAGGTATGGTTCAAAATTTGTTTTTTGTGAACCTGTTAAATGGCAAAAAGAAACAAACGGTATGTGTTGCTCAGGTGGGAAAGATCGTTTTTTCCCGTCCCCGGGCTCTTAGAATTCTACATCAGACGTTTCAGATCTTCGATTTTGACGACCCCGTTGTCACTGGCATAAGCAACAGGATCCGCGTAGGAAGTCGCGGGCAGAAGCTAGTTTCGAATACCTACGTCCTTTGTTAGGAATTTCTGACGGTAGTTTATTTTACAGTGTAACAGAACGAGTACCTAAGGGTGTTGTCATATTTTATAGGGTGTACACTGTGTACAGTCCATCAAACTGAAGACCATCATCGTAAATTCGTAATCCCGTAAAAATAACCATATACATTTCGGTCGAATGGTATATTAGTTTGGGCCGTTATTTCATGATCATTATCAGCCTACAACAGTCCACTACTGTGGATCAATGCCTTCTCAATCGCATGCCAACTAAACTGGATTCTCAGCAACTCTCATCCTGTTGCTACCAGCCACCCTGTGAAGATCGTCGCTCCATCGAGCTGAGGGCGGGCTGAGGCCCCAAGAAAGTTTCTATCCCCACATTGCCACTTTCGCTTACTTTTGTAAGCTATGTCGACAACTCTGGTTCTCTGTCGGCAGTTGATTATTTTATCGCAATTACAATTCTCGTTAATTGGCGAGAAGAGACGCAATACCGAGAAAAGTGGAAGGAATTGGGGGAGGCCTTTGCCCAGGAGTGGGACGGCTCAGGCTAATTAAAAAACAAAATTACAGTACGATAGGCAAGGCTGACAAATAAAAACACCCGACATATTATTTTAAATTCTTTATTTACAATGCGCATAATGAAAAATAGCGAACATTGGTACTGAAATATTCATGCTCTATCGTCCATTCAAGTTACAAATAATGATTATTAACGTTGAGTATATTTAAAAAATAACTATCTAATCATGTTACGAGACAAGTTGACAAAAATATATAATTATTTATCACAATATTCTTATGTTAATAAATTGAACTAAATATTTACAAATTTGGTTAATAAAGCCCTGTTCTATGCGGCTTGCGATACACCATGACACAACGCGTTGAAATATAAAAAAAAGATTATAAGGTCCGTACACTTTGAATAATTGAGGCTAGAGGCGACTAACATTAAGTAAACGATTATAGGTTCTACGTAGTTAATGTGCTTGCATCAGTTAGGCCGGACTCCACAAGAGACTAAGATGGACAGGATGACTGCAAACATACAGAAGTGACTGGCGCCACAGGCTTTTAAATTTCCCCTTCATCTTCCTCAAGGGACCGCCACTGATATCATGGCACGATAGACTAAATTGAACACATCAAGATTAACGACTAAAACATGTATATTAGTTAAAAGGAGAAACAGTGAGTAGGCTGTTATCACGGATCGTAGATAAGAAAAAGGTAAATACTAAATACAACCAAATTCACTAAACACAACATAGTCTTATTTACCGTCCAATTTGTTCTATAGTACCTACAAATGATAGTACAAAAAGAAATTACATAAAAAAGTAGGTATACTCCACAAAAGTAATTTTATGGACCAAGTGATTGATTGAATTCGGTCACCACATTCGGCACACCATCCTTCGGGCACATTTTGTGTTTGGTACCTAACTATTTAATAAATGAATACCAAATTACAGGTACAAATACACAATAAGTTTTTAGTAACTTTAACTTACGGATTTAAAACAATATTGATGCAAATATACCCCTCCTAAGTCTTACTAGCGACCCGCCTGATTCACACGGCGCCACCTAACGGATATAAAACTATACTATATTCTATTTTGCAAGCTGGAACCAGCCATAAACTTTCACAAAATATCTTTGAAATCGGTCGGTTGGTTTCGGAGAATAGCGAGTACGAACATAGTGACACATGAGTTCCTAATAGCTGTTTGATAAGACAATCAAATGGACTACATTTATTTAAGTCATGCCTGAAGCTATCAAACTTAAAACGTCACTTACGGGATATCTTCCGTAATGAGCTCCCGATATCAATATAAAATATGTCGAGACCTAAAAGTCACACTTGACAAATGACACTGAAGATTTCGTTTGACAGCTGTTAAAAATGGCTTCCAAGTTATCAAACAGGGATACGTGTAGATCAATTATCCAGTTTAAAATTTAAACCGACTAAACGTCAAACACCCGTTCGTCCGCTGGTATAAGTTTTCGCCTAACTGGGATAAATTTTAGCGACATTTTTTCGCTAAATTTTATCTTGCTGTCAGATAGACATCGACATTGAGCTGTATGTTGTTTTATTTGCTTGATTTGCGCCGTAGAAACGAATATTTCTAACGAGTACTTAATTTATCCTCACCGTGAATTTTATTTGTGGATCATAGAAGAATATACGATGCATTGATGCATTAAATGTTGAATATTGATAGCTGTTACTTGTTTGACAAGCTGAGCTGTCAATTGAATTTGACAGTTATCATTGATTTAGATCTATTGTGTGACTATGACTCCGTTCAGTGAACCCTCGTAATATTTATCCGGCGAAAATTTCGCCGGCTTACTGAAACGCACCCCAGAGTACATGTTCCACAACAATTTTAGATGCAGTCTTTCGTTGTATTCTGTTACTTACTTAGCATTACAAACCGTGATTTCAATTTTATTGTTTCATTCATTTCATAAACCATTTCTTGTATTAAAACACATCACGGCTTTAAAATATACAACAATACACCTAATACATTGAGTATCTGAGTATTTAGTGTTGGACACTTAATTTTATCTTTACTTCACACACTTCATTCACTATTGGAAAATGATCTGTCGGTTAAAACTAAATAGAGCCGTTTCATTGAGGCATTCTTATTTAGTTTTATCAGTGTTAGTTAAATCGAGCATTAGCAGCCCGTTCACAAACGGGTCGTGGTTTAAAAAGAACCGATTCAGATGACTGTATTGAATTCTAAATAATAAAAAAGAATAAAACAAATGATAAATTATGAATAATTTTGATAAATATACATACAGTATATATGTCTCCGTAAAGTTGTAGAACACGCTATATTGTAATCACTCTAGCGATATTGTAAACTCTCGAAATATTGTCAGCTGAACATACGGAAGTATCTCTACCCCCCATAATCGGGACTTGGGGCACCCCCCCGTTGGGTTAGTTAGGATCCTTTAAACCCTGCACTCGGAAATAGGGGCCCCGCGAAGCGGGGCTCCGTCGACTAACGCTTTTCAGGGGAATATAAAGTGTTTTAAGGTTAGGTTTTATTAATCGGTATTTCTCAGGAATGGTACATTGTCTTTTCATGAGAGTGGTACCATTGGGCAAGGGAGACCCCTCCTTCCACACCGCGTGACTTGACTACCATCGCATGCATTTCACGAAAAATAATGCGTTTTATTGTAAGCAGCATGTTCGTTTGACAATATTTCGAGAGTTTACAATATCGCTAGAGAGATTACAATATAACGTGTTTGACAATTTAACGGTGACATATATACACGGATATGTCAGTCGTGTATTATCCGTCCGAGTCCAGTACCCAAACCTTTAATGAAAGATCGCGAGGGATGTGTGTGTGAGCAGACCGTTACTATTTGGTACAATAACTTGTAGTAAAGTTATAACGCTGTTCTACAGTGTGCGCTGACCAATGGATAAGTGTTCCTCGTACCCGCAGGCTTCAGCTCAAACAAAACATTTTAGCTGACTGTATACGATTCAAACGTGGCTAAGCTACATACAACTATACCGACACTATTATTTTTGTAAGTGCGGGTTACTTATCAAAACTAAATGTATTTGGAGCAATCTACTACAAATTTCCAAAATAATTGAATTCAAAATTATTTGTTTTTATCTCACTGATACATGACTTTCTTAGGGGGGGGCTTCAAAAAGTTATAATAAGTACTTACTAACAAAAATTTTATTGTATTATAAAATAAAGATTTTTTTTTAATAAAATGTTTCATGTTTCTTTTACAATAATACTATATTCTAAGAGTGTTTTTTTAACAAAATCAGGTAATAAACTAAGATTCTTAAAAAAAAAGCAATCCTATTATAAATGTAGAACAAGGCCTCGAAATGTAGAACAAATGTCATATTTCATTGGACAATAATTTGGTTTCAATCAAGAAGTTCTTATGGAGCACACATTCTTGCTGATCACAACATTTATGCGATATTGATTTCAATAAATCACTAAATCGCTAAAACTAATTTACAATAAAACCTCACATTTTGATTAAGATATTGGGTACTTTATTTTGGATTAATGGCGATTGCCCTGTTGAAATCAATATAATTTTGGTTGGAAGAACCTTGACCTTTTCTCTTCCGCAATTTAGTGAAACCAATTACCGATAGCCATAGGGTGCATTTATCGTCTATTAACGTGACAAATCTACTTAAATCACATAAAACAGTATCACATCTGAACCTTTAAATTTCAACCTTCACAAGTTACATTTACAGTTTAAAACACTACATTCTAAACTTTACAACCTTTGTAAGAATCAGACGTAGTACTGTGACTACTGCGGCCACATCACACCACACATACACACACTCTACACGTAAGCATTTCATCATGAAGATGCTCACGACCGACTACAAGATGGAGACTTATTAATTTTAAGATCTTATTTTACTTTATAGGTAACACTTCATTGATAATAGCTTGATTTATGCAAAAATCGCTATGGGTTTATAAAACTACGTCTAAATGGGACAGTAGTATTACATAATACATCCATTCCATTTAGACGTAGTTTTGTGTACATTATTTTAAATGTAAGTTATCAAACTGTGTCGAGTTTCAAATCTATACTGTAATAGCGAAATGGAAAAGCTTTGGAGATCCATTATTTACATTAAGAAAGACAATTTTCATGACTATACCTAAATATAAGTAACACATATCGTTTACATATCACACAAATACATATAATATTCAGAGGACTAATAATTATGGAAGTGCACATTTATACAGTTTATACGTAAGTAAATACACAATTTTTAACAGAATATGAAAAGTAAACAATATTGTATGTATATGTAACCCTACGCAAATGTATATATGTATATTATCTATATAGAAACTATATTACTGAAAAACGTCCATGGCATGTCCAGAGATTTAAGTAAGGCAACTAACTTATTCCAGACTGCCTGGAGTTCGAACCAACGAGATCGCTCTAGCTAGTACATCATTAGAGTACTCATATTGAAGTCCATTGAGATACACCTCGCGAGTAGCGGAGGTACTTTGGAAGCACTGTCTAGCCTCGTCTAAGGCGTGTATTAATTGCAATTTTATAAATATATAATTTTGAATATGTACTATACAGGGTGACTGGCTCTGGAACCGACATAGCAAATTCGTATATAGAGGAGGTCATTTTCTAAGTACTGAACCGTACTTTCCGTAACCAAAGTTTTATATTGAAAATTTTCCAAAATTCGCGATTTCTGATACATGGCCCCAAACGTAAAACAATCAAGTGCAATTAAATAAGGACAAATGACGAGTTTATTTAAAATTAAAAACAAGAATTCTTGTTCAGTTATTTATTAAGACATAAAGCTCAATCAGAAATCATCAGCTCAGCTCATTATGGTCAATTAGAAAATGACCTCCTCTATATGCGAATTTGCTATGGCGGGTCCAGAGCCAGTCACCCTGTATATGTCAAAGTCAACACTGTTAGTCAACACTGTTAGTCAAAATAACTACTTTTGACCGATGAAAACTATTTTAACAATAACTCACATTTACTTAGAATATTATTAGGTTGTTAGGCATAACGCATTTTAACTTCAAGAGGACTTTTGACTGACACCAGACAAAAGTAGTTTATAACGATTAACAGTTTTGATTGCAACATAATATATTGTTTTGATAACGCTTTAATGTAGATCATAAGGTTCAAATCTGCCTGTTCAAATCTGCGTGTGTATAATCTACGCGGGTACCATTATAACTGCTAACATTTGCCACCCGAGGCGTGGAAGACCTCAAAATGGCTGACTATCGCGGTACAGCCGCCGAGTATCCTTCGCTATTCGTTGTCAGCCTATATTTAAACATTATTTTATTATTATTGCTTTTTTTTAAGACTAGAACTGGATTCCTCCATTGGAATTCCCAATTAATTATTCCAATAACTGTTTTTCAAATATGATGTCACAGTCTAATTACAGACAGACGCAGTGGGATTGTAGCCTATTGGCACACAAACAAACGCCACGTATGCATATAGTATTCAAACATGGAAGAATTTTAAACATTACGATTACACAAAATCATTACGACGAACGCTATATCGCATCTTTTTCTGAGGTTATTTCGGTATTTACGACGTACCGAACTAAAGACATGATGAATCCTTTTGGCGAATCATCCTGACGGACGTTTATGTCAATAGACTGTAATTTCCAAAAACTTTTTAATATATATTATCGCATGTGTTATGTTTTAATCACAGGAACGTTCACCATACAATTAATTAAAGTAATTATTATCAGAACGGACATGTGCATTTGACCAAACTGTACGATCGTAAAAGAAATTGACCATTCCATTATTATTAATATATAAATTGTACTATTTAATCAAGGCGATATCTACAACAGATGCAATCTGCCACCCAAGGCATTTAATCGGCATGAATGATTACCCTAAATTTATGTACAAATACATAATATTATAACACTTTAAAACTTGCAATATTAATTATTTATAAAAATATTACGGTTTACTACATGATGATTATTACTGAAATATGAATACAGCTATTTTTTTTAAATATATTTCTTTCTTGTAATTAATGGATGTTTTAATGAGTTTAATTAGTTGAAAAGTCAAAGCGTATAAGAGAAGAGTACCTATATAATCGTTGTATCTCCCAGTATATCAGATCTCAAAGTCTTATGTTGAAATCAAATTGTATGTATAGACAAAAATGGTTTACATACACGATGTAACACGAATACGTGCGACCATTTCGTCAAACGGTAGTTATTACTTTTGGGGAAAATACATGAATACTATAACATGAATACCGAGTGTTCCAACAAAGTAAACGTTACTTGCCATCTGTTAAACAGAAATTAAAGAAAGGGGCGTGTCACAAACGTCCAAGTGAGCTAGCAAACGACATCTCGGAATAAATGTATGTACAGCCTAAAGATCTTAGCCCAGTTACACGACTCTACTCCCACCCAGCAAAAATTCAAATTTGGGCTTTAAGTATTTCTATTTAGATATACTTTACATTGGCATTGAAGACGGTATGCTCGCTGACAGCGAGCTGTCTGCTAATTTACGTTGCTAATGTAAAGTATATCTAAAGAGCAATACATAAAGCCCATATTTGAATTATATTATTTTTACCGGGTGGGAGCGGAGACATTTATGTGGGCTTAAGTCCTTTAACGTACACTGCAGTACACCAAAATGCGTAGTTTGACAAGCCAGAATAGTAACGCAACCGTCTCCTTCTTCCTCAGAAAAAAGAAAGATAGCAGTTTGTTTATTTCAACTTGGTTGGCGCATCAAACAAACAGTTTACATATTTTGGACTAGATACATATCGGCTTATGTTAAAATATTCACAAATATTAAATGGGCGTGGAAGTAATCGTTATTATTTTGGATTAATAAAGGAGTACCATCCTTAGAATGTTGGATTAGTTTATCATATTTTAATTAATTAATAAGAGGTTACTTGGAGGCTCATTATGGTAAAGTCTAGATGAGGTAAATATTTCAATAACACGGGGAAGCTAATATAGTGTTTATCGGAAGACGGTGAATTACCATTTTTGGATCAAAGTGAGCGAACGGGTTTTTCATATTGTGTAAAACTTGTAAACGCTAAGCATAGTCAAAATAGTAACAAATATATGTGGAATTTTGGAAGTTTGGCTACGCTCAAACGCTACTGAATATTTTGGAAGAACTCTAATTATTTGTTTTTAATAACATTTCCTGTTTTTACTATTAAAGATTTATAACTATATAAAGGTTGTAAATAGACTCTTTCACGAAGCCGAAAGGCACTTGATCTCCTCGTCACTGGGATCATTCTTTTGTTTTTTTTTTTTATTTTGTGTAAGTTATGGTTTTTAATGTTATAATTTTACTTTAAATACCTCCATGACCCATTTACTGCTAAATACATCTATTAGCACAATATGTTGAATGCGTTTACATTGAGTTTTACCATGAAAAGTGATTTTGCACCCCAAAAACAAAAGTTTAGCGCAGTGTTACCCAGTTTGATGTACAGAATGCTTGGTTGCAGCTTTGTTAAAGAGTCTGTTTACACTCTGTATACGGGATGGCGCCGACAATACGACACTAAATTAAAACACTGGTTACTAGGTCTTAGGAACATTATTAATATCAGATAAATCCTAACATCGAAATAAAAAGATATGTTTGTCATACAAAATAAATAGTATGCTATTTAGTTTGTATGACAAACATATCTTTTTGACCTGACTGTTAACGATAAATAGAACACCATTAATAGATATTAGTTCACTAATTTTAGTTATTATTTGCACTAATTCGCAACTGGATATAATATTTAATTTGTTTAGTGATTTTATTGATGTGGGGTCGTTAACCTGTCGCTAGCATATTAATCTGCATCATGTAGATAAAATAATGTCCTGTGGCTAAACTACTGAATATATTTGATTGGATTATTGTATGCGGATTATGAACGCTTTACGCAGTTTAATTTATTGAATTACTGTCGGCGCCACTCTGTATATTCTCTATTTATAAAATAAACCACGAATACTTTTACACAAAAAATTCTAACTTCTATTTTTTACCCCTTGAACACTATGTACTTATGATCATGTTGGATAGAACACGAGGGAGATCGGGTTTACTGATCTTTATTGTCATAATAAAAAAAGGTTTTTTTAGATTGATAAAATATTGTAAATTTTGTAGGGAGTTCCTTTGGTTTGTATTGTCAACCTTCTAATTGATTTACACTTTTGTCTGGCACAGAACAGATAAAAGAGGTTCAAGGGGACTTGTGGGAGAGGTAGGCGCGTCGCTCATATAAATGAACGCTCATTTATGTCAATCGACCAATAGTCGCACTCTCAGTTTTTGCGTTGCTGTGACAACCAATAGCAACCTCGCGATCTAAGCGTGAGTAGTTTATTTTTGTGCGTGTGTGGAGTGGAGTTGAAGACTCAGGAACCATTTCCTCTCTAACCTCTTTTATGTGGTCTGTGGTCTGTGTCATAGACAAAAATACCTTGTAAAAGATATGTCAGCTTCATGCTGTGATAAATCAATTACGTAGTCAACTGTTAGAGTGGGGTTTCTCTTTGTCATTATAGAACCCAAAACACTCCACTGAAATATAAACCGACCTCTCGCTAGCCGATACTACAATTACTTAACATTTTTAATAGAGAATTATTCAATAGTAAGCGTACTTTACATGATTTCAGTGGAACGTGGGTGTCTGCAGCGTATGAGACATTTTTTATGGATCTCCCTACATTAAAGAACACAATATATAAAATCGAATATAATTATGACAATATAACTATGACCTTAATTCTGACGTAGTGTATGCACTGACTTTAAATCTGCTCCCTCTTTTACGGAAAAATTGTTTTGATATTGTCGTGTAAATACGTTCTAAGCATCCGTTTTGGATGTATGTACTCGTATTATATGTGACAGAGGTTACTAGATAAATAGATTGGATTATTTCGACTGAAACCTGATTTTGTGTTGGCTCATTTTGGCAGTACTAAGCCCTAAAAATTGTACATTACTCTAATTTACTGACGCTATATTCTTGTAAATATTGTTAATTACGTGCTATATTAATAAAAATATTAAAGTTAAGTGACTCACTCAATCTGAGTGAGTATTAAGCACGTCGTTTGTCTGCACAACCGTATTTCTAGTTTCGTAAGAACAATATATTAAGGGGCGGGCGGATATATATTTTTTTCAATTCAACCCGTAGTTCCTGAGCTTAGCGTGTTCAAACAAACAAACCAACAAACTCTTCAACTTTATATTATTAGTATAGATAAGTCTTGCACTTTGTTTCAAAGGTATATCAGGAGCTAAGATGATAGGTAATTCTGAGGCCTACAAGACCGAGCGGAGGTATGCAACTATGTATTTTAACTACGACTACTTAGAGATCTAATAACATTGTCACTGCAGTTCTATTTCTAGACAACCGTTCTAGTATTCTCGCGTGGAGTTCGTGAAAACACATGAAGGAAGAACGGAGAAAAATCTTCAAACTTTAATAACAGCCCATTTTGCCCGAATAATTAATATTCCTAAAACTTTATAAAATTCTTGCGGCAACATTGTCAAATATATTAATAGAACGCCAAATATATAAGGCAGCGCGGCGCAATTAAAATATTGATACATAGCGAGGTAGTATTTTTATGAATAATGTGTAAAGGTTTGCATCACAGTAAATTGCGTGGTGTAACAGTACTCGTGCTATCAATGTCCGTCAGGATTGCCCGTGTAAGTACACTTTTATCACAAATCTTTTTGACCTTTACATCATAGAAACCACAATAGTAAATGGAAGGAACTATTTCACTGGTTTACTATTTATCAATATCACTGTCTTAAACAATTGTTCATAGTGTTTTGATACTGATGTTGTGATGGGTATCGATTATTTTATTTTAACATGATGAAATTATGTTTTGTTTGTGTTTCATTTTGTTTAGATATCGATACCTTATATCGATATCGATACCTTATATCGATATCGATACTACGTTTTGTTTTTTTTTCTGTATGTATGTATAATGCGACTATAACTATATTGCTTATGTTAAAGTTCATAGTGATATAACATTCATTCCAAAGCGGAGTGGTTAGACACGCGTAGTGTTCGCGCCTTTAGTAAATTATTATCGTTCTCATAATATGTTGGTTAATGGATTTCTTGGATACGCGAGTTTTGATCACTTGATGACACCATTTTAAAACTATTATTCAATTATCAATAACATCTGGTTTTTAATATGTAAACGCAGGCATTACAACAATTTAAATAAAAACTGAGCCCAAGATACATAACAAGCAGAAATATATTTTCTTTTATTTTTAATCATCCTGTTTCGTATTACTGTTTCGAGTATCGTTCGCTACTTTTTTAAAGGATCGTCGAGTTTCGGAAGACATGCCTGTTTGAAGGAGGTAGGTTGTTATATTGCGTTCCATTTACATGATGTCCGGTAATTAATGGATAATCTTGAAATGGCTTATATTAGAACTTACGGCCATTCAGAAAAAAAATGCGAAAAAAAAACCATATGAAAAAATCTGCAGATGTATTTAAGATGGAAACTTAGCATACATTAATCTTTAAACAAAGTTTAAAAAGTTAAGTTATTTCAATAATTTAAAAATAATGTAAACGTTACGTACTGTAAACGTTACGTAGGTACTGTAAACGTTTACCTTATATTTTTGAATAAATGGTATTATTATTATTATTTTATTATTATTAATGTCGGTTTCAAGCAGTTTTGTTAATGGAACAATTCACAATTGTATCTGCCTTAAATATTGAATTACTTATTGTTATTAATGAAGAAAAGGAAAAAAATACCCCCCCATTTTTATGCAGGCCCTACATCAGCGGTTGATTTTTTTTATATGATAGATTTCATATTTTTTTCTGAAAATAAAAGATTTTTTCTCAAGTTCTACTATAAGGCATTTCAAGGTTATCCATTAATGATCGGACACCCTGTATATACTTAAAATTAGAAAATTATATAAAACTATTTATAAAATATGTTATTTACAGAAATTTGTGATATGATTGATTATCTCTATTTCGTTCGTTATTTCTTTATGATATTATTTGTTAGTATATTAAGGCAGTGTTCCGATTTAGTATTTCCGGAAGACTCTTTGGAGGCAATCAATGTAAAATCTAAGTTTATAGATCAAGTCAACGGGTTCAGTCAACAGAAAAGGGAAATTTACTTCATTGCCCTATTATTATTGTTGCATTCGAAATATCTGTTTGGACATTGAACTCTGTCGAAGATTTATTTTTTGAGCAATGATCTAAATCGGTAAATGAGCTCATTCGTACCGATGAATGTGGGCACATTTACCGATTTAGATCTTTGCTCAAGAGCACCGGCTCTGATGAGACAGAGCGTGAGAGAATGTAACGATTTAACCTTGGCTTCTGATCACAAAATGCTTTCTTGTTTGTTGCCTAACTGTTGAAATATTAATAGAATTTAAGTCTGAGGGACTACTCACACTTATTCAGCTCTATTCGGCTTATGCCCATAGAAAACAGGTTTTGTTTGAGACGCGTACGCATCCGTTCAGATGATAGAACATCATCAGTCTTAGCTCCTAATAAATAAAGTGCAAGACAATTCCCTAAAACATTATCCTTTATTACGATTACCTGAAATACGATTGTAAAGACATTAGATTCTACATACATACGTATTTTATTAAAAAAATAATTTATTAAGTTTTAAGGCTTTTTTTGTATTTTTGATCATTATATGCGTACTAAAAATATTTTTTGTTTTTTTTTCTGTATGTATGTATAATGCGACTATAACTATATTGCTTATGTTAAAGTTCATAGTGATATAACATTCATTCCAAAGCGGAGTGGTTAGACACGCGTAGTGGTCGCGCCTTTTTTTTTAGTAAATTATTATCGTTCTCATAATATGTTGGTTAATGGATTTTTTGGATACGCGAGTTTTGATCACTTGATGACACCATTTTAAAACTATTATTCAATTATCAATAACATCTGCTTTTTAATATGTAAACGCAGATATTACAACAATTTAAATAAAAACTGAGCCCAAGATACATAACAAGCAGAAATATATTTTCTTTTATTTTTAATCATCCTGTTTCGTCGGCCAATATTACTGGACATTCACGTCGTAAAAACTAGTATAGAAAGGTCAATCCTATTCTTCTGTACAATAATAAACTGTACATATATTCATATTCAAAGACTCATAAAAATGTCATAAAACAAAACGTGTGCGTTCTAAGATTCTAGTAATTATATAACAAAATAGTGTGTTTTCATATAAAATCACGTTGTATAACAATATGCTCCAGTTGGCTTGGTGGCAACTGTATTCCCTGATATCTGATTTTGAGTTAAGTGGTCAACAAGATATGGTTTCAACATTACACTTTGTTTGGGGGATTTTCACTATCACATACATTGAAAACCACTTTACTTAAAATTAAGACCATTTTCAATGAATTGAGTAGTCTGAGTATGACACGCGGTTAGAGAATGAAATCGTTCCAATAAAAAAATGGCACTGCCAATCAAATTCGCGGCAGCAGTTAAATTAAAAAAAAAAGCTTTTGTTTCTAGTTTCGAAAACAATCGTAAAAAAAATAAGATTTAGAAACTTCGCCTTTCAGCCGGTGATATTTACAAGGAACTTAAAGACCAAACACTGGTATATACAAAGAAGATAATTGTTTGTAACGTCACTGTCTAAGCGCGTGCTACACCCAGACCGGGTACTTAGCGCCACGCGGCGACAGTTGGCACCGGTGTTATGGCCGGTGGAGGAGCGGTGTGTCTTCGCCTTCAGTGCTGCCCCAGCGCCCGCTGCGTTGCCTCTCGCTGCATTTATTCGTACAGCACGATAAATTCTGACCCGCCTGAAAGAAGAAACACAATTTAATTAAGAGGACACAAAACAGCCGTTCTTCCACACAAACGTCTCCTGTTGCCTATCCGGAAAATCTATGATCACTATCGGCATGTCCCTATGTTTTCTTTTTTTTCATAAATTATTTATAATTTTATTTATAAATTATTCAAAAACCCAAGAAATTGGCCAGATTTTCCGCTGTGTTCAAACATGTGAACATGCTGTGACCAGCGATATTTATTTATTTTTATTTTATTTATCTAGAAAACAATTTTTACTAGATTATTTAATTTTTAATGAAAAAAGTAGTTCAATCGGTTAAGTTTTGGAGAAGTAATCAGGGGATTGTTGTTTTTGTCTAATTTTAATAAGTATTTTCTGCTGTTGTCTCTTTTGCGATCTGCGCGCGGTCTTTTGGGCACTGCAAGACAGCTATACATTATACAAATATCTATTTTTCAATTCTCTCGTCCTTTTTGTTTCCTCTTAATTTTAGTTTTTACAAACAGGGCATATAATCAACTGCTGCATGCTGGGTCTAGGACGACTTACAATTCACAGAAGGTGTTTCAACTAAATTATATTGGGGGTATTCAACATATTGTTACGAGCTGGATATGAGATAAATTAATTACTACCGATTAATCAACAAACTAACTTAATTAATCACAAAACAATGAAAATACAATCACAAATACACTACTGTTCACTATCCGCTTAGATATCGCATTTCTAGTTCACTTCGATCGCTCCGCTGTGTAGCCAAGATCAGACTGACGGCCGCGGTATTGCGCGGTCTTTTTATATTTGTCAACAGACACACAAAAAATATCCACGAATATTCTAGAGGTGCGTAGAAACGCTTCACAAAAAAACATCAACAAATAAAAATTAACAAAAGATACAGTAGGCAAAAAATGATGATAAACTACTTGAGACAAAATAAAGAAATAGGTACCTTATGCCATCGGCGTACGGTCGAAATTGCAATGACAATTCCTGATGTTTGTTTTATAAAGGTTGCTAATTTGTACCTACTTAGCTTTAAAACTAATAATAATGGAAAGCACTCGAAATTCCAACGTTCACATACTGTAATCACGCGTGCTTTGTCGAATGTTCTCGTAGGTCCGATGTAACAATATCAATATCTCCTCTCGTCTCGTGAGTCCGGCCCCAAAGCCGCGAATCCATTAGGCAAGTTTTGCATGCAAGTATGATGTCACATTCGCGTACAAGTTGCTTGCATTGGAAACATGTTTTTGAGAGTGTGCAAATTGCATACAGGTTTTATTTGCATACAAGTGGAGATGTTGAACAATTGAGTAGGACACGTCACTCGTTCGCAATTCAAAACGTGCAACTAACGCTTGCGCGTTCAATTTGCACGTCACATGATTAAAAAATGTACGAGTTCAAACTACCTCACACAAGTTGTAGCTTGTATGGAGGTTTGTTCAAGTTGTATGGAATTTGCAATTTAAATACAAGTAACTTGCCTAATGGAATCGCGCCTTAAGGCAAAATTTATATCCCTCAGAAGAGTTAAATAGGCGGTTAAAGTTTGCCTTGGCACGGCTTGTACCCATTTCTTGTTAATATTCGTGGTACGTGACAGTAGCAGTCATAAAATGTGCAGGTAGGAGAGTGAATAGTTTTACTCCAGCGTCATAGGACTGTTGTTAACATAATGTTAGTTATTGGTCCTGATTTAACTATAATCATTAATAATATTGATTACACCAGAGGATGGATTTTGAGGATTGTATGTAAGACAACCTCGAGACAAGTGAAGACACGACACGGGGTTCAATGAACTTAGAGTAGTTCATTTAACACCATTGAATGATTTTTTCAACAGTTAGCGAAGTGAACATACAGGGTTGTATGATGATTTCAAAAAATTAAATGATTGTAATTATATTATTTCTTGCAGACCCGAACGATATTTTTATCAACATGCAACCCAGCACTGGCCTGCAAATTGCAAAAAAAAAACGTAAAGGAGATATTCAACGTTAATAGTTGAGGGGTACAAGTGCCCTAATAACATCAGTAGGTACCTGTGTCAGATGCAGATCGTAGAGATGCAGCGTGCTAACAGACATGTCCTGGTTATCGTCGCCGGGCTGTCGAGGCGCGTCTCCGCTCATGGCACTAGCTCCCAACGCTGAGCTCACTCCCGCCAGCCCCATGGGGCTCGGCCCACTGGTCGCTTCCGTCGAGTGCGTCGGCCCCGCCGGCGGGGCGTCTTCCTCGTCGCTCGTTTCGTCCATGTCCTTTGGAAAAAAGTTTCATTTTACTGTTACAAACTCATCATTATTTGCAGTTGGTGCAATAGCCGTTTCTGGGGATCGAACAGAAAAGATAAGTTTTTCCTTTAACCTTTTCACCACCACAGCATAACTCCACGCCAAGCCAGAATTTCATCTACTATTTTGTCACATATTTGTGTCGTTTGGCGTACACACGCGCTTGTTTGTCACGTATATGTGACAATGGCGTCCAAAAGGTTAAAAAGTTTATATGGAACCCTCGCTGCGCGAGTCCAACTCACACTTGGCCGTTGTTTCAGTTCACAACTGAAAGATACCATCACCACCATCTCAACCAATTAAGGCTCTAAGTGCATTTTTGGGTGAAATTCGCCAATGATACATACTGGTAATCTGTACTGTTGCTGCTTCTGCTGAGGATAGTACGAGAGAACTGCTGGAAGTGGTGTGATAGCACCGAAAAGACTTTGTTGAATGTACGAGCCCAACATCGTTTTGTTCTGAAACAAAAAATTGAAACTGAATTAAAAATCATGTTATTTGTCGTTTCTAAAAAGTTTGACTCACGCTAGACCGTGTGTTTGTATGGACACATTCACGATTCCGAGCCGCTACCGAGCCACGGACAATGGATTGTCATACAAAACTTAACTGCAACTGCACTACAACAGCAATGCTCTAGTTACGTGAATTTGCCTATAGGTTCGAGCAATAAATCAGTGCGTGAAAAGAACCGAGCATTATGGTTGACGCACGCTAGAGTGTGTCAGGTCCGAGCCGAGTGTGTCGACTGCAATTTTGTATCGACACAGTGCGCAGCCTGTTACGATACAATTTATAACAATCATTTATATTTGAACAAAATTGAATCTTGGACCAAATAGGACAGGCGGATTAGTATTATTTAAGTATTATAAAGTATTCAATAAAAAAAAATTGAAAACATAGAAATCGTATATTGTGAACTTCTTAGGTCTATGTTCACCGGAAAGATAACAGTCTGATTATCTAAAACAGCTGTCACTGTGACATTTTCCCATACAAAAATGGGTTTTAAACAGCGGTTTTTAGATAATCAAAGCGTCATCTTTTTGGTGAACATGGACCTTACAGTTCACAAAATACGATTTTATTTGTGTAAAATACGAACAGCCGCAGTTTTCTTATAGCAATTGCCCATAGTGAGCAACCAAATACGTTGAAGTTGATTCGGTTTGCTTGACAAGTCCGGTGAGTATCCGTTAACTGAATACAGCGGTATTTCTCCTGTCAATAAACTCATACTTCATACGAATCGCCTCTGTTCGAGATGTACCAAAGATATGCTATTTCATTATGTTGTTTATATTTATTTTTTTTATCCTGAGATATTTATTTATTATTTTATTCAGTATCACATACATTTGTTTTAACAGGTAAAACCCAAGCTAACAAAAGTAGTCATAAAATTATTAATAGCCCAGTTCTAAATAACGGGTCTGGGTAAAAGCACAGGTTACACAGTGTACAACATACTAAGGTCCATGTTAACCGAAAAGATAATGGTCTGATTATCTAAAAACAGGTGTCACTGTGACATGTTACCATAAAAAAAATGTGTTTTAAACAGCGGTTTTTAGATAATTAGACCGTCATCTTTTCGGTGAATTTTTGACCCCTAAGTGTCACCCTCCGGGATTCCACCAAGAACAAGAAAAAAAAGAAGTAGTTACCAGATGGTTGTTGGCAGGCACCGCGTGGTACATGCTCTGTCGCAGCGAGCGCAGGAACTGTCGCTGGGAGGGCTCGGTGGGCTGCCAGCCGGGGTGGCGGCACGAGAATGCCACCAACGACAACTCAGTCTTACCACCCTCTCCCTGGTCGTATTGAGTGTTGCCGTTGCCTCCTGAAATCATTAATATGATTGTTGCCCTCCTGACCGTATCTGGCCATGGCTTGAAGATTGGCCAATCTCAGCGGACAGGAGCGATCGATATAACCACATATTATAAAACAAAGTCCTCCGCCGCGTCTGTCTGTCTGTTCACGATAAACTCAAAAACTACTGCACCAATTTTCAACAATGGATGGAGTGGTTCTCGAGGAAGGTTTTAGTAAGTATAATTTGTACGCGGGCAAAGCCGCGGGTGTCAGCTAGTATATATAATATAATAGTGCACTGGTTGCGCACAATCTTGTGCAGTATTATATTTTTGTGTTGCACTCTTTCTTCCGTCAGTCTTAGGCCTCTGCCTCGAATCTTGCGGGCAGCGGGGCGGTAGCGGCGCGCGGCCCTCGAAAACAGCGGCGCGGCAGCGGGGCGGCGGCAGGCAGCGAGCGGTGTACTTTAGTCAAGCGGTGACCGCCCGCGCGTCTGCGTTGTAGTGTTGTGCTATTTATTTTTGTGACGTGTCGAAATGTCCTCGGACGTGTTAGAGCAAACATTTCAGCAATTTTTGAGAGGACGCCGATATGGAATAGCAAAGATGAACCATTAAAACAGAAGAGTAATTAACGAGTTACGGGAAGAAATTAAAAACGAACTGAATTCTCATTCACTAATTTTGGTGTAGTCGTAGAATTTGTCGGGATATTGTCTCTGTTCTTCATAATTTCGATAAAACTCGCATTTTCCTTGCTTTATAGTAGGGATTTACTTCTTCTTTTGCCCACAATAAATCGAGCGTTAGGAATAAATTTGAATCAAAAAGATGTTGCCGCCATTGTTCAGACATTTTTTTCGCGAATAAAATCAAATATCTCAACGACACAATCACGAAAACAACACTATGCGGCTATAGTGACGCGCGATCTGCCCGCTAGTTTCGAGAACGGGTCTGCGATGCCCGCGCCGCCGCCGCCACCGCCCCGCTGCCCGCAAGATTCGAGGCAGAGGCCTTAGTCCGATGGGATCCGAATCCAAAATGACCGGACTGGAATCAACAGGATGGGGCCCACGACGACACTCGAAGCTCAGGACTCCGCATCATGCCGCCAACTTACAAACTCACACTGCCTGGCTTGGGAATCGAACCCATGATCTCAGAAATGCTGGACTAGATCAACGAAGTGGCCGCAAACTTGTACAGATGCCCGATGTCCGATGTTGACTTATCGCGAAAGTAAAATATAACAAACATACCTTTCAATTTGCCCGGTGTATGCCAATCAGGGTGACCATGTCGACGGATATCCAGCTGAAATCGTGGGGTGTTTTCTAATTTTAATTTTTGTAGTTTAATAGAGCATTAGGGACCGATTGAAGTTTCGGTATCGGCCAGTTTCAGAGAAACCCCGACTATGCCGGCACCACCGGTTGCAGCCATTTAAGTCAAGACAAATTATTGTTGATCATTATAGTTGTGTACTGATCTACCATAATGGCATGGCATGGCATGGCATGTTCATTTAATGGCAACCCAAGACGGGGTTACTATAAGTTCCCCTCATGTAGGTCATGGCTCTAAAATATACACCAAATGTAGTGAGCAGCTGATTTGTAAAGTCAGAGTTGCTTCGTTCCCACTATTTGTACTAAACAGTCCTACGATGGAACTAATAGAAATATTGTTTTCACCACTCCCGCACGAAAGAAGTGTCTTTCCTCTACTAAAACAGTGAGGAAAATTGGTTTTTCCTCACTGTTTGAACAGTGAGGAAAGTTGGCTTTTCCTCACTGTTTGAACAGTGAAGAAAGTAATGATCCCGTTCAGAAACTTTGCCTGATTTTTTTATGTTAAGTTTTAAAGATATTTAAAAAAATAAATAATTATATGCCTAGAATAGAAATTTTTATAAGTTAAGATTAGTGTTTTTTTATAAAATTTATCAAATTTGTAAGTGTATAAGATCAGAAATATTAATTTATTTACCTTTGATGACTGAATACTTTCTTGCTGGGAGTGGTGAAAAGTTTTGTATGCAACATGTGAGCAAGTTCTTTTGCTATTCGTTTTGTTGAGTCTTTCGCTTATTCAGGATTGAAATTTATAATCACTCGCTGCGCTCGTGATTCTATTTTTCAATCCTTCGTTCGCTCAAGACTCAAAATCAAAACTCATAGGAAAAACGGACTTTCCTCACTTGTTGGATAAATAACTATTTTCCATTACTCTTTTCTCATCTCCTTGTCCCTGTCAATTTCCTACTAAGTAACCAGCAAGTGTAAATACCTGAGGCTATTCGTGCCAATATACTAGTACTAGCAAATCTAAAGCGGGGTAAATTCGTGTGAGTGCGAGTTTTGCACAGTATGAATGTACGACCCACGCTAAAACGTAGTACTAGTGAGAACAAAAATCCTTTTAATTAGTTTTTAAGTAGGATTGTGTAATAGAACGGTGGAATACATGGGATTTTTTGATCTCACTAGATCCACGATTTAGTACCATCTAAATCATAAGACTAGAGGAAAACCATATTCCTATTAGTTCTACCGTAAAACTGTTTAACGGAACTAGTGGGAATGAACCTCAAAGTCTGCAGCGCAGACCAGTGGTGACCTGGCGAGTGGTAACGGCCGCAATGGGTTCGAACCCAAGCAGATACCTAACTTTCAAAACGGTGAAAGAAAACATCGTCTGAACAATATACGGTGACAATGCTTAAAAGAGGGCTTTATAACTCAAAAGGCAACCCCTCTTATGTAAAGTAAATGCATTTTTCACATTTAGGTGCAAGATTTTATTAAAATCGAAGCCAGTGTGTTAGGTAGCTTGTTTTTTTTTTGCGGTTTCTAGAGCTGGTTAGCTTGATTCAGTACTGGCCAGCGGGCCTAAAATTGCCGCTTTGGCAGAACATAATATAAATCACATTTAAATTTTAAATTCTTAAAATGGACTTAAAATGAACATAAAGTCCATTTTAAAAATATTTTTTTTTTTTACATGATTCATATTATGTTCTGCTAAAGCGGCCATTTTAGACTCCCAGGTGGCGAAATATGCATTCAAATATGCAATACGTCCTGTGGCAGAAACAGGACGATCTCTCGTAAAAGTATTTTGCTTTTTTGTAAGTGAAAAAGAGAGGGCACTCTACAGCACTTCTAGCTCCATCTCTTTCTAACACTGAAGAAAGATTGAAATAGTACTGATAAGAGATGTTAGTAGGGCACCATTCAAAGTGTAGCATACCTGTGCGAAGGAGCAAACGTCCCCGATGCCGAGCACACTGACGGTGAAGTTTCGGTAGAAGTCAACGATGTCGAGCGCTCGGGAGCGGAGCGAGAACAGGACCAGGGGGCACAGCAGCGGGCTAACCAGCTCGAAGAATATGTACGCCTGGAGAATATTGAACATGTTTAGACATACAAGGTGTAAAACAAAACTCAAAAACCGAAAGGCGCTTGTTCTTCCTGTCATTGCGATTTTTTTTGCTCTACACTTTACCTGGGAACCTCATAGTTACGGAGATATTGGGGGTCAATGTTAAAAGAGAGTTTTGAGCCGTTTTTATTTAAATATCAGTTTTTAATGTAAGATTTTTACATTATCACCTCCACGACCTCCACACTATTCAATCAATCCATCAGCACAATATTTTGAGTGTGTTACATTGAATTTTACCATAAAACATGATTATTCACCCCAAAAAAGTCGTTTCCCAGCATTAATTTTTGAGTAAAGTTACTTAGTTTGATGTACGGAATGCTTGGTTGACGGCTTCGTGATGAGGTGGTTTACACTTTGTGTTAAGGACGTTTATACTCAACACAACTTCACGTAGGTAATCCCTAAAGGGTCAGACCACAGATATAATAAAGAAGGAGATAATATGCCCGTTAGACGAAAATATATCGGAACCCTGTGTCTCCACTTGATCCCTACCACGCGGCAACTACTACACATGCAGTTCAGTAAAAACAATAGACACACAGTCGCGCACACACCCGAATTTCTTAAATCAGAACGTACTACATAATCGATAATTATAAACCTTATGCCATCAAACACATCGTGCATTTACCATGCACCGTACAACTTACCCACACAAAAATATCGATACACAAGCACATCACTAACTCGTCGTAAGAAACAGCGGCGGCACTACGCGATACGTCCGCTTATTGAACTATCATTTGGTGATTTTTACATTACCTGTCCAGTCACTTAGCGACAAACTTAGGTAGTGTAAAATAGAATAGCCATTTGCTTACGATTGGCACAAGAGATGAGGGTAGAGAGGGGTCTTGAGCATATCGCGCGTACACCGACACGCCCCCTTGCCACTTCTCCTGTTTGTTATTTTTCTATGGGTTAGACAAAAGGTGTATCTACAAGACACCCACGTTTCGTTATGTTCAAGTTTCGTGCATTGCTGGCAAGCCTGTTGTCATCAACCGTGTACAAATAATAATAATCAATAAATATCACTGGAAATTACACACAGCGCCATCTAGTGCCACACTAAGTAAGGCTTGTTTCGTGGTCACCAGAATGTTGACATACTAATGTTGACATGTTGATATACTACGTACATCCTTTTTTTTTGTAAATACATACCTTCTCATACCTATAAACATCCATGACTCGGAAACCAAAATGTCCATGCTCATCACACAAACATTTGCTACTACCGGGATTCGAACCCGGGATCCTAAGAACGTGAGGCAGCCGCACTACCGCTGCGCCATTCGGGTCGTCAAATAATGACTAAATTTTGTATATTTTACCGGAAATGTACGAAAATCCTAGCAATTGCTCACAAATTCTGTAGCGATTTCGATGAAGTTAGACAGATCTGAAGTTCGAAAATATACAGAGGGATATATTCCACTATAGGCAGTAAGGGGAACTATATTAAACGTTGCAGCTACACGAAAATGGTCTTAGGAGACCATTTTCAGTAGTAGTAGTAGTTAGTTCTCTTTACTGCCCCGTTGAACGTATCAATCCTGTATCATATGGTCTTCCTGACCGTTTTCGGTCACGGCGTCTAATATCAGCGAAGTCATCGGCGCGAGAGGTATTATAGTGCACGCGTGCGTGTGCAGACACAGATGCACTCTGTCTTCCCTCGATCCCATGAGACGACAACCGACACGGCCGGGGAGGAATCAGGCGTAGAACCAACGGTTTTCGGCGTGCTTCAGAGGTACGGGAGCCGTATCATACCACCAACTTCCGAACATCAATAACCAACCGCAGGCGAGAAGCGAAGCGGTTTGAAAACCCCCACAACACTTTGCCCGGGTAGGAATCGAACCCATTCGACCACGAGAGCAACGGGCCAATACGGTAGATATCATACCAATCGATTGACAGACTTCTTAAGACCTGTCAAAACGCAGTTCTTTCATAGATTTTGTAAGGCAATAGCACGCTGTGACGTCACTGTTTAGTCAACTCAATGACTACTAATTATTGATTTCAAAGCAACTAAAAATCTAATTTGGCAATTAATTGAAAATAAATCGGGTTTTCAGGCCCTAAATAACGTTTTTTTTTAGAGTGTTTTGTCTAGGAATTATTGTTTTATGGTGTCATGTACCTTATTATAATGTCATAGGTAAATGTAATTCATAGATGAATACGTACAGCCCTAAATTGGAAGAGTTGTTGGAAGTGCGCCGCCACGTCCTTGGTGTGCGCGCGTCCTCTCCACGCGGCAGGCAGGTAGTGCACGTGCCCCAGCACCTGCACGAACAGCTCCTCGCCACGCGCGGGGCCCGTACAACCACCGCCCAGCCGCTCTTCCTCACCTATCAGAGCCCTGTTATCAAAACATACATTAAATGCCTGTGTAATACAGCACAACAAGACACAAGTAATAAATTATTTATGAAAATAACAATTCCGCGGAAGAGTGGTCGAGGCTTTTTAAACGATGGACTGTGGGACTGCTCGAAAGAGATACCGCGGTCCCGGAACATAAAGAACGAGGAAGGAACATGAATGGGTTTTAGTCAGTCAAAGTCTGACAGTCCCTCCCGCTCAGCCCAGAGTCGGAGAAGTTATTTGATGACTTCCCATTCGTAAAAAAGGCTTTTTTTAAACGCTTTTCACAATTGCGAGATACGCAGTGTCAGGGAATTTTTCTTAGACGCCGACGTAAACATGCATCGAGATGTGGTCACGATGGACAAAAGCCAAGTAAAGTTGCTTCGTATATACATAATTACATATTACGAGTCATCGTGACTGTACAAGAAATTGCCTTTACAATAATCTATTCATGTCCGAGGCTTTTTCAACGGAATTTAGATAAATACCGCCTATGTCCTTGACGACCAATTCTAAATATAGGAAAAAGGATTTGTTTTAATGTACGCATTAAAGGACTATGCAAAAAATCGTCCCATATCATCAACAGATGCCAAACATATCTCATTAAATACATCTCGACATTATGATTATTTTTTACTATGGCGACATTACTGTAGGATATGGGGTTATCGTGCAATAAAAAAAAATATGTTATACTTATACAGTTTTATTAAGTATTAAGAACTGAATTAAAAATGTACTATTTAACTAAAAAAAACTCGAGAGAGAACAGCCGTAAGACGTACTTTACCCTCCCTCCTTGCTCCGTTACCCCGACCGCACCCTTTCGACGCCTGCGCCCGCGCACCTCCCTCAGTCGTGGCTAGTACGTTCTGCTGTGTTCGCGTTGTTTATTTGTGCGTTATCGGCTTGTTTGCGACTTTCCAGAACTGACTGATGATGATATCATTTTATTCGCCTTGGGGACCTACCATATAAAACTTGCAAAATCCTACTGTGCGGAACATATTCGGAATGGAATTTATTATATTGAATTATTTCGAGAAAACCAGCTAACTGATTTGCCAAGGTATAATATTCGAGAAGATAATGTCTGGTTAATTAGAGGACGAATACAATCTCGACACGTTAGATCGCGCGTTTATTATTGTTACATATTAATAAACCGAAGTGAAACTGGCAGACGTGCTATTGAACAGTGGTATTGCACATGCCTAACAGGGGCGCGTACGGTTGGAAGTTGTGCCCATATAATATCAATTATATGGTATATGGGCAAAGGTCGACATATCGACTTTAATCTACCAGCGGCAATGTTATCGACTATTATAATAGATGAATAATATAACGTTATTTTTGTCTGGATAATAGTTCTGTTGTTATTAAGTGTCTACTTGCACAATTGTTTTTGTGTTATTAATACTTAAAATGTCTAGTTGAACAATTGCTTTTTGTAATTATCGTCTAAAATGTAATTTTTTATTTTAAAATAAAAATACTTTATTTTTGTCAAAAGTCTTTTTTAAAAAAAACCCCGTCGAATTCCGAACTAAAAATTGGTACTGACTTTTCATGGGACGTAATAATGATATTGAAACTTGTCCCATGTCTGTTGATGGGATGGGACACTGCCCATACATTTTTTTGCATGGTCCTTTAAAAAAGCCTTTCACCGTTTCAGAGATTATCTCCGACGACGTCAGTGTCATCATCATCTGCCTAGCCTTTTCCCAACTATGCTGGGGTCGGTTTCCAGTCTAACCGGATGCAGCTGAATACCAGTATTTTACATGGAGGGACTGCCTATCTGACCTCCGCAACCCACTTAATACTGGGAAATAGGATACCACTTGGTAAGACTGGTGTCAGACTTTTAAGGCCACTGACTACCTGTAACGACTGTCAAAGATGGACAAATGACAGCCGGGACCAACAGCTTAACGTGCTTTCACAGACCAACTAAGGCAAGCACTGCTTAACCTAAAGACCGACCCGAGCGGCAGTATTATTTAGCCACGAGCTCCTCTCCGACATCAGTGTGTGTAGAATCAATTCTTTTTTCTTTGTTTTATTTTTTAACGTTCAAGGGCCCTTTTAATTACCAATTTCTTAGAAATGTGTTGACTTTGACCAGGGACTCAAACTGTAACCGAAATAATGTGTTTTTAAAACAATTTCAACAGAAAAAAACACTTTTAGATATAACAGATACAATTATGTTACTAAATCAAACTGTAACCATTTATATGTGTTAATAAGTGTTAATATGTGTAACTGAAATAATCAGTTTTACAACAGACTGCGACTAGATTTCGGCTATCTAATGCAATAAATAAGTACATTGTAAATTTGGCAGCGCTGAGTTTACCTATTAAACACGTATTAACACTGTTAAACCATTTAAATCTGTTACAGATATGTTACACGTTTGTGTTTTGGGTTAACACATTGAAAATACATGTATAAGTGTTACATAATTGATTCTGTTACCAATTCAACATGTAACACTTATAATTCTGTAACCTTTATGAAGGTGTTTTTAAGTCCCTGACTTTGACATCCAAACTAAAAAAATACCACTTCGTACCTAATGTTAACGTAGATTGGCTAAAGGTACCGAGCTAGTACGATAACAAAGATCAGACTAAATTGACCTCGATATAAATGGACACAACAAATAAACCCAGTTTCGGGGCTAATTAGAACTAATTCTAACATCACTAAATACTATAAATCATTCGAATACATACCATAACTAACGGGACCGACAAAAGTGGGGACAAAGTCAAAACTAAGAATTGCCTGGTTTAGGGTCTGAAAATTCGGCAGAATTTGAACAGAATGAAAGCCAAAACTAACAAAAAAAAACAAAGCGGCTCATTCGAGCAAGAAGACGCAGATCTAGGTAGCTCATAACTAGCAGACGTTGGGTTAGCGTTGCGATAGTGACGTCACTTTTGTGTCCCCGCCATAGATTAGCGATAAGAACTTGCACGTCATGCATGGCATGAAACATAGCGGTCAGGCCACATATAAAAAAAATCCCTTCGGCAAACCGCAGGAGGAGGTAGATTTAGGAGAAGGTGCTGAAGCGACCATTGAAAATTTGTATAAAGCGTCGTACTTATGTGTAAAATCTACATTATAAAAAAATATTTCAAATCGTTGTCCTGTAATGGAAACCTTTTAAAATCCTCTCATAAGAGTTTAGCCTTTATTTCGATACTACGAACTATACGTTTTATCGCTAAACTTTAATGGAATCAATTATAGAGTAAACAATTTGTTTTCAAAAACAAATATTTGCGACGCTCAAAATGTTTACTGTTTCGGAGATATGTTTTCTTAACGCAAAAATGTTGGTAATTTCAACCCCCTCCCCAATTTAGGGTTGCATCACACAACTTTTAATTTAAAGTTGCCCTTATTCTTACTCAGAATAATAAAAATGAAAAACGGTTCAAAAATTTTCCGTAGCAAAAGAGTGATGGCCAAAAAACAGATTTTAGAAAACCGCCCCCCCCCGCCGCCCTTCATGGACGAATTCCGCCCATTCACGAACTTAGCCTAAGTTTTGACCTTTTCGTTTTTTTTGCCAAGTTTGAAAGCAATCGGTTCATAATTGCGACCTGTAGAGTGTGGCTAAATTTTGCTTGTCCATGGGTGAGAGACCAATAGGTAGATTTAAAAAAAAAAAGGAAACCTACCTAAAAACACAAGATAGCAAGAAATCAAAGAATAAAACATCGATTTACGAAGATTTCAGAGACACAGCTGTAAACCGGTACTCGTCAGCCATCGGTTGTCAGTATTAAATTAGAGATAAAATATTCTCGCAGACATTGACAAATATGAATTTTTGGTTCTACCTAGTTCTACGACTTTGTACCACCTCAAAACGTAGGCCAAAATATTCCCATTAGGTCTATCGTAGAACTGCTTAGTAGAACCAGTGGGAACAAACCAATATTGCGACCGAGACCGACATTGAGTTCGATTAGAAACCCGACCGACCGACGACACACAGACTGAATTGCGAAAAGTGCATAAAGAGGCACGCTCAGTTTTACCGTAACGTAAAATGTAGTAAATGTTATCAACTGGAAAGCCTTTTCCCATTTATGTTTTGGTCGGCTTCAAGTCTAACCGGATGCAGCTGAATACCAGTATTTTACATGAAGCGACTGCCTATCTGACCTCCACAACCCAGTTAATTTAGGGTATAAATACGATACCACTTGGTAAGACTGGTTGTAGACTTTCAGGGCCACTGACTACCTGAAAGACGGACAAATGACAGCCGGAACCAACAGCTTAAAGTGCTTTCCGAGGCACGGAGGAAGGGAGGGTGGTCACCCTAGACAAGCACGGATTAACCTAACGATCAATCCGAGCGGCTGATACGAGGGCGGGTCAATAAGTCCGTGACTTTTTGAATTCTGACCTCTTAACTGAAAAAGCAACACTACTCCTGTCAACAGGCATCTGTCAGTTGACTCCTGTCGAAATTTGAACTTGCTACGTCAGTTAGTTTGTGTTTGACAGCTATCTTTATCAGACTACCCAGTAATTTGAGGAAAAAATGGAAAAAAAAGTGAATTTCGTGTGCTTATTAAGCATTATTTTTTGCGAAAAAAAACCATTACCGAGACCAAGGCTAAGCTTGATAAATACTATGGGGACTCTGCACCATCGATTTCAATGTTAAAAAAGTAGTTACTGAATTTCGTTGTGGCCGTACAAGCACTGAAGATGCCGAACGTCCTGGATGCCCAGTTGAGGTCTCTTCACCCGAAACAATCGAAAAAATTCACGATATGGTGTTGGCCGACCGAAGATTGAAAGTGCAAGAGATTGTGGAAGCCGTAGGGATCTCGCATGGCTCAGTGGTTTCAATTTTGAATGATCACTTGGGCATGAGAAAGCTTTCCGCAAGATGGGTGCCGCGTTTGCTCACAGTCGACCACAAACGCAATCGTGTAACAACTTCACAAGAAGGTTTGGCGTTGTTTAATCGCAATATGGAGGAGTTTTTGCGCCGTTTTGTGACCGTGGACGAAACATGGATCCATCACAACACACCAGAGACCAAACAACAGTCAAAACAGTGGGTTTCTAAGGGTGAATCGGCGCCAAAGAAGGCCAAGGTGGGTTTATCAGCCAATAAAGTTATGGCGACTGTTTTTTGGGATGCACGCGGGATAATCCACATTGACTACCCTCAAAAGGGAAGAACAATCAATGGGGAATATTATGCCAACTTATTGGACCGATTCAATGACGATTTGAAGAAAAACCGACCTCATTTGGCCTAGAAAAAAGTTCTTTTCCACCAAGACAATGCAAGGGTGCACACATGTGCAGTTGCCATGGCAATAATCCATGAATTGGGCTATGAATTGCTCCCTCATCCGCCCTATTCTCCAGATTTGGCTCCGAGTGACTACTTCTTGTTCCCAAACCTGAAGAAATGGCTTGGTGGAAAAAGATTTGACTCCAATGATGAAGTCATCTCGCAAACAAAGGCCTATTTTGAGGACCTCGACAAATCATATTTTTTGGAAGGGATAAAAAAATTGGAGAAGCGTTGGACAAAGTGTATAGAGCTCAAGGGAGACTACGTTGAAAAATAAAATGATTTATTTATCAAAAAATCCGTGTTTTATTCCAAAAGTCACGGACTTATTGACCCGCCCTCGTATTATTTAGCCACAAGCTCCTCAAAATGTAGTAGATGTACGTTTCGGAAAATATACAAAAACAAAAAAAGATGCGGAATTAAATGTAATATGCATAGAAGAAGATATGGTATACCAACCTGGCCCCAGCTAGGATACAGCCCAGTATTGTGATGATACTGAGCACATGTTCCACTGTGAGCACATCCTCGTCGTACACCGACAGCACGACCAGCACGCCCAAGACACTCGCTGACAGAAACACCACGTTCCTGAAACATTATACCTTATATTCACACACATAATGGTTAAAATACACTTTACATCGAATGTATAGTGTTATAGGTTACCTTAGAGAGGTAACCAAAAACTTATTTGAATTTTTTTTTTAATAAATGTATCTCCAAGAATCTAAATAATGTTTGTTTCCAAAATAGTAAATCTATGACCTTTAAACCCATGTTAGTAGAACATGTCTTTGACATATTTCGCATAAAAGGGCAATCAAATTTCCCTGCAATGACATTCAGGAGACTGTTTGAGCTGCCCCGGACCCTCTGCAGTAGCGACGCAGCACGCTTCCGTCTTATAGCTACGAAGCCATCAGTGTGCACATCAGCAATCTTCCCGACGCCCTACAGAAACGTGGCAGCCCCAGCTGCATCCTGAATGCATTGTTATACTGAACTCGAAGAGCATTATACGCATGCATACACGTGTACAACGTCTGACAATATGCTTCGAAAAGCGTCGCGTCACTTTTACTTTACACGTACAGCGAGCAAACCTACGGACAAGCATGTTGCATCCAACCGCCAATGCTCCTCGTTCCCTTTGTACATCCAGATCATCTTATGTCTGCGGTAACAATATGGCCGAGGTATTTAAATTGTTGAACACGATTCAAGACATAACCTGCATGCTAGCTTTATGGAAGGAAACCTATCTGAAGACTTTGCTCCAAAAATAAGAACCTCACTCTTTTGGCATTATAACTTAAACCATGCTCCTCAACATACCTCTCACAAACATCCAACAGCTTTCTCAAGCCTGATATTGAAGGGCTCAAGAGTGCCATATCATCGGCGTAACTGATGTTATTAAAAGCCACTGCACCTAAATAACAACCGGCTTGCAAGCTACTGAGCTCACTAATGAGACCGTCTATGTCCGACCACCCTGTCTGACCCCGCATTGCAACTTACACTCATCAGAACTAGCATCCGCCCAATGCACACAGTTCACTTGGTGACCATACCAGTACTTAATAAACATATTTATCAGCTCTAATGGCATATCTGCTTTGCGTATTATTTTATTACCCCACAGCATATCATAATTAATAATATCAAAGGCTTTTGACATATCAAAGAAGCACGTAAACACAGGAGTCTGATTATCTATGTAATACCTCACTGTCTTTTTTAGACACATGATGGCAGTCTCTGTTGACAGCCCCTGACGGAAGCCGTGCTGAGCATCATGAAACTTAATATCATTCCGAAGAAAGTTGTTTAAGACAGGGACCGTATAACCCCGAATATAAGTTAATTCTTTCGAAAGGGTTACATGTTGTGCGGCTTCAGTCACGGAAAGGGTTACCTCTTGGAAGTGGTAGCCCTTTCATAACACTAACGTTAGGGTAACCCTCTCAATAAGTTAACTAGTACAAGATGTTACCGGCTCCTGTATAGTTTCCAATTGAAGAAGATAACCCCTTGAAAGGGTTTTGTCGGGGTAACCAAAGGGTTTTAAATCAAATAATTTTAAATTACGTTGAAGTTGAGGAAAAGGTATTGTTGACCTTGGAAGTTAGGAATCATATAGAATCGTTCATTAAGTGTTTCTTACTCGGTTTGATAGGACGGTGATTTCTGTTTTGACCGACTTCAAAAAAAAGGAGGTTCTCAATTCGTGGGAACCTTTTAATTTTTATTTTTTTTGTTATGTATGTTCTCCGATTACTCGAAGATATCTGAACCGATTTGGATTATTTTTATTTTGTTTAAAAGGGTATAAGTACTTCAAAGGTGGTCCCATAATCATAAAGTCTGGATCTGATGATGGAATCCTGGAGAAATAGTGCGAAATTTTCAAATTGTATAGGCACATATAAAGCGATTTGGGTTGTTTTTGAAAGAGTGCTTTTTCAGAGTGGTCCCACTTCAATTTGGTGAAGATCTGATGATGAACTTCGGAGATAGGCAACGGAATTCCTCAATAAATGATAGCAAATGGACTGGGATTGCTGAAATCTCATGGCTATCTATTGTTTACACCAGTTAATAACATAACATCACGCCAGTACGCCGTGAAGGGTGAACCACTAAAAAGAGTAAAATGTTTTTATTGGAAAAACTAAACCGACTGCAAAAAAACACAAAATAAGGAAAAATAACTTAAGCTTCAGAAGTCAGTGACAAATAAACGAAATCAATCAACAAAGGGTTTATTAAGTTACTAGCTGACCCGCGCAACTTCGTCTGCGTCTCATAAGAGAGAGAGGGTTAGACAGTGTGAGTCAACCTTCAAAGATAGACATGAAATGCTATCGCGAACTCGTTTTAAGAGGAACAATTCCGTGCTACATGATTGTTGCGTAACTTTAACCGCTTTAGCTCTCAAAAGGATTCACTGTTTTTGTAAAAAAAATCATACTCCGCTGAAAGTCATACTCCAGCTAGGTCTATAATTCTCATCAAGGACCATGAAATGAGTCCAACCACGACTCTTCTGGACCACTTGTAACTGCTTTCCCTCTTTACCGTCGGACCTTGGATGAAACTTTTACTCTTGTTAGGTTTAAAATTCTCATTAAGGTGCAAAAAATGAGCCCAAACATGAAAGGATGAGAGCTTCAGTAAACTCTTGCGTAGATACCTCATAAATAAAATATAAATAAATATCGCTGGATATTACACACAGCGCCATCTAGTGCCACACTAAGCAAGGCTTGTTTCGTGGTCACCAGACAGTTGATATACAACATAATTATATACTTTTTATTTGTAAATACATATAAACATCCATGACTCGGAAACAAATGTCCATGCTCATCACACAAACATTTGCTCCTACCGGGATTCGAACCCGGGACCCTAAGAACGTAAGGCAGCCTCACTACCGCTGCGCCGATCGGGTCGCCATGCAACTGCCTTCCGTCTCCATTGCTGACCTTCGATGACAGTCATACTTTAGGCAGCTCTTGAGTTCTCATCAAGGTACGTGAAATAAGCCAAATAATAATATAGCTGCTGCAAACTGTTGAGGACATCATGCATCTGCCTTCTGTCTTCATCGTTAGACCATGGATGACATTCATTCTCCAAGCAGGTCTTAAGTTCGTAAATCTAGTTCGTGGATACCGCACAATCTACGGCGAGGCGAGGCCATGCCGAATTTCCGCCGTGGGATCTGGAGGCGATTGTCCTCGCCCCGCTCAGCGGACAGACTCCGTCGTGATCTCGAGGCGACATGGAGAGAGCGACTGTCGCAAACCCCGTGCAGGGCACGCCACAATAGTGGCGATAAGTCCCCTCTTTGAGGAGTGGCTTGAGAGGCGCCACGGCGTCGTCTCCTTTCGCCTGACGCAAGTCCTCACCACACACGACTGTTTCGGGAGGTTCCTGCATCGAACCTGGACAGAAGAGACGCCCGGGTTCTGGGGCCGCCCCTGTGGAACATCGGTTACGACTGGGTGCTGCGTGCCGCCCTCTGGGACTTAGTTTATAAGTAGAACGAATTGCCCTTTTTTGTTTGAATTTCGGTGGCATTGCCCCACAAGAGAATACCGTACGACATCATGCTATGGAAATAAACTTAACGGGCTGTCTCTAAATCAGTTAAATCACGAATTCTTCTAACGGCGAATGCTACGGAGCTAAGTTTTTAAGCTATTGCATAGCTTCTATCGCGGGCCTTGAGCGTGGAGACCAAATCCAGAAATTTCGTAACGAAAATAACGTAACGAAAATAACCTAACACCCCATGTCAGATAATAACAATGACAAGCTAGTTTTCTTTTTAATATATTGCCGTAACTAGGAGTTGTAGGTTGTATACATTTGATGTTAGACCTTCTTTGTAACCATTTTATCAACTTATGCAATTATAATTATGTATGTATTTTATTTTCCGCTATTTGCCGGCTCGAGGACAAAACGCAGACTGAATGTTCAGGCTCGGCTTCCCATCACAATGAAATTATGAATTTTATAATGAATATTCCACACACGCATACACAGACACGTCAAACTTATAACACCCCGTCGTTTTTGCGGCGTCCGAGCGCGGTCCGCGCGCCGCAAGCGAGCGGACCGCGTGCTTGCGAGCGGACCGCGTGCTTGCGAGCCGTCCGCGCGCTGGCTGCGCGCCGACCGCGCGTGGTAATGAATAATTATAATTGCATAAGTTGATAAAAAATGCTATGCAATAGTTTACCGCGGCAGTCCCCGAGTGCCACACGTCTTTTTTTAAATATATATGTTCATGTCGCCTGGGTTTTTTAAATCTTACAGTTTGAGTCAGCTCCTATCCCTTCCCTTTGGGCACAAAATAATGAGTGAGACGATCGAATGACATTTTAGTCCGATAGCGCTAGGTTTTGAGGTTTCAAAAATATTAAAGTTGTTTTGTTTTTCGCATATAGTTTCCGGACCATTTGCCTAACCTACTATATTCATTTGTGTCATTTTAGGTACTTTAGTTAGGGAGTAATTTGGCTATTTATCTTTTCGATCACTGGTAGAGGAAAAGAAAATGATAGTTGATTTCGTTATAATGACGTAGTAGTACCTAACTGATACGATTAGGGTGAATATCCCAGAATTCCTGAATAGTGGACTGGCCACAGAAAAAAAAAAACAAAATAGGCGGAAAAGCGGCAATCCGAACTCGATTTGTTTTTCGATTGACTCATGATTTTATTTTTATGTTTCTCTTGTATTCGCAATGAAAAGCACAGTGTTTACTTATTTAGTCCCTCGGTGTCGAAAATGTTACAAACGGGGTTTGCAGGCTATCCTAGATAAGATATCATAATTAAATTAAAAATAAAAATAATCAATCAACCACAAATCATCGAGATACTGAAAATGCAATAGTCAGATGTGACACAAAACGCAAAAATAAGCTTCACAGGTACGACTGTAGCCACAGGCAAGAAATAAGCAACTTTAAAATTTTTGAAACTTTGGCATCAAAAACTTTTTTACAAAAAATAAAACCGACTTCAGAAAAAAACAAAAAAGTGAAAAATAACTTTAGCTTCAGAAGTCGGTGACCTTTTTTGATTGATTTAGTTTTTTTGTCACCGACTTCTGAAGCTAAAGTTATTTTTCACTTTTTTGTTTTTTCTGAAGTCGGTTTTATTTTTTGTAAAAAAGTTTTTATTTTTAATTTTTTAGTGGTTCACATATACTCACCCCTTCACAGCGTACCGGCGTGATTTTCTTTTATGAACTTGTGTAAACAATAAACAGATATGAGATTTCAGCGATCCCAGTACATTTGCTATCATTTATTGAGGAGTTCCCGTCGCCTATCTTCCGAAGTTCTTCATCAGATCTTTACCAAATTGAAATAGGATCACTCCAAGAACGTACTCTTAAACTACCCAAATCGCTTCTGGTGTGCTTATTTCTCCAGAATCCCATTAAATAGAACTTAACATATCTAACTGTCGAAATCTGGGTGTATTGTACACTTCTGCGCACTCCCTCAGAGCAAACAGGCGTAATGTTACGTCACTATGTTACATAAACAATAAACAACCAAGCGATTGCAGCAATTACTGCAGCTTTGCCGTGTATTTTTGAAGAGTTCCATTTATATCTCCGAAGATCAGCGTCAGATCTTAACCAAATTAAAATGGAACCACACGGAAAGCACCAGCTTTTAAATAAAAAAAAGAATCATCAAAATCGGTTAACCCAGTCGAAAGTTCAGAGGCAACAAACATTGTCGAAATCTAGGAGTTTTGTACACATCTAGGTACCCCCTCAGAGCATACAGGCGTGATATTACGCCATGATGTAGTATGAACAATGAACCTACAAGCGATTGCAGCAATTACTGCAGATTTGCCATCTATTTTTGAAGAGTTCAATTGTATATCTCGGAAGATCAGCATCAGATCTTCAACAAATTAAAATGGGACCAATCGAGAAGCGCCAGCTTTCAAACAAAAAAAGAATCATTAAAATCGGGTCACCAATTGATAACCTCCTCTTTTTGGAAGTCGGTTGAAAATAGCCCAGCGCTATCGGACTATTTATGATTCCGTAAATAAGACAAGATTGTTTATGTAGGAAACAATCCCGACTTTTCCAGGAAAAAAAAAACATTGAACTTTAAAAACTCTGTTATAATAACTATAATCGCATGTGTAAGGAGTCGCTACTCATCGCTAGGGCCTTGACTGCGTGTTGCGACTTGACGCATTCCTGCCGAATGTATGCAGTTTAGTACTTTAAAGAAAAGACGTGAGAGATAAAATTACAATACTGGTAGTCCGAATGGGTAACCCCTTCAACGGCTTTACAGTCGTTGAAGGGGTAACCCGTTCAAAACGACTTACCATTAAAAAGTATAACCCACCAAGAATGGGTTTTTGAATATACAGGTAATCATATCGAAAGGGTTTGGAAGAGGTTATCCATTGATGAGGGTTTTCGTAAAAAATGGTAACCAATATGAAATGGTTTTTAAAACAACACTTTGTCAAAACCCTATCAAAAACCCTTTCAATGGGTAACCAAAATGGTCCCTGGTTTAAGAGACTGTCAAACACCTTTGCGATAATCGTCGCCAGGGAGATCAGTCTGTAGTTTGACTTATCCGACATGTCACCAGTTTTCCAATTTTTTCAAATTTCCTATTTTACTTTGGAGACAAAATTCTCCTTTTTAGAAATCGATATATCTATCTGGTTAGGTAATAATTTTCAGTCGTTACCCGTGGTCCCGGTGGGTCGACCCATTACCGGGTCCATGGGTATTTAAAAAATATATAAAATACCTCCTTCATGCTTCTGGCCTCCCGGTAGTTGGTAGATAAATAAAAAAAACCAAGAAACCCATTAATATTATGCAATCACTGGTTACCCGTGGTGGTGGGCTATGATATGCTGTTATTATGGATTTGTATTTTCTATCGATATATTCAGAAGTCCAGAAACGAATCCCTAATGCTATGGAACCACGGGTAATTAAAATTACCCATAGACCCGGTAACGGGTCGACCCACCGGGACCACGGGTAACGACTGATAATTTTGACTACAAAAAATATTAAATAAATTAAATTTCAGGAAATTGTAAAAAATGTTGTTTGCGCTACTTGTTATACAAACTGGGTCCGCATTATTTCATGTGCATATTAGGATACCCCGCAACAGATGGTACAAACAGTAAAAAAGCGGCTATACATAATATAAAACAATGCACACGGTACAATGTCATGTCATTAATCGTTTGATAGAGACACAGCTACATGCGCAATAGACTAAACGAAAGTTCCTCGTCATTGCCATAAATCAGTAACGGAGTAAGTGCCAAATCGCACGAGTTTTATTTTTGTCAAAAGTAAACATAGCAAAATATTAATAGCACGACATTGTTTACGTGATCTCTTTCGCTAGATAAATACTTTGGCGTAGTTACGATTACTGTAATGTCACGATTAGAATAGTACAACAAAAGAATGTTGTTGAGTAACTCTGACGTCTGCGCAGTAAGAATATCCTCCAATTTATCATGAAACTAGCTGACCCACGCAACTTCGTCTGCGTCACTTAAGAGAGAAAGAGCTCACAAAGAGAATAAAATTTCCCCCGTTTTTGCAACATTTCTTATTGCTGCTCCGCTCCTATTGGTCATAGCGTGATGTTATATAGCCTATAGCTTTACTCGATAAATTTACTACGCAACGCAAAAATATTTTTTCAATTCGAGCCGATAGTTCCTGAGATTAGCGCGTTCAACTAACCAAACAAAGAAACAAACTCTTCTGCTTTATAATATTAAGTATAGATTCTATGCGGTCAGTAGTATAAGTCGCCTAAAAGACATGCTTGTTACAAAATGTGTCTATATTAGCGCTATTACAATTTCTATACATAAAACTTCTCAAGACTGCTCAGTGCTTACCCTCTACGACGCTAGAAGACGTTTGCGTGACTCAATGAAGATGAATCACACACGAACTACGCATTTTGATAAACAGTCGAGATAGCTTCTTTCAATACGTATTTCTTTGTTTTGTTTGATGCGAAACAAACAGCTCGCGTTTAGTGACCGAGTGGACAGCCCAAAAGTTTTGAACATTATTGGCAGTATATTAATCATTAATTCAGCCAAAACTGTTCACCTCTTCTTTTTGGAAGAATGAGAGAAATGTTACCTCTTGTTATTACTGAACTTAGTTCTTAGAGCCTGTTTGGGTGTCCTTTAAAAATGGCCCATTCTTCTCCAAAGATCTAGGCTTTGGAATGTGCAACTACAGCACACTCTCGAGTTTTGCCTTGTGACTGCTTTTTTTTTTGTTTGTTTTGAAATTCAAAAGTGCACTAATGGTCTAATTGAAATAAATGCGTATGGTTATTTATCAGAAAATCCCTTACTTGGCAATTACGGTGGTGATCGGTGATGAGAAGCTTCCTAGGTATTTGGTAGCAGGTTTGTGAGCACGGTTCAGTCTGTCTCGGAGTTCATGTTCCAGTTCATTGAAATGTCGTAGAGTTATGCGAGCGTACAGGGACCATGTTCGTAGACCAAGTGACGCGGGCGAACGTTTTATTAACTGGAACATAACATAGAAATATGATAAAAATGTACTAGGATTACAGCGCTCAGTTATTTATACATTATTTACACATGACTGATTACTTTTGCTAAAAATATGGTGTCATAATAAATAAGTCTGGGAAAGAATCATTGGGAGATATATTGCGGAAGCAAAAAGCTAAAACCTCCTTATTAATGAGCGCGTAATAAAATTATACTGGTTGACACTTTTATTATTTATTGTAATAAAGTTTAGGATTGGGTATTTCCCGTCTTAGGCGAAAATTAAATTTAGCAACTGTATTCGTTTATTTATAGACAGATAATGGGTAGCAGTAGCCAGAGTAAACTTCGCGACATGTAAGTCAAATTCAGGTTGACTACTCTTACTTTTGTTACAGAAAAAGAGGAAATATTTATGAAACCTACCTCCGCATAATTGAAGAAGAAGTAAAGTATTTGCCACGCCTGTATAAGTGGCGAGAGCAGTAAGTTCACAACGGCCAACCATAATATTTGTCTCTCGAGCTGGCGAGCGAGTAACATTCGTTTTGAATGATCCTTGTAACATGCACGAAGCTGCCAGCAATTCTCCCAAGGACTCCACGGACTATCTGTTGATGGAATACGAAAATTTTGTATATAATTAAACAGTTGCAGTGATCTCGTAGGTGTGCACTCTGACTCACTTATTTAGTTCACAAGTATTATTTTCAAAAACTTCAAATAATTTAAGTGTTAAAGCTTGCATGTAAATTTAATTTTAATAATATATTTAAAAAAAAACATAGTTACGTCGTGAGTAGTTTTGTATTCATCTAATTTTAAGTTCATTGAGGGCCTACACTCAACGACAAAATAATAAGTAATGTAAAAGTGTGAATACTTACAAAATAACAGAAATTCTATGTTCCATTTCAAACCACGGGATAAATAGTGAAATTCACCAATACAAGGCACATATATTTGCAGAGGCAATAAGTTTTTATTAACCATTGCTACCATATAATTTGTAAATCTGTAAGGCAAAAAAATTGTTCATCTCTGTTAACTGTCATCTATCTATATAAATAAAAATGAATTGTTGTTCGTTAGTCTGATTAAAACTCGAGAACGGCTGGGCCGATTGAGCTGATTTTGGTTTTAAAATGTTTGTCGTAGTCCAGGGAAGGTTTAAACGGTGAGAAGTAGACAGGTAGGTAGGTAGGTAGTAGGTAGGTAGGAAAAAATGCATTGCGACGCATGCCGGGTACAGCTAGTTTCACATAATAATGTTATAGTATTCTCCATCTTAATATTAAGAAATAAGATTCGAACATTTTCCTTCCAACTTCAGCAACGCTGGTGTACAGTCACAAGCACAAGCACACGCTTAGCAAAATTCAAAAGACATTTTCTCATGGAATAAGTGCCACTTAGAGATAAGAATATTTTCCATTAGTAAAATCAATGCAGTAAAACCAGAAATAAACCAAAAATCACAAAGTGCTTGTAACTTTACAAAAGTACATATTTTCATACTTTTTGGTTCATTCGAAGTGTGTAAATATGAGCATAAAGAATTGATAAATGTTAACATATTTCATGTATAAGTTCATCAATAGTAAATTATGGAGCAAATAAACTCTTGAAATGATAAACCCAGATAAAGGCGGAACTCAAGTTGGTTGGATATTGCACCCGTTGCATAAATAACTATAATGTATGTATGTGCATTATAGTGTTTGTTGTTTTATTGATCTCAAAGCAGTACAGTGACCACAATCTGGGACACTAGTTAAATAACGAGTTTGTAATCTTAGGTCATAAAAATATTGAAGTCCTATAAAACAATTGAATGAAAATTATCCTTTATGACATTTAGAACTTCCACTGCACTTGGAATTTCAAAACACAGAATGTTTGTGCTTGTTGGTGAGTATGGGGTGTTATCTTTTCCATAAACCAACTACATAATACTGTTACTTATACTTTGAATAAAACTGGGAAGTTCATCATCATTGGGTCGCTTATAAACACTTTGTCTACAGTCAGCATTTACAACACCAACAGGAGAATTCCCCCTGGGTTGGATGATCAATTTTGCTAGTGACAGATTTATAAAAGCTTTATGTGGTGTTCAATTCAACTTAATGTGTAGTAAACAAATAGGGAGTTTTATAAAATACCTGAGTATTCTATGGTATATGTCTAATTCGTTGATCTCTTGCTTATGGACGCACATATGGTGTTCTGGCTGTGCTTCTCGCACTCTATCCTGTATTGTCGACCAGTTAATCCAAACTAAATCACTCTGAAACACACAATCAGCACCATTAAAGTAAAATTACATATTTTAAACATATTTAGATTTAGTGAAATCACAAGAAATACAAGAATATGAGTTACAAGTTATTTACTCACCTCTTTAATTTTTAAAGCATTATTGTAAAATAATTTTGTGTCATAAGCGTAATATAAATGGTATATTGATATCACTAGCCTCATCAACCAAATGACTGCACACAATGTGATGAGACACCACCTAAAATGTTTAATAGATTTACTAAAATATATTGTACCTGCATTATAATAACAACTTACTTGAAAAACATTGAGTTAAAACATATTGACATTTGCTTGAGCAAAACACATGTAAAGCTTTCGCAAAAGAAAACAGTATTTTCTTACATTATCATTTGCTCTAAAGTATATTTTATTAATGTATTAAATTAATGTATTTAAGGGAGAGTTAGATTAGTGTAAGATACTTAAACACAAAAATAGTGCATGAGTCCCGCACGACTCTACGAACATCCGTGTATGCTATGGCAGCAAAAATTATGCAGTTTTTGCTATTTTAATTATTAAAGATAGGAGATATATATATATGGACTAATGGCATTAAATTCTAAAAATATGGTATTAACCTTGAAATATGTAAAAATATGGATTCTAAAACCCTCATTTCCCAGCTTAAAACATCATAATATATGGAGAAAACCAAATGATTCAAATAAAAAATGTGTTTCCATATTTATCCAAGCCCTAGATATCATGAACACAATCACGTGTTTAAGTATCATTGACACCTTATTCATCATAATCGGACAAATAGATTAGGCTATATGGTGGAACATAATATGTAAATAACCCTCCTTTGTGGTTTCACGGTATTCAGGTAAAAAACACAGTGGCCATAGGCCAGTAGTGTATGAATAACTTAGGGTTGTTGTAATTGCCATATAATCTTAATATATATAAATCTCGTGTCACAATGTTTGTCCTCAATGGACTCCTAAACCACTTAACCGATTATAATAAAATTCGCACACCATGTGCAGTTCGATCCAACTTGAGAGATAGGATAGTTTAAATCTCAAATTATGAGACGCAGACAAAGTTGCGCGAGTCAGCTAGTATTATCATAAAATAATGTTTTCCTGATACACTATTTTAAGCTATCACAGTTCACATCTAAACTTAAAAAGTCACTTACGGGATATCTTCTGTGATTGTAAGTAAACCCGTGATCGTGCTTGCAACATCATCAAAATATCGGGAGCTCAATATCAATCACTGAAAATATCTGTGACATTTTAAGTTTATGTTTACATCACATCAAATGCACATGCATAACTACTGGTGCGTACATTCAGATTGAACATTAATCTATCAGTCTGCACTGCTATGTAAGCAGATAGAAGTCATCAATCATGTTCAGGTTGTACAACTACACAGGTAGTCGAAAGTGTGGCCTACTTTTCATAACAATAAATTTAGTTTTACTCACCATTTCCAGGCCACACTCTGCACACACTCTGAAGGAGATGATATGACATCATTTAAACTAAGTTTTTCACTTCTGTTGGCTTTTGGATCATTCCTAAATAATCTCTGATAATCTACACAATACACCAAAAATGTGGAAAACCACACTATGAAAATAAATTGCAACAAATAAAATAGGTCAGAGATTATCATTGGGTAAAATCCACCACGAACATAGTATCTATACATTCTTGTAAAAAATGAGTCCAGATCCTCTATATGAGTCCATCCTCCTGCAAGAAGAAAATAACATAATCTTTAATGCAAGCAGTTATCATTTGGAACAAAACTTACTAAAAAAGGTTGATGATACAGCAATATTTTAAATGGCCTTGTATACACAAACAACACGCCTTCATAACACTATTGAGTATCTTAATAGTGATTGCGAGACAATGAAGACAGACCTATAAAGAGAACACCATGGCTTTTCATTGCTTACCTTTATTTTTGGGCACTTTATGGATGATTACGTTATTGGCATCCTCGTGTTCGTGGTCCAGGGTAATAAAAGTTGGAGCTGCATTCGTGGTCTCTGCCAGTGAGGCCAGTGGCGGAGTTAATTCGTTATCAAGTGCGCTGTAGGTAACATCGCGTTTTCCAAAATGTGCCATATTTTATTCGACAATATCAATATGACTGCTCGTTTCTACGCATAAACACAATATACAGAGTCTATTTACTATCTAGACATTCTTGACTTTGTCCCAGAAATGTGAAAAATAACTTGACAAAACAATCAGCTTTGAAATTCATGCAAATGATTTTTATTATTGCAATTTACTAACTGTTCAATTTTATTTTTGATAGTTCCTTTTAATAAAATTAAATATAATAAGTTCAAGGATACAAAGAATTTTGTAAGTCCCCAGCAATAAAGAAATTAATACACTTCACAAATGACGAAAATAAACCACGAATGACAGCCCATTGTACTCAATTTTCTCAAACAAAATATTGGTTCTATTTCACGCAGAATTGTTAAAACCACAGATTAAGTAGATTGTCTGCCTCAGAAAAAGTTATGGAAATAATAGCTAGAAGTCTGTCTCGTTGCTGCTTGTGGCTGACCATATATTTTATTTAGATAATATTATGATGAAAAACCTGAAAAGATGCAAAAATTTATAAAATTAAAATGATTTCGCATATTCATTTCCAAGGCAAGGAGGTGTTTTCTGCGCCAGGTTCCAACAAACAAAATTTAGATGGTGCTGTGCAAGATGCCTTTTAAAAATAAGCTTTAGCCAATGTTTATTTTTTAAAAGATTTAAATTGTCTGTAAGCCAGATCTGGAGAACCGATTTTAGGGTCTAAATGGCCACTTTAGCAGAACATAATATGATATATATATGATAAATTAGTTGTTTTGTTTTTTGTTACTTAATTAGTTGTTTCTCCAGTACATTAAGGTTACGTACCTCAAAACGAAACACTTGATCTCTTTTTTGTCCGTTCGTCCATCCGTCTGTCTGTCAAGTGTAAGCTTAATAATTAGTCAAGTATCCTAATTAGTATGTAAGTTTAGATGCCAATCCATAAATCCACTATAATATTATTACACTTAGTAAATATTGAAATAGTGGTTACTTTGATTTAAATTGTATCGAATCGGACTTCACTATGGCCATACTTTGTATGATATTTATGACGTTTGAAAGCGAGGGAAAATGATTGATTCGAATTTGTACGGCTGAACCGACCAGGTATTTCGAATTAAATCCGTTTACGTTTAATTTGAGATAAAGAATATTGATAATTTCCAAGATCCTTTATCTCGGTTTTTAAAGTATATTTAGAATCCAGAATTAGTGAAGATGTTTAAAATAAGACAACGAGGTTCATAAAGTACCTAATGTATATGTCGTAGGATAATTTGATACTTCGAATCTTCGCGGAAATCCTAGGGGTTTTGCGAAAACGCGGATAATTAGACATAGGCGAAAAATTATCAAATCTTACTGGACAAAGTCAGGATTTTTGCGAAAATACTCGTTATTATAGAAATATTGCGAAACGAAACGCTGGCTGTTATGAAATAAGAACGCTGATTGGTCGGTCAGCGCGTTCAATAAGAGATCGTCTCTGATTGGTTGACGTCTCAAACTAGGAACCAATTAGAAGTCAGCCAGCAAAATTGTAGCCAATCAGTGTTGAGCACATCAAATCTTACTATAGTAACGAGTATTTTCGCAAAAATCCTGACTTTGTCCAGTAAGATTTGATAATTTTTCGCCTATGTCTAATTATCCGCGTTTTCGCAAAACCCCTAGGATTTCCGCGAAGATTCGAAGTATCAAATTATCCTACGACATATACAACCGTTTATTCTACTTTGGAACAAAATATCAATTGCTGAAACTATCAATATCCACAACAAATCATAACAAATTAAATCAACACGTAATGAGAGGTTTTCTTTAGGACAATTAAAAAAAAAAATAGTTTCCATGAACTCGATAGATGGCGCTGGTCCGACTAGGTACGTTAGTGGGTGCCAAAGCCAAAACGCTTGAAAAAACTCACGTCACATACGCTCGTTGATTGACACTTTCGTTGAGCTGAGATGAGCTTCCGTATATCATATAATCATTAGGTCCAAGTGATATTAGGTGACGTTCTGTTCCTTGCAGTAACGTAGTCAGACCAGCGCAATCTATCCAGCGATTAGGGAAGAGTTAAAAACGAAAATCCCTCATTGCTTAGAAAAGTGGCGAGTAACTACACAAAATAGGAAAATATAAAACTTACAGCCCTTTGAGCGATATTCCCAACAAGTCTCTCGCAACTAGAGACTAATGCAAGTTGTCTGTCACTCTTTTCCATATAAGTGACCTGTGCTACGTACAACCTCATAACAGTTAATAACTATTTAAACGTAGTTGTACTATTTCATAATAAAATTCCGTGTGTTCAGTTTAACATCACGCCTTGTCATTTTCATCAAATGAATTGTAGTCCCGTCATTTTGATATAAAAAAAAATAGCGGGACCAATTTCTTTGTACAATATTTTAAACTGTTACTGGTGTAGAATTTTATTATGAAATAGTAGAAAATATTGTATTATATCCTATTCACATGTTATTCGCAAAATCTGGTGTGGTCCCGTCATTATGGCGTTCATCATATTTTGCATCGTTGACTTTTGCTGGTTAATATTCTACCAGCATGATGCTCTAAGACATTGCCGTCGAGGTCGATATTCTTGTTATATTGACTGCTGCCTACATCACTACGCGCCCTGTTATGGTGACTGTGGCGTCGAAGGCACGGTTTTTCAAACTTTATGACTGGTTTTCTTTTTTGTCATCTTACGTCGTTATAGATGAAATCGGACGAAAGCAATTCTCTTCAAATAAATTAAAAAGTACATACCTAATTAACAAGGGAAATAAACATAAAAACTTTTTTACAAGTCGGTGCAGACCTTTGTTTGACTGATTTAGTTTTTTTGTCACCGACTTCTGAAGCGTTTTTTCTGAAGTTATTTTTCACTTTTTTGTTTTCTCTGAAGTCGGTTTATTTTTTGTAAAAAAGTTATTATTTTACTTTTTAGTGGTTCACATGTGCTTACCCCTTCACAGCGTACCGGCGTGATTTTAGGTTATGAACTGGTGTATATGTCGTAGGATAATTTGATACTTCGAATCTTCGCGAAAATCCTAGGGGTTTTGCGAAAACGCGGATAATTAGACATAGGCGAAAAATTATCAAATCTTACTGGACAAAGTCAGGATTTTTGCGAAAATACTCGTTATTATAGCAATATTGCGAAACGAAACGCTAGCTGTTATGAAATAAGAACGCTGATTGGTCGGTCAGCGCGTTCAATAAGAGATCGTCTCTGATTGGTTGACGTCTTAAATGTCAATCATTTGTTGCCGCACGTTATTTGTTTACGTTTGTGTCTGAGTTAAATTGCAGAAGTGTTTTGTTTTGTATCGTAAATAGTGTACCTACTTGGACTTAAATAAAGTGGTAAATAAGTGATTTTCCTTTCTCACCTATTCTAAACCTTCATAACTCTATGATACAATAGTTGAAGTTAATCATCGGCAAACTAGGAACCAATTAGAAGTCAGCCAGCAAAATTGTAGCCAATCAGTGTTGAGCACATCAAATCTTACTATGGTAACGAGTATTTTCGCAAAAATCCTGACTTTGTCCAGTAAGATTTGATAATTTTTCGCCTATGTCTAATTATCCGCGTTATCGCAAAACCCCTAGGATTTTCGCGAAGATTCGAAGTATCAAATTATCCTACGACATATACAATAGACAGATATGAGATTTCGGCAATCCCAGTACATTTGCTATCATTTATTGAGGAGTTCCGTTGCATATCTCCGAAGTTCTTCATCAAATTGAAATGGGATTACTTCGAGAAAGTACACTTCCTAATACTCTCCAAATCGCTCCTACTGTGCCTATAAAATGTGAAGAATTAGCTCTATTTCTCCAGAATCCCATCATCAGATACTGATTTGATGATCATGAGACCACACAGGAAGCACCAGCTTTCAAATAAAAAAAGAATCATCAAAATCGGTTCACCCAGTCGAAAGTTCTGAGGTAACAAAAACACTTTCGAAATCTGGGTGTATTTAACACATCTGCATACCCCCTTTTTTTTTAGGATGGGAAATCATCAAATGACTTCACCCACTCTGGGCGGAGCGGGAGGGAGTGTCAGACTTTTACTGACTAAAACCCATCCATGTTCCTTCCTCGCCCTTTATGTTCCGGGGCCGCGGTATCTCTTTCGAACAGGCCCGCAACCCCGGCAGGCTTCGGCCCTTGCGGGCCCCTCCCCTTATGCTGACATCTCTTTGAGGCGCGCGTGGAACACGAACGCACCGTCGACACGGCCTGAAGTCGTCGTTAGACGGACGGACGGCTAGCTAGCCCATAGCCAACCGTCCACAGGCCCGCATCTACGGTGGCCGGTAGCCACCGCGTGGTCCTCGACGCCCGGTGCGTCTCCCGCGGTGGCCGGGAAGAGAGGCTCTCTCCCTCTCTCGTTCCGCCACCTCCTTCGCTAGCATGACTGCTTCGCAGAAGGAGGTGACGGCTTCCCATTCCGTCACGCTCCGGACCATCTGCATACCCCCTCAGAGCATACAGGCGTAATGTTACGTCATGATATAGTATAAACAAATGAACCTACAAGCGATTGCACCAATCACTGAAGATTTGCTGTGTATTTTTAAGAGTTCCGTTGTATATCTCCGAAGATCAGCATCAAGTCTTCAGCAAATTAAAATGGGACCACACCGGAAACACCAGCTTTAAAAAAAAAAAAAAAAAAAGAACCATCAAATCGGTCTACCTAGTCGAAAGTTCTGAAGTAACGAACACAAAAAAAAATACAGACGAATTGAGAACCTCCTCTTTTTGGAAGTCGGTTGAAAATAATGCTGTTTTATGGCATTTATTCTGTCACGCAATCGCGACCGTGGCGTGGTAGGTACATTTTGGTTTGTCGTCTATACACGGCTGTGGTGGTCAAAAGGTTAAGAATTTTTAATCATCAAATTCAGCAGTAGTATTACAGCTTCTTGATTAGACCAACCACGTAGTCAAGCAATACAGGTTGATACAGTATCAGTAGGCTTACAACACATTATTGCGCATAAAATCTTACTTACGAACAGCCTTGTTGGTCGAGTGGGCAAGTGCTGAGCATGAAGTCCTGGGTTCAATTCACAGGTCGGGTTCTGGCAGTGTTATTGGATTTTCCATCAGGAATACCGATTTATTGGAAGTAGGCTCGGCCTATTACATGGGGCTCCAACATAATTGGCGAATTAAATATCGTTTATCTATTACTCGTATTTGAACAAAAACAACACAATTATTCACAATACCTACTGTTTATTTTATAATTTTGTAGATTTTCTAACATGTTTTTATAGTGTACACTGGGGTTTGAAACCTATCAGGACAGTATTAAATTGATTCTACACCATCAATAAATTGGATAAATAGATAAGATCTAAACATTTATAAAATATTACACAATTTTAATGGTTTACAATGGGGTTTGAAACCTATCACGACAGTTATACTTATAATACATCATTTAAGTAAGTGGGTCTGTAATTTTGAATACCTACTTAAAATCTAGACATCAAGAAACATTTAGATCAGGTGTTCTTATTTTTTTTTTCAAGGTAGACCACTTTCAAAAATGTCTGGTTTCGGTGAACTCTCGGGGCTGCAGCATTTTTTAAGCCCGTGGACCAAAAAAGAAAAGCATGAAATTTGCAATGTTATTTCTTCGCGCTATCTGTTCCGATTGCCTGAGGAGCGTAGTCTTAAGATTTTATTGCCGAACAATCTGAAAACTAGAAGTCTGAAGCTCAACACGACCATTTTCACAGTAATACAACCTATCATCTCCGGAACATCAATTTTTATACTTTCCGAGTAGCTTATTTTACACAGATAGATAAAGCCAAGCCAACATTTTTGTTCTTTAGGATCGAAACCATATAAATTTTCGTCGAACCTCACTTACAACTTGTGAGCCCCCTTTTTTTTCACGACAACATAAATTCTCCACGGGCCTTCCGTGGACGCCTGGGCGTCCACCTGCACTACTTTGGGAATTTACATGATTATTCAGAAAACGATTAGATACATTTATAAATGATTTTTGAATATATGATAAACGTTCTTGCACATTTAATTACAAATTAGTGTGATACTGGCCTGTAACAACTAGATTCAAATATCTGAAGCTCTGTCTTACAATAAACAACCCAAGCTTATAGAGAAAGCTGCACTATCTGCCTAACATAAAATTTTAAATATCCTATTAACTTCCTCACAACTTCGCATTGCACCCCAGCTTTGGTTTCCCTCACTGATGTGGCAGATCTATAAGTATAATAATTATGTGGCTGAAAACTAGTCAAAACTACCTTTGACCGGTGAAAACTATTTTAACAACAACTAACATTTATGTACTTAGAAACTTATTATGTTGTTAAGTTTTTTTGTTGTGACCATCTAAAAACGACATGTAATTCTACAATAGGTAAGTAATACAAGTGAGGCGTCCCAAAACAACACTGTTTCATTGATGAAATTATACCTATTTTAGCTGGTTTTGATCGATTAGCCCGCCTACGCCCTATAGAAATATGTATATTACTTTAGGTTATTTATGTTTATTCGTACAGAGATGACAAAAGAAGTAAAGAACTCCGTTGACTTATAAAGAACTTTTGAAAGGACATTGGCAGTTGGAGCAAGGATGCATTAGCGATTGAATTAAGATTTGAGCGAACCTAAATAGTTTAGTATTCTGCCCTGGAAAGGTTAGTAGTTTCTTTTGTTGAGCGATTAAGCAGAAAGTTAATCTTCTTATATTTTAAGATTCTAACATATACTCGTGCCACAGTGTTTTTTATCGAACTCCTTCGAAACGATTTATCCGATTTTTTTAAAATTGTGCATAATCGGTAGGTCTGATAATGTCATAAGCTAATTTTTAGTCTCACACATGCACCCCAAAATTGCCACGCGAATGAAGTCGCGGGCAACAGCTAGTAATTTATAAAATTTCCGAAAAATTGCTACATAACAACATGACCCTTGTGACCCCAAGCCAGCACTATTGCCATATGATCGACCGGTGAGCAACCTAAAATAAATAACGCGGGCGTAAATAAGTAGGGTACGTCTCTTTACTGTGTTTCTTCATTAATTTAGTTCGATATTGACCTAATAGGGAATTCCTGCGATTCTTCAGTTTGTGTTGTGATTTCTACGTACGTCCGCGTTGCGTCATCTTCATCCGAACTCCATACGCCAGGATTTTCTATCTCGAATAGTGTCATCGCCTTCTCCAAGATAGACAGTGGTTCAATTCCAGAATTATTTTCTTCAGGCGCGAGTTCTGTATCAATCGCATTTTCTGGACCAAAAGCGTTTTCTGTCAGCTCACGAAGCCGCTGTAGGCTGCAAGCTGCTACTGCTGCAGCAGCCGTGTTGTCATTATCAGTCGACATTTCTTCCCAAATTACATTTTCTGGACCAAAATCGTTTTCTGCCAGCTGACGAAGCCGCTGTAAGCTGCAAGCTGCTGTTGCAGCAGTATTGCCTTTATCAGTCGGATTATCTGTCCCAGTTATATTTTCTGTACCAAAAGCTTTTTCTACCAGCTCACGAAGCCGCTGTAAGGTACAAGCATTTGGTGTAGCAGTATTGCCTTTTTCAGTCAGATTATCTGTCCCAATTACATTTTCTGTACCAGTGATATATACTTTAACAGTAGCATTTCCTATACCAGTCGCATTTTCTTGATCAGTCGTATTATCTGTACCAGTCGCATTATCTTTATCAGTCGCAATATCTGTCCCAGTCTCATTTTTCTTATCACACACATTTTCTACTTCAGTCACATTTTTATTATCAGTTACTTTTTCTGCACAAGCCACGTATTTTTTATCAGTGGCGTTTTCCATAAAAGTCACATTTCCTATGCCAGTTACAATTTCTGTATCTGTCGCATTATCTGTATCAGTCGCAATTTTATCAGTCTCTTCTGTTACAGTCGCATTTTCTATGTCAGTGGCACTTTCTTCAGCAATCGCTTTTTTCTCAGCAATAGCTTTTCTCTTAGCACGCTCTAGGGCTAAGTTTTCATGATGACTAAGTCTTGGTCTCTTTAATAATCTTGCTTTTTCATATTCTGGTGCTGGATCTGTAAGTCTATTAGCCCTTGGAATATGTTTCTTTTTCTCATTCCATGTTCTTACGTCCATTAAATCCCAAGATGGCTCATCAAACTCAAGTAAAGCCTCCATTTCCCTGAAATAAATCAAGAGACACCTTATTTCAAATTTTTTCTCACAACTAACAGTATTATAAACACGATAGGTAGGTACAGTCATCAACGAAACTCAGTTTACCTGGCTCTTATTTAGCTTAACAGCTTATCAGTCCCTATTATTCATTACGTTGGATAACAAAATGATTATAAAAATATTTACAACAGAGACATTCTTGCATGAATGCAATAAGTAGGTATATACTGAAAACAAAGGCGTATTAACAAAATACTATATCAATGGTTAACAGACTGTCATTGCTGACCATTCATACCATACCTATTTCGATTTACATTTAGGATATTACACAAAAAGATAGGCTTATAGTTTATTTTTACCGAGATTGAAATGCAGTGTGCAGGAATCTCAAGCTATCTTTATACTTCCTGCCCGGGTCTTCATTTTTGTAATAACTGTCTCTTAGGCCCACCCATACTTTTTGAAGCTCAGCAACTGAAAGAAGAAGAAAAGTATTGCTTACGTAGGAGCATAGATATTTTTGGTAGGACTAGCTTCTGCCCGTTTTCCGCTTGCAACATTTCTTATTGTTGCTTCGCTCCTATTGATCATAGCGTGATGTTATATAGCCTATACAGCCTTCCTCGATAAATGGACTATCCAACGCAAAATAATTAATAATTATTCAATTCGAGCCGGTAGTTCCTGAGATTAGCGCGTTCGACCAAAGAAACAAACTATTCTGCTTTATAATATTAGTATAGAATTATGGCAAATCACCCTCCTCCTCAATCCTCATGGAACGTACAGCGGGCAGGGTAGGGCGGGGTCCTAGCATTACTACGGTACTTGGTGGCACTTTCATACAAGTCAACAAGCTGGCCTTGTCCTTATAAATAGGTATATTATTCAATCTCAAAATATTCTAAATACAAATCATATTATCGGTTCAAACGTAGTCATACTGTTTCGTATTAAAATTTGGTTAACGCCCTGTGTTTTTCATTAACTGAATAGTACCGTGGTAGGTACTGCTATATTGATATCAATATAGAATATCATAGATATATCTTTGTAGAATATTTTGAAATTTGATGAGAGTAGAATTTTACCATGACAGTGTGAAATGATAGAAATGTTGTTTTAAATCCAATTCACATAATATTCAATAAACCAGGTCCCGTTATCTTGACGTTCATCATTACAAAGCAACATCTAGCTGTATGAATAGTAAAATTTCAGATACAGAAACTAATTTTACTCAAAGGGGCTAGGGCGAGTTGAACTTCATAGGGAAAATACATAAATCCTCGCAGCGAACGAGGTCGAGGGAGCAGTGCTAGTGCCGAATAAAATATGTATGGTTGAACTAGTTAACACAAAGTCACACACAGTCACACTTGTCAAACAACTAGGTACGGATAATTCTCATTTCATTTTCTCTATTATTTGCTGCTGGCTTTTTTTAGACGAGGTATAGGTATAGATAGACGGTACGGAATGCACCATTTCTTATGTTAATATTAGATGTTTGCGTTTAACCAACCTTTCTGATTTGGATCTGCTTTCTGCCCACTGCCCGTCGGCTGGTCTGACAATTGAACTTCCGCAGGTGGTAAAAGTGACCTCCACGCGGCTCCATAAATTGTCCTGTTGTAATATTCTTCAGACTGCATATCCCATATGCATTTGTGTTCTTTTACTGCCTCAATAAACTTTAAAGTATTGTCTTTTTCTTCTTTTGTAGGTTCCTGTTCCATTTTTTCTGGTTTCTTTATTTCTTGTTCCATGTTTTCTGGATCCTTCATCTTCTGTTCCATGTTTTTCGGACCTTCAATTTCTTGTTCCATATTTACTGGTGCCTTGTGTGGTTATTCCATGATTTAATCTTCTATATTTGCAACGCTAAGGACACGATTTCACGGCACGACTCTCAAGTGAACTGAGGTAACGCGCAGGTAGGCCGCCCGGGGTTAAAATCGATTGACAGCGGGGCTGACGCGGCGGCGCAGTGCACACCAAAATATAAACAGGGCGGCCGGGCCTCACGAAATGGGTCAAATCAGGTTAAAGACCTAAACTAGATCTATTTTTATTTGACCTACATACAATACAATCTTAGTTTTTAATAAAGTAATAAAACAATTGTAATACTTACCCGAACGTTTTGACGGAGGTGTATAACCTACATCTACATTTGCCATTTATAGGTACCTGTTGCTAGGCTTTGTTTACCTTTAACCTGAAAAGGGGTCATTGTACTACACTGAACCCTATCGCATAGGTACCTACGTGTAGATCAGCCTTTAGCTGCGCCTCCTAGTAGCTAATTCCTGTATCTACCGAAGAAATGTGACTGATAACGACCGCGACCCCATGTTTCGCTACAGATTCTGATTCCTTTTGTTTGATGTTTCTAATTCTGCACGACGAGGCACGGCCATGAAAGTAACTTGAAATAATTATAAAACTATAAATATTGATAAAAGTAGGTAAGTAGGTACTTAAACGTTTTAAAATGTTGAGAGGAGAAAAATAAAATAACCATTCATTCCTTTGTTTTGCCAAGTGGAGATTCAGCCTTACTTACTCAAAGCTCGTTGCAGGCAATCGTGGTGGAAACTCGTGGCAGCTTACTTTGCATCGCTTACAACTGGCTTGATAGACGTAAAGTGGCAGCCAGTAGGGCAAGCTACCATCAAACTTCATCTGGTTTAGGCGAAGATATCAATGAGGAGTACTTAATTAAGGACCATACCTTATGTAAATACCTGCTTACTTATACGTAAAATAAAGGTATCAACGGCGAATCACTTGTTCCCGCTTTGTGCATGCCAGTCATGCCACTGCTAACTGCGGGTGCGTGGAGGGCGAGGAAGTGGCACCCGCGCGGCGCCCTCGCCACGCTATCTCAGTATGTGTCACGCCCACACCTCTTCTATACATTTGTATCAAATATCAAAGAAGTGGCGCCACGCCACCACCACGCCCGCGTCGCACCTCCGCCATATGCCAGTTATATATGATCCGCGCCTAAAGGTCGTGGCTCACTTGCCAAGCACCGCACCGGCACCACTCCAACCCAGCAATTAACTTGTCATTCAAATTAGAGCACTAAATCGTGTGTCGCATAGCCTATTTTATAATTTCCATATGAAAAAGCTTACGGCGGCGGGTGGTCAACGCGCTTGCCGCTACCCTACGACTCGCCTGGCGGGCACCTCTGCGTCCGCGCGCGGTCCGCGCGCCGCAAGCGAGGGGACCGCGCGCCGCAAGCGAGTGGACTGCGCGCCGCCCGCTACTGGCGGCGCGCCGCCTCCGAGTTGCCCGCAAAACAACGTACAGTTACGTATTTAGTTAGAGAGCCCACTACACTGAACCTAGTTTGATAAGACTCCCAGATTATTTAATTATATGGTCGCGTTAATGCTTGACGTAGTTGACTTTAACCTCATTTTCGTTATCAGCCACCCCAAAAACCATGAAAACGATGACCCATGTTAAAAAAATAAGGTAATTATGCTTTAAATTCTAAGCAGTATGTTCGGTTGACAATCTTTCGAGAGTTTTCTCTTTCATTTTCCGTCATGGGTTTCGTTTATAGGTTGCATGAACTTGTAAAGACCGCTACCCACACAGCTTATTGTTGATTTGGTACTTTTGATCATTTAAACGATCACTTTGTTAAATTTCATCCGGCGTACTATATTATTTCTTTAACAAGTTTCGTACCATCTCCCGGACTATCACAGCCGGCGTACAGACTGCGAGCTTACGCCTCGCGGACGGCGAGTGGACGCGGGCCGACCGCGCGTGGACGCCGCGTCACCCGACGCGGACCGCGTGCTTGCGCCTCGCTGCCCACGCGTGGCAAGCGCGCCGTAGCCTAAATTCAAGACAACGCTGGCCAAGAGCTGGGCTGGTGCGGTGCTAGTCAAGTGTGCCACGACCTTAAGTCTCGTTGTCTTTCTCACCTCACCATTGTTAGAAACAACGTTTACCAGGGTTATGGTGCAAACGGTACTACGGGTCTGAATGGCCCACAAGCCCGGGGCCCGAGACTGGAAAAGAGTAGATGGATCGGGCTGAAATTTGGCATGTAGGTAGATATTATGACGTAGGCATCCGCTAAGAAAGGATTTTGATCAATTCTACCCCCAAGGGGATAAAATAGGGGATGGAAGCTTATAAAGCCCGTCAGTTTTAAATTTAGGATTTTCTAATTTTGTCTTTAGGCTGACGATTGAAAATTAATTTCAGCGTGTTTCAGCGTTTTTAAAAACTCCACCCCGAAGGCTTATTTATAAAGGGGATGAAATTGTGTGTGAAAAATCCTTAATTTTCGACGTAAAAAGTACAAAATTTGTTATCTGGGCTTATGATTGGAAGCTAACGCAACGGTTTTATTAGAATTTCAACCCTTGAGGGGTGAAAAAAGAGCAACATTTTGTTTTTAATTAAAGTTTTTATTTTTTGAGTCACCAGATAGTATCAAAGTTAGTATGTCGTTAGTTTTTTTATTTCAACCCACAAAGGGGTAAAGGGGATGAAGTTTTGTATTGTAGTTGTTTATTCGTTCACCAATAACAGCAGCAGGAGAGACCTTTTGCAGCAGTGCAAGTTAATAGTATAGGCCGTACACAAGTTAATAGCATACGTGACTTCGCGGCTGGCAGTACTTACCGTTTTGTAGAGACCTAGGTAAGCCGAAGATTATGGACTTACGGCAGGAGCAGAAAAAGAAAGTATGTATAGTAGAACGAGATATAATAAGTAATTGTCGATAGGTATCGTATTTGATACCAACTAGATTTTTTATTTTGTAGATTTTTTTTTCTCTTCTGCATTTCTGATCTTACTTTTGATGAATGAAGATGAAGTCAAAATAAAAATCAAAAATGGCGCCGACGAAAGTTTTTGGATTTTTAATCATGGGTGTCCTTTCCGTGGTTTTTGGTGTCGCTGATAGTGAAAATGAGGTCAAAATTAACACGGGGAAAAAAGTTAACAGAAGCAACAGTTCTCCTTTTTTTTCTTCGGCTTCCCCTGACACTATTTTCACCCTGCGCCACTGTTAGGTAGACGTGTATCTAATCCTACACCCACATTTAGCTTAATCCCATCAAGCGGGCACAAATAATACAATAACACTGCCCGTCCCGGAAATAAAACCCAGGACCTCATGCTCAGTAGCGCTTGCGACAACTTGACCAACGATGCAGTCTCACACATGACCCATAAATATTTTCAAAGTATACGTATAAGTTTATAAGTCGCGGGCATCAGCTAGTAACAAATATAAGGCTAGCCAAGCCACATTGGTTTTCAATATCAAATAAATGTATTATTGACTTGAATTAAGAATGAAATGTAGGCTCTTCATTTCAGACAAGTTAGCTTTCCTTTAGTTCTTTTTACCCGGCTACGGCGAAGCCAAAAGGAAGGGTTATGATTTTGACGACAGGCCGCGCGTGTCGACGGCTCGTTACCGTGTTCCACCAGCGCCTCAAAGAGATGTCAGCACAAAGACGGAACTGGAACACAAAAGGCTAAGAAGGAACATGGATTAGTCAGTAACGTCCTGGCCCCAGCTAACGGCCTGCGCGAATCGTGGCGCGTCTTGCGGCCGCGATGGTATGCCACCAACCACACCCACAGCTCCACTAGTAGTAGCAATCGCGGCGCGCGGCGGCGCGGCGTCAACGCTGGGCGTAATTAGAAACAAAATAATTAAATGACCCTATTAAAAGTAGCAGAGTATTGCTTTGAAATAAGTGCGTTAGCTCAAGATATCATCAAGTAAGTCAGTCAAGAATAGGAGCGCACCCAGTTAACCAGAAAAGAAGAGAACATGGCGAGTTTTAATAGTATATTTTATAACGAGGGACTAAACGAAGCCTTATATTATACCCGAGGTGGTTTGACTCCCGAGCTTGCGAGGGAGGCAATGAAAGCGAGGGTATATTATATTGGCGTTTAGTCTCGAGGTGCAAACTATACTTTTCACTTCGAGTGCGAGAAAAATAGTCATATAAAACTGAACAAATTTACACTCCACAAAAATTCTGAACTGAGCGGTCAGTTTTTTCTTCTATCAGGTCAGTCACAGATTAACCATTGAAAACACAACACAAACTCTCAACATTTTCGCAATGAAGATGATCCACACTCCACAGATAATTAGTACCTAAGTACATAAATTCTCGCGTTGAAGAGTTCATTTGTTTTTTTTTCAATAAACCGCTTTCTATTTGCATGCCAATTCGAAATCTAAATAAAACTTTTGACAAGTTACTCTTTTGTGACCATGTTTCAGAGTAAAAGATCGTTCCATTTTTAAATTACTATTTACTCCCTAGGGTATAAACGATCACTTTAATCCCGCTTCGTAGGGCTATAACGGCGTAATTTTAGAGCATGAGAAGTGAAAACTTTGTGTGTACCATGCTATCCCGATAAGTTTACAAGAGTTTAAATGTACGAGGGTAAACATTGAAACTTTTTATAATAAACTCGGACACAAATATATGAAGACTTGAAAGCTCATGTTAATTTCAAGTTTTTTTTTTGTTTAATTATATTAGCTGGACGCGAGATATAATAGTTATTTTTTATACAAGAGTGCAAAGTTGTTTTTTAACCGCGTGCTCAATTTTGATGACCGAGTAAGCGAAAGATTCTAAAATTGAGTCACGAGCGCAGCGAGTGATTCAGAACTTAGAATCTTGAGCGTTAGCGAGGGAATCAAAAGAGCACGAAGTGAAAAATCTTTGCACTCGAGTGCAACACGAAACTTTTCATCCCACCTCAGCGGGGAAATGAATAAACGCAAAAAAAATACACATTAATAACAAATTCAGTTAATTCTGTTGGCATCAAATAAACTTCCTCGTCGCTAGATAATGAGTGGTCATTTTAGGTTTTTCACTTGTTTTCAAGTTGGATTCCTTGTTTTTAACCTAAGGTGTTAACAATATGACGTGATGAGAAAATAGCGTGCGCGAAAACATATTAAAAAAAGTACACCAGGAAGGTTAACAAATAAAAAAAATATAGGTATATATGATAAATTCGGCACCATAGAGGTAGAAGTTAATAGGTTTAATGATGTTTTGAATTCACATGCGCAGTGCACACGATGTTCTAAATTCAAATTTACTTTATCCTCAAGACGATAAAAACGGCTTTTGCACCAGATATCAGAGAGCAAAAATACTCTTTCCGAGATGTGGGGAAGAAAACAAAATTATTTGTTTCGTTCGCGCGATTCCCAGTCCGTCCACCGATGACGCCGCGCGTTCCGCTCCCGTTCATTCGCGCGTTACCCGCGCCGCAGGTCGCGCCGCAATTCGCGCAGCCCCGGTAGCTGTGGTATCCCTACTAATATTATAAATGAGAATGTAAGTTTGTTTGTTACGCTTTCACGCAAAAACTACTGAACGGATTTGGATGAAATTTTGCACACAGATAGTTTATAACCTGGATTAAAACATAGGATACTTCTTATCCCGGTAGTAAGATCCCATGAGACAATAATCAAACTCCACGCGGGCGAAGCCGCTGGCAGAAGCTAGTACTTCATAAATGTTGTCTATCATTTGTTTTCACCGCTCACCGCTTGTCGCGCCGCTCGTCTGTTTTCATAACTCATACCTACTCGGAAAGTAGGTTTGAAGTTGCCTGAGGAGCTGGTTGTGAAAGTACTACTTTTCAGCCTTAAGGAGAATAACCTAAATGAAAAATAGCAAAATCATAACTTTTTTACAAGCATCACCGAACGCCTACTAGCACTTAATCAGCAAAAATTTTACAATTCATTAATATTTTGCTATAAAATAACCCGCAGGCGTCATCGGGTTTTTGGTAGCTAAAGGAGAATGGGCGCCGATATATTGGTATTTTCCCTGAAGTCCAATAGACATATTATACCATTGAAAAAAGTATTTAAAAGGGAACCTTTGCTTCCAACACTTTTTGTGACAATTCATAGTCCGTTCGGAGTTATGGACCTAAGTAGTGGGGCACCGAAGTCAAGATTGTATGGGAAACCAATTAAAGTTTTCTGGGTTGTCAATAGTAATAACATATCTATCTATACATATAATAAAATCGTTGAGACCAAAAAATCTGTACATTGAAGATTTAAAAAAAAAACGGATCAGGGTGACTTAAAATAAGTAACTGAACATATTAAAACGATTTTTAAAATTCGTGTTTGTTTGTTTGTTTGACCGCGCATCACGTAAAAACTGCTGGACGGATTTTGATGAAAACTACACTAATCTATATAAACCCAGAATAACATTTAGGCTATAGAAATTATAGAAAATTTTGGAAAAAGGGGGTGAAAAGGGGGTTAAAGTTTGTATGAAAAACAAATTTTAGATTGCTCTAGATTCATGAAACTCAGAGTGAATACTTATTATTAAAAATAAAGAAATACCTGTTTCAGCTTTTTTTTTAAATCATCCAGAGACGTACAAAAGAGGGTTTTGTGTTTGAAATTAATTTACTTAATACACCTATAGATACCTTTTTTTAAATTCGCACCCCAAGGCGTTGAAAAGGGGTGTCAAAGTTTGTATGAAAGTCCTATGTTTTTAAAGTTAGAGACATGAAAGTGGGCCTGAATGTTTCTTTCGGCTTCTAGGTGCTCACTAAGAAAAGGTTTAACGAAATTCAGCCCTTATGGGTACAATAAAGGGTTTTTCATGTTTGTATGAAAAAAGTAAAGATCAAAATTGAATCTTACGGCAACGCGTTATTGCTTACTTTACATTGAAATTTGAATTCGGCAGCCGATAAAGATCCAAATTAAATTTTAAGACAACGCGTTAATGCATATTTTATATTGAAATAAGAAATTGGAAGTTCCTTGAGGTTTATCTTCAGTTTTTAAAGCGGAATTTCTAGGTGGCCAGTATGTTTCAGTCATAGGTATGCAGGCGTCTGCTGAAAGGTATTGAAATGAGGTTCTATAAAGTTTTCTAGGTGGCCAGTACATGGCCAGAAAACGTGTACACGTTCAAGCTCATTTCTGTGCTGCGATAAATATTTGCTATTATTACTTATTTGATTTGAAATATTTGTCATCATCGTTGTTTGGTTTGTTTTCGTTTTGGTTTGATTCACTTCCTAATTTTAAATTGGAGGATAATAGGTCCATGTTCACCGAGAAGATGACACTCTGATTTTCTAAAAACAGCTGTCAAAGTGACATATTCCCATACAAAATAATGTTTTAAACAGCTGTTTTTAGATAATCGTCCGTCATCTTTTTCGTGAACACGGACCTAATTGTAACGTATTCTTACAAAATTGCCTGTAACTGGCATACTTGAAATAAACGCTTTGATTTTGACTCATTTCATTCACCTTGGTGAGAACTTAAGACTTGGCTGAAGTATGACTGTCATCGAAGGTCGAACGATGGAGCTGGAAGGCAGTTGCAAGAGGTCCTCAAGAGTCCACAGCACCTTAATCGTGTTTGAACTCACTTCATGGTCCTTGATGATAACTTTAGAGCTAGCAGGAGTATGACTTTCATCGAGGCGCGACGGTCTAACGATGGAAACGGAAGGCAGTTGCAAGAGGTCCGCAACAGTTAACAACAGCTTTTTCGTGTCTCGGCTATATTCATGCACGTTGATGAGAACTTTCGACCTACCTAGAGTATAACTGTCATCGAGTGTCTGAGGATAAACACTTAAGGCTGTCGAGGGAAACCCTTATTTGGAAAAACATAAGTTGAATATTTTAGCGATTAATGCAAATATTTATGAGAAATTAAATTTATCCATACCAACCACTTAATGTTCTAAGGTTCAAGAGTTTGTTTGTTTGATTGGTTGAACTACTGTTTTGAATTGAAATTTATCGGGAAAGACTAGGTATGTAACATTGTGAATTGTTCCCCTTAAAATTAAAATAGTCCGCGATGGCATTTCATGTCTGTCTTTGAAGGTTGACTCACACTCTCTCTAACCCTCTCTAATGGGACGCATACGAAGTTACGCGGGTCAGCTAGTCTATTACATAAAACTCTTTAGGGAGAACTTTTATCAGTAACATGACTTTCGTCAATTCGTTCTCCGTTAGGACTTATTGGCCTAAATAGGCGACTATTTGTGCACCGAAGTTAGGATTTTCTGGGTGACCAATAGCAATAACACAATATACTCGTAGGTACACCAATAGAGAGACAAGTTGAATGCCGTCAAAATTGCGATGAACGTATTTACGCATTTGGATTTTATAAGGGTAAAAGAATGGTACGCGCTAAATACAGAACTTTTAATGGCTTTAAAATATGATCTTTTTCTCCAACTCTCTTAATTAACGCACACTCATAGTCTTTCATAATCAGAACATTAAATATTTACATAAAAAATAAGGATGTCGTATGTCTTAAACGCCGGCCCCGTTCGGGGCCAGAGGCCCTACTCTCTAACGCTTCGTCCGTATATTCGGATCCATCCGTCTCTTTCACTCGGACTCATCTGCAGACGTGCGCGAGAGAGATGGATATATCCGAACATACGGATGAAGCGTTAGGGAGTAGGGCCTCAGTACCGAGCCAGCGTAGGTTTCAGTGCTCGGCCCCGAATGGGGCCCGTACCGAACTTTATGGTTAAAATATTCTAGTTAGAGTGATTCTACAGTATAATTGATTACGCTACAATTAATGACGTAAATACTTGTGTGTTTCAGGCAGAATACGTTTTAAAAACTTAAAAAAATCTGAGCTGCGGGCCCCTTACGGTACCTGGCTTCCAGAAAGCCGAGCAAGCCAGGCCCATGAGGAGACCTGCGTATAAGACTGGGGCCCAACTAGAAAAAATCCAACTCGACTATATGGCTAGTACGACCCTGAAACTATCGCATAAAAATAACATAAAAATATTTATTACCTACGTACTAAGAAAACCCAATTTTAGTTGCAGGTATAAATGTGATTGCTCGTAGTAAAAAATATTCAGGTAGCCTAAGAAGCTTTCGAAAATGCTCTGCACATTAGTAGGAAAAACGTTAAGAAAATGTTATCATTTGTCTTTTATTTGTGCCCTGTTCTTCGGCATAAATTGCAGTAAGTCAAATACATGTTCAAGTGGCTGTATACTCTCGACCGAGAGCTCTCTTTGTATCTCGAGACGTCTCTGTCTCGCAAAAATACGAAATTTGAGAAGAGCAAGTCACTACTAATATCTCGCACTCGTCCCGTCTCGGCTAGACACCATCAATGGCATCCTCACATTTCGTGGCTAATTTCCAAAGTATAATTTAAATGTGAAGTCTTATTTTTTCAGCTTTTTCTGTTTTTGGTAGAAGAGAATCCCTCAAACGTTTTATAGTAGAAGACGGGATTAAACCGTAAGTATTTGTATAGGTCATATGGCATTATAACCGGCTAGTATATACTAGTAACCAGTTGAGTAAATAGGTACATAACGTCATGCCTGTATTTCCCCGAAAGGTTCGGCAGAGATGTACCACTATCACACATTTCTCCAGTTAGGGTCAAGTCTTGTGTAATAGAGAGCGAGCGTGACTATAGCCATATAATTATGCAAGGTCCAAAAAACTCCCAGCTTAGGCTTCTATTGGGAAATTGAAAACCGAATAATGCTTTGGCCGAACTGGGAAATGAAAACAGGAGGACCTCATGGCCGGCAGTAACGCTTGCGAACAATAGCTAGACCGAAGACGCAGTTCAGTAAGTAGGTAGGTACCTACTACCAGTACTATTTCTTTTTACTTTCCTGCTCAAAGATTTTTTCTTGTTTTAGACCAATCTTCGGTTCGTATAGTTTCGATCCAATGAAGCAAATTTTTATACCGCCGCCGCTGCCTCAAGGAAACTCGTCCGTTACTATTCTGGGTGAAGCGACCCAACCAACAATTCCGCATGAGCCAGGAGACCATACCGACCATAACCCTGATACCACAACGGATACAACCCACGAGCCAGATGTCAACACTGATTTCGATTCCACGACAACACGTGAAACGAAAATTGTATTATTAGAGAAGAGTACAGATAAAGATGAAACTTTCAGGCAAGGGAAAAACGTCAAACGAGAAAAGGGCAATATATGGTGGGATAAATATAAAAAACAAAAAAGTTAGGTTACAAGCTTTCATATAACTACTAGAAAGTATAAAACAAGAAAGGATTAGTATTGGCGAAAAAATATGATTAGGTAGACTAGGCTAGGTGACCATAAGTAGGCATTTGTTTTCATGGTGAATCGTTTAGGTACTTACATAGTAAAAATATTAATAGGTTTTATTATGTCAAATAAACCATATTTGAGTTACAGTCAAGTTTAGTATCTTGGTAATTTACAAATTCGTTGACTAATGAAGACGAAGCACAAGAGCATTATACAGACGGGCCTGTCTCTTAACAACCTTTTACTGACTGCTCACCATGAGGTCCTACGATCGATTAGACCCTACCACCTATAACAAACAATCTTATTGCTGGAACGTTTTGTTTCAGTCTTAGGTAAACTTAATAATATTACTTTGTTTGTCACCACGACCTCCACAAAACACAATATGCTTAGTGCGGGTAAAGATCGAACGATTTATAAGAGTAACACAGGCCAAGTAACACAGGCTTGGAGGTCTAAAACCAATCTGTTCATTGACAGTCTACTCATAGTTAATCCTTAGATAGGAGCTTTCTCAAGACGGTTTTAATAAAGAAAATGTATTCTTATAGAGTTTTTTTCTCAAGCTCGATTATTTTAAGAGCATTTGTTATTTATCACACTTATTTTAAGTACGTTTATAGGTATATTGAATGTTATAAGATAAAATGCTCTACAAATAGTACATAAAGCCTAAAGGTACCTAACTTATAAAACTTAAGACGACGGGTATTTATCGCGAATTTACCTTTAATTTATTCCCGACGTAACGGACAAACTCACATTTATTAACGGTAACGGACAAAATTGGGAACCTCTTCAAGAAGCTTTCAATAAAGTCTGTTTATGCTCCGTTAAACAAAGTGGCGAAGCGTCTGCGTACACCAAAGGATGTAGTACCATTCCAGGTTCCTGGTGTTTATAAGATCGATTGCAGCTGCGGGCGTTCCTACATAGGCCAAACGAAGCGAACAGTCGCTGAAAGGGTAAAAGAGCACATAGCAGCGGTCAAGAATCGACAAACGAACAAGTCTGCTATAGCGGAACATGTGATAGACTCAGGACCCAACCACTGGATGGAGTTACACAACCCAAAAATCCTTGCCCATGAGAAGCACTACTATAAGAGAATGGTTCGGGAAGCGATTGAGATCAAGAAGTACCCAAATTTCAATCGCGAAGACGGCTTCAAACTCTCTTCAGCTTGGAATCCAGTAATCACGAAGTGTACTCGTCAAGTGAAATCGCCTCAATATACGGACACTGTTAGTGTAGTGTGCTGTCCTAGTGTGAACCGGCCCTAATTAACATTTATGAAGATGAGTGAGGGTAGTTGAATAAACACCTTCACTTTGCTGTCGCGGTACCTCCAGTACTTCAGTCTCCCCGCGACCACGGCTGGTGCAATCCGGTCGAAACGTCGGGAATAAATTAAAGGTAAATTCGCGATAAATACCCGTCGTCTTAAGTTTTATAATGTGTTCTGATCGTGAATGTTTAAAAAAAAGGCAGGTACCTAACTTGGCTGGCCGGCCACAGATAAAAAAAAATAGGCGGGAAAGCAGTGCGATCTTCATTTGTTTTTTCGAGTTAACATAACATGTTTTTATTTTCCTTGTATTTGTAATGAAAAGCAGTTAAAGACTTATTTAGTTCCTCGAACTATTGGCGCGGCTAAATAAGTTACTTTCACAGTTTCACCCCTAGGATAACAATGTACTATTACCTACCCTCTTGAATTGATTAATTAAATTACTCTGTTACTGGTCTTTCGTTCATCATCATCCTTTCAGCCGAAAGACGTCCACTGCTGGACATAGGCCTCAGTGGCCAAGCGTCGCCCTTGCGACTCGCATCCAACGGATTCCCGCAACCCTCACCAAGTCAGTATTTCGTTCACAACACATCAAATTATCTGTTCACTGATGAACGGCTAGAAATACTGAAGATAAAAAATGGAATACAGAGATGACAGTTAGGACTAGGTATTCTTAAACCACCCATAAATTTGTTTATTCTTTCACTAGATAGTTTACTATGTACAAGTAAAATTATTGTTTTCATAGAGCTAGAGCCTCAATAGTCTACTACAGAAAATTCTCTAGTGTTTGTTCTATTAAATTCGTTTTTCTAGTAAATTTTATCTTGACGCCATTTCTATTGCCTGATTTTGCTTCAAATGATTTTTGTTACAAATTTTAATGCTTATTCTTAAGTTTTTATCAGTATATTATGTCTAATTAAACATTTAATAGGTTTTTAAGTCCTAAGTATATTTTTTGAACGACAAAAATGCAATTTAGAAAATTTGCTTTAATAAATAATATTCATATTTGGTCAAAAATATTATATTATCTTACATTTACAACGGGCGCTCTTATTTTAAGAGTTTACATAATAATCGACGATAGAATTTCAATCGCATATAGATTTGCTTGTTTACCCATTATTAACTAGCTAAATACAAGTAATGAAAGAAATAAGAAAGGAGAATGACCAAAGTGGCCCAAATTTTTTTTAAAAAAGGACAAAATCTGCCCCCAGATTTACTAGTATAGCTCATTTGAAAGACGGGTTCAAATGCATATTTTTTTTCTATGGAACTGAAAAAATCTGTCCCACAGAATCATAGATATTAGCTGAAACGCGAACTTGAAAAAAGTAGCACATTCTCTTGACGACCTTTTCTTATACCGGGCATCATGACCTAAACAAGGAAACATAAAAAATATTTACGCGTGAATTAGTTTTATTTTGTAATTACATCGTTGTTAGGTCTTGTAAAAAAATAATAAAAAGCTCTTTTGTATGCGCTTAGCATTCCATGTTTACAATTGAATTAAGTTACTGCTCACGTTACTTGGACCTGATTTTAAGCCCTTTTTTTTAGGACGGGAAATCATCAAATGACTTCTCCCACTCTGGGCGGAGCGGGAAGGAGTGTCAGACTTTTACTGACTAAAACCCATCCATGTTCCTTCCTCGCCCTTTATGTTCCGGGGCCGCGGTATCTCTTTCGAACAAGCCCGCAACCCCGGAAGGCTTCGGCCCTTGCGGGCCCCTCCCCTTATGCTGACATCTCTTTGAGGCGCGCGTGGAACACGAACGTGCCGTCGACACGGCCTGTCGTCGTTAGACGGACGGACGGCTACGGATCTACGGTGGCCGGTAGCCACCACGTGGCCCCCGACACCCGGTGCATCTCCCGCGGCGGCCAGGAAGAGAGGCTCTCTCCCTCTCTCGTTCCGCCACCTCCTTCGCCAGCATGACTGCTTCGACATCGCCAACGCCTTCAACTCCATGCCCTGGAGCTGCATCAGGAAGGCACTCCGAACAGGGTCATCATCTACCCCAGTCGTAGCGGAGAATGGAACCGGCGAGAGATGTCGTGCGGTGTCCCACAGGGATTGGTTCTGGGACCGCTCCTGTGGAACATCGGTTACGACTGGGTGCTGCGCGCCGACCTCCCCATAGGCGCCAGCGTAGTCTGCTTCGCAGACGACACCCTGGTGCTGGGATATGAGTCATATGACACGCGGGGTTGCGATAGTCGTTGAGAGGATCCGGCAACTGGGTCTCGAGGTGGCATTGCACAAGTCCGTAGCCATGTGCTTTCATGGGCCTCGGAATACGCCACCGTCGGGATCCACACTGACGGCAGGAGGGGTATCCATCGGCGTCGAGTCGACGTTGAAGTACCTAGGACTTGTCTTCGACAGCCGATGGACCTTCGTGGAGCATTTCCGACGTTTGGCCCCCAGGCTGGAACGGACCGGGGCTGCCTTAAGGCGGCTCCCGCCCAACCTTGGGGGGACAAACGCCTCCTGCCGCAGGAACTACGCGGGGGTCGTGCAGTCCATGGCCCTTTACGGGGCCCCAGTGTGGGCGCGTTTCTTAAAGGGGCGAGCCGCCCATTACCTGGACGCACTCCAAAAAGTGGTAGCCGTAAAGATGGTCCATGGGTACCGCCCGCGAGGCGGCGGGCCAGCTTGCCATGGCGACATGGAGAGAGCGACTGTCGCAACCTCGTGCAGGGCACGCCACGATAGTGGCGATAAGCCTTCCTTTGAGGAGTGGCTGGAGAGGCGCCACGGCGTCCTCACCTTCCGCCTGACGCAGGTCCTCACCGGACACGGATGTTTCGGGAGGTTCCTGCACCGAATTAGGCGGGAGGAAACACCCGGGTGTTTCCACTGCGAGAATCGACCGGAGGACACGGTGGAGCACACGGTGGAGGTCTGCCCCGCGTAGGCGGAGCAACGCCGTGTCCTCGTAACGGCTATCGGCGGCGGCGACCACTCGCGTCCGGCACTGGTTCAATCGAGCGAGTCGGAATGGGAAGCCGTCATCTCTTGCGAAGCAGTCATACTAGGGAAGGAGGCTTTTGACGTAAGCGCGTTATGACAATATTGACCGTCCAGCACAGTTTTTAGATAATGTTGTAATCAATAAAATTATTTATAAAAATTATGCACTTTATATGTATAAAGTGCATAATTTTTATAAATAATTTTATTCTGTCCAGCATGGCTTTCGTTTTACATTGAATAAATTGTTTGAAAATAAACGTTTTTGGAATAACTACGAGTATATCGTTTTTAACCTAACGGTCCAGTTAGGTAGGTCTAGCTTTGAGAAATAGGTCAATCGTCGAATCCAACTTGGCTGGGCAGCGTTCGGGAAACTTCGCGGTATCTTCTCGTCCAACTTACCGCAGTGTCTCAAGACGAAAGTCACCCAGACTAGTATGTGGTGCCAGTGATTACCTACGGGACCGAAACGTGGTTGCTCACAATGGGCCTTATCAAAAGGCTTAAAGTCACTCAAAGGGCAATGGAGAGGGCTATGCTCGGAGTTTTCTTGCGTGATCGAATCAGAAATGAAGACATCCGCAAGAGAACCAAGGTCACCGACGTAGCCCGAAGAATTGCTAAACTTAAGTGGCAGTGGGCAGGGTACATTGCTCGCAGAACGGATGGTCGTTGGGGCTGAAAAGTTATGGAGTGGTGACCGCGAACCGAAAGACGATGCGTTGGAAGACCTCCCACTAGGTGGACAGATGATCTGGTGAAGGTTGCAGGAATCCAGAAGATGCGAGTCGCAAGGGACCGGTCAATGTGGCGACACTTGGGGGAGGCCTATGTCCAGCAGTGGGCGTCTTTCAGCTGAGATGATGATGATGATGATATCTTTTTAATTAATTATTCATTGAATTATTTAGTGAATAAGATTATATAGAAATAAGATACACAAAAAATAAGTGCAGGCAATAGTGTAACGTAGTATTCAATATTGTTGAATTAGTCTGTAACTGTGGGTTAGAATTTGATGCACATTTGCACACATAGTAAGTCCAACATTATAAGTTAACCCACAATGGAGTCAACCCTGGGGGCAGCAGTTTTTTTTTTGGATCAGAGCCCATACATTTTTGGTCATTCTCCTTTGTTACGCCATGATGCAATACAATAATAAATTAATAAGTTTAAATAACACTTGTGAGTTCTGCGCCATTATGTGTCGTAATTGTCTAATACAAATCAATTAATGTAACTTAAAGTTGTTAGTCTTGAGTTAATTTTGGTTCAAAATTTTGACGAGTTAAGACTTCTTGAAAGGTCTCAACTTTATCTATACAACTAGCTGACCCGCGCAACTTCGTCTGCGTCACATAAGAGGAAGAGCGGGTTACAGAGAGTGGGTCGTAAGCACCCATAATACAATTTTCAAAGAGCACATCACACACATCCTTCCGCATAATGAAAATGCGCTCCATGTACATGATCATTATTTTGCTGTGGAGTTATTTAAAACGGTGTATCTCCCAAGATATGCATTGAAGTCAATTTACGTACCCAAGGGCAATTTTGTTCAAAATCAAATACTTGTGATTAACAACGTATTTATTTGAATAAGAATAAATTACCATGTTTACAAAAACAGCTTTAAAGGCTTCTATTGACAGCTTTACATCTTCATACTTAGACACTCGATGACAGTCATACTCCAGCTAGGTCTGCAGTTCTCATCAAGGTGCATTAAATGAGCCGCAACACGATTTTACACGATATAGCTGCTGTAAACCGTTGCGGACCTCTCACAACTGCTTACCATCTAAAATTTCAAACTCTACGTCCCTACGCTATGACGCCGTGTCTTAAAGTGCACAACCTCTTCAAAGCTTAGAAACCTTCAAATGCGGTATTAATATTTTACGATGACTTTCGAGACATTCCAATTTTAAAGAGTATTTGCAATTTTGCACCAAAATTTTTATGTGAGTTCAACCTTTTTGGAATAAAATCGGATTGGATTTTGAAACATGTATCAAAATAACTTGTAGTTTATATCAAAATCTCGAAGGAGTATTGATATCAAATTCGAAACAAATCACCGCCAAAATAACTTTGTACCCCCGTTAGGGGATGAATTTTAATGCAATATGAAACGCGTCCATCAATTCTGTTAATATTGTTGATTGCAAAGTTTGAAGTAGATTGGACCAAGGAATCACATTTGCCCCCCCTTTTCACCCCCTTAGGGGTATAATTTCTATAATCGCGGTTTAGGCTGTGCGTTGTTCCATCAAATAGTCCTTCAGGACAAAGCATTTTTTATTAGGATTTCTGAGTACAAATCCTAATAAAAAATGCTTTGTAATCGTTTGTAATGTATTTGCAACTTTTCCGGCTTTATGTCTTATGTAAAATAAAAAATAATGATTGGCATCAAAAAATGTTTTGTGTAAAATAGCAATTTTCTGGCTAACTATTTCCCCTACACTGCCCCGCTGAAAGTTATTTTTTTGCGATTTCTGACTTTTTGAGTACTCTAAACCTGGGTTGGTTTGGAAGAACTTCTTGATTAGTGTCGGAAAGAAGATCGATTGGCATCAAAAAAATTGTTTTATGTAAAACAGTAATTTTCTTGCTAACTGTACTTTATTTTTTAATTAAATCTGTAAACGGGGATAAACATTTTGTGAAAAAATTACGGATTACCTAAGACCATTTTTGTGTAGCTGCAGCTCCCCTTACTGCCCCGTTTACCGTTTCCACCCTGTTTTACCAACTAGGTACTTATACCGAGGAAAGCCGATTTTCTTGAGTTCCGCTATTTTGGGCGTATTTACTTCAAAAATGAAATCTCAAGAAAATTGCGAAATTACATTTACCTGTATTAGATTTGAAGTATTTACAGCAACTTTTAAAGGTTTCCACTTCAATGGATTTTATTCTATAGGTGTATGAAGTTAATTAATTTTAAACACAAAACCCTCTTTTTTACGTCTCTGGATGATGTTTTTTAAAAATGCTGAAACTGGTATTTCTTTATTTTTTATAATAAGTATTTACTCTGAGTTTCATTTTTTTCATACAAACTTTACCCCCACTTTTTCCAAAATTTTCCATAATTTCTATAGCCTAAATGTTATTCTGGGTTTATTTAAATAGATTAGTGAAGTTTTCATCAAAATCCGTCCAGCAGTTTTTACGTGATGCGCGGTCAAACAAACAAAAAAACAAACACGAATTTTAAAAATGGTTTTAATATGTTCAGTTACTTATTTTAAGTCACCCTGATCGGGTTTTTTTTTAAATCTTCAATGTACATATATTTTGGTCTCAACGATTTTATTATATGTATATGTCACCGTAAAATTGTCAAATACGTTATATTGTAATATCTCTAGCGATATTGTAAAGTCTCGAATTATTGTCAAATGAACATACTGCTTACAACAAAACGCATTATTTTTCGTGAAATGCATGCGATGGTAGTCAACTTACGCGGTGTGGAGGGAAGGAGGGGCCCCCCTTGCCCAGTGGCACAACTCTCATGAAAAGATAATGCACCATTCCTGAGAAATACCGATTACTATAACATAACCTTAAAACACTTTATATTCCCCCTAAAAAGCGTAGTCGACGGAGCCCCGCTTCGCGGGGCCCCTATTTCCGAGTGCAGGGTTTAAAGGAACCTAACTAACCTAACGGGGGGGTGCCCCAAGTCCCGATTATGGGGGCAGAGATACTTCCGTATGTTCAGTTGACAATAATTCGAGACATTACAATATCGCGAGAAAAAACACGTTATAGTGTAATATAACGTGTTTGACAGTTTTACGGTGACATATAGATGTCTACTAGTAAAATTTGGGGTCTATAAACAGTTTAGTGAGACACTTGAAAAGTCTCTACAGACAATTCATCAACTCACAAAATAACTCTTATCTCTATCTATTCATGTTTTCTTAACTTATTCTTCTGAGAAGGTATAGGTAAGGTTGTGCCTATTTTACTAAAATGTGTCTATAAGCGTTCTTAAATTGGTATTAATTGGGGGATACAATAAAATTAAATACTACGAGTGTTAGATTCTAATAGCCCGTTTTTGGAAGCGATTGTGTTACTTGGTACTAGTAATATGAACTGCATAGTTTCGACAGTTAGGTATGTTAAGTTCCATTTATTGGGGATAAGCCTTATTACCGTGACATGTTTTGTTTTTTTTTATTATTGGAAAGGATGTACTTAAAATTTAGTTTGATGAGAGTATGGTTAGGTTCTGATTACGGGATCCATGACAAAGTAGCGGAACTCTTCAATTCTTAGGAGCAAATTAACGATACTCGGCCGAAACTTTTATAGACTATCCGGATATTTGAGTCACCTACCATACCGTGGTTATTATCAAGTGATTGTCGCAGTCGAATATGATGATCAATTGAACTCCTTAACGGCTTACAGTAATGATGCAGTGGATTTCTAACTGTCTTATAATGCAATGAGTTTACGTTCGTTGCTGCATTGCAACAAGACTCAAGCGTTCTAATTGCATTGCTTATGTGCGACTTTCATTGTCGGAAGACAGATTACGTAATCTCATTATTTCTGTCACCGATCTTTCGTGGTGTGGTCTGTTTAATAACTTGTTGGCGTCTTAATCTGATAAAACTATGCCTTCCAAACTTTTGACACGGCTTAGTGCTACGAGTACATATACATATTATTTGCCCTTTTGCAAAGTTTTTTTTGCCCAGGTCGATTGCAGCTCTTTCGAGGGTGGTACCCTGTAGCTTATGAACTGTAACCGCCCAGCTTAGTATAAGTGGCAGCAAACGGCGCTCCACATCTCCGTAACCTTTTAATGCTTGAAAGGTGGTACTAAGCCATCTATAGTACCACCTTGCAAGATAGTGATGGTTGCATACCCATACCTCCATAGGTATGGGTATGCAACCATCACTATCTTTAAGCCCGATGGATTCGTCATCAAGTTTAATATACACGGCTTCTGGTAGCTCTCCATCTTCCAGTTAATCTCTCCTCAAGGCCGGACATTTGATGTTTTTTTATTATACTCATAGCTCCATTTACTAGTCCTGATACGGAGATGTTACGTCTGAACATCATTTTGGATTCGACGCCAATTTTTGTCGATGGCCGATAACCACCACAACTATTGACGTCTTTTGGAATAACGTTCTGTGATGGTGTTCTGCTGTACGTCGCTATTTCGCAAGACTCATCGACTGCGTTGATTTCATAGGTTCGGTTCAGCTTTGCATTTTCCTTCCTGATTTTGTCGTTATAAATTCACCATTTAAAGGTACGTGGCGCCGCGCGCCGCTCGCATAATTATTCCAGCTGAGCTGTTAATTTCACCTACCCGTAAACTGTTCAATAAATCGATGAATTCGCTATCATCGCGCTGTTGCATGTTTATGTTCAGTTCACAAAAAGAAAACTGATTACTGGCTACCTGCTGACGCAGCACCAAGCGCCCCCATTCTAACAGACCCTAAACAACTTGAAGACACTGTAACAAAACTCTCGGAATTCATAATCGAAGCCTACCACGCCTGCTGCAAACTAAAAGACCCAAACACCAAGACAAAGGGCAACTCCTGGTGGAACTCGGAACTTAGTAGGCTCAGGCAAACCATGCGCAAACAATTTAACAGAGCCAAAAACTCCAGACTACCAGAAGACTAGGATTTATACAAGAAAACACAATACACCTTCAAAAGACAAGTCAGGTACGCCAGCAGGGCGGCCTGGCGAAGGTTCTGCGAAGAGATTGAATCGAACAGCGAGACCGCACGCGTAAGACAGATCCTATCTACCGATCAGGATCGCGCCCTCGGGTCGCTGAAACCCCCAAGCAACACATAATATGTGTTGCTTACTTGTCCCGTGTCCCGTGGTATAATATACCAAGTCGGACCACGAGACAAGTAAGGTTCTCCTGGAAACCCACTTTCCAGACTGCGACCTCTCCGAGGACCGAACCTGGGCAACAGAGCCAAGGCACACACCAAACGACCAAGACTGGGCCAGAGCCAGCACTATAGTAACAGCAGAACCTCGTCTCCTTGTGATGGAGGAGGGGGAGGCCCCCCAAAGTTTGCCTCCGCTGCCGCCATGATGGAACGGCCAGAAGCCGCAGGTATGGCCTTAAGTTTCGAGATAACTTTAACTTTACGGCCACACTCTTTCACGCGGCTTCCACCTCTTTTGTGAACCTGGCCTTACGCTCCTCCTCGGAGCCGCCAGGTGCAACCGCCTCGTCGCCAGACCCGCGAGCTGGCGCCCCTCCTCGGCCAACCGTGCCGATTTCTCGGAGGCAGAGAGCCCTCCCCTCTTGCCTCGGATGCCCCGCGCTTGCTGGTGGGGATCTTGCGAGCCGAAGCCATCATCTCTTCTTCTGAGGACGACCCTCGGTCGCCATCCTGCCTGGACCGCTTGCGGAAGAACTTGCCGTTCTCCGCAGCACTATTGGCCCTCTCGCAGCGGGAGCTCCCTGAGCCTCCCACAGCACTCACCCCACTGGATGCAGCGTCGGACTCCGACCGCTCATCCCTCTTCACTTCTTCGTCTCCTTTGCCGTAGCCGGCGGTTTGTTTTTTGTTTTCATAATTTTCCATTTTGTACCCACGAGTATGGGGGAAATATTCTCAATCTAGGCAGAGTAATAAAAACAAAAATCTGCCTTTATAGAAAGGCAGATTTTGGTTTTTATTACTCGCCGGAAGGGTCTGCAGGTACCCCAGCGAGGATAAGCAGTAGCGACTGATTCGTGTAATAGGCACACCCGTCAGCCATACATCCCCTCGCGCTGCGTCGCCGCTTGGGATTCGGGGTAACTTTTCATAGAGGTTTTCTACCTCGCAGTCCAGGCGGTTAAGCCAAGACCCTCGGTCCCTGTCCAAAAGGACTCGGAGTCGCGAGACGTGATCCACTGCACTCCGTTAGGGATTACGATATCAACGGTGACAGAGAAGGACGCATCCTTCTCTGGAGGATTTCTGGCGACTCTCTAGAGGACTTCTGGCATCGCACCCCTTGCTTAGCACCCTTGGATCTACAAAAGGTGCTATGCGAGCGGTAGATTGCGCCTCGGGATCTAAAATAAGTTCTTGTAGCGCGACTGTAAAGCTCGAACCGTATTTAAACGCGACTGTATCTCTGAAATGAACAAAACGAATTGAAATTTTAACTTATAAGTGATAGATGGATGAATTGGAAAATAAACAACAGTAGTGTTGATTTTTCCTCTCTTTTTAAGAGTCTAAGGTGGTACAACGGATTATTGATACTCCGTTGGACAACCTGTTTCTCTGCTGAATATTTAGAGTTACAAATATGCAATATACCACCTAAAGCGCTGTAAAGGAAGCTTGTAACTCCATTCAAACACTTTTAACTATTATAGACCTGTTGTGCGGCTATTGTACCACCTGCCTGTTAAAGAGCGATTGAATACGCTACTGTACCACTTAAGTATTATTGTAAACCCCTTGAACGGCTATTGTAGAACATTCAGGTTGCACAGAAGTGATTGAAGCAGCTTGTGTGCTAGTTGGGAATGGTTTGATGTTACTGGAAGAGTTCTTGGGAGTGACTGAATGACTTGTGTTGTTGAGTTGAGGGGATTACTAGTTGTTTGTTTTATTGGTTGGAGGGAATCATTTGGTGTAAATGTTGGACGCTCTGCCCTTACTAGTGACATCACCACCTCAGGTCCAGTTGAAAACCACTACGTCAGGCACTAGCTGCCCGGTAGTTTGCTGAACTGTTGTTTAGTTTTAAGTTTTCACTTGATTTAATTCATGTTTTGTTATATTGTGTTCACTTCCGGCATAAGCCAAATAAATACGTTTTCTTTCTTTCTTCTTTACTATTGTCGATAATTCGATATTGTTGGTCAGAGGGAATCCCTTGGGGTAAATGTTGGACTCTCCGCCCTTACTATTGTCGATTGTTGCAATATGGGCGCAAACGATTGTACTTGGGTGTCTCGAGTTATAACTAATGATGTTAACGAGGATACATTAAGATTATCCCGAATGTTTCCTTCTGGCTCTTTATTTGGTGACACAAATAAATTGCGACGTAAAATGGCATGCAAATCGTCCAGATCACTAAATCGCATGCAAGAAGCAGTCCCATTTATGGAAGCAGAAGTTCCCTTGGGACCACGCGCGTGGGAATCAAACAAAAAACAAGTTAGATTGTCACCCAAAGTTTAGGAATATAGGTACCTACTGCTATCGAAATGGCGCGGGCGTTTGCTGTAAGTAAACCATTCGAGTGTTCTCTGAAAAAACTTAATAATGCATTTTTCAAGTTAGGAAATCCATCAGAACTGTTGTCATTGTCTATATATCAATAAATTTTCTCGATTGAATGTAAGTTTTGGACTAGATCTGTAACAGTAAGGTACTCAGGGTTTACTTCGCCGGGCGCAGGATTATCTCTAGCAGTAATGCAGTCGTTGTAGTATTTATCGCCAACGATTACAATGCAATCGATATCGGTTTTGGACCACTTGTCGGATCTAATACAGTGAATGCTGCACAAACAACAGCCGCTATCCCAGTGCATTGTTTACCTCTCGAGATAAAAAATTTGATTAAATGATCCGCGTAATATAGCCTTGTTGTCATTAAAAGTGACATAATGTTTTGAGGATGATTCTGAAGTAACATCCCGTTCGGGAATAGAATATTCGTCTATTTGGATTAAATGAAGTAAGTTAGGTCGTCCCAAAATGCACCTGAACATCTCTGTAAATATGGTTATTGGAAATTAACCAAGTTAATGCTCGATTCGGTTCTGGAAACTTTCCACAACCAAAACTAAACCAGCTTGTTTGACAAAGTGGGTCTACGTGTCCAATTTTAACGTCAACGTCGTTTCACCCCAAAAAAAAAGTCTTTTCCCAGCAATAATTTTTGCGTAGTTACTTAGTTTGATGTACAGAATGCTTGGTTTACGGCTTCGTGATGAAGTGGTTTACACCCTGCATTAATCGGTATAAGCGTTTAAATCAGGTTATTGTTACAGCTACAGTTTTAGATCACTCGAGTTGACATGCGCGCATATGTGGGATTGTTGGACACGTTTTATACGACAAATGACAAATTTGATTAAAAACAAACGAATATCACTTTAAATGCCGATATTATATTACAACACTATAACTAGCTAACTCCAAAAATTTAGTGTTCAGGATTGCCTAGTTGGTACGACGACGAATATTCACAAGTACAAAATCGATAATTAAATTATTAGTATAAAAAAACTTTTTTTACAAAAAATAAAACAGACTTCAGAGAAAACTAAAAAGTGAAAAATAACTTCAGAAAAAACGCTTCAGAAGTCGGTGACAAAAAAACTAAATCAATCAAACCAAGGTCACCGACTTCTGATGCGTTTTTTCTGAAGCCGGTTTTATTTTTTGTAAAAAAGTTTTTATTTTTCACTTTTTAGTGGTTCACATGTGTTTACCCCTTCACAGTGTATCGGTGTGATTTTAGGTTATGAACTGGTGTAAACAATAGACAGATATGAGATTTCAGCAATCCCAGTACATGCTATCACTTATTGAGGAGTTCCGTAGCATATCTCCGAAGTTCTTCATCAGATCTTCATAAAATTGAAATGGGATCACTTCGAGAAAGTACACTTTCCAAAACTACCCAAATCGCTTCTAGTGTTCCTATAAAATGTGAAGAGTTCTCTGTATTTCTCCAGAATCCCATCATCAGATCCTGACTTGATGATTATGAGACTACACGAGAATAACCAGCTTTCAAATAAAATAGTTTACCACTCGTACTTCCCTATTTTGATTAATAGCAAAATATGGCTACAAAATCAGAAATTTTTACATAATGTAATTTCAAACACTACGGGCTGAAAAGGGACACTAAAACTGAAATTATTTATTTCAATTAGACCATTAACATTTAGTAGCACTTTTGAATGTCAAGAAAACAAAAAAAAACGAAGTTAGACACAAGGGATAATAACTTGAGAGAAAGTACTTTAGTTGTACATTCCAAAGCTTAAATATCTATGGAGAAGAATGGGCAAGAAACTCCATGGACTGCCTTTTCAATCAAATAATTGTTATAAAATCTTGGTTATATTATTTATGGGTACAGACACCGACGTGGAAACAGTCTACCACGTACTAGATGATGAGGGTTTAGAATGATCCGTTTTCAAGTCGGTGTCCCTTACGGCCAGTCCACCCTGTATACTAACTTTTAAGCAATAGATGTCCAGGTGCGGCCAGATTACCAGAGTGACAGGCACTCGGTTAATCTGGTTGCACCTGGACATACTACATATAGTTCGGTTCAAACTTTATGGCTCGGAAGTTAGCTGCGAGTGACGGTCTGCACATTATACAGTCAAGACGATGCGTCCTCTGTGTCCCGCTGGTACGTAACATTGTGTTTTGAGCACCTTTACGTTAGATGTTCCTAGGCACCGTAAAGCTTGAACTATAATACGTGCGCAGAATGTCACTCGCAGCTAACTTGCGAGCCGCCATAAAGTTGAACCGAACTATACTATTAAGTAACATGAAAATACCACCAAAGCGCTTACCTTTTCTATTTTAACTGTAAGTACCTTATTTTAAAATTCGTTTTCGTTAATGTGTGTGAGTTTACGTTATTATACAATAGGGAATATACAAGAAATACAAAAACCATTTTTATTGATTAAAAACGCCTTGTATTGGCGCGTAAAAACAATGTTACACTTGTTTAAGTTTCTAAAACATCACTTATTTTACAATTAATTGTTGTTTTTGGTGAAACGGAACGCATTCTCAAAACATGTCGTCCTCGATAACGGCGGTAGTGACGTCAAAGTTCATGTGTCAAAAAAGCACTTTTATTTGAGAAAAGAAGGTAGTTTCACTAAGATTTTATTATGATATCGTTATCGCAATTTTTGGCTTCAGTAAAGCACATTACTTTATTAAGGTCAACAAAAAAATAGATTGACGTTAACAGGGCAAATTGAGGTATATGAAGACACATCATGGCCGCGACAGTCACGGACGTTTGAACTGTCGCAGAAAATTGCAGAAGTTTAATATTATTTTTGAGCAACAAGCAGTAGTTGAACTTAACTTTTAATACATTTCTTGGATTATTAGTGTATTTTATTGATTTCAGTTGAAGACTGTTTCAGTTCAGCAGAAGAAAAAATTACATGCATATGTACGAGTATTTCCTATTATTATATTCTTATTCCATTATAGACTACATAATAAATCACCCTCAATTGGTAAGGTATGTGATTGTATAACTATCAGCAGCAACTAGTAGCTTCCTGCTATAACTATTTGGTGTTTACTACCTATATTATAAATCTGAATCTATATTTCTAAATTGGTGTTTTGATTTCTTTGAATGATTGCTCTATCATTAAAAAGGTACTGGTGCTTCATTAAACTATTAAAAAACATAAAGGCTGTAAAAATACTCTCAACGAAGCCGAAAGGCACTTGTTTTCCCCGGTGCAGCGGTGACCAGTCACTTCACCAAACATTAATTCACAAACTTTTACTTGACATAATAATATTTTTTAAATAAATATTTGCGAAATGAATAGTTTACGAAACGTTGGTTGTAAAATGAAAATTTGTCAGTGGACTTTTGGTAAAACATTAGTGAACCGTTTTCCCCATCTTTGCAATCATTTTTAACCTCCCGACGCAAAAACGACGGGCTGTTATTAGTTTGACGAGTCTGTGTGTGTCTGTCTGTGGCATCGTATCGCTCGAAGGGATGAACCGATTTTGATTTTGTTTTGTTTGTTTGAAAGGTAAGTAGTCGGTAGTGTTCTTAGCCATGTTTTATGAAAATCGGTCGAAGATGGCCGCCGCCACGTAATGGCGGATTACCGTTTTTTTCACAATTCTCTGAATATGGGTATCAAATGAAACGGCTTGACTAGTAGAATACTATAGACTATGATAAATTTGAAATCCATGATGGCCGCCACCACAAAAGGGCGAATTACATTCTTTTTTACAATTCCTTCAATATGGTTATCAAATGAAAGGGATGAGATGAGGAAAGTGGAGTGATGACTGGTACCTAGGACCTAACGATTATCAAAATATTTTCTATTTAACTTTTAGTACATAACGTGTCGGGGGTTTTTAACATTTTAAATTTAATTTTCCTTGCTTTGTTCTAGAAATCTAGGCCATACTTGGGAGAACCTCCTAGTGTACATGTTTAATGTAAATGTTTTGAGTGCATTACATTGAGTTTTACCGCAAAACGTGATTTTTCACCCCAAAAAAAGTCAGTTTCCAGCAATAATTTTTCGTCGGGAAACTTAGTTTTTTGTACAGAATGCTTGGTTAACGGCTTCGTGAAGAGTTTGTTTACACACTGTATATAATTTATAAGTAAAATTATAAACGCTTTGACACTCTATTTCTAAATGAGCACAATGCAAGCCTTATACAAGTATCCATTATTCCTTACCATAACCTGAACTAAATAAATATTATATAACATTACATTTCCTTTGTATTTCATCAGCCACATTTGTATACTTAATCATTTACTACCTCCCCGTACTAATTTATTGCTAGAAAAAAGCATGAACAAAGCTTGCTTGAACCACAAACGAATAAATGCATTTAGCGCTAAACATATGTACTCGTAAGTATATCGAACATAATTATTGCCTCGCCCATTTTGTGGTCCAAGCGAATGTTCTAGAATTTATATAGAATGAAATATCGCTTTGGCTAGTATTTACCTACCGTCTATGTTGTGATGATTAGAGACTGGATTATATGCACTGAATCACAGATATGACTGAACCCAGAAAATGACAAGGACTAAAGTTCGGAGCAATGTCGGCCGTTCGATATAGTGATATTTCATCATTGGGATTGTGTCGACAATTGTAAACTTGATAAGCTGGATGTCAAATAACATAACATCATGGCCGAAATGCTCGAAGGGTAAGTCAGAGGTGCATCTAATAGTACACTCAATTTTCGCCAGTTATATCTAAATCCTATCCCATGTAGTAAGGGGCGAGCCAATTTCAAGCAACTGAGCGTAAATCCTGACTCCCTGGCTGATACTGAGAAATTCCTAATAGAAAGCCCAATGACACTTAGGCCGACCGGGGAATCAAACAGGACTTCATGCTCAGCTGTCCTGCTTTCTACCACTAGACCAACAAGCCAATTGACAGTCGAATATGATTAGTTGATTTATATTAAACGAGAACTTTACAACTTAAAAGGTCAAAAATACTTTTCCATGATTTGCATATATTCCAGCCTCTAGCGTATAACAATATCAAACCTACTTAAAACTAAATTTATTTATATTCATATCATAATTTATCCCGCTTATATAATTATCGTATATTTGATCACAAGGAATACGCATTGCATATGTATGTCACCCTAAAATTGTGAAACACGTAAGATTGTAAGCTCTCTGGCGAGGTTGTAAACTCTCGAAATACTGTCAACTGAACATACTGCTTACAATATAACGCATTATTTTTCGGTAGATTGTAATCTATCGAAGTGACACCGTAATATTGTGAAAAAAATAATAATGCGTTTTATTGTAAGCAGTATGTTTGTTTGATAATATTTCGAGAGTTTACAATCTCTCTAGTTATTTTACAATCCAATGTGTTTGAAAATTTTACGGTGACATCTATACTGGTGCAAATGGTGCGAAGCTGACCAGGCCACAGGAATGAATTAGCAGTTGCCCAGAGGTTCAATTGTATCTTGGGCTTTTAATTATATTATATCGGTACTTTTCAATGTGAAGCAGCAATGCTGCCTGTAGCTAAAGTTAGATATGATGGCAGTTTGTACCTATTATACGGATGAACCAGCCACCATCCCGGTGGCAAGCTCGAAGGTGGTAGATTCGAATAACATAGCTTCTTTGAGTTCAAATATACGAACCTATACATTGTATTTATATATTTAAAATAATATTTTTCACATCTTATTGTAGATCATATTACAGGCTATGTGCCCAATTCCGCAAATGAGGGACAAGAACGCAATTAAAAGAATTGCTCGAAAGTACCTGAAAAAAATAAAAAATATTATAAAAGCAATCAAATGGTTCAATTAAAATAAAACGACCTTTGTCGTCATATAAGACTCGGAAAGAAGAAAGAAAGCATCGTGGGGCAAGTGTGCTTCCAAGGCCAAACATTCAGACATGTATGGGTTCCCCCTGCGCACTACTACAGTAGCGGTGACCCACAGGGATCGGTTCTGGGGCCGCCCCTGTGACACATCGGTTACGACTGGGAGCTGTGCGCCGACCTCCCTAGTGGTGTCAGCATAGTTTGTTACGCTGACGACACGCTGGTGCTGGGGCGCTGCACAGGGGAGGTTGCACGAGGCGGCGGCCGAAATCATAACACGCGGGGTTGCGAGAGTCGTTGAGAGAACCCGCCAACTAGGTCTCGAGGTGGTATTGCATGCCGCCAATGTGCCATGTGCTTTCATGGGCCTAGGAATGCCCTACCGTCGGGATCCTCACTGACGATAGGAGGGGTATCCATTGGCGCCGACTCGACGTTGAAGTACAGCCGGTGGAACTTCGTGGAGCAGTTCCGAAGTTTGGCCCTCAAACTGGAACGGACTGGGGCTGCCTTCAGACGGTGAGCTATGGGCTAGCTCGCCGTCCGTCTATCTTATGACGACAAGGCAGGGGCCGAATCCTGCCGGGGCTGCGGGACTGTTCGAAAGAGATACCGTGGCCCCGGAATATAAAGGGCGATTAAGGAACATATCATAGAAGGATTGGATGGGTTTTAGTCAGATGATTTCCCATCCGAAAAAAGTTATCCCACAGGCATTTTACGAGTAACGGCGTTTTTCCGAAGCGACGTTGACGTCGCGAGTATCTAGTGACAAGCGTTAACGTAACCAGGACCTTAGCATGAGGTCCTGGGTTCAGTTCCCAGGTCAGGCAAAGATTTACTGGGTTTTTCCACTAAACATTTAAGCAGCCAGGTAGTCTGGATTCGTTCCCGGTTCCGGTCCCCTGGAGACGCGTACGAGTCTCATATAAAATCGTTGATTTCTACGGGCATAAGCTGAATAAGTGTGCGTAGTCCCTAATACAGGCGTTATTTTAGGTAAAAGCTATTAGACGAGCTGAATCAGCAACTCTATTTGTGGTGGTTTAGACTTCGTTTGAAATGCTGTTAGAATAAAGTTCTTATCAGCTTGCACTACAAAGTGGTTGTTACGTCAATCACTGCGGGCCAAATAGTGCGAAATGAGTGGTTTCGATCAATTTACAAAAAATCTATTGATTGGATTAAAAAACTGAAACACTATCATGCTAATATATTGCTTGTAGAATTATTTGCCATAAAATCAGAATGATCGCATGCATATTAGTATGTTTTTTTTTTTTTGTTTCAGAGATATTTTTAGAGATAAGTTCTTGATTTTTTTTTATCGAGTAAAATTAATGTATTATGTTTTCAAAACACTATCATGCTAGCATATATTCTGAAGAATATCATATATTTTTCTGGTCTTGTTTATAGCAGTGAATCATATACTTTTAGTTATTACAAAACTCGCGTTTATCTCATGTAATCGCGAAGTATTTGTGAAAGTACACTTACCAAGTAAACTTAGATCGTCTGAGCAATCGAATGATGCATTCTGTTTGTTGCCTTGTATTGGCCAAGCTGCCCGAGTTGTCCACCACGAAATGGGACTTCGCCACTTTATCTTCGAGTGGCATTTGGCAACTGATGCGTTTCTTGGCTACTACTTCCGAGAAATCGTTCCGTTTACACAGCCTTTCTAGTTGCTGGTGGTCTTCACTGAAAATAGTAACAAAACTATTAAGAAATTTGGGTAAAGTTTGTATATTGTTAGGCTGCTAGATTAAGGGCTTCCATGAGACTGCGGTAGCTTAGGAACTCCTGGACACAGCTCGTATTTCTAAGAGGTTCCTCACTCTGGAGCCCGCCATGATTTGGTTCCGTGGGCTGTTATTTTTTGAAATGTAAATGTTTTAATTTTCAAAGAATATTAAAATTTAAAAAAAAGAATATAAATTAACAAAATATTTTGTTTTAAATTAACGAATTTTTTTTTTATATTTATTTTAGCGGACTTAAACTTTGATAGCTCGAATCTGGCAAACGTGCCACTTTAGAACATTTTGCCTCACACTAAACGTGTCGGTATTGATATCAGCTATCGTAATAAAGATCTTATGATGTTCTATATTATTAACCAGTTAACCACTGGTTAATAAAATCGAATCCCACGCTGTCGAAGTCTCGGGCAACTGCTAGTTTACTAAGTAAAGAAATAGAACGACAAAAGTGAAACTCACCAAACGACAGTGATGATTTTATGCATGAAGGTCAACATTTTCCCAGTTTCAAATAACAATGGCACTTCCATGACTATGTAGCTATGGCCGGAGAAAAAGTACGATATGGCCATCTTCATCATCGCAGTTTGTATTCTCGGATGTGTAATAGCGTTCAATTTCCGTCTCTTCTCTATATCATCGAATACGATTTCACCTAGTCGTGCTCTGTTGACTTTGCCATCGGGTAAAAGCACCTCGTCACCAAAATATTGTCGTAACTCCTTCCACGCCTTGGTCCCTGGGTCCAATACTGGAATTGAAAACAAAATTCGTGTAAAAAAGTTATTTAAACTATTACGGACTGATGAGGCCTTTTTTCCTGAAAAAAAAACCACTAGCAAATTCCAGCTTTTCGAAAAAAAAAAAAACTGTTAAAAACAAAAAGGTAATTTTACACACTTTTTTAAAATTACGACTTTTGATCCTGTTTCTCACACTGATCAACAATTTTTGTGGGTAAGAGAACTACTAAAGTCAGAAAACGTAAAAAAAATCTCGTTAATTGCGTAGGAAATCATTACAGGTTCTAAGACAGAGTTTGTGAAACTGAAATACAAAAATTACTTGCCACTGTATTTTTTTTTTAATATCCGTGAATGGCATGACATTGGTATGAGATTCCCAGATGCTGTTTAACTGTTGATAAATATTTATCTTTTTTTACATTTTTGTAAAGTAGGCAACGACCTGTTCTCGCGCCTACGCTGTCCCCCCATACTAAAGTACTAATGCTGTAACATTATTGTAATAACTAATGATTTGAAAAGAGTAACCATGGAGTTTCTTGCCGGTTTTTCTTCATGGAATCGACCAACGCGAACCGTGCACCTTTTTCGACGTTTTATAAGTGCCCATCTAGGCCTATGTGAAATATTATGATTTTGACTGATTAACATTGGCTTAAGTGGGTCTGTGACGATTAAGTTCGTGCCTACCTGCCAGGCAAATTATTCCATTAGGTCCGCCCAGGCAGCTCTATGAATACTTAAGTAAAAATTCTATTGTTTAGACATTTCGTTTTACTTATTCATAAGACTTGGAAATACACTCGATGGCCAATAGCAGGCCTTAATGACAGACCTGCACGCAACTGCACCTTAATTTAACAACAAGTTACATTACATTAAAAAACTCCCTACACATATAAGTGCATTAACGCCACGTAACGAAATGCCGTAGGCCACGCCCTTTTATTTGATGCACCTGTTGAGGGAGTTGTGAAAAAAAATGTAATTCACCATTTTGTGGTGGCGGCCGTCTGAGATATGAAATTGATCATAATTATCCAAGATCGTATACGAACGTGCCGTCGACACGGCCTGTCGTCGTTAGACGGACGGACGGCTAGCTAGCCCATAGCCAGCCGTCCACAGGCCCGCATGTACGGTGGCCGGTAGCCACCACGTGGCCCCCGACGCCCGGTGCGTCTCCCGCGGCGGCCGGGAAGAGAAGCTCTCTCCTTCTCTCCTTCCGCCACCTACTTCGCTAGCATGACTGCTTCGCAGAAGGAGGTGACGGCTTCCCATTCCGTCTCGCTCCGGACCATGGATTGAACCAGGGCCGGACGCGAGAGGTCGCCGCCGCCGATCGCCGCTACGAGGACACGGCGGTGCTCCGCCCACGCAGGGCAGGCTTCCACCGTGTGCTACACCATGTCCTCCGGTCGATCCTCGCAGTGGAAACACCCGGGCGTTTCCTCCCGCCCCATTCGGTGCAGGTACCTCCCGAAACATCCGTGTCCGGTGAGGATCTGCGTCAGGCGGAAGGTGAGGACGCCGTGGCGCCTCTCCAGCCACTCCTCAAAGAGGGGATTTGAGTGAGACTCAATTTCAAGGGACACAATTTAGATTGCTGTCGACAAGCAAGAAGGAGACTGCACTATCGTGTATATTTGTATAATATTAACACAATTTTAAGTGTCATGCTACTTAAACCGACACAACTAATTGATTAAGAATTGAATCTGCCTCACCGGGCCACACATAATTTATAATTAGGTGTGCTATACACCAGTGAACTACTAAGTGCTGCACCAACTAGTCTCCACCATTGTTGTTTCCTATACATCAGACGAATTCAATCACATCTCAACTAATAGGCTACAGGCTAGTTTCTACCATCAATAAATTGCAAATCGTGTTAGTCGTCAATTAGAGTATTGGAAAATAATGGACACGTATTTTTTGTTTTTGTAAATCAATGAATATAGACAAAGTTAGGACGCATCAAAACTCGGGAGTAGGGGCTCGTGTCATCACAACGCACGCACAAAAAACAGCGTGACATATTGAGAATTTTAAAAGCGTCGTTTCTTCGTCAATTTTGGTCTACGTAACAAAATAAAAAATACGCGACAAATATTATTTGAAAATCTAACTGACGGACTAATAGATTTTTTCGGGAGATGAATGTATTAATAAAATATAATTCATTTATTTCCGGCAAGACGACAAAAAAAAAAAAATACAAATTTCAGAATAACAACAGTTTAACTATGAGTGAAACTGAAATAAAATTAAAATGGAAATCTATACTTATAATAAATCTGTAGAGAGGTCAATTCTGTACATGAAATATATTTACAAAATAACTATCGGGGGGTGATTAGTGATCGATACTGATGCCAAAAATGCAATCAGTAAAATTTTTGTCTGTCTGTCTGTCTGTATGTTATTTATAGAAAAAAAAACTACTCGACGGATTTTAACGAAACTTGGTACAATTATTCTACATAGTCCTGAGCAGGTAATAGTATACTTTTCATCACGCTACCATTAATAGGAGCAGAGCAGTGAAAGGAAATGTTGGGAAAACGGGAGAAGTTACTTGGTTTTTTTAGCTTCCGTCGCGTGTGCAGCCTTAATGGTTAAAGCTACATAGAAATCATGTATAACGGAAATATTCCACATAAAATTATATAAAAAATATCCCACGACAGCATATGTCTATCTTTTATAGTTGACTCACAATAACACGTGTAACTCCCGATAGCTTAGCAGTTCGGAGATTTGTTATTATTATATTTGTTTACTCTTACGTTTATAATATTCTCACTCAACCCCAATTTTGAAACTTCACGCGGGCGAAGCCGCTGGCAGAAGCTAGTAAGTAAATATTTAAATAAATAGACATTTTTATAAAAATCTAAATTACATTATCATTATACTAATTAAAGTTGCATTTGAAATAACATAAATTAAAAATAATTAACTAAAAACATTTCAGTTGTTGTACAATTATGTATGTATACTAATTAATCAAAGCTGTAGGCTGGCTCCCATCATAGAGACGAGCGGAGCGAAGAGCAAAAAGGAAACATACAAGATTCTACCAATTATGTGGATTTTAACCAATGTGTATGGTTGATTCCCACATGTCTCACCGCTCTGCTTGTCACCGCATTGATGTAAGGCGCAGAAAACACCGCCAGCTAACGAGCAAGCTGGCGGATGAAGCGAGGCGAGGAAAACTACATAATATTAACTCAGTGAAAAACCAAATAAAAAGTGGACAACTATGTTCACACTGAAAACTACATATAGACGAGAGAGAGGAGGCGGGCGAGCGAGCTGGCGCTCCGGGCGAGTTAAACGGATAGTATCACTAGCATTGTTGGATATTTTGATTGCATCATTTGTACCGCTGGGGTAGCTTAGCTCTGGTGTGTACCAAAGTATAAAAAGAGGTGAAACAATGCTCGCATGGCTGGCTCGTTCGCTCACTAGCTGGCCGTGTGGCCTACACTTAACTCCTTGACCTCGCGAGCTAATAGAATGTGCTCAAGAGACAATAAGCGTTTACAGCCGAGTTTAAAAATAATCAACAACACAACATATCATGGCAGTATGAATTTCTAAAAACACAGCTAAGTCGCATTATCAGCTATAATGTAATCGTCGATAATTATATATCAGAGATAAGAGTGTTCGGAATGATGGCATAGCATATGACATAGCATGCTTTTCTGCTATCTGTGTAGTTTCCGTGCATTCTGGAAATCTAACCCAGGACCATAATACGTCATAGCAGATGCACATGCAACAACAATGGCTTAAATAAAAAACAATACATAAATACTGTATATGGTCGGTGTGCTTGCCAAAATTATTATGTGCATTTTTTAGATTTTTCGATTCTTTGCTAGATTTTCTTGAAATCGAATTGCGCATCAATTACAAAAACAAATATGTGTTCATTCCGTTTAGAAATCGATTTGACAGAATCTATTATGTGCACCTAATTTTCATTTCTGGCAATGATAAATTGGATATGTGTTCAATAAATTGGTTATGTGTTCACGTTTTTATCCATTGTTGCACATGTCAGAATTGGATTGCGAGTATTTGCGAGTGATGAAAAGTACATGTTATCATTTTCACTTGTATCTCAGTTCATACGTAATATTTTTTGCCACCATACTGCATTTTTTAATTATTGATAAGTCCATCATAAACAGTTTTTTGTCTCTCCTAAATAGGTACACATAGAGGTTTTGGCAAGCGCAGCGACGATATAAAACGTTCACACATATAAAACCAGATAAAAAAGATAAAAGCGACACATTTTAAAGTATTTTATGTTTCTTTCCCATGGGTTTGTTGAATTTGTGGCATGCTAAGCTATTATTCAGATAATATTGGGCTCAGTCAGGCCTGTCACCCACTGCTGGCTCATCTCTTTTCTACCATATAGGTATTTACACTGTCACACTAGCTAAAATGGAAATTAATAGACATCCAAGAAAAAATCATAATTCTTGTTGAAATATCCAATCAACCTCTTTTAATGTTTAAAATGTAACATCTCTTTGCCTGTCTGCACAATGAGTTCACTAAAGAACCAACGCAATGGTTTCGTTTGTTATCTTGTGTCCAGGTAATAAAATTCCAAACTAATAGGAGGACAGCGGTTGCTTGCTCTGCTAAGCTGAAGCTGCACTTAATTAATGGTGAGGAATTTGCTGGGCAAACCATTGATAGGCACAATATTAATGCAGTCTAGTGGCATGGGCTGTTAGAAATAATGATATTTTTTTAATAAATTAGATGGCAAGATAGTGTCCATAATGACTACTAAGGATGCAACAGAGAAAGGGGATTGCAAATTAATCATACTTCTCAAAACAATTATAATGAATGGTTAAATACATAATTATTGCACTGAACACGACTTGTTTTCTTTTGGTATCCAAAAAGGGCTGTATAAGATGTAACTGGAAATTAATTACATGTTGATTTTCAAATTTTCGCCAATTTGTGTGTGAATTGATGTGAATCAGTATAACTTTAATTTAGTTATAGCAATTAAGTATGCTTGGTATGTAAATAATGAAGCTGAATAATACCTGGCATGAAGTGGAGGACATTATGCTAGGCATTATTCGCCTTCATTATTTCAGCTTCGCGCAGTATCTCAAAGCGCATAACAACTACTACTACACTACTATTAAATTCGCTTACCTACACATGTTAATAAGTATTAGTTACCTTTTCTAGCTACTTCATCTGCGTCAATTACTGCTATGCCATGCCCTCGAAATATTGAAAGTACTGTACTTTTTCCGGTCGCAAGTCCGCCAGTTAAACCTACTATGAACATTATGTTTTATATTACTTAATTATCAACTTTACACCAGGTAAATAATATATTGGTGAAGTGAGAGTAACAATCGCTACTTGATCGTTAATAAATGAGTTCAACGTGATAAGTAATCAAACAATTCAGCACAAATAACACCAATGAAGCTCAGCTTCAAGCTTGTCTTTTTGATTTTGACAATGACTGTGACATAATTTTTGAAAAGACTTTTGAAAGGCAAAACGCCTAAGGGTGCATTCCGAGATATGATATAATCCACAGATTAGATATTAGCAGCTAGCTACCTAGCTACAGGCCCCTTATTCACAACCATTCGATACGTTTCCGTGTCGGTAAGGAATCGTATTCGACTATCTCATTTCCGAACCGAAGAACTGTCAAAACGCTATTCACAGATCCGAACGGATGCGTTTTTTTCCATCCGATTGAGATTGTGTTTATGGGGATCGCTATAAAATGGTAGTAAATAGATGATCGTGGTAGAAAATGAAAAGTAGTAAATAAAATTGGTTTATTTGAATATTTCGTTCTGTTTATATAAGTAAATATACAGGTAGTTACTTAATAGACAGCAAACGAAACAAAATGATTTTACTGAAATAAAATAATATAAATTTTCAAATAAACTTTATTAAGAATATTACCAGCTTTGTAAACAGCCGTCTGTCAAACTGGCAAAGCGGAAACGGTGTTTTTTTTTTAAGTCAAATTTTCTTTATTCTTAAAAGGAAAAATGACTGAAAAAGTGTTTAATATCAGTGGTATACAATTCTTGCTTGTTAACTAAAATCTAGAACGAATTACACATTTTTGTAAACACATTGAATTTATGTAAATGCGGATCCATCAATGAAATACGGTCAATAAAACTACTAATAACTCACAAACAACACCGGACTATAATTAAACTTAATTTACTTACTTCAGGCAGTGTTTAAAAAGTTTGATATTTTTTATTTAACTGAAATAATCTGGAAATATGGTTTATTTCTTCGTTTAAATTTTGTTCGATATGACTCCCGACAGCAAACAGCTGTCGGAAAGATTCGAGTCTTCTTGTCGAATTGAACTGTCAAAATTATTCGGTTGCGGATTTGTGAATAGCGTTTGGATGACATCTTCGATATCTAAGACGTTCGATTCGGTTCGGAAGCGAGTCGAATGGTTGTGAATAAGGGGCCAAATACGACCGTTCGGTAGAAAGTTTCCAAATGTTCCGTTTTGGCGCTGTTGTAGTCATCGGGGTTTTGACAGAAGTATATATGTCACCGTAAAATTGTCAAATACGTTATATTACAATACAACGTGTTTTTTCTCGCGATATTGTAATATCTCGAATTATTGTCAACTGAACATACGGAAGTATCTCTGCCCCTATAATCGGGACTTGGGGCACCCCCCCGTTAGGTTAGTTAGGTTCCTTTAAACCCTGCACTCGGAAATAGGGGCCCCGCGAAGCGGGGCTCCGTCGACTACGCTTTTTAGGGGGAATATAAAGTGTTTTAAGGTTATGTTATATTAATCGGTATTTCTCAGGAATGGTGCATTATCTTTTCATGAGAGTTGTGCTACTGGGCAAGGGGGACCCCTCCTTCCCTCCACACCGCGTAAGTTGACTACCATCGCATGCAATTCACGAAAAATAATGCGTTTTGTTGTAAGCAGTTTGTTCATTTGACAATAATTCGAGACTTTACAATATCGCTAGAGATATTACAATATAACGTATTTGACAATTTTACGGTGACATATATCTATATCTGCCGTTACAACCAAAACTGATGATGTTATGACACTGTCATCTTGCTCCTTGGAGTAATTTTTTTTTCCTGAAAAATTGAGAAATATTGCTGTAATACATATAAGTTGTACTCATTAAAATAAAACCAGCCTTTACCTGACCCACTGCTGGGCAAAGGCCTCTTCTCAACAGAGAAGGCACAAGCATTGATTACCACGCCTGCTCAAGACGGGTTGGGGAGTTGTACTTATACTTATAGTAAAATAAGACTGATAAATGGGACTATATTATACATACACACCGGTTATAGTAATTACTGGTGATGTTTCAGTGACATCCTCCTCATCTTGCACCTTGAAATAATCATGTTCAAGCATAACATCCCACCCTAAAAACATAATTGATTCAGTGATTACAGTAATTTTTTGTATTTTAAAGTTGATTTTATGTTTTCCCAAACTCCGCTATTAATTCTGTTTATATTTACTGTACATGTCCGCTATATGTTCTTAAACTTCTGTTTATTTTTAATTGATTGAAGTTTTAAGCAAAAAAATGTTTAACAACTCAAATGAAGTAATCAAAAATTGTCCTTGTTTTACTTGATCACAGTGTAATAAAACGACTTTTACATAACATAGAAAGTTTAACAAAACCCACCAGCTACACTTAGCATTTCTTCTGTTTTAAGGTGGACGCACACTTATCCGCGCCGAAGGAATCGACCACGCCGAACGCATCGAATTTTAGAATTACTTGTATGAAATCCTATGAAACCTCGCACACCTATTTGCGTCGAATCGTCCGAATCGAGCAGAGCCCCAGAAATCCGAGACAAATTCGGATGACGTCATCAGATTCGGCGCGGCTGATGCGCGCGATTCGACCAGTGTTACCAGATGGAATTTGAAGAAAACAGTAGAAAAATTAAAGTTTTAGCAGTAGATCCGAGAAAAAATCAGTAGATTAAAAAAGTTATACCCGCATGAGGTAAAATGGATTTGAGCTTGAATTATAAGTGTGATATAATACGATAGAACATATACATACATACCTACTGTAATTACCTAACTTAATCTGAGTCAATGCTTCTCTCTTATTTGCCATGGCTTATTTTACTTTATTTTGGAATAATTACTTTTTCTATGGACATTTTTACAAATCAATCTCACATAACCACCAAAACATAAAAATGATGTTACCTACTATGGTTTTGTAAAATTATTTTGTTTTATAAACTGTGTCCATGGAGTTTTTTGCTCGTTCTTCTCCACATAAATCTAAGCTATGGAATGGGCAACTACAATACTTTCACAGTTTTAATGCCTAGTGACTGGGACTGTCAGTGATTGGTCGGCACTGCACACACTACGGTTAAAAAATATCGCGAATTCACAAAACTTGTTGAATAAATGTCATGTTATTTATGCCAGATGACACTATACGTCGACAATAACATGATCCGATCTGATTTGGAAAAAAGCAGGTAGATTTCTTAAATAATATCAATCAAGGCAGTAGATCAGTAGTTTTTTTTTAATCAGGTAGATCTACTGCTAAATCAGTAGATCTGGCATCACTGGATTCGACCGAAGCGGTCGCATTCTATCAGTTTCGTACGACAGCGCAACGTCAGACTATTAGAGTTTGGCCAACGAAAGCTGTCCACGAATTATTTTCAGAAGTTTTAATAAGTAATGTATGGCAATAATTTAAGACTGCCAAAATTGACACGTTTTAAATAAATAAATAAATATCGCTGGACATTAACACACAGCGCCACCTAGTGCCACACTAAGCAAGGCTTGTGTCGTGGACACTAGATAGTTGATATACTACATACATACTTTTTTGTTTGTAAATACATACTTATTATACATATAAACATCCATGACTCGGAAACAAATGTCCATGCTCATCACACAAACATTTGCTCCTACCCAGGACCCTAAGAACGTAAGGCAGCGTCACTACCACTACGCCATTCGAGTCGTCGGTTTTGTAGTAGAGTCATCTTGATCTTGTGTTTACGTGTATCACATTTACATTGGTGTTGTTTAAAATAATGACAAAAACAATCAGAAATTCGACGAGAAAGTTTCTATTTACTATAATTGACAAATAAAGACATACAAAGTGATTTGAATCAGACTGAGTGTGAAACGTACGATGTACACAATGTTTACTACTTATTTTGCCTTATATTGCCTCAACTGCCCTACTAAGCGCAAAAGCGGTATCTAAAAAAAATCGTAAAGTTGATTTTTATGCCATCGGATTTTATCATAAATACCGCTTTAGCGCTTAGTTGGGCAGTAAAGTACTGGACCGATTGACATGATTCTTGCGTAGAAAATGGTTTTAAGCCAAGTCCAGCGTTTTGACACTAATTTATACGTTATTTCTCAATAAATAAGAAATCATCATTTCGAGTTAGGTACGTAATTATATGACACAAAAACTTTAATCTACGTTTTTCCTTCTTATTGGACTTTAATACAATCTTGTTGGTTTTATGTTAACTTGGCATCATCTGAGATTATAATTATAAAAAAATCACTTAATTACATATCTAAGATAATATCACAAGTTTTCAAAATACTAATTCAACTGATCGACTCACGTTATACTCTATGTACAATGGTGTAGAGATAGTGTCTTCAATCTTTCAAGCTTTAGGCGCGGTCGATTCTTTCGGCGCGTTCGGCGCGTTCGGCTCGGATATGTGTGCGAGCCTTCCTTGACTTCGATTCGTACGGCGCGGATAGGTGTGCGTCCACCTTTACACAGACACGTTTCCTATGAAAAAGACAATGACATAGCAAAACCAAGATGGCGGCACGGTGACGGCGATGCTATGCCAGCGCCAAAACGGAACGTTTGGAACTAAAGCTGTCACAGCCGTGTAATCGCTTAAAGCGTTCCAGGTTTATGGACGCTCAAATTGTCTACCGCCTAATTCGGAACGCGGCCGAAGTCGAACTCAAAGTTGCTACCATAAAATACAAAATTACCACTTTGGTGTAAAAGTACTCTTCACAACCATGAAAATGCTTGCACAATTCATGAAATTGTTAAAACCTAATAAAAAATTGTGATAGTGAATATGGCGATAGAGTGGGTCACTCAAAAGGCATTCACTGTGCAACGATGTAAGCTACTAAAAGGCATGGCCGCTCAAAATTGAAGGGCGTAGATGCAAAAGTTAGTTCTTTTATCAATCCACTTTAAAAAAAATCACATTACTCCAAAAATCCATAAGTATATTGTACTAAATTATGCTAACCCATTTTTCAAATTTAATGTACTTAATGGGAAGTTATTATATAGGGATAATTTCTTGTACAGTGTAAAATCAAGAAAAAACCGGCGATGTCTCAAACTGATTCAGATTTAAATAATTGTGAATTAAATTGCTTTCTGTTTCAATATTTTATTTTAATTTATGAATGAAGACCTCCTTATGTGTGTCGAGCCGTGATAGAGGTGGTTTTGTTACATAATTTTTATCAGAGGCGGTATTGCATTTAAGTCTCGTATCTTATATTGTACATTTGTATAGAATATAGGCGTTAATGTTATACCTACCTATTACACCTACCTAGTAATAACCACTTCATTAAAAAAAAAACAAAAAGTAAAAGAGGGTTGTCAATAAAAAAAATCAGACCTTAAAATGGGATAGAAGCGCTTTTGCACTTATACTCCTTAATTTAGGTTTATATGTACGTTCGAGGCAGCACCGATGAGTTCAGTGTGGCTGTAGGTTTGCATCAAGGGTTGGCTTTAAGTCCTTACCTCTTCTTGTTGATCATGGACGCTTTGACACCAGATAATAATAAAACTTCATTAACTTACTTCAGGCAGTGTTTAAAAAGTTTAGTATTTTTATTTTACTGAAATAAGCTGGTAATATGGTTTTCACCTCAGCACCTCAAACAAGCAGGTTTTGCTGTTTGCAGACAGTGAGCAAAATTCGATTTTGCTGCGAGCGTGAGACAAAGTAACTTTTTAATTATTTTTCAATACACTTCCTCGAAAACTGCTTCTATGCGCACTACTATTAGTTTCAAAATGCAGTGTATTTCACACGCGTGCATTTTCCATGTTTTTCCACACACGTGCAGAAAGTTAAATTGCCACAGATAATTGATACATATACTTAATCTGAATTGGAGAGGTTAATGTTTTTTTTTTTTTTCGAAAAAGCGATCTACCTAGGTACGTCTTTCTTTATAACATTTTTTGAATATTCAAATTGTGTTTATAAATTCAATATCGGTGATAAACATGATTATTTATAACAAATATTTACTTTTATTATAAACAAATTAACATTTATTTGTGTTCTAAATTCAAACACGAATTAAAATTATTATTTTATATTAGGCTGTATAACGGCTTCATACCTTTGCCTCTCCTTGAACATGGCGAAAGCAAAGCGCGGAAAAAAATAAAATTTAAATCATAGTCTCGTGACATTCATGACACAAATATTTTACATTATTTTATTTAGCTTATTATTTTCCAAGTGACTAATAACTTAAAAGTCGACTAAATGTTTGCAACAAATAAAATAACTTGCCAGCGATTAAATATTTTCGCGACTATTATATTACCTATGTACTTAAGGTTCAAAATTAAGGGTGTTATAAAAACTAAAAACTAGCAGCTGCGTTTAGGTAGCAAATAAACTATACCAGTCTATTGAAATATTAGGCGAGGAGCTATGTATAATGACTTGGCGACTAATAATGTTACGAGTAGTAGGGTGGCAAAGATAATAATTATATTACCAACTATTTCGTGCCGTCTAAAAACCCACTTTCAGGCTCCGCTTGGCAGCTCTTTATGTTAAAACGAGTACAATAAAAAGGAATAGTGTTAATTATTAATATTTTTTGATAATAATTTCATGAAAACGGCGGAAGGCGCAATAACAAGACTATCAAAGATCATAATACGATGCGGGAACGTTTTCCCCTTTCACGTTTCCTTGTTGTGGCGAGTGATATGGTCACCCAATGGTCAAACCAAATCTCTGAAGACTTATTCCCAGAGACACACAACATTGAACTCAAAGAATGGACAGAAGGATATTGTTGGGCAAAGCAGAACATTAAAGTAAAGACTTTAGCATCGGGTGATACAAACAATGTATATATAGTACCTAGTGAGAAAGCTAGGGCTACGTATATGACATATAACGAAACATGGCATACATTTGATGAGTAGGTATGTCACCGTAAAATTGTCAAACACGTTATATTACAATATAACGTGTTTTTTCTCGCGATATTGTAATGTCTCGAATTATTGTCAACTGAACATACGGAAGTATCTCTGCCCCCATAATCGGGACTTGGGGCACCCCCCCGTTATGTTAGGTAGGTTCCTTTAAACCCTGTACTCGTAAATAGGGTCCCGCGAAGCGGGGCTCCGTCGACTACGCTTTTTAGGGGGAATATAAAGTGTTTTTTCACTTCTCATGCTCTAAAAGTACGCCGTTATAGCCCTACGAAGCGGGATTAAAGTGACCGTTTATTCCCTAGGGAGTAAAAAGTAATTTAAAAATGGAACGATCTTTTACTCTGAAACATGATCACAAAAGAGTAACTTTACAAGGTTTTATTTAAATTTCGAATTGGCATGCAAATAAAAAGCTTTAGCTTTAGTTTATTAAAAAAAAAAAACAAATGAACTCTTCAACGCGAGAAAAATGTATGGTTGTTTGTGTGCATCGTTGATTTTGAAAAGCAATGCCTCTGTTGCTAGCCGCTGCAGTAATGTAGGTACTAATTATTATCTGTAGAGTGTGGATCATCTTCATTGCGAAAATGTCGAGAGTTTGTGTTGTGTTTTCAATGGTTAATCTGTGACTGACCTGATAGAAGAAAAAACTAACCGCTCATTTTAGAATTTTTGTAGAGTGTAAATTTGTTCAGTTTTAAATGACTATTTTTAGCACTCGAAGTGAAAAGTACAGTTTGCACCTCGAAACTAAACGCCAATATAATATACCCTCGCTTTCATTGCCTCCCTCGCAAGCTCGGGAGTCAAACCACCTCGGGTATATAATGGCTTCGTTTAGTCCCTCGTTATAAAATATACTATAAGGTTATGTTATATTAATCGGTATTTCTCAGGAATGGTGCATTATCTTTTCATGAGAGTTGTGCCACTGGGCAAGGGGGACCCCTCCTTCCCTCCACACCGCGTAAGTTGACTACCATCGCATGCATTTCACGAAAAATAATGCGTTTTGTTGTAAGCAGTATGTTCATTTGACAATAATTCGAGACATTACAATATAACGTATTTGACAATTTTACAGTGACAAGTATAAAGAAAAAAACTTTGCGTTCTGGAAAGTTGTACTGCCAAGAACAGAATGGAAGAAAGGCATGTGCAATTGCCCTTAATTTTTAGGCCTTGCCATAAGGTTGAAACTAGCCACTCCGCCTTTAGAGGCCAAATTGATTCCAATTGGTCAAAAAAGAAAGCGAGGACGTCCTGCTAAATCTAAACCTGCCCTAATAATACAGTGATATTATTTTTATTTTATTTAATTGTGACCCAACAACTTATTTTCTTCCTAATTCCCATAGAATTTAGAAAAAAATCTTTCTGATATTAATATGTATGTGTTTTATCTATTAAATAACACATAAAATATGATTACTGTTCACATTTGGCCCAACGATGTATGGATTTCTGGCGATCTCCTTTCCGCGAAAAAGTATTTTATATCCGTTAAATCTCTGAATGAGTGCAAGCACTGTGAACTGTTTTATAGTTGTATTAATTCTAAATCTATAACTTATATATAAAAATGAATCGCAAAATGTGTTGGTAAGCGCATCAACAACGCCGATTTCACTACCTAATTCTTTTTTTGTTGAGTTTGTCAGGAGAAGGTTCTTATGAAAAAAAAAATGTAGTAGTAGGTAGGTAGTAGTAGGATATTTATTATATTTGAAAGAATAATGCTACATACAATTATAAATTAAAAAAAAAATACTAAACTAGCTTAGGGAGCAACTTAGGGAACTGGGAGCAGCGGTGGCCCAGTGGTGTCTCTGGGAAAATGGATGGTCGGGTTCCTCAGAATTCGGGCAAGCGAGTTTCCAGGCGTTGATAGCCTCGGAGAAGCACGGCACATCAAAATCAATCAGTGTGGAAGCCAGGATTTTCCTGATTAATTTCTCAGTGCCGAGAACCGAGGATATATAATTATGCGTAAACTAATACTAGACATTTTGCGGACGCCGAGGCCCCCCATACGAATGGGAAGAGTAGCTTGTGTCCAAGCTCGGTCCATCACCATAATCCGTTATTTCTGTTTCGACCCTAAATTAATTTATTTCCTACGTGAAGCACGTAGGAAATAAATTAATTTAGGGTCGAAACAGAAAGTTATAGAAATAGCTTTATAGAATTTCATGTTCTTTGTTACTGGCAGCCATAAACTCTATGGTGTGGCTTTATGGTTGATTTCGAGCGTTGGTTTTTTAAAATATATTTGAAGTAGATTTTGTTATTGAAGAAAAGACAGTTGTAGTAAAAAATCCAAGAGATATGTTTTGAGAATTTAAAGGGGGTTTCTTTATTAAATTAATGAGTTAAAAGTCAACTATGTTTATATACATGTTTAGCACGTAGGAAATAAATTAATTTAGGGTCGAAACAGAAATAACGGATTATGGTGATGCCCGAATGCATGTTAATTTGGTGCAACCTTTCCGAAAAATCACTGAAATTTTGAATTTTTTCCTCGATGAAATCGAGAAAGGAATTTTCGAAGATTGGAGACCCAAGGAGACGAAGGGATTCTTTTTCAATAATTTTGATGTTAGGGGCTATTAAATTTAGGAATTGTCAGTAGACTGTTGGTAGAGTCCGTTAAATATAGTTCGCATTTTGCAAGGTTTAAGTCAAGGCCAATGGAGTGAAATTTATTTTTTAAGAAGATTAAATTTTTAAAACTGTATCCACATCGCCACCCAAGGTTCCATCATCCAGATACCAAACGTTAAATTTTGAATTTAGCTGTTGAATAATAGGGTGAATAGCTAAACTAAATATCACTGGCCCGAGGGGGTCACCTTGTTGCCAGCCAACAGAAGATTCCAGAAGGTTGTCCCGATAAAGTAATTTAGATGGGTGTCTGTAACACTGCCAAAGAAAACTATAAATTTGAGGTCATTCTTTTTTAATTTCCGTCAACAAGGTGTCTCTTTTAACACATAGGTAGTAGTAGGTAGGTAGGTAGTGGTAGGTAGGTAGGTAGTAGTAGGTAGGTAGGTAGTAGTAGGTAGGTAGGTAGAAGTAGTTAGGTAGTAGGTAGGTAGGTAGTAGTAGGTAGGTAGTAGTTGGTAGGTAGTAGTTGGTAGGTAGTAGTAGGTAGGTAGTAGTAGGTAGGTAGAAGTAGGTAGGTAGAAGTAGGTAGGTAGAGTAGGTAGGTAGAAGTAGGTAGCTTTTTCCCTCTTATGTGACGCAGACGAAGTTGCGGTCAGCTAGTATTTAAATAAAGAATCTAAAAAGAAGAAGAAATCATAACATCATCTACCGTAACAATAAAAAATCGATTTCTCAAAATGATCGCAAACTTTTTTTGATGTCTGTAGGTAAATAAAAGTGGCCAAGTGCGAGTCGGACTCGCCCATGAAGGGTTCCGTAGCAGCAAGTAACATAAATTGCGGTTTACGATTTATGACGTATTAAAAAAAAACTACTTGCTGGATCTCGTTCAAACCAATTTTCGTTGGAAGATTACGTGAGTCAATTTCAACAACTCGATTTTTTACCTCATTTCCATGGACATTTTCATTTTCAGGTTTTAAAAAAAACTTTAATTATAAAGTGCAACATATTCACATTATATGTATATACATTTTCTAAATGAGAATTACATAAATAAATTACTTAGAGAGTTATTTGGGTCACCGAAGTTGGGAAGCCACAGAAATTTTATTGTTGTCACCGAAATCGTATTGGTGACACAGAAATTGTGCGTGTGCACTGAAATTGTGAATTACTAAGAGAAATACAACGTGGTGTACTATTGCTTAAATCAATCAAAACATAATCAAGGAACTGATTATGTTTTTTACTCCAATGATGAGGTAAAATTTACTTGAAACTTATACTAACAACCTAGATAGGGGCGAGCCTCAGAGGTATCTACCGGGTCACATGTGACGGATAGTGAACAGTCCTATAGTATGTAGGATAGCTGGGAATGAAAGGAAATAAGCAGTTCCGGACCGAACTGGTTGTTACCACTCTAGAAAAGGCACGGAAGTCCTGATGACGACCCTGCGACATGGCGAGTACCCATACAACCATATTTTCTACAAAACCATGAAACAGTATGTGGTTGAAGTTAAAAGCATTTCGGATCGCCTTGCTTATGTGGTTGAAGAAGACTACGAAGACTAAGACTCAGCAAAATATATACAATCAAAATTTACAGGCATGTGCCCCAACATCAGGCTATCAGAACCAAATTGTAGAAGAGATCTACGAAGAACTACGAGCTTTGAAAAAAAATTAAGACCAAATATTCCCCAAATAATGGGCGAAGCCAGTTTTCCCCCCTAAGGGGTTTTCTCTTAAGGGGGATTAGTGGAATAAGCCGATTTCAACGGGTGAGTTAGCATTTAAATTTTATTTTCTTTTTCATTATGGCATAGCATATAGCATTTTAATTTTGTTTTTGTTTTTCACTACGGCAATTTTTAAATAACTAGCATTTAAATTTTGTTTTTTTTTTCCCATATGGATCAGCTTTTGAAAATAATGAGCATTCAAATTTTCTTCTTTTTTTTAATATGGTTCAGATTTTGAAAATAATTAGGATTCACATTTTGTTTTTTTTTTATTATGGTTCAGTTTTTGAAAATAATAAGCATTTAACTTTTCTTTTTTTCATTATGATTCAGTTTTTTAAAATAATTATCGTTTAAATTATTGGAGTTTATTACATTATAGTTTGTTTTGGAGGTAGATTTTCTCAGGGGGGAATAGTGGAATAACTCAAAATTAAAAGGGGACTTTCTGGATTATTCTTACATTAGAGTCCAGTTTTCCCCCCTATGGGGGATTCTCTTAAGGGGGATTAGTGGAATAAGCCAGTTGGTAACACGGAGAACGGAGGAGAAAGTGGCATAGACAACTAGCAAGAAATGCTGGAGGACAAATGTTCCTCAATTTTCTTTCTACAAGCTAACTCACTATACGCTATGAACACCTTCTTTGAAAAACAAGAGCAGCCTAGCGATCATCGATTGGTTAAAGCAGACATATAAGTAAAACTACGAACATTGCGAAGGAATCTTGTTGTGAGGAAACATCTTCCAACCGATACCAAACTCAAGATACTGTAAGCTAACGAAGATCTATATAAGAATGCTGTCGATGTAAAACTTAACTGCGAACGATTAACCACCATGACCGTAGACGAGATTAACAATAAACTAACAACAGCATTAACTCACGTCCTTGAGAAAATCACCCCATGTGTTTAAACAAATAGACCGACTAAATTAACACCAGGTACAAGATGATGGACAAAATGGGTCACTATGTAGTGACGGAAACGTGGATAGTCAGGAATACAGAGACCTACATAAGTACATCCGTAAACAGACTAGGAACGACTTGACTGACTATAACACCAACCTCACACAGGAAGCGTTCGAGTAGAACAGCAGCCGAAGGGTTTTGTAAATTGAAGCTGAAAGAGGGCAGGAAACAAATCTTCAAGCTTCTCAACGGAGATGGAGAAGAAGTCACAAATAAAAAGGCTGCTTGCAATAGCCAAAGAGTAACGAGTACAGGAATTACCACTTCGACTACGAGAAAGTATTTGACTCGATAGAGGGATGGGTTCTTAGAAAGAGCCAGATGCCGCATCGATGAACGGTGCATACAAATTCTCCATCACCGCCATCAAAATGCTACTGTATGTGTCTCCTTGCACGAGAAAATCGAGAAATTCCAACTACAGACGGGTGTCAGGCAAGGAGACACAATCATCATCATCAACCTAGCCTTTTCCCAACTATGTTGCGGTCGGTTTCCAGTCTAACCGGATGCAGCTGAATACCAATATTTTTATGGAGTGACTGCAAGGAGACACAATATCACCAAAATTATTTACCCTGGCACTAGAATGCATATTTCAGCAGATGCAGTGGACTGGGAAAGGGCTGATGATAGATGGAGAGAGACTGAGAAATCTGAAGTTCTATCAAAGTAATTTCAGCTTCTCAAATAATGATTATTTTTAAAAATGTTCATTAACATTAATCCAATAATGGATTGGTACAATTTATGTGATGTCGTGTAATTTCCGTGGGCACCCAGATGCCACGGAAACCACAGAAATTGGAAACGTGGCTTTTTTTTCAGAATTACAAGAAACTATCAAGGCTATGACTATTGTTTTCTAAAATCTTAAATGTGTACCAAAGGCTGCTTAGCATGCTTAAAAGTGATACGTTTATTTCTTGGAAAAATCCTTTTAAAATTTGATCACCGAAATTGCTAAATTTTGTTCCGAGTGAACCGAAATCACGTTCTTAAATTTTTGGCGGGTAGACGTGGCAATATGGTGCACTACCATTCTCACTGTGTGTAAAGTGGATGACTGTCTCTTGCCGGGCAGGAATTTATTGTTCGCTTAAACTCATTGGTGGAAGCTCAGGCCGGTGAAACAGAAATGACCATAGAAATTAGTAATTTCGCGCGGACAAAACTACCGTTGACATTTACTCATAAACTATTAGTCTAAACATTCAAAAATAATTAGTTTCTTGTTGGGCAATTATTACTTAGCACAAACAAAATACTTTTTCTTACATATGTTGGAGATTATCTTCATGAGAGGTAAATGCTTTGTATGAAAGTGATTGTGGACAGGACACAGAAATTGATAATTCGTCATTTACCGATGATTTTCTTAGAAATTAATAGTCTTATAAATATAATTTAAGTGGCTTCATTTAGATTCAAGTCACTTTATTTCTGAAAAAAAAAAATCGTTGCATTATCTGTAAAGCAGCACTGCGTTTTCAGCATAGACGCGTAAATTTTTCGCCTGAGAAATTCACTCACGTGGTAATGTACATCATATATCGGTATAAGTAGTTGGTAATACAGGATGGAAACGGTAAACGGGGCAGTTACACGAGAATGGTCTTAGAAACAATCCATAATTTTTTCGTTAAATTTTGATCCCCATTCACAGATTTCATTTAAAAATAAAGTGCAGTTAGCAACAAAATTGCCATTTCACATACTTAAAACCATTTTTTTATGCCAATAATGATAACCCTTAACCGCTTCAGTTACATGAAAATGGGCTACATGAAAATGGTCTTAGGAAACCATCCGTAATTTTTCGTGAAATTTTGATCCCCATTCACAGATTTTAAAAAAAGTACAGTTAGCAAGAAAATTGCTATTTTACACAAAACATTTTTTGATGCCAATCGATCCTATTTCTAATACTCAACGGTTAAGGAAGCTGCCCCGATAATCGTTTCCACCCTGTATTTACAAATAAAATAATACTACGAAGAAAATGTAGACTATACGAATGTACATGAGACATAAAGCCGGAAACGTTACAAATACAAACGCGTATAAATCCTACTATCTACAAATAAAAAATGCTTTGCCCTGAAGGACTGTCTGATGGATCACCGCACAGCCTAAACCGCAGATTGTAGAAACCTGAAACTTGGAGGGTGATTTTTTTATATGACGTAGGCTTACGATAAGAAAGGTTTTTCTGAAATTATACCCCTAAGGGGATGAAAAGAAGGGGGCAAACTTTGTATGGGAAAATGTGATTCCTTGGTCCAATTTACTTCAAATTTTGCAATCAACAATATTAACAGAATTGATGGACGCGTATCGTATTGCGCGTAAATTGATTTCAATGCATATCTCCTAAGATACACCGTTTTAAATAACTCCGCAGCAAAATAATGATCATGTACCGGGCCCGCATTTTCATTATGCGGAAGGATGTGTGTGATGTGCTCTTTGAAAATTATATTATACTCGTAGGTGCTTACGACCCACTCTCTAGTTAAGTAAATAAAAACAATGTTTAAACTAATATTAAACCTAGCACGTAGTACTAACCCTTAAAATATCCCTTTAACTTATCTTACTTATCTATAAATATCAATCGATTTTCATCTGGGCATTACGGAACCCTATTCGGTAACAATGGCGAATCTTCTTCGGTTTTGAGAAAACCCAATATAAAACCAATATGGTACTATATCACACTTGGAAATGCTCACCAATAAAATGGCAGCTGCCTTCATAAAATTTATTTAAAACGAATTAATATTAAAATGTAAATGAGCTTCCAGAGGCGCTTTCAAATTTTGATCAAAACCATGATCGATTTCACAGAAAATTCAAGTTCCCATACGAATAAGCTAACTAGGACTACCATTTTGACAACAATAAGATTTTTCTACTATGGTTGACATGAATAAATTCTGATTGTTAAAAATACTTAAAAATATTTTTTACACAGCACAATATGATTAATAGAAGCATTTCTAGGCGCGTATCAATCTTATTTTTTATTATAACTTACTTAAATTGAGATTTAGAGGAGTAATTTTATTATTGTATTGACGTAATTCAATTACAGGAACAATATAGGCCTACACGACATTTCAGCGGTGTAATATAAATACGATTCAAGTAAAAGTAGACTTATAAAGTGGGCCATTTTCGCAACTTATATGTAGTCGGATGTAAGTATCATATAGTCCTCGATAACGATGGTTCTAGGATAGTTTAAAAAAACTTTTTTTCAAAAAATATATCTAACCGACTTCACACAAAAAAGTGAAAAATAACTTCAGCTTCAGAAGTCGGCGACCTTTGTTTGATTGATTTAGTTTTTTTGTCACCGACTTCTGAAGCTAAAGTTATTTTTCACTTTTTTGTGTGAAGTCGTTTATATTTTTTGCAAAAAAGTTTTTATTTTTCACTTTTTGGTGGTTCATATGTGCTTACACTTTCACAGCGTAACCGCGTGATTTTTTATTATGAACTGCTGTAAACAATAGAGAGACATGCGATTTTAGGGATCCCAGTACATTTGCGATCATTTATTGAGGAGTTCCCGTCGCCTATCTTCCGAAGTTCTTCATCAGATCTTTACCAAATTGAAATGGGATCACTCCAAGAACGTACTCTTCCTAAAACCACAAAAACTACCCAAATCGCTTCTGGTGTGCCTATAAAATTTAAGGAATTCCCGCTATTTCTCCAGGATCCCATTAAATGGAACTTAACACATCTAATTGTCGAAATCTGGGTGTATTGTACACTTCTGCATACTCCCTCAGAGCATACAGGCGTGATGTTACGTCACTATGTTACATAAACAAAAAACAACCAAGCGATTGTAGCAGTTACTGTAGCTTTGCCGTGTATTTTTGAAGAGTTCCATTAACATCTCCGAAGATCAGCGTCAGATCTTAACCAAATTGAAATGGAACCACACCACTGAAAGCACCAGCTTTCAAATAAAAAAAGAATCATCAAAATCGGTTAGCCCAGTCGAAAGTTCAGAGGCAACAAACATTGTTGAAATCTGGGAGTATTGTACACATCTGCGTACCCCCTCAGAGCATACAGGCGTGGTGACGTCATTGTGTAGTATGAACAAAGAACTTACAAGCGATTGCAGTAATTACTGCAGATTTGCCGTCTATTTTTGAAGAGTTCCATTGTATATCTCGGAAGATCTGCATCAGATCTTCAACAAATTAAAATGGGACCAAACGACAAGCACTAGCTTTCAAATAAAAAAGAATCATCAAAATCGGTTCACCCAGTCGAAAGTTCTGAGGTAACAAACACAAAAAAAAAAAAAAATACAGACGAATTATTGAGAACCTCCTCTTTTTGGAAGTCGGTTGAAAAAACACATTTTGCTAGTTGGGCGCTGTCCGCAATTCGCAATTTTCGTATACTAAACAATGAACGGGTCGCATATACGGGTCGAGTACTTTTTTCTCTTGTTGTATCTTATATTTTAACGCATCGTTTCATTACAGACAACGGGACAAGGTTAAAACTAAATAAAAGCTTGTAACAAAATAAAAATATCATACAATGATTGCGAAGCAAAGTTCTACTTACCCCTTTTACTTTCGCAATCGCCTACTGCTCTAAACACTTCTACGGCATCTCTTTGATCTTTGATGACGTCTGTGATTGCGTCAAGAAACAAAAATCCTTTGTTCGACAAAAACGCAAAGAAAACTTTTTCGGAATTTCGAAATTGTATGCTTTGTATTCTGTTTTAAGAATTGCGTGATTGGGGTGGTGGTGTTGGGCAATGTCCAGAACATTGCCCAACACCACCACCCCAAGTACGCACCTTAATTATTGCGAAAATAGTCAACGTGAGTTCGTTTTTCGTAACTTTCGTAATGCTCTGTTTACGTAAACGTGGGTAATGTTTTTGTTGAAAAGTATGGCTGAATTACAGCTGATGGCAGTATTGCCAGTAATTACAACCAGGCTTTATAATATACTTACGACAAAATTCTTAAATTTAGCCAGGTATGTGAACTCTTTTTTGAGATGGCTAATGCATTAGAATAGAATAGAATAGAATACTCTTTATTATGTACACCATAAAAATATAAATACAAACATTTTAAACACTTTACAAGGGGTGACACAATGGGCGGTCTTATCGCTAAAAGCGATCTTTTAAAGACAACCTTTGGATGGATTTAAAGGGGAAGGAGAGACAATACTGCAGGTAGCCTGTGGTGTACCATTTACATATATACAATAAATAAATACATACATATACACACGTTAGACATATTACACCTATGTATATATTAAACAAATATACATATATATACAAGTGCATATATATCATATATATATATATATAAATAATAATATATATAACATACATACTTTTAATTATCTTTTAATTATCATGAAACAAGTGCGAACGAACTAACTCAAACATACCTAATAAAAAAATAGAAAATTTGCTTATGGAGAGAGATACAGTTTTTTTTATCATGCTTTTAAAAATTGTCAGAGATTGAGCACGCCTTATAGACACTGGCAAGGCATTCCATAACCGTACTGCTTGTACTGTAAAAGAGTTATCATAGAAACTGGTGGAATGCATCGGCATCTCTAGTCTTAAGTTTTCTGATGACCTCAGATATCTATTATGTGTGTCATGAAGGAACTTGAAACGTTCTTTAAGATAAGAGGGAGTTGTAGGATTAAACAGAATACTGTAAAGCTGAAACAGGATATGAGAATTCCGGCGAAGACGTATAGGAAGCCACTTGAGCTTTGTACGAAATTCAGATATGTGATCATATTTGCGCAAGCCAAATATAAATCTAATGCAACAGTTTTGAAGTCGCTCAAGTTTATCAAGCTGTGCCTCAGTGAGATCGAGATAACTGACATCAGCGTAGTCAAGAACGGGAAGTAAAAGAGATTGAGCCAGCGCAATTTTAGTGGCTGTTGGAAGAAAGTTTCGCAATCGTCTCAGGGACTTGGCCGATGCGAATATTTTGCGACTTACTTCCTGCAGCTGGGGACCCCATGAAAAATTCCTGTCAATCCAAACCCCAAGGTTTTTGACCTTCTCGCTTATGGGAATAGCAGTTCCATTAAATGTAACCTGGGGAAGCTGCGACCAGTTTATCTTGGAGATCATCCTTGAGCTACCAACAATAATGACCTGAGTCTTCAACGGGTTAACTTGTAACCCATGTGCCTCACTCCACTCGCAGATTGAAACCATGTCCTTGTTGATTATATCAATTGCATCGGCCAAATTTGAAGATGCTGCTTGCCGGTAAATTTGCAGATCATCTGCATAAAGGTGGTAAGAAGAAAGAAGTCTTGTGGAAATAGAATTTATAAAAATTGCGAAAAGTAAAGGAGATAAAACGCCACCCTGAGGTACACCCGCAGAAGTATAACACAGAGAAGAGCATGACCCTTCTATGCATACACGTTGCCGGCGCCCATACAGGTAACTACGAAACCAGTCAATCGCCGTTGGAGATATGTTAAGTGAGCGAAGTATGCCAAGCAGGATATCGAAATCTACAGTGTTGAACGCATTACTAAAATCCAGTAAGCAGAGAACTGTCAGATTTCCTTTCTCCATACCTAAGCGTATGTCATCGGTAACATTAACTAAAGCCGTAGTAGTGCTGTGACCAGGACGAAATCCAGACTGAAAAGGATTTAGCAGGCTATTCTTACACAGAAATGCACTGAGCTGATTGTGGACAAGGCGTTCTAGGACTTTGGAGAGGAAAGGCAGGATGGAGATAGGACGGTATTCTGAAAAGGAAGTAGGATTCGATATTTTGGGTAAAGGGGTGATTTTAGCCTCTTTCCACATCGAAGGAAAGACACCGTAGGATATAGAGTAGTTAAGGATATGCCATAGGATAGGAAGGATCTCGTCGAGGACAGGGAGTATCATTTTCCGACTTACACAGTCACTGCCAACTGCGTTTGACGTAATTGAAACTACACTCTTCTTAACATCACAATCAGAGAATTGACTAAAAACAAATGGGGGATGATCCGGAGTTGGAAGGTTAGAAAGATAGTTTACTGTGGCTGCCTTTATGGTCCCGTTACAGTTGGGCGAAGATGAGAAATGTCGGTTTAGTTGGTCAATATCTAAGTCTTTAGGAATCGATTCTTGGCGTGACTTTCCAACTCCCATGGATTTCAGAAAATTCCAAACTTTAGCTGGATCTACGTTTTCAACTGAGGTGTGAATATGGCGTCGCTGGGCATCTCTACACACCTTATTGCAGCGATTGCGAGCATCAACAAAGATCTCACGGTTCCTCGACGTGGGCCGACACTTAAATTTAGTTTTTGTTACGGCTTTCCTGTGCATGATCTTTCTAATGTCATCTGTGATCCAAGGTGCCGGAAGATGTTTAATTTTAACAGCACGTATGGGAGCGTGAACATCGTACAGCTGCACAAGGTTATCTGTCAGCAGGTTGACTTTGTCATCAATCGAATTTACACTGAACAAAGGAGCCCAGTCAATACTGCTGGCATCTTTTCGTAGATCCTCTGTCCTCATTCCACTAAAATTGCGCTGCAATAGAATTTTAGGCTTTGCCTTAGGTGGGCGAATTTTGTAGGAGAGAAATATAAGGTCATGGTAAGAAAACATGTCAGCTGAGCATTGACCATGCTTGCTGGCATGTTGTGGAGAGGAAACAATGAGTAAGTCCAAAAGTGAGGGATTGCAGTTTGGGAAATGGTGTGTGGCACTCAAAGGGAGAATTGATAAACTAGACGACTGTACTATTGATCGAAGAGAAGAAGAACGGGAATCGATTTTTAATAAACAAGTGTTAAAATCGCCCATGATTATTGTATGACTGTAAGAAGGTGTAGGTGGTAGGTGTAGGTGTAGGTGGTTTTCAAGGATCTTTTCAAAGGAGGAAAAGAAATTTATCCGTGACGAAGGGCTGTAGTAAACTCCTAGAAGGACTTTCACGTGATTCAGGTTTACTTCTACAAAGAGATGCTCGCCCGCGTTCTGCGGAGGCGGTTGAGCAGACATATCGACAATTTTAAAAGGAATGTGTGGGCGAAGGTATATAGCAACACCACCGCCACCGCCACGCGCGCGATCATTCCTTATGAGTTGAAATGCATTTTTAGGTGTCTAAGGCAATTTTGGCCGGCCCGTTAGAATGTTGTTTTGTTTAATACATCCCTATCTTAAGTGACATGTAGGTAGATTATCGTGAGTGAGACGCCCTGATATGTCATCATCATCATCATCATCATCAGCCTATAATGTTCCCACTGCTGGGACACGGTCTCCTCTCAATGAGAGGGAATGGGCTATAATCTACTACGCGGGCCCAGTGCGGATTGGTAGATGTCACAAGTGTTCGAATTTATGGTTCTAGGACATGCCGGTTTCCTCACGATGTTTTCCTTCACCGTTTTAATAATAGTTGTGAAGTGAACAAATCGCATTAGAAACACCACCGCCACCGTGCGCTCCATAATTCAAGTAGCTGATTTTTGAGAAAAAACAGCCAGGCTGAAATGAGAGTGGGTGGGCCACGAGGCACAGATATACCCACATAGATGGGTAAGGGTTGTCACATACTGGACGCCTGAGGAAAGACAGCGCCGTCGAGGTCGACCTCGACGAAGGTGGCGTGACGATCTGATCATGTTTGCAGGGCTAACATGGCCGTCGAGAAGATAGAAATTAGAGATATACAAGATAGAAATTTATGGAAAGATATAGAGGAGGCCTTGCCCAGCAGTGGGATACTATGTAGGCCAGCAAAAAAAAAGCTATTTATTCCCACACAAAGTAGGTGCAAGAGATGTTTAAAGACTCTGTTTTTTTTTTTAATAAACCCGGTTCATACCGTGATGGTATAATTAGGTATCGACATTCGATTCTATTCATATAATCATCATCATCATTTCAGCCGAAAGACGTCCACTGCTGGACATAGGCCTCCCCCAAGTGTGGTCACATTGACCGGTCCCTTGCGACTCGCATCCAACGGATTGCCGCAACCTTCACCAGGTCATCGGTCCACCTAGTGGGAGGTCTTCCAACGCATCGTCTTCCGGTTCGCGGTCGCCACTCCAGAACTTTTCGGCCCCATCGCCCATCCGTTCTGCGAGCAATGTGCCCTGCCCACTGACCTAGGTTCTCTTACAGATGTCTTCATTTCTGATTCGATCACGCAAGGAAACTCCGAGCATTCTCGCTTGGATAACAAGTAAAAGTAAAAACCTCTAAAAATATTATCAAAATGTACTGTAATGAGGATACTTATATGGCAACACAGAACACGGGCAGTAAAATGTGACCGCGTGACACTCCGGTCGCTACTTGGGTTTTGACGTCATACACTAAACTAAGATGGAGTTGTCACGTTTAATTTTATTTTAGGGATATACAGGATGAATACGGTAAACGGGGCAGTAAGGAGGATTACCTTAACCGTTGCAGCTACACGAAAATGGTCTTAGAATACTATCCAAAACATGCTACATTGCTACATAACATCATGCTACGACCATTAGGAGCGGAGCAGGAATTAATGAAAAATGTTACAAAAACGGTGGAAATTTTATTCAAGAATAAATAAATAATGCAAGTGCCGGTTTTTTTGCCGGATGGGTTCTTTTAATCATTACTATAAATACAAAAAAGACACCCAATTTAATTCTGTTAAAAACATATAATTTTTTTACGAAAAATTTGTATGAAGCTAGTATGAAAAATCGAATTATCTCTTAAACGGAGAGTTAAACACAAATATCCTTATTACAGTGCCAATTATTCATGATTTTTTGGTAGCCGATTTTCTGAAACATTTTATGCTGTTATTTTTTTTTTTGAATCATCAATATATTTTTATTTATTTTTACATATGAAAGGGTTGCTTTCAGTGTTACCAAATTAATCAAATCGATATGTTATTGACCCCAATATTAAGAATACTTATATTAGGAATATTTTCTGCCCACCGTGCGTCACTATCTAGTAAAGAAATAATACCACACTCTAAAATTAGAACTAAATACAGCCACATTTTCAAAGCATTTTTCTTTCCAAGTAAAGACTTTTATGAAGTGTTTAGATATTGCAAAGGTCTAGACTTTAATAAGCTACCTAATAAAGACTTTTACCACAGCAAGATAAGGATTACATTAGCAAAGCATTTGTTCTAGAACATTTTTTAGTAACCAGTTAAATGAGGTCCTTGCTACCCTCGTTATTGTATACCACAGTTCCAAAGCGAGGGTATCGTTTGATTGTTAACGAGGGTCTCGTTATTTTGGACGCTAATCACGTGGGCGGAGAACGTTTTAGGGCGGAGTCTCTAGGCGCGTAGCCTTCCCTCTGACCCTCACGCTCAACACTCACAATCTCGTCAACAGTCGCCGACAACACACCTCCTACAACCTTCAGGACTCCCTCGGAATTTCGTTTAGTCTGACTAGTCATGTGCATAGTGATTTAAGTATTTTAAATATTTTAATACATTTTTCTATAATGGAGGGACCTAACGGAATCAGGTGCTCGTCTCTGGAAAATCCTACAAGTGTGGTGCCCTTGCCCGTGGGAAGTTCACCGACCTCGGCCAACAGTTCTGACAACTACATGTACGATGACTCCTCGATGTCAGATAGCAGCCTCTATGCTAGTGATCAGGAAAATGTTTCCACGCCACGACGAAGGTACGGATCGGTGGGAAAAATTAGGTACGTGCCTCCATGTCCTAATTTTTTCTATTTACTGCTTGGCAATGCCGTAGTCTTTTGTATATTTTTGTTTATTTGCGCCTTACATGTTCTGTCCAGGTTGTGTTTAGAAAGTATAACAAATGTAAGCTCTAACTCCAGCGAATTCTGCGTTTTTATGCCAATAATAATCCTTTTTTTTATGAGTATAATTAATTTTACCTTAGTCGTAGAGTACCTAGATCAGCATATTTTGCTTTAGATTCCCTTCCCGTACCTACTTATCTTAGTCAGCGGCACCTTGGAACTTGAGCTTGAGCATTTAAAAACACTTCGAGTATTTTCAAAGTTCCACTAATCGATGTGACGTAAATGTACTTACTTCGCATACTTTTCTTGACAGGTTTAAAGAAAAGTTAGCTTAGCCGAACAAGAGATTTTTAATTAAACCTGTAAACTCAGTTGGAAAAGTACCGTCTTAACGAAGGCGATCGGCCTGCGGTATCAGCCTACCTCTATTAATACATTTAGTGGGCACTAAATGTATTAATTTTATCATTTAAATGAAATGAGGAAACAGTTTCAAGATGAAACAGTATAGGCTCAAGTGGAAATTATACAAGATCAAATACAACTAACTCTTAGATTATATACTAAAGAACTGACAGAGATAAAAATGTACGGAAGATGAGCCGACCACAAATAAATTAGATTATGGGCGGGAGAATGATGTTGAGTGTCCACTGATAAAGTAAATGGAGATAATAATTAAGTGCGCTCTTTTGTGTATGTCAGATCACACTATTTTTGCATTGCTTGTAGAGTGCAGATTCTTTCAACGACAGCTACTGCTTCAGCGACCAATCATAATTAAAGCAGAACTGAGATGATCATTGTAACTATATAATTCTTATTTGTTTCTAGATCGGACTTTCGGCGCCTTCACAGACGTAAGTCCTCGCTGCGGTGTCCTCAGCAGCAGATCCAGCAGCGTCAAGCCGCGAACCTACGCGAGCGCCGTCGGATGCAGTCCATCAACGATGCCTTCGAAGGTCTCCGTGCTCATATCCCCACTCTTCCTTACGAGAAGAGGCTGTCTAAAGTTGACACTCTGAAGCTAGCCATCGGATATATTAACTTTTTGGGTGAATTGGTGAGGATTTTCATCTATACTTTTTTTTTTGCAGAAACTACTACTTAGGCCCATGTTCACCGAAAAGATAACGGTCGGATTATCTTAAAACAGCGGTCACTGTGACATGTTCCCATACACAAATGTGTTTTAAACAGCTGTTTCCAAATAATCACCGTCATCTTTTTGGTGAACATGGAGCTTAGTTCCCCGTAATTCATTTATCGAGGAACTCTAAAAGCTATATAAAATCATTGGGAGCGGAGCATCAATGCAAAAAATTGCAAAAACGGGGAAAACAGTATGATCAGTTTTTCAGGAGGAGAAAAGTCGCGGACAACAGCTAACCATTTTAAGCTTTCTTGCCCATATTTAATGCCGGAAGGCATTGAATATGGGTGGGTTGTGTGGCAATTCTCTATAGAAGTATTTTTGAAGTTAAAGTTGCAATCCGGGGTTGCGGGCCTGTCCGAAAGAGATACCGCGGCCCCGGAGCATAAAGGGCGAGGAAGGAACATGGATGGGTTTTAGTCAGTAAAAGTCTGACACTCCCTCCCGCTCCGCCCAGAGAGGGAGAAGTTATTTGATGATTACCCATCCTAAAAAAAAGGTTGCAATAATTGAACTTACTTACATTTTTTCATGAATTAACTGACAGACAATGAACGGCCTAAATTCTAGAAGAACGTTTCTGTAATAAGAGTTAATTTTATTGAAAAGAGAATGTTTGTAATATTACAAAAAATAATCTTTTAAAGGATTTAGTTAAGGGATGAATGAACGTTTTGCCCGGGTATATTCCATTGCCAGAAAGCGTGAAAGAAAAGAAAAACGCTGTATTAATCTTACTGAAAACTATACAAGATATGAAAAGTAGTACTTAACATACCCCGTTTTCTGCATTCTTAGGTACGAGTGGACCGCGGTTCAACAGACACCATGCTGTCAGGAGTAGCCAATACACACAACAAGGAGGAGCAGAAGAAAGTTATTATAAAAGGTAAGATTTTTCCACCTTCTCCGCTATACTTTTCTGATTAATTTCGTTGCGGGATCCAAGACAGAATTAATTCGCTGGGACTTCGTCGAGCTTCATTGTCTTGGCGCTTCGGTGGCCGCGCTTTCAGGAGTTACAAGTGGTTTTGAAATAGTGTGGTAGGCTTTTCCCAATAAAAAAGGTAAGATTATTTAGATTAGCAGCAACACAATTACACAAGTCGGGAAACTATTACTTGAATTTATCAAAATCTCTCTATTGTTACTAGCTAAGCTTACTACATGAAATCGATCACTCCTTAATTCCTACCTACGACATTACCGGATAACAATTTGCTTTGCCGCTGTAGTCCAAGTACCTAACTATAGCGGCAAAGCACATTGTTATCCGGTCTTGCAATTGAAAGATAATAATAACAGCCTAGCGATTACCCCTTTTCATTCACCCGTTCATAAAAATGCCTTTTCGCACTCTTTACTACCTGCTAGTTTAAATGGAGGAAAGTTAAAACTATTTTATTACTCACACTCTGAAAGTAGGTCTGAAGTTGCCCAAGGAGCGGTTTGAAAGTAGTACTTTTCAGCCCTAGGGAGAATCGCTTTCAACTGACAGCTGTCAAATAATTAAAAAAACAAAAACAAGTTCTATTTTCACATTTCTATTGAACCATGTTCCAACTTCTATACAGCCTCCTACTTATAGCGCGATGGAAAATTTAAATAAGTAACATAAAGTTCAGGGTAATAATTATAGAATATATTTGTTTAAATAACTTAATTATAATTTCGTTTCAACTATTTCTTTAAAATAATATAAATTTGGGCGAAATATTTAGATAAGTACCATTATTTCATTGATGTAGGTAAATGAAAAATAATGGCCCAGTACCTGCATGACTGGCCACAGAAAAAATCCTTGATTGTTCCTAGCCCCGTTCCGTAGCCCGTACCTGGATTTGTTTTTTCGATTGATTTATGGTTTATGTTTTTTTTCCTGTTATTCGTAATGAAAAGCACAGTTAAATAGTACATTGTTATACAAAGCGCTAAAATGAGCCATTACATGCGATATAGTTTCAGTACCGAGCTTTAGCGAGTGACTTATAATGGGGTTACACCGTAGATACTTTTCACTACGATTGCGAGAAAATAAAATAACTATATTTTAGATGAAAAATAAAATAAATATATTTTAGATGAAAAATAAAAGAACTATATTTTATATGATAGTTTATTTTATTAACAACTAAGGGAGGGAAAAAGGTACCTACTACTACCTACCTACTACTACTTACCTACCTACTACTACATTTTTTTTCATAAGAACCTGCTCCTGACAAACAAAGACAACAAAAAAAAGAATTAGTGAAATCGGTTCAGGCGTTGTTGAGTTATGCGCTTACCAACACATTTTGCGATTAATTTTTATATTATAGAAGATTAAATGTACAATTTGTACTGTTTTTTCCCGGCAACATAATTTCAGTTCTCTGCATGTGAAGACGAATATAAAATAAATAGCCACAGTTTATGTAAAGCGATGAATTTTTAGTAACAATTCATCTCTGAAAATGTATTATTGTCATTGGGACACTCAACAAATTTAATGAAAATTTAAGTTAAAATAGCAGAAAAGTCTTATCTTTAATAAACTAACATAAAAATTAGGGCGGTAAAAAGAAAACATTACCATAATTTGGATATTTACTTTAATATGAAGTAGCGGGACACGAAAAGATAACAAATGTACACTTTTTCTGAGTATGACCCGCCCTCAAATGACACGAATCCTCGTTTGACAGTATTCTATGCTATTTCAGAATAGATTTACACAGCTTTAAAAATAGATTGAATAAAATGCTTACTACGCTATAGGGATGTGCATTACAATAACAACAGGACTTGGTTATCTAGGAAGTCTGCCAACCAAAACCGAGACGATTGGGAGAAGGAGTACCTCTCACACTTTATTTTTATACAGACTAGATTATCAGTAACATGCAAATAAAGTCATACAGATGTGCGGTGTCCAATGAAGCATGCACGCTACAGAGCGATGCACAGGCGCCGCCGCGCCGCCGCGCGCCGTGCCAGGGCGTGACCCCTGCAATGTTTGTGCACCTTTTAATGATCGATAAACCACTAATGTGGATTTATTTCGTTCACAATTAATTGCCGCACAATAATTGCATACCAACTTCGCCATACAATTGAACCAGGCGACAAAAGATTCTACGGAAAAAATGGAACTATAAACAGATGTACCGTGTACGAAATAGTAGTGGAGAAACTTTGTCACTGCAGCGTTGGTGGAATTTACCAAGAACTGCAGTCACAAATAGCCCCCGTGTAATAAACGAAGTTTGTCTTTATACACTTTCGAAGAAATAAAACAATAGAACGAAACGTATTTATTATAATTAAAAATAATTTAATTAGCTTTTTCTTTTGCGCGTAGATTCGTAGGTTGAATGAGAAGCAATATGAAGCCGCAAAACATACAAAGGGAATAAATAGAATATTACATTATTTTTGGATTTAGAACACAAATTAATGTTATTTTGTAGCAAATAATTGGGCTCCGGCCCATCTCGTAACTTTCCCATTTCGACAACTAAGAAAAATACCATCACAAAAGTCCCATTTCGTAACTATTTTAATCTTCATACGTTGAACCCCATTTCGTAAAGTAACTATTCTGATCTTCATACATTGAATCCCATTAGGTAAACTTTTTTTCGGCAAGTACAGTTAGCACTCACGAGAACTACTAAGAAAAATAGAAAAATCACAATTACTTTTCGGTATTATATATTTCTTTGTAACATATCGTAATCTAAATAGTAAATCAATGTAATGTACACAAAAATAAACCTTTGAATGAAAAATATCGTTTATATCTCCGGGAGTGCCGCCAGAAGTGACAACTTGAACATTAACGTTATGCCTTTTTGAGAATTTTGAGTGGTGGAATAATTTCGCAGGAATTGCTTTAATTATCAGTATATAAGAAAAATACTGTATTATTCATTTATGGCGCTATCGTACACAAACATGTCAATTTATATTACAATAAAAATGTAACACTTATTACATCACACACACACACACACAAACTTTCCACTCACACCCCGCACACCCACACACCTCTACACATACATACATACACATGCATGTCCGCTGTTATTCACACAGCTTGTATAACTTAGATTTAGTTTTTGTCATTATTATGTTTATTTCTGTACAGCTGTTAGTACAAATCATTGACACTGTCTTCACTTGTTCTGGTTGTGAACATTAACAGAATCCATTTGGCTGAACCCTATCTTTTAAAATCCAGGCTAGTCCTAGTTTAAAAGATAGTCTACTATTGCATTATATTGTAAATATTATTTTCAAACAATGTATACAGTGCAGTGCTATGTTTTTGTGAAATAATAATAATAATTTTTCTATTTATTTATATTTATTTTACATTAAAAACAAAAAAAATAAAACGAAACAAAAGGAGGGGGGGATTTTAGTTCCTCTCCTACGCCGCGACGGCGGTCTACTCTACCTCCGTCTTAGAAATTTTCGATCAGGTCACGTGTCCTGACGCGAGTTTAACATTTTTTACCCATCCCAAAAAGTAGGTACACAACGCCGCTAAAGAACTTTTCACTTAAAAAAAAAAGAATCACCACCGACTATAGGAATTGACTATAGGAATCAACAATAACTTGTTGATCCGAAGCTGTCAGCAATCAATGAAAAAAATACAAACGTCTGAATTACACAGCAGAAAATAACCAGTTAGCGAGGACGTGTATTAAAAATGCATTTCAGTGGTTATTACATGGCGTGCGAAGTAGGTACGTGAAACACGTAATCGAGGCTTGTCAACGGAAAATAAAATTGTTTCCTTGCATTATGTAAGGGCTAGGGTCAGTTTGACATAATATGTCTTCAATGCAAGTATTGTGGAACATAGATAGTGTACATTATTTATTTAAGATAAAATAGGATCGTGAGATACGTCATGGTTATGTCATTAATTACGGAACTATTACATACTAGCTGACCCGCGCAACTTCGTCTGCGTCACATAAGAGGAAGAGCGGGTTACAGAGAGTGGGTCGTAAGCACCCATAATACAATTTTCAAAGAGCACATCACACACATCCTTCCGCATAATGAAAATGCGCTCCCGGTACATGATCATTATTTTGCTGCGGAGTTATTTAAAACGGTGTATCTCCCAAGATATGCATTGAAGTCAATTTACGTACCAAAGGGCAATTTTGTTCAAAATCAAATACTTGAGATTAACAACGTATTTATTTGAATAAGAATAAAATACCATGTTTACAAAAACAACTTTAAAGGCTTCTATTGACAGTTTTACATCTTCATACTTAGACACTCGATGACAGACATACTCCAGCGAGGTCTGCAATTCTCATCAAGGTGCATTAAATGAGCCGCAATACGATATAGCTGCTGTAAACCGTTGCGGACCTCTTACAACTGCTTACCATTTAAAATTTCAAACTCTACGTCCCTACGCTATGACGCCGTGTCTTAAGGTGCACAACCTCTTCAAAGCTTAGAAACCTTCAAATGCGGTATTAATACTCGTATTTTACGGTAACTTTCGAGACATTCCAATTTTAAAGAGTATTTGCAATTTTGCACCAAAATTTTTATGTGAGTTCAACCTTTTTGGAATAAAATCGGATTGGATTTTGAAACATGTATCAAAATAACTTGTAGTTTATATCAAAATCTCGAAGGAGTATTGATATCAAATTCGAAACAAATCACCGCCAAAATAACTTTCTACCCCTTTTTAACCCCGTTAGGGGATGAATTTCAATGCAATATGAAACGCGTCCATCAATTCTGTTAATATTATTGATTGCAAAGTTTGAAGTAGATTGGACCAAGGAATCACATTTTCCCATACAATCTTTGCCCCCACTTTTCACCCTCTTAGGGGTATAATTTCAAAATTCTTTCTTATCGTATGCCTACGTTATACAGAAAATACACCCTCCAAGTTTAAGGTTTCTACAATCGCGGTTTAGGCTGTGCGTTGTTCCATCAGATAGTCCTTCAGGACAAAGCATTTTTTATTTGTAGATAGTAGGATTTGTACTCGTTTGTAATGTATTTGTAACTTATGTCTTATATCTTAAAGGCTTTATGTCTTATGTAAAATAAAAAATAATTATTGGCATCAAAAAATGATTTGTGTAAAATAGCAATTTTCTGGCTAACTATTTCCCCTACACTGCCCCGCTGAAAGTTATTTTTTTGCGATTTCTGACTTTTTGAGTACTCTAACATGGGTTGGTTTGGAAGAACTTCTTGATTAGTGTCGGAAAGAAGATCGATAGCCATCAAAAAAATTGTTTTATGTAAAATGGCAATTTTCTTGCTAACTGTACTTTATTTTTTAACTAGCTGACCCGCGCAACTTCGTCTGCGTAAGACGAACCAACAGTTCCTAAAATTAGCGCGTTCCACCAACCAAACAAACAAACTCTGCAGCTTTATAATATTAGTACACATTCAAGTAAGTAACAATTTATTTTTTCTCGAATAGGTTTACATTAATCGCCAAAATATTCTACTTTTGTTTTTCAAATTATAGGTTATTCCTTCGACTGCCTTACGTTTCTATCCTTGGGCACTCGACGATTTCATACTCCAGCTAGGTCGAAAGTTCTCATTAAGTGGCATGGCATGGGCCGCGACACGTTAAAGCTGCTTCAAACTGTTGCGGACCTCTCGCATATGCCTTCGTTCTCCGAAGTCAGACCACCTTTGATGTTAGTCATACTCCAAGCAGGTCAACACAACGCGTAGATGTAGATGCTGTAAACTCTTGAAAACCTTTTGCAAATGTTTTCGTTTCCAAGCCTCCATCATGAGACCTTCGATGACAGTAATACTCCAGCTATTACTAAAGTTCTCATCAAGGTGCGTTAAGTGAGCCTAATGACGATATAGGTGCTGTAAACTGTTGAGGATCTCTTGCAACTGCTTTCAGTCTCCATCGTTAGACCATCGGTGATAGTCATACTCCAGCTAGGCTTAAAAGTTCTCATCAAGGTGTACGAAATGAACCTTAAACACGATAGAGCAGATTTGAAGTTTTGCGGACCTCTTGCGTGACTGCCTTTCATGTCCATCGTCAGACCTTCGATGATACTCATACTCCAGCTAGGTCTCAAGTTTCGACACACGATATAGCTGCTGTTAACTGTTTCGAACCTCTTGTGACTGTCTTACGTCTCCGTCGCTAGACCTTCGATTTCAGTTAAACTTCAGCCAGGTCTAAAGTTGTCAAAAAGGTTTATGAAATAAGCCCCAACACGATCTTCTTCTTTATCGTGTGGTTAGTGCCTAACCTGGTGTCAGAGTTTTTATGCCGCCCAAGGTCCTCAGTCTTGGCTTTACATGCCGTCGATCAAATATCTCTCAGGCATGCTGGTTTCCTCACATGTTTCAGCATGCGATGATTATACAATACGCACATGAATCTGAAAAATCAGAAGTGCGTGACTTTGATTTGAACACGTAGTCGTGTTCAAATCAAAGAAAAAAAAAAAACAATATAAAATGGGACAAACTTTGCGATAAAAAATAATCATGAAAATCGGACTTCTCTGGAAAAAGTAATACGTCATCATCATCATCATCCATAGTCCGATTTCACCCACTGCTGGGTACAGGCCTCTCTTTGTTTGCGCCAAGCTCCTTGTGATTTTTATTCATTTGTACCATTTTGATTCAATAGATGTCACTGTATCCTTAGATCATGATGATAAGTGATTCCCAAACTGTCGCATAAGTCTTAAAAAAAGTATGTATTTAAACAATGATTTGGAAATCTTAAAGCTTTAAAAAAAAATACTTTGTTACAAAAAGTGAAAACCGTGTGGGTTTTGAACGTGCGAACCAAAGTTACTATCGGAAATCTTACAACATTAAACAAAATCAAAATGTATTGCATGTCTTTACTGAGGCATGAACTTGCGATGCGACTCATGTTCGTAAGGCGGTAGCCGTCACCGACGGGCTATCTGTTCTAATGACAATTGTCTAAAAATAGTTATTCTATTACAATGCATGTTATGACGGTTGTCAGTTGTCAAACAGTTGACAAATATAGAAGAAATGCATATTGCTCACCCCCGTAAGTAATTAGCGTGATAATATATAGCCTATGTCCTTCCCTAGGTTGAAATACATCTCCTTGCCAATTTTCATTACGATCCGATCAGTCGTTTTGTCGTGAAAAGGTAGCAGACGGACAGACAAACAGAGTTACTTTCGCATTTATATTATGGTATGGAGGTATGGATTAAATCTGTGAACGGGGATAAACATTTCGTGAAAAAATTACGGAGTATTACCTAAGACCATTTTTGTGTAGCTGCAGCTCCCCTTACTGCCCCGTTTACCGTTTCCACCCTGTATTACCAACTACTTATACCGAGGAAAGCCGATTTTCTTGAGACCGCTATTTTAGGCGTATTCACTTAAAAAATGAAATTTCAAGAAAATTGAGAAATTACATTTACTTGTATTAGATTTGAAGTATTTACAGCAACTTTTAAAGGTTTCCACTTCAATGGATTTTATTCTATAGGTGTATGAAGTTAATTAATTTTAAACACAAAACCCTCTTTTTTACGTCTCTGGATGTTTTTTTTTTTAAATGCTGAAACAGGTATTTCTTTATTTTTAATAATAAGTATTTACTCTGAGTTTCATGAATCTAGAGCAATCTAAAATTTTTTTTTCATACAAACCTTACCCCCCCTTTTCACCCCCTTTTCCCAAAAAAATCCATAATTTTTATAGCCTAAATGTTATTCTGGGTTTATTTAAATAGATTAGTGAAGTTTTCATCAAAATCCGTCCAGCAGTTTTTACGTGATGCGCGGTCAAACAAACAAACAAACAAACAAACAAACACGAATTTTTAAAATGGTTTTAATATGTTCAGTTACTTATTTTAAGTCACCCTGATCGGTTTTTTTTTTTAAATCTTCAATGTACAGATTTTTTGGTCTCAACGATTTTATTATATGTACCTATAGATAGATAATTTTGTCTAATTATTAAACTCTGATTTACAAATTGATACTTTTAATAAAATTCTAAGAAAGAGAAGAGCGAAAACCGGTAAAACCTACATACAACATTATGTTTTGTTTACACTAAACCCGAAAAGGGGTCATTGTACTCATAATTTTGAACAACTTTTTCTATGGCACTAACGAAATCGCGAAAAAAAATCAGCTGTTCCCTACATTTTGACGAGTTATGCGAACATAAATGTAGGGAACAGCTGATTTTTTTTTCGCGATTTCAAGGTACGTACTTGCACTGCAGGTTCGGAATAAACTACCTATAATTTTGGTGCTAATTCATTCATAACTTTTCTCCACCCATTGTCACCCCCTAACACTGCAGTTTGCACATGTTGGGTAGTAATACGTCACCATCGCGTGTGATAATCGAATATAATCGTTAATTGGTGTGCCGATGGTCCAGTAGCTTTGTTCTCACGGGTACATCACTATCGCGTGTTGTGATGAGGCCGGGCTCCCGTGGGATCCCACTGTTGTATCATTTAATTTTATATCGATAACGTTCTCTCCCACAATGTGTTACCTATTCCCTGTGTCAGACGTACACGAACCGTATTTTTCTATTCATATAATTATATTCGGTTTCTATCTACCTTTAAATTAACACTACGCCCTTCATTTGGCACTCAAAAAGCATTATAACTACACTTGTGCCGAAAGTGAGCGCTCTAAAAGTGTAAACAAGGGCACAGCAGCATATTTGCGAATCACGCCGTAGCAAATTGAAAGATCGCCCTCCACTAATAGGGTGGCGCTCGGGACTGTATTAGAACACTATTAAGTACTTCATACCACTTTAACGCATCCCCACCCACACCCTTAATGCCATTAATGTGTGAATTAAGTTTAAAAATAAAATAAATAGTTATTGCTCGTAGAATCATCATGATTAGAGTTCATATAATTTTCGAGTGATCTAGGTCGCACATCGTTTTAGATCCCGTTCCCACTAAGTCGTGACGAAAGATAATCGTGTAGTTTTAAGGGTCGTGGTTTGTGTATTTAAATGGAGGTGTTCACAAATAGGGTGTAAAACACCTCTTAACGAAGCCGAAAGGCACTTGCCATCCCCGTCATTGCGATATTTTTTTTATTAAACACTATACCTGGGAACCTTCTAGTTACGGAGATATTGGGGGTCAAGTTATAACTTTTTGACACGTTTTTTTTAAATACAAGTTTTTATTGCAAGTTTTATACATTAAATACCTCCACGACCCCCGCACTATTTAATCCATCCATCAGTACAATGTTTTGAATGCGTTACATTGAGTTATACCCCAAAACGTGATTTTAGACTCCAAAAAAAAAGTTTGCGTAAAGTTACTTAGTTTGATGTACAGAATGCTTGGTTGACGGCTTCGTGATGAGGTGGTTTACACCCTGTATAGGACGCCGCGATTACTGTCAACTTAAAACTAACGATAAATTAATCGTCACATCATAGTGGGAACAGGGCCTTAGGGTTGCAAAATAATGTACACGTACCTACGAACGTTGAAAAAACGCAGGTTTTGTAATTTATATTAATTTAAGTAGTTATATATTTGTTTTACCACACAGTAGGTTGCTATAAAACAGGTTCATTCATTTCATGTCAATATCGGACTAAAGAATTGACGGGGAACCATGAGCCAAGGGTTGATACAAAACTCTATTCCAATGTGTTAAAGATAATGACTTCGCTGCAACCAAATACTGCCCACGCATAACGCATACCTAATCTGTTTTTCAATTATTAAAAGCATCTTATCGAAGTGTAATGTAGGATTTACATAGAGATTATAGCGCACGTGCGCCCTTTCACACTCGTATTGCCTGGCGTGAAGTGTTTTAGGGATCTATTTTTTTTCATTCGCGAACCAACCAAAAAGTTTTTAAACAATGTTAGTAGACCGTAACTGGCACACAACGGAATCAAAATCCTCAACATTTAGCGAAAGCAACGAAGAATTTTGACGTTTTCGTTCCTTCGCATTTCATGCATACTATGTTTTTTTGAAAATTATTATATAAGTAATTTTATTTTTAAACACTTTTTCTTTATACAAATTCAAGTAACTACACAATGCCGATCAAACTTTTGCTCGCTCGTCAAATATTCGACTCATCTGGCCTACCGACCGTCGAGGTGGATATGGTAACTGAACTTGGACTATTTCGCATTGCGGTTCCATCAACTGATCAGAAAAAAAATGCAGAAGCGTTACAGTTACGAGATAACATCCCCACGGATTACCACGGTATGGGTGTAACGATGGCTGTCAAAAATATCAATAATATAATCGCCCCAGAACTAATAAAACAGAACCTCGAGGTAACCATGCAAAAAGAAATTGATCAGTTCATGATCGCGCTCGACGGCACTGACAACAGGTCGAGACTCGGCTCCAACGCTATAATGGCTGTGTCACTGGTGGTGGCCAAGGCTGGGGCCGCCAAGAAAGGAATGCCACTATACAGACACATCTCAGATATGGGAGGAGTAACCACCATCATATTGCCTGTTCCACACTTCACCATCCTGAATGGTGGAGTGTTGTCGTCCAACGGATTGCCATTTCAAGAATATACAATTATGCCAACTGGAGCGTCATCCTTTACAGAGGCGATGAAAATCGGTACAGAAATATATGCCTATGTCAAAGAAAGTGTGATGTCTAGATACCCCATCGAAGTATCGTACGTCCACAATAACGGCGGGTTCTCCATTCCACTCCAAAGCCACAGAGATGCGCTTCTTTTCCTCACGGATGCTATAAAGCAAAGCGGGTATCACGGCAAGGCTGAAATAGGCATCAACGCAGCTGCAACGGATTTATATAAAGATGGAGCGTATGATTTAGAATTTAAAAACCCAAATTCAAATCCTCAAGAATATGTTTCGTCTGACAAGCTCGCCGAAATCTATTTGGACAACATAAAAGAGTTTCCCGTGTGTTCCATTGAAGATGGTTTCGAATTTGATGATTGGTCTGCATTTTCCCTGCTTACGACTCGCACTCCGGCGCAACTAATAGGCAACGACTTGACGCAGACCAGCATAAGAAGAGTTGGCCTGGCCATCGAGAAAAAAGCGGGAAATACGATCGGTTTGCGATTAAATCAAGCGGGTACTTTGAGTGAGGTCATCGAATGTTACAAAATGACTAAAGCAGCTGGATTAGGCGTTATTGTCCTAGATAGATGGGGAGACACTTGCGATTTATTCCTGGCTGACTTGGTGGTGGGTCTGTCTGCGGGCCAGCTCAAGTGCGGCGCGCCCGTGCGCGGCGAGCGAATCGACAAGTACAACCAGGTCCTCAGGATAGAGGAGGAGTTAGGAGCGCTCTCCAAATACGCTGGCAAGAACTATCGCGGAAACCTGTAAACAACATATTGCTGTTTTATTTTCACATTATTATTATTTTGAATAAAATAAATAGTCCTTTTCTTCATGATACAGACGTATTACCAGACTAGTTTAAAACTATGATACGAGACTCTTTGAGTTAATAATTAACGACACAAATCTGACGGTTCGGTACAGAGCGAACGCACAAATTACCGGAAATACTCATTATGTCTACTGTGTCACATGATATAAACTGTTGTTATAGCACTTGATAGTTAGAGGGGTGAACTGGACGAGTGGCCGCTCGATTGAAACACGAACGTTAACCTCCTGTACTCGTACCTAACAAATTTATTTACGAGAGTTCACTATTATACAAAAGTGGTGTGACTATGGTTTTATAAAATCCCTGAATTGTCTTTTTGGCCTTAGCGTGTCCCAAAACGAATCGGCCCTAAACTTTAATTTTCATTTGCGTTATAACAATAAATTGGCAATCACAGGTAAGCAGTATTTCAGTTAACACCTTTCAAATAAACTGTTAATAATGTTTTACCAAAGACTAACTACTTAATTCATTAATTGAACGATTGTAATTAGAAGTTTTCATGCTGTGCAATTTATTCTACACGCATTTACAAACAACACTGTTTGTTCTAAAAAACAACTCCCATTCTGTTATCGGTGTAATGTATCAATGAATTTGTTATCATAAGCGCAATACAATGAAAAAAATAATCGACAAGGACAGGTCAACCCTATCGGGGTGTATAGAAGGGGCCTAAGGGCACATAACAGTGCGCACGTGCGCGCCCCTCGTGTTGCGGCCCCTCGCGTCATGGGGCCACACGGGCCTTAACGCATTTGCGAACTGTTTAGTTAGCCCTCTTTACGTCTCACAAAAATAATTGTAGATAAATAAACCTCAAGTTGAAGCGCTTAGGGGTTCCGGAGCGATTGTGCGCGGATAATTACAGTTGGACGATTAGCTCTTTTTTTCGCTCTCCAGTTAATTTTCATCTATAATCAAGTACGACGTCAAACAACACTTGTGAAAGCAGCTAAACAGTTAGTTTAGCTTCTTTTCTTCAGAGACAGTTCAACATAATATTGCTCTTCTCTGACGTCTTAATTAATGCGTAGAGCGCGTAACGCGCGTAGTCGCCTCTACGCAACTCGTACAGCCCTGGAAATTCCGACCTTCCTTCTAGTTATTCGGTTAATGAAGTAAGTATCATAATTACACTTTTTTTCTACCAATAAACTGTGAAAAAAGTGGTGCTTTTCTCCTAAGTTGAAGTTATTGATTGGTTTACGAATTGAATATTAACTATTAACTCGTTGGTTAAATCAAAAACTGCCTTGAACAATGCCGTGAATTAGCAGCTGTTTCGATGATCAATAATCCCACAATTACCTACTTCGCTAGTAGAATAAGTCACATTCACATAGCAATATGAATGAAGAACTCAATTATCTACTTAATGCCATACGTCCTCCGTTTATAGCAAACATTTTTAAATAACGTTTCGATGTCTTTGATAGCACCGGTAATTTCCACTCGTTAAATAGCTTACTCGTTTTCTTTAATGACATAATTTTTTGCATACCATACTGTTAAAGTTACTACCTATAACTAGGTACGGTACTGAGCCCTGTTTCATATACGTGACAATGACAGCAGACAGAAGACAGGATACAGTGACAAGAGACAGTGACAGGCTACAGGTGACAGGTGATAATTCGATATTTTGTTTTTTTTTCGTTTCATAGACATTACCTGTGACAAATAACTCGTGGTGGAAAAAATACAATTAGACTCTCGCAAATGAAAGTAGACACTCGAATTATTAGCAAAATGGCAATTAAAATGAATCACATTTTAAAGCAAATAATTTAATATGACAGGAAGTGTAAGTCACATTTGACAATCAAAATTCATAGATATTTCATTTCTCCCCATTAATGGTTGATTCACATCTCTTTAATCAAACGCCGTGGGGGTCGCACCGTAGTGATTATATACTCTGTGGGTCGCACCTCACGCTGGCTGCGCCGAAGAGGTGCTGCAACCGTCAACATGGAGTAGATGGAGAAGGAATTGACATAGGTAATGGTGCCAAGCATGTGGATGGTGAGGACGTAGAGGCTGTTGCAACACTTTCAGGTGAGGCGGCTGCAGGAGCAAGTCACGGTCTCATGTGATCAGCATGTTTCCTTTGCTCCACCCCATTAGATGTAGTGACCACGTAGGAGTATCGGTGTTTATGGGTCGTTACTGTAACAGACTGCCACTTTTTTCCAGTTTAGTATTTTTGTAGACCGTATCGCCTGTCTTGTATGTAGGTGCCTTCACATGTTAGTATTGCAAATTTCTTCTCTTGCTCGGTCGGATATTTGATAGAACACAGTTCAACTGCCTGCCGAACATCATTTGAGCTGGTGATTTGCCGGTAGTGGTATGCGGAGTGTTCTGATAAATAAAAACTCCTACAGTCGGTGCTTAAGTGGGCTTCCGTCACTGGAGGTCATTCTGTTCTTAAAAGTTCTCACAAACCGTTCAGCTAACCCATTTGTTCGGGGATGATTCGGAGATGAGGTGGCGTCCTTGAATTCCTGTGATTTTAGTTGGGGGCCGTTGTCAGATACAATCTTTTGTGGGAGTACAAAGGTGTTGAAAATCTTATCCTGAACAGTGCATAGACTTTTTGAAGTTATGTTTTTCATTGGTCTTAGTACACCATTTCGACAACGCATCACACAAAACCAGCCAGTCAAAAAAAACCTATTATTTACAAGCTTCGTGTGCGTGACAATGAGAATAGTGCAAGTGTTAAATAGAATCTGATAGGACAGTACATAATGTAAAGTGTTACATAGATTCCAATAAGACAGTACATAGTGGGATAGTGATACATAGACACTTATTTACAGTGAAAAGTTGTATATTAACTTAGTTTTGATAGTTTGTTTTCACGTACTTAGTAGACTTAGTGTTAGGATATATAAGTTTTATTATGTTATGTTTTTGTTGATTTTATATTTTTATATGATAGTTCGTGATACATAGATCTCATAAATACATAGTTTTATATACGTTTACATAGAAAAAGTTAGCTAAAAACGTAAATATTGTTACGCGGTCCTCGTTACGGTAACGTGTCGCGATACTTAAGGTAATGTGCACAATGTTTTCGCGGTTTTTTGCCTTGTTCTGATTGGATTTTAGTTTTTCCCGCATTTTTTGTAAATTCTAACTAGATTCTGATTGGTTAATCGCTTAACATTTTTTGTATAAAAGACGAGGCTTTTTTGTGGTTCGGTACAGTCGTCGGCAAGCCAGTCTTAGGAACACTCTCCTAATAAAGAAGAAGTAGAAGAAAGAAGCAACCAGTGGTTTTATTCTCCACCAACCCAGTACTCAAGTGTGCCCAGTCTGTACATTTAATGGTCCTTCGATCGCCGGATATCGTGGGGAACAGACCTGAAGACTTCACCAGCTAGAAGATTTCTCCAATTGAAGACGTCGTGCTACAGTGAGGACGCCGCCAGTGCTACAGTTACTAGGGAAGAAACTTCTACGGGAAGACTTAGTGCTACAGTTACTAGGGAAGAAACTTCTACGGGAAGACTTCGTGCTACAAGTTTCATTGGGAAGATTAGGGAAGAGTGTTCCGAAGACATTCATCAGCTGCCAACATGCCCGTCACACGCTCCGAGGGAAGGGGCCGTAAGCCGCCGGTGGAACAGAAGCCTTCATCGTCCGAGAACACAAACTCGGCGACTGGTACCAGTGCAGAAGCCAGTACGGAAGAATCTACAGCAACAGGGACGACTGCCACGGAGACATCGGAACAAACAGACACCTCCGCGGCGACTGATCCATCCAACGGGACCTCCGTCACCGAAGCTACTGCTACAACCGCCGCCTCAGCCGCAAGCGCCCCCCCCCCGGCGCACCCCTCTGGCACCGTCGCCCCGTCCGTAACCCCCTCCGCTGCGACGACGCTAACTGCGGGAACGAAGGCCAAGCAGCTGATGAAGCCGCCGACTGTCAACATTCGTCAAACAGAAACCGCTACAGTGAAGCAAGTTTCGAGAAGCAACATCGGTCCTCCGAAGACGACCGATCATCAGGACCTCCCCCCCCCTAGCAAGAAAGGGGTAGGGGGCGGATCAACACACAGTAAAACGAAGCAACTCAAGCTTGCGAAGGCGAAAGAAGATTTACTTCGCCTTCAAGTGGAATTAGCCGCAGCGCGTCTAGCTGCCCTAGAAAAAGAAGACTCCGAGGATGAAGAAGATGACGTCACTCTCTACTCGAAGTCAGAAGTTAATGCAAGAGTGGACAATTGGTTGGAGCATCAAGTGACTCGCCCGGTGTTAGCGATCGCCGACGAGCCTCACAACCCTCCAGAAGAACCGACCGTCGTCCATATAGAAGAAACAAGGCCAGCGAGGCATGAAGAAACACGTCAGCTACCGGCGGGAGGTCAAACCGACCTAGCCCTACTAGCCGAAGCCATCACCCGGGCTATCGGCGCCACCCAGCGACCCAAGTTCGTCGAGTTACCGTTCTTCAGTGGGTCTCATCAAGAGTGGCTACCCTTTCGCGCCGCCTACTACGAGACAGAAGCAATATTCACCCCAGTTGAAAATACGAATCGACTTAGAAGAAACTTGAAGGGAAAGGCCAGAGAAGCGGTCGAAGGTCTACTTATAACCAACGCGCATCCAGCTGAAGTAATGAAGACTTTGGAGTCAAGATTTGGAAGACCAGAGTCAATAGCCATGCTGGAGATGGAAACACTTCGAAACTTACCCCGCCTCACCGAGTCGCCGAGGGAAATCTGCATATTCGCCACGAAAGTATCCAACGTCGTGGCCACACTGAAAACTTTGGGTTGTTTCAACTACATGTACAACCCGGAACTCGCGAAGACACTGGTGGACAAGCTGACGCCGACTCTACGCTACAGATACTACGACTTCTCAGCCACGCAGCCGCACGAAGATCCTTGCCTCATCAAAATAGAGAAGTTTTTCAAGAGGGAAGCCGAGTTATGCGGACCTTACGCGCTGCCTGAACAGATGGCAGCACCTACTTCGACCGCACAACAAAAGAAGACGCAACGGGTCAACAACGTGACTGAGAAGACACAGACATCGAAGTGCGCCGTATGTGACAACACGGGGCACAGCAACGCAACAGAATGTGAACAATTTGAAAAATTGGACGCCAACGCAAGATGGGACATGGCAAAGTCCAAACGCCTCTGCTTCAGATGTCTTCGCTACAGAAGCAAGACACACCACTGCAAACCCAAGCCGTGTGGTGTCAACAGCTGCAAGTACTCTCATAACAAGATGCTGCACTACGAAAAGAAGACTGAAAAAACAGAAGCATCAGAAGATAAAGAAAAAACAGAAGTCATCAATTCAACATGGACAGTCAAGAAGCAGTCCTACTTGAAGATCCTACCGGTCCAGGTGAAGGGACCAAAGGGGGCCATCGACACCTTCGCGTTGATGGACGACGGGTCAACAGTCACGCTCGTCGACGACAGCGTAGTGGCGAGCATCGGAGCAACAGGACCCATAGATCCATTGAAGATAGAAACCATCAACGACATGAAGGCATCAGAATCAACATCAAGAAGAGTCACCATCAACCTGAAGGGGCTCAACAATCACGAAGAGCAAATACAAGCACGCACAGTGAAGAACCTACAAGTCTCATCTCAACGGGTTCCACAAGAACTGGTGGAAGGGTGTCAACACTTGTGCGACCTCCGAAGGCACCTCACATATGCGAATGCGAAACCACGAGTACTCATCGGGCAAGACAACTGGCACCTTCTGCTGACCTCAGAAACAAGAAGAGGGGATAAAAACCACCCAGTGGCATCTCTCACGCCACTAGGTTGGGTACTCCACGGCAGTCAGACACGAACCTTCGGCCAGAAGATCGACTTCGTGTCACACGTCACAGAAGATCCAGAAGACAACATAGAAGATCTCGTGAAGCAATACTTCGAGATGGACGCACTCTGCATCAACCCCAAGAGACCGAAGACTGACCCAGAAGAACAAGCGCTTCGTATTCTGGAGAAGACCACAACTAAAATAGAAGAAACAAGATTCCAGACCGGTCTTCTCTGGCGCAAAGAAAACGTCAAGTTCCCAGACAACTATGAAAATTCACTGAAAAGGCTCTTCAGCATTGAGAAGAAGATCGATCGTGACCCTACATTGAAGAAAAAATACGTCGAACAGATGGACGCTCTCATCGCAAAGGGGTATGCTGAACCTGCCCCGAAACAGAAGACAGCTGACAAGACCTGGTATCTGCCTCACTTCGCCGTGATCAACCCAATGAAGCCGGACAAACTTCGGGTAGTACACGACGCTGCAGCCAAAACAAAGGGCGTGGCACTAAATGACATGCTGCTCAAAGGCCCTGATCTACTACAGTCGCTGCCAGGCGTCGTCATGCGGTTCCGACAACACATGGTCGCAGTCACAGCGGACATCAAGGAGATGTTCATGCAGGTCAAGCTAAAAACAGAAGATAGAGATGCGCTGCGATACCTATGGCGTGGTGACCGACGAGATGGCCAACCCCCTGAAGAATTCCGAATGACGTCATTAATCTTCGGTGCATCGAGTTCCCCATCAACGGCGATCTATGTCAAGAACTTGAACGCAAAACAGCATGAAGAATCTCATCCTGAAGCCGCCGCCGCCATCATACAGAAGCATTACGTCGACGACTACTTAGACAGCTTCAGAAGCTTTGAAGACGCCGTGCGCATCACGAAGAGTGTACGAGAAGTACACATGAAAGCCAGCTTCGAGTTAAAACAATGGAAGTCAAACTCAGCGTCGCTCCTAGAAACACTCGGAGAAGACAGTCAGGCAGAAGACATAGAACTCTACAGAACAGAAGAGAAAACTGAACGAGTCCTGGGCGTCATATGGAAGATCAACTCCGACGAGCTCACCTTCAACCTCAACTTAGCAAGAATACCGTCGACACTCATCGAGGGTAAACAGCCAACGAAGAGAGAAGCTCTACGAATAGTTATGTCGCTCTTCGACCCGCTTGGATTCGCCTCACCTGTCACAATCAGGGCGAAGCAACTCCTTCAAGAAGTCTGGCGCCGAGGAACAGCATGGGACGACAAGATAGATGAAGATCTCGCGGAACAGTGGGAAACCTGGATGGCACACCTAAAAGGCCTCCATGATGTAGCAATCCCACGGCAATACTTACACTACAGCGACACCGCCTCATTAGAACTTCACGTCTTCAGCGACGCCAGCGAGTCTGCCTACTCTACGGTCCTCTTCTGGAGAACAGTGGCAACGGACGGCGAGGTGGCCCTATCCCTTATCATGGCCAAAGCGAAGGTGGCACCGTTGAAGCTGACATCGATACCCAGGTTGGAGCTACAGGCAGCAGTCATGGGCACCAGACTCGCCGAGACAGTGGTCGAAGAGCATGAGAGAAAGCCCGACCGTAAAGTGTTTTGGACAGACAGCAAGACTGTCCTAACCTGGATAAGGACAGGGTCACGTTCCTACAAACCATACGTGGCTCATCGTCTAGCAGCGATAGAAGAGAGTTCCAAGGTCAACGACTGGCGCTGGGTTCCGACGAAGCTGAACGTGGCAGACGACGCCACACGAGACGTACCCGCAACATTCAACAGAGATCATCGGTGGTTCAAAGGGCCTGACTTCTTATACCTGACAGAAGAGTCATGGCCGAGAGAAACCACAAGAACAACAACAGAAGAATCTTACGAAGAGGAGAAGACTCATCACATGAGCGACAAAGGAAGACCGAAGCTTGCAGAGGGTCTGCCTGACCCATCCAAGTTCTCCAGCTGGGACCGACTCCGGTACTCGACAGCACGTGTTCTACAGTTCATTCAACTCTGTAGAATTACCAAACAGAGTGTCAACTTCAGAAGAACAAGGAAAAATAAAGAAGCCGATCCAGCTTGGAAAAAGAACAAGACTACAGTAAAAAGGCAGGCGCCCACGACGGCGAAGAAGTCGTCACAAGAAAAAAGGAAGCTACTACCGGTCACAGCAGAGCTGCTCAAAACAGCTGAAGAACTCCTGATGCGATCCTCTCAAGAGGAGTCATTTACAGAGGAGATAAAAAGCCTAAACAACGGGAAGCCCACCGACAAAGAAAGCCGCCTTCACCTACTCAGCATTGTGTCTGTAAACGGCGCCATCAGATTAAGAAGTCGTATTCAAGCGGTCAAAGATATGAAGGAAGAGTTCAAGAACCCGCTGGTAATCGACGGTGATCATCCTACAGTCAAGCTCTGGATACTGGGTATTCATCGACAACTACATCACTCAGGCGTAGAAGCCACGGTGAACGAGTGCAGACAACAGTATTGGGTATTAAGATTACGCCCTATCACACGCGCGTTACTACGGCGATGCCTGTTCTGCAGAATGAAGACGCAAGTACCACCGCATCCGAGAACTGGGGACCTACCAGCATGTCGCTTAGCTCATCACAAGCGACCATTCACCTTCACCGGAGTTGACTACTTCGGACCCCTCTCCGTGACCGTCGGACGAACTCGACAGAAGAGATATGTAGCCATCTTCACATGTCTCACGACGCGAGCTATACACTTAGAAGTCGCCGGCTCGCTCAGCGCCGACTCTGCGGTAATGGCGGTCAGAAGGCTGATCGCACGACGAGGCTGCCCGACTGAAATCTGGTCGGACAACGGCACCAACCTAAAGGCTGCCGACAAGGAACTACGACAAGCAATCGACACAGCGACTGCAGAGGAAGCGGCGAAGAGAACCATCTCCTGGCGCTACATTCCGCCTGGAGCTCCATTCATGGGCGGAGCTTGGGAGCGAATGGTTCGCTCAGTCAAGACAGCGCTCACCGCGACGTTACATGAACGTCATCCAGCTGAAGAAGTTCTCACGACTCTACTCGCAGAAGTAGAGTACACCGTAAACAGTCGTCCGTTGACTCACGTCTCAGTCAGTCCAGAAGATCCGGAAGCCCTCACCCCTAACCACTTCCTGTTGGGGGGACCAGGGCGAGTGCCGCAACTAGGCACCTTCACCGAGGAAGACACCATCTCACGATCCAGCTGGCGAGCAGCACAAAGGCTCGCTGATGTCTTCTGGCTACGCTGGGTCAAGGAGTACCTCCCTGAACTCCAACACCGGCGGGAGCCCCACGGACGAGGTCAAGCAGTACAGGTCAATGACCTCGTACAGATCGTCGACCCCAACCTGCCTCGCAACACGTGGATCCGAGGAAGAGTCGTCGCTACGTATCCAGGCCCCGACGACATCGTGCGAACTGTGGACGTGCTGACCAGAGGAGGTATCCTGCGCCGGCCTGTGAGGAAGCTGGTGATCCTGCCCCTGTCTACGGACGTCGAGCCCGCACCGGCAGCTGATGCGACGCGGTCGCACGGCGGGAGTGATGTGCGTGACAATGAGAATAGTGCAAGTGTTAAATAGAATCTGATAGGACAGTACATAATGTAAAGTGTTACATAGATTCCAATAAGACAGTACATAGTGGGATAGTGATACATAGACACTTATTTACAGTGAAAAGTTGTATATTAACTTAGTTTTGATAGTTTGTTTTCACGTACTTAGTAGACTTAGTGTTAGGATATATAAGTTTTATTATGTTATGTTTTTGTTGATTTTATATTTTTATATGATAGTTCGTGATACATAGATCTCATAAATACATAGTTTTATATACGTTTACATAGAAAAAGTTAGCTAAAAACGTAAATATTGTTACGCGGTCCTCGTTACGGTAACGTGTCGCGATACTTAAGGTAATGTGCACAATGTTTTCGCGGTTTTTTGCCTTGTTCTGATTGGATTTTAGTTTTTCCCGCATTTTTTGTAAATTCTAACTAGATTCTGATTGGTTAATCGCTTAACATTTTTTGTATAAAAGACGAGGCTTTTTTGTGGTTCGGTACAGTCGTCGGCAAGCCAGTCTTAGGAACACTCTCCTAATAAAGAAGAAGTAGAAGAAAGAAGCAACCAGTGGTTTTATTCTCCACCAACCCAGTACTCAAGTGTGCCCAGTCTGTACACTTCGGCAGGTTACGTTGAGGTCCCAAAATGTGCATCAGAGGCTTGTGGTCAGTTACCAAGGTTCGTTCCTCTTAGATATTAGTCGAATTTCTGTATTCCGAATAATATGGCTAGTGCTTCACGGTTAATAACAGAATATTTGCTCTCAGCTGAACGAAGTTTTCTTGCCGCAATGGTTGTTCGATATCTTTGTGTTGGTGATATAGAACTACCCCTACTCTTTTCTCTGACGCATCACACGCTAGGAAAAGGGAACGCTTTTCATCGAGCGCTGTCAATGAATTTGCGTTAGCTATATTACTTTTAGAATTCTCGAAAACTTGTTCTCCGTGTCCGGACCATCGCCATTTTTTTCCACTTGTTAGCTCGTACAGGTCTGCACACGATCCTTGAAGATGTGGAATGTATCTTTCGTAAAAAAATTATAAGGCCCAGGAAAGAGCGTAATTTTTTTGCGTTTCTAGGTTATGTCGCGTGTGGTTGTTATAGCGCTAATCTTTGCTTTTGCTGCCCGTATTCCGTTTTGATCAATTATGTGACACACTATTTCAAATTAACTTTCAAACCAGCCTATTTCAGCCGACTTAACACTGTGCAAAGTATTCGTAAGTGTCCATTCACGCTTTCTCCTGCCAATGCAATGTCATCAAAATACACTGCTACGTTTGGTATGTCTCCAAGTAGTTGATAAAAAAAAAATGAAATATTGATGGTGCTGTAGAAATTCCGAAAGGTATCATGTTGTACTGGTAGTAAGTTCCCTCTGTGTGTGGATATTGTTAAATACTTTTTGAGTCCGCAGCTATTTCAAATTGTAAATACGCGTCTTTAAGATCAATTTTGGAATGGACTATGCCGTTTGAGCTACTTTCTGTCGTAATTGATCAAACACGATTTAAAAGAGTGTCCATGGAGTTTCTTGCCCGTTCTTCTCCATAGAGATCTACGTTAGGGAATGGGCAACTACAGTACTTTCACAGTTTTTATGTCTTGTGACTGGGACTGTAGCTACATTTAATTTTCATCTTTGTTTCGACAATTCAAAAGTGCCTGTTATTGGCCTACTTGAAATAAATGCTTTGATTTTGATTTTGATTTTGACACAGGCACAGGACCCCGATTCTGCTATTGCTATAGTGTCATGATGTCGTTCATTGATCTCATAATTGTTGATGAATGACAATGGGATCGCTATTGCCATTTTGTTTAAAGTTCATATTCTGCTAAATTCATCATAGTGGTTCGATCAATGGTCTCAAAATTGTGTTTGAATGACGTTGTTGTATTGCCATTATTAAAAAAACCTGTTAATAGAAATGATTTTCGAAAACATACTATTAAATGTAAACTGTTATTCGTGCCAGATTTCATTTATATTTATTTTTACATATTATTTATTTGGGATAAAAGCAATCTGAAGTAGTAAGAAGTTCTAGTAGGTCACCTGCCTATCTGCAAGACTACGACACCTCAAGCTAGAATGCAGCGGGGAAGAATGTGGTGAACTTCTTAGTCACCACATAAAGACTCCTGCAGAGTTTCAGAGGCTTCTAAGCTTTTCAGTGTTTGAAGTTGTCATGATATATTATTAATGTCTGTACTTTTAAGTTGAATAAAGCCAACATTCGGTAATTCAGTATTGTTATTTCATAAAAGAAAGGAAAAAAACGAAACAAGCAGAAAGAATAAGCATGACGACAGTATCAAAAAATTGCAAATCTATTTAGTTCATCAGTCAGATTATTGAAAAATACACGTATTTTTTGTTTTTGTAAATCACTGAATATTGGCAAAGATAAAACGCTTCAAAACTTGGGAGTGGAGGCTGGTGACGTCACGTCAGTAGTAGCTAAAAATTATACCTAGGCGTGACGTACTGGGAATTTTAAAAGCGTCGTATCTTTGTCAATTTTGATTTACGTAACAAAAGAAAAAATACGGGTTAATTTTTTTTTATTAATATACTTTCGTTTTTTATTAAACGGACTAATTAGATTTTTTTGTCGTCTACCCTATTGGCAAGTGTCAATGTCGGTCCACTAGAGTCTGGCAAACGATAGTAGAGACTGAAAACGCGAAAAATTTAAAAAATCTCAGCTCAGAAACCCCAAAATTTGTATGAAGTACTCGGAATAGCCTGATTTGATACTTTACAGTTATTTGTTTTTTGTGTACAATAATATTTGTCCACTACTGCTTGACTTTTAATCGTTTTATTCAATTTAAGTTGGAAAAATGCTCTTTATTGGTTCCAAAAAATCAACAACAACACGCCATTTTATTTTCATAAAATGAGATTGACATAAAATAAACATTGCCATTTGAAAAGTTTGCAAATAATTCGAGTGTCTACTTTCATTTGCCAAACTATATCAGTGGTGTCACAGATAATTTGATACTGTTTAATGTTGTTATAAAAAAATTTATTGATTGTAATCGATACATCGATAATCATTTAGGTTTTTCAGCTATAAATTGATATTTTCTTTATCAATTAAATGATCTATATTGTAAACCAGTATTCAAAGTGCATTTAAATACTTCAGAGTTACAAGTTCACCTAGTAGCAAACAAAGCTTTTCTTTTTGTAATTCTGTAAGTAAGTAATCGATTTATTCAATCGGTAATCACCCAGATTGAGAATTAAGCTGATTTTTCACATTTTGAAACAGAAAAATATGACAAATTTTTTCAGACCACATCTCAACATATTACATTTTGTCCCACCGTTTTCCATCTCCTTTGTAGACATGTCGAAGATTTTTGACAGACGACCTCACCCAATGTCAGCGGCTACTTCTCATTAACTAATTACTTATTAACCATTTCACTGAAATGGTGCTAACATCGACAGACAATAGTAGCAACAGCGATGAAGAATATGTAGTTCAAGCAATACGTCAGCGTCGTCGAGCATTTAGAACAAGGGTCCTTTTCCTCCAACTTTGCCTTATCATATATCTATTTGTATCACGCAAATATTTCCAATCTTTGCTAAATATACCCAATCCCTTTAATTGCTCTGCGATTTCCTTTCAATTTTTTTTTTCGTGCGTTTAGCGTTCATATTTCTTGGTTATCGTGTCGGCCCTAAAATATTATTATCGTATCCATTTTACTTGTTGCAAGTACTAATACCGAACAAATCCTAGAATGCTAGTCAAAATTATAAAGTAAGACAAACATTTTTATTGCTCTACCCTCAAACTGCTAAATCATTTTAACAAAAATATAATATGCTGTGACATATTTGCGCAATTTAGGACAGTTATATCGATTACCATGTCAAAAAGTCTTGACAATTTTCTTAAATACTGACATTTTCTACTCGTCTTAAATCTTCTTTAGTTAAAGATTCTTTGTTTTCCTCGGACTCTGTCTTTACAATAAATTAAACTAAATTCTTTTCCTACACTCATTGAACAAACATAATTGTAAAATCGTTTAACATGCCTAGCTAGCTAGCCAAACATATACTGCCACAGAAGCTCTCTTTAACGTATCAGTCTAATCAGATTCATCCACTAGCACTCTCTCCAACACATAAACACACACAAGCACACACAAACTTACATTCATTAAAACCACTTAACATACTTTTTTAACTTTTTAAAGGAGATAATTTTTTTGGGCCCACCTGGTCGTTGCATTTATTTTAACACCAAAAAAAGTTACCATTTTACTATGGTATTAAACGAAATATTACTAGAAATGAAAACGGAATCTTTAAATAATAATAAATAAGCTGCTATGTTATGATATTGTTTTCAAGTTTTCAATGTCATTTGACAGCAAACGCTTACGTGAATAGGGGCGTTTTTTACCGTTTACTAAAAAAAGTACGGTACCTACCCGTTGATAATCATATCTGCTTTAATTATTATAGAATCAGAAAGAATATAAAAGTAAATACTTATGATTAAACTATGAGCATTTTTAATGCTACTTTTAAAGGTTCACACTAAAATCGCATAGATGGTTTAAACAATCAACGTGGCACGGAACGTTATAAACCCAGTTTTTTAGTGATTGACATTCAACTTCGTTAGGTATTTTGACATTTACTTTTTCTGTTTATTTTCGTTTTCGTGTTTTTGTTTTTTTTTTCAGATTTTTCACATTTATTCCCGTTAGACAATGCTTAGCTAATTTAACCACTGGAATCTAGAGGTTATAAGAAAGAAATCCATGTAAAATTCATTATTAAATGCTACAATTTATGTGGGTGGCCTAATCGCCGAACAATAAAAATTGTCTCTTCTATTAGATTATTCTACTACTCTCTTGTGTCTCTTTTGGGCCACGACTGTCAAAGATGACAGCCGGGAGCAACAGCTTAACGTGCTTTCTGAGGCACGGAGGAAACTCGGTATGTAAGGGGTGTCACCCATCCACAGACCAACCAAGGCAAGCACGGCTTAACCTAACCATCGACTGGAGCGACTTTTATTATTTAGCCACGAGCTCCTCCTCGATTTTCCCACTTTTCCCACACACAACCTTGAACCTAATATTTTAGCGATAAAGTTGAAAATCTATTTTAGAAAGTGTAATAGCTTGATGTCACTGCTTTCGTCTGTACCTATGCCTATGTTCCGCTGGATACTTTTTGGCAAACAATTTTTCTTGAGACAAGAATACATTTCGTGCTATAGATTTCTACCTATTCGACCTAACAGTAATAACAGTGTTCATCAAAACACTTATTTTTAATTAGTCACCCCGACCAACTTAGTATTCATTATTTCATCTATCTTCTATACTTATAATAAATCTGTAGAGAGGTCAATTCTGTACATGAAATATATTTACAAAATAACTATCGGGGGGTGATTAGTGATCGATACTGATGCCAAAAATGCAATCAGTAAAATTTTTGTCTGTCTGTCTGTCTGTCTGTCTGTATGTTATTTATAGAAAAAAAAACTACTCGACGGATTTTAACGAAACTTGGTACAATTATTCTACATACTCCTGAGCAGGTAATAGTATACTTTTCATCACGCTACCATTAATAGGAGCAGAGCAGTGAAAGGAAATGTTGGGAAAACGGGAGAAGTTACTTGGTTTTTTTAGCTTCCGTCGCGTGTGCAGCCTTAATGGTTAAAGCTACATAGAAATCATGTATAACGGAAATATTCCACATAAAATTATATAAAAAATATCCCAAGACAGCATATGTCTATCTTTTATAGTTGACTCACAATAACACGTGTAACTCCCGATAGCTTAGCAGTTCGGAGATTTGTTATTATTATATTTGTTTACTCTTACGTTTATAATATTCTCACTCAACCCCAATTTTGAAACTTCACGCGGGCGAAGCCGCTGGCAGAAGCTAGTTTTGAATAAAGATATAATACAAAAGTTCACTTAACTTTTTGCAGCTATTACGTATTTATGCATAAGCTATACAATTGTTTAAAATGAGGTATTTATTTTCAGGTAACAACCTACAAGCTCATTCATTGTCATGGTCTCGTCGTGGAGAGAGGCAGCCGGGTTCCACACTGCACGCCAAGATATGGATACCCGAAGACCCCAGGATCTTCGCAAGTACCCCAACTATAATTGACAAAGAGGAACTTAGATAAACACATGTATAAAACCAGATTCTGTATTGTGTTGTGTTGTACCGTGACCATCCTTCAGACGTAGTGTTGGCCAATTAATTTCATTCTAATACGACATATCATAAATCAACGTCATTAGTATTTATTCGATCTCATTTTGTCGTGTGAAAGAGATTATTCGGGTCATGTAGAAGAAAACTTGAGGCAGCTGCTTTCTGATTGGATGATTTGAACTTGCGAACTCGTCAACCTTTACTTTTTAACTCTCTATTTCTGAAGGACCTTAGCAGTAGTTTAACAGTCAATAACCTCCGGCCGTATGCTAATTGAATTGGTCTGTATGTCTTCTTCTATACTTTCTCCATTACTCGCCATTGTAGCAGTCACCTTCTTTCAAGCCATAACATCCTTCACACAGTGAATCCATCCATCCATGCTTTGTTCTTCCTCCACTCAAACCTCAAAACTTTTCTCATCACGACGTATCTCTCATTCCTCCTCATCAAATGCCTCCATTCCATGACAAACGATTTTGTCAGCAGATTAGCAGTAGGTATAGACTTTAAAAGTAGAGTTTTACATTTTGTCAACTTACTGGGTACTGTGGGTAGTCCAATTATCCGTTTCAATGGTCACAATCTTGTGACACGTCACGACCAGGGGGCTGAAACTTCCATACATTGGCATCAAACAAAATTTTCATAGATAGTGCTGCCATCTGTGAGTTCGGGGACACACTCTTTTCAACTGTTTGACTGTTTTACAACTGTCATAAAGAGAACAGCTATTTTAGACAACTGGTCAATGAAGTAGATAGCCCAGCTGTGACAGCGGTTGCCTTGTGAATGCTTTCGAGTGCGAATCCGTAATCAAGCATTAGGTACGGTACTTTTTGTATTTATTTGGTTGAACAGAAACTAACAGTGCCATCTAACAGTTGAGGTACACAGTTTTAAAAACGAAAACCAGAGTTGCCCATCTTTCTTGTATTAATGTATTATCTATGGTCACGACACAACATGACACGGTAAGAATATTTCGGCCGATTGTTACTTCTGAAGAAACTATTAATTGATCTCATTATTATACCTGCTGCGGTTACTCTGTTATAATTTAAGTATTAAGTATAATTAAGTAAAGATCTCTATCTCAATTATGTCTTGTCAATTATGTAATGCTATTCTAAGTGTAGCAGTTAAATTAAGTGGACCTAAGTATAACAAGACCAAAGCTACTTATTTAAATTCGTGTAACTTCGAATTACTTGTACCTACTACAATTCTAGTCACTGTGTACTGTACTTTTATAAATACAGAAAAAAAAGTTTTGAAGATCATCATTATCTGCCTAGCCTTTCTCCAATATTATTGGGATCGGCTTCTAGTCTTTGGGATGCAGCTGAATACCAGTATTGACATAGAGCGACTAGCTCTACAACCAAAATTAGTTGGTGAAAATGATTAAAAATGTGTAGATTGTAGGTACCATGTCTATGTACCTAAAATTGTTATGTTATATGATTAAGTATTTTATTCCAATAAATAGTATACCTACGTAATGTTGTTTTTCTTTTCAAATGAATCCTGAAGTAAGTGTAGGTACTATAAGATCTGGTAAATATAAGTTAACGTTTCGGTCGGAAGCTGTTAGTTGATAATGGCACAGTTCAATAGCGAAACCACGCGAAACTGTGGACACACAGGTGTTTCTATTCCCAAGGGGCGAGCTTCGTACCACGCTACTAATTTAAACGCTTCCTAAAAGTAGAAAACCATGCATGCATGATTTTTCAACCGACTAAAAAGAGGAGGTTTTCAATTCGACTGTTTTTTTTTTGTAATAATCATATAAATGTACTTATCTTAATGTAAATGGATTGGGTTTTTTTTTTAATGATAGTATTAATGTATTGATTTGTTTTTTTTCTTCTTTTTTAATAATAATATAAATGGAATGGGTTTTTTTTCTTTAGTTATAAGTACTTAGTATAAATGCATTGGGTTTTTTTTTAAATAAAAATGTATAACCTATAATATCTCGATAATACGTTACGGGGTTTTTTTTTGTTGTGGAATTGGTAAAAATCTTATTCTACTTACCAAGTTTCAACAGCAGAGTTCTTATAGTTTCGGAAAAAGTGGCTGTGACATACGGACAGACAGACATGATTAATCTATAAGGTTCCGTTTTTTGCCATTTGGCTACGGAACCCTAAAAACTACGTGTAAAAGTGTCTGTAAAACCTATTAGTGATGTTTACATCATTTATCATCAAACCCGAAATGCGGTTTGAAAAATTGCCCACTTTTCGATGCCCTACATGGCACGTCGCCGCGTCGCGTCGTAGGCGTGCCGAAGCGATTATTGGTTGCTCGAAGGACGGGCGGTCTAGGTCTTGATATTTATTTATTCATAAGATTACCAGGTGTGTGTCATGTGGAGCAGTCACAAGAGGATTGTTTCCGTTTCAAGCGAGCACTTTTAGATTTTGTTGTGGATGTAGGTATTTTTTAACAATAGAAAAAAATACAAAAATGTTTTAATCAAACCCATACGTATGGGGTATCTATGGATAGGTTTTCAAAACTGAGTTGAGGTTTCTCAAATCATTTTGTTATAAACTGAATAGTTTGCGCGTGAGACACTTCCAAAGTGGTTAAATGTGCCCCCGCCCCCCTCCCACTGTCACTTCTAATTTAAGAGAATGATAAAACTAAAAAAAAATATGATGTACATTATCATGTAAACTCTCACCAAAAATTGGTTTGAACGAGATCTTGTAAGTAGTTTTTTTTTATGCGTCATAAATCGTAAACCGAAATGTACCTTACATTTACAACGAACTACAAGAACTTTTATATTAAGTTACTTGCTGCTGCGGAATCCTTCATGGGCTAGTCCAACTCGCACTTGGCCGATTTTTATTTTTTGTTTTCTTACCTTTGATTTTATAACGATTGTCTGACGCTTATTAATAGTGCCCAAATAGGGCACTATTAATAAGCGACCTACCCAAATGTCCTTTCTTTGGTATTGTTTGTCGTGTCTTCCTGACAAATGCTTGCACTGACTGGACAGGTTCACTCAAATCTACGTGGTACGGTACTTTCTTCAAAAAGCCATCTCAGACACTCAATTGTGTACTCCTCATGTGAGTTGACAAAGATTACCTATGTCTGGACTTTATTAGAGACCTTTGAGTTTCTTTCGGGTGCTTCTTCTCAGAGTACCTTTGTACCTACCCTAGTCCTGACAACTTTGAGAAGAAGGCCGGCCACCGGCCACATCTAGTTTAAAAGATATGTGTAAAAGTTTTTATAAAAACCTATTTGCATAATAAACAGCATTTATCAGGTGAATCACGGATTTACGGTAAACTTGGAGTAGACCTTAGGATTAGATATTGAATTTAAAAACTGAAAATGTTTAACAGCTTACAGCGAAGTAGCTACGAGTAGGTACAATCTGGTTTAAAAAGAAGCCTGTCTACTGTTTCATTGCTATGGAAGTACGTAAATAAAATGCAAGTAAAACGATAACTTCTGACAATTCTAATAGAAGATTGCTCTCACAACGGCGCAGAAAAACATCGCGAGGAAACTGGCATGTCCTACCTAGTTCACTAAAAGTTCTATGCGACGCGTACGTGGTGCCCTCTCTCTCTCTCTTTCAGATTCGCCTTTTTTCCCGAGTGACAACGAAGCGCTAATTGTGGGTTATTTCGACTGACACAAAGTGTACTTAGATCAATTTATACATGCTGCTTTTTGCCTACGAACTTATTCAGTGTTTTCATAAGTATTGTGTTAAAAAGCAAAGCTTTTATATTTTGTTATCAGTCAGGGTGACTGCGAGGCTCTAGGTCGGAGACTCGATCAATATGTACCGTAGATACGGATTGGCTGCAAATGCCTTTTCCCACGGTCCTCCCACACCACCGTTACATCATAAAGCTTCGCGCCATGTCGCGTGTGTCTCTGACGAACACGGGCTTTTGCGGAAAAGATTAAATAAAATAAAAAACACCAGCAAGTAGAAAACACTAAATAACTTAAGCGAGCATACCAGTTTTTAGATTTCAGTGGAGTCTAGAAATGTACCAAGTACCTATTTCCGATTTTCTGCATTGATACTCCTATAGCTCAACACGTTATTGATAAATATGTATTATCTGTAAGACAGCGGCTAATGTACTCTGTGACAGTGGCATTGACGAGCCGACACTGACATGTGACCTCCCAAGTAACACATCAAAGCAGTATATCGGCCGCGGCCTACAGCATTTCTGTGTCGTTTAAGCATTTTGAGTTAGTTCTATGATAGCATTACTTATTTGGGCACAAATTATACGGCTTTAGGTCATAAATAAGTTCACAATTAGTTGTTTAATTGCACTACAGGCGCATTATATTAGCAAAATTGTAAACAAATAAGTTGCAAATCGCATTAGGAAGCATCATTGCGGTCAATAAATTTGCCAATTGCATTACAGAAGCATGACCCAACTAGCACAAATAGCTGGTTAAAGACTGGACACCAGAATTTTTGAACACTCGATGCTGTTATTTTTGCTGTACAAGGGCTGGATAGCCTGCTACGCAGCCCTTGTAAATCTGAATTTGGCTCCAAATTAACCAGCCCTGAGCGATACAGTAGCTCGTTAGCAGCACTTTAGAGCACTGGATGAGCTGGACAGCGGTTGTACAATGGCTGGACTAGCTATCTTCCTATCCACTGTCCAGCTCCATTAATTCTCTTAGACAGCCAGGAGATGGTTTATGGCTTACTAATGGCTGATGTTAAATCTACAAAGAAATATAGGAACACAGAACTTTGACAAGTTCCTGCAATGTTACGTACGTCAAAGTCTCTAAACTTTTTCTGTGCATGATATATGATAAATGTTTCATTTTAGTTAAGTGTTTTATTCACGTTGATTTTGTACCTCTATTGGTAAATTGTACTGCGGGTATTACTTTACTGTTAATATATATAGGTGATATTATCAAATAATACACGCGCCTTCGAAATAATATGGTTTTACTAAAATATTACACAAAATAAATAGGTACGTGGTAAAAATTATTCATGGATTTTTACATTTTTTTTCAGGTTAGCATTAATATATGATTGTAACAATGAAATAAAGTTTTTTTATCTTAATAGTTCTCAAATATCATGAAAATTTAACAGATATCAGTGGTTTTTTTATATGTAATCTGTTTGTTTATAATAAAATGGCGTTAATTTGTTATCCAGCAAAATTTCTCACTAAACACCTTTGTCCCACTCTTTTCTGGTTAATGGCCATACTTATGTCTATTAATCATCTGGAAACTGTACATAGTGCTACTAGCTAATAGATTGGACAAGATTGGAATTCATAAGTAATAATATAATTTTACATAAAAATACCAGCACATATCATGGCCAAAATAATCCACAAATATGACCCTGCTAAATTGTTACTTGGGCGAAATTCAACGAGTTAACACAATTACAAGGTGAAATAGACTCTTTTAATGTTGCTGATTTTGTCGTCTGTGATGCGGAGGACTGTTCCGGTCTGTTACCAAACTCCAAAAACTGTTTTAAAATGATTCAACAAAATATTCGGGTTGCCATCAACTGTGTTCTTACCCTCTCTGGACGGATTTGACAGTTTTGCCACCACTAACAACCTTACGCAGAATGAAGGCGTTGTTGTGTACTACAAGAACGGTTTGTTTATCTCAGTTGAAGAACCTGTAATTGAAGACGCAAAATGTCTTGTTATCACCCTAAATAAAGATACAGTAGCCTTGGCCATTTATAGGCCACCCGGGCAAAGAAATATTGACAACTTCTTGCAATCTCTCAATCAGGTACTTTTAAAATATTCGCTTAAGTATACAAAATGTCATATTATTGGGGGACATTAACATCAACATTTCCGAGCACAGTACTGACAGCAATCTTTCTGCATGTCTAGATATGATATATGATGGCATTCCACGGTATGATACCTGCATACACATCTGCTACGCACAATAAAACATGTTTAGATCACACGTTTCTAAAGACAAACCTAACGGCTCGTTGTCTTATACTACAAACAACAATTACAGATCATAATAGTGTTGCGTTGTACATAGTCTAGTGCTAGTCTTCCTAAACAAAAACCTGCCAAGATTATAAATTACTTAGATCACAACTCTCTAAATTTGGAACTTAATAGTGTTAACTTTGGTCCACTACACGCAGTTAAAAACGCCAATGAGGCTGCTGATTTCCTTCACAGTATCCTATATAGTGCTGTCAAAAACAACACTAAGGAAGTCACAATATCAAACAAGAAAATAATTCTAAAACCGTGGATAACCCCAGGCATTCTAAAGTGCATTAGAAACCGCGATAATCTTTATAAAAAGTAAAAAAACACCCAGACAATGAGATACATAAAACTACATACAAACGATACCGAAACTTTTGTTCGTCCTCATTAAAAAAACTTAAAAGAGACTATGAAAAGTTACAATTCGAAAAGGCAGGGAAGAGTAGTAAAAAAAATTGGAAAATAGTTAAAGAAATTACATACTCAACTAAACCCAAAGACAGCCTGACTGATCTTATAAGCACCAATGATCCCCAAAATTCGGCAAACAATGTCAATCAATACTTTGCAAAATGTTGCTAAAACTCTAGCAGAAAAAATCATGAAGAACAATTTACAAACGGGACCCATCACCAATAACTCGTGTAGCCATTCTTTTTGTCTGCTCCCTTCGGATGAAGCTGAGGTTAGGTCTTTAATATCAGGGTTAAGGATTGATTTTTCGGTGGGCCTTGATTTGATATCTGGTGACATCTTGAAATCTAATATGGACATCTTAACAATACCTATAACATACATCTGTAATTTATCGCTCACAACCGGTATATTTCCGAAGATCTATAAGAAATCAAGAGTTCACCCGTTACATAAGAGTGGTGACAGAGACTGTGTCAATAATTATAGGCCAATTTCAATTCTCCGTACCCTATCAAAAATTGTAGAGCGCATTATTTACAAACGATTTGTTAACTACTTGGAAAGTAAAAATCTTCTCTCACAAGCACAATTTGGTTTCAGAGCCAAGAGATCCACCGCCGACGCTGTGTCAGAACTAACAAATTATATAGTTAACAACATAGATTCAAAGAGAAAAACGATTGGAATATTCTTAGATTTAGCAAAGGCCTTTGACACAGTCTCTGTCCTTATTCTATTAACAAAACTCGAAAGTCTGGGTGTCCGGGATCTTCAACTAGAACTTCTTAAAGATTACCTAACTGACAGAACTCAGTGTGTTAAGATCGGTAACATAACTAGTGAAGAGGTCCCAGTGACATTGGAGTTCCACAGGGCAGTATTCTTGGACCGACACTGTTCCTAGTCTATATAAATGACATATGTCAGTTAATCTTACCAGATTCAAAAACTGTTGCTTTTGCTGATGATACGGCTTTACTTTTCAGTGGGAGCTCCTGGCGTGAAGTCTTTGTCAAAGCTCAGTTAGGCATGAACACTGTGATCAGTTGGTGAAATAAGAATTTACTTACATTAAATGTAGAGAAAACGAGCTTCATCACGTTTACCATTCAAAGTAATGACAAACCGGATCAATCTTTGAGAATTGTCTGCCACTCGTGCCCAAATGCAAATGACACAATTTGTCAGTGTCCCAACCTTTAAAACACTGAGTCTACAAAATATTTAGGAGTAATTATTGATAGAAATATTAAATTTAATGATCATCTAAATCTTCTAACAGCGAGGGTGCGTAGACTTATGGTAATATTTAAAGCCTTAAGAAACACTGCACCAAAATCTGTGTTAAAGTCGGTCTACTATGCTCTGCGTCAGTCTCAGCTTGAATACTGTATCACGACATGGGGTGGAACATGTAAAACCCATCTTCTAAAAGTTGAGAGAGCACAAAGAGCACTCCTAAAGGTTAGTTTTGTTTCTACCTTTTTATCACCCCACCACTGATCTCTACTCGAAATGGAAGGTACTTACTGTGAGGCAGCTATTCATCCTGAGAACGGTTATGAAACAACATGCCCTAACAACTTTTGTACCAGAATGATTCAGAAACAAACGTCGCAAACATGTACTCTGTTCTTCATCGTCATTCAAAACTAAGTTTGCACGTCGGTTTTTCAGCTACCAGGGTTCAAACGTATACAATAAATTAAATCGATCCGGCGCTTTATCCCTTGCCAAAAACCAAATGTAAGTCTTTGGTTTCGGACTGGTTAAAAAAATTGGTTTATAATTTTACAGAAAGTCTACTTCATTCAAATTTAATTAGAACGATATACGTTTATAGCTTGCACCACAACCCTCTCACGTACACATCGACACACACTACACCGGACACTCAACACTACACATTAGCATTATACACTCATAGACACACACATACACACAGGCACAGGCGCCTTGATTAACTTTATTAACTTTTTGTTGATAGTGTTACGAGCTGGGTATGAGATAAATTAATTACTACCGATTAAACAACACAATAACTTTATTAATCACAAAACGATTTAAACTAAATCACAAGTACACTACAATACACTACTATTCACTATTCGCTTAGATATCGCACTTCAAGTTCACTTCGATTCGCTTCGCTGTGTAGCCAAAACAAGACTGACTGTCGCGGGCCTGAGTGGTGTTTATATACTCGCCAACAGACACACCAGAATAACCACGAATATTCTAGAGGGTCATAAAAAAACACTAACAAAGGAATAAATATCGCTGGACATTAACACACAGCGCCACCTAGTGCCACACTAAGCAAAAATAGGCAATAGGTAAGTAGGTAATTATTATTACTAGCTACTTGTACAAACAAATATGAACCTTATGCCATAGGCGTACGGTCGAAATTCTAATGTCTTTGTATAAATAGGTCGCGAGTTTGTACCTACCTAACTTTAAAACTAATAATAATAGAATGCTCTCGAACTTCTAACGTACACACACTGTAATCGCTGGCTTTCTCGAATGTTCTAGTAGGTCTGATGTAACAATAGTTTCTTTTTAACTTCTACCCTCAAAATTATTATAAGTTTTTAGTCTTTAATCTCCTTGTCTATAACATTGTATTGTAATTTCATATTTTGTTAAGTAAAATTTTCCGTTCTTCCGTGGGGTGGGGACCTGGTGATTTGTAATATAGGCATTTTAGCTCCTCACATTGTTGTTAATAAACGAATAATAATTTGTGAAACCTAGATTAATTTTGTCATTGTGAGGAGAAATAAAGAACTTTATTATTATTATTACTATTCGTAGCCAAAGCTGTTCTTTTAAAGTCTACCAACAAGCATTTTGTGTTTTTTTTCACCACTTTACAGCCGGCTGTAATTTTCGCTAATGTGCTAGTTGGGGAGATTATTTTAAAAGAATGATTTAGTACAAAGTAAGAACTTAAATAAACTCGAAATACCATGACACAAATCTATGCTTCTATACTACTCGTAATATTATAAAGCAGAAGAGTTTGTTTGTTTGGTTGAACGCGCTAATCTCAGGAACTACCGGCTCCAATTGAAAAAATCGAAAAACTTTGCGTTGGATAGTCCATTTATCGAGGAAGGCTATATGCTATATATCATCACGCTATGACCAATGGGAGCAGAGCAGCAATAAGAAATGTTGCAAGCGGGAAAAAAGCTTCCGTTGAGCAGACGATGCGTTGCGATATCAAAACTTCACGCGAACGAAGTCGCGGGCAGAAGCTAGTGTTATAATACAACAACGTTGTAATTTTAGAATTTTGTCTAGCAATGTAATATGGACGAAAACTGTCAAAACTGAGTGAATGACAACATATTTTTTTGCATAAAACAAAATTAATAATACTGGATACGTGTTTGACTCTTTTCTTATTTCATGTCTTCAAATATTAAACGTAATGTAGTTTACTGTACATCTATTAAGTTATACATCTGAAGATTTTGTTTGTTTGAACGCGCTAATCTCAGGAACATTTCTATTTATTCGGTCGTTTTAGAATACAGATAAATGTGGGGTGCCGCTTTGTCGGACGTATCGCCACTACAACCCGGCTGAACGTAACGACGCGACGCCGCATAACATAACGGCGACGACGTTTTACAATACGGTGCGCCATTATGTAATACAGCGTGTTCTACGATTTAGCTGCGACATTTATACGACATCATGACAGAACATCACGTCTGTATGCTCTGAGTACGCAGATGTGTACAATACACCCAGATATCGACAGATATGTGTGTTAAGTTCCATTTAAGTATTGGGGATAAGCATTACCGTGACATGTATACTAGTTTTTTTTTGGAAAGGGGGTTTGGTTTAATTGGAGGGGATTGGAGGGAATGGGGGTTTTGTTTGGTTAGGTTCTGATTATGGAATCCATGACAAAGTAATGGAACTCTTCAATTCTTCAAAATTTTAAGTCTTTCAATCCCTGGTTGACTCGGAAGTGCCGTGCTTCTCCAAAGCAGAGGACCCCTGGAAAATGATGGGGCTCCGTCGACTACGCTTTTTAGGGGATTATAAAGTGTTTTGAGGTTATTTCTCAGAAATGGTACATTTTCTTTTCATGAGAGTGGTACCATTGGGCAAGGGGGACTCCTCCTTCCCGCCCTCTCCTCCACGCCGCACGAGTTGACTTCCATCGCATGCATTTCACAATATTACGTTTCACTTCGATAGATTAGAATCTACCGAAAAATAATGCGTTTTATTGTAAGCAGTATGTTCCTTTGACAATATTTCGAGAGTTTACAATCTCTCTAGTTGTTTTACAATCGAACGTGTTTGACAATTTTACGGTGACATATATATTGTGAATAATTAGTCTGTGGTTTAAAATAAATTCTTAGGAGCTTAACGTTACTTGGCCAAATCCTTTATAGGCTACCCGTATATTTGAGTCCTCTATCATAAGGTCGTTATTACCCGACTTCAAAAAGGAGGAGGGTCTCAATTCAATGTTCCCCGATTACTCAAAGATGGGTGGACCGATTTTGTTTTTTATTTATAATCATCAATCAGGATAGTGATGCTGATGATGGGATCCTGGACAAATAGAGGCAACTCTTCAAATTTTATAGGCACACAAGAAGTGATTTGGGTAGTTTTAGGAAGAGTACTTTTTCGGAGTGATTCCGTTTTAATTTGGTGTACTTAGATCTGATGAAGAACTTCAGAGAAAGAGCAGCTCCTCATTGACAAATGATAGCAAATGTACTGGGATTGCTGAAATCTCATGTGTGTCTATTGTTTTTACACCAGTTCGTAATAAAAAGCGGCCAAGTGCGAGTCGGACTCGCACATGAAGGGTTCCGCAGCAGCGAGTAACATAATGTAAAAGAAAAATAACAAAAAAAAACTTAAAAAAAACTGCTCACTAGATCTCGTTCAAACCAGTTTTCAGTGTGAGTTTATATAGTAATATACATCATATTTTTTTTTTATTTTATCATTCTCGTATTTTAGAAGTTACAGAAAAATGTGTGCGTCCCCCACACACACATTTTTCCACTGTGGAAGGGTCTCTTGCTTAAACTATTCAGATTAGAAAAAAAATACAATCATTTTTAAAGACCTATCCATAAATATACCACACGTATGGGTTCGATGAAAAAAAAAATGGAGTTTCAGTTCTAGGTATGGGGACCCCCAAAATTTATTGTTTTTTTCTATCCTTGTGTGAAAATCTTAATGAATAGGTTCTACTTACCAAGTTTCAATAGCCTAGTTCTCATAGTTTCGGAAAAAAGTAGCTGTGACATACGGACGGACAGACAGACGGACATGACGAATCTATAAGGGTTGTTAATTCAGGTTGTAAACCATCTGTGTGCAAAATTTCATCCAAATCAGTTCAGTGTCATTCATGTCATTCAAGTTCGCGTGCCGCGCAAAATGGCCCGCACTTCGGCTGCATGACAGGCCGTGGTGCCCGAGGCTGTTGACCACTTCACCACAGTGACAGCGATGAGGAGAACAACATGCGGCGCCTAGGCGTAGAGAGCAACAGCGAGGCGGAAAGTGGTGTCGTCGAGCAACTTGCCTGTGAAGCCAAAGACCCAACTCCCACTCACCCACAGCCAGCAGGCACGCCCGCTCAGCAGTAGTAGCAGACGTGTTCAGTAGATTGATCTGAACTACTCTGCAGAGCGGCTCGTCCCACCGTCTCTGGGAAAATGGATGGTCGGGTTCCTCAGACTTTGGGCAAGCGAGTTTCCAGGCGTTAAGAGGCCTGCGGAGCATGCGAATTTCATACAAACTTAATTCCAAAATAATTTGTAAATCAAAGATATTTTTAAGGTAAGTAGTGTGTATTTATTTTGATTGGATTACAGAATACATAGGTTCACAAACACATATTTTGAATGATCGCTGATTTAAACAAGAGTGATTGGAAAAATAAATACTCTATAGAAATTTTAATTCCTCATATCTCCTCTTTATACCATTGTCCTTTCAAAATATTTACTTGGAAACATAGATATTCTACAATACGATCGAAATATATGTCACCGTAAAATTGTCAAACACGTTATATAACAATATAACGTGTTTCTCTCTAGCGATATTGTAATATCTCGAATTATTGTCAACTGAACATACGGAAGTATCTTGGCCCCCATAATCGGGACTTGGGGCACCCCCCCGTTAGGTTAGTTCGGTTCCTTTAAACTCTGCACTCGGAAATAGGGGCCCCGCAAAGCGGGGCTCCGTCGACTACGCTTTTAGGGGAATATAAAGTGTTTTAAGGTTAGATTATAATAATCGGTATTTCTCAGAAATGGTACAATATCTTTTCATGAGAGTTGTGCCACTGGGCAAAGGGGAGCTCTCCTTCCCTCCACAGTTCCACACCGCGTGAGTTGACTACCATCGCATGCATTTCACGAAAAATAATGCGTTTTGTTGTAAGCAGTATGTTCATTTGCGAAATTGTCAAATACGTTATATTAAAATATCACTAGCGATATTGTAAAAACTCGAAATATTGTCAAATGAACATACTGCTGAGAAATACCTTCTTCTGCTTCCTGAGAAATACCGATTAATATAACATAACCTTAAAACACTTTATATTCCCCCTAAAAAGCGTAGTCGACGGGCCCCTATTTCCGAGTGCAAGGTTTAAAGGAACCTAACTAACCTAACGGGGGGGTGCCCCAAGTCCCGATTATGAGGGCAGAGATACTTCCGTATGTTCAGTAAGTAAGTAAGTAAGTAAAAATTTATTTGTTCAAACATGGTGTACATGATACATTGCATGCAAGATAATAATGTTATACTGAAAAGTTCTATTCTTCAGTTGACAATAATTCGAGACATTACAATATCGCGAGAAAAAACACGTTATATTGTAATATAACGTGTTTGACAATTTTACGGTGACATATATACACGCTACCTACCTTAAGAAAATGTTCGATTTTCATATTATTTTGGTATTACTTTTGTAAGAAAAACTCATGCTTCGCCGTCCCCTTAATAGCCTCGCAGAAGCACGGCACATCAAAATCAATCAGTGTGGAAGCTAGGTTTTTCCTGATTAACTTCTCAGCGCCGAGGACCGAGGATATATAAGCCGGTAAACTAATACTAGAAATTTTGCGGACGCCGAGCCCTACTCCCATACGAATGGGAAGAGTAGCTTGTGTCCAAGGCCACATTTAAAATGGATGATAAAGTCTTTCTAATGATTTTATCCATTTTGTCCAAAAGATGAAGCACGTAGAAAATAAATTGATTTAGGGCCGAAACAGCAATAACGGAATATGGTGATGGCCGAATGCATCAACCTTTCCGAAAAATCACTGACATTTTAAATTTTTTCCTCGATGAAATCGGGAAAGGAATTTTCGAAGGATGGACACCCAAGGAGACGAAGAGATTCTTTGTCAATAATTTTGATATTAAAATGAATTGTCCGTAGTCTGTTGGTAGAGTCCGTTAAATACAGTTCGCATTTTGCAAGGTTTAAGTCAAGGCCAATGGAGTGAAATTATTTTTTTAAGAAGAATAAATCATTTAAAACTTTATCCACATCGCCACCCAAGGTTCCATCATCCAGATACCAAACGTTAAATTTAGAAAAATAGGTGTTGAATAACTAGGGTGAATAGCTAAACTAAATATCACTGGCCCGAGGGGGTCAACAGAAGATTCCAGAAGGTTGTCCCGATAAAGTAATTTAGATGGGTGTCTGTAACACTGCCAAAGCTAAATAGAAATTTGAGGTACCTAATTCTTTTTTCCGTCAACAAGGTGTCTCTATTAACAGAATTGAAGGAAGGCTTTACGCATTACAATAACTCACGGGTATTTGGTTAAAACATGTTAGCCGTACAACAGAACTCAGTTGATTTAAAAATACAAGCATTGCATTGGTTCGCGTCTGTTCGGTAGCATTAGCCTTTTACTTGGCATTTAAAAGTGCTATAAAACAACAAACGGCACTAAAAACAGCCCATACCTGTATGACAGATTTACATGGCGTTATAAAGGTACTTACAAGTGTATGCTGTAAAGCGTCAATAGGCATTATCTTATTGATTAAAATGCTATTGTAAACCCTAAGAACAGCTGAAAGCTGTACACTGGTTGTACGTGGCATTATAATGGGTCACATTTATGCTCCTAAACAGCCTTTCGCATTTATTTTTCTACTTAAAATGCTATTGTAGTTCCAAATGCAGTAAAAACAGCTGAATGCAGGACACCTGTATTGTGGTTTGCTGCACTTAAACTAAAGTCTTTACAAAAGCATATTGATATGCCTTTATCCAACCGTCACACATTGTAAAGCATCATAATAGTAGGTAGTTTATTCCCACAAAACGGCACGGAAGTGACAAACATCGAGGAGTCGAGTGCGACTAATGGTTTTGATAATGGTTTTGAAATAGCAATATAAAGCGTCAAGATGCTCGGTGAACTTTTATAAGAATTTATACAGACCTTAGGTTATACAAGGATACTATTCGTAGTTTTAAATGCTTCCTCTGTTACTTGGGCTATGACCACTGTGAACCTTATAATATCTAAATGGCGTATCGTATTCTCGGAAAAAAAACGTAGGCACTAGTAGGGGCAGCACAGATAACACATTTTTTGTGTGCGACAGACAAATCGTGCGACAAATTTTGCGTGATTGGTGTGTTTACTTTTTGGTCCACTATAGGCAATCAGTAGTTTCATCAGCAGATCCGAAAAAAACATGCAGGGCTGCCGATAGAAGAGGAAACTAGTAGACGATCCGCTACGGCTACGAGAGTTAGGAAAAGCGGACGTGACGGTCACATGAGTTCCATGATTTTTGTTCACTCAAAAAGTGCTCAACGCGCCTAAAAAAGTGCTCAACGCGCCTAAAAAAGTGCTCAACGCGCCTAAAAAAGTGCTCAACGCGCCTAAAAAAGTGCTCAACGCGCCTAAAAAAGTTTTCACTTTAAAAAGCAAAAGTATGCAGTACCTTGGCTTTTTATATGCAGCTGCAGTTCAATAGCGTACAGCACGTCGCCGTGGTGTACCTACGTGCGCGTACCATTACATGCAATGAAAACGGGGTACCAACACGCAATTACAACTTTTTTTCGGGTTCGCCTTTTGATCAAATTAAAAATGATAGTGTCAGCGTAAACTTAGTTCAAAATAGCGGCCCAAATGAAGCTTCATGACGTTTCATGAAGTCAAATAGTCCGATAGTGCTAGGCAATTTTTATGCCCTAAGTTTAAAAAAATATAAAGTTTATTACCTATATTTTGCCTGTGGAAACAGTCGTACCTATGGAGCTATTATGACTACGTTTTGTGTTTATATCTGACTCCAGTATTTTCAGTAATTCGATGTTTTGTGGTTGATTATTTTTATTCAAATACTAGCTTCTGCCAGCGGCTTCGCCCGCGTGAAGTTTGATTATTGTCCCATGGGATCTTACTACCGGAATAAAATGTATCCTATGTTTTATGTGGATCATAGCGTGATGATATAAACGTAAGAGTAAACAAATATAATAATAACAAATCTCCGAACTGCTAAGCTATCGGGAGTTACACGTGTTATTGTGAGTCAACTATAAAAGATAGACATATGCTGTCTTGGGATATTTTTTATATAATTTTATGTGGAATATTTCCGTTATACATGATTTCTATGTAGCTTTAACCATTAAGGCTGCACACGCGACGGAAGCTAAAAAAACCAAGTAACTTCTCCCGTTTTCCCAACATTTCCTTTCACTGCTCTGCTCCTATTAATGGTAGCGTGATGAAAAGTATACTATTACCTGCTCAGGAGTATGTAGAATAATTGTACCAAGTTTCGTTAAAATCCGTCGAGTAGTTTTTTTTTCTATAAATAACATACAGACAGACAGACAGACAGACAGACAAAAATTTTACTGATTGCATTTTTGGCATCAGTATCGATCACTAATCACCCCCCGATAGTTATTTTGTAAATATATTTCATGTACAGAATTGACCTCTCTACAGATTTATCTACACTAATATTATAAAGAGGAAAACTTTGTTTGTTTGTTTGTTTGGTTGTAATGAATAGGCTTAAAAACTACTGGACCGTTTTTAAAAATTCTTCCATCATTCGAAAGCTACATTATCCACGAGTAACATAGGATATATTTTATCCCCGTACTCCCACGGGAACGGGAATTACGCGTGTGAAACCGCGTGACGTCCGCTAGTTATAAGTATAGATAAAAACTTTTCTGCAAAAAATATAACCGACTTCCCACAAAAAAGTGAAAAATAACTTTAGCTTCAGAAGTCGGTGACCTTTGTTTGATTGATTTAGTTTTTTTGTCACCGACTTCTGAAGCTAAAGTTATTTTTCACTTTTTTGTGAGAAGTCGGTTATATTTTTTGCAAAAATGTTTTTATTTTTCACTTTTTAGTGGTTTATATGTGCTTACCCTTTCACAGCGTAACGGCGTGATTTTTTGTTATGAACTTGGTGTAAGCAATAGAGAGACATGAGATTTCAGCGATCCCAGTAGGTACATTTGCTATCATTTATTGAGGAGTTCCCGTTGCCTACCTTCCGAAGTTCTTCATCAGATCTTTATATTGAAATGGGATCACTCCAAGAACGTACTCTTCCTGCTTCTGGTGTACATAAAATTTAAGGAATTCCCTCTATTTGTCCAGGATCCCCTTAAATGGAACTTAACACATCTAACTGTCGAAATCTGGGTGTATTGTACAATTTTGCGTACGTCCTCAGAGCATACAGGCGTGATGTTACGTCACTACGTTACATAAACAATAAATAACCAAGCGATTGCAGCAATTACTGCAGCTTTGCCGTGTATTTTTGAAGAGTTCCATTTATATCTCCGAAGATCAGCGTCAGATCTTAACCAAATTGAAATGGAGCCACACGAAAAGCACCAGCTTTCAAATAAAAAAAGAAACATCAAAATCGGTTAACCCAGTCGAAAGTTCAGAGGCAACAAACATTGTCGAAATCTGGGAGTATTGTACACATCTGCGTACCCCCTCAGAGCATACAGGCGTGATGTTACGTCATGATGTAGTATGAACAATGAACCTACAAGCGATTGCAGCAATTACTGCAGATTTGCCGTCTATTTTCGAAGAGTTCCATTGTATATCTCGGAAGATCAGCATCAGATCTTCAGCAAATTAAAATGGGACCAATCGAGAAGCACCAGCTTTCAAATAAAAAATGAATCATCAAAATCGGTTCACCCAGTCGAAAGTTCTGAGGTAACAAACACTAAAAAAAAAAAAAAAACAGCCTGCGGAGTGTACAAACCCAGTTTGTGTCCTTGCAAATTGAATATATGGTAAAAAAAATAACGGTAAGTACCTAATTATGAAATGACCATTTTCTTTCTCAGATCACTTATATGCTTATTAGAAAGAAAGAAAGCTATTCCTAGGTATTTTACATGGACCGACTATACCTATCTGACCTCCACAACCCGACTAGTAGGTACTGGGTAATACGATACCCCTCGGTAACACTGGTTGTCAGCAGAATACCAGTATTTTACATGGACCGACTGCCTATCTGACCTCCATTCCATAACCCAACTAGTACTAGGTAACACAGGATCCCCTATTTTATTTACCCTCGTAAAGCGCGCACGCCGCGTTGTTAGTTTTCGTTGGTCTGCTTAGCCCTTTCCCAACTATATTGTTGTGGTCGGCTTCCAGTCTCACCGGATGCAACTGAATACCAGTATTTTACATGGACCGACTGCCTATCTGACCTCCATTCCATAACCCAACTAGTACTCTAGGTAACACAGGATCCCCTATTTTACCCTCGTAAAGCGCGCACGCCGCGTTGTTAGTTTTCGTTGGTCTGCTTAGCCCTTTCCCAACTATGTTGTGGTCGGCTTCCAGTCTAACCGGATGCAACTGAATACCATTCTTTTACATGGAGCGACTGCCTATCTGACCTCCGCAACCCGACTATAGTACTGGGTAATACGATACCCCTCGGTAACACTGGTTGTCAGCAGAATACCAGTATTTTACATGGACCGACTGCCTATCTGACCTCCATTCCATAACCCAACTAGTACTAGGTAACACAGGATCCCCTATTTTACCCTCGTAAAGCGCGCACGCCGCGTTGTTAGTTTTCGTTGGTCTGCTTAGCCCTTTCCCAACTATGTTGTGGTCGGCTTCCAGTCTCACCGGATGCAACTGAATACCAGTATTTTACATGGACCGACTGCCTATCTGACCTCCATTCCATAACCCAACAGGTACTAGGTAACACAGGATCCCCTATTTTACCCTCGTAAAGCGCGCACGCCGCGTTGTTAGTTTTCGTTGGTCTGCTTAGCCCTTTCCCTACTATATTGTTGTGGTCGGCTTCCAGTCTCACCGGATGCAACTGAATACCAGTCTTTTACATGGAGCGACTGCCTATCTGACCTCCAAAACCCAGTTAACCCTGGGTAATGCGATACCACTTGGTCAGACTGGTTGTCATACTTTTGGGTCTCTGACTTAGGTAATCAGTGTCCTGTAACGACTGCCAAATATGGACAAATGACAGCCGGTACCAACAGCTTAACGTGGTTTCCGAGGCACGGAAGAAACTCGGTCTGTAAGGGTGGTCAGCCGTCCACAGACCAACCTAGCCAAGCACAGCATAACCTAAAGATTGGCCCAAACGGCTGTTATTATTTAGCCGTACGAGATAAAAAGTCTAGTGTTCAAAACATTCTGACCAATTAGGCGAACATAAATGTACAAACTGAGGAGCTGTTTTTTTTTCGCATCTTAAGAGCCCGTTTTATGTAGTTTTTGTGATATTGGGCGATCTAGATCTCGGTATCTATACAACGACTTATGAGTTCGCTATTAAAATAAATGAACATTTTACATTTTCGGAGGTCGGCAAAGGTAAACCAACCGGTTAGAATCGGACGGACTCAGTATCAAATTAGCAAAGCGAAGATGTTTGATTCACTTTTACATACAACACTATCCTTGACTACTTTGACATTAATTTGACCTTAAATTTAAATCTTGTCGCATTGATAGACTGCACGAACGAATATCGTGCCAAGTAATTGGATGAAGAGTGCAGAGCAACTGTCATAAGGTCATTTTAATGGACATCACAAGTTGTAAACTGTTGCAAAGTGGAATGTCATGTAACTAGTTTATTTAGTACCTCATCTTCATCGTTTCAGTCGAAAGACGTCCACTGCTGGACATAGGTGTGCCCCAGGTGTCGCAACATTGACCGTTCCCGTGCGACTCGCATCCAGCGGATCCCCGCAACATTCACCAGATCATCGTCCACCTTCCAACGCAACGTGTTCCGGTTCCCGGTCGCCACTCCAGAACTTTTCGGCCCCATCATAGCAACATTATGCGAACAATTTAGTACTTAACGACCGCGATCATAAGCTTTTTATTAAGGGAACACCCAAAATCTCCAAAATATTTTATTTCGAATTTCGATGTTCCGATTTTCAAAAGTCCGAATTTCATAATAATAAAGAATTATAATGTGTACCTATTATTAAAAATCACGAAATTTATTTGACCGAAAGTCGTACATGCAATTTGTTAGTTTTCCGATTTTCATACGTTCGTATCATCAAATGCTCGAAGGGCTCTCGGTCCGAAAAACGACATTAAATTTTCAAGACTTCGAATAAACTAAAAGTCAACATGTTGTGCTGCAAAATTTAGTGGCAAAAAAGAATCGCTGCAAAACCGACTTCAAGCAGTCTTGTCTGCCTTACCCTAGAGTGTAATTCAAGCCCGCGGAGGGGTGGGGCGGGGCGTTGCGGTGGTGAGCGTTACAAGTGTTACAACCATCTGCGACGATAAGCTCGCGTGGGGCCGCCGAAACCCCGCAGCGCCGGAGCCGTGACAAAAACAATGCTTGCTGCATGTTGTATGCCTGCTTGCATGTTGCATGCCTGCTTGCATGTTAATGTCTGCTTGCATGTTGTATTCTTGCTTGCATGTTGCATTCTTGCTTGCATGTTGCATTCTTGCTTGCATGCTGCATATCCCCTGTATTATTGATGAATCATTTCGGTTAACTGGACTACTAAAGCGCGAAGGGGAGCAAGCTAAGCAAGCGTGCCGTGAGAGGAGCCGCCGAGTGCCAGATCCCCTCTATTTTCAACCGACTTCCAAAAAGAGGAGGTGCTCAAGTCAACTGTATTTTTTATTGTGTTTGTTTCCTCAGAAGTTTCGACTGGGTGAACTGATTTTGATGTTTCTTTTTATTTGAAAGCTGGCGCTTCCTGTGTGGTTCAGATTTGGTTAATCCAGATTGGGTAATTTTGTTCAGTTCTGACGCTGGTTTTCCGAGATATAAACGGAACTCTTCAAAGAAGACGGCAAATCTGCAGTGATTGCTGCAATCGCTAGGTTTTTTATTATTTTTAAAACACTATGACGTAAAATCACGCCTGTATGCTCTGAGGGGGCAGAAGTATACAATACACCCAGATTTCGACAGTTAGGTTTCATAAATAAATAAATAAAATAAATAAATATCGCTGGACATTAACACGCAGCGCCACCTAGTAAGTTCCATTTATTGGGGATAAGCCTATTACCACATATACTTAGTGCTTTTTTTATTATTTTATTGGAAAGGATGTACTTCAAGGGTAGTTTGATGAGAATTTTGTTAGATTCTGATTCCTTCTGATTATAGGATCCATGACAAAAAAAAACAGAAACTCTTGAATTCTTAGGAGCAAATTAACGATACTCGACCGAATCTTTTAGAGGGTACCCGGATATTGAGTCACCCCCCAAAACGTCGTTATTACCGACTTAAAAAATGAGGAGGTTCTCAATTCAATGTTCCCCGATTTCTCGAAGATGGCTGGACCGATTTTGTTTTTTTTTATTGTTTGAAAGGGTATGCTTCTCAGGTTGTCCCATAACCATCAAGTGAGGATCTCATGATGGGATCCTGGAGAAATATAGAAAACTCTTCAAATTTTATAGGCACACCAGAATGCGATTTGGGTAGTTTTAAGAGGCGTACGTTTTCGAAGTGATCTCATTTCAATATGGTGAAGATCTGATGAAGAACTTCGGAGATAGGCAACGAAACTGCTCAATAAATGATAAATGGAATTACTCCCAATAGTCCCCTCTAGGGCCCTGTCCTCCGGGGATGGCAAATGTACTGGAATTGCTGAAATCTCTTGTCTGTCTATTGTTTACACCAGTTCATAACAGAAAATCACGCCGGTTTGCTGTGAAGGGGTAAGCACAAGTCGGTTACAAAATAACTTAATCAATCTAACTAAGGTCACAAGGTCACCGACTTCTGAAGCTAAAGATATTTTTCACTTTTTTGTGTTTTCTGAAATCGGTCAAAAGTTTTTACAAACTTTTTCATTTTTCCGAGACAGGTTTCTCAAAATAAATGTACCTACTTATTACATTATTTATAGAATTATCTTGTGTCAAATAGAAGAGTACGGGGTGGGTCACCCAAGTGTATAACGCGCGTGAGACCACGGACGCAGACTTTTTAACCATACGTGACCGTGCTTGGTTTGAATAATTTAGAAATCCAAATTTCTAGATTATTCAAACCACAGACCGACGTCTGGGAGGAACTTTTGTCTGGAGACCACGGATGCAGACTTTTTAAGAGCCTATACAACCTCAGCTCGAATTCTAATTTCGCCCCCACTTCACCGCTCCGCCTAACTCTTTATCTCGCTCGCACAATGGGGCTCGCGGTCACGCGGGCACAGCGCGAAGTCGATGCAATTTTGTTAGATTAAACTACTTTATTTATTGGAGTTCTAAGTATTAAAATTATCAATATTAATATTAATTTGTCACTTGTGTATTAAAACAAAATTTTATATCAATTTAATTTCAATCTAGGTAGGTACCTTTTTTATCGTGGTAATATTATCCTCCCACCCTGAGTGGAGCTGAAAGGACTGTCAGACTCTTACTGACTAAAATCCACGGGGTTCATTTAATAGCCCACTAAACCTACAGAAAGTTGATTTCCAAGCTAAATTTTCCAGTATAAGCTGACCTCTTATTGTACGGAAAGCCTAGACAATGCGAGATCAACTTATACTGGAAATTTGCTACAAAATAATAGACGAGCCAACGTAACCGTGCGGGTTCCGCGCATTGAGTTTGTAGTACGTTTGAGTTTTATAGTTTTATCCTTGTATGTATTTGTGACAGCCGTTTTTGTATAGTAAGTAGGCCTAAATGCAAGTATATTATAAGAAATAATTAACCTACAAAGTTTTTACGGATGCTGAGCCACTGCATACATTCTATTGTTAAAAAAACTAATCGAGTGCGAGTCACCATTCCATTCAGGGTTCTGTCAGTAGGGAATGTAATCCGGACTATCCGTAATCCGAAAAATCCGGATTTCGGTACATTTTTACACGACTTCTAAATCCGGGTTTGAAAATCGAATCCGGATTTTCTGAACAATAAGAAATTGTTGTTCGTTGGCTACATTTCCGCGAGAATATTCGAAAATGTGCTCATCAGCCGAAACGCCTATAAAGCCTGAAACTGATATTTCTCTTGGAGGCCGCTTATAAACATATTCAGTGCATTCGACGTCGATTCAGAGCGAGCTTTTTCCGCAGCAGGAATTGAGTGTAACCAAAATCGTAGTAGGTTAAACGACGATAGCACTTGAAGGATACAGGGGCAAAACAAGAAATGTCACAAAAACAAAAAGTTGTTTATTTAACATTTTTATTTTTCAAAGTTAATAACTTTCTTAGGTATTACTTAAACTTGTAAACTGCTACTAAGAACTTAAGTATACCTTTTAAAGTCTTAATTTTAGAAACAATAAATACTTTTATGAAAATAAAATGTTTGAGAATGATAAAAAAATTAATGTAGTTCCCTTTTAGAACATACAAAAACTGTAAATGTCCAATACGTCCCATACAAAAATTGATAAACCTCATACCAAGTAGTTCTTGTTCTGTCCACCTGCTTAATCACAAAATATTTCTAAATAAATGCTTTAGACGACTATTCAGGTGGTTTGTTAAATATATTGAAACAGAAACAAACATTATAAAAAGTTGACTGCTAAATTTTTGAACGTAAGATGTGACATTCCTTCTTACGTTCCGTTTCAACATGGACCTTCCCTGTTTTGTTCCTGCACACAATTTTTAAATTCGAGTATTACATCTGACTATGCTTGTTTTTACGCTTTTTGTATAATGCCAATAAACATACGCGGGAAAATGAGAATGTTGCCATCAAAAATTAACTTTTGGATTTTTTGTGACATTCCTTGTTTTGCCCCTGTACCCTTCATTTTAGATGCCTTATTATTATTGGGTCATATTTTGTCTCCAAAAATTACATAGCTTTTTTGTTTATTCCAGGGCGACAGTCTGACTCTACAAAAAACTTAGTTAGTTTAGTTTTGTCTAGCCCTGAATCCCCATAGCACATTGCTGGAGGATTCAGGGCTAGGCTGCCGGTTGAGGAGAAGTGGTCAGGTACCACTTATCCTTCTTCACGTGGATGATCCAAAACTCTTTTCCCGCAACAAATTGCGACTGATGGAAATACCTAACTAATAGTAACTGAAACTTTTAGTAACGCCATTGGGATAGAATTTGGTGTGGAGATAAGTGCAGTCATGTATGTAAAGCGAAGGGCGATTATGGTATCCAAGGGAATTCAGCTCTCGGATTCCGTACACCTGAGATACCTCTCCTCATCCGAAAACTAAGTACAAGTATTTGGGTATGTCGAAAGCATTAACGTAACTGATATGAAGTTGAAGGAGCGCTACCAAGTATTAAATAGCTTTCTTCCAGGCGGGAACAAGGTGCGTGCTATCAACGGTTGGGCCATGCTGGTTTTAATGTACTTTTTTGGCATATTCAAAAGGACTCAGACGGAACTCGATGTTCTAGATAGGAGAGTCAGAGAGACAAGGTCAATAGGCACAAAGAGACGTTTACAAGTGAGATAGGCCCAGACGACGAATGTCTGTCGAGGCTTTCTTTAAGCCGTTAGATCAAGGACATTTTTCGGGAGGCAGTTCTCTTCGATATTGTGAGGAGGTTCTTGTGTCTGGATCCCCGATAACCACTGGTAGCTTAGACCCCGCTCCGGGCGGACCACAATAATGTTTTTTTTTTAATATTAAAAAAACATTAAAATATATATTTACAAAGAATAAGCAGTCGCTCCATGTAAAATACCGGTATTCAGCTGCATCCGGTTCGACTGGAACCCGACCTCAACATAGTTGGGAAAGGGCTTCAAAACCAAACCAACCAAGGTATTGAATTTGAATAATTTCAAATAACAAAATTAAATTCCCATTCACACAAAAATAAGAAACATAATATGGGTAGATTTGTTTATTTTCGTGAAAAATCCGTAAAATCCGGATAATCCGGATTGGATCAAACATCCGATCCAAAAAATGGATTTTGAAACAGAGCGGATTTGCATTACTAGTTCTGTGGATACATTGACGTGGTAGTAAAACGCTTTGCCACTATAAAAAAAAAACGAAATGTATGACTGCGCATAACAGCATATTGGATTTTTTTTTGTTGTGTTCATGATTCATATTGGATTTTTTTTTGTTGTGTTCATGATTCTCAAGGCATGGTTTGTATGACTATGAATATTTGATAGGTAGGTAAGTGTGTGTGAAACAAGCAATAGTTTGGTTTCTTGCAGCTACCTACAATTATATTTTTTTTACTTTCTAAGCGCTTAGCGGCTGCAGTACGAGTCGCAGGTTCGATTCCCGCACGGAACATGTGTTATTAAATACATTATTGTGTTACATGTACATGTACATGTGTGTTACATGTGTTATCATTATATTATATTAAATTCTTGACCGTTATTTGAAGCTTACTAGTTTGAGATAGGCCCTTTCCGTTTCCGCTTATATTTGCCTCTCTTTCTATATCCGCTACATCTATCTCGCTCGCACATCCCTACCACCCCCACCAGGTGCCTCGAGTCATCGGAGCTCGGAGGCGTTTACCATTGGCGTCTTGTTTTCCGCCGCGAACAGTCACCTTTTAAAAAAGTGTGATAACATTTAAAAAAATTCCGTTACAATATTCTTATTTAAAAGTGGTACAAAAATTGTGCACTTTCACGTATATTTTTACAAATAACGGTTTATAAATTTAAAAGTGTTGTGATTAATCAGTAACAAAGAACTGATAAGTTCGTGTACACGATGGATTCGTACAAAACAAATACCGAAAAACAAGTGAGTGAGGAAGACGGTGCGGGTTCAGCATCTGCACCGCCACCGCCCGCGGCCTCGAATACTCGGCGACAGCGGGTACGAGCTCTCAGCTCGTCCAGTAGTAGCAGCTCGAGTACCAGCAGCAGCTCCTCCACGAGTTCTTCAGACTCCAGGTCCAGGAAGAGGAAGCACTCACGCCGGCATCGCAACAAAAAAGGCAAGCGCACCCGCCGAAATGATGAGCAATTGGATAAATTGTCTCGACAGGTTAGTGATTTGCGAAAACAAATTACATATTATGAAAATTCCACTGACAACTCTAATGCACATAACGGTCATTGCTCTAACGTTAGTTGTGCCCCTATTGATCAGTGTCCTGCTTTAGATGGTGATATTGTTATTTTATTATTGACACTGTCAGTGGTATTTTGTATAATGATGAGAGCCGGGATAATGAAATGAGTGAGTCACAACTTAGCTTTGATTTTGGCATAGAAACAAAACTCAAAGAACCAGCAGTGCCCAGGGCACCAGAAAATATGCTAAATACCCTTCAGGATATTCAATACTTTGAGAAAAGCGAATGGTGTGAGGTGCGATACGCCGAGGTCCAAAAATCTTACAACCATTCACCTGGCTTCGTGGATCTAGAGGTCAACGAAGAGGTCAAAGCCTATGACTCATTACGTCACCTCTCTTATGCAGACAAGGCTTATGCTGCCCTAACCTTTTGCGTATTAAAACAAAGGGATGCACTCCAGAGCAGTCTGCGTGAGTTGCTGATTTGGGCCCCTAAGGCTACCCACTGACCAAAACGAGTTGAATGTTGAAGGGATGCACGAAAAATTATTAGAATTGTTTTCTAAAGGTGAGTTTTCAAAAGTTTCGTCTGATTTATTGCAAATGGTCTGCGGCCACCGCGCCGAAGTGATCCAAATGCGCCGGGATGGCATTACCAACATGGTGCGTGACCCTCTTGTCAAATCTGCCTTGAGAAAAGTGCCTCCTTCTAACATACATCTGTTTAGTCAAGAGGCTTTCACCACTGCTTTGGAGAAAGCAGGAGGGGTCAAAAAAGCCTTTTTGCCCCTGAAGTCTAACAGTGGACCTGTTTCGCAAACAGGATCTTACAAGACTTCGCGCCACCCCCCGCAGGGGTCGGCCATTTATCCTGGTCCCTCGCAGGGTCCTAATCATGGATGTTGCGCCCAAGTGCCTCATCATTCACGTCAGCAAAACCATCAACCCTCGCAGGGTTGCTGTCACAATAACCGACCCTCGCAGGGTTTCGGTCAGAACAACTCGGACCGTCGCACGGTTCACAATTCAAGAGGAACTTTTCGTTCCCGAGGTGGTCGTCAGGGCAACCGACCCTCGGACTAAGGTAAGGGAAACCGAAAACGCCCAGGAAATGCCTTGGAAAACAATTCCAACAAAAAACGAAAATTTTGACTCGAAGAATTTCAAAGCGGGCCGGTTAGCAGAATTCCTTTTGCGCTGGAAAAAGATGGGAGCTCCAAGATTTTTGTTGAAAATAATAAAGGGGTATCGCATACCTTTTCGACAAAAGCCCCCTCTAGTCATCCCCAACTTGGCGATGACAAATATGTTTCACACGGAGAAATCCGCATCAATGTCTGCAATAGTCACGCAAATGAAGGAGCAGGGAGTCTTGGAGGATGCCCCGCGGTCTCCAAGCTTTCTGTCAAAAATGTTCCTTGTGCCCAAAAGCGATGGCTCGAACCGGCCCATTTTCAATCTAAGAGCACTAAACGAATATGTCATCACCGAACCGTTCAAGCTGATAAATGTATTCAGAGTGCCAGAATTCTTGCAACTAAACGATTGGCTCTGCAAAGTGGACCTCTCGCAGGCTTACTTCAACCTGCCAATAGCTCAAGGTCACAGGCGGTTTTTGCGTCTGGTATACGAAGGAGAACTACTCCAAATGACTTGTCTTCCCTTTGGCCTCAGCACAGCACCAAGAGTTTTTGCCTCTTTGACCAACTGGGTGGCTCAAACACTAAGGGAACAAGGCCTGCGGATAATCGTTTACCTGGACGATTTTCTGCTTGTACACCAGGACCGACGCATTCTGCAGACTCATGTTCAAATTTTATTAGACCGGTTGCAAGATCTGGGTTGGCAAGTCAATCACGAAAAGTCTCTAGTGATTCCTCAAAAGACCATAACCTTTTTGGGGATTCATTGGAACCCGTGGACAAACGAAAAGTCTTTACCAGACGAGAAAATTGGCCGACTGATGGACAAAATAATGTCAATGGCCCAGAAAGGCAAGACCTGCCTGAAAGAACTACAGAGTCTAGTTGGTCTTATGAATTTTGTAAGTTTTGCAATACCCCAGGGCAGGCTACATTTTCGAAATCTTCTTTTATTTCTGAACTCTCTTCTTGATGCGCCCCCGATAAAGGAATTTTGTCTTCCGAAAAAGGCCCACGAGGAGCTGACATGGTGGCAGCGAAATTGTCACCTGTGCTCGCCGATCCACTTTGCGCCACCAACTCATTTTCTCACCACGGATGCGTCCGATATAGCTTGGGGTGCGCAACTCGACGGGAAGTCGATGTCGGGAACATGGGACGATCACGAAAAGAACCTACATTGCAATGCCAAAGAAATGATAGCCGTCTTGAAGGTTCTCCAGGTTCATGGCGATCTCATGTATCAATCCACAGTTCTAGTACAGTGCGACAATCGCACGGCCGTGGCTTATTTGAGGAACGAGGGCGGAACAAGGTCCCTCCCCTTGCTGGATATAACAATCCAAATTTTCGATCTCTTGCACAGACATCAGATACATCTGGCTCCCTTTTACATGCCCGGCAAATACAACAGCCACGCAGACCATCTATCGCGTCACAACATTCCACCAGAGTGGCATCTGCTACCAGCGTGTACAGAGAAGGTTTTCAGGAAGTTCGGAACTCCCATGATCGACCTCTTCGCATCAGAAAGAGCGCATGTAGTTCACAACTATGTGTCGATGGATCTGACCGACCATCGAGCTCTGTATCACAATGCGTTCTCCCGAATGTGGGACTACCCACTGGCAGGGGTTTTTCCTCCACCTTATCTAATTCCCAAGGTGCTCTCCCACCTCAACTGTGCGATCGGAGTTTACCTGGTAGTAGTTCCCAGATGGGATCGCGTATTCTGGCGCGCAGATCTGAAAACTCGAGCGACAGCAGCCCCTCTCACTCTCCACCATCTGAACCGCAATCTGATCGATCTAGCGACGGGCCACCCACCTCCTCGTGTCCAAGAAATGACACTGGAAGTATGGAGAATTGGGGGTGGTCAGGGAGTTTAATGGGATGGAATGAAGCTCAGCTAGAGTTGTTACGATCTGCATGGCGGCCATCTACCCGTAAGGTGTATAAAGTAGCCTGGAATAGATGGCTCCATTGGTCCCGAAAGCATAACATTGATCCTTGTAGGCCTACCGGCTCAATAGTAGCTAGGTTTCTTGCAGACTTACACTTAGTGTACAAATTGTCATACAACACAGTTTTACTACATAAGTCGGTAGTTGCCACCTTATCTAATGTTGAGAATGCTGGACTGTTAAGCTCACATACACTGGTTAAAAATGTATTGAAATCTATTTCCATCAAAAACCCTGTAGCTCATAAGCCTCCTATTTGGCATATAGATGTTTTGTCATCCTTCTTGGAGCAAAGAAACGTTAACGAGAATAATAGTTTTGCAACGTGTAGTCATACGGCAACACTCTTGCTCTTGTGTTCTGGAAGAAGAGTGCATGACTTGACATTACTAGCCATAGATCAAGACCACCTTACTGACTCTAATGATTCTATTGTTTTATGGCCTATCTTTGGTTCGAAAACCGATAGTGCCACGTACAGACAGTCTGGGTGGAAATTACTTTGCAATAACAATAATAAGAATCTGGACCCAGTTTTCTGGATAAGGCAGACGATTTCGGTTTTAGATTCTAGACGCAAATTGGCCAAATGTAATAATTTGTTTGTAAACATAAGAGGTCAGAACAAGGCCGCGGCATGATAATTGCTGGATGGGTCAAGGCTGTCCTGTCAGAAGCTGGTATTTTTTCTTCGGCCGGCAGTTTACGTTCTGCAGTAGCTTCAAAAAATTGGGACAATAACTTTCCTTTAGACGAAATTTTAGCCAGAGGTAATTGGCGTTCTAGCAACACCTTTTCGCGATTTTATAAACGTGAAGTTAAGCCAGCTTCTGTCAGCAATAGCATTACAAGGTTGTTCAATCCAATTAATTGACAACATCCATAGTACAAGTACCCATAGTAGCACTCTTAGAAATCTACTAATTATCGATTTGTGCTATAAAATTATTTGATTAGTCCATTCTGACAATGTTGTTTTTTATGATGATTTTCTGCTTTATTTACATCATATTTATACATTTAGGTACAACTAGCTTCTGCCAGCGGCTTCGCCCGCGTGAAGTTTGATTATTGTCCCATGGGATCTTACTACCGGAATAAAATGTATCCTATGTTTTATGTGGGTCATAGCGTGATGATATAAACGTAAGAGTAAACAAATATAATAATAACAAATCTCCGAACTGCTAAGCTATCGGGAGTTACACGTGTTATTGTGAGTCAACTATAAAAGATAGACATATGCTGTCTTGGGATATTTTTTACATAATTTTATGTGGAATATTTCCGTTATACATGATTTCTATGTAGCTTTAACCATTAAGGCTGCACACGCGACGGAAGCTAAAAAAACCAAGTAACTTCTCCCGTTTTCCCAACATTTCCTTTCACTGCTCTGCTCCTATTAATGGTAGCGTGATGAAAAGTATACTATTACCTGCTCAGGAGTATGTAGAATAATTGTACCGAGTTTCGTTAAAATCCGTCGAGTAGTTTTTTTTTTCTATAAATAACATACAGACAGACAGACAGACAGACAGACAGACAGACAGACAGACAGACAAAAATTTTACTGATTGCATTTTTGGCATCAGTATCGATCACTAATCACCCCCCGATAGTTATTTTGTAAATATATTTCATGTACAGAATTGACCTCTCTACAGATTTATTATAAGTATAGATATGCATTAATTAAGATACCATAATATATACATTGCTATGTATTGTGTCACAATATTGTATGACTATTTGCTTGATTATAATATACTTAAGTACTCTTTTGTAACCTCTAAAGATATGTCTTATTGGTATTTACCTTTTCATACAACCCGTAGTACCTACATAGATACTTACTTTTCCTACTACTATGCATCATGTGATCTTAGGGAGAAATATAACATATTTCTATTCGCACATCCCATACTTAAACAAGTACATACCTACCTGCATAAATGAGTAACTAGTCTAGTTCAAATTCTTACCTAATCAGTAACTAGGTACATCTTTACCTAGCCACTTATATGCCTACTAAAATAGCATAAGGTTTTTAACTATTCAGGTAAAATCCACTAAAGTAGGTATACAGGGATTTCGATTTACATAGCTTCTAAACTCTTCACATTGGCGTCCACCCCACCAGGCGATAACAAACACGTCTCAAACTAGTAAGCTTCAAATAACGGTCAAGAATTTAATAGGAGCGTTTTACCTTACAATAAAACGCTTATTAAATACTTACCTTATTTGAAGCTTACATTTAATTTCTGCCTGGTGTTTTCGACACAATGACAAACGCCTCCGAGCTCCGATGACTCGAGGCACCTGGTGGGGGTGGTAGGGATGTGCGAGCGAGATAGATGTAGCGGATACAGAAAGAGAGGCAAATATAAGAGGAAACGGAAAGGGCCTATCTCAAACTAGTAAGCTTCAAATAAGGTAAGTATTTAATAAGCGTTTTATTGTAAGGTAAAACGCTCGTATTATATTGTCTACAAATAGTTGTGAATACTTGAGTTTGTAACTGCACCGTCTTTTTCAGGAGCAATTGGAGAAATAGGTTAGTATTGGAGTAATAAAAGTATAAAAGCTACACTTTGTTGTATGTGTAAAAAAAAAAAACTTATTTAGGTTTTTTTTTATTATTTTTGAATCTGGAGTTTTTATGGTGTAAGTACATAATAAAGAGAATTCTATCGTCTAACTATCTACCCTAAACTGATTGCTCCAAAGTTCCAAACGTAGACGGTGCGATTACAAACACAAGTCTTCACAACTATTTGTAGACCGTCACATAATATACCTAACACATGATCCGTGCGGGAATCGAACCTGTGACCCGTACTGCAGCCGCCAAGCGCTTTGAAAGTAAATAAAATATTATTGTATGTACGGTAATTATGTACCTGGTCTACTCACACAGAAACTGCTCCAAACGTGTGTACCTACTACATATTACATGTTTGTAATCACTAATATTGTACCTAAATAGATCGGTCAGTAGATACTTCATTTCGATCATATGTTTGAGAAATTCTTTACGCCAACCCTGTCGCTTCTAATTTTTATTTCGGTTATTTCCCATCACGCAAACACTATAAACTCATGTATTTCATTATTTTTATTTGTTGAATTGCGTAATGTGCCCTGAGCGCAAACTGACACAGCCCTCCCGTACGGAAGCCGGAGCAGGACTGAGCGCGGGTGGCGCGCGGCAGGCTTAACCATACGTGACCGTGCTTGGTTTACCGACGTCTGGGAGGAACTTTTGTCTGAATGGCAATGTAGGGTGGGATAATTCCATCAAGGGCCGACACCTCCACCAGTTCTTTCCATTCCTTCGTGAGCCGCTGGCCAGGACATGGCTGGAGGTTGATCACTGTGTTACCCAATTTCTCACAAGTCATGGTACCTAACTTTAAGAGTAAATTATTTTCCTTCAAGCTTGTGGACTTGCCTTTTTGTCAATGTTCCGAATCTGACTGCGAATATCAATAATCTGCACATCACATTTTATGGGAGTGCAGTCTTTTGGCAGAATGAACGCAAAATTACGTTGGATAAAGTACAGGTTACCTACATCCGGAGTTAAGTATTTACTATACGGACCTTGTGGAAACTGGAACAAAACTGTAACAAAATTCGTGCGTTCAAGCGTTTTTGCCATAGGTATGGCAAAAACGCTTGAACTAAATATTATTGGATTATTATTATATTATTGGAATTAAATATAACAGCTCACAACTTTGTTAATATTTATCCGTGGTGCTAGGCAACTGGGCCTATTCCAGTTGTTAACGCCCCTTTGTGGCTATTGGCCTTGTTTCGTTCTGTCTCCTGCTGATATGGAGGGAAGTGGAAATTACGGTTTTTTCATACTCCTTTGCTATACTTTCTAATTAATTTCGTTGCGGGATCCAAAACAGTTAAATTCATTCTCTGGGACTTCGTCGAGCTTCATTGTCTCGGCGCTTTTCTGGTGGCCGCCACTGTTGATTCTGGCTTTCAGGAATTACAGTGGTTTGGGAATAGAATAAAAATAATAAATAAAAAACAATCTCATTCCACAATAAATAAGTGAAAAAAACAGTATTCGTTGCTGCTTCTGAGAAATTCCAGATGAAAAAAGCCCATGACATTTTGCTCCACTTTAGAATCTGATAACCCAGCAGCCACGCCACGTTTACGACCACTGGTCCCAACAAGATTAAATATTTTAATCACCGATTTATGCTTTTAACTGCCATTATAGTACACACTCGAGACACTTTGTATTGCTGTAGGGATTTTCAGACCTTAAGCTTATACCCATCGACAGTTTGCTCTACTGTGTAGTCAATTCGTGGCAAAGGAATAATGTTTAGCCGACCTCATAATTAGTTCACCACTTTACTGCGTCAATACACATGACGACATTATCTTTTATCCGTCAGTTAGAATAGGTATTGGAAAATAATGAACAAGTATTTTTTGTTATTTTAAATACGTGACGTCATGAGCCCCGCTCCCGAGTTTTGATGCGTTTTATCTTTGTCAATGAATATTCACATCAAAACTCGGGAGGGAAACGGAGGAACTCATGACGTCAGTACCTACACTATAAAAATTACACCTAGGCGTAACAAATAGGGAAGGAAAAAAAAAGTACTTTTTATTTCAGACATAAGTCCACAATGTGTACCTAATAGTCATAGTAAAAACAACTTTAACTCACACACACTCACTTTTTTCTTTACTTAATATTTTTTGATAATCTTACTGACGAACAGATTTTTTGTCGTCTACCCAATTCCAGGTTTTTGTCGTACTCTCACAAAGCATTTAGCAATTATGAAATCGACTAAAATTGGGTCAATGGTGTGATGGTGTGACTACGGATAAATCAAATGAACCATAATCACACTGGTGGGGCAATTTGGTGTGACTATGGATCGGTCGTGATTTCGTGAACCAAACATGAAAACAAATCTAAAATGATTTTTTTCTTTAGTTTTATTCTCTTTATTGTTGTAATTAACTTAAATGTACAAACCAGGTCTTATAATGTTTGCCTCTTGTCAATTGCTTTATCATATACCTACATCATTTATTACAGTGAATACTTGCAGTATCCGTTTATTCTTGAATTGAACGCAATAAATTGGGCTGATGTTACTTATGACTATGTACTGTTACATTTAAAAAAATACTAAGACATACATCATTATAAAGTTTACAACAGTAGTAGATTATTTTGTGACAGTATGTTGTAAAATTTACGAAAACATAATGTCATAACAACTCAAGTTCTTCTATAGTAAATAATAACAACTTTTTATTAATATTATCGTGATAAACGCTGGTCTAAATAATTATGATTAACACTTATGTCTTATGTTCATAGTTCAGCATAATATCATATGGTACATTTAAATCACAAATAATTAAAAAAAGGTTGTCATATTAATGAAAGTTTTTATTTGCGTTTATGAACAGCTACTTTACTAGGTTCGCCTTAACTTATATTCCACGCTTGAATACCTACAGATATATTTAGGGTTCCGTAACGTAAAAAATATAATATTTATTATATCTAAAAACTTATTAAAAGTAAGACAAAAAAACATTTATTTGCCAGACAAAACAAACACACAAAAAAAAGTGGTTGATTTATGATCAGCCAAAGAAAGGACATAGGTATTTTGCCTCCGATCTCTAATAAATACCAGTTATTGCACCAACCGCAAAATATACGTTAGTGTAAAAGTTTTGGGAATTTCACACGACTTCAGTCTCAAGTAACCCACCCTGCACTAACTTTAGTTCCTGAATCTCTGAAGACTTGACGCCTTTCTGCTGAAGTTTCGGTCTAATCGATAACGGAAAACATCAAACTTGAGAGTCAAAGTGATGATTAAATTAATAAATATAAATAAATAACGCTGCCCATGTCTTTGAAGCGAAAGCTGATGGACATATTGTGTATTCTCCCCATCTTGACCCTACGGTGCACAAACTTGGTCTTTGACTAACATCCAAAAGTCAAAACTCAAGGTTCGCCAACGTGCTATGGAGCGCAGTATTTTAGGTGTAAAATTAACGGATCGTATTCGTTAGAGCGGTTTCGCACTACGTCCGATCCGAATCCGATCTGTACCCGTAAAAAGTCAGTCATAAGGTATGGTATCTGTTTACCTTTATAAACCATAAGTACTAGTACTCTACACGTGTAAGTAATTATAAAATTAACAGAAAACGTCCTTCGGAATCGCGGGTCAGGCCCAAAATCATACAATTTGTGTTCACTTCACTTTCACGGGTTCGGATCGGACATAGTGTGAAACCGCACTAACACTATACCTACTGCGCACCAAAACGCAAATCGTTGATGTGGCTCAAAAGGCTGCCCAACTGAAATGGGACTGTGGGCAGGACATGTCTGTCGCATGCCAAACGAACTGTGGTCCCGTAAGGCTCAGGAATGGTGCTATGAGGCCTTTGCCCAGCAGTGGGACAATATAGGCATGTATATATTTTAATTTATAAAAGTTGTTAAATTATAAACTTTGCGTGTGCCTATTCTAATTAATTATTACATTAAGTAATTTGTATTGTTATTATTTTACGCCGACAGTTACGGCTAAACATGTCTGAACATAAACAAAATAACATCTTACAAGAGCTCTCTTATGTGTATACAATGTTTTGAAAAATAAAGATTCTTATCTTATCTGTAATAATAATAAATATCGCTGGGCATTACACACAGCGCCATTTAGTGCCACACTAAGCAAGGCTTGTCTCGTGGAGACCAGATGGTTAATATACTACATGCAAGAACATACTTATGTATTCACAAGATATGAAAAAAACCTAAGATTCTTCTCGTTAACATTATATGCGGTAGGTGCAATAACGACGTTTGGGGATAAGTTAAGATTGTCCTTTCACAAGTTTGGGAACCTCGGTGCGTGAGTCAACCTCGAACTTGGCCGGTTTGAATTTTTAATTATGTAATCACAGGCTTTCAGAAGCTATATTAAGTAAGTATATCGTAGGCAGAAAAGTTAGTTAGGTACACTATGACTATACATTGTTTTGGTAAGTCAATAATAATTTTGTAGTCCGAAATAGACATGCGGAAATAGGAGCTGTCATATATGATAGAATTACAACTTCCTTAACTTTGCTAAAACGAAATAACAATTAAACCTTAGAAACAATTAGATGCAAATTAAAAGTGCAAAGTTCAGCAAACGTGTTATAGAAAACATCGTTGCGTAGTTGTTTGCAATTATAGCAAAATACAGTCATAAGCGGCAAGAGCGCGGCTTTATATAGCGTAACCTTTGTCACTCAAAGGATGCGCTTTGACTGCGCCGTATTGGTCGAATTTTATAATTCTATATATTATGAAACCGTACATACCAAACTACGAATCGCCTGAAAAATTGTAAAGTTAGGTTTACTCTATTAATAATGCTATTTGTTACATTTATTCGGCTTCCTCTAAAAAGGATTTATCCAATTGCGGTTGTTAGTATAAAATGTATGTCCCTGGATCATAAATAGTAGATGTAAGTATGGTTATAATATAAGAATGATGTTACTGGATATAATTAAATTAACTACGGACATATCATACGTTCTGTGGCTGAATTAGCATGGTGGTTTGTATGATTATTATTTACTACCAACTAAGCAACAATCGTAAAAATAAGGCTACAACAATTACAGCCCTTTTCCACTATTTAGATGAATTCTTTAAATTTATATTAATTATAATATCAGACTAGTATCTAACCTAACATACTACACTAACTTTATACCGTTTATAGGAGCACAAGTTATTTATAATTGTATGCTAGGCAATTCTCGGGTGGAACTTACTTGCTAGCAGGGAGACAGGAATTATCATTTTGCGAAATATTTAAGGATAGGAATAATTACAGATAAAATGGTATCGTCAAGCTGAAGCGAATCCCGTGCTTAATTGGGTCGCGCCGATTGTGTAAAGTTGTTTGGATGAAGGAGTACCTACAAACAAGCGGGAATATCGCGTGATTTCCTAATCAATGTATCAATTGACGCGAGCACTCGCCTGCCGAGTGCGACTCTCCTCAGTGTGGCTACAGCTTTAACTTGCACATACTCAAAGTTTGATCATTTTAATTGATCAAGTGTGTAATTACTAATACTAAAGATACTCAGTATTGTTGACGCCTTTATCATTCACTGATAATCATCTGAATAACGGAAAAGTTAAATAGTTAGTTTTTTTTTATTAATAATTATTAATAGGAATTGAAAGACTGGTGTTAAGCGTTAGTAATGATGGAGTACTCGAGTTGTCGAAAATCAAGTCAAGAAAATATTGCAAGTCGCTGATCAATATCGTAAAAAATGTGTTATGATGAAAGGGATCGATCAAACGAACACTCAACGTGAAATTCGCCGGTCGCACATAGGATTATTACACTTAAAAAACCCGACAAAATTGAAAATATTGATGTTAATACAACCGCACCCAAAGTACATGTTTCTTTACCAACGATAACGGTTTATCAAAAGACCCCCAAGCCTCAACTCCCGCGCATGTCGGACAGTGTCAGTCGGAACCCAATCATCGTACTGTACCCGTGTCTTTGGTTCTCGGCGCTCTCGTTTTGTGTTTATCAGTTTTCTGTGCTAAAACGGATTCTTGTACCAAACAACACAAACAACAGGAGACTATCTATTTGGACATGGATATAGTAGCTTAGTACCATATACTGAAAAACCTATATCTTATTATGTTTCTTCCAAATTTTCTACTTGTATAGCGGCACATTTTTTACCCGTTTTTAAAGAAAGAATTACATTAGTGTTAGTACTTCAAACTTCACGAGAAAGATTATAATTATATTGACAAAGGCTAGTTCCGACGACTAAAATGATGAGGACCAAATCACCTGTGGATTCGGAGACAGTGATTCTGATTGATTTGGTTTCGTCATGATTAACCTCTTGAAAACAAATCCTGTTTTCAGAGTAAATCATTGAATTGTAACTTTTTATTTAATTTGTTTTTTTTTTTTTAATAATGCCTAAATGTATGATGAATTATTGCCTTTTATTTCCTAAAATAATAAAATAAGATATAAAATATTTTGTCTGGTTTGTTATGTGAAATACTGCTATGTGAGTCGGGTGAATGAAAGCCTGACTGCTAAAACATAGGCTATCATGTATAAAGAGATTGTGTGCAAAAATAAATTAACCAAAACCAAGTTTTGGAAAAACTTACAATTTCGCCTTAATGATAATAACATGTAAATATACATATCTAATACGAAACTAATATCAAAATCCACTTATATGCAAAATACAATTAATTATTATCTTGCAACAAACAACTTTATTATAGGATCAATAATGAAAATAGCAGTCGACATAATGTGCGTAATAGGGGAAATGTTTCATTCAAAATAAGTTCACCTACGTACTGATACGATCGAACATACTGTGTATTGAAGTAGGTGGTTTAGTGACGACCTCCTGGGATTTAGTACTGAACTACTGACCTCCGACACATACAATATGAAATTAAATAGAGATTACCTGTGCGAATATAATATAATATAATATATCCTATGTTATTGAAAATAGTTTTCGGCAATTTCTTGTCAGTTAAGCCATCAAGGAGTACATAATTGCCATCGTTCGTCGGTATTGAGCGGCGCGCGCTGCTTTTTAATCTGGTAGATTCCACAGTTAATCTAAATAGGTCCAATCAGTAAAAGTCTGGTCTGTATTATAACTTGAAACGACTTTATCGGAGGCCCCTGTTATCATTAATCACATTAAATAAGACTTTGTCACTAATGTCTTTAAGAGATATAAAGGTAGGGAAGAATATTGTTCGCAATTGCAAAAATAAACTGTACATTTAACTAACGTGCAACCATGATTTAAAGTTGAACATAATATAAAATGAACCAAAACAAAGTAACTCCATTTCATTCACGCCCGGTAGTCACAATATGCGACTGCCGTCGTGGCACATTCTCTGAATACGTCTTGTCCATGTCTAACCGCGTGTTATAGCTCCAAATTGTACTTGGCGATTTCTTTTAAATTATGTATGGATATGTACGACATGCAAATACTAAACTTTGTAATAACCATATTATGCTAAATGCGTCGATTGTAAGCATTTCCTAACCAATAAAAGATTATCTAATTACAATTATTGTGCTTTGGGATGGGCTCCACAAGTTTTTAAAGCTTTTTTAACTAGGGGCTTGTAAGCAAAGGACCACGGCACAAATAGTAAGAATCCTGAGAAATATAAACTAGTATAAACAGTCCACCATTTTGAGAAGCTCTTGACGTCGAACGGTGCCAGACTCCAGCCCATGAATACTATTGTGTATGTTTTCAGTAAAATGTAGAGGAGGTACTTGATAATGGTGTTGTTCCACATTTTATGGTAGAATTCAGTTTTGAGTAGCATTGATTCTAGGTCTTTCTCCATTACCATTATGAGGAATTCGTTGAGGAACGTCATGTAGTAGCCGGACTGCGTGCCGTGCCACAGCGCGAGGAAGGCGAGCGTGATTAGTTGGCTGAGGTTGCGGTTGCCGAGGAAGCGCAGGCGCTTGTACACGTACTCGGCGGCGAAGTGGTTGGTGTTGCAGTTGAAGCTGTCGATGTAGTGCTGGAAGCGCGTGGCGCTCTCGAAGCGCAGCAGCTTGATGTTGTTGCAGCCGTCCCACTGGCTCACGACCGCGCCGCCCTCCGTGCGCGTGCCGTTGTACGACAGACCGAACCGGATGCAAGCCGCTGGAACAAACAATACTCAACATCAAACTTCATTTGTTGAAATGAGATCAAGAATCACTTTTCGAAAGTCCAAAGTAGCAGCAAGCTGCACCCAAATGCCTGCTTGCCTTTTGAAGAACAACTGGCTTAATAATAGTGTCTAAATTAAATAACAATAACTTAGAATGATGTCAGTTGATTGATTCAGATTCAACAAAGTATTCCGGTGCTACATTGTGTAACAAAGAACAATTTTAATTTGTATAACTAACCTAATTTATACAAAGTACCTAATATGAACTCGGTGCACTGTTTGCCTTATAAACATTAAATACTTAAACAGTATAAAATGGACCATTGTTCATACAATATATTACGAATTGTTTTGAAATTGGATTAAGAGGCCTTAATTAAGGTGACGAATTGAAAGCAGTCTGGCTTTTCTTTTCAGGTTTGCTGTTAAGAATTTACTTAAACTTTGATAGCTCATATCTCGGAAACATGACACTTTAGAACGTTTTATTTCGAAGAAAACTTGTTTGTATTGATGCCAGCTATCGATTGATACACGTTTTATGCGTGCCCGATCAAATCAAAGTTGTGATAAAGGTTCCATCAGTGAATGATCTTTAACTTTGATAGCTCATATCTCGGAAACGTGACACTTTAAAACATTTTGTCTCCAAAAATACTTGTTTGTGTTGATATCAGCTATCGATCAATATAGGTCGTATGCGTAGCCGCTACTTTGAAAAAAAAAACAAAATGGCGGATAAAAATCCGGCCAAAAAGTTCAAACCCCTTTCAACATGCAAAGTTTTCCATGTCGAGGTCTAACAAACAACTAAGAGGTTTTTCAACATTTTACTTTAAAAATTTTGTAAATAATTGTATCTTAAATTCATTGTAAGCAAGACAATTTTAGGTACATAATATCAATGTACCGCACTCAAACCATTGAGTGTGTTACCTTCGAGTACTACACACTAATACAACATACTAATACGAAGCATGATTTAGTTTAAAGCGACTTTTTTTTGGGGTACAAAAAAAATCGTTAAAAACTACTTATTTCAGGCTTTATGTTTCTCTATGACAAACATGGAGCCTGAAATAAGTAGTTTATAAAATAAAATTAGTTTTTCGGAGTTTTCCGACGGCCGCGTGGCGCTGCGTCCGCAAGTTATGTCCCACTCATCCACGCACCAACTATGATTAAAGCTTTCAAGGCCCTTAACAGATGTGGTATTTTTCCAAATACGTATTTACGTAACATTTTTTGCAATCTCATTTTGTTGCTAATTAATCGTTATCAGTATCACTATGTATTTGGTACGATAGTCATAATCCTATGATTATATAGATCATCCACCCATCATTATTGATAAAAATCTAGGCCGAATGTAGAAATATATTGTAACTGTACTAGTATGAATGAGATACGTGGAACATGATAAAAATAATAAACGAATGATGATGGTATGTTTACCTTCGGTGAGTAGCCAGCAGGAAATGTATTTGTAGAGCGCGAAATGAGCCCAAAGTCCGCAGTAGAAGTTACGATAGAATACTGATGTGTCCCAGAACTCGTCCGATAGCATATATTTCATACTGAATACACTCACTGAAACAAAACAAAACACAATTGAATTACCATCAAATGGTTAGTATTCATCATGTAGGTAGATTCTTCCAGGCTAGCAGGCCAGTTGAGAAAAACATGTAAATATTCAGATATGCAAAATGAGCTACATTTTCTGACTATATTTAGCAAGCACAAACAAAATTATACAAATTTGTTTGCAAAGGATGCAAGGATTACATTCAGATCTTCATTGGGTATTCATAACATTGTACCTATGAGGCACCTACCATCGCATGTATTAATAAATGATTGAAAGATAATTACCTCCAATTTGATAAGCCGCCAAGTAAATTACACCTTGAATCAGCCTCTTCACAGCTTGTGCCTCATAGACAGCAGCTTCTTTTTCTAATGGGTATTTATCGGAAATAAAATCTTTGTAGCGCCTGAACGAGAATATGGGTCCAACTAGGAAACACGCCGGGAAGTAAACGAATCCCAGCAGTTCCAGGAATGTCGGCGGACTCTCCAGAGCCGTCAGTTTATTGTTCGCAGACAGTTCCTCTCCTTTCAGCATTTTCTTGCCATCCCAGACGTCGAAGGACAGTGCGATGAGCTTAAGCGTGAGCACACAGTGCGGCATCGTCCACGTGATGTCATAGTCCTCCGACTCGGTCACCACGTAGCCCGCCAGCAGGTACGTCATGTTAAACGCAAACGTCACTATTGCGTTGTTCTTTCCCGGGCCAAGGATCTTTGTGCTTAAGTAAATTACTACCGCAGGAATGGCATTATGGTACATTGAAAAACCAAAGTTATAGAACGCCATGTCGAATCCCGTCAGGATGAAATACAAGTTCCTATATTCTACATTTTCCTTCACGTATTTATGATAGATAACCGCCAGCGGGTATCCCAGCAGTATAGATATTAACAGCTTCAGTGCTGGCTCCGTGGCGCCTATTACTTCAGATAGAAAGGGCACTGGGCTTAGGCCAACTAAGCCCAGTAAACTAAGCAGCAGCCCAAACATTATTCACCAATCTGTAAACAAAACCAAGCACTTTAATACTTTCTGATATTAGTTGTTTTATGCCAATAACCCCATTGTCGATAAGACTAGGTTAATGGTTCTCAGATTTACGCACGATAGATACAAACAATGAAATCAAATTAATTTAATACGCAGAAATTGACCGATTGCTACGCTTATGAGGTCAGTTTTACGGTGTAGTGCATGCGTGTCGTTTTTCCCATAATCCTAGTGCTATTAAAACGAAGTTTTGGTGGACATAGACGCGGGGCAAAACAACATAATTGAAGAATGAACTAACATTGACATTCCACTAGCCACCTAACGTCCCGTTACGTCAAGAGGTAATCATCGAACGCATCAAAACGGAAGGACGTCAATCATCGCGAATCTGCGCTATCCTGACAATTGCGAGTCTACCTCACGGTGAACTGGACCATTTTTTACCACATGACATTTTGAAAGTAAAAGGTTTATATTGCCTGTGAAATCTAATATTCTAAGTCAATGTAAGTTTTTATTTTGGGAAGAGCGCGCCACACTCCCAAACCGTAACTGTAACACTGTAACTCCTGAAAGCCAGAATCAACAGTGGCGACCACCAGAAAAGCGCCGGGACAATGAAGCTCGACGAAGTCCTAGAGAATGAATTTACCTGTCTTGGATCCCGCAACGATATTAATCAGACCTTCGGTCGGTCTTCTGTAAACCGCAGTGTACTGCATAACCTGCCTCTTTGTGTAGCGTTTGTTGACAACAGAAAATCTTCGATTTGATCGAGACTTGGGCTGTACTGCAGTCTCTCCAACGGTGCCAAATTGGCTACCAGATATAGGTTTTGAAGTGTTTGCACAAAAACGCCACATGTCATTCCGACTTAAGGACCAGACCTCAGAACCTATCCTACATCAGCGAGGTGTGAGACAGAGATTCATATCAACAAAACTGTTCACCGCTGCACTGGAGGATGCCTTCAAGGTTCTGAACAGGATAGGGCTAGGCATCAACGTCAATGGCGTGTACGTCACTCGCCTTCGGTTTGCCGTGGTTATGGCTCAGACCATGGAGGAAACGTGCATAGCACTGTTGCTATGCTAGACGGCCTCAGTAGAGCTTCCGAAAGACTGGGACTTAAAATGAACATGGACAAAATCAAAGTCAAATTGAATGCCCATGTAACACCCACTCCTATCAAGATCGGAAACTCTCATGCGAAGTTATAGACAAATATGTCTACCTGGGACAAACGGTCCAGTTAAGTCGGTATAACTTCGAGAAAGAGGTCAATCGTCGAATCTGACTGGGCTGGACAGTGTTAAAAAAGCTGCACAATAACTTCACGTCGAACTTACCGCAGTGTTTCAAGACGAAAGTCTATGACCAGTGTGTGTTGCCAGTGATTACGTAAGGGGCTGACGTCCACAATGGGCCTCATCAGAAAGCTTAAAGTAACCCAAAGGGAAAATGGTGAAGGCTTTTTTTTCGTATTGGTAATCATCAAATAACTTTTCCCACTCTGGGCGAAGCGGGAGGGAGTGTCAGACTTTCACTGGCAAATCCCATTCATGTTACTTCCTCGCCCTTTATGTTCCGGAGCCATGGTATTCCTCCAGTGAAGGGCCAAAGTCCCCCAGCCCCGGCAGACTTTGGCCCTTTACTGTGCTGACATCTCTTTGAGGCGCGCGTGGATCACTAACGCTCCGTCGACGCAGCCTGTCGTCATAAGACGGACGGACGGCGAGCTAGCCCATAGCTCACCGTCCACAGGCCCGCGCCTACGGTAGTCGGCGGCCACCACGTAGCCACCGACGCCTGGTGCGTCTCCCTTGGCTGCTAGGGCGAGAAGTTCTCTCCCTCTTGCCTTCCGCCACATCCTTCGCTAGCATAACTGTTTCGCAGAAGGAGGTGACGGCTTCCCATTCCGTCTCGCTCCGGACCATGGATGGAACCAGGGCCGGACGCCATAGGTCGCCGCCGTTCGCCGTTATGAGGACACGGCGGTGTAATATTTGTGTTCCTTGAGAGGAATGAAACGACGAGTTGTCTCCATAGTGTCTGATTTAATATTGAAATTAATTGGTTCACAATGTAATTAATACTAATATAAAAACTAATCGCTGATCAAGCGCAACGTTTCTTACTGATTGTTAAGCAATCCATTTTTATGTCTTTACAGCGGTGCTCTGCCCACGCAGAGAGGGCTACGCTCGGAGTCATTAATGCCCTTGATCATTAACAAGGTCGTTAATTTTAGATAAATATGCAGACGCCTATGACATAGAATAAACAGGGAAAGTAGGGGATCTTCATACCTACAAACGCACCGCGCGCGCGCTATACCATCTTTACGTCGCAGCACGCACACTCAAAAAAAATCTCGACTCGTTTCTTACTTCCGCCACTCGAGGCTAACACCCCACAAGGTGCGCGTATCATGGGTTTTTGGCACCGCTAAATAAATGAAAAATGTGTGATACCTACTGCCCCTTTTTATTCTATGGTGACACTAAATCGCAATAGTTGTGATTGTTGCTCGTTCTAACTAAGTACGTTTATTGGCGAAGACTTCTCAATTGAGTTGGATGTGTGAAGCCGTTTCGACCTATTCTTGGGCGAGGTGTACGAAGGTGACATTTCGCGAAACAACCGTTTTGTCGAGCTAGCGGAGGTCGTCGGTGACCCGGGTGTATGGAATGCATTTCTGCTAAGGTCAGGCATCTTTAATGGACAACTTAATAGAAATTCACACAAACTATTAAAAAACAGTAACAGAATTAGGTACCGAGCGATAAAATTATTTCGAGGTACCCAAACCACACCAAAGAAAGTAAATGTAAGTACAAACCGAAAGTAAACGAAATGAACTAATTACCATTAATAACCGACATAAAAACACAAAAAAAAACTTACGGTACCAGCACTTAGCACAATAGCACACAACTAGAAACAACTCACGGGCCACTCAGAGAACTTGAAAATCGTATTTAAAAACAACAGCGAATAGATTGCATCTAGGGCATGTCCCACCCGGTTCTGCAATACCCGGGTGCACCCGGGTATTTAAATAAGTCTGTGGAACCGGTTTTGTGTGACGGAACCGGGTCAAACCCGGTTCTGATAAGATTATTACAATTTTGCATTATTGCTGATTGAATTGCTCTCATGGAACTGGCGTGCAAGTTGCACGTATTATTTTTTCTATTTATCACTGCAAAGCGAAAGTATTAAATTATTTTATTTGATAAAATAAACAAAATATTTTGTTTCCTGAAAACTGGCTCTAACTAGACACACCTAATTATAATTACGACGATTGCAATTCGTATAGCTTGGCCGTAAGAACGCTTTTGGACTGCATCATGCTTGAAAAAATATGCTCCAATACAGAAGTAGAATCTATACTAATATTATAAAGCAGAAGAGTTTGTTTGTTTGGTTGAACGCGCTAATCTCAGGATCTACTGGTTCGAATTGAAAAAATCTTTTTGTGTTGGAAAGTCCATTTATCGAGGAAGGCTATAGATAGGCTATATAACATCACGCTACGACCATTAGGAGCGGAGCAGGAATGAAAAATGTTGCAAAAACGGGGATTTTTTTTTCCTTTCGTTTTATGTGACGCAGACAAAATTGCGTGGGTCAGCTAGTATTAAATAAAGAAGGTCGTTCGGAAAAAGTCAGCATTGTGCCGAGCCGACCCGAATATGATTAATTGACAGTAGATGCCGAAAAAATTGATTCGGGTTGGGACTGTTGTTTAAGAAACACTGAACAACATGGCTGGAGGTATTACACTCAAGGCACCCACAGGATAGTCCGGTTAAGCAGACGACAAGTAAACAAACTGTCAATTATCATTTATACAAAAAAATATAGTAAATTATACAAGTGAAAAAAGGTAATTTAATTCGAGGGACTAAGTTAGATCCCGAAAGCAGCGAAGGATTGTAGAGTAGAATCCCGAGCGGAGCGAGGGATACAAGAACCGAGATGTTTTTTTTCACGGGTTGTGTATTCTACCTTTTAATCATTTACTGCGAGAAAGTTAGGTATAGTGTAGAGAAAAGTATAGTATTTTTTTTTCTCTTGGGTTAATAATCACAGCCAATCGGGTTTATCTTGGAGGTTAAGCCACGCTTACCAAGATCATTCCTTAATCAGTCTGTGGATGGGTACCCGACACACCGATTAAGGAATTAGTGGTAACCCTACCACTGAATTCTTAAACAACGAGTTTCAATCTATCAAAGCGTTTTTGAAATTCAATGTTATATTTCTTGTCGGGACGATTTATTGTTCCAAATTAAAAACGAAACGTTGTTTTATCTACCCAAATATCATAAACCCTCTCTAATGCGTTCAAAAACCATAGGCAATGACCAGCATTACCAACCTGCAGAAATAAACGGAACTGTAATGAACTCATAACGCAACTGAAAACAGTAGGTTATGAGTTTTAAATTTGGAACAGGTGTCAAATTCAAGTGAGTGTGCTATTCTAGTACCACCTACATTAAATCAGATATCGATAAAAAAAACCCCCAATTCAGTATGATTTTAATTATAAATCGCACGACATTTTGATCTCGAGTGACACAAGAATAGTGATTATGTTCGTTTGCCTATGATTATTTAAAAAAAAATTACAGATATCCGAAACGCCGCCATTTCGAGCTGTCATTTGTTCGTTAGCTTTTTATTTCCAGTAATCCAGTTACGAGTAGACAAATTTTCTGATAAATTCTTTATTTCTGTCGAAAATGAGTGATAGTGACTCAGAAATTGACATGAATACTCCGCCAGATATCGTAAATGCAGCGACGAATGCATCTAATAACCCGTTGGCACAAAAATCAAGGGCCAAGTAACAATGCAGGTCATTTCCCTATGGTTCCTGAACCCATCATAGAGCCCTTATGATATTTGGGTAGATAAAGTAGTGTATGCAACTATACATAATTAGGCATTACAACACTCGTGTGATGCTATTAAGATTTCGCCTTCGGCTCGTTTCTTAAACCCACACTCGTGTTGTAATGCCCTTCATTATGCACAATCGCATAAACTACTATTATTAGTAAATCGTCGTTTGATTCACTGATATCGACAGTGACTAAAATAGAGTTTTATTCACAGTTATCGATCAATAAAATGCCCTTTTTCGAGTGGCGATGGAAAAGAAAATCTTAATCTTATCTTAATATATATAAATCTCGTGTCACAATGTTTGTCCTCAATGGACTCCTAAACTACTTAACCGATTTCAATAAAATTTGTACACCGTGTGCAGTTTGATCCAACTTGAAAGATAGGATAGCTTACATTTCAATTTATGAGACGCAGACGAAGTTGCGCCGGTCAGCTAGTATCTTAATATATATAAATCTCGTGTCACAATGTTTGTCCTCAATGGACTCCTAAACCACTTAACCGATTATAAAGAAATTCGCACACCATGTGCAGTTCGATCCAACTTGAGAGATAGGATAGTTTAAATCTCAAATTATGAGACGCAGACGAAGTTGCGCGAGTCAGCTAGTAAGTATATAAATTACGTGTCACGTTGTTTGTCCGCGATGGACTCCTAAACTACTTAACCGATTTTAATCAAATTTGTACACCGTGTACAGTTTGATCAAACTTGAAAGATAGGATAGCTTACATCTCAATATATGAGACGCAGACGAAGCTGCGCGGGTCAGCTATCTTAATATCTTAATATATATAAATCTCGTGTCACAATGTTTGTCCTCAATGGACTCCTAAACTACTTAACCGATTTCAATAAAATTTGTACACCGTGTGCAGTTTGATCCAACTTGAAAGATAGGATAGCTTACATTGGTTGACAGAATGCAAAAAAAAAACTAGTTCGAAATCGATAAGAGTGAGTAGCAGTGCGCGAGTAATACCTGTGTTAATTTGTTCCGTCTAAATAATTTTAAAATCCGGTAAATAGTGAATACTGGGTGCTGATTCTAGTAAAGTTGAATAGCGTCAAGTCCATTACGTGTGTAACGTTATGTATTTCAAGATTAATACTCATAATAACTAAGTAGTTACTAAAAACAATCAATCAGTGATTTTATAATACCGCCATTAACTTAAACAAACAGTGAGAACCAACATAAAGTGCGAACGCGTAAGCGACACGGAAATCCACGGCGCTTACGGCGTTCTTCTCGCCGACTTACGCATCGACTGTTCGTCGCCCGGCGTGGGCCTTTATTAGCGTGCGATTTATTAGTGGGCACAGGATTATTGAACTTTGTGTGTCTAAAACAAGTTCCATTATGAATTGTGACTGTTGCTCTGAAATCATAGCTGAAGGAAGTGCTGTGGTTAAATGCTCGTCGTGCCAAAAATCCTTCCACCATTCCTGTCTCACGCAGCTGGGTTGTGATTTTAACCGAGCTGAATTGCTTAATTGGACGTGCCCGACCTGCAAGCCGAAGAAGCGAAACGCTGATAATACCCCAGTGCGCAACAGTAAGGCGAGTGATCCTAATGTGACACAAAGAAAAAAAGAGCCATCGGTAACTATCCCCAACGATGAATCTCCTGTTACTTCTGGCGAAGTTTCTCGTATTATGAAGAAACAAATAGACGAACTTATGCGCCACCTCAACCAAACTTTAGCGAACTATGTTAACACACAGATGAAGGCGATTACTGATAAATTAGAAGGGCTCAATACATCAATGGAATTTATGAATGTGAAGTTTGAGGAAATGAAGACTGAGTTTTCTTTAAACACCAAAGTCGTTAGTGATCTCAAAAAGGAAAACGAGCAGCTCAAAACTTCTGTCAAAGACCTAAGTGTGAGGCTAACTCAGATGGAACAACAAGCACGTTCTACGAATGTGGAAATCCAATGTCTGCCAGAGCACAACAATGAAAATCTTGTGTCAACAGTCTTGAATATTAGTAAGGTGATATCTGGAGACTTAAATGAGACTAACATACATCATGTTACAAGAATTGCAAAGCAAACCCCAACTAGTAACCGGCCTAAGTCTATCGTTGTTCAGTTCAGCAGTCCACGGGTTCGAGACAACTTTCTGGCGGCTTCCATCAACTTTAACAAAAAAAAGTCTTCTGAAGAGAAGCTGAACACCGCTCTACTTGGGATTGCCGGTAAAAAGGAAAATGTCTATATAGTAGAACACTTATCACCAGCAAACAAGGCGCTGCATGCCGCGACTAGGATTAAAGCAAAGAGTTTGGGCTACAAGTACGTGTGGATCCGTGGCGGTAAGATCTTTGTTAGAAAACATGATGGTGCAGACTATAAATATATAAGGGATACCGGCTCGTTAGACAGTTTACAATAAGCAGTAAAAAATGTGTAGGATAAGGTCTCAGAATGTTACGTTTAAAATTCGATCATTTAAAAATTTACTACCAAAATGTAAGGGGTATGAGGACAAAACTGAGTGACATTTACCAGAAAGTTGCATGCTGTTCATACGATGTCATAATGTTTACTGAAACTTGGCTACTGGATGGTATCTTTGACTCAGAAATCATGGATGGGCGTTACGTTATCTATAGGCGGGATAGATCAAACAATATTTTGAATAGTAAGACCGACGGTGGTGGCGTTCTTATCGCTGTCTCCACAAAACTAGAATCACAGAGGTTGATCAAATTTGAGAGTTCCTGCGATGACATCTGGGTCAAGTTGTCACTTAATGGGGGTAAAAAAACGAAAGTAATTTATATTTGCACTGTATACAGCCCAGAGTACTGGAGCACTTTGTTGATAATACAAACAATGTCTTAGAACATACCACTGAATGCTTGATTATTGGTGACTTTAATATGAAAACTATTAACTGGCTTGGAACAAGTGGCGATGTGCTAGGAGCTCCACAACATACTAACAGTGGTTTGGAACAGACTCTTTGTGATTTTCTCTTGCTTAACAACTTAAGACAATGTAATTATTTATGTAATCAAAATAACAGAATTCTTGACTTAGTCCTAACCAATTTAGATCTTGTTCAGGTTAGTACACCAGTAGATGTACTTTCTAAAATTGATATGCACCATCCACCTATACTGTGTGAGCTCTCATTTACCCGCTTTAAAAAGCCACAAAATTGTAATAATAGAACAAGGTTAAATTATTTTAAGGCAGATTACGTGGCAATGAATGCAGCACTAGAGCAGGTCAATTGGTCTTCTGAGCTTGATCCTTGCATGACCATCGATCAGATGGTAGACTCTTTTTATAATATACTGAATGGGTTAATTAAGCGCTACGTTCCCCAAGTACCAATAAAGGATACTAAATATCCGTACTGGTTCTCTAGACAGCTCATTAAAAGACTTAACGAAAAGAACCGCTTACGACTTAGAGTTAAAAAGTACAATAATCCTTTAGACATTATTGCATTGGATTTACTTAGGAAAAGATGTGACCGTATGGCGATAACTTGTTATAATGCTTACATTGCTGATATAGAGGAAAAAATTGCTTCGAACCCAAAATATTTCTGGAGTTACTTAAAAATGAAAAGAGGCGGTACCAGTAACTACCCTAGTTCCATGACAGATGGTATAAACACCTCTGATAACATAAATGATATGTGTAACTATTTCGCTTCCCATTTTTCTAAGGTGTATACTAGTGACAGGAATGGTATGCATGCGAACACATTCGACACGGATAGCTGCATGAGCAATACCATGTTGGGCCAAATATCTATTTCACGAGATCAGATCCGCAACGAACTAAAAAAATTAGACGTCCACAAGGGACCTGGCCCTGACAATGTGCCTGCTTTGCTTTTAAATAGGCTGGCAGATGTTCTATCACTGCCATTAAGTATAATATTTAACCATTCTGTACTGCGTGGAACTTTTCCAACCATCTGGAAGGAAACCAGAATTGTGCCTATTTTCAAGGCCGGGGATCAGACCGATGTGAGCAATTACAGGCCCATCGCTATTCTTTCAATACTTGCAAAGGTATTTGAAGCCCTCATATGCCCTGTGCTAGCTAGGCATTTATCACAGTTAATAATAGATTGCCAATATGGTTTTATTAAGGGGAAATCAACAGCTACCAATTTGGTGACCTATGTTGAAAGCATTGTTGAGGCGGTTGATGCCCGTGTCCAGGTTGACGCAGTCTATACCGACTTCAGCAAGGCTTTTGACACAGTAAACCACGAGATACTCGTCAAAAAACTTGAAATGTATGGCGTTTCAAACCCTCTCTTAAGTTGGTTTCAATCATATTTGTCTGGTCGAATGCTCAGGGTTGTTGTGAATGGCTGCTCTTCTGATCCGTACATTGCAACGTCGGGAATCCCTCAGGGATCTCATTTAGGTCCGCCTATGTTCACTCTCTTCATAAACGACATACACAATTGCTTCCCGAACTCAAATATATTATTATTCGCTGATGACCTCAAAGCCTTTAAGTCAATTAGAAATCCTGCGGACTCGGTCTTGTTTCAAAGTGACTTAGACCGGCTGACTAAGTGGTGTGAGCACAACAAAATGTCTCTAAAACGTCAGTTTACAAATTGAATAGTGAGCGGCTAGAGGAAGTCGAAACAATACGAGACCTAGGGGTTCAGTTAGACAAAAAGTTAAGTTTTGTCGAACATATTGACAAAATTATATTAAAATCGTCTAAGATGCTTGGCTTCGTTATGAGAGAGTGTAAAAACTTCAAAAAACCCGGCATTAAGAAGATTATGTATAATTCGTTGGTCAGAAGCCACCTCGAGTATTGCAGTGTGGTCTGGTCACCTCAGTATAAGGTCCACATCAAGCGCATTGAACGGCTGCAAAAACGGTTCTTGTGGCATCTAACCTATGCGAATAATATGGGGAAAAAGCTCAATTCGTACCAAGAGCGGCTGGAGTATTTTGGGATGGTATCGCTGGAGAAACGCAGGATAATGCTGGATTTGGTTTTCCTGAAGAAGCTAGTAACGGGCTCTCTGGACTGCCCCGATTTGCTCAGTAGGGTATTATTCCACGTGCCACGTAATCTGCCAAGAAGCTCTAATAGGAGACTTTTCTGTATGCCAAGATGTCATACCAACTTAAGGCAATTTTGTCCGCTATCAAGGATGTATGCTGCATACAAAGAGTACGAAGAGGACATTGATCTATTTAACTCTTCTTTACGTGCTCTAAAAAAAGTCACCCTTGCCACTTAATGGATCTCTACTCTAGTCAAATATTTACAAAATCTTATACAACATTTTTTTTTTTTTAATAATCTATAATAAAATAATTCTAACTATAGTAAAATAATTTAACCTTGGATATTAAAATAATTTAGTCTATAATAAAACAATTTAATTCAAATTTAATTTACTCTAATTTAATTTATTTTAATTTAATTTATTCCAATTTATTTTTTTTCTAATTTAATCAATTTTAATTTAATTTATTACAATTATTTTTTTCTAACTTTATCAATTGTAATTTAATTTATTCCAATTATTTTTTTTTCTAACTTTATCAATTGTAATTTAATTTAATCCATGTTATTTATTTTAATTTAAATATTTAAAAGTAACCTGCATAATTATTTTACCAAACCATGTATTTATTGTTTTAATGAATGATTTAATTGTATATTTATCTCCGCATAATGTAGTGCATGCTGTGCTTTTCTATAAGTGATGAGGCGCTTAGACTTAAGTTTGTGATGTACAAGTGATATTGTAACAGTGTACTCATTGTTGAGAAGCCATCTAATAAATAAATAAATAAATAAATACATTTCAATTTATGAGACGCAGACGAAGTTGCGCCGGTCAGCTAGTATAAGTATATAAATTACGTGTCACGTTGTTTGTCCGCGATGGACTCCTAAACTACTTAACCGATTTTACTCAAATTTGTACACCGTGTGCAGTTTGATCCAACTTGAAAGATAGGATAGCTTACATCTAAATTTATGAGACGCAGACGAAGCTGCGCGGGTCAGCTATCTTCTTAATATATATAAATCTCGTGTCACAATGTTTGTCCTCAATGGACTCCTAAACTACTTAACCGATTTCAATAAAATTTGTACACCGTGTGCAGTTTGATCCAACTTGAAAGATAGGATAGCTTACATTTCAATTTATGAGACGCAGACGAAGTTGCGCCGGTCAGCTAGTATAAGTATATAAATTACGTGTCACGTTGTTTGTCCGCGATGGACTCCTAAACTACTTAACCGATTTTAATCAAATTTGTACACCGTGTGCAGTTTGATCCAACTTGAAAGATAGGATAGCTTACATCTCAATTTATGAGACGCAGACGAAGCTGCGCGGGTCAGCTAGTATAATATAAAATACGATATTGTCGTTTGGAACCGGGTAGAACCGGGTGACCCGGTTCCGAAGACCCCTATAAACCGGGTATTCAAAATCTAATCCTGGATTGCATCTAATCCGATCGCGTGCGCGGAGGGGTTGGAGTGTAGCCTCAGGAGCGCGGTTTTTTTATGGCGCGAAGACATGGAAAAATTCTAGCTTTTTTTTCGAAATTTTAACAACAACAATTTAACAATTTTAGTGCAGTATCAGATTGACCTTGACCATAAAAACCATTTGGGTTCTGAGAAGCATGGTCCTACGACGCGACGCACCGTTTAGGTTAGGAGCTTTTAATTTTTTTGGGATGAAATGTTCTAAGTGTCGGAAGACTTTTACCTTGAGTAGGTACGCTTAGGGGCAGGGACTTAAATAATGGGGGGAATATAAAAAATTGGATTTTTCCTGGGTTTTTTTAGATCTTCACATGGTTTACGACCAGAGCAATAAACTCTTTCCCGAAAAGTTTTTCATCCAAGCTACCATTTTGGAAATATAGAGGGTTTTGAAAAAACTAGAAAAAATTAAAAAGCTCCTAACCCAGAAACGGTGCGTCGTAGGACCATGCTTCTCACAAAATGGTTTCTATGGTCAAGGTCAACCTGATACTGCAATAAATTCCAAAACAAATCTATTTTTTCGAAAAAAGTCCCAAAATTTTATTAACGTATTTTTTTTATTGGTTGTCTTTGCTTCTTATAGTGCCCCGAAGCGTATACTCCTAAAATCCGTCCCTAAAACGACCCACTGACCCGCGAAAGGGAGGTCAAAGTTTGTTTGTCTGACTGTTCATTCAAAATATCTCCAAGAAGGCAATGAAGATAACAACTCGGTCTCAACTGCCACGTGCAAGGAACGTCCCAGGATTCCCAGACAGTCTAGATGTAAATTTATTCTACCAAACGGTCCCTATATGTATAGCGATATCTTGAAGACACGATCACAAATAGAGGGAAAAAACCTTTCATTAGCTTTTTTTTTTTTTTTTAAGGATGGGAAATCATCAAATGACCCCCCCACTCTGGGCGGAGCGGGAGGGAGTGTCAGACTCTTACTGACTAAAAACCATCCATGTTCCTTCCTCGCCTTTTACGTTCCGGGGCCGCGGTATCTCTTTCGAACAGGCCATCATAATTATACATATTATGTCATCGTAAAATTGTCAAACACGTTATATTGTAATGTCTCTAGCGATATTGTAAACTCTGGAAATATTGTCAGACGAACATACTTACTGCTTACAATAACACGCATTATTTTTTGTGAAATGCATGCGATGGTAGTCAACTCGCGGTGTGGAGAGAAGGAGGGGTCGCCCTTGCCCAGTGGTACCACTGTCATGAAAAGATAATGTACCATTCCTGAAAAATACCGATTAATATAACCTAACCTTAAAACACTTTATATTCCCCTAAAAAGCGTAGTCGACGGAGCTCCGTTTCGCGGGGCCCATATTTCCGAGTGCAGGGTTTAAAGGAACCTAATTAACCTAGCGGGGTGTGCCCCAAGTCCCGATTATGGGGGCAGAGATACTTCCGTATGTTCAGTTGACATTATTACGGGAGTTTACAATATCGCTAGAGAGAAACACGTTATATTGGAATATAACGTGTTTGACCATTTTACGGTGACGCATAATATGGGCGCGACGGCGACGACGCGTCGTACGCGTCACCGCGATCAAGTTTATTTTTATCAACTACCTACCCTCAATAATTCAGTATTATAAATCGAATGCAACTCGACCAACCATTGGTAGGTAATTGAATTCAAGGACGGTTAGAGCTGAACTGTTGCCCCCACACGCCCCCCACTAATTTTATAAACATGAATTCTTTTCTTTTAGTCTATCCAAAGGTCGCGATTGCCTTGTGCTACAAAAGTAAACTATCCATTCTACACTAGCTGTCCAGTATTTTTTGTGTACCTACAGTGAAAACGGTTTTAAAAAAAACAATATTTTTCGCGATTTAGGTTCAATTTCACATAAAACAATCTAAATGCAGCTGATTTAATCTTTTTGTAAGCATCCATAGCTACTGGCATCAGTAGCTACATAGCTACTGTTAGGTACGGCTTTGGTACCTAGGTACTTACTACAACAAGAATACGATTCTGAAACATAACTCCGACAAACGTTTCTCCGCCGTATGAGCCGCCGACAGAATGTTTCGTTTAAAAGTTTTCCGCCACTAACGTTTCGCCGACAGAACGATTAATTCATAAGCGAATCGGAGAAACGTTTGTCGGAGTTATGTTTCAGAATAGAAGAATAACGCATTCCTTGCTCATGCTCTTACAATACCTACAAGTTTTAGCTGCCATAACCACACTTTCGGTCATAAAGATCGCTGTCTCTAATGTCAAATGATAACAGCGATAGGTACATTCGTTATCATCAACGCGAATTGACGATAACCTAGACTGCTTATGATCCTTATCAGATTAGTCATCGGATGTTGCTTGACTAAATGTACCAATCGAGCGAACTCTGCCTCGACTTACCAGATCGTATGCTGGGATTCTTATCATTATGCGATTATACTCGAAACTATCACAAGGTTTCTCAAAATTAACAAAAGAAATGTCGTATGAGCCGACGACAGTTTAGGTAAAAATAAGAAAAATGTACTCAAAACTACAATATATACAACGTGTAACAGATATGGTAGATACTTATAGTCATATGAAAGGGACCACAGACAGACCATCAAACTGAACAACTTTCTCCATGGGACCGCCGCGCGCCGTCGTAATCACGAAAAAATAATCAACGGCCCCATGCTTACTAAATTCCAATACCTACTCGACCAAATGTATGAAACAGCAGATTATTTTTTTACGATTACGATGGTGGTCCCATAGAGAAAGTTGTTCAGTTTGATGGTCTAATAACACACCTTTTCATATGACTATACCCTTTTTGCTACACGTTGTATAATCGTTAAAACAATGGAGCTCTTAAGCAGATCGTAGGCAAACGGTTGTTGGGTTAAATAATTTATTTAAAAGAAAGAAAACTAACCAAAACAACGCAACATTCGTGAAAGTTTTTTAATTTTTTGTTTGCTCTGTGTCAAGATTTCATTATTACACAACAGATAGAATTAATTGCATTAGACTTACTATGTACCTACCTACAACGACGATTATAAATTATTTAATAGGTAGGTACCTACGTGAATACGTCTTAGTGGTGCGATTTTGTTCATTCTAACATAATCTAAGGGATCTTTGTACCGCCGACAACACGTAATGAATATTTATGACTCACACTAAAATTATAAAGACGTCTACTTTAGTTTGCTTATTGTTTTTTTTACAAGGCATATTTGGCCATGTCATTGCAAGTCGTATTATGTGCCGTAGGCAGGTAGGCATGTAAGTTGATGAATTCCTCTATTTGTTACAAGGCTAAAGCTTTACAAGAATGTAGTTAAATAATATAGTTTTGTCACATTTTTGTCACCTCCTAAGCATATTAAGAACTAGCTTATGCCCGCGGCTTCCCATATAACTATTGGGATAAAAAGTATCATTTGTGTAAATCCAGGTAATTTATCTTTGTGCTAAATTTAATTAAATTCCGTTCACTACTGAATTTGAATTTTTGCGTGAAAGAGTAACAAACATTCATACATACATCCTCACAAACTTTCACTTTTATAGTAGAATAACATTATTGAGCACAATGTAGGGCAAAATAAGAGCCATGCAAAGACAAAAGTATACATAAAGCATCTCTAACATCATACAAATTCACTAGTGATGTATCACACTATTTTTAGCACACTATTTTTGGCTAACTAAAGAACTTAAAGGCGCAACATGCATAAGCTAGATAGCCTACAATGATGACCTACAATGTGACCTACCAAACACAAAGAGCCAATTGCAAAGGGGAAGTGCCTGCATGACCCTCACTCTGATACCACTTCGGCTCATAGTCAATGGAAAGATTGCATGCCCTTTGTTGTTGTTATTTAGCACAAAATATATCTACACTAATATTATAAAGAGGAAAACTTTGTTTGTTTGTTTGTTTGGTTGTAATGAATAGGCTTAAAAACTACTGGACCGTTTTTAAAAATTCTTTCACCATTCGAAAGCTACATTATCCACGAGTAACATAGGATATATTTTATCCCCGTACTCCCACGGGAACGGGAATTACGCGGGTGAAACCGCGTGACGTCCGCTAGTGCTTAATATAATGTCATTAAATGAATCCCCGCAGCAATACTTTGACTCTATTATGCAATACCACCATAATTAGTGACCGGAATAGGTAGAGGAATTTTGGTTTATTGAACGCAGACATTAATGTTAATATGGATATTCCACAGGATTCCGACTGATACTACGGGATTTTATTATTATATTATTTGTTTAAATAAGTGAATTATTATTGAAGAGTATTGATTATTTTAATTAAGATTTTATTGTAAATACAAATTGTTCTATTTGATAATGTTTTGAATTTTGGAACAAATAGTTTGTAGGTATGGTAATGTTTATGTACCTACAAGAATCAAATATTCAAATGTTCAGAATAAAATGTTTTTCTTTTAAATTGTTGATTCTTGAATAAGGAATTGTTGCGTAAAAAACATTGTTGTGGTTTAGTGAATATCAAGTTTATCTATTTATTATACTATTCTAAATCCCGTCCTTCTCATATTTAGTCGTCAGAAAGGAAGTGTATGTATAATTTTTCATTAGTCCCGAAGGCAAGAATAGTTTTTTTATGATTTTACTACCTACTTAAACACCAAATCCCGGGACTCGGGGAATATCCATATTATTCTAACCTATGGCAAGTACATAAAACAGCTCTACCTATTCCGATCTATGACCATAATGCATCTGGGAAAAGATGGGACATGCAAATTACAAAACATTGGTAGAAGAACAATGGAACTGTAGTTCACTGATCTTGTATCTACACATGTTAAATGTTTTACTATTGTGTTTTTTATTCACAATGGTATTTTGTATTTCTCATTTGAATATGTTTCTCACACCCAATTTGTTGTGAATTGAAATGTTAATGTTATTTCACACTATTTAAGATTAACTACAAATGATAACATAAACCAGATAAAATAAAGCATAACAATTAAGAATAATAATTTGTAAACAAACATTCGGGTTTGCAACCTTTGGATCAAATAAAAAATGACAGTGTTGGAGTGAAGTTACTTCAAAATGGTAGCCCAAATGTTTACAACTTTCCATGAAGTCAGATCCGTACCATAAAACATTAGACAACAGAGCTCAGAAATTGCTCATTAATTTCGTATTACACATATAATGATGTTACTTTGAAAAGATTGACTTTAGAATTATTTGTTGTTGATTAAATTGTTCCTACATGACTTGGTAGAAGTTCATTATTTACAAAAATTATAGTGTCTCTTGATGGGGATTATAGTAAACCAGTGATAAGTACATAATTTTGAAAATTGCTTATTGCACATTAAGTTGATTAGGCTATGAGCAAATCATTGTAGATTATGATCACTTGTGATGTGATGAACATATCCTACACTAATCTGCCTTGGCCGCATCAACTTTAATAGGTGTCGCCTTTAACAAGGCCAAGGATGAAATGATTACGAATACAAGCAAGTTTGCACTTCAGTGATTTATGAATTATGTGAGATGGCTCCTGATAGCTCTTGCACATAACTTTTTATGAAGCTGACATTACAGCTTAAACAGTGCCAAATTAACCCAGCTTGAATAACATAAACAAAAATGTAGATAGTAAAAGAAAAAAAAGGGAGAATAACTACTAAAAATGAGACACAATGAGAGTAAACTATTTGAAAAACACTACTTAAGTATATTCTAAAATCAGAGTAGAAACACTACACCCTTGATAAATTATCTTACTGACACTCATAAAATTCGTTGACATGTTAAATAACATGCTGGCAATATAGAAATAATATTACTTTAGCACAGCAACAGCACAGCAAATGACTGAACATTTATTTGTAAGCTCCTGTGAATGTTTCTACATTCACAGGAGCTTACAAGTAAATTGTCAGTTTCAGTCGATACAATAAGAAATAGGAAACTCTTGTTTGCCAAACCTTCACACAGCAGTGTTTGATGTAAAGAAAATTATCCCCAGAATAATATTATTGTACCATTGTTTTAGAAAAAATGCAAAACTTATTTCTGAAACTAGTCTCTCGTTTTCAGTTAAGTTTAAAATTAAATTAGGTTTGTGGGCTGTGCTTACCTACAGATTAATGTGGCGTGTACCCACGTAAAAAAAAATACAAGGTTTAATAAAAAATGTTCGTAACAAAACAATATCTAAATTAGATAAATCGATACATCATTTAGTGTAGTTCATCAACTTGATACAATTTTATTGTTGTCGATCGCAATTTATCAGAGGAACATGGAACACGTAACATAGTAAGATCACGGTCACACAACTATAACATTATAACGATATAATTATAGATTCACATACAAAATTTATGAAAGGCGGGACACATTCAGCTAAAGCTAATACAAAGCCAAACGATTTATTATTAATAACAATTTAGTTGAAAATACTTACTTCCAACGCGCAGCGAAATCGAACACCAACTTGATTAAAAATGTCTTGAAGAGTAAAAAGATGCCCAAAAGGCATATCACATTAAGTGCAATGTAGCAATCGGTGCAGACAAATATTATGGATATTATTATGAACAATGCAACGAACGTGTCCTTTTAGATACGCAACCGTACAACATAACAATTTTAGACTGCAGCAGACCAATGACAGGCAGAGTTTTTAAAATAAGAGTTTTGACGTTTATTTAATCTGTATTCTGTGGTATAGGGACAAATTTAGGCGATTATGTTGTTCTTGCACATAGTGACAAAATCACACATGGTTCCTTTGCCTCTTGAACTTAGAGTATATGTCACCGTAAAATTGTCAAATACGTTATATTACAAAATAACGTGTTTTTTCTCGCGATATTGTAATGTCTTGACATTTATAATTACAGTAGAATTATATACTCTAAGCTCTTGAACGACATTGTCAAAGGGACCTTGTTGGCAAATAATTGCTCTTTTTTGTAGAAATAGTTTTAAAATAATAAAGAAGACAACGAAAGAATCATGCATCACAATTGTTTAATTATGCTTCGAATAAGGTAAGTAGTTTAATAAGCATTTTATTTCAGGTAAAACGCCGTTATAACCACTTGATCGTTATTCGAAGCATAATATAATTAAGTAATTAAGATGTCTATTATCGCCTGGTGACGTTCACGACGAACGCCAATGCATTGGCATTGGTCTGACTACGTTACTACAAGGAACAGAACGTCACATAATTTCACTTGGACCTAAAGATTATTTACGGAAGCTCATGCAAACGAAAGTGTCAGTCAACGAGCACGAGGCGTGTGTTTTTTCGAGCCATAGATAAAACACTATATAATACAAGATAGATGCGCAACTCTGGTTTTCGTTTTTAAAACCATGTACCGAAACTGTTAGATGACACTGTTAGTCTTTGTTCAACCAAATAAATGCAAAAAGAAATATTATATTAGTCACAAGGGCAACCGTTGTCACCGCTAGGCTATATACTTCACTAGCAAGTAGTCTAAAATAGCTGTTCTCGTTATAAGAGTTGAAAAGGTGGTGCACCTAAACAAACAGATGGCAGCACTATCTATGAAAATTTTGTTTGAAGCCAATGTATGGAAGTTTCACCCCCCTGTTTCAAGCGTTTTGGCTTTGGCACCTAGAACGTAGTCGGATCAACGCCATCTATCGAGTTCATGGAAACCATTTTTTTTTATATTTTCAAAAAGAAAACCTCTCATAGAAAATGCATTGTATTACAAAACAGAAAAATAATTAAATAAAATATTAAATCGACTTGCTACTTAATTCACTGGATTAAATAGAACGGTAATACTGTTACTCGTAGAAGTATACAGAACTTGTCCCTTATAAAATCGAAAACAAGTTTAGAGGACCTCCAATTGACCCGAGCCATAATATCTTCGAAGTTGTCCAACCAATTCTTAGAAGCAACAGCGGACCAGATACTTCCAGGAGGAGCAACAATGCCTGCCTGACGCATCAGAATTTTTATCCAGCCAGCCTTCAATAACTGTTCGTGAGGCCGCACGAACTGCACCTCTTGTTGTAATAAACAACCCAGTATACCAGATCCAAATTCCTATCATCATTATTTTTATATAATCTCCAACCTGATTGCCTAAAATCAGATGAATCAGTCTTAGACCCAAAGGCAGGCCATAGAATTATAAAATAGTGATCTGGTGATTTTAAATAATTATCTTTATCAGTCATAAGGAGCCTCAAATCATGAATACGTCTAAAATTACAAGAAGTAGAAAAAAATCATTCTCTCCTCTGTTTTGCCCTTAACAACACAAGAAATACAACATACATACAACTTAACAGAAATACAAGATTTATAAACCTCGTCTGAAGCTTCAGGCTTAATCCATTTAAAGATTGTCTCACGGAGAATTACTGTTATTTTACCTAAGGACTATGGGCACAAATGGATGGACTCTGGTCCTGGACCCAATAGATATGAGTAGTATATCGTTAGAAAGGTATATTCTCATAGAGCACGAATAGGTATGGCGCTTGACCTGAAATGCTGTCCAATCGGAGTACGCGTACCTTTATAAACCATTTTTTTTATTAAATCTCTAAGTATTTTTGATACATGTTTCAAACTACTGAACCGATTTTAATTATTTAGATCTTAAATAAAAAGTATAAATCTCTTCAGTGTTTTAGGTATATTTTCTTCTGTTAAAGGGGATGCTCCAAAGTAACCAGCAAAATACATTTTTTTTAAGTTTTTTGCAATTTGCAGGGCAGTGCTGAGTTGTATGTTTATAAACGTACAGTGCCGACCAAAAGTCCATAGGCAATCTCACAAAGCAATAGCTTGACGTTTAATTTGACTTACGACCTTCTACTTTCAACAAAATAGATATTGTCTGCCAACTAGTTGTAGTTCATAATTTCAATGCCAATATCTAAGACACGATGGCCTAGCGGTTGGGCCCATCCAGAATTAAGAGTGAATCAGTAAGCCGTGAGTTCAAATCCCGCACAGTTACTTTTAGACTTTTTGTAAGTTTTTACTCTACAGAAATTATATTCTTTATCTTGTTTGCTTTGTTCTCACATTTCGTAAAGTTAGGGAGGTAGATAGAAAAATAAGACTTTTGTTAAATTTCTGTGAGGTATACATGAGTTTTATGAATATTTTAACTTGATCGGAATGAACTTTGTCGTTTGGTTGTAGTCATACGTAATACACTATATAATGTTGTAGTGCATGGTCAGTGACGTGTGGTTTAATAGATAGCGGTATTGGTGTTGGTATATTTCTTAAAATGCAGGCAAATATTAATATTGAGGCGAGGGCGACTATTATCGCGCTGCATAAAAGTGGCCTTAATAGAACTGAATGTGAGTATTATAATTTTATTTATGAATTGTAACTTAAACATTAAAAATTAAAAGCGAATGGGTATTATAAATTGTTCATTTATTTGGTGACCTGTGGTTTACTTAATTCGTTGTTTTTTTTTCAATCTATCATGCAAGACAAATAATTAGTGTGTATTTATAAATGCAGAGTGAATGAAGTCACTTTAGTATTTATTACAGCAGCCTAACATCTTTTTTTTTTCGTTTTAGAGAAATGCAGTAAGTCTCTGGATCAAAAGGTATGAGAAAGAGGGGGGGAGCCTTGCAAGTAGACAGCGAAGTGGAAGGTCGTCGCTTATTAGCGAAGCGCAGCGACAACATATCGTGGGCGAGCATGAAACCAATTGTTTCACACCTACTAGATACTCGGAGTCACCGCAAACTGTTCGCCGTGCCCTCCACGCTGAAGGCTTGCATCACAGAAGATCAGCTAAAATGCCCTTCTTGGCAGAAAGACATAAAGAAGAACTATTACGTTTCGCACTGGAATATTTAGACTTTGACTGGATCACTACCATTTTTTCTGATGAAAATACTTTTAAATGAAATCAAAAGGGTAGATTTCATTTATGGCGCAAGGATAACACTCGCTGGTCCGATAGAAACGTAATCCTTAATACAGACTCATGTCGAATTATGGATGAATGAGTGCACCCCATAGAAAATCTATGGGGTTTGATAGTGCAAAGGTGGGATACACGGAATGAGAGGTGTATAACACAATTAACAACCCATTGCATAAAGGTGTGGGAAAATTTAAGAAGAACCGAAATATGTTGAAACATTGTGGGGTCCATGCGCATACGTCTACTTGACTGCATTGAAAATAATGCGGGTTATACAAAATATTAATCCCTAATGTTCTAGTTATAATTAGACGTGTAATAAATTGTTTAGTGATATTAATAATTCCTAAATTGAGGTTTAGTTTCAATCTTCTTTTCTTCAGGAAAATGAACACTTAAACTATAACCTCAATATGACTTACATTTATTGTGACGTCACATAAAAAACATGTTCACGAAATCTAAATTATGTATCAGTTTTTAGTAAGCTCTGTTGAATACCGATAGCTATAAGTGGGTATTAATAATTATATTTGTGTGATTAGAATATCCTTGTTACGTTACGTTACACAAAAAAATCTTATGAACAAGAGAACTTCTTATATTTAGGTAGGAATGTGACGTTACAAATCTCATTAAAGTTGTTAATTATATGAATAAATGAAACGAATAAAACCATTTTTGTTATCTCTCAGCACGATTTTTTTTTTCCACCTTCCAACACCGAAAAAATATTCACAATCACATAAATAGTTATGATGGGTTAAAAACTTATATTTAAATTCTTATAAAAATAAATAATGAGCATGAACCCATTTCAAAATAAATAGCTAAGTAAATAGCTTCTGCACAAATATTAATTAATGTGGTTACAAAAAAAAACCCATTTATTGTAAACGGGATTTGAACTCAAGACACGTTGATCGTGAACCCACTGCTTAACCTAAACAGCTATCAACGCCTGGTAAATGTGGTCGAAGTTTAGCTATCGAATGCAAATACAATCATGCGTTTGCTTGTGTATAACAAAAGAGACGGTAATATATTTCTTTTTGTTTCGTGGAGAGCGACGCGATAACTTGCGACAGTAGGCGACTCTGTGGCTGTGGTGTGCGTAGGTACTGTATTGAGACAGCTTACACATACAGCCGCACGGCGCACGGTCACTCGCCCGTGCGTTCACAGCAATACGATCCTTAGCGTGCCTGTGCACTTATGAACGCTTACTGTACAACTTAGCACTGCCCTGGAAATTGCAAAAAACCTAAGAAATTTGTATTTCGCGGGCCACCCTAAAGCTTTCACCTTAATAGTGCCAATGTCTATACAGGGCGGAATTTTGCGAAACCACGTGGGGGAAAGTACTTGAAATACAAAATATAGCAAAATTTACTCAAAGGTAAGATTACTTTATTTAAAAAAAAAACAAATCTGCATTCACAGATTTTCAAAAATTCGCAAAATAACAACGTGTACTTTTTTGACATCAATCGATAGGCTTAACCATATAGATTAAGTCCCTCTAACAAACATGATAAATTAAATGAAAGGAAAAAACATGAAATCAAAAGAACAGTCATAAATTTAATGGGATAAATTCAACAAGATTAAGAACTTTTACTCATGGTTTTCCTTTCATTTAATTTATCAAATTTGTTAGAGAAATTTGATCCACATGATTGACCTCATCAATTGATGTCAAAAAGGTACAGACGGTTATTTTGTCGAACTTTGGTCGATCAATCCCGTGCTTGCTGTGAATGCATATTTGTTTCTTTTTAAAAATGTCTTTAGTATTTAGAGTACTCCATGTGGCAAAATTCCATCCTGTTTAAAAACGAATTACGCTGGCTACCCTGACGCTTTCACCTTAAACACAAGTAACTGACTACTGTCGACTCCATAGCTTATTCTTCTATAGTTTACCAGGATTCTGAGTTGATGTTATTCGATTAAAACCAGTTTTGGCCTTTCGATTCGACTATTGTCACAATTGTCATGTCATTCAACTTCGCATCACTAGTAATATTGATTAACGATTCGTGAATAAAATTTCATGTAGGTATTTGCCGCATTTCTCTTGGCATTGTGCAATTGATTCTTTCCCAATCGAAGAGTAAAGATAATTTTAACATCAGAGTATCATTTCAGCATCTAATTCACACCATAACCTAGGTTAAAATTTTTGCCGGCGTATGCAACTAACAACAAAAGGTAAAATGATTTTGTTATTTTTTTTTTCATTCTAATGCTTATAAACTTGTTTTTTTAACGCAGTCAGTCATACCTGGTAATTAATTCCTTAACGTTATAAATACTTTTCAAGCCCAAACATCAGATGCGACAAACGCTTTAGCCGCAGTCCATTTCGTGCTGAGGACTTACAAGTCGTCATATTTTCGTTTTGTAATCCATAGTTTGAAAGACGATATACGAGTAAATGGAATCAATTTTCCGATAGATTACATCATCGAGTATATTTTACGCTGATGGAATGAGCTTGGTCTAAAAATCGCAAAACAAGTCGCGATTATAATTCGGCAAGTTGGAAAAACTGCAAAGAATGGAAGTCAATACTCAAACTATCTACAACTTGTGAATGTTTGGCAACCCTCTCCCTCGTGCCTTCATAATGGGTTTTAATCAAATGTTTATAATTTCTATAATTAGTGTTGTTTCTACAGGTGATATCTCAACATGGAGTCCGCTGGTGACTGGTGTTTGATTGAGAGTGACCCTGGTGTTTTCACACAGCTCATTAAAAAATTTGGTAAGCTTTTCTCATTTTTGTATAATGATTAATGATAGAAGAGTTCCAATGTTATGGGTGATTATGTTTCGCAATATTATTATCCTGATTTTATGTCTATGCTTGGTAACTAGTTGATCTATGGCAGTTGTCTTACTTAAGGCAGTTAGTAGCTAAACGTTAGTAGCATAAGTCAAATCTTATGATCTTATTTGTTCATTGCTGCATCATTATTAGCCCGGGGTTGCCAAGTGGGCAATTTTCTTCTTGCAATACAGAGTAATAGTATGTTAGTTTAGTCAATTAGTAAAAATTAACCAGTTCAAATGGTTTATATTTTGGGTTGAGACTACTTTGGGTGCTTATTCCTTTGTCCGACTGTTCAGTTGCTTAGCTAGTGTTTGTAAAGGTTACTATTCGTGAAGTGGGTTACCATAGCTTATAAATGTTTTGCTTTGTGTATTTTTGAGAATAGTTCATTAAAATCTTGAAGCTCATAATGCCCACTTAAGATCTTGTATGACTCAATAGTCTCCATAGTCCCTGTGGTGTTTTGACCTTCTCCTAAATGAGGATTATGAGGCGGTCTGTTTAACCAATGTACAACTGCATTGAGTTTTGTGATAAATTGATAATAACATTAATGGTAAATTATGACTACAACAATTGCAGAAGAGGAGGGATAGTACCCCTCCATGGTGTCATGGCCATCTACTGCTTTTCTGCCAGGCAAACCAAAAAATAGTTTTAGCGGAAGCTCTTTCTATTTCTATGAAGGTGCAGAGGCAGGTACTTCTCAGCTTTTCTGAAGTATTTCTTTTTCCATATGGCTGACCACTACATACCATAAAGTAGTAATGTTTTTGGTGCGCTATCTCTTGCCATTTAGACCAGGGTCTGATTAATCTGGTTAAAATGATAACTGGTTATGGTTATACTTATATGACTTATGGTAAGGTTGCCAACCGTCCTGTGTTAGGCATGATGTCCCGTTCCCGTGGCTCAAATGATGCATCCTGCGATGTGTGTGTGCCACGCTTTAGGGTAAATAAGGCCAACATTCAAAAGAAACCCCTCTTAAATAAAGTAAGCACAGTACACAGTGTAATAAAAGGTTTAAAGAATAAAAAAATGAGACAAATTATAAGACAAGAACTCCTTCATAAACGGAGGGTTAAGTGTTACAAACTTTTTACAGAACAAACTTAACTTTGCTGTTCAATCCCATGAAACGGCTATTGCACCAACCGCAAATAATAAGTTTGTAGTGTCATAGTAAAATCGCTTATTTTTTGTTATTAAACTACTTATAATACGTTTGTCAGATTTTTCCCTTTACATCTGCTATAGTGGAACACATACTGGGCACTACCATTATATGTTTTCGACCAAAAACCTTTAGGGTACTTCCGGTTGACCTAGAATTGCCATTTTTGGTTAAAAGCAAGGGAAAATTCCGAAAAATTGAAAACCTAGGCTTCGCGAAAATCTAAAACCCATATCTTTTTATCGTGTTAACTCAGGTCCTTGATTTTTATATACCTAATAGCGAGTATAGACCTTAGTACCAAGTAAAAATTTCAACTTGGTAGGTTCACCCGTTCCTGAGACAATTGGTGATGACACGGATAGACGGACAAGAAAGTGATCTTGATAAGGGTTCCTTTTTTACCTTTTGAGGTATGGAACCCTGAAAAGAAAAACTAATCGAAAAGTTTCCATTTTCAAGAAGCAAATTTGCGAAATAATCTTTAAAATATCACATGAAATTAAAAAGTAATGACATATGAAAGTTGTGCTTGCATTACTTTATTTATTCTTGATAATGAGGCTAACGAAACAAACCTGGTAGATAATTATTAGGAACTTATTTGGAAAGCTAAACTCCTTTTATTTCAACACTTATTTAACGGATTTAAAGAAAAAGCATCCAATACTCTGTATATATGTCAATTTGTTATAACAAGCTATTATTTACACAATTATTTATCTCCCCTTTCCAGTCAATTCACGTTTAACAGTTAAGTACTAGTAAAGAAAACTAAATTGTGTTTTAATTGCTGTTTATTTATCTTTTAGGAGCTAGTGGGGTTCAAGTTGAAGAATTGTGGACAATTGACGATGGTATCTTCGAAACATTAAGGTATGTTTTATAAATACATTTACACTGAATTAACTGTGTGCCCAAGTTATCCGCTGCATACACAATTATACGAAATGGAGTATATTTGATCCATGCAACCTCAAGTGCAAGTGTGGTGCACCTCATCAAACCCTGTTCCATCTGCTAGTGTCCACAAACTGGACCAAAACATTACAATATACATAGATGTACGTGTTCCGGCGGCGATACAAAAAAAGAAGAAAAATACTTGAAAAAAAATCCCATAGTAAATATTTATTATTGTGAAATATAATAGCACCTAACAGATCAGAAAGCCCTGCTGGGATCACACATTAATATCCATTATACATTGTTTTTCAGGCCAGTACATGGACTTATATTCCTGTTCAAATACTTGCAACATGAAGCACCCTCGGCCCCCGTTGTTACTGACAGTCGTCTCGACAAAATCTACTTCGCTAAACAGGTAAACAATATTATACTTGTATAATTTAATAATGCTGAATAGCATATAAAATTTACTTTAGTAACCATGCTAATATTTCTCATTGCCTTATAGTCTAGTAGTGGTTAGTGGTATTGCTGAGCACAGCATCCTAGGTTCAATTCTTAGGACAGGCATGTGATTGTGTTTCACTATAATGAATTACTCAGTGGTAGCCCGGATTTGTGAACAATTAATGCCAAGAGGCGTGTCCCTTTTTACATGGGACCCAACGTAACTGGTGGAATGTGGGTGTGTCTCGCATAACCCTTTGAGAAATATATATCGCTATACAACGTGTAACGGAAAGGGTATATCTGTCACCGTAAAATTGTCAAACACAATACATATTACAATATAACGTGTTTCTCTCTAGCGATATTGTAAACTCTCGAAATATTGTCAACTGAACATACGGAAGTATCTCTGCCCCCATAATCGGGACTTGGGGCACGCCCCCGTTAGGTTAGTTAGGTTCCTTTAAACCCTGCACTCGGAAATAGACGCGAAGCGGGGCTCCGTCGACTACGCTTTTTAGGCCAACGGCCACACAGAAAAGACGCAAGACCAGGGCGGGGCGCGGACCCGTCGCGAACAGGGCGCCGTCGCGACTTTTTAACGCATATAGAAAAGACACGGACCCGTCGCAGACAGGGCGCCGTCACGACTTTTTATGGCGCGCACTAGAAGCTTTACCCGGCATTCAACCGTCCGATTTTGATACGACAACATGTCTTCTTCTGAAGATGAAGATGTATTGGCACTGGTATATCTCGCTAATCTGCAGAGGGTTAGACGTTACTGGGTACATCCGGTATGGCTAAGCAATGGGCAGAATAGATTTTTTTAAATAATGGAGGATCTACATTATTATCCTGATCGTTTTTAAGAAGTATACAAGATGACTCCACAATGTTTTTACATTATTATGTCCATATATGCCCTCCGCGCCCTTTCCGCTCCCCCGCTTGCGCCCGTGCAGGCCCGCGCCCTGCCCGCGCCTTGTCCTTTCTATATGTTTTCCAATAGGACGCCGTCGTGACGGGCGTCCCGTCTTTTCTGTATGTTTTACGTCGCGAACGGCTGTATACATTTAATATGCAAGTAGATTAAACGGGCGCCGCGACTGCGACGGGTCCGTGCCTTGCGTCTGTTCTGTGTGGCCGGTGCCTAGGGGAACATAAAATGTTTTAAGGTTAGTTTATATTAATCGGTATTTCTCAGGAATGGTACATTATCTTTTCATGAGAGTTGTACCACTGGACAAGGGGGACCCCTCTTTCCCTCCACACCGCTTGAGTTGACTATCATCACATGCATTTCACGAAAAATAATGCGTTTTGTTGTAAGCAGTATGTTCCTTTGACAATATTTCGAGATTTTACAATATCGCTAGGGATATTACAATATAACGTATTTGACAATTTTACGGTGACATATCTATCGTTAACCACCAAAGATTACAGCTGGTATAGAATCACTATTCGAAGTTTCAGCTCAAAATAAGACTCAAAAAATGATACCAAAATTTCGGTATCGTCAGATTCTTAAGTTCAAATCAAACAAGCGTGTTACTTCACTACTTGGGTCAATAACTTTGCACGTTACTTGCACATATCACTCTCTCGCTCTGTATGCACAAGGCCGTTCGCTTGTTCATGGACAACTGAACAATCCGTAGTATTTCTGGTGATCTGCACACTATGTTTCACGGCACATCATAAACTGCGTTTTTAATGTACCCCAACAAAAAAAAGTCTAACGGGGTAAGGTCTGAGGACCGCGGAGGCCAAGCCACGATTTTACTCCCACGCCCGAATCACCGTCTTGTGGAATCAATAAATTGTTCTCCATCATAAGATTCACATATTCGCTATTACTTAAGGACATTTTGCAAACACAACAAAAACTAAATAAAAAATCAAGGTAGCTGTAGCCGTACGTACTGCACTGATGCGCGAGTCACACGTATGGGAAAAGGTCTGCACCACACGCGAAGCACCCGACGACTGACGAGCAAATAATAATGCAAAATAAACCTCCTGTTCCCTGCTAGTATCCTGGTAATAGGGGGGTAACTGTCTTATTTAGTGTCCACTACTATTAAAAAATATTGTTTATTTTACATCCTAATCAAAATTTCAACTAAACTCCGATAATAGTAAAGTCTGCAAAAATAAAATAAGAGTTACTACCTACATAAATCATAATTTATTTCAATCCATTAAAGATCATACCTATGCGGTAGTAAGTTTTTTATTCGTCTGAATCAGAACGCTCCGCTTTTATTTCAAAATAACATAAACAATAATGTTTGATCAAAATATTAACATTATCCAAGTTAGTTAAAATCTGATTAGAAGTATTATTTACCAGGAGTAATATTTGGTTCTCTATCGTATTACCTAACTTTTTAATCCATAATCTAAAATGACATAATTGTTTTTGTCATAATCATCATTCGTCCGAATGATAATTTACCCGAACTTTAAATCACATAATATCATATGTCATAAAGTTGAAACGCCTAAATATAATAAGCCCTACATCCGTTTGTCATAAGTATTACAATCAATAATATACAAAAGACATAATCGTTTTCAATAAAAGTCATAAGTCCTATTCTAAGTAAATGTTTAATCGTATGTAGGCGTTGACCTGCAATGCACGCAATCATGCAGCAAGCATGCGGCATGCATGTAGCAAGCATGCGGCAAGCATACAGCAAGCAAGCAAGCATGCAGCAAGCATGCAACACGCATGTAGCAAGCATGTAATGCAAGCAAGCATGCAGCACGCAAGTAGGAAGCATGCGGCAAGCATACAGCAAACAAGCAAGCATGCAGCAAGCAATCAAGCATGCAAGCAAGCGTGCAGCATGCAAGCATACAGTATGCAAGCAAGCATGTAGCATGCAAACGAGCAAGCATCACGCAGCAGGCATGGTTTCTGTCACGGCTCCGGTGCTGCGGGGCTCCGGCGGCCTCACGCGAGCTTATCGTCGCAGATGGGTTTAACGCTCACCACCGCAGCTTGCCTCAGCCGCGGCGGGGAGTGTTACAACCACCTGCTCCTCAACTCGCGGCCCGCCTCACCCCTCCGCGCCTACGCGATTTTAAATAACAGTCTTGGGGTAGGGCAGACAAGACTGCATGGAGTCGGATTTACAGCAATTCGTTTCTGTCACTAAAACCTAACTTTTAGGGATATTTTTTAGCGACTAACCATTTATAAATGACCATTCGGAATCATACACATTATTTGATACAATACTTAGGACATACGACTTTATGTCATGTAAAATTAGGAGATTCAATTATTATAGTATTCGATATTATGACAAAATAGTATTAGAAGTAAAGTTAGTTATGTAAAACATAATTTCGGTGTTTTGAACATTATGGTTACTGAAGTTTATAGCAAACGTGTTATGAATAATGATTTTCGGACAAAAAATGTTAGGAAAATCAAGGGAGTACCGTAATATTTAAACTGTAGGGACTGCAATTGGTTCACATACCCTAAATCCTATGATTATTGTCTATGTGTGTCTAATGTCGAAATCAGGGTTCTGTGAGCAAACGATTTTGAATTCACAATAACAATATTCTCGTTACTCATGCGGTCCTAGTAATTTTAATAATTTATTTCCACAGACAGTTTTGCGAATATTTTAATTGACTTGGTCCATGTTCACCAAAAAGATGACGGTCTGATTATCTAAAAACAGCTGTATAAAACACAATTTTGTATGGGAACATGTAACACTGACAGCTGTTTTTTGATAATCCGACCGTTATCTTTTCTGTGAACCATATACTTTACTATTCAACAGCGTTTGGGTAGTAGTACTTTCAAGGGATAGTAGTTGTATCCAAGCGTATTTGACATAAGACTAAACGTGCTCAAACCAATAAAACCCACGTAGGAATTTATGATAACTCTTCGGTTAGTCCTACACACAGACTTAGGCACTCCACCTACTGGCACGCGCCCCTTCGCGTAGCACGGGATGGCAGATTTTTTCATTCTATGCATACTTGCATACAATGGTAAAATCCGTCGCTCCGCGCACCGCGGCGGGACGCATCTTCAGTGGGTGAACCGCCTTATTGCGTGCTTGTATTATTTTGTAATTTAAAGAAAATCTATTAATTTGTTGTTAATACTTTTCGTTATTTTTAAAATTATGAACGGAACCCACTGTGATTTTATTTGTACTAGGAGTTGCATACGTTGCTAAGAGATGGTGTTTTGGGTTCAGTTGGACAAATTACTGTTACTAAATCCTTTTTCTATTCCAAGTTCTAATAGCTAACAATAAGGGTTCTTAATGAATGAATTCCTGGTAGGATGCATGTAACGATTCGATTTTTATGATCCATTCAATAGCACACGAGATGACGTTTTTTCGAATTGATTTGTGTTTTTTCGACAATAGTAAGGTGAATCAAATCTGAATCTCATGTGTAAATAATGTGATAAGGGCGCATATTTTAGTTATACGAGTTCTTTGCCCAAAGTATTTCGACGGTAATAAACAGCGAATAGGTAGGTTTATCTACATTTCAAACAAGATCGATTACATACTTATGTCCGAAATTTAACTTGTCCGCAATGTTTAAATGTTAATAAAAGCGAAGCTTGACTATTTGACGGGTTGATAAAGTTCTTATTATTTCGAATGTCGTAACTGTATTTAATAAATTATCGCACGTCGTCGTATTCTGTATTGTGATACTCGTATTGTTATCATTGTGATTTTAACCGACGATTTTACTTTTATTTTTTTCAATATCAATTCAAGTGCACGGTGTTCGGTCTGTGGAATATTGTTATTAAATTAGGTATTTACTGTTTTGTAGGTACGATAGTAAGGTGGGTCGTGCAATATTGTGTCATCATTTCAGCCGAAAGACGTCCACTGCTGGACATAGGCATCCAGTGTCGCCACAATGACTGGTCCCGTGCGACTCGCATCCAACGAGTTCCCGTAACTTTCACCAGGTCATCTGTCCGCCTAGTGAAAAGTCTTCCCACGTAGCGTCTTCCGGTTCGCGGTCGCCACTCCAGAACTTTTCGGCCCCATCGGCCATCCGCTCTGCGAGCAATGTGCCCTGCCCACTGCCACATAAATGTCATGTAGATAACAATTAACTACAAGATAATCTTCAAAAGAAAACCTACGTAAAAACAGTGTGTAGGTAAATGATACTACCATGACAAATATGAATTATTTCGTATTAAATATTATTTCGTTAAAATTAGATACCTAAACAAATTTATTGTAGCTTGGTCAAAAACATAATCCAAGTTTAGGAAAAGTCAGTCAAATTATTTTGTTAACAAAAAATTAACATGCGGAACCCTTTATTCAGAAATACCAGAAGTAAGAGGTTTATTCTTACTTACAAATAGTTCGTTGACACCGATCAGCTGATTTAGTGCTAGTGATGTGTTTATTTCAATTTGAAAAGTTTGGTTTCTGGTATCATTGTATTAAAAAAATTCATAACTTACGAACTTGTAGAGATAGGATTAAAAAACCCTTGCCATATCGTTTGTTATCATCCAAAGAACCCGTGCCTTACGTATGTGCATACCCTTTCCGTTACAGGCTGTATAAATGCTACTTTTATTACTGTATTTTACATTTTCACGTCTAAATCACTGAAACAATCAAAAGACACGCAGAAGTTGCTGTTAACTGTTATGTAAGTCTTACAGAGTACTGGCTGTTACAGTTAACAGCCAGTACTCTGTAAGACTTACATCACTGTTCTTAAATAGATTTTTCTGTTTATTTTAGGTTATAAACAATGCCTGTGCAACACAGGCTGTAATAAGTCTGCTGTTGAACTGCGACCATCCCGATGTGGATCTGGGCCCCGAACTGAACAGTTTGAAGGAGTTCAGCATGTCTTTCGATCCGAGGATGCGAGGACTTACCCTGAGCAACTCGCAGACTATTCGTAGTGCTCACAACTCCATGGCGAACCAAACACTCTTTGAGTTTGATCCTAAAACTGCTTCAAAGGTATGAAATGTAGACATTCATGGGTTGATGAAATGGGCGAGGATGGAACTGATCTTATTGCAACTTTCATAATTCACCAAATTCTGTAATCGAAACTTCCGAGTAGAATGAGAGTATTAATTAGAATCCAAATCTATCTAAATTTTACTGATGGTGCAATGGTGATGGTGTGCTGTATATCTCAGTGATTATCGATTTGGAGACATTAGCAATTCAGTTTGCGTCGCTCCATGAGTAAACCTGTGCGGGCAGACTGTTCACTTCTCTTTCCAATGATGAATTCATAAGCTTTTGCGTTTTTAGTTGCAATAACATTTTGATCAAGTCCTCTTAGCCATTAAAACTTTGTATTTTCTTCCAGTCTAATGTATGTTAACATATCCTTAGGGTCTGATTCTTAAATTATTGCTAGTATTGTTTTGTTCGGTATTACTTTTATTACTACTGCTAAATTAGATTTGTAATTTCAAAATTCTATTTCTGAGACTGAATAACAAAATCTAATTCTGGTTTCTGTACAGTCATTTCGACATTGCACAAACAATAACACAGAACGACCGTGATGTTTCAGGATGACGAAGCGTACCATTTCGTTGGCTACATGCCAATAGATGGTCGTCTTTACGAGTTGGATGGGCTCAAGGAAGGGCCCATCGACCACGGACCCGTCGCCCCAGAACAAGACTGGCTGGATGTAGTCCGCCCAATTATTATGAAAAGAATTAATGTGTATGTGGATTATTGTTTATTTTGCTTTTGACTAACCATATTTTAACATTGATATAATATTGATGTTCCATTCCGTCTGAAAACTAATTTTGTTTTCAGCTGCAGCATGGAGACTGGAGTGGATAGGTGGGCGGGTGTTTTGTGAAACTAGGGGGGCTACACAATTGTTCGGGTCGGCATATACGATTCGGCAGTATTTCTTGATTAACAGAGACTATCAAACCAGTTAAATGCTCATTCTTTCATTCAGCACGTGCCGACTGGTAAACTCCGTCATATTCGTATTGGGTCAAAACAATACGCGCTAAGCCGGCCAGACGGACGTATATCTACATGTATTTTGCTGCTTGACTATGCCGGATGCCGACCCAAATATATGTGTGTAGGACCTCTCACGCAGTTATGCATCGCGCATGTATTCTCCAAAACGGTGACCCTTTGGTGGTACAGGCGTGGTGACATCTTACGTTGTGATCGATGCTAACAGTTGACTTAACATTTCCAGATATACTGAAGGCGAAATCCACTTCAACCTGATGGCACTCGTGTCCGACAGGAAGATGATCTATGAGCGACAGCTCCAGGATCTGATGGCGGAGTCGCAGATGCTCGGCATGGAAACAGATGAGATGGAAAACGAAATACCCAGACTTAGAATGCTGATTGAGTATGAAGATGTGAAGATGTTGAAGTATCAACAAGAGATGGCTCGTAGGAGGCATAACTATTTGCCATTCATCATCATGCTGCTCAGAATATTAGCCGAGGAAAAGAAGCTCTTGCCACTGCTGGAGAAGGCCAAGGAGCGTGCTAATAAAAAGGGCCCGAAGAAACAAAAAGTATAACACATGTCTGGGGCTGGAAAGCGGGTTAAACGCGCGCGAAGTTCGCGGCGTGACTCGCAGTCCAGCCCCTCGCGCGTGTTGCCCGCCGCCGAACATTACTCTTTAGCTGACTTAGACGCCATATATAGAGACACCACACAAGATTTATTGTTTAATATAGAAACCCCCAATTTGTTAGAGCAAGCCATGCGAGAAACACATAATGAAATGGATCGGTCTATTTTCTCGCACGGGGTGGCTCGTAACAACTTAGTAGACTCTGATGATAGCAAAGACTTTTTAGGCGAGGCTCCGCCACCGCCCGGTTTAATATCAGATAGTATTGATATGGGGGAGATGGATCTAGACATAGACCTCATGCGTCACATGGATCCGCTGTTGAATGTCAAACCACCGGAACCGGATTTTGAGATGGACTAAATTATCAGCTTTTAGAGTCAGTGTTGTGAAAACGGGCGTCTAGTGGTGAAGTGAAATAAAACAATTAAAATTTAACGCTTATATAAATTGAATAACGTGAATTAGATGGATGAATACTTCAATTATTATTTACACAACTTTTTTTTTGCATGAATATTTCTCGTGTACATTATTATTCAATTGCAGTTTCATATACCTAATCAGAATTATATGTACAATATATCAAATATGAAAGTATTATGTGAATAAAACGACGACGATAAAAATACGCACATTTATTTACTAACAATATTCGTGTATGTAACTTATAACTGAGCACAGTTATGTGCCAAGCAATAATTCATAAACAATCCTGAAATATAGGCGTTTAGTACAGTGTGGATTATTAGTGAACATTGCCTGACGACATCTTACTTTACATATTGGGTACTTGTTAGTAACGAGCCGACTCACGAGTGACTGTTGAACTTGAAACTATTTAGTTGTAGTAGTGCTAATTATTGAATGTCGGTAATATGATATTGTGCATGTGTCTGTATACATATTTATATCACGTCGTGCAAGGCATTACACAAACTTGCTGCTACACAGGTATATATCAGGTACATTGATGTGTATGTGCTAGTGGTTAACTACAATAGAGCAACGTGCAACTATACATATGTAATTAAAATCATACATTAAAGCATATAATAATATTATATAATATTTCGAGAGTTAGTGCATTTAGAAATGTAAAATAAAATTCAAATTCCCAGGCTAATCCGCGCTGTCATAATATTACGTTACATGTAAGTATTGTTGTCATTTTGTTTGCATCTTATTGATTGCTGCATAATAGTAATTATTTACATCTTAATACAAAAATTTACTTACAATCTAAATAAACCTAATTAACGAAAGGTTTTTTATGTATCAAGTTTACATGAGTAATAAATTAATGAATTTGGGGCGTGATGTGGCACTTTAAACATAGTCTAGCATCTGGTATTTACATCGGGGCACATTTTACTGTTACAATGGCGAAGATGCGATGACAGTGACATGATCGATGATTTACGAGTAATTATTTACAGAGATAGGTACATATATTGAGCTTAGCTGCCTGCTATGTTCTATGTCATTACATGGATTCGGAAAGCAATCGTTAAGATCTGATCATTCTTTGTACGTCTGAGTTTCGAGGCGAATATCGTTGTAAGAGTATCACAGATTGGTTGCTTCAGTTAAATTAGACTAAAACGCGTGTTTTAGAAGGTATCGTAATGTTTGTGGGTCGAATCCAGGTAATGAGTGAACAGAGGCTGGATAAGTTATGTTGTGTCGCGTCGTGTGGCGGCGCTTCACGTGTTGGGCAGCAGGCCTTTGGGCTTGATCATCATGGTGGCACGCTTCAGGGTGTAGTCCCAGCCTCTCCAGCGGAACCAGACGATACCTGGAACACCTTAGCTATTAATATCTATACTCGTCAAAATATACCCACAGTGGTTTGTCACAGTCACTTCCACGCGTCGCCGTGCGCGGGCGCCTGTCGAAATAATGATGGCAACTAAATGTGATCACTGTCGATTCTATTGACATAGATCAGAGCTCCACATTTCCATGTTAGATGGTGGTACGATGGTCGTTTATGACAGTATTCAGACTTTTCTTTTGTCTTTAGATAGTTGTATTGATGTTAGTTAATTATACTAGGTTGAATCTTATTAGTGCTATAGTTCACCTTGTCTGGCAGTTAGGTCCTGTGGGTCGTGAAGGTACAGGCCGTTCAGGCCGCGGCCGCAAGACTTCCACCACCACCCTCCCTTCAGCATCGAAGCGCAGTTTAACGAGGATCTGTCGTTGTCCCTGTCAATACAAAAAAAAAGTATATTTTTTACTCTCAAGGCATATTTTGTCATCTCGCTTATAAACGAGAAGCTCCTTTTAATGACTTCCATGTTATATGTAGTTTGGTTTTGCCGTCAGTAGGCAAAATTTCATTGAATAGTCGATATTGTATAGGGTAAAATTGTATTAAATAGATGTAATTGGTAAGGTTTATAGACATTTTCGGATACCGGTGAAAAAATGGGGATTTAATTGTTTTAGCTAGTAGTAGGTATTTTGAACGAAGGTGATGTAAAACGGTGAGATAAAAAAGCGTTTTGTGTAAATGAAGTAGTCAATAATATAGTTCTAAGTGTCGTAGAGATAGATGAATATTAAAAAAATATATATACAATATTAGTTTAAGAATTTCCTCCATGCAAGTTGTAGAATATTTTTTATTTGCGTCTGTTGAAAGCAGACGATTTTATTCATGTGTTATGTATTTGATTCATGTTAGTATAAGATACGGTAATACCTAGTGTATTCGGCGAATACACGGAAGGCCATCATATGAACGCCTTAGAGTCGGTTTTTGTGTGAAAATGTGTGTTTATTGTTGACATACCTGTTGTAAGTAGAGAAGGGGCTGTTGTTTGATCCGTACCAGGGGTCGTTGAGGGAGTCTCCCGCGTTTCCCTCGTAACCGTCTATTTCAAGCTTATAGTATTCCGCTTCCGAGTAGATCTTGAAGTGCGAATACTGTGCATATCTATTTTGTCGAAAAGAAAAACATTAGTCTTTGATACATTATCTTATTTCTTTTAAACTCGATGGTGTTGCTAAGCCTTTTCTGTTTGATAAACACACTGAACTGCTTCATAAACTGTATTGCTGTGTCACTAAACCCCGATTTCTGAGAGGTTATTCAATTTATGTTCAATCCATTTATTGTCATTGTAAGTTTACATACATAGGTAGTGATGCCAGCAAGTTAAACTACCCGAATTTGTCAAAATTAAATGTTCATAATCAACCTTTCAAGGTTATTATGCAACCTTGAAAGATTGATTATGTGTATTGTGCTTTAGTGATAAAGTTGAAAATCTATTAAGAAATTTGATTGATTGTGGTACCTTGATGTGCGCCGTCTGTTATACATTATTCAATATTATTATGTTCAAGCGATTTACTGCCAATGTCATTTCGATTACACAATAGTTTGTATTTTGTAAAACGTAGATAAATACCGGTTGTTATTGTAGACAATTATGTGGTGCTATTTCTATAATGTCCGAAGGATTCATTTGAAACTATCACTAATAATGAACATTCGTTTTTTCTCTGGTTCTATTGATGCTGACAAAACCGAATGTTCCAGTAAGTACAAGTTCTTTTTCAATAAATTTTAAATAAGACTGTATCATCAACAATTTGTACTATTTAGCTCAATATCCCGCAACTGCCAAACTATATGCCTACGGATTAAGTTAATACTAGCCATAAATCTTCCAATCAATGCTGCCAATGCCAATCAAAGCTGGTGATAAACTTGTAAATAGTTTCGCCTACGCAACTGCCTACGATGTAACTTGTAAACATGTGTTTGTATCACAGTCGTTGGCGATATTTTGCCGTAGTCAAGAAAATATTTTAGTCGTTAAAAGTGTCAAAACACAGAAGACTTCGCTCGCAAGTTCTGTTATGCGTTTGAATGGCTGTAGGTACAGTCACTGCGGTATTTTCTGTGGCAGAGGCGTACGGAAACAAACAAGACGAAACGAAAGGCGTCTTTTGAAATGAAGAATCCAATTATTAAAAACTTTGTAGTGGCTCTATTGGCAAGTTATTTTCGTGTGTAATGTTTAGTTTTCAATTTTGTTTTTGTTTTAATATTCCAGAACTGTTCTAATGTTGTTATGCACAAAGATTTGATTAGTTACGTAATGTCTATGTCTAATCTAAGAACTTCATGTTACCTGTAGCGTGCAATTCCTGGTAATTTGATAGATATAGAATATATAAACCGAGATAGAACTCGAAATCTGAGGCCCGCGAGTGTCTGCTTACCTCTTATTACCGTCGAAATCTTCAAGTTCAACCCTGAGCATGTAGTCATCGTTATTGGTGAGCATGTAAATGTTCTCGTTCCCGAGCCAGAACTCCTTGCTGGGGTCACCGAACCCGTTCTTGTAATCGCTCCAATCTCGGTTGAAGTTCTCAGCCGGGATGCCGTAGTCATCACGACGGTGTATGACCTGGGTAATAGAAATTCGAGGTTTTAATTCCATTCCAAGACAATACAACTATCGGAACGTGGCTCATAATGTATACAGATCTCTTCAGGGCCGTATTATGGTTTGTTATTCTTCCTGTAGAGCTTCATCTCTATCTCTCCTTCTCATTAAAAAAATGAGTGATTTTAATTCAATAAGACTTGGACAGTCAAATATTTCCAGTAAAGGTCTTGGTAGTGACTGTTGACTATATAAAATATATTGATATTATAGATGAGAGCTTTATCGTATAGTTGAAACTCGAGTTTCACTGTTTCTTTTATATATTGTCCGATCATGAGGGAACTTTTTAGAATTTATTGTCTCTAACAGCTGTGGCAGGAATACCAGTTACGAAACACGATTGTGTAGTTTGTTTGGTGAAAAATTGTGTTCGCAGCGTGCGTGTAGGTACATCTTAGACAAGAATAATCGTCGTGTAAGCTCCTTTAATGATTCTTCGATATAAAAAAAATAGTAAACTAGATAAATACAACCTTAATAGTGTAAAATTCGTATTAAATTAAACCCCCATAAGTTGTTGTTTAAACTTATAAAAATAATGTCAATAGCATAATTTCAACGTTTGTCAAATATTTTACAAACAGCCAAACTGCGAAGCATTTAAGAAATAGCTGTACTTAAGTAATAATATTTTTAGTTTATTTCTGACTAGCGTAAAGTACGATGACTGTCCCATTAGATCTTAATTCATATACTAAAATCTTCCTCGAGAACCACTCTATCCATTTGTGAAAATAGCATGAAAATCAGTGCAGTAGTTTTAGGTGTATCGCGAATAGCCAGACGCGGCATAGGGTTTTGTGTAATCATATGTAGTGATTGATACCAGCCGTAAGGCTCAGTTCTGTTGTACCGTTTCCTCAAGTAGATATGTCAGACCGATAATCTATACTGCCTAAGATTTCATCTTGGACGCAACTGGCACTGATTTTTATTTCTATTCAAAGTTTCAAGCTTCGTATTCGATTTAACAATAATTGTACTAAGCACTAAAATATTTTAAATAGTCATATTTAGTATTTACTAGATATTTCTTCATATTAAATATTAACAATTAGATTTTTTTTTTTGTCAGAGCGTTTGCTATATTTTTGACTAAAAACATAGCGGTAAATAATAATAAAAAATAAATATCCATTATTATTGTTATACTCTTGGTCGTCAAAGACTTGAATAAGTCGTCAAAAACATATAAAACTACTAGCTTTTGCCCGCGACTTCGTTCGCGTGGAATAGTGACTTCCGGCAGATTTTTGATTTTACCCACATTGCCGACTCTTGACCAATAGATGGCGCTGTATGTCCGGAATAAATTTTATTTTTTATTTTATTTTTTGTAATAAAAACTATCCTATGTCCTTTCTCAAGTTCCAAACTATGTCTGTACCAAATTTCACACAAATCGGTTCAGTAGTTTAGGCGTGAAGCAAAGACAGACAGACAGACAGAGTTACTTTCGCATTTATAATATTAGTTTGGATTGAACATCCAAATAGCATTCAACACATTTCTACCCTAAAGCTTTACATAATCAAACTAATAGCGAATGGTATATCATATTAGCCGACTTAAATATGAATATATTTTTTATTACAAGTATATAATTACTAACAATTAGAGGTATATTTATCCACCTTGTTATACCATATAGCCACATAGCCTTTTTCTTATTGTACGTCTCTAGTGCTTAGCATGACAGTTACCGGGGGTGATATGTCACTGTTATTAGTCAATTAACTTGGAAGTTGCAGTCCGGGCTGTAATGGGTACCTACTATATTCAGTATTCATCTCTAGTTCATGTTACCAGCATGGCATTCTCAAGGGATTGGTTTCAACAGCGACGGCTATTTGTACGACGGATGTCATTGTAGGGCCTATGAAGTATACAGGGTGTCTCATTCAAATCGGTCAGTATGGGAAAGTCTGAAACTATAAGACTTACGAAGATCTGTTCTGAGGAACCATGTCATCGATTTTAATAACAAGAAAAACTGCATTCATACATTTTAAAAAACATCTGTACTCCGTTCGGGAATCGAACCCGGTTATTTTGAAAAAAAAACCTACACTATTTCTATTTAGATATCGATTGTGTAGGTCTTGAGCAGTAAATGTCTGTATGAAACATGATGTCTGACATGAATAAAATGCATTGTTTCCACATACTTTAATTTATTTTAGTAGGGGCTCGAAGTGACCACCGCCTTTTTCAATACAATATTCAACACGATATTGGATAATATTATCGCAGATAACAAAACTTCCGGAATGGTTTAATGCAATGCCAATGTCATATGTATATAAAGCGGTGTATGTATCAAGTTGCAACATCAGCAAAGAGGTACAAACAACCATAGAGACAATTTTAAATACCTGAACTTGTTTAATATTGTAAACGTGGTCAGTTCAAGCACCTACTAAAATAAATTAAAGTATGTGGAAACAATGCATTTTATTCATGTTAGACATCATTTTCGTACAGAAATTTACTGCTTAAGACCTACACAATCGATATCTAAATAGAAATAGTGTAAGTTTTTTTTTTCAAAATAACCGGGTTCGATTCCCGAACGGAGTACAGATGTTTTTTAAAATGTATGAATGCAGTTTTGACGTGACAACGTCTTAAATTAGGTTGCGGCTGGGAGTCACTTATGAAAAAGTGTAACGCCCGGTAACGTTACGATGAGTCACCGAACGAGAGAGAGGCCCGCCGAATGCCTTGCGTCTCTCGCCCACTCAACTATGACGTTGTCACGTAAAATCTTCGCCCGTAAAACCGACTTTACAGGCAACCATTTTTTTCTTGTTATTAAAATCGATGTCATGGTTCCTCAGAACAGATCTTCGTATGTCTTAAATTATAGTTTCAGATTTTCCCATACTGACCGATTTGAATGAGACAGCCTGTATATGTCACCGTAAAATTGTCAAACACGTTAGATTGTAATCTCTCTAGCGATATTGTAAACTCTCGAAATATTGTCAAACGAACATACTGCTTACAATAAAACGCATTATTATTCGTGAAATGCATGCGATGGTAGTCAACTCACGCGATGTGGAGGGAAGGAGGGCTCCCCCTTGCCCAATGGTACTCAGATGAAAAGCAGATAATGTGCCATTCCTGAGAAATACCGATTAATCCTGAGAAATGCCGATTAATCCTGAGAAATACCGATTAATATAAGCTAACCTTAAAACACTTTATAATCCCCTAAAAAGCGTAGTCGACGGAGCCCCGCTTCGTGGCCCCTATTTCAGACTGCAGGGTTTAAAAGAACCTACTAACCCCCGATTATGGGGGCAGAGATACTTCCATATGTTCAGTTGACAATATTTCGAGAGTTTACAATATCGCTACTGGTCAAATTCAAGGGTGTGCTACAGACAATGAAACTGAACAATTTGCTTTATGGGACCACCATCGCATTCGTAAAAAAAAATCAATGGCCCCATGGTACCTACTCGACCAAATGTATGAGACAGCTGATTATTTTTTTACGATTAAGGGATTTATCTGACGAGACGGAATGGGAAGCCGTCGCCTCCTTCTGCGAAGCAGTAATGCTAGCGAAGGAGGTGGCGGAACGAGAGAGGGAGAGATCCTCTCTTCCCGGCCGCCGCGGGAGACGCAACGGGCGTCGGGGGCCACGTGGTGGCTACCGGCCACCGTAGTTGCGGGCCTGTGGACGGCTGGCTATGGGCTAGCTAGCCGTCCGGCCGTCTAACGACGACGACAGGCCGTGTCGACGGCGCGTTCGTGTTCCACGCGCGCCTCAAAGAGTGTCAGCAAAAGAGAGGGGCCCGCAAGGGCCGAAGCCTGCCGGGGTCTCGGGCCTGTTCGAAAGAGATACCGCGGCCCCGGAACGTAAAAGGCGAGGAAGGAACATGGATGGTTTTTAGTCAGTAAGAGTCTGACACTCCCTCCCGCTCGGCCCAGAGTGGGGGGGGGGGTCATTTGATGATTTCCCACCCTTAAAAAAAAAAAAAAAAAGGGGTTTATCTGAGAACTATAAATATTACTTCTAGTGCTGTGAGCTCAAATGTGAACTATTGTCACTGTAATATGAATCAAAATCTAGGTACACGTTGACATAACATTAAGAGACTCACTCTAAACAGCAGTATTACACAAATATAACCTTAAATAACTCTTCAATTAAACAGCAGTTTGATCACCCCTGGCAGTTGTCCTAATAGTATGTAACAAATTATCAACTTAAAATATACTTTTCACTCCTCTTGCTCGAAAAGACCGTCATAATAGCGTACCAGAGGGGGCGTAAAATTGCATATTATAGCCCTAGGGAAAAAAAGTTTTTTTTTTTTAATTTTCCAAACGCGCCGAACGCCGAACTCTTTGGCAGAATGTGTGCGTTGCATTCCAGCTACAGAAGAAATAAAAAAAGGCATTCATCGCGAAATTTTATGATTTTTTCTGTATTTTATGTAGGATTCCTTTTTATCTCCTACGTTTGCCCCACAGACGACACAATATTATATTCGTCTTCACAGATAACTGAAATTATGCTGCCGGGAAAAACATCTCATTAAATTTGAACAACAGTACAAATTGTACATACATTTTAATAATTATTTTTTATTAAAATAAACTATCATATTAAATATTTTATTTTCTCGCAATAGTAGTGAAAAGTACGGTGTAACACACGGCGCTAAAATCCCATTATAACTCGGTTCCTATTTACTAGTACTAGTAAAACTACCTCGTCTATAATGGGTCATTTTAGCCCCTTGTATTACAATGTACTATTGTATTTAATATAGTTGTTAAACGTTGGTTTGTTTTAATTAAGTTTTCAATTTTTTTTCCTAAATTTTGGGAGTATAATTAGGCAGGATAAGGCGATGGCTAACTAACAAAATTGAAATAAATAATAGTGTTTATATGACGTGTGTTAGGATACAGGAATTTCAGATGAAAGTAAATTAATCTCGTTAAATTTGTTGCAATCATTAATATGTCTTTGAATTGTTCGGTCTATTACAAAACGAGGTGAAATTTTAGTCCAAACTTAAGCTCCCCTGCCTGTTTATGTAGTTCTCAACTGTAAAATAACAGTCTCTTAAGGTCGCCATACACGTGTAACTGACAAGTTTGCCTGTACGTTGTATGTTGTAAAACTGCAGGCTTTTTCTGGAGGCAGCTTCATCCTACCTAGCGTGTATGGTTCTACCTTAAAGTGAGAACGTCAGAGCAGCTCGCGAAATTCAAATTTTCTTACGTTTCGTTCGAAAATTTGGATTTCGCGTGATACACATACGCTTCCCCCTTAAGGGTGAAATTCACAAGTCTTTGAAGAGGGTTCAATTGATCTGGTCGCATTCAGTTGGAGTAGTGTTATCGACCTTTTGCTTGAACTACAGTTCAATCTCCTTTTGTAATGAAAACCATTTTGGACTCGTTATAATAGATAAGTTAAAATTGTGTCGTTTTTAATTTGTATTGACTTCGATCGACAAAGTGTGTTGACGATTTGTTCGCTTATACAATATATTGAAAAAAAAAACACCCTGTCCGATCAGTAAGGGTATTTTTAGGTGTCAAGATTAGATTATATTTATGTAGTTTTGGATAACAAGTAAAAAAGTAATCTGAGGAAACTTCCGTGGCTATACTGGAGCGCGGGAGGTGACACTCCGGTCGCTCTTCAATAAGTGACGTCATAAACAAACTGACGATCGCACATGGTTAATTAATTAATTTATTTAAACTTCATGTACAATAGTGGTACATAGGCGTACTTAATGCCACTAGGCATTCTCTAGCAGTCAACCATTGGGTCAAAGAGACAGCATTGCGATAGAGTACAAAAAAAAATAAACTTTAGGTAGGTACATCTTGTAAGCCTCAAATAAAATACATAAATTGGTACCTACATACTAATAAATGAATAAGCATATAAAATAAAATAATACATTTTAAAATACATACCTACACATAGTCCATTAATGCCGAAGGAGGTGTTTTAAAAGTTTGTTAGATTTCAGGGAAATGGTGGAATTTTGGGTACAAAAATCGGGGTTGTAAAATTCTTCAATATATTGACTATCACGAATATGTTTCTATTTTTAAGTGGTAACTGGCTGTTGTCCGCGACCATCGCTCGCGTGAAATTATTCTAAAAACACTATTTTTGTCGTTTTTCTTTTTTTTTCGTCCCTCCTATTGGTCGTCGCGTGATAAGCCAAGACGATTCCTCGATAAATGGGCTACCTATCTAAAACTAGCCGATTTTTTCAATTTGAACCCACATTTCCTGAGATTACCTCGTTCAACAAAACAAACTCTTCGGCTCTATGATGTAAGTAAATAAGTATGTAAACATAGATTAGGATACCTTTACACCCCTTTCGGATCGGACAGGGTTATTTTTAACATATTGTATATCAGTGCTATTAGTTTTAAATTTTAGGGTAGTGTAAAACATGATTGCATGACTATAAATAAACATTAAATCAATGTTTGTCTTATGATAAATTGTTTGATTTCCACCAACTTTGTCCTATTAATATATTTTCAATACACTTTCGCATAAATTACGACGCCTGTATAGGTACTTACATTATTCGAAAGTTAAAAATTACGCACCATACAACGGACCATGCGGTATAATAGGTAAGTACTCTCATCTTAGTACTTATTTTACCGCAGTCCCCCTTGTATAACACCGTGCGTATTCTTTACGGGTTTTTTTAATTTCCAAAAAAAAGGAAAAGGATTCCTAAACGTAGTGATTATATACCAACTCTGTGGGATTTCACCAAGGAGTTTAACATTACGAGGATAAAAAATAGGCTGACTGATCGAACCTCCATGGAAGTGCTTTTGCTCAATACGTTTGTCTCATTTTATTACAAAAGAGTAAGTGAGACGAAAGATGTAGTTCTTATATTCACTACGTGCATGTGGCGCCATTTGCAAATACGCGCCATTTTTGTAGAAACGCCAAAGTTTGTTGCTACTTTCCGACTGGTAAACAAAATAGTAATATGAGTTCAAGCGAGGAATTAGATATTAATATGGAATCTACTCCACCTGATATTTTGAATGAAGTGCAAGAAGTGAAATTGCAGAAAACAGTTTCTTGCCGCCAAAATCGCGAGAGCGCTATTTAATGATTTACAAAAAATAAATAGCGTGGTAAAATGAATAAATTTCTCGCAAATGTGTTGAAAAACGTTGTATGACACACTTGCAGTAACTGGTAAGTATTTACAAACTCGTGACTATGGTAATCCCTCGACTTCGGCTCGGGCTTACATCCGTCTACTCGTTTGTAAAAACCAACTTACCGCACTAGGATCATAATAGTTATTTATGATACTAGTGCGGTAAGTTGGTAAATACAAATTTCTGCACGTGTGTCATACAACGTTTTTCAACACATTTGCGAGAAAATTATTCATTTTAAGCATATTAAAACCACGCTATATTTTTTTTGCAAATCATTATCATAGCGCTCTCGCGATTTTGGCGGCAAGAAACTGTTTTCTGCAATTTGCACCTCATTCAAAGTTTCAGGTGGAGTTGATTCCATATTAACATCTGATTCCTCGCTTGAACTCATTATTATTTTGTTTATCAGTCGGAAAGTCGCAACCATTGTACCATGGTCGCAACCATGGTCAAATAAAACAAGGTCTGGCATTCCGGGAGCGACACGTACTTACGTCACTATTCAGTTGCCACTTTATTGCAACTAAACACAAAATTATGGCAACATTTTCAGTCACCATTCTGTTAAAAAAATATACGAAGTATATTATTGTACCATGGTCGCAACAATCTTTGACGTTTCTACAAAAATGGCGCGAATTTGCAAATGGCGCCACATGCACGTGGTGAAAATTAGAACTACACCTTTTATCTCACTTACTCTTTTATAATATAGTGAGACAAACGTATTGAGCAAAAGCACTTCCAAGGAGGTTCGATCAGTCAGCCTATTTAGGTATTCTCGTAATGTGAAACTCCTTGGTGGAATCCTTTTCTTTTTTTTTGGAAATTAAAAAAAAACCGTAAAGAATACGCACGGTGCTATACAAGGGGGAGTGCGGTAAAATAGGTACTTATTCGAGAGTACCTATTTTACCGCACTCCCCCTTGTATAGCACAGCAGGTAAAATAGATACTTATATGAGAGTACCTACCTAATATTTTACCGCACGCGTCCGTTGTATGGTGCGTAATTTTTAACTTTCGAACAATGTATACAGGCTTCCTAAATGCACTTTTTGAGCAAGTGTGTTGAAATTAACTATTACTTAGGTCCATGTTCACCAAAAGGGTGCGCCAAAGTTTACCTAAATTTTCAACTCCGATAATTGGAAATCCGAAAATGTACTTCCTAACAATTTTCACCATAACAATCCCAATTCCTAACTACTCTGTCTCTAATGTTCATAATTCCGAAGCATTCATAATGTTAGTAGCAATAAACATCTATTATTAGTTACTGTTATTAGTTTTCCTATATTTTCTCAACATAACTATCTTTTACACTATTATTCAAAGTCATATCTTTTTTCTCTAGATTTCTTTTTACTCATATCAATCATATACATTAATTTTGCTTAACTTTATTTTCACTTATCTATCATAAAACACTTTTTGTCTCCGACTAACCGTTTGTCGCAAAAACGATGTGGAAGGGATCCATAGGTTAGGTTAGGTTAGAACTGTGACCAACTAATACGAAATTGGTCGCGAAATTTGTCCAAGTTTTTTTTTCATAGTGTCCCCAAGACGACACTGACCTGAATTTCATTCACTTAAGACAAAAAATGAGTGAAACGACCTTTAATCAAAAACAAAAAAATACCTGCTATAAATATCATCTTCTACCCGCATATATTTTTTATTACACTTGTAAATGTTTCTTTCTGAGTATGAGTGAAAACATTATGGTAATTATGTTTAGGGATAAAAGCGTTATGATAAAAAACAATAGGAGTTTCAATATATTACATGAATGATATTAGTAATTTAACATGAGTGTTATGAACATCGCCTGTAGCACTACAAATAGTATAAATGGAAACTTTAGGATGAAAAATTTTAGGAAGAGTGATCATTCGGATTACAAATCATTAGGAAGATCAATTTCGGGTAAAATACTTTAGGTGAGCCAATATGGACCCTCACCAAAAATGTGACGGTCTGATAATTTAAAAACAGCTGCTTAAAACTATCTTTTCGGTGAGCATGGACCTTAGTAGGTCGTAACACACATAGATAGATACCTCACTTCATTACGCCTGTTCCCGGACAGGGTAGTCAGAGGTGTACCTAGTTACACACAGGGTCGATGCTCAAACGATCACCACGTACGGTATTCAGCACATCATTCTACAACCAGACGAGAAGTTAGCGGAACTGAGCAGAAAAGGAATTGAGCAGGCTGCGATGTAGTTTTATGGGATTATCTGAAGTCCGTAGCGAGAGAAAGGACACGATAATCCTGAAATCAGGCAACCTGCTCTGTATCCGAGAGCGTGACCGGCAGTCCCAAGGTGGTGTTGGGTTTATCGTCCACAAGTCCCTTGTGAACAACGTGGTGAATATCGAGAGTGTGTCCACCAGGGTGGCGTATCTCATATTCAGAGTATCCTCAAGATATTCGCTGAAGATCATACAGGTCGACGACACAACCTCAGCATGCCCCAGCGATGAAGTGGAGGAGGATATCTCTAAAGTCATGCACGCTTTCAAAACTCATTTCATCGTTGTCATGGGGACTTCAACGCGAAACTGGGCAAAGGAGACGCTGCAGGTGGTACTTCGGAGTTGGATGTCGAACAAAATGCGGTTTTCTTCAAAACTGTATAGAGCAGTTTTTTTGTTGTTTTTGTGAAACAATAAGTAATTCTCTGTGAGAGTTCCAGAAGGCTGTAGGTATTAGAATATAAATAAATACGTGGTAACTATTTGTGCGTCGATGTCTTTTACACTCTGTACTTATAGTAGGTATACACAGTTACACACCACAGTTCGAGAATGATTATTATCGACTCACAACGGAAACAAATTGTAAGTAATTGAATCGCACAAGACATGAAGAAGTAGAAACTCGATTCATGTTGAGTGTCAAAATTCTAAAATAACACCATCAGTATCACATATGCATGTCATGTGATGTGGCGCTTCTTTCTCGTAAGTGGGTTTTTCTACACTTCGAGGGTAGGTCGGTACCATAATACCAAAAAGAAGAAGATATGCCCGTTCGGCTAAAATGTATCGGAACCTTGTCTCCACGTTATCCCTACCACAGCACGGCAACATGCAGTTCAGTAAAAGCAATAGATCGTAGTCGCGCACACACCCGCATTTCTTAAATCAGAACGTAGTACACAACCAATAATTAGGTATAAACCTTATGCCATCAAACACATCCTGTGTTTATCAAGCACCATACAACTTACCCACACAAAAACATCGGTACACAAGCACATCACTATCTCGTCGTAAGAAGTAGCAGCCGCACTACGCGATGCTTGTGCCTATTGATCTATCGTTTGGTGATTTTTACATTGTCCAGTCACTTAGCGACAAACTAGTTAGGTTAGTTAGTTAGTTGTAATAGCACCTAAGTAACAGTTGTACTGAGTTGTGTAGCCAGGTACACAACTCGTGTTAAGTAGGTATGAATGGTCAAAAGAAAATCTAACCTATTACCCGAGGTGAAGTGCTAAAATTTTTGAGTTGCTAGCCTCTTGCTCTTGAATCCTACATTGCCTGTTTGAGCCTGCTAAGCCTTGCTGTATACGTCGATAAAGTTAGGTCCTTCACCTATGAATCGTTATCGACAAACGAGAACTATATCTTGAAGGAAATCCAGAGACGGTCGTCCAGCGGTTTATCCCCCCAAATAAATCCCGTGAGTAGCATTTATATAAAAAAATGTAAAGCGATAACTAAGTCCTCGAAAGAGGTTCCTATGGCTCCGTTCTCACTATGTCGTGACGATTAATTTATCGTTGGTTTTTTGTTGGCCACACGATTATCCGTCGTCATGACATAGTGGGAACGGGGTCTAATTTTCTTTCTTGTTTAACTCATTGGTTGACCTCGTCCTACGATGTTTTTAATGTTCCGTACCTCAAAAAGAAAAAAACGGGACCCTTATACCTACCTAGGATCTCTTTGTTGCGCATTCGTCCGCCTGTCTGTCAAGACTCTTTATCTCGGGAACACAAGGAGGTATCGAGTTAAAATTAAAACCATATACCTACTCAGGTTTACAGTCCCTTGGAACTGCGAAAAATCAAACTTATAAAATAACGTAAAAAAGATACGGCCGTTTAACGTCCAACTCGCACTTGGCCGTTTTTTTTAAATTAATTAGAGGATAAACCCCCACCTCGCGAACCAATTCTTGGCTAAGTACCTACGTTCGTCGCCATCTTTCATAAACAACACGCGTCTTCTAAGTAATACGGCGATGTTCGGACATAATAATTTCACACATTATGACTTCGATAGCTTTTCAACGCGGCAGGCTCCCAAGCGTCGACAATAGGTGACGACTGCAGTTTATCTGACGTTTCGTGCGTAGGATCCCTTAGGCACCGTATGTGCTGATGGCGCCCAGTTTTAAATCTTCAATTGTGAAATCGACCCTAAATATCTAAAATGATTACTTACAGTCCAGCCTCCGTCAGCGATGTTCTGCTCGCAGTAAACCTTCAGGAACCAGTAGGTGGTCCCTCTGATTTGCAAGTAGTACACGCCGGATTCCCGCATGCCGCCGTTCATCAGGTCCACACACGAGTACCCCTAGAAAGACATCAGACATCATTGTAGACTAGATAGTAAGTACTCTACATACATAACATAATCATACAGTACGCAATAAATTATAAGCACGCAAATACATGCATTCATTTTAAAAGCTATCTATAAAATTGCGGAAATGATCTAGCTTCGGTGCCCCCTACGCCCGCTTTGAATAACTTTAATGTGCAACCTCTTACAACATTCTGTTCGCATAGGCTATAGTTATTATAGGTATTCGCGATGCCTTCGGAATGATAATTCACACACATAAAGAGAATATGCATTTGAATGGGTGCGAGGCGCGTATAAAACCTTTAGTTCCTACTCAAACAATGCCATCAATTTTAATAACGCGTTATGTAGGTATATCGTTACGCAATATTTATAACTTTCTTTCCCTTTTGGTTCTACAGATAGATTGATTACCTTTAAAACTTTCTCGAGATAATTGCCATTTGTTTAAAAGTCGCATTTATGACAATCTTTAATTGAATGTGTCTTATTTAGTTATTGTTGTATTTTTCATTTGTTTTTGGTGGCTGTCATATTTTTAATGGTACAAACTTGTAGTAGACTGCAGATTGTTGCTTTCAATTACTTATTTGTTAGTGTTTTGCCACCTACATACCTTATACTCTTTAGTCTACGCCTACCCCTACCTCTATCACTTTTCTTGACTTACAATCTATTAGGGTAAAATAAAATTAACTACACGATGGTATCTACGCAGGTACTAATTTCCTTTAGGGGTCGTCCTTTAACCACGCGAAGTTGAAACAGGGGAGGGGAGGGGAGGTGGTTAAAAATAAATAATAACTGAAGTAAAATACTTTTTATGAATGACTAATTAAAAACCTGAACAATCGAATTCAAAATTCGTTTTTATTACTAAACTAATTCTATGAATACTTCATCTGTCCAATGATAAAAATACACGTGATGCTGCGAGAGTGGGGGGTAGACTAAGACCTCACGATGTATCACCAAGAGGGAGGGCGGGTTATAAAAGTGGATAATACCTTGTGTAAGTAAAGGATGGATCGATAAGTAGTTTTCAATCCAATTGAAATATTCCAGCCTTCCTATAGAATTGCTGCTGTTGCTAAGTTTCTACAAAACCGTCGCTAAAGCCATTGAACGAACAAAAAGAAAGGAGAGGTCAACTAAACTATGTCATTTCAATCATTAGTAAACAGCAGGCCTAAAGCAATTATGCAAGATTTTTTACCAATTAGTAACCGCAACCGTTTCTAATGGAAACAAAACATTATTTGTGTAAATCTTAGGAGCTCATTCACGCGATCTGGTATGCCAATTACCTAAGTCAGCATTTACCGACCGCACGCCTAACGTGACGGTTCATTAATATCTCTATATACTTAGCAGTCGGTATTGCCTAACCTACTGTCCCAATGCCTTCTGGGCACCGTACTGCCGGACGCCATACTTAGGCAGTTATTATTCTTACACTAAACATTGTTGCGCAATTCATTCATAAAGAGACCATTATAACCTTCCCTTCTACTTATGTCTCGTAATGATGCTTTAGACACCAATTATTTACATTGAATAAACACCCGTGAAGAAGCAACGTGGGAAATAATCATATGGTATTATCATTGCATGGAATAGGTTTACCGAGTGATTGTATGATAACAACCTGCACCACATATATGTATAACATCATACCAAATTCCTGAAGGATCAGCTTAACTTGCAGCCTACACTCGCATTTCGCCATAGTTAAGTTTAAGTGATTAGGTCTCACGATGTTAAGGGAGGAACCTGCTCCCATCCACTGGGACAACTACAAATACAGACAGCAGGCTTCTATTATGAAATTCCTGGTGGAAAATAACCCAATAACAATTTAACAATTTGCCTGACATATGAATCGAACCTTATAGACAATGAGCAGTACTGGCATTTGCTACAACTAGAACAATACTACCTGCCTCTACCCAAAATGGCATCGTCCATCAATCGCGGAACTAAATCATTAATCTTTTAGCAGTCGGTTTTATTAATTGGATACGTAAACGATGGGCCAGTCGAAACTCATTCATTCACAAGTTTACAATAGCTGCTGACGGTGCTTAAGATAGAATCGATCAAGTTCGTATCACCACTTTGTAGCCAGTAATTTATATCATCTTGACCATATGTTAAAATGAAATAAATTATGAGGCTTTTTGAAAGAATATAATTGTTTTCAATAAAATAGTGCAGACTGCAAGTATAACAGTCAGTCAGTTTAACTTTGTATCGGGAACTCTAAAAAATCGTAAGTAATAGGTGAATTCATGACTTCCTGAAAATATGTTGAAATATGTCGTTGAGCTAACTCGTTGAATGTTTCGGTAATCGATACATGTAAATAAGTTTCGTGTTTGACACAACTAAAACTATTGAAGATTAACGTTTTAAAGTGTGCAGGGGTAACTTCTCTTAAGTTACCCCACAATGGCGGCCCCGGGCTTAAAATGGCGGCCTTAGCAGAATCGTAATAGAAGGAAAATATGAATCATTTTGAAATTCTTAAAATATTGTCAGACGCAGTTAATATCTTTTTGGCTGTGATAAGTATTTTTGAAATCTAAGTAACTATAAGTGTAGACCCTACAAACCGCCTGGGGTATGCCGCACTGTGGTACATTAGGCCCCACTATTCTGTTTTCACCCTTTGGGTAGAGAAAGTTAAACAAACTACTTAATTACGTCATACCCGACGCACATCGATATTTTTTTAGCGGTGCCCTGTCGGGAAATTATATCTAGGTATAAGGAAACTCTACTTCCTGCGTTACGTTGAAACTTGCGGTTACCAGCTCTAACCGTTGATACCCTATGATTGTTAACTGATCATAATGTACCATGGTAGTACTGTGATTTATAGATATTGCGTTTTGCATAAGCGTATCTAATACAAACCGTTAGGTCGTAAGACAGCTGCGGCCCCGGGGGAAATGAAAGTAGGCAGGAGGTTTGTTTTCATCATTTCGACTGACAAGACGGTCACGACCTGTCAGTCTTCTGACTACATTCCTATAGATGTCATTGTTATAGCATCGCAATAGGAGTAAGAGTAATTTGTAAATGACAGTATCTACTCTACCTACCTATATATATTAATTCTCTAATCATGTTTGCAATTTTCATGCCTAATGCAATCTAACTTGATTCTTCTCTTCTATCTGGTTTTTTTTTACCAACAATGTACCTGTGCAAGTAAATCTTAACTTTTCTATAATAAGCTAGGTACTTACTACCATTAACGTCGTTAGTGCCCAATTGATTAGGTAGTGAATCTATTTTTATGAATGATTGACAATTCAATCTAATAATGTTCCTGTGATCTGGTACCTATTTCACGATCGTTAGTTTTCTATCGATTCACGATCGTTAGTATCTATGATTTTTTCGTCGACACTTCTGCAAATTATGCCCCAAATTTTTTCAGAAGACTTGAACCCTTTATCTGATTTGTGAATTCGAAGTTGAGAACGATAACGTACCGTACCATCTCATTTCTTACGCAAAAGCTTTATAATTAATCTGGGAATTAACAAACCTAAGCCGAGATAGTCTATTAAGTACTAAATAGCGGATAGTTATTCAGGCACCTGCTCAACAAGAGTAAAACGTCCCTAGCTGTACATATTGGTTTTATTAAAATTGCAACACTCGAATACGTGGGACGTGGCGGTTCAATAATCTGTACGGGAAGTTAATTCGCAAAATTAATTACTTACCTTAAGTTGGGTAAGTTACGAAATCACGACAACCTGCTTCAGTTCAGTATAATAAGTGCAGTTTTATGTAGATCCTATTTAGGTATCGGATACCTATTAATTACAAGGAATTGCATTACATTACTAACAGAATTTTTTGTTAACATTGTTATACGCCTATTCCGATCGATTTTATATATCTTTCGAATATCGTACGCTCATGTGACCAAATCTAAAAAATATAACAATAAAACGTGCCTTAAATGAATAGCGGCAGTAAGAAATGTGAAGTATTTCGAAATCGTTGCGAACAAACAGTTACCACAATGTATGTATTCGATTGCGCTCGACGCTCGGCGCTCGTAACATAACGTAAGTATTTGGAGCGACATTTTTTACACAGGTGCGAGTCGTGCGCGATAGGTAAACATGTTATAAAATGTTGCATCACGGAGCTCCACATAACCGCCAGTTCTCGTACGCTAAGAACAATAAACACTTGTAATCATTGGAAATTGTCGCATGGTGGGAACGGCCGGTTTTTGCGCGGGCGCTTACAAAGGCGCGGAAAGCGCGGCCCGCTGTATGAGTGTGATGCCGAACCAGATTTACGTAATAAGAGCCACGCAACTTTCCTTGCACGGAAATGTCGCGGTGTCTCAGCTTGGTGCTTTTTTCAACGACAGACCAACAACAGAGCTTCGCTCTTGCGAAGTTTACTGTTTAAGTATGAGCCAACAATCTTAAAAAAAGCGTGTTCAATGATGTTTTTTTTGAGAAAATTCGTATCTTTTTTTAGTTAAGAAATATTAAGAATATAGTACCCTAAATAAACACTAAAGAAAACGACGGCAACCACGGCAACGACGTCTCTGTAGAAACTAGTAGGCTACTTCTGAAGACGTTCTTGGAAGTGATTTCGGGGCATTGGTTCTAAGAACTGGAGTAAATATGTACATACCTTAGGCGCTGTCTCCATGAGCGAGAGTATCGCGGCGATTTGACGTATTTCTATAGGAAAATATCGCTGCGATTCTCTCGCTCGTGGAGACGCCCCAAAAGAGTGTATAGAAAAACGTGGCAAGGACGATACTATCGCCGCGATTCTCTCGCTCGTGGAGACAGCGCCTTAGTTATTGACTTTTTAAAGGCTCTTTGAGTTGATTGAATCATAGTTTTCGAAATTAGATTGTTAAAACTGTGATAACGAGCGGATGTCATAAAACATTTGTACATTTTATGACCAGTATAGACTGGTAGTTACAGACCAGTCGTTTGGTCCGAATGTATATATTCCGGTAACTGCATACCAGAGCATGTATTGCGCAGTATTTTGTGTTCCTTATTGCTAAACCGGGAGACGTAAATGGCAATGTATCGGAGAGACTGTCTACAAGTTGCGCACAACCAGACCGACAGGCGCTGATTAACATTCCGGCAACAGAGCTTAAATACGAACAGTACCTAACAGTAACATACCCGAGCCACCGCCTCGACTGACTGATTGTACCAATCCCCTACGCGTAGCCGATGCAATCGCCTTACTTCATCTTGCCTACATCTAGACAAGAATCGATTTAACTAAGACGTATTGCTGCAGCTACTTGCAATCAACGTTTTTGTTTTGCATTATGTTATTGATACACATTACGGAGGCTTACGCTCACTACCTAACAAACATTTCTTCTGAAGCGTCCATTTTCATACAAAGATGTTAAGCTGTGAGATTATCTTGTTACTCCATCAATCACGGGCCAAAGAAAAACGTTTCCAAATGTTTTTACTAAAGATAATTTCAATTATGATTAATAGCCACGGGACGATGAAACATGATGCTACGTGGTACTTTAATAAAGTTATATCATTCGCTCGGTTAGCACATTTTATTAATTGCACCTTTAAGATTTGTTAAGCGACAACGATAGGTGTGTTGTGTTATAATGAGTAATAATATTCTTTATGTAACTTTGACTCACTTTCACGTCTTTATAGTTGGCGACGATTTCCGAAGCGAAAGTATTATTGCCGATGATGGGCTTGTTCTTGACACTGGGGAAGATGATGCCACCCTTGCGGCTAGCGGGGCGCGGGCTGGTGCTGCCGGTGGACCCGGAGCTGGCGGGCGTCACGGTGACGGTGGCACCCGCGCCGCCCGGCGAGCTCCACGTGCTCGACGTGCTCGTGCTCGGGCTGCGTGCGACACGGACATTAGTCACCGTACTCCCCTACACCCCTTGCACCATAACGATATCGCGTGTGTAGGTTGTACGAGTAAGACGCACAATCGCCAGGGCTCGCAAAAACATATCGCATGGAAAACAAGTTAATGTATTATCGTAACACCACAATCGCAAAGGCAAAAATTGGAAATAGAAAGATGTCACCTGTTGTTCAATGTGGTAGAGGGCGGGATGGTGGTGGCGGCCACGGTGCTGGTGGTGGGGTCGGGGTAGGGCTCATCCACGCGGTACCGGTTGGGCGCGTACTCTACCAGCCGGTCGATGGTAGGATCCAGCAGCAGCTCGGCGGGCACGGGCCGCTGCGCCAGCGTCGCCACGTCGTCCTCCTGCTTCTTCAGGCGTTTCTCCACCATGTCTAAATTTTCAATGATAAGATTTGTCTTGAGACGTAAGTCGTTATGAATCTGTCCAATGGCGCGCTCTTGACGCTGCGTCTGCGTGAGCAGTTCATCCGACTTAGGAACCAAATCATCTACGGAACTCTTAGTACCGACCACCACATCCCAAACTTCATCCATCTTTTCTGAAACACTCATCATAGGGATAATTTTATTTACAAGGTTATCAATTTTACTGCTTTTCGTGACGGGAGCCGCGGTGCTGGTCGCCGTACGGTTCTTAAACAGGCTGTTGACGTTAATGGAAGCATCTTCAGGTTCAACTATGGCGGCGTGTACATCGGCCATCATGTAAAGAACTTTGCCTAAATTTTCAGAAACGAGATTTATATGGAACTGTAGTTTACGATCAACCGTCGAAACGGAGCTTCGCAGTTGGTCTACTTCTTTTGTGATTTCATTGACAACCTCGGTATTCAAACCTTTTGCAATTTCTATAACGTTCAAATTAATAGGTTTCTTTTCACTGGCCTCGGCATTGATGTCATCGACTGGTAAAAAGTTGCTATCGATCTGATTTTTAAGGCCTAGCAGTGTCGTGTCGATGTTCGATACTTTTTGATCTAGAGATTCCAGTTTTCGGTCAAGCAACTGTGCGTCACTTATCTTGTTTTTATTTTCGGCTTGTTTTTTTGCGGCGTGTTCGGTAACGCTTTCCTCTTCACTCTGGCTTATGCGACTGAACAGTTTTAGGTCGAGGTTCCCCAGTTTTGATATGATAGCATCTGTTTTGTGTATGTTGTCATTAACTCTCGAGTCAAGCGCTTCTACTCTCCTCATTAAGTGTTCCACGGCCTTGTCCAAGTTTTCTATCCTTTGTAGTTTCGTCTCTAATGTACTCACTATTACTTCAAATACGTTGAATATGTACTGCTCTCTGAAACAATATAAACACTGAGTTTAGTACAAGAGTATTTTAACACAAATGATGAGTACCTAACAATACATTACTTAGTAGAATGTCCTAAATTAAAAAGCTGAGATATTAAAAGTGAAGGACCTTATTTTTATGGTCGTTAAGTTATTTTTATTTTACTCAAGAGCTAGGAACAGTGTGGCGGGCATAATTTTTTTGTATTTTTTTTAAATCTTGTAAACAGATTTTTAGATCTATATAATAGACATCAACGCGCAAACTGTTCCAGGTATTCTGCATAAAATAATTACGATTCTAAACGAAAAATTAAATAGGTATTATAAGCCTAGTGAAATTGACATATCTGTCATCAGAGTTGTTATGCAAGGCAAGAAATAGAAACCTTAAATACGTGCTACAACGTGCAAGCTACCAAATGTTTAATGGCGTCATAGACCTACGGTCGCTGTAGACATGGCACTGAGTACGTAGGTACAAACTAGTTCTTGTTATTAGTCGTTTTATATTCATTTGCGCTTGCACAAAGTCTCTGAAAATGTATGATTCATAAAATATCATGTAGCAATTTGTTCCAACGATTTCGTAAATTAAACGTCATGTTAAACCATTTTATGTGTCGGTGAAATAGCAAATATTTTTGTTGTACTTAATTCAAATGGGCTACAGTAAATGTTAGGTCCTATTAATTACGTCTAACGAATTATTATTTTTAACTTTTGTCATGTCTGATAATATCTTAGGTGCTTATTTGAACATTTATAGGTACAATGTGACATAGCTTAGATCTGTAATAAAAACAATACGTGTATGTTTACTGACGGCATTTTGTACAGTGGTTACGTCATTGTGGCCCGAGGTACGATCTATGTGCTTAAACCTCACATTGAAATATTCTGGGTTTATGGGATGTTATTACCAATCCCAATAAATCATAAAATATCGAAAGCAGACGGAAATTAGCGAGTTCTTCAACATTAATTTAATATAGTTAAATAATATTGTACTTTAATGGCTGTCATTATGTCTTTATTTATGTAAATAAACATGAATGGTATCGCCAGACGTGTTGAACCAACCAATATATTTATGTAATATATTAATGTGATGTGGGAATTATTAATCACGATGTTGTCAATGAAATAAACAAGTTTTTTATTTAAAATATGTTTACGACCACTTTCTTCTTGATATTTTACTGATTAGCACCTAAGTGAGGATGAACAGTTTTTAACATGTGATACCCAAATAATAAACTGATTTAAAAAAAGAACGTTGCATAGTATCAGCGAGTAATATGAAATTAAGATAACTGTAACGGTATCGAAATAGCTACCAGTGACGACATGATTCAGTGTTCACGTTACAGTGAACGACTTCAGAACCAATTAAAGACATTTGAGCAACAATATCGCTGATATTATAACTTTCGAAGCTAGGTTCTGCTAATCTCGCAAACAGCAAGGTGTTCGGCAACATAAACTCATTTCGAAATCACAAACCAACCTGTTATTATATGTATAGAGGCGGTCACATCGAGCTAAAGTGAAGCGAGAGGCTATCGCTTGATATTATGCAAATCCGCTGTAAAATCGCAGTTTGGTCAACCGGCCCACTTTAATAGTGTTTGCTTTAGTAAATTGATTGCCTGTTACGAGCTGTCCTATCCGATACATTGACTTCCTGAAAGCGATACATTTACGAGTGAACCAACGGCATTAAGGTATTTTGCAACACCTGCCTCCTTTCAAACGCACTATAGCTAGCACCGTATTCCCGGGTACGGTTATAGATATTAAATCGAACTAGAGTGTTGATTAATGAAGCATTCAGTGTAACTATTTGGGTGAGCAGGTTCCGTCTAGACGTGGAAGTACTTATGTATTTTGTAAGTTGTGCGCAGATACCTTTTATAGATCGTTAACTATTGTTCTCCCCCTTGGTACTCGCTCTATTATTATATACCTATATTATATATATTATATACATACATGGTTATTGTTCTTATTAATTCTTCAATTCAAATATAAATTGTTTTACTCTTCAGTTACCCGCGCATCGCATGATACCAGTATTTTGCCATAAATCTACGAGTAACTCCTGGGTTAACTGGTTGTGTTAATCAATCGTTAATAACACGCGTGTCTAATTCAGCAGAGATTCGTTTACTTGTTGCGGAGTTCCTTTATATGTTAGGTAACTTATACAAACACTTAAAAGTATTGATTGTAACTACGAATAATCTAGAGATGTAAACATTTTCTTCAAAAAACATCTGATAATTTACAATTTTGAGATTCAAGTTTTTTTATTCAAAATTGAGACTTGTTAAGTATATTGTAGAACATTAGTTATATTATGTATTCAAGTATATTGTTAACGTGCTTAAGTTCTGAGCAACAATAATTGTATAATATGTAAAATAAATATTCCGTTACACAATAAATGTTGGATGGATAAAACGTATTATATTAATGTTATTATATAAGTCTTTGTTAATTGATAACCATCGCCGACAATTAAAATAGATGGGCCTTCAATATTATACAAGAATGTTATAAAAATGATTGTGTTTCACCGGTAGGTGGAAGATACGCACAAATTGTTTCCTTGTTTACGTTAAAATACTTTATGGCAATCAGGGCTTTGGTGAATATTATTACTGATTGCTTACACAGGGCAATACATGAACAAAAGTCATCATAGCAGCAACTCTCTATCTTTTTTCCAATAATCATGGTGTCGGACGGCTTTAAGTCTTACCAGATGCAGCTTAATTAAAAATAAATATGCCAATACTGAAAATACGAACCATATCATATAAAAACAGTTTTCTTCCCGCTCACGTTTAACGATTTTGGAACCAATTCTAATTAGCCTAAAACATTTGTCTAATCAGCAGGACTAATCCGAGGGCAGAACATTCTTTGGCCAAGCTTCGAATGTGGCTCACTGGCTCAGGGTCCAAGTAGGTACCTATTGTGGGCTCCTATTGCGCGGGTTGCTTTGTACGAGGGGCCATTGTCTAACGAACATTTTGTTCTATTAGTTTCGTTCATTCAATGTATCTGAAAGTGCTTTGTCTATACGCGACGTCAGAAAGACATACGTGCATTAATTATTTGTTGTGCACGCGGTCTAAAGCATTTGTACCAATTGTCTTTGATTAATATTATAGGTCGTATCAGATCTCTAGCTTCTAGTTTTGGTTTGTGATTTAGTATTAAATGGTTTGCTGTATTAATCTATTCACGATTCGTTTTTGTTGGTGGCGTTAAAAAAACTGTAAGCATCATGATAAAAGTTTTCACATACCAGTCGTTTGTATTTGAGGGATCGTGAGCGGTGTTTAGATTTATCTTCTAGCAGGCGTCTTCACGACAAGACAAGACCACGATTTGAATGATGTCAGATCTGGTTAGCATCACGCACGAACTCTTTTGAATAACAGTTATCCACGTTAAGATTCGAATACAATTTAAGTTTGTTTACATCAAGAAATACATAGTAGAAGTATGATCGGACCAACAGTAAGTCACTTTACGATTTTCTAGTTCATTGTTTTTTGCGTGCATGTTATCAGATAGTAAGCCAAGAGATAATGATCGACAGGCATACAGCTTGATGTATGTTACGGTCAACTCCACTACAAGGATTTTATAAGAATCTAGGTAAACATAATTAGTTGGGATTTAGCTGCGATATAATCGACAATAGAGCACTAATATGTCACCAAGTATGTTATAAGTAAAAACAACAAATATTTTCATGGGAATGACAAGTGTCACAAAGTGCGACCTTGCGGTGAGCCGTTTGTTTATCGTCGGCGGCTGAGCACATTTCGTGCGGATATTTTGACGTCGACTTTGAGATTAGTGAGTGAGCAGTGTGAGGCTGTGAGCACTGACCCTCGCGTGGCCATGTGGCGACTGTAGCAGCACTGCGCGCAACCCACACGCGGTTCGATTGCGTGAAATAGCTATGATTGGTCTGGGCTGCCGATACAAGGAGATATTTTATTTCATTACGTTACATAAGCTTCTTGTACATTTGGTTTCTGTTTATTGACGACATAATTAGGATATAAAACAATAGCGGTCTCGGCTCATGTTTCTCCCATAAAAAATATTGATAACGTGATCTTAGAGGCCTTAAAAGTCACATGATAACTCAATATACCAACAATAATGTTCTTGTATTACATTCTACGTACAGTTTTATGTTTCTGTAATAACAGGTTACCAGCAGGTCCATAGGTTTATGAACGACACGCGTCGGCCGCACCTGGCTCGCGTATAATGTTAACTACATTTTCATTGTTTCAAGATCATGAGAAAACTTGGAGTAATTCAACGCCGTTAGCTGAAATTAGATCACAATTACGAAGTCAGTTTACATAACTGTGTTGTTAATTTTGTATTATTTGTTTAAATAAAATGTGATATTCAAAACGATTGCTTAAGTATATGCAGTTGTTAATTGTTGTTACATCTTACAACATAACAGTGCGGATTTGTAGATGTCACATGTCTTCGAATTTTTGATTCTAGGACATGCCGGTTTCCTCACGATGTTTTCCTTCACCGTTTTGAGAGCAGTGGTGATGAAATAAATTACACAAATTAATGCGCCTGTCTGGGTTTGAACCCACGACTTACTGTTCGTAAGTCGGGGCCGCCACCACTGGGCCACCGCTGCTCCCACATCTTGTTTAGCGTGTTGGTATTTATTACACTACCACCTATATCTACCTACAAATATGGCACCACAAACTGTGACTAGTTAGAGTTACCACAAAGATGCTTGTTCGGACACCTCACGCACATGTTCTCTCTATGAAGTCGGCCACGCAACACTGAGTACGAGCTATCCATTGATTCTGTGATACTTCTCCGGTAAAATAGCGTATCAATAGTTTGTTGCGAGATGAAATCTTTCCGAATAACTAGGTAATCTAACAAGCCTGTTTTAGACGCTTCATTTTGTAGATCGTTTTTTTATAATATTTGAATTGCTATGAGTTTTATTGGGCGCTTGAGTATCTTCTATATACAGTAATCAGCTAGACAAAATTAAGTACACCATGACCACTGGATTTAGGTTTTAGACTGAAAGTCTTTCCGTAAAGAAATCAAATCTCACACGTGACTATTTCTGGGATAGAAATAGTCTAAGGCCAAGGCTAAGAACAAGTGTAGGTATTAACAAAAATTTTATGATTGGATCCTCCTATTAGAGATAGTGCCTGTGTTAGAAGAGTCGCAAGTCGGGTAGCAAGAATAGGATATTAGTTTTGGAAGTTACCCCCTACATACAAACATACAAGCAAATATATTAGTATAGTTAACCTACTAATCCAAAATTAAATGTTCAAAGTGCGAGTTACATGTGCTAGAATTTGAAACGAACAAACGCCATTTTGTCAAACTAGAAAGCGAGTTCACACAGTAATAAAGATTTTTAGATTTTTCTGATGATATAACTTAACATTAAACATTTCTAGAAATAAGTGTTATTGTTTTAAGACCTAATTTGTTACGTCAGTAATATATGTTATTTATACTTTAGAACAGAATCCAAATCGGTGTAGCGAAGAGTGTAAGTCTAAAACCATAATTCGAACTTTGAGCAGAACACTAGTCGTTTGGCCGAGGGCAGGTTAAAGAAAGTATATTACTTTTATATCGTTTAAAATTTGATGAAAACGGAGTTTCCTGTTCGTTTCTCAACTTTAAAAAAAGAAGGAGCCTATAGTGCTCGTAGTCTTCAATTTCATCAATACTCGGAATTTACGAGTATTCATATTTTCTGAAACGAAGCACAAAGCAAAACATGGAAATGGGCAAAAAAAGCATTTTGCACACAATTTTCATCAGTTAAAAACTTTTAAGAGGAAAAAGTGATTATAATATTCTTGTATTCGATAGTAAACCGCACCGCTTTCCGATTATTTTGTAAGAGATTTCTGACAAATACGCAATTCAAATACTTATTCAAATAAAACAACATTTCTTGTTTAAGTTTTTTTGAATAACATGTTGAAACAATAATTCCAATTTGTAAGACTAATTAGTCGATACTTCTTTTTAGTTTTACAACATAGGAATTGAGAAATAAGAGTAAGTCTCCAGTAGTTACGTTTAACCAAGGGGAACCGGTGATTACAGTGCTCAAAGAGTATGCACTAACAACCTGACACAAACTGACGCAATGTTAAACACATGTTTTTAAATCTGTGGTAAGGTAGCCATATTTTATCTGTGACCGTTAGATTTAACGGTTAAGGAAGAAGAAAGAAGAGAAACTGAAAGAATGAAAAATGAATGAATGTCTATAGATCGATGCCTGCCTTTTTGGAAGGCTAACGAAATATAAAATAAAAGAATAAAGAAGATTTGTTTGATAAATATGTATTGTTCTTAACGTCCTAATAATCGAGTTTACTCGCGACCACCTTGCTGACTGACTTATATTTTACCGTCAAACAAACCAGGTGAACCGATGACGTTAACAATGTGACTGGGACCGACTGGAAGAAGAACAAAGTCCAGTACTAGACTGACACAGGCTGTGCTGATTAATGGATGAACTGTCATCATCACCTGCTTAGCCTTTTCCCAAATAATACGTTGGGGTCGGCTTCCAGACCAAGCGAATGCAGTTGAATACCAAGATTTTACAAGAAGAAAATGCCTCTGACCTCCAAAACACAGTGAGTAGGTGAGTACTGGGGAATACGATATTCCTTGGTAAGACTGCTTGTCAAACTTTTTACATATTATTTGGTCTGTAGCAATAGAAGATAAGAGGAAATTGTAAAGATTACGAGTGTGGCAGTTAGGATTGATGATACTCGTAACAACCCACCATCGTCCTAACGTGACTTATCCTTATGCCATCTTTACCGTCAAATATTAACCTGGCACACGATATTTTAGTGAGCACTTGGTAAACATAAACATATTCACTACCTGTTGAGTTTTTATGATACGCTTAGAAACACTCTATCAAGTACACTAAACACTAATGTCAAGTACAACTTGACAAAATGTATAAAAACAGTGCAAATAAATATTCTTATATAATTACGAAGCCTACCAATAGTTTTGAATACTGTGAAACAAGATACTCTAACTTTCTATCTACTGACATTAGAAATAAAGAAATCATCTCTAAAATAGCAACGCTATGCGCCCGCGTCGCATCTGCAACGTTTCATATAATTTATGATCGTGTCTGCACGCTTGCTCTGTGTTTGAGCTAATATACTTAGCATTATAATTATGGAAAATAAAATGCGGATTCTAGGAATTTCTCCTGTTTCGTGGGTGTGTATGCAAATACAGATCTCACAAGTACAAACAGCCATACCCGGAACAGTGGAACAAGGTCAGACAAACACGAGTGCGGGAATCAACCGCAACCTAGTCAACACCCAGACAATGCGCAAAGCGCGATGTGAACAATTTAAGCAAGCAGTTGATGAGGAAGTGAAAAAAATTGTCCGAAAATATAAATATTGTTTAGTTTTTGCCTTATGACTGTATAGTACCGAAAATACATATCAAGTGCTAACATAACATACATAACTTCTCATGGTCAAAGGACTGGGTAGGCCAGTACTTAATGGTAACATTTCGCCGGTTATGAAGTCCCAAGTAGTAGGGGGCGAGCCTATTGCTTTCAACTTGACACAACTAACTCCATGGCTGCCTCCCAGCCATTAGCAGCAAGTAACATAATATAAATGTTTCGATTTTACGATTTATGCCGTATTAAAAAAAACTACTTACTTTTTTGTGTGAAAATCTTAATGCGGTTCACAGAATACATCAACTTACCATGTTTTAACAGCATAGTTCTTATAGTTTCGGAAAAAAAGTGGCTGTGACATACGAATGGACAGACGGACAGACAGACAGACAGACATGACGAATCTATAAGAGATCCGTTGTTTTCCCTAAAACCTCGAAATCTCTTTGTCGGGTTTGTGAATCGAACCCACTACTTCATGCTCAGCTGTCGCGTTTGTGAGAACTTGACATAACTAACTGCTATACCTGCTATATAATGGACAAAACTTTGGAAGGTTGAACCAGGTTGTACCTAGCTAGAAATTTTATAGACAAATTGTCAGTTTTAACAAAAGGCTTGAACTATTCTTTGGAAGTCTTGGAGCTTTAAACTAACCTAATGAAACGACAATTAATTTACTATTTATTGATCCAGCTCTATATTCGAGGCGTAGTCGGCAGGATGTTGTGAAAACCAATGAAAGAGTCTACAATCTAAACTAGGTACTAAAACTGCGCGCGAGGTCGTCATTGAAAGCGAACGTTTACAAAATGGAAGTGACAACAAAATTAATCGTACAATTTGAAAATAAAAGAACTTTAATTCACTGTAACATTTAATTTATGTCATAACACAGTATATTATATTTCTAAATTACATTGGCATGTAATGTAAATATAATTAACTCAACATTAAAAATAGTCATTTTGGAAAATTATACAATAATTGCAGCAAGTAATTCAAGTGGACGTTTCGTCATATTTAAAAGCGTCTACTTGCTGATTGAAGCTTGGCAAGTTATTTCATGATTTTATCGATGTATGATTATTACAGCTCTATATTAGTAGATAAGCGTCCACGAGTGATGGATTGGCGCTGCACTGATCACAGTGCAGTGTGCCTTTTGCCTGTTGCAACCGCCCATAACTTTATCAAATGACAACTCGTCTAGACGAACTTGTATTATAAGGCGTTCGCGACGCAAAATATGTGGCCAATGGCCAACTGATTAGGAAATATTTTGATATATTATACGAAAGGCGGAGGAAAATTGCTGCAATCTGATCATGTTGATTAAAATTCAGATTGTCGGAATTTAAGCTCACATTTGGTTTGTAGCGGCTGAAGGACCAATCATTTACATTTAAGAGAGCGGAACAATTTATGTAAAGGAGGCATTTCTGCCTAACAAGGATATCTCCACGTAAATCTCAATAGTAGGAACAAAACAACAAGTTACACAATTTGGCAAAAAACCTACCCCAACATCTCGTAGCAATTTCGTAGGCACGTAGCACCTACGCATGCTTGACCTATTTAACCGCTACGACGGGAACGCTACGGCGTAGCACTTTTAATTGAAATGGTCATAATATATCCTCTATCTAAGGAAACATTTAGTTGGTTTTGATTTTAAAACCCGGTTGCAGCAAACCGTAACATTCGTGATCTCACAGCATTAAACCGATTATTATCAGTTACGAAGCAATCCGTAAGTATCAGAGTCGTGTTGTTCTCGCGACGGGTGGTACGATTCGTATTCATATTGGTAATTTATAATTATAGCCATATGTCTCTATCATATCACGTATTTATCTATTCAGAATATTAAACTGAGAAAGGGACAACTTTCCTGTAACTTGATAATTGTATAATATTAGTAGAAAGCATGTAAATATTACACAATCACAACATATTAATTGCCTGCAGTTTAGTACATAATAGGTAGTTAAAAGCGATTGTTTCTTAAAAGCCTTTCACTGGTTCTTTCAAAATAAGTTTAAAGATAAATTCGTGAGACGTTAGCGTAGATGTAGGTACAAGTAAGATAAATCATCGGACGTGTACATACGTTAAACATTTGACATGACTGACGTATCTCGTCCTAGTATTCGTACCGAGCCATAATCCTATCGCATAACGACTGAATAATTATGTCTGATTCTGTTTAAGAATTTGGCCCGTGAGTTGACGAATACGGTCACACGACACACATGTATGCGGCGAGGTTTAAACACACGGTTACCGTGCAGTCGCCTGCGCCCGCGCACCGCACGCCGCGCGCCCTGCTTTACGAGCATGTTCAGCCTGCCCCGATTATATCTAACAACATATCGGTGTACAACATCAATTTACAATCAAACAAATAGGTGATAACACCGTACAGTGGGCTTTTATAGCTTTGTTTATGTTCATAGACAAGTGATTGTTTGAGCTTGAACAACGCCAAACAAAGGAGGAGATGATTGTGACAAGTGTCAGATATAGCTAGGTTTACGAAGCGTAAACATTGTATTATCACGACGGACTACAGTTGGTAAGCTGAGAGACGTTGCCTCAGCCTGCGTTGGTAAAAGACAAACAAACTCGACTCATTTTGAAATAGGATGAAAATCATAACGCGTGTGTTTGGAGCGGGTTCGACGATACAATCAGTTCGAAGTTGATTGACTGCTCGCGTCGCGGGGAAAGGGGCTTATGTAATGTCACATTAGGCAGGTACGTGAGGAACATGTGTATGGCACTGATGTGCGATAGCTTACCGACACGGCTCGTTAATATAGTTCACTCTCTTCGCCAGTTATAACTGTACAGGCTGCAGCCAGACATATCGGCGCCGACGAACCGAAAGTGAAATAAATGATTATTTTTTGTTTCGTGTTTGGTTTCGTATAACTGCGAGAAGGAAAGTAGTTTAAACGATCACTAAGTACAGAAATGTAGAAAACTATAGACACAGTCGTCGATGGTAGGTAGTTAGTACCTATTTCCAAGTTAAAGTTGTGTGGTATAAACTGCTGCTATGACAAATGATGACGATTTTACAATTATAAATAAGATAAAATCTTGGGTAATTTGACAGCTGAAGTGCTGATTACAGAATATTTACTTATATTGTGGTAAAGTTAGGACGCTTTCTTATTATTTTATGATAATGATGTGTTGAAACAATACTTCTTAGCGTAATACCACCTGTATGTTCCCACTGCTGGGAAACAGGCCTCCTCTCTATTAGAATGTGAATTTTGGTTACTTATAGGACACGATTTCTTTCTACTTTTGGCTTTTGAGCAGAATAACACACATTTAACAACATTTTATAAAAACTCATTTAGTTCAAATAGCACAATGACTTTTTTTTAATAACCTACTAAAAATAAATTGTTTTTTTAACTAAGTATCTCTATTTCAGTATTTATTTTAAAATGTAGACCAAGAGCTGCATATAACGTAATTAAATAAACTATCCATTGTATTTATTGTTTCGCCACCTTTACATTTAGGTACGGTATTTAATGGAAGTTTTGAAATAACAAGGGACACGTTCGCTGATTCTTACGATCGATAAATACGTGCTCTATTATTTTTACATCAAAGCTGACAATTTTGTAATGACAGAGAGATACAGGCCTTGGTTGAGAGTACTTGAAACTGAGAGGTTTTTTTGTGATCACAAGTTTTTTGGTTAACGTGAGGAAAACACAATCATAAGGTAACATTAATAACTGACATTGATTACATTCGTGATTATTACTTCTAAGAATTATTTATCAGCTAAATATGAGAATGTAGGTGTGTACAAATAACGCAGTGTTGAAAAAGATTAAAAATACTATCGCATTTGTTGAATGCTTAAATAAAAAGTCAATTATAAACTTTACGGCAATAAATGACTATTTATTTTCCATTTGTTGTACTTCGTTTACAATGTTAGAACCTATTTAGCGTCTGAAAATATTAAAAAACCTTATCTCTTTACAAATCATGTTTTTTGAAGGTACAATTTTCAATTTTTAACAGGTTTTTCTCGGGAGAAACATCGTGACACAAACAATCATTGATTCAGTAGAAGTATTCAATTTGGTTAGTTATGAAAATCTGCTTCTCGTTCCACTTATTAATGCATACAAGGTGTAAATGGACCAGTCACAAAGGGTCCGTGGTTTAGGCGCCCAGTGGTCGAGGTACCTGTGGCTGACGCCCCCAATTAGATAAGCCCTCAAAGAATCATTCTGTCCAGCAAACCAAGTAACTCTACCCAAAAATTGTTTACACTAATAACTTGTTCTTTTTTAAATCTACACTTATATTATAAAGAGGAAAAAATTTTATTATTGTGTGTATGTTTGTAACGAATAAACTCAAAAACAACTGAGCCGATTTCAAAAATTCTTTCCCCTGAGTAACATAAGCTATATTTTATCTCCGTACTCCCACGGTAAGGGAAACTACGCTGGTGAAACCACATGACGTCCGCTATTCTTGTATAAAGATGTTTTGACCTCCTGTATGTCCATAACGAACTAGAAAGTCCCCAGGTATGTTCAACAACAAAATGCTCGCAATGACGGGTGCTTTTCGGCTTCTTTAAGAATATTTTTACACGGAGCAGTTTTATTTGTAAGCAAATTTCAACGCTTGCTTTATAGAATACTATTTTTTATTGTGTCACGAAATTCGGTACTGCACGGTGCATTACCGAATTTTGCCATTGCAGGCATCGGGTTGTTCTACCATCTATCAATACTCTATGTACCCATTAAAGTCCATCAATTTAAACAATAAACGTGCCATGCGTATTATTACATCCGCCGGCGCACCATCAGCCTCTAACGTAAATGCAGGATAATTGGCTCACCATGAAACAAAGGGGCTAATAATAACAGGTAACAAGAAACAATGCGGTAACCCCCAACCGATGATCACACTTGATATTTAACTGTGAGTTCTATCTGCATGTTATTTATTGCTCATAGTGCTTTGGAATTACTTAGATTTATCTGAACTTATAGCCAATGAGGTGTGCTTAGTAGCTACGTCGACCCCATAAGGTAAGCAGACTGGTTAGAGACAGTAATATTTGAAGAGTAGTAGGTAGGTAATAAAGTAAAAAAAACAATTCTGCAAAAAAACGCCTTAACATCTTTTACTTAATAAAACCAATCCCAACTAGACCGGTCTGGTGGAACACAACCCACTCCCAAAGAGAGGAGGCCCGTGGGCTGTCCCAGAAGCGGTAACGTTATGACTGGTAAAACTTATACTTATTATGATACTTAATAAAAATGAACCGAAACCGGAAGCCAGCGCAAACAATTTTGCACAAAAGTTTCTAATGTAACCAACGTAAACACTAAGAAAGGATTTTTTAAAATATCAAACAGAGGATGATTTGAAGGGCAGATCCCCATTTTGCTAATGGTAAATACCATCGGTCACTCGGCTTGTATACCTTAAAAGTACTATAAGCAACTTGTGCCTGGGTGTTAGAAAATATCTCTAAAGGTCGTGGCTCACTTGACAAGCACCGCACCAGCACCGCTCCAACCCAGCAATTTACTTGCCATTCAAATTAGAGCATTAAATCGTGTGTCGCATAACATATTTTTTAATGTCCATATGAAAAAGCTTACGGCGGGTGGTCAACGCGCTTGCCGCTACCATACGCCTGGCCTCGCGGGCGGCGCGGCGTCCGCGCGTGGTCCGCGCGCCGCAAGCGAGGGGACCGCGCGCCGCAAGCTAGGGGTCCGCGCGTGGACGCCGCGCCGTAAACGAGGGGACCGCGCGCGGCCCGCGCGCCACAAGCGAGGGGACCGCACGCGGCCCGCGCGCCGCAAGCGAGGGGACCGCGCGCGGACGCCGAGTGGCCCGTGAAACAACGTCATTGCGCCGTCGTGCTTCTCTACGTCGTGGGTACTCTTTGTTTAATGTATAGCCAGTTACAAATTTAGTTAGAGAGCCCACGACACTAAACCTAGTTCGGTTAGACTCCCAGAAAATATCTATATATATAATTGGTCACGATGCTGCAATACATAAACCTGGCGGCGCTATTAAAAAAACCATTACTATTATGATAAGACTCCCAAGTTATGTGAAATTCAGTACAAATCGAAAGCTTGTTGACACCGAAGTAGCACAAACTAGTTGCTTAAGAGCTCTGGAGCCAATCCGATTTTTCCCAAAGGCGTGCAAGTCCTACGCGTGTTCAATCACAAATGCCTTACAATTGTGTTCGCGGTGACAGCAAGCTCTTATATCGGGAGGTAGCGGTGCTAATAAAAATGCCCTAACAAACCGACTGATATTGTTGTAATCGAAGGTTGATCTTATAAGATCTTAGAGACCATGATCTTATAAGATCAACCTTCGATTACAACAGTATCAGTGGGTCGGTCGGTCGGTCTGTAACCAATCGTTACAGTACACCGACTGAAACTATTTTAAAAATAATTTACATACACTGAATTTAAAAAAAATCTCAGAACTGTAATGGAAAGAAAAATTAAACCACTAATCCACGTCAACAAAATATAATTACTAGAGATAATTCCCTAAAATACAATGCTACCTCCTGGACTATTACTACCAGCGTGCGGACTGTGAGCTTGCGCCTTGCGGACGGCGAGGGGACCGCGCGCGGCCCGCGCGGCGCAAGCAAGGCGACCGCGCGCCGCAAGCGAGGGGACCGCCCGCCGCAAGCGAGGAGACCGCGCGCGGCCCGCGCGGCGCAAGCGAGGGGACCGCGTGCTTACACCTGGCTTGCGCCGCGCGGGCCGCGCGCCGTAGCCTATATTCGAGGCGACGCCGGTCAGGAGCTGTGCTGGTGCCGTGCTGGTGCGGTGCTTGTCAAGTGAGCCACGACCTTAAGTCTTATGATTCAGTTTTTGAAAATAATTAGCATTTTAGTTCTTGGATTTTATTACATTATGGTTAAGTTTTTGAGGAGTTTTTGAGCAGCGGTGGCCCAGTGGTGGCGGCCCCGACTTACGAACAGTAATTTATTTAAACATCGTGAGGAAACCGGCATGTCCTAGAACCAAAAATTCGAAGACATGTGACATCTACCAATCCGCACTGGGCCCGCGTGGTAGATTATAGCCCATTCCCTCTCATTGAGAGGAGGCCGTGTCCCAGCAGTGGGAACATTATAGGCTGATGATGATGATGAAGTTTTTGAGGAAGATTCTCTCAGGGGGGAATAACTCAAAATGAAAAGGGGACTTTCTGGATTAGTCTTACATTAGGGTCCAGTTGTCCCCCCAAAGGGGAATCCCCCTTAGGGGAGATTAGTGGAATAAGCCGTCTATGTGAATGTTGACCTGAACTTATTTCATGCGAGTTATTTTCATGATATACATATAAAAAAAACGAATCATTAAAAGAATAAGCCGTACAAGGACAAAAAGATCTTTTACGAATATATCGTATAACTATTACCAGCTTATAAACTAAATTATTGATTCAGCCATTGAGCTCATTTCAGAAACTGTTGAATTTTAGAGAAATAATTTAGACTTACCAATATGGCGGCTTGTTTAAATTCGCAGAACGTTTTTCACTAAACCATAATGGCAACTGAGTAAAATGTGTTTACAATATTACAATTTATGGGTATTTGACTTGACTTTACGATTTTACCTTCTGAACAAGTAGGTTACCCTTTCAGAGTTAAGTATTGGAAATGTGGAAGGCAGACACGAAGATAATAATTATATTTGAAAATGTTTACTTTGTTCATCATCATCTGCCTAGCCTTTTCCTAATTGAGATCGGCTTCCAGTCTAACCGGATGCAGCTGAATACCAGTATTTTACATGGAGCGACACTTAATGCATCTTTGAGAAAAAAACAAATTACTTTTTATTATCCGATATCCCTCTGTCTCCCTCATGAGATTGAGTGAGATTTGTTATTAATGGTCCGACCCTTTTGAACCTACGAGTATACGTATCTTTAGAAGGATGATCAATATGACTGATATAAGGTTGATGTTAAGTCAATCCTCTACATTGGTGGGCTCTTCCTTCATTGCTATACCGCTCGGGCCATGTCCAGGTGCGTCTTCATCAACAAGAATCATCACGAACCTGAGTCTACCTTTTCTAAGTTTTCAGCAGGCGTACAATTTGTGGGGTATAGGTACCTGAAACAATCAAAGGAACTTATTAGGTAACAGTTTTGATAAACTATTCTAATTAAATATACAAAGAGCACACCTACAATAGAATGTGCCACGTGTAAGAATGAGACAAGACTTCTAATTCTTTAACTAATGTTTCATTTAAAAAGTATTTAAAACGTAATTAATCAAGCCAAGTAACTTAACACAAACAATGATTTATTTTATTTTCTGCGTAGTCATTCGTAACATACAATTACGAATGACTCAATTAATTTATTATTGAAGTCAAATAACGTTTAAAAAACCACTAAACAAGATTTAACACGCCATATTTTCATTATTCAGTTGGATCAGGTTAATACATAAAGTGCGAAGTGATCGTGTTTGTTACGACTGTTACAACAGTCCGATGATAAACTGACATTGTAACAAATTACCAAAACACACTGTAATTCTACATATAGTACGTACGGCGACCAAATAATCTATTCAAATCCAGTTTATGTGGATCTCTCATTGATTGGGAATCAATACATAGCGAGGCCGGAGATACTGGAAATGTACATGTAGCTTGATTTGTCACCGTGTGTGCAGCACACGTAGATATTGTAATGGATCACACCGGGGCATGTCGGCAAGTTGTACGCGATCTCTTGACATACGTGACTTTAGTCTGTAGGATGACAATGGTTGTCTACTTCTGAAGCCTGTTGTCTACCTATGAAGCCTCACATCACAATCCTGTGGGTACCTCTGGAGTGTACGCCCTCCAGTTAGGAGACTAGTCATTATATGACTATTGTCTCATAGCGCCACATTTAAATAAAGCCCTCATACATATACAGGGTGTATTTCACCTCATCACAAAGCCGTTAACCAAGCATTCTGTATATCAAACTAAGTAACTTTACGCAAAAAATATTGCTGGGAAACAACTTTTTTTTTTGAGGTTATAAATCATGTTTTGTGGTATAACTCAATGTAACACACTCAAAACATTATGCGGATGGATGGATTGAATAGTACGGGGGTCGTAGAGATATTTTAAGTAAAAATCATTAGTAGTTTCATCAAGTGGTATTTAAAAAAAAACTTGTCAAAATCTTGAAACTTTGACCCCCAATATCTCCGTAACTAGAAGGTTTCCAGGTATAGTGTAGAACAAAAAAATGATCAGAATGTCGAGCAGAACAAGTGCCTTTCGTATTCGTTAAGAGGTGTTTTACACCCTTTATTATGTTGAAAAGCTAGATGCAAAAGGTTACTTTGTTTCCATAAAGGTCTCGCGTCAATTGAATTAAACAAATATATTGACGACGCGACGTTGTGCAGATTATTTTGACAATAAAGTGTGGTGGGTTAATTATTAAACTGTCACTGTTTCGAAATATTTAGATACGACTGCATTAGAGGGATATAGACAAAGTTTCATTGACTTTCAAAACATTTCGTTTTACTACGTCGATTTTAAAAGGACTGACAGTTGTAGTTTTTCGGTAGTGTAATATTTTGAACTCTTCCTCATAATATATGTATACTGCAATGCTTTTTTTTCACCGTTTTAGCTGATTGAATGTCAGTTTGTTGAGACCCTCAACTCTCCGTCCCCTGACCTTGGACCCCTGATCCTCCTGTCTTGTAACAGAACTTTGTCTCCTTTGCTTGAAATGAAGATGATATTGATAAGAGTACCATTGCTATTAGTAATAAAAACACAACTTGTGAAGGAATAAATAAAATACGTAAGAACTACTAATCAAATTTTCTTCTGTCGTATGTTATGCTACGGGAAGCAATTAACGTATGTTATCTCCGTTAGTTAATTTTCTTCCACATATTAGGTAAATTGGACTCTCTAATGGCGCCAACTACCTAATCATGTAACATCTATGGAAATCGGAAACCGTTTCTTTAACTATTGAATCACGGAAAAGTGAAACCGATTTTAATTACCGTTTAGTTAATCGTTGATTAGGGCGCGGTGACGCATCGATGACGTCGGTTTTATATTGTGGATGCAGGCTGTGATCTGCTGGACTTGTTGTCCTAAGGCTAGATTACAACACACTTAATTGATGTATGCAAGGCATCGCTGTAATTGAATAGTTTTTCTTTAGATAATGCGAAGGAATCTTGACTAGACTGTACCTATTCATAGATAAGTACTTACATATTAATTAGTTGTGCTTCCTAGATCTACACGTGATACTGTATGTGGTAACTGTTGTTTCTGTGCTCACATAGAAAACGGCAACGTGTTGTCGTACTATCCAGATTTTAACTGAACGACTTACGTATGCATTACTTGGCCAACGTATATCACATACCTACTTAGTGTACTTATTAAGGCAGCAGTAAGTGTAAGCGCTGCTAACCGCGTTTCGATTCGTGTGATATGATAACGATCAACCGACGCATTAGTGCATGCCAGTTGTATAATGAACGAGTATTTGTCTTTTGCCATACGTTACGTACCTCTGGTTAGACTTGTTGTGAACAGTGGCACAGGGCGCGCCAACAACCGCCTTGTTCTTACAATACGTGACTCCATGATAGATAGCTACCACTCAAAATGCCTTGTAATCATTGACAATTTAACAATTATCGGTATAGTGCATTCCCGACGCCATTACGCAATCTCAGAGGTTTTATAACATTTCGCTCTTTCTCTAGAGCTAAGTAATTGTATGTGCTCATTGACGATCTGAAAAAAAAAATGTACGCCGATTTTACGTAATTTTACCGTATATGTACCTTATAAAATTATAAAATGCCCAATTTGAAGAATAAGGAACATTACGAAATTCTTTTAAAATTCACCTCCATATTTTTCTGGTGCATAATAATGTGTATTAAGTATGTTAATTCACAAAGTAATAACACCAAATTATTCGTGTGAATTAGGCTTTAGTAAAAAAGGTCGTGGTTGGTTATCACGTAACAGTTAGTATTGCAGCTGACGATTTGATCACGAATAGTAAACAAAAAATAAACGAGACTTCGTGAGGCACGGGATTATAACGGAGACCGGCCAGTGCGGCCCGTTATGGGCCCCGCGCGCGGTCAGATGGATATCAACCGCGTGCATTGCACTGCACTGTCACGTCAATTAATTAGACCGCTTTTTACCAAACCACATTTGAGGTTGCAAGTCTGGCGCAAGATCTTGAATCACCAGCCTCTAACCTCTCCACCACCATTAAGAGCATTGCATTGCATTGCGTGCTTAATATTATGTTCATTACTCAACGCTTAATAAAACTGCCAGTGAAAAATAACGCTGTAAAAGCTCAAAAGTATAATATGACTTCAGGCAGATTTAAGTAAAGGTATATTATAATTATATAATATAATTCAGGCTTCTTAAAGTTTTATGTAACTAAATTAAGACGAATAGATAGGTTCGGTGACGGATTTTCCTCTTACGTTTATTAACTTTTGTTTCCTTACAACTCGTAATTATTGGATCCTGTTCCAGTGCCCTATCGCCAGCTCTGCCACAACTGAACGGTTAACATTTTTTGTTCCGAGAATGGAAACACTTGGCGAAGGATTTAGCCGGATACCGGTAACGAACAAAGTAGTTTACGATTAATTAGTTAATTCAGAGGTTTTAACATTTTATCAGTTTCCAAAGTCGATCAAAGCGATATCAAAGTGATAATTAAATTAATTGTGTGATTTTTAATTTAATTTTCGTATAATCTAATTTTGAGATTATTTGAATTAATTATCACATTGATGATCGCAAACCATCTATAAGAGTTAATTTAGAGCATAGTAAATCTCGTTTTATTGTGCGGAGAACCACCCATCAAAGTACCCTAATACATAAAATGTTGGAAATATGAATAACCTTATAATACTCGTACCTTAACTTCGTCAATGTACTTCTACACGATATTTGTGGATTCTGGTGACACTGGAACTTAAGTGCAGATCTTGGATCTTCAATTTAAACGTGCAGATATTTCTAAGTAAAGGAAAATCAGGCCGGTTAAGTCAGTTCTCATAGAAGTTTTAGATATTTTTCAAAGCAGAGGCACTGGCACAAGTCGATTCTAAAATTAGAAATGCTCGTTTCATACAATGTTTTTATAAATTTAGGAATTCTATTGATGGATGATACTGATAGTACTCGTTGCAAAGGATTTCATTAAAATGCACAATAGTATTTTCGATTCATAAATCGAAGTATTTACTTACGTTTACACCGCGGGCTAATGCTACGTCCTCTGATCTGTAACGATTCAGTGTAACCAAACCTAGTGTTCTCAATATAATTAGGTAAACTAGTAATTAAGCTAAGCTGTCTCAGTATAAAGTTACAGCAAAACATGCGGTTTTACTTCACTAACCGCACATTTATACCAACGAAGATTAGCACAAAAACCTGAGCGAATCTGGGTCTAATTAATGTCCACCATCAACATAACATATAATCCGCGTAGGAAGACAAATAACTAGATATAAACGATTATGGAAATATGAAGATACAAGTTTTGTGTTTTGCGTGATTCATTTTATAAGGACCGGATGGCCGGTAACCGGGTAGGCCTTGAATCGTTGGACTTTGTGTGAAACTGTAAAATCTGTGTTGAAGTCAGAATAGGGCCTAGGGTGGTGGCGCTCGGTGTCATGGTTTCCAACTTTCGAAAAAGATAAATATGGTTGGGTTGAAGACTTAAAACTAGGATAGTACGAGTAGCGCACGGAACTAGCAAGTGTGGCAGAAGAAAAGGAAGAAATGGAGGTAAGAATAAGAATTTGTGTGAATTCGACTGCGGAAATATAATACTCCTCCTATTGTTGAAGTCGGTTAGAATGTAGCCTATATTAACCGGGCCTATAATAACAAATCGATTGACCACTTATTCATCAAAATCGGATCAATAGTTTACGGAGGAGCATACATTTACACCGTGTTTCCGGACGATATATCTTAAACTTCGAGCGGTCATTGTACCTACTTATCATTATGAACAACTTTTACTATGGGACCAAACACGAAATATAAATCAGCTGTTCCATACGTGAGATACAGCCTGACGATAGACAGACGGACAGTGGAGTTTATGTGATAGGGTTGATTTATACCCTTCGTGTACAGAACCCTAAAAGTGAAAGAGTGTTTATTCGATTACAAAAAATGTTACTTCTGCCAGACCGTAAGGTAGTAAACAGAAAGAAACGGTGTTCCATGGGAATCATGTTATTTTACTACTTCTGGTGAGAATTGCCATTCGAGATCTGCATCGGGACTTTAACCCGATTCACGGTTATTGAAGGCTGTGAGAAGGTTAATAGCTCTTAAAAACTCTACCGTTGCGCGTTCGTAGTGGTAGTGCGTACAGTGTAAGACACATCGAAGGTATTTAACTAGGCATGCACTCAATATGTAATATGGGATAACTGTAGGAAACATCGAAAACTGAAAATTTGAGTTTTCGATGGTTTCTTGCTTCCTTGTATTTTTAAAGCCTCAAAAAAACTCGTCAGTAGATGTCCCTCTAACGGCCGTTTTCTATAACTTACTTACGTATTACTGTTGGTTAACGTGCCTTCTATCGTAGTTATCGATGTTTCTATAAACAAAGAATACCCTCTCCATGTCACCTTTCTGTCACTTGATTCATAGAAATATCAAACAAAGCTTTTCTATAACGTTTTGTTTCAAACCGTCTGTACCATAGATATAATAAAGAAGTTTGTCTGTTTTTAATATTTCTGTGGTCTGTACGCTAAATGTCAAACAGATAGAGAACCTACCGAAACCGGCTAGTAAGTTATTGAAAATGGCAGTAAGTAGATTTCCAAAGTTATTTTTCAACCAATCATCGCATAGTGTCAAAAGATCGGGCAGAAGGGCCCGTGATTGCGCGCGCCAGTCAGCGCAATAGAACGTCTAGTTACTGTGTATTGACACTGTGATAACCGTGTAAGTGTGTGCTTGTATCCTCAGCTGTAAGTGCGCTTGGTGGAGTTGAGCGGAACTCGGTCTGAGGTCGGCGAGCGGTGAGACGCAACGGGCGTCGGGGGCCACGTGGTGGCTACCGGCCACCGTAGATGCGGGCCTGTGGACGGCTGGCTATGGGCAATAGCTGGCCGTCCGGCCGTCTAACGACGACGACAGGCCGTGTCGACGGCGCGTTCGTGTTCCACGCGCGCCTCAAAGAGATGTCAGCAAAAGGAGAGGGGCCCGCAAGGGCCGAAGCCTGCCGGGGTTGCGGGCCTGTTCGAAAGAGATACCGCGGCCCCGGAACATAAAGGGCGAGGAAGGAACATGGATGGGTTTTAGTCAGTAAGAGTCTGACACTCCCTCCCGCTCCGCCCAGAGTGGGAGAAGTCATTTGATGATTTCCCATCCTAAAAAAAAAAAAAAAAAAAAAAGGTCGGCGAGCGGTGCTTACGAGCCGTTTATCAACCAAGCAAGGCCGCAGCCACTTGCACTGCCACAAGTTGTCATTACACACTACGCTGCCCTGGACCATTCATCTTTCAAATCGTAATAATATTACCTAAAGAAGTAAGTACATTCAGGTGACACTTAAAATAAGACTGTAAATACCGTGGCATAATAGTTATTTGTTATAAAAGAGTGCAAAGTTGCTTTTTAACCGCGGGCTTGATTTTGATGAGCGAGCAAGCGAAAGATTCCAAAATTGATTCGAAACTTGAATCTTGAGCGTTAGCGAGGGAATCAAATAGCACGAGGTGAAAAATCTTTGCACTCGAGTGCAACACGTAACTTTTCATCCCACCTCAGCGAGAAAATGACTAAATGCAAAAAAACAATTGCGCATTATCAACAGTTTTAGTTCGTTCTGTTGGCGTCAAATAAACTTCCTCGTCGCTAGAACCACTCATTTTAGTTTTTCACTTGTTTTCAGGTTTCGTTTCTTGTTTTAAAAAGTAAAAAGTATCCCAAGAAGGTTCCAAGTCTGAGTTTTTAACAAATTTGAAAAGGTTGTATGATAAATTCGGCACCAAGGAGGTGGAAGTAAATAGGTTTAATGATGTTTTTAATTCACAAACTTAGTGCACACGATGTTCTAAATTCAAATTTACTTTATTCCTCCAGACTCTAGAGGATAAAAACGGCTTTTGCACTCGGATATCGAAGATCCAAAATACGCTTTCCGAGATGGGGGGATGAAATAGTTATTTGTTATACAAGAGTGCAAAGTTGTTTTTTAAACCGCGTGCTCAATTTTGATGACCGAGCAAGCGAAGGATTCTATAATTGAGTCACGAGCGCAGCGAGTGATTCAAACCTTAGAATCTTGAGCGTTAGCGAGGGAATCAAAAGAGCACGAGGTGAAAAATCTTTGCACTCGAGTGCAACACGTAATTTTTCATCCCACCTCAGCGAGGAAATGAACAAACGCAAAAAACCAATTGCGCATTATTAACAAAATTCAGTTACTTCTGTTGGCGTCAAATAAACTTCCTCGTCGCTAGATAATTAGTGGTCATTTTAGGGTTTTCACTTATTTTCAAGTTGGATTCCTTGTTTTTAACCTAAAGTTAACAATATGACGTGAAAAGAAAATGGCGCGCGCAAAACATATTCAAAAAAGTACACCAAGAAGGTTCCGAGTCTGAGTTATTAACAAATAAAAAAAATGTATGATAAATTCGGCACTATATAGGTAGAAGTAAATAGGTTTAATGATGTTTTGAATTCACATGCTTAGTGCACACGATGTTCTAAATTCAAATTTACTTTACCCTCATGACGATAAAAACGGCTTTTGCACTCAGATATCGAAAAGCAAAAATACTCTTTCCGAGATGGGGGGATGAAAAATAAATTTTTGTGATGACTCCCCCAAAGTATGTATATGTCACCGTAAAATTGTCTACTAACTATGAGTTATCGTCATTTAATTTGACGCTTGGACCCTTGGATCATTACAAAGAGCCTTTGGTCTCGGCTGCCATTTGTCGCACACGTTAAAGATAGTCAGTAGTGCGAATATCTGACAACGAGGACGCTGTTTAAAAAACGTTACAAATTTTAATTGTATTATTCAAGTTTTAAATCTACAAGTTTAATAAAAATTACAACTTACTACCATGGTGGGAACTGACAAAATTGTTGAATTTTATCCACAACTAGCTGCTCCACGCAACTTCGTATGTGTCACAATATGAGAGTAAAAGTTCGCAAAAGGAATACATTTTCTCCGTTTTTGCAACATTTTTAATTTATGCTCCGCTCCTATTGGTCTTAGCGTGATGTTATATAACCTAAAACCTTCCTCGATAAATGGACTATTCAACACAATTTTTTTTTTTTAAATTCTATCCAGTACTTCCTGAGATTAGCGCGTTCAAACAAACAAACAAACTCTTCGGCTTTATAATATTGAAGTATATAGATTTTACATATTTCGGTTTAATAAACATTTTTTCTTTACAGGTGACAATTATTGTGATGTTTATTAAGCAACACTTGTCAATTAACTGTACAAATATGTCAATTATTTATAAAATTCGTATTGTAAAGTTTATTAAACAGGGCTTTTTTATTGACTTACCAAGGAATATCGTGTTTACTAACTGGGTCGTGGACGTCCGATAGGAAGTCGCTCCATGAAAATACAGGTATTCAGCGTTAGACTGGAAGCTGATGCAGATGCTAATGATTTGGTGCCGAAACATCTGATGATCCAAATCTAGTTCCTATTCTATCGAACAGACCACACTTACATAAAGTCCCAATACAAACTAGGAAAGTCTTCGTTCACTACCGTTTTGTAGGACACCGCGAAGTAATCTTAAATTGATGTTGTTCTTGCACGTTAGCATATCGAATATTGATTTAAGAAACGTGCGAAACTGAATACAATTATTTCACGCCTACCGCTTATATTAAAGCTATTCCGACTGATGTCATCGAACCTGCGTGACGCGATGGACACTCGAGCAAGCGGGAAACTGGAAATAGTCTCGATATACTGGTTTATCTACTGTCTAATAATATGTGTCAATGACAGATTTATAATTATTTCATAAGAGAGATGGCTTAACACGTAACTAGGCCTGCCCTAGTGATACAACGCTTCTGGGCCAATTCTTTCTTCACTCATGTTTCTTGGTTGGTTGAATTCGCTTCTGGTAACCACGATACGGGCTTGGTGGGTTCTACTGGGAATTATGTAAAACCATGCAATGTGTAAACTGTGCGTAAGTACGATGTGCGCTGAAATAAATTATATTTTGTTTTGTAAATAAAGAATGTTTGACAATGTCGCTTCATGCTTCAGTGCTGTCGCTATACGGAATTGATACCAGATCGGTTGTCACGCCAGAAACTCGATTCATGTTTTGATATAAATATTGAATATAAATGATCAAATTACCGTTACTAATACTAGCAGTAAGAAAATAATAGGCACTATTGTTTATGGTAGGCATTCACTAACTGCTTTACTTCACGTTGCACAAAAAATTTCACTGCAATTATATGCCTTTTATTGATCGTGTTATGAAATTATAAAACAATCAAGAATCTTTACCTCGTTACTGGCAAAAAAATGTACTTGATTAAGTAATAAAATATTAGAACGATATAAATGGGAATTAGATTGGCCGTATGTGCACTAAACCACTAATAAAATAGTATTTATTACGTTAGATAAGTAGTATAAATTAGTTTGGTGAACCTCGATGCGAAAAGGTCTATTTGTAGACTGGCTGGCCTTTATCCTTGAAAGATGAAAAATTGGTTTTTAATATACTTTTAATCGCTTTCAAAAGGTTGTAAAAGCTTTTAAGTGTTAACTTGCTTTAAAGTCAGTGTCATCCGATGAAAGGGCATCGTGTAAGTCCATATCGCGAGAGCAAACCTGTAAACTGGCTTAATTGGATCGATATCTATGCAAGCTATAAAAGCTTTGCTACTAGGTAATTAACTCTGAAGTATTTAAATGCACTTTGAACACTTGTTTACAATAATATAGTGCATTTAATTAATAAAGAAAATTTCAATTTGTTGCTGAAAAACCTAAATGATTATCGATTTCGTATCGATTAAAATCAATGGTAGTAGGTATGTAATCGTTTCCGTCTTTTTTTTCCCAATGAACCTTGTGAGAAATTTGACAAATTGTTGTAGCTTGAGATCTACGCTAGGGAATGATCAACTACAGTACTTTCTCAAGTTATTATGCCTTGTGACTGTGACTTTATTTTTTTTTTTGTATTTTTGGCATTCAATATTGCCTCAAAGGTCTAATTTGCGTTTGAGTTTCAGTTTGATGTGAGCGAACCTGTGAGTCTAATTTGTATCATTCACCTTATAACCCAGTATATCAGTTAGTCTATAATCTAGGTACGTATGTAGTAGGTACCTACGTTCAATACCTATAATATTAAAGCAATCTAAAGTTAAGATTGCCTCTTAGAATCTTGACGCTGACCTTTATCTAGATCAGACGCTCACTGTCAAATATGCAACGCTCATTACATTCTGGTCTATCGGCGCGGGCGCATCAATTCGATTAGCCTGCAACGATTTGATAGGTTATGCATCGATGTTGCATTCTGAATACTTAAATTAATTAATGTATAACACTGAAGGCCTCCAGATATTTTAAACGTTTTTGGAGAAGCGCTTTTACAAGTTGCAATGTTTATTTATCTACGCTTTTAAATGCATAATTACAGTACTTTCACAAGTTATTATGCCTTGTGAGTGGGACTGTGGCTTCATCTTTTTGAACAGTATAAGTGCTTGTAATGGTCTAATTGAATTAAATGCTTCGAGTTTGATATTGGTGTCGAGCCTTAAAGGACATCACACTTGAGCATTGCACGGGATCAACATCGCATCAACTCAAACCGTTCTAGATTCTTTTTTGACAGCATACTGCTCTCTCATTGTAACAGCATCGATTCAGATCGGGACCTATAGCTAGCAGAACTGCGGCGTCGGCGTCGTAATGCGGAGCCAGTAGACTTCTTTATCCTATAAAGATGAGCTTTTTATCAAACACTGTTTTAATCTTTCACGGTTTAAAACTAAACTTAAATTGTCACTTACGGGATAACTTCCGTGATTATTTGTTATTTTGAGCTCCCGATATAAACACGAAATATATCCCGTAAGTGACAATATAAGTTGAGGTTTTTATTGTTTTTGTAGATATTGGCTCAATATTTGTTCTCGTTTTCGAAGCAAACATTGCACAGGATAGAGAGTTTTGGAAGGAGAAATGGGAGGACTTTGCCCAGCAGTGGGACAGTCAAATAGGCTGATAAAAAACCTGAAAAACCTATCTAACCTGAATGTTGCCGTTTGCGTATATGTGTCTGATAAAGTGAATTGTGAAGCTATCATAGAGTTTGAACATAATGAATATGGACTATCGTAGATACTTTCAGATAACATAATAATTGTAAAATAATCTTTGGACGCGTGTCTTAAATTGGAATTAACGTCACCATTTTGTTTTTACATCACCATCTTATTTCACAAAATTATTTCATTGCGCAAATGTTTATCAACAAAACAGCGCTGTCAACGCCAATGTCATTGAAACACCGAAAAGATGCTTGAAGTATTGAAGAGATGAGCTTAAAAATAATTTGACGTTAAACAAGTTATAACAGCAAATTATTTTTAAAGGTTATCGGTGTCTTAATGCTGCTGCCCTTTGCGTATCTGGGCCTGATAGTGATAATTGTGTAGCTGCTTTTCGAGTTTGAACACAACACACTTTACTAGAATATCATATAGCGATTTCTTTTACACGGTATACCTGAGTTTACTCAATACTTTTTTTTACATTGAGTTCAAGAACCTTCGTTCTCGTATTAAAAATGCTATTCCCAGAGGATGATATTCTCCAAACCTCTATGTTGGACATTTAGGAAAATTAAATAAATAACGTTATGAATGTGTCACATTAAAAACTGTATTGTATCCAATTGAGCAGTTCAAACTATTTTAACATTTACTAATATTTTCTTAGAGACAAAATAGCCCGAATGTTTGTTTCTGTTTGTGTTATAAATGTTTTTGTACAAAGGCGTTTTAACCTGAAGAGGTTTTGACTGAAACTAGTCAAAAAGTGATTTTAACTGATTAACAGTTTAACTGCGTAAATAACACAATGATCTTCCAAAGTCCTCTTGCATGTGAAACAAAAGGATTTTTATAGTTTAAGTTTCGTTTATCTCGACACGGTAGAGACTCTATGTTCTGGAGTTTTCAGTAGCTGAACAAACCTCTCTCAAAAAAGCTAAATAAAACTTAGCCATTAACTTCAGCAGAACTGCCAGTGAGATTATAACAAGAGAAGGTGTCTGGTGAACCAATCGTGAGTATATTAAGCGGTTACATCGATGACAGTGGAATTTAATGAAAGCTCGTTAGAACAATTGCTTGCGACTGCGTAGGCGCACTACTCAGGGACGACTTTCTTAAATTCTTTTCAATTTCTATCTGCGGCATATTGTGTACGCACCTTTTTCGACTAAAGACACTAGGGCCGTGGGATCGGAGTGGCCACCTAGACTTTCGAGATATCTACCTAGTAGCAGCTTAAGCCTAGTTTTTGAAAATAAAATCAGTTAGTATGCAACGTGGCAATGCTGCCAGCCTTCTGAGAACTTATCCTGTTGATAGCGATGTGGACGACTTTTCGAACGTAATGTTATTTTCCCTTTTAGATACTTTTACGTAATTTAATTATTATTTGAACTCAGTTTATGTTGGTAAATAGAAACACTTAGATTAATAAACTCCCGGATATATAAGGCAATCAGAGCAAAAAACGGCGGGTGGGCATAGCCGCGGGGCGGATATAGTCATTTTAATAAGAGACAAGTTCGATACGCAATACTCCGGCGTCCGCGCATATTTCGCAACCGCATGCGCCAGTGCCGCACTCACATGGATAACTCGATCACTATCTATTGGTACTCGATTGTAAACTACTGTTTCTTACGATTCTAATTGACTGTAGACCACTTGACCAATGCGCCACTGATATGTAAGTTTGAACATACGTATATAATGTCTGGTTATCTGAAAACAGCTTTATAAAACACATTTTTGTAGGGATAAACCCCTTAAGCAGCTGTTTTAGATAATCAAACCGTTATCTTTTCGGTGAACATGCACTTAAATCGCTTTGCCCGTTCACATCGGTATGTAACTACTTTCAGTCTACTGTTCTGTACCCAGAACTAATTACATAATCGGATGTCCACAGTCTTAAAACTATTATTATATCTACATTCAAATATATAAGTGGCAGTGAGAATTGAACACGTATATGGGGCTGATATATTCAAAACCTTCAGTACAAGTACGTAGGATTCGATAGGACTCGATAAGATAAATTTGACAGTTATTCTCGATAATATGAGTTTTTATGGAGTCAAAACTCATTTTATCGAGAATAACTGTCAAATTTATCTTATCGAGTCCTATCGAATCCTACGTACTTGCACTGCTTATTTGAAAAATGACTGAGGTTTCATAATGACCTTAAAATTATAAATGAACAAGATAATTTGTAGTTTTAAATCTAAAAAGAGGTGTAACTGTCGTAGTCTAGAAATATCTTTGCATTTTCATTACTCATTTATCTAATAAAAAGTAGGTTTAGTTGATTTACATTAATAAATTCCTAATTTAGCTAGCTTACACAGAAGTTACGATCAAACGACCGTGTTTTCGATATATAAATTAAAATACATATGTAAATAAATAAAAACTAAGTTTAGGACATTAATTATTTGTTAATGTGTTAAGTTTATTTTGTTATGATTATGACCCAGTAATGGAGAGAAAACAATTTAATACATGGTAGTCGATTACATAATGAGATTGGAACAAAAAGTTCAACGTCCTATTTTGTATGAAAACCACTTTTTAAAACCAGTTCCTCAACTTGTATCTTTGGGCAAGCAGAATACAAAATTGACGATATATGTTTGTGTTTACTCACAGGGGCACCTACACATGAATGAGATTACGTTCATAATTAAATTACTATTAATAGCTTATGTAACGCTGGAACGGGAACATAATATTAAAATAGTTTTATGTAACGGCATTAGATCAGGCGGCGGTGTCCCCCGTGTGGATCTAGTAATAGAGGGCCGAAAGTTTTGCAAAATATCGTTAAATTTATGATTGATTAGTGATGGACGAACTTGGTGTTGTGCCGGAGGGTGACGCAATGGATTGCGTGGGAGTTGGCGTCGGCAGGTGGCCCGTGAGTCGGCAATCCTGTTGATGTTCTTCTACGTCTGCGGTTGTATCTGTTCTACATCTGTATCTCTTGCAGGAGCATCAAGTAAAGTATCTGCGGTCGTGCTAGGCAAACTGAGACATTTTCTAACATAGACACAATTTATCGTTACTGTAACACATTCTTCTCTTCAATAGCGACTTGTAAACGGTGACTATTTTCCTTGATTGACCTGACCTGCGCAAGCGCACTCTCTACAAACAGCACATCATCATCGATAGTCGCATGCGACGCTAACAGTTCTGTTTCTTGCCGATCTCGAATACATTAACTTCTTAATTTTTATTTAGTGACCTGAATTAATATTGCATGCCGCTGCACGCAATGCCTTGCAAGATGTGATTTCGAATTCTTAACTTTACAAAAATGGCTACCGTTTAATTAGATTTGAGGGTATGAGTTCACGCTTATTAATGTAACTTTAAAATACAAATACCTACCTACCTGTTGCACATAAAAGAAAAACAATAAGAACAATGATTAAATAAATGTACACTTAAGGAGAGAGTGTACTCGTATATTGCTAGATTTTGATTGACAGTCGAGTCTGATCCTATTAAGATCTTCTCATCGATAAATTCGCAACGAGCTGCAAAGTGTTTGAGATTAATAGAAGTTTAACTCACCAATATGGAATGGCGGTAGATATTTGTAGGAACGATAAAAGCCCTTTCCCTGTGGTGAAAGTTTGCAGTGGACATTTTGCGAATCACCCGGTTTCACAATGTGCTCTCCAAGCGTTTCGTAATAATAAATACCGGGAAAGGCATTTTATCAAGTGCTGCGTAACGAGGTCTGTGGCCTGTTGGACTGTTGGCATCTTTGTGAGCGCACACAACTGCAGCAAGGTGCTCAAACGTGGCTGATTTGAGACCGTTGCGGTCACCGGCCTTCAACTGTTCTTCTCTGTTTTTAAGGTACGAACTACCGCGGCCCCGGAACATAAAGGGCGAGGAAGGAACATGGATGGGTTTTAGTCAGTAAAAGTCTGACACACACTCCCGCGCCGCCCAGAGTGGAAGAAGTAATTTGATGATTTCCCATCCCAAAAAAATAAATAAAAAAAGGTACGAACTAGAAATAAAACCGCGGTTAGCTGGCCACAATTTGACAACCAACTATAACGGGGTTAAACAGGGTGTGCATTTAAGAATTGCCGCTCGTTGAGCCTTTTTTAATGCACTCCATCCGCCTTGACCGAGTGTATCTCGACCCTGCACTATACACTCATTAAAATAAGTCTCTCTTCTATTGTTCACACTGGTTCCCGCAAGGGCGGAAGGCAGTTAATCTCGCTTCTCTAATTAGAAGGTGACTAGAGTGCTGACTTGAACCGTTCCCTGCATTGTTATTATTTTCTAACGAGTTGCATTGTTTAACGTTTTTAATAAGACGAACCAACGTTTAAATAAAATAATACGTATTTGAAATGCTATAAGGCCGACCAGCATAGATCAGCTACAGTGACTACTGACGACGTCAGATACAGGCAGGAACAAAAACTTTATAGATAGCAAGAAGCCTTCCCTATCTACAGGGTGTAAACCACCTCATCACAAAGCCGTTAACCAAGCATTCTGTACATCAAACTAAGTCACTTTACACAAAAATTATTGCTGGGACACAACTTTTTTTTTTGAGGTTATAAATCATGTTTTGGGGTAGAACTCAATGTAACGCACTTAAAACATTGTGCAGATGGATGGATTGAATAGTACGGGGGTCGTGGAGATGTTAAAAGTCAAAATCTCACAAAAAAGAACTTGTTTTAAAAATAAACTTGTCAAAAAGTTGTAACTTTGACCCCCCATATCTCCGTAACTGGAAGGTTCCCAGGTATGGTGTAGAACAAAAAAATGATCGCAATGATGGGGAGAACAAGTGCTTTTCGGCTTCGTGAAGAGGTGTTTTACACCCTTTATAAAACAAGTGACCAGTCAGGGGAAGGTAAAAGCTTATTAAACGTTCCTAAAGCTCAAGCGAAATGTCATCCTAAGAACCAAGACATTTTTCTCCATAATCTATGCATTATTTCTCGTTTTTTATTACACCTTAGTAAACATCTGTTGATCAACAGTGCATTTAGAAAGGCGTAGATGTAGTCTAAACTGTGATCGACCATTAGCTGCGTTCGCCTATTTACTAAAAGTCGTGTTTTCGCGTGAGCAGCGGTAATCATCATTATCTAAAGCCAAAGTACGTTGCCGTTCAATGAAGACGTCCTCAGATGATATTCACATGCTCAACACATGCAGCACAACCAGTGAACCAGAGCTCGTTTGAGAATCTAAATGTAAATAGAAATGAAGGCACACTACTGCGAAATACACATTAAAAAGCTGTGTCACCCTGAAACCACTATTTACAAGGAGTTCAACAGCGATTAGAATCAATGTGTACCAACTACATGTTGTGACTGAGTCGTTGCGGTACTACTTACGAGAATGAACATATTCGTCGAAGAATGATTGACATCAAAGAACGGCTTATGTACACAAGCTACATATTCATGATTATTTATTCTGTCGTCCCGATTTAATGGTCCGTATATTATGGCAGGCCGGTCCAAAAATAGAAAGATTAGAATGAGCGCCGACCACCTTGTTACATTTTCAACAGTCGCCGAGCCGCAGGCGCAGTTCTCAAACTAACAAGTGCCAATGCGTATAATTGCCTTAAAAATTCGCAGTTTTCTCAATAATCGAGAGGCATGTGAAATAAATACGTAGCCTGTGGATAAATGTGTCTTAATTTAGATAAAAATCTTTGCTAATGGAATTATAACTGCGAAAATAGAGCTCTTGAGTATGAAGAAATAAAATATTGCGAAGTAAGTTGTAAACATAAAGTTAATTAGAATACCAATAATATTTTATGAGAACACATATATGTGAAAAGTAACTGGTCTCTGATTACATTGTATATGTAATTTAGCAATAATATCGAACGGACGGGAGTCGATCGAGATGTGAAGTGCGGCAAGTGTTGCAGGTGCTATCGGTACAATTATTAAAAGGCTGTCAATCGTTACTAAATAAAACTGGGAGAATTGATTAATCATCTTGATCGTAAAAAACGTTTACTCTAGCCCAATCAGAAAGGTAGACAAGAGAAACAGTAGGTTTTAACAAACGATTTTTCTTATAAGTGTCTCGCGGTTAAAAGTTGTTACCGACCTTCACGTCGTGTTTGTGAACGTAATTCTAACTGCTATACTTACTTATAATTAAGTATGTACTTATAGTGAATTTTAATGGGCGATTAATACTGAAACGTCAAAGATTAATCCTCTAACAAGCCGAGATATTCATGTCATCAAAATTATTTACGAACAGTAATGTGGGACTGTGAGATGGTCTATGTTTGCTAGTACCTATTTATCTACGAGGTACTTCAATAGTAGTTTGGTTATCGGTGACCCTCACCAGTTCCATAAATGTTATAATGGGCAACTATGTTCAGAACGTCCGTATTTTTGTGTGTGGTGGTGGTGGGGTGGTGCGTGGTGGCGTAGTGATTAATATTACCTCTAAACGTAATCAAAATATAAATTGTGTTTGACATTCTTCTTTTTGTTGTCTATGGTTCCAACTCTTAGTGAAATCGGTCACATTGACAGCGTTAACTTACCACAGCTGAGCATAGTTCTGCTGGAATGATTGTGGAGTAGCGTGTAGTGTAGTTTTAGTCAAAAATAGTCTGAAATATTCCTGCACCACACGTAAAAAAGTCGCGTAACGGGAAGCGACACACAGAGATGATTCTCGAAAAGGTTGGAACCTATGTAACCAGTTGAAAATCGTCGTGTAAATTGTGTGCAGTTGAATATCGTGGTGGAAATTGTATGCAGTTACTAATTGTGTGCAACAACTGTAAACAATGTATATTTATTTTAGTGTATTTTTTTGTGCAATTTAAATACACTATAGATTCGTAATGATGCAGTTAGCTTGAAGGTAAATCTATAGGCTTACTTCATTGTTGTATTTTGGTGCGTATTGAAAGTAGTCTAGTAATTACTCCAATATGCCTTTACAAACATTTAAACTGACATACACAAACAGCCAGACCCAAAACACCTAACTGCAGGCCATTCAAATCATAGCGCACGTCAATAGCTCAGCCACTGCCCCAAGTGTGCCGACAAAAGCTGGGAATACTATTAACGTATTATAGAAATTACATTTTCTACTTCCTCATAATATGGAGCAACAGGAAACGGATCCCGAGGAGATAGAGAGTCGGTCTCGGTGGAAACAATTATACCTTGGGAAATCATTAATATTATGTCTACCGTCGCATGCATAATAATTTATTTAGTACCTTTCATTTATTTAATACTTAACATTATCGATATTATTATACTGTTATAGCGACTGTATTTAAACGTTTAATAGTACATTCGGTGTTCTGTAAGATGTAGGAAGTTTTTGTTATTCTCAATGGATTAACCTGTATTGTCTACGCGTGTCTAGATTTTTTAAAGACTTAATCTGATATAATCTACAGTTAGATTATATCATGCAGTTTATGTTCTAGTTTAAGATAACCAATAGTGCATAAGTGTGCTGCCAGTCTCTAAAATGAGTTTAAAGCGATTCAAAGTAAAACGTGATGAGCAATTAAGCACCTCTCGTATTGCAGCTACAAATTGTAACCTTAACAGGTGGAGGATCCATTTGCATCGCTATTTACATTACATCATTTAAATTAAAATCCGAGGCGGCCTACAATGTTATGCACCGGCGAAATATCACTCATTTCGATACTATATTAAACTGTACGTTTAATTTCTATAATTCGACGTTAATTAAACACGTCACAGTGTTTTCAACAGATCCGTTTTGTTCTGTACTTTTTGGGCCACAGAGGTCGTTCAGGCACCAATATGTAAGAATTTAAAGTAAATAACTTTTTTTGTTTTTATACACGAACGTAATAATTAGAATATAATCGTTAACCTCGAAGTAAATTGTTATGTAAAACGCATATGTATTACCTATCTACATACGTATAGAATATAAGTATTAAAACACTTATATATCTCGGTGGCGATTGGCTGATTCTTAATCTGTCGTTAAAACCAGTCAAAAATGTAATTGACTCATACGTGTGGGGCCACAGTACGGTGTGAAGCTCAAGGTAAAATGACTTATAGGGAATTCACATTTACATATTGAAAACATATAGAGATCTCACTAAAGACCCTTCTTTTTTTTTTTTTTTAAGGATGGGAAATCATCAAATGACCCCCCCCACTCTGGGCGGAGCGGGAGGGAGTGTCAGACTCTTACTGACTAAAAACCATCCATGTTCCTTCCTCGCCTTTTACGTTCCGGGGCCGCGGTATCTCTTTCGAACAGGCCCGCAACCCCGGCAGGTCACTAAAGACCCTTGTACTCAAATTTGAAATCTCCAGTATCTTGTTATTTATTTATTTATTATTTATTTATTTATTTATTCATGTACACACAAAATACATAAAAGGACAATATATTAACATAGAAGAGCACAAAGGAGGCTTGTTTTGTCAAGTGAACCGATTACATTTAGTGTTGTACAACAAACTGTCCATGTTCTGTAAGGAAGATAAAGTAACATTCTAAGCTGGTGGAAACAGAGCAGGTTTATATAAAAGCATTCTCTGGCGCTGCGTGGCATTTAGCTGCACTAGTTATTCACCGGTGGCCTATATTACCTAACGTGCAAAGATACCAACAACCACTTCCGCGTCTGCGAACTACATCTTAGTGGCCACAAATCAGTTGCAGGCGAGTGGAAGCTCGTTTGCGCAATCTACGGGTATGAGTACAGTTGTACAGTTGGCAAACACCGCCACTGTCCTGCACAGTGCTGTCTCAAGCAAGCTGCTGTCAAACCAGCGACTCAACTAGATATACTCCCACCTCATACACTCACAGCTAAACGGCAAGCAGTGAGTTATTTATTACGTTTGTCTAACGACAATTATACCCCCCACGGAGGCACGGCAACCTCGAGCATTTTAAACGCCAAAAGAGAACCTTATTATACAAGAACCAACAGACTCGAGGAGACTATACCTTTTGATGAGCTCGTAAAGGTTACTCAGTTCGATCAAAATTATTTATTCATATATCTACCAATGTTTATTATTTACATAAATTATATCGACACATTCGTCATATATCACAAGTAAATATATCATAACATAACGCGAATATGGCCTTTTACTACAGACTGCAGTTTTCATACGTATTGATTTACACTTTAATGTAAAGTAAGTAACCTATTGTGAAACAATTCGCACAGTCGTAAACTGTCATGGAACCAACAGTATCATGGTATCAGGACTATCAAGCAGGATGAGGGCTCCACGTAATGAACCTCCCGCACAACGATGGTGTCAGCATGTGCGTGTGTGCGTGTGTGTGCGTGTGCGTGTGTGCGTGTGGGTGACTGTCATTACGTAAACTTGACAAACAAACACTTTCGATATAGCCGCGACTCACTTGCTTGAGCTCAAGCCGCAGGTTGACCTTACTCATTTATTTCTTAGCAATAGAACTTCAAAACAGCGCTTCGTTGATCAGCAAACAAAAGCGAAAACGTTATTTATCTCGGTGTACATTAAGTTGAATAGAAACAATATCAGAGCAGAGAGCTCCAATCACGCGAGCCAACATTCACGACTTGACATTGGTTTTAGTTAGTAATTTATTCTGTAAAAATGTTGCAACACTCATGTGCCTTCTATTGAGGCCTTTAGCTGCCATCGCGACAATGACCACGAAGCGAAAGTTCATTTTCATCATACAATGGCTTGGGAATTCATTACCGCCTCATCTAGAGAAATCTTTTTGAACTTTGCATAAATATAGCTCCGTGACTGTCTGCTTTACTTCATCTCGTTAACTCGTAGGTCGCTATGGAAAGCACATTGTATATAATTGAGGACATTAAACTACAGTGGTTACTATGAATTGCGTATTGTATAAATTGTAATTAAAAAGAATCATAATTTAGGCTTTCAAATCCCACCGGGTATCATTAGATCGGGGACTTAGAAACTACGGAGCTGCGGTTCATGAAGCAAAGTGCGAAACCGCTAATTATACCTTTGGGATTAACAAACACTATAGGTAGTGTTATTAACTGTACGTTTCCTTGATTAACGGAATGTAATGCACCACATAATAACAATAGGTAATGTGTGCAATGTGAAGTAACAGTTGTAATGAATGAGTTGTGTCGGCGATTGGTAAACTAGACGTTGTGGCGGGTGCCGACTGGTTGGGCACTTATGTTTCGATTGTTATTGATGTTAAGAACACCGCGACAGTGCTTATTGCCTGTGTGCGGGGTGGGTGCGGCACTGACGAAGTGCCTACACTACCGGCCAAACAACGCACTTGGCCTTACATCTGATGGTAGATATAGTAATGAGTTCCCAAAGCGTGAAGATTGCTTAGAAACGCTTTGTTTCCAACATCAAGATTAAAATTGAATAGCTTAATGCTCATTTTTGTTGTATATTTATCTTACGAGTATTTAATGTTATTTTCTGCAATTTGTGATGAGATTAGATTAATTTATTTACAATTACTGTTAACGCAGCCGCTTCAATCTATTGTCCTAACCTTATCTTCACGCGGTATCTCACATATGAATAGGAAAGATTGTCCTTAACATCAATCGTCATGTATGTGCTTACGGCAGCTTGCGCTCATTGAAATGTTTGTTTCGAAATGGCTTGAGCTGCCTTCAATGTTACGATGACTGTAGCATACTAGATGTTGATTAATAGAACGAGAATGAATAATGCGATTCTAATTCCAAGTTGGAGCGACATATTAATCTGTAAATGTTACATTTAAATACAATAAACGAATAAATTAATACCTATTCGATTGGAAATCCGTTCTAATTTAAATACCTCCTAAGAATGCTATAAAAACAAAATTGAATGTATTTCCTTGAGTGATCTGAATTAAATTAATTCACAATAATTGGTTATTAAAATAAGATGGCGTTCGAAGGTCGGAGAAACGTAAACCTTAGCCGGAACATCATATAATATGTTTGATTTATATTTTGTCACATTAGATGCGCGATGAATATTTATGGTTGGTTCTGTTATTATGTATTCCAGTTTTATCTTCGACGATGATAAAACTGCTCGATTTGTATTCGATTAACCCGAGTAAAGTAACTTCCAATCAAAATTATAGCAGAATTATGATTTGATTTTTATTAACTTACGGGATTAATTTGTCTCGGTAAACCTACTTCAAGGGTTAGGTACGTATTAAGAGGGAATTCAAATTGCAAATGTAATTTAAATTATTGATCTGATTTATAATAGCAGACTTTATATAACAATTTAAGAATGAATCCTCTTCAAGATTTATCTAAAGCGGCCAAGGACGCAGAACGATGTTAGTTTTTAGAGCTTAAGTTTCGAGCTTTTATAAGAATATTGTTAAATTAATAACGGTTAACGAAACCAGCTCGGCATTTTTAGGGTTCCGTAGTCAACTAGGAACCCTTATAGTTTTTTTACTCGATTTTCGAGTAGACAAAAGGAAACTACATACTTTGAATAAGTTTCAATAAACTTCATTTTCGTATTAATGTGTTTTATTTCAGTATCTTGTAGTACATACAGTTGAGTGGTTCTTTAGTGCAGGTCCACAGTCACAGGTGTCCATAGTGAGTCACAGCCTCTACGGCCAGCCCTTTATGTTAACATAATCTACTTTACTTTTACAAATCTATAACTGGCAACTAAATATGAATAAAGGATGCAGAATTTATTATATCACGCCATAACGGAGGTTTTGGCCGTTTTCGTAGCGGACGTGTGTTTAGATCCGCTTAATTGATTGGCTTTTTATAAAGTTATATTTCTGCTAGTGGTGGTTTTAATATGCTATGAGAGGCAATTAAAATTTGTCGCCCAGTCGGTCACCAGCGGGCTACGTACAAGGCGTTGTGAACAAGCCCTTATAATTAACGACGCTGTTGATTTTATGTTTGTTTTATTGTAGCATTTCATTTTAAATGATCGTATGTTCCTACGTGAGATTTATGTTCAAGTATTCAGATCTGTGTGTGCTACAGAGCTTATAATTATAAGATTTGTTACAAAGATTAGGTAGGCGCTAATGTAGAATTGATCATAAATCATCTTAATAATTAAATGTCTTTACGTATAGGTAAACGTTATTTTCCAGCTCCGCCTGTACGTTCGTAGGACTACTTTTTCAAAAGTAGATCGAGCAGGAAGTCAGCGCCCAATTTGATTAAAGTTCAATAAAAAACTGAGACACAATTTAAACGACGACGTAGTTTTTTGCTAATAAAAGTCAACAGTTGCTTTTATGTTCACTTGTATTTCTTAAATATGACATTGTAGACGAAATAGTTGCGAAGGAATAAAATAAAAATAAGCTACGAACATTTATATTGCAATGATACTTTGAAGTAAACAGACACTTTTCGCCTGGTTACAGAGAATTCCTATAATTACAACTTCGTGAACATTTCGTGTTGTGGAAACCAATTTAAACTTCGTTTCGTAAATATTATAATTGTATGCAATGTTGATCATGGGACTAGATCAGGTTAAATCTGTAGCTATACATACTTTTCTGGTATTTACTCAATCATTCGAATAGCATGTATTAGCTTAGCAGTTCTATAATTTAATGCTACATTTTAATGGCTTGCTTATACAAGTGTCTTGCATTTCGAATGTTTAATTAACTAAATATTTTCTTTAAACCGGCATGAATAATTGACGACTGTGGTTTCGCAACTACCGGATGGAGCAGTTAACGAAAAAAGAGGAAAACATAAATAGATGCGGATATTTTGTGGTCACACTGCATGCACTGTTATTAGTTTATATTATAACGCTTCGTTTGGAGCTTGTTAATCTTTTTTATGTCTGCACCCATTAAATCGCTGCACTTAGCAATAATTAAACATTTTTAGGTCTTCACTGGAAACATTTAAAATGTCTTAATGCCTTATAAGTTACGTGAATGAGCTTTAGTTTCTGTTGACGTTCTCTCCGTATTTGGGCCAAGATGAATTTGAAATGAAGTAAGCACTGCGCTGAACATCAGACAAGCGTCGGTCGATCAGTTGATGCGATAATATTCAATAATCTCTTACATTATCACCGACTGCATTGTTTCGAATATTGTGAATATTTCTGTTCGAGCTCTTACTAAAAACTCATTATAAACTTTATAAGCAACAGATGTATAATTTGCAGTGCTTAAGTCATACTAAATTGCTAATAGTTGGCACAATAGCATGCAAGTATGTCCGTATGCTAATTATTTTGGATTTACTTTCAAAAATACTCAAGCGTTTCAGCAGGTTATGAGGTTTCATATTTATCCTTTTGATAAAAGATGCGGAATTCTCTTTTTCCTTTGAAGCGTAGTTTAAAAAAATAAAACAATAGAGTTGTGTGAAGGTTCCTACAGTTCAGGAAATCTCTGGCAGCTAGTTATTCTTTATCTAAAAAGTCAAACCAAAATGCCCAAATAATTACAAAGGTCCTATGCCACTTTAAGTTTACTTTTACCAAACAGCGAGTCGTATCTAAAACGAGTAACCTTAACGCATTGATTTCCTTGTTCACTGTACTCATAATACGAATCTGTACATGTACACTTGCACAGCCACAAACAATAAAATGTTAATACTGTGCAAAATTCAAAAGCGATGTTCTCTTGAAATAAAGTACCTATATCTCGTGAAATACTGTGTTATTTTGAGCCGATCTTATCTCGGCTGCTAATTTTTCATACACATCCTCAAAAGCTCCACATCGTCTCTCCTTACGGAAGAGTTCAACGCGCGATTGTGTGTGATTTGATTGAACTCAACTTTATTTAAAACTAGCTGTACCCAGCATGCGTTGCAATGCATTTTTTCCTACCTACCTACTACCTACCTACCTACCTGTCTACTTCTCACCGTTTAAACCTTCCCTGGACTACGATAAACATTTTAAAACCAAAATCAGCTCAATCGGCCCAGCCGTTCTCGAGTTTTAATCAGACTAACGAACAACAATTCATTTTTATTTATATAGATGACAAACACAAGTGTTTGTCGTGAATACGTAGTAATCTATACTTATAATAAATCTGTAGAGAGGTCAATTCTGTACATGAAATATATTTACAAAATAACTATCGGGGGGTGATTAGTGATCGATACTGATGCCAAAAATGCAATCAGTAAAATTTTTGTCTGTCTGTCTGTCTGTCTTTCTGTCTGTCTGTCTGTCTGTCTGTCTGTATGTTATTTATAGAAAAAAAAACTACTCGACGGATTTTAACGGAACTTGGTACAATTATTCTACATACTCCTGAGCAGGTAATAGTATACTTTTCATCACGCTACCATTAATAGGAGCAGAGCAGTGAAAGGAAATGTTGGGAAAACGGGAGAAGTTACTTGGTTTTTTTAGCTTCCGTCGCGTGTGCAGCCTTAATGGTTAAAGCTACATAGAAATCATGTATAACGGAAATATTCCACATAAAATTATATAAAAAATATCCCAAGACAGCATATGTCTATCTTTTATAGTTGACTCACAATAACACGTGTAACTCCCGATAGCTTAGCAGTTCGGAGATTTGTTATTATTATATTTGTTTACTCTTACGTTTATAATATTCTCACTCAACCCCAATTTTGAAACTTCACGCGGGCGAAGCCGCTGGCAGAAGCTAGTAATTAAATATATATTTGAATTTAGCTCGCACAAGATAGAGATGTATGGAAGGAGAAAGGGGAGGCCTTTGCCAGCCGTGGGACACGATTTTATATAGCAAACAAAAATTAATATTGCTTTGTGTAGACATTTCATTGCCCGTGACTGTACATGCCAGCTGTCAGTGTATACATGTACATACATTTGGATTTATGTACGAAGGTAAGTAATTAGAAAAAATCGTCATTGGACTAGATAGCCAAGCATTAACTACATTGTGATCATAGTCGTGATCAGTACACGTTTGTTCGATGTATTCCCGTGGAAGATGCAAACCATGCTACCACCCAACCGGACTTGTATCGAACGTTCAATTAAATAAACTAAAAAAATACTCTCGTTTGCAAAAATAATAGTGCAAGGCCACGTTAGCGTATTTAAGTTTTTTATTCGGATACAATTTTGTTTAATCACTTTTAGAGCAGCCGAATTAATGACAAAAACTGGCCAATTCGAGTTCTTTTTAGTTGTTTCAACTCGCAAATGCTTAAAACTACATAGATCATTGTTGTTAATCCAAGACTTGGTAAAAAAATCACAAACGTACCTCTCACATGTAAACTACTCAGTCTTCATTATTATTTAATAATACTTACGAACAATGTACTCACATTGTTCGTAAGTTATTATTAAACAAATGCAGGTGTTACTCCTTGGAACTTATAAAATATATCAATTCAATTCATACGTAAGATAAGCAAATTACGTCTCGGCATCTCTAGTAACAAGTCGTGAGGATGCGGCCCGTCGTGCTGCCAGCTCACTCTGGGAATGGAAGGAAACGTGACTGCCTCCGAACGGTTCCACAATCAGACCCTCTTCAATGCAACCGCCAACAATTGTCTTTGATGCTACTCGAAGGTCGCTCACCCGATTCCCATCATCATTATACATAGACAATCTCCATCAAATCTTCTGCCATCAATCGCTCTCGTTGTAACGAATTCATTATCTTTCAGAACGCAATTCAGTAAAACCTCTAAACATATCTGCTTTAGTTGCATCGCCATTTGTAATCTCTATTGCAAATAAGTCCAAGCAAAATTGCAACATATCGGTTCAAGAGGTGAGATTGCAATTAATTACTAATATCTCAAAACATTTACGATCTATATTTCCACAGATTGATGAATTTTGTTCATCATAAAATAAAAGCAAAACTATAATGAAATAAGTATAAAAGTTTTGTTACCAGTAGGTATTCTATGTGAAAGGAAGTTTGCCTTACACGTACTCCGATTATGTTTATAAATAGAATGTTTTAAAACCTTAATGATTCATTTTAACGGCTCGGCTCATCATGCAAATTAACCATTAAACCTAATTAAGACTGGAAGTGGAAAGTCGTCGAGCGGAACATTCGCGACGAAAAACATCAGAAGATCGGCAGTGTTTATCCGCAACAGCCGCGACAGGTGCATTTGCCGACCCGAAGCAAATACGGTACTAGTCACATTTAGCTTGCAGACTGTTTGGTCAGCATTACTCGGCATTCACCATCGCCGAATCATGTCCGGCAGAATGCGGACTACGCCGCTCCGAGCGGCTTATTATTTTGTATATTTGAAACACCCGAGTAGTAATAAATAACAGAGAAGCGAATAAGTTATATTATTTATATGATTAAGAGCTTCTAAGAACTTTTAAATGTCTCTGATTTTCCTAAGAGAAACGACAAGGAATCGGTTCTATTGTTACAAGTTAATGGATGGTTGTCTTTCGCGATTGTCACGCGAGCTACACGCCGCCTGAAGCAAAGCTTAGCTCTGTTCAATATAATTAGGTACTGTCGCCATGTCTCCTACTACCACTTACATGATTATCGCGTTGTATGCACTAGTTAGCGATATTACTCACCATGTTTTCTGTTTGGTAATTCTTGGTAGTTGGATAGTACTAGGTAAAGGACGGAAGTTATGATAATACGCTGTGGCCGACGTGGGTCTTTCCGAGATGTGGTATCAATAGATACTTAACTAGGCGACAACTAATGATAGGTCAAATATAAATTGGACTAACATAAGTGACTTAAGTACCAAAATGTAACTTATTGACTTGACAATAATGTTGAAAATAGTTGCAGGAATTGAAAAACGTCGAAAGTGATTGTTACTTGTCTAATTTAGTGTTAACAAATGAATGAAATGTTATGTGGGTATCTTAAGAATACGGATAAGAATCTTAGGAATACGTTGTATATCGTAATGACAAAGGTCGACCTGTCTTGAAGGCATTTTTAATTTTGATTTTAACATATTTATGTGATCTGGAACAAAAATAGCTACGTATTGTTGGTCTAGATCGCATTACAGCCATTATTAAATATGACGTTAGTAGATTGATTTATTACTTTAATTAAGAACGACGTATCAAAAACTAACCTAGCAAGAAAGAAGGCATTAGAAAACCTACAGATATTGCGAGATTAGGCTATTCAAATAGATTTTGGTAAAGTTATTAGTATCTGTTTCTATCTATTCAATAAAAGCTGACGAAGTATAAATAGGTTTGACACGTTACTAATATGTGTCTTGCACATGTCATATTATTGACGTTTGTATTATGCATTACTTTCAAGCATGGAACTATACATATATGAGGTCATTATCTGCCTAACCTTACCGGATGCAGCTGAATACCAGTATTTTACATAAAACAACACTGCCTATTTGATCTACACAATCCAATTCGTTCTGGGTAATACGATACCCTTGGTAAGACTGGTTGTCAAATATTCAGGCTACTGACTACCTGTAACGACTGTCAAAGATCTACAAATGACAGCAGTTATCAACGGCCTTTCTGAAGCACGGAGGAAACTCGGTATGTAATGGGTGATCACTCATCCACCGACCAACCTAGGCAAGCGTGGTTTAACCTGAAATTGACCCGAGTGGCTGTTTTATGTTTTGTTATGTATATGAGGTATATATGTCACCGTAAAATTGTCAAACACGTTATATTACAATGTAACGCGTTTCTCTCTAGCGATATTGTAAATTCTCGAATTATTGTCAACTGAATATACGGAAGTATTATACCCCCGTTAGGTTAGTTAGGTTCCTTTAAACCCTGCACTCGGAAATAGGGCCGTCGACTACGCTTTTTAGGGGAATATAAAGTGTTTTAAGATTAGGTTATATTAATCGATACGAGTATTTCTCAGGAATGGTACAATATCTTTTCATGAGAGTGGTAGAACTGGACAAGGGGGACCCCTCCTTCCCTCCACATCGTGTGAGATGACTACCATCGCATGCATTTCACGAAAAATAATGCTTATTGTAAGCAGTATGTTTGTTTGACAATAATTCGAGAGTTTACAATATCCCTAGAAAGATTACAATATAACGTGTTTGACATTTTTACGGTGACCAATTTTATGGTGATATATATCTAAACTAAATATGGATTTAGGGCACCTTGTGGGGGCTTCAAAATATTTAAATAAATAGATAGTAACTCGGTGTCGAAATAGAATTACGCTGGGAGGTAAATATAGTAAATTCACACAACCTTAAACATTCATCTTCAACGTTTACATAAAATTTCTGAATAGTATTAAAGTTTCTGATTTCCAATCATAATTCAAATTATAAATTAACAGGATTGTGAATAATTTAATACAAATCTCGCGTTGATGATGAATTGATGATTAATTTACGAATGCCAGCTATGCTAAACAGTGTTTTTGGCATCAAACTCTTAAATACAATAAATTTTAATTTATTCGTTTATTTATGTAGCAATATCAATCAGATGTTTTAGATAATGACGAGGTATCAAGGTTTCTTTTAATTTGTGATGTCCTAGTAAAAGTTTGTTTTAAAAGAAGTGGTAGCACTGGCTTCTCGTTCATTTGGCAAAAGAGAAAAAAAATGCCTAAACGAATTACATTTTCTATGGCACAGTTGAATGGACACATTGTATTTATTTAAATGGATGTTTGTATTACGTCTTATAAAACGAACAAAACGCTGACATTCGTTAACTCTTTTTATTTGATACTGAGCTTGAATGAAACACAATCATAATCTACTCGTACATGAACGAAAGCGCTGTTTAGTTATTTTGTTTCTTTGAGCTAATAGTCTTTTTAAAAGCCAGCATGAGCCAAATGTTCAATTTGAACTTATTTTGCAGACCATTTTGTTTTGGAGATTAATAAATATCTAATGTCTAAAATAAGAACTGCCCGATTTTCCACAACGTATCTAATTTATAGAACCGGTTTCGCATGATTCACTAACAATATCCAGTTTGTGTATTTACATCAATTTATAGGATATAACAGCAACGCAATAACACATCCGCTGAGGAATTAAATGTATCAGTCTGGATTGTGTGCGAAACATTATAATACGAGTAATAACAGCCGAGATGCAACAAGATGGATGGAGCTGCACAACCATTATATTATATCACTCGAACTAACACAATATCGCGAAATAAGCTCTGCAAGTTTACACAAGAAATTTAATTAAAACGAGATCGTTTTGATAGATAAATGCAGCTTGTGCGTATTACTCCACCTTATAGACTTTAAGTAGAGAGAAACGTGAGCCTACGGTTGTAGACGACGTCTTTTGCAACCTAAACGTGGCTTGATAGAGTAACAACCAACACTGACAATAGGAAATGCACTGCGAGTACGTAACCAAGCTAAATTAGTCAATTTTTCATAGTAATAGATCCACATAACGTTGCTTTGTCAGATTTATAACAAGCTGTACGTAACTTGATGTGCTACAATGATTTGTTAGGGTGGCAACACCGCTTGATGGCTCGGATCATGAAAAGGGCGTTGCGTCACGTACTTGACGTTTTCGCCGAGAGATTACGAAAGTTCGTAGGTTCGTGCGTAGGTCTGTGTTTGGTTGTACAGGTAACCGAATGAGTGTTGCACGCCTGCACGGTGGCTGATATCGTATCAGATCAGGCAAGACATGCGCGGTGCACGGTATTGCGGCCATGTTTGCCGTGTGGAGCGTGGACTAACTCGCCCGCAGGCTATTTCTACCCATACTATGTCTTAGTATAACGATAAGAAATAGCTTCTCTTCTTCTACATGTAAGACCAAGGCTTCGACGTCACATATGCTTGCTATGCCACACTGAACAATATCTCTCACACAAATATCTTGTCACGGCAGTAGCGTAACAGCTAATCCCACTAACTCAATTGAAATCATAGAACACGTATGTTTGCGCCAAACATTTGGCCATACGTGTCATTACTTTTCATTGCAAACAAATAAACACGAAAGAAACGTAGCACGAACTCGATTACCGGTGACCATGTGAAGATTGTATATAGATAATGTATACCTGCATATATACCTGAGTTCACGAAAAGGTCACATGCTCACGTTCAGTATACAAAGCTGTTCACTAGTAGCCACGTAACCACTAAATAGAGATATGTACTTGATTAAGACAATGTTAATTCAAGCAGGGCGTATTTACAACCAAAGGGAACCAAATGACACAAATTTTCTAAAATATGCTTTAAGTAGTTATTAACAATATTGCAACTGCAACGAAAGTGGCTGGTTGGAGGTATGCGTTTTGCCGATGGCTATCGACTACTACTGCTAATTTAGTGTAAATTGTCGTAATCAACAAGACCTTGCCGACTGCGACGCGTACACAAAACATCATTTTAATAAAATAACCAATAATATTTTCAAATTACATTATCTGGCAACACGTTCACATGATTTTCAATTTCCGGTCCCTCATAGTAAATTAATGGTTAGCAAAAAAATGCCAATCATTATATTATTACTACCTTAATTATTTTCCTATTACCAAACATTAATAACAAGCTTATTATTTCACCGGCCCACTATTACACAGGTTTATGTTAAGATTTTCGTATCGTAGAAGTCTATGGAAAAATAGGATATTCTAAGAAATGTTTAAACCATCTAGGTATAAATTGTGTAGTAACAATCACTGGAAGTAAAGTAAGCCAGATGTAGGACCTAGATACATTATAATTACTAGATTACTATATATAATCAACTAAGATGTTAAGGCGCACACGAGCTAAACGCGAGTTCTATAATGCCTAAAAGTATACATATGATCCACTGCAGTAAACAAAACCAGAAAAATGACATGATATTCTTCATGATATATGCTAGTGCGATAGTGTTTTAAAACATTATACATTTAATTTTATTCGATAGAAAAAAAATCGATCGAAATCACTCATTTCGCACTATTCGGCCCGCAGTAACTGACGTAATAGCCACTTTGTAGTTCAAGCTGATTAGAACTTTATTCTAACAGCATTTCAAATGAAGTTTGAACTACCACAAATAGAGTTGCTAATTTAGCCATGTAGTCAGTCACCTTAACTTGCAGAATTATAGAGGCAGTGAATTACGATTCTGAAATACTTATGTCATGCTATTCAATATTTTATTGGTACACAATATTGTTACATAGTGCTAAACATAAGTAAACTTTAACATTGCAATTTATTGTACATATTTATTTTTAATATTTTGTAGAATAAGAATAGTGTGAATCAGCCAACGTCATACATTTTATAAAGTGAAATTCTTTGAATAAAGTTTTCCTTGTCCAAATGGAAAATGTGTTTATGTCCTGGATACTAATATTGTAGATTGCTAAAGGTAACTCCTTCTGTTTATTAAATGTAGGTGAACAGATCTGGATGTTTGACACAATGATGGGACCATAACCTGTATTCCAGTATAGGATACTTTTTTATCCCGGAAGTGGGATAAATTTCGACCTCAACAGATAAGTCTAAGTCACTCATGTTACCATAGCCAAGTTATGGCTTATTTTACAGACAAGTACAGTAACTGGTTAGGTATCGCTCAGGAAGTTGACATCCTTTTTGAGTAAAAAGCTAATAGTTACAGCTATTAGCTAAGGCTATAATATTGCTACATAAGCAAGTTTGCATACAATTCGATATCCGTACAGGATGACAAGCGCGTTGTTTATAACAAACTAGCTTCTGCCAGCGGCTTCACCCGCGTGAAGTTTGATTATTGTCCCATGGGATCTTACTACCGGGATAAAAAGATCTGATGTTTTAATCCAGGTTATAAACTATCTGTGTGCAAAATTTCACCCAAATCCGATACGTAGTTCTCGCGTGAAAGCTTAACAAACAAACTTACATTCACATTTATAATATTAGTAGGGATAGTAGGGATAAGTACATACGTGTACTTAGGTACTCCAGTTGCAAGTCTCGTTTCGCATACTGTCAAAGACAATACAATTTTTTTTATTTATATACCTACTAGCTTTTCTTAGCGGCTGCGCTTGCGTTTTCTGTAGGAATTATCTCACGGGAACGATTTAACTATAAACATTATGCTACTCGGGGATAATGTAGATTCCCATTAGTGAAAGATTTTTCGGGTTCAAATCAGTAGGTTCAAAGTTCTCTCTATAATATGAATGTAAGTAGATGAAGATAAATAATCAGCTGGCACATAAACATCCTTTACATCACTCGTTATGATAACAAAGAGGAACTTGTACTATGTACTGTAGTATTCAGTGGCGAAGTGTAAACATGCCTAAAATGGGCAATTTACGAAATATTGACATGCAAGTAAATATCACCTTAGCCTTGAGGCGCACGTGTCGAGTGCGTAGCCTGCGTACGCGCAGGGCGCTGGTGGCAGTGGTGGCAGCCTTCACACGAATCGGACATGTTTCTTCATACTTCGCAGCTCCATCCGGCATTTATACTGAGTTTTATTAATGTCGTTTTAAGAGCACAATCGTTACGTTCACTTTGGGTAGAGCAGACGAAATAGAAATTAACGGTATGATAAAGATGTTAACTTTTATGAATTAATAAATATGTAAGTACATATGGAAAATAAAACAATGATGATTCCAAACCTCTTAGATATCATGTTAGCAGTCTTTTTACCCGACTACGGCAAAGCCAAAAAAAAAGGGTTACGATTTCACCGGTTTATCCCCCGAATACTGAAACGTCACTCAAAATTGAAGGGTTGCTAAACATTAGAGCAGTTCCTAAACTTCAAAATGTTGTATGGCCAAACGTCACTTTTGAGTATCTGTTAAGCATGTTACTTTTTTGAGTGACGTTTCAGTATTCAAGGGTTACTATTGCATGCATAAAAACAAGTCACTCTCCTGGATAAGTAAGCAAGTTAAGTAATAGAATCACTGTTCGTGAAAATTATATGAAGAAACTGTTTCACACAGTCAGCAGTAGCACACTCCTCCCAAGAAGGTTATATCTATTAACTCCACTCTTTAGAGCTCAGATCGACTAAGTGACACATCAAGATTACATACAGTCCACTCAGTAAGGTAGGATATCTACACTAATATTATAAAGAGGAAAACTTTGTTTGTTTGTTTGTTTGGTTGTAATGAATAGGCTTAAAACCTACTGGACCGTTTTTAAAAATTCTTCCACCATTCGAAAGCTACATTATCCACGAGTAACATAGGATATATTTTATCCCCGTACTCCCACGGGAACGGGAATTACGCGTGTGAAACCGCGTGACGTCCGCTAGTACGTGATAAAACTATTTAAGGAAACAGCACTATATTCCAGCGGCGATATGATAGCTGTCGTCACAGAAACTCTTGTTTCCCAGAAATGAAAAAATACATTCTTGTTACACCATTGCAAACTAATACATTTTTCATAGACGCGCCCACGTTGCCTCAACACGACTATTTAGTAAAGCTAACGCGTGTTACTTAGGTACTTGTAGTTACACGAGCACTTGCTAACAGAGAGCATTTTTACATCCGACTAAGCATAACAGCAGTACAAGTACGTAGGATTCGATAGGACTCGATTAGACAAATTTGACATTTATTCTCGATAAATGAGTTTATATGGAGTCAAAACCTCATTTTATCGAGAATAACTGTCAAATTTATCTAATCGAGTCCTATCGAATCCTACGTACTTGCACTGCAGCTACAATAATAATTGTATGACCGGAAAACTTTAATAACACTCTAAATTTATAGCAATTTTTAATTTTAGGGACCAATAAATATTCTTTAGTAAAATGTGTGCAATTTCCTGCACATGTTTACCTACGTAAACTTCTATAGAAAGGCTATCACTATTTCGTTGTAGCACTGACCAAGCTGTGTCGTAACTCTACTTTTACAGCAGAAAGTGACAACTTTCCATGCAATTATTGACACTAAACTCCATGAAATAGTTCATTCATTGTATTAAGCTACATTTACAGTATTTGCAAAATAATTATATTAACTAGGTCTGTCTGTTTAATAAGAAATCCAAATAGGATACTTTTTTTTTAAATTGAATGTGAATAACCCAGTAACTATACAAAGTCCATTCCTTTTTACAGTATTGACTGACTAGTCATGTTTGGGTGTTAAAGCAATTCTAATTTACAATAAGCGTAACAATATGATTGTTACCGTATTTCGGTTTTTACACCATATGCTTGTGCATTGCACAGGTTTTCACGCGGTGCGGTGTCGTAAGATCGAGCGCGATTATAATATACTCGTAGCTCGAGCCGAGTGGCTATGAACACTGCCGAAGTGCCGACCAGCCGACCTGCATCCGAACCGGCCTCGCCGTGAAACTGTCGCGGATACCTACTTGTAATTAGCTAATCGCCCTATTGCACAATTAACCAGACCGCCACAACTGTCTATTTATCTCAACTAATAGTTATTACGGCAAAATTGAAACAGGCCACACATTAAATATAATTTCATACAGTTTTTCTAGTATGGCAGCTCATTAAAACAGTATCGAGTGTTTAGAATCCAGCGAGTGCTCCACCGCTACACCGTGGGAAATGGGCAAACGTTATTTATTCACCGAATGTTTAATAACTCTAGAAAAAAGACTAGATTGAATCGCTAAATATAATATGACAAAAATGTTGTACCTGATATCAATAAGCGTCTGAGACACGATGAGAAAAACAAATGATTAAGTTACTTCAACGGTGTCAGATACAAATTACAGCTAAACAGTTTTTTTTTTGGTGACGGGGTTACGCAGCCTGAATGCCTATTTGTAAGGCACAAAAAACCTCGCACTTGCCGGTCTCGTAAGAAAGCACTCCTGGGTCGCGTAACTCGCGTAGCGTGGCCGCGCTACGCTGGCGCGGCGGGTGTCACACCGGTCGGAGCGGCGCGCTGCCCGCTCAGCTGCTGCCTCATGTCTGTGTTTCTTGTAATTTAGGCACGTTTTTTCTGCTCTCGCAATAATTAAATTGACGCTTGCTGACATTCATTCCGTCGTCTTATTTTCGCAAAAAATTGCAAACATTTCTCGGCAACTGAGATCGTAACACCCAATCGACTCGACGAAAGGCCCGCAGAACTTGCGTACCTACGTTTGTAAAAAGTCGGATTGCATTGACGAAATGATTATTTAATTCCAATTGTTTTGAGCAAACGGCACCAGTACCTAGTAGTTAGCAAGTAATTAAAACACACCGAAAGAATTTAAAGTAAGTTAGCTCGATTTCTCTTTGTTACTTTACCTTGTATCTTGAATATACCTAAGTAGGGAAAAGGGTCGAGTGATTTGGAACATTACTTAATACAAAACATGGCGGACGGTTTGATTATCTAAGAGTTACCCGGTGTCAATGACATCAGCATTAAAATGAAATATGAGTGACCTATTGCCTTTTGCATTGCTGCGCGGGAATACTTTGAAGAATTTGTTTTGCTGACTGTAATCGAATAGTATGCCTCATAACTCAGTTCAGTTTTACTCGATATAGGTAGTACGTTATAACTAAGTGACGCAGATGTAGACATCAGGTTCAATAAATAGTGTGTACCTATACCTTATAGAGGTTAATTGCTAAAGCTAACATTTGTTTATAGGGCACTCTATTATACTTTGAGTGGGCAAGCGAAAATGACATCATTTGGATGACATCTTCTGGAAAACCGAACCAATGCCTACTTTTTTTTCTATTTCTTCGAATTGAATCAATTAGCTCACCGTGTTCCACGCCGTGTTCGTACCTGGCAAGGTCAGTCAACCATAGACATACAGTGAACCTATAAATACTAGTCGCTTCCCGCCATATCTGGAAACTTGTATTTTGGCCAGGCTCTCGCAACTAGAGGCCGTTATCATTTGGATTGAGAGCGGCAGACGACTCTTCATTTGATTCGCTTACTGCGCAGAATGGCGTGAAACAAATACTTAACCCAAATCCCCTGCTCACAGCACCTTGTGCTCTACTATCACCTAATACAAATCTTTAACCTTTTACCATAGAAAATACCAAGAAAAATGTCTTGAATAAACCACTTAACAAAAGAAAATATTTGTTAATAGGGTTATTAGCAAGATAACAATCTGGGAACATAAAGAATAAGCTGTCCATTATTATAAAAGTTCTAAGCGGAGGCTGATAAGCAGTACAAATGCGGACCTAACAATTTTCATACACCGATACAATCAAAATAACCTTCCTTGGCGTAACTTAGAGAACATAATTCAAGTTTTCAACAATCGTATTGTTATCGAATCTATCTCAGCGACGCGGGCGCAGCGGACTCGAGGTCAGGCTCCGCGCCCCGAGTGCCGGCTGCGCTGCGGCGGTAACATCGCATGCCATAAAACAATGGACATTGTAGTTATTGTACAATTATCAGAAATATATTGTCCACACCTCCACACTGCAGATTGAAGTTGACCCGCTGGAGGAGCACCGAGTCAATTCAAATGTTGGAAATGTAACATCTTTTATTTGTTTTGGTTTTAAAGTAAGTACCTATACAATATGGAGGATCGTGTAGAAGTGGAATAATAAATCGTGTAGGTAGTCCTTTTGGACACTATATGTATGTAATATGTTAAGATGTATTTCGATTGTTAATGACAACAATTTCCTACTGTTATGCTGAATTCCAGATAATATGTGCATCTAAGGAATAAGGAAAATATAGTGAGGATGAATATGATGGCTATATTTCATTTCAGAAAAATAACTATCATCTTAGTTCGTTCGGTGGCATTTTTGAACATTTTCCTAATTCTTGATGTGCAGTAGCTGCTATTTCTTATGCTTGAGCTCTTCTTGAGCAACTAAACATGTTTACAACAGTTTACAGGGAAATTCGCGTTCTATAACATCAACAAGATATATTGATTTATTGATTTCTATAATAACCTGAGTTTTGTGAATAAGGCGACAATCTGCCTGTAACCTACCATTTTTAGGAATGCCATATCTGCTACCGGTTACAGAAGCGCTCTGAGGGAAATGCGTTACAAAGCAATGTCTGTTTATAGTTTTTTGGCAAAAACTTTGTTATTGTAGGTGTGTTATTATGATACATTGATACAATGCCCACAATAACTCATCGTACGGAATATTTGCCAATAGCGTACACGTGTTTGTCCAAATAAACAATACCTGTCAGTTCATTTTTTGTTTGCGATGATTATAGTCACACGAACCACTATTAGCCACTAAAGCGGATACTGTCATGTCTATTAGGTATCTATTATTAATTTAATCGTTACAAGCACCGTGAATGTTGTCCGCGCTACAGAACACAACCTTACGAAGGACATTGTTCCAATAGTTCAGCTAATAAGTGCTAACTTGAAACACAACAACGAGTTTTATTCAAGTACAATACACAAACACAAACGTTCGCACACCAATTTGGGTGTGATAATTGCTTAGCGGTTAAGTTACGTGCAAAATTAACCGCAGATATCAGCAGATTCGACATTCTTATCCAATCAAAGAAATGTCACGATATTTAGACAGATTGGGTAACGATGCGTTCGGTTGCGTTTTGTTATCATCGTGAAGAAGAACCGAAGGAATGATGTCGTGGCGAAGAGGTCAAGGGTAGGCCGCGGTTGGTGTGTAAACAGGCGCCAGCATGAACTTTGTGAACCGATCTCGAAAGATGTGCGTGCTGAGGCCTCCGGTGACCCCCGACACCTAGGCGGAGTCTATCAACCGATATTAACCCAAATAGTGCTCATCTATCGATACTAATGAATATTGTGTAAAAACTAATAAGAATTCGACAGTTGGCCGCAGAGAAAAGGTCAGCGCAGACACAGAGCGTTGACTTTCGTCTCGGAATTCTAACGGCGATTGTAAACACTACATCATTTCACATTTGCCAAACATTTGTTCACTATTAAAACGCGACGGAGAATTTCATGCATCGATGAACTTAACGATTTCAATTACTATGTCAAGAGTTGTTTAAATTGTGTTGCGTCCACAAGGTTGCAATGTCAATATTAACAAGCCTATATAGGAGCTGTCGGGCATATGATACAGAGTCAATTATAACCTATTATTAAAAACGAATACGCCAAGCCTTCTCCGGATTCGGATATTCTCAGTAAACGAGATAATAAATCATACAAATAGGTACGTCCGTAGCAAAACATTAGAGCTATTATTATTTCCCAAGAAGAGCTAGCGGATGAATAGTCTTTGTCGCGAATTATGTACGAGTATTGAAGAAAAATGCATAACATCGTGAGTTACTCAAGCGGGTCAGTCATACAATGTCAACTTAATTTGCTATAGCAGCCTCCATTCAGTCAGATGTTGGTCTCTCGAATGTAAAAGTTTAGATAATCTGATGTTTGAAGGTCGCCTGTTTTGAAATGTAATCCCCTCGAGCTTTATAAAACCTGAAGCCTGAGTGCCGCCCGAGTCCGAGCTGATCACATAATTGTGATTTATGTGCGTATGAACAACTGCGATACTGCCCGCTCTGATTGATAACGACCTTCGTGTGACGAGACAAATGAGCGGAAGATGTCTTTTTAAGATGATTTCGAAGTGTAAAAGAGCTTTCTGTATTGGAGGTGTTGCGACAATTAGTCTTACACTTATGGATTGTTGTGAACAAATGTTTAAACAATTGTTGGCACGAATTGTCGTGTCGGGCTCTGAGCACTAACACTAGTGACGAAATCGCCTTTAGTCGAACGCAATTTAAGAAATTATATTCGACATCATTTCGACAGTCTACTCGTAACTCGATTCTAGTTGGTTATCGTTGATATTTATTATGTATTGGATGTTAATGACTTCGATGATGATGAAAATTGACTATGCTACCTTTAGAATCGTATTATAATCCGATGATTATCTTTAATTACAGTATGAAAGGGCAGTAGGCGCAATGTGCAAGGTGAACGTAAGTAGGTGTTCATATATTATATTGTCATTGTCATGTACCGAAAGATCAAAAGCAACAGTTGTCGAATTTTAAGGACTACCCAACAATAGAAATAAACCAGCGAAATAACCATTATTACTTGCTATCACAGTTATCTCAGTTTAAATGAAAAAACCAACAAATTGAAGTAACCTGGTTGGCATTTAACTGAACCTTGAAACTATACTTCTACTGTAATCTTAACATTGAAAGAAGGGACGATAAAAATAAATATCAATATAATATTGTAAGTCACACCGACGAGTGAACATATTGAAATGATATCAATGATATATTTTTTGCCCACATTCATGTAATGTCGAGTTGTCAAGGTACTTGGCAAAGTTTTCAAAGACATAAATTTTTAGTAAGCAACTCGGCCTCGCCGAGTATCAGTAAGATGTTAAATTGAGATTAAGAATTGAGTAATTAAATATGGGTTGTTACAAAAAACGAGCGATACCAATGTTTCCGTTCACTATGACTTTTAATTTTGAGGTTAAAAAAGCTATTAATTTGTTAGTGCTACTCGTTTGGTGCTAATTTTTTTGTTCCGTAATTTATGAACGATATAATTAAGAATGTTTTATGTCTCTGTGCCGACATACTTGTAGGTAATTTAAATTGTAACATTAAGTACTTTTTATCTTAGATTTACATGTGGCGGTCAGTTGACTGTTGCTCTCGCTGTAGCCTATTTAATTTAGAAACTTTAAAATATTATGTCATCAGCTGCTAAGCCTTTACCCAACTATATAGGGCCGGCTTCCAGTCTTAACGGATGCTTCTGAATACCAGTATTTTAATGGAGCGACTGCCTATCTGACCTCCACAACCCAGTCAGTAATGGGTAATACTGCTTGTCATAATTTATGCCCCTTGACTACCTAACGACTATCAAAGATCTACAAATGACAGTCGGGACTAACGGCTTAACATTCTTTCCGCATATGTATTTATCATAAATATGTGATATGCATCAAGGTTAACAAAAGTTGCATCGAGTATTATGTATTGTTTTGATTTTACATCGTAGTGTTTCTGCAACATTGTCTTATTAATGTGAATAAGACATAAAAATTTCTGTAACTATTAAAAAATTGATTCAGGATTCGAAACTAAGTTTTAAAAGTCGAATCACAAGTGGATTTTTTATGGAAACAAAACAATATCATCATCTGCCTAGCCTTTTCCCAACTATGTTGGGGTCGGCTTCCAGTCTAACCGGATGCAGCTGAATACCAGTATTTTACATGAAGTGACTGCCTATCTGACCTCCACAACCCAATTAATACGATACCTCTTGGTAAGACTGGTTGTCAGAAAGATCGGCCTGAGTAGCTGTTATTATTTAGCCACGAGCTCCTCCAAACACAAAACACTATATCACGGAAACAAAACAATACATCTATACAATTATAATATTACAATTATTATATTAATTAATATATCTATACTAATATTATAAAGCTGAAGAGTTTGTTTGTTTGTTTGTTTGAACGCGCTAATCTCAGGCACTACTGGTTGGAATTGAAAAAATCTTTTTGTGTTGGATAGTCCATTTATCGAGGAAGGTTATAGGATATATATCATCACGCTATGACCAATAGGAGCGGAACATAAATGAAAAATGTTGCAAAAACGGGGTAAACTTATTCCTTTGTGAGCTTTTTCTCTCATATATGTGACGCAGACGAAGTTGCGTGGGTCAGCTAGTAATAATATAAAGCAGAAGAGTTTGTTTGTTTGTTTAAACGCGCTAATCTCAGGAGTTACTGGTTCGATTTCAGAAATTGTTTTTGTGTTGGATAGTCCATTTATCGAGGAAGGCTTTAGGGTAACAACAAAATGGGTATAGTCATATGAAAGGGTGTGCTATACTGGACCACCATCATTATTTCAAATAAATAATCAGTGTAACATTTGGTCGAGTAGGTATTTAGTATGGAGCCGTCGATTATTTTTTCGCGATTACGATGGTGGTCTCATGGAGAAAGTGGTTAAGTTTGATGATCTGTGGAAAACCCTTTCATATACCCTTTCTGTTACACGTTGTATAATATCACGCTACGACCATTAGGAGCGGACTAAAAGTGAAAAATGTTGCAAAACGGGGATTTTTTATTTTTTTCTCTTATATGTGACTAATGTGACGCAGACGAAATTGTGTGGGTCAGCTAGTGGGGAAACGTAACATCAGGTAAAATAATATACCAAGGCAGGTTAGGGAAGTAAAAACCGTCAAAGTAGCAATAAATATCTTCACAGTCGGATCTCCAAATTTTTTTTTCTTCGTCCGTTAGAATTGTATTTTAAGTCAATAGTTTCCTCCTTATCAGTTTAGTTATTTCTTTTTAAAAATTGTATCGATCTACAAAATTCTGCGACTTTAACGCAGCGGCTAAGCTGCTTCAACGCTCGTGTTTTTTTGCTACGATGCTTGCTACGCTTTTGCTACGCTTTTGCTACGCTTTTGCTACGCTTTTGCTACGCTTCTGCTACGGTGATGCTACGACACCTCCGCAATATTTTTCCAAAACTACCTTCGGCCCGCGGCTGCGCTCGCGTTCGGCTTATAATAACACATTACTAAAGTTTCTATAATAATTTAATTCAATCATGATTCGACATGTCATAATAAATAAAGTTTTTCTCGGAAACGGTTTATTTTCGGGATGAAAGGTAATGTCTGTTTCTGTACACAAATGATCCCACCTGACAACTCTATGCAAAATTTCAGGATGATCTTTTCAGTGGTTGAGGAGTGAAAAGTAGCAAAAAATCTTACTTTCGCATTTATAATATGTATTAGTTAGGATTAAACAATTCCAAACTACTCAGTAACCACTCGTAAGTACAAATGGAAGAGTCCACGTCCCATTTACAATACTGTTCCGTTAAGACCGGTATGCTGTATACGTATTCATAGATATGACTCAACTATTTTCCCATATAAACCTGTAGAGATTTATAACGTTCTTTTTTATAGCAAAAGGTAATAAAAGGTGGACGTTGTTTGAAAAATAGATTATACATAAAACATGAATTAATTTTATCTGAATAACAGTTATTCATCTTCCGATGTGATATCTTTAATATATAGCAAAGTGTCTAGATAGGATCATATCCCAATTTACCATTTTTGGCAGGTACATTGTTTGAGAATCTGTACATTCATTAATTAACACCTATCAGTGTTTTGTACAAAGCATCTAAAATTATATATTTTCAATGAATTTCTATTGTTTTCCTTTTACCATTTTGGCCTCGTATCTTCATCAAAAATACCAAACGAGTCTATTCATAATTTTGGATCGAGAAGAAAAAGATTGTAAACAATTTTATAACAAAATCGGTGCTATGGTAGGTATCTACGTGTGACTGCGTGGGCGCAGTGCCTCTGCGGGCAGACAGCTTCGCAGCTAAATGACATTTTATGAGGTTATTTTAAGTATATCACGTTTAAAGACGTATCAACAACTGATCTTTTTTACGATGTAATCTGTAGTCGTCACTCAGATTACATTACCTGATCTTTGTCTGTAATCAATCAACGGCCCAATTTTGCCAATCTGAGAATCAACAGCCGCCGTTGGAGACAGCGGCAGCGTTACCGCGGGCCAAAATTTTTGAATTGCAATAATAATGTATTATTAACAACGGGTGCGTAGGTTACTCTCTCAAATGGGCTCCAGCCGATTGATCGTCGAAAAACGTGGTAAGGCACTTGTGATATGTGCTGTAATTCAGACGCAAATGTTTCGTTTATATTACGCAAAATGAACTTGAAATATTTCATTCTGAGTTTCTCTGCAGTTTCCGAAAAGTTCGCAAAAAGTTAATAACAAATGTTAGTCGTTGAAAGTTCTTGTATCATATCTTTTTTTTTCAGATGTTTATCCTCTTACTATAGAAATTAAAGAGAAGCGGGCACACTTTTTACGACTTAGCGAATACTTTTCCTATAAGAGAATTTAAGAGAAAAGTATTTTAGTATCCTCAATATCATTTCTTATAGTTAGGCATATCATTTCTGTGTCACGTTTGGGATAAGTGCAAGAGGAATGATGATAGTTCATAGAAGACACCAGCTGCGCTTCTGCTTTTTGGGGCTCTCCTAATTTCAGAAGCGTTCAATAATGAAAGTATATATGTACGTATGAAACCATTACGGGATTTTCTTTTCATGTAATATCTTTTTTTTCTAAGCTGCACAAAGTAAAAAAAAGAAGCAATAAATATTTACTAAATTTGGACCCAACGCAATCATTTGCAACATCAACACGTTGAATCGCTGACGGAACCAATGGAGTTACCGTAATCAGCTGAATAATTAAAAATGATTTCTACAAAAATATTAGTTGGCAACATTTTTCTTGTAGTAATAGTGAGTATCATGACACGTTTGCTTCTTAGTACAACAAGAGCATAGCTGCGTTAGCTTATCTTTTTTGTCCCATAAAATCTAACCGATTTTGGGGAAGACTCTTCCATTTTTGGAAACATTCGTTTCGCAACATAATGTTAATAACGAAATTATAAATTAGTGACTGCTGTAATGCTTTTTATGGAGAATTTACCATAAATGGCAACATTCAAAAGCTATCGCGTCTATCAATACGGAAGATGTCCTAATTGTCATTAATATTGTCTATCCTCTATCTTGATCTATTATAATCTTAATGTGTGGTTTTGTTGTGAATAGTTGTGCATATTATTTGCAGTCTTATTTGTTAACAACACGAAAAATGTACACCTTGACTGTGCAGAGATGATAGAGGCTGGAACAATGCCATGGAATTGCTGCTCGTGAGTGTCGAATATTGTTATGCCGATGTTGATGGCATGCCGCGCGCCTGCAGCCGCTCAGTAACGTGAAGAAGTTTTTTCAAGACTATAACGTATATGTTATAGTGCTTAAAATAAGTATTTCATTCAACTTCGTAATTAATGTTACTGTTTTGGTCAATTACACATGGTCGTTCGCCCGAATTCGATTGCCTATGGAATTTGTCAAACGACCAAGTGTAAATGCGTAAACAACGTGATGGGTTGTACAAGTGCAGGGTCCGCAGGCTATTTAGCCTAGACGGTCCTTAAATTCGATGGGAGTACTTATAATAAAATTAAAGTATATTTTGATTGTAAGAGTGCTGTTCTTTTTTAATATTGTTACTCTTTGCATTTTTTTTGTAATCGCCTTTCAGGGCTCTATGGGAGGACTGCCGAGACTGACTACTCATAGATTTTCCGTTGCCATTAACCTTAATTATTAAGAAAGTCTGTACAGAAAAAGGGAGATAATCTTTTGTCTAAAATAACCATAAAAGATGTCGATCTCAATAACCTTGAACACGCATTCAAATTAACACTTAAGTAAAACTAACAAAATGAACACTTGAGTTAACGAAAAATGTTTTTCAACATTTAATCTCATCTCTAGTGATGATGGACCATTGCAGTGGCAGGTCATGGTCTAGCGACACTCACGGGGCTACATGTTTAGCTCAATGATGTTTTGATGTTCCATTCTAATATTACTGATTTCAATAGGCGTATTTCACGCGACCAGCATTTTGTACATCAAACTAAGTAACTTTAAGCAAACATTATTGCTGGGTAACGACTTTTTTTGGGTGAATGGTTATGTTTTGTGGTAGAACTTAATGGAACACACTCAACACATTGTGCTGATGGATGGATTTAATAGTAAGGGGGTCGAGGAGGTGTTTAAAAAATCTTATAGTAAAAAATATATATGTAAAAAACGTTGTTAAAAAGTTGGAATTTTGACCCCCAATATCTCCGTAACTAGGTTCCCAGGGATGGTGTAGAACAAAAAAATGTTCGCAATGACGGGGAGAACAAGTTCCTTTCGACTTCTTTAAGAGGTCTTATACACCCTTTATTTGACCACGCGGTTATTCTAGATGCTTGTTTACTGAGCTCCATTTATGTAACAAATGATTCTATATCTGTGCTCAACGAGTATTATCGCCCACTTGGTTGCTTTAGATGTCATTCCACGTTGGAACATGTCAATGGAAAAAGACATACGGCTGAGAGTCGAATATTACCATAAGTAGGCTTCCGCCCTACAATCCAGGTGGTTACGTAAAGCGCAGACAGTCACCAGCGATTAGCGACTGTGCAATACACCCGTAACTACTTACGGCTCTTTTGACTTGATTTCTGTTTAGAATAACAATTGGTTAAACTGGTAGCAATCGCTTCAATAATTCCGTCGTAGGTTCTAATTTAAACTGATAGTTTTGATTAGTAATTTGACCACTTTGGATTCCGTAACCTCTAAAATACTATTTATTCGTGATTAGTAAGTAGAACTATAGTGTCAATTCTGTTGTGCACAAACTAAACTTAATTTAGGCTAAATTGCTATCTTTTACTAAAAAGCAGTGCGCGAAATGGACGGCTATAGCTATGAACTAAGTTAGAGATGTCAAACTAGTTTATGCCTTGTGCTTCGCTGTGTTTTTAGTCGACACGTTTTTACGTGCACCCTTCATTTGTATGGAAATAAGAGTTTCAATTAAATTTGACAGCTCTAAATTACGTCCGTCTCTTTCTCGTTTTATTGAAGAGAAAAAGATAGCAATAGTCTAAATTAAGTTTAGTTTGTGCACAACTGAATCGACAGCACTGTATTTCTTTTGTTACTTTAGTTTTGTGACTTTAGTTTTGTGTATGGAATTAGCATATAAATAAGGTAACCATAAATTATTTATTCTTCTTTCGTCCCACATAACAAATTCTAATTCGTCCCAAACATTATGTTTCCTTCGTCCCAAAATATATTAGGTAGAGATTTTACAAGTATAAATTCTAATTAAACAAAAACAAAATAAACTTAGAAGCTCATGCATGTATTGTTGCGCATTGTTTACTATTTATTTCCTCAATCTATATTAATGGCTTACTACCTAGCAAGTAATTCTTAGAACAATCATTGGTTTCAAGCTCATTTTACACGTTATTTTTGTAACAGTTGAGCGAACAGCTACGCTATGACGGATGATGCAAGACACCTCCGCCCCCGCGCCTGCACGTGCACCGGCGCCAGTGCATCATTCTATAACCCACATGATGAGCAAATAAATGCGACATCGACTACCTTAACAGCATGTAGGTAATAACTACCATCTGTTGTATAACGGCTTTCTTTGTAACAACACTATTACGTTTAAGTGGTTTTGTGAACCGCCGTAGTACATAATTGTAACATAACAAAATAATATGATCACTTGAGTTCCTAGTTTTACGTAATTTGTAAGAGAAATTGTGCCGCCGATAGAAATTGAACAAATCAATTTTGTTATGAGTTTTTGAACAGGTTTTATTGTCGTATTGATCAGGCTGACGCTCTGCTGAAATTTGAACCGTTGTTAGGGATGCACCTTCGTGAATTTTACTTATTAGTTTAGATACTAACTTTAATTTTTGAGTAGGTAATTGCTTAGTGGACTGCCTCATTGGTCGAGTGGTTGCAAGCTCGACTGCTGATCATGAGTCCTGGGTTTTCGAATCAATAACTATACCTATACTTAGTCCAACTTGGTGCAATGCCTATAGTAAGAGAAGAATGTTTTTTTTAATTTCGGTAAAACGATTTACGTCTTTACGGCGTAAACATTTTTTAATATTAAATTTGTGTTTACATTCAATTTCATAGATAAACATGATTATTTAAAACTAACATTCTTTTAAATACAAATTAACATTTATTTGTGTTCTAAATTCAAAAATATATATAAAAAACTATTTTTTACATTAGGCTGTATAACGGCTTCATGCCTTTGCTTTTCCTTCAACGTGGCGAAAGCAAAGCGCGGAAAAATAATAAGAATTAAATCATAGTCTCGTAATAATTCATGACACAGATATCTTCCATTCTTTTATTTTATTTCTTCAAAAGTGTATTGAATAACGTCGTTTCATACACGTGGACATTTGGTATTGCAAATCCCGGCTCAGAAACACTACTCGCCTACGGCTCGTGCGTTAATACCGCCTCGAACGACAATAACAAACTTGTTCCACTTGTATCATATAATGTACTATTTTCAAGATTACGTTAAAAATTCAACAGTCTCAATAGACACGTCCGTTTCACGTATCAAACGTTGTTGCGAATCAAGACGATCCCAATTATGCAAGTCACGGTACGTCTGCACAACACTTACACACCTGCCAACCTGCCACGGTATAATGACCGGTACCCTTTGCAGTGTGCCCCGTGACCCTATGTGGTAACGTGTCCCGGAACTGGTCTCGGTAAAAAATTAAGGTAATGTGAGATAGTAAACAAAACAAAACCACTAGACACCAACACAACTCTGAGACAGTTTCCGAACTAAACGATAACTGTATTAGCCTCGTCTTAAACAGAATCTCGGGTCAGCATTTCAGAATTACTTTAACTCATTTTAATAAGATATTGGAAAAAATACCGAGATTTCGATACAGCTTACAGAGTTAGTATCCCGCCAAATTATATATTCTATTTAAAATTTAAACTATGGAACACTCTGCGTCTCAGACGGGGGCGGACCCGCTCAGTTATTTTTTAATTCACACTGGCTGTCTATACACTCACTTAAATTTTCTGCAGCCGATTACCCAACAAAATTTAGTTCTATTTTTAAAATTTATTCCCTCCTAGGGAGGGAAGCAGTTACTATGAGTCTTTCCCGCCCAAGGGTGGGATGTAGCATTTTCCACCCGCTATTTGGATCAAACAAACACTTCTTTCTGAGTATAAGAAATGCAAACAAATTTCCAGGTTCATCCATCACACACACATTTGCATACGGATGTGTCTCAGTTACCCGCTGAATAAACTAACAATGCGAAGGCGTCCAAAACGTTACCTTTGAAAATTGTTTTTATTTTATAAAGCACAGATAGTCCATGGTTTAAATAAGTAAAAATATTCTAAACGGGTTAGACTCTGATCGTAACAATTTCATATTATAACAATTTTATGGTTGTGTTGGCAATCAGTAGCAATCAGAAAGTTAGGTATTTCGTTTGTCCAATTCATTTGGCGTTTGTTCGCCAAACGATCACTGGACATTCTACTACATCTTCTTTATACAAATCCTAACAGCGAGACTGATAAAATTGACAAAGTTATTGTCAAAACATACCTCATTCCAATTTGTTACAAAATTACAACACACTTAATGATATAACATTTATACACGTAAAGTCTAATGGAGAACGTTGAACGTGTTTGTATGCTTAACATGCATCTAGGTTAGCGAGTATGGATCTCCTAATTATTAAATAAACAAATGTCTTTGCTGTATAGTGGTGACAGGCATTTGTAAGTACATACGTACAAAATAAACAGATCAGAAGGTATTGCTTTATAATAGGTGGGTCGCTGTTATAGGTTAGTAACTGGCGCGAACCGCTTGGAACGCAGTTGTTCCGAAAGGTGATACAATCAATATATATATCCTTGTCGGCAGTGTCCTTGTTATAGATAGATATGAAACGACAGTGTTTGAGTGGCCACAGCCGTAGGCATGCCGGCGACATCGCAACACGGCCAGACCTCTTCCTGTATCAACGTAAGCCGACATTGACATTTAGACAGAACAGTGGCCCGCGCACTTCTCACACTGGTCCGCCAACAACTTACGAAAGGCCGCTTGTACTGAAAAATACGCTTTGTATTATATATTTTTAGAACAGTTGCAAAGTTCGTATGCATGCCATACATTCGCTCGATTAGCGTCCTTGGCCGGTCGACTGTCCCTTTGAGAACGGAGATGCGATGGCGACGAGCGAACGCGTATCGGATCCATTCATTAGTACTTGAATGAGAGATGTCTCGGGCGGCGATTAATTACCAGGTAGTATAATGTGTACCACCTTATGGTGTTAGTACTAGGTATAGTAGTATTTCAGTAGCAAGTCGCAGGCATGAACAATGAACAGAGCTGTTATTTGTAAGTATTAGAGCTCGTAATTAGCGTCTGTACAGTAACAATACGAGCTCGTGACCTTGATCTCATTTCGAGCACAAGCTGCGCCTCTATCCACCTGTTTGTACTTGGAGCTTAGAAGGAACCGCCCAACAACATGTTCTAGAAAGGCTACTATCGGCTAATCTTCTGATAATTGTAGATCACATTAAGGTTTAGATTCTAAAGATGTAATTAGTGTCACCTAACGGGACGTTACTGGCTGTCGAGGTGTATTACTCGTATAACACTAAAATTCCGCATTTACTGCATAGTGTTATAAGAGCAATTTAGCTGAATATTTGGCATCAAAATGGATGTTTCATCATCATGTCCTGAGGCGGCCGTCATGCAAGTGTTCGCAGGTCGGCTGCATTGCCTTTGTATACGTATAACTTGCATAAGTACATAATTATAAAGTCAGATTAGTATTAGACGTTATTGGACGACGCTTGACGCTGGTGATGCGTTTATTTTATATAATTTTGTTACGGCAAAAACGATAGAATGTCATCAAAATAGTCTATAGACGTTTTGGTATCAACGAATCGTGTATAAACAGAAATAATATTGTTTTATGCGTAATAACCTGCACTGAACAACAGCCTACTTACGGTAGTGATCAATTGGAGATCGGAAACTATAAAATTGAAGTAAAAAACCTTAAGAGGTGAACGCACAGTAGGTGCGGGTTCGAATATATCGAATTAAACAATGAATGTCCACAAATTGGCTTATAATACGGTCGAGGAAGTGAACGTGGCCATGATGTGGTACACGTTACTGTTCAAATGTTCACTGCACGACCACCTACCACAAGTGAATGATACGAATTATAGAAAAATGTAATGAATCAACACGACAAGCAAAATGTCGCGAGAGAATGTGGAAAGCGGCGCCGATTTACGGCACGCATCTCCTAACATGAGACTACTGCAACACAGAAGGTATACATTGATCAACCATAACTGTTGTTTTGTATTCATTGGATTTTACGATCAGTTAGGTCAGACAACCTTGTTGCCATCGGGGCCAAAACCTGGATGATACTGGCACAAGAACGTGGAGATTGAGAAAAAAGCGGATATACAAAGGCATGGATACCCCGCAAAGGGTGAATTCAGAATTTAGATGTTGATGAGGACCGTACTCATAAATATATTAACAATCTCTCTGCCGGGTAAATGAAACCGTAGGTCTGAAAAAAGAAAAAAAAATGGTCTGATCAAACACCATGACGTCTAATGTGTACAATCATTTGTACACGGTTTTTCTTCTCATCTTAAATTGTTTCAAAATTAATCAAAATACTTAATAAAAATTTATTTTAAAACGCAAAAGTTGCGAGGTGAATGTACTACTGTTTTAATAATAAGTTTTAATTCGAAGCACACTGAAGTCTCATTGATAATTCAAATAGAAGAAACATTTGTTTTGGAGAAAAACTGGTATCCTTTTAATGTTTACAAATTGGAGATGACATCATAACAGGTATTTGGGAATAAACTGGTGTTTACTTAATTCTAAAGCATATAGGTAAACTGTATTATTTTCAAACAGGTAAAATATATATGAACTTAGGTGAACGTAGCGGTATATAGTACGCTGAATTAATTTACGTATTTTAATTAAATAATAGATTGACTCACAACTTTACGTAGTTTCTAACCGTCGTTTTTGCTGTTTTTAATCTTATATTTTTTTATTCGTAGGCATAATAAATATGGCATTAATGCGTACCGTGTTATTCGACTAGATCTATTACTCAATACTCAATACTCAATACTCAATACTTTATTGCATTCCACATGTATTCTTAGGTGGTAAACTTATAACTAGATCACATGGACCCTGTCGGGCACAGCAAAATAAGTGACTTAGGAGAGAGGAAGCATTTGTAAATTGTACAACGTAGGAGGTAGATACTTTCTGAGATTAATATTAATTATAGTCTAACATTATTATTCATTATGTAATTCCTAATTATCATTATAACAATGTATTCGTCCAAAACATTAATTAATAGTATAAAATAAATCAATCAGTGGTATACAACATAATCAGGTACCTATATACTAAATTAATAAATTAAATAAAAATAAATTTTAATAAATAATCAAACAAAATCAAACAAAAAAAACTTAGTTATGTAAATTATTATTCATTATGTAATTCCTAATTATCATTATAACAATGTATTCGTCCAAAACATTAATTAATAGTATAAAATAAATCAATCAATGGTATACAACATAATCAGGCACCTATATATTAAATTAATAAATTAAATAAAAATAAATTTTAATAAATAATCAAACAAAATCAAACAAAAATTTATAGCATAGTACTGACTAGTTATGACTTTATAAGTCTATCACTTAAATATTCATCTAATGAGTAGTAGCTTTTATTCAGCAAAAATTGTTTAAGTTTTTTTAAGAATGTGTTAATTTTTTCTTCTTTTTTTATTGTAGCGGGTAGTTTATTGTATACTTTTATGGACATTACGTAGGGACTTTTTGAGTGCATTTTTAATCGGGAACTTGGTATGTTTAATCTAGATCGGTGTCTGAGTAGATAGCGTGTCTGAATGTCTTCCCGTTTTGAATAAAATTCTTGATGTTTACGCACAAATTTGCATGTTTCTAAAATGTAAATACAGGGAAGGGTTAAAATGTTATGTTTTCTAAAGTAAGGCTTGCAGCTATCTGTCTGCTCAATGTTTACCAGGATTCTGACCAATTTCTTTTGTAGGGTGAAAAGTGTTTGTACATCTGTGCTGTTTCCCCAAAGAGTGACACCATAGCTAAGCCATGCGTAGGCATAAGCATAATAGGTTGAGAGAGCTGTTTGTAGATTGGTGGTCTTTTTTATTTCACGAAGGGCGTAAGAAAATTTAGAAATCTTTGAGTGAGTTTTCTGTATGTGTGATTTCCATTACTATTGATTGGTTTCCTAGTTATAAAGTAGTAAACTTAGCAAAGCATGTTAGGTACAGCGTTCTAAGTACATGGCCCTAGGAAGGCCTATGAAAAGGTACCATATAATAAGGAACCTATCGTTCCATTGAGTCCCTAAAACGTTTCACTCCAAAACAGACAGTGGTTTCCCGGCAATAATTTTTGCGTTACTTACTTACCTTTTTAAAGTTACTTAGTTTGATATACATAATGGTTGGTTGCTTCGTGAATGGTCCGTTTACACCCTGTATACACATCATCGAAAGCCTAATGGGAAGCTTCCTCATGTAATATTGTGGCATATCATGGAAAGTTGCAGCTGGTTCGATTGAGGAAGATGATAAAAGACGTAAGTCTTTATACAAAGTAGAGAGATCGAAGAAGCAGTTTGATATGCCTTGGAGGGAGTTGGGCTGGTTGAAAGGGTGTAGTGTAGTGTGGTGGGTGAGAAAGGGCCACCATGGCTCACGCATAATGGTCTACCCTAAGGATTCGACTAAGTGCGGAAACCTGAACCCCATTATACATTGAATAGAATATCCAAAACAGAACAAGGACCGTATGGGAAGCTTCTGCTGCAGTACCTAAATTAAATAAGTTTGCATCTTAGCGTATCACTGAAATAAACCTTGGCTTGACTTTCAACCATACTGACTGAGCCTGTGACTTCGTCTGAATGTATTTTGGGTCTCGTAATTTTTAATAAAAATATCTGATGAAAAAGAGCATAAATATGTCCTCGTGATCGCTCCAGTGGCTTAGGCTCAAAATGACAACAAACAGTTTAAATTAATAAACAAATAAATATATTTAACTTGGAGCGAATTAGGGGTAACAATAAAATTGAAGTGAGATTACGCATACGTATGCAAGATGTTTGAAAGGTGCTCGATAAAGCGCAATAATAAGAAGAGAAAAGAGGATTCTACGAGAAAATAAATAAGAAAGTGAAAATGACGAGAAAGAGACAAGAGATGGACATTGCGATGCTAGGTGGCGAAAATGTATGAATAGAAACTGACGACAACGACGCAGCGAAGTTTACTTAAAAATAATAGTTTACCACCTATCATATCAACTTCAGACCGGGAAACAATCAGTTCAAAAAACAATAGAATGGTTTCTAAAAACTTCCCATACATTTAGATTTTATGATAATAACGGTCTATAAAGTTTCGTATAGGCCGTAAAGCACGATTGGTAAAAATTTTGAAAGCTGACAGTCGGAATACTATATCTATTTATTTTTTATTTATAAAATTCTATAATTATGGAAATGATTACCGAACAGCGCCAGACTCTTCATTGCGCAAATAATGAAAGTGATCGTTTGGTTTTTTCATCAATAATGAATAATAGTTTTCCATTTTTGCACGTTTTTGAATTAGTGTACACACAGTTCTGCGATTTAATTCAATCAGATAATGATGTGAATCATTTGATGTATCAAAAACATTTTGCTGATAACATGGTGCTGGGAATGTCGAGACCTCGTCGCGTCGTCTCAGCTTCCGCTACAGGCTACAATATTATGAAATTCTAGGACTCTTTCTTTCAGTTGACCGCATTTTTGATCAAAGTAGCATTGATAACCTACAGTCACAGTTAGGCACTAATCAGAATGGATTACCAGCTTCAGCATCTTTTGAACATTATTTCGCCAATTATTTGAAAACTGGGCCGATGCCGTAGTATTTCAATGATAGCGCGTTGCCGCCATTCGGTTAGTCGTCGTACTTGACAACTTTAAGCACAAAAGCTTGCGCACACGGTTACTGTTGCCTCACTAGGACGGCCAACCGAGTATCACATAATACTCACTCAATCTTAAGTGAATCTAACAATAATGTAAGATGCCATGACATTCCAAACATCCACATCGCCGATATTTAGCCCAAGCTTTACACTGTTAAGCAACGTACAGGACCCAAAGGGTAGCGCTTCATTATGAAAAGTAACGTGATAGTTTCGAAAATCACTGCAACACGAACATATGATTCTGATATGGACTTAGATGAATTGTTTGACAACATTTGCTGTGGGGATACAAACTCACGAGTTGAATGCAAAATATAACTCAATCTTACAGTTTTGACAATAAGGGTACTGACCTGTTTCTTACTGAAGATCTAGATGCGAGGGTGAGATTCCTCTGAGGCAATCGCGACGCCACGGAGGGCGCCGGCGGGGTCTGGGGCGCGGGTGGCGAGGTGCGGGGCAGGCGACCACCCGCCGCCGCCGCGCTCGCTAGCAACACCACCATCCACCACCTGGACATCACGATATCACGATACGCACGAGACGCGCGACTCACGTTTCGGAACGTACTGTCACAACAGCCACTCGCCGACTCACGGCGTCGTACGCGCACGCAACGACGTTCACTTTTGTTGTGCTTGTGGTGGCGCCCCACTCCGATGAAAGTGGGCTTTCACTGGAGCCCGGAGCGCTGCGCCGGCAGCCGCAAAACGCTGCCCAGCTCTCGTCCAATACCGTCATCGTTACATTACTGTTGCTTATGCCAGCGCAACAAGGAGTTAAGGGATGCTTGCTAATGGACTGTGTCTGTGCTGCGCAAACCGTACGTGTTTGTCATCTCTAAAGTGTCACCAAGCTGCTTAGTTTCAGTGAAAAGCATGAAAACGTGAGAATGGGAGGAAATTACGTTGATCAAACAACATTATCTCTAGTAATTTACTGACTGGAAGGTACGATAGAGCTTCTGTTTAAATACTTAATATTAGTATGGGACTATGAGTTTAGGGCATCGCCATGTAGGCATGTACCTACCTACTTATTCCAAGGCCAGGAATGGCGAAGTTCATCAGTTGACTATATGACTATGACTAAGTAGTCATATTCATATATAAAAGACATCTCATAAAATTTTAACAACATTACAAATTGTACATTTAATCCCTATCCCTATCCCTACTATTATATAAATGTAAATGTAAGTTTGTTTGTTACGCTTTCACGCGAAAACTACTCAACCGATCATCATCAAACTTTGTACACATATTTTTGGAGGTATTAGAAGTAACATAGGATAGGTACTTTTTATTTTAAAAAAAACTAACCCTCAGAAGCAAATCCGTGCAATTCTTAAGGATCGGCAGTCGACCATTGTGATGTACTCGTAATGTGTGTGGCATAATTATATATGTTACGTTTTGTGTGCCGATTAATGTAGCTTTTTGTAAATTGTAAGTACATCACACAACTATAACGTCTTACTATATGACTTATTGTCATATCTGTTAGGTACCAATTATAGTTGAACGTTTTTATATTTATAGTTTACATTCATAAAATTAGTCTCTCTAGTTGTACAATATTTATAGTAATCCGTGAAAAACGTAGTGGGTAACATATTTATCATAGTTTAGTATTTAAGTCTTATTTTAAATCCGTAATATGTTAGGTAGGGTAAACTGGGTACGGTTGAAACAATTTAGCTTTTATCGTTTATAATTTTGTTGTTTATAAACCGAGTGACGATTATGATACATTAAATTCAAAAGTGAAGTTTTGGCTACGATATGGCTGTATCATTATAGTTCCCGGGTTATTATTTTTAGAAATATATGAAATTAAAAAAAAAAACGGATTTGTTGCAACCGTCCCCATGCCAGGGGCGGTTGAAACAGCGATTGGGGTCAGTTGAAACACATACAAATAATACAATAAATACTAAGGAAGCATGTTTTATTTATCATTAAAACTTATTAATAACAACATTAATCAGTCGTCAAGGTTTCATCAGCCTTTAACGAGTAGTAAACAATTAAAGAATTACACATTTATACATTTTGAATAAACAAAATAAAAACTTTTTTTTAAATCAAATAAACATTCCAAATAAACTAAAGAAAACACTTCTTAAATCAAATAAACATAAATAAGAAAGAAATAACATAAAGAAAACAGAACTTACAGGTTAATCAGAGTATTCAGATTCGCAATTGTGGCAAACGTAGCTAAGACCACTACTTTACGTAGTGAATCTCCAGCTTTTACCTCCTCATATGCATTACTATAGCTCGACAAGTTAATTTCCCCTCTGGAAGTCTTCCTCACTCGAACTCTCGGCATCTACAAAAAATAAACATTTTGTTTCAACCGTACCCAAAAAAAATGTTTCAACCGTCCCCAACACCACTTTTGGTAGAATATACTTGTGACGTTTAATAAATGAGTTATGCGTGCTGTGGTGGGGGATGCCCGTTGGAGGGAGCGCGGGGCAATGCGCCGCGCTCAGTCTAGTACGAGCAGTCCTAGCGACAGCACGCCTAACCCAGTAATATTGGAAACTGTGTTTTATTGTACAACCCTGACACCACCCTGACCGCTGCTGCTGCCTGGTTGCTGCTGCTGCTGCTTGCTGGTGGTTTTACTCCAAACCCTAACTAGCGTCGGAGTGAACACTACATTGGCGACGAGGATAAAACTATAAAAGTGAAAGTGTAAACAGTGTTTGTGTAGTAAGTGTATAAGTGTACCTTATAAGTAAAAATGTAAAGTAACTACACGAGTAAAAGCGCAGTAAGTGCAATTGTAACTCAAATTATATCTGTTTACGAAAATTGGTAAGCAAAAATATTATAATTCTATTGTGAAAAAAAAACAAGACCTTGGCTTGTGGTCGCAAAAGCGACTGCTAAGAATGGAATCATGGATTCAATTCCCTGGTCGGCCCAAGTGTTGTTGGGTGAATTTCTCAATAGCAGTCACGAAGTTAGAAACTTTACCCGGTTGATATTAGATACACCTTTGCCTGATTCATCACGTATAACCGGCGTGATGATATAATAAAATTAGTTGTTTTGCTACCTACCTAATAATTCACATTCCTGAATGTTTAATAAAATAACTAGGTTCAATATACTTTATTCTCAAAAAGACAAAGAGCCACTTACATGAGAACTTATGTTAACATAATGTAAATATGTTTAGTCTAGGTAACGGTCACCGATAATCTTAATTCTAAAGTATTCTCAATTTATTTAGTCTTAAAATTACATAATACTTAGATTGAGTAGTTAAGATAAACGTTTAAGATAAACGTAAGTAAAAAAACAAAAAAAAAAAAAAAACAAAATGCAAACTAACCATCATATACCTACTCATTGATGAATTCAATGACAATATGGTCCGTTTCTTTATTTTAACATGAAATATAATGTTAAATCAAAATACGTTCAACGGTTCGGAAAAAAAAAGAAAATGCAAACTAACCATCATAATACCTACTTATTGATGAATTCAATGACAATATGGTCCGTTTCTTTATTTTAACATGAAATATAATGTTAGATCAAAATACGTTCAACAGTTCGAAAAAAAAAACAAAATGCAAACCAACCATCATATACCTACTCATTGATGAATTCAATGACAATATGGTCCGTTTCTTTATTTTGACATGAAATATAATGTTAGATCAAAATACACTATATATATAACAACATCAACGGATTGTTGACCAAATCCACTCGCAAATAAAACGTGCCTATTGAAAAGTAATTTTCAATAAAAAACAAACACCAAGTTCCTCTTCGACTACGTCGAATAAATGATGGGAGACACCATCTATGGTGCCATCTAAATTAAATGAAAAACCAAATGATTGTCATAAAATCCATTAAGGGTACTGATCATTATGGGTTACTATTGGAAGAGTATCAAAAATACTTGATGTTTGATCACAAAATGATTTAAAATTCAAGATACGAGTACTCCTATTGGACAACATATCAGATCAAGCGCCATACCTATTCGTGCTCTGAGAATGTACCTTTTTAACGACGTGTTAATTATATGTTGGGTCCAGGACCAGAGTCCATGCATTGGTGCCCATAGTCCTTTTAGTTTAATCGAAATTTATTTTTGAAAAAAACGTGCCCTACGAGAACATTTCTCGTAAATTGAAAAGAAAGAACATTGTGTTTATTTGGCATTGAAATAACTATACAATCTTACATAATACATAAACAAACAGCTTATAATGCCAAAAGGGCCTCAGCTCAGCATAATGTTAGATGGCAACACAAGGTGTGCCACATGACGCTGATTGTCAGCTGCAGCTCACGAGTGCCATACCATATATAAAAGTACTCTGTATGCCATACGCTCGACAACATAAACAAATGCAAATTCCAGTTTTAACAAGTACCCTTTCGATAATTTCGAAGCTATGGAGGTAAATTACCTCACCTATTTTTAAAACCAAACAAGAGTCATGACTGGCACGAGGGTTAAGGTATATCGTGCATAAAACATTAAAATAATACAACCAAATGGTTGCGATTTATACAGGCAAATGAACGAATGAGGTTTTATTCAGTTATACACTTTATATGAGATATAAAGTGTTACTCTAAATAATTTGTGGCGAATTATAGCATTATTGACTATAAATAAGTAACCACGGAATGTACTAGTGATAGTTTCGTTTAAAACTCAATCCAAATAAATAATGATGTTATTTAAACAGCATTTTCGAGGAGCTCGTGGCTAAATAATATCAGCCACTCGGGTCAATCTTTAGGTTAAGCCATGCTTGCCTAAGTTGGTCTGTGGATAGGTGACCACTATTATATACCGAGTTTCCTCCGTGCCTCGGAAAGCACGTTAAACCGTTGGTCCCGGCTGTCACTTGTCCATCTTTGACAGTCGTTTCAGGTAGTCAGTGGCCCCAAAAGTTTGACACCAGTCTTACCAAGTGGTATTGTATTTCCCAGTATTAACTGGGTTGTGGAGGTCAGATAGGCAGTCGCTTCATGTAAAATACTGGTATTCAGCTGCATCCAGTTGGACTGGAAGCCGACCCCAACATAGTTGGGAAAAGGCTAGTTTAACTATCTTCATGCTCAATGTACAGTGAATTTACTTATAGTTTTTTTTTAACTTTTATCTCGTATGACCTCATTTGTTGACAGATGCCAACCTAATCAAGCCAATAAATGTTTGGTTAACACAAATTGCCTAAAATTAGGCAAGTAAGATCGCGGAAGGTGCGATACTGATAGATTACGTGGTTAATCGGTATCAGAACATTACTTATGTATAAACAAAGTAATTTGAAAAGGTAAACTATTAAATGAATGGTTGGTACCTATAAGTTAGCAATAACTCATACATTCTGTTTAGTCAGACATGCCCTTTGTAAGGCTAATAATTTCAACAATAACTGAAGTTTAATTGATCTACCCACACTGTCGTATTATTATATACTGGGTACTTTAAAATCATAAGTAAGCTAAAAAAGTATAACTAACCATCGAACAATATTTCTTTGGTACGTTCGGTCTACCTTCCATACAATATTATTTTTTTTGGTGATTTAAGAAAATTTAATAAAGACAACTATTGTTTTACTATAAACATACTATTAATATGAAAGAATAATAATAATAAAATATTTTACAAATAGTAACTATGATTCAGTTCTATTTGAAATTTGAAAAGTTTTTTTAGTTTCTTTCGTTGTCTATTTGTCAAAACAAATGAGTTATTGTTAAAGTGGTAATTCAGTTATGTCTGAAAGGTACCAGATAAATGGAAAAACTTGCTTGCAGGTCGCTCCATAATGTCTCAAATTTCTCCACTCCCTCTGTGGGTCTGCGTTGGGAAAAATGGAAAAGAGGTCTCAAAAAAATTAAAATAAATACGAATTAGATATGAAACCTAAAGTGCATTTTAAATATTACTGTTGAAAAATTAATAAAATAATTAATTGAAAACTAACCCTGTATGTGCGTGAAAAAAAAAAAGAGAAATGCAATTGGGTGTTGATGCATAGTCAGCAGTGAAAATACTATTGGTGAGGAAAATAGTGCTGAGTAGACAAAGTTTAATTTTCCTTTTGTTTTCTCAACACGTTTAAGTGTTATCCTTGGAAAACAACAAGCACAGACAAATGACAACAGTCAAATTAGAAAAACCCCAAACAAGAAAATATCAAAGCCCAAGAGCCTACATCTTGGGTCATTTATTTAATTCTCTAGTAAAAGTGGGTCTCGAGTCAATATTTCGAATTGAGTTAAGCGAGCTACACGATAAGTGACAAATGCTTGCACTGACTGAACAAGTCCACTACAATCTATGTGGTTTTTATTCAAAAGATCATCTCAGACACTAATGTGCATAGTCCTCATGTGAATTGAGCAATATCTGTAGTTTAACAGAGACTATGACCTCTGAAGTTGTTTCGGCTGTTTCTTCCCAGAGTATTCAAGCACGAAACAACGACCCCATTAAGTTTAAAAAAAAAATACTTGCTAAAGGGTTTTAATAAACCTACTTGCAAAATAAACATAATTAATCAATTAATACTAAAATTCAAAGAAATTAAATTAAATTCTTTAACTTGTCAGTTTATAAACCAGTTGAATTTCATTGGGAATCAAAGAAAATAATAAATAAGACGAACTGGTAAAATTAACCTCACCACTCAAGAAGTACAAAATTTGCGATAACTCGATTACGAGCAATTAAGATAAGATTAAATCAGGCATTTATTTTATAAACAAACAAATAAATGAATAAATCAAATTTATTGAAACAAACGAATACAAAGTAGCACAAAGTAGCATAAAGTAGCACAAAGGAGCACAAAGTAGTACAAAATAGCACAAAGTAGCACAAAAAAGCACAAAGTAGCACAAAAAGCACAAAGTAGCTTAAAGTAGCACAATGATGCATAAAGCTGCACAAAGCTGCACAAAATTGCACAAGGTTGCACAAAGTTGCACAAAATTGTACAAACTAGTATAAACTAGTATAAACTAGTATAAACTAGTACAAACTAGTATAAACGAGTATAAACGAGTAGAAACGAGTATAAACGAGTACAATCGAGTATAAACGAGTACAAACGAGTATAAAAGAGTAAAAACGAGTACAAACGAGTACAAACGAGTATAAACGAGTATAAACGAGTATAAACGAGTATAAACGAGTATAAACGAGTATAAACGAGTATAAACGAGTATAAACGAGTACAAACGAGTATAAACGAGTACAAACGAGTACAAACTATAAGAAGCCGCAGGCTTCAAACTAGGCACAGCCTGTATCTTGGTGGCCAAAATAGACAGTAGAGGCAGATTGAATAACTGACTGTTCATCGTGCTGCAGCACTACGAAACACAGGAACCAATTTTATATGAAAACTAGCTGACCGGCGCAACTTCGTCTGCGTCTCATAAATTGAGATGTAAGCTATCCTATCTCTTAAGTTGGATCGAACTGCACATGGTGTGCGAATTTTATTATAATCGGTTAAGTGGTTTAGGAGTCCATTGAGGACAAACATTGTGACACGAGATTTATATATATTAAGATTATAAATTCAATAAAAACAAAGAATATTAATAACAATATGAATGTCAAAAAATAAAAAAAAATAAAATATATATATATATATATATAAAATAGCAATACATTGTTCTCACATAATGCATCATGCATCATTAACATGAGTGATGTAACCAAGATGTTGTAACAACATTATGATTTAAAAGTATCCATGGAGTTTCTTGCCCGTTCTTCTCCATAGAGATCTACGCTAGGGAATGGGCAACTACAGTACTTTCACAGTTTTTATGTCTTGTGACTGGGACTGTAGCTAGATTTAATATTCATCTTAGTTTCGAAAATTCAAAAGTGCCTGTAACTGGCCTACTTGAAGTAAATGCTTTGATTTTGATTTTGAATAATACAAATTTCATTGTCAACCAAAAAATAAAATTGTAGAAATAAAACAAAGGAGAAGATAAACATGCGTAATTCAAATTAAAATCATCAGTGAGTATGATGGCAATTAAACAAAAGTCTTAAATCATTCAGAAATAAAATAACAATAACAATCAATGAAATGATTAATTTAAAATCAAAAGAACCATAACCAATCATTCAAATTAAAAATATAAGATAAAATATTATACTATTGTTTCTTTACTTTTTGTGAAGAAAAAAGAGATGTGACGTTTAATAAATGAGTTATGCGTGCTGTGGTGGGGGATGCCCGTTGGAGGGAGCGCGGGGCAATGCGCCGCGCTCAGTCTAGTACGAGCAGTCCTAGCGACAGCACGCCTAACCCAGTAATATTGGAAACTGTGTTTTATTGTACAACCCTGACACCACCCTGACCGCTGCTGCTGCCTGGTTGCTGCTGCTGCTACTTGCTGGTGGTTTTACTCCAAACCCTAACTAGCGTCGGAGTGAACACTACAATACTTTATAGTTACGACAGTAATAAAAACACAGTAAAAATTGTCACTATCCCTTATTCTACAAGCTTCATAATAATCACAAACACACACTCAATACATTCACTTACAGAGAACAGATAATATAAGCGTTAATGTCAGAAGAAAAATACTTACTTTTGGGTAATAAAAAACAATATGGCGTCCTGCACACAACAACAACGCGCGGGGAGCGGCGCGCTACTAAATTCGCGTTCGGAACTGCCGTCCGCTTCGTTTTCCCCTTGCCTCCCTCACTCTTCGCGTAACCGTTTACGAGATATTTGCTCTGTTTCAACCGTCCTTTGTTTCAAACGTACCCAGTCTACCCTAATGTTTGTTTTTCCTAAATAAATAAATGTTTTGAATAAATTAATTAATTTGACAAACTAATGTAATTGCGCAGAATGCGGCCCGTGTGAATTCGCTCAGTGTACAATAAAATTGAAGCAATCAATCTGTTGTGACACCATATTGAGTTGGTGCGAGCGGGCGGCACCCACAGGAGCCGTAAGTCCATAATCTTCGGCTTACCTAGGTCTCTACAAAACGGTAAGTTCTGCCAGCCGCGAAGTCACGTGTGCTATTAACTTGTGTACGGCCTATACTATTTACTTGCACTGCTGCAAAAGGTCTCTCCTGCTGCTGTTATTCGTAAACAAATGAACAACTACAATGCAAAACTTCATCCCCCCTTTTACCCCTTTGTGGGTTGAAATAAAAAAAACTAACGACTTACTAACTTTGATACTGTTTGGTGACTCAAAAAATAAAAACTTTAATTTAAAACAAAATGTTGCTCTTTTTTCACCCCTCAAGGGTTGAAATTCTAATAAAGCCGTTGCGTCAGCTTCCAGTCATAAGCCCAGATAACAAATTTTGTACTTTTTACGTCGAAAATTAAGGATTTTTCACATACAATTTCATCCCCTTTATAAGCCTTCGGGGTGGAGTTATCAAAAAAGCTGAAACACGCATAAATTAATTTTAAATCGTCAGCCTAAACACAAAATTAGAAGATCCTAACTTTAAAATTGACGGACGTTCATATAAGCTTCCATCCCCTATTTTATCCCCTTGGGGGTAGAATTTATCAAAATCCTTTCTTAGCGGATGACTACGTCATATAACATCTACCTGCATGCCAAATTTCAGCCCGATCCGTCCAGTGGTTCGGGCAGTGCGTTGATAGATCACTATGTCAGTCAGTCACCTTTGAATTATATGTTACGGCTAATACCCGAAGTGCGGCTGCACCTAGTTTTAGCCGGTTAGAACTAGGTGTAGCCACTTACTCTTGGTTAAACCTAGTACGAGCCGATTGTTTTCGGGTAAAACTAGGTCTATCCTTCATCATGCCGGTAACATATATATTTAGAAGATTTAGGTTTAAAGGAAGAAGTTTTTGATAGAAATGCATTTCTTTGGATATAATTTCAGTTAAACTAGTTTTATGTGGTTTATTTAACAATTTCTATAATGCACATTTGACCCAATATTCAGTTAGTATAATATTTAGTTATTACATTATTAAAAGATTTATATAGTATAAATGTTATCGCTGAGCTAGTTTGTTATTAATTTTAGAGAATAATTTATTTCATGTTCATAAAGGTCTTTGTTGAGGCAGTCCATTAGGATCGGACTATCATCGGCATATAACACACAAGGGGAAGGATATGTCGGGTAATCATATAAATACAGCCGGAATAATAATGGCCCTAGACCGCTGCCCTGCGGAACGCCGTATTTAATATTCCTAGATTAGAAACAAATTTTAGAGATATCTGTATATTGAAGACGACCACTGCACTGTAATGTTCGTGTTTTTATACTTACGTTTTTGACCATTATAATCCGAAATTTTAACATACGTTCTTTCCAAGTAATTACATGGCCATAACGTGGAAGTTTAGCGATCCTAGTACAAAGTAAATTTGTAATATTCAAGGTTTACTATACATTTTTAGTCTTTTCAATCTTTATTTACTTTTCTAATGACAGATCATACTCACCTCACAATATTACCTTTGGCTTTCTTAAAGTAATAAAATTGTCATCCCATCCCTTGCCTTTTTCTTTCAAGCTGAACCTAATGTGACCTTACATTTTCTGGGCTAGGAAAATGTAACCTTACACCACATGAATCTAATTGGGGTCGTCGGCCACAGGTGCCTCGACCACTGGGGGCCTAAGCCACGGACCCAATCAATCTCCAGGTTACAGATTGTTGCATTGCGTTTTCAACCGATTTGCTGGTGCTTCCCATGTGGTCTCATTTTTTTCAAATTTCGTGTTGATCAATGGGACTCTTCAAAAATAACCTGGTAAATGGTCTAGTGCCACACTAAGCATGGCTTGTGTCGTGATCACCAGACAGTTCATATACTACATAATATACTTCTTGTTTAACCCCAAATAAATTGGGATAAGGGCAAGAGAATGATGATGATGATACTTCTTGTTTGTAAATACATACTTATTATACATACAAGTTTATATGTATAATAAGTGTCATGACTCGGAAACAAATGTCCATGCTCATCACATAAACATTTGCTCAGCGATTCGAACACGGGACCCTAAGAACCTTTCAGACATAGGTACATCAGACAGACTATATTGCTTACATGTCCATAGGAATATCACACAGAAACCGTCGCACTGTCCATGATTTAGTTTTCCTCTGTATTTTTTTTTGTGTTTGTTGCCTCAGAACTTTCGACTGGGTGAACCGATTTTGATGATTTTTTTTTTATTTGAAAGCTGGTCCCATTTCGATTTGGTTAAGATTTGACGCTGAACTTCGGAGGTATAAATGGAACTCTTCAAAAATACACGGCAAAGCTGCAGTAATTGCTGCAATCGCTTGGTTGCTTATTGTTAATGTAACATAGTGACGTAACATCACGCCTGTATGCTCTGAGAGTACGCAGAAGTGTACAATACACCCAGATTTCGACAGTTAGATGTGTTAAGTTCCATTTAATGGGATCCTGGAGAAATAGACCGAATTCCTTAAATTTTATAGGCACACCAGAAGCGATTTGGGTAGTTTTAGGAAGAGTATGTTTTTGGAGTGATCCCATTTCAATTTAAAGATCTGATGAAGAACTTCGGAAGATAAGCGACGGGAACTCCTCAATAAATGATGGCAAATGTACTGGGATCGCTGAAATCTCATGTCTCTCTATTGTTTACACCAGTTCATAACAAAAAATCACGCCGTTACGCTGTGAAAGGGTAAGCACATATGAATCACCAAAAATTAAAAAATAAAAACTTTTTTGCAAAAATATAAGTACTTACATAAGGTTGTAAATTGTCAAATTGAATGCGAACAGTTGCTCGAACGTGTCATGTTGTCAGTCCCCGTATAACCGTCCTAGACAGCCAATTTCTAGACTGTTTCAACCACCAACCAGTAGAAGTAACCTCGGGAGACACTCACCAATATCAAGAATGTGCATTCAATACAACGAACTCAATTCAAAATTGCCTGACTTGGATGTGTTCTTTGGACCCAGGTTCAAAACCCTGTTGCGCTCCATTTGAACCGACATTTAAATAGTCTTAAGTAATTAGTTTATTTTTGTTTTTAGTCTTTAGATTGAATTTTTGTTATTTTATTTTAGTCTTTAATACTTTAATTATTGTAAGTAAGTAATTGTGTGTTATTTTATCTCTTTTTTAGTTTTACGTCATAGTTGCTCTTTATTTTGTTAAGAATATTGTGTACACCTCTAATTGGTACGTACATTAGAACCATACCAAATGGACATTTAATTATAAATGTTTTATGTATGTACTGTTAGTGCACCTGTTTTAAATAAATAAAATAAATAGTCGAATATGATGATCAATGGAACTCCTTAATTAACGGCTTACAGTAAGGGCACGATCTGTTGCAGAATTTCTAACTGTTAAGTTTATTGTAATGCGCTTACGTTCGTTGCTGCATTGCAACATGATGCGAATGTCCTTATTGCATTGCCAAATATTTGTTTGGGAACAACTCAAAATGGAAAAATAAAAAACGTACGAAAAGATAGTACTTTGTGTTTCTTGGCTTTTTTGCAAAAAATAAAACCAAATACAAAAAATAGGTATTTTTTCGTAGGTTTTTTTATTTTTCCATTTCTCAAACTTTATTTTGTTTTTATTCAAATTAGTTTGAAAACTTCAATATTTTAACAACAATAGTATATTTTATAACGAGGGACTAAACGAAGCCATAATATACCCGAGGTGGTTTGACTCCCGAGCTTGCGAGGGAGGCAATGAAAGCGAGGGTATATTATATTGGCGTTTAGTCTAGAGGTGCAAACTGTACTTTTAACTTCGAGTGCGAGAAAAATAGACGTTTAAAACCGAACAAATTTACGCTTGACAAAAATTCTGAACTGAGCGGTCAGTTTTTTCTTCAATCAGGTCAGACACAGATTAACAATTTAAAACACAACACAAACTTTCAACATTTCCGCAATGAAGATGATCCACACTCCACAGAAAATTAGTACAGCTATATTACTGCAGCGGCTAGCAACAGGCATGAAATTGTACATACTTTTCAAAATCAACGATGCACACAAGCAACGATCATTTTTCTCGCGTTGATGAGTTCATTTTTTTTTTCAATAAACCGCTTTCTATTTGCAAGCCAATTCGAAATTTAAATAAAACCTTTGATAAGTTACTTTTTTGTAACCATGTTTCAGAGTGAACGATCGTTCCACTTTTAAATTACTTCTTACTCCCTAGGGAATAAACGGTCATTTTAATCCCGCTTCGTAGGGCTATATTGGTGTACTTTTACAGCATGAGAAGTAAAAAACTTCAAATCATCATCGTCATTATTTCAGCCGAAAGACGTCTACTGCTGGACATAGGCCTCACCACGCGTGTTGCCACATTGACCGGTCCCGTGCGACTCGCATCCAACGGATTCTCGTAACCTACACCAGGTCATTAGTCCACCTATTGGGAGGCTTCCAATGCAGCGTCTTTCGGTTCGCGGTCGCCAATCGAGAACTTTTCGGCAACATCGGCCATCCGTTCTGCGAGCAATGTGCCCTGCCCACTGCCACTTAAGTTTGGCAATTCTTCGAGCTACTTCGGTGGCCTTGGTTCTCTTGCGGATGTCTTCATTTCTGAAACTCCGATCATAGTCCTCTCCATTGCCCTTTGGGTGACTTTATGCCATCTGATAAGGTTTTAATAAACTAAGGTTTTAATATACTAGATTAAAATAAAAAATAAAGAAACTACGACATTAAACTACGACTACCTACTGCTGTTATACAACCACACCCTGAAGATTTGGATCCGTGGCCTTTGCGGGTACGACGTCGTTTGTTGCAGTGCTTACACACATGCACACGGCTTCTTTTTAAAGATTTGGTCGTAGAAGACCCATCGGTATTCATACCCGATTCGTTGGAATGAATGGTAACGTAGCTACGTTACCATTCATACCAACGAATCGGGGGGGCTTTGTCCCCCCGTTAGGCAGCTGCCTAAAGGAGGGACAAAGCCCCCCGGATCAGGCGGATCATTCATTGTCGTCAACAGCTATAGATATAATAGAAAACACTTACCCCTACCGAAGAATATACACATACAAGATTAAAATAAAAAATAAAGAAACTACGACATTAAACTACGACTACTGATACTATAATATAATACAGTAATTTTTTATAGGAAATTTTAAAAAAGGACGCGTTCGCCATGTTGAAGGTTTCCCGCGCTTTTTCGCCATTTGCAAATTAGCGCCATTTTCTTTCATAGAAACGTCAAAGAGTGTTGCGACTTTCCTACTGATAAACAATAGTATATTTTATAACGAGGGACTAAACGAAGCCATTATATACCCGAGGTGGTTTGACTCCCGAGCTTGCGAGGGAGGCAACGAAAGCGAGGGTATATTAAATTGGCGTTTAGTCTCGAGGTGCAAACTGTACTTTTCACTTCGAGTGCAAGAAAAGTAGTCATTTAAAACTGAACAAAAATTCTGAACTGAGCAGTCAGTTTTTTCTTCTATCAGGTCAGTCACAGATTAACAATTTAAAACACAACACAAACTCTCAACATTTTCGCAATGAAGATGATCCACACTCCACAGATAATTAGTACCTACATTACTGCAGCGGCTAGCAACAGAAGCATTGCACATACTTTTCAAAATCAACGATGCACACAAACAACCATAAATTTTCCTCGCGTTGAAGAGTTCAATTTGTTTTTTTTTTTTCAATAAACCGCTTTCTATTTGCAAGCCCATTCGAAATTTAAATAAAACCTGATAAGTTAATCTTTTGTGACCATGTTTCGGAGTAAAAGACCGTTCCATTTTTAAATTACTTTTTACTCCCTAGGGAATAAACGGTCACTTTAATCCCGCTTCGTAGGGCTATAATGGCGTACTTTGAGAGCATGAGAAGTGAAAAATAATAATATGAGTTCAAGCGAGGAATCGGATGTTACAGGCGAAGTATATTATTGTACCATGTTACATAGAATCTACTCCACCTGATACTTTGAATGGTGTGTAAATTGCAGAAAACAGTTTCTTGCCGCCAAAACCGCGACAGCGCTATTTAACCGATTCGTTGCGGATAGCACGTCTCCCGTGCCTTCATTATTTTTTGCATGTGGCGTCAGGCACGGAAGTCGTGTCATTCTGAAATCGATGATAACTCCTTCAAATTAACTTTTAGGGAGATCTACTCGAAACAAAACTATCTTCGTTTTTTACGTAAATTAAGTTCGTATCCTTCGCTTCTTGATATTTTATGTACCTTTTTGTAAGTTGGGTTGATATTATAAACCAGCAAGTAATAATAAATTATAAGCGTTGTAGTTTCTTCGAAAAGGGCTGTTTCGTCGACGACGTTTATCGTTGGCCCACATGGACTGTATTACTGTGTTTATTTTGCTTAAAATAGTACGGGCATGCATAAAAAAAGGATAAAAACCACTTGATAACGAAACAATGGACGATCCCGGTTGGAGAAATGGCAAGTCGCGTAAGCCTACGTAGTAACGCCAACACGCCACGCCACGCCACGCCTACGCCGCATAAACAAAGTTTATTTTTGGTTCGAAGGATACGACATACCCTAAAAAAGTCGTGGGCGCATCATGTTTTTTTAAAAGAGCAGGAAAGGTTTAGCGTATCCAGAAAGTGAACTCTACCGGAGACTATTCACAACTGTCCGGTAAGAAGCGAGATTTTAAATTTGGAATCTCCTACTGTCCAGTAAGTAAGTATGTAATTTACTTACTGGACACTTGGTCATCCTTCATCCCTTTTTTTTTTATGGCTTCGCACGGTTTAGGTCATCCTCTTTAGATCTGCTTAGAAAAAAAAAACATAGTACCAGACACAGATTAGAGTTTAGCCATTATAACATGGTTAGAGGAGGCTCCAAATATATATCTATCTCTTTTTGGTATGACATTTTATGAGATACATAATATATTTTGGAGCCTTAAACATCCATTTTATTGTCTGTGACACTTTTTTTTTTTTTTTTATGGGTCTGTGACACATAACGCGACGCAGAAAAAGTATGCACGTTGCGTTTTGTACTTAGTAATGTTGTAGAAGTATAGTGTGGGATTTTATGTTTGTATTTAGTCATTTCAGTTTATAAATCATGTTGGATTAAAACTTTCCATTCTAAAATTAACATGGAGTTTCAAAAACAATAATTTACATTTTTTACTAAAACATTCATGTAATGTAAAAATAGAACAATGTTTAAAACTAAACGCAAACTTTGTAGTAAAAAAAACAACGACTGGCGGGATTTCACATTCAATTGCGACAATTGTGTTTTAATTTACCGCGTGAATTTAAATAATCCCAAAAAATGAATTCAAGCGAATCTGATTCGGAAATAGATGGCACTCCTCCTGATTTAAAAGCTGAGGCCAAATTAGCAAAAGAAAATTTACTTCCGCCAAAATCCAAGGAGCGATACATGAAAAATTATGAAAAATTTATGAAGTGGAAGGCAGAAAAACAAGCCAACAGTTGGTCTGAAAATGTATTCTTGGCATATTTCAGCTTTCTTCGCCAAACAATGCAGCCGACAAGTTTATGGGCTGTGTATTCTATGCTTCGATGTGTAGTGCAAAATAAACACGATGTAAACATTAAGAATTAAGTATTCCAATTTAATAACTTGGTTGAAAAGACAATCGACTGGCTACAAAGGAAAAAAATCGAATGTATTTACCAGCCAAAACATACAGAAGTTTATAAATGAAGCACCCGATGAAGTTTATTTAGCAGTGAAGGTAATATTTATTTTGTTTACTTATTTAATTTAACTTGTTGTGATGTACGAGTAAGTGGTCTGTTAGTCGGTTGCAATAATATAAATATGCTATTAAATCTGGTTCCAAATAACATAAACTTATTTTTATATTCTCGATTTAAATAGTTTTTTTTTGTTTTTAGGTTATTACTATAATGGGAATTAATGGCGCCTGCCGATGTATGGAGCTCTGTAATATTAAAAACAGTGACGTGGAATACCATAATGAAATAATTTCGGTAAAAGTACGAGAAACAAAAACAAAAATTGATCGCTCTTTTGTTATACACAAGGAGTCAGCTCATATTGTAAGGAAATATCATGACCTGCGCCCTGAAAATATGAAAAGTGATAATTTTTTTATCAATTATAGAAACGGGACATGCTTGCGGCAAAACATCGGTCGTCATAAGATTGCCGCAATACCTAAACAAATAGCAGAATATTTGAATTTACCAAATCCAGAGAGCTATACTGGCCATTGTTTCCGGAGGTCGTCTGCTACCCTTCTTGCTGACTCTGGAGCCAATCTCACGACAATAAAACGACACGGGGGGTGGAAATCGGACCGAGTTGCAGAAGGATACATAGAAGAGTCATTAGAAAATAAAAGTGAAATTACAAGCAATATAAATAAAAAAATTAAATTGAATACTCAAAACACATCATCTTCCACCTCCCCGCAGCCGTCTACATCGCGTCAACAGCAGCTAAGCCTGGCTCCGCAGCCATCTACCTCTCGCCAAGAACCGACCACTATTCCCCTGCCCGTAACATCATCGCAAGCATCCACCTTCCCAAACAACCAAATTAATGTCTCACAGACATTTACTGCCAGCCAAGAGTCCGTTAATCAAGATGTACAACAAACAAATATAAATGCCCCCGGTAAATCGATCACAATATCTATCAGTAATTGCCCTAATATGAATGTAACCTTCAATATTAATTAAACGAATTTGTTGTTAAACTTTCTTTCATTTTTGAGAAAAGCATTATACAAACCTCAACCAGTAAGAAAGCCATCCTGGCCTCGTATATAACCGGACCTCACCTGCGGTTCGGTCCGGTTAACTCATACTCGGCCAGGAAGGCTTACTTACTGGATTCTGCTGTAATGTAGGTACTATTAGACTAACATGATGCGTGATCTTATTTTTAATTTAAGTAAGTAAGTAGGTACGTGAGTACTTACTTAGTACTTAGGTTTTATATTATCTGTAAGTTAACCGCATTTTTTTTATTTGCCAACAGGCAGAATCTAACGCATTAGACCAAACGAGGCAGTAAAACAAATAAAAATAGTCAACCACTATTGTTTGTATTTATTCTAAAGCCCGACTGGGACCGTGCGTAATGCGTAGGTAATATTATGCTATGACCTTTAAGGTCCGGCCGGATGAAGCGAGGTGATAGCTAAGGCGATAACAAGAGAAAGGCGTGCGAGTAAGTTAAGGACATCTACTACCACACAGTAATAGACCTAACCATTGACATGTGATATAATAATCACAGACGTACTATCTCGTTACGTGCCGATGATACGAGTAGCTAGCAGTAGATATTCAGTAAATGCATACAAAATTGATAGTGAAATGGTTAGTGGATAGGGGATGGCGGTTCCCGCTAAAATCGCAGCTACTGATGAGCTCTCACCGTGACCGAGTTTGTGATGATTTGTTGGGACGCCTTTTTTTGGGATGGGAAATCATCAAATGACTTCTCCCACTCTCGGCGGAGCGAGAGGGAGTGTCAGACTCTTACTGACTAAAACCCATCCATGTTCCTTCCTCGCCCTTTATTTTCCGGCGCCACGGTATCTCTTTCGAATAGGCCCGCAACCCCAAGGCAAAGGCAAGGCTTTGGCCCTTGCGGGCCCCTCCCCTTATGCTGACATCTCTTTGAGGTGCGTGGAACACGGCCTGTCGTCGTTAGACGGACGGACGGTTAGCTAGCCATAGCCAACCGTCCACAGGCCCGCATCTACGGTGGCCGGTAGCCACCACGTGGCCCCCGACATGCTAATCTTTCAACGTCTAATAAACTACTTACCTACCTACTTCATTCTGAGTTCCCGATATTTTGACGCTGCTGTTGCAAGCGCTATGAATAACAGTCGCGGAAGATATGCCGTAAGTGACAGTTTTAAGTTTAGATGAAAACCGCGAAAGCTTAAAAGAGTCTTTCAACGTCTTTCTAATAATCCGCAGAAACCATAAGACAAAAGTCAGTGGCCCCAAAAGTCTGACACCAGTCTTACCAAGTGATATCGTATTTCCCAGTATTAACTGGGTTGTGGAGGTCAGATAGGCGCTTCATGTAATATACTGGTATTCAGCTGCATCCGGTTAGACTGGAAGCCGACCCCAACATAGCTGGGAAAAGGCTAGGCAGATGATGATGATTCGCCCGAGATCAACACTCGAAAAGTTGAAATGGAGTGGAAACAATAAAAGTAAGTACCTACCTTTCGTGCAAGACAAGCTCGAGGTTCTTCAGGCAGGACAGCCATTAGGGTAGATAACATCATAAAACAATAATTCCAAGACCCCAATCACTAAAAATTAAATTTATTTTGGGCATGAAAACCCGATTTATTATTAATTAGGTACTTGCCAAATTAGGTTTTTAATTGTTTTGAAACCAATAAATAGTTGAGTCATTGAGTTGATCAAACCCAGCGTGCTATTGCCTTACAAAATCCATACAGAGTATCCGCGTTTTGACTTGACAACGCTTAAAAAGAATGGGGTCGAAAACTGCCTTTTTATCCCCCAGATGTCGCATAATCAACCTGGCCTGATTTTGTCCTGTCACCTGTCAAAATACATACCCATAACGATTTTTAAATAAACAAATATCAAAAATAATTAAATACGATCCAGGATGCCGAAAAGCCTAGTAAAAAGCGTTGAGAATCAAAAACTATTAAAGTAGCCGACCACTCTGTATTGTGACTATTGTGCCCTACTACATTAAACAGCTGATGATTATTTTGGCCTTATATAATAATTCGTGAATAAGTAGATAATTTTTGCATATAAAGAAATTATATAATATGTTATTTATTTCATTGTATGAGCCTAAGGCTAAATTCTAAAAGAAAACTGCAGTGCCTTCAATCTTTTCTACACTAATATTATAAAGAGGAAAACTTTGTTTGTTTGTTTGTTTGGTTGTAATGAATAGGCTTAAAAACTACTGGACCGTTTTTAAAAATTCTTCCACCATTCGAAAGCTACATTATCCACGAGTAACATAGGATATATTTTATCCCCGTACTCCCACGGGAACGGGAATTACGCGTGTGAAACCGCGTGACGTCCGCTAGTCTTTTATAAAAACAAAACTAGAATCTACTTACGCAAAACAGCGTATATAGAACGTTTAGTAAACAGGTCCCGGAGGAAATTAATGCTTGATGTACCTACAAGCCTTCATGAAAGCAATGCAACTTGTTTATGAGGGCACCGATATTGTGGGTCACTGAGAGATGTACCAGGCTCGGTTGACATTAAAATTAAAATTGCGGATTCTAATCTGAAAGTCAAAACATACATCTTATAAGATTCGATGAGTCGATTATTTATCAATAACTAAAAAATATTTATTGATTTCCCTTTCAATCAAAACTGCTTTTTCCCTGCTGTTTATGAATTTCTTTGACGCAACTCCACTTTTAATTGTGAAACAGTCCAGAGAGAATACATTATAACTGTAAAATTATTCTAAACATCATTATTTAACAAATTCACTACATCGTCAACCTTTAGCTGGCAAGACTGAGGCGATGCTAGCGACATCTATGTCGACCTTTGAGTTTTTCTCCACATTGATTGGTGTGTCATCTACCAAAGCGAACGTACTGTTTTAAATTCGGAACATGTCTGAACCTCCACGCACCAGGCCCCTTATTCACAACCATTCGACTCGCTTCCGAACCGAATCGAACGTCTTAGATGTCGAAGATGTCATCCAAACGCTATTCATAAATCCGCAATCGAATAATTTTGACAGTTCAATTCGACAAGAAGACTCGAATCTTTCCGACAGCTGTTTGCTGTCGGGAGTCATATCGAACAAAATTTAAACGAAGAAATAAACCATATTTCCAGATTATTTCAGTAAAATAAAAAATATCAAACTTTTTAAACACTGCCTGAAGTAAGTAAATTAAGTTTAATTATAGTCCGGTGTTGTTTGTGAGTTATTAGTAGTTTTATTGACCGTATTTCATTGATGGATCCGTATTTACATAAATTCAATGTGTTTACAAAAATGTGTAATTCGTTCTAGATTTAGTTAACAAGCAAGAATTGTATACCACTGATATTAAACACATTTTCAGTCATTTTTCCTTTTAACCCTTTACCGCATGGATTTTTTGATTGAGCTCATATTAATTTACATGGGTAAATATATTTTTTAGGTCATAGGAAAAATAAGAAAAAAAATTAAAACTCTGGGAAAACCGAGAAAAGTCCCAATAATATCAATGTACCATATTTGGTACAACATGCAGTAACGTAGCCCTAGGCTGACTGGTCAAAAATGGTACAATATGCATTAGGGGTTATACAGGAGTGTATATTTATGTATATATTTCGAATAAAAATGTATGTATGTCTTTTGCATTAACTTTCACTGTTTTAACAAAGTATTGGTTAGAAATAATAGGAAGATAATATTTTTACAAAAATCAACTTTAATAAACGATCTTTAAATATAAACTTCTAAAGTATTTTAAAATGCCGTATTTTACGTATTATTGAGGTTAATATGAGCAAACTAAATAAAAAATTGCCTAAAAATTTGTGCTGTACCTATGAAAACTTTGAAATAGTTTCTATCTTTATTGAAACATAAGTGACTCGTGGGCGACTAGCCCACGAGTCTTCATGTTGTGTAGCTACCACTACATGTGGTGATTATGACTTCAAAACTTATCAACTTTTAAAATAAGATCGCCTAGTTTTAACAGATTTTTTTGAACACCTAGAATGTGTAGTCTACCTTACTGCACATTGTTCCAAATTTGACCAAACACAAAAAACTACCTTACTGCATACTGTACCAAATATGCCAAGGAAAAATTACCATAAGTGCATGGTGTCCCAAATTTGGAACAATGTTTGGATGGATAAAAAACTGTCTTTTAGTTGAGTATACTTACATTTTTTGTTGGTTATATGTAAAAAGAACGTTCTTCTTCAAAATTTATAAAAAATCGGATTTTTTACTCCATTAATTTCACTGAAATGATTTTTCTTCCGATCCGAAATCTCAAAAACGCACTTTATCCTGCATTTTCAACTTAGGACTGAATAATAAGCAATGTGAGGGTAAGATTGGAAAAACTTTTGTGATCATGACTACGGATACACTATATTCTATACAAATAATTAATATCTGGCATGAAAGGTGGAATGGATCTGAATATTTCAATCAGTAAGTGAGTTGTACCAAATATGGGTCTGTATGCGGTAAAGGGTTAAGAAAAAAGAAAATTTGACTTAAAAATAAACACCGTTTCCGCTTTGCCAGTTTGACAGACGGCTGTTTACAAAGCTGGTATTATTCGAAATAAAGTTTATTTGAAAATTTATATTATTTTATTTCAGTAAAATCATTTTGTTTCGTTTGCTGTCTATTAAGTAACTACCTGTATATTTACTTATATAAACAGAACGAAATATTCAAATAAACCAATTTTATTTACTACTTTTCATTTTCTACCACGATCATCTATTTACTACCATTTTATAGCGATCCCCATAAACACAATCTCAAACGGATAGAAAAAAACGCATCCGTTCCGATCTGTGAATAGCGTTTTGACAGTTCTTCGGTTCGGAAATGAGATAGTCGAATACGATTCCTTACCGACACGGAAACGTATCGAATGGTTGTGAATAAGGGGCCAGTTTTCCAGATCGAGAAGGAGGAGTAGCCGTTGTCAGCTTAGGTAGGGCCCATCTGAAATTGCTATTGAAAGCGTTAGTTAGGTACTGATGCTCATTTTATTTCAGGAGTAAAAGACTTTTTGTTGTAGGTAATTAGTGTTAGACGTTTGATCAACACACAAACAAAAAAAATAACTACAAAACAAACAAAAACAGTGTAGAATGGGTTTGTCCGGCTACCTTGTCTGCGTTTTGCTGCTGAAAAGACAACGCTGTGTGTTATTTCGGGAGAGACAGCTAGCTGAGGAGCAGTCAGATGCTGTACTTCCCGCACCGAGTCCTTTATCACTTCGAATCTCAGATCAACCTTTTTTTGTTGATCTGAGCTTGTAATAAACACGCTACTAAAACTTTTACAAAATACAGAGTGTTTAAATTTTATCAAGCTTTTATAATTATATCCTAAGCAGATTGGTAGGGTGTCTACTGCTACGGAATCTATTGCTATAAATCATAAATAGTAAAATGAATGTGCTTGGCCGCAGGATGGAGTTTCTAGCCGGTTCTTCTCCGTGGAATCGACGTTATTATTTTGATTGTGATAGACCTCGTGATAAATGAATCTGGTACAAAACGATCCAGCCAGTTACGGCACCGTTATTGGAGGCAACCAGAGCTTTGGTTTCGTTTCGGACACAAACGATTGTTGAACGTTGTTCTTATAACTATTTTATTATATGTTGTCACTTATAATCTGGGTGATTTAACCAGCGCCAAAATGCAAACAAGTAAAATACTATTTTCATAACTATTACAAAACTATAACTATAATAAAAATATCAACAATAATATTTTCCTTGACTGCTTACGCCATCTATCTATCTATACAACAACCCACGCAACCAAAAGGAAACTCGTAAATTCCACAGCGCAGAGCCACTCTTTGCTGTAATTCCACATTTACTTGATAGATAGCGCAAAGTTAAAGTATCATTACTAAATTGAACCTCTGCTCATAGATGGCACTAGTTACATCGTTTTAGACGCAATTTAGAAATTCTGGAATATCTCGCTTATCTTAATATATATAAATCTCGTGTCACAATGTTTGTCCTCAATGGACTCCTAAACCACTTAACCGATTATAATAAAATTCGCACACCATGTGCAGTTCGATCCAACTTGAGAGATAGGATAGCTAACATTTCAATTTATGAGACGCAGACGAAGTTGCGCCGGTCAACTAGTTTCGCTATAAAAATCGTCGAGAAGCATGTCCCCACATGCACAATAGAGTTCTTCACAATAAACAATAGGAATTTTATGGAAATATGACTATGATTTTGCAACCGCAAAACAAAGTTGGTAAATCTTTATTGCTCTGTATCTCAAAATCTAAACAATGTAGCGTAATTCCGATAATTTTCCTGCAATCCACACTTTGTTGTTTACGATTAGGTTCGTAATTTTTTTTTTAACGTAGGTAAGAATATACAAAAATTTAGGTAGGTACTTAAGTCATAACCTACATACCTACTACTACCTACCTACCTACACCTACCTGCCTACTACTACCTACCTACTACTACCTACCTACTACTACCTACCTACTACTACCTACCTACTACTACCTACCTACTACTACCTACCTACTAGGTACTACCTACCTACTACTACCTTCCTACTACTACCTTCCTTGGCGTCCACCCTTTATAGCAGAAATTTTTATATCATTATATTATTTTGCATACCAGCTGATAGCATAAACTTCATTTCGCAGAAAATTGTTTGGCAGATACCTACTCATTTATCATACGTTCAAACTCATAACTTTGTCAGCCAGAATCATCTTTAGGCATAACTTTCATATGCATAAGATTTAAAAGGAGAACCATCTTATCGCAGAAAGTTCAGAGTCAGAATCATCTTTGGCATAATTTTCATATCGATAGTCTTTAAAGGCAGAACTATCATATCTCAGAAAGTTTACAGTTGGAATTATCTTTTGGCATACATTTCATTTGCATAATAATGGAAAGACTCATCAATCAAATCACAGAAAATTCATAAAGTCAGTTGATTGTGAACACTTGGTTTTTATTTCCCTGTAAGAAGCAGACAAACATGCAAACAAGTAAATATCGTGCATGTAGCAAGCATGCAGTATGCAAGCAAGGATGAAGCATGTAAGCAAGCATGCAGGATGCATGCAAGCATGCAAACAAGCATGCACCATGCATGCAGCAGGCATGCACACATCTGAACAAGCATATACCATACATACAGCAAGCATGCAGCAGCAAGCATGCATCATGCAAACAAGCATGCAGCATGCAAGCAAGCATGCAGTATGCAACATGCAGCAGGCATGGTTTCTGTCACGGTTCCGGCGCTGCGGGGCTACGGCGGTCCCACGCGAGCTTATCGCCGCAGATCGGTTTAACGCTCACCACCGCAGCTTTGGCATTTTTTTTTTGTTGGGACAAGCCCGCCACACACGCCCAAACCACTGTAACTCCTGAAAGCCAGAATCAACAGTGGCGACCACCAGAAAAGCGCCGAGACAATGAAGCTCGACGAAGTCCCAGAGAATGAATTTAACTGTCTTGGATCCCGCAACGAAATTAATCAGAAAGTATAGCGGAGTAGATACAGTTCTTTCCTACTCGGAAAGAACTGTAATTTCCACTTCCCTCCATATCAGCAGGAGACAGAACGAAACAAGGCCAATAGGCACAAAGGGACGTTTACAACTTACAACACTTGTCATTTTTTATGCTTTTCAATTACCAAAGCGAAAAAGAGCAATAAATACGTAATACTTTTTTCATCCCATCTATTCGAAAAAGACGACTTGGTTCGCCTTTAAGTGCACCCAAAGGTGGTGTTTTCTATAAGAAACTTTTAGCGGGCAGTAATGAGTTTTTAATCCTCTTTATAAGTGCGCCGCAATTATCTTTGCCGCGCACTTTTTGAATTTGGAACATCTTGTGTTCAGCGCCCAAGAAATCGAACGCAAATATTGTTTGAATAAAGACTGGCTGGTGCGACGGCCCATATAGTAGCGCCGCGCGCCGGCTGAATACAAAAAAAAAAAGAAATAAAATTAAAAACGCGCGAACCCGCGTTTTCGTCAATTTTCACGGATTGATAGAAATTCATGATTTTGTTTTGAAAAATGAGTTCTTCAAGTGACAGTGAAAGTATAGAATTAACTCCTGATAGTATTAGAACTGACGCAAGAAATGTGATGGATAATCTACTACCTGCAAAATCCCGGGAGAAATATATGAAAGCTTATGGTAATTTTATTGAATGGAGAAATTCAAGAGGCGCCAAGAATTTTTCAGAATCTGTGTTTTTGGCCTACTTCCAGTACTTAGCCAAAACTAAACAACCTTCCACACTTTGGAGTACCTACTCAATGCTAAAATCAACAGTCAGTTCTAATAACGACGTAAAACTGGACACATATTCGAAATTAATAGCGTATCTGAAGAGGATGTCTGATGGATTTAAACCTAAAAAATCCAAAGTGTTCTCAGTCAAAAACGTGGAGACTTTCCTTAATGAGGCACCCGACAACATCTTTCTTGCCGTAAAAGTAAGTAACTATGTATGTATATATGGTGGATTAGTAAAGTATAACCAGTGTTTTAAAATGCGCATTTTATTGTAACCTGTACTTCGATAGATAGGTACTTGTCTTATTCACATTCGGTTTTGTTACAGGTGGCTTTAATTTTCGGAGTACATGGAGCTTGTCGTGGCAATGAACTTTTAAAAATAACTGTTGATGATGTCGAAAATCACTCGGATAATTTACTGTTAGTAAAGCTGACAGACACAAAAACAAAAATTGACCGATCCTTCGTAATCCGAGGAGAATACAAAACTATTGTACAGAAATACCTGGACCTGCGTCCTGCTGATATAAAGACCAATCGGTTTTTCATCCGTTATCAAAATGGCAAGTGCTTCAAACAAGTTATGGGAAAAAATAAAATTTCTTACATGCCACAAGAAATCGCTACTTATTTGAAGTTACCAGATATCAAGCTATATACAGGACATTGTTTTCGTCGCACTTCTGCTACCCTGTTGGCAGATTCTGGAGCGGACTTAACTGTTCTCAAGCGACATGGAGGATGGAAGTCGAGTGCTGTAGCAGAGGGATATATAGAAGATTCCATTGAGAACAAGGCGAAAACATGTGAACGCATCGTGGAAAACATTAACTTGCAACCTTCAGTTAATCCATCCATGCCACTGTCGCCGCGCCCATCTACATCCAAACAAAGAGATTCACCGTCACATTTTCCTCAAAATGAGCCACATTCTGACATTATTTCAAACACGCAGAATAAAATTAAATCTACAACAATCTCTATTCCTAATAAAACTGTAACAATTAATTTTCAAAATTGTGAAAATGTCTCAAATGTAAATATAAGTTTTTAGTTGTTTTATTATTAGATACTACTTAATTTCAATTTAGTTGTTACTCTGTTTCATTAAATATCAATATTACAATAAAATATGAGGCGCCTTTTATTTTCTCATAGTGGGTGATGAAAAGTAGAGTGTATCACTCGGGCGCAAAATATATTTTTGGCTCGGGCGACGTACTTTGAATCCCTCGCTACGTTCAGGATTCTACTAAAGAATCCCTCGCTACGCTCGGGATTCTACTCTAGAATCCCTCACTTCGCTCTGGATTCAAAAAAGCGCCCTCGCCGTAAAAATATTATTTTGCTCCCTTATGATACAATCTACTATTTCACCCCGCTTGATCAAAAAGACCGTCATTTAAACTGTACTGGTGCGGCATGTTTCCTTTCTCTTAGAAAATGTAACATTTACCGACTTGGTCTCGTTTGCTTTTATCCTCCGCTTTTTTAGCCAGACGGCTATGTCCTCCAAGTAGGTCTGCAGCATAGCTGATGCAACTTTATGGTCAGAATGGGATGCCAAAACAGCTGTGTCATCCGCGAAAGTTACTGTAGTTGCCAAAGAAGACGGATCACAATTCATACAAAATTACCCCACGTCCTATTACAAAGTGACGTATCTCAAAAAAAAGATAAAAATGTATAAAAAATATGGCATACTCCCTAACTTCATTTTTTTACACCTTCTTATGGAAAAATTGCTTTAAAAATAGTGCAGGCGCTGTTATGAAAAATTCTTTCGTATGAGTATTTTTTTGTTTGAAAGGGTACCCCCAAAGTAGTCCCACGGTCATAAAGTCAGGCCTCTGGTCTCCAGGATTCCGGAGAAAAGAAAGTAAAATCGCAAAAAATAAGCTCATTTTTGTATTTCAGATTATTCGTTTTTCACTCTCTTGTTGTTTTTTTTTTACTTATTGCATTATGATGAGACAGAAACGTCAGTGGTAACGCGAGGGAGTGGTCGACAGAGGTTTTTTCACTTACAATAATACTAATGAGAGAGACAAATAACGATAGCGACGCGACGCGGCAAGCCAACCAACAATTTAGCCCTATAACCAAACCTTTTATCTCCAAAAAGCTGGGTAAAAGTTGAATAAAGGTTTTGGCGGTGATTTATTGTTGTGTAAAAGCGTTTGCCAATACTAATTGGCTCTATAAGTTTATACAGCAAAAACGACCTATTAGGAATTGATGTAATGGTTTACTTCGTGACTTTGTACAGCTGTTATAGTCAGGAGTTATTGCAACCACCAATGTGACTAGTATACAACGATAGAACTTTATAACAGTGTTAACTGTCGCCTTAATGCGCCCGATTAACGCAATAAAGGTTCTGAACGTACTATAATGGGTCTTTCGTTATAGTAGAGATGAAAACTCAAGAATAGGGCGACATTGTGATATTGTGGATTATTAGATCGTCGTTATAGTACATAGTACTATAGTGGGCACAACAAATCTATGACAGAGTGATTTGGTGATATAGCTGAGTTTCAAATTACATTTATGTTGCCCAACTTGTCTTAAAAAGGTTTTCTAAAGCTCGTTATAGTCGTAGTGATAAACTTATCACAAGGATTATAGAAAATGGTTCCGTACAAAATACATTTAACGTAGGTACGTAGCCAAAGAAATTGAGAATTATTTAAATATGGACAATGATTCCAGTAGTGGTTTGGTTCCCGAAGCTCAATTATTCTATTAAGGAAAATCAGCAACTTTATCACAAAAAGTTAGAGTATGAATAAATATTAACTAATAAGTACGACTCTGACTTCGTAGTAGTGCTGATTTAGAAACTCATGTTTTCTGACGTGTTTAATAAAAAACGACAAAGCTCGATAAAAAAAAACATCACATTTATGGCACACGGACGAGCAAAAGGAACCCTAATTTTATGTAATGGTGGTTGATATCTGTCGTAACGAGTGCTATAGTAGAGTTCAGGAAGCTGGAAGTATGTTTATGACTTAAAATTCGTAATTATTTAAGTAAAAGCTCAATAATTCGAGGGGGGCGTTCAAATATTGCCGTAAACCCATACATAGTTTATCAGTAAAATAACAGTCGCACATCATTTTCCCCCTATGAGATGAATAATTTAATTACAAAATAAAATAATATCTAACTCCGATTCCGATTTCTGATTACTTCGTATTCTATATCTTTTGCTCTTCAAAAACACTGAAGACACTGCAGCGGTGTGAACGAATGTAAATTGAATGAATGATGAATATTAGTGAATTAATGGAATCATGAACTCTTTTACAGTACTAAAAGGTACTATACTTGCATTGTGGTGGCTTTATATGTCAACAAATAGAGTTAGCGTTACTGTTACATCAACTGTAATAGGCCAAAATGGTCACACCTGACACCGCTACAGTTGTACTATACAATTGAATGGAGATATAATTGCGCCACTTTCTTCGTAGGTGCACCTTCTTAGGCCTTTTATTTGACCACTGATTAGTTTTTACAAAACGTTCTATGGACTTCTATACAACTAACTTTTGTTGGTTGGCTAAGGAAGTGCAAGTGAATAATGTTGTTTCACTTTTGCAAATCTGATGCGTCGCAGCCTAGCCAAACCAGAAAAGGAAAAACCTGACCTGACTGCGGTCCAATGCTCCGTGCCAAGAACGAGCCAGGTTGATGAGGACGGCTTCACTAAAGTAGAAAGGAAGAAGAGGCCCTGTTCTCGTAACCTGTGCGGTACCGCACCGAGTGGACCCAACTTGCTGCTGCGCACTGCTGTGCCTACGACGCAGCTGTACATTTCACGTCTGCATCACTCCACTACAACTGAGAAAGTCGTGCAGTACTTGAATGTGAATACCAACTTCATTCTGCGGGTCAAAAAATTGGAATCGCGCCACAACTTCAAGTTTAGGTCATTTGTGGTTCGAGTTCCAACCCAACTTCTACAGACCTACTTGAAAGAGGACTTTTGGCCGAAGGGTGTACCTATATCGTCGCTTCCGAGGACGGTTACGCGACACCACGCAACGAAACACGACGCCGACAAAGCTGCGTGTATAGTTATAGTATAAGGTTAAAAATATGTATTAGTTTGTTATTGTTGTTAATGATATTTAATGTATCTTATATAAGGGTCTTAGTTGGCCGATAAATCATTATTATTATTATATAGTATTCAAAGTGATAATTGAATTCTGTTTAATCAAATGCAAATTAAAATATTTTATTTCAGAATTACATCCATAATTATAAGTACTTAAGTAGGTACTTATAAAAATTTAACAAAAAAAAAGTAATATATATAAATAAATGAATCAATATCACTGGACATTAACATACAGCGCCACTAAGCTTGTGTCGTGGTCACTAGATAGTTGATATACTACTCGTACATATACAACGTTATTTTTTTAGTCGTTTTAATCCCTTTAAAGGCGGATAGCACTCATGAAAATGAACAACTTTTACTATGGGACCAACTATGAAATCTCGAAAAAAATATCAGCTGTTGCCTACATTTTTCCGAGTTAGCCGACCAATAATGTATGAAGCAGCTAATTTTTTTTTTCGTTGTATACTTTTTTTGTTTGTTATTATAAACATGAACTCCGCGCACGCCTAAGTGGTGAAACAAATGTCCATGCTCATCACATAAACATTTGAACCCAGGACCCTAAGAACGTAAGGCAGCGTCACTATACCACTACGCCATTCGGGTCGTCAAAAAGTATACTATAGTATTCAAACATTCATGCTCAAGCTTTTGTTCTCACGTTTTCATAATCAGGTGAATAAGGAGATAATCGTCAGTTGATGTTTGATTGAACAAAATAAATGTAATGAATTAAAAACTACTTACCTTAATTGAATTAAAATGAGCTTATTTTTGAGATTTTACTTTCATTTCTCCAAGATCCGAAGACCTGACTTTATGGCAGTGGGATTACCTTAGCGGTACCCTTCAAACAAATAAGGATTTTTTTGAAATCGGTCCATAAATAGGTACTCATACGAACGATTTTTTCATAACAGCGCCTGAACTATTTTCATAGCATTTTTTTCATATGAAGGTGTAAAAAAATGAACTTAGGAAGTATGACATATTTTTTTTTTACATTTTTATCTTTTTTTTGAGATATGTCACATTGTTATAGGACGTGGGGCAATTTTGATCCATCTTCAAGATATTGGGAGGTCCGCAGTATGAATCGAGTACAAAATCGGTCCAAGCACACTGCCCTGAGGTACTCCAGTAGCAATAGGTAGCTTTGATACTGCGTCTCCACTCTGCACGAGGAAGTATCTCTCACTCAAGTACGACGTCAAAATGAGGAAGATGTTGCTTGGGAAGCTGTTTCTGACTTTATAGAGGAGACCTTCGTGCCAAACTCTATCAAAGGCTTAAGAAATGTCAAGGAATGCGGCAGCACAATATTCCTTATGTTCGAAAGTGTTGTGTATTTTACTGACAAGCCTGTGGACCTAATCCACTGTGCCATGTCTCTGTCGGAACCCAAATTGATGGTCGGGTATTAAATGCTTTACTTGAATTATAGGCATTAAGCGTGATAGAAGGAGCGTTTCGTAAACTTCAGACGCTATTGGAAGCAAACTTATTGGTCGGTATGACTTCGTGTCTTCAACTGGTTTCCCTGGATTAGGAACCATTAAGATCTTAGCTGTTTTCCATTGGGGGGAAAAGAAGCAAAGTCTTGACATACCGTTGTAGATTGACAACAGGAAAATCAGGTCAGAATCTGGAAGTTGTTGCAAAATCATGCCAGTTATCAAATCGTAACCAGGCGCTTTTTTAGGTTTTACGTTTGTTATCGCTCTAATTAGTTCCGGCTTTGTAAACATTACGATGGGGCTAGTGGATGAATCACAATCCAGCTGGACTTCTTGTTTGTGATCTGTGGGCCCCTCGTAGGGGTGAGGCTGAAATACCTACGTTTTTTAAGTGTTCCGCAAATGTTGTGCATTTTTCTTCGTCATTTCGAGCCCAGCACCCATTAGGTTGCAGAAGTGGGGGGGACGCAGTTTAAGGCGGCTTTAGTTTTTTGGTAGCTTTCCATAGTGAGTAATCGGTAGCAGCAGAAGCATCAAGGTTGCTCAGGAACGCCTGGACACTATTATTTCTGTCCGCGTCTAAAAGCTTTTTGAGATTCCTAACAGTGTGATTTAATTTTATTTTATCGTTAGGGCATCTAAATTGTTGCATTATTTATTTCCTTAGTCTCCTTTTTTCAGTTATTTTATCCAGTATAGTACGGGATATTATTTTTTTGTTATTCGTCAAGTTATTGGCAGGAGTAAATTGCCAGGCAGCAGTTTGAACTAAATCATTGAAGAATTCTATAACAATACAATGTCTTTATTTTTTCTCTTCACAAAGGTTCACATTGTGTTCTTAAATAAGTTGTAACTTAACAAAATGCATAATATTATGTTCCTTTGTGAGAGACTGGCGTCCATACTAGGATACCCTGTGTGACGGATCCCCAGGCTCTCACCTCGAATTAAATGTATTTACTTATAATATAATAGCTAATTTGAACACATAGATCTATGGCTGCTACTACATCGTCTTCTGATTTTAAACTGACTGTAGGCGACAGGGCACGACTGACTATTGATCTGAAGATTGAAGATGACGCAGGTTTCTGTAGTTTCTTTAAAACTGGTAAATAATCTGACTAATGGTCAGAAGATAGCTCATAGCTGCTCTGGCACTGGAAGTTATCTTTCGAGACACCTTTAAGAGCCATTTCACAAAATGTAAGTGCTCAGGCCGTACTAATCAGTGCCGGCTTATGCATCGTAATTTATTCGAATTTAGAGTGATGTTATTATAGTACATTATGGTACAAGTGTGTAATGTTGGTGATTACCGCTGAGGCGCCATTGAGACCCGAGCCGTTAGGCGAGGGTCTTAAGAGAGCCGAGGACGGTAATCATCAACACACACGTGTATCATACGACGTTTTTCAACACACTTGAGAATAAAATAATACTAAAATAGATATTTGTCCTTGGAGTTTTCAGGTAGTAAATATTCCATAACGTTAAGGGCTGCACATCTTATATCGGGCGGTGTACAAAATAAATCATTTTCTTCATAACTAGTACTTGTAGACATTTGAATTAATAAAAATAACTTTAATTTCAACAGTGAAAACGAGTTGTGAATTTTTTTTCGCAATGGCGGGAATAATTAATCAGTTTTCCTATGCGCGCGCATCTAACAATGGCGATCGGCCATAGACTAAAAGAATGAGGTTTCTTTTTTTTGTTTTTTCGCGGATAGCGTTTTAGTCACGTACGCAATGAGGAATTCAAAGTTTTATTTAGTACAGAGAAAACAAAAGTTACATTTGAGTGAAAGTTGTATTTTTTAAAAACTTATAAGTTGAAATTATCTATGTAGATACGAAGTTGCATGAAATGAGCAAGCAATAGGTACATTAATTTATTTGTATTATTGAACACGATCTTTTTTGTATCGAAACTTTTTTAAGAACAAAGCAATTCAACCAATCAAATAAAAAAAAAACCCTATAACTCACTTGTGAATAATAGTAATGAAAAAGTCACAGTTTGATTACAGGTGTCATTATGTGCCTAATTGCGGTGAAATTAGAGCCACTTTATGAGCAAGTGTGTTGAAAAATTTATTATGTTTGATTATACGAATTGATTGAATGAAACTTTGGAATTAGTTTAGTAAAAGAGCATAGTTTATTTTTACATATTTTATTTAATGTAATTACGCTTCGTTCAAACCAAAAAATCACGATAAAATAGCAATATAAAACTTAAAAATTGCCCTAAGACTTTGTTTTTTTACTAGTGTATGTTATTAATTATCGAAATTTTAGTACGTTATGTGTCGACAAAAGTATTTGTCTTATTGTTTTGTGTGTCTTAGTGCTTTGTGTATTTTTTCAAGTGAAATTTATAAATATTTATCGTAGATATAGGAGTCCGAAATTGACTCGGCGATGATTTTTCAGTAAACTAGTTGTCGGAGATTAATCACTACACTGTTAACAAATAAGTTTTTACAAATGTGTTACATGAAGTATCAATACGAAAGTCTAGTCTATTTTAAACATGTATTTAAAAATGCGAGAGTCTTATCTAAGATGGCAAATTAGGCGACTAAAACCTTAGATATTTGCGCGAAAACGTGAAATGGCTCTTAACAGCACAGAAGTCTATTAGGTCAGGTACTTTCTTTCTGTGAGTAGGCCAATATGTGGGCTCACCTGATGATATAATTTCCATTTTTTGTTTTTCGACAGTGTTGAGTAGCTCCCGGCCCCTGGGAAGTGTCAATCTTGAGCCCCAATAGCTATGTTTCGCATTAAAGTCTCCACCAGCTATAAACCGATCGCCGAGAGAATTGAAGAACTCGCTGAAGTCCTCCTGTTTGATAATGTGTTTCGGTGGGCACTGTGGGCAGTAGAGAGCTGACACAGTGATGGGACTTACCCAGTCTTCAACTATTACAGTTGTTGCTTGAATTAGTGCTTTGCAGAACGGTACTGATTCGTAATGTTTTAATTTGCTTCTGATTATTATAGCTGATCCACCATGTGCTTTACCGTCAGGATGTGTGGTATGATAAAGCTTAGTTCCAGGCACTTCCATATGGCTTCTAGAAGTGAAATGCGTTTCAGATAAGTTTTGAAACCAATGCGGTGCATATGTTACTTGCCACCCATCAATTATGTTTTAATAGTTTTTGCCTAAGGTTATTTGTCTTCTTTAGACATTTCCTCATTTATTTATTTTTCAGCACGGCACCCTATCTACATCTATATTTTTTTTGTTATTACGACTTCAGAATTATATCCGTTGCGGTACATATAACGCGTCAACAGAGTACATTCCTTGAGTTTAAGAAACTTTTTAATGCGCTTTATGTTTTTCAAGTTACACGCAAAAAAAGAGGGCCGTGCCAGTCAAACGTTTGCAGCACGGCCCCCTTATTTTGCCAATTTCTTCTAAAGTACGGAGGTACATTGAAAAAGAAACCGGTACATATACTCCTAGAGGCGAGTACATATACTCCTAGAGGCGAGTACATTGCATTGGTGAACACCTAAAAGGCAGATTCTGGGGGGCCAAGCCAGGCAAACGTCCAAGGCTCGGAAGTTAGCTGCGAGTGACGGTCTGCGCAGGTATAACGGTTCCAAACTGTATGGTGCCTCGGGAAATCTAACGTTAAGCTGCGCAGAACACAATGTTACGTATCAGCGGGACACAGAGAACGCATCGTCTTCACTGTATAATGCGCAGACCGTCACCCGCAGCTAACTTCCGAGCCGCCATAAAACCGAACTATAAACCTAGTAATCAATATTTTGCTACATTACATTGAATGTCCTAAAATCTGTATTCATCGTCCGTTCCACCTAGTTACATTGTAGTTACATTGATGTAACTAGCTGGACATTTTTATTCCAAGTAGTTACATTATTTAAACATTTAACTTTAACGTAACTAATGAGACTTTTTGTATGTACGTTTGCCTGGCACGGCCCCACAGAATCTGCCTTTTAGGTGTTCACCAATGCAATGTACTCGCCTCTAGGAGTATATGTACCGGTTTCTTTTTCAATGTACCTCTGTACTTTTGAAGAAATTTGCAAAATAAGGGGGCCGTGCTGAAAACGTTTGGCTGGCACGGCCCTCTTATTTTGCGTGTAACTTGAAAAACGTAAAGCGCATTAAAAAGTTTCTTAATCTCAAGGAATGTGCTCTGTTGACGCGTTATATGTACCGCAACGGATATTCTGAATTCGTAATAACAAAAAATATATAGATGTGGATAGGGGGCCGTGCTGAAAAATAAATAATTGAGGAAATCTCCAAAGAAGACAAATAACCTGAGCCAAAAACTATTAAAACATAATTAATGGGTGGCAAGTAACATATGTACCGCATTGGTTTCTCATAAAACTTGCTAAATTTGATAAATAAACCAATGTTAGTTAATTCAGCACGGCCCTCTTCATACGCCTATATCTTTTAAAATATGACATGTTTGCTTACAAAATTCGACTTCCTGAATCATCTAAAGAAGTTCATTCGTTCCAAATAAACTGCGATACTGCTGTATTGGTACTATAGAAGATAAATTGAATCGAAAATATCGTACATTACAACGAATGGGGTGACCATGAATCTACGTGAAAAAAAAAAGGATTAAGGAACTGCTGATATATTGAGTAAATCTATACTTAATATTTACGTACGTCTGAAGAAATACTATTTATTTGTTAAATTATGCACTTTTCTTATTACGTTCCTTAACTTTAAGATAGAAAATATTGATTGGACAGGGATTCTTTTTTAATAAAATTACGGCATATATTCAGTTATAGTTACTTTAAGTCCGTATCGATTTATTTTATTTTACCTAGTTGATATTTTTAAGTAGGTCACCTCACTCATGTCATGATCCCTTTATATAAATCAAATAATAAAAATCCTTCATCGAGTGGGTCAGAGGACCATTTTAAAACGTTAAAACACTTGCTGCTGAAATCAAAAATTACAAAACACAGAGTTGACGTTTTCTTGCAGAAACATATCAATTATTTAAAAGGAGAACTAAATATTGTAGCGAGTCAATTTTACATAGAACGTAACACTCTAAAAAAAACAAATAGTAGGACCAAAACACGCACAAGTAAAAAACAACAAAAACCAAAACGACAATTTGTTATAGATTCAATATTTAGCGATCAACCAACATTTGTAGAAAATTGGAGAGGTCAAGCAGACGAGGGCGTTGATGTAAAGCCGTGTAACGAAATAAAATTTATAAAAAATGGTAACATAGTTCAAAATTCAACTGTAGTTAACACGTGTGGTTTCGATGCAATAATGTTTTTGATTGCATTCGGCTTCAAGTCATTTTCTAATTTCGAAATGGTAATTGAACTTAAAGAAAATATACTTCGAGACTATGTCAATCTTATCTTATTCCATTATTATTATTACACGAACACATATTAACACACATATTTACTGCGTGGAAAGAGGCACAAGATGCCATAGGAATCTTTTGCGACCTTTCGAAGGCATTTGATTGCGTAAATCACGAAACCCTGATCTTGAAACTTGAGCATTACGATTTAGGTAAACTTGCGCTTAGTTTAGTAAAGTCGTATTTGAATGATAGACAGCAGCAAGTACAAATAAATGGTGTCAATTCAATGGGTTTAAAAGTAAAAATGGGTGTACCACAAGGTTCGATTCTGGGTCCATTTCTCTACTACTAAATGGGAAAAAAGCTAAGTGCATTCGATTTGCCCTACCAAATGTCAAAAGTATAGGGATTGTGACATAATGTTGAATCAAGAGATACTAGAATTTGTCGATAAAACAGTTTTCTTGGGAATTGCGCTCGATAGAAAGAAATAAATTAAGATAAGAAATTAATATCTTCACAATACCTTGCCAATACATCTATGAAAACAACATGTACGTTAGGAAAAATCTGCATTTATATTTATAGAGGTGACAGACACCACTATAATACTACAAATAGGGACCAACTCGTTCAGCCAGGTTTCAGGCTTGCTAAAGTAGATTCATCTTTCATGGGGTACTGTTCAAAATGTTACAATAAAATACCTCCTCACATTCAAAACTGAATGAGTTGAAATTTAAATCTTGTATAAAACGCATAATTGATTCCCATGTTAAGTTATTGTGGAAGCTGCGGAAGATTGTAAAATATCCTTGCGTTGTATAGATTCCATCTTTGGTTTAAAGAAATTTATTTCTCATAAAGAACATACATAGTTCACTTATATATGAGAAAGTTAGTATATAAAAAAAAAAACTTAAGTAGTAAATTACTTGTCGTTCGAACAATCGAGTACAAAAAGGTAGTCGTGCATTATTGTTGGTTGGCCAAATACCACTTTAACCTATTTTTAAATATATTAATAGATGAAGAATCCCTTATGTCTTTTGGTAATTTATTATAAATCTGCGCACCCTCAAACTGAATAGTTCTTCTTCCGTATAAAGTTCTTACTGAAGGTAGTTCTATACTATCCCTATTCCTAGCGTAGTAGTGGTATGTTTTACGTTTGAAAGTGATTTGTGAGTGTATTTTGTTCGTTCGATTTTTTTTTAATTAGTATGCATGTGTGGTATATGTATAATTTTTGTAGGTTAAATAGTTTAGTTTTAGCATAAAGTTCTTTTGTAGGTGTTAAGTAATTGTAATTGAAAAGAGTTTTAATTGCTTTATTTTGCGATATTTGTAGGTCATGAAGGTGTGTAATAGCAGCTTGTCCCCATACTTGTATTAAGTAGTATAAGTGCGGTTTGATGAGTGTGTTATAAATTGTGTAGCGTAAATTGAATGGCACACATTTAGCGATATTTCGCAGAGCTCCAGTTAACGGTATCAATTTGTTTCTTATGTAGTCAATGTGTGGTCTGAATGTAAGTCTACTGTCCAAGATCAGGCCTAAGTATTTCTCATGGTTTGATCTTAAAAGCTGTTGGCCATCTACCACAAGAGGAGGAAAATTAGGAATCTTTTTGTTTTTAGGAGAAAATAATATTATGTATGCAGTTTTGTTTACATTTATAGTTAGTAAGTTTCGCTTAAGCCACGTATTTAAGATATGAAGGTCTTGCTGTGCTTCAGCAATAACCTTAAGTATGGAGTTACCAAAATAAAAAAGACATGTGTCGTCTGCGTATAGTGAGATATGTCCCGCTAAACCAATGTTACTTAAGTTATTTATATAAATTAAGAAAAGCAGTGTATTATTATATAATTGCATAGCACATTTGTGTGAGTTCTATGTACTGTAAAGCCACCTTTTACATTCAGTTATCTTTTTTTTCACTTGAATATGCCGAGAATGTCATGCAATGTATTGTAATATTAATATTATTGTAATGTAAGGTTCAGTCAATTTTGATTTGTTGGAAACGTTTCTATGTTTTATTAAACCTTTTATGCTATATAGTCTTTCTCTTTGAAATATTAAGTATAGATTTACTCAATATATCAGCAGTTCTTTAATCCTTTTTTTTCACGTTGATTCATGGTCACCCCATTCGTTGTAATGTATGATATTTTCGATCCAATTTATCTTCTACAGTACTAATATCGCAATTTATTTGGAACGAATGAACTTCTTTAGATGATTCAGGAAGTCGAATTTTGTAAGCTAAATAGGTCATATTTTAAAAGATATAGGCGTATGAAGAGGGCCGTGCTGAATTAACTAACATTGGTTTATTTATCAAATTTAGCAAGTTTTATGAGAAACCAATGCGGTACATATGTTACTTGCCACCCATTAATTATGTTTTAATAGTTTTTGGCTCAGGTTATTTGTCTTCTTTGGAGATTTCCTCAATTATTTATTTTTCAGCACGGCCCCCTATCTACATCTATATATTTTTTGTTATTACGAATTCAGAATATCCGTTACGGTACATATAACGCGTCAACAGAGCACATTCCTTGAGATTAAGAAACTTTTTAATGCGCTTTACGTTTTTCAAGTTACACGCAAAATAAGAGGGCCGTGCCAGCCAAACGTTTTCAGCACGGCCCCCTTATTTTGCAAATTTCTTCAAAAGTACAGAGGTACATTGAAAAAGAAACCGGTACATATACTCCTAGAGGCGAGTACATTGCATTGGTGAACACCTAAAAAGCAGATTCTGTGGGGCCGTGCCAGGCAAACGTACATCTTTTTGTTCCACCTAGTTACATCGTAGATAGGTACAATCGTAGGTTCAAAAGATATATTTCAAGTAGTCCTAGTACTTTGGATGGGTGTATATCATAATAATTGCTACTTGCTGTTAAGTTTGTGAAGAACTTTGAGAATTATTTAAGCATGTTCCCGCAGCTAACTTCCGAGCCGCCATAAAACCGAACTATAAACCTAGTAATCAATATTTTGCTACATTACATTGAATGTCCTAAAATCTGAATTCATTGGATGGGTGTATATCATAATAATTGCTACTTGCTGTTAAGTTTGTGAAGAACTTTAATTGAGAATTATTTTAAGCATGTTCTCATGTAAGTGACCATCTTTATATTAGTTTCGAGTAGTAAGTAAATTAACAACTGAACGGAGACTTTAATATTTATTAAAATAAACTTTCAATAGACTTTTCATGTTATGTGCATATAATTTATAGAGTAGCAATACAATGAAGTTAATTATATCACTTTAAACAGAAATCGATAACAGTCACTAAGGTGTTACAAGCTTTGGGCATTTTGTCTTCCTTAGGTAATTCTTGCCGGAAGGCATAGGCACCACTGTGGTGCCCTGCGGAAACACCTTGGATATCTGGTCTACGGGCACAGAAGGCAGAACCATACAGTCATCTCCAACCTGCAAGTAATAAAATAAACATTAGCTTACTGATTTATTACAATCATATTGGGAGATCTTCAACAAACTCTCCCAATATGTAATGGGTGTCTCCTATTATGCGTAGTACTTACACCCGGGTCACCCGGCTTGTATGCCCCTGATGTACAAACTTTAACGAGGCGATAGGAGTATACATATAAGGATATGGGATCAGGTGGTGTTCTCTCGTTTCTGCCTACTCCCATGGCAGAAAGGCGTCAGTTTAGGTAAAAAATTTGTCCCGATACTATAACCGGTGCAAATCTCGAGAACAGCTGACCCGATTATGCAAATTATTTTTTGGTATGTTTGTTATTGTCAGGAGAAGGTTCTTATGCAAAAAAATGTAGTAGCTAGTAGTAGTGTAATAGTTGGTAGGTCGTAGAAGGAAGTCAGGAGAGGTGACAAGACAACGTCAGTCGGGTCGGCTCGTATACAATAAATAAATGAACCAAAGACCAGTTAACTTTTAAGGCGGGCTGCACTCGAGAGCTGTATGCTTTAGTCGCTTACCCATGCCACATGAGTAGGGAATGCAATCCGGACTATCCGTGATCCGAAAAATCCGGATTTCGTTGTATTTTTACTCGACTTCCAAATCCGGATTTGAAAATCGAATCCGTATTTTCTGAATAATCAGAAATTTGTTATTCGTTGCCCACTTTTTGCGCAAAAATATTTAATTCTTTTTTCGTGTTTTGTGTACATTCTTTGTTGGAGTTCCTAAATAAATAAATAAAATGTGCTCATCAGAAAGCCTGAAACTGGTATTTCCAGTTTAGTCTTGTACTAAACTGGAAATATCAGTTTTAGGCTTTCATCGTGGCGTTAGAGATGGGGTAGTGGTTCACGAGAACGATACTGGGAAGCCGCTTACAAGCATCTTCAGTGCATTCTTAGGGTCCTGGGTTCGAATACCGGTAGGAGCAAATGTTGGGAGCAACATTTGTTTCCGAGTCATGGATGTTTACATGTATAATAAGTATATATTTACAAACAAAAAAGTATATATGTAGTATATCAACTATCTAGTGTCCACGACACAAGCTTTGCTTAGTGTGGCACTAGGTGGCGCTGTGTGTTAAAGTCCAGCGATATTTATTTATTTATTTATTCAACGCCGATTCAGAGCGAGCTTTTAGTGCAGCAGGAATTGAGTGTAACCAAATTCGCAGCAGGTTAAACGATAACACTTTAGATGCCTTATTATTTTTGGGCCACATTGTCTCCGTTTATGTATTCCGAAGCGACAGTCTAAGTCCACTTTAATTCTGTCTAGCCCTGAATCCTCTTAGCACATTGATGGAGGATTCATGTCTAGGCTACCGGTTGAGGAGAGGTGGTCAGGTTACTTCTAACCTTCTTTACATGGATTATCTGAAACACTTTGCCCCAAAAAATTGCGTCTGCTGCAAATACTGAAAGAAACTAAAACTTTTAGTAGCGCCATCGGGATGGAATTTGGTGTGGACTAATGTGCAGTCATGTATTTAGAACGAGGGGAGATTATGGTATCCAAGGGAATTCAGCTCTCGGATTCCGTACACCTGAGATCCCTCTCTTCATCCAAAAACTATAAATATTTGGGTATGTCGAAACATTAACGTAACTGACATGAAGTTGAAGGAGCGCTTTAACAATAGAAGCAGGAGTTTGGACGTCTGAAGAAAGCATTAAAAATCAAAATCAAAATCAAAGCATTTATTTCAAGTAGGCCAATAACAGGCACTTTTGAATTGTCGAAACAAAGATGAAAATTAAATGTAGCTACAGTCCCAGTCACAAGACATAAAAACTGTGAAAGTACTGTAGTTGCCCATTCCCTAACGTAGATCTCTATGGAGAAGAACGGGCAAGAAACTCCATGGACACTCTTTTAAATCAAATTATTGTTACAAAATCTTGGTTACATCATTCATGTTGAGATGGTAGATTATGTGAGAACAATGTAGCAAGATGTGCACGTTAAAAGTGTCCATAGTAAAAACAAAATAATTCTTTCAAATAAGCCATGGCAACTAAGAGATGACCAGTCACAACTGACAGCACCCGTTCACGAACATGACGCATGGATCAGCACCATTCAGCTCAACCACTTTGAAGGGAGCTAAATGGTCCGACACGCGCCACCATCAGCGAGACATTTGAGTGAGCATGACATACTCTCAACCGCCAGGGCACATTCAAGTCAAAAACTAAAGTAGGTTTCCAGTGAATGATAGCTTTCTAGTACATAGTACTCACACAATATGGGCTATGCGATTATACAGGGTGATTGGAAGATGGGTGCAAAGCTTTAAGGCGAAGATAGTACAGACAATTTAGAACCATTTAAGCCATGGTTGTCTTAGACGAAGTCTTACCAAATATTTTTAACCAAATTTTTAAGTTTTTTTTCGGAAATTCTCAAAATTTAATGTAAACTGCATAATTATGGCCAAATTGAATGATAAATGAATTCATTTTTTATTTATTTAATTAAAGTAATGTGTAAGCAATCAAGCAAAACATGTTTTAGGCTTCTGTGTCATTAGACATTTTTTTTACAGACATTTAAAGATCAGAAAAAATAAAAAAAATGTACAATACGTCTTTTAAACCTTATTAAAAAAAAAAACGGAGGGTGCTTTTTTTGTTCAAACCTTTTTGAAGACATGCTTGATAATCGCTCTTTCTTTTGAGGTATCATTTATGCGGATATCTTACAAATTATTGAAATTAGGGCCTACAAACCAATTTGAGGGAGAATTTTTTTTATTTTAGGCAGACTAATTAAAACAACATTTGAATTAAAATTATTTATTTTTCATGTTCAAAATGACGGCCGTGATTCCTAATACAAGCACGGCCCCGTCTTCTAACTTCTGTAGTCGTTATTTTCAACATCATCTCCTGCTTCATTGTCTCAAACGCTGAATTTATTCTTTGTATCAATTCTTCTCTAGTGTTAATTTCTTTGTTGTTATACACCAGTTCCTTGGCCCGGCCCCACACGAAAAAGTCCAACGGGGTCAGATCTGGGGAGCGAGCGGGCCAAGGGATGGGTCCATCCCTGCCGATCCAGCTATCAGGAAAGCAATTGTTAAGGTGTTCCCTTACATTTAAAGTCCAATGCGCTGGACAGCCGTCTTGCTGAAAGATGACTGTTCGGTCTCTTTCGAAGATCGGGACACCTGATTCCTCTACCAGCAGTGGTAAATCAATTTGCAGAAATTGCAAATAATTTTCGCCATTCAATGGATCAGGCAAAAAGTGGGGCCCAATCAATGTTCTGCCAATTATTCCAGCCCATACATTCACAGAGAATTTCATCTGAAATGACACCTGCTTCTTAAAATGTGGATTGTTGTCTACGTCGGCCCATTCATGGATGTTGTGAAAGTTTGTAATACCTTCCCTTGAAAATTTACTTTCATCCGTCCACAAGATTGATTTCAGAAACCACGCATCTTCGATGTCTCTGTTGAGGAGGAAACGGCAGAACTGAATTCTTCTTTGAGGATCTTGCTCTACTAGACCTTGCACACTCCTGCCATGGAACGGATACTTATCATTTTGGTGCATTGTATGCCACACCTTCCATTGAGAAATGTTTAAATTTCGAGCTACTGCTCTAGTACTGGTAGTAGGATCCGCTTGAAATGCTGCTAAAATGTCTTCGTCGACGGCAGTTTCGTGTCTGCCCGGGTTGACTCCAGGTTCCACGCGGTGAAACCCATCTTGGGCAAGACGACGAAACGTGTTGTAAAACACTCGGACATTCGGTATCCTGCGATTCGGATAGCGCTCTTGATACATCCGTCGCGCCAAAGATCCATTGCCGTCTGCTCTACCGTACATAAATACGATATCCGCATATTCTTGATTGGAAAAAGTAGCCATAGTCACTTAACAATTAAGAAAAACGGCGTAGGAGCGCACTAAACGTCAACTCAACACAATTAAGTCAAAAATCAACACGTGCAGGAGCGCGAGGCTACGACTGGACACGGTGAAACAAAAAAGTTCAAAACTAACGCAAACAACACGTGCAGGAACGCAAAGGGCTACAACTGAACACGGTAAATTGTGAATCAACACGAGAACGTCCACTCACAAGGGCAGTAGTTTGACTAATAAGTAAAAGATGTAACGGCTTCATCACAGACCGACTGACCCTGACTAAAGAAAAACGACTTTGTTGCCTCAGTAACTAAGACCATTTTGCTGTAAAAACCAACTCTTTATCGCTTTTTGCTATTCATTGGGCGTTCTACCTGGAAATGCCGTCGCACCGCGCTCGGTGGCCATTGTTTAGAGAATCCCCTCAATGGGTTCCCCTCAATTGGTTCCTGCATGTGCCAAAAATTCTTAGAATTGAACAATGTTATCATTTCGAGCACATAAAGTATTCTTTTAAGCAAAAATTTTGTGTTTTGTTAGACTGCCTAAAATTTAAAATTTCTCCCTCGATTTGGTTTATAGGTCCTAATTTCAATAATTTGTAAGATATCCGCATAAATGATACCTCAAAAGAAAGAGCGATTATCAAGCATGTCTTCAAAAAGGTTTGAACAAAAAAAGCACCCTCCGTTTTTTTTTTAAATAAGGTTTAAAAGACGTATTGTACAAATTTTTTATTTTTTCTGAGCTTTAAATATCTGTAAAAAAAATGTCTAATGACACAGAAGCCTAAAACATGTTTTGCTTGGTTGCTTACACATTACTTTAATTAAATAAATAAAAAATGAATTCATTTATCATTCAATTTGGCCATAATTATGCAGTTTACATTAAATTTTGAGAATTTCCGAAAAAAAAACTTAAAAATTTGTTTAAAAAAATTTGGTAAGACTTCGTCTAAGACAACCATGGCTTAAATGGTCCTAAATTGTCTATACTATCTTCACTTTAAAGCTTTGCACCCATCTTCCAATCACCCTGTATAATACTAACATTGAATCTATACAATGCAAAGATAGTTGTACAATCATCAGCAGCTCCAACAATACCATTGAATGCTATCAATTTTTGCGCCCCTGTCCTTGTGGAACAGGACCAGCATTGAGCCAAGCATTTTTATCAGCGATATAATCGCTCAACTTGTAATATGCTTGCTTACATAGTGTGCGTTTAATGCATGTTTTAAATTTCGTCTCATTCAGTTCAAGAATACTTTGTGGAATTTTATTATAGCATCTCAAACAGTACCCCATGAAAGATGAGTCTACTTTAGCGAGTCTAAAGCCTGGCTGAACTAGTTGGTCCCTATTTCTAGTACTGTAATTGTGTCTGTCGCCTCTTTTACCGAAAAGATGCAGATTTTTTCTGACGTACATTATGTTTTCGTAGATGTATTGGCAATGAACCGTCATGATGCCAATATCCTTAAATAGTTCCCTTAGAGAATCGCGCCTACGAAGATTGTATATGGCTCTGATGGCTCTTTTCTGCAGAATAAATATACTCAATATCAGCAGCCCGTCCCCATAGCAAAATACCGTAAGACATTATACTGTGGAAGTAACTAAAACAGACCAGTCTAGCGGTATCTACATCAGTGAATTGACGGATTTTTCTAATGGCATATGCTGCTGAACTTAAGCGCCCCGCAAGCGATGTTAAATGAGAACCCCATTGTAGCCTTGAATCAAGCGTAAGCCCCAGGAAAACAGTTTTATCTCACAATCACTACTTCGGTAATGAAAATCTTATGCATTTAGTTTTCTTTTCCTTCAATACCAAATTGTTTGCTGTGAACCAATTTTGGACCTGAAGTAGGGCATCATTCACGTCATCTAGATTTTTGGCCCGTCTATTTATCTTAAAAATTAGAGAAGTGTCATCAGCAAAGTATGTATTAAGTAGCTTTCTTCCAGCCGGGAACGAGGTTCGTGTTTTCAACGGTTGGGTTATGACGGTTTTTATGTACTCTTTTGGCATACTCAAAAGGACTCAGACGGAACTCGATGTCACTGAGATGTGGTCGCAGTCCTGTGAACAAGGGACTCATTCCGCTGTTTATGGCTAAAAAGAACTGGTGCAAACGAGAAGTACTTTCTACCGATGACCGTAAGGAAATATGACAAGGCAAGGAGCTTCACGAGCGCTTCTATTGGGCTCTTCATTGGTTCAATGTACATTTTCTAGCATCCGTGTCCTGTCTATATTTCGGTAACCTCTGGGGAAACTGGAGGTTTTGTCTGTACGATTATAGACGAAGTTATGTTGACGGGCAACTACCGGAAACATATTATGAAGGACGGGACGGTTGTCATGTGTCGAGCAAGCCACCGACCGGGTGAGTCCATCAGATACATCATTTCTGGTTCTTCTCGTCTGGCTAACGGCGGGCACTTGTACAGGCACAACCAAGTTGCCAGGATTATTCACCAGCTTTATTGTCGCCAATAAGCCTGACATAGCGGCTAGACCGATCAACGCGTATGCGTCGCGTTAGCGTAATGATAATTATAATCGATGTTACCATCCCGCATGACGAGAACCCCGTGAAAGCTGAAAAAGGGAAACAAACAATCTCGACTAGGCACAAAGTTTGCGACAAGTGGAATATAGACTGCTAACATTGTCGATTGTTGTAGCGGTCAAAAGCCTTGACGAATATCTGCAGAGGCTTTCTTTAGGTGGTTGTAATTAAAGGCCTGATTCAGGAGACAGTCCTCCTCGATATGGCCCGCATTGTGAGGAGGTTCCTGTATTTGGATCCTTAACCACCGGTAGCTTGGACACTGCTCCCGACACCGGCGGACCACAGTTATGTTTTTTTTAAGAAATATTTAAAAAGTGTTAAATACAAATGTAAGAATATAATGGCTATATAACCAACTAGGGTATTGAATTTGAATAATTTCAAATAACACGAATTTAAAAAAAACATATGATTTGATGTTCCTGTGTTTATATTTTAACCCATTTACACAAATATAAGAAACACGGCATTAATAAACGAAAATCGAAAATCAGATTGTAAATATTCACGAAAAATTCGTAAATTCGTAGGATTGGACCTAAAATCCGTTCATGAAAATCCGGATAGTGATGTGCTTGTGTACCCATGATTTTGTCGTTTAGGCGCTGGGGGGTAAGTACACGATGTGTTTGATGGCATAAGGTTTAAGAAATGCGGGTGTGTGCGCGAATGCGTATCTATTGCCTTTACTGAACTGCATGTGTAGTATTAGGGGCAAAGTGGAGACACATGGTTTCGATACATTTTCGTCTAACGGGCATAATCTCCTTCTTTATTATATCTTTGATTCCGTATGATAGAATATTTTACAAATTCATTAATTTTCTTTTTATAAATTATGTTTTTTAATAATTTATTGTTTCTTTCTACCACGACGCCGACGACCCAAATGGCGTAGTGGTAGTGACGCTGCCTTACGTTCTTAGGGTCCTGGGTTCGAATCCCGGTAAGCGTAAATGTTTGTGTGATGAGCATGGACATTTGTTTCCGAGTTTCATTTGTTTATATGTATAATAAGTATGTATTTACAAACAAAAACGTATATATATGTAGTATTTCAACTATCTATTGTCCACGACACAAGCTTTGCTTAGTGTGGCACTAGGTGGCGCTGTGTGTTAATGTCCAGCGATATTATAATTTTTTTGTTTATTTTTATTTATCTTTTTATTGTGTGGTAAATTTTGAATCTGACAATTTTTTTCACTCACATGGGCAAGTCAAATTTACAGTTTTTAATCATTCAGTTTTTTTTTTAATCATTTTAAGGGCCGGTATTTCAATGTCACCTTAACTTATTGCTTAAGTTAAGTCCTGCATTTAAGCTAAGTGTCATTTTTAGAAGACATAAGTGTATTTCAATCCGGGTCTTCCTCGCTTTAACTAATCTAGGATAAATCGCAATATTGCAACTTAATAAACAGAATATGTCATTTGAGAATGGTTTCTATTGTCATCCTACTACAGGTTGGCAAAAATGTCCTGAAACGGAACTAAAAAATTTCATCGTTGGCAACTTCTCCTACTGTCACGTCTAGTCAGTACATGTAATGTCATTTCATGATATCGGTGGCTGTTTTTCGTGTATTTTTTGTTATTGTGTTTAAATTGGTGACTCAAAGGGTTCAATATGAACAGAAAAACCATTCGCAGCTCCGCTAGAGAGATAATTTATAAAGTGTATTTGAGTTGTTCGGCGGAACATGAAGCTGGACAAATTTTATTGGATATCAACGATGTTTTTAAAAGAACTGCGGAAATGTCAGGTAATATGATCTTTTATCTAAGTAATCAGATGTAATATGTGTGTTTAAACTTGCACTAGATAGTATAAACCATTATACAACTATTATTTACATTGAAAAATACATCGATGTATTTTGTGGTTATGTGCATTTACAAAGAAGCACGCTCCTATAATTTTGATACTCTTTGTGTTACTTTCAGAATAAAAGTAACTAAAACATAAAATTGCGTCACATAATGTTGGATCAGTTGATATCAAGGTTTTTTAAAATAGCTACTTTCATTTCACATTCTTAGAAAGAAGTATTTGCAAAAGTTTAACTGTCTTTATTTTTTACTGTTGTAGGCCGTGGCTGAACAAGTGTTTGCAAGCATCTCTGTTGGTGATTGGAAAACATCATATGCAAATAGAAAGAGAGTATTATCAAAGGGGCAAACTCTGTATAGTGATATAGACAAAATAGTCATAAATCTGCAAGATGACAGCAGCAGTACAGATACAGACACGGATGAAGAACTTTCAGATGTGGAACATTTAGACGAAGACATGCTAGATTCTAATTGAAACATCTGTAAAATTCTATCTATCTTATTAATAAAAATGAAAAAAAAAGCACTTAGACGAAGCGTTGATATTATTTTCCTCATAATGTAAATCAATATACACACGTACTTGCGCATTATCACACAAAAGCGTGAGTATGTAACGAGCAGAGAAATTGATGTTTATTTCAAGTAATCTAAAACCCGTTAAAGTCGTCATCATCTGCCTAGCCTTTTCACAACTAATTTTGGGGTCCGCTTCCAGTCTAACCGGATGCAGCGTGATATCAGTATTTGACATGGAGCGACTGCCTATCTAATTTCCACAACCCAGTAACTAGGTAATACAGACTTCTCTTGGTCAGACTTGGTTGTCAGATTTTCGGGCTCCTGACTCACAGTAAAGATCTACAAATGACACGACAACAGCTATGAGAGCTTTCTGAGGGACGGAAGAAACTCTATGACAGATGGTCACCCATCTACAGACTAACCTAGTTAAGCACGGCTTAAGCATGAAGATTGTCCTGTCCAGCTGTTATTATTTAGCACCGAGTTCTTCTAAAACCCATCAAAGTACACATTAAATAAAAAAAAAATTGAAAAAAAAAACAAAAGTATCAAACTGTTATTGTCGTACTATATAGGGTTACAATATGTACGATAGTAGCGCCACCATTATTTTCACGACTTTTTTGCCAAGCTGTACATTGTTTATTTTTTTCATGTTTTAATTCGAAGAAAAAAGTTTTAAGTTCACGACATTGTTGAGTTGTCTGAACAATTGAGTAGTATCACGTAAGTACCTGCCTACCGTTTTCGCTCTTTCTCTACGATTTTACAACTTGGCAATCACTCAACTCTAAAATGTTTTTGTTCAGTAACTATACTTTTAGCTCGAGCAGTGATGATGAAGTTATTATTGAATTAATCAATTATTCTACGACCCCACGACGTATACGAATTTATAGAACATGTGAACTAACTTTCAGAAATGGAATGAAGGTGAATTTTATGAGGCGGCGGGCCTGCCTGCACGAATTGCCGCTCAGCGGACTGACCTCCGGCGCGATCTCATGGCGACATGGAGAGAGCGACTGTCGCAACCCCGTGCAGGGCACGCCACGATAGTGGGGGTAAGTCCCCTCTCTTTGAGGAGTGGCTTGAGAGGCGCCACGGCGTCCTCCCCTTCCGCCTGACACAGGTCCTCACCGGACACTGATGTTTCGGGAGGGAGGTACCTGCACCGAATCGGGCGGGAGGAAAGCCCGGGTGTTTCCACTGCGGGGATCGACCGGAGGACACGTGTCCTCGTAGCGGCGATCGGCGCGGCGACCTCTCGCGTCCGGCCCTGGTTCAATCCATGGTCCGGAGCGAGACGGAATGGGAGGCCGTCACCTCCTGCGAAGCAGTCATGCTAGCGAAGGAGGTGGCGGAACGTGAGAGGGAGAGAGCCTCTCTTCCCAGCCGCCGAGGGAGATGCACCGGGCGTCAGGGGGCCACGTGGTGGCTACCGGCCACCGTAGACGAGGGCCTGTGGACGGTTATCTATGGGCTAGCTAGCCGCTCGTCCGTCTTATGACGACAGGCTGTGTCGACGGCGCGTTCGTGTTCCACGCGCGTCTCAAATAGATAGTCAGCACAGTGAAGGGGCCGGCCGGGGTTGCGGGACTGTTCGAAAGCCGCGGCCCCGGAACGTAAAGGGCGAGGAAGGAACATGGATGGGTTTTCGTCAGTAAAAGTCTGACACACACTCCCGCGCCGCCCAGAGTGGGAGAAGTTATTTGATGATTTCCCATCCTAAAAAAAAAGGTAAGTTTTACGACCGATTTACGTTGTGCTGGAACAGATAAGAGACGAACTCAAATGGCCTACTACGAGGTAATATTTCGCAAGAATGTCTGTACCTACATTTAGGTACATAGATTCCTCACAGCCTTTTTTATCCTTTTATCAACTACAAACATTCTATATGCGGCATAAAAAACCTTTTTGCAGGTCAGAATGAATAACCATAAAGCACCTTTTTTTTTGAGGTTGACACACGCTAATCTCAGATCGGAACTTAAGCGACAGAAATCTGTCACTTAGATTAAGGCTAGTTAGGGTGGACTTTATTTGCCGCTTAACTTTAATCCAATACTGAAATACACATAAGTCGTTCTTAAATTAAATCCTGGATCACTTCGAGATAAGTTACTATTGAAATACCGGCCCTAAGTATTTCGTTGCCAACATTGACAATATTTATTTCAAGATCGAAATATTCGCCAAACTTTTGCTCGAGCAATTCAACAAAATGCGATAAAGTTATCAGGAGGTAGAATTAAAAAAAAACAAATGTACGTTTCCATCATTAAAATCGTTGTAATGACTGAATAGAGAATCTTTGGCCATATTTTTACGTTGTTTCTATCTAATAACGTACAATTTTATTTTTTCGCATTTGTTGTGTTGTTCGAGGATTTTTTCGTACAAATAGCCTGATACATAAATATACTAAACCAGTTCATTCCGGTAAATCAAACCGATAGTCACTTGTTGCTAGTGTTAATACAGGGGCAATAACTTCGTCTGGTTGCGGATCTAGCGAAACTTGTGAGGGGTATTGAAAATACGACAGTCCTCTGGTTTCATCAGTAATCTATCGAAATTTTGATCACAATTAAAATTTTGAGGTTTCTTTAGGATATTGGTTATAAATATATTTTTGAAGGCATTACTAAGTACCCCCTTCTTATTAAAAACAAGGATCATACTATAAAATAAAGGCCCTTTCTTGAAAAAGTAATAATCAAATATTTAATTATCTATTGTACTCCTTGGGATAGTTAAAGTATGTTTTTTTTTCTAGTATTATTCATGCACACAGTACAATAAACAACCATTATATTATTTCTGCCACGTTTTTTGTGTCACTTGTCACAAAACCAACGTGTGTTGCCTTGACAACCCCGAGATTATCAACTGACTGTGGCAGCGTAAACCGCTTTTCCACTCTCGCCGCGTACGCTACAAGGGGCCAGTGGACAATCACGTCAAACCGATTCACGCGGTTGTATGAAGCTTATCCTCTGCCCCCACACGGAGGTCCTACGTAAGCTTAAAATGAAGAGTTAACTTACCACCCAGTCCACAGGAGTAGCGACCTTGGCGGAATCAGTCAGCTGCAACGAGTCTAGCACACGCAGTATCTCACTGGAAAGAATAATGTCACAGGTTAATTAATAAATAGATAATATAATTATCACATGGCACCTCTACTAGACCGATGTCGATGTTAAAACTGTTCGAAGTTTTAATGCCGCCCGCAGGCGCAGTCGATCTTCACAACATTATGTTCTGATTTTAATTTATTGACTCTTCACGGCTAAGGTACAAAAACCGTAAAAAAAAAACCGGCAAACGCGAATTGAACTCGCGAACCGAGGGTTCCGTATAGGTAACTGTTTTGTTATTAAAATGTATCTTTTGTTACGATAAAACTAAGAAGTTTGATTTTTTTAATTGAGTAGGTATACGGTATAAACTTCAAATCTATACCTCCACGCGTTTCCGAGGTACAGGGTCTTGACATACAGACGGACTAATATACATACCTACTTCATTGTTAAAATTATGTAAAATTGTATGAGTTATTTACATTTTTTAACAATTGGTTCATATTAAAGGCAGGTATATAACAATGACTCAGCAGATTACAAACAATGGTAAGTAACTGAGTACATTTATTCAAGTGTTACGTATCCGCTGTAAAGTCGTTTTGTCAACATTCATCCTTCACTTGGCCGACAATGCGATAATCCATTGTCCAATAACATAAACGTCTTCATAGATAATATTATCAGAACTAGTGATAACATGGCATGGGCCCCCGACATAACAACGGGTCTTATGTCAGTTGCAGTCATAACTCATATAATAATGAATACTTGATATTTTACTGTACCTAAACAGTAATGCCGTACTAGTATGTAGGCGTTGAAACTCAATTGTGATACAAATGTATGATACAATTGGCAGTTTTCATTTAAGTAATTAAAATAATTAAAAAAAACAGACTGCAAATTTTACAATGTGGTATATATTTTTGTAATTTCCTTTATTTTGATAGGCAGGCAGGCGCAAAACGTCTCTTTCGCAAAATGTCTGTCTCATAATGTCGTTTTCGCAGACTGACTCCTCACGAGACAAATCTGTGAATGTCAATGATATCTTAGACGTCGAGATCCATCAAGCCGTTTGGAAAGTTATCAAGTTTACAAAGAAACATACTAAGATACGCGCGAAAAACATAACACTTCCTTGGCAGCCGTAAAAATGTAGAACCTGCTAATATAACCCCTTTAAGGGAGGTAAAATGGTTCCTTAATACCCTGCACTACGATTTTCTACTGCTGTACCGTGAGTGCGTTTACTAACATTTAAAACTCGCATACACAAACAGCCAGGCCCGAAACAACTAGGCCATACAAATATTGATTACAAGCGAGACCGTACCCGCGACACGCAGTGCAACAGACAAATGACCAACCACTGCGACAGACGTGTGGGCCGTCAATTGTCGATGGTTGTAAATGGTCTATTACTCTTTCTAGTGCAGATTGTTTAACATGGACGCTGTGCAAACATGTGTCCAAGCATTATGCTATACAGCATGTGCTAGCCAACACAATGAAAGGAAAAAAAGGCATACACAAATTGGTCATTAAAAAACCGGCCAAGTGCGAGTCAGACTCGCGCACCGAGGGTTCCGTACAAACTTTATTAAAAATATTTTTATTATATGATGTAACTAAAAATGTATGCTTTTCGCAATTTTTCCTTTATCTGTGTTATAAGACGTTGCTTCGTACCAAATTTCAAGATTCTGAGTTCACGGGAAGTACCCTGTAGGTTTTGATTCCCTTGCGAGTGTCGAAAATTTGCGGCATAAACGGGAGTATCTTTTGATCGCGTTGACTTAGAAGTTTGATTTTTTCACAGCTCCAAGAGACCATAGACTTGAGTATTTGATATGAATTTCAGCTTGATACCTCCACGCGTTCCTGAGAAAAAAGGTCTTGACAGACAGACAGACAGACAGACAGACGGACAACAAAGTGATCCTATAAGGGTTCCGTTTTTACCTTTTGAGGTACGGAACCCTAAAAAACTAGGAATGTGTTTGTTAACTTTTCATTTAGCTACATTACATTCAGGGACCGTACAACCCCGAATATAAGTTAATTCTTTCGAAAGGGTTACATGTTGTGCGGCTTCAGTCACGGAAAGGGTTACCTCTTGGTAGTGGTAGCCCTTTCAAAACACTAACGTTAGGGTAACCCGGGCCTCTCAATAAGTTAACTAGTACAAGATGTTACCGGCTCCTGTATGGTTTCCAATTGAAGAAGATAACCCCTTGAAAGGGTTTTGTCGGGGTAACCAAAGGGTTTTAAATCAAATAATTTTAAATTACGTTGAAGTTGAGGAAAAGGTATTGTGGACCTTGGAAGTTTGGAATCATATAGAATCGTTCATAAAGTGTTTCTTACTCGGTTTGATAGGACGGTGATTTCTTTTTTGACCGACTTAAAAAAAGAGGAGGTTCTCAATTCGTGGGAACCTTTTATTTTTTTATTTTTTGTTATGTATGTTCCCCGATTACTCGAAGATACCTGAACCGATTTGGATTATTTTTATTTTGTTTAAAAGGGTATACTTCACAGGTGGTCCCATAATCATCAAGTCTGGATCTGATGATGGAATCCTGGAGAAATAGTGCAAATCTTCAAATTGAATAGGCACACATAAAGCGATTTGGGTAGTTTTCGAAAGAATACTTTTTCAGAGTGGTCCCACTTCAATTTGGTGAACATCTGATGATGAACTTCGGAGATAGGCAACGGAACTCCTCAATAAATGAGAGCAAATGGACTGGGATTGCTGAAATCTCATGGCTATCTATTGTTTACACCAGTTCATAACATAACATCACGCCAGGACGCTGTGAAAGGTGAACCACTAAAAAAAGAAAAATGTTTTTTTTTTGCAAAAACTAAACCGACTGCAAAAAACACAAAAAAAGGAAAAATAACTTAAGCTTCAGAAGTCAGTGACAAATAAACGAAATCTATCAACAAAGGTTTTATTAAGTTACTAGCTGACCCGCGCAACTTCGTCTGCGTCTCATAAGAGAGAGAGAGGGTTAGACAGTGTGAGTCAACCTTCAAAGATAGACATGAAATGCTATCGCGGACTCGTTTTAAGAGGAACAATTCCGTGCTGCATGATTGTTGCGTAACTTTAACCGCTTTAGCTCTCAAAAGGAATCAATGTTCACTGTTTTTGTAAATAAAAATCATACTCCGCTGAAAGTCATACTCCAGCTAGGTCTAAAATTCTCATCAAGGACCGTGAAATGAGTCCAACCACGATGAAGATGCTGTGAACTCTTCAGGACCACTTGTAACTGCTTTGCCTCTTCACCGTCGGACCTTGGATGAAACTTTTACTCTTGTTAGGTTTAAAATTCTCATTAAGGTGCAAAAAATGAGCCCAAACATGAAAAAGCTTCAGTAAACTCTTGCGTAGATACCACATGTAACTGCCTTCCGTCTCCATTGCTGACCTTCGATGAGTCATACTTTAGGCAGCTCTTGAGTTCTCATCAAGGTGCGTGAAATAAGCCTAATAATAATATAGCTGCTGCAAACTGTTGAGGACATCTTGCATCTGCCTTCTGTCTTCATCGTTAGACCATGGATGACATTCATTCTCCAAGCAGGTCTTAAGTTCGTAAATCTAGTTCGTGGATACCGTGCAATCTGCGGCGAGGCGAGGCCTTGCCGAATTTCCGCCATGGAATCTGGAAGCGATAGTCCTCGCCCCGCTCAGCGGACAGACTCCGTCGTGATCTCATGGCGACATGGAGAGAGCGACTGTCGCAAACCCCGTGCAGGGCACGCCACAATAGTGGCGAAAAGTCCCCTCTTTGAGGAGTGGCTTGAGAGGCGCCACGGCGTCCTCACCTTTCGCCTGACGCAAGTCCTCACCAGACACGACTGTTTCGGGAGGTTCCTGCATCGAACCGGGCCAGAAGAGACGCCCGGGTTCTGGGGCCGCCCCTGTGGAACATCGGTTACGACTGGGTGCTGCGTGCCGACCTCCCCAGTCTGGGACTTAGTTTATAAGTAGAACGAATTGCCCTTTTTTGTTTGAATATCGGTGGCATTGCCCCACAAGAGAATACCGTACGACATCATGCTATGGAAATAAACTTAACGGGCTGTCTCTAAATCAGTTAAATCACGAATTCTTCTAACGGCGAATGCTACGAAGCTAAGTTTTTAAGCTATTGCATAGCTTCTATCGCGGGCCTTGAGCGTGGAGACCAAATCTAGAAATTCCGTAACGAAAATAACCTAACACCCCATGTCAGATAATAACAATGACAAGCTAGTTTTCTTTTTAATATTTTTTTTGTAGGTTGTATACGTTTGATGTTAGACCTTCTTTGTATCCATTTTTATCAATTTATGCAATTATAATTATTTATGTATTTTATTTTCCGCTTGTTGCCGGCTCGAGGACAAAACGCAGACTGAATGTTCAGGCTCGGCTTCCCATCACAATGAAATTATGAATTTTATAATGAATGTTCCACACACACATACACAGACACGTCAAACTTATAACACCCCGTCGTTTTTGCGGCTTCAGAGCGCGGTCCGCGCGCCTCAAGCGAGCGGACCTCGTGCTTGTGAGCCGTCCGCGCGCTGGCTGCGCGCCGACCGCGCGTGGTAATGAATAATTATAATTGCATAAGTTGATAAAAAATGCTATGCAATAGCTTTACCGCGGCAGTCCCCGAGTGCCACACGTCTTTTTTTAAATATATATGTTCATGTCGCCTCGGTTTTTTAAATCTTACAGTTTCAGTCAGCTCCTATCCTTTCCCTTCGGGCACTAAATAATGAGTGAGACGATCGAATGATATTTTAGTAGCTAGCGTAGATAGCGCTAGGTTTTGAGGTTTCAAAAATATTAAAGTTGTTTTGTTTTTCGCATATACTTTCCGGACCATTTGCCTAACCTACTATATTAATTTGTGTCATTTTAGGTACTTTAGTTAGGGAGAAATTTGGCTATTTATCTTTTCGATCACTGTTAGAGGAAAAGAAAATGATAGTTGATTTCGTTTTAATGACGTAGTAGTACCTAACTGATACGATTAGGGTGAATATCCCAGAATTCCTGAATAGCGGACTGGCCACAGAAAAAAAAAAACAAAATAGGCGGAAAAGCGGCAATCCGAACTCGATTTGTTTTTCAAAATCAAAATCAAATCAAATCAAATCATTTAATCTTTGCAAACATGGGTTATAGGTACATGGTGTTCTTTTAGAATAGAGTTCTCCACATTTTGCCGTCACATAGGCATGCAAATAATTGGTTTACAATAGATTTTTTTTTTTTTTTTTTTTTTTCGAATGACATGATTTTATTTTTATGTTTCTTGTATTCGCAATGAAAAGCACAGTGTTTACTTATTTAGTCCCTCGCTGTCGATAATGTTACAAACGGGGTTTGCAGGAAGATATCATAATTATTTTATACTTTAAATTAATTTTGCCAGTTTTGATTCGAATAAAAATAATCAATCAACCACAAATCATCGAGATAGACGTGAGAGATAAAATTACAATACTGGTAGTCCGAATGGGTAACCCCTTCAACGGCTTTACAGTCGTTGAAGGGGTAACCCGTTCAAAACGACTTACCATTAAAAAGTATAACCCACCAAGAATGGGTTTTCGAATATACAGGTAATCATATCGAAAGGGTTTGGAAGAGGTTATCCATTGATGAGGGTTTTCGTAAAAAATGGTAACCAATATGAAATGGTTTTTAAAACAACACTTTGTCAAAACCCTATCAAAAACCCTTTCAATGGGTAACCAAAATGGTCCCTGATTACATTACATCTCATGACTTGATAAATTTATTATTGAACCCTTATCCAAGTGCGAGTCTATCTGGCAGCTTTTTCATAAAGACAAGAAAAATTATAAACAGTTTTCAACTAATAATAGGAAAAGAAAAATGATAAACCATGCTTACTCAAAGTTTCTGCCTGTAGTGGCTGGGTAAAGGAAAGACAGCCTGAACTTCTTCTTTGGGTCAATGATGAAGAGAGCACGAGCAGTGAGAGGAATCCCTGAAGAGTCCACTTCATCCTTGTCGACCATGCACAGCTTCTTTGCAATATCTCTATTCATATCTTCGACTATTGGATATGGAAACTTCTCATCCACATTACAACCTGTAAATGATATATTTCTTTAGGTAAGGATGGACAATTCTGCCTCCACTTGCACCACATAATTATGGCGAAATGTATTCTGTCATTCATTGATGATGACAGAGTCAGAATGATGCTTTAACTTATTTTTATCACTCATCATTATCAGCAGCCCCTGTCTTACCGTATGCACCATTGACCTGCAACATCAATGGTGCAGATGAGACTAAGTAGTATTGGACTTTTTTTTTATTTTTTTTTTATTTTTATAGTACTTTTTTCACCATTAATGGTGCAAACGAAACTACTTAGTCTCATATCCGCAGATTGGGTATGGTCTCATCTGCACCATTACATACTTAGATATTTCTTCAAAGTATTTCCTTTTTGCTTACAGTTCTAATGCATTATTTAAGTGTCACTATTGTTTTACGTGTGTACGTCGACTGAGGGACCTTTTTTGTAGTTTTCAGAAAATAAGCGTCATTACTTTATAATATTAGGTAGGTACACGAAGAAGTTATGAATTTATTTGTAAAATAATTATTGTTCTTGCTTTTTGGATATTTATTCATATATAAAACTAATATTATAAAGAGGAAAACTTAGTTTGTTTGGTTGTAATGAATAAACTCAAAAACTACTGTGCCGATTTCAAAAATTCTTTCATCATTACAAAGCTACATTCACCCTGAGTAACACAGGCTATATTTTATCCCCGTAGTCCCACGGGAACGGGAACTACGCGGGTGAAACCGCGTGACGTCCGCTAGTATAAAAAAATGGTTCCGCACACAAACAAAATACGGTCTTATATTGGTCGGTTGACTTCATGTCAGTCTGTCCGTCCGTCCATCACGGGGTTTTTTGCGGTAATAAATCGTTCTTTATTGTGATAATGGGCTACTACGGAACCCTTTGCTGGGCGTGGCCCGACACGCATTTGGCCGGTTTTTATTTTACGGTGACAAGGAAAGTAATGTTAAGTGAGTTGTATTCGTATTAATGGTGCAAACGAAACTAATTAGCCTTGTTTGCACCATTGATGGTGCAGGCCAATGATGCATACGGTACGACGTGCATCAGCCAATAATGTTCCCACTGCTAGGATTGGATTGAGGTTTATAACTAACTAAATGATTTTGCGGACTTGTGCTGTTCAGTTTGCCTCGGTACATTACTTTGTCAGTGCTTGAAGTAGATTTACAATTTAGACTAGTATGCCTAATTTATCACAATTTAAATAAAATATGACATCTTTCCTTAATGTATTACAGATTTTAGTTAATTTTCAGCAACATGACATAACATCACGCCTGTAATCCCCGAAGGGTTAAGCAGAGATGTACCTAATTGAACACTCAAACTTCAACAGCTATTTTTAGTCCCATGTATAAGGGGCGTGCCTAATGCCATTAAGTGGGCACAAAGCCAGACTCAAAGGCTGCTACTGCGAAAAACCCATAACATTTTTTTTTGTTTTGTTGTCGGGGTGGAAAATCCCCACGGATGTCCGGCGGAGGGGTCTGTCGGACTCTAACCAACTAAAAACCACCCCGGTGTTGCCTTTCCACACTTGGCCAAACCTGGGAATCTAACCCAGTATCTCATGTTCATGTGGCAGTCATGGGGAGATGCTTCTGCCCAGCTGTGGGATGACATAGGCTAACGGTGACAGTAGTAACCTCAACCTCAGAACTCATGCTTGCGTCCGCTAAAACAAAACAAAGCTGTCCAGGTTTAGCATTATAGTTACTCATAAATACTTTAAAAAAACCTATATGTTTACATAATTACTTGGCAGAAAATTTAATGCTTCCGTTTGGTCAAATTTGATGTCAGCTTAGGTTGTTTTTACTTTCAAAGTTTGGCAAATTTTGTTCTAGTCAGTCTTCTTCTATAATATAATATAATATACATTACCCGCAAAGCACTGGATATCTTTGCACCACTCATTATGAGACTCAATACTATCACAGGACAAGCCAATAACTTTGGTGTTGCGCTTTTGGAATTCAGGCATCAGCTTCAAAACTCGGGCTAACTCTGTAGTGCATACTGGAGTGAAGTCTGATGGGTGAGAGAACAGAATACCCCATCTGGAAGATTTTAAACGAGTTTATTTGCAGAGTTGATATTAATTGTAATATTTCTATAACTACTAAACTTATAAAGAGGCCAAATAAATTTTGATGATCACACTTCGAAACTGCTGATATATAAAGTAAATCAGTAGCTTCCAATTACCATAAGAATTTTTGTTTCATAGTACCTACATTATTTGACAAACCAAATGTAAGTTAAAAAATTGCTGCAAAGCATGCCAAACACTAATGAATTTGGACAAGGGCAAGAGAATAATTATGAAATGTCAGTCACCAACAAGCGCAAAAATTTGTAGATATGAATCCTGGTTCCCTTTTACAACTTACCAGTATATTGTATTCAGCAACACATATACAACACCTAGTGTACATTTTGAGTAAGACTTAAATCTCATAGTTAACTTCACTTGTTTCAATAAACAGTTTATAAAGTATGTTTAAAAAAAATGTACTACAGGGTTTCTTTACCTTATATTGTTATAAGGGAAACAATATAACTGGTAATCTGCTAAAGCGAACCATAAACTGAAAATATTGTGTAAAACTGAAGATGTTTGTTGTTCTTCTGTCAATCATAACTAGCTAAAAGTGTTAGCAATGTTTAAATAGTGCCGGTTTTAGAACAAGTGTATAAAACTTACGAATCTCCGAGATAGTCATAAAATTCTATTTCCCCAATGGTCGAGTTGGCAGTAAAATTAGGAAAAGTATCACCCAAAAGCAACATTTTCAGGTTAGGTAAATATTATGCGCTCAATTTGATTGTTTTAAACCGTGACGGCTATTGTAAACCACTTCTATAATTTTCGCAAGATTATTCTGACAAAATCACTACACTATAGACGACAAATTCACAATAAAATTGATTTATGAATAAAAATGTTTCGGAATTTAAAATAAGTTTTTTTAATTCCCGCCTGGTGGCAACGAGTTATAGCCAGTGTGTAATTTTTTTTTTGTTTGTTGATTGGTTTTTATTGCCATACTCTGTGGAACCAAAAACACAATAAAAAAGATTGTCTCTGGCTTATTGGTTCCGAAATGCTCGAGTCACGTCATTTGATAACAGAGTACTACACTATGGAAGCAACAAAGTGCGAATCGCCTAAAAAAATAACACAACATTCCACTTTTCTACATATCAGTAGGAGACAGAACGAAACAAGGCCACCAGGAACGAAATAACGTTTACATATGGAATAGGCCCAGTTTCCTAGCACAATAGATAAATGGGTCCCTAGTGGTGAACTGTTTTATGTATTCTTTATTATCTTTACTACAACAAAGAAGAACGGTCATTTGTGCCCTAGACCCGACACGAATGAGTCAGTCAGACCACACACAAAAAACATATACAGGATGAAAAAGCGTGCTATCTTATTTTTTCACCCTAGTTTGAGGGAAGTTCCGAGGTATTTTAATCACTAATGTATATGACTGTATATCCTGACCTGTACATAGAGTAAAAAAACCCCACAAAAATAAAGCAAAAAAAAGTTATGAATGCTTGAAGGTCAAATTTTCAATGAAGTATAAAAATTGACCTATCTCCTAAACTATAAAACTTTGGTTACGGAAAGTACGGTTCAGTAATTTGAAAATGACCTCCTTTATATGCGAATTTGCTATGGCGGGCCCAGAGCCTGTCACCCTGTATTTTTATTTGCAAGTGCTAAATCGACTAAAGATTAAACGCTTTAGACAGTGTTATTATGATTTTAATCGATTGTCTGACATTAGGAGCACATCACTATTCATCCAATCAATGGCGTCACCGTCAATGACCCAACCCGCAACGTACAGTTTTGTAGTTTTCAACTTATTTATAGTGAGTTACAATTGAATTTTTTGATTTGAAAGTGTTTCATCTTCATACGGTAAGTGAAATATATAATGAAATGCATTTATATATCTGTAATATCATGATAGCGAGTTACTTGTGATCGAACTCTACACAAAATGGACGTCAAAGGTATTGTGACGTGATTATGTAAAAATACTTATCAATAATGGACATAACTGCACCGGTATGTAGATTAATTAATCTTGTATTCAGTGTGATTGTTCCTGGTGCATCAGACACCTCTGTATGTTCCTTTATGTATACATTTAGATAGAACAACAGTCATGACGGAAACGAACAGGAAGGCATGTTAATGAGTGGCGGCGCACAGGCAACCGCCTATCGCGCTATCGATAGATGCATCGAGAGAGATGTCTTTGTTTTTTAGCATCCTGAAAATCACCACACACTTATTTACATAACCCCTTTCGGGGTCATTGCCCCATATCGTGCTTGGAATGTAGTTCTATTTATCGTTTTATAATGATTGTATTTTATTTGCTGTGCGAGTTATTCACCTACATTTTACACGCCTACACTGATTAGTCAGATGCTACATTGTCAAGTGCCTACTTATTTGTCTCAGATTGCATTAATTGTGATTATTGTTGTTTGTATTTTGGTATCTGGAAGATAATAACTTTTAAAATATTTTGAAAATAAATTTGGAGAGTTTTCAAATTGTTTCCATAAATTACTAAGTTCTAATTGCAGTAATACTTTGGAAATATTTAATAAAAACATTGCCAAATTAACAATGAATGACCAAATAATAATAATCAATTGAACAATGAATATTTGGATTGTCATCAATTATAACATATTATTGTTAATATGTAGTGAAATCATTCTTGTGTTACCATAAGCAGTTAGCTGCTCCAGCGAGTGTTTATTGTTTTGCATACAGCCAGTATGTTCAATTGCTAAATGTGATTGTGTAAAATGGTATGGCCATCAGAATTAAAATAATTGACTTTCACTTCAATTTTAAAACAATCCAATTCCACATTCTCTAATTTCTTTTTTCTATTAAAAAGTAACAGTTGATAATCAGAAACCCGTGCTGGGATATCAAATGATATACAGCTTGATAAACTAACATCTTTTCAAATTCATTTTATTTTGCGTCGATAAGTTTTTAATACTATCAATAAGAAGTAAATAAATATTTAAAAATACTACTAATATTGATGAATACAAGGACATTTCATAGATTTTTCCTTGAAAAGAATGGAAATCTACAGTTCATTACAATATGGGAAAAACAGTTTAGAACAGTTTAAATTGTATAATTATAATTTTTGTGTTATTATTATGGCTGTGCTTCTCTTATCAATTTATTTGGTGCAACACTAAAATTGATCAGTGGTTTGATATCTGATCTAGAATTAACTTGATACTTGTTATAAAATGCAAATTGGCATCTTGAATACTGAAGCAATAATTTGCATATGCCATGTTGCATATTGCATCCACCCGCGGTGTTGCGCGCGTCGGAAAATACACTAACATCCTGTGTGACTGGCCTACAATCAACATCCACTTAATAGGACGAGGGTATTATCATCAAATCAATCAACGAATTTTAGAAAGCTGATCTCATCCAATCTATTATCTACCTGTGGCCAGGTTGATTTCATATTGTTGGTGGTTTCTGGATTCCTGTACATGGTTTCCATTCTAGAACTCCTCTGCAGAAATGGATTTTAGTTTTGAACACTTGTTTGCCTAATCAACTAGTAAATTCAAAGAGTGTTGTGTTGTCATAAACTTCCTAAGGAAATTAACACAAAATACTCTCTACTTACTAGCTGTAAGTACAATTATTATCATCATTATTTATTCATTTGAAATTCCTTATTAAGAGTGCTCAAATAGCTGACATTTTGTAATCATTATTTTATAATTTACCAAATGTCATCATAGACTACTCTAGTGAAAGGTGATAAAGACATGTTATTTCATTTGTAATGCTGTTACCTTTTACATATCAATTATGTTCTATTTTACACTAACTCAATGTTAATATCATAATATACTCGGATACTCAAAATAATCAGAAATATTTTATATTTACTTTTTAAAATGAATTTTCTGTGATTATAACATGATATTTGGCGCTAACTGATGTTATATAATATTAATATTATATAATATTACTAAAAACCACATGGTACTTATGAAGTACTTTTTAACATCAAAAGTCTTTTGAAAATAAAAATTCCCAAACATGATTAATACACTTACGTGTTAATATTTATTATTACCCCTTTATCATATAAATACCTAACACGCACAATGGTCCATCTTACGGACTGAGTGCGGAAACCTAAACCCCCATGATAGATAGATCATATAAATATTCCATCCTTGTTATGATTTCCCTGAGCGAATTTGTCTACCACCTACATTCATCACTCACATTTTTCTCATAGATAACCGGCACAAAAGACATATCAGGTCTTTGTAGCTAGCTAGTTGAATGTTTTTTTCCCATGAAGTCTTGGTTATTGAAATTCAATTTTTGTGGTTGCCCTCTGATGAACTACCATTACTACTAGTATCTCCTATCCTAAAACTTATAACTTGACAGAAAACGAAAAAAAGTTGCAATATTAAAAAAAAAACTAAATAAAAACTGGTTTTAAAAAAAATATAAGAATATAAATAATTATATTGAATGAGGTTTCACTGACTAAAACCAACACAAAAATTATGTGTTATGGACATCAAAATGTTCAAAGTGAATGAATTTTTAGTAACTTCCCCCATTCCCTAATGGGGGAAGTTACTAAAAATTCATTCACATAATTGTCTGAAATGCTAATTTTTATTTGAAAACATCGTTTTTGTAAAACTTAAATGTGTGTTTTATGATAAAAAAATAAAATAAACTTAATTGTATCTGTAAAACCTCAGGGACTTCCATTGAAAATCCGACCACTATAAATTTTGTTCCATCTTTTGAGTAATTTTTGCACTCTGCAATTTTGGTTTTAGTTTCATTACGTTTTGTACAATTCAGAGATTGAAAGGAGGTGAGGTATTAATGATATTCATAAACATCAAAATTGTAGTTAATTTTTTGTTTTGTTTATCTTGATAAAAATAATCAGCACATATTTAGAATTGATAGGAGGTATTCGCACATGTTCTAAGGTATATAAGAGATATTCCTCAAATCCTCAATATAGTTAGTAAGTATTCACAGCAACATTGGAGTCTAATATTTGGGTAGTTTTTATTAGTGTTTTGGGTAGTTTTTATTTTTGTTTGTATAAATAGTCAAATATTGTGTTTGGAGATTTGGCCAGTAAACTCAAAATTGTATTCATGTAGTACTTCACTCTCAATATGTGACAAAGACCTATTTAAAAGCACATAGCCTTTGACATGGTTAAATAACAATGATATTCCTTTACATTTTTCTATACTAATATTATAAAGCAGAAAAGTTTGTTTGTTTGGTTTGTTGAACGCGCTAATCTCAGGAACTACCGGCTCGAATAGAAAAAATCTTTTTGCGTTGGATAGTCCATTTATCGAGGAAGGCTATATAACATCGCGCTATGACTAATAGGAGCGAAGCAACAATAAGAAATTTGCAAGCAGGAAAATAGCTTCCGTTGAGCAGGCGATGCGTTGCGATATCAAAACTTCACGCGAACGAAGTCGAGGGCTGAAGCTAGTTAGGTACTTTATAATTGTTGCTGAGCCTAGTATTAATTGGTCTGGTAGGCAGTAGACAAAACTTTAGGCCTGTTGGTGGAATTAATGTTGATTTGTGCTACATCTTTGTTGAGAAACTCTTTTCTTACAGGCAACAAACAATGTCATAATCTAATAAATTTTCTTGCAGTATGCAAATAACTTGACTTGACACAATATTTCTTTTGTTTCAGACTAATTCCTGAGGGTTGCTATGGTCAGAGAATCACTTCAGTGCGTTAGAAAAACCGAATAAAAGTTTTCATCGCAGATATCTGTCAAGAAGTTTCCCATCATTCGTGAACATGCAGACGATTAAATGTGTGGTAGTAGGCGACGGTGCCGTCGGTAAAACATGCCTACTCATAAGCTACACAACCAACAAGTTCCCATCGGAGTATGTGCCCACCGTGTTTGATAACTATGCTGTCACAGTCATGATAGGAGGAGAACCTTATACACTGGGTCTCTTTGATACTGCAGGTAAATATATTGTTTTATACAGTTATGTAGTCAGTATACATTCTCCATTCTGTTTGTCCTAGATAGAATAGGAATAAAGTGCAATACTGCTACTATGCTTATTAGCCGATTTGCTTATTGTACCTTACATGTTCAGTTATTTTACTTCAGTTCTGGTAAGTATCAAAAACATATCGAGAGCAGCAATCTAGATACACAAGTAGTCAAGTGTGAAATTGAGTTGTAGGTATATTCCACCTTATGTCTGGACAACGAATTAGGAAAATCATTAATATTAAGCTTTGTGTAAATAACATATTGGTTAACGTTTTTGTATGTTGGCTACAGGTCAGGAGGACTACGATAGGTTGCGACCGCTAAGTTATCCACAGACGGATGTTTTCCTTGTTTGCTTCAGTGTAGTAAGCCCCAGTTCATTTGAAAATGTCAAGGAAAAAGTAAGTCGAAATTATTAATGGCATGCATTGCTAAACACAGCCAATTCTAATATTACACATGTTTAAATGTCAATTAAATTATGAAGCAATATTATTTAGCACAATTTAAAATGGTTATAATGATGCAATAAAGTAGCTTATACAGAGAGAGTAAATACTGTCTAATACACTCGTAAATACTAAACAGTACTTCTTCAGGATTTCATTAACTGCGTAATAGCTAAGTTTCTAATAGTAATAAAACATGATATGATTCTAATTCATTGCTTGTAATTTCCAGTGGGTCCCAGAAATAACTCATCATCAGCAAAAGACGCCTTTCCTCCTGGTGGGCACTCAGATAGACTTGCGAGACGACCCGGCCACTATGGAGAAGCTGGCTAAGATAAAACAGAAGCCAGTGTCACTGGAACAGGGCGAGAAACTAGCGAAGGAACTCAAAGCTGTCAAATATGTAGAGTGCTCAGCGCTCACACAGGTATGACCCAAACCTTTTTGAATGGTTTTAATAACTGCTCATAGGTCTGTTTCATAATTTATTTAATCCAACCCAACTTCTTTATACTCCAATTTAAAGGCCTAATGCAAAGTAATACTGCCTTTAATTAATATTCAATACATAACCATTTTGTTTTCAATTTCACTGCAGAATTTGCTATAAACAAAATGAGTAATAACAATATTTACTTAAATCATGTCTCTTATGTTTAAAAAGAGTTTGTAATTGATGTCATAATAACATAAAATGAAACTATTGGGAAGTGTTGGATAAATGCGACTGTCTTTGGTTCGTTGTTTACACTGCTACCTTTCTGTTGGAATGCATAAAATAGAGATTGAATTAAACAGGTTTCAAATGTATACAGAAAGGAAGGTACTGTTTTAATCAACCTAAAATATCATGTAGTTAGACCAACAGCACTTATAATCTCAAACCAAAGCACACACTGCATTCCTCAAATAACAATTTTAAATGCTATTTCAGTGCATGTTTTAACTTAATACCTGCGTTCACCATTTTATCTCCCAATTGTTTCACAAAACTAAATTCAATCTAGGTAGTGTTAGGGAAATTATTAATAAAGACCTCTGGAAACCGAGTTATTTCAATATATTTCACTAGTAAATATAAGTAGCAGTAAAATAGACTGAATATCTTTCGAGTGATGGATGTTCTCTAGGCAATTGTATCAATTATAATGATTTTACAATGAGACACAATTCAGCACCAGCATGGTGTAACGCCTGCCTGATTATTCGCAAGAATATACGAGCATGGCGTGTTTGGAGGTAAGAGATTAACATTGAAATGTGATTCTCTCGTCTTGCAGAAAGGACTGAAGAACGTGTTCGATGAAGCCATACTAGCAGCGTTGGAGCCCCCAGAACCGGCCAGGAAAAAGAAATGTGTGCTGTTGTAAAGAGTCCGGCGCATACGAGCCGCCCAGCGCCCAGCACGCGACGCGAGTGTGCCCGTGAGGCCGCGTGCGCGCCGCCAGCCTCCCCCCCCGCGGCCCCCTCACGCGTACATTTTAGTATTTTACCATATAATATTATTCATAACGAAACGGTTTTTGAACAAGTAATTAATTAACTTTTATTTATGATGTTATAATGATTATTAAGTCTTTTTGGGATATATTCAGATATTTTAGTCAGAACTATATAAAAACGTATCGCTACTACATTTAGTATCGTTTTATAAAAACAATGAAAAAAGGGAAAATGTATTTAAAAAAAAAAGTGATTATACTCTGTTTTACTCTAAGTTGTGTTCTGGATTTTTGAATAGAACGAATAGCGATCGTGATTTTAAGACAGTAAACGAATACTTTTATAATAATAACAATAGCTCAAATATTGAATGAGCTGTTCTAGTTGAAACTGGATTAGAGGAAAATACGGCAACCTCTGCAGTGAATAACAACTTAATCTGAGAGCCCATTTACTATTTCGTAATTTTGTACGTTCTATAACGTCAATAAAGATTCGATTCCCGCATGATGATTTGCGTAATCAAATATAAACTTAGCTTATGTCGGAATGCAACTCGCTTGCTATGGTAAAGGTACTGAATATGTGATGCCAACACTTCCAACAGTCATTTTTTATGTGATCACAACAAATGTGGTTAAATGTTAACACATTTATATTTAGGGCTCATTAAAACTTAACTTCCATCATCTGTTTTAAACCAGGAAAAATATATTAATTATTTCAATAATGGATCCATCCATATTATCCACATTATCGAAGGACTGAAATCTTCCCCTTTAGTATAGTTAATATCGTAGTAAACATAAGAACAAAGTCATAACTGCCTTTGTACGTACGATAAGCGCCTCAGTCACAGAGCTCGGAGACGCTCCGTGGCCGCTGCTACAGGCGGCATCGTCCACACTTGAATGTTACATACAAACCGAGCGTGTCAGCGTATACTTGCACTACGACAGAACTGACGAATACACTTGAAAAACGGACTGTGACAGAAGTAGTGCGCTCAGTGCCGCCGTCTCTAGACGCTGCCGCTGCGGCCTTTCCCTGCTCTGCAGTCACCGATGAGTACGATCGTACGTCTGCCGTACATTGTACAGTGAAAGGGATTCGGAGCTTGTTTGGATTAAGCTAAAGCAAACTTATTACTGATTTTTATTCACAAACTTAATAGTAACAGCACGCAATGTTTTTGAACCGTAAGTATTTAATTGTAATAGCTAATAGGCTCGCCCCCTATATGTAGACACAGCTGGCAACATGTGGGTGCACTATTCCTTGTCATGTTATATTTTGTTACATATTTACGGTTCATGTGGAACTATACCGACTAAGGCTACTTAGAATTTCTCTTTCCCTAGTTATGATGGGAATGAATTCATCCGTCGCTAATAAAGTAGGTTATTTTTTTTTTTAAATTTCCGTCGTCCGTCTTTGCGGACTTAGAAAATATTGTTTTTAACCAATTGTCCTTTCCGGTTTGACTGATATGAAAAACTGTACACTAACAATAACCTTGTATTAATACCTTAAACATAACGATATTGATTTGTGTAAGCTGGAATCGATGAAGCAACTTTATGCACAATATTTGCTAAGCACAGTGCGTTATGTATTTTTATAAGTATTACTTGGTAACATACTAACTTTTAAAATCATTATATTTTAATTAATACAACGCCTGTCTCAAGAGACGGCCGTCCACGTTTGTGTTTTATATTTTTTCGATGTGTTCTAAATAGTTTTACAAATAAGTTTGATACAAAACACTTAAGATTGACTAAACACTAGACTACTATAATTAGCATAATATTATAAAAAAACAGCAAATTTTAATCGTTAGTAACTCGTAATTTCAGACGATAATGTAATCGTAAAGTTATTGATGCTATACAGAGTATAAATATTATAATACAATAATACGAGTCATGCAATATGAGTTTGGACTGATAATTACATAAATTCATCATTCCATGAAATATTTTTGCATTTATTGAACATAAAATTCTTTGGAGTAAACACCAGTCTAGTCAACCTCGTAATAGTTCCACACTAACGTTGAATATTACTTGTACATCACAAAACGGTCTATTTGTTTATGTGACTGTTAAATTGTCAAAAGTGTTAAACAATTACGAGTTGGACTACACCTTAATTGAAACCAACGCTGAATACGAAATAATTAGTTTAGCGTCTAATATAATTATCTCGTGACGTTAAGATGGTGCGTATTCTGTATAATGAAGCTTCACTTGTCACCAGTGCGTACTGCACACGCTGCCGCGTTGTCGGCGCTAGACCACATGCTTGCTGCGTCAACGCACTTCAATTAGTATTTGTAACAAGACATCTTAACACTAACTAACATTAGTACTCTTGAAGAAGCATGTTGGTGACGCTCGCGCTTGATACTATTCATTTTAATGATTCATTAAATTATATAATGGGTGCAATTAATGATAATAAAATAAATAAATTATTTAACATCTTTACTGAATTTGGGAGCTAATTATAATTATCGACTATAGCAAATATACATGTACTCAAAACTATAACTACATTTTTATGTATATAAAAGCTACTATAAAATTTTTTACGCATTGGAAATGATAACACAAGTCTTCTGAATTAATATTTATTTAGCGCTCTTTGTCATTTACAAGAGCGATGATTATTTTGTATGTTTATGCATTATCAGTGCAGTTATATGTTCTTTGTGTCAAGAAGTAGTTATAGGTGTATATGGAATAAATATATAATGAGATTAAATTATAAAGTTTTATTTTATTCACTTTTCATTAGATAGGTACTCATACTCGGAAAGTAGGTCTGAAGTTGCCTGAGGGGACTTCAAAAAGGAGGTGGTTCCCAATTCGTCGGAACCTTTGATTTCTTTTTTTTTGTATGTTCCACGATTACTCGAAGATGACCCTATTTGGATTTTTGTTTTTTGTTTGAAAGAGTATACTTTTCAGGTGGGCCCATGATCATCAAGTCAGGATCTGATGATGGGATCCTGGAGAAAAAGAGACAAACAACTAATTATATAGGCGCACTTGTACGCGTACTAGAGTATTTTCTTGGAGTGGTCCCATTTCAATTTGGTGATGATCTGATGATGGGATTGCTGAAATATCATACAATGTCTGTCTTTTGTTTACACTAGTTCATAACATAAAATCACGCTGGTACGTTGTGAAGGGGTAAACACATATGAACCACTAAAAAGTGAACTCAAGTTACAGGGTGATAATTCAAGGTGTTGACGGGTAATGCGATTTAGTAGAAATCGTCCCGCAACGAAATTCCGTATGCTGTGTGTGTTTGTAGTAAAAAGGAAATGTTCCTCATTTCCTTTCAATATAGTATACACTATTCTAATAGTCAAACCCTTTCATTAGATAGCTATATTGAGGGAGTTATGAAAAAAATGTAATTCACCATTTTGTGGTGGCGGCCATCTTGGATTTGACTTTTTTTATAGCTTATAGTATTCTACTAGTAAGCCCTTTCATTTGATATCCACGTTGAGGGAGTTGTTGAATAAATATGTAATCCGCAATTTTGTGTCAGCGGCCATCTCGGACTGATTTTTATCAAACATAGCTAAGAACACTGTATTAGGAAAGTGAAAGCATCGCTCCATCAAAATAGGACATAAGATTTCTTATCGCGTGAGCGGTTTCGTCGCTTGATGAAATCGCATCGTTTCATCGTGCGAGCGATGGCAATAGGCGCGTCTAAGAGCTCGGTACTCTCAAACCCTCTCGCCGCCTGAGCCCCGGCCGGCACGGAGGAAACTCGGTATGTAAGGGTATGCGCGCACTACGAAAATAAATCGTCTGGAAGAGAGATCGCGTCCGTGCATTGAGAAAAGCAATCGTACGTATATTTTGTACGAAGCGGTACTGGCTTCGCGCATTAAAAGTTGCAACGATTTATTTTCGTAGTGCACGCATACCCGAAGGCAAGCACGGCTCAACCCAAAGATCGGCCTGAGCGGCTGTTATCTTTTAGCCACGACACCACGAGCTCCTGCCCGTGCTTTTGGCGGAAATCCTGCAACCAGCAGACCGCACCACTGCTCTTAAATATTTACGCAACCAGTATTAAAGAGATAGTTCGAAGCGCCAAAATATAGGTATAGCGGTGGCAATAAAATTACTTTACCTACCGTTTGTCTGAGGGACTAGAATACGGATCTTTTTTAATTGTTCATGCCCATGGCACGGTGTTGACGACTGGAATACACGAAGATATTCCAGTACATAGGTACTTCCTACTTCCTAATATCCTACTAATATTATAAATGCGAGAGTTGAGTGAGTATGGATGTATGGATGTTTGTTACTTTCGTGTGGATCATCTTCATTGCGAAAATGTTGAGAGTTTGTGTTGTTTTAAATTGTTAATCTGTGACTGACCTGATAGAAGAAAAAGGTGACTGCTGTGTTCACAATTTTAGTCGAGTGTAATTTTTTTCGGTTTTAAATGACTATTTTTTTCGCACTCTAAGTGAAAAGTACAGTTTACACCTCGAGGCTAAACGCCTTCTTAAACCCTCGGTTTCATTGACAATCCACCTCTGGCATATTATGGCTTCGTTTAGTCCCTTGATATAAAATGTACTAAAATGCGAGAGTTTGTGAGTATGGACGTATGTTTGTTTGTTTGTTACTCTTTCACGCAAAAACTACTGAACGGATTTGGATGAAATTTTGCACATAGATAGTTTGTAACCTGGGTTGACACAGTAAGATCCCATGGAAAATAATAATAAATAAATAAATATCGCTGGACATTAAACACACAGCGCCATCTAGTGCCACACTAAGCAAGGCTTGTGTCGTGGACACCAGATAGTTGATATACTACATATATACCTACTTTTTTGTGTAAAAAATATCAAACTACACGGGCAAAGCCGCAGAACCTAGTCTTTTCAAATTATAAAAATATCAATGAAGAAATGTTTAAAACTCTTTGGATCGTGTTTTTAAGTTTTTGCCGCAGTGATGAGATTTTTTGTGGTGCTGATTATAAAACGTCCTTTCTTTTCTGGATAATTATGTAATGCAGCGTTTCTACCAAAGTATGCGAGGTTGAGCACCGAGGGCTATGACTAAAACTGAAGAACCGACAGCTACGAGTAGATTACCAAATTCTGGTGGAAACCAAAGAGACTTCAGGATTACCACGTAAATATTTGAATGTCTTTGGTGGAAACTTAGCTTGAAGGTGCCCAATATAACCTGCCAGTGTTATATTTGATAAGGACGTACCTACGCAAGCACATAGATTTTGAAGCAAACGCCGATGTTTCCTTGTTCCAGGATTGATATTATTTTGACAACTTTGACGTAATGATTTTTTAGTGCTTTTGCTAAAAACATCCTCCTTTTTATATTTATTATTCAGCCGTTCTCTTTATTTCAAATTATCGCAAAACTTGCGAGTACCTATGTTTGAAAATTTCAAGTTAAAATGGGCGACGGTTTAAGGTTTTCTAAAGGTTGGTCATTGCAAATATTATTTAACTTGGATTGAGTTGTAAGTTGTGATCCTTGTATCAAAAATTTGTATTTACAATCCAATGATTTGTGTTTATTTCACTACATTGCGACACCGAAGTGCACTAATGCTAAAATGACGGAATCGGTGGGTAAGTAGGTGCCTAGGCCTATTCGGCTAGCTATCTCAAAATCGATGTTAAATTATATACCTGATCTTGAATGTGTAAACGAAATCCTCTCGTTACGACTTTCCATAGGTATTACTACTCTACTTAAATCACAATCACTACAAAAACAAGATCTACCCGCCGCATTTGTCGTTTGTCTGTCTCTCTAAATGCAATCAATTAATTAACTACCGAACGGATCCATAATATTGTGGGTTTCACCAATGGACGAGATAGTTTCAAGAGGAAGTTATGAGTGAACCTATTAATTGTTATGGGTTTTGTGTGTGTTTGTTGAAATATGTAATGTTAATATTATTGTAAAATACAAAAATTCATGCCGACATACAACCGGAAAACGATGCGTTGGAAGACCTCCCACTAGGTGGACCGACGACCTGGTGAAGGTTGCTGGAATCCGTTGGATGCGAGTCGCAAGAGACCGGTCAATGTGGCGACACTTGGGAGAGGCCTATGTCCAGCAGTGGACGTCTTTTGGCTGAAATGATGATGATGCCGACAAGCTTTACTAGCTGGCGAGTGGCGCGTAAATCTATTGAATTACGTATATGAAACAATGTACCAAGGTATAACGAAAGAATAATGAACCCCTAAGCGGGCGAAATAGGGTCTGGGGCGCGGGTGAAAATTTGTATTAAAACCCGTCAACGGGCGAAGCTCCTGCGGGTTATGCCTCGTACTGAACTACTGAAAATGTATGTTCCATAATTTCTCAATTTAACTCATTGGCAAGTGTCCCAGCTATATTTCAAATTCATAGATACATAACACAGTAAAATTATTACAGATAAGCGTCATAGGAGCCAAAGCAGTCTAGCTGGCTCCGCCTTAGAAGGAACGCGCTCCGAGCGAAGACTGGACAAAAATGGTTCGTTATTACGAGCGCGTAAGTACAGCATAGCACGTATAATATAATACGTGCTATGCTATACCTAGATATTAAACTCAGACATTGGAGAATAGTGGTGTTAAAACTTTAGGCAGCGTTCCGACCGCCGACGGCCCCATGCCTTATGGTGGCTCCAAAGTTAGCTGCGAGTTAGACGTTTGCGCATTATAGCTACCTACTTATAGTAGTCATTCACGTTGACTAGCGGGCGCGGTCACGAAATATCAAACATATCCAAGTGTTCACGTACACAACGCACGTGCGGTCGTAAGTAGCGGGCAAGCTAGCGACTGGCGCGCGCGGCGGGCTCGCGGCAATATCAAACGCGAGAGATGTTTGTGTGTTCATGTCGAACTAGCGGTGGAGCGCGCGATTCACTCGCGACGTCAGGTAAGTTCAACCAATATGAACTTGTCGCTAGAAACGGACTCTCGCAAACGCCTGGCGGCCAATGTGAACACGAACTCGGCACGTCTCCGCGCCCGCGCCCGCTGCCGCGCCCGCACGTTCCTACGTGGACAAGTACATAGTCTAGACGAGGCGTCCTCTGCGCCCCGCTGATAGATAATTTTAAAATTTAAGGTAAGTAGGACTGGTAGAAAATGCCCAAGGGATTAAGACAGCCTTGCATGTGCATAAAGTTTTAATAGTAAAAAAATGTGTTCTACGCAGCTATATGTTAGATGTTTCGAGTTGCAAACAAGTTTAAACATTTATACCTGCGTTGATCGCCACTCACAGTTAACTTCCGAGCCGCCATAAGGTTTAAACAGAGTTCCTGGAAATGCGTAGGTACGAGTATCACTCAGTGGGTTACGCGTCGGTCACGATGATTGTGATACGCGCTGATGAGTGGTGAGGTCATGTAAATCCTCCAATTTCAATTACAGGCAGTTATTCTGTTAATGGATTTGTAATAAGATTCAATTTTTTATAAAGGTGTCAGATGTTCTGTTAATTTTATATTCTTTCATTGCTCAGCTGTGTGTGGACAGCCATGCTACATAAGTGCTTTCTGTAACCTGAATGCTAAGCTGCATAATATGTTTTTTCTCAGCATCCATACCAGAATTAGATGACCAGTTTTCCATAGCTGAAGACAGATGCAACGAGCTTCAGGACAAAATCGATCTAATGAAATCTTTAAAAAGAAAAAAGAAACTTAAAAAGAAACGAAGGTATGTATCATACAATACTTTACCTAGGCTTATTACCTAGGCTGAGAAGCTAGATTATCATCACACCGATGTATTTTAAAACATATGAAAACGGGTATTTATCGCGAATTTAGCTTTAATTTAAAGGATGTTCTGTACGTGAAAGTTTAAAAAGACACCTATCTACACTAATATTATAAAGAGGAAAACTTTGTTTCTTTGGTTGTAATGAATAAACTCAAAAACTACTGTGCCGATTTCAAAAATTCTTTCACCATTGGAAAGCTACATTCACTCTGAGTAATATAGGCTATATTTTATTCTCGTAGTCCCACGAGAACGGGAACTACGCGGGTGAAACCGTGTGACGTCCGCTAGTGTATGATAAAAAAATAAAATAAAATAAACCTTCATTAAATTATTTGACTAAACATTACATAAATTAATTAAGAATTGTTAATTTTATTTATCAGTCATGTTTACTTTATTTTTTATTATCTAATGGATGGTATTTCGATTTTTTATCAGAATGTGAGGGGTATGAAAACAAAGTCACACGAAATTCTAATGTCAATTTTAAGTTCTGACTATGACATTATTTGTTTTACGGAAACTTGGTTAGATGATTCGTTCTTATCCTCTGAATATTTTGATCAAAGATATACTGTTGTACGCCGTGATCGTAGTGCACAGTTTAAAGATTTGTACTCTAAAAGTTATGGTGGTGGGATATTGGTAGCTATTAGTAATAAATATACATTTGTTAATAAAACAGAGTGGCAAACCTCCGTTGAGGATATGTGGTTATGTGTAAGTGCTGGTGGCGTCTGTATGAATATTTGTGTTGTTTATTTACCGTCTTACATACCTTGCCATATCTTTAGTCAATTCTTAGCCAGGGCGGAAGAAATTTGCTTGCGTTACATGGATTGCACCACTTTGATTCTTGGTGATTTTAATCTTCCTAATGTGAAATGGCTTCAGTCTGATGATCCCTTTTTAGGAATTAGTGACCCTAATGCCCGTTTTCACCGACATCCCCTAAGTTTATGGGACCCCCTAAACATAGATAGGGGACCGATAGGGGATGGTTTCTGTTTCACCACCATTTAGGGGTCACTTAAACGCTAAAAGGTCCCCTAAATTTAGGAGGTCGAAATTCCAGCCCATAAACCGGCACCTAAGTAAGTATTCTCCAAAAACACGAAGACGGATCCTGGTTTCAACGAACTTTTTATGAATTTAGAAACTGTTTCTACAATATTCAACGCTATAAACGTAAAAACAGCCGCAGACCAAAAATATATCGGAAACAACCAAATTATGATGAAACTGACTTTTAAAGGAGATATAGGTTAAGTAAAACTTCAGTGTTATATTTTTTGGAAAAGATTAAACTCGCCTTAGAATTTCTTGATGATAGGTGAGTGCATAACACATGCAAGTTTTACATGCCCCTTGCTCTTAAAATAAATTACACCTCGTCACAGATAATATAATACTTCGTGGTACTTTTTCGTGGTAACATGGTTTTTTGTTGACGATACTTTATCAATTTACCTACCTACCATTCACTTGTTAAGTATGCAATTACCTATTATTAATTGATGTTGAAACCAGTGAGGAATAAGTTAAAGTGAAGATGGGGTTTTATAATATTGCAAAGTTGTTAGAGGGTTTTGTCGTGGATGCAATTAATGACGCGGAACTTGTACACAAGATATATTGTAAAATAAAAGTTATTAAATTATAAAACACATAAGCGCAGCCATGAATCAGTCATGTTGACGAGTAATAGAAAAGTCACTCTATTTTCAAAAGCACTACGACAGTAGTATATAATCAAACAGTGACTGCTCAACAAAGGTTATATTCAATAAAAGTTCCCCATGTAATTGGATGCATTGATTGTACATATATGAAAATACAATAACCAGGTGAAAACACAACACCTTAAACTAGTTAAAATAATAAAAAAAATATCTGTTGAAACATTGTTACGATTATTACAAAATAAATCATGAAATAAAATAAAATTTAATATATTTTGTAAGGTGAATATGATGCAGACCTCTTTAGAAATAAGAAGGGGTCCATAAATCGAATTAACGATAGGTACGCGACGCTGAACGCACAACAAACTTTTTCATATCTCACGACTACTATGAATGACTAAGAAAAGACGTGTCAAAAACAAAATAAGTAATAGACCACAGGTAATGTACGCACAGAGTAATTGTTAAAGAAAATTTAAAATCTATGAACATTTTAATGCAATCATATTGATATTGTTAATAGACCATGATTAATTAATAACTGTATACATTTAGGTGTTTATATTAGAGATTATATAAAAAAACTGTCATGTTTCAAAGTATCGATAAATTCAAACACGAATCAGTCACCACTATCGAGAACAAAACGTCACTTAGTTATGAGTCCCCTAGCTAAGTGATGGAAATGGTGGTGAAACAAAAATGTATTTAGGGGCTAATTTAGGGGAGCCTTTAAGCTAAGGGTCCCGTACGTAGGTGGTAGTATAGGGGATGTCGGTGAAAACGGGCATAAGTCTTTAGCTCTGAGGGACTTCCTAAATATCACCGGCTTCCTTCAAATGAATAACGTCTGCAATGGGAATGATAATATCTTGGACCTCATCTTGGTGGATGAGAACTCCAGTCTTTCTGTTTCTTCTGCACCGCCCCTCAGTAAACCAGATATACATCATCCGCCACTAGAATTAGCCCTTACTAAAACTTCAATTCCTAATTTAAATTATAATATTTCACAGTCTAAATATTTATTTTTTAAAACAGACTATGAGGCATGTGTTCGTGATTTACGTAAAGTAAATTGGGAGGATTATTGTAATTTGAGTTGTAATGATTATGTTTTGATTTTTTATAATATACTATGGGGAAATATAGATAAATATACTCCGAAGGGTAAACCTAAGAATAATTGCTATCCAGTTTGGTTCTCAGCCTCGTTGATTAAACTTCTTAAGGAAAAGCATAAATACAGGACTCGGTTCAAACGGTACAAAAACCCTCGTGACTACGATACTTTCGTAACCCTACGGACACGAGCTGCAAGAGCTATTGATAACTGTTTTAAAGATTATATAGAAAGAATTGAGAGTGAACTAAAAACAAATGTTAAAGCTTTTTGGCGTTATACTAAGTCTCAAAAATCCTATAGAGGTGTCCCGGATCAAGTTACGTGGGGTGATCGTGTCGGTGAGGGTGTTAGTGGTGTGGCTGATCTATTTGCTGACTATTTTGCATCTGTGTACAATGTTAATCAACAGCTTACTAACTTGTGTCCGGGCTACTCCTCGTCGAATTACAGTATGTCTTCTATCGAAATTACTGAGAGTGACGTTAGAGATAGCATCAAAAAGTTAGATCTTAATAAAGGAGCTGGTCCGGATGGACTTCCTCCTATTTTTATTCGTCTATGCATTGATGCTCTTGTTACGCCACTGCAGATTATATACAACAAATCCCTTAAGGAAGGTACATTTCCTGACTTATGGAAAATCTCACACATTATCCCCATACATAAATCTGGTTGCATGGATGATGTAACTAACTATAGACCAATCTCTATTATATCACAATTTGCAAAGATCTTTGAGGGTCTCATATACAATGTAGTTTATTCCAACCTCCGTCATATAATAAGTTCGAAGCAACATGGTTTTGTGTCTAACCGTTCTACTATGTCTACCTTACTTATTTACACTACTTTCATTAGTAACACCTTTGAAGCTAGGGGTCAGGTTGACGCTGTTTACACAGACTTTGCAAAAGCCTTCGATCGCGTTGATCACTCAATTCTTTCTACGAAATTGAATTGCGCTGGTATACATGGCTCTCTGTTGCGGTGGTTTGAGAGTTATTTAATTAATCGTTCTCAAATTGTTACTTTGGCAGGTTATGAATCTGTACCTTTTTCTCCCGGGTCTGGTGTTCCACAGGGCTCTAAGTTGGGCCCTTTGCTCTTCTTGGTATTTTTAAATGACCTTTTAGATTTAATAAATTGTAATTGTTTAACCTACGCTGATGATTTAAAAATATACTGTAGGATATCGGACCTGAGTGATTGTGCGAGGCTTCAGAGAGATCTTGATGTCCTTCAACAATGGTGTTTGAACAACAGAATGGCGCTCAATGTTAGAAAATGCCAGACTATTACGTTCACTAATAAAGTGAATTACATTAAATTTGATTATCAAATTGACGGATCTGTACTGTCCAGAGTGTCGGTCATACGTGACCTAGGGGTACTCTACGATACATCCTTATCATTCCGCGATCATATTGAAAGTATAGTTAGTAAGGCTAAAAGAATGCTTGGCTTTATTATTCGCATGTCAAAACCTTTTCGTAATGACAGTAGTATTATTTTACTTTATAACGCACTAGTAAGGAGCTCTTTGGAATATTGTTCCACTATTTGGTCACCCTATTATTCGAGTTACTCTAATAATGTGGAATCTGTTCAGGCCCGTTTTGTAAGGTATTTATGTGTGAAAAATGGGATTCGAAAAGCCATACCTGATTACAATGACAGGTTAAGGCACTTTAAAATGATTAGCTTAAATGAAAGACGTAACCATGCCGACTTACTAATACTTCACAAAATTATAAACGGTTCCATAGATGCACATTTAGTAAATTATTTTAACTTTCGGTTCAGCCAACGTAGTAAGCGTCATCATCGTATCTTTGAATTGCCTACATCCACATTAAATACCACATTTAATAGCCCCCTAACACGTATGGCAAGGCAATATAATGAACGATCTAAACGAATAGATTACCCCATTGATATTTTCTCCATGAGTTTCGCTTCATACAGGCGTTCCGTATTTAAACAATGTGATGAGTTCATGTCTAAGTAGTTCAAATTGTTTTTTTTTGTAGTAATCTAGATTAAGGCCCACTAGGCACTATTTTTATTGTTTTCCCTGTCTCTAATGCTCATGTATCAATGTCATGCATACCTATTATTTGCATGGTTGCTGTAATATCAATTTTCGGTGTTATGTAATTAGAATTGTAAGTAATTGTGCTGTTGGTGTGCTTATTATAAATAAATAAATAAATAAATAAAATAAAAAACTCTTTTGCAAAAAATAAAACCGACTTCACACAAAATAAATAAAAAATAACTTGAGCTTCAGTAAAACTAAACAATTAAACATTATCTCTTTTATGTGACGCAGACGAGGTTGCGCGGGTCAGCTGGTCAAAGATAATTTAGTGATGAGAGAGATCGTTAGGGTAAGCGTAGTCAAGAGACCGTGGAACTGCAAACGCAATATGAGATTGATTCGATGATGTACTCAGTAAAATGTAAACTTATAATTGCTCCATGTAAAATACTGGTATTTAGCTGCATCCGGTTAGACTGGAAGCCGACCCCAACACATTTGGGTAAAGGCTAGGCAGATGATTATGATGAATTAAAAATGCGCACGGTGCTCACATTTTCATAAATAAACCCAAACTCACGATGACTATAGGGCTAATTCTAATGGGGCTTAAAGGAGACAATTTTTTTGGGCCCACACGATTGTTGCATTTATTATTCATATTACACCAGAAAATAGTAACCATTTTATTATAGTAAATAAACGACATATTACATTGAAGTCTAACCGGAAGACCACGAATCGATAAACGTAAGGTGGGTCACCCTCAGGATCGTTAAAGTGTCGCAAGGAGGCTGGTAGCAACTGGATGAGAGTTGCTGAGAATCGAGTTGAGTGGCGTGGGATTGAAGGGGCCTATGTCCAACAGTCATTACAGGCCCATCTCACTTCTAAGCCATGTTTACAAGTTGTTTTCAAGAGTCATCACGAATCGTCTCGCGCGCAGGTTTGACGATTTCCAGCCACCCGAATAAGTCGCTTTCCGAAATGGTTTTAGCACCGTGGACCACATACTCGTACATACGCTTCGGCAGGTTATACAGAAGACCGAAGAGTATAACTTGCCTCTCTGCTTAGCGTTTGTGGACTACGAAAAAGCCTTTGATTCGATCGAAACCTGGACTGTACTGCAGTCTCTCCAACGGTGCCAAATTGACTATCGGTACATCGAGGTGTTGAAGTGTTTGTACAAAAACGCCACCATGTCAGTCCGACTTCAGGACCAAGCCTCGGAACCTATCCTTCTGCAGCGAGGTGTAAGACAGGGAGACGTCATATCTCCGAAACTGTTCACCGCTGCACTGGAGGATGTCTTCAAGGTTCTGGATTGGAGAGGGCTAGGCATCAACGTCAATGGCGAGTACATCACTCACCTTCGGTTTGCCGACGATATTGTGGTCATGGCTGAGACCATGGAGGACCCCAGTACAATGCTCGATGACCTCAGTAGAGCCTCCAAAAGAGTGGGTCTAAAAATGAACATGGACAAGACGAAGGTCATGTTGAATGCCCATGTGACACCCATTCCTATCAAGATCGGAGACTCTACACTCGAAATTGTAGACGATTATGTATACCTAGGACAAACGGCCCAGTTAGGTAGGTCTAACTTCGAGAAAGAGGTCAATCGTCGAATCCGACTCGGCTGGGCAGCGTTCGGGAAGCTGCGGGGTATCTTCTCGTCCAACTTACCGCAGTGTCTCAAGACGAAAGTCTATGACCAGTGTGTGTTGCCAGTGATTACATACGGGACCGAAACGTGGTCGCTCACAATGGGCCTTATCAAAAGGCTTAAAGTCACCCAAAGGGCAATGGAGAGGGCTATGCTCGGAGTTTCCTTGCGTGATCGAATCAGAAATGAAGACATCCGCAAGAGAACCAAGGTCACCGACGTAGCCCGAAAAATTGCTAAACTTAAGTGGCAGTGGGCAGGGCACATTGCTCGCAGAACGGATGGCCGATGGGGCCGAAAAGTTCTGGAGTGGCGACCGCGAACCGGAAGACGATGCGTTGGATGACCTCCCACTAGGTGGACCGATGACCTGGTGAAGGTTGCGGGAATCCGGTGGATGCGAGTAGCAAGGGACCGGTCAATATGGCGACACTTGGGGGAGGCCTATGTCCAGCAGTGGACGTCTTTCGGCTGAGATGATGATGATGATGATGTCCAACAGTGGACTGCTGTAGGCTGATGATGATGATGATGAAAAAAATTGATTCACGAGAATCTTTTCACTAATTATAAATCATTTCAATTATTCAGTCTATCAAATCCTGAAAATCGTATCAAAACCTTTAAAGTAGTGCAGTCAAGGACGAGTGACTTTGTTTTATACTATTTTTATTACTAAAAAGTGAAGTATGTTAACTAAAAATACCGGAAAATTTATCTAATTGTGTAATATCTCTCGTTTGAGGTAATTGTAAGATTCACGTTTTCATTATCGAATTTCTCAGCATTCCGGTTAGACAAGGCTTTGTGAATATTACCACTGTAATCTAGAGACTACAGGGAAAAATCAATATATGTTTCACTAGCGGACGTCACGCGGTTTCACACGCGTAATTCCCGTTCCCGTGGGAGTACGGGGATAAAATATATCCTATGTTACTCTTGGATAATGTAGCTTTCGAATGGTGGAAGAATTTTTAAAAACGGTCCAGTAGTTTTTAAGCCTATTCATTACAACCAAACAAACAAACAAACAAAGTTTTCCTCTTTATAATATTAGTGTAGATTAATATATGCTTCATATGTGGGTGGCCTGTTCTCCGAACAAAAAAAATTGTCTCCTTTAACTGGCGGAATCTGGGTGTGCTATTTGATACATATCTGTCCCCCTTCCAATATTACAGAATTGATGTTATGACATACATATTAACAGTGGTGACGGCCCCAACTTACAAACAGTAAGTACTTACGCAACAGTAGTCGTTGGTTCAAACCCAGGCAGGCGACAGTTGATTTAAAACTGTCTATCGATAAAATGAATGAATTCTCTTTTTTATCATGGATGGTTGCGCTCTGAGGAATAAACATAATATTATACTTTTAAATTAATTTTTTGATCGCAACGAAGGGTTATACTCTGAGGAATGATTTAGTTGCGCTTAGATGGTTGCGCTTGGAATTATGTGTGCTCTGAGGAATACCTCGCATTACTTTGTGTAATTTATTTCATCACTACTGCTCTCAAATCGGTGAAGGAAAACATTGTGAGGAAACCGGCCTGTCCTCGAACCAAAAAAAATTGTGACATCTACCAACCGGCACTGGGCCCGCTTTATAGCCCATTCAGTCTCAAAGAGAGGAGGCTGTGTCCCAGCAGTGGGGTCATTAATATTAGGCTGATGATGAGGACGAGTACCAGGACAAAAGGTTATTTTATAAAATTACAACTGAGACTTAATTTATTTTAGAAGTCTTTCAAAACTTACTAAATACAATGAAGTCTAAGTTTTATACAGATCACCTACATTTCCTCAGCTCCTGCCTACGTAGCTTCCTGGGAATCTATTATCAACTAATGCAGGCCAACCGCAAATAGCTGTTATTAATCCAGTACCAGCATAGGCGTAATCATGATATCGGATTATTGGTCGGCAACAACATGGACTCAATTTCTTGGAAGATCCTATTGACCGAATTTAGGTTACATCTAACAATCTTAACCGAGACTAGTAAATTATGCAGGAGAGATACCATAAGTATTTGCGGGTATGTACCCTCTCTGTTCCTGTTACTGCACGATGGAACGTCAATCGGACATGACCGGGAAGGGATCCGGTTTAAAATCAAGGATTTTATAAGTGCTTTCTGGGACACGAAGTTTTCGCAATATCAGGCCCGAAGGCACATAGGACCCCGATTTCTGCTGGATTCCTTTTGGGGTCAAGGCACTCTATGTAGGTACTCTAATATTGTGACTACTGTAGTCACAATATTAGATACACAGTACAGTGAGATAGTACTCAGTTACACAGACGTATAGCCCTTCAATGCACAAGAACATTGTAAACATCACAAAGTGAAAAAGAAAAACTTTTTTGCAAAAAATATAACCGACTTCACACAAAAACCGGTTTAAACAATAGACAGACGCGAGATTTCAGCGATCCCAGTAGATTTGCTATCGTTTATTAAGGAAGAAGTTCCGTTGCCTATCTTTCGAAGTCACCAAATCTTTATCAAATTGAAATGGGATCACTCCGAGTCTCAAACTACCCAAACCGCTTCTGTTATGCCTATAAATTTAAGGAGTTGTCTCTATTTCTCCGGGATCCCATTAAATGGATCTTTACACGTCTAACTGTCAAAATCTGTATTGTACACTTCAGCATACAGGCATGATGTTACGTCATGATGTTGTATAAACAATAAACAACCAAGCGATTGCAGCAATTACTCCAGCTTTGCCGTGTATTTTTGAAGAGTTCCATTGTATATCTTCGAAGATCAGTATCAGATCTTCAGCAAATTAAAATGAGACCACATAGGAAGCACCAGCTGCCAAATAAAAAATAATCATCGAAATCGGTTCACCCAGTCGAAAGTTCTGAGGAAACAAACACAAAAAAAATATAGACGAATTGAGAACCTCCTCTTTTTGGAAGTCTGTTGATTAAAACAATAGAGGTGAGAAAATTTACTAAAACTATTGATTAACTTAAACCAAAAACATATTCTCGCCAATCGGTTTATCTCCCCTCTTAAAAGCTTGTCTTGGCCTCCTCTAAGGATTTCCACCACTTATTTCTGTCCTTTGCTGTACGTATCCATTCTGGCCCAGCTACTTGTTTCAAATCATCTTCCCAGCATCTCTTTGGCTGCCCTCCTCTACTTTTTCTGCTTTCTCTAGGGTACTATTCCGTTATTAATCTGGTGCATTTCTCTCAACATATGTCCTGTCCGTTTTCTGCTTGCTGATTGCGCTTGCTTTTATCTTTTTTACTTGTATTTTATCTCTTCTTACCCTCAATACGCTTTTCTCTATCCCATTCTGACACATATTTACTTTATTGTTGTTCCGTTAAGGCCCAAGTTTGGCATCCGTATGTAAGGCATGGCAGTATGCAAGCATTGAAGACTTTTCGTTTCTCTGTCATGGGCATTTCTTCATTTTTCATTATATCGCTCAACGACCAGAATCTCTTCCTAGTGTTTGCTACTCTTCTTTCTATTTCTTTCTGCATGCTCTCTATCGGTGATATTAATTTTCCTAAATTAATGTATTCGCTTACATATTCTTTTTGCTGGTTATTAACTGTAATAGCATTTTCTTCTGAGGAATTGCTCATCACTTTGGCATTTGCACTTTCGTCTGCTAATTGCTATAGCATTTTCTTCAAGGTCAATGGGCATTCGGAGAAAAGTATTAAATCATCAGCGAATCACAAATAACTCAATTTGTCTCCGTTCACGTTAAGGCCGACATTATCCCAACCCAGTCTCTTGAAAATTAACTCTAACCTAGCTAAGAATATCTTGGGCGAGATAGGGTCACCTTGAAGAACGCCTCTTTCTATTGGGAACTCTGCACCTGACCTTTCCTGTTTTATTTGCGCCGTTTTTATTTGCTTTTTCCATAAATGTTTTTAGGATGCGTTTGTTCTTTTTATGGACCCTGGTTGTTCTAATGCTTCCCATATGTAGTGGTGTTCCAGGAAATTAAACAATTTGTCGAAGTCCACGAAACCCAAAATATTTTTTTTTTCAATACATTTCCTCGAAAACTGGTTCTTTTTGCACTATGATTAGGTTCAAAATGCTGTGTATTTCACACACGTGCGTTTCTTGTGTTTTTTTCACACATGTACGGAAAACAAAATGGCCACAGATAACTATACCTTTACTTATTCCAAATTGGTTCAATGCATAATTAAAAAAAAAAACCTTTGACTATGAGTCAGTGGTGAATGTTTTTTTTTTATTTTGTAAAAGCGATTTACGTCTTTATATAACATTTTGTGAATATTCAAGTAGTTTTTAGAAATTCAATATCGTAGATAAACATGATTATTTATAACTAACTAGCTGACCCGCGGGTTTATTCCCATCTCGGCACCTTCCCATCTCGACACCCATGAATTTATTTATCTTGTCTACGAAAAATTCCCATTTCGGCACCCTCTCATAAATCATTTTAAGGTACACAAAAAGAAACGGAAACACAGTATCAGTATAGTAAGTAAATCAACTTTATTATTTATTAAATAATTTTTGTTTCTTTTTAAATTACCATTTTCACAGACAAGCCCTTCAATCGCTTTTTAGAGGCTCCATCATCTCTCTGTGCCTTGGCAGTAACATAACAAATTTTAAAATATATGAAAAAATCACGGTTCGCAGGAATTTTAAAATCTTTCCAGCAGTTATGTAAAAACATATTACAAAAATCAACAGTTATTATGTACAATTAACGTTTAATCAGTATAACCGGGACGTAGGCAAAAAAGGGTGTCCATACTTTGAGGACTTTCATACTAGTACTAAATGATACGAGTAGGCTTGAATACGCGTTCACTGTACAGTCATAGCAATTAACTGATCCCCCTTTGCAATTCTTTTATATTTTATTTACTTCGCTCAAATAAATCCTACTAATATTATAAATGCGAAAGTTTGTGAGGATGTATGTTTGTTACTCTTTCACGCAAAAACTACTGAACGGATTTGGATCAAATTTAGCACACAGATAGTTTATTACCTGGATTAACACATAGGAAGGGGGGAGGGGGGGGGTTTATCCCGGTAATAAGATCCCGTGGGATAATTTCAAACTTCACGCGGGCGAAGCCGCTGGCAGAAGCTAGTAAAATAATAAATAATTGCAAAGGGGGTCAGCTAATTGCTATAACTCGCTGTACATTCATTTTCAGTCTTAATTATCACATAAATCGGAATTGTATATGTTCATACCTACATAATAGGTAAAAATTCGAAATATAAAAAAAATAAAATTAAACTTATTTTAAAGGTACTTTTTTTACATTTATTAGTTTTGAGTCAATTTGATTTACTCACTATACTGGTACAGTGTATCCATTTTTTGATGACTGTGTACTTAGCAACGCCTAATGACGGAGTGCCGAGATGGGAATTTTTCGTAAAGATGATAAATTAATTCATGGGTGCCGAGATGGGAAGGTGCCGAGATGGGACTAAACCGACCCGCGGCACTAAGTCTGCGAGTGAGGGTTAGTTTTTTTTTTAATAAAAGTATCCTATAATACTTCTAATACCTCCAAGACTATGTGTACAAAGTTTCATGATGATTGGTGGAGTGGTTTTTGCGTGAAAGTGTAACAAACAAACTTACATTCACATTTATAATATTACTAGCTTCTGCCAGCGGCTTCGCCCGCGTGAAGTTTCAAAATTGTCCCATGGGATCTTACTACCGGGATAAAAAGTATCCTATGTGTTAATCCAGGTTGTAAACCATCTGTGTGCAAAATTTCATCCAAATCCGTTCAGTAGTTTTTGCGTGAAAGAGTAACAAACATACATCTAAATATATATAATTCAAAGGTGACTGACTGACTGACTGACATAGTGATCTATCAACGCACAGCCCGAACCACTGGACGAATCGGGCTGAAATTTGGCATGCAGGTAGATGTTATGACGTAGGCATCCGCTAAGAAAGGATTTTGATCAATTCTACCCCCAAGGGGATAAAATAGGGGATGGAAGCTTATATGAAAGTCCGTCAGTTTTAAAGTTAGGATCTTCTAATTTTGTGTTTAGGCTGACGATTGAAAATTATTTTATACGTCTTTCAGCGTTTTTGATAACTTCTACCCCGAAGGGTTATAAAGGGGATGAAATTGAATGTGAAAAATCCTTAATTTTCGACGTAAAAAGTACAAAATTTGTTATCTGGGCTTATGATTGGAAGCTGACGCAACGGTTTTATTAGAATTTCAACCCTTGAGAAGTGAAAAAAGAGTAAAATTTTGTTTTTAATTAAAGTTTTTATTTTTTGAGTCACCAAAAAGTATCGAAGTTAGTAAGTCGTTGGTTTTTTTATTTCAACCCACAAAGGGGTAAAAGGGGGGATGAAGTTTTGCATTGTAGTTGTTCATTCGTTCAGGAATAACAGCAGCAGGAGAGACCGGCAGTGCAAGTTAATAGTATAGGCCGACACAAGTTAATAGCACACGTGACTTCGCGGCTGGCAGTACTTACCGTTTTGTAGGGACCTAGGTAAGCCGAAGATTATGGACTTACGGCAGGAGCAGAAAAAGAAAGTATGGCAGCCGCCGCTCCTGTGGGTGCCGCCCGCTCGCACCAACTTGCTGCAGCACGCGCCGCTCACGCGCGCGCTGCGTGCACTCAATATGGTGTCACAACAGATTGATTGCTTCAATTGTACACTGAGCGAATTCACACGGGCCGCATTTTGCGCAATTACTTTAGTTTGTCAAAATAATCAATTTATTTAAAACATAAATAATTTAACTTTAAATATAACTGCTCTATTGTATTAGGTACCTGTAATAATAGTTGTATGTGTTGTTTAAATCTAAATATATATAATTCAAAGGTGACTGACTGACATAGTGATCTATCAACGCACAGCCCGAACCACTGGACGGATCGGGCTGAAATTTGGCATGCAGGTAGATGTTATGACGTAGGCATCCGCTAAGAAAGGATTTTGATCAATTCTACCCCCAAGGGGATAAAATAGGGGATGGAAGCTTATATGAAAGTCCGTCAGTTTTAAAGTTAGGATCTTCTAATTTTGTGTTTAGGCTGACGATTGAAAATTATTTTATACGTCTTTCAGCGTTTTTGATAACTTCTACCCCGAAGGGTTATAAAGGGGATGAAATTGAATGTGAAAAATCCTTAATTTTCGACGTAAAAAGTACAAAATTTGTTATCTGGGCTTATGATTGGAAGCTGACGCAACGGTTTTATTAGAATTTCAACCCTTGAGAAGTGAAAAAAGAGTAAAATTTTGTTTTTAATTAAAGTTTTTATTTTTTGAGTCACCAAAAAGTATCGAAGTTAGTAAGTCGTTGGTTTTTTTATTTCAACCCACAAAGGGGTAAAAGGGGGGATGAAGTTTTGCATTGTAGTTGTTCATTCGTTCAGGAATAACAGCAGCAGGAGAGACCGGCAGTGCAAGTTAATAGTATAGGCCGACACAAGTTAATAGCACACGTGACTTCGCGGCTGGCAGTACTTACCGTTTTGTAGGGACCTAGGTAAGCCGAAGATTATGGACTTACGGCAGGAGCAGAAAAAGAAAGTATGGCAGCCGCCGCTCCTGTAGGTGCCGCCCGCTCGCACCAACTTGCTGCAGCACGCGCCGCTGACGCGCGCGCTGCGTGCACTCAATATGGTGTCACAACAGATTGATTGCTTCAATTGTACACTGAGCGAATTCACACGGGCCGCATTTTGCGCAATTACTTTAGTTTGTCAAAATAATCAATTTATTTAAAACATAAATAATTTAACTTTAAATATAACTGCTCTATTGTATTAGGTACCTGTAATAATAGTTGTATGTGTTGTTTAAATAAATAAATAAAATAAATAAATAAATAAATTATGTATAGTAGAACGAGATAGAATGAGTAATTGTCGATATCGTATTTGATACCAACTAGATTTTTTTTATTTTGTAGATTTCTGTTTTTTTTTCTCTTCTGCATTTCTGATTTTACTTTTCATGAATGAAGATGAAATCAGAAATGGCGCCGACGAAAGTTTTTGGATTTTTAATCATGGGTGTCGTTTCCGTGGTTTTTGGTGTCGCTGATAGTGAAAATGAGGTCAAAATTAACACGGGGAAAAAAGTTAACAGAAGCAAAAATAACAGTTTTCCTTTTTTTTTTACGGCTTCCCCTGACACTATTTTCACCCTGCGCCACTGTTAGGTATTTTAGGATGGGAAATTATCAAATGACTTCTCCCACTCTGGGCGGAGCGGGAGGGAGTGTCAGACTCTTACTGACTAAAACCCATCCATGTTCCATCCTCGCCCTTTATGTTCCGGGGCTGCGGTATCTTTCGAACAGGCCCGAAACCCCGGCCGGCAGGCTTCGGCCCTTGCGGGCCCCTCCCCTGGTGTATCTAATCCTACACCCACATTTCGCACATTTAGCTTAATCCCATCAACCGGGCCCAAATAATACAATAACACTTTGCCCGTCCCGCAAATCGAACCCAGGACCTCATGCTCAGTAGCGCTTGCGACAACTCGAACAACGATGCAGTCTCACACATGACCCATCAATATTTTCACGCGAACGAAGTCGCGGGCAACAGCTAGTCCATCATATATAATATAATATACTAGCTTCTGCCAGCGGCTTCGCCCGCGTGAAGTGGCAAAATTGTCCCATGGGATCTTACTACCAGGATAAAAAGTATCCTATGTGTTAATCCAAGTTGTAAACCATCTGTGTGCAAAATTTCATCCAAATCCGTTCAGTAGTTTTTGCGTGAAAGAGTAACAAACATACATCCATCCTCACAAACTTTCGCATTTATAATATTAGTAGGATAGGAAGTAGGATATATATATGTCACCGTAAAATTGTCAAACACGTTATATTACAATATAACGTGTTTTTTCTCGCGATATTGTAATGTCTCGAATTATTGTCAACTGAACATACGGAAGTATCTCTGCCCCCATAATCGGGACTTGGGGCACCTCCCCGTTAGGTTAGTTAGGTTCCTTTAAACCCTGCACTCGGAAACAGGGGCCCCGCGAAGCGGGGCTCCGTCGACTACGCTTTTTAGGGGGGTAGAAAGTGTTTTAAGGTTATGTTATATTAATCGGTATTCCTCAGGAATGGTGCATTATCTTTTGATGAGAGTTGTGCCACTGGGCAAGGGGGACTCCTCCTTCCCTCCACACCGCGTAAGTTGGCTACCATCGCATGCATTTCACGAAAAATAATGCTTTTTGTTGTAAGCAGTATGTTCATTTGACAATAATTCGAGACTTTACAATATCGCTAGAGATATTACAATATAACGTATTTGACAATTTTACGGTGACATATATATATTATAGTAGGATAGTTGGACTAGATGACCCGCGCAACTTCGTCTGCGAGTGAGGGTTAGTTTTTTTTTAATAAAAAGTATCCTGAACAGGCTTCTGGATGATATCGTATGTTACTTCTAATACCTCCAACAATATGTGTACAAAGTTTAATGATGATCGGTTGAGTAGTTTTCGCGTGATAGCGTATTGTTTGTTTGTTTCTTATATGTTAGAGATATAGGATAGGATATATAGGATACTAGCTTCTGCCAGCGGCTTCGCCCGCGTGAAGTTTCAAAATTGTCCCATGGGATCTTACTACCGAGATAAAAAGTATCCTATGTGTTAATCCAGGTTGTAAACTATATGTGTGCAAAATTTCATCCAAATCCGTTCAGTAGTTTTTGCGTGAAAGAGTAACAAACATACATCCATCCTCACAAACTTTCGCATTTATAATATTAGTAGGATTTACTTTTATAAAAAAATCAACATTTATTTGTGTTCTAAATTCAAAAATTAAATTATATATATTATAGACTGTATAACGGCATCATATCTTTGCCTCTCCTTCAACCTGGCGAAAGAAAGCGCGGAAAAAAATAAAATTTTAATCGTAGTCTCGTGACACAAATTATTTTACAATATTTTATGTTATTTCTTCAAAAGTGTATTGTTAAACGTCGTTTGATACACGTGGACATTTGTTATTGCAGTTCTCGGCTCAAAAACACCCTCGCCTTACGGCTCGTGTGTTAATACCGCCTTGAACTACAATAACAAACTTTCTCCACTTCTATCAAGATGTACCTACTATATTTGACGTCAGTACATTAAGCACACACAATAATATTAAAAGGATACAAAAAAGGACAAAAATACATAGTATGAACTGTGTGCCTCACGGCTGCGAGACCAGCGTAGGACAGGTGATGCTGTCTGACGCTGGTCTTCCAATGAACCTTGAGGGGGTAAGTAACAGTCAGGAAACAGTTTCAAAAATAAAAATATATAATAATACGAGTTCGTTTCAGTTAGAAAATGTAAGTAATAAGTATTTCATTGTGTTAGAAAGCAATACTGGTACTTAATAATAAATAATTACACATAAGCCGAAATAGAAGAAATGTTTTTACAAGAAAATAAAATCTACCCGGTATGGATAAACGACTACGACACACTACGCATTGCTGACCAGGGTTGCCACCTTGGTTTTTTTTTAAAATTGGGATTAAAAAAAAAAACACTAAATTCCGCTGAAATGATGCATAGTGTCTGACTTTCCGTGGTTTGCAGTGGACACAATAACATACATTTTATTGCGAAGCGAAACTTTACACACCTCACACCTGTGCGGCCTATCCGCGCCGCGGTGGGTATGCACCTTGGGCCTTGATATTCGTTTGTCAAAATCAAAAAGTTCGGGATGAAAATTTGTGTCCTATGAATAAATTCATATTGTATGGTGATTCTTTTAAATCTCCTTGGGGCTAAACTTGTTTGGTTTACACGAAAACTCATCTTGAGCTGTTCTACCATAATACGAAGTTATAATATGAAAGTGTGGCCAGCCTGCTAATAGGTAATGGTTTTATTACCACAATACCGACTGTACCTAACGCAATCTTGTTTCTTTTATTTTTTGCCTACCTTTCCAAGTGGGGCTTTCATTTTTTTTGCCCAGTTCAGTTTAGTTAAAGCCGTGCAAACGATTATTCTCAAATGAACTGTTTTTCCCTTTAGCATAACCAAAGTAACAGAACCACCACTGACACCAGAAGACATCCCTTTCATAACTGTGCGGACACAGCCGAAGAAAAGTAAGTACCTCACTGCTGACTTAGGGTTACTTTCCACCAAGCGGAAAAATCCTCGCGCACTTTTAATGTCACTAAATATTTTTTTAAACATAGACCAAAATATGAAAACCTATTAAGGCGGTTGTTCTAGTTAATTTAGTCAAGACTGTACTTTAAATTGTACTGTGATTCCAAATTTAGTAAATTGTTTACACAATTTTCATGAGCAAATTATTTATTGTGACTTTTTTTTATTAGCCTGTATTGTCCCACTGCTGGGCAAAGGGCTCGAATCCCCCAGTCTTCCACTCCTATCTACGTGCGGCTCTCTCAGGCCAATCGATCGCAAACGCTTCTAAGTCGTCACGCCAGCGTTTTCTAGGCCTCCCTCGGCGACGCTGCCCGTCTTCTGGCACCCACTGAGTGGCGACTATTAAAAATACAACAATAAAATTAATAAAACTAGGTACTTAACCATTCTTCGGCGAAATCCTTTACCAAATTTTTACATTATTTCTCTTTTTTGGGAAATGAAATGTGAAATTATTACAAAACATGGCACGCGCGTGGAGAGAATCGAATTAAAAAAAGTGTGTGAGGATTTCTTACCTTTAGGCTGGCATTCGTTCGTTGGTTCATTTGATTTGATTTTTTGATTTCGTACTGTGCGCATCTTGTCGCTCGTCGTGAAGATAGAACTTCTTTTATGAAAAAATTCACAACAGCTTTTTGCTAAAGAAATATCATGCCGCGGTTAGGTAACAAAACTACGATGGCAGGCATCGTCACAGTACTGACAGTGACACCTGTATCACCTGGGGTAGATGAGGCATGATGGTGACAAGATGTGTGTGTCAGCCTGTGTCAGGGTACGAAGGAGCTGTGTCACACCACTTTCTGCATTTCTGCAACCTCAAGCATCTTTAAGATGAAATCAGTTAAGATTTGCTAGAAACATCATTAGGTTTAGTAGAACATGTTAAGTTCTCGGGCTGGTGGATAGATAGGCAGCTGCTCTGCCTAGCCTTTTCTTAACTAAGCTGGGATCGGATGCGCTTAATAACTTCGTTTAGAATAGAAGAATTGACCAGCCTTGTCGATTACAGAGGTGTCGCAGCAAGCTGCGAGAATGCGTCGGTTGGAGATTCCGCAGAACCCCACGCGGGGCTACCTGGACCCAGCCACCGTGGAACAGCACCGGATGATCGGCCAGGTTCGGGGCTACAACCGTAACTTCAAGAATCCAGCTCAGGATCGCCTTGGGGTACGTAACAAACGTGGACATACAACCTACCAAAGAATGGTATCAGATTTTAAGGACTCGTAATTTCTTTTTTAGAATTTCCAATCAAGTTCGGATAAACGGTCGCACTTGAAACTCGAAAAAAAGCGGTCGCATGCTGATGGAGACAGTGAGTGTTACTTTAGTTCTTAAACCCCGGATGTTTCAAGTTTAATGTGTCTGAGTGTGTGTGTGTGTCTGTAGCATCGTAGCTGCCGAACAGATGAACCAACTTAGATTTTTTAATTTACATATTTATTCAACAAATCTCTCAATATGGGTATCAAATGGAAAGGGCTTGACTAGTAAAATACTACGGTATTTAAAGGGGTTTGAACTTTTTGGCCGTGGTTTTTTTCATCAAATCAAAGTTGTGCTGAAGATTTCATCAGTGAATGGACTTTAACTTTGGTAGTTGTATGTCTCGGAAACATGACTTTTTAGAACAATTTGCTTTAATCAAAACTTTGGGATTGATAACAGCTAGCGATGTATATACTCGTAAGTCTTATTCGTGGCCGTTAGTACTTTGAAAAAAAAACTCAAATTGGCGCAAAAAAATCCGGCTACGCTTCTTACAAAAATGTTCTAAGCCATTTCAAATCCAAGATGATCGCCACCGCAATATGTGTATCAAATGAAAGGGCTTGACTGGTACAATACTGTTGGATTGTACACTAAATTGATAGGGACTGAGTGTTTAAAGGGTTTTTTTTTACATTAAATGTAACTTGTTAAATAATTTGTAGTACCTTACTTGATGCATGTACCAAAATTTTGTTAAATCTAAAGAAAAGTTTGGCAAAAAACTAGTGCATAGCGTGATACACATGGCTTTGGCTTTGCCCCTAAATCCTTTTTTTTACGTGTGGAATTCCTCATGTTCTGAGGCGATTCAACTCTACCAGTCGCCGAGTAGGTACAGACCGTTGATCTTGTTAACTGCCTTCGTTTAGTACTTCCACATTGTCCTACACAGGTTTTTGTAGCCATCGGACCGGTCTAACCATCGAAGGGCAAGAAGTAGCCTGTGGACAGGACGACGTCGACGAATTTGCCAACTACGACAACCAACCCACCGACTACTTACTGCCGGACTAGTAAGTTCAGACTGGATTTGAATTGTTTCTTAAGAGGCCTGCGGAGCATGCGTTTATCTTACAAACGTAATACCAAAAAAATGTGTAAATCAAACATATTCTTAAGGTAGAGTGTATTTATTTCGATTGGATTACAGAAAATCTAGGTTCCCCATACACATACTTTGAATGGACACTGATTTAAACAAAAGTCATGAGAAAAATAAATTATCTATAGAAATTTTAAATTCCTCATATCTCGTCTTTATATCCTTGTCCTTTTTGTTTGTGCGGCACAGACTCCATCGCACACAGTCTGTCGTCTGCGCAGGCCCTAATAATAAATTGCTAGAAACAGGTCCTGATCGTAAGTATTGGGTGTGAACTAAGTACACTGAAACCTTGGTCCTGGTGAAATCACCATTCGTTGCTCCTGCTAATACTAGGTACTCGTAATTTACTACAGCAACAGAAGCCCCGCCACTAGCAGCAAGAAGGCCCTAGGAACTCGTCCGGCCAAACCAACAAATATCCGAAGAAGACATGTTCCCAAAGATGTTCCACCTAAAGAAGGTAAATAAAACGTCTACAGGAAGATATTTGTATTATTAGGTTCACTAACTTTTACTAGTAGCCTTTTAGTCTCACTGCTGGACTAATGCCCGTTTTCACCGACATCCCCTATACTGCCACTTACGTATGGGACTCTTGGCTTAAAAGCTCCCCTAAACTAGCCCCTAAATATCTTTTTTTTTCACCATCATTTCTGTCACCTTGTTAGGGGATACATAACTATGTGACGTTTGGTTTGCGACAATAGTGACCGATTCGTTTTTTAACTTATCGATACCTTGAAACAAGACAGTGTTTTTATTAAATTCTCTTAAATATACATCTAAATGGATACAGTTATTAATGAATCATGGTCTGATATCAATATCAGATTTTGTTCACATATTTAATTTATTTCATTTTTTTTTTTGAAACTTTGCTCTGTGCAGCAGACATTACGATACCTTGCGTATTACCTGTGGTCATATTATTTTGTTTGTAACTCCTTATTTTATGTCATTCATAGTTCGTGAGATTTAAATTGTTTATAAAGTATCGTCGAAAAAAATACCATGTTACTATGTGGTCATACGTGACATATTATGTCTCCTGATCTTAAAATAAATTGTCATTTATTTTAAGATCAAGAGACATAATATGACATAATACTCACCTTTTATTCAAAGGCGTGTTTTAATATTACGTTGAAGTTTTACTTAACCTATTCCTCCGATAAAATTCTGTTTCATCAAAAATATCTATGTGATTTAGTCGTTGGCGATATATTTTTGTTTTACGACTGTTATTAACGTCTATGGTGTTGAATATTGTAGGAGTTACTAATTTTCAAAAAGTTCGTTGAAATCAGAATCCATCTTCGTGTTTTGAGAGATCACTTACGTTAAGTGCCGGTTTATGGGACCAAATTTTGACCATGGGGGACCTTTCAGCGTTTAACTGACCCCTAAATGTTGGTGAAACAGAAACCATCCCTTATCTATGGACTTAGGGGGTCCTATAAACTTAGGGGATGTCGGTGACAAGGGTTCCTCTCATATCTTCTGAGAACAGCGTTACTTTAATAGCGGAAGGCGATTGCTGACTTAATTAATTAAGGAAAATATCGTGTCGATTTCTTCATTCACCGTTAGAAGGGAAGAACATAAGGTACAGGCCCCAGGTGGGACGTATTTTGGGTCCTTACAAATGTATCACCACTGCTCAGTGGTCGGTCAGTAAAGTAATGACTTTTCTTGAAGATTAAAAATCACAAAACATTAACCTCTTCAGCAGTTCTGTTAGTTCTCCAACAAACATAAGGCTCCAAACACTTGAAACACCATCAACATCATCATCTGATTAAGTAATATCGTGCTTTGTACAGAACGATCACATACAAATCACTGGCACGGCGGACAGGGAGAAACTCCGGCACCTCGCCGCAGACAGCCCCACAGAAATAACCAACAGCCGGGTACCTTGATTTCCTTATCTTAATAAATCAGTTCGTGAAACATGCGTTTTTCCTGCTAGGCAGATAGAATCGAGTGGATAAATCTCACGTTTCGTGGTTTTTGCGATTTTGCTTAGGACAACACCCTCGAATACCTTTATCTGTATGTCGTTATTTGTCTAAAAACCTTATGTAAATTGTGATCGCCGACTGCCCGAAGTAGAAAAGAAATAATCCATAAGTGAGGCAGTGTAGCACTACTATGAACGTTGAAGTTGGTGAGTGTAATCATTAGGTATCTAATTTGTGGTTGAAACGGCAGCAAGCCAGGTAGAGGATCGACCGGTTGTGGAGCTGTTCAACAAAAGCTGGATCAACCCCCTCGGCATGCGCCGCCAGGGCACGGCGCCGATGAGCTCTGCGCCCATGAACCCCTTGCCAGCAGTAGCGCACGACAAAAAACTCAAAAAGGGTAAAAAAAAGTCTTTTAATAAATATCACCTCCTTTCCTACCCATCTTGCCGAATCACCAGTCCCTTGCAGGATTCAATAGATGCAGGTACCTATCTGCATGTCTTAAGCTAATTACTGTATTTATTTGCCTCTTACAGTTCTCAATAAAACTTTTAGATTTCACTTCGGCAAATACTTACGTTCAAATATGGATTTTCTTACGCAGGAATGCACTAGGAACCTTAATGCAACTTATCACTTTGATTTTAACAGTAGTGCCAAATCTGTAGTAAAATGCCTGTGGAAGGAAAGAAGTAGATATTGTTAACTACGAGTATATCTAGTCCGTGCATTGACGTACAAAAGTTTTCTTTCGAAGCTGCTCTTCAAGGGCTGCCGGAAACATCCCATATCCTTATGTACAGATATGTTTATTGTTTATTTGGTGTCGTAATTACTTTACCACCTTAAGTTTGAATGTCTGGGTAGAACTGTTTTTTTTTTAATAATCTGAACACATAGCGACTTTTTCGATTTATATTGTGAAACACAAGAACTAATTTTACGTGGTCAACTTCCTATCTATTCATGCAGTTTCAATTTACTAATAAAACGACTTTGCAGTTCGCAACGCCAAGAATCTCGGAGATGGTGAAGACAACGAATGTCTGGAAAGTATGCCGATATCAATGGAACCTAAACAAGTTGGTTAAGATATTTTAAATCTCTTTACAATCTGAGAAACCTGATTTTCGGCTCATGGGCTCCCTTACAATCAAAGAAAACGATCCTATTGAATTTCTATACTTATGGGAAAAGGGGTATAGGTTTTGCCACCATGCTCACAGCCCCGTGCTGCACCGTGCCCGTGATCTACAATGCAGCGAGCACGTATGAATCGCGTGAAGATCGTCTTCTATCGCGAAACCGCCTCAAGCAGACCTGGCCGAAACTATGGTTACTGAGCGTTTGAAAAATTGTGGCTTTGTTCTTTTATCTTCACTGTGTGCGGCAGTTTTTTTAAGCTCGAATACTCGATGTGCCACAAAAAGCCTGCGTTTCCTTCAGTGATGTGCGAGGATATGCAGCGAAGAATTTTCGTAAAACTAATCAATCACAAAATTAGGTTCTTATTTATGTTTGTCAAAAGGGTACGCATCATCCCCGCCGCATTAAATTCCGGAGTCATCGGTACGAGATGCCTACCGTGGCCTCGCAGATGAAGCAGGTTGGCATGCGCAGCTACTACGACAGCCCCAACCACACCAACATCCCGTTTGTGGTCAGCAAGAGCACCGCGCCCTCACACAACATCGGCGTCAACATACAACAGGTGAACGAGATGGTTGCCATGGTTTCATTACCTCCAGATATAACTAGGACGATAACGATGAAATGTAGAAATCTAACATTAATGCTAGGTCCACAGAATCGGACGAATATTAAAGTTACCACTTAATATAATTCGTTCTATACCGAAGACATCCCGAACGTCACAGCAGTCAGTATTGTACGGAATCCTTTCCACGCGAGTTCAACTCGCACTTGGCTCGTCTAATTACCGTCCAGCCAAATCGCAATCTGTCAATGTGGTGAACGAGTGGTAATTCATTTGAGCGTAGTAAAATTGAGTAGTCGATTGCTTTGTATTAATGTCGGTGAATAATTGTTTGTGTATTACAATTCATCGTCAACTTAGGAGACGAAACTTAAACGAAAGAAGATGGTGGAAGACTAGGCCACGCTGCAACTGATTTTTTCCAAACACTGTAAAAAGAATCGTGTAACACACTTTAATGAGCTTGAACACCCTAACTTTAGTAGGTTTAGGAATTATAACAATTGAGAAAATGTATCAGTACCAAAGAAGTCTTCCTTATTTCTAGGTGCTAAATGGGCTCAAAATTCAACAACCACTTCACGGCATACCGCTTACAATCGCACATCATATGGGTAAGACGTATATTTGTTATTTCGAACGTATTTTCTTAATTTATAAATTATTTTCTTAAATATCATACGCAGACTTGGCCACGAGAGGGCGAATATTGTTTTATCAATTACATTGAAACTCTCTATATGTTTCTCTCTGACTAAGATTCGCCACGCACCGTGCCAAGTCCTAAATCAAACCGCGTAAGTCCAGATGCTAATGGAAAGCTTTAGGCCCATTTACTCTATAATAGAATTTAACTGAGTAATTGAAATATATTTTTTTCAGGCTTGGGCCACGTACCCGCTTTCGGGGCAGATAGTACTATGTCGGTAAGTACTTTTTTATTTTTAACCCCCGACGCAAAAACGACGGGTGTTTTAGGTTTGACGTGTCTGTGTGTGTGTGTGTGTGTGTGTCTGTCTGTCTGTCTGTAGCATCATAGCGCCCGAACGGATGAACTGATTTGGATTTTGATTTTTTTGTTTGAAAGGTGAATTAGTCGGGAGTGTTCTTCTTCTTAGTTAGCTATGTTTGATAAAAAACAGTCAAAGATGGCCGCCGCCACAAAATGGAGGATTACATATTTATTCAACAGCTCCGTCAATATGGGTATCAAATGAAAGGGCATGACTAGTAGAATACTATACACTATGATAAATTAAAAATTAAAGATGGCTGCCACCAGCAAATGGCGAATTAACTAATTATTTTCTATTTAACTTTTAGTATATTTTTTGGGGGTTTTTCAAATGTTTAATTTAATTTTACTTGTGTCGTAAGATTTGCTTATGTGGATAAACAAGTAAACTGTGTCACAAATAGACACTTTAATTTGAATTTGAAGTAAGTAAATTCTAGTACTTAAATCTCGCGACAAGCTTTTTAATCATATAAATTTTGTAATGTTTTAAAGGAAAGTTTATGTATTCTTTTTCAATACACTTACTCGAAAACTGGTTATTTTCGCACTACTATTAGTTTCAAAATGCAGTGTATTTCACACGCGTGCATGTTCCATGTTTTTTCCACACACGTGCAGAAAGTAAAATTGCCACAGATAATTGATACATATACTTAGTCCGAATTGGTTCATTGCATAATTTAAAAAAAACATTACCTCTGACTATAGAGTCAGAGATGAATGTTTTTTTTTTTAGTTCGGAAAAGCGATCTACTTAGGTACGTCTTTCTTTATAACATTTTTTGAATATTCAAATTGTGTTTATAAATTCAATATCGGTGATAAACATGATTATTTATAACTAATATTTACTTTTATAAACAATATTAATTTTATTTGTGTTCTAAATTCAAACACAAATTAAAATTTATTTTTTATATTAGGCTGTATAACGGCTTCATATCTGTGCTTCTCCTTGAACATGGCGAAAGCAAAGCGCGGAAAAAAAATTTAAATCGAAGTCTCGTGACATTCATGACACAAATATTTTACATTATTTTATTTTATTTCTTCAAAAGTGTATTGAAAAACGTCGTTTGATACACGTGGACATTTGTTATTGCAGTTCTCCGCTCTAATAACACACTCGCCTTACGGCTCGTGTGTTAATACCGCCTTGTACTACAATAACAAACTTTCTCCACTTGTATCAAAATGTACTATTTCAATACACTTCCTCGAAACTGCAACAACATGCAATGTACTCGTATTTCACCAGTTTCAACATTAATTTGTGTTCTACTCGTACATTCAAAAATATTAAAAGAAAACATATATTATTAGACTGTCTATCGGCTACATACTTTTGCTTCTATTTCAACCTGGCGAAAGCAAAGTGCGGATAAAATGAAAAGAGTGAAAAATAACTTTAGCTTCCGAACCTTGCTTAGCTTAAGAGTTTTTTTTTACCGACTTCTGAAGCTAAAGTTATTTTTCACGTTTTTCGTGTTCTTTGAAGTTAGTTTTTTTTTCCCTTTTTTAGTTGTTTCCAAACAAATACCATCATCATCATTCTCTTGCCCTTATCCCAATTCATTTGGGGTCGGCACAGCATCTTTTCTTCTTGCATACTTCTCTATTTTGCATCATCTCATCAGAACCTTAGTTTCGTGGTATATCATTCTTAACACCGCCCTTGAGGAGAGATCAACTGGAGGATGGAGAGTTACCAGAAGCCGTGCGAAAGACAGTAATGGTTGCATACCCATACCTCCATCTAGTACTACCTTTCAGGCATATAAAGGTTACGGAGATGTGTGTTTTTGATTTTTTGGCGCCCCTACCGGCAAACTACTAAAACTGCAATGAAGATAAACAAGAACACGGATGTGTCACAGTTTTGTTTTCGTTTCTGCCTAATTTACTCGCACTCTGAGAAAGACCTATATTTATTTTGAAATAATAGTACATTTTGATATAATACATACAATACAATAATACACGAGCCGTAGGCGAGGGTGTTATTGAGCCGAGAACTGCAATAACAAATGTCCACGTGTATAAATCGACGTTTTTCAATACACTATTGAAGAAATAAAATAAAAGAATGTACTTACTTAAAATATAAGTGTCATGAATTATCACGAGACTATTTTTTTTTTCGCGCTTTGCTTTTGCCAGGTTGTTCAGCAAAGGTATGAAACTATTATACAGCCTAATACTAATATAAAAAATCGTTTTTTCAATATATTTTTGAATTTAGAACACAAATAAATGTTAATTAGTTTTAAAAACTCATGTTTATCTATCATATTGAATTTATAAACACAATTTGAATATTAAAAAATGATTACGCCGCCGTAAAGACGTAGTTTGCTTATCCGAAATTTAAAAAAAAACATCCACCTCTGAATCGACAGTCAGGTGTGAATGTTTTTTAAATTATGCATTGACCAGTTTGGACTAAGTACAGGTATAGTTATCTGTGGCAATTATACTTTCTGCACATGTGTAGAAAAAACATGAAAAACGCACGTGTGTGAAATACACTGCATTTTGAACCTAATAGAAACAGTTTTCGAGTGTTTTGAAAAATGTTTTTATTAATTTTTGAATTTAAAACACAATATTTTACTTTTTAATAATCATGTTTTTCTATGATATGACTTGAATGGCGTAGCGCTAGTGAAGCTGCCTTACGTTCTTAGGGTTCGAATCCTGGTAGGAGCAAATGTCCGTGTGATGAGCATGGACATTTGTTTCCGGTTCATGGATGTTTATATGTATAATAAGTATGTATCTACAAACAAAAAGTATACATGTAGTATAAATCAACTGTCTGGTGGGTGTCCACGACACAAGCCTTGCTTAGTGTGGCACTAGATTGCGCTGTGTGTAATGTCCAACGATATTTATTTATTTATATTAAATTTGTAAACGCAATATGAATATTCAAAAAATGTTTACAAAGAAAGACGTAGATCGCTTTTCCGAATACGAAATACCAAAAAAGAAACATTCACCTCTGACTATAGAGTCAGAGGTGAATGTTTTTTTAAATTATGCATTGAATCAATTTGGATTAAGTAGTATAGTATAGTTATCTTTAGCAATTTTACTTTCTGCACTCGTGTGGAAAAAAAACCGACTACAAAAAAAACAAAAAAAGTGAAAAATAACTTTAGCTTCAGAAGTCGGTGACCTATGTTTGATTCATTTACTTACTTAGCTTTTTGTCACCGTTTATTTTTTGAATAAAAGTTTTTAGTTTTCACTTTTTAGTGGTTTACTTGTGCTCACCCCTCCACAGCGTACCGGCGTGATGTTATGTTATAAACAATAGACAGACATGAGATTTCAACAATCCCAGTCCATTTATTATCATTTATTGAGGAGTTCCATTGCCTATCTCCGAAGTTCAAGTACTCAATAAAATTTGAAGAGTTATCTTTATAAGTTGCACTAAGTCGTCTCAATAGTTTGGAAGGCATAGCTTTATTATCAGATTTGTACGCCATAGACCACACGATGACAGATCGTTGACGGAAATAACGAGACTACGAAATCTGTCTTCCCATAATGATGGTCACACATGATCCGCAGTCGAATTAATGACCTCCTCTTTTTCAACCGACTTCCAAAAAGAGGTGGTTCTCAATTCGTCTGTATTTTTGGAAGTCTGTTAAAAATATTTTTCATTCTTTTATGGGTCGTAGCAAACGTATCGAATCTGAAGGGGATCATCACCGTATCAACTCGAGCCGTTCAGTATTCATCATCATCATCATCATCATCATCATCATCATTTCAGCCGAAAGACGTCCACTGCTGGACATAGGCCTCCCCCAAGTGTGGCCACATTGACCGGTCCCTTGCGACTCGCATCCAGCGGATTCCCGCAACCTTCACCTGACCCCGTATTCACAAACGTTCGACTCGTTTCCGATTCGACAACTCGTATATCTGTCTTCTTCTGGCATTACGAAAACGACCAAGATAGGACATACGACTTTCCGAATCTGAAGCGTGTCGAATGGTTGTGAATAAGGGGCCAGGTCATCGGTCCACCTAGTGGGGGAGGTCTTCCAACGCATCGTCTTCCGGTTCGCGGTCGCCACTCCAGAACTTTTAGGTCACATCGGCCATCCGTTCTGCGAGCATTGTGACCTGCCCGCTCGTTCCTGTTCAGTATTATTTGTATGAAACTCCCTACTGCAACGCACACTAATCGGAATCGTAACGTAATCGCCTCGCCTCGGGACTAGCTCTCGAACCGCGGTGCGGTGCATAGCGGCTCTCCGTACACTAGCTTACGTTAACGTTCGGATTCAAAATGATTGAACTAGTGCTGCCCAGCCGTCAACCAGCGGTCGGTGAGCCGTAAGCGCAGCGTCGCCTAGCTGTAGCCGAGTCGACGTGCCGGAGCTTCTGATTCACTTACGTTACGTGGTTGCGTTGCGTTGGCGCCTGTTTGACGCCAAGTGGAAAGGCGAGGCGGTGACGATCCCTTTCCGAGTTAATAAGTGTGCTACGATCTTATTTTATTTCTTCAAAAGTGTATTGAAACACGTCTTTTGATACACGAGTACATTTTCTCGGCTTAATAACAAACTCTCCTACGGCTCGTGTGTTCATTCCGCCTCGGCTACAATTACAAACTTTCGTCGCTTTACTATTCAGCGCATTTGGATGAAAGCTTGCTTTTAACAAAGTTTTTTTTTACTTTAATTTTACCATTGACTTGCCAATAGATAGTAAAAATCGTTCAAAATCAAATCTTGGATAGTTTGATTACGTAGTAAGTAATAAGATTTTATTTAAAAAAAACACCAATTTCACTATCCTTTTCACTTAGAACCAGCATCCGTCGTTGGACCGCCACAGCGAAATCAACGCGATCCGCGTGGGGCGGCGGCTGTTGCGACTGCCTTCCTATAAGTACATCTCCTACAGCCGCATGCTGAACCTGTACCGCGAGGGCGACGGTATGGTGCCTCGCTTCCTGCGTGCCATCAACCGCCCGCACTACTTCTACAGTTCCATGTACAAGTGAGTGCTTCTCTACCGCTGCTAGGTTTACACGTTAACTTTCGCATTATTTATTCTGATCTAAACAACAAGATTATATTCTTACCGTTTCTAGAATGAGTAGCTAATTATAAGATCCTCTTGAACCTTTTTACTGTATTTTTAACTACCAGAATCTATAGATTTATAAGATCTTTGGTTTAAACCACAATTTTGTTTTGTATTAATGTTTCAAGCAGTCTCACGACAAATCGGGACTTTGACTGCGCCACGTCGAAGGGGCGTGGTAGCCAAGAGGCCAAGCAGAGCCTCGCAGAGTACGCGAGCCTGTACCGCGAGTACGAACAAGTCAAGAAGGTTATCAATGAAGGGAACAGCGACCCGGAGCTGGAGCGGCGCAAGGTGGAACTAGCCAAGGAGCTAGCTGCCCGCGAGGAACACATACGCCGAGTGAGACAGTAGATAGCTGACGTAGTCCTTACTCCCAGTCTCGAAAGCAGTGCCCAAACTCCTCCAGGGTGTAGTAATTTACATTCTTGTTGATCAGTAACTCGCCGATTAGATAGCTTGTAGACAACGTTTTTTTTCCTTCTGGCAGGTTGTTCAAGAGTATCGAACGGTAGCTGAGCCAGAGGTACCGCTACGAGCGTCCGTGTCTACAGCCGAGGACACCTTCAGACACTCGACCTTTAAGGTTGGGGAGAGTCAACAGTAGCCAGCCGTCGCACCGTCGCACAGCCGTCAGGGTATCAACGTACACTACCGCCTTTCACAACCGGAATACCCAGTTTGCGCTTCAAAAACGTCGCCGTTTTACCCTCTTTAACGACGTAGCAAGCTGCTACGGCTATCGTTTTGATTATTTGGTTGAACCGGACAATAGAATATACGTGTAGAGCTTCATCGAAAAAGTATCTAAATTCGTGTCAATATGTAAAAATTGTAAAATACAGTTAGTGTCAGAATGTCCCGTTGCCTTCAGCTAGCGGCGCTGAAAGTATATTCAAGAATATTGCTATCCAATTGCTTGTAATTGCTACATCTCTTAAAAATTGCTACATGAATGCTTGCTGTTGTTGTGGAGCGACTGCCTATATGACATAGGCAGTCGCTCCATGTAAAATACTGCCATTCAGCTGCATCCGGTTAGATTGGAAGCCGTCTACATTGTTGGGAAAAGGCTAGGCAGATGATGATGATGATGATATTTTTTGACCAGCCGTTCTGACGTCAGAATGGATTGAATATTCAGTATAGAAGACGCCAAATTCCCAAAAAATGTTGCATCAATGATTGCTTGCTAATTACTTTTTTTTACGAATTTATATTTGAGCTTCGTACATACATTAAGTAATACATATGTATAAGTAGCTTCTATTAAAATGTGTACGAAGGAGTACCTATTCAATTATTTGGAAAGGTTTTTACTACAGGGCCTTGTTCAACTTTTGCCGGCGTTCACTTCGACTTATTATGATGATGTTAGGTGAGACATATTACTTAATAAAACGTACCTACCCTCAATAATACGATTTTAACTAGTATCAGTATGTTAATAACTGGGTCAGGTATACGTTGAGAACTGTTGTAACTTATAACAACATCAAAAGCAAAATAGTGAAATTAGTTTATAAAACTGTTAACGAGTTACAAAAAGCCGCAAAAACACTTATTAACGGTGAAGAAATTACACGATGCCGGCCGTCGACACAACTTTCGTGGTATTAAATCATTTACTTTAGCCCTAAGAAACCTATTTTTTGTCAATAATAGAATTTATTCCTCCATCACCTGGAACTCAAATTGGACATTATATGTATAGCTCTCTGCAGGCGAAACTTATACTGCATTGTCGCACACAACAAACTTTTATGCCCAATTTACACTCAGCCACTGCCACTGCTCCTGTCGCTGCCGAAAATATTTCCCTAAATCCTTCTGCGGCAATGCCGACGCGAGTTCACACTCAGCCTTCATCTAATACCTTTAAGCGAGCCATTCTTGTATGTATATAATCTGTATCTCGGAAAAGGCTCCAATGATTTTCATGAAACTTAGTATGCAGGGGGTTTCGGGGGCGATAAATCGAACTTGCTAGGTTTCAGTATTAGAGAACGTCGTTAATACGTTCTTTCTCGGTCAAACTTCGGCGGCAAGTGAGCGAGAATGTAAATACTGGCTCGCTCTCGCGCTGCCCGTCCTTTGATTTCCGCACCAAAACCGACAATTGAGGGAGCGCCGGGCAGTGGCAGCTGCAAGGGCATCAGTTACAGCGCGAGTAACTATTGATACACGCGCTGCTCACGCCCTGCTCAACAAAGATAAGCGAAATGCCAGATTAAATCTGTCATTAGTAATGTTTCGTCCTTAATCCACGTAGTACTAAATGCGCCCGACACTGAGGTCACCAACCATCATGGTGTTAGAAAGGCTGGTCAATAAAAATCATATTACTCTGAATGTATCTTCTTTAGCAAGTATTGAATAAATAAGCAATCGGCCATTCTGACGCTAACAAAATTCAAGTAGAGGTCATAGGAAAATCGTTTCTGTTTTTTTTTTGTAGTTAAGTACATAATTACGTTTTGTTGAATGTTTTTTGTTGGTCTTCGTACGAGTGCAACCCTAATATCTTTTTTAAACTTACGAATAAGGTTGTGAACAATTCTGAATCTCTTTTTCTCTACATTCGAATTTTTCAAAGCTGGATATAGATAGAACAAGTATAGCTCACTTACGAATTTTAGGTACTTTAAACTGTCAACGTGCGAAAGGCCGCTTTCACATTAGTATGTTAGCAGTGCGACAGTAGCGCGGCAGAAGTCTTCGCATTATAACTGCCGCGCTGCCTGTTATGATCAGTGTAGCGCACTCCATTTCAAAAATTGATTCCAACAGGGAAACATTGTTGCTTCGGGGGACGCGGCGGAGAAAGGCGCGCGATCGCCGCGCTTTTATTTATAATAAGAAATTCTGACAACGTTTTAGCGTCAAATTACAACTGAACGAACAATTTTCGGGCAAGCTCCGTTTGGACTCGTGTTGGGAAATTGTCTAACCGCGAGCAGAACCATTCCGTTGTCATTTATCGTTCCTCCTTCGATAAGTTCAGCTGTGTAAGGACGCTGAATAGTCTAGGAGCTAGTTCTGGACTCTTGAACGTGATTGCGCTTAGTATGACAGTTTGAAATCACATCGGAGATTCTTAGCCAGAGTCCCATATTGTTGTTCACTGCCTTTGGCAAGTATTGGCATTTGATGGTTATGTCGAAGATAATCGTTATTGTGAATAGTAAAAGATTTGTAAATGATATCTTAATGTAAAGAAGTTTGAATACATTTCCTTTGAATCCTCATTTTTTTTTATTAATTCCTTTATAAAATAAAAACGATTGAAGGGAATATGATATGAACTCTATTAAGCAATGAACATCTAGGCATGCAGATGCATGGCCGATCGTAATTAATATAATGCATAATTTAGTTATTAATTTTATAACATGAAACGCTTTGACATATTTTATTATGTACACATAGTTAATAAACAACGAAGGTTGATTTACATTCTATAACTTATCTACATAGTAACTAGATTTAAAATAGATAGACATAATAGTAAGTATGATATATTATTATGGTATTTTGATAATCACCGACGAACATAACGTTAAAATTGCTCGTTAAAACTGATTTAACTCTATTTACACAAATTAAATAACGATATCTTATTATTTTAAAACTTTCTCTAATACATATACTTACATAAATGATCTAGAAGTGCCACGTCGTTGGTGGGGAAGGAGAAGCATGCACGTTTAATGACAATTATCCATAAAGTAGTAGGTATCTAGACGGGTAACCCGTACGTTTATAATATTTATATCGAACGATTATTTAACTAATAAATAAAAAGATAACTATGCTTATTTCATTAACAATAGCAAGAGAGCGACTGAATTGAGTGGTGAAGGCCGACAATGGTGAACACATCCCCTACATAATATCAAGCGCCTTTTTTGGGTACGAAATTGAATCTTTGAATTTTAATAGATATTTGCAAATTATAGATATACCTATTCAATATAACACGGTAGGCTGTATGTTTTATTTAGTGTGAGACTTTTTTATAGCTTCAAAACAACTAGCCACTAAAAATGACCGAGATGCAATCACTATGGCACAGCATAAATATGGATACTTACATAGGTACCTACATCCATATTTACCTAGCCTTACTGTGAATTCTGTAACTAGCAGACATTTAGTTTCGTGTGTCGGTGGATGAGGGCAGGTTCTCGCCGTCGATCTTATGGCGCGTGGCCTGCATGTAGGCCTCCGCGGCCAGAGCCGGCCAGGCATCAGCAGGCGCCGCGGCGGCCCCAGCCCAAGCCTCCGACGTCGACACCTCTGCTGGCCTCTCCACACTCTCGGTTGTCTTTGGTGTGCAGTCCAAAGACAGAGACTTCGGTGTCTCAATCCTTTAAAAAAACATACGCAGTCAGTAACAAACTGATATCTTCACCTATTTAACCCCCGACGCAAAAACGATTTACAAGTTTCCGCAGATAATGTAATAATAATGTTGGTAAAGTGGTACACTATATTAAAAGGGAATGAGGAATATTGTATTATACCACACACACACACACACACAAACACACACACACACACGCGACATACGTCATTTCGTTATGTGGCTACCACCCGTAAGACGCGTTAAGAGCCCTCTTACAGTCCACTAGCGCCGCCAATCGAAAAAATGTCATAACTCGTAAATAGAATCAAAAATACAAAATGTGGTCTATTATTACTGTAGAAAAGGCAATAACGTAATTTTATAACACATTCTCAACACTTGAAATATAGCTGTTTAGCTAAATCGTGCATTCAAAACATAAACGGCCGTTTTTGTTACAAATGCACGATTTAGCTAAACAGCTATATTTCAAGTGTTGACAATGTGTTATAAAATTACGTTATTGCCTTTTCTACAGTAATAATAGACCACATTTTGTATTTTTGATTCTATTTACGAGTTATGACATTTTTTCGATTGGCGGCGCTAGTGGACTGTAAGAGGGCTCTTAAGGAACTTCGTTCAAAAAAAGAGTTACCTTGAAATTATGAAATTATGACCCTTTGTGTCGGGGGTTTTCAATTACTTTTTTTACTTAATTTAAATTGTTACTAAATTCGTTTAAGACACTATCGAATTGGGATACCTCATGATAATTGTTTTTAACCCCCCGAGTCAAAAACGACGGGGTGTTATTAGTTTGACATGTCTGTCTGTGTGTGTGTGTGTGTGTGTGTGTGGCATGTGGCATCAAAGCTCCCAAATGGATGAACCAATTTTGATTTTGTTTGAAAGGTGAATTAGTAGTTTCAAATATTTTCCGATGTTGAGAATACAGAAACTTCGGCTCCATTTTTCGATAAACTCTCTATACCTATAGGTACGTAATGACAAGGTGCGGTGTGGGCATTTAGAGAAAAAATACCTCACGCGTTCTGGTGACTGCATGGCGTCGTTGGTGCTGGATATCTCCAGGTCTTCGGCATAATTCATGTGCAGCTTCTCCCCCTCACTTCGCTGCTCTTTTTCTGAAAAAAAAAAAAATCGTATATTTTATAACGAGGGACTAAACGAAGCCATAATATATAATTATAATAGGTTGGCGTTTAGTTCTCGAGGTGCAAACTGTTCTTTTCGCTACGAGAACGAGAAAAATAGTTGTTTTAGTTATTTGTTATTAATCCAGTGCATACAAATTTCAAGTTTTTAGGTAAATCTTTCGTGGTTTTGGCGGCAAAAGATTATATCTATTATGTCTTTTGCTCTTTGTTCGACGTCAATCTCTTTACTATCGCTAAAAAAACCTATTTTATTTTAAATCCAAACAAATACACTCCACTAACATTCTGAATTTTCGCGGTCTGTTTTTTCTTAAAACTGGGGCCTAATTCTGCTATTTTAATCAATTCGTCACTCCAACACGATTCCATTCTTATCCAATTGTTCGAGATTATCATTCTATGACATTTCTTTCAATGGAGTATCAGTGGCTGACCATTGAAAAGTCATAATGACGCCATTATGTTAGTAGAATTAACAAACTTGTCAAAATTTGACAGAACTTGACCATTACGAAATCATTATGAAATGAAATCAATGATCTGACACTATTGTAATAGCAGAATTGAGGCCCAGGTCAGTCACAGATTAGCGATTTAAAACACAACATAAACTCAACATTTTCGCAATGAAGATGATCGACACCCCACAGATAATTAGTACATTCCTACGGCGGCTAGCAACAGAGGCATTGATGGGCGAACGTGTAAATGTGGGCCGAGGACAAGTCGAGGTACACATACGTACGTAGGACGTAAATCAGTCTAGTTTCTAGTGAGCAAACTGCTCATGCTCTTGAAAATGCACTGTTAACTCGCATATAATTTGCAGTTAGGTATTAACTTAACTTTGTGTAATATTATTATACATGTGTGTGTTATAGTTCGGTTTATGGTCCTAAGAACGATGTTATAAGACTCACTTTACGAGCAAGTGTAGGGGATTGTCCATTTTTAAATAATTGTGCTAATTGCAAAACCATTTTGAGGAATAAAGTTTGTCATTGACGTTGATGCCTAGCCCTCTCCAGTCCAGAACCTTGAAGATATCCTCTAGAGCAGCGGTGAACAGTTTCGGATAGCCAGATCTCTTGAAAATACTTTGGAGCCTTTATTCCGCTCGATCGCGTCTATAATACGCTCGGTATCAAAGCGGCGGAGGTCGCCCTTCAAGGTTTTAGAGATCTTCTATCAGTAGAAGGATCTCTAAATCCTTGTAGAGCTCAAGCTCGTCGTCTGAAGACTGCAGGATAATCTCACGTCGCTCCTTCATGAGCTTGAGAGTTTGATCAAAGAACCTCTTTTTCTGATCTGTACGACGTGTCTTGAAGAACTTAGACCCAGTCATATGGACAGACCCATCGTTGTATTCGTCCGTTGTGAGCTTCTTAGGCACTCGAAAAGATTCTGGAGTTCAAGCTGAAAGCTCTCAGGGTTTTGGATTTGGATCGGTCCTGGCCGGAGCGTAGACCTCATCAGTCAAAACCTCTTACATTACACAGTTTATAGCTTGATCTTTTGACTTATTCACTTCCTTATTAAACACTTCGGGCAACCCACATTCGTGCATGAAGCTATTACGTTTTCCATTAACAATTCATCCTCACCAGCGCACCGCATACCGATACCGCTTCTATTTTTATACGATCGATATCCCATCAATCGCCAGCAGTTGACCGAATGCATTAAATCGCAACACAGGTATCAAGCGTGGGTCAGACGCGGGTCAGGTCGGGTCAGTACATGTCGCGGGTGTCATTTGGTGTATTTAGAGCTGTTTTAGACTAGGGTATTTTTTAACGGCTCGCACTTGCCTAAACTAAAACCGTTATATGCACGAGCAGACCGGTGCGTGCCGGTGGTCAGGAGTACGAACCCGCACCTGCCCCTCGTGTGTGTTGCGCCTAATTGTGCAACTAGATTGCGGTCGACCCCGAGCCGCACCCGCTCCGTTTGTGTTTGTTCCGTTTTAACTTTGTTTTAACCCATGAAGCATTAATTTGTAACATTTCGACGATTGAAAACATTCGTACATATTATACTATACACCAGCTTTGCCTACGTATGTCAGAAATTTTCACATTGGAAGCAACGACCAGGATTAACAGTTTTCCTAGCATAACGTAGGTCATGATCTATATACGCACCAAATATGACCCAAACAGCTATGAAAAGATAATGGAGTAGAGAAAACAGCTACTTTCACTTTTATGAAATCAGTATAGATGCATAATGAACAATTTCTGTTATCGGCCATTCTAGGACTCCTGAAAGGTGACAAAAAAAACAGCAGCGTTACCATCAACGTTGATGGCCGACTCGGGCCAGCCGAGCGAGTCACCCTCCACGTCGACGGGCTCGTCCTCCGCATCGTAGGGCCGGGGCTCGCGGGGCCGCTCGTCCCGCCTCTCCTCGTCCAGGTCGTAGCCCAGCATGCTCTCCACCGTGTGGTGGCGCTTACGTGTGCGCAGCTTCAGCCGCCGCTGACGATTAGCGCGGATGCGCTGGTATGTCTGGCAAAACGTTTTTTTATTAGAAAACGTTGGCAGTGGCGGTCTCCGTAAGGATAACCAAGGCAAATTACCTGTGATCCTGTCGATGACGCCACATCGGATAATGTATGCGACTATTGGCATAGAGCGCAATCGCTTTCCCGAACAATCGCTTTACATGGTCACTAAAGGGACCGCGTTGTGAATACGTAAGAAATCGTTGAACACGCTAATAGATCACTTCTTAGTCTGAATTAAAAAAACAAAGTAGTATGGCTAATTGACACTCAAAAAAGTGTCGGGAATGGATGATTGTTTATGGTTCCAAATACAACTTTTTGTTGTTTTTATTGTTGTTAGATTGGCACAACTGTTTTCTATTTTGGCGCGGAGTTGGAGTTGCACATATTATGTTATTTATATTAGAAACAGTTTTTATTGCATTTTAACCCGTACAGCCCGTACTAACACGATCTGCATGGAATATGTCGAGTTACCCTGTATTTTGCAATTTTCAGCCTATTATAATAAGACGAGACCTTGCATATATTATGTTATTTAAATTAGAAACAGTTCTGTTTTTAGTTATATCATATCTAGTGTGTATAGTGAATTTCACTATGGACAAAAAAAAATAACAAAAAGTTTAGCATCGCCAACGGAATTTTGTGTTCGGAGTCACTGAAAATGTTACAGATAAACGACTAACGACTTTATCAAAAACTAGCGAACGTCACGCGGTTTCAGCCGCGTAGTTCTCTTACCGTGGGACTACGGGGATAAAATATAGCCTATGTTACTCAAGGTAAATGTAGCTTTCCAATGGTGAAAGAATTTTTGAAGTCGGCTCAGTAATTTTTGAGTTTATTCATTACAACCAAACAAACAAAGTTTTCCTCTTTATAAAATTAGTGTAGTCATGTGCTTATGAGTGGTACAAAGCGTTCAAAAGCGGTCGAGATGTGATGGAAGATTTGCCTCGCTCTGGTAGGCCATCAACGTTTGCAACTGAAGTTAATATCGCAAAGGTGAAGGAAATAGTGACTGAAAATCCTCATTCAACTTTGAAAGAGATAGCCGCCGAACTTTCTGTATCTCACAAGTCGATCCGTACCATTTTAACTAATCATTTGGGTATGAGATATATACCGCTCGGCTAGTCCCAAAAGACCTGAATTTTCTCCAAAAACTCAATCGCATGAGAGTCGCTGAGGACATGCTGTAGCATATTCAAATGTTTTTTTGATATTCAAATGGTTTAGCGTGTGGGCTTTTGGGCTTTTTTTTTACACCGTTTACGTGAGTAAGTACTGTGGGTAGGTACCTCCCAGCGAGCGTCCTCGTCCTGGTGATGCAGGGGGTGATGCGGGGGTGCGGGCGGGTCGCGGGGCAAAGCGCTGAGGCTGTACAGGTGTTGCAGCTCCTGCAAGAAGTGCGCCTGCGCCACACCCGGGCCCAGCCGCGCGCCGCACACGCCGCACGCCGACTTGCGCTCTCCGTCCGCTGCACAAACATTCCATTACACCTGTGGTCTCCAAAAAGTTAGGCAGAGCCGCGCCTGTAATACGGTACCTTAACCGTATTACTGCCATTCCTGTTACCAGTAGTGTTACCGGCAATCCATTGCCATTGTTTACTTTCACGCATCGAACTTTTAGGTACACTCAATTTCACTTACACTAAGTGACATCTGAATTTACAGACATAAATAACACTTAGCCAGAGTACATACGAGCTAAGTAACGCTTTCTTTATACGAAGAAAAGGCGAATGTGAGACACTGACCGTATAACGGGTATAAGCAAAAGGTCTTTAAGAAGAAGAAGAAGGTAGGTGGTTACGCACGTGAGAAGAAGTCGTGTGAGTCAGTGCAGGTGGGTGCGGGCGGGGCATCGTCGTCCTTGCAGGGTCGCGGCGAAGCGGATGCGGCCGAGCCGGGGGAGCTCGTGTCGTCCCGCGCCGCGTACCCGCCGTGCCGGTACAGGGGCGGCGTACTGCTGTCGTCGCGGACATTCTGCTTCATAATAAATTATTCATTGAGTTAATTTATCATAGTGTTAGCCAAGGTTAAGGACCGGTTTACACAAAAGTGGAGCCGAGCTGAGCGGAGAGGAGCTTCATCCTTCAGCTCAATGCTACTCATCATGCGCCTCACTGCAATCCCTCACTTCTAGACCTTATTCTAGTTTCCGACCCGAACAAAGTAGCCACGTACGGGCAACTTTCCGCCTCATTTTCTTACCACGATCTCTTGTTTATGTCATATAAAATTCGTCCTCCAAAACGCAAATCTAAATTTCTATTACTACGCAGTTTCAAGAACATTGATCTGGAGCGTTTGGGAGAGGATGCGGGAATATTGACTGGTCCCCTGTTTATGGCAGCAATGACTTGGACGCTAAGGTGGCCGAGTTCACCAAGATAGTGTTAAAACTTTTTGATGTGCATGCTCCATTAAAAAAGGTCAGGGTGAAGCATCTTCCAGCTCCTTGGTTGTCAGATGCAATTAAAAAGGAGATGTCTAAAAGGGATAAGGTGAAAAGGCGATACAAAAGGGACCCTACTGATGAAAACTGGTCTCTCTATAAGAAACTGCGAAATCGCTGCGGTCGTATGTGTAGGGATGCTAAAAGGCGTCACATACACGACACAATTCAACACTCCAACACAGCACAAGTTTGGCAATTCCTCAAGTCACTTGGAATCGGCAAAGTTGCGAACGACAGCACGCCTAATTTTGACCTAAACACGATCAATTTACACTTTTCCAAATCACCCGTGACTCTGGATGACAGCGTTAAATCTTCCACTCTAAACAATCTCTATAATCTTCCTCTGCCAACATGTTCTTTCTCATTTCACCCAGTTACAGAAGGGGATATTAAGCGGGCCATTACATCTATTTCTACAAAAGCAGTGGGTGATGATGGTCTTCAACTACAAATGTTCCTTCCTATCCTTGATGAACTTATCCCTGTTATTTCACACATTATTAATTATTCCCTGTTCACCGGCTCCTTTCCTTCTGCGTGGAAGAAGGCCTACGTTTTGCCTCTTCCCAAAGTTTCAAATCCCTCTTCAGTATCCCAGTTTCGCCCAATTTCAATACTTCCAATCATGTCCAAAGTCCTTGAGAGTGTTGTTAATAGTCAATTGTCGCATTACCTTTCTTCTAATAGTCTGCTTAGTCCTTTTCAGTCTGGATTTCGTCCTGGTCATAGCACTGTTTCTGCCTTACTTAAAATTACTGACGACATCCGACTGGCCATGGAAAACCGACTCCTTACGGTGTTGGTTCTTTTGGACTTTAGCAGTGCGTTTAATTCAGTTGACTTTGACATACTCTTAGGTATCCTTTCCTCTCTAAACATGTCTCCTTCTGTGACTGCTTGGTTTGATTCATATCTTCGGGGTCGCTCGCAGTCGGTTCACCTGAATGAGGCTTGCTCTCAATGGTGCGATCTTTCTGCGGGTGTTCCTCAGGGTGGCGTCCTTTCTCCTCTTCTTTTCTCTGTGTTCATTAACGCTGTCACCAAGGTATTGACGTCACATTATCATCTCTATGCAGACGACCTGCAGCTTTATCGCCATTTTAAACTTGAAGAGCTTCCTGGAGCTATCGATGCCATCAATGATGATCTTCAAAATATCAAAGAGTGGGCTAAAAGCTTTGGACTGTTAGTTAACCCAACAAAATCACAATCTCTCATTATTGGTGGCAGATACTTCGTCAATTTACTCAATCATCAGCCCCTCCCTCCTGTTATGTACGATGGTATCGCCATAGCCTACTCCAAGAAAGTAAAGGACCTAGGGGTATTCTTGGACTGCAACCTATCTTGGCATGGTCACATTGCTGAAGTAAGCAAGAGAATTTTTTGTTCGTATCGGTCTCTTAAGCGTCTTCAAAAATTCCTGCCATTTCAAACTAAAATTACTCTTGCCCAGTCTCTTCTTCTACCTCTTCTAGACTATGCTGATATCTGTTTTCTTGATGCGACTGAGGAACTTCTGAATAAACTCGAACGTCTGCAGAATTTGTGTATCCGCTTCATTTTCGGGCTTCGTAAGTACGACCATGTGTCGGAATTTCGGAAGCAGCTGAAGTGGCTACCTATTCGTCAGCGTCGAGATTGTCACATTCTTTCTTTTCTCTTTTCCATTCTTCATAATTCTAAGGCTCCTTCCTATCTTCGTGAACGCTTTCAGTATCTCGTACCTAGAGGTAAACCTTGTCGCTCATCATCATCTCTTCTCCTTCGTTTTCCTCCCCACTCCTCAAGTCGGTATGATGGATCATTCACTGTTCGTGCTGTGCGCCTTTGGAATTCACTTCCACACTCCTTGCGGGATAGCCAGTCGTTAGAGGTGTTCAAGAAGGGAATAAAGGACCATTTCCTGTCTACTTGATCAATATGTATGTATATAAGTATCGGATTTTATAGGTATGTATAATATATATCTATGCTGTATTTATTACATATATTTTATTGTATGAATGTAGTTTTTTTTTAAGTTTATTTAGAATGTAATGTTAATGCACATACGTAAGTATATCCTCTTTTGCAAATCTCGCTTTCAAAAATTAGGTTTGCTGTAAGAAAACCCAACTCTGGGTTAAGCTCGCCTTTGTACATAAGCTATATTATTGCAAGTTACATGTATATTTGATGTTTTTTTTTTGTGTGCAATAAAGAATAAGAATAAGAATAAGAGGAGATGTACAAGATTCGATCAATCACAGGAGAGACGAGAAACGCAGTATAGAAATCAACCAAAGTGATTGGTCGGTTTTCACACTTCTTCTCTCCGCTCCGCTCGTCTCCACTTTTGTAGAAACCGGGTCTAACGGGTAACTACCACCACGACTTGTCGCAGTACTGAATAATCATCATTGAATAATTCATGCTGGGTGCATATGGGTCGAACAATAACTCGTTCGTGTGGCCACAACCCGCCTCCAAGTCGACGTTATACTTAGTTATTGATGACTTGTGTTCATGCTCAAAGGGGTAATTCATTAATTTAAAAATGTATTATTTGAAGTTGGCAGCGAAAATGCTAGGCAGAGGCACAAACCATGTACAATTCACCTACTTACCTGCTTACATACAGGCAGGTATTATAGGTGCGCTTTTGTGTTAAACATAACGTGTAATATAGTGCACAAGTGTGTGCGCAAATGTACATTCTGCTATTTTTCACTCAAAGCCTAAAACTCGACCCAGAGATCAGACGCAGACGGTGCCACACCATCAACTTTTGAGGTCCGGGTCACTACCGAGAAATTCCAAATGGAAACCTTAGTTATCAATACTAGCAAAACAACAGGGTCAACAGATAAGTACCCACCTACTTGTTGTCTAACTACTAATAATAAAAAGCAAAAACAGTCCAATATGTAGCTGATACTCACCCTCAAAGCTTGCCCGACGCTCTGGCCAAGCGCGTACTGTTCTCCGAGGTGCCTGGCGAAGGCCTTCCCCGGGTACAGCGGATGAAAGGCGCCCCCTATCGGGCGGAAGGCGCCACACCCGAAGCTCTGCAGCGCAGGGTGCAGGAACTGCGGTGCCATGTGATGGAGGAAGCCTTCCATGACGCAGGTTACACTCTAAACACACAAGTTTATTAATCAACAAACATTTATACTGTCATTTACGGGATATTTTTTTTCTGAGATTGTTCATTGTTTGTGATATCCCGTAAGTGACAGTATTAAGGTGAACGCACACTTATCAGAGTCAAAGGAAGCGAAAGAGCCAAAAGAATCGAATATTCGAATTACCTGTATGACATCCTATAAGACCTCGAATCAGACGAATAGATAACGTTATACGGATGAGAAAATGTTTCTTTCGGCGCGGATAAATGTACGTTTACCTTAAATATTGTTTTAAACCGTAAAAGCTTAAAACAGTGTTTACACAAAAAAAATATGGAGAAACTACGCTAGCATGTCTAGCAGATGAGATCAACAGAAAAGATTTCGCTACTGAATGTTTTTCGCAGGTGCATCGCACGTTTTTAAGCGCCCAGCAAAACGACTAAAAATTATTTTATTTTCTTTACAGCGCCCAATTACACCATGCTTTTCATTGTGGTCAAGATAATGTACCTTCATAACTCCACGATATTTTATAGGTTGAATTGTTTTTAGACACATTACAATGCCTAACTAAGAAACAGTCGAAAACTATTTCATTAACGACAGGTCGTACAAAGCGACTTACGCCACAAAAAAAAAACATTTCCACAGAAAGTGGTCATCGTAACGGTTTCGGGGAAATAAACAAAAAAGCCGAGTTACAGCCACTTAACCACACACGAATAGACAAGTTGTTTATTTTGAAAGCGTTCATATAGCGTCGCGAGCGCCCGTTTGTGGCCGAAATATAGCGGAGGACAACGAGAACAAATAAACAACACTATACTCATTGCTGCCGTCTTCACAAATCATCTCACTTGTGTGTAAAAAAGTTTTCTTTGGGTTTCATAAAGGGTGAGTTTGCAAGTAATTCATCCTGCTAATGTTCAAACAACATACTCATACACAACAAATTGTCCAGATTATTGTACAGAGATCAGAACTAGCCCAATATTTGTCACATTGATCCTTATTGCTCTTAGGAGTTGTCACAAACCGGACTATCTGAAACTAACAAGCAGAAGAGGCAACCGTCTCTTTGTGACTCGCTTTCAATAGTTCAATGTTGAAATAATTATCACAATCATAGCGATTCCTTTACTAGGGTTGCCAACCGACCTAACCGTCTGGGTTTCCCCGGATTTGTATTAGTTGGGAGGGTTCGGGGTCCGTCCGTGCGAGGTTGGAAAAAGACTCCGGTAAAAACCCGAGCACTTTTTGTTTTTAAACTGCATGGCATGAGTCGATTTTTAAAGCAATGGTCAAAATGAACGCAAATTAATTATCCGATACTTACTTATGATATCAATAGATTAAAACAAATATTAGTAAAAAAATTCTTCCGTAACCATACGACGTAAGTATCTAGGTCAACTTTAGTACAGAAAATAGTAGTCTACAGAACGTCTCCGATACACCGTGCACTGTCAAATCCGTTAGATTGATGCACTTACTATCACCATACAGTACCTACTGTTCATTTCGCGAAAGTAGCGTGCGAAATTGCATTTCTATTATTTTTGGCTTGCCGGGTTGTCGAGGAAACGTTGAATTTCACCCAAATATTCGTGTGTCTTTTCAATAATATTCGGAATGATAGGTGAACCCTACCCTATTACCGTATTGTCAACCCTACCTTTAGTGATTCCTATTATTTGATGAAGCATTTCCACAGCAAGGAGAACTCGCATGCCTTGCCTTTGTGTGATATTACATCCGATCAGGCACAGCCGGTTGAATAGATTGCTTCGAGTGATTGGTGTATATATCTAACATGACCATATTTTTTTATCAAAACGAGACATCGTTTTTTAACGTTAATTAGCCTGGCCAATTCATAAAGAATACTTATAATTTTGATGCTCGCCAATTGCTTGGCATTTTGGCGGGTCTAAGTAGCCAAATCAAACTTGAATTTCCTTTATGATTCTCAATGAAAATATAGACACTTTTTTTAAGTTATGAAAATTATACCTATTTCTTACAAATGTAAAAATTGTGCCACATATTTGTTTAGTTTATTTAATTATACTTCTCTGAAATATAAATAGATAAACTAAAACTTAACTAACTTTTAATTAGGAATAAAATTCTCAGAAGCGGTACTAATTGTTTTTTCAGAAGTCACACGATTTGTTCATTAATGGCACATCCACACATGCCGAGCGGCACGGCCGGCGGCCAACCCGGCGGCGGCGCCGGCGGTCGGCACGCGCATCTTTTACCTGGCAGGCAAGGCAGCCTGGAAGCCAACGGCAAACCCGGCGGCATAAGCCGGCGGCATGTGTGGATGCGCCATTATACATTCTTTCTACTGGTACATTCAAACCAGGCAGACATAAAATGACAATTTTATGATACAAAATAAAACAATGTAAAAAACAATGTAATATACAGGGTGTCTCATTCAAATCGGTCAGTATGGGAAAGTCTGAAACTATAAGACATACGAAGATCTGTTCTGAGGAACCATGTCATCGATTTTAATAACAAGAAAAACTGCATTCATACATTTAAAAAAAACATCTGTACTCCGTTCGGGAATCGAACCCGGTTATTTTGAAAAAAAAAACCTACTCTATTTCTATTTAGATATCGATTGTGTAGGTCTTAAGCAGTAAATGTCTGTATGAAACATGATGTCTAAAATGAATAAAATGCATTGTTTCCACATACTTTAATTTATTTTAGTAGGTGCTTGAACTGTGATATCTGAATCTTGATAGGTGAATCTTGGTATTTTTTAAACTGTATGAATGCAGTTTTTCTTGTTATTAAAATCGATGACATGGTTCCTCAGAACAGATCTTCGTATGTCTTATAGTTTCAGACTTTCCCATACTGACCGATTTCAATGAGACACCCTGTATATGTCACCGTAAAATTGTCAAAAACGTTATATTACAATATAACGTGTTTTTTCTCGCGATATTGTAATGTCGCGCATTATAGTCAACTGAACATACGGAAGTATCTCTGACTTGACTTTTTTGACTTGGGGCACCCCCCCGTTAGGTTAGTTAGGTTCCTTTAAACCGTGCACTCGGAAATCGTGCACCGTGCACTCGCCCCGCGTAGCGGGGCTCCGTCGACTACGCTTTTTAGGGGGAATATAAAGTGTTTTAAGGTTATGTTATTTTAATCGGTATTTCTCAGGAATGGTGCATTATCTTTTCATGAGAGTTGTGCCACTGGGCAAGGGGGAACCCTGCTTCCCTCCACACCGCGTAAGTTGACTACCATCGCATGCATTTCACGAAAAATAATGCGTTTTGTTGTAAGCAGTATGTTCATTTGACAATAATTCGAGACTTTACAATATCGCTAGAGATATTACAATATAACGTATTTGACAATTTTACGGTGACATATATAATGTTATTGTAAAAATAATGTTTGTTTTTAAACAACTTCGAAAATACTGTTTATTGCTTCATTATGACGTATTGACCCTCTCATTCCCTCTCATTGAGAGGAGGCCGTGTCCCAGCCGTGGGAACATTATAGGCTGATGATGATAATGATGATGATGACGTATTGTTGTCGGTACTCAGAGTATATGTGATATAATTATGCTACATAGAGTGCATTGTATGACAACAAGTTAACCCAACTGGAGTCAAGTTATATCGCCGTTTTAGGGTATTTTTCTTTAAATCAAGTGGTGTTAAATCAAGTATGTGTTTATGTCACCGTAAAATTGTCAAACACGTTATATTACAATATAACATGTTTCTCTCTAACGATATTGTAAAATCTCGAATTATTGTCAGCTGAACATACGGAAGTATCTCTGCCCCCATAATCGGGACTTGGGGCACCCCCACGTTAGGTTTTTTTTTTTTTTTTTTTTTGTTTGTGCAGGAGTGGGAAATCCCCGCGGAGACTTGTGAGACAGTCGAGGTAGTGCCGGACTCGAACCGGCTAAAAACCACTCCTGCCTAGCCAGTGTCCCTCTGACATGGGAATCAGAGCCCTTTTTATCGATGATTTGTCTTGTTTGCGGCTGATTGATGGGAGGCCGAGGAGACCACACTCTATCTTTCATTATGATCCGCTACTATTTCTATTTATTCATACTATAATATTATGTTTATATATTTTATGTTCACTTTTTACTACATACTTGTACTTACACTGTATTTTAAACTATTATTTACAAAAAAATTGAATTAAATTTTATTAGATTTTCTAAACGTTTTCCTAAATTTACTAATTCATCCATGTTTTTTGTCTCGCTAACCCTTATTTTTATGCCTTTTCAGTTTTAATTCTGCGCTTATTTAATTAAAATTTTGTCTTATTTTAATAATACCTGAACTATATAATTATTATATAAATGGATATTATTTTAATATCTATTTCTATTCTTATTTTATCGAAATTTTGTTTAAGGCCTAAATAAAACGTAAATAAATAATTTTTGAGACGACGGCAGAATTCGTCGCCCAGTCTGACACAACTTGACGATTCCACTAGAGCTGACTTACGGTCATAATTCCAGCCACCTTCTCATGAAAGTGACTCCAATTATCATTCTCCATTAAGCCAACCCCAGTGGTTCGCTCAATGCGTCTGCAATCTGGTTGTGTCAGACCGGTCATCACTGTGTACGTGGAAGTGGGCGCATCGACAACTTTAGCAATATGCTATGGATGCTCTAGCGAATGCGTCCCACTTCCTACGTATTGGGCATAAATCACTAAACGCATTGTGCGAGTGTTCCCCCAGCTTGGCTCTGGTGCAGTTTACGCACACCGCTGCTTCGACCCTGTGCTTGTCCGGGCAGTCCACTTTGAGATGTGGACCGCCACAGTGGTTGCACAGGTCGGCCGTCTCCGTGCACAGGCGCTTGCCGTGGCCGTACGATAGACAGCGGGTGCACTGCACCAGAGGCGTCTGATCCTCGACGCGCACTCTCTGGAGGTCAATACGGAGCTTGCCTCCTTCGAGTGCCCTCCTCCAGATAGTTGGGGTAACACTCAGCACAATGCTAGTCACGTGCGGGTTGCGAGACTTCTTGCGGAACTTAACAGAGACTTTTTGTTCCTCGTCACCGAGGCCGTGAAAGATCTCCTGGTTCTGGTTCTTAAGGGCTCTGAGTACTTCTTCGTCAGTGTGTACTAACAGCACGTCCCTAAGAACCAGAAGCGGGTTCCGATTCTTCACTTCCTCGACGACGAGGTTCTCCCCGGCCTTCTCCAATCGCGCTTTTAGTTTTTGCCTCTCTTCAATCGTTGCGCACCCCATGATAACCTTCTGATCCCTGGCCTTGCGGACCCTCTCGACGCGCACCCATCCCTCCTTCGCGTCCACTGCTTTCCTCACCCTTTCTAGGATTTGGTCCCCCGTATCCATCTCCTCAGTGGAGGAGACAACCACGGAGTGCAGTGTCGTTCGCTCCGGAGCCTGTGCCCCGGTGTGGCTCTTACTGACAGCTGTCATGCTCGCGTAGGTTGTCTCCTCCATCGCCTTCGTGCTGGCCAGACTGTCTCGGAGTTTATCGAGTTTCTCGGAGTTGTCTCTTAACTCCGAGATGTGCTCCTTCAAGCTGTTTAGGAGCTCAGTCTGGCCAGCAAGGATCTCGGTTGAAATAGGATGGGGACTATGGTCAGCAGTGGGCGCGGGTTCTGGAATGGCAACAGGTGCGGAAGGGCCCTTATCTCGCTCGGACTCCTTGACCAGCTCATAAAGTCTGTTTATAGCTTCAAGCACCGCAGTCTTGATCTCGGCCTTGAGGTTGCGAGAGTTGCCTAAATTAAGCTTGGCCTTATTCAGGCAAGCTCTCGCCTCCTCAGTGTGACTGCGGCACTTAGCTTCAGGCTTTATGAGCGGTCTTGAGGCATTGATAGCAGCTCGGCGCGTCCCCGGAGTGGTAGCGCCTGCCTGCGACGCAGAAGGAGTCTCGTCTAGATTCTCCTCCTCGCGGCCACAGGTGAAGGCACCGCTTTCTCCGCCGATCGCGGCGAGCCACTAGAGCCTGGAGCCCTCACGGTGCTGGATGGGGTGCAGAACATTGTACAACTTTTGGGAGCAGGTATTGCTAGAGTCGAACCCTGTAAAGAGGGGAACTAAACAACAATATCTGCTCGAGAGGAGAGACTTAAAAGGTTGTCACTGGACTTAACTGTGTCCCTGTAAAGGGGGGTACACAGAAAAATAACGATATAAAAATCAATTAAAAATAAATACAATATTGAATATTAATTATTAATAATGTCAAAACTTGTGTCCAAATACGGTAAAAAAAAGTTAAAAATCCCTAAAAACTAATAAAAATCCCTGACAAGAGCAAATCCGACTTAATGCCAAAAATTAACTTTTGCCGAAAATCCCACGTCTACCTTCCTATAACCCAGAGGGCGGGTGGGTGGGCAAAATTTTTTCGAGCTAGGGGCGCGTGCGAGGTTTCCAGAGACGCGTCTCCGCGCGGGCTAGCGAATTGTGGAATAAAACTTGTTAGGTGCCGAACAAAAATTTTGAGTTTTGGTCAAAAAACCAGTTTTCGAAATAAAAAATTTGGAATTTCACCCCACAACCTGGAGACCGGGACACGGAACGCGGACCAGAATTCAGGGAAGAAGGGTGAGGACTATTGAAACTATAATCTAATTTAAAATGTGAAGGAAAATTTGGAAAAACAATTAATTTTGAGGATTTTCTCTGAAAATAAGGGATGAAGTCCAGACGCGCGTGTAATATGCGCGCGTTATGGTCAATACGTAGGCGGTGGCCTAGTTAAGTCTAAAAACACTGAAAACAGATTGAAAATCGCACGTCTGGAATAGAAAATATCGACCCCCCCACGTTAGGTTAGTTAGGTTCCTTTAAACCCTGCACTCGGAAATCGGCCCCGCGAAGCAGGGCTCCGTCGACTATGCTTTTTAGGGGAATATAAAGTGTTTTAAGGTTAGGTTATATTAATCGATATTTCTCAGGAATGGTTCAGTATCTTTTTTTTTGTGAGAGTGGTACCACTGGCCAAGGGGGGAGCCCTTCTTCCCTACACACCGCGAGAGTTGACTACCATCGCATGCATTTCACGAAAAATAATGCGTTTTATTTAAAGCAGTATGTTTGTTTGACAATAATTCGAGAGTTTATAATATCGCTAGAGAGATTACAATATGACGTGATTGACAATTTTACGGTGACATTTACATTGTATTTGTGTCCCATTCTTCTCCGATGTTATACCCATAAGCATTATCCTAACACGTTTGCCATAAACTTCAGTAACCTTACTGTTCAAAATCCCGAAATTTTATTTTACAGACCTAACTTACTTCTAAAACTATTCTGTCATAATATCGGATACTTAAATAAGTGAATCTTCTAATTTTACGTGTCATAAGGTCATAATGTCCTAAGTCATCATCTGCCTAGCCTTTTCCTGACTATGTTGGGGTCGGCTTGCAGTCTAACCGGATGTATCTGAATACCAGTATTCTGCATGGAGGGCCTGCCTTTCTGACCTCCACAACCCAGTTAGTTCTGAGTAATACGAAACCCCTTGCGACAAACAAATGACAGCCGGGACCACCAGCCGTGCATTCCGAGGCACAGAGGGAACTTGGTACGTGATTGCAGTCACCCATCCACAGACCAACCTAGGGAAGCACGGCTTAACCAAAAGATCGACCCGAGCGGCTGTCATTACTTAGCTACGAGCTTCTCCTTTAACTACTTAGGAAATAAGTCATGTGTCCAAAGTATTATAATTATTATATTGTGTATTATTCTGAATGTCAATTTATAGATTTTTCCAACGCTTTTAATGCCTTAGACCACGATACCCTCCTCCTAAATATGATCATATCTCTTCTTACCGCTCTCAGCTTAAATGACTGCCTATCAGACTCAGGAGGTCTCTCAGATCTCTCTGCTTACTTCACTACTTTCACCACCATGAATGATCCATGTGCTCCTGAATATTAGTTCTCACAGTCGGACCCTTCGAGCTTCCAAAAACCTAATCCTTCAAATTCCCTCTCACCGTACTGGTTTTATGTCCTCTTTTTGTGCTATCTCCACTATAAAACTCTGGAACGCGCTACCCCTTGGCATTTAAAAATCCGAAAGCAAATTGGCTTTCAAAAGAGCAGTTCGGAAGTTTTATTTAAAGTCGGTCTAAGTTGTTTACCATATAGTCATTCGTAGAGTCGTTGTAATTTTATCACAAGATTTCTCGTATTTCGGACTATTCGTATGTATTTTAATATATATCAGTTTATTTTATATGCTTATTTGTGTATTAGTATGTTGGTCCCTATTTATATATTTATTTTAGGCTTACAAGATGGTATGTTTTTCTTTTATTTTTATTGTACTATATCACAATTCTGTCAATTAGACCCAATGGTGGACTGGTAGAGAATGCCTTGTGGCATTAAGTCCGCCTATGTACCACTATTGTACATGAAGTTTGAATAAATAAAGAAATAAATGAATGAATAAATTGTGAGTCCTAAAACATTTGCTAAAAGTTAGGTTTTTGTGACAAACGAATCGCGGGCCGCGAGTTGAGGAGCAGGTGGCCGGCCAAGCCGAAGCTGCGGTGGTGAGCGTTAAACATCAGCGTCAATAGCTCGCGTGGGACCGCCGCAGCCGTGATAGAAACCATGCATGCATGTTGCTTGTTCGTCTGCATGCTGCATGCTTGCATACTGTATGCGTGCTTACATGCGGGATGCTACCACGCATACAGTATGCAGATTATGCATGCATTCTTTATACTTACAGCCTGCACGCTTACCGCATGCTAGCTGCATGCATGGTGTATGCTTGCTGCATACATGGTGCATGTTTGTTTGCGTGTTTACATGTTTCTTACAAGAAAATAAAATCCACATAATATAATATGTTCTTATTCAACTGTTTTACGATCAATCATAGCTTTGATTTTCTGCGTTTTAGCGACTATCGATATTAAATTTATTCCAAAAGAATATTCTAACTGTGAACTTTCTGCAACGTGATGGTTCTACTTTTTAATTTCTTACTTTAATTAGAGCAATACTGCATAAATTGTGTTGTGTTGAGACAAAATTCATCCCAAAATTTAAAGAATATTATAAGGATAAAAAACATAAAATAATTTGAATTTAGGATTTTTAACTGTTGAAAACGGTTAAGGTTATTTGGAATATTATTGATTGTAATATTTATGAGAAACGGATTTAGGGCATATTATATTTAGGGATTTCAATTTGACCTTATTATGTGATGTAAAGTTCGGGTAAGTTATCATTCGGACAAAAACGATGATTAGGACTTAAAAATATGGCAGTTGAGATTATGGATGAAAAGTTAGGTAACACGATACGCTCAACTCAACCCAAAGAAACTCAACTATTAACAATGGCCAACGTCGCAGGACAGCATCGTAAGAAAAACTCGGCTGGGAGCTTATTTATAATCTGAAATCCAAGACTATGAGCAAGCTTGTTGAGTGAGCACCTATCTTCTCTACTGTGTTTTACTAAGTACCAGGTACTTAACGGGATGATATCTTTCTATGTAAGTGTAGCAATCACGTACTTTTTACTAAATATTTAGGTGTGTACTAAAACTCTAAGGGGACGGCGGAGCATGCGTATTTCATACAAACGTAATACCGAAATAATTTGTAAATCTGACTTATTCTTAAGGTAGTGTGTATTTATTTCGATTGGGTAACAGAATATCTAGGTTCGTAAAAATAGGTACATTTTGAACAAGAGTTATGAGGAATTTAAAATTTCTATAAAAATCTTATTTTTCTCATAACTCTTGTTTAAATCATCAGTATCCATTCAAAGTCTATATTTGGGAACCTGGATATTCTGTAATTCAATCGAAATAAATACACACAACCGTATGAATATGTTTGATTTATAAATTATTTTGGTATTGCGTTTGTATGAAAGACGCTTGCTCCGCCGCCGCCGGCTCCTTATCGCAGTTTTCTTAAATGCTTTTACATCATTTGCAGTCAAGAACATCTGTAATATCCCAACACTAATGTTATTTTCAGTACAAGAGTGACTAATTAGATACTAACTGGGTACTAATTGTAAGTCTAATGCACATAATTATCGTTGACAATCCGCTCCAATCAGTGACCCGTCTGATTAACAGATATACATAACAGCATCTCAATATCTGTCCGTTTGAGTCTCCAATTAGCTCAGCGGCGTAATGACTTAAGTGTTGTCGCTGTAATCAAACGGGAAGTAAACAGCGTGTCGCTTTGTGCATGCACCCGATTTTGATGTCAAAGACAATTTGGTCACGTCATTGCCGGACGCATCAATAGGTCCCCCTATTGATGTAAATTGTTAATTAAATAAGTCAGTTTCCGAACCCCACGGTTCGGAAATCTTGCGATAACAAACTGAATGACTCATAAGACTCATATGAATCAGCAGCATACATAAAAAAGGCTTGTCCAAATCTGTCAAGATAGGGGTTGAGGATAGAAGCCCAAAGTACTTGAAAATAAATGTCCGAGTCAATTAAAAGTCAACTTGCAATAGCTTAAAACACCTCTCGTTACAGCTACATGCAAATTGGTTTTGTATAATTTAATTGGTCGTCGCGTGTACCATTTAAGGCGATTACATGAGCTAAACGCGAGTTTTATAAATACTAAAAGTATATGATTCACTGCTATAAACAAGACCAGAAAAATATATGATATTCTTCACGATATATGCTAGCATGATACTGTTTTGAAAACATAGTACAATTAATTTGGCTCGATAAAAAGAAATCACGAACTTATCTCTAAAAATATCTTTCAAACAATAAAAAACATACTAATATGCATGCGATCATTCTGATTTTTTGGCAAATAATTCTACAAGCAATACATTAGCATGATACTGTTTCAGTTTTTTAACCCAATCAATAGTTTTTTTGTAAATCGATCGAAACCACTCATTTCGCGCTATTTGGCCCGCAGTGGCTGACGTAACAACCACTTTGTAGTGCAAGCTGATGAGAACTTTATTCTAACAGCATTTCAAACGAAGTTTGAATCACCACAAATAGAGTTGCTAATTTAGCTCGTCTAAGCGCCTTAAGACGAGGCCGCATGTGACGGTGATACGATGACGTGGGGATTGATTACCGGCGGCATGTGCCACGGGTAGCATCTCAAGATTACTATTCAAATGCGAGTGAATAGTTGTACGCAATCTTTATTCATATTAATTTTGTTTGTAACTTTTGGCCTAAGTTATTTTTAACTAAAGCCAAAAGTACATATTTGCTTTTTTAATAGCAGGCAGATACCAAAGAATCCCTATGTTTTCTACAAAAGAAATAAAAAATGAAGTACTTATAGCAAGCAGGAGTTAGTATTATTTATGATGCACTAGCGACTAGAAGAAACAATTCTCAAAAAAAATAAAGCTCGTTCACAGTCAGCCGCCAACATGATCGAACGTTTCGAGCATTGTTGTTTTTTCATAAAAAATTTCGTTCATACTGACCGTCAGATTTGCGCCTACAATGATCATGTATAGGAAATGGTGCTCCACAATTGGCTTATCAGAAATGGCATCAAGCCTTACTAAGTTAAGAAAGCAGTCGAAATAAAAATGAAAACGATTCTCCTTAACGAGTGTAAAGTACTTTTACTCGGTGTTTGTTTCCGCAGTGTGACCGCACCCCACGCCACCTACTTAGGAGCAGTTGGGCCGCGTTACTTGCAGCTATCTATTCTATTGCCGCGACGTGTAAACACTGGGAAAAGAATAGTATGGCCGGAACAGTAGGCGATAAACACAGCCAGTGTAAACGTTATGAAATGATACATACGGTGCATTCCGTTTAATTGTACTTGTATTTATGGAACACTTCTGGGTGTTCTAGAATATTGGCTTGGAACAATATCGGCCACGTAAGTTGTAAGTTCTCAGAGTAGCGGTGTTATTGTTACACACTATAATAACTGTTCTGATTTTGGAGCTTCTGCTAGTGTAAAAACAAGCATTGAATAAAGCTAGCAAATATAACTGAAATACTTATAAACATATTCCCGAAACTTGAAAATGCCCACGACGAGTGAAATATAACCCTTACAACTGAAATATTTATGAAAAAATACTGTTTTAATGAACAAATAATAAGCTTTGACAAATGTTATTCAAGTTTTTACTTCTAGCCGACTTCTAATTGGTGTTTAGTGCTCAGTTAGTACGTGTTGCGCTGACACGTTCTAGTTTCTATAAATAGATCTGTAAATCAATAATAGTTCTATTAAACCGTTAATTCTATCGGTGCAATATATCAGATCGAGGTTACCAATAAGTGGGCAATAAAAGAGCCAACATTGCCTGAAAGAAATACGCGTGTACCTGATTTATGCGTGATAGGAACGCGGCCGCCCCTTTTTCAATAAGGGCCTGATAAGAATCATTGCCTATCCCCGCGTGAGGACCGGCGAGGCATGCAATTAAATCGCATTTTTACAAGTCTTTCTGAAGTGCAAAAATGTAATAATCTGAATATTGGAAACGAGTAATTTGAATATCATCATAATTAGCGGTTTTACTACCTGAAGAAGGTTTAGTCACATTAACTCAATCGAAAGGAGTTAATTAGTCTGGGATACCTGGTTTTACCTAGCTGTGATGGAATCATGTTGTTTATAGTCGGCATAAGAAGCCTCGACATAGCATAACTTTCAATCCCTAATGACTAACGAATAAATTCGGTTGCAATAATAATACTTAGGAAAAAAGCAAGTCTCTATCTTTATATTATGACGACAGTGTATAAAGTTGCAATTTTTTTTTGAGAGGAGAAATATTTTTTTAGTAAATTATTAATAGGTAATAACTAAATTAGAGTCGCCAAACCTGTTAGTACTTTTGCGTATAATTGTTTGTTGACGATCGATACCAACAAGCGGCGGCATGTAGTGTCACTCGGCTGAACGCTCATATCTCTTAACACTAACTGCCTCAGCTCTATAGCCGAGTGCAATTAGCCATAAATAGTAAACAAATCAATCCGTTCAATGCAGTAAACAAAAATAAATTCGAGAATGTCACGAAATTATTCCAAGTTTACGTTAAAGACATTCAGTTTTCACATTTTAATAATAATTATGACGAAGGAGATGCATTTGCGGCCGCTAAGGAGCAGGCGTTGTCAGTGCCACACTAAGCAAAGCTTGTGTCGTGGACACCAGATAGTTGATATACTACATTATTATATACTTTTCAACCGACTCCCAAAAAGAGGAGGTTCTCAATTCGTCTGTCTTTTTTTTGTGTTTGTTATCTCAGAATCTTCGACTGGGTGAACCGATTTTGACGGTTTTTTTTTATTTGAAAGCTGGTGGGAAGCCAGCTTTCAAATGTGGTCCTATTTTATTTTGCTGGTGATCAAGCTGGTGTACAATGGAACTCTTCAAAAATAGACAGCAAATCTGCAGTGATTGCTGCAATCGCTGGTAGGTTCATTGTTTATACTACATCATGACCTAACATCACGCCTGTATGCAATGAGGGGGTACGCAGATGTGTACAATGCACCCAGATTTCGACAGTGTTTGTTACCGCAGAACTTTCGATTGGGTGAACCGATTTTAATGGTTCTTTTTTTTTAAAGTTAATGATTCCTTTGTGGTCCCATTTTAATCTAATCTTCGGAGATATAAATGGAACTCTTTAAAAATACACGGCATAGCTACAGTGGTTGCTGCACCAGTTGGTTGTTTATTGTTTATACAATATCATGATGTAACATCACGCCTGTATGCTTTTGGGGTACTCAGAAGTGTATAAAACACCCAGATTTCGACAGTTAGGTGTGCTAAGTTCCATTTATTTCCATTTATTACCGTGACATCTAGTGTTTTTTTTTAATGGAAACGATGTACTCCAAGGGTACACTGATGAGAATTTGTTCAGGTTCTGATTTCTTCTGATTATGGGATCCATGACAAAGGAACAGAACTCTTAAATCATTAAGAGCAAATTAACGATACTCAGCCGAATAGGCTATCCGGATATTTGAGTCACCTACCATAACGTCGTTGTTAACCGACTTAAAAATAAGGAGGTTCCCAATTCAATGTTCCTCGATTACTCGAAGGACCGATTTTTAAGTGTTTGAAGGGGTATACTTCCCAGGTTATCCCATAATCACCAAATGAGGATCTGATAATGAAATCCTGGAGAAATAGAGAGAACTGTTCACATTTTATAGGCACACTATTAGCGATTTAGGTAGTTTTAGGAAGTGTACTTTCTCGAAGTGTTCCCAATTCAATTTGATGTAGATATGATGAAGAACTTCGGAGTTAGGCAGCGGAACTCCTCAATAAATGATAGCAAATGTACTGGGATTGCTGAAATCTCATATCTGTCTATTGTTTATACCAGTTCATAACAGAAAATTACGCCGGGGTAAACACATGTGAACCACTAAAAAGTGAAACATAAAATCCTTTTTGCCAAAAAAATAAAACCGATTTCAGATACTTAAAACAAAAAAGTGAAAAATAACTTTAGCTTCAGAAGTCGGTTACAAAAAAACTAAACCAATCAAGCAAAGGTCACCGACTTCTGAAGCTAAAGTTATTTTTCACTTTATTGTTTTCTAAGTCGGTTTTAGTTTTTGAAAAGTTTTTAATGTTTGTAAATACATACTTATTATACCATGACTCGGAAACAAATGACGAATAAAAACTGATAACTTTGAACGGACTGTGCCTGCAGGGCAGCTTCGGCGTCATGAGTTTGATTATTAGCTATCTAGCTAGACGTTACTGTCGCATACCGTCTCAATTACCTGTTTTATGTTTAATTAGTTGTTATTACAAATTAATTAGATACATGTTTGATTCTATGTATACCTGTCGCATAATACGAACCTAGAGATGGCTTAGTAAATCGATTTCGGATGACTTAATTATGTACCTTCAAGCTGCGTCAATATTAGTATTAATACACTTATAGTTTCACTTACAGACTGGTCATTTCGCTGTTAATTATTTAGAAGGAATGATTTAAAACTATACATTTTAATCAATTAAATGATGTAATGTAGACAAAACCTTATTCTTTACATTAGCTTAGTGATTCGCTTTTCCGAGTAATTCCAGTACGTTTTTTATTTAATCCATGGAATGTGAAAGAAGAAGAAAGAGTGATCCCCGCGACAATTATAGTTGGGTAGAAAGTAAAATTGAAATTACAATTAATAGAACGTGAAATGAGACGTGGCCGATGTACGCGCTGTGATTGTGCAGCGTCGTCGAATGGTGATTTTTCTACGCCTTATATCAAATCAAATCAAATTAAATAATTTATTCGCATAATATGGGTAAATAGATGGTAAATAATTGTTACATTTCAAATCTAACAATAAGGATCCTCATATAAACCATTTCTGGTATACGAAATATAAAATAAAAGCTTAAAATAACAAACAAAACCAAATGGGTGATATAACTAAACATACTAAATTAAATATCTAACTATTATTGCACTAGAATAGGAACTTAGTGAGGTGTTATAATAATTTTCTAATCTTATAACTAAGGTATTCCTGGGCAGTGTAGAAACATTTTGTGACCAGCCAAGAGTACAATTTTTTTCGGAATAAACTAAGGGGTAGGTCTTTTAGTTCATTAGGTAATTTGTTAAACAATTTAATAGACATGGGGTAACAATTTCTTCTATACAGATCAGTTTTTATGTTTGGCAAAGGGAAGCTATTGGGATAACGGGTATTAAAATTACAATATTCACCAAAAGATTTGTATAGGTACTGATGTGTTTTGACAAAAATACAAGACTCAAAAATATACATGGACGGTGCTGTTAATAAATTTAGCTTTTGGAACAATGGTTTGCATGACGTTAGTGAATCCACATTACAAAGTGCACGAATGCACTGTTTTTGCGCCAAGAATACTCTATTAAATTCTACTGAGCCGCCCCATAATATAATACCATATCGTAGGTTGGAGGCTAAATATCCATGATAAGCTTGTAAAGCTGTTTTTTGGCTGGATGTACGTGTAAGACGCCAAAGAGCGTAAACATACCTGTTTTTTTTTTACAGATTTTGTCTATGTGTAATTTCCATGAGATCTGACTATCTAATGACATCCCTAGGAAAACTATACTATCGGATTGTGTACTATGATATTGTTTTTGTATGATATTGTTAGTTTGTGATTATTTTGTTTTCTATTGTAAAATTGAATTGTTCTGGTCTTGTCTATATTAACATTTTAAATTATTGGACTCAAGCCATTTTATAATGCTTTCAACAGCTTCGTTAACTTCTTTATTGTAGTCATCAAATGTAGTATTAGGATTTTGTGAAATTACTAAAGATATGATTAGTCATGTTAGGTAAATCGTTGATGTAGAGTAGAAATAGAAGTGGGCCTAATATGCTACCTTGTGGGACACCGACTCTGTTATACGCGAGATGAGATTTATACGCTAATTCTATATTCTCGTCATTAATTTTGTTTATTTCTTCATATTGTTGTCTGTTTGACATGCAGGATTTCATTTACCTAGTTATTTCGTGTTAATATTTCAATTGGTTACTTTATTAATCTGCACAACCACGTGGTTTCTTACTTTTTAAAAGCCTTACGTAAAATTGGTTTAGAAGTTTAGTAAAATTACAATACGGAAAATTCAATTGTTCTTTCGGACCGGGCAATTACGTACTTACTGTTTACTGTTCGGATGTGCCTGTCAGGTTTTTCTATAGCATGTGCCTACTAAGCTTAGATATTATTTTGTGCAACAGATCTAGTTTGTGCTTAGATATAGTTCAGTGCTAAGGCTAACTGTGGAGCCTTGTAAATGGCTTTTCGTTGATTGCTTCACTATAATATGTTTGCATTGTTAGCTGTAAGCCCGATAAAATAAATATTTATTCGAAGAGAAAAATAGGTATTAGGTGGCCGATTTGCTTGCCCAGTTCGAACCAATCCCAATCGATCACGATTGTGCCACATATCACGGGCTCACGGGGGGCGATACGGATTCACAACCTGGATGCTCGTTCTGGCAACCAGCCCCAGCAGAATATAGCGATGAGGAGGAAGTCACACAGTCGCCTACCGCGGACAACACCTCTCTACCACCTTACCTCAACTCCTCAACAAGACGATCCTAAATCAGATCCAGATTTAATGGGAATGTTAGGGGACGCCTTCACCTCAAATAAGAATATGGCAGGAACATTCAAACGGATTTGGCAATTATTCGACTAAACCACATTGCGACCTCTAGAAACGAAAAAGCTCTCATTTAGAAAACTATACTGAGCAGTATCGTTGCAGTCTTTCAAACCAGTGGTATTGATATCTTGCTGTTTACTGCCCATAGCACCACGCACATCGCCCCTTGTCAAGCTTATACAGCGTACGAGAACGTCATGGCCCACTATACCGGCACCGCTCCAATCCAGCAAATAACTTGCCATTCAAATTAGAACATCAAATCGTGTGTCGTATAATATACATATTTTATAATACCAACATGAGAAAGCCCACGGCGAGCAGTCAGCGTGCTAGCTGCTACCATACAACTCGACTCGCAGCTCGCTTTCAGCGCGCGGGCCGCATGCTTACAGCTCGCCGACAGCATGACAGTTCCTTTTAGTTAAAAAAAAAGTATTTTATGTGTTTTCTCCCATACAAAAAAAACACCGAACTTTTCATCTCTCTCACTCATCCTTAGAGCTACTATCAACCCCCATACGTTAATATTATGTAAAGAGAGGTATACCAGAGCCATTGCTATTTTTAGTTTTTGAATTCCTGACTTTGAGTTTCTATGAGTATGAAGCTCGATTACCAGACCACTGTGCGACGCCTTGCTGCAGCTGTGCAGATGCAGTGCCGCAGACGGTATACGTTATTAAAAAACCTTCAATTCCAAGTAAAATTGCTAAATGTTATAACAGAAATATCAGACGAGAAGGTCAAAGTGATTTTGTCACAAGTGTCTGAAATGGATAATATAGATATCTTATTAAAGTATTGTATTAAGTAAAATGCTTTTGTGATTGACATAAATACAGTTATGAAAAATTAAATATGTAAGTAATACAGTACAGTATGTAACAATGTATTTAATAATATTTCACCGATGCTATCTCTCAACATCTACATGTGTATACATAATGCTAATACCGAGAACAAGCTTGAGAATAATTGATGACTAAACGGACTGACCTGCAGTACCTACGTGAATTTCAATCACAATTTCTCGGAAAGCTTCGTTCGAAGATAATAGCATCCATCCCTCCCTCCCAGCATGCTCAACCCCTAGTTGTGAAATAATAGATAGCTTAGCAAACCTCCAAACTATTTGGTAGCTTACATTGGATTTAATATCTATAGCCACTACATTATTATAAAACAAAGTCCTCCGCCGCCACGTCTGTCTATCTGTCTGCCTGTTCGCGATAAACTCAAAAACTACCGCACCAATCGTTGCAGTAGTTTTTGAGTTCATGCTGTTTTCACCAATGGCAGGGCGAAGCCGCGGGCATTAGCTAGTTTTAAATAATTGCATTGCTTCTCAATTCATACAAACGGCGTCGAGTCTGTAAGTGAAACTATATGTGGGTTTATGCAAATATATCGAGAACAAAGCTTAAGATTCAATATCCTGTCATCATGTACAGGTAAATTCGTTAAATAATTAATTAGATATCTACGTGACTGTAAACAAACCTCTGACTGTAATTACTAACTTAATTAGTGTAACACCCGGAAGGTAGATAGAGGTATAGATAGATACCTAATAGTACACTAACTCGCGAAAGGGCCAGCCTATTGCCATCAATCCAACGCAAATCTACACACCGTGGCTGGTACTCAACTGGGAGTCAAATTCAGGATCTCGTTATCATTACTAGCGCTAACAACCACATTGTTTGCCGTAATAAAAGACAATCACATATAAAATCAAAGTAAACAATATGAATGCATTAATAAGATATAAACACAATCGTGTAGGACCAATTTAATAGATCACATTGGTATCTGTCAGTTTTAAGTTTATAGTGAGGTGAACTGCTTAAAAACATCGACTAAAATAAATTAATCGAAACAGACTTTAGATCGTTCTTCTTCTTATCCGGTCGTGATCGTTTAGTACTTCACGACATTTCGCCACCCCGCTGCCTGCTAGAGATTATCCTGCTGCATTCGTTAACTGAACCTCCAATGGCAGACTTGATCTGCTGGGCTATTACGTAAGTTTCTGCCCAGTGACTAACGAGCTTCGGTTGTACATCGAACTTTGATAGCAACCGAGAATGTCATAACATTGGTATTTAAGTATCACAATGAGTGGATATCACTTTACGGTGACTAATGCACAGAACATATAAAGGGGACTAACGACCACGAAGGGCACCAATGACGTCATATTTGATCGCGACTGGTCATACATAATACGAAACTAGCCCTTTGACAGTTAATTGATATACACTGGGCCCAGTTACTATCATTTCGAACTGTCAACAGAGTTACGTAATAGCCCTACGTCAGTCCAACGCGTGGGTGACCTCCCGCGCGATCTAGTGCCTTTCTTTTATCCCTTGGACGACAAGGCGTTCTATAGACCGATTGTCACGCCGCGCCGAGAAACATATCTGAAGAATGTCAGGATGCGAGATTGTACTATCGAAAATAGACGCTGCCCGATACCGAGTTCTTGAAGTATCGAGACAAGAGATCGTATGCGAAACTCGGTCCACGAAACCCCCAGCATTCTTCTCCAGCACCACATTTCCAGAGCATCTATTTTCTGCCTTTTAACATCTCGCAAGGAAATATGGGGAATATAAGCGTCCTTACGGGCCTGGTATTCGTGGCTTTAGTTTTGTTGTGTTCCATATTTTCCGCATCTTATCCATCACTGTTCTTGTGATGCCCATACGTCGTTTGATCTCATCGCCATTATTTGAAATTAGAGCCGCCAGATAGATATAAGATTTGACCACGTTGCAATTCGCAATTTGGGTCACTTCAGGCGAATTATTCCTGGCACGGTCAACAATCATCATCTGGGTCTACCTGCGATTAATTTTTAGTCCAAACTTATGGCTCACTCGTTCCATCTTTGACAGTAGCTCTTCCAAGTGTTGCGAAATGGATGCAAATAAGGTGGTGTCATCTGCGTAACGCAAGTTTGCAATCTTGTATCCACCAATTGTTACACCATCCGTACTGTCTTCCAAAGTGATACACTTTATCAGCTCTGTTTGCGCATTGAAAAAGAGCGGTGAGATAATGCACCCCTGGTGTACTCCGGCACTAGGATGGAAGTCACTTAATAGGACATCATTTGTGTGAACTGAGTCTGTGCCCTCTTCATATAGCCGTCGCAAAAGGTGTAGAAAGTGTTATGGTGCAGTGCAATCATTTTCTGAGTAAAATTACAGTAAGTAAAGTACTTACTTACTGTACTTAAGTACTTTTTCGTAATAACTGAATTATACTGTATTTTTTTTAATGCTGTCGTATCCCTGTCCCATTATAATTTTCTATCGTAAATTTAAGACACGTAATAAGAACATAATTTAACAAAAAAATTGGATTTATTTATTCCGTTGCACTTTGAGAACTGTAACTAGTATTGTCATCTTCATCACTGCTCAGAGAGACTCAGACTCAGATATAATATTAATTTATTTTGAATAATATTGTTTTTATTCACATCTCGTTCAGTTTTTTTAATGTTAATTATTTCCTTTGTTTTATCCACAACCATTCTCCAGTTTACGCAAGAAGTGACAGGAGGGTGACTGATGAGATTTCTAGTACTAAAGAAGTAAAGAAGTCGAAGACATGCTACGTCGATCCTGAATTAATTAGTGTAAGGGTATAGGGTACCTGCGGTGCCGGAAGGGAACCCAAGCGACGACGACAACACTCCGGAAGTTCTGGGGTAGACCTGAGAGTGGCGGTAGGAAGTCTCAAGGCCAAAAATACCACCCCGGGACCCGATGCCGATGGCGGCCGATGTGATGACACGCGGGGTCGCGATAGTCGTTGAGAGGATCCGGCAACTGGGTCTCGAGGTGGCATTGCACAAGTCCGAGGCCATGTGCTTCTTTGGCCCACCGTCGGGATCCACACTGACGGTAGGAGGGGTATCCATCGGCGTCGAGTCGACGTTGAAGTACCTAGGACTCGTACTCGACAGCCGATGGAACTTTGTGGAACATTTCCGACGTTTGGCCCCCAGGCTGGAACGGACCGGGGCTGCGTTCAGGCGGCTCCTGCAAACCTTGGGGGGCCAAACGCCTCCTGCCGAAGGCTCTATGCGGGGGTCGTGCGGTCCATGGCCTTTTACGGGGCCCCAGTGTGCGCGCGTTCCTTGCGGCGCCGAGCCGCCCATTACCTGAACGCGCCCCAGAAAGTGGTGGCCGTAAAAATGGTCCGTGGCTACCGTACGATCTCCCGCGAGGCGGCGGGCCTGCTTGCCGGATTGCTGCCATGGGATCTGGAGGCGATAGTCCGGGGGGAAACTCCGCTGCCGCGTCAAATCGCCGCTCAGCGGACAGACCTCCGGTGCGATCTCATGGCGACATGGAGAGAGCGACTGTCGCAACCCCGTGCCCATTCCCTCTTTGAGGAGTGGCTTGAGAGGCGCCACGGCGGGCGTCCTCACCTTCCGCCTGACGCAGGTCCTCACCGGACACGGATGTTTCGGGAGGTACCTGCACCGAATCGGGCGGGAGGACAACGACCGGGTGTTTCCACTGCGAGGATCGACCGGAGGACACGGTGGAGCACACGGTGGAAGTCTGCCCTGCGTGGGCGGAGCACCGCCGTCTCCTCGTAGCGGCAATCGGCGGCGGTGATTGCCGCTACGAGCTCTCGCGTCCGGCCCTGGTTCAATCCATGGTCCAGAGCGAGACGGAATGGGAAGCCGTCACCTCCTTCTGCGAAGCAGTCATGCTAGCGAAGGAGGTGGCGGAACGTGAGAGGGAGAGAGCCTCTCTTCCCAGCCGCCGCGGGAGACGCACAGGGCGTCGGAGGCCACGTGGTGGCTACCGGCCACCTACGCGGGAATTTTGTTTTTCACTCTTGGTTTACAAGTGCTAACCTTTTTACAGCGTATCGGTGTGATTTTATGTTATGAACTGGTGTAAACAATAGACAAACGTGAGTCTTCAGCGATCACAGTACATTTGCTATCATTTATTAAGGAGTTCAGTTGCCTATCTTCCAAAGTCACCAGATTTTATCAAATTGAAATGGGATCACTCCGAGAAAGTACTCTTCCTAAAACAACACAAACCGCTCCTGGTGTGCCTATAAATTTAAGGAGTTACCTCTATTTCTCCGGGATCCCATTAAATGGAACTTGACACACCTAGCTGGCGAAATCTGGGTGTATTGTACACTTCTGCGTACTCCCTCTGAGCATACAAGCGAGATGTTACGTCATGATGTTGTATTAAACAATGACAGCAGGTTTGCCGTGTATTTTTGAAGAGTTCCATTGATATCTCCAAAGATCAGCATCAGATCTTAACCAAATTGTAATGGATCCACATGGAAAGCACCAGCTTTCAAATAAAAGAAGAATCATCAAAATTGGTTCACCCAGGCGAAAGTTCTGAGGTAACAAACATTGTCGAAATCTGGGTACATTGTACACATCTGCGTACCCCCTCAGAGCATACAGGCGTGATGTTACGTCATGATGTAGTATAAACAATGAACCTACAAGCGAATGCAGCAATCACTGCAGATTTGCCGTCTGTTTTTGAAGAGTTCCATTGTATATCTCCGAAGATCAGCATCAGATCTTTAGCAAATTAAAATGGGCCCACACGGGAAGCACCAGCTTTCAAACAAAAAGAGAACCATCAATAGCGGTTCACCCAGTCGACAGTTCTGAGGTAACAAAAACAAAAAAATTATTGAGAACTTCCTCTTTTTGGAAGTCGGTTGATAAGATAAATATTTGGTTTAGGTAACCCATGGTAATGTAATTCCAGTAACTGTTCTGTATATTTTTATAGAAATGTTATTGTGTACCAACTTTTGGTAGGTTTAGAACCAAACAAAGAACAAGTAGAACACTATGGGTTTAGGGTGCATAATTTTTTCCTAGTCCACTTTAGGCATTTAAAACCACTTGGATCTTTGGAATTTCGTATTTTGATAATAAAAACTACAATCAAGATAGGATCAAGTTGTTTTTTTTTTTTTAAATGCATAAATAACCTACAAATAACACTCAACAAATGTCAAAGATTTGGTAGTGTTTTATTGCTAAAATCAAAATAATTATTTTCCAAGTTGAAAATGACATAATTAATTTAATATTCGTTGCATAACTCGTAATCATAACGTGTTATAGACATACGTATTGTGCATTTGCATTAATTTACAATGACGAAATAACTTCAAAATAAGTTAGTCGAGATTTTCTCGATTATACTCTAGATTAAACATAGCAACATTGCAACTTACTTTTCATCGTTGTAGAGCAGATCGTCGACGAGCATAAGTAGCTTGCCGAATACGGATTTTATCAACGTTGTTTTCAAAAGTGATATTTACAGTGACACATCAGTGAACTCGTCGTTGTTAACATCTATGATGAGTCTGTTAGTGAATCGCATAGCTAACCAATAAGTACTGTTTTAAGGTGGAAGCGCCACGGTACTGAAATTCAAATTTTCCCTTCATGAAATAGTCATTCAATAGGATTAAATGAATTTAGAGCGTTGTATTGTTGGTTTTAACAAAAAAAAACCTGAACTTTAACCTCAACAAAGCCATGTTTGTTACGGACGCGAATAATATTTTAGGCCTTCAATCTTGATGCGCTTTCGGTCGGCCGCGTACGAGTATACACGGTGTTCTGCAGGGTGATTGGGTGATGCTAGACCTTATTTGCAACAATTTTGACTCGATAACTGAGTTTCCAAACTGGGTAGTTTTTGAGACCGAACTTTTAAAGATTTCTTTAAAATTTTCCACCTCCACACCATAAAGGGCTGATTGTGAGAAATCTACGCTGTCCAAGATTTTAAACTGATACTTTTCTAATAGCTCATGAACGAATGTATTCTTCAAAAACCAATTTGTCAAAAAAGTATTTCTGCCCCTGGAAAATAAGCACCAAAAGGGACGTTGTGAAAATTTATTTGAAAATTTCCTAGTTTTTCGAGACAGATTTCTCAAAATAAATGTATACTTAACACTTGTCGTGCAAATTACAAAACCGACGTTCTTGTTCATTAGCTTTCCAAAATGGTGCCACAATACCCTCTTTTAGTAAAAAAATGACCAGAAAGCACCGGTTGTTCCTGAGAAGGTATAGTCTATATATATGTCACCGTAAAATTGTCAAACACGTTATATTACAATATAACGTGTTTTTTCTCGCGATATTGTAATGTCTCGAATTATTGTCAACTGAACATACGGAAGTATCTCTGCCCCCATAATCGGGACTTGGGGCACCCCCCCGTTATGTTAGTTAGGTTCCTTTAAACCCTGCACTCGGAAATAGGGGCCCCGCGAAGCGGGGCTCCGTCGACTACGCTTTTTAGGGGGAATATAAAGTGTTTTAAGGTTATGTTATATTAATCGGTATTTCTCAGGAATGGTGCATTATCTTTTCATGAGAGTTATGCCACTGGGCAAGGGGGACCCCTCCTTCCCTCCACACCGCGTAAGTTGACTACCATCGCATGCATTTCACGAAAAATAATGCGTTTTGTTGTAAGCAGTAGTTTCATTTGACAATAATTCGAGACTTTACAATATCGCTAGAGATATTACAATATAACGTATTTGACAAGTATATAAAAATGAAACCTGTTTTCCGTTGTCACGACATAGCATGAAAACGGCTTGACCGATTTGGCTGATTCTTTTTTTGTTGTGTTTGGTATTGTCAGGAGAAGGTTCTTTTGAAAAAAAATGTAGTAGTAGTAGGTAGGTAGGTAGTAGTAGGTAGGTAGATAGTAGAAGGTAGGTAGTAGTAGGTAGCTTTTTCCCTTTTATGTGACGCAGATGAAGTTGCGTGGGTCAGCTAGTATATAATAAAACTGGATAGTTCAGTTTTTTCGATGCACATCTTCCTTGTTGCACATTTTCTTGTTACCACCATATGAAGTTAGCTGTTTCACTTAATGCGCCGCCGGGTCTTGGTCGATCAGATCAGGTAAAATCTGTACGTACTTAGTGAGTTTTAACATATCCTCTCACACAGCCAAGACTGTACTTTTCTTCTGTTACATTCCGACATAAGCTATCAGAAAAGTATCAGTTTAACATCCTGAACGGCGTAGATTTCTCACAATCAGCACTGTATGGTGTAAAGGTGGAACATTTCAAAGAAATCTTTAAAAGTTTGGAACCCAAGTTATCGGTTCAAAATTGTTGCAAATAAGGTCTAGTATCATCCATTTCAAGTTAGGTTAGGTTCAATCACCCTATACACAGGGTGATTTTTAACTGGTTAAAGGCAGCATACTGCGACGTTGACGTCAGCGACGACTGACAGCCGTATTTTGTTCTCGCTGAAGTCACAACTGACCGTCAGCGCGACAAGAATTCAGTTTTAAATCTACATATAACTTGACACTGCCCTGCATATTGCAAAAAACGTAAGAAACATTGAATTTCACGCTACCCCGGCATTTCTACCTTAACAGGTAATGTCAGACCACACCAGCCCCCGTATTCACAACGCTTCGATTCGCTTCCGATTCGGGAAGTCGTATGTCTATCTCGGTCGTTTTTGTAATGCCAGAAGAAGACAGATATACGAGTTGTCGAATCGGAAACGAGTCGAACAGTTGTGAATACGGGGTCAGGTCTAGGGACTCATAACGTAAATGGTTGGCTTTTAGATAGTCTTTGTTACATAAAATATCAAAATATAAAATATAAAGTATTGAGTACTTTAATGTTATCGCCGCTTTGTATTACACATGTTATCTCCAACTGATCAGGTACGGTAGGACCAACACGCATAATACGCTAGCTTTCAAAACCTAACTTGCTAACCGATATGAGTTTTATCACCATAAAACAAAATAAAGAATTTTGATATAGCCACTGTCGTGTTTAATTATGTTACCCGAGCTTGAATTTACCTATGACTATCAGATGCGATCAGCTTTCATCTAACCGGATAGATTTAAATACCCATCGACCGCCTTTCCTCCCCAACTCAATTAGTATTGGGTAATATGATAACCCCTTGGTAAGACTGCAATGGTTATTACACTTTCGGGCCTCTGACTACCTGTAACGGCTGTTGAAGATTTATAACAGAAACGAGACAGAACCAACGTTTGCATGTATTGCACCCATCCACAAACCGACCGTGTGCGGCTGGTTTTTATTTAGCCTATAGCCAATAGTTAAGGTGCTTTCCGAGACGGGCTGCAGGCCGCACACTGCAAGCGGCACCACTTGTTTATATATGAACTCCTATGTCGCTGTGCGCCGCGGCCGCAGGCCACATTGTCGCCGCGCTCGTAATCAATTCCATAGTTGCATAGAAACAAGTGGTGTCGTTTGCAATTTTCCCGTCACGGAAATCTATACTTTACTCTATCAGTTGCCATATGTAAAACGTCACTTGCTCGACAGATTCGGCAGTTTTTTGTTGTTTTTAATATTCTCCGGACAAGGTGTGTATGAAAAAAAATTGAAATATTTCATAGTTGCTTACGATGCGCAAGATTTTATAAGAAATTCACTGGGAAGGAAAGCATCGTGAAGAAATCGGTATGACCCAGAAGCAAACATTCAAAGATAGTACGACATCCACTGCTTGATTGATATGGCCCCATGACCCCCACCTCTCAGCAAAACTATTGTATCCCTACTGTGGAAACGGTATGAATATGTGTTACTTGGTACTACAAAGAATGAGTAGTTTTCGGCATCATCGCGAGGATTATTACAATCTCTAATTTAGTTAAAAGAAACTTATAAAATAAAATTTGATAAAATCGCCAATGCAAATAATTGAGATAGTCAAAATAATTACCATTTAATCAAAGACACTACACGGAAACACTCCATTGTTTTATATCTTGCGCCCACCTCTAAACTGAAATGAGGTTTCAAAAGGTTTTATTTAATGTTTTTTGCAAAGAAGTAGTAAAAATCGACTTCTTTTCACAAATGCAATAAAATAATTCATAAATCTCTAAATCCCTTGTTGTTTTCACGAACGATGCTTACAATGGTATTAATTATTTTTTGAGCTAGTAAAACTGTTGAATTCCTTTCATAGGTACAGAAAGGGCTTTCAGATCCCTAATATTCAATGATTTCAATTTTATATTATTTAGGTATTGTTGAAATTGTCAAATGAAAATTCAAGTAAATAAATGCGTTATTCATAGTCTATCACTAATTAGGGTGAAAAGTTAATCAAAAATTACTCAAAAAATGCGAAACATTCAATTAATGATTTATCTCATGCTGCATTTTTTTCTAATGTGTTTTTACTGAATATGTATAATAAATAAACTGCTCTAAGTAGGCAAGCAAATTTTTGAATTCTTGTTTTAATTGTAAAAATGTGTTATTTGCTTGTAGATATTTGCTTACTTTTAAAACTAAATCAATCACCCCTAATTTTGTAGAGAATTGAAAAAACTGCTGAAAAAAATATGTCGTCCTGAAAAAAGGAACTGCCTTCATAGCAAACTGCTATTTCTGCCTATACTATAAGTCTTCACTTTATTTTACTGATTTTGTAGTAGTAGTGTACGCTTTACAATTTGGTAACTTTCAGTGAATGTTTTACTTACATTGATTGTGCTATATCTGAATTAAATTGAACAAATAAAAATTATGATCCTTGAATAACGATTTCTTTCAATAACTTTTGCTTTTATAAAGAAATACGGTTAAAAAGAAAGTTAAAATTCGTTTAATTCTGTTTATACATAGATTATGAATTATAATGAAAAAGCGTTTCACTTTTTCTTCCCAATATCTAATTACGATGGATCCTTATTTAAAAGCACTTTGTTTTATTAAACTTTTGATTAAAAACCGTCGTTATTGAATGTCCTCTGGTACCTTTTATTTAGCAATACTTTCCAAACATCATTCTGAAGAATCCACGTTAAAATTAGTTTTTTGTTTTAGACGAAAATATTTTAAAAGCAACTAGTTACTTAAACAGGTAAAAAACATATTTCCATGATTTTCACTCTCAAAGTAAATCTTTAGATAGATTGTTTTTTTAAAAGTTGCGTAACACATATATCACACAAAACGAAAACTATTTCACAAATAGTATTTCAACGTTCCTGCCTTTTTCTAATTTTAAAGTATGTGGCATGTAATAAATTCTCACAATAAAAATAACACGACTTACCGAGCCTTAGCTTCTGCGACGGAAGTGCGTTTCGTGCGTAAAAAGCGAGTTCGCGCGGTCACGGTACTAGTCGCGGCGTGCAGAGCGCGCGGCGGCGGCGGTACGACTGCGGCGCCAGGCGCGCGCTGGGCGGGCGTCGCGACCGACACGCCCCACACCCAGAAATAAGAAAAACACCATTTTCCAACCATCCAGAAACTTCTTAGAACTTTGAATTTATAAAAAACTTTATCTGCTGTTTGAATCAAATCGTAAATAGTGGCTTTGAAAGGCAAACGAAGACAGCGTTAACAGAACACGTAGAGTGGTTCCTCGACGGAGTTCTGCGCCGTTTCACATCCACTCGAACAAAGTCAGACTGGAATTCAGTTACAAATTAGTTGTGAAGTTGTAACTATAAAAACGAATTGTAGTTTTCTTCAAAACTAATAAATTTGCTTTAAAAGCAAAATGAGGACTATATTTTTCATTTTATCTCGCCCTCGAAGTAAGACATAATTATTACTTTAATTAAACAGTAGATGTAACAGAATACACTACTAGCATTGTGGATATTGTTATCTCTATCTCTTTGTATAAAAGAAAATGAAATAAAAAAACATAAATGAAAAGAGTGTGACAGAAAATTGTTAGAGAAGAGTGAACTGGGCGGAGCACGCGACCACTCCCAGTTGAACATCAGGATTATACGGGAAAACAAATTGATCCAACAAGGTTTTTTTTTCTTTTTTCATCTCGCTGCGTACACCGTCATAGCTGTACTTAAAGCGAAACGAAATAAACGATGAACCAATTTATTTTATGCTATTACAGAAATATGCATTCATTTTGAATCAAAGTTATTGTTGGTCCCATACACCTCTGGTTGACCTTCCACGTAAACTCTTGCTTACAGTCTTATTAAATATATTCGGAAGACGATAATCTATATATATAAAAGAAAGTCGTGTTAGTTACACCATTTATAACTCAAGAACGGCTGAACCGATTTGGATGAAAATTGGTGGGGAGGTAGCTTAGAACCAGGAGAAGGACATAGGATACTTTTTTTTTTTTTTTTTTCTTTTCGTCGCTATGTAGTGGGTAGGTAGTGGGTAGTAGTAGGTAGGTAGTAGTAGGTAGGTAGTAGTAGGTAGGTAGGAGTAGGTAGGTAGTAGTAGGTACGTAGTAGTAGGTAGGTAGTAGTAGGTACGTAGTAGTAGGTAGGTAGTAGTAGGTAGGTAGTAGTAGGTAGGTAGTAGTAGGTAGGTAGTAGTAGATAGGTAGTAGTAGGTAGGTAGTAGTAGGTAGGTAGTAGTAGGTAGGTAGTAGTAGGTAGGTAGTAGTAGGTAGGTAGTAGTAGGTAGGTAGTAGTAGGTAGGTAGTAGTAGGTAGGTAGTAGTAGGTAGGTAGTAGTAGGTAGGTAGTAGTAGGTAGGTAGTAGTAGGTAGGTAGTAGTAGGTAGGTAGTAGTAGGTAGGTAGTAGTAGGTAGGTAGTAGTAGGTAGGTAGTAGTAGGTAGGTAGTAGTAGGTAGGTAGTAGTGGGTAGGTAGTAGTGGGTAGGTAGTAGTAGGTAGGTAGTAGTAGGTAGGTAGTAGTAGGTAGGTAGTAGTAGGTAGGTAGTAGTAGGTAGGTAGTAGTAGGTAGGTAGTAGTAGGTAGGTAGTAGTAGGTAGGTAGTAGTAGGTAGGTAGTAGTAGGTAGGTAGTAGTAGGTAGGTAGTAGTAGCTAGGTAGTAGGTAGTAGTAGGTAATTGTAGCTAGGTAGTAGGTAGTAGTAGGTAGGTAGTACTTTTGACGCAGACGAAGTTGCGTGGGTCAGCTAGTATATTCAATAAAATAAGTCTGCCAGGGTCTCATTTAAATCAATCAGATATACAAATTAGTAATATTCTTATCATCAGGCGTAGGATTTTGTAGCAAAGTGCTACGAAGGGCCTACGACGCTACGACTAGCTCTATCATTACTAGCTAGTTTCTTTTTACAAGTATATTAATTTTAAGACATTACACGTTATATCACAGGAAGGGAAGGTTGATTTGACCAAGTTTTAGGATGTACAACGAAGTGCGCTCGGTGCTACGCCGCCGCTACGAAAGTGCTACGCGGTGCGGTGTAGTAATGAATATAATAATTTATGTTTTGTCTTTTGTGTTTTAATAATAGTTTAGTGTAAATTTTTATTTAAGTTTCTTTATTGGTTAGTTTGTTAGTTAGTTAGTTAGTACGTGTTAGTCAAATCTTGCAACTGAATTTCAAACCAATTAATTCCCTTCAACCGATTGAGCTGAAATTTTTCACACAACTATGGTTCTGGAAATAATACATTTTTAAATACACTTCCTCAAAACTGGTTCTTTTGGCACTACAATTACGTTCAAAATGCAGTGTAGTTCAAACGTGCGTTTTTGCTATTCTTTCCACACGTGTGCGGAAAGGAAAATTGAATTGAAGCATAGATAACTAAACTTATACTCAGTCCAAACTGGATCAAAGCATAATTTGAAAAAAAGAAACATTCACATCTGACTATAGAGTGAACTACAATAACCAACTTTCTCCACTTGTATCAAAATGTGCTATTTCTCGCATTGAACAGTTCATTTTATTTTCCATAAACCGCTTTCTATTTGCAAGCAAATTCAAAATTTAAATAAAACTTTTGATAAGTTACTTTTTTGTTACCATGTTTCAGAGTAAAAAAAGATCGTTAAATTTTTTAATTATTACTTTTTACTCCATATGGAATAAATGGTCACTTTAATCCTGCTTCGTAGGGCTACATTGGCGTACTTTTAGAGCATGAGAAGTGAAAAAACAGTTATATTCTTTATTTTAATATAAAATATATGTAAATGTTGTCTATGTTTATATTGGACATCATAGACTTCGGTGAAGGAAAACACCATGAGGAAACGTGGACTTATAATATAAGTCTGAAATCACCAACCCGTCTTGACCAAGCGTGGTGATCAGTGGTCGTGCCTTCTGTGTATGAGAAGAGGCCTCTGTCCAGCAGTGGGACAGTAAACGGCTATTATTAAATTTAAAAAAAAACCGCAGACGAAAAAGACAGTGTAACAAAACAGAGGTAATTGAATAATCAAAATAAACGAGTAGATCTCGTTTGTCAAGTTTCAATTCAAGATCACTAAACAATGATATACAGCGGAATTAGATTTATCATGTTGGTCATGATTAAAAAATATCTCTGATTCCCATTAAAACTAACCACCTTCAACAACAATGATTGTAATAAAAGTGTAGTCATTTATTACACCACTAGCTTAAGAGCGAGCAATAAAAATGAGAAATTATTTTTAATAATATTGCCGGTGGGCGCCCCCCTCTGCCCCTAGCTGGTGACGTGGCACAATATTTTGGCGAGGCTAATACCGCCCCTTATTACGGCATTCTTTACCCGCTAGTGCCTAATAATAGTGGCGAGACTTATTTTACGAGTTTTGGGGATGTTTATGCCAGATTAAACGGTCCGACCTTTGACTATGTTTATGAAGGTAAAGTCATTGTTAAGTTATTATTGTTGAGTAATTAATAAGATCATTAGTTAGAATAAAATATGTGTTTTGTTTAAGCTGCAAGGATGACGCATTGAGTAGAATACTTAACCAAAAGTGGACGACGTACAGGGCTTTGGAAAATGACATTAATATTATAGCTTTTAGCAACACTGTGTGCGTCAATTGAAAACCACACGATTACATCAACGTCCCATTTGCTCATGCAACTTTAACGCTAATATCGGAGAGTCACCATGCCAAACGATTTTTCATTCCCGGCTCCCGATGGCGACGGTTGATCGAAACACTTTAAAAAATGTATTATCAAGACCAATTCTTCACTTTTTTCAATTCTTTATTATTTGATTGGTTAGGTATTATAACTAGTAGTCGTTCTGCCGCTGCGATCGATTTTCAGGTTAAGTCGCGTTGCTTTGGCTGGTCCATGAATAGGTAACTACTGACTATTGACATACCGCATTTCCGCGATGCCTCGGAAAGCACGTGTCCCGGCTGTCAGTTTTGGACCTATGACTGTCATTACAGGTAGTAGCCCGAAAGTCTGACAGTACCCAGTCTTTCCAAAGGGTATCATTAATTATATTATCCAATACTAACTGGCTTGTGGAGGTCAGATCGGCGGTTGCTTCGAACAAATTTTCGATCAGGTCACTATCCTGACGCGTGTAACATTTTTTACCTATCCCAAAAAGTGCACGACGCCGCTAAAGAAGTTTTCACTTAAAAAAAACTTGTCTAAAAGTTGTAACTTTAACCCTCAATCTACCCTTTAGATGATGATTGCAAGATACTCTACCGACTTGTTCACTAACGGCTATTTTTAATAACTTTTTACCTTCTGTTTGTCGTTTCGCTTACTGGACAGTCAGAGAAAAAAACGTCACAGAATAGTTATTTGAACAATAGTGCAAAGTTGTTTTTTAACCGCGTGCTCAATTTTGATGACCGAGCAAGCGAATGATTCTATAATTGAGTCACGAGCGCAGCGAGTGATTCAAACCTTAGAATCTTGAGCGTTAGCGAGGCAATCAAAAGAGCACGAGGTGAAAAATCTTTGCACTCGAGTGCAACACGTAATATTTCATCCCTCTTCAGCGAGGAAATGAACAAACGCAAAAAAATAATTGCGCATTATTAACAAATTCAGTTAATTCTGTTGGCGTCAAATAAACTTCCTCGTCGATAGATAATGAGTGGTCATTTTAGGGATTTCACTTGTTTTCAAGTTGGATTCCTAGTTTTTAACCTAAAGTTAACAATATGACGTGAAAAGAAAATGGCGCGCGCAAAACATATTAAAAAAAAAGTACACCAAGAAGGTTCCGAGTCTGAGTTATTAACAAATAAAAAAAAATGTACGATAAATTTGGCACCATAGAGGTAGAAGTAAATTAGGTTTAATGATGTTTTGAATTCATATGCTTAGTGCACACGATGTTCTAAATTCAAATTTACTTTACCCTCAAGACGATAAAAACGGCTTTTGCACTCAGATATCGAAGAGTAAAAATACTCTTTCCGACATGGGGGGATGAAAGAGCTTTTTTTTATTTTTCTATATGAATTAACAGATAGGTGACACTAATAGGATATTCGTAGAGTTATACGTAAGTTAGTTATAGAAAACGCTCGTAAAACACATTATGATAAAATATCACAGCACATAACGCACGTTAACTTATGTGAGTTTTTGCCTAAATACCAATTAAGACTGCATTGAAACAGATTGTTGGATGTATGGTCAGCACGCGCAGTTTCTCTTTCTAACTCGCCCTTGGTTCGCGCCCTGGCAATGACGAATGCTCTACTGACATCGATACCGGAGCGTGGTATACATATTTGACTCGAGGCGGGTTGACGTATGTCGTGGGTTTGACTTTCTGTGAAATGATGGACGAAAGACTTTTTCCTGTTATTTTCACGTATTTTATTTAATCATTTATATCATTGCTTATTGTAAATATGCTTTCTTTTAATTGTGCAATAGCTTGGATTCTGACGGACGTCTAAATATTCTAAACGATTTTTAAATGAATAAATGTAGTTTAGTAAATTAGGTTGGTAAATAAAATCCAAAAAAAACAACTAGTCACAGTTAACAGCGAGTCGGACACGCGCACAAAGTGATTTGTAAAAATCAAAAAAAAAAAAACAACATTAAATTTCATTCATTCGTTATTTAAACTCAGCAGCAGAGCTGAATCTATAGAGTAACTTACTGAAGCAGTTACACAAAAAAGTCCGTGTCGCCATATTAGCCGGTGTCGCATCCAACGAAACAAGAAAGTGTTATTATGCCGGATAAAGTCAGATTACTGAATTCTGTATGAAAATTTTGAGATTATTCTACGTCTTACTTTAAAAATTAGAGGGGATAATACTTTTACGGCTTTCGAAGCGAATACCTTTTTTAGGAGCTGATGATAGACGTAAATTTCCCGTTTTACACTATTTTCATCCCTCAGTTGCATAACTCCAAGGAAGGCAAACAATATTTCTTTTTCATAATTGTACATAGCTTTTCCGTAGCAGTTCACCTGCTATCCAAATAACTGTGTGGTGCAGCAGAATTGTAGTAATGACAACATGATGGACGGAACGATTCTATAAGGGTTCTGTTTTTCAATTTTGCTTAATGATGTCATTATAAAACTTTTATTAATAAGAGAAACATTATCTCAACTAATTACATTATCAAACAGATACATTATCATTCCCGATGATACGCCTCAAATCTATGGTTAGGTTAGGCGGAAGTAACTGTCATGCAAACCGATGCTCAATAAGCCGCACACAGTATGCGGTAATGTTAATTGAGATCAAGATCACGTGAGGAGCCGTAATGGTACATAGTGGTCTTACAGCCTCTCCAGAGCCTGTGGCTATGACGTTACATTTGTGGTCTAATCGCTATTGCAATCGTGACAGCGTACTTACCGGTAATTATCATGCTGGTTACGTTCGACAAGCATCGGTTACTCCTCTGATTTCCCCACGATATAATAGTTCAGTCTTGTTTTGGGCCTAAATAAATTACAACAATCATATACATAGACAGGTAAGTATTCTCAAAATAAAATCATCTCGAACCCAAAAATAGTAGCTATAGCTTCCCCACAACATGCAATGAAATGTGATTTGATATAGTAGCGGTGTCACCACACGAGGTAATTTCTGAACAAGAGATATTTTCCAGAGGGAGGACAATCCGGGATCGCTGTGACGAGGCTTGGAATGCAACACGATTATGAAACGCCATTTGTCAAGTTTTTATTGGGCACCCTTGAGCAGCATCTATTGTGGTGAACCCTTAGCCAACCCCCCCGCCCCACCGCCTTCCCGCGGCCCGGACCGGACCCTTGCCGCGTGAATGTTAATTCATAATTTTTATAACTTGTTAACATTTTGCGGATAAAAAGGGCGCCGCTGTAAACCACAATTACAGTTTAATTAAATGTCAACGTGCTTTTATTGGAATAGCAACTTAAACGGCAATCGATATTGGTTAAGGTTATTTATTAGAAGAATGTTTGGTTTGGCGGGGCAGTTCTGAACTATTCTTATAATATAGCCTTAGTGTGAATTCCCAGATAACTTGTCTAAAGATATCTCCTATGTAAAGCTGTAAAAAAAAAAAAAAATCGTCCCAGAATCTTATGCTGTGTGAAAAGACATAACTCTCCAGCCTTTTGGTTGTGTGCGACTCACTTGTAATATCACAGATGATTGTGCATTCATCGTTTTAATATATTGCAATAATAACTGGCAAAAGTTGCGCGTTTGATTGGCGTGGATATTAAAGCGGCAACGTTCCGGCGGTGCAGCCATATTTCGCGACTCAGCGATCAAAGCGGGGCACGCCACAACAAACGCACATTTAATATCTGATGCGCTGCTCCTGCTCCGCCTCCACACACTAACTTGTGCAAAGAACTACAAAATTTAATAAGTGTGCTATGAGGAGACATTCAATCGGAATTTAAATATACTAGCACATAGGCCGCTATTGAAATGCATAGGTTATTCTGTAATGATGTGCGTTTTACAATGTATGTGTCGTGGTGACACGGTGGGATACAAAATTCTGCTGATTGTTTTATACAGTAGTATGTATATAAAGGCGTATATCTATAGCCGATAGAACATATAGTTGGGAAAAGTTGTGTTTATGGATAAGCTCGTTATGTTAAGTCTATTTATCTGTATTCGTTAACTTAATAAATATTAATATTAACAGCAAGCCGATAAGGATACAGCGAGGTATATTTCAAGGCGATAGTTTGAGTCAACTTTGGATCTGCTTTGGCTTGCCTCTTAGCACACTGCTGGAGGATTCAGGTCTAGGCTATCGATAGCGGAAAGATGGCCGGGTTATATCTCACCTCCTTTACATGTTGTTCCTGTACATGTTTTACAGTAATATTTTTACTTTAAATACCTCTACGACCCCCGTACCATCCATGAGCACAATGTTTTAAGTGCGTTACATTGAGTTCTGCCAGCAAACATGATTTTTCACCCCAAAAAAAGCAGTCGTTTCGTTTTAGCAATAATTTTTGCGTAAAGTTGCTTAGTTTGATGTACAGAATGCTTGGTTGACGAGGCTTCGTAATGAGGTGGTTTACACCCTCTGTATATATCTACGTCTTAAGGTGCAAGACCAATTGGTAGATTTTGTTTTCTGAGTAAATCTACCTAAAAGGAGACCATACACGGTTCATACAAAGTTAGGCCCAAAAACAAAAGTGCCAACGAAAATAAACTTGTCACCACTGTTGGGGAGGTCAGTCCGAGTATTTTTAACTACGGCACGAAGTCTCTATAACCATTTCTTCAGCTGATTTTTTGGGTTAAAAAGTCTAGTTTTCCGTACGTTTTATTAGCCAAAAATCTTTAATCTGCTGGCGACAGAGTGATACTAGTGTGGCTTGTTGGGATGATGACTTGAATAAGTTTTATAGTGACAAAACCGTTGTGATATTATTCAAGTGTTGAAAAAAGAACAAGATTTGAGTTTTGAAATCATCGTTTTATAGTACAACGGGCAGGTGTCCGTAACTCCACGTCGTAGCGCGTATTTTACGTATGGAAATATAGATTATTATAGTGAATCAACTTTTTCAGACAAGCCATAGTGATTGTTAGGCTAAGTTTATATGACCGCGCGGTCGTGTGAGTTTAGCCTTACTGTAAGTACTTTTATCTTGCTTATACCAGCCGTTGCACTTGGTCTGCACTATACATAACGTGCAATGTCTACTTAATCTTAAGTAGGAAACAAAGTCAAAGCTTAGACACATATGTATTTTTTACTGCTGGACATAGGCGTCCCCCAAGTGTCACCACATTAACCGGTTCCGTGCGTCTCGCAACCAGTGGATCGACGCGACCTTCACCAGATCATCGGTCCACCTAGTAAGAGGCCTCCCAACGCAACGTCTTCCAGTTCGCGGCCGCCACTCCAGAACTTCGGCCCCGTCGGCCATCCGTTCAGCGAGCACTGAATTCAAGTTTGGCAATTCTTCGGGCTACGTCGTCAACCTTAGTACTCTCTCAAGGAAACCCCGAGCGTAGCCCACACCACTGCCTTCGTGACTTTAAGTTTTCTGATGAGACCCATATGGTCGACCACGTTTCGGCCCCTTATGTAATTAATCACTTGCAACACACACTAGTCATACTTTCGACTTGAGACACTGCGGTAAGTTCGACGTGGAAGATATTGTGCAACTCTCTGAACACTTTCCAACCAGTCAGATTCGACGATTGAAAGAGATATAATCGTCTAAAACTTCGAAGGAGTCTTCGATCTTGATAGGAGTTGGTGTTACATGTTGCATAGCAATAATGCTACGCATGGTCTGAGCCATGACCACGGCTAACCGAAGGCGAGTGACTTACTCGCCATTGAAGTTGATGCCTAGCCCACTCCAGTTCAGAACCTTTAAGACATCGTCCAGTGCAGCGGTGAACAGTTTCGTACATATGATGTCTCACACCTCGCTGATGAAGAATAAGTTCCGAGGTCTGTTTCTGAAGTCGGATTGACTTGTGGGGTTTTTGTGCAAACACTTCAAAACCTCGAAGTACCGCTAGTCGATTTGGCATCGTTGGAGAGACTACAGTACAGTCCAAGTCTCGATCAAATCGAAGGCTTTCTCGTAGTCCACAAACGCTAAACAAAGAGGCAGGTTATATATTTCGGTCTTTTGTATACATATATTTTTATATACTGCGGTATACCACAGCGTATGTATTGGCCTATAACGGTGCTAAAGCCTTTTCTGAATCCGGCTTGTTCGGGAGGCAAGAAATCCCCCAGATGTAATGGAACAAAGTTCTGCAAGAGGCTTTCGCGACCTTTTCTGAACATTCGCCAAATAGTCGCTGCGCTGTGCAAGCCTTAGTCCGCGGGCATGAAACTTGCGACGACCGAGCGATGGCGGGCGGCGCGACGGCGATGTATACAAAAGCATTGCACAATGTTAGCGACGGGCACGAAACGACGGCAGAGCAGGGCGATCAAGCGATGCACCGGTGGCGGTGGAGCGACGCGACGGTGACTCGGAAGCGACGAGAACAAACTAGTTTTGTTTCGTCGCTTGCGCGGGTAATAGTGTTGTATGGAATTATTATTTTAGTAATGGAAATTGAAAATGAGGAATTTATATCTTGTATTTTTTTCGCTCTATGGGACAGTACAGGTTGGCAAAAATGTCCTGAAACGGAACTAAAAAATTTAATCGTTGGCAACTTCTCCTACTGTCACGTCTAGTCAGTACATGTAATGTCATTTCATGATATCGGTGGCTGTTTTTCGTGTATTTATTGTTATTGTGTTTAAATTGGTGACTCAAAGGGTTCAATATGAACAGAAAAACCATTCGCAGCTCCGTTAGAGAAATAATGTATAAAGTTTATTTGTGATGTTTGGCGGAACATGAAGCTGGACGAATTTTATCGGATATCAACGATGTTTATAAAAGAACTGCGGAAATGTCAGGTAAAATGATCTTTTATCTAAGTAATCAGATGTAATATGTGTGTTTAAACTTGCACTAGATTGTATAAACCATTATACAACTATTATTTACATTGAAAAATACATCGATGAATTTTGTGGTTATGTGCATTTACAAAGAAGCACGCTCCTATAATTTTGATACTTTTTGTGTTACTTCCAGAATAAAAGTAACTAAATATATTATTTTTCTAGGTTAATCCGTAAGTACCATACGACGAATTGCTAGAGAAGGGCATACAAACAAAGGCATTTACTCCACTCCAGAGAAACATAGAGCAGGGCGACCTAAAAAGAATTGGATGATTTTGACTTGTGATCAGACAAAAAGTTCAGAAAGATTTTACATTCTTAGAAAGAAGTATTTTATTAAAGTTTAACTGTCTTTATTTTTTACTGTTGTAGGCCGTGGCTGAACAAGTGTTTGCAAGCATCTCTGTTGGTGATTGGAAAAAAAACATGTGAACATGTTATGTAAATAGAAAGAGAGTAATATCAAAGGGGACAAACTCTGTATAGTGATATAGACAAAATAGTCATAAATCTGCAAGATGACAGCAGCAGAAACAGACACGAATGAAGAACTTTTAGATGTGGAATATTTAGCCGAAGACATTTTTGATTCTGATTGAAACATCTGTAAAATTCTATCTTTCTTATTAATAAAAATGAAAAAAAGCACTTAGACGGATCGTTGGTATTATTTTCCTCATAATGTAAATCAATATACCTACACACGTACTTGCGCATTATCATACAAAAGCGTGAGTATGTAACGAGCAGAGAAATTTATGTTTATTTCAAGTTTAAGTAATGTATAAAACCCGTTAAAGTCATTTTCATCTGCCTAGCCTTTTCCCAACAAATTTTGGGGTCCGCTTCCAGACTAATCTGGATATATACTATGGATGCAGCGTGGATATCAGTATTTTACATGGAGCGACTGCCTATCTAATCTCCACAACCCATTAACAAGGTAATACAATACCACTTGGTACGACTTGGTTGTCAGATTTTCGGGCTCCTGACTCACAGTAAAGATTTACAAATGACACGACAACAGCTACAAGTGCTTTCCGAGGCACGGAAGAAACTATGACAGATGGTCACCCATCTACAGACTAACCTAGTTAAGCACGTCTTCAGCTTGAAGATTGTCCTGTCTGGCTGTTATTATTTAGCACTGAGCTCTTCTAAAACCCGTCAACGTACACATTAAACATAAATAAAAATTGAAAAAATAAACCAAAGTATCAAACTGTTTTTGTCGTACTATATAGGGTTACAATATGAACGATAGTAGCGCCACCATTATTTTCACGACTTTCTTGCCAAGCTGTAAAAACGTACACCATAAAACAAAAAGGTTAATCGTAATGAGGTGTTGTGTCTCTATGCTCATTCTTGTATATTTCATTGAAAACCTTAGATCGTTATAATGCGTAGAAAATTCTCTCCCAAATTGCGTCTTCGTTAATTTATTGGATGAAAACCATCTCTAGGTAATAACAATTCCCTCATTAGGAGACTAGGCTCCAATACCACAACTCAAAAATACCAACAGCGTGGGTTATGACGTGTGTCTCGACCAAAATAATTAAATCTGTTGGTGACATAATATGCAGGCACTTAAGTCACATCGTGAATATATATATATCAGTGCGGGAACTTTTTCTGATGGTCTGAAAAAAAGCAATAGTAAAACCTCTATTTAAGAAAGGAAACAGACCTAATCGAAAATTATAGACCAACTAGCTGACCCGCGCAACTTCGTCTGCGAGTGAGGGTTAGTTTTTTTTTAATAAAAAGTATCCTATGTTACTTCTAATACCTCCAAGAATATGTGTACAAAGTTTCATGATGTTCGGTTGAGTAGTTTTCGCGTGAAAGCGTAACAAACAAACTTACATTCAGATTTACAATATTAATAATATAGGATAGCGCTGATACCAATTATGTCGAAGATTTTTGAAAAATACATTTATAAACGATTATATATTTATTTGGAAAAAAAAATATCCTTTGTATTAAGCAAAAAGGTTTCAGACAAAATACAAATCAATACCTATGGTGGCTCATGATTATATGCATACTGTAATGTTGCGGATGGATGCAAGAACTCCCACCTGCACTGTGCTATGCGATATGACAAGCTTTCGATTACGTTAACCACACTATTTTAATAAATCAACTTGACTCACATGGAGTAAGAGGCAATTGTTCTTACTCCGACAGACGTTGTCCTGTCACCTACTACCTATCTACCTACTACTACCTACTACATTTTTTTTTTATAAGAACCTTCTTTTGACAATAACAAACAACAAAAACGAGAATTAGTGAAATTGGTTCCGCCGTTCAAGCGTGATGCCGTCACCAAGGGAAATAGCGATTCATTTTTATATATATCCATGTCTAGTAGACGGCAAATCACAGCAACCTCAAGAATAGATCCTACCAAAAAAGCAACTACGTAGGTATTTGTCTCAAGAATGTTTACTGAAATTCGGTGTACCTCAAGGAAGTGTTCTGGGCTATTTGTAAAAAAATAATTAATATTTCCTCCTAAAAATATTTTTGTTAATGTAATCTGGGTGAAGGAATAGGAATAAAATGTTCAGTCATAAGAAAACATTGATTTTTTATTAAAAAAAAAAAAACAATAATAGCAATGTAGCTCGGACACATTCAGTGAGTGTGTTAATCATAAATAATCATTATAAATGCATGTCAATATATGCTTTATGAGAAGAAAGTACTAACATATTTTTTCATGTCTTCATTTACATTTAGCTTAACCTAAAATTAGCAGAGTGCTTTAAGGAAAAGTACTCATGAAGCGAAAATATATCAAACCTCACTCGACTTCCTTTTTTAGTCAGTGAGGTTTGATTTATTTTGACATATATATCAAACATTTCTAATAAGATTTAATTAGTGAATTTAGTACTTATCTAGCCACAGTATTATAAACATGAAAAAAAAACAACAACGTTGTATTTTTTGTTGTCAACACATTACTAACATAAAATCAGACCAGTGTACACTTCGTTCAAAACACGTCATGATTGGACAGAACATAAGTAGGTATTATGACTGTAGAGTACACTAAATATATGCCTTAAATAGGTTAAACAAGGGATATGAAGTATAATAACAATGAGTGATACACTAAACTGTGTCATAGCTCTGTATACAAAGTATTTATTTTAATTAGGACAACAACAGAAAATCAGAATCCATAAGAAAGAAAAAAATACCTAATACAAAACTTTTACCTCTTTTTGATGAAAACTATTTTGATACTTAGGTTTAAGTACAATTTGGTCAAGTATAGATTGTGTTTTAACTCCCGACGCAAAATCAACGGGTGAGTAAGGTAAGTTTGACGTGTCTGTCTGTGTGTGTGTGTGTGTGTGTGTATCTGTGGCATCGTAGCTCCCGAAAGAATGTACGGATTGTAATTCGTTTTATTTTTTTTATTTAAAAGGTTAAATAGTCAGGAGCTACGATGCGATGAAAATGGTGGATTACATATTTATTCAACAACTCCAATATATAATGGAAAGGACTTGACAAGTAGAATAGTTTTACGCGTTAATAACTTTCAAACCCAAGATGGCCGCCACCTTAAAATGGTAAATTACATTTTTTATTCACAAATCTCTCAATATGGGTATCAAATGAAAGGGCTTGACTAACAGAATTATTAAACTATGTTAAAAGGGAATATTACTATTATTATACTACACACACACATCATACGGCATTCCGTTACGTGACGATTCCTACTAAATCGCACTTCGGACTTGAACTAAAATACCTTGAAATTATGACCCAGGGACGGGGGTTTTTAAACTGTGTTTTTATTTAATGTAACTCAGTAATGTCTGCCTGTGTTTGACGCTGATTAGTCTATGGAACAATTTATTGTTTAGGAAGAAAAAAAATCATTACAGGAGAAATTGGTCAGGCAAATATTTTGTTGAAACAGTTTCTGAGGAACAATTATATTTAATATATTAATTATATAATAATAATTATCCTATTAAAGTTTTCAGGTATCTGTTACGGATTTGGGTTTCCACCTTTTGCTCACCTGAAGTTTGACTCACGCTGGACATTGTCGGGTCCGAGCAGAGTGTCACCCGAGCAATTTTGTATGGAAACACTGACGCTTCCGAACCGCTATCGAGCAACAGAGAAGGGATTGTGCCACGGCCGAGCCTCGGCTCGAACCCGGCACAGTCTAGTGTGCGTCATCCTTTTTAAGTCTTTAAGAGGAAAGCTCTGTACATATGTCTGTATTTATTTAGTTTATTTATTATGAGCAATACAAAAAAAAATATTATCAAAAGCAACCAGTTTGCTTATCTTGGAGAACGGAAAATCAAAAAAGAATGTCTTATGCTATTCATTAATTATATGGTATGTATTATAATTATGTGAAATATATGAATTAATGATAGTAAGTCTTATTGAGAAAAGATATTTAATAGGTACGTGTTTCGTACGGGACAAAAATAACAGATCCAAATTAAGGGTATTTAGAAGAAGTAAACCTAAGTTTACCCAGGTTAACTTACCATCAATCATTCGAGATTGTTGGGTAAAAGTGTAAGTTAAGTTCTAGTCGACTTATATATACCCAGGTGCGGTCGGCAGCAGTTAACTGCGTTAAACTAGAAAGGTTAATTTAGAACTTTAACGAAAAGCGTCATACATAACGAATCACCAGTAAAGAGAAAAAATTAGTGACTATTCGGACTTAACCTAGAAAGCTGGGATAAGTTAACCTTCATTAACCTAAGTATTTACTTCTTCCAATGTTACCAGTAGGTAACATATACGCAGCCAATTTTTGGTCGTTCTGACACCGATAGCCATAAACTCGATCATCGAACTCAAAATGATTGGGACTATTTAAAAAAATATGTATATTGTAAATTTAATTTTTCGTGTTCTTTTTATTTTCTTTATTGAAAAAAATAATTTGTAATAAATTTGACTTTTTTATTGCTATTAAAAAAAAACAGTCCCAATCCGGTACGATGATCGAGTTTAATGGATTTCGGTTCCAGAACGACCTAAAAATACTGTACAGTCGGAAAACATTATCCCCTCTTGGGCAGTGGAGTAACAAACAGGTTGTACTTACCTAGTGTTGTTATAACAGCTCACTTATTTCAGTATTGTAACGAAAAAACCTAACCTAAGCGTAACCTAAAGGACGACGCACGCTAGACCGTTCAGGGTCGAGCGGAGTCAGTACGGACACACGCTTCCGAGCCGCTACCGAGCAACGAACAATGCAATGGATAGTCATACAAACTTGCATGGACGACACTCGGCTTGGACCCGGCACGGTCTAGCGTGAATCAAGCTTAAAGGGCTTATTACATTACACGATTTATCGGGCCCTGCCTGCAGGGAAAGGGAAGTGTAATAAGCAATCGGGTGGTCGAGTGGTCCCGACCCTACTTCCCTGCCGCGCTGCCGATCGTGTCCGACAAATCGTATAGTGCTTTGCAGTACCCTGACAGGGTTCATTTACAAAAACCGACAATGATATTGTAAGATGTGTGATGTGCATGAGAGCAAATAAATTAATAATAGGCGGAGAGCCATTGTCATCAACCGAACACAATAATTGAATGAAACAAAATGATTGATTAAGGTCCATGTTCACCAAAAAGATGACGCTCTGATTATCTAAAACCGCTGTTCAAAATACATTTTTGTACGGGAACATGTCACAGTGACAGCTGTTTTTAGATAATCAGACTTATCTTTTCGGTGAACATGGACCTAAATAATCCAGGCTTAGCGGTTGCATTTGGGAACCGAACCCAATACTTCATGCTCAGTCGTAGTTTTAACAATGGTAACGTCTTATTAACAACACAACAACTAAGGTTCACCAAAAAGATCAGACAGAGATCTGATTATCTAAAAACAGCTGTTTGGAACACATTTTTGTCCCTGAAACAGCTCTTTTATATAATCAGACCGTTATCTTTTCGGTGAACATGGACCTACTTCATCTGTCATATGCGATGTGTAAAGAAAAATGGAATGTAAAGTGGATTACTTATTTAGTACCTACTAAGTCCTTACATTTAGATAATACAAACAACAAATATTTCGAATTAAAGACTTTGGTATTAATACTGCATTGATGTGGTAATGGTGCTGACGCTAGATTTTTAGCAGAGGGGCACGAATAATAACATCAATAGATGTGTCCCTGTCGTACTCGCACCGTTATCTGTAGGCTTATCAATACAGAACTACATAGAAGCACACGCATACACGTGTGGAGACGTGTGTACTTGTTGCTGGACAAGCCGCACAACGCATCAACCATCCGATCAGTAGGCATCGCTGACTGCGAGCAGTCGAGTGCCGCCTTGTCAGCCTAGACGCATTGACCCCACTTGCTAGTAACAAGCACAAATTGGTAATATATTCTTTAGAATATACAGGGTGAATTTCACAAGTGGGCGTGTATGGCCAAATACAAGCACACGCGAAGGAGTCGCGAATCTAAAACTGTATCATTGGACTTTTGAAAAATAATATTCCTAGCAAAGTTATTTGAAGAAAAAAGAACCACTATTATCACACCAGTCGATAGCGTCGCTATTAAAGATCAAATTTTGGGAAGTGACATGCAGTTTTGAATTGTGCCCGGCCCGGTTGAAGGCAATATATGCTCGCCCTTATCTACAAGTTCAGCTGTTCTAATATTAATCGCTACCTGGCGGAATGTTGGTGATACACGAGAAAAACACACCAAGGTTTCTTGAAATACAAGATTGCTGTAATATTTAAAAATCTAACTGAACTAAATGTAAGTGCTTGTTACCTTATGGTATATACTTATAACGACTATTGTCATCCACCACTACATGAGGCGCCTCTTCTTGAGCATGGGTACGTAGGAGGCCTCGCTGAGCACGCGCAGCAAGATGGTGTTGGCCATGGCCTTGATGTAGCGCGACTCGACGCGCAGCATCTTGCCCAGCTTGACGTCCAGGTTGTGCGCGAGGCAGCGCATATACCGCGCCGTCGCCACCACTACACCCGCGCACACGTGCAGGTTGTGCAGGGTCACCCTGTTCGACCCTACGTAAAGGTAGAAACAAGCTATAGATAAAAACTAATCCCAGATATATACATTATTCTAGACATTTATTTCCCTCTGACTCGCAACGCCCTAAGAGTTCCTTATAGCAAAACGACTCTTCAAATTTTATCTTTAAATTGCAAAGTCCCATTAGCAAATCGACAACAAATGTTTTAAAAATACTGAGATAAGATAGCATTACCCACATTTCTAAAGCAATATCGCTATTTAAGCAAATAATACAGTATGTTGTATTAATGTTCGAGAAAAACACCAACACCACCACACAAACTTATAATTTTGTAGTTATTAAAGTGAGATGATATAACCAGTGTCGGACTTTCAACTTTTTCTAAAAAGACTAAGCCATAATATGTCGATGCCTATCTAATTGGGTATTTTACAATAAACAGATACGTTAGTACGTACAGAGCACTGTACGAAGGCCCGAAGTCTGGTTTTGATTTCGGTTACTAGCCTCTCTGCTAACATTGGACTTAAAAAATACTTGTGAAATAAGATTTGATATCTAATATATCAATAAGTTGGATAGTACGCCGTTGTCATGGTATGGGTATGTGATACAGAGGAAAGAGAAAAGTTTTTAGTATTGTTACGAGCTGGGTATGAGATAAATTAATTACTACCGATTAAACAACACAATAACTTTATTAATCACAAAACAATCAAAACTTAATCACAAATACACTACTGTTTACTATTCACTTAGATATCGCACTTGTAGTTCACTTGGATTCGCTTCGTTGTGTCGCTAAAACAAGACTGCCGGTCGCGGCCCTGAGCGCTCTATTTATACTCGCCAACAGACACACCAGAATAACGACGAACATTCGAGAGGGTCATAAAAAAAACACTAACAAAAAATAGCAGGTAGATAGGTACCTACTGAAAACAAGTACCTACCTAACCTACCTAACCTACTTGTACAAAACAAGCAAATATGAACCGTATGCCCTAGGCATACGGTCGAAATTCTAATGTCTTTGTATAAATAGGTCGCGAGTTTGTACCTACCTAACTTTAAAACTAATAATAATAGAATTCTCTCGAACTTCTAACGTACACACATTGTAATCACTGGCTTTCTCGAATGTTCTAGTAGGTCCGATGTAACACTGCCCCCTCCTTAGACATGCTCGTCCCGAGCATCATTAGTCCCGTAGTATCGCGCCAACCGGTCTACATGCACAATTTTAGGCGCACCTCGTGGACCCTTCTGTATTCGGTAGGTGACATCGTTGATCCTAGTCACGACTCGGTATGGTCCATCCCATTTTGCTTGTAACTTCGGAGACTTCCCCTTGCTCCGCACTGGGTTATGCAACCACACCAGTGAACCCTCGTCGAAACCCCTACCGTTTGCTTTCCGGTCATAACGGGTCTTCATCTTCTCAGACATCTGTTGGCTGGATTGTCGGATATGCTCATAAACATCGTTCAACTTATTACGCAAGTCATTCGCGTAATCTGTTACACTACATGGAGCATCAGGGGGAGTTCCAGTGATTAAATCAGCAGGTAACCGTAATTCCCTTCCAAAGTTCGCGAAGGCTGGTGTCACAGTCGTACTTTCGTGGACTGCACTTCGGTAAGACAGAAGAAACGGCTGTATGTGCTTGTCCCAATCCCTTTGCCGGCTTTCCACAACTTTCGCCAGATATCTTTCCAACGTTTGGTTGAATCGTTCCACCATTCCATCGGATTGTGGGTGGTAAGAGGTGGTTCTGGTTTTATAGGTACCCATCAATCGACAAGTCTCTTGAAATACTTGCGATTCAAAATTTCTTCCTTGATCGCTGTGTATTTCTAAGGGTACTCCAAAACGACAGAAGACTTCTTGAACTAATTTATCTGCGACAGTTGTTGCTTCTTGGTTAGGAATGGCGAAGACTTCCGGCCACTTTGTAAAGTAATCCATGACCACCAGGAAGTACCTGTTTCCGCTCTCGCTTACTGGAAATGGTCCCGCAACGTCTAGTGCTATCCGTTCCCAAGGGGCTCCAACGTTGTACACTTTTAATGCACCTCTGCTGCGTGTACGGGGTCCTTTCACGGCCGCACAACTGGTACATTTACGGCACCAGTCCTCCACATCATCTCGACAGTGGATCCAGTAGAAGCGTTCTCGAATTTTTAGTAGAGTCCTTTTTACCCCCATATGTCCTCCAGAACATCCATCATGGTAGAGCCGTAGAACGTCCGGTACCTTAGCTTTCGGAACAACCATTTGTAGATGACAGCTGTCCCCTCTAGCGTTTTCCCATTTACGGCACAAGACTCCATCCTGGATCACCAAGCTGTTCCATTGCGCCCAATAACTCTTCGTGATGGAACTCATCGCAGCCACATCACTCCACTTGGGTTTAGGAACACCAGCTTTGATCCACTCGAAGATCGGTTTGATATCCGAGTCATTGTGCTGAGCCTGCTGTAGGGTCTCCTTCCATTCATCGCTGAGATCCGTTCTAAGCATTCTCACGGGCACTACTTCCTTAGTCTCTTGCCTGGCACAGTGCTTACAGTTTTCAGGACAAGGTCTTCTTGATAAGGCGTCTGCGTTACCGTGAGTTCTCCCACTGCGATGTTCAGTTACGAAATCAAACTCTTGGAGCAGTTCTATCCATCTCGCCACTTGCCCCTCTGGATTCTTGAACTGTAATAGCCACTTCAGTGCAGCATGGTCAGTTCGTAATTGGAATTTACGTCCCAGCAAATATTTACTGAAGTGCTGCACTGTCTTTACTACAGCGAGTAGCTCCCGTCTTGTAACGCAGTAATTTCTTTCTGGCTTAGATAAAGACTTGCTGAAGTAAGCTATTACAACCTCCCGGTCTCCTTTCCGTTGAGACAGCACGCCCCCAATTCCAGTATTACTGGCATCCGTGTCAACTATGAAGTCGTTTTCAGTGTCAGGATATCCCAAAATAGGTGTGTTGCACAGACGTTTCTTTAATACCTGAAATGCGACGTCGCAGTCCTCGTCCCAACAGAATTGTCTCTTTTCCTCAGTGAGTTTGTGCAGAGGTTTTGCAATGTCGGCAAAATTCTTGACAAACCTTCGATAGTAGGAGCACAAACCCAGGAATGCTCTGACCTGCGTCTTGTCTTTCGGAACTGGCCAATCTTTGACGGCGACTACTTTTTCTGGGTCTGTTTGAACACCTTCCCCCGAAACTATGTGTCCTAAGAAGTTCACTTGCTGTCTGAAAAACGAACACTTTTTCGGACTTAACTTGAGATTTGCTGTTTGGATTTTCGACAGCACTCGGTTGAGGTTTTTAAGGTGATCTTCAAATGTACGGCCCACGATGATTATGTCGTCTAGATAGACAAGACATGCGTCTCCAATCAATCCGGCGAGTACTTGCTCCATCAGCCTTTCAAACGTCGCAGGAGCGTTGCACAAACCGAATGGCATAACTTTAAACTGCCATAGCCCTTTTCCTGTTGAGAATGCAGTTTTCTCCTTGTCCTTGGGGTCTATTTCTACTTGCCAGTAGCCACTCTTCAGATCAAGTGTGGTAAACCACTTCATACCAGTCAGCGTGTCCAGTGTGTCATCGATCCTAGGCAGCGGGTAGCTGTCCTTTTTCGTGACGTCATTCAGTCGTCGATAGTCCACACAGAAGCGCATACTGCCGTCCTTTTTCTTTACCAGGACCACAGGAGAACACCATGGACTCGATGAAGGCTCTATAACACCGTCCTTCACCATTCCCTCAATCATGGTTTCTACCTCTTTTTCTCGTGCAACTGGCAGTCTTCTTGGTCGCTGACGGATAGGTAACTCGTTACCTGTATTAATCTGGTGCTGAACAAGTCCAGTTCTCCCTATGTCAGCATCATTCGAAGAGAAAATGTTGGCGTACTGAAGTAACATCTTCTTAGCCTTGTCCATTTCTCCTTTAGCTAAATCGCAGTTTTCCAAAAGCGTTGACACGTCAAATTTTGAACTGCGAATTTCATTTCCGGTAGGGACATCTTGCAATTGACGCATCCAAGCTACTTCCTCGCAAGTGCCGATCAAGGTGCCCTTCTTAATCACTTGCTCCTGGTCACTTGGATTCAGTATACGTACTGCTGAGACGTTGGTGGCCTTGACCAGAGTTCGTGCCATCTTCCATGGGAAGTCATTGTTCACCCTTTCTATCAGTACACTTCGATCTCTTTGTCCAGAATTCCGTGGCAAACAAATTGGCACAACCGTTTCTGATCTGCGAGGAAGAACAATCTTCTTCAAGCAGTACACTTTCCCTGACGGTGCACCTTCCATGAAGACTTCCTCTGAACCACATTTCAGTACTCCTTGATCAACGTCGATCTCACAACGATATTTCCGCATGAAGTCCAAGCCCAAGATGCAATCGTCCACTATGTCAGCCACGATGACATTCTGCTTGTAAAATCTGTCACCCAATTTTAACTCCACCTCTTTCTTGCCTCGGACGTTTATGTGCTGACCAGTAGCTGTTAGTAACTGTATACGGTCGTGCTTATTGAAGTAGTCCCCAAGAAACCGACTTGCTAGTTTAGAATTGACGACCGTGTGAGATGCTCCAGTATCCAACGTCAGTTTGCATGGTGTTCCATTGACTTCGCCTTTGATGGTCAGGCTGTTCCCGTCATGTGCTTGCGAGATCAAGATTCTCGGGGCTCTTTCAATACCAGCCAGCACCCGCCCCCCAGTCCTGGCATTTACTCGTTTCCCTGCTGTGGCTGGGCAGTCACTTCAGCCACTCTTCCCTGCTGATCTTCTCTCGGGGTGCTGCGCTTAGGACAGCTGGACCGAAGATGACCCCTTTCTCCACAAGTGTAGCACCTAGGACTATACCCCTGTGGGCGGTCGCGTACGGGTGATGCTACAACCTCCCTCACGCGGTGCGTCCGGTGGTCTTGCCTCACTGCCTCTACTTCTAAGGCATGGGCCAAGGCGTCCTTCAATGTCTCGTGATGCCCAAGTCTCACGGCGGCTCTAACTTCTAAGTCACGTATTCCATCAACGAAGGCCTGTACCAGATTTCCATCAATCAGCGCAGGGGCAGACTGGTAGGCTTTCCGAACGAGTTTCTCAACTTCCAGGGCCCACTGCTGTAGGTTCTCGGCACTACGTTGAACACGTTCCTTCAACTTAGCACGGAATACGTGCTCCAGATGCGCGTCGCCGTATCTGGACTCCAACGCCTCCAGCAGCTGCTCGTAGGTTACATCCTTGCCGAGTGCCTCGAGAATAGTTAAAGCCTGGTCTCGGAGGCCCAAAGTGAGTGCGGTCATGGCTTGTGGTTTTGTCCATCCATTCGCCTTCATGACGGCCTCAAACTGTATTTTGTAAGCCGACCACGAAGATGTGCCGTCGAATGGAGGCACTTTAAAACCACGCAAAGATGGTGCAGCAATCACCGAAGCTACAGTCCCGCCTTCAGTCTTCAGTTCGCCCAAAGCCTTCTTTACCCCAGCAATCTGAACTTCGGCCTCCGAGATGCGATTCTCATGCTGGTGGACCTGATCTTTCATCACTTTCAGGTCCTTGCCGAAAGTTGCATGGAGATCTTTTATGAGGAGCATCTGCTCGTCTTGGCGGCGGACCTGCTCCTCTTTGTCTCGCTGCAACTGCTCTTCCAACCGGCGAGCTTGCTCCTCTTGACAGCGAGCTTGCTCCTCTTGACGGCGAGCTTGCTCCTCTTGACGGCGAGCTTGCTCCTCTTTATCTCGCTGTAACTGCTCTTCCAATCGGCGAGCCTGCTCCTCTTGGCGGCGAGCTTGCTCCTCTTGACGGCGAGCTTGCTCCTCTTGACGGCGAGCTTGCTCCTGCAGCAGCGCCATTAAAGCTGACAAGTCTGGCGCCACTGATGCTTGAGAAACTCCGGATGGGCCAGCGACTGGCTGTGATGTAGGCTGGACACCACCCGGTGTCTGTGTCGGAGAATCTCCAAACCGCCTTTGGTCCATGTCCTGCTGTCGCTGACTTCTGGTACGGATACCCTCCGTGTCGTCCTTTGGTAGAATTGGCATAATTTATCTCTCACTTCTGACACCAATTTGTTACGAGCTGGGTATGAGATAAATTAATTACTACCGATTAAACAACACAATAACTTTATTAATCACAAAACAATCAAAACTTAATCACAAATACACTACTGTTTACTATTCACTTAGATATCGCACTTGTAGTTCACTTGGATTCGCTTCGTTGTGTCGCTAAAACAAGACTGCCGGTCGCGGCCCTGAGCGCTCTATTTATACTCGCCAACAGACACACCAGAATAACGACGAACATTCGAGAGGGTCATAAAAAAAACACTAACAAAAAATAGCAGGTAGATAGGTACCTACTGAAAACAAGTACCTACCTAACCTACCTAACCTACTTGTACAAAACAAGCAAATATGAACCGTATGCCCTAGGCATACGGTCGAAATTCTAATGTCTTTGTATAAATAGGTCGCGAGTTTGTACCTACCTAACTTTAAAACTAATAATAATAGAATTCTCTCGAACTTCTAACGTACACACATTGTAATCACTGGCTTTCTCGAATGTTCTAGTAGGTCCGATGTAACAGTATGAATATGAATGATTATAAGTGTGGAGGAAGACCAAGTATTTGTCAAGTATAGTGATGGACTGTGTGGACGACGACGATATGGCAAGAGAGTTGACAGTTGAAGTGTCGTGTAGTGGAGAAGTATGGAAAAAGACATGCTGCGTCGATACCAACTAAGTTGGCATAAGGTCAGGAGAATGATGTAGTAATATATCTACAAGTAGGCACTCACTTGGTGACGGTGTACTTGAGTCGGGTCCTCTGTGCCACATCCAGTTCTTCATGTGCAGTTCGAGTATATCACGGTGGTACTCAGTAAGATTTATGATGAGCCCCACCGCCTTTAAGATTGAAGGTGACGTCATACCCATTTGAACCGCCAGAAATTCAGCTATCTCCAAAGTATTCCATAATGGTATACGGTATCCTAGAACAAAATATAGTATCGAAATGTTAGGCAAGATATTCAGGCACGCTAGGGTAGTTATAAGACACTTAGTCCCAGTACGTCCCAGTCCCTGTCTCTATGAGGTGCGTTTTAGCAAAGTCTCTATCACAGAGACTATGTACAGCTAGCCCCAGAAAGATGTACCTAAACATGGACAAGAAACGATTTCATTGTCTACAACAATTATCCCTTCACCAAACCCTTCTATACCACCCAAATCACGATATCACCCAAAAAGGAGCTGTCATCTTGAATTTCGACAACTCATTGCTTCGACAGAACATGCTTCGACAACACACACCTTCGAAAAACACTTCTTCAACAGAACCTTTCTTCGATACGCACTTGTTCGGCGGATTCCTATTTCAACTGAACAAACCTTCGACATAATCGCTCTGAAATGTGACAATAATAATAATTTGGAATTGGTCCAAAAACTTTTTTTTTCCTAGCCTATCGTGTGTCCCACTGCTGGGCAAAGGCTTCCCCTTTTTACTTCCAAACCTCTCTATCTTGTGCGATATCTGGCCATGTTCGCCACGCAAACAAGACCAGATCGTCACACCACCTTCGCCGCGGTCTACCTCGACGGTGATTCCCTCCGTCAATGCCCATCTCTCCGGGTTCTCACTACGTGGCCAGCCCACTTCAGCTTGGCTGTTTTTTCTCCGACATTTGCAAACTGAGTTATGGAACGCAGGGTCGTGTTTTTTACGCGATCTGTACGCTTCACACCGATTATACTGCGTTCCATTGCCCTCTGGCAAATCGTGAGTTTGGACTTCTGTTGTTCAGTAAGTGACCTAAAAATTTAGATGACACACTCTCAATTATTATTCTTCTTGATTATTTATTTGACATAATGAGTAACGCAACCGCTTGGGAAAGAAATTGAATCAATGTAATTTTTCAACAAATAGTCTTTATTTATCTACAGCGCAATCGATGACATGACCATAATTTTCCTTGTCATTTCGTAATTAAACCCCTTAAGAACTGCCATACTGGTACAAATATTTTGTGTCACCATCTCTCGGTCTATGTAGGTTTTGATGACATGAACTTTTTACTATGTTTTGTAGCTGTACATTAAAGACACAATGTTGAAATAATGGATGTAATCAATGGTTCCTGGGCCGTTTTTACATATTTTTAGGGCAGACTGTTTGTCTGTCCAACAATGTGGCTATTCAAGTTCGACTATGTTTTTAATTATTATTAAAAAGCTAAAAATGTTCAAAATCGTTGTAACTTAGCTAAAGTTAATCATTGCATCTAAGTAGGAATTAAGTTTTAAAAACACTGTCCTGTTATTTTTGTCAAACTAACTTTTGTAACCCGACTCACAGCTTTTAAAACTGTTCTCTACAGTTTTAAAAGCTGTGAGTCACAAAATATCCAATACGTACCAAGGTAATTGAATACGTGCATTTCCATGACCACGATGTCGATCGTTGAGTGGTCGACATCCACCTTCAGCAGCTTGCTCCTGACGGTGGAGGCGTTGAGCGGCGCCTGCATGTCGGTCATCTTAGCCGCCAGCAGCACGCACGACACGATCAGCAGGTAGAACCGGGACGACACCACGTTCTTGTACTGGACCCATTCTTCAGCGTCTGACGAAACATATTCTTATTAGCGTATGACAATTTACAACAGGGCGTAAACGGACCCTTAGCGAATCTGTCAACCAGGCATTCTGTAAAAATTATTACTATTGGAAAAGGGACTATTTTTGGGCTGATAAATTATATATTACGGTAGGACTCAATGTAATGTACTCTAAGATTGTGCTGGTGAATAGTACAGCTATTCAAATAAATGATCTTATATGTCGTGCTCTTGCCACCGCCCGGGGTGCAAACTGTCTTAGAACCCCAATGGCTCTGCTCGCGTCGACGTGAATGGACCAGATGGTATGACCATAATGCCAAATTGAGTAAGTCTTTGATATGGGACGCAACTGACGTCGACACTCATGCGCCATTCCATCTTCCTAGCACAGTGGGCTACGCTGGGGCGGCTGCTGCAGTTGCTGAAAACCGCAAACGGCGACATATACAATAATTTAATAGGTAATTATGTATTTGAGCCGTTTGGGGTTGAAACACTAAGGCCATGAGGTTCGAGTGCCCACCTAGAATTTCGGGAAATCGCCAAACGATTGGTGACTCTTCACGTGACCAGAAGACGGGCTACTTTTTATTTTTCAAAGTTTGGAGAACTGCGTCACATTTTGTACTGCAGACTAGACTCGCCTATAAATACTTCGACCAACCTGTCCAAGTCTATGGACCAGTGGCAAGAATTTTCCGCTTTCGAGGTTAGGTACCATTATGTTTAATACCTCTCTAACCTTCGAGGACTGCAGGTTTTGTAATGCAATCCCGGTTATTGTTTTTTTTTTCAATGTGATAGATAGATATTTGCTACCTGCAGGATTTTCATTAAATTGATTGTGCACAGGGCATTTACTTACAGGTTCACATCTCCACTTACGTCACATCTAAATGCTAGTGTATAAGTATTATGTATATTTACTTACTACGAGTTTCTTGTAAAAATGTTCGAACGTGAGAAGATAGGTATTTTTCTAAAAGTCTGCAGGCACTTCCTGGTACTCCTTTACCATTAACACCAAGTAAGGAGCTAATTGACCATACCATTCGCCTCTCTGCCGAATTCAACAAAATTGTCGGCCAGCGAGCTTCCACTCTAACTGAAAATAGCGAAGGTCAAGTTTTAAATTCATTTAATTTTTCTGTAATAAAAGTTATTTATTTTTTAGTGATGCTTTATGTTTATTATCACTAAGTTTGTAGAAGCGCATTATGGCGCCTGCTTATGTTAAATTATATTACGCCTAAATTAAAACGTAGCCTATTGCAAAATTACCAATTAATTTCTTAGTACCCTTAAACATCGACGAATAAATACGGTTTCCTTTGGTCGTCGAACTGGCTTATTGAATTATGAAGCTTTAACACAAACCAGGAACGAAAATAAGAATTCACAATTTATAGATTACCTTCTAACTCGTATTCCTTTATTAATCCCTCTATCCAGTTACTGCTTGCAAATGCTAAAAGTTTTCTTCTTGAATCCATTTTAGGAAACCAGACAACGGTGCGAATTGTAACGATATAAAAGCTAGCCACATTCGTTTAATAATATTGTTACTTTTGTATAAACCGACGCCATCATCCATAGACAAGCACATAAATCTTGTTTTAAGTTGATGATCTAGCGGACTAACTTATCGATAAATTAAATGTTTATGATTTTAATTTGTCAACACCCACATGAAAAACCAGGTATTTTCGTAAACACAACACTGAATTGACATCAACACAGATTGACACAATTATCCAGCCAGGCGTGTTCCAATTTCAAATTGGTTGTTACAGCATAGCATCTAATTCCATTTTCAAATTAGGTATTCAAGAATTCAAGCCAGTTATTTTTATGACAAAATCACTCAAATGAGTTTTTATCGTTTAAAATGCCTAAATAAGCACAACCACACGATACATAAACAAACTGTTTGTATGTTATGCTTGGCGAGTGCTATTAAAAAAAAGTGGAAGACAATGACCGCTTTTTTTTACTTTCTATTTCACCCTTCTATGAACACGGAAAAAAAATCCGACCTCGTTCCACCTTTTGAGCCTAGAAGTTATTTTTCAATGCACTTCATCGGAAACTGGTTCTTGTCGCATTATGATTAGGTTCAACATGCAATGTATTTCACACGCCTGCGTTTTTGACATTTTCCAACACGTGTGAGGGAATGAAAATTGCCAAAGATGCCTACATCATCATCATCTCAGCCGAAAGACGTCCACTGCTGGACATAGGCCTCCCCCAAGTGTCGCCACATTGACCGGTCCCTTGCTACTCGCATCCACCGGATTCCCGCAACCTTCACCAGGTCATCGGTCCACCTAGTGGGAGGTCTTCCAACGCATCGTCTTCCGGTTCGCGGTCGCCACTCCAGAACTTTTGGGCCCCATCGGCCATCCGTTCTGCGAGCAATGTGCCCTGCCCACTGCCGCTTAAGCCAGCAGCATTTTAAACCGATTTACATCAAACATAGCTAAAAACACTCCCGACTTATTCACCTTTCAAACAAAAAACACAAAATCAAAATCAGTACATCCGTTCGGGAGCTACAATGCCACAGACAGAAACACACACACACATCAAACTTATAACACCCCGTCGTATTTGCGTCGGGGGTTAAAAATACTGATCAAACAGTGTTTGTTAGTTTCTTCTAGGAAATTAACAAGTTGTTATTTGCATTTAATTGGGTAAATATAACGGGTGTTATAATAGTTATTTAGAGTGCAACACACATTTCACCGTAATACGGTAGCAGTAACATAATTTCAATATTAGAATTATGTTTTGCCACCGACACCGACGCGCTAGGAAGAATAATTTAGGAGACAAAAATACCTATTAGTCTCTCAATCTTTGAGAAAATTCTATTCCTATGAACTTCGTTCTTCTTTTTGCCCTACTGCGGCGAAGCCAAAAGGAAGGGTTATGATTTTGCAGTATATGTACTTATCTATGTCGTATTTACAATTTTACCTTGTAAACCCAGATTTTAATTAGAATGTGATTTGTCGTGTTTTTAGTCGTAGTATACCTACTTACAACACTAATTCTTGTTGAATAAGTATTATTTGGATAGATTGCACAGTCCAATCGTAACGGTGGGGTTGGCTTCCAGACCAACCGGATGCAGCTGAATACCAGTATTATTCATGGAGAATGTTGGCATCCCAACACAGATTTTAATATTTATGTCGGGCAACATTGACTGTAGAAAGTTGTCTGTGACGGTTTCCTTTTTTCTCTCTCTCTCGTACGGTAACGACAGCAGCCACACAATTATAACCTTGTTCATCGTGTTTTCAATCCAATGAATTCTACATCCTCTAGTGAACTAGCCTAAAATACCTCTTTAGACATTAGAACAGAGAGTACATGTAGCGACTGCCTATCTGTCCTCCACAAACCAGTTAGGTTAGGTTAGGGCCTGATTTTTTTTTAATGAGTCAAATTCCGTCATACTCTTTGTAAGCCATATAAACTAATGCTACAATTAATTTATTGTTTCCGTTTTTTCTTCGAGCTTCTACAAACTAGAAGGACTATAAAATTGGAGTTCGGAACGAGTCAGAGGTCTAAATTGTCTAGGTGTGCATGATGGCCAGTAAGTGTAAAGCAGAGTGGTAGTGTGCCGGTGTTCTGTAACCTGGGCTCGATGTGTGAGTGCCCAGACGTGCAAGCTCACACGGACACCACATAATAAAAGGAGAATAAGTTAAATGCTCGTGCGGAAAAGCGAGAGCACGAGGGCGTGGCGCAGAAAGGCGGTGTATTTTTCTCGTAACTCCGCCCAGTGGAAAATCCCGAGACCCGCCCTCGCGCCATTACTTCGCGATCCACACTAAAACCGAGATATCTGCATTGAAATAATAATGTAATATTATGTTCTCTTATATTGATCGCATCGTCTAATTTATATTTTGAAGCCATAGCCAGGACGAACCTTATTAACTTGAAGACATGGAATGGTCTAGTTTTACTTTTTGACATAATACGTGGAGATTGGAGCCACAATACATGTTGTTAGTGACAAGGTATGCCCAGCGGTTTCACCCGCTGCCTATAAAACCTTCGTTTTTGTCATGCTGACTGTCGCGTCTAAAAACCTATACATTGATTTCTATACGGCACCATTCTGCGATGCCGTCTTCAGCGACGACCGACAACCGTGTTTCGTTCTCGCCGACACGTCACGACCGACCGTACGCGACTGACCGTCAAGGATTCAGGCATAAAGGCTGTACGCTTCCTCTAGACAAAGCCACAGCTTATCAAATACAAAAGTGACTGGTAGTTTCAGAGATTACTGGGTTCAAACAAACAAACTAAGTGTAGACAAGGTAAATGAACCTTGAGGATTGTTTTCAGAAAAAAGAACGAAGGTGCTCGGAATGGAAACGCTTTCGATTGACAGAAACTATAGAACGCCATCTACAAACATACTTACTTACATAGTCCACGTTCATCCATATGGTGTACAGCGCGAGTTAGTTTTCTATGGCAGCTTCTTAGTTCTTCCACTCAGCACCTCTCAAATACCTTCTATTAATTGTGTTACATTCATCCTCTCAACTTGAACAAACCGAGGCAAATCTAACTACCTAAAAACCGCTCTGGGGGTCTAAAATGGCCGCATTAGCAGAATCGTAAATGACTCACGTTAAAAAAATAAAAATTTTTAAAATGGTCTTTGTAACCAACGTTATAAAATCCATTTGATTCATTTTATTGAATAAAATTTAAAATTTTTAAAATGGACTTTATGGTAATTTACTATTGCGGTCATTTTAGACCCCCAGGACGATCTTTAAGTTAAGATGTGCCTATTTTGGTCTGTGGATGGGTGACCAAACGTTACATACCGAGTTTCCTCCGTGCTTCGGAAAGCACGTTAGGCAGGTGGTCCCGGCTGTCATTTGTAGACCTTTGACAGTCGTTACAGGTAGTCGCAGTGACCCAAAAAGTCTGAAATCCAGTCTTACCAAGGGGTATCGTTTTACACGATACTAACTGGATTGTTGAGGTAAGATAGACAGTCGCTCCATGTGAGAAACTTTATTGAGCCGCACCGAGACTGGACCTAACCTTATCGCTATCGCATTCTTGTATCCAAATTAAGTGGAGGTAGAGCGAATAGTCCATGAATGGACATTGATTTAAACAAGAGCTACGAGAAAAATATTTTTCCATAGTAAATTCCTCATATCTTGTCTAAATATCATTGTCATTTTACAATATGTATTTAGGAACCTAGATAGTCTGTTATCCAATCGAAATAAATACACACTTTCTTAAGAATATGTTAGGTTTACGAATTATTTTGGTATTACGCGCATTTGTATGAATGAAGCACGCTCCGCCGGCCCCTTAACGTTTCAATTGTCAATCATTAGTCCTTTTTCAAAGAGATAAAATCATTTGGATCTTATGGTGCGTGACCAAAATCGGAACTAAAAAATTCACCCGTTTTTTAAAGCAACATCCATAGACAATTTCACAAATGTTAACCGAAAGCGGCCTCTTGATCATGTCATCAAAGCGCCAAAAGAACCGTGCTGCAGCAATGTACCAATTATACAGGTGGGATTTTTGAATGCCAGGAGGGAAAGTATTCTATTTACTGGAGATATTAATATCTCCAGTAAAATTTAAATTTTATAAAGGAGACATTCCTTTATTTTTAGAAAGAAACATATCTGCATTCACAGATTTTCAAAAATTCTTTTGGCACACTCGGGCATCGAACCCGGGATAGACCGAGTAAAGATAAAAAATCAAACATTCTGTACCTTTTTGACATTAATGGAAAGGGTCAATCATAATATGGTTCATATCTACAAACTAGAAAAATTAAATGAAAAGCAAAACATGAATAAAAGTGCTTTATCTCATTGAATTTATGACAATTTATGTATGTTCTTTAGATTTGATGGTTTTCCCTTAATTTAATTTATCATGTTTAATAGAGAGATTTGATCTATTTGATTGCTCCTGTCGATTGATGTAAAAGAAGTACAGGATATTATTTTTTCAAATTTTAATTATTTCGATTCCCGAGTGTGGCAAGCGAGTTTTCCTTCTATAAAATAAATAGTTATTTATCCAACATGTGAGGAAAGTTCGTTTTTTCTATGAGTATTGATTTTGAGTCTTGAGCGAACGAAGGATTGAAAAATAGAATCACGAGTGCAGCGAGTGATTATGAATTTCAATCCTGAGTAAGCGAAACACTCAACAAAACGAATAGCAAATGAACTTGCTCACATGTTGCATACAAAACTTTTCACCACTCCCAACAAGAAAGTATTCAGTCATCATAGGTTAATAAATTAATGTTTCTAACTTACCATAGTTTGATAAATTAAAAAAAAAACATTAATCTTAATTAAAGATAAAGATAAAGATTTATTTATTGCGTAACTGTGTACATGAAGTTCTTAATAATAAACATTACAGTTTATAGTCTCAACAGTCTACCCAATTATTTTAAATACTATTGCATTTCCGACGATATGCAATAGTATTTAAAAAAAATAAAGTTCAAATTATTTCTTATCAAAAAGCTCATGCAGATTATAATACACATTATTAATTAACATATTTCTCGATTTTTTTTTAACATGTTCCCATTTAATTGCTTAATTGCTGGTGGTAAATGATTGTACACACGAATAGCAGTATAACATATGTACTTTTATAGTACATCATATTGTTACTTACTGGTAAATTAATATCATATTTATTTTGTTTCTGAATAAACTTATAAATATTTCTATTCAAAGCAGATATATATTTTTTTATATCTTTAAAACTTAACATAAAAAAATCAGGCAAGGTTAGTTTCTGAACGGGATCATTACTTTCCTCACTGTTCAAACAGTGAGGAAAAACCAACGTTCCTCACTGTTTTAGTAGAGGAAAGACATTTCTTTCGTGCAGGAGAATGAGTGAAAAGAATGTTTAATATGTGTGAAAAGAATGTTTCTTTTGAGTAACACTTGCTATTTCCAGTATTTCAAGTAGTTACCCCCCAGGTCCAGGTGGCATTGAAAATTCCACCCTATAAGAAAGTGGTTCGACTGCAGGTACGTGAGTGCGCTGGCAATGGCGGCGCATTTGTTGACATGTGTCCGTAGTGACGAGGCTCCGGTGACGGGCCATCGCCGGGGGTCGGACAAATTGCCCCGGCGTCCATCACCCGACGCCTGTAGGACGAACGCTGCCGCCGCCGCCGCCGGCCGACGGCTAGTGGCTTCATTACTCAATTTCTAGACTGGCAATAACGATAACATATATTGCTGTCTAAACGAAGGAGAAGATTAACAAAACAAAATAACGATCAAGAAAAAAAATAACCAACAGTAATTTTAGAAAGCAAAACTTAAAACTTTATAAATACAATACAACTGATCAAACCGAGACTAACTCCCAAACCAACATTATCAGTCGAAGGGATTTTTCCGTCAACAACTGATATGTAAATACCCTCAAACTTAAAGGTTCGGAAAATTCTCATATTTATATTATCGTTGTTATTTATTTTCTCTGGTGAGCCGTAAAATACGGCTGTATGGAAATGTGGGGATTTGCAGCGTGTTATAGTTTGACAAGATGACAGTTATACAAAAAGGCCGGGTAGCGGGAGCGGCGGAGGGTTATGAAAGTACCCGCGCCTGAGATGTCCTGTTAACTCGTTTATTGCCATCTCCCATTCTTTATGTTACGCTTTTCTCCCTTTCGGATATCATCACATTTTATTGAATTATAAAGGTCTACAGAATCTTACTTTTAGTAACGTGCCTACTAGATATTGTGATGTCGTTCGATTGACTGTATGTATGTGTGTGGCACAGAGCAGCGTCCCATGTTCAATATCCGAAAAAGAGTGCACTGCCAGGGGCGGAGCGGTACTCGGTGCGCAGAGTGGCGGCGGCGGCGGATAGTTGGCTTTGTTCATTGAAGCGTGTATAATCACATGCTAAACGATATGGGACGCTGCCTGCAGAAATAAGCTATGGTTTTGCCTTGTTCACATCGCATGTAACATGGCATTTTTATTTACTCAATTTGTCCCCAGATAAACAACTGGACTTTTAAAACTGCAATGCAATTTATTTAAATTGCAATAATGTACGTAACCAACTATTGGCATTAAAATGCAGCTAGAAACATATACCTCACGTGAAAAAATAAAATTTTACTAACGATAAAGAATTGACGCTCACCGCATGTTGTCCAACAAGATCTGATAAGACTACCTAAGCATCCACAATGACATATGCTTAAAACTGTTTCGAGCAGCAGCATACCAAATCTTATTGCCCACACAATAGGGTGCACAGTAGCTTGTACAGACATAAATTTACACACGTATGAATTGCACATTTAGTTGCGAGGGTGCGAAAACTTGTTGTTATCTTGAACGAGACCAATTTCAGCAAATGGATACTAAGTCCTAACTCTCGTATCTTTTTTTATGTCGTGCGGAGCTTGTGTTCTTTTAAAATATCGACATATCTCGGAGATGGCGACGTGTGCGCGACACGCAATTTAGAAAGGATTTGCTTTACTGCCGCGAAGCTAAAAGGAACATCGTTCGCGAGAGCTGACGATCTATTCTCATTAATGTATAATTTACACCCCATTAAAGGTGGTATATGTAGGGAAGAGTCAACTGATTCATGGCATTGCTATTTTACTGTGACTTGATAACTATATAACTGACCTTCACAACCCAGGCACTGGCTAATTGGTAAGACCGGTTATCTGACTTTCCGGCTACTTAACTATATTTTGTTATTACCCGTAACAGCTGGCTAAGATATTTCCGAGATACGGGAGTACTCAGGACTTATGTATTGGTTAGTGACACATCCACGGACCGATCTCAGAGCGTTGCTAAACCTCTAAAATCGACCGGTGCTGCTGTTATTATTTAGCCCAGGTTCATTTAACAGTATAATTTTAATAGGTAACATACAGTATCCGATAAAAAATCGTTTACGGTTCAGTCTGAGTTTACACAAAAAAAAGTCGCTCAAGTATTCTTGAATAGTCAAAATGCAAATGAATTAAATGATTTCATGAAGCGCATACATTTGTGGGCTGTGGGCTCGAGTCGTGCGGACTGTGCCCTCACCGCGTCGCCGCGTCGCGCGTCGGCCGGTTCGCGCCCGGCTGCCCGCTCTTTGACAGCTAGCCATGCGAGAAGTCATTCACTTATCAACGCGATCTAATGCCGACATTTTTCTCGTTTTTCCCCATCTTTTCGCGTGAACGAGTGTACTCCAAACGTGACATAATTGAATCAGTGACCCCGACTACACGCCTAACGGAGATTGTTGCAAATTAATACGGACAGACGTAAAGTAAACATTCTGGTAGAATGGAGATACAACGTCGTTCGTTCAGGATTCCAATTGGTAATTTAGAAAAACCTTATAGAAATAGAAATCAATAAAAGATTCACGAACACTGTAACTGATAGAATGAAAATAGGCAAAAAAGTCTATGGTTTGCTTAATTTTTTTTTTGCGAAGAATTAAACCAACTTCAAGAAACACAAAATAGTGAAAAATTACTTTAGCTTCAGAAGTCGGTGACAAAAGAACTAAATCAATCAAACAAAGGTTACCGACTTTTTCTCTTTTAATTTTTCACTGTAGTAGTACACATGTGCTTACCCCTTCACAGCGTACCAGCGTGATGTTATGTTATGAACTGGTGTAAACAATAGGTATACATGAAATTTCAGCAATCCCAGTCCATTTGCTGTCTTTATACAGGGTTTCCAGTAAATAGCACGACATACTGCGGGGGGTGATAGCTTGGGTTAGAGATTTTCGGTATTTCAGAAAATTTTGTAAAACTGCAAATCCGTAAGATTTTGCTGAACATATATTGTGTTGTATTGATAGATAGTGTCCCTAGCTATCACCCCCTGCAGTATGTCGTGCTATTTACTGGACACCCTGTATATATCCCATCTCCATTTAGATCTTGACCGTATTGAAATGAGATCACTCCAAGAACTACCCAAATCGTTTCTACTTGCGTATAATATTTGAAGAGTTCTCTCTATTTCTTCATAAAAACGAAGATCCTCAAACAAGCGCCAAAAGGCACGCAACACTATACGAACTTTTATTTAAAAAAAAACACTTTCATTTTACAAGCACTACAAAATGAAATAAAAATATTGTGAAACGAGCACATCTGTAATTACCTACGTACGAGTGTTATTGGAATATAAAAAGACAGTTCTAACGGGTAAGGGAAAAGGCAGGGCCCACTCGTATCACAGCAAGTGTAATGCAATTTGAGGCGGATTTCAAAGCGGCGTCCTGGCCCCGTCTCTTGTACTTGTATCGTATATATAGGTGATAGGGTAGTCACACTCTTTTACAAACATGTTTTACATTTACTACGCATTCTTATTTGAAAGCTACGCCAACTCGTCGACTAATGACAAGTATCCTAATAAAAAAAACCATCACAAGTATTCTTTTAACTTACCTTCCGGGCTGTTTCAATTGTGTGCTGTAGAACAATAATTACAGGAGAAACAATACATTAAAACCTTTATTAAAAAAAGGGTTCGTTCACGTTTAAAACATAGCGAAAACAAACAGGTAGTACTTACTTTTTTGAGTTTTTTCATGTTTAATTAGATATGCAACAAACTTTATTTTCCATGATTAAATTTCATCGCTTTGCCAACCGAAATAGTCCAAATAAAGCTATACAGGGTGTAAACCACCTCATCACAAAGCCGTCAACCAAGCATTCTGTACATCAAACTAAGTAACTTAAGGCGGAAGTTTCTTGAAAACGGTCCAAAAGGCGGTTTATCTCTAAAACTGTAAATAATTTCGACAAATAAAAAAAACTTTATATTTTGAAGTCCTTTTTGCATACACTGATGGAACTCAAAACATAATTTGACAAACTTTAATACACCAAAAAAATCTTCAAACATACTCATAATTTTCTTTCAAAGGTGTTTAGCCATTTATTGACAATGATAATTATATTTAAAAATATAACGTCAAATTTCCAATGCTAAACTACATCTACTGATGGATTATTTATTATTAAATAGTTAAGTTCTCATTTTAAATCGATCGAAAATACTAATTTCGCACTATTCGGCCCGCAGTGACTGAAGTAACAACCACTTTGTAGTGCAAGCTAATTGGAACTTTATTCTTACAGTATTTCAAACGAAGTTTGAACCACCACAAATAGAGTTGCTTATTTAGCTGATGTCGTCGCCTTAATACAAAAATTATTGCTGGGAAACGACTTAATTTTTGGGGTGACAAATTGTTTTTTGTCGTAGAACTCAATATAACGCACCTAAAACATTGAGCTGAAGGATGGATTGAATAGTCCGGGGGTCGTAGAGGTGTTTAAAGTAAGAATCTTACAATAAAAACTTGTATTTCAAAAAACTTGTCGAAAAGTTAGAACTTTGACCCCCAATATCTCCATAACTAGAAGGTTCCAGGTAATGTGTAGAAGAAAAAACTGATCGCAATGACGGGGAGAACAAGTGCTTTTCGGCTTCGTTAAGAGGTGTTTTACACCCTTTATATTGGTTTGTTTTAAACGTAATAAGGTTAGATTTGTTTCATCTCTTGTGTGTGAAAAGTGAAGCCAATGAAAGAAAACTTTATGAAAATCTGCGGAAAAGAGTATGGTATTTTTGTACGAAACTCGAAACAATATGTTATTCATTAGTAAATTGCAGCTGTGCAAAGCCGGGCGTTTCGCTAGTGTTTTAATAAATAAACAACAAACATAGTGGAGCATGTAGATAGTGTCGGTACAAGTGTCGGAGGGCGCAGTTTGCGGTCGAGTAGTGCAGCGGGCACACGGTTGCGTTTTGCCGACGCTTTTTGCTGCGATGTGGTAGCCCTGACCGCGCCGTATGTCCGGCAGACTGTAGGGCTGCGACTTGTCTAACTAACGTACTCGAATAATCTGTTTTTTTTTTTTAAACGACCTAGAAACATCCCATTAATATAGACTTGTTCGTAATCACTAACGGCCAGTTTCAATAACTTACTAGCAGGTTTCGGTAGGTGGCTATCTCTGTCTGTTTGACATTTTGCTCACTGGACGGTTAGATCAAAACGACACAGAAACGCTTTCTTTGATATTTTTATGAATCATGTGACCGGTACGTTACAATGATGGGATATTCTTTGTTTAGAGTCAGCTACGGAAGAAGGCAAATTAAGTAACGGCTATATTTAGATGTAAGTAAAGCAAGTTATAGAAAACGGCTGTAAGAGGAAAATGGTGTATAATGATGGGATATCGAAAGAGAAGAGAAGTTTAGGAGCATTTCGGCTGCAAAAGAGCCGACACGGATAAAAGTACAGTATTTGTTTTGCGTATCCTAAACTGTCAGCCACGCTACCAAGTCATTGCTCCCGCCAGGATAATGAGGCAAGCCATACGTACTGGCAGAGATGTAACTTATCTTTAATACAAGTATCTGAAAAACAGATACAATAATACGTATTTCCATCTTGTATCTTGCATTTAAATATAAAACTTTGATAATATACTTTACTCACCCTACAATTAAGGGGCGTTTTACAGTCCTTACCTTATCAACACTTGAAATATAGCTGTTTAGCTAAATCGTGCATTCAAAACATAAACGGCCGTTTTTGTTACAAATGCACGATTTAGCTAAACAGCTATATTTCAAGTGTTGACAATGTGTTATAAAATTACGTTATTGCCTTTTCTACAGTAATAATAGACCACATTTTGTATTTTTGATTCTATTTACGAGTTATGACATTTTTTCGATTGGCGGCGCTAGTGGACTGTAAGAGGCCTCTTAAAAACATATTTTTAAAATATAACTCAAATATAATATTTTGTCTTCATCTAATATTCAGCCATATTTCAGCGATTAACACGATTTATTCGTAAATAACATTAATTTAATGCCAATTGTCAAAAAAAAACTTATATTCAGTAAAAATGTTTTTTACAAAAAATAAAACCGACTTCAGAGAAAACAAAAAAGTGAACTATAACTTCAGAAAAAACGCTTCAGAGGTCGGTGACCTTTGTTTGATTGATTTAGTTTTTGGTCTTTTTAGTGGTTCACATGTGCTTACCCCTTCACAGCATACCGGCGTGATTTTAAGTTATGAACTGGTGTAAACAATAGACAGATATGAGATTTCAGCTATCCCAATACTTTTGCTATCATTTATTGAGGAGTTCCGTTGCATATCTCCGAAGTTCTTCATCAGATCTTCATTAAATTGAAATAGGAGCATTTCGAAAAAGTACACTTCCTAAAACTACCCAAATCGCTTCTAGTGTGTCTATAAAATGTGAAGAATTCTCTCTATTTCTCCAGAATCCCAACATCAGATACTGATTTGATGATTATGAGACCACACAGGAAGCACCAGCTTTAGTAATAAAAAAAGAACCATCAAAATCGGTTCACCCAGTCGAAAGTTCTGAGGAAACAAACACAAAAAAAAAAAAAAAAACATCTTAAGAAGCATTTAGAAGATACTTATTTTGTATTATGTATATAGTATTTCAGATACCATTCTCGAAAGTATTTTGTATCTGGTATCTGAAATACTAATTTAAAAGTCTCTTGATTCCTGGGGCCTAATTTTGCCGTTTTTTTATAAATTCGTCACTCCAACACAATTCCATTTCCAAACCATTATCATTTTCCTTAAAGTTCGTAATCTGCTAAACTCACAATGGTCTATCATTGGTCGGTCAATGGTCTCGTAATAAAATTGTGTTTTAATGGTATTTCGTATTGCCATTATCATAAAATCCTAAGTACAAATGCTTATCGAAATCGACTACTAAATGCGAACAATTATACATTCCAGATTTCATGTACGAGATTACCATTCTATGACATTTCTTTCAATAGAGAGTCAGTGGTTGACCATTGAAAAGTCATAATGGTGGCATTATATTAGTAGATTAACAAATATGTCAAAAGTTGACCATTATGAAATCAATGATCGACTATTCTGACACTAGTGTAATAACAGAATTGAGGCCCTTTGTACAGGGTATTTTGGCGGTCGGACCAAATCTGAGTCATCGATTCCAGAAGAAGTCCAAAAACTTATTTGTTTTACATTTATGTTTTATCTTGTTATGAGATCGACACCAATCACATCTGTTGAGTTCTCTTACTTATTTAACTTGACCTTGTGTTTTTGTAAATGTTGTGCTACACGAGGGAAGAAGTTTAGAATATAATGGATGATCTATAAAACGCGATAAGGAGTAGAGGAATACTGGAGGAAGACCAAAGAAACGATGGAAGGACCGACGTGCGAAGAATGATAGATCTAGAAAGGAGGTGACTGCTGGGATAAAAATTGGTAACAGAGAAGGAAGCTGTCTTCAAAAGAACTAGTCGAAGAATATTGGGTTTGATCGATGGGCAGCGTGACACGCCTAGCGGTTGGGACGCGTCCGGCGGGTGACGACGTGTTTTGCCGTGACACGTGACGCCGTAATTAGTGCGTGACCGCCGCCCGCCGCCCGCCGCCCGGCGACACGCTGTCGCGCGCAGCGTGCCCGCAACGTCACATCACAACATTGTTTATGCTCAATATGACCAGTACTATTAAATTTGTCTGTGCTGATTACGTATGTCTCTGTTTTTTGTTGAGTGGTTGGCAGGATGTGTTAGTTTGCCGGATCTAGGCCAGCTTGGGTTACGATGAATATACTAAATTACACAGATCATTCACACCTAAATAAATGCGACTTCGTTTAGTTGACAAGCTACAAAGTTTCATCCAGGTTCTAATTATAATGAAGGTGACTTGCTTGACACATATTGCTTATCTTTATAAAATAAAATGACAAACTCTTCGGGTGTCTCATAGATTTACTCTTACTCAAAATCGAGAGGGTTTCAGATGTGTCTGTGGCACAATCAGTTCGCGGTAAATTATATAAAAAATACATTTCAAGCTTCAGCTGACTACGAAATGGTTTCTTTATTAGTTTTCCCCGAGGCAGGCGAGCTCCCGGCTCGCGGGGGACGTGTGAAAAAAAACTTAGCGGGATTAAGGGCCCGTATAGCAGCGCCGAGGCGGACTTATTGCCGTAATACAATCTCGGTTATGTCGCGCACGGATTATCCTTATCAGAGTGTTTCACACAAAAACGTCTTTTACACATGCTCGTACAAGTTAATACGATACTTTTTGCATAGTCTGTTTTTCGAACCCCTTTTTAATGCTAGCATTAGGCGCTGAATATGATAAACTCTTGGGGATCACAGGTTTGTTTATACTATTATAAAAATACGTTTGTAAATAAATAAATCATAGTCACGTCTATTCAAAGCTCAAGTTACAAATCCCTGCAAATTGAAAAGGCCATTATCGAGCGCAAGCAATTTACACGCAGCTGGTGCCACGGGGCGCGACTAACCGCCGCGGCTACGGGCTACGCGGGCTACGGCGTAGCCGCTACGACCGACTACTGGACGAGTATGTACTCAACAGAAATCATTACTTTTAATTTATTAATTAAATTGTTTGATGGTCGCCTTTTATTTTGTACTGCTCTTTTATGAAGTATTCGTGATTTAAAATATTAAGGATTTAATTCATATATTGCCAATTAAAAGTTATTTTGTGAAGTCTAATAACGCCAGTTATAAAAAATGCAGAAAGTTTCGACTATTCATTTTTCCAAGGCAAATAACGTATCTTTTTCTTCGCCGTCAGCTGTAGTCGTTAGGGTCGGATCTCGTAAATAAGTGAGATGTTGACGAGTGAGCCGCGAGAGGAATTGAAAATACCGGCGTTGGCGTCGACAGCACGGGGCTGTGGGGCTGTGGGGCTGCGGGTAGCGCGATATACGACCAGCTTCCTGTACCGACCATAAGTGAAAAATAATTTGAAAAAAGCAGTTTAACCTACGTGGCAATATTATTTTATTCGCTATTAGAATGTAAACTGAAACTCTTTTATGTAAATTAAAATCTAAACTCTTAATAAGTTCTAACTTTGAACTTTCTTTGACTTTCAAATGAATGTATGACTTCACTTAACATTCTTGTATATCATAACAACTTGGAGTCCCTATTGCAACAAATAGCAACATCAACAACAATGACACGTCCACTAATGACCATCACTGCAATCGGCCGTACGTTTGCATATTGGTTTTTGTGCACAGCTTACATGGTATGCACAGAAATTAGTAATTAAAATAATATCGTTAATCATTCATCGTTCACCGCAAATCAGAGGCCGTCACTGGGCTATTAATAACTCGTCATACCTCCAATTATAATAAAACAGGAGTGGAAGACCGGAGGGTTAAATTGTTATGAAAGCCTTTGATATTGTCACGGAAAGTACGTCATTGAGTTTTATATTTTGATGTATAGGTCTTAGGGAAGGACGGAGTTGTAGAAGAAAGAGGTTCACCGAATACTTTTTTGTAAATGATGACAATTCATTTGTTTTCTTTGAGCAAATTGGCCAAAAGTACTTGGTTCCCCAATCTGATTGTCAATGTCGTTAAATATTTCATCAAGCATTACATTTAAATCAGGGGTGAGACGGCAAGAATCCCAGCTCCACAGCGCCACAGCGTCACCGGCTGAAATGTTGGCGTGTTTAATATCAGCAGAACATCTGTAAAACGACCAGATTGACTTAATGGTGTTTGGAAAGTTTCTCGCAGAGAAAATTTTAGTTCGCCGCGAGTCCTACTAATGCCGGAGATGATGGGGGGAGGGGAGGGGGGCTCGATTAGTAGCAGCTGTCATACCTCGCGAATATGTTATTTATTGACGACATGAAAGTCGGAAGCTTGGTATGACCTGCATGTTTATTGAGTGCCGTGGATGTAGGTACCTCCAAAATAAAAGCAGAAACAATTGTTGAGAAAAATATTGTAGTAGAAGTCCTTCCTACTCCTATTTGACAGTAATCTATCAAGATAGCGAATAAATATTTGGTGGAAAACACAAATCCTCTCTAACAGATTTATTTCATCCGCATTATTTACATAAAGTGAGTTTTTTATGTCAACAGTTGATGTTGAGTCACCACAAAGTCAGGTACGATCTGTCGCTCCTCGGAGTCAGAAGCCGCATCCACCAGCGGTTGTGGGGCGCCTTGCGAGTGCTTGCGAGCGCTGCGACCGCACCTGTCAGAATATTAGATCGACGACATTAATCTATCCCCGCAGGTCCCCCCCCCCCACACACCTACCTCCCGACACTAGCCCCCGACCCGCAGTCCTGTTGCCTCCACACAACGCAAGCAATCAAAAGCCCTGTTCTAAAATCGCGGTTTCCCATCGTTTTCATCTGTGTCCGGCTTTTGATGAGGCCAGCGGCTTTGCGGTACAGAAATGTGCAAACACTCCACTATTATTTGTGTAGGTACTTTTAAGTAAGAAAATGTATAGGTAGATGTATCTAATAGTTTCAAAAAGAAGGTAGTCCGGGGCGGTGCGTCGCATTTACATCAATTTGATTATAGTTTTACATAAAACTTCGTCTACGGTTGAAAGGAAAGAATTTCGCAAAGTGCCTTATAAAACGCGTAACGTGCAATAAGGCTCTTTGTTATTTTGTGGGGTCGAAACTTATTCATCCCGCAAATCCGATCATGTATGAAACAAATCCCGCCCGGTCACCGCTGATTGCATTGTCATGTCTACTGGCCAAACGTTTGCTGGCTCAAACCGAACCTTGGCACGTATAACTTACAGCTTATTGTGCGTTATTCACAAGTCGAAGTCACCGGAAGCCACGTCGTATCGGTTTGTAAAACAAGCGAGCCAACGTGATTGGAATGTTTTATTCGACCCTCGGAACATATGAGACCGTTATGATGTATGTTTTTCCTTTTGATGTGGAATTTATCGCCCTATAATTTAGGTGTTGATGTAATTAAAATGCCGAAAACGAAAATCTTTTGTATTTGTCATGTTTTTAAATCACACGCTTCTTAAATATGTTATTCCGACAAATTGGATTTAACGTTATTCAATCTGTAAATGTAGGTTGATACAGAGTATAAGGTAGATGCAGTAAGTTTTTTCCGTGATCACGTAGGGGTTCCCTCCCTGGGCCGTCGCACCCCTGCCGTCAAACTTGTGCAATAACGTGACTAGTGACGTGACACCCGCGCGGCCACCTGTTCACACCACTATTATCCGATCATACTACCACTCGAAAAGTTGATGGTTTCACGACTATTAATAGTGAAGTTTGCCTTTGACATTTTATGTTTTCTGTTACACACTTGCAATAGAGATTGTTTATGATATCCGAATAGTACTAACTGCAAAATTCTGGAAATCGGGATGCATCACCATGGCAGCTTTTTACCGTTCTATTGTACTTGGGTATTTGTTTAGTAGTGGCAATTAACACATTGTGAAACAGGCCCTGAGTAATATACAAACGTCACTTATAAAATATCACCCTGCTTGCTCCAGCGAAACAAATACAGAGGCTTAATAACGATAATCGTTTGAAATAGGTGTGAGTGAGCGTGTTATACGGAGAGACTTTTAAGTCGTGTCGACGTGCTAACCCTATTATCAGGCGAGGCTTAACCGACGCTAAGCCGGGCCGACATCGCCCGATTTATGATCGTACATCGCACGGACGCAATTTGCCGAATCTGATCGCTTATTGGCTATCGGCTCGTTCTGTCTAACTAATTGTTACACTATACAGGTGAATTGTATTCTACTATAACGTAGTAGTGGCATTACTTGTTTAGAAAGGAAAAATTAGCATATTGTTGTGACGTGTTTTAACCATTTCATAAAACTGTCAAAGTGTCTAGATATTCCTTACAGAACAAGGATCTCATCACGAATGGATGTTGTCATATTCACAAGATGAATATTTTAATCAACTTTAATTAAGAATGGGTTATTCTTCTTCAGTGTTCTTCTCAACCAGTTTCGATCTTGATTATAAAATAGCATCTACTCTACGAAATACAAGGACTATGTTCTCCAGATGTTTCATTCTTATCTGTTACCTTTCTGATGCGACAAAACCACAAAGACTTTTAAATATTCGAACTTTTAAAATTGCACGGCAATGAAGTAACAAGTACTCGTAACACAGCGTTGTGCGGTTGCAACACCGTACCCCAAGTACTTCTTACAGATTTTTGATATCTTGTTTCTTTCCCGCATTATTTTCATTTGACTTGTAATACACTGACGTATTTAGTTGTAACCATATTTCACACATATTTACATACATAGATAGATATTTAAACTGACGCCTTGGCCATAGGGGTAGGCAGAAAGCCACCTGCCTACGAACCTTAAAACTCCTTCAGCTCCGTTGTACGTTTCATTAACTGACATTGTAACGCGTGAGCACCTAAAGCCCCCAAATTGTTCAATATCACTGCTAAGGCATAAGTATTCATTTATTTTCAGAAAAAACAAACTTGAAAAAAAGATCCGATGTAAATTTTCTCACGTTAGTCGTAGCGACTACGGCGTAGCAGCGCGCTACGAGCCACTGCGCGCTACGCTAATCCTGGGCTACGCTAAAGCCATGTATTTCACGCCTCTTTATTACATTAATTTAAATGTTTGCGCGCCGGATTGCCGTCTGCCGGCCTCCCCGCACCACATACATATATCTACACTACTGATCAATGTGGTATTCCGTGAATTCGACAAGCATATTGATAATTGCTTCTATTGTTCACTTTTTATTAATTTAAACATTATGATTGAAACTTTAGGCATCTGATTGGTAGATAGCTGTATAAAAGTACAGTATCTTACTGCAGCGAACAGTCGATAGGTGATAATACTACATTATGTGTGTAAGGCTTCCGTGGTTCAGTTGTGAGAGTACAAGGATTAAGCACGTCAGCGCACCTGGATCCGGACAACAAACGGGTGTAATTAGTCAGGCTCAGGCCGCGGTGCAAACGAAAATATTTACTGGAGTCAACAGCGTTAAGTTATTGCCGTATAATCCGATAAACGCAGATCGCCTGCTCGGAAATTGTGTTATCGTCGTTGTAAAGTGTTGACAAGTCGCCGCTTTACGAGGGCAGGCGCCGGGGCCGGGCCCGGGAGCATGCAAACATAAAAATTCTCTATCGGGACTAATAGGAGCGAAACAAATAAAAGGATACGTAAATAGAAGCGTCAGATAAATTCCACTGGGGCTGGAGTGCGCGTAAATCCGCGCGATTTGTATCTGTGACAGGGACTGCGGGCCCCCGCGCACTGCCCCCTGCCCCGCCCGCCCCGCCGTGCACCCCACGTGCGCCCCGCACCCACAACCCTCACCTACAATTCTCACAATTAATATGGTAATATTTTTTGTAATGTGCTGTAATGGTTTCAATTAATATAACAGTCATCTTACCGGCTTAGTGTGGCTGAGATAGTAGAGGTACCAGCTGAATATGGTGGTATACTTTATGTTGTTAACATTATATAATCATAGAAACAGAAGTTTAAGATTTTACCGAAAAAATCGAGTGACAATAATTGGTCACAGTAAACTTTAGAAAAAAACATCATAAATCCGGCTACATCGACATCGGTGAGGTGTGTGGAAGGCGCGCGCCGCGGGTCACGTCTATGCAAATGATATTAAATTAGAAACGCTTAATAACAACTGTGCCACCGCCGCCTCTAAAGAGATGCAATTACACCAATCAAATTGTGATTTTACTGTACTAATTGCGGCCGACATGTTTTACGGTTGAGCTTTAATTCCGCAGTCGCAGTGACGTTCTCGTGATTAAACGCCGAACGGATCACCCCCTTGATATTTAGAGTAATTTGTATGATTCCGCATCGTTTAGGCTCAGTACCTCATTTTGAATCCAGTAGTAAGTAGATGGTTTATGTTTTTCTTAATTTAGAAATGACTATAAGAGTATAAGTTACTGGTTAACCTGGCATATCTACGTGTCTTGGGCAGTCTCAACATATGTATATATGTTCATTTGAACAAATGTCACATGTTTATTTTCAGCGGATAATTTACCAGGCCGGAATCACAGTACAGAAAATGTTCAATACACACGTGGCCTGTGTATGAATGGTTCGTATGTGTGTTCTGTCAGCTTGTAAATCATGTCGTGTGAGCGCGAAAAGGGTCATCAATAGTGTGGTGCGGTGCGGTAAGCCGAACCGCGCACCTGCGCCGAGCGACTGAGCCGCCAACTTAGCACCCTCGGCGCACACGCCGCCGCCGCCGACGAGCCATTGTACGCCAAATGTGAACTGTAATCTTGCTTAATGCAGAACATTATAAGATAATTCGACAAAACCGCATGTTACACTGCTTGTTGTTATTATTTTGAGCGATACGTTACGACTCCTCCTCCTCGTTATTTCAAGTGATTTCTTTTATGAAAACTTTGAATAATGTCATCTTAACTTGGTTTATTGTCTTACTTAACTCTTCACATGTTCATTTGTTTAATTTTCTAACATAAGTAACCGCGCAATTGCAACCTCTCGTCAAGATCCTAAAACTGTAGATAATTACTTTTTAAAACAACGCAAACTCCGAGAAGCTCGTCGCGACAATCAACAAAGCACGCAATTTAAAGGCCAAATAAGCGTCGTATCACAGAGTTTTTCTTAAGGAGTCTCGTCGCAAACTACGTTAAAATGATTTAATTCCCCCCTGATAGCGTTACGGGCGCCGCTATTATTGAGATCGCCGACGCGGCCCGCCCGGCTAATAAACGCTTATCAACGCCCTCATTATCACACCCTTAACATCGCTTTAATGTCTTGCTCTTGAACAAAACATATTTAATCACATTTTTTCCCCGGCGGCGAGGAGAAAACTTTTAAATTTCATAAAATTCACGCCATCTCAGCGACCGACGGCGGAAAAATGCCCGGATCCGAAAGTTAGACGAGGGAGCGCGCGAAATGTGGTTACGGGTTTAAGCCTTTCTTTAAATCTAATTTGTATACTGTGCAACGTTTGACTAGGAAAATACAAGTTTCTTTAAATAATTATGTGTCACTTTACTTTCACTTTATTAATTTATTGAAAAAAATAATACGAATGTATCGTGCTGGGATGGCTAGTCAATAATTGCCTGGTAGATGTTTATCTATCTATATTACTAGTTGTGTATCAGCCGGTAAGTGCGTGTAGAGTGCGAGGAGCCCCGCTGCGCCGCTCGCCGCCTCCACCCTGATCTTTTAAGCCCGATTTTACTGCTGGTTCGCGACACTAAATTATAATATAACAGCTCATAAATTTCTGAAACTATCCTTCTTTGACGCGGCAGACTTAAGGATTTTGAGTCAAGCTTAATATCGAGAAAGCTCCAAAACGACATTTCACTATATGATATATCAGGGAAAGACATCAAACGTGAAACGAAAGCTATAGAAGTAACTGGTAAAAAAACGGTGTATTCAAACAAAAACAACGTCAATAAATAATTTATAGTACTTTATAGTTACGTTTCATTACAAAGTTACTCAGACTATGAAGCAAAAGGACGCGTAGTAACAACAGAGAGCACAGGTGAAACCAAGCGCTGAGCCTAGTGCTTAGGATTTTTCGAGTGTTCTTTTGAACGTATCTCTCCCCTATATTTAAACTCAAAATTAAGAGCCCGTCAGCAAACAGTATCAGAAAAAAAGGGTGTCGCCGACTAAGTAGCTGCTCGCTACCCGTAATATTTGAAGCCACGGCGAAAGAACCGAATTGAATATTAAATGAAATAATTTATGCCATATTTATCATTTTGCAAATGAACAGTCTCACCTTAATGAAAACGTTAATAACTTTTTTTAGACGCTGTGTTTGTTTTGAAAATTATATCAGAATTTTCTCGGTAATAGGTACGTACCTTACATTAAGGTTTCCAACGGATATTACAGTGTAGCAGCTTCTTTGGTTATCACTTGAAAGAACAATATTTAGATTAAAAGCTCGTTTTTATCTTATTCGGAAAAGTTACATGTATACAAAAATAATTTTATCCAGTGACCGGAAGTTACTTACAAAAATAATTTTAACACCATAGATAGTAAGGTAGACAACGCCATAAAACAATTCCAAGACACCAATCTCGTTAACTGTGGAGCTGAAAACCCCATTTACTTCCAATTAATTGCCAACTTAGATTTTTATTTGCTTTAAAATCAATAAATTGTTGAGTCATTGAGTTGAGCAAACAATGACACAAACAATGATTTCCATACAAAATCTATGAGAGAACTGCGTTTTGACAGCTCTTAAAAAGTACGTAAATTGATTGGTGTGACATCTACGCTATTGTAGATTATTTTGGGGTTAATAACCCCAAATCCCTGACAAAGTCACTTTTGTATATTAATTCGTGGCTGCGGTATCTAAAGTCCTTATGAAAAGGGTGCAACATCTTGGCTGCGGTAAAGCTGCGTGCACATTAGCGACCGTGTGGCCCAGCGGCCGGGCGGGCGGCGGCCGTAAATCACGCGGGATCAGGCCGCGCGGCTATCTGCGACAGCCGACAGCGGCCGTCGGCACGTCTACACTCCGCACCATACATACCTCGTACCTGCCTAATTGACTTTACATTTAAGGCAAACAGTGTTGCTGTAAGTTAAGTGGGGAACGAAAAAGCACCTCTTCCCTGAAAAGCAAACTACGAATAGTGTATTGCAATGACTGAAGTACAAATAACAAAAAGATTATTGTAACAAAAAGAATAACAACAGGAAAACCAAGGTTTCTTTTAACAGGACAAACGCTTACAAACGTCAGTAGATAAGTAAAAACAGATTCAAAAATTAAATAAAACAGCGGGCAGCAGTGTGATTCTGTAAGAACTCATTCCTAACTTCGAAACTGAATCCGCCGTGAGTTTCTTGATTGGCATTCTAAAAACTCGGATGATAATTCGAATTTACACTAGCGCCACCCTTGCGAGCGTGTCAGTGAGTTGGACTAAATCAAACGTGATATTTTGACAGATAAAGTATGAGATGACATAATAAGTGGCATTCCGTAAGGTAATTCCGCCGTCACTTCGACGCTCACTTCGAACACGAATTCGATTCAAAGTGTCAAATAAAAAGCATCTATTTTACAAGTGAAATTAAAAGAAATCCTCTAAAAACAGTGTTAAAATAATATGTTTATGTCACAGTGTTAATAATTAGTACACTAACTATATAATTTGTGGTTAAAAACGTCTTTTAGACGAGGCTCATGCTTTGGATAAACTAGAAAAACGTTGACAATCTAACCAAATTAGAAGTTTATCTATATTGCGTATAAAAATTATCAAAGGAACTAATTGACCAACTAGAGTATGAGCCTCCATCCTCCTCCATGACTGCCTCTGATAAACACACAAAACGTCGAGGCAAAGGACTTTCAACTCGTGTAAAAGTAAGTGCTTTATTTTTAATACTTAAGTAGGTCTCAAGTAACTTTATAATTATTTACACAATTAGCTGATAGATTTGTAACCAAGCTCACCAACACAATTTACCATTTATAACATGAAAACACTCCACAATAAGGAGTATTCCCATTTAAGGTTGTTTCCCTGCTAGCTATGTTTTCATGTTAGTCTAAGGACCCAATGATATTATTATTATGCATGTAATAACCATAGTGGTCCCTGCTTTTTTCTTTACTAAATCTAGATTACTTAATTTTTTTTGGAATTATTGTTTCACAGATATTATCACCTTGTCATTTTTGGCTAATGGTAACAACCATCAGAAATATATATCAGAAAATAATAAATGAAAATTAAGGACATATTTATCGCAACCATCAGCATCTCATTGTTTATATGAAGTAATGGAAGCTCTTAATAATAATCCGGCAAAAGTAAAGTAATATAGGTATAAGATTCCCTGAACATAGGAAAGAAAAACAAAAATGTTAAAAGACATTATTATAATTAAACTTCTTTAATTTTACATTTTTGTGATAGTTAATAATGTTAGTGCTTACTTTAAATTGCAGGTTCTACAAAAAGTTTGGCTTTCCAGCAGCGCTTGAATGTGTCGATGGCACTCTGGTGGCATTGAAAAAACTAGTTGAGAATGAAAAGCGTTTCTACTGCCACAAAGGTTACCGTGCAAGAAATGTGCAATTGGTAAAGTGAATTTCAATGTTGTAATATATTACTAATAAGAACCATGCACTAAAATTAGTCTACTTAATATTTATTTTTATTTTTTTTCAGATAACAGATGTGGATCTAAATATTTTAAATGTGGATCCAACATAGTGGAACTACTCATGATAGCTTCATTTTTAACTATGGTGATATAAAAGCTCACTTAGAGCCGTTAACAATGCTGGTAAAGAAGTTATTTTGCTTGGTTAGTTAATCCCTCTCTATCCCTACTACAAAATATAAGCCTAATTAGGGAAGTATTTATAAAAACTACATAGTTATTAATTTGATACTAACTAGTTTTTTTTTCAGGTGATTCAGGATAATGCTCAGCGCTCCAAGCAACCTTATGACACCAATTAGTGGTGCTGAAGATAATTCCCCTGAAGCTTTCTACAATAACCGTCATTTAACTGCTTGCAATTCAGTAGAGCACAATTATTGGTCTCATAAAAGGACGTTTTAGGAGCTTGTTAGTACACAAGAGTGCTCAATTATCATCCAGACTAATATAGTTATTGCATGTTGTGTTTTCCACAACATGTGCAATCATGCAGGAATGCCCGCAGTGACAATTTCAGAAGAAGAGAGATTAGAAGAGGTAGTTTAAAAAAGTGACATGTTAAAGTGTTTGTTTAAACCTACTTACAAAACAAACATCATTATCAAACCAAATCAAATTAATCACCAATGGACAAAATAGTAAAAAAAAACAATAAAACCGCTCTATTACCCGTTTAATAGTTTTTTATTTATTATAATTAATTTGAATAACTACATCCTATGTCTATTGTTTCTATTGTTGGCCTGTGCCAATGCTTGCAGCCCTTTCCCACGGCAGCCATAGCTTCAACTAAAATCCTGTCTCTGCACTCCTTTCATCCATGGCTCTTCCTCTTTCCACACTCCTCTCCAGAAAGGACTGCAGGATTTGTGCATCTAGTTGTTGTATCTCCAGCTGCTGTTCTTCCACCCTCAGGAATATCTCAGTAGTGGTGGGGAATTCCGCTCGCCGTTGTGATGGTGGAGGGGCAGCAACTGAAGATGTGTGACGTGATGCTGAAAAAAGAACACCAATTACATACATACATACATTAAATGTGTGAATAACAATCTTAAATAGCAGTTTCTCATTGTCATTTGTTTGAACAATAAAGTTTTGATAGTTATTTTGTACTCACACACGGAACCAACAATCAAACTATATTAAATAAACTCCATTTTCTTATTATTATTAGTACTTAATTGATTGAGTAAAATTAACAATAAGATAAAATTTATGAAATCAAGGAACACACTTTAAACCAAGATTTGTTGATGAGCGTGGTTTGCTTTGAAGAATGTTAAGTGGTTTACTTTGAGAAATGTTATGTCACTTGTGGTTCTAACTAACATTGTACCTAGTAAAAAAAGCGATGCTAACCTTGGTCCACTTTTGGTAACTTTTAATTATGCCACCTATACCTACTATTTAGGCGCACGGCTAGTTCGTCCCACTGGCGTCGACTTCGCTACCTGGCATTTTGTGTTCTCAAGAAACCCTTGGCCATGCCAGAGTTTCTTTCCATTAACTGTACCAGAGTTTCAACTTGAGCCGATGGATGAGAGGAACGTCTCTCATTTATACTGAAACATTATTGTTGTATTAGAAAACAAAATACTATTTTGATTAATATCGATTTTAAACTTCACAACCACAAATATAAACTTACTTTATGATTATTTTACAATTATTTTCGGCACGGAACGATCAAAACAAACAAACAACAATGCAACGACCACAGATTAGATATTAGTAGCTAATGCAACGATTTATACGTCTATGAATGCAATGAATGCAACCCAATGTTAAAATATTGCCTGTCTGACACTGACATATTATTTTTTTTCGTTCGGGATGTGTAAATATTCATGAATGGAATTTAGAGTTTTCTGTTTTTTTACTTTTTAGCTGCCTCAAATTCCATAAACCAAGAAATTTTAATGGCGTCATTATATTAGCCAAAATTGTGTGCTAAAAACTCAACAATTTTGTCAAAAAACTAAAATCGATAAAACTAGATTAACATTTTGTTGAGTGTGGAAGTCACTAGTGCCATCATACTCGATCCGGAGGTCACTTCACTTCGCAAGCGGCTAGGTGACGCTTACAGAATGCAAAATCAAGGTCATTTTGAACCTAATGCGAAGTGAGAGTGAATAGCGAGGTGAGATGCGAGTTGTTGTTCGAATCTTACAGAATCGACCGGCAGGTAAAGGTGGAAGGAGGGAGCTGGCGAGTGGGGGGGGGCTAGTGAGGGATCTTCGTTAAGGTTTAATTAAATCGTCCTCGGCGGCCTCTCGCGCTTTAATTCCACCGTTATTAACGCTGTTAAAAAGTGAGCAGCCTGGACAGCGCAATGCGTGGAGTCGATGCGTTTTAAAACGTTTGGAACCATTTGTGTATTACATTAGACCTTTTAAATATGGGACCTATTACATGAGGCTGACACATGCCGACGCGAAATGTTGTTGAACTTCAGGTACATCTGCCCAACCATTTGGAAATCTGTTGTGTAGTCATGTCTTGATCGAAGTATTGATTCCACGCATGTAACGTGCTCGCAGGCTTGAGAGCTGAGCATGAGGTCCCGGATTCGATTCCCAGGTCCGGCACAACGTTATCACGAGCTTTTCCCATCTCTATCACGATTTTCTCAGAATCTGCGGCCGACTGATGGAAATATTTTCGCTCCTATTTCATGTTACATCACTACCTATGTGCTTATATATTCCTGCAGGTATTACAGGTGTAATGTTACGTTTAAATCCTCATCATACACTGGTCCTTGTCCCCATTTATTTGGGGTCGGCCAGTAGGATGTTTTACTTCCATACTTCTGTATTACTTGTCATCTATTTCTTACTTTTGCTGTGCCCGATGCCCCACGCTTGTTTCTACTGGAAAAATATTAACCAAGTAAGCCTACATTGTGGAACGAAATAAAGAACTGTGTGGAGTAGCGCATCAGACAATTCATTTCTTGCCATATCATTCTTAACACACTATTTATGCTATATTCAAATAAATAAAAGAAAAATACCGAATAATTCAAAGCAACACTAATAGCAGCCCCATAGTTTGTCCGCGACCGAGTGGTCGCGGTGTTTCCGCAGAGGAACACTCGCGATAAGACGCGCTCACCTCGGAGCATCCCCCCCTCAGCCCGGTACATCACCACACCACCCCCGCCAGTGTTCCCCGCTCTCAGCCAACTGTTTGGATTTTAATATCACCCTTAAGTGTTGTTGCTAAAGACGTCGCCGGCTAAGTACTAATTTGTCCCAACTTGAAACGATTGAGCCGTTTCTACATCTGCGTAAAGTTACATTAATTTGTTTTAACTGTGTACACTCTGTCTGTTTATACTTTTTTAACATTTATTTAAGGTCTGTAGAAGCAAAGGTGGATTGATTCACCTAGATAAAGCACCACCTCACCTTCACCTTGTTTAAGTGTGTTGTGCTATGTCTTTTGTGTGCAGTAAATAAATGATTTATCTGTCTATCTTATCTCTCTATTCATGTTCTTTGTATTAGGATATGTAACTTGAAAGGAAAACTAAATTAACCCTGACTTATTTATTAAAAACATTTATGTCTCCGTACCTACGTATGCATTGAGTTTTTTGAGTTTCGTTTCCAAAGAGTGCCATATTGGGATTACATCACAAAGAATCCGCTGCTGTGTGTACATTCCGCACAGGGCTGTATCTTGTGAATCTTAATAGGTACTACTTGACCTTTTTACATAGTATCACTATTAAAACAAATAATAAAAATTGAAGTGGTTCCCACACAAGAAACGAAACCTGTCGTGTGCTAGTCCGACTCGCACTTGGCTTATTTTTTAATAAGATGCATATTAAAGCATACTCCAATTATTTTTCAATACAATTCCTCGAAAACTGCAAATTGTATGTTAAACCAAATCGCACTACGATTAGGTTCAACATACAATATATTTCACACGCGTGCGTTTTTTGTCAGTTTTCCAACACATGAGCGGGAATGAAAATTGCCACAGATAAACTATAGCCATACTTAGTCCAAATTCGGTTCAATGCCTATAGTCAGGCGGGGTACGTATCGTTTTCATTATAAATCAAATCAAAATCAAATCAAATCATTTATTTCTTTGCAAACATGGGTATATACAAATTGGTTATAGATGTTTTCATATAAGTTAGTTCTCCATGCTCTGCCGTCACATGAGCATGCAAATCATAATCAAATAATATAATTTTAAATAACAATTAGAACACTAATAATAATTCCATTTTAAACTTTATCAAATCAATGAAATACAATGAGAGAAATGTCTTAATATTACATCAAATGTCTCAAGGTTACAACTGCGGTCCAAAGCGGTTAAAATACCTAAAGATCGTTTCACAGATTTTTGTAATAACTCTTAATCGAAATCCTTAAAGGACCATTCATCTATGGTTGACCTAAACTCAGTATTGCTTATTGCTTTTCTGCATTGTCTCTTGCCAGCTGGGGTGAGGAGCGACGACATTTGTGACAGAAAGTGGGTGTGTAGTGAAAAATGCGAGCGTTGCGAGCGCGCATCGCATGCAATGTCATAGCCAATATCTTAAAAACCATTCGATTAATCGTTCGTTAGTGCGATTGATTTTTTAAATCAAAATTAGGTAAGTTAAACAGTAGGTGAGTCGTCCAATATGCGTTATGAACATAAATGTGTGTTTTGTCCACGGTAGTTATAATGAAAATAGTTGAGATAAACTTAGGTAGGTATATTGATATGTAATCAGTAAGAGGTCATTTTTAATTATTTCGGCAATGCGTAGGGACCTACTCAAACATTTTTTGAATATTCAAATTATGTTTATCAATAGACAATAATGATTACATGATTATATAAAACTAATATTCTACATTTATTTGTGTTCTAATTCAAAAATATAGGGTGACTGGTAATTAGTGTTTGTACTCATGATAATGGTTCCCTAGTAAACGTTGTTTGATATCGTCGGTCGGAAACAGTAGTGGAACATTTCAAAATGTGCTGTTCTGAGTAATTGAGGTTTAAAGTTTTTCAAAACATTCAAAGTTATTTTTACTGTATCTAGAGATTACTTTGTGTTTTTTTATTTATTGAAAAATATGCATAATATAGTCAAGTTTATTGGGTGTTACTAAGATTTGGGAAGTCGTATGTAGTTTTTGAGTTATCAGTATTTTTGTGAAATGTTCCAATAATGAATTCGAAATTTCCTGAAAATCTAAGTATTTATTGGAATAGTTATAAATAAGTCAATCATGAATATAACATAAACTATCAAATTAGAAATCTAAATGGTATAATTAATATCAAAATGTAAAACGATATCAGTTTAATTCTTAAAATATTAAGGTAAGATACACTTCTGGACACATCTATTGGCCCACCTTGTATTTTCAGTTTCGTTTGGTCCTAGCTAAAATTTTATATTAGGTCGAGCAAAAAGTTTTTATGCAGTTTTGAACCTGGCACATTCACAATTTCATTCAATAGTCTTTTTTTGAATTTCGAACACAGAATTTAAAGAAACAAAAGACAATTTGGAGCCTGTTTGTTGATATCAAACAATCGAATACTAAGAAAACTTGGTTTTATTGGTTTACTTGGATTTAATTCTTGAAAAAGTGATTGATATCTTTGGTTTTGCAACAAACATTACTTATTCTTAACATTAAGGTGAGGTTCTATCAATAATCTATGGATACTTCACCTGAAGTCGCCGCCCAAGCTGTGGCACTTATTCAGGCCGGACACAGCCAAAGAAACGTGAGTGCTCAACTTAATTTAAGTCGATCTGTGGTTCGAAATGTTTATCGGAGGTACCTAGAGACTGGCGGCTTTGTTCGTCGCCAAGGAAGGCCACGATCTCGGGTCACAACTGAAAGGCAGGATCGATTCATCGTGACGACCAGCTTGAGAAAAAGTCACCTTACCTCCATTGAGATACAAAACCAACTTCGCGACTTCCACGGAGTATCTGTGAGCGCTCGAACTGTTCGGAGAAGGTTATAAGAACGCGATATGGTACCACACAAGCCAACTAATGGGCCCAAACTAACGCGAGCCCACCGAACAGCGCGCCTTCATTTCGCACGCAGTCATTTAAATTGGACACAGCAAGATTGGAGCCGTGTACTCTTTTCTGATGAGTCTAAAATTGTGTTACATGGCAATGATGGAAGGAAGAAGGTCTACCGACGTAAGGGAGAGCGTTTCGCACAATGCTGCTTTGAAGAGAGGGTTGCTTATGGCAGTGGCTCATGGACTGTCTGGGCGGTATATCCGCGAGCGGCAAAACTCAACTTGAGGTTGTTACAGGACCACGGCTGCCAACATTAAATGCTGAATGGTACATTCGTGAGTGCTTAGAACCTCACGTGATACCATACGCGGACTATGTGGGCCCAAATTTCCTTTTTATGCATGATAATGCAAGAGCCCATGCGGCCGGCATCGTCGGGGAATATCTTCGGGATGTGAACATCACAGTTATGGACTGGCCAGCCAGAAGCCCAGACATGAACCTCATTGAGCACATGTGGGACGAGCTAAAAAGACGTGTTAGGGCTCGTCAGCCAGTTGCCCAGACGATGCAGGAGTTGAAAACTGCCATAGAAGAGGAATGGGAGATGATCCCTCAAAATTTCGAGCGGTTGATAAACTCTATGCCTAATCGTATGAGAGCTGTGGTAGATGCCCATGGAGGCAACACGCGTTATTAAATTAAACCTTTATTTGATAAAACATGTTTTTTATTCAAAAATCAATTGCCTTTAACAAGGCGCATATCCGACTTGTTAGGCGTAGCTCCATGTCGTATGGTATTCTGAATTCAAATTTAAAACAATACGATCGAAAAAGATGGTAAAATGTATCAGGTTTAAAACTGCATCAACAGTTTTTGTTCAATCTAGCAATCATATTTCGGTAGGGGCCATCGAAACCTAAACTCTAAGGTGGGCCAATAGATGTGTCCAAAAGTGTATTAGTTAATACATTCTCTCCTTCCGACCACTACACTGCGCGTTCAAAGCGCAACTGGCACAAAGCACGAATAAACAATAATCAAGTTAAAAAATCGAGAGTCATTCTGAAACATTTCGAAATATTCCATTTATGAACTACGGATGCACTTTAGAATTTTGAGTGTCAGCGGGACATTTCTAAATGAACCAGTACTGAAAATGGAGAGATTACTTAAATCAAATTTTCTTTATCGGAACAAATGGTTTTATGTCAACAAGACCTAAAATTTGAGTTGTACCATAAGTGATTTTGAAAAAAGATTCAATTCCCTACCATTCTATATACTTAACTCAAAACACGTGATTTCGGAAATGTTCCAGTAATGAAGATCCGACCGACGATATCATGAGTGCAATCACGTGTTTAATATCCTAAACTAATTAGCAGTCACCCTATATAATATATATATATATATATTAGTCTGTTTAGCGACTTACATACCTGGCGAAAGCAAGACGCGGAAAAAAAATCTGTCTTCTTTGTTTTTTTTCTTTTTTCAAAAGTGTATTGAAGATCGTTGTTTGATACACGTAGACATTTGTTATTGCAGTTCGCGGCTTAAAAACCACCTCGCCTACGGCTCGGTTGTTAATGCCGCTTCGAATACAATAACAACTTTCCTCCACTTGTATCAAAATGTACTATTATAACAATTCGAAAATTTTACATAAGTAATAATAGTCAATAAGGTCATTGTGTGACAGACTTCCTCGTTTGCTTCACCAGTTTTAAAGACCTAGGTACTGAATCAGGGTCTATATTTCAATAAAAGTATCTCCGATTACTATTAGTAATTGTGCCGTAAGCGACAAATGGCATTAACTCCCCTCTTTACTTTTGTACTTGAAGTGTTAAATAAAATAATAATAAAAAAGTAAATAGTACATTGTTATCCTAGGGGTGAAAGTAACTTATTTAGTCTCGAGACGGGGTTTGGCGCCCAAGCGTAGCGCGGGCGCTAATAGCTCGAGGGACTAAATAAGTCTTTAACCCGAGGTAAACACTGTGCTTTTCATTACGAATACAAGGAAAATAAAAACAAAAACACGAAACCACTCGAAAAAAATGCAAATCCCGCCTATTTTGTTTTTTCTCTGGACGGCTATTCAGCCTTTATTTTCACTATCGTCACTGAAAAAATAGTAAATGTTTTGCCCAAATCTTTGTTATTCTAAAGAAATATTTGTAAGTAACTAAATTATAACTAAGTTATTTAAAAAATGATATTCTTTAATTAATACTGAATTTTATGTTATTTCAATTTTACATCGTGCTGTAATTTACAGGCTGTATAGAAGTCGGAACATGGTTCAATAGAAATGTGAAAATAGAACTATTTTTTTTAAATAATGTGACAGCTGTCAGTTGAATGCGATTTTCCCCAGGGCTGAAAAGTAATACTTTCAGCCCGCTCCTCAGGCAACTTCAGACCTACTTTCCGAGTATGAGTAATGAAAAAGGAACGAGTGATCGTGAATAGAATAAAAAAGTACCTTCAAAAGTAACTTTTTAGCACATGGCACAAGTGCACACAATAATAAACAGCAAAACATTGAACAGGTCACTCAGAGTGCAGGTGGAACCATATATGGTGCAGGACATGATGTGAGCCATAGTTTGCGTTGAGGCACCGCAGTCACACAAATCTTCATCGGAATACCCCCATCGGACCAGGTTGCATTTAGAGCGGTCCACCTGACTTCTCAAACGGTTTAGGGTCTTCCGGGTGGGCCATGGTAGAAGGTGTCCCGGTGGGAGCTTTTCTGGTACTTCATGCTTGAGGAGCCCCAACTTGTTTTTTGCTAAATAAAATAGTCCACCTTAGGAAACTCTTACGACTCTTCAGGCAGCTTCTCTTCTTACCTCTGGGGGGGCACTCCTGCAAGCGGATATAGAGCAGCTAATGGTGTTGGTTTGAGGCAGTCAGAGATTATTCGGCAGGTTACGTTAAGGCGGCATCTAAGTAAGATATAATTATGTATATCATACGGCTGTGCCAAATAGGCCCAGTTCAGCAAAATGCCAGAACTGTAGGTAGTTTAATCCAAACAACAAATAAACAAAATAGAAATGACTGTTTGTAATTTTAAATTAATAGCTTTTTATTGAAATATGCATAAGAAAGTATACATACATGGTATTTACTAGTATAACAAAAAAAAATGTGCGGTTTGTCTGAAAGTAAACTTATAACGAACCTGGGCGTCCGAGCTCTCCTCGGGAGAAAAAAAAGAGAATGCAAATACCAGATAGAGTTGCAAAAATGTGCTAGCTTCTGCCAGCGGCTTAGCCCGCGTGAATATGGCCAGTATGTAGTGACTTGAACAGCCCTATCGTTTGAATCATTAAAGTTCTGGAGGGTGGCGTTAGTTATGCACGACAGGCAGGAGAGAAGGAGTTGACACATCATGTTAAGGCTTAAAACTCGCAAAGTCCTAGAGATGAGTTGATATAACCCCGTCTAGCTAGATTGAGGAGGATTGAGGTGGAGCTCGTGGCTTAAGAGGCCTGCGGAGCATGCGTATTTCATACAAACGTAATACCAAAATAATTTGTAAATCAAACATATTTCTAAGGGGTGTGAATTTATTTCGATTGGATTACAGAATATCTATTAGGTTCCCAAATATATATTTTGGTTGGACACGTCAAGTCATGGTGAATGCATATGTAAAACTCACTCCTATCGAGATCCATAAAGAGGCCAATCGTCGAATCCGACTGGGCTGGACAGTGTTTAAAAAGTTGCACAGTATCTTCACGTCAAACTTACCGCAGTGTCTCAAGACGAAAGTCTGTGACCAATGTGCGTTGCCAATAATCACATAAGGGGACGAAACGTGTTTGCCCACTATGGGCCTCATCAGAAAGCTTAATGTCACCCAAAGGGCAATGGTGAGGGCTACGCTCGGAGTTTCCTTGCAAGAGTACTAAACATAGCCCGAAGAATTGCCAAACAAGTTTGGACATTGCTCGCAGAACGGATGGCCGATGGGGCCGAAGACCTGGAGTGGCGGCCCTAATTGGAAGTCGTTGCGTTGGAAGGCCTCTCACTAGGTGGACCGATGACCAGGAGGCCTACCACGAGGTCTTAACACGATCCATTTTAGGACTTAAACTGAACTGTTACTCTAAATCGTAGGTACCATGACGTCAATTTAACGATTCAATTTTAGGCCATGCCATCTAACAGCGATGGACCCCAAACCGACTCGCAAGTTTTGGTTTTATTCATTCAATTTTGTACTTGTTTGGTAACATGACGTCCTATGAGCACCTCAACTGAAACGCTCAACTGTCAACTTTAGCGATTCAATAAATAGTAGTTTATGCGACTGTGCATAATGAAGGGCATTACAACACAAGTGTGGGTTTAAGAAACGAGCCGAAGGCGAGTTTCTTAATAGCATCACACGAGTGTTGTAATGCCTAATTATCTATAGTTGCATACACTTCTTTATCTACCCAAATATCATACGGGCTCTATGATGGGTTCAGGAACCATAGGGAAATGACCAGCATTGTTACTTGGCCCTTGATTTTTGTGGCAACAGGTTATTAGTTGCATTCGTCGCTGCATTTACGATATCAGGCGGAGTGTTCATGTCAATTTCTGAGTCACTATCACTCATTTTCGACAGAAATAAAGAACTTATCAGAAAATTTGTCTCCTCGTAACTGGAAATAAAAAGCTAACGAACAAATGACAGCTCGAAATGGCGGCGTTTCGGATATCTGTCATTTTTTTTTAATTCATAGGCAAACTAACAAAGTCACTATTCTTGTGTTACTCGAGATCAAAATGTCGTGCGATTTATAATTAAAATCATACTGAATTGGGGTTTCGTATCGATATCTGATTTAATGTAGATAGGTACTAGAATAGCACACTCACTTGAATTTGACTCCTGTTCCAAATTTAAACTCATAACCTACTGTTTTCCGTGAAATCGCGAAAAAAAAATCAGCTGTTCCCTACATTTATGTTCGCATAACTCGTCAAAATGAAGGGAACAGCTGATTTTTTTTTCGCGGTTTCAAGGTTCGTCCCATAGAAAAAGTTGTTCAAAATGATGAGTACAATGACCCCTTTTCGGGTTTATTATAAAAAAACCGGCCAAGTGCGAGTCAGACTCGCGCACCGAGGGTTCCGTACAAACTTTATTAAAAATATTTTTATTATATGATGTAACTAAAAATTTATGCTTTTCGCAATTTTTCCTTTATCTGTGTTATAAGACGTTGCTTCGTACCAAATTTCAAGATTCTGAGTTCACGGGAAGTACCCTGTAGGTTTTGATTCCCTTGCGAGTGTCGAAAATTTGCGGCATAAACGGGAGTATCTTTTGATCGCGTTGACTTAGAAGTTTGATTTTTTCACAGCTCCAAGAGACCATAGACTTGAGTATTTGATATGAATTTCAGCTTGATACCTCCACGCGTTCCTGAGAAAAAAGGTCTTGACAGACAGACAGACAGACGGACAACAAAGTGATCCTATAAGGGTTCCGTTTTTACCTTTTGAGGTACGGAACCCTAACAAAAAATAATGTTATATATGTCTGTCCGTCTGTTTGTCTGTGCGTCTGTCTGTCCGTCTGTTGGTCTGTCCATCTGTCTCTATGGCCGTCTGTATGTCCGTCTGTCTGTCTGTGCGTCTGTCTGTCCGTCTGTTGGTCTGTCCATCTGTCTCTATGGCCGTCTGTATGTCCGTCTGTCTGTCTGTGCGTCTGTCTGTCCGTCTGTTGGTCTGTCCATCTGTCTCTATGGCCGTCTGTATGTCCGTCTGTCTGTCTGTGCGTCTGTCTGTCCGTCTGTTGGTCTGTCCATCTGTCTCTATGGCCGTCTGTATGTCCGTCTGTCTGTCTGTGCGTCTGTCTGTCCGTCTGTTGGTCTGTCCATCTGTCTCTATGGCCGTCTGTATGTCCGTCTGTTGGTCTGTCCATCTGTCTCTATGGCCGTCTGTATGTCCGTCTGTCTGTCTGTGCGTCTGTCTGTCCGTCTGTTGGTCTGTCCATCTGTCTCTATGGCCGTCTGTATGTCCGTCTGTCTGTCTGTGCGTCTGTCTGTCCGTCTGTTGGTCTGTCCATCTGTCTCTATGGCCGTCTGTATGTCCGTCTGTCGGTCTGTCCATCTGTCTGTATGGCCGTCTGTATGTCCGTCTGTGTGTCTGTCTGTTCGTCTGTCTGTTCGTCTGTCTGTCCGTCTGTCTGTATGACTAAATTGCACTTCAAGTGACAGTGGAACACACAGCGCTAAACGGCGTTCTCTTTTTCACCAAAAACGTTTAAAGCGCGGTTCAGCCACAAATTACGATCTTTCATTCAGTTTTAACGACCCAAATGCCGCCGTCATGGTACGAGTTTGAGCGATGCAGTTTAGGAACCTAGACTGAAATGTCTTACTTTTGAATCGTTTTTAATTAGATCATGGTAGGCTTCCTGGTGAAGGTTGCGGGATGCGAGACGCACGGCACCGGTCATTGTGGCGACACTTGCAGGAGGCCTATGTCCAGCAGTGGACGTCTTTTGGCTGAAATGATGATACTTAAAAAAATGTCTGTCTTGGTCCAATCCTTAGTCCAAAGTGAAAGTTTTTTTTTTTATTTCAGCAAAGTTATACTCGTCTTTACGGCGTATACATTTTTTTGAATATTCAAATTGTGTTTACAGATAGAATATCATAGATAAACATGATTATTTCAAACTAATAATATATTCATTTTAATAAACAAGTTAACGTTATTACTATGATTTTTTCGCCCTTAGTCCGGTACCATTCATTTGCATTTTCAACCAACTTCCAAAAGAGAAGGGTCTCAATTCGATTTTTTTTCTGTTTGGTACCTCAGATCTTTGGCCTGGATGAACCGATTTTGATGATTCTCTTTTTATTTGAAAGCTAATGCTTCCCGTGTGGTCCCCATGGTGACAAAAAAACTAAAACAAAGGCTATCGACTTCTGAAGCTAAAGTTATTTTTCACTTTTAAGTACTTTTCGAAGTCGGTTTTTTTTACGAAAGTCATTTGTAAATTAATGAATTTTGACTAAGATAAACCGCATCAAAACTCGGGAGAGTTCATGTTTTTCCACACATGTGCAGAAAGCAAAATTACCACAGACTATAGAGTCAGAGGTGAATGTTATTTTTTACAGCGTAAACCTTTTTAGAATATTCAAAACTATACTAATATTATAAAGCAGAAGAGTTTGTTTGTTTGGTTGAACGCGCGCTAATCTCGGGATCTACTGGTTTGAATTGAAAAAACCTGTTTGTGTTAGATAGTCCATTTATCGAGGAAGGCTATATGTTATATAACATCACGCTACGACCATTAGGAGCGGAGCAGGAATGAAGAATGTTGCAAAAACGGGGATTTTTTTCCTTTCGTTTTTCTCTCCTATGTGACGCAGACGAAGTTGCGTGGGTCAGCTAGTTGTGTTTATAAATTCAATATCATAGATAAACATGATTATTTAATAAAAAATCTTGTACACACAAATTAACATTTAATTGTGTTCTAAATTCAAAAATATATAAAAAAGAAACTATTTTTATATTAGGCTGTATAACGGCTTCATACCTTTTGCCTTCTCGAATTCTGCTTCTCCTTCAACCTGACGAAAGAAAAGCGCGGAAAAAAAATCATAGTCTCGTAATAATTCATGACACAAATATTTTATTTCTTCAAAAGTGTATTGAAAAACGTCGTTTGAAACACGTAGACATTACGGCTCGTGTGTTAATACCGCCTTGAACTACAATAATAAACTTTCTCCAGTTGTATCAATAACTATTATTCAACACACTTGCTCAAAAAGAAGCCTGTATACATTGTTCGAAAGTTAAAAATTATATATAGTGATTTATGGAATATTGAATGCAATCGGAATCTAGCGATTCATTGTAAACTCGAAACGACCATATTAATGAGTTGTCGCATGCGCTACTACTGAACTTGAGGTTTTGGGTTCGATTCCCAATCCGGGCAAAGTGTTACCTACCAGGTTCTCCCATAACATAGGAAAACTGAGGCTCACCCTCGCCTAAAATCTTAGAGCAAGATCCTGACTAGCGCACAGTATATTTTAATTTTTATCTATCTAAGAACCGGTTTATCATTTACCTACCATCTTTCAACAAAAATATCAAGAGAACGCTCTACTGCTCTCACAGCGCCCTCTGGCGGACTCTACAAGTTAGCTTTTTTCGACGAGTGTTCTCATATGCCCGGTTATTATTTAATGAGTGTAGCCCTGTCAGAGGGTGAAACTTCCATACATTGGCTTCAAACAAATTTTTGATAGATAGTGCTGCCATCTGTGTGGTTAAGGACACCAACCTTTCAACTGTTTGACAGCATGCAACTGTCATATCGAGAACAGCTATTTTAGACAACTTGTCAGTGAAGTAGATATTCTAGCGGTGACAGCGGTTGCCTTGTGAATAATTTAAAACTCACAAGTTCGAATCCTTAGTCAACAATTACTTTTTGTGTTTATTTGGTTAAACAAAAACTAACAGCGCTATCTAACAGCTGACGTACACAGTTTTAAAAACAAAAACCAGAGTTACGCATCTTTCTTGCAATAAAATAATAGTGTATTATCTATGGCCACAGTACCGTTCACATCTAGCAATGTTTGCGACACAAGCTAGAGGGCGCTAGTGGGTGCTTACTAAGCTCAAAGCTAACTGCAACCCCGTTTAGTGCGAGTTGCAAGTTTTGTTAGTAGTCTTTGAGTACGAGTATTGTTCTATTTGCTGCCCATCTTTATGTGATATAATATCAGTAGATGGCAGTATTAGCAGTACTTTAGGTAAACAGCCATTTTCAATAACTTACTAACAGGTGACGAACCAGATTACCAGATAGACAGTTGTCTGATTGCTGAAACTTGCTCCATTCCATGTCTTGTATGAGTGCAGATTCGTGTGCCTATTGAAATCGGTTTATAAACATAGAATATCTTCTATGTTTATAAATCTATGTCAGCCCAGAGTAGATTAATAGATAATTTTATTATTCATATTTAATCTTGTTTATCATCTTTAAATATATTATTAGCAACTCGGAACAATACACACTGTGTACTGTTCCGATTCTGCTGTTTCATCTAAAAAAGAGCACACACAACGAAGCACGCTGTATTGTTTCAGAAATTGAAAAAAGTTGTGTTTTTCTTTATTGGTTTGCTGAAGTAGGTAATAGAAGTATTAGCCTAGGCTGCTTGTTACTGTTTTTCAAAAATATTTTTTTTAGAAGCAATTAATAGGGTGTGTTCATTTGGCATGTCCAGTGCTTGCCCAACTTTTACAGTTACCTATGCAATTGATTTGTTTAAATTCTAAATACTAAGGTTCCGGGGCATCATCTTTAATTGGCAGTAGATTAGTGTTGATTTGTCTAGCTCACTTGTAGTTTTTATACCACGAACTCGCAATAGGCCCGCGTGGTAGCTGTCATGAGTCATGACTAACGTGACCATACGTCCCGTTTTGAACGGGACTGTCCCATTTTTCGGTTCTCTGTCCCGGTATCCCCGAAAGAACCCTCGGGACGCAAATTTGTCCCGTTTTCCTAAACATATTGGGGCGCGGGCGGCGTGTGCGACGCCGAAGAACAGGAGATATGTTATTAGGCAGATTAAAAAATTAATACCTACCCGAATGGGAAGACATTTAAAAAGCATTAGAAGAGGTACTAAAGATACAGAAGTATTTGACGAATTTTCACTAACCACAAGCTACATCACTTCGGTACAACACATCGGTATAATTTTCAATAGACTTATTAAAAAATCATGATCATGATCATGATCGATGAGCTCGCAATTTTTATCACAAAGGCAACTCAAGTTTGATTTGACTACTGAATGAAACTCACCAAAATGTATGAGAAAACTGAAAAGAATTGATTTTGCTGCTTATACTGGCTAGAACGTGTTGAATTGGCGAGCATCATAAACGTTTAAAGAGCGATGTCCCGTTTTGAAAAAAAATATTTATGGTCACGTTAGTCATGACTCACGCTGATACCTCTCCATAGAGGAATCTCAAAAGTGGGAATGATGGGAACCATCCCAAGCCCAGTATGCTACGCTGGTTTTCATAAAAAATGTTCTCTAGAATGCTCCCGTAACTCTCATACCAGTTTGTTCAAGTTTGTTGTATGACAATGTGTTCTGTCTTCAAAGTTCTTAAAGATTTTTTACATGCAGTACCTATGTATGTTGTATTATGTACCTCAGGTTGGCGGGACAAAACTTCAAAATAGCTCCCATTTTACTAGGTCAATAGGGCACTTTATGTGACGGCTAAACACCCTTATGTCAGAATTTGTGACGCTACAGAATCTTAGATTATCGATCGAAAACGGGTCCAGCCATCTTGAAAAACCACTTTTCGCTGGTCACTGAATCTCGGTAATGGAAGTGATTTTGACGACTTTTTGCATATCAACGGGCGTCACATAAGTTTGTGACAGGCATCGAGCTAAAAGTTTTGTGATACGTACAGTGGTTTATTAGAAAAATGCAAAAATCTGTGCCAGCCATCTTGAATTTACGTATAAAACTTTTGGCTGGCACTTCCGAATCTCAATAACGGTAGCGTTTTCGGATATGGTTCCTTTACTAAAACTTGGTGACGCAATGTGTGACAGTAATAACGTTTGATTTATGGCGTCACATGCAAGGGTTTACGAGAAATCAATAAAAACCTACTGTCCAGCCAACCTGAGTTCAGGCTGGCTGGACACCTGTATCTCCGCTGCCTGATGATCTACGACCTTCAAAATATGTTCAAGATGTTGTGACAGGGACGATAATGATAACCTGAATTTGTGACGGAGAAACTTTGCGTAGTTTCAAAGATATTGATCATTTAAATTTTCCCATACAAACATCCATTAATATTGTGAGGTGACCATATTTTTTACATAAATAAAGGATTTCTTTTGAATATACTAACCGGCCGGTAGCAGCCACGCCTGCTTTGTATTTGATTTCTCCGTGGAAATAAAAGGTTTTCCTGCAATAAAAAGCGTAAACTTACTTTTTTTTATGTGTTAATTTAAAATAATAATTGACTACCAGCGCTGCAAAAGAGAGCCCACTTGTATTTCGCGTTTAGTTCATTATCTTAGGTAACGGAAAATGAGAACTAAACTCGACAGTCTGCAGTGTACTTTTCGAAGTGTTATCACTAATCAGAGTAAGACAACTTTTAATATTAATCTGCGGTAAGACACCAAATTAATAAGAGAAGATTCGAGCAGTTGTCCTAGCAGTACCAACTTTAAGCAATAGATGGCGACACTAACATCAGCTATCAAGGAAATATTACATTCCGTTCACAGATATTTTGTAATTTTTTTTGTATTGATTTCAAATTTTGAAATCGATATTGTTTATTTAATTATTATTCTGAAGTGCAAATGGAGTTGACCGTCGTCATTTGAAACGCTGTATAAGTACAAATAAATAAATGTGATTTTATTTACAGCAAACATTATTTTCTCATTTAAATACCTCATTAGTTATCCTGACACATTAACTACCTATGTACTTACCATGAAAAACACCAATACCTACCTACTAAAAAGAGTAGATATCTGCACGTAAATAATCAATAACATTAAAAAATTACCCCTATTCCAGCTCACTTCTACACTTTTGTCTTTTACTGATTTAAATATCTACAGTTGTTCTTATTAGTATCACCAGTACACGGATTTTCGTCCATTAAAGAAAACACCATAAAATATACTTAGTCCTACATAAAACCTACAATATTAGTAACCCTACTGCAGTGTTTGTATAGGAAAATTTAAATGATCAATATCTTTGAAACTACGCAAAGTTTTTCCGTCACAAATTCAGGTTATCATTATCGTCCCTGTCACAACATCTTGAACATATTTTGAAGGTCGTAGATCATCAGGCAGCGGAGATACAGGTGTCCAGCCAGCCTGAACTCAGGTTGGCTGGACAGTAGGTTTTTATTGATTTCTCGTAAACCCTTGCATGTGACGCCATAAATCAAACGTTATTACTGTCACACATTGCGTCACCAAGTTTTAGTAAAGGAACCATATCCGAAAACGCTACCGTTATTGAGATTCGGAAGTGCCAGCCAAAAGTTTTATACGTAAATTCAAGATGGCTGGCACAGATTTTTGCATTTTTCTAATAAACCACTGTACGTATCACAAAACTTTTAGCTCGATGCCTGTCACAAACTTATGTGACGCCCGTTGATATGCAAAAAGTCGTCAAAATCACTTCCATTACCGAGATTCAGTGACCAGCGAAAAGTGGTTTTTCAAGATGGCTGGACCCGTTTTCGATCGATAATCTAAGATTCTGTAGCGTCACAAATTCTGACATAAGGGTGTTTAGCCGTCACATAAAGTGCCCTATTGACCTAGTAAAATGGGAGCTATTTTGAAGTTTTGTCCAGCCAACCTGAGCTACATGTTGTATTTATAGGTCTAGAAAGCTAGCTCTCCAAACTTTGATTTGCAATACACCATATATTCACATGACCATTCTGAAAAGCATAGTAAAATGCTCTCTCTAAAAAGCTCCTATACATATGTCCGTGACTACCGCCGGACCACGAAAGCCAATCGCTTCCATATTTTCAATAATTAGTATTCAATTGATACCAATTAGTACTCGAACAACAAAATTGGTACCTTAGCAGTTTTCGAGAAAATCGACTTTGAAGGTGGTCACGATCCCTTCAGCAGGACCACCATGAGCGCCGAAAAAGGGGGCATTCTACAGCTATTCTAAGTATAAAAATAATTAGTACCCATAAATGTGATTCATTTCGTAAAAAAAACAGAACTGAAACAGTTGTATTTACCCAGAAATTGACGATGATAACTTCGTGCGCTCGTTCAGCAGGACGACCAAATTTCAGTCACTTGTCGCTTTCCCCACACCTACATAGAACATTAGTACCCTCGAAGATAAAATTAGTGCCCGGCGCGCGGTAGTCACGGACATCCTATAACTGTCTTATGTAATACATTTTGCTTGTGAATGTGTGTATTTCAGGATCTAGGGAATTAGGAAATAATAATAACATTCACCTGCTCCGGGACTTGGCATGAAGTGTTTTCGCAGTTCACACCGAGTCACATTGCAGTATATATTTTTGTAGATATACTTGTATTTAATGACGACAGAATATTACATTGAAATTCTTAAAGTATGTGTCGACTGGCGTCGAAGCTCAGTTGTTTCGTCGTTATGGATGGCGAACCATTACTATCTACTTTATACTTAAGTTTAACATATTGACACATTAATTGAAAACCACATTACTAGGTATATAATAAGTGAATGGATTATCATTACAGAAAAAACGTAACTATAGATATTACAATGTTATTTTTTCTTAGGTTTCCCTATGTTTACATAGAATAAACATACATACTTGAAATACTTATAACAAATGAGTAATTACGATTAATTTGTATAATAGCTACTAACTTACAACAATTTTATAATGAGTGTGAATAATGAATAATTATGTTGATTATAATATCGATTAGGTATTGTATTATATCCTACCAAGAGACAATAAAGTGAGCATCCCTTACAAACTCGACTATCCCCTGTACTACTTTTCTCTTCTCTGCACAAATGCAACAAGCCCTCCACATCACATGCCGATGCCGGTGGTCACAAATGCTTGCAGTTTTCTTTATTGTCTCGACAATTTAACACGTTAAATGGGAGTATGACATTAAATATTACTGTGATGCTTAAATATTAGTCCTAAGCTAAATCTAGTCCTACGTTCGTAAACATAGTCATTTTAAAATTACCCTTCTATGTGTGACACCACTATGCACAATCTCATTACGTTACGTAGCGAGCGCGTGTCCGCGCTACCGTTCGCAAGCAGCCAGCTCTGTTAATATGTCGCATTACACTGAAACAGGCTCTCATACAAGATGGTTGGACAAATCTTCAGCCTTATTATTAAATAAATGTTATCATATTATACGTATACTACATATGAATTAATGGAACGAGGCTACGCAGCTACTGAGACGCTGGTTCACCGCGCTTCTACCTACGACGAATGCGTACGCGACGACTAGTATAGTACATCATTCCCTAAACTATTTACTTCCTTACTCTTAATTCCTTACTTTGTATCTAATGGCAGTGATGGTCAGCAGTTGTCGGGAGGGACCAAAAACGTCAACCTTTGCCCCGGAGAATCAAAATCAAAATTTTCATAAGACAAACTAATTCGGAACCAAAATTTTTTTTGTCTTTTTCTGTTTTTTTTTTCCTAACTTTATGTGCGGAGCGGGCCTCCACGTCGTCCTCACCGGCCACGACTCCTCTTACACTAACGTTATCTTGGTTACGTGCGTAATTATAATTCTATGATTATCATTTATTTGACATAAACACTAGGGTGGTGTAAAAAAAAATGTTTTTCTAATTTTAATATTCCTGTATGATCAATCGATTACATGTAGTATTATTAGATGAGATATGTTCATGCAAAATATTGGTTACCTATTTAAAATTCATGAATCAATCTTGAGATCTAGACAACTGCATGATAGCTGTGTCTGCATCATCAACATCAGTGTAATCTGAGCCGGAATCCAATTCAATAATATCCTCTGTTATTTCCTCTTTGTTATTTTGTGACACGGGCTTTGCTGCCGTTTGTGTTTTCGGCCAAGCCAAACTCTACTAAATGATCGTTTATCCATAATTGATCATGTCTATACTATATTGAACTCCATTTTCTGGTTTACCAGTAACACGTAATATTATTTTTCAACAATAGTTTTATGTAAGTAGAAGAAGCAAGAGATTTCATTCGTACGAGGAAACAGGTTATGCAAGTCAAGTCAGATGGTGCTGGAACTTCCTTTTGTGACATACGCACGTATTGTAATGATATTTTTGTATGTACTTTGTATAGTTATTGATTCCTTTAGTAATGTAAAGTAACAATATTGTAAAGATAGTAATATAGTTCAAAATATATTATATATTTTTACATTCAAACCGAATGCACTACCGAATTAAATAGTTAATATTTCGCATGTACACATCTAATACCACGTAGTAGATTTCATCGATTGATTTTACAGGAATCTTAAAATTAAAAAAAATATTACGCTCCACCCTAATAAACATGTTGCAATGTTGAAACCTATCCATAACTACTTATCATTTTAAACCCTAACATTAATCAAATTGAGATGTAAAGATGGAACTAAACCACAGGTCAATCACGTACCGTGCCTATCTACAAACCGACTAAAATCGACGTTCTACTATCAAGCCACGATGCGAAAACCATTTACTTATATTACGAGTATTACAAATTTTAAAATGAACCGTTCAACTTCATCGCGTACAGCCAACAGCCTGATGGACACACAACTTTTAAACTCTCTCATGAAAATGATGTGTGAAACTGGAATGTACTTTAGTGATTTATTACCTAAATATATAGCTTTAAGCCTGTTTCAGTGCCTAACGCCTAGGTCAACCCTAGACCCAAACTTTAAGAAAATAAACAAATTTTCATTCAATTATTCAGTCGTAGTGCTGGCTGACTAAACAATCAAGGAATGAATAGTGAGAACAGTCTTCGTTGATTATTTTACAAAACATGTCTAAACGTAGTAAAGATAAACATGGGCTTGTAAAACTATTTTAAATGAGTATGAATCTGCATTATTATAAGACAGCCGTGACGAAACCCCAGAAACATTGCGATCAACGGGTAGACGCGCAGGCAGTAGTCGACGATCGACTATGTAACATAATATTCGTAACTATTGTTGGAGGAAACCACGCGCAAGTTTTTGCGTTGTCTTGATGTCCGAACAGATCGTGTGCGAAGCAATTACAAAGTCATCGACTGAATAATTATAATGCAGGATGAAATACATACTATAAATTTTGAGTACATTTCTTTCTAAACCTTAACAATTAATACAATATCAAAATTTTATGGACTATGAATTATTTATAACATGAAAAACAGTCTTCCAGGTTTTTTGATTATCAAAAATTTGTAAATTGTAAATTTTATTTGTATAAAGATAAACCAATAAAGTACAAGAATCTCAAAACAGTCTAATCACACATTAGCTCTTTCTTTAGAGTTGAAGAGCTATGTTTTAAGAAATGCATCATTCTTTCCAATTTATCTAAATCAGCCAATTTTTGGTATCAAATATTCTAGACTTACAAAATAGAGAAAATCAGAGCGCTATTGGCTCCAAAATATGAATGGAAAATGACATTTGTGAAAACATATTCTCGAATATACGACGCTTCATACAAACATGGGTAATAATGTGCGTGTATTAGTTTTCAATACGATTTTTCAAATAGCATTCTTAGCCCTGTTCAAAAACCCTGTCGGAATATGAAGAACTGTAAAGATTACGAAACAATTTTATTTACGATGTAGCAGCCGAAAATATAGAACAGTTATGTTTGAAGCAACTTGGCACAATACTTAATTTCACTCCTATCCAAATCGACGAGTACACGCCTGGTGGTCATAGTGGTCATAGTGCTTCAGGCGAACATCTGCAGACTCCAGTTCCATACATGACGATACATTAACGCGATGCAAGTGGACTTTCTCGAATTAATTACATATTCTATTACTCATATTGGATAAAATGCTTGCCTAATCCTGAATACATTAAAACAGCAATACTTATCATATTGATTTGAATCATTAAAACATTTAATGACTGAATTATTATAAACACATAGAGCATTGAATTACACAAACTACTTTCGTAAATATTAGATCAAACCAACTCTAAGACCGATATATATACGACACGACATCACGTGAACTCTTATAAGAATGGAGAGCACAATGATGTTACAACAGAGACGCTTTCGCGACCTCTGTACTGAAAGGAACGGGAAAGACAAATGGATTTACGCGCTTATAATATACAGAATCTACGACGAGTCTGACTCTTAAGAGTATAATTCAACTTGTTATAATGAAATCAGCGCCATACATGTTGTGATCGTTTACTTCTCTTTTTCAGTGTCCTTGTCCTTTCCCTTCTCGTCGGCTTCCTTTTCGAGCTCCTTTTCCTTTTCATCGCCCTGTAACAGTTGAATTACATTTTAAGCTTACATTTCTTTGTTACAAAATCCATGTACTTACATAAGTATTATTTTTATGTGAGACATAAAACGTACCTTGCCCTTTTCGGGTTCATCTGGCAGAGGCTGCTTCTCATTGGGGCCGGTGCCTTCCTTGCTCTCCTTCGTCTCTTTGGTGTCCTTCACGGGCTTGGGCAGGTGCGCGTTGAGGTCGAGGGTGGAGCAGATGTCATCCCAGTCGTTGAAGGCGCGCTCCTTGATGCGCGACACCAACCCCACCAGGTTCGGGAACAGCTCGCTCATGGCGTCTCGCAGCGGGTGCGGCACTTCCTTGTCGATGAAGTGGAGTTGTGCGAGGTGCGAGAACGCAACCACATCCAGCTGTGAACAATGGCAGCTTCGTTAGCATTCCAGTCTCATTATTATACGTATAACAAACGGTTTATTTCATACAGGCCCAAGACCTGTACTGTAGTTATAACTGCAGGAATTTTAGTAATTCGAGATATAGCAATAAATCTGTTTAACAAATTTACTTTTCTCGAAGCTACTTGTTTTAAACCATTAAGGTTATCGTTATCGCATTTGGAAGCCCATTAGAGTAATGGATGAACAAAAGAAAACAACTTGTTGTGTATGATAAAACCATAATAATGAGTCACCCGAGTGCGGACCACACCGTAAGCTTTACGATACCTAGACAGAACTAACTCATGCGAGCTAGACAATGAAGAAGGCGTTACTATTCAATTCTGTAAAACAGCCTAACTAAGTGACTTGAGCAGTGAGCTTACGATGTGGTTTGCGGTTAATATCAAAGTTGGGTATTAAGCAACACTTACAAGAGTTGGCTCATTTCCAAAAAAGAAAGGTCTATCTGATAGTAGACCCGAAAGCACTCGTAGATCATTTTTGCCAAATTCCAGGATCTCTTCCTGGGAGTGCACGCCAATTCCATGAGCCTTCGCTTTTTTCAAGCCCTGAAAGTAACATAAGACAATGAGGAAAATACGACTATTAAATCCTATACTTTTATGACTAATCTGAGTAGGTATCAATGCTAACAAAGATGATTAATTAATATTATTAAGGAAAAAATCGTTTTAGTCCTAATTCTTGGTTTAATTTTGACGACCCGAATGGCGTAGTGGTAGCAAGGCTGCCATATGTTCTTAGGGTCCTGGGTTTGAATCCCGGTAAGAGCAAATGTTTGTGTGATGAGCATGGACATTTGTTTCCGAGTCATGGATGACAATAAGTATGTATTTACAAACAAAAAGTATATAATATGTAGTATATCAACTGTCTGGTGACCACGACACAAGCCTTGCTTAGTGTGGCACTAGATGGCGCTGTGTGTTAATGTCCAGCTATATTATTATTATTATTATTAATTATTTAAGATTGCTAAACTCATGTTCGGGTCGGCCTGATTCGGCAAAGCCGGACAGGGAACTATACATTCGTGTTTTCTGCCCGATCTGTGCCGAATTAGGCGTGGGACAAATAAAAGAGGCGTCGGGCGAAGGCGAGGCGCGGGCGTAGCGCGGTCGCGGCGCCACTACTTTGATATTATTTTCATACAAAATGTACCGAGATGGCGTGGCGTGGGCGCCGCAACGTCACCCTCGGCGCACCCGCTGTTAGCAGTGACAGAACAAGAAGGCGAAAATGCCTGACAATATACGCCGACCGTGTTTCCGTCACCGTTGGCTCGCCTCGCCCGACGCCTCTTGTATTTGTCCCGCACCTAGACCGAACCACCGAAACAAAGAATTAAGTTCGGAAAGTCGGCCGGTCCGTGCCGGAGAACTACCACAACAAAGAATTGAGTTTGAATATTTTGCCGCCCGGTCAGTAACGAATTAGACCGATCCGAACTACCGGAACAAAGAACCGAATTCGAAAATTTTGCCGCCCAGTCTATGCCTAATTAGACCGACGAGAAGCCACATACATTTCGTGTAGCACGTACCTAGGTTCAAAACAACAATACCGAAAGTTACAACGGGAACAGATAATCGAGAATATAATTGATTAATTAAATATGTCGATCCGGTACTAATCTCATTGGAATCAAAACCATTGAAATATTTTGTAAAAGCGCATGATTGGGGCAACCAAACAAAGCCTTTGTTGTGTTTAACTTTTTTTTAATATTTGTTTATAAGCAGACTAAATAACTTGAGCTGTATTCATTGCTCAGTATTAGTGTTTCATCCTACTGAGCTTATGAACAGGCAGGGATAGAACTCGCGACCTCTCACTGGCTGATCCGCTCCTATTAATATGAATGGCATACTCGTAAGTCGTATATGCATAAGTTGCAACTTGCAAGTATAAAATTCTTGTTACTTGTTTAAATGTGAACTAAATAATGTGATAAACCGATCACATTCGAATGGGTTCATTTGAAATAAACCACCCAGAAAAGGGCATACTTAGCTCATACCTGTGAAATTAAAAAGACAGATTGGACAAAGAAATATACAAAAAAAAAACGAAAGTCCGAAATGACACTCGTAGCTATCCTAACGTAGGTAGTTGTTAAATTTCACGTACCTTGCGTGAAGCCGTCAACTTGTAGCAGAAGTTGAGAATCGGGTTCGGCAGGCGAGTGTTGAGCGCGTTCTGCAGATTCACTTGGTATCCTTTGATAACACTCTCCGGGTACTTAGCGCGCCACCATAGAACCACCCAAGATAGATGGTTCTCAATCATCGAGATCATAGCATGAGCCACGACTCGCTGCTCCGGCGACAGGGCTACATATAACAAAAATAGGTCATTAAACGAGCCTGGTTCTACTACCTACATTTCATGCACATGCGCGGCGTCCTAGAACTATCTAGGAAACTAGGGCTCAGCTCGGTCCGCCCGGTTTTTCCGAGAATCCTATGTCGAACATAATAAACATCAATATCAGGGCGAGCCCCCGCCCAATAATGATGACGCGCGACCTATATTGACTACCTGTACATTTCTGACAAAGCTTTTAACTTACAATACTTGAAAATGCAATTTTTTATATAATTTTCATGCTATAATCCTAACAAAAACCAGGCGTTGAGCCACTTTTAGTATTTCTGCTATGATGAGCAAAGCGAAGTTTCCTGCTAAGTGAGACAATACGTACCCGCATCCAGATCTTTGTTGAATTTCTCAGACAGTTCCTTGATGATAAAAGTGCTGTCAGCGACCTCTTCGCCGTTCAGCTCCACAAATGGCAGCTGACCCTTCTTGGAGCGGAACTTTGCCTTGTGGTCCACATTCTGCGAAAAATACAATTCGATTAATTAATTAATTTTACACACAAGGAGAAGAACTTTAGATAAGATTTATAATAATAGACTAGCTTCTGCCCGCACATAAGAGAGAAAAACGAAAGGAAAAGAAGGTCCCCGTTTTTGCAACATTTTTCATTCCTGCTCCGTTCCTAATTATTGTAGCGTGATGTTATATAGCCTAAAACCTTCCTCGATAAATGGACTATCCAACACAAAAAAAATTTTTCAATTCGAGCCGTAGTTCCTGAGATTAGCGCGTTCAACCAAACAAACAAACAAACTCTTCTGCTTTGTAATATTAGTACAGATAAGTATATAAGTAGGTATAGATTACTGACGCACGCAAGCGAACATTTATATTAATATAACCTAACCTTAAAACACTGTATATTCCCCTAAAAAGCGTAGTCGACGGAGTGCCCCAAGTCCCGCTTATGGGGGCAGAGCATACTTCCGTATGTTCAGTTGACAATAATTCGAGATTTTACAATATCGCTAGAGATATTACAATATAACGTATTTGACAATTTTACGGTGACATATACATTTCTATTTAGGGTTCCGTGTTCTGTACCCAAAGCGTTATAATCGGGACCCTCTTACTCAGACTATACTGTCCATCTGTTTCTCATGCCACCACGCGCTGATAGCTAGACAGGTGGCCGGTTCGAACCCAAGACGCGCACCTATGATTTTCCGGATTCATGTGCGTATTTTATAATTATCACTTGCTTCGGTGAAGGAAAACATCGTGAGGAAACCAGAATGCCTGAGATATTTCTGGGCGGCATAAAAACTCTGACACCAGGTTAGGCAACACGATAAGGAAAGGAGGAGTGGCCGGTTTTTTCATTTTATACGAATATTATTTTACTCTGCATCTCTTGTATCCAGAGGGTACAAAGCTTTACGCAACTCTTTGTATTCGTATCAGTAAGATACACGAGACTCATTTCGAATCTTATCTTAAAAAGTAATAAATAGTAATCATCAATATTATAGTTGAAAACTTGAAACCTAACGAAGCTACAAACATCAACGCCACATTTAAATGTAAAAGCAACAGATTTTTATCGCGTCTATGGACTCATAATAAAAGTTGTTCATTTGATGAATACGACCTGTTTTCAGGATTAGGACTGAACATTTTTATTTTGATTTTGTAACCGACAGATCAATTAACATTGAATTGCAATTTTTGTGTTGATAATGATACTTTGTGAAAAATAAAATACCAACCGTTTATGAAGTTAGCATTAAATGATGATTTTATTATGTACCTACTTTATGTAGACGACCCATGGGAATTCGCGATAGTTTACGGATGCTGTTACTTCAAAAAGGATGAAGTTAGCTGTCTTTTCTCTAGTACCGATCGTGCTCAGCTAATTTCACCCTCCATGACTAGAATGAGGCAAACGATAGAGCTATACTAGATACGAGGGCTGCACTAAAAGTATCGGGAATGGAATATTTCCACTGTTCCTGTCATATTAAAATCTTTTTAATTGAAACCTCCTTGGTTTTAAAAATCGAATACCTACTTAGAATACCATTTTTTTTTTTTAATATTCTCGTTCTTGTCTAAAGGCTTTTTCAAACTTGTAGTCGTTGAGATAAACGTAGTGATTATATACTCTGTGGTTGAGAAAATGGAATTGACTCGAGAAAATTCAAGAGCGATGATTTATTATGACTTTCGAAGTGGTTTAACACAAAAACAGTGTGTTGACCGGATGATTTCTGCATTTGGTGATGAAGACCCATCAGGGTTGAAAAAAAAAAAAGTTTTTTTTACATTTTATAAAACAAACAGCAAAATGTTTTAAACAGGTGTTTTTTTTTGTTTCTTTTTTCCTAAGTTAGTTATCATTCATTTTAGTTGATTAAGCTTAATATAATTCATTTTTATACTATTTTAAAAATTGCATGACAAAAATTGATCTTAATTCAATACATCCTGTTCCAACGTTCATTTTTAGTAGGAAAATCACCTAAACTTCACTTAAATTAGGGGAAATACCCAAAACATATTAAACAATCACGAATTACGGTTAAGTTCTGGGAATTCCACGAGGGGCTTAACCGATGGAGTGTATAATAAAGCTGACTTTCTTTCTGATTTTTCATAGTCCGGTTAAGTAGTTAAGCAACCTGAGCGAGTTGCAACTACGAGTTGTCATTTCTAAAACAAACAAAAAAAAAACAGATTTTTCTTGTTAATATCGGTGGTGTGATAGATAAAGATAACACCTCTACCTCATTCAAAATAATAAAAATGTCAAGTCCAGGGCCAAAATAATAAAAATGTTTAAAGTTGATTAAATAAAAGAAATAAGGAAAAAAATAACTAGTATTAATTTATTTTTGCAATTAAAAGTTGTTTTAAAGCCAGTATTTCTTGTAACGTTTTAAACATTGTTTAAAACATGTTATAAACAATGTTTTCAAACACCTTATAATAAACGATGTTTTATTTTAAACTGTTTTAAACACTGTTTAAAACAACTTGTTTTAAACATGCCAACCCTGAGTCCCATCCAAAACCACAATTTATCGCTGGTCTGCTGAATTTCAACGTGGACGTGTGACGATGATCCCGTCAAGGTTGTCCAAAAACTGCAGTCACCCAAGAAAACGTTGATGCTGTGCGTAAGCTGATTGAGGAAGATCGACATGTGACATACCGCGAAATTCAAGCAACTTTAGACATTGGCATGAGTCAAATACAAATAATCTTGCATGAACAATTAGGTGTAAAAAAGAGTGGTTTTCGCGATGGATTCGCTCTGTGAAGAGCAAAAAACGGCTCGCGTTACTTGGTGCGTCAAAACTCTCGAAAGATTCCACGCAGGATCCTCAAATGCTGTATACAACATCGTATCAGGTGACGAATCCTGGATATACGCGTACGAACCCGAAACAAAAAACCAGTCACGAGTTTGGGTGTTCGGAAATAAGTTAAGGCCAACAAAAATTTTTCGTTCACGGAGAGTTGCAAAAAAATGGTGGCCACGTTTGTCTCCAAAAGCGGCCATGTTACGACTATTCCTCTTGAGGGACAAATAACGGTTAATGCAGAATGGTATGCTAGCATTTGTTTGCCACAGGTCGTTTCTGAACTCCGTAAAGAGAACTGCAACCGCCGAATCATCCTCCATCATCATGACAATGCGAGTTCTCACACCGCGCACAGAACAAAAGTTTTTAGAGCAAGAAAACAGAATTATTAGACCATCCGCCGTACAGCCCCGACCTAAGCCCTAATGATTTCTATACTTTCCCTTAAATAAAAAATAAATAGCGTGGACAGAGATTTTCATCATCTGAAGAAGCTGTGGACGCCTACAAAACGGCCAATTTTGGAACCCCAACTTCCGAATGTAATGGTTGCTTCAATGATTGGTTGCATCGTATGGAAAAATGTGTCAAATTTCGCGGAGAATACTTCGAAAAGCAATAAATACATTTTTAAATAGTAATGTTGTTTCGCTTCCTTGATTCCCGAAATTTTCAGTGCCGCCCTCGTACTACCTACTCTACTCGGACAAAATCTGAGTCATCGATTCGAGAAGAAGATGTAGATAACCGATTACCCGGCCTACGGCTTGTTAAATTAAACAAGTCAGAATAATCAGTGAGACATATTATACACGTTGATGAGAAGAGCGGTTGTTCTAAATATTAGAGCAATTGCATGATGCAGATTAGTAATTGCGGGCTCTTCGACAAAGAAGGGATTTGTACAAGTAGAATAATACTCGTACATTGGCCCTACTTTGTCACTAGGCTACGCGAGAAATGGGGTCCCCCAATGCACTTACCTATGTTGATAAAGTCATCGATTTAGAAGAGGGGTGTATCAAGCTATTAAGCTATTACACAGAAAAGACTACAAACCGATTTCTTCGAGCTTGCTAGCTCGCCGTTACCATCGATCGTTCGATCGATTGAATATCTACACTAATATTATAAAGAGCAAACTTTGTTTGTTTGATTGTAATGAATAAACTCAAAAACTACTGTGCCGATTTCAAAAATTATTTCACCATTGGAAAGCTACATTCACCCTGAGTAACATAGGCTATATTTTATCCCCGTAGTCCCAAGAGAACGGGAACTACGCGGATGAAACCGCGTGACGTCCGCTAGTACATAATATAATATCACACCCACGAAGTTTTACGCACAGATGTACCTAATATTCACCCACACTTCGCCGGTAATGTTTCATTAAGCGTCATAGTAATGGAAGCGAATCTATTATCGGGTGCTAATCATCAGGGTTTACCTAAAGCCCAGCTTCAAAATCATGTGAACATGCATGCAAGCTGGTCTTACCAAAAAAAATAAAGGGCATTGGAGATGAAGCAGACCAACACTACTGTAATTCTCGTTTCATACTAACACGAAGAATCACTAATTTAATTTTTTTTTTAATTACAGTAGTAGGTACATCATCTAAAACGAGATGGCGCCAGTAGTACCCGTCGTAATTCACAAATAAGATAGGATTTGAGATTCCTGTCTTTTATTGGCCCCATCAACCAATGTATCAAACGAAGGTCACGTTTACTGATACATATTATAATTTACCTATAAATGATATTTTGAGTCGGCTAAGTACATACGTTTACATTCAGGATAAAGGGACCGATACGTTTTTGGGACTTTTTGATTATACGGGACCGTATTTTATGGGATGCATCCTAAATACAGTATTTTTTTGTTATTAGCCCGAAGATTACCTAGATAGGTACTAGGTACTACATAGGTAGGTATACATTTGATACTCATGTCATACATGTACTTTAATAAATGTGTCTTTTCGTTTATTCCACTTCTACGATAAACATTGGTAATTCAATCTGCAACTTTATACAAAAGATTGTTTTTCATTTGGTAAAAGCGTCATGAAAATGGCCAAGTACCTAGTACTGTTAGTAGTGGAGCTGCGAGTACCTACTTCATTATTGTGTACGTCTAATTACGTCTTCTACAGTCCCTACTGTGTCAAAATACAACAACGCAGCCTTGTATGTGCAATGGCTCAAATAAAATAAATTATTTATTCTTTCAAAGTGAGAACTGTACAATAGCTTAACTTTTTCCAATTACAATTACATATTTATTGTAACGGCAAAAAACTTTTACTATGAACTAACAGATGTCAAATGTGATCTATTAGTTGGCCCTACTATAATCCAAAAATTAACCGTTCGTTGACTTGGTTACACTTTCTCAGTGAATCTTTAATTTAATTCCACGTGGTAGCAACAGGTTGCTCGCTGACGGCATGGTAACAGAGAAAAAGCTCGAATTATTGTCAACGGGGAGTGCGGGAATGGGTCGCCACTCGCCCGGGCTGTGGAAGGAAGCGTAGCGGTGGCGTGAGGGGCGCGGGGTAAGGACGCGCGGCGGGTGTCGACCGGGGCGAGAGCGGCGGGGTCCCAGCCCGTTGGTTTATCTGGTACGGTATCCATAGCAACGGGCTCCAGACTTCGCCGGCAGCAGCGCGCCGCGCGGGGAGAGCAGCTGTATTGATTTCGACTAGCGCGGTTCACCGGCCGGCAAACTCGCCCCGCCCGCCGCGCCGCGCCTCTCATCAGCTCGAGCCCCGGCCACATTATAATCACTCATATCGTATCAACATCATACATGATTTTAGTTATTACCTAAATTTAATTCCTGCAAGAATTTATTAATATATTAAATTACTTTATGTTTTTGATACAATCAAGAATATACTTTGTACTTGTCGACAATAAAGATAAATAATTACATTGAGTAAGTAATAATTATGTGGCTTGCATTGAAATGTAATAAATTATTGATTTTATTGGGTCCAGACGATATACATAATTAATTATACACAAACGCTGAATCGTAGTATCGTCAATCATGCCAAGGATTCCGTCCTTAACACAAAGAATTGCCGATTCGCCGTCAGCAGGAGCATTTAAATAGTAAGGCGCACGCAGCCGACGACGCGTCGTTTATAATAAATAGTCTTTGAGCTACTATACTTGTCCATTCATCAAGTTCTAGGCGCAAAGTGGACATACATTCCATTGTAACATACGCTAATTGATTCAGATTTTATCGTTGAGTTAAGCCCAACGGGTAGTTAGTAACATAGTACAAGATTGTTTCTTAGAGAAACACCAAAACCTACAAGGAATTGATTAAACTCTTAGCTTGAAGATGACTCATTATCTTTTGATTACGTCTGACTCTGTATGTATCCAACCTAGAACTTCAGAAACTATTTCAAGATGAATGCACCGCATCTCATAAACCCATGCATCGCTATATTTGATAGACTTTCGCGAAGTAAATCAAATAAAGGAGGAGTTCCAAACTCCATAGAAAGTTACTTTTTTACTTTACAGAGCTAGAATTTTTCCATGGAAACGGTTCACAAGCCAATTTTTAAATTTTCACGTCTCCCAGCAATGGCCAAATTAGTAAAATATTAATTCTACGTTGTTTTACTATTTCAGTTACTGTGATATAGTTTCTAACTAGCTTTCATAATTTATTTTAAAGTAAATTTTAACTTTTGTTAATATAAAGGGAAAAATTGACTTAGAAAATTGATAATTAGGTACGTAGTTTTAATAGAGATGTTTTAACGAGATAAGTGCCCAAAGGTAGGTCTGTGTTTAAACCGATAGCACAAAAAGGTTCAGGTAAAGGTTAGGATAACTCCATTAGTTTAGGAAATATAGTAAAAGTGTTTCATCCAGATTCGATTTTTAAACATTACGTTCTAGGAATTTTCATTTCATTGTTTTTGTTCGCTTCGAGGGTTGACAGTATCTTTACCCAGTAGAGTACCGAAAGTAGTTTTAGGAATTTACAAAAATGTTACTGTTGACAATTGATCATCGCAATTGACGTTAAGATGTAAACGAGTTAATTATGCAATATAGTAAATTATTATGGTACACTAGCTGACCCACGCAATTTCGTCTGCGTCACATAAGAGAAAAAAACGAAAGGAAAAAAAAAACCCCGTGTTTGCAACATTTTTCATTCCTGCTCCGCTCCTAATGACCGTAGCGTGATGTTATATAGCCTAAAGCCTTCCTCGACAAATAAACTATACAACACAAAAATATTTTTTCAATTTGAACCAGTAGTTCCTGAGATTAATCAGACTCGTGTTAAGTACGGAAATCACGGATGTATTTATGTAAAGTAAATAATAAACTTGACTCGAATTTTATCGCTAAGATAAGCGGACGAATAGTTTGTAAACAGTACAAGATTTTTTCTAAGAGAAAAGACATAACCTACAAAGGATGGATAAGCATCTTAGCTTGCAGATGACTCATACATAATTTATGGATATAGAAAAAACAACTAAACACTTTTTTTGCATAACTATACAGCAAATTCCATAAAAAAGTACATTATGCTTCCACAGAAAGTAAGTCTATTATGCCCTTTCAAAGAATTCATTCAAAAAATGCCGTTGATCTCATAGCCAGCCATCACCTCGGTGAAGTACGGCACGGCATGCGGCACGTCAAATCAATCAGTGGACGCCAGGATATTCCTAGTTAGTTTGTCTGTACAGTCCCTAAAGAATAATATGGCAGCCAGTGAAATCTAGACTGGTATAATTTATAGTATTAGTAATATACGGATAGCTGATAATCGCTAGGTTCGCTGGCATTAATTATATACTAAAATCTTCCTCGAGAACCATTGTGATATAATTCACTCTATCCATTGGCGAAAACAGCAAGAAAATCGGTGCAGTAGTTTTTGACTTTCTCGCGAACAGACAGACAGACGGACGCGGCAGAGGACTTTGTTTTATAAATGTAGTGATACTATTTAAATTATAATTTATGAGATTTTTAGCCAGTTTCGGCCGCAGTTGCGGATTCGATCATTACTGGCTGAAACTTCGGCACCGCCACTACCAGCGAACAATCACAAGCATCGAAAATTGACATTGTAACATAAATAAATAACTACATAAGCTGTTTTTTATTACGGTTTCGTACAAAAAAAAATAAAAAAACGAGACCCATACAGAATCACTAGTGCGTCTGGCTGTCTGTCCGTCCGTCTGTCACAGCCTATTTGATACGAATCTACTGGACCAAATCAGGTAAAATTTCATAGGATGGTGTAATACTACGACCCAAACGCAGATGTGCAAAGCATTTTGTTTTAGCATTTTTTTAGGTAATTTCCTTTATTAAAAAAGAAATCTACCCATTGGTCTCTCACCTACGGAGATATATACGTATACGTATGTACGAGTATATGGGTGACAAGCAAAACTTAGCTACACTCTACAGCTACAGGTCGCAATTGTGAACCGATTGCTTTCAAACTTGGCCAAAAAATCGAGTAGGTCAAAACTTAGGCTAAGTTCGTGAATGGGCGGAACTCGTCCATGAGGGGCGGGGGGGTCGGTTTTTCTAATATCAGTTTTTTGGCCAAAACTTTTTTCCTATGGAACATTTTTGAACCGTTTTTATTTTTATCATTCTGAGTAAGAATACGAACAACTTTAAATTATTATTTTTTTGATGCAACCCCTAAATTAGGGAGGGGGTTGATATTTCATTTTGAGCGTCGCAAATATATTGTTTTGAAAGCAAATTGTTTCTCTACAATTGTTACCTTTGAAGTTTAGCGATAAAACTTATAGTTTTCGAAATAAAAAATTATAACTAAAAATTTGAGGGCGTTTCCATGCTAAACTCTTATGACAGGATTTAAAAAGGGTAAACTTTCCATTACAGGACAACGATTTTGAAATCATATTTTTTTTTTGTATATTGTACACATAAGTACAACTCTTTACGACAACGGTTTACGAGATTTAACTGTTTAAAATTTCTGTATTAATTAGAAAAAAATAATGAAAATATGGCCCCCTTAATGACCATCCCGAATAAAAGAATATGAATTTACAAATGTAAATATGGGTGAATCCTTCTCCGAAATCTACCTCCTCCTGCGGCTTGCCGGAGGGATTTTTGTTTATTATTATAATACTTTCAGGCATTATAAAACTCGCGTTTAGCTCCTGTAGTCGCTTTAACAATATTAAACTGTCATACTCGTGACTTCTGAGCATGAGGTCCTGGGTTAGATTCAGAAATCGGGCAAAGCGTTATTGGGTTTGGCCATGTGGATTGGCCAGTAGCAGTACAGTAGCAGCACACAGTCAGGATATGTGTCCGGTTGATGGTAAAAGTCTTGCCGCCACGTGTGTTGTACTATTCGTTTTTTTTTTATTATTAAATTGGCCTGCTCATGACCACGATCACGATTGATAGAATGCGATGGATGAGATCTATGATGGATCGAGCGTGCTTTGAAGGCCCGACCCTTTGGCAACCCTAGGCGTGCCATTTGCCCTGCCGGGGTTGCGGGACTGTTCGCAAGAGATATCGTGGCCCCGGAACATAAAGGGCGACGAAGGAACATGGATGGGTTTTAGTCAGTAAAAGTCTGACACTCCCTCCCGCTGATGATTCCCCAGCCGAAAAAAAAAGGCGTGCCATTTGCAGATTTCAGCATGGTGTCATAAAAAAAAAACAATTTTCCATGTTCAAATGAGTTTCGGTGATATAATTATGTATACTGTAAACCCCGTTTCGGTCAGACACTCATTTAAGGGTCACTAGCAAAATATCGTGCCCAAAATATCGTCATGTATTAGGTATGTGTGACTGTGTATAGGGTGTAGCGTAATTAAGAGCGCGTGTATCCAACAAGTTGGCAACGTCGCAAATAGCTGTCAAATATTTACCTATTTTATTTAACTTGGTAATAGTACTGTATGGAAGCCGACTCCAACATAGTCTAGCAAAGGCTAGGCAGATGATGATGATGAGTACTGTATGGAAATAAAAAATGTAACTAACTTATGATGACATAGCAATGGCCTGCAAATTGCAAAAATCGTAAGAAAATTTTAATAAAATGTATCCGCAGGTGGGAGACCCCAAGCCCTATAATAGTGTAGGTATGTGGGACTCTGACTTTACATTAGGTATTTCTTCAGCATTGTCGAAAAAGTAGTACACGTCGCTTTTGATTTAGGTTTTAAGTTAAGCCAAAGATGTAGAGCTAAAGTGTTGTTTATTTCGTCAACTATCAAAGTATTATCTAAAATAAAATATTTAAAATATATCACAAACTGCTGACACACTTAAGTCACTTGAAAACTGTAATAATACCCCCGCTAGCCCAATGGTGAAAGCTCTATTTCGTACGTCTGTAGATTGTGTATTGATTTTTTAAATAATCCTAACCACATATTTCTCCCTCTAAAATCTAAACTGCTAGCTTGAAAAATCTGAACAAAATCATGTCGTTGAACTTGGGTGTTGGATAATTTTGTACCAATATACAAAATCCATAGAATAAATCCTCTAAAGAGACTAAGATGAAGTAGTTGCTTGCTTATAACGGGTAAAGAGTCCATTGAAAAACAAAATCCAAAATAAAAAACTGGTTAATCCAATAAATTATCATGTGATAACGGGCTACTACGGAACCCTACATTGCGCGTGGCCCGACAACTTGGCCCGTTTTTTTAATAAATTCATTGGTTCGGAATGATGTAATGAACACGTGGTAACCAACCCAACCTGTATTTCATGCGCGGTTGTTAGGGTTCCGTACCCAAAGGGTGAAAACGGGACCTTAATACTAAGACTCCACTGTGCGTCTGTCTGACTGTCGCATGTCCAGTGCTATTATATCTCATGAACCAAGGTAGCTAGACAGTGGAAATTTTCCCAGATGATGTATTACTGTTGCCTCTATAACAACAAATACTAAAATAACAGAATAAAATAAATAATTTTAAGTGGGGTTCCCATACAATTAACATGATTTCTTTGACGTTTACGGCAACCGGTATACTTAGGTACGCTTGAAATATTCACAGAATATTTACTTAGGTAGTTGTATTGTATAATCACTTTAAAAATAAACGATTAAAATAACTGACATAACTGTTACTGACTGATTGGCCAGAAGAGGCAACACAGGGAGAGATGGAAAGAAATGAGGGAAGCATTAGCCAGCAGTGGGACAAAATAGGCAAATGCAAAAAATAAGGGGCTCCCGTAAGTCCCGTACAACAAACGTGATTTTTGTAGTCCTACCTATTCGTTTTACTTAAATCTTTAAAAAATATAGGTAGGTAGAATTTTGCAGATGAAGATATTCTTATTCGGCCATAGGTGCACACTAGTAGTTTGGTTTCGGAATTGTGTGGCGGACTTGTTAAAAAAAAAACACTATAAAGTCGTATTCGTAATATCTAGCCGAAGCTAACCCGCCCAAGCCCACGTGTTAACTTTTTTAGTGATTACCTATTCAGCAACCCTTTCTTAACTTTGACGGTACGGGAAATGCGAGTCACACGTCAGGAGAACAATAAAATGTTGATTTAAATTATGCACACAGCGACGTAAAACGTAACAAGTAGGTACTTATTTTTATTTTGTAGCACTATGGCCAAACAATGAACGGTTTAGGGGCTGAGGGCGCTGATGGCGGCGGCGGCGGCGGCCCGGGCAGAGGCGCAGGGCGCACCCTGCCGGGGGTGCGGGGCTCGGGGTGGCCGGGGTTGGTCGATGGCCGGCCGAGACCGCCGCGCGCCGGGCGGGGTCGCGCAGGCGCTCTAACGATCTCATTCAGGTCGAAGCCCTCGCGGTTGCCGACCCCGTCTAGGCGTTCCCTCAACGAATAATGACACTTCCACTCGACTTTACGATGTTACATTTGGGCATCATATCACAGCATATGTAGCATCACTTAATCATTGAATGAAATAACTTGAAAAATCTATGAGCTTATCAAAGGGGTCATGATAACGATTATTTTAGTTTAACTTAGGCCCAGGTCGCATAGGAACATTATAAATTATTGAATTGAAAGTAGGTATTCATGCGTCAATTAACAAGGATAATAAAATGCGAGTTGGTCGCACAGCAATTCATAAATGTATAGGGAAATAGTTTTATATCAGGTACTCTTTGAGGCTTGTTCAAAACATGAATCAGAACATTAGTCATCATCAGTTTAGACCAGCGAAAAAAACAGTACAGCAAAGGTGTAGTACACACACCCCATGTCTATACCAAGTTCTCAAAATAGCGTCGATTTGCTACTAACGGGTACAAATCTAGACTACATTATTGATTCATACGGGTACCGCCCATGCCATGATACAGTGTTAACTCGAAGCTCTGACTAAAACTTGATACACACAAAGCGTTACTCGTGTTTAGCATGTTTTCTCTAAATATGTGAAATACCTCGCTAGGTGGAAGAAATAACATTCATTGAATTGCGGCTAATTTTAACAATGTACGTTACTGTTAAGTCTCGTGTGTTAAGTGTAAACAAGGCAACATCACACAATGTGCTACCGTTACTTAAACAGTAGCGTTCGGGGAACGATCGAGCCATTGTGCTGGGCAGTGTGCGTCTGTGCTGCTATTTCACTCTTCACTTTATTGATGGATGATTCGATGCACCAAGTAGATGTATACACGATACACGACACTATCTACTTACAGAGTGGAATGACATCGACACACAAAAGGTTACCATGAAAATTCGGCACAAGAATCTAGACACCTCAGAAACAAAACTAATCAGAGGTTATTATCTAATAGACAAAATAGCCGTCACGGGACGCCAGACGGATGTGCAACTTCTATATAATTACTGATATTAGATGTTAATTCATAAAAACCTGTTTATTTATGTTATTATTTAAAAAAAAATACATAACTACCTGCGCCCGCGGTTTTACCTACGAGGTGACTATGGGTATAAAAAATAGCCTACGACCTATTCCCACACTTATCAATTAAAGCCAAACAAATCATAAATTCACACAGAAATTACTCCGCATTTTGAGAAATTACTCTGGAGTGGTCAAATAACTAATGTGTTCTTAGTTATATGCATAACTAGCTTCTGCCAGCGGCTTCGCCCGCGTGATGTTTGGTTATTGTCCCATGGGATCTTACTATAGGGGATAAAAAGTATCCTATGTTTTAATCCAGGTTATAAACTATCTGTGTGCAAAATTTCATCCAAATCCGTTCAGTAGTTTTTTCGTGAAAGAGTAACAAACATACATCCATCCTCACAAACTTTCGCATTTATAATATTAGTAGGATTAGTAGGATAGTAGGATAGCTAAGCTATCGAGAGTTACACGTGTTATTGTGAGTCAACTATAAAAGATAGACATATGCTGTCTTGGGATATTTTTTATATAATTTTATGTGGAATATTTCCGTTATACATGATTTCTATGTAGCTTTAACCATTAAGGCTGCACACGCGACGGAAGCTAAAAAAACCAAGTAACTTCTCCCGTTTTCCCAACATTTCCTTTCACTGCTCTGCTCCTATTAATGGTAGCGTGATGAAAAGTATACTATTACCTGCTCAGGATTATGTAGAATAATTGTACCAAGTTTCGTTAAAATCCGTCGAGTAGTTTTTTTTTCTATAAATAACATACAGACAGACAGACAGACAGACAGACAGACAGACAGACAAACATTTTACTGATTGCATTTTTGGCATCAGTATCGATCACTAATCACCCCCCGATAGTTATTTTGTAAATATATTTCATGTACAGAATTGACCTCTCTACAGATTTATTATAAGTATAGAAGAAGATGTATTAGGTATTAGGTACCTAAACCGTTGATAATAGCTATAGGTATGTGTTGTTTAAATAAATAAATAAAAATCAGGCAAGACGTTTCGGAGGAGTTCGTTAACAATCACTAACACAAGATTGTTATACAGGTACTAGCTGACCCACGCAACTTCGTCTGCGTCAGATAAGAGAGAAAAACGAAAGGAATAAAAACCATTTTTTGCAAACTTTTTCATTCCTGCTCCGTTCCTGATAATCGTAGCGTGCTATTATATAGCTTAAAGCCTCCGTCGATAAATGGACTATCCAACACAAAAATATATTTTCAATTCGAGCCGGTAGTTCCTGAGATTAGCGCGTACAACCACACAAACAAACATACTCTTATGCTTTATAATATTAGTATAGATTGGAAAATATTTGAAGATATTTCCTTTTATAAGGTATTCATTTAATATTGCACATTATAAAATAGTATAATATCTTTAAAAAAATAACGTCTTGACTTTTATATTATACGCACAACAATCGTTCCAAAATAAATGGGAAAACATTATTTTATAAACGACGCATCACGCTATGACAGTCGCCTAGGCGCGCATAAGTTGAAGTTTCACATGAAAAAAAAACAGCTTTTTTACGCTGGTGGAGTCAAAATTAATGTGCTGATTCCATGGTAACCGTTTGTACGTCAATATTCCTTCCAGCCTGTATATTTACTGCTCAATATTTGTATAACTAGTATTAACCCGAACCAAAAAAGTCAATTCAGGGTTCGAGGATATACAGGGTGTCTCATTCAAATCGGTCAGTATGGGGAAGTCTGAAACTATAAGACATACGAAGATCTGTTCTGAGGAACCATGTCATCGATTTTAATAACAAGAAAAACTGCATTCATACATTTAAAAAAACATGAAGAACTGTCAGTTCAAGCACCTACTAAAATAAATTAAAGTATGTGGAAACAATGCATTTTATTCATTTCAGACATCATGTTTCATACAGACATTTACTGCTTAAGGCCTACACAATCGATATCTAAATAGAAATAGTGTAGGTTTTTGTTTTCAAAATAACCGGGTTCGATTCCCGAACGGAGTACAGATGTTTTTTAAAATGTATGAATGCAGTTTTTCTTGTTATTAAAATCAATGACATGGTTCCTCAGAACAGATCTTCGTATGTCTTATAGTTTGAGACTTTCCCATACTGACCGATTTGAATGAGACACCCTGTATATCCGACTAGCTGACCCACGCAACTTCGTCTGCGTCACATAAGAGAAACAGAGGGTTACAGAGAGTGGGTCGTAAGCACCTATACCTAATACAATTTTCAAAGAGCACATCACACACTTCCTTCCGCATAATAAAAATACGCGCCCGGTACATGATCATTATTTGCTGCGGAGTTATTTAAAACGGTGTATCTTAAGAGATATGCATTGAAATCAATTTACGTGCAATACGAAACGCGTCCATCAATTCTGTTAAAATTGTTGATTGCCAAATTTAAAGTAGATTGGACCAAGGAATCACATTTTCCCATACAAACTTTGCCCCCCTCTTTTCACCCCCTTAGGGGTATAATTTCAGAAAATCATTTCTTATGGTATGCCTACGTCATATAAAAAAATCACACTCCAAGTTTCAGGTTTTTAAATCTGCGGTTTAGGCTGTGCGATGATCCATCAGACAGTTCTTCAGAACAAAGCATTTTTTATTTGTAGTAGGATTTGTACTCGTTTGTATTTGTAACTTTTCCGGCTTTATGTCTGATGTACATTCGTATAGTCTACATTTTCTTCGTAGTATTATTTTATTTGTAAATACAGGGTGGAAACGATTAACGGGGCAAAAAGGGGAGCTTCCTTAACCGTTGAGTATTACAAACAGGATCGATTGGCATCAAAAAATGTTTTGTGTAAAATAGCAATTTTCTTGCTAACTGTACTTTTTTTTAAATTTGTGAATGGGGATCAAAAATTACGGATAGTTTCCTAAGACCATTTTCATGTAGCTCATTTTCATGTAACTGCAGCGGTTAAGGTTTATCATTATTGGCATCATAAAAATTGTTTTATGTAAAATGGCAATTTTCTTGCAAACTGTTCTCTATTTTTTAATTAAATCTGTGAATGGGGATCAAAATTTTTACTAAGTTTGTTTGTTTGGTTGAACGCGCTAATCTTAGGAACTACTGGTTCGAATTGAAAAATTATTTTTGTGTTGGATAGTCCATTTATTGAGGAAGGCTCTAAGTTATATAACATCACGCTACAATTATTAGGAGCGGAGCAGGAATGAAAAATGTTGCAAAAACGGAGATTTTTTTCTCCTTTCGTTTTTCTCTCTTATGTGACGCAGATGAAGTTGCGCGGGTCAGCTAGTATTAAGTATAGATATATTAAATCACTAGCTGCCCACGCAATGCTTCGTCTGCGTTACATAAGAGGGAAAAAGCTACCTACTACTACATATTTACCTACTACTACCTAAAAATGTTAGGGGCGGATAATCCTTAACATTTAGGGGGATGAAAAATAGATGTTGGCCGATTCTCAGACCTACTCAATATGCTCACAAAATTTCATGAGAATCGGTCAAGCCGTTTCGGAGGAGTACGGGAACGAAAAATTGTGACACGAGAATTTTATATGTAAGATAAATATCCGATATTTTGATATATATAATAAATATCGGATATTTTCGAACCCTGCTTCTGTCGGCTAATGACTAATGACGACGTTAATACGGTGGCGTCATTAAGTACCTATGTAGTCTGATATTAAGTAGGTACCAGAATAAATAAAACGTTCCAGTTATTTTTTATTATGTTTATGTAAGACAAGCAAGCAAATAGTTAACATAAATAATACAATAAAATAATAATATGGCTTTCATACAAAATCGATAATATCAAACTTGTTATATTTATATATCGGATATCATAAATATCCGATATTTCGATATTCATAATAAATCTGAGTCTATTACACATTGAGATTCTGTTACAAAGAGAGCTTCTTATCGTGTTTGGTGAACGTAATAATAAGCGTTACTTATATGCGTATTGAATACAATACAAGCGTATAACTACTGTACGGATAGGGGTATACTATGTAATTTTACAATAGAGATAAGGGTTAACAACCTTGCGAAGGATACTGCTGAGTTACTGACAGACTGGAATTTATGCTAACTTGCTCATCTTCAAAAAATACATGCTATTCAAAATGTATATGTGTCACCGTAAAATTGTCAAATACGTTATATTGTAATATCTCTAGCGATATTGTAAAGTCCCGAATTATTATCAAATGAACATAGTGCTTACAACAAAACGCATTATTTATCGTGAAATGCATGCGATGGTAGTCAACTTTAATTACGCGGTGTGGAGGGAAGGAGGGGTCCCCCTTGCCCAGTGGCACAACTCTCATGAAAAGATAATGCACCATTCCTGAGAAATGCCGATAACCTTAAAACACTTTATATTCCCCCTAAAAAGCGTAGTCGACGGAGCCCCTATTTCCGAGTGCAGGGTTTAAAGGAACCTAACTAACCTAACGGGGGGGTGCCCCAAGTCCCGATTATGGGGGCAGAGATACTTCCGTATGTTCAGTTGACAATAATTCGAGACATTACAATATCGTAATATATCGTATTATATTGTAATATAACGTGTTTGACAATTTTACGGTGACATGCATTGTACAGGTACTAGTAGAAATGGAATAAAAATGCATGTTGTATTGCAATGCATGTTTTTGAAAGTTGACCTGGTGCTGGTGCACTATAAATTAGTAATACGATCTACCTAACAAAACGATCTTTGGTTTTTTCCACGATAATACCTATCCAGACAGCAAGAAAGTGAATACGTATCTGTGTGTAACTTGATCAATAATTCAATACTCTTGAAGTATTTATTATTATTATTGTATGTCGAACGACGAGTGTCGGTCCCACGTAATTCCGCGCATATTATTACGTTGAGTAATTCTGAAGACAAACAGGACATTCCTAACGTACCTATTCAGTAAACGCAAGCGATTCATGATGACTGGATCTAAATGAAACATCTGTAAATTATTAATAATTGTATTGCGTGTTCCTCCCGGGTTTAATGAGACACAACAACCCCTCGATTGATGTATTAGGGTGCGGCCGAACGTCCGAGTTTGCCCCAAATTTATGCCTTTCTGAATTCAGCAAGTGAATGATCTGGAAAGTTCAGAAACTGAAGCATGCTACTTCCTACACACGCCCCATACTTTTCTGGTAGCTTAACCCAACAGCTGGCGATGGAACTTGGCACAAATAATTATTGCATAGGTTGCTGAAGCAAACGAGATTTGGAATTCCCGGATGAGAATTCTTAACATTCACTGGCGGAATAAAACCTGAACTACGAAACGCTGTTTATCAAACAAGCCACAGGTAGTACATCCGTCCCTGGTAATACTAGTATATGTTTACAGAAGAGACGTGAATTTGAAGCATGAGCATCATGACTATGACCCTTGTTACAAGTCGATGCATTTCTCAGAATGAGGTAATTATGCGAGTGACGGTAGTATGCGAAGCTATTGACTTCTTATAATAATACTCTCCACTAGTGTTGGCCGGAACTTGAGAAAGTGCAGCCGACATACCGTAGCAGCACGATTTCATAGCTCAGTGGCTAACTCGCTGCTGCGGTTTCTCGATCACATTGCAACATACGTGTGTTACCGATTTGAGTTACTCCCACAGATCCATACAATATTGGACACAATAAGATGGACAATATACAAGCTTAATTTTGTTGAAATTGTTAATATTCCGGAGGACTCAAGTGAATCTGCTTATCGCGAGAGATCTATCTTTATTTCTTTGATGATTTTAATGAAAATCTGTCTTTGGAGTTGCTGTTTGGAGTAGAATAGGGGATGAAAGTTTGTACAGATAATTCAAGTCGGAAGCGAGACAAGTTGACGGCGTTCATATCAGTGAAATTATCAAAAACGCAAAAGCAACAATCGCGGGTGACGCACGTGAATGAAATTTGTGAAAATTTCAAGATGAGTAGAACTTTGAATTTCATTCGCAGCTCTGGTCTCTATCTTGAAATAATGACAATTTTTTTTATACAGGAACATCTCAGGCATACTGTACGGTTGAACAAGCTATTTGGCTTTACAGTTTAACCCACAAATTGCTTTGTAAAATGTCAAAATAGCTTGTTCGACCGTACATCATACATTCGCTTTACTAAAGTGAGCGTAAAACAATAATTAAAAGAATATGTTGGGAAAATAACAGCCGTATTAGCATCAGATAACATGTCGTCAAAGTATAACCTACTAGTATACTAAATTATTTGGAAAGGCTAGCGTACATCACGCGGTTTCACCCGTGTAGTTCAGTTCCCGTTCCCGTATGTTACTAGCCGACAATGTAGCTACTATTATATTGCAGAAAGAGTTGTTCAAATCGTTCCAGTAGTTTTTTTTTTTTTAGTGTATTCGTTACATACAAAAATACAAACACGCAAATCTTTCCGTAATATTAGTTAGAATTATGGATGAGACACACTAATCATTATGTATTACATGTCCACTTTCATTAATTGGGTCAGTGTGAAATATATGGTACGGTAACGTTCCTTACTCGTTGCAATACTGAATGAAGGTCATACTATAACGGTGCAGCTGCTAGTTATTAATATAGAGCCTATCCGACTCGAATACGAATTAATGGGTTTGCAAAGTAGCATTAAGCAAGTGAACGCGCACTTCCGTCGCGCGAATGGCGAATGTGGACAGGAGGGCTGGCGCGCGGCCGACCCGCATTCCACCACCAAATACGTCGCACGAAACACGACTCTCAGTTGGAATAATAAACGCATTGTTGCCGATGCCTCACAAAGCAAGCGAAATCGATTACACACATAACACGGACAACCGACTCACTGCGCGACGTTTTAATTAGGGATATCTGCTGTGTTTTTAAACCAGCATTATGTTTTATATCTAAGAACAATGAATTCTTAGTTCTAGTACTAATACTAAGCAATTACGCTGGTAATCCCATACCCTACTTAGGTCTAGAATTCTAGATATTAGATCAGTCTCATTGGTTCTTCTTAGACGGACACGTCATGAAAATATGTATTACGAGCTTAGGAGCAGCACGGTGCAGTTTAGGGACAAAAACGTTGTAGTACTAAAAACCGGCTAAGTACGAGACGGACTCGCGCCCGGAGGGTTTCGTCCGCACAAATATCAAAAAATCACGTTTGTTGTGTGGGATCTCAAATATTTATATTATTCTGTTTTTAGTATTTATTGTTATTGCGGCAAAAGAAAAACATAATCTGTGACAATTTCAACAGTGTGTTATCACGGTTCATGAGATGCAGCTTGGTGACAGACAGACAGACGGACAGTAGAGATTCAGTTATAGGGTCCCGTTTTCACCGTTGTGTTACGGAACCCTAAAAAGGAGGTTTCGTAAATGTAAAATCTTACACAATATGTAGGTATATGTACGTAATTCGAAAAACTAAAGTCGAATAACTAGGTACCTATTAATTTCCCTAGATCTTGACGATACCCGTGTTTCTAATTCGCTCTCACTGTAAAAACTTTCTTTGCGTAGAAGTAAAGCTATCGTTTGAAAGTATGTCGCATGCATTAACACGCGTTTGCTTTAGTGCTAGTATAGAGCTACTAGTTAGTTACTAGGGTTATAAATGCACTTTTTATTACGTCTCAAGAGATATTTTAGAAACGATCACATTGAGTGATATCTTATGCGTCCGACTACTAGATTAATTTCCAGACCCAAAAGTCAGCCAGAGCCACTAAATTCAAAAAATTGAAAAAAATTGTAAATTATCATTGCGGCAACGTTCGGGAAGCTGCGCGGTATCTTCTCGTCAAGCTTACCGCAGTGTCGCAAGACGAAAGTCTATGACCAATGTGTGTTGCCGGTGATTACATACGGGACCGAAACATGGTCGCTCACAATGGGCCTTACCAAAAGGCTTAAAGTCACCCAAAAGCAAATGGAGAGGGCTATGCTCGGAGTTTCCTTGCGTGACCGAATCAGAAATGAAGACATCCGCAAGAGAACCAAGGTCGCCGATGTAGTCCGAAGAATTGGAAAACTTAAGTGGCAGTGGGCAGGGCACATGGCTCGCACAACGGATGGCCGATGGGGCCGAAAAGTTCTGGAGTGGCGACCTGAAGACGATGCGTTGGAAGACTTCCCACTAGGTGGACCGATGACCTGGTGAAGGTTGCGGGAATCCGTTTGATGCGAGTCGCACGGGACCGGTTAATGTGGCGACACTTGGGCACAGAATAGGTAATAGTATTCTTGGGGGAGGACTGGTCGTGGGAGACTCGTTGGGAATATCGTTCAAAGGGCTGTAAGATTTATATTTTCCTATTTTGTGTACTTACTCGCTACTTTTCTAAGCAATTACGTGTTTATTGAATTCCTTATGATTTGTTGTGGTTATGGATAGTTTCAGCAATTGATATTTGGTTCCAAGTTAGAATAAACGGTTGTATACATTACTTTATGTACCTCGTTGTCTTATATTAAATATCTTCACTTCTGAATCCAGCAGTGGACGTTTTTCGGCTGAAATTCTGATGATGATGATATCATTGCGGACGCATATTGCCTCTACATAGTCAACATACAAAAATATTTATACTGTGAATGTAATCCTCAAGCAGAGAATGTACCACATGAACATGTGTTTTGTTTGTTTATTGATGTTACACATTTTTGTAGGTGTCTTTAATGCCAAATAATTAAAATTTTCTTCCTTTTTTTAGTAGACGCACGGGGACGGCTCACTTTTCGACAACCTTAAAAAAATTATAACCCCAGCAGTTACCTAGTCGCTTCTTCGAAATATAACAGATTTTCCATTCAAAGTACACACATAATTATACGACTACTAGCCGTACCAGCCGTATGCCAGGTGGCATGACCCATCGGTCTTCATGTACCAGCCTACGCCTACCAGACGGTTAGCGGCGTCCAGTGGCGTCGACATCGTTCGTAACGAAACGTGATTTCTTTTTTCGCTTTTATTGAAAGGACATAAAGCTAATTCTGATCATCTCAAGTCTATCCTCGTTAAGTATAGTAAGTACTACCTCGTTGTAAAAGGAACTCTAGTGGAGCGTGAGCGTCGAGAGTTCGAGACCCAGCGGTTTAGGTTTTGTCTGTCAGTAATTGGAGTTATTAAAAAAAATAGTAGATTTGGATTTAAATTAATCATACTCTACTAGTCAAGCCCTTTCATTTGATACACTTTGATACACGTATTGAGGGAGTTGTGTTAAAATATGTAGGTAATCCAGCAATTTTGTGGATTTTCATCAAATAGAGTTTAGAACACTCCCGACTCATTCACCTTCAAACATAAAACCAAATAAAAATTGGTTCATCCGGTTGGTAGCTACGATGACATAGACAGACACACAGCAGTTTCAAATTTTGAAAGTGAAAAATATGCCTTATTGCCATAATAATTATCTCATCTTACATTTCGGCCCACCATTTTCCACCTCATTTCATAGAGAATTGGTACCTACCTACATTTGTTGCGACATAAGCGCCCGTAGGTATGATTTTGTTGATTTGTTTTACATCTTTAAGGAACCGTAGATTTGAGTAGGTATGTTTTTAATTTCAACTCGAAACGTAAAAAAATAAAGTTATCAGACGGACGGACGGACGGTGATCCTACAAGTGTTCCGTTTTTTTTTTCTTTTTTGAGGTACGGAACTCTAAAAACGATAGCGGTACCACAAAATGTAGTTAGTACCGATAGGTAGTGATTTGGACTACTGCACCATAGTACCAAAGCCTGCATCATTGAAAAAATATTTTTTCGAAATAAAAAACAGATTTTTAATTAGGTAATACAATTGACCTATACAGGAATAATAAACTGCATGTGTACGGTGAAATGATTGACGGGTATGTTTAGCTTTATTGTCCCGCCGCTGATGGTATGTTAATGTAGGTATGTATGAACAAGGTTAATACTAAAGGGCAATGGCCGCGGGCGGATACCGCACGTCCTACACCCTCCCTCACGCTAGCTAAAGAGACTACACATGGATGCTCATAACGTGTTACTATTATTATTACATCCAATTCACATTGGTGGATAGCTAGAATGTGTAGTATTCTACCTATCCACTGCGATTTTATTATGTCAATTAAAATGCTACTAAAGATAATACAATATTTAGTAGCATTTTATTTGATATTACATGTATAATATGTATTCAATGAAACAATGTCATCTTTCCTCTTAATGAGACATTGCTGGATGGGTAAGTAACTGCAATAAACTTTGTTATTTTCCTCTCTTTACGCAAATAACAGTATTAACCATCTTATCCTCTCCGTGGGCATGTAAGTCAGTAGTAACTGTTTATAATAATTTATAATTACTCAAGCTTTATTATCGTGACAGTACTTTAATTCTACTGGCAATGCCAACACTACAAAGGTAATATGGATTCAAAAAATCGGACGGCCTTATTCCCTGCTTTAAAAAAGACTCGAGCTTTTTAGAAAACTAATACATTTTATACGTTTTTATTGTAGGTAGGTAGTTCGATCTGTGTCATGTCTGATGTCATGAATCATAGAAAACATATCATTGTAAGATATAAATACATTTACCGTAACTTATTACTTATTTAATTATTATTTTTCAGTATTCCTGCTTGGATCGGAGTCGAAGGTGGTTTGTGTCCATATTAACCTATGTCCTATATAAATATCGTTAATTATTTCATTAAAAATTTACGTTTCATTATGAGCTGCCGTTTTCCAACGTTGATGATGGCTGATCTCTTGATGTGGGCTTTCTATCATGGGGTTTAGGTTTCCGCACTTAGTCCTTGAGGTGGACCATTGTGCGTGAGCCATGGTCGCTGGTTACTCCAACCAGCCCACCTCCCTCCAGAAACAGATCAAACTTCGCGGTCTCCTCAGGACATCCGCAAGTGATCTTGGCGTTCCCAGGATCTCCTCGCGAATCGTGGTAACGCCTGTGCACTCTAGGAGCACATGCGCCACCATCTCCTCCGCCTCCATGCACGCTCTGCACAGGGGACTGTCAGTGATTCCTAGAGTGTGGAAGTGTTTAGTCAGTGAGCAGTGTCCAGTGATGGTCCCCGCCACCAGACGCAGGCTATCTCTGTCCAGGCGCAGAGGGCGCATGGTCAGCTTTGTATCCAGGGATGGCATAGCTTCCTTGGATTCCCTACAACCTGGTGTCGAGGTCCACCATTTCTCCGCTTTATTTGGGTGTGATCCTTTAACCAGTTTCTTAGCTGAAGGGAATGGGCACAATAGGTTCGGGTCCGTAGGGTTTTGTGCTGGATCCTTTTCTGGTAAGTTCCTCAGCCGCATCGTTGCCGAGTGATCCATTCGTTCTAGGGCCTTGTGGCATTCTAGTCTCAGTCTCGATGCGATCTGGTTACTCTTTAGGGATTGAAGGACAGAGGCACTGTCTGACAGTATACCGATGTTGGTATCCGTAACCTTCCTGGCCACTATAGCGTGTGCTGCTTGAATAATGCCTACACACTCTGCTTGGTAGACAGAGTTGAACATTCCAAGAGATTTGTTTGTCGGAGAACACCCCGATGCCTGTCCCTTCGTTGGTTTTTGATCCATCAGTGTAGATCCTTAGCTCTTTTGTGCCTGAGCAGTCACACAACTCCTCTATGAGCTCAACGTTGTAGTGTTTTTTGAAGCAGTGGGTCTTCAGCGTTCTGTCTCTAATTACTTTAACTTCCTTTTCCTAATATTTTATTTGATATTCTGTGGGAGTCTAATAAGTACTCCGCCTTTCATTCTAATAACTAATATTTAAAGTTCAAAATATTCTCTAACAACAGGGTAGCCTGTGAAATTACACTTAAATGCAATTTAGTTTTGGTTTAATGGATTAACAATTATAATAAAATTCCTATCAATCATGATTTTTTTTAAATGCTCAAGCATTCTGTTCAATTAATCAATCTCTTGGCTGTCTATAATCACAAGCAACCAATCAACTCAACCTAATAGAGTACTAGAAATGTATGTATTTAAAAATAATCAAAATCAAAATCAAAGCATTTATTTCAAGTAGGCCAGTTACAGGCGCTTTTGAATTGTCGAAACAAAGATGATAATTAAATGTAGCTACAGTCCCAGTCACAAGACATAAAAACTGTGAAAGTACTGTAGTTGCCCATTCCCTAGCGTAGATCTCTATGGAGAAGAACGGGCAAGAAACTCCATGGACACTCTTTTAAATCATAATGTTGTTACAAAATCTTGGTTACATCATTCCTGTTGAGATGGTGCATTATGTGAGAACAATGTAGCAAGATGTGCACGATAAAAGTGTCCATAGTTAAAACTAACAAAAACAATTCAAAAGTAAAATAATTAATTAAAAAATAAAACAAAAGCCGTGGCAACCAAGAGCTGACCAGTCCCAACCGACAGCGCCCGTTCACGAACATGACGCATGTATCAGCACCATTCAACTCAACCATTTTGAAGGGAACTAAATGACCCGACACACGCGCCACCATCAGCGGGACATTTGAGTGAGCATGACATACTCTTAACCGCCAGGGCACATTCAAGTCAAAAAATAAAAATAAAAACGTAGGTTTCCAGCGAATGATAGCATTCTAGTACATGGCACTCACACAATATGGGATATGAGGTTATATAATACTAAAGATATTGAATACATATATGTATAGGGTGACTGGTAATTAGTGTACAAAACTTAAACATGTGATTGTGCTCATGATAACAGACAACTTCTACTATGGGGCCAAACCTGAAATCGTGACACTATTTGCCGGTCTCCCTATATAATATCTTCATATTAGGTACCTATATGGTTTAAAAACTTAAGCCGCACTTTAAATTGGTACCAGTCACCAACATTAATCACAACTTTTGAAATGAATGCTGACTGAATGAAAATGTACGGAAAGAAGTGTGCTTGCCGGTGGCTTGCTATTAATTTCAGGCAGGCCGCTTTGGACTTATACTTATATTGGCTTCCTTAGATCTTCCAGTGGTTACCTTGCTGGCAGCCACTACTCGAACATGTCTCCACTAATGCTGTAGATCAACACCATCAGGTGTTGATTACGCAGCAAGGTAGAGACAATGAAACAAAACTGTCATAAATGCACCAGGCTCTCAATACCTTCTGTATACCCCTGATACAGTGTAATGGCTTGAGTAGAACTGCGCAACGAGTAGCTTATTTAGGTGCAGAATCCAGTTTCATCACATACATTCATGCAAGTTTTGAACCGCTGAATTAATTTTTTCCAATTTAAATTACCAAAATAAAAGAAATCCATTTTTACCTAAACCTTTTAATTTAATATCAAGCTTTTCATGGACACAATTTAAATAAAGTATTGTTAAGGGTTGAGTTGATGGTTCATTGGATATTGTATAGTTTGGTAGATTTCTTGATGAATGCAGTACCTAGGTACTTATAGAACATAGAAAATTATAAGTTTGTTTTTTGGTTGAATTATTATGGTTTATTTAATCACGCAATTTAAGCCAGGCATCTAGGTATTTACAAATTATATATTTTTACAAAATCAAAATGGTGAAATAAGATTGCCCACCAGAAACTACTTTTGTTCCAGGGCATACCTGCTATTATAAGATGTGGCGACTATCGGATTTTTCTTACATTTTTAGTCAGGGTTTACTTTAATTGAAGCTTTCCATGAGCGTCATCTATAAAATAATTAAAAAGTTTTGCGCGAACATGTGACGGCCGCGATCCTCTGACTGCGATGCGGGCGTCGTCGTCCGCGCCGAGCAAGACGCAACTCGGGCGCGGTACCCCTTAGGTCTAGACTAGACCATCCATGAACAAATAATAAAGGAGTTTGACTGGACGCAAATAATATGAAAATCCGCTTCTAAGACGACCCACTGACCAAATATTGTTATGTTTTTAAAGAGATGGTTAGCGGTTTTAATAAGAATTGATGCCTCACTATTCCTTTAACTCTTATCCATTGTGAATATTGAATGCTTAGATAGTCCAGTGAAAATTCGCAGGGCCACATTCGCTGTACTTCCTGCTACTTTAAAAACGTTTGGTAACAGTAGATAAACTGCGAAAAAATTTAAGATGGAACAAAATAATATTGGAATAAAAAAAGCTGCGTAGCGTTTAAGTGGAAAAAAAAGTTTAAGTAAAATATAAACTAACGCGCCAGCAACTAAAGAAAAATATTACTAAAGACAGCTAGCTTACCTCGTACTTGATGCCGGCCAAACGAAGCCATGTTTCAACTTTCAAGCAGTACGGTGAAGTTGAGGGCAACAAAGGAGTTCGCGAGAACTGATACAAATAGACAACATCTTTTTCAAAGTTAGCTTTGTGCACCGTGATCTTGGGAGGGACGGGCTCAAGTTTCTTCTCCTCTGCTTTTTCTTCAACTTTTTCGGCCGGAGGATCTTCTTTAGTTTGCCCATTGTCTACCGGCGCGTCCTCCTGTGCTTCCTTTTCTTTCTCGGTGTTCTCGGGCACGTTATTTCTTACTTCTGTGGCCATGTTGAAAACAAAATGCGTTTAAACAAGTCCAGTCAATAATCGCATGCACTTTAATTTACACAAAGAGCCGCGCTACAGTCTTTAAAATTTTAAGTCACTGTAACTTTTAAGCAAAATGCGCGTACCCCACCGCCTAACTTGTCTAACTGACTGAGAGCGCGAGCGGGCGCGGCGGCGGCGGGCCGGCCGGGCGTTCCTACGTAGTGTTGCCAGATTCGTTAAGCCACTTACCTATCGGGATGAAAAGTAATTCAATCGTGATCGGAAGAATCAGAACCAGAGAGTTCAAATCAGATTCAACGCCGAGAGGGTTTTAGTTTGGAAGGAACAAATGTTTTAGTGCATTTTGGGTCCCTTTACACCCTTAATTAAGTGTTTGAAAAATTTCCACAGCTTTCGTTTTATCTTTTTTATCTTACGTGCAAAATGCATAATAGTCGCATTTAGTAACTTTGCTAATTATATCTAAATTATTAATATTTTGATTATGGCATTTGAGTTATTATGAAATCGGATAGAATGAAATTGAACGGGAAACAATACAGATATCCGTATTTTGTCTCCTCAGTCAGATCATAGAAACAACAGCTTGTCGCAGTAAAAATACTACTCAAAATGTTATTTTTTAAACGTGCTTCAAAGACGAGTCGGTACAACTACACGGTGACACAATAAGAGATCCACATAAACTGGTTTCTTATACAAGTCCACGTACCCCGGGACGTCGGCGTGCGCACCATCTGGCAACACTATTCCTAGGGTCTGACAGCGGCTAGGCGGCTTGGCCGCTGGCTGGGCGCCGTTTTAATCGGGGTGTTGCCAGCACCTATATTTCCGGCTACGTTGATCCTTTTATCCTATCAACAGGGCCACAGGCAAATCCAAACAGACCCTTCACGAAGCCGTCAACCAAGCATTCTGTCTAGTACATCAAAGTGAGTAAAGGTGAACGCAGACCTGGTCGCACCGCACGCACCGCAGTCGCCACATTCGTATTCTTTGCATGAAGTTCTATGCAACCCTCTCAGATCAATTAAAAAAAGGTAGATGGCACATTGGAACAAGAAAGTGTCGCCATGTTTTTAACTATGTGTGAGTAAATGAAATGTTGGTACTTTTTGAAAAAAGAAACGCTTTATATTGCATTAAAATAAATTGTCCCAATAGATAGTCCTGTTGTGGAGGTGAAAGTTGCGAAAAAAATTACAACAAGGTTATGTTAAGTGATTATTTAAAAAAAATAACATAATACAAAAAAAGTCGGAACTAATGTGTAGAGAAAAAAAACCTTTCCATGGAGTTGTGAATATACTTTTCCAGATGAAATAAAAAAAGTATATTTATGTAAGTACACTATGGAGTTTTGACTTGTTACATAATTATTAGAAAGGTACAACATAAATTAAGTACCTATTTTAGTCTCAGATACCACAATCTCATGCAGACGTGGGCATCTTCTTCAATCTAATAATAAAGGCCTATTGCTTCAGACTGCATGTGATTGTAGGATTGCAAACAGAAAAGAGAATAAAAACTATTTACATAAAATTAAGTGATCTATCGATACTGATATTATAAAGCAGAAGAGTTTGTTTGTTTGGTTGAACGCGCTAATCTCAGGAACTACCGGGTTGAATTGAAAAAATATTTTTGCGTTGGATAGTCCATTTATCGAGGAAGGCTATAGGCTATATAACATCACGCTATGATTACTAAGAGCGGAGAAGGAATGAAAAATGTTTCAAAACCGGGGTATTTTTTCCTTTCGTTTTTCTCTCTTATGTAACGCAGACGAAGTTGCGTGGGTCAGCTAGTTATAAAATAAAACAAGAAGACATGTGACATCCACCAATCCGCACTGGGCCCGATTGGTAGATTATAGCCCATTCTCTCTCATTGAGAGGAAGCCGTATCCCAGCAGTGGGAACATTATAGGCCGATGATGATGATGATGATGAAAATAAAACAATAATTATGTCCACTCAGTGCCTAATAATTTTGTTACGACTTTGTCTACAATTTACTTACCCACATTTTTGGGCTATTACAAATACGAACTCCTGGCAACACTCTCCCGTTACGTCATTTCGGGACATTTACATTATTTAGTTATTTGTCGAATAACGTCAAAGTTGTGATTTTGGATATTTGAATAACATAGAAAAGAAAGTCTTGTGAGTAATTACGTGTAAAACGATATTCCTTCAGACTTTTTTTTCACTTTCGTATTGGTTTTACACCATTTAATAACACACGACGGCATTTTTAAGCAAACTTACTGCACGACATAAGATAATAACAATAAATGAGCGTAGTTAGATGCAAGTGTGTGTGTGTGAATGCGTTTGTTTACTTGAATGAGCTGAGTTTTGTGGCTTCACTAATAACAAAGACCGTGCGTTATCTACCTTTTTTATTTGATCTGAGGCAACCCATCATCATCTGCCTAGCCTTTTCCCAACTATGTTTAAGAGCCCTCTTACAGTCCACTAGCGCCGCCAATCGAAAAAATGTCATAACTCGTAAATAGAATCAAAAATACAAAATGTGGTCTATTATTACTGTAGAAAAGGCAATAACGTAATTTTATAACACCTTATCAACACTTGAAATATAGCTGCTTAGCTAAATCGTGCATTCAAAACATAAACGGCCGTTTTTGTTACAAATGCACGATTTAGCAAAACAGCTATATTTCAAGTGGTGACAATGTGTTATAAAATTACGTTATTGCCTTTTCTACAGTAATAATAGACCACATTTTGTATTTTTGATTCTATTTACGAGTTATGACATTTTTTCGATTGGCGGCGCTAGTGGACTGTAAGAGGGCTCTTAAGTGTCGGCTTCCAGTCTAACCGGATGCAGCCGAATATCAGTATTTTACATGGAACGACTGCCTATCTGACCTTTACAACCCAGTTAATACTGGAAATACAATACCACTTGGTAAATCTGGTGTCAGACTTTTGGGGCCACTGACTACCTGTAACGACTGTCAAGCGTCAGCGAAATATAATAAAAACTGTCTGGCTATGTGTGTACGTCTCTATAATAAATTACCAAAAATGTTTAAAACATTAAATTGTAAATTATTTAAAATCGAATTATATAAATGGCTTAATAATAATAATTTTTATAGCATTAATGATTTTTTTAATACGAATTCATCATCATAATGTATCTGTAGTAAATAAGTTTGCATGCTTTAGCATTAAGCAAAACATGTCCGATCTACTAAATTTTTTTGGAATAACACCTTGTATACAATGTTTTATGCTAATAAAAATATCTTAACTTTTCTTATCTAATGATATGATCTGAGGAGGCAACCCTATGTAAAATATAGGTACTCTGTGTATGCAACCTTGCACTCCCGACCGTTTCAGTCGCCGCACTCGCAGTGAGTACATGAAGCGGCTGAACCAGGGTTGCCAACTGACAAAGCAATTCCCTCGTATAAATGCAGCTAAAAATCTCGTACATTGTCTTTCAGACGCGCTACTACTTGCTGAATTGCCGCTATGGAAACTCCGCTGCCGCGGCAAACTGTCGCTCAGCGGACAGACCTCTGGCGCGATCTCATGGCGACATGGAGAGAGCGACTGTCGCAACCCCGTGCAGGGCACGCCACAATAGTGACGATAAGTCCCCTCTTTGAGGAATGGCTTAAGAGACGCCACGGCGTCCTCACCGGACACGGTTGTTTCGGGAGTTTCCTGCATCGAATCGGGCGGGAGGGAACCCTCTGGTGTTTCCATTGCGAGGATCGACCAGAGGACACGGTGCAGGTTTGCCCCTCGTGGGCGGAGCAACGCCGTTCACGTAGCGGCGATCGGCAGCGCCAACCTCTCGAGTCCGGCCCTGGTTCAATGCATGGTCCGGAGCGAGACGGAATGGGAAGCCGTCTCCTCGCGCTGCGAAACAGTCTTACTAGCGAAGGAGGGGCGGAACGCCAGAGGAAGAGAACCTCTCACCCCAGTCGCCGCGGGAGATGCACCGGGCGTCACCGGCCACCGTAGGCGTGGGCCTGTGGACGGTGAGCTATGGGCTAGCTTGCCGGCCGTCCGTCATATGAAGACATGACAGGCCGTATCGACGGCGCGTTTTTTTATTATTTATTTTATTTAATCAATAAAAGTCTGATACTCCCTCTCGCTCCGCCAAGAGTGGGAGAAGTCATTTGATGATTCCATCCGAAAAACCAACCCCAACAGTCCCGCAGCCCCATAGAACTTAACCTACTACATTGACGAATTGAGGAAGGAACATGGATGGGATTTAGTCAGTAAAATTCTGACACTCCCTCCCGCTCCGCACAGAGTGGGAGAAGTTATATGACGATTTCCCATACGGAAAAAAGGGCATCACGTCTCATTCTCACGTCACCAAAAACCACACCAAAGATAAGTTACTAGGACTAAACTATAAAAAAATTGCCGATCCTTGTGGAAAGAAACCTTATTCCTGACCACCAATTTGGATTCAGGAAGGGCCACGGTACTATAGACAGGTACATAGACTGGTGGAAAAATCAACACCACATTCGAAAACAAAGAGTACTGTTCTGCAGTCTTTCTGGACATTTCGCAGGCCTTTGATCGTGTATGGCACCAGGGCCTACTGGCCAAAATAAAAACGTCTCTCCCAACAAATTTCTACCTGTTTCTGCGCTCCTACCTCAGCAAAAGATTCTTCCTAGTGAAGCAGGGAGATGAGGTCACAAATCTACATGTGATTCAGACCGGAGTACCTCAGGGTAGTCTCCTGGGTCCCATCTTGTACCTGTTATTAACTGCTGACCTGCCGCCTGGATAGAAATGTCCTAACAGGCACTTTCGCCGATGATACGCCATACTAACTACTGATGTCTGCACGCAAAGGTTTCAATCTAAAACACTACGACAGATAGTAAATGCTCCCTGGTATGTCACAAACGAAAGAATTCACAAGGATTTAAAGATAAAGACTGTCAAGGATGAAATCAAAGCTAACATCACTACATACTCCACCAGATTAAAAGCTCACCCAAATCAAACTAATGTCAAACCGTGTTACCATCACAAGACTGTAAAGAAGGGCACTTCAAGACCTTTTTACAAGCAGCATGAATATGCTGTAATGCCAATCGGATGAGGCAGTGGCTTCATATCGTGCAAGATCAGGAACCATCATCTTCCTATTGCTGAATGTCTGAGGATAGATTGCATTAAAGAGAAGGATTTAAAAAAAAAGGACTAAATTGAAAATTCGCGTGTTTTAAGTTGACATAGTCCGACCTAGACTACTACTAGACCTTATGGCGATTCTAGTTGACATTCGGATAGGGGGCCCCACATGCGTGGATTGCTTAGGGCATCTAGTAGTCTTAATCCGTCACATAAGAATTTGAATAGGTTCTATTACTTCTGATTATGGGATCCATGACAAAGGAACGGAACTCTTAAATTCTCAAGAGCAAATTAACGATACTCGGCCGAATCATAATAGGCTATCCGGATATTTGAGTCACCTACCACAACGTCGTTATTAACCGACTTCAAAAATAAGGTGGTTCTCAATTCAATGTTCCCCGATAACTCGAAGATAGCTGGACCAATTTTTTTTTAATTGTTTGAAAGGGTATACCTACCTACTTCCCAGGTTGTCCCATAATCATCAAATCATGATCTGATGATGGATCCGATTTGGGTAGTTTTAGGAAATGTGCTTTCTCAAAGTGATCTCATTTCAATTTGATGAAGATCTGATGAAGAACTTCGGAGATGGCCAACGGAACTCTTCAATAAATGTTAGCAAATGTACTGGGATTCATGAATATCATATCTGTCTTTTGTTTACACCAGTTCATAATAGAAAATCACGCCGGTACGCTGTGAAGGGGTAAGCACATGTTAACCACTAAAAAATTAAAAAATAAAAACTTTTTAAAAAAAATAAAACCGACTTCAGAGAAAACAAAAAGTGAAAAATAGCTTTAGCTCAATCAAAGGACTTCTGAAGCCAAAAAACAGCGTTCCGGCGTGATTTTCTTTTATGTACTGGTGTAAACAATAGATAGATATGAGATTTCAGCGATCCCAGTACATTTGCTATCATTTATTGAGGAGTTCCCGTCGCCTATCTTTCGAAGTTCTCCATCACATCTTTACCTAATTGAAATGGGATCACTCCAAGAATGTACTCTTCCTAAAACTACCCAAATCGCTTCTGGTGTGCCTATTTCTCCAGAATCCCATTAAATAGAACTTAACATAACTAACTGTCGAAATCTGGATGTATTGTACACTTCTGCGCACTCCATCAGAGCAAACAGGCGTAATGTTACGTCACTATGTTACATAAACAATAAACAACCAAGCGATTGCAGCAATTACTGCAGCTTTACCGTGTATTTTTGAAGAGTTCCATTTATATCTCCGAAGATCAGCGTCAGATCTTAACCAAATTAAAATGGAACCACACGGCACCAGCTTTCAAATAAAAAAAGAATCATCAAAATCGGTTAACCCAGTCGAAAGTTCAGAGGCAACAAACATTGTTGAAATCTGGGAGTTTTGTACACATCTAGGTACCCTCTCAGAGCATACAGGCGTGATGTTACGTCATGATGTAGTATGAACAATGAACCTACAAGCGATTGCAGCAATTACTGCAGATTTGCCGTCTATTTTTGAAGAGTTCCATTGTATATCTCGGAAGATCAGCATCAGATCTTCAAAAAATTAAAATGGAACCAATCGAGAAGCACCAGCTTTCAAACAAAAAAAGAATCATTAAAATCGGTTCACCCAGTCGAAAGTTCTGAGGTAACAAACACAAAAAAAAAAAAAAAAAAAAATACAGACGAATTGATAACCTCCTCTTTTTGGAAGTCGGTTGAAAAGTAATGGCGTTTAAGGGTTTTTTTTGGCTCGCTCACACCTTAAGTACATCTATACCTACTAATATTATAAAGCAGAAGAGTTTGTTCGTTTGTTTGGTTGAACGTGCTAATCTCAGAAACTATAACCGGCTCGATTTATTAACGACTTAAGGCTATATAACATCACGTTACGATTATTGGAAGCCGAGCAGTAATGAAAAATGTTGCAAAAACGGGATTTTTTTTCCTTTCGGTTTTCTCTCTTAGGGATGTGACGCAGACGAAGTTGCGCGGGTCAGCTAGTTACAAAATAATTGGACAATAGCCAAAAAATACGGCATCTAATGAAATTACATTAATCTTCTTCTACAAAAAAAATAAAACCGACTTAAAAAAAAAACAAAAAAGTGAAAAATAACTTTAGCTTCTGAAGTCGGTGACCTTTGTTTGATTGCTTTAGTTTATTTGTCACCAACTTCAGAAGCTAAAGTTATTTTTCACTTTTTTGTTTTTTTTGAAGTCGGTTTTATTTTTTGTAAAAAAGTTTTTATTTTCAACTTTTTAGTGGTTCACATGTGCTTGATACATGGAAAGTGCATACCGTTACAATTATAACAAGCCCAAACACGACTATGGTACATTGTCTCATTATGGAGTTCCGTGACTCTTGGCTTCATCATCAGATGTGATGGTAGAATGGTTCTTATCAAACGCAAATGCTTCACTTGTTGTAGAAAATACCAAAATCGCAACACGTTTTCATATAAAATTTGAAGAGTTCCCTCGATTTCGCCAAGATTCCATCATCAGATCCTGATTTGGTGGCTATGGGACCATTTGGAAAAAATACCCTTTCCAACAAAAAAAGAATTTTCCAAATCGGTTGGCAAGCGACGGAGTTATGCCCGAACAAACATTAAAAAAAAAAAATAGAAACATCCGAATTGAGAACCTCCTCCTTTTTTAGAAGTCGGTTAAAAAACGGGGAATGTGTGATGTTTGATAGTCAAATTAGTCAGAAATGATACACACTACAACCCCTTAACGGATATAGGCGACTTAACCAGTAGGTGACCCTGTCGATATTATACTTGGCCGACTTTGAAAAAAATGTGGTGGAAAAAAATCTGGCCACGCTTTATTCAAATAATTATGTTCCAAGCCCTTTGGGCTGGGTTTCTGCAGTACTATTTACGTACCTACCGAAGGCAATGACGCACTGTTTTTTCTACAATAGGCAAGTAAAACAATTGTTTCATGACGGCCAAACATAAAATACCACCACTAAAGAAAAAGTTCTCTGCTAGAAAATTTCCATTCTTCTAACCCTTAGTTGATTTGAAAGCAGCTTTGACGTCATTCGTTTATTGTTCCGGTTATAACCGAAACCTGTGAAAATTTTAATACATAAAGTTGAAAAAGAAATCTCGTAATTAAGGCAAAAGTTTAACGATTTCGACATTGTAATAATGAAAATAAAAATTCCTGTAACCCTACCCCTAGTCACATTGCAAACAATTGTTACCAACGTGACTGTTGGGGTCTCGGGTGGCCGCGAAAGTTTTTCGTTGTTTTTGCGGTTAGTTGACTTACGTTTTTTACAATTTGAAATAGTTCTTTGTTACAAGAGCGCAAAGTTGCTTTTTGAACGCGTGTTCAATTTTGATGACCGAGCAAGCGAAGGATTCTAAAATCCATAAATTAGAAGCCTGAGCGTTAGCGAGGGAATCAAAAGATTACGAGGTGAAAAGACTAAATGCAAAAAAAAAACATTTACAATCACATGACACTTTTATTTCACTTTAGGTATATTTAACTACTACAATAAATGTAGTAAGTATTACAGAAAAATCTTTAAGGTTGAGCAAATAATACTTGTAATAATTAAGAAAACTTTAAAGTAACGCGTGTCATTTTGTTGCTATACTATTATTAACACGCCTTCTATCTACTACGTATTAAAAAAAAGTACACCCAGAAAGTTCCAAGTCTGCAGTTCTTAATAAATTAAAAAAGGTTGATGATAAATTCGGTACCACGGAGGTAGAACTAAATAAGTTAAATAAGTCACAAACTTAGTGTACACGATGTTCGAAATTCAAATTTACTTTATCCTCTAGAGGATGAAATCGGCTTTTGCACTCAGAAATAAACAAAACTACGCTTTCCGGGATGGGGGGATGAAAATTCAATTTACTTTATTCTCGAGCCCAGGGGTTCCCAAACTTATTTTGTCTACTGCCCATTTTGAGAAAATAACTATTTCACCTCAAACAAGCAGGTGTTGCTGTTTAGAGACAGTGAGCAAAATTCGATTTTACTTAGAGCGTGATGGGACAAAGTAAGTTTTTAATTATAATTTTGTTTTTTTTTTATAAAGTGACCATTTATTCAACTATATTCAAGACCATTTATTCAAAGTAACTGAAGTTAGTATTTTTGGAATCACAACCTACTATTTAACGGATTTGATCGTAAAAAGTTGAGGCAAACATTTTGGACATGGGCTCTCGTACTAACATGTTCGCTCACAAAGTTACCGACAGCTTAGCCGGTGTGATTGATATTGATTCAAAATAAAATAGTGCTCCCGAAATTGTTTAGGTAGGTACGGTCGAACAAGCTATTTGGTTTACAGTTTAACCCACAAATTACATATGTAAACCAAATAGTTTGTTCGACCGTACTTTGATTTTCCGAACACCTTTCATGAGATGAACGCCTTCCTGTACTAAATCAAAAACGATTTTCATAATGTTTTCAATAAGTTTTATACCATTTTAGAGAGCTGATAAGACAAGGATATTTTTCTAGTACTTTGTACATCTGGCGTAGTATTTTTTTTTCACTGTTCAACATCTTTATATGACGGAATGGCAAAAACTACAAAAAAAAATTGTTTCAGTGATTTTTGCAAAAAATTTAGGATTTTTTGAACGTTTATTTTCTAACAAAGTTCTGCTGCGTCATCAGCTATGATAATAACAGGTACATAATAAAATTTCAGTGCATTCGTGGCGTAAATTGTTTTAAATTGGCTTTAAAAGATTTGATCTGGGATTTTTCATAAAACTAAAAATTGACCTAACTCAAAAACCTCTGAATTTCGGTAGAACATTAATTGGTGGCTTAATTTCTTGCTTTATAACCCCACTATAACATCCTGCAAGGAATACGTCGAATTACCAGTAACCCTGTATAATGGCTTAGTCCCTCGTTATAAAATACCTATGCTATAACATTACAATTAATTAAAAAAGCAATTAACATACATTAAACAAAAAACAAACACGTAGACGTTCTCAATGCACTTTAGTGCCAGGTACTCCTGTGAACTGTATCAAATCTATCTACTTCATCTAAAATAATATTTAACAATCGTAAGGCTATTGAAAACGACTGAAACCTAGTATAGAAAATAACAATAGTATAAAGACAAATACTATTTTGGATTCAGCGAAAAACATTCAACCATAGATCAAGGGGTCTAAAATGGCCGCTTTAGCAAAACATAATATGAATCATACGTTAAAAAATTTAAATCCAAATCAAAGCATTTATTTCAAGTAGGTAGGCCAGTTACAGGCGCTTTTGAATTGTCGAAACAAAGATGAAAGTTAAATGTAGCTACAGTCCCAGTCACAAGACATAAAAACTGTGAAAGTACTGTAGTTGCCCATTCCCTAGCGTAATCTCTATGGAGAAGAACGGGCAAGGAACTCCATGGACACTCTTTTAAATCATAATGTTGTTACAAAATGTTGGTTACATCATTCCTGTTGAGATGGTGCATTGTGTGAGAACAATGTAGCAAGATGTGCACGATAAAAGTGTCCCTAGTTAAAAAACAAACAAAATCAATTCAAAAATAAATAATTAATTAAAAAATAAAAACAAAAGCCGTGGCAACCAAGAGCTGACCAGTTCCAACCGACAGCGTCCATTCACGAACATGACGCATGTATCAGCACCATTCAACTCAACCATTTTGAAGCGAATTTAAATTCTTAAAATAGGCTTTATGTCTTTTTAAAATAAAGTCCATTTAAGATTTTTTTTAACGTGATTCATATTATGGTGTGCTAAAGTGGCCATTTTAGGCCCACAGGTGCATTGAATTACAACAGTGGCGAGAGCTTTTCTTTTCGAGAAAAAAAACCAAGAACTCAGTAGATGGCGTGGATCTGACTACGTTACTAAGTGCCAAAGCCAAAACGCTTGAAAAACACCCCTCGCATACACTCGTTGACTGACACTTTCGTTTGCATACGCTTCCAAATTTAGCCTTTAGATCAAAGTGAAGTTATGGGACGGCCTAAGCTGTTCCTTGCAGAAACGCACTGAGATCAGCGCCGTCTATCCAGCGACTGGGGAAGAGTTGAAAAAAACCCCTCATTCCAAAATAAAGCAACGAAACAATTGCACTTACTAATTCCACATCAATCACGAAAACATTGAGTGCTTTTTTTATTGTTTCAAGACAAAGTTCAAACAAAATCTTAGAACACACCAGCTCTATAAGGTCTGTGAACACACCTGTGTTTATGGTACTTAATTAATAATACCATGTTTTTATTCTTTTTTCAAACACTCTCAGCGCGTTCCGAGTAAGGCTGTAAACGAATAAAACGTCCATAAACCCGTTCCAAATTACCGTGTACGCGATTAAAAAGCGCGAAATCGATTACCCTTGAATCATAATAGATGACGTCATGACATCCGCCATGCATGTTGCGATTACACTGACCAAATAACCGTGCATTCCGAGATACGATATAATCACTTACAGCACTCACAGCAATATTTTGCGTACCGTTTTAGTTTTCACGATTATGACAGCTAAGATCTGTCATTAGGTCATTTGACAGCGCTCACGGTGGTATTCATAGATATAGTATTATATTTCTTTAGGGCATGGTCGATGGTGCGTGTCATGACGTCATCTATGACGACTCAAGGAACATCGATATCGCGCTTATGATCGCGCTCACGGTATCTCGGAACGGGTTTATGGACGTTCATAGCGTTTACAGTCTATCTCGGAACGCACTGTAAATATCACCGTGAGCGCTGTCAAATAACCTGATGACAGTTCTTAGCTGTAATAATCGTAAAATCTATATCGGAACGCAAAATATTGAAGTGAGCGCTGTGAGTGATAATTTCATATCTCGGAATGCACCCTCTATCTAATCTTCTGTGATTTCAAAGCTGTCATTGTCCAATGTTTTGTCCGTGTCGGTTGTCTGTCTGTCTGACAGCAAGCCATTTTTGACCATTTCTGAAACTTAGTTTTGATCTTTGAATATTTTGAATCTTTCTCTCTCTGCGAAGAAAGTTTATTGCTTTATTTATATTGAGTGTTGCATTCAAGTTTTTATTGAAATATTCGGTAACTGTAGCTTGAAATACTGACTCTAATATTTTGTCCCAAACTACCATAGAACCATCGTAGAAAAAAGCTGATTTTAAATTGTTTGGCAGATTGGAACATAATTATTTCCAAATGTAACCTAGTATGTTGTTTGAGTTCACTTGTACCGAAAAGGTGGAAACTTAGAGAGATTGCAGTGTTTGGGAGTTTTTTTATAAATATTCATTATGAATGTTATTTCCAGTAGATTATAAGTGAGGTACTTTCATTGATAATTGTGGCAAACAGTATTGCAGAGATGGCTGACTCCCAAGTAGCAAATATTGTCAATGAGATTTTGGTGAGTTTCTTTAGTTAGGTTTCCTGGTTTGTGTATAGTGCTTAGGGCCAATAAATATTCTAACCAGTCTCTTTGATCTAATTAATATAATTTAGAAACTCTATAAGGTCTGGTTTTGGTATGCCTCTACCTACACTAACATGCATAGACGGCTCTATGCATGTGTGAGTATGGTATATATTTCACCAGACTTATTTTTGTGGGCTTTATTTTACTTTATTCAGCTTGTTGATTACCAAACTACAAGTTGACAAGATTATATTCTAAAACTATACAAGTGTTAGGTAGTACTGTTGTTATAACACAATGAATTAAACATCAATTTTATTCAAAACTTTTCCCCTTTCCTGATTGCAGCGTGTTGAGGCAGTTGAGGAAGCTTTCAGTTGCTTCCTCGTTCATAAACCAGAAGAAGAAAATGAAATGTTAGCAATGTATCAGAAGAGACTGAGCGGCATCATGACCAACTTGAGCGCGGAGCTTCAGGAATCTGCGTTACGCCAGTACTTGACTCTTACAGCTGTTCTGACCAACAGATACAAAATGAAACAACTCCTTGCCCTTTTGGAAACTCTAGTGAACACAAATATTATTCCAGCTCGGTATGTATCAAACTGTGAACATGTAGCCTACTTGCACCACTAATAATTAAATACTTAAAGCTGTAAACTTATTTAAAATGTTTTTTTTTATATGTATATGTCACCGTAAAATTGTCAAATACGTTATATTGTAATATCTCTAGCGATATTGTAAAATCTCGAAATATTGTATTTTCGAGTGCAGGGTTTAAAGGAACCTATCTAACCTAACGGGAGGGTGCCCCAAGTTCCGATTATGGTGGCAGAGATACTTCCATATGTTCCGTATAGGTTAATTCGAGATATTACAATATCGCTAGAGAGAAACACGTTATATTGTAAATAACATATTTGACAATTTTACGGTGACATATAGATAATATATTGTTTTGTATGTGTGTGAAATAAAGTGTATGAAATATGTTAAGTGATAAACACAAAGAGAATTTTTAGTGCAAGCAAGCCCAACTTTTGATAAAATTGTAATGGATTTGTTTTATTTTTGATGTTTGTAGGATGTTATGTGACTGTATTTTGACCAATGAAAAGCTTATGTATCAGAATGGTGACTTCTGGATAGAAAGTTTCAATCTGATCAGAAGAATTATAGGAGGAGTGGATTATAAAGGTGTCAGGGAAATAATGAAGGTTAGTTAAATTCCATTGTGGGACTTACATTTCCCAAGTTTCTTGGTTTTATCTCTTTGTGTTTTTCCTAGGGATGCAGAGAGAAAGCTCATACACTTCCAGTAAGGTTAAACTCGAGTACAATGCCTCAGTTAAGAGCATTGTACAATGTAATTGAATACATTTTTGATCGCACTGCTTCCTTGCTGCCAGCATACTTCATTGTTACTGAGATCCAGAAGGATTATCCGGGTAATAACCACTGGCCACACTGGGTAAGTTGTATATTACTACATTGATTTCATGTGACTGCTGCATGACTAGTTTCTTACTGATCCTGTGTATTGTGTACCATAATATTATTACTGTTTGATGAAACATAAATATTTGTATGCTTTTGTTACAGCAACTGGCTAAACTTCTATCTAGTTTTGTGGAAAGTTTTAAACCTTGTGCCCAAATGGTTTCTATTATTGGACATTCACAAATGTTGCCTGTGGTGGAGTTTTCAGGTTATGCTGATCATCTTGTTAATCCGTGGAGATTAGATCCTACAACTTTGAAATTTTCCCTGAAGGGTAATTTGCCTTATGATGATGAACTTCTAAAACCACAAATATCATTATTAAGACATGTTCTACAACAGCCATATTCCAGGGATATGATGTGCTCTATGCTTGGTCTCCAAAAGCAGCACAAACAACGCTGCATAGCTCTTGAGGATCAATTAGTGGAACTCATGATACTGCCAATGGAAAGAAGCGAATCTGATAGTGAAGATGATGAAATGTCTTCTTCACATTGGTGTTGGCTCCACTTATCATCACAGGTTATATACTTGATCCTCATTGGATTTGCTTCATTCCCCAACATCGTAATGGGTCTTCATAACAAATTGATTGGTCATGATATGAAAAAAGGTAGAGACCACCTTATGTGGGTGTTATTACAATTTATATCAGGAAGTATTCAGAGAAACCCATCATCCAATTTCCTTCCAATAATAAAGCTTTATGAATTGCTATATCCTGAAAAGGAGCCACTACCTGTGCCTGATTGCACTAAAGCCCACTGCACACATCAAATGGCCGTAGTATGCATTTGGATGCACTTGTTGAAGAAAGCTGAAACTGAACACAAGACAATGACTATGCCACAAAATTTAAAAGTACAGTATGAGTATGTGTTCTTTTATTTATCAGAGTATTCATTGTGAATTTTGATTTAATTAGAATACCAATGTTATTATCTTCGACTAAAATAATGTGCCAATGTTTGTTTCTTAGGTTTCTTCAGCATCTAATGACTTCAAATAGTACACCAACATTGATGGGCTCTGACTACCGTATAGCCTTACTGTGCAATGCATATTCAACAAATCAAGAGTATTTCGCTAGACCAATGGGTGTGATTATAGAGACACTCTTTGGAAGCCAGAAATCTTTGCCAAATGGGAACCCAGGCACACCTTTGCCAACCGTTCCATTGTCTATGTGTATTTTAGACAGCCTCACATTACATTGTAAGATGTCACTAATACACTCGATAGTAACTCATGTTGCCAAGTTGGCTCAGAATAAAAGTAATATACCAGGGAACAGCATGATGGCACCGGCGTTGGTAGAAACTTACAGCCGTCTTTTGGTCTATACTGAAATAGAGTCAATGGGGATCAAAGGATTCATACGTAAGTGAATAACTGTATAGGTATTAAAAAAAAAACAAATTTGTGAAATCACTATAGTGCCAGCCAGCCTAGTAATAATTGTAATAAATTAGTTATCTTTAAAAAAGTTTTGTTTTTGTCACTATTGGATTAAAGGTTAATGTCCACTTTTATACCTTTTGATTTGTGTGGTTACGTTTAATAAATGAAAATTACCCCTTTCAGATCAGTTGCTGCCGAATGTGTTCAAATCCCATGCTTGGGGCATACTTCATAACTTGTTGGATATGTTTTCGTATCGTATTCACCATGTGCAACCACACTACAGGGTCACTCTGCTGTCTAACATACATTCCTTAGCTGCGTACCCTCAAGCCAATCAGACACAGCTTCAATTATGGTAAGAACTACTAAATGTTGAACATTTTCGAATATACGAATATTTTCATTACAGCAAATAATTAAAATATTCGTAACACGAAGTATTACAAGTTTTTTCTTTATTCTAGTTTTGAAAGTACAGCATTACGGTTGATAACAAGTCTGGGCAGTTCCGGAGTACAGCTGCAAATGTCGAGGGTGGTCTCAGAGCCCAAGTCGCTGGTCTCGTCAGAGAGCGAAGAGTTGAACCGAGTGTTGGTGCTCACTCTAGCGCGCGGCATTTACATGACGGGGGCTGGTAAGCGTTTTCCGTTTCTTGTAGTCATAAGAAAGGCTAAGGCATGGCTCTAATTGGCTAACGTCAATCGTTAGCCGATGAGATGTCAATGAGAAAACGATGCGGTTTTGGCGTTATTGCGTTGCGGGTTCAACAGGTGTCTTCTAAAATACCTGTTGGATCCTCAACGCAATGGCGCCATTGTTACAGCTGTTGGACCATCGCGCGAAGAAATCGTAACGTTTAGCCATTTAGAACGGACATCTGAAAAGGAAAGACAGAAAATACATTTATTTACAACTGATGGCTTTCGAGTCGACTGGGCAACCAAGGTAACCGCAATAGTCTGAGGAAAAATTGCCAAACTTATTTGGTTTGCAGGTAGAACGACCGACTCGAAAGCTCCTGTAGTGGTGATCAAGTACTCGAAGGCGCTGTGGATAGAGCTTCCATTGACCGAAGAGCCCGGAAATGTATGCGAGAAGCATCACATTGGTGGCGTGACGCTTTAGGGAGGACTATATCCAGCAGAGGGCTAATACATAATTATGATGATGACAAAAGATTGTGTGAAAGATGCATAGGAAAAACACTAGAGTTCAAAGAAATGTGTATGGAATGAAAAGAGACACTAACACTTAATAAATAGGGAAAAGAGGCAGGAGGAGGATGAGACTGAAACTCAAACGATATATGTTTTCTGTACCAACAAAGGCAGTGACGGTGCTGCGGTGAAGGAACTTCTCACTACGATCATGACGAACACGCCGCACATGTGGTCGCAGCACACTCTCCAGTGTTTCCCGCCAATGCTAGTCGAGTTCTTTGCTCAGGTATGTCCATAAACTGTAATCTACATAAACCACTTAATCAAAAATGTTAATTCCAGACAATACTTAAATCTAAACTGTTTGGTGGATAAGCTTTTACAAAAGATGATTTTGATGATGAGCACGAAGGAAGAATCTTTGAAAATACATCCCTTAAAGGTGTTAAGTAGGGGATAAAATAGAATTTGGCTGTTCTTAGTTTAAAGTTGAATGTATCATGTTTTTTTTTTGGAAATTATCGATGGAAAATGTTATGGGACACCTGTCTGTTTTCCTATGAAATTCTAAGTGCCTGTCCAAGTTTCCAATTGCATAGTCATGGAATCCACGAGGCTCCTTTAATTTCAACTTGCGCGTTAACATAGGGACATAATTAAATACCGAGATATTGGGATTCATGCTACTCTACGCGCTTACACCACCTCACTCAAAATCAAAATCAAAATCAAATCATTTATTTCAAGTAGGCCAATAACAGGCACTTTTGAATTGTCGAAACAAAGATGAAAATTAAATGTAGCTACAGTCCCAGTCACAAGACATAAAAACTGTGAAAGTACTGTAGTTGGCTATTATGCAACCAGTGGCCGGTTTTGTTATCTTGATCGTAATGTCAAAACATCAAGATTTCTGCGCTGTATCTAAGCTAAGTATGAAGGTATTATTCACATAAACCTTTTGGAATAATGATGACCAGAGACCGCATCAAATTCTATTATGCAGTAAAGGTGGACATGAACAGACACGAAAAAAACCTTTGTTTATAGATCTTTGTTCTTAGATATAAATGGAAGACTGGAAGTATATTTATGCAATACTTGGTGCCAGTTAAGATGATAATAGCGGTCATTGCCCTATGTCTCTTCAAAATAAAACAAGTGAACAAATATCACGATTCAAGACTTGAACAGGTTTATTTTTTGTTTTCAAAGTTAAGAATTTAAATAAATGTAGGTAGGTCAATGACCGCTAATGGTGTCGATTCTCTTGTGCACGAACTAAACTTAATTTAGGCTATTGCTATCTTTTTCTCTCTAATAAAACGAACGAAAACGACGGACGTAATTTAAAGATGTCTTTAATTGGAACTAATATTTTCATACACATGAAGAGTGCACGTAAAAACATGTCGACTAGAAACACGGTGAAGCGCAAGACTAAACAGTTTGACATCTTAGTTTATAGCTCTACAGCCGTCTTTATCTCGCACTGCTTTTTAGTAAAAGACAGCAATTAAGTTTAGTTTGTGCACAACAGAATCGACACCATTGTCATCTTAACTGGCAGCAACTAAAATACTATTTTGATTTATGATTACAGAATCCTGCCCCAAAAGAGAACAAGCAAGTGCTCAAAAAGTCGGTGGAGGAGGAGTACCGCAAGTGGACCTCGATGGCCAACGACAATGATATTATATCGCACTTCTCGGTGCCAGGGACGCCCCTCTTCCTCTGTCTCTTGTGGAAAATGATTTTTGAGGCTAACAGAATCAACCCTGTCGCTTTCAAGTGAGTGTATGTCCCCGGTTCTTTTTTAAATGTTTTTTAGCGCTGTGCTCGCGATTGTAATATAGATATCCAATGCTTAGAATTCTGCCTGGCTAAAATGATATTTGGCTATGTGGTATTTCAAATTGTATTTACATGGTACTTTAAGGGCCGGTATTTCAATAGTAACTTATCTCGAAGTGATCCAGGATTTAATTTAAGAACGACTTATGTGTATTTCAATATTGGATTAAAGTTAAGCGGCAAATAAAGTCCACTCTAACTAGCCTTAATCTAAGTGACAGATTTCTGTCGCTTAACTTCCGATCTGAGATTAGCGTGTGTCAACCTCAAAAAAAGTTGCTTTATGGTTATTAATTCGGACCCGCAAAAAGGTTTTTTATGCCGTACGTAGAATATTTGTAAGTTGATAAAAGGATAAAAAAGGCTGTGAGGAATCTATGTACCAAATGTAGGTACAGACATTCTTGCGAAATATTACCTCGTAGTAGGCCATTTGATTTCGTCTCTAGTTATCTGTTCCAGCACAACGTAGGTATGCTGTACGTTTCGTTAGACGAAATCGGTCGTAAAATTCACCTTCATTCCATTTCTGGAAATTAGTCTCTCATGTTCTATAAATTCGTATACGTCGTGGGGTCGTAGAATAATTGATAAATTCAATAATATCTTCATCATCACTGCTCGAGCTAAAAGTATAGTTCATCTACCTAGCCTTTTCCCAACGATGTTGGGGCCGGCTTCCAGTGTAACCGGATGTAGTTGAATACCAGTATCTTACATGGAGCGACTGCCTATCTGACCTCCACAACCTAGTTAATACTGGGTACTACGATACCACTTGGTAAGACTGGTTGTCAGACTTTTTGGGCCACTGACTACCTGTAACGACTGCCAAAGATGGACAAATGACGATATAGCTAGAAGTGTAGTTACTGAACAAAACACATTTTAGAGTTAAGTAATTGCCAAGTTGTAAAATCGTAGAGAAAGAGCGAAAACGGCAGGCAGGTACTTACTCAATTGTTCAGACAACTCAACAATGTCATGAACTTAAAAAGTTTTTCTTCAAATTTTTTAAAACTTGAACAAAATAAAATTTTGTAGGATGACAACAGAAACCATACTCAAATGACATATATTCGGTTTATTAAGTTGCAATATTGCGATTTATCCTAGATTATTTTAGGCGAGGAAGATCCGGATTGAAATACACTTCTGTCTTCTAAAAATGACACTTAGCTTAAATGCAGGACTTAACTTAAGCAATAAGTTAAGGTGACATTGAAATACCGGCCCTAAGATAACTAACGCATTGTGGGTAGAAAACTCTCACTCACTCTGCCTAGAAAAACTATAAATACCTACCTAAAAACAAATGAAATAGTTTTTACTGTTGTGACAACTATTTCATTTGTTTTTAAAACTTTGCGATAGCTTTTATTATAATCATCATCTCAGCCGAATTACGTCCACTGCTAGACATATTATTATGCCTCTCCCAAGTGCCGCACATAGACCGGTGTCGTGCGACCCGCATCTAGCGGATTCGGTATAAAACTGTCTGTTTATTTACAGAATTCTAGAGCGAATAGGCGCACGCGCCCTGTCGGCGCACCTGCGCAAGTTCTGCGACTACCTCGTGTTCGAGGTAACGAACCCCGCGGGCGGGCCGCACATCAACAAGTGCGTTGACGCGATCAACGACATCATCTGGAAGTATAATATCGTCACCATCGACCGGCTCGTCTTGTGCTTGGTAAGTTATATTGAGACAGTTGCACTCTCACTCTGACCATCATCTATCAAGTCTTTTCCCAACTACGTTGGGGTCGGCTTTCAGTCTAATCGGATGCAGCTGAATACCAGTATTTAACATGGAGCGACTGCCTATCTGACCTCCACAACCCAGTTTGTACTGGGTCAATGATACCACTTGGTAAGACTGGTTATCAGACTTTTTGGGCCACTGACTACCAGTAACGGCTAGCAAAGATCTACTAATGACAGCCGGGATCAACTGCTTAACGTGCTTTCCGAGACACGAAAGTATCTCAGTATGTAGGAGTTATCACCCATCCACAAGAATGTTTTCGTAGATGTATTGGCAATGAACCGTCATGATGCCAATATCCTTAAATAGTTCCCTTAGAGAATCGCGCCTACGAAGATTGTATATGGCTCTGATGGCTCTTTTCTGCAGAATAAATATAGACTCAATATCAGCAGCCCGTCCCCATAGCAAAATACCGTAAGACATTATACTATGGTAGTAACTAAAATAGACCAGTCTAGCGGTATCTACATCAGTGAATTGACGGATTTTTCTAATGGTATATGCTGAAAGGTAGGGGCTTAGAACCGACCCTTGGTGCAAGCCAACAGCCACATTGAAGCTGTCGGTAGTGCACGCTGTAGACCGACTTAAATGTACAACTATACACAAGGACAGTTTGTAGTAACTTAAATAGAAGTGGTCAAGCACCGATCAAAATCGCTTGGAAAATCTCGTTTCCCATCTGTCAACTAACGACCAACAAAGCAATAATAGTACTTTGTGGGTAAATGGGAAATAAAACCAATTTTAAATAGCTGTTTTGTGTTTTTTTTATTTTAGGTACTACGCCCCAATCCGGACGGCAATGAAGGCCAAGTGTGCCTTTATATTATTCAGTTATTGCTATTGAAAGGTTCTGAATTGAGAAATAGAGCACAGGATTTCGTCAAAGAAAACTCGCCTGAGCATTGGAAACAAAATAATTGGTAATTCATTTGTCAATAAGGAAATCGACATTTCTTTTTATTTATTCTTATAGACAATAAATAACAACATTAAATCCTGCAGAAAAATAATGTTAAAAAATAACGTAATAATATGCTGTGGTTTTTATTAGTAAAACAAATATAAATTGTCATTTATATCACTTACAGGTACGACAAACATCTAGCATTTCATAGAAAGTACCCGGAGAAGTTCGCGCCTGAAGAGGCAGGCAATGCTTACGGTGGCCCTATTCCTGTTTACTTGAGCAATGTCTGTCTCCGGTTCTTACCAGTTTTGGACATTGTTGTACACAGACATTTGGAAATACCATCTGTTAGCAAGAATCTGGAACAGCTTCTGGAACATCTTGGCTATTTGTATAAATTCCACGGTGAGATAACTTACGCACGGCCGCTTTTCTAACCCGTTAGGGTCAGCGCAGACAGAGAGGAATAATCTCCGCGCGGTCTCGGGATTTTTCTTTATGGATCGCGTATGCTCGAGCGTATCCTCGAGGACGCGCGAGCATTTTTTGTCAGGTTCAAGCATGCACTTTATTGTAATAATGTTAAAGTTTATTTTCAAGTGCGTTAATAAAACCTCTCCGCTGCACTGCTTTCTGTCTGCGCTAAGCCTTGAGCTATTTACGACGTTGCCAACTTTCTGGATACGTGCTTGTTGGTAATGACATTTTGATATAGAACGTAATATTCATGTCAACCAATTATATTATTAGTGAAAAGGCGTAGATATGTTACCTACACCAAATTCGATCTTCCAAAACGGCACACTAACGCACACATGAGTATCTTAATATTGTCATACCACACTAGTCATTACGATTACAAGTCAAAGTAGGATTGCATGTTTCAATTATCGCGAGCGAAATAGAGACATATATAATTTGCGATAGTGTTTTGTCTCATGTAGTAGAAACGTAGAATAACTAATTCTGATATGACATTTTACCTTTCACCGTTCATGCCTAAAAATGCGATTCACCTATGATTAGTTTATGTAGTAAAAGTAATAAAGTAGTAAAAATGCAGTAAAAGTAAGTAAAGTAAATAAAGCGTTGTAATAAACTTATTTCTAAGAGCACTCGTAATAAAGTCGACAATAATGATTTTAGAATACAATATTTACAATAACAATTTCTTAATTTCTCTGTATGCGGACAACATCCACCCACTGCACTGGATGCACTTACGTTCATGTGTTGGAAATCTAGAAATAAATTATTATTTAGTACCTACACCTAAAGAAAAAAACATTATTCTTCACGAAACTCTAAAATTTTGATTACAATATAGTAAGTAATATATTATTTAATTTATCCTCTCTTATAATAAATAATAAACTGGATAAATAATGTGCTGCCGCCTACAGCTGTTTAGCAAATGACTTTTCTATTTCTGAGGCATAATTTTACTCTATGATCGTTAATGACGTCTATCAAAATTGACATTTTTGAAACAATGTTTGATTTGTGAAAATATTAGTTTTAGATGTATAATTTGTGCAATATTTCATAAAACACGACGGCAAGTTCGGTGGTTTGGTATCACTCTTACTTATAATGCACTCGATGCATGACGTACGTCTGTTGACGCCGTCAAAGTGACACTGGTCCAGGTTGGCTAATTGGTCACATTTTGACATGCCGCTTGCTGAGCGCTTATAACCTATCTACACCTTTTAACTTATAATATCATTGATGTCAACAGATCGGCCTCTCACTTTCCTGTACAACACACTGCATTATTATGAGACAAAGCTTCGGGACAAACCGTTACTGAAAAGAAAACTAGTGAATGCTGTGTTAGGATCGTTGAAGGACGCGCGCCCTTCGGGATGGGCCACCACTGAGGCGTTCCAGGCGTATCTAGCCAAGACTGACGCGGATGCGGGCGCCGGCTGGACCCCCGACCTTAACTACTATCTGAGTCTAGTCAATCGCATGGTGGACAGTATCCTTTTTAAATGCGCAAACTTAATCAATGTTTTTTTTTTCAAATTGAATCTACATAAATACTAAATTATGCCGTGTGAGTGAATGTATTTAGATGTGGAATGTGTAGTCATGTGAAAATGTGTATAAGCAGTTAAAAGTTTCGTTAAAAATACAATTGTGACATGAAAAAATTGTAAAAAAAAACAGACGAATTGAGAACCTCCTCTTTTTGGAAGTCGGTTGAAAAGAAAACGTTATAATATAGAATATACCATATTATATGCGGGGGTGGATGGAAAATAAAATTGTTAGGATTAGACGAATCTATCTACCCTCTTTGTCTTTTGCTACGCGCACTATAGGAACTCGACACTAAGTCACGACACGGTATCACCAGGTTTTGTGGAGTATTTAGTACGATGCCGGCTGCTACTTTTGAGCACACTCAAAACTGGATTCCACGTACTCGACAATTTGAAGCCATCCTCTCGATCGAAATTTCCTTATTTCAATTGCTTTTCTTGTTGGCTTTGGTAGAGTTGGTGGTTCTCTATCGTATTACCTAACTTTTTAATCCATAATCTAAAATTACATAATTGTTTTTGTCATAATCATCATTCTTCCGAATGATAATTTACCCGAACTTTAAATCACATAATATCATATGCAATAAAGTTGAAACGCCTAAATATAATAAGCCCTACATCCGTTTGTCATAAGTATTACAATCAAATAATATACAAAAGACATAAAATCGTTTTCAATAAAAGTCATAAGTCCTATTCTAAGTAAATTTTTAATCGTATGTAGGCGTTGACCTGCAATGCAAACAAGCATGCAGCAAGCATGCGGCATACATGTAGCAAGCATGCGGCAAGCATACAGCAAGCAAGCAAGCATGCAGCAAGCATGCAACACGCATGTAGCAAGCATGTAATGCAAGCAAGCATGCAGCACGCATGTAGCAAACATGCGGCAAGCACACAGCAAGCAAGCAAGCATGCAGCAAGCAAGCATGAAACAGGCAAGCATGCAGCAAGCAAGCATGCAAGCAAGCACGTAGCATGCAAACGAGCAAGCATCATGCAGCAGGCATGGTTTCTGTCACGGCTCCGGTGCTGCGGGGCTCCGGCGGCCTCACGCGAGCTTATCGTCGCAGATGGGTTTAACGCTCGCCACCGCAGCTTCGGCTTGCTGGCCGGCTTCGCCGGCCAGCCTCAGCCGCGGCGGGGAGTGTTACAACCACCTGCTCCTCAACTCGCGGCCCGCCTCGCCCCTCCGCGCCTACGCGATTTTAAATAACACTCTTGGGGTAGGGCAGACAAGACTGCGTGGAGTCGGATTTACAGCAATTCGTTTCTGTCACTAAAACCTAACTCTTAGGGATTTTTTTCGCGACTAACAATTTATAAATGACCATTCGGAATCATACACATTATGTGATACAATACTTAGGACATACGAATTTATGCCACGTAAAATTAGGAGATTCAATTATTATAGTATTCGATATTATGACCAAATAGTATTAGAAGTAAAGTTAGTTATGTAAGACATAATTTCGGTGTTTTGAACATTATGGTTATTGAAGTTTATAGCAAACGTGTTATGGATAATGATTTTCGGCCAAAAAATTTTAGGAAAATCAAGGGAGTACCAGAGTTGGTAGGTAATGTTTGGCTTATATAATGGTTCGTTTCGTTTGACCGATGATGTATGAACTGCCGCAACTGCGGTCAATTTTGTACACCCCAGGATGTTCAAAAGGGATCTTATCCTTGGGGGAACTCAGACTGCGCTATTTTCTCATGAGGTGTAAACACGGTCTTAATTGAGTATTTACCTATCTTGTCCGTTACTCCTCTTAGATACGGCAGAATAGTTGGTTGACGCTCCACTGTAGATCTGACCCCATATTTACAACACTTCGATTCGGGAAGTCGTATGTCTAGCTCGCTCGTTATCGTTATGCCAAAAAAGGATAGACAGCCGACTTACCGATTCGAAATTAATTCCGAGCGTTTGTGAAGGCTGGTGGCTCGATTCTTATTTGGTTTTCCTGCACTAGTATAATATTGTAGCCATTCCTATTTAAAACCATTTTCATGATTCATCACAGAGATCAAATGCGCGATTAGTAAGTGAGGTGACTACGGACTTAAGGTGACCTGGTCCTGAACACTGAGTGTCCAAGGGTTCCATCACTCCTTACCATGACTTTAACCAGGGCCGTAGCTACCACCGTATCTGCCGTATCAACGGAGCCCACAGGCCACGGGGGTCCCCAACGTGCGTAAGCAAAATTTAATAAAAACTTCCCAATTTGGTGTCAATCTTCCGAAAATATCAAGTTTCGTAGAAAACACTTCGCACAAACATGCCGACCAACTGTCATCATCGGGGACTGCAGCTGCTGTTGGGTGACCATTACAGGACTTCGCAACTTGCAGTAAGCGGTCACAACGAAGAAGGCTTGCAACAGTATCTCAGGTGGATGAGTCAGCAATCAGCAATGTCATGGAAACATCAAACCCCGGTACTAACGAAATAAGCCCTGACGATGTGCTATCCCTCATAACATAAGTTAAACTTATGAAGCATCTGTTAATCTGCGACTACATACATTCTCAGAGCAATCCAATTCTACCTTCGTTCATTAAAGTATTAACAGCAAAAAAATGCTATCCTAAAGCTGTCAAAGTTACCGAATCGACAGCGGAGGTAGAGTTGCAAAACTTGCTGGATCATATCTGCTATGATATAATCCAATTTTGCAAAGAAGTGTTGTCAATGATAATACAACACTTGCCTCAAGAATCATTGGGTGATGTAGTTTTAATAGGGAAGTGGGGCTTTGATGGCAACACAGGCCATAGTGAATACAAGCATAACTTTGCTAAATCTGACGTCACTAACGATGGAAGCTTATTGGTGACTTCGTATAAGTCTAAGTTTATTAAGTAGTAGTAGCATAGAATACAAGATTTTATTTTACTTCATTAAGTTCTAATGTTTAATCTACTTATTTGGTTTTTATTTCGGTTTATTAATACATTTTTCACGATGTATACCTAAAATTTTGTGAAATAATAATTAGAAACATTTCCAATTGAAAAAAACAAACTTCGTAATTAAAAGTAATAATGACCATCTTCCAAAGGCGCGGGAACCACTGTGCGATGGTGCGGAACCCTTCACGCGCGAGTCCGACTCGTACTTCGCCGGTTTTTGATGTACTTAATTTATTTGTGTATAAAATTCAGTTCAATATTCCTTAGCCTAGCCACAGCTATGACTGGCGCGTCACACTTCCCGAACACAGACTGGCGTTTCAACGAATATCCGAATCCTTCGGCTCACGCTCTGTACGTGACGTGCGTTGAGCTCATGTCTCTGCCCCTGGCGCCCAACTTTGTCGGCAACACTCTCCTCGACGTCATCACCAAAGGCTTTGTCGTAATTCCAGCCACAAAGATCCAGCTTTGGATCAATGCTATCGGTCTGATAATGGCCGCTTTGCCTGACCCTTACTGGACAGTCCTGCACGACCGTATATTGGAACTAATGACAAACACTGACATGACGGAATGGCCCTACCCACACACACCGTTTCAACTATTTAACCTGACTACTACGAATGATGCTTTGCTGGAGAATAAATACAGCTTAACTTTGGCATTGGCTCATGCGATATGGTACCACGCGGGGGCGGGGCAAATAATGCAAGTCCCTCAGTAAGTATACTCGTAATAGTTCCACTGTTTAGTTTAGGTATTTATATTTCTGTTTATTTATTTGTGTGTTTTCATACCTCTACAATAAGGCAAAAATGATGACTTCGTTAAAATAATCTACTATTTTGTCTATTTATGTGTTTTCAGGTTTGTCAAAGAGAAACTTTCAGTGGAGATCCAAACAGAGATTCAATTGCTGTACTTATGTCACTTGGTCGGGCCGTTCTTACAACGATTTAACTCCGACTTATCTCGAGCAGTCATGGACATCACTATCACTCTGTACGAACTTCTGGCGCATATCGATAAGTCTCAGCAACATTTGCAATATATTGACCCGATATGTGACTTACTGTATCCTTTTAAAAACGTGCTTTGTTTAAAATTTAAATTTTCTTGAAAGAAAAATTGTTTATAAGGGCCATTTTCATGCTAACTGTACATTGTTTTGAAATGCTGTGAATGGGGCTCATAATTTCACAAAAAAATATGGAAAGTCTCCAGAGGTTTAGACCATTTTCGTGTAGCTGCAACGGTTAAGCCAGCCCACCTTACTGCCCCCTAAAAGTTGTCACCCTGTATAGGTAATGATTGGCCTAAGTATGCCACAATCATAAAGAAAACATAATTCTAAGAACAAGCAAAAGCAATTGGAAATAAAGAGATACACAGTGTACCAGTAATTATACGTATATTGATATAGTACTACATTCAACGACTTTTTTTATAAGATTGACATCAGCTTAAATAAAAGCTGCCAGAACATGTGTCAGATTATGAGTGGCCAGCGAGGGCCACAAGGAGTATCTACCTTCATCATGCCCCCTTAATCTGCCACATGTCCACACACCGTCTTCAAATACCAAGACATCATAAAATGACACAAAAACAAGACAGAATTAAACAAAGTACATAATATCAAACTTAAGTCACACTTTCGTTACCCGCCCTCTTAATGGGTAATCTCGTTAAAGCGTTTTTGAATTTGGGGCCTGGCAGAGACTTAGTTAACATATCTGCCAGCATGTCTTGTGAAGACACATACGTCACCTCTACTGACTCATTCAATATTGCTTCGCGAATAAAGTGAAACCTATTATCGATATGCTTCGTTCTATTATGGTTCATCTTGTTTCTCGCTATGTGATGTGCAGACTGATTATCGTTATAAATAACAACAGGTTTAGCACAAGTATTATTTGTTATACTATTTAACAAACTCCGTAAATAAATCGCTTCCTTTGAAGCTTGGCTGAGACCTATGTACTCCGCCTCAGTTGACGACAGAGCTACACACCGTTGTTTACGACTCTCCCACGTTATTAAATTTTCGCCTAATATAAACATTAGACCCGTAAAAGATTTTCTGTCATGATCCACCCCAATCCGCGTCCACGTAGCCAAGAAGTTCTAATTTACCTGACTTTCGGAAGGTTAGGGCAAAATCTGATGTCCCTTTTAGATATCTTAACACCCGTTTTGCACACTTATAATGTATTTCATCATAACAATTATTAAATTGTGATAAAACACTAACAGCGTGCGCGATATCTGGCCTACTATTTTGAGCTAAATAGTTCAGACATCCTATCAGATTTTGATAGGGTAACCTATTATCATAGTCTGAAGCTTTTTCTAGTCTGATACCCGTTTCCATGGGGGTGTTGACTGGTTTACAGTCCGTCATTTCAAAATCCTTTAAAACATTAATAACTATAACTATTCTATCCCTATCCCTATCTCCTAGTAACTTTTGGTATAAACACGGCTCTATTTTCGATTGCGTGAAACCGAGACTAAGCATCTCCCGGTCAAGTTCATTGAACCAAGCATTCGATGCTTGCTTGAGACCATATAACGACCTTTTTAACTTGCATACCTTAGTCTCTTGACCTTTGGTGATAGCACCTACAGGTTGCAACATATAAATGTCTTCCTTTAATTTACCATAAAGGAAAGCAGTCGTCACGTCCCACTGATCTATGTCCCAATCATATTCTACAGCTAATGAGAATAAAAGTCGCAAAGTCGAGCTCCTCACTACGGGAGAATATGTTTCGTTATAGTCTACCCCACGTACCTGTGTAAATCCTTTCGCTACCAGCCTAGCTTTGTACTTTGAGATCTTACCATCACTATCTCGCTTAATCTTAAAGACCCATTTACATTGAATCGGCTTCTTATCACGTGGTAAGTCAACAAGTGTCCACGTCTGATTCTCCTTCAACGATTGTAGTTCATCGTCCATGGCCTTCTGCCACAGTGCACGATCAGGTCTAGCAAGGGCCTCCTTTACAGTCGTCGGATCGCCGTCAATTTCTGCGAGAACGTTGATGCACGTGTTCGTATAGTCAACCAGTTTCCGCGAGCGCAAGTTGTATCTCGGTTCTATACTCGTCTCTGTACTCACTTCTTCATTCGTAGCGGATTCGGTACTTCCTGTATCTGCATCCTGAAAATCTTCCTCAACATTTGTATGGACATCAGGAGGTGCATCCAAAAGCGCAGGTTCAATTCGTTCCTCCTCAATGGACAAAGGAACAACTGCGTTCTTCATTACATTTGTACCAGGAAACACATTTTCCAAGAACTTCACATCCCTCGCAACTGTTATCTTACCAGTCTGTGGGTGCATGAGTCGGTAACCTTTCGTAAGATCGGTATAGCCAATAAAAATCAAGGCTTCGGTTTTCATGTCTAACTTTTTCCTTTTCTGCTTCGGTTTTAATGCAAACGCCAAACATCCAAAGATTTTTAAATGACTCAAGTTTACTTTCTTGCCGGACCAAAGTTCTTCAGGTACTTTATTCAAAACAGCCTTTGTGGGGCTTCGATTCTTTAAATAAACTACAGTACGTACTGCCTCAGCCCAAAATTTCTTGCTTAAATTCGCCTCACAAAGCAACGATCTTGCTTTTTCTATAATTGATCTGTTCGCCCTCTCAGCTACGCCATTTTGCTCAGGCGTATAAGGAACTGTCGTTTGGTGCTTTATACCAGCTGACTTGAAGAACCTGTCGAAAACATGGTTGCAAAATTCAGTACCATTATCAGATCTAAGGCATTTTATCGATTTACCAGTCTCTTTCTCTACTTCCGCCTTATACTCTCGGAATTTGTCAAAAGTCTGACTCTTATTTCTTAAGAAATAAACATACGTCTTGCGCGTATAATCATCGATAAATAGCAACATGTATATGGAACCAGCAAATGATGGCTCTTCCATCGGACCGCAGATATCCGAATGTACTAACTCTAGAATCTGTTCTGCTCGTGTGCCTTTGTTTCTGAATGGGCTTTTGCACGTCTTACCTTTAATGCATGGAATACATGGCTCAATGTGTTGTTTACTGTTGAAATCCATACCAGTCACCATATCTTTTAATTTCAGCATGTAATTTTTACCTAAATGCGCTAACCTTTTGTGCCATAGGTTTGACAGAGGTTTATCTGACAATGTCGCGTTGACGTATTGTTCTTTTTCATTTAATTTGAAAATTCCATCAACCTCATTGCAAGTCGCAACTATTTGGTCGGTTTTATTTTTGATAGTGCAACCTCTTTTATCAAAATTAACCGCGAAATCTTTCTTTACAAGATCGCTCACTGATATCAAGTTCATGGATAGTCGAGGAACATGTAGAACCTTTTTCAGTGTGAAATCTGAACTTCCGCTCACTTTAACATCTCCTCTACCTTCAACTGGTATTTCTTCTCCATTGGCCACTTTAATCTTCAAGTCACTCTTTACTTTTTCCAAGTTACATAACTTTTCGACATTCCAGGTCATATGGTTTGAGCAGCCACTATCCACATACCAGCCACTTCTCTTTGTGGCACTTGTATCTGCCGTACTCAGGCACACACCGGCATGAAACTGCTTGCACTCAGCTGCCTTGTGTCCTGGTTTATGGCATTTAAAACATTTGCGGACTGGTTTCCGAGCATTGTTTTTAGATGCCTTTTTCTGTTCAGAAAGAAATGCTTGCTCACCAGCTCCAGCTTTATCTTCAGCTTGTCTGTTAGCTTCTTGCAGCAGTTTAGTTTTGATCTGCTCTAAACTAATTTCCTTTCCACTATTATCTATTGCCATTATCATCGGGTTGTAGTCTGATGTTAATCCAGCAAGTAAAATGGAAATGATCCAGTCGTCTGATACTTTCGCGTCTATTGCAGCTAATTGTTGTGCTATGGATATTACTTTTGACACGTAATTCTCCATACATGAAAAGTTTTCCAACTTACATGACCATAACTGACGCTGTAGTGCTATTCGTCTGCCCCAGCCTTTATCCTCATATGCGACACACAGATTGCGCCATGCCTCACGCGCGGTCTTCACGTTGTACACGTGGGCAAAACATGAAGGCTCTAACAGCAGACATATGGTTCGTGCTTTTCGATCAGCTTCCTTGAGAGCAGGACTAATCTCCTCGGCTTCCACAGCCTCCCACCAGTTTTTACATTCCAAATAGTTTTTAACATGAAACTTCCAAACCTGGAATCCTGCAGCTCCGTCAAGCTTTTTATTTCCAAAAATGGAACCTGACTAACCGTTTACGTCATCCGTCAACATCATCGAAAAAATCACAATTATTTGACTGGCATCAACTGGGCATTAACTGGGCAATACCTGGGTATTTACTGGGCATTAACTGGGCCCATAACCAATTGGAAATAAAGAGATGCACAGTGTACCAGTAATTATACGTATATTGATATAGAACTACATTAAAAGCAGTAATATTACTAAAGTAATAAAATTATTCCTTGGAATGCAAATTCGACTTACATAGTCAGATATAAATAGTAGATTATTGCATCGAGCACAAAGTAATTTATTATTGCACCGAGTGCCTGATCTAACAGGCACGAGGGCAATATAAATTACTTAAGGCGAGGTGCATAATCTGCTTTTCTTTCAACTATTACCTATAGGAATAGTAGATAAAAGAAACTCATATCAAACAGTTAAAGTAGAAGTTTCTATAACATTGTTGGCTTCATTTAGAATGTTTTCCGGAGTTAATGTGTCTCGATGTAAGTTGTTATCATAACTTATGCATTTTATTAGAGTAATCATTATTTACAATATATACACACTAACATTATAATAGGAAGAAAAAATATGTACAAATATCAAAAAAGGGGTTACAGGGCATCGAAAAATTCGTCCACATCGCTGCCAACAGGAAAAGTGCCCAGAAGGCTGGCAGCATTGCCACGTTGGATGGCAATGCTGATTCTTTGGCCAAAAAATAGTCCCGCCCTCTGGTCACGTGAAGAGTCGACCAACCGTTTGGCGATTTCCCGAAATACTAGGCGGGCACTCGGACCCCATGGCCCTAGTGTTTCGACCCCAAACGGCTCAAACACATAATTACCAATTAAATTATTGTATTTGCGCCGTTTGAGGTTTTCAGCACCTGCAGCAGCCGCCCCAGCGCAGCACACCGTGCTAGGAAGATGAGATGGCGCAAGGGTGTCGACGCAAGTTGCGTCCCACACCAAAGGCCTACCCAACTTCCATGGCATTATGGTCATACCATCTGGTCTCTTGCCATCGACGCGCGCCAAGCCAGTTGGTTCTAACACAGCTGGCACCCCGGCGGTGGCAAGAGCACGACGGATGAGATCATTAATGCTGGCGTGTCGCGCTATCCGACCTGCACTCTTAATGCAAGAAAGGCCATGGTGTCCGAGGCAGTCGACTGCTTCACCACATTGACAGCGATGTGGAGCCCCACACGGAGCGCCCAAACGCAAACAAGTAGCGAGCCGGAAGGTCGTGTCACCTAACAAAGTGCCTATATTAGGTGACGGTAGTGCCTGAAGCCAGAGACCCGACTCACCCACAGCCAGCAGGCGGGCACGCTCAGCAGTATTGGTAGACGTATTAATAAGTTTATTCCGTACCAACCTGCAGAGCGGCTCATCCCACTGTCTCTGGGAAAACGGGTTCTCGGGCCGATCCGTGTCCGGGCAAGTCACTTTCCAGGCGTCCTCTGCGTCGGTCAAGCACGGCACTTCCGAGTCAACCAAGGAAAGACTTAAAATTTTCCTGGTTAGCTTTTCAGTGCTGTGGACAGAAGACAGGAACGCCGGTAAGCTTATACTAGAAATTTTGCGGACGCCGAGACCACCAAAACGAATTGGTAGTGTGGCTTGCAGCCACGCTCGGTCATCCAGGGCCACATTAAGAATGGATGTTAAAGTGTTGCGAATAATTTGATCAATTTTGTCCAAAAGTTCTGGTTGCTTCCAAAGAGGAGAACAACGGAGAAAATACATAAAATTTGGACCAAAACAGCAATATCTGATAATCGTGAATGCCGCATGTAAATTAATTTTGGAAAGTCTGTCCGAAATATCATTGAAATGTATAATTTTGTCATCAATGAAAGATGAATAACTTTCTTCTAAAATAGGGGAACCTAGGAGGTGCAGGGAACTTTTTTCTAAAATTTTGATTTGAGGAGCTATTGCATTAAATTTATCTATAATCGATTGTCTGTCGGTAACGTCAGAGAGGTAAATTTCACACTTTGATGGGTTAAGGTCTAGGCCAATGGATTTAAACTGATGTTTGAGGAGTTGCAAGTCAGCCAAAACGGTGTCAACATCACCTCCTAGCGTTCCATCGTCTAAATACCATACATTAAATTTTGAATTTAGTTGTTGAATTATGGGATGAATAGCCAAACTGAAAATGACAGGCCCGAGAGGGTCACCTTGTTGGCATCCAACTGCAGATTCCAAAACGTTGTCCTTGTAAAGTAATTTTGAAGGGTGTCTATAACATTGCCACAAAAAACCATAAATTTCAGGTAATTCTTTTTTTACTTCAGCCAACAAAGTGTCCCTATTCACGGAGTTGAAGGCATTTTTGACGTCAACCTTGAGGACGACCTCACCTTTTTTAGAGTCTAGAAAAGATGATAGGGCATGTACGGCTGCCTCACAGCCCCCCCTGGAACCAAAACCAAGTTGAAGGGGCTGGAACTTAGTTGCAAGCGTCTCGCTGTATAGCTTGCAACATATTTTGGCAGCCATACGCCTGTAGGTGCAACCGACGGCAATTGGACGAATGCCGCCGTCCTTCTTGCGCAGGGCGCATAGGTTAGCCCCATACAAGACATCGACGACGGCATCGTTCACGCCGCCAGAGAGCATTAAGTTGATCAGAACCGCGAGCTCCTTCAAGAGCGACTCACCAGCTTCCCCGGCGCCTGAACTCAACAAATCTTTCAAATGTTGTGGGGTCAGGCCGTCGAGGCCGCCAGCAGAACCACTCCGAAAGGAGCTCACGGCTGCGATCAACTGCGGGGCTGAAATATTAAAAAAAGGTGGATCCTGAATGGGGGGGTCGGGGTGGACGGGTGGGTCGGGGAAGGTGAGACCATCCGCAGGCGATGGATGTTTACTCTCCAGGGCTGAAAGAGTATCTGGAGAGTATGGCGCCACCACATCACTGCTGAACAGTATTCTGGCTGCCCCCCTAATGTCACCGTCACTTAACTTGGATTCCGCAAGATCACAAATGTTTATCTGTTTATTAAAAAAAGGTAATTTGGAGTCTAAAATACGGGCCGAATTGTTGCAATTATCTTTAATTTGATTTGTTAAGGATTTTTGAGTAGCCAAATTTTTTTGGACATGCAGAATCCTGTAAGGGAAGGTGAGTAACTGCTCCCAGGCACGTAGCGAGTTCTCCTGGGTCGCGAGACGGACACATCGCGCTAAACTTAGCGCAACAGAGTGTCTCGCGCCCCGGGGAACTCTTTTTAAAACTGGAGTGGAATTTTTAAATTTAGATAACGAAATCACGAAATGTGTCTCTAGATGATTCCATTTTAATTCGAAGCCGAAGCACTCAAAATCACACTTTATCGTTTCGAAAAATATTGTCAAGCAATATTAACAAAGTTCCCGCCAGATCACTTTTATAAATTTCTTTCATTTTTAAATCAGAGTTAGCAGCAATATTTTTTTAAATTTGGAACAAGTAGGATAGAAACGAATAATACGTACGTAAACAAAAAAAGTATTGATATCGGCTTGCTGAATAGAGCTAACCCATTGAGATTGGCACCTTTTGGTGCGATTAAAAAATAAACTGCAATAATGAAATTTCATACATTTTTATTGCTCTAGACTAGAGTATTAAAGACTCGCTTTGTACTGAGTTTTAGTGTGATTATGATGAAATTAAAGCATAGTTGGAAGAAAAATATACACACATCAACAGAATCTAGGGATATTTCATCAAATATCTAAAAATCTATGAAGAATTTTCTGATATAGGAAATAGAAGAATGATAGGTTATTTTAAGGTCTATAGTAAAAAATAAAAAAAATTTCGTTATTTTTTTGTTTTAAATAAAAATGTTATTTTTTTTCATCGCCGTAGCAAATTTATATGGTAAAAAACTTCATTTCTTCTTATAAAGCTATTAATTTTAAGGATAATTGAAAAAATCTTATTAAATCTAATTATTAATAATCAGTGTTGCCACCTCTTACATTAATTACACATCGACATCGATTGTTCATGCCTAAAATTGGATTGTCAATGTCTTGCTGCGGTATGAGGTCCCATGTTATTTGCAAGTGTTCGTAAAGTTGTTGTTCTGTCGTCAAATTTGGCGGGAAATCTCTCAAAGCTTTTTGTTGTAACATGTCTTAAGCATGCTCGATAGGATTTAAGTCGGGCGACAGTGCAGGCCAATCCAAAACTCGAATATTGTGGTCTCGGAGAGCGGCCGACACCAGCCGCGCCGTATGGGAAGGAGCATTATCGTGCATGAGTAGAAATTCCTGGCCCATTTGGATTCTGTGTGGGACAATAACAGGCTCTACTACCTCCTCGTGGTATTTTTGTGCAGTCATGCTACCTTGGATCCAAATGAGCTGGGTTCGTCCGCCAAGACGAATTCCTGCCCACACCATGATTGTCCCGCCTTGGTAAGAGTTGACCTCCTGAGGGTGCCGTAGACGGCTAACTCTCCCTGGAGTTCTCCAAACGCGTGTTCTTCATGAATCCGCATGAAACCCAAACCGGGACTCGTCGGTGAACAGCACCAAAGACCATTGTTCGTCACTCCATGGTAAATTTTCCCGAGCCCACGAAAGCCGCCGACCGCGATTGCCACGTCGCAATGCTGGAACACGTAGCCGTCTTCGAGCATGAAGACCAACTTCATGCAACCTCCTTCGCACGGTTTGGTCGCTTACCAGCAGCTGGTGGTCCTCCTGGAGCCTTTGTACTAGTTGCATCGCTGTGATATTGGGTTGTCTTCTAGCGGTCATTTGGAGAAATCGATCCTGTCTCTGCGTAGTAACGCGATATCTACCCGTGTGCTGTTCAGCTACATCCCCAATACTGCGATAACGTGACCACAACCTTAATATCACGTTTTGGCTGGTGTGTAGGGCCTCAGCAACGACGCGTTGAATAGCACCATTTTCTAGCATACCCACGGCTCGTAACATTTCATCTCGACTCAAATGACGACGTGACATGACTCCTAAAGCTAACACGGCACGTTAAATTAAAAAAGAATAACAATCTAATCCCTTTTCATTAATTAATATCAATAAAACAATTTTAATTTTCCTTAACGTAACGAATCACTAACAATTTTGCCGCCGTATTTTGTTTTTTCTTTTTTTTATATTAATTATTTTTTTAATTTTTAAAATAGAATAAATGAGGTTTCAATCTGTATACAAACTTTTTATGAAAACTAAAAAGATTTTAAACTAAACATTCGTAAATAATTTAGGATTAAGGTATCCCTAGATTCTGTTGATGTGTGTATTGTTATGCCGAATACTTAAATCTCACGCCACACTCATCGATGTGGAATCGGGTAGAACCGACATTTATCGTATTTAGTTCGGCTTATCGCTTTTCATCGACATAGTGCTCTTTTTGACCGGTTCAAGCGAATTCAAGCTCGATACGTGTGGACACTGCTTTAAGCTGAAATATTTCTTAACCATTCATCAGTTATCACATAAAATACATGTTCGTCGGCGACACGATGAAGAACGAAGTGGAGAGTGTGATCCGGAAGCTGCGGCCGGCGCTGCAGATGCGCTTGCGCTTCATCACGCACTTGAACGTGGAGCAGATCAACACCGCCTAGCAGAGCGACTACTACAGCTACACGCCTTCCAGCTCCAGCTCGAGCTCGGAATAAGGCGAGGCTGTAGTGGCACGTCGACAGACATCATCCCTTCGAGCTCTTACACCCTTACCACCAAACTCGGACTGAAGCTATGCCCAACCTGAAGTTGACTCGTCTAACCACTTGTTGTCGTTGGACGGACGTACATGTTCAGAATTAAAACGGCTTGGATTGATCACCAATGTTATCGCGTCGAGCGTTTGATACTGGTGTCGTGAGTTACTTCACTCTGTGTTTATGAGAAGGGGCTTATAACAAAGTGACTATTTTGTGATGACAGACTTTTAAATTGAGTATTTGACTTGCCGGTTGTGCATTTGTGATTCACCCCGAAGCATATACTTTATTAGTATAAAAAAATTATATACATCACGCAATTAACGAAGTTTTAAGATAGTTATAAACTTTTAATCTGTTAACGGCCAAACCAGATGCCAGTTTCACAAGTGATTTCTTAGAACTAGGACCAATCAGAACAGGTTGGAACTAGGACCTTGGTCACAGTGTAATTACTTTTATTGGGGTAGTTTATCCCGACAGGATAACCTAGTTAAACGGTTTGGCACGTAACATAATTATCCAGGGTGTCAGTTTTTGAGATGAGACTCCAAAGCAAAAAGAAATGAAAAGTAGAAAATAACAAATGGAGAAAATTTCCATTTAACTTGATTAAGGAAAAAGTAGTCGTTTTTATTTTGTTAGAAAATTGCCTTTGTTTAAATAAAAATGCTATTTTTCAGTAAGTATTTGCTTTGGAGGACTATCGCAACATTTTACCCTGAAGGACATTGAGTAGTTTACATCTAAAACTATGTATTTTCATACTAACCATTTTCTTGTAAATATGGTAGGTTTATATTTCAACCATCGAGCATAAGAATAAAATATTTATAGAATAAACTAAGCAAAGACTAGACCGTAATTTGGACAAATCTATAAATGGCATTTTAAAGCAATAACAGCTTATTGCTTTAAAATGCCATTTTAAAGCAATAAGCTTTTAATTTGCCATTGAAACACATTTATGTATTTAACTAAATAATTAAGTGATTCTAGAGAATTATGAAATATAACGGTTCTATGCAATAACCATAATCACATTATTAATTAAGATTCATATTGAAATATTTTTATAATTCGTCAGGAACATCGAAAATTGTAATAGATCCAAGATCCCCCCTAAGATCGTCTTTCACTGTTTATTATTTTGAATATAAGTATATATTTCTTTAAACAAACAGATGAGTGTACAAACAATGCCAACACACCTCCACATAAATAACTGTAAATCCTGTAATAAACAAAAAAAGACAGACAACAGACAAAGATAGACAACCCACGCTGTTTCTTGTTCCTTTGCTTTGCACATTCGGTGAATATTGCTTTCGGTTCAAAATTAGAGACAAAATTAACACTTAGGGACTCGCGTCCTAATTTGTCGCACATATACTCGCTACCGGGTCCACTGGACCCAGTATAATGTCATAAGTTTTTTCCAGAACTGTATGATAAACGTAAATGTTTACTTTTTTATACGGATTCTATATGAATAATAAAAGATATTATTGAATCAAATATTAATATTTATTTATTTTGCTTAAACAAAGGCTATTACAAAAATATACTTAATTTCTCCTTAGTTTTGTGACAAGATTTAGAGTAATCATTGTAATTTTTATATTTACTTATTTTAAACAAAATTTTCTGTATTTACTTACACAACTATAATATACTTATATAAACGGAATAGCAATGAGAGATCAATCATCACAGAAGTATAAAAAAAATATAATATCTTCTTTGGAGTAAAACCACACTTGTCAACATTCTTCAGACACTTTGTACATAAAATTTAGTTATAACAATTTGTACAAACATGCTTCATGTGTTCTCCACAAATTGGTACACCTCACTTTGTGCAAAAAACTTTGGTTTTCCTATCTTTCATAGGCCGCAACGCACTTTTCGAATCCGATTCATGTTCACTTACATCTAAGCAGTCTTCAGTTTCAGAGCAGTCTTCGTTTTCTATTTCTTCATTTAGATATTCATCTATCTCTTCAGGCCTTAAAACTTTATTGGTTGCCATTTTTTACGAAAGAAATAAAGAAAATAGGTAAATAAATAGTAATAACAAAATGCACTTACGTATTTAGTCGCTACCGGGTCCGGCGGACCCACACACAACTTTTACGTCCGTAGCACTCACTTGCAGTGCGCCAACTGACTGCCGACGTCGTCATTTGCTGTGCTACACTATCGTTAAAAGGTACTAAGAGCGGCAACGTCGCATTCGTCGAATTCTAATATTTAAGAAGCAAAATATGAAGGACTGGGTCCGTTGGACCCATTAGCGACTCCTTAAGTGTTAAAAAAAAACTTTTTTTTTCATAGGATGACTTAGATTTCATCGGGCAACCCATTCGCAATGTGTTTGTTTATGTTAAAAGAAATAAATGGGTGAAGGTCGATCTTAGGCGGCGTTCTTAAAGAATATTTTTTGAACTAGTATAATCCAAAATCTGGTATTTTCATATAAACCATTTTATTGTAAATGTGGTGATAGATTAAAAACTAGTACTTATTGGTCAGTTTGGACAAATCTGTAATTTAAAGCAATAAGCTTACTGAAATAAATGTAGTTATTCAACTTAATAATTAAGTCATTCAATAGAAAAATAAAGTCTTGCGATACTATGCAATAATAACTGATAATATAACTTGTCAAAAACAACGAAAATTATGAGTCCAGTTTGTCTGTAGTACACATTGTTTTTGATTTGAGAATTTGAAGTTGCGAACTTATCAAACACCCCACACTACTTGTGGATATTCCTTTGAAGTATAATTTAAGAAATTACCAGTAATGCTAAATTAAAGAAGTTCTGAATTTAAAATTCTCATGCTAGAGATCGGTTTATAATAGTATATCGTAGGTAATTTATTAATAATCTTTTAGTTTTAACTATTAAAATATGTCTGAAGCAGCCAGAAACGCTTGTTTGTCGGTGAACTGTGTGTCTGACTATTACGTTAATTCAGTGAAGAATGTAATGTGAAGAATTGAATGTTTTTCTTTACACAGCTGTCAAGGAAGTGTAATGTTTTTCCATTAATAATCTAAATGGTCTTATTTTGTATATTCATCGGATAATTCCTATTTTGTGAAGGTGTAAACATTATACAGAATTTAATTAATAAGTGACTATATGTAGGTATAAAGGGCTTTGAACATTTTTGTATGAAGCGTGACCGGATTTATCCGCCATTTTGTTTTTTTTTTTAAAGCAGCGGCCACACATAAGACCTATGTTAATTAATAGCTGGTATCAATACAAACAAGTTTGGTACGAGACAAAATGTCCTAAAGTGAAGTAGTTTCTGAGATAAAAGCTATCAAAGTTAAAGTCATTTCACTGATGGATGCTTCACTACAACTTTGATTTGATCAGTCACGCATAAAACGTGCATATATCCATCGATAGCTGGCATCAATACAAACAAGTTGTCTGAGACAAAATAGTCTAAAGCGTCTTATTCATTACTTTTAGAAATATATGGCGCTGTGATCTCAGCACAACTTTGATAGCTTAAATCTCGGAAACGTGACGCTTTAGAAAATTTTCTCCCAGGAAAAAGTTGTTTGTATTGATGCCAGCTATTGGTTAATATACGTTTTGTGCGTGTCTGATCTGATCAAATCAAAGTTGTGCTGAAGATTCCATCAGTGAAGGGACTTTGACTTAGATAGCTCATATCTCGGAAACGTGACACTTTAGAACATTTTGTCTCATTTAAAACTTATTTGTATTAACCAGCTATCGATTAATATAGGTCTTATGCGTGGCCGCTACTTGAAAAGAAAATGGCGGATGAAAATCCGTGCAACAAGTTCAAACCCCTTTCGTGATGGTTCTCTATTACTCCCAAAATAGAACAATATGTATGAAATTATTTTTGAAATACCACGAACAAGAATCTGTCAAAAGAAAAAAAAATATCTTACAGTTGTAATACTTCAATGTTTAATGAATACTAGAAATATCGAATGAATTGACCGACTTTAAAGAAGAGGTTATTTATTACAGCTTACTTAGGCGATATTTGTATAGCCCGGACTACGACAAACTCAATGCTTGTTTCGTAATGCGTGCTGTGTATTGAGAGTAATGATTTTCTTCAAAACTGTCACTTAAGCAGATCGTATTCGGATAATAGTATAAACTATATTCACAAATAATCCAATTATTATCAAATATATGTTGATCAAATATTATAAACAATTACTATCTAATATTAATGGTATATTAATGATTCTAAAAATGATCACAAATTGACAATTCATAATATTATCATATCATATTCATAGTTTAGTTTATATTAATAGTTTTCTGCATTAGATTCATAAGAAACTAATGATTCATAAAATTCATATCACATTAATTGATGTGTAAAAGTGCTTTGTATATGTCACCGTAAAATTGTCAAATATTCGTTATATCGTTATATTGTAGAAATATTGTCAAATGAACATACTGCTTACAACAAAACGCATTATTTTTCGTGAAATGCATGCGATGGTAGTCAACTAACGCGGTGTGGAGGAAAGGAGGGTCCCCCTTGCCCAGTGGTACAACTCTCATGAAAAGGTATTGTACCATTCCTGAGAAATACCGATTATTATAACCTAACCTTAAAACACTTTAGATTCCCCTAAAAAGCGTAGTCGACGGAGGCCCGCTTCGCGGGGCCCCTATTTCCGAGTGCAGGGTTTAAAGGAACCTAACTAACCTAACGGGGGGGTGCCCCAAGTCCCGATTATGAGGGCAGAGATACTTCCGTATGTTCAGTTGACAATAATTCGAGATATTACAATATCGCTAGAAGAAACACGTTGTATTGTAATATAACGTGTTTGACAATTTTACGGTGACATATACACAACTGCTATGCTTACTTGGTAAAAAGTACTATAGAGCTTCATTTAATTTTGTTTGATTAGAAAATAAGGCTTCTTATAAAATGATGATCAAATAGAAAATATTGAGTCAATGTGGTGATTCAAATGTGTTTACTTGTTAGGTACCTGCATGAAATAATTCAGAAATTGGGTAAACTTGCTGCCAGGAGACGTGACTTTGCATAATTTAATATAATTTTTGTATTATATTTATTGAACAAATAAATATTTTCATTGTAGTTCTGTTTTTTTTTTATTGAAGCCCAGAAGGCCTTGAAACATAATATTTAAATCAACATATAACATGATAGAGTAAGAGCCCGTGACGTTCAGACCTTCGTTATTTTATAAAACCTGAAAGTTTCTCTATGTACACCTAATACAGGTATGATCGCTCCCCGAGTATGAAGTTTGGATCACAGTGCCTTTGAAAGTTATGAGGTAGCAAAGGTGTATAAAATTGGTCCAATTGTTCACCATTCACTAACTATTTTTTTTGCTAGCGATACATTTTTTAAAATCTGTGAGTGATGATCAAACATTTACGAAAATGTATGGATAGTCTCCGAAGACCATTTTCGTGTAGCTTTAACGGTTAGGCCTCTGCCTCGAATCTTGTGGGCAGCGGGGCGGTGGCGGCGGCGGCGCGGGCATCGCAGACCCGTTCTCGAAACTAGCGGGCAGATCGCGCGTCACTATAGCCGCGTAGTGTTGTTTACGTGATTGTGTCGTCGAGATATTTGTTTTTATTCGCGAAAATAATGTCTGAACAATGGCGGGAACATCTTTTTAATTAAAATTTATTCCTAACGCTTGATTTATTGTGGGCAAAAGAAGAAGTAAATCCCTACTATAAAGCAAGGAAAATAAAATGCAAGTTTTATCGAAATTATGAAGAACAGAGACAATGTCCCGACAAATCTAACCCGTCCCAGGACGTTTCGACACGTCACAAAAATCAATTGCACAACACATCAACGCAGACGCGCGGGCGGTCACCGCTTGACTAAAGTACACCGCTCGCTGCCCGCCGCCGCCCCGCTGCCGCGCCGCTGTTTTCGAGGGCCGGCCGGTCCATTTGGTTATACGCATAAGATCCTGCCGCTCCCGCGCCGCCGCCGCCGCCGCCCCGCTGCCCGCAAGATTCGAGGCAGAGGCCTTAAGGAACTACCTTAAGGCCTCTTCGATCGCACCTATGGTAGACTGTGTCTGACACCGGTTGGGCCCGTCCCGTATATATAGATGCTCTGTGGGCCCGTCTGATTTGTTTTTAAATGGTCTGAGGTGGTTTATAAAATCGTTCCAAACAAAATACGCGTGACAAAAAGTAGTCTTCGCGAAGAACTTGTTCCTCAACATTCGCAAACGCAATCGTTCAGTTTAGTTGGTGCATGGTTGGCGCGCTCGTCGAGAATGGACGCTGAATTAGGTAGCGTAGCGCCATAGATAATACACTATATAATACAAGATAGATGCGCAACTCCGGCAGGCAGCCGCTGTCACCGCTAGGCTAATCTACTTCACTGACAAGTGGTCCAAAATAGCTCTTTGTGCCAGTTGTAAAACAGTCAAACATGAGTCAAACCATGATCGCGGATTGACTGGGGACTGCGAGTGGATGGAAAATAAAATTGAATAAAATAATCAAAATAAAACTCCACAAAACCTGGTGATACTGTGAGTGCGTTTTGTCGTGACGTAATGTCGAGTTCCAATAGTGCTCGTAGCAAAAGACAAAGAAAGAGGGTAGACAGATTTGTCTGCTCGTAACAATTTTATTATCTATCCACCCGCAGTCTCCAGTCAACCCGCGATCATGGCGCTTGCAACAGCGTCGAAATATCGGGAGCTCAAAACCATAAATAATCACGGAAGATATCCCTTATGTGACAATATAAGTTTAGTTTTAAACCGTGAACGCCTAAAACAGTGTTTGATAGTTATAATTCTGTAACTACATACACTTTACAGTTGCGAACGATCTTTTCAACGTCGTACAACCTGCTGCTGGCTTGCAAATTGCAAAAACGTAAAAAATTGAATTTCGCGGGCTACATTGACGCTTTCATCTTAACCCTTTCAGACCTGAATTATTATTTTTTCTCCCATCAATCTAAAAAAAATCCTGTAACTAGATTAGGGTGTAAGAACAGAGGGAAAAATAAAGAAAAAAATCCTGCCGGTAAATTTTTCAAGAAAAAATAGTGTTTCTTTTTGTGTACAAATGTGCACATCCGTCCTAGGTAATGCATAAATAAATGGTTTTAGGATGTTTCTCCGAAATAAAAAAATGTTTTATTTTGTATTGTTTATTAGAAAATTATAATTTTATAAAATTACCAAAACAAAATATGTATCATCATTCATAAAACTAACAAAAAAATTGATAACTTCTTTGGAGCTAATCAGTAATTGGCAAATAAATCAGTCTTAGATACAATTAGTTTCCAAATTAGTTTATTATTTCAGGTATGAAATGCTGAGAAACAATTTTTATCTTTAGTGAGGCACAAGTGAATTTTGCATTTTATGTGTTTTATCCGGGTTCTGCACTTGCACCCCACCATTTAGCACCGCATCCCAAGTCCCTCATCATGTGCAGGAAAATGCCCAGCACCATCTCGAGCTGTTTCAGCTACAGAATGGTGTGTAAATGTTTCTGACACCTACACACTACAGGATGGTGTGTAGGTGTCAGGAACATTTAGTTCCTGGTCCATCATACCGACCCAGGATGAGCTAGGTCCTTCTTCATCATCGTCCAAGTCAGGTGGGAATACCTCGCGTTGGTTGTGGTTTATGACATCTGCACCAAGTCCCTCATCATGTTGTGCAGGAAAATGCCCAACACCATCTCGAGCTATTTCAGCTACAGGGTGGTGTGTAAATGTTCCTGACAGCTTCACACTACAGGGTGGTGTGTAGGTGTCAGGAACATTTAGTTCCTGGTCAATGATACCGACCCAGGATGAGCTAGGTCCTTCTTCATCATCGTCCGAGTCAGGTAGAAATACCTCGCGTTGGTTGTGGTTTATGACGTCTGCACCAACTCGAACAGTCTGCAACTCCCTTTCAGACGTAAATCCCAACCGGTCTTAATCATCAGATGATAATTCCAAATCAGAGAGATCTCCTTCATGTAGCGCTCTCAAAGCGTCTGGGGTAAACATATTGATGTTTTTTGTCTGAAAATATAAACTAAGGTTTTACACCAATTTATAGGATGAAACTACATCAAATAGTAACTTCAAATAACATTCATAATAGATTTTTGTAATATCGTTACAATAGTTGGACAAACCGTAAAAACATTGTTTTACGCCTGATGTGTACATTTGTGTACAATTATAAAAAATTAGTTATTGGGTACAAAAATAGAATAAAAAACTCAAAATATAGCTTACATTTCACTATTGTAATATAACACATCAATTCATATTTTTCCAATGCGTATATTTCGCGATATTCTATTTTTTTAGGAATAAAATAATGAGCTTACCTACTCAGCTCCAACTTTGGTCGCCCACTGGTCGAAATTTGTCGAAAAATTTACAAAATGTGTTAAGAGATGGCGTTAGTTGTATCGTAAATTTACAAAATGTGAACTTTAGTGTACAATCGTCCTCAACTGCACTTCATGCGAAATTAATACTTAAATATTTTTTTACATTTAATGTGTACATTTGTGTACGCCAGGTCTGAAAGGGTTAAGGAGGTATATAGCAATCACGGACAGTCAACAATCCAAAGACCTTATAATATTATAACTTGTTTTAATATATCTAAGGTCTTTGCAACAATCATGGACATAGTGATTATATTATACTCTGTGAGTGGCGAGTGTTTGTGGCAAGTTTATGGTATTGCGTTTTACGGCTTCCCCATACGCGGAGTTTGTGGGTAAACGTAGTGATTATATACTCTGTGTTTGTGGATCAAACGATTTTATTAAACGTAGTAATTATATGCTTTGTGTGATTTTAGGTAACAATAAACCCACATAATTTTATTGTACCCTTAATGGCAAATAAAAATAAAGCTGTTAAAAAAAAAAATTTGCTCATTTTGCTTGTATCCAATTCATTAAAAAAAGTTGTAGGTCGGGCATTATTAAGAAGTAAATAAGACTGCAATGCAATGCAATGTATTTCCTTCAATATTTTTATGAATATACTGAATTTACGTCCATTTTTTGTTCATGTTAGTTATCCCAATCAAATATTTGGGTTATGGAGTCGCCGCCTTTTTCAACACATTCTGAGGCGCCTCCGATAAGCGAAGATAGTGGTCTTATAATTACAAGTGGTTCTTTTTCTAGTGATTCTGCCAGTGGATGGCATCACGTTGTATCCGAGGTCAGTTATAACACTAGAAATTTTCTTCACAACTTATATTACCTCAATATAATCATGCTGCTTGTTAGTGTAATTGTTTTAAATTCTTTTAATCGTTATGTTTTTATTGCTATTTGGTCTCTGATTTTTATGCTAAACGCGTTGTAAACACTAAATCTTTCCATTCTGATTTTGTATGTTTTTCGATTCATTAATCATGAATTATATTCTAAACATACAACATCCTTCTAATTTGGCATGAACTAGAGGTAAACTAATCACAAATGAATAAGAAATAAATACGTAACTAATGCATGTTCATGTAATTGTATTGTCGCGTGGGCGAAGGTTAATTAACTTGTATTCTCCAAATACAAAAAAAAACGAATCTAGAGATAATAATTATTATAGCTTACCTACTGCGAATTTGTTTTCTCATTTTTATAGTTTCTGAATGATTATTATACCAGAGTAATGACATTTTCCTTTCCATTGATTGTTTATTTATTGCTTTGTTGTTGATGCTTGTAGTGTGTACCTGATTATTATTTTGCATTTAAACAAAATGGTTTTTATAACCAGATCTTGCTTTTTATTCACATGTCACAATAAATATTATTGTGAATTAACAGACAGGTGAACATGAAATACTGTCAACCAAATCAAAGCCCACCTCCCAGCCACCTGTATCAGGTGGCAAACTGTCAGTAGTTGAATAACAAAGATGGAGCTATCCAACAGTCTAATTTACTCCTTAAATAAAATCCATACTAACACTAGTGCGAAAGTAACTAATAGACCTACGAGGGTCATTCAATAAATACTTAGCCTACAAAAAGTAAACGAAAATTTTGGAAAAGTGGCAATTTATTTTTCAACATAGTCTCCTTTTAGTTTGATACACTTAGCCCAGCGATGCTCCAACTTTTTTAACCCGTCCGAAAAATAGTTTTTGTCAAACTCTGCAAAATAGGCCTCCGTGGCGGCGATGACCTCCTCATTCGATCCATATCTATTCCCGGCGAGTGATTTTTTCAGATTAGGAAACAGAAAAAAGTCACAAGGGGCCAAATCTGGAGAATACGGTGGATGGGGCAGCAATTCGTAGCGTAATTCGACCAATTTGGCCATGGCAACGGCAGACGTGTGAACCGGTGCGTTGTCGTGGTGAAACAGCACTTTTTTCTTCGCCAGATGGGGTCGTTTTTTCTTGAATTCGGCGTCGAATCGGCCCAATAAATCGGCATAGTAAAGCCCTGTTTTGTTTTACTGAATTGTTTTACCCTTCTCGAGGTAATCGATGTAGATAACACCTTGTGAATCCCAGAAAACGGTGGCCATAACTTTTCCGGCCGATTTTACAGTTTTCGCCTTCTTTGGAGCACGTTCCCCGGTCTGGATCCATTGTTTTGATTGCTCCTTGGTCTCTGGTGTGTACCAGTGGATCCAGGTTTCATCGACGGTCACAAAACGACGCAAAAACTCCGCTGGATTCCGCTTAAACAGCGCCAAACACGTCTCCGATGTGGTCTCACGGTTGCGCTTGTTTTCTGGTGTGAGTAAACGCGGCACCCATCGCGCCGACAGCTTTCTCATGCGCAGTTCCTCGTGAAGAATATGATGCACTGTTCCTTCTGAAATGCCTACAGTCTCAGCTAGCTCCCGAACCTTCAATCGGCGATCTGCCAATACGAAATCATGGATTTTTTTAATGTTTTCCTCCGTAGCAGCTGTTTTCGGTGCACCTGGACGTGGTTCATCAAAAACCGACGTACGGCCACGTGCAAACTCGTTGAACCAATTCTTGACGGTGGCCATCGATGGAGAAGAGTCAAAAATAGGAATCAAATCACCGAACGATATTGCTCTTTTTCCATTTTTGTAAAACCGATCGACACGTTCGCTTCCATAAGTTGTCAAATTAAAACAAATGAAGGGATTGGAATGAAAATTTGAAAAAAGAATTAAAAAAGAATGTGCTACACTGTGGTAAAACTCTTTTGAAACTACAGTGCCCTCTGGCGATCAGGCTAGGTACTTATTGAATGCACCTCGTATCATATTTATTTATTATTTTGGTGTTTTAATGGCAGAAAAGATTTGAAATTTAGTACACAGCTATATCTTGATGAGGGATAAGAAATTTATACTGCAGGCGAAGCAATGGTCAACAGCTAGTACGTACTTAAAAAAAGATATACCTAAGTAGAATTTTAGAATTCCTACATAGGCACTTGTAAAAGTCAAGAAAAAGTGCAATACTGCAAGGGAAATCTAAAAGCTTTCCGGTCTAATAAGAATGTTAATGCAACAAGAAATGACACCACTGAACTTTCTATTATATTTTATTAATTATTATTCTCTTTGGTGTTTATTTATTATTGATTTTTGTATCTTTCACCTGCTTTGCCTAATTTTATTTGATGCCATCTTGCACGCATTGTTATGTATGCTTAGCTGCTCACATCACTTCAGCGAATGCAAGCCAAAAAGAACTCATGATCAGTATTCGCTTTTGCAACAATTATAGACTACAGGCCCATGTTGAAAAAATTATGGGTCATTTGAACCACCAGGTGACCTATCTAGAAAGAACAATATAAAATACCCTTAAAATTGTAGCGTCACTCATCATTTTTTCCTAATTTGTCTATGTTAATACTATTTAAAACAAGGGGTAAAATGTAGAAAACTGCTATATTTCATTAATCTATGATATTTAAACTTTTATAATAATGTGCAAAATTTCAGTTTTTGTATTTCTCTATATTTTTTTTAGAATGGTTTCTTTTGAACGGGAATACTATATAATAATTGTGTTTTACAATATCATGTTAAAAAAAAGTTCCCGGACAGGATCAAATGACTTTACAGCTCTATAAATCAAGGATACGGTGAAATTAAGATAATTATTGATATACATTCAAATGAACAATCATTTTTTGACGGCATTATTTTTAATAGTACTTTTGAGTGCTAGATAATGTTTTTGAACTGAAGCCGTACTTTTTCAAATCACCCCCTGGACCATGGAAAGAGAGGGGATTGCAACCCTCGATTTTTTCCCCTTGTCGCATGATTTTTGTACGGCGTTGCGGAATAATGGATTAAAAGCAGTATTGAAATGTTATGACACATGCCGTACAAAATCAAATGACCAAATTTACCCTGGTAATTGTCGGAAAAAAAAACCGACTTTGTGAAGCACCATTTTTTTAACGGCACTGCGCGTTTTCTTATTATTTTTCATGGATCTATCGGTGGTAAGAATGCCGTACAAAAATATGTGACCAAAATGTACTCACTCTACCTGTACTTTCGAATTCTCACCTGCACTCAGTTGGACAGCTTACAAGTGATGGCACAGTGCTGAATCTTATTATTTTATGCTCTTATATCGTTCTAGATAGGTCACCTGGTGGTTCAAATGACCCATAACTTTTTCAACATGGGCCTGTAGTCTATTACACCAATAAGGCAGCTAAAATTATAATGTATAAATTTTACTGTTCTGCACCTATTGAGAATACAATATGAAAATGACAAGAGGCAAGGAAAACAATTTATTATCGATAGATTACTTTCTCAAAAAAGCAATCTATAGTTTGTTATACCTTAGCCCCACATGATGAAAATGATAGCTCAGCAAATTTAGGGTCAATTCACACCGAGGCGCGACGCAACGCGACGCGAAGTGATGCTGCGCGCGCATTTTAATAGAGCGGCTCATAATAGAACTTTATTTACCTACTAGCTGACCCACGCAACTTCGTCTGCCTCACACAAGAGAGAAAAACAAACGAAAAAAAAAATGGCTATTAAAAAATAAGGGTTGATCGTAGAAGGGTGAAAATTTAGGATTGTATGTATTTTTGTATGTTGTATCATAAAAAACTAAAAACTAAAAATTTTGTCAAAAAAAATAAAAATAAAAATTTGGGGTGGACTACCCTTAACATTTAGGGGGATGAAAAATAGATGTTGGCCGATTGTCAAACCTACTCAATATGCTCACAAAATTTCATGAGAATCTGTCAAGCCGTTTCGGAGGAGTATGGGAACGAAAATTGTGACACGAGAATTTTATATATAAGATTGCATAAAAAGATACACATTTCATTGCGATGCGAAATCACTTGCCTTTTCGAGTATTGTCTCGGTGTGCACTGACGCTTAATGGAGTAGTAATCATTTTCTTTGTTGTGCTCTTTTGTTAAACTAATGACCTAACCATGTGTCTCCTGTACAGTTACAAGAAAGTGACTACGATGAAAAGTCACTGTCACTATGCGAATCAACTGAAACATCGGAACGTATGTGTGGTGTTTTTTTTAATACTGTGAAAAAAGGACCTGGAAAAGTAATACATACTACGATAGAACCACCACCTGAATTTCAGGTACCTATGTTGATGCTGAATCTATGTATAATATCTTTAATAACTGACCAATGCAAGTTGGTCTTAGTCACAGAGAGAAAATGCTCACAAAAGGAAAAAAAGAACACCATTTTTGCAACTTTTTTCAATTATGGTCTGCTCCTATTGTTATATAGCCCTTCTCTATACCTTCCTCCATAAATGGACTATCCAACACCAGTAGTTCCTGAGATTAGCATATTCAGCCAACCTAACAAACATACTCTTCAGCTTTATAATATTAGTATAGATTGAGTTAATTGAGATACTGGGCTAACTTAAATTCAAAATGAATCTTATTGAATGAAAATGTCTCTTATATTGTTTTTGGCTATAATAGCCTTCCTGATTATAGGAATCCTGTTCAAAATAAGATAACTTTATGACAAAGTTGTTTAAAAAGCATTTTTATATTATTAAGTTAAATGTGTTTTCCTTTTGCAGGATAGCCCCGCTGCTGATGACATAGAGAAATGTACGGCTATACACGTGCCTCCTACTGTTGTCTTCACCCTTGACGCGGCAGACAACAAAGCAATAAACACAAGGCACCTTTCGCCTATGTACCCAAGAAAATTGAAGCCTGAATCGCTATACGAACGGCGTCAATGTTTGAACCATAGATTCGCGAGTCCAAGACTTCTTCACTTGAGTCCCTGTCGTGTTAATCGGCCTTCTTCAAGGAGTTCGCTGTCGTCGCGACTGTCTAGCAGCCACAACTCTCTTGTAACACAGTTCCAGGCTGATGACTCTAGTTTCATTACTCAGGCTATCTCACATGATACGCTGACTTCAAAAACCTCTGATATAACAGATATGTACAATGTCCCATTCGATAGCGACATTTATGCCGTGCCCATTGATATGGTACGACCTAGTCAAAGCAATATAAGGAATAAAGGAAAAAAACCACCCAGAAATAACAAGAAACGTGGCAAAAATACAATGCAAACTGCAACTACTAATACCCCTACTGATAAAAATCATAAGACAAAAGAAAATAACAGGACTAAAGATGTAAAAAGTAAAAGACATAGCTTGCCTAGTTCGTCTTGTAAGAAAAGTACGGGTGACTCTGATACTGACTCATTGCATTTAACCTTGCGCGAAATGAGAAAATATTTACATACTCTTTATTCTAGTTCAAGCGATTCGGAATGTCGAGCTACTATTAATAAAAAGAATAATCCCATAGTGAGCAATGTTGGCATACATGCAAAACATATGGGGAAGGATGCCAGCTCCACAGTATTTTTGAAAGAAAGTAATGAAATAACTAGAACTGTGGAAACGAATAATAACCATAGGAAAGCGAACAAAAACTCATTTGGAATGAATGTCAAGAACAAAAAGCATAAAGAAAACATTCCGAAGGATCTGATCGAAATAGAAAAGAACGATAAAGTCGTTAAGAAGAGTATTACAAGTCAAAACCAAAAGGCTAAAATGTCTCCAGTGAGGATACTATCAATTAATTTGAAGCAGAGTTTTTGTAACTTGTTTCGCTGGAGACGCCAGCCCGCGGCGGAGAGCGTGGCGGACGTGGAGCGAGTGAGTGAAAGCAAGGAGGAATCGCCGCCCGCCGCCGTGCGCCGCGCGCTGCCGCCGCTGCCACCGCCGACGCACGCGCGCCCCTCTGTACGACGCACTGCCACTGAAGACGACACTGTTATGGACTTCGCCACTTCTATACAGAAAGTCAAAGATGTAAGCAGACATTTAACCCTTCATGTGCCGGAACGTAGATCCACGCGAGACACAATAGCTTTTTAATTGTTTCTATAATTTATTTATTTATTTAAACTTCATGTACAATAGTGGTACATAGGCGGACTTTTGGTTCTAGGACATGCCGGTTTCCTCACGATGTTTTCCTTGACCAGTTTTTGAGAGCAGTGGTGATAAAATAAATTACACAAAGTAATGCGCCTGCCTGGGTTTGAACCCACGACTTACTGTTGGTTAGTCAGGGCCGCCACTGGGCCACCGCTGCTCTCCAATCATAATAATATAAATGTTTTCATTTCAGTATGGTTGGTACTGGGGCCCCCTATCGGTGGAAGCTGCTGAAAAGATTCTGTCTAATGAACCAGATGGCTCATTTATCGTCCGTGATAGCAGTGATGACCATTATATATTCACTCTAACATTTAAGTTAAATGGTCTTAGACATGTAAGGATTGAACATGATCAGGGTAAGAATTACTTGAATCATTGACATAGTTTTACCAAAGTCGCTTATATAGACACATTCAATGTGATAGATGTAATTAATCTTTGTCATAACATCACTTTATTAGAGAGTTACCACTAACCTAACCTAACCTAACCACACCTTGGCACCTTCTTGTTCTGGTGCATAGGCTGCTAAGACCTTGGTCATACCCAGTGTGACTAGCGACTAGCGTGTAGCTCACGTCAAAAGATCATGGGCAAATATTGTATTTAAAATACCTACCTGGGGTCTGATATATTGCTTTATGAATGTCCAGAGAGAGTAGTTGGTTACCCAACTATAGCGATTCAATAAAACTTACTATTTCTCTATTGACGTAAATTAAGTTTTTTGAGTGGAATTTTACAAAAACCAACCTCTGTCTGTCCGTCTTATCTGTTCGCCAGTCTGTCCATTTGTCTGTAAGTTCGCCTGTACGTCCGTCTGTATGTCCGTTTGTCTGCCCGTCTGTCTGTCTGTCCGTCCGTCTTTGTGTCCGTCTGTCTGTCCGTCTGACTAAATTGAGTATTTTTCAGTTCTCGCTCTCAATCAAAGTGAAAAGTACAGTGTAACACACGGTGCTAAAATCCCATTATAACTCGATTCCTATTTACTACCTCGCTAAATTCTTTTCTACTTTATGTGACGTTATTTAATTAAAAACAAATAAAACGTTACTGGCTTCTGAGCATGTCTGACACTAAAAATGTGCGCGACGCAAAGTTATTTGAGACATGATTTGATTTTCATTCACTTTTAACGATCCAAATGCCGCTGAGCGTATTGGACGTCATGGTGCGAGTGAGTGCGAGGACACCTTGTGGAATCAAAAATAATACTGCTAAATAGTAATCACTATATTTATTGATGAGCATAATTTGTTTTTATAACTAGTATTAAATGTTTGTATTAAACTACATAATCGGCATTATCAACCTATAACACTCCTAAACAAAACCAGATAGCTAATCAATAACATCCGCTAAATCGTTCCGTGTTCACTTCTAATGCAAATGTATAATTTATATCCAGTATAATTTACATACAGTACATTAACATGTTTACAATAAATTTTTAAAAGTCCCATAATGGGCTGTTTAGGCAGATTGTCTTGACGGCCAGTGGCCAAACCAAAAGCCTCGACCAATATCTGAGAAGGCTCTCGCTAGACACTGGACTAATAGTCCGATAGCGCTAGGCAATTTTGATGCCATAAGTTTCAAAAGTTCTAAAGTTTATTATTTTTTGCCTGTAGATACAGTCGTACCTACGGAGCTTACTATTGCATTTTGTGTCATATCTGACCATAGCATTTTCAGTAATTCGATGTTTTGTGGTTGAATATTTTTAATCAAATTAAAATTGCCAAAATTGATTTAAAGTTTAAAATAATCATGATATCTTATCTAGGATAGTCTGTGGAGTGTGCAAACCCAGTTTGTGTCATTTTCGTCCAGTGCAAACTGGCAATAGGGTCAGTACGTAAAAACAGTACTAAAAAAAAATACTGTTTATGAAATAACTATTTTCTTTCTCAGATGGCCAACATAAGCTTATTATACAAATTTGTGCCAAATTAGACCACGGAATTTAAAGTTATTTAACTATTTTGTTTTTCCAAGCTACAAAAGCTTCAAAAAAATATTACAATTATTAGAGTTCACATATTCAAGATCATTAATGCATGTGAAATCAACACTGTAAATTTGTGTCATTTTCATCCACGATATTTAAAATTATTAAGACTCAAAAACTATGGTTTTTTGAGCACCGAAGTTATGGTTTTCTGGGTGACCAATAGCAATAACATATGTACCATTGGAGAGAGCTTTTCAATGACGACTTTTGCTACTTCTATAAGTTTTGATAATTCGCAGTCCATTCAGAATTATTGACGAAAATGGGCGACTATTTGGACTTCGAATTTAAGATTGTCTATGCAACCAACAGCCATAAGAAATACAATATTAGAAAGAGATTTTTAAGGAGAACCTTTGCTTCTTACGACTTTCGCCAAACCTTATTCCGTTTGGAGTTATTAAGCTAAATAGGTAATGATTTCAGCACAGAAGTTAAGATTTTCGGAGTAACCAACAGAAATAATTTATACCGCTGGAAAGAGCTTTTCAATGACAAATTTTCCTATTTATATAACTTTTGCTTATTCACAGTCCGTTCAGAGTTTTTGACCTACATAGCTGACTATCTGGACATCAAAGTTAAGATTGTCTAGGCAACCAATAGGCATAACATATACAACATAAGAAATTGATTTTTAAGGAGAACTTTTGCCTCTTACGACTTTTGCGAAATCCCATTACGTTTGGAGTTATTAAGCTAAATAGGTAATGATTTCAGCACCGAAGTTAAGATTTTCGGAGTAACCAACATAAATAATTTACACCGCTGGAGAGAGCTTTCCAACGGCAAATTTTCCTACTTATATAACTTTTGCTAATTCGCAGTCCGTTCAGAGTTTTTGACCTACATAGCCGACTATCTGGACATCAAAGTTAAGATTGTCTAGGCAACCAATAGGCATAACATATACAACATAAGAAATTGATTTTTAAGGAGAACTTTTGCCTCTTACGACTTTTGCGAAATCCCATTACGTTTGGAGTTATTAAGCTAAATAGGTAACGATTTCAGCACCGAAGTTAAGATTTTCGGAGTAACCAACAGAAAAAAATTATACCGCTGGAAAGAGCTTTTCCATGACAAATTTTGTTATTTATATAACTTTTGCTAATTCACAGTCCGTTCAGAGTTATTGACCTAAATAGCTGATTATTTGGACATCGAAGTTAAGATTGTCTAGGCAACAAATAGCCATAATATATACAACATAAGAAAGAGATTTTTAACGGGAACCTTTGCCTCTTTCGACATTGGCAAATCGTATTCCGTTTAGAGTTATTAAGACAATTCGAACGAACGATTGAGCACCGAAGTCAAGATTTTCGGAGTAATCAACAGCAATAACTTACAACGCTAAAGAGAGCTTTTCAGTGACAACTCTCAAAGTTATACATCATTTTTAGTCGTGGATGTTGGTCGTCAATGTTTTCGATTGCTCGAGGTCTTGGGTGGAAACGGTAAACGGGGCAGTAAGGGCAGCTACAAAAAAATGGACATAGGAAACTATCCATAATTTTTCGTAAAATTTTGAATCACAATTACCGATTTTCAAAAAAAACTGCAGTTAGCAAAAAAAACAATGTTATACAAAACTTTTTTTTTGATGTCAATCGATCCTATTTCTAATATTGATCAAAAACTTCTATTGGACCAAACCAGCTTGGAGTTCTAAGTAAGTCAGAAATTGCAAAGTTTAAACCAAATTATTATTTTGGATGTTTATTGGTCTTGTTTATGATCAAAAACTCAATCGAAATCATAGCAGGTCCTAAGAAAGAAGGAAGGTAAGATAGAAAGAAGGTTTACAAAACCTTAAAAACAAAAAAAACATAGTGAAATGATCACGAACTCGCGGGGTACGAAACTTAACGTTATTTGCGATTTCTGACTTTTTAGTACTCCAACCCGATTTGGTCCTATAGAAGTTTTTGATCAGTATTACAAACAGTATCGAGTAACATCAAAAAAAAAAATGTTTCTAACAAAATGTTTGGGAAAAGATTTTGCAATTTTTGACTTTTTAGTACTCCAACCTGGGTTAGTTTAGAAGAACTTTTTGATCAGTATTAGAAACAGGATCGATTGGCATCATTGTTTTTTTGTGTAAAATGGCAGTTGTCTTACTAACTGTACATTTTTTAAAAATCTGTGGATGGGAATCAAAATTTAACGATAAATTATGGATAGTTTCCTAAGACCATTTTCATGTAGTTGCAACGGCTGAGGTAGCTTCCTTTACTGCCCCGTTAACCTTTTTTAGCCCGTATAAGTAGTATTATATAACTTTTACTAATTCGATGTCTGTTCAGAGTTATTGACCTAAATAGCTGACTATTTGAACACCGAAGTTAAGATTGTCTTGGCTACTAATTAGCCATCAGATATACATTATGAGAAAGTAATTTTCAAGGATAACCTTTGCCAGTAACAAAAATGTTTAACGTTTAATGGTTTAAAAACTAAGAGTGTACCTAGTAAACTATTTTGTAATGATTTGGACATTTTAAAGCTTAAAAAAAATCAAACCTGTGTACAAAAAGTAAAAACAAGCTGGAGATGAAACTTGCGAACCATTTTACAGCATTAAAACCATTTTAAGAAATACAAAATGAAAATATCTGACGAGAGTCTCGAACCAGCGACTCGATGAGCGTAGGGCAACACTGGTTGAGTGACATGTCAAAATTTCGCTCCGTAATTTAAAATTAGTTTTAATTAATTTTTAAGTGTTAAAAACATGTATTATTGTAATTAAAATACTACTAAGTGTATAAATACCTAGGATTACTGTTTTCACGGAAAAATACGCCATAAAACATAGTGTTTGGTTGCCCACCTCAACCGGTAACCTATATCACAATCAGCTGTTGTTCCGGTGGATAAATCTGGGGAGTATTTTTGTTTCCTTTTATTGTATAAATAGCTTACATTAGTTTATTAATAGCTTTCATGGAACACTAAAATCATTATTCTGATCAATCTGGCACTTTTTTTTTTTTTTTTTTTGTTGAACTTAGGTTCAGTGTCAGGTATCACTTGTTAAATAAGTAGTTGTGTAGTTTGTAATAAGTTAATATAGTAACCATCTATCTATTTAATCAACTAAGTACAAAACAATAGTGAACATTGATTATTCTTTATAAATTTTTAGCAGTTTTTAGTCAGGTCCAGTAATTTTATTTCAAGAGTCCTACCCACTTTATGAAAAAAGTAAAAGACATAAATAAGTGTAATTTCAACTTAATTTAAATCATCTTATTGAAATATTTTTGTAAGACACATAAGCCTACCTCAGTTACCAGTTTATTTATCACATATTCCAGTCTATTCTCATTTTCTCCTTTCATTTCTAGCTTTTCTAATTTTGTACATCCAATTAGTTCTCACCATTCTTTGTACTTCTACTTTCAGTTCTATTCCCTGAAACCATGCCTGTGATGACCCGTAAGGCTACTACCCAGGAGTTGCAAGCTAAGTTGAGAACGGCCCTTGATGAACTTAAGGAATCAAACAGCAAATGTCAGCAGCTGTTATTGGATAGAGAGGAACATGAGGTTGAAATCGAGAAAGTCGTTCACAAAAACACTAGCTTGAAACGGGAACTCGTTGACCTGCACCAACAGTACATGGAGGTTGTCGATGAACGGGACAAACTGCGGGTGGTCACAGATGGTTTCAACGACTGCAGTAATTATTATGAAACGGCTTTATGTAAGGTTAGGGACTTAGAAGATGAACTGCTTCATGCCAATAAACAAATAATTGAGTTTCAGAAACAAAGAGAATGTACTCAGATTAGGGAAACAGATCATCTATATAATCAATTATTAAAGTCCAATTGCAACCCACATTCTTTAACAACAATAGATCTTACTGAAGATTCTATTCTGAAATATAATTGTAGCAGTTATAAAGTTAGCCAAAATAAAATAAAAAAATATGCTAAACTTAATAGAATAATAAAGAAATGCAGTAAATTTAAAAAACAACAAAAACATAGTTCTAACATCAATAAAATAAGAAAAGAACGTGTTTTTCTCATTAAAAAGTTAAACAACTATCAAATTAAATTAGAGGATAGTAAACATTTTTATGAAATAGATACTCAAAACTTACAGTCTGAGATTCAAACATTAGAGCATCAACTTCAATCATGTTATTCCATGTATGTGAAATCGCAAAAACAAATAAAGGAACATATCCTAGCTACAAACGAATTAGTCAATAAGGATAATAGTAATGCAGACAGTGAAGACATGATGACCTTCAATAACACCCAATGTACATCACAAAGGGAATCCAGCCCGGACACTTTCATGCCTGAGGTAACAGAGGACTCGACCCGGTTGGGCAGTGTTCCGGGTTGTATCCCCATTCTAGATTCACCACACATTGACCAAGGTTCATCAGTGGTAGGACAAACAGAATGTAGTTCTCCCCCTTGTTGTAGTACACATTGTGGTTGCTTTATTATGTTTTCTGATAGTTTAGGGAAAGGCTTGGGAAAATTAGTTAGTAATAATCTGAGTCATTCTACTCAAAATTATTGTACACCTCAGGCTTCATACAACCAGATAATGGCATCCATAACTCGGAAGGAATTCGATCCTAATGATATTGTAACTATATTTGTTGGTAATAGTTTGAACGTAAAAATTGATGAAATCACTGACAATGTCACTCAACTGTTGAAACTAAATTGTAAGAAAATCATTCTGTGTGCCTTTCCATATTTTGAAAAGTTGTCAAGCAGGCAAAATCATTATATTCATAGTCTTAACAATCACATGTGTTTACTAGTAAGTCACTATTGTGACAAGTTGACGTTTTTCGACACTAACAGTTTCGTCCAGAAACTGAAGTCAACGAGGAATAATGCGTACCTGCCTATTAGTTTTAGACGTCAAATAGCTCGGCTATTAGCTTTTAATTTAAACTCAGACATATGTGGTATGTCGCAGTCTTTTGTAAATAGTTCCACGGAAATTAGTAATTATACTAATTGTAATTATACACATTTTAGCTTAGATTTAAACTAGTCAGTAAGACAATGGAAGGTACGAATGATAATTTAGGCAAACTTGTCAACTCTAAGGTATCTTCTAGCTCTCAGTTAATTAATTGTCAAAAAGGGGTTAAGCAGAATTCCTTTACATTATTTCATCAGAATATTCAGGGTTTTTCTTCCAAACAATTAGAAATCGAACTATTTTTAGAAAAAACCAAATTTGATATTATCTGTCTATCTGAACATTGGATGAAGGATTACGAAATGCAATTTAATTACGAGAATTATAGTGTGGGCAGCTGCTTTAACCGGAAGTCTAAGATGCGTGGGGGTTCATTAATCTTAGTTAAAAATTGTGTTAAATTTAAGCCTCGTAATGATATTGTCGATCTTTCGGTTGAACATAGCATAGAATTGTCTTGTGTTGAGCTAGATAAGTATGTCATAGTGTGCGTTTACAGACCCCCTAATTACCTGAATTACTCTATCTTTGAGTCAGTAATGGAAGATACTTTGGCAAAACTTGTAACTGGTAGTAAACTAATAATTATCTGTGGTGACTTTAATATCAATATTTTAGAGAATAATGTAAACAGCAGTAGATTTTTAAATCTCTTTAAATCATTTAATTTGTCTAATGTTTTTTCAGAACCAACCCGAATTACTACAAATACTGCTACATGTATTGATAATGTTTTTTGTGGCTGCGACTACTTGGATAAATCCATCGTAAATTACCTTCCTTCAGATCACAGCGGACAGACTGTTGCTTTCGCGTATAATAAACATTTACAAAGAATCCAGATTCAAACTAGACAAATAACACCCAGCAATTTAGAAAAGTTTAATAATAATTTAATTAGCAAGTTAAATATACCAGGCCATATTGGAAACAACGTAAATGAATTGTATGAAGAATTCTTTTCGGTAGTGCACACCGAGTTCAATAATACTTTAAAACAGAAAACTAAGACTATTGGCCCAAAGTTTATTTTCAGTGACTGGGCAACACAGGGTATTAGGAAAAGTAGGGAACGATTGTTTGAGCTGTACGGCCTTAAGCCTTATATCAACACAGAAACTTTTAGTAAATATGTGGCTACTTACTCGAAAATTTTTAAAAACTCTTGCAAGATAGCCAAGTCTCTTTTCATTAGCAATAAAATAAAATCAGCCGATAACAAAATCAAGACGGTTTGGAAAATTATCAACAGTGAGACTAATAGATCTAAAAAACCAAGTAATGACATAACACTAGAGACCTCACATGGTCTCGTGAGCTCTAATAATGAAATCGCTCAAGAATTTGTAAATTTCTTTACCAGTATCCCACTTAAAACTACTGAAACCTTAAATTCCTCTCCCTTGCTCTCTATGGATTTATTGAAGGCGAACGTTTCAGCCTGTTCAAATGAATTTAAATTTCATCATGTAAACCCCATGACAATAATAAAAGCTTTTAAGCAAATCAAGATCAAATTAACCGAAGATCTATGGGGTATGTCTATCAAAGCTTGTACCTCAATTGTTGAGACTGTAGCGCCGTATTTAGCCTCAATATTTAATTTGTGCGTGGATCAAGGGGTCTTCCCGGATCTAATGAAATTCAGTAAGGTAATACCACTTTTTAAATCCGGGGACACTAAAGACACCAACAATTATAGGCCCGTATCCGTGTTGCCGGTTTTTAGCAAGGTGTTTGAAAAGATAATGCTCAATCAGATGCTTAACCATTTTAACACCAATAAAATCTTACACGAACATCAGTATGGTTTCACCAAAGGACGTTGTACGACTGACGCCGGTGTCACTTTATTAAAACACATTTTTACTGCGTGGGAAGAGGCACAAGATGCCATAGGAATCTTCTGTGACCTCTCGAAGGCATTTGATTGCGTAAATCACGAAACCCTGATTTTGAAGCTTGAGCATTACGGTTTAGGTAAACTTGCGCTTAGTTTAGTAAATTCATATCTTAATGATAGACAGCAGCATGTACAAGTAAAGGGTGTAAATTCGATGGGTTTAAAAGTAAAAATGGGTGTACCACAAGGTTCGATATTGGGTCCCTTCCTCTTTTTAGTATACATTAATGACCTACCCCATTTATTTAACAACCATCCGCAAATGGTGTTGTTTGCTGATGATACTTCTTTAATATTTAGGATAAACAGACGTGCCACAAATCTTGACGACGTAAATAGCGCCCTACTGCAGGTTCATAACTGGTTTACCGCTAATAATTTAGTACTAAATGGGAAAAAAACTAAGTGCATAAGATTTGCTTTACCAAATGTCAAAAGTAGTGATTGTGACATAGTATTGAATCAAGAGAAACTTGAATTTGTCAATAAAACGGTTTTCTTGGGAATTACGCTCGACCACAGGCTACAATGGGGTCCTCATTTAACATCTCTTGCAGGCCGTCTGAGCTCAGCAGCGTATGCTGTTAGAAAAATCCGTCAATATACTGATGTTGATACGGCGAGGATAGTCTATTTTAGTTATTTTCATAGTATTATGTCATACGGTATTTTACTATGGGGACGGGCTGCAGACATCGAGTCTATTTTTATTCTGCAGAAAAGAGCCATCAGAGCCATATATGAATTACGTAGACGCGATTCTCTAAAAGAACTGTTTAAGGAAATTAATATCATGACAGTACCTTGTCAATACATCTATGAAAATATTATGTACGTTAGGAAAACTCTGCATTTATTCAGTAAAAGAGGTGACAGACACCACTATAATACTAGAAATAGGGACCAACTAGTTCAGCCAGGTTTCAGGCTTGCTAAAGTGGATTCATCTTTCATGGGGTACTGTTTAAAATGTTATAATAAAATACCTCCCCACATTCTACAACTGAATGAGACGAAATTTAAATCTTGTGTAAAACGCACACTATGTAGGCAAGCATATTATAAGCTGGGGGATTACATTGAGGATAAAAATGCTTGGCTAAATGCTGGTCCTGCTCCGCAACCATAGGTGCAACCTTATTGGACAACTATTGTGGTAGCTGCAGAAGATTGTAAAAGTATTCTTGCATTGTATAGAGTCCATCTCTTAGTATTGTATAATTGCATAGCACATGTGTGAGTACCATGTACTGTAAAGCTTCCATTTGCATTTTGTTATCTTTCATTGACTTGAATATGCCTTGGTGGCTGAGAGAATGTCATGCTCGCTTAAATGTCTTGCTGATGGTGGCGGGTGAGTCGGGTCATTTAGTTCCCTTCAATATGGTTGAATTGAATGGCGCTGATCCATGCGTCATGTTCGTGAACGGGCGCTGTCAGTCGGGACTGGTCATCTCTTAGCTGCCATGGATCATTTGAATTGCTTTATTTTAAATTGTTGATTTATTTTTTTACTCTGGACGCTCTTATTGTGCACGTCTTTCTACATCGTTCTCACATATATCTATAATCTCAACATGAAAGATGTAACCAAGATTTTGTAACAACATTTTTGATTGAAAAGAGTGTCCATGGAGTTTCTTGCCCGTTCTTCTCCATAGAGATCTACGCTAGGGAATGGGCAACTACAGTACTTTCGCAAGTTATTATGCCTTGTGTCTGTGACTGTAGCTTTGATTTTTCTTTCAATTTTTTGACATTCAAAAGTGCCGTAATGGTCTAGTTGAAATAAATGATTTGAGTTTGAGTTTGAGTTTGAGTTTGATGTTCTCAAGTCGGTCGCTTACACCGACGAGCCACTTACTACGGTGACAATAAGTGTAAAAAAGCTGTTCTGTTCTTATGACGTTTTGACAATTGACAGGAGTCAAACGGTTCAAGAATACGGACATTACTGCCATATGTATTTCAACTTCAACCAAAAACAAATGACACGTCAATGACGTCATGCACGAAATGATAAGGACAGAAATATAGTTCTTGTAGTTCTAACAAACAAAGTTCGAGACATGTCAATTACTTTAATCGATATCATATTTTAACTTACAATTAATGACAGAATTTTTTGGTTTAAATAAACCCCTTTGATGAGACTAAAAATTTTTTTTAATCAAATGAATAAACGCATGCACTTGTTTGTCGCAACATGAACCAAATGGCCGCCCTTCGTGCGAAGAAATTGGTTTATTTTTCTTTCAAATAATAAGAATGCGTGGATAAAAACGACACATATTATGAATGGTGATTTGTTTCACCATAATAATCAAAAACACGTTAACTCTAAAATCTTGAATTTTCTTTTGTGGATATTATAGGGTTTTGTAACCAAAAAAATGAAATATCTATAAATACCGTGGATGAATTCGGCACAAAACAAATTGAACGACAGATATCAGTCCTCTTAATCGCGTAACACCTATTTCACAAATTGTTATATTCTTTTAGATAGATAGATAAAGCTAGTTGGGCGACGTGTTAGGTACTTGTTAATTATAAGGATTCCCGTGGACAGAGATGACACAAAATGCCTATGTATATCAGTTACTACTTCGTTATTATAATGGAAGTAAAATTTTCAACTATAATTTTCTTTTCGTGTGATAGTGATTAAAAAGACAAATTGCTAAATTTCTCCAAACGCTAGTGCCTAAAATGACACAAATTTATATAGTAGGTCGGGTAAATGGTCCGGAAACTATATGCAAAAAATAAACAACTTTAATATTTTTGAAACCTCAAAACTGATCAAACGGATCAAACTCTTATAGTCCGGTAGCGCTAGTACCGGACTATAAGAGTTTGATCCTAAAAACGATACTTTTGGACATTGAATCCTGTTCCTGCCATCGGTGGACTACTAATATTATGTTTAATATGCTTGTATGGTTTGAAAAAAATAAAATTATAGTTAGATTGAAAAAAAACCAGTAGTAAAACATTGTATGTTTAATTTCCAGGTAATTTCTGTTTTGGTGGCTGCACTATGTTTAAAGCTCAGACTATAGTAGAATTCATAGAAAATGCGGTAGAAACATCTCGAAGCGGACGGTATTTGTTCTTTTTGAACTTAAGGCCAGTGCTTGGGCCAGTGCGAGTACAACTGCTTTATCCGGTTTCAAGGTTTAAGCGCGTACAAAGTCTTCAGCATATGTGCAGGTAAGCTACTCATATTATTTTATTTAATAACAGGGAAATTGGTAAAGAGACCAGTGATGCTCTGTACCACTTGAGATAACCCAATCTATATTATATGTTATCGGAATTAGTTGCCACACTGAGTCCTTCTAGTGGACCATTGTACGTGGGCCATGGCGCCCGTTTTTGGTCAGTCCAACCAGCCTCCTCCAAACGCAGAGACGTCGCGTAGAAAACGGTGTTGGACATTCCCATCGGGCTGGATATATGCGATTCTGGTTCCGGAGTCGGTCTTTAATGTCTTACATACTTTCACTTGTCTTTACGGTCTTACATTTTTCTCAGATGTTTCGAACCTGATAAGCCCCACTGATCTTCTCTGAGGAATATCTAGTAGTGCTTTTGAAAGTATAGATTTTAATTTAATAGTTTATTATTATGTCAATTTCTGTGTGCATCTTTTAATTATGTGTGCAATAAAGAAAAATAATAAAAAAGAAATGCTAAGTTTTGTAACAATGAAATAAAATTTTCAGGTTTGTTATATTAAAGTACGTACGTCGAGACCTCATCAGTAGCCTACCTCTGCCGAGGCGGCTCGTAGACTACTTGAGTGCAACTCACTACTACTCGGAGCTTCTCGCGGACATGTGATCGACACCGGGATGTAGCGTAGCCATCATGTCTGCAGTTTCATTAACCCGTGATGTATTTCAAAATCTTATCCATGCAACAAGGTGACTATTTATATTAATTTATGATATTATTATTATTGTTAATTCCTAATGATTTTTCCAAATTGTATGATTGGATGATATTTATTTTTTCTTTAAAAATTAATGATGTTTTTTGAATGAACTAAATTGCAATGTATTTTAAATGTACAATTCTATTGTATTTAAGAATTCTAAAGTTTTCTGATGTAATTTATATTCATGTATTTAAGTTTCATCTTTCGCCAATTCGCTGTTAGTAAATATCAGAGTTATCCTGATATGATTCACTAAGTGACTAACTACACTCGTCTACAATCATTTATATTGCTGATGTAATCGTGTGGAAATATTTTCCGCAACCAACCATCCGGGAACATCGTATAGGCGATACACCAGCTGTGGGAGTTAGAAAGGTTCCTTATGTGGCGATAAAAGTCCCTAAGCCTTAGGGACTTTTATCGCCACCTTAGGGCCTAAGGTATGGCAATCAAGTTTTTCAATTAGACGAACCCAAAGGCAATCGTTTATCATTTCGTATAAAAATAACATTACAACATTAGTGAAAGCGCTTTTTCGGTCGAAATACAACAAATCGTCTGAAAAGAACGTTCCAGTTCGAATGAAATAAATTTCTTATTTGTTAAACGTGAGTGAGAATTCACATGAGGCGGGCTCGCGAAACAATGGGCCATAATCATAAGTTAATAAACTATATACGTACAAATATAATGGGAAAACAAGCAATTCTAAACATTAAGGTGTATTTACTTTAAGCGATTGATCTGTCGGTGTTTGCGTCCTTAGCATGATAGGACATCCGAATTCGCAGGGTTGCTGATGCTGTCAGTGTATTCGGCTTTGTTCCTATGACAAGATATCGGACGAACGTTTCTCGTCAAGAGTATTCAGAGCGTTAACATGCGTTTTCATCTTTGAACACTTCTATGACAGAATATGAAGACGCGTGTCATCACATTCTGTCATGGGAGGCAAATTATTGTTGCTAATTGCTCTTATGTTAGTGTCTGTGCTAAGGTTCACATGGGAGGTACTGCGGGTGGCGTTATAAGATATCAGGCGGGAGCACCATTCGCACGTTACGTTTGTAGGAGCATTGCGTTCGAAATATCATAGAGAAATCTGAAGAATCCTTTTGACAAGGAATACTTCGTGCGGTAATGCGCGCAACAGTCGCCAACAAAAAGTACGCCTAAATGCTATCAACCCGATATTAACTCACTTTTGCGGACTTTGCAGTATTAAAAGTCGTACGCGTACGCATGGCACGTCAGCGTCAGCGTCGGAGTGGTAGTAACATCTCTGGTATCATCGTCAAGGTTATTATTTGTAGGGTACTTAGATAATCACCTGCGGGTATAGCTTTTCTCGGATATAATTTGATTGATTATCGGCTTCCTGGTAATTATCAACTAAACGTATGTATTACCCATCATACCATGTTCCACTTGTATTTGAGGTGGCTGATATAAAACTCAAGCGAAATGAACATGTTCTCTATAAAAAGGAAACAGGCAAATCTAAAATTAATTGTATTAATATAATAACCTCGCCGTTATAACGTATAACTCAAAGAAATCTGTAGATATTCTCTTTTAAACGAAAGATGTATATAAGTGCCTCTGCATTTTACACTAAATATTATAATAGCTCTAAAAACAGTAAATATTCTTTATTTTTATATTGAATAAATTTTTCACGATTTTGCTAAATAGAAAAGAATGTCGCTTTTAACGGATATTCATCCCCATATACAGAATAAATTAAAGTACCTGCAGCCTAGGGTCTGACAAGATGCTGGAGTCGTTTAGTTCGGTTTCCATAAGCGCGATATATAAACTTAAGGGTCACGCCACATCTGCAGAACGTACGCCGACACTTCATGCCTGTAGCACACCTCCCTGTAGAACAACTGCGAAACCGCTGCGCGAGTTTCGCTGGGCAACAGTATTTCACTTACGCGAAACTCGAGTTTTAGGTTTCGCTAATCGAAACCTAAAACTAGAACAGTTGAGAAATAACAATCGAAAGAAAATGTCGTCGCTTTCGGAATCAGAGGAGGAATAATCTTACTGTGGTCAACAACTTTTAAAAGGCGTAGTACCTGGGTTATCATGCATCCAATTTTTTTTTTCTTGTTTTGTTTTTGTGGTAAGGATGATTTAGTAAATACTTAACTGGTCTATTTCTCACTGCTTGAATAAGTTTTTCAGCAAATTCCAAATCCATTTTTCCCTTTTCGCTTTCATAAACAGTAGATTGCTACAGACGCGTACTAATCACACGCGGAACCGCTCCAAAATATCGGCCAACGGGCGGTGATGTAGATGGCCCCTGAGCAAATGAGCGAAATCATGTTGGAAAGAGACCACTTAGTAGTCAGTTTTGTACGTTAGAGCAGGGAATTTCGCTCCTGTTTCGCCGCCAAAGTACTCCAAACTCACAGCGAATTCGGAAGAAGCGAAGCGGTTTTGCCCTTTAAGTTTTGCAGCGGAGGTGTGCTACAGGTATCAGCCACTGAATTATCGGTCGTAACCAACCCGATGGTTGACGTGACACACCCAATGCGCTGAACAGTCGGACACGCGACGGAAAATATCGTCGTCATCAGTCGGTGTCTTTGTGGTGTGCGGATGTGACGTGTTGAATTGTAAGCAATATGGAGTTTATTACAATATTGGTTACTATGGAGGGCTTATTAGAAGAAAAAAAATGCAACAGGCACTTGCAGGCACGGTGCCGCTCTTGTCACGGCAACTGCGTCGCCCCGCGTCATAGAACCACCGAACGTTCAACTACGCGCGCCGAACTTTCGGTCGCGTGATGTGTCGCTTGCTTTGCAAAATATATTGAAACCGTTTTTGCTGAAATAGTCGCTCAAAGGATGTTTCGGCGCTACGCCGAACGCGACACAATTTCGGCCAATGTGTCATAAGGAAACTTCAAAAACACTGTGAGCGTATTCAAACGATCGTTTGGCGCCATACGTTCCGCAGATGTGTCGCGACACTAAGTATGAGCATGGGAATACCGAACTCTTGCAGTGTAATGCTGTGCTTAGAACAGTTTATGCCTAACATTTTATCAAGTGTATTCTAATGTAGTTTGCAACGAGGATTCCATACCAAGCGTCAGTATCTGCTGTTAAGAGGCCTGCGGAGCATGCGTTTTTCAAACAAACGTAATACCAAAATATATTTTTAAAATCATTTGTAAATCAAATATATTCTTAAGGTAGTTTTTATTTATTTCGGTTAGATAACAGAATATATAGGTTCCCAAACACATATTTAGAATGAACACTGATTAAAACAAGAGTTATGAGAAAAATATTTTTTCTATAGAAATTTTAAATTCCTCATATCTCGCCTTTATATCATTGTCCTTTCAAAATATTTATTTGGGAACTTAGATAATCTGTAATCCGATCGAAATATGTACACACTACCTTAAGAATATGTTTGATTTTCATATTATTTTGGTATTACGTTTGTATGAAAAGCGCATGTTCCGCCGGCCCCTTACTTAAATGGCTGAAGTGAATAAACATTTCCAGACCTATGAAACTGTTGTGTAGGTTACTTGACAAACGAGTCACGATGGTGTACTGTGTGTTTGAATTAATTGTTTTGTTTTGCTATGGATACTTTTAACGTGCACATCTTGCTACATTGTTTTCACATAATGTACCATCTCAACATGAATGATGTAACCAAGATACCCAAGATATAAGAGAGAACACTCTTTTAATTCAAAATATTGTTACAAAAACAATATTTTGAATTAAAAGAGTGTTCATGAAGTTTCTTGTTCTTCACCATAGAGATCGACGCCAGGGAATGGGCAACTACATTACTTTCACAGTTTTTATGTCTTGTGACTGGGACTGTAGCTACATTTAAATGTCATCTTTGTTTCGACAATTCAAAAGTGCTTGTAACTGGCCTACTTGAAAAAAAAAATCCAAAACAAAATACTACTGCTACTTATAAATACTTTGATTTTGTTTTCTTTTTATTTTGTAGGTACTACACTCTACCTACTCAGTTAAATGTAACATTTAATGTCGAAACCTTGTTATTTAAGAACACAAAGGTTAACTCATTTACAATATTATCGGATTGATGGCCTTATTTTATATGAACACTTCTGGGGGTGATATGCGGAAGTACTGATCCGATTCCGGAAATTGTTTCAGTAATAGAAAGCTACATTAACCCTGAGTGTAGGCTATATTTAACATCGGGCTTTCCCCGTGGGATATTTTCCGACCGTAACTCGAGCGTAGTGGCGGGAAAAGCTAGTAAATAAACCATTATCGTCTGCCAAGCCTTTTCCCAACTATGTTGGGGTCGGCTTCCAGTCTAACCAGATGGAGCTGAATACCAGTATTTTACATGAAAATAAATATTGTATGTTTATTCACTTCAGGTGTTGTTAACTCATTATGCAGCCTTTCACGGCGTGATGTAGAGTTATAAAGCGTAGTATTATCGGAGTGATTTATTATTAAAGGCGACTATACAAACAGGTATATTTTAATAAACCATGGATAACTCGCAGGAAATATTTAGATACGATCTAATGTTTTTTTTTAATATGAAGGTATATATTTCCTATGATGGCTTCATAGATTTTTTTTTAGAGAATCACGTTTGCTTTTAAAGAAACCATTGTATTAATTAATTATGTATTTTTATTTATAATTGATTTATTATGTTTATAAAGTTTTGTTGTTATGTGCAGTAACCTTATTATGTACATTTATTAATATCCTCATTGATTTTTAGGTAAATCTTTGTAAATATTATTTTATGAATATACTGTAATGATTTGTATGAAATCGTTTGTAAGTAACGGAAAAACTTAAGCATAAATTTGGTTTATTTATTACGTATATTTTTATTCTACACGCATATTGATGTTTATGTCACCAAAGATGTTTTAATATTGTTCATTGATTGATTATAATGTCATTGTCAGATTGTTTGTGAGTAAGTTTCATGTGTCGTGTGAGTGTTGGCGGTTATCTGCGCATGCTTGCAACATGATATTGAATACTATAATATTGTTAGGTCCTACGCATTGTTATGTTGTCTCGCAAAGTATGTACTTTGTTAATCAGATGATCGCCGTCAAGTAATATAATATAATGTATGCCTTTTTCATACCACCGTGACAATTATATCGTAAGATTAACATTAAGGTATTACAAAAAAAATAAACATATCACAAACTTATTGTTAAAAGTAATACTTACACATTTATTCATAAACTCTGATGTAACCTTAATATTGTATGTGTTAAATAATTAAATTCTCGTGTTCTGTTGTCATTAACTGTAAGAATGTATTAAATTATTAACCAGTAAGTTAATCCAGCTTAGTGTCTATATAGACTCTCAACTACGTATGTTATTGTGTACTGGGTGAAAAACAGGCCTATAATTAATCAGAATTATGTATTTTTCTAGTATATTATGTTAAGGTAATGCTATGGGGAGGTCAAGGTGATTGGGACCGCTTACGCCTTGCTTCCACTCATTCGACTCCGTTCATATACCGTGTAAAAAATAAGTGATAATAATAAGAGCAATCTGAATGTGACTAACTATAATTATCATTTTGTGAATACACCAAGCTTGACAATGAAACACGGCTCCAATGTGAAAGCATGGAGTCGCTATGGCTGTCGGTTTTCCATTTATAGTTACACAGATAATGAACAGTAATGCTGCTACCTTAGAACGTAGACAGAGAATGCTATAGACCAATAGATTTTTGGTTGCATTCACACAAAAAAGAACGACTTACGCCGATGTCGTGTAAAGAAATGAGACAGAACGATTAGATTTTTCGTTTCACGTTGCGTGCTACGTTTTTCTAGGTTAGCACACTACTTTACTAAAAAAAATTGAATAAATATAATGAACTATATCAATAATATATGAAAAATACAGTTTTATCTATACTATAATATTATAAAGAGGAAAACTTTGTTTGTTTGTTTGTAATGAATAGGCTTAAAAACTACTGGACCGTTTTTAAAAATTCTTTCACCATTCGAAAGCTACATTATCCACGAGTAACATAGGATATATTTTATCCCCGTACTCCCACGGGAACGGGAATTACGCGGGTGAAACCGCGTGGCGGGCGCTAGTGTGCTATAAAGTTAAATAATTTATGTTGTTATATTTTGTTGTGAACAAATTAGACTTTGTCTCTTTCTGTGACATGCTTTGCAGGTGTCTATAGCATTCTCTGTGTACATCTTAGAACCACCATTATGAATACAGACGTTAATTGAACGAGATTATTTAAATTAAAATATAATCCCAATGACTTTCAGGACAGGGTTTGATTTTAATCCGTGTAATTGTCGTTGATGTGACCTAATCCCTGCAACAGTATTTGAAGCACTACGCCCTACAACCTCTATCACAAAACGCATACGATCATTCAATGATTGCTTTAATGTACTTATTGTATAAATAACAGCTTAGCACCTTCACGAGACGTTCCTATGAATTTTATTGTACTATACTACGGCACGTACTGTGCAAATTTCGATGTTCAATTTAATCAAATTCATTATTTTAGTCGGCTGCTTCCAAAGAATCCAAAGTTCAGCATATCAAAGTGTAAAATAAGAATTTCTCACTGCGCCAAAACCTTATAAGACGATTTTTGGGATCTCGATTAACCCCAAAATTATCTGTAATGAGGTTTCGACGTAATATGGAAATTAGTTTTCATACAACTATGACTATACTGTCCTTGTATTCCCCAACCTTTTGAGCAGCTGACTCTCTGTTGTTTGATATTATGATTCAGTCGGCATTATAATACTTGTTCAGATTAACGCCCCCTCCTGTAGTATTGGGTAGTGGTCAACTTCATTCTAGGGCAATCGAAGATTGTTGTATTTCCGAAGTAGTCAATTTTAAATTGACTATTTCGAATTATTCCACAAAAGTTTCAGATGGTTTTCCTACCTCTGTGGACCCTCTCTATAACGATGCCTCCCTGCAGTAATGGTCCACTCTTTGTTTATTCACCCAAAGATAGCTGCCAGGTTCACGTAGTGTAGTGTGATATGGGCTGTCACAGCACATAAGTACAAATAGAATTCTTGCCAGTGTAGCGTATTTAGATTATACAGTAATGTATAACAAGTTAGATTACACACAACCCGTGATTCTAATCATTCTAAACAAATACTTTGTAATCATTGTGTAACTAGCCGAGTGCAATTAGACAAAAAATACTCAAAAGGTGGAACTAAGTTTATAGTTGTCGGATTTTCATGAGACTTTTTTTTGGGTTCCTGAAGTGGAGAAGAAAGTTTAAAGAAATAAGCCGCTCAAGTTTTTTTTTTATTTCGTTTCGCGAATATCTATTTTTTGTTTAAGAGTAACTTCAAAATCGACGAATTCATAATAGTAACGTAATAGTGTGACCTACATGCATCCATTAAGACTAATTTGGTCTGTTTCTTTGTTCATTGTTGTCGATGTAATGCCCTATTTTAAGTAATTTTTGAAATATTTCTGGGTTCTGCAATTATTTCCAATTATTTTTTACGAATGGGACATCATCAAATGACCCCTCCTACTCTGGTCAGAGCTGGAGGTGTCAGACTTTTACCGACAAAAAACCATCCATGTTCCTTCCTCGCCCTTTATGTTCCGGGGCCGCGGTATCTTTTTCGAACAGTCCCGCAGCCCCGGCAGGTTTCGGCCCTTGCCGACATCTCTTTGACATCACTTTGCTGACATCTCCTTGAGGCGCGCGTGGAACTCTAACGTGCCGTCGACACGGCCTGTCGTCATAAGACGGACGGACGGCGAGCTGAAGGAGGTGACAACTTCCTTTTCCGTCTCGCTCTGCACAGATGTAAAAATATTCAAGAAACCTATTTTTACGAGTGAAGTGACTAAAAATTTATATACAAGTATCAGGAAATCGCCTATGTAAAAATTAAAAAGCCCATTTTTCTCAAAATACTTCTTTGAACGTAAATGTTATCCTGAAAATATCCTTATTATATCTGCTATCCAAAGATAACAAAAACGGAAAAAAATATTCGGTGGTACTCGATACATGTTGATTATTGCTGACGAAGGTGTAATGGAACCGCTGGTAAATTTACAAGAAAATATCGTCATTATAACAACCATTTCTGACCATCTAAAATAAGTTGCAAGCTTGGGTCTCTGCGCGCAATTTAATATGAATACCGATACCACTCCCACTTCGTAGCGTTAGAGGCCTTTTATCATGTTTAACTGTTTCAGCAGTAACCAATATTTAACAAGTACTCTTCAATATTGTTCAAACTATTATACTTACTTAGACAGCTAATAAAATCAGGATTTAGACAATAGTTTGCACAATGACTTTCATAGCAGTGTTTGGAAAATAAATTCTTTAACGTAGACGATTTTGACATTCCCGAATTAATTTTAAGTCTCTACACTCATGAAAGTGGTCTTCATTAATAATTTCTGGTCCAGTTATCTGTGACAAAACCATCAGTTACCAATTTCAAAAGAAATGTTTGTCTCAAAATTCGATATTTAAGAAGTAATTGCAGATAATAGGCAAGTTTAAAAAGAATACGCTTTACATTGACAGCAATGAACAAAGTAACAGACAAAATTTGCGTTTAATGGTTGCATGAAGGTCACACTATTACACTACAATATGAATTAGTCGAATTTGAAGTTATTCATCAACGGAAAATAGTTCTTTGTTATACAAGAGTGCAAAGTTTATTTTCATTACTCATACTCGGAAAGTAGGTCTGGTAGGGTAGTTGCCTGAGGAGCGGGTTGAAAGTAATACTTTTCAGCCCTAGGGAGAATGGCTTTCACTCCTCGTCGCTAGATAATAAATGGTTATTTTAGGTTTTTCACTTATTTTCAAGTTTCTTGTTTTTAACTTAAGGTTTTAACAATATGAAGTGCGCAAAGCAAATTAAAAAAAAGTATACCAAAATGGTTCCGAGTCTGAGTTATTTACTCTTCTTCTTACTTTCTTCTCCACTCTTCTAGGAATTCAATAAAAAAGGTCCATGAAAATCCGACCAGCATAAACTTCGTTCCACCCTATTGTCTGAATCCCAATTGCACTCGACTACACTCGTAGTTTTAGACATACCGCAATATGCCTACATAATCCGTAGTCCCTATTTATAATATAACTTAGAAACCTTATTACTTATACAACATAAACCGACTGTGAATTAATACATAATAGCGTCTAATTCATTAAACCTTCAAATAATGTTCTTATAAAAATGGGTCATAATAACCTACAGCTAATATATTATCGTAGTGGCTAACTGGCTGTGGCTAACCCGAGTAGGTAATTTATTTAATAGTAACAATACAACCTTCACAGTTGTAAGAGATATGAATTATGGAGATATTTATTTTGCTACTGTGGAAATATGTAGTTAGTCTTGTAATATTTAAGCAAAACTAGGTCTGTAAACTCATAATCAAAAAAAGACAGGAATCATTTTGTGATGGCCAATAATCGCTTTCATAAATTAATGGTAACTGTTTACAAAAGTACCTAAGTGCTTTTGTAAATGAAGGTAATAATAATTGTTACCTGTAGCGCAGTGTGCTAGTGTAATTGTAGGTATGACTGCATTTGTATTTTGTGACTATGTGAGCATTAAAAATGTACGACTGCTCCTTACAAGCTCGTCATTATAACCGTTCACATCATGTCGGAGGAAGCTGATGAATGCCAGAATGAGTCTACATGTTGTGGTGTAATTATAATAATTATAAAATATCTGTCTGTAATCTATGTGCGAAAATGCCTGATTTTTAGCAAGGCTGCCATCAGACGGACTGCATCGCAACAACAGCGCGCAGTCGATATATTCAATTGCATGCAGTTGTACGTTCGACTACGTTCAGTCATAAACACAACTTCGCGCCGTCAGCTGCAGTCGTGTACAGCAACTGCATACAGCTGTGCGCAGTTGGATCTGTATGCGGTTAGCGATGGACAGCTTGCGTCGACACTACATGACTGTAGCCGACCGCGTAAAGTTGAAGTCACGACTGCATGCAGTTACTATTGACTTCACACGACTTCAGCCGACCGCGTGAAATTGATATCATGACTGAAATAAGTAGAACGTATAACTGCATGCAGTTGAATATATCGACTGCACGGGGTTGCTGCGATGCAGTCCGTCTGATCTGATGGCAGCCTAAGAACGAATCACATTAAAAAACTACAATTGAGTGCATCTGATACAGTTTGAACAAGCCTAAATATATGTCACTTGTCTATTAGAAAAGTTATAAAAAATAAAAACTTGTAAAAATAAAAAATATACTTTGCATATTTAATATAATTTAATACATCATGTCCTCTGATTCGGTTTTGGGGTTAGATACCTAATTGAATTGCTCCACCCACATGTCCCAATTCATTTCGTCTTCACTTCTCTATGCCTTGTCATCTCAGTCTCCAGCAGCATTGGGAACATACATATATTATAGGCTTCATAATGAACATAATGATGTAGGTACATCATCTTACATATATCGATATACCACTATTTATTATGATTGTTGGAACGTGGTTTGTAACACTCGGGTGGCATTTCATTAACCAAACGGCAATCAGACAGTATCATAGATTTAATATTAGATTGAATGTGCTCTTAGGATGCAGTTACACCTAATATTAATGTTAGTACTAACAATGTAATAGTTTACTAATTACTATATATGACAGCGTGTTGATGACGCAACGACTGAATAGTGTTGTAATCCCCGGACTATGATAGAGCAAGATAATTCTTCCGTCTGACTGAAAGTCTCAACATTATTATGCCTAAGCGCCGTTCAATCTGCAATATGTTATATCGAATTATTTGAAAAGCAACACGTTCTTACACGCAAATGATAATTTGAAAATAACAAAAAGATATGACCAAGACGTTGAGATCTTTATGACGATAGTGGGTAGATAAACCAGGTTCAGTAGTACGCTGGTTAAGAAAAATCTTTACATTGACTGTACTATTAGCAGATTTGATACAAACGCTCCAAAAGTAAACATGAGTATCGATCTGCTTTGCTTTGAGTTCGCTTTTTCACGAGCGCCCTTCGTTTAAGTCGACCTCATAGTGCGCGTACTAAACCGAACAATCGATTCGTACAGCTTCAGATACCCCCGAATAAATACGCCCTTTTCATGAGTAGTTAGGTGGTGAAAAGGTTGTCTCTAAACAACACAACATCGTAATAGACGTCTGACATGCTCAATTAATATATTTGCACTTGAAAATATCTAACTTTTGTCTTGTTGAACATAATTATTGTAATTTATTGAAAACTGTAATAATCTCTTTCATGTCAAGTCGTTTTCAAATTATTATGTGTATAAGAACGTGTTGTCCAGTTTTGTTAATTGGTTTTCTGTTAAATAGCATATCAACATTCAATGTAAATGAACTGCAATGTGGGTTAAGTTGTAAAAATAGTGTCCAGTATAATTCTACAAACATGTGGAGTGATGAAATGACCTGCTGGGTCGAACAGGGACATTGCAGCGGGATATCGTGAAGGAATAAATCGTTAACATCTTTCATTAAACGAGTACCTACTTTTGTTGGAAAAAGAAAGATATTTGTAAGATCATATGTTTTTGCGCATCACAACATTATTAAGTATTAAGTACTAAAATAATATTAAGACATAAAAAAAAACTAATAGGTTTTTCTACGCTTTGAGGCGCATTTTCGTATGCCTTGAGGCGGCTGTGACGCTTAATGCATTATCAGTGTTGATTGTGTCAGAATTCGAATTTATTCAATTGTCGTTTTAAAATTATGTCTACCTGCAGCTTCAAAAAAACAGTCACAAGGGTGTAAATTGTATTTGTGTAGTAGATTCAGAAAATTACACTTTGTAATTTCATAAGGGGAAAACATCATCATTCATATTTTATTTATCAAAAATAAAATATTGAAAAAAAACCACACAAATAACAGCTTGCTATCTTGGCTGTAAATATTTATCAGAACATTCATCGTATTGAAGCTGCACTTTATTTTAAATCAATTGTGAATGAGAAAACGCACTATTGTCGGTAAATAAAATGCATGGAAAAATATAAGTACAAAATATGTTGAATAAAAAATGTGTTTGGCGTCATGAATCCAACAATTCCAATAGTTGTTCAATACAGATAGCCCGTAAAAAATGACGCACTGTAAGCTTTTTGCAGCGAAAGCGTGTGACACCGCGTTTCGTAAAGCAACGCAAGTTATGATGGCTGTGATACAAAAATAAAATTAAACCACTTTGCAATTTAATCATTACTAATTGTCTTATTGTCGACTATGAAGAGGCAAAGTACTGAAATCCGCTAGCACTTTCAAAATATTGTCTTATGACTTGAATACATTTTTATTTCAACATACGTAATTATGTTACGTGAATTACTATTTACTCTTAGTAATTTATTGTTTGTATAAAATAATTACTATATTTATTCATACATGTGTTGTAGTAAAGTTAATATATAGAATTCATTTATGAGGCGTCGACATCGGTCGGAGGTCGTATGCTGCAATGGCATGGAGCTTCACTATTTTGTAAAAAAAACACATTATATAAAAATGTGTAATTTGTAATATTGTCCCTAGAAAACCACAAGTGCGGTTACATAAATGAATTTTGAACTAGCAATACTATCTTGTTGAGACTAATAAACAATCACAATTGTTTATTTGTGTTTATTTTAATCTACATATAGAGAAAAAAAAATGTGTTTCCAAACACGTAATATTACTACTCCGATTATTCCAATTAAGACACTTATTGTTCTCGAATAAGGATGAAATCATAAAACAGTTTGTAAACTAAACAAAATAGGGCCTCTTAGGGCCGTCCTCATAGAAAATGTAACACTTTGTTCCCTTTAAAGTACCCATAGGTTTGTGTCCATTGTTACATTAATTTGGATTGTTATCTTAATAAACCTCATACTCTTGCACAGTGTCTCACGATGTATATTAACAACATATAGTCAATCGTATCTTAATGCTTCACTAACTGTAGCCCTGCCTACGTACCCACATTCATCCAGATATTATTGTCACGCTTTTAACTGTGTTATCATATTATATTAAACTGTGCTCGGTTTTAGGGTATATACCTTTATTAAAGTCCTAATGTAATAATACTATGCAATATTATCCTACAGAATTGTTTAAGTAACAGGGTGGCCCAAGAATCGTCGTCCAATAGAGAATTTTATAAACCTTTCTCTAGTCGAGGCTTCTCGAAACACCCCCGTGTATGTTCAGCGATTATTTACAGTTTTGGAGATAAGCAGGTTTATTATTTTTGGAAAAGCTCGCTCGGCATCACTGGCTCCTAATCTGTAAATGAACGCCGAACATAAATGGGGTGTTTAGGGGAGTCTTTTGAGAGTTTTCTAAAATTTTATTTAGGACAACGCGTCTTGGACGGACCTATCTAATAATTATTAGATCAATATTTCATACACCTGTATATAATCTATTTTGAAATAATTTCATACAGTTTTTATGTTTATATTTGATCACATTTTATTGAGATTTCTCTTAGTCGTCGTAAATGTGTGTTTTAATAAGTTCTGGATGTCCTTGTACTTAACAGACGGTTTAATTTAACACATTACAAACGATATGCACCAATTATAAGGGTGAACGTAAAGAATAACATAATTCAGCTGTGATTTAACGTAATATTATATTGACTTGCTATACTATCTACTTTTACATACCGGGTAGTGATGTTAAACACACATATGCGTTATTATTTTAATTTTTAGATTATTAGTGTTATTTCCAAAGCATTAACTGTTTTTAATAATGTTTAGCTTATTGTTCTATCTGTACTTATTTACTAACGTTGAATTAACTTTGTATTTGTTATATAAAATTATATATTACAGTTAATGTAACGCATGTAATGCACTTTTGTGTAACAACTGATATGTAAGTTAGTTCATTCTGTTTTATAAAAATGGGACAATGAAATAAATAGGTTCCGAATAAATATTTAGTTTTATTAATAATTCGTCAAAAACCAACAGCATCACAGTGTGCGACAACTCCGCACTGTACATAATAAAAGAATTATAGAGATCATATGGTTCGCCGCGGAGGCGCAGCGGATTCGCCGCGGGTGCGCAACGAATTCGTCGCGAATTGACAACGTACAATACACTCGGTAACAAAATAGATTCCTAAGAGGAAGCACTGCTGTTGGCTTTGTTACTTCGAAGACGCCGGAGACGAAAGCGAAAGCATCGAAGAATTTGGGAAGATCCATTATCAATCAATCGAATGGAAGAGAGCGACTACTTAGTGTTGTTTTGCAAACGAATAAAGAATAACCCACAGCAATTTCGATCCTACCTACGAATGTCAAGCCCTACATTTTATAAGTTGTTGCATCTGATACAAACTGACCTAACCCATGTAACACATCAAAGTATATCGGCCCGCTTACAGCGTTTCTGTGTTGTTTTAGCATTTTGAGTTAACACTATGATAGCATTACAGACGTTTATACGGCTACTGTAATGCTTATTTGGGCACAAATTGTATTAATAAGTTCACACTTAGTTGTTCAATTGCACTACAGTCGCATTATCCTATCCTACTTCCTACTAATATTATAAATGCGAAAGTTTGTGAGGATGGATGTATGTTTGTTAATCTTTCACGCAAAAACTACTGAACGGATTTGGATGAAATTTTGCACACAGATGGTTTACAATCTGGATTAACACATAGGATACTTTTTATCCCGGTAGCAAGATCCCATGGGACAATTTTGAAACTTCACGCGGGCGAAGCCGCTGGCAGAAGCTAGTATTAGCATAATTGTGACCAAATCAGTTGCGAATCGCATTAAAGAAGCATTATTATGGTCAAGTAAGTTGCCAATGGCATTAGAGAAGCATGAGACTAGCATTAGATTGTTCTAAAATAATGATTGAGGCTATTTAAGTGTTCACAGTTAGACCTTAAATAAACCCTACATTATTGCAAATACATCTGTAATACCATGACACAAATGTTATAATACAATAACGTTGTAACTTAAGTATTTTGCCTAGCAATATAATATGGACGGAGACGGTCAAAACTGAGTGAATGACACCATACTTGTTTGCATCAAAACAAAATGTATTATACTGGAAACGTTTTTTACTCTGTTCTTATTTAATGCCTTCAAATATTAAACGCAATGTAGTTTACTGTAAATGTATATGTTATGGACCAGGTGATTAATGCGGGCATTATACAAAATGTTCGAGCATTATGAATAATGGCTATCTCTATCGGGCTAAGTGATTAATACTATCTCGACTTCATTATTTATCACCTTGCACGGTCATTATTATATTGCTACATGATAATTGGGCAATTTGATAATAAAGCTAAATTTGACGTGTTTCTCTCTAGCGATATTGTAAACTCTCGAATTATTGTCAACTGAACATACAGAAGTATCTCTGCCCCCATAATTGGGACTTGGGGCACCCCCCCGTTAGGTTAGTTAGGTTCCTTTAAACCCTGCACTCGGAAATAGGGGCCACGCGAAGCGGGGATCCGTCGACTACGCTTTTTAGGGGAATATAAAGTGTTTTAAGGTTAGGTTATAATAATCGGTATTTCTCAGGAATGGTACAATATCTTTTCATAAGATTGAGAGAGTAAGGTTTGGAGAGTAAGATAAGGATTGGAGAGTAAGATCACTCAAAATCAGTTTGGGTTTATGCCAGGTCGAGGAACAATGGACGCCACTTTTGCACTCCGCCAATTGTGCGAGAAGTACAGACGTGCACACAAAAACTTGCACATGGTGTTCATTGATCTGGAGAAAGCGTATGATAGGGTACCACGGGATAGGGCACGCCACGATAGTGGCGGTAAGTCCCCTCTTTGAGGAGTGGCTGGAGAGGCGCCACGGCGTCCTCACCTTCCGCCTGACGCAGGTCCTCACCGGACACGGATGTTTCGGGAGGTACCTGCACCGAATCGGGCGGGAGGAATCGCCCGGGTGTCTCCACTGCGAGGATCGACCGGAGGACACGGTGGAGCACACGGTGGAAGTCTGCCCTGCGTGGGCGGAGCTCCGCCGTGTCCTCGTGGCGGCGATCGGCGGCGGCGACCTCTCGCGTCCGGCCCTGGTTCAATCCATGGTCCGGAGCGAGACGGAATGGGAAGCCGTCGCCTCCTTCTGCGAAGCAGTTATGCTAGCGAAGGAGGTGGCGGAACGAGAGAGGGAGAGATCCTCTCTTCCCGGCCGCCGCGGGAGACGCAACGGGCGTCGGGGGCCACGAGGTGGCTACCGGCCACCGTAGATGCGGGCCTGTGGACGGCTGGCTATGGGCTAGCTAGCCGTCCGGCCGTCTAACGACGACGACAGGCCGTGTCGACGGCGCGTTCGTGTTCCACGCGCGCCTCAAAGAGTGTCAGCAAAAAGAGAGGGGCCCACAAGGGCCGAAGCCTGCCGGGGTTGCGGGCCTGTTCGAAAGAGATACCGCGGCCCCGGAACGTAAAAGGCGAGGAAGGAACATGGATGGTTTTTAGTCAGTAAGAGTCTGACACTCCCTCCCGCTCCGCCCAGAGTGGGGGGGGTCATTTGATGATTTCCCATCCTTAAAAAAAAAAAAAAAAAAAAAAGGGTACCACGGGATGTGTTGTGGTGGGCCTTGAAAGAGAAAGGTATACCTGGGAAGTATGTAGAGTTAATTCGTGCTATGTACAGTCAATCTTGTACCTACGTCCGGTCAGCTGCTGGCAACACCGATGAGTTCAGTGTGGCTGTAGGTTTGCATCAAGGGTCGGCTTTAAGTCCTTACCTCTTCTTGTTGATCATGGACGCTTTGACGTCGGACATCCAAGAAGAAGCACCCTGGTGCATGCTGTTTGCCGATGACATTGTTCTTGTCGGTGAAAATGGACCTGAGATCCAGAGCAGACTGGAGAGATGGCAACAGAAAGTGGAGAATGTTGGCTTGAAAATCAGCAGAAGCAAAACTGAGTACATGTTCTGCGATTTTGGCGGTCTCTCCAGCTCTGGAGCCATAGCGCTAGATGGCGCGTCTCTTCCTGTCTGCTCCGACTTTCGGTACCTTGGTTCACTCATGCAAAGCGATGGCGAAATAGATCGTAGTGTAAAGCACAGAATTAACACGGGATGGATGAAATGGCGGCAGGTCACGGGAACGATCTGCGACTCCCGCATTCCCCTAAAACTTAAGGGGAATATTTATAAAACAATGGTCAGACCTGCTGTGTTGTATGGATCAGAATGTTGGGCCACAAAAGGGATGAATGAAAGGCATCTGCATGTCGCGGAGATGAGAATGCTAAGGGGGATGTGTGGTGTTACGCGAATGGATAAAGTAAGGAATGAGTATATTAGAGGAAGTCTGAAAGTGGCGCCGGTGACTGAAAAGTTGGTAGTAATCGGTTGTCGTGGTATGGGCATGTGATGCGGAGGAATGAGGAAAATGTCGTGAAAAAAGTTTTGAGTATGAATGTGGACGGGTATTTGAGTAGAGGAAGACCAAAGAAACGATGGATGGACTGTGTTAAGAAGGATATGGTAAGAAAAGAAGTGTCTGATGAGATGACGAAAAATAGAGGAGTATGGAAAAAGAAGACATGCTGCGCCGACCCCAAATAAATTGGGATAAGGGCAAGAGAATGATGGTACAATATCTTTTCATGAGAGTTGTACCACTGGGCAAGGGGGACCCCTCTTTCCCTCCACACCGCGTAAGTTGACTACCATCGCATGCATATCACGAAAAATAATGCGTTTTGTTGTAAGCAGTAAGTTCATTTGACAATATTTCGAGATTTTACAATTTCGCTAGAGATATTACAATATAACGTATTTGACAATTTAACGGTGACATTAACACTGTACTACGAAATTAAGATTCATTTTGCCTGAAGAGGTTCCAGAGACAGGAGATTTCGCTGAGAAAGTGTTGCAGAATGTCCTCTAAATGCGAAGGGCAAGGTTATAGTAGATTATGGTTGTAAAAATGGTTGGAAGTCTGATAAATGTAGATGTCGCCAAGCCAAAAAGGCAAAGGCAAAGGCTCGTGGCTAAATAATATCAGCCGCTCGGGTCGATCTTTAGGTTAATCCGTGCTTGCCTAGGTTGGTCTGTGGATGGGCGACCACCCTTACATACCGAGTTTTCTCCGTGCCTCGGAAAGTACGTTAAGCCGTTGGTCCCGACTGTCATTTGTCCATCTTTGACAGTCGTTACAGTGGCCCCAAAAGTCTGACGGCAGTCTTACCAAGTCGTATCGCTTTCCCAGCATTAACTGGCTTGTGGAGGTCAGATAGGCAATCGGTAAAATACTGGTATTCTTCTGCATCCGGTTAGACTGGAAGCCGACCCCAACATAGTTGGGAAAAGGCTCGGTTGATGATGATGATGAGTAGGATAAGTAGGATATAATTATACGGTAGGATAATAATAAGTCATTTCTATAAAACAATATTAGGCATGTTGCAAAATTTTTGATTTTTTAATATGTTTTATGACGTTATATTTTTAATATGACTTCTTAATGTAGAAGTCCTGAATGATTAATCCAAATAATGAGTTTGATTATTTAAATAGTTAAATATTTAGTTTATTTTAAGTTAAATGACAATAACAATAAAAAATAGTAATTACATTTATGTTTGTATTATTCTGCCCAAAAGGTGATGGACAATATGTATAATGCCCGGTCAATTTGATTATTTGAATAATTCTTATCAAATTGCACTCTTATATTGGCCATTTTTCATAATGACCGGGCATAATGTAAAATGCCCAATTCATCACTTGGTCCATAACATATACATAAGTTTCATTCAAAATTTTCAAGCGCCCTCAATATTTTGTGGTTTTGATATAAAATCCTACTAATATTATAAATGCGAAAGTTTGTAAGTATGGATGTATGGATGTTTGTTACTCTTTCACGCAAAAACTACTGAACGGATTTGGATCAAATTTAGCACACAGATAGTTTATTACCTGGATTAACACATAGGATACTTTTTATCCCGGTAATAAGATCCCGTGGGATAATTTCAAACTTCACGCGGGCGAAGCCGCTGGCAGAAGCTAGTGTTATATAAAGATGTGTCAAATAACCAAAGCAATTGTTTATTCTTAGTATAGAACAAATTTTCCATAATTAACGTAACAGTATTGGTTGGGCAGTATACATTTAAGCTATATCATTATATTATGGGCCTATTGCTTTTATAAATAGGTCGGAATGATAATATTTTTTGGTTATAAAATATTTAAAAAATGGTGTCGGTCCGTAATAGCTCGGTGATACCCTAATTAATGCCGCCAGCAGTGTAAATTCTCACACCTAAACAATTATTAAGCCAGAGGCCAGAGCCTTGGCACTTAAAAGTGCTAAAAAAGTGCCAAGGGCACTAAACTCAGCCCAAAGCAGTATACCTGATTTACGTGGCATTATAATGGTACAAGTTTATGCTATTAAGCGGCCATAGGCATTATGTTACTGCTTAATATGCTATTGTAAACCACTAAGACACTAAGAACAGCTGAAAGCTGTATGCTGGATTTACGTGGCATTATAATGGGTCACGTTTATGCTCTTAAACAGTCTGTAGCATTTATTTGACTACTTAAAATGCTATTGTAGGTCCAAATGCAGTAAAAACAGCTGAAAGCAGGACAGCTGCATTGTGGTTTGATGCACTAAAACTAAATGCTTTACAAAAGCATTTTTTATGCCTTTATTCAACCGTTATTCATCGTAAAGCATCATAATGGTTTTGAAATGCCAATATAAAGCGTCAAGATGCTCGGTGAACTTTAATAAGAGTTTTTACGAGCCTTAAGTTCTACACTACGGGGGTAGTCGCAGATCCTGCACCGATTCAATCATTTGATTTTGATTTGGCAACGCAATTAAAGGAGCCAGTTGTCATTGCAAGTCCTAATCAGTTAGAAGTGTTAAATTCCATACACTATTTCCTTAATGACAACTGGAATGATGTTGGCTATGTGGAAACACAAAAAGTGTATAATGCTCGTCCAGGATAAGTTGATCTTGAAGTTAATAAATAATGAAATCAAGTCTTTAGAAAAAGTTAGTCATCTACCCACAATGGATATTTTTCTGGCTCTCTAACTCAAAATGGTGGGTTAGTAATAGACGGCCCCCAACTAGTGTGTGGTCGCAAGGCTGATATAATTGAACAAAGACGCTAAAGTGTTCATTAATCAATTAAGGGAAAAATCATTTAAGTCATGTTTAAAGAAAATACTGCCGTCTAGTGTATTTTTGTTTGACAAAGTACCTTTTAGTGAATTTATTCAGAACTTGCTTCTGCCCGCGATTTCGTACGCGGATACTTTTGCTTATGCCAGCCACAACGGTGTCGTCAAAATTGAAGATCTGAAACGTCTGATGTCGAATTCTAAGAGCCCGGGGACGGGAAAATAACGGATCTTTCCCACGATAATTTCAGGTCTCTACAATCAGCGGTTTAGGCGTTGATCCAACTATTAAGTGGCAGTGGGCAGGTCACATTGCTCGCAGAACAGATGACCGATGGGGCCGAAAAGTTCTGGAGTGGCGACCGCAAACCGGAAGACGATGCGTTGTGAGTCGCAAGGGACCGGTCAATGTGGCGACACTTGAAGGAGCCCTATGTCCAGCAGTGGACGTCTTTCGGCTGAAATGATGATGATAATGAAGACCTATTGATGAATGAAAAATGTCACATGGTTATGGGAAGTTTGCAAGATTATTGGAAATTGTTGTCTATAGATATTTAGTCTATGATAGATTATCTTGCAACACTCTTCCGGTGAAGCCGCATAGTTGCAATGGCGTGTAATAGTTTGTAATAATGAAAATAAATTATCTGACTTGATTAAAGGTGCCGCTTTTATTCTACTGCGTATTCAATGATAACCAAAACAAGTTATCTATACCTACATATAAAATCGTTGAGACCAAAAAATCTGTACATTGAAGATAAAAAAAAACCGAACAGGGTGACTTAAAATAAGTACTTAACTGAAAATATTAAAACCACTTTTAAAATTCGTGTTTTTTTGTTTGTTTGTTTGACCGCGCATCACGTAAAAACTGCTGGACGAATTTTGATGAAAACTTCTCTAATCTATTTAAATAAATTCAGAATAACATTTAGGCTATAGAAATTACGCATTTTTTTTAAAAAGGGCAACCCCCCTTTTTCTAAAGTTTGTATGAAAAAAAAATTTTAGATAGTTCTAGATTCATGAAACTCAGAGCAAATACTTATTATTAAAAATAAAGAAATACCTGTTTCAGCATTTTTTTTTAATCGTAAAAAAAGGGTTTTGTGTTTAAAATTAATTAACTTCATATACCTATAGAATAAAATCCATTGAAGTGGAAACCTTTAAAAGTTGCTGTAAATACTTTAAATCTAATACAGGTAAATATAATTTCTCAATTTTCTTAAAATTTGATTTTTGAAGTGAATACGCCCAAAATAGCGGAACTCGAGAAAATCGGCATTCCTCGGTATAAGTTGTTGGTAATACAGAGTGGAAACGGTAAACGGGGCAGTAAGGGGAGCTGCAGCTACACAAAAGTGGTCTTAGGTACTCGTAACAATCCGTAATTTTTTCACAAAATGTTTATCCCCATTCACAGATATAATAAAAAAATAAAGTACAGTTAGCAAGAAAATTGCCATTTTACATAAAACAATTTTTTTGATACCAATCGATCTTCTTTCCGACACTAATCAAGAAGTTCTTCCAAACCAACCCAGGTTAGAGTACTCAAAAAGTCAGAAATCGCAGAAAAATAACTTTCAGCGGGGCAGTATAGGGGAAATACATAGTTAGCCAGAAAATTGCTATTTTACACAAAACATTTTTTTGATGCCAATCATTATTTTTTATTTTACATAAGACATAAAGCCGGAAAAGTTGCAAATACATTACAAACGAGTACAAATCCTACTATCTACAAATAAAAAATGCTTTGTCCTGAAGGACTATTTAATGGATCAACGCACAGCCTAAACCGCAGATTGTAGAAACCTGAAACTTGGAGGGTGTATTTTTTGTATAACGTAGGCATACGATAAGAAAGAATATTGAAATTATACCCCTAAGGGGGTGAAAAGGGGGGGCAAAGATTGTATGGGAAAATGTGATTCCTTGGTCCAATCTACTTCAAACTTTGCAATCAACAATATTAACAGAATTGATGGACGCGTTTCATATTGCATTGAAATTCATACCCTAACGGGGTTAAAAAGGGGTAGAAAGTTATTTTGACGGTGATTTGTTTCGAATTTGATATCAATACTCCTTCGAGATTTTGATATAAACTACAAGTTGTTTTGATACATGTTTCAAAACCCAATCCGATTTTATTCCAAAAAGGTTGAACTCACATAAAATTTGGTGCAAAATTGCAAATACTCTTTAAAATTGGAATGTGTCGAAAGTCACCGTAAAATAAGGTTTCTAAGCTTTGAAGAGGTTGTGCACTTTAAGACACGGCGCGGCGGCGTCATAGCGTAGGGACGTAGAGTTTGAAATTTTAAATGGTTAGCAGTTGTAAGAGGTCCGCAACGGTTTACAGCAGCTTTATCGTGTTGCGGCTCATTTAATGCACCTTGATGCGAACTGTAGACCTATCTGGAGTATGACTGTCATCGAGTGTCTAAGTATGAATATGTCGGCGCACATTAGAATGATAAGAATATCGAGAATATCATTGTCAAGAGTGATATGGTCACTGTCACTCTAGCGGAGCGTCGAGTCTATGGGAGCGGGGCGGCCATCTTCTATACTCTGTGGCTGGACGTGGAAGAACGGTCGCAAGCGCGCCAAGTTTTCGACGAACTGCTAGCTATTGCCTTAATTTGATTATTGTTGATTTAAAGTGCATATGTAACATCATTTTAAGAAGTAAAATTGTTTTAGTTCCAAGAAAGTAACTAAGTTTTAATTACCCTGGTTAGAATACCCACTATACCCACATACCCACATCGCTTCAAGATGAGTAATTCTGATGAAGGCCGTCCTGAGCTTTCATCAGAAGTGGGATACGATGGAATGCAGAATGAAGGAAAACATTCGGATTCTAGAACTGCTGAGAAGCTGTTGAGCAGCATGGAAGCGTTGCTTTCTCGAGTTTTAGCAGCCCAACAAACGCCGCTTGTGAGTACGAATCGTACAATTCTTTTGAAGTTTGACCCTGATGAACCTGACTCGGATATTGATGGATGGTGTAGAGTGACTGATTTCATTGTTCAAAATAAAAATCTGGAAGGTGTTAATTTACTGATGGCGTTGACGGAGGCGCTGAAAGGTCGTGCAGCAACGTGCTTAACTAAACTCAATTTAGACACTATTACATGGGATTCAGTTAAAGAAATCCTGATTGCAAGATTTTCAAAACCTAAACTCCTGCAAGACTATTTCGATGACGTGTTACGCTTCCAAATAAGCGCTAAGGAGACTGCGTCTGAATCTGCTCTTCGGTTATGGAATCTCATTGAAAGAATACCTGAAAGTACGATGCCTGAGAAGGTAATCACTGGATTTGTGATATCCGTGTTATGTCAGAAAGACAGCTTGATACGTCGCGAGTTAAACATACAGACAATAACTACTCGAGCTCAGTTATTTCGAATACTTGGTGGAGTATCACTTAAGCGACGCACGGATACCGAAGTCCAAGAACCTGAAGCAAAACGTGCCCGTATAATGGAGAAATTCACCGGCAAATGTCACTATTGTGGATTAGTTGGACATCGTATCGCCGATTGTAGGAAACGTCGAGACGAAACTGGAACGAAGTCACAAGATTCTTCGAGTTTACCACGAACCGTGGAGAAAAGGACAACCCCCACCTGCTACAAGTGTGGTCAGCCTGGGCACGTGGCGACTGTATGTCCAGACAAAAGGAATGGTAGTGGAGCTGCAGTCAAGGAGGTCCATCAGTGTGAGCACCGCCCCTCCAGGAGCATCTTGGAGACATCATCTGGTGAGCGAGTCCCTTTTTTATTTGATAGTGGGTCATCATGTTCTCTTTTAAGAGAAAGCTTTTGTGACAAACTTGCGGGTACTGTGCGTAAAAACCTCGTTTACCTGAGTGGCATAGGTGGTGAAGATATTCAATGTACCACTCAAATTCAAAGCGATGTAGTCATTGATAAACTCTCAGTAAATTTGACGTTTCACGTAGTTCCTGAGAGGCTTATTTCTGATCCGATCATAGTCGGGAGGGATATTTTTGATCAAGGTTTGTGCGTTAAAATCGATAATGATAATCTCATGTTCTTTTCTAAGAAAACGAGCCACTTTTGTGATTTAAAACCAAATAAATCGGATTTTACTAAGATCAACACGGATTTGCTAGGAGAGGATAGGGAAATGCTAATATTGATTTTAAACAAATATTCAGATTATTTTACGGAAGGTGTTCCCTCCCGTAGAGTAACTACAGGTGAATGTCAAATTAATTTAATAGATCCTCACAAAACCGTACAACGGTGCCCTTATCGTTTGGCACCAGCGGAAAAACTTATAGTCAGGGAAAAGGTTCGGGAATTACTCAACGCTGGGGTCATTCGCGAAAGTTCCTCCCCTTTTGCTAGTCCAATACTATTAGTTGAAAAAAAAGACAACTCGTATAGGATGTGCGTGGACTATCGGGAATTAAATTCCAATACGCTACCCGAACACTACCCTCTGCCACGTATCGAGGAGCAAATAGATCAGCTAGCTGGGGCTAACTACTTCTCTTCCTTAGATATGGCGTCAGGATTCCACCAAATTTTGATGCACCCTGACTCCATAGAAAAGACCGCATTCGTTACACCTGAGGGGCAATACGAATACCTTGCGATGCCCTTCGGTTTGCGGAACGCTCCATCCGTATACCAGAGATGCATAACTAGGGCTCTGAATCACTTAAAAGATAAACCACTCATTTATATGGATGATGTTTTATGCTACTCGACTGGCATCACTGAAGGTTTGCAGCGTCTAGATGATAGTTTAAGTGCCTTGACGGAAGCTGGATTTACATTCAACCTACAAAAATGTACATTCATGTCCCAAAGAATAGAGTATTTAGGATATTCCCTTCAATCTGGTGAGATAAGACCAAACTCTCGAAAAATACAAGCATTAGTAGATGCCCCACAACCAAAAACTGCCACTCAGGTCAGGCAGTTCCTTGGGCTAGCTTCGTATTTTAGAAAATTCATTCCTAATTTCACACGAATCGTGGGACCATTATACCCTCTAACAAAGCTAAGAGGTCCTATTACGTGGACTCAAAAGCACGAAGAAATACGAAACGACATAATACACATACTTACATCTGAGCCAGTTTTAACTATTTTTGACCCGGAATTGCCAGTAGAGTTGCACACTGATGCTAGTTCTGATGGATACGGGGCGATTCTCATACAACGGATAGACAATACACCGCACGTCGTGGAATATTATAGTCGTCGAACCTCGGATGTTGAGTCGCGATACCACTCGTACGAACTGGAGACGTTGGCAGTTGTACGAGCGGTCGAGCACTTTCGCCATTATCTCTACGGTCGTCATTTCGAAGTCTATACGGATTGCAATTCTCTCAAGGCATCCAAATCAAAAAAAGATCTCACTCCTCGCGTTCACAGGTGGTGGGCTATCTTACAAGCTTACGACTTTGACATTATTTATCGTGAAGGTCGCGGAATGGAGCACGCGGATTATTTCTCGCGAAATCCTCTTCCTTATGTTAATGAAGCTGGTACAGTCTGTAGGAGCCCGCTGACACAGCAAGTTCAGTATGTCGAATTACATCAGGACTGGCTTTCGGTCGAACAAAAACGTGATAGCGAAATACAAGACCTTATCTCAAAACACGATAGCAATAGTTTCCCCGATACTGTAGCTCAAACGTATGATGTAAGAGATAGTATCCTGTATAGGAAAATCGTACGTAATAAAACAGTCTCCTGGTTGCCGGTAGTTCCGCGGTCTTTAATATGGACACTAATAAATCACGTTCATAATGAGTTACAACATTTAGGAAAAGATAAAACTTTAGATAAACTCTACGAGCAATATTGGTTTCCTGAAATGTCAAAATGCGTTCGTAAATTTATCGACTCATGCATTATTTGCAAAGCATCAAAGGGTCCATCTGGGGCTCAACCCGTTCAACTTCACCCAATCCCCAAAGCCCCGGTACCTTGGCATACAATACATATTGATTTTACGGGAAAGCTTAGCGGGAAGAGCGATCGAAAGGAATATTGTTCGGTGATTATCGACGGTTTTACCAAATACATTTTACTAGAGCATACTTCTTCTCTTGATGCTAGGAGCGCGGTACACGCGGTGCAAAAGGCAGTCTTTCTTTTTGGTGCGCCTAAACGGATCGTAGCTGATCAGGGTCGTTGCTACGTAAGCTCTGATTTTAAGAATTTTTGCGGCGAACATAAAATAGATCTACATTTAATCGCGACTGGCTCTAGCAGGGCTAATGGCCAGGTCGAGAGGGTTATGCGGACCCTCAAAAGCCTACTAACCATTGTTGAAAACGACCCCAATAAGACGTGGCGAGATGAACTAGGAAATATTCAACTCGCGCTTAACAGCACCCGATCATCCGTAACCAAGTATTCGCCTACAGAACTTATGTTAGGTATTCGTGCACAGTCATTAGGTATGTCAAAACTAAACTCAGAAGTTCATGGTCAACCAGAACGTCTTAACCTCGATGTTGTGCGGAATGACGCATCTGCTAATGTCCAAAGGGCAGCAGAAAGCGAAATTAAACGATTTAATCAAGGCCGAGCAGAAATAAAAGCTTTTGCAAAAGGCGATTACGTTTTCCTCAAAAATAGTGAACGAAACCAGACAAAATTAGACAGAAAGTTCAAGGGTCCATTTGTTATAACGGCTGTACCTACTTAATAACGATCGGTACGAATTAAAAAGATTAGGCAATTCTCATCGAATTTATAAGTATGCCCACGAGAATTTACGCTCAGTACCTCACGGACACGAAGGTTTGCTTGAAATCGCTTCTAACCTTTTGAATTATGGTGAGGCCGAGTCGGCGCCAGAAGATGTAGATGCTAGGAATGACTTGCTATCCACAAATGATAGTGACACCTTGACTGCATGCACTGACACTATATCCGCCGGCTCTTCCACTATTACCGCCAATTCAGACACTCTCAGTGCCCACTCTGATCCTGAGACATGGGATGTAGTTAACGAAATCGAAATATGTGCTGAACAGGATATTCCGCAATCATAGGTATGTCGTCAGTATCTTTAATGTCATGCATGAGTCTGTTGGTTTTCGTAAGCATTATTCAATCCCAAATTGCCATACTCGAAAGGAGAGTGTCGTCCGGGCCACACCCAGTGGGGTTGGTTGAAGGGATGCACTCGTCCGATCTAGAAGTAATATCCTTATAGTCTATCCTGGTCGGAGGGACAGTGTCGTCCGGGCCACACCCAATAGGGTTGGTTGAAGGGATGCACTCGTCCGATCTAGAAGTAATATCCTTAGTCTATCCTGGTCGGAGGGACAGTGTCGTCCGGGCCACACCCAATAGGGTTGGTTGAAGGGATGCACTCGTCTGGTCCAGATGTGTTGCTGTTGGTTGGCAATAGTTGATGGGGACAGTGTCGTCCGGGCCAGATCCATTACGGGCTGGTTGAAGGGATGCACTTGTTCATTTTAATGTCATAATATGATTGACTCTGTGTTTGACGCTACAATCGAAAACCCATGTAAAGTTCTGAATGTAGCAGGATGGACGAGCGGACGTCTTGGTGATTAAACATTGATTGTTCTAGGAATACAATAACGCCCGAGGACGGTCGTATGTCAGTCTGGCCGTGTCGGCGCACATTAGAATGATAAGAATATCGAGAATATCATTGTCAAGAGTGATATGGTCACTGTCACTCTAGCGGAGCGTCGAGTCTATGGGAGCGGGGCGGCCATCTTCTATACTCTGTGGCTGGACGTGGAAGAACGGTCGCAAGCGCGCCAAGTTTTCGACGAACTGCTAGCTATTGCCTTAATTTGATTATTGTTGATTTAAAGTGCATATGTAACATCATTTTAAGAAGTAAAATTGTTTTAGTTCCAAGAAAGTAACTAAGTTTTAATTACCCTGGTTAGAATACCCACTATACCCACATACCCACATCGCTTCAAGATGAGTAATTCTGATGAAGGCCGTCCTGAGCTTTCAAATATGTAAAGCTGTCAATAGAAGCCTTTAAAGCTGTTTGTAAACATGGTAATTTATTCTTATTGAAATAAAAAACGTTGTTAATCACAAGTATCTGATCTTGAACAAAATTGCCCTTGAGTACGTAAATTGACTTCAATGCATATCTTAAGAGATACACCGTTTTAAATAACTCCGCAGCAAAATAATGATCATGTACCAGGCGTGCATTTTCATTATGCGGAAGGATGTGTGTGATGTCCTATTTGAAAATTGTATTATAGTTGTTGTTGTGTTAATCTTCGGTTTAAGTCTAAGGCCCGTATTACAGAACATCGCTCAATACTCAAGCGTTGCTTAAAACCAGTTTCAACCAATCAAATGGCTTGAATCTAGTTTTAAGTAATGCTTGAGTATTGAGCTTTGTTCTGTAATACGGGCCTAAATGTTTGTGTTTGTATAATTGCGTTCTGTTTGTTAATATTGTATGCACGTCATTACTTTGCGACGAATAAATGTTTTTTCTTTTTTTATTCTCTATCATTTTACTGCAATATGTTTAGAAAAAATATAAACTGGGTATTATTTTTAAACTCTTATTAGTTCTTATAAGTTCCTTGATCTAATTTAATTTATTACACATTGGCGTCCCGTTCACCAGGCGAGAACAAACAAAGCCTCAAATAATATTTATATGAGGCCGAAGGACACAACAGTAGCGTTTTACCTGCAAATAAACCGCTTATTGTATCCGGAGACTATCTTCTAGCGAGTGGCATTTTGTAGCTATTTAAAAACGAACATTCGAAATCTGCTACTAAATGATAAAAAAATTGTAGAACACCATGATGTACAAGTCTTCTAAAATAACGATGAAATTTAAAAAAAAGAAAAATCCTGTTTTATGCTTTCACGGTTTATCTATCTATACTTATAATAAATCTGTAGAGAGGTCAATTCTGTACATGAAATATATTTACAAAATAACTATCGGGGGGTGATTAGTGATCGATACTGATGCCAAAAATGCAATCAGTAAAATTTTTGTCTGTCTGTCTGTCTGTCTGTATGTTATTTATAGAAAAAAAAACTACTCGACGGATTTTAACGAAACTTGGTACAATTATTCTACATACTCCTGAGCAGGTAATAGTATACTTTTCATCACGCTACCATTAATAGGAGCAGAGCAGTGAAAGGAAATGTTGGGAAAACGGGAGAAGTTACTTGGTTTTTTTAGCTTCCGTCGCGTGTGCAGCCTTAATGGTTAAAGCTACATAGAAATCATGTATAACGGAAATATTCCACATAAAATTATATAAAAAATATCCCAAGACAGCATATGTCTATCTTTTATAGTTGACTCACAATAACACGTGTAACTCCCGATAGCTTAGCAGTTCGGAGAATAAATGTGAATGTAAGTTTGTTTGTTGCGCTTTCACGCGACAACTACTGAACGGATTTGGATGAAATTTTGCACACAGATAGTTTACAACCTGGATTAAAACATAGGATACTTTTTATCCCGGCAGTAAGATTCCATGGGACAATAATCAAACTTCACGCGGGCGAAGCCGCTGGCAGAAGCTAGTAACTACTATATTTACATAAACTGTCACTTGATTAGGTATATGTTCCGTGAAATATCAGGTGCTCACAATTAATGGATTATCACGGAAGAAATCCCGTAAGTGACAGCGTAAGTGTAGTAAGCCCATATTATGTGTCTAATGAGCAACCTCAGATAGGACGCGCACCTAGCTATTTACTTATAACTGTCGCTTATACTGGACGCATATTACATGCGTAGGGAGCAGTACGGTTAATGGGGGAACACGAGAATATGGCGATGCTGCAAAGCAAAAAACCTAGCGACGCTTTGAAAAAATAACGATTTGTAGGTATCTAGTATGATCGACCTCCTGAAAAAATAACGGTCGAAAGGAATTAATAGGTTTAGATTTCATGGTTTTCCTTTCATTTAATTAATCATGTTTGTTTACAAATTTTCAGGATCAATCAAATGGATCAAAAACAGATTTGATCCATTTGATTGACCCTATCGATTGATTTCAAAAAAGTTAATTTTTCCGAATTTTAGTCGGTTCGATTACCGAGTGTGACAAACGAATTTTCGACAATCCGTAAATGCAGATTTGTTTTTTTTTTTAAATTGACTTCCAAAAAGAGGAGGTTCTCAATTCGTTTGTTTTTGATTGTTTGTCTTTGTTACCTCAGAACTTTCGACTGGGTGGTTTTCTTCCCGTGTGGTCCCTTTTCAATTTGGTTAAGATCTGACGCTGATGTTCGGAGATATAAATGGTACTCTTAAAAAAATACGCGGCAAAGCTGCAGTGATTGCTGCAATCGCTTGGTTGTTTATTGTTTATACTACATCATAACGTAACATCACGCCTGTATGCTCTGAGGGGGTGCTCAGAAATGTATAATACACCCAGATTTCGACAGTTAGGTGTTGGAAGTTCCATTTATTGGGGATAAGCCCTATTACCGTGACCTATGTACTTAAGCTTACATTGATGAGAATTTGGTCAGGTTCTGATCACTTCTGATTATGGGATCCATGACAAAGGAACCGAACTCTTAATTCTTAAGAGCAAATTAACGATATTCGGCCAAATCTTTTATACACCACACGGAGTCACCTACCATAATGTCGTTATAACAGACTTAAAAAATGAGGAGGTGCTCAATTCAATGTTCCCCGATTACTCGAAGATGGCTGAACCGATTTTGTTTTTTTTAATTGTTTGAAATTTATTATACTTCCCAGGTTGTCCATAATCAATCGAGTCAAGATCTGATGATAGAATCCTGGAGAAATAGAGAGAACTCTTCACATTTTATAAGCACACCAGAAGCGATTTGGGTAGTTTTAGGAAGTGTACTTTCTCGAAGTGATCCCATTTCAATTTGGTGAAGATCTTCGGAGATAGGCACCGGAACTCCTCAATAAATGATAGCAAAATATTAATGTTCTGGGATTGCTGAAATCTCATATCTGTCTATTGTTTACACCAGTTCATAACAGATAATCACGCCGGTACGCTGTGAAGGGGTAAGCGACAGGGGGGGGACATGTGAACCACTAAAATTTGAAAAAGAAAAACTTTTTTTACAGAAACATAAACCATCTTCAGAGAAAAAAAAAGTGAAAAATAAAAAAGTTGTTTTTTAAACAAAGGAATGTTTCCTTTGAGTAAAATTTGATATCTGCAGTATTTCGAGTAGGTACTTTCCCTATATGGCAATGAAAAATTCCACATAATTATGTATATCATCAACTGGGAGTCTTTATACTAAGTAAGTTTAGTGCCATGCCCAACAAACATTTTCGACGTCGAGTAGACGTTTTGGTTACAACTTAATGTTGTATAGTACAATCCTATAAACGTTATAAGGACGTTTACTGGACGGCATTAGGAAACATTTTATTCAACTTAAGTCGCTATGAGTTTCGTGTAACAGTCATATAAATACCTAACTTAGTCGCAAAGTAGTCGTATACATGTCGGCGATTTGACTGCTTATCATGTAATGATAGCTGTCGCGGCGTGTATTCGACTTCGGGTCGAGTGATGGCACACAATATGACTTTTATATAATGTAATCATTGTGTTATTGTCATATAAAGATGATGCCTAACTGAACGAAAATATTGTAACAGATTATAACACGTTAATTTAATTTGGCAGTGTTTTCGACAGCTGAGTTCATATTTACATTTTTTTCATGGTTATTTGAGGTGATAAAACCATTTCATCAGTTGTAAACCATTGCGCAATCAAGTTTACTGATTAATGTGGGGTAAGTTTATAACATTTTTTTCATGCGCTTTCGAAATTTTATTGTTTTCGCATATTTTATCAATAATTTTATTAAATGACTGTGTTATATGACAACTACATAACTTCCCGACCTATAAACTGCGTGTTCATATTATTATATGTTTACGCCAAATTATCCGTTCACTTAGGGATCAGTGATAAAATGACATAAACGCCTAGCTAACTTAGTTCAAAGAATTTGTATTTTAAGACAGAATATTTGTTTTCGTGATATATAACGTAATTAAGTTTAAATTATACTTTTGTTTTAGGTAAACCCCATAATGATCTATATTATGGATGTTGAGATGTTGAAAAGTTTTTATAAAATTTGGACTTCACAGAAATGATACGCGCACATTTGAAATGGCCGTGGTTAAGATTAACAATATTTCAAAGCTTTGCTTAATTTTGATTAGTCAAAATTTGATACTTATTGTGTCAAATTTCGACTAACTTGAAATGTTAATTACGTTCCTGGGAATAATTAAAAAATGAAACAATTTTTACAGCCTTTTTTATTACCTATTTCTTAAATGTATGTATAAATGGAGCAAAATATATATTATTTGAGATGTATGAAACACTAATCAATTCACACATTATATCAGTAATATAATACATGGCTTCAGTTTCCTAAATTATGTTGAAAATGAACATGATGCACTTGGGTTAAGTTAATTTGTTAAATTTGGATTTAAATGTGATACGGAACCCTTCTTATTATCCTCACTCTCAGCTTGATCTGTCTTACTTTGTAATACAGTGAGTGCTTGAAGCGAATGAAAGTTGTTTTTAACTTTTTTTTTAATGGACTCCTTCCTTTAATACTTTTCCCCTTTTTTAGACCCGTGTTGTATCAGACAATAAATAAATGTATGCTGAATTTGGTTTAAAAATGGTGGAAATTGTATACAAGATAATTATAAACCTTTGACATGAGTATTAATTAAATAGCGGTCGTATTATCATGTTTGTGATACTTTAGGACGTATACAGGTTGCACTCGTAATACTTATTCGACTTATATACAGGGTTATTTTTTGTTTATACTAAACCCGAAAAGGGGTCATTGTACTCATCATTTTGAACAACTTTTTCTATGGGACGAACCCTGAAATCGCGAAAAAAAAATCAGCTGTTCCCTACATTTATGTTCGCATAACTCGTCAAAATGTAGGGAACAGCTGATTTTTTTTTCGCGATTTCAGGGTTCGTCCCATAGAAAAAGTTATTCAAAATGATGAGTACAATGACCCCTTTTCGGGTTTAGTATAAACAAAAAATAAGGTTGTATACTGGTTACAAATACAACGTGTAAACAATTATTATCCGTTTAGCAGATGTTTAAAAGGTAATTATATGACAAAATTTACTGTTTTACGACATTTATACTACGATAACGTTTACAGGACTAAAAGTTGTATAATTAAGTTTTATAGATGTCGTCGTAGACGATATTATATGATGATTGTAAAAAAAGCTCGAAATAACGTCTATACGACATTATTATACGACAAACAATTTAAATGACTATTCGGACATATAATACACCAGTACATGACAAAGAGGTATAATAATTACTATAAAATAACTTTAAAGGGGCTTCCGGTCATATAAAAGTTTGACTATATGACAAAAATGTTTATTGTAACCTTTTTAAATTATCTAGTTATAACGAAAAACGTGTGCAGTTTTCGTGTATCATAAATGTCAGGTATAAACATAATATATATCTTTCATCGATTCTGGTCTCGGTTTATTGCGGCAGCCACCACCAAACTGAACTTAACAAAACTTCAAATAGACCAGTCACAGGCACTTATGGACAAATTGTCAAAAACAAAAATATGTGATAATTGCAAAGCGTAGATCTCTATAAAAACGGGAGCAAACTCCATGGACATTCTTTGAAATCAAAATATTGTAAACGAACTTAAAAGTTTATAGATTGTACCTTTCGCTTTCATAAATGCTAATAAATACTGTCCTACTTATGTTGGAAAACGGAAGACTAAATCCCGAACCAAGTTCACAAGCATAAGAGACTGATTGACAAACGCTTTATAAACATCGACGTGACTGCACCTGTTCAAGCATAATTCAGCATAAATAATGAAGGAACGAAACACTAAAGTGTCACGCCCTCTTAGCTGCGACCAATCCAGTTGATTGTAGCTAGGGGATGTAAGGTGGCTCCGCCCACGTATCCAACCACCCACTACTTAATACCACCCCAGACTGAACAATTTTATAACAGAGGACATAATAATCTGGCGGCGTTTGATGGTTGAGTTTTCGCCACTGAACTGAAGACATCAGAAACGTGAGTACCTATATATTTTTAACCGGACGAAAACGGATTTTTTGTATGCTCTTATTTTATTATCATTAGACAAAAGTAACCCACTAACACGAATCATTTTCTAATTATTTCTTTGAGTTGAAGTCCGCTTGATTAGGTAAAAGCAAAAGCATTTTACTGTTTTAGTTATGATTGACGAGTAGATACCCGCGGAGGCAAACCTGTTCTTTATTTTATTTCCGTCTTAAAACATGTCACGTATTTTTTTTCCTAATGTTATAAAAATGTTACCTTAATTCTCAGTGTACCGTGTAATGTAAGTAACTAATTTTGTTATTTTTCAAAAAATTCTTTATTAATACTGTGCGATCCACAATTTAACCACTAAGCCGGTGACAACAGTACTTATTTCCTTGTCAATAAAAAAAATACGTTTATTTCCGTAGATTTAGCTTTAATTTGATTAGATTATAACGTAGCTATGAACAGCATATAAAAATCGCCATTGAAATACACTTGTTTATTGAACCCAATTAATAGCCATGCAATTTGAATACATGATCATCATCGCCCTTGTTTATTTTTTGGGGTCGGTACAGAATGGCCTCAATTACGTGTGGAAACACGTAATTATGCAAGACATTTTGCTAACGCTTTATATTAGGTAGGTACATTTTGACACAAGTGGAGAAAGTCTGTTATTGTAGTTCGACGCGGTATTAATACAAGAGCCGTAAGCAAGGGTGTTTTTGAGCCGAGAACTGCAATAACAAATGTCCACGTGTATCAAACAACGGTTTTCAATACACTTTTGAAGAAATAAGATAAAAGAATGTAAAATATTTGTGTCATGATTAGTCATGAATTACAACACTATGTTTTTTTTCCGCGCTTTGTTTGTATTCGCCACGTTGAAGGAGAAAAAATATGAAGCCGATAAACAGTCTAAAATAAAAAATAGTTTTATATTTATTTTTAAAATTAGAACACAAATAAATGACAATTTATTTATAAATAGTAGGAAAAAAAATTAATATTTTTTTTTAATTTTTAAATATTAGTTTTAAATAATCATGTTTATCTATGATATTGAATTTATAAGCACAATTGGAATATTTAAAAAATGTTTACGCCGCGCGCCGTAAAGACATCTAAGATTACTTTGCCGAAATAAAAAAAAATACATTCACCTCTGACTATCTGCATTGAACCAATTTAGTCTAAGGCTATAGTTATCACTGGCAATTTTACTTTCCGCACACGTGTGGAAAAAATATCAAAAACGTACGTGTGTGAAATACACTGAATTTTTAACCTAATCGTAGTGCGAAAAGAACCACTTTTCGAGGAAGTGTATTGTAAAAATCTTTTCTGAGAAGTAGGTAAGCTAACGGTTCTTTTTAGTTTAATAAAATAGTTAGTGGTTTTATAGATCGCCCATCTCCTTGTTAAGACACACTTCATACACTGAAAATGTAGCTCATACAACGACTGGTGTTTAATTGCTTAGATATTAAGCCAGCAAACGGATTTGAACATTAAATTGCAATTGGATAGACTGGTTTACCCTATTCATTTATTTTGCTGCGTAACAAGATTCTGTTTCAGCTGGTATTTTAGTTGTTATTTTAGTTGTTATTGCAAGTAACTTAGATAAGTCAAAGTGGTTCATAATACATACCACAATATAAATATGGATACGTTGTGATTAACTCTCGTATCATCCCCGAAGTAGTAGCTACTATAATTTTTTTGTTTACAAACGAATCGGGTTTTGAGAGCTTATAACCAACTTTTAGATTGATTAGTGCGTTAAAGGGCATATACTGAATGAGCCAGCAGCAGCAGCAAGCAAGCTACTGCATATGCCATTATTCATTCATTCAGCCATACGAATTTATATTATGAGCGATTTCTTTTCATTAACTTTTTTCAAGAAAGTTAACATATAAAGTATGTAAAAAAACCTCTTCACGAAACCGAAAGGCACTTGATCTTTTCGTCATTGTGATAATTTTTTGTACACCATGCCTGGAAACCTAGTTACGGTCAAAGTTCCAACTTTTTGGCAACTATTTTAAAGAAAAACAAGGTTTTATTGTAAGATTTTTACTTTAAACACCTCCACGACCCCCCGTTCTATTCAATTTTTTACCCCGAAAAAAGAAGTAATTTTCCAGCATTTCCCAGTAAGTACCTATTAATTTTTGCGTCGAGTTACTAAGTTTTATGTACAGAATGCTTGGTTGATAGCTTCGTGATGAGGTTATTTCCGCCTTGCACAGGTAGTGCCTGAACAGATGAAAAAACATGGGTTTCTTGGCAAGAGTTGACAGCAAAAAATGTAAGATAACATAATATGAAGGGCACAGGGAAAAAAGGGGCTCATCGACAATTTATACGACATCAAACAAATGATCGCACTTGGTAGATTTTGAACAGGCCTTTGATATGACATATTCAAAACTAACTAAAAAGGGCCCATTGCTTTGTAATCCTCAATATTAAAAAACACGTCAAGGAATAAAAAGAGCTCATTTCGTATCGAACTAGCTTAAAAGGTGCTCATTGCATCCCAATCAGAGTTAAAAGGAGCACATTTTACGTTTACAAAACAAGAACGGCTTAGGTTTTTTTTAGGTAATTCTGGCTTAGGTCAGAAAAGTCTGTTTAACTTTTGATTGAATAGGTCAATTAAAACGGAATCCTCAAAAATAGGTAGTTGGACTACGTAATGTCCAAAACATGTAAATAACATCGTTAAAAATGAGTATCCATACACACCATGTAGATTTTTAGTATAAATTAGCGTTTTATTCAATTTGTGTTAATTGTTGATGAGCCCCTTCTTTCCCTGTGCCCTTCATATGTTATCTTACATTAAATCGTGTATCATATTATACACGATTTTTTTTTTCCATAAGACTATTACAGGAAACATTTCTTCCCAGAGTGGGAGAAGTTATTCGATAATTTCCCATTTTTTTTGTTGTGTGCTTAATCTGGGAAGTGAGAACCTTTCTACTTAAGTACGGAGATATTGGGGGTTAAGGTTCCAACTTTTACACAAGCAATTTTTTTTTAAATTTACTTTTTTAACATAGATAATAACTTGAAACACCTCCACGACCGTCGTACTATTCAATCCATCAGCACAATGTTTTGAGTTCGTTACATTGAGTCTTACCGCAAAACTTCGACTTCCTGAGGGGTCCGCTTACATCCTGTATACTGACACTTCAAAGTGAATGAGTTATTCTGAAGTGGTTCAGAATAACCGGTTTTTCCTTCTTTCTACTGTTCTTTCTAGTGACGAAACGCACCAACACTTCTATCCGAGCTTTTGAATCACAGTGACCTTTGATTTCCTTGACCTGCTAGATGCAACGGGTCGGTGACTCGGCCCCCTAGTGGCACACGGCCACACCGCAGGTCGGTCGGTCGGTGCAAATGTCGAGGGTCCATCTGACACTAACACGGCACACGAGTCACAAGTTGCCGCCACTAAACGTGGGGTGCGGATAATTACATCACTTCATAATTCCGGCAATATGTTTGCTTCTCCATTACTGACTGCGGTTGGCCTTAAATAAGAGGTGGCTTTTTTTATTTAGCTATCTTTAAATCAGTCAAATGCGTTGGTTTTATTTTGTAGATTAACTTAATTATTATATTAACTTCGCTTTCTACGGCGTCGTTGGTATAGCAGCGTAGCCAAGTAGAGGCACATTTATGTTTCACGCAATTGGGTCCCACTCTGAGGAATCTCACTGTTCAGTGAGGACTTCACTTATTTTCAGTACTACTTACTTTATTTTATTCTATTCGTTTCTGATTGAGAATTTAAGTTTGATTCTGTCAATCTCCTTATCAAATATTTTTAAAGGTGATTCCTCCTCCTTCTATTTTAACAGAAATAACGCACAGAATATTGCGGGCTACAGTGGATCACCAGAAAAGCTAGAATTCAACAAGCAAATACTCAATTTAGACATAACATAGGTAATCTCAAGTACGTTCTAATCATTCTCAGATCTAGATAAAAATGCGGCTATTTGAGACAAAACGGCACTACCTCAAGAACCTATAAATACAGACTTAATCTATTTTTAACCCCCGACGCAAAAACGTCGGGGTGTCATAAGTTTGTCGTGTCTCTGTGTGTGTAGCGGCCGAAGGAATGAACCGATTTAATTATTTTTTTGTTTGAAAGGTGAATTAGTCGGGAGTGTTCTTAGGTATGTTTGATAAAAATCAGTCCAAGATGGCCGCCGCCACAAAATCGCGGATTACATATTTATTCAACAACTTCCTCAATATGGATATCAAATGAAAGCGCTTGACTAGAAGTATCCTATGCACTATGATAAATTAAAAATCCAAGATGCCGTCACCACAAAATGGTGAATTAACGAATTATTTTTCATTAAGTACATTGTACCTATCGGGGTTTTTTTTAAATTTTAAGTGTAATTTTACTTGTTCGTGTTTTTGTCGCATGTTGTTCTTTTCAACCGACTTCCAAAAAGAGGAGGTTATCAATTCGACTGTTTGTTTTTTTTTTATTCGGTTTTTTTTTTACCTCGGAACTTGAGAGCAGCGGTGGCCCAGTGGTGGCGGCCCCGACTTACGAATAGTAAGTCATGGGATCGAATCCAGGCAGGCGGCAATACTTTGTGTTATTTATTTCATCACCACTGCTCTCAAAAACAGTGAAGGAAAACATCGTGAGGAAACCGGCATGTCCTAGAACCAAAAATTCGAAGACATGTAACATCTACCAACCCGCACTGGGCCCGAGTTGTGGATTATAGCTACGCAAAAATACGCGCTTTAACGTGGAGTTGCGGACACCAGCCCGTTGTACAGTACAGTACAGTACCTCAGAACTTTTGACTTTGTGTGTTGTGACTGCAGTTGCTTGAATGTTTATTGTTTATACAACATCACGCCTGTTTGCTCTGAGGGGCTAGGCAGAAGTGTACAATACACCCAGATTTCGACAGTTAGGTGTGATAAGTTCCAATTATTGGGGATTAGCCTATTACCATGACAAGTAATGTTTTTTTTATTGGAAAGGATGTACTTCAAAGATAATTTGACGAGAGCTCGAAAGTAACGGGAGTTCCGTTACTTTCAATTCTTAGGAGTTACTCATCCGAATCTTTTATAGGCTATCCGGATATTTGAGTCACCTAACGTAACCTCGTTATTTTCAAGTAATTGTCGAACTCCTACGACTTACAGTAAGGTTGTGATCTGTGGTAGAATTTCCAACTGTGTTAAATTGCAATGCGCTTGCGTTCGTTGCTGCATTGTAACACGACGCAAGCGTTCTAATTGCATTGCTTAAGGCGACTAGATGAGCTAAATTAGCAACTCTATTTGTGGTGGTTCAAACTTAAATAAAGTTTAAATCAGCTTGCACTACAAAGTGGTTGTTACGTCAGTCACTGCGTGCGAAATAGTGATAGTACTAGATAGAGGTACGGGTATGCAACCATTACTGTGTTTTAGCCTAAGCCCGATAGATTCGTCATCATGGAAATGGACAAATCCTGCCCCAATTGAACAAAACTAAAATAATTACAAATAGTATTGCCAGATTTTTAATAGAAGGAACTCAAAATGAAAAGTATTTTATTTTGAATTTACTCGTAAAGTCAGATTTACCCCTAAACGTTGCCATACAATATTAACAAAGCACAGAACAGGGGAAAATAAACTCATACAGGCCCGGTATAAGTTTATTTTCCCCTGTTCTAAAAAATAAGAAATGTTCGTAACTTACCATAACTTTAAATGTACTTATGTAATCATGATATAATATGAAATTATTAGTTAAGTTTCTAAAGTGCACAATAGAGTATTCTCTCAGTATGACTGTTGTGGGTTTCTGAACAGGAAAAGTTGTTTCAAATGAAGTTTGAATTTATTTTGTACAACTTTTTGTCTTTTTTGTACAAAAACTGTTGTCACATCCAAGTTCAAACTGATTTTCCTAGAAATTCCTTATAAAGTTCTACTTTTCAGATTTTTTTCATATTTTCTAAACTTATGGTTCAAAAGTTAGAGGGGGGGGGGGGGGACATTGTGTTTTACTTCTATAGACTCTGGTCCAAGAAGCGTTGTTGGTTCTAAGATATTCAAATCACTTGTCGTGTTTGATGCTTTTTAATTAACAAAGCTCATGGAAATCGTGAAAAAAAAAGTTTAGAAATTGAACTTTTTGGTAATCAAACTCTTCATTTCTGATTATCATATCATCAGTATAAGAAGTATGAAGCCCTCATCACTTATGTACCGATAAACATAAGCGTAACCTTCACGACTATAATCCTTAGAGGGGGGGGGGGGGGGGCAGACATGTTCATCTTACGCCAGATTTCAGAATTGGTCGCAGTTATTATGAGTTCAAAACGATCTGTTTGCTAAGTTCTGGCGACGAAATCTTCACGACTATAATCCTTAGAGGGGTCAGCAGACATGTTTTTGCACGCCATTTTACATAATTGGTCGCAATTGTTATTACGAGTTGAAAACGATCTAGTTGCTAAGTCTTGGAGACGAAATCTTCACGACTATAATCCTCAGAGGTGTATGCAGACATGTTTATCGTACGCAGGATTTCACAATTGGTCGCATTAGTTATAGTGAGCTGAAAACGATCTGGTTGCTAAGCTTTAAAATGATATATGTCTAAATCACCGACGCTCCTTACATCTCTTGAATTAGAAGATTATGTTTCAGCTAATTGTACATTTTGGACTACATATAACATTTTTCTCCTGGCGCCGATTTGCTTGTGACCTTAACAAAGAAATACCATCTCCTTATATGCTTTTAAATCAAATATGTCATAATTACCGACGCGGATTTGGTTGTGACTTTAACAAAAAAAACCCTGTTCTTATAAGCTTTAAAATGATATGTGTTAATCACCGACGCTCCTTCTATCTTTTGAATTAGAAGATTTTGTTTTTACTAATTTTTATTTTTTAATATTTTTTGAAGTCGGTTTTATTTTAGGCATTTTTTTAATATACATAACATAACATCACGCTTTTAATCTCAGAAGGGTTGGGCAGAGGTGTATGTTGCTATTAGGGTTACCTCCACCCAACCCACATTTGGCCAATGTTCTTTTACATTATGTAGTGATTCCTATTTTCTATTTTGCATTCTTGGATTAATTTTTACGTTTAGATTTTCTAATTAATATTTATAACACACTTCACACAGTCCTAAAATAGGTGCTTAACTCTACGCTAAAATTCAAACTACAACCTCAATATATTTTCTGTACTTAAATTAAAACATCCCGGCAGTTTTAGCATAAAACATTAAGAAGATAGAATCAGCCTACCCAGTATTACTTACTATACAAAAGTCGAAAGCCAAAAGTTAACCGCTTGGATAGCAATTAGTAAGGGGAGGGCTGCAATCAAAACATGTAGCGTTTATCAATGAAGGATAATTATTGAACTGAGCCCCCGTCATTTTCACCGCACATACGGTGTAATTGTGACCTGTACGTCACGCCACAATTACTAAAACATGTCAGTATTTTTCCAATAGAAGGTATAACTGGTGATTTGACAATTGAGTTTGGGTCAGTCATTCGAGCGGAAAGCGGCATTCGTCATCGTGTCACATAAACCCCTTGCAGAGTTGCCGCAGGCTATTTATAGGGTGACTGGCAATTAGTGAACGATACTAAAACACGTGATTGTACCTACTCATGATAACAAACAACTTTAACTAAGGGATCAAATCTAAAAGCGCGTAAATCAGCTGTTCAGTACATTTTGACCAAAGGACTTTAACCCTTCTGAGGTGCTCCTTGTGTGAGTGTTCTCTGTTTCGGTCCCGTATGTCATCACTGGCAACACAAATCGCCCTTTGGGTGACTTTAACCCTTCTGAGGTGCTCCTTGTGTGTGTGTTCCCTGTTTCGGTCCCGTATGTCATCACAGGGAACACACACTGGTTACGGTCATAGACTTTCGTCTTGAGACACTGCGGTAAGTTGGACGAGAAGATATTGCGCAACTCCCCGAACGCTGCCCAGCCGAGTTGGATTCGACGATTGACCTCTTTCTCGAAGTTAGACCTACCTAACTGGAACGTTTCTCCCAGGTGCACATAGTCGTCTACAACTTCGAGTGTAGTGTCTCCGCTCATGATAGGAGTGGGTGTTACATGAACATGAAACACAACCTTTTCTTATGTTTGTTCAATGATACTGATAGTAAGGAACAAAGTGATTATGTGACCTATAGAGATTTATTCTATTGTGGAAGACGAAGTGATTACGGGACGAAAAAAGACATGTCTAATACAAAATATACCTCGAATTTAAGTTCTATTTGATATTTTTATATTATTTTTTAATTTAAGTTACGAGTTACGGTTCATTTTTCAACAGATATAATTATGCTCTCTGCACGCACACGTGGCCTGCATACAATTAATTAGTAGCGTCGTTTGTACGTAAGAAATAAGTAATTCCCCGGTTTTAAGTCCAGTACCGAAAATCCAGTCCCGGTGCTTGAGAAGGAACTGGTCCTGCATCCACTAGGTAGTTCACACATTCTTCAAAATGTTTTTGACCACACTGACACCACGAGTAGTCAAAGTGCGCATAATCAAGCATGCGCGCGACATCTGACAGCTCGCGTGACTCCAATGGACAAATGCGAACACAAATGTCGCACAGAATTATGTCCAACACGCTATTTTAAACTCTATTTCATGTTCAATAAATCAATCAAAACTCGAGCATCTTGTTGGTCTGTCTGCGCTGACCCTAATGAGTAGGTTCCCCAAAGAATGACAACGCCCCACGCCGCGGCCGCCGTGAGAACCAGCACATGTTACCATGTTCCTAAGTTGAGCGGGGCAGCAGGCAGTTACCGGGGACTTTGGAACTAGATGTACTTACTACTAAATGTATTATAAAACTATTCTCTGATGAAGTGTATATCGAAACGCTTTGTTAAACATGGTAATTCAAGTTTAGGTCACCGATCTTTCACGTAATAAATGCATGGATTGATTGGGAAGGTACTAACCTACTTACCTACATAGCGGGAGTAAATAATATAAAAACAAATGTGAAAATAACTTTGACTTAGTTTTTATTTTTAACTTTTTGAAGTTCACATGTGCTCAACCCTTCACAGCATACCGGCGTAATGAAGTGGTGTAAACAATAGACACACATGAGATTTCAGCAATCCCAGTACATTTGCTATCAATTATTGAGGGAGTACCGTTGCCTATCTCTGAAGTTTTTCATCAGATCTTCACCAAATTGAACTGGGAGAAAGTACGGTTCCTAAAACTACCCAAATTGCTTCTGCTATGCCTATAAAATTTGATGAATTCTCTCTATTTCTCCAGGATCCCATCATCAGATCCTGATTTGATGATTATGGGACAACCTGGGAACCCTTTCAAACAATAAAAAAAAATCGGTCCAGCCATCATCGAATATTCGGGGAGATTGAATTGAGAACCTCCTCCTTTTTGAAGTCGGTTAATAACGACGTTAGACAGGGTGGAGTTTTTCAATGCCACCTGGAGGGAAAGTACTCGAAATACTGAAGATAGACAATTTTACTCAAAGGAAACTTTCTTTTATCTTTATATATTTTATCACAGATTTTCAAAAATTCGCTTGCCACACTCGGGAATCGAACCAACTAAAGTTCAAAAAAATAACATCCTGTACATTTTCGACATCACTCGATAGGGACAACCATATTATGGGTCAAATCTCTCTAACAAACATAATAAATTAAATTAAACAAATTCAATGGGATAAATTCAACAAGATTAATTTATCATGTTTGTGGGAGAGATTTGATCCATTTGATTCGACGCTATCGATTGATGTCAAAAAGGTACAGAATGTTATTTTGTTGAAATTTAGTCAATCCGTCCCGGGTTTGACGCCCGAGTGTGACAGAATAATTTTCGAAAAACGGTGTATGCAGACTTGTTTCTTTTTCAACCGACTTCCAAAAAGAGGAGGTTCTCAATTCGTCAAATAGACGGCAAATCTGCAGTAATAGGTTCATTGTTCATACTACATCATGACGTAACATCACGCCTGTATGCTCTGAGGGGGTACGCAGATGTGTACAATACTGCCGGATTTCGACAATGTTTGTTGCCTCTGAACTTTCGACTGGGTAAACCGATTTTGATGATTCTTTTTTTTATTTTGAAGCTGGTGCTTTTCGTGTGGTCCCATTTCAATTTGGTTAAGATCTGACGCTGATCTTCGGAGATATAAATGGAACTCTTCAAAAATACACGGCAAAGCTGCAGTAATTGCTGCAATCACTTGGTTGTTTATTGTTTAGGTAACATATTGACGTCACATCACGCTTGTATGCTTTGAGGGAAAACGCAGAAGTGTACAATACACCCAGATTTCGACAGTTAGATGTGTTAAATTCCATTTAATGGGATCCTGGAGAAATAGAGGGAATTCCTTAAATTTTATAGGCACACAAGAAACGATTTGGGTAGTTTTAGGAAGAGTACGTTCTTGGAGTGATGTCATTTCAATTTAAAGATCTGATGAAGAACTTCGGAAGATAGGCGACGAGAACTCCTCAATAAATGATAGCAAATGTACCTACTGGGATCGCTGAAATCTCATGTCTCTACCACCACTAAAAAGTGAAAAATAAAAACTTTTTTGCAAAAAATATAACCGACTTCACACAAAAAAGACAAAAAAACTAAATCAATCAAACAAAGGTCACCGACTTCTGAAGCTAACGTTTTTATTTTTTAAATAAAGGAATGTCTCCTTTGAGTAAAATTTGCTATTTCCAGTATTTAGAGTACTTTCCCTCCAGGTGGCATTGTATAATTATTCCACCCTGCATATGGTAAGTGACTCAAATATCCAAAAAGCCTATATAAAATATTCGGCCGAGTATCGTTAATTTGGTCCTAAGAATTGAAGAGTTCCGTTCCTTTGTCATGGATCCCATTATCAGAAGTAAATAGACCCTAACCAAATTCTCATAAAAACTACCCTTGAAGGATTGACCCTTTCCAATAAAATAAAATAAACAATACATGTCACGGTAATAGGCTTATCCCCAATAAATGGAACTTAACACACCTAACTTTCGAAATTTGGGTGTATTATACACTTCTGAGGACTCCTGAGAGCATACAGGCGTGATTTTTCGTCACGATCTTGTATAAACAATAAACAACCAAGTGATTGCAGCAATCACTTCAGATTTGCCGTCTATTTTTGAAGAGTTCCATTAATATCTCCGAAGATCAGCGTCAGACGTTAACCAAAAAAAATGGACCACACGGGAAGCACCAGCTTTCAATTAAAAAAAAAACCATCAAAATCAGTGTTTTTTTTTTTTTTAATTCTAGTTTTAACAAATTCAAATCCAGGTTTTACAAAAAACTTCATACGTCTGCGTTGCTTTTTCAGCGAGATATCGGCGATTACGTATTTTTTAATCATTTCAATGGCGCTGTCATGACGTTTTAGTCTTACAGCTCCTGAAATTATGAACCTAGGATTTTTGATTTATTTTTACTAGTTTTGACAAATTCAAATCTGGGTTTTACAAAATACTTCAGACGTTTGCGTTGCTTTTTCAGCGAGATATCGGTGAAAATGGGTTTTTCACCATTTCACTGGCGCGGCCATGGCGTATTACCTACTCGTAGTCTTATAGCTCCTGAAATGTAAACTAAGGATTTTTTGTTTATTGTTTACTAGTTTTGACAAATACAAATCTGGGGTTTACAAAAAAATTCAGATGTCTGCGTTGCTTTTTAGCGAGATATCGGCGATAATGTGTTTTCACCGTTTAGAGTGTGCGGCCATGGCGTATTAGTCTTACAGCTCCAAAAATATAAGCCCAGGATTTTTTTCTATATATATAATTCAATCTGTTACTTAGCAAAATTTCAGGTCTCTGCAATGCTTAGTTTTAAAGATCTCCATGGCCGCGCGGTTCGGAGCGTTTCAATGGCGCGGCCACGTTTAAACCCTTATAACTTTTTAACGCTAGCTTTGACAAATTTATGGTTTTGGGAGTCTACTTTTACATTTTGTTTACAAAATCATGGCATATTTTTTTTAAAAAAACGTCATGGCCCCGCCATCGAAACGGACACAAATCAGTTCACCCAGTCGAAAGTTCTGAGGTAAATAAAAAATACAGTCGAATTGAGAACCTCCCCTTTTTGGAAGTCGTTTGCAAAATGTTTGCTTTGCTTGATAAAACGTAGGCACACGAAACGAAGGAGCCGAAAGGATTGATATAATTTATCATTTTCCGTGAATGATTTGATGAACCTTAAAGCTTTTAAAGGTAGGTACTTCCCTACAATAATGTATCTTTTCTCTCTACATTTACAGAAGATAAGTCTTGGGAAATCCTGTTATTATAGTTTATATTGGTGAAGGGAAAAGTAAATAAATATCCTGTTCAACATAGTGCTATAAGTTGTTATGAAAAAGCGGATTGATAAGCCAAAAACGTAGAAGCTTAGTCTCTATAACGACATTAGTAAATACCTGTGCTATGATAATCCAGCTTATACGTTATTTATCAGTATATCATCATCATCATGATCATCAATATAACTACGTAATGTGTCACGCGACATGACAATAACATACGCTATACGACGATGCGGTAATACGACAAAACCTCTATCAAAAGCCCATTTATCTGTGCTGACAACCGAAGAGATATTTTTTATATTTTTTCGTATGATGTCGCACCACGACGCGCGGCGCCTTCCTATTTGAATAATCAATCGATTATTAATGCCTGCCGTCGGTGACGTAGCGGTATTCTTTCAAACTTTATAATGTCCTCACAAGGGTGCATATTGGGTTTACAGATGATTTGATTACGTTATTGTGTTAACTTATGACATGAAATACATCCTGCATATTTTTAGCAAGAAGCCGTTGATATTTTTGAGTTCTTTTTAAATACATTTTGAAAGTCATCCTAGTTTATTGATTTTGTCGCATGTGGTAGACAGCATTGTACCTCAGAGTGCTGATAGAAGCAGAACGCTTACAGCATTAGCATTACTTACGTATCTCCATAGCATTTAGATTGTAGCGGCATTACAATTACTTTACAACATTCTTTTAAGTTTCTCTGGCTGCAATTTGTAACAGTTCATTATAATCTAATTAATAATGTGGCGAGCACAGATTTTTTTTCCTCTTTTACAATCGCAGTTATAAGCAGTGCTACAAAATACATTATTCAAGTCACTCCCTAAACTAAAATCAAGATATTTCAAGTGTTTGTGACATTTACTTCGTAATATTTTGTAGGTAAATGGGTAATTTTTGCCAAGTCGGAATTAATGGATCTTTTTATAACAACTTTCTGATTAAATATCTAGTGAATATAATACATTGTTCTGAAATTTCCACACTGTAGCATCGAAGATCGTTCATGGTGATCACAAATAATGCGTTCATTTTACAGTTGTTATGGGAGACTCACTTTTGTAACTTTAATGAATGCAAAGATTTTCGTAGATTTGAAACAGTCCAGGGCCCACAATGCTCCCTTGAATGAGACGTTGCCGTATTGTTACTGAAAAGGTTATTCTATGAGTTTTAGCAATATCATTTGCTTTCTATTGGCTGCTTTGCTCTAAGGTGCATATTAGAAGACTTTACCTACTAAGAAGCCAGTAAATAGATACTGATACAGTAACATAGTCATTTAAACATACAATACTTGAAGCCGCTTTTTGTGTTTGTCTGCACGTGTAGGTATGACCGCGTTTTTTAGAACCTTGGTAATGAACAACAATGACAATAACACTCTTTTTTTTTGGGCAGTCGTGTAAAAACATCTAAGGAAATAAAGATAAGCGAGCCTAAAACCCGAGCAGATTTAGTCTCATTTGTCTCAAAACTTGATTGCTGGCATGGCATCTAAGCACAATAATATATGAATATTACAGGTTTAATGCGTGGCCGCTATTTTCATTCATTGACTTTAGCCATTTTATTTTCGAAGGAATAATGTCGAAGTTAGGCAGGTCAAATGAAATTCAAAGACCTTTACTAAGGTGAAAACGTTTCTTACGTTTTTTGCAATTTGCAGGGTAGTGCTAGGATGTGTGTCGATAACTGTGTTTTCAAGGTCAATATCGTTCCTCGACTTTATGAACTTAGAGGGTTGTATTAATGATTTAGAAAATAATAATTCTGTAACTACATACGTCTTACAGTCGCGAACGATATTTTAATCAACATACAACCTAACACAAATTGCCTGCAAATTGCAAAAAAAAAAACATAAGAAAATTTGAATTTCGCGGGCTACCTTCGCCATCTTAATCTCGTCTCAAAAAAGATTAAGCGCTTTGGTAAACATTTTTTTTTATCCTTGCGTATTTGTAAGACGTGCTTAATTTTATGTTTATTTGTAAGTAGGTACTTTACGTAATAATTATATGTTTATTTGTACTTTACGTAATATACACAGAAATACCGAAGAATGGAGGCAAAGCCAGAAACTATGTGTCGCGTGTGCGGAGACAAAGCTTCAGGGAAACACTACGGCGTGGCGTCGTGCGACGGCTGCAGGGGATTCTTCAAGAGGAGCATAAGACGGTAGGTAATCACTACGAGTATTCATTATCATCATCATGTCAGCCTGGAATCACCCATTGTTGGGTATAGACTTCCTATTTTCTGGCACACTTACCAGTTCTGTGCGTCCAACTTATTATTCAACAAAATATTTTCAAAATATAGTTTTGAGTTTCAATTATTTTGTATGCTGCTGTTTTTTGTACTTATAGAGTAATTATCGAATACAGACATCGACATCGAATTATTGACAGCCAATTTATTTACGTATATCTATAGTACCTATTAATATCTATTATAAAGAGGTAAACTTTGTTTTTAAGTTTGTATGTAGGGCTAAACTTCGGAACTATGATCTGATTCCAAAAATTCTTCCACTACCGTAAAGGTACTTTATTCCCGAGAGTCATCATTACATTTTAAGCGTTCCCTGGGGCTATCTGTACATAACAGAAGCTACTTACACTTTCCTTATTTGGGCTTGTTCCTAAAAAAAAATACAGACAAATTTAAAATCTCATCTTTTTAGAAGTCTGTAGAAAATAAAAGAAAATATTACAAACAATGAAACAACGAAACAAAAAATGTATACGTAACACATATCACATTAACTATTAAAGCGATAATAGACAGCCATTGCATGCGTTGAACTATAAGGTGCTTATTTACGCCCAACTGTTATCTACTCTGAATTGACTAGACTATGGACTAGTTTACCGTGTAACATTATTATTTTCCGTTCTCAGTAATTTAGACTACGTGTGTAAAGAAAATGGCCGGTGTGTGGTGGACGTGACGCGACGGAACCAATGTCAGGCATGCCGATTTTCCAAGTGTCTACGAGTCAATATGAAGAAAGATGGTGAGTTTGTTTATTGCCGGTTTATTAATGGAGTACCTAATTGAAGTTAAGGACTTAATTAAGTTTATAATTTGGGACTTAAGAATGCTTCATTACGTTGAAGTAAACACCTTAATTAGATTTTAATAAGTTCTTTAATTAAATACCTTTACCTTACCTATTACGAAACTCTCAAGGGAATCAAATTCATAGAAAACTTCCCGTTGGCCTAGAACTATGAAAAAGGGGTTTGAATTTTTGGCCCAATTCATTTCTGCCATTTTTTTTTTATCAAGTTGCAGCCACACATAAAACCTATAAGCTGGTATCAACACAAACTAGTTTTGTATGAGCCAAAATGTCCTAATGTCTCACGTTTCCGAGACATGAGATATCAAAGTTATGGTCCATTCACTGACAATATCTTCAGCAGAACTTTTATTTGATCAGACACGCATAAATTAATCAATCGGTAGCTGGCATCGAGACAAACAAGTTTTGTAAGAAACAAAACTTTCTGAAGTGTCACGTTACCGATGACCTATCAAAGTTTAAATCGAACCATTGATAGATAGCATCTTAAGCACAACTTTGATTTGATCTGACACGCTTAAAACGTGTATCAATCGAAAGCTGGCATAAATACAAATCAGGGTTTTTTGAGACAAAATGTTCTAAAGTGTCACGTTACGATGTTTGGTAGTCCTCTAATCACGGCCGTAAAATTAGGGTTAGTTTTTGTTGCTGAAAAAAAGGAAATAACAGGGACGTGTCTACAGTAGACCTGAATTTCATGAAAAAAAGTGCATGAGGCATTATTCAGGAAAAAATAATTAATTTCGCATCGCAGCTGAATTGACACTATTATTAGGTACGCCTTTGAGTGTTTTCGTTAGTATACGTCATTGAAGTAAGGTACAATACTGACTTAGGCCGTTTTTCTACCATGTCGTGACGACTAATTTATCGTTGGTACTTAGTTGGCTTAGTCGTGGATGACAGTATTCGCGTCGTCCTATATGTGAACACCTCCGTTTAATTTCAAATACACAAGCCACGACTCTTAAAACTACACGATTATCCGTCGTCACGGCAAAGTGAGAACGCGACCTAACTGGTAGAAGTTAATTACGGAATATTGAATAATTTATATTTCTTAGACGTAGCGTGACATAATAGTGAAACTGACAGCGGCTTTCATCGATTGTTAACGGCTGTCGAGTTGTGCATTTATAAGATTGCCATTGAACTACTTAGGTACCTAGTTAGTTTGTACTGAAATTCACACCCAACTCTAAGCGCGTATCAAGGTACAGGCAGGAGGGAGCAGCTGCTCCCCCTATAAGATGCAGAAACGCTCACAAATCGTGAAGTAATATTACATAAGTAGTCTATTAATAGACAAAAAAACTTTTTTGAATAAAAATACCCTCCAACGCCGGTGTCCTTTGTTTGATTTATTTAGTTTTTTTGTCACCGACTTCTCAGACTCCGAAAAAAAATTAAAGTTGCTGTGACGTTAATGCGTCAGTGAATTTAAGTTTTACGGCAAGTAATCGTATTGGAATATCTTATATACTGTTAAGTAGACCTCGTTTCACGCTCACGCAAAATTCATGCGCCTTGTAAAATAAGGTATTTTATGTTCTTGTTTGAAAATTTTATTATTTTGTAAATTTGTATTGATAGTGTCGCCATTAGTATAGCTGCATTTTACACGAGCACTATTAGACTATTGTAAGACTGTTTACTCTAATTTTAACATTTGGTAAGTTAAAGGTAACTCCATATTTCAATAAATTAGGGTTCCTCGCAATTTTACATAAAACCTTTAACCGAAAGGGAGAAAAAAAATTGAACTTAATCTTCCAGTTTCTGTAATCCAATATTTAATACTTACTATTAAAATAAAATAAAAAGAAATTAAATATGGCCAGCAAAATTACTCTTAAAACTATTAAAATTAGTAAAATCGATCTAAGATCAAACGGTCTTAAATGAGTCTTGTCTTTTGAATTGTAAATACGTTGATCCAAAATCACTCTAATATAATACTTAGCCTGTGCTGTTGATCTTAAAATAGTTTAAAATAAGATCAGAAATGCACATGCTCACAGTGCTCTTATGCAATGCTGATATTAGTCTGACATCTTACAATAGCATTTAGCAAGTCTAATAAAATCGTTTGATTTAGCTTAGAAAATACGCATATAAGAGCAAGTTTTCTCAAGTGCAACTAGTCTTAGTAAATGATCTTATATACATATATGAGACTTGGTTATGAGACTGAGCGTTCTTGAGGCCATACCGGCTTGTCTAAAAGCAATATAGGATCGATGGCATGCTCTAAAACAATTATAAGAGCGCTTAAAGCCTACCACTCATAAATAGTGCGAGTTCTGAGACTATTTTGCTGGTTGGGCTCTATCCCACTGGGCACACTAGGCACTTCCTTCCCTAAGGTCCACGATGTCGATAAGGGTGCCCCAAGTTCCTGTAACTGTCAAAAGCAACCTAATTTATCCCAGGCTGCAGTCTGCTGGATACTAAAATTTAAGCGCGCGCTCCGCTCGCTTTTGCATCTACATTTGCATCTCATTTTGATACAAGTGGAGAAAGTTTGTTATTGTATCTCAAGGCGGTATTAACACGCGAGCCGTTAGGCGAGGGTGTTTTTGAGCCGAGAACTGCAATAACAAATGTCCACGTGTATCAAACGTCGTTTTTCAATACACTTTTGAAGAAATAAAATAAAATAATGTAAAATATTTGTGTCACGAGACTATGATTTAAATTTTATTTTTTCCGCGCTTTGCTTTCGCCGGGTTAAAGGAGAGGTAAAGGTATGAAGCCGTTATGCAGTCTAATACATACATATATTTTTAAACAGTTTTGAATTTAGAACACAACTAAATGTTGATTTGTTTATAAAAGTAAATATCAGATAAAAATAATCATGTTTATCTACGATACTGAATTTATAAACACTATTTGAATATTCAAAAAATGTTATAAAGAAAGACATAGATCGCTTTTCCGAAAATAAAATATTCACCTCTGACTCTATAGTCAGAGGTGAATGTTTTTTTTAAAATCATGCAATGAACCAATTTGGACTAAGTATAGTGCATTATTTATGTTTTTTCTACACATGGGTAAAAGGACCAGTTTTCGAGGAAGTGTATTGAAAAGGATATTTATAGAGGCGGAGAACTGACAATTGAAACTAAATACAGATGATTTTTTTTTAATAATAAGCTTTGTTTGACTGATAATTTTATATCATTAATGTTTGATTGCCATGGCGGGTGTTATGAAAGAAAACTTTCCTTGGGCACTGAAGCGAAAAATCATGGACATGTGTATTCTTCACATTTCCGCCTATGGATTTGGTCTAAAATAAAGCCAGTTTTATGGATACTAAAACTGTTTGTGTGTTTTTATCCTTTAGTTTTGTGAAGAAAAACTAATTACTAATTAATTTATTTGAGGCGGGGTGCAAGAATTAAAGCTCGCTTCGCTCGCTCTTGCATCCTACTCATCCTATAAGGGTCCCATTTCACTCACAGCCCTGACAGTCGCCCGAAAATCTTAAACTTTCGATTGCTAATTACTATCGAATAAATTCGGTTGCAATAACTATGCTTACGGGAAACGCATCGGATGTAGAGACTTTCATCTTAGCAAGCATCAGGATTGCTCCCGACTTTACCCGTTAGTAATTGGCAACCGAAAGTTAACGATTTTGTCGTTATCTTATCTCTGTCGAGACTGCCGGCCCAGGGTTAAAAACGGCCCAGCTGGGTTACCACAACCTCTAAATGCGATTCAATTCAGACTGAGTCGCAAGCTGTCAGTTCCATAGAAAAACTGTCAGAAAATGACAGCTCAAACCTAAATTGAATCGCATTTGGACGTTGTGGTAACCCCGCTGGTTATCTCCCCCATCGCTCATGCAGCATTTACCAATTCTTGGTTTGTCTACACCTGGACCCCCCTTGACAAAATCATAGCTATGCTCTTGCCCACCTTCGCAGTAAAAACTACTTTACATAGTGAATTTCAGATATTTTCAGTCTCCATAATATTTTTACAGAAAACCTAAAGCACATTTTACTATTAACCTACTCCTTTTATTCACAAAGCTGTCTATCGTTCGCTGAAAACCTTTACCAGTAAAAAGTAAAATCAGAGCGATATTAACGGTAATCAATAGTGAACACGGGCGGGCACTTGTCTCAATAAAGTATTTATCCAGGGTGGCTCCTTCGCAGCATGTCTTTTCCATTAGGAAACATTTCAAGTATTTGCGGTACACAAGTGTTAGTAAGTGGTGAGAGAAAAAACGCAGGGGCCGACACAGGCGAGCTTTCATCTTCCCTTTCATGTCAGATCGCAGGTTTACGCTCTCACGAAGTCAAATATCAACATTTTCATACAAATCGAAGTAGAACTCGACGTTATATGAGGATAGACGCGTTGGCAAGTATCTCTGTACCGTATTTACACAAATGTTTTTTTATAATTACTTCGTAACAGTATTATTCTCTCTTCTTTGTTATATCTATAGCTGTTTGGCATTTCTGAAGCTCCAAAGCATGTTAATAAAGCTTCATAGTCTTATTAAGGTTTGTGAAAGTTAGAACTTTGACCTCGAATATCTCCATAGCTAGAAGGTTTCTCACAGACACGTCACAGTTCCAAAACAAAGAAATGATCGCAATGACGAGGAAATTAAGTGCCTATAGGTTTGGTGAAGGGTCTTAGAAATACAAACCAAACCTACACTGTAGTGTAGGAATTGTTTTTATTTTTATTTGTGTCAAATCGTAATATTTTTTTTGGCTATTGCATAGCTTCTATCGCGGGCCTTGAGCGTGGAGACCGAATCCAGAAATTTCGTAACGAAAATAACCTAACGCCCCCCGTAAAAACAAATGCAATAGCTTTACCGCGGCAGTCCCCGAGTACCACACGCCTTTTTTTTAATTCAAGTCCATATTTATTAGAAAAAGCGACAAAATAAATATTTCCGTAAACAAAGTGAGTAGGTATGGCGAAAAGTAAACAATGTGTCGTGAGGACAAGCTGTCGCCAGCAGCCGCGGTTCACACAGATATTTATTTACATATGAAATTGATTGCGGGTTGCGGGCCGCACCACGGATCGTTTGCGGCATCGTCAAGCCGTCGCGCCTTGCCTTTATTATAACGTCTCGCTCAATCCCCCTGATTTATAGCAGTAGGTGTGGAGTTGTTTGCTTATCACTTACTGTTTTTGGCCATCAGATTTCAGATGTTTATTCAATATGATTCCTAAGTGACACTTAATGTAGTCGGGCTACAACATAAAATTAATATAGGCGGTATTCATATACCTCTATTATTCCTATATTAGTGACATCGATATCGCTGATCGCCGATCTATCATAATGTCAAGTTTTTTTAAACGGATTATTTAATGAATGCAACTTATATAACAAATATTTTAATAACGCATTGACGAAAGTTTGCGAGTAATGTGAGTATACTTACGTCATATTTTATTGTTAGATGTAAGAGAAGTTTCTAATCGATGTTGCGGGCTTGCAGCAGTTCAACACGAGCGAGCCCCGCGCCCGTCCGTCGCCGCCCAGCACCACCTGGCGCTGCAGAAGCTTGGCTACAACTTCTCGCGCCCCCAGCAGCCCTTCCTCCCTGCCCCCACACCCCTCGCCCTCTCCACCTTCCCCCCGCTACACACGTACAATGGCCTGGTGTCCCTCCCCAACGCAAATACACACAACTCGTTATTGGACAGGTCATCGTTTCAAGACTTCCCCCCGTCGAGACTTCCGGACGCTATGTCGTCCGACGCTGCTCAGCTGAACCCACTCCTCGGCACTCATATCAGTGCGCTCAGTCCTCTCAATCCTTTCAAGATTCCGCTGTTCTCGGCATCACTTCACTATCCAGTTCCACATCCAGCTTATATTCCAACTAACATTCTGTATCCGCCCGTCATTACGGCTGGCTGTTCACATTCCTTAGAAAGTGAGTATCTTTTAATTTTTTATTAACTAAAATATTTCTAATTTTATTGTGAATAATTTTACGTATCATTTTTCTTTTTTTCCGTCACGTAGAAAAACCAGATTCGCAACTCACAGAAAAGATTAAAGAAGATGAAGTTTCGAGCACTGAAGAGGCCTGTAACATTGATTGCAAAGTCGACGCCATTGATAAAGAAGGTGTGTGTTGCCTAGCAATAAAATGTTGTAATTGATTGTATGTTATTACCATGGTGTTATGTAAAGCCCTGCGACTTGTGCCATCTGCGACCTTCATTGCTCCACCCATTTATATATTAATTGATATCGATAAGCGACTCTATTTATTTTGGTGTGTCCTACTACCTACATAAGGCTGGCAAGCATAGGATGCGTTGTATTATATTTTCTCTTGCTGCCAAAGCAGTAAGTGAGCACCAGCACATTGAAAAATTGAATTATATAGAGTATTTTGTCCATAGATACGAGAAAAGCCACACCTCACTCTCCTAGCAACTTTGAACCTCCAGCGCACATCGTATCGAAAATAACAGAAAGACGGAACCAAACTTCAGAATATAAACCTTACACATTCGTCGACTACCTCAATGACCGCCACAAAGCCATCCACGTTATAGACGGCAGTTCGGATGGAATTACAGAAATGACATCGAATTTAAAAAAGTATTGTTTCGACACGTGGAAACTAGATGAGGAACAGTGCGGTCCAGCTGCGAAGATCTTAGTCGCGTCTATAAAGTGGCTGCACGGAGTTGGTTCGTTCGTACATATGAAGCCCTCTGAACAGACTAGCCTACTGCACTCTAAATGGAAGGAACTTTTCATCCTAACTGCAGCGGAATACTCTTTCTACTTTGAAGAAGGTAAAATTTTCATTATCTCAATGTTTAAAATATAATATTCGAGGTCAAACAAAAAGCAGTAATTTTTACTCATTTTCAGATAACGCCGTACCAACTTCAACTTTGAAACGGCCTTATATCAAGGAAGAAGTCAAGAAGTTAACATATCTGTTGAAGAGATTATCTCAGTGTCGGCTAGATAGGTCGGAGTATGACTGGATGAAATCTACGTTGTTGTTTTGTACAGGTTGGTAATTTTCCTCGAAATACTCGTATAAGTATTCATTTGCGTGATAATTCTCTTTTACACCATTTGTATTCGAGCATATTGCATAAGCTGCAGATCTATTCGATTTGATTGCAGGGCCTTTTTTACCCGACCACAAGGAAGGGTTATAGTTATAGCAGTGTATATGTATGTATGTATTTACATACATAGACGATGTTCGCCTAAACTATTCATCCGATTTTGATGAAGCGATGTTATGCCGACCGAGTTCGAAACAGAGGAGTCGATTTTATCTTGTAAACTTCGAATTCAATTAGAATGTGATTTTCAGCAGTCGGGTTTTTTAGTAATCGGGAGTATACCACACATATTCAGGGATGTATATTTGTATAAAAACGTTAATAGAACTAGATAACTAGTAACGGGGAATTTTCTCTCTTCATCAGACTCCACAGAGAACACTTCAACTCACCTCGAGATGCTACAGGACCAGTTTCTCGTGCTGCTACAGAAACATTGCGCTGCGAAAGATTCTACGCGTTTCGGGAGGGTCATGCTGTTACTACCCAGCATATGCTGTGCGGCCAACAGGGACACACTCAAACATCTGCTGTTCCCTTCTTCTTCATTAGACGATTTACAATCTGTGCTATCTCGTATACTATTGTATACCTCGATGTGATTTTGATACGAACTACTCGTACGTAACTACTGTGAATAACACAATGTTACATGTTGTAACGTACCATTTATGATCTCGAGCGCTATGGACCAAAACTCGTAATATGCTGATCAATTCAAGCAGTTGGCTTCCACTTACCATACTGTAAATATACAGTAAACACCCTTACTGCGCTCAGCAACGACTTGTAACACATGATAGTCTAGTAACACACAGACATTACTAGTCGGCAAAGTTTATAAGAACTTATAAGTACACTGTTTTAAATAAGATTTAATTTAAAATGAAATACAATGGATTTCAACTTAGTCAGATGTAGGTAGATAAAAGGCTCTTAAGCATATTGTGCTTCCACCTACTGGAAGCTCCAAAAGTATTGTACATAGAATCTCGAAAATATCTAGTCATATTCAATTGTAATGTCTACATATTAAAATAGGTAATAGCTTTAATAAATGAGTGAGTCCGGGTTTGATAAACTGTTAAAATTAAGTAACAAGTTGTTTTTTTATGATTAAATCGCGCTTTTTTTGTTGAGAACCATTTACTTGAAAACAATGTACCAGGTAGGTTCCTATGTGTGTCTTCTAAACAACTCGCGGCGTACGTAGTCTGCGTAGTGTCTACGTGGAATGCGGTTTCTTCGTAGCGCCTACGCACCGCGCAGTTTCTTCGTAGCGCTACGCGGCTTTCAAAATTTTCGTAGAGATTACGCGTAGCGCGATTTTCTCGTAGCGTCTTTGCTGCGCACATATTATGTACTTATCGTAGCGCTACGTGGCGTGCGATTATAAAGTGTTATGAGGTTAGGTTACATTAATCGGTTTTCTTCAGGAATGGTCATTCTCTTTTCTTGGTAATGGTATCATGGGGCAAGGAAGACCCCCTTCCCCTACTACATACCGCGCGAGCTGATTTCCGTCGCATACATTTCACAATAATATTACGGTTTCACTTCAACAGATTATAATCTACCGAAAAATAATGCGTCATATTGTAAGCAGTAGGTATGTTCAGTTGACAATAATCGACAGTTTATAATCTCGCTAGTTATATTACAATCTAACAGTTTTTACAATGTGGCGCTGACATATCGACGCTGGAAAGCGATTTTGTCGTATCTCGAAAAACGTCATTTTTTTATTGTATCATTGAAATAAAAAAAAATAAAGCGTCCAACGGTCTGATCAACGTTTTCCTAGGATGTGTTTTTTTTTGACACGTCGTTGACTTTCTAAACTTTTTTAACAAAAGATACTTCAACATGCTGTAAATACCATAAAATCAATTATTTTTATGTATGAATTATGAATTTAAGTGAGTTATGAATTTTTGAAATAATTTTTGGCTCTGGTTGTAAAGTTCAACTTTTCGAGATACTACAAGATTGCTTTCTTGCGTCGATATGTACCTAATTATTATTCATTTTGAAGTAAAGAAGGTATCAAGTAGCAACTATCAGCATTTTATTGACTATTAGCTATTATCTTGCACCCCTCAGGTACTTTCCTATCGCGAAGACGCTACTGAAGGTGCAAAACTTGCAGCTCAAACTGACCCGAGATTTAATTTTGAATTAAGATTACCATCTCCGCACTAACAAGAGTATATATATAAAATCATCATAATCTGCAAACGCGGCTATTTGTAGATACTCAACATAACATCGCGCCCATATTCCCCGAGAGGTGAGGCAGACATGTACTGCTGAAGTGGTGAAATACATTATTCTTCTAAATTTACCGAGTATAAAATATTGTTTGATATGGAACAACATCAAATAGGTTTGGTAATTTTAAATCAAAAGTAGGTACCTACCTACCTTCCCAGTTTTTTTACACGACTACAGCTAAGTTTAAAGGAAGGGTTATATGATCGATTCGTTCTTATAGCCCGGGTAACATTAGGCTACATCATTTTACTATTATAGATGACCCGCGCAACTTCGTCTGCGTCATATAAGAGAGAAAAGCGAAAGGAAAAGCATACCGTTTTTGCAACATTTTTCAATCCTGCTCCGCTCCTAATAATCGTAGTGTGATGTTATATAGCCTAAAGCCTTCCTCGATAAATGGACTATCCATCACAAAAATATTTTTTCAATTCGAACTATGAGTTCCTGAGATAAACGCGTTCAACCAAACAAACTCTTCTGCTTTATAATATTAGTATAGATTCAGCAGGCGGGTTTTTTACCTGTAGTTTATCACACAAATACTTAAACTGAGGCCAGGTTTACTTTAGAACTTAACTAAGCATTAGTAAAACCACCACCGTCGTCACAACAAAATTGATTATTTTCATTCCAAAACGATCACTATGGTATGTATATTTTTTCTGAAACCGTTGACAACGGGTAATATATAAAAGTATAAAATTATCCAATAAACAGCTTCTATAAAAAATATTGCTAAACCGAAAGCAAGATGTTTATCAACAATTGCAAATAGGCTTATGAGCAGTATACTACCGAAGTCTACGAAGAAGTATACACAAGTGAACCACAAGTAAAGTAATATTTGCTTCTCGTTGTAGGATATCGACGCCACGATGAGCATGACGTTCACAGCGCCCAGCAGCACTCCCAACACTGCGTATGAGTGGAGAATTAGATCAGCGACCAAACTGGGCACTCCGTAGGCTACCAGCATTCCTTTCCCCACACTGAACGCATATATGAGTCCTATACTCGGCACAAACCCTGCCAGAGCGATGAGTATCGTGCCCATTTTGAGTGTGACGCAGAAACAACATGATCTCTTTGTAAGACAATAGGTGTTCAATACGCTGTATACCATTGCTGTTTGGAATACCGACCAGAATAGATGTATGACGCACACAAAAAAAAATCACCATACACTATAAAAACTGTATGGTTATTATTTTAAGTTTCATGTATAAATAGGAAGGATATAGGTAGCTTCCAGGTATCTACCGCTTGGACCTAAACATTTATTTTGTTGTATACCTACTGCGATGTGACAAAAGCTGTCATAAGTAGATACTTATCTCCAAAGAGTAAAACACATAAACTAAAATCAATCTATGGAACTGCATGTAATGCAGAAGATAAAAGCGGGAGAAGACTTGTGCGACTCTTTAACGCAAAAACGACTGAACGCATTTTGAAAGTGCTATAGCTTACTAATAATTATCCCATTGCATTTATAAGCTTACATTTCATGTGTTTCCCTTAAGGCGATTTTATAATTACTAAAAGTACTGCTATAAACAAGACCAGAAAAATATATGATATTCTTCAGGATATATGCTGGTATGATACTGTTTTGAAAACATAATACAATTAATTTGGCTCGATAAAAAGACAAAAAAAAGACAATCGATAAAAAGAAATCACGAACTTACCTCTAAAAATATCTTTCAAACAATAAAAAACATACTAATATGCATGCGATCATTCTGATTTTTTGGCAAATAATTCTACAAGCAATATATATTAGCATGATACTGTTTTAGTTTTTTAATCCAATCAATAGTTTTTTTTGTAAATCGATCGAAACCACTCATTTCGCGCTATTTGGCCCGCAGTGGCTGACGTAACAATCACTTTGTAGTGCAAGCTGATTAGAACTTTATTCTAACAGCATTTCAAAGGAAGTTTGAACCACCACAAATAGAGTTGCCAATTTAGCTCGTCTATGTGCCTTAATTTAATTAACCATGGTTGTTAGAAAGATTTGATCCATATGACCCTATCGATCGTTGTAAAAAAGTACAGAATGTTATTTTTTCGAACTTTTGTCGGTTCGCTTTCCGAGTGTGGCAATCGAATTTTCGTAAATCTGTGAACGCAGTTTTGTTTCTTTTTAAAAATAAAGGAATGTTTCCTTTTAATATCATTTGCTAGATATCTCCAGTATTTAGATTTTTTTTCCTCCATTGAAAAAGTCCACCCTGTTACTGCAGTCTGTTGCCGAATTTCAACGAACAGTGTCTTGGTCCCTCCGGCCGTTTTCGCAACCGCGGTTCACAAGTAGTTGCGAATTAAGAATTTTTGCTCTTTGTTCGCAACCAGTTGCGAATCAAGAAAACTTTTTCCTTAACCGCAACTAAGCATCCTGATGATTGAGTTTCGCAACCAGTTACGAAAAATACTTGGTGATTGTAAATTGATTTTTCAACACACTTGCTCATAAAGTGGCTCTAATTTCACCGCAATTAGGCACATAATGACACCTGTAATCAAACTGTGACTTTTTCATTGCTATTATTCACAAGTAAGTTATAGGGTTTTTATTTTTATTTTATTGGTTGAATTGCTTTGTTCTTAAAAAAGTTTCGATACAAAAAAGATCGTGTTCAATGGTACAAATAAATTAATGTACCTATTGCTTGCTCATTTCATGCAACTTCGTATCTACATAGGTAGATAATTTCAACTTATAAGTTTTTAATAAATAAAACTTTCACTCAAATGTAACTTTTGTGTTCTCTGTATTAAATAAAACTTTGAATTCCCCACTTCGTACGTGGCGAAAACGCTATCCGCGAAAAGCCAAAAAAAGAAACCTCATTCTTTTAGTCAATGGCCGATCGCCATTGTTAGATGCGCGCGCATAGGAAAACTGATTAATTATTCCCGCCATTGCGAAAAAAAATTCACAACTCGTTTTCACTGTTGAAATTATAGTTATTTATTAATTCAAGTGTCTACAAGTACTAGTTATGAAGAAAATGATTTATTTTGTACACCGCCCGATATAAGATGTGCAGCCCTTAACGTTACGGAAAGTTTACTACCTGAAAACTCCAAGGACAAATATCTATTTTAGTATTATTTTATTCTCAAGTGTGTTGAAAAACGTCGTATGATACACGTGTGTGTTGATGATTACCGTCCTCGGCTCTCTTAAGACCCTCGCCTAACGGCTCGGGTCTCAATGGCGCCTCAGCGGTAATCACCAACATTACACACTTGTACCATAATGTACTATTGTGGTGAAAATAACTCACAGTCATACATAGTTCACAGCATTAGAATTAGTTATAATTATGAAATTATGGTGGAAGTAAAATTAATCTGTGATTAACCAAAGAAACAGAGAAGACCAATCAGGGACAGGTTCACATTCTTTCAACAGTTCTCGCGAGATATATTAATATCATCTAACGATATTTTCAGTTTTACGGTGATATATTTCTGGCACTGTAAAATTGTAAACACGTTATATTACAATATAACGTGTTTCTCTCTAGCGATATTGTAAAATCTCGAAATATTGTCCACTGAACATACGGAAGTATCTCTGCCCCCATAATCGGGACTTGGGGCACCCCTTAGGTTAGTAAGGTTCTGTAGCCACCATCGATCACAGCAAGTTAGCACGTTTTTGACGATCCGTTGAAGAAACAGAGAAGCAAACCGCCTTGATAAAGGCGAACGTTTTAGACGATTTCCGATAAGGAATAGCTCTGACAAGAGCTGTTTTTTTTACGGTACGTTTTGACGATTTCTGAACAAAGAAATAAGAGTGTCAGAGCTGTGAGGCCATTCTTCAGTCTTCACTTCACACGTTGGCATCTTCATCCACGAGTCTTCAGTCGTCCGTCAACTCGATCCACCACACAACATCGCTACGTCTGCACCCGACGGCGGCCGCTCTCAGGGTGCTCAATCTTAGTACAAAAAACTGGGGACAGCAAGGGGTACAATGACACAAAATCACGAAGTATATGTAGTCCCTATACCAAATGAGTTTGTAACTTTACACATGATACTAAGATATCACAAAATTCTACCCTTTAGCCATGACAAACTTAAAAAAAGACGGTGTGATATTGTAGCCCCTACATACCCAGCACGTTCAATCTTTGCTAGTCGTCAAAATGTAGCTCAAGCCCCACGCGTCTATAATAGAGTAAATCGCATTCTTAACATTTACCCCATGCAGCTGTACGAGTGCAAAAAGACATTAACTGAATGGCTCTTCACACTTAATTATGATGCCGTTGAAGACATCTTGGCGACTCTGGGCTGAGTGTCATTCATACTGACACACACACTCACACACACATACTTACACTCCAACACACACACACATACCAACACACACACATACCAACACACACACATTCCAACACACTGTACACTCACTCACACATACACACGCCTACTCACACACAAACCCTCTCTTACACACACAAATACACACAAAATATACATCCTCACACACATGAACACACTTATAAACACACATTTATACCAAACACACTGCCATAAACACGATTCTCATGTTCATTTATTTTTATAATTTTTCTTTTTTCCGTTTATTCGTTTTTCTTTTTATTAGTTTTTCTTTTTTAAAATGTGTAACTTATACCTAATTAGCACAGATAAACAATTGTTAATTAACTCGAGGAAGAGCGAGGTTTATCCCATCACAAGTATCTTCGGATTACTTTCTGGGAAGCCCCGGCAACTTAACTGTATAGATTTAAGATAATAAACACATTTTTATTTTTATTTTATTTTAGTTTAGGTGTGTTTCTTAATTTTGTCGGATTATAATCGCTCATTTTACTACAACTAGAAAAAGGAGATGGCAGCTCTGAAGCAATGTTTACTTTTATGCAGATAGATGGCGCTAAATAAAAGCGCAAATTGTCAACATTGCCTAGCTCCGGTAGCTCATTACTACTAAAAAAGTATATTTTAAAACTTACTTCTGCTTTAATATATCAAAAAAATAGCATGATTGTCACAAATTTGAATTGCATAATATGCACAGAATGTTTATTTTTTATTTTTATTGTCATTTAAATACATTTTAATAATTTACAATAACATTCTTTGGGGCGGTGGTAGAATTTTCTTGGTGGTTTTTATTGCAAATTTAACTGGTAACCCCAATACAAATGTCGTCAAAAATCTGACTCTTGCGCCGGTGTTTTGCGATATTTTGTTTATTTTTTGTTCTTTCTGTGTTATTTTGCGTGTTTGCCGTTGAGTCGAAGCGAAAGCTCCTCCGGCAAATCCATAGCTGTGACCAGAAAAGACAATTTGTGAGTGACTGTATCACAAACTTGAGATAGGACTCCAGTGCCGTCTAGAAGTGTTGTGAAAAGTTCGAGATAGGACTCTTAGTTATTTATCATGTCATCGGATAAGCACTGCTGCGTTCCTGGGTGCAAGGACAGTGGAGGTATGTCATATTTATTTTAAAAGTCATTGTAGAACTTTCACACTTAATATTCAAACAACTAGCTGACTCGCGCAACTTCGTCTGCGTGAAGAACCGCTGGACCGATTTTGTGCAACCTTAATATAAACCATCTACTAAATAGTCCGAACAAAGCCTAAACATTTGGTTTGGATAGGTGAGCCCGTTCTTGAGTTATAAAATTACAACGAAAAGTGGCATTGATTTTTATATAATTGTCATTTTCCGTATCCGAAGAGTACCCAACGCTAATGGGAACTATTAAATTTTAATATTTTATATGTTTTAAAATATCATTAGGTATGTTCTATGTCTCTAAATTTTTTTATGAAACCTTACTATCTATATTCCAATATTTTTATTTGAATAACCTAAAGAAACTGTAATTTATACTGTTAGAAATATATAGGTCAGTGGGTTGTCTTAGGGGATATTAATAATCTTATGTAATTTGTTTCAGGCATGGCTTCAGTGCTTCACGGATTTCCGAACCCTGAAAAAGATAGAGTACGATTTAATACCTGGCTATATTCAGTTGGAGGTGACATTTTGTCACTGGAAAATTCACACATATTTAAGTATCGTCGGGTGTGTCACAGACACTTTCAAGATAAATATGTATGTCGCAATAACCGAATAAGCAATATTGCAGTCCCAACTTTATATTTACCAGGTTTGTTCATTACATAATTTTACTGTGTTAACACTAATATTATAAAGCAGTCAAATTTATAAATGTAAGTTTAAATGCAAGCGGTAATCTTCGAAACTACTCATTGGATTTTGAAAATACTTTTACTCATAGCAAGCCTAGTGTCAAATAGTGTCATTCTTATGATGGAATAAAAATATGGTTCTCATAGACTGGCCTACAGGAGCGAATGCAGGGGTGAAGACTGAAGTGGATACTGTTACTTTTACTAATTGTTGTGTATTTTGAGGATGCAGCCACTCCAATGTGGTGTCAGAGTTAATTAAGCTGCCTCAGTCAACCCTACAGGCCTGTGACATGACTTTTCACAATTTTATCCTTTACAAATGTCAGTGATGTCCAAGATAAAGTTAGAAAGTACATTATGAAAAGAAAAAGACACATTGGTACTTGCCCAGGTTGGAACTCCCAACCTTATGTATGAGAGATGAGGTGTTAACTTCAACATAGGATACTTTACTAATTAAAAATTATAAAGCCCTTTTCAAAATTATTTATGCAGTTATTCTTTATCATTTTTTCAGGTTTAAATCTACAATCACATCAAAAGTTACCAAGTGTTGGAAAAAAACCATTGCAAGAACTTGTAAATCAGCCAATTCCATCAACTTCTGCAGGTATTATTATATTATGGTATTGATATTATTCTTCTAGGGAGAACATGCAGTTTATCAACATCTGTTGATAAACTGTTTTATGACGTGTTCATCACCAAGTTTACCATAAACACTGTTTCTGAAACATGGCCTTCCACACTTGTTTGTCAGTTGTTGCTATGATGTCGCCCGAGCAGGTAGTGATGCTCTGTGCTGCTTGCATGTTAAGAAACTCGTGCAACACACGTCCACACCTGTTGACTTTTGCTTATAAACAAGATGTTTTGGCTTGCTCTCCATTCGATCGGGGAGCACGAAAATATGTTTCAGAAACAAGGTTTCATCACGTTATTTTGTTTATCAACTGTTTCCAGAGAAGATGAAAAATTGCGAAACACTGTTTAAAAACTGTGTTTATCAACAAATGTTGCCAAATGAATCCCCGGCTTAACATGACTCTGACATGGCTTTTGACCTGTATATTATATAATTCTAGGTTTCGCACAATGTTTTCACAACATACAATACTTCACTAATTAAAAACAATAAGGCCCTTTTCAAAATTATTAATGCAGTTACTCTTTATCATTTTTTCAGGTTTCAATCTACAATCACAGTTACCAGGTGTTGGAAAAAAACCATTGCAAGAACTTGTAAATCAGCCAATTCCATCTACTTCTGCAGGTATTATTATATTATGGAATTTATATTTATGCTTCTAGAGAGAACATCTAAAAGCACATAAAATGTTGATGTAATAGTTTTGGTAAAATGGAACTTTTAGTAAGTTCATGGAGTGAAATGAATAATTGAGTAAATTTATCTACACTAATATTATAAAGAGGAAAACTTTGTTTGTTTGGTTGTAACGAATAAACTTAAAAACCGCCAACCAACAACAACAAACGAAACAACAATTCTTTCACCATAGAAAAGCTACATTCACCCTGAGTAACATAGGCTATATTTTATCCCCGTAGTCCCACGGGAACAGGAACTACGCGGGTGAAACCGCGTGACGTCCGCTAGTGAAGAATATTTTGATTAAATTAAATGTAATAGTTCTACTGTTTAGAAATTGTCTTAAACTTTCCCATCATGATGCACATATACTTATGTTTGTTTATGTTACATTTTAGCTCCTCAATCACATCTGCAGTTGGTGTACACAACTAAAAGCATCATAGAAAACACAATACAAAAAGAAAATATTGGTAAGTCATTTAACATTATAAAAAATATTTAGTGTTTCTGACTATTTTCTTAGCTGGCTTTATCACTAAAGATGAATGCAACTAAACTCATGTATCCAGTATAAACCTAGTTTTATCCTGTGAATAAATTTTGAATTGTAATTTAAGTCATTCCGTCCAAAAACTGCCAAGACATATTCCACAGAGGTAAAAACAGCCATATAAAACAAAGTTACACACACACCTCTGTTTCACGGAGTAAGGATCAACCCGTAATTCGCATTATAATCCATTTATTTATAAGTAGCAAGAGAACACAACTTGCAAACCTACATTTTCATTCTTCCATTATTATTATATTTTCTCAGATTTTTCCACTGCGAGGTAAACATTTTCTAACGTTATTCCACATCGCTCTCTGTATAGCTATTTATTTTTTTATTGGTTTTCATTTTGATTGACTTATAACAATTCATATTACAGATCCGGAAATAGTGGTACGTGAACAAGTGCTACCATCTACTTCTCAAACTATTGAACAAAATTTAGGTAAGTTTTATTACCTAGTACTATGTATGATCTTCAAAATTATCCTTGGTTAGCTGCACCCCATTTCTCCGTATCTCGGAAAGCACACTGAAGCTGTTGGTCCCAGCTGTCATTTGTAGATCTTTGACAGTTGTTACAGGTAGTCTAAAGCCAGTAATTCTGATACCAATCATGCCAGGGGTTATTGTGTTATTCAGTTACTGGGTTATGGAGTTCAGATAGGCAGTTGCTCAATGTGAAATACAGGTATTCAGCTGGGAGCCAAACCCAATATATTGTTACGAGCTGGGTATGAGATAAATTAATTACTACCGATTAAACAACACAATAACTTTATTAATCACAAAACACTTTAAACTCAATCACAAGTACACTTCAATACACTATTGTTCACTATTCGCTTAGATATCGCAGTTCAAGTTCACTTCGATTCGCTTCGTTGTGTAGCCAAAACAAGACTGCCCGTCGCGGCCCTGAGCGGTCTATTTATACTCGCCAATAGACACACCAGAATAACCACAAAACTCACTCTACTCATACAAAATAACATAACATCACTCTTGGAATCCCTGAAGGACACAAAGACATATCCTAATAGTACTCCTCCAAAATAATTTCATTTTTAATTTTCAGGCAGGAAAATATCTGCTAGGACGCATAAACTCTCCAGGAATGAAAGAGATGTACAGTTGAGAATACAGGCTGCCAAAAGAAGAATTTATAAATTAAAAAATAAAGTTAAAAAACAGGCAGCAGAAATAAAGGCAGCAAAAAAATTTGTTTCCAATCCTGCAGTACTAGATGTACTTCAAAATAGCTCAAGTACAGCAAAACTATTAATGCGGGTCCAGTGGCGAGAAGATAAAAAAAAGGACAAAGGACGACGATTCACGCTACAGGAAAAAATTGCAGCACTATCCATTTTTAAACAGAGTCCAAAGGCGTATAGATTCTTAAGAAAAATCTTTATATTGCCGGCAAATCAAACCCTCACAAAAGTGGTACAAAAATGCAATCTTCGACCAGGGCTCAATAAAAATATATTTTTACAACTGAAAAAGAAAGCAGAAAAAATGAAAATCACAGAGAGGTTGTGCATATTATTGTTTGACGAAGTTTCGCTAAAAGCACAAATAACTTATAACGAAAGAAAAGATAAAATTACAGGAGTAGTTGACAATGGACAACATAGGCAACCAGAATTTGCTGACCACGCCCAAGTGTTCATGCTGCGTGGTTTAATTAAAAATTTTAAACAACCTATTTTCTACACATTTTCTGCAAGTGCAACAAAAGGGCCAGAATTAGCCAAACAGATTAAACAAGTAATAACTGAGGTGCAACAAGCAGGGTTTATAGTGGTAGCATCAGTCTGTGATCAAGGGCCAAACAATCGTCAGGCGATAAGATTATTAATAAATGAGGCCAGGGGGGTCTACTTACGAAGAGGGGAAACACCTAAAGAAAATATTATATTAATAAATGACAAAGAAATCATTCCCCTTTATGACCCCCCACACCTTCTCAAGGGTATGAGGAACAATTTGGTCACAAAAAATTTACATTTCAAAAAAGATGGCGTGACCAAAACTGCCAAATGGTCTCATTTATTAAAGTTACTTAAAGAAAACCCTGGCTATAAAGGCATAAGATTAATACCGAAACTGACTGAATACCACTTAAACCCTGAAAAATTGAACAAAATGAAAGTAAAGTTTGCATCCCAGGTGTTTAGTCGTACTGTGGGATCCAATATGGGATACCTAGCAGGTAATTTATATTTTTTGTTTATTTATTGCATAGTAAGAACCAGTTTCCAAGAAGTTTGTTATCATAAAATATTTAACACGTATTCCAAATATAACCCAATTACCAACCAACCTCCGAATTGATGGTATAAAAAGATTTACAGTCAAAATTAGGTGGATGTTTGAATTCATAACATTTTTTCTGTCCTTTTTTTCAGATAAAGGAATTCTACCCGCAGAGTGCAAAGAAACTGCAGATCTACTCATTTTTATGGACGACGTCTTCGACTCTGTAAATGGGAGTCACCAGAAAAATAAATTTGCAAAGCCACTACTTGGTCCAGCTACGCCAACATCTGCTCATAAAAAGACATGGGCAGAAGCAAAACGAATATTCAATTCTATGGAATTTGTAACTTCTACAGGCAGGGTAGAATCTGTACATACTGTAAAAAATTGGGTGTGGACACTGGACGGAATTCAGGTTTTATTAAAAAAGTTAAATGACGAATACGGGGTCACATCAGTCTGGTTGCGGCACCTTAACCAAGATCCGCTTGAGAACTTCTTTGGAGCGGTTAGAAGTCATGGGTGCCGCAATGTCAACCCGACATGTGACCAATTCGAGTCTGCTTTTGCCACTCTACTGATAAATAATTTAAACAGTGTCCACACCCAAGGAAAAAATTGTGAAAATGACTTTTCAAATGCTTTATGCTCCTTCGTACTCAACGAAAATACAGAAGCCACGTCGACCTGCACTATTGACCTTGATAGCATTTTAGAAATTAATTTTGAAAATTTAGAAGATAAAGAAAAAGACCCAAGAATACTGACACCTCTTCAATATGTCAGTGGTTATTTTTTGAAAAAAGCAAAATCAAAGATTTTTAAAAGTTGCTCCATGTGCAAAAACGATTTAACAAGTCACGATGAAATTGAGTATATAAGGTACAGAGAGTATGCAGGTCGACGATGGCTTTGTACTCCCAGTAAAAATTTAATTAGACTTGTATCAAATTTCCAAGACATAATTCATGTTATACTAAAAGAAAACATAGAAGCTTATTATTTAAAAGATATTATTAAAATGTCCATTTTAACATTGATAAATTTTGATTTCATAAAATGTAATATTCATAAAAAAATAATGATAGATTATTTAATTAATACCGTAATTAGATTTATGAATTTCAATTATTGTAAAGTAATCAATAAAATTTTATCTGGGAGGAGACAAGTTGATGATGAAGAAGATAAAGTCCAAATAAAAGCTAAAAAATATCACAGTAAATGTTTTAAAAGAAAAATGTAAATGTCAGCAACTTATAACATGTATTCAGTATTTATAACTAGAACCTCTCAGTGTTGAAATTTCACCTTGGTTTTCATCAAGCCTTGGATAACTTCGGGATTACTGAGGTGCATGCGAAACAGGGACAAGTTACATAGAAAAGCAAAGCTATCACCAAAAAACGAGAATGCTCAAATAACATACAGACGTTACAGGAATTTTTGTAACGCGCTGTTACGAAAAATAAAGAGAGCATATGAAAAAAACCTAATACAAAGTGCACAAAAAGACAGTAAAAAATTATGGAAAGCTATTCGAAACATCGCTAACACAACAAAACCAATGCAACGCACAAAAGAACTCCTATCATTCTCTACTTCTCCAGAGCAATCTTTAAATAAAATAAATAGTTATTTCATTAATGTTGGAGCTTCACTGGCTGATAAAATTTATCAAAACACAAACACACTAGACGCACATTCTCAGCATCATACAGACGAGTGTAACCAGCCGAATAATTCATTTGTTTTGATGGACACTGATGAGCAAGAAGTCGACCAAATTATAAATGGTCTAAAAACAGATTGTGCATCGGGCTGTGACAAGATAAGTGGTAAATTTCTAAAATTGCACAAAAATATTCTTGTACCACCTATTACTAAAATTGTCAATGACAGCTTACAGTCAGGCGTATTCCCTGATTCCCTGAAAAGGTCGGAAGTGTGCCCAATCTATAAGAGCGGAGACAGAAACCAAATCAATAATTATAGGCCAATATCCATATTACCGGCGATTTCGAAAATATTTGAAAAAATCATGAACATTCGCTTAATAAAATATCTGGAAAAAAATAATATATTGTCGGAAAATCAGTATGGATTTCGCCATGGTAAGTCTACTGAACAAGCAGTGAACAAACTCACCGGGTTTATTAGCACAAATTTGGACAAAGGAAAAAAATGCATTTCAATATTTCTCGATCTCGCCAAGGCATTCGATACGATTTCTGTCTCCCTCTTGTTGACTAAACTCGAGAAGATAGGAATCAGAGGTACTCAGCTAGAACTCTTTAAAAGTTACTTGTCTGGGCGACATCAGTGTGTCCGTGTCAATGAATACAAAAGTACCTACCTTCCAGTTACTCATGGCGTACCTCAGGGCAGCATTTTAGGACCCACCTTATTTCTTATATATATCAATGAACTCACGAGTCTTAAACTCACCCAAGGCGAAATCATCTCCTTCGCAGATGACACTGCTTTAGTTTTTGCCGCCAATACTTGGGATGAGGTATTTGATGCTGCTCAACAGGGCTATAATATCACTAGAAGCTGGCTTCAGGCGAACATTCTAACTTTAAATTTGGAAAAAACCAAGTATATTTCGTTCAGCATTAAAAATTATTCAAGTCTCAGTAGCAGTCGCAAAATTATTTCTCACGAGTGTAACCTGAAAGTCAGCTGCGCTTGTTCTTCGTTGGAGGGTGTACATACCATCAAGTACTTAGGTGTTACTATTGATAGAAATCTAAATTTCAAAGAACATATCAAGCTGCTAGGTGCACGAGTACGAAAACTCATATACGTTTTTAAAAATCTGCGACACGCTGCGGAGCCTTTTATCCTTAAACAAATTTATTATGCCCTATGTCAGTCCTTATTAAATTATTGCATCTCATCCTGGGGGGGTACTTTTAAAACCACTATGAAGTCCATTGAAATCGCTCAGCGCGCAATTCTAAAGGTGTGTATTTATAAACCTATCCTTTTTCCTACTGTGTCTCTATATCAGATTTGTGGGGTTCTTACCATAAGACAACTTTTCGTCCTCAACATTATCCTTAAACAACATTCAAAACTACCCTATGACCCACTAGTGCAAAACCGAAGAAATAAAAAAGTACGTATGGAACGGCTCACTTGTAAAAGCAAATTTAGTGAAAGATTTATTGAATTTCTTGGTCCGTTCCTTTATAGCAAAATTAATGAAAAACTAAATATTTACCCGCTCACTAAACATAAATGTAAACAAATAGTAATTAAATATTTGCAACAACTAAATTATGAAGAAACGGAATTATTACTAAGCGTCAAACAGTAAGTAAAGGCTAGGTTCGAATTAGTTTAAATAATCTTAGATAATAATCATGCTCACGCACTTTGCTCATACACACACACATACCCACATACATCAACACACACACGCACCCGCATCACTCAAACTCCACATAAATCACCACTAGTTAACACACACTCATAAACACTTCTCACTCACGTATAAACCATTTGTTTGTAAACTATGTGTAATTTAAATTTTATACAATAAGATATGTAATTATTAGTACAACCAACCATATTTCTTTACTGGCATTTTACTGTCTAAATTTCGAGGGAAAAGGCACTGAAAACCGAAATACAGGCATTGCCTAGTTCGGTTGCAGTGGCTACATCCACTTATTAGAAATTAATATTGCCATACTATTTTTCTGTAAATATTACTAAGTTTTTTGATAAATAAATTTATTATTATTTATTATTATTATTATATTTATTCAGTTTGTTAAAATAAATTAATTATCGAAATAATTAAATTATTTATCGGTCGACCTAGCTATACAACCTTATTTTTTGTTTATACTAAACCCGAAAAGGGGTCATTGTACTCATCATTTTGAACAACTTTTTCTATGGGACGAACCCTGAAATCGCGAAAAAAAAATCAGCTGTTCCCTACATTTATGTTCGCATAATGTAGGGAACAGCAGATTTTTTTATAGTTAACATTTTACAATGTAATTTGCATGTTAAAAAGTAAACCAAATAGCTTGGTCGACCTTACTTACATAGCATTTTTTAATATTTTATGAATTACTGCTTAAGAGGGTTATCACAATTTTCTTGTATTTGAGTGTTTGACTCTTGCAAAGGAAAATAATTATTGTGCTTGTTGCTGTTGGTTTATTATAACACTCCTGAGAGAAATAATAAATATTTTTCAGCCAAACCATAATTAGTAACAATAAATTTTGATGTGTGATTATGGTTTAGATATGGCCACAAAATGAAAAGTTTGATTATTTCTCTCGGGAGTGATCTAATAAATATCAAAATTACAAGAAAAAATGTGATAGTCCTTTTAAGAAATACCTGATGTAAAATTTCAACGCTGGAGGGGTCTAGAAGCTTTTAATGGAATCCATAGTACATTTTGTAAGCCCGCGCAATTCAAATTTTCTAACGTTTTTTGCAATTAGCAGGCCAGTGCTAGGTTGTATGTTGATGAAAATATCGTTCCACAACCCTCCAAGCTCACAAAAGTCTAGGAACTACTTTGATCCAGAAAAAATCGTTCCGCGACTTATATGAACTTGGAGGGTTGTATTGATGATTTTAATTCTGTAACTGTCGCAAACGATATTTTCAACTTCATACATCCTACCACTGGCCTGCAAATTGCAAAAAACATAAGAAAATTTGATTTTCGCGGGTACCCTGACACTTTCACCGTAAGTTACACAAATCCATTTCTTAAGCAATTTTCCGAAATCTGTATGGATCGTCCTCAGCTCCTGTATGCTGCTGTAGATTACTCAGTTGTGACTTGAAAGGAGAAAAACTTTTAAGTTATTTCAATATTTTTATGATTATAAAACAATTTGAATTATTTCGTTATCGTTTTTCTCAGTTAAGAAATTAATTTTGTAACACATGCAACGTCACGCAGACAATTTGTTTAAACATTCTGTGAATATTTGGTTGTATTGTCAAAATAACGAAATAAGCATTCCAAGTGTGTCACACTAAATGCCACTTTAGCAGAATCATAAAATGAATTGCGTTAATATTCATTAATTGGTCTCGGATACAGTTAATTTATTATCTATGAGAATTTAATCGCAATTCATATTATGATCCTAATATGATTTTGCGAATGTAGCCCTTTTAAGCCCTTAGACCTTGCTTTTTTATTAGACATCATCATAATAAGCAAAAATGGATTTGTGCCACAGGATGAAACAAGGTGAATTGTATGGTCAAACGTAAACTATGTGAATACCTATACGATGTTAGTCGTTAGTCACATATAAAAACTTTGTTTTCAGTCGTATTAGTTTTTTTTTATGGAATTTCAATTATTTACACGATTTAACATGGTCAAAACCCTGTTCCAACTAACCTTGTATATGCATTTGGCCCTACAATTAATACTTGACCGATACTAACAACAGCGAAAAAGAGTATCTTGTCCAATATTGATTAGTGTATTAAAACTGCAACAAAATTGTATTTTTCAGTAAACCAAGCGGGTTGTTTTACAAATAAAATACCAAACCGTGTTAAAACTACTTTGATAATAAAAACATGATTAGCTAAATTGTATTTCATTTACCAATCCTTGAAATCGACTCTAAAGTACAGAATAATATAAAATAATCCTGTAGGTACCTGTGTGCCTATTCACCCATAACAAAGGTGTAGTTCCAACTAAGAATATCAGATGGCGCTAGTTTCTTTACGAACGTAAATGACCCGTTTTACGGAACAAGATTGGTCTCTATTTCTATATAGTATAATGTACTCTGTGGCCGCTCTGACACTGCGCGCGCGCGCGGGCGCCACTTCTATTTATCCCTTCGCGACCTAGGACTCCATTGCAGTCTCGCGAGCCGCCAGCGGCGCCGCGCCGAGAGCGCTAGCGCCCCCCGCGGAATTACTACCTCAACAATGCTGTGACGCGATTGGTTAATATTCTCATACTCTTATTGGATTTTTTATTTTGTTGATGTGATTTTTTTATAATGTACGTGTTTTAATTGGTTAGAATAAGTTAGTTAGTAAGTTTCAAAATTGTATATAAGACGCGCCTTTTGGCAAATAAATCATGCATTCAGTAACAAGCAACGAGAGTATTCTTCACCTTCTGAACACCAAACCATCTTCCCTAAAGTGGTGACCCCGTAAACCTTGCACTCGGAAATAGGGGCTCCGCGAAGCGGGGTTCCGTCGACTACGCTTTTTAGGGGAATATAAAGTGTTTTAAGGTTAGGTTATATAATCGGTATTTCTTAAGAATGGTACATTATCTTTTCATGAGAGTTGTACCACTGGGCAAAGGGGGACCCCTCCTTCCCTCCACACCGCGTGAGGTGACTACCATCGCATGCAATTCACGAAAAATAATGCGTTTTGTTGTAAGCAGTATGTTCGTTTGACAATATTTCGAGATTTTACAATATCGCTAGAGATATTACAATGTAACGTATTTGACAATTTTACGGTGACATATTCATTTTATTTGGGTAGGTGCCATACGTTTAAAAAAATGTTACAATGGGCTTACAGCTAAATAGTATATTTTATAGCGAGGGACTAAACGAAGCCTTTATAATTCCCGAAGTGGTTTGACTCCCTCGCTACCTCGGGAGTCAATGAAAGCGAGGGTATGTTTAAGTTAAACTGACGTTTAGTCTCGAGGTGCAAACTGTACTACTTTTCACTTCGAGTGCGAGAAAAATAGTCATTTAAAACTGAACACACTGTACACTCGACAAAAATTCTGAACTGAGCGGTCAGTTTTTCTTCTATCAGGTCAGTCACAGATTAACCATTGAAAACACAACACAAACTCAACAACATTTTTGCAATGAAGATGATCCACACTCCACAGATAATTAGTACCTACATTACTGCAGTGGCTAGCAACAGTGGCATTGCTTTTCAAAATCGATGCACACAAACAACCATACATTTTTCACGCGTTGAAGAGTTCATTTGTTTTTTTTTTTCAATAAACCGCTTTCTATTTGCATGCCAATTCGAAATTTAAATAAAACCTTTGACAAGTTACTCTTTTGTGACCATGTTTCAGAGTAAAAGATCGTTCCATTTTTAAATTACTTTTTACTCCCTAGGGAATAAACGGTCACTTTAATCCAGCTTCGTAGGGCTATAACGGCGTACTTTTAGAGCATGAGAAGTGAAAAATTACTTTTTACTTCCTAAGGAATAAATGGTTACTTAAATCCCGCTTCGTGGGGCTATGAGAAGTGAAAAATCGATTTGTGTTTCCCTTCAAAGAGGGAGAATTGAGATTTTTTGTGGGTGGTTTTTAGTTATCATGGCAACACTAGGGAGTGTTAACAGTAAATAAATATTCCCCAATATGTGGTAATAAAATATACACACAATGACTTCGAGCACAATTTCTGAAAAATTAATAAAGGCTCTGTGCACCGTGTTTTGTTAATGCTAAAGCTATAAAACAACCAGCAAAAGTTATATCTAGGCCTTTGTGTGAACACTTGTTTATTTTATTTTCGGTGGTTGTAAAAGTCGACTAATTTATATTTTGGCATTTATATCTCACTAAACGTAGGGTCGGTGTAGATGGGCTGGATACTTTATGTAGATGAGTACATCTACATGGGCCAGTTTGTTTCTTTCGGAAACAGGCAGGAACGGAAAATCGATCGCAGAATCGACAATGCCTTGAAAAGCTACTGGGGGTCTAAAATGGAAGCTTTAGCAGATACATTTTAAATTCTAAAAATGGAGTTAATGGTAATTATCATAAAGTAGGCCCCCTGGTCCATGACTGCGCCAATAAAAGGTGATGTGCCGATCTCTTTGAAACGCAAAATCATCGATATCTGTATCCTGCTCTTCCTAACATAGGGTGGTCAAACCTGGTTAAGTGGTTACTCACCACAGTCACCACAAAAACGGATATTACAGTAGTGGGCTAAAAGGCTGCCAGGCTGATAATGGGATGAGCCGCATGCATAACGACCGATGGGCAAAGGTCTCAACACGATGGGTGCCTGAGGATGGACGGCGCCGTTGAGGCCGGCCTAGAAAACGGTGTAGAAATGATTTATACGCGCAACACGAAGGCTGGTTCGAGGTGGCGCTGGAAAAGAGCTGTACCAGGCAGGATATGGGGGAGGCCTTTGAAAAAAAAGTAAAAGTATGCAAAACAAAAGTTTCCAAAGCAGGGTTGACGACTGGCAGGCAACAATAAAAGTAAGTCAAAACCAAAAATCGAAACATTGTTCGGTTGAGAATAAAGTATAGCGTAGCCAGTAGCCGAGTAGAGTCTATGGTAGACACCACTCGGCTGGGAAACAGACATAGGGTTGTCCTACTAAGATGGGCGGGTGCGATCTAAGACACAAGTCTAGAAACTGAGACAGGTAAGAAATAATAAAATTAAGATTAACGCCACCCCTCAGACAATTCCCCAACCGCTGTGCGAGCTGTAATGTAAATACGATGACTAGAAGGGAAGATAAGAGAGTTAACTGATGTTTTAAAATGGGGATGGATAAAGATCGAGAGCGCGTCTCAAAGGGGAAGGCTAGAGGGATACGAAAAAGCATACAACGGTTAAAGGGTAAACACTCATATGGAAGGGTGTGCTACAGATGGCTACAGACCATCAAACTGAACAAATTTCTTCGTGGGACCACCATCGAAATCATAAAAAATAATCAGCTGTCTGATACATTTGTTCGAGTAGGTATTCAAATTTTGTGTGAGGCCGTTGATTATTTTTTTTCAATAGGTAACGATGGTGGTCCTATGGAGACAGTTGTTCATTTTGATGGTCTGTAGCACACCCTTCCATATTTAAGACTATACTCTTTCTGTTACACGTTGTATTAGTTTTATTAAGAACTGTGAATCGACGGCATGCAAAACGGTGTGTGTAAATAGGTTTTTGATCGTGAGTTGAATGAATGTTCGGTGGTGAAACAAGCGAGCGACAAACTTTAAAATTCCTTTAAATGGCAATGCTTTTGCGGTTTACAATAATGTTTTAATAGTTATTGTTCTAAATAGTCTTTCAATTTAAATTTAAAAAAATATTTCAGAACCAAATAACATGTACATTTCAGTAAAAAAACAGGGTATTTAAAACCCTGGCGATGGCAACATTATTTTGACAGATGTCATGTCTCATGATAATGACATTTTAAATCCACGTTCTATCTGGCGCTGTATTCAACAACACAACACTGCCGGCAAGTGTTTACGCACGACGACGTAACAAAATGTGCGAATTAGAAAACTTCCAAATTATTAGCTAATTTATTTTATAATATTAAAGTAATTAAGTCTATCTGGTGAAAGTATTGATAAAGTTGAGTGAGAATGTCGTCTACAGGAAAAGAAGACCGCGTTTGCACGGTGAGTAAGTAAACAGTTAAATTGTTGTATTACCTAACTTATATTTTATGATAGCGACTATTAAATTCCGCAAAAGATGTACAGAAACATAGTTGTTATGTTATGTAACCGACAAATTACTTACGAAACAAAACAAAACTTTCTAACGTGAACTTGTTAATTTCCTTGTGCTTGCTGATCAATTATATTGTATCAAAACAATAATTACCCGCGTGCTATAAAAAATATTGTTATACAATTACCAACAAAACAAATGCTGCAACAACTCTTTGAAATTAAAATCTAAATTATTGTAATTTTAGGAAATTGAGTATGAATATTGTAGAGTTATGTATACGTTATAGTATAAATATACATATAGTATAACGTTAACATAACCAATGCCGTCGACCATGCGTAAAATAATGGTGTAATAAATGTAAAATATTGAGTAGGTACTCTTAAGACTACGATTGATGAAATCATGAATCAAATAAACAAAATCTCATACAATCATAATTATGTTGTACTATAAACTGTTTGTTCATTTAATTTTATCTCTCTATATCTGTTGACCTTTTATTAAATAGTCAGTATCAAGGCAGTCATTGATGTATTTATCGTAAAAATATTTTGTTCATCACTGTAACCGAAATTGATTGGCTCATTTCATTGATCTAACAAGTACCTATGACATCATAATATTATAAATAAATGCTGTAAATTAATGTGGAAATCAAGGATCCAGTGCATAATTCTACACACCTAAACAGATGGTTACCACATATTCAGCACATAATACTGAGACCCCTCCACATTTAAATATCACACATTAGATGACCAGTGTCATTTAATAAAAATCTACTGTTCCATACCTTTTGGGTGCATATTTTTTTATTATTATGAATTAAATTAAAATCAATTCGGTGGTTCTCATATGATGTACTGATTTAGTGGTAACCTTTGTGCATTGGTGTGCCTGCCATCTTGTATATATTGACATGGTACTGTCATGATGTTAATTTGTTTAAACAGTTAGAGATTCACATCTGCGCAGGTTGTAGTTAGATGGGTCCGACAGACCTCTCTTGGAGAATAAAATTACATATCAGTCTACAATCATTGTATTGAATCTATGGTAAAAGATTGTAACTTTGTAGTAACAAGGACACTTGCTTGGTGCGAGAACCTTGCATGTAAGACACTCTCACATTCTATGCTGCAACAATAACTATCCCTTTACAGTTTAACTGATGTACCTATTAGAAGAAAGTAATTTCCTTCTCTCTCCTGCGTAACACCTTAACGCAGTACAGAAATCACTCCATTGTTTATAATATCCAGCCACTTGAGACAAGTTTCAGTAAAAATAATAATAGTTGATTACGTTACTAATTAATGCTGATTGTCAGCTACAAATACTAATTGAGATAGTACAGTACAGTAAATTGCAGGGCATTCCATCCTACATAGTTGCATACCATAAAATGGAACAAAGAAAATCTAATTACTACCACACAGCATACGTATCAGTTGTAAGTTTACTTTACTTTATTATCTCATCAGGTGCTTATAATCGTACTAAGATTGTTTTATCTTTTTATGTTTTTTTTATTACACAATACAAGTTAATGGTGGATACTAATGTTTGAGTGTAAATACCTAACCTCTATTAGATTCCTTTTTATAAGTGTTTGTGATCATCATGTAATACATATTTATAAGGGGTTCCATCTATCTGGCAGAATCTTGTTGCTCCGAAATTCATTTAGCATAACACACTTGGCATAATTTTCTTTAAACGAATATATTAAAGGCATATTTTTTTTTAAATATACTTATTGTTTGGGTGAATGTGTGTATGACCGAATTTCGAATGGCATACTTTTAGATGGCAGTTTTTTATTTGGCATAATTACCTTTGGCATTGTTCAAATTTCGCATAATTTCGTTTAGAATAATGTTTATTTAGAACGACGATTATTTGATATAATTTCACTTGGCATACTATGAAGATTGCAGAATTTCATTTGGAATAATTTTATTTGGCAGTATTGCCATTTTTTAATGCCACAAAATAGCATTTTAACCTTAATTTAAAATTAAAATAATATCTTAAAAAGTCAATATGTTGTGCTAGAAAAGTTAGTGACAGAAACGAATCGCTCCAAAACCGACTCCACGTAGTCTTGTCTGCCCTACCCCTAGAGTGTAATTTAAAATCGCGTAGGCGCGGAGGGGCGAGGCGGGCCGCGAGCTGAGGAGCAGGTGGTTTTAACACTCGCCGCCGCGGCTGAGGCTGGCCGGCTTAGCCGGCCAGCAAGCCGAAGCTGCGGTGGTGAGCGTTGAAACACATCTGCGACGAGAAGCTCGCGTGGGACCGCCGGGGCCCCGCAGCGCCGGAGCCGTGACAGAAACCATGCCTGCTGCATGTTGCATTCTCGTTTGCTGCATGCTTGCTGCATGCTTACTGCATGCTTGCTGCATGCTTGCTGCATGCTTGCTGCATGCTTACTGCATGCTTGCTGCATGCTTGCTGCATGCTCATTGCATGCTCATTGCATGCATGGTATATGCGGGTTTGCATGTTTGCTGCATGCTTGCTGCACGTTTGATGCATGCTTGCTGCAGGCTTGCTGCATGCTTGCTGTATGCTTACTGCATGCATGGTGTATGCAGGTTTGCATGTTTGCTGCATGCTTGCTGCATGCATGGTGTCAAACTATAAACTTCCTGAGATGTGATAGTTCTGCCATTCAATGACTATTGATAGGAAATTTATGCCAATAGATGATTCTAACCCTAAACTTTCTGCGATAGGATGGTTCAACGTTTAATGTTTATGCATATGAAATTTATGCAAAACGATGATACTGACCTCCAACTATCTGCGACAAGATGGTTCGACTTTTAATTTTTATGCATATGAAATTTATGCCTTTAGATGATTCTGACTTACAAAATTATGAGTTTGAATGTATGATAAATGCGTGTCTGCCAAACGATTTTCTGCGAAATGAAGTTTATGCTATCCGCTGTTATGCAAAGTAATAATATGGCATAAAAAGTTCTGCTATAAAGGGTGGACCCATTTATAAGTCCATAATACTCGCAAGCACTACTGTTGAGCATAAATACCGGGGTTAGATTGCTGGGTTAGTAATTGTGCCTGGTTCTTGGCAATAGTTTCACCCCTAGTACATGTGAGCTAAACACAACTGGCGAAATGTGGGTTACTATAAGTATAAATATACCTGCATGATGTTATTTTTAAATTAATACATTCCGTCAACTACTAAACTATGCTTGGTTTCAAATGAATGAATACAGCATATGATTCTGGACCATTAGCAGTATTTAATGTCACACCCTACATCTAAATATTTGCACTATGTAGACCGTATTAAATTTTTATTTATAATTCCCTTATATTTATGATTCTAGATGAAGAAGCAAAAACCATGGTACACATACATAACGGTAGAACCGCCAATGTTCCTGTATATGATGGCGTACATGATCACAAATGTCATAGAACAAACATTTTATGTATTCCAAGCTTGCACAGTGAACCATGGCTACAGCCCAGAGATATGCTACAACATTAGTAGCTATGACGATATTAATAGAGAAGTACAGGTTTGTATATCCATCGTCTTTATCATGGTCTTATCCCGATATTTATTTATTTTAGTTCTTCTTATTTATTTGCAAACATGCAACTGGTTCCTGAACCATAAGCAGTTGTTTTTTAAAAGTATTTGACATGGTATCTATATTTTCTTTGGTCTTCCTCTACTCTTATAGACTGACACACATGTATCTATATTTTCTTTGGTCTTCCTCTACTCTTATAGGCTGACACACATGTATCTATATTTTCTTTGGTCTTCCTCTACTTTTATAGACTGACACACATGTATCTATATTTTCTTTGGTCTTCCTGTACTCTTATAGACTGACACACATGTATCTATATTTTCTTTGGTCTTCCTCTACTCTTATAGGCTGACACACATGTATCTATATTTTCTTTGGTCTTCCTGTACTCTTATAGACTGACACACATGTATCTATATTTTCTTTGGTCTTCCTCTACTCTTATAGGCTGACACACATGTATCTATATTTTCTTTGGTCTTCCTCTACTCTTATAGACTGACACACATGTATCTATATTTTCTTTGGTCTTCCTGTACTCTTATAGACTGACACACATGTATCTATATTTTCTTTGGTCTTCCTCTACTCTTATAGGCTGACACACATGTATCTATATTTTCTTTGGTCTTCCTCTACTCTTATAGACTGACACACATGTATCTATATTTTCTTTGGTCTTCCTCTACTCTTATAGACTGACACACATGTATCTATATTTTCCACATAATTATATTGCTTATGTTGGCGTAGTTTAAATTATTTCAAAGTAGACAGATAATGATTATTCTTTATTCATGAAAGTATTAGATAACCATGTTAATGAGAGTAACCCATTCATACTTACTTTTACTTAGGAAACATTTTTAATTAAATAAGCCAGTTTTAAGACAAGTTTTCAACGATAGTAGGTAAACAAGATACATTTATATACCATTTTTTTATTATTATATACCTATATGTATGTTTTTTGCCCCAACCACCTGACAATCAAAGCATTTATTTCAAGTAGGCCAGTTTTAGGTACTTTTGAATTGTCGAATCAAAGATGAATATTACTACAGTCACAGTCACAAGACATTAAAACTGTGAAAGTTCTGTAGTTGCCCAAACCCTAGCGTAGATCTCATGGTCAAAAGATGAAAGGACTCCTTCGACGGCCTCTACAGATTTCTGGCATCAGCTTAGCTCTAATTTACCCATCATTGTATAGCTGGTTTTCTTTTCATGTGTCCTGTATACCGCAATGCATTGTTTCGCTACATTTTTGCTTACACGGGAACAAGTTCAATTAACAGATTGAGTTTTAAACACCAGAATCCGGCAGTGCAGTCATCATCTTCTGCCTAGCCTTCTCGCAACTATGTTGGGGTCGGGTATTTTACATGGAGCGATTGCCGATCTGCAGTATACTCAAAAAAAGATGGAGTGACGGCATGGGTTCTTACCTGGAGGCCAAGCGGTCACGGATTGGGAGAGAGCCCTTGACCATGCAGTGTAGCATATCAGGCTCATAATAAACAAAAATATGTTTTTTTTTCTTAACTCAGGCGGGCGACGCGCCTCTTTTAAAAGCCATAATCAATGTAATATTATTTTGTTCTTGTGTTCACAGCTAACCGTCTCAACATTCCACCAATGGAACGGCGTCGCCAGCCACGTTGTGCCCCTGCTGCTCGCTTTTTTTTTAGGTTCCTACAGCGATAAGCGAGGTCGCAAAATAATTCTACTCGCCGGCCTTCTTGGAAAACTATTTTTCTCAGCGATGATCACCATCAATACCGCGAAAGGTGAGCATGTATTTAAGTACTAAGTACTTGTTTGAGGATGTTGGCCCGCGGGGGGCCTACCACCACCTCTTATGGAAGTATTTTTTTAATACTAGCTTATTCTGGCGGCTTCGCCCGCGTGGTGTTTGGATATTTGCCCCACGGTATAATACTACCGGGATAAAAAGTATCCTGTGTGTTAATCCAAGTTAGAAATTATCTGTAGAAATTAATATTGTTATTGTTTACACTATTGCATTTGGTGGTTACCAAATGCAATAGTGTAAACAATAACAATATGACCCTGTAAAGATAGTCGTAAGGCGGAGAAATAAATAAATATTTCATCCAAATCGGTTCAGTAGTTTTTGCGTGAAAGTGTTACAAACATCCATTGATCCATCCTCAGAAACTAGGTAAGATAACCTCAGTGGGAAAAAAGAGAGCTATACGTCCTGTATAGCTCAATAAAACTGCCACTAGGGATGATAGTGCAGTCCCCGAGTACCCTACTCTTTAGCGGATAGGAATGTAAGGTGCCTTTATCTTTAGAGTTACTTTAGAACAAAACAAGGGTTTGACATTGTTATCGGTGTAACATCGCTAATATCAGTATCTCTTATGTATACTTGTGTGTCAATAGTTTAGGATTGGAAGCTTTTGAGGCTTTTATTGCAAGTTTTAACTGTCGTACTCCTGGGCAAAGGCCTCTAAGGGCCAGTTTCACCGGTTGCGGATAAAGTGTCGGTTAGCCTATTAGGAACTTATCTGCCAGATAAACTAACACTTTTGCTTTCACAGGTGTCGGATAGCTTTATCTGGTAGATAAAGTATTAGTTATAACCAGCCTTTAAGTGGTAGATAGAATTAACTATCAGATAACTAACCAACACTTTATCCGGAACCAGTGAAACTGGTCCTAAGTCAGGTATACCACCTATAACCGAGTGACCGCTAAAGTTAACAAGTTGGGGGGCGTCCATAAATTACGTGAGGTGTTTTTTTTAATTTTCTGACCCTCCCTACCGCCCTGGTGAGATGTCATGAGATTTTATTCAACCCCCTCCCCCATCCCCCAATCTCACGTGAGATTTTTCAAAATGTGGGTTTTCGTCTTACTTATAGACGTATCTTTTGACGTATGCGTTATAAAAATCTTGATTACTCATTTTAAAATTACTCGTAGTAAGAGCATGCACTGAGTCGAGTAAAACATTTACAAGAATAAACAAAGCACGTTGGAACCTGTCCGTGTGTCGCTGCCACTCAGCTCGTACGCTCTCGTTCATCGAGTCGCGCGTTCGGCTGACAGTGTCGCGAAAACAAAGAATGGGCTACACTGTACCGTAAATTCAGATTAAATTGAGCTATTTGGTATAAAACAAATATGGTGGTTTGACAGTCAATAGATGTGTATCGTCGAAGTATGAATGCAATTATTGTCTATCGAACGAATTAGAGAATGATCTTAATCGTATTACGATATACGCTTAAGATTAAATCTTAAGCATGTACAATCTGGATTAAATGGACCAAAATAGTATAATATTTTTTTGGTTCAATTATTGAAACGCAACAAAAATTGCGTGATATTTGCCGAGACCCCCCCTCTCTCCAACGTAAGATTAGATGAGATTTGACTCGACCCCCTCCCCCCCTTAAACATCTCACGTAATTTATGGACGCCCCCTTGTAATATCTTTTAATAATTCTTAAATCGTACTAAGTACATGTGCGCATAAAAATGACATCTCATTACATGACAGATGTCATTGTGGTTTGATTATTATTCATACCATGATGATACCATGTGAATTCATTACATTTTTATATTCCCGTACGATCTACCTACGTACGCTTAGAGTAGGTGATGATCACCCGAACAAATTATTAATTCGACACGGACATTAAGCAACAGCAAAGTTAAAGAAAAAATAATTAACTGCAACAGCTGTTATCTAATCAATCATATTGCTGAGAGCACTTGTTCTTACCGATGGAGTTACCATCAAAATACTTAACATCACGCCTAGCAGGCAATCATAAACAAAATTGGAAGCCATGGCGGGATGGCGGGACCCTTGCCCAGTGGTATGATGTAAGTAGCCCATTCTGTGGCTGAAAACAAAAGCCATGCGTTGCGTACGTACGAGTTGTACGTCAGCAGCGGCGCGGCGGCTGCGGCGCGGTCGCGGGTTCTAGCATACCGTCCTCGGCGAGGGCGCCGCCGCCGCCGCTGACTTCGCGTATAGGGCCTAAGACATTCCAAATAAAAAAACAACAGTTAGCCTCAGCTGACAATCGAAAACAAGACCTCGTAATTGCTCAGCATAGCACTTTGCTAGTTAACGACTTGAACGCCAATATTGATAGCTAGGTACTTCAGAGTTAGTGGTGAGACATGGTATTAGATTAGTCTCATAGTTGAAAGGTAGATCTTATTCTGATGTCTCGTTGAGATAACTCTTGGAAAATCTTATCTTTTGCCGTCTTATCTCAGACTGTGCATAGGGCTTAGACTAATTTGCGTCACACGAAATCAACCCACAAAGTGCCAAAAATACATCTGTAGATACTAATACATTGTCAACACTTGAAATATAGCTGTTTAGCTAAATCGTGCATTTGTAACAAAAACGAAAAACTAGCAGCTGTTACCCGCACACAACGTCCGCGTGAAGTTATAACAAAAATATTACTTTTCTATTTGAATCACCTAATACTGTTAACAATATCAAGGGCTTTTATTTGTTTTGCACGCAACCCTAACCTTTTTATAAATAAAAAAAGAAGCGGCCAAGTGCGGGTTGAACTCGCCCATGAAGGGTTCCGTAGCAGATTGAATGAAAGCTAAATTGCTGTTTGCGATTTATGACGTATTTAAAAAAAACTACTTGCTAGATCTCGTTCAAACCAATTTTCGGTGGGAGTTTACATGGTAATGTACATCATATATTTTTTTTAGTTTTATCATACTCGTATTTTAGAAGTTACACACACATTTTTCCACTTTGGATGGGTCTCTCCACAGAAATATTAAAAACAGGAGAAGTGGCAAGGGGGCGTGTCGGTGACCACGTGGAGCTGAGCGCGTCGCTCAGTTATTTGATAAAATGGCCGTAACCGCGAGTTAGTGTTTTGTCAACCGCGTTCGTAAAAAAAACGATTATGCTTGTTCGGTGGTTTCGTGCAAAAATAGAAGCCAAGACAAAAACTTTAGAAGACAGGGCATCAGTTACCACAAGTTAGTACAAGTATTTTACAATATTTGTCTTAAAAATCACGAAAAACCATAATCCGTAAAATATATCTGACTTGTACTACTTTATTTATGTTTTCTTGTATTACTCCGACTGTATTATGTTTGCATTAAATACATTGCTCTTTTACAACCACCTTAGTCTATCACTGAGTGACTGAACGAGCAATGTACACCTGACATAACGAAACATCATTAAGCCGCAATGTCGCATGGTGCGTCCGCTGCTCCGGTCCGCCGTATTTGAGCGCGAGCTAGTGATGTGCTCGTGGAGGTTTGACAAAGTCTGTCGACAAGAAAGTGTACTGCGAATTGTTATGTTACTATTTCAGTTTTTTTTTTTTCAATTTGTTAACTCTTGTAATCCGGTTGGAAGGCCGATGTGGTTCTATGCTTAATTTTCTTTTTGTCTTTGACAATTCAAAAGAGCCTGTAACTGACCTAATTGAAATAAATGCTTTGTTTTCTCTCTATCTTTATAATTTTTCTTTTTTCCGTTTATTCGTTTTTCTTTTTATTAGTTTTTCTTTTTTAAAATGTGTAACTTATACCTAATTAGCACAGATAAACAATTGTTAATTAACTCGAGGAAGAGCGAGGTTTATCCCATCACAAGTATCTTCGGATTACTTTCTGGGAAGCCCCGGCAACTTAACTGTATAGATTTAAGATAATAAACACATTTTTATTTTTTATTTATTATTTATGTTTTTGATTTTGAACTACGTGTAACTGTGTCATTTGATTTTTAATTGTTTATAAAGTATTTTTATTCATTGAATAATGTTTGTAGGTTTCATATTATTTTTATTTACTTTATTTCCAAATCCTTTATAAAAATAATCGATATATTTATCGATAACTCTTCGATTTAGTCAAGCACTGTGTCGTATCCGCCCCCGTGTCCCGACAACACACAATGATAATTGTTTTAGTGTGAGTAAATTATACGGAAAAAGTACGCTGTGATTTAACAAATAAGGTTTGTATTTAAATGACAGAGTAAATAATTAGTGTATTCATTCAACTATTCTTATGCAATATTTCATGTCATTAAATTCAGTAATTAAAGAAAAACAATTATAATACTGACGAAGCATCGAAAACCTACATAACCCGACCAAGTTCGGATGGCTACAAAAAAGCGGCCGTGCAATATATTTAGGTAACATCCCAAAATTTACAGTATAATACCGGTATTGAATTGGTATAGGTGATAACACAATTGTTGTTTCGATATAATTTATAGGTCATTTATTTTTGTACACCTACTTTTTTAAATGTATTTGACTATGACAGAAAGTAGGTACCTACTATTTACGTAGGTACTTTATTTAAGTATGCGCTTGAGACTTGAGATATAATCTAAATATATTATTTAAGGTAAATAAAATTCATACAGCTAATTTCTATTGAAGATTTCACGGATCAGGATTCTAACTATAGACCCCTTAGGGAAATTAAATATTTACCACATGTAAGTATGCACTACTGTTTAGGTAAATATTTATCATATTGTAGCTTATTAAACTATTTAACCAATAGACTAGGCATGCACGAGCGTTCGTTAGGTATACCTACTTAGAAATGTTGAGGTTATTTACAGTATTTGCTATTCATTTAAGAATATTTTCTTGAAAATACCTTTTTTATACCAATGTTTTAGTTTATAAGCACTTTTTTAATGTTGATCAAATCTAAACAACTGAATAGGTTAGTTATGTGATGTGATTTTAATTTTTATTGAAGCTCGAAATATTATACTTACCCTAAGTTTCGTCATCCACGCGAACGAAGTCGCGGGCAAAAGCTAGTTCATAATCTATTTTAGTGAAAACACATTTAAGTCTATTGCTGTCATTGCAAGCGTTTGTTAACGTTATTATAATTACATAATTAAGTATTATACAGGGTTATTTTTTGTTTACACTAAACCCGAAAAGGGGTCATAGTACCCAAAATTTTGAACAACTTTTTCTATGGGACGAACCATGAAATCGCGAAAAAAAATCAGCTGTTCCCTACATTTATGTTCGCATAACTCGTCAAAATGTAGGGAACAGCTGATTTTTTTTTCGCGATTTCAAGGTTCGTCCCATAGAAAAAGTTGTTCAAAATGATGAGTACTATGACCCCTTTTCGGGTTTAGTATAAACCAAAAATAATGTTATATGTAATTAAAAATATTTTTGTACGCGGATATTTAAATAGAGAAGTACTTGTTAATTGAAGATTTGTTCTTATCGTAGATAGTGGCGTTATTATTAAAAAAATATTTTTCATTCAAGAAATGCAATTGTTTTATTTTTTCCTAACGCTTGTGTACGCAACTGTACCATATTAATAAATACTATATTGGAAGGTTAAGAACGTTTCTTAGATATATGGCACGGCCGCTTTTTTGTAGCCATCCGAACTTGGTCGGGTTATGTAGGTTTTCGATGCTTCGTCAGTATTATAATTGTTTTTCTATAATTACTGAATTTAATGACATGAAATTTTGCAAGTGAATAGTTGAATGAATACACTAATTATTGGCATACATTTTACCATGCAATTCATTTAGAACGTCGTGATATTTGACTGCTTTGTAAACAGTGATCTATTCATGGTAAATTTGTCCTATAACTCTTTAATTACTAACGGAACATCATTGATACTTGGCAACATGTTGCAAACACTTACAAGGTTTGTATAAACGTGAAAATCTAGACCCCAAAGTGCATACTTTAAGAACTAAGACCTAATAAGCGTATTTTACGTTTATATTTTTATCTTTTAAGCCCTACGATTTTTTCTAAATCTGTTTTTTAAACAAATATAAACAAATGCAAAACAACGTATGTAAAAATCTACAGTTCTCTATGTAAGCGCTTTATATGAAAACTAGCTAATGGCCAAACGTTCGCGTAGCGGAAACTTGAATTTCTCCGAAGTTTATGCATGCACTAGTTTTATTCATACATACACAATTACACACAAATACACACTAATTTTTGGACACATTTCTTTTCTTCTAAAGTCTATGGATTAAAAAAAGTTCCGCCAGGACAACGTTCGCCCAGCGGAATCAGTTTTTGGTGAATTTCTCCACAATGGTTGCGTGCACAAATTTTTTTTTACCATACACAATTATACGACGTCATACACTAAATATCTGCATAATTAAAATCTTTAAATTCAACAACATTCCGCTGCGCGTACGCACACCCGTTCGTTTTAGACGAAGCATCCTGATAAACCGTGCGATTTACTTTACATTACCGCGCAAGTACGTAATGAGATACATTACGATATTGAAATTGATGAAATAAGAGACCTTTTACGAGCAAATGTGTTATAAAAGATGTTTTCAAATCCGACTGTTAGGTAGTTCCAGAGATTAGAGTACAAATAGATTCATCCGTTTGGGAGTTACGAGGGAAAAAAGAAACGGAAAAATACATCCATAAATGCAGGTCAAACACATCACCCTCTTTGTGAACTTCGCCGCAGTCGGGAAAAGACGAACATGAACATCCCAGAGTCATTATAAATACCATTGAGATGATGACTCCGAGACTATATACTCGTATCTCAAATACATAGTACTCGAGATGTATGATCAAATAGATACTGATGTGATTACGTCTATCATGCTGATTGTTTGACAAGCATAACAAAACCAAGGTCTTTTGAAACAATATCGGCACATGAACGCGGAAGGCACCGTGTTAAAATATTATTTGTTAGAATGACCACTTGAATTACATTAAATTTAAAAATTTAAAGACCGCCGATGCATAGGGTCGTATTTTCAAGGTATTTTTTTTTAACGAAGTTCCTTAGCGCTGCTTACGGGTAGTGCGATAGTAGAAATCACCACGTAACGAAATGCCGTATGCTATGTGTGTCTGTGTAGTATAAAAATATAATATTCCTCATTCCAACAATAAATTCTACATTATTCTACTAGTCAAGCCCTTTCATTTCAATACCCATATTAAGGGAATTGTGAAAAAAAAAGTTTAATTCATAATTTTGTGGCGGCGGCCATCTTGGACTATTTCTTATCAAAAATAGCTAAGAACACTCCCGACTAATTCACCTTTCAAACAAAATCGGGTCATCATCATCACACACACAGACACGTCAAACTTGTAACAACCTCGTCCTTGTAACCTCGTCTCATCGTGACCCATTTGCGGGTCGGGGTCCTTTTGGAACCAGGACCGCGGCTCCGGATTCCCTCTAAATATTTTAGAGTCGTTGCGTCGGGGGTTAAAAATGACTCCTTTTAAAACGTTAACTCCCAAGTAGCACATGACAGCCGCACAGTGATTTGATAATAGAATTTTGTGTATACTCAAGGCTGTTGTAGTTTTCTACATAAGGGCTGTATAGTTAGCTACGCAGCCCTTGTAATTCTAATTTGGGCCACAAATTAACCAGCCTTGAGCATTACAGCTACTGGTTAACGGCAGTATTATTATTGAAACAGCTGTGCAAGGCCTGTACAATGGCTTATACAGCTATACAACAGTCATTGCAGCGTAAGATTACGCTACTTTTAATCTCTTCAACAGCTTTTAGATGTTTTGAGGCTTGGAAACAACTTTTATTAAAGTTTAAATAACAAAAAACTTTTGTGATTGTGACAGCTAGACGACATGACATATTTAATTGGTAAGATATTTTAAATATTTTTCACATTGGGTTTTGAGTGTCCTTGTGTAAATTGAGTTGCGAGTACCATTTTACTGTAAATGTGTATAGGTAATTACATCAAATATTTCACGCGCCATCAGAATAATATCGCTTTAACGAAAATATTTTACAAGATATATGGTGTAGGAATCCCTAATATAATTATCCCTCTAATTATTGCTTTCCAACTTATTGTATTCTATTAGGAAACTAGCTTCTGCCAGCGGCTTCGCCCGCGTGAAGTTTCAAAATTGGGGTTGAGTGAGAATATTATAAACGTAAGAGTAAACAAATATAATAATAACAAATCTCCGAACTGCTAAGCTATCGGGAGTTACACGTGTTATTGTGAGTCAACTATAAAAGATAGACATATGCTGTCGTGGGATATTTTTTATATAATTTTATGTGGAATATTTTCGTTATACATGATTTCTATGTAGCTTTAACCATTAAGGCTGCACACGCGACGGAAGCTAAAAAAACCAAGTAACTTCTCCCGTTTTCCCAACATTTCCTTTCACTGCTCTGCTCCTATTAATGGTAGCGTGATGAAAAGTATACTATTACCTGCTCAGGAGTATGTAGAATAATTGTACCAAGTTTCGTTAAAATCCGTCGAGTAGTTTTTTTTTCTATAAATAACATACAGACAGACAGACAAAAATTTTACTGATTGCATTTTTGGCATCAGTATCGATCATTAATCACCCCCCGATAGTTATTTTGTAAATATATTTCATGTACAGAATTGACCTCTCTACAGATTTATTATAAGTATAGATAAGTGGAAAATATATTGTTTGAATTAAAACCTATCAAATATCCTTGAAATCCATAAAAAAAACATTTGGATATTTAATAACAAATCGTCTGTAATCCTAAAATGGCGTCCATTTGATATCCAGCACAAACTCTCCATAAATTCTTTTGTAAAGTTATTTACTGTACAGTGTACAGTGGTTTTACCAAGTCTTACGTACCAGCTTCCAGCATTATGCTGGCTGGAGAAAGGATTTCAATTATCTTTCTTACTGTGTACTGGTATAAAGAGAGAGCATACAATAGCTTTTCAGGGATAAATAAATCTCCACAGAAAACCATTTCATTATGTACTTACATAGCGCGCTCGCTGCGAACTAGCACGTGTCCATAACGGATTCATGGGATTCACCGACGGCGACGTAAGTGCGGTGTTTCTGTTTATGTACAAAATCTTTGTTTGTACGTCTGTTGGTCGTCATTTCAGTGATTTCATAGGCAAGCTTATAGTGTCTGACTGACGAACATCGGGATTGAACTTTAACTGTAGGTATCTTTCGGACATGCAAGAGTATTTGGAAAGCCAATCGTACATAATTTACCTACAAATTCTTAGTTCATTTCTTTATTTTTATTTTCCCTTTTCGTACTATATATTATGATTGCTAATTACTTTATTATTGTTTTTAGGAATAATACTGCCGTTTAAAATAATTAAAGCCATTGAAAAAGGAAAGGAAAGATTAACAGTTGTACCAAGTGGTTGGGAGCATAATGGAATTTTGAGATGCCAGGAAAAAACGTTTCTTTAAAATTGACAAAAAGTGAGAAATCGACGCCGCTTCCATATTGGACTAAAATAGAGTGCACAGTCAAACGATCGTCTATTCCCACTTACGAGAAAGCTGAAGAACTTCTTGAATCAATGTTAAACTATAGTGATACGTCCGATTATCCAGATGATGAGCAAAGAGTTATAATATTTCTTTTTATGGCCCATTCTTTAATGCTATTTTTAAATTATATATTTTTAATAAATATGCATTCTTCCTTGTCTTCATCTGTACTTGATCCAAATTATATTATTATTATTTTGGGTAAACGTTATTTGCTTCTTAGCTCATAGGCTAGTTTATGCTACATTAACGGGCGTCTGCCAAGTCAATGCAGCGTGTGTGTGTGTGATGAAATTTGAGTGTTGTGAGAGGCATTATCCTCAATCTGCATGAACTTTCTCACTATTCTGCAGGTGTTTAAAATTGCGGCTTTTTGAAGTGATATATAAATTGAGTCTTTCAGATCTAGTAGTTTGAGGCTATGGTGGAGGTGATTGGGTATAACACCCGTTGTGGAGAGAACAATAGGTACAACGTATACTTTTTCCTGCCTCCAGATTCTGGTCACTTCTTCTTTCAGTTCAGCATATTTACAGATTTTTTCCCCTATTGTTTTTTGTAGATTGTGTGTATTAGGGACTGCAATATCTATGAGGTATGTAACTTTATTTGTTTTATCTTGAAGAATTATGGTCCTGTCAGTTAGTATGGCGCGATCGTAAAAGAGTTTGTGTGTTGTATTTTCCAGGAATCTTTCTGGTACATACTTATAATAAGGAGTGTTAGTGTCTTGTATGAGCTTATATTTAAGTGCTAGGTTTTGATGTATGATGTTTGCTACTTGATTATGCCTGTGAGTATAATCTGTTTGGGTGAGTGTTGTGCATGCCCCTGTGATATGTTGTATGGTCTCTGGTTGGCTGTGGCATTTGCGGCATTTGTCGTTCGTTATTGTGGGGTCTTTGATAATGAATTTCCTATAGTTTTTAGTATTAATTATCTGGTCCTGTATCGCAATAATAAAACCCTCGGTTTCCGGAAATAGACTACCAATTTTAAGCCACTTATTTGATGCTTTTGTATCTACGTGTGGTTGTTCTAGATCATGAGGGTGCCGCCCGTGCAGCACTTTCTTTTTCCAGTCTTCTAACTTTTGCTTATGTGGGTCATCATTGCTAGTGTGTTGTGTATCTGTCGGTTCGTGTAGGTTAAGTGGGGTATAGTTAATGTCGTTTTTTACTATGGCTTTGTGGATGGTACTTGTGTGTGATTTAGAGTGAAAGAATGTTCTTAGTCTCGTTATTTGTTTCTGCCACAGGTGGTGGATATCGATTAGGCCTCTCCCTCCGTTTTGTCGTTTGATAGTCAGTCTTTCTATTGCAGATTTAGGGTGTAGGTTATTGTGTTTAGTAAGTGTGGTGCGTGTTGTTCTCTCAATTTGTTGGATGTCAGTTTTTGACCACTTGATCACCCCAAACGAGTATGTTAGTATTGGGATTGCGTAGGTGTTCAAAGCTTTTATTAAGTGTTTGCCGGACAATTGAGTCTTACATACTGCGATCACTCTTCTCTTGAATTCTGTGTTTAATGTGTGTTTGATTGCTGTGTGATCTATTCCTTTAAGTTGCTTGTATCCTAAGTATTTATATAAATCCGTTGGTTCTAAAGCTGCGATTGTATCTGTATTGTTGATTGGATAGTCACCCGGTTTAATTTTGCCTCTTTTAATATGAACTGTTTTGCATTTATCTAATCCAAATTGCATATTTATGTCTTTACTAAATTCTGTGGTGGTTTCAATTAACTTTTCCATCTCTTTTTCAGACCTCGCATATAGTTTTATATCGTCCATGTAAATAAGATGTGATATAACAGTTTCTTCTGTAGCATGTTTAAAATAATATCCAGCCTGGCAACGCCGCAGTAGGTCGGATAGAGGGTTTAAAGCGAGGCAAAACCATAGTGGACTGAGAGAATCTCCTTGATAAATGCCCTTCTTAATAGATATTTGTCGAGTTGTGATAGCTGTTTGTCGATAATTTAATTGGAGTGTAGATTTCCAATGGGACATGATATTCTGTAAGAAGTGTATTATTTTTGGGTTTATTTTATAAATCTGTAATATTTGAATCAACCATGAGTGTGGAATACTATCGAATGCTTTTTTATAATCTATGTACGTGCAGTGCAGGTTTCTATTTTTTGTGGCGGCATGTTTATGTATTACTGAATCAATAACTAGTTGTTCTTTACACCCCATATGTTCCCTTCTGCACCCTTTCTGTTCTTCCGCTATTATGTTATGATGTTCTATATGTTTATTTATTTTGGACGTGATTGCTGACGTTAGAATTTTGTATATGGTGGGTAGGCATGTAATTGGTCTGTATTGGGAAGGCTGTGGTGAATATTGGGCTTTTGGCAACATGTAAGTTATTCCTGTAGCAATAAATTCCGGAATGTTTTGTTTTCCTAGAATTATTTCTGTTAGATTTTTAGCTAAAATTTGATGCAATGATTCTAACTTTTTGTACCAATAATTATGTACTTTATCAATACCAGGGGATTTCCAATTGTGTAGTCTTGCTGTAACACTAGCTATGTCAGACTCAGATAACTCAATGAATTCCATTTCTACAAGGGAGCTCCATTTCGTTTCTTCGCCTTTAATCCATTCAGATGTTTCTTTATGATGAACTTGTTCTTCCCATATGCCAGCCCAGAAAGTTTCTAATTGTTCTGTTGTTGGTAGTTCTATGTTGTTTTCGATTGTCGGTGTGTCGGTGTTAGTTTGCGATTTTTGTAATTTTCTGTAAAAGTTCTTTTCGTTTGTAGCAAATAAACAGTTATCATTTCTACGTTCTTGTGCTTTTTTATATCTTCTCAACCTGTGTACTTTTAGGGCTAATTTCTGTTTTAATGTATCTAAAAATTCTTCTGGTTTTTTATTGTGGTTTTCGTGTCTAGTATGGACAGCCATGTTTTTGAAAATTATTTCTACTCTTTTGACTACTTTGTTGGACCTATTGTTGTTTATATATTGGGTTAGTCTACCACAGTCTGCTCTAAGTTTTTCTATATCTGTTTCAAGCCTTTGTTGCCATGCAGGTTTGTTAACATTTGATTGTCTAGTATTGCCTGTGTATTCTGTGATTTTAAAATTGAGTTCTTCGGAAATAACTAATGCTGTGCAATATATCAGAGTATGTAAGTCTATGAGTTGAGTTTCTTCGCTAATATATTGAGTGAGAATATTTTGATATATTGACGAGCTGAAAAAGTTTTGGTGAGTACCTGAGCTTAGGTAATTTTGGTCGAGCTACCGGGTCCATCCCGGAGTATTGAGTGAGAGCTGTTTTAAATTTATCATTAATTTCTCGGGTACGCATGTCTGTGAGCTGGGTTTGATGAGCATCAGCTAGAACCTGAACATCATTTTCTAACATTATTGTTATAGTTTCGGATGTTTGTGTGGATGTATGTGTGGTTTGTGAATTTGTTTGTGGTTGATAGCATGGTAGAGATAGTGTAAGGTTCTGATTGATTATATGGTTGTGGCTGTTCTTGTTGATTATTTTCAAGTGTGTTTTGTGTTATTGTGATATTGTTAGTATCTATATTATTTTCTGATTCTAATTGTAAGCGCACTTCCGCTTTTAATTTATCTATGTCTTCTAGAGACAACAGTTTATTTCTAACAATAGCTCTCCTTTGATCCGAAATCCTTTGTTCAGAAACGGCTATCTCTGGATATCGACGTGTAAATAGTTCATGCAGTTGTTGTCTATAGGTGGTCATATCTGTCTCTAATTTAGTGATGTGTAGGAAGGTTCGCATGATAAATGTGTTTACTTCTTTGCTCCATTTCATGCGAACTCTTGCTTTTCCAGCCTTGGTGGACGCGGGTAAAAAGGTAGAAACCCCCCGCGCAGCATTCAAGGTCGGAGTGGGTGTAACTGAATTTAAACTAATGGTGGGGGATGATGAAAGTTTTGGTGACGATGGTATGGATGGTGATGATCGCCTAGAAGGTGTATATGATACTGTGCTTGGACTATACGGTTCTACAGGGGTGTCTGTCCTGTCTGTCAGTCTGTCACCATCGTCAATGATTTCGGCTGTAGTATCTTTGTCGGTGGGAGCCCGCCTGCTCAACTCCTCACCGCTGACGGATCGCATGCTGTGACACCCAGCGTCAGCTCCAGGTGCGCCCCGGCGATCGCCCCCGGGCAGCGGTCCTATACGTTTTCTCTTTGAACGAGTCTCCATTTTTGATGGGTTTCCAGAGCCACGATTAGCAACGACAGTAATTTCTCATTCGCGTGTCCGCCCCCCACGTGATTAGATGGTCAATCAGGACGAGTGGTTGTTTGGGGGGGCTTATTATTATTATTATTATATTATTATTATTGTCGGAATCCATTAAATATATAGAACTCTGTTTGTTCTCCAACGACGTTTTCTCTTTACTGCAGCTTGGTTTATGAAAATCCTGATTACCTAAGCATCTGCAAAATTTTGATCAAAATCTATTTGTGCGGAACCCTCACTATTCGTAAACGACACGGGCTTGTAAATATCAACTGCATCAGCCTTAGCGTATTCTTTTTACGCTACCAGTTCGTTTTCTTTCATTCCATGGTTTTAAGTTGTTCATTTTTTCATTTAAAGTGTACTAAAACATACGTAGTAACTCTTGAGCTTTAATTAGGTCGTGTCGACGTTATGCAAAAACAAATCAAATCTGACGTAATTTAAACACCATTAATCTAAATTTATTCTTAAATAACGCCGTAAGCTGTAAAATAGTAGTCAGCTACACTTTATGCATTGGCATTAGGATGGAGTACGCCTACTCCAATTTACAACTAACGGTGTTTAATGATTCTCTTAAAAATGTAACGGCATTTGTAGAGATTCATATATTCACTTTTAAGCAGCCATTAACAAGCTCGTTGAAGTAGAATTAAAATAGAATTAGTGTAGACCAATTAAAAGCCAGTGGCATATTTTGATACCATAATGCAGCCCGCAACATAACAAGAGAGGCGAATTTGTCATATAAACCAGTCGTTAACAAGCTTGGACTTCTAAACCAGCTAGTAGTATCACATGCAGCCAAAAGCTGTAGTAGATCATTTTAAAATTCTACTTAAATGCTTTTGGTATACTTTTGCGTCATTATAAAGTCATTAGTCAGCTATGCTGTTTAATAGTGTATAATCTTTCCATAATACAGTCTAAAGACTCGTCCTATCCTTTAGTACATCTGGATAAAAGCTGTAGACTGTAATGTGGCTAGTTTATGACCTAATTCATCGCTAATGTGCTACTTGGGCTATATAGGAATGGAATCCCGAAACCGACGCCCAAACGGTTACCACGTATTACTGTCAGCCTGTGTCATCCCACTGCTGGGCAAAGGCCTCTTTCCATGACGTATTAGGTACTACATAATTCTGAACATCCCACATGGTAAAAAAAGGCTGTTCCATACACTTTGACCGTCTAAGTATTGCACTTTTGTGGAAAAACAGATTTTAGAGTTCCGTACCCCATTCACCCAAAGGATAAAAACAGCAGGCCTAAATTGGCCGCTTTACTAGAATCATAATATGAATCACGTTAAAAAATCTAAAATTCTTAAAATGGACTTTATGTGTGTGACTGTAAAGTCCATTTTAAGTATTTAACTGTTTTAAGGCGATACATGAGCTAAACGCGAGTTTTATAATTACTAAAAGTATATGATTCACTGCTATAAAAAAGACCAGAAAAATATATGATATTCTTCAGGATATATGCTAGCATGATACATGATCTGTTTGGAAACATAATACAATTAATTTGGCTCGATAAAAAGAAATCACGAACTTATCTCTAAAAATATCTTTCAAACAATATTTTAACATACTAATATGCATGCGATCATTCTGATTTTTTGGCAAATAATTCTACAAGCAATATATTAGCATGATACTGTTTCAGTTTTTTAATCCAATCAATAGTTTTTTTGTAAATCGATCGAAACCACTCATTTCGCGCTATTTGGCCCGCAGTGGCTGACGTAACAACCACTTTGTAGTGCAAGCTGATTAGAACTTTATTCTAACAGCATTTCAAACGAAGTTTGAACCACCACAAATAGAGTTGCTAATTTAGCTCGTCTAAGCGCCTTAACGTGATTCATATTATGGTTCTGCTAAAGCGGTTATTTTAACTGGACCCTATTACTAATACTCCACCGTTCGTCAGTCACCAGGCCCCTTATTCACAACCATTCGACTCGCTTCCGATTCGGAAAGTCGTATGTCTATCTCGGTCGTTTTCGTAATGCCAGAAGAAGACAGATACACGTAAATACGAGTTGTCGAATCGGAAACGAGTCGAACGTTTGTGAATACGGGGTCTGGTCTTATGAACCGTGATAGCTAGACAGTTGAAAATTTCACAGATTGATGTATGATGTGCGTCGGTGTCCTTACCACCCCTGTCATCAATATTACCAAGGGAATCGTATGTGTACAGTCACGTCTAATAATATGTATACAATTTCCATAATAGTATATCTATTTTAGCGAGAAATAATGATTGTAACTAGGAGATTGGATCTTTTTCATAAAATATGAGTTCCGGAATACTATGTAAGTACGTAATAACATTAAATTTTGAATCAGTACATTAGGAGAAATACAATTTAAAAAAAAACTTGAATTAAATTGTACATATTATTATTAGACGTGACTGTACGTAACCACTTGTAGTCTATTCTAGAATAGTCTCAAGTTGCCATTTGTTTAGTTAGTGACAATGATCAAAGTAGAAGACGTTGTGTAATAGTTTTCCGTCAATTCAGTCGACAAACGCACTATCAAATTCCTTGTTGTTTCCTTGAATGTTTTACAGCTGCTCAAATAATTCGTGCAAAATTATAGAATTGGTATGATTGTTTTGTATTGTATGGTTCTAGGACATGCCGGTTTCCTTACGATGTTTTCCTTCACCGTTTTGAGAGCAGTGGTATCATCATCATCATCTCAGCCGAAAGACGTCCACTGCTGGACATAGGCCTCCCCCAAGCGTCGCCACATTGACCGGTCCCTTGCTACTCGCATCCACCGGATTCCCGCAACCTTCACCAGGTCATCGGTCCACCTAGTGGGAGGTCTTCCAACGCATCGTCTTCCGGTTCGCGGTCGCCACTCTAGAACTTTTCGGCCCAGAACTTTTCGGCAGCAGCTTTTCGAGAGCAGTGGTGGTGTAATTTATTTCAATAAATTACAATTAAAGTAATGCGTCTGGGTTCGAACCCACGACTTACTGTTCGTAAGTCTGGAATTGGTATGATACAAGTGAATTTTAATTTGAAGAATAATCAGTCCCGTTATTACAAAGAGCACGGATACATTGTTTTTGGATTATAAATACCTTTTTTTTAATGTTGGGAAATCATCAAATAACTTCTCCCACTCTGAGCTAAGCGGGAGGGAGTGTCAGACTTTTACTGACTAAAACCTCTATGTTCCTTCCTCGCCGTTTATGTTCCGAAGCCGCAGTATATCTTTCGAACAGTCCCGCAGCCCCGGCAGGCACGATTATAAATACCTTATGTGAACATGTGGTTAAGATGTGCCATGTTGGTTGGGTTGAAGACATTGTGTTGGAATGCTTCTCCCACTAGGTAGACCGATGACCGAAGTTTAGAGGATCCACTGGATGCGAGTCGCACGGGACCTGTCGGGGAGGCCTATGTCCAGCTGTGGACGTATGTCGACTGAAATGATGATGATTTTGCTGGGATCGGCTTGCAGTTTAACCACAGCCATTTTACAGAGAGTGACTTAACTTCTACGATAATATGGCATTTAATTCACTAAATATTTTTTGTCATGTCTTATATTTCAGCATGGCCTGTAGAGTACGTGATATACACAGCTGCATTCCCGAGTGCCTTAACGGGTGCTGACTTGGCGATATTCGCCGGTTGTTTCGCCTACATTGCCGACGTTTCATCTTTGAAAAACAGGACGTTAAGAGTCGGCATACTAGACGTCGTTTATTTAAGTACAATGCCTTCTGGAGTGGCTATAGGTAAGTACAAAATGATATTAAGATGCAATCTTTGTTTAGATTTACCTGTTGTAGGTACTCTGTACTTTTGAACTAATATTATGAAGAGATAGATTTTGTTTGTACGAGTAGGTATATACGGGGTAATCTTCGGAACTAGTGATCCGATTCTTAAACGTACCCGTTAGTTAATTTCTATACATAACGGGAGCGAGAAAAATCTAGTTTGCAATTATAACAAATCTTTTTATTCGAGAATATATCAAAACAATTACTCGTTCATTTACAGATGTTTTGACTGCCAAAGTCCCAATGTAACAACGTTTACGAAACATCGATCCAGCAAATTTAATTTTATGAAGCCATTAAAAGCTCAATCATTATTGTTCGCAGGTAATTTACTATGGAACAAAGTAGTGAACCGATCTTTTACGATCATGTTCGCGATCAACACGTCGCTCATGGTTCTAGCCACATTGTACACTGTGATATTCCTCAAATGGCAGACCAGGCCGGAGCAGAAGTCTTTGAAAGAAGCAGGGGTGAAGAACCCCGTGACTGACTTCTTCGATGTCAAGAATATAGCGCAGACCGTAACGATACTCACACAGAAGAGACCTAACAATCGGAGGCTATTTTTATGGTTCCTATTAATATCGATGGCGTTTTACACTTTCCAGAGAGGTAGGACTCACCTCACCCTCATAGGTGTATTCCCGCTGACCCCACTGGTTCGTCCCACTGGTCCCCACCAGTGGGACGAACCAGTGGGGTCAACGGGCGGATTTCCCTATTGACCGAGTGGGCCTGGGCCTAGGGCGGCGAAATTTGGTCGTTTTGTTTTTTAGTAGTTGCCCACGTTACGTGTAAAAACTAAAAAATGTATCCTTAAAGCATCCCGCAAAAAAAAATGACATTAATGGCGATTACGATTATTAAAAGAAGTGTTGCTCATCCAACTGAATTTTTGCTTACTAGTTTATTCCAAGGTTAATTTATTTTCTATAGTTTTGTAGCGACATTGTAGTAGAGCTTAGGTCAGCAGTTCGGCCATGCGGCCCGCCGCTTAGCCAGTCACTCCCTTACCTCCGGACACGACGGGCAGGTTCACCTATCTGTATAACTTGTGACGTCACAATACATACGTAATAGACATTTGTGCAGTTTCCTTGATACAACCCCTAGAGACACCCCCGTAGGCACAGTAGAACCGTACAGTGGTGACTTTCCGACGATTGAACAGTGAACACGCAGTTTTAGTGAATTGAACATTAGTGAACAATATTATTTTCTACAGCGAACACTTAGTATTTTTTATTACATCGTAACTTTGCACCTGATAACGCGCGCTCGGAGTGACTCACGTGGCCTGTCCGTCCCGTATCACATTACATTAACGTGCCCTCGTGTACTGCACTGTGAAAATAAATAAACTTTAGTTACTGGACTCAAAAATAGTTACTTACCATGGCCGGTGGTGATAATGCCGAAGGTGCTGGAAGCTCTAGCGGTGGCGCTGGTGAAGAGAACGTCAACTCAGTATCACTGACCACCAGGATCTCAGACTTTTGGCCGAAACGCCCAAGAATCTGGTTCCAGTACACGGAGAACATTCTGGCATCACAACGCTTAGGAGATGAAGCAAAGTTCAACATCATGGTACACAAGCTTGGACCGGATGTAGTTCAGCACATATCGGATTTACTTCTTACACCTCCCGCTACAGGTAAATGCGACGCACTTAAAGAACGCTTGCTATACATTTATGAAGAGAGTGAAAATCGCCAAGTACAGAAGCTCATCAGTGAATTAGAACTAGGGGATCAGAAACCCTCACAGCTGTTACTACGCATGCGCGAGTTAGCGCGAGACAAGATCAAAGATGAAACGTTATCTATACTCTGGCAGGGTCACTTACCTCCTTCAGTGCGTGCTGTACTCGCAGTCGCCGACACCAAGAACCTTAACTCTCTAGCAGCAGTGGCAGACAAGGTTATGGAGAACACCAAATCAGTCTTCGTTTCGGAAGTTTCCCAGAGTAACGAAGGTAGAGATTTTCCCGTAGACGACATTCGACGAGAAATAGCTCAGATTCATCAGGAAATCAAGTCCATGCGTAACCAGGGATTCCGCTCTCGATCGCGTAGTCGTGGGCGTGACCAACAGCAACCAGTACGACGTAACCGTAGCCGTGCGGCTACACCGTCAGGTTACAGGACAAGGAGATCTCCCGCGTGTGCAGATTGGCTCTGTTTCTACCACTTCAAGTTCGGGGGAGACGCGCAGAAGTGCGCAGAACCTTGCGCTTGGAAGAGGCAGCAGCACAAACAGCAGCAACAGGGAAACTAGATGTCATGGAGACGACGGCGGACGGATCCATAGACACGTCGAATAACCGCCTTTCAGTAAGTTGTTCAAACACAGGACTAAATTTTCTAGTTGATACAGGCGCTAACGTTTCAGTGCTTCCTAAGTGTCGTAAAATACGCGATATCAATTCAGAACATTCTTTTAGTTTATTCGCAGCAAACGGAACTCAAATCAAAACTTTTGGAGTGAAAACGCTAACTTTAAATTTAAGATTACGACGTTCATTTAAATGGACATTTATTGTTGCAGATGTACGGCAACCAATTTTGGGCGCTGATTTCATAAAACACTTCAAGTTACTGGTCGATTTAGATAAACGTCGATTAATAGATAATACTACTCAATTAAAAACTAGAGGTTTAGTTGTTAAGCATATATATGATCACTCGATCAAGACAATTGATGAACATCACCCATTTTATGACGTAATACAGAAGTATCCAGATATTACTCGCCCAGTTTCGTTCAAGGACACGCCTAAACATTCAGTAGTACACCACATAGAAACGTCTGGCCCTCCTGTCCACTCTCGTCCGAGGCCTTTGCCTCCGGACCGATACGCGAAAGTTAAAGAGGAATTCAGAATCATGCAAGAGATGGGCATATGTAGACCATCAAATAGCCCATGGTCAAGCCCTCTCCATGTCGTACCAAAGAAAGATGGCCAGCCGCGTCCATGTGGAGACTATAGAGCTCTTAATTCTATTACCAAACCAGATAGGTATCCTATTCCAAGAATTCACGATTTTACCTATTTGTTAGCAAACAAAAAAATACTTTCGCACATAGATGTCAATAGGGCATACCATTGCATCAGCGTAGCTTCCGAGGACATAGAAAAAACCGCAATTATTACCCCTTTTGGTTTGTACGAATTCCCAAGGTTAAGTTTTGGCCTACGTAACGCAGCACAAAGTTTTCAGCGTTTCATGGATCACACGGTACTTAAAGGACTTGATTTTGTATTTTGTTACATTGATGACATCATTATAGCAAGCTCAGACGAGGTCGAGCACAGACAACATTTAGAGCAAGTATTCGAACGTTTTAACAGATTGGGACTCACTATCAATTTAGGTAAAAGCGAATTTGGAAAAAAGAAAATTAATTTTCTCGGTTTCGAGGTAAGTACACACGGAATACAACCTATGCCTGAAAAAGTAGAAGCAATCAGTAACTACCCCAAACCTAAAACAGTAGATGAATTACGAAGATTTTTAGGTATGATTAACTTTTATCGTGCACACATTCCAGAAGGTATCACATATCAAATTCCATTAAATAAATTGTTGCCAACGAGCAAACGTAGGGACAAAACAAGCATTCAGTGGAACCCAGAAGCTGACGAAGCATTCGAGCAATGTAAGCGAAGCCTACAGAACGCTGCTCGTTTAGCATTTCCGTTAGCTGACGCACAACTAGCTATCATGGCTGACGCCTCTTGCAACCGGATAGCTGGCGTTTTGCAACAACACAAAAATAACACGTGGCAACCTATAGCTTATTTTTCAAAGAAACTAAGTTTAATTCAAGAAAAATACAGTACCTATGATAGGGAACTTTTGGCAATTTACGAGTCAGTCAGGTATTTCAGGAATCTTATAGAAGGTAGAAATATAATTTTGTATACAGACCACAAGCCGTTAGTTTTTGCTTTTACAAAACTTCTAAATAACAAAGAAACTCCACGACGTATACGACAGTTACTGTACATAAGCGAGTTCACGACAGACATACGGCATGTCAATGGAACCGACAATGTCGTAGCTGACGCGCTGTCGCGTATAGAGACAATTTCGTGTCCCACTACGATAGATTATACAGAGTTAGCAAAAGCTCAAGAAACTGACCCGATTTTAGAAAATCTTGTGAAAAAGGTTAATAGCAAACTTATATTTAAAAAAATGATTTTCCCAGGAACTAACATTGCAGTATATTGTGAAATATCAGCTGACAAGATCAGACCGTACCTACCTGATCAATTTCGACGTATCGCTTTCAATAGTGTTCATAATATGAGTCATCCCGGAGTACGGACAACACGCAATCTTATGAAAGAACGTTTCATTTGGGAAGGTATGAACAAGGATGTAGGTATTTGGACGAAAACATGTATTCAATGTCAAAAATCAAAGGTACATAGACATACTCTTTCAGAGTTAGGAAAATTTCCACAGGCTTCACGCTTCGAGCACATACACGTGGATATTGTAGGTCCACTACCCACTACGCAAGATGGCTACAGATACTTGCTTACCATCGTTGACAGACACACCGGATGGCCGGAAGCGCATCCCATTAAGGAAATTTGTGCTGAAACGGTAAGTAAAGCTATATATGAGGTTTGGATCTCACGTTTCGGTTGTCCAATTAGGATTACAACCGATCAAGGAAGACAATTTGAGAGCAATTTATTCAAGAGTTTAGTTAAAATGTTAGGTGTAGACAAGATAAGGACCACTCCGTATCATCCACAAGCCAACGGGGCCGTCGAACGGTTTCACCGAACCCTCAAGGCCGCACTTATGGCAAAACTGGACCACGGAGGCTGGATTGACGAACTAGCAACAGTAATGTTAGGTATTCGAACAGCCACACGCGCCGACACAGGTATTAGCGCAGCAGAGTTAACTTACGGTCAAACTTTGAGGTTACCAGGAGATTTTTACGATCCCACAGATAAACCAATTGACGATACTTACGATTTTACAATGAAGCTCAGAGAAACTATTAGAAACATGAGACCAAGACCGAACAATAATAATAGTAATCACACTATTTTTGTTCACCCAGATCTCAAAACTTGTTCGCATGTTTTCATTCGCAGTGACCTAGTTAAACAATCGTTGCAACCTCCATACGAGGGACCCTATAAAGTCTTAGATAGGAACGACAAAGTTTTTTTACTTCAGTTACCAAATAGGCAGAGTAGAATCTCAATAGATAGACTTAAACCTGCTTATCTTTTGAACAGTGATAGCTCAATGATCAAGGACACCGACTCGAAAGCAACAAGTAATAAGTATACTCAAGATGACACGTCAAAAAAATCAGGTAATATAAAAGTAACATTTAACGACAAATTCGGAGAAGTCGCTGACGAGCGGAGCGGATCCGCTACGCGAGGTTTAACAAAGGCGAAGCCTTATACCACACGTAGTGGCCGCATGATCGTACCACCTAAGCATTTTTATTAGGTTACCTAAGTTCATTTTTTTTGGTATTTACAGTTTAGCAATTTATTTGTCCAATTTTTGTTGTATTGTTAAGACAACTTTAAAGTTTGCACGTAGAAAAATGGGAAACCCATCAAGTAAATCAGAAAACAAAGCCGAAGTATCGGCACAAGCAAACGTTAATATGTCAGGAATTGAGTCAAGACTCAATTACGTCTACATATTCGTCATAATGGTGGCAATTATCTTACTACTTATGGTAGTATATTTCGTGTACAGAAAGGTAAACGCAAGGATTGATAAAGTTTTGATGAAACGCATACGGAAAGTAGCTACAAAAACACAGAGCAAATTGGACGAACCTACAATAGTGATTGGATAAATATAGAAATTCTTGAAGGACAATGTTATTTTATCAACTATGGTGAATTCATCAATTGTCACGTCACTCATAATTTTATTATTTGTAAGTAAAACTTAGTTCTAATTTTAACAATGTTCAATTTTCAGAATGTAATTGTGTGTAATGAAACTAAGGGAATGTAATTTTGTAATTATAATGTAATTTTCAGGAAAATAAAACAAGATATGTATACTTAAAAATTTATTTGATGTAAAAGGTACTTAACACATAAAATCTAATAAAATGTAACTCTCAGAAATGTAATACAACAACATACCTACTTTATGTTTAATATTATGTATTCAGCAGACCCAACTGTTCTTCGAATTGTAATTGTACACCGTGTTTTGTTTCAAGCTCGATCGAGTCCGAGGTAACATAGATAACGTTGCAACATGAATTGTAATTTAGTTTTCAAGGTAGTTCAGTTTCATTTCGGGGTTGATTTGTGATTTCATTTTTTTTCAAAAAGGGGGGGAATACTGTAGCGACATTGTAGTAGAGCTTAGGTCAGCAGTTCGGCCATGCGGCCCGCCGCTTAGCCAGTCACTCCCTTACCTCCGGACACGACGGGCAGGTTCACCTATCTGTATAACTTGTGACGTCACAATACATACGTAATAGACATTTGTGCAGTTTCCTTGATACAACCCCTAGAGACACCCCCGTAGGCACAGTAGAACCGTACAGTTTATTTAATTTTGCATGCTTTACAGCACATATCTTTCGTTGGCTAGATTAGATTTTAATTTATATTTTTGTACTAAATATGATGATCATTTCAGATTCATATAATGCCTATGGCTATGAGGCATCATTAATGCGCGATATTAATTTATTTTATTTTTCTTAAAATTTTGTAGACACTTAAAAATCACTGTGAAAAGGAATGAGTTGATTACTTTTGTTACAGACGAGCGTTCGGTGATGTACCTCTACACTATAAAGGTGTTCAAATGGGACACCACGTCATTCAGCAACTTCAGGACATATTTGAGCACCCTGTACGTGATCGCGATGCTGCTTGGTATACCACTCATGACTAAAGTATTTCATTGGAGAGACACGGTTAGTACCGAATAATGTACGGCTAAAGATGCGGTTGAAAATAAACTTAAGTAGTCTTTCGTGTGGCTAGTATCTAAACCTGACCCCGTATTCACAAACGTTCGACTCGTTTCCGATTCGACAACTCGTATATCTGTCTTCTTCTGGCATTACGAAAACGACCGAGATAGACATACGACTTTCCGAATCGGAAGCGAGTCGAATGGTTGTGAATAAGGGGCCTGGTGTCCCCTGACTTGGCTTTACATGCCGTCGACAAATTCTATGTGACAGCGTACAACCTCATGTATGTTTTTCTTTTTAAATTGTTATTAGATTGAGTCATTTTTGTACCTACCTTTATGAAAATAAAATATTATTATTATTATTAAATATCTCTAAGGCATGCTGGTTTCCTCACGATGATTTCCTTCACCGAAGCGAGTGATAATTATAATGACGTGGGTTCGAACTCCAGACCTATGACTTGACAGTCACGGTCACATCACAACGCTAGTTGGCTATACTGCCAACAGTCCAGTTAAACTGTGAAAAAGTGATTAAGAGAAGAGTGGTTGTATGAAGTAAATATTGGTTGGTACACTAGAGAATAAAAGAAGTGGCGTCTGCCTCTCTCAGCTTACGGCCCGAAGATATAGTTTTCAGAACAGATTGTATGCATGAAGTGTGCTTTTGGACTTCTGTAATTTCTATTTGGTGAGAATGCAGAAGCAGAATCTTGTTTCGATTTAGAAATTTTGAATTCTGTTGTCAAAAGACTATCGACAGATGACCGCTGTTGGTACTTCAAATGCTTTAGCGAGCTACACAGTCAGCGGCGAGCCGCATGTACAGCTGGCAGCCTTGCTCTAACTAAAGTAATACAAATATTAAATATCCGTGGTGAGCGGTGGTGGCCCAGTGGTGCCGTCCCCGACTTATTGAGTGGTAGCTCGTGGTTCGAACCCAGCTCCTTTGTTGAAATAAATTAAACAAGTATTGTGGCATTACTTTATGAAGGAAAACATCGTGAGGAAAATGACATTTCCTAGAAAAGAGAAATACCAGAAATTCAAAGACGTGATATCTACCAACCCGCATTAGGCCTGTGTTGGCTTATAGTTCTCTGATCATAAAAAAAAAAAAACTAAATAACGAAACTAACCTTATCACGTTACGTATAAGAGCTATAATTGCTTACGATTACACCTATAAATACATTGTTTTCCAGGTAATAGTGATGCTGGGTGCCACAGCCCATATTTGCGGTCACTTGGTGTATGCTCATGCGAAGACAGACAAGCTGTGGTACGTCGGTGCCACTTTCGCGGCTCTCGGACCGTGTGTAGCGCCACTTATACGCTCAATGACTTCCAAGGTGCTACCTGCTTCTGAGAGAGGTAAAAGGACATGAGTTAAGCATAGTTCTGCTAAAAATGTGCCAATCTACATCAAAATTTCTACCACTCTCCGAGTAATTGTAAGGATTTTGACTAGGAAACACTCTGATTAATTTTAAGGTAAAGTGTGTTCTATTCATACGTTTTAGAGCGTATATTAGCCTGATTTTACTGAATAGTAATGTAACACAGTCATTTATAATGTTGGATTAGTTTGACATAGAAATTAAATTAATTGTGGGTTGACGCAGTATGGCAGAACTGCGTGCATTAAGATCACGCATAGATCAGTATCACCTAAACTCGAAACTTACGCAATACTTTATAAAAGTCCATATATTATGACTGTATTGATTGATTTGCTGATTAGTATATTTATACGTCAACAAAGACGAGCAAGGAACTGTCAGTCTATGAAAAGCTTAGCAGTAAATTAGATAATGTCTAGGAACAGATACCTACATGCTCATAAAAAGAGGTGGGGTACATCCTGATCCACGAACACTAACAGCCGCCACTTTCAAACATCCTATAATATTGTTACGAGCTGGGTATGAGATAAATTAATTACTACCGATTAAACAACACAATAACTTTATTAATCACAAAACAATCAAAACTTAATCACAAATACACTACTGTTTACTATTCACTTAGATATCGCACTTGTAGTTCACTTGGATTCGCTTCGTTGTGTCGCTAAAACAAGACTGCCGGTCGCGGCCCTGAGCGCTCTATTTATACTCGCCAACAGACACACCAGAATAACGACGAACATTCGAGAGGGTCATAAAAAAACACTAACAAAAAATAGCAGGTAGATAGGTACCTACTAAAAACAAGTACCTACCTAACCTACTTGTACAAAACAAGCAAATATGAACCTTATGCCCTAGGCGTACGGTCGAAATTCTAATGTCTTTTTATAAATAGGTCGCGAGTTTGTACCTACCTAACTTTAAAACTAATAATAATAGAATTCTCTCGAACTTCTAACGTACGCACACTGTAATCGCTGACTTTCTCGAATGTTCTAGTAGGTCCGATGTAACACTGCCCCCTCCTTAGACATGCTCGTCCCGAGCATCATTAGTCCCGTAGTATCGTGCCAACCGGTCTACATGCACAATCTTAGGCGCACCTCGTGGACCCTTCTGTATTCGGTAGGTGACATCGTTGATCCTAGTCACGACTCGGTATGGTCCATCCCATTTTGCTTGTAACTTCGGAGACTTTCCCTTGCTCCGCACTGGGTTATGCAACCACACCAGTGAACCCTCGTCGAAACCCCTACCGTTTGCCTTCCGATCATAACGGGTCTTCATCTTCTCAGACATCTGTTGGCTGGATTGTCGGATATGCTCATAAACATCGTTCAACTTATTACGCAAGTCATTCGCGTAATCTGTTACACTACATGGAGCATAAGGGGGAGTTCCAGTGATTAAATCAGCAGGTAACCGTAATTCCCGTCCAAAGTTCGCGAAGGCTGGTGTCACAGTCGTACTTTCGTGGACAGCACTTCGGTAAGACAGAAGAAACGGCTGTATGTGCTTGTCCCAATCCCTTTGCCGGCTTTCCACAACTTTCGCCAGATATCTCTCCAACGTTTGGTTGAATCGTTCTACCATTCCATCGGATTGTGGGTGGTAAGAGGTGGTTCTGGTTTTATGGGTACCCATCAATCGACAAGTCTCTTGGAATACTTGCGATTCAAAATTTCTTCCTTGATCGCTGTGTATTTCTAAGGGTACTCCAAAACGACAGAAGACTTCCTGAACTAATTTATCTGCGACAGTTGTAGCTTCTTGGTTAGGAATTGCGAAGACTTCCGGCCACTTTGTAAAGTAATCCATGACCACCAGGAAGTACCTGTTTCCGCTCTCGCTTACTGGAAATGGTCCCGCAACGTCTAGTGCTATCCGTTCCCAAGGGGCTCCAATGTTGTACACTTTTAATGCACCTCTGCTGCGTGTCTGGGGTCCTTTCACGGCCGCACAACTGGTACATTTGCGGCACCAGTCCTCCACATCATCACGACAATGGATCCAGTAAAAGCGTTCTCGAATTTTTAGTAGAGTCCTTTTTACTCCCATATGTCCTCCAGAACAACCATCATGGTAGAGCCGTAGAACATCCGGTACCTTAGCTTTAGGAACAACCATTTGTAGATGACAGCTGTCCCCTCTAGCATTTTCCCATTTACGGCACAAGACTCCATCCTGGATCACCAAGCTGTTCCATTGTGCCCAATAACTCTTCGTGATGGAACTCATCGCAGCCACATCACTCCACTTGGGTTTAGGAACACCAGCTTTGATCCACTCGAAGATCGGTTTGATGTCCGAGTCATTGTGCTGAGCCTCCTGTATAGTTACCTTCCATTCATCGCTAAGATCCGTTCTTAGCATCCTCACAGGCACCACTTCCTTAGGCTCCTGTCTGGAACTACGCTTACAATCTTCAGGCAAAGGTCTTCTTGACAGTTCGTCTGTGTTGTTGTGGTTTCTCCACTGTTGCTGACCAGTCTTCTTAGCTGCTTTTCCCTGCTGAGATTGATCTTCTCTAGGTGCGCTTCGCTTTTTACAATTCGACCGAAGGTGACCCCTTTCTCCACAAATGTAACACCTAGGGATGTTTCGTCGCGGACGCTGGCGTTCAGGTGATGCCACAACTTGCTTTGGACAACTTGGCCGAAGATGATCCCTTTCCCTAGCTGAGTAGCAGCTAGGTCTGTAACCTTGCGCACGGTCGTGTACAGGTGATGCCACTACCTCCCTGACGTAGTGTGTTCGGTGGTCTTGCCTCACTGCCTCTACTTCCAAGGCATGGGCTAAGGCGTCCTTCAAGGTCTCATGATGCCCAAGTCTCACGGCGGCTCTAACTTCTAAGTCACGTATTCCATCAACAAACGCCTGTACAAGATTTCCATCGATCAGTGCCGGGGCAGACCGGTATGCTTTTCGAACCAGCTTCTCAACTTCCAGAGCCCACTGCTGTAGGTTCTCGGCACTACGTTGAACACGATCCTTCAACTTAGCACGGAATACGTGCTCCAGGTGCGCGTCGCCGTATCTGGACTCCAACGCCTCCAGCAGCTGCTCGTAGGTTACATCCTTGCCGAGTGCCTCGAGAATAGTTAAAGCCTGGTCTCGAAGGCCCAAAGTGAGCGCGGTCATGGCTTGTGGTTTTGTCCATCCATTCGCCTTCATGACGGCCTCAAACTGTATTTTGTAAGCCGACCACGAAGATGTGCCGTCAAATGGAGGCACTTTAAAACCACGCGAAGATGGTGCAGCAATCACCGAAGCTACAGTTCCACCTTCAGTCTTCAGTTCGCTCAAAGCCTTCTGCACCCCAGCAATCTTAACTTCGGCCTCCGAGATGCGATTCTCGTGCTGGTGGACCTGATCTTTCATCACTTTCAGGTCCTTGCCGAAAGTTGCATGAAGATCCTTTATGAGGATCATCTGCTCGTCTTGGCGGCGGGCTTGTTCCTCTTTGTCTTGCTGCAACTGCTCTTCCAACCGGCGAGCCTGCTCCTCTTGACGGCGAGCCTGCTCCTCTTTGTCTCGTTGCAATTGCTCCTGTAACTGGCGAGCCTGCTCCTCTTGACGGCGAGCTTGATCCTGCAGCAGTGCCATTAAAGCTGACAAGTCTGGTGCCACTGATGCTGGAGAAACTCCGGATGGGCCAGCGACTGGCTGTGACGTAGGCTGGACACCACCCGGTGTCTGTGTCGGAGAATCCCCAAACCGCCTTTGGTCCATATCCTGCTGTCGCTGACTTCTGGTACGGATACCGTCCGTGTCGTCCTTTGGTAGGATTGGCATAATTTATCTCTCACTTCTGACACCAATTTGTTACGAGCTGGGTATGAGATAAATTAATTACTACCGATTAAACAACACAATAACTTTATTAATCACAAAACAATCAAAACTTAATCACAAATACACTACTGTTTACTATTCACTTAGATATCGCACTTGTAGTTCACTTGGATTCGCTTCGTTGTGTCGCTAAAACAAGACTGCCGGTCGCGGCCCTGAGCGCTCTATTTATACTCGCCAACAGACACACCAGAATAACGACGAACATTCGAGAGGGTCATAAAAAAACACTAACAAAAAATAGCAGGTAGATAGGTACCTACTAAAAACAAGTACCTACCTAACCTACTTGTACAAAACAAGCAAATATGAACCTTATGCCCTAGGCGTACGGTCGAAATTCTAATGTCTTTTTATAAATAGGTCGCGAGTTTGTACCTACCTAACTTTAAAACTAATAATAATAGAATTCTCTCGAACTTCTAACGTACGCACACTGTAATCGCTGACTTTCTCGAATGTTCTAGTAGGTCCGATGTAACAATATACTCATCATAACTGATGGACGCTAGCATAGCTAGCAACTTATAGAAGATAACAGTCTGATTATCTAAAAACAGCTGTCAATGTGACATATTCCCATATAAAAAATTGTTTTAAACAGCTGTTTTTAGATAATCGTCCGTCATCTTTTTGGTGAACATGGACCTAAGTAGAGATTATATTGCCATCGACAACGGCTTAGATGAAAAAGAATTACTACCTCAATATAATTAAATCAGAGTATTTTTAACCCCTGACGCAAAAACGACGGGGTGTTATAAGTTTGACGTGTCTGTCTGTGGCATCGCAGCTCCCGAACGGATGTACCGATTTTGATTTTGTGTTTTTTAAAGGTGAATTAGTTGGGAGCGTTCTTAGCTATGTTGGATAAAAAACTGTTCAAGATGGCCGCCGCCACAAAATGCCGGATCACATATTTATTCAACAACTCCCTCAATATGGGTATCAAATGAAAGGGATTGTGAAATTATGACCCTACGTGTGGCGGGGTTTTTTTAATTTTTAATTGAATGTAACTTGTATCCACAGGTGTGGCGTACGCCTTCCTGTCCGTGATGGAAAACGCCGTCGCGATGTTTGCATCGATCATATACTCTCAACTGTACAAGGCGACGCTTGACACAGAATTCGTCAATTCTATATTCTACCTCACAATATTTACGCAAGTCGTCGTGTTCACGTTGACATTGTAAGTATATTCTTTAATGATTAACTTGTAGCCTACGGAAAGCACTTTGTGTCTACTCGGGTATCATGTGTCCTGTTGATACCGGGTCACAAGTCTACCTGAATGCTTAGGAGCGGTCACTTCTAACCAAGTTGTAAACTGAAACTATTGGGTAAATTCTCAAAGTAGACCTCGATGCTCTTAGTAGCCCTGATTTTGGATAAGTGCCCAGTTGATGGCAATTCGCTCTCTATTGCATAGGACTTAATCATAACTGGTGAAGATAGGTTGGAAGATTCTTGCATAAAGCGAAGTGCATGATAAGGCCTGAATTCATACCACTCTGACGTGGGTCGCGCACTTTCGGTCGTGACGTCAGCGATAACAAAAGACGGCTGTCGGTCTGCGTCGTTAGGCGCGGCTCAAATACAAGAGGCTTATGGCGATGGCGCGGCGCGGGCGAGGTGATGGCGTGTCGCCACTTCTTTGATATTTCATACAAAATTTATAGAAGAGGTGTGGCGCCGCGCCCCCTTCATTCGCCTCTTCTATTTGTCCAGCGCCTTAGTCGGTGTCTCAGTATGGTGCTATATAAAACACAATGTTAAATACTCGTACGCTTCAGGTTTGTTATAAGTACATCCCTGCTTATCCTTTCGGGGAATCAGGCGTGTGTAGTTATATTATGAACTTTACTTCTTTAATCAATGTTACAATGTCTGTTTCCAGTACTATGGAGATGATGTTGAAGGGCAGACCCTTAGAACCGCTGTACGATAAAGAAGAGGAAAGAAGAATATCATCATCATCATAACACCAAAGTAAAACAACTTTATTAATGTTTAAAACATTTATAATTTAAGATAAATTGATATGAATAAGTCGGTATTAATCACGATTGAGGAACCTCTTATTTAAGACTACGATATAGTAATTGCTCAAAGAGATATTATTCTTAATCAATAAGAAACTAGTAACTTTTAGACTGATATTGCAATAATGAAGAGGAAAAAAGATGTTTATATTATGAGCTTTATCAATCTATATTTCAAAACAATGACTGTTGACGAAAATGTTATAGCGATGCATTTCTCTTTGTGATAATTTAATGATATAGTAAAGAAATTAATAATTTTATACATAATATATCGCCACAGTATAATGTGATGTTGCATTGGATGGATATGGATTATGGAATATAGCAGCATATCGAATAAATATTTATTAATATTCCACTAAACTGTTTTAGTTAATTTTAAGCAGGTTGTAAACCTAAGTAAGTGAGATATTTCATTGTTCCTTATTATATGCTGTAAGTATTTTAGTCACAATTGTTTTATATAAGACTTCGTTTTATTTTTGATATCCTAAAATAATTGACAGATACATATATCAAAATAATTTTAGGCGTAATTACTATCAGTTGTGAGTTCTAATGACTTGCAATACAATGCCAGACTTACTTTTGACACATAGGAGAATGTAATGGATTATTTAAGTACTTCTAAACATGAATTAACATTACTAGAGTATTAATAACTCCAATATTTTGACTGCTTACGTATGGAATATATTGTTTATTGAATACGTGAGATTCTAAGAGTTCTGATACAGCGGATTAATATTTACTATGACATGAACTATATCCTATATTATTTACCCAAAAAAGTATAAATAACATGATATACATCAAGTTAAATCTAATACCCCAGTCATCTTGGATAACTTGGTTTAACGGTAGTATACCATGCGTCTAAATTCTTATTATAAATTAATAAACAACCCAATTCCTAAAAATCTTAGGTAAAGTCTATCACGAAACGCCTATGAAATAAATGCATCGTTAATTTTGTCTTAACCTCTCGTTTACTATAAAAATTAAGCTTAATATTGCCTTAGAACGCTAGCCTCTAACGTACTAACAGTTTCACGTAAATTTATACTAATAGATATTGCATAACATACAGTATGCTACGGGAAGAATGGATAGCACCTACTTTTCGCTATTAGTCTGCCCTCATTAAAGTGAGTGACAGTACAATTTCAATGAACATTTTGAACAATAAATGAGTTTTTAATGACTGTATTTCTTTTGGTGAAAGATGAAAGGACATCCTGTTCAGCTTGGGACCAAAATAATATGCATGTTAAGGTTGTCCTAACCAGCCGGCAAGATACTGCTCAATCTCCAGTCGAGCTTCAATCAAATCACTGGAATCATTCTCACTTCGTGGATACATGTTTGCACAATGTGCAGTACCTGTAACAACCAAACTTTTATTTTACAAGTGTATCTTAAGTTTTTAACAATAAACAATATTTATTACGCAGTTGCTATCAATCAAACTCACAAAATCAAAGAATAAAGAACAAAATGCTATCACTATTTTCTTGTATTTGAGTGTTTTATGAGTTTATTATGGGCTGGCAGCGTCAACGATAAATAAAACAAATGCTGTCAGCCAGTCAACAATCAATTCAGAAAATAACGGAATAAACCAATTACCTTTAATAAAAATAGCAGGTGCATCATTGTCTTTAGTTTTAGTGATACCCAATGCATGCCATGGATCTACAGAACCGTGAACAAATACCACTCGAGACACTGCAATATCCAGGGCTCCGTAGTTGGTATTGGTCCAGTCTGCAACAGCATCTACAAAATCAGCATTATACCTGGAATATAATTAAATGAAATGGATTAATAATCTTGAACTCATTCACTCAGCGGCGACATTATTATATGGTAGAAGCCCTTAATACTTATTCTTTGAGAAAGGATGCCAAATTTAAGTAAACGTAAGTACTAGTAATGGAAGTTCCATTACTAGTATTACATCTTAAACTCTTGACAAATTAATATACTTAATCAAGATACTGACTTTTTACCGAAAACATCTTCACATTGTTGGATAAAGAAATCGAGTGTGAATTGATCGCCAAACACTTCAACCTCTCCTGAAGAAGTCTGATAGAATCCAAACTCGGTGCAGGTTTGATACATCCATTGACGAGCTGGAATAAACAATAAACATAATAATTATGCCATTCATTTCTATATTATGTGGATAAGCTAAGGTACCCACCACTTATGTTGTTAAAAGGTGTACTAAGTCTGTCTTGTGTAGTTAAGATGTGTACTAGCTATCATTAATCATCATCTGTCTACCCTTTACCAAAAATGTTGGGATCAGTCCACCCAGATGCAGCTGAATACCTGTACTTAGTTTACATGGAGCACTGGGCAAGTGGGCATCTGAGCTCCACAAGGCATTATATTAAAGAAAGTTGCATAACATTATAAGCCAGTTACTTATGTGAAAGGCATCTGTTCAGTTGGTTCAGAAGAAAAGATTTTTTATGAATTCATAAACTCCAGTCTGAACTGAAACTAATTAATCTACATAAATAGTGCATGCATACCTCCTTCTGAGCCCCAAGACATATTCCTCAAATCTTTGATCATGTTGTCATAGCTGTAGTCCAGGCATGTTTGATTGGATTTGTCCAGAATTATAGAATTGAAAGTTGCAAGCTTCTTGTAGGCAGGTTCATATCCAGGAGATGTCAACATATTACACACCTAAAATCAATGTTTAAATTTAAATATGTAGACTTATGAAGAATAAACACAGCATGTTGTCAGATACTTTGGGACACAACTCTCAACCATAGCAACAATTGTATTCCAAAATCTCCCAGGGCCAAGCCAAGACAATGAAGCTTAGAAAGTTCCAACAAAATGATAAGTTGTATTGGATAAACCCCATAACTAAACCATTCAGACAAGAAACAATGAAGGAGTTTGAAAACAATTTCTACTAACCTTCATATCAAGCACATAAATATAAAGACTATTTTGAAAAGATTCAAATTCCTCACCGTATTGATAGTTAGATTCTTGTATTTAATATCTGCGCTAATCCTATTATCCTCATTATATTGGACCAAGTCAGCAAAGTCATCAGCGATGGAGTTATAAAAATTCTTTATATCATTTGCTGATGCACCTTTAAAAGGCTTACATACTCTGCAAAAAATATTAAGTAAAATATAATATTTATTGTTATATGAAATGAATAATCTTTAAAACCTTTATAGAAAGCGGTTAAGTACCTACCTGAATTCCTTCTCAACAACATCTGGACGAGTCTGCATCATTCTTGTTATCTCTTTATGTGCAGTTTTGAGCTCAGTCACACACTCTTCCCCACCAGTTTTTTCTCGCAATGCGTCAACAACAACTTCATAATATTCTGAAATTTTACACAAAAATAATACAAAAATATAATAAATAAATCCTCCTAAAATATCTCCTTTCACAGGTATGCTGGAAGAGATTTAATTAGAAATAAGCATCACCTTTGTACTATTTTCTGTTCTTTTCTTATTTTCTGTAATAAGTGTGTACATAAATTGTTAAATAAATATAAATAATAAATGTTATCTGGGTCAGTTACATGGGCTGATTATTTTTATTAGAAAAGAAACTTTAATTTTAACCTTGTGTTTGAAAACATAACATGTCCTACTTACAGAGAAATGAAAAAATAAAACTCACCCATAAAATTAACTTTAGCCAACAATGGGCCACTGGACGACACTGCAGCATGTACAAGATGCGGATACTTTAGCCTCAGCCATGCTGCTAAAGAGCCAGGATATGAACCACCAAAGGCTATCCAGCGAACATTGCTCTGAAGTTTATATTTATCATTCATAGCACTAATAAAATTTGCCAAATCTGCCAGAGCTTGGTATGATGACAAGTACAGTAAGTTTTTGACACTGATGTCTCTGTAATGATAGTTAGTTAATTAAATATACATAGTTCATTAAATTAATTCTCAGCTATCTGTCTATTTAATCAAAATTCTTACTCTGTAGGATGACTCGCCCCATAATAACGATGTTCTAAATTGATACAAAGGGCTTTGAACTTCTTTGCATAATCGATCCAGGCCCCTTTGACCATCCATCTTGGATCAGCGGGTCCTTCACCACCAATCATCAAGAACACAGGCCCTTGTTTTTTGAAGTCATAGTAACTGTCATTTACAAAGTAGCGCTGAAACAAAATGGTCATGACTATAACAGCTAAAAAGTAGGGATTAATGGAATTTCTATTGTTTATATCATTCATTTATATATAGTATATTAAGTAATAGTATATTTATTCACATATTTCATTCATTATTATTCATTATCTATTTGATAAAGGTTTTATATGTACTTGATCAACATAATAGAATAGATTAATGTTTATTTGCTTAAAAAGATGGTATAAAAGATGGTAAAATAAAAAAGGCATACAAGTTTTCAAAAGGGTTTTAACATTTATGGTCAAAGAAGTTAATAAAATACTAGCTGACCCGGCAAACAAATTGCCATATAAATGATTTCAAGTAAAAAAAAAATGTTAGGGGTGGATAACCCTTATCACTTAGGGGTATGAAAAATAGATAGTAGCCGATTCTCAGACCTACTGAATATGCATATAAAATTTCATAAAAATCGGTCAAGCCGTTTCAGGGAGTATGGTAACTAACACTGTGACACAAGAATTTTATATATTAGATTTAGTTAGTCTATAAAGGACATTGAGGCGACCTATAGGGGTTGCGTAGGTTACGAGGTTTTAAATTGTCTGCATAAATAAATAATTCCATATGATTCCTCATTAAAATACGTTTTGGATTTGAAAAGAAACAGTAGGGGTAACAAGTAGGGCTTTTTAAATGATCCTTTCTGTAATGCATTTTTTGTGCTATGCTTCATTTTCATCTGTTCTATTACCCCAAAATATAAAGCCAAAGGGGAGCACCGATTCAATCTATTTAAGATAGGATATGATTGTTGTTTTAATGTTTTTTTAGATTTCTGACCTTTTGTGCATAAACAAACTTATGTAACAATACCTACTTTAGTTAATGTCTTGAATTATTGTCACTGATATAAAACAATTGAATGTAATTTCAATAAAAAATATTGTGGGTATCTATAAATTTGTATGACCTGTAGATAGTGCAGATAATTTATTTATGGTACTGGTCAGACGCAAAGATTTTCTCAGTCTTAATTTTATAAAATACTTCCTTCCATTTACATTAAGTGATAATTTGGTTTGCACTCACCTGTTTCCAAGTTCTTAGATCTGATGGACTTGAATGATCTAATCTCTGCTTGAACCATTGAGCTGGCGGAAGCTGTTCACCGTTATATCCCCCTGGAGCTCCTAAATTACCGCCATTGCCTCTCCCGAGTCGAAAATGTTTAGCACCATGGGCCGCAAAAAATAAAAACAGCAGACACAATAATGTTAGAGACCGCATTTTTTCAATGCGTAGTATTTAGTCGATATGTAGCCTAATGAATAGCTAATTGTCGTTTTACACTAGCACAGTAAAACATGAGCTGTAATCAGCAGTAATCAGTGAATTGAACAACACCACACCGGCCCACCGGCAGTGTTGCCAGTATGATTTCCCAAAAAAGTACGGCCGGCTTTCTGGCCCCTTATTCACAACCATTCGACTCGCTTCCGAACCGAATCGAACGTCTGAGATATCGAAGATGTCATCCAAACGCTATTCACAAATCCGCAATCGAATAATTTTGACAGTTCAATTCGACAAGAAGACTCGAATCTTTCCGACAGCTGTTTGCTGTCGGGAGTCATATCGAACAAAATTTAAACGAAGAAATAAACCATATTTCCAGATTATTTCAGTTAAATAAAAAATATCAAACTTTTTAAACACTGCCTGAAGTAAGTAAATTAAGTTTAATTATAGTCCGGTGTTGTTTGTGAGTTATTAGTAGTTTTATTGACCGTATTTCATTGATGGATCCGCATTTACATAAATTCAATGTGTTTACCAAAATGTGTAATTCGTTCTAGATTTTAGTTAACAAGCAAGAATTGTATACCACTGATATTAAACACATTTTCAGTCATTTTTCCTTTTAAGAAAAAATAAAATTTGACTTAAAAAAAAACACCGTTTCCGCTTTGCCAGTTTGACAGACGGCTGTTTACAAAGCTGGTAATATTCGAAATAAAGTTTATTTGAAAATTTATATTATTTTATTTCAGTGAAATCATTTTGTTTCGTTTGCTGTCTATTAAGTAACTACCTGTATATTTACTTATATAAACAGAACGAAATATTCAAATAAACCAATTTTATTTACTACTTTTCATTTTCTACCACGATCATCTATTTACTACCATTTTATAGCGATCCCCATAAACACAATCTCAATTGGATAAAAAAAAACGCATCCGTTCGGATCTGTGAATAGCGTTTTGACAGTTCTTCGGTTCGGAAATGAGATAGTCGAATACGATTCCTTACCGACACGGAAACGTATCGAATGGTTGTGAATAAGGGGCCTGGAAAGGTACGGTTTTTAACTTCAAGGTACGGTTGGGGCGGGATATTTATTTATTTATTTAACACTTCAAGCACAAAGTACAGAGGCGGACTTAATGCCAATGGCATTCTCTACCAGTCAACCTTTAGGTGATGCAGAGACAAGCAGTGGTAGGTGTCATTCCTGAAACTTCACGAATAATTTTATTAAAACTACGATAAACTACAAGGATATAAAAAATACTATACCTATAATTATATGAAATACAATAAATATATATTAAAGTAAAAGTATTCTATGTCGTTTTTTTTCTGCGACCATAGGTTGGAAAATAAGCTATAGGGAATCGAATATTCAAAGGGATATGGTAAAGCAGAACATTTTTACCGATTGCCAATATCGAAAAATTCATTTGTAAATCTATTAGAAAATGAAGTAAAGTCACTAAATTCGTTAATGATGCAATGTTTTTTTTTTATGTGATGAGGAAGTTCAGATATGAAGCGATGTTATTGTTCATAAAGGGTGTACAACACCTCTTCACAAAGCCGAAAGGCACTTGTTCTCCCCATCATTGCGATCATTCTTTTGTTCTACACCATAGGTACCCGGGAACCTCTTAGTTACGGAGATATGGGGGGGTCAAAGTTACAACTTTTAAAAAAGTTCTTTTTTGTCAAATTTCGACTTTTAACACCTCCACGACCCAATGCATCCATCAGCACAGTGTTTTAAGTGCGTTACATTGAGTTCTACCACAATACATAATTTATAACCTCAAAAAAAAGTGCAATAATTTTTGCGTAGTTACTTAGTTTGATGTACAGAATGCTTGGTTAACGGCTTTGTGATGAGGTGGTTTACACACTGTATTTAAAGGAACAAAAAGTGTTGTTTTATTTTATTGTTTTTAAATAAGTGTGCAAAATTCTGTTGTTTACATACCTGTCAGAAACTTGAAACGAAATAAGAATAATTTTGTTTACTTGAATTATAATACCAGTAAAAAATTTAGATGTAATTTGATATTTTTAGGTCTAAAAACACTTTATAAATCAAAGTTCAAATCAATCGCAACTCGAAGAAAAAAACTGATCTAGTTCTTGTAGAAGTATTCCGACCCTTACGGTTTTGCTAGAATTTTGAAAAATATACATGCTTTAGTCTACTCATATTCTACAGCGAAAACAAGTTGTTTGTTAGGAACTGAGAAAATTCGATTTAAGTAATTTGTGTCCAATTATTTTAGTGTCAAATGTGACAGAAAGTTGAAGAAAGTATGAGTCTCATTATTTTCTATTACTTTCTCGATAGACTGTAATCGTAATTAATAATTTAAGTTAACACGAGTTTATAAATATTTTACGAGTTTGTATATATTTTTTTACCCTTTGTAGTGAAAAATAAATCACTAGTATAGAAAAGGTACGAAAAAGGTACGGTTTACACTGAGGTACGGTTGTGGTACGATTGTGTGATGAATAGTACGGAAAACCGTACTTTTTGGTACGGTCTGGCAACGCTGCCCACCGGGGAAGAAGGCGCGCGGCCAGTGTTGCCAGATGGAATCTGAAGGAATCAGTAGAAAAAATAAAGTTTTAGCAGTAGATCGGAGGAAAAATCAGTAGATTAAAAAAGTCATACCCAAACAAGGTAAAATGGACTTGAGCTTTAAATTACAAGTATGATACATAACATACATAGAACATATAAATAAATATATTTAAGAAAATAAATGTACCTACTGTACTTACCTATCTTAACTGAGTCAATGCTTCTCTCTTAATTGCCATGGCATAATTTTATAAAACTTTTTGAACAAATGTCATGTTGACACGACACGACGACAGTACCTAGATGATCCGATGATTTGGAAAAAAGTAGGTATTTTTTTTCAATAAAATCAATCAAGGCAGTAGATCAGTAGATTTTTTTCAAATCAGGTAGATCTACTGCTAAATCAGTAGACCTGGCATCACTGCGCGCGGCGCGGGTGAACGATATCGAAATACAGGGGCGGGGGGGTTAACTCAAAAGGTCACGCAACTCAATTAAAGCCGGCACCAGACATCTATGCCCCTACAAACAATTGAACTTGTCTGGTGAGTTCATGAGTTGAAAGATTTCTACCAATGACACTAAGAAAGTTAAAATTAGAAACGTATGACACAAACCCTCCAAGTTCATTTAATCCTCTTGAAAGGCATTTTCATGATGAATTATAGTTAGTACTTAGTAGTTGTATAGTTTGTAGTTACTCACTCTGTTATTGGATGGGGTTATATCTTATATTTTTATTAAGGAATGTATGTCAAACCAATGTCGACAAAGGAATGTATGCGACTTCGCTATGCTTGCTACGTCCATGGGTACTAATAACTTCAAATTGTTCTGGCATCTTATAACACTTGAAGTATTGGTCGGCTAGTTCGGCGTTAATAAAAGAACGTGTACTCCCTGTGTCTATAAGAAAAATTGCTTCTATTTCTGGTAAATAGATGTGCGGTAGCCTAAGGCCACTATAATTTAAATTTATAACTTCTGGTCTATCGGAGAGGCTTATCGTATTTGATGATGATTATAATTTTAATGATTTTATTCATAGAAATACATGTTGTTATTATTCATTTATAATTTCATATATTCTTACGTCATAGAATTTGCGGAAGTATCTACAATACTTTCGCGAAACTTAATCAACTTACGACCTGACACTGACCTACAATTTTCAAAAAACCTCGGATTTTTTTTAATTTCACGTCTACTTCTGAAGATGCATGTTGTACATTCTTAATTAAATGAAAAGTTTATTTTATGACATTTATATAAAATTGTTTGCCTGGACTTGATAGATGCATAGTATTCTATTCTATTTTTATTTATGGCAAGTGCTGTCGATGCCAATGTCGACAATTCTGCCAATGTCAGAAGTGAAATGAGAAAGCAAGAAATGTATATAGAAAAGGAAAGAAAGAGGAAAAAAAAATTAAGAATAAAAAAAAACTCGTTGTAAGACTTGTTGTTGGGTTAGTAGGACAGCACTGAAACAAACAAAAATACACATATACATAAATTATAATTGTTAATAACATTAAAATTTAAAACATAGGTATACCACATCAAATATCATTTTATAATTTAATATTATTAAGACGGATAAAAATCATCAGCATCTGGAGCAGTTCTGGGGAGGAGTATGTTAAAAGGGAAGGGAAATTAATTGGCACAGGAATCTTTAATTTGGGGAGACGACCATATAAGTCGTAGGATGAATCGTTGTTGATGCATTCGAAAAAAATGTGATCCAAGCTACCCTCATCCAATCCGCATTCGCAGAGGGACGAGTCCTGGACACGAATTTTACGAAGGAAAACTGGAGAACAGCAAAAGCCTAGGCGAATTCTACATAGTACCGAGATGACACTTTTAGGTACCTTCTTATAATGGTAGAACCATGGTTTCGGTTTTATCAGTGGTTGGACCGAGAAGTAAAAACTACCTTTCCTTTTGCTTGAGCTGTTCCACAGTTCCTGCCACGAGCTAACCAAATCCGACTTGGGAAGGTTTAGTAGATCATAGCCCTGGTGATTAAGGTGTTTAAGGTCAGCAGTTGGGGAGGTGCATGCGTCCTTAGCCAATATATCAGCACATTCATTACCTTTAATGCCACAGTGGCTGGGTATCCAAACTAGATGAATGTTTTTTTGCTGATTAGCACAGGATAGAAGTGACTTTTTAATATTTAAAATTAGTGTGCTATTTAATTTGCTTTTGAAGGGATTCTGGGAAAGGGATTGAAGACAACTGAGGGAATCTGTGAAAATGACACCAGAGCTAATGTTATGGGATTCTATGAAATGGCATGCTTCCAATAAAGCCACACTCTCGCCTGTAAACACAGAAGATTCCTTTGGGCATTTAAATTGCAAGATAATTTTTGAATTTTGATAATAAACAGCAGCACCGGTATAACTGTCACTTGCTAACTTAGAGGCATCAGTGAAAAACCTTTGAAACCCATTCCATCGCTCACACACCACCGCATTAAAGATCGAGTTTGCCGAAGGGGAGCTTTTAGAAATACCAATGTTGTAAAATATTTGAGGTTTAAAGCAAAGTACTTCGTACGGGAAGTTAAACAATGGTAATCTGGGATATTGGACAATAGGGCTATCTAAATTTTGGAGCTGGCAAAATGCTTTTAATATTAGAGGAAATTCCTTGCATTTCCAGTATTTTGAATTTCTGCACAAGGTATCTAATTCGTGTAGTTTTGGTATAAGAGGATGTAGAGTTTTGGGGATAACCCTAAACAGGAACCGGGACGCCAGATACTGCCTCCTCAGGGCTAAGGGGGGTTCGGCGCATTCGACCTGCAAGGCGTTAATGGGAGAGGACTTCATGCAACCTGAGATGATCCGAAGGCATTGAGACTGAACCCTATCTAATCCAGCTAAACCGCCTTTGTTACATGGAATCAACAAAAATGAGCCATAATCTATAATACTACGAACTAAAGCGTTATATATTAATTTCATAGTGTATGGATGGGCACCCCACCATACACCAGCGAGGACTTTTAAAATAGGGATTACCCTTTCGCATTTTTTAACCAAATAATTAATGTGGGGTAAACCAGATAATTTGGAATCTAGAAACACGCCTAAAAATTTTGCTTTATTAACTAATGGAATACCTTGATCTTCGATACTAACTGAAACTTGAGGAATCCGTTGTTTCCGGGAGAAAATGACAACCGAACTTTTCGGAGCAGATAGGGAGAGACCATGATCTGAGAGCCACTGATTTAATGAGTCCAGAGAGAGACAGAGAGATGAAGCCGCATCAACTACTGATGTATTGGTTACATACAGGGCAAGGTCATCGGCATACTGTAAAAGATGACAGTCTGTATTAAGGCAAGAACCAATGTCAACTGTGTATAGATTATACAGTAATGGGCTGAGGACAGAGCCTTGGGGAAGACCCTTCCAAGTCTGTCTTTCCTCAAATATCTCACCCTGGACTCTCAACACCAATGAGCGGGACATAAGAAGCCCGCATATACACTGAACCATCCTCGCCGGGATACTCAGCTGTTGCAATTTTTGCCTGAGAATGGGAAGAAGGACATTGTCATATGCGGAAGATATGTCTAGGAAGGCGGCTACAGCAGATTCATTTTTGGAAAAGGCTGTACGTATATCCGTTACTAACGTTGCCACACTGTCCATTGTACTAAGTCCCTTCCTAAAGCCAAATTGGTGGCTGGGCAGTAGATTTCGAGACTCAACAAACCACTCAAGTCTATTTTTGATTAAATGTTCCAGTGACTTGGCCAAGACGGACGACAAAGCAATTGGTCTAAGTCCATTCGGGTCATCGGCATTCTTGCCGGGTTTCAAAAGAGGAATGACTATTTGTTGTTTCCACTGGTCCGGAACCCAACCAAAACGATAACAATAGTTCACGATTTCGAGGAAGTAGTTCTTAGCATTAGTACCAGAGTTAACTATAAAGGAGTATGGGATGCCATCCTTGCCAGGGGCGGTATCCCGTACATTTTGAAGTACGGTGTTCAATTCCTCCATTGAGAAGGGGTAATCCAGTGGGTCATCCGCAGTATTTACAGGTGTGGGTAATAATTCTGAAGATAAGGGAACATAGGCTGGAGCAATTTTATCGAAAAAGGATTCAGCAGTCTGTCTGGTGATGGGTGAAGAGATTGACGGTGAGCAACCACGCCTAAAGCGGTTTATACTCTTCCAGACTACTGAAACGGGAGTGGAGGGGGATAGAGAAGTGCAAAACTTAACCCAACCTGAACGTTTCTTCTTTCGAAGAAGTCGTTTAGATTGAGCATACACTCGTCTATACTGTAGCAAATTGTCGTTGTTCATCGATTCATTGTACTGCATTTCGGCGTCATTCCTCGACTGTATTGCTGCTGTGCAATCATGGTCCCACCATGGGGGTGATGGAATTTTGTTTCGGGCACAGTTTCGCAACTTGAACGACGAATCTGCACTTGATATTATGGACGAAACAAAACCTTCATAACAATTCTTAACATGGCAGTGACCAAGAAGGCCTGAAAATGCTGAATTTAAATTTGGTAGTTCGCTAATTTTCTCCTCCAGTAATGATGAAAACTTTGTCCAATCGGGTTTGGACAAGTTGTACTTCAGAAGTGGAGGGGAAGTTTTTTCCAAAAAGGTTTTATTAATTAAAGATATAACTATAGGGTAATGGTCGCTGCCATGCGTCAGAGTAGTGCATTAATTGCCAATGAATCGATGCCGCCAACTCCACAGAACAGAATGTGAGATCTACACAACTCTTTTGCTGCCCAGGAAGAGATCTACGGGTTGGGGAACCGTCATTTAGGACGCAGAGGTTAAGGTCATCTAGGATTTCTACCAAACCTTCTCCATAGGTATCGCATCTATTAGAACCCCACCTAAAGTGATGGCAGTTGAAGTCACCCATGACCAAAAGGGGGCCCTGGATACTACTAAAAATGTTTCTTAATGTTCTATATTTCGGGCGTGATGCAATGGGTTCTTACAAATAAAATTCAGGGAGACGAGGACTTCTGTATTGTACATAAAGCAGACATGACATGAAGTCTAACCACAGACAATATTTCATTTTCTTCTTTAAAAACTAAGATCATAGACTATAATATGAAACATGCCCCTTTTTTTTTTTTTTTTTTTTTTTTTTTTTTAAATTGACAAGTGACATTGACAACTGGGCATAACCTGTTGTTTACAATTTACAAGATTAATGCTGAAATACAAATTACATTTATTATTAACTTATGTTTATCGTTTAAGATGAAGTGATAAGTAAATTATACAATAATAAATTGATTACATCAATACATTTATAAGCAATACACTAGCGTTGTCGTGATGTGAAATTATTTCAATACAATGTTTAAATTTATTTGAGTGATATTGAATTTAATGTATTACATTGTGAATAAATTATCCTATAAATCAAATTTTTGTGTCTTTTTGAGTAATCTTCCTCTAGAACTATACTTATTTACATTCTCTGAAACATAGTTTCTTTCGTCAGGAGATATTATAATATTAGGCATTACATTTGAGCATGACTGAGGAGGACTAGTTAAAATTAATTCATCTTGATATTCATAGTGATCACAAAGACTTGACTACAAGACACATCATCATTTACATTGACAAATTCAGGTGACTTTATGACTGACTGATTTGTTACATTTGATTCAGACTGATTGGATTCTATAGATTGATAATTTTCTGATTCAACATTAGATTCTGTATTGCTACAATAAGAATTATTATGAACTTGACTAGGACTTGAGAATGAGTTTGTTTTTCTACGAGTTATTATGTATGTGTAATCCTGACAACCATCATCATCCCTTTCATTTTCAAAAGACTGACTCGATTGTGACTGAAAGTGTGACTGTGTTTTTTGACCATTAAGATCATCAAACTTAATAGATTCTTTATGTTGTTTTTGTTGACAATAATCAGGTCGAATATGTTGAGAATTTCGCCTATATGTTTTACCAAAGTTGTCTTGTATTATAAAAGATCTAGGGAGTTTAGTTTTAGAGATAATTTGACCTTTTGTCCAAATAATGTCTTTCGGATTTTTTTTAAAATAAATGTTATCCTTGACATGAAATTCTTGATAGTTTTTACAACTTTTATTATAATAATTTTTAGTTTTTTGTAAGTTTTTGTCTTTAATGTTGGAATATTCAGCAAATTTAACAATTTTAGGTTTTAATTGACTAATTTGACTTGGTAATTTTGTTCTTAATTGTCTTGACATGAGTAATTGCGAAGGGGAGTACATGTTTGAACCTTGAGAAGTTCTATGTTGTAATAGACCGATGTGGGGATCTGTACCTGATTCCTCACATTTTCTTAAGATATTTTTGACTGTTTTGACTGAGACTTCGGCTAATCCATTTGATCTTGCCATGTATGGACTGCTGACAATGTGTTCAACATCCCATTCATGAAGAAATTGTTTGAATTCTTTTGAGTTATAAGGTGGTCCACCATCACTGACTAATTGTAATGGAATGCCATGTCTTGCAAAAATAGATTTTAAATTATTTATTACTGATGAAGATCTAGTATCATTTTTTAAATTAGCTATCTCAATGTAATTAGAATAATAGTCTACCACAAGTAAATATTTTTGATTTTTATATTCAAATAGATCAGTAGCTAGTTTTTGCCAGGGGAAAATTGATTTTTCATGTGACCTGAGTGATTCTTTTGATTTATTTAAACTATACATAGCACAAGTTTCACACAGTTTTATTTTGTTTTCTATATCCTGATTTATGTTAGGCCAAAATACAATACCACGAGCTAAATTTTTGGTTTTTTCTATTCCTAAATGTCCTTCATGTAAAGTATTCAAGATTTCAGTTCTCATTGAAGTAGGAATAATGACAGAATTATTCTTAAAAAGTATATTATTTATGACATGAATTTCTTCTTTGACATTCCAATATGGGAGTACTAAACTATCGCATAGGTTTTTTGACTGAGGCCATCCTTGGAAAAAATATTGTTTCAATATTTGTAACTTTATATCATTGTTTGAACATTCTAAAATTTTATCTAATTTTTCTTGAGAAATTGCTAAGTTTGAGGTTAGTAAATTAATATGAATATCCAAGTTTTGTTCAAATTCTTTTAAATTATCATCAAGATTGTTATCATTATCGACTGGTGCTCGAGAAAGAGTGTCTGAAATGTACATTTTTGAGCCTTTAGTATAAGATACTATCAAATCATAAGCTTGCAAAGTAATCATCATTCTTTGAAGTCGTGAAGGTACTTCAGATAATGGTTTTTTAAAAAGTGTGACTAGAGGTTGGTGGTCTGTCTCTACCTGAATTGGTTTTCCATAAACATATTGGTGGAATTTTTTACATCCAAAAACAATTGCATATAGTTCTTTTTCAATTTGTGCATAGTTTTCTTGACATTTGCTTAAAGATTTAGATGAATAAGCAATAGGATTGTTACCATGAAATATGACTGCACCAACTGCACTTTTAGAGGCATCTACTGACATTCTAACAGGTTTATTGACATCATAATGAATAAGAACTGGGGACTTGCAAATAATTGATTTTAATTTATTAAACTGATTTTCATGATTTTGTGTCCAAGACCATAAGTTTTGTTTTTTAAGTAAATCTCTTAAAATACTAGTTTCTTCAGCTAAATTTGGAATGTATTGACCTAAATAATTAATCATACCTAAAAATCTTTGAAGTTCTTTGACATTTTGAGGAGAAGGCATTTTAGTAATTGCTTCTATTTTTGACTTATCTGGTGACACTCCATGTTGGTTAAAAATGTGTCCCACATAACAAATTTCTGAAAGACCAAATTCGCATTTTTGTTTATTAAATTTTAAATTGACTTCAGAAGCACGTTTGAAAACTGACTCAAGCCGTTCATTATGTTCGTTCTCATTTCGTCCATGAACTAAAATATCATCGACAAATATTACAATACCAGGCAAATCACCAAAGAGATCATTCATTACTCTATGAAATATTTCACCGCTAGAAGCTATACCATACGGGAGTCTAAGGAATTTATACCTACCAAAAGGTGTGTTGAATGTACATAAGTCACTGCTCTCTTTATCCAATTTGATAGTCCAGTAGCCAGAGCTTGCGTCTAATTTTGAAAATATTTTACTACTAGTAACTTGTGACCTGAGATCATTAAATGTAGGATAAGGATAATGAGGTCTTTGAATAGCAACATTTAGGTTTCTCGGATCAAGACATACACGCAATGAACCGTTTGTTTTTTCTACTAAAACAATAGAATTAACCCATTTTGTAGGTTTGGTGACCTTTTCAATTATTTTCATCTTTTCCATATTTCCTAATTCAGACTTTAAACGATTTTGAAGAGAAAATGGTATTCTACGAATAGGACATACTTTTGGTTTCACATTTTCGTCGATATCCAAGTGAATTTCATTTGGAAGACATCCTATACCTTCGAATGTATGAGAATATTTGGATACGACACTTTGTACTGACCTGTCACAATCAAGTTGTAGGTTATTTTGAATTTTATAAATTCTTTTGACAATACCAAGTTTTTCACACGTTTTCCAGCCTAGAATTGTTTGGCATTTACAGTCAACTACAATAAAATATATTTTAGTCTTCAGTCCATTCTCAAATTCACATTGTATCACACAGCTACCTAGATTTGGAACTATTTCTCCTGAAAATGAAAAAATCTTATTATTTGTTCTTTGAATATGTATTTTCCTATTAGTCTGAGTCATTATAAAATTAAGTGTGTCTTTAGAAATAACATTAGTATCGGCACCTGTGTCAATTTGGCATTTTGTCAAAATATTATTTAAATTTACATTAATTTTCCACTCATCCTCTCTATTATTACATTTATTATTGTCAGTCAATTTATTAATTATAAAATAATTGTCATTACAAGAAGAGTCATCATAATTAATACAACTTACACTAGATTTTTGTTGTTGACCCTTGTCCTGTCTGTCCTTGTTGAAAAAACAATATTTAGCAAAATGGTTCTGCTTCCTACATATTTTGCACGTTCTTCCTTCCGCTGGGCATTTATAAATGTGAACCTGTCCGCATCTGTTACAAGGCTTTTTCGATACTGAATTGTCACGTCTTTTCACAGAGTTTTGATTATAATCTCTATTATTTGACTTACTTCTCTGTCTATAATTATTGAAATTGTTGAAATTGTTTCTTGACTTTGACCTGCCTCTGTGGTTTATTTTTGACACTTGCTGAACTGATGACATATTTTCTGAAGATTGATGACTTTGTGACTTTGTTATTTTTGTAGACCTTTCTTGAGATAATTCCATACTTTTTGCAATTTTTAAAGCATCCTCAAGTATTAGTTTTTCTTGCTGTAATAATTTTTCTCTTATTTTTGAGTTGTTTATTCCGATAACAAACATATCTTTGACTAAGGAATCTTTTAAGTCGTTGAATTCACATGACTTGGCTAAATTATTCAATATCGTGACGTAGTTATCCAAAGATTCTTCTTGTTGCTGTAATCTTGTAAAGAAACTATACCTTTCCACTGTAATGTTGCTTTGCGGATTGAATTTTTTGTCAAAGTGATTCAGCACATTTTCTATAGTTGTAGATTTTCTATCGATATTTAGGGAATTGAAGACTTCTAATCCATACTCACCAATGAGATTCAAAAATATTGCTATTTGCTTCGTTTCTGACTGTTTCTTTATGTCATTAGCATCGCAGTAAATCTCGAATCTTTGTTTCCAATTTTTCCAATGTTCAGCCATGTTACCATTTTGTCTTGTTAGGGGTTTGACACTGTTACCCAGAAAAATATTGGTCTCCATTCTTCTATTTCCCTGTTGATATCCTCACGATGACACCATGTTCTATATTTCGGGCGTGATGCAATGGGTTCTTACAAATAAAATTCAGGGAGACGAGGACTTCTGTATTGTACATAAAGCAGACATGACATGAAGTCTAACCACAGACAATATTTCATTTTCTTCTTTAAAAACTAAGATCATAGACTATAATATGAAACACTTAAAAGGGTTAAAAAACTGTGATGAGGATGCGAAATGTATACAGAGAGGACCGTGATCCCCTCAACAGTCCCTCCAACTACATTCACATCACCACCAAGCGCAGGTAAGGATAAGGACAAAAGTGGGACACGGTTATTGAAAAGGAGAGCCGACCCTCCATAGCCATCAGATCTATCACATCTAAGAATATTAAATTGTGGTACACGAAAGCTAAGACTCGGGGTAAGCCAAGTCTCAGCAATGGAGCAAGCCAGGGGCTTGTGCTTATTAAGGAGGGATATGAGGTCGTGCTTTTTATGCCACACGCTCCTCACATTTCACTGGAGGAATACTTGGCGAGCCGCCATTTTTAATTTCTAGAAGAAGAGTAACAAGTTGGTGGGCAACGTTGGACGGTATTTGTGAGCTAGAAGAAGACATAACAGTGGTTAGAAGTTTTATGAGAATTTCAATGATGGAAGAAATATTATTACGGTCTACATAGGGGTTATTGAGAGCACAGCCATTAGACTGTGAAGATTGGGGAGAACTAGTTATTTGCTCATGAGCAACTCTATCATATGATGGGGAAAGGGGGGCATGGGTCTTAGGCTATCTATCTATCATGGGGTTTAGGTTTCCGCACTTAGTCCTTGAAGTGGACCATTGTGCGTGAGCCATGGTGGCCGATTACTCCAACCAGCCCACCTCCCTCCAGAAGCAGATTAAACTTCCCGGTCTCCTCAGGATATCTGCAAGTGATCCTGGCGTTCCCAGGGTCTCCTCGCGAATCTTGGTAACGCCTGTGCACTCCAGGAGAACATGCGCTACCGTCTCCTCCGCCTCCATGCACGCTCTGCACAGGGGACTGTCGGTGATACCTAGGGTGTGGAAGTGTTTGTTCAGCGAGCAGTGACCAGTGATGGTCCCTGCCACCAGACGCAGGCTATCTCTGTCCAGGTGCAAAAGGCGCCTGGTCAGCTTTGGATCCAAGGATGGCATAGCTTCCTTGTGTCCTCTTATCCATTGCAGCGTTACCGTGTTGTGGTTCAGCACCGTGATTCTTTCTAGGGCCCTGTGGCACTCTAGTACTAGTTTCGACGTGATCTGGTTACTCTTTAGGGATTGAAGGACTGAGGCACTGTCGGAGAGTATACGAATGTTGGTGTCCGTAACCTCCCTGGCCTCTATGGCGTGTGCTGCTTGGATGATGCCTACGCACTCTGCTTGGTAGACAGAGTTGAGCCTTCCGAGAGATCTTGATATTTTAATGTTGAGGTCGTCGGAGAACACCCCGACGCCTGTCCCATCTTTGGTTTTGGATCCATCAGTGTAGATTCTTAGCTCTTTCGTGCCTGAGTAGTCGCACAACTCCTCTACGAGCACTATATTGTAGTGTTTTTTGAAGCAGTGAGTTTTCAGAGATCTGTCGATAGGTGATGCCATCATCGGCTGATCTCTGATTGAATCTCCTTTGATACGCGTGTGTTTTATTCTGGAGTCGTTGCTTAGGGTGCCGGCTAATTCGAGTCTGAAAATCGCTGCGGCCGCCTCCTCTCTCACGACGAGGTGTAGGGGTGGTAACCCCAGCATCACCTGTAGGGCAGCAGTTGGTGATGTTCTCATGCTGCCGGTGATTGCCACGCAGGCAAATCTTTGTAGTTTCTCAAGGTCCTTTTGGGTCGTGCTTAGGTTGGTCCTGGGCCACCATACCAAAGACCCATATGTGATAATTGGTCGGATAACTGTGGTGTATAGCCAGTAGGTGATTTTGGGGCTTAGGCCCCAGTTTCTCCCAAGGAGTCTCTTACATTGCCAGAGGGATATACTAGCTTTTGTGGTGATGTAATCCGTGTGTTTTGCCCAGTTTAGCTGTTTGTCCAAATAGATACCCAGGTATTGGGTATTGGTTGGGATTTTGTTACATTGGCATAGTTACGGGAAGCAGCCGGGACAGTTTTACTTACTTCAGCATAAGACAGGGATTTCTCAGCCATGATAGTCTTTATAGCCTTCTGTCTACCAAACTCCGGGCATGACTTGCTATTAGCAAAGTGATTCCCCGAGCATAGTACACAGCAAGCTTCAGCCTCAGGAATGCTGCAACCATCACCAGGGTGATCATTGCCACATTTACTGCAGCGTGGTTTCGACCTACATAGCGATTCTACATGTCCAAATCTGCAGCATTTACGGCACTGAATTGTAGGGAAAACATATTGCTGTACTGTGAGAGATGTGTAACAACAGTACACTCTGCTTGGTAAAACCTGTCCGTCAAACGTGATCACGCAAGTTTCTGTGGGTTTCCATTCAATAGCCCCATCGTGGAAAATCTTTCTATTAATGCGTCTGACCTTAAGGATTTGTCCACAACCAGATGGGACAGATAAATAGGTTTTAGCATCCTCTGCCGACATGTCGTGGGGAACTCCTTGTACAGTACCCATACGAGTAATATTAAATGTGGGGATACTAGCAACATAACCATTTTTAGATAAAATACTGTTAATGATGAAGGCATTCGCATCCTGAGGGGAAGTAAATTCCACAGAAACTCGGTTACGACCAACGCGTTTAACGCCGTCACGGACCACATTACCAATATTGTTATTATAAAGAAATATGCCAAATGTAACGGGATGGAGTGTGGTATTAGCATTAGGATGGGTTTCCGTGCGGGATACGTGGATTAGGAAAGGCGCTTTATCTGTCGCTGAGTATTTAGTACGACCAACTTGGGCTCTTTGTTGCTTCGTAGGAGGACTTGTGATATTAACATCGTCAACTGGACGTTTGCGTGACGGATTGGATGTCATTTCTGTATCTGCTAAACTGCAAGCAACATTGGCGAGTTGGGATAGCGGTGAGTTCGGTGATAGGGGAACGTAAGCGGAAATTGAGGGAGAAGAGTTGTCAGGAGGAGGATCAGGGTCGGGAGGTTTATTTCGCTCCATTATTACGCTAAAAACTACTCAAACAGAAAATAAACAATACAAACCCGAGTAACAACACAAGGACAACACAATAGAATTGTTTCATATTATAGTCTATGATCTTAGTTTTTAAAGAAGAAAATGAAATATTGTCTGTGGTTAGACTTCATGTCATGTCTGCTTTATGTACAATACACAAGTCCTCGTCTCCCTGAATTTTATTTGTAAGAACCCATTGCATCACGCCCGAAATATAGAACATGGTGTCATCGTGAGGATATCAACAGGGAAATAGAAGAATGGAGACCAATATTTTTCTGGGTAACAGTGTCAAACCCCTAACAAGACAAAATGGTAACATGGCTGAACATTGGAAAAATTGGAAACAAAGATTCGAGATTTACTGCGATGCTAATGACATAAAGAAACAGTCAGAAACGAAGCAAATAGCAATATTTTTGAATCTCATTGGTGAGTATGGATTAGAAGTCTTCAATTCCCTAAATATCGATAGAAAATCTACAACTATAGAAAATGTGCTGAATCACTTTGACAAAAAATTCAATCCGCAAAGCAACATTACAGTGGAAAGGTATAGTTTCTTTACAAGATTACAGCAACAAGAAGAATCTTTGGATAACTACGTCACGATATTGAATAATTTAGCCAAGTCATGTGAATTCAACGACTTAAAAGATTCCTTAGTCAAAGATATGTTTGTTATCGGAATAAACAACTCAAAAATAAGAGAAAAATTATTACAGCAAGAAAAACTAATACTTGAGGATGCTTTAAAAATTGCAAAAAGTATGGAATTATCTCAAGAAAGGTCTACAAAAATAACAAAGTCACAAAGTCATCAATCTTCAGAAAATATGTCATCAGTTCAGCAAGTGTCAAAAATAAACCACAGAGGCAGGTCAAAGTCAAGAAACAATTTCAACAATTTCAATAATTATAGACAGAGAAGTAAGTCAAATAATAGAGATTATAATCAAAACTCTGTGAAAAGACGTGACAATTCAGTATCGAAAAAGCCTTGTAACAGATGCGGACAGGTTCACATTTATAAATGCCCAGCGGAAGGAAGAACGTGCAAAATATGTAAGAAGCAGAACCATTTTGCTAAATATTGTTTTTTCAACAAGGACAGACAGGACAAGGGTCAACAACAAAAATCTAGTGTAAGTTGTATTAATTATGATGACTCTTCTTGTAATGACAATTATTTTATAATTAATAAATTGACTGACAATAATAAATGTAATAATAGAGAGGATGAGTGGAAAATTAATGTAAATTTAAATAATATTTTGACAAAATGCCAAATTGACACAGGTGCCGATACTAATGTTATTTCTAAAGACACACTTAATTCTATAATGACTCAGACTAATAGGAAAATACATATTCAAAGAACAAATAATGAGATTTTTTCATTTTCAGGAGAAATAGTTCCAAATCTAGGTAGCTGTGTGATACAATGTGAATTTGAGAATGGACTGAAGACTAAAATATATTTTATTGTAGTTGACTGTAAATGCCAAACAATTCTAGGCTGGAAAACGTGTGAAAAACTTGGTATTGTCAAAAGAATTTATAAAATTCAAAATAACCTACAACTTGATTGTGACAGGTCAGTACAAAGTGTCGTATCCAAATATTCTCATACATTCGAAGGTATAGGATGTCTTCCAAATGAAATTCACTTGGATATCGACGAAAATGTGAAACCAAAAGTATGTCCTATTCGTAGAATACCATTTTCTCTTCAAAATCGTTTAAAGTCTGAATTAGGAAATATGGAAAAGATGAAAATAATTGAAAAGGTCACCAAACCTACAAAATGGGTTAATTCTATTGTTTTAGTAGAAAAAACAAACGGTTCATTGCGTGTATGTCTTGATCCGAGAAACCTAAATGTTGCTATTCAAAGACCTCATTATCCTTATCCTACATTTAATGATCTCAGGTCACAAGTTACTAGTAGTAAAATATTTTCAAAATTAGACGCAAGTTCTGGCTACTGGACTATCAAATTGGATAAAGAGAGCAGTGACTTATGTACATTCAACACACCTTTTGGTAGGTATAAATTCCTTAGACTCCCGTATGGTATAGCTTCTAGCGGTGAAATATTTCATAGAGTAATGAATGATCTCTTTGGTGATTTGCCTGGTATTGTAATATTTGTCGATGATATTTTAGTTCATGGACGAAATGAGAACGAACATAATGAACGGCTTGAGTCAGTTTTCAAACGTGCTTCTGAAGTCAATTTAAAATTTAATAAACAAAAATGCGAATTTGGTCTTTCAGAAATTTGTTATGTGGGACACATTTTTAACCAACATGGAGTGTCACCAGATAAGTCAAAAATAGAAGCAATTACTAAAATGCCTTCTCCTCAAAATGTCAAAGAACTTCAAAGATTTTTAGGTATGATTAATTATTTAGGTCAATACATTCCAAATTTAGCTGAAGAAACTAGTATTTTAAGAGATTTACTTAAAAAACAAAACTTATGGTCTTGGACACAAAATCATGAAAATCAGTTTAAAAATTAAAATCAATTATTTGCAAGTCCCCAGTTCTTATTCATTATGATGTCAATTTAAAAAAAAAAAAAAAAAAAAAAAAGGGGCATGTTTCATATTATAGTCTATGATCTTAGTTTTTAAAGAAGAAAATGAAATATTGTCTGTGGTTAGACTTCATGTCATGTCTGCTTTATGTACAATACACAAGTCCTCGTCTCCCTGAATTTTATTTGTAAGAACCCATTGCATCACGCCCGAAATATAGAACAAGAATAAAAACAAGTCACAACAAGTCACTGATTCACTAAATACAAATTAAAATTCAAGACACACGTGCTAACTAAATACACTCTGTGGCGAGAATCCAGGTGCATAGTATAAACAGGAGTCTTTTTTTATACTATGATAGATGGCTTTGATCTGACTACGTTACAAGGTACCAAAGCCAAAACGCTTGCAAAAAATAACAGCCGATTGCGTCACGTCACATACGCTCGTTCATACGCTCGTTGACTGACACTGTGACTGACACTTTCGTTTGCATTAACTTTCGAACTCACATCATTTCACTTGGATCTACTAAGGTTATCATAATAGATCCAAGTGAAATGATGTGAGATCCTTGCAGTAACACACCGAGATCAGCGCCATCTATCCAACGACGAGAGAAGAGTTAAAAAAGAAAATCCCTCATTCATTGGACAACACGAATATTTCACCGCCGGTGCAAACGCACAGATTACACACATTTTTAACGTCTATGGTACGATCTCAGTTATTACGTTGGCAACTCTGTAGCCAAGTCAGCCTAGAGTCAACATTCCAATTTCCATTTCCATCACTTGCGAATGCGATCGATCGCAAGCAAGGTGTAGTTATCTCTGGTGGCAAGCGCTCGCTGGGTTTGAAAATGGCTCTTTTCAGATATACATTGTCTAAATTGCCAGAGGTGCAGGTAAATACATAATTTATTAATAAACTCTTCCTTATAATTCAAAGTGTAACTTAATAGTCGTGCACGATGTATTTTTTGTGAACTTTTATAACCTTGTTGCCCACATTTTGAGTTCGAAGTTATGTAATGGGAATAAAAACTATTTTGGGAATAACTTTAAATGTAATGCATCCCGGTAGTCTGAGTTCCGGTATCTTTAGTAGGAACAAATTATTGCAGTTTATTTAATATTTGTTATTTACGACACGACCGGTGTAATTTATCAAAGAGCATGCAGATTTCCAGCGGGAAATTCCAGTCAAGATGTTTTAAAACAAGAGGATGTTCGTTTAAAGTCGGAGCGATTAAAATTACATGCTGACTTTGTAGGTACCGATTTTTAATTTGTATTACATTTATTCTTTTCGCGCACTTCTGTATGTTTGACACATGAAGCCAAACTAACTTTTTAGAATCAATAATTGTTAGGGCTTCTGTAGCATAGACTTTTTACGAAATAGGTGTGTGTTTAGTTACATTTATGGTGGCAGAAGCGTTTTTTGATGAAGCAGAATTGACTTTGAAATTAAAAATGGTCATGGTGAAATTTTTTGTCTATAAAAATGTTAAACAAAATTAACCGATTTTTTTGCATTAACCTCAACATTTTTTCTACCTACTTCAATCTATTATAACAGTACAATCTGTTTTTTTTATAGAAAACATTTGGTTGGCACATGTCATGCAATACATCTGCTAATAAAATGTATTAAAGTGTATGTGTTTGTCAGTGACATTATTGATGGTTCCAGATTCCATAGAAAAAGTTTGAATTTGTTCTAAATGATTGCACAAGTTCAATAATTGTATATCTAACCCCAATTTTCAGATAATAACTTAAGGTACAACATAAGGTTTAACATTTTGTTACACTTTGCACAATATTAGGCCTCTCAATATTTGTTCATTATTACCTAATTTATTATTTATTTGATAAAATCTTTCTTGTTATGTAGGTCATGCAAAGATCAATAATATTGACCGTTATTTCTTAATCATACATTTATTTACCAAGACATAATTACATGTACTTATTTTGCCTTGATACCTAAATTGCTACCTGGCTTTATTTGATATGGTTTAAAAAATAAATGATAGGTACTCATCAATAAGTTTCTATAAAACCTTGTGGCAACATAACCATCAGATTCTATTAACATATTCCTTGTTAGGTTGTGACGATCCTTGCTCTCTCCTAACAATTGCATTTTGTTCCAATTAACATAATCATAATTAAATGTATATTTATGTACCTACCAACTGAATATTATCACCTGCTATGTTGTCTCTATGGTTACATAATTTGTTCTTGTTTTCCGTTAGTGTCTAGAGAATTGTATTCTAGATTTGTAGCACAACTAAGTTTATCTTAATCTTATCAAGTTATCACACCGAAACAATATGACAGTTTTTAGCTAAGGATTAAAGTTAAACTGCAATGATTGATCCGTTATGGAAATATGTAGTGCAGTCACGTGAGATTTGCAATGTGGCAATGGCCTTGAGCAATCTGTGTCAGTGTTATGCACGGTGGCGCTAGTTGGCGTGATTACCGCTGTCACTCTGTGCAGCGTGCAGCGCGCTCTGCCTCGGCTGTCACGTGGAGCCGCTAACACGATCATAATTATTACTTCATACGAGAATTTTAACGTAACCGTGTTATCACGAGCTGCCCATTGAGCGAGCACACGCGGCACACGTCAACTCGTACGAGATAGCACAATTCGTACCTCCTCATGACATAATCAGGAGCAACACTTGACTTTACAATGTCAGGTGACTACTAACTATTGTTCTACGTGAATGTGATTTACATAATTGCGTAGTTCTAAGTTCGTGCGAACGACTGTCATTCTGAGCCCGGAACAAGTTATGCTCGTATTTATCGATGGCATCGTGACGCGATATCGTTATCAGTAAACTATGTAACAGAAATCCCTGCAATGACATTCACGATGCGTGTCCTCTGCTATGCCCCAACTCTAAAGATAACCATGCAGGTCAACCCGCGCTCGCAGCGGGCACACGCCCAAATGCTCACGATTATTATAGGCACATGTTACATGTAGTTCACATACCCACTACATTATAGAGACTATACAGTCGAACTGGAAAATTAACGAAAACAACACATAGGAGTAACGCCGGAGTTAAAAAAAAACAACTAAGAACATTGGTTATGTATGACGCACATGTTCAAGGTTGCGTTGAGCTATGGCTTCTACTCGTAGTGGTAAATAACAAAAACTATTGCTGCGACTGCCCACTAGGAAATAATGTTTTACGAATTCTATATCAATAAATAGTGTAAAATGTTATATTTGATGGAAAATTCGTCGAGATTCATTTACGAAATCACATAGGTCGGTAGGTAGGTAGGTATGTAGCTAAGTATTATCATGCGTGAGTTGTAAGTCTGTGATAAATATTACATGGTTTTATTGTATTAATGTCGACGTGATAAGGAACGACTAAGTGATAAAACGTTCGTAAAAAATATGAGAACACTGGCAAATTTAAATCGTTTTAACGCTCAGGGCGATTAATTTTTCATGTAAAAGTGTATAATATGAACGAGTAAACGACAGAAGATAGATCTGATTAATCTACAATAATTTTTGTATGATGGCATCTAGGTAACTGTCTGTACATAGGCATAACTATGCACTGTGCAAGTAAATTGTCAATAAATTGAACGCCTTTCCTGATAAAATGTATTTATAATTACCACTGCTATCTGCTATCAATACGATCTTATCAATAAAACGTCAGTAGTTATAAAGTAGCTATTACTTTTAATTGGTGATCTTTGGCCTCTTTCAAAGAAAATAATATGTTTATTTGCATTCGTAAGACTTAAAACCTGGTGACGATAATGTTAACTTGCTCTAAGTAAAACGCTAACATCGGTTTATAATAATGTCTAGTGGGTAATTTTATTGTTAGCAGAACACGTTTGCGGTTATTTACAATGGCGATACAAATTCATTGCGAATCACAATATTAATAAATAAGTACCCATTTAGTTAATTAATAAATGATGACGAAAATATTTAAGTGCATTCCAGTAATAGTTCTTCGTGAATATTTAATATTTTTCAATAACGTCTACAATGCAATATTGTCACTAATTAGTAAATGCGTTATTTTACAACATTATAACTTGTACCTACTTAAAATATTTTAAGGTAACTAAGTAGTTAAGATAATCACTTATTTATAACATAGCGTCCTGCCAACAACGCGGAAGTTTAGTTTATAATATTGAGATAACCGTTTGACCTTTTGTTGTGAATCGAAAATCAATACCTACGTAGGGCCAGGGATTAAATCCACTCACCTTTTGTAGGTTACTCGTCGTAAGCCAATTATGCCTCAAATCAAACTATACTCGTACAAAACCTCCAGTTTATTTGATTCAAGGAAAAATACACATAAAACGTCATGTTTATTGCAAGTTTTTTTTGACTAGAAAATATCGCGCATATGTTCATAATTAAACAAAATAGTTGTAGAGACACCGTCATGTTTTATAAATGGGATTCAATGATACCCGCCCCCACGCGCTTGGTAATTTATTGGAAGACCCTCCTTTCAATATTTTTTTCACGACTCGACGGGACGATATTGAAATGATAAGCGTTAAATTTTATGGCATTTGGCGCCGGAATCCTAAAAGTAGATTTTTCTTTTGGCCTTTTTCATACAAATGAAGGTTAAGTTAATTTAACCGCCGAATTTCCACTCTACTAGTCTATGACATCATCTACCACGTACTTGAAGGAGGCTGAATTAATTAAACAATATTAGTTTCTTCTCTTAACTTTATGTAAAACTCATCGCGTAGGTTCGACGGCTCGACGCGTCTTGAATTTCGATGGCTAAAACCTGATTTTGTAAACGAGCTCAGGCCCCCGGAACGGAACAGCATCCGTATTATCTACCTACTTAATATTTTATCTTAAGTTTGGAACAGAGAGTCGGTATATTATTAGCTGATATTTTATTATCTAATGATCAACGAAAAAGGTGAACGTAGTAAATTCGTGACAATGGCTTGTATGTATCACGGTGTCGCTTCCAGTTTCCACCGTGTATTTCATTTCATCTACACAGACACAACCTTCACAACCTTGTACTGTCATGATCACTGATGTTATCTAAATGTAGCACTAACGTACGACACTTCTAACAGCATTGCTACTAGGTAATCTTTTATTACGGTTCCTAGTAACCAATCGTTTATTTCCTAGAAGCTAATAACAACTCTCAGCTCTTTTATTATTCAGAATCTATGGGCTACCGCGATTCCATCCATACTTGATACTTAGGTAGGTAGTAATTTTTTGTCGCCATACGGTTCATTTCTTCTCTGATGTCACCCAATCGACAATCTTATGTAGCGAGGTTCTGCTAAATTATCTAACAATGAAGATAGTGCATTCATGTATTCACTTGCTCGAACACACTGTTGGTCAAAACACAGCAAGGTCTTAAAAAACGATTTTTGGCAATTTTTGAGTTGGTGAGCAAAGTTGACTAATGTCACATTTTCTCACCAAAAAGAAGATAGTTTAGGTTCGTAAATCGCTTTTAGGGCTGCGGCCAAAGGGTTTGGAACATTTTATGAATACAATTTTGTTTATTTTTCGAGGTAGCGGCCACGCATAAGCCCTATATTCATCGATAGCTGGTATCAATACAACAAACAAATTTTGTATGAGGCAAAATGTTATAAAGTGACCCGTTTCCGAGATAAAAAAAACAAAATAGTAAACGTAAAGTTCAAACCCTTCCTGCCTCTAAATGTATAGCCCTGTAGACTGTAGTCCGATAGTTAGGACGTTTTTCTTAAGACACATTGGGTAGTTAAACGTTTTTCTCGTTGACTGTGAAACATTTTTGGACTGGAAGCCACGCCAAGTTGATCATGAATGTCGTAAGGTCAAGTCTCTAGAAGGAAGTCATAGAAAAGCCTTCCACTTTAATATCCGTGACCAAATTGCAAGACAGACTATTAAATTGTACTGAGCTGGCCTCGGTAAGTCCCCTTTTTACATTAAACGTTAAAATTTTCCTTGTCGGTCTCCACTATTCACAACTGTTGGATTTGTCAGTTTCTTCGAGGAAAAAACCTGAGTATCCATTTGGTTTCATTTATGTAATTGTTCGGCCTTATTTCCAGTGACCTTACTGAGCATGCGCCATGTCCTCGTTCGCTGTAGGCTGTAGATTACGACAATGGGGATGCCCGCATTCTGGTGTCTTGTTCGTCGCGCCGTTGAAACACTTGAAACCGATGCTACTTACGAGTACCTACTTGCCATAGTTGCCTTGCTGCAGGAGTATTAATTTACCACTTTTCTTGCTAACTAGCGTACCTGTATAAAGGTTTACTAAAAAAATGTATTTATTGTAGTAATTTTGTCACTGAAACAACGCATCACATTAATTTTATCATTTTATCTTGTTATCAGTTTCAAGAGTAAAACTAACATGTGCGCGAGGTTGAGGGCCGTTATAACCGTATAACGAAAAATTGTTATCAAGATTCACTAGAAGCAACGTGGCTGTGTACGATATTTCAAAATAGCTAGGTTAATGTTCTTCAGTACCTCCAAAATCCGTGGAATCTGAAAGTAGATAAAAGGTACAAATAGATATGAATATGAAGTGTCTAAAAAATATTCTAAAGTGTCACGTTTCCGAGATTTAAACTCTAGAACTCAGAACAACTGATCTTAGGTATACCGCCGTTTACCCGAATTTTATTTGCCCTAATATCATTTGCCATAATAGTCAACAGCCATAATATCATACGACATAATACTCATTTGCCCTACTCTCATTTGCCATATTAGTCACGTGCCAGAATCATTGTTTCCCATAAAGTCACTTACCATAACATCATTTGTCATAATCATTGTAAGCCCTAATTATCACATGCCCTAATTATCACATGCCATAATTATGATATGCCATAACATAATTTGCCATCGACATAGGGTATGTAACGGTTGTTTATATCAAGAGAAATTGGATGCAATTGGGACTTTAGGGCACCCCGACTCGGACAGGTTAGGTTAGAAGGGGATGGCGGGGTCGTGTGAGCGAGCGAAGCGAGCGAATAGACCCCGCCATCCCCTTCGTGGTTATTTTTTTATAAACCCCACAGAAGTAGGAGCCCCGCGAAGCGGGGCTCCGTCGACCTAGCCCACCATCAACCATGCACAGAAAAAAAAAACCATGCACAGAATAAATAAGTTTGTCTAATACTTGTTATGCCATTTAAATATTATGCCATTTAAATATTATGTCTAATAATTATTATGGCACATAAAAATAAGGCAAACAATACTTATGGCATTCGTATCTTATGGTATCTAAAATTCGGGCAATTAAAAGTATGTCATATGTCTTTTAGGGCAAATGAAACATTCGGGCAAATGAAATTCGGGTAAATGAAATTCGGGAAAATGATGATTATGGCATATAATCTTCGGGCAAACAATAGACAACCCTGATCTTAATATATATTTCACCGTAAAATTGTCAAACACGTTATATTATAATATAACGTGTATTATATTAACGTTATATTATATTATAATATAACGTGTCTCTAGCGATATTATAAACTCTCGAAATATTGTCAACTGAACATACGAAAGTTGTTCTGAGTATGTATACTCGTATATTTCGGAAACGTGACTATAACTTTTTGTCTCAGACAAAACTTGTTTGTATTGTTATATCTATCGATTGATTTTTATGCGTGTCTGATCAAATCAAAGTTGTTACGAAGATACCATCAGTGAATGGTCTTTAACTTCGATAGCTTTTAATCTCGGAATCGTGACACTTTAGAACATTTTGTCTCATACAAAACTTGTTTGTATTGATACCAGCTACCTATTAATGTAGGTTTTAAATGTTCCGCAACTTGGAAAAAATAATGGCGGACGTTATCGCGGCTACATACAAAAATCTTCCAGCCCCTTCAATACGACTATTCTCACAAAAACAAAATTCAGGTTTTAAACATACCTTGGCCTGTTTTTATTTATTATATTCATGAATATTTACGATTTAGGCTGACTTGCAATTTACAATTTAATTACCAAGCGACTTTTATCAAATCTGTTGCCATAACATAATTGATCATCTCGTCTCTATCAATGTTTTGAAGGGTTTAAACACGAATGTGATTTATAATGTCAATCAGGTTAAACTCTGGCCCGCGCCGACCCCACGATGTTCACGTCTTATTGATTGAATCGCCGACGACGCTATGATTGCGCTCATCGAATTATTTACAAACAAGCACTTCCTGTTAGTGTTTTGTCAGTGCTTTGATTCTTTTGTTCATCGAACCGGATTCCGTTAAAAGAACTGCTTCAACGAAACCATTAGGTGCATGACAATTCGGTATGTCACTTAAAATTAACCAATACTGATTCGGACTCTTAAAATTATAAAATGGCGTTTATTTTAAAAAAATTACTTGAAAACACTTGACTTTCATTTCACCTCCAAATCAGGTCTCACGTTGGGTGGATTGAGGCTGCTTTCTGTGTACTTGACAAAGACTCGAGTTTAAAGTTTTTCTATTATAAAGCAATAAACGCCAAATTAAGACTAGTTATTCGTGTACGGTGGCAAAGATCATAGTCATGGCGTCATCAAAACCAAAAGTTTGGCTCATTCAAAATAAACGCTATGAATACAAAATAATTAAATTAGTTGCTTTGTGAACCACTAAAATATAGTAAAAAAGTACCCGAAAAGCACTTGAAATCCTGAATCTCTGAATCCAACTTGTTCTCAAAAGAATATATTATTTATATTTCATTAACCGTTAATGAAATATAAATAATATTCTTTCAAATCTACTAAGAACTGTTTTGTAGCACTGGTTATCTCCCGAAAAGGACGTTTTTTCGGCACTAGACGCGCTATAAGTAATTAATTATTCACGATTTAGTTAGAAGTAAAACGAACCAGTTTTGTTGCCTACTTATCGTATAATATACACGTTTTTGAATATGCCTTGTGTACACACTGTACACATAGCCCGAACTTTAAAAAAAAATGGTATCGTAATAGCTAACACACACCTACAATTTATTGTTGAGTACTTATATACCTATGTGTGTATTTATAAATAGTCACATTTATGTGTAACGTGACTTCTAATGGAGGTTAATGATATTTCACATGCACGAGATTGCCTTGAATCGTCTTGTTTGTTGATCTTGTTGTAAACTACATAGTCTAACCAGAAATGGTATGCACTTCGGTAATCTTCTTGTTTCCAAGTAAGCTCGAACGTCGAGGCACGGAACGGTATCGAACGGAGGCAAAGTTTCCGAGTTTTGTACAGATGCCAACACATCAATCTACCTCATACCTAGTGTCCCCAATCAAATGCGTTAGCGATAAAGTTGAAAATCTATTAAGGTGAAAGCGTCAGGGTGGCCCGCGAAATTCTAGTTTTCTTACCTTTTTTGCAATTTGCAGGCCAGTGCTAATTTGTATGTTTAAAATACATCGGTCGCGGCTGTAAGACGTATGTAGTTACATAATTATAATCGTCAAATTTATCAATACAACCCTCTCAAGTTCATAAAAGTCGACGATGGACTGACCGTGAAAAATTCGTTAATGATTTTGATGAGTATTTTCATCAATATAGAACTTAGCAGTGGCCTGCAAATTGCAAGAAAACTTAAGAAATGTTTGAATTTTGCGGGCTACCTTGGAGCATGAGCCGATTGTAGTAGCATCTGTATTGTCGCGTGTTTTGTGCGTTTGTAATAATGAAGGTTTCACTCCGCCGTATTACGGACTTCGGTCGCGCACTCGCGCCTCATCATCAATCACTCGAACTTGTTAATCTTAAATTTTATCACCACGATAAAATACACACAAAGTCGCAGGCTACATCTATCTAGTTGAATATAAATTACGTAAAATTTACGAGTTTATTTTTGTTTTGTCCTATCCAGAAATTATGTCCGACAGCATCAATTCTGGTACGAGGTTTGAGCGCGGAGTCGACCGACCTCAAGAGCGTACTCCAGGAAAAAATCCCCAAAGAGCAGGCCAGGATTAAGGAGTTCCGTAAGAAATATGGCGGAACTAAAGTCGGCGATGTCACCATTGATATGGTAAGTTTAACACTGAATAATATTAATCAGTGTTCAGTGTCTTTATTTCAATAACGGTGACACGTGTTACCTAGATATGTACGTACCTACATTTAGTAGGTACTTGTAATTCAAATATTTGTAGAGCTAGTCCACAGAGTCCACTGTTGTTCAAAACCGCTTCTTATCAAAACCATTGCCTGATTGACAATAAAGTAAGCCAATTACTCAAACTACATTAGTACTAAAATAAAGAGTTACATCGCAGGTATATAATACATACATATTTGAGGGTATTTCATACTTAATGTATTCACTACGATGAACAACAAAGTCGCATAAAGAGTAACTGAGCAGGCGGTCAATGAACTGATTTATAATTCAACCCTGACGAAGTTCAAGATTGCATATTGGCGATATATATCTTTATAAATATTACGTACCATAACAATGTGTAGGAACGTTTGAAGGCTCAATACGAAGGTCATTTTATTTGATTTAAATATAAATGGTAGATATATAAGTGCATGTCTAACCAATCTTCTGGGTCGTCTGCACTTATGATCAAGTAATCACAACGTGTTGCGAGGTCAAAGCCAATCATTTATGGAGAACCAATAAAGGCGTCCTTATTGAATGAATATTATGTTTTCTACAGATGTACGGTGGTATGCGCGGTATCAAGGGGCTAGTGTGGGAGGTGTCCCTGTTGGACCCCGATGAGGGAATCCGTTTCCGCGGCCTGTCCATCCCCGAATGCCAGCAAAAATTGCCTAAGGCTAAAGGTGGCTCTGAACCACTGCCCGAAGGTCTGTTCTGGCTCCTTGTGACAGGAGAAGTCCCCACGGAGGCGCAAACAACGGCCCTCTCTAAGGAATGGGCACGTAGGTTAGTAAAATTTGTTTTATTTTGGTAAATATGTATTTCCGAATATAAATTCATCATGTCAATATGTGAACACCTAATCCTACAGTTCAGTATAACGCATTGCCCGAAAAGTAATTTAAAGACCAACGTAGTGTCGCACTTATTACGTACAAAATCACTCATCTATTATACAAATGTGAATTACGTCTTGTCACAATTCCATTTTCAATGGTCGCTGAACTGGGGGTCTGAATTGGCCGCTTTAGCATGATTATGATTCTGCTATCTGATTCTGAATCGCGTAAAAATTTAAAATTCTTAAAATGGGCCTATAACTATAAAATTCAATTTAAGTTTTTTTTTAACATGATTCATTTTATGATTCTGCTAAAGCGACCATTTTAGGCCCGCTGTATTACGTCTAATTAACATGCTCATCATCTGCCAAGGCTTTTCCCAACTATGTTGGGATCGGCTTCCGGTTAACCACTATTTTACATGGACCGACTGCCTTTCTGACCTCCACAAACCAGTTTATTATACTGGGTAGTACAAAACCCTTTGGTAAGACTGGTTGATAGACTTTCGGGCTACTGACTACCTGTAACGAGCGCACTGACCCACAAATTACATCAAACGTAATAAAAAAAAAATTTCGCTGGCTACCCGGGCGCTTTCACCTGAACCTGAATCGATCCGAGCGATCGATTCGCTGTTATTATTTAGCCAGGAGTTCCTCCACGAGCTATCATCATCATCAGGCTATAATGTTCCCACTGCTGGGACACGGCCTCCTCTCAATGAGAGGGAATGGGCTATATCCTACCACGCGGGCCCAGTGCGGATTGGTAGATGTCACATACCTTCGAATTTTTGGTTCTAGGACATGCCGGTTTCCTCACGATGTTTTCCTTCACCGTTTTGAGAGCAGCGGTGATGAAATAAATTACACAAAGTAATGCGCTTGCCTGGGTTCGAACCTACGACTTGCTGTTCGTAAGCCGGGGCCGCCACCACTGGGCCACCGCTGCTCTCCTATCATTACATGCAAATATCAACTTCCTAAGTCCCTGGGATGGCAACTCATCTGCCATGCCTTTGTTATTGCGGCATTAACATTTTTAAAGAAACCCCTCAACTATGTCTGTTTTAGGGCTGAGCTGCCAGCGCACGTCGTCACCATGCTCAACAACATGCCGAGCAAGCTGCACCCCATGTCACAGTTCTCGGCCGCCGTCACCGCCCTCAACAGCGAGTCTGTGTTCGCCAAGGCCTATTCCGATGGCGTACCCAAAACTAAGTACTGGGAGGTATGTACACTTACTCACGCTTAACATCAACATTTGTCATAAAAGTGCTTAACGGCATAGATACAGTAACTGATATACGCCGATACAAGATATTAAAAGTTGTAAATTAGTTTATCAATTTTGGTTATAATATATCGGAAATTATGCGTCATGATATGGTGGATACTTAGAGATACCATTTCTGATAAAATGCCATAAAATATTGTTTTACCCCCCATGGGGAAAACCAATAAATTCTACCAGGTACCTACTCAGATAGAATACAATGTAACTTTTCTGTACCAGTTCGCATACGAGGACTCAATGAACTTGATCGCCAAACTGCCCGTAGTGGCTGCGACCATCTTCCGTAACACCTACCGTGACGGCAAGGGTGTCGGCGCCATCGATGAGAACAAGGATCTGTCTGCCAACTACTGCAGCATGCTCGGCTTCGACGACCCTCAGTTCACAGAGCTCATGCGTCTCTACCTCACCATTCACAGGTAACACACAAAACTTGTTACAAAGTTATTTATTCTGCGGGTAAGACCTCAAAACAAATTCGTGAAGAAAGAAGGGTCATAATAATAAGCTCCGACAAACCCGCATTCAAAATAACTACCAAAAGTTAAACTTGTATAATAAAGCAACTATATCATTATTTTAAACGGCCTAATATTAGAAATTTAACACTCCCAAATAGTATCAGACCATACATGGAAGAATGAATATCGAACAATGATTTGCATGAACTGTGTTATTGATCTTGACTTCCCTTGTTCTGTAATGTGTGCATTGTGTCGTGCTTATTAATTGTGCCTGTTTGCGCAAGCCAATGAATGAAAAGCCTCTTCCAATTCTGTTTTTTCATTGAGCGGAACATAAGTGCACACTGAATGCAGAATGCACATAATTACGTGATTCTTACCACAATGTGCATATCTTCATAAAGTATGTCATTGTCTTGCGATAGTTTGAAGGTCACTGTCTTAACATTGTTGGAAGATGATTCAAACACTTGTTTATAATTTTAATAAAATAATAATAAAAGTTAGTAACTTTAAATTACCTGAGATTAGAAATAAAAGGAACGTCTTTTATTTCTAATCTCAGGTAATTTATAAATTTAACACTGGGTACAGTACTTTTAGTTTTATGTTGGTTTGATTATCATAGTATGTAGATAATCCTACTTAGCAATATTGCGAATGTTATAATAGTTGCCAGATGCGAATTTTAGTGCATGTCTTAAATTATTTGTGCGCTCGATAGAGAGGTAAAGAGAAAGGGGAGGCCTATGCCCAGTGGGGACAACCTGAAGGTTAGCAAAACAAAACTTATCTTTATATAACGCCAATTTTGACTGACTGATAACTAAGTGATAAGAGTGAGGGTCCTTTTCCTATTGAGGTACCTCAATAGGAAAAGGACCCTCACTCTTAGAAACCATGAATATACCAACATTGAATGAGTTGTGTTGTATTCTCGCTTCCAGAATAAGTCGTAGTTGTTGTAGCATTGCATGTTTGTCTCTAATCTATTAGCTAAGCGAGATGCCCTCATTATGTTCTATCATCTATGACCTTCGCTTGCACTTGTCATATTTACAGCCTACAGCGAACATACTTCCTGCTTTCAGTAATTACAACTACAGCATGTAGTTTTTTGTGCTGTGCTTTTGTTTTTTTTTTGCATTATTTCGTTTTTGCTAACACAATTTCTTTAATAATATTCCTATTCTTTGGGACAACAAAGATTACAATTCCTATCCTTTCTTTATTTCTTTCAAGCATATTGATTTTGCACCAATTACTTAGTATTTTTAGATTGAAGTCATGGTGTAACTTCGCAATATCTTTGTTTTCTCAAGTGCCTTAAATGTTTAAAAAAAGTAATCGTGAAATTCCATAACCACAGCGTGTTTAATCAAATGTAGAGAATTGATTATCATGCTTGGTTTAAGTGTCTGTGTTGTATTAACAGCTACAATTGGCACATTCAGCACTGAGTACTTTACTCTGTTCAAAAAGTACGTTATGAAAGTGTAAACAAACTCCATGTGGGTTAAATCACGCAATCACTCACAACACTCAATTACTAATTCTCTCCATTTTGCCAACATTTTTTTTTTTTCTCAAAAACAGAAATTCATTGATAAAATCCATACTGATCAATGAAAAATATGTTTGCACTGCATACATAGTTGTAAAATATTGGAAAGAACCTGAGGATATTTTAGACTGCATTCCGAATTAGAAAATAATAGCTCACCGAGCTCACATCTGTATCTTGCGTTTCGATTATGACAGCTAATGTCAGCTAAGAGATGTCATCAATTCGGAACGTCACGATAGAATAGTTAAATGTGACTCCCTAAGTTCATATCAAAACGGTGATATTTATTTGGGGCATGATCGGTGTAATCGCAAGATGGCGCATGTCATGATGTTATCTATGACGATTCAAGGGACATCGATATCGCACTCACGGTAATTCGGAACGGGTATTGGATGCCCAAACCGATTATAGCATAATTCGGAACGCGGCCTTAAACTGCAGCTATGAAATAAACACACCTATGCAATGATATTATAAGTAAACACCTATGCAAATACTTTTGATAACTACAAATGCTTGTTTACACTTATATGCATGTTATATGAATTTTTGTTAAGTGTAAATACTGTTATTTTTGACAGTTGCTCAATGTTTGTGCAAATTATTTGTTCGATACTTATATCTTAAGTTGGGCCAATGAAACTAAACTGTTATAAGTTCTTATTTATAGTTGAGCAGAGTTCTGCCAAAATGTATCCACCCACTGAAAACGAGAGTATTTGAACTGATTTTGGATAGTTGGTGGCAATTCATTTTAAATTTGTTCTAAACATTTTTTGTTATTTGGGTCTGATTTTACTGAATCGTAAAACACCACATTTATTTTTATTGGATTAACGTGTGGTTTGGCACATTATGGCAGAACTATGACTAAACTAACTTCAGTGATGAAATATAATTTAAAGTCTTTGTGAATGCTGACGTATGTTGTTTCTGTTTGTGCAGTGACCACGAGGGTGGCAACGTGTCAGCGCACACGACGCACTTGGTGGCTTCAGCTCTGAGTGACCCCTACCTCTCGTTCGCCGCCGGCCTCAACGGCCTCGCTGGACCCCTACACGGTCTTGCTAACCAGGAGGTTTGTTATATACAGATTTATTGCACAGTTGAAATACATTTACAGGCTATGACTTGCTAAAACTTCAAATTACATGACCCTGTTAGGGTGCACCAAGTAGGAACAAATAGGCACACTCCGAAGCCGGACATACTGTATATTGTGAAGAAAGAAGCTTGTGGTTAAATAATAATAGTCGCACGGGTCAATCTACATGCTTAAACTGCGTTTGTAGGTTGGTTGGTTGATGGGTGACCACTAATTACATACAGTTTATTCCGTGCCCTCGGATAGTACGTTAAGCCTTTGATGTCGGCTACTTACTTACTACTCGGATAAGTAGGTCTTTGATAGTCATTACATGTACAGTGGCCCGAATGTCTTGACAAACCAGTCTCACCAAGTGTCGAACCAATGGCACGCGACACAATATTTTGGGCACGTCACCTATCACAAAAACTCATAATGCACTAATAAAAAAATGTGAAATAGGTACAGATATTCTATTACACGAAGGTCGTTGAGCTATGTATCGTGCTATTCTAACAATATTTTCATCTACATATGCCTGAGAGTCATTATTTTCAGTGATGAATAACATTACAAACTTGTTTAGAAACCGTTTGAAAGATGACTCTAGTTCAGCATGCATTCTGCTAAACTAACATTAAGTTACTTGTCATCTAATCTGCAACAACAGAAGTCACACTAATTTTACTTTGATAAATCAAAGTAAAATTACGCGTGTAACTGTGACATCGCAAAAAGTATTTTTTTTTGTAGTACGAGTACATAAAGAGTTTTGAGTTATTATTATTATTATATTGTGAGCTGGCCCTAGTTTGCGATGCTATGTGATGGCACGTCTATGACCTCATTTAACATTACTTTGATTACATGTTGATACATAAAGGTTCGCCAACCCTGGTATAGGCCGTAAGACCGTAGTACCGTTAAGAGACTTTGAGACTGATTTGTTAATTAATGTTACTCATTAATTTACATCAGACATAAAATAGACATTCAAAACACAATTTTGGATCTCCTCTTGTAGAACATCCACCCTTAAAGATTTTGGTATTTTAATAAAGATTATTTGGTGCAGGTACTCATCTGGTTGGAGAAACTGCGCAAGCAGGTTGGCGATAACTTCACTGAAGAAGGGCTGAAGGAGTTCATCTGGAAGACCCTCAAGTCCGGACAGGTCGTCCCCGGCTACGGACACGCTGTCCTCAGGAAGACTGATCCCAGGTAACAACCTATAATGTAGCAAGAGACCTATAAGTTTTAAATTTATTTGAAATACCCGTTTCTTACAAAAAAAATTACTTGTAAAGGTACACGTGCCAGCGCGAATTCGCCCTGAAACATTTGCCCAACGACCCCATGTTCAAACTGGTTGCTGCCGTCTACAAAGTCGTGCCCCCGATCCTAACAGAGCTCGGCAAGGTCAAGAACCCGTGGCCCAATGTGGACTCCCACTCTGGTGTCCTCTTACAGGTATTATAACAACTTTCTTTTGTTTATTATTATGTATTATGTTGTTGGGAGATGAATGATGGTGATATGCTCGAATGTCACTTACTATGCCATGTCCACTTGCAGTATTACGGGCTGAAGGAGATGAACTACTACACGGTGATGTTCGGCGTGTCCCGCGCGCTCGGCGTGCTCGCCCAGCTGATCTGGTCGCGTGCGCTCGGCCTCCCCATCGAGCGACCCAAGTCATTAACCACTGATTCACTCATGAAGCAGTATAATAAGTAATCACACCCAAAAATATAAGTTAACTCGTTCAGGCTAGATCGTAATGCACACAGTTATGCCCTGAACGCAACTACTAACAGTTTGATTCACATTACACCAATAGTCAATTTTTGAAGTGATATTTTAAACGTTTTGCCAAGATAATGTTTCAAAATTAATCATTTTCTTAAGCTTATTTATTGTTGATGCATTTTTATTTGCGTTGTTTTTTATTATTATTGTTGTTGAGTATATTTTAATTTATATACTTATGATACTATTGTGTACTTATCTCTGTTATAAAAATATTGTTTATTATTTTGTACTTTATATTTTTATATAAGTATTTTCGGAGTATAAGACATTCAATTTGCCAAATTGACTTAGTGGTGGTGTGACTCAACTGAGAATTCCACGTAGCTGCTGAAATACGAACTAAAGTAAATAGAAAAAAGTTAGTTGGTCACTTAGCTCTAGTGTCCGACCGAAGTTTCGTTTTCGGTTGTCGCAGGTACGGCCCGATCGAAACATTTGTTACAAAATCTGACGATTGAAAGGCCAGCCCTCAATCGAATAACTTATGACAAACCTATGAAAAATACTGTGAGTCAGAAACTAATATGAATGTAACCAGTTTTTATCAAGAAGAGCGGAATATTCGGTTCCGAATCCGGCTGATACTCGTGTTTCGGTCGGACACTATTTAGGTTGTTTTTCGTAGAAACTTTAATAACGAATATGCAGTATGTGTGCATACTGATTTCTTAGGTCAAATGCGATATTCATTTTGTCGTAATATTTATAAATCATTTGCATTATATTTCAAAATTTGCAGCTAACTCAGTATTTTTTTTATTGTACTTAGGTCAATTATGAAAGGTTTTGGAACATATGGTTTGTCTAAAGGTTTAGGTGTGATTGGTCATCGCTGGTTCTGAAGGCTGATTTACATTTTGCATTTGTGATATATAAGTGAGCGAACGCGCGAAACTGACGAGTTGTCCGGAACACATTTTCCTTGTCGACCTAATCATTGTCATTTACAAAGTGAACTCGCAACTAAACGAATGTAAATCAGCCTTCAGAGAAGTACTGAGTAAGCTAATTTTTGCAAAATGCAATTAAGTCGTTCTTCATTCTTAATTATTTTAGTTTTATTGTAATTATTTTCAATTTACCAAAGTATTTACTTGTGATGTAGATGCTTTAAAGGGATCACATTATTGATAAACACAGCCTAATAATGAAGCAATATTTAATGATAATCAATCGATAATTTATTTTGTTATCTGATGCATTACTTAATACATATGGTAAACAGTAATGTACTGATCGCTCGCAGCAACACCTCGCATTCTTAAGGCTCTGATTATTGTTGTCACAATATGAGTTGTATTTGAGAACATCTTAATGTAAAGTAGTTTACTAGTTCGGAACGTGTTTCGAGATTGTATGAACGTTCATTTACTTGAATGACGCTGGGATGTCACGATATCAAACTTTCACGAACGATACAAATTTGACAATACTAAAATAAAGTGGTATGGTGTAGTATATTTTGCGTTTTAATTTTGTCCCCCTTATCATTCTTACATACTTTATAGATATGTGAGGTCCTCAAGGAGTCGGAGCCTAGCTTCTTTATTATGACGCTTCGCATAAGGGTGTTTGGCATAATGTTTCTTTTCCCTTACCAATAAACGAACAAAACATAAAAACTTTTTTGCAAAAAAATATAACCGACTTCAAACAAAAAATAACGACCTTTGTTTGATTGATTTAGTTTTTTTGTCACCGACTTCTGAAGCTAAAGTTATTTTTCACTTTTTTGTGTGAAGTCGGTTATTACATTTTTTGCAAAAAAGTTTTTATTTTTCACTTTCAGTGGTTCATATGTGCTTACCTTTTCACAGCGTAACGGTGTGATTTTTTTTATGAACTGGTGTAAACAATAGAGAGACATGAGATTTCAGCGATCCCAGTACATTTGCTATCATTTATTGAGGAGTTCCCGTCGCCTATCTTCCGAATTTCTTCATCAGATCTTTACCAAATTGAAATGGGATCACTCAAAGAACGTACTCTTCCTAAAACTACCCATATCGCTTCTGATGTGCCTATAAAATTTAAGGAATTCCCTCTATTTCTCCAGGATCCCATTAAATGGAACTTAACACATCCAACTGTCGAAATCTGGGTGTATTGTACACTTCTGCGTACTTCCTCAGAGTATACAGGCCTGATGTTACGTCACTATGTTACATAAACAATAAACAACCAAGCGATTGCAGCAATTACTACAGCTTTACCGTGTATTTTTGAAGAGTTCCATGTATATCTCCGAAGATCAGCGTCAGATTTTAACCAAATTGAAATGGGACCACACGGAAAGCACTAGTTTTCAATTAAAAAAAGAATCATCAAAATCGGTTTACCCAGCCGAAAGTTCAGAGGCAACAAACATTGTCGAAATCTGGGAGTATTGTACACATCTGCGTACTCCCTCAGAGCATACAGGCGTGATGTTACGTCATGGTGTAGTGTGAACAATAAACCTACAAGCGATTGCAGCAATTACTGCAGATTTGCCGTCTATTTTTGAAGAGTTCCATTGTATATCTCGGTAGATCAGCATCAGATCTTCAGCAAATTAAAGTGGGACCAAACGAGAAGCACCAGCTTACAAATAAAAAAAGAATCATCAAAATCGGTTCACCCACTCGAAGTTCTGAGGTAATAAACAAAAAAAAATACAGACGAATTGAGAACCTCCTCTTTTTGGAAGTCGGTTGAAAAACCGGCTCCAAAAGGTGTGCGTTACTCCAGCAGGAAAGTATCTCCTAGAGATATATGAGTAGAACGTATAGTTGGTGCCTTATCTGCTGTAAATGTGCCCCCACATAAAAAATGTGTGCCCCCTGTCGTTTTGAAAAAAAAACGGAAAAACGATTCTTGCTGGGGTAACGTTTTTCTAGCAGGAAAATTCTAAACGAGTGATCGGAGAGAGAAAAATTGTGCATGGCCAGAGAGCTTATATGTGTGCCATTATGTGCGCCCAAAAATAAAATCTGTGCCCCTTCAGATTTTCGAGATATTGCGTTTCCTGCTGCAGTAACGTTTTGATGAATCGTACATCTCTAAAACCATTGCATGTGCCCCTGTAGAATAAACATACACGAGTAGCTCTTAAGGGCGCACAGAATGACAGCTAAAATTCAAATTTTGCCCCCGCTTCCTCAGGCTAGATAGTTCTATCTCGCTCACACTATCAAGAAGATTTTTTTTAGGGTGAACTACACTATTGATGGAACGATGGCAAATATAATAATGTGTGTGTTTTATGTATGAACAATAAAAATTGTAATGTTTTAAATATGGACTCGATGGTCTAAAATAAATTTTATTATTATCTCCTTTATTCATTTATCATCTTACTTTATACATTTATAAGTATTTCTTAAAAAACATATAAAAACATTTAAAAATATAAAAAATAGGGCTCCGCCGGTGTCGGGAGCAGGGTCCAAGTCACTGGTGGTTAGGGTTGCAGAGACAGGAACCTCCTCACAATGCGAGCCGTATCGAGGAGTACTGCCTTCTGTATCAGGCCCTTGATCCAACCGCCTAAAGAAAGCTTCGACAGATGTTCGTCGAGGCTCTTGGCTATCAAGCCATTGGCCGACACGACAATCGGCACAATGGTAACCGAGTCCATATTCCACATGTCGCGAACCTCGTGCGCCAAGTCGAGATATTTTATTTGTTTCTCTTTCTCAGCTGCGGAATGGTAACATCGATATCATTACGCGGCACGCTGATCGGTCTATCACCACTATGTCAGGCTTATTGGCGACAATAGTCCTGTCAGTAATGATAGACTGATCCCAGTACAACGTAACATGGTCTTTCACGAGAACTGGGTCGGGCACATACTTGTAGTACGGTACCTCTAATTCCACAATAATCTGAATAATCCTGGCTACTTGATTGTGCCTGTGCAAATACTCGCCGTTAGCCAGACGAGAACAACCAGAAATAATATGTCTGATGGACTCACCCGGAAGGTGACATGCCCGACACACGTCAACCGTCCCGTCCTTCATAATATATTTCCGGTAGTTGTTCGTCAACATAACTTCGTCCATAATCGCACAAACAAAACCTTCAGTTTCTCCAAAGAGGTCACCAAAACGTAGCCAGGACACGGACGCTATAAAATCTACATCGGGCCCATGAAGAGCCCGGTAGAAGCGCTATTATTATTATTATTAAATATTCATCACCTGCCTGGTCTTTTCCAAATATGTGGGGTCAACTGAATAAAAGTATTTTATATGGAGCAATTGCCTATCTGCCCTCCACAACCCAGTTAATACTGGGTAATACAATACCTCTTAATAAGACTGGCTGACAGAATTTCGAGCCACTGACTACCTGTAAAGACTGTCAAAGATCTACATATGACAGACAGCAGATTTCCGAGGCACGTAGGAAACACGGTATGTAATAGGTGGTCACCCACATAAGGACAAACCTAGGCAAGCACGGCTTAATCTTAAGATTGACCCAAGCCGCTGTTATTATTTAGCCAATAGCTCCTTACCTCCCCTCGCTTAATCATAATGAAACCTAAATTCAATTCTGTTTTTAAACATTTAGACAGACGTACTGCAATATTACTGACAAGTCAACACGAGGAAACTAATATTTTGGAAACTTTACAAAAACGACACAACTCCTTTGCGATTCCGAGCACTTTAAACTAATATAGAAAAGCGTGGTGTACGGTGAACTAACATGCGAGGCGTTTTTCACTCTACATTTCTTGATACAAGCCTAAAAAGAGATTTCTATCGACAATTTTTCAACAGCAAGATTTTGTTCTTGTTTAACATAAAAACCGACTTAAAAAAAAAACAAAAAAGTGAAAAATAACTTTAGCTTCTGAAGTCGGTGACCTTTGTTTGATTGCTTTAGTTTTTTTGTCACCGACTTCAGAAGCTAAAGTTATTTTTCACTTTTTTGTTTTTTTTTTGAAGTCGGTTTTATTTTTTGCAAAAAAGTTTTTATTTTTCACTTTTTAGTGGTTCACATGTGCTTGATACATGGAAAGTGCATACCATTACAATTGCAACAAGCCCAAACACGACTATGGTACATTGTCTCATTATGGAGTTCCGTGACTCTTGGCTTCATCATCAGATCTGATGGTAGAATGGTTCTTATCAAACGCAAATGCTTCACTTGTTGTAGAAAATACCAAAATCGCAACACGTTTTCATATAAAATCTGAAGAGTTCCCTCGATTTCGCCAAGATTCCATCATCAGATCACGACTTGGTGGCTATGGGACCATTTGGAAAGAATACCCTTTCCAACAAAAAAAGAATTTTCCAAATCGGTTGGCAAGCGACGGAGTTATGCCCGAACAAACATAAAAAAAAAAAATAGAAACATCCGAATTGAGAACCTCCTCCTTTTTTAGAAGTCGGTTAAAAAACATAATTATGCGACACTCGAATGAATTTTGAATTTTTTAGCCGGATTTTCTTCCGCCATTTTGTGTTTTATTAATTTAAATTACGGCCACGCATAATACATATATTCATCGATAGCTGGTGTCAATACAAACAAGTTTTTTCTGAGACAAAATCTTCTACAGCGTCACTTTTTCGAGATTTAAGCTACGAGTATCAAATTGTGCTTTCGAAAACGTGTCACTTTAGAACATTTTGCCTCATACAAAACTTGTTTGTATTTATACCAGTTACCAGCTTTGGATAAAAACCCATATTAAAGGTTTTATATTATGCGTGGCCGCTACTTTAAAAAAGATGGTTGTCTGTAAAGTCGGTTTAACGGACGATAATTTTACGTGATATCGTCATATTTCATAATATTAGTGAATTTAACTTTAAGAACAAACACCCCCTTAAGGATTGAAATTCTAACAATACCGTTGCGTTAGTTCCAATCATACGCCCTTTTTTTCGGGTGGGAAATTATCAGATTACTCCTCCTGCTCTGGGCAGAGCGGAAAGGAGTCCCAGAGTTTGACTAAAACCCATCTATGTTCCTTTTTTTTCCTTTCTCACCCCTTTGTGTTCCCGGGCCATGTTATCTCTTTCGAACAGTCCCACGGCCCCGGCAGGAATCGGCCCTTGCGGACCCCTTCCTTATGCTGACATCGGAACGCGCGACATTTTTTTTTTTACGCGCGCCACCTCATGTTGCCATATGACAGACGGACGGTAAGCTAACCCATAGCTCAGCGTCCACAGGCCCGCGCCTACGGTGGCCGGGGGCCACCACGTGGTCGGCAACGCCCGGTGTGTTTCTTGCGGCGGCTGAGACGTGAGGTTTTCTCCCACTCACGTTCCACCACCTCCTTCGCTAGCATGACTGCTTCGCAGAAGGAGGTGACGGCTTCCCATTCCGGCTCGCTCCAGACCATGGATTGGACCAGGACCGGACGCGAGTGGTCGCCGCCCCCGATTGCCGCTACGAGGACACGGCGGTGATCCGCCCAAGCGGGGCAAACATCCACTGTGTGCTCCACTGTGTCCGCCGGTCGATCCTCGCAGTGGTGACACCGGAGCGTTTCCTCCTGCTCGGTTAGGTGCAGAAACTTCCCGAAACCACCGTGTCCGTTGAAGACCTGCGTCAGGCGGAACGCACTATTTGGCGTTGTGGTCGCTGCTAGCAGAACTTTGATAGCTTAGATCACGGAAACGTGACACTGTAGAAGATTTTATCTCAGAAAAAACTTATTTGTTGTGATGCCAACTATCGATTAATAAATGCTTTATGGGTTTCTGATCAAATCAAAGTTGATCAGAAGATGTTTTCAGTGATTGTATTTTAACTTCGATAGCTCTCATCTCGGAAATATGACAGTTAAGAACGTTTTAATTTGTGCAAAATTTGTTTGCATTGATGCTAGCTGTCGATTGATAGACGTTTTATGCGTGTTTGATCAAATCAAAGTTACGCTGAAGATTCCATCGGTGAATGCACTTAAACTTTGATAGCTCATTATCACGGAAACGTCACACTTTAGAAGATTTTACCTAATACAAAGTTGTTTAGTTTTTTTGTACTAGCTATCGATTCATAAAAATCCTAAACGTGGCTGCTACTATTAAAAAATCCGGCCAAAAAAATCAAAATTAATCTGTGTTTACAGTTTGGTATTTCAGTTTCATATCTATCATCTTCATCTTAAATTCATTTACAACATTTGATACACAAGGGTTCAAAAAATTCATTACACCAAGTGAGGACTGTCGTGCACCACGCGGGATGTGGAGGGGTGTGAGTGTGACTACAATTTGGACGAAAAATGTAATTCCTTCGATTTATAAACTTGACTAAAACAATTCGGGTTAGTGATAAAGATCATAATGGTAAATTTTTCAAAAGTTTAAGTTCTCAGGCAAAAGTGCGAAAGGGCTTGGAACATTTTACCGCCATTTTGTTTTTTTTTTCAAAGTAGCGGGCACACATACGACCTATATTAATCGATAGCTAGTATCAATACAAACAAGTTTTGCGTGAGACAGGATGTCCTAAAGTGTCATGTTTCCGAGATATGAGCTATCAGAGTTAAAGTCAATTCACTGATGGAATCTTCAGCACAACTTTGGTTTGATTAGGCACGCATAAAACACGTAATAAATCGATAGCTGGCTTCAATACAAACAAGTATTGTCGAGACAAAATGTTCTAAAACGTCAAGTTTCCGAAATATATGGCATTGTGATCGCTATCAGCACACCTTTGATAGCTTAAATCTCGGAAACGTGACGATTTAGAAGTTTTTCTCTCGTACATAACTTATTTGTATTGGTTAGGTGTTAATAGGTTTTATGCGTAGCCGCTACTTTAAAAAAAAAACAAAATGGCAAAAGAAAATCCCGCCCAATAGTTCAAACCCTTTGCACGGATAAGTCACGTGCTACTTTATTATAATTTTTAATAAAATGAATTTCTTGTGAAAAATAAATTTGTTGATACAAATATCTCTCTCGATAACAGGCACGTTTACCAAGCGACATTTTTGACGTTGACATAAGATATCGATTTCAAACCATTTCAAAAATTATTTTATCAATGAAAACTACAATATTTTGGAAAAATAAAAACACGGGTGCTTTATTTTTTTATCTAAATTTCATGTTTCATAAATAAGTAATTTCTTTAGAACATAAATCGGTGTCCATCGGGTTTTCTGCGCGAAAACAAAGAAATACAGCCCCCACGTCTGAAGGCCGAAGCCGCACTGACAATTGGTGCATCGGGGTCCTAGCGAGGGCCGGGGGACAGGGCGGTCCTAGCTGTGACTGGTTATTAAGCTTGAAATTTTAGAAAAGAGGCTATTACGATGGAAATAAATCGTTTAAAAAAAAAGAAAACGTATGAACACTGCGTTATATAGTTTTCGACTATCATGTAAAGTTTCACGACCTAATTTAACGTTTTTAATTGAATACTTGGTTTTGAAATTTATTTTAGAGGCAACTTTGAGGTAGTTTTCTATCGAGAAAATTTTATGGAATCGTGTTTCCGAAACGTATGAACCTTAGAAGCAGTCCTCAACTTTGCCATATATTAATCCCAAGGTGAATGCTTTAGTTATATTAACACGAGACGGGTTTAAAAATCGCGATTTTGGGTTATACGGGCCCTTAATGTGTGCCCCTGTGTGCCCCAATTAGATTTAAGAAAATATTTATAGTTTACAAGTTATCGCGGTTTTATGAAAACCCGAAAAAACATCGCAGCGCCTAAATGAGATAAGGCATAAGTTCGCTGAAAACTGTATTCGGTTCTTCTTGACGCTAATAATAACCATACAAAGTTTCAAAACGCTTCATGCATGCGTTTTTGAATAATCTTGCTAAAAGTCAAAACGATAGTGTCATAACTTTGACGGCAAAATACAAGGAACTGGCTAAATTTCAGATGTGTAGGTGTAAACCAAAATCATGTGCCTTTAGTCAAAAATATACGGTGACAATATTGAGCTTGGAATGTTTCGCATTAAGTAAATATAAACAAAAAACCAAATTAAGTAAACAACGGCTGGTTATCCGACCAAATTTGAATGACTACTAAAAAGCGACGGATTCATACATATCGATGACCTTCTTTATTTTACTCACTAACCGGTTCACACGTGTTGTGCCTGAGTACACTGAAGTAGAAAAGTAATAAATAATAAAATAAAGTTGTTATTGGATTATGTTCTACTAGCCGTTTCTATGCCCTTACACATGATTAAGTACATTATAAATAATAGACTAAGTGCTATTCCAAGGTAAGCTATCTTCTCCATTCTAAATTTCATTAAATTACATCCAGTAATAAATGTGTGAACGAAAGAATTACATCCAGATATTTGCCATTTGCTAGGTCTTTGACCAAAAATTTGATTGGTCCCGATGTTTAAAAAACATATAGTTTATGAAATGTATGATGAATACCTACTACTAAAAAGAGGTGCCTTTTTGTATAAAAATAAAAAAGCTCGTATTTGTCTTTAAATATATATATATATTTATTGATAAGCCGTAGGTGAGATAAATTAACAGTAAGTTTTTCATCATTTTAAGGGGAATGCTCCAACCAGCCCGCGAAATTCAAAATTTCTTACGTTTTTTGCAATTTGCAGGCCAGTGCTAGGTTGTATGTTGATTAAAATATTATTCGCGGCTGTAAGACGTATGTAGTAACAGAATTATAATCATCAAAATTACTTTATTACTTTATTAACGTTATTTTAATATTTGCAAACCTGTATCGTAGGTGAAATAAGTCTCGGCCTATAATTATCACTGTAACAACTCCTGTACCATATCTATACTTATAATAAATCTGTAGAGAGGTCAATTCTGTACATGAAATATATTTAAATAACTATCGGGGGGTGATTAGTGATCGATACTGATGCCAAAAATGCAATCAGTAAAATTTTTGTCTGTCTGTCTGTCTGTCTGTCTGTCTGTATGTTATTTATAGAAAAAAAAACTACTCGACGGATTTTAACGAAACTTGGTACAATTATTCTACATACTCCTGAGCAGGTAATAGTATACTTTTCATCACGCTACCATTAATAGGAGCAGAGCAGTGAAAGGAAATGTTGGGAAAACGGGAGAAGTTACTTGGTTTTTTTAGCTTCGGTCGCGTGTGCAGCCTTAATGGTTAAAGCTACATAGAAATCATGTATAACGGAAATATTCCACATAAAATTATATAAAAAATATCCCAAGACAGCATATGTCTATCTTTTATAGTTGACTCACAATAACACGTGTAACTCCCGATAGCTTAGCAGTTCGGAGATTTGTTATTATTATATTTGTTTACTCTTACGTTTATAATATTCTCACTCAACCCCAATTAAAAAAAATAACATCAGTTATTCTTCGAACTCCTGGGCAGGTTATAGTATACTTTTCATCACACTACAATGAATAGGAGCAGAGCAGTGTAAGGAAATGTTGGGAAAACGGGAGAAATTACTTGATTTTTTAAGCTTCCGTCGCGTGGATGTATGTTTGTTACTCTTTCACGAAAAAACTACAGAACGGATTTGGATGAAATTTTGCACACAGATGGTTTATAACCTGGATTAACACATAGGATACTTTTTATCCCGGTAGTAAGATCCCATGGGACAATTTTGAAACTTCACGCGGGCGAAGCCGCTGGCAGAAGCTAGTTGCAAATAAATGATTAATTGATTGATTGACCAATACAACCCTTCAAGTTCATAAAGCTGGGGGCCAATTCTCGATTTTCTCTCGAGTTCGAGATTGCAAGTCTATCTCTATGTCTATCAAAAATATTTCTATCTCTACCAAAAAATTACGAATTGAGCAGAATTCCGTATTCTCAGTGAAAATATAAATAAATTTCACGAAAATGTCGAGTCGAGTGAAGATAATGTTACCATTAGGAAGAACCATAGAGTAAGTAAAATTCGCGACTGGTTGGAGCATTCCCGTTAATAGAAGATTCCCTTTTTTCGCCTCCCCACATGACACCGCTGCATATTATATCTCTGGCTCCGCGGCATCCGCTGACGTCGTCGTGTCGCAAGGAGTCGCTTTGTCTAGCTTGGAGAAAGTGAGACAGCTAGTATGCGTACGTTGTTAGTATGACAGAGACAGTTACGTGTAACGTCGCTCTGTTATGAATAATAGGTACAAAGTGTTTATTGACTAGGAAGTGCGTTTGGATTGTGCCTTGTTATTGGTAAACAGTTGCATTATGTTATGACGCCGGCCAAGGACACTGTTATGTTGAGTCACGCAGTTGCACTGTTTGTTTACTTTTTTTTAAGTTGGTTGAAAGTGGCGTATTTAATCATTTTATAACAATTATGTGGTTGTTATGGTGAATTTTAGTGCAGTATCTGCAGTGGTAAGTATTTAATGGCATTGTTTTGACTTATTTAAAAATACTTGTACCTTATCAAATAGTAAGATTTTTTTCATTAAGGTTACACTAGTCTATGATATTTCCATACAAACTTCGGGAGCGTATTACTCCACTGTTTGACATTGTACATCCAAAATTAAAGTTGATATTGTTTTATCTCATTATTAGATTTGTCTGTACCTTTTTAGCCGAAATAGCTAAATACTTGATTTGATTTTTACAGAATGTTCTATGGCAGCTATAACAACAATAATATAAACCAAGCAGGGAGGGGTGGCATTTTGCCTATTGCCAAGTTGCATAAACTTCCCACTGTTTATCTAGATGATGATGTAATGTAAGTATAATTTTGTTGTTCTATAGAATATACATATGTATCCAAAAAAGTTCTGGCGGACGGATCAGGCTAAATATATCTATTTATTCAGGGCTAAGTTTTATCACAACTGTATTTTCAACTTAATTGCTAGAGTACCTACTTTTGGAAAAAATTGAGCACAGAATTGTATATCCACGGTTATACAATACACAAACTTATATCCTATAAGTAAAATAGTGTAAATAGATTCAGGAAACTTTGAAACGTAAAGATATTATCAAAATTTCGATTTCGAGTTTTGGGCCGGTTACAATAACTTCCCTTGGTTTGGGCCAAGTACAAAACCTATCTCGTCATTTTAAACGCTGAAGGCTGAACGTACATAAATCAAGGTCCCTAAAGCGTGTTTCAGACGAATGTAATCCAGCGTCCCAACACAGGTGACCTTGGTTTCCATCCGTGAATTTTGTTTGGAATTTGGATTACATCTGCAGTCTACATACAGGCAACAAGCAAGGTCACCTCTGTTGTGACACTGGATTGCATCCGCCTGGAACCCACTTTAGTCCCTGGAAGGGACCACGAGTATTTTTTTGCCCGTGGTTCCTTCAAGAAATATATATACTGCCGAATTAAATTGTCTGAAGATATAAAAGTCTAATAGAAATATTTTTATTATTTTTTAGTGTAATACCGACCTTCAAGAAAGTTCATATGGTCAAGAGGCATACCTCTTCTCAGCACGCCACGGTCCTGCCACCAACCTCACCCAATATGATACCGGCCCTCCTTCAAAATGTCGTCCCACCAGCGGGCGGGTAGTCTGCCCCAAGAAAGTTACGGTAGAGAAATGTAAGCCGCTTCACAAGTCTCTCAAGAGTTATTTTAAGTTACTTTTTTTTGTTCTTTTTGAACACATCCATTATTTTAGTCACGTACGTACAATTTTGTCAATTTTACTATACAATAATGTTAACTCGAAAAGGAAATTTTTCTAAAGAATATTTAAAGGGGGTGATTAGTAAATATAAAGACAAATTCCAAGCAGCAATTCCTCCTAAAAGCGATAATGTTTATATTCACTTACAGCAGGAATTGCATGAAAAATTTAATCACAATATGGATATTAAAGCGATACAAATATGTATTAGAAGAAATAAAACATATTTTTTTGATTTCGATGATTGTAAAAACATATTTGAAGAAAAAGAAGATTCTGACCCCTACATTGTAACATTTGAAATGAGCCTTGCAGAATATTCGAACATTTTACCCCAAAATTCAATTTACCGGCTCCTACCAAAAAAGTGGACTAACGAAATTCAAGACAAAATATTTTTTAAAACTAATATAGAGTGTACATTTGCTTTCAGCTATAGTTATGTACCTGCTGATCTTAACTTTAATGAAATCAAATGTACTGGCAGGTGTACCCAATGTGACGCGCTACTGTCATTAAATATCTCCCCCCGATCTAAAAATTGCGTAAAGGTTACTTGTGTATTAAATAATTACAACAAAAATGCTCCTCATGACCCACTAATTAAAAACAAACTTACTTCTGATAGAGTAAACCGAATAAAAGAAAAGTTAATATCGAAAAAGCTTTAACATTTCAACACACGATGGCAAACGAGGTAATGACTATAGATAATCCAAAAAAGCCAACAACTTTCCCTAAATTACCCAATTTAAGAAAATTGCGTCATGAAGCCAGAAGTGCGCTACAATTTGACAAAAATACAATACTATCTTTGTATGCTATGGCGCACTGCATTCCCTACGATAATTTTATCCGTAAAATCAGTCTTGTTCCCTTCTTCACATATTTTTGGACGAATGAACAAAACCAATATTACAATGAAACTTTAAAAAATAGGTCGAAAATACTTTCGGTTGATGCTACTGGCTTCTTATTTCAGCCAATTGAGCCACCACCTTCTAATGATTTATTAAAATATCGCACTCCTAAGCATTTATTTTTATATGCAGTAGTTGCTTACAGTCTAGATACCAGTGTACCAATGTGCTACATGGCCTCCGAATCCCATACAATGGAGACGATATCCACATGGTTAAATACGTGGCAAATCGGGAAAGTTTTGCCAGATGAAATAATTTGTGACGACAGTTCTGCCTTGTTAGGAGCAATAACTAAAGCATTTTTAAAAATAGAATTCAATGATTATTTAAAACAGTGTTTTGATGTGCTTGAAGGGAATACCGCAGCAATACCTCGCTGTTATGTTCGCATGGACAAATCCCATTTTATTAGAAATCTTTATAAACAATCCTGTTTTGATAAAACATCCGAAAAAGTTAAGTTCTTTTACATTCGCTGCTTGAAACATATTCAGCAGCTCCGTTGTTATGAAGAACTTAAAACAGTTTTAAGAGACATAATCACGTTATCGCTCCATGAGTTCAGGAGTGCGGAGTTGAATGATTTGCAGCCCAAATGCGATAAAGCTTTTGAAAACTTAAAGGTCCAAATTGTAAATTACACGAATCACGAAAATTTAGATGATATTCATAATACTGAAAATGACATACAACCAAAAATCGAACTACTTCACAACGAAAATGACAAAGATGTTTCTTTACCTTTAATAAACTTTTATGATGACTTAATACAAACCGAAAAATTGTATCTGCAGTTAGTTGAACCATCAGATAACAAAAATGAATATTGCTTACCGGAATTGAACAGTACATTAAAACGACTTCTGAAAAAAATCCCACTGTGGGGTTGCGTTATGAACAAACATTTCAAAAATGCCAAACACTATGCATCAAGCTCAAATGTTGAAAATCATTTCAAAGATTTAAAAACTATATACTTTGATACAAAAAACCAACGCGTGAGATTAGACGAGTTTTTAGTACAGCACCATGGTTTTATAAATGGAGCTGTAAAACTTAGTTCCAGTAACGTTTTGCACAGAATAGATCCAAGCAAACGACCTCGACAAAGTGTGCGAACACAAAGCACAGAAAATAAAAGGCCAAAACCTAACCCCTTGAAGTGCGAAAATAACGATTTTGAGGCACAGTCAGTTTTTAGAGATAACCCGATAAAAATTGAGAATTGGAGAGGGCTAGCCGTATCCACACCCAGAAGTTTAAAACCCAAACCAATTTATATTTTACAAAACGGCAACGTGGCAAATTCGAAAACCGCTGAGAACAGGACTATAATAACAAACACATGTGCTTTCGATTCTGTTTCACAAACGTTTGCGATAGCTTACAAAGATAGACAAAAATTTAGAGACTCTGTAGATGCACAGATTAATAAAGGAGAATTTCATGATTTCTTAACATTAATTACAGAATTATCGAATGCCAAGAATTGTGGTAAAAAATTATATGACCTGAGAGCGAAATTGCTCCTTCAACTTTTTAAACAATCAAAAACCCAATACGTAGTTGACTGTTCATGTAATACGACCAAAATATTAGATGAAATATGTACAAGTAGCTTATTTGTTTCTGCTATAAGACAAAGAGTTTGCTCTAATAGTATGTGCATAAGTCATGCAGATGAAAACAAATTATACAATTGCAAGTATTTGCCGTTGAACTTAGATATAATAAATACTAAAGGTATCAACCACCTACAAGAAGCTTGCGAATCATGTTTAAGAACAGAATTTACTCCAGAGTGTCACATTTGTTGCGCCGGAAATATATCATTCAGATACAATGTTAAAGATATTATCATTTATGAACTTCATGACGTTTGCGCCAAGTTGGATGATCTGCCTCGTAACATTGAAGTAAATAATAAGGAGTACACAATTCTGTCTGCAATAGAATATGAACCCGCTTCGAAACCCAATAGTGTTGGACATTACAGGGCTCACTGCTACAGAAAAAATAGTAATTTATTTGAATGTTATGATGACTTATATGTTAAAATCCAACGAAGTGGGAAATATAATATTATGCCACATGTAATAGTCTACATAGAAGAATAGACAAAATTGTACAGGGTTAAAATGAATGCTCCAGGGTAGCCCGCGAAATACAAATTTTCTTACGTTTTTTGCAATTTGCAAGCCAGTGCTAGGTTGTATGATGATTAAAATGTTATTAAGAAGTATAATCATCAATATCACCATATATCGTTGAATTTCGCGGGTTGGTTGGAGCTTCCACCTTAAACAAATAAATTTTGGTACCCACACTTTTGAGAGTTGTATTTCGTGTATACCTATAGTCAACCGCACAATGATCTGTGTTACAACAATGTGTTTCCATTTTGTATGTCCTATTACGTACATATGAGGGATTTATAATTATTAACCAATGATTATATTAGATCTGATGTAATGTCACATAATTTTGAATTGATGACGTTTTAGATATACAAGTGTCACAGTCAGGTGATAATGTTGTTACATATATGGGATAAATATGTTTATTTATAGCCAAATACCATCAGGTAATTTGCACACATTCGATGTTTACATTTATATGTTTATGCGGTTTACTATACTAACACACTTTATCTGAATCTTTGTATAAGCAAATTACTCGTAAGAGAATTATTTATTTGTGATTTCAATTTTTTTTTTTTTTTTATACAATACTAAACTTATTCTTAATACTGATCTGTGATTTTTGTGATGCGAATTTATTAATTATAAGTTAGACTTAGATGAAAAACTGATCTGTGATTTAAATAATAATGACTACACAACGTGCAAATTATTTCTAATATTTTTATACGTAGGAAATTTGATCTGTGATTTGATGCAATAATTACTTTAAGAATTAAAATTAAGGGAAGAAAAATAATAATTTCCTCATCAACAAGCTGTTTCATTAATATAGTCAACAGTTCACAAGGTGTATTTAATATATTTTTTAATTAGCCCCCAAAACTTTTGAACGCAACTGTACGGACAACAGCTTAGGTATAATACGTCCAATAAAGAAGGTCATCGATATGTATGAATCCGTCGCTTTTTAGTAGTCATTCAAATTTGGTCGGATAACCAGCCGTTGTTTACTTAATTTGGTTTTTTGTTTATATTTACTTAATGCGAAACATTCCAAGCTCAATATTTTCACCGTATATTTTTGACTAAAGGCACATGATTTTGGTTTACACCTACACATCTGAAATTTAGCCAGTTCCTTGTATTTTGCCGTCAAAGTTATGACACTATCGTTTTGACTTTTAGCAAGATTATTCCAAAACGCATGCATGAAGCGTTTTGAAACTTTGTATGGTTATTATTAGCGTCAAGAAGAACCGAATACAGTTTTCAGCGAACTTATGCCTTATCTCATTTAGGCGCTGCGATGTTTTTTCGGGTTTTCATAAAACCGCGATAACTTGTAAACTATAAATATTTTCTTAAATCTAATTGGGGCACACAGGGGCACACATTAAGAGCTACTCGTGTATGTTTATTCTACAGGGGCACATGCAATGGTTTTAGAGATGTACGATTCATCAAAACGTTACTGCAGCAGGAAACGCAATATCTCGAAAATCTGAAGGGGCACAGATTTTATTTTTGGGGGCACATAATGGCACACATATAAGCTCTCTGGCCATGCACAATTTTTCTCTCTCCGATCACTCGTTTAGAATTTTCCTGCTAGAAAAACGTTACCCCAGCAAGAATCGTTTTTCCGTTTTTTTTTCAAAACGACAGGGGGCACACATTTTTTATGTGGGGGCACATTTACAGCAGATAAGGCACCAACTATACGTTCTACTCATATATCTCTAGGAGATACTTTCCTGCTGGAGTAACGCACACCTCCAAAAGACACAAAAAAGTGAAAAATAACTAGCTTTAGAAGTCGATGATCTTGGTTTGATTGATTTACTTAGTTATTTGTCACCGACTTCTGAAGCTTAAGTTATTTTTCACTTTTTTGTGTTTTTTGGAGTCGGGTTTTGTTTTGTTCGTTTCTATTTTTGGAATAAAAGCGTTTATTTTTCACTTTTTTGTGGTTCACTTGTGCTTCACAACGTAGCGGCGTGATGTTATGTTATGAACTAGTGTAAATAATAGATAGACATGAGATCTCAGCAATCCCAGTCCATTTGCTATTATTTATTGAGGAGTTCCGTTGCCTATCTCCGAAGTTCTTCATTAGATCTTCACCAAATTGAAATGGGGGACCACTTTAAGAAAGTATTCTTCCAAAAACTACCCAAATCACATCAAGTGTGTCTATAAAATTTTAAGAGTACTCTCAATTTCTCCAGGATCCCATCATCAGATCCCGACTTGATGATTATGGGACCACCTGGGAAGTATACTCTTTCAGACAAAAAAATAATAATTCAAATCACTCCAGCCGTCTTCGAGTAATCGGGGAACATATATCCTACTATCCTACTAATATTATAAATGCGAAAGTTTGTAAGTATGGATGTATGGATGTTTGTTACTCTTTCACGCAAAAACTACTGAACGGATTTGGATCAAATTTAGCACACAGATAGTTTATTACCTGGATTAACACATAGGATACTTTTTATCCCGGTAATAAGATCCCGTGGGATAATTTCAAACTTCACGCGGGCGAAGCCGCTGGCAGAAGCTAGTAAAAAATAAAGACGTGTGGCACTCGGGGACTGCCGCGGTAAAGCTATTGGCTTTTGTTTTTTACGGGGGGTGTTAGGTTGATATCGTTACGGAATTTCTGAATTCGGTCTCCACGCTCAAGGCCCGCGATAGAGGCTATGCAATAGCTTAAAAAGGTACCGACGAATTGAGAACCTCCTCCTTTTTGAAGTCGAATAAAAATCAAACATAACTTTCCTTTTAACACTGCAGTGATGAGTAGCGTATTCTTCACACATTTTACTGCACTGTACTAACCTCAGGCAGACTACATTCATGACGATTTCCACACTCTAAAGAACGTGTTCTGTTATTCTGTACAAAGTCTGTTTGATGTGTACAGAACGACAACTCGGTGCTATTAACCGTTGAGAAGTTTCTTCGTAAGAAGGCGATCCTGGTTGCAACATCAAATCCCCAGGAAAACCGTTTTATCGTGTGTGTTACCCTGGCAAAATGTTCTGCATTTGAGATGTGAGACCTTAACAAATAATTAGAGTATCGTGAGGAGCACTAGGCTTTGCTTACTAATAGCAAAATTTGCTTGAATTAGGTAGTTTTAAAGTTATTTGAGCAAAACACATTTTGCTGGAGTAACGCTTGAAACGTTATCCTAGCAAAATCGATTTTCAAAAATTCGTTTAGCCCGGAACCAAATACATGAATAGCGCAGCATTCTAGGTGTAAAGAGAACAGGTACAATACGATTACGGAACACAATGGTACGCTCAAAAACAGGAATTACCTAAAAACGCTGCCAGGCTCAAATGGGATCGGGCAGGTCACGTGAGCCGCATGTTTAACGACCGCTGGGTAAAGGTCATAACACGATGGGTGCCTGAGGATGGACGGCGCTGCCCAGGCCGGCCTAGAAAGAGGTGGCGTGATGATCCGAACGTGAGTCACGTAGGCAATGTTTCATGGTGGCTCAGGAGAAGAGCACCTGTAAGGTAGCAGTAGGATGCTTACGGTTACTAAAAAACAAGTATAAAATCTATACAAAACAAATGCCTAACGCGTCCAGATCATCAGCCTGAGGATAGACGGCGCGTCAAGGCCAGCCTAGAACGAGGTGGCTCTGTCTGGATGCTGCGCTCCGTTGCTCTTCGGCAGACCCCAAGGCGGAATTTTTGTAATTAGTTGAGTGACTAGGTCTGAGAATTGTTTTGCTATTTACTAACATTTACTACGCAGCAAAAGCTAGCTAGCAAATTTTGCTATTAGTACCTAAGCAAATTGCTCCTCATGATAGTCTAATTATTTGTTAAGGTCATCTCAAATGCACAACACTTTGCCAGGGTAACACACACGCTGCTGATTTCCAATGCCTTAGAATGGTCTACTTTGCCCTCGCTCAATCAGTTCTCGGTTACTGCATAACTGCGTGGGGGGGAACGCACAAGATACCATGCTGCGGCTAGAGGGCTCAGAGAGCAGTTTTGAAAGTACCTACTCGCTAAGAAGCCTATTAGATTTCCCACTTCTGAGCTTTACTCACTGTGTGAGGTCCTCTCAGTTCGATAGTTGTTCGTGCTGCAAACAGTCCTTAGGAAGCACCTACTTCTCCCTTACGAACCTCAGTCCCTTACAAAGAAGTGTCGTCGTGCCGACAGTAGCTGTAAGGCTGAACACTGCAGGTAAGCGATGGTCAGTCGTTATTTCACTCACATCAGCTCCAAACTCTATAATGCCCTCTAAATTAAAGTATTGAAATATACCCAATGCCTATATAGGATTGTACTGTAATGTGAACAACTGGCTGAAGTGCCTAGTTGTCCTATGATGAGACTGAACCACTTATGGTGTCATAATTGCGGTAGACACACACACATACACATCTTATCCCCACCTCCACTCTACATATATATTAGTAACCACATAGTGTTCTTTATATTTTTCTATATCATCCATAGTTTATAATTTAACTTTATTCTTTAGGTTAATCTGGAACAATGTCTTTGCATGTATTCTGAATTGGGCGTTGATAGCTGCGCCACAGTACTTTACTTTTGTAGCTATCTTCGTTTTTCCTGTGTAATTTGTAAACTGAAGTTGTTCCAAATACATTTTATTATTAATAAGCCGGGACACGATATAGCTGCTGTAAACTGGTGAGGACTACTTGCAACTGCCTTTAGCCCCTAGTTAGACCGTTAATGACAGTCATACTCCAGCCAGGTCTAAAGTTCTCATCGCAGTGCATGAAATGAGCCGAAAGACGATATAGCTGCTGTAAACTTTTGGGGACTTCTCGCTATTGTCTTCCGACTCCATCGTCAGATCATCGATGAAAGTCGTATTCTGGTTCGTGGTTAAGATTCTCATCAAGTTGCATGAAATGATCCTAAACACGGTATAGCTGTTGTAAACTCTTGCGGATCTGTTGCAAGGCAGGCAACTGCCGTGTGCGTACGCGCAGCGGAATGTTGTTGAATTTAAAGATTTTAATTATGCAGATATTTAGTGTATGACGTCGTATAATTGTGTATGGTAAAAAAAAAATTGTGCACGCAACCATTGTGGAGAAATTCACCAAAAACTGATTCCGCTGGGCGAACGTTGTCCTGGCGGAACTTTTTTTAATCCATAGACTTTAGAAGAAAAGAGATGTGTCCAAAAATTAGTGTGTATTTGTGTGTAATTGTGTATGTATGAATAAAACTAGTGCATGCATAAACTTCGGAGAAATTCAAGTTTCCGCTACGCGAACGTTTGGCCATTAGCTAGTTTTCATATAAAGCGCTTACATAGAGAGCTGTAGATTTTTACATACCTACGTTGCTTTGAATTTATTTATATTTTTTTTTAAAAACAGATTTAGAAAAAGTCGTAGGGCTTAAAAGATAAAAATATAAACGTAAAATACGCTTATTAGGTCGTAGTTCTTAAAGTATGCACTTTGGGGTCTAGATTTTCACGTTTATATAAACCTTGCAAGTGTCTGCAACATGTTGCCAAGTATCAATGATGTTCCGTTAGTAACTAAAGAGTTATAGGACACATTTACCATGAACAGATCACTGTTTACAAAGCAGTCAAATATCACGACGTTCTGAAGGAATTGCATGGTAATAAGTATGTATGTCAATAATTAGTGTATTCATTCAACTATTCTTACGCAAAATTTCATGTCATTAAATTCAGTAATTAAAGAAAAACAATTATAATACTGACTAAGCATCGAAAACCTACATAACCCGACCAAGTTCGGATGGCTACAAAAAAGCGGCCGTGCAATATATTTAGGTAACATCCCAAAATTTACAGTATAATACCGGTATTGAATTGGTATAGGTGATAACACAATTGTTGTTTCGATATAATTTATAGGTCATTTATTTTTGTACACCTACTTTTTTAAATGTATTTGACTATGACAGAAAGTAGGTAGGTAGGTAGGAAAATTTTTATTGAAGCTCGAAATATTATACTTACCCTAAGTTTCGTCATCCACGCGAACGAAGTCGCGGGCAAAAGCTAGTTCATAATCTATTTTAGTTAAAACACATTTAAGTCTATTGCTGTCATTGCAAGCGTTTGTTAACGTTATTATAATTACATAATTAAGTAATTATTATTGCAAGTTATATGTATATTTGACGTTTTTTTTGTGTGCAATAAAGAATAAGAATAAGAATGAGTATTATATGTAATAAAAAATATTTTTGTACGCCGATATTTAAATAGAGAAGTACTTGTTAATTGAAGATTTGTTATTATCGTAGATAGTGGCGTTATTATTAAAAAAATATTTTTCATTCAAGAAATGCAATTGTTTTATTTTTTCCTAACGCTTGTGTTCGCAACTGTACCATATTAATAAATACTATATTGGAAGGTTAAAAACGTTTCTTAGATATATGGCACGGCCGCTTTTTTGTAGCCATCCGAACTTGGTCGGGTTATGTAGGTTTTCGATGCTTCGTCAGTATTATAATTGTTTTTCTTTAATTACTGAATTTAATGACATGAAATTTTGCATGTGAATAGTTGAATGAATACACTAATTATTGGCATACATTTTACCATGCAATTCATTTAGAACGTCGTGATATTTGACTGCTTTGTAAACAGTGATCTATTCATGGTAAATTTGTCCTAGGCTAGAACTCTTTAATTACTAACGGAACATCATTGATACTTGGCAACATGTTGCAGACACTTACAAGGTTTGTATAAACGTGAAAATCTAGACCCCAAAGTGCATACTTTAAGAACTAAGACCTAATAAGCGTATTTTACGTTTATATTTTTATCTTTTAAGCCCTACGATTTTTTCTGAATCTGTTTTTTAAACAAATATAAATAAATTCAAAACAACGTATGTAAAAATCTACAGTTCTCTATGTAAGCGCTTTATATGAAAAATAGCTAATGGCCAAACGTTCGCGTAGCGGAAACTTGAATTTCTCCGAAGTTTATGCATGCACTAGTTTTATTCATACATACACAATTACACACAAATACACACTAATTTTTGGACACATCTCTTTTCTTCTAAAGTCTATGGATTAAAAAAAGTTCCGCCAGGACAACGTTCGCCCAGCGGAATCAGTTTTTGGTGAATTTCTCCACAATGGTTGCGTGCACAATTTTTTTTTTACCATACACAATTATACGACGTCATACACTTAATAATCTGCATAATTAAAATCTTTAAATTCAACAACATTCCGCTGCGCGTACGCACACGCAACTGCCTTCAATCTTCATTGACATATCTTTGGTGACAATTTTGAAACCAAAATGGTTTAATGGTCCATTTCAAATTTCTAACTCTACGTCCCTTTGAGGCCGTCTTAAGGGGCCGGCGGAGCATACGTATATCATACAAACGTAATACCGAAATAATTTGTAAATCAAACATATTCTTAAAGTAATGTGTGTTTATTTCGATTAGGTTACAAAATACCTATGTTCCCAAACACACATTTTGAAAGGAAAATGATATAAAGACGAGATATGAGGAATTTAAAATTTCTATAGAAAGCTTATTTTCTCATAACTTTTGTTTAAATCAGTGTCTTCTCAAAATATGTATTTGGGAACATAGATATTCTGTAACCCAATCGAAATAAATACACACTACCTTAAGAATACGTTTGATTTACAAATTATTTTGGTTTTACGTTTGTATGAACTACGCATGCTCCGCAGGCCTCTTAAAGCGGCTTTCAGACTACGCTATAATATAATAGCATTTATAGCTCATATCACAACAATATCGCTCACCAGACGTTTGTTATGGACACGTTTACACTGTACTATACAATATATTTTTGGCTTACTATGCCATAAAATGGTGCGATACGCTGAGTTCACGCCACGCTTTATTTTTTTTTTTTTGTTTTATAAAATGCAGGTTATAAAAGAAGGTTTATTAGGAAGGCATTAATTAAACTATTTAGCAGTCATTATTTTTAGATTCCTTTTATTCATATCCTAAATACTAACTTTAAACATTTAATTGTAGAATAGGTAATACAATGAATAGGAATGTACAATGATTGCCCTTGTTGTCCAGAAAAATAACGTATTACCTACTAATTATCCACAGAAAAAGGGAAAATCAGATATTTCCTGATTTATTATTCACGAGCTCTCATTACAACTTAACGGCACTATAGTCACTGAAACAGACTAAATTCCATATTGAAATCAGTTTTCAACTCATTTTATTTCCACATAAACAAATAACAACTTTAAGAGGCCTGCGGAGCATGCGTTTTTCATACAAAAGTAATACCAAAATAATATGTAAATCAAACATATAGGTAGTGTGTATTTATTTCGATTGTATTACAGAATATATAGGTTCCCAAACACATATTTTGAATGAACACTGATTTAAACTAGAGTTATGAGAAAAATAAATTTTGTATTGAAATTTTAAATTCCCCATATCTCGTCTTTATATTATTGTCGTTTCAAAATACTTATTTGGGAACATAGATATTCTGTAATCAGACATATTCACACTACCTGAGTATATCTTAGAAACATGAATTTACTGCAAACTCATTATGCAGACTAGCTGAACTGTAGACATAATAATTTGTCTGTTGTTGGTAATTTATGTTTATTTTGTAATTTATTTCATCACCACTGCTCTCAAAACGGTGAAGGAGAAGATTGTGAGGAAACTATGTTCTAGAACCAAAAAATTCGAAGACATGTGACCTCTACCAATCCGCACTGGGTCCGCGTGGGGTTTATAGCCCATTCCCTCTCGTAGAGAGAAGGCCTGTGTCCCAGCAGTGGGAACATTATTATTAATAATAATAATAAATATCGCTAGACATTGGCACACAGCGCCACCTAGTGCCACACTAAGCAAGGCGTCCTGGGTTCGAATCCCGGTAGGAGCAAATGTTTGTGTGATGAGCATGGACATTTGTTTCCGAGTCATGGATGTTTATATGTATAATAAGTATGTATTTACAAACTAAAAAAAGTATACATGTAGTATATCTGTCACCGTAAAATTGTCAAATACGTTATATTGTAATATCTCTAGCTATATTGTAAACTCTCGAATTATTGTCAACCGGGATTCGAACCCAGGACCCTAAGAACGTAAGGCAGCCTCACTACCACTACGCCATTCGAGTCGTCAAAGACGACGACGACGACGAAAGGTCGTCGTCATCGTTAGGCTGGTGATGATGATGTTGGTCCTTGTTGGTCATTTGTTTATGGATGCCGAACATCACAACACAAGTATACAATACACTACACACAATATACAGGGTGATTGGAAGATGGGTGCAAAGCTTTAAGGTGAAGATAGTATAGACAATTTAGGACCATTTAAGCCATGGTTGTCTTAGACGAAGTCTTACCAAATTTTTTTAAACAAATTTTTAAGTTTTTTTTCGGAAATTCTCAAAATTTAATGTAAACTGCATAATTATGGCCAAATTGAATGATAAATGAATTCATTTTTTATTTATTTAATTAAAGTAATGTGTAAGCAACCAAGCAAAACATGTTTTAGGCTTCTGTGTCATTAGACATTTTTTTACAGATATTTAAAGCTCAGAAAAAATAAAAAATTTGTACAATACGTCTTTTAAACCTTATTTAAAAAAAAAACGGAGGGTGCTTTTTTTGTTCAAACCTTTTTGAAGACATGCTTGATAATCGCTCTTTCTTTTGAGGTATCATTTATGCGGATATCTTACAAATTATTGAAATTAGGACCTATAAACCAAATCGAGGGAGAAATTTTAAATTTTAGGCAGTCTAACAAAACACAAAATTTTTGCTTAAAAGAATACTTTATGTGCTCGAAATGATAACATTGTTCAATTCTAAGAATTTTTGGCACATGCAGGAACCAATTGAGGGGAACCCATTGAGGGGATTCTCTAAACAATGGCCACCGAGCGCGGTGCGACGGCATTTCCAGGTAGAACGCCCAATGAATAGCAAAAAGCGATAAAGAGTTGGTTTTTACAGCAAAATGGTCTTAGTTACTGAGGCAACAAAGTCGTTTTTCTTTAGTCAGGGTCAGTCGGTCTGTGATGAAGCCGTTACATCTTTTACTTATTAGTCAAACTACTGCCCTTGTGAGTGGACGTTGTCGTGTTGATTCACAATTTACCGTGTTCAGTTGTAGCCCTTTGCGCTCCTGCACGTGTTGATTTTTGACTTAATTGTGTTGAGTTGACGTTTAGTGCGCTCCTACGTTTTTTTCTTAATTGTTAAGTGACTATGGCTACTTTTTCCAATCAAGAATATGCGGATACCGTATTTATGTACGGTAGAGCAGACGGCAATGGATCTTTGGCGCGACGGATGTATCAAGAGCGCTATCCGAATCGCAGGATACCGAATGTCCGAGTGTTTTACAACACGTTTCGTCGTCTTGCCCAAGATGGGTTTCACCGCGTGGAACCTGGAGTCAACCCGGGCAGTCACGAAACTGCCGTCGACGAAGACATTTTAGCAGCATTTCAAGCGGATCCTACTACCAGTACTAGAGCAGTAGCTCGAAATTTAAACATTTCTCAATGGAAGGTGTGGCATACAATGCACCAAAATGATAAGTATCCGTTCCATGGCAGGAGTGTGCAAGGTCTAGTAGAGCAAGATCCTCAAAGAAGAATTCAGTTCTGCCGTTTCCTCCTCAACAGAGACATCGAAGATGCGTGGTTTCTGAAATCAATCTTGTGGACGGATGAAAGTAAATTTTCAAGGGAAGGTATTACAAACTTTCACAACATCCATGAATGGGCCGACGTAGACAACAATCCACATTTTAAGAAGCAGGTGTCATTTCAGATGAAATTCTCTGTGAATGTATGGGCTGGAATAATTGGCAGAACATTGATTGGGCCCCACTTTTTGCCTGATCCATTGAATGGCGAAAATTATTTGCAATTTCTGCAAATTGATTTACCACTGCTGGTAGAGGAATCAGGTGTCCCGATCTTCGAAAGAGACCGAACAGTCATCTTTCAGCAAGACGGCTGTCCAGCGCATTGGACTTTAAATGTAAGGGAACACCTCAACAATTGCTTTCCTGATAGCTGGATCGGCAGGGATGGACCCATCCCTTGGCCCGCTCGCTCCCCAGATCTGACCCCGTTGGACTTTTTCGTGTGGGGCCGGGCCAAGGAACTGGTGTATAACAACAAAGAAATTAACACTAGAGAAGAATTGATACAAAGAATAAATTCAGCGTTTGAGACAATGAAGCAGGAGATGATGTTGAAAATAACGACTACAGAAGTTAGAAGACGGGGCCGTGCTTGTATTAGGAATCACGGCCGTCATTTTGAACATGAAAAATAAATAATTTTAATTCAAATGTTGTTTTAATTAGTCTGCCTAAAATAAAAAAAATTCTCCCTCAAATTGGTTTGTAGGCCCTAATTTCAATAATTTGTAAGATATCCGCATAAATGATACCTCAAAAGAAAGAGCGATTATCAAGCATGTCTTCAAAAAGGTTTGAACAAAAAAAGCACCCTCCGTTTTTTTTTTGAATAAGGTTTAAAAGACGTATTGTACAATTTTTTAATTTTTTCTGATCTTTAAATGTCTGTAAAAAAAATGTCTAATGACACAGAAGCCTAAAACATGTTTTGCTTGATTGCTTACACATTACTTTAATTAAATAAATAAAAAATGAATTCATTTATCATTCAATTTGGCCATAATTATGCAGTTTACATTAAATTTTGAGAATTTCCGAAAAAAAACTTAAAAATTTGGTTAAAAATATTTGGTAAGACTTCGTCTAAGACAACCATGGCTTAAATGGTTCTAAATTGTCTGTACTATCTTCGCCTTAAAGCTTTGCACCCATCTTCCAATCACCCTGTATAATACAATGTCTAAAAAACCTTTCCAATCTGAGTTAGATCAAAAGATTTTTAGATTTTTGGGACAATGTCATTGGTATACTTAAATGCCCCATACGGATCGGAAAGTTTTTTTTTAACATATTGCATTTTATCAAATTACAGAACTCCAAAGAACAGTGTCCGTGCTTCCGATTCGGGAAGTCGTATGTCTATCTTGGTCGTTTTCGTAATGCCAGAAAAAGACAGATATACGAGTTGTCGAATCGGAAACGAGTCGAACGTTTGTGAATACGGGGTCAGGAATCATGCTAGACCTTCGGAATTATGAACACGCGATGATGAGATGCACTGCTGTTTCAACTAGGTTAAGTTTTTGCCTATTTTGTTTGCACATATTATAATTTTTTTACATGCAATTCCATAAATAATTTGAATGCCATTTGAAAGATCAAGGAACTGTTTAAATATCACGGCTTACAGTATGCCGCAATACATCGTGCTCAAAACTTTGTGCTGATGAATGCATTGAATTGTACAGGGAATATGGAGGTAATTTTTTTAAACTTGTGAAAAAGTTGGAACTTTGACCTCGAATACCGTATAATACCTTGGTAAAGTCATGAAAAAATAAATCGCAACGACGACGGGAAGAACAATTACATTTCGGCTTCGTGAATAATCTATGAATATGGTTATAATGGACGATTTAGGCTCAATCCTTGGGATCTGTGGCCTTTCTTTTCTCATTCAATGCGTTGAAAGCCGATTCAAACCCTGATGGGCTGCCAGATCTCGACGGGCTCGCTTGCGTATTCATGTTTTGTGGTTCCAAGGCTGTTTTAGCCGAGCTAGCATCTTCGGCATTTGCTAAATTGATATAACTAGTAGTCGTTCCTTGACTCGTTGTCAATTTATCACGATTTAAATAACCCGTGTCGGGTTCAATTGTATAATTCTCAATAAAATTATCCTCAAGAGTGTTGTGGTTTTGACTGAAAGTCAGTAAGTCATAAGCAGAGTACGCTTTTGGTGTATCGACTCCGCGGGAAAAAGTATTTTTGGGTCCGAATTTAGGGTTGCATATTCGCCATTCATCAACCAACAGGAGATTTTTTTTGAGGTCCCAGCCTGTAACAACATTTACGTTTAGTAACGAGTTTCTAAAATTTTCTGTAAGTTGACGATTTTTTTTCTTTTATGGAAAACGGTGAACACATAGACTAAATATCAGCATGGAACATATATTAAACTTACCAACTTTTGTGAGCCCTGATTTAATTGTAATCCATTCTTTGTGTACAACTCTGTTAAGAAACTCTATAAGTTCAATGGAAGGTTCAAATGTAATTGGTTCACATGGGATATCCATTGTTTCCTTTGTCCATTCAGCATTTTGTAAACTGTCGCAAATGATCGGAAATGGTTTCGACACAATTTCGGGATTCTTGTAAATTGGCTGTAATCAAAATGATTGCGTTCAAAACATGGCATACAAAGAAAAAAAAAGTACAAAGAAGACGGATCACAATCCATACAAAATTACCCCACGTCCTATAACAATGTGACGTATCTCAAAAAAAAGATAAAAATGTACAAAAAAATATGGCATACTCCCTAACTTGATTTTTTTACACCTTCTTATGGAAAAATTGCTTTAAAAATAGTGCAGGCGCCATTATGAAAAATTCTTTCGTATGAGTATTTATGGACCGATTTAAAATAATCTTTTTTTGTTTGAAAGGGAACCCTTAAGGTAGTTCCACGATCATAAAGTCAGGCCTACGGTCTCCAGGATCCCGGAGAATAATTGAATTCTGTATAATAATATAAATAAATAAACATCACTGGACACCACTCCAACACACAGCGCTACCTAGTGCCACACTAAGCAAAGCTTGTGTCGTGGACACTAGATAGTTGATATACTACATAATATACTTTTTTTGTTTGTAAATTATACATACTTATTATACATATAAACATCCATGACTTGGAAACAAATGCTCATCACACAAACATTTGCTCCTACCGTGATTTGAACCCAGGACCCTAAGAACGTAAGGCAGCGTCACTACCACTACGCCATTCGGGTCATCCAAAAGTATAGTATAGTATTCAAACATTCAAGCTCAAGCTTTTGTTCTCACGTTTTCATAATCAGATGAATAAGGAGATAATCGTCAGTTGATGTTTGATTGAACAAAATAAATGTAATGTATTAAAAACTACCTTGATTGAAAAAAATGAGCTTATTTTTGAGATTTTACTTTCATTTCTCCAAGATCCTGGAGACCGGAGACCGGACTTTATAGCTGTGGGATTACCTAAGGGGTTCCCTTTAAAAAAAATAGTTTTTTTTTAAATCGGTCCATAAATACTCATACAAACGAACTTTTCTTAACACTGCCTGAACTATTTTCATAGCATTTTTTTCATATGAAGGTGTAAAAAAATGAACTTAGGAAGTAAGCGATATTTTTTTTTTACATTTTTATCTTTTTTTTGAGATATGTCACATTGTTATAGGACGTGGGGCAATTTTGATCCATCTGCTCACTTGCAGAATGAACGCTTTCATTTGAATTTACAAAACTGAAATTCTTCGCCAATTGTGAACCGATTTACTGCGCGGTGGTCCCGTAACACAGAACACGAAAGTTATTTTTCAATTTGTTGTGTTTTTTAAATCGGTGAGAGGGAGTCGCTTCGTCGTCGCTTTGCGATTGTGAGATGAGAAGTGATAATTTTCATAATAGTAATAGGGTGAAACATTAATCGCATATATAATTATCTAGCGCTAAGCCCTCGAAAATTGTGAAAACTCGGCTAAATTGGCACGATATTAATATAATTTATAGCTTAAAGTTACTCGGTAAAGATGTAGCTTTCTAATGGTGAAAGAATTTTAAAAAATCGGTTGAATAGTTCTTGAGTTAAATTGTGACAAACACACATACAGCAAATCAAATCATTCCTCTATATAATAGTAGTACAGATAGTGTAGATAGACATACCAAATGATGATTATTTATGGCGCAGATGATAATGCCAAGTAATATAGAATGAAAATAAGCACACAGTATGTTCTCAGACGTGGCAGAGTCCCGAAGAAACACACATATCTCTCTTGTTTCCATACATGGGAGTAGTAGGTAGTCCTTAGTGCTGTAAAGTCCTTTTAAATTATTCATATATGTTGCTTTCGGTTTCCTGTGCACCAATTTACTCATTGACTCTCCGATTTTAATATTGAATCCACATAGATTTTTATCTGAAAACAAAATAAATTCTTTATTTCAATACAGTGGCAACCTTATTTTATTAAAAACTCGTTGCAAAATTTACTAAATTATATTTGCTTTTATTCTAAGAAGCTTCATCATTCTTTTGCCCTTATTCCAATTTATTTGGACAAACAAGCATTCTGTAAAATTGAATGCTTGTGGTCCCAGTCGTTTTATGGTCTATGGTATTTTACATGGAGCGACTGCCACACAATACCCCTTGGTAAGACTGGTTGTCTAACCTATTGGACAACTGTCTACCTGTAACGACTGCCAACGATGGACTAATGACAGCCAGGACCAACAGCTTAACGTGCTGTCCGTGGCCCGAGGGAAACTCGGTATGTAAGGGTGGTCACGCATCCACAGACTATAACAACTGTAAAGTAATGTGTCTCTAAATAAATAGCTTACCCATAAAGAGGCGGCCCATTTTCATTGCAATAATTGGCTCAATTCTGTTGATGAGACATGGCCTTGCAATTACTTCTTCTCTCAAATATATCTCAATAACTTGTAAAAATCTTGGTGCATTCAAGGTTCTCAGGCAAACTGATCTTACTGCCATGTAATTAAATACAATGTGAAATACCACCATTACTGAAAATATTATCACAGAGCTCCTGAAAAAGTAATTTGGTATAATATACAAGGTGTAATTAAAACTTGTAATGTTTGAACTTTGACCAACAATATCTCCGTAACTAAAAGATTCCCAGGCATACCTGGCAGTATATGATACAAATTTCCCAGGCATACCTGGCAGTAGATGACAGAAGTTTCCCAGGCATACCAGGCAATAGATGATAACAGTTTCCCAGGCATACCTGGCAGAAGATGATAAAAGTTTCCCAGGCATACCTGGCAGTAGATGATAAAAGTTTCCCAGGCATACCTGGCAGTAGATGATAATTAGAAACAACAAGATATTCGTTATCACTGTTTCGGCTTCGTTAAGGTTCTTTCTACAGCCGTACAAAATAAGAATTTTGTTTATGTTGTTTGATATTGATAGGTCGAAACTGTTTGACAAATAAACAAGTTAGTACCTACAACACATATAATACCCGGGAGAAAGTTTTTATAGGGCGTTTGTTCAATCTTAAAGTCTCTACAAAAGAATATTTATTTATAAAAAATATGTTAAATTACAGCTCTCCTTAAGATATTTAAACAAACATTTTGGAGTAGAAATTAGCTAGGTGCCAGTTAAAGATGGAAATAGAGGTCATTGCTCCGACTTTCATCCCGATGTCAAAATATTAGCGATACTGTCCCTCCATCCCTACAAACCTGTCGCAAATCTGATATCGCTTGAGTCTCATGATACATCCAAAATGACATATGATGAGGAACATACATAACAAAGCGCACAACCCAAAAAAATAAGAAATCGAGCAAACGTACCCCACGAAATTAATTTAAAAAATTTTGTATTTTCGTTTTTAACACTATTCTAACTGATTGAAACGTCAATTAAAAAAGTAAATAAATTATTGTGCATCTTAAAATTAGGATCGGGGACTTTTTCGCGAAGGACACTTCTTGTGGACACCCACCTACGCAAAAAGACATCATATGCGCGCATGGAGTTCAGCACGAATAGACTTTTGCGCAAAAGGAACCTTGCGCGAAAGGACACTTGCGCGACTGGAGTTTTGCCCAGCTTAATGGCCACTAAGGTTTACCCTGTAGAGTAAACAAAACATTTTTTATTTTTCTGTCATGAGTGTCGTTTTATGGTATTCGAGGTCGCTTATTACGAAAATGAGATCAAATAAAACATCGAAGATGGCGCCGAAGAAAATTTTTGGTTTTTCCGTCATCGGTGTCGTTTTCATGGTTTTTAGGGTCACTGATAACGAAAATGAGGACAAAATGAAAATCCAAGATGGCGTCCAGGTTTTCTATTGTTTTTCCGTCATGAGTGTTGTTTTCATAGTTTTCAGGGTCGCTGATAACGAAAATGAGGATAAAATCAAAATCCAAGATGGCGCCGAAGAAGCGACCCTGAAAACTGAAAACGACACCCATGACAGAAAAACAAAAAAATGCTGGACGCCATCTTGGATTTTCAATCTGAACTCGTTTTCGTAATCAACGACCCCGAAGACCATAAAAACGACACACATAAAAAAATCCACCTTCAAATAATAACAGGCGTGATGTTAAGTTTACTACAGAGTGAACCTCAGTGGCCATTAAGTCGCGCTAAAGTCCATTTACGCAAGTGTCCATTCGTGCAAGTGTACTGATACCTTAAAATTATGCATTATTATTTAATAAAATACTGAATAAATATAAATTCAGTGCACATTGTAAGTATTAAAATATTCTTATGACATAACTATCTCATCACAAAAAACGATAATTCTGATCTAATGCCGTTTTTGTTTTTGCGAGGTCACGGCGTCAGGTGTGTAGCACATTATCGTCAAAGTGCATGGGCCGCCATTTTGATTAAACATTCAGTGTCGTAGTTCGCTTCCTTTCGGTGGTGTTTCGGAGTGCTATAGTTTCTTTGTTTTTAACGATGCGCCTAACGATGTTGCGAATGTTGCGATGCGTCTTGCGCGGCGCAGCGCGAAAGCACTGTCCTCTTCCAGTACGGTCGCGTCTCGGTGTGAACTGACGCTAAGTCTACATCCATTCATGTTGTTAAATCGTACATTTAAGCATTTTTTACGTCACACTTAAATTTATAAATTCGAAATTATTTAATTTTTTTGCTAAGAAACTAATTGTATTAATTTTATAAATTCGAATTGGAACAACACAAGATTCTCAACCCCTGTATGTCTAGCCGACTGGTACTACGATACTCTAGCGATATAAGCATGTATCGCTTATTGGTAGACTTAGGTAATTAGTGAGTGTCATTATCGTTTAATGATGAAAAACTTGGTAGGTAGGTGTGAATGACCTGTATTTCCATCTAACTGGCACCAACTATAGCGTTCATGTAACATTCATATAATAATTGATGTAAGGGCAAAACATTTTGATACGAAATCAATGTAGTGAAAGACTACAATATCTTCAAGAAGTTTTGCCTGTTCATGTTGTTTTGAATTTGAGGTCAAAATCATATTGAACGGGCCATTGGTAATTTTTGACCCTTTTTGAAAATTCAAAAACTTATTATTAGTACAGTTTTAGCGTACTTTCATCACGCCTTACCTACTCAGTTATCAAGTTTTCACGGTGTATATCCGTCTGGGCAACCCTATCATAGAAGACTATATGTAATTTTAAAAATCTTACCCAAAGACTGTGATGATTGCGAGTGCAACCAGGGAAGCGACGAGATTCACAGCTGTTTCTTGAGCGGAGTCTTTGGCAGATACATCTGCGAGGTTATTTCTAATGGCGTGATGTTGCGTCATGGCTGCTCTGGTTGCGCCGCCTGCAAACGAATTAATGTAGTGTGTAAAATAACTTCTTAACAAAGCCGAAAGGCACTTGTTCTCCCCGTCATTGAGGTCATTTTTTGTTCTACACCATACCTGGGAAACTTCTACTTACGGAGATATTGGGGTTAAAGTTCCATTTAACAAGTTTTTTTTTTTTATATACATGTTATTATTGTAAGATTTTTACAACCCTACGACCCCAATTCTATTCAATCCATCCATCAGCACGATGTTTTGAATGCGTTACACTGAGTTCTACTACAAAAAATGATTTTTCACGCAAAAAAAACGTTTGATGAACAGAATGCTTGGTTGGCGGCTTCGTGATGAGGTTGTTTTAAAACCTTGCACCATTCACTAATTATTGCTACAGTATACCAAAACATTGAGCCCGAAAGCATTTTAGCCTGAAGTTGGATTGGCCAGTAACAGACACATGGTATGAACAGAGATTATGCAGAAACATACAAACCGGCGACTCCAACAATGGCCTTCATAACAGTGCTGATGCATAGGATGACTGTGGTGTAATTCTGGAAAGCTGGCAAAGCTATTTCAATGCACATTGCTGCATCATTCAGGGCGTCTGCATATAGTCTCCACTTCTTGCTGTATGCATCTAAGTGAGTACTGGAAACATTAAAATAGACAGAAATATACTTTGTAAACCAATACACCAAGACTGTACTATTGCTAATTTTATGGATACAATTGCAGTCTAAACGTCGTGGCTCACTTGACAAGCACCGCACCGGCACCGCTCCAACCCAGCAATTAACTTGACATTCAAATTAGATCACTAAATCGTGTGTCGCATAGCCTATTTTATAATGTCCATATGAAAAAGCTTACGGCGGGTGGTCAACGCGCTTGCCGCTACCATACGACTCGCCTCGCGGGCCACTAGGCGGCCGCGCGCCGCAAGCGAGGGGATCGCGCGCTGGCTGCTCGCCGCCTCCGAGTTGCCCGCAAAACAATGTACAGTTACATATTTAGTTAGAGAGCTCACTACACTGAACCTAGTTCGATAAGACTCCCAGATTATATAATTATATGGTGGCGTTAATACTTGACGTAGTTAACTTTAACCTCATTTTCGTTAACAGCCACCCCGAAAACCATCAAAACGATGACCCATGATGGAAAATAAGATAATCATGCTTTAAATTCTAAGCAGTATGTTCGGTTGACAATCTTTCGAGAGTTTTCTCCTTCATTTTCCGTCATGGTTGTCGTTTATAGGTGCCATGAACTTGTAAAGACCGCTACCCACACAGCTGATTGTTGATTTCGTTCTTTTGATAATTTAAACGATCACTTTGTTAATTTTCATCCGGCGTACTATATTATTTCTTTTACAAGTTCATGTGAGCGGCAGACACATAATGACCCTTCCACCATGCAGCTGATATTTTTAAGCTCAGTATGATGAAAACTATTTATAAATAAGTTTCAGCCTGCGTACTATGACTGCTTTTTTTTCACCACCTCTGTAACTTACCAATTCCACACCCACCTCGAGTGCCTCAGCTGACGCTGGGTTCACTTTTCAGTCATTCGGGATCTATTGAACCAGATGGCAAGTGATCGGCGTAAAAACACTCTAAAATGCAACATCATCTCCCGGACTATCACAGCCAGCGCACAGACTGCGAGCTTACGCCTCGCGGACGGCGCATGGACGCCGCGCCGCCCGCAATCTTGCACCTCGCTGACCACGCGTGGCAAGCCCGCCGTAGCCTAAATTCAAGACAATGCTGGCCAAGAGCTGTGCTGGTGCGGTGCTTGTCAAGTGTGCCACCACCTTTATCCTTGATAGCTCCAGTATTTTTACAGTTCCAAGTAACTTTTATTTATCTTTTCTTGACAAACTTGAAAACAATAAAAAAATATATATTGAGACGATACATATTAATGTGATGTGAGTTGATATACTTACTAGTTCACTAGTTATAAGACAATCACCACAATGAGCCTATTATTTTCTCACAGCTGTGACACAGGCCTCTCGATGTGAATTGGAATTAATTCACTATACCCACCATTATGGCCAATATCACTAGGCCAACTAAATTCAAGTTGCTGGCAAAAATAGTTGCAGTCAACTTTACTTACCCCCGTCTGTATGCAAAATATATCTTTCCCAAATGACCGCAACCATCTTTAAGAACCCAGGTAACAGTGGCTGCTAATGGTGTGGCTGTATCGTCTCCAACTCCCACACCTCGCAGTACTTCTTGTGTGGCGAGGATACCTGTAAAATATGGATAAATTTTCATAACATCATTTTAAAGAATCCAATTATTCTAGAGCCCTTCTACCTTTGCCTCTAGCTGTAAATAACTAAGCTACTTACATCTTTACTTTTGTTGTACTAAATGGTTGGAATAACCAACCAGGTAGTACAAGAAAGTAGTAGACTAGACATTGGATTACATGCCAAAAAATTAACTAAAAAGAGTATTAACAATCAAAATGCACTGTCAATGAAAAAGTGCTAAAATATTAAATACCTAATGCCATAAAAATGTGCTGGTGTGAGTTAATTTAAATTGCTCATTGGCTATTGTAAGCCTAAGCTAAAGTTTGTGAAAGTTTCAAAAGGTGGAACTACAACTAAACAAGCCAATATAGCAGGGCTTTGAATTACTACATAACCACAACAAGAATAACCCATCAATAAAATAACAAATTTGTAGTCCAAGGGTTCAGTAAATTGATTTAGGGCCCCCGCGCACTAGTCAGCCTGGCTGCGCAGCCAGGCTGCGGCAACCAGAATATTTGCGCAGCCAGTTATAGCAGCCAATCAACGACTAGTCTAGATCCTTCCGTCGAGCGATATGGACGTGGAAGAACTTATAATTATTGCTTATCTATCTCGTAAAAAACGCAAAACAAAGAAAAGACACTGGATTCATCCTCTTTTTCTAGAAAGACATTCAAAAGGCTTATTCCAAACCTATTTCAAAGATGTTCGCGCATTCCCAGACCGGTTTTTTAACTACACGAGGATGTCAGTGCAATCGTTTGATAACCTTTTGGAAAAAATACGAAATTCAATCAAGGGCATTGATACTCCTATGCGAGCTTGTATAAGTCCTGAAGAAAAACTGGTGATAACTTTGAGGTGAGTACGAAAATGAAAGATATTGTTAATTAGTCATAACATTTATTATTTATTTCTTACATGTATGGTAATGAATTACCTAGTTCAAGTTGTCCTGTGTAGTAAATAATTCTAGTAATTCAGAACCCTGAGACATATCTGTTGCATTTGTGTCAGTTGGTGATAACGCATCAGTATAAACAGTATTGTCTTGCCTGTCTGGAACAGCCGTAGAATACCCACGGCGGCTTTCAGTGGTCGAGGCTTCTGGTCTATAATTCGAGTGTGTCGAGTATCCATAGCGATACTGCCCACTGCTTGTGGTTTCCGGTCCATATTCAGTTGAGTATCCTTGACCTTGGCGATATTGTCCACTGAACGATGTTTGTGGTCTATATGATCTGGCGGCCGAAGTCCCTGGTTCATAATCAACATAACGTTGGCGAAACGGACTAAATTCGGAATCGTGAGTTTCCATCTGAGCTCTTTTTATAACTTCAATTAACTCCATTTTTGTAGAAAGCTTACGATGTCTCGGGATGTTTTTAAAATCATCTAGAAGTGAAAGCATAAATAGTCTATCTGAATCAGACTCTTGCTCTCTTTCACGCTCTCCTCTCATTACAATACTTTCCCTTAATACCTGCACCAAATTATCGTCGTCACTTGTCTTCTTCTTTTTGGAATCAGGTCGTTCACCTTGAGTACTACCGCTGTTAACGTTGGTTTCGGCAGTTCGTGTTTCATCCATGCTATTTTGAGTTTCATTCATTAGTACGGTGGGCCGAAGAAAATGAAGTTGTTCGAAATACACGTATGGACTCTTGCGCGAAGCTGCTGATCCACTTTTAACACCAGCTCTGCGTTTTACTTCCCTGCTGTAACTAGTCCTGATGTTCTTCCACTTGCTCTGTAGAGATTTACCTGAAAATTATATTTGTTCTTTGTTACAGATATCTTGCTACAGGATGTTCTCTAATGGAATTGAGTCATAATTATCGGATTGGACATACAACTGTCCGAGATATCATATATAAAGTTTGCATGGCGATTTGGGAGAATATGAGACAGTCATCGTTTCCAGAATTAAATGAAGAGAGGTGGCTTGAAATAGCAAAAGGTTTCAATGAAAATGCAAACTATCCCAATTGCGTTGGTGCCATCGATGGAAAGCATATAAGAGTGATAAAACCCAGCGATTCAGGATCACTGTACTATAATTATAAAAATTATTTTTCCATCGTTTTACTTGCTGTATGCGATGCAGATTACAAGTTCACATATATAGATGTTGGGGCTTATGGAAAATGTAGCGACTCATCTATATATAAAGAATCCATTTTGTATCAAAAACTTGTCAACAAAGATATACAAATCCCGGAGAAGCGCCCCATATCAAATAATGGAGTACCGATGCCATACGTCATAGTGGGGGATGAGGCATTTGGCTTATGTGAAAATTTAATGAGACCTTATGGAGGTAGGAGTTTAACAGCGGAGAAAAGAATCTTCAACTATAGATTGTCTCGGGCAAGGCGGTACATAGAATGCACATTTGGGATTTTAGCCAACAAATGGAGAATTTTTCACCGTCCACTAGATGTCCGACAGGAACTTGCAATTGCCATAGTACAAGCTTGCTGTGTCTTACATAACTACGTGCGCGAAAGAGACGGGTATAGATTTCAAGACACACTGTACGTTCCACCAGAACTGGAAATAACCGGTGGACCCACAAATAGAGGCAGCCGATCATCAGCATCTTATAGGGATTTATTTGCGGATTATTTTATTAATGCAAATCCGTTAGAATGGCAAAACAGATACGCATTAGAATAGTGCCTACCTATTTATCTAAATAAAACATTGAAGTGAAAATACCTAGTTAAGTACAAAAAAGAACAATAACTAATACAGAGTTATTCTGCGATACCTTACAAAAATATTGATTGGTGTTGCAGAATCACCCTGTATTATACTGTATAATCCAGATAATAAATAAATAAAAATAAATAAATAAATAAAAATACATGCTTACCAAATTCATTTTTTTCATTTTCTGATAAATTTTCCGAGCACATTTTGTTCGTGATTTCTTCCCATCTTCTTTTCTTTAAATCCCGATCACTGTATTCTTCTGATGTTATATCCCAAATTGCTTTACGGCTTTCAATTTCCCGAATAAATTTCTCTGTATCGAAAGTCATCTTATCAAAGTTCGGAACGCAAAATACGTCTGGCTGCTACAACTAGTGCGCGGAGACTGACCGCAGCCACATACATTCGCCTACACACGTTCTGGCTGCGCGCAGCCAGCCGGCTGCCGTGCAAACAAGCGCGTTGTATTGGCTGCCGCAGCCGGGAATTCGTGGTTGCCTAGTGCGCGGGCTCCTATACAACGTCATATGTTTTACTGGCTGCCGCAGCCTGGCTGCGCAGCCAGGCTGACTAGTGCGCGGGGGCCCTTAGGATCATTTTCAGATACAAGACTTTATTGGTCTAATCATTTCGGCTTACACAAATGGAAAAGGCATACATATTAAATAGTAGTTCAACAGAAATCTCAAGAGAGTAGCGAAGTTTGCAAAGAGGGAAATAGTTCAACAATACAAGGCATGCTGATTATAGCTGTGTGAGCCTGATCATAGTTTCAACCTACCAGTAATTGTGCTGCAAAAAGCTTGTGCTGTATCCCATATCTGGTAATTTGTGTAGTCTCTGCTTACACTGGTAGGATATCCTTGTGGGAGAAATACTCTTGTAAAAAAATTGGCGATTTCACTGGACCGTTCTTCATCGAGTACCACGACGTTTGACTGGTCTGCAACAAAATAACGACGTGGCAGGCCTGGAGTACGTACGCGGTACGCGCCACGAAGTCTTACCTACTATTTTGTACCGTGTAGCGCGTAGGCCAGAATATTAAATAAATTGTCAACTTTCTTCAATACAATATTAATAAGCTATCTTACCTGGGGGTTTGACATACAATCTTTTTGTATTATCAGTTCCGTATATCTCCTTAAAAATTATTTCTCCCTCATGAATGGTAGACATAATTTTTCCTGTTTTTTGTAAACTTAAGTTGTTTGGCGGTTTTTCTAAATTATGAGTCTGCAAGGAACAATTTAGTAATGTTCTGAAACCTCTTTAAAAATTTCCTGGTCATGAGTTTTTAATTTCGTTCTCTGAGTGAAACATTTTGATTTACAATATTTTACATGAAAATCCTGTAAACAGAGTTTAACCAAAAACTAAAATATTAAACCCAAACCCATCAAACGTCAAAATGCACACCACAGAGTATATAATCACTGCGTTTAATGCACACCACAGATCACACAATTACACAAACGTTTCACCGGCGAATTTATACCAAAAATACCATAGATTATCCATGTTAGCTGTGGGGAATTTTGATTTTTTTAAAGCGACCACTTCATACTAAATAGGTACGTGCTTATTTAAGTCGCTGCTTGAAATATGTTGCCATTTGTCTAATTCAACAAAGACTAAGCCAAATTAATTCAATAAAACATGATGTTCCGTTGTACAGCATTAGCCGTTTCTTATAATCAATTCAGGACTTCGCTGGCCTAACGGTGTGTGTAATAATTATACAGGGTGATTGGTAATTGGGTGCAGGCTTTGAAAAAGGGGATACTAGACCTTATTAGCAACCATTTTTACCCGATAACTTAAGGCCCAAACTGGGTGGTTTATGAGAAATCGAGCTTTTTAAGTTCTCCTTAAAATGTTCCACCTTTACATCATAAAGTGCCGATTATCTATACTTCATTGACATTATAAAGCGCGTTATTCTCAGGAACTACTGATTGAAATTGAACAAATTTTTTCGTGTTGGATAGTCCATTTATCGAAGAAGGTTATAAGCTATATAACATCACGCTACAACCAATAGGAGCAGAGCATATAATATGAAAATTGTTGCAAAAACAGGAAACATTTATTCCTTTTGTGTCCTCAGAACTTTCGACTGCGTGGATTTTAAATCTGGTGCTTCCCGTGTGGTCCCATTTCAATTTGGTTAAGATCTGATGCAGATCTTAGGAGATATTAATGTAACCCTTCAAAATTAGACGGCAAATCTGCAATGATTGCTGCAATCGCTTGTATGTTTATTGTTTAGGTATACAACATCATGAAAGGACATCACGCCTGTATGCTCTGAGGGGGAACGCAGATGTTTACAATACTCCCAGATTTCGACAGTTAAATTAGGTGTGTTAAGTTCCATTTATTGCGGATAAGCCTATTACCGTGACATGTACCTACAGTTTTTTATTTTATTTTATTGGAAAGGGTGTATGTATGTACCTACTTCAAGGGTAGTTTGATAAGTGTTTGGTCTGATTATGGGATCCATGACAAAGTAAACTCTTCAATTCTTAGGAGCAAATTTACAATACTCGGCCAAATCTTTTATAGGCTACTCGGGTATTTGAGTCACCTACCAAAACGTCGTTATTAACCGACTTCAAAAAGGAGGAGGTTCTCAATTCAAGCTTCCCCGATTACTCGAAGATGGCTGGACCGATTTTTTATTTTTATTGTTTATAATACTTCCCAGGTAGTCCCATAATCATTAAATCGGGATCTGATGATGGGATCCTGGAAAAATTGAGAGAACTCTTCAAATTATAGGCACACTTGATGTGATTTAAGTAGTTTTTGGAAGACAACTTTCTTAAAGTAGTCCTATTTCAATTTGGTGAAGATCTGATGAAGAACTTCAGAGATAGATAACGGAACTCCTCAATAAATGATAGCAAATGCACTGGGATTACTGAAATCTCATGTCATAATTTGAAGAGTTCTCTCAATTTTTCCTCCTTTTTTAAGTCGGTTAACAAAGGTCATCTCTTTTATGTGACGCAGACGAAGCATCTAGTAAATATAGGTAATGGGCGTGAATAAAAACTGCAGCGGGTTGAATTTGAATAATAATAAACGGGCACTTAGGTATCTTTATATACGTTATGTGCCCGTTTATTATTATTCAAATTTAAAAGACTCAAGGAAGGTTATAATATCTGCCTCCTAGCACAGTGCAAATATAACTGTAATACACTATAATAATACAAGATAGAAATCGATCCCGGCACGTGCAAAAAAATTACGCGGGGTCAAATGTCACAAAAACGGGTTTTTCGCGATGTTCAGCAAAACGGTAAGTTTTTTCATAAAATTAGTTCAGACAAAAATTTTAGGTCAGATAAAAAAAAACAACTACAAGTAAACTAAAATTTGGCACAAGCACTCTCTAGCTAGACCCTTTTGAGTAGCATAAATAGATGTGTATAAGTTGATCTCGCTGGAGAGCATACTCCAACTGCCAAATATCATACAAAAAATACACCCTCCAAGTTTCAGGTTTCTACAATCTGCGGTTTAGGCTGTGCGTTGATCCATCAGACAGTCCTTCAGGACAAAGCATTTTTTATTTGTAGTTGTAGATATTAGGATTTGTGATAGGGAGGAATTGGCGGTATGAAACTAATTAAAACGTGAATATTATAAACATTGTGTTTAATTTTATTTGAGAAAATCAGAGTAATTTTACATGACACCGTATCATCAATCAGTTAGAAGAATTCTATTTACAAATTCAAAATAGATGTCATAGACAAACATGGACAGCATCACGACCTTCCAACACCTTCTCCTGATGTTCGTTCATGTTGCTGAGACACGTCTCTATATATGCATTAATCTTGCACAGTGTCTTTCGAACTTTACTTTTGACAGTGGTTTTGTCATTACGTCAGCCAACTGTATCTCTGTTGGACAGTAGCTGATATTGATCAGTCCGTTCACGAAGTGTTCATGTATGAAATGGTATCGCACATCTATGTGCTTCGACCTTTTGTTGAAGGATCCCGATTTTACGAGTTGAATCGAACTTTGGTTATCAACGTGCAAATTTATTTTTATATCCACATCGGTTATTTCCTTCAACAGAGATTTCAGATGCAATGCCTCTTTGCAACAGTCTGCTGCGGCTATGTACTCGGCTTCAGTCGATGATAATGCCACTATAGGCTGTCTCTTAGACGCCCATGTTATTGGTCCATCAGCTATCATAAGCACGGAGCCAGAAGTGCTTCTTCGCGTCAATGGATCTCCAGCATAGTCCGAGTCGCTATAAGCATCGATATTCTCTATCGGTTTGTTTCGTTTGAACATAATGCCTTTATCTTTGGTTCCCACCAAATATTTGAATATTTTCTTAAGTTTTGTGACATCTTCTCTAGTGAAATTTTCGACCTTCCTGCTAACTTGGTTGACCGCTTGTGCGATGTCTGGTCTAGTTCTGGTAGACAGATACAGTAAACTTCCCACTGCCTCCTTATAGGGATATTCCTTCTCCTGAGCAGTTTCCTGTATCGACTTGGAATCGCTACTTGCGGGCGTGTCACAAGGTTTGGCATTTTTCATATTATATTTTTCCAGTATGTCATTTATATAAGATCTCTGAGTAAGAATTATTCCTTCTTTGGAATTTCTTATTTCCATACCCAGATAGGTACTTGGATTTTGATTCTTTTTCATTTCAAATTTGGTTTCAAGTTTCTTCAAAATAACTTCAATCTTTTTCTTGTCTTTTCCTATGACAAGACCATCATCGACAAATAATCCGATTATTATTGACTTATCTTCGTTTATGAAAACGCATCGATCGGTTTTTATCGTCTTGAAACCCAAATCAAACATCGCTTGGGTAAAAGTTTTATTCCATGTGAATGGAGCTTGCTTTAAGCCATACAACGACTTTTTCAGCCGGCAAACTACATCAGTAGTATTGCAGTCAGTTTTATAGCCAACAGGTAGTTTCATATAAACTTCATCTGTCAACTCTCCGTACAAGAATGCTGTCTTGACGTCAAATGTCATGAAGTAGTAAGATTTGGATGCGGCAATGGCTAGTAAAGTTTTTAAGGCAGATTGACTTACAACTGGGCTATATACGTCTTCAAAATCCAGGTTTCCTTTCTGCTCGCAGCCACGTACGACTAATCTGGCCTTTTTTGTACCGTCATCTTTAATCCGAAATACCCATTTGTTCGACAAAATTTTGTGTCCTTTGGCTTCTGACCTGTCAACTAATACCCAGGTGTTATTTTTCTGTAGTGAATCCATTTCTGACTGTATCGCCTTCTCCCAATTTTGTCTGTCGGTGCCCGTCACTGCATCTTGATATGTAAGAAATGAACAGTCATAGTCATCATTACTATCTGATGTAAACATAGTCACGCAACGACTTAGCTCGTAATCTTTGGTCCATGCTGGTGGCCTCACTGCTCTTTGTGGTCTTTCACTTGAGGGTGGTGGGTCAACTGGATCTTGACTGGAGCTGGAAGAAGGAAGATTAGTAGGTTCCTGAAAAAATAAGTTATTATTCATTTTGTTTTTAATTTCAGGTATTTCAATCTCAATTAATTCTGTTTCTGGTTCTAGAGTAGAGTCTTCGGTTTTCTCAGCAGGAGTATCGCCATAATGCATCTTTTCGATTACTTTTACGTCTCTGCTGATAACAACGTCATTCTTTTCCGGTATGTAGATTCTAAAACCTTTGGCTTTATTTGCATATCCCAAAAATACTCCTTCTGTCGCTTTGGCAGAGAATTTTCCTTTTCGGTTCTTGTTCATTACAAAGGCTCTGTTTCCAAACACGTGTAGGTGATTTCCCGATGGGATTCTTCCTACCCACTTCTCATATGGGGAGTTTCCTTTGAGAGCTTTTGCTGGGCTCCTATTTATCAGATAGTTTGCAGTGTTCACTGCTTCTGCCCATAGATTTGCAGGAACGTTAGAATCTATCATCAGACATCTTGCTTTATCCATCAGCGACCGATTTTTTCTTTCACTCATGCCATTTTGCTGCGGTGTATAGGGTGCAGATAGTCTTCGGCTTATGCCGTTATCTTTCAGGAATTTGTCAAACGCTTTCGACCTATATTCACCTCCATTGTCAGACTGAAGGTTTTGAATTTTCTTCTTGTGAAACACTTCAACATAGTTTTTGTACTCCTTGAACTTTTCAATAACTTCGCTCTTTTCTTTTAAAAAATAAACACAGCAGTATCTTGTATAGTCGTCAATAAATGTAACGAAATACTTTGATCCAGCCATTGATTTATGCTCAAAAGGTCCACATACGTCACTGTGAATTATCTGCAGCACTTCGGTAGAGATTATTTGTTCATGGCTTTGGAATGGTAGAGTGGTAAATTTACCCTTGATACAAGTCTCACAGGTACCCAAAGTTTTTTCTTTAAAGTCGAGTCCTCGCATCATTTTATTTTTAACCATTTCCTTTAGGTCTCTTTCATTGACATGACCTAATTTCTTGTGCCATTTCATAATTTCGCCTTCAGCACCGGGCGTGAAATTTGCTGTCTCTTCCGGCTCATCAAATTCAATGAAGTATAGTCCATTTTTTCTTCTAGCTTTTAAGTTGACTGTTCCTTCTTTTATGATACTGGCTTGTTCCTTTTCAAATAAAACTTTATAGCCTTTATCTGTAATTTTACTTACTGACATCAAGTTGTTTGACAAATCAGGCACATATAATGTGTCAATTATAGTATGTTTCCAATATTTTATATAGAGTTCTGCGTTTCCTTTCCCTTTAACTTCGGTCGTATGCATCTCTGAAGCTAGTCTTAGAGTGTCAGATGCAGGGATTAAGTTACAGAGTAAACTTTTGTCCCCCGTCATATGTGACGTACAGCCACTATCTAGACACCATAAATTGCTTTTAGCTTTTGACGTTTCTGTTGTTAAACAGATATTATGCGTCTCTTCTTTTCCTTTAGTTTTATTAGAGTTATTTTGTCTCTTTTTTGACCAACAAGATTCTGTGGAATGGCCTTTCTTCTTACAATTGTTGCAATATGGTACCCTTTTCTTTGTCTTGGCATAGAAAACTTCTGAAGTCTGTGGTTCACTTGCTTCGCTTTGCCTTCTTGCTTCGTATTCTTCTATGATTTTAACTTTTAAAATGTCAGGACTTGGTAGTACATCTCTCGACTCAATTGCCGTTCTGAAGCTATCAAAATTTGTAGGTAAACTGTATAACATCATAATGCTTAATAATTCTGGATGAATTTTGACATCCATATCTTCTAATTTACCCACTACGTCCATAAAATTACTGAGATGGTCTCTTACATCTTCCTGTGAAGTCATTTTCTTCAATACTAATTGCTTTAACAGCGTGGCCTTTCTCGCCGGTCCTGAACTTTGATGTACAGATTTTAGTTTATCCCATACCTCCTTGGATGTGTTACATCCTTTAATTTGTTTAAGTTCAGGTGGAGATATAAGTAGAAGTAGCTCTGACCTTGCCTTTAAGTCTTCCTTTAGGAATGCACTCTTTTCTTCGGCAGTCGCAGTTGCCGCTAACGTTTTTTCACCACTAGCGTACTCCCATAGATCGTATCTTATGAGAATCGCCTGTGCTTGTAAGCACCAGGTATCGTAGTTCGATTTTGTCAGCGGTTCTATGCTTCTTAGACTTGAGCTCATTTTTAAAATTTTATTTTCTCATTTACTCACGGTTTTATTCCATTTGCCACCAACCACGCTCTGCTACCACTGATAGGGAGGAATTGGCGGTATGAAACTAATTAAAACGTGAATATTATAAACATTGTGTTTAATTTTATTTGAGAAAATCAGAGTAATTTTACATGACACCGTATCATCAATCAGTTAGAAGAATTCTATTTACAAATTCAAAATAGATGTCATAGACAAACATGGACAGCATCACGACCTTCCAACAATTTGTACTCGTTTGTAACTTTTCCGGCTTTATGTCTTATGTACATTCGTATAGGTATACGAAAATTACGGAGCTGCAGCTCCCCTTATCCCCTTGCCCGCTCACCATTTCCACCCTGTAGTACCAACTACTTATGCCGAGGAAAACCGATTTGATTGAGTTCCACTATTTTGGGCGTATTCACTGCAAAAATTAAATTTCAAAAAAATGGAGAAATTATATTTATCTGCATTAGATTTGTAGTGTAGATATGTAGCAACTTTTAAAGGTTTACACTTCATTGGATTTTATTCTATACGTATGAAGTTAATTAATTTTACCCTCTTTTTTACGTCTCTGGAAGTTTCTTTTTTAAAATGCTGAAACAGGTATTTTTTTTATTTTTAATAATAAGTATTTGCTCTGAGTTTCATGATTCTAGAACAATCTAAAAAAATTTTTTCATACTTTTTTTGGAAAAAGGGGGTGACAAGGGGGTAACTCATGGGGGGTTACCCCCTTGTCACCCCCAAAATTTTCCATAAATTCTATAGCCTGAATAGATTAGTGAAGTTTTCATCAAAATCCGTCCAGCAGTTTTTACGTGATGCGCGGTCAAACACACAAACAAAAATGTTTAAATGGTTTTAATATGTTCAGTTACTTATTTTAGGTCACCCTGGTCGGTTTTTTTTTTTTAATCTTCAATGTATAGATTTTTTAGTCTCAACGATTTTATTATATTACTAGCTGCCCCCGCAACTTCGTCTGCGTCACATAAGAGAAAGAGAGGGTTACAGAGAGTGGGTCGTAAGCACCTATACCGAATACAATTTTCAAAGAGCACATCACACACATCCTTCCGCATAATGAAAATGCACGCCCGGTACATGATCATTATTTTGCTACGGAGTTATTTAAAACGGTGTATCTCCTAAGATATGCATTGAAGTCAATTTACGTACCCAAGGGCAATTTTGTTAAAATCAAATACTTGTGGTTAACACCGCATTTATTTGAATAAGAATAAATTACCATGTTTACAAAAACAGCTTTAAAGGCTTCTATTGACAGCTTTACATCTTCATACTTAGACACTCGATGACAGTCATACTCCAGCTGGGTCTGCAGTTCTCATCAAGGTGCATTAAATGAGCCACAACACGATATAGCTGCTGTAAACCGTTGCGGACCTCTTACAACTGCTTACCATTTAAAATTTTAAACTCTACGTCCCTACGCTCTGACGCCGTGTCTTAAAGTGCACAACCTCTTCAAAGCTTAGAAACCTTCAAATGCGGTAATAATATCTTACGGTGACTTTCGAGACATTCCAATTTTAAAGAGTATTTGCAATTTTGCACTAAATTTTTATGTGAGTTCAACTTTTTGGAATAAAATCGGATTGGGTTTTGAAACATGTATCAAAACAACTTGTAGTTTATATCAAAATCTCGAAGGAGTATTGGTATCAAATTCGAAACAAATCACCGCCAAAATAACTATCTACCCCTTTTTAACCCCGTTAGGGGATGAATTTCAATGCAATATGAAACGCGTCCATCAATTCTGTTAATATTGTTGATTGCAAAGTTTGAAGTAGATTGGACCAAGGAATCACATTTTCCCATACAATCTTTGCCCCCCTTTTCACCCCCTTAGGGGTATCATTTCAAAATTCTTTCTTATCGTATGCCTACGTTTTACAAAAAATACGAGTTCAAGTTTCAGGTTTCTACAATCTGCGGTTTAGGCTGTGCGTTGATCCATCAGATAGTCCTTCAGGACAAAGCATTTTTTATTTGTAGATAGTAGGATTTGTACTCGTTTGTAATGTATTTGTAACTTTTCCGGCTGTATGTCTTATGTAAAATAAAAAATAATGATTGGCATCAAAAAAATGTTTTGTGTGAAATAGCAATTTTCTGGCTAACTGTACTTTATTTTTTTTTAAATCTGTGAATGGGGATAAACATTTTGTGAAAAAATTACGGATTGTTACCTAAGACCACTTTTGTGTAGCTGCAGCTCCCCGAATACTGCCCCGTTTACCGATTTTCTTGAGTTCCGCTATTTTGGGCGTATTCACTTCAAAAATCAAATTTCAAGAAAATTGAGAAATTACATTTACCTGTATTAAATTTGAAGTATTTACAGCAACAGTTGAAGGTTTCACTTCAATGGATTTTATTCTATAGGTAGGTATATGAAGTTAATTAATTTTAAACACAAAACCCTCTTTTTCACGTCTCCGGATGTTTTTTTTTTTTAAAATGCTGAAACAGGTATTTCTTTATTTTTAATAATAAGTATTTGTTATGAGTTTCATGAATCTAGAACAATCTAAAAATTTTTTTCCATACCTACAAACTTTACCCCCCCTTTTCACCCCCTTTTTCTAAAATTTTCCATTTTCTATAGCCTAAGTGTTATTCTGAGTTTATTTAAATAGATTAGAGAAGTTTTCATCAAAATCCGTCCAGCAGTTTTTACGTGATGCGCGGTCAAACAAACAAACAAACAAACACGAATTTTAAAAATGGTTTTAATATGTTCGGTTACTTATTTTAAGTCATCCTGGTCGGTTTTTTTTTTAAATCTTCAATGTACAGATTTTTTGGTCTCAACGATTTTATTATATGTATAGAAGATGCATAAAAATCTTTCAAATAAATTGTATAATCTTTAGATTTAGTCAGTAGTGTTAAACCAAGCCTGAATCAGTGTAGTCGACGAATCTTTATTTGGTGAAAGATTCTGTCGTCGATTCGCTTATGAATTAATCGTTCTGTCGGCGAAACGTTCGTAGCGGAAAGGTACTGTCGTTGTAAAACTTTTAAACGAAACATTCTGTCGGCGGAGAACGAGAAACGTTTGTCTGAGTTATGTTTCATAATCACAGGGTTTGATACCCCTGCAACCGCGACTTGAAAAGCTTGCTGTCTAGGCCCGTTGTGTAGCCATCGGATTGGAAAGTTTGAAAACTACGCGCGCTTAGCTTATGACCGCCGCACATACATAGATTTTGACGATTTACGCGGCCAAAAGTCATTTTTCCAAAGTCGATATAACGGTAAATCAGCAATTACAATAGGCAGTCTACAGTTCCAGGTATAATATGGCATACGCCTACCCCCGCTTATGCGCGGGAGTCGACCCCCCTCGGTTAGTCGGAATTCGATAGTCGCCTAGTGTGCGTGTGTCAGTTCACGGCGCTCTAAAATTTGCAACTTTAACAAGCTTATAGTTTTTTTTTAACTAATCATTTTAAAATGTTTGTGATGGATTACGATAAATCAGGTAAGAATTGATTTTATTCGATATATACTAACCCAATTTACATTTTCTTTCTTTAACTTTTATTCAGTCAAACATCACTCCGCTCAAAATGTATTTTTTTGTAATAATTAATATTCAGTGACTGTTTTAAAGTACTTTTGTGCCCGTCCCTATGATAATTTTAATTACACTTCATATGTAAGGCATCTAACTATGTAATTCCATAACAAGCTGCCGCGCAAATGCGCGCTTTTTTAAATTACGTCCCTTTGAAAGTTATTAGTCAAATGTAGTAAAATTACTTTGTTCGGGGTTTTTTTGTATTAAACTCTTTTTATTTTTGTTTTAGGTCTATCTAGTACCTCTGGTACTAAATTAGTGACTCGGCAATACTATTTGAGCAGATACAAAGTCAAAACCTACCAACTTTGAATGAAAAACTTGACTACTATGAAAATTTTCTCCTTAATCGTTATGGGCTCAATGAAGAGGTTAAGAAGGCCATAAAACAAAGATTTTCTTATGTGAAATTCGAAATCAAGAAACGATGGGCGAAAGCAAATAAACATCAAGATGTTTTCCTTAAAAAAAATCATAAGAGGCTGCAGAAGCCCGGAATAAGCATTTCCGTTCATACCGCCTTAACTTTGCCAGAAAGTTTTCAAGGGAGGAATGTAATTTAGATATTTATAATAGGCTTTTATTAAGTTCCGACCCTCTGATTAGTTGCATGAGGCAAATTAAAAGACCTTCACGCAAAGCATTCCTCCATGAAACTATTGAACTTTTATTACCTGCTGACCCAAACGTGGAGACAATGGATGAATGCTCTGGGCCCGAGAAGGGTGATAGTTTTTTAGAATCTGAATGATATTTTATACTGTTACTGTTACATGTTATTGTTAAGTTCTTAATGAAAAAAAAAATGTATTACCGTGTTTGTATTTTTTTTTAAGTAAACCTTAGAATTTTGTCCGTGACTGTACTTTTTATTTTCAAAATAAGTGAAATATACGTTTGTTTTTTAAGAAAAACTATTATTTTTTAATCTTATTGAACATAGAAGAGAATTTAGCTGTAAAATAGTTTTGGCCGCGTAAATCGTCAAAATCTACGTATGTGCGCCGTGCTAGTCTTCGTCACTACAGTATGTTCCTATAGTTCCTCGCAGTTTAAACTCCCATGAATAATTAAATCATACTGAGGTGTTCATACTAAGACATTATTGGATTTTCTTTTTGTCCTCATTATCGTGGTCAGCACCATCGAAGACAGCTACTTACTGCTAATCCTCAATGAAAATAATATTTTCATTGAGGCATCATCACTCGCGAGTCTCGCGACGCGATTACCACCATCTCCATCGTCCTCATTGCCAGAATGCGTTGTGGTTGACAAGGAAGCCTTGTCGACCACAACGTGTTCGAAGCACAATCTTTGTCAATCAAGATTTTACTTCGCGGTCGTTTTGTGTTTGCCAGAACGTGGTGTGGTCTTTTTTAAAGAGCCAAGACGCGAATAAGCTTATGGTCGTTTTGAAAATGCCATAACGCGTTGTGGTTTTTTCGCTCAATGAGCGTTTTCGGTATTTGAGCCTAATAAGTATTCGCATTGTCTAAAAGTTGAATAAATGTTTTATTTTACATTTATTTTATTCTCCATACCTAGCCACAAAAAGATAAAAGCAATAAATTAAAATCTGGGTAGGTTATTTTAGATCCTTTATTTCCATGTACTTATATAATAGTCTGAAGTATTACATGAATTCGTAACTACATCGTGCTTAGGGAATAAATATATGGTAACATATACACTTGAGAGCAATAAAATCGCACACAATGATTTTTTTTGTAAAGGCAGTTTTTTTCATGAATCTGAATAAATAATAAAAACACACACACACTAATTGAAAGTCTACCTCATTACCTTTCTAATGATATCAAATACAGTGTAAAAATACCCGTATAAGAGGTTTTACAGCACAAAACCTAACAAACGGGTATAATTACCCAATTTCGCTTAAGAAATAATGAAAATCAAACTCAAAATTCTTGATGGAATTGTTTATTAATAAGGTGTATTCCCTCCCCTAGCCTTAACTACAGCTCTTAATCGGTTTTTCATGGACCGTATTAATTTTACCATGAAATCTTGTGGTATAGCGTTTCACTCCTCTTCAATGGCAAGTTGAAGCTCTCGGAGGCGCGTAGGGGCAGGGCTTCTTGCTCGAACTCTTCTTTTTAGCTCATCCCTGACATATGCCTGACATGCTCAATCGGATTGAGATCAGGACTACGAGCTGGCCACTACATCGCGGTGATTCCAACGTCTTCCATGTAGTCGCAAACTGTTCTAGCGACTTGCGGTCTGGCGTTGTCGTGCATTAGGAGAAAATCTTCTCCCATAAGCCACGCAAGCGGCCTCACTTGTCCTTCGAGCACTATTGGTCATACGTCCATTTTAAATGTTCCCTGGCAAATTGTAGGTGGGCTAGTCGGCGAGCTGTGGTCAATTTGGGACTATTTGCTGGGCGATGTGAGGTCAGTCCTGCTTCACCAAGTCTTCTTCTGACTGTCCACCGACTAATTCTAACATTGCGAACTTCTCGAAGCTCTTGTCCCAGTTGAACCGCTTTCAGATGCCGATTTCTTAAAGACCTCGACACAAGAAAGCGGTCATCACGCTCTGGCCCCTTATTCACAACCATTCGACTCGCTTCCGAACCGAATCGAATGTCTCAGATATCGAAGATGTCCTTCAAACGCTATTCACAAATCCGAAAACGAATAATTTTGACAGTTCAATTCGATAAGAAGACTCGAATCTTTCCGACAGCGGTTTGCTATCGGAAGTCATATCGAACAAAATTTAAACTAAGAAATAAACCATATTTCTAGCTTATTTCAGTAAAATAAAAATACTAAATTTTTTAAACACTGCCTGAAGTAAATTAATGAAGTTTTATTATTGTCTGGTGTTGTTTGTGTTTTATTAGTTGTTTTATTGACCGAATTTTAATGATGTATCCGCATTTACATAAAATCTATGTGTTTACAGAAATGTAATATTCGTTATAGATTTTAGTTAACAAACTGGTATCAAATACTTAGTATTTTTTTCTTTTAAGAAAACAGAAAACTATAGTGTTAATAAAAAAAGAAACAATTTTTCCGCTTTGGCAATTTCATAGACGGCTGTTAGTTTACAAAGCAGGTTTATTCGATAACTGTTATTTTTTAATTTTAGTAAAATAATAAAATAATTTTGTATCGTTGCTGTCTATTAAGTTACTAGCTGTATATTTCTTGTTGCAAATACTAATACCGAACAAATCCTAGAATGCTAGTCAAAATTAAAATTTAAGACAAACCTTTTTATTGCTACCATCATACTGCTATATCATTTTAAACAAAATGTACATATTTGTCGCAATTTACGACAATTATGTCGTACGTGGTATCCATATATTTCTGTATGCTTTCAGTAGAGATGTTATCACGTTCACCTTCGGTATGCAACTGATTAAAAATCTCGGTACCAGGGCGATGCCCCCTGCCCGCGGAGGCTATACCGGGGCCCCGTATTTGGTGGGACTCTGTCCCAGGTCCTAATGGGTGCACGGTAGCAACATGCACCCATGTGTGTGAATGCTATGATATTATAATCTGTAGGCGCACCATAGCGCTGTCACTGAAAAATCCAAAAAAAAACCGACCCTTTTATACCTGCGGGTAAGGGGTGCAAGTAGTGACAATGCTAACGGGTGATTTTGGCTAATTTGGTGTTCGTACGGCTGGTTTCTGTAAGTTATGTGAAGGTCAATGATTTTAATTTTGTTTTTAAAAGCTAAGCTTGTATTCTTGAATTTTGCCTAATCATTTGTACTCAATTATCTTTAGATTTAAGAAAATAATCAGTAATAAACCAAATTACAAGGGGTGTGCAATTTTATTGCTCTCAAGTGTATATTAAAGCTAACTTATTTTACTGGTGTGTTTAATATACCTAACTTTATATAACGTCAAACTTCGAATCTTCAGCGCTTCTGTCTTTGGCTTGTATAAGTAGTCTTTGGCTTTGGCTAGCCATAGGTACCTCAGAAGAGTTCCATGATGACACTATTGTTCTTTTTTAATCACTAGTTCCATTTTGACGATCTTTACAAAAGACACCACAACACAATACCGTATTTTAAGAATATATTGAATAAATGCTACATTATATTACTTTCCACATAGGAAAATACACAACACAAATTACACATTTAAAATATAGTGTAAGTAGGTACCTACATACATACATAATTATAGTCGAATGCAATTAGACAAAAAAAAACTCAAATGGTGGAACAAAGTAGGTATTATTAGTGGTCGGATTTTCATGGTACTTTTTATTGAGTTCCTAGAGGAGTGGAATTGAAGGTTAAAAAAAAATTCAGCGCTCGTCTTTTTTTTTAAATATCCTTTGGGTTGTTTTTTCGTTAATGAATAAATCCAATTCGACAAATTCATATTGTAGAGTAATCGTGTGACCTGGATTTCTTTGTTCGTTGGCGTCGATGTAATGCATATTATATCAAGTATTTTTTGAAAATGTCCTATTTTCTTGAATTAAGTACTTATTTCTATACCTATATTTTTTTTATTTTAGACCTAGATCTGTTTTGAAATTGGTAACTGATACTTAATGAGAGGTTCTAGCGACGAGGAAGTTATTTGACGCCAAAAGAATTGACTGACTGTTAATAAAGCGTAAATGTTGTTTTTTAGGCCAATCACTTTACGGAGTTCTGTATGGGAAGGTTCGCACAAAATCATAACCGGACTTATGAGGTTCTTTTTATGCTGATTGGCTAGATAATATTACATCTATTTGTGACCGTATATTGCAAAATTAAGGTGGCTTATAGTTTTACTGGAAATTTTGTTTCTAAGTGATTAATTTGAACTGAAATAAAAGCAAATCTAATAACCGAGATATACTTAGGTAAACTTTTACCTTGCCCTAATAAGTTACTAACGCTACGTTAATTAAGCTTTTTTTTTAGTTGCTTCTACTAATTTTTAGGGGTTTTAAAAAAAGAGTTAATTGTGACTTTAGCAAAATCGATAACCGTATGTTTTAAAGAGTTTAAGCATTTGGTCAGTTGATTGTTCATAATTATCAAGGAATTAAGCAATTAATTCACTTGCTTTTTTAATATTATTTTTTACATGGAATTAAAATACTTAACTGCCATTTTTCTGTTTAACTTTAGTCTCTTAAATAGTTTCAGTAGAAAACTGGCAGAATTAAGCATAAATTCCAACTGCTTACAAAATCTTTCATTTTTTACAAAGATCTCGAACTGTAGGTAGTTTGCGCGGCGCGGCCGCAAGTCGTACCTCGCCGTCCGTCGCCCGCCCGCTCCTCCGCGCGGCGGCGTGCGGGTCTTTTGCCTTGCGTTCATTTCATTCGTTTTCGAAGCGGCGGTGATCAGCGTAAGAAAATGGAATTCCCGAGTTGTGGGATTTGTGGTTGTGAACTTTGATGTTGTGAACATAGGCGTGAAGGGACAAAGAAAGCTTGTATCGTCAAGTGAAAAACGTAAAGACGGAAAATTTACAACAGTATCTGAAGAGACTCAAAGTGCAGAGCTTCATACATAAACGAACATTGCATTCAAAGTGCGGCAAAAAAAGTGCGGCAGGAAAGACAAGCCGATGATAGTCCGTTTGACTAGGGTGGAGTCTCCTATTATCGGCCTCCTCCTAATATCGGCAGTTTCGAGAAAATGGAACATAACTATAAAAATATCTCTTAAATCATAATAGTTTTAATGCAAAAAGTGACTCTATATCCATCCGCATTACCTCCAATATTTTGATGCGGGTGCATCAATATTTGAACGTTCAGCTGGCAAAAGAGCACGCGCAGGTGTGGACGTGCGTCGTTTGGTGTCATTGCCGAGTCAAATCCCTGAGTGGACGCATTGCGAGGATAAGTATTTGGAGGGAATTAAACATACCTATGGTGTTATCTTTTATTTTTTCATGAAGAATAACAGTCAAAGTATCTTTTAGATAACATGTTTTTACATTTTTTTGTCTATTTTATTAAATAATAGCGGGGCGAGATTAGGGATCTACACTGGTCAGCAAATATACCGAGCCACCCGCTACCTAGGAACTGTGATTCGATTTTCTCAAAAAGTATAAAACTTACAACTATCAAAGTTATACCTACAAAAAGTGCGTTTCGTGGTGATTACAATGACTGCAAATTAATTCGTGTTTTTGCTACTTTTTTCGATTAATAATGGATACAACACCTCAGGAAGCGGCTCAAGCTGTAGCATTACTTCAAGCAGGCATTGCGCAACGTGAAGTCGCTCGAAGGCTTCGAATCAGCAGATCTTCGGTGCAACGAGTTTACAGACGATACCTAGAGACTGGAGCATTCGATCGCCGTCCAGGTACGGGCAGACCTAGGGCTACATCAGCAGCAGATGATCGTTATATCCACCTGACTGTTCTGCAAAATCGCCACCTCAACGCAGTTCAAGTCCAACAAAGTCTGCGTGACGAACGCCAAGTGGTCATAAGTTCAGATACCGTCAGGAGAAGACTTGCTGAACGGAATCTGACCCCAAAAAGAGCTGCAACAGGCCCAGCATTAACGGCAGCACACCGTCGAGCACGACTTGAATTTGCTCGAGAGCATAGGGATTGGACATTAGAGCAGTGGAGTAATGTACTCTTCACTGATGAGAACAGGGTGAGTCTACATGGAAGTGATCGACGTCAGAGAGTATATCGTCGCCCTGGAGAACGTTATTCTCAGTGTTGGATCGAGGAAACTGTTGCTTATGGAGGAGGATCTGTAATGGTCTGGGGCGGCATCTCGTTAATAGCACATACACCGTTAGTTTTCATCGAACCGACGGACCGTACACGTGGACTGACTTCTCATCGCTACATTACTGAAATCCTTGCAGACCATGTGGTACCTTACGCAGGATATATCGGACAGGATATGCAATTGATGCACGATAATGCACGGCCTCATGTTGCTCATGTGGTGACCCAGTTTCTACGTGACGTCAGCATTCGTACGATGGACTAGCCAGCTCGAAGCCCGGACTTGAATCCGATTGAACACTTATGGGATGAGCTGAAACGTCGGGTTCGAGCCCGGGTACCTGCTCCAACAAGGCTTCCAGAGCTGCGAATCGCAATTGAAGAGGAGTGGAATACAATTCCTTAAGATTTTATCGTCAGGCTCGTAAGGTCGATGAATACAAGGATGCTGGCAGTTATCCGAGCAAGGGGAGGGAATACGGAATATTGATCAATTTTTTTTTTTTATTTTATCTTTGTTTTAGGCTTTATTTTTTTTTCACTTTATCATTACTAACGATTGTCATGACTGGAAAACGACTCTTCTTTGTAAAATCCTTAATAAATACTGATCTATTTTTTAAACCCAATGAGTTTCCTTTCCTTTTAATCACCATGAAACGCACTTTCTGTAGGTACAACTTTGATAATTGTAGGTTTTATAGTTTTTGAGAAAATCGAATTAGAGTGCCTAGGTAGCGGGTGGCTCGGTTTATTTGCTGTCCAGTGTATATTATTGATAAATCTCTATATCGGCCGGGTGGCCGATATTGGGGTAATGCATGAAAATGTTAAACCACATGTTTAGCTATTTTATACGTTAGCAGTAACATTAATAAGGTTAAAAATGAAACAACAGCTCAGTTTGATAACTAGATCCTAACATCGGGCGCCTCAAAACGAGTTTTATCAATTACGGCCGATATAAAGGGAATTGGTGCGTAAAAACGGCCATCTTAGTATGGGTACAAACAACGTGAGAAAAGAAGAAAAAAAATTGAAGAGAATAAAGCGGAGAGAGAGACAAATACTGGAAATGAGAATAAAAAATAAACCCGCCAAAGAAACAAAAGTAGTAAAGAAGAGTTGATTATAGGACAGAAATCGCGAAACTGACCTCACTGGTTTAGCTTCTCAAGACAAGTTTGGAAAAGGAAAAAGTTCTTTGTGCTAGCTGTGAAGAAGAACTAATTAGTGATGTTGAAGAAGATGAAGACAAAAATATTGGATGCGACTATGCCACTTACACAGTCCACCGTGGGCGAATTATATTGATGGCTAAAGAAGATTTTTTTTTGTACTTACATCCGAGTCTTAAAAATTAAAATTATTTCTGTTATTACTCGTATAAACTAAAGATCGCAATGATTCAACATTCCTGAAAAAAAAATAGAGAAAGAAACTCCAAAAACAAATTATTATAAATAAAAATTATTTCCAAATAAAGTGAATCAAATAAGAAATCTTAACTTTAAGGGATAAATAGTGCATTAAAGAAAAAAAAACTTAATGAAAATTAATGTAAATATAGAAAAGAGTTAAAAAAAAAAGTGATTTGTACCTGAGTTGAAATATAAAAAGTTATCATTTTTTATTTTAGCAGTTTATTGACCTTACTTCACCTTAGAAAACGTATGGCCGATATTAGGGTTACAGGCGGCGGATATAAGGGTATTAGAGGCCGATATTAAGGGAAATCACCATATTCGGAAAGAAACATCTATATTTAAAAAAATAACAAAATATTCATCATTTCGCGAATGTAGTAATGGAGTTTCAGTATCCCTTTATCCAAAAAAGGCATTGCAAGAAAGCAAAAACAATTAACGTAAAAATTACAAGCAGTCAAAGTTCAAAAAAAGTTGACATGGCCGATAATTGGTGCCACCACCCTACTTTATTTTTTTTTTCTCATACTTCGACTCATGTTCCTGGGAAAAGGTTGTTCAGTATGACCCGTAGAATCATTCAAATTCGGGTATAGGTACCTACCTACCCTTTATTTCATTCTCACAAAAATTGCTTCTGCGCATTCAAGGTCAGCGCTCATAACTCGTTGCACGAATTATATTCTAAAATTAATCGAAATAGGTTCAGCAAATTATTTGAAATACTTATAGGTATTTTTTTACCTATAAATAAAAAAAAAATGTTTTATATTTGACCAGAGATCCCTATTTATAAACACACAGTAGGTATACACAAACAAATAAATATTTGGGTACTATATTTCAGACCATTTATACTAAACCTTAATGGATTAAACACCTAATAAAACTTTTACATGAATCACCTACCTGTGCCCACGCTCTGTCTCTCTCTTTCGCACAGGCGGCGAGCAGAGCGGATCACGCGCACTCAAATATGAACTTAACGTTCTTAGTGACAAGGTCGACCACTTATAGTATTCCATAAAAAATCTTAAAAAAATTAAGATGCTGTTATTAAATTTGTTTAATTTTAACAATAAATGTTTATGTGATAATATTGTTACGTAATTAAACACTTTTCATTTAGTTATTTTTTTTTACTGAATGGATAACGCAGCAATTACTGTTATGTCACAATGCACTTAAAATATAACTTTAAATTTATGACTTATTTGACTAAAAGCACGCTAACAATGATTTTTCTTCATCAGCAGACGGTTATATATAATTACCTGTAAGTAATGAATGAAAACATGGGAAACCGTGTTTTTTTAATATAAGTACGTTGCCTGCACTTTTTTTGATTAATTTGTGTACATGCTCTCACAGACCCTTCATTATAAGCTATTTCCAGTTTCTTTATCAAGTTATAATTTTCGCTGCTAAAAATGGCATTATTAGGTTTAATGTCCGTTTCCGCGCAATGCTCTTTCATGATTTGCTTAATTTTAATTTATTACGTAATTAAATAAACAGCTCTACAAAATATATAAAAAGAAAACAGTTATGAATTAGTGTAAGGTCCCACCTTAACTTTCCTGGCCTATTTTTGGTTTCAGGCATTTCCTCGTTGCGGTGGGATGGAAAGTTACGTGTTGCACTCGAGTGCAAAGATTTTTCATCTCGTGCTCTTTTGGAAGAAAGAAAAAGGAGTTAATGATAGCATGACGGTTGACAGAGGAGAATGGTAGAAGAAACGTGTTGCGCCGACCACAAGATACATGGAACAAGGGCAGAAAGATGATGATGAAAAAAATTTTCCGTTTTTTTTTTGAAAATCCACCCGCTATAAAAGTTTTGTCTAATTGCACTCGACTAATATTAATATAGTTGTTTTACAAACACACAGTTAGGTACTACCTACCTACTCAGAAAAATGCTCATGAAACCGATCGATCGATGGTTCCCTAAATTATTTGTTTATTTTTAATCGGCTGTTGTCACTTCAATCAGTATGGTAACCAGCATGTCCATATACTCTTTCTTCAAAGCTAACAACAGCAAAATTCATCATTTCTAATGATTTGACATAACTTGGTCTCGCGTCACAGAACGTATCGATCTTGAAGCAGAAGGTCTGTGCATGGGCAAACCGTATTCGTCGATACATACGCGAGTGAGTGAAGCGCTTAGAATCGCTCTTTCCAAAGCTATGAAAGGTATATGTCACCGTAAAATTGTCAATTGTAATCTCTCTAGCGAGGTTGTAAACTCTCGAATTATTGTCAACTGAACACACTGCTTACAATATAACGCATTATTATTCGTTAGATTGTAATCTATCGAAGTGAAACCGTAATACTTGTTGTGAAATGCATGCGACGTCATCTAAAATAATGCAGGTTATTGTAAGGAGTATGTTCGTTTGACAATATTTCGAGAGTTCACAATCTCTCTAGTCATTTAACAATTTAACGTGTTTGGCAATTTTAAGGTGACATACATATGGCTTGGGAACGGCACTGACACGCGTCTGTCGAATGACGCCATTTGTTAATTCTGGCGCAGCATCTGGTCGATGCCTGTCAGTCGCACTGAGGGCGATTGGACGCAGGAGGGTGAACAAGCATGTGATCCAATACCAGAAATGAGGCTATCATCATCAGCTCCCAAGAAATCTTCAGGGCCGGGGGACTGCACAACTTCTGGACCAATGGTAGCAAGGATCGGATGCTCGCTTGGCGTCCATTTCGAGCAGCCTCAGGGGCGCTGCCACAGGAATTACCTGCCTTCTCCATAAATCTGGTAGAGCTGCGGAGCCAAAAAAATTTAGACCAATCACTTGTCTACCAACGGTCAACAATTATAAGTTATTACATCCATTTTGAGAGCTAATATCAACCAACAGAATTATTGAAAGTAATTCTATCATGCCTGCGTCTCAGAACGGATGTACGGGTCCCGCGGTACTAAGGAGCTGGTTCGCCGCTCCGGAAGAGATCTGTCAACATGTTGGATAGATTACAGAAGACCTTTGATTTTGTGCCTCATACATCGCTCATGATACAACGCTGCGGACCTTCCTGATGCCTTGTATATGGGGGTGTACTATGCCAAATCGAATACCAAATAATCGAATATCAATTGATCGACCACTATAAGTCGAACATCTAAATACTCGAACGTTCTTAATATCGAATGGTTAATAAATCGAACATTCAAAATATCGTACACTCAATACATCGAGTGTTCAAAATATCGAATGATTGTTTGATCGAGCGTTCAAGGCATCGCATATTCATTCTATCGAAATATCAATACACTGAATACTTTTTATATAGAATACAAGAAAAACACAAAATTTACTAATAAATCACATTTTAATCTTTAATTATTATCTTTTACAGGTACATTTTAATATTTTGTGTGAATTGCACGGAGATGTTGTTTTTATTCGATTTTAAACACCTTTATAAAATGATTACCTCTTTTTTTGAAGAGTATCATGATTATATTGAAAATTAATCATAGATAAATTAAATGTATAATTTTATTACAATACATAAACTTTCGTTAAAAAAAAGGAAATTTCTGAACGAACAACTAAGTAAGTCATATTTATTTCAGGCTACCCTCATACATTGTAATATTGTTTTCACCTCATAAATAAAACTATGTTCATCTGCAGAAAGCATTGTGACTAAGTAGTGCATTACAAGTGAATTTTGTGAAAAATGTCTGTAGGGTCTTATTATAAGCCAGAATTGTCCCAAAAACGCAAGTCGGTCTTAGTTTTGGATGGCTATGTAATGGCAATAAACAAAAATATTAATAACAAGTTCTACTGGCATTGTTCCTCCTGGTAAGGTAGATCCTGGTAAGGTAGATGAACTACGTTTTAGGAATTCCCTAAAAAGTGATGCTACCAGCTCGCTTGATAGACCGAGTCAAATTATTCAGCGAAATGAGGCCAACATTTCAAAATCAAGTTCGTGTGCTCTGCCAAACAAAAAAGCAGCATCGCAAATTATACGTCGAGCAAGAAGAAAAGAAATGCCAAAGGAACCGATTACTTTGGATGATATAAACATCCCCGATAGATTGCAGAAAGTTGATGGTGAAAGATTTTTAGGGCGTCAGGTTAAGTTTGAAGAAAACTGTGTCATGTTATTTGCAACGAAATCGAATTTAATACTATTAAATAAATCACAACTTTGGGTGATGGATGGTACCTTCGCAACATGTCCTATACTTTTCAAACAAATATATAGTATACATGGTTTGGTGGACACGGGTACAGATCGTTATTACGTACCTTTAGTATATGCGTTTCTGTGAGGATTAATTCATTAAAATATACGTATGACCGAAAAGATTTATTTATCTTGACACACTTGTTATATGGTAACTAAGGTACGAAATTAAAACGACAATGCAGTGTCTATTGATACTGGATGGCCAGTTCTCACACTCCTCTTCACGGCATCGTCGTGGTAATCAGGAGTTCAGGAAACTCCTAAACCGCTCCGCAATTTCAACAGCCGCGGGCCGGCTAAGGCTTTGGTTAAGATATCTGCCTCCATATCTTCGGTTCGCAGATACTTGACCTGTATCACTCCGTCCATTATGCAATTTCGTATGAAATGCATTTTCAAGTCAATGTGCTTGGACTTGGGAGTGACCATTGTGTTCTGACTTAACTTGAGGGCAGCTTGGTTGTCGTTTGATATGACTATGCTTTCGTAGTTGACCCCAAGATCTTTGAATAATTTTTTCAAGTGAATGGCCTCTTTTGCAGCTTCAGTCAAGGCGATATATTCCGCTTCGGCAGTCGATAGCGCCACAGTCTTTTGCTTCTTCGATATCCAGCTTATAGCCGTTCCAGCATATTTATAACAGCAGCCCGAAAAAGACTTTCGGTCTAGTTTGCATGCGCCCCAATCTGCGTCAGCCATGCCATGTAAATCTTCGCCAGTTTTTCTGAATATAAGACCAACGCTTTTTGTACCCTTTAAGTATCGCAGCACTCTTTTTGCACATTTGAAATGCTCTTCTCCGTAACAATCATTGAATTGAGAGAGATAGCTAATGGCAAACATTATATCAGGCCGAGTTGCCACTGCCAGATACATGAGTGTGCCAATTAAATTTTTGTAGGGTAGATCGTTCCGTTCATCTCTTCCTTCTTTTTCTAGTTTGAGACCTGGTTCTATGGGTGTAGACGTGGACTTGCAATCTTCCATTTTGAATTTTTTAAGAGTGTCTTCGATGAACTTCTCCTGGTTTAGTTTGATTGCATCTCTCATATAAATAACGTCTATCCCTATAAGTCGCTTTGGCGTTCCTAAGTCTTTTAACTCAAATTTCGTATTTAACAGGTCTTTTATTTCTTGGAGCTTTCTAGGACACGAATAGGCAACTAATAAATCGTCGACATAGATAACTATTATGACTTTAACTCCTCTTTTCTCTAGTAAGTATAGACATGGGTCAGCTTCTGATGCTTTGAAACCTATGTTCTTTAACTCTGTGTCGAGTTTCTTGTACCATTGCCTCCCTGCCTGTTTGAGTCCGTATAAGGCTTTTATGAGATGACAAACTTTCCCTTTTCGATTGTTTTTTATGTCATTCAGCATAGTCTTTGTTTTGTTGTACAAAGTTAAATTTTCTTGTTTGCTTTCATCAACCATGATTTCAGTCAGATATTCTTCTAAATAGTCAGGATATTTCATGACTATCTTTTCTTCTAGTTCACCATTCAGGTACGCCGTTGTAACGTCCATCTGGTTCAACTTTAAACCTTCTTCCATGGCTATTCCAACAACAGATCTTATCGAACTCAGTTTAGCTACAGGAGCGTATGTTTCGTTGTAGTCAACGCCTGGTCGCTGAGTGAAGCCCCGTGCTACAAGTCTTGCTTTCTTTGTGATACTGTTGTCAGGTCCTATTTTGTTTTTTAGAACCATTTTGTAGTCCACTTCTTTCATGTCACTGTTCTTCTTTCCTATTTTCCAGGTTCCATTCTTAACATGTGCTCTAATCTCGGCTTTTATAGCATCATGCCAGTATTCATCATCTTCATTTCCATCGGATATATAGGATATCTCCGAGAGTAGGTGATTTTCTTCAGTCTGGTCCAGTATAAAATCTCTGGTCCACGTGGGTGGACGCCTCTCTCTTTGCGGCCTCCCATTTTCAGGTATTTCTACAACTTCTGATGCGTCATCGTAAAATTCTATTTCTTCTACGGAAGAAACTTTATCTTCTTGCTCATTGAAATTTTGTAACATATTGTCTTTTTTATTATCTGTTATTTCAATTTCTACTTGTTGTACCCTTTTATCATTGTTTTTGTTTTCAGGTATTCGAGAGTGTTCCTTTTCTTTAATAAGTTTATCATAGTAGAGTAGAGTATAACAGACATCTGGCTTTATCTAGTAAGGATCTGTTCTTCCTCTCGCTAATCCCATTTTGTTGAGGGGTGTAAACTGTGGTCAATCTCCTTTTGATGCCATGCGATTTGAGAAAGTCATCGAACTCCTTGTTTCGGTATTCTGTGCCATTGTCCGTCTGCAGGTTCTTTATCTTCTTGTTATGGAAAGTCTCAACTTCATTTTTGTATTCTTTGAAAACGTTGAATACATCACTCTTTCTTTTAATGAAATAGATATGACAATAGCGACTAAAGTCGTCTGTGAAAGTAACATAGTACTTTGATCCTGCTAGTGTGTCACATTCAAAAGGTCCACAAACGTCGCTATGGATTATTTCCAGGTTATCGATTGTGTATAAATCATCATGTCTTACGAACGGTAACCTGGACAATTTGCCTTTGATGCAGGTCTCACATGTTTCCATGTCTTCGTTATTTAAATTTAAACTATACATAAGATTATCCTTAGCCATTTTCTTTAAATCTATTTCGTTTATGTGGCCAAGTTTGCGATGCCATTCCATAATGTTACTGTCCTTTTTCGGTGTGTAGTTTGCAGTCGCTTTACATCCAGATTCAAAGTAGTAGAGTCCATCTCTTTTTCGAGCAGTCAGTATCGTTTTGCCGGTTTTTTCTACGATATGGGCTTTCTCTTTTTCAAAAATTACCGTATTACCTTTGTCCGTTATCTTGGCGACGGATAAAAGGTTTACTGATATATCAGGAACATATAGGGTGTCATTGAAATTGTAGCCATGTTTATTGGTACTGATTGTAACTCTTCCTTTGCCTTGAATTCTACTGGTATATTTCTCTGACGCCAATTTTAGGGTGCCATTTTCAGGGATCATGGTAGAAAACATCGATTCGTCACCGCACATGTGTGATGAGCATCCGCTATCTAGACACCAGACAGTTTTATCAGCGTCTGAATTTACGGTGCTTAGACAAACGTTAAAATTGTATTTGCTTCTGTCCTCTTTTTCATTTGTATTTTTTTTCTTGCCCCAACATGTCTCGATAGTGTGGCCTTTCTTTTTACAGCTCTTGCAGTACAATCTTTTCCTGTTTTTCTTGATTTGGTATGCTTCTGAGCTTTCAGGCTGATCATTTCCACTCCTTGCTTGGTATTCCTCCAGAATCTTTATTTTTAGATTCTCAGGATTAGGCAGGGAGTCTCGAGATTCGATAGCTATTCTAAAGTTTTCAAATGTTGTTGGCAAACTGTAGAGAAGCATTATGCTAAGCAGTTCTGGAGGTACTTTTATATCCATATCTGCGAGTTTGTCCACGATGTCCATGAAATTATTTATGTGGTCATGTATATCTTCTCCTGTAGTCATTCGCTTTAGAACCAACTGTTTTAATAATGTGGCTTTTCTTGCAGGCCCTGTGCTTTGATAAGTAGCTTTTAATTTTTCCCATACAGCTTTAGATGTCGCGCAGAGTTTAATTTGTTTTAATTCAGACGGTGACAATAAAAGTAAGATTTCAGCTCTTGCCTTCAAATCCTCTTTGTTGAACGCCGATCTCGACGCCCCATCCGAAACTGGTGGTAACTTTTTCTCGCCGCTTACGATATCCCAATAATCATTTTTTATTAGGACCGCTTGTGCTTGCAAACACCAAGTGTCATAATTTGTCTTGGTCAACAGTTCTATATTACGATAACTCGTGGATGCCATTTTTCATATTTGCAGAATAAACCACGCTCTGCTACCAATTGTGAGGATTAATTCATTAAAATATACGTATGACCGAAAAGATTTATTTATCTTGACACACTTGTTATATGGTAACTAAGGTACGAAATTAAAACGACAATGCAGTGTCTATTGATACTGGATGGCCAGTTCTCACAGTTTCTAACGAATAAGACGCTAAATTGTTACTTGTATTTTTTTCAAGCACTAAAGGCATATGCTCTAGAATATGATATCCCATTGAACCCACGAGTAATAATGACGGATTTCGAGATGGCGGTCATTAATAGTGTAAAAGAAGAATTTCCTGATGCGCAACACAAATATGCTGTCTATTCCACTTAGGTCAAAATGTATGGCGTCAAATTCAACAAAATGGTTTGCAAAGTAAATATGGCCAAGATGCTGAGTTTGCTGTCAAGTTAAGACACATTATCGCACTTGCTTATTTACACCAAGATGAGATACCAGATGCTTTCGATAAATTGAGAGAAGAAGTGTTACCCGACGAGGCAAGTGATATCACCAACTGGTTTGGAAAATATTATGTTTGAGGAAATATTAATTCTCGTGAGACGGGAAATAATAAATTACTTATAGCACGCTCAGCACCGATGTTTCCACCTTCACTGTGGTCTGTGTTTCAAAATAATACACTGTTTTTGCCTAGGACTCAAAATAACATTGAAGGATGGCACAGAAGATGGAACACGTTGCTTGATAAGCACAAAAGGGGTCTTTATGCTACCATAGAATTTTTAGTTAAGGAGCAAGCTATAACAAATAGGACAATTGAAAAGGCAAACGCGGGATTGGAAAGACCTACTCCACAAAAAAGAGGCAAAAGAGATGACAATGCGATTGAAAAAATATTAAACAGTAAAAACAACATGGATTTATTAGAGTTCCTCCGTGCAATCGCAATTCACACAAAATATTAAAATGTACCTGTAAAAGATAATAATTAAAGATTAAAATGTGATTTATTAGTAAATTTTGTGTTTTTCTTGTATTCTATATAAAAAGTATTCAGTGTATTGATATTTCGATAGAATGAATATGCGATGCCTTGAACGCTCGATCAAACAATCATTCGATATTTTGAACACTCGATGTATTGAGTGTACGATATTTTGAATGTTCGATTTATTAAACATTCGATATTAAGAACGTTCGAGTATTTAGATGTTCGACTTATAGTGGTCGATCAATTGATATTCGATTATTTGGTATTCGATTTGGCATAGTACACCCGTAAGAAAACAGTCCATCGGAATCCAAGATGTCGAAAATCCAGGGAAACAGCGAACCGATACGGCTTGAGCGCGGTTTATTCCAGTCCAGGGTGATAGTCTGAATCCATTGTGGTTTTGTTTAGCCTTGAACCTTCTCAGCATACTACTGGAGGGTTCAGGTTTAGGCTACCAGTTGTAGAGAGATGGTCAGGGCACATCTCACCTTCAGATAGATGATCTGAAACTCTTGCCCCTAACAATTTGTAACGAAGAAGAAAGAGAAACGCCATGGGATGGAATTTGGTGTGGACAAATGTGCCGTGTATGTTAGCCTGACATTACGTTGCACGTTGAGAGACCAATTGGGGCGACGCACAATGATTATTGATATAATGGTCCCACATGACGAGAATCTCGTGAAAGTAGAGAAAGATAAACCATTATCACCAATATTTCACAATTCCTGTGCTGGGGTTGGCTTCCAGTCTAACCGGCTGCAGCTAAATACCAGTATTTTACATGGAGCAACTGCCTATCCGACCTTCACAACCCAGTTAATACTGAGGAGTAGGATACCCTTTGGTAAGACGGTTATCATACTTTTGGGCCACTGACTACCTGTAACGCCTGTCGAAGATCTACAAATGACAGCCGGGACTAACTGCTTAACGGAGGAAACTTTTAATGTAAGGGTGGTCGCCCATTAAAAGTTTCCTCCACCGTAGCTATGCGGGCCTGTGGACGGCTGGCTATGGGCTAGCTAGGCGTCCGGCCGTCTAACGACGACGACAGGCCGTGTCGACGGCGCGTTCGTGTTCCACGCGCGCCTCAAAGAGATGTCAGCAAAAGGAGAGGGGCCCGCAAGGGCCGAAGCCTGCCGGGGTTGCGGGCCTGTTCGAAAGAGATACCGCGGCCCCGGAACGTAAAAGGCGAGGAAGGAACATGGATGGTTTTTAGTCAGTAAGAGTCTGACACTTCCTCCCGCTCCGCCCAGAGTGGGGGGGGGGGGTCATTTGATGATTCCCCATCCTTAAAAAAAAAAAAAAAGGGTGGTCGCCCATACACAGACCAACCTAGGCAAGCAAGGCTTAACCTAAAGATCGATCACGAGAAGCTGTTATTATTTAGCCACGACCTCCTTACTTACATATTTAAAAATGTAAATGAATAGAGGAGAATAAATACACTGATTTACTTGTACACTTGCTTAATAGGTACTACCACATTATAATGTGCAAGATCTTCTTAACTACTATAATATCATCATTGTTAAATTATTACAATACCCGCCTTTTGTGGTCAGGGGTAAAACTACGACATTTCATTGCACTGTCAAACTGTTAGAAACTCATTTAGCTGGTAACTTAACACGAAATAGCAGCTAAACATTTGGATTGCAGTCAAATAAAGTATTGAGAAAATAAACATATGAAATCTAGGCGGGACCTACATTCGTTTTTAAAACACCTTGCTCAAGAAAAATACGTATACAATTTGCATTCATAAATGCCTTACAAATCATAGTGCTTCAATCACATTAAAATTACACACTACAATCGGTAATTTATACGTTTTACATATAAACGTATTGTGCTTACATTTAATGTTTTCTTAAGTAAAACCTTAAAAATATTGTTTAAAATACAAAACATAGTTTTGTCACATAAAATAGATATCAAAATATCTTTGACTTAAACTGCATCTAGAGCTTCATTTCGTCCGCAACCTGAAACAAGTTACATTAAATTAAAAACTTCAAAAACCCCTGATACATAGGGTTCTCAATTTCAAGGTAGTTTGCTTTTGAACGAGGTGTACATTATTCTACTAGTCAAGCCCTTTTATTTGATAATTGGGGGAGTTGTTGAATAAATGTGTAATCCGCCAGTTTGTGGCGGTGGCCATCTCGGACTGATTTTTATCAAACATAGCTAAGAACACTCCCGACTAATTCACCTTTCAAACAAAAAAAAAACAATCTATATCAGTTCGTCCGTTCGGGAGCTACGATGCCACAGACACACCCCGGGTTAAAAAGGTTTAAATGTTTAAAATAATATTATTTATCTACCCAAATATCATAAACCCTCTCTAATGCGTTCAAAAACCATAGGCAATGACCAGCATTACCAATCAGCAGAAATAAACGGCACTGTTATGAACTCATAACCTACTGAAAACGGTAGGTTATAAGTTTAAATTTGGAACAGGTGTCAAATTCAAGTGAGTGTGGTATTCTAGTACCTATCTACATTAAATCAGATATCGATACGAAACCCCAATTCAGTATGATTTTAATTATAAATCGCACGACATTTTGATCTCGAGAGACACAAGAATAGTGACTTTGTTCGTTTGCCTATGATTTAAAAAAAAATGACAGATATCCGAAACGCCGCCATTTCGAGCTGTCATTTGTTCGTTAGCTTTTTATTTCCTGTTACGAGTAGACAAATTTTCTGATAAGTTCTTTATTTCTGTCGAAAATGAGTGATAGTGCATTTAGTATCTTTTCGGAAGTATGTTTTAATTCAATAATTATCTTAATTCCAACAGTTGTTTAAAACCAATTACAGTAATTAAAAGAGTAAAAATCGAAATATACAAAATAACAAAGTTAAGCTCATGTTCACACTTTCATAAATTCCTCACATAGTCCTTCTGAAATACCAATAAAATCATCGTCCATTCATTCGTAAACAGATCGTCTGCAGGGTTTTTACGGGTAGCCGTGTATAAAAGCCTCTCTAGTATAAGAATCTGAGGAAATTATTATGATTTGATAAAAACCTACCCTTAACAAGTCAAATTAAATATTGAATATAGAAAACCATTCGTTAATTCGCAATTTTGTGGTGACGGCCAACTTGGACTTTTAATTAATCATAGTATGTAGTATTTACTAGTCAAGCCCTTTCATTTGATATCCATACTGAGGGGTTGTTGAAGAAATATGTGATCCGCCATTTTGTGGCGGTGGCCATCTTGGACCGATTTTTATCAAACATAGCTAAGAACCCTCCCGACTAATTCACCTTACAAACTAAAAAAACAAAATCTAAATCGGTTTATCCGTTCGGGCGCTACGCGCCACAGACAGACAGACACACACACACAGACTCGTTACACTTATAACACCCCGACGTTTTTGCTTCGGGGTTAAAAGACTGGTTTGCAAAAGGATTGGTACGAATAATCACGTGTGAAACAGGTCACAATACACTCCGGCGCCGAAGCAATTAAGTGTAACGTGAATTTGTAAACACAACGATACTTACATAATGTGGAAAAAATTTTTCGGCATTAATTTCTTCTCCTTGGACTTGATCGATTGACTCATGAACTTTCCATTGTAGTACGAAGTCCTTTAGACCACTAATCCGTTTACCTAATTCCCTGAAATATTTAAAATATATTTAATTAAAAATCACTTCATGTAAGAAGTTACCAAACTATGTGATCCCTCACAAAGTTTGGTTACTTCTTACGTGTTTTTATACATATCTATATAATAAGTATCTATTAATGGCAAAGGGTCAAATATGTGAGAAGTGTAGAAAAAATATATGTTTTCTCGTAGTATCATATTTTCGTTTTGTTTCCTCAGTTTCGTTTTTAGCAACCCCGAAAACCATGTAAATGACAAAGAATACATAAATTTCGTCGGCGCCATCTTGAATTTCCATTTTGAAATCATCTTTTTAAGGTTTCGTATAAAACAGTAACTAACGGGACCTTATTACTACGCCACCGGTGTCCGTTGGTCTGTCTGTCTGTCAAGGGGCTGTAATCTCATGACCCGTAATAGTACCTAGTACATTTGGAATTTTCACAAAATAAGTATTCCTGTTGCCGCTATCACAACTAATAAAAAAAAAACTATATATCGAAACGGCTTCTGATTCCAGTAGAACGATATGGAAAATAGTTAATCAACAACGCAAAGCTACTAAAGCCCTCAACTGTAAAGCTGGTTTCAGACTACGCTATAATATTCTGCTATATGGTATAGCAAAGCAGGACCTAAAGCTATACTATATAGCATGGCGTTTACATTACGCAACATTATCGTATCGTTCAAATAAATTCGCTTCCGGTACGGCCGGGGGTGAGGGAGGAGGAAGAGGGCGGCGCGTGATATAGCATAGCATGAACTCACCGTATCGCACCATTTTAAAGCATATGGTAAGCCAATCATTTAAAGTATAGTATAGTGTGAACGTGTCCATAACAAATGTATGGTATTTTTTTTGCTAAGAATCCTAAGTTTAAAATACTTTTAGATTATAAATATGGAATTATTTTTTGAAAACTTGCCAATTTTTTAGCGTTCTGTTTTCTCCGCATTTGTACGTTTTTCGTCATTATGAAGACGTTAAAAATTCGAGTGATTATGGAGTATGAGCTGCAGAAGCGGCACCCAACATCAACGACGCATACGGAGCGAACACTGCTAACGATCGGACCACCCGTTATTGGTTTGTCCGCTTCCGTTCTGGAAATTTCGACCTAAGAAATGATCCCCGTGGTCGACCGAAAAATTTTGTCGACAATTACGAATGAAAGGAGATTATGGAAACTGATGATTCTCAATCTACAACTAAATTAGCAGCAGCTCTTGATGTTAGCATTTAAACAATTTTGATCCACTTGAATGATCGCCAGCGCAAAGCATGCGTCGAGTTGAGCCTTGCACTGCTCAACAGGCACACAAACAAAGGCATATTGAATCGCATTGTTACTTGCGACGAAATATGGATTCTGTTCAACAATCGCAAGCGCTCACCAAGTTGGTTAGATCCTACACAAAGCCTAACCTATCCTAACCTAAACAATGCACCATACGAAAACTGACCCCTGCAAAAGTGGTGGTCACTGTTTGGTGGTCTAGCGCCGGTGTCATTCATCACAGCTTCTTACCAAACGGGGTGAGCATTACTGTAGATGTGTACTGTGAAGAACTGAACATAATAATGGAAAAGCTCGCACATCTTCAACCAGCTTTGGTCAATAGTTCGGCTCCGCTGCGCCTTCAAGACTACGCGCGACCTCATACTGCACAGCGGACGGTCTCCAAGTTACAAGAGCTGGGGTTGGAAGTTCTCCATCATCCACCGTACTCACCTAAATTCTGGAAAAAATAGAAGGCTAACCTACAGACTTCTATTTTTTCCAGAATTTGGATAACTTCTTGGCGGGGAAAAAAATCAAAAACTGAGAGGCAGTTCAAAATGCCTTTGAAGAATTTGTGCCTCCCGTCCAGCAGACTTTTTCAAAAAGGGCATCTAAAAGCTACCACTAACGTTGGCAAAATTCATTGATTGCATGGCTAATTACTTTGATTAATAAAATTTAAAAATATAGAGTAAAAAGAGCGTTAACTTATTTCATGAAAGTGTAGGAGAGCTGGTTTTACTACCGCCTCTTACAAATGCCGTGAATTATTTCAATCAGCATTTTGGAAGATAATTATTGTAAGAATTGATAGTGATTTTGTAAGAATTGCGTCCACAGCATGAAATGGCAATTTATATCAATTTTGTTCACGATAATTTGTGCCATAAATCGTGCAAGGACTGTCAGCACTTGGTTTGTTCCACATCCAGACGGTAACGGTAACCATAACGGTGATTCCATGGCCAGCTAAATTCCCAAACCTGAATCCCATGAACTGTGGGGTTTAATGGTGCAGCGCAATAAACGAAGAAAAGAAGATCTGGCTCAATATTGCCAAGAAGTATGGGAAAACCATGCAATTACGACGGAAGATGAAATAGACAGCCAAGGAGCATAATAAACTTGACCTTATGTCTGACAAACAATACTGATTGATAAACGAAATACTTAAAACAGTTTCTCAAAGTTGACTATTTTTAGCTTAGCACATTTCATGTCATTTTTATTAGCTTAAACAAACTCTTTACAGAAATAGTAAATACAATTCGTAGTTCTTGCAAGATGGCGGCATTTATGTTTTATATGTGCAAAAGTAATCATAATGATTATGAACGTCATCTTGGACGCTACGCGTTCGGATAAAATCGTGGGCATGAGATTTTCCGATGTCAAAATATTCCAATCATAATTTCTCAAGCGGATTTCTCCGTACGTCGTCGCCAAGGGTAGGGGCTTATCATTTAAAGACATCGACTTTACAATATTAAATCTTTGACAGTCGTTATAGGTAGTCAGTGGCCCGAAAACTGACAACCAGTCTTATCAATGGGCATCGTCTTACCCAGTACTAGCTGGGTTGTGAAGGTAAGATAGGTAGTCGCTCCATGTAGAATACTGTCAGCTGCATCCGGTTAGACTGGAATCCGACCCCAACATGAGGGAAAAGGCTAGGCAGAGGTGGATGATGACTTTAGTTAGATACATAAAGTTAAGAAATCCATGATTATCAAATACTTACTCAAAAAATACAAGAATGTCCAAGAGTGGCTTCGAATTCCTTTAAAAAAATAAGAAGAAAAACATTGTCATTCCTAACCAGTTTTGCGGTGAATCCATGGATTTTCAGCTAAACAAAAAAAAGTTTCGCCCTCTGTTCAGGCATTGTTTTTTTATGCCTCAATATGAAAATACAAATAGGTAGTAGTGATTACGGTTTTTGCTTTATTTTAGTCACAAAATTAAAACAAATTCTTATATCATATTGTGAGTACAAGTAAATGATTTAGGAGCCATCTTTAAATGTAACAACTAAACTCTTCGAGTAAATTCGAAATTATGTCGTAGTTATCTACAGTCGCAATGCCTAAATATTAAAATCACCTATAGTTGGTGCCAGTTAAGATCGAAATAGAGGTAATTCACACCTAACTACCAAGTTTTTAATCATTAAACGATAATGACACTTATTAATTACCTGAGCCGACCAATAAGCGACACATCGCTAGGCGCATCGTTAAACACAAAGAAATAAAAACACTCCGAAACACGACCGAACGCAAGCGAACTACGACACGGAATGTTTAATCAAAATGGCGGCCCATAATGTGCTGCACACCTGACGCGATGACCGCGTAAAATAAAACGGCATAAGATCAGAATTATCGTTTTTTTATGATGAGATAGCTATGTCATAAGAATATTTCAATATTTACACTGACTTGTGCACTGACTTTATATTTATTCAGTGGTTTATTAAAGAATAATGCATAATTTTAAGGTATCAGCACACTTGCGCGAATGGACTTTAGCGCGACTTAATGGCCACTGAGGTTCACTCTGTAGTCTGTAGTAAACATAACATCGCGCCTGTTTTTACTTGAAGGTAGATTTTTTATGGGTGTCGTTTTTATGGTTTTCGGGGTCGTTGATTACGAAAATAAGGCGCTTCCTCGGCGCCATCTTGGTTTTTGATTTTGTCCTCATTTTCGTTATCAGTGACCCTGAAAACTATGAAGACGACACCCATGACGGAAAAACAAAAAAAAAAACATGGACGTCATTTTGGATTTTCTTTTATCCTCATTTTCGTTATCAGCGACCCTAAAAACCATGAAAACGACACCCATGACGGAAAAAACTAAAAAAATTCTATGACGCCATCTTCGATGTTTTATTTGATCTCAATTTCGGAAAACCCAGAAAAAAACCACTCTCAAATAATAACAGGCATGACGCTTTGTTTACTCTACAGGGTAAAACCTTAGTGGCCATTAAGGTGGGCAAAACTCCAGTCGCGCGAGTGTCTATTCGCGCAAGGTTACTTTCGCGCAAAAGTCCATTCGCGCTGAACTCCATGCGCGCATATAATGTCTTTTCGCGTAGGTGGGTGCGCACAAGAAGTGGCCTTCGCGCAAAAGTCCAATATCTTAATTTTAAGATGCTCAATAATTTCAATACTTTTTTAAATTCACGTTTCAGTAAGTTAGAATAGTGTCATAAACGAAAATACAATACTTATACAATTTTTTTTTAAATTAATATCGCAGGGTACGTATGCTCGTTTTTTTTTGGGTTATGCACTTTGTTGTGTATGTGGGTCATTTTGGATGTATTATGAGACTCAAGCGATATCAGATTTACGACAGGTTTGTACGGATGGAGGGACAGTATTGCTAATATTTCGACATCGGGATGAAAGTCGGAGCAATGACCTCTATTTCAATCTTAACTGGCACCAACATAATTACTCACAATGAAAACAGCCATAATTCTTCATTCTTCGCTTCTTTACCACGGACGATTCACAACAAAGCACACAAAAGGCATGGTATTACTAGATACGATTTACAGATACATATCAGCAATGACATACCTCCAGTGGCTTTGACAAAAGCCTTTTGTAGTAATTATTTGAGTAAATGATTTTGGAGCATGTTTTATTGTAACACTTCAATGTATAATAAAAATTATTTAAATTACTTTCTATATTCTACATCAAAAACTCTTATTTTTCTGTAAAAATGATTATTACATCAGCATTAAGTGTTAGTGAAAGTTTTTATAGTTTTTATTACAATATTGTCGATCGGAAAGCCGCTTCTAAAACGCATGTGACTAAAAGAGTGATGGAAAAATGTTGATAAGAAAAAGCACAGGAAGGCCAAAGAAAAGATGGACAGATTATGTAAGGAATGATTTGAGAGAGACTGGAGTAAATGATGCCGTGAAGCCAGGCAGGAAAGCATGGAAGAAGAAAAAGTGCTTCCGACCTTGCATAGAATGGAACAAGGGCAGAAAGCTGAATTCGGAAAGCCACTCTTGTCCTTGTGTATTTCTTAAATATGTGCTAATACGTTTTACAGGTGAGAAAAAACGCGTTTCGTGGAGTATACTTGAATTTTCATGTAGAAAATCAAAACGTGTTCTAAAGTGTCACGTTTCTGAGTTTTAAGTGGTATAGCTTATGGAATGTGTATGTTTGTAGGGAATGAACTTAAGCTCATATCTCGGAGATGACACTTTGTTTCATCACACAAAACTCGTTTGTATTGATACCAGCTATGGTATGGTCTCATGAATACCCTAGTCATAGGAAATACAAAAAAAAAAAACAAATTGTATACGGGACTTATTTGCGAAAGTACTGAACCGATTTCGACGGGACTTTACTGGCAGATGGTGGTGGCCCAGTGGTGGCGGCCCCGACTTACGAACAGTAGTAAGTCGTGGGTTCAAACCCAGGCAGGCGCATTACTTTGTGTAATTTATTTCATCACCACTGCTGTCAAAAACGGCGCGAAGGAAAACATCGTGAGGCATGTTCTAGAAATCTAGAACCAAAAATTCCAAAACATGTGACATCTACCAACCCGCACTGGGCCCGCGTGGACCGTGGTGGATTATAGCTCATACGCAAAATACGCGCTATGACGTGGAGTTGCGGACCCCAGCCCGTTGCGTTGTACAACACAATACTGGCAGATAACTGATGTTTATATGCAGTAACATTTGTACGTACTTTTATTGTAAAAAAAGGATTAGGGGGCTCTGGCAAATTAAAAACCCTTAACATTATAAATAACATTCGATTCAAATAGGGAAGTCATATTTTTTTATAAAAAGAAGATCACCCAGGCTTCTTACATTTTTGGGCTATTTTTAAAACCGGCTAACCAAAATGAGAAAAACTTATTATTTGGATACTTCGAAGATAACATAACAAACATTATTTCTTATTACGTCTAAGTCTAGACCTAAGACCTTCCCATTTCACTAAAGCGCTAGCTCGTCGACATGTGTATCCTGCCTATCCTAACCTATGGCGCTCAGACTTGGTCTTTGACTGAAGCCCGGAAAAACTCAACGTTTGCTAAAGAGCGATGGAACGTAGGATTCTAAATATTAGACTCTCCGATCGAACGCGCAACACCTTAATACGGTCAAAGACAGGTATCGCCGATGTTGACAATAAGTCTGCGAAGCTGAAATGGGACTGGGCGGGTCACGTCTCCAGGATGGGGCCGGACAGACGGGCTAAGATAGTCACACAGCGGGTGCCTGGAGACGGCCGTCGCAACCGAGGCAGGCTAAAAAAACGCTGGCGAAAAAATAACATCTAAGTCGTAGTCAATTCACAGCGAAGTTATTCAATTACAAAATAATTGTTCACCCAGATTGGGTTTTTTTTTGCCAGCCTACCATAATTAACCCAATAATTAAATAGAGCATATGGATATAAACAATTTTTATTATGCCACCCAAGTTCTATACCCAAGTAATACATATATAATAATAATTACTACAATATAAATGCTACTGGTCGATGAAGACGGTAATCGAGGGAGATCTGCCGATCTCCTTGAAGCCCAAACTTATCGATGTGTTTATCCTCCCCGTCCTACGATCGACCTACGGTGCTCCGACCTAGTCACTCAAATAATTGAAAAATTTCCGCCTTGGGGTCTGCCGAAGTGATCTTGGTGTTTTAATTAAAAAATGTTTATTATGTTATGCTCTGTCCAAATCATCATCTACCTAGCCTTTTCCCAAATGTTGGGGTCGGCTTCCAGTCTAGCCGAATGCAGCTGAATACCAGTATTTTACATGGAGCGACTGTCAATACGACATCCACAACCACGTTAATACTGGGTAAGGGACTACGCACACGCCTCTCATACAAAATCGTTGTTTTCTATGGGCATGAGCTGAATAAAGCTGAATAAGTGTGCGTAGTCCCTAATACGATACCACTTGATAAGACTGGTTGTCCGACTTTTTGGGCCACTGATTACATGTAACGACTGCCAAAGATGGACAAATGACAGCCAGGACCAACAGCTTAACGTGCTTTCTAAGGCACGGAGGAAACTCGGTGTGTAAGTGTGGTCACCCATCCACAGATCAACCTACGCAAGCACAGCTTAACCTAAAGATCGGCCCGAGCGGCGATGCTCTATCCAAATAATAAGTTTATTATGGTTAGCCGGAGTTTTTGAAAATAGCCCAATCTGGGTGATCTCCTTTCACGCGGACGAAGGTCGCGGGTAAAATGTATGAAACCTACACAATTCCTTGAAAATATAAACAATTACGACCCTAATTAGGGAATGTGTAAAATTATGTTTCTTTAATACTGTGTGTATTAAAGAATTCAAATTTCCTGTGGAATGCATATGTCACCGTAAAATTGTCAAACACGTTATTATACAGGGTGGGCCAATAATTTTTGCACTTTTAAAACATGAATAGAAATAAAACTACAACTGTTATTTTGTTGATTATATATTTAACGTTTTGAAAATGTAATGAAATTTATTTTTTAAAAATGACATCGTCGAGATGTGCACCGTCTCGTCGTTGGCACTCTAGCAATCGACTACGCAAACTTTGGAAAACTCGCTGACACATGCTGCGGGGGATCGCGGCTATCTCGTCGTGGATGTTTTGTTATAATTGGGATATATTCGTCGGTTTATTAAGGTAGACTCGACTTTTCAGGTATCCCCATAAGAAAAAATCGCATGGTGTAAGATCCGGGCTTCTCGGAGGCCATGGAATATCACATCTGCGAGAAATCAATTTATTCGGAAACATTTCTTTGACTACCGGTAAAGTCACATTTGACGTGTGGCATGTTGCTCCATCTTGTTGCATCCAGGTCCTGCTGTTGTATCCTTGAAATTCATGCAACTGCGGCGTCAAAAACTCTCGCAACATCTTGACGTATTCCGCTGAATTCACAGTTACATTATCTCCTTGATTATTTTCAAAGAAATACGGACCAATTATGCCCTTTGCTGATATGGCAGCCCATACTGTCGTTTTAGGTGAATGAAGTGGCTTTTGGTGTTTAAGGCGAGGGTTTTCCCTGCTCCAATATCGACAATTGTGCTTATTCACGTGCCCGTTGATGTGAAAGTGGGCCTCGTCCGTAAAGAATACATTCTCCAGGCTAGAGAATTGCTCCAGCATTGTGTCAGCCAATAACTTACGTTGAATGTAATCATTTGGTTTCATCTCCTGCACAATTTGAAGCTTATACGGGTGCAGTTTGAGGTCTAGATGCAAAATCCGCCGTAGACTGGTTCTCGGTAATGCCAGAACCGCCGAACGCTTACGCGTAGATAATTCTGGATCGTTCCGAACGGAAATTTCAACCTCTCGAATGTTCTCATCGCTTCTTCTTGAACGTGGCCGACCTGTTTGTTTAATATTCGTTGTCGATCCCGTTTGCTCGAACTTCACGACCCAAGCTTTGATTAAATTCACACTTGGACACTCGCTTACACGGCGTAATCCATATTCAATTCGAAACAGGCGTCGTACAGTAACGTAGGAATCGTTGTTTTTGTAAAATTGTTTAACACAAAAAGCACGCTGTTGTCCCGTGAAGCGCTCCATCGTGACTAAAATTGCATGTAGCGACGCATAGTTTCCCGCCACCCGCGCACCCCTCCTTCCAACGGTATTCGAGAAATTTAGTGTTGCTATTTGCAAAAATTATTGGCCCACCCTGTACAATATAACGTGTTTCTCTCTAGCGATATTGTCAAGTCTCGAAATATTGTCAACTGAACATACGGAACTATCTCTGCTCCCATAATCGGGACTTGGGGACCCCCCCGTTTGGTTAGTTAGGTTCCTTTAAGCCCTGCACTCGGGCCCCGCGAAGCGGATCTTCGTCGACTACGCTTTTTAGGGGAATATGAAGTGTTTTAAGGTTAGGTTATATTAATCGATATTTCTCAGGAATGGTACAGTAAGCGTTCATAAGTTCACAGGCACGCGAAGGATCATATTGCTGTGAACGCACGGGCGAGCGTCCGTGCAGCTGTATGTGTAAGCTGTCTCAATACAGTACCTACGCACACCACAGCTACAGAGTCGCCTACTGTCGCAAGCTGTCGCGTCGCTCTCCACGAAACAAAAAGATATATATTACCATCTCTTTTGTTATACACGCAGCAAACGCATGATCGTATTTGCATTGGATAGCTAAAATTCGACCATAACCACCAGGTGTTGATAGCTGTTTAGGTTAAGCAGTGGGTTCACGATCAACGTGTCTTGAGTTCAAATCCTGTTTACATAATATGGGTTTTTTTTTTGTAACCACTTTTATTAATATTTGTATTTTATGCAAAAACTATTTACTTATTTTTATAAAGATTTAAATATAAGTTAATAACCCATCATAACTATTTATGTGATTGTGGAATATTTTTTCGGTGTTGGAAGGTGGAAAAAAAAGTCGTGCTGACAGATAACAAAAATTGTTTTATTCGTTTCATTTATTCATATAATTAACAACTTTAATAAGTTTTGTAACGTCACATTCCTACCTAGATATAAGAAGTTCTCTTGTAACCGTTCATAAGATTTTTTTGTGTATCTGTATACCCACTTAGAAGTCATTTTCTATTAACATAACAAGGATATTCTAATCACACAAATATAATTGTTGATACCCACTTCTATCTATCGGTATTCAACAGAGCTTGCTTACTGAAAACTAATACATAATTTATACTTCGTGAATATGTTTTTTATGTGACGTCACAATAAATGTAACTCATATTGAGGTTATAGTTTAAGTGTTCATTTTCCTGAAGAAAAGAAGATTGAAACTAAACCTCAATTTAGGAATTATTAATATCGCTAAACATTTTGTAACACGTCTAATTAAAACTAGAACATTAGGGATTAATATTTTGTATAACCTCCATTATTTTCAATGCAGTCAAGTAGACGTATGCGGCTTAAAGTCACCCAAAGGGCAATGGAGAGGGCTATGCTCTGAGTTTACTTGCGTGATCGCATCAGAAATGAAGACATCCGCAAGAGAACCAAGGTCACCGACGTAGCCCGAAGAATTGCTAAACTTAAGTGGCAGTGGGCAGGGCACATTGCTCGCAGAACGGATGGCCGATGGGGTCGAAATGTTCTGGAGTGGCGACCGCGAACCGGAACAAAATGGAAGTAATCCAGTCAAAGTCTAAATATTCCCGTGCGAAACGTAATCGTTCTTCTTTATGTCTTTCTGTCAAGAAGGGCATTTTAGCTGATCTTCTGTGATGCAAGCCTTCAGCGTGGACGGCACGGCGAACAGTTTGCGGTGACTCCGAGTGTGTCGTAGGTGTGAAACCATTGGTTTCATACTCGCCCACGATATGTTGTCGCTGCGCTTCGCTAATAAGCGACGACCTTCCACTTCGCTGTCTACTTGCAAGGCTCCCTTCTTCCTCATACCTTTTGATCCAGAGACTTACTGCATTTCTCTAAACAAAAAAAATGATGTTAGGCAGCTGTAATAAATACTAAAGTGACTTCATTCACTCTGCATTTATAAATCCAATAATAAACACTAATTATTTATCTTGCATGATAGTTTGAAAAAAAAAGAAACGAATTAAGTAAACCACAGGTCACCAAATAAATGAACAATTTATAATACCCATTCGTTTTTAATTTTTAATGTTTAAGTTACAATTCATAAATAATTATAATACTCACATTCAGTTCTATTAAGGCCACTTTTATGAAGCGCGGATAATTCGCGATAATAGTCGCCCTCGCCTTAATATTAATATTTGCCCGCATTTTAAGAATCACACCAACAACAATATCGCTATCTATTAAACCACACGTCACTGACCATCAACTACCACATTATATTGTGTATTATGTATGACTACAACCAAACGACAAAGTTCATTCCGATCAAGTTAAAATATTCATAAAATTCATGTCTACCTCACAGAAATCTAACAAAACTCTTGACTTATTTTTCTATCTACCTCCCTAACTTTACGAAATGTGTGAACAAAGCAAACAAGTTAAAGAATTTAATATTTCTGTAGAGTAAAAACTTACAAAAAGTCTAAAAGTAACTGTGCGGGATTTGAACTCACGGCTTACTGATTCACTCTTAATTCTGGACGGGCCCAACCGCTAGGCCATCATGTCTTAGATATTGGCATTGAAATTATGAACTACAACTAGTTGCTGACAATATCTATTTTGTTGAAAGTAGAAGGTCGTAAGTCAAACTAAACGTCAAGCTATTGCTTTGTGAGATTGCCTATCGACTTTTGGTCGGCACTGTACATTATCTTTTTATGAGAGTTGTACCACTGGGCAAGGGGGACCCCTCCTTCCCTCCACACAGCGTGAGTTGACTATCATCGGATGCATTTCACGAAAAATAATGCGTTTTGTTGTAAGCAATAAGTTCGTTTGACAATATTTATAGATTTTACAATATCGCTAGAGATATTACAATATAACGTATTTGTCAATTTTACGGTGACACATATATTTCCTTGGAATTGTATGCAATACCGAGATGATACTAAAATGGAAATATATAGGATACATTTTCCAAGCGGGTGTGGATGGCCAAATCCGAAACTATGAGGAAAAGCGAAAAAACTCATGGCTCGAGCCTGATTTTGATGAAAACTAAAACTGCATAATTGGATTTTTGAAAAATCAATATCCCTACTAATCCCTAGTCAGGAATCGAACGAAAATAAAACAAATAATCGATTATTACATCATTAGAATAGTTTGGACGTCAACATAAGACATTATGTTGATGTGCAGACAAAAAATAATAAATAAATACTTACACGTTGATTTTGGTTAAAGCTTTGTTTTCTTCGTAGAAGTGAGAATATTCTTTGCAATTCGGTATTTTAAAGCTGAGGAAATGATCAACATTCCTTATTCCCGGGATCCATCCAAGGTTCTGAATATTTATACATTCTATCCACACAGTTTTATAATGTTTATCATCCGATACGACACAAATATCATCATTTGAATTGCTTGATTCAGAGTCCACTGATGATAATAAATCAAGTTTTGTTGTTTCATCATTGTTATTATTATACTGATCTCTAGTAATTTTGGTCGATTTATTTTGGATAAGCTGACTATTCATATCTTCAGGATTTAAAATAAATATTTTGTTACTTAAATGTTTAGGTATACGATTGTCTTCATTTTGCATTGAAAATACAGCGGTTATTTTTAGTTGACAAGCTCCTGCGGACGATGTTTCAGCATATTGATCTTGTGATGCTTCACGAATCAGATTACGATTTAAATAATTGGGAATTGCTACAGGGTTTAATGATGATTTTACACTATTGTCTGTCTGTATGGGGTTTGTCACAGATTGAGGGTATTGTAAACTTTTCTTTCTTTTAACATCATCGGATGCGACGTGATAGTAGCCACCGGTTTTGCGTTTATTGGGTAGCGAATATTCTTTCGATTCCTCTGTTTTCTTTATGTAGGGACTGTTTTGCACGTCAGCCTTCTTTTGTTGGTCTTTAATTAGTTTGTCATCAGTTATATATACGATATTGGAGCGGCTATAGGGTAGGGGCACAAACAACAATGTGTTTTCTTCAACGTTAAAAGTATCGATTTTGTTCGTCGTAATCCAAGCATATCTTGTGCTTTTTAATATTTTAACACTTGAAATAGTTTTGATTATCTGTATCCTTGGATGATCTTTCACATTATAGGGTCCAAAAAAGACGACATTATCGTTATGAATAGGTTTAGCGTATATACCGAATCTTGGGTTTTCAGGTACGTCTACACATTTCTTAAATATAACTTTAGTTTTTCCACATGAGCGTGCATCGCCAATCGCTTTTGTTATAGTTCTATAATTTACGATAAAGTTATTTTGAAACCTTATTACACTAAAATCCTTTTCTATTGTCATGACAAGCCATTTGGCCGATCCAATTTCGTCAGAATATCTTGTGTTTCTTTCAACCTTTTTTTCTGTAATTCTTTGAAGATCCTTTTGTTCCATAGTCACAATTGGCGATTTGTTTGCCTCAGACTTATTATGATTCCAACCTTTTTTATCCTGGAAATCATTTTGTGTCATATTCTCAAATAACGAATCCCTTAATTCCAACGTGTTATTAAATACAGGTAATGTTTCCGAGACTTCCACTTTTTCATATACCAAGTTGTTAACGTCTGAATTGCCTTGATCAAATGTTTCTATATCTTTTTGTTCCGTGTTCTCAATTGATGATTTTCTTATCATAGAAACAGATGAAGTATCCATATGAGATGAATCCAGTTTCATTTCAGTTGTATTGTTTTCAGCATAATTGTCACTCTCGTTCGGTTTTTCTTTTCGCATGAGTATATTTACTAGTTCCCAAATGAAACCAATACTTCTTAAAATACAGTATATATCGTTTAAGTTTCTTCCATGAACTAAGTTTTGTATGGTTTCAGGATATTTGTGTAAGTCCGCCAACTGAACATCATGTAGGCATTCACAGGTGGAGATGTATGGGTTTTCAGTCCTATCTACAGCAATATAAACTTTAAACGGTGCTAATCTTGTTACTAAAAAAACATGTTTCCGCTCTTGAAATGTTGTTATAATAAAATTCCAGGAAAACATTGACAGTCCACGCCCATGCTGCGGATGTAGTAAAACATTATCCATTTTCGTTTCCAGATACTCTATCCAAGTCCTCATCTCATTTCCCGACTGCGGTAACAATTGTGAACCATTTTCGTCAGTTATAAATGGTAAATGCTGGCCAGGGTCAGTCTCATTATTGATGTTTCTAGTAGGTTCTATGATAGAACAATCTTTTGAGCCACTTGGTCCGTATGCCACGGTTCTTGAACTCGATATACTTTGATCATCACTATCTGAATCTGAAATGGTTATGGTTTCGCGATTCTGATCACTATTAGAACTTGGTTCCACATTTACAGCATGGCTCGTTGGCATACCCTGTTCTTTCCCGACAGATTCAATTCGAATAGACGTGTAATTTTTTGTAAATTTTCCTTTACAAAAACACTTGTACAGATTATGAATCATACACCAAGGTTCTATATTAACACAATTCAGTTTTAATGCGACTACTGCTAAATTTTGAGTTTTAGCATGTTTTTCTGCATATTTTTTTTTAATGCAAAGAGGACCTGATTTCCTTGGTGAAAAATTGCTCAACACCCTTCTTTTTAAATATCCTTGTTGTTTCAAACATTTTCTATTATAATTTTGTGAGGGTATACACTGAGGTTTACTTGCTAAATCATAGTTCATAATTTGTTTTTTCACTCCTCCATAACTTCCGCTTACTTGAATGTATTTTTGATTAGCTAAAACATATTGTCGCAGGTATTTTTGGTTTTCTGGATTAAGATTCATTAGCATCTGCCAAGTTGATCTTGTAATAGGTGTATCGCCGCGCAAAATGTTTACTTCCAATGTATCGTCTCTTAAAGAACCTTGTTTTTTTATTTTTGATATAATGGTTTCTTGCTTTTCCAAGTCAGTTATTAGGTGACTGTATACATCTTGTTCGAAAGATTTTCTGATGTCCCAAACGGTTTTTACTTTAGGCCCTGGTATTGGTTTTGTTTTTGGTATGTAACATTTACCGGTTTTAGGTTTAAAATCGCAAATATTTGTTTCTGTATTATTCAATCTAACAGGTGTTGCTGGTGTTACATTGAATAATTCTTTCAGAAAATTCTCCGGATAACTACGGACTGTAAAGTCCGATGACATCAAGTTAGCATTGTCCTCCATTGTTCCAAGGATCTGCAACAAAACAATTTTATTTAGGTAAACCAGTCGTGCTATTGACGGAATTTACCAGATGCAAAAATTACGAAGTTCCATATAAACCTTTCATTATCATCATAATTATGTTGGGGTCACCTCCCACTCTTACTAGGAGTTACATGAAGCGACTGCATATCTGACCTCCACAATGGCCACAACTCATTTGCGGACCTTTCACAGTAAAGTTATTTTTATCCCTGACAGCAGTAACCCCTTATAGAACCAAAAATCTTATTTGCAAAAAAAATAAACTGAATTCAAAAAACACAATAAAGTGAAAAATAACTTTAGATTCAGAAGTCGGTGACTTTGTTTGATTAATTTAGTTTTTTTTGTCACCGACACAACAAGTCCATTTCATTTTTTGGAAAAACGATCTTATTTTTCAGTTTCTGTGGTTCACTTCACAACGTACCGGCGTGATGTTTTGTTATGAACTGGTGTAATCAATAGACAGACATGAGATTTCAGCAGTCCCAGTCCATTTGCTATCATTAATTGAGGAGTTTCGTTGACTATCTCCGAAGCTCGACATCAGATCTTCATTAAATTAAATGGTAGTCCCATTAAAGACTATTCCGTTAAAGTAACTCTTCCAAAAACCCAGATCGAAACTTATATTGTCAAAAAAAAACTCAAAAAACTCAAAGCATTTATTTCAACTAGACCATTACGGCACTTTTGAATGTCAAATTACAAATTAAATCAAAGCTACAGTCACAGTCACAAGGCATAATAACTTGAGAAAGTACTGTAGTTGCCCATGTCACTTACGGGATAACCGTGAAAGCCTAAAACAGTGTTTAAACCCAGATCGATTCGAGGGTGCCTATAAAATTTGAAGAGTTCTCTCTGTTTCTACATCAGATCCTGCCTTGATGAGTATACTCCACCTGGGAAGTATACCCTTTCAAACATAAACAAACAAATATCCGTTCAGTCATCTTCCAGTAATCGAGAAACATAAATGAAAATATTAAAAAAAAACTGACGAATTGAGAACTCCTCCTCCTTTTTGAAGTCGGTTAAAAAGAAAAGAGTAATGATCACCGTGATTTTATCAGTGATGCAAATTCACAGGTAAAATTGGGTAATACGATACCTCCATTGAAAACTTTTTAATGTGTAAGTGTGTGTGTGTGAATTTACAATGGCATATTATGCATTTGACTAATGCACTAGTTTTAACAAAAACACAACAAAAATGGTAAGGTTATTTTATAGGAATTACGAAATAACACGACCGATTAATACAACTGCTTTGTACCTCATACAAATTATGATCGAGTTTCAATTTTAAATTGTAACTACATGGACGAAGATATGAAAAACGTATTGCAACTACGTCGACCATTGGCAATTTCTGTGATCTCTCTAAAGCGTTCGACTGCGTCGACCTTGTGGTCGATCAGTGTGTTGTCACACTGATGTGTAAATTACACCACTACGGAATTCGTGGTCAAGCTGCTGATCTCGGTTTAAAGAAATTTATTTCTCAAAAGAACATACATAATTCACTTAAATATGAGAAACTTAGAATAAAAAAAACTTAAGTAGAAAATTACTTGTCGTTTGAACAACCGAGTACAAAATGTAGGTAGAGGTACATTATTGTTGGTGGGCCAAATACAACTTTAACCTATTTTTAAATATATTAATAGATGAAGAATCCCTTTAGTCTTTTGGTAATTTATTATAAATCTGCGCACCCTCAAACTGAATAGTTTTTCTTCCGTATAAAGTTCTTACTGAAGGTATTTCTATACTATCCCTATTCCTGTTCCGTGCCCATGTTTTACGTTTGAAAGTGATTTGTGAGTGTATTTTGTTCGTTCGAATTTTTATAATTAGTATGCATGTGTGGTATGTCTATAATTTTTGTGGGTTAAATAGTTTAGTTTTAGCATAAAGTTCTTTTGTAGGTGTTAAGTAATTGTAATTGAAAAGAGTTTTAATTGCTTTATTTTGAGATACTTGTAGGTCATGAAGGTGTGTAATAGCAGCTTGTCCCCATACTTGTATTAAATAGTCTAAGTGCGGTTTGATGAGTGTGTTATAAATTGTGTAGCGTAAATGGAATGGCACACATTTAGCGATATTTCGCAGAACTCCAGTTAACGGTATCAATTTGTTTCTTATGTAGTCAATGTGTGGTCTGAATGTACGTCTACTGTCCAAGATCAGGCCTAAGTATTTATCATGGTTTGATCTTAAAAGCTGTTGGCCATCTACCACAAGAGGAGGAAAATTAGGAATCTTTTTGTTTTTAGGAGAAAATATTTTGTATGCAGTTTTTTTTACATTTATAGTTAGTAAGTTTCGCTTAAGCCACGAATTTAAGATATGAAGGTCTTGCTGTGCTTCAGCAATAACCTTAAGTATGGAGTTACCAAAATAAAAAAGACATGTGTCCTCTGCGTCTAAGATCTGGTTCTTTCCTATTTTTCAAACAGGCAGCAAAAAGTAAATGTTAATGGGGCGACGTCCTCCGGGTCTCTAGTCAAGATAGGCGTGCCCCAAGGTTCAATTTTCGGTGCTTTCCTTTTGTTTTGTTTACATTAATGATCTCCCTTATATTATGTATTTATATTTTATAAATTATTCTTTTCTTGCAATCAGTTCAAAAACTATAAGCAGATGGTTTGTATGAGGAGCTGACAGGTTAGTTTGTTCCTCATCAGGATCAACTCTTCCTGTTATATATGATCACACTACAGGTTATCTAACTGTAGAAAGTTGCATCTTTTTAGTCTGTTAACACAATCCGGTATTGTCAGTTGTGCGGCCAATTGGTTCGGGTGTCTCTCCAATCTGGACTTGTATTTTTGTGAACACAATTTTATTTCTGTTTTGACTGTATTCATGTCGAGGTGTTCGTGAACTTCCGTATTCTATATAAACCAAGGAGTATTGGCTTATTGTTGTAGAATGATGTTCTGAGTTCTTCACTTGCTGAGCCCCACAACTGGATGCCGTAAGTTCAGATAGGTTTCAATGTGGAGTTATAGATCAGAAGCTTGTTGTGCTTGGAATTTCTACCCAAGGGCCATTGCATGCTTTTGTATTTAATGTCAATTTCTTTCGTTTTGTTGTAATATGCTTGCTCCATGTCAATCGCTGATCCAGATCTATGCTTAGATATTTGACGCAGTCTCTTTGAGGAAGTTAACTGCTGCCTAGTTTCACAGGTGGACATTGCTGGTGTCTTAGGGTGAAAGTGACCTGTACCGATTTGGATGTGTTAGCTCTTATCCTCCATTTTAAGAGCCATTGGTCAATGTCATCTAGACTTTTCTGCTGAATTTTCGCTTCAGTGGAACAACTGCTACATGCTAAGACTGCAGTATAGTCTGCGTAGGTAGCGATTGTCACACCAGGGGTTTGTGGCAGGGCACGCCACGACAGTGGCGATAAGTCCCCTCTTTGAGGAGTGGCTTGACAGGCGCCACGGCGTCCTCACCTTTCGCCTGATGCAGGTCCTCACCGGACACGGTTGTTTCGGGAGGTTCCTGCACCGAATCGGGCGGGAGGAAACGCCAGGGTGATTGCACTGCGAGGATCGACCGGAGGACACGGCGGAGCAACGCCGTGTCTTCGTAGCGGCGATCGGCGGCGGCGACCTCTCGCGTCCGACCCTGGTTCAATCCATGGTTCGGAGCGAGATGGAATGGGTAGCCGTCACCTCCTTCTGCGGAGGAGATGGCGGAACGCGAGAGGGAGAGACTGAGAGAGCCTCTCGCCACAGCCGCCGCGGGAGACGCAACTGGCGTCGGTGGCCACGTGGTGGCTACCGGCCACCGTAGACGCGGGCCTGTGGACGGTTAGCTATGGGCTAGCTAGCCGTCCGTCCGTCTAATGACGTCAAGCCGTGTCGACGGCGCGTTTGTGTTCCACGCGCGCCTCAAAAAGATATCAGCATAAAGGGAGGGGCCCGCAAGGGCCGAAGCCTGTCGGGGCTGCGGGACTGTCCCAAAGAGATACCGTGACCCCGGAACGTAAAGGGTGAGGAAGGGACGTGGATGGGTTTTAGTCAGTAAAAGTCTGACACTCCCCCCGCTCCGCCCAGAGTGGGAGAAGTTATTTGATGATTTCTCATACGAAAGAAAAGGGGTTTGTGGCACTTTGAGGAGTGGCTAGAGAGGCACCACGGCGTCCTTGCCTTCCGCCTGATGCAGGTCCTCACCGGACACGAATGTTTCGGGAGGTTCCTGCATCGAATCGGGCGGGAGGAAACACCCGGGTCAGGGATCTGTTACTCCGTGTGTAGGAATGAGATAATTACCTACCGCTTCGCGAAAATTGAATGTGCAAGTTCGGTAGGGCTGTCGCACTCCAGCCATGCGTACGTATGCCGCGTTGGTTTTTTGCGTTCTTTCTACTGGTCGCTTGCGTCGCGCGTTACTTACCTACGGTAGGTACTTCTTGTTTTTTTACTGACTGATTTATCGATGATTAATCGTTATTAGTGAAAATGACAAGCCGAATAAACTGTTGCGTGTATGGATGTTTTAATACATTAAATAAATGTAGAAAAAAAAAATAAGAGATGTCAAAAAACATATGAAACATTATCTTTAAGTACTTAATTTTAATTATATGAGTTTTAATAAGTTAATAATTAAATAATAACATTAAAGTACAAAATGTTGGTAGTATTTTATATTTAGTACTTGTGGCAGCCCTACCGATTGACCATTACGCATTGAGACGCCGAATAACATACGCTGACGCGTGGCGTCAAGGCACAATTTAGATCGTGCACGCCCAGTTTAGGTATATAAAAAGGTTCCCCGATTACTCGAAGATGACTGGACCGAATTTGTTTTTTAATTGTTCGAAAGGGTACAAATGATACTTAAATGATATTTATTTTGCAAATTGGTTTTCACAAACACTTTTACGCTTCCTTTTTTTTAAACTAGATGAGGCCGGTGTTTCGTAACTGACTACTCTGAGAAGAAACAGTTGAAACAAACACAAAGGCCATAGTCTCTTTTAAAGTCCAGACAATCTTGTTTAACTCATATGAGAACTATGCAGATTAGTGTCTGAGATGGTCTTTTGAATAAAGAACCATACAGGTTTGAGTGGACCTGTCCAGTCAGTGCAAGCATTTGTCAGTTATCGTGTAGCTCGACTTTTAACTCAAGGAGCTCAACAAAACCACGAACAATACCAAAGAAAGGACATTTGGGTAGGTCGCTTATAGTACTCAAACTGCCAGACAGTCGTGGAAAAAAAAACAAAATGTGACCCACATGGTCCTCACCTTCCCTAGTGTAATAAACCATCGAAGTCCCAAAAATCGACAATCACAAAGCAAATTTCATTGGAGCAGCTTAATCCCAGGCCTTTTTATGTTCGAGATAGTGATTTACATGATAGTAGGCTTTCAGGCATAGCTTCCGTTTTATAAACGATTTGATTTATTTAGGCTTAGTGCCTGAATATGGAAGAAGTCGGTGTATCGGAAGTTGATTGTAAAAACGTATACATTGGCATCTGAACGTAGTCTCTATTTTTTTGAGCCTCGTTGCAGGAACAACAAATTTGTGTTTGTCAAAATCAAAATCAAATCAATGCATTTATTTCAAGTAGGCCAGTTACAGGCGCTTTTGAATTGTCGAAACAAAGATGAAAATTAAAATGTAGCTACAGTCCCAGTCACAAGACATAAAACTGTGAAAGTACTGTAGTTGCCCATTCCCTAGTGTAGATCTCTATGGAGAAGAACGGGCAAGAAACTCCATTGACAATCTTTTTAAATCATAAAGTTGTTACAAAATCTTGGTTACATCATTCCTGTTGAGATGGTGCATTATGTGAGAACAATGTAGCAAGATGTGCACACAGAAATATTAAAAACAGGAGAAGTGGCAAGGGGGCGTGTCGGTGACCACGTGGAGCTGGCCGCGTCGCTCAGCTATTGACTTGTACTACTTGATTTATGTTTTCTTGTATTACTCCGACTGTATTATGTTTGCATTAAATACATTGCTCTTTTACAACCACCTTAGTCTGTCACTGAGTGACTGAACGAGCAATGTACACCTGACATAACGAAACATCATTAAGCCATCATTTCGCATGGTGCGTCCGCTGCTCCGGTCCGTCGTATTTGAGCGCGAGCTAGTGATGTGCTCGTGGAGGTTTGACAAAGTCTGTCGACAAGAAAGTGGACTGCGAATTGTAATATTACTATTTCATTTTTTTTTTCCATTTGTTAACTCTTGTAATCCGGTTGGAAGGCCGATGTGGTTCTATGCTTAATTTTCTTTTTCTCTTTGACAATTCAAAAGAGCCTGTAACTGGCCTAATTGAAATAAATGCTTTGATTTTGATTTTGAACTACGTGTAACTGTGTCATTTGAATTTTAATTGATTTTAAAGTATTTTTATTCATTGAATAATGTTTGTAGGTTTCATATTATTTTTATTTACTTTATTTCCAAATCCTTTATAAAAATAATCGATATATTTATCGATAACTCTTCGATTTAGTCAGGCACTGTGTCGTATCCGCCCCCGTGTCCCGACAACACACAATGATAATTGTTTTAGTGTGAGTAAATTATACGGAAAAAGTACGCTGCGGTTTAACAAATAAGGTTTGTATTTAAATGACAGAGTTATCAATGGCGCGTGTGTGCACTTGTTCGTAGTATTGTTTTGACAGAGCTCTGTGTGCAATATTAGCTTTATGGAGGGGCAACTGTGGCTTCATCGGTTTTCTATACATTTTGAACTCCACGCCATATCTCCTTCTTTATTATATCTATGGATGTGCACGATAAAAGTGTTCATAGTTAAAACTAACAAAAACAATTCAAAAATAAAATAATTAATTAAACAATAAAAACAAAAGCCGTGGCAACCAAGAGCTGACCAGTCCCAACCGACAGAGCCCGTTCACGAACATGACGCATGTCGCATGTATCAGCACCATTCAACTCAACCATTTTGAAGTGAACTAAATGACCCGACACACGCGCCACCATCAGCGGGACATTTGAGTGAGCATGACATACTCTTAACCGCCAGGGCACATTCAAGTCAAAAAATAAAAACGTAGGTTTCCAGCGAATGATAGCATTCTAGTACATAGCACTCACACAATATGGGATATGAGGTTAAATTATAATAATAAAGATATTGATTTTATACAATGCAAAGATAGTTGTACAATCTTCAGCAGCTCCAACAACACAATTAGTGCTATCCATTTATGCGCCCCTGTCCTTGTGGAGCAGAACCGGCATTGAGCCAAGCATTTTTATCAGCGATATAATCGTCCAATTTGTAATATGCGTGCTTACACAGTGTGCGTTCAATGCAAGTTTTAAATTTGGTTTCATTTAGTTCAAGAATGCTTTGTGGAATTTTATTATAGCATTTCAAACAGTACCCCATGAAAGACGAGTCTACTTTAGCGAGTCTGAAGCCTGGCTGAACTAATTGGTCTCTATTTCTAGTAGTGTAATTGTGACTGTCACCTCTTTTACCAAAAAGATGCAGTTTTTTTCTGACATACGTTGTTTTCGTAGATGTATTGACAATATACAGTCATGATGTTAATTTCCTTAAACAGTTCCCTTAGAGAATCGCGCCTACGAAGATTGTATATAGCTCTGATGGCTCTTTTCTGCAGAATAAATATAGACTCAATATCAGCAGCCCGTCCCCACAGCAAAATGCCGTAAGACATTATGCTGTGGAAGTAACTAAAATAGACTAGTCTAGCGGAATCTACATCAGTGAATTTACGGATTTTTCTAATGGCATATGCTGCTGAACTTAAGCGCCCCGCAAGAGATGTTAAATGAGAACCCCATTGAAGCCTTGAATCAAGCGTAAGCCCCAGGAAAACCGTTTTATCTACGAATTCGAGTTTCTCTTTATTCAGTATTATCTCACAATCACTACTTTTAACATTCGGCAAAGCAAATCTTATGCATTTAGTTTCGTTTTTTCATTTAATACCAAATTGTTTGCTGTGAACCAATTATGGACTTCAAGTAAGGCATTATTCACGTCATCTAGATTTTGGGCTCGTCTATTTATCTTAAAAATTAAGGAAGTGTCATCGGCAAATAATACCATTTTTTGAGGTTGGTTTTTCAGTAAATAGGGCAGATCATTTATAAATACTAAAAAGAGGAAAGGAACCAATATTGAGCCTTGCGGAACCCCCATTTTTACTTTCAAACCCTGTGAATTAACACCATTTATTTAAACATATTGCAATCTATCACTTAAATAAGATTTTACGAAACTAAGTGCAAGTTTACCTAGTCCGTAATGCTCAAGATTCAAAAGCAATGTGTCGTGATTTACACAATCAAATGCTTTGCAGAGGTCACAAAATAATCCTACAGCGTGTTGGGACTCTTCCCACGCCATGAATATGTGCTTTAATAAGGTTACACCGGCGTCAGTTGTACTGTACAACGTCCCTTGGTGAAGCCATACTGTTGATCGTGTAAGATTCTGTTGGTGTTGAAATGATTGAGCATTTGATTAAGCATTACCTTTTCGAACACCTTACTCAAAAATGTTGCGGCAGTTGTGTTGTGGATATCAGTGTATTTTTTAAACAAATTAATATTTTTATGTGCGTACAAAAGGTTTTCATAAATAAACTGAGAGGGCACAGTTAGAATATTAATCTCTTTATTTTTTTCTCTGAGGGAGTATCTGGGACTTAATCACTACATAGTATAAAACAAAGTCGCCTTTTCTGTCCCTATATCCCTATGTGCGCTTAAATCTTTAAAACTACGCAACGGATTTTGATGCGGTTTTTTCCAATAGATAGAGTGATTCAAGAGGAAGGTTTATATGTATAATACATGTATCATATACTAAGGCAACATTACTAATTTTAGAGGTTTCTAACGTGATGTCGTAAATTAACCTATTTTTTTGGGCTTATTTAGCAATTTAGCAAAAACGCTGCCTAAACCCTACGAGTTAGATCAAATTAATGTACTACAGTATTGTACACCATAAAAAGGTCTACAAAAAAGTCCGCGATGGTATATGTTTATCTTTTAGGGATAACCCACATTAACCATTTTTATTGTTTACTTTTTACGTGAAAAAATGGCTTATTTACGAAGCTATTTTAAGCAATATGGCATTAATCCTTATCGAAGTAAGTACCTTAAATACAGTGTGCAATTAATATAGATCAATATGGTTCCTTACAGCATATAAATTAAACAAATATTGTCGGAGATATTACAAATTTAAAATTTGCGTTTGCGGCGGGCGGTACCGGTCGGACGGGGCAGTGCGGGGAGGCATGCCTATAAGATCAAACCTTTGGCCACATGTCAATAAATTAGAGCTTAAAACTAATATGAGGGTTTCGTCATCTTCACGTGAGAACAGGCTATTTCCAAAGCTGCTGCTAAAAGTTGGCAATGGAGAATTAACACAAAGTGAGGGAAGGATTAACCTTGAAAACCTTTGTATTTTGATAGACAACATCCAAGAGTTGGTCAACAAAGTCTATCCTGACATTGATGACATAAGTTACAAGACAATATCTTGGTTTAAAGAAAGAGCGATTCTGTCACCAACTAATGAACAAGTAGATAAGGTAAATAACTTGATTCTTTCAAAGATTGATGCGCCGACGAAAATATACTACTCGGTGGATACTGTTCTCGATTTGGAAGAAGCTGTTCATTTTCCTACAGAGTTTCTAAACTCTTTGAACCCGTCTGGACTCCCTCCTCACAAAATGGTGTTGAAAGTAGGTTGTCCTGTTATTTTATTAAGAAACCTGAATCCACCTAAACTTTGCAATGGCACGCGTTTGCTGATAAAATCACTTGAAAACTTTCATAATAGAGTGCACAATACTCACAGGATGTGGTACCGGAGAAGATGTATTGATTCCCCGAATCCCTCTGATACCATCGGATTTACCCTTCCAATTTAAACGTTTACAGTTTCCGGTAAAGACATCTTTTGCAATGACCATTAATAAATCGCAAGGTCAAACCTTCAACGTTGCAGGCTTAGATTTGAGCGTTGACTGTTTTTCACATGGCCAACTGTATGTCGCTCTTTCAAGAGTAACCTCAAGAGAAAACATGTTTGTATTGTCTAATGACAAGAAAGCTGTGAACGTTGTGTATAAAGACATCCTGTAATATATTAATTGTTGTAAAAATAAAATAAATACCTAGGTAAAAATGTAAAAAGTAAATAAGTAAAAATGTGTAATGTAATAAAAATTGTATGAATTTAGATATTCCAAAGATAGCAGGAAATCTTCATAGTAAGTATAGGAAAAGAGGAATTGTTTTACTCCAAATTTAATGCGTGCAGGCCAAGGGCAGTAATGAATGAATCAAAAATACTGGATCGATTTTAATCATGTTTTCATTGAGTGACATAGGCATATATATTTTATGCCCGTGCAAAGTCGGAGCGGGCCGCTATGTTTTTATATACAACGTTCATAGTTTTTCTGTAGTGTATTTAATTTAGTATCAGCATTGCACCCGTGCGAAGCCGGGGCGGGTCGCTAGTTTACAAATATAACGAATTGCCCTTTTTTGCAATACAAATATGGTTTGAATATCGGCAGCATTACCCCACAAAAGAATACCGTACGACATCACGATGTGGAAATAACTAAAGTAAACTAATTCTTCTAACGGCGTATGCTGCTGAGCTAAGTTTTTTAACCATTTGCCTATATGCGGGCCCCACTGAAGCTTGACATCTAAAGTTATGCCTATGAACACTGTGTTATCCTCCGGTTTCAACTCTTCATCCTTGATTAGTACCCTAGTTTTCACTTGTCTTACGTGGGGTATCGTAAACTTAATAGATTTTGTTTTTTTCTCATTTAAGAGTAGATTATTAACATTAAACCAATTAAGGACTTTTGCCAGGGCGCTATTAACATCGTCCGTAACTAATTGCTGGCGTGTGAGTTTAAATAAAAGAGAAGTGTCATCTGCAAACAATATTATGTCATGGTTCTCCTTTATGAGGTAAGGCAAGTCATTTATATAAAATAAGAAACAAAAACGGACCGAGAATTGAGCCCTGGGGTACCCCCATTCTAACTACGGAACCGGGAGATCTTTTCCCGTTAACATCAACTTTCTTTATCCTATCACTTAAATATATAGTAACGTATACTTCCCAGAAGGTCCCATAATCATCACGTCAGGATCCTGATTAATGGGAACTTGGAAAAATAGAAGGAACTCTTTAAATTTTATAGGCACACCAGAAGCGATTTGGGCAGTTTTAGAATTAGTACTTTCTCGGAGTGATCCCATTTCAATTTGATAAAGATAGGAGCGGAGCAGCAAGACAGGACAACGTCTGTTCGGCTTGTTTTTTTATATTTATTCCCCGATTACTCGAAGACGGCTGGATCAATTTGGTTTTTTTTCTTATTGTTTAGTAATACTTCCACTAGTGGTCCCATAATCATCAAGTCAGGATCTGATGATGGGATCCTGGAGAAACAGAGAGAACTCTTCAAATTTTATAGGCACCCTCGAATCGATTTGGTAAGGTTTTGAAAAAGTACTTTCTTAAAGGAGTCCCATTTCAATTTGGTGAAGATCTCATGAAGAACTTCGGAGATAGGCAATGGAACTCCTCAATAAATGATAGCAAATGGACTATGATTGCTAAAATCCCATGTCTGTCAATTGTTTACACCAGTTCATAACATAACATCACGCCGGTATGTTGTGAAGGGGTAGTACAGTGTACATGTGGTGAACCACTAAACAGTGAAAAACAAAACTTTCGAACTTCTGAAGTCAGTGGCCATTCTTTGATTGATTTAGTTTTTTTGTCACCGACTTCAGAACCTATAGGTTATTTATATTTTTTTTTGTGTTTTTTGAAGTCGGTTTTATTATTTGCAAAAAAAGCTAAAAGTATTGCAATTTGCAGGCCAGGGCTAGGTTTTTATGTCGATGAAAATCAACATAATCATCAATACAACCCTCGAAGTTCTTAGAGGTAGAGAAACGGTTTTTTGAAGGTCAAAGACACTCCCCGAAGACATGTGGTGACATGACGTGCACAGGGCCTTTGTGGTGGATTATAACCCATTCCCTCTCATAGATAGGAGGGCTGTGCCCCTGCAGCGGAAACATGAATAGGCTGTTGATGATAATGATGATGATGATTCCAATGAATTTTTTTAAAAGCAATGATTATAATTTCTTAAAACTTAAACAATAAGAAATATCTAGCCGGGAATGTAAGTTTAAGTACAAATGAAAGGCAGGAAACCCACCGCAGCTCACGGAGAGGCTTCGCTTTGTAAGAAAACGTTTGTGATTGTTTCCACTGCAAACCACGGATATGCTATGCACGAATTGTCTTCATTAGTACACGCGTGGCTTGCTCGAATAAGGCGCTCACATAGCTCAACGCTCATTAACGCTCTCAACGCCATGCTCGCTCTACACGCATTACACGAATATTCACCCACAACTATGCCACGGTGGGCCACGCACGCCAGTGTGTGCTTTTATTTTCGGACTTGAAAATACCGAAACTAACGTTGTTCTTTTTTCACGAAAAAAACCAATAATAATGGCTTTTTCCGTTTTTTTTTCGCATGTTACATAGAAAATTAACTAAAGGAATCCTTCGGAAAGAAACAGGAATCTTTCGAATGATTCGCTTAATGTTTGGAAAAGATGAAAATAAAAACATATTTTATTGCAATCGAAATATATTTTTCACCACTCCCGCACGAAAGAAGTGTCTTTCCTCTACTAAAGCAGTGAGAAAAGTTGGTTGGTAACATAAAAAATCGTGCAAGGTTAGTTTCTGAACGGAATCATTACTTTCCTCACTGTTTGAACAGTGAGGAAAGTAATGATTCCGTTCAGAAACTAATCTTGCACGATTTTTTATGTTAAGTTTTAAAGATATTTAAAAAAATATTGAATTACAATTTTGATTTGCTTTGTGACTATTTAATTTATTTACCTATGATGACTGAATACTTTTTTGCTGGGAGTGGTAAAATGTTTTGTATGCAACTCATAGGAAAAACGAACTTTAATCACATGTTGGATAAATAACTATTTCATACCTAGGTAGGATCTATTTTTGCTCTTCGATATAAATTACATACTTAGTGCACATGATGTTCTACATTCAAATTTACTTTAGGGAATAAAACGGTTTCTGCACTCAGATATCGAAGAGCAAAAATAGTTCCTACCTAGGTATGAAATAGTTATTTATCCAACATGTGAGGAAAGTTCGTTTTCCTATGAGTTTTGTTTTTGTTAGACTCAACAAAACGAATAGCAAATGAACTTGCTCACAAGTTGCATACAAAACTTTTCACCACTCCCAGCAAGAAAGTATTCTGTCATCAACTCATCATAGGTAAATAAATTAATGTTTCTGAACTTATACACTTAGAACAATTTGATAAATTTTATGAAAAATATAAATATTTATATTCTAAGCACAACATTATTTATTTCTTAAAACATTGTAGCAAACCTTCTTTATAGCCACTAGCGACATCTGTTAAGTAATAGAGATACTACTTAGTGCCGCCTATTCGACACTAGATGGCGCTGTACAAATACGTCACGATCCTGAATCCCGGTGTCAAGATTCTCCGTGATTTAATGACCTCTGCTGGTTTTTTTTTTATTTGCGCAATTTTTAAATCTTGAAGATGTACACCTCTACACGGGACACTGCTTAAGAAGGACGTCGGCAACTCTTTTGTCCGATTCGGGAGCAGATCTTACATCATTAAAACGACACGGTAGCTGGCGATCTAACACAGTCGCCGAAAGTTATATTGAAGATTCAATAGAAAATAAAACAAAAATCTGCAACAATATAATAAAATCAATAAACCTCAAACTATCAACTAGATCTTTGTCGCCCCAGCCGTCAACATCAAGGGCAGGTGCTGAAATGGAACCTACAGATTCTTGGACGAAGCCGTCTACGACGACGTCGGTTAGTGTTGCGGCAGAAGATACTGTCAATGCCGTGGGGCATTGACAGTATCTACACTACACTACATCTACATATATCTCAGGCCCCTTCTAATGATACAGGAAAATCAAACACTCAAATGAATAGTAATAAAACCACGATAAATGTACCCAATAAAAACGTTACTTTTAATTTGAAAAATTGCAGTAATTTTACATTTCGTTTTTAAATTATTTTCATGAATAACAGCTCTTTTTATTTTATAATAAAGAATTATTTTGATTTGCTTTGTGACTATTTAATTTATTTACCTATGATGACTGAATACTTTCTTGCTGGGAGTGGTGAAAAGTTTTGTATGCAACTTGTGAGCAAGTTCATTTGCTATTCGTTTTGTTGAGTCTTTCGATTACTCAGGATTGAAATTTAAAATCACTCGCTGCGCTCGTGATTCTATTTTTCAATCCTTCGTTCGCTCAAGACTCAAAATCGAAACTCATAGGAAAAACGAACTTTCCTCACATGTTGGATAAATAACTATTCCTCACTGTTCAAACAGTGAGGAAAAACCAACTTTCCTCACTGCTTTAGTAGAGGAAAGACACTTCTTTCGTGCGGGAGTGGTAAAAAATATACTTCGATTGCAATAAAATATGTTTTTTTTTCATCTTTTCCAAACATTAAGCGAATCATTCGAAAGATTCCTGTTTCTTTCCGAAGGATTCCTTTAGTTAATTTTTCTATGTAACATGCGAAAAAAAAACGGAGAAAGCCATTATTGTTTTTTTCGTGAAAAAAGAACAACGTTAGTTTCGGTATTTTCAAGTTCGAAAGTAAATGCACACACTGTAGCGTGCGTGGCCCACCGTAGCATAGTGAGCGTTGAGCTATGTGAGCGCCTTATTCGAGCAAGCCACGCGTGTACTAATGAAGACAATTCGTGCATAGCATGTCCGTGGTTTGCAGTGGAAACAATCACAAACGTTTTCTTACAAAGCGAAGCCTCTCCGTGAGCTGCGGTGGGTTTCCGCCTATCATTTGTACTTAAACTTACATTCCCAGCTAGATATTTCTTATTGTTTAAGTTTTTAAGAAATTATAATCATTGCTTTTACAAAAAAATCATTGGAATCATCATCATCATTATCATCAACAGCCTATTCATGTTTCCACTGCAAGGGCACAGCCCTCCTCTCTATGAGAGGGAATGGGCTATAATCCACCACAAAGGCCCTGTGCATGTCATGTCACCACATGTCTTCGGGGAATGTCTTTGACCTTGAAAAAACCGTTTCTCTAGCTTTAAGAACTTCGAGGGTTGTATTGATGATTATGTTGATTTTCATCGACATAAAACCTAGCCCTGGCCTGCAATTGCAATACTTTTAGCTTTTTTTGCAAATAATAAAACCGACTTCAAAAAACACAAAAAAAAAATATAAATAACCTATAGCTTCTGAAGTCGGTGAAAAAAAAACTAAATCAATCAAAGAATGGTCACTGACTTCAGAAGTTCGAAAGTTTTATTTATCACTGTTTAGTGGTTCACATGTACACTGTACTACCCCTTCACAACATACCGGCGTGATGTTATGTTATGAACTGGTGTAAACAATTGACAGACATGGGGTTTTAGCAATCATAGTCCATTTGCTATCATTTATTGAGGAGTTCCATTGCCTATCTCCGAAGTTCTTCTTGAGATCTTCACCAAATTGAAATGGGACTCCTTTAAGAAAGTACGTTTTCAAAACCTAACCAAATCGATTCGAGGGTGCCTATAAAATTTGAAGAGTTCTCTCTGTTTCTCCAGGATCCCATCATAAGATCCTGACTTGATGATTATGGGACCACTAGTGGAAGTATTACTAAACAATAAGAAAAAAAACCAAATTGATCCAGCCGTCTTCGAGTAATCGGGGAATAAATATAAAAAAACTAGCCGAACAGACGTTGTCCTGTCTTGCTGCTCCGCTCCTATTGGTCCTAGCATGATGTTATATAGCCTATATCGTTCCTCGATAAATGGACTATCCAACGCAAAAAGAATTTTTCAATTCGAGTTGGTAGTTCCTGAGATTAGCGCGTGCTACCAAACAAACAAACAAACTCTTCTGCTTCATAATATTAGTATAGATAAAATAATAAAAGGCTCAACCAAATTGAAAACCCCCTCCTTTTCAAAGTCCGTTAAAAGCAGCGCGCTACCCTGGAGCATCCGCTTAAATCTAAACCTTGTGCCATATTGGTTTTTTAAACGCAGAAATTCTTTAGGTTACGCAGTCTCACCCGTTGTCATCTGTCCTTTTTTGGCAGTCGTTACAGGTAGTCAGTGGCCCAAAAAGTCTGACGACCAGTCTTACAAAGTGGTATCGTATAACCCATTTTTAACTGGGTTGTGGAGGTCAGATAGGCAGTCGCTCCATGTAAAATAGTGGTATTCAGCTGCATCTGGTTAGGCTGGAAGCCGACCCAAACCTATTTGGGAAAAGGCTAGGCAGATGATTCCCTGTCTGTACATGGAAGACATATGAGAAAAAATATTATTGGAACCTTTATAACAGTGAATGGCACCCAAAAAATAATTGTTAGAATTTTTGTCTGTGCATCTGTGCAGACTAATCTCAGAAACGGCTTATCCGATTTTGACGTGGTTATGACTAATTTACTGTGGTTAGCTTCACTTAACAGAAGTGTTTGTTTTATGTCAATCAATTCATAAATTTTGTTAGTTTGGATGTTTGATACTACTGAATGGATTTGGATGAAATATTGCACACATAGGATACTTATATTCCGGTAGTAAGATCCCATGGGACAAATATCAAATTTAATGCAGGCGAAGCCACTGGCAGAAGTTGTTAATAAAGAAACTTGTTAGCGTTGTTTCACCGATGTGTAGTGATGCCGATAGTGTAATGTATCTATTTAACAGGTATGGTAATGGTAGCTACCTCACAGCCACAAGTAGTCAGGTAGCAGTTCCTAGTGTTAACTGGCAGTCATGCATGAGACAGCACAAATGGTGGGAAGTTGAAAGGTTAAGCGTACCCTGGACTGGGGCTTAATCGTGTAGGCGAGCCTGTGGTATAGTTAGCAAATAGTGTTGACAATTTATTATCCCTGCAACAATTGTTACAAGGGGATACTACAGATGAGTCATCTATTTTTATTATGTTTTAATGTTTTTATTAACATTTTTTTCACTAAGTATGTATTTACATATGTAAATTGTAAGAGCAAAATGTTTATAGGACAAAGTAAACTAGCACTTACCTAAAATACAAATGGATTCAGGAGTCCGCAAACGCGCAGCTTTCTCGCGCAGATACAAGGGCCGCTGTTGCATCTGCGAAATAAAAAATACCTAACTGGTGTAATCGATACAATCCTTATTACTATTCAGGATTGTTTATTAAATACGGAGCAATTAGCGCCTGCTATTTAAGAACGTTAATATTTTCGTAAAAGAAACAAGTTTACGTTATTAATTTTATTCACAAAACGATGCAATTTTAAAATAGGTAATATAACTTAGTTGAAATAAGCATACCTAGGCAAACAAGAACACTACACACGCTGTTTATTGAATTGTTGATTGTTATTACTATTTACAACTTTCAGCTAGTATTATTATGTAATAAAAACACAAAAATCCGACAATCACGACCAGTGATTTTTCCAAAAGATGTCTGACAGTGGTGAAGTTTTAGTCTTTCATTTCGTCATAAATTATTGCCAGAAAATAAAATATGAAGTTTGTAAAATAAAATGTAGATGGCGCTAGCATAGCTTTCACCTGTCAAGTTTGTATTGTGTTTTGGCTTCACTTGTTGACTGCGTTTTTTTCATATTATTAAAAGAGCTTTGGTGAAAAAAACATGTATTCGACATGGCGGGTAAGTGAGTTAAAAGCTGAATTGAAGAAACGAGGTGCAACTTTACGAGGAAGGAAAGCAGACCTTCTAGTTACGGAGACATTGGGGCTCAAAGTTTCAACTTTTGTCACGACTTTTTAAATATAATATATTTTACTTACGATGTTTGAGTGCGTTACATTTTTGTGCGTTATTTTTTTACAACAAAAATAATTATTTCCACCCAATAATATGTTTTTTGCGTAGGGTTACATTAGATGTCCAGCTTGGTGCTCTGTTTACACCTTATAACAGAGGAATGAGGATAGAAATATAGAGACAGAGGGTTCTGTCTACGGATATTGTCCATAATGATTTATCATAACTTTTTCAAAACATGAACCATTTTGGGAATCACTAGTCTACTAGACACTTCAAGCATGGATGTCAGACTTAGCAAAAAATAACCTTCGCTTCGATGTACAAGGATAAAATGGATGGATTACAGATAGTACAAAAAAATAGTTTTTAGTTTAGTTTAGTTCCAATTGTTCCATTTTGGCGCTAGCGTAGGAAGATGTGCCGCCATCTTAGTTTTGTTGTGTCATTGTCAAGTGTCGTGATGTGATGCACGGCTGTGACAGCTTTAGTTCCAAATGTTCCGTTTTGACGCTGGCGTAGCATCGCCGGCGCCGCGGCGCCGTGCCGCCATCTTGGTTTTGTTATGTCAGTGTCTGTCAAGCACGTAACATTATATACTCAAGTGTCATAATCAAATGACACTTGAGTATACAGGGTGTTTGGTGCATCGTGTGCCAAATTGAAATGATCGACAGAAGGGGTCTTCTGCTAGCCTTTCATACCCCTTAACACCCCTCATGCGCTATGGATTTTTTTTTTGACTTTTTATTGGTTTACTAAAAAAAAGACCCAAATTTTACATTCAAATACAAATTTAAAAAAATATGTAAGGCATTGACTCTCAATTTTAATTTTATTTCGATGTGTATTGTTTAAGACTACTTTTAAATACAAAATTAGTGACATTAGTCACCTAGTTTGTTTTAAATTCACTCGCAAAGGTAAAACTTAAATTAAAGCTATACATGTTACAGCTGTTTATATGGCTACAAAAAAAAAAAACCAAAAGCGATCGGGATCTTCCAACTCCCTCGTTAATTCTCCAGTCTATCATCTTGCTAATGATATGCCACATGCCATAAAAATCTTTTAACAACTTTGTGAATTCGCTAGAATTGCGAATCGAGTCTACCTAAGTATAATATTTAAAATTATGATTTTAAAAATACTTTTGTTTAAAGGATACCTAACAAACCTAAAATCTGTTATTTCATTCTTATAAGCTAAAATCTGTCTCGTGTCTCTATTTTTTCGTAGGATTTACTTGAAATAAAAAACTAAATTGCATTTTTAACATTTATTTCATAATATTGTTACAAATCCTGCTCAAATTGTCGGCCTCTGTTGCGGATACAGGCCCGACATCTGTTTTGTTCTGTTGGGAATCCGAAAGTGCTGCGTAGGTGGTTGCAATGCAACAGTGAGTTTTCCCAAGAACAATGAACTTAGAAATCTGTGGATGCCTTCCTAGTGCCAACAAATTCCCTCCTCATTGGACTCAAGAAACGTGTGTATGAAAAACAGAAGAAGTTGCTTAAGGCGTTCCGCTTAGTGTAGCTGGTGAGTTTTGTTAAACTTCTTATGTTATGTAAAAGTCGTTTTGTCATAAGTACTCAGATCAAGTAAAAAGAGCACTATTTTTTATTACTTGATTTGAGATGTTATAAGCTTTTTTGATTAAAACTTCAATCAACTAGAAACCAACAGACAACCATATAACGGACATATTCAAAAAACACATACAGAATGTGCCTATAGCGAAAACATAAAATCAACTTCGAAATACTAAAAATTACTGTATCAAATATGTTTCCAGGGTGGGATGTAATCCGCCATGGGATCTGGAGGCGATAGTCCTCGCGCGCCTGCATGAGTGGCGCGCGGAGGTACTACGCCGGGGGGAAACTCCGCTGCCGCGGCAAATTGCCACTCAGCGGACGGACCTCCGGCGCGATCTCATGGCGACATGGAGAGAGCGACTGTCGCAACCCCGTGCAGGGCACGCCACGATAGTGGCGGTAAGTCCCCTCTTTGAGGAGTGGCTGGAGAGACGCCACGGCGTCCTCACCTTCCGCCTGACGCAGGTCCTCACCGGACACGGATGTTTCGGGAGGTACCTGCACCAAATCGGGCGGGAGGAAACGCCCGGGTGTCTGGAATGGGAAGCCGTCGCCTCCTTCTGCGAAGCAGTCATGCTAGCGAAGGAGGTGGTGGAACGAGAGAGGGAGAGATCCTCTCTTCCCGGCCGCCGCGGGAGACGCACCGGGCGTCGGGGGCCACGTGGTGGCTACCGGCCACCGTAGATGCAGGCCTGTGGACGGTTGGCTATGGGCTAGCTAGCCGTCCATCCGTCTAACGACGACGACAGGCCGTGTCGACGGCGCGTTCGTGTTCCACGCGCTCCTCAAAGAGATGTCATCATAAGAGGAGGGGCCCGCAAGGGCCGAAGCCTGCCGGGGTTGCGGGCCTGTTCGTAAGAGATACCGCGGCCCCGGAACATAAAGGGTGAGGAAGGAACATGGATGGGTTTTAGTCAGTAAGAGTCTGACACTCCCTCCCGCTCCGCCCAGAGTGGGAGAAGTCATTTAATGATTTCCTATCCTAAAAAAAAAAGGGTGGGATGTAATACTAGAACATAATTATTCAAGGAACAAGATGAGGAGGATGTACATGTACTACAACTGGTGTGTATGGTTATCTCAATATAGTCCCATTTATCAGTATTATTTTACTATAAGTGTGAGTATAACTCATCAACCCGTCTTGAGCAAGCATGGTAATCAATGCTCGTGCCTTCTCTGTTGAGAAGAGGCCTGTGCCCAGCAGTGGGTCAGTTATAGGCTGGTGTTATTAAAATTATTACAACTTATATGTAATACAGCAATATTTCTAAATTTTTCAGGGTGGTTGGTTGGTTGGTACAGTTGATTATAATTACTCCGAGGAGCAAGATGACAGTGTCATAACATTATCAGTTTTGATTGGAACGGCAGGTATAGATATACACACACAGACATACATATCTTTTAATGTTTTAATTTTAATCCAATATAGGAAATAAGAAATTCCCTCCACTGTGGCACCCTCAGAAAATATTCATAGCCAGGGCTGGACGCGAGAGGTCGCCGCCGCCGATCGCCGCTACGAGGACACGGCGGTGCTCCGCCCACGCAGGGCAGACTTCCACCGTGTGCTCCACCGTGTCCTCCGGTCGATCCTCGCAGTGGAGACACCCGGGCGTTTCCTCCCGCCCGATTCTAAATTACATGGTCTAGATTCTGGAGCTACAATGGCCACAACAGCTGAAGTTGTTGAATTTTTTGATGAACTGTTTGACAGTGTTAATGGATAGCCATTAACACTGTCAAACAGTTCCTGGTGGTGGAAAAAGGAGAAAATTAAGACGAGCTGTAAAGAAGACTTATAGACTTATTTAGACTAAGACTTACTTAGACTAAGACTTATAGCCCATTCCCTCTCATTGAAAGGAGGTCGAGTCCCAGCAGTGGGAACATTATAGGCTGATGATGATGATGATGATGTAAAGAAGACTCACTACATCATTCTTTTTGGATTGACGCCATCAATATTTTTAAATTAAAAATATGTATTCAAAATAGGTGGCTGGTGAAGGTTGCGGGAATCCGGTGGATGCGAGTAGCAAGGGACCGGTCAATGTGGCGACACTTGGGGGAGGCCTATGTCCAGCAGTGGACGTCTTTCGGCTGAGATGATGATGATGATGATGATTCAAAATAGGAGAGCTTCAAAAACGGGCTTTATGAAAACGTAAAAGCTATATCTTAATATATATAAATCTCGTGTCACAATGTTTGTCCTCAATGGACTCCTAAACCACTTAACCGATTATAATAAAATTCGCACACCATGTACTGTTCGATCCAACTTGAGAGATAGGATAGTTTAAATCTCAAATTATGAGACGCATACGAAGTTGCGCGAGTCAGCTAGTATACCTATATATAGCTTTTATTTATTAATAGAGCCCGTTCAGAAAAAATGTTTTTACAAATATAAACCTATAAATTATCATTTTTATTTTATTATGATTACCTGAACCTCAAAAACAAATCAACTATATGAAGGCGCCTTAAAGTTTCGATATCAATGAAAAAGTCGATATAATAGAACATCACTAGTTATCGATAACAAGATTCCTGCAATCACTATTACACTTACAAAACTATAACTATGTACTTCTGTCAAAACCTCGATGGATACAACAGCGCCAAAACGGAACCTTTGGAAACTTTCTACCGAAAAGTCACTGTCGTATCCACGGAACAGAGAAAAACAGGTCGTATCTGTAGCTAGCTACTAATATATGTGATCATGGACCTAAAAAAAACCTTTTTTTTTAGGTCCATGTCTGTGATGTGATGCACTAAAGACGAGGCGGTATGGTCCAAGACCTTAGCCTGCCCGAAAAAGGCGAAGAAAAAAAACAAAAACTGGTGTGATGCTCATGTCAGTGTCAAAAATCTTCAGACTTTCAGGTAGGTAAACTTCCATATTTATTATTACAGTAACTATAGAGAGAGTGTAAACGGTGTAAACGTAGTGATTTTATACTCTGTGGGATGTGTTTCACAATTTATATTCTGTGGATGAGAGAATGTTTTGTTCCTCAACGTAGTGATTATATACTCTGTGCTCAATATTTTCCTTACTGAGTAGCTAGCTCAAGCTAGCTAATAAAATCTAATCTGTGTTATGTTACTGAGTTGAGATCATTAGTACCTACGCAAATTACGCAAAATTTCCTCTGTAGTTTGAGACAATACTGATTGTGCATGTTATAATAAGTATGATTATTTGTCATGGGAATCCAAAAGTGCCGTGAAGGTACCTATTTGCAATGCAACAAGTGGGACCCGGCTTTTAAGTTTTCCCAAGAACAATATCTGTGGATGTCCTTCTTAGTGCCAACAAATTCCCTCCTCATTGGATTCACTCAAGAGCAATTTATAAGGAAACGTGTCTTCAAATAACATTTTGATAAACATTACTTTGACCACAAAGGTCGAAGACTGCAGAAGAAATTGCTCAAGGCGTTCCGTTTAGTGTAGCTGGTGAGTTGTGTTAAACTTTCTACGTAGAAAGTTTGTTGCATAGAGTCTATACAGACCAGGGTTGTTGCGAATATCAGGTATCAGCATCAGCTTAACATCAGCATTGTTTTCAATCTCAGCATCCGCAATCATTGATTTTATAATAATAATGATCTTAACCTACCTAACGTCGACAAGTTAGCATCAAATGAATGGTTGAGGCGTGGAGAACTGTAAAATGTTACTGGCTGTGTACCGTAAAATAAATAATATTTAGAACGCTAAATGGTATTACCTCCTGTTTTTCAATTAACTTATTACATCGAATAAAAAGTAAATCTTCGATATTGTCATCTTTCATCGACAACCTGTATTGTGATACCACGAATTTGAAAGACGAAAACAGTCCTTCGACACTCACTTGCGTCATTGGTGCGGCTAGTACGACAGTTGTTAATTTATATAAATAAGGGAATATCTCCCTAGCTTTTTCCCAATATGCTAAGACACTCCGTTGATTTTAATAAAGGTTCTTCTAAATACATATTCATTCATTGTATTTCATCAACAATATCAGGCCGTGATTGTCTTCTTGGGGGCGAGTTCAAATTGTCAAGATTATCTATATACTTACCTGGAATTTAGAAAATCGTCGAGGTCACGTTGAGCTTCTGTAATTCTTTCGTTTATAATTGTAGTAAGTAAATTCTCACTATTGATGTTCTCATTTTCTTTGTCGCTTTGTTCCAATTCAAAGTTATCTATGTATAGTTTAATACAATTTGCTTTAGCCTTATTTTGTTGCTCCGGCGTTAAAATAGTGTTCACTCGTGGTTCCAGAAAAATTCCATTTATCAAAATATCAGTTTGAAAAAGGCTTTTTTCTCGGTTTTTCATTGATGCTAGTAATTCAGTTGCTATTTTTGCAGTCATTTTAGTAATTTTAAACTCACATAACATCCACGCATGTAAAAGTCTCCAACAGTAAGCTGTTCTTTTTGAAGCATTTTTGTCAGTTCTCTTGCAGGCATTAAACATCTGACAAATTCACTTAATGCCTCCCACGTAGAATCTGGCAACTGTAAGTGCTCATCAATACTGCATATTTCACGTAATAAAAAGCAAGCTTTCCACCATTTTCTAAATATTGGCAGTTAATGCCCATGAAACTTCGAGTTCCGATAGATGCGATATCGATTTTTATCGATATTTTTTTCCATGAAGTATATTAGCTAGCTGATCTCGCATGTTTGTAGACATAGCCTTAACATTCTCTCTAACTTTAAGCACGTTTATAGTACTCTTATTTTCAAGCAGGTTTTAAATGCCTTATCATTTATGATTGAAAATGGGCGTCCATGAACAGCCACTAAGTTAGTGCATTCTTCCAAAACCATATCAGGAATTGTTTTCTGCCTGGCAGTGGTACTTGCTGATTCCTGACGACTAAAATTTAGTTCCAAGACCTCTTTGTATATCTTTTTATGTTGATGTTGCAAATGTTTCATTAAATTACCACTATGTTGTGTCTGAAAAAAACGAAGCAATTACATATAACTAATAGTTAGTAATATTATAGTGACGTAGCGTGAAGCTTGAATTTTATCAATTAACACAATCCAACACTCGACATAAATGAGAATCTATTTAAATTCTTTATTAATGCCTTAATATAATAATAGAGATAAGCGAAAAGCAACTATAGTATTTTTTTTAAACACAGTAACCTACTGATATAAGTACCTACTTAGTTCAAAGAATGGGTAAACTAAATTGGAATGTCGTACTAAAAGCTTAAAGGACAATGCTCATGGATACAATAATAAATTAATCTCAACTCTTAAGGTGAGCGTCAGAGTAGCCCGCGAAATTCAAATTTTCTTACATTTCTTGCAATTTTCAGATCAGTGTCGGGTTGAATGTTAGTAAAAATATGATTCCCGGCCGTAACTAATAAAGTTTTATTGAGTTATAATCATTAAAATCATTAACACAATCCTCAAACTTCATGTAACTCCATTGAATTACATTTTCATAAAATAGTAGAGGTACTTATTATAAAAAAGAAACTGTTGGAATGACTGGTTAGTCGATTTATCACAATATTTTCCATTGCATTCTACATCTCTGTGACAGGTTGTGTGAATTAATGTAAATGGAGCGTCATGTAAAGGGAGTATAACAATATTCATACTTCTATACTTTAAATTAAATACCCTATTCTATGCTTGTTATTTTGTGTGCAATAAGGATTATTCCTTATTGCACACAAAATAACAAGCATAGAATAGGGTACACATACAAAACAACATACATACAAATTGGAGGTATACATGTACACATGTAAACATGTAAATGATGATGTGATGTTTGTATACATGTAAATTGCAACAAAGCTTAAGTACAAAGGCGAGCTTAACCCAGAATTGGGTTTTCTTACAGAAAACCTAATTTTGAAAATGAGATTTGCATTTTATTATTTGTAATTTGCTTGAGTTCGTTAGTATGTACCAAATTAATTTAAAAAAAATGTGCAGTGGTAATAAGCAAAGTCGATTCACCTTTAGGTATACCCAAAAATTGTGCAGTGGTGTTAGGTAATTTAAAATCACGTTTATATAATTATCCAGCCAAAAAAGCTCGAGAATGCTGAAAATAGTATTAATTTGGTGCCTAGATTAAGCTTTGGTTCCCAAAAGCCACCTTGGCAATTGTGTTAGTATTTTCAGATCAAGATAGCGTGAAAAAACATCATTGAACTAACAAAAACATGCTAAATACTCTGGGTATTTTTACCTTCGGTAATTACCTACTTTAGGTCATAATAAAGGGACATGTAACTTACCTTCAGTGTTTTTCCACACTCTGGAACTAAACAATTAGCTGTTTTATTTTCGTTTAGTTCAAAATATCGATAGACATTATTTGTTTTTTACGTCCATCTTGCATGACCATCACGCCTTTATGCTTTTAAGGGGTACGCAGATGTGTACAATACACCCAGATTTCGACAATGTTTGTTGCCTCTGAACTTTCGACTGGGTAAACCAATTTTGATGATTCTCTTTTTATTTGAAAGCTGGTGCTCTCCGTGTGATTTTTGGTTAAGGTTTGACGCTGATCTTCGGAGATATAAATGGAACTCTTCAAAAATACACGGCAATGTTGCAGTAATTGCTGCAATCGCTTGATTGTTTATTGTTTATACAACATCGTGACGTAACATCACGCCTGTATGCTCTGAGGGAGTACGCAGAAGTGTAAAATATACCCAGATTTCGACAGTTAGATGTGTTAAGTTCCATTTAATGGGATATTGGAGAAATAGAGGGAATTCCTTAAATTTTATAGGCACACCAGAAGCGATTTGGGTAATTCTTGTAGTGATCCCATTCATCAATTTGGTAAAGATCTGATGAAGAACTTCGGAAGATAGGCGACGGGAATTCCTCAATAAATGATCGCAAATGTACTGGGATCGCTGAAATCTCATGTCTGTCTATTCTTTACTCCAGTTTACAACAAAAAATCACGCCGATACGCTGTGTAAGGGTAAGCACATATTCGCGTCCGGCCCTGGTTCAATCCATGGTCCGGAGCGAGACGGAATGGGAAGCCGTCGCCTCCTTCTGCGAAACAGTCATGCTAGCGAAGGAGGTGGCGGAACGAGAGAGGGAGAGATCCTCTCTTCCCTGCCGCCTCTCTTTCTTCGCCAGATGGGGTCGTTTTTTCTTGAATTCGGCGTCGAATCGGCCCAATAAATCGGCATAGTAAAGCCCTGTAATTGTTTTACCCTTCTCGAGGTAATCGATGTAGATAACACCTTGTGAATCCCAGAAAACGGTGGCCATAACTTTTCCGGCCGATTTTACAGTTTTCGCCTTCTTTGGAGCACGTTCCCCGGTCTGGATCCATTGTTTTGATTGCTCCTTGGTCTCTGGTGTGTACCAGTGGATCCAGGTTTCATCGACGGTCACAAAACGACGCAAAAACTCCGCTGGATTCCGCTTAAACAGCGCCAAACACGTCTCCGATGTGGTCTCACGGTTGCGCTTGTTTTCTGGTGTGAGTAAACGCGGCACCCATCGCGCCGACAGCTTTCTCATGCGCAGTTCCTCGTGAAGAATATGATGCACTGTTCCTTCTGAAATGCCTACAGTCTCAGCTAGCTCCCGAACCTTCAATCGGCGATCTGCCAATACGAAATCATGGATTTTTTTAATGTTTTCCTCCGTAGCAGCTGTTTTCGGTGCACCTGGACGTGGTTCATCAAAAACCGACGTACGGCCACGTGCAAACTCGTTGAACCAATTCTTGACGGTGGCCATCGATGGAGAAGAGTCACCGTACACAGCATCCAAGCGCTCTTTGATTTCGATGCGCGTTTTCCCTTCCAAAAATAGGAATCGAATCACCGAACGATATTGCTCTTTTTCCATTTTTGTAAAACCGATCGACACGTTCGCTTCCATAAGTTGTCAAATTAAAACAAATGAAGGGATTGGAATGAAAATTTGAAAAAAGAATTAAAAAAGAATGTGCTACACTGTGGTAAAACTCTTTTGAAACTACAGTGCCCTCTGGCGATCAGGCTAGGTACTTATTGAATGCACCTCGTATTTAAATGTTGTTTTTGAGTAAGCTATGCTATTATCTAGCTTTACACTGTAACAACTACGCTATTTAAGTAACTTGGACAGAGAAACATAGTTTAATGAATGTTAGTAGTATAAAGACAATTTTGAAGCAGCACCTCTATGAGATTTCATAAAATCAAATCAAGTTACTCGTACATGTTAACATTTTTGGAAATTAATCATTTAAATTTGATCATGTCGGCGAGGTTAGAAGTTAGTTAGGTATTCTTAAAATTCAAGTTCCAACAAAACCCTCAAAATCTTGAGCAGAGTTCAGGAAGACAATTTAAAAAAAATGCGGTGTGATTACAACAATGATAGATGTTCATTGATGATGATCATTTCTTCATCAATTTCATGTTGTTAGTATAAAATAAACATTGACTGTTAATACTTTTGTTCGGTATTTATTTTAGTTCGACCAGTTGGCGAGATTTACGTATGACGTGGTGCCTTCATATTACACGTACGACAAGCAAAGGGATGTATTTAACCGACGTCGACGAGGAGGTGCTGTGGAAGGTTTTCCGGGAATTTTCAAGGACACCGCATTGGGTAGGGTTTATACCGTGCATCCGAATAATGGCGAATGCTATTTTCTGCGGTTGTTACTTCACACTGTCCGAGGCCCAACGTCTTTCGTTTTTTGATGACGTGGAGTATCCCACTTACCGCGCAGCCTGCGTAGCACGTCACCTTCTCGACGGTGACCAAAATTGGGATGACACATTGACACCCTCGCGGAAGCAAGCGTCAGTAACAGTCCCAGCCGCATGCGTCATCTGTTTGCCGTCATCTTAGTGTTTTGTGGAGTTGCGAACCCGGTAGCTTTGTAGGAGAAGTATCGCCATCTTCTGTCTGAAGATTTTCTATGAGCGAGGTGTGCTACTGGAGACGAAGTCGAAGTAACTGATGAACGCGTGCTGAACACCTGTCGTAGTTCACTTCAAGATGTGGTCATTTTTCTCGGCGGCAATCCACTGATCGAATGTGGGTTACCAGCTCCCCAATCATCACCGCATCAAGACCGTGGAAATCGGGAGTATAACGCTGAAACAAATTACGATCCGGGCGAAGAGACCACCATACGAAATTACCATGTCGCTTTGTTCTCAGAGCAAATAGTTATTTGTTATACAAGAGTGCATGTTAGCTGTCAGCTGTCAACACGCGTAGATACGCTGTTGGATAATTAGTGATTTTGTGCGTTAAACATAGAGTTTAGTGCTCAGAAACAAAGTAAAAGTGAACTTTATAGTGTGAAAACTGTGTATAACTGTTTGTGAGCTATTATAATTAGTGATTCAAACAAAAAACAGTGAACAAAATACAAAAGTGTCATCTTACTTTTTAAAGATTTTTCCATCCACCCTCAAACTTTTGATAATATTATTTGAACATCAAAATGTCATTTGACGTTTGGAATTAGTGTTGCCATAATAATAATTTAAACCTCCACCACAATGAGTTTAAATAAAAATCTCACGCAACAAATATTCCACCCAGGATTATTCAATAGACCAAGGTCATCATCTTTGTCTGAAATTAGCAATGACAAACAAAAGACCTACAGTTGCAATCCTGTCAACGAATCCAAACCAGCTAATACAAATGAAATTCCTGCCACCGCGACTGCTTGTCTACCCAGTACAAGCAAAGAGATAGCAAGTACGCCATGTAATCCATCAGTGCCATGGCAAAGAGTACCCATACAAAAACATAAGAGAAACCGATCACCTGATGAGACAGAAACAAATAAAAACTCTGCAAAAAGAATACAGTCAAGAGAACAAGAACTGAGTAAACGTCGAGGAATAAACACTCATAACATTGAGGAAGCTGCAGTGCCAGACCTAAACACAAGCAACAGTTTTTCGTTGTTAAACGTAGATGAACCGACCCAGCCGACCCCCGTGTCCAATGGAACCAGAAAACCTTCCAAACCTCCGCCCATAATGCTCTACGGTATTGAAAACCTAGGGAAATTAACAGAGTTTCTCGAAGAAGTTGTTAAAAAGACTGACTACACATACAAAGTCGTAAACAAAAACCAGTTAATTATTTCCACCAGCTCTGTTGAAATATATAAACAACTGATAGAACACATTAGAGCAAAAGGACTCATAGGGCACACTTTCACCCAAAAGGATGAAAAGTGCATGAGAATTGTCATTAAACACCTACACTTCAGCACTCCCAAAGACGCCATAGTTCAAGCAATAGAAGAAACTGGCAATAAAGTCAAAGGTGAAATAGTGACAGCTCGTTCCAATGCGACAAAGGAGCCCTTAAATACCTTCTTTGTGAACATATTCCCTCACGAAAATAACCGAAAGGTTAAGGAGATCAAATACATATATCATCAAAAAATCACTATAGAAGATCCAAAAAGGAAAAATACTGTAGTACAATGCACACGATGTCAGCAGTATGGGCATACAAAAAACAATTGTATGCGACCCTACAGATGTGTAAAGTGTGCTGGTGAACACAAAACTACAACATGTACCATCGACAGGAACACCCCTGCAGTGTGTACTCTATGCTCAGGAAGCCACCCTGCTAACTATAAAGGATGTCAAGTCTATAAAGAAATTGCTGCAAGAAAATGGGGTAATAAACAAAAACAACCACAAACAAAAGTCGCATCTGATAAACAGGACTCTAAACTTAAGCCAGATAACGTAGAACCTAAGGCACATCAAAATAACGATGGCGACCTCAAATTATACAGCGAAGCTGTCAAAAGACCTGAAAACCTAGAAGATCACACTCAAAAGAGACATTATAACAGTGACCTCAAACAGTCACAGAGAACAATTTCCAATAATAAGGAAAAAGAAAACAGTCCTATAGAACAAAACTATAGCTTTATTGACCTCATAATTAAACAGACTGAAAGGATAGACCAATTGATATCCCAGATGAGCACTATGATGAACCTCATCATGACACTCATAAGTAAACAACAACCATGACCTCAATACGTATAGCCATCTGGAACATAAACGGCTTAGCGCCAAACAAAATAGAACTAGAGGTGCTCTTAAAAATAAATAAAGTGGACATTGCCTTAATATCGGAAACCCACCTCAATGATCGCAAACTATTTAAGATGAATAACTATTGTGTATACTGCACCAACCACCCAGACAACACCTCTCACGGTGGGGCTGCTGTCATTATAAAAAATAACATCAAACACCACCTACATAGTGAATTCAAAGAAAATTGGCTACAAGCAACTACAATTACCATAGATGAGAGTATCGGTCCCCTTAACATAAGTGCGGTATATTGTCCACCAAACCAGAAAGTCAAGAATGATATGTTTGACAGATATTTCAATACATTAGGCAACAGGTACATCAGTGGTGGAGACTGGAATTGCAAACATACCTACTGGGGGTCCAGACTCATCACAACCAGAGGACGCGAGCTGAAAAAGAGTGTTGAAACCCACAGACAAAGTCTGCTATCGACTGGCGAACCAACATACTGGCCCACCGATACCAATAGAACACCTGACCTTCTGGATTTCTTTATTGTCAAGGGACTGTCAAATATCAACTCTAGTGTGGAGTCGTCATTCGATACACTATCTGACCACTCTCCAGTTATTGCCACATTTAGTGTTGCAGCAATCAAGAGAGAGCCAAAAATAAACTTGTGCAATCGAAAAACTGACTGGGACTCATTTGCGGACTACCTTGAAGAAGAAGTTAATCTAAAAGTAAAACTTAAAACTGAAGAAGATATAGATTCTGCCACATTCTATATAACTAATCTTATACAAATAGCAGCATGGCGCGCTACACCAACGCTGGACACTTCAGTCTGTAAAAATAACATACCCTTAGAGATAAGACATAAGCTGGAGGCCAAACGAAGATTGCGAAGGCAGCTTCATTTGAGTAAATCGGAAGAGGACAGAAGGGATTTTAATAAAGCCGCAAGAGAACTGAAGGAGCTCATTCATGAAAATCAAAACACTTCGTTCCAAGAAAAACTCTCAACATTGTCAGCGCGAAAACAGGATAACTATTCGCTGTGGAAAATAACCAAAAACTTCAAGAGGCCAAAAAATTTTGTACCCCCGCTTAGGCAATCTAATGGATCTTGGGCCAGAAAAGCAAGCGACAAGGCGGAAGTTTTTGCACAACACCTTTCTGCCGTATTCACTCCGAATGACTCATTGATGACCGACTTTGAAGAGGAAGTGGATAATTTTCTTAATAGCGATCAACAACTATCACCTGTACTTAAACTGGTAACACCGAGAGAACTGGCACGCACAATAAGAAATCTAGAGAATAATAAAAGTCCTGGTTACGATCTCATCACAGGTGAAATTCTCAAGCATTTACCTAGAAAAATCATAGTATTTCTAACTATGCTGTTCAATGCTGCCTTTCGACTACTATACTACCCAAAAATGTGGAAGATATCACAAATATGTATGATAGCGAAGCCAGGGAAACCGCCAACTGAACCAAGCTCATACAGACCCATAAGCCTCCTTCCAATCATATCGAAGGTGTTTGAGAAAATATTTCTGCGAAGATTAAAACCAGTCCTTGAAGAGAAAGTGATAATACCAGACCATCAATTTGGATTTCGTGAAAAACACACGACAGTAGAACAAGTACACAGAGTGGTCCACAAAATCAGACAGTCGTTGGAAAATAAAGAATACTGTTCTGCTGTGTTCTTGGATATCCAACAGGCATTCGACAGGGTCTGGCACAAGGGTCTTTTGTATAAAATTAAATCTCTTCTGCCTAACTCTTTTTACATGATTTTAAAATCCTACTTGGACCAAAGAAAATTTCAAGTTAAGTATGAGGAAGAACTGTCTGATCTGTACGAAATGAAGGCTTCCGTCCCACAAGGCTCTGTGCTCGGGCCTGTACTCTACTCAATATTTACTGCAGACCTGCCTAATTCTGATGACGTAGTAACGGCGACCTATGCAGACGACACCGCATGCCTTGCAAGTGACAAAGATTCGACTCAAGCATCCCAGAAATTACAAGTCCAGTTGAATAAAATTGATCTTTGGTTGAAGAAATGGAGAATACAAACTAGTATAACTAAATCAGTTCAAGTGACTGTGCCCCAGTGTACATGGAAAACAAACCACTGCCAAATAGTAACACAGTAAAATACCTGGGCCTACATCTAGACAGAAGGCTTACCTGGGCCAACCATATTAAGGCCAAGAAAAAGGCAGCTACCATTGAAATGAAAAGTCTATCCTGGCTCTTAGGAAGACAATCAAAATTATCCATTAGCAACAAAATACTTGTATACAAAGCTATAGTTAAACCTATCTGGACTTACGGAATAGAACTCTGGGGATCAGCTAGTCATTCCAATATCGAAATTTTGCAAAGGTTCCAAAATGTAGCCCTAAGAACAATCGCAGTAGCACCTTGGTTTGTCAGAAACATAGAAATACACAACCACTTAAAGATACCAACAGTAAAAGAAGAAATATGCGAAAAAAGCAAAACCTAAATTTTGCCTTGTCTCCTGACCTCTGCAAGTATGCCAGTGCCAGTGGTGACAAATATTTTTCCTGTTCCACCAGGAGCATCCAAGTAAAACATTTTACCCTGGTTTTGGCCAACGCTTTCAAGGACGGTGTCATAAATTTGTTTTTCATCCCCCCATCTCGGCAAGAGTACGTGCTCAAGAATTCTCCGATGTCCTTCTAAGTCTTGGCGAAGGCACTCTACCAGAAGAGAGAGGTAGACAGGGGTTGCTTCCAGAGTCTCTCGGTAGAGTGGTCTCCAGCTTAGAAGAACTAATTCGCTGTGTGTACCGGGACATCAGTCGTATACTGCACCAGCAGAATTCTTGGGTATATGAGCGGGCCATTTTGACGCCCAAAAACTTTTTTGCAAAAAATAAAACCGACTTCAAAAAAAAAAACAAAAAAGTGAAAAATAACTTTAGCTTCTGAAGTCGGTGACCTTTGTTTGAATGCTTTAGTTTTTTTGTCACCGACTTCAGAAGCTAAAGTTATTTTTCACTTTTTTGTTTTTTTTTTGAAGTCGGTTTTATTTTTTGCAAAAAAGTTTTTATTTTTCACTTTTTAGTGGTTCACATGTGCTTGATACATGGAAAGTGCATAACGTTACAATTACAACAAGCCCAAACACGACTATGGTACATTGTCTCATTATGGAGTTCCGTGACTCTTGGCTTCATCATCAGATCTGATGGTAGAATGGTTCTTATCAAACGCAAATGCTTCACTTGTTGTAGAAAATACCAAAATCGCAACACGTTTTCATCTAAAATTTGAAGAGTTCCCTTGATTTCGCCAAGATTCCATCATCAGATCATGACAATATTTCTATGGGACCAACTTGGAAGTATACCCTTTCAAACAAAAAAAGAATTTTTCAAATCGGTTCAGGCGTCTTCGAGTAATCGGTGAACATACATAAAAAAAAAAAAAAATACATACAGTCGAATAGAGAACCTCCTCCTTTTTTAGAAGTCGGTTAAAAATGATCAGGCTGCAGCGATTAACGAATGCAATCTCTCGGAAATTGAGGGGAATGAAGTGGTCTGCACCTCCTCGATAAACATTGTTGTCGAGCAAGATAACGCCACACATTATCCCGTGGAATTTCTGAACTCCCTGTCAGCAAGTGGACTTCCAGCGCATACCATCAAGCTGAAGGTTAGTGTCCCAATTATGCTTCTACGGAACCTATCTCCTCCGAAGTTGTCTAACGAGAGCCGCCTTAAAGTCATCTCGCTCCACAGACATACTATTGAGGCGGAAATTCTTACGGGTTGTGGCGTCGGCGAGGCAGTATTTATACCAAGCATTCCCCTCATACCTCATAACTTCCTGTTCCAGTTCAAGCGCGAACAGTTCCCCGTGAGTGTTTGCTTCGCGATGACCATCAATAAGTCGCAGGGGCAGACACTGAGGGCAGCGGGTGTCGACCTCAGGACGAGTTGCTTCTCACACGGGCAACTGTACGTCCGTACTTGCTCCTGCGTCACCAGCCCTGACTCTCTTTACATTGTTTGGCTCGTGGCAGCATAACTACCAACGTAGTTTATAGGGAAGTGTTGTAAGGTATGATGTAATACCTTTGTACATATTTTTACTCTTTTGTGTCCTGGAATGAATTCCTGCATTATTTTCTCTATTTTCTTCAGTTACATCTTATGACTGAACTCAGCAGGATCCCCATAAAACTCTCTTCACTTGCTTCGCTTGCAAAATAAAACTTATATTTTAATGCTATTTAAAAGTTTCTTACTCATAATGCTATAGCGACATCTTAGGTATTTTTGGTGCTGTTGTAGAGCCTTCACGCAGATGACGTCGCGGGCAGCAGCTACTTTGTTTATAAAGCAAGAAAAAGCACTACAATCTGTGCTGGGGTATATACTAAATAAAAGGTATATACTCGTATTATTTAGCCAAAGTAAGGTCCACCTTGCCAAAACAAAATGCCAGACAGTACAACCTACTTATTACATGATCATTTATGTTTTCCCCAGTGTAACACGCAGTCGTCGCGAGCACTTGACCCTTTAGCGCCTTTAGAAGAGCTCCTATAGCTTGGGATAGCAACGAACGTATCTACGTGTCACGGCCAACCATTCTACGGTTCGTTCCCACTATTTCTAGTGAACAGTTCTAAGATCCAGTTCATTCCAGTTTTCAACCGACTTTCAAAAAGAGGACGTTATCAATTCGACTGTATATTTTTCTTGTGTTTGGTACCTCAGAACTTTCGACTGGGTAAACAGATTTTGAATTTTTTTTTTATTTGAAAGCTAGTGCTTCCCGTGTAGTTCCATTTTAATTTGCTGAAGATCTGATTCTGATCTTCGGAGATATACAATGGAACTCTTCAAAAATGTAGTGTGTATATGTCACCGTTAAATTGTCAAACACGTTATATTACAATATAACGTTTTTCTCTCAGAACTTTCGACTGGGTAAACAGATTTTGATGATTCTTTTTTTATTTGAAAGCTAGTGCTTCCCGTGTAGTTCCATTTTAATTTGCTGAAGATCTGATTCTGATCTTCGGAGATATACAATGGAACTCTTCAAAAATGTAGTGTGTATATGTCACCGTTAAATTGTCAAACACGTTATATTACAATATAACGTGTTTCTCTCTAGCGATATTGTAAACTCTCGAATTATTGTCAACTGAAAATACGGAAGTATCGCTGCCCCCATAATCGGGACTTGGGGCACCCCCCTTGTTAGGTTAGTTAGGTTCCTTCAAACCCTGCACTCGGATATAGCGTAGCGGACTACGTTTTTTAGGGGGAATATAAAGTGTTTTAAGGTTATGTTATATTAATCGGTATTTCTCAGGAATGGTGCATTATCTTTTCATGAGAGTTGTGCCACTGGGCAAGGGGGACCCCTCCTTCCCTCCACACCGCGTAAGTTGACTACCATCGCATGCATTTCACGAAAAGTAATGCGTTTTGTTGTAAGCAGTATGTTCATTTGACAATAATTCGAGACTTTACAATATCGCTAGAGATATTACAATATAACGTATTTGACAATTTTACGGTGACATATGTATATTCTTTGGATTTTGTTACTCGGAAAATAAGGAAGGACTGGCTGGCGGCATCTTGGATCATTACACATGCAATAAGTGGATAAAAAACGCTACGTGTCCAAATAAACTTAAAATTTCGGTTTATCATAAAGGTACAACTCAATTTGGTACCCAGGTTATGGGGGTCAAAAATGTTACAAAAATTAATTTTAACATCACCAATTTCAAGGAATGCAACCGATTGTTAGAGCGTGGACTGTATGTTTTGAGTTAATAGGTCTTTTACAGTGAAAAACTGGAAGTATCTCTGCACCCATAATCGGGTGCCGAGATACTTCCGTATGTTCAGTTGACAATAATTCGAGATATTACAATATCGCTAGAGAGAAACACGTTATATTGTAATATAACGTGTTTGACAATTTTACGGTGACACATACACCTTGCAGAACCCGAAAGACCTAGAAAGTTTGTGTGCTCATACACTGGTGCCATCTAGTGCATAATTTTAATATTTTTAAGGCTACCACAAACTTACAGCACGAAAACCAAACCTAACCCAACCCTTGACGGCACTAACGTAGAAACTCCCATGAAACGTAGAGATGGCGCTGAGTATAAGAACTGAAAAATTTTAGTTAAAAAACTAGTTGTATGACATCATCAACATGTGGGTTTGTATTTCTTTGTTTGAGCGTAGGTATTGAATATTTATTTTGAGAGCCGTTGCAGGGTACTAATATAGTTACTACTTACACGAGGACTAATAAATATAATTACTAGTAATAAAATCCAATTATTGTTGAGGCCTTTAAGCTGAACTTAATAAGTTATTTTTGCATTTACAAATCTTAGGTATCATACACCCCATCCTATCCCAATCTAATACCTTTAAACGAAAAAAAAATGCATGTAGGTATATTTAGCTAAGTACTCTGAATCCGGGAAACAGCTGCAACGATTATCTTGAAATTTAGTTTTTTAATTTCTGGGGCGATAAATCGATCTAGGTATGTTTCATTTTTAGAAAACGTCGTTTGCCAAAAAAAAAACATCCAGATATTATTTATTTATTTGTGAAAACATGCCAAGCACAGCACTATTACAATGGTGTCAAAATAGTCGATCATTGGTTTCATAATGGTCAAGTTCTGTCGAATTTTGACAAGTTTGTTAATCTACTAATATAATGCCGCCATTATGACTTCTCATTGATCAACCACTGACACTCCATTGAAAGAAATATCATAGAATGGTTATCTCGTACCTACATGAAATCTGGCATAAATAAATGTTCGCATTTAGTATCTAGTAGATTTGCCAAAGCCATTTGTACTAAGGGTATAATAATACGACAATGCCATTAAAACATAATTGACCACCGACCACCGACCAATGATCGACCGTTGCAGATTACGAACTAAAGCAAAATTACATGAAATGGGAATGTAATAGTGTTGGAGTGACGAATTTATTAAAATAGCAGAATAATTATACCCCTGTACCAATTCCAAAATGGAAAAACACTGGGACACAAATGTTGTTGAAACTTCGAAAACCTTTCTACGACATCTCTATACTGCGACGCCTTTTTAAATCGACGTCTTTTTACTGCGATATTTCGTTACATCGAGAAACTGTAAGTACTGCGAACAATTTTACTGCGTAAATATCTATTGAGCCATATCATAGTGCGAAGCCTTGTTCGATAGATGTCTCGTTACTGCGATGTTATTTAGGAAAACTTACTTCGGACGACCTTTCGGCGATAACCAAGTATGTACCTACATCGATTTTCTTTTTCAAAACAATACCTACTTTTTTAACATTTCTTAAAAGCAGAGCAGCCTGTGCAAAATTCGTTAGCAAAAGAGGAATGCGGGGATTATTTATTTTATTTTATTATTATCAGAAAAATTTATAGCTTGGCCGATACAATAGTTTATTTAATAACACCAATATGGACAATTACAAGCTTTCACAAATAGCTTTAGAATAGTAAAACAAAACAAAAAAAATTAACCAAAATAATCAAATTATGTCCAGTGGTAAGGAAGGATTAGTAGTACACAAATAAACCTTGTCACTTCATTCGTCATCAGACTGATCACCATGAGGAAACAAGGGATCCAAGTCCACATGCAAGACGGGTTTATCGTTTAGGCGAGGTTCAGTGTCCGTAGATCTGCCAGATTTAACATAAATAGGTACTTGGTTATCGCCGTAAGGTCGTCATTTCTGACAGATGGCGCTCTCTGCTTTAAAGGAAATGTTAAACAAGTAGGGATGGTTTTGAAAAAGAAAATTGATGTACTTGGTTATCGCCGTAAGGTCGTCCGAGGAAAGTTTTCCCAAAATAACATCGCAGTAACGAGTCATCGATTGAACAAGACTTTGCAGCATGATATTTACGCAGTAAAATCGTTCGCAGTACCGTTTTTCGATATAACGAAATATAGCAGTAAAAAGACGTCGATTTAACAATGCGTCGCAATATAGAGATGTCGTTGAAAGGTTTTCGAAGACCAAATTCGATGAGACGGCCATACACACGGCTATCACACTCAAGTAGGTATTCCACCTGAACAGAGACGTCAAACTTTCCTATTAAACCTTGAGCACAACAACTTAGCGATAAAGGAATTTGACAGATTGTAGTAATTAGCTTGAAGTGCTGGCGTCCGTACGACCTAACAGGCAAATCCAAGCTATTGCACAGTTAAATGAAAACATATTTACACAAAACAAAGATAAAAAAGTAAATTAAATATCTAAAAATAACAAGAAAAACTCATCTTTCGTGCATCATCTCGCAGAACAAGCACAAAAATATAGGTGGAATATTACTGTCAAGGTGATACCCACTTTCATACCTGCCCATTTCACCAACTCTCTTATCACCTTATCTAAGAAATTGGTATCTACCTATTCATTATAATCCTAGATTTGAAAGTTCAACAAATCAGCAAATAAACAATCTTCAGCCTCTTCACGTTACTTGTGTAAGTACCTACCTACCTACCTACCTACATAAATTTATGTAGGTAGGTATGTACTGTGTAGGTGAGGGAGTCAGTGCTGTCCAACATTAGGCCTGCGGGTATGCGGCCCAGTAACCTTTTTAATGATACTATAAGTAGGTACATAGAACTGTATTAATTAGCGGCAGTCTCAGGTAGGTACCTACTTTATGCGTGATGCTCCAGGGTAGCCCGCAAAATTCAAATTTTCTTACGTATTTTGCAATTTGCAGGCCAGTGCATGGTAGGTAGTATGTTAATGAAAATATCGTTCGCGACTGTAAGACGTACCTATGTGGTTACAGAATTATAATCATCAAAACCATCAATACAACTCTTCAACTTCATAAAGGTCGAGGAACGAATTTTTCAAGATCAAAGTCATTCCTAGACCTTTTTAAAATAAAAAAGGAGTAGGATGTTGAAATAGGTAGGTACCTACTCTTGAGTCTCTGACGAACGATGCGTGAAATGAGCTGTTCACGTCCTGCCTAGCTTCAGAGTTCGTCGAACTCGTCGTCGCAAACAATCTCTTTGGCTTTATAATATTATTAGGCTTCTAAATGAGCTCCTCTAGAAAAACACGCGCCCACCTACAATAATTATTTGAGCAGAGAATCTCCAGGATTTCGATATTAAAGAAATGGTTGCTGTGCCTGCCTAGATAGGTAGATACCCCTACTTCAAGATTGATTCTTTGGAAACAAATGGATTTGTGATTATTTGTACCTAAGGAACAGAGAACCATTGGTAACAGAGTCATGAAACTAACAAAAATACACATTTTGTGTGACGGTGTTTTTATTTGCATTATTTTACTGCACATACTGGGAAAATACAAGTTTTTTTTCATATCATCAGTCGTCAACATGAAGTAATAGAAGAATATTTTTTTTAGAAATAAGAAATCACACCTGTAATCGGAATGGAGGTGGATGGACCGACACCAACCACAAACAAAACGAACAATTTGTGCCTATAGTCAAAAATTATTGCTACAAATGGTAAGAATTGTTATTAGAAGATGATAAGGAATTGGGCTGTAAAAAACATAACCACCAACTTATAGACATGAGAGTAGGCACAAGTAGTTCGTTTTGTAAACGAAATCTTAATTGATGATAGTGCCCTAAACGTGTTTAGGGCGCTTTCAATTAAGACGTTCCGTGTTAGCTGTTGTAAACTATTGCGGATATGTTGCAAGGCTAACCCCATCCTTCCATGTTCATTGACAAACCTTTGGTGACAATTTTGAAACCAAAATGTTTAATCCTCAATTTCAAATTTCTAACTCTACGTCTCTATGAGAACGTCTAAAAGTGCATAACGTCTAAAGCTTTGGAACTTTCAAATATACGAGTAATACGGTGACTTTCGAGACATTCCAATTTTAGAGTATTAGCACCAAGGTTTTATGCGAGTTTAACTTTTTTTGAATAAATTCGGATCGAGTTTTCAAACGTGTGTCAAAATAAAATGCAGTTTAAATCAAAAGCTCTGAGTACAAACTTTGCCCCCCATTATAATCATCATCACCATCAGCCTATTAATATTCCCACTGCTGGGACACAGGCCTCTTCTCTATGAGAGGGAATGGCGCCACCACGCGGGCCCAGTGCGGGTTGCCTTTGCCCCCCATTGAGTCCTAATTCAATGGGGTGAATTACGTCGTTTTATAACGTTGGAGTTCCTATGGCCACCTTCCAGCTCCATCATCCGACCCTAGATACCATCCAAAGACAAAGTACTCATCAAGAATAATCAAACGAGTCCAAATTATTTTTCGATGGGGTTACGGTCACCTTCCAGTTCCATTATAAGATCAGCTCCATTTTATCATAATACTAGCTGTTGCCCGCGACTTCGTTCGCGTGAAAATATTGATGGGTCATGTGTGCTGACTGACAGACTGCATCGTTGTTCGAGTTGTCGCAAGCGCTACTGAGCATGAGGTCCTGGGTTCGATTTGCGGGACGGGCAAAGTGTTATTGTATTATTTGTGCCCGGTTGATGAGATTAAGCTAAATGTGCGAAAGGGGATAGGATTCGATACACCTCCTACCTAACAGTGGCGCAGGGTGAAAATAGTGTCAGGGGAAGCCGTAGAAAAAAAAGGAAAACTGTTTTTTTGCTGCTGTTAACTTTTTTCTCCGTGTTAATTTTGACCTCATTTTCACCATCAGCGACACCAAAAACCACGGAAACGACACCCATGATTAAAAATCCAAAAACTTTCGTCGCCGCCATTTTTGATTTTATCTTCATTCACCAAAAGTAAGATCAGAAATGGAGAAGAGAAAAAAAAAACAGAAATCTACAAAATAAAAAATTCTAGTTGGTATCAAATACGATAGGTATCGACAATTACTCATTCTATCTCGTTCTACAATACATAATTTATTTTTTTATTTATTTATTTAAACAACACATACAACTATTATTACAGGTTTAGGTACCTAATACAATAGAGCAGTTATATTTAAAGTTAAATTATTTATGTTTTGAATAAATTAATTAATTTGACAAACTAAAGTAGTTGCGCAAAATGCGGCCCGTGTGAATTCGCTCAGTGTAGGTACAATTGAAGCAATCAATCTGTTGTGACACCATATTGAGTGCACGCAGCGCGCGCGTCAGCGGCGCGTGCTGCAGCAAGTTGGTGCGAGCGGGCGGCACCCACAGGAGCGGCGGCTGCCATACTTTCTTTTTCTGCTCCTGCCGTAAGTCCATAATCTTCGGCTTACCTAGGTCCCTACAAAACGGTAAGTACTGCCAGCCGCGAAGTCACGTGTGCTATTAACTTGTGTACGGCCTATACTATTAACTTGCACTGCTGCAAAAGGTCTCTCCTGCTGCTGTTATTCGAACAACTACAATGCAAAACTTCATCCCCCCTTTTACCGCTTTGTGGGTTGAAATAAAAAAAACTAACGACTTAAGTACTAACTTTAACTTTTTACTTTTTGGTGACTCAAAAAATAAAAACTTTAATTAAAAACAAAATGTTGTTCTCTCTTCATCCCTCAAGGGTTGAAATTCTAATAAAGCCGTTGCGTCAGCTTCCAATCATAATAAGCCCAGATAACAAATTTTGTACTTTTTAAGTCGAAAATTAAGGATTTTTCACATACAATTTCATCCCCTTTATAAGCCTTCGGGGTGGAGTTATCAAAAACGCTGAAACACGCATTAATTAATTTTCAATCGTCAGCCTAAACACAAAATTAGAAGATCCTAACTTTAAAACTGACGGACTTTCATATAAGCTTCCATCCCCTATTTTATCCCCTTGGGGGTAGAATTGATCAAAATCCTTTCTTAGCGGATGCCTACGTCATAACATCTACCTGCATGCCAAATTTCAGCCCGATCTGTCCAGTGGTTCGGGCTGTGCGTTGATAGATCACTATGTCAGTCAGTCAGTCACCTTTGAATTATATATGTCACCGTAAAATTGTCAAATACGTTATGTTGTAATATCTCTAGCGATATTGTAAAGTCTCGAATTATTGTCAAATGAACATACTGCTTACAACAAAACACATTATTTTTCGTGAAATGCGATGGTAGTCAACTTACGCGGTGTGGAGGGAAGGAGGGGTCCCCCTTGCCCAGTGGCACAACTCTCATGAAAAGATAATGCACCATTCCTGAGAAATACCGATTAATATAACATAACCTTAAAACACTTTATATTTTATAAAAAGCGTAGTCGACGGAGCCCCGCTTCGCGGGGCCCCTATTTCCGAGTGCAGGGTTTAAAGGAACCTAACTAACCTAACGGGGGGGTGCCCCAAGTCCCGATTATGGGGGCAGAGATACTTCCGTATGTACAGTTGACAATAATTCGAGACATTACAATATCGCGAGAAAAAACACGTTATATTGTAATATAACGTGTTTGACAATTTTACGGTGACATATATATTTAGATTGCATTGTGCCGCGATATACATACTTATGCGTTCAAAATTTCAGCTCAATCGGTATCGATTTTTTCGTTTCGTGTATAGGGGATTAGATATTGGCAGTTCATCGTCGATGTGGATAATACCTCCGTTTAATCCCGGTATCATTTAAAGTTCTGTTATAAAGCTGTTTTAGGGAGGGAATTATCCCCATGTTAGTTAATTCCTTGAAGTCATGAGTGTACAAAACGAGATTGCAAAGTTTAGTTTGAATTTGCATTTTAAATATCTACCTAGGTAGATAGGTGATCGATGAAAATATAAAACATTTTATACGACAATGATAATCGGGTGGTATCGAACCATAAACCCCTTTTGATAACACCCGAATATCTCTCAATTTATAACAAGTTTATTCATAAACATAACTTCACGCAGAATTGGGCAGGGGTATATTTATATAGTACACTCATATTTCGCCAGTTTAGTTTATGTCCTATGTAATAGAGGGATTAGATGGCAATAGGTTCGCCCCTATTGCTATCAACCGGGCAGGAATCCAGACTCCATGGTTGCTATTGGAAAAATCCTGGTGGAAAGACCCTCATCACGCTCAGTCGTCGCGATTGCGACCACTCCACCAAAACGACGCAGGCAGTTTATTTTTGAAATCATTACATATTAAGCTAAGCTAAGCTTGAACATTTTTTTCAGGTATTTACTATGCCCCATCTGCTGGAGTTTTCCAGGTGTTCGTCTGCCTGAACTCATGACGACATGATTAACGCCACAGCCACTGCAATAAATGTGGCCATCTAGGTACTGGGCCCAGACCATACAATAAAGAAGTACATCCATACGAGAAGAGGACTATGCAGTTGAATAGATTTTTAGTTCTACCCATAGCGACTTACTTCGTCGCATCGTTAATGTGATTTAATTTTGAATTGAATGCCATTAGTCAATTTAGATTGAATATTTTGTGACTTGCACAATTTGTGTCTGACTTAGTTACCTATCACAGTATTTTGTTTAGTAAAATGTTTTACGTAAAATTAAAGTAAGTATTTAAGAAAAAAGTATTAGTTTAAAGCAGCCATTTTAGGCCCGCAGTAATTAGTCTGAGGGAATCATGCTCACAAAACTGACAAAACCTATTAGGTACCTACCTAGGTACCTATCTACTGTCGCCAAATAGCGTTGCTTTGCTGTGTTCTGGTTCGCAGGGATAGGCGCCGGTGCAATTACCAGCAAATGATCAGACTTTTCGTCGTTGGGATCTTACATAACACCACGTATCTAAGTAAATTTTTAGCAGTTTTGACATTTTGATGCCGTTCGCTACAGAATCGGAAGACGCGTTTATTCAGCCAATCAAGCAATGTCTCATCTTATTTCAAGTGAACATAAATTAAAAACGGTTTTAAACTGTTAATTATGCAGTTTTCCTATAAAGTTGCTATTTATGTATTTCGTGTGGTGTTAGAATATCAGCGACGATTTCCTTCCGTTATTTCATGTACCTACGTCACTTCTTTTACAGTTAATTTAGCTACATATATTGGTTAGCAGTACACCCGCGTTTCTAACATCAGGATGGCGGGTGTACCTAATTTTTAAAATACATGTATGGGTGTGTAGGTACACTGATTTTCAGGAGAGGTACGGAAAGGTACCTACACAGAAGGTAACAAGTAACTGCAATCAATTATTACACCCGCGATTCTGACGTAAATGTTATTTCGCCGGTTTAGCAACGCACCTCCGATATCATTGCTATTTCAGATATCCAAAAGCGGTGTTAATTTCAGATTGGCGCCCCGGGGAGGCAATGCATCTGTAATACCAATCGTATTTCAAACATCCAAGGGGTGGTGACAATTTTCCATCAAGTGCAGTCGCTTGGTAAAGGGATTTGGGATATTTGAAAATGTCTAAAATCTAGTTGGGGTGTTATATAAAATGAAATTGAAGCGTCAGTATTTTGATTGCGAATTTGAACCATAAACCATCTACATAGGTCATACTTCCGTTAAAGTGGAAAATGTCAATAAAATCCTACTTCCTACTTCCTACTTAATATTATAAATGCGAAAGTTTGTGAGGATGTATGTTTGTTACTCTTTCACGCAAAAACTACTGAACGGATTTGGATCAAATTTAGCACACAGATAGTTTATTACCTGGATTAACACATAGGATACTTTTTATCCCGGTAATAAGATCCCGTGGGATAATTTCAAACTTCACGCGGGCGAAGCCGCTGGCAGAAGCTAGTTATACATAAAATAGCGTCACGCCTGTCATAAAGGCTGGGTTAGGCAGAGGTGTACCGTGTACCTAAATAGTACACCCACAATCTGTCAGTTATTTTAATTCCGACACATTGGCTGCATATACAACAAACAGCTAGATACCTCATGTATATCACACACCGCAAATTGACGATGCCGCGCAGCAAGGTAGAATGATTATGGTATACTAGCGTATAATCTATGACGGCCAATAACTTCAGTTTACCCAACGATGAACAAAACTAATAAACTAATATTTCCAGTAAATCACCAGAACAAGAATTTCCTTGTTAGCAAGAAGCAGAAGGCAACTCATCAAATCTCGGCGTTTGCATAGTTCATCGCATCATCATCATCATCATTTCAGCCGAAAGATGTCCACGGCTGGACATAGTCCTCTTCCAAGTACCACATTGACCAGTCCCGTGCGACTTAAGCATCGACCGGATCCCCGCAACCTTCTCCAGGTCTTCGGTCCACTTAGCCCCTTTCCATTTAGCCCTTTTGAATAATAACGATGAACGGTGAATCAGCAACCAATACCTACAATCTAGAAAAACACCTGTTTTAAGCTTCCACGCTTCAAAACTAAACTTATATTGTCGTCACTTACGGGATATCTCTCTCTTATCTTTCTATTCTTCTTTCTTTTTTTCGTCTTCTGTGTTATATCGGGAGCACAAAGCAATGAACAGTCACAGAAGATATCCCGTAAGTGACAATATAAGTTTAGAAAAAGCCTTTTCGATATTTACTTTACTTAAATTGAAAAGCTTTTCAAATTGTAATGGAAAGTAAGTAACTGTAGGCTACCAACCGTATCCATCAGCTTTATAACTGCATGAATGTTGCTTGCAATCTCTCACAGCCGCTTGTGATGGCCCGCTGTAAACGCGGCCCCGCTGCTATGGGGGTGCATTTGAGCGCAGTTAGCGAGTTAATGTTACTCGCTGTAGTCTATCAATAACGACCTCACCTTTTGATGTCGGTTTGAGTTTAGTTTGCCTCTAATCTGAGAGTACATAGTAATTAGACTTTTTAATGCTACTGGTAAGACAATCTTAGGAAAATAAAACTCAAACGTAGGGTTAACCAGTCATCATTTACTAGCCTTAGCCTTACTTACTATAGTTTAGTAGTTTCATTCTGAAACAGTTGCATTCCATATTCAAATGGATAAGTAGGTCCCTGTAAGCATTGCGACCTTTGAGAGGTTGACTTTTAATGTCATTCTAAAATATTGAATGGATTTTTCCAAGTAGCTATTTATGATGGATGATCCAGTGCGTCCCATTGGACAGCTTTCACTCAAATACGGCGGAATGGAACTGCTCATTTCAACGAGCACTCATTTAAGTGAATCATTGAAAGGAAATTAAACTATCTGTTCAATGGGTCTTTTCTTCTCTCTTTTAGAATATTAAAGCGTATTATTAAAACGTCCAATCACCGGATTTTTTGAGAGGAAATTAATGACAGACATAATGTGTTTGGTATTGTTTTTAATAAATATTTCCTGATTTACTCTACGATGCAAAATATTCCTTTTGACTTCCATGTCCCACAACTGTTGCCTTTACCTGCAAGATAAAATAAAATACTTACATTAATATTTAACAAACTTTAATATGAAAACAACGTCAGAAATAAACATAACCCAGTCTTTTTATTTTCTTAAGAAACTTCTCTAGAAAGTCGCGTCTGTCCGTAATACAAAGCCGCAACAATATACTGAAGCCTTATACTGGCAGTTGCTCCACACAGGACTCGAACCCGCGCGCAGTTTGCAGCGAAGCCGAGGAGCCGAGCCGGCGAACACCTCGACGCTTTCTCTTTCAATGTTGACAAGCATCTGTAAACACGCCGCCTCGCCAGCAGTGTCTTTACTGCGTCCATTTACACGAGAGCGAGTGGAGAGCGGCCTATTGTTCACTTGCTCATAAACCCTGGACTTGGTGTTATCGTCGCGTGTGGCACAAAGAGGTACCAGTAATTAGAAACAATATACTTTACAAGTTAATTATATACATTTCTATAAGTAAATAATTTCTAATTTCGAATATAGCATGTCGATTAAAACATATAATTGAAAGAAAAAAACTTGTTTAATTTTTATTTATGAGCCCAATTAATGAGCGCGCGCGGTGCTCAATGTTTATGGCATGGCAAGTGGGAAATCGTCTCGGTTCTCTGTGGATGGTCGGCGTAACGCTGGCGGGCCCCACCGAGGCGGGTGGCGACGATCGATAGGGCGGGCGCGGCGCTGCAGTCGGCTATACCGCTGCCTCACGCCTGCCGCCTGCCGACCTAGCCTTCCGACACTTTAGCGACCGCTCGCGTCGCGACAACTCGCGACGATGCGCGGCGACCGCGCCGCGCGCGATACGCGCCATAATAAAGATCACGATAACTTAAAGTCTTCACTGAAAAAAGGGAGCAAAACTAATAAAAAGCATCGGGTTATCTTCGATGAGAGCGCCAACGAATTTTTCGAGGCCGATTATATTATCGTGGTGCGTGACGAGTGTGGGTATTCTGACGAAGGAGAAGGTGAAGAATGCTCGGGATGCGGTGCGTGCGAACGCTACCAAGAAGCCGAGGCGGGCGCGCTGAGCCCGCCGGAGGGCTACAAGGACCTGGGGCTGTTCAACCGCGATGGCACGCTGCGCGAGCAAGCCTGGTGGGAGGCCGGCGACGTGCTGCTGGTGGGCGAGCGCTCGGGTACTGTGTTCACACCGCAGCACCTGCAGCTGTTGCGGCGCCTGCAGCGGGAGCGCCTTCTGCGGTCCACCATCTGTGCCGACTGCGATGCGCACGCCTCGCTCCACCAGCCACTCGGTGAGTCACCAACTCCCGCCGTGTCCTTGCCAAGGACGAACTCCGCTCACATCCCAACTTTCACGTCTCACAGGCTGCTCACAGACTGCCAGCTGAGCGACGACACTGTCCTCCATTATCGCTGCTGTACACGTTCCGCCATCGCTACCACGACCGATCAACATGTGAAACCTTACGAATATCGAAGTTTCTAGCTGTCATGAGTCTTTCTTTTCTCCTTTCTTTGTTTCAGACGTATAGAATTCGACTTGTTATCAGATTAGTATGCAGTATAAATTTTCTAAAACTGCGACTGCATTTACTGCCGAGCGAATTGACAATGTCAACAAGGTGATTAGAATGATAATTATGACAGTTATCGTTTTAATTGCAATGTAGCTCGAGCGAACTGTCTACTTGTTATATAACAATGAAGCGCTTCAACTGAATTGACAACAATTTAGATCGTGTTTGAGCGTTATTAGAACAAGTGACGTAACGTCGTCAGGTTTCAAAACATCAGAAACTCTATTGTTCTCATCTAGAAAGGCACTCATTGCAGCGCCTTCTGAAACGTTCACGGTCGACCAAAGACGCTCAATGTATCCACCGACATCTATTGAAAAGTCACCATTTTGACTACCAAAAATAAAACAAATTAATGAAATGACAACCTTAAACTGCCCTTGTTAGTAGAAAACGTTTTCACAAACTTATACCTACCGACCAAGGTAGATGCCCCGATAATACGACAGTCAATAAGTCTCATTCGTTCTTAAGTAAATGGCGTATAATTTGGCTATTGCCCAAAATAACAATCTGGAATATGAGAAAGTTATCGTAATATTATCTAAACGTGTCTTTGTGAGAATCGAATAGTTATCACCACCTTCGGTAAAGAAAACCATCGTGAGGAAACCAGCATGCCCGAGAGATATGTATTTCATGACGGCATGTAAGGCCAAGTCAGAGGCCCAAGGTTGGCGTACCCTGACACCAGGTTAGGTACTCTCCACATTATAAAGAAAGAACGTGTCGCAAACTGTGACCTTTGCCTTTCATCAGACTCTGTCAACAGTTCCTCTTTTAAATTTACCAAAAGTAATTAATGTAGCTATAGTTTTAATAATCTACAACACACTTATTTAGCTTGAACTTCAAGAAGCAGGGATTTTAAGAACAACTAGTAATTAGATTAGGTATAAAAATTGTGGATATAAAAATTGCAAGAATTTTTAAAATAATAAACCGAGAACGATTTAGTTTGAATCCCGTCAAAAATACGCGACGTTTTAAAATAGTAAGAAACGCTATAAACCTTCTTGATAAATGAATAGATCAGTATCCATCAAGGACATAAGTTAGATTCATGTCGAATTTGGAAGTTTCACCAACAACATTCTCTATATCAGGACAATACATGGGGTTCTTATAATTAAACGCTGGCCTGCATAAGTTTTGTCAAACCTATTGTAATGTTCCTATTTAGATAGGCACCTATCTAAATAGGAACATTATTCTAGACCGGCTGACGTGGGCGGGCTGCGGTTCTTTGTGATTATGTACCTGAGTTTGTTTGGCAAGTTTTACACATAGCAAGCTCAAAAGGATGTATCCATATGCGGCATACACCATTAAACGACGAACACGCTTAAGATTTTCGGGACACACACGAAACTGAAAAGTGGTTTGTTTTATTTTTGTCTGTATTGCATTTTAAATATAAAACAAACACCAACTATACAAAAAGATCAACTAGGTATATCTTGAAATCTTCTTTTCATTCCTTTATAAACCAAACATTTTACAAAACACGAGTATTGCGTGACCACCTTAGATAAATAGAAATCAAATCTTAATGGCATCATTATAATACCAAATACGTAAACTTTCCATCCGTATGAAAACATTTCAAAATTAAAAAGAAATGCTAGCTGCATTCCAACATGTTCACATAAATACATCATTGAACTAGGTAATATTGCAGATCGCTACCATGTTTAAATAACTATCCTTTGATCACACAGCATCACTTACACTGAGAAAAATTGATTTCTGGCTTAAGGTGTATTCCGCATTTGACGGCTAAATTGTAATGTCGCGCGGCGATTTTGTAACGCTTACGATTATTTTGGCTTAGCTAGGCGTTTCCGTTAAAATGGTACGTCTTTTATGATAAACACTAACCGACAAAAATGTCTTACCGTAAGGCAGTGTTGGAATTTAACTTTATACTGTTAATACAGCAGTAATGGACTCCAAAAAACGCTTTAAATTTACGACGTCGAATATGTGGTGAATATCACCGTAATTATGGCAATATTTAACTTAAATTAAGGCGATATATACTTCAATAAAAACTAAACAAACGTAAACATAAGTCATAAACAAACTTTCGAAAGCGTCATAAATAATCTTTAGCAGGGCAATATTCACCTTATAATAAGGCGGAATATACTTCGGTCACAACAATTTAAACGTAAACATAAATGTTTTTCAGCGACGTATGTATTCGGCAATATAAACGTATAATGTGGCCACATTTGCCCTATCATAAGGCGAAATGTGCTTAGATTACGACGAATCAATTGGTAACCTTAGGTTATATAACGACGTACATATACGGCACACATTTAAACGTAAATATAGCAATATTCACCTTCTCATAAGGCAAAACATGGTCTAGTTACGACTGATCGAACGGTAACATTACGTCATATAACGACGTACATATTTGGTCAAAGCAACCGTATATTTGGCAATATTTGTCTTATCATAAGGCGAAATATGCTTAGATCACGACGAATCAAATAGTAACCTTAGGTTATATAACGACGTACATATGCGGCACATATAAACGTAAACACGGCAATATTCACCTTATCATAAGGCAAAACATGGTCTAGTTACGACTGATCGAACGGTAACATTACGTCATATAACGACGTACATATTTGGTCAAAGCAACCGTATATTTGGCAATATTTGTCTTATCATAAGGCGAAATATGCTTAGATCACGACGAATCGAATAGTAACCTTAGGTTATATAACGACGTACATATGCGGCACATATAAACGTAAACACGGCAACATTCACCTTATCATAAGGCCAAACATGGTCTAGTTACGACTGATTGAACGGTAACATTACGTCATATAACGACGTACATATTTGGTCAAAGCAACCGTATATTTGGCAATATTTGTCTTATCATAAGGCGAAATATGCTTAAATTACGACGAATGAAATGGTAACCTTAGGTTATATAACGACGTACATATGCGGCACATATAAACGTAAACATGGCAATATTCACCTTATCATAAGGCAAAACATGGTCTAGTTACGACTGATTGAACGGTAACAATTCTTCATATAACGACATACATATTTGATCAATGCAACCGTAAATTTGGCAACATTTGTCTTATCATAAGGCGAAATATGCTTAGATCACGACGAATCAAATGGTAACCTTAATGAATTGCATAAATGTACTTAGAATAAGTAGAGCCTTATGTTAGGGTAGTCAGTAATAAACGCTTGTATTGAACAGACGTGTTTGATTCTACCTGCATACTTCATGGCGACCCTGCCACACACGTTTCGGGAACTGCGCTGGCAAGTTATCCGTTAACGGGCGCAAAGTGCAAAAGCGGCGAATTCCTGTGTGCCTTGGTGCACCAAGTTACAATGTAAAACAATATTATAAGCACGAATGAAAATTGGAAAAAATTATTCGAAGACTGAGGGTAAGGAGGTTATCATCGCCCAAAACGCTTCAGGAGGCAATAACAGCGCCAGTGAAATAGCAAGAAAATCACATAAAACTAAATAACATTTTGATGACGACCTTTTTGGTGCTGTTGCTTATTGTGATTCTTGCAATAATTATAAGAAAATCATACAAAAGCATAACAAATGGATAGACGAGCAAGTGGATTCTGCATTTATAAGAAGGATGAGGCAGCGTCTATCCGGAAGGAGAGACCAAGCTCACGCTGAAGATGTTTAGGCGCATACTCGTACAATTCAATCCGAGAGAAGATTTGTGAGTGCATAAGTGGAAAAAGTGAAGAAACCGAAGTTGTGAAGTGAAGTGTTTTACGCTTAAGAGTATTGACAATGTTCGATTTAAAAGTATGTAGTAATATTAAGTTCTAACGCAATCCAGGCAGCCAAGGACGAGTCCCCACCATCATCGTCTTCTGCCGGGCCTGCTGAGGTTATGGAGGTAAATAAGGAGTACGTACTTCCAAAAACTGGGTATCATTTATTTTATATATATAAAAAGGTATTTTTTAGTACTTTTTGCTGCACATATAACAGTAAACAGACTTTTTTTTTTGGTTATGATAATGGATTTGCATAATGTTACATGACTGGCACTAGTATAGTAGACATTGTGTAAAAAAGAGTATTTTAGCGAACTCTATTTTTGTTATAGATTATATAGTACGCCTACTTGATATAGAGTACAATAGGTACCTACTCTATTTTAGAGTACGGTTGGCAACCCTAATCATAACCTACCCTTCACATTAAATTTAAATTAAATAATTAATAATTAATAAAACAAGTACAATAATATTTTTGTTTTATTTAATTAAATTTAATCTTACCAATGACTACTTGTTGATATAAAAGTCTGATTACTCGTAAGTGTACTCTAAGTTTGACCTCTGTTTTAGTTTTAAATTGTTATAAGTTCTTTTACCTAAAGGTACAGTAAATGGAATGAAAAGGTTCGTCACACCCTTCAAATTTTATTTAAATTAAATAATTAATAAAATGAAATAGTAAATAATAATTGATTTTTATTTAAAGTTTAATTTTATGTTATTTTTTTCTTACCAATGACTACTTGTTGATATAAAAGTCTGATTACTCGTAAGTTTACTCTAAGTTAGACCTCTGTTTTAGTTTTAGATTGATATAAGTTCATTTACCTATAGGTACAGTAAACGGAATGAAAAGGTTCGTCACCATAAAGTCGGTTTTCGCTTTGACATTTTGACAAGATAAACAGTCAAACAACTTTGACCTGAATAATTTTGAAGTTTGATTACGAATAGTTATTTAACATTATTTTCTCTTATCTCAGTGTATTCTATCTATTCAGTTTCAAAAGGCATGTATCGTCACGAGCACATGCTCGTTACGTTGAACAAATCAAGTTGAAAACTGACGGAACCTTTTGGTTCCGTCAAACCTATAACTTACAATGTAAAATATTGAAAATTTGTATACTAAGAACGGTCGACCAAGCTATTTAGTTTACATTTGAACAAACAAGTTACATTGTGAAATGTAAACCAAATAGCTTGGTGACCGTACCTATATTTTTTATCTTGTTTTAAGTATCTAAATATAGTAATGTATCTTAATTGATTTTCTATTTTCTAATACAGATTTTTTTGATTTTTTTTAATGGTTTTATTGCAATGCACTATCATTCCTATAAGATACAGACGCTATCGGCTTATTATTAGGTTGAGGTTGTAATGTTGGGTTGAGGAGGTAATAATCTATTTAGTATGTTTCTTTAGTAAACAGTTATTATTGAAGTGTTTTATACATTTTCGTTCTATTGATTGCAGAAGCTTACAAAGACTGGGAGAACAGCTTTCTGAGAACAGCAGGTTACGCTATTCACTGAAGGCACGGTTGGCTGATCTACTATCATGAAGTTCATGTGAAGGATATTAGCTCGCGCTACCTTAGAGTGAACGCGCACTTTGAGCGGCCCAATGCCCTTAATATGAACTAATAAATGATAGTAAAGCAAGTCAATCATGCCTTTAGGGAAAATCGTCACCAGCCGTTAGAAGGCTTTTTTTCCGGTCTTCATAAAACATTTCTGCTCGAAAAGAAAGCAGAAATTACCTTACGATACGGCTTACCTAATCGTATGGAACATTCTAAGACAACTTACTAGAAGGTGAATACGACTTAGTAAACGTCGAAAACGCTTAGTGGATAGGTTAAAGCACAGTAAGGAAAGACATAAAACGCCTTAAAAGAAGTCGATTGCGATTTAGTAAACGTTGAAAACGCTTAGTAGGCAGGTTAAACCCACAGTAAGTAAAGACGTAAAACACCTTACTAAAAGTGAATTACGACTTATGAAAACATCAATAGCGCTTAGTGCACAGGTTAAACCCCAGTAAGAAAAGACGTAAAATGCCTTACTAAAAGTCAATTATTACTTTAAAAAACATTAAAAGCGCTTATTAGACAGGTTAAACCATGGTAAAGAAAGACTTAAGATGCCTTAATAAAAGTCGATTACGACTTAGGAAACGTTAAAAATGCTCAGTGAACAGGTTAAAATACAGTAAGGTAAAACGTTAGACGCCTTACTAGAAGTCGATAAACTGTAAAAGCGCTTAGTGGACAGGTTAAACCACTGTAAGGAAAGACGTAAAACGCCTTACTAGAAGTCAATTGGGACAGTGATACGTCGGAATGTTTTGTGTGTGTGACCCGAGCACGTCCCTTTACCGTTTATATCGCCTTACTGGAAGTTAAATGTCATCGTCAATCAGACGATTCTATCTGACTTACCACGTTTATAGCTTTTGAATTAAGGCTTATCTGTTAATAATTACGTCTAAAATACACATTAGAGAGTATATTGCTGCTTATTTTTTGCGCCTTTCGCTTAAGGCGTAAAACGCCTCCAACCTAGGAAGGCGTTTTTGGTCGGTTGACTTTTGGTCGTTTTTTCGCCTTCATTACGAATAAATCCGCCCTCGTTACGAAACATTCGGCTTTACATTTTTCTCAGTGTAGTAATAGTTTATTACTTCAAACGCAAGTTCAAAACAGATGTATGCATACTTATTATACGTTATTTCTTTGCTAAACAAAACATTTAACATGCTGTGGGTTATCGGACGCAACAAAATTGAAAGAATTAACGTCTGGCGAGAACAGAACATGTCGTTGAAAATTTTGATTCAAGAGTGCAATGTCAAATGTCAGCACGTATCAAACAATGGTCCATGATATTACACGCACAGTACGCATGAAATAACTCTAATGATGATGTCTTAAGTATGTGAGAGTATATGAGAGATAGAGTATATGTGTATGTGATCAAGACCAGCAGGTCTTGATCACATACACATATACTCTATGACGAATAAGATTCACCACGTGAGGGAAAATGTAAAAACCTTTAAAAACATAATTTTCTTAAAACTAATCGCGGATTTTTTCATGTCTAAAGACAGCTACTGCCATCACCCGCAGCTGCAAATTTAGCAGAATGATAGAAAAGGCTCATTCAGATGTAACATTCGTGTAATTTAACATCGTCAATAAACACTTATAAAATTCTAAACTGAGCTTGCCTAGCAAGGCTTAAATAAATCAAAATACAAGATTGACAAGGTTTTAACAATAGGTCGACATAGGTAATAAAGATGCAATAATTAAATAATTATTCCTCAGAATGAGGCCTTCCTATATTGGTTGCCTAGCAATCCTACTAATCCTATCCTACTATCCTACTAATATTATAAATGCGAAAGTTTGTGAGGATGTATGTTTGTTACTCTTTCACGCAAAAACTAATGAACGGATTTGGATGAAATTTTGCACACAGATGGTTTACAACCTGGATTAACACATAGGATACTTTTTATCCCGGTAGTATCCCATGGGACAATTTTGAAACTTCACGCGGGCGAAGCCGCTGGCAGAAGCTAGTATTATAAATGCGAAAGTTTGTGAGGATGGATGTATGTTTGTTACTCTTTCACGCAAAAACTACTGAACGGATTTGGATGAAATTTTGGACACAGATGGTTTATAACCTGGATTAACACATAGGATACTTTTTATCCCGGTAGTAAGATCCCATGGGACAATTTTGAAACTTCACGCGGGCGAAGCCGCTGGCAGAAGCTAGTATTATAAATGCGAAAGTTTGTGAGGATGTATGTTTGTTACTCTTTCACGCAAAAACTACTGAACGGATTTGGATCAAATTTAGCACACAGATAGTTTATTACCTGGATTAACACATTTGATACTTTTTATCCCGGTAATAAGATCCCGTGGGATAATTTCAAACTTCACGCGGGCGAAGCCGCTGGCAGAAACTAGTAGACAATAATGAATGTGTTCTGTAAGCCTGCAGTGCCGTAACACCCCAACCAATTTGTTGCTATTAGGTGCTTACGTCAGATCGAGCGTCAGTCACAGATAATTAATTTATATGCAGTTTTAATGTTTGTAAATATTTCAGCCGGAAGACTGTACGTTTTGATATGGCTGATACAATATAAATATTGTTATATTTTTAAGAAATGGAATCTTATACACGGAGAACGGCTATTTTGAATACCATCGCGTGTTTATACAAAACTCTTCCGTCACATCTTTTGAAAGAATGATTATTATTTTTCAACTCCACAAGTTACGAGTATGTCTCTTGTTTTGACTAGCCAAAGAAAACATGTGTGATTTAAAATAAGATCATATTTGGATTAGTGGCTTGGCACCCTAGTTCACGCGCTATAGTGGACATAGAGGGACGTTGCATTCTATCATAGGAATACAGGGGTTTACAGTTATCTTTAAGCCTTTCCGATTGGAAAATCCGTTTTTCCTTAGCGATTGGAAAACAAATAGTTATAAAGAATAACATTCGAAAGTTCTGTTATTTATTAGTAAAGTTAGGTCACGTTCGAATCATTCACCGGTATAACCGTTTGATTGCTCCCAAAATGAAAACAGTCAGGTATTTGTTCAGGAATTCACTAAAAATACGCATGCAGTTGGACTGACGGCCACTTCAGCTGTTAATGCTATGAAAACCATTGACCATTTAACCTTGTCATACGGCACAACGATGTAGTAGGTACACAAGTGATAAAGACAGCGTTATCAAGTAAACAAGTTTAATTTAATATATAACATAACATAAACTGATCAACATTTTCATATGATATCATTAAAAAGCTAAAGAGACTTCTTAGGATCCAAACATCAAAATTACGCAGAATGACGGCAACTTAATGTAATAGAAATGTTTGATAAAGTTTTACAAAATTGCAAATATAGAAGAAGAAACTTTATTCGTCGAGCTCTTGCCAGCGCCGGCGTACCTACCAGCGGTTTTTAGAACGAAACGGCTTGGTGCGTGATGTTGCCAACAGACCGGACGGCATGACGTTGGTGCCTTGGAGCGTTAGTAGGCTTTTGGTGTGGGACGCAACTTGTGTCGACACCCTTGCGCCATGTCATGTTGCAAGCATGATGGGCTGTGCAGGCGCTGCTGCTGCGGCTCTTGAGGTCCTCAAACAGCGCAAATACTATAACCTTATTGGTAACTACAGCTTTGAGCCGTTTGGGGTCGAAACGCTCGGGTCAGGGGGTCCGATTGCGGGTCTCCTTTTTAAGGAAATCTTCCGCCGACTGATCGACACTTCGCGTGACCGGCTCATTCTTTGTTCAAAGAATTAGCAGTGCCATTCAACGTGGCAATGCTGCCAGTCTTCTGGGCACGTTTCCCGATGACAGCGATGCGAAGGAGTACTTGGACGCTTAAGTGTCCTATTGACATCGTTGTATGTATGTAGGTACTGGTTTCGTCTAAATTTATTATGTACGTACATTATAAATATACTAAAACTAGAACGAAACAAAAATATAATTTGTTTTATTTTTGTTAAATTACTTCAATATCACAGTTAATATCTTTTGGAAGAAGAAAGAAAGATAAATCTAATGCAATAACCTACCGCACTGGTACTGACGGCGCGGCGGCGAGTCGGAAATGATGTATTATAGTACGAGTATCTACTCAGACCACACACATTGTCTAGTTTAGAGACAGAGAGCTTTGTACTTTAACACCCTAGTGCATAAGATACACTTTTGCAACCCATCAACTCTACAAGCAAATAAGTTTAACCAAGATATTTTTCATCGGCCAGACGTTTTCATTGAAAAAATGCAACTTCTTTTTTTTGTTTAAAAATATGTATATCTTGGTAAATTAAATAACACAATATGAACGCGCATAGAGAACGTTACCAGAAATAGTTCAAACAGTTCTTAAGGTCGGAAAATCTACCCCTAAAAATAACAGTGTAGAAAAGTAAGGGTGGATAATTCTTCACCACCTGAATTTTCAACTGTGCAAAATGGATTCTGTTAAAACTTAGTGTACACATAACGTATCGTTAGGGAGCTGGTGAGCAAAATTGTATATGATTTGCTCCTGTGGCAGAGTTTATTAATATCGATCATTGTACAATAAGCACTTTAGAGGACCGCGTGTGCAACTGTGGTCGCGCCGCGTTGTCAATATTGACAACGCCTTTAAAATATGAAAAAAAAAACAGGTGGACTCTTTTGAAGTTAGGTTTTTAAAGATTTTTTTTATGATTTAAAAATTGTACGTATATGAAATGTACGCTTGGCAGATCTGTAGTGTTTGTTTAAAGACACAGTGAAAGACCACACAAAAATAGTCTGCCACCATTGATTCATTGATCTATCTAGCGAGATTGTAAACTCTGGAAAGATTGTCAAACGAACATACTGCTTACGATAGACTTGCATTATATTCTATCGAAGTGAAACCGTAATATTGTGAAATGCAAGCGACGACTTAATAATTAATACATCGGTACTTCATAATTTGCTCGTTAATGCCTAAATACTCGTAACGAGCAAATTATTAAGTACCTTTTTTTTTTACAAATTCGAAGCTCTGTAAGAAAAAAACGCAGCAACGTGCGAACTTAATTCATCAAATATTCGATTCGCATTGATCCGAACTTTAATCTCTATCATTACGAAACACGAGCAAATCATAAACTGAAATGATCGCCAGCTCCCTAACTATAAATATAGTTCTGGAGCCTCTATACAAAAGAGACCTAGAGTTGATCTGTTGTTGGAGACTGTTGAGGAGCTTTCGCAAAGTAATGTAGTCCTACATTACTTTGCGAAAGCTCCTTAACAGTTTACAGCTGTTTGTACATCGTGTTTGCGGTTATTTCATTGACCGTGATGAGAACTTCAGACCCAGCTCGGGTATAACTGTCATCAAGAGTTTGGCAATGGAGATGGAAGGTTGTCGAGGGAAGACCAAAAATAAACCAACGGAAATAGAAGGTTTCCATCACAACTTCAGTGACGATTTTTTTTTATTAAAACCCTAAAGTAAAAAATATAACATAATTAGTCTAAGCCTCTAAAATAAAGTAACTTTTGAGGTAACGCAAAACAAATAATCAAATTAATCAACGAACAATCATTAATCAAGGCTTCTGTCATTTTATGCTTCACATATTTTTTTTTATCAGCCGCCTAAAAAGTTATTTCTTACATTAATAGGGAAGACGATAAAAAAAATCTAATAAGTCCGTCATTTAAGTAGATTAAGTATCAAAAAATATTCCACCCGTTTTTTTCGCTTTAAATTTCAATACGTCACAACTTGGTATAATTTTAGTTCGTTCTGACGTCACGATCCCCTTCTTCCGAGTTTTGATGCGTTTTATCTATGACAATATTTATTGATTTACAAAAACCAAAAAAATACGTGTTCATTATTTTCCAACACGCTTAACTGACGAACTAAATACTTAGGTAGATATGCAATGTTTTGATAGGCATGGCTATCCGCCCCTAAGACGACCCACTGACCAACTAAAAGGTTGTTTTCGCATTAAGTAGATCGCGAAAAGCGGAATCAATGACAAACAGCGGGCCCAAAATGGCCGCTTTAGCAGAACATAATATGAATTACGTTAAAAATTTTAAATTTTAAATAACCATAAAGTCCATTTCATGAATTTTAAATTTTAATATTTTTTTCTTTTTTTTAGCCTTTTTCCTGCATTAGGACAATGAAGGCTTATAATAACAAATAAATTTATTTTAGTTTCGAACTGAAACTGATTTTAACTGCAATAAAGCTTAAAGCTATAAGTATTGCTTTTTAGCCTTAATCACATCAAGCCTGAAGTTGACAACTACGACTGACATACATGTTTGGTATTCATAGAGCAAGTATCATACTGTAAACTAGCTTCTACTACGTTTCCCAATTATGCAGACTTGAACAACCTGAAATAAGTTTCAAGAAAGCAGACTGTTGGTAACGACCTGTCTTGTACCTATTCACGAGGCAAAACTGAAAGAAAATTCGTATATAAAAGATAAAATGTTAAAACACGTGAATTTAGTCTCGGATATTTCAAAGTTTATGGCATTTATTCCGTCCGGTTGTGACTTTAACAATAGAATAATAACATAAAGGGAAACACGACTGAAGCAGTACGTAGGTAGTACATGTTAATCCGATTACCGAGTGAACCATTTCTGTTGCAAATACTCGATTGCTACATTCGTAATACTTACACGTTAGCGGTCTTGTTGAAGTGTACTTCAGACGATATAAATAACACTAAGTTGAACATAATTTTGTTTGTTTCTACACATTTGTTAGCCCTAAATTAATCAGAAAGTGTTAACGCACAGCACGGCCATAATACGGAAACGATAAAAATAGAACTGCAAAACGTTTTTAAAGCAGAATGGCTAAGTGAAAATTTGATTGAGTTGACCTTATTTCATTTTCAGCCTACGAGCCTCACGGGGCGACCGCTCGCAGCTCTTTCGTTTACAAAACGATTGGTGCGTTAGCGTTTTTCGCAACAGTGTTAAGTCTTCTCTTTTTTTAGGGCTACAGAGTCAATTAAGCAGACTGAACCTAGGTATATAGAGTTGCAGTGTCCGCCCTGGAGTTCCTGTACGTCGCAGCCTCTTTAATAGCGGTTAGTCCGCTATTAAAGAGGACTAAAGTGACATCACACTGAAAATATTATGCTTTCACATAATTAGTTATTTGTGCAATAAGAGAGCAAAGTGAGTTTTTGATGCGAGTGTTGATTTTGAATCACGAGTAAGCGAAGGAGGCTATAGTTGAATCACGAGCGTAGCGAGTGATAGACACGAGATGCAAAATAACTGTGGTCCCGTGTAACACACAACTTTTCACCTCAACAGCGAAAACATATACCTAAACAATGCAAAACATACATACAAAACAGTACATTCAACAACATACATACAACTACAACATACTAAAAACGACATAGTGAGATATAAATAATGAACAGATATTAATTGATAATATTATTGAACAGATATTTACTGCGAGACTTTTCGAGCAGGAAGTTTTAATCTGCATTTTTACATTACGCTTTAATTCTTCGGGTATTAAATAGGAGACTTCTGTCACTGGATTCACTAATAATTATCTATATCCAAATTTTATTTTTCTTTGTAGCTAGCGTACATTGACCTCACCATTGCTAGCGTAACTGAGAATTTAAACAATAAAATTTGGAACCCCTATTTTTTTTTAAATGCGTTCAGAAACTACAGTCGCGGTATTCTAACTGAATATTTAAGATTGTAAAACTATTTATAAATATGTAATTGGAGACCTGATAAACTTCGTATTTTTTTCTTCAATATTATTCATCTTGATGTAATTGATAAAAATATAAATCCATTATTTGAAATACATTTTTTTTTAAATTTAAAACCTTAACAGGTTATACATTATCGATTTACAATATCGGTATCCGAAAGTTTTATAGTTTTTTTTCTTTTTTGGGCCTACTAGTAGTGGAATTTGAAAATCGAATTTCGAATCGCCTTGTGTCTGTCTCTCGCTTTTGTCGTACGTATCGATAAACGTAGTGATTATAATATACTCTATGCGTATCGAAGTGAAAGTGACAGAACAAAGTGAAGTTGAAATCTTTCGAATTTTGTGAGTAGACTTGCACAGTTCTCGATATTTAAAAAAAAATAAAAAAATTACTTTGCCTCACTATCGCAGCAAATCAAATTTTGCTCACTGTCTGTAAACAGCAAAATCTGCTTGTTGGAGGTGCTGAAGTAAAATAGTTATTTGTTATACAAGAGTGCAAAGTTGCTTTTTAACCGCGTGCTCGATTTTGATGACCGAGCAAGCGAAAGATTATAAAATTGATTCAAAACTTAGAATCTTGAGCGTTAGCGAGGGAATCAAAAGGGGACGAGGTGAAAAATCTTTGCACTCGAGTGCAACACGTAACTTTTAATCCCACTTCAGCGAGGAAATGACGAAAGGCAAAAATAAATTGCGCATTAACAGTTTCAGTTAATTCTGTTGGTGTCAAATAAACTTCCTCGTCTCTAGAACCACAAATTTTAGAGTTTTCACTTATTTTCAAAATTTTTTTTTAACCTAGGGTTTTAACAATATGACGTAAAAAAATAATGGCCCGCGCAAAGCAAATTCAAAAGAAAAAAGTCCCACAAGGAGGTTCCGAGTCTGAGTTTTTAACAAATTCAAAAAGGTTGTATGATTAATTCGGCACCATTGAGGTAGAAGTAAATATGTTTAATGATATTTTTAATTCACTAACTTAGTGCACACGATATTCAAAATTCAATTTACTTTATCCTCTAGAGGATAAATACTGCTTTTGCACTCAGGTATCGAAGAGCAAAAATACGCTTTCCGAGATGGGGGGATGAAAAATATATTATCTTATATGAATGGCAACAAAGTAATTCAAAACCAACAGTCAACCACCAACGAGTCATTAAAATAATGCAAAAATAAATAGTCACGTGGCGTACCCACCACACTGGTACGCCACGTGACTTTGATGGGGGTTGATTTCTTTATTTGCAAGACCTTTCATAGAAAGTTCATGCAAACATAGCACACCTACATTATAAGGATTCTCATTGTGTTTTCCTTTTAAAAATTTTGGTGGTGTATTTTTGGAACAATACCGAGTTCCCCCGCACGGGCTCAACTTTATTTTCTCTGAAACATGAACTTTTGATTAGGTTTTTTTATTTTCTAACTAAAGCTCCCGGCGTGTTGTTTTAATATAGCAACATTACAAAGGAAACTTAGCTAAGTGCAAGCTAGAGTTGTATTTAGTTATTTCCCTGCTAGTAATTTTCTACATTCTACATTGTGTGTCCATATACTCCATCCATATGATGATGATGATGATGCGTAGTCAATCTAGGTCAGATTGACTACGCATCATCATCATCATCAGCCTAGCCTTTTCCCAGCTGTGTTGGGGCAGGCTTCCAGTCTAACCGGATGCAGCTGAATACCAATATTTTACATGGAGCGACTGCCTATCTGACCTCCACAACCCAGTTAATACTGGGAAATACGATACCACTTGGTAAGACTGGTGTCAGACTTTTAAAGCCACTGACTACCTGTAACGACTGTCAAAGATGGACAAAAGACAGCCGGGGCCAACAGCTTAACGTGCTTTCCGAGGCACGGAGGAAACTCGGTATGTAAGGGTGGTCACCCATCCACAGACCAACCTAGGTATGCATGGCTTAACCTAAAGATCGACCCAAGCGGCTGGATATTATTTAGCCACGAGCTCCTCCTAGATTGACTACGCATATTACGCATAATTGCCAATTTGCCGGATATCAATTAGTTGTAATTATTAAATGTACTCTGACCGCTGATATAGTATTATGCGAAAGGTGTCTGCCGACTACACCGTACCGTATCATGACAATGATATCAGGCACGGAAAGAAACATGACATGGGGTACTATGCTTTCTATGTTTGATGACCGTAGCATCCACATATCATCTGCGTGAACGGGGGTACCTGCGGGAACCAATACGGATGTATCCGTATGGGTTCCCGCTCTCTCAGTTGTAGCTTGTTGCGAAATATATGGCTGTTAGAAAATTGACTTCGAGAGACTTGACAATGATAACGATTATGTTAGACGAGGAAGATAGAGAAGGCAATAACACCTGACGATCACGTTACCAGGATCACGGCGCTTTATAACAAAGAAAAGTCGACTACTGGACATTATTTAGACACCAAGTTGAAAATGAAGAAACACTTTTACGTACATGAGCCTGTGGAGCAATAGACTTTTTTTGTCTTACTCTGTCCTAAAACGGTGATGTTTATGCTACGGTGTAGTGGGCACAGTCTTTTGTGACAAATTAATCATGAATTTATAATTATGTTAATGATAAACGACAAAATTGAAATAATATTGGCTTTCGGCGGAAATGATGTTTATCCGATTTTCGCGGTTTTGTGTTTCGGCCCAGATAACGAGAAAATCTAGAAACTACATGGTTATGTTCCTATATGTAATACAAAGTGAAGCACTAAAGCGATTGTAATTAAAACATCGCTAATAGGAAGCAAATTGGACTGTCCGCGAATCACGAATAAATTAGCAGAAATATTGTACGCCGCTCGACGATGGAACAGCAAATGAAATGTCTGATGCAGTGCGCGGCTCAGTTGGTTGCCATTGCAAGTGGCAGTTGTGAATAAGGACAATTAGATAAATTAAACTAACAAATTAAAACATGTTTAGCTGTCGCTTTGAATTGACTCGTTGCGTTAGCAAACATGTTTAAAAATAAAGTAAGACTGAGCTTTCGAAGACCTTAACATACGCAGCCAATGTGTTGCAAGGGATGAATGATTTCTTCTGTTCATAAAACAACTGATGGTTACCGAGCCGTGCCGTGGTTTGGATAACTCAGATGGTTCCAAATTATCAAGATAATTACTTTCTTTGATAATTATCACATCAGTCATCATTGTCATCATCAATCCATGCTGATTAATTTTATAATTTAAATTTTTGCCTTGAACCGTTTTTTCTTTTTTGCAAATACGATATCTAATCTGTGCTTGATTGCATTGGATTCAAAAAGAGAATTAGTATAATATAATATTAAATATTTATTTTATTTAGCCATATTTTACTGTTCTGCCTAGTTTTCACGCAATTCTTCACTGTTTTTGGGGGCAAAAAAAATTACGTGACTTTAGTTGAAACCCCAACACCTCACGTACTTATAGTAATTTTATTGTTACCCAAAAACTTGACAGATACAACCAGTATTTGCCGAACTGCCGCAATTTATAAATGCATTCAATTATTTGTGGTCCGCATTGCATGCGCCACAAGATGTATGTATACATTTTACTTTAAACATAACATTATATGTAACAAATCGTTCCATTTCTGTAAATCGTATCAAGGTAACAAACACGGAATAATTTTTAAAATATACGTTTAGATTCAATTTGTGATCTTTTCAAGAACAAACCAACAAAATTGCTCGATTCCGCTTTAAATTCCCCTCGACCGCAACATATATCAGCGGTAGGACGGAGGGAGGAGGTCAGTAGTTTAGTACATAAAAGCGGGCATGTTCGATGATTGTAGCGTAGCGATCGAGGTGTGTGGGACGTGCGTGTATCGTGTGCAGCGTACAGGTGTACGCAGTCCTTGTATAAGTCCGTCGTTCACCGGCCACTTCGCTCGACGTGCCGCCTCGTGAATAGGTTACTTGAGAAAGGACTACATAATCGCCAGGGTTTTAACGTCACAGAGAGATGTTTGTGTACGATATATTTTCGTAAAATCCCCAATATTTAAACAATAACAAAGCGATGATTAATTTGTCGATAGTTATTCAATCAAACTTCTTAAGTTCTTACTAATATTATAAATGCGATAGTTTGTGCGGATGTATGGATGTTTGTTACTCTCTCACGCAAAAATTACTGAACGGATTTGGGTGAAATTTGGCACATAGATAGTTTATAACCTTAATTAACTTATCTTAAATGAGCCTTTTTTTCCGGTAGTATGACAGTTACCGAACTTCACGCGGGCGAAGCCGCGGGCATAAACTAGTAAGCTATAATCCAGTAAGCGTAACCTGTATTAGGAAAGTACAGATTTTTTTATCAAAATCCGGTCAATAGGATATTCTTAAAAAACTTTTTTGCAAAAAATATAACCACTAAATAGTGAAATTTTTTTTTTTGCAAAAAATAAAACCGACTTCACACAAAAAAGTGAAAAATAACTTTAGCTTCAGAAGTCGGTGACAAAAAAACTATATCAATCAAACAAAGGTCACGGACTTCTGAAGCTAAAGTTATTTTTCACTTTTTTGTGTGAAGTCGGTTTTATTTTTTGCAAAAAAAAACAAAATTTTCACTATTTAGTGGTTCATAATTATGTGCTTACCCTTTCACAGCGTAACGGCGTGATTTTTTGTTATGAACTGGTGTAAACAATAGAGAGACATGAGATTTCAGCGATCCCAGTACATTTGCTATCATTGATTGAGGAGTTCCGTTGCCTATCTTCCGAAGTTCTTCATCAGATCTTTACCAAATTGAAATGGGATCACTCCAAGAACATACTCTTCCTGAAACTACCCAAGAAGAGTATCATTTATATCTCCGAAGATCAGCGTCAGATCTTAACCAAATTGAAATAGGACCAAACGAAAAGCACTAGCTTTCAAATAAAAAAAGAATCATCAAAATCGGTTCACCCAGTCGAAAGTTCTGAGGGAACAAACACAAAAAAAAACCAGACGAATTGATAACCTCCTCTTTTTGGAAGTCGGTTGAAAATAATAACAAAATGTAAGGATCGTTGCGTCCGCCCACACACATCATCACAACCTTTCTCGTTTATAGTAGTACTACATGTGCAGCAGATCTCACTATTCATCATTGCAATACATAACATTCATAAAAAAAAAGAAAAGAAAGAAAGAAAAAGCATTTATTATCCCGCACAGGACAAAACACATCAGTAAACTTATACAGAAAAAAAAACAAATATATATTTAATAAAAACTTTTTTACAAAAAATAAAACCGACTTCAGAGAAAACAAAAAAGTGAAAAATAACTTTAGCTTCAGAAGTCGGTGACCTTTGTTTGATTGATTTAGTTTTTTTGTCACCGACTTCTGAAGCTAAAGTTATTTTTCACTTTTTTGTTTTCTCTGAAGTCGGTTTTATTTTTTGTAAAAAAGTTTTTATTTTTCATTTTTTAGTGGTTCACATGTACCCCTTCACAGCATACCGGCGTGATTTTATTTTATGAAACAAACAATAGACAGATATGAGATTTCAGCGATCCCAGTACATTTGCTATCATTTATTGAGGAGTTCCCGTCGCCTATCTTCCGAAGTTCTTCATCAGATCTTTACCAAATTGAAATGGGATCACTCCAAGAATGTACTCTTCCTAAAACTACCTAAATCGCTTCTGGTGTGCCTATAAAATTTAAGGAATTCCCTCTATTTCTCCAGGATCCCATTAAATAGAACTTAACATATCTAACTATCGAAATCTTGGTGTATTGTACACTTCTGCGTCCTCCCTCAGAGCATACAGGCGTGATGTTACGTCACTATGTTACATAAACAATAAACAACCAAGCGATTGCAGCAATTACTGCAGCTTTGCCGTGTATTTTTGAAGAGTTCCATTTATATCTCCGAAGATCAGCGTCAAATCTTAACCAATTGAAATGGAACCACACGGAAAGCACCAGCTTTCAAATAAAAAAATAATCATCAAAATCGGTTTACCCAGTCGAAAGTTCAGAGGCAACAAACATTGTCGAAATCTGGGAATATTGTACACATCTGCGTACCCCCTCAGAGCATAGAGGCGTGATTTTTTGTCATGATGTAGTATGAACAATGTAGCTACAAGCGATTGCAGCAATTACTGCAGATTTGCCGTGTATTTTTGAAGAGTTCCTTTGTATATCTCGGAAGATCAGCATCAGATCTTCAACAAATTAAAATGGGACCAATCGACAAGCACCAGCTTTCAAACAAAAAAAGAATCATCAAAATCGGTTCACCCAGTCGAAAGTTCTGAGGTAACAAACACAAAAAAAAAAAAAAAAAAAAAAAAAAAAATACAGACGAATTGATAACCTCCTCTTTTTGGAAGTCGGTTGAAAATTAAAAGAAACGAAGCTCGTCCTGTACGAGGCCAAAAGGCTCACAAAGGCTCTATGGTTCATAATAATAATTTGCATAGATAAATTTAAAATTGGTCAGGTGGCAGTCGTGAGCGCAATTTTATTACTCACTTGTGTGAGTAATAAAGTTGCGTAATATATGTATAGAGTGCAAACAGCGCAGGTTGTAGCACATTGTCTCTGCCATGCTTAACCGCAATCGCACCGCGCACCGGCCCCGCCGGCCCATCTGAGAGCGGCGCGTAGCGGGCCTACGCGGCTACGAAAAGTGCTACGCGTAAGGATCGATACGAGCTTAGGCAAGTTACCCGTAATGTTCGGGTCCGAGCATTATGTTAGTGAAATTCGTCGCGTCGCGCGTCTGGTTGAGAGTATACTGCGCATATTTTGTTATTATATTATATAAGTTATGATATGATATTTGCACTTCAACGTTGGTGTTGTTAGTGCGTTGAGCTGAATATAACAATGGCCAACTTTTAGGACACGTTTTCTCGAAGGCCATAAGATCAGTCAAGATCACCGTATCAGACATAAGTACTTCTAAGTTATGAAGTGTTACATGAGGACTGGTGCTCCATGGTAACCTGCGAAATTCAAATGATCTTGACCTTGAAAAAACAGCTCCTAGAGCTTTATGAACTTGGAGGGTTATATTGATGATTTTGATGATTATAATTCTGTAACTACATACGTCTTACAGCCGCGACCGATGTATTTTAAACATACAAATTAGCACTGGCCTGCAAATTGCAAAAAACGTAAGAAAACTAGAATTTCGCGGGCCATCCTGACGCTTTCACCTTGAGTATCTAGAGTTAGCATACAACCTGTAGTGATAAACAAAATTTCAAAATTTACACAATTAACAACGTTCCTGTAATAAAATACAAACATTTTACTCTAACCGGTAGCACACAGCTCATTCCTAAAAAATACTATTTGTGCACTTTTATTCCAGCGAGTTTTTAATCAAACATTTTAATTGCAGTGGTCCACAAACTGGCTTAGTTAGGAATTTTTGGAATGTAAAACTCGGCAAACGATTCCAGTTAACGTGGGTTAAAGTTCGAAATTCAAAAACACACAAAACTGCGTCGTCCGCTTTTGTCAGATTTTTTATATTTTTCGGCTACTCGCTCGGCTGAACGAAACGAGTAGGTTATTGACGTTCTTACACCTGCGGCGCTATGGAGGGACGCGTCCCTTTGAGTGTCGAATGCATGGGAGCACAGTATTATAGTGTTCTGCTTTATCGTTTGGTTAGATGTCACAGTTTTTATGCCGCCCATGGGTGTCTGACTTGACTTAACATGCCGTGAAGAAATATATATATATATATATATATATATATATTCAGCCATGCTGGTTTCCTCACGATGTTTTCCTTCACCGAAACAAGTGATAATTATTATACAATACGCAGATGCATCAGAGGTGCGTGCCTTGGGTTCGAACTCTAGACCTATGATATTATAGAAAATGAATCAATTTAATTATAGTGATTGTGAACAAATACTCAACCACTAAAAACATTTTTCAAACTCCAGTACCTAAATTAGAACTTTAAGTTAGACCTTGGTACGACTGGTAGGAGACACAATGTTTACCATCAACCTTTTCTTAGCTACCCCTTGCTATAATATCTGTAATCAGCCACTTCGCATCGTAGAATTAACTAACTAACAAAACCGAAGTAAATAGAAACTAAGAAGCGAGAAATAGTAAACGTTTTATTGTAAAAAAGCTGTAGGAGCTTATTTAGCGTGAAAAGTTTATGATTTATAATGTTAGTAACTGAGAGAGTACGAATCATTACGTTGGTAACTAAGTACAGACGAAAGCTTAACCGAAACTGTATTTTTTCCTCAATCAACTTTGAACCTATCGCTTCATTACATATCGCCGCGTCTGTCTGTCTATCTATCTGTTCGCGGTAAACTCAAAAACGACTGCACCGATTTTCATGCTGTTTTCATCAATAGATAGAGTGGTTTTCTTTGAGTGCGTAACATTGATTTCTACCACAAATCAACAACAAAAAAGTCGTTTCCCAGCAACATTTTTTGCGTAAAGTTACTTATTTTGATGTACAGAATACTTGGTTGATGAGGTTGTTTACACCCTGTATTACAATTAAAGTTTGACAGATTGTACCTAGTAGCTTCATGTGGCCAATCTGAACCTACTCGTTTAGCTTAAAATTATGCTAGCTTCTTAGATCTTCAGTCATTATTTGTCTGGAGCTGATGGCCATGTCGTGACGATTAATTATTCGTTGATTTTTTCTTGACAAATGTCGTGGACGACAGTTATTGTGTCGTCCTTAACACCTCAGTGTAAATACATAAGCAACGACATTTAAAACTACACGATTATCTGTCGTCACGACATGGTGGGTACAGGGCCGATAACAGCGTTTTACAAGAAAACCAGATAACCAGCAACCAAAAACCAAAACCAGAAAACTAGACCAAAACCATATAACTACGTTGTAATATACAACGTAGTTATCTGGTTTTCATCCTGGCCCATTAAGTTTCAGTTTATAATTGAGCTAGGGTTCAAAGTTTAGAAATTGTTTGATCGATTCTCAATCCAGTTCAAACAATCTGAAGTAAGCCGCAAGTGCGTGTAAACTTATTTGTGTTGACGTTGTTCAGTGTTAAGGTACACAACATGCCTGACTGAGAGCTCGGGAACTGTAACAAACAAAGTCACGTGGTTTTGTTACCAAGAGAATAGTCTCACCATAGCATCGCCATCATCATCATTACGGAGGAGTGGAACACGAAGTGCTTCATGGATCTGGTTTTAGTCGCAGAGGTACAGATTTCGACCATGCACCAAATGATCCTTGTACAGCTACATCAGAATAGTAAATTACAAGCTATCTAGAAAATCCTATTAAAAACATACATAAGTAATGAACATTTTTTTCGTATTCTTCTCCTAAAACCCTTTCACTTGATACCAAATATCAAGCAATGCATAAAAATATCTAGTCCGCCATCTTTGGGAGTCCGACACACCGGATTTAAAATTACTCCAATTTGCTTACCACGCATTGTTATTCAGACCAAACATGAATTTAAAAAATCAGCACAATCTGAAACCGGGAAGTGGGTCCAATTTAACTTCTACGATTAGTTTACATAGTTATAGGCGAAGCTTTTTTTTTGGGACAAGCCCGCCACTCACGCCCGTACCACTGTAACTCCTGAAAGCCAGAATCAACAGTGGCGACCACCAGAAAAGCGCCGAGACAATGAAGCTCGACGAAGTCCCAGAGAGTGAATTTTACTGTCTTGGATCCCGCAACGAAATTAATCAGAAAGTATAGCGGAGGAGTACGAAAAAATAACTGTTAATTCCACTTCCCTCCATATCAGCAGGAGACAGAACGAAACAAGGCCAATAGGCATAAAGGGACGTTTACAACTGGGATAGGCCCAGTTGCCTAGCACCACGGATAAATATTAACGTTAATGGGTCCTAAGTAGAGAGTTGTTATATTTGATTCCAATAATAGGTATGGCAAAAACGCTTGAACGCACGGTGCTCTAGTTTCTACAAGGTCCGTATAGTAAATAACTCCGGATGTAACCTGTACATCCAACATAATATTGCGTTCATTTTTCCAAAGACTACACTCCCACAAAATGTCGCAAAATCGCAGTCAGAAGTTGAACATTGACAAAAAGGCGAGTCAACAAGCTTGAAGGAAAATAATTTACTCTTAAAGTTGCCATGACCTGTGAGAAATTGGGCAACACAGTGATCCTGATCAACCAGGCGAATATAGGCGAAGCTTATTAAAACGTGTTAAAAATAACAATCGATTCATAAACAGAAGAGACAATGGTACCTAAATATGTGTTCTTATATGGGAAACACACACCAAATCCACTAGCCCGTCGTGAGTTCAGTCCAATCAGAGCTTAGTACGTTTACACGTACGTTTATCGCGATACTAATACGCTGGCAGCTTGTGGTTCCATAGGTGAAATGCACTATTAGTTAATATGGTCACGCAAACGCTCGAGTAATTGGTGCAGTCAATGAAGGTGTGACGTCAGTATCAATTTCACGGACAATTGATTGGATGCCCGGAGGAGAGCTGATTTGGGAGAGCATTTAGGTTGAATTTGGACACAGATGAGACTATTAGCATAGCTATTAGCTGTTACTCTTGTTAGACCGGTTTCAGACTATTTGCGCATTAACAAGTAAAATTAAATTTAAAATTTAAAAAACCCCCGACATTTTGTACTTATAAATAGAATATAATTAATTAATTCGCCATTTTGTGGTGGCGGCCATCTTGGATTTTAATTCATCATAGTGTATTCTTCTAGTCGAGCCCTTTCAATTGTTACCCATATTGAGGGAGTTCTTGAATAAATATGTAATCCGCCATATTGCGGCGGCGGCCATCTTGGACTGATTTTTATCAAACATAGGTACACTCAAATAAGAACACTCCCGACTAATACATCTTTCCAACAACAAAAAGAAAACCGATCATCCGTTCGGGCGCTACGATGCCACAGACAGACACAGACACACACAGACACGTCAAACTTATAACACGCCGTCGCTTTTGCGTCGGGAGTTAAAACTCGAACGCGATAATCGAAAAGGTAGACAATCTACAGATTCTTTTTCTTTAGGCTTTGTTCTTCCATCCAGTAATTATTTTGTTCGGTTACCAAATAAATGGAATTGTTGAAAAAAAAAACATTAATGACGCTTCCCGTGACTAAAGAGTCTAGCTGTTACCTTGGCCATAGCTTAACCAGCGAATGCACATGCTTTTTAGGGGAATATAAAGTGTTTTGAGGTTAGGTTATACTAATCGGTATTTTTCAGGAATGGTACATTATCTTTTCATGAGAGTGGTACCATTGGGCAAGGGGGACCCCTCCTTCCCTCCCCCGCCTCCACACCGCGCGAGTTGTCTTACATCGCATATATTTCACAATATTACGGTTTCACTTCGATAGATTACAATCTACCGAAAAATAATGCATTACAATATTTCGAGAGTTTCCAATATAACGTGTTTGACAATTTTACGGTGATATGAACATTAAATAAGGTAAGCTTGATTATAAATCAGCGAACGATTCGCTATTTGATTATTAGGGTCGTTCCGTAGTTTCGTGCAAAAACGATTTCCAGACTAATTTACCCATGGTTTTCATTTCTGTAATTTTTTTTTTAACCGGAATGGGTAAAGACATAGTTACTTTAAAAGGAGTATCGATAATATTAGGTTTTGATTTGTTATTTTATTTAATCTACACTAATATTATAAAGAGGAAAACTTTGTTTGTTTGGTTGTAATGAATAGGCTTAAAAACTACTGGACCGTTTTTAAAAATTCTTTCACCATTCGAAAGCTACATTATCCACGAGTAACATAGGATATATTTTATCCTCGTACTCCCACGGGAACGGGAATTACGCGGGTGAAACCGCGTGACGTCCGCTAGTAAACTAATAAAACTGCGTCTAAATTCATTCCTCTCTGTTTCCAACTAGGGACCTCGGCGTTTGTTTTCATGTTTATTTGTCTACAGTCGAATTGATAGCTTTAATTAATACGGTTTGTAAGAACCAAACCCCTGGCCTATTCTTTAAGTATTTTAAATATACCAATAACTTAGTAATAGTAGAAAAAAAGCTATTTTTCTAATTGTCACAAAAAAAACATCATCGCCATCCGTACTCGGAAACTTAGTAATTTTGTAGTGGTTTATTCGGTCCCTAATATAGTGCAGGTCACAACGTGTTTCTACTGGTCGGTCAGCCGCGGCAAACAGAGCAAAGTGGACGTACGCCTATCGCTGTCATAATTATTTGAAATCTTCGTATTGTTGGTAGTGCTTCGTCCAGAAATAATTTCATCACATTCCTTCTATTTCACAAGGTACTGTAGTAAACAAATTATTATAAATACTAAATATGTTTGGCTTTCAAATTGATTTTGATCCTATTTTATTACTGAGTGGCTAATGTATTCGGTAACGAAATAATTAAACAAAATGTTAGAATTTTTCATTCATCTCCACTTCATCACCTTCCGTCCCCTCCAGTTCTCCTGAACATATATATCAGAAAAAGAAAACAAAGACAAACTGGAAGGTAATGAAAAGTGAAAGGATTGTAATGAACTACGGCGCGATGGTAATGATGTGAAAACTTAAAAAATACTTAATTCGTCACTATCATCTGATCCATCATATTTATACATATATATATTATGAAATATAATATAATGACGGTGATTATTGAAATTATACTGTTGTATTTAGCTGTTTTAAATTACCGTCTTTTACGGTTCATTAACATCCTAACCCGACTTACATCATTACCATCGCGCCGTAGTTCATTACAATCCTTTCACTTTTCATTACCTTCCAGTTGTTAAATTTCAATTGTCATTTTCTCCGTGAATAAACAAGATAATAACGTGCCTTCCACTTTAAATTAATCTGGTGACAATTTGTGACTCGTGTATATAAAAGAAAAACCTAAAATGTAATATTTATTTTTATTCTGCGGAACGGTTCTATTTGCACGAAACGACGGAATGAACCATTACCGTTTTATTTTAATCGGTAGACCTAAGGTGGGAGATTGAAAGCGTCTGTTAGTGTAGCAGACCCATCTTTACAAATAAAATTATTAACTTTATCGGAACTTCTCACAATGAAAGCTGATAAAAACTATATTTTTGCACAGCGACTTAAACACGAAATCAATCAAAAAGAAAACATTTAAATTCCAAGATAAATGAATAAACTCCATGCGACGTAATCATTGAAATCCAAACTGCGTAAATAGACTACTGATAACTGCAAGAATTTATAAATTATTCTTTTTTGGATTTAAAAACGTTGAAATCAATCGCTGTAAGTTACCGCACGATGTTTCTAACAGAGGCAGAACTATGAGGTGAAACTAATTTAAGTTTGACGTAACAGAAACTCACACAGTGCTTTGACTTGCGAATACACCAGTAGGTTCTAAGTAGGCAGCAAGTTACCTTTCAAAATAACGCGAAGTTTTTGAAGTTTAAATTAATTGGGTAGCAGGGTCGAACATCGAACAATAAGTGGGCGTTACTGATCAAAATAAAACAATTTCATGCTCAAACTGAAGTATTTCATTTAAAGTTGAGCCGATGAGCTAACGTCAGTTTACAGAGGCTTATTGGTGCCAAGACGACTATTGACGATCATGGAATATTGCTCGTGCAGAGCTTTATACGTTACGTTATTTCAGCCCATCGCGGATCGCGGGTTTGTGTCGACATTTTTTAACGGAAACATAATTTATTTTTTCGGTAAACGGAACAATTTAATATCGAGCGGGTCACTCAATGAGTTTAACCACGGTGAGTTTGGTTCGAATTCATCGTGATTTAACCTGGTTTCAGACTACGCTATACTATTCTGCTATATATATGGTATAGCAAAGCAGGACCTAAAGCTATCTAAATAAATAAATATAAATATCGCTGGACATTAACACACAGCGCTACCTAGTGCCACACTAGCAAAGCTTGTGTCGTGGACACTAGATAGTTGATATACTACATATATACTTTTTTGTTTGTAAATACATACATATTATACATATAAACATCCATGACTCGGAAACAAATGTCCGTGCTCATCACACAAACATTTGCTCCTACTGGGATTCGAACCCAGGACCCTAAGAACGTAAGGCAGCGTCACTACCACTACGCCAATCGGGTCGTCCAACTATATAGCATTGCGTTCACATTACGCGATATTATCGTATCGTTCAAATAAGTGGGGAAAACATTCTCTTGCGGTACGCCCGGGGGTGAGGGAGCAGGAAGAGGGCGGCGCGTGATATAGCATAGCATGAACTCAGCGTATCGCACCATTTTATAGCATATGGTATACCAATCATGTATAGTATAGTACAGTGTGAACGTGTCTATAACAAATGTATGGTGAGCAATTTTGATATGCTATGAGCTATATACTATTATATTATAGCGTAGTCTGAAAGCCGCTTTATATCAGTCTGCAACTATTGTTTTATATCAATGTTATATTACTGTTTTTTATTTAAATATTTTTAGGCAGACACGCAGTAGCTTCTGGCTAAATAATAAGTAACAGCCGCTCGGGTCGATCTTTAGGCTAAGCCGTGCTTGCCTGGGTTGGATTGTGAATGGGTGACCACCCAATACATACCGAGTTTCCTCCGTTCCTCGGAAAGCACGTTAAGCTGTCATTTCCAGATGACTTTGACAGTCGTTACAGGTAGTAGTGGTTTGAGTCTGACAACCAGTCTTACCAAAGGGGTATTATATTACCCAGTTCTAACTGGGTTTTGGAGGTCAGATAGGCAGTTGTTCCATGTAAAATACTGGTATTCAGCTGCATCCGGATAGACTGAAAGCCGACCTCAACATTGTTGGAAAAGGCTAGGCAGATGATGATGCACACATTCTAAAAAAAAATATTATCGCTTGATTGAATCTGTCACCAATTTGACCTTAAAATGTACTATGGAATACCTACACAATTTGACCTTACACTTATTATTGTTAGTAGTAGCTTTTAGGGAATTTTCAAGAAAATTGTGAAATCTTTAATATAATTACATTGTATTAGAAATGCAATCAATAAGAACTGCCAATACCAGAGGCACCTTCGAGTCTGCAAAAATATGCCTCAAGCGAAGCTAATAGTCTGGATGTCAGCATAAAAGAAAGGTCATAGCGGCGTGCACTGGTTAAGTTGTGAGTCCTGACGTTCGCTCGTTCGTTGACTCGCCCTGACCTGCGAGATGTTGTTGAACCAGCTTAAGGTGCCCGGGGCGCGACTGCGGGCGCGGGACGATCCCGCCACCCCGCCAAACTTGAGCCCGCAGAGCCAACGCACTCTCAACATCGGCATAAAGGCGCGAGTGCGCGACACATCGTAATTTCCATCTCGAGCGCACAAGTGGACTTTGAACCATTCCAGAGTCGCCAATGTCTGTGTAACCCTGAAGCGTGAACAATGCTTAACGACCTAAAGATAACGCGCGCACAACAAGGTTATATAATATGTGCTGTTGCCCTAATGGAGCCAAGGACACCCCGGCCAAACTCGTATGGACAAACGTTGAGTTGCCTCTACTACGAAATTGCCAGTTTCAGCTGAGTCTGTAGTCATTTCTATTGAGTTTGAAGTCGCACATGTTTGTAGATCTAGCTCTTATTAAATACTCCTTTATTGTCGTCCCATATTGCTCTGTTCCACAAGGTTAAATTGGAACTGCAAGATTTATCTCATAAGAGCCTTATTACATCGTTTGCTACTTGACACAATAAGTATTATTGCAATATCCTCGTCCAACTTCAAATTGAAGTCAAAGTCAAAAGGCACTTTTGAACGTCAATACGGAAAGAGAATTAGTTTAATATCGCAAAAAGTCAAGAACCACGGGATTATAATTAACTCTGATTGCGAATAATAAAGCATCGGTGGCGGAACTTAACACTTCCGAACCGTTGAGGTGTTTTTGAAACTAATTAACGCTAGTTGATAAAACTTCATCTTGCACCTTCCCCTGAGCCATTGTCCGTCGTGAACAAAGAGATGATATTTGTTTGGAAATGCAATCTGAATTAAGATGATTTACTCGAATAAATGAGGACCGGGACAATAGTTCTTGTTTAAAAACAGAAAGGTTTTTAAGTATCTTCAGCAGCGGCGACAAGACGATTTAATGAACCATAGTGATTTGCAAAGGCTACGCTAGACTGAGACAGACTACTACAAATATGACGTCATTCTAAAAATACGCCATAGTAAAGCCGTGCCACACAGTAAATACTACAAGCTCCCGTAACTCCGTAATAGTCCGCGGGATCGTGGCCCGACGCGGCGCCACACTTTTCCCCGATAAGCTTCTATAATTTTGCTCGACATTTTTAATTATTCTTTTCTGAGCGGTTGGGACTTCCTTGCAAAATTTTTCAGTATATTCCGTTACATTCTATATAGAAATGTGAACCTTTATTTATAATCAAGTTAACTGTCGTAAACCGAGTTGCACTAACAAGTAACACCAGCACAATGTAATAGCTATAGCTACATATCTGGCTAGTAGTGGTTGGCAAGTGGCACGTCTACAGTCTCCGTCCATTATCCGTGTGAATCGTCTAATTGTTCATCTCCAAGCCGCATCACGCATGCGTTCCTGCCTTCATATTCAGTGCGGGCCGTAACGGAATGTTCATGCTTTGGCAGTTGGCACACAATGGCCACCTTTTGTCCTTCGCTCTAACTTACGAATGAAAACATGTCGTCAAAACTGTACGAAGAAAATATCTGATCAATATCTTTATATCACCGAAAAATATCGACCTCAGAGATAAAATCTTGTTTCGTTCATTATTCTTTCAAAGTCATCTACTAACATATTTCTTTACGAATAAAGTGTCATCAACCTTTGTTAATACACTTTTATGTTCTTGCTGAAGCAGTAGGAGGCGTTCCACTTCGTATAAATTGCTGCGTAATGCAATAAGATTATACTGAGTCGTTGTGAATTACGCCTATTCAGGAGTACTCAACTCTATGCGGAAAATGGCAAAGGATTGTCCATGCGAAAAGAACCTTGGAATAGACTAAAGAGCTCTCAACTAAATCGTTGTGCCGCTTATCACGATTGCACAATATCTCCGCGGAGTCGACGTTCAAATACGCGTTCTCACTGAACTGACGCTACGTTTGGAATTGTTCATGTATTCAATTCAGGTTATTGTCAACTGTTTTAATAAAACAGATAATCCGCCGCGAGGCCGCTCTACGTGTAACCTTCAGACGAATTTAGGGTTCATTGTGCCACTTAGTGTAGCAGTACGTAATTGATGTTCATTATTTACATTTATTTATAGTTAGGATATGTATCATTTTTATTTTTGGGTGATTTAACTACACTTACATTACTGATGATTTATGTTACGTAGGTAACAGGTAGTCAGTGCCCCGAAAGTCTGACAACCAGTCTTACCAAGGGATATCGTAGTAGGTACTAATTTGGTTTTGGAGGCCAGACAGGCAGTCGCTCCAAGTAAAACACCGGTATTCAGCTGCGTCTGGTATGACTGGAAGCCGACCTTAACACACTTAGTTGGGAAGAAAGGCTAGACAGATGATGAAAATTGACTAAAATAACAAAAAAATTGAAGAACCAGGGCCCTGTTTCATAAACGTGACAATGACAGGCGACAGGTGACAGGTGACAATTCGACATTTTGACAATTTTTCGTTTCATATCCATTACCTATGACAAATAAGTCGTGGTGGAGGAATTACAATTATGTCAAATTGTCGCGACATTTTGACATGAGTATTTCTGTTTCATAAAAAAAAATATTTTCACAGGCGACAGGTGACAATTTGTCGCGGAAAACTCGACATATTTGTTATATGAAACACAAAATTGTAACTACAAGTTGACAAATTTGTAGACTTGTCGAAGATTTCTGACAGGCGACCTCACCCAATGTCAGCGGCTACTTTTCACTAACTGATTACTTAGGTATTACCAGTGAAATGGAGCTAAAATCGACGGACAGTAGTAACAACAGCGATGAAGAATATTTGGTTCAACCATTACGTCGGCGTCACTAAATTTGCCAAACAACATTTTCTCGGTGGTCGTGTATAAGGCCCAAAATTATTATTTTCGTGTCCATTTTACTTGTTGCAAAGACTAATACCGAACAAATCCTAGAATGCTAATAGTCAAAATTATAATGTAAGACAAACATTTTTATTGCTACCCTCATACTGCTATATCATATTAACCAAAATGTATGCTGTGACATATTTGTCGCAATTTACGACAATTATGTCGATTACCATGAAAAAAAAGTCTTGAAAATTTTCCTAAATGCTGACATTTTAAAACTGACGAATGAAGACCTTTATGAAACGTGATTGACACTGACAATTTTGTCAACTATTTACCTGTCGCAATCGGACATATTTGTCACGTTTATGAAACAGAATTTTTAGCTATAATTCGACAATTTTGTCAAAGGCTGACAAATTGTCAACTTGTCACGTTCATGAAATAGGGCCCTGGCTATTTTTAGGCGATCTAAAAATAATAAATCTATTTTCATGGTACTTCATAGATAATCTATAATGAATCAAGAACCAACTAAGTGGAATTTTAATTATTAGTGTCTTCTGTGCGTTGATCGCGCAAATTCAGGGTATAATAATTACGAAAGCTCTAATGAAAAGATTAATTTCGTCCTGTATTATACTGGAACACCTAGAGTTCAGACCATGTTAACGACGTGTGATATCGCTCATTCATTGTCTAACTTAGGGCTTGCGCAGACGGCTGACTATCCGTGACGACCTAGTCTGTGAAAATAGAACCTATGCAGTGATATTCAGTAATACGATTCACAAAAAGTACGGCGCATCAAAATCAGTGTCATTCTGGCAAATAGCGCCGCGCCGCGCTGCACAAAGCTGCACAGTACATTTGCTCCAAAGTTGTTTCTAGTACGCAATCTGCACTCGTTAGTGGGGGACGTAACGTACGATACAAGAGCCTGCGTTATAATCCGCGACGGACTTTTTGAATGCCATGCAGACATTTTGTGCGCCATAGACTCCACCGCACAAAAAGTCTGTCGTCTGGGTAAGCCCTTATGAAGATTATATATTTCTACGTAAAGTAATGTGTATTTAATACTAGTCGGAGAGGTAAGTTTGCAAATAAAAAAGTCATAGTTGGCTGATATTGTCATCAAAGGTTGATCTTCTCTTACCAATAAGTACCCCAACCGTCAACTGCTCAAATAGCGGTGGGTGTAGGTTACAGTTGTGAAAATAAATAAAAAAAAAGTCATAGTAACGCCGCCGCCGGCTGAAACTTTTTCATAAATAGTTTACATCATAAAAAATGCTTTTAGTTTTTCATCAGACCCGTATCATTTACAAGTTCATGCGAGCGGCTGACGCATAATCCCCCCTCCACCATGCAGCTGACGTTTTTTTTTACTGATTTTTTTTCTAACCTGACCTAACCTCCCAATCCTTCATCCACCGCGGGTGCGTCAGCTGACGGTACTTATCAGTCATTCGAGATCTATTGAACAAGATGGCAAGCGATCGGCGTAAAAACACTACCTAAAAATACAACGGTACCTCCCAGACTATAGTTATGTCATTATTTCTGTAACAGAAAGTGTAAACTCGTGATGTCCGACGAATATTTGCATTCAGTAAATAATGTCCCAACATGTCCGCTTACCCTTATTAGTACTCGTACCTAATTAAAACATCTCGGTGGCACACCATTTTGAATTCACAACTGAAATTGAAACTCGTGACTGCGCTCTCTGAATGCTCAGCTCAGAAAAGTTTGCCTGCACTGCACGGCAGCTGTAAAACATACTAAAGACACCTTTTACTGTGGTTAGTTTGTTTAGTAGTTTCTATTTATTTCCACGCGTTCACAGTTTATAAAGTTTTTATTTGTGTTGTAATTGCGCGGTGCAGTTTTTCCCGAAGAATGTAAGTCATCACTATGAGAAATTAATAGCACTTTTTGATGCAAGTGTGCAAAGTTTGTCATTGCAAGGCGACGAGTATCCAAATTCTACAAAATATTATATGTTTATTCTATTGGCCTACTATAATTATACACGCGATGTGAGGATATTTGGATGTTTGTTAATATTTTCACGAAAAAAATACTGAATGGATTTGTTTGAAATTTGCCACACGGATAGTTTATAGCCTGGATTAACGCATAGAACTAATCCCGGTACAACGACATTGTGGGACAATTACTATGATAGCGCGAGCATTATTATGATAGTTTATTTACAAGTTAAGTCAAAACCCACCGTTTGATTCGTGAGCCAAATGCTCACCTATCGCGCCATTGCATTCTCGGCACTTTTTAATTCTCATCTTCACCCCGGGATGCAATCTCGCTTCGATCGCAATGATCGACTTCACCGACTCAAAATATAATTAACGTTAAACGGATGACTGTCTCCGTACCGTATTGGCGATATGTCTCACTCGAGTTAATTAATCGGTTCTGGAAAATAAAATAACCTTTTAAAAAACGCGCCGAGCCAATATTCCCGCGTTTTACGTCACCATTGAGTGGACTGGAAGTCAACCGTCGCGGCGGCGTCAAGACACGACACTTCGGTTTTTAAAATATCTGAGTACTTATCATGCGGCAATTATACAATTACCGAAGAAACAGAGCCATAGAACTTCGTTAACGGTACTTCACTATACAGATAAATAAATTTGAAGAGTCTGTTCGTAATTTCAAAATAACAGCTTTTTACTGAATGCATGTGAAAGTAAACGCTACTTATAATTATATATTTGTCTGCCTATTTGTATGTTCAGGCTAGTCTCCGAAAAGGCTGGACGGATTTTGACGAGACTTTTACTGGCTACTAAAAGAAAATTCGGTTTATATAGTCTAACAACATTGAACGTGCACACGAAGCTTGGTGTTCATGCTACCACCGATGACAAGTTCTTTCGTGAGGAGGTCATCCTGGCTGTAGGAGTAAATTATGACTGTCACAAAAAATGTATTGTTACCGGAACTGAACGTGAATGCAAAATTTCAGCTTAACCAAAAAAGCTTTTTTAACAAAAAATCCAAAACCAACTCCAAAAAAGACCTTTGTTTGAGATTAGGTTTTTTGTCACCGACTTTTGAAGCTAAAGTAATTTTTCACTTTTTTGTGTTTTTTTTTTAAATTTCGGTTTAATTTTTCTATTTTTAGTCATTCCCAATCAAATATTTACCATGAATTTATGGCCAGCCGTGAGAAGAGATCAACTGGAGGATGGAGAGCTACCAGAAGCCCTGATGTGTGTTAAATTTGATGACGAATCTATCTGGCTTAGGCTACAAGAAAGTAATGGTACATATTTAACGAGGAATCAATCAATCAATCAATCAATATTCTTTATTTGTAAACACAGGTTACAGCAGTGTGCAAGATGATACATTAAATACATATTAAAGTTTCTCTATGTTTTGCCATTTGGCGTACAAATATACATTTATAGGAGGGTTTTGTCAATCAAGTAAATTATCTATAGGTATTAGTAATATAAAGGGGTAAAAGTTTAATTAGCATAATCAATATCAATTTTAATAAAATGCATTCGTTAATGTCAATATTCAATTAAATACAATACTTAATCCGTATAAAAAAATGAAAAAATAGTTAGATGTCAATAAATTACTGTTTTGCCAATCAAGTAAATTAATCTTTAGGTATTAGTATTTTAATTCATTAACTGTCAGCGAAGTAGACACAACAGTTAAACAATGGCGTCTGACCGTTACGGTCAGGCTTGACAAATCCAGGGAAAAGTAAACGTTTAATTAGCATAATCAATATCAATTTTAATAAAAGCAAATAAAGGAAATAACGTGATTACAAAATCAGTCTCCCTACAACGAAAGTCACTCATAATGCCATTAGAACGCTTGCGTCATCAATATTCATAATCATATTCGACTATAACAATTACTTGAAAATAACGACGTTACGGTAGGTGACTCAAATATCCGGAGAGCCTATAATATAAAGATTCGGCCAAGTATCGTTGATTTGCTCCTATGAATTGAAAAGCACCGTTACTTTGTCATGGATCCCATAATCGGAATCTAACCAATTCTCATCAAAATATCCTTCAAGTACATCCTTTCCAATAAAAAAACAATACCTACATTTCATGCTAATAGGCTTATCCTCAATAAATGGTATTTATCATACCGAACTGTCGAAATCTGGGTGTATTGTACGCATCTGCGTACCCCCTCAGAACATACAGGCATGATGTTACGTCATTATTATGTTGTATAAACAATAAACATCCAAGCGATTGCAGCAATCACTACAGATTTGCCGTCTATTTTTAAGAGTTCCATTGTATATCTCTGAAGATCAGCATCAGATCCTCACCAAATTAAATGGGACCACACGGAAAGCAAGCTGGTGCTTTCCAAATAAAAAAGAATCATCAAAATCGCAATATCGCAGGACGGAGAAACGCAAAAACGCGCCTCGCCTTAATGGTTTGCCGCCACACTATAACCACCTCAGTAATTTTCAGGCAACCTGTTTTAACTTCATTTAAAGCAATTTCACTATCGCGATCGACACCCAAGGCACTATATCGTCCCAACTAACTGAGTAAATTACCAGCTGCCGTTCGTATACTGGGTGCTCCAAAGAGTGACGTCATTAAAAAAGGAAATAAAATGAATTACCATTTATGTTCCGTGATTCTAGATAGTTTTCGAGTTATAGCTTACTTTTTTACTAGTTTTCGACTTAATTAAATGGAAACCGCTTTTACAAAAAACACATTTTTTTTTTTAAATCTGTGCTTTGGTTACTCTTGATTCTAATGAAATTAGAATGCCTCCAGTTAACGTCAAAAAATCTGTAGCCGTGAAAATTTTAGATGGAATTTCTATAAAGCGGTTCCTATACAGGGTGTAAACCACCTCATCACAAAACCGTTATTTTAGTTTTACCGTTTTTCCGATTAACGGTTTTGTGATGAGGCGCATTCTGTACGTCAAACGTTTTTTTGAGGTCATGTTTTGTGGTAGAACTCAATGTAACGCACTTAAATCATCGTGCTAGTGGATGGATTGAATAGTACGGAGGTCGTGGAGGCGTTAAAAGTTATAATCTTACAAAAAAAACTTGGCAAAAAGTTACAACTTTTTGCCAACTTGGGGTCAACGTTACAACGTTGACCCCCCATATCTCCGTAACTAGAAGGTTCCCAGGTATGCGGCAGAACAAAAAAATGATCCCAAATGATGGGGAGAACAAGTGCCTTTCGCATTACTCTCACATCCATCAAATGGATCTGCCATGTGCATCACCCAGTGACTACACAATATGGTATTTCCGGACCCCGACCCCGGCACAGCTGAACACGCATTGTGGACCATAGGTGCATCTTTTGAGATCAACATTACTAATTAATGCTCCTTGATTAGTATTTAGAGTTTGTAACGTTGTTAATTTCCACATCGAAGCATTTCATTCAAACTGTGTATCTGTGTATTGCTTTTTATAAATTTCGTGTTTCTTCAGAGAAACTACATATATCCAAATAGAATGCTGAGGATACTGATCAGTTCTTGTTTTTATTTTTGAGAACTTTGAGGTACTTAAACATTTAATAACTATTTACTACTTGACTACGATGTTGACTTGTACGGGTATGTGACAGCAAAACATCAGTTGCATTCAATTGTTGAATCCTACAGAGAAACATCAGTTGCTCTTATCGCTCGAAGAGGATTGGTTTATCTGGTACCAGACAACATTTGTGTGCACATGGCTGTACAATGCACATCTGACATGAAGGCCACATGAGCGGTAGCGAGAGAGACAAGAAATAGCGGCCATCCTTGTTTTACCTAGGCGAGTTCACGAACTTAATCGAAGAAGTTCTGACATCTAGTATTACAATAAATCAGTACAGGCTTATTTTTTTTAAAATGAATTCATTCAAAGAAACTTATAAGACAAGTAAAATTAAATAATAATGAAATAATGTACGAAAAATTAAACATCTACACCATAACATCAACCACATTTTGGCCGACCAGGATAATCAAACCAACTTGTAACTATAATTATCTCGTTGGTCTAGTGAGGCGAATTCACTAGAGCAGATGTTCCCAATCTTTTTTCTGGTAGACCACTTTCAATATTTTTTTTGTTTCGGTGGATCTCCTCGCTGCATTTTTACACGAGGGAGGACCAGCGTGTTATATGCTAAGATTGCATGAGAATCGTAGCTCCTAAGATTTTTTTTGGGAAAAAACTAAAATTCTTATGTTTTGAAATGGTTTTTTTTAAGTCTCAATACGACCATTTTCACCAAAATACATATCAGGTTTAAGATAACTTTATTCTCATAAGAATACAAAATTCACTTACATGAGAATATTAAAACTATAACATAAGTCGATATTGTTGAGAGTTTAACAAAACTAGATATTCACAACATAATAATTATTTTGTGGGTAGATCAAAAACACTTATTAAAATCACTCAATGTTCGCTCGATACATGGGCTCAAAACACCGACACAAAGATAAACAAGTCTCCGTTCAACACAGATAAGCAATAACTAGATGTGACCTGAGATTATTGTTGGAAATGCGATTTTTTCGTGATGTACTCTTTGAGTAGTTTTTTAAAAGTGGCTATGGATTTGGATTCTGTGATGTATTTAGGTAAAGTATTATATAATTTGGAGCCTTCATACATGATACTCTTTCTTCCGTAGTTTGTGCGGGGAGAGTATAGTTGTAGTAGGTCGTGTTCACGTCTCAAGTTCATTTTGTGCATTTTTTTTCTTTTTGTAAAGGTGATGTTTGAGTGTATGTTTTTATTTAGTATTTTACGTATGAGTATGCATGTATTATAGATGTAAGTTTGTGTAATGTTCATTAATTTCGTTTCTTCGTACAGTGATTGTGTTGGAGTGAGATAGTCGTAATTGAACAAAGTTTTAAGTAATTTATTTTGAGCAATTTGTAATAGGTTTATATGTGTTTTTGCGGCGGAACCCCATATTTCTACTAAATAATCAATGTGTGGCTTGACGAGTGAGAAATAGATTAAGTATCGAATTTGGCGTGGTAAGCAACGAACGATGCCTCGTAAGGTTCCCGTGAGTGATTGTAACTTTGACTTAATTTTTTGAATGTGTGGTAGCCATGTCAATTTACTATCTAAGATTAGTCCTAGGTACTTTTCATGATCTACTTTATTTATATTTTGATTGTTTATTTTTAACGGTGTGTAGTTGCCAATTTTTTTATTCTTCGCTGCGAAAATTATATAATTAGTTTTTGTTGTATTTATAGTAAGGAGATTTTGCTGAAACCATAGGTTTAGTAAATCTAGGTCACTCTGAGCTTCATTTATGACTCGGTCGATGGAGTGACCAAAGTAAAATAGACATGTGTCATCTGCATATAGGGTTAGGTTCCCTTTCAGACCAATTTGGTGAACACTGTTTATGTAAAGGAGAAACAATAGAGGAGCCAAAATTGAGCCTTGGGGCACGCCATATGTTATAATTTTCGGATCACTCTGAATGTCCCCAATCTTTACTACTTGGTAACGGTTTGACAGGTAGGATCTGAAGATGTCAAGGGCAGGGCCTTTTATGCCAATTGCATTTAGTTTGTTTAATAGTAGTTCGTGGCTGACTGTGTCAAATGCTTTTTTTAGATCAATAAAGACACCGAGACCGATTTGTTTGTTGTCGATATTTAGCTTTAAATTTGTCACCAGGTCTATTGTAGCTGAAAGTGTATTCGACTTCGGTCGAAAGCCGTATTGTTTGTCGTAAAGGAAGTTTAGTGCGAGAAGGTGTTTTTCGAGGCGATTGTACAGAACTTTTTCAAATATTTTTGAGAGCACGGGCAGAACAGAGATGGGGCGATAGTTCCCCGGTTCTGATTTAACTCCAGATTTATAAATAGGCGTGACTTTTATACCTACAACAAGTCATCACCGGAACATTGGTTTTCGTTTTTACTTTTTCCAGTACTTATTATCTGCCTACGTTGATAGATAAAACCAAAACAAAGAGATTAAAAAGAAAAACTGGGAATAATGTCATACAAAAATTTTGATCCAGAACATATTTAATTTTGACACAAAAATGCTACCTGATAAGCGGGCGTATAAAACTAGACCGAACGATTTGTAACTAAGTAGTAACAAGTACCTGGATTACTATATTTTTCTATCACTCGTCTATCACTCGTAAATAATTGAATGTCTTTGAGTCAAGCCAACATTTTTGTTCTTTAGTTTCGAAACTAAATAAAGCGTGGGTCCACGATTTATCTAGTTTCACGTACAACTTGTGAACCCCCATTTTTTTCACTCCAGCCTACACCCCGGACGGGTCTCCCGTGGACTCCTGGAGGTCCACCTGGCTTTGGGAATCACTGCACTATACCAACGAGACTAATATTATAATACGTATAAAAGCGAATAATAACTTATGTACTACATTGTACTCACCGTGGCAACGCGAGAAAGCCAGACGCCATTTTTTACTTTATCAGGATTATGGCAGCTAGTTTAGCGAGTAGTTTTGCCGTCAACTGAGCAAAAAGATAATCCATTACATTTAACACCTGTAAGTATACAAACAAAGTAACCTAAAACTTAGTAGCCAAAATGTTTACGTTCCAAAAATGATTTTTCTTGGGTGAAACAAAAGACGATGCATAAAAACCAAAAAATGAGGACTCGAGCTAGCGGAAATGCTGAATCAGGCTGTAACAAAAACGTATCTGAATTTGTGCATTATCATTCAATTGATCAATTAACAAATATATGCAACAGGTATCCATTAAGGGGCTGCGGGCACCGCAACGTATTAAATTGCAATACTTCATAAGGGCACTGGTAACGCTGCCCCAGAATTCACGAACTGAATATGGAAATTATTGTAATGCGTTGTATAATAATCATTTAATCGACACACTGAAGGTGTTGGTGGTGTGGTTGTGACTGTAGTGACAATGCTGGAATGTTTCACACGTTACAGTTATTCCATATCATTTTATTATGAAAATGATCAGTAATTGAATTAATTTAAGCATTCAATTATTCGCAGTTCCGCGGCATTGCTCGCCGTCAGGTGAGTTATCGTACCGTGATGTTTTATTGCAATGAAATGCTAAACAATAGTTTTTATTACGACTGGTAGTTTTAGAAATTAGCGCGTTCGAATAGACAAACTCTTCAGATAGTAAGTAGTTAAGTACCGAGGATGTAAGTAAGTACGATAGACGCTTCACAAAGCCGTCAAATTAACATTATGTACATCAAACTAAGTAACTACGCAAATAAAATTGTTTTTAGTGAAAAACCACATTTTTCGCGTAGAACTTAGTGTAACACACTTCAAACATTGTGGTGTTGAATATTACGGGGGTCGCAAATGTGTTTAAAATAAAAATCTTACATAAAACATGTATTTAAAAAAATCTTCTGAACATGGAACTTTGTCCCCCCAATACTAGAAGGTTCCCATGTATGGCCCAGTACAAAAAAAAAAGATCGAAATGAGGAATTTTACACTTTTTGATGATCCAGAAAAGGGGTTCAGGAAAAGGGGTCTGACGACTGTTTATTACGTTAATGTCTTACAAATTGCATTTAAAAAACAAGCCAGGGGCCTAATTCTGCTATTTTATTAAATTCGTCACTCCAAAACGATTCCATTCTCATCCCATTGTCATTATGCTTAAAGTTCGTAATCTGCTAAATTCACAATGGTCGGTCGATGGTTTCGTAATAAAATTGTGTTTTAATGGCATTTTCGTATTGCCATTATTATAAAACCATTAGTACAAATGGTTTTCGAAATCTACTACTAAATGCGAACATTTATTCATGCCAGATTTCATGTACGAGATTAATATTCTATGACATTTCTTTCAATGGATTCTCACTGGTTGTTCATTGAGTAGTCATAATGACGCCATTAAATTAGTAGATTACCAAACTTGTCAAAACTTAACAGAACTTGATCATTGTGACTTCAATGATCGCCTATTCTGACACTATCGTAATAGCAGAATCGAGACCCAGGACATGAATGTGTAAGAAGCGCACAGAGAGCACACAAGATGCGATTTTTATCTCATATTTGCGATTTCAAGATCCCGTATAATTATGAATCCGTGAGGTAGGCATGGATAGAACTACTTATCCCCGTTATTTATTTTTATGAAAACAAAGTGTTTTTTTTTTCCAATTTACGAAAACCCTCGTTATAAAGTTACACAGATATACGGAGTTTCTTTACCCTAGTTAAAGTTAAAGTACCTGTTATGATAATATTTGTTGTATTTGACAACAAGCGTAGGTTTTTCTTAATCTAAATAGGATAGTAGGTAGGATACTAAAGCAACTACTTATTTTGATTGCTTGGCCCACTTAGTATGCCCCTTCAGTTTTCCTATGTAACTAGTTAATTAATTCAAAACATCTTGAATATAATTATTTCCTGAAAAATTAACTCCGTCTTCTTTATTTATTTATTTATTACAACGGTTATACACCAGTAACAGTAATTAATTAATTTCTTACATATAATATAAACTATAGTTTCATTGGGATAGGTAAATCATTAATTATACATTAAATAAAAAAGTTGAGAAAATTAGTTTTGTTAGGTTACAAATTATTGACGACCGATAAATTAAATAATTATCGTATTAGGACACAATTATTCACATGCAATGTCTTTCTTGAGTAGTTACTTGTTAGTAGTAAAGTAAAAATGTGCCGCAGAGCTATGACGTGCTTTTAGAATGTCAAAAATTAAGTAAACGTAAAACGCATAACAAATATTTATATGAAATACGTACAGAACGTTAGTCGAACAGTTATAACTGCTTTCATTTATTTTCAATGAAATGAAAATAAACATGTGATAGAAAACGATTCGTCGAAATATTTTTGTCCGAGTATGCTAGGTGCCAGTACCATACAGATAGAATAATCCAACACTATAATCAATGGACAATACAGTCATTGCGCTATTCAACCGTAGGGTTTCCGGATTAAAACAAGCTTTCCCTGCGCTTGTAAAGTGTTTCTCGTTTTTCAGTTCTTTTTTCATATCGAGATACTGGATTTAGACGAACATTGAAAAACAGCACAAAAGCTCGGCAAACGTGAATATGTTTTTACGATTGCCTAAATAGTGAGAAAAGTATTTCACTATACGGAACGCTTTTGTTAAGGCGATTACATGAGCTAAACGCGAGTTTTTTAATGACTAAAAGTATATGATTCACTGCTATAAACAAGACCAGAAAAATATATGATATTATTCAGGATATATATGCTAGCATGATACTGTTTTGAAAACATAATACAATTAATTTGGCTCGATAAAAAGAAATCACGAACTTTTCTCTAAAAATATATTTCAAACAATAAAAAACATACTAATATACATGCGATCATTCTGATTTTTTGGCAAATAATTTTACAAGCAATATAATTAGCATGATACTGTTTTCGTTTTTTAATCCAATCAATAGTTTTTTTCGATTCCACTAATTTCGCGCTATTTGGTCCGCAGTGGCTGACGTAACAACCACTTTGTATTTCAAATGAAGTTTGAACCACCACATATATAAAGTTACTAATTTAGCTCGTCTAAGCGCCTTAAACGTTTAATTCCGAGAAGTTCAACAAATAAATCTATCTTTCTTGGAACTAGTTCACTGTTTTAATAGAACGTTTCTGAAACTTGTGATCCAAACAAAGGTCTTCTTAAGAATAGGCACGTTTACATCATTTCTAAAAGACTTAAAGTTATTTGAAACTAGCTTCTGCCAGCGGCTTCGCCCGCGTGATGTTTGAAATTGTCCCACGGGATCTTACTACCGGGATAAAAAGTATCCTATGTGTTAATCCAGGTGATAAACCATCTGTGTGCAAAATTTCATCCAAATCCGTTCAGTAGTTTTTGCGTGAAAGAGTAACAAACATCCATACATACATCCATACAAACAAACTTTCGCATTTATAATATTAGTAGGAAGTAGGACTAGAAAAATAGCAGGGTAAAAGTTGAAGGTAAATATTCAATCGCTCGGTAACAAGGTTTTTATGAAGCTCGTGCAAAATATTTTCTTATAACGAGAGCAGCGCAACGTGCAGGTAACCCCGCCTCGTAATGGCGTATAATAATATTACAGGAGCTAAACCGCTTAATATGTCCCACATTTAGCCCCAACGGGCTCGTCAGTTTTCTTAGACTGTCGTGTCGATGGATCTGGGGGCTAACTTGGGTTTGGATTATACCACATCGGTGATTATTCGATCACATTTCCAGGAAAGACGATAGCAACCTTGAAAAACTAATCGTGACCGATAAGGTGGATGGAAAAAGGCCTCGTGGATCCCAATTGGATGATCTGACCAGATCAGACCATCACAGTCCAAAGCGAGAGACAAAAACTGATCCGAGAGACGGTGGTACCAAAGGGAGATCGGAACTCTCAGCATTGAGGAATACGACGCAAGACGGAGACCTGTTCGAAAGAGATACCTCGGCCCCGGAACATAAAGGGCGAGGAATTGATCATTTGATGATTTCCCATCCCAAAAAAAAAGGAGGAGCATATCATAGAATGAATTCAACATATTATAAAGTTTTAATTGCGTAGCTGTTATAGTTTATTGGTATCTAAAAAACTTAGATTTTGTCACTGACTCACTGATGACCATCAACATTCTTAGGGTATTTCCTAGTGTCCTAGAAATCTGAAATTTATGCTATGTAAGCTATTACTACTTTACAGACAATAAAAAAATATGAAACTTGTAACTTTTATCTCCCAACCCCTTATACCTACTAGGGGATGGAAGTTTGTTTGAGACCTGCACCATTTTGACGCTAGAAGTCTGAAAATTGATGAGCTAGAGGTGTGAAAATTGATATAGGAACTCTTTTGAAAAAAATGTTATAAAAGAAAAAAAAATCACAAGCCATTTACAAAAAAGAAATGAAATCCCACTAAAAACAGATTCATGTAAAATGTTGCCAAGAAGTCATATGGTTATAAGTCATATAACCATATGACTTCTTGATGAGATCAGGCCCCTTATTCACAACCATTCGACTCGCTTCCGTTTCGGAAAGTCTGTATGTCTATCTCGGTCGTTTTCGTAATGCCAGAAGAAGACAGATATACGACTTTCCGAATCGGAAGCGAGTCGAATGGTTGTGAATAAGGGGCCTGATAACTTCGCACTATCAAGAAGTTATCAGATCTCATGTAAAGCCAAGCTTTTAACTCTACATGCCCTAACCTAACTCTGCATATTATGACATGACGACCCGAATGGCGTAGTGGTAGTGAAGCTGCCTTACGTCCTTAGGGTCCTGGGTTTGAATGCCGGTAGGAGCAAATGCATGCTTGTGTGATGAGCATGGACACAAACAAATAATGTAGTATATCAACTATCTGGTGTCCACGACACAAGCCTTGCATACTGTGGCACTAGATGGCGCTGTGTGTTAATGTCCAGCGATATTTATTACAAGGTCTAACTTCAAGATTACACCATCCTACCAAATTTCACCTGATTTGGACAGACAGACGCACGTGCGATCCTGGGTTCCGTCTTTTTCATATTTTGTACGGAACCCTAAAAAGGGGAACAATTTTTTTTATCAAATTGTCAAACTACGTCAGTTAACCTAGCTATGTCTTACGACTCAACTATCAATAAAAGTTGAAAGAAAATAACACATTTACTTTCAGTCTGTAACAATTTTCCACGTTTGCACCGACAAAGCTAACATTAACGTACAAGTGAGAAACATTTTTAAAGCTTAAACGTTGAGTGAATTTCAAGAAGCCTTGGTAAATACACGGTGAAACGCAACTATGTAACCTGAGCCGCAAGTCGAGGAGGCGTGAAATGCATCGTTGCGGTATGGGGGTCTAGAACTATGCGATAGAATGTTTCCTTTTGTATTGTAAACTGATATTAACCTGTCATATGGACCGCAATCGTATCCTGCTGTAACTACCTGCCTAGTGAATAAATACATAAATGTCTTTTACATTTATTTGTTTACACACATACCCTGTTTTTTTGAGTTCCGTACCTAAATGGTGAAAACGGGACCCCTATTACTAAGGCACCTCTGCCTGTCTTTCTGTCCGTCTGTCAGTCACCAGGCTGTATCATATGAAACTTGATAGGTAGACACTTGAAATTTTCACAGATGATGTATTTCTGTTGCCGATCGAACAACAAATACTGACAGGATAAAATAAATATTTAAGTGGGGCTCCCATACAACATACGTCATTATTTGGTAATGGTACGGAATCCTACGTGCGCGAGTCCGACTCAAACTTGGCCGGTTTAAAAAAAAATGTCATTAAATTAGTTGACGAAAAAATAATCAGCTGTCTCATACATTTGGTCGAGTAGGTATTGGAATTTTGTATGGGGCCGTTGATTATTTTTTTGCGATTTCGATGGTGGTCCCAAAGAAAAAGTTGTTCAGTTTGATGGTCTGTAGCACACCCTTTCATATGACTAAGTATACCCTTTCTGTTACACGTTGTATCAGTAAAATACATACATTAAATTTCCCGCAGGTGGTGTTGGTTCCGCCGTGAGCGGCTGTGTCTGTTACTCCTGGCTTTTACTGTTTGGTTTACGCAGAAATTCAGGGCTGCTCACGACCTGCAAACAAAATAAAATAGATCGATGTGAATATACTGAAAGTCGGCTTATTATTTAATTAGTATATCTAGGTAGAATTGTCCTACTGCGGGTAACGGCCATTAACCTTTTGATCGCCATTGTCACATATACGTGACATGCAAGTGTGTGTCCTGTATTGTCCCACTGCGGGTAAGGCAATTAACGTTTTGATCGCCATTGTCACATATACGTGTGACATATACGTGTGACATGCAAGTGTACGCCAGTCGACACAAATATGTGACAAAATGGTACGTGAAATTGTTGATTCAAAAGTTTTAAACTTCCACCAATCAAAATTCAAAGATATGACATTCGTCCACCTATCTCCTTCGTGGTAAGCGAGTGCTGCACCTCGTTGTTTCAAGATGTCAATCTTGCGGTTAACATATACAGCACTCTGTTAATAGCCCTGCATTTGGTTTCCTTATTACAGTCGATCACTACAGTCAATCTCCTTCAAAGATAGATATTGGTCAACAATGACAATGGAGTATCGGTCAAGCCACAGGTCAAGCTATCTCCTTTGTGACCGCACCTCGCCGTTTCAGGACGTCAATCTTGCTGTTTACAGGCCCATCTCTCTTAATTACCTAGATAGGTTTCCTTATTGTTATAATTTATCACGAAAGCAACACACATAACGATAAATAATCGCTTTCCATTTTTATGCCCCACCATACTTATACATATTCATAAACGTTCGCTACTTGGAAATACACGGCTAACGTCAAACAAAGCCGAAGCCGGCCGAGCCGCAATTATCCGTGAAAAGTAAACACATTTGCATGGATATCCTGCAATGCATAGTGCCAGTATTTATTGATTAATTGCTTGAGGCAATGCAATTTCCTATAAGCTCACGGTAAAGGCTTTTCAAACATGGCGTCCATTTACTTATTCAGTAGCCGAGTGGTTCAGGAAACCGTTGATCGATGTTTCGGTATCGGTTATATTTCGATATTGCTAAACTGTGCCTTAATGAAAATTTTTTTCGATACTGCACGTAGCGGTCGTTATACAAAAATATCAATTAAATATTTGAAGTAGTGTTTAAAGAGTTTTCATTGCCGAGTTTCATTATACAATGTGTCCGGTCATGGACAAGCAATTGAAGTTTATGTATTTGTTTTGTTGTCGCCGGACCGTTAAGACGTAGATATTTTTTGTCTACGTCTGCACGTTGCGAGACCTCCCACTAGGTGGACTGATGACCTGGTGAAGGTGATCTGAAGATGATGATGATGATCTCGTGTCATCATCTGCCTAGCCTTTTCCCAACTATGTTGGGGTCAGCATCCAGTCTAACCGGATGCAGGTGAATACCAGTATTTTACATGAAGCGACTGCCTATTTGACCTCCACAACCCAGTTAGTACTGGGTAATACGATACCTCTTGATAAGACTGGTTCTCAGACCTTTTGGGCCACTGACTTCTTGTAACGACTGCTAAACATGGACTAATGACAGCCGGGACCAACTTCTTAACGTGCTTTCCGAGACACGGAGAAAACTCGGTATGTAAGGGTTGGTCACCCATCCAAAGAACAGCCTAGGCAAGCAGGGGCATAACTGTTATTATTTTGCCACGAGCTCCTCAAAAATAAATACAAGTCACTGGATACTTGGGTAGTATCTAGTGTATTGTGTATTAAAATATAGAAGCAGACCTGACACGCTGTGTTTATTCACAATAGTTTACGTACACTTTGATATACAAAGAGACCTACAGCAAACAGATTCTAATCATTACCAGTCATGATAGTAGGTATATAATATCTAAGGTTATCTAGTAGGTACAAGTGTTTATCTAGTTTCTGTTTGAGCTGTGATTTGATAGTCAGTAGTGCGGGTCAGATTACAATCAACATAGACGATTAACCGATCTGTGTACTGTAGATGAATCATTAATTATCTACGCTGATAATGATAGGTTCGTATATGAGATGGTGATTACTCACAACATAGTTATAGCAGATATTATAGGGACAAATATAAAATCACGTGGTGACCGGATTTTAAGATCGTGATCGTGGTTTTGCTGAAAAGTTACTGTTTTAAATATTGATGTATAAAAAACCCAAAATAGTACATTAATCAGCGTCTCAAAAACTTGCGCAAATAAAATCTGCATAATTTCGAACTGTGCGCACTTTTCAAATTACTGACGTTAAAAATTACGTCAATAATGAATGGTCGTAGGAACTGAAAACAAAGGCGCGCGAGCCGAGCGAGTATAGCGTACGGTGCAGTTGATTGCATTAAATTACTTAGGTCCCGAAGTCACTCCCACCTTCCCGCCAAGCCAACCGCATATTCAACACATGCTGACTGAACGTTCGGTATCGTAGGCAATTAACATTTTAGATAAAAAAACTAAGGTATTTTTTGGAATTCCAGATTAATTAGATTGTCAGTAACATATTTAATTAAATTTAATTAAAAATGTTTCGACTCCACGGGGCTCTTGTTCTTCTTCTCATGTATAGTGTGTGTACTTCCATTTTGGGCATTTAATGGGAAAGGCAACAATTAAAGTACAGGCGCTAGCATTGCTTGTTTCCAGCATCATAATTGGTTGAATTATGAAATGTCAATGTCATTTTTATTCTAAAATAGCTTCACCTTATTGGTTAGATTGGGTCTTCGCACACGCCATCTACAACCAACTTTAAATAATAAATATCGCTGGACATTAACACACAGCGCCACCTAGTGCCACACTAAGCAAAGCTTGTGTCGTGGACACTAGATAGTTGATATACTACATATATACTTTTTTGTTTGTAAATACATACTTATTATACATATAAACATCCATGACTTGGAAACAAATGTCCATGCTCATCACACAAACATTTGCTCCTACCGGGATTCGAACCCAGGACCCTAAGAACGTAAGGCAGCGTCACTACCACTATGCCATTCGAGTCGTCACTTTGACCAGTCTTCTCCATTAGCAAACTGAAAAACAACTTTATGTGGTAGATGTAAGTTCGAATTCGTGTTTAGTCTATTAGAACTTGTGATTTTCCAAGTGGAAACTTTTGAGAGCTATGTTAATTTTCTTAATCGTAATAGAACTTCTAACGGAGTTATTAACTTGTGCGGATAAATGTGAGAAACTCACGTTTGAAAACATCGAATTTGTTATCCAAATAAAACGGATAGGGATCGCAATATGAGCGAAACAGTCAAATTCAAATATGTAGTACGAATCGTAATGTTGCTTATTTATATTTTGCTAATTTATGAATTTCAGCTGTTGTAGATATTTAATTTAAAACCTAACCTAAAATATCTGTAAGTCTTACTATTAGTTAGGTACTTACATAATTTTATTGGAATATATGTGTACAGTAGGGTAATTTCCACAATCAATCAATTGCAAATCTATTTAGTCCATCAGTTAGAGTATCAGAAAATAATGGGTAGGTACATATTTTTGGTTTTTGTAAATCAATAAATATTGACAAAGATAACACATCAAAACTCGAGAGCGGGGGCTAGTGACGTCAGAACGCATAAAAAATTATACCACGGCGCGGCGTGAATTTTAAAAGCGTCGTATCTTCGTCAATTTTGATTTACATAAAGAAGAAATACGGGCCAATTGTTTTTGATAGTCTAACTAACAGACTTAGAATTCGTTTTTCTTTTTACATCTATCCTTTTTTTTTGGATGGGAAATCATCAAATGACGTCTCCTACTCTGAGCGGAGCGGGAGGGAGTGTCAGACTCTTACTGACTAAAACCCATCCATGTTCCTTCCTCGCCCTTTATGTTCCGGGGCCGCGGTATCTCTTTCGAACAGGCCCGCAACCCCGGCAGGTTTTACATCTATCCTGCTCTACACATTTCTACGTAAACTCCTACTTGCTAAACAGTACATTATCAAAAAAGTTATGTTGTTGCGCTGCTTGCAAAAAATCAAAGACTTTTATATCAGTTCGTATGTTGAAAGAAAGATAGAAAGAAAAAGCATTTATTAGCCCATACAGGATAAAACACATGAAATTAACATTATTTACCACTAATGAAAACCAAATAAAGATAAAATTAAATAAAAAAAGAAACGACCTTTCGTTTCTTTTTATATTTAATTTTTAGCGAGCCCAAAAGGCCACTATCTCAGGATGGTGCTGTTATATTAAAAAAACGTTACAGCGTTGGTATTCTGAAAGGGCCCAAAGTGAAAGTCATGTCACGGTCAGATATACGGATAAGATTCAAATGGATTGGCCCACTATGATGTTTCAAAAGTACCTGCACCCAATAGGACAACAATAAAGTAATCTAATTAGTCCGTAAGATCCGTAAGATATACAAAAAAATTGAGCACATATTCTTTCTTTTTTCACGTAAACAAAAATTGAAGACTCCACTGCGTCGATAACTTGTGTGACGTCAAATTTCGGCACCTAATTTTCTTGCTGGAAAGTGATATCAGAAGCCACTCATCTTTCATGCGTTTTATCTTCGTCATTTTTCATTAATTTGATAAAAACAAAAAATACGAATCCAATACTTTTAATAACAGTCTAACTAACGAACTATACAGAGTCACAAGTTTATAGTCATTCGTCATTCATTCAATGTAACGATCCTGAGTGCTTTTGTTAGTGTAAAAATATGGAAGTAAAAATGTTTTTGATGGATTAGCCAGCCACTACTGTTATGAAATTCACATACATCACGTTCATATTTTGTGCCTAACAGATACCGCACCAAAGCCTAGTTTGTTTTTACCATATAATGTTTCAACATGTTTTTATATAAAGTAAAAAGTGCATTGGGTGTTTGAATAGGACTTGTTTTGGTTGGAGTGTATTTATTGTCTGAATTAAAATTATTATTATTTGTTAGTCGCCCTGAGGTAACTAAAACAAACAGCCAAGTGCGAGTTGTAAATATTTGGTGATTAAACTACAAATTTAGGGTTTTCACATTGTTACCATTGCTTTTGCTGTAAGACGTGGCTTTTAGTTCAATTTCATGATTCTAGGTCAACGGAAAGTACCCATATCCGAACTACTCGTATTGTGTCTACTTCGATGACAATTAATGAAAGGGTTTCGTTTTATCTTTTTGATGTACGGAACCCTATAAAAGCATACACCAGCTCGATATACAATGCGATACGAAACAAAAAGTCATGGTCTACTTCCATTCCAAACCAAAATCATTTGTCACTCAAATCTTAACATACTAATAACACCCTTATTTCCTCGTAGGTTTATAATATTTGCTAGATAATGAACGAACTGCAATATTATTTAGCGCAACCGTCCTCCGATAAAGAGCTTGCGGGCGTTTTTCTTATTTCCAAGAGGTCTTTGAACTGTTCATCAATGCGGCGTCGGCGTCGCCGCGACGCCGCGTCTACAATAGATATGCATCACAGGCAGCAGCGCACTTATACAAGTTCACGAGTATCTAAGTTCTGGCAAACAACTAGGTTCGTACAGAAGTAGCATAGCAACTTCTAAGTGGCTAAGATCCTCACCTACTATATCATATGAGAGCTCCATAACTTTTAGGAACGGCAGCAGAAGTTTAGTTTGTGGTGCCCTGGTCGTGCTGCACTCTGGGTCGGTGTAAGTAGAAATGGTTTAGAAAAAATTAAAAAAGAATTGGAAACTCTTATCATCATTCTCTGGCTTTAATCCCTATTCATTTGGGGTCGGCGCAGCTGTCTTCTCCGTCCATACTAATCAATTTTTCGTCATCAGTCGTACCATATGATTCTTAACACAGTCCATGCATCGCTTCTTTGGTCTACCTCTACTTATATACTCATCCACATTTATACTCAAAACTTTCCTCACGACTCGACTATTTTTTTCAGTAAAAGTTACTTATGTACGCAAATAAAACTAATCTTCTGCCAAACTGCAGGGCAGTTTGTCGGCACTTATGTGTAGTAAATGCTTCGGGCGGACTTTGTAGTACAACAAAAAAAGGCAAAAAAAACCGACTTCAAAAAACAAAACAGTGAAAAAATAACTTTAGCTTCAAAAATCGGTGACCTTTGATTGATTGATTTACTTAGTTTTGATAGTAGTCTCTTAAGGAGTTCCATTGATAATTATATTCGATTACGACAATTACTCGAAAATAACAACCTGACTCAAATATCCGGATGGCCTAGGAGCAATCACTGCAGATTTGCGGTCTATTATAATTGAAGAGTTCCATTGTATACTTATTTCCAAAGATCAGTATCAGATCTTCACCAAATAGAAATGGAACCACACGGGCCAGAACCAGCTTTCAAATAAAAACAGAATCATCAAAATCGGTTCACCTAGTCGAAAGTTCTGAGGTACAGACACAAAAAAGTCGAATTGAGAAAAAAAACGAATTGAGAACCCCCTCTTTTTGGAAGTTGGTTGATAATTGGCACCAGCAAGCCTTAGTAATTGGCATTGCAATTAAAATTATGAACTGTGCTAATTTTCATGCTGACAGTTTTAAATATAGCTGATATAATCGACCGTGACACACAAACGGATGAACGGATACCATCCCGATGATGCCTTTTTGTACTATTTTGGTACGAAAGTCTAAAAATGGCTCATTTTTTCAGTGGCTTTAATTTGTTAAACTTAAATGGGGCAGGATAATGTTATCCTGTATCCTAGTTTAATGACCTCTACCTTAAGTACCTATTTTACTGAAATGAACCCTAATTTTGTATAATATAAAGTAAGAAGATAAAAAGAAAATGCATATTCGTTTGAACGAACACATATTGCAGTCAAGTGGATACATGTGAATGATGCTTATACGAGTATGAATATGAGGTGCACCCACGCAGATAACTTTATAGGAATCTCCTTACATCCTATAGAAGGCAATTTTTCAATAAACTGATACGGAAGGAGCCGTCGGGAAGGTGAGGTTTATTTATAATGCATACTACATTTATGTTGAGTATGATCGAGTTAGAAACAGAAATAGAGCGCACATAAACTTAGAGTGGTGATTTCTGATAAAAAAATATTATTTACAAATAAAAACGTATTTATGTAGTATATCAACTATCTGGTGTCCACGACACAAGCCTTGCTTAGTGTGGCACTAGGTGGCGCTGTGTGTTAATGTACAGCGATATTTATTTATTTATTTGTTATTATACAGCGACGATTGGATTACAAATGAAAATATTTTTACCAATTCTTAGCACTACGATTAGGTAAACCTTATCGTAGTGCTAAGAATTGATAACAATATTTTACCATACAATGTTTTTCACAATCGTGTTTTTTTTTAGTTATTGTCACAACAAGTGCGGAAAAAAAATATCCAGAGATTTGTTTCAATCCCTATAGATTTTTTTTTGTCGGTAAAGAGATATACGTATTTAGAATTTGTTTTGACAATAACAATAACAGTTTCCCCAGTAGTTGAAGTATATCAAACTGTACTATTTTTTAACAAAATAAATATCAAAATCAGGACTTGTTAATGAAAAACAACTTTAGAGTCAGATCAAAATTCAGCAAGTTTGTTTTAGGAAACCAACAAACTACCACTGCTTCCGATAACTTTGCGTACAGAATATAAAGTTCCTGCAAAATAATCTAAAGTTCGAAATACTCCATTTAAACATTTTGGATCATTTGGATAAGCTATATTTATAAAACCGCGCGACGCTCGATAATTTTGAAATCATTTTGCGTGTAAAAGTAAAGGCAAATTAAGCTAAGCATGTATCAAAATTAATAAGTCACCGCTATACTGATGATGCTCGCTATAACCGCTCTTGGAGAAAAACCACATACCCTAGAAATTACTATGTGTTTTAGTCATCAGGAATTTCTCCATAGCAGCCATGAGTTTGGAAATGTGCCTGACTGACAGCCAGAGCAGCGATAATTACATGAGAGTTAAACATGTTACGTATTATAATACCTAAGTTTATCTCAACTATTTTCATGATATCTTGATTCACATATTATGTTCTTATCGCATATTGGACGACTCACCTATTGTTTAATTTACCTAATTTTGATGGAACGAAAATCAATGGCACTAACGAACAATCAATTAATCTAATGGTTATTTTAAACATTTGCTAGGACACTGATTGGCTGTGACGCGCGCTCGCTACGCTCGAATTTTATAGTACACACCTACTGAGCAATATTGAGTTAAGGTGATTCAACCGTAGGTGAGTCAACCGTAGATGAATGATCCTATAAAGATTTCGGGCATTAGTTATAACAAAAATCTGTGAAATGATCTTTAGGTATTTCAAACAGTAAGTCTTTGGACCGTAGTTATATCGAAAAGAGTTAGGATAACCTTAGGCATTATGATACGTACCCATAACCATGACGTATTATAAATAAGTCAGTCAAGTAGCCACAACAAGAACAGAGGCAGATGTCATTTGTTTCACGAGTCGACATGGCGGGTATCGACATACAAGAAATGTTTCCACTGGACACCACTGACACGGGTCATTCGTCGACTGGCGACAATGGAATTCGCGACTCCCCGCGAGATGGCAACTTAATTTTTTTAAATAATTATGCTATTGCATAGCTTCTATCGCGGGCCTTGAGCGTGGAGACCGAAACCAGAAATTCCGTAACGAAAATAACCCAACGAAAAAAACCAACACCCCATGTCACCCCATGTCAGATAATGACAATGACTCAATGACCGAAGCTAGTTTTCTTTTAATATATTGCCGTAACTAGGAGTTGTAGGTTGTATATGTCATCGTAAAATTGTCCAACACGTTATATTACAATATTTACAATATAACGTTTTATGTTTACGATACGAATCATGTAATCTGTGCAGCAGTGCAAGTACGTAGGACTCGATTAGATAAATTTGACAGTTATTCTTGATAAAATGAGCTTTTATCGAGTCGAATCGATGTTGGAAGTACGTAACTACTATTTTAACTAACGGTAGAGAAACCCTCAAATTTTATCAATTTTAACAAAAATGCAAGTACGAAGCAACATTTTGACAGTTGCGATCGCCCATTTACGTTGTCGTGCTCGGTAATATAACAACACCTTGTAAAAGCGCGATAAGCTTAACGATCATTAATATAATGGATGTAGGGCTTAGGGTTTTATTGCTGGGTGATGAGGAAGAACGACAGCACTATCGCAATGTGATGCGTATTCGGAGATGACGTCTCAAAGACACGAACAATCCTCTAAAAGTTCTAGGAGATTTTGTTCATCTTTTTCGAATAACTCGAGAAGTGGCAGGCTTTTTAATACAAGGGATAGAATTAGATGTACAGGGGACATGATCCACTGGACTCCCTGTCCATATCGTGGGTAGTTCCACGATATGGACAGGGAGTCCTACTTCATTTGAGATCTAGACAAAATGTATCTAACCTAAAATTTATAACCTAAAATTATTTATTTTTTATAATTCACTGTTACTGTCGGCTGTGTCATCCCACAGCTGGGCAAAGGCCTCTTTTCCCAAGACTTCCATATTCTTCATCTAAATTCTTAGATACATACTAGAACTTGACATAACAATTGCATGTTTAAGATTTTGACTGCCATACGGTTTTATGCAGTTGGGAGCTATAAACCCAAAAACTGTAGCACTGATTTTTTTGCTGTTTTCACAAGTAGAAAGAGTGGTTCTCGAGGAAGGTTTTAGTATATAATTTGTCACAGGCATCAGCTAATAAGGGTATAAAAAATGAAAAAGGGAGGAAAGGGGTTGGGGTACTATAGCAATAACACACAATTTGTGAGTACTTGTTTATTTTCCGATTTACTTAGGTGTATTGACTTTTATTTTACATGCTTAACAATCTTTAGTCACAGAAAAGCCTTAATTAAATCTTCCTATATTTCTTCCAAGTTAGATATATGCATTCAGAACATTCTAATAACTTATTCGGAGGATATATTTATTTCATCCCAGTATCTAGGTACCCACCAATTTTCACAATCAAGTTATCAAACAAGCAAGTTACTCATACAAGTATGCTAATTAAATCCCTTTTTAACTGGTGTGCGACTGCAGGCTTTTGAATGTAAATGCACAATTCCCAAGGTCAAGCTCGAGCCCTCTTCGCATTTGCACTCTTGGCCCTTTATTTGAGATCGTTCCATGTCTGTAAGAAAAACATTCGCAGCATTATAACCTTAAACCTTAATCACATTTATTATTAGGACTGCCTCTGTGACCGAGTAGTGCTCGCCTGCTAACTCAGAGGTTGTGGGTTCAATCCCCAGAGTACACATTAATATGTGTCCTTGGGAAAGGTACATTAATCTGTTGGTCCAATCATTATTTTGATGGGCTTTCCCTCCACCCATTAATCTTGGGATGTAATAATCATTGGCCAAAAGCAGGTGTACAAAGTGTTTGCGGTGACTTGCTTCAGAGTTTACACATGGGAACACCTCTGACACCCTTTCAGGGATGTTGTGGCAATCAAATGTTGTGTTCATTATTATAATATACCAAAAAAAACATGTGAAGCAAGATTATTTTATTTTTATTAAAAATTATATTTAAAATTAAATAGTTTTTTACTACTTATACTCACAGTAAATTACTGATCCACAGTCTTGTTTGGGCCAGGGTTTGCCAGCTGTTCCGCCAATTTGGCCCACTTTTCATTCTGTTGAATCATGCCCATCAGTCCTATTAAGGTCCCGTGGGTGAGGTCCTCATTGGCGAGCATTAATTGACCAAAAGTTTTTTGTTGCATGTTACAGCGCCACCTAAAAGTAAACATAGGATTAATGCTACAAACCATTGACATTGTCATTTTTGCATATGTTTTTGCGGCTTGGAACCCCATAGTTTATTTATTTATTGAAATAATCCTTACAAGATTACATTGTTACAAAGCTTATTGCACCCTTTTTCTTATAATACAATCATATTGCTCCTTACATTCCATATAAAAACAATCCTAGAACAATGACTGTGAAATTTACGATGTACACAATGTTTACTACTTATTTTGCTTTATATTTCCTAAACTACTGGACCGATTTACATGATTGTTGCGTGGAAAATGGTTTCAAATCAAGTCCAGCGATTTGACACTAATTTAAACGTTATATCATAGCAAACAAAAAAACATCATTTCGTGTTACGTAATTACATGACACAAAAACTTTAATCTACGTTTTTTTCCTTCTTATTGGACTTTAATACTATGAAGATGCTAAGATAACATAAAACTAACTAGATTCTAGTGAGATTCTATCAAAACATTCACTTCACATGTATAATATTGAATATCACAAGTTTTCAAAATACTAATTCAACTGACGACGACGACTCAAGTTATACTCTATGTATGGCTACTACTTGCACCCTGGTGTGGAGATAGGGTCTCGTCGCCGACATATAACTAAACAAATGTTAATATTTTAGGATGCTAAAAAACTAACCTATAAACTTTCCATGTAAAAAATACGTACCTTGCTGATTCAGCCAACTCCAAGAACGTTGAAAAGTGGTATATTCCTTTTATTGTTAAGACGTCCCACTGACCGTATTTATCTCTGATTTTAAATAAATTTTCGAAACACCAAAGATTTTTCTCTAACCTCAATAAAGTAATGTCAACTGTCATATCTAGACGTCTTGTCAACAACAAGAGCAACAAACTTTTTTTTTGGCAAAAGTATACACGACGATGCCTAGAAGATTTAATATTTTCTGTATTTTTACTAAAATAAACGGTAATTTTGGTAAATATTGGTGGTTTCTCTGAAATAAACTCATAAATATGGTTTAAAATGCCAAACATCTATGAAATTAAGGATTTTCGAAATATTTCGGACATTAGTCGTGCCACGGTAACCCCCCCTTAAATGTTTTGTCTTTGGACGTCCTCAGTGTTGCCCTTTGACTAAGTGATCCTTGTCAAGTCGATTCGGTTCACGATAAATGTTATCGTCGCGTGTTACGTACTTCCAAATTTGTTAACACGATTGTAAAAAATGACACCCATCACGATCTCGTTGTCTTATCGATGATAAGTACGTACTTGCACTGCAGGTTAGATAAAGCAAAATAATACATTCATATCTGAAATTGACTGACAGGATCTACACTGCTGCACAGGATCTAGCGCAAAATATTAACTTTTGATGACGCTCCCCTACTTTATAAAAGGAACTTTTGTGTAAGGCTTTTTCTAATCTAGATCCCTAACGGGTAAAATGGGGATACAATTTTGTATGGAAGGCTGACTCTTTTGCTGATGAGTAAATCCTACCGGGCTTATGACAAAAAATAATAAATATCTTGCTTCTCTAAATATGCAACTGAGAAAATTACTCACCTGACGTTTAAAAAATTGTAGCTGACAATAGATACTTACATATAGACTTTTAATAGTCAGGAGCTAAAGCTTCTGAGACATTCAATCAGAATTATTCAACTAGACAGCACGTTCTTAATGCTTGGGTCATAATAAATTGTCGTGAATTACAGCGATAGCGCCGGCCACGGCACGTGTACGTACTGGTCGTCGGTAAACGATCGCCGGAATGCTTTGGAATTCGTCGACAGAGCGTGCAGGTATATAGTAAATATCGAAAGATATCGTAGGAATCGGGCTCTATTCGGCTTGAATTATGACTACATTTATTTATCACACGAAGTAAACTCAGTCAGCCAGGGGAATGACCCCTGAAGATAATATCGTGATAGCCTAGACTGGCGACATAGCTCGGATATTAATAGCTCTTCTATTGAAGCTTAATAATAAAGATCCCCTTTATTGAGTAACGCTATCGTATCATAGTCGATCGCTTTTGTTTCGTCATGTCATCTCGCATGTCAACCTATGAGTCTGCCCGGCTGGTTTGGGTTTCATTCGGTACACTGCGAGCATAAAAGGCAAGTAGATAACGCTGCATTAAGAAACACAATATAAACAAACAATACAATGTTTGCATTTATTGTGTTTGATAATAAAATGGTTAAGTTTCCGTCGAACTATCATCATCATCATCATCATCAGCCTATAATGTTCCCACTGCTGGGACACGGCCTCCTCTCAATGAGAGGGAATGGGCTATAATCTACCACGCGGGCCCAGTGCGGATTGGTAGATGTCACATGTCTTCGAATTATAATCACGACTAATGTGTAATAATTGCAAAGTTTTGAATAATTAATATTTTACTTTCATTTGTTTTGTCTATCTTGTGGATGCCTTGAGGGTAAGGCCTCAAGCCAGGGGCATTCCACTTGTAAACAAAGCGACCGCGCGTGTTAAGGGCACCACCTGTGGGGTACGTGCCTCGGCTTATGGTGTCACTTGGGAGGGCACCGTAAGGACAGGCTGGATCCACACAGCACAGTACCTATTAATACCTCGTTTCCACATCTCGCAAGATTACATCCAGTTTTACAATTCTCAGTGTCTTTCTCCATTTATCTATATAAAAGCTTTAATTCAACTTGCCTTGTAGTTAGTTTGTTAGTAAGTACATCAAATCTTGCAACTAAATTTTAATTAAGTATATTTACATACATCTGTACATCCATATCATCCGTACTGACAAACTTTCGCATTTATAATATTAGTAGGATTCTTTTTTGTTTTAATTTACTCCAAAGTTCATTTGTGCATTAGGTATATAGGGTGACTGGTAATTAGTGTACGAAACTTTAAACACGTGATAGTACTCATGTTAACAAACAACTTGTACTATGGGACCAAAGCTGTTCAGTAAATTAGGGAAACATAAATGTACTGAACAGCAGATTTTTTTTCGCAGTTAATTGTTTAATTATTTTATTCAATCGTCATTATACTTACGGGTATTATATTTTTACTTCGAGAGCATCGAAGAGCAATGAACGGGGGGATATTGTGCTTTCACAGCGACAACCGCCGCCGCGCCGCCGGGCCTCTCCTAATTTTATTTATAGTTTTACAAACACTTCCTCAAGCTAGTGTTTAGTACATTTTAATTTTGCCCATTAAGTTGAAGCGTCTCGTACCTTTACGACGATCATACGAGAAAATTAAATACGGCTATTGATATCATCTTGAAATTAATAAAGAATGGTTGGTTACTAAACTTGTTAACGAACATCACGTATATTTTTTTAAATGATTTTTACATATTCAGATTTATTTCATTTCATCAGTAGGGGTTTGCAAAAGACGTCAATATTTCTTATTATCTGTATACGTGTCAGACATGTTTGGTGGGTATTTAATGTAAGTAGGTACAATATTAAATAAAATCGTTTATCGTGACGAGTCGATTGCGTATTAGCTGGTTGGCAACATGGCAACTCCAATCAATGTTTTTTCGAGCGTGTAATGCATTTAGCAGAAAATACAGGGTGACGCACATAATGCCACTACGAATACAGAAAATATATGATTTCAGACCAAAGAGTACTGAAATCCGTCGATTGTTTTAAAAGAAAATCGACACATTTTGGCCAAAGTGACGTGTCTGAGAATACAAATATTACTTAGTACACATCTTGTTTTTACAGAACATCATTTGGTTATGTTTGATTCATCATTATTTTCCTGCCCTTGCCCCATTCCAATTGGGGTCAGCGCAATACGTTTTCTTCTTCGATTCTCCCCTTTCTCTTTCATATCATTCTTCACACAAACCATCCATATTTTCTTTGGCCTTCCTCTCCCTCTCCATCCATCAACATTCCATCACTCTCATCATGTCCATCACTCTTATGTTATAATCATAATCATAAAGCTTTACTTTGCCAAAATAATAACAACCTTACAATAAAAATGAACACTAGTACTTATCTATACTAATATTATAAAGCAGAAGAGTTTGTTTGTTTGTTTGGTTGAACGCGCTAATCTCAGGAAGTACTGGTTCGAATTGAAAAATTATTTTTGTGTTGGATAGTCCATTTATCGAGGAAGGCTTTAGGCTATATAACACCACGCTGCAATTATAGGGAGCGGAGCAGGAATGAAAAATGTCGCAAAAACGGGTTTTTTTTTTTCTTTCGTTTTTCTCTCTTATGTGACGCAGACGAACTTGCGCGGGTCAGTTAGTTTTATATAAAATAAAAGCTTAGATACCCAATTAGTAATTTAGTTCGTACCCATGAATACATTCTGGTTGTTACGAAACCGATTCACATTGGCCCCCGTACTAGTTATAAACTGTATTACGGTGATATTGGGGGTCAAAGTTTTTTTTTTACATACAAGTTTTTAATTTAAGATTTTTACTTTAAACACCTCTACAATCTCCGTACTATTCAATCCATCCATCAGCACAATATTTTAAGTGTTACATTGAGTTTTTCACAAATCATGATTTTCACCCCAAAAAAAAAAGAGCTGTTTCCCAGCAATCATTTTTGCGTAAAGTACTTAGTTTGATGTACAGAATGCTTGGTTGACGGCTTCGTGATGATGTGGTTTACACCCTGTATTAATATAATTGATCAACATTTTCGCTGTTTTGTGTCAGTACGTACATGTTTACAGTTTGCACGTCAAGTCTCTTACACCGTTTATATTAGCAAAGTGGAACTCAAAAATAATATTAGCTTGTCCTAGAGTTATTTGTCACCGAATGCTGCCAGTTGGGACTAAACGGTACCCGCCTAACCTTCCCAGTCATGATGATAAATGGCCTAGTCTAGGAGGAGCCAAACGAGACTAGACGGTCATTCGGCTCTTGCCTACCTGAGGCGACAGGCCTAGATATTGTAGTTATTGTACCTATTATGGCATTGGCTATAAAATCCAAGGACGTAAACGTATTTCACAAGCTTCTCGCCTCGCTTCGAGTGTATGACCCGGTTTACCGGTTCAAGCCGGGCGGCGAGGTGATACATCTCATTTTATTAAACACCAAAATGGTTTAGATATTTAACTGATTAGTATCGTAAGAAAATCTAACCAAATAAGTAGGTAAAACAAACAATAATTACGCTAAAGAAAACAAAAAGCGGCTATCTTTAGCAGCCGATACGTTACTGTTCGTGCTTCAGAAGGCAACGTGGTTTCACAATGTCTCGTTTCTCGATCCCTAAGCAGAGTCGGTGTTAGGGAATCGTGATCGATTTTCGCCGTTTTAGCCACCCCCAAATCCGCCCGCCCGCCCACAACCTTGCGAGTGAAAGTGAATTGGGTAACGGATATCATGAATTATATACATTAGTTTTCGAATAATACCCTTGTATACTATACACTGTAAAGGGTAATGAACCATCAATAAAAATTACTAATACCGCTGGCTGGAAATTAAAGGCCTCAATTTCGTTGTACCGCGAGCATGTAATTTATTGTGTGTTGGATAATATAAAATACGATAAGAAAGCAGAGAGCCGAAAACAGGCCCTTAATTATTATAAACAAGGAAATATCTACCAAAAATAACCTCTATTAGAACTTAAACCTCTGATTCACATAAATTCTACTCGTTTTATGGGATAGACAACAGATTGTAACGGTATTTTAAAGCTAAATATATTGCAGAAATTTTAAACAGAGCAAGGATTTCATTAATTGAACATAGAAAGTGCTGTCATAAATATTCAAGAAACTCAGAGAACAGGCTCAAGTAATTGTACACCACAGGTAGCAAGCTTACAACTGGTATAGGTGAAAAATCTAAATAATATTCGAAACATACCACCGCTCACAAAAAATAAAACTTATACTTTCCGTGGAAATAAAATAACAAAGAAGCCAATGCCTATGTGACTACATATGTCTGAAAACGAGACTCAGTTAAACACGGTACTCGTAAGTAAGATTTACATAATTCTATTGAGGTGAAGTTGCCGATGGTATACACAATTGCATACACCGTTTGACATCCTTGTGGAAATGTGGAATCAAACACAATACCGGAAAATAAGCTCCTTGTGCAGATGTTGCCGTCTCGGGGCATTCTTACATTTTATAGAGACGATAGAGGAAAGTCACCAAATATGGAATAGGATCTTAATATGGAATACCTTCATTTCTCTAAGACTATAAGTATGAAACGCAACACTCGACCATCTTTTGTTTCATTCGGTCTACTAACTTTCGCACCCACACCATCGAGTCAGTTGCGCGAATGCTTCACGTGTGGCAGGCGTGTTTTGTTTTGTTGTCGTGCAGAAAATTTTAAAGGTAAGTAATAAACGAATATTACCAGCTGTTATGTTTGTTTACATAAGTGTTATACTATTTAGTATATCGGTATTATGTTTATTTCACCATTTTGTGATCTTTTGACATTAAAATATTGTGACTTTAAAAAATATTTAGAAGAGTTTGAACTAGTATAAAAATCCAAATATGGACAGTCGTACTTTTACGTACGTTTGATACTTGGATCACTTACTTTTGCAAGTAATTATGTAACTTCTTTCATTTATCACAATATATTATATTCATTTAATTGATCTCAAAGATATTAATATCCATTTTTGTTATTTTTATGTTGATTTATGCTTATATTATTTATTTATTTATTAACACTTCAAGCACAAAAGTACAGAGGCGGACTTAATGCCATAGGCATTTTCTACCAGTCAACCTTTAGGTGATGCAGAGACAAGCAGTGGTAGGTGTCATTTCTGAAATATATAAATATATTCCATATATGGATACCTATTCCATATTTGGTTACTCATTTGTGATTTTGTTTTTTGTGTTAAATTTTAATTTGATAATTAATATATTTGATTAAAGGCTATTAATTACTACATATAAATGTATGACTGATTAGTAAAAACATTAAACTGATTTAATTTATATGAAGTTTTTTTTTTATATCCCAAAAACAAAATGGTATTCCATATTTGGTGACTTTCCTCTAAGCTCCTTGATATTACTCACAATATGCGATTCTGAGCAGAAATACAATTTTATTATTCTAGTGTGATAATATCGTTATTGTTATCAGCGCTATCAGATAAGCGTACCTAGTTATTTATGCACGTAATTGCCCACACAGCGTCGGTTAAAAGTGTATTAATTACTGTAATATAAATTGATTATTGAAAATTTTATGGTCGCAGCAGTTCATGGAATTTGTATAAAAGGGAACATGCAAAATGGCGATAAATATTTCCCGGAGTATTTTTAGGCGAGCCGCGTTTTATCTGAAAGCTGGTCGACGAAAGCTGTTTACATTTGAGACCATTGTTACTCACAGGAAAGTGGAATGCCATAGCATTGTACTTAAACACCTGAGGCAACGAGATTTTGTTGGGTTTTAAATGTTTTTATCCGAAAGAGCGGATAACATACCAAATATTGACTGGACACACATTGTTTATTTGTCTTTTTACGATGGCTAAAATATAACAACATATTGCTCTAGTGGTTTGCCTAGGTTTTAATGGTATTGAACATTTTGAATGGAGAAATTTTAACATTGTCGTTCTTTAACTAATTTGTCCTTATGTTTCTACGATTCTTTTTCTGTGTTATGTCTAACTGTCTTAAAACTGAATTAATCAGGGATCCGTTGGATGCGAGTCGCACGGGACCGGTCAATGTGCGACACTTGGGGAGGCCTATGTCCAGCTGTGGACGTCTTTCGGCTGAAGTGATGATGATGAATCAGGGATCAAGCGCAGCTGTGCGATCAGCAGGTTTTGCTTACTTTCACTCCATACAGCTTTTCACGTGTAGTTATAAATAAGGAACCTCTACAACAGAATTAAAAAAAACATGGGCAGTCTTTGGGGATAGCTGATAGAAGTGATGATGGGCACGCGAGTTCCATGATTTTTATTCACTCAAAAAGTGCTCAACGCACCTGAAGAAGATTTTACTTGAAAAATGTAGCCTTTGATAGGTAACGACCATGCGGATACTTGGGCACATGTGAATCTAGACTCGATATTTTTTCTCAATTTGCTGTTTATCTACAGCAAAACATTTTGAGTTCAATACACTAATGGTAGACATGAGAGATGCGATGATTAGACACCTTATGATTGTATTGTGTAGGTTCGCTCGCGTTGATTTAGAATTTGATGATTAATTCGTGTTTGCTCTGCTTGTCATGACTCGAAAGACACAGTTGTGTTCCTCGGGAACAGTATTTTTCGGGATGAAAAGTATCCTATGTCTAGCTGTTTCTATACACCTGACAAAGTATATGCAAAATCATCGATCATCCTGAAGATCGGTTCATCGGCTTACGCGTGATAAGATAACAAATAAACAAACTTACCTACTTTCGCATTTATAATGTTATTTAGAAAGTTAGGATATACTAAGCCGTACGTCAACGGTATCACTTTGACTGTAAGCTGGTCTAGCGTGAGTACAGACTTACAATAAAAGGCCAGCTAGCCAGCTTGCAGTGATTTTGATACCACCGACGTGGCCCGCCGTACAAATTAATCGAAGCGTTAATTTAAATCACTGTTACAGTACAAATCAATCCATTAGCGAACGTGCATCAAGGCTGTGGCACTGTACCGAAAATAATGTTTGACATGCCAGCCGGGCACCAAAGGAAGCTTACAGCGTGTCAGGCAACTGTGGAACAATCGAACTCCGATTACCAATCAGTTAACAGCCCTCAACCGGCACACTACAAAGTGTGCCGGTTACCCAGTGACATAGCTAGTTGACTATCAGAAATGTAAAAGCTGGAAATATGTTTTGTAATTGTGGGCAAGAACGGGTTTTAAGCTTTACGCGATTGACAGTGCCAATGTTGTCTAAGGAAACCAGTTATTACGTGTTCGTTGTTCAGTCTCTCTCTGGTATAAGGCGGCCACCGTAAACAAATTATAAACTTTTTAAGCTATTGCATAGCTTATATCGCGGGCTTTGAGCGTGGAGACCGAATCCAAAAATTCCGTAACGAAAATAACTTAACGAAAATAACCTAACACCCCATGTCACCCCATGTCAGATAATGACACTGACAAGCTAATAGTTTTCTTTTTAATATATTGCCGTAACTAGGAGTTGTAGGTTGTATACATTTGATGTTAGACCTTCTTTGTGACCATTTTTTATCAACTTATGCAATTATAATTATTTTGTATTTTATTTTTCCGCTTGTTGCCGGCTCGAGGACCAAACGCAGACTGAATGTTCAGGCTCGGCTTCCCATCACGATGAAATTATGAATTTTATTATGAATATTCCACACACACATAATTATTACATAGACACGTTAAACTTATAACACCCCGTCGTTTTTGCGTCGGCTGCGCGCGGTCGGGCGCAAAAACGACGGGTTGTCACGCGCGTTATATCGTGTACAACCATATAAATAATTCTATTCATAACAATATTACCAGAGTGTGAACTAACTCGTCATTCTTTTACAGAAATGGAATACACGTACGAAGAGGAGGAAGCGAGTGATGTGGAGGCAGACTTGCGGCCAGTGGCGCGGCGGACCGCCAAACACATCGCAGCCGGGGAGGAGCGGCCCAGGATCAACTCCAGTCAACAGACCACGCCAACTGATGGTAAGTCCAATCAATCAGTTGGAGCTATGAGAAGAAAGAAAACAAGAAATACGATTCTAAGGTTTACACAAGCACGTACAGACGGATTAAATTGGACACTCGGATTTCAAGATAATGTAGGTTGTTACGGATACATTTTGACATTTATTTTATAATTTCTTATTAAATAAACGCTACGATATACGTTCATAGTTCAGTAGTTCACCATACATTGAACGGGTTCACTATGCGTGACGTTCATTCGCGCGCCCGCCTCAAACGCGTAGCAAACGTGCCACGGAACAGCTGACTACTAGTTAAAGTGAACAGTTATTCGAAAAATCAGTAAAAAGTGAGAAAACCACGTATTTGTCTTCCGCCATCGTATCGAGCGCATGTATCGATGCGCAACGCGAGCGCCGCCGCAGGACCTCGGACTTATATGTATTGTCTGATAAATAACTCTTTTAATTACCTACCCGACTGACAACACGTACTGCGTTCTGTTCGCAACATAAGTGCTGATGTATCAACAAGAGTCTGGTGTGACCTTTCAACTTAAAGAGACATTTCAACTTCGTCAAATGAATGATCTTTTAAGTCTGTGCGCAGATTGATTTAGACTTTTGTTCTCAAAGTGATCAGCGTTACCTGGACCCTGGAGTGAGTTAGCGTCCTACGAAGTTCATTGTTTAAGTTAGTCGCAATTAATATCGTCATTTAGTTTAACTACTGACTTAAAACCTTACAAGTTGTAAGTAATTGTATTTTATAACCTAAACTACTAACAACATAAATTAAATTTGAAATATCAAACTAAAACATAGCGTCAAAACATAGTTAATTACAAATTGGTTCTGATTCTGAGTATTGCCGGTGGTTTATAGGTTGACCGTGCTACACAAACACGCGATCGTGTTAATTGACAATCTAGCACAACCATTGCAGTGACATTTTGGAAAAAAAAATATCAAATTGATTTTCATCAACTCGTCCCAAATGGGCCGTGTGCATGTGGGACGAGTTGCTGAATTACTCAACACAGAAATTGATTCAAATCAAATTATTTATTCACATAACATGGGTAAGACAGTAGGTAAATAAATGTTACATTATATATATCACGACAGGGAATCTCTGGAGAGCAACAGTCCTCGAATATTGGCGCCATTCGCCGCCATACTTATTTTCTTGCAGTCTCTAACCATCACATCGCCGTGCGATGTGATTCTTCATTGTTGGTAGGTAGGTAGATGGGTAGTTGAAATCACACACCACATTTTACTCAAACTCCAAACGTTTATTTCTAAGAAACCATTTAGGAACAGGCACAATAAACATTCTGAGTCCAGCAGCCCGTTCGCCAATATTGTTAATAAGGAGAAGAACGGACAAAGAAACTCCTTACACTCTTATCAACCAATATTACATTTCTCATTTACACAAACTTGTAATGTTCACTTCATAAGCCATTATTATTTATTAATTCAATTGTTTTTACTCAACGAGACACTGCGTCTTTTTACGCGTCTTTTTAGAGTGACCGGAAGTTACTCACTCACTCAGTACAGTAATTCATTACATCGTAAGGTCATTAAAACTTACAAACAATATCAGAATACTTCACACTTAATTATTCTAATAATTAAACAATACTAATATTCACAAATGCAAAGGTGTTATTAAGTTTAAGCTTAATTACTAGCTCAATTCCTTTTTACACTTGTTATTAAACTATTTCCGACAAAACATAAGCCAGGTCAGATGTATACAAAGAATAAGTCTTCCACTAATAGATTGCTTTGTAAATAATCTTGTTACTTTATTTGGTTTGTAGCTAGTTTCAGTAAAACTGATTTAGTTATAGTTTAGAATTATAAATTGACTTATTGACCATTAAAATTGTACTTAGCGCGTTTGTATGGCGACATCCACCACATGTGGAGTGTTGCCTTATACAATCAAAGAAACCGTAGTCCACGAACGAGCTATGACAAATTGGTAAAATCCCAATAGTTATAAAATATTAGCTATCTTAATTTTAACTGTAGTTCTAGCTAAACTTGTTTAATTAATCTCTTAAATTGTCACTCGAAGATCTATTTAAGTCTTGGTTAATACAAATGCCAATAGATGGCGCTTAACCCTTCTGTCAATCGAATAATGATTTTTGTAAATAATTGTTAATGCCAACTGCCAAAGCAGAGATGGCAGGTTCATCAATATTATCATGGAATAGTTTACGAGTGTTATTAATTAGATTAAATCTTAGCAGATAGAGACTCCTGCGGCGACATATAATATTATAGGTAATTCGGATCCTTATAATCGCCCTCTCAGTATACAAAATTTAAAGTAGCAATATGCACACGGGTCCTTTATAAATAATTTATAACGGCATCGGCACTAACAAAATGTGCGGGAGCTCCATCATGCTGCAACCGATAAACACATTAACTTCTATAACAAGAAGAGAGGTCTTTGAAAAAATCATTCAGTTAATTTGCAGACAACTCTTGTTATTCAGGCGCCATGCAATAATTGCATTACTCTGATTGAAAGTTTGCTCGGACTACGGGCGAAGGACGCTTCGTCAACGGAATGCAATTATCTATGACGTGACGCACGTGTAATTTGTGACCCCATGCAGATGTCGGATTTTAGTCTTCATCTAAGTTCCCAGCTTGCCATTAAATCTCAGATTGTTTGTTAAATGTTACAAAACAATATAATGTGTCAATAAAATAGTCAAATACGTTATATTGTAATATCTCTAGTGATATTGTAAAATCTCGAAATATTGTCAAACGAACACACTGCTTACAACAAAACGCATTATTTTTCGTAAAATGCATGCGATGGTAGTCAACTCACGCGGTGTGAAGGGAAGGAGGGGTCTCCCTTGCCCAGTGGTACAACTGTCATAAAAAAGAAAATGTACCATTCCTGAGAAATACCGATTAATATTACCTAACCTTAAAACACTTTATATTCCCCTAAAAAGCGTAGTCGACTATTTCTGAGTGCAGGGTATAAAGGAACCTAACTAACCTAACTGGGGGGTGCCCCAAGTCCCGATTATGGGGGCAGAGATACTTCCGTATGTTCAGTTAACAATAATTATCCGTATGTTCAGTTAACGTTATATTGTAATATAACGTGTTTGACAATTTTACGGTGACATATATATTGACCATCTATATCCTTATCGACATTGTAACTTCTTCTTCTTGTAATCTCTAGCATATGAATAAATTATAATCTCCTAATGTTCCTAACTGCACACTTAGCATGGTTATAGTACCTACAGTGTACCTTATAAACTTTTTATAACATCCTCTGAACCTGTGTTAAGCATATAAATGATTTTTATTTTATTGTAAATTGCTTAAATAATTATTTCCGGGAGATTGGAGTATCAGCCGGTACGAAAATCGAACTAAATTTATATCAATCAAAATGATAAAATACTTTAACGGAACAAACGATTGCAAATTGCAACCGAATTGAGTTTCAGACTTTCAGTTAAACCTTTGAATGAAAAGCCGATGGGGGCGCCAGGGAGCTTCGCACGCGTCCTTCGCCATGCATATCAAACGAACAAAGTACTCCGGGCGGGACGTACAACATTGACCGCGTTTTTCATTACAGTTAGAAGTTGGTGACATCTGAGAGAAACACGTCCGCCATTCACAATTAGTTTATTCATTAGTTGCCGACTTTTGCGTGTTGGACGTATTGAGCGTTAGGTATCATCACAGCAATTAAACAGGACGTTAATCAGTATCTACTTGCTCCGGACAATTTGATTGATTCGCGTAATTTAGTTACGAGCGACGCAATAACACCAACCATCTAGGATTCGGGATGAAGCTGAATTTCAGTTCACACGATTTTGACTGCTACACGATTGATTTCGGTTTTTGTAGGAATACCGTCTTTACTATACATACTGACATGTATAGAAAATACGGCATAGCGCCGGCGTCATGTGGGGTAATTCACCCCTCAACAATGGAAGTTATGTGCACCAAAAAATTCAACTCTGCTGGCTTCCAAAGCTAATTGGGACTTTTTTCAGCTGCACACAGTAAGGGCAGTGTGCGGTGAGCGCGCTCGGATTCTCGTTATCTTCGGTTTTGCACCCATTTACATGAAATCCAGCAGAAAAGAAGCGAAAGCTCAATTGACTGTACATCATTTTTTACCTTCTAAAATTCTCCTAGAATGCGCACAAATATGAGACCAACGTGCTAATTGGAAACAAGAATAACTTTATTAATTATAACTTTAACGAGATTTCGATTCCACGTAGCTTTTACTTTTACAAAACAATTAGCACAAGTTGCACAAAACAAGCAAAAATGAACAGGATCCTAGTACTGCAGCAATTGCCTCGATAGTTAAAACGACTAAACAAAACTGCTCTCCACTGACAGCTCTTTTTTTATTTATTTACAACAGTACGCAAATTCTCGTGTAGGAATAATTTAGATATTGAAATAAAATGGTCTTGTTACTAAAAGTGGTAAGTGGTGATAAATCTACATTTACGTTTTTAGTTTTGAAATGAGACTCGTTTCGGTAAGAATTGATTATAAAACTCCGCTAAGATTATAATATTAGTGCATTCTGCATTTACATTAAATCCTGCTTTGCAATCCGCAATTCCGCAGAACTACAGACGAGTTTAAATTAATAACCTACCCTCGAGCACGTCAGAAATCGCTAAGCTGAATTGCTAAATTAACATAGGTTCATGATTTTCATTACGAGTAAAGCCTAGCTATTAGTCGATGTGGCACGTTCTACTTAATTGTCGTATCACTTGGACCACTCGTCAGAATATTGATATTAAATGCCACTAACATGTAGGTAGTCAATTGGGAATTATGCACACAATTGGTATTGTACTGCTGCTCCACAAACGCCCGGGTAGTTGATAGGCGGTTATCAAATACCAGCGCGTTTGTCTTTGTGACCGCAAAACTCACAAACATGATACATAGTTTGATGTTACAACACCAAAAATAAACTTTCCTACATAATAAACACAGCACATAGAGTTTACAAAAAATAAACAGTGTCTTTAAAGACACTGTATGATCGCCCTAGTACAGTACATAATACTTACAAAACTTTATTTTGCAGGCTTTTTGCGAGTAAAAGACAATGAAAAAACAAGAAACATTAAATTAAAAATATAATAAACTCCCGACACACGTTGGCTCATAATTTCATGTAAGCCTTTTTAATTGAAATCCATATTGAGGGAGTTGTGAAAAAAAACTGAAAATCTGATTTTTATCAAACATACTCGTAGCTAAGACCACTCCCGACTAATTCACCTTTCAAACAAAAAATACAAAATCAAAATCGGTTCATCTGTTCGGGAGCTACGATGACACAGACACACAAACACACAGAGACACGTCAAACTTATAACACCTCGTCGTTTTTGCATTGGGGGTTAATAAAGATACAAAGACAAAGTACGTTTTATACGAGAAATAAATACTCGGTGAAAATGAAGAGTGTTAGTGCTTTCCTTTTATAATGAAACGTGTGATATTAATAATGGTGTTATATTGAAATCAATGTGCACAGAGACATTTTCACCGCTTACTCGCACTACGGCCCAAATGCTGTAAAGTAACTAACGACTAGAGGCTCAACGCTATAAACGCATCATCGCGCTGCATGACGTCGGGGGCGCGGCGCCCTGCAGGGCTAGCATGGGCAGGGGATAAAACTTTTCTCTGACAAGGGACAAGTCAGTGGAAATAACCGGTGGAGAAAAGTTTTATCCCCTGCCCATGCTAGCCCTGCTGTAATTATGCTTTATTGACATGAAAATGACAGGGACCGGTAACATTCTCATAGCTTTTTTAGAGGAACACGGGTGAATTTAGGCACACAAACGGTTTTATCATTAGAATGGCTAAAAAATAGGTAACTCCAGAAAACATTAACTGTTTATTTTTTTTCCTATTTTCAAAAGTGACTCAGATATTAATCGTTGAAGTACGGCCTCCCTGGCAAAATCCAACTAAGTGACAGTTTTATTTAATTAAATAACTGGTCCATCTCGGACCAGTCGTAGGAGAAGAGTACCTGGTAGGATTTCGGGGAGGACTTAACCCTGCAGTAGGATATACAAGGCTTCCGAAAAATAAAATAACAATAATGTTTAAACACAAACACTTAAAATAATAAATGCAAACTACGTTGCAAAACGTAAACACTCCGCATCACTCGCAATCGGACATGACACCACGACGTGACGTCATCGCAGTAGCTCGCCTAGGAACGCAAAGTTAAAAAGCGGCTAAGTGCGAGGCGGACTCGCCCATGAAGGGTTCCGTAGCAGCAAGTAACATAATATAAAATATGACTTATTAAAAAAACCACTTACTTGATCTCGTTCAAATCAATTTTCAGTGGAAGTTGACATGGTAAAGTACATCATAATATATTTTTTAGTTTTATCATTCTTTAATTTTAGAAGTTACAGGGGTGAATAGTTTTCTCTACTAAAGTGAGAAAACTATTTACCCCGATTCTTGACACAGACATTTTACCACTTTGGAAGAGTCTTCAAACTATTCAGTTCAGAAAAAAATGAAATTAGAAACCCCAACATTGCGGCCCACACGTATGGACACGATGAAAAAAGATTTTTGAGTTTCCATTCTATGTACGGGGAATCCCAAAAATTTTCTTATTGTTTTTTTTTCTTTTTTTTTGTGAAAATCGAATTGCGGTTCACTGCATACATCTACTTACCAAGTTTCAACAGCATAGTTCTTATGGTTTCGGAAAAAAAGGCTGTGACATACGGACGGACGGACAGATAGACAGACAGACAGGCAGACATAACGAATTCATAAGGGTTCCGTTTTTTGCCATTTGGCTATGAAACCCTAAAAGGTGGTGACAAATTGTTTAACTTTGAAAATTCTGGCGCAATTTCGATGAAACAAAAATATATAAATAATATTTGCACGTCTTGCTGCCATAAATTCAAACCAGATATTATAGAACTTTAAAAATCTTCTTTACTTTAAATATATCTTATTTCTGAGCAAAGAATTTAACTAATTACGGATTGCGACCACTCATTATGATTAACTTTAATTAATATCATAACATGGAAAGAAAAAGAGAAATAGTATCGTGGAGAAAACTGTAGTACTAAGATTTTTGATAACCTAAAACACAAATGAATGCATTAAACCACGCGCGCGCTGCTTTGAAAATAAAAAAGAAGTATTCATAACAGTGTTAATTTTTGTCATGATATTGGTCGAATAATTGGATAATTGGTAGGTAGAAACTTGTGACAATAGCAGTTAATCATGCACCCACAAATGAACGAACAATTGTTGGAGTGAGCATCGGACCACCGGGGCTGCCGCCGCGCTGACCGGGACGACAAGGTAGCTTCACAATACACGAACACAAAGCTAGATTCCGATTCAGTGGCTCGCAATCGGGGTGCTTGTGTCAGATTGACCTGTACCTTGAATGTTCTGGAATATCGGCACTGGGGTGTCAACAGACGGGGCACTAGTTAACGGACATGTTAGGGCTTTGTTTGTACGAAGACAAGGTTTAATTGGAGAACGTTACTAAAATGACAAACCCTATTGGCGTTTTAATGGATGCACACAGATCGAAATACATAACGAAAATAAATGTATTTTAACCTCAGCACCTCAAACAAGCAGGTTTTGCTGTCTACAGACAGTGAACAAAATTCGATTTATCTGCGAGCGTGAGATAAAGTAGATTACATTTTTTTTTAAATAGCGAGAAATGTGCTAGTGTAGATTTGAAATTCGAAAGATTTCAACTTCAATTTGTTCTGCTGTCACTTTCACTTCGATACGAAAAAAAATTGGTTGTCTGTAAAGTCGGTTTACGGACGACCGTAGTAGCAATTGCCGTTGGCTTCCTTATGCCAACAGTTGGGAATGTATTGGCAGACGGTTAGTTGTTCCGCCAACCTAAACTTAAAATAGGCCCATTGTCATAAACATGCACTATTTGCCCAACGAACAGCCAACGAAGGGCCTTCTGTTACTATTCCTACTGATGGGTGATTTTTGCAGGGATTTCAGTTATTATAACAACATTGGGCCAACTAACGACGGGCCTGCTGCGTCTATTCCTACTGTTGGGAGTTCCTTGTAGGGATTTAAGTTACGATAACAACTTACATCCCTAGCAATGCCGTATTGTTCCATTTTAGAGTGTAAAAATTATAGTCGGAGGAAAAATCTTAAAATGGAGGTATTTCGTATCATTGGTTAGTACAATTTTCATTGTTTTCTAATAAAAATCTTATTTTGTTAATATTTATTAATATTTAATAGAACGGTTGGGTAAAATCAACCTTACACAATTAAGTTACAAGTTTATTTTGGATTGATTCTATTCAATAGAACACCCTTTTTTTTTTTTTTTTTTTTTTAAGGATGGGAAATCATCAAATGACCCCCCCCACTCTGGGCGGAGCGGGAGGGAGTGTCAGACTCTTACTGACTAAAAACCATCCATGTTCCTTCCTCGCCTTTTACGTTCCGGGGCCGCGGTATCTCTTTCGAACAGGCCATAGAACACCCTCAAAAGCACTTCGCTACTCAAGTAGTGATGTGGTCAAGTCGAATATTGAATTTATAGATTGATATCGATACAAGGAATAAACAATTTTTAAATTCATTATTTATTTAGTTTAACATTACAATACAAGTATAAGGTCGCCTTCATTCTTCATAGATTGCATAAACGCTTTAAAGCAAAAATATGTATAATCAGTGTTTCAAATAGTAACGTAATTATTATAATTTATTAATGATTGAGACCTTGCATTGATCACTAAATAGACATCAGCAGGTCCTCTAACCTTCATTTAAAATACTTTTCGGTTTCCCAAAAAAAAATGTCTCCTTTGAACACTTGTAAAAGGCATGCATGCATACATACCAGCACTTTTATTAATTCTAAGTTTACCTGTCTGTCTGTGTCTATTTATTTATAATTTAAATGAATAGCTGCTTGTGTACCAAATAAATAAATGTACTCCCAACAACTCTTATTTTTGCGAATTGAAGACCATAATATGGGGTATCTATCGACATCGATAAATAAATTTAATATGCTACGTGGTCCGGCCTTGACCGAGTAGCAGCAGAAACCGACCGATCACGCAAATGTCAACCATATGTTTTACGCGTTTAAGTTCATAATTGCAACCACTCAGAATACCGCCATCTTTGGTCAAGTAGCGGAATTGACTCGTCAATCGAATCTAGTGTGACTATAAATCGTAAACACGTTTTGCCGCTAAAGCAAAATACATCTTATTTGTAAAACGTCAGGGTTTATTTCCAAATCTGTGATGTAGGCTAATTTTGACTAAACTTTGAACAACGAATCAAACGAATTGTTTTTTTGTAGTGCAATATATGGTTATCGGTTTAAATGTGTTAGTTTGGTGACAGCGGTTCCTGCAGTAATTTTGGTGCATTGCACTTCCACTGTTTTCTCTGTTCCGTAATGACATTATCGTAAAGGTTCAAAAATTGTACCCCAACCTCGATAGATGGCGTTGTAGTCCAATTAGAAGTCGCAATCGTTGTGTTACCACGATTCGGTTGGGTTCGAGTGAATTTTAGGAAAAAATATCACCAGCTTAGATCAGAGTAGCGTTTAGTTTTGTCAACCGACTTCCAAGAGGAGGTTCTCAACTGGACTGTATTTTTTTTCTACCTTATTAGTGTTCACACTGTGAACACTGCTCAGTGTGAACACTGTTCACACAAGGTTGTTGTTAGTTAAACACTACCAGCTCGGTAGTAAACATAAACATTGGTAGTGGTTGCAGGCTCAAGTACTTACTTGGACCTTCGTAGGCGTAAATCCACGTTGGCTCCATCGCAAGTTGGGCCTTCGTTGGCAAATCCACGTAGGCCATCAGTTTTGGGCCCAACCCGCAAACTGCCCGCCAATTGTATGCATTTGCCAACTAACCAGAGGTATGTGGCCCAACTAAAAGCAACAAAAAATGCTACTAGGGGATAGATTTACGTGATAACGTCATAATCATTATTTTATGTAATAAAACACGTGGAACGGTGGAACGTTACTATGGAACGTTACTATTTTTCATGAGTGTTGCTGGTATTATCAATTTATAAGACGTTATCACGTCAAAATGACGTGTAAAAGTGTTTGAGAAAACCTACTTGCTGAATAAATATCATTTATCATATATCATTTATCATTTATCATTTATCATTAACATTTATCATTTATCATTTATCATTTATCATTTATCATTTATCATTTATTGTTTATCATTTATCATTTATCATTTATCATTTACCGTTTGAGATGTTACGTAACAAGGACACTTTTGAGTCGGCCTGTTTTAAAACTCCGCAAAAAACGTCATAATCATTATTTTATGTAATAAAACACGTGGAACGGTGGAACGTTACTATGGAACATGGAACGTTACTATTTTTCATGAGTGTTGCTGGTATTATCAATTTATAAGACGTTATCACGTCAAAAAAAAATTGGTTGTCTGTAAAGTCGGTTTACGGACGATAGATTTACGTGATAACGTCATAATCATTATTTTATGTAATAAAACACGTGGAACGGTGGAACGTAACTATGGAACGTTACTATGGAACGTTACTATTTTTCATGAGTGTTGCTGGTATTGTCAATTTATAAGACGTTATCACGTCAAAATGACGTGTAAAAGTGTTTGAGAAAACCTACTTGCTGAATAAATATCATTTATCATATATCATTTATCATTTATCATTTATCATTTATCATTTATCATTTATCATTTATCATTTATCATTTATCATTTATCATTTATCATTTATCATTTATCATTTATCATTTATCATTTATCATTTATCATTTATCATTTATCATTTATCATTTATCATTTATCATTTATCATTTATCATTTATCATTTATCATTTATCATTTATCATTTATCATTTATCATTTATCATTTATCATTTATCATTTATCATTTATCATTTATCGTTTTTCATTTATCATTTATCATTTACCGTTTGAGATGTTACGTAACAAGGACACTTTTGAGTCGGCCTGTTTTAAAACTCCGCAAAAAACGTCATAATCATTATTTTATGTAATAAAACACGTGGAACGGTGGAACGTTACTATGGAACATGGAACGTTACTATTTTTCATGAGTGTTGCTGGTATTATCAATTTATAAGACGTTATCACGTCAAAAATTGGTTGCCTGTAAAGTCGGTATACGGGCGAAAGTTTTACGTGACAACGACTTTGAGTGGTAAAATAATTTTAATGTGAATATTCATTCGTATAGTAGGAAGAAGGATGAAATAATAGTAACAATTTAAAACATTTATTTATACAAAGAATTATATTTAAAACATTAATTTATACAAAGAATCTCGCACTGAATTTCATATTAACAAAATTTTATTTTTACCTTTACACATACATACCTATCTCTCTCACTCTCTCTCTCTCGCTCTGTTTCTCTCGCTCTTAGGCGGGCTAACTGTGCTCGAGTGGAAGGGACGCGTGCCTTTCACTTTTTATGTCTGTCTCTCTCGCTCTTAGGCGGGCTAACCATGCCCGAGTGGAAGGGACGCGTGCCTCTCACTCGCTCTCATTGTGAGCGCATAACGTGAGCGGAGCGTAACGCAGTTTCTTGAAGTGTCACCCGGCAAACCAATTTATAAGACGTTGTCACGTCAAAAGCGAGAGATAGAAACCAGTCGATTCGAAATTCGATTTTCAAATTCCATATCTGGTAGGCTCAAAAAAGAAACAAACAATAAAACGTTCGGATACCGATATTAATACAGTGTAGTTTCAGAACGCATTTAAAAAAATAGCGGGATTCAAATTTTTATTGTTTTATTCTCTGTTATGCTAGCAATGATTATATAGGTAAATGTACGCTGTTTACAAAGTACAATACAATTTGGATAATAAAGTAATAATCTATACATATAATAAAATCGTTGAGACCAAAAAATCTGTACATTGAAGATTAAAAAAAAAAATACCGACCAGGGTGACTTAAAATAAGTAACTGAACATATTAAAACCATTTTTAAAATGTTTGTTTGTTTGTTTGTTTGCTACACGAAAATGGTCTTAGAAACAATCCAATTTTTTTTCGCTAAATTTTGATCCCCATTCACATATTTAATTAAAAAATTAAGTACAGTTAGCAAGAAAATTGCCATTTTACATAAAACATTTTTTTTTATGCCAATAATGATAAACCTTAACCGCTGCAGTTACATGAAAATGAGCTACATGAAAATGGTCTTAGGAAACTATACGTAATTTTTCGTGAAATTTTGACCCCCCCCCCCCATTCACAGATTAAAAAAAAAGTACAGTTAGCAAGAAAATTGCTGTTTACACAAAACATTTTTTGATGCCAATCGATCCTGTTTGTAAAACTCAACGGTTAAGGAAGCTCCCCTTTCTGCCCCGTTAATCGTTTCCACCCCGTATTTACAAATAAAATAATACTACGAAGAACATGTAGACTTAATTTTTCCCCTGTTCTGTTCGTTGTTAATATTGTATGGCAACGTTTAGTGGCAAATCGAACTTTTCGAGAGAAATCAAAAATATATATAATTACTTTTTATTTTGAGTTCTATTAAAAGTCTGATGTCATACGTTAATGATTTTCCAAAATTCCTAACATTTTTTATTGGTAAGTAATACTTTTATTTTGGCTCACTTGGGGCTGGATTTGTCCATGTCCTTTCAAGACTCCCAGCAATATGGAGGAGTAATGGTTTCTCTTGTAAATCGTGAAGTTGCTTGACTTTATCATTATTTACCCACTTCAAAATCAAAAGCAAAATCGCGCTTTTCAAATACGTAGAATTTTTCGATATAATCCTAACTTGACGTCGGAAAAACTTGGTTCAACTTCACCCCACCCACGTGAGCCACGTGAACCACGAAACCTTACAAAATATAAAAATTTGGTAGGCTATACTGTTGCCTAACTGTGCTGATTACCATTTCTTGTTTTCACAGAATTACCCTTATTTTGAGCGTACACGGCTAGCTTCTGCGTGGAAACAGCGGGGCAGTAAGGGGAACTTCTAAACTTAACTGTTGTAGCTTAGCTATCCTGTACGAAAATGTTTTTGATCACCATTCACAGATTTTAATTTACAGTTAGAAAATAGCAATTATACACAAAACCGATGTCTATCGATCCTGTTTCTAAGACCGATCAAAAAGTCTTATCGGATCGAACCAACGCAGATTGCAGTACTGAAAAAAAAAATAGTCAGAAATTGCAAAAACTTATTCCCACACATTACGCCTACGCCATATAAATACCAACAGTATTATAGGTAGTAAGCAGCGTGGTTTTGACCCTGACGAGCGTCTAACTGGTCAACTCTAACGATATCCGTCCAACAATACTGAATGGCTTACAAATAGATTTAAGTCTTCCGGCTTCAACAATGAGGACGCGATAGTTCTTTGATGAATTCAAGAACTGACAACTATCCGATAGTTTATTTTCTATTTAGCAAAATAAATAAATACCTGTGCTGACATTGTCTTAGATTGTTTGTCATTTTAGTGACTAGTTTAATGACTTGTTAAAAAACGCCGTATTTGTAGAGATAATAAAATTGTTTCGATATGGCAGGTATGTGGACTAATCTAATCTGTTTGGCTGTCAAAAAGAGGGATGTTGTAAGTTTAAAGTGTGTAAAACCGGAAAAGTTACAAATACAAACGAGTACAAATCCTACTATCTACAAATAAAAAATGCTTTGTCCTGAAGGACTGTCTGATGGATCAACGCACAGCCTAAACCGCAGATTGTAGAAACCTGAAACTTGGACTGTGATTTTTTTATATGACGTAGGCATACGATAAGAAAGGATTATCTGAAATTATACCCCTAAGGGGGTGAAAAGAGGGGGGCAAAGTTTGTATGGGAAAATGTGATTCCTTGGTCCAATCTACTTCAAATTTGACAATCAACAATATTAACAGAATTGATGGACGCGTTTCGTATTGCACGTAAATTGATTTCAATGCATATAAGATACACCGTTTTAAATAACTCCGCAGCAAAATAATGATCATGTAGCGGGCGCGCATTTTCATTATGCGGAAGGATGCGTGTGATGTGCTCTTTGAAAATTGTATTATAGGTGCTTACGACCCACTCTCTGTAACCCTCTCTTTCTCTTATGTGACGCAGACGAAGTTGCGCGGGTCAGCTAGTAATAAATAAATATGAGATCTTCCAGTGACGAAATCTGCTATTTAACACCCGAAGAATTGAAGCATAATGTATAAAGTGCAGAATTAAACTCTTGCCTGAAAAGTCTCGCGAAAAGTATGTGCAGGTACATTTTTTTATATCTGTACATCACTATCACTACATATTCCGTCTATCTGCACCTATGTATGCTTACATCTTTAAAACTACGCAACGGATTTGGATGCGGGTTTTTTTAATGGATAGAGTGATTCACAGTTTTAGTATATAATTTTACGCGGGGGAAGCCGCGGGCATCGGCTAGTTAATTATATTCCAGTATGTTGTATGTTGAATTTTGACATTTGTTTTTGTATGTACTGTTTTGTATGTATGTATGTTTTGTATTATTTAGTTACACGTTCTCGCTGCTCAGGTGAAAAGTTGTACGTTTTACACGAGACCAATAGTTATTTGTGCAACAAGAGAGCAAAGTGAGTTTTTGCTGCGAGTGTTGATTTTGAATCACGAGTAAGCGAAGGATTCTATAGTTGAATCACGAGCGTAGCGAGTGATTCTAGGTTAGAATCCTAAGCGTAGCGAGGGATTCAAAGACACGAGATACAAAATAACTTTGGTCTCGTGTAACACACACAACTTTTCACCTCAGCAGCGAGAACATATACCTAAATAATACAAAACATACATATAAAACAGTTCATTCAACAACATACATACAACGACAACATACTACAAACAACATACTTACTGAGATATACACAATGAACAGATATTAAATAATATACAGATAAGTATATAATTTACCGCGAGACTTTTCAGGCAGGAATTTTTATTCTGCATTTTTACATTATGCTTCAATTCATCGGGTGTTAAATAGCAGACTTCGTCACAGGACTCACTCATAATTATCTATTTATTATTATTATCTTAATATCCAATTGATTGTACTTTGTAGCTAGCGTACATTGACCTAACCATTGCTAGCGTAACATAGAATTTCAACAATAACAATCCCGCATTTTTTTCAAAATGCGTTCTGAACTACACTCGCGGTATTCTGTCTCAATATTAAAGATTGTTAAAATTTTAAATAAAAAGTAGAAACATGATTAACTTCGTATTTTTTTTCTTCAACATTCTCCAATTTGATTTAATTGTAAAACATAAATTGATTGTCTGATATTTTTCATTTAAAACTTAAACACGTAATATCCGAACGTTTTATTGCTTTTTTTTAGGCCTACTAGATATGTAATTTGAAAATCGAATTTCGAATCGACTTGATCTCTCGCTTTATTCGTATCAAAGTGAAAGTGACAGAACAAAGTGAAGTTTAATTCTTTCGAATTTTGTACTGTTCGCGCTATTTAAAAAAAATAATTAAAAAGTTACTTTGTCTCACGCTCGCAGCAAAATCGAATTTTGCTCACTGTCTGCAAACAGCAAAACCAGCTTGTTTGAGGTGCTGAGGTGAAAAGATATTTGCATCTCGTGAGTTTGAATCCCTCGCTACGCTCAGGATTCTTAACTAGAACCACTCGCTACGCTCGTCATTCAAATATAGACTCCTTCCCTTACTCGTGATTCAAAACCAACACTCGCAGCAAAAACCCTCTTGTTGCACAAGTAACTATTTCACCTCAGCATCTCAAACAAGCAGGTTTTGCTGTTTACAGACAGTGAGCAAAATTTGATTTTGCTGCGAGCGTGACACAAAGTAATGGCCAAAAAACTGATATTAGAAAAACCTCCCCGCCGCCCCCCATGAACGAATTCCGCCCATTCACGAACTTAGCCTAAGTTTTGACCTTTTCGATTTTTGGCCAAGTTTGAAAGCAATAGGTTTATAATAAATTACGACCTGTAGAGTGTGGCTAAATTTTGCTTGTCACCTATTATATCCCCGTAGGTGAGAGACCAATAGGTAGATTTTTTTTTTAAAAAAAAAGCTAATCTACCTAATACCTATTTCGCAATACCTCACACGACGTACGACGGGTAGATGACGAACAAAAAGTACATCCCTATTTCATACATATGAAGTAGGGATGGATTTTTATTTTGGGATCTACCCTAAAAAAAATATCCCAAACTTATGGTACCCTAAAATCGACCACTATAATATATAATTAAGGATATTTTGTACCATCTTCTGAGATTTTCAGTCAAATTACTCGTAACTTCACTCGGCAGTTTCACGACATTTCTGATAAATGTGTTATGTAGTTTCGACAATTTCTGGTCGTAGTTATCTACATCAAAAGCCAAAGCCAGAACAAAATCGTGAAAAGGAAATTTCAGGGAATTGTTGTTGCACGGACAATACGCACGTGCGGTTTTCGCGGTACTGGACAAAATCTGCCCCAATTGTACAATAATAAAAGTATTACAGATAATTCCAAAAAAAAAAATATTATCGAAGGATACACCAGCTACGACGCGACGTCGCGCGATACGATGTCGTATTGTTTGCGACCCGTCACAGGTAATCATTGGCCCGAAAGTCTGGCAAATATTAGTCTCTCCAAGGGGTATCGTATACCCTGCCGGGGTTGCGGGCCTGTTCGAAAGAGATACCGCGGCCCCGGAACATAAAGGGCAAGGAAGGAACATGGATGGGTTTTAGTCAGTAAGAGTCAGACACTCCCTCCCGCTCCGCCCAGAGTGGGAGAAGTCATTTGATGATTTGCCATCGCAAAAAAAAAAAAAAAGGGGGTATCGTATACCCCAGTACTAATTGGGTTGTTTGTAGAGGTTAGATTGCCAGTCGCTCCATGTAAAATTCGTATAGACAGCCGTGAGATACTGGAAGCCGACCCCAACATAGTTGGGAAAACAACATTTAACAACGGCATAAAAAATGCAACGATACCTAGGTACCTACATAAAATTGTAATGAAGACAAAATTTTTTCGTTAGTGAATGTTTAGTAATTTCTGCGTAAAAATATCTAGCAGTAATACATTTTCCCCGCTGCAGTTTTTTTATATAAAATATAGTTTTAATTTCGCGCACGTGTCAGTTCAACCTTTTCTATGGAGGAACGTTCTTGTCGTAGCACGTAACGAGCGCATTGGGAAAAAAAACAGCTCAAAACTGGTCCAGCTTTAAACCTTTACTCATAAAAACTGCTTCATTTCCTTTTCCATTTGCGAATTTATTATATTTCTATTTGAAAGGAAGCATTCGTGAATAAAATGTTGCTAATAGCTTTCAGTTGTAATAAACTAAAAGTTATTAGTCTCTAAAGTACTTACAAGTCTACTAAGGTGTCGGACACAGAAGAAAAAGAGACGGAAAAAGTTCAATGAAACTCACCCTTATCCTTTTTCTAGGCTATTGAGAAACCAACTTCAATAAAAATATCACTTCAAAAGAACATTAATTTGCTGACAGACAAACACTGAGTCTTGAAACTTCGTTATGGAAACAGTTTCAAAATTCCACCCTCAAATAGGATTATTATGAATGAAAATTCCACATTCTTGCCAATGGGTAATACGATCGGGCTCAAACATTTTTCTTTATTAAAAAATCGGTTTGATGCCACTCATACTGGTAATTACAATTAATACTAATAATGATATTTCAATCGAAAATACAATTGTTTTTATTGTGTAATAGTGCAGATAGAACGGCTCCGGCCCATTTTGTAACTTTCCCATTTCGACAACTAAACAAAATAGCATCACAAAAGTCCCGTCCCGTAATTATTTTGATCTTCATACATTTCTAATGGATTTCTAATGGATTTTTCCCCACTAGTTCTGCGATCTAAGGCTGTATAAAATGGTAGAACTAAGACTGTACAATTATAATGGTAGGACTAGTGAAATCTATACTATACATACGTTTCTATACGTGAGGACTTGTAATTGGGTTTCTGGTGACTATGGTTTCCTTTTTTTTCCTGTATTTATTAGCTGTAAGTCTTCCATGTACTAAATAAATAAATAAATAAATAATCTATACTATCTATACTAATATTATAAAGCAGAAGAGTTTGTTTGTTTGTTTGGTTGAACGCGCTAATGTCAGGAAATACCGGCTCGAATTGAAAAATCTTTATTATGTTGGATAGTCCATTTATCGAAGAAGGCTTTAGGTTAGGCTATATAACATCACGCTACGATTATTAGGAGAGGAGCAGGAATGAAACATGTTGCAAAACTGTTTTTTTTTTTCCTTTCGTTTTTCTCTGACGGAGTCTGACGTGACGCAGACGAAGTTGCGCGGGTCAGCTAGTAAATAAAATATGCGGGGCTACGCCGCGCCGTAGCTGGTCGCTACGAGTGCTACGCAAAAGCGAACGTGACGGTGACGCGAGTTCCATGTTTTTATTCACTCAAAAATTGTTCAACGCACCTAAAGAAGTTTTCTGTTCAAAACCCCCACTTTTACCAGTTCTATTACACAATTATACTTTAAAACTAAATGGGGTTTTCGTTCTCACTAGTACTACGTTTTAGCGTAGATCGTATTTTCGTTCACACAGCATAACTCGCATTAATGCGAATTTACCTCACCTTAGATTGGTTAGTTGTATATTGTACGAATAGCCTCAGGTTACTGTACGAGTTTAGGCTCGAAGATTAAGTATTAAGAAGGAGATGAAAAACAATTATTAAAAAAATAATAAAGATTCACCAACTACCAGGAGGCTGAAAGTGGCTTTCACGGGATCTTGGTCCATTAGAATAATATCGTTCTACTATATAGCGCGGGACTGATTTTCAGTGGTTACAGCGGTCGTGGTTTATGTATTCTAAGAGGTCATTTCCATCACTAGTACAAGGATAAGAAAGATTTACAGAGACCACCTCCAAAGATTTCCACATCGTTTAAAGGCTATGGTCGGCCGTCAAACGTTCAGCTTTCCAGGACACGGTCAACCGATGTCGATGCAGATTAGTGTGCGATCGCGTACAGTTAGATCATTAGTGTCCCTTTGCCTTGTTTTACCATCTAGCAGATCTAAGCAAGCTGCCAATAGAAATATCCTAAATATTGAGGCTACAAAGCAGAGCAAAGATTATTGCATTTACAACCAAACCCCGACACAACAAACCAACTCACAAACTTTTATTTTATTTTACAATTGTACCACTCATTTTGGTATTAGATGTATTCAAACAACAGTAAAAAGGACAACCTCGTTTTTAAAGTTTCTCAAGTAGGTACTAAGTTTCTAAACTTCGTGAGAAGCTCAGCTTCGGTATAAGTAACTCAGTTTAATTTAGCGACATACGTATAAAGAAGTCTGGCCATTATAGATAACTAAAAACACCATGATAAATTCAATCCGTGGGTGTACCGACGCGAATTTACCTACCCACTGCCATTTTATCCCGCAACAAGTGTGCTAAATCAAGCGAAGAAAATCGAGTGGACTTTTCTCCACTGAATCTAGATTTAAGGATGGTTTTCATGTCATCTTATGCAGAATGAACCCGACGTGAAATTCCTCAGCGATGCAATGAATCAAATAAAGTTGTGCGCGAGTGTGTAGTTCAGGAGACGACGTACGCTTCTTTTTATGTATCGGTAATTCTTGGAAACTGAAAACTCGTGGGCATTAATGCTTGGAGAAAATATTCCGCTGATGAAGACAAATTTTACGCTTTTTCTCTCTAGATTAGATTCCCTTATCTCATCCGTTTTAGCAAGATGTGATTGCGATCACAAATTGGAAGACGATGCGTTGGAAGACTTGATCCCACTAGGTGGACGGATGACCTGGTGATGGTTGCGGGAATCCGCTGGATGCGATTCGCACGGGACCGGTCAATGTGGCGACAGTTGGGGGAAGCCTCGACAGATATTCGTCGAGTAATAAGGTTTAAATGCGTCGAGATCGAAAAAACCCTAAAGTCGGACGTTCACGGCCCACGGTCGGTCGAATTTTTCCCAAATGTCGGCCGGGTACAGGGTGTTTCAAATAAAGACAAATATTATTAAGATGATTTATTTTGGCAGAATGAGTTTGAATTTGCATTTGTTTAATTAAAAATTAAATTTTTGCTTTGCACATAAACAATACATAACATGTTACTATAAATTATTAAAAAGTTAATTTTCATTCTTTCTGTGAAGGCCCTGGCTCTGTCACTGTAGTACCTATAAGTTAGTATCTAAAGGCAGCTTCTTGTACCACGCAAGTTAAACAATATAAGTAAACCAATATCCAATTAAAGTTTCACAACCAACCCTATATATTTTACAAGCTAAAACACATTATGTTTAATAGATAATTAGCAAGTTCCAAAGAGCAATAATTTATATTTGTATCCCAAACCATATCTAAGTAGCTACCTTAGATATGTTTTTAAATTGTCCAAACTATTAGAAATGTCTACATACCAATAAATTACAATAGTACATATTCAATTATGAGAAAATAAACACTGTTTTAGGCTTAATTTCAGGGTTTAAAACTAAACTTATATTGTCACTTACGACACTACAAGACAATAGTTGGTAGTTAGTTTAGTGACAATATAAGTTATGAGAAAATAAGTTTAATAAATAAATAAGTAAGAAATTACTACCCACACAATAAATGAAAACCTTTTTTGCAAAAAATATAGGTAACCGACTTCACACAAAAAAGTGAAAGATAACTTTAGCTTCAGAAGTCGGTAACCTTTGTTTGATTGATTTAGTTTTTTTGTCACCGACTTTGTGTGAAGTCGGTTAAGTATATTTTTTGCAAAAAAGTTTTTATTTTTTAACTTTTTAGGGGTTCATATGTGCTTACCTTTTCACAGCGTAACGGCGTGATTTTTTGTTATGAACGGGTGTAAACAATAGAGAGACATGAGATTTCAGCGATCCCAGTACATTTGCTATCATTTATTGAGGAGTTCCCGTCGCCTATCTTCCGAAGTTCTTCATCAGATCTTTAAATTGAAATGGGATCACTCCAAGAACGTACTCTTCCTAAAACTACCCAAATCGCTTCTGGTGTGCCTATAAAATTTAAGGAATTCCCTCTATTTCTCCAGGATCCCATTAAATGGAACTTAACACATCTAACTGTCGAAATCTGGGTGTATTGTACACTTCTGCGTACTCCCTCAGAGCATACAGGCGTGATGTTACGTCACTATGTTACATAAACAATAAACAACCAAGCGATTGCAGCAATTACTGCAGCTGTGCCGTGTATTTCTGAAGAGTACCATTTATATCTCCGAAGATCAGCGTTTAGATCTTAACAAAATTGAAATGGGATCACACGAAAAGCACCAGCTTTCAAATAAAAAAGAATCATCAAAATCGGTTTATCCAGTCGAAAGTTCAGAGGCAACAAACATTGTCGAAATCTGGGAGTATTGTGCACATCTGCGTACCCCCTCAGAGCGTAAAGGCGTGATGTTACATCATGATGTAGTATGAACAATGAACCTACAAGCGATTGCAGCAATTACTGCAAATTTGCCGTCTATTTTTGAAGAGTTCCATTGTATATCTCGGAAGATCAGCATCAGATCTTCAGCAAATTAAAATAGGACCAAACGAGAAGCACCAGCTTTCAAATAAAAAAAGAATCATCAAAATCGGTTCACCCAGTCGAAAGTTCTGAGGTAAAAAACACAAAAAAAATGCAACGAATTGAGAACCTCCTCTTTTTAGAAGTCGGTTGAAAACATATAAAAGTAATCAGCCTGTATAGTGGTGCTCGAATTCAAGACTGGCCGACAATTACGATCTTTAATATTTCTAAAGTCGGCCCCTGTTTCGTATACCTTATTTCTCGAGATTCAACTAATATCACACCTGCCGGTATTTGGCGATTTATTTACGTAAAATTGATTTATGTACTTTTATGCTTTGTAAATTCTCGTAGTAAGCCAATGGAATGGAAGAATTGGATTTTTTAAGGCGATTAACACACGGCACCGCGCACCGCCGCGGAGGGCGGTTGCGGTAAAGCGGATTTCATAGCGGTGCCCCGAGCGGTAAGGCGGTTTACGCGCCTGTCCGCGCGGATGGATTTAACACGGTTTTGACCAGTTCGATCACAGACACTGGCAACAATGAACGCTGAAGTGGTGGCAGTAATCTGGCTTTTATGGCGTAGAAAGAAAAAAAGTAAAATATTGGGTTCATCCATTTTTAAGCAGAACAGGACATAAGACGATCAATTTTTAAATTGCAATACGTCCTGCACCCACAATGATCCGCGCAGTTATGCGGCGCCCCGTGTGTGAGGCGCCGCCTTACCGCGCGGTCGTCAGCGCGGAGGGGCGGTGGCGGTGAGAGCACCGCTCGACCGCGCGGTCGAGCGGTGTACGTGTGTAAGGCATCTACGGATTTGTTAGAGGCCAATGCGATATGAGAACCGCTTCACCACCTACCGCGGCGGTGCGCGGTGCCGTGTGTTAATCGCCTAAAACAGACTGCTTTTACTTTAAAGCCGGTCTCGGCCTAGAAATACGGTTTTTAGTCAAAACTGGAATTCTAATGGCAGCCCCTATTTAAAAAAACTATCTCATAATATAGTAAAAATAACTTTTTATTGATAACTAAGGTTACAATTCGAGTGGTCAAATTGCCACTTAATTACCGTTTGAATGAACGTAAGCTGAAAATGTGCAGACGGCCGAAGATTGGGGGGTGGCCGATGTTTACCCTAGTTTAAAACTGAAAAAGGTTAAAGGGGCCGATATTAGGGTGGTTTACCCTATCTGCGTGGGGATACAAACACGTTTGCACAGCAAATCATTAAATACTGTCCACGTCCAGTATTCCTTACGCGTTTGGTCCCTTCATGTTGCCAGCGACTAGTGGTATCTGTATCTTAAGTCTGTTTGTTATCAAAATAACAGCTTTTTACAGGATGGATATGAAAGTAAAGTTAATGATAACAGACTAACTTTAAAAAAAAACTATTCCATACGCAAAATACGCGCTTTGACGTGAAGTTGCGGACTCCAGCCCGTTGTAGAATACAATACAACACAAATTCTATTTCTCTGTTTGTTTTGAAATAGCTGGACCATTAGCTGTTTACTGGTAGATAGCTGATATTATAGAAACTTAGGCTACTTTCATTTTAAAAAGGGATTCCGTGCAAAAAAAAATAAATCCCTTGAAATTGTTAACATAATTCGATACAAATAGAGATAAAGTATTTTTAAAACTACACCAATAACTTCACGCGAACGAAGCTATAATAAAAGCGCCAATAATAGGCAGTCGCTCCATGTTTAATACTGGTATTCGGCTAAATCCGGTTTAAGGTTCGAACCGACCCCAACATACCTAGTTGGGAAAAGGTGAAACAAATGATGAAACCTATACTTAATTATAAAGGTAAAAGCACTTGAGTGCATAACTTTTACGTCATATTTTATTTTCCTGTCCGGCGTTATCTTTGACAGAACGGTAACTGAGCACATTATCACTAATTTTAAGACCTCAATAAAAGCCATAATGTCGTCGGACATTTATTTATATTCCTAGCAGACATTTGGCAATAACATACTCCAGTTCCCTGATCAAATTAAGGTACCTATCTTTGTCGACTTTTTTCGCTTTGAGCGTTAGAATTACAGGGAAAAATGAATTACGTCATGTAAAAGTCTCCAAACGTAAAAATACTTTCATGTTTTATATTACCTTCTCAGAATGTTAACATTTACGGTATATTAGACTCTTGAAAATGGCTTAAGTTGTTTCTAGTTCACGAAGACTAAGTACACGGTTAAACCGTTAGTAGATAGATAGATTATGATAATAGTTACTTTATTTTAAACTAGCTTATGTCTGCGTCTTCCCCTGCGTGAAGATCAGTAATTGTATACAATCGGTATAAAATGTTATAATCTGTACGTGTGCGTAAACAATCCGTTCAGCACAGACATAATAAACTTTCGGTTTATAATATTGGTAGGATTAAGTTTATAAGCAATTAACTGACAACGAACTAACTAATAACACGGAATAACTTTAAAAATCAAGAGAATAGTTACTTCATTTACATTTTCATTAAATGCTACTCGACAAAGCGACCTACCTATACCTGCAAGGCTGCAACCGCCTCTGAATTGACCATATCATCAAGAAGTAGCGATGCATGCTCAATCAAGAAAATGAAGTGAGTTGTTTTGTAATCCTATCACACCCTTTAACTCCTTCTAACAGCCCTGCTAACATTAATAAACACTACAAGTTAACAAAGTTCAGTTTTATAAAACAAGAAGAAACTGTTCAAAATCAGCTTCAAACAATAACAAGAAAACATAATAAATGCAGAAACCTCTCCCGTTTCGTAGGCGAAATGAGCCCTCTTCCAAAAGAGAAACAACGTGTTTCCGTATCACAGAATGTTAGTGCACTGACTGCCAGAAACTTGTTAACTCACTCCATATTAGCTGCGGGCCTGCGGCTAACTACAAACCACTTTGCTTTGATTTCTAGATTATTTACTAGGGAAAGAACAACGATGGGATGAATAGAACTTCGTTAAAAAATACGGACTTTTTTAAATTACTAACTAAAGTAAACTAAACTTTACGCTCGAGTTTCTGTACAGTTAGTTTTCCTTCAGTGAACAGCCAAAATTTATTCAGAGATTTTTCTGAATCAATAATAAATTTAATTTATAAAATATATCTACGTTAAAAAACCCTGTCCGAGAAAAAAGTATATTAATACCAATGACATTACCAAATAAAATATGAAAAGTAAAATATTCATGAAAGTAAACTTATTAATGTATTTTAAAACCCTGTTTTTTGTGCCCGAATATAGGATGACGCACGCTAGACCGTGCCGGGTCCAAGTAGTGTCGGCACACGAAACTATGTGTGTGTTTTTATTATGACCGTATAAAAGGGTCATAAGGCCATAAGGTCTGTTTGTAATTTTTAGTTGCAAACTAACCTAAATTTATTAGAAGCGCGAGCGGTACCTTCACACATCTCATATTATCTGTTTTTTGCATTCAAATAAATAAAGCATTTCAAATAAAGCAACGTTACGTTCTCAGCTACGTCAACTCAATGTTCTAATGACTAGGCACATTTTCAAATGGAGATAAGGAGGAGAAAGATACGGGGATTTAGAAACCATAAATTGCTAGACTTATTAGTTCTCCCGACCGATTTCGATCTATGGCGGCTTATAAATCTAGCCCGCACAAGCATAGCGATGTAGTAAACATGACAGTGTCATAAGTGTGCTCGTAGACACAGGCACATAAGTAAGTAAATGGAACAGAGTATAAGCTTCTTAACAACGTGCAAAATTGTTACATATCTTGGTAGGGTTGTCACAATAGAAAACAAGTTTATCAAATATTTTCTTACCTATTTTACTCGTTGGGATAGTTAAAGTATGATATATTTTTATTGTTTCTAGTATTATTCATACACACAGTACAATAAACAACCATTATAATTAATAGCAAGTTTTTACATTAAAATATTCTGACTTGTAACAAAGCAAACGTGTGTTGCCCTGACAACCCTGAGATTTTCAACTGGCTGTGACAGCGTATACCGGTTTTTTCCACTTTTGCCGCGTACGCGACAAGCTGCCAGTGGCCACGCTCGTGGTGCAACAGATTCGCGCGGTTGTATGAAGCTTATAGTCTGTATTTGTACTCTGTGACACAGGTGCATATTTCCTTTAGACACAATAATTCGTTAACTATTAGCGAAGTAGACGCAATAGTTATGGAGGATGCTCCAAGGTAGCCCGCGAAATTCAAAATTTCTTACTTTTTTTGCAATTGGCAGACCAGTGCTAAGTTGTATGTTGATAAACGTATCGGTCGCGACTGTAAGAATTATAATCATCACAATCATCAATACAACCCTCCATGTTCATAAGAGTCGATGAACGAATTTAGCACGGTCAAAGTCCATCTTCGAGTTTTACGAACACGGCGATATGTTTTTTTTAAGTATATTTTTTCAACTTCCCTGTCCTAACCTAGCCCCAACCCCGCTATACTCGTCTCCTGCGCATCTCACACCGCCTTATATTGAACGAAAAATAGTGTTCACTAATTTATAAAAGATGTTTCAGGAAATAAGTGTTTTTGAAGAAATCTTACAAGTTTGTGAAATAAATCATTTAGGATCTCCATTTTAATCCACAAAAAAATGGTAAAAGTCAAGAAAAATCCTGATAAAAGCCTTTTATCAAGATTTTTTCTTTACTTTTACCAAGGTGTGCAAAACAGCAATTTTTGGAGGCTTATACCGAACTTGTTTCTGCAATATTTTTCTTTTTTACTTTTAAAGAAGCCTAGATATAGCACACAAAAAACCTATTAGTTCAAAAAGGACCAAAGATATATGTGTAACAACGACATAACCACGTACGAGCTACTCGCATATGACCGGGGAGAAGCTACCGGTACTTGATTTACAGATTCCACAAATATGGATATCGTACACTAAAGTACTAGTCAGTGCGAACAATATCCAATTAGAGTTTGGCAACGTTGTGAAAATAAAAAAGAACATCAACCCGACGCGTTCCGGAAAACTCTTCATCAAAAACTGAGCAAAACCAGCTTATAAACCTGGCTTCAGTCACCATGCCTGAAGGCAATGCCAACAAAAGCCAGGCAGTGTCAATATAGCTAGCCTACAGGCTTCCCCGGTGATGTAATAAACGGACAAACAATTTATTTTTGCTCTCTTTGCGTAGCTTGGCCTACAGGCAACTCTGTATAACAAAAGGTCGTGATGGGTGAATTTGAGGGGTCCGTACTCCAATTGAAAAACGGAACCCTAATAGGATCACTTGTGTGTCTTGTCTATCATAGTCATATTGCCCCGAATCTACTGAACGGATTCATTTGAAAGGGCTTGGAACATTTTTGTATAAAGTCGAAAGCGAAGCCGAACGGCACTTGTTCACCTCGTCATTCCGATCATTTATTTGTTCTACACTATACCTGGGAACATTCTAGTTACTGAGATATTCGGGGTCTTTTTGACAAGTTTTTTTTTATTACAAGTTTTTATTGCAAGATTATTACTTCAAATACATCCACGAACCCCGACTATTCAATCCATCCATCAGCACAATGCTTTGAACGCGATACATTGAGTTATATCACAAAACGTGATGTTTCACCCCAAATAAAAATTGTTCCCCAGCAATAATTTTTGCGTAAAGTTACTTAGTTTGATCTACATAAAGCTTGGTTGACGGCTTCGTGATTTACACTCTGTAGTCTGTATGTATTTGCTGGGTAAAATTGTAAATCAGCAGGCACCTTACCACGGTTATATCGCGACTACTCTCTGGTATTGACTTATATTTTGGGGTAATGGTTCCTGTCGCACTTAAGTTATAACACAGAAAAAGTGTAATAGAGCCTTATGTAAAATAAAATAAACAAAATAAAAAAATATATAAATTGACAGTACTTTCACTTTATATTTATGATTGTATTATGTAATGGCACCCAGATTGAACAGTAAAATACCTAAACAAATTATGAGAATAAAAGCCGTAATGAATTAAAAAACGATTTTCACAATTGTTGATACTCAAAGTTTAGTATTCTGTTAGCGGATTTTTTAAATGAAAAGCTGTTTATTACATTGAGGTTTTATAAATTAATTCGCCTTTATTACAAGCTTAATTACAAGCCCCGTAATAAAACGACGAAATAATATCGAGTCTGGGCTCGCTTGATTTTTCTTGAAGAGTACTTTGTTCCTAGACGAGTTTAATAATTGTTTTTTCTTTCTTTCTCTTTTCTTTAGATAATATTGTGTTCTCAAACTATCACGTTGCGTGCGTACGACGAATTACTATGAGCTACGGAAAAACGTGCCGCGAACTATTACGCCATAGAAAATACGAATCATAAATATTAAAACGTTAAAACTAAAAATAATTAAAAAAAGCTAAACAGTTAAAAATTATAAAAGTATTTTTTTTTATTCCTACATGCTAAAAAAAATAATCTTTTGTTGTTGTAAAAAACATTGTGTGAGGACGGGATTGGACGAGTCCATTTTGTGATCCATCGAGTTCCAATCTAGGTGTACTTTTTTAGACTTCAATGAAAGCGGGACGCCACGGGCGGCTCTTCAGTCGGAAACTACTCGTATTTAGCGCTATCGGCCACCAACAAAGAGAACACCATTAATGGCATACTACTCAATACTCACTTCTCTAACAGGCTTCACAAAGAGCATGCTGTCTCAACTATTGATGGAGCAGATATTTTGTATAATGGGTGAAATAATTTGAACTTTCGGCACGACCGTGTAGGCATGTACGACGATGCTTGTGAGTCTTGTGTTAGCACTTTAGCAGTTTTTACTTTTGCTTCGGATTTCGATTAAATACGACACGGGAAATTCAGCATCAACTCGAGGAATTTGAAGTCGGATGCGACCAGCGCACAACTGATCATATGATTTTACTACGACTGCTTCGGGTACGTAATTCATTTACTTGGATTCAGCAAACCCAGTGCAAGCTAGGTGTACTAAAGGGTTATACCCTTTTTTTTTTTTTTTTTTTTTTTTAAGGATGGGAAATCATCAAATGACCCCCCCCACTCTGGGCGGAGCGGGAGGGAGTGTCAGACTCTTACTGACTAAAAACCATCCATGTTCCTTCCTCGCCTTTTACGTTCCGGGGCCGCGGTATCTCTTTCGAACAGGCCCGCAACCCCGGAAGGGTTATACCCTTGAGTACACTTAGCTTGCAGTGTACCTAACCGCGAACCTTATAAGCTGAGATCGGAAAACGTAAAATTAATTTGCTTAAACTTCAAGGTAGTAATTTCGGAATTTTCGGCTTCGCTATAAAATCCCGGAGTGATTTTTAAGTTCCAATACAAAGCTTTTGAATTGTGGCCGTCACCTTCGGACTGCCGGTGATGGGTCGCTAGTTCGAACCCAAGGAACCCTGATTTTTCGGATTCATACGTATTGTATTAAAATTATCAATAGAAAATATCGTGAGGAAACCAAACATGCCTCAGAGATATTTCTCGACGGCATGTAAAGCTAAATTAGAGGCCCAAGGATGGCATATAAACGGTAACACAAGGTTAGACGCAAACGAAACGAAAAAGAAAGAAAGACTTTCGGCAAATAAGCTCTGTCTATTTCGATCTCTTTCCACAAGTCCGTGTGCGCCATCTAGCGCGTGCAAAGTGAATCGCGCCACGACACGAGGTGCTCTTTCATACTCGTGGCTAAAGCGATTTTCTAAAGCAATTTTTTCATTTCTTTTATTTGCATTCGCCGTCGTAAGACACGAGGCGCTCGCGCGATCTGATCGGGCTTCGTGCTCTTCCAAGAGGGTCAAGGAGAAATCAAAATAGATGAAGGTTACACTTACCACGTGAGTTATGAGCTGTGCTCGCGTTACAGCGCAAAGTACCTGTAAACAAAATACATTCCTTCATTTTTAAATCGAAAAGCGACTTAAGATTAAACAGAGGTTGAACAAAGGTCAGAACCTCAGTTATATTTCAGCTGACTGTTCGCAAATCTCACCTTCGTTTTAATATCAGTCCACGGAAAACAATGCTTTTCTTTTTAACCTCCGACGCGAAAACGATAGGGTGTTATGAATTTGACGTGTCTGTGTGTGTGTCGTCTGTCTGTGGCATCGTAGCTCCCGAGTGGATGAACCGACTTTTATTTTGTTTTATTTTTCTTTGAAAGGTGAATTAGTCGGGAGTGTTCTTAGCTATGTTTGATAAAAATCAGTCCAAGATGGCCGCCGCCTCAAAATGGGGAATTACATATTTATTCAACAACTCCCTCAATATGGGTATCAAATGAAAGGGCTTGACTAGTAAAATACTATACCCTTTAATACATTTAAAATCCAAGATGGCTGCCACTACAAAATGATAAATAATAGTACATTGTAATACAAGGGGCTAAAATGACCCATTATACACGAGGTAGTTTTAGGTACTACCGAGCTTCAGCGAAGAAAATAAAATAACCATATTTAATATGATAGTTTATTTTATTAAAAAATAAATGTACAATTTGTACTGTTGTTCAAATTTAATGAGATGTTTTTTCCCGGTAACATAATCTCAGTTCTCTGTGAAGACGAATATGATATTGTGTCGTCTGTGGGGTAAACGTAGGAGATAAAAAGGAATCCTACTTATAATTCAAATAAATAATACAGAAAAAAAAAATATATGCGCCAATGCCTTTTTTTATTTCTTCTGTTGCTGGAATGCAACGCACACATCCTGCCAAAGAGTTCGGCGTTCGGCGCGCTTGGTTCCATTTTTAAAACATTTTTTTTTTTTATGGAACAGTATTAAGTCAATTCTTTATGAATTATGAGTAAACACCAAAGACTGCGTTTTCGGACAACGACGACGAAATTAAAAAAAAAAGCTTATTTTCCCTAGGGCTATAGTGAGAAATTTTACGCCCCCTCTGGTACGCTATTATGACGGTATTTTCGAGCAAGAGGAGTGAAAAAATTATATTGTAATAAAGTAATAACATAGTTGTATTGTTGAAATATCGGGAGCTCAAAATCATAAACAATTTATTTATTCATTTACAATCACGGAAGATACCCCGGTAAGTGACAATATAATTTTAGTTTAAAACCGTGAAAGCTTTAAATACTTTTTTTTTTCACAATTCCTTAAAATTATAACCCATGTGTCGGGGGTTTTTTAAATTTATAATTTAATGTAACTTGTTAGAATTCCCTTTACCCCCCCCCCCCCCCCTTTTCCCTTGTTTTTCCCTATCGGGCATTAAGATCCTTATTTTGCATAAACATTTATCATTTCTTTTTGTTACGATTTTGTATATTAACTTTATTTACTAAGTAGCTGTTGCCCGTGTTACCTTCATCGGGAAATTATTAAAAAAAATGGTCCCTTTTTGAATCGTTTTTTTTTAAACTCTTCAAGGGTTTTATGTTTTTTGCCTATGTTAGACCTTATAACATAAATTATCTGCCAGTAAAAGTCCCGCCAAAATCGGTACAGCCATTTTGGAACTTATCCGGAACAAACAGACAGACGGACAGACAGAGCGATAAAAATTGAAAAAAATGTGTTTGTTAAAAGTGCCGTATATTTTAATAAGCATTCATAAATCTGTTATTTTGATTTTACAAACGGAAACTTTCATTTTACGTGTATTTTTGTAAAGATATAGATTTGCTACTTATTCTAATAGTGACAGTAATGCAGGCTAAAATGGACACTTGGCAAAGTAACTACACCAATAGTGTGTGTAAAAGCTTCTATGTATGTGCTATTTCTGCCCACGAAAACCTCATTAACCTTAATAACATTGACCGTAATATACCTACAATATAACGTTTATGATAACAAAATAAATGTGAAGTAAGCATATGCCTAAGAAATGCAGCAGTCAATGAAACTGTCTTCGCGATCTGCTGATATAAGTGTTATGAATACGGACAATTATGGACAAACATTTTATTGTATTTCCCCGCTTCTGTCGCTTCCATAAGTGAATCGAACAGCCTTTTTGTTTTAACTTCGTCCACAAACACAATGATTGGACCACTTAGACTCTAGTAAAGAAACTTTACTTACTTCTGTTAAAGTAAGGTTTAATTTTATTCGTTCGAAGAATCTTCTATTAAAAAAAAGTCAGAGTAGATTCTCTGTATAAAAATATAGGGGTTAATTTTTCTGAGCGTTAGAAGCTTTAGTTATATTTTTTATTCCAAGAAATAGAAGTTTGGTTATGGTAATAGAACTTAAATAAAATATAGGTACCTTGAATATACTTTGAATCCAAATTACGTTTACTTATTTCATCTTCATTTCATCAATAAAAGCTTAAAACTTAATAAATTATTGACGACATTTTCATACCCAATGTGTCGTGACTTGCGAAACAGATTGGTAGATATTTATCATCGGATTTCCAATAAATATTGGAATCCGAAGTTTGCCCGAACGAATGCTGTAAATATTTGACGCGGCGCTGAGCCATCTGACCTCCGCAACCCAATTATAGAATATATCGATATCAAGATGCTGCTACTTCTGTCTGATAGCCAATCGCATTTTAAGGGATTTTGATAGACTAGCGATATTTTAGATAAGTACTAATAATGGGTGTGAAAAGCCCCTTTTTTGGGGTGAAAATCATGTTTTGTGGTAGAACTTGTTTCCCAGCAATCATTTTTGTAAAGTTTATATTAGCTTGATGTGCAGAATGCTTGGTTGCCGGCAGATTGTTTACACCTTGAATAGATCAGTGGGCAGCTCATCAGATACACGAATAGCTCCTGCAATATTTATCAACTAACTAGTAATTTGTGTCTAAATAAAATCTTCATTTTTAATTCAGTGATCAATCACTGAATTAAAAAATGAAGTCTAAATGAAGGCAAATAATATAATATGTACTAAATGAGCCCGTCCCGCGCCGCCATGCGCCATCGCTTATTCGCCCCGCTGAATACTCGTAGCACCGTAATCATTTTTGTCGCCCAAGACTTTTTATTTTGCAATAGGAGTTGTACTCCTAGGATATTAATTTAAATGAAAAAGTGTAAAGAAAATTTTATTCTAAATTTAATGCTTGAGTTGGTTAATATATTTTTCATCCTCTCTTCGATATCTGAGTGCAAAAGCCGTTTTTATCGTCATGAGGGTAAAGTAAATTTGAATTTAGAACATCGTGTGCACTAAGCATGTGAATTCAAAACATCATTAAACCTATTTACTTCTACCTCTATGGTGCCGAATTTATCATACAATTTTTTTTTAATTTGTTGAGAACTCAGACTCGTAACCTTCTTGGTGTACTTTTTTTTTAATATGTTTTGCGCGCGCCATTTTCTTTTCGCGTCATATTGTTAACACCTTAGGTTAAAAACAAGGAATCCAACTTGAAAACTAGTGAAAAACCTAAAATGACCACTCATTATCTAGCGTCGAGGAAGTTTATTTGACGCCAAAAGAATTAACTGAATTTGTTAATAATGCGCATTTCTTTTTGCGTTTATCCATTTCCTCGCTGAGGTGGGATGAAAAGTTACGTGTTGCACTCGAGTGCAAAGATTTTTCACCTCGTGTTCTTTTGATTCCCTCGCTAACGCTCAAGATTCTTAGATTTGAATCACTCGCTGCGCTCGTGACTCAATTTTAGAATCTTTCGCTTGCTCGGTCATCAAAATTGAGCACGCGGTTAAAAAACAACTTTGCACTCTTGTATAACAAATAACTATTGATAAGGATTATTACTACGTATGTTTGTAAAACTACCGTCGCGTCGTACATAAAGCATAATTCTGAATCAAAGGAGAATGACCAAAGTGGACCAAAATTTGAAAAGAAAAAGAAAAGTTCTGCCCCCAGATTTACTACATAGCTCATTTGAAAGACTGGTTAAAATGCTTAATTTTCTTCTATGGAACTGAAAAAATCTGTCCCACGGAATCATAGATATTAGCTGAAACGTGAACTTGAAAAAAGTAGCACATTCACTTGCACATTCAAAATTGTTGAATTAGTCTGTAACTGTGGGTTAGAATTTGATGCACATTGGCACACATAGTAAGTCCAACATTATAAGTTAACCCACAATGGAGTCAACCCTGGGGGCAGCAGTTTTTTTTTTGGACCAGAGCCCATACATTTTTGGTCATTCTCCTTTGAACAAAGGGTTTGTTACATCAAGTAAAAGTCAAGGGTTTGTTTGTCGGTGTTGTTGTGATCATCAAGTAATGAAAATTAATATCCTAAGATTTCCTGAACATGTTCGCAACTATAAAACATAATATGGAGCGCGTATAAAAGGAACAACCTCATGAAACTAATATTAGTTTAAAACACGAGAGTTTTCGTCAAACTGAACAGAACTATGCTTTACAAACTGTAGTTATTATGTACTTCAATATTTCATAGAAGTTCATTGCATATTAGTTGCCGCAGCAGCGCGGCGGCGGGCGGGCCCGGACCGCAAAACTCTGGGGTCCGGAATCTGCGTGGGACGCGTCGACCATTAAACGACATCATTTAAATCGTTCAAAACAATAAAAGGCGGTTAAAAAAAATGGGTTTCTTATGGGAACTATCCTGCCTAGCTTTTTCCCAACTACACACATCAAAAGTGTCTAGGGATCAACATATATTTTTGCAATAACTTTTCTCCTGATTGATATTAATTAAAATTTTCTTTAAGGATTCATCAAATAAAGTGTTTTCGTTTGTCACAGTAACGATAAACCAAGTCACCTTTGCATTAATAAAGAAATTTGCCATTTTCCTAATAAAGGGATTTTTGACATTTTAACCACTAACACAAAAGTTCGAAAAAAAGACTGAAATAACAGTTTTCTTTAAAATTTTATTGGGTAACTTAAACAATTAATAATCCGTGTTTCTACCGCGAACACTAACAACACAAGAACATCGGTTTGGCATACTCAAAATGAGTTCATCCAAATCACGCTGTGGAATGGCCGCCCATGTTCGTTGCAACAACAAAAAAAGGTCTTCTTACGACTGGATACCCTCCATATTCGGCAGAGCTCTTCTCTGTAGCATATCCCATGCATGCTCAATCGGATTCAAGTCTGGCGACTGAGCAGGCCAGGGCAGGACATTGATGTTAGCTGCGGCGAGAGTCTGTCTTACAACTCTTGCGGTGTGCGGTCGTGCATTATCATGCATTAACTGAAATAAGGGACCGATTTGCACTTGTAGAGGAACGATGACGTCTGATACAATCGTCTCAGCATAAATTTGAGCGTTGAGGTTGCCTCTGATCCAAATCAACTCAGTTCTTCCGCCGATCCAAATACCCGCCCATACCATGATGGTTCCACCACTATAAGGATGGACTTCCTGGCAGGATCGCGGCCAGTTGTGCGGTCGTTGGCGTCCAGGGGTTCTCCAGTGTCGTATACGTCTTGTATCCGGTCTCATACCAAAACGAGACTCATCAGAAAAGCACACGAAACGACATTGTTCTTCTGCCCAATTTCTGTGTTCAAGAGCCCATTGATATCGAATCCTACGATTGTGCATTATTATAGGTGGTACCCGTAGCGGTCTTCGGGAATGAAGGTTCACTTCATGCAAGCGGTTTCTGATTGTTTGGTCGCTAATTAAGTTCCCTGAAGAGTGATGAAGCCTCACGGCTAACATCATGGCGGTTATTGTTGGAGCTCTTCGAGTTAAGATTTGAATGTATCGGTCTTGTCTCCGTGTGGTGCAGCGATACCGTCCTCCATGGCGCTCAGCCACGGTACCAGTGCTTCGGTAACGTGTCCAAAGTCGACTGATAACACTCTGACTTGTATTCAGAGCTAAAGCCACAGTACGTAGCCGGGAACCAGCTTCTATCATTCCCACGGCTCTGAGCATTTCTTCCCTGCTTAAATGACGTCGCCGCTCCATAATAACGTTGGTTTTAATCAGTAGTAGGGAAACAGTAGCACTAATAATGTCTTCAACATGCGTTGTATGTTTTTATAGGGAAAATATTGACAGCTGATTTTCATCTTTTACTCGAATTTGATTCACAGTTCCTGATTCAAATTATGAAATGCACCAAAAAGGATCCATATAAATTTATAAAATCATAAATTTATTACAAAGCCACATCTCAATCTCAAGAAATCCGCATAAAAATGCTTGATCCCTAGACACTTTTGATGTGTGTATGTTGGCTTCCAGTCTAACCGGATGCAGCTGAATATTAGTATTTTACATGGTACGTCTGCCTATCTGACCTCCACATCCCAGTTAGTACTAGGTAATACGATATCACTTCTTATGGTAAATATCCTGCCTAGCCTTTTCCCAACTAAGTTGGGGTCGGCTTCCAGTCTAACCGGATGCAGCTGAATATCAGTATTTTACATGGTGCGTCTGTCTATCTGACCCCCACAACCCAGTTAGTACTGGGTAATACGATATCACATCTTATGGGAACTACTCTCTCAACATTTTTACTATATCTGATAATATTGCCTTATAAAATAAGCTATAGTCTTGGAATTATCCTAGTCAGAGGCATTTGCATTGGCGGCATAAAACCTCTGACATCAGGTTAGGCATAGACACTAACTACTACACCATGAAGTGGAAATTAGGGTTTTTTAGTGACTTTTTACTAATTGCTGCCACTGAAACATATACAGTATGTGTCTTCGAAACACGCTCTATTGTGAAGTCCACGTCATGACACTTATTGTTATGCCACAATATGAATATTCATATCGCTGAATATCGAATAAATTCGTTCGAAAATACTGTCATCCTTAAATAACATAATATTACTTTTTTATCTCGACATAAGCTGTTGTTTGGTAATAGCGTCAAAGCGAGGGCCAAGTTATTTATTTAAACTATTTTTGTCGAACAAGAGTATTAAAACCTTACAGAAGCGAAAATAACTGAAGCGACTTTTATAGTATCGTGATGTTTTGAAATACCCAGAGGATTAACTTCGTTGTCTAACTTGTTAGGCACTACGTATTAGTTTTAGAAATGTTATTCGGTTTCTTTTATCTTGACACTTCCACAACATTAATTTTAGTATGCCTATGCGAAAACCGAAACACGTGTCTAATATGTTTATGAAAAGGTTATGTACAAAGTTTCAAAATTGTATCAAGTTATCACCACGCGGCGAACGCGCTGTGCGCCTGCGACTAGTGCCGCTATGAACTGCTAACGCTCGGATCCAACGTATCATTACAATTAAATATTTTTGAGACAACATATAACAGGGTATAAACATTATTGGAATCGATTCAGTTGTTTATTCTGATGAAACTATATTTAGGTTTATACTTTGAACCTTACCTTGGAGGGGGTCATTTGATGATTTCCCATCAGAAAATAAAAACGGTATGGTCTAGAACCCAAAATAATATCTCGGTTTCGTAGAGGGTTTTCTTACACCCAGCAGGCCCCTTATTCACAACCATTCGATACGTTTCCGTGTCGTTATGGAATCGTATTCGACTATCTCATTTCCGAACCGAAGAACTGTCAAAACGCTAACCGTGCAGATAACCGTGGTAGAAAACTTAAGATAGTAATTAAAATTGGTTTATTTGAACATTTCGTTCTGTTTCATTAAGGAAATTACAGCTAGTAATTTAATAAACAGCAACGATACAAAATTATTTTATTATTTTACTAAACTTAACAAAAAAAAAACTATTTTCGAATAAACCTGCTTTGTAAACAGCCATCTGTGAAACTGGCAAAGCGGATTTTTTTTTGTTAAGTTACACTAGGGTTTCCTTTTTTCTTAAAAAGGAAAAATTACTATTCTAGGTACCTATTTGATGTCAGTGTTATACAATTTTTGCTTGTTAACTAAAATCTAGAACGAATATTGCATTTCTGTAAACACATAGATTTTATGTAAATTTGGATACATCATTTAAATACGGTTAATCTATACTAATATTATAATGCGGGTTGCAGACCAAGAGCTAAGCTAAGTTAGTTTAGCTTAGCTCGCATAGCTGACGCAGTTTTTCATACTTGTGTGCAGACTGCAAACTATGCGAGTTATATGGAAAACTGCGTCAGCTATGCGAGCTAAGCTAAACTAACTTAGCTTAGCTCTTGGTCTGCAACCCGCATTAAGCTGAAGAGTTTGTTTGTTTGTTTGTTTGAACGCGCTAATCTCTGGAACTACTGGTTGGAATTGAAAAAATCTTTTTGTGTTGGATAGTCCATTTATCGAGGAAGGTTATAGGCTATATATCATCACGCTATGACCAATAGAAGCGAAACACAAATGAAAAATGTTGCAAAAACGGGAAAAAATTATTCCTTTTGTGAGCTTTTTCTCTCATATATGTGACGCAGACGAAGTTGCGTGGGTCAGCTAGTACAACAATAAAACTTCATTCACTTCTTCAGGCAGTGTTTAAAAAGTTTAGTATTCTTATTTTATTATTGCACTGAAATGTGCAGGAAATATGCTATTATTCTTCCGATTAATATTGTTCGATAGACTCCCGACAGCAAACAGCAGTCTTCTTATCGAATTGAACTGTCAAAATTATTCGGTTTCGGATTTGTGAATAGCGTTTGGAGGACATCTTCGATATCTTAGACGTTCGATTCGGTTCGGAATCGAGACGAATTGTTGTGAATAAGGTTGGTTTATATGTAAGTTTAACAAAAGTGCCTACGGCGCGCGGCGGTTTATGCTTATTGGCAGTTATGTTTTAGTCTGTGGGTATGATTTATTATTCACTACCTGTACGTCTCTTCGTGTTATTTTTGGTTTACGAAGATCAGTTTAATAAAAACATTGTGGAAACCTTTCTCATTTATTTATTTCTTGTTCTTTATCGTGTGGTTAGTTGCCTAACATGGGCCCTGGGAAAATTTTGACCAGCATTCTAGGATTTTTTCGGTATTAGTATTTGCAACAAATAAAATGGACGCGAAAAGAATAATTCTGGGCCTTTTACACGACAACCGAGAAGTATTGCTTGGCAAATTTAGTGAACGTTTAACGCACGAACAAAAGAATAATAAATTTTTGTTTCATAAAAAAATCCCTTGACAGGCGACAGGTGACAATTTGTCGCGAATAACTTGACATAAGTATTTGTTTTATGAAACACAAAATTGTAATTACAAGTCGACAAATTTGTAGACTTATCGAAAATTTCTGACAGGCGTACTCACCCAATGTCAGCGGCTACTTACTTCTCGTTCTCACTAACTAATAAATTATTAACCAGTGAAATGGTGCTAACATCGAAATACAATAGTAGCAACGTCGAGCATTTAGGACACAATATTTCTCGGTTGTCGTGTATAAGGCCCAAAATAAATATTTTTGTATTCATTTTATTTGTTGCAAGTACTAATACCAAACAAATCCTAGAATGCTAGTCTAAATTATAATGTAATACAAACATTGTTATTGCTACCCTCATACTGCTATTTAATTTTAACTAAAACGTATGCTATGACATTTTTGTCGCAATTTACTAAAATTATGTCAATTACCATGACAAAAAAGTCTTTTAAAAAAAAAATTATTTTTAAACTGACAATTGTAGACCTTTATGAAACGCCATTGACACTGACAATAATTATATCAACTATTTACCTGTCGCAATCGGACATATTTGTCACGTTTATGAAATAGACTTTGTAGCTACATTTCGTCAATTTTGTCAAATACTGACAACTTGTCACGTTTATGAAATAGGGCCCTGGTGTCAGAGTTCATAAGCCGCCCATGGGCCTCTGACTGGCTTAACATGCCGTCGAGAAATATATCTAAAGTATGCTGGTTTCCTCACGGTGTTTTGCTTAACCGAAGCAAGTGATAATTGTACAATACGCACATGGATCCGAAAAATCAGAGGCCTTGGGTTCGAACTCGAGATATTTGAATTGGCTGTACGTCGGTACCACTAGACTACAAGTATCACTGAAAATAATCATAGTTAAATAATAATAGTTTGCCAGGCCAGTGCTAGGTCGTATGTTGTAAAATATGATTCGCGACTGCAAGGCGTATGTAAAATTATAATCATCCAAATCCTCAATACAACTCTCCAAGTTCACAAAGGTCTAGGAAAGTCTTTTTCAAGGTCGAAATAATTTCTAGACATTTAACCTTAAGCGTTTAGCTCGCGTACTAGCAGAAAAAAAGATTAAAAACGCCTGATACATTTTAAAAAGACTAGATAATAAAAAACCCGTAAGTAACTTCTTTAATATAGATCGAACCACGTTCAACAATGGTCTTTTATGAGGTAATTTGATTGTTGAATCTCCATGCATAACTAGGACAAGGACTGACATGCAGCGGACGCATCACGCGTCACGGCGTCACCCGTCAAGTACGTACACATGTCGTGTCATGTGAACAATGTTACTGCTAGTACGCGAGCTAAACGCTTAAGGTTAATGTTCTAGGAATGACTTTGACCGTGAAAAAGACTTACCTACACCTTTGTGAACTTGGAGGGTTGTATTGACGATTTGGATGATTATAATTCTATTTACGCCTTGCAGTCGCGAATTATATTTTACAACAAACGACCTAGCACTGGCCTGCAAAAGGATTGAAAAAAAAAGGAATATTTGAATTTTGCTGGTTTCTCTAGAGCATCAGCCTGAACAGGGCCGTTTTCAAACGTAGTCCCCTGTTTTCTTCCTGGGTTAATTAGCCAGTAGAACAAAATTTTTATTTTATATAATCCAATCTTTGTTTGTTGAATGTTTGCACAGCAGAAAATCTGGCCAATATTTTAAGTTTTTGAAGGATCATAATTCTCTTTTCATAATTAATTTATGAAATAAAAGTAAATATAGGGACATGCCAATAGTGGTCATAGATTTTTTGGTAAAGAAAATATTGCTCTTCTTATTGTTCTTGTGTCTTCTTGTTTCTGCATTATCCCGGAAAACAGGGACCTACGTTGGTATCGAAATACGGCCCTTGTGTTCCCTTATATATGCGACATGTTCAAACAGAAAAAAAAAGGCCAAGTGCGAGTCGGTCTCACCCATGACGGGTTCCGTAGCAGCACGTTACATAATTGTATTGTATTGTACAACGGGCTGGTGTTCGCAACTCCACGTAAAAGCGCGTACTTTGCGTATGGGCTATAATACACCACGCGACACAGTGCGGTTCGGTAGATGTAAAGTAGTACATAATATAAAAATATTTGACTTAATTGAATGAAAAGTAAATTATGGTTTACGATTTATGACGTATTAAAAAAAAACTACTTACCTACTAGATATCGTTAAAACCAATTTTCGGTGGACGTTTTACATGGTACATCATATTTTTTTAAAATTTTATCATTCTCTTATTTTATAAGTTAAAGGAGGGAACCAGATCAGTAAAGTATTTGCATACATGCATAGACTCACGCCTTTAAAAAAAGCTGTAAACACGACCTGACAGCTACAAATATACCCTTCATTTTACTGTACTCATTAATTCTATTAAAATACAATAAGAATATAATAGAAATCTATATAAAACTCATAATAAGCTCGTACTTGTACATAAACGAACAAAAAATGAAGGAAAAATATTGTTTACGCAAAAAAGGTTTTTCATTTAATCCGAACAGTATTTGCTTATTATCGGCAAAAAGTAGACGAGGAGCTCGTGGTTAAATAATAACAGCCGCTCGGGTCGATCTTTAGGTAAAGCCGTGCTTGCCTAGGTTGGTCTGTGGATGGGTGACCACCCTTACATACTGAGTATCCTCCATGCCTCGGAAAGCACGTTAAACTGTTGGTCCCGGCTGTCATTTGTCCATCTCTGACAATCGTTACAGGTAGTCAGTGGCTCAAAAACTCTGACACCAGTCTTACCAAGTGGTTTCGTATTTCGCAGTATTAACTGGATTGTGGAGGTCAGATAGGCAGTCGCTCCATGTAAAATACAGGTATTCAGCTGCATCCGGTTAGACTGGAAGCCAACCCCAACATAGTTGGGAAAAGGCTAGACAGATGATGATGACCGGCAAAAGTAAACGAACTTATTCAATACCGTAAATCCCTTTAAAACAGTCAGTTAAAAAATATAAAACCGTTTAAAGGTATGCTCGATGTTTATTTTCTTGCGGAAACAGTTGAACAGGTCGGTCGTAAACCAATCCGCTTTTTCCACTTTATTGACAAATAAAAGCATCGGATAAACGTTCAGGGCGACCCGACGCCGACGGTACGGCTGGCGGAAAAGGTTTGCTGCAATAAACTGTGTTGTATTTTATTTTCTTGAGCAAGTCCTGCGGGCAGAAGCGAACAATCGTTAATCCGACAATCTTATATATAAAATACTCGTATCACAATTTTCGTTCCCATAATCCTCCGAAACGGCTTGACCGATTCTCATGAAATTTTGTGAGCATATTGAGTAGGTCTGAGACTCGGCCAACAACTATTTTTCATCCCCCTAAATGTTAAGGGTAGTCCACCCCAAAATTTTTATTTTTTAGACAAAATTAAGTTTTTTTTTAATGATACAACATACAAAAATACATACAATCCTAAATTTTCATCCTTCTACGATGATCCTTTATTTTTTAATAGCCATTTTTTTTCCGTTCGTTTTTCTCTCTTATGTGACGCAGACAAAGTTGCGTGGGTCAGCTAGTACGTATATAGAAACATATTTTTTCAACATAGATTTAATAAAAAGATTTAATCCATCAAAGGACTAAAAAAATACTTTCGGATTTCCTCTATAGTGCTGTCCTGTGACAAACTGCATGTGAAAGAAAGTGGGAAAACATGCTTTATTTTGCCATCTGACCTACACACCAGTGCTATTTATTGGAATCATGAAAACGAATGTTATGACTCAAAACCCGAGGAGGCCACAGAAGAGTTCCACTAACTCACTTTCTGAGTTCATCGCCAAGATACCAAATATAGGACAGTCATCCGAACAATCTAAATATATATAATTCAAAGGTGACTGACTGACTGACTGACTGACTGACTGACTGACATAGTGATCTATCAACGCACAGCCCGAACCACTGGACGGATCGGGCTGAAATTTGGCATGCAGGTAGATGTTATGACGTAGGCATCCGCTAAGAAAGGATTTTGATCAATTCTACCCCCAAGGGGATAAAATAGGGGATGGAAGCTTATATGAAAGTCCGTCAGTTTTAAAGTTAGGATCTTCTAATTTTGTGTTTAGGCTGACGATTGAAAATTAATTTATGCGTGTTTCAGCGTTTTTGATAACTCCACCCCGAAGGCTTATAAAGGGGATGAAATTGTATGTGAAAAATCCTTAATTTTCGCCGTAAAAAGTACAAAATTTGTTATCTGGGCTTATGATTGGAAGCTGACGCAACGGCTTTATTAGAATTTCAACCTTTGAGGGGTGAAAAAAGAGCAACATTTTGTTTTTAATTAAAGTTTTTGTTTTTTGAGTCACCAAAAAGTATCAAAGTTAGTAAGTAAGTCGTTAGTTTTTTTTATTTCAACACACAAAGGGGTAAAAGGGGGGATGAAGTTTTGCATTGTAGTTGTTCATTCGTTCACGAATAACAGCAGACCTTTTGCAGCAGTGCAAGTTAATAGTATAGGCCGTACACAAGTTAATAGCACACGTGACTTCGCGGCTGGCAGTACTTACCGTTTTGTAGGGACCTAGGTAAGCAGAAGATTATGGACTTACGGCAGGAGCAGAAAAAGAAAGTATGGCAGCCGCCGCTCCTGTGGGTGCCGCCCGCTCGCACCAACTTGCTGCAGCACGCGCCGCTGACGCGCGCGCTGCGTGCACTCAATATGGTGTCACAACAGATTGATTGCTTCAATTGTACACAGCGAATTCACACGGGCCGCATTTTGCGCAATTACTTTAGTTTGTCAAATTAATTAATTTATTCAAAACATAAATAATTTCACTTTGAATATAACTGCTCTATTGTATTAGGTACCTAAACCTGTACTAATAGTTGTATGTGTTGTTTATATAAATAAATAAATTATGTATAGTAGAACGAGATAGAATGAGTAATTGTCGATATCGTATTTGATACCAACTAGATTTTTTTATTTTGTAGATTTCTGTTTTTTTTCTCTTCTGCATTTCTGATCTTACTTTTAATGAATGAAGATGAAGTCAAAATAAAAATCAAAAATGGCGCCGACGAAAGTTTTTGGATTTTTAATCATGGGTGTCGTTTCCGTGGTTTTTGGTGTCGCTGATAGTGAAAATGAGGTAAAAATTAACACGGCGAAAAAAGTTAACAGAAGCAAAAAAAACAGTTTTCCTTTTTTTTCTACGGCTTATCCTGACACTATTTTCACCCTGCGCCACTGTAAGGTAGAGGTGTATCGAGTCCTACACCCACATTTCGCACAGTTAGCTTAATCCCATCAACCGGGCACAAATAATACAATAACACTTTGCCCGTCCAACAAATCGAACCCAGGACCTCATACTCAGTAGCGCTTGCGACAACTCGAACAACGATGCAGTCTCACACATGACCCATCAATATTTTCACGCGAACGAAGTCGCGGGCAACAGCTAGTCTTCATATAAGGTGTAAAGGAAGTCTCAACGACGCCGTCAACCAAGCATTCCGTACATCAACCTAAATAACTGTACTGAAAAATATATTGCTGTGAAACGACTTTTATTTTTGGGATGAAAAATCTCGTGTTACAGTACTCAATGAAATGAATGCATTGAATAGTGCGGGAAAGGGCGTCAAGGATATATTTAAAGGAAGTTAGTAAATTATAGAATTGAGCTCATGGCTAAATAATAACTGCCGCTCGGGTCGATCTTTAGGTTAAGCCGTGCTTTCCTAGGTTGGTCTGAGGATGGGTGACCACCCTTACATACCGAGTTTGTTTCGTGCCTCGGAAGGCACGTTAAGCTGTTGGTCCGGGCTGTCATTTGTCCATCTTTGACAGTCGTTACAGGTAGTCCGTGGCTCAAAAACTCTGACACCAGTCTTACTAAGTGGTATCATTTTTCCCAGTATTAACTGTATTGTGGAGGTCAGATAGGCAGTCGCTCCATGTAAAATACAGGTATTCAGCTGGATCCGGTTAGACTGCAAGCCGACCCCAACATAGTTGGAAAAGGCTAGGCAGATGCGTAAGTTATAGGATTAAAAAACATGTGTTCAAAACAATATCTGAAAAAGTAGGAACTTTGACCCTCAATATCTCTGTAACTAGAGTGTTCCCAGTATGTTCCAGAACAAAAAATATCGCAATAACGTGTGAAGGGACGAACCAATGCCTTTTAGCTTCTTTGAAGGTCTTTTTACATCCATTTATACATACAAAGTTTTATTCAGAAAGACAAATAGAATAATACAACAATTAGAAGTCGGATAAAATGAAATTCCAAGAAACTACCACGGCTTCTTTAGTTAGTTACAAGCTATTAATTTAATGTTAAAATAACTTATTAAACGAGCGGAAACATTTACTCAGTTCAGTGTAATGCCCTGTTCACGACCTCGGGTTTAAGTATTGACTTGTTTATTTAGCGTGAGTAGCGTCGTATAGTGAAGATGCGTGGCATGTTCCAAACAATTTCTTTCATTAGTTTTACACAGTCATGGACATGAGTGTTCATAAATAGAGATGGAGGGAAAGGCCAAAGAATAGATGGATGGTTTGTGAGAAGAATGATATCAAAGGGTAAGGAGTAAATGATGCTGACTGCAGGGGACAATAGAAAAGATAGGTACATCTCCATTCATTATCTCCCTGCCCTTGTTCCAAGTACTTGGGGTTGGCGTTTGTTTCTACTTCTGTCAACCGTCACGTTATTTATTCCTTTTTCTTTCATAACCTCAAACAATCCATCCATCGTTTTCTTAGAAGCCACGTTTCTATTAACGAATCTATTAATATTAAATTTAGCTTCACTTAACTTCGTGGTCCATGTTCACCAAAAAGATGACGGTTTGATTATTTAAAAAAGCTGTTTAATACACATTTTTGTATGGGAACATGATGTCACAGTGACAGCTGACATGGACGTTATTAGTTTAACCTACTAATAAGTAAAGCTAAGTTAATTGGTTGAATCTGGCAAGTAACTTTTGGACAACTTCCTCGTAGTCCAGTTAAAACTTTCTAGACTCGCTGCGTTCCTAGCAAATAAGCCCTTGTTCCTTGCAAGATAAAGTATTTCTAATTACGCAGCTAGTTAAATTGTTAGTTGTTACTGTAATCCTGCAATTCGTTTTAACTAAAAGAATTTGTTTCTCAGCTACCGTTTTCTTAATTTTAATTAATTAAAGCTTGTTTAAAAGGAGGTTATTTGCGCTTTTCGTTTTTATACTATTATCGTGCAAAAAAGACGAGAGTCCAGTACATGTGGCTGTTGTGGCTATTAGTGCGTACATTAAACGTGCGCACACATACACAGCGGACTGACTGTACACCGAGCCGAAAACAAATTAGGGTCCGTAACTACAGTCCCCCCCGGCCTTAGGTCATTGTTGACCCCAGAACGTAAAAAAATGAGCCATAAACTGAAGTTTTTATCTATAAGTAAAAGCAGCCAAAGACCGTAAAAGGAACATTATAATACGATAAATGAAGTTTTTTTGCGTAATTTTAACTCCGCCTACAAATCCGTCATAATGCGCATTTTCTGCGGTCAAAGTAACCTGAACATATATTATTTTATCTCATTTATTTAAAAACTACCCGCATTAATTACTTTTTGACCAAAGTAACAGTATTATTTCGTTTGTTTTTAAGATAATATAACTATTAATTAGCTTGGCTTCTGTGAGAGTTTTTATCTCGTGTCCTGAAAGTGAAAACTTCTAGTTTGTGAACACAATTTTAATAACTTAGTAATATTCATGATCTTCACTATTTTTCTTTCCTTATTCCTTGTGAATATTTAATAGGCAAGTTCCCTCCGAAGTAAAGCCGCTAACGAGAAAGAAACTAGTGCCTTCTTTTCCGATACAGTGTACCGGGTAAATCACTAAATGAGATAGCCTAAGTGAGCTCAATTGAACGCCTTTTAAGTGCTTTTACAAAATGTTGGAATAAAACCGAGCACGATTGGATTAATCTGCTGCATTACCATTTACCACATCAATAGTTTTACAAACCACCTGGTGCCGGTTAGCTAATAATTTTAACGATATACCTATTTAAATCGTTTGGAAACTGATGTGGTATCTATGTATAGGATATAATATCGGCTTTCAAGCCCATTGTCACCACAAATCAAATGGACAAATGGACGCGTTTTGTGCTAATTGTAAATTGTATGTTTAATATAAAATTAAATGCATTTAAGTAGTGATTGGTTGTGTAAGCGGGCCGGTCTGTTAATTTGGAACTAATTTAAAGCTAACCAAATTGCTTTTAACTCTGTCGAAATAAATTGTGTCTATGTCCAATTTCAATAGAATATTCAAAGACAAATAATGTTCGAAGATTTCTTCGGACAACGTAATTAATATTTAATTTAAAGTAATATTTCATTTTTTTTTCTTATTATGACAAGTCTTTTTGTTTGTCAGTTTTACTTTTTGTAAGGAAAAAAAATTGATGACCAATCGGAACCGTGACGCATCGGGCATACCTAACCTATATTAGACACATTGCTGAATTTCGTTCGATGACACATCGCAAAAAAATCTGTCAAACCATTAAAAAAAGTATACTTTCTAAAAGTGTTTTTATTTCAATTTGGTGAAGATCTGATGAAGAACTTTGGAGATAGGCAATGGAACTCCTCAATAAATGATAGCAAATGGACTGGGATTGCTGAAATCCTATTTCTGACTATTGTTTACACCAGTTCATAACATAACATCACACTGGTACTCACGCGAAGGGGTATATTATGATCCCACTGTGCTTAATTAAACTAGAGAGAAATTCAACAACTTGCTAAAATATTGAAGTTTTGCAGCACCAGGGGTTTTAATAACCCAGCATTATTAGGTTTGTACAATTGTCCAGATGCTGAATAACTCCTGAATGAAATGCTATTAATAAGACTCATTCATTTTATTCAGCTATGGCAGCTGATGTCATACAAAGTGAATTATATTTGACAATCCATTTCAATTTGAAAGGATAGGTAACAAAGGCAATACGTATTACGTACCTACGACCCGACGTTCGTAATCCCAATACATACCCACGTGTTTATTATAAAATGAGGCTCGCGTGTCCGGTACCTAACACATTAATGTTTCGTTTTAGCCCTTAATAAAACAGCAGGTATGTCGATGTGGGATTGTCTTTTTGGTCATGATTTTTAACCGACTTCTAAAAAAGGAGGAGGTTTTCAATTCGGATGTTTCTAACTTTTTAATTTTTTTTTTATGTTTGTTCGGGCATAACTCCGTCACTTGCCAACCGATTTGGAAAATTCTTTTTTTGTTGGAAAGGGTATCCTTTCTAAATGGTCCCAATGGTCGGGATCTGATGATGGAATCTTGGCGAAATCGAGGCAACTCTTATTTATTTATTTATTTAAACTCTATGCACTTAATGTACAAAGGCGGACTTAATGCCTTGGGCATTTTCTACCAGTCTACCTTAGGGTGATGCAGAGATTAAACTGTAGGTGCAAGAGTAAAGAAAATTATGAAGACTATAATATAACAATAAATACATATATACATACATACAATAAATTATAAAAAGTGAGGAAAGATAAAAAACAATAAAAAAAAAATGTTGATGAAGAAAACAAACAAAACTCTTCAAATTTGATATGAAAACGTGTTGTGATTTTGGTATTTTCTACAACAAGTGAAGTATTTGCGTTTGATAAGAACCATTCTACTATCAGATCTGATGATGAAGCCAAGACTCACGGAACTCCATAATGAGACAATGTACCCTAGTCGTGTTTGGGCTTGTTGTAATTGTATCGGTATGCACTTTCCATGTATATCAAGCACATGTGAACCACTGAAAAGTGAAAAAAAAAATTTTTTGCAAAAAAAAAAACTGACTTAAAAAAAAACTGAAAAATAACTTTAGCTTCTGAAGTCGTTGACAAAACGCTGAATGAAAATGGACATTATTGAATGAGCGTTGAAACTATTATTTGGTGTTGAACGTTTGTATGCGAAGGCCGCGTGTGGCATCGCTCTGTTACCTATCTGCCTACATAGAGGTAGGTATTACGGATTCCACGTACGGATAAAACGCCTCTCTCCCCTAACAGTAACGTTACAAAAAGCCGACCGCTAACAGTTTCGATTTAGTCCTTTTGTACGTATGTGGCACTGTGGATTCATAGCAAATATTTGAAATAGTTCTCAATCAATAGACGAGGCTCACATATTTATTAAAGCTAACCGACCATTGATGGTGGTCGTTTGCCGAATACTACCTGCCTTTGCCTATGCTAGTATGCAAAAACGAAAAAAAAAAACATCTTTGGGGTAATGGGGACTGCCAATCGAAGTGAAAACTCGTAGCCGGCTGCTACGAAGCGTTAGGTGACGGTCATGCGAGGACAATGATGTTTGTTCACTCAAAAAGTGCTCAACGCGCCTCTAGAAGTTTACACTTCAAAATTAATCTCAATCTAATTTTTAACTTTTTTTTTAAATCAAGTTTTAATTAAATTGTAAAGAAAACGATTAACTTTATCTATCAGCATTCTCCGCGAGGAGGAACCGAACCGCTGTGGAGGCCCGGGTATGTCATCAAGAATGTAGTGTCACCAAAACCAAGGTTCAACTCAATCGAGTCGTGATTGAACTAGTGGTCGATAAATGGTATCGACATAACTTTCATACAAACATACAACACATACATATATATACGAACAGTGCTTGTTAAATAAAAGCTTGTAATAAAACACAGCAACATTATTCGTATAATCCCGCTAGCATACTTGAAGAAAAATGTGTTCTCTCATACATTTGTACGTTTTAGGTACAGACGCGGTTCGGAGGTTGGAGGGCAAACGCTTCATATATCATCTGCAGACATAGCGACATACAATGGATAACTTAGGAGGACCACATCCCTCACTTGATATTACATCTACCGAACTCATTCCATTCTGAAAAGCTTTTGCTCTCATTATTTTCGGTGTAAGAATAAAAGGTACTATTTTTGCTGTTGAAACATAGACCAAAATAGCAACTAAACTGTAAGAACCCCGGAGGACAAAATAATAACCAAAAAAAGAACCGGCAAAGTGCGGGTTGGGCCTCACGCAGAATAGGGTTCTGTAGTGGCCCGTTATCACAACATAGAACGATTTATTCTAAGAATTTTATATCTGGTACAAAATTATCCAACACCCAAATTCAACGACTATTTCTGCAAAACTAATAAATTTATCTTAACCGCTACAATTTTCCTTTAAAGTTCATGACATGTCTCAATGAGACTATCATCATAAAATTTTCCAGATTTTTCAAGCCAGCAGTTATCTTCTAGAGGGGGGGGGGGGCGCCCTATTGGAACAAATATTTGCACATTGAAGTTTAATATTTCGTTAATGGAGCATTTAAAATAGTAGGTATTTGCAACTTCTAAGTCATGTTAAAATACTTATTCAACAATGCCCCACACGACGGGGCAGACGACGAAAAAAAAAATCATTTCACATGTAAGAGAACATGTGAAGTGGGGATGAATTTTTTAGGATACCCTAAAAAACAAAATTTTCCAAAATCTTATTATACCGTTTTGTCTGTATAACGAATATACACACCTCTGTAAAATTACAGCTTTCTTTTCTAGTACTAACAACCTGTGAGAAAAGCCTCGGACGGACGGAAAGACGGACATGACGAAACATAAGGGTCCCTTGTCAGGAGTCAGGACTACGGAACCCTTATAGTTTTTGTTAAAATGAACAAAATAAACTTGTTCACCTATCAAAATTGAACGCGTTAACAAAGTTTCGTGTCCGTGTAATTAACCGTAGAAGAGTCCTCTCGTGAGGCGGCGATCCAGTCTGCAGGATCAAGACATGTCTGTCATAAAAATGCATTGTCACAAAACCCAAAGCAATGTGCAAAATTTCAGCTTAATCGGATACCAAAAAGTGGTCGAAAAAGGGTATGAAAATTTTGAAAAAATATAGCTCCCTGATGATTAAAGTTATCCAAAAGATCAGAAAGGGCCGACCTCTCGCAACCATTGGCGAAAAACGAGTCAATAAATCTTATTTTATCTATCTCTATACTTTAATAAAATTATAGAGGTCAACATGTCTGTACATTGGACCTTTTCAGAGAAACCGGTATAGGGAATAAAGAGATGAACCGGACAATCTGGCTAGCCGGCGCTCGTGCACTCGCCAAGTCTGTGTATGAAAACTTTCACAAGTAAGGCAAAAATCACCCGGTTATCCGATTTCTCATATTTTTCTCAGCTACCGTGAACCGTCGCAGCAACGGTACCCGCATATCTTTGTGAAAGGGATTACATCACAAATCATTTTCAAGGTTTTCTCCAAAGTAAAACGGGCCGTAATCAAATCATCGTCGTTTCCAAGATCGTTTCGTTTTGAAATAAAATCTGCCTCTATGTGGAGATCTAGGTTTGAGGATTTTACAGGAAGATTAACATGTAAATGTGGATCCTGGAAAACTTCGTACGCCTACTTTATCGTTAATATACGCTCTGTAATTTTATGCGTTACCTAAGTACATATATAGGTTTATACTTCAGACACTATTATAATATTATTTATACATTTTTCTTTTCCACTTTTTAGGACTTTTAGTATTCATTAAAATTCAACAGTAACTTCTATCTACCTATCTACAATTTTTGAGAAAACGGAATAGAGGCTAAAAAGGAGCAGTAGTACTTATTTGTCAGATTTGTGTTACAGACGCAATCGGAGGCAGTTGTCTCATAAAATTCGGAAATATTTTACGCTCGAGTGCTCATTGCTGCTGTCTTGACAGTAGCCGGCTCGGGAGGATCGGGGGATGGCCTTGACCTGAAATATCTGATCGCCTAACATCCCAAAGCATGGGAAAGTTACTCGCACCACAAATACATTTTCGACGATAAAATATGATAGCTGCTTCGAAGTTGTTGCTTTTCAGTTTGTTGTTATTTTTATTGTGTTCGAAATATGGCAAATTTTAATTGGGTTACGCCAAAATAGATAATAGTTATACAATATAAGTATTTATTGTACACAAAAATCGTCGCACAGCTTTTATACAGAATTGTAATTCCATGGATACAATGGGGGTCTTATCGCTAATACCGCAATTTTTTGTATCTTCCAAGGAATTGAATCAAGGAACTAGCGAGGTTCCAACAATACAAAGTTGGTCGAGATTTTCTTGCAAGTTGTTATTACGAAAAAATGTGGAGTAAGACGTTTGCAAAACAACAAACAAGGTGCCTCGCCAGCACTTGCTGAAGAGTCTTCAGTTTTGAAAATAGCTCTGCAGCCGGAGGCTTGTAATGTAACAGTATATGAGTACGCCCCTCCTCTCACACAGGTCCAGAGATCGGAAAACCGTATTTCGTATTTCTGACCGATATTTTGAACGTATTTTTGTTGATCGTTTTTGCTTTTTGCATTTGAATTGCATCCGCACGCTTCTGGCCGACCCTCGTGCGTTCGGGGACTATGCAAGCATACTCAGGGTAACTAATCGAATGTGCTATAAAATATGTGTTGTTCGTATTATAATGGTTTGGAATACTGGGCTGTGAAGAAAATGGATGAAAAAAGAGAGAATTTGAGGTGCATGTGTGGTGTGACGAGAATGGACGAGGTAAGGAATGAGTAATTGAGTACCTGTATTTGGGGAAGTTTGAAAGTTGGCGCCAGTTACAGAAAAGTTTAAGGGAATTTATAGTCTTAAGATGAGCAATTGGGCATGTGGTGAGGAGGGATAAATCGCGTGACTAAAAGAGTACTGTGTATATTTTTTATTGCTTTCCGACGGAATAGGGATACCAATGACATTACCAAACATGAAATATCCATGAAAGTAAACATTAATGAATTTTAATATTATTTTTGTGCCCAAATGACCATCATTTGCCTAAATTCTAACAAACTTTTAAAACGTGACAACACCATCTTCGGCATTATTGTTTTTTTATGACGTCACTACCCGAAGAGCGACCCGAGTGATGACGCCGCCGCGCCGCCAGCCCACGTCCCTGTGCAGCCATGTCCGTTTACATGACTATGTTGGGGTCGGCTTCCAGTGTAACCGGATGCAGCTGGATACCAGTATTTTATATGGAGCGACTACATATCTGACCTCCGCAACCCAGTTAGTATTGGGTTATACGATACCCATTGTTGTCAGACATCTTGGGACACCGGCTACCTGTACCGACTGTCAAAGAAATTCAAATGACAGCCAGGACGGTCACCCATCCACAGACCAACCTTTGCAAGTGCGGCTTAACCTAAAGATCGACCCGAGATGTTTAGGCAGTCGCTTCGTTCAAATACTTCTTCGCATGTAAGCAAATGGGTGACTTGAAATGAAGTACGTAAAACTTACATGAGTTTCGTAATAGTGAATCTATTCTTACGAAGCGAGGCATAATTACTTCGCGTTTTGGGGCTCGGAAAACAGCTTATATATGCATTCAGTCCGTAGCCTGCGGCAGTGGCCAGGCCGGGTACACAGCGCCGCGGTCACAAGATGAGATATTGTATGATATGAAATAAAGATCTGAACAACTATTTATAAAGTTTTATATCACGGAGCTCTAGCTAGAAGATATTTTGTTTTTTAGTTACGTAAAACTAACTTAGAAGTAAGCTTCTCGGTATGTGTTTGAAATGATATTTCGTAATAACTGAGAAAAATCAGCTTATTTTATACCCCGTAGCCCTGATCTGTGTGACAGTCTCATTCCTAAGCTCTATTTGCCCAATTCACCGTCCGGGTGTAACTAGATGCTTATAATTTTATTAGGTCAACAGAACTTGATGTGTATCGAATAACTTTAGCTATTCGTGAAGTTGAGAGTTTCTTGGTCATAACTTGAAGCCGTGAGCAACCGGGTGGAAATCAAATTATGACTGTGCCCATAACTTTTGTTAAATGTTAAAGTTGGCATTGCTTTTCATCCGACAACTGCAGAGCGAAAATGGAAAGAAGTGATTTTGCGAGTTGCACGAGTTTTACATATTTAGTGAGATTTTCTTAAATATCCAATGGATTACTTTATAACCTCACTAGCTGTTCACCACGGCTTTGCCCGCTTGACAAATTATTAAAATTAAACCTTCCTCTTGAATCACTCTATATATTCAAATAACCAGGATTGAAATCCGTCGCGCAGTTCTAAAGATCTAAGCATACTTACATAGGGACAGACAGACGCGGCGGGGGACTTTATTTTATAATATGTACCTAGTGAAGAGTGGTAGTGGTAGCAACTAGTAGAGAATACAAATACCTACTTTAAATTGACAAAGATTTGAAAATATTAATAGTTTATTACATTAACCCATAAAAGGTGTAAGCGGTACCTTCGTGAAGCTTTCAACCAAGCATTCGACTCTATGGCAAAATGATTGTGCAAATCAAATCAGAAATGCTTATATGCAATGTGTAATGCACTGAAAGAATTGTGTTGATAGATGCATTGAACAGTGCAGGGGTCATTGAGAAATTAAAAGTAAAGTTATGACAGTAAAATTCCAACAAACACAACTTGTAAAAAAATCCAACAAACACAACTTTTAAAAAAAATCCAACAAACACAACTTGTAAAAACTTCACTTTAACTCACTTAATAACACATACTACACACACGCTTCTCTTACACAACACACCAGAATTAACACATTCTATATTTTATTGTTTTTTACGATAATTAAGCGATTTGGTATAAACCCATGCAATGCTACAACCCAACCGTTTAATAATTCTCAATGGCTCCCATAAATATCATTAACAATGAACTGGACAATATTCAACTAGGTAATTCGTATAGCTGTGATCCTGAAGATTGCCTCAAGTACATCAACAAATCCGATTGCAGCATGAACTTATTACACATTAATATACGTAGCGTAAACAAAAACTTCAGTCAACTCCAAGTTCTGCTAAATATGACGAAAATCAATTTCGAAATTGTTGTTCTGACGGAATGCTGGCTTAATAAAGTCAATATCCTACCTATCTTAGACGGATTTGAGTCTTATTCAACTACAAGAAATACAAACCAAAATGATGGTGTAATAATTTACACTAAACAAGGTTTGCAGGGTTCTGTATGGGAGCCGGTTTTTGAGGGGGGGAATTGTCTTGTTTTTCAGATTGATAAAAAGTTAGCAGTTCTTGCTGTATACCGCTCTCCATCACTTAATTCAAAAGAATATTTTGATAAATTTACGCAAAGCCTTGTTAATACTTTTGATAAAACATCCTCCTGTACTAGTGTTGTTCTCGTCGGTGATCTAAATATCGATATAAGCCCAAGTAATAGAAACGACCGGAGCTTAGAATATCTTATGATAAATGCCTCTTATGGGCTCATGCCAACACACCTATCTCCTACCCGACTGGAGCACTGCATTGATCACTTACTTCTCAAGTCAAACCTACTTACAACAACACTAGTTTTGGAGTCGCATATTACAGACCACAAACCTATCCTCTTATCTATAGCTAACGTTGCCCCACCGCGAAAAAATTGCCATATTACCACCCATCTTGATTATGAAGCCATTATACTTGAGCTTGAAGATACGGATTTTACAGTTATATACCATATTGAAGATGTAAATGAATGTATGACCAAATTTATTAGTCTTATTAAATCAATTATCTCAAAACATACAAAATTAATTAATATACCTAGACAAAAAAGAACAATAAAACCATGGATGACTCCTGGGCTTTTAAAATGTATTAAAAATAGGGATAAAATGCATATAAAAACAAAAAAAGCTCCAAATAATCAGACTCTAAGGATCACATATACACGCTATAGGAATTTTTGCAACAACTTGCTTAGAAAATTAAAAACAGCTTACGAAAAAAATGAGCTAGAAAAAGCTAAAAATAATCCCAAAAGCATGTGGAAAACAATAAAAAATATCACAAACACACATAAAACAAATGTGAGTGCCTCAGAGCTGCTCAATCTACGAGAATACCCTAATTCATCGTTAAACGATGTGAATCTCTTTTTTAGTAATGTAGGCAAAAATATGGCTGCAAATATCATCTCACAGGCACGTACAACCACCACTCATCCCTATCCTCCTACTTTAGTCAAAGATCGTTGTCTAATCTCCCCTGCCGATTCTCTTGTAATACTGGAGGTTGACGAAGCAGAAGTGGAATCTGTCATACTTCAGTTGCGAGATGATTGTGCTGTGGGATGGGACGGAATATCATCTATACTGCTAAAGAAAAGCCGTCATGTACTGGTCCCACTAATAACGTACCTCTGCAACCGTTGCTTCCAAACAGGTGTATTTCCGGATGCTCTCAAAAAGGCAATAATACACCCTATTCACAAGGGAGGGAACAGAAGCAGTGTCAATAATTACAGGCCAATATCAGTATTGCCAGCCCTCTCTAAAATTCTTGAAAAGATTTTAAACAAACCTCTTAAGAGCTTTTTAGACAAACATAAAATAATTGCTGAGAATCAGTACGGTTTTCGGCAAGGAGTGTCGACAGAAGATGCCGTATTGGATCTTACGCAACAGGTTGCTAAAAAGTTAGACAGTAAATCAAAATGTCTGGCTATTTTACTTGATCTTGCCAAAGCATTTGACACCGTTTCCGTTCCCAAACTTATCGCTAAACTGGAACTCATCGGTGTGCGAGGAATACCACTTGAGATGTTCAAAAATTACCTCAAAAATAGAACACAAGTTGTCAAAATTGACGAACACTACAGTGACGAAGCAACAGTAACCTATGGCGTCCCTCAGGGAAGCATACTTGGACCTACACTTTTCCAAATATACATAAACGACCTGTGCAGGATGTGTATTACCAACTGTAACATCTACGCGTATGCCGATGATACCGCGATACTTGTTTACGGACCTTCATGGGACATGGTCAAGGTTACCGCAGAAGATGCCTTGTGCAAAATAATGAAATGGCTTAGTTTAAACCTCCTGACGCTCAACTTAAGCAAAACAACATACGTCCCCTTCGCAATCCGACGTAACACTGCACCTTCTCATACTTTCACTATAACTGCTCACTCATGCCCCAATTTAAATGAACCCTGTGGCTGTCCAGCACTCACCAGAGCTGACAGTGCAAAGTACCTTGGAGTGCAGATTGATAGCGGCCTAAGGTGGGATAAACAAATTGAAACGATAACCACAAGAACTTTGCGCCTTAAACACATCTTTAAGTCCCTTAGAGTTTCAGCTAATTTTGACACACTTAGGATGGTTTATTATGCTCTGTGTCAGTCAGTTCTGGGTTACTGTATAACTGCGTGGGGTGGTGCAGCTAAAACTAGTATTCTGAGAGTGGAAAGAGCACAGAGAGCCATTCTCAAAGTCATGACTAAGAAACCCTACAGGTACCCGACCACAGAATTGTACTCGGAATGTAAAGTACTAACGGTACGGTAACTCTATGTGCTCAGATCACTTCTTAGAATACATGCCGGTTTGCCTTTGCCAAATCCAAATAAGCGAGTTAATCTTCTCCCAAGAACACAGCACAAAACTACCTTCGCTACACATCAATTCTACACACTATGTACACACATATACCAAAAAGTTAATACACAAATAAATATTATAAATTTAAACGTACACAAAATTAAACCCTTAATAACAGAGTGGCTATTACAAAAGGACTATGCCTACACAGAGTCTTTACTCACATACATCACCTAATGACACAAGTACTGTCTAATGTTTAATACTACTAAGTACTGTCTAAGTACTATCTAATAACTAATGTCTAATACGCACTTACAAAAACAGGACGCACGCGCCTATATTTCACAACCATAAACACGTACACACACTACAACTCATCAGTCACATATTCACACGCACACACCTACGCACATCACACGTACACTTCACACTACACTGCACACAACAAATCTATTTGTAAGTTTTTAAATAATTTTTGATTAACTACAGTATCGTTCACCTATTGTATCACATTATGTTTAAGAAACTGCTCGGCCGAACACTGTCTCTTAAAATACAGGTGATCCTAGTTTAAGAGGCAGGGTTATATAAATTATTGTACAGATTTTGCAACATTTGTATTGCTTTTAATATGTCTGTAAGTTTTGTTGGTGAATAAACTATTATTATTATTATAAAAAAAAACCAACAAACACAACTTGTAAAAAAAATCCAACAAACACAACTTGTAAAAAAGAATTAACTTTGTCCTCCAATATCTCCTTAACAGTCTCCCTTGCTTCATCGAAAAGAAAATTGGTAAATTCCCTTCATAAACAATTTTCCGTATAATTTATATTGCCAAGTTATTACTTAGAATATTTGTAACGCAAACCAAGAGTTTCGAAAATAACCGTTTAAACAAAAACATGTGAAAAAAAAATGTTTAATTCCTACAAGAAAATCTAAATTTGCCCATACATTTTTATCGTGTTGATTCAGGACCTTGATTTTACGGGTTTAAACGGGTCGGAAATCTTTTCGGCAAAACGGCAGGATCCCTGATTTTACACCTTGTAGGGACTATACACCTCAGTATCTGGTATACATTTTAACTTTCTATGTCTACCCATTTCTAAGAAAACTGGTGGTGACACTCGGACAAACTGATGGTTTTATCTTTTGATCAAAAGATCTATTTTAAGTTAGCACATTATAACAGTGAAAATCGGTGAAAGAAAAGTTATTGGCATATATGAGTTAACAACAAGTTACGTTACTGAACCAATTTAACCAAGTCGGTATGATCTAGTTTCCCAGGTCATATGACGCCAAAGGAAATTGAAATGACATCTGCAAAACTTTACTTATGAATGAAGTGTAACGACGTTGTTGATGCAGTAAATTGATTAATAACAGCGCCACAAATGCGGTAAGTAGGTTGCGGTAAATTTTCTCCTTCCATATAATGTGATTGCACGAAGACCTTGCTCTATAAACTCATAATTTGTATCTATAATATGTTGCAGTAAGATAGTTATGGCAGTGATATAGTTATATCCTTAGGGATATAGCTACGAGTATATCCTGAAATATAGAAATATGAAAGTGATTTATAACTATATGACTTGGCTAATTTAGAGAAAGGAAAAGCGAGCCCGGGGTATGGGCCACCCTGACTCGTTCAGGTTACAGAAAACAGAGTCCCGCGTAGAGAGGCTACGTCTACTTCTTAGTTCCGAGTCATTATTAAAAAAAAAGAATCTTTCAAAGTATCAAAATGACTTCACTTGACTACTGTTCTCGTAGTCGTGCGTGCGTACACTTGTCAATGTCAATGTATTTTAGTAGTTAGAATAGAATAGAATAGAATAATCAGTTATTCGCTAATGGACAGCACAACACAAAGAGTAGTTCGATTCCTTATCTATCTATTTGAGATGGCAAAATGTAAAATTACTGGTTATAATTTCACAGGAAAATTGGGTTTTGATAATCATTATTTTGGCAGTGTTCATAATGTTTTTTTTTTTTCAAATAATCATATCACTTTAGTCTAGTACGAATGTACGATAACTTACCTCCCAACTAGCACCCAAGCTCCATAACAAGCCGTACACCGGCGCTCATACGGGTATTTGAACCTTAAAGCTGGCCAAAAATCATTTTCACGTAATCGTTGATATAATTAAATAAAATGGGCGCTTAAATAGTTAAAGGTATTCCGCATCACGTGGCATATGTTTTTGACTCGACTCCCGCGCCGCCACCCGCTGGTATCAGTAGGAAATTACCGTTCGCTTGAAGTGTACGCGTGATTATTCTATTGTTATTATTTTGTCTTTTGAAACTGTATATAAAATACTAGCTGAAAGGGAAAAAAATCCCCGTTTTTGCAACATTTTTCGTTCCTGCTCCGCCCTTAATGGTTGTAGCGTGATGATATATAGCCTAAAACCTTCCTCGATAAATGGAATATCCAACACAAAAAGATTTTTTCGATTTGAACCAGTAGTTCCTGAGATTAGCGCGTTCAACCAAACAAACAAACTCTTCTGCTTTATAATATTAGTACCTATAGATTTGTGATGGAACCGTCAAAACCAGGTATGTAAACTAATTTAAAAAAATCTACTTTGAGTTTTTATTGTAAAGAACAAAAGGTCATAGAAAGTATGTGAATTTAGACGTTTTGAATATTATCTTTAAGAGTTTTACTTAACTTCTGAAATAAACATATAATTGAAGAAGACCGATTCAGTAATACGCTCAATGCAAAATTTGCCGTGGAATACCGCGGAAGTACTTTTTATGTATTTTTCTTTAGTAGGTTAGAGAAAAAATAAAATATGTTTTTTTTTTCTTTATTTTCTTTCAGGGCCGTTTATTCATTCGCCAAGTATTGATTCTCATTCAGAAACTAACACGAACTTAAATGACGACGACGCTTAAACGATTTTTATTAATAAATTAAAATTTTGGTTTATTTTTTGTTTTATTTATGATGTGTGACGACATAAATGAAAATAACAATACATACGTTATTATTGACATCTATAGCCCCATTTAGAGACGAACATATTGTTGGCCAGCTTTAAGGTTCAAATACCCGTATGTGGGCCGGTTAGAAGTTTTTAATAACGGCATAGCCTCCAAAGTTCCACAAAAGATATACAAGCGGCAATGCGTGCGTGCAGTCTACTGTGGCCGCGTATCGATGCGGACGTGTTGCTGATACTTATATAAGTGTAAACGGTGTAAACTGACTAGCACGGCGCAAGCCGTCGCTCGTAATTATTTTGTCGCCATGAGTAGCCAACTAGTGGCGAATGAATTGTTGGCGTTTCTGCAACAGAAACTGGACGTGATGGACGAGGGGTCCGCAATCCAGATCTGCTCAACCAACTTCAGCGAGGGAGATATATCGGCGTCCAAACTGCTACTGTACAGGTCGGTGACCAGATAGTGTCCCGCCGGCGTGACGGACTGAGAGAAACCTGCAGGATATTATCACGCTGTTAAAGGGGACCGACCCTGAAGACGTGCCGACGTTTGTGGCGAAGGACTTAAACAAGCTTCCCCTCGTCACTTTCTACCACGTGGACGTTACGAGCCCATTGAAAGACATCGTTTTTTTAAGGCCAGACTAGCGGATGTGCAGAAGAGATTGGATGCCCAAAACAACGTTGCAGATTTGCGTAATTAATTAATTATTAGAGTTGCGTAAAACTGTGGCGGTAACTGGGTCACCATCGAGTGCATTTAATATCAACACGCGTCGCGGAGCGTGCCTCAATTTATCGGGAGCAAGTTTCGCGTCAGCAGTTATGTCTTCGTCGTCCCGAACGATGCTGAGTGTGCAGAGCGTGCGTCATGCGCGCCCCGCAACCTTGCTCCCGCCCCTGCGGTTGCTCCCCGTAGCCGCTCGAGTTACTCGACCCGCTGACACAATGTCTGTTTGTAAAGCGCCTGTGAGACTTAACGACCTCGCCAACGCTCCTGCAAAGAAGCCCGTGCGTGAAATGCATCGAACCGGGCTGATGATGATGGTTTTGTGACGGTGCAGAGGAAGAAGCGCCGGCAAAGAACCAATAAGAACTGCTGCGGCACAGCTCCTATCAAGCCCGACATCCCTGTTCGAGCAGCCCAGCCGAATACTCCCGTTTACATTTCCCGCCTACACTATACCACTAAGGCCGAGGATATGCTAAAGGACCAAGTGCAGGCCGAGAGTGCAGTTGCTTGAATCGCGCCGCAACGTCAACTTCAAGACGTTCGTGGTGCGAGTACCTACTTGCTACCTGCACCTGGTCATGGCAGAGGACTTTTGGCCGCAAGGTGTAATGTGCCGTCGCTTCCGCGGAAAAGTGCCACACGAGCGCACATAGACAGAGTGAAGAGTGTTTTATAAACATAGTTTTCTTAAGTTTATACATTAACACACATTGTACTATTATGATATACATATATGTTAGTCTGTAAGGTATTTATCTATGGGTCAAAATAGCCGCTGTACCCCTGAAAGAGGCCTCGATTTATAGGGCCAAGGTTCTGCAATGTCTCTACAATGTTCGTTCATATGGTGTGCGTACGCGCAGCGGAATGTTGTTGAATTTAAAGATTTTAATTATGCAGATATTTAGTGTATGACGTCGTATAATTGCGTATGGTAAAAAAAAAATTGTGCACGCAACCATTGTGGAGAAATTCACCAAAAACTGATTCCGCTGGGCGAACGTTGTCCTGGCGGAACTTTTTTTAATCCATAGACTTTAGAAGAAAAGAGATATGTCCAAAAATTAGTGTGTATTTGTGTGTAATTGTGTATGTATGAAAAAAACTAGTGCATGCATAAACTTCGGAGAAATTCAAGTTTCCGCTACGCGAACGTTTGGCCATTAGCTAGTTTTCATATAAAGCGCTTACATAGAGAGCTGTAGATTTTTACATATGTTGCTTTGAATTTGTTTATATTAAAAAAAAAACAGATTTAGAAAAAATCGTAGGGCTTAAAAGATAAAAATATAAACGTAAAATACGCTTATTAGGTCTTAGTTCTTAAAGTATGCACTTTGGGGTCTAGATTTTCACGTTTATATAAACCTTGTAAGTGTCTGCAACGTGTTGCCAAGTATCAATGATGTTCCGTTAGTAACTAAAGAGTTATAGGACAAATTTACCATGAACAGATCACTGTTTACAAAGCAGTCAACAATCACGACGTTCTGAAGGAATTACATGGTAATATGTATGTCAATAATTAGTGTATTCATTCAACTATTCTTATGCAAAATTTCATGTCATTAAAATCAGTAATTAAAGAAAAACAATTATAATACTGACTAAGCATCGAAAACCTACATAACCCGACCAAGTTCGGATGGCTACAAAAAAGCGGCCGTGCAATATATTTAGGTAACATCCCAAAATTTACAGTATAATACCGGTATTGAATTGGTATAGGTGATAACACAATAGTTGTTTCGATATAATTTATAGGTCATTTATTTTTGTACACCTACTTTTTTAAATGTATTTGACTATGACAGAAAGTAGGTAGGTAGGTAGGAAAATTTTTATTGAAGCTCGAAATATTATACTTACCCTAAGTTTCGTCATCCACGCGAACGAAGTCGCGGGCAAAAGCTAGTTCATAATCTATTTTAGTTAAAACACATTTAAGTCTATTGCTGTCATTGCTAGCGTTTGTTAACGTTATTATTATTACATAATTAAGTATTATATGTAACTAAAAACTTTGACCCCCATATCTCCGTAACTAGAAGTTTCCCAGGTATGGTGTTTAACGAAAAAAATATCGCAATGATAGGGAGAACAAGTTCCTTTCGGCTTCGTTAAGAGGTGGTTTTACACCCTTTATTTCACGGAAACGGGAACTACGTGGGTGAAACCGCGTGAATCCGATAGTTTTAAAAAAAAAAAATTGGTTGCCTGTAAAGTCGGTATACGGGCGAAAGTTTTACGTGACAACGACTTTGAGTGGTAAAATAATTTTAATGTGAATATTCATTCGTATAGTAGGAAGAAGGATGAAATATGTCTGTCTCTCTCGCTCTTAGGCGGGCTAACCATGCCCGAGTGGAAGGGACGCGTGCCTCTCACTCGCTCTCATTGTGAGCGCATAACGTGAGCGGAGCGTAACGCAGTTTCTTGAAGTGTCACCCGGCAAACCAATTTATAAGACGTTGTCACGTCAAAATATTTTTGTACGCGGATATTTAAATACAGAAGTACTTGTTAATTGAAGATTTGTTTTTATCGTAGATAGTGGCGTTATTATTAAAAAAATATTTTTCATTCAAGAAATGCAATTGTTTTATTTTTTCCTAACGCTTGTGTACGCAGCTGTACCATATTAATAAATACTATATTGGAAGGTTAAGAACGTTTCTTAGATATATGGCACGGCCGCTTTTTTGTAGCCATCCGAACTTGGTCGGGTTATGTAGGTTTTCGATGCTTCGACAGTATTATAATTGTTTTTCTTTAATTACTGAATTTAATGACATGAAATTTTGCATGTGAATAGTTGAGTGAATACACTAATTATTGGCATACATTTTACCATGCAATTCATTTAGAACGTCGTGATATTTGACTGCTTTGTAAACAGTGATCTATTCATGGTAAATTTGTCCTATAACTCTTTAATTACTAACGGAACATCTTTGATACTTGGCAACATATTGCAGACACTTACAAGGTTTGTATACACGTGAAAATCTAGACCCCAAAGTGCATATTTTAAGAACTAAGACCTAATAAGCGTATTTTACGTTTATATTTTTATCTTTTAAGCCCTACGATTTTTTCTGAATCTGTTTTTTAAACAAATATAAACAAATTCAAAACAACGTATGTAAAAATCTACAGTTCTCTATGTAAGCGCTTTATATGAAAACTAGCTAATGGCCAAACGTTCGCGTAGCGGAAACTTGAATTTCTCCGAAGTTTATGCATGCACTAGTTTTATTCATACATACACAATTACACACAAATACACACTAATTTTTGGACACATCTCTTTTCTTCTAAAGTCTTAGATTAAAAAAAGTTCCGCCAGGACAATGTTCGCCCAGCGGAATCAGTTTTTGGTAAATTTCTCCACAATGGTTGCGTGCACAATTTTTTTTTACCATACACAATTATACGACGTCATACACTAAATATCTGCATAATTAAAATCTTTAAATTCAACAACATTCCGCTGCGCGTACGCACACGTTCATATGTGTTAGTACGGAGATACAAAGGTGCTATGCAGCGGGTCGAGCGCGTCTCATTATCTAAAATAAGTTCTTGTAGCGCGACTGTAGTGCTCGAATCTTATTTAGAAGCGTCTGTATCTCTAAATTAGAGTTTACAGATCTGTATTAGATCTACAGTAACGTAACGATATTTTGGCGAATAAACTTATGAGTGATTAATGGAAGACTAAAATAATTAGAAAAAAAACAACAGATGTGTTGTTGTTTTTTCCTTTTATAGTATTATGAATATATCGACGCAAGAAAGCAATCTTGTAGTATCTCGAAAAGTTGAACTTTACACCAGAGCCAAAAAACTATTTCAAAAATTCGTAACTCGTAAACTAGCTGAATCAGAGTGGTCATTTTTGGAACACTTATTTCTTATAATGAAATTTATCAGATGGCAATAATGATAGCATTCTAAAGTAAGTCTAAATGCGTTTTATACTAGTTACAGCAATTGGTATTTCAATTTGAAGCAGCAATTTTGCTGTATCTTGGTAGTTGGAACTTAAGGCACAATGAAATAGGTGTGGACTGCGAAAAAAAATACTTATAGCGATTTTGATGTATCTATGTATAACTTAAAAATAGTTGATTTTATGGTATTTACAGCATTTTGAAGTATGTTTTGTTAAAAAAGTTTAGAAAAAGTCAACGACGTATCAAAAATAAAACACATTGTAGGAAAACGTTGATCAAACCGTCTGACGCAGTATTTTTTTCTTATTTCAATGATGCAATAAAAAAAAATGCCGTTTTTCGAGATACGACAAAATCGCTTTCCAGCGTCGATATACCTACATATTTTAGCAAAATTTTCACGCGCCTGCCATCGGTGCAGTTTTTTGGATAAAAAGTACATTTGATTAGAGGGTGTGAATTTTGAATTTAATTTATTAAAGACTAGCTTTCTAGGTAGTTTCTTTAGAATCCTGGGTGAGAAAGAGTGACGTGAATTCGGTTTTAATACATGTTTTAATGTATGTGTGAAATTAAAATTTATTATGTACAATATTTACATACTACATCTAAAACTACATATAACTACAAAAATAAAACTAAACGTAAAACTACAATATAATGTTACCGGCCAAACCCGATTTCAGGACAAACTAGTTTTGCCTGGGCTAAACTGAAACTTGAGCTCGTTCTTGCATCCTAGTCGAGGGAGACCTGGTCGACGGAGCCCCGCAATTCGGGTCTCCTACTTCTGAATGGTTTATAAAAAATAACCACGAAGGGTATGGCGGCGGAATATATACCCCGTCGTTTCCGCGGCGTCCGAGCGCGGTCCGCGCGCTGGCTGCGCGCCGACTACGCAAAAACGATGGAATGTTATAAGTTTGACGTGTCTGTGTATGTGTGTGTGAAACCATCATTCTAAAATTCATAATTTCATCGTGATGGGAAGCCGAGCCTGAACATTCAGTCTGCGTTTGGTCCTCGAGCCGGCAACAAGCGGAAAAATAAAATAAATAAATAATTATCATTGCATAAGTTGATAAAAAATGCTATGCAATAGCTTTACCACGGCAGTCCCCAAGTGCCTCACGTGTTTTAATTTAAATTTAATACATTTTCGACGAGATATTATCTTTTGTATAATGTTCCTAATTGTCAATAGTACGATTGGGCCGTCTAATTCAGCACTTTAGTTTACTAATCCTTTGCAATGCCAAAATGACAAATGCCTTAAGTATATTTGTAATTTTCATGTAACTAACTATTATGTCCAATTGCCCAATGAGCGGGACATAATCGAATTATTTCAAGACCTGTAATATATGGCTACCTATAATCTACAATAATGATATAATTTACTGATTCATTCATTTGATGACTACATTCAATGAAAAAGTGTAAAAAATGTAATGGCCATTTTCACGCCGCTCGGAAAACTCGTGGTATTAAGCCGAGATAACACCACCACTGAGCGGAGAGGAAATGGCGATTTCCTCGAAAACAATTTATTGCACAGATGAAATTGAATAAACAACCGGAAATATCAAAACTAAAATACATTTACGGAAACCGATAGCGTTAAACCTGTTGGAATATTCATTTCAATATGTTTATAAAAATGAAATACTCTTATACGTATCTTGTAAACGATCTTTCTATATGCAGTTAGGTCAATGGGAACTATTAGAATTTTTAAAGCGGGTGTTATCTCCCGCCATATTTTTATTTTAGGTAGATTTCCTTTTTTTAAACGAAAATCTACCTATTGGTCTCTCACATAAAGACGAGGATATAGTTTAGGTAAATTCCTTTTTTTTTAAATTATCTACTTATTGGTCTCTCACCTAAAGACGAGGAGATACATATATGTATACGTATGTATGTGGGTGACAAGCAAAATTTAAGCACACTCTACGGTCACAATTATGAACCGATTGCTTTCAAACTTGGCCAAAAAATCGAAAAGGTCAAACTTAGGTTAAGTTCGTGAATGGGCGGAATTCGTTCGTCCAAGTGGGGTTGCCGAGTTTTTGTGAATTAAATGATTTTTTTTTGTACATTAAAGGCACAAATACACAAATTACAAAAATACTTTATACAAATTTTCAATAGTCGTCCGACTATTGGAAATTTGTCCACAGTTTACGAGATTTAACTATTTAAAATTTCAAGTAGACGTCAAAATTGACAATTCGCGTGCCGTTGACAGTAGAAGTGTATTTAGTATTTACATAAATATAATTTTATTTTTACATATGCTTTTGGTGTGTAATAAATGTGGACAATAATTGATTGCTGATTAATATGCAAATTAATACATTGCCATTTTTACAAAAACATAAGGTTTTTTATTTCGACACCAAAAACCGCGCCAAGCCATCTGCTTGTCAGCCGTCAGCGTTAATCATCGGATGTTGCGTCGCAGACTGCAATTGTTTGAAAATAAATTGTCCTAAAAGTCTTGCTAGCTAGCATGAGGAACGACGACATTTGTGACAGAAAGTGGGTGCGTAATGTAAAATGCGAGCGTATCGAGCGCGCATCATAGAGTCGTAGCTGGTTCCAATACTTAATTTGCTTATAAAACGGTCCGGTAAATCACAAAAATAATGAAAACTAAGCCCCCTTAATGGCCACCTTGAAAAAAAAATGTAAATGTAGGTGAATCCTTCTCCGAAATCTACCTCCTCCTGCGGCTTGCCGAAGGGATTTGTTTGAAATGGTTCGTTATATACGTTAAATGATTCCCTGAAAATATTTCGTGTATGAACGAACAGATACACCTTTAAATCGATCAAATAAATTAATTTTATATCCATCAACATAAATACAGTGTACTTGTTTATATCCGCGTTACCTTATTAAGTACTTACGAGCACAATCAAGGACAAAATATCTTACGGATCTAAAATTCAACAGCAATTTACTAGGAGAGAGAATACCATTACCGCATGAATGTCTCCAATCATATCATAACACAATTGCATCCAACAATTTATGTTTAAATTGTAACATAAATGACAATCCCATCAGCTGACCGGCACCATTAATTGAAGGTCCTCAATTTTAAAGGATCGGTAACAGGTAACGTCGAGATGCAATCAATAGGTACTTACAGCTCAGCCGCCGTGTGTCGGGCTGCGGTGACACACAAGATGCCTCAAGCGCTGTCTAAACAATTGATGGATGTACTTAGTCTAAACCTGAAAGCTAGACGAACGAGGTGCTATCATTTATTCAACCCCGGCTCAACGCTAACTTTAAAAGATACTGGCGGTGTTGCCAAAATACTCGTATATTATTTGGTGTTTAAAAAATGTCTCAATAGCTTATTTATGGAGGAGGCACTCCTCAAAAGCTTTATAACTATTTTCTGTTTCTAAGAAATATTGAGTGCCACAAAGGCTTATATCTGAGCCCGTGATGCCACTATAATTAAAATGCAATTAGATGGAAAAGTACACTGCAAAACTTTATCTTTACAATTTGCTTGAGGCAAAAACGCGGTATTGTTTTGATATGCAATTCTTGACGTTTTCCTTGCAGATTAAAAAGCGCTTGCCGAGAAACACTCTTTTTTACCTACAAAAAACTTGACGTTGCTATCGTCCCGGCTTGTATAATGTCTATTAAAAAAAGAAAGGCTATTATTGAAGCAACGGACCGGACTATCTCGCAGAAAAACTGTCCCTCGTGACTATTTAATTATTAGCAACGTCTTAAACTTCTTTAGAAAACTCTTTGTGTAAGATTGAAGTAGAAATATGGTATGTAATAAATTAAGTGTTATGAACTAGGTACAGTAAGCGTTCATAAGTGCATAGGCACGCTAAGGATCGTATCGCTGTGAACAAACGGGCGAGCGTCTGTTCTGCTGTATGTGTAGTGTAAGTTGCCTCAATAACTCAATACAATACGCACACCACAGCCACAGAGTTCGCCTACTGTCACATGTCATCGTGTCACACTCCACGAAACAAAAAGAAATATACTACCGTCTCTTTTGATAAACGCAGCAAACGCATGATCTTGCATTGGATAGCTAAAATTCGACCATGTTTACCAGGTGTTGAAAACTGTTTAGGGTGAGCAGTGGGTTCACGATCAACGTATCTTGAGCTCAAATCCCGTTTACGTAAAGGCCTTTTTGTTTCTTTGTAACCACATTAAGATTTGAATTTTATGCAAACTTGTTAGGTATTTTTTTTAAATGGGTTCATGCTCATTATTTCCCTCTTTATAAGAGAAATTTTAGTTAGTAACCCATCGTAACTATTTAACTATTTATGTGATTGTGTAATATTTTTTCGGTGTTGGAAGGTGGAAATAAAAAGGTCGTGCTGAGAGATAACAAAAATTGTTTTATTCGTTTCATTTATTTATAAAATTAACAACTTTAATGTGATTCGTAACGTCACATTCAAACCTAGATAAAAAAAGCTCTCTTGTAACCGTTCATAAGATTTTTTAGTGTATCTGTATACCCACTTTGAAGTCAACTTTTAATAAAATAACAAGGTAAGGATATTCTAATCACACAAATATAATTGTTGATACCCACATACAGGTATATCAGTATTCAACAGAATTTATTGAAAACTAATACATAATTTAGACTTCATGAACATGTTTTTTATGTGACGTCACAATAAATGTAACCTGTATTGAGGTTATAGTTTAAGTGTTCATTTTCCTAAAGAAAAGAAGATTGAAATTAAACCTCAATTAAGTATAATTAAATGATTACGGATTAATTAACATCACTAAACATTTTGTTACACGTCTAATTAAAACTAACACATTAGGGATTAATATTTTGTATAATTATTGTTTTCAATGCATTCCAGTAGACGTTTGCGCATGGACCCTACAATGTTACGACATATTTCGGTTCCTCTTAAATTTTCCCACACTTCCATGCAATGGGTAGTTAATTGTGTTATACACATTTCATCCCGTGTATCCCACCTTTGCACAATCAAACCCCATAGATTTTCTATGGGGTTGAGGTCGGGTTATCGCGATGGCCATGGAACAACAATTATCTCCTGGTGATGAATAAACACTATTTTTTTAACTTGCATGATAGATTAAAAAAACAACGTCTTAAGTAATCCATATGTCACCGAATAAACTAACAATTTATAATTTTCGCTTTTAATTTCTAATATAAGTTTAAGTTACAATTCATAAATATAATACTCACATTCAAACCGGTTTCTTCAGATATTGGTGTTCAATTAAGGCCACTTTTATGCAGCGCGATAATTAGTCGCCCTCGCTTCAATATTAATATTTGCCTGCATTTTCAGAAATATACCAACAACAATACCGCTATCTATTACATCACACGTCACTAACTATCAACTACAACCAAAACGACAAAGTTCATTCTGATCAAGTTTAAAAAAAATATTCATAAAACTCATGTCTACCTCACAAAAATCTAAATTCTTGACTTATTTTTCTATCTACCTTCCTAACTTTACGAAATATGTGAACAGAGCGAACAAGATAAAAAATATAGCATTTCTGTCAGGTAAAAACTTACAAAAAGTCTAAAAGTAACTGCGCGAGATTTTAACTCACGGCCCACTGATTCATTCCTAACTCTGGACGGCCCCAACCGCTAGGCCATCATGTCTTAGATTATATTCTTGAAATTATGAACTACAACTACTTGCAGACAATAATATTTATTTTCCTGAAAGTAGAAGGTCGTAAGTCAAACTAAACGTCAAGCTATTGCTTTGTGAGATTGCCTATGGACTTTTGGTCAGCACTGTACCTAGCACTCTGTATAAGTTGTTTATGGCCTATGTTGTCCCGATGACCATCACTCGGACCAAATAGACAAATGTTAATCTTAACGTTACCAACTTCGAGCGATAGCTCCTCACAAAAATTCTTTTGTATTACATTAACTGATGTACTTATTTGACAGAATACATACATACATTTCTGTCAGATACAGATGATCTGAAATTTAAGCTTTCACGGTTTATTATTATCCTTAAAATGTCACTTACCGGATGACTGGAGAATGCGGGTGGATGGAAAAAAAATAGGAGCAGCCAAATCTGTCTACCCTCTTTCTTTGTCTTTCTTTAGTGTCGAGTCCCAGTTGTGCGCGTAGCAAAAGACAAAGTAGGGTAGACATCCATCAGCATAATGTTGTAAGTGCATTACATTGAGTAAATAGTAATTTCCCAACAAAAAAATTCACGTATGGTTACTTAGTTTGAGGTACAGAATGCATAGTTGGCGGCTTCGTGATGAGTGTGCTTACATCTTGTATACTGCGACGTCTAGGACATACAATATGCCGAAATGAGCACCCCTTTGATGTGATATTCGACGCCACACAAACTTGATGTACGTACTTGCATCTCGTTACCTAATTTGAAATGTTGTGGTGGGAGTTCTAACCAAATGCAACGGCCAAGCGAAATTCAGTATTAGGTACTCGGTCCTTGGAACTAACAGGCAGTATCATACCACAGTATAAAGACCGCAATACTAATAGGTGTTAGTTGTTTCACGGACGGATCTGTGGAAATGTGGAGCATGTAAAACAAAGGGTACACCCGTCAACTGCCAAAAGCTTTCGCGAGTAAACTATGAAATCCTGACAAAATCAGTGCAACAAACCGTCAGGTATCCGTAACTGTTACAACTTGTCTGTGTGCTTCGAAATTAAGACGGTAGAGGCATTATAGAAATTCCCCGTTGTTAAATTCTGTACTAAACTTTTGTTGTGTTTTGGGCTACAATTCGAAGATAATCTAAATACAGAGTATCCAATAGACACGTTGTGTTTTCGGTATACCAGATATGTTATATGAATAGGGAAATTGCAACCAATACTTATCCATTGTGATAAAAAATGCTGAAAATTATGATAAATTATTCCTTACTAAAATGTTTAGTCCTATAAACTAGATACTATTCAACCAAAGTTAGGCTGAACCAACCACTACTTACTTTACTTAACTGAATGAATTATTTCACTAAGGTACTTTAAAAAAAATTGTTTTGTAAAACTCCCGTACCAAATGTAACTTTGAAAAAGCTAACGCAATCCGGTAAATTGAAATCGCAACTTTTAGATACATGCATGGTTTTATGTTTTGATCCCTAATATAATTAACTAGCGCACTGGCAGCTAACCGACCAAAATATATAAAAAACCTGGCAATCACTTAACTAATAAATTGTTTAATAGAAAGGAATAAATGTTATTTTCAGGTGCACTCATATAAAAATGGAATCGCAAGATGATTGACATTATTTCAGATGCAATATTGGTTGCTTTATACGAGGAAATAGTAGGTATAATTATCTTGTCTAAGGCCCGCAATATACCATTATAAGATTTATCTATTTTCGATTTTTATTAAAAACATTTTTGAAGAATAATTTCATAACCTGAATCATTAAATTAGAATCTGTTAAAACTCGTTTGTTGAATGGAAAACCTTAATTACAGACATTAAATAAATTTCCACTGAATTTAACTACTGACGCTTGGTGCATTATTTCAGCACTAATACCTACTCATAATGCTTAACTTAAATTTGTATAATGCATTTTGCATTTCCGCGATGACCAAATTGACCAACTATTGTTCCAACCGCGGATGTGAAGACTAAACGTCAAAATGAAACTTTAGCTGCCGTGAACACGTTTAATTAACCTGTTATTTGCAGTAAGCTTACATTGTTATTTACGCTTGTGCCCTTTTGTGGATTTTGGGTAATACAGAGATATGTACGCTCCACGGGCACTTAAGAAGTTCCCGTGCATACATGTGCATCAAAGCAAATAAACACTATTTTTTAAATTGGGAGAAAAAAAAAGTTAGCGCTGGGTGCGCTGACAGAACTGACAGTGCGAGTGGTATAAGTATTCCACTTTTTAAAGTTTGTCATTTATTATTAGCCAATCCTTTTATTACTAAGTAATCCATTTTTATCAAGCCTTAGGTTTAAATCAAGGAGATATGATATTTTTAATTACTACTTCCTTAGAGACTCATTCGTATGCAAAGACAGACATGGTAAGGAGTTGGCACGGCGCCAGGGCTTCTATCTCGAATTGTATGCCGCCAGCTTATTTTGACACTCAGAGTCGTACACAAACGTACACGGACGCGACGAACGCGGAGTGTGTTAATATGAACACGGAGCTCACATGTGGTTGGATGAGCACTGCTTTATTCAGCCTGTTGTTTTCTTCATTAGAACCGTGCCACTAAACCCTTGTCACATTTTTTTTCTGATTTCTCTGTCAGTGGCCTTACGTAAATGCTTTTGGGCTCTCTTTTTATTGTGACTGTTAGCAGTAATACTTGGCTAAGCAAGTTACGGTTTGATTGGTCGGTGATATTTTTACGGCAGCTTATTATCGACATTTTATGGGCAACTTTAACCTTGTAAGTACCCATTCGTTTAAAAACAGTGTCTCGGTAAATAATATTATCTAGTCAATCGAATATTGAATTTGATGTAGTTCATTTTATCTTTAAAATCCTTATTTAAAAAGACTTAAGTATGTGGTTTGTTCCCGTTCAGTTTCACCACGTTGTGTAACCCCATTGTGAAATGTCCCGACAGCTAACATTAGCTTCACGTATAACTAATTAACAAAAAACAATATTGCAATAATTTTTATCTATTATTATCTAGTAGAATGAGTCTACTTCTACCTGTCGCTGTCGTAACGAAATGTAACTTTGTATGTTTGTATTAAGTTCATATGACAATACCGTGTGTGCCTCATGTCCGACAACATGGCGAATCTCCAAAGCTAACGTTGACGCACTACACCAATGTTCGCCAGTCATATAAAGGCTGACGCAAGGGAATCTTAGCCAGAAACCACATAAGTAGCCGCCGCGCCGCCGCGTGTTGCCGTTTCCGACACCGGTAAGGAGAACTATATGACAATACCATCATTTGGTATCTTGGCGCTGATCTGATGATGGAGCCAGGAAATAAATGGTGATTTTTTTTCAGTGGCTACTAACTAATAAACCCCTCGGGTTTGGCCTTCTAGATTTGGGTCGGTGACGAGGGTCTGATGATGGAGCCAGAGATCGATAATGGAATTATTCAGTGCTATTTTAAGGACATTTCTTAAAATCGTTTATTTTTCTCAAACTACATATGTATTTTTAAAACGTGTTTCATTGGTATTCTAAAACAGGTAGAATTCTCAAGACTTCGACAGTTACGAGTAACACTCAAGTCGACAAACTCATTTGTACCTACGTTAGCAAATAAAACGGAATGTTACGGCGCCACCACGCCACATTACTTTGACTGAACACCTAACTATGTAACACTGCAAGACATAAGTAGGCGCCACATTTAAGCAAGGTATATCACTATCCTTATATTTAATCTCTTCAATTTGTCTAACACTTCAGAATGTTGTACAGATCCATGTAAAGCCAGATTCACACACTCAATATCATTCAAACCTCTCAAACAATGATCGCCGCGGGAAATGTTCTAGTGAAGCGAGTACACTAGGGTTGCTAATATGATTTTCCAGGCGGATTTACGAAACACAGCGTGTAGGATTTGCGTTTGAATTTCGAGGCCGATAAAACGGTCTCAATCCGAATGCGGACTCGGCAGACCGGCGCACATTTGATCATAAAGTCCGGAATTTCAAGTGCAAACGTCAGTTCAGATAGTTATGTGCCTTGAACACGTTCCCGCTGCCGGATAGCGTAGGTACCGAGTGCCGAATGTACGGGGAACCGGTTACTTGTCACAGTTTGAGTGAAATATTTATATTAACACGGAAACCGGCGGAATGTTTCGTACATTTCCCTACAAGGTTCGCGGTGGCCAGACTCACAGAGTTTCCAATCATAAACTCTGTGAGTTATACACTAGCTTCTTACAGTTTAGTATGTCAATTAGTGAGTTATTTCTAAAAATAATTCAAGTTGTAGGTAGTTTACATAAATCTAAGTAACGAAACTATTACCCTGGACGGAGGATCACTTGGCTCGCGGGTCGATGAAGAACGTAGTTAACTGCGCGTCATACTGAACTGTAGGACACATTTTGACATCAACATTTCGAACGCACATTGCGGTCCGTGGAGACACATCACGCATTTGACGGTTCTGCGCGAGAAGTGGGATGCACGCGCAAGCGCTCGTTTACGTTTAACGCTGTCCGTTCAAATATAACGATATTTATGTACAGAATGTATGTGTATATGTCACCGTAAAATTGTCAAATACGTTATATTGTAATATCTCTAGCGATATTGTAAAGTCTCGAATTATTGTCAAATGAACATACTGCTTACAACAAAACGCTTTATTTTTCGTGAAATGCATGCGATGGTAGTCAACTTACGCGGTGTGGAGGGAAGGAGGGGTCCCCCTTGCCCAGTGGCACAACTCTCATGAAAAGATAATGCACCATTCCTGAGAAATACCGATTAATATAACATAACCTTAAAACACTTTATATTCCCCCTAAAAAGCGTAGTCGACGGAGCCCCACTTCGCGGGGCCCCTATTTCCGAGTGCAGGGTTTAAAGGAACCTAACTAACCTAACGGGGGGGGGTGCCCCAAGTCCCGATTATGGGGGCAGAGATACTTCCGTATGTTCAGTTGACAATAATTCGAGACATTACAATGTCGCGAGAAAAAACACGTTATATTGTAATATAACGTTTTTGATAATTTTACGGTGACATATATATGACATTTGTCGAACGACTCGTGTCGCGCGCTCGACGATCTGCGTTGTCGTGCGCGTACGCGCGTGCGGACGTACAAAAGAAACGCGGCGGCTGTGACGTGTAAAAACACGCGCGCTCGCGACTCTTCGGTCGGTGATGACATTACCAGTACCAGCGAGAGTTGCGACGCGTCATGTCGCCAACGTGTTCTTGTCCGGCAACGTGCGTTGGACGCCTGTCGCGAGACTATAAAACGATGTCCCTATAGAGACCGTACACACTGTACTTACACACAGTAGGCGGACTCGATGTCCGAAGGTCGCATCGACGCCGTCGTCGTTCTCGTTAGTTCGAGTTCGATTGCGTCGTCGTAACGCTGACGGATATCGCGTCTGCCTCATTCTTTTATCGTTGGCCTCAGATCAGGGAGGATCACCCGCCGAATTTAAGCATATTAGTAAGCGGAGAAAAAGAAACTATCCAGGATTTCCTTAGTAGCGGCGAGTGAACTTGAAGTGAAGGAATGAAGCCGAGCACTGAATCCCGCCGTCGCCGCGTCGTTCAGCCGGCGGGAGATGTGGTGTTCGGGAGGTTGCGTTTTCTCGTCGCGATCACTCCTGTCCATGTTCGTCTTGAACGGGGCCGTTTTCCCATAGAGGGTGCCAGGCCCGCAGCGACGGAGGATCGCGGCGAGAGGGACTCTTCTTAGAGTCGGGTTGCCTGAGAGTGCAGCCCTAAGTGGGTGGTAAACTCCATCAAAGGCAAAATATTACTGCGAGACCGATAGCGAACAAGTACCGTGAGGGAAAGTTGAAAAGAACTTTGAAGAGAGAGTTCAAGAGTACGTGAAACCGTTCAGGGGTAATGCAAAAATTATAGCTGGAAAACGACAATTTTTTTTTGGGATGAAAATGTACTCGAAACATTATGCTGGATTATGGATATTTCAATAGTACAGGGTTCGTGGAGGTATTTAAAGTAAAACTCGTAAAAAGTTGGAACTTTGACCCCCACTATCTCCTAAACTACATAGATGGTTAGTGCAGAGCAAAAAAATTACGGGGAGAACAAGTCCTTTCGGCTTTGTTATATGTACTTTACACCGAGATTATTTCTTGTTTGTCTCGTGAGTGCCAGATAGCCATTTCTCCAGCTAATATTGAAATTGATTTCTATTACAGAAAATAAATTAATAAAAGATTGATTTTATAATTGATTGGCGGATCGTTTAATCAAAATAATTGGAACCACAAATAGTTCCTTTATTCCCATCTGTCAACGGTCAGTGGCTGACCGGTGCATTCGTAGTATTTCTATTTCCCTCAAAGTGGCAGTCAAAATAATTATTTGAGCATTACAAAATAGTTAATTTGAGGAGTACAAAATAGTTAGTTACAGAAGTACACAATAGTTAATTTGTGGAGTACACAATAGTTAATTTGAGCAGTGCAAAATAGTATTTTTGAGGAGTACAAAATAGTTAGTTACAGAAGTACACAAAAGTTAATTTGAGGAGTACAAAATTGTTAGTTACAGAAGGGCACAATAGTTAATTTGAGGAGTATAAAACAGTTACAAAAGTACACAATAGTTCATTTGAGGAGTACAAAATAGCTTATTTGACGACTATAAAATTCAAATAGTTCATTTCAGCGATACAACAGCGCATAAAACAATATTATCAAAAAAATGAGTTAAGTACCCATCCTGATGAAAAAATCAATTACAGTACCTACGTAATTACTTCCGTCTTTTGTAGCAAGCCGATTATACGTTACAATTTTCAGATAAAAGCATTACTTTGAAAAGTCTCCATTTTTTTGGTAATAATCCCTTTGAAAGCATTTATAAATGGAAATGCGTGCGGAATTGTGCCAGCAGTACGTAATTTCCAAATTCAATATAGTTTTTGATCTGGCTTATCGTATTGCAACCTACAGACGGAACCGTTTACTCCCAAGTCGGAACAATAGATATGGTATCTGCGAATTAATAGGATTAAACTGCGGTATCTAATACACTTATGTAGAACTAGCTGACCCGCGCAACTTCGTCTGCGTCACATAAGAGAAAGAGGGTTACAGAGAGTGGGTCGTAAGCACCTATAATACAGTTATCAAAGAGCACATCACACACATCTTTCCGCATAATGAAAATGCGCGCCCGGTACATGATCATTATTTTGCTGCGGAATTATTCTCCTAAGATATGCATTGAAGTCAATTTACGTACCCTGGGGCAATTTTGTTCAAAATCAAATACTTGTGATTAACAACGTATTTATTTGTATAAGAATAAATTACCATGTTTACAAAAACAGCTTTAAAGGCTTCTATTGACAGCTTTACGTCTTCAGACACTCGATGACAGTCATACTCCAGCTAGGTCTGCAGTTCTGATCAAGGTGCATTAAATGAGCCGCAACACGATATAGCTGCTGTAAACCGTTGCGGACCTCTTACCACTGCTTACCATTTAAAATTTCAAACTCTACGTCCCTACGCTATGACGCCGTGTCTTAAAGTGCACAACCTCTTCAAAGCATAGAAACCTTCAAATGCGGAATTAATATTTTACGTTGACTTTCGAGACATTCCAATTTTAAAGAGTATTAGCAATTTTGCACCAAATTTTTATGTGAGTTCAACCTTTTTGGAATAAAATCGGATTGCGTTTTGAAACATGTATCAAAATAACTTGTAGTTTATATCAAAATCTCGAAGGAGTATTGATATCAAATTCGAAACAAATCACCGCCAAAATAACTTTCTACCCCTTTTTAACCCCGTTAGGGGATGAATTTCAATGCAATATGAAACGCGTCCATAAATTCTGTTAATATTGTTGATTGCAAAGTTTGAAGTAGATTGGACCAAAGAATCACATTTTCCCATACAATCTTTGCCCCCCCTTTTCACCCCCTTAGGAGTATAATTTCAAAATTCTTTCTCATCGTATGCCTACGTTATACAGAAAATACACCCTCCAAGTTTCAGGTTTCTACAATCTGCGGTTTAGGCTGTGCGTTGATCCATCAGATAGTCCTTCAGGACAAAGCATTTTTTATTTGTAGATAGTAGGATTTGTACTCGTTTGTAATGTATTTGTAACTTTTCCGGCTGTATGTCTTATGTAAAATAAAAAATAATGATTGGCATCAAAAAAATGTTTTGTGTAAAATAGCAATTTTCTGGCTAACTATTTTCCCTACACTGCCCCGCTGAAAGTTATTTTTTTGCAATTTCTGACTTTTTGTGTACTCTAACCTGGGTTGGTTTGGAAGAACTTCTAAGAACTTCTTCTTCTTCACTTCTTGATTAGGGTCGGAAAGATGATAGATTGGCATCAAAAAACTTGTTTTATGTAAAATGGCAATTTTCTTGATAACTGTACTTTATTTTTTAACTAAATCTGTGAATAGGGATAAACATTTTGTGAAAAAATTACGGATTGTTACCTAAGACCATTTTTGTGTAGCTGCAGCTCCCCTTACTGCCCCGTTTACCGTTTCCACCCTGTATTACCAACTACTTATACCGAGGAAAGCCGATTTTCTTGAATTCCGCTATTTTGGGCGTATTCACTTAAAAAATGAAATTTCAAGAAAATTGAGAAATTACATTTACTTGTATTAAATTTGAAGTATTTACAGCAACTTTTAAAGGTTTCCACTTCAATGAATTTTATTCTATAGGTGTATGAAGTTAATTAATTTTAAACACAAAACCCTCTTTTGAACGCCTCTGGATGTTTTTTCTTAAAAATGCTGAAACAGGTATATCTTTATTTGTAATAATAAGTATTTACTCTGAGTTTCATGAATCTAGAACAATCTAAAAAAAATTTTTCATACAAACTTTACCCCCCCTTTTCACCCCCTTTTTCCAAAATTTTCCATAATTTCTATAGCCTAAGTGTTATTCTGAGTTTATTTAAATAGATTAGTGAAGTTTTCATCAAAATCCGTCCAGCAGTTTTTACGTGATGCGCGGTCAAACAAACAAACAAACAAACAAACAAACACGAATTTTAAAATGGTTTTAATATGTTCAGATACTTATTTTAAGTCACCCTGATCGGTTTTTTTTTTAAATCTTCAATGTACAGATTTTTTGGTCTCAACGATTTTATTATATGCATAGATATAGATTGGAGATACATCTCAGAATCATAGAGCTCAGAATCTTTTAGTTATTGAAACCTTTACAGGGAATCCGAAACTACTTTATCGTTCGCCAAATAGGTTTACTAATTTATCGTGTCAGGATGATAGTAATCTAAACAACGCAATTACACTGCGACCAAAATTGCTCGTATCGCTTGCGCTCGTCGGGCGCTACCACGGCCCAACTCTAGCTTCGCTCGCTCGGCTTGCGCATTGATGGCCACAATTCTAACCTAACCCTTTTGCCGATGTGCCCTTCGATCGTCCTTATTTGTGATGAGTCTTAGTTTGACCCGAAATCGGGTTTGACCGGTACCAGTTACCACATTACAACGAATTCGCACGAATACCGAAGCAATTGACGAGGTGAATGTGGTAACGCTTGCCAAAGGTGCGGTAGGGAAATAAAACCCGTGTGTGGAACTTTTATTTATTATTCACAGGTCGATTCCGATAACTTATTTTCGGTCGTAGTCGATCAGAACTATGCAAGTAAACAACATCGTGTATGTTGGGTCTGGCGTAGTCACCTACCTCCTCCACCCACCCTTACGTCGAATTAACTTAAGTTATTTAATTAATTACTTGATGTTTTGCGAGCACATAGGCAATGCGGATGTCAGAGATAAGTAGGTTTGCGTCTATTTTGTTAAAAATGCTTTGTTCAATTCACATGAACTTTCTAAGTTTATCTTGGACATCACTTATAGATCGATGAAGGAAAATGTCGCGACGAAACCTGTTCTTATCTATATATATAAAAATCAATTGCTGTTCGTTAGTCTCACTAAAACTCGAGAACGGCTGGACCGATTTGGCTCATTTTCTTTTAAAAATCTGGTATCATACGTTAATAATTTTTCAAAATTCTTAACTTTTTATATTAGGGTAAAACAGGCAAATGTGCCCCACTATTCGAAAAATCGAAATAAAAATCATTTTTTGTTCAGAATATGTTTATTAAAGTAATCAGTCTTAACCTCTGACTCAATTAGCATAACAAAAACTAAAAAATCTTCTAAAATGTAATTAAATATAACTGAGATCAACAATTTTGTGAAACTTAGGGTGGGGCACATTACAAGGATAGATCCGTCTTATGTGCCCCAGCAAAACCTCTCATTGAGAGGTTCTTTTTCCTTTCCCTTTTCCTTTTTCTTTGGTACCGCAGTTATTGCATTTCTCTCTATAACTTGTACAGTCTTCATGTAACCAGCCAGAACACTGCAAACACCGAATCCATTCGCTCTTCTTCTTGGTCCCCCATTTTCTTATTTATTACATCGTCCACCGCCTTCTGCATATTTTTTTCCGTCCATTTTCTTGCATCAACAGCTTTAACCTTTCCCATTTCCTAAAAAAGAAAAAAAAAAGAAAAAGTAATCAAAATAAGAATTCAGGAATTATCTCCAAATGGGGCACATTAGCCGAAAAAAAACGGGGCGCATTAGACGATGTACAGTGTAATGTGCCCCACTTAAATAATTCTGATATTTGTTACGAAAAACGGAACGTAATTATAGGCAAAGAAAAGTTAAATGAGGTTAGTTTTCGATAAAAACTTAAAAAACACGAAATAATATCGAGCAAATACTTTTAATCAACGTGAAAATAGATATAAAACAAATTCATGTAGTCATACAAACCTTTTAATCACTTTTTCTCACTAAAACTAAATAAAAACCAGCACAGTGTTGTTTACATCGCGGCCATACTTGGAACACTGACCAGCTAGGATCAAATAAGCGCCAAATTTAAAATGCTTCACTGAGTTTCGCGAGTGGGGCACATATCCGACTGGGGCACGTTTGCCTGGTTTACCCTATAATAATTTGTAATACTTTTATTACAAATTATTATTAATTATTATTTTAGTTCAATTAGGGCAGGCTTTGTCCATATACACAGAAAACTAAAGTCAAAATACTTGAATTCAGCCGAATGTCTTCATATTTCTTCAAGTAGAGATCCTTTTCAGTTAGGAATCGACGGCTATAACAAATAAATAATAGCCAACAAGCCTTAATATTTGCACAAAAGTTAACAAACAGGGCCACAACACTGGTATTACATCGGGAACGAAGCAGGGCTGGCACCGTGCCAACCTCACAACCTCACAACCTCACAACCTCACCTTCCGACCGTGACGGCGTGTGACGTGTACCTCAAATATGGAAATTTTAGAATTTTCTCCAACGAAGCCATTGCTATAGAGTCCATTTTAAGAATTTTTAATTTTCGTGATTCATTTTATTGAACAAAATTTTATCATTCTTAAAATGGACTTTATGGCAATAGTTACAAAGACCATTTTAAGAATTGAACTTTTTTAACGTGATTCATTTACTATTCTGCTAAAGCGGCCATTTTAGACCTCTGCAGTCGTCTACAAAAGGCTGCCCGACGACCACCGCGCCGAATTAATGCAATCCATAAGTAAATTACATCATACAATATAACATACCCGAAATCCGAGAAGGTGAAGGTGTACCTAATAGTCATGAGCATAGATACTTTTCAAAGAATATCTTCCTGCCATTTTTTTTTCGGATGGAAAATCATCAAATGACTTCTCCCGCTGTGGGCGGAACGGAAGGGAGTGACTTTTACTGACTAAAACCCATCCATATTCCTTCTTAGCCCTTTGTATACCAGGGCTGCGGTATCTTTTTCGAACAGTCCCGCAGCCCCGAATACTTTCTACCTGACAAGTCCATTGAATAAATTAATTGAATTCCATGAATTTCCTGAATTTCCATTATAACATGCACATAATCTGATTTTGTATAGCTTGAATGGTTGCCGTGCGTACACTACGGAGTAGTGGGCATAATATACACTAATATTATTAAGAGGAAATTTTGTATTTTTGTGTGTATGTTTGTAAAGAATAAACTCAAAAACTACTGGACCGATTCGAAAAATTCTTTCAGCAATGGATAGCACATTACTACGAAGTAAAATAGGCTATATTTTATCCCCGTACTCCCCGGGAACGGGATCTGCGTGGGTGAAAACGTGTGGCGTCCGCTAGTCCTTTATAATTTAGCGTTTGATGTTACTGTTTGCCCTCAAATCAAACGTATTTCATTTGTAACTGATTTAGAGTGCCGTTTCAAGTGATCGCATAGTTACAAATGAACTGAACGTATTAACAGTTTTGATTCTGTAATCCTTTAATCAGAGCATGATTTTATAGTCCATTACTGCAGCGGCCAACAATAGAGGCACACGTACGTAAGTCCATCAATAACTAGTTGTGGCCAAGATTTGTTTAGTACTTTTCTCAAATACATAATGCGAGGAAATTAATACAATTACTTTTCAAAATCAATTATGCATACAAACAACGTTGAGGAGTACATTTGTTTTTTAAGCTATTGCATAGCTTCTATCGCGGGCCTTGAGCGTGGAGACCGAATCCAGAAATTCCGTAAAGAAAATAACCTAACACCCCATGTCACCCCATGTCAGATAATGACAACGACAAGCTAGTTTTCTTTTAAACAAATTGCTGTGATATAACTTGATAGCTAATTTGGACGTAGTTTTAAACAAGATCGTATTACATATTCCAACATCCTTTAAACTAAGTCCTGCTTCTGATTCTAAAGCTCTCTGTTCTTATCCAACCCGAACACACTCCACCAAAGCGTGATAGGTGTCTTCCCTCATGTTGAAAATCAGCCAATTTGGGGTGTCGACAACCTTCATAGGTTCCCCGAACGCATTCAATGGAATGTGCCTGGATCGCAGACGCATGCTTGTTACTAACAATCGTCTATTCATCTGTACTTCGGAGAACCAGGGAATCCTTGGATATTCTCGAGGATAGGCTCGAGGACTTTGGTCCTCGCAGACTGAATGTTCAGTTTGCAATGCTCGGCTTCCCATCACGATGAAATTATGAATTTTATAATGATGGTTCCACACACACATACACAGACACGTCAAACTTATAACACCCCTTCGTTTTAGAGTCGGCCGCGCGCGAACGGCGCGCCGCAAGCGAGCGGACCGCGTGCTTGCGCGCCATCCGCGCGCGGCCACAAAAAACGGAAAAATAAAATACATAAATAATTATAATTGCATAAGTTGATCAAAATGGTTACAAAGAAGGTCTAACATCAAATGTATACAACCTACAACTCCTAGTTACGGCAATATATTAAAAAGAAAACTAACTTGTCATTGTCATTATCTGACATGGGGTGACATGGGGTGTTAGGTTATTTTCGTTACGGAATTTCTGGATTCTGTCTCCACGCTCAAGGCCCGCGATAGAAGCTATGCAATAGCTTAATATCTTTTTACGTCGGATAGTCCATTTATCGGGGGAGGTTATAAGCTATATAACATCTCGCTATGACCAATAGGAGCGAAGCCGTAATAAGAAATGTTGCAAGCGGGAAAAACGCTTCCGTTGAGCAGGGGATGCGTTGCGATATCAAAACTTCACGCGAACGAAGTCGCGGGCAGAAGCTAGTAAGTAATAAATTAGTAGAGATATCGAGAACTGGTTTCATATTACTGTCGGTCGGAATTGCGGAAATAGACTCAAACAAAACGTGCATTCCAGGAATAACGACTAGGATATCACTTTCAACAATTACTCTTTAGTCTCTTTTTATTTTCAAACACTCTGACTGCCGCCGGCTTATCAGCACCGAATCCCTGGCGGTGACTGGTAAACAAAAAACCGGATTTACTCCACCGGTTGCCACCGGTCGATCCTCGCAGTGGAGACACCCGGTCGTTCTCTTCCGCCCGATTCGATGCAGGATAGTAAGGTCCATGTTCACCGAAAATATAACGGTCTGATTATCTAAAAACAGCTGTCACTGTGACGTGTTCCCATACAAAAATGTGTTTTAAACAGCTGATTTTAGATAATCAGACTGTCATCTTTTTGGTGAACATGGACCTAAGCCGCCTAAGTTGTTAACCGGGTGGACTTCATGTAGTCATTGATCTAAGTTTGTTTGGATTAAATGCAATTTATTATGAAACCTGTGAATCGTGAGTAAACCAAGATATCTGGGCCTCGATTCTGCTATTACGAAAGTATCAGAATAGGCGATCATTGAAGTCACAATGATCAAGTTCTGCCAACTTTTGACAAGTTTGGTAATCTACTAATACAATGGCGTCATTATGACTTCTCAATGAACAACCACTGACACGCCATTGAAAGAAATGTCATAGAATATTAATCTCGTACATGAAATCTGGCATGAATAAATGTTCGCATTTAGTAGTAGATTTCGAAAACTATTTGTACTTATGGTTTTATAATAATGGCAATACGAAAATACCATTAAAACACAATTTTATTGCGAGACCATCGACCGACCAATGATCGACTAATTGTGAATTTAGCAGATTACGAACTTTAAGCAAAATGACAATGGGATGAGAATGGAATCGTGTTGGAGTGACGAATTTATTAAAATAGCAGAATTAGGCCCCTGAATTAAAGCTCAAAATGATCCCTAATACTAAAATTCTTTCCTCATGAATGTGAATCATTATTTACGTATAGAGATTGTGAACTTATTGGATTTAAACCACAAAATGAGCCATAAATCAAGGGGAGTCGATAGGTACGAGTACTTAGGCATACTGATTAACGACCCGACGCGCGACGTTATTAGTTAGACAGGACCCGTAGGCGCACAATCTTCTTCCTAATTTCGATTTTAGACTTAGCTTCCTTTAGATAGGTAGATACATACCTTAGTTACCTCACTACATGCTATGAAAAAACCGATTAAAAAAAAAAAAAGTGAAAAAATAACTTTAGCTTCTGAAGTCGGTCCTTTGTTTTTTACTGAAGTCGGTTTTATTTTTTTGCAAAAAAGTTTTTATTTATCACTTTTTTGTGGTTCACATGTGCTTGATATACATGGAAAGTGCATACCGTTACAATTACAACAAGCCCAAACACGACTAGGATACATTGTCTCATTATGGAGTTCCGTGACTCTTGGCTTCATCATCAGATCTGATGGTAGAATGGTTCTTATCAAACGCAAATGCTTCACTTGTTGTGGAAAATACCAAAATCGCAACACGTTATCATATAAAATTTGAAGAGTTCCCTCGATTTCGACGAGATTCCATCATCAGATCCTGACTTGGTGGCTATGCAATGGGACCATTTAGAAAGAATACCTTTTCGAACAAAAAAAGATTTTTTCAAATCGGTTGGCCAGCGACGGAGTTATGCCCGAACAAACAAAAAAAGAAAAAAATTAAAACATCCGAATTGAGAACCTCGTCCTTTTTTAGAAGTCGGTTATAAATAAGATTTTTGCAGTATCTAATGGCTGACATAAACGCCTAGACAGTGACATGTTTAAATAAAGCCACATAAGTTCAAGATCATTTAAGATTAAATTGCACAAGTGGATAAATTAATTTAATGTAATTTGTAAACTTAGTTTAAAATAATTTATTGATGAAAATGTTAACACTATTGTAATTTCCATACCACGTTTTATAAAGTAAGTCAGAGGGCCCTGGGCGGCATAAAAATCCCATGTTTCGAAAATAAGTGCTTTATGTTTAAATAACCACTGTCTACAAATATTCAAATGAGTATATTATCTGCTAACATAATGTTAGCTTATTACTCATGATACCCAGTTTACAGTGTGTGCTTATTGAATTTCACTAATTAGTAGGTAGTAGCGCTGTCCATTAAAGCTGATTGTATAATTTTCTCATTAAATCAACATCACGCTGTATAGATCCGGTCGCTGTATAGGTCCGGTCGCTGTATAGGTTACGGTGACAAAGACATATGGTCTAGCTCGAGTTTCAGCCTCGGACTATGTTCACATTTCAAGGCTAGATTCAATGTTATGTCGACGTTGCAAGGCAACGCTATAATATCTACAAGCGTACTTGAATTCACATGAACAAGGCCTTTAATGAACTTTAATGGTTTCTTGAGACTATATAAGGTCCCTGTTCACCAAAAAGATAACGGTCTGATTATCTAAAAACAGCTGTCACTGTGACATGTTCCTATACAAAAATGTGTTTTAAACAGCTGTTTTAAGATAATCAGAGCGTCATCTTTTCGGCGAACGCGGACCTCAGTAGCATAGATATTAACCGACTACTAATTTCCATAATCTTATTGATCACGATAGGTAGGGTACATGAGCATATGATAGGGTATGAGCCCGTAAAATAAGTTAAATTTTAATCACAGCCAGAGCTCCAAACGGAACGCGACGTTAGCAGGCTCTCTAATTTGAATAATTCCCCCAATACAAATACACACACGCTACAAAGAGTACAAGGTCGGGGAAGGTCGGGCGGCACTCGGCGGTTCTCGGCACACGTGCTATAAATACCCTACTTGCGTTAAATTTTGATTGCACGAAACGTTCTTATACAATTTCCGCGTAACGTTACAAACTACCGCTTTAACGTTGCTAGCAACAGAGGAACAATCACCTTTGTTCCGCCTAACAATTTAAGGCACGCTGGAATATTCCACATTGATTCTGCGCTAACAGTACTTGATACCCAGCTTTGTTAAAGCTGTTTGAAAGGCATACTCGTAATAATATCTCGTTTTTATGAAATGTGTTATTTTTCCAGGCAGGTGTTCTCCATCCCACCCGGGATAGCAAACATTTCATACTTTTATTTGGAGAGTTCTCGCTGAAAAGTGGAGTTTTCTATTCAAAAGAATTGAACATTGACCGTCAGAATGTTGAAAGAAGTTGACTTTTATCTTTTCTAAGCAGATCGTAGATAATTACTTAACTAAGGCTTTGAAACGAAATGAGGTCAGCACGAACCAGGCGTAAAGTAATTATTTTATAACTTTATTTGCTCTGTTTCTAGGCTTGTCGTTTAGTAGAACTAATTGAAAATTAACTCTTACCCACTTGATTAATTGGGCTCATGCTTTATTAATTTTAAAAACGGCATCAACTTTTTAACCGACTTCGAAAAAGGAGGAGGTTCCATGTTCGACTGTATGTATGTTTACCAATTTGTCCCATTGCATGCTATTTTTATGGCGAAATGTGTCATCGCACTAAAAGCTTTTTTACCACCTTTTGTACCACATCAGCGAATAAATTATTTTGACTTTGACTTTGGACAGATTCCCAAACTTCTTAGTATACTCCTGAGGTGGTCCCATTTAAATTTGGTGAAGATCTGATGCTGATCTTCGGAGATATACTATGGAACTCTTTAAAAATAGACGGCAAATCTGGCGTGATTGCTGCAATCGCTTTGATTTTTATTGTTTATACAACATCATGATGACGTAACATCACGCCTGTATGCTCGGAGAGGGTACGCAGATGTATACAATACGGGTGATTGTATACATCTGCAAAATCTGGGTAGATGTCGACAGTTAGGTATGGTAAGTTCCATTTATCATGACATGTATAACTGTTAACAATGTGAAATAAATGCATAGCAAATATTTCCTAGGATACTATAAATAAAAATTGAATAATAAAAATAAGTCCGTGAGCAAAAAAAAAAGTCAAACGACCAAGCCACCGACTTCTAAAACTAAAATTATTTTTCACATTTTTTGTGTTCTTAAAGTCGGTTTTATTTTTCGCCCGAAAGTTTTTATGCTGTAAAAATACACTAGTATCCATCACGAATTTTAAGGCATCTCAAACTCAATTGGCGGGCGTCAAATTGGCTTCAACGTTGTTCAAGTTGTGTAGCTGCGTCTGTCTCAAACTGAGATATCTCTGAGAGTCAGTGCACATCGGGTTTTGTATTAATTTACACAAGTCCCAGAGTAGATTGCGTAATCTCGGCTTAACAATGAGTTTTGCATATTATTTTAGAACATAATGTTGGAGCTCGAGGCCGACTGGACGGGGACAGATAAAAAAATGTGTGCTCCAGAAAAGAATGAAAAGTAAGCTGGGTCTGCGGTGACTGCCTACAGTGTCTACGGATTACGTTTACACCACTTGCTCGTGCTAGAGCTTCAGAATGAAAAACATGCTGGGCATTTGGAAACTGCCGATAGAAGTGAACACTAAGGCCTCTTGTACACACACGGTTTTTCGCCGTGAAAATCTACGGTTAATTCGCCGTGTGTAGGTACGGTCGTCAGTGTTGTATGGATCACTATGGAAGCTTGTAGACGTGCACGGCGCCGCCGCCGTGTACTGCCGTACTTGGCCGATGTCTTGCCGGGTGGTTTTTCCGTGTCATGTACAAGCTTTCATGTTTTTTCAACTGTACGGCTAACACGCCGTACGGTTGAACAACCGTGACGTGGACAAGAGCCCTAAGTAATCTAGGCTATATCTGCTACTGGTTGCACCGCGCGCCCGCCTAAGTTGTGCTACGCCGTAGCGGATTGGCTACGACTGCTACGAAGCTTTAGGTGACGGTCACGCGAGTTCCATGATATTTAAATTCACCCAAAAAGTGCTCAACGCGCCTAAAGAAGTTTTCATTTACAAAAACGATACGATAATTATGATTGGCTATTAAATTACTCTTTGACTACGATTAATTTATGCGACCTATCAAACAGAGAGGTCCAATACTCGGTTGTTTATTTAGTTTTTAGAAGCCATTTCTTTAAGCGTTCAGCTTTAGCAATTTGTCTCTAGATAACTAAGCCTTTGTCACACGTCGAGAGCAAGTGTTTCATTTAGTTCGCAATTCTTAAAATATAAAACATTCTGGCGCGAAACGATTAACTCTTAAGAAATATCTTGAGTAAGAGCTAATCGTTTCAGGAGAAATAGTTCGTTCCTTTCAGTATTTATGTAGGAGTTAATTAAACAAACTAAGATAAATGGAATGCTGGCTGCAGCGCCACCGCGGCGGCGCGGCGGCAGCGGTGGCGTGGGTGGCTCCTGTTACCGATACGTCGCGGTAACTCGATCACTGACCATCAGCATCAATAAAGGGTTACTTTTTCTTTATTGTAAAATCAAATGAAATATGTCACACATTTTCATGAATTCTTAGAGCTTCGCTGTATTTGTATGTCTTTGGCTTCGCATTACCGAAGACTCTTTCTACATACAGGGTGGAATTTTGCAATGCCACCTAAAGGGAAAGTACTCATAATATAGATAGCAAGTTTTACGCAAAGGAAACTTTGCTTTAATTTTAAAAAGATTCAATTCTGCTTTCACAGCTTTTCGAAAAATTTGTTGCCACATTCGCGATTCGAACCGACTAAAGATCGAAAAAATAACATCGTAAACTTTTTTTTACATCAATCGATAAAACGGAGCGTTTTAGCACAGAATAAGGTCCATGTTCACCAAATAGATGACAGTCTGATTATCTAAAACAGCTATTTAAATAATATGTCACATTGACAGCTGTTTTTAGCTAATCAGGCTGTTATCTTTTCGGTGAACATGGACCTAAATAGCACAGTTTTAGTGAGAAACGGTGCTTTTGTTGTTAGAAGCCAATCGGCCAAGTGACGTTCGTAACGGAAAACAAAAAAATATGCTGAGGTTAGGCGTTTTCCGAAAAATCTACAACTGCACAAACGAACAAAAAACCGTTAGGTCTTTTACACTACAATTCGCAATCAATAGCTAATGAAATTGTAGGGATTATTTTTCAATAGGAATGGTTTCCGAAACCTTTCTTTATTTAGCGCGTGGTTAGTGGCTACGTCCCTCTCATAGACAGGAGCCCTGTGTCCCAGCAGTGGGAACATTAATAGGCTGATGATGATGACGAGTGGCTCAGCTGGTGTCGGGGTTTTTATACCAGCCATGGGCTCTGACTTTTGTCTTCACATGCCGTGAAGAAATAATAATAAAATAAATAATAAATATCGCTGGACATTAACACACAGCGCCACCTAGTGCCACACTAAGCAAAGCTTGTGTCGTGGACACTAGATAGTTGATATACTACATATATACTTTTTTGTATGTAAATACATACTTACTTATTATACATATAAACATCCATGACTCGGAAACAAATGTCCATGCTCATCACACAAACATTTGCTCCTACCGGTATTCGAACCCAGGACCCTAAGAACGTAAGGCAGCGTCACTACCACTACGCCATTTGGGTCGTTAAATATCTCTCTGGTATACGAAGTCTGCTGAAACTCTGACTTAAAGACATACTTATTTATTTTAAAACTCCGATTTCGTTTCAACGTTATCTTTCGTTTATTATGGTAACTTTTGTTTTGTTTAATATCTAAATATATATAATTCAAAGGTGACTGACTGACTGACTGACATAGTGATCTATCAACGCACAGCCCGAACCACTGGACGGATCGGGCTGAAATTTGGCATGCAGGTAGATGTTATGACGTAGGCATCCGCTAAGAAAGGATTTTGATCAATTCTACCCCCAAGGGGATAAAATAGGGGATGGAAGCTTATATGAAAGTCCGTCAGTTTTAAAGTTAGGATCTTCTAATTTTGTGTTTAGGCTGACGATTGAAAATTATTTTATACGTGTTTCAGCGTTTTTGATAACTTCTACCCCGAAGGGTTATAAAGGGGATGAAATTGAATGTGAAAAATCCTTAATTTTCGACGTAAAAAGTACAAAATTTGTTATTTGGGCTTATGATTGGAAGCTGACGCAACGGTTTTATTAGAATTTCAACCCTTGAGAAGTGAAAAAAGAGTAAAATTTTGTTTTTAATTAAAGTTTTTATTTTTTGAGTCACCAAAAAGTATCGAAGTTAGTAAGTCGTTGGTTTTTTTATTTCAACCCACAAAGGGGTAAAAGAGGGGAAGGAGTTTTGCATTGTAGTTGTTCATTCGTTCAGGAATAACAGCAGCAGGAGAGACCGGAAGTGCAAGTTAATAGTATAGGCCGACACAAGTTAATAGCACACGTGACTTCGCGGCTGGCAGTACTTACCGTTTTGTAGGGACCTAGGTAAGCCGAAGATTATGGACTTACGGCAGGAGCAGAAAAAGAAAGTATGGCAGCCGCCGCTCCTGTGGGTGCCGCCCGCTTGCACCAACTTGCTGCAGCACGCGCCGCTGACGCGCGCGCTGCGTGCACTCAATATGGTGTCACAACAGATTGATTGCTTCAATTGTACACTGAGCGAATTCACACGGGCCGCATTTTGCGCAATTACTTTAGTTTGTCAAATTAATTAATTTATTCAAAACATAAATAATTTAACTTTAAATATAACTGCTCTATTGTATTAGGTACCTGTAATAATAGTTGTATGTGTTGTTTAAATAAATAAATAAAATAAATAAATAAATAAATTATGTATAGTAGAACGAGATAGAATGAGTAATTGTCGATATCGTATTTGATACCAACTAGATTTTTTTTTATTTTGTAGATTTCTGTTTTTTTTTTCTCTTCTGCATTTCTGATCTTACTTTTGATGAATGAAGATGAAATCAGAAATGGCGCCGACGAAAGTTTTTGGATTTTTAATCATGGGTGTCGTTTCCGTGGTTTTTGGTGTCGCTGATAGTGAAAATGAGGTCAAAATTAACATGGGGAAAAAGTTAACAGAAGCAAAAATAACAGTTTTCCCTTTTTTTTTTACGGCTTCCCCTGACACTATTTTCACCCTGCGCCACTGTTAGGTATTTTAGGATGGGAAATTATCAAATGACTTCTCCCACTCTGGGCGGAGCGGGAGGGAGTGTCAGACTCTTACTGACTAAAACCCATCCATGTTCCATCCTCGCCCTTTATGTTCCGGGGCCGCGGTATCTTTCGAACAGGCCCGAAACCCCGGCCGGCAGGCTTCGGCCCTTGCGGGCCCCTCCCCTGGTGTATCTAATCCTACACCCACATTTCGCACATTTAGCTTAATCCCATCAACCGGGCACAAATAATACAATAACACTTTGCCCGTCCCGCAAATCGAACCCAGGACCTCATGCTCTACTGAGCATCGTTGTTCGTGTGGACTGCATCGTTGTTCGAGTTGTCGCAAGCGCTACTGCGCTTGCGACAACTCGAACAACGATGCAGTCTCACACATGACCCATCAATATTTTCACGCGAACGAAGTCGCGGGCAACAGCTAGTGAATAATAAATGCATCATCAAAGTGGGCCTAAAAAATATCTTCTTTACGTGAGTATGACGTATGACAGCAGAAAATTATAGATGCGTAAAGTTTCAGTACGAAGTTACGGTACCTAAAACTTTGTCGTATTTTGCAATCTCTTGTAAACTTAGTTTCAATTTTACATGGAAAATATGTAAACATACTGTAACTCGGTTACTAAAAAGCCTTCTATGTGGAGCGCAGTCAAATTCGATGACGGAGACGGGATCAGCTTCATGCATTGCAAATCTAAATTGCAGTGAAACGTTGGAGCGTGGAGCGCCCTCTCGCGGCATGTTTGCAGCCGGTCGACTAGGCGACGCGGTCACTACTTCTCTTTGTACTGCAGCGAGCACGTAACCTAATGTGATACCATTGTAAAGCGCTGTGTGACGCTGCCCATTCCTAACAATTGGGTTGTTGCGAATGGGCAGCGTCAAACAAATGAATAATTAGAGCTACACACTTTGTAATTATAATAACTTTTGCTGTTGTTCATAGGTATTTGGTCATATTTAATTTTGTTCGCAACTGCTGTGCATTTTGTTTCGATTCTTAAGTTTTTCTTCAGGATTTCCTCAGTAAGTAGCAGCCACAGTCTAGTCTACACTTGTGCTCGTTTGATGACAGTATAATAGGCTCACACGGCACTTACAAAAATTACGAAATGATGTACTATTAATCAATGCGGTACACTTCTGCCTGATTCTTTGGGTATTTCAGGCGTGATGTTGTGTTTGCAATATCGATAAAGAAATATCATTATCTGTGCCTGGACATACTATTACAATGTCTAATGCTAATCTAGGTACGATAAGGCGGCTCAAACTTGACATTAGTAAGCTTGATTTGACACACGGTGATTGAACTGCGGTTGACTGTCAACCATCGTGTGGTAACTTAAAGAAGCCTCTATTTGTTAATGCTGGTTTACATAGTTCAAGTGCTACTAACGCAAAAGCATATTTAACGTTGTTAGTGCCATACAATTAATGATATTATGCCATCTTAGTCCATAGCGCATAGCGTACCTACCTACTTTGTTTGTATGCAGAAAGGCGAGGTTTACTCGAGCGCCGTATATGCATTAATCGCCTTAACTGCTCTTTCGATAGCCAAAGAACTATACAATCAATCTGGAGAACACCTTTAAAAATGTATTTGGTTTCGGAAAAGAAATAGGCCCAATTCGTCTTATTGTTTCATCCGCAATCAATCTATAAATGTAGTTCGAATCTCTGAAAATACTCCTGGGCGTCTAAAATAGCCGCTTCAATAGAATCGTAGTAGGATGAATCACGTTGATCACAGACGCAGTCAATTAATGCTATGAATTGTCACTTTGTAACCCTTTTATGAATTGTAACGTAATTCATATTATTATCCTCTTATGATTTTGCTAAGTAAAGCATCTTAGGCAACCTTATCCTATAAAGTAGACCTACTTACGTCACAGAGCATACCTACGTTTCGGATATACTATAAAGATTTTTATTGTATGTTTTCGCCACCGAATATGTTTTACTTTTTACCTATAATAGTGCCCAAAAAGGCTTTGCCAGTGTTAACATATTTTCAATATTTATGGCAATATTTTTTTTGTATTTAAAGATAACAGGTATTGCATTAAGGAGGTAAACGCGTATTAATCAATTTCAAATAAAAACTTATTGCAGTCTCATGCAAAACTGGCACAAACACAAAAATATTAACGAACCACAAATCCTCAACAAATTATTTATTCGGCGTTCCATTCCTGTTAGACGGATTCACGTATTTCATCTGCATGTGATACACGAACAAAGAGCAAAGCGAATCCTGTATGTGTTACTTTGCATAAAACGGAACCATCGACTGAAATTATGTTCTCTTTTCAGAATGTGCCCCAGAGATGTGCATGGAGGAGGTGAAGCCTGAAATGCCATCAGCGCCACTAACTAGTGAGTCCATTGCAATCTATTTTATACAACAAAACTATTTCGCCATCGTTAGTGCATTCTACACTTTAGCGAGTGAAAAGAACAAAATAAAACTTTAGGTAGGTACTTGAATTGAAACCACTCAACACTCTGGTTCAAATCTCGATAGTGTGGCGCTCGTCTGCTCTAAGAATCTGCTATTTGTTTTCTTAGGGTTCTGTATGTAGTTCAAAGAAAAAACAGAGTGTTCGTTTTCATGCCACAGAATTAAATTTAGTTTGATGCTCTTGTTCCTAGTTTACTACAAAGCTTATGCTCGCTATGGTTAAAGCAAGCATACAAGGAAGAGAAGCTCGGAACTAAGTAATAAAACCTGCGCTTATCTAGGTTAGTCTGAATGGTTGACCACGAATTACATAGGTACTTACCGAGTTTCCTGCGAGCCACGTTAAGCCGTTGGCCCCGGCTGTCATTTGTCCATATTTGACAGTCGTTACAGGTAGTAGTATCTCGAAAGTCTGCTAACCAGTCTTACTAAGGGGTATCGTATTACCCTGTACTAACTGGGTTATGCAGGTTAATAGACAGTTGCTCCATGTAAATTACCCAGCTGCATCCAGTTAGACTGGAAGCCGACCCCACATAATTAGGAAAAGGTTAGGCCGATTACAAGTGTAGAAATGCATTTCTTTTATAAGATACCAGTACGAAATAACCGAGTTATAGATTACTTGGTACTTTGAAGAAGCGATTGTTCTTATAGGAATTTATGTTTTTATCAAGAACAAGGAATCTAAATGTGAGCTTTTTGGTAGCGTTTTTCAATCATATTCCTTATATGCGTTTCACTGTAACATGTCATCCAATTTTCTTTGTGATGATAGCTGGTTGAGGTCACCGACGCGACGTAGCCCGAAGAATTGCCAAACTTAAGTGGCAGTGGGCAGGTCACATTGCTCGCAGATCGGATGGCCGATGGGGCCGTAAAGTTCTGGAGTGGCAACCGCGAACCGGATGATGATGCGTTGGAAGACCTTCCACTAGGTGGACCGATGACCTGGTGCAGGTTGACGGAATCCGTTGGAAGTGACCGGTCAATGTGGCGACACTTGGGGGAGGCCTACGTCCAGCAGTAAACGTCTTTCGGCTGAAATGATGATGATGTAGATAGCTGGTAGAAACCATCTGTTGGTTTGTTCCATGAAAAATACACAAAGTTGTACTGACTACGGAACCCTATACAACGTGTGGACCGGCAGACACTTGGATTTTACTGACCTTAGTTTGAAAGTTGTACATCTGTTACGTCAATGTTTTCCAAGTCTCGTTCCTTTTTGTCGACTGGAAATAGGGTAGTTCTTTAGAAAGAAAGAAAGAAAGAAAGAAAGAAAAAGCATTTATTAGCCCACACAGGACAAACACATCAAAATTAAAAGTACTTATAAAAATTACACAGAAAAAAAAACAAATATTTATTTAAAAATTAAAAGAATGAAACTCGTCCTGTACGAGGCCAAAATGCTCCTATCTCAGCATGGTGCTGTAACATTAAAAAAAACGTCACAGCGCTGGTATTCTGATAGGGCCCAAAGTGAAGGTGATGCCACGGTCAGGCCAGATACGGATAAAAATAAAAATAAAGTGTAGACGAATAAACAATACAAATAAATTAATGTGTGAAGTGTAAATAAATATAGAGAAAAAATATTAACACCTACACCCCACGTAACGAATCCTGTTCGCCAATCTGTGCCATGCCTTTCACTGGCAACACTGACGAACACAGACGCGGGCGCAGATGTTCACTTGCTACTAAATTAATATGTAATCTGTGATTCACTTCACATTTTGTAGTGATTATTATACTCTTTAGTTTATTTGATGTTGTACCAATAGAAACGGAGTTTTGTGGGCACATACAGTATCATTTGTTATAGGAAGTCTGTAAATTACTCAATAATGATAAGAGTTACCCTGTTATATTACACGTACAGGTAGTATAGATGTACAACGTTACGAATAAACTTTAAAATTACTGGACTGATTTGTTTTAATTCTTTCAGCAAAGGATAGCTACAGCTACATTATCAGCGAGTAACATAAGCTATATTTTTCCCCGTCCTCCCGCGGGAACAGGCAATAGGCGGGTGAAACCGCAGGACGTCCGCTAGTGTATTATAATTTCGATGTTAAAAAACATATTCGTAAAGGCATGTTTAACATACATCGCATAAAAGGCATGCTATTATTAAATTTTATGCACGATTCTATTATTAGAATAATTATATATCCTCTTGTGATTAAATTGAATTCACAAGCACCAAAGCCGCCACTAACTAGCGATAAGATAATTCTTGTATAGCTAGCTATGACGAGCTCGAGACACCCAGTACCATTGGTGTAATCAAATAACACGCAATCAGCGCATCCAAATTACCGTTGCATCGTGTGTGTGGCTTACAAGCCACAAATACGATAGGATGTACGAGATCGGATAAGCACTGATTACGAGTATCTGAGTGGATTGATTGCAACCGCAAGAAGTAATACCTGAACCTATAATAAAAGGTATGAACAGACCCTTCAGAAACTATAAAGGCGATTAGACGAGCTAAATTAGCCACTCTTATTTGTGGTGGTTCAAATTTCGTTTGAAATCCTGTTAGAATAAAATTCGAATCAGCTTGCACTACAAAGTGGTGGGTAAGTCAGTGACTGCGGGCCAAATAGCGCGAAATGAGTGGTTTCGATTGATAATTTACAAAAAAAAAACTATTGATTGGATTAAAAAACTAAAACACTATTATGTTAATAGAAAGGGTGTAAAACACCTCTTCACGAAGCCGAAAGGCACTTGTTCTCCCCATCGTTGCGATATTTTTTTTTGTTCTACACCATACCTCCAAATTACAACGTTTTGACAAGTTTAAAAAAAAAAACAAGTTTTTTTGTAAGATTTTGACTTTTAAAACCTCCACGACCCCCGTACTATTCAACCCATCCACTAGCACAATGTTTTAACTGGGTTACATTGAGTTCGGCATTCTTTTCTGGTAAGAAAACATGATTTATAACCTCAAAAAAAATTTGTTTCCCAGCAATAATTTTTGCGTAAAGTTACTTAGTTTGATGTACAGAATGCTTGGTTAACGGCTTTGTGATGAGGTGGTTTACACCCTGTATTGCTTGTAAAATTATTTGCCAAAAAAAAGAATGATCGCATGCATATTAGTATGTTTTTTGTTGTATGAAAGATATTTTTTAGAGATAAGTTCGTGATTTTTTTATCGAGTCAAATTAATTGTATTATGTTTTAAAACACTATCGTGCTAGCACATATCCTGAAGAATATCATATATTTTTCTGGTATTGGTAATAGCAGTGAATCATATACTTTTAATGATAAAACTCGCGTTTAGCTCATGTAATCGCCTTAATTAAGCATTCTGTACGTCGAACTAACTGTACGAAAAAAATATTGCTAAGACTTTTTTGGAGTGAAACTTCGCGGTGGAACTCAATGTTACGCACTCAAAACGTTGTGTTGATCGATGCATTGTATAGTAGGGGGTCGTGAGAGTATTTAAAGTCAAATATAACATTACAAATTAGTATCTAAAAAAATGTAAAAGATTTGGCAATTTGACCCCCAATATCTAATTAACTGGAAGGTTCCCAGGCACGGTCTACAATAATTCTAGACTCTAAAACAAAAAAAAAATATCGCAATCACGGGTAGGGAGCTTTTCGGCTTCGAAAAAGCTCGACTTGGCTCGACTCGGCTCGACTTCCGTTTATTGGAGATTATCTTTAACTTATATCGTGTTCAAAAATGGGAACAACTCATCGATTAAGTGTTTGTTTCAATTAAGCCTAACGCAGTCCATTCTCTCGTAAAGTCCGGTATCTGTCGATCGCAACCTACCAGTAAACGTCGCGATTGCGAGAATCTCATGTCGTTCGATCCACCAAAGCGCTTCTACGAAATATTAAATATTTATTCAGCTTTTATTTTATTATCCACGCTAACAGCTAGTACCTATATTTTACCCTTCTCATTTTTTCTCTTCTTTGCAATTGTGCTGGAAACTATCATATACTTTTCCAATAAACTTTTCATCCCTGAGTAACCGTAAATAAAAGCTTTCGTTTATCTGACGACCCGATTGGCGTAGTGGTAGTGAGGCTGCCTTACGTTCTTAGGGTCCTGGGTTCGAATCCCGGTAGGAGCAAATGTTTGTGTGATGAGCACGGACATTTGTTTCCGAGTCATGGATGTTTATATGTATAATAAGTATGTATTTACAAATAAAAAAAGTATATATGTAGTATATCAACTATCTAGTGTCCACGACACAAGCTTTGCTTAGTGTGGCATTAGGTGGCGCTGTGTGTTAATGTCCAGCGATATTTATTTATTTATTTATTATTTTATTTATCTCTACCTAGAAGAATCGGACTATAATGTCACTGAAACACGAGCTTATAACGTAGACGTCGACATTGCTGCCTGTCATGCAAGTTGCTCAGCTCGAACAAAACTCCAAAAAAACATGCCACAGGACCTAATTTTAACCCTTCGTGCAAGGGAACAACGCCGGAACGTAGATCTTTATAGACACAATGGTTTTTTAATTGTGTCTATAATTATGGCAAACAAGAGGTTAAGCAACAGTTGCCATCATCATCTGCCTAGCCTTTTCCCACCTATTTTGGGGTCGGCTTCCAGTCTTAACGGATGCAGCTGAATGTTACATGGCGCCACTGCCTAACTGACCTCTACAACCCAGTTAGTATTGGGCTATACAATCTCCCTTGGTAATACTGGTTGTGAGACTTACTGGACTACCTGCAACGACTTTCAAAGATCTACAAATTACAGCCGGGGCCAACCTCTTAACGTGCTTTCCGAGGTCCGGAGGAAACTCGGTATGTAAAGGTGGTCACTCATCCACAGAGCAACCTAGGCAAGCACGGCTTAACCTAATGATCGACCCAAGCGGCTGTTATTATGTAGCGACGAGCTCCTCTCCTTAATGCAACAGTTACCGTAGCCATAACATTACTTTTGATACAAAAATTGTTTTGCGGATGACATTTTCATTTTTAGTGAGCTAATGATTTCGCGGAATTACCGCAGAGGTAGCGATATCTGAGTCTACGTCGGGTGCATCGAATGTAGGTAACAAACGTCGCGGAGCTGACTTCAGTGTATATCGTCGGTAAGATTCGTACAGTATCGTCACTATCATCACCGAAGAATGCTGAGTCTACAGAGTGCGCTCCACAATAACACACGAATAGAATTTTCTTTTCCTTAATGATGATCAATTTACGTATATAACCTGACACTATCGGCCACCTGACGCCCCTGATGGAAATATAGCGTTCCATTGTTGCGAAGCGATAAATTGTTGCGAACTACCTACCTAACTGCTGCGATACCACGATACCGAAATATTGGTCAAGACGCTTTATCGGAGGTGGATTCTAATCTAATCTAGATCATAATCCACCTCCGACCAGAGCGCCTTAGTTAGCATTAAACTGAAAATGGGCTTGATAGATACCAGTGGCCTTTTTCAGTCACTTACAAGCCGGTTTCGGTTTGTTGCTATCTCTGTCTGTTCGGCATTTTGCGTACTGGACGGTTAGAAACAAAACGGCACAGAAAAGGTTTCTTTGATTTTTCTATGTATAAAGTGACAGGTAGGCGACACGGTTAAGATATTCTTTATTTATAGAAACATCGATAGATATGGAAGAAGGCACGTTATCCAACAGTTCTACGTAGGTTTTGACGAAAAAGCACATTTATACAGGGTGTAAACCACCTCATCACAAAATTCACAAAGCCGTTAACCAAGCATTCTGTACATCAAACTAAGTAACTTTACGCAAAAATTATTGCTGGGAAACAACTTTTTTTTTGAGGTTATAAATCATGTTTTGTGGTAAAACTCAATGTAACGCACTTAAAACATTGTGCTGATGGATGTATTGAATAGTACGGGGGTCGTGGAGGTGTTAAAAGTCAAAATATTACAAAAAAAACTTGTATTAAAAAAAAAACTCGTCAAAAAGTTGTAAACTTTGACCCCCCATATCTCCGTAATTAGAAGGTTCCCAGGTATGGTGTAGAACAAAAAAAATTATCGCAATGATGGGGAGAACAAGTGCCTTTCGGCTTCGTGAAGAGGTGTTTTACACCCTTTATATAATATAATGTATAATGAAGCGACGACACATTAAGCAAGTCTCAAAGGTTTCGCATAAAAGAATAAGTTTAGGGACTCAGGGGTGGAGAATAAGTCATCATCAACACTCTGACATATCGAGAAGTATGCTCAGCTACACCTAATCTTACAGGGTGTATTAAGGTGAACGCACACTTATCAGAGCCGAAAGAAGCGAAAGAGCCGAAAGAATCGATTTTTTTAATTATTTGTATGAAATCCTATAAAACCTCGCCCACTTATCCGCGTCGAATCGGACGAATATATGACGTTATACGGATGAGAAAAAAAATTTCGGCGTGGATAAGTGTACGTCCACCTTAAAGGGACCTACTACACTCTTTAACGAAGTCGACAGGCATTTATTGTCCACTTCATCGCGATAATTTTTCGTTCTAGGAGGTCTACTCTCTAAGCAAAAACCCCGTTCGATCGGCAATCGTTACGGGCATTTCCTACTCCCTAGCATTTACGGGCACACGATTATTGCGGGGCCCGAACGATGAATGAATGATGAATCTATTTGACAGTTGTCCCTTCTCCCGATGCGATGCTATGGTACGTATGTATTGGAATCGAGCCCTATAGGGCAGCGGGAACTTATCGGGAGCAAACCGAAAAAATAGTGGTCTTGGACAGGCCATCCTTGCCCCCACCAGAGTCTACGCCCTGTGCCTAGGCAACGCCCTATTTACGGCACTGAACACTATCGCTATGTTTCATTCGTTCACAAATATTGTCTTTGATTCCTTTCGAAAGTTATGAATTCGTAAGCAATCGGGAGTAGGGTTTACACCGTCGTGACGAACTGCTTTCGGACGGGCCCGTTCGTTCGTTGATAGTAGACCTCTAGACCTGGAAACCTTCGAGTTACGGAGACAGGTTTCCAAGTGTCAAAGTTTCCTTTTCACAAGGTTTTTTTTGAATACATGTTTTGAATGTACGCAACTTTACTTTAAACACCTAACCTCCCCCGTTTTATTTAACACTTTAAGCACAAAAGTACAGAGGCGGACTTAATGCCATAGGAATTTTCTACCAGTCAACCTAAGCCTCGTACTACTTATTCAAACCATCCATCACCACGTTGTTTTGAGTATGTTGTTAGATTGAATCCTACCGTAAAACGTGTTATTTTACACCAAAAAAAGTCGTTTCCCAATAAAAAAAATTGCGTGAAGTTACTTAGTTGGAAGAATGCTTGTTTGACGGCTTTGTTAAGCATCAGATAACATCCTTTATACAATTTTGTCGATAAATGCACCGCACAGAGAGAACATACAAAGGTTGATGATTCCTTAAGGTGCGGGATGGATCACGCAGCCCATGTTTGCTTATGCGTTCAGAACAGTCGGTTGAACTGTTAGGGCGATTGTGCACTACAAGGAATTTTACTGTCCGGCAGTCCGATTTTTTACGGTCCGAAGTGGCATGAAAAAAACGGATGATTGGCTTGTGCTCTTGTCCGTCTTTTCTCGGATGATACGCCTCAGTTTAGGGTAGCTCTGTCTTTGAAACTACACGCCACGCACGCGAAATTACTCTGAACGATGAGTTTCTTGGAACGTCGGCAGTTCAAACTCAAACTCAACTCAAACTCAAATCATTTATTTCAATTAGACCATTACGGCACTTTTGAATGTCAAAAATACAAAACTAAATCAAAGCTACAGTCACAGTCACAAGGCATAATAACTTGAGAAAGTACTGTAGTTGCCCATTCCCTAGCGTAGATCTATCGTTCCGTTCCGGAATGGGGAAAAGTAAAATGTCGGACGGTAAAATTACGTATAGTGCACAAACTAGTATATATATTATATGGCGTGCCATATCGGACCGTAAAAAATCGGACTGCCGGACAGTAAAATTCCTTGTAGTGCACAATCGCCCTTAGCCAAATTCAACTAGAACACAGAATATACCCTTTCAATCGGCGATTTTTCCGCTCCGCTCAATTAATTAATTCATGTGAAGCTTCCTGCGTCGACTGTAATAGTTGGCAAAATAAATATTGATATTTCATGTATGCAATCAAGGAATACCCATACGTCAATAAAAACATCCGGCTCGGAATACGCACGAATTCGTGGAACAATTTCAGTTTGAACTGATAATTGCATGCACGTCGTGATTACGTCCATCAGAACTACCTCGCTTAATGATCTGTTGCTTGTAACACTCTAGTGGCGGAGTATGATGAATTTATTGATATGAAAGCCAATACAAAACCGACCACACGTTTTTCACACGGCCAAAACTCAAACATTCTACATTTTTTTATTACATTTTATCAGAGATAGTAACTAAATTTAAAAAATCTTTGTTATGACTTTAGTCACTTTCTTATTGTAATAATATCTCATTGCCATCTTTAGCATCCCCGTGTCGAGAAAACAATATTATGTAAATAAAAGATTCTTTGAGGATGCTTCTTCATACAAGAATTTCTTTGCTACGGCAAGTATTTAAACTATAAAAATTAATTTCGAGGAGAAATCGAGCAGAATATAAGCCGGGGGCCGTGGTGTAGTCTACTTTAATTAATTCGCTACTTAACACTTATATAAGTATCTGATGCGGTTCGGTTTGTTTCAAAATGAGATCGAACAATAATACATTTATGTAGGTCAATAGTAAAAAATTCGACGGGATTAAAACTCTTGAATATTCCGCCGATGAAGATTTTATGCGTTTTCACGCTAAATTAGATTCCCGCGAGATGTATTGCAAGTGCATTTGACAGGTAAATAAATCAATTAATTACCTTTTCTACTAAATAACGTGCAACATTGAAACGCTCTGATTGTATGGGTCACCGTAAGATTTTAAAACACTTTAGATTGTAATCTATCTAGCGAGATTGAGAGAGCGGGACTGTACAATCCCGATAGATAGTCAAACGAAATAGGGACTTGGGGCACCCCCACGTTAGGTTAGTTAAATTCCTTTAAACCCTGCAGATAGAAATATGGGCCCCGCGTAGCGGGGCTCCGTCAACTACGCTTTTAGGGGAATATAAAGTGTTTTGAGGTTAGGGTATATACATATATACATTTTATTTATACGGAACCCTAAATTATAAAATCAGAATTTTATAAAGTATTCAATTCCATTTTATGACGATTTGGAATGTTTTCATGGTACCTACAGCTGCCTTTCCTCTCAGTCTGGGGTTCAGTGGTGTCTTTAAATCAGGCTTCTGTATCAGTTATCTCAAAGTTTAAGTACGACCTCAGATGAAATTAAACGTTGGAAGTTGTGTAGACTGAGAGTTAGGTCAAGTTTATAGATCAGACCTTAAACGGTAGCGATCGACTAATATTTCATTTGAATAATTGCAGATTTTTGTATACATGTTCAGGGCAGTGCAGGCAGACTGACAAACAAACAGAATATGTACCAAAAGGACCATGCGTAGGAGGAGTCAGGAGTATGTCACCATGGCAGTGGTCAGATTATAAAACACGGCCCCCTACTGGGTGAAACTCAACAGGAGGATTACGACCCTCATTACTCATTGATACATGACGATATGAATGATTTACTACTGTTGGAAAATATAGCAATAATTCTTTTTTTAATCCGTTCCATGTCAACCTTTCAGTTCGTACTTTCATTCATTCATTCTTTTGTTCTGCTTTGGACAGAAAAATACAAATGTATGGATGTGGATGTGTGTGCGAGTGTGTGTGGGTGAATGTGTATGTTAGTTTGGTTCCCCCAAATTGGTTACGTTCCATCTCGTAACTTTTCCATTTTACCAAAACTTCGTTTACATTTGTTTTTATTTTAAGGTAGCGCTTTCCGAAAAATAGTGAATTAGAAACGTGGGTTTGTATATAAAGGAGTTTTCACCATACCTCGGAAAGCACGTTAAACTGTTGGTCCCGCCAGTCATTTGTAGATCTTGGACCGTCATTGCAGGTGTGTGTCAGTGGCCCAAAAAGTCTGACAACTAGTTTTATTGTTTTACTCAGTACTAACTAGGATGTGGAGGCCAAATAGGCAGTTACTTCGTGTAAAATACTGATATTTATCTGCATCCAGTTAGACTGGAAGCTCTGGAAGCTGACCTAGCTAGTTGGGAAAAGGCTAGACAGATGATTATGATGATGGCAAGGATTGAGTTAGACGTTATTTTTTGAAGCTATACGCGAACTTCTATCCCTTTCAAAGTAAAGGCTTGGGCACACCAAACGCAGTTGCAGTGCGGTAGCAGTGCGTCTACGTTAGAAAATAATGTAGTTATGTGAGGGATGACACACTGAACAAACGCGGGCCCGCTGATCCTATAACCTGCTCGGCCACTAGGCCGCGCGCGCACTGCTCTTCTGCAAAACTTCGGGACGGGAAGCGCGGGGCGGCCGCAGTGAGGACACGTTGTATTACTACGTCCACCATATTGATAAGTCACACCAAAGCAGTTGAGCGGGACAGACGCAGCGCAGGTCGTAAACGGTTGTGAATTTTTACGTCTTTATCGTGGAAACGAATGAAAAATTGATTGAGTTGGTGAGGAAATATAAATGTTTATATGATTTAAAGGACAAATATTATAGAAATACGGTTTACAAGATGCGAGTTTGGGTGAAGATAGCTCAAGAAATGATGTAGCTGTAGCTTGTATCAGTTTTCATTATTTTCAATCGTATCACTTCATGCAATTCTTCAAAAGAACTCTTCGACGTCCGAAAATAAGCATAGAACCTATCTTCAAAAGATTCTAATTCCCGACATAGACGATAGTATACTCCCCATATTCTTCTCTTCTCTTATTTACATCGTGAACCCACATTCTTTTGCAAGGAAGCAACAATAGCTCCTCTTCGTCAGAGTCAGAACCGTTCAACATCTTGAAGTGTACTGCGTGTGGCTATCGACACGACACACATAACGCAGTTATAAAGCAGGCCCGCCTTCAAACTGCTCTCTGACTGCTCATGTTTCTGGTGTGACATCAACCGCGGCGCAACTGACCTGCCCCGCTAAGGTGCTGCCCCTGTCCTGCTTCTGGTGTGCCCAAGCCTTAATGGGAAAATAATTGAAAACATGACGCAAAAGACAGTTGATGGTGTAAAATTCAGTCCAAGGCCCACGGGTAGCATACATACCCTGGTTGTGCACTAACCACACGATAGAGAAACCAACGTTGTACAAAATAGTGGTTGCTCCCAGTTGGCAGAAATAAAGCACTGTGGCACTTGTAGTCCGGTTAAAATAGACATTCAAGGCTACATTAATTCGCCCCCCGCTAAAAATTGGCATGAATGTTGGGAACCCTATTACACACAATTTGTCAATTACAGTACATCTGCCTTTGCAAAATAGGCGCAATAAAAATCATCTTCTTAAAAGGAGACAATTTTTTTTGTTTGGTGATTAGGCCCCCCACATAAAATGATCATATAATAACCAAACGTATATCGATTTCTTCCTTATAAGCTCTAGATTACAGTGGTTTTATTAGATAAGCCTTGTTTAACCGGAATACTGAGAAATTCGAAAACGTGAATCCGACAATAACCTCAAGACGAGTTATATTGTCTAACTGGATAGTTTTAAGCGGTCTTTTTAGTTAACGTAATGTACTGTACAATTACAAAATATTGTAAACTAAGTTACTCTTTCGTATCCGTACCACTTGAAAGGTTTGGATTTGATTTTCACGTTTTGTAGACTGAAGGATTTGTAATTTATTTAGAAATGGTAGGGTCATCACCAAGTCGTTACATTGAAACGTTTCTCGTGAATCAATTGATTTAATGGTGACAATGGCATTAAAATACTTTCTGTAAGAAGGTCCGAAGAAAATCACAGACAGACAGACAGACAGACTCGATGTGGAACTTAATTCATTTTAATATTGATTAAAAAGTATGCCCCCTTGCATCCCAAACACCAGTAAAGCCACAATGACTAGAATATTATTAAAGATATTTATTTAGGTATGATATTAAATACACTGATAAAATATATTGTGCAAGTAAGTTGACCGTGTATGGTGAAAAAAGCACACTATACAAGTACTTCAAAAAAGTATTTTTTGCTTTTAATCATCATCAACAAGGTACAGGTGGTTTGATCTCATTTCGATGCCGTGCCCAAGATCCACACGACAGAGATTACATGTACAAAATGTACAAAATATCTGACATATCAGGCATACGTATTGGGGTAGTTGAGGAAGTTACTGCTGTGTTCTATTCCTATATCTATAGGGTGTATTTTCATATCTCTGATATCATCCAGTTGTCTTTGCCTGTACAGCTCGGGAAGCTCTCAGCCAGGAAGCCATTTAGACTTAAACGTTCCACCTGGAAAAGATCATTAATATTATAAATATAACTTATTTTTATTAGTCTTAAATGTCCCACTCCTGGGCAATGGCCTCCTCCATTCCTATCACTTATCTCAGTATTGTCCTCGCCTAACTGTCTGATCAAAATAGTTCATAAAGCTGCAAGACTTAAACTGGACCAGACGGGCAATGCCTGTTGGATGTCGGCATATTTATAGCTGTAGCTTGTACCCGTGCCACGTTGATTGTTTAAACCATCTATGCGATTAATGGCGTAAACCTTAAAAATACTAAGCATTAAAAAACTCACAGTTCTATTTATATTCTGTTTTTATTTTAATTAAAGCTAAATCTAAAGCATGTATCTATTATTACTACTGGGAACCGTATTTTTTTTGTGAATATAAAAAACGCTCCTATTCACGTAAGTATTTTTTTTCAAACACATTGACCACAGGAAGAACATCAGGAATGATTTGACTCGCACAAAAATATCGTAATACAACTTATTTATTATGATTTTAAGATTCCGGTTAGATTTCAATGTAGTATTTCGTTTATTTACTATACTAAAATGGTTACTATTTTTTGGTGTAATATGAATAATAAATGGCAACAAGCAAGTGGGCCTAAAAAACTGTCTCCTTTCTTAAAAGTTTTCTTGTTTTTCGAGGCCGGTTTCTCAAAATAAATGTAATAATTACACTTGTCGTGCAGATTACAGAACCGACTTTGTTGTCTCATTAGCTTTCCGAAATGGTACCACAATACACTCTTTTAGTAAGTGAATAACCAGAAAACAACGATTGTTCATAAGAAGGTAGTATTTTAATAAAACTGGGTAGTACAGGTTTTTAACCGACTTCTAAAAAGGAGGAGGTTCTCAATTCGGATGTTTCTATTTTTTTTTTTTCTTATGTTTGTTCGGGCATAACTCCGTCGCTTGCCAACCGATTTGGAAAATTCTTTTTTTGTTGGAAAGAGTATTCTTTCCAAATGGTCCCATAGCCACCAAGTCGAAATCGAGGGAACTCTTCAAATTTTATATGAAAACGTGTTGCGATTTTGGTATTTTCTACAACAAGTGAAGCATTTGCGTTTGATAAGAACCATTCTACTATCAGATCTGATGATGAAGCCAAGAGTCATGCCACCATAATGAGACAATTGAATGTACCCTAGTCGTGTTTGGGCTTGTTGTAATTGTAACGGTATGTACTTTCCATGTATATCAAGCACATGTGAACCACTAAGAAGTGAAAAATAAAAACTTTTTTGCAAAAAATTAAACCGACTACACAAAAAAAAAAAAACAAAAAAGTGAAAAATAACTTTAACTTCTGAAGTCGGTGACAAAAAAACTAAAGCAATCAAACAAAGGTCACCGATTTCAGAAGCTAAAGTTATTTTTCACTTTTTTGTTTTTATTTTGAAGTCGGTTTTATTTTTTGCAAAAAAAGTTTTTTTATAGATAATTATCTGATCTAAAATTTTTGTATCATCTATTTTTATGATAAAGCTTACCGTTTAGCTGTAAAACTCAAAAAACCGATTTTTGCAACATTTGACCTTTATTTTTTTTCCACACCTTGGCTTCATGTGGATAATTGACAAATTGTGTGTAATAGGGTTCCCAACATTCATGCCAATTTTTAGCTTGCTGAAAATCGCAAAACAACCCGTTTTTGTGACCTTTGACCCCGCGTAATTTTTTTTGCCCGGATCGATGAGGACTTTTCACATTTCCTTTATAATAGTGTATTGAACAATCCTACCAATTTTCAGCCTAGTCGGAATTTATGGAACCTCATCCCTATTTTCTAGTCTAATTTGACCGGACTATTGGCAGGTTATTTCGTTTGAGTTCCAACTATGTATCTGTTAAACTGTTTTGATTTATAGCACCGTGAGTACTATGGCTTGTACTTATGGCTTAAATTAAATCCCCTGTCATAGATTTCGATTACCTGAGCGGAGGTGGGGCTAGCCGATAGTCCTAACACAAAGAGGTCACAAGTCTACGACCTTTTAACACAATCTACAATCTTGAGAGGTAAATGACCCCTGCTCCCTAAAGTGTCGCAGTAAGATAATCTCTCCTCGGTGAAATAATTATCGCTTTAGGAGAATATCGTTGAGCCATATAGCATGAACCACAGAGTATATAATCACTACGTTTAATGAACATGTGAAGCTCCGCATATAAGGAAACCATAGGAAAGCCACGCTTCAGTTGTCTCTCGGGGAAGCGTGGGATATCTGAATCAGCCAACCGTAAAATATCGAAATCTGTACAGGTTTCCTTAAGGCGCACCACACCCGCTTCCTGAGCCTAATATCCTAGATCAGGGGTTGGCAACCTGCGGCTCTTTAGTTCCATTCGCAAATATTACATATTTTATTTAAAAAAATCGTTTTAAATCTATTAAAGAGGATTAGGCACCATTTGTTTCTATCTCTCAGCCACTTGTACTCGCTTTTCACCGCACTCCCGTGACACGCGTCGTCACTGTCACTGATAATAGTCCGGGAGGTATAGTTCAGTCCAAATCTTATGGCGGCTCGAATGTTAGCTGCAATTGGCGGTATGCGCATTATACAGTCAAGACGATGCGTCCTCTGCGCCCCACTGATACCTACAATTGTGTTCTGCGCAGTTATATGTTAGATGTTCCGAGTCGTTATAAAGTTTGAACCGTTATACCTGCGCAGACGTCACTTGCAGCTAACTTCCGTGCCGCCATAAAGTTTGAACTAAACTATATCGTGTATTTGGTGCATTTAAGGTAGTGTTTTACGCCAAGCGTTTGCCATCTTGTTCAATAGATCTCGAATGACTGATAAGTAAACCCAGCGTCAACTGACGCACGCGCGGTGGGTGTAGGGTTGGGAGGTAAGATTATTTTAAGATTGGGAGGTTACAGAAGTTGTAAAAAAAAGAGTCATAGTACGCCGGCTGAAACTTGTTTCATAAATGAGCATGCTGACGGTTGGTTCACTTATTGGTAATATAAGATCAACCTTCGATGACAGTATCAGCCGGCTTACTATCACTTGTGGCTCTTTAAAAACTTTTAAATTTTGTAAATTGAAATTTTTGATTCTTCCGACTCAAAAGGTTACCGACCCCTGTCCTAGATTGTTCTATCCCGCTCGCACTCAAAATAAAAATCAAAATATTTTATTTCACATATACACTTTAAAACGAGAGCACAGGTACAGTTAGGGCATGTAATCAAAAATCAGTATCGGAAGGTTTTCACTTCCGATACTGATTTCCGATATTAGATCTCAATATCGGAATTCCGATATCGATATCAGAATTTCGTTATTTCTTTAGAAATTCCACAAAATGGGTATGAGGTTGGATTGAATTAGATTTTTGAATAATATTCTTTAATTTCGTTCATATATTGGATGTTTTGTTTTTAAGCATGCCCACTGTATATATTAAATCACATATTTCTCATTATTTTCCATTATTTTTATTACTAATTAAACTACCTGACTCAGAATCAACAAACGATCTTATAATTTAAAATGTGCAAGCAAACTCAACAATTAGGAACAACAAAAATAGAAATATTTGTTCATCATATTACTCATTATTATATCCTATACTTACAACTAATTAAACTATCGAACTTAGAATCAACAAACTTATTAGAATTTAAAATATGCAAGCAAAATCAACAATTTGGAACTACAATTATTGGAAATATTTGTATATCATACAAATTACTCATCTATACTCTTTAGTAATTAAACTACCGAACTCAAGATCAACAAACCTTTTTTTTTTAAATGTGCAAGCAGAATCAACAATTATTGGAAATATTTATTTTATCTTATTACTTAACAAAACTTGAAGAAGTCTTGTTGATTCCGAGTTTGGTAGTTTAAATTACAATATAATAGAACTAATTTAAATTTAGATTCGAATTCAACAGAAATAAAGGTTCATATTCATAGGTGTTTACGAGTATATTTTAAAATCTCGTTTTTCTTGGTAATATGTTCTCAAGAACAACAAAGCGTCAAGCATTTTGTCGGATAGTGAGCTTCGTATTTTATTGCAAAAATAACCGGCCGACGAAAAAACACGTTCACTTTCAACACTGGAAGGCAAAATTGATGTGAGATAAGTGTACGCCTGTGTCAAATAAACTCCTCATTCACCTCTATTGTCGTATATTGCCTTTTCAGTCATTACAAATCCCAAAAGATCAAATTCGTTGGACGGAAGCACTGCCTTCTTCTTTTCTTTGCATTTTTCCATTTCCTTCTCAAATTCTTGCTGCAGGGTCAACTCACTCGTTGTAGCTAGACTAGCTGTAGCTAGTGGTTCATCATCTTCATCTGAAGATAAAGCAGCTGCCGTTGCTTCAGTCTCTCTTTCTGTCACGTTGAGGCTGCTAGTATGGTTTTGTTTATATTTAAGGCGTTTTAACAAGCTTACAATAATATCACATATTTCTTCACTTGTGGGTTTCGGAAATGTATCGTCATCGTAGGTGTAGCTGTAGAAACTTTCGGAATCATGGAGGTAGTTTAATACTCCTGCTATTAATTGTCGTCTTTCTTTTATTCTTCTTCGTAAGTTCACAGCGAGACATGAACTCACTGATGTGTTTTGCTGGTCAAGTTTATTCAGCATAAATTTCAATGCTGTGTCTGCTGTATATAGGCTGCATCACGTCGGCAAATAGATAGTACAGTCATTTTTACCACTTCCAAACTACGATGGATATCGGTTAATGTTTGAATTTCCACGTCTGTGAAGGATATATCTGACTTAATGTCAATAAGAAGTTTGTAAATGCAGTCCTTTATTTTTAGGAACGATCCTATCATATCGTTCATGCTGGACCATCTTGTCCGACAGTCCAACTGCAATTGGATGTTTTCACCAAACTCTTTACTGGTGTAAGCTCTCAGAGCATCGGCTTTAAGAGGTGACTTCTTTATCGATCTCACCAAATTTCGTACTTTGCCAATCACCTCTTTGTAAAGTCTAGGATCAGCTGTGCGAACTCTCGAGCCTTCTACTTCGAAGCCATCACACTCTGTTGATGAATCGTTATCATCGTCGCTTTCTGAGTCTGAGCGATTTGTGGATTCCATGTCATGCTGGAGAGACGGTTCAAATTGGGCTTCAGCAGTAGTCGTTGTCTTATATAACGTATCTATGACAGCGAGCTGAACACCGTGGGCGAGGCAGAGTTGATGATGAGCGGGTATGTACGAACCCAGTTTTTTCATGACACTGGCACCATCGGTCGTATGACCAATAATATCTTCCTCAATTATGATATTGAATTTGGCAAGGTGCTCACACATTATTGACAGAGCTTTTGTAGCTGGCATGGATCCCGTTATTTTAACGAGTCCAAGATTCTTGAATTCAAACCTCCAAAAGCCCTGCAATGAAGGTTTATATTCATATATCTCCTGTTTCGAAGAGAAGTCCACTCGTCGAGAGTCATTGTAAATTTTTCTCCATTTTCCTTCATATGCGTTATGGTTTTCACTGTTTCACATTTGACTTGTTCAGCATGTTCAAGAACCATTTTCGAAATAGTATTTGGCGTTTTCGGTAAGTCGTATCCGCTTTTTTTAAAGAGTTGCCGGAGATCTTGACTTTCAGAAAATAATCTGAAACTTGCACCATTTAAAGCGGTCATTCGAGAAACAATAGCTTCCATTGATTCTGAAGACCTGAAGTATTCAGTCATTAGTTTCCGTTTCTTGAGCTTGATAGTCTGCTCTTGTGATGTTGTTGTTGATGACGTTGATGTGCTTGTAGTACTCTCCGATGAAGGGGTTCCAGTTCCAACTGCAGTGATGTTTGAATGCACAGTTCGTAAATGTGTGTGCAAGCCTGTAGTAGACCCACCCGTAGTTTTTAGTTTTTTGAAACATATCTGACACTTAGCTGTTTGGCCGTCATCCGATCGATGAAAATGATCCCATACATTGATGACCGTTTGTTGAGAAATGTTGAGTATGTGTCTTTCTTTTTTGATGAGGCCCTGCAAAGAAAATAATTGATTTTTGTAACGTAAATTGTACGTAAACTTTGACTAGTAATTTTGATAGCTACCCGACCTAGGTACCTGGGCCTTTTTTTTTTTTTTTTTTTAGGATGGGAAATCATCAAATGACTTCTCCCACTCTGGGCGGAGCGGGAGGGAGTGTCAGACTCTTACTGACTAAAACCCATCCATGTTCCTTCCTCGCCCTTTACGTTCCGGGGCCGCGGTATCTCTTTCGAACAGGCCCGCAACCCCGGCAGGCTTCGGCCCTTGCGGGCCCCTCTCTTTTTGCTGACACTCTTTGAGGCGCGCGTGGAACACGAACGCGCCGTCGACACGGCCTGTCGTCGTCGTTAGACGGCCGGACGGCCAGCTATTGCCCATAGCCAGCCGTCCACAGGCCCGCATCTACGGTGGCCGGTAGCCACCACGTGGCCCCCGACGCCCGTTGCGTCTCCCGCGGCGGCCGGGAAGAGAGGATCTCTCCCTCTCTCGTTCCGCCACCTCCTTCGCTAGCATCACTGCTTCGCAGAAGGAGGCGACGGCTTCCCATTCCGTCTCGCTCCGGACCATGGATTGAACCAGGGCCGGACGCGAGAGGTCGCCGCCGCCGATCGCCGCCACGAGGACACGGCGGAGCTCCGCCCACGCAGGGCAGACTTCCACCGTGTGCTCCACCGTGTCCTCCGGTCGATCCTCGCAGTGGAGACACCCGGGCGATTCCTCCCGCCCGATTCGGTGCAGGTACCTCCCGAAACATCCGTGTCCGGTGAGGACCTGCGTCAGGCGGAAGGTGAGGACGCCGTGGCGCCTCTCCAGCCACTCCTCAAAGAGGGGACTTACCGCCACTATCGTGGCGTGCCCTGCACGGGGTTGCGACAGTCGCTCTCTCCATGTCGCCATGAGATCGCGCCGGAGGTCAGTCCGCTGAGCGGCAATTTGCCGCGGCAGCGGAGTTTCCCCCCGGCGTAGTACCTCCGCGCGCCACTCATGCAGGCGCGCGAGGACTATCGCCTCCAGATCCCACGGCGGCAATCCGGCAAGCAGGCCCGCCGCCTCGCGGGAGATCGTGCGGTACCCACGGACCATCTTTACGGCCACCACTTTTTGGGGCGCGTTCAAATGGTGAGCGGCTCGCCGCTTCAACGAACGCGCCCACACTGGGGCCCCGTAGAGGGCCATGGACCGCACGACTCCCGCGTAGAGCCTGCGGCAGGAGGCGTTCGGCCCCCCAAGGTTGGGCAGGAGCCGCCTGAAGGCAGCCCCTGTCCGTTCCAGCCTGGGGGCCAAACGTCGGAAATGCTCCACGAAGTTCCACCGGCTGTCGAGGACGAGTCCTAGGTACTTCAACGTCGACTCGACGCCGATGGATACCCCTCCTACCGTCAGTGTGGATCCCGACGGTGGCGCATTCCGAGGCCCATGAAAGCACATGGCCTCAGACTTGTGCAGCGCCACCTCGAGACCCAGTTGCCGGATCCTCTCTACGACTATCGCAACCCCGCGTGTCATATTGTCGGCCGCCGCCTCGTGCGACCTCCCATGTGCCAGCACCAGGGTGTCGTCTGCGTAGCAGACGACGCTTACACCGCTGGGGAGGTCCGCACGCAGCACCCAGTCGTAACCGATGTTCCACAGGGGCGGTCCCAGAACCGATCCCTGTGGGACACCGCACGACATCTCTCGCCGGTTCCAATCTCCGCAGCGACTGGGGTAGATGACGGCCCTGTCCGTCAAATAGTCCCCGACCACACGACGGAGGTAGGTCGGCACCCGATGATACCGGAGTGCCTCCCTGATGCAGCTCCAGGGCAGGGAGTTGAAAGCGTTGGCGATGTCGAGAGACACCGCCAAAACAACCCCGCCCCGGGATATCGCATCCCCCGTCGTGAGGGCTCTCACGCGCATGATGGCGTCCACTGTAGAGCGCCCCTTGCGGAAACCAAACTGGTTCTCCGCAAGATTCGGCCCCATCCCCTCAAGGTGCTCGGCGAGGCGGTTTGCAATGACTCTCTCAAAGAGCTTGCCCACCTCGTCGAGCAACACAATGGGCCGAAATGCGGACGGAGAGTCCGCAGGGCGCCCCGGCTTCTGGATGAGGACCAGTTTCCCCGTCTTCCAACGAAGCGGGAACTGGCCTCTCTCCAGACATGCGCTTAAGAACCCCTTCAGTCGGGGCCCGAGAGCCTCCGCATCCGAGGCCAGGACCCAGGCTTTGCCAGGCAAGCCATCGGGTCCCGGGGCGGTATTTTTGGGCTTGAGCCTACCTACCGCCACTCTCAGGTCTACCCCAGTCACTTCCGGAGTGTCGTCGTCGTCGCTTAGGTCCGACACCGCAGGTGGCGGAGCCATAGGCGGGGGCGGATGTTCCCCCGCGAGGGGAACAGAGCGCTCACCACGTCCTCCACGAGGTCGGGCCGGAGACTCTGCGTCAGCGGGGGGGCCCAGGTGCGGAGTTTATTCCGCACCATCTTGTAAGGGCGCCCCCACGGGTCTCTGTCGAGAGTCTCCAGCATCTCCGAGCGGGCCAGTTCCCTGGCCCGCAGGACAGCCTCCCGGAGAGCGGTCTTCGCCGCTCTGTATCCCTCGTACAGCTCCGCCTCAATGGCTTCCGCATCCGGCGGGCGGATGCGGAGCCTGCGATGCCTGGCGTACAGGCGCCGCGCTTCGACGCACGCCTCCCTCAGAGACGTTATTTCGCGCGACCACCAGTACACCTGGCGTCGGGCGCTTCCTGGCCGGACTCGGGGCATTGCCACGTCACATATGTCGGACATGGCCCCCTGGAACCACTCTGCCTCAGTGTTAACGTCGGCAGGCCTGTCCGGTGATGTCACCCAGGCCTGCACGATCGAGGCTTCCAGGAGGAGCTCCCGGTCCAGCTGCTTCAGCGCCCAACGCGGACCACTCGGGGCCTGTTGGACCGGCGCGCTCGAGGACTGGGCGGAGACGTCAAACCGGATGTACCGGTGGTCGGAATACGTCTCCACCCCCTCCATGACACGCCAGTCGACGACACGCGGCGACAGAGCGGGGCTAGCGAACGAAATGTCCACCACCGACTCGCCCCGCATCCGCACACACGTGGGAACAGAACCCCGATTAAGGACGTCCAGGCCCCTCTCCAGGGCCCAGTCCTCCACCATCCTTCCCCGCACATCTGTGCAACGAGAACCCCAAGCCAAGTTCTTGGCATTGAAGTCCCCGAGGACAAGCACGGGGAGGGAATGGCTTCCGACGACGACACTCAACTCTGCGAGAGAGTTGTGGAACTCGGCGAGAGTTCGGCTCGGGGAGAAGTAGACTCCCACCACGACGATCTCCCCGAACCGTGCTGCTACGCACCCCCGACCCCTCCTGACATTTTCAAGGGTCGGGGTACCGGCGGCGGCCGATGACACTATGGTCACTGAGCCGTCAAGGTCCGCCACCCAGTCTTCCCTGGGCAGGACAAAGTACGGCTCAGAGACCACAGCGATGTTGATCAACCACTGCGCCATGCTCTGAAGCAACAGGTTCTGAGCACAGGCGCAGTGGTTGATGTTCGCCTGGAGGAAGCGTAATGGCGCCGTTATTGACAGTCCATTATCGCTTCCTCCCCCCGGGACCCCTGTGAGGGCCCCTCCGCAGGCGAGCTCAAAGCGGCATTATTGGCGGCGGCGACAGCGACAGCGGCTGTGGCGGCCGCGGCAGCGGCAGTGGCGACGGTGGCGTTGGCGGAGGTGGCGGAGGGCCTTCCCCTGCCCTTGGCTCCGCTAAAGGTACCTGGGCCTGGAATAAATAAGCAAACCTACCATAGCAGGTACCTAATATTGAATATTACCTGCTATACGTAGGTTTTATGACTCTCTCTCTACATAACTTAATATTAGTTTTCTGCTTTATTTTATAAATTATTAACTTCTGTTTATTTCGCGAAATTAAAATGGAGAAACCATCTTTTTACGATTAAAAAGTAGCATCTTAAAAGTCTACAAACGAGACAATCACTTTCGGCGTTTTTTTGTTTTATTTTGAGTTAGCACAATTATAAAATCATTTAAACACAGATATTTATAGTTTATACTGAATTAGAAAACAACAATTAAATAGTAATTTGTACTTACATCTTTTAAAGCGACGTTGCATGTAGCCACATAAAACACAACAAACACGTCTTAACTTACACAGTTCATAAGCGCAACTGATTAACGTTTGTGTGAATAAGTAAGACGTACCGAGCAGGTAAAGAGTGAGCGAGAGAGATAACACTATTATTGTTCTTGTATCGCATGCTTAGCGAGCTGGCAACAGGAATACGGTAGCGTGCAGTCGCGCTCGGCAATACACAAGGATCTAAAATATTGGTTTAGTTTAAAACTCAAAATATAGAAAACATTGTCCGATTTCGATATTGGGTCACCCAGTATCGGAATTGTAATATCGGAACTTGCGCTCCGAGATTCCGATATTGCGATATTCCGAGATTCCGATATTCATGCCCACGCGAACCGTGCTGCTCTACCTGTACTAACAGGTAGAGCAGCACGGTTCGCGTTGGTCGATTCCGTGGAGAAGAACCGGCAAGGAACTCCATGGTTATAAGTAAGTCTTGTAATCAACTATATGACCGGGATATAAAAACAGCAATCTATTTTTGTATCAACAACATGAAAGTGATTCCGTGAAAACAGTTGTGACTATGAAGGATTGCTAAGTAGGACTGTTTAACAGGTCGTCGATACAAAAAGTAGACCAGATACTCAGTTGATACACCTACTTTTATTGGGTTTTCTATTAGAAAATTTCAGAAGCAGCACATTTAGACTTTCGCAGTTTAACTTTACTCAATCTTAAAAAATGCGATGCAGTGTTTGAGGAGTGCCGGTAGAAGTGAGCTTTAGGGGCCGTCTCCACGAGCGAGAGAATCGCGGCGATTTGACGTATTTCTATAGGAAAATATCGCTGCGATTCTCTCGCTCGTGGAGACGCCCCAAAAGAGTGTATAGAAAAACGTGGCAAGGACGATACTATCGCTGCGATTCTCTCGCTCGTGGAGACGGCCCCTAAGTCGAACGGGCACGCGAGTTCCATGTTTTTTTCACTCAAAACGTGCTCAATGCGCCTAAAGAAGTTTTAACTTCAAAATGTAAGTAACAAAACAATCAATGAACACCTGAATTTAACCCATGTATCACAAATATACAATTTGATTTGACGAACAAGCTATTTGGTTTACAGTTTACAATGTAATTTGTGGGTATCTGTAAACCAAATAGCTAAGTTAAATAGAACATAATTCGTTTTGTGGTGGCGGCCATCTTTCATTTTCTATTTATGATATTGTATAGCATTCTACTAGTCAAGCCCTTTCTTTTGAGACTCATATTGATCCCTCAATAAATGATATGATAGTTGTTGAATAAATACGTTATCAGACATTTCGTGGCCGCGGCCATCTTGGACTGATTTTTATCAAACACTAGCTGACCCACGCAACTTCGTCTGTGTCACATATATGAGAGAAAAAGCTCACAAAAGGAATAAATTTTCCCCGTTTTATGTTCCGCTCCTATTGGTCATAGCGTGATATATAGCCTATAACCTTCCTCGATAAATGGACTATCCAACACAAAAAGATTTTTTCAATTCCAACCAGTAGTTCCTGAGATTAGCGCGTTCAAACAAACAAACAAACAAACAAGCAAACAAACTCTTCAGCTTTATAATATTTTATTATTATTATCAAATTATCAAACATAGCTCCATAGAACACTCCCTATACTATACTATTCACCTTTCAAACAAAAAAAAAAATCTAAATCGGTTCATACGTTCGGGCGCTACGATGCCACAGAGACACACGATACACACACACACACACATACACAGACACGTCATAGTATATTTTATAACAAGGGACTAAACGAAGCCATTATATACCCGAGGTGGTTTGACTCCCGAGCTTGCGAGGGAGGCAATGAAAGCGAGGGTATATTAAATTGGCGTTTAGTCTCGAGGTGCAAACTGTACTTTTCACTTCGAGTGCGAGAAAAATAGCCATTTTTTTAAACCGAACAAATTTACACTCGATTAAAATTCTGAACTGAGCAGTCAGATTTTCTTCTATCAGGTCAGTCACAGATTAACAATTTAAAACACAACACAAACTCTCAACATACTCGCAATGAAGATGATCCACACTCCACAGATAATTAGTACCTACATTACTGCAGCGGCTAGCAACCTCTGTTGCTTTGCTTTTCAAAATCAACAACCATAAATTTTCCCGCGTTGAAGGAAGAGTTCATTTGTTTTTTTTTTCAATATACCGCTTTCTATTTGCAAGCCAATTCGAAATTTAAATAAAACCTTTGACAAGTTACTCTTTTGTGACCATGTTTCAGAGTAAAAGATCGTTCCATTTTTAAATTACTTTTTACTCCCTAGGGAATAAACGGTCACTTTAATCCCGCTTTGTAGGGCTATAATGGCGTACTTTTAGAGCATGAGAAGTGAAAAACTTATAACACCCCGTCGTTTTTGGGTCGGTGGTTTAAAAGTGAAAGGGTTCAACATTATCACATCACTTGTTAGGGGAAGCCATTGCACTAGAATACTGTACTCCGTTTTTCTCCGTTTATACTAATATGATTCTAAGTTGCTTTTCATCATAAACATCCAAAACGCGTTAGTTCGGTACAGTTAAGAAACCTGCAGTGCAAGTACGTAGGATTCAATAGGCCTCGATTAGATAAATTTGACAGTTATTCTCGATAAAATGAGTTTTTATGAATGTCAGAAACTCATTTTAAAGAGAATAACTGTCAAATTTATCTAATCGAGTCCTATCCAATCCTACGTACTTGTACTGCTGCTGGTTTTTTAATAAGGTTGGTTATATCCTCTTCTCAAAATAGGTACAAAGTAAGCTCCGTTATTGTCCCACGGGATCTTACTAGCGGGATAAAAAGTATCATGTGTGTTAATCCTGGTTATAAACTATCTGTGTGCAAAAATTTCATCAAAATCCGTTCAGCAGTTTTTGCGTGAAAGAGTAACAAACATCCATCCATCCTTACAAAATTTCGCATTTATAATATTTGAAAGAAGATAGGATTATACTTGTTCTCTATTTCCTTGAGAACCTAAGAAAGAAGGTCGCTTGAAAGAATGATTTGATTGGCAAACAAGGGAATTTATAGTGCAATTAGAGAAAATATTGTAGCATGCCAATTACGAGACTGCTCAGAAATTCTGCGCAACATTAAAAGGTGCCCCGTCCTAAGTGGAAACATTACTAGGATTCTGCAATTTTGAGCACTCTTCGTGTTGTAACAATCCTATGAAATTGTTTTGAGTTAATTGTCAAGCTTTGATTGAAAACGAATTGATTATTTAACGATATTTCTATAGAACTTCAAGTTATTGTTATTGGAAATATAGCATACGGCTATAAAGGAAGAGTTTCAAAGACCTGATAATTCTGTTTGTTCTAGGCGAGGACAGCGACACGGCGGATACTGATGGCAGACTATCTTCCGAGAGCTCGCCTCTCCCGCAGCGCCGCGGTGGCATCTTGAAAGGCGGCCGGCTGTGGAAGTCTTTGGACACCGACAAAGATATCATCGAACAGGTTATTAAGCACATTCATTCAAGTTTATACACGTTTATAAACGTTTGAATTCGACGTAAACAATGCAGCAGGCTAGACACGTAAAAGTAATTATGTATCTTCCCGGTAGCGTGAACTACCTACTTGCAATTAATTAAATTGTAATTCCTTTTACTGACGAGCAGTCATGCGAGACAGTGTATCCCTACCCTACCCAATTCGTGTCATTTGCTGAAAATCTCCCACCTGCATATGAGCTGATATAGCTGATCTGGCAATCTTTAAGAGACACAGAACCGACGGAGCCTGAAAATTTGCCAAACAGGCACATATTGCTCGCAGAACGGATGGCCGATGGGGCCGAAAACTTCTGGACTGGCGACCGCGAACCGGAAGACATTGCATTGGAGGACTTCCTACTAGGTGGACTAGTGACCTGGTAAAGGTTGCGGAAATCCGCTGAATGCGAGTCGCACGAGACCGGTCAATGGGGAGGCCTATGGCCAGCAGTAGACGTCTTTCGGCTGATATGATGATGATGATGATGATGAACCCAGGTTTGCCGAAGCAAGGATAACCTGCTGAGGTGGAGATTCATTGATAACACAACCCAGGAGTGCAAATGTGGTGGTGTTCCACAAACGACGAGGCACCTAATATCCTAATTCCTGTCTTTCATAAGTCCTGCCTTGTCTTGTTGTTTGTTCATTATTCTTTTTTAAAACTTTGCCCCACACAATGAATAGGATCTGTATCATGAAGGGGATTGCAATCCAGCACTATTTTCAGTTATTCAGCGGTTTTTTTGGTGGATTGTTTCCCGCAAAACCCGCACATATTATAACTTTTTTTGGAATTTAATATTTTTTTCTTAACTTATATTGTCACTGACGGGATATCTTCCGTGATTGTTGTTTGTTTTGTTGTGTAAATAACAAATAATCACGGAAGATATCCCGTAAGTGACAATGTAAGTTTAGTCTTAAACCGTGAAATCTTCTTCTTTTTAAAAACTACAAAAATTCAACAATATCTTATACATATAATTGTCATATTTTTTGACTGGTTGACTATATAATTACCGTTTAATAAAAAAACAAAAACCAATATTATGTCATTTTGTAGTTAAATCACGTGGACTACAAATACCTGACAAATTCTCAATCTTTATCTGAGGTAATTATAATCCGTCTTCTTTACAAGGAGGATCATGATAATTATGAATTTAAGTTTACCTATTGTCTTTTTAGGGTTCCGTAGTCAACTAGGAACCCTTGTAGTTTCGCCATGTCTGTTTGTCCGTCTGTCCGTCCTCGCTTAATCTCTGTGACCGTTAGCACTAGAAAGCTGAAATTTGGTACCAATATGTGTATCAATCACGCCGACAAAGTGGTAAAAATTGGAAAAAAATGTTTTATTAGGGTAGTGATTCACGTCCCCCTTTATGTAAAGTGGGGACGTGATTTTTTTTTAATTTCAACCTTAACGTGTGATATATTGTTGGAAAGGTATTTAAAAATGAATAGGGGTTTACTAAAATATTTTTTTGATAATGTCAATAATATGGGAAATAATCGCTCCAAAAATAAAAAACATTGTCCACCCCCCCTCTAACTTTTGAACCATAAGTTTAGAAAATATGAAAAAAATCTGAATAAAATCATTTTGAACTTGGATGGAAACAAGGTTTTGTACAATAAAGACAAAAAGTTGTACAAAATAATTTCTGGACTAAGTTTGTAGTATAATCGTAAAAAAAAAAGAATTATTAAAATCGGATTGGATTGAACACTTATTGTGATGGACGGGAAACTACAGAACCCTAAACTGAGCGTGGCCCGACAAGCTCTTGGCCGGTTTTTTTTAATATTCTTGCGGGACCGCAGGCTGTTGTAAGATCCCATGCACTTTGCTGAATTGCAATCCATAGTATCTTGGGTAGGTTTACAATTATTTAAACTACAATAATTTTAACATACACAAACAGCCGCATCAGGAACAACTATCTGTAGTGTGTATAGGCCATTCAAAAAATTGTCCGTGCGGGAATCGTACGCAAACAATAGCACAGCCACTGCGCCAACTGAGCTGTTAAAATATCTACACAAATTTCAGAAACATTTTGATTCATTCTATTAATTTTTGTTTATTATTATTCAAACTACTTTTTTAATTTTTTTTCCAGAAACGTTATATTAAAATATATTTATATAAAATGCATCTTAATTATTTTCGTACCTTATTTGAAACTTTTGTTAGTTTTAGTTGCACCGCGTTCCGAGAAATCAATAGAATTTAGGAACATTAACTCAAACAATGTGGTGACTATTGTTTTTATGTAACAGAATGATGATCAGCGATCAACAACAACGGCCAGCGATGAAGATGGCTCCATCACGCCAAGGTCGGTACGCTTCTTGGAGAAACCCAAAGATTCGGAGGAAGAGCTTCCGAAGAAAGAACCAGAGCCGGTACAGAGCCAGGCAATTGACAGCGACATCGTACCACATAAGGAGTATAACAGCACAAGCACAGCTCACAGGTCGGTATACAGGTATTTCAATCCTGCCAATTGTCACGTTGATTGCTTCATACGATAGATACGGCGGATAACTGGGAAGTCCGATCAGGTTAGCCAAAATAGCCGGACAGTTATTGCCTCCTCCACTTATAATTATAACACGAAAGGGGTTGGATATTTTTGTATGAAATGTGGTCAACAAAAGCGTGGAAAATTTGCTTATATTGATGCCAGCTATCTATTGATACACGTTTGATCCGCATCTGATCACAACTAAGTTGTGCTACATTATACCATTATCAATGAATGAACTTCAACTTTGATAGCTCATAATATATCGGAAACGTGAAACTTTTGAACTTTGTTTCGTACAAAACCTGTTTGTATTGAATCCAGCTATCGATTAATATAGGTAAGGTACTATGCGTGAGCGCTACTTCGAAAAAAAAAAACCAAAATGGCGGGAAAATATATAATCTTTAAAAATCCGGGCAAATAATTCAAATCACTTTTTCAAAATCTCGACTGACTAGAAAATGCGTTCACAGTCCACTATCAGAATGGAAATGTTGTTGGTGTTTAAATAATTATTATTTTCAGCGTTATTTGCTGTGCACTTCGCGGAACAACTCAATATCACTAGAATTCCTTCATCCCCGCTGTAGGGCTGATATTAATTGAGTTTATTGCCGCGGGCATGCAATTGAACAAAGCTGTGATTATAAAACTTAAGAAGACGGATTCATCGCGAATTTACCTTTAATTTAATCCCGTTTTTTTTTTTTCAAATTCGCGATAAATACCCGTCTTCTTAAGTTTTATAATGTGTTCTGATCGTGTAAGTTTAAAAAAGACAAAAGCTGTGATTAATACAAATCTGAACAATACGTTTATTTGTAACAGCAATTTTATTTATCATTTATTCGAGTATTGAAATAAAAGCACGGAGGACGCAGAGCCAGTTTGTGTTTGAATACAGCTTTGTGCGCTCTGAGGAATACCTCTGATTTCGGTAAATGCTTGAATGATTCATTTTACTAAAAATAAAACCGACTTCAAAAAAAAACAAAAAAGTGAAAAATAACTTTAGCTTCTGAAGTCGGTGACCTTTGTTTGATTGCTTTAGTTTTTTTGTCACCGACTTCAGAAGCTAAAGTTATTTTTCACTTTTTTGTTTTTTTTTGAAGTCGGTTTTATTTTTTGCAAAAAAGTTTTTATTTTTCACTTTTTAGTGGTTCACATGTGCTTGATACATGGAAAGTGCATACCGTTACAATTGCAACAAGCCCAAACACGACTATGGTACATTGTCTCATTATGGAGTTCCGTGACTCTTGGCTTCATCATCAGATCTGATGGTAGAAAGGCTCTTATCAAACGCAAATGCTTCACTTGTTGTAGAAAATACCAAAATCGCAACACGTTTTCATATAAAATCTGAAGAGTTCCCTCGATTTTGCCAAGATTCCATCATCAGATCACGACTTGGTGGCTATGGGACCATTTGGAAAGAATACCCTTTCCAACAAAAAAAGAATTTTCCAAATCGGTTGGCAAGCGACGGAGTTATGCCCGAACAAACATAAAAAAAAAAAAAAAAAAAAAAAAAATAGAAACATCCGAATTGAGAACCTCCTCCTTTTTTAGAAGTCGGTTAAAAACCGTTTGAAGCATTCGATAATTTCCTATCTTAATTCGTAGTGGAAAGAAATTACAGCTAAAAGGTCTGGATTAAAAAAGGTAAATCAAGTAATTTCAGCATTTAAGTTTACTGTAATGCCGAAATGACAACTACCTTGAAAAAATGACAGCTATCTATTTATTTTCATGTGATGACTAGATTCAATTAAAGCGTGTGAAAATATTATACGCCATTTTAGTGGCCATTTTCACGCCACTCGGACCATTCGTGGTATTTTTTTTATTGGGCCCGCCACACTTATTCACCTCTGTAACTTCTGAAAGCTAGAATCAACAGTGGCGACCATAAGAAAAGCGTCGAGACAAAGCTGGACGAAGTCCCGGCAATTTAACAGTCGTGGTATTAAGCCGACTTATAACCAGTTAGCTGCGACAAGATGGGGATTTTCTCGAATAATAGTTTATTGCAAAGATGAAACTGAATGAAGACCGCATAAGTCAAAACTAAACTACGTTTACAGAAACTGATTTACCGAGAACATTTAAACCTGTTAGGTCCGGTTGTTCGAAGCTCGGTTAAATCAACTTTAGGGTTAAGTTTTGGTTAAAGTAAAATTAACCGTGGGACAAAATTAAAAAGCGTTGTTGAAGGAGCGGTTAGTTTAACGAGCGGTCAAATTATCAATTTAACGGCGGTCAAAATTACCGACCGGGTGGGGGTGGTTTAAATTTTGACGTTAGTAGAATTTAAGTTAACGGTAACAGTTTCTAGGTTATTTACAATTTTTTTCTTTGCGAATACCATTTAAAATGGGATCGGAGCGTTTTCTTTTGGATTTAATTAATGAAGACAGTTCTTCTGATGAAGAATTCATATTTGGACAAGTAGTCCGACAAAGACAGAGAAATTTTCGGCCACGAACTGATTTTTTTTTATGGGAGGAAATAGATTTTAGAGCACGCTACAGAGTTTCGAGGAATTTGGCTAAAGTGCTTGTAAATTTATTAGATTCGCGTCTCAAACGTTTGACCAGGAGGTGAGTCAATTTTTATCCATACAAATTATACGGTATAAAATAAAAATAAATAGGTACGGTTTTTGGAAACAATTTTTTAGTTTCATAGTACCTAGGTAAAACCTTTAGAATGTATATGTATGAATGTATAGGTATAACAACTAAAGATGTATGTTCATTCACTTTTTTCAGAAACAATGCAATTACATCTGCAGATCAAGTGTTGTTAACTCTACAGTTTTACGCATCTGGATCATTTCTCAGATGTGTTGGGGATTCAAAAGGAGTGCACAAATCGACAGTATGTAGAGCTATTCACACAGTGAGCAAGGAGTTAGCTAATCTTAGATCCCATTTTATTCATATGCCAAGAAATGAAGATGAGAGGAAAGCCACTGTAAACAACTTTTACAATATTAGCCGCTTTCCAAAAGTTATAGGTGCTATAGATTGCACACATGTCTATATACAATCACCTGGTGGCAATAATGCAGAGTATTACCGCAATAGAAAGGACTCATTTTCATTGAATGTCCAAGTTGTTGCCGATGCTAATTGCTATATCAAAAATATTGTTGCAAGATGGCCCGGAGGAAGTCACGATAGTCACATATTTGATTCAAGCAACATCAAAGGTAGAATGGAAGATGGGGAATTTGGTGATACATGGCTATTAGGTGATAGAGGATATGCCTTGAGGTCATTTCTTTTGACGCCACTAGCAAACCCTACAACAGCAGGAGAGCATCTTTATAATGAAAGCCAAATCAGAACTAGAAATGTGGTTGAGAGGACATTTGGTTGTTGGAAACGCAGATTTCCTGCAATTGGATCCAAGTTGAGAGTCAATTTGAAATATATGCAAGCAATAATAGTTGCAACAGCTGTTTTACACAACATCTGTCGTAAGATGAATGAGGAACAACCTCCAGATTTAGTAGATGTTTACGAGGAGATGGACATAGTTCATGAAACTGCTCCAAACTATCAAGATAGTACTAGAGGAGAATTAATATCAACATATTTTGACAGATTAGCTGCTACTTATACATGACTAATGTTTTTTAATAAGTAAACAAAATTTGAAATAAAAAAATATTCATGTACTTATCAGACTCTTTTATTTTGTCATATAATTATTGAGCTTGTCCAACAATGTTCCAATTACAATGTACTTAACTTATACTAATTACTTAAACTTAAATTTAGGGTAAATTTAATACAAAAGATTAATTTTAACAGGGATATGAGATGCTACATTATAAATAAATAAACCTTAAATAAAAATTCAAGAGAAAGAAAAATTCTCTCGAGACACAATTCTCTTGAGTCACAAGAACTGCATGAACAACTTATAAAACACAATGAAGAACGCCACCAAAAAGAAAGAGTAATTGAAGAATCCAATAGACATGCAGAAGTAGAGCACAGAGAAAAATTAAGACAGTCACAAGAACTGCATTAACAACTCATAAAAAACAATGAGGAACGCCACAAAAATTCAAGAGGCAAAAAGATTGGTCTAAATCAATTTTTTTAACTGTGCCTCTTGAATTTTTATTTTTAAATCTAGCAGTGTCATTTCTTTTTGGTGGCGTTCCTCATTATGTTTTAAGAGTTGTTCATGCAGTTCTTGTGCACGTCTATTGGATTCGTCAATTACTCTTTCTTTTTCTTTTGTGCAGTGAAGTTTCTCTTCACTCAGCATCTTTATGGATCTCCTCACTGACACAGGAGTAGCTCCGAAATTTCTTTTCCGACCTAAAAAAAAAACAATTCTATATTCATCATCCCACCACAACGGACACTTGACAACACACTCTATTATGTCTACTTACATTTTAAAGGTGATGACACTGGCTGTCTTAATAAGCACCCAGGTGCACCGGTATCTTTTTTTAAGGATTTCTGTAACAGAATAAATAAGTTTGTGAAATAATATTAAATGCAGAGATATTCCATTTTGCACGCAGTAAATTAATCACCTTGATACTCACAACATTCTCCAATTCACTAGATGGGATTAATGTTACCACATCAGTATTGGGCATTTTAAATTGTCTTGATGGGCTTGGTGTACGTGATGGTTGTGTGACCATCGGATCATGTGATAGTAGCAGCCCTAAAACAAATAAATAAAAACTTAAATATCCCTTTATTACACAAAGAAAAGCATATATTTGAATATTAAATTAATGTTCTATTGTTTTGTACATTATTGTATCTTCATTAACAAAACGTGGATTGTTATACAAACAAATATTATTTTGTGTAATACTTCTACATTGCATACACAAATAAATTGTTATGTGAATGTGTGAAAGTTGAATAATTAAAGGGATTACCTGAGAGTTTTCTATGCACTCCAATTTCTTTTTTGCTGGTGGTGTCATCACATAATGTGATGCAATTATTTCTTCAACATTCTACAAAATAAAACAAAATGAACATTGTATAATTCACAAAGATTTGAGCAAAGGTTTTTATACCAGCAAAGGCAACCAAATAAGAAAAAAAAAGCAAATAAAAAGTCAACTTTACCACATGAGCTAGGGGTGCCAGGTTTCCTTCACCAACAGTAGGTTCAACATTCTAATAAAAAGTAAAACATAATTATGTTAATTGATTATAATTATGATGAGAGTTTCCAAAATCTACATCTATCACCAGGAGGGTTCTAATCCGCCAATATTCCAGCCGTCCAACATACGTAGGAAAATAATTGTAATTTTGTTGCTTTCTTTTGATATTAATACAGATTAAGAAACTCAAAATATTCACACATTTAGTACAGATAGAGGTGCATACCACAGGTAGAGCGTCATCATCATATGTTGATTCCAGACCATCAGCAGATAAAACCATCAAAGATCTCATCCAGTCTTTGTCGGGGTGGTCACTGTTTGATGTGCTTGGTATTTGTCCTCCTCCAGTCCTTCGCCTTTCTTGACGTTCCTTACTTGCTTCCTACAAATAATTCAATGCGTATATTTAATGCTTTGGCATTCAACCTGCTTAGAGGGAGGTTACTGGTAAAACTCGTCTATGTAAATCAACTAGGTATATAGAACTGGTAATTTTAACAACACCACCACATAACAATACTATTTACTTTACTTACTTTTCGTGCACTCTTTTTCATATTATCAAATTTGTATTTTAATTGTTTTACTGTCCTGTGTCTCGAGCTACTTGCGTTGAATTCCAGGTGGAGATTAAGCCATGTTTTTTCTTTCTGTGCCTGAGAAACGGCATCTGTTTTCTTACACAGTAATATGTGTTTGTTATCATCTATTAATCGTTTTAATAGTTCAAGTTCATTATTTGAAAAGTTAGATCCTCTTTCCCTGGAACAAAACATGTGATATAACAGTTATTTTAGACACCAAAAGCCATGTTATAAAAACACCACGGTTGCTATAAAATAACATGCACTTACTTTGATTTAACGTCCATTCTGGCGAATACACTTGTAGTAGTGGTGTAAAATGGTATTTTGCTTCCGTATCAACAAAAATCTATGTCGATTGATAAGAAAACGCAAGAGATTTAAAAAAATACTGAAACATAAATCCGCAACAAACAATTATTTCTTTCCAAACAACAATGACAACTTGACAGCTAACACAGTGTTGGCAGTCGAAAAAAATTTACCCATCGAAAATTAAGGGAAGGTACACGAAATTGTACTGACAACACTTTTAACTCTCGTCAAATTTAACCGTCGCGTAAAATATTTATGGGCAACTGAATGCGAAGATAACCGACGTTATTTTTTTAACCGTGGTCAAAATTGACAACAGTTAAATTTTGACTTTTACTTTACCGTAATGTACGAACAACCGGACCTTAGTTAAACACAAAATGTTGACGATCGCAATACTAAAATAATTATTAGTACCACATGTCGTGTGTCATTTACGTAACACCATAATTTTGCTCGAAACCGTAGCAATTTTCTGGCGTGAACATTGCCACCTCGTGCCACTTATTAGATAGATATCAACGAAGTTTAATTAACGGAATTAGGTTTTGAACAGCGCTCGCATCAAAGTTGCAAGTGCATTTCACTTTAACTTCAAACACTAAAGCATACATGATATTATTGAGATAGTTTTAAACTAAATGAAAATTACACATTCAGTTTCGCTCCTGTATTGAAATTAATTAACGGTTAGGATTTGTTGAGAAACTGATATTGGAGAGCACGTGAAACCTAATTCTCGGATACAATGTATGCTGGCATCAGTACACTCGGTCTAGATTACACAGATCGCCCTTTATTAAGTAAACTCTCATTGTATTTGCAGTCAGGCGTCGGAATAGTTTACCCAGAATCTCAGCCATTCAATATTTTGGACAAAGCAGCTCTTATATTATTTATTATCAATTCAAGAGTTTCTGGAAAAATGATCTCGGAGAAATTATTAAACGAATTTCTAAAAAAGGAAAATAAATGAAAAAGTAATAACAGATAATTTCTTCTTAGAACTTTAATAAACATCAGATTTATTATGCCCGTAAGAGGTATTCCTAGACTTTCGATTTTGAGCCAAGAGATAATAAATTTTCTTATGTGCTATTTCAGACTATTTATAACCTGTCTTTGTGCCAAATTTAATCCAGATTCGTTCAGCCGTTCTGGCGTGATTAAGTAACAATTAAAACATCCATCCATCCAAACTTTCGCATTTATAATAGTACATGATAAGAGTAATGGCCCAGAATGAGAAGTTGGTCTAACACAGAGGCGAATTTCACTCGGGATGTGAGACGCGTGACTGCCACGAAGTTTGCTACATCCGAAAACTGCGCGGGATTCACCGCCGGGTGAAGCTTTTCGGCACGGTTCTAATGTTACATAATCTCTGATAGACTGGAGACCCCTCTCATCCTCACGATCAACGCGCCTAAAGCTAACTCCGCGGTGCAGCAACTCTTCAACAGCGGCAGGCCGCCCCCACCCGCCATTGAACCACAGTTAGTCACTTCTGAAACGCTGAGGTAATAAAGCTTCATTTATTTTGCTATTTTTTTCGGCCTTCGTTTATTTTACTCCTGTTTTATTATTATTGTTTTACAACACCGCTGACCTAGCGCTTTCCATGGTAGTTATTTGCTTGTTATTTTTTATGATTGGCCCGTTGTTAAAGTGTTGTTTGTAATGTTTACTCAGGGCTTGGGACGCCGGAGTGAGGCCCAAGACAGAAGAGGCAGCGGTGCGCCGCGTGGCTGAGCGGAATGCTTTGCGATGCTCACTACTGCGGAGCGAAGCAAGGAAAAAACAGCAACCAAAAGTAAGTGCTTCACTGAATTTTGCCGTAAGGCGGGGTATAGCGGTTTCGGTCAACTATAAAACAAACTTCATCAGTAAACTTTGACTAAAGTTCTTACGCAAACTGTTCTGGTATTTGGTTCTGTTTTAATAACACATTGGTTACATAATCCGGATGTGTTAAATGTTATTATAAATTATTGAATGCTATCAGTGCTGATTTGTTGTTAATGCTGTTAGTAAGTAACGAGACGGCTTATATATTAAATGCTGTGTTAGTATTTGACTAGATTTATTCAACTCGCAATTCTTGTGTTGGTAAGGTAATAAACCACTTTCAGTCTGTTGTACATACATAACTCGGAAACTAACGAAACACCAAAAGCACTAACTTGATTAAAGCTGTGACTAAATTTCAGACTGATTGCTAATTGGTCACATCTAGTCCTAATTTACAACAATTTTGAACCACGATGTCTTGAACCCACACGGGGTTGTTTTCGCGAAATCGAACTTCGAAAGTTTTTTGGATATTTTTCATCTTTAATCATCCAACTTACACCGTTCAGTTCGTCGAATAGATACTTTTCTAAAAGCGTGTGAACGAATTAATCCTAATAAAAACCTTTTTAAACCTAATTAAGTGCACTTTAGCTTCAGAAGTCGGTGACAAAAGAACAATCAATGAAACAAAAGTCACCGACTTCTGAACTATTCTGAAGCTCAAGTTATTTTTCACATTTGTGTGTTTTTTGAAGTCATTTTTACTATTCAACCGACTTCCAAAAAGAGGAGGTTCTCAATTCGTATGTATTTTTTTGTTTTTTTTTTGACGTGATAACGTCTTATAAATTGATAATACCAGCAACACTCATGAAAAATAGTAACGTTCCATGCCATAGTAACGTTCCATAGTAACGTTCCACCTCCTTTTTTTTTAAACACAAATGATAAATGATAAATGATAAATGATATTTATTCAGCAAGTAGGTTTTCTCAAACACTTTTACACGTCATTTTGACGTGATAACGTCTTATAAATTGATAATACCAGCAACACTCATGAAAAATAGTAACGTTCCATAGTAACGTTCCATAGTAACGTTCCACCCCCTTTTTTGTATTACATAAAATAATAATTATGACGTTATCACGTAAATCTATCGTCCGTAAACCGACTTTACAGACAACCAATTTTTTTTATGTTTGTTACCTCAGAACTTTCGACTGGGGTGAACCGATTTTGATGATTCTTTTTATTCAAAAGCTGATGCTTCTCGTTTGGTCCCATTTTAATTTGCTGAAGATCTGATGCTGATCTTCCGAGATATACAATGGAACTCTTCAAAAATAGACGGCAAATCTGCAGTAATTGCTGCAATCGCTTGGTTGTTTATTGTTTATGTAACATAGTGACGTAACATCACGCCTGTTTGCTCTGAGGGAGTACGCAGAAGTGTACAATACACCCAGATTTCGACAGTTAGATGTGTTAAGTTCCATTTAATGGGATCCTGGAAAAATAGAGGGAATTCCTTAAATTTTATGGGCTCATCAGACGCGATTTGGGTAGTTTTAGGAAGAGTACGTTCATGGAGTGATCCCATTTCAATTTGGGAAAGATCTGATGAAGAACTTCGGAAGATAGGCGACGGGAACTCCTCAATAAATAATAGCAAATGTACTGGGATCGCTGGAATCTCAAGTCTCTCTGTTGTTTACACCAGTTCATAACAAAAAATCACGCCGTTACGCTGTGAAAGGGTAAGCACATATAAATAAATATAAATATCACTGGACATTAACACACAGCGCCACCTAGTGCCACACTAAGCAAAGCTTGTGTCGTGGACACCAGATAGTTGATATACTACATATATACTTTTTTGTTTGTAAATACATACTTATTATAGATATAAACATCCATGACTCGGAAACAAATGTCCGTGCTCATCACACAAACATTTGCTCCTACCGGGATTCGAACCCAGGACCCTAAGAACGTAAGGCAGCGTCACTACCACTACGCCAATCGGGTCGTCAAATATAAACCACTAAAAAGTGAAAAATTAAAACATTTTGCAAAAAATATAACCGACTTCAGACAAAAAAGTGAAAAATAACTTTAGCTGCAGAAGTCTGTGACTAAAAAACTAAATCAATCAAACAAAGGTCACCGACTTCTGAATCTAAAGTTATTTTTCACTTTTTTGTGTGAAGTCGGTTATATTTTTTTGCAAAAAAGGTTGATACCAGAAAAAAAAATCGTCCAAGTTAGGCATTCGGTCACGTGACTGTGAAGACTAATCAGAAAGCGCTAAATGCCATTCATGGTTCCCGACTTCCAAGTTCCCCCCTCCCCCAAACTTGAGAGGCAAATAAGTGAGTTGGGATTTATTAAGGGGTTCTTTATTTTAATTTCAATTAAAATTTATTATTATTTATTAAAACTTTATGCGTAAGTAAAAACTGTACAAAGGCGGACTTAATGCCTTGGGCATTTTCTACCAGTCTACCTTAGGGCAATTTTTAATACATGAAGAATATTACAAAGCATACAGTGAACTTATTTTAGGCAAACTTTAGCGGTTTGAGGGGTATTTTGGTCCAACACGAATGGTGCGCGGAGGTACTACGCCGGGGGGAAACTCCGCTGCCGCGGCAAATTGCCGCTCAGCGGTGAGACTTTTGGCGACATGGAGAGAGCGACTGTCGCAACAACGTGCAGGGCACGCCACAATAGTGGCGGTAAGTCCTCTCTTTGAGGAGTGGCTGGAGAGGCACCACGGCGTCCTCACCTTCCGCCTGACGCAGGTCCTCACTGAACACGTATGTTTCGGGAGGTACCTGCACCGAATCGGGCGGGAGGAAACGCCCGGGTGTTTCCACTGCGAGGATCGACCGGAGGACACGGTGGAGCACACGGTGGAAGTCTGCCCTGCGTGGGCAGAGCACCGCCGTGTCCTCGTAGCGGCGATCGGCGGCGGCGACCTCTCGCGTCCGGCCCTGGTTCAATCCATGGTCCGGAGCGAGATGGAATGGGAAGCCGTCACCTCCTTCTGCGAAGCAGTCATGTTAGCGAAGGAGGTGGAGGAACGAGAGAGGGAGAGAGCCTCTCTTCCCAGCCGCCGCGGGAGACGCACCGGGCGTCGGGGGCCACGTGGTGGCTACCGGCCACCGTTGATGCGGGCCTGTGGACGGTTGGCTATGGGCTAGCTAGCCGTCCGTCCGTCTAACGACGACAGGCCGTGTCGACGGCGCGTTCGTGTTCCACGCGCGCCTCAAAGAGATGTCAGCATAAGGGGAGGGGCCCGCAAGGGCCGAAGCCTGCCGGGGTTGCGGGCCTGTTCGAAAGAGATACCGCGGCCCCGGAACAGAAAGGGCGAGGAAGGAACATGGATGGGTTTTAGTCAGTAAAAGTCTGACACTCCCTCCCGCTCCGCCCAGAGTAGGAGAAGCCATGATCATTTCCCACCCTAAAAAAAAAAAAAGTTATTTTGGTAGAACTAGGCTAGAGGTGTTAATTCTTTATGTCAGTTTGTGTCATAGTTCCCATCTTTAGGCACCCTATTAACCTGTAATACCTTTAATCTTTTACTCTGTACGCTCTTAATGTGCACGTCTTTTTTATCACAAGTACATAAAAATCTCAACATGAAAGATGTAACAACATTTTCATTAAAATAGTGTTCACGAAGTTTCTTGACCATTCTTGTCCTTAGAGATGCACGCTTTGGAATAAGCAACTACAGTACTTACTCAAGTTGTTAAGCCTTGTGACTGAAGCTTCGCTGGTTTTTTTGTTTTTTTTTGACATTCAAAAGTGCCGTAATTGTGATGAATTTCTTCGAGTTTGAGGATTTTGATTGAGCAAAACACCTGAGACTTGAGAACACTTTCAGTAGGACCTGAAATGGTTAAACCATTTCAGGTTCACCTGCAATCTAGAATTACATAACATACTTGTAACTCTAGATTGCAGGTGAAATTATAAATATCATCCAAAGTACGTAACGTACGTAAGCCTTTTCAACGTGTAAGTAGCACCGATAATCCGATACCCATAATAATATTTTCATACTTTGCTGTTATTAATAATTATCATACGTATCAATTTCCCAGAATCTGAGCAGTAAAGTACTGGATTAAATAATGTGAGAATACTCGTATCCAACAGTTGCAATACGTATTATTGGATCACATCCGTGGGTAAAATAAGCGGACCAGATAATAGGATCGGGCGTATACCTATAGTAAAATGACACGGACAATTTGCGAGTGGATTTTGGATGTGATATGTGATGAAATACAGTTTGGTGTTGAATGTGCAATTCTCGCATTAAATTGGTGACACGGAACGTCAAATATTTATTTATTTAAACTTTATGCACTTAATGTACAAAGGCGGACTTAATGCCTTGGGCATTTTCTACCAGGGTGATGCAGAGATTAAACTGTAGGTGCAAGAGTAAAGAAAATTATGAAGACTATAATATAACAATAAATACATATATGTATACATACATACAATAAATTATAAAAAGTGAGGAAAGATAAAAAACAATAAATAAAAAATGTTGATGAAGAAAACAATCAAATTAAATGTGGGATAAGTCTGCCAACTTTTTATGTAAGTGCTTGCGAGCTTTCATTTTAAATGTGAGCCGACTGGTTGCCATCCTGATATTCAAAGGGAGCGCATTCCAAAGAAAAACCGCCTGTACAGGAAAGGAAGATTTGAGAACACCCGAGCGGTGAGTAGGACATCGTAGAAGGCGATTATTGGAAGAACGAAGATCCTTGCTGTGCGCAGAGCATAAATACTGGAAGTGAGAAGTCAGATAAGAAGGGGAAGTGGGTTTGTCTAGAAGAGAAAACAAAGTTGTCAAAGCCCTTAACGCTCTGCGCTGCCTGATGGGTAACCATTTTAAGCACAACCGATGTGCGGACACATGATCATACTTACGGAGATTAAATACGAATCGAATGCAGTTATTTAGAAGTCGGTCCAGTTTATTGAGGAGATCTGCATTCAGGTCGTAGTAACACACATATCACCATAGTCTAGTATGGGAAAGATTAGGGACTGTACCAGCATTACCTTTATGTGGGATGGGAGAATGTTTTACAAACGATAGAGCGACCGCAACGTCCCGGTGACTCTCTTGCTCACAATCGCGACCTGCTTACGCCAGTCAAGGCAAGGCAAATATTCTATACAGGATGATTTAAAATTGGGTGCAGGCCTTGAAATGGGTGATAGTGAAACTTATTTGCATCAATTTTGACCCGATATTTGAATATGTAGTTGTTTTCGAGACAGGTTTCTCAAAACAAATGTATGACACTTGTCGTTGCGAATTATAGAACCGAATTTCTTGCTTCACTAGCTTTCCAAGATGGTGCCACTAAATAAATGACCAATAATAACCAATAATGACCTCTTTTACTAAATAAATGACCATAAAACAACGGTTGTTCCCGAGACGGTAGTATTTTAATAAAACCGGGTGGTACCTTTTTTGGGTAAGCACGTCTTCCTACTTCTGTTGGAACGTCATTTAAGCTGGATCATGGCCGGCCGAGTAAATTAGTGTCTTTTTGCTTTGGTTCCAACAGCAAATTACCACGGAGGAAACACGGTATGTTAGGGTGGTCCACAGACCAACCTAGACAAGCACGGCTTAACCTAAAGATCGACCCGAGCGGCTAATATTATTTAGCCGGGTATACCCGGGTATTTTAATAAGTATGTGGAACCGGTTCTGAGTGATGGAACCGGGTTGACCCGGTTCTGATAAGATTACTATGATTTTGAATTAATCGCTAATTGAGTTGCACGTCACGTGGAACAGGCGTGGCAAAGGAAATGTCGCACGTATTATTTTTTCTATAATTATACCACTGCAAAACGAAGTATTAAATTATTTAATGATAAATTAAACAAAAAAAAATGTTTCCTGAAAGCTGACTCGAACTAGACACCGCTAATTATAATTCCGACAATTTTAATTCTTATTTGCTTGACCGTAATAGCGCTTTTGGACTGCATCTAGCTCGAAAACATATGCTCCAATACAGAAGTCGAACATTAAATGTAGACATTAGGGAAAAGTCTGCATTGTGGCAAGCCGACTCGCATATGATTCATTAACAATGCCGATCGGCATGAGCCAAATGAAATGTGAAGGGACTGATTCGGGCAGTGACTGTTGTTTAAGAAACACTGAACAATCTAGCTGGCGATACTCTAGGTACCCACAGGATAGTCCGGTTAAGCAGACGACCAGTAACCTCTTAATTATCATTCATACAAAAAATATTGTAAATAATACAACAAGTGAAAAAAAAGGTACTTAATTTAATTCGAGGGACTTACTCGTAGTTAGATCCGGAGAGCAGCGAATGATTCTAGAGTAGAATGCCAAGCGTTGCAAGGGATTCTAAAGCAGAATCCTGAGCGAAATAATTATATAAAAATACGATTTTGTCGCTTAGAACCGGGTAGAACTGTGTGACCCAGTTCCGACCACCCCTAGAACCGGATACGCAATATCTAAATCCGGACCCAGTTCTGCATGCCCTACTGATGGTGGTAACAAGAAATCTGCAAAACGGAAGACATGCATCGAAAAAACGGTACTACCCAGTTGTATTAAAATACCTTCTCAGGAACAACCGTTGTTTTCTGGTCATTAATTTACTAAAAGAGGGTCCCTACTATGGGACTATTTTGAAAAGCTAGTGAGACAAAGAAGTCGGTTCTGGAATTCGTGAGAAACCTGCCTCGATAAACAACTTAAGTTTCAATAAATTTTAAGAACATAACTTTACTTTTCAAGGGCAGATTTATTTTTTTGACAAAGGTGTTTTCGAAGGATACGTTCGTTCATTAACTATCAGAAATATTTTTTTGCAAAAAATAAATCCGACATCTAAAAACACGCGGACGACATGGTATTGCTGGGGCCGTCGGTGGGTGCGATCAGAAAATTAGTAGCTATATGTGAGGCATATGCGGCGGAGCATGGACTGAGATATAACTCCTCTAAGTGCGAAGTTCTGATATTTAAGTGTACTAAAAACGCACCGGTCCGTGTTCCGCCTATTATGATAAACGGAGTTGCTCTGAGGGTGGTGACTAGCTTCAAGTACTTGGGGCACATTGTCAATGAAGACATGTCTGATGACTCCGATATTGAAAGGGAACGAAGGGCATTGGCGGTGCGAGGTAATATGCTTGCTCGTAGATTTTCGCGTTGTTCGGTAGAAGTGAAAATCATTCTGTTTAAGGCATACTGCCAATCCTTCTACTCGAGCAGCCTATGGGTCAGTCATACCCGGCGGGCCGCCAATGTCCTTAGAGTGCAGTACAACAACATATTCAGGATGCTGTTGCGGCTGCCTCGTTACTGCAGTGCATCCGCAATGTTTGCGGAGGCGCGCACTGACGGCTTTCATGCGATTATCCGCAAGAAAGTTGCGTCTATTTTTAAGCGCGTGAGAGGTAGCAGTAACGGTATCCTGAAGATGATTGCTTCACGTACTGATTGCCCAATCCAAGTGAGATGGATGAGCATTATGTTGGGGCGTTAGATGTTGTCAAACTGCTGTCTGGCGAAGGCCTTGTAGGGATGTAGCCATGTAGGTGAGGTGACGTGTCTGGCTCGCCGATTGATTGTTGTTTTTTAGTCTATTTTTGGGTGTATTTAATTGACTTGCTATTTATTTTGTATTTCTATTTTATATAATTTTTTAATTAGGTAATTGAGTTATTAATAATTGTGTAATATGTTATGATTTCTATGTTGTGTATTGTAATTTTTATATTTATTTTAATTTTACTTTGTATATTCTATGCTATGGACAATTTTTAAGTCTGAAATAAACGTTTAATAATAATAAAAACACAAAAAGGTGAAAAATAACTTTAGCTTCAGAAGTCGGTGACCTTTGTTTGATTGGTTTTTTTTTTGTCAAAAAAGAGTTTTTTTTTTCTCTTTTCTCTGATTTCTGTTTTCAAGATTTCATAGTCGGTCTCATAGTAAAAGTTCAAAAAGTTGTGTTTTAAAAAGAAGAAGAACAACAAATGTCGGTGTTTAGATACAAATAAATTCACTGACGAACTAATTTTTGAAGTTGTGTTATCTGGCACCCGGGTTTCCCTGCGGAAATAATCCCTCCGAATAATAAATCTGGTATAATTTTCAAGTAGGTGCTTCTGACCTCTCTTTATACTAACCGGCCATTAAGATCAAAAGGTGTTCTACCTAATTAAAATCCTCGTAATTTGATACGGTGGTACATACCAAAGGTCGTACAGGATAAAAGGGTGATTGATGATGGAAACTAGATACAAAGTGACATCAAGAGTTGATAGCTATACCTATGGCTGAATTTTATTACTTACATAATTTAATCATTGGAATTTAAAATACAGGGCTGTTTTATAAATCCCAACTCACTTATTTCCTTCCCAATTTTGGGGGGAAAACTGCTAAGTTGGGAACCTGGAATGAGCGTTTGCTACAGCGTTAAATGCTTTCTGATTGGTGTTCCAATCTTCCGATTTTACTCTGAAGATAATCGTCATCATCATCATCATCTCAGCCGAAAGACGCCCACTGCTGGACATAGGCCTCCCCCAAGTGTCGCCACATTGACCGGTCCCTTGCTACTCGCATCCACCGGATTCCCGCAACCTTCACCAGGTCATCGGTCCACCTAGTGGGAGGTCTTCCAACGCATCGTCTTCCGGTTCGCGGTCGCCACTCCAGAACTTTTCGGCCCCATCGGCCATCCGTTCTGCGAGCAATGTGCCCTGCCCACTGCCACTTAAGTTTAGCAATTCTTCGGGCTACGTCGGTGACCTTGGTTCTCTTGCGGATGTCTTCATTTCTGATTCGATCACGCAAGGAAACTCCGAGCATAGCCCTCTCCATTGCCCTTTGGGTGACTTTAAGCCTTTTGATAAGGCCCATTGTGAGCGACCACGTTTCGGTCCCGTATGTAATCACTGGCAACACACACTGGTCATAGACTTTCGTCTTGAGACACTGCGGTAAGTTGGACGAGAAGATACCGCGCAGCTTCCCGAACGCTGCCCAGCCGAGTCGGATTCGACGATTGACCTCTTTCTCGAAGTTAGACCTACCTAACTGGACCGTTTGTCCTAGGTATACATAATCGTCTACAATTTCGAGTGTAGAGTCTCCGATCTTGATAGGAATGGGTGTGACATGGGCATTCAACATGACCTTCGTCTTGTCCATGTTCATTTGTAGACCCACTCTTTTGGAGGCTCTACTGAGGTCATCGAGCATTGTACTGAGGTCCTCCATGGTCTCAGCCATGACCACAATATCGTCGGCAAACCGAAGGTGAGTGATGTACTCGCCATTGACGTTGATGGCTAGCCCTCTCCAGTCCAGAACCTTGAAGACATCCTCCAGTGCAGCGGTGAACAGTTTCGGAGATATGACGTCTCCCTGTCTTACACCACGCTGCAGAAGGATAGGTTCCGAAGCTTGGTCCTGAAGTCGGACTGACATGGTGGCGTTTTTGTACAAACACTTCAACACCTCGATGTACCGATAGTCAATTTGGCACCGTTGGAGAGACTGCAGTACAGCCCAGGTTTCGATCGAATCAAAGGCTTTTTCGTAGTCCACAAACGCTAAGCAGAGAGGCAAGTTATACTCTTCGGTCTTCTGTATAACCTGCCGATGCGTATGTATGTGGTCCACGGTGCTAAAACCTTTTCGGAAACCGGCTTGTTCGGGTGGCTGGAAATCGTCAAACCTGCGCGCGAGACGATTCGTGATGACTCTTGAAAACAACTTGTAAACATGGCTTAGAAGTAAGATGGGCCTGTAATTCTTCAACCGGGCATTGTCACCCTTCTTGAAAAAGAGCACCACCACACCCCTGCACCATGCCTGAGGCGTTTTCCCCTCGAGTATGACGGAATTGAACAGCTTCTGAAGGGCGTTAAGTACCGGTTTTCCACCCGCCTTCAGGAGTTCGGCAGTAATTCCGTCATCCCCCGGTGCCTTGTTGTTTTTGAGTTGTTTCAGAGCCATCCTAATCTCGTACAGGCTGACGTCCGGGATGTCTTCGGTATAGTGTCGGGTTAGTCTAGCTCTTGGGTCGTTTGCTAGGTCGAAAATGGGTTTGCTGGTTGACGTGTACAACTGTCCATAGAAGCTCTCGATCTCCCTCAGTAGCTCCGGTTTGGCGGATAAGATCCTGCCATCGTCGGTCTTCAGTTTCGTGAGCTGGCTCTGCCCAATAGCCAGATCTCTTGAAAATACTTTGGAGCCTTTGTTCCGCTCGATCGCGTCTTTAATACGCTCGGTATTAAAGCGGCGGAGGTCGCTCTTTAAGGATTTAGAGATCCGTCTATTGAGCTGCCGGTATTTCGACGCCTCATCTGAAGACTGCAGGATCATCTCACGCCGCTCCTTCATGAGCTCGAGAGTTTGATCGGAGAACCTCTTTTTCTAATCTGTACGACGTGTCTTGAAGAACTTAGACCCGATCGTATGGACAGTTTCCACGAACCCATCGTTATATTCGTCCACTGAGCCGCCTAGGCACTCGAAACGATTCTGGAGTTCGAGCTGAAAGCTCTCGGGGTTTTAGATTTGGATCTGTGCTGGACGGAGCGTAGACTTCATCAGTCGAAACCTTGAAGATAATACTAATCTTTAAATAACCAGCCAAGTGCGTGTCGGGCCATGCGCAGGGTAGGGTTTCGTAGAAGCCCGTTATCACATGATAATTTGTTATGGTTTTTTAGTATTTTTTTTTAATTTTGGATTTTGTTTTTCAATGCACTATTTACCCGTTATAAACAAGCAACTGCTTCATCGTAGTCTCTTTAGAGGATTTATTCTACGGATTTTGTATTTGGTACAAAATTATTCAACACTCAATTTCAACGACCTATTACTGCTAAACTAATAAAGTTACCTTAACAGATATAATTTTCCTTCAATGTTCATAAAATGTACTATCATCATGATTTTTTCCAGATTGTTCAAGCCAGCAGTTAGCTGTCAGAGAGACTAGAACAAAAAAAAATGACATTAAATCGAAAAACAGTATTAGCAACCCCTCATACATTTATTTCATCAGTCATTTTAAGAGACCTATTCAACGATACCCCACACGATGGGATAGACAATGAAAAAACTATGATCCCTACTTCATAAGTACAGGAACTACCTACCTAAAAAAATCTTCAACATTTTTTTTTACCCTTTTGTAGGCGTAATTGATTTATGCACCTCTGCAAAATAACAGTTTTCTAGTACAAACAGTATCTGAGCTAAACCTCGGTCGGACGGACATGGCCATGATGAAACTATAAGGATTCCTGGTCAGGACTACGGAGCCCTAAAAAGCATCGACCCATAATATACCCGAGGTAGTTTGAGTCAATGAAAGCGAGGGTATATTAAGTTGGCGTTTAGTCTCATGTGCAAACTGCACTTTTCCCTTCGAGTGCGAGAAAAATAGTCATTTTAAACCGAAAACAATTACACTCGACAAAAATTCTGAACTGAGCGATCAGTTTTTCTTCTATCAGGTCAGATACAGATTAACAATTTAAAACACAACACATACTATCAACATTTTCGCAATGAAGATGATCCACACTCCACAGATAGTTAGTACCTACATTACTGCAGCGGCTAGCAACAGAGACATTGCACATACTTTTTAAAATCAACGATGCACACAAACAACGATACTTTTTCTCGCGTGGAAGAGTTCATTACCCGTTCCAGAGTAAAAGATCGTTCCATTTTTAAATTGCTTTTTACTCCCTAGGGAGTAAAGTGGTCACTTTAGTCCCGCTTCGTAGGGCTATATTGGCGTACTCTTAGTTAGAGCATGAGAAATTAAACATAATTAGTCTTTCATCGATATTTCTTGCCTTTTCTATAAGTTCAGGTGTGAAATGCTCGGGTGAAATAATACATATAGAAATCTACAGGAAGGAAGCTACGAACCACGTACCAAGAGAGTTTTTCAGCAAGCGTATTTAACGTAGTGGTTTATTTACGAGTTTTGTTACGAGTATCTACGGTGGCGACTGACGAGCAGGGTTGGAAAAAAAACGGTATTTTTTTTACATTTTATAAAACAAAACCAATATGGGAACACTTCATATGGAATTAAAGTGCCTCATTAAATTGTTAAAAAGCCATTTTTATTAAAATGTTTAAAGTTGATTAAACAAAAGAAATAAGGAAAAAAATAATTAGTATTAATTTATTATTGCAATTAAAATTTGTTTAAAGGCCTGTTTTATTTATAACATTTTAAACATGTTTTAAGCAATGTTTTCAAACACCTAATAAAAAACGATGTTTTTTTTTAAACTGTTTTAAACACTGTTTAAAACACATCTTTTAAACAAGTTGTTTTAAACATGCCAACCCTGCTGACGAGTGTTAAAAGAACGTCAGAACTATTTATGAAAAAAAATATACAGAAGCTCTTCGGTTGTCGTAGTGCTAGCATGTGATGCATAGGAATAAGGAAAATGTCGTGAAGGAACTTTTGAGTATGGATGTTGATAGGTATAAGAGTAGAGGAAGATTAAAGAAACAATGTGTACAGGATGATATACTGGTTTGTTTCTCTTTTGGATTTGATTTGAGTACCTACACACTAAATTCTAAATCAAACTTATTTCGCTTTTCTAAAATATCGATTCGTTACCCCCCGCTATACTGTGTGAGTACCTGACCTGACCCGGTTTACTTTAGCTTTGACTTTTGCTCAACCTTCATATTAATACGTTTCCTAATTACTTAAATAAAATGCGGGATGTTATTTCTTAGTATAAACGTATAACTATTACTTTATTCTGACGAATAACTCTCAAGTTTGGGCTTTTATACGATAAAAATACTGTATTCATCATGTGCCGAGCTTTTTATCAACCATGTCAAGGCCTGTTTTAAATCTAAATGGATTCAAGATGGATTTGGATGGTCTATTTATTATTACATGAAGCGACTGCCTAACGACCTGGTTTCTGAGTCACATAGGAAACTCGGTATGTTATGGATAGTAGAGCCATCCACGGATTGAACTTAGCAGGCAGTGCTTGGCTTTGAAGACTGACCAGATGCCCAGTTCTGCTATTTATATAAATTCGTCACTCCAACACGATTCCATTCCCATCCCATTGTCATTTTGCTTAAGTTTGTAATCAGCTAAATTCACAATGGTCGATCAATAGTCTTGTAATAAAATTGTGTTTTAATGACATTGTCGTATTGCCACCATTATAAAACCATTACTACAAATGGTTTTCGAAATCTGTTACTAAATGCGAACATTTATTCATGCCAGATTTCATTTCTAATAGATGTTATTAATGTACGAGATTACCATTTTATGACATTTATTTCAATGGACCATTGAAAAGTAATAATGACGCCATTATATTAGTAGATTACCAAACTTGTCAAAACTTGACAGAACTTGATAATTATGAAATCAATGATCGACTATTCTGGCACTATTGTAATATCTGGCAGAATTGTGGCCCATTGCGGCTATTGTTATTTTCCCACAAGTACTCCCTTATAATGTTAAAATTGCTGTGGCCAATTTGATGATTGATTGATGATTTAGCACCACACCCAGCCAGGAGCAAGCCTGACCCGGACTAGCCGGATACACCAGGGGGCACGATTTTGTAAGGAAAGACATGCTCTGGGATGGGAGAGGAAGCCCGACCAACCGCAGCCAGTCGGGCACAATCGACCGACTATGCAGCCTAGAGCCAATATAGGAATAGTGGTAAAGACAGGTATAATCCATAGGAATGAGCATTGGTGATTTAATCTTCGTTTGATTGTTCTCTTCTGGCATTGGAGAGGCATGTTGGCTTCTGGTGATTGCGATGAAATATTATGTTCGCGTATATGTTTCATCGTCAGTAGTATGTGTTTCGCTGTCAGTTTCGCTAAGCTAGTAGTTTTCCTGGGTGTCTGATCTGATTTTTTCTCTATCTGCTGCTAGCTGAATCCATTCTTCTTTGTTTATATTGAAATATTCCATGTCTTGTTGGAGTGACTCGTTCCATGTACATATATATATATATATATTGGTCTTCCAACTTTTAGCTGTTTTGCCTTTTATCTGATAGCTGCGTTTAGTTAGTGCGGCTTTGGTCGCCGGAGGATATCCCCGAAGTAGCATAACCGTAGGCATTTATTTTTTTTTTTTTTGTTTATTGTTTTTCCCATAAGAATTTCGCGTTTTTTTGTTCGAAAGGTTTCGCGTACTCTTTATCATATCTTTAAGAATGAGTCTTTCGTATTTTCTGAGTTTCGATCGGTTTGCCTTTGTGAGTGTCGCTGCCTTAAGACCGTAAGTCATTGCAGGTTCTATGACCATTTTATAGATAAGCGTGGCTTATCTATAAAATGGTTTTTCACTTCATTTTTGGGTTTTTTATGAAGGATGTTAAGGTCTTGGAGTTACGCAGTGCTTGTTTGCATCTAGCGTTGACTGTGTGGTTTCTGTTAAGTGTCGATGTTATTTACGTGCGTAGGTACTTGATTTCGTCTACCGGTTGAATAATGGTTCCTCCAATTCTGATTAGACTTCGGGTATCGGTTCTGTGTGCGTCTCTGGTTACTAGTTTTGTTTTCGTTTCATCAATGTGGAGTCCGACTGATTCCAGTAACGGTTTGATTTTGGTAACTTTTTCGTCCAGTTCACTGAGATTATTTTTTGCTATTATCACGTCATCTACATCTCATGGTCATGGTCTAGATGAAGGCATTCTGTTTCTTCACTTATATTGTCACTTACGGGAAATCTTCTGTAAAACAGTGTTTGATTCTGTTTCTTCTTCTAGTGTTCTGAGAACATCGTCCATTACTATGGTGAATAATCGTGGGGCTAGCGGGCATCCCTGTTTGACTCCTTTGTCTTTGTGCATCCTTTCAGTTTGCTGCCCAAACCATTTTATGCAGGTGGATTCGTTCATGCATGCCTTAATGATTCTATTTGTTAGAAATTAGTTAGTTCTGATAACTAAAATGTCTCTAGGTGAGTTTAGGTCCAGCGTATCAAGTGTTTTCGATATCTAACGCCAGAATACTCTCCATTCCTCGTCCAGAATTCTCCTAAGTGTGTACATACATATGGTCGTTTGTTGACCTATTGCGAAGAAAAGCTGCTTGGTAGTTTCTTGGTTCTTCTATTGAAGCATCCAGTTTGTTTAGAAGAAGGCGCGCACATTTCCTATATATCTCACGTTACACATAGATAGCTTTCTGTAGTCATTAATTCTGTCTGGCTTTGCTTTTTAAGGCACTGGAAATTGGATCGTTTTGTTCCAAGACATTGGCAAATCATTCCTTACCCATGATGCCTGCATGTGCCTTATAATTCCCGATAGCATTTCTGTTGGCAAGGCTTTGAACAGCTCTGACACCACCTTGTCGGTACCTGGTGTTTTGCCGTTGCTCATGTTTTCAATGATGTCACTTATTTCCTCTTCTTATAGTTCTTCTTTTACGTCTGATGGGTTCTCTTTCGGTAGGAGTTCTATGCGTGGGCCTGCTGACTTTTTATCTCTTCTTCCCATCTTGACATGGGTATAAAACGTTGTTTGTGGTTGCGCTTCGTGAAAAATCGTATGTGATTCTCATTCGTTGTGATGGAGTGTTCTGCTTGGACTTCTAAAGAGTACTTCGCATTTTTCGCTTCTTCTTTGTTTCTTGTGTTTTGCAGATTGTGTCTTGCTACGCTTACGCTAAGTCTCCTAGGATGATCATGTTTGACGCTTTTGGCTTTGCATTGATGCAGTTGATCAAATCGGGAAATGACTTAGTTGGCTTAATACTTGGTACGTGTGATGTTATAGTATACAAATTCACAGATTGTCCTTTACAGAGAGCTGTTACAACTGCTGCCATGACATTTGTATTTCTTCTTGTTATTTGAATGGTTATGGTCGTATCTTTTCTTACAAGCAACGCGAGGCCATGGCGTTTGGTAGAGCCACTAAGGTGCCTGTTGTAGTGGTTTGAGGTAAATAATCCGGTACTCATGTTTGTTTCCTGTGGGTATGCTATGTGTATCCCTTTATCTTTCAGGGTTTTGTCAATGTTATTTTTCTTTGAATGTGTGGCGGTGCCTCTGACATTACAGGTTGCTATTTTGATACTACTAATATCCGTTATAGTTTTATGGCAGGGTGGAGGTCCAAGTATTGCATATCCGGTGGGGTCAGCTTGTTCATCAAGCGATATCGTTGTGTTTATACCTATCGCGTTGCGTTGTGTGCAATTCTGTTGCAGAGTCTTGAGAGTTAATTATTATGCTAAGAAGGCTGTCATAGTGGTTATTCTGATACAATAAGTTAATCGTGGTTACGGCGTGTTGTGGATCTCTGGATCGGTATGTAATGGGAGCGCTAAGCCCGGCTTGGTAGTACTCGACTGCTGCAATGATGATATCGTCAGCACCCCAGACGCCATCTTTGTATTGTTGTTCTTTGGTTCGCGGTAGTAGGCAGGTTTCCCGAGAGTGCTTGTGATATGATCGGCTAGATCTTCTTATCATGTGGTGGTCGAACGTCAGGAAAAATATGGGGTTTACTTGATGCGCTATGGCTCTTAACAAGCAATTCCCGTTGCCGATCATATGGACTATTTCCATATTTAAATTTGGTGATAATGGATCCTGTTTGCCTGCTTGTGCTGCTCCATTCTTGTTATTTGATATGTGTTGCTATTTTTGCTGTTTTGCGATTCTTTATAATGTGGGTACCCTTTTGGTGGTTTAACCTGCGGAAAATGTTATTATCGTACCTGTAAAAAGAGCTTATTAGCTAATGACACTTTAGCAGAATTTTTATTAATCTCGCATTGTTTTGTGTGTTTAGACGCCGCTTTGTTAGTTCGTTAATGGTCTGGGTACGCATTTTTTTTGTTTCGTAGGTAATAGGAGAGAGCAAGGTGTTTTTCTGTTGGGCTATATTGTTATGTCATTTGTACAGGGTTTGTTTTTTTGTTAACGCTTTCAAGTTTAGAGACATGTGTTCGTTGGGACACAGAATGAGGCAGATAAAAATAATTTAGCAGACTATTCTTTTGTTTTATGGCGTAACGAATTTTTTTTCTGTCCTATTCATTTTAAGAGCTCGGCTTCCGTCTTTTTTGCTTGAGAGTTTTATGGCCACCAGATGTAGCAGGCAAGTGCGCAGACCGAGAAGTCTTAGGAGCTATTCTCAGTGAACCTATTATATAATAGAAATCCGATTTTGAGTTAATTTACACAATATGATAATTTTCGTGTGTTTAGCAAAAACGTGCGTAATTTTGGCTACAATTCCAGTAATGTTGAAGCCAGGCCACTTATCATATTTATATTTAAAAATGATCAAGTGTACTTTCTACAAAGCATTACTATTATGATTCTTAACATAGATATAGGTAACACGCGTTTTTAATAGTAGGTAGGCGAATCGATTATGTGGGAGCCTGGTTTTATGAATAGAGGAATGTATCATGCACAACAGCCTTTAAATAAATGGTATTCCTAGCTAGGTAAGCTGGGAAACCGTAGAAATGTACACAATTGACTGCTGCTTGGCTGAAAAGTAATCTGCGTTCATTCAAGATCAATAAATTAAACGAGTTCACCGAGTTTCTGCTGCACTGCTACAGATGCTGACGCTGCAACCTCTGCATCACCGCCAATCTCTGCGCACTGCTTGCGGTGGTATTTTAGGTGTCGTGGACAGGGTACCTAGCACTGCACTGTGACACTGTTCTTGGATGCGCAAACGTTTCAACCATTATCTTGGTAATCTTATTTAGGTTCACGATACGCCACTGCACTTTTTGGTTCAGAGATCCCACTGTTTGCAAACACTCGCGATTATAAATTTCAGCACTAGTATTAATAGTAGGTACGTAAAGGGTGTAAAACACCTCTTCACGAATACGAAAGGCACTTGTTCTACTCGTCATTGCGATCATTTTTTTGTTCTACACTATACCTGAGAACCTTCTAGTTACGGATATATTGGGGGTCAAAGTTGCAAGATTTCGACAAGTTTTTTTTTAAATACCACTTTTTATAGCATGATTTTTACTTTAAATATCTCTACCACCCCCATACTATTCAATCCATCCATCCGCACAATGTTTTGAGTCTGTTACATTGAGTTATACCAGAAAACATGATTTATAACCTCAAAAAAAAAAGTTATTTCCCAGCAATATTTTTTGCGTAAAGTTACTTAGTTTGATATACAGAATGCTTGGTTAACGGCTTTGTGATGAGGTGAAATACACCCTGTATATAAAATACTAGCAAACCAGTATCAACACAAAAGGGCGGTAAGGTTGAGGCTCGGCTACGGCGTCCGTTTTTTTTGTACCAGATGGGCAAGCGGACCCCAACACACACGACCTTACCCGACGGCGGCCAGTTAGTTAAAATTGCTGTGGCCAATTTAAATGAAATTAAATTTCGACGCTTATCGAATTATCAATTACGTGCCCATAAACCACTTAATGCAAAAATGCCAACAATTTTTCGATTGTAATAAATGAAGGTATTATGTGGATTTATTTGTTTACTTTATTTTAGACAGACGCAACCGGACCAGTCAATGTGGTATTTCAAATCGTGTACTTGAAACATAAAATACAGTATTTTAACCATTTTTATTGAATACTAGACATTTTTTTCAATTGACCACGCCCCCCCTCCAACCCCTACTTTTTTCTAGTAATATACACGGGGTGTAAACGGCCCCTTCACGAAGTCTTCAACCAAGGATTCTGTAGTTCAAACTAAGTAAGTACCTAACTGCTGCTGGGAAACGACTTTTTTTGGATACAGGATCATGTTTTGTGGCAGAAGTCAACGTAACGCACTCAAAACATTGTGCCGATTGATGGATTGAATTGTACGGGGGTCGTGGAAAACTTGTGTTCATAAAAAAATTGGCAAAAAGTTGCAACTTTGACCCCCAATATCTGCGTAACTTTAAGGTTCCAGGTATGATATGATGTAGAACAAAAAAATGATCGCAATAACGGGAAGAACAAGTGCCTTTTGGTTTCATTAAGAGGCCATTCACATCCCTTATAGCCTATGACGTTCACAAATGACGGAGCTTGCCGTTGGTAAAAGAATTTCAAAACTCGGTTCAGTGGATCCAGAGATTACCCCCTACAACCTCAGAAACGTTACCTCTTTATAATATTATAGTATAGACTAGCTTCTGCCAGCGGCTTCGCCCGCGTGAAGTTTGATTATTGTCCCATGGAATCTTACTGCCGGGATAAAAAGTATCCTATGTTTTAATCCAGGTTATAAACTATCTGTGTGCAAAATTTCATCCAAATCCGTTCAGTAGTTGTCGCGTGAAAGCGCAACAAACAAACTTACGTTCACATTTATTCTCCGAACTGCTAAGCTATCGGGAGTTACACGTGTTATTGTGAGTCAACTATAAAAGATAGACATATGCTGTCTTGGGATATTTTTTATATAATTTTATTGGAATATTTCCGTTATACATGATTTCTATGTAGCTTTAACCATTAAGGCTGCACACGCGACGGAAGCTAAAAAAACCAAGTAACTTCTCCCGTTTTCCCAACATTTCCTTTCACTGCTCTGCTCCTATTAATGGTAGCGTGATGAAAAGTATACTATTACCTGCTCAGGAGTATGTAGAATAATTGTACCAAGTTTCGTTAAAATCCGTCGAGTAGTTTTTTTTTCTATAAATAACATACAGACAGACAGACAGACAGACAGACAGACAGACAAAAATTTTACTGATTGCATTTTTGGCATCAGTATCGATCACTAATCACCCCCCGATAGTTATTTTGTAAATATATTTCATGTACAGAATTGACCTCTCTACAGATTTATTATAAGTATAGATAGAAGATAGAAGATATACTATAAGAACCTTTGATGACAATAAATTGTCGAAATTGCCCTTATTTATCACCTCACATGTAACAATCCAAGATTTGATTTTTAGTCAGGTCAGAATAGTCATTCAAGGCTATAACCTTGAATGTCTATTCTTCATATGTCTATTCTTGTCTTATTCTATGAATTTTGATATGCATACAGCTGAAAATTGGTATGAAATGTGAAAATTAATTGCGTCAAGTGACGCTTTAACAATAAAATACAAGTTCAAATACTGCCAAGTTAACCAATCATTAACTAATCGACAGTGCATGTACGTAGGATTCGACAATTACAAATTAGTTTTAACTCCATAAAAACTCATTTTATCGAGAATAACTATCTAATTTATCTAATCGAGTCCTATCGATGCCAGCGCACTTGCACTGCTAATAGGAAGTTTTATTACATAACATCACGCCTGTTATCCCAGAAGGATTAGACAGAACTGTATCTAATGGTACACCCACATTTCGCCAGTTGTGTTTAAGTCCCATGTTATGGGGAACGAGACTATTGCCTCCAACCGAGTCCAAATCCTGACTCCGTGGCCATTACTGAGAAATTCCTGATGAAAAACCGAGTATCTCTTTACCCGACCCGGTAATCGAAAACAGAACCTCATGCCCAGCAGTCGGGTTTGCGACCTCAGGACCAACGAGCCAGTCTCATCATCATCAGACTATAATGTTCCCACTGCTGGGACACGGCCTCATCTCAATGAGAGGGAATGGGCTATAATCTACCACGCGGGCCCAGTTCGGATTGGTAGATGTCACATGACGTCTTCGAATTTTTGATTCTAGGACATGCTGGTTTCCTCAAGATGCTTTCATTTTGATGAAATAAATTACACAAAGTAATGCGCCTGTCTGGGTTAGAACCCACGACTTACTGTTCGTAAGTCGGGGCTGCCACCACTGGGCCACCGCTGCTAGCCAGTCTAGCTAGGAAGATTTATTAATTAAAAATTAAAAATAAATATCGCTGAACATTAAGACATAGCGCCACCTAGTGCCACACTAAGCAAAGCTTGTATAAACTGAACAATAAAACACCTCACACGTGAAACTAGTTCTAGGGATGATAACATCTTGGTCAAAATCAGATAGAGAGACAACATTTTTTTTTTTTAACTTAATCGAAGTTAAAAAAAATGTTGTCTGCAAAGTCGGTTTTCGGACGATAGTTTAGTTTAGTTTAGTTGTATGCACGTCATGACTTTGCGACGAATAAACATTTTTTCTTCCTTTCTTCTTTCTTCTTTAACGTTACAACAAAACATTGATGAAATGATTGCATACACACGTTCCGATCGTAACGTTACAATGAGCGCAACGGGACAGAGCGTAACCCGACACTTTTTCGTGCGTGCAGCCGGCGTTCATCGATTTATTAGACATGGCCACGAAATACGTTAAGAACAAGAAAAAATTGCAACGTACACATCTTACTTAGGTTTCTCAGATCATCTGGCATCAAATTCCCAGGTAACTGTAGTTGGACACCTAGAGCTTATTGTATCTACCTTCGTGTCGACTATAGACAGTAAATGTATGGAAATTGAGAGCTATTGGTATGGAAATGTATGTACCTACCTCGAAACGGCCAAACTATTAGATTGATTATGACAAATCACCGTCAATATGTCTTGACGCACATGTCATGGATGCATTATTCATTTCTGCTGTGATTTAAAAGCTCCTATTAGTTATTCCTCTGCCTAGAGGTCGATGAGGGACTATGCTGTTGATTTAATGGTTGATAAATAATGATTTACGTCTCAAAGATACTTTATTAAATCGCGACAGTGTGAAATTGACTGACGATTTCCAATAACTAACCGAAACGCAGCATTTACATTTTTTCCCGTTTAAAGGGATTAAATCAATTTCATGTTATATCGCTGACAACAATTGGACTGAATGCATTGAGTGAGCAACACGTTATTATAACCGTACATTTATATATTAAAAGGTCTCATTCGTATTCACAACCCGAATGGCGTAGCGGTAGTGCCTTACGTTTTTAGGATGCAAATGTTTGTGTGATGAGCATGGACATTTGTTTCCGCGTCATGGATGTTTATATGTATAATAAGTATGTATTTACAAACAAAAAAGTATATATGTAGTATATCAACTATCTGGTATTCACGTGTCGTACTAGATGGCGCTGTGTGATAATGTCCAGCGGTATTTAATATTATTTTATTCATTTCTGTTGAAAGAGACACTATCAGCAGGCGGCTATCTAAGTTGTGGAAAAATACTGCAAATTAACTTAACACCGATCTCCTGTTTTCTGAGAAAAATCCACTTTTCTGCTATAAAGCGGGATACAAGAAAGTAAAAGATACTGGTCTGTGGTTGAAAGAGAAATAATTAACTTTTGCCGGTAGGTACTTTTAACGCTTTCCGATTCTAGAAACTGAAGCAAATTGCTTAGTGTTATTCCAGTTTTTTTATTATAGAATTAATTAACTGATGCTGCTTCAATTTCTGTATTTATGTAGAATGCTTCCCCTGCAGAAATCGTAGAACTCGTTATGATATTATTAAAGCGGAAGTCACGCGGTTTTACCCGCATAGTTCCCGTTCCTGTTGGGGTACGGGGATAAAATATAGCGTATGTTACTCGCTGATAATGTAGCTATCCATTGCTGAAAGAATTTCTCAAATCGTTCCAGTAGTTTTTAACTTTATTCGTTACATACAAAAATACCAATCTTTTCTCTTTATAATATCATTATTATTTCAGCCGAAAGCTGCTGCTGAGCTGCTGGGCATAGGCCTCCCCCAGCCCGCGTAGCTTGACCACCGTAGACACTGTTGTAACATCACTATTTAGTCTCTTATTAGTCTACACATCACTATGCATTATCTATGTCTTGTCTATGATTGTCGTCACTTGCCTAGTGGCTGTCATACTGTGAACCCCGTCTGTGATACTGCTACTATGTAACCTGTTAATAAATCAAGTCTTCTAACGGTGTCTTTGATTCAACTAACCAACGAACACAACAGACACGACAGAGTCGACAAATCTTTTGTTCATCTGTCATTTTGTCGATTCAATAACAGTTGAACAAAAGATTTGTCGAGTCTCTCTCGTTTCTCTGGTCTTCAAGCTAACCGGGCAAGTGTCGCTACATTGACCGGTTCGTTATAATATCAGTATAGATAAAAATACTGAAATGTCGTGAAATCTGCGCTTTGTCCGAACGATAGCACTTAGTAGAAATAGTCATCCTTCTATTTGTACTTAATTGCCTTTATAATTGAACGTGGCAGACTGCCTCAATATTTTTGAACAAATATCGCAGAAATGTTAGTATTAGTAGTCGTGACTCGTGGTAGAAAAATGAACGTCAGAGAATATTTTCAGTTATTTCCGCTCCTGTGTTTAGTCGCAATTATTTAGTTAGGGTAGGTTAGGTATTATTATTACCAAAGTTTGCTAGTGAATTGGAAATACCTTTATGTACGTATGTAATTCGGCATGTGTATACTTAGTACATTAAGCACTTGATCCCCGCATCGCGTCAGCAGCGTTTGCGACGGCATGCGGCAGTACGGCGTTGGTGCACTTTATGTAAATTCTTTCAGCTTTGGCGTGTAAAGAAATGGCGGAGATGGTAGAATGGTAGATGGTCAGTTCGAAAAAAGATTTTTAAACGGCGATCGGAATAGGTCGAAATTATTATATAATCAACATTTTCTTGCCCTTATTCAGCTGCATCACGTTGAACTGAAACCCGGTTCGGCAGATGATGAATTGATAATGGTGCTTACTTCCTCGAAGTTTCAACAAATAAAACTATTCCGATCCCTGGTTATTTCAATGTCTGTATCTTAACATTCCATAGAATCTATGGAATCTAAGTCTAAGTAAGAAACTAAAAAGTAAAGAAAATCAAAAGTATGATCCATGGCGTATATTATACTTTTGATTTAATTTTCTATTATCCCGGTTTACGTTAAATATAAGGTTTGGAGACAAAGTCTATAATATTATTAATTTATCTTCAACCATTTCAAGAAAGTTTGACGAAAACATTTATTTTGAAACGTTTCGATATTTTATATCTTTTGTTTTGTTACGATAAAGTCCAACTTCAATTGGCGTGTTGCCGATCTGAACTGTCATGTCCAGAAAACGAGGTTATAGCAAGTTTGACAAGTGACGTCGACGGGCCGCGAGCGTCGTCACCACGATAAACTAAGGGTGCATTCCGAGATATGAAATAATCACTCACAGCTCTCACATCAATATTTTGCGTTCCGATTTAGTTTTCACGATTATGACAGCTAAGATCTGTCATTAGGTCACTTGACAGCGCTCACGGTGATTTTATTTGGGGCATGGTCGGTGTAATCGCAAGATGGCGCGTGTCATGACGTCATCTATGACGATTCAAGGAACATCGATATCGCGCTTGTGATCGCGCTCACGGTAATTCGGAACGGGCTTATGGACGCTCAAATCGTTTATCTACAGCCTTACTCGAAACGCGGCCTAACAGATCGGCAGTGCAAATACGTAGGACTCATTTAGATAAATTTGATAGCTGTTCTCGATAAAATGAGTATTTATGGAGTCAAAAATTCATTTTATCGAGAACTAGCTTCTGCCCGCGACTTCGTTCGCGTGAATTTCCCGCTTGCAACATTTCTTATTGCTGCTCCGCTTTTATTGGTCATAGCGTGATGTTATATAGCCTATAGCCTTCTTCGATAAATGGACTATCCAACGCAAAAAGAATTTTTCAATTCGAGCCGGTATTTCCTGAGATTAGCGCGTTCAACCAAACAAACAAACAAACAAACAGACAAACTCTTCTGCTTTATAATATTAGTATAGATAACTGCCAAATTTATCTAATCGAGTCCAATCGAGTCCTACGTACTATTTTAGGTAACTAGGCTCTGGAAATGAATCACCCTAAATTGTCGTTATTGACCTGAAAAAAATGAAGGCAGGAAATGTGAGGCTACATGCCAGACAAAATTTCGTAAAATAAAAAATAGAAAAGTCTTTTTGCCTAAAAATAACTAGCCCGTTATCTTTGGGAGTCCGCCATATTGGGAGGCAACATTACTTAACATATACTAACAATAAAAAACATTTTGTTATAGGATGTTGCTCAGTAACACTTGGACTCGTTGCACCACAAAAAGAAACTGCGGTGTGAATGCACCATTACGACAGGAGTTTAGAATATTAGCGAGAAAATCTCCATTCAATCATACAACCTCCTTCGTAGAATCTACATTTTATTTAATAAAAGTTATACGGTAAGGCTAGGAAGAATCAGTGATTCAGTGAATTAACTTATTTTCATCCCACTTTTCTATTTCGCAGAATTTAAATACCTTAGCATCAACAAATTCGGAAAGTTGTGACAATAATTGGATTCGATTCGGATTATTTTCGTTAGTAGGTATCTCTAAGTTTACAAATAGCATGAAGAACAAATTAGGTATAATTTTCGTCAGAAACTCTTCTATTCGTTGTAGTTGGAATATTTTACCCATGGAACATTTAAGTTAGTTGTTGCCTTCTTTGTGCCTCGAAAAGACGCTAAAGTGGTTTTTCTTACACCAAAAGTTAAGTCAAATCGCTCATATTGTGACAGACACAAATGTAACAAATACTTCGGATAAAAAAGTTCATAATGATATTAATGGACCATGATAGAAATGAATGAGGAGCTCGTGGCTAAATTATAAGCCGCTCGAATCAATTTTCAGGTTAAACCGCGCCTGCCTAGGTTGTTCCGAGGATAGGTGACCGAGATCCCTCCAAGCCACTGAAAGCATGCTAAGACGTTGGTCCCGGCAGTCATTTGTAGAAATTTGACAGTCGTTACAGGTAGTCAGTGGCCCGAGAGACTGACAACCAGTCTTACCAAGGGGTATCGTATTACCTAGTAAGATAACTGGGATGTGTAGGTCAGGTAGGGATTCGCTCCCTGTAAAATACTGGCGTTCTGCATCAGGTCAGGGTGGAACCTAGGTAGACGACGATGATAGTAAAATGAATAAAACTTTTCCTTTCCTATCCTTCCCGGATTTTTCAAGAAAAGCGCGCTAACTTTCACCGACGTTCCGATGATATTTCCGAGAGAAAGTTAAGCCCGTGTTTATTGGAACTTCACGTCAATCTACACTCATATTATAAAGAGGAAAAATTTGTATTTTTGTGTGTATGTTTGTAATGAATAAACTCAAAAAGTAGTTTTTGAGTTTATTCATTACAAATCATTGTGCCGATTTAAAAAAATCCTTCACCATTGGCAAGTTACATTCACCCTGAGTAACATAGGCTACATTTTATCCCTGTACGTCCACGGGAATGGGAATTACGCGAGTGAAACCGCGTGACGTCCGCTAGTAGGATAGATATTAAAAACTAAATATTTATTTAGAACTGTCGGATCTCATAAAATTACAAGTACTTAAACGTGACGCTTTTGTTCAGAGAAAAATCGTAGAGGGTAGGATCTAGTCTTGAACGAGAGGCAAACTACGAAGTAGATAGGGACCAAGAGACATTTTGGAAGTTTGAGCAATACCAAATTTTAGTACCTATTTTGTACTATTTGGTACCAGGTATCAAATAATTTGTACCTCGGTAAAGAGGGAAAATTACTATTACGAGGAAAGTGGCCAGCCATTCTGACGTCAGAATAACGTGGAGTCGGCTTCACATGGAGCGACTGATCAACTGGTCTGATTATTGTTCATAGCATTAAATCATTATATTCGGAATCCTTGAACTTAAGAGTTTATAGGTACGAACCTAACGTGTAAAAATTCTCTTAGCGAATTCGAGATGCACTTGTTCTTGCCGTCATTGTCATCTTTTTTTTAAGTGAAAACTTCTTTAGGTGCGTCGAGCACTTTTTGGGTGAACATAAATCATGGAACTCGCGTGACCGTCACGAAAGCTTTTCGTAGCCGCAGTACAAGTACGTAGGAATCGATAGGACTCGATAAAATAAATTTGACAGTTATTCTCGATAAAATGAGTTTTTATGGAGTCAAAAAGTCATTTTATCGAGAATGACTGTCAAATTTATCTTATCGAGGCTTATCGATTCTTACGTACTAGTACGTAGGAATCGATAGGACTCGATTAAATAAATTTAACAGTTATTCTCGATAAAATGAGTTTTTATGGAGTCAAAAAGTCATTTTATCGAGAATGACTGTCAAATTTATCTTATCGAGGCTTATCGATTCTTACGTACTTGTACTGCCGATCCGCTACGACCGCGACGTAGCACCACATAGAGGTGTGCGCGGGGCACAACCCATATAGCTAGTGCCACGACTGCGGCGCCGAGGCCTGAGCCCCCCCCCCCCCCCTCAGGCCTCGGCGCCTCTGGAAGATAAAATTCACAAGTTACTTACTTTTCACTTCTATCGGCAGTCCCCAATAGGGAATATGCATGTTTTTTTTTTCACTTAAATCAATTAATTACACTATTATCAACCCAAGAAAAGTATTACGAGTAAAACTTAATTTCAAGTACTGCTTGGAGTTTAGTATTATTTTTAAGCCGCACGGACGTTTGAACTGTCATAGAAAATTCTGCAATTTTCTATGACAGTTCAAACGTCCGTGATTGTTGCGACCAAACTTTGACGTCATTTACCAGAATCTACCTTGTTTACATCTATTTTTTTGGCCTTAATAAAGTAATTTTACTAATTGTATGTGCTTTATGCAAGCACAAATTGCGATAACGATATTATAAAAATAGTGCAAATCGTAATGCAACTTTACCTACATTTCAAATAAAAGTTATTTTTTGACATATGAATTTTGATGTCACTACCGCCCGCGCCGTTATCGAGGACGACGTGTTTAGAGAGTGCGTTCCGTTTGACCAAAAACATGCTACATAAAACAATAAATTGTAAAATAAGTCATGTTTTAGAAACTTAAGCAAGTGTACCATAATGTTTATAAACGCCTATACAAGGCATTTTTAATAAATAAAAAGAGTTTTGTATTTCTTGCATATTCCCTACTAGCTGACCCACGCAACTTCGTCTGCGTCACATAGGTATATGAGAGAATAAGCTCACAAAAGGAATAAATTTTCCCCGTTTTTGTAAGATTTTTCATTTATGCTCCGCTCCTATTGGTCGTAGCGTGATGTTATATAGCCTATAACCTTCCTCGATAAATGGGCTGTCCAACACTAATAGCATGCATGCTTCAATAGCGTACTTTCCCATTGAAAGTCATCTTCTAATGGGCCTCGTCGTTGTTATGAAATTATTTTGTTACGCGAGTTATTTTAATTCAGTTATATTTCCCAAGATATTCATCTAAATGAGATGGTGTAAATGGCAATTTTGGTCGCAATTAAACGCTAAAGATGAGTAACGTATTTATTTTGATAAAGATTAATACTATGTCTGTAAAAACACCTTCGCAAATGAAGCATTATTTATGACGAAATTTTAAAATCATAAAAATGGTTATTGTGAGTCAATCTTCAAAGATAGACATATGCTGTCGCGGTCTTTTTTTAGAACTTTTTAAGAGCAATAATTCCTTAGTACATAATTTTCATGTAACTTGTACTGTTTAAGCAGCGCACGCAACGGAAGCTCTCAAAAAGGAATCATTTTTCCCGTTTTAGCAACATTTTTCATTTATGTTCCGCTCCTATTGGTCATAGCGTGATGATATATAGCCTATAACCTTCCTGGATAAATGGACTATCCAACACAGACACAAGATTTTTTCAATTCCAATCAGTAGTTCCTGAGATTAGCGCGTTCAAACAAACAAACAAACTCTTCAGCTTTATAATATTAGTATAGAAGTATAGATTGACTTGGTTGGTTTTTTTGTACTGAACCATGCCTGGGAAACTTCTAGTTCCGGAGACAACGGTCAATTTTTCAGCAATTTTTTTATTATTTTTCTTTCGGTTAACCTATTTATTTGTGATTATATCTCACACAAATCCTTGTCAAGTATCTATTTTAAATTGTAACTATAAAATATTAGAATATCATCCATCAGAAAACATGCATATTTTAAACCCTTCTAGTGAATGAAGTAAACCATGATTGGTCTTTAGACATAGAAGAAGAACAACTTGCTTCGAATATCCAATTGACAATGAATATTCAAATCAACATAAGAATACTCAACTGCACTCGAATACATCCATAGATAGTGTGTGTAGCGACGCAGTCCGGCCACAGTCGATTTCGTAATTTATAGAAGTAACAATTAAATGTTCTTAAATTGTTCTTGCAGTACCAATGAATAGATTAAATGTACCATACATATATCATACTTGCTTGTGGCCGTACGTTGTAGCCCAGCCACGTGTATATTTTCTGGTAGGATGAACAGTCCCGCAGCCCCGGGATATTGTCTGAAGCCGCCCATGGCTCTCTGAATCGGCTTAACATGCCGTCAAGAAATATCTCTCACAATTTTTTCCTTGTTTACCGAAGCAAGTGATAATTAAACAACACGCACACGAATCCGAAAAATCAGAGACTCGAAGAAATTAAGCTTAAACCGTGATGTTAGGTTTGCTAGCACCATTTCAGTATCGTATAAAGAAACTATCGTAATAAGACTACGACATCTATTCTCGTATGGAAAACATTACTTGTCTACTCAACCGAAGGCCCTGTCTACACAAACAAGTTTCCATAGACGTTTTAGTATTGTAGCTATTTTCATGCTTCATCCGCAGCAAGTTCCCAACTCAGTGAGAGCCGTCGTATCTAGAACGTGAGACGAGAAACATATTGTCACCATTGTCTTGTAGTTGATGAAACAATTTGCTCAGTATTGTCGACTAACAATATATGTTTGCAGCAGGAAACAACGTCGCTCGCTGAACGCATTCGTCTGCTGACTTGCGATGTGGAGGATGAGCCTGAGGATCAGAGGGCGTCGCCGGCCGGGGCTGGCGCCGACAAGATGTCGAGTAGCAGCGACAAGTCAAGCGACAAGTCATACAATAGTATCAGTATCGACAAGAATTGCGAGAAAGCGTTCGGCAGCGCTTCATCTAGCTCGTCTTCCTCGACGATATCAGTCCCACTACCCACACGACAGCTGCCTCCGGACCTGGGTGACGTACACCAGGAACCACAGAAGGTTAGTCTTTTATGAAAACAAATTGAACCTGTCGTGAGTTTTACTCTTACTTTTATGACAATTTGTAAGTTACCTACAGATTACAACTAAGTAAGACGCGCAACGGAACACATAAACACAGTTGGATGATTTTGCTTTACATCCGATTTACCTAATATGTGGATATGATAACAATGGGTTAGCTCAAGCAATCATAAGGAATTATCTCATGAGTTACAATTAGGCAGAGCAGATCAAGCATTCAATCCGTATTACGTATTTCAATTGAACAGCAGTAGGTATATTGTTTCTGCATTACACGGCATAGGGATCTACGAACTCAGGTGTGAATCAGCCTTGTACCTAATTGCATGGAATGATCGAATTAATGAGTAGGTACACCTACTAACTAACCAACTGTTTTCGAGTGACAGTAGATGAACTGTTCCTTTTTAATGATCGATCTTTAACGTTACCGCGATTTACAATCATGCCTGAATACATTTGCTGCACCCTTAATACCATAGTTGTATTAACAGTATCAGAAAATTACTGACATCAGCTACAGATCACCCACTACAGAGTTAAATGCATGGCTGATATTTTAAAAATAAATAAAATGGCAGGAATCCCTTACTAGGTTAAGAAAAATGCTAGAGTAAAGAAGGCATACCGCTCTGAGCTTTGATTGGATGGACGCTTCGTTGAAACTCGTTAATAGGAAACTTGCATAGGGTTAAACGAAAAACATTTAGGCATAAGACGTGCAAACGCATATTTTAGGTACTTACTGAATAAAAGGTGCATACAAATAAATAAAGTACGCTAGTAGCAAGAGAAGTGATCGAGTTTTACTTTTAGTTTATCACTATTACGTAACTTCTCAGACGGCGGGGAACTTCGCTCAAATGAAAAAATCACTCGTGTTCACCGAGGTGTTGAGCTGGAATGTCGAGTGGTTTTTCCAACATTTTGTCTCGATAAAATAGCAAGTTGTTTGAATCAAAAGGTCTTTTAAAGACAGGTTGACAGCTCAGTTGACTTTTGCTAGCACACAGCTAGCAGAACAGACAGAGCTACATTTAAAGTCAACTTCGATTCGGCAGTGCAAGTACCAAAATAATAAAAAAAAACAAACAAAATTTGTCCTGTACGAGACCAAAATGCTCGTATACCAGCATGGTGCTGTAACATTTAAAAAAACGTCACAGCGCTGATATTCTGACAGGGCCCAAAGTGATGCAACGGTCAGATACGGTCCAAGACACGTTTAAGGCACGTTGTTTTGTTTTTCTGTAGTTACGAACGTCTTTTTATATTATTAATAATTAAGTACGAATTCCTAAACTTTTCCCCTAAACTTTACTACTGGGTCTCCCCACAGCCAAAGTCAGAGCCCAGGAGGCAGTTCCTGTCAACACTAGCGCCATTGACAGCCTGTGTCGGAAGCGCGGCCCACCACGAGGGTTTCTACTACGTCCCCCCGGGAGACCGTACATCAGCCTCTTCGGCGACTAATCTGGACTTGCAAGAACACAACGATGCGCCGGCGCCGGACGTCGTCGCAGGAACACCGGGTAAGCGGTCAGGTCTGTAACTCCCAACACAGATCTAAACACTAACATGCGTAACTTTGCTGGTCAATAAGAACCAGCTAAGATCTGATTTAGTCACACTGGTACCTACGAACAGATTGCGAACCGACTGCGTATACGAGAAAATGACCGTTATCTACTTCGGAAATTTTCGGTCAGAGTTCGGTATGTAGCAAAGCGTCTAGAGGTCTACAATTTGTCCGACCGGTTTGATGTAGTCAAGAATGCTGTGTTGCTGAGTGCGCACTCAGCAACGCGTGAATAAATTGGGAAGGAAGAGTAATACATCCCCGGTACATTCTAGGTACATGTAACACAATAAGTTTATATTACAGAAAACTTTAATATCGTGTGAAATAAAACCAACATTATTAAAAAGTTGGATTAAATTAACAAGTTCGATTGGGGGTTGAATTACTTTTGTTTGTTTTCAATATGTCAAATCAAAATTATAAATGGCGGTCAATGGTACAAATCTTAAAAGGAAATATCGGGTGGCATGATTACGTTATGCCCGCAAACACGTACAATGGGTAAACGAAGAATGGGCAACAGTTATATGTATTGTATTCTGACGAATTCAGATTTATGATGTGCACACATGATGGGCGGCAAAGAGTGTATCGAGGGCCAGGGGAATGTTGTATACCAGCTTGGTTGGAGGAAAAGGTCCCGTTCGGCGGTCTGTGTTACTCAGCGGGTTGTATTGATAATATTAATTCAGTAAATAAATAAGTGTTACGGTCGCCAATCTTATTTTAATCAACATAAAACCTGACACTGATCTTCATTTGCAAAAAAACGTAAGAATATTTCAATTTTGCGGGTTACTCTGGCGCTTTTACTTTAAAGCAGCAGTTGTGTAACATTGTTGGCGGGGATTAAATGAAACAGTATCAATTTATTATTCATGTCGATATCTGCATTGTTCTGCTCTTGGTACCTACTTGTGAACACGAAGTACTTATAAAGAAACTTGGCCCGTACTTCCTTCAAGTTCACGCAGTCAAGTTATTGTTAATACCTTCCCCACTACCGCTTTGATGGCATTTGTTTCGATCATACGACTAGCATCACTTCCTTAATTTTTTGAGATTTTTTTTATCAGTATGATATGAAAAACTTTAAAAACTACCTACATACCTAGTTGGAATATTAGCATCTCTGTCCATTCACAGAGCTGCCATAATCATCCCTGTACCGAACCGGGATGGGTTCTGTACAGGGTGTGAGTGTAGGTAAATGTCACAGTGGTCATTAATCATTAGAACAAAATAGAACGCGCGATATTTATTACTTTTGCTGTTAACCTAGACATCCCACACAAAACATTAATATAAAAATATCATACCCCTATTAATTATTGGTACGTACAGTTTCTGAGAGCTATTTATTTTTAAATAATTTAAAACTGAACATTCAGAGGAAGATGACACTGAGCATGTCAGATTCTAGGACCGTGCGCACTGGACCTAGCACGGACGCGCGGAGAACGTTCCATAATTATAATTCGAACGCTTTAATAGCTGCAAATATTCCTTCTGTACTACATTTATATTAAAACTGTTGTTAAAATGCCTATACCCTTATTATAAAATGACTTGTATACTCGTAGTTTGTTCATTTGACGAAACTTTATAATCGATGATGATCTTATCCCAGAGTACCTACCACGGGTAAAAAAAACTTCCCAAACTACTGGATCGCTTGGTAATACATCGATGATGATCTTATCCAAAAATACGACGGGTAAAAAAAGATCCCAAACTTATAGGTGCTAAATCCCGTGTGCGTTACCCTGGCAAAATTAAGTGTATTATAGAGGTGAGATCGTAATAAATAATTAGTGTATCATGAGGAGCAATTTGTATACTAATAGCAAAATTAGTGTGAATTGTAGTTTAAAAGTTATTTGAGAAAAACACACTTTGCAGGAGTAACGTTTTCAAAACGTTATCCTGGCAAAATCGATTTACAAAAATTCGTTTAGCCCGGAACCAAATACATGAATAGATAGCTTTTGTTGCGTGGTAGGGTATGGCCGTGTAAAATTGTACATTTCGTTTTTTTTTGTCCGAAGAAAGTATTTGTTAATAATTAAATACTGTGCTGATATCGATAATATAATGGCAACTGATTATATTAATCATAATCTAACAATTAACATCGTTAAATTTATCATGCTTTGCAATTTACTATTTCTTTTTGTACTTTTAAAAGTTGTAATTTTATCTTCCCATACAAAAATAGCATGTCCAAAATACGTCTCTTGGTTAGTTGGTAACTGTTTTGGAAAAAAAGTATATTAAAGTAGCTTTTAATGATTTGATTACTAATTTTTCTCTATAATGCCTCGTATTTTGTTCATTAAACTAAATATGTGTTCCGGAAATTCATATCGCAAGCGTTACGCTTAGAGAGTTACTAAATACGGGATCAATACACTTGTGTTCAAATCGGCGAATATTTTAAGCGCGGCAGCCCTGACGCTCATTATGTCAAAATGTAAAACATTAAAAAAAAACATCCTACCGTCCACGGAATCCGGCTTTTTTGTGTGTTGAATGAGTTGTCTACGTTAGTTTGATGGCGTTACGATACCAATTTTGAGGTTCGTATACGCTTAATTGTGTTATTTTTATCAATCCCGCTCATGGCTTCATTAATAGTCTAAATGAAAAGCTTGGGCTGTAGTAATAATCTGCTTTTCTTTAGGAGATACTAGATTTTTGGCTAGCTACTAAACGTTACTAAAAGAGTTCACTCACACACAACACTCCTTTTCGCCGCTTTTTTAGATTTGGTCAGCTTATTAAAGAACTGCTGACATATTCTTGTTTTTGATATAACTTTCGTTAAAGACGTAATTGAAACCTGAAATTAACAAGAATGAATGTTCATGAATCATTTTAATTTGTTTAAAGTTTGCCACGTATCTTAATGTTTAGGAAACTGGGTATTTCATCGCTAAAGTACGACCAGTCTTAAATTAATCAATGTTGTTTTTATCTTCATCTATACTAAAATTATAAAGCTGAAGAGTTTGTTGGTTTGGTTGAACGCGCTAATCTCCGGAACTACAAATATTCTTTTTGTGTTGGATAGTCCATTTATCGAGGAAGGCTTTAGGTTATATAACATCACGCTACGATTATTAAGAGCCGAGCAGGAACGAAAAATGTTGCAAAAACGGGGATTTTTTATCATTTCGTTTTCTCTCTTATGTGACGCAGACGAAGTTGCGTGGGTCATATCGTATAAAGTTACAAAATCTAATATCCCTGACGTTAAAAGCTTCTACCATGGGTATCTTTTACAGCTGTTTATTTGGTTATAAGTGTTTTGATTTACTTGTAAATCCGTTTTTATCTGATTTTTGAAACCATTTAATTACATTGGTTTACGACAACCAAATCAAAAACTAATGTTTGAACAAATTTAAACAAATTAAGGTCTCTTATTGGTATTTTTTTCAATCTTTTCCGTTGAGTTGTTTTTGGGAAATCCCAAAACGTTACCGCAACACAATCTTAAAAAACTCGAGAACCATAATTATGACCCACAAACTTTGCAATATACAAAATCTACTAGTTGGTTCCGGGCTATACGAATTTAATTTTCGAAAATCGATTTTGCCAGGATAACGTTTTAAACGTTACTCCAGCAAAATGTGTTTTTCTCAAATAAGTTTAAAACTACAACTCACACAAATTTTGCTATTAGTAAACAAACTTATTTTCTTGATGCACTAATTATTTGTTATGGTCTCACATCTCAAATGCACATTTAGCCAAGGTAGCGCACACCCGCAGTACAAGTACGTAGGAATGAGTTTTTGACTCCATAAAAACTCATTTTATCTTGAACTAGCGGACGTCACGCGGTTTCACCCGCGTAATTCCCGTTCCCGTGGGAGTACGGGGATAAAATATATCCTATGTTACTCGTGGATAATGTAGCTTTCGAATGGTGAAAGAATTTTTAAAAACGGTCCAGTAGTTTTTAAGCCTATTCATTACAACCAAACAAACAAACAAACAAAGTTTTCCTCTTTATAATATTACTAGCGCCCGCCACGCGGTTTCACCCGCGTAATTCCCGTTCCCGTGGGAGTACGGGGATAAAATATATCCTATGTTACTCGTGGATAATGTAGCTTTCGAATGGTGAAAGAATTTTTAAAAACGGTCCAGTAGTTTTTAAGCCTATTCATTACAAACAAACAAACAAAGTTTTCCTCTTTATAATATTAGTATAGATTATTATATTATTATATTATTAGTGTAGATAACTGTCAAATTTATCTTATCGAGACCTATCGATTCCTACGTACTTGTACTGCTGGAACGCTTGGTAATACATCGATGACGATCTTATCCCGGAGTACCACGGGTAAAAATAAAAATAAAAACCCAAACTTATAGGCACCGGATCGCTTGGTAATACATCGATGACGATCTTATCCCGGACTACCAAGCTTAAAATAAAAACCCAAGCTACTGGATCGCTTGATAATACATCGATGACTGTCCTATCCCAGAGTATCACGGATAAAAAAAATCAAAACTACTGAATCGTTTGGTAATACTACGGGGTATTTTTTTACCCATGGTGTACCTTTTTTACTGGTCCACCACGGGCAATAAACGCAAATGCGTACGATGCGGACATGTAGTTGCTTAACTTTGAGCCTTTGTTTTTGGCAACTGTTTCCGACTTTAGTTTGGTAGCCGAACAATTACTTGTACCCACCTAATCTGACTAGTACAAAGTTTGTAAAGATAGTTCTGTGTGTATCTAGGAGCCGGGGAAGGCGATGATGGCTTGGCTGCTTTTGCTAGAGCCACTGCTCCCAGGACTGAGAGACTAAGGCAGCGGTACGGTCAGGAGTCACAGCCGGTTAGCAGCGATGATGAGCACGACGATTACGGTAAATTGGTATAATTTAATTAACATTAATGTCTGTGCTCTCCGACAGGTTATACGGAGGTGTTTCGAAGGTAACTATAACATGGCACCTACGTGTAAATACGATGTAAGAAGACGCGAGAAGTCCCGGACATAAATCCAAACATCGGACTGCTTTAAAAACACATTTAAAACTTTCTCACAGATTAATGATTGATTAATTATCGAAGTGTGTAAATAATTTTACCTAAAATAAGCTACTAAATTCAGTCAGTCAATGCAAACTTAACTGAAGCTGGTGCAGTCGAGTTTAAAACAAAAAGTATCAACAAGAGCCGCCGACCAAGAACCAGGTTTCCCGATGACCTCAGATATCTATTATGTGTGTCACGAAGGAACTTGATGACGACTAACAAAAGGTATTTACAAGGCAGATGTGCGTAGCAATGGCCAGTGGGGACATAGACTGACCTGATTTCTTCAGAAAGATCAGGGTCGTAGTATTAGGTACCAGCGTGCGTGTATGACTAGCAGTGCAACTACGTAGGATTCGATAGGACTCGATTAGATAAATTTGACAGTTATTGTCGATAAAATGAGGTTTTGACTCCTTATAAACTCATTTTATCGAGAATAACTGTCACATTTCACAATCCTATCGAATCCTACGTACTTGCACTGCTGGTGTAGGTACGAAAGTGAACGAGGCAAGAGTACCTGGCATGTTAAGGTTGTAGTAGGTAGCGTTCTGTTGTTTAGTAAGTTAGTTACGTTTTTAGTGGGAAAAAGGCGTGAGGATATTTGTATAATATGAAGGAACTTGAAACGTTCTTTAAGATAAGAGGGGATGTAGGATATGAGAATTCCGGTGAAGGCGTATTCCCAGAAACTTGAGCTTTGTACGAAATTCGGAAATGTGATCATATTTGCGTAGGTACGTTAAATTAAATCTTATGCCAAAATTTCTCGAGCCGACTTTATTCCATCCGGTTGCACTGTACCTACTTTTCTTCTTCTTACTCTACTCCACAATTAATTATTATAAATATTTTACTGATATTTTATTCTTAGTGAAAGCTACACTATTTATCTTTGTGAATTACAGGTAAGTAGCAGTAGGGATGCATTACTATCTGCGCCCGATCCTCGAGGGTTACAGAATACCGCATTTATTCATACATTTAGTCTTTAATTGTGAATAAAAATGAAATGTGTTGTTTAGGTTTCCACCGCCGGCCGGCCGTTCGCGGCATTGCTATAAAGCAGCAACTTGGAGCATCAGACGATATATTGCAACAGATGCAGAATGAGTTGCAACCGTCCCCGGGCGCCACTCCGCAACAGATGCCGTCACACGCGTGCCAACGCACAAACTCTAACTATTCTTGGCCATATTACTCTGAGGCCAATCTTAACTCAAGGCCTCAAAGCCGAGCCAGTGCCAATTCTAACTGGTAAGATTATCGTGTCTTTATTGTGAAAAATGTCTTTGCATTGCTGACAGCTTGACCAATCATTGATTTTTATTGCGAAATTAATTTTATTATGCTTGCGTGCATTTTATAGCGACTGTCTAACGAACGCATCAGAACGCGAACACTGAAAACTATTAAACTTGTCGTATGAAAAAGTGTTTTATCGGTCTTCAGGTCAAAATCATCAGACTCCTACATGCCGGCGAGACCATGTCAGAGCACCCCGGTGCCCCAGCAGCACTCGGATGCTTGCTACGCTCACGCACAGAACATGGCCACGTATGCTCACTACCAGCAGCAGCGGCAGCAACAAGAGACCATGTATAGGAACTGCTCGCTTTATGCTAATATTGGGTAAGACTTTTTTGACTATTTGCAGCTATGATTAAGCTATGATGATGTTTGTTTCAGGAAGTTGGTTAAATTTAACATTTACAAGTGCTATATAAATTGAGTTATCTATCCGGCCATTCTGAGAAAACACATAAGTATACTCATCTCTTACTATGTACCTACTACAGTCACCGCAGAGCTAATTGATAGTCCTATCCTATAGTCTTCCTATCTTCCGATTAGAATTAATCGAAGCAGCGAGATTCTTCTTCATGCCACTTCAAATTTTGTCGGTCCAAAACTTTCGCGGCGTGATAGGTGGAAGTGCAGCGAGATAATAAGCACACAACACTGACTCTTGCTTCCACTTACCAATTCCAGATGCTCGGACAGCAGCCAGGAGTTGTACAGCTCGCAGACGAGCTCGGAGCAGACGTCGCCGGTGCGCGCCGTGCCGCGCTGTCGCCGCCCGGAGTCGCCGCCGCCTATCAGGAACCACCACCAGCTGCTGTACCTGCCGTACAGTACTCACTATCACTACCAACACCATGCAGATTACGGTGCACAGCAGCAGTGGCAGCAGGCTAATGACTGTAAGTTATCATTCTATGAATCTATCATTCTCTAAAATTGAAGTCATAAATCAATCAATCTATAATTTTATTATCAGGCATCTGGCCCCTTATTCACAACCATTCGACTCGCTTCCGATTCGGAAAGTCGTATGTCTAGCTCGGTTGTTTTCGTAATGCCAGAAGAAGACAGATATACGAGTTGTCGAATCGGAAACGAGTCGAACGTTTGTGAATACGGGGTCTGAAGGCCCATAGATAAAATACACAAAAATACACAAAACAACAAAACTGCTTTGATATTGTACCTATAGAGGTGTTGATCTCTGAAATTACTTATATTCAAACATTATTTCACTTATATTCAAACATTATTTCACACTAGAAAGCTACTTAATTGCCGAGTGATTTTAACTTGAAATTCAACAAGAAACTTGAAACTGGCGACGTTGCTGGCCGAAGTTAAATTTAAATACCTATGATTAAAGCCCTGATGTGTGTTTTCGTTTTAATCAAACAACGGATACGCTGATCTTATTCAAATCTCTTATTCGTACAGAAACAAAGCGAAGCGTAGGTATAGCTACTCGTAGCATATTTATTTGTTCAATAGAGGACGGTAGACCGCAGCCTAAGTCGGACAGGTCATAATAATAGGTCACCTGAAGAAATCGTAAATCATACCACCTATTGTATTGTAGGTATTGTATGATGATGATTGAGGGCGGTGATGAAAGGGTCGCGCGCGCCGTCTCTATTTAAACCATAGATTATTGTTAATGCATGAACTACTCAAATCCGAAAATTTTCCAGTAGATTTACTAGCTCGTAAGGTGGAAGCTGTAGGGTAGACCGCAAAATTAAAATGTTCTTACGTCTTTGTATTGGATTGTATTGTATTGTACATTGAGTTACATTCACCCCTAGGGTAACAATGTACTATTTCATTATTCATACTCGGAAAGTACCTAGGTCTGAAGTTGCCTGAGGAGCGGGTTGAAAGTAATACTTTTCAGCCCTAGGGTGAATCGCTTTCAACTGACAGCTACTCACATGATTGCAAGTAGGTAATGCAATCAGTAGTGTAGGTAATGTAATCAGTGAGTAAAGTGCACCACATACAAACAGTCAATACTAAAAGTGAGTCATCTGGACGTGTTGCAGACACCCGCATGCACACGTACTACCAACAGCAGCAGGCCCGCAGCGGCGCCAGCACACCGCAGCCAGCCCCAGCGCAGCCGCAACGAGCGCACTACTCACATCCACTTCAGCTACAGGTATTACATGTTTAGGTTCAATTACATGCATACAATTACTAAACACCGCATTACGTGCAACTTAAAATCATCAAAATCAGCATGCAAGTCCCAAAATATGCAAGATCAAATTGAAATAAGAAGGTACTAAAAATACAAGTACTCGTTCATTCCAAGCGTTTGTAAATACGGGGCCTGGCAGAAATGTTTGTGTGATGAGCATGGACATTTGTTTCCGAGTCATGGATGTTTATACTACAAAATAATGTAAGATTTTTCCAGTTAACAATACAACTACTTACATGAATACCCAATAAAATGCATTTGCCAATAATGCACATAAATCAGTGTAAGGGACATCTACGCGCAAGCTGGTACCATGGATAGGTATGCGCATGAACTTTTGTAGGAAATAACATTAGGAGGGGGGTGTCGGAATGATGTAGGTACTGAACACCTGGTAAACTCCTTTCCTCCTTATATAGGTAGGTAGGACTAAGATGTTCTGCTAGATATATAAGGGCCGTCTACACGAGCGAGCGCCACGTTTCTCCACACGATATCGTCACCATTCTGTTGCTCGTGGAAACAGTATCTAAAAGAGTGTATAGAAATACGCGGCACGGCAATATCTCCGCGATCCTTCGAGACGGCCCTACTATATTAACCTACTTATATTAACGTGGACATCGTCACATAGGATAACGCTAGTTAGGCTAGACTTAAGACTGAAATATGATGCCTAGTATTCTTTGAGCAACCCCACTTCCAAGTAGGCACTTAGTACCTACATTATAGTTGCCAGTTCTAATTTAAGTAATAATATGAGCAAGGTAAACTTTCCTTCGTGAGTTTGATAATTAGGTACAAAGAGTGGGTGTGAAATACCTATATGTACCTAAAGTTTTGTTGAGTTTCTCTCAAAATTGTTTTCCAGGAATATATCCGTGCTACCTAACACTGCTTCTTCGCTTTAACTGGTTCTTGACGTTTAATTCAATTCAAACAAGTTCCTTTCATAAAACCACAACCACAAAAATAAGCTTATTTCATTTGATTTCTAACTCTGTGTTTAAAGCAGTTTTATTCAGCATCTTCAGATAGACCCCTCATGTGAATATTTGTATGTGTTACCTACCGGTTAATCGGTGGCTGTATCATTAACGGCCTTTTTCAATAACTAAGGTCCATGTTCACCGAAAAGATAACAGTCTGATTATCTAATAACATTCTAATAACATACAATGTGACTCAGGTTGGCTGGACAAATCTTCAAAATCGCTCCCATTTTACTAGGTCAATAGGGCACTTTATGTGACGGCTAAACACCCTTATGTCAGAATTTGTGACGCTACAGAATCTTAGATAATCGATCGAAAACGGGTCCAGCCATCTTGAAAAGCCACTTTTCGCTGGTCTCTCAATCTCGGTAACGGAAGTGATTTTGACGACTTTTTGCTTATCAACGGGCGTCACATAAGTTTGTGACAGGCATTCGGTGTTTAGCCGTCACATAAAGTGCCCTATTGACCTAGTAAAATGCGAGCTATTTTGAAGATTTGTGCAGCCAACCTGAGTCACATTAATAACAGCTGTCACTTTGACGTGTTTCCATACAAAAATGTGTTTTAAACAACTGATTTTAGATAATCAGAGCGTCATCTTTTTGGTGAACATGGACCTTACTAACAGGCTTAGGCCAGGCAAGGTTGCTATCTTGTCTGTTTGACATTTAGCTTACAGACCGTTATAAACAAAACGTCACAGAAAAGCTTTCTTTGATTTGTCTATGAATTAAGTGACAGGTAGGTGACACAGGTGGTGATAGGATATTTCAAGCTCACTTTTTTGTACAGGCTAGAATTTTTCAATGGCACCTGGACCGGTGGCGGCAAAGTTCTCAAAATACTGCAGATAATAAATTTTACTCAAAGGAAACGTTCTTTAATTTTTAATAAGACACAAATCTGCATTCACAAATTTTCGAAAATTCGTTTGTCACACTCGGGAATCAAACCGACTAAAGTTCAAAAAAATAACATCCTATACTTTTTGAACCTCAATCGACAGGGAGGGTTTATGGATCAAATCTCTCTAACAAACATGATAAATGAAATGAAGGGAAAACCATGAAATCTAAAGAACAGTTATAAATTCAACGATATCCGATGGGATAATTCAACGAGGTTCGATAAAGCACTTTTATTCATAGTTTTATTTTCATTCAATTTATCATGTTTTTAAGATAGATTTAAACCGTATGATTGACCCTATCGATTGATGTCAAAAAATCACAATGTGTATTTTGTCGAACTTTAGCCGGGGTGAATTAAGGTTCAATGCCCGAGTGTGGCAAAATAATTTTCGAAAATCAGTGAATACAGATTTGTTTCTTTTTGAAAATAAAGGAATGTTTCCTTTGAGTAAAATTTGCTATCACCCGAGTACTTTCCCTCCAGGTGGCATTGTAAAATTCCACTCTGTAGAAATACCGATATGTTGGAGACGTAGCTTAGGTAAGTTATCGAAACCGGCCGTAGTAGTGCGTACAAAGCGAGTTTTTGGTTAATTATTGAATTTTTAGTTCATTGTCGTACAAAATTCACCCAGTTTAACAATTCCTATGTTTCCAGACGCTGTGCCCCGCGCCGGCTCGCTACCGGCCCGTGCCAGCCCCTCAACCTGGAGGGGGAAAACAGATGATTTGCTACTCTGAGAAAGTAAGTATTTTGAAGCTACAATATATATTTATATGGTTCTTCAGAATGATACTGTATGTATGGTTTGTTTCTTTTTTTCAATAAAGGATTTTCAATCTACCGCTTCACGCTACGCCAGCTACGAAGGTCCGTAGCGTCGTAGCTGGCGTAGCGGAGCCCTGTAGCTCCGTAGGCGCTACGGAGCTACGACTATCATTATTGAAGTGTTGCTTCCTACTCTAGAAAGTGGCTCAAAATGGTGTGCCATACATCTTTATTTAAAATTCAGGTGAACAAACAATTGAATGTGTTTTTTAAATACTAACTGATGATTAATAGGAAAGTATTTTGATCAACATTATGATTTTGTCAATTTTCAGGTGGCAGCTCCCATGTACCAGCCCGCGCCCGGGTCTCCATCCAGGGCCGCTAGGGGAGCCCCAGAAGGTGCACCATCGGCGGTGTCGGCGCAACAAGCCACTTCTCCGATGGCACCTCCCGCAAACCCCGTCTACTACGCTATGAATGTGTGACGGGGAGACTAGGTAACTACCAATTGATATTTGCTGATATTTTAAAACTACCGGCTATACAAGGTCTGCTCTACCTTCACCCTTATCCACATTCACCACGTGGGCCCTGTTCCGCCAGAACGAGTAGGAACTATTTGAAGCAAATCGTTTGCGAACTTATGACTTAGTGCAAGATTTTGTACCTCGTATACGTATTTCAATGCCAATGTGCAATGTAATTGCTGCTCCCTAACAGGGTCACGACATTAGTTTTAAACTCAGCCTGTAACTGTGTGTACCTACACCACTGTGCAATAAATTAAACAATCAGTAAAATGAGGCAATTTATACCGAGTGGGTCTCGTCTCACACTAGTCGCACTATTATAGGTAGGACCAGAGCAGCTGTGGCCCAGTGGTGGCGGCCCCGACTTAAGTAAGTCGTGGGTTCGAACCCAGGCAGGCGCATTACTTTGTGTAATTTATTTCATCATCACTGCTCTCAAAAACGGTGAAAGAAAAGATCGTGAGGAAACCGGCATGTCCTAGAAAAATAAATTCGAAGATATGTGACATCTACCAACCCGCACTGGGCCGCATGGTGGACTATAGCCCAGACGCAAAATACGCGCTTTGACGCAGTTGCACAATTACAACGGGCTACATATTGTACAACGGGCTGGTGTCCAGCCCGTTGTACAATATAATACAATATAGGCAGGACCACAACACGATTGTTTAACCACTAAACAAGATGTTTACAAAATGTAGTGTATATGAAAGCATCTGGCTAACTTCACTGATCGGATTCACGTTCCGTTACATCTCATCATGTGGGACAACTTTCATATAACACAAGGAACATAAAAATGGTCGAAAGAAACAAAGAAACATAACATACCAAACAACATATCAAACATTTTGTCGTTCTTTCAGGTGAGAATCGTGGTGGGTCCCACAGGAGAGGTCCGTGTCAGTATCCAGCCGCCAGCGAATCCAGCCGAGACCACTAAAAAGAAGTAACAGTAATTGTTGTTTGTCCGACCCTGCATGTACAAGAGCCAGATAAAAGGTCCTATTTGGTCTGTGCTCTCCAATATGGTCGTCGTCTGTTACGTGTTACATGTAAAACGTAAGTGCGTGCGCGCAGTTATTTTTGGTGTGCAAACACATTAAAATGTAGGAAAATGTTGCATTGCATGTGGTATTGCAAATAATCTGTAAATCAGGAGTAGCAGAAATGTTTTTTTTGTATACAGGTTGAATACGGTAAACGGGGCAGTTAGGGCAACTATCTTAACCGCTGCAGGCACACGAAAATTGTCTTAGGTCCATATTCACCGAAAAGATAAAACAGCTGCTTAAAACACATTTTGTAGGGGAACATGTCCCTTAAACAGCTGATTTTAGATAATGAGACGGTCATCATTTTGGTGAACACGGACCTTAGAAGACTATCCATAATTTTTCGTGAAATTTTGATCAGTTAGCAAGAAAAACATTTTGCAGTATTTTTTGTACTTAAACCTGGGTTCTCGATAGAACGTTTTGACCAGTAATAGAAACAAGATCGAATAGCATAAAAAAAAGTTTTGTGTAAAATGGCCATGGTTCTTGTTAGCTGTAGATTTTCTGGAAACCTGTGAATGGCGATCAAAATTTCACGAAAAATTATGGATGGTCTCCTAAGACCATTTTCGTGTAGCTGTAACGGTTAAGGTAGTTCCCCTAACTTCTCTGTTTACCGTATACACACTGTATAGATCAATGGGAGTTACGACCATGTTTTTATTGGGACCTTTGCAACAAAATCACTGTTAAATTTTCGTGGTAAAATGTTTTAAATAATCTTATTAGATATTTATCCAATCAAGTTTCTGAGTGTTCGAGTTAAGCAGTAATTTATTATTATAATTAACTGCTTGAGTTGTTTCACTGATGTTCCTTGTTTGTTATCGAGTTTTAAGTTCTATAAATATTTAATAAGTTAAGAGATTTGCTCCTTCTTCTTACAACAGTTATTTTAAAACCAAAGAAATACTACTTACTAGTCCAAACTAATTTGCCAAAGTGCTGTTAATGTTTTTAACACTTATTTAAAAACAAAAATATGTTATGGTAGTATGCATACAATCCATCATAGAATACATTTTAGTCAAGATAATTAAATTTAAATAGATGTTCTACATTCCGCAGATTGCAATGTAAGTGATTTTTGTTGCTTTTCAATTAAAACTAATATTGAATTGAAATAATATAATGTAATAATTCGTCAAAGATATGTTGGTATACCTAAGCCAGATGTGTGAAATTGTTGTTTGACTCTCAGGACTTAGATGTTAATTGTATTTAAATATTCGAGCATGGAGAAAGAATCTAAAATACAAAGCTATGTATCCTTCTTTCTAGAAGTTGGTTAAAAATATTACATGACAAGGCCTAGGAAAAAATAATTTTATAGAATAATTAAAATAGTTAATATTATGACTATTTCGAATTCTTGCAACGATCCGATTTCACCAGCTGGAGAGTTTTCCTAAGCTATATGTCAAATGTTCAAGTATTTAAGTTTAGGACAACATAAATAAGTTGTGGTATACACTGTAATTTTCCATCATTATCAATACCTAGATGTTTATGGTCAAGATTTTCATTGTTCTACATGCATTCGAACCAATTTTGGAGCATTTTATAATGAGTATGTATAATATAGAATAAGTTTGATCTCATTGTTGATGTTGTTCGTGATCAGGCCTTATTAGGGCCTACCAGTTATGTATATATTTGAAACAATCGTGTTTAGGCTGGTACGTCACTGATCTGTTATTTTTCAAGAAACATTAACTACTTACCTAGGTACTAACTGTATGGCGGATGAAACGACCATTTGTTACCAAACAAATATCCAAAACGGAGTGCCAAAATAAGTATTATAATAGCAACTTAGTGTTTGGAAATAACTATGTTACTTGTAAATAACTACGAAATTACAGTTTGTGTTTTCCTACCGCCGGCCTAGAAGTTATTAAATTACATAAGGCTACTCATGATAATTAGGTATTGATGTTAGTTAACTTGTAAATGGCCAATACAAGCCACTTACAGAATAATTGCACTATATATGAACAAAATATAAAAATCAAAAAATAACATCGGCTGACTGGACAATGTGAAGGCCACCTCGATTTTCATAAGATAATATTGTTGATGATTACAGTAACATTACGTATTATTTAGTCTATTTTAAGACAATAAAGTTTATGTTCACGTTAAGATCGCTTCGCTGATTATTATTCTGGTTATTTGTAACTGCCGATATCGTTTTAATAAGCATTAGGTCGTCGTCTATGTGTTTTATAGATACATTGTGTAAATTATTACATGTTACTTCAGCTTAATTAGTTACTATCTATTAGAAGTGCCTACAGCAGGCAGAAATCTGTTAGCAACTACAATAGATAAATTGAAACGAAGTCGCACAACTGCTAGACCAAAAAGGGAGACCAAAATTCAACAATTCCTTTGAAAATACATAGAAAATATTTTTGAGACATCGGCATGAATATCATGCTAATAAACTTACACCAATTTAGTGTCATCTCTTTATGTATAGAGATAATAATATTTAAGATCGCTGTAAATGTATGTTGGGCATATTACCTTAACTAGTTTATTAGTCATGCTTCTAATAACAACAACAGAAACAACATATTGGTGTGCTGCCATCGCCGCTCTCAAAATATATCAAGTAGGTACTCGTAATTCGATTCTCAAAAACATGGTACAAACAAACAACAATCTAAAAAAATGTTGCCCCAGCAGGGCTAGCATGGGCAGGGGATAAAACTTTTCTCCACCTGTCATTTCCACTGACTTGTCCCTTGTCAGTGGAAATAACCGGTGGAGAAAATTTTTATCCCCTGCCCATGCTAGCCCTGCTGGTGGTTTGCATGTTTTATAAAGGTGACAATTCGACATATTATACCTACCTAAGTATATGTTATAAATATAATGTCAAAAACTGACAAAACTTTAAAATTGTCGCGCCTAAGCCGTTCTATAAAAGTGACTTACTATGTCAAAAAGCAACAGGTGAAATCTTGATATAATTGACATTTAAAAAAGCGTTTTAAAACAAAAGTGTCGGATTGTGTGACAAACCGACTTTTTTATATTTGTGAGTTCTCCACCATGACAATTATGTCGCCTATAAGTTATATATAACAGAAAAAAAAATTAATTGTCACTTTTTATTATTTATGTCGAATTGTCGACATGTCATTGTCGTGGTCAGCTCTAAAAAACAATCACAGCGACTTTGACAGCTGACAGGTACTATCAACAAATTAAACACTTCAATGACCTTTAATTTCCCATTAACTAAGGTCCATGTTCAGCGAAGAGATAACAGTCTGATTATCTAAAACAGCTGTTTAACAGCTGTTTGTTTGCTGTGTTTGTGTGTGTTGTTTGTGTGTGTTATTTTTTGTATGGTAATATGTCACATTGACAGCTGTTTTTAGGTAATCAGACGGTTATCTTTTCGGTGAACATGAACCTAAGAGTTGAAGTTGACCTTTATTTTTGTGGAGGCAAGAAATAATAAGCTAGTCATAAGATAAAATAATGTGGTAATAAATTGATTAGCGACTGGAATTTTCTTAATAGTTGAACTTTCACTATCAAAAGAATTACAGTATGTACCTATTTGGGACGAAGATTTCTGAAATAAAATTCAGAAATTTAAATAAAAAAAGTGTTATTAAAGTAGCGAAATTCGTGTTACCGGAAAATAAGACCGAGTGACTTATTTTGTAAATGAATGCAGTGTAAATAATTAAAAATAATTTAAGTAATGTGAAGCCAAATCTGTAGTGTAGAAAAAAATGTTCCAATTCGATTGACATGATAGCCATTTTATAATAAGGTTATTACTTTGTTAGTGAAATCATTACAACTACCATTAGTGTAATCTTCGTTTGACTGGTGTAGATATAATAACTGTCCATGTAGATTCACGAAGTCAACAATAGGAACTTACAGGTTGGCAAAAATGTCCTGAAACGGAACTAAAAAATTTCATCGTTGGCAACTTCTCCTACTGTCACGTCTAGTCAGTACATGTAATGTCATTTCATGATATCGGTGGCTGTTTTTCGTGTATTTTTTGTTATTGTGTTTAAATTGGTGACTCAAAGGATTCAATATGAACAGAAAAACCATTCGCAGCTCCGCTAGAGAGATAATTTATAAAGTGTATTTGAGTTGTTTGGCGGAACATGAAGCTGGACAAATTTTATTGGATATCAACGATGTTTTTAAAAGAACTGCGGAAATGTCAGGTAATATGATCTTTTATCTAAGTAATCAGATGTAATATGTGTGTTTAAACTTGCACTAGATAGTATAAACCATTATACAACTATTATTTACATTGAAAAATACATCGATGAATTTTGTGGTTATGTGCATTTACAAAGAAGCACGCTCCTATAATTTTGATACTTTTTGTGTTACTTTCAGAATTAAAGTAACTAAAACATAAAATTGCGTCACATAATGTTGGATCAGTTGATATCAAGGTTTTTTAAAATAGCTACTTTCATTTCACATTCTTAGAAAGAAGTATTTGCAAAAGTTTAACTGTCTTTATTTTTTACTGTTGTAGGCCGTGGCTGAACAAGTGTTTGCAAGCATCTCTGTTGGTGATTGGAAAACATCATATGCAAATAGAAAGAGAGTATTATCAAAGGGGCAAACTCTGTATAGTGATATAGACAAAATAGTCATAAATCTGCAAGATGACAGCAGCAGTACAGATACAGACACGGATGAAGAACTTTCAGATGTGGAATATTTAGACGAAGACATGCTAGATTCTAATTGAAACATCTGTAAAATTCTATCTATCTTATTAATAAAAATGAAAAAAAAAGCACTTAGACGAAGCGTTGATATTATTTTCCTCATAATGTAAATCAATATACACACGTACTTGCGCATTATCACACAAAAGCTTGAGTATGTAACGAGCAGAGAAATTGATGTTTATTTCAAGTAATTTAAAACCCGTTAAAGTCGTCATCATCTGCCTAGCCTTTTCACAACTAATTTTGGGGTCCGCTTCCAGTCTAACCGGATGCAGCGTGATATCAGTATTTGACATGGAGCGACTGCCTATCTAATTTCCACAACCCAGTAACTAGGTAATACAGACTTCTCTTGGTCAGACTTGGTTGTCAGATTTTCGGGCTCCTGACTCACAGTAAAGATCTACAAATGACACGACAACAGCTATGAGAGCTTTCTGAGGGACGGAAGAAACTCTATGACAGATGGTCACCCATCTACAGACTAACCTAGTTAAGCACGGCTTAAGCTTGAAGATTGTCCTGTCCGGCTGTTATTATTTAGCACCGAGCTCTTCTAAAACCCGTCAACGTACACATTAAATATAAATAAAAATTGAAAAAAAAAAACAAAAGTATCAAACTGTTATTGTCGTACTATATAGGGTTACAATATGTACGATAGTAGCGCCACCATTATTTTCACGACTTTCTTGCCAAGCTGTAGACGTATTATCATCCATAAGTCTATTTTAAATAATTCAGGTTCATTAAATGTAGGAGCAACATTTAAATCAAATTAATTAATGTGAGCAGTGAAATTGGCTGTAAAATGATTCCTGAGCATTCCAGATTACGTTCCTTGTATGTTTGCCATTGTAGAAAATTGAACACAAAATCTATTTATTTATGAATATAGTTATTTATTTTCGGCCTTGTGATAATATTGTTTTGCTGCTTGGCAGTTTGTTTAGAATGGATTTAAAACATTATTAAAAAGCATTAAATATAATTCAATGTTCGCAGGCTCATCTCAAGATGAGAATAGGTCCCTACCTAACTTTATTTACGCCAAGCTAAGCTAGTCAAACTTGCGACCAAATAGTTATTGTTATGTTAAATAATATTATCTTAACATTAAATTACAAAAAAACCTAGTAATAAGTACTTGTAACTGTTCCATCTGGGATCCAATATGGGATGCAATTTTTATTGCTATGTAGTACCTAATAGGTGTTACCAAATGGCTACCATCACATTTCATGTATGAATCTTCTTTTGTCTTGTAGAAAACAAAATGTATGTCTGTCATCACTTAAGAACAAAAGATGAGATGTTGTGAGTAGTCATTACATAAGTACCTATACAACAAAAACCAAAAACGTAAAACCTTATAATATCATGTGCACAATTTTAAAATATCCACGGACTCACATATTTGGAAATAAGTATTGATTATTCATTTTAAACAAGAAGCTCTAGTGATGTTTAACGTTACTGCAGTTAAAAAATAGTAAATGGACAATATCCATTTTAAAAATGTAACTTTCAAAAAGTGTAGTCAGAATTGTTAAAATCTGTTTATGAAATTCTCGGAAAGGTATGTACTAAGTAAAACGCACATTACTCATGCCAGAGGCAGAAATTGTGATGGGTTTCATGAGATTCCAAAAAAAAAATCAATGGGCGAACTTGAAGTTGGTTTTTATATAACTTTACACAGTATAGATAGGTACAATGTAACATAATAATATGTTGGCATTATCTTAATGTAAAGACGCAAATCAAATACATACTATCATTGTATTTTATTGCACCTTCTAGTCCAGAATTAAGACGTCGCCGTCGTCGACGATCGTGATGAGACGAGCTAAATAGATACGAAAAGGTTATTTAGAGACCCCTGGACAAAATATGATAAAAATCATTAGCTAGTATCTTTAACTGTTGTATACTGTATATAACACTTAAAGATGATCCATATTGATGTATACAGTATACATCAATATGGGTCATTGATCTCATAAAATATAGTATTCTCTTTGAAAGTCACAAATTGAGAAATTTTCTATTAACAGTTGGTCATCGGTAGGGCTCGGATAAATATGTAAACACATATTTTTTATTTGAGTCATTTTCATCAATTATTTGGTTTTCTCCATAAATTACGATGTTTTAAGCTGAGAAATGAGGGTTTTAGAAACCATATTTTTCCATATTTCAAGGTTAAGACCATATTTTTAGAATTTAATTCCATTAGTCCATATTTCCATTCTGTAATAATTAAGCTAGCAAAAATTGCACAATTTTTGCTTCCATAGCGCCGTACCGCGGGAATAAATTGTCGATGCGCGGCATACTTGGTTGTAGGTAGTCGTGCGGGACTCGTGTGCTATTTTTCTACCCGTGCAAAAAAAAATAAACAATGCATTTATTTCAAGTAGGCCAGTTACAGGCGCTTTTGAATTGTCGAAACAAAGATGAAAATTAAATGTAGCTACAGTCCCAGTCACAAGACACAACTGTGAAAGTACTGTAGTTGCCCATTCCCTAGCGTAGATCTCTATGGAGAAGAACGGGCAAGAAACTCCATGGCCACTCTTTTAAGTCATAATGTTGTTACAAAATTTTGGTTACATCATTCATGTTGAGATGGTGCATTATGTGAGAACAATGTAGCAAGATGTGCACTTTACAAGTGTCCAATATAAATAAGGTCTGTCCTCGAAAAAAATAAAGCATGCTACAAAAAATTACAATATTCTCCTTTACCTACAGAGTTGTGCAAATTTAAGTTAGCGCTAGTTACTTCCTGTGACGTAGAGAGGTCATACGGTCAATATAAAGCATTTTTCCAATCAAACAGAAGGAGCCTCAATTTTGTAAATTGTATGTAACATATTGTTGTATACTGCAACAACTCGAATAACGAGGCAGACTAACTAAACAATTTAATTTTGTTGATTTTTTATATATTTTTTCAAACAAATAAGATACAATAAAGTGGTTTGGTAATAGTTGTCTTTTTAGTCCATACTTTTCTATATTTCCATTTTTTAGACCCATATTATATGTACATATTTTGGGATTTTTGACACATATTTATCGGAGCCCTAGTAAATAAAGTAAATCTTTTTGTGTTGTGAATATTTATATATACTACATTATAACATGCAAGTATGTGGATTATTGTTTCTAAAATGTTGCAGTAGAAGTCATTAAATGAAACAGTAACCAAGCTAAAAACTTAAATAATACTTAATGTTACATATTTATTATTCACAATGATTAAACATAATTAAGAATGATGATTACAATAGCAGAATTTAGCAAACTTTAAATTTTTCAGTGTGTTTTAAAATCATTTTAAATGTAATTTCAGCATTTCAATAATTTTGTTCTGGGTACATTTGTTGCACCTGCTCTCATTTGTTTCGACGAGTTTTGGAGATTGTTATTTATTTATAATTTGTTATTGTTATTATGTCAATATAGAATTTATTTCAATTTCATACTTAGGTATTTAATACCAAAATTATACACAAGGTGGTGACGACAATATGATAATGAATGCTAGTTATACCTACTACAAAGGAAAAATTTTAAACTATTAAATGAATCTTAACATTGAAATTTAGAAAAATATTCAAACAAACTATATGGCATAGAACTGTTTTCGAAATAGAACACCATTTATGAATATTGCTTCACTAAAATTAGGTATAATTTGCACTAATTCCTAATTTCCATCTGGAAATGCAATTTGCAAAGGTTTTAGAAGTAGCGAGTTGGCAACGTGTGTTTATGGTTTATACCAAACCAGGCTGTTACCCTGTAGGTGCTAGCCTGATAATCTACATTATTTAGAAATCATTTTAATGTAAAATAATGTCCTGGGCCTAAGCTACTGGATACAATAGATTGATTTTTTTTTATGCAGACTGTCATGAGGTGTGCACAGTTTAATTTAATATCATATTGTCAGTACCACCCTGTATATGGATAGATAATTATTTCTTTCAATGCTATTAAGAAGGCAGTAGTGTTAAAATAAATTGATATGTATAATGAGTGTTAGGGCAAAAATTCGCCACAAAATGTTTCAAAATACCCATGTACAAATGTATTTGTAGATCGGTAAACCATTAAAAAATTTAAAATGGACATTTTTTTTAGTTATTCCCTAGAGATTATAAAACCGAATAAATCAAACAGTCAATTTCACAAAAAAAAAACATGACAGGTTTTACAAATATATTCGTTTGGAAGAATAAAAATACACATTGTCTATGGAGCATACAGAATACTTACTGGACAAATGGTACCGGTAAAGAAGATCCTGCGATGAGGAGGCACACAACATTTTTTTTTTTTTGTCAGCACCACCCACACAGTCTAGTATTTTGGAGTCTCCACATTTTTTTTCTTCTTATTTGGGAATTGAGTCCATGTCGACTATTTTGCCAGTATCGTGTGTAGTTACGGCAGCGCAAGGGTGTGTCGCCGAACTTTGCACTTTTAGGGGAGTGCAAGTAGCATCTTCAAGGCCGCATTCGCACAAGGAGCTGTCACGAACACGAATAATAAACTGGACTGCAGCAGTGGTCAAGTCTCAGTCTGCACAAGGTAGAAACAGTTCTTTAGGAGAGATTAAGACTTAAAAATAAAGGTTTCCACTTCAAAGAAAAGTCAGAAATATTCTCCATATTATTACGTTTTCAAAAATTCAAACAAAAATATTATGAAGTTTTTCTCTTCTGTCACTCGTAACTTTTTTACCGAATCTAAAATATAGTCTTTTGAGAAACTCAAAACTTATCAATTTTTTTTTTCAATTTTCCATATTTCAGGCAATATTTATATTGAACAGTGAACGAAAAAAACATGCATACATAGAAGCATTCCTAGCGCCCAATACTGACCCAACGCAGATTGTGCTGCAACAAGGTTTAGTTCGGCTGTGACGAAAATATGAACAACATTGTTGTTCTTCTGTTATTATTAAATAATTTTGAAATATGCCTTCTTGCATAAAGCTCAGTGCTTCTTACGCCGAGTGCCAGCAGCCCCATGTAGCCAAACAGTTGCACAGCGCCATCTATCGATTTTCCATGGAAGCTGCCTCCGAAAATAACTCATTCCTCTCGACGATTTAAGTTTATTTCTAAAATATTTAATATTTGTTAGATAGTTAACTGTTCTTTAACTTTTATTGTTTATTTGTTTTTGAAACTTGAGTAAAATTGTATTCTATTATTTCGATATAAAGACTTTGTATTAATGGTGAAAATTAAAAAAAAAGTGACTGACAGATTGACGTGGTCGAGTACCTTCTGAGGGGCCGACAAAATAATTAAAATAAAAAAATTAACTTACCGTATCCTAGTCCCTATTGTTGTAAGTTGCTGAAATAATTGTGTTTTAATCAAATCATTCTACAATGAGTCGCCGTGATAAAAAGGAAGACGAGGACACTGGGAGCACTTTTCAAAATCTGGATAAAACTACACTGTTACAAGAGGCGAGATATTTTAACTCTACACCCGTTAATCCAAAGAAATGTATACATATCCTCACGAAGATCTTGTATTTACTGAATCAAGGGGAGCAATTGACTACTCAAGAAGCTACGGACATATTTTTCGCCACTACGAAGCTGTTTCAGTCGAAGGATGTCGTGTTACGCCGGCTTGTGTACTTGACAATTAAAGAACTGAGCACTATGGCCCAAGACGTAATTATAGTTACTTCTTCCCTCACTAAAGATATGACGGGCAAGGAAGACTTGTATAGAGCTGCTGCAATTCGTGCTCTGTGCACAATCACCGATAGCACAATGTTGCAAGCAATTGAGCGCTACATGAAGCAAGCCATTGTGGACAAGAACCCTGCAGTCAGCTCAGCGGCTCTTGTGTCTGCTCTCCACCTATCAGCTACTGTACCCGATCTTGTGCGCCGTTGGGTGATGGAGGCTCAGGTAAATAAAAATAATTCACACTTATTGAACCTATGAAATAATATAATACTAATAATTATAAAATGAATTTAGTACTAGTTCTGTGCAGTAATTCAATTCTTTGCCTGAGTTATTCTGTTCAAATGCATAACCCAAGAAACATTTCACCAACACTGATTCATCAACAAACTGCGTTAAACAAGATCATAAAGTCCAACATTATATGATATACTGGCTTATGCCTTATGTAACTGCCCCACTTGATCATACTTCAAAGATAAAAAGTATACTAAATGTTAAACCGGGCTGTATTGTATTGTATAATTGGTCCACAACGCCACGTCCAAGCACGTGTTTTGCACAATGGTTGGGACATTTTTTGATCCTCTTGAGTCTTGGTGTCATCACCCTAATCCAGGTTATTAACTATCTATGAGCAAAATTTCATCCAAATCCCTTTGGTAGTATTTGTGTGGAAAACTAACAAACATCTGTCCACCCCCACAAATTTTGGTATTTATAATGTTAGTTAAATTATTATACAGTTAATTTACCAACTTTGCATGCATCACCACAATGCACTCCAAAACACAAATTACTGATATTGCTCAAAACGCTGCTAAGCAAAAGACCCCCCGTGCTGGTTATGTCGACCATATGCCTGACAAGACTTTTAATGTGCCAAAAAAAACATGATGTGAAGCACTAATGTAACCACAAGGCGATATGGTAGACCTTGCTAAAGATGATGGAACCAGCGGGACAGAACCAACAACCTGTGTTCCACATTGGCCCTAAATAAAAGGATTTGGAAGTCATGAGGGCTTTGCCCATCAGTAGGATGATACAGGCTATCAGTAATATTATATTAAAGCAAGTACTTGTTGAAAGCAATAAGCATCAACAGATTCAGTTGAATAAGATAGTTTTGTCTACCACATAATACTGTGATTTAGAAGAATCAACACCTGAATATTCCAGTTGAATGAAACCAGAGCTATTGTTATTTTACCTCTGCTAAACTTGTAGTCATGATACCCTTGTAAATAAGAATTTATAGACCTAAAAAAAAACAAACATAACAAAATAACATAATAAGTAGTATGGTTTATAGTGGTTGGTTCGTTTGTGGTAATATTATGGTTGGTGTGGTGGTGGTTGGTTTTTATGGTGTACATATTAATTTAATTAAGATAATTTTACTATAATATTACATTAGACTAACCAAAGTTAATAAATGTCCATGCCCCACTTTATTGTTGCAAATGCGAGAGTGCCTTAATGTTCACAACTTAAGCGCTAGTTCAGACATGCGGGAACCGCACGTTCACGAATCGCGTGGTTTCAAACCGCAAAATTGTGATGCTATTTAGACACCGGCGGTTATTATGCGAATGATTCTGTCAGTTCATTTTGGTGAATAAACCTACTTACTTAAAATATTCTTTTTTTCCAATGTGTCTTCACAATTTCCAAATATCTCCACTAACTCTTGCCAAGCTTGGTTCTTCATAATTTTATTTGAGTAATCCTCACACTGAAAATCCCATATTGCAGGTCTCTTCTCCACTTCATCATTAAATAGTTCAGTGTCGAAACGATCCAACGCCATGGTGGCGAACTCACAAGCTGTGACGTGCTAACCGCGCGGTATCCGCGACGCAACTGAACGCGAAGTAAAGACTCCATAGTAACAGAAACGCGCGGGAGCAGCGCGATTCTATTTTCTGGCGGTTGGGTTGCCGTAACCGCGCGGCTTGATTAACCGCGCGGTTATGTCTGAACGATTACTTAATAACTCATACAAATAAGACTCGCGCGATTTCCATGCGATTCTGAAATCGCGCGGTTCCCGCCGTGTCTGAACTAGGCCTAAATCTAATAAAGGTGTGTTAATAGGTATGGCTAATTATTTTCTGTGGATCCTTCACTGACTCGCTTAACATGCAGCATTGATATCTGATTGGCCCATATTTTTTTAGTCCGAACAGTATTTTAAAGATATTATTGTACGAAAAATCAAGCTGATCTAAACAGATATATGTCACTGTAAATTTTGTCAAACACGTTATGTTTCAATATATCGTGTTTCTCTCTAGCGATATTATAAACTCTCGAATTATTTTCAACAGAACATACGAAAGTATCTCTGCCCCCATAATAGGGACTTGGGGCACCCCCGTTAGGTAAGTTAGGTTCCTTTAAACCCTGCACTCGGAAATAGGGGCCCTGCGAAGCGGGGCTCGGTCGACTACGATTTTTAGGGGAATATAAAGTGTTTTAAGGTGATGTTATATTAATCGATATTTCGCAGGAATGGTACAGTATGTTTTCATGAGAGTGGTACCACTGGGCAAGGGGGACCCCTCCTTCCGTCCACACCGCGTGAGTTGACTACCATCGCATGCATTTCACGAAAAATAATGCGTTTTATTTTAAGCAGTATGTTTGTTTGACAATAATTCGAGAGTTTACAATATCGCTAGAGAGATTACAATGTAACGTTTTTGACAATTTTACGGTGACATATACATTTATTACGTTCCATGATGTCAGATGCCTTCCAGTACCACAAAACATTAGACGATAGCGCTAACTGATGATATAACTAATGTAATTTTTTTAACATTCGTCATGAGAATGCGAATGCAAATATCTACTATAATACCGACATTCACTGATGCAAATGCGAATACGAATATTCAGTTATTGTTCAAAAACTTAAATAAAAACTGATGAAAAGTGCTTGGAACATTTTTGTACGAAGCGCGGCAGGCTTTTTTCCGCCATATTAATTTAATAGCGGCCACGCATAAGACCTATATAAATGGATAGCTGGTATCAAAACAAACAAAATGGATAGTTTGTATGAAAGCTATATTATTATTGTATGATATTATTTATGTAAACTAATTGCATATACTTAAACGTAATAATAAAAAACTGAAAGCTTTTATTTATATTCTTACTTATAATCCGACTACGTACTTAAAATCACGACTTATGCCATTCATGCCGGCAGAAGTGTTACCATTTATGGAATAGAACTTACTATTAGAGATAGATTTTTTTGTATGTTTTAACTCTACTCCAACACTGTCTACATTTGGGAAACAGAAATACAAATGCCAAAAATTACTTAATAATAATTTTTTTTTAAACCAATTTGTCTTGATTGAAATATATCATAAAAACCGGTTTGATACATATTGGATATAATTATATCATGATATATCCATTGATATATATCCTCAAACCCTGATATAATGTGCTATCGAGATTAAGTTACTTTCCCTTGCATAAAAAAACCTAAGAAATGTACTGTGATTTTAATTTATTAACCTACTATGTATTATCTTCAATTTTTATTCTCATATGCAAACTCGCAAAACATTTGCAGAAATTTTGCGCATGCAAATGCGAATATGAAAAAAACTGCGAATATCCGCGAATGCGAATGCGAACGCGAATATTGAACAATGAATTACCTCACTATATGAACCATACGCAAAATACGTGCTTTTTAGAACAGAGTGAGGGTAGAGGGTGAGGATCCTCCAACCAGATGGGTGCTGCCCAACCGCAGTTGTCGATCTTTTTGTGGTACAGCTATGCTAGAATTTTGATCATCTATTCATTTAAAAACCCGGTCAATGTGGCGACACTTAGGCTGCCTGTCCACTGAAGCGGAGCTAGGCTCCGGAGCGGAGAAAAGGATAAATATTAACCAATAAAATTGCGTGAAATACCAGCTTAGCTCCAGTATGCAATCCTATTGGTTAATATTTATCCTTTTCTCCGCTCCGGAGCCTAGCTCCGCTTCAGTGGACAGGCAGCCTTAGAGGAGGCTTATGACCAGCAGTGGACGTCTTTGGCTGAAATGATGATAAAAATTAAATAAAGTGTGTCTTATATTGTGAGTGATGACTTGTGGGTTCAGTCACATGCACTTTCTAATTTTATCTTGAACGTCACTGACATTGTACACACATAGTGAGGAAAACAGACTTTAGTAAATTATTTTATTACTAGCCGATGCCCGCGGCTTCGCCCGCGTAGAATTATATACTGAAACCTTCCTCTTGAATCACTCTTATCTATTTAAAAAAACCGCATCAAAATCCGTTGCGTAGGTAGTTTTAAAGATCTAAGCATACATAGGGACAGACAGACGCGGCGGGAGTCGAGTCTTTGTTTTATAATATGTAGTGAGTAGTGATAAAATTACCAATCTGCCTTGAGCAAGCATGTGTTCAATGCTAATGCCTTCTTTGTATGAGAAGAAGCATTTGCCTTTGCCCTGCAGTAGGACAGTAATGGACTGGCGTTATTAAATAATTCTCTAATTGCCTGCTAATTTCATATTGACTAGCCCCTAGTTATTTTGATTTATTTTTGTATTAGCAATTTGATTTACCTACATGTACTTTTGTTAACTTCTAATACAATTCACAAGCTATGTGAAAATTAGCCATTACGCATTCCTTTGGCCCAGTTAGGTAATTCACTTATTGGACTACTACTGCTGTGGCTAGATAATTTATTCTAGCGAACCTATATCTGTTACTATACTACTTGACATATGTAGTCACTTAGTAAATTGCATAGTAAACATCCAACATGTGTGGTTTATCAAAGTGCAAAAAACATACAGCAGATCTCACCGACCACATGATTTGAACTGCCCTACTATCCAAGCATGGCACAAAGTGAAGTTTCTAGCTGTGTGGCCTACTCTGACTATTTTTTAAAATTGAATAAAGCATCCAGTTTAAAAAAATGCTGAAGCATGATTTTCTCTTTTTCAGGGGGTCATCACATCAGATAACGCAATGGTGTCATACCATGCTTTAGGCGTAGTGGCTGGAGCTAGACGCAATGATCGCCTTTCTACAGTGAAGCTTGTTACCAAACTGGCACGGTCTCCGCTACGCTCACCATATGCACTCTGTCTTCTAATTCGGCATGCCGCCAAATTAGCTGAAGAAGACCAAACTGATGCTTCAGAACCATATGTTGATTTCATTGAATCCTGTTTGCGCCATAAATCAGAGATCGTGGTCTATGAAGCCGCACATGCAGTAGTGAATTTAAGGAAATCTGCTCGTGATCTTGCTCAAGCTGTCTCTGTGCTCCAAATATTTTGTGGCTCCTCCAAGGCTACTTTGCGACTGGCTGGCGCACGCACTTTAGCAAAATTGACAGCTAAACATCCCAATGCTGTAGCAGCTTGTGCAGTTGATCTGGAAAATCTAATATCAGATCCAAATCGCTCTGTAGCCACGTTAGCTGTTACAACTCTGCTAGCTACTGGTGCAGAAAGCTCAATTGATCGTTTAATGAAACAAATTTCCAGCTTCATGTCCGAAATTTCTGATGAATTCAAAATTGTTGTAGTACGTGCAATCAGGCGCCTTTGTTCTAAGTACCCACGTAAACATCAATCACTGGCATCATTCCTGGCTGGTATGCTCCGAGATGAAGGTGGCCTGCAGTACAAGACGGCTATTGCTGATGCCATTATAGCTCTCGTAGAAGAAAATCCAGATGCTAAGGAGACAGGCTTGGCGCACCTTTGTGAATTTATTGAAGATTGTGAACATGCTTCACTAGCTGTTCGTATATTACATATTCTGGGACGTGAAGGACCAAAGGCTCGCCAGCCATCTAGGTATATTCGGTACATATACAACAGAGTCATTTTGGAGTCCGGTCCAGTGCGGGCTGCTGCTGTTTCTGCCGTGGCTCGTTTCGGAGCAGCTCGACCCGAACTACTGCCAAATATTAGAGTTCTTTTGGCCAGGTGTCAGTTAGATGACGATGATGAAGTTCGCGACCGCGCTATTTATTACAGCGCAATTTTGGAATCTGGTGATGCGCAACTCATAAATGACTATATTATTAACGTCCCGATACCTAACCCTGTACTTCTAGAGAGGGCACTGTATCATCATCTAAACTCTGAAGAATCGGAAGAGCCTTTTAATATTGCTACAGTTCCTACAATAGAAGAAGAATCGCCAGAGCAGAAAGAAGCTCCAGTTGAAATTGAAACACGAGCGCCAACTGTTTCTCGTGAAGAGCAATATGCTGATCAATTAAAAGTTGTACCCAACATTGAAAAACTTGGCCCAATTTTCAAGACATGTGACTCTGTTGATCTGACTGAGCCAGAAACCGAGTATCGCGTTCATTGTATCAAGCATGTTTTCGCAAAGCATTTGATTTTACAGTTTGAATGTGTAAATACTCTCAGTGATCAACTTCTCGAAGAAGTTCATATCCGATTAGACGCTGCTCCCGGCTATAAAATGTTAACTGAAGTACATTGCCAACAACTGCCGTATGATAAACAGGGCAGCATCTTTTGTCTTCTTGAATTCCCTGAATCCCCACTTGATACTTTAGGGACTTTTGGAGCGACACTGGAGTTTGTGGTCCGTGACTGTGATCCCACAACTGGACTGCCAGATTCTGGAGAAGGATATGGTGATAATTATCCATTAGAAGAATTCGAAGTCAGTTGTGCTGATCAATTCAGGGCACGCGCAGCATCTGATGATTGGGAAGATTCTTGGGAAAGGGCTGCTGTTGCTCCTGAAGTTTCTGATACATTTGGATTGTCACAAACCGACGTAGGAGAGGCTGCTAAAGCAGTGTGTGAACACTTGGGAATACCAAAAGGAGCCATCACAGGAGATGCAGTAAAAGAAATCCGCGGCGGGGGTATTTGGCGCGGAGGCACGCCAGTGATGTTCAGATCCAGGCTGGTGGCCGCTGGCGGCGCCGTCACCATGCAGCTGATAGCACGCTCGCCCCGTGAAGAAGTGGCCCTTTTAATATTAGCCGCTGTAAACTAAAGAATATTTCATTTTTAACAAAAGGGGCGTATTATATCTTGTATTTATCTATCTTGGAACCAATTCTATTATCATTTCAACAAGTGATATTATTTTAATTGATATCAATTTTCTCGAAACGATTGATGTAAGATTTAGCAAGATTTTCACCATATCCACTTAGAATTATAACAAACACGTTTAAATGGATTGGTTTATAGACAAACTTAGCCTAGTTTATTTATGTTATCTGTTTTACCTGTAACTTGTGCCTTTCCACCATAATTATTAATTATATTAAATATAATTTACCTATGTATACAATTTTTTTAAGAGCAAACTAAGCTTTTAAATGTTGCTGTTATTCTTTCAGAACTTTCCTTAATTGTCATACAGAACCGATAGTTTTTTGTTAGATCCAATACTGCTAACATATCACCAGCACTAAAAAGTATTTTTGTGTCGTGTCGTGTAAGGCGGGCTATACACTTGTTCCGTTCCGGCTTAATCGGAACAGCATACCGAAGAATCGGATATCGGTAAATTGCGGTATCGAATATGCAGTAGATCTGACGACGCACGGCGTAGCGTATAGCAAACTTAAAATGTTTTTTTTTTTTTGTTGTAAATAATAAAAACATCCTTACTCAACACACAACGTATACTAAAACTTTTATGTAATGTTACTAATAAATGTATAATTAATGGAGAGTACGGTTATTAATAATTTTGATAACATTTCTGGCGTGTAAATTCTATGAGGATTTGCACAGTGACTTTTGAGTCCAAGATTAACTTGTTTAACAAGCCCCAAGCATTTAGTGGGTTTCACACTATCCATTTTCCTGAGCGCTGTTTACTATTGATGCTGTGGTGAAATAAATACATGAGACCATGTGCACTGCTTACTACCTATTTGCTACTATTTATAACCTTTAATAAAATATTTGCTACCTTTGCGTTACAGAGATATCATAGAAATAAAGTGGTCTACCTACTACTACTACCTACCTACTACTACTACCTACCTACTACTACTACCTACCTACTACTACTACCTACCTACCTACTACTACTACTACTACTACCTACCTACTACTACCTACCTACTACTACTTACCTACTACTACTACCTACCTACTACCACTACCTACCTACTACTACTACCTACCTACTACTACTACCTACCTACTACTACTACCTACCTACTACTACTACCTACCTACTACTACTACCTACCTACTACTACTACCTACCACCTACTACTACATTTTTTTTTCATAAGAAGCTTCTGCTGACAATAACATTCACAACAAAAAGAGAATCAGCCAAATCGGTCAAGCCGTTTTCATGCTATGTCGTGACAACGGAAAACGGGTTTCATTTTTATATATAGAATTGTTATTTCTCTCAGCAACTAACTAAGTTTTTTATTATTCAAATGACATTATAGGTTTCTGAGGTACTTACTATATATGAGCGGAATAAACATCACAGCACACTTCTTCCCACATTTTCTTTTTAAATGTCTATCATGATATTCTGCCCCAAAAGTATCATAAATTGCTGGTCTATTTTGTATTTCTTGAATTAACGTCGTTACATCGACGGCGCCATGATAATAGATCGCGTGCGTTACGTCCACCCCTAGGAAATGCAGATTGCCGACTAAAGTGTGCGCCGTCTGCGTTAACGCGCGTTGAAGCAAATGTTCTATTTTTTTCACACTTTGTGCCGAGCGGTGCGGCGCGGCGCGGTGCTTTCTGCCCGAATTACACGGATTTTTTGTGCGCCGGACTTTTTGCGCGTCGTGTGCGTTACTGCATATAATTGCATAGGTTCTATTTTCACAGACTAAAAAGTGCGTCACGGATAGTCTGTCGTCTGCGCTGCACCTAAAGCTGTGTAAAACATATTTTTTAAGGTAGCAAATAGGTAGTAAATATTAACATTAACAACGCTAGAACTATGAGAACTCGAAAGTGGTCAGCCAACCTGACGCCAGAATGGCTGACCACTTTATTTCTTTAAAATCTCTTAACGCAAAGGTAGCAAATATTTAATTGAAGGTAGTAAATAGGTAGTAAACAGTGCACATGGTCTCATGTACATACCTCGTTTGGTCCAGCCATCCTGACGGTCATGATTTAACCGACCTTAATCCGTCCAGATAGTTACCGTAAATTTTATTGTCGACCTGCAGTAGCCAACTGGCCAAGACGAAGACTAGTGTGGACCATTGTTCTTACGAATTACACAGCTCATCCCAGATGATATAAAATGGAAAACATATAATTTAAACAAATAGTTTGTGGCTTAAACAATCATAAAAAAAGGAAGGAAGGGTTGTTGACTTGCTTTAGGAAAAATAAGTCAAGAAACTCAACAAGACTTAGAAAAGTAATTAAAGACTGGTTATCAAACTGTAAGACTAAATATACCTAATAGAAATAATTTAAAAAAAATGGATAACACTGATGGAGAATACAGCCAACATTTCCTAAGAAGAGTTCATCAGGCACGTATCCAGGAGGAGGGGAATAATTGCGATGTATCTTCCCCCCCTCCCCCCCCCGAAATCTGACTTATAATATACGGGATTATAACCACTGCGAAGTACGTAAATTATAGTATAGTAATTACAGCGAAGTTTTACGCAGTTAACATCATGTTAACCGTGTAAAAATTGCTGTAATCGATCGATCGATTGTTTCAAATTTTGGATACGTGCTTGGAGGTCATGAGGGTGTATAAGAATGAAGACGGCCAGTAGGTAAACCAGCAGACCAACATATCCTTGAGAAGACCTTTATGTCAACATCCCCTTCTATAGTTACCTAATATACTAGGTAGTTACATATAAATTTAATTGTAGTTAAGGAAATTTTCTATATTAATTATTAGATGTACCTATTATTAGCGTGTACTCGTGTAGGTTATGCGTTCCAATAGGTACCCGGTCGTTGATGTGTGTCACTTTGAGACCCAGACGTGTCCTCGTCAAAGTAGGTACCTACATAAATCCATAAATACGATGACGATGACGGTCGTTTCCTAAAACCTCTTTGCCATGTTAACAACCGGATATCATACGGTCAGACAATCAGCAACGAAGGGCAATTATCACTTACCTATTTTACATAAATTGACTCAAAATAGTAAAAACATCTAAGTAGGTACGCAAATCTCTTACTTATTTGACGTATTATGGAGGGGACACCAAAGCACAACCATAATACCTACATAATATAGGTACAGGGTGTAAACCACCTCATCACTCTGCACATCGAACTAAATAATAATATTTTTTTTTACGCAAAAATTATTATTGCTGGAAAACAATTTTTTTTTTGAGGTTATAAATCATGTTGTGTGGGTACTTATCTAACTCAATGTAATGCACATAAAATATTGTGCTGATGGATGGGTTGAATAGTACGGGGGTCGTAGAGTTGTTAAAAGTAAAAAAAAACTAGTAAGTATTTAAAAAAAGAACCTGTCAAAAAGTTCTATCGTTGCCCCCCCATATCTCCGTAAGTAGAAGGTTCCCAGGTATGGTGTAGAACGACAAAATCGTGGCAATAGTGGGGAGATCAAAGTGTCTTTCGGCTTCGTGAAAAGGTGTTTTACACCCTTTATACATGTATTCAGGACCCTACAACCTCACAAGCTTTCGCCTCTTTATAAGAGATAGACCGGTCCCTTCCTTCATCTATAGGTACTAATAATACAAACAGGCTCTATAAAAACTTTTTTTGCAAAAAATATACGGTGACCTTTGTTTGATTGATTTTAGTTTTTTTGTCACCGACTTCTGAAGCTAAAGTTATTTTTTACTTTTTTGTGTGAAGTCGGTTATATTTTTTGCAAAAAAGTTTTATTTTTCACTTTTTAGTGGTTCATATGTGCTTACCCTTTCACAGTGTAACGGCGTGATTTTTTGTTATGAATGGGTGTAAAGAATAGAGAGACATGAGATTTCAGAGATCCCAGTACCTACATTTGCTATCATTTATTGAGGAGTTCCCGTCGCCTATCTTCCGAAGTTCTTCATCAGATCTTTACCAAATTGAAATGGGATCACTCCAAGAACGTACTCCTCCTAAAACTACCCAAATCGCTTCTGGTGTGCCTATAAAATTTAAGGAATTCCCGCTATTTCTCCAGGATCCCATTAAATGGAACTTAACACATCTAACTGTCGAAATCTGGGTGTATTGTACACTTCTGCGTACTCCCTCAGAGCATACAGGCGTGATGTTACGTCACTATGTTACATAAACAATAAACAACCAAGCGATTGCGGCAATTACTGCAGCTTTGCCGTGTATTTTTGAAGAGTTCCATTTATATCTCCAAAGATCAGCGTCAGATCTTAACTAAATTGAAATAGGACCACACGAAAAGCACCAGCTTTCAAATAAAAAAAGAATCATCAAAATCGGTTAACCCCGTCGAAAGTTCAGAGGCAACAAACATTGTCGAAATCTGGGAGTATTGTACACATCTGCGTACCCCCTCAGAGCATACAGGCGTGATGTTACGTCATGATGTAGTATGAACAATGAACCTACAAGCGATTGCAGCAATTACTGCAGATTTGCCGTCTATTTTTGAAGAGTTCCATTGTGTATCTCGGAAGATCAGCATCAGATCTTCAGCAAATTAAAATGGGAAAACATACAGACGAATTGATAACCTCCTCTTTTTGGAAGTCGGTTGAAAATTATTAGTAAAGATGAAACATTTTTGTAATTAGACCTTCCACCCCTAGGTTATTGGACTTTCGTTGATGATAACACCAATATACCACCATATAAATGTCTAATGTCTATTTATACCAACATGAATGTCTATTTACACCATGAATGTCTATTTATCTATAACGACTTAGATGTCTGTAATACTATTTGTGAAACTACAAAACGTCAGCAGTAAAATAATGGTGCAACAGTTATTGATCTTATGCATGTATTCTAACCGGAATCTAATTTATACCTACTTAGTTACTTGTATCACTATGTGTACCTACAAGGTGGTATTTTTCAATGCCACCCGGAGGTAAGCTACTCGAAATACTGGAGATAGCAAATTTTACTCAAAGAGTACATTCCTTTATTGTTAAAAAGAAACAATTCTGCATTCACAGATTTTCGAAAATTTGCTTGCAACACTCGGGCATCGAACCCGGGACAGGCCCCTTATTCACAACCATTCGACTCGCTTCCGATTCGGAAAGTCGTATGTCTATCTCGGTCGTTTTCGTAATGCCAGAAGAAGACAGATATACGACTTTCCGAAACGGAAGCGAGTCGAATGGTTGTGAATAAGGGGCCAGATCGACTAAAGTTCTAAAAAAATAAGGATTTTCAATTATACTTAGTCGATGATTGTACATAAAGTTCAATTTGTAATGTTATATAAATGCTGTAGCCAATTCGTATAACACGCCGTATTATATAAAGGCGCGCCGGATTGTAAAACCTCGCCGTTATGTAGGTAATGCAGCATCGTCACATTCAGCCGGATTGTAATGGCGATACGTTCGACAAAGCGGCGTCCAACGTTTAGTCGTATTGTAAGCAAAAAGAAACGACCGAATAAAATACTGAAAATTCCGAAAATAAGGTGTAGTCGACGTAGCCCCGCTACGGGGGGGCTCCTATTTCTATCTGCAGTTTTTAAAGCTACCTAACATCGAGTGCCCTAAGCACCGAGCTCGCTCTCAAAGCGGCCGCGGCACGGCGTATCGACGATGCGCTCGTTTGTATTTGGGCGGCACGTTAACGCCGCTTTGACGACGCCGCATTACATAACGGCGACGTTTTACAATCCCGGCCTGTTCTACGAATTATAGCTGCGACATGCACAAGATTTTTATTATCCTGCCTTCCGACATCTATAATGTTCTTCCTACATTGTATGAAACATTCTAATAAAATTATTAATGCAAGTCGTAACTGTGTTTTTTTTTTTCTGGAATAATAATCGAGGAAGAGAAAACATAACCAAATTAAATCAAGTATCTTGACTTGCCTCGCGAGGTTGTCGACAAGCTCAGCGATCATTGTGCCGATAATCATTTCAGCCAAGAGCCTCGACCAATAGGTACCTGAGGGGGCTCTCGTTATCGGCGGCGGTGACCTCTCGCGTCCGGCCCTGGTTCAATCCATGGTCCGGAGCGAGACGTAATGGGAAGCCGTCACCTCCTTCTGCGAAGCAGTCTGGCTAGAGAAGGAGGTGGCGGAACGCGAGAGGGACAGACCCTCTCGCCCCAGCCGCCGCGGGAGACGCGTCGGGGGCCACCTGGTGGCTACCGGCCACCGTAGACTTTCGTGTTCGTGTTCCACGCGCGCCTCAAAGAGATGTCAGCATAAAGGGAGGGGCCCGCAAGGGCCGAAGTCTGTCGGGGTTGCGGGCCAGTTCGAAAGAGATACCGCGGCCCCGGAACATTAAGGGCGAGGAAGGAACATGGATGGGTTTTATCAATAAAAGTCTGACACTCCCTCCCGCTCCGCCCGGAGTAGTAGAAGTTATTTTAAGATTTCCCATCCCAAAAAAAAGGGAGCTTTCCTTAGGCAACTGGGTCAAGAGCTTGATTCAGAAAGCAGTACTTCTGGACACGGCTTGTATTGTTAGGAGGTTCCTCTCTCTGGAGCCCTGACCGCGCCGATAGCTTGGACCCTCCCTGTTCCCGATAGGTACCGGTGGGCTACAATTTTATATTTTAAACGTTTTTTAAATGAACGTTTGCAGGCTGGTGTAGGTGCTCGTATGAACAAAATAAATGTGATTTGGTGTGTAAGTTGGAGGTTGCCTGACTGACTGGTGCAAAAAGTACTCGGTGCTGTGGTGCAAGCGCGCCAGGTCCTCTCGACATCATCAGTTAGGTGAGTCTTGGCGGCGCCACCCCAGGAAGTATTAATCGGTCGAATTGAAATAAGGCTTCGTAGGCCATCTTCGTAACCCGTCGATCTGCTGCGTGTCCAAGAGTTTTGAAGATGTAAATTAGTTTACGCAAATGGGATACCAGGGCACCATTTTACTTTTTTGTTTTATTAACATTCAAAATGGTACTGCACCATTTCGCCTCGTCTACCCGCCAAAAATTTAAGAACGTGATTTCCGTTTACTCGGAACAAAATTTAGCAATTTCTTATTTCGGTGATGAAGTTTTAAAAGGATTTTTGCAAGAAATAGAGGTATCACTTTTAAACATGCTAAGTAGCCTTTGGTACACATTTTAGATTACAGAAAACGATAGTCATAGTCTTGATAGTTACTTGTAATTCTGAAAAAATTGCCACGTTTCCAATTTCTGTGGGCCAATTTCTGTGGTTTCCGTGGCATCTGGGTACCCACAGAAATTACACAACTTCACAGAAATTGTACCAATCAATTATACTATTTATTTCGCAATCAATTAGTATACTATTTATTTCGCAATCAATTTAGGTTTTAGCCGCACCACCCCATGCATTGATGCAATACCCAAGAACCGACTGACACAGAGCATAGAACACCATTTTTAGAGTATCAGGATTTGCGGAAGCTCTAAGTGACTTAAATATATGTATCAGTCTCAGCGTTCTCGAGGTTAGGGCATCAATGTGCTTATTCCAGCGTAACCCGGCATCAATTTGAACACCCAGGTATTTGACGTGATCAGTACGCGTGAGAGTTGGACATTGGCATGAAGCTGCCTGTTTTAAGCAAGAGTGCGCTGTTATCGAAAAGGTGTGGTCCGGTGCGTTCATTGTTAACGACACCCCCAAAACGACACCCCTGGGGTGTCGTTAACAATAAGCATTTGTTGACGACACCACCGTAATGTTGGGATAACTTATCGCTTAAGAATTTTTTATCGAGCTAGTATACTCTCAATGGTTAATAAACATATGCAATTGTATCTTTTTATCTCTTTCTCTAATGCACTGGCTGATAACGTTTATGACGTTCAAGAGATAAATTATGTGTCATTTGTGAAGTTAATCAATATATTGACATTTCTAACATTTTCAATAACTTTCGAAGAAAAGGATAACAATGTCCGAATTCAGATTAATAAATACCAATGGCGGAGTAGCCTTACTTTTAGGCAAGTATAAATATCATAAACATAAAAATTATGCAGATGATGGATCAGTATATTGGAGATGTTCCTCTCACAAAAAGTTGAAATGCCATGGAACAGTTACTACTAAGGTAGGTATGCTATAGATGATGTAGGCCACAATTCGTCAAGGTCAAGCAGTTGAATGGTGACGATTCGTCAAGTCAAGACGAATCGTCACCATTCAACTGCTTGACCAATGAACGATAATTCGAGGGAAAAAAAAACGCTTGACGAATTGACACTTGACGAATTGTGGCCTACATCCTATAGATAGAGGCCACTTCCTACTACATATTTCTTGCTCCTGAAATGAGGAATTGTGTGTTTGCTCTTGTTTCAGGATAAACAAATACATGCATTTGGCAAATTACATACATGTGAGCCAAATGTGCACAAAAATGATGCTCTTAAAATAATGCATGAGCTTAGGGAAACCGTTATAACAAGTGATGAACCCATACCGAAACTTTACAACGATGCAACAAACTCCATCAAAGAGACTGGCTTAGAATTAGTGATACCTATACCCTCATTAAATAATTCAACTAGTTTTTTGTATGGTGCACGGAACAAGAGTTTGGATTTAAAAAAAACGGTATACAAATCTGTCAGTGAAATAGAAATTCCATTGAAATTCCGTGATCAGATTTTAGCAGATTATTGTGACAAGGATGAAAAAGTTCTAGTATTTTGTACTAATAATTGCAGGCAAGCAATAGCAAATGTGACAGAATTTTTTATAGACGGCACTTTTAAAACGTGCCCAACTCCATTTACTCAGATTTTCTCTCTACACGGAGATATTGGCAGCACATTGGATAACACTAATGTTGTACCATGTTCGCACTAATGACCCACAGGCGGCATAGTAGTTATTTTAAACTGTTCAGCATGATTAAGTCACAACTTGCTAACTGGAAACCTATTAAAGTACATTCTGATTTTGAAATGGCATCAATGAACGCATTAAAAATGTTATTCCCCAATATTGTCCTGAAAGGTTGTTACTTTCACTGGTGCAAAAACATTAACAAAAAAGCAGATAAATTAGGTCATTCAAAAGTGTATGCAGAAAAAAGAATTATAGGGTTAACAAAGGCGTTAGCGTTGCTGCCTTCACAACATATCATGGAAGGGTGGCAATTTATAAAGGCGTTGTGTGCAGGCAATATAGAAATGTCACAATTTACAAAATACGTGGAAACTTTTTGGTTGAAGAAACATTCGATTGATGTGATTAGCGTATTCGGAGAAAGGCATCGCACCAACAACGTGCTTGAGGGATATCATTCAAAATTGAATAAAAACATAAACGCCAGCAACAAAACATTGTTACGTTTGTTGAATAAAATTATGCCATACCATGGGTCAGGATCCATTACAAAACAAAGGAAAAAAAAGCAAATCACTAACGACAATATGATCATGGAAATCCAGATAGGATTAGTGTCTGGAAGTCTCTCAGTAGGCCAAGCCTTGGAGCAATTAAGAAACTAAAGATACTTTTCCTTCACAGGGTATCTATCAGTTTATTTTGTTGCCAACTGATAAAATATTATTACCCTCTTTTCCAACTCGACAGATTTTTAAGTCGTCAGATTTTCAACTCGACATGTCATGATATTATAATAAAAGTACATTGTAGAAGAGAAGTTTATTTACAAAAAAAATAAAAAGGGTAAAAATAAAACTTATTTAAAATTTTATTAATCTAATGCGTTACATAGTGTAGATAATATTTTATCCACATTATTATTGCTCTTCAATCCATCTGCTATAATTCGGTCTATTTTCATATTTTTTTCAACTTCCGCTTTTCTTCGTTTCTTAGTAGGATTATGTGATACTAAGAACAGTGAAAATATTAAGAAATAAATGTCTTTGTAAGAAAATATATTATAAGGAAAATAATAATAAAATGTGTATTCAATAATTGTACAATTACCGACAGCCTGAAAAACGACTTAAAAATCTGTCGAGTTGGAAATGAACCTATTATTATTATATTTTACGTTTTGGTTTATTAACATTCGCTCACTTTGCTATGATGAGTGAATAAATAACGAGTAAGCAAAAACTTTTTGGTTTTGGATCCCAAAAAGTTCATACACTTCGTTGAAAAAAGAGAAAATTGTCACTCGTGTCAGGCGATTCTCGAACATTTGCCATTTGGAAAAAAATGTGAAATCGTTGATTTTTGAATAGTCAAAATAATGTCGAAACGATCCAAACATGTGCTTGAAAATAAAAATGCTGATTTTGACGCTTCCTATAGTCAAACCTGGGATACTCAAGATACTCAAATGCTCTATGAGCAATATCACGACGTAAATGTTTGTTCTGTTGATGTTAATCCCTCAACTTCACAAAGGGTTCAGAACAAAAAAGAAGAAGAATGTCAGTACACAAACTCCTGAAATGGCTAATGAAGCAAGCCTGCAAGAAGCAAATCGTAAATTCGGTGAATTGATTGGTCAAGAACTTAACAACGTACCTGTCGTAAAAAGAAGACAGATAATGTTTGAAATAATAAGGATTATTGAGCTTCGATCAAGTTAAATAAAAATATCTTTACAGGTTCTTTTTATTTTATTTATTATTTTGGTATAGGTACGAACATACAGCAGGGTAACAACACTATTTGTTAGTGGTGTCGTCAACAAATGCTTTTTGTTAACGACACCCCAGGGGTGTCGTTTTGGGGGTGTCGTTAACAATGAACGGTCCGGTGCGGTGTTCTGACGGATGGCGAAAGGAATATATGAGGTCTTGTTACAGTTGAGGGTAAGCAGGTTTAAGTTGAGCCAGTTTATTATTTCACAAAGTGCCCATTCCGCGTTATTTTTAACACAATCCCATGTTGCCCCGTCAACTATAACCACGGTGTCATCGGCATATACAAAGATCATTGAGTTGGGGAGGGACATTCTGCATAAGTCATTCACGTATATTTGAAATAAAATGGGGCCTAAAATGCTACCTTGGGGCACTCCATAAGATACGGTTTCGTCATCACTAAAGTGGTTATCAATTTTGGTTTTTTGGGTACGGTTGTTCAGGTAATCTTTGAATATTTGCAGTGCTATACCTCTAACGCCGATTCGCTCTAATTTGGCAATAAGTATGGGAACAGAAACTGTGTCGAATGCCTTCGAAAGATCTAGGAATATTCCAAGGCACTTGGTTTTCTTGTCGAGATTTCTGGCAACCACCTGCGTCAAATCAAGTACTGCATCTTCAGTCGACACACCGGAGCGGAAACCATACTGATTATCTGCTATAATCTTGTATCTTTCCAAGAAGTTCTTGAGCCGGTTACTAAGAATCCTTTCCAGAACCTTGGAAAGAGCAGTCAAAACCGAAATGGGCCTATAGTTGTTGACACAGCCTCTGCTCCCACCCTTGTAAATTGGGTGCACAATTGCTTTTTTAAGTGCGTCCGGAAACACACCCGGAGACAGCTATTAAAGATGTACGTCAATGGTTTCGTTAGTGTCTGACGGCTCATTTTTAGCAGACACACAAAATGAAAGCCGATCATACATTAAGAGAAAACCAAAGTGATAAAAAAATTCAAAGTCTAAGAGCAAATATAGGTAGACTAACACACTTTATTAATGGTAGCAGAAGTCCAAAACTAGTAGCAGCAGTAAAAAAAATTAAGGAAAAATATCAGGTACTTACACGCTCAATATGAAGACTCAAACACACAGTTAGTACACTTTTTAGACACTATGAAACAAAAACCAAACGCAGCTTCCAGTAGACGACTCAAAAGATATTTAAAATGCACGAACCGCAAAGTGCATAACACAAATTTTATAAATAATGAAAATAGTAGTTTATGCAACTGTGCATAATGAAGGGCATTACAACACGAGTGTGGGTTTAAGAAACGAGCCGAAGGCGAGTTTCTTAATAGCATCACACGAGTGTTGTAATGCCTAATTATGTATAGTTGCATACACTACTTTATCTACCCAAATATCATAAGGGCTCTATGATGGGTTCAGGAACCATAGGGAAATGACCTGCATTGTTACCTACTTGGCCCTTGATTTTTGTGCCAACAGGTTATTAGTTGCATTCGTCGCTGCATTTACGATATCTGGCGGAGTATTCATGTCAATTTCTGAGTCACTATCACTCATTTTCGACAGAAATAAAGAATGGGTTACTGGAAATAAAAAGCTAACGAACAAATGACAGCTCTCGAAATGGCGGCGTTTCGGATATCTGTCATTTTTTTTTAAATCATAGGCAAACGAACAAAGTCACTATTCTTGTGTCACTCGAGATCGAAAATGTCGTGCGATTTATAATTAGAATCATACTGAATTGGGGTTTTTTTTTTTTTTATCGATATTTAATTTAATGTAGGTGGTACTAGAATAGCACACTCACTTGAATTTGACACCTGTTCCAAATTTAAAACTCATAACGCAACTGTTTACAGTTGCGTTATGAGTTCATTACAGTACCGTTCATTTCTGCAGGTTGGTAATGCTGGTCATTGCCTATGGTTTTTGAACGCATTAGAGAGGGTTTATGATATTTGAGTAGATAAAATATTTTATAGATCTCTTGCAACAAATAATAGTGAAACCACTAACCAAAGCCTAGAGACACCTACATCCGAAACACTACGAGAATTCTGGGCTAACATATGGGAAAACCCAGTAAATCATAATCATCAAGCTGACTAGGATCACAGAAGAAACACCAGAAATGGAATTTGAATTCATATCCCCGTATTGGATACCAATACCGTATCCCACGTTATCAAACGTACACACAATTGGAAATCGCCTGGCACTGACAACATTCACAACTACAGGTATAAGAGATTCTCGAGCATACATCCTTTCTTACATAACCATTTAAACGCTTTCATCCAGTCACCACATTTACTGCCATCATACATTACACACGGCGTAACTTATATGATACCCAAGGACGTTAATGATACTAAAAACCCAGCGAAATACCGACCGATTACGTGTCTGCAAACTAATTACAAATTTTTAACAGCCTGTTTAAGTGAGGTTATATATGAACATTTAACCAAAAATAATATTTTGTCAGAACAACAAAAGGGATGCCGTAAAAACTGCCAGGAATGCAAAGAACAATTAACTATCGATGCGGTTACTATGAACAGGGCTGTTAAAAGCAAGAAAGATATATTCACACTATGTTCGTTGATTACCAAAAGACATTTGACTCAGTTTCGCACTGCCGGATATTAAGAATTTTGAGCCTATATAAAATTCACCCAACACTAAAAAACTTCTTAGAAATTACCATGCAGAATTGGCAAACCGTTCTTAAAATTAATTCCTCCTCCTCAACTGTGGCTACTGAACCAATCCACATAAAACGTGGAATTTTCCAAGGAGATGCTCTAAGTCCGCTGTGGTTTTGAATAGCACTCAATCCACTCTCGCACCTTCTAGATAAAACGGACGCTGGATACATACTAACGAACATTACCACACATTATACGCTCGCTCGCTTACTCACCTCATGTACATGGATGATATTAAGTTATATGCACCTGACAAACACGCACTTTTCACGTATTAGCTGCCACAACAGCTGACGACCTGAATGGCGTAATGGTAGTGACGCTGCCTTACGTTCTTAGGGTCCTGGGTTCGAATCCCGGTAGGAGCAAATGTTTGTGTGATGAGCATGGACATTTGTTTCCGAGTCATGGATGTTTATATGTATAATAAGTATGTATTTACTAACAAAAAGTATATATGTAGTATATCAACTGTCTGGTGACCACGACACAAGCCTTGCTTAGTGTGGCACTAGATGGTACTGTGTGTAATGTCCAGCAATATTTATTTATATTTATTTACAAATCAACAATTTTCGGATGATATTTGTATGTCAATCGGAGTTGATATTAGTGAAAAATTTTATCAGTTGTAGGAAATGGAAAAGTACAAAATAAGAGTTACACACTCGGGTCAGGCCAATCAATAGAGCCAATGGATGGACAGAGCACATATAAATATCTAGGTTTTAAACAATCGAGGCAAATAAGTACATCAAAAGATGACTAAACAAGATCTGACCCCGTATTCACAAACGTTCGACTCGTTTCCGATTCGACAACTCGTTTAACTGTCTTCTTCTGGCATTACGAAAACGACCGAGATAGACATACGACTTTCCGAATCGGAAGCTAGTCGAATGGTTGTGAATAAGGGGCCTGCTCAGTAAATTCTCACACCGCTTAAACCTCATTTTGAAAAGGACCTTAACTCCAAAAACAATTAATGAAGCAATCAACACATTCGCAAAACTCATCCTCACATACTCTTTTGGAATCATACGGTGGTCAAATATAGATATCAAAAAATTACAACGCACTATTAATACATCTCTTCCTTCCTTAAAACAAAAGCCTTCGATAAAACAAACTTCTCCAGCATCAACACCGCGCTCTCTCGCCATGGAGTGGAACAGGTACTGATAGACTGGATTACAAACATGCTGAGCAAACGAGTGGTGCGACTTGAAGGGGAACAGCAAATGGCCATGATAGCCAGAGGCTGCCCCAAAGGAGGGGTTTTATCTCCGCTCCTCTGGAATCTGGTGATTAATGACCTCATCACTAGACTCAACGAGAACCACTTCTACACAATAGGGTATGCCGACGACCTCGCTATTCTCATCTCGGGGAAAGTGACGGGGACAATCTTCGACCTCACTCAGCGAGCTCTACGTATCGTTGAACGATGGTGCAGAGAGTTCGACCTTTCAGTGAACCCAACGAAGACTGAACTTGTCCTGTTTACCCACAAACGAACACTAGGCCCTTATCGCCTACCCAAACTCTTCGAGACGGAACTCCAGTTAGCCGATGAGGTCAAGTATCTGGGTGTCATCCTAGACAGTAAGTTAAACTGGAGTAGCCACCTAGACAACAAGACAAACAGGGCCTGCATAACCTTCTGGCAATGCAAGAGGATGATAGGTAAGAAATGGAGCCTATCCCCGAAAATTATACTCTGGTTATACTGCGCGGTGATCCGACCCATGATTGCCTATGGGGCTGTGGTCTGGTGGCCACGCACTAAACTAAGTACAGCAGCCATCAAGCTGCAGCGCCTGCAAAGGCTTGCCTGCATGGCAATCACTGGTTGCATGAGGACTACCCCGACTGCTGCTCTCGAAGCCATGTTGGGGCTTCCACCGCTCCATCTGTTCATACAGCAGGAGGCGACGATGACGGCAGTACGCCTTAAAACACTTCAGCTCTGGGGTAAGAAGACAACACAGCACAATGCGATACTGGAGGAATTCTATTGCGAGTTCCCCTTGGCGAAAGCACACAACGATCGGATACCGAAGCAATTTGTATTCGACAAGAAATACAAAATCCAGCTTCACGAGGACCACCGCTGCGAGGGATTAAACCCCGCGGAACTACGGATCTTCACAGATGGATCTAAAACAGGTACTGGCACTGGGGCGGGAGTCTTCTCGGAAGACCTCAACATCCACATAGCCACACCTCTGGGGGCGCACAACACGGTATTTCAGGCAGAATGCATGGGCATCTCCCTGGCGGCATCGGCCATCATAGCCAGGAAAGTTGTGGGCCACTCAATTCGTATACTGTCGGACAGCATGGCGGTGCTGCTGGCTCTAAACAACCATACAGTGAACTCCGGGTTAATACACGAGTGTCACCAACGCCTGAACCAGGTTGGTAATCTCAATAACATAACCATCCAATGGATCAAAGGACACAGCGATTCCCGCGGCAACGACGCGGCGGATGAACTCGCTAGAAGGGGATCGAGCATGGCAGCGGTGGGACCAGAACCTATCGCACCACTCCCTTTCGGTTACCTACGCACACTGGTAAGGAAACGAACTAGTGAAATACACCACAAGCTGTGGCTTGACCACGGCGAGTGTAGGCAAGCCAAGGAGGCACTTCCTGCCATCGACGGCCGCTTCACCAAACGCGCGCTTAGGCTAACCAAGCCACAGGTGCGTACAATTACAGCCGCCATCACCGGTCACGGCTCTTTTAACAAACACCTTTTTGTCATAGGAGTCACAGACAGCCCCCTGTGCCGCGCATGCATGGAGGAAGACGAGACTGCAGCCCACGTGCTTCTACACTGCCCAGCGGTTGCATCATATAGGGCAAAGTACTTCGGTCGTCCAGGTACTCTCCGCGAGATTGTCGGCAACATCGGGGCGCTGCTGGCCTTCTTTGGGGAGCTGGGATGGATCGAGTGAAGTTCCCACCCGTACGCAAAATACGCGCCTCGCCGTGGAATTGCGGACATCAGCCCGTTATACAATATACAATACAAATAATACATCTCTTACTAAACACAGAAAGCACCATCCAAAGTCAAGCATACATCGACTCACTCTGCCGCGCCAAGAAAAAGGAAGAGGCCTGATAGACATACACAATTTACACAATAAACAAATAAATTCAATCAAGTCGTACTTTTACAAAAAATCCGAAAATTCATCTCTACACAAACATGTTACCGAAAACAATAGGAAACTTACACCACTTAACCTACACAATAGAAACACTCAAAGTAATGAAGTCCCTATAACCACACAAGATAAAATTACCGCATGGTTTGCCAAGGCCCTCCACGGGAGACACCGGGCCTATCTGAGCCAGCCACACGTCGACAAAACTAAGTCAAACGAATGGCTCAAACGAGGCGAGCTATTTCCCGAGACAGAAGGATTCATGCTGGCGATCCAGGACCAAATAATAGCTACTCGTAATTATAGGAAGTAAATAATTAAAGACCCTCATCAGCCGACTGACTTATGCAGACGTTACAACACTGTCTCTGAGACCATTCAACATATTACAGGAGCTTGTAAATTACTTGCACAGACTGACTATAAGCATCGACATGACCAAGTTGCCGCTATTATACACCAACACTTAGCATTCAAATATAAACTCATAAGTGAAATGAAACCATACTATAAATATAAACCCGAAATAGCACTAGGAAATAGGAATCATAAAATCTATTGGGACAGGACTATTATAACAGACAAAACTATACATTTCAATAGACCAGATATAACTCTTCACGACAAAACCAACAAAACAGTATACCTAATAGATATAGCTATCCCAAACTCACACAACATTCAAACGACAATATCTGAAAAGCTTAGTATATCAAGACCTCGCCATAGAAATAAAAACCCAGTGGGAAGCACAAACCGTCCACATCGTCCCTATAATGCTCTCTTCCACTGGTATATCGTACCGAAATCTCTTATGCAAAGTTTGAACACTTTACACATGCCACCCCACACACTTCATCTACTCCAAAAAGCCACAATTCTTAACACCTGTAGCATCACCCGGAAATTTTTAATCTTCTTCAATATCATCAACTTTCTCCATTTAAATTTCCCCCTACAAACTTGGCTACGGCCCGTGGGTAGGGTTTTTGTACTCGCTAACGAGAAAAGAAAATTAAAGAACAAGAAATAATAATGATTTATTTTCTCACCACAAACGACGATTACGACGACGACGATTACTGTCATCCTCGACTTTTGTCAACTAAAAACGATAAATTAATCGTCACGACATTTTGGGACCTAATAGGGATGTTTAAAGAGGTCATGCTGTGCCGATAACTAAATATGGGATAAGGACAAGAGACAAACCTCGTCTAAAGTAAGTTACGATTCATCAGAAAAAGTCCAGCGTGGCGGTTGTAATCGTAATATTAAATGCATCTGGCTGAAATTTATAGCAAAAACTCATAGTGAAAATGCCATCAAATTATGTCAACGATTATTATGACATCGTTTGACAGGACTAATGACAAAAATTAAGTTATTGCTATTCAAATAATAGTTTACACTATAATGTAATTTGCATTTCACATTTTTGAATAAAATTTATAAAGCAAAAAATAAACTGAAAACATGTCGACGCCATCACCTGGGTCCGATTCAAAAACTTCTGGAACCATTAAATCTGGGCGAGATTCAAAAACTTCTGGAGCCAGTAAATCTGGGCAAGACTCAAAAACTTCTGGAAAATCTGAAACTAAATCCAAAGTTTGTCATCCAGAATGCCCCACTGGGATAGATCCAGACCCGATGCCGTGTTCTCCATTTGCGTGTAATTTCGACATTGAAAAAGATCCTTTGACGTGTGTTATGCCAGTATGTCCCACTCGTCTCGAATTACCTCCCAGTCCTGCGGACAGTGACATAGAAATACAACTCGAAGAAATTCACAACATGTGTTGCGTAAAGTCGTGTGACACAGCCACCAAGGTTAAAGATTTTATTGCTGATGGGGTATCAAGGAAAAAAATAACCAAAGAAATCGGGGGAGATGACCCATGCTTCTGCGACTGTGTATGCACATTTAGATTTTCAAACAAAACTTCTTACTGTCCTGTTTGCGGAGGCTACGAATGTCTCGGAGACGACATGCGATATCAGCCAGCACATATTAAGCCTCATCCATGTCCAGTGTACCACAAACTGTACGATAAAAAGTACATCAAAGTTGAAAGTCCATGGCCAGAAGAAGATCAGAACGAAACTTTAAGTACAAAGAGTTCAAGGGCCGTAAGGCCTAAACTAACAAAAAGTACTACAGATAAAAAAATCAAAGACAGAACTTCTGAAGAGAGACAAAGAAAGAGCGTGGATGTGAAAAGAGAAGATAAGCCTCAAGAAGGTGATGAAGAAGATAAAGCTAGTAAGGGAGAAGGAGACAAGAAAAAAACGAAGAAATCTAAAAAGTCGCTGATCGCTGTCGGCCGTAAGTATCCGGTTATAAAAAAACGTGGGTTAGCCGCGTTTCGAATGCTTTATTTTTTCTTTGATATGTTTCAGCTGGGGCAAAAGTGCCTGTCAAAAAAGAAGACTTGAAAAAAAAGTATCATTATCCACCCGTTCCCAGAAATATGGGTTGGAATTGGCTAGCTGAAGACATACCGGGAATGAAAGTAAGACATTTTAATCCGTTAAGAAAGAAGAAGAATAAAAAAGTATTTGTATGAAAGTACAGATGTCTGCACATCAAGTTATTACAATATGTCAAATTTCTTTATTAGATTTGTAACTTTATCACTGAGGCCTAATAAGCTCCAGGCTGGCATCTGTACGTCTAATAATATGTAAACACTTAAGAATTTTTTTAATTGTGTTTCTCCTAATGTACTGATTAAAATTTAGTGTTTTTACATACTACATAGTATTCTGGAACTCATATTTTTATGAAAAAGATCCAATCTCCTAGCTATAAAATTAAGGAAAGTGTATACATATTATTAGACGTGACTGTACATATTAACATACATACGTACGTACGTGTATGTACGTACATATTATTATTATTATTTTTATTAACTTCTAAAAGTGAAGGCAGAGCCGAACAAGGCGAAAGAGCAGAAATAATTGAATTTAAAATTACTTATAAGTATATGAAATCCTAGTAAACGAACGAGAATCGGACCAATCGATAACGTTATATATACGGATGAGATAATGTTTCTTTCGGCGCGGATTGGTGTGCGTTCACCTTTAGGCATTATATTCAAGGTGATTGGGAAAAATTATGTGCTGGCGTCAGTATACAGGGTACTGGATCTGCACCCGCCATAGCATATTCGCATTTAGGAGGTCATTTACTAATTATTGAATCTAAAGGTGCGTACAGAGACTATACGTTTCAGATAATGTGGACACTGAATGTTATAAAACATTATAATAGCATGTTATTGATATGTACAACAATGTTATATAACATTGTTAAGTATATTGCATTGGTATTCAAATGTGTACAGTATTGTTTTATGTTGCAATGTTGAATAACAAGGCTACTTAATGTGGACGTGTTATAAAACACAAGTTATATAATATGGTACATAGTCTGTACGCACCTTTACATTCCTTAACTAAAATTAATGTAGATAAGTAAGTATACATAGTTTAGGAGACAGCTAAGTAAATTTTTATACTTTATTGAGATTTTTTAATTTGACCTACAAGTATTCACAACATTTTTTTTAATACACTTCCTTTGTTGGTAGTCATAAACATTGGTGATTTAAATAAGTACCTCTGAAGTTTTTTATTAAATTATTTTTAAAATATTTTAGAGGTTCTTGATAGGTTTCAAATTCTTAAAGTGCTCTAATGGATTTTTCACTTCTCTTGCTCAAAAATACCGTCATAATAGCGTACCAGAGCGGGCGTAAAATTGCATTTATTGCCCTTGGGGAAAATAGTACATTATGGTACAAGTGTGTAATGTTGGTGATTACCGCTGAGGCACCATTAAGAGAGCCGAGGACGGTAATCATCAACACACACGTGTATCATACGACGTTTTTCAACACACTTGAGAATAAAATAATACTAAAATAGATATTTTTCCTTGGAGTTTTCAGGTAGTAAACTTTCCATAACGTACAGCTGCACATCTTATATCGGGTGGTGTACAAAATAAGTCATTTTCTTCATAACTAGTACTTGTAGACATTTGAATTAATAAATAACTATAATTTCAGCAGTGAAAACGAGTTGTTTTTTTTTCGCAATGGCGGGAATAATTAATTAGTTTTCCTATGCGCGCGCATCTGACAATGGCGATCGGCCATGGACTAAAATAATGAGGTTTCTTTTTTTTGGCTTTTCGCGAATAGCGTTTTAGCCAAGTACGAAATGGAGAATTCAAAGTTTTATTTAATACAGAGAAAACAAAAGTTACATTTGAGTGAAAGTTTTATTTATTAAAAACTTATAAGTTGAAATTATCTATGTAGATACGAAGTTGCATGAAATGAGCAAGCAATAGGTACATTAATTTATTTGTTCTATTGAACACGATCTTTTTTGAATCCAAAACTTTTTTAAGAACAAAGCAATTCAACCAATAAAATACAAAAAAAAAACCCTATAACTCACTTGTGAATAATAGCAATGAAAAAGTCACAGTTTGATTACAGGTGTCATTATGGGCCTAATTGCGGTGAAATTAGAGCCACTTTATGAGCAAGTGTGTTGAAATAGTACATTATGGTACAAGTGTGTAATGTTGGTGATTACCGCTGAGGCGCTATTGAGACCCGAGCCGTCAGGCGAGGGTTTTAAGAGAGCCGAGGACGGTAATCATCAACACACACGTGTATCATACGACGTTTTTCAACACACTTGAGAATAAAATAATACTAAAATAGATATTTGTCCTTGGAGTTTTCAGGTAGTAAACTTTCCATGACGTTATGGGCTGCACATCTTATATCGGGCGGTGTACAAAATAAATCATTTTCTTCATAACATTATTTCAACAGTGAAAACGAGCTGTGATTTTTTTTTTTGCAATGGCGGGAATAATTAATCAGTTTTCCTATGCGCGCGCATCTAACTATGGCGATCGGCCATAGACTAAAAGAATGACGTTTATTTTTTTTGGCTTTTCGCGGATAGCGTTTTATCCACGTACGAAATGGGGAATTAAAAGTTTCATTTAATACAGAGAAAACAAAAGTTACATTTGAGTGAAAGTTTTATTTATTAGAAACTTATAAGTTGAAATTATCTATGTAGATACGAAGTTGCATGAAATGAGCAAGCAATAGGTAAATTAATTTTCAACACACTTGCTCATAAAGTGGCTCTAATTTCACCGCAATTAGGCACATAATGACACCAGTAATCAAACTGTGACTTTTTCATTGCTATTATTCACAAGTGAGTTATAGGGTTTTTTTTTTTATTGGTTGAATTGCTTTGTTCTTAAAAAAGTTTCGATACAAAAAAGATCGCGTTCAATAGAACAAATAAATTAATGTACCAATGGCTTGCTCATTTCATGCAACTTCGTATCTACATAGATAATTTCAACTTATAAGTTTCTAATAAATAAAACTTTCACTCAAATGTAACTTTTGTTTTCTCTGTATTAAATAAAACTTTGAATTCCCCATTTCGTACGTGGATAAAACGCTATCCGCGAAAAGCCAAAAAAAAGAAACCTCATTCTTTTAGTCTATGGCCGATCGCCATTGTTAGATGCGCGCGCATAGGAAAACTGATTAATTATTCCCGCCATTGCAAAAAAAAAATCACAGCTCGTTTTCACTGTTGAAATAATGTTATGAAGAAAATGATTTATTTTGTACACCGCCCGATATAAGATGTGCAGCCCATAACGTCATGGAAAGTTTACTACCTGAAAACTCCAAGGACAAATATCTATTTTAGTATTATTTTATTCTCAAGTGTGTTGAAAAACGTCGTATGATACACGTGTGTGTTGATGATTACCGTCCTCGGCTCTCTTAAAACCCTCGCCTGACGGCTCGGGTCTCAATAGCGCCTCTGCGGTAATCACCAACATTACACACTTGTACCATAATGTACTATTATTTGTACTATTGAACGCGATCTTTTTTGTATCGAAACTTTTTTAAGAACAAAGCAATTCAACCAATAAAATAAAAAAAAAACCTATAACTCACTTGTGAATAATAGCAATGAAAAAGTCACAGTTTGATTACAGGTGTCATTATGTGCCTAACTGCGGTGAAATTAGAGCCACTTTATGAGCAAGTGTGTTGAAAAGTTATTTTTTTTAAATTTTGGTCGTCGGTGCTCGTAAACACGTCTTTGTTCATAATTCATAAAGACTCGACTTATTACTGTTCCATTAAAAAAAATAAGTTTAATTTTTATAAATGGAACTAAGCGCGCCGAATGCCGAACTGTTTGGTAGAATGCCTGCGTTGTATTGCAGTCACAGAAGAACAACTAAAAAGGATAGGCGCGAAATTTAAAGATTTGTTCTGTATTATTTATTTAAATTATAAGTAGGTAGGATTCCTTTTTATCTCCTACGTTTACCCCACAGTCGACACAATATTATATGTCGTCTTCACAGAGAACTGAAATTATGTTCCCGGGAAAAATGGGATTTTAACGCCGTGTGTTATACCGTACTTTTCACTACGATTGCGAGAAAATAAAATAACCTTAACATGATAGTTTATTTTTATTAACAATTAATGTACAATTTGTACTGTTGTTCAAATTTAATGCTATGTTTTTTCCCGGAAACATAATTTCAGTTCTCTGTGAAGACGAATATAATATTGTGTCGTCTTTTTTGTTGTGTTAGGTGAGGCAAGGACGTTACAGTTTACACATTTAACAGAAAAAGGTTTATTGAGATAGGTATTTCTTTTTCAACTATCGCGGCTCCGTGGTTGTGTACTTCGCACTACTTCGAAGGTCTAACCACAAGCAGGGCTATTCTGTGGGCAAGGGCGTCAGTAAGTGCTTTTTATTTTATTCCTACTGCTCTCAAAATGGTGAACGAAAACATCATGAGTAAATTGGCTTATCCTAGAACTGAAAATTAGAATACAAATGTGAAATTATAAGGTATAAACAAGCACTGCCCTGTGCCTCTTGGTGGATTACAGCGAACTCTTTCTTATGGAGCGTACCAGACGACCCAGTGTACCTGCACTGCAGTGCAGAAAATAATGTGTCAAACATGGACTGATTTTGCCGTTTTAACCATTGAAATGAGTGCCGAAATGAAAGAAGAACAAAAGTCGAAGAGTTTCGCGCTTCTCGATGGCGATGATCTGCAGTCCAAAGGAGGAGGCTCACCAAGGTAAATTCAGATATTTCCGATCCTAAAATGAAGTTGTATATAAATCGATCAAGTCGGCATATCATATGCTGGGTAGAAATCTCCCTCGCTGTGCCACAATGCCCCGCTTTCTGCATCCAGCCACGATGGTTGGGTCACCAGCCATCTTATTAAGGACGCTGTTACTTTTTTCCACGAATATTAGTGTTTTTCAGGTACCATTTTAATGTACAAGCTGTCACAAATGTGAAAATTTCATGGTCTTAATTTAAAGATAATATATTAATCTCCAGATAATGATCAGAAAAAATCTATGACGTCATACAAAATTTTCGCACAAATACGTTTTTCCCATCACAAGAATCGCAGAAAATTTAAAAAAAGGGGTCAGAATAGGTACCAATTTAGGTCATTTTAAAGCATATTTTATCTTAATAATTAATAAGAAATTGCGGTAAATATAGTTCTTTACAGGAAATCCTTTTTTTTGTATTAAAATCACAACATTTTCCAATTACCAGCCAAAGTATAAACATTTGGCGAATTCTTCATACATTTTGCGCCTCGCGGTTCGTCAATCTGCGCTGAGACGCGCTCCTCAACGGACGGATGTATCGCTCTGTCGCAAAAAATAAATACGATTTTATTACTAAAAAATATTGAAATGTGCATGCGTGTGAGTAGGTACCCCCGGTTGTATAGCGTATTCGGAATGAGTTGAAACTTTTTCCAACGACATTAAAGTAAGTACTTACGAGTTCCTACTTTTATTATTATCGGGATTTGTGAAATGGATGGGTGGTGTTAAGCAACTCTTAGTAAGGTTAGGGTTTGGATGGGTAAGGCCAAGCTGTTCACGGTGAGGTTCGGAAGTGGATGGGGAGGAGAGTTATGATTTTACTGATAAACATAAGCGTAACCTTCACGACTATAATCCTTAGAGGGGTAAGCAGACATGTTCATCGTACGCCAGATTTCACAATTGGTCGTATTAGTTATTATGAGTTCAAAACGATCCGTTTGCCAAGTTCTGGGGACGAAATCTTCACGACTATAATCCTTAGAGGGGTAAGCACACATGTTCTTCGCACGCCAGATTACACAATTGCTCGCAATAGTTATTAAGAGTTGAAAACGATCTGTTTGCTAAGTCTTGGAGACGAAATCTTCACGACTGTAATCCTCAGAGGTGTATGCAGACATGTTCATCGTACGCCGGATTTCACAATTGGTCGCATTAGTTATAATGAGCTGAAAACGATCTATTATCTAGTGTTACAACGGACCTACTAGAACATTCGAGAAAGCAAGTGATTGCAGTGTGTGTACGTTAGAAGTTCGAGAGCATTCTATTATCGTTAGTTGTAAAGTTAGGTAGGTAGAAACTCGCGTTAACAACTGGGGTTCCGTTGCCAAATGGCAAAAAACGGAACCCTTACAGATACGTCATATCTGACTGTCTGTCTGTCTGTCTATCCGTATGTCACAGCCACTTTTTTCCGCAACTATAAGAACTATGCTGTTGAAACTTGGTACGTAGATATATTCTGTGAACCGCATTAAGATTTATACACAAAAATATAAAAAAAAAAATCTTTTTTTTTTTCTAAACTGAATAGTTTGCGCGAGAGACACTTCCAAAGTGGTAAAATGTGCCCCCCCCCCCCCCCCTTTTAATTCTTGTGACCGGGAGGTTAACACTGAGATGATGATTTTCTTTACGGTAGTCGGTGTCGGTACTTTTGTTTTAGTTTTTGAACACGGGGCAAGTTTTTTTATGTTGGTACCATATTAGGTGTACATATTCTGTTACCCTTAACAGGCGTGATTTTATGTTATGAAAATCGCGAAGAAAAAGATACTATTGATAGGGTCAAGCACCTTCTTTTTTTGCAGTTGGTTGAAAATACTAACCTATTATCACGACAACGGTACTAAGTAATAGTAACCAAACGCATTTTCAAAGGTCCAAGTATTCTTCCGGAGTTAATTTCAATAACATTACAAAATAAAACCAAGGAGCTAAATTATTTTGGTGAAGTATAAAATCGAGCGCTCGGAGTTGTTGAATGTGTGCGTAGTGCGTCCGCGTGATGTTGCTGTGTGCGGCATTGAATACCTAAATTTGAGTTCAACGAAAACGTTGCAGCGTCCTTAAGAACGTCGGTCTATGTAGGAGGCGTACCACGCTTCGTTTGCCCGTACGGTCTCCACTCGTAAGCTTTAATGGCCATCGGAAGGAAAATAAGAACTTCACTGCTATTATTTGCTCTATTTTGTTTTGTTCCGTTTTGTTGTATTTATATGTATATTTTTTTGACATTTTGTATATGCACGTCATGTCCCCGAGACAAAATAAAATATTTTTTTTTTCGTTCTTTCACTTAGTAGATTAAGAATAGGTAGTGTACTGTGTAGGTGCACACTAACCTTTGCAGTATTCATCCTTCAGGAGCAACACCTGATGCAAACTATGTATAGGGTTACCCTACCTATATGTCACCGTAAAATTGTCAAACACGTTATATTGTAATATCTCTAGCGATATTGTAAACTCTCGAATTATTGACAAACGAACATACTGCTTACAATAAATTGCATTATTTTTCGTGAAATGCATGCGATGGTAGTCAACTTACGCGGTGTGGAGGGAAGGAGGGGTCCCCCTTGCCCAGTGGCACAACTCTCATGAAAAGATAATGCACCATTCCTGATAAAATACCGATTAATATAACATAACCTTAAAACACTTTATATTCCCCCTAAAAAGCGTAGTCGACAGAGCCCCGCTTCGCGGGGCCCTATTTCCGAGTGCAGGGTTTAAAGGAACCTTACTAACCTAACAGGGGGGTGCCCCAAGTCCCGATTATGGGGGCAGAGATACTTCCGTATGTCCAGTTGACAATCATTCGAGAGTTTATAATATCGCTAGAGAGAAACACGTTATATTGTAATATAACGTGTTTGACAATTTTACGGTGACATATACATAATATGTATAGGTAGGGTAGTTACCCTACATAAATACCCTACCTATACCCACAGATTACATTTAGTTTTGTTTATTTTTTAAGATATCTGGCGGATACCCGCCTTATAAAGCCACATGTATGTCTTATACTGTCACGAACCTTTTTAACCGACTTCTAAAAAAGGAGGAGGTTCTCAATTCGTATGTTTCTATTTTTTTTTTTTTTTTATGTTTGTTCGGGCATAACTCCGTCGCTTGCCAACCGATTTGGAAAATTCTTTTTTTGTTGGAAAGGGTATTCTTTCCAAATGGTCCCATTACCAAGTCAGGATCTGATGATGGAATCTTGGCGAAATCGAGGAAACTCTTCAAATTTTATATGAAAACGTGTTGCGATTTTGGTATTTTCAACAACAAGTGAAGCATTTGCGTTTGATAAGAACCATTCTACCATCAGATCTGATCGTCAGGACAGTCACGGAACTACATAATGAGACAATGTACCATAGTCGTGTTTGGGCTTGTTGTAATTGTAACGGTATGCACTTTCCATGTATCAAGCACATGTGAACCACTAAAAAGTGAAAAATAAAAACTTTTTTGAAAAAAAAAAAACCGACTTCAAAAAAAAAACAAAGAAGTGAAAAATAACTTTAGCTTCTGAAGTCGGTGACCTTTGTTTGATTGCTTTAGTTTTTTTGTCACCGACTTCAGAAGCTAAAGTTATTTTTCACTTCTTTGTTTTTTTTTTGAAGTCGGTTTTTTTTTTATTAAAATTTATTTAACTTGCTTGGTATAAAATGGTTTATGATGTTATTTGTACGTTTTATTAACACGAAGTAATCAATATTTTCCAATTCATCTAGTCATCGACAATTCAACCTCTCTATTTTTTTCAGATCAGGCCAAACTGGAAGCCGGGCGCTGCAAATGCAATCTTGGTGAGAAGGTACAGGGCGCAGAGAGGAGAGGGCGAAGACAGCTTGAAAAAAAAGAAGCGCAATGCTTTGTTGCAGCGGAAGAAGAAAATTGAAATGAAGCCTACATTGATCGTCTCAAAACGTGACGGAGAGTATACCGTCCAAATGGAAGTTTTCAAAAAATTCTCTAAAGAACGACTCCTATTTCAATATCCGTACGATGAAAAACCACCACTTATGTACACAATAGGAAAGACAGCTGAAGAGGTTCGTAAAATTCAGAGGCAACGTGATAGAAGAGAACGTAGGGAGACAAGGAGAAAGAGTCGATTATTGCAGTCTTCATTCAGGGACAGGTGTCAAGAGATTTGTTTAAAGGCGTACAATCAAGCAATAGGGGTACTGCCTTTACCAAATCCTAATTCACCGGATTGTCCTTGCGCCGGTGACCCTATACATGTCGAGCCCCCTATTGTAGATTCCTGTTCGTGTTCTGATGATGCTAGTACCATTGAGACCAGCGATACGGATAATGATGAGTGGGTCATAGAATTCACCCCACCTTCAGCAAGATGGGATACTAAAGCTAAACATCCACACATAATGCATGACAGTGAAACTCAGTACACATACTTAGATTATAAAGTTAAAATAGTCGATAAGAGTGGTAATCAAGTGCCGAGGTACTTCAAGGGTCCCGATGGTAAACAGGAATGCAGCGATTTAGGTGGATTTTGGAGTATGGTTAATAATGTTAAGACTTGGTTGGAGATAAATAAAGATGGTTATATAGGACCGGATGAACGGTGGGTACCACAAAGCTTTTTAGGGCCTGACGGAATGTTATATTCATCAGATGATGGAGTTTTTACAGACAATCTTTTACGGGTGTGGAAAATAGGTGTAGACGGATATGTAGACAGTGACGGTAAGTGGGCATTCTATACTAAGAAGAAAGCACCTGGAAGTCCGTCAAAACATACGAAGTCAACTGTTTCAACAGATGGCAAGAGAGGGGCGAAAGTTGCACATAAGGTGAGCCCGACTAAACCGAAGACTGGTGATAGCAACCACAAAAAAGATGCCGCAACTAACAAGAGAGAACCCCATACAGTAAAAGAAAACAATAAGGTTAAAATAAAAACAGCACATATTACAAAACATCCCCCTGTATCGAAACAAACAAAACATACAGAGAATGTTAAGAAATCGTCTCGGAATGAGAAATCGAAACCCCCTATAGTGATGAACGTTTCGACAAACTTTGAAAGAAGACGTTTACCACGTATCGCACGGGTGGAATATAAACCGTACATGCACCAGAAAGCAATCGCAAAGTATCGTGAAATGATAGAAGAGTTAAGAGCGTACGACGATATACGAGAAATAAAGCCCCCTGCAAGAGCCAGTAGAGCTTCGAATACGCCGCTATCTCAGCTATCTAACTTCACCATGCAAGCCCGCATGTTGAGTAAGATAATGCCACCATTTTCGACGGATATGTCTTATGGATTCGGAACATCAACTACTTTGTCGGGTGCTGAATCACACCTAACGGGTAAATTAAATACAGATGGCAATGTTAATTAATATTAGTAACCCATTTTTTTTTAAAGTACTTTACCTTAATATTTTGTAAATCTAAATGAAAGACTTATTATGTACTACGTGTAAACCATATTTTTTTAAATGTTTTAAATAAATACATTTGGGCAGTCAAGGTAACGCTACTTGTCAAGAAAAACTGCATTTTAGTTCTGCATTTTCCCGCCTACACAGATAAGTTGGCTGATGTATAATGAGGTGTTTTTAGAGCTAGCTTTCACTAAAAATGATAGACGGCGCTGTGCAAGACTGTGTAAAACTTTTCTTGTGGTTGTATAAAAAGGAAAACTTTGTTTGTTTGTTTGTAATGAATAAACTCAAGAACTACTGTGCCGATTTCAAAAATTCTTTCACCATTGGAAAGCGACATTCACCCTGAGTAACATAGGCTATATTTTATCCCCGTAGTCCCACGGGAACGAGAACTACGCGGGTGAAACCGCGTGACGTCCGTTAGTAACAAATAAAATGGTGGCTAGTATTGTAAGTGTCAGAATGGCTCGGCAGCGACTCTGAATGTATATTCAAGAATTGCTGTCTGATTGCTTCGATTAGCTACATTTATTCAATAATTGCTACTGATACATACAGAGAAATATTTAAATATTTTTTTGAACTGCCATTCTGACGTCAGTATTGATGGTGGCCTCCGTGTCAAGCATGGAGGACGCAGGATTTCTGAGTTTGTTGTATCAATAATTGCTTACTAATTGCACTCGGATACACAGGTCATCAGACATGCCTGTTATCACTCTCGTGGCTCGATCGGCGCCAAGGACCGCACAGTATTCGTCTCGAAGGACCATGTTACTGTGTGAGAATGGACTGCATTTAAATTATTGAAAGGCGGTGTTTTGAAAAAAATAATGTAATTAGGGTTCCGTTGCCAAATGGCAAAAAAACGGAATCCTTATAGATTGGTCATGTCTCTCTGTCTGTCCGTCCGTATGTCACAGCTATTTTTTTCTGAAACTATGAGAACTAGGCTGTTGAAACTTGGTAAGTAGATGTATTCTGTGAACCGCATTAGGATTTTCATACAAGAATAGATACAATACAATAAATTTTGGGGGCCCCATACATAGAACTGAAACTCATTTTTTTATCAAACCCATACTTGTGGGGTATCTATGGATAGGTCTTTAAAAATGATTTTGAGGTTTCTAAAATAATTTTTTTTCTAAACTGAATAGTTTAAGCAAGATACCCTTCCAAAGTGGAAAAATGAGTGTGTCCCCCCTGTAAATTCTAAAATACGAGAATGATAAAATTAAAAAATATATGTATATGATGTAAACTCCCACCGATAATTGGTTTGATCGAGATCTAATGAGTAGTTTTTTTTTAATACGTCATCTTTTACATTATGTTACTCGCTGCTGCGGAACCCTTCATGTGCGAGTCCGACTCGCACTTGGCCGCTTTTTTTATTCTCTCTTAGGCTAGAAACAAAGCTCTGAATTAAAAAAAAAACAATAGACAAAAGAGATAGAAGACACAAGAAGGTGCGTTATGCACACGCCCTCCTTTCAAAGTTAAGGAACAATCCTCTTAAGTGGCCGGCGATGCCTCCCTTAGTAGCAATATCTACGTCCTCCTCCCTAGACACCCCATCATCTATTTTACTGTTTATAAATTCATATAACAAGTTTACGCAATGTGTAACGAATTAGTACCCGTGCGTGTGACTGTGAACGTCAGAATGGCTAGTTGTCTGTAACGGTCCGCGTTAGGCCGTTGACTAAAAATTGCTACCATTGCCACGTAAGTATAGTCAATGAATTGTGAACGTCAGAATGGCTGGTTGTCTGTATCGGCCCACGTTTAACTGATGGTCAAAAGTTGCTACCTACTTGCTACCCATAGCTACCTTTGGTCAATTAATTGATACCTACCTTGAAAAAAAAGGGACTTCAAAATGATCAGCCATTCTGATATCAGGATGACAGACAATAAATAACAACAACAACGTATTATAACAAAGCCAAATTTTAACTAATAAATAGTACCTACTTAATTTCACCACCTCGGAGACGCCAACCAACAGTTTACATTTGACCTAGAACACACGTGGTAATCGCACTTCGGACCTGCGGGCCTAAAATGGTGGCTTTAGCAGAACATAATATGAATCACGTTAAAAATGGAATGTTCTGCTTAAGCGGCCATTTTAGGCCCCCTGGAGACATAATATCAACAAATTAAATTTAAAATATAAAAAAAAACCCACACATAATGTTCCAAAAATAAATAGTTCAGAATAAATCGTAAGTTGTTAGGTCCTAGGTACCAGTCATCACTCCACTTTCCTCATCTCCTCTCATCCCTTTCAATGTAGCATACATTATTGTACTAGTCAAGCAGTTTCATTTGAAACCCATATTTGGAATTGTGAAAAATTATGTAATCCGCCATTTTATGGCAGCGGCCATCTTGGACCGATTTTCATCAAACATAGCTTTGAACTCTCCCGTCTAATTCACCTTTCAAACAAAATCGAAATCGGTTCATCTGTTCGGGAGCTAGACAGACACACACACAGACACGTCATACTTATAACACTCCGTCGTGTTTGCGGCGGGGGTTAAAAAAGTGTTTTGTTATCACTAGACAACCTTGAAATTATGTTTCTTACAAAGTTTAATGAAAGCAAACAAATAAGTCCATAACAATTCAAGTAAGCTAAGTGTTTTTGTTTTTTTTTTCATTCAGTGAACATGTGAGCGCTAGTTTGCAGACTTGAATTGGTACTTATACCAGGGCCTCAATTCTGCTATTACGATAGTGTCAGAATAGGCGATCATTGAAGTCACAATGATCAAATTCTGTTAAATTTTGGCAAGTTTGATAATCTACTAATATAATGGCGTCATTATAACTTCTTAATGAACAACCAGTGAGACTCCATTGAAAGAAATGTCATAGAATATTAATCTCGTAAATGAAATCTGGCATGAATAAATGTTCGCATTTAGTAGTAGACATCGAAAACCATTTGTATTAATGGTTTTATAATAACGGCAATACGATAATGCCATTAAAACAATTTTATTACGAGACCATCGACCGACCATTGTGAATTTAGCAGATTACGAACTATAAGCAAAATGACAATGGGATGAGAATGGAATCGTGTTGGAGTGACGAATTTATTAAAATAGCAGAATTAGGCCCCAGGATTGTTGCCACTAGTACCTACCATTAACAGTTCCATGATGGAACCGTGGATGTTTTTTTAATCAAGAGTTCCATTTTAAAATTATCGGAAAATAGTGAAGCTAATGTTGAGTTTTGTAATCACTACTGTCGAGCCAATTTATTAAATCACATAAAATCACATTTGACACTTCATCAAAATACCACAACGCAACCTTGTAACGGCTGGAATAAAATATAATTTATATTTTCGAAGTATTGTACATACATTTGTTATTTAAGGTAATAATGGCAAAAAGGTGACCTGTACTTTGAACTTACAGATGTCAAATGTGATCCATTAAATTGGCCCCACTGTAGTTGCCCATCACCATTTTAGTCATATCGTATATAGAGAGTATATATAGTATATAAAGAGAAGAAAAAGAATGTCAAACAACGTTGTTTGACATCTCTTTAACCACACATTGACATTTTTTTTCTAATTCCAGGTATCAAAGTGTTGGAAACCAGGTGCGATATCCAATCGTCTTTTCAAGCAACTTAACACAGCAAAACGGCCAACGATTCAAACACAGCAAGAAGTGAAACCAAAAAAGAAGGCAAACAAGAAGAGGGTTGAGGATAAACCGACTCTTTTAATTAGCAAGAAGAACGGGGAGTACCGTGTCGAAATGCAGATGTCTCCTGAGGACAGTGACATCAATATAGACCAGTGCGATCCATTGGTATACAGGATCAGCAGACTAGACAATGAGGAAAGGATTCAAACACGCTTAAGGAAACGCTACCGACTTGTCAAAGAAGCTATCGACAAAGTTTTGGTCGATCCCTATAATCCCGAAATTTGTGAGAAGACTTGCCTTAGAGCTTATAAAGAGGCTGTAGGGCTGGCCGACCCTAACAATTCCGAGTGCTCATGCACCGAAGACGAAGATGATTCAACCTGTAGTTGTTGTAATGGCGAAATGGAGGACGATGACAGCTCTGAATGTAGCTCCATGGATCTCGAATGGGAGCTACACTTTTCTCCACCAATCGCGTCTCATGTTTTCTAACATTTTTGCTGTTCTTTGTTTCTTTTTTTCTTAAAGTTCTGAGGTGAAATAAAACGAGTTTAAATAAGTTGACTAACAATTTTGGCCAGGAGGTGGTTGAGCCTGTCCCGTACGATGAGTGAGAGGGTAAGTAGTGTGAGATGCTAACCTCAGGTACAGTGGTGCTAGCGAAGGAGGTGGCTGAACGCGAGAGGGAGAGAGCCTCTCGCCCCAACCACCGCAGGAGACGCACCGGCGTCGGGGGCCACGTGGTGGCTACCGGCCTCCGGCCACCGTAAACACGGGCCCGTGGACGGTGAGCTATGGGCTAGCTAGCCGTCCATCCGTCTAATGACGATAGGCCGTGTCAACGGCGTGTCCGTGTTCCACGCGCGCCTCAAAGAGTTGTCAGCATAAAGGGAGGGGCCCGCAAGCAAGGACTGAAGCCTGCCGGGGCTGTGGGACTGTTCGAAAGAGATACCGTGACCTCGGAACGTTAAGGGCGAGGAAGGAACATGGATGATTTTTAGTCAGTAAAAGTCTGACACTTCCTCCCGCTCCGCCCAGAGTGGGGGTGTCATTTGATAATTTCCCATCCGAAAAAAAAAACAAAAAAAAGGTACAGTGGTGCTAACCCTTTGTAGACACCGATGCGTGGAGGCCCGAGGTATTTTTAGTCAACAGTATATTGACACGAATAGCCTCAGGTTGCTGTGCGAGCTTAGACTCGAAAATAACATTGTAGGAAATTGACATGGACAGAGATGAGTAACAAGGATAATAATCACGCAAACTACCAGGAGGCCAGAATCATGAAGAATTATTTATTTTCAATGCACTTCCTCAAAAACTGGTTCTAATCGCACTGTACGATTAGGTTCAACATTCAATGTATTTCAAACACGTGCGTTTTTTGACATTTTTTCCACTCATGTGCGGGAATGTTATCTGAAAACGAAAATATTTCGTGACGATAGATCTATTTATTAGGTGATACAACTTGATGACAAATATAAATTTTGATGACAAAAAATATAGTCCCCAGTATTATATGCTGCATGATAATCGAAATATAGGTAATTAATATGATTGTGAGATTTGAGCCCCATTTAATAGAGAGCGAGCCTCAATCCAGACCGTGGTACGGCTGTGAAATTCCTGGCGGAAAAATCAGTAGCATATTTCCCGACTAGGGAGTCGAACCCAGTACCTCATGCTTAGCAGAAGCGCCTGCGACCCTAGTTTAGATATTTTCTCATTTATTTATTTTTCACGGCCCCCAGCTACATCTATATATTATTTGTTTTTACGAATTCAGAATATCTGTTGCGGTACATAACGTGTCAATAGAGTACATTCCTAGAGTTTATGAATCTTTTTAATGCGCTATATTTGTATTTTTGAAGTTACACGCAAAAAAGGGGGCCGTGCTAGCCAAACGTTTTCAGCACGGCCCCCTTATTTTGCAAATTTCTTCAAAAGTACAGAGGTACCTACATTGAAAAAGAAACCGATACATACACTCCTAGAGGCGGGTACATTGCATTGGTGTAAGTAGCGGCCACGCATACGATCATATCGATAGCTGATATCAATACAAACAAGTTTTGCAAAAGACAAAATGTTTTATAGTGTCACGTTTCCGAGAAATGAGTTATCAGAGTGAAAGTTCATTCACTGATGCAATCATCAGCACAACTTTGATTTGATCGGACACGCAAAAAAACGTAAATCAGTCGATAGCTGGTATCAATACAAAGAAGTATTGTTCAAAACAAATTGTTCTAAAGTGACACGTTTCCGAGATATCTTTGCTATAAATTATAAAGCAGAAGAGTTTGTTTGTTTTTTTGGTTGAACGCGCTAATCTCAGGAACTACCGGCTCGAATTGAAAAATATATTTTTTGTGTTGGATAGTCCATTTATCGAGAAAGGCTTTATGCTATATAACAACACGCAACGATTATTAGGCGCGGAGCAGTAACGAAAAATGTTGCAAAAACGGGGATTTTTTTTGTCTTTTCGTTTTTCTCTTATGTGACGCAGACGAAGTTGCGTGGGTCAGCTAGTGAGCTATAAAAGTTAAAATCCAATCACTGATACTTAGCAACTTCAGCACAACTTTGATTTGATCAGACACGCATACAGCGTGTGTCAACCGATACAAGGCATCATCAAATTAAAGTTGTGCTGAAGATGCTCAATGAAGAGATATGAACAAAAACGGTGACAGATAGATAGAACATATCTCAGGTACGAGATATGTTTAAGTGACTCAGTAAAGTGGAGAGCAGCGGTGGCCTAGTGGTGGCGGCACCGACTTACGAACAGTAAGTCGTGGTTTCGAACCCAGACAGGCGCATTACTTTGTGTAATTTATTTCATCACCGCTGCTCTCAAAACGGTGAAGGAAAACATCGTGAGAAAACCGGCATGTCCTAGAACCAAAAATTCGAAGACGTGTGACATCTACCAATCCGCACTGGGCCCGCGTGGTAGATAATAGCCCATTCCCTCTCATTGAAAGGAGGCCGTGTCCCAACAGTGGGAACATTATAGGCTGATGATGTTGATGACTAAGTAAATGTTTGTTGCTTGAACTGTCGGAAGCGATGTGTTTTCTGTGGTGCAATCAATCATTTAATGGGGTGCACGAGAAGAGCCTCCCCGAGCGGCATCCAGACCATAATAAAACGCCCGGCGCAACCTGGTAACAGCTGGCACTCGGTAACGCAGAGTCCAGCTGGCCAATCTTCTCACCACGATGACTCCCCACGGTCCCCCCCAGGACCCTCGACAAAGGCACTTTTCAGAGCCACAACAACCGGAATTCCTAAATTCCACCAACATATACTTCCAGACTCGTCCACAACGTCACCTATCTGAGCCAGCCTTGAGCGTCATCTCGATCAACATAGAGGGTTTTTCCGCAGACAAAGCGCTGATTCTTGCCAACCTCTGCCTCACTACACAATGCGACATTATTTGCGTCCAAGAAACCCACCGAGACCACAATCAACTGAGGCCACAAATACCAGGACTAACCTTGGTTGCCGAAATACCACACCCTAAACATGGAAGTGCCATTTTTACAAAACCTAATGTCGCAGTGATATCCATCTCTTGCAACTCCGAAAACAACATCGAAATGATAACAATAGACACCGGAAACTCTACAGTCACTTCTGTCTATAAGCCACCTTACCAACCTTTCCATCTTGGTTGTACATCCAACTATTACGACCGTGACAGTCGAATAATAATTGGAGATTTTAATAGCCACAGTACCTCTCATGGGGATACCAAAGCACAAACGACGATGGAGCGGCAGTAGAACAATGGGCAGAGGCGGAAAGCTTATTTCTGCTACATGATGCGAAACAACCTGCGTCTTTCAACAGCGGCCGATGGAAACGTGGATTCAATCCTGACCTCATATTTGTTAGTTTAAACATCAGCAATTTGTGCCTCAAGACAGTCGAAACTTCGATGCCACGTTCACAACACCGTCCAATATTATGTACAGTTCACGCTGCTGTCAAACCAACTGAAGTACCATTTAGGTGTAGATTCAACTTTGCTAAAGCGAACTGGCAGCGCTTCTCTGCGATTATAGATGAAAAACTTTACTCCCTCGAACCAGAGCCCCATAACTATGACGCATTTCTTGAAATTATTCGTACAGCCTCCCGACAATCTATACCCAGAGGCTGTCGCTCCCAATACATCCCCGGTCTGACTCCTGAGTCTACTAAATTACATGAAGTATATACGAACATCTATACTCAAATGACCCCTTTTCGGAAGACACCATAAAAACGGGGGAGGAACTTTTAAACAAAGTTAGCGAAAACCGTAAGGAAAAGTGGATTAAAACCCTAGATAACGTAGACATGACCAGAAATAGTAAAAAAAGCGTGGTCCACCCTTCGAAAGCTCACCGGCGACCCACCTGAACCCAAATCACCGAATAAAGTTACCGCCAATCAGATAGTCCATCAACTCCTTTTAAATGGCCAACCCCCGAACAAACTGCCTAATATGCCCAAAAATAAAACACTGCCAAGCTGCAGTAACAACATTAGCAAACCATTTACGCTGTCAGATATTATTATAGCAATAAAAGCGCTTAAAAACGGAAAAGCCGCCGGTATGGACGACATCTCTGGTGAACAATTAAAAAACCTGGGCCCAGTAGCAGTGTCGTGGTTGCTTGCCCTTTTCAACTCATGTCTCAGAGACACAAAACTCCCTAAGCAATGGAGAAAAGCCAAAGTGATAGCGCTCCTCAAACCAGGAAAGTCTCCAACTGAACCAAAGAACTACCGTCCAATTTCTCTCCTCTGTCATACATTTAAACTGTTTGAACGCCTAATCCTCAACCGTCTTCAACCTCTGATCGACCCTGAGTTGATCGCAGAACAAGCTGGTTTCAGCCCTGGGAAATCATGCACCGGGCAAATCCTTCGCCTCACCCAATATATCGAGGATGGCTATGAAGCTAACGAAATTACTGGCGTTGTCTTAGTCGACCTATCAGCAACTTACGATACCGTCAATGTTAAACGACTGCTATCCAAACTTATATCCCTAACAGACGATCAAAATTTCATCCGGATCCTGGGTGAAATGTTACGCAATCGACGGTTCATAGTTCACCTGAACTCAGAGAAAAGTAGATGGCGGATCCTTAAGAACGGCTTACCTCAAGGCAGTGTCCTTGCTCCCATTTTATTCAACATATACACCAACGATCAGCCCAAAACCACCAACACAGAGCGATTTCTTTATGCAGATGACCTGGCCCTAGCTACAAGGACTACTAACTTCGAGGATGCCGAAACTAACTTTGAAATTGTTCTGAATACTCTCAGCAGTTAGGTATTATGAGAACAATGCTCTGAGGCCCAATCCGTCTAAAACACAATCTTGCGCATTCCACCTCAGAAATCGGGAGGCGAACAGAACCCAAAATGGGCTCTCAATCCAGATGCACACCATACAACCTAGGACTGGCCCGCAAAAAGCTAAAAACGTAAGAAAATTTTAATTTCGCGGGTTATCCTGTAGCATCACCCATAATTATGTAGGTACCTACCTAATAAGCAGAAAGCATTTATTTAGGTAGGTAAGTATTTATGTCTCTACTTCATGGTTGCCGGAAGACGGACAGCGGTGTCGCGGGCCCAGAAAGAGGTGGCGAGACGCGAAACGATCTGGGTCGCCTACCGCGGGGATTCGTGGACATGGAATGAATAGAAGAGGCCCAGGCCCAGCAGTGGGAGAGTACAGGCGAATAAAAAAAAATAGAAGGTAGATACCTACCTACTTAGGTACCTACTAAACTTACCTACTTTTTAGTTAAAATGTTGAGCTGTGTGAATTTGAAAGAGTTCGTTCCCAAAACCACCATTGAAACATTACACAACAGAGGGTGTAATAGAAATAACTCTAGAGACTTAACCAAGCGTCTATAATCATACACTAAAAATATCTTACAATGCAAAATTATAAAACCATATTTTTCCTCAATAAGTAGACGTCATCACCACATTACAGCACCAACCTCCCATTTCTAAAGATTTCCATGCGTACAGTTGCCTAAAGTTCCTTCTAATTTTATTTCAACAAACAATAGGTATATTTTTTTCAATGCCTATTTCGAGAAGCAAGTTGAAAGTTCTTACATTCAACTAGTGCTGCAAACCTGCTAAATGCGTCATGGCCACGCGACTCCAATACCAAGTCAGTAAACGTAAGTATCGCTGTCTCGCTCGTCAGCCACGTGCGGTTTGGAATAATCCAAGAAAGATAACTTCTGTCCTACTCTATCATAGTCGGTGCACGTGTTTTTGAGCGTGAACCTTAGTGATGTTCATTCTTTATTTACTTACAGCCATATCGAAAGTGTTAAACAGGATCATTTTGATTTTACCGCATTTATATACTTCTTAAACTGGAGAAACTTCAAAATCGAATTTACAATAACTTTATGTATTTAATTAATTTGTGTAGGTGTTCTCTTAAGAGCCCTCTTACAGTCCACTAGCGCCGCCAATCGAAAAAATGTCATAACTCGTAAATAGAATCAAAAATTCAAAATGTGGTCTATTATTACCTACTGTAGAAAAGGCAATAACGTAATTTTATAACACATTGTCACCACTTGAAATATAGCTGTTTAGCTAAATCGTGCATTTGTAACAAAAACGGCCGTTTATGTTTTGAAGGCACGATTTAGCTAAACAGCTATATTTCAAGTGTTGATAAGGTGTTATAAAATTACGTTATTGCCTTTTCTACAGTAATAATAGACCACATTTTGTATTTTTGATTCTATTTACGAGTTATGAAATTTTTTCGATTGGCGGCGCTAGTGGACTGTAAGAGGGCTCTTAAGTAAATCTTATGTAAGTTTCCATTTAAAAAAATGATATTGAGTTGAATTTTGTAATTTGCACAGGATATACAGGGGTGACATCTTCAACAAGCCCCATTAAATAAAACGATTGTTTACGACGCGGTCGTGAATGTTATTAACCAAAATATTTGTTGTTTTTTTCATTTATTCAGAATCCAACGTTTTAACACTTTAAATAATACATAAATATACACCTTTTTTCTAAACTAGGCTGGGTTATTTAATTCTTCAAACCAAGTATCTACGAAAATATTTCATCGATAACCGACATAGTATACACTTCCAATCACTAATAATGCTTCTTGCATCGTCAAAGGGATGTTCCACGGTTTTCGACTAGATTTTTGTTTCGATTATTTATTCGCATCGAATAAATAGTTTACGGGTCCCCTATGTTGTTTCGAACGCCGCTGTTGCGACACACGCTGTTGCGAATTATTTTTCCACTGCCTCACAGGTTCGAACGCTCATGGACTCGAATGAAGTAGTCGCGAAAGATGCTGTTTCGAAAAACATTTTCACTGCCTCATACGCTCGAATGCTTGTTATTTCGATTTATTTAGTCATAAAGTGAACAGAAAAATATTTAAGCAATAATTAGATGAATTCGGTGTCAACATCAACATTTAATATTAGTCTCTTATTTAGATATTAGAGACTTGGACTGTATGGATGTATACGAAAACTTATTGAGGAGCAAAGTGTCACGGAACAAAAAAAGATTTTGTGTAATTTACCTCAGACACCACCCAAAACAAAACAAAGAGTTGCACAGAATGCTATTTCAGAAATTTCGAAAAAAGAACGTTTCATGGGCACGCCTGAATTTATAAGAGCTTTAGCGTTAAGTACTCGTATATACTTACCAATACTCGTCATGTTCAATTGATTAATTTCTAAAAAATAACACTAATTACCACTTAGGTACCTAGACAATTTTTTATAAAGATCAGTCCTAGATTTTGTAAGTAAGTACTCATAGAAAAAATGTACAGTTGAGGTACTAATATTTTTGATTGAACTTTACTTTGTCATTGTATTGTATTGTATTGTACGACGGGCTGGTGTCCGCTACTCCACGTTAAAGCGCGTATTTTGCGTATGGGCACGCGTCTTCGAATTTTCGGTTCTAGGACATGCCGGTTTCCTCACGATGTTTTCCTTCACCGTTAACATTACTTTGTTAATAATAATATTAAATGTTGATGTTGGCACCGAATTTGTTGATTTTATTTAAATACTGTTTAAATATTTTTCTGTACACTTTATGACTAAATAAATCGAAATCGCAAGCATTCGAGCGTATGAGGCAGTGAAAATGTTTTTCGAAACAGCGTCTTTCGCGACTACTTCATTCGAGTCCATGAGCGTTCGAACCTGTGAGGCAGTGGAAAAATAATTCGCAACAGCGTGTGTCGCAGCAGCGGCGTTCGAAACAACATAGGGGACCCATAGTTTACGTTATATTGATTGTTTCATCTATTTGTTTTATTTTTAGGGTTCCGTACCCAAAGAGCAAAAACAGGACTCTTTGACTAAGACTCCACTGTCCGTCTGTCACCAGAATAAAGCTGGACAGTTGAAATCACAGATTTGCACTGTAAGCCGTGGTGTGACTGACTGACAATGTTTGTAAAGCTATCTACAAAAAAGTAGAAAAAACGATACAATTTTAATGAGCCCAAGTAAGAGGGGCTAGCTTATTTTTCCACAAACCAAGACTCTATGGCTGGGGAACTTTCCACAAAAAAACTCATCATCATCAGCCTACAGCCGATCACTGCTGGAGATAGGCCCCTTCAATCGCACGCCACTTGACTCACTCTCGGCAACTCATAACCAGTTACTACCATCCATCCTGAGAAGATCGTCGTCTCAAGTTCGTTCTGTATTCAAGCCTTCTATTCTAGAGGGACTCCAAGCATAGCCCGTTCTTTATATAGGTACTATTGGTACCAATCGTACCGTGTACCGTGTGATAGGCCCGGAATCATTTAAATGGTACGCCCTGATTCGAGACGAGAATGGAAAAAAATATTTGAACAAGAATGGAAAAGGGAATATTGTTAAACTGATTTGTACCAACAGATTTTTCGTAAACAAATAATAATATGTAAACAACAAAAAATAGTTAGTTTTATTGTTAATGTATTACCTTTCATTTTTTTTGAAAGCCATTAGGTCTGTTTCAATTCTTTTGATTCTCGAATAGAAAATCGAATCGAATTCAAACTCGATTTATCTGAATTCTGTTGCTTTATTCGTAACTGGCTCACGTTTCGAGTGGCGCATCTCTATGCTCGCTCAACAGTGCTATGGTATGCCGGCTATAGCTAAACGTTTTTCACGAAGTCACTCGTAATTTATTTAAACGTCACTCTCGTTTACCTGTTAAACCTAGTGGTCGATCCACAATATATTTATAAATTGTTGAAAAGTTGTTAAGTGCGTTGTGATTGGTAACGAGAATAACCTACGCGTTTAGAACAGTTAAAAAGTGGACCGCTAACTTAAATAAAGAACTTCAACTTCAGAAGAACTAGCTGTCAACTATTAAAAAACTTTAAAAAAAGAACAGACTTTCATCGTTGGTGTTTATTGGTAAGTTTTAAGTACAATAAATACCTATTTGTTAAAAATATCGTACTATCAAGGTACTTGCACTAGATTTTACATTTAGATAAATTATGTAGAATACTTAAGTTTAAGTACATACAAGTAACATCCTTGCATCTATGCTCATATGAATTAAATAAACTGTTCCCGTGTGTCGCAATTAAATGAAGTACATTTTGATTTCAGTTTTAATTTTATCTAGAAACGTGTGCCCTTGATAATGCTGATGCCTAGGAATACCTAGGTACCTACTTAACTAGAACTTATATTGCATGTTTAACAAGTTTTTCAACTTTTGACTACATAACGGGCACGTATACAGTGGGGTAGATACCTGGGATTTATCCCTCCCTGAAATCTGACTGAGAATAAACAGGATCATGATCACAGCATAGGACGTAAATTACTTGTATTATAATAATTACTTGTATAAAAATAATTAGGCATATTTATTTGATAGAAGACAAAAGAAAACCCACCAAATTCGAGGTGGATGCAATAATTTTCAAGCTCCCTACGCTCGCATTTCTAATCCTGCTTGTTTTAATTGATCGGCTTTTCTAGATAGAAAGGCCAAGTTACTTCTTGAAACTAGCATATTTAATCAGAGTTGGAGTGCCAAAAATTTCAAGCTGATAACATGTAATTAAAAAAATAAATAAATATCTTCTGGACATAAACACAAGCTTGAGTCGTGGACACTAGATAGTTGATATACTACATATATACTTTTTTGTTTGTAAATACATACTTTTTATACATATTAACATCCATGACTTGGAAACAATTGACAAACATCTATCTATCCGTATATCCTCAGACATTTCATTATTATAACACTAGTAAAATTATGACCCCATAATCGATATAATTATAACTGTCCAATGTTTGTTTTGATTTTAAAGTCCTTGGCTAAGTCAGTGACGATAGTAGACTGGTAGAAGGAAAAAAAACTAGTCTTAGTATCAACCTTATTAATTCATAATGTGAATGCTAAATAAGTTAGTGTGAAACAATATTATTAACCAAGTTTTAATCATTAATGCTAGCAATGCTTGTTTGTTTAATAGAAAATAAATATACAATGGACATGTAAAACAAGCAACCAGTCTTATCAATCTTATCATGCAGTACCTTATCGCCGTCTACTAACTGGGTAGTGGAGGTCAGTTAGGCAGTTGCTCCATGTAAAAACAGGTATTCAGCTGCATCTAGTTAGTCTGGAAGCCAACTCCAACATAGTTGGGAAAAGACTAGACAGATAATGGATATTTAAAACAGTGTTAGTGGTAGCATCAACAGTGTAGGTGGCTAATATTACTCAACTTATTGAAAAGTCCGTATTTTTTCAAACTGGTTTGGTTTAAACCAACCCAGCTTCATAATTCACAATATAAATAATGATTGCGTGGTATCAGGCATTTTCTATCTAATCTGGCATTGTGTAAAATGCCAGACGCTACTGGCCAAGGTATTGCTAGTTAAAATATTATAGACTAACACTACTTACACAGATATTTTACCTCAGACTGTTCAATCCAATAGCAACCTTATGTTCATGTGGTTCACTATAATTTTGACTGCCTTGTTTATGACATAAAGATCACCTTGCTACCGTTCCTCTTGGCAATCACTGTCAAAATAGTGATAGAAGGGCAACGGTAAAATAATTGAAGGAACTGCAGACCTGCCCATAGCCCGCTTGCGAGACAAATACCAATATGCTATAGCCAATTATACTCATAAATGAATTTTAAAATAAAACAATTCAGATAAGTGGTTTTTGTGTTATTGCGCTCTAATTGATACAGTCATTGTCTTTGCATTGTATGTTATGAATTATGTTAGGAATAGGGTTTCAAGGAAATCAAAATAGTAAAAGTGAAGTGTAGGTATTGAAAAAGTGATTTAAATTACATTAGTGACATTAGACAGACGAATTTATTGAGGTCTGTGGTGTCACCGGCTAGTTCCCAGATCTCCTTGGACTGGTCTTCGATGAATTCATCCACGAGGTACTGGACGTCGGAAATCTCACTGTACTGCCACTTCTTGTCTTTCTGACTGCACTATTAAATGATTGATTGCACCACACAAAACACATCGCTTTCGACAGTTCAAGCAACAAATATTTACTTAGTCATCATCATCATCATCAGCCTATTAATGTTCCCACTGCTGGGACAGGCCTCCTCTCTACGAGGGAATGGTGGCTGTCACATGTTTTCGAATTTTTGGTTCTAGGACATGTCGGTTTCCTCACGATGTTTTCCTTCACCGCTTTGAGAGCAGCGGTGATGAAATAGATTACGCAAAGTAATGCGCCTGCCTGAGTTCGAACCCACAACTTACTGAACGTAAGTCGGGGTCGCCAGGCCGCCACCACTGGGCCACCGCTGCTACCGCATAAATATTTACCTACAAAATAATCAGTAATTTATGCTATGCTATGAGAAAATGACGGTAAAAATCACATTACCTTGCCTAAACAGGTAATTGATCCTGAAAGAAGTCATGCTTAGCAGTAGGACTTGCGACCGCTAGACCACTAGAGGCAGTCCAGGAACTACATCATAAAAATAATGACATTCAGAAATATCACTCTAACATTGTCAATTGTGTGGAATTTAATCTAATTAGACCACAAGTTATTGAGATAAACAACAGTAACTACCCAATTGGGCGTCTCCATTCTCCTTATGCGTTCCTATTTACTTGCTTTATTACTCTCTACTATGCAAGTTATGTTAATATTTTAATTGTGAAAGAACCTGCAGTACTATTATTCTATCACAATATTATCATTACAAAACTGCTTTTATAAGAAAACTAGCTGACCCACGCAACTTCGTCTGTGTCACATAAGAGGGAAAAAGCTACCTACTACTACCTACCTACTACTATCTACCTACCTACTACTCCCTACCTACTACTACCTACCTTCTACTACCTACCTACTACTCCCTACCTACTACTACCTACCTTCTACTACCTACCTACCTACCTACTACTACCTACCTACTACTACCTACCTACCTACTACTACTACTACCTACCTACTTACTACTACATTGTTTTTTCATAAGAACCTTCTCCTGACAATAACAAACACAACAAAAAAAGAATCAGCCAAATCGGTCAAGCCGTTTTCATGCTGTGTTGACAACTGAAAACGGGTTTCATTTTTATATGTAGATATAGATAGATTGTAGAAAATTGTTGTTGTAGTTCCAAGTATACAACAAAGTTAAATCTTGCTCTATTGCTGCTCATAACTTAGATTGTTTTTAATCCAAGAATTGTGCCAATGCGAATCAAGTGTGTTGAGAAAATGCACCGCGAATGTTTATTATTCAATGAAACTCGAATTTATATTGTGCCCTGGCATTTCGTTGCTGAAGTAAAAGTATCATCTGTACAGGACAGTGAAAAGTTTGTGTTTGCTTCAAATTGTTTGAAATTAATCAATTATATATTTTTTGTAGATGAGACTTTGCTTGTTTCTGATTGGTTGAAACAACGCGTCTTACTGGTGTCAGTCTATCTTTTTAAGCTTTTTTCCTTCTTGCAACATTGCTGCTCCGCTCCTATTGGTCATAGCGTGATGTTATATAGCCTATAGCCTTCTTCGATAAATTGACTATCCAACGCAAAAAAAAAACAATTCGAGCCGGTAGTTCCTGAGATTAGCGCGTTCAACCAAACAAACAAACAAACTCTTCTGCTTTATAATATTCATCATCACCATCATCATTAGCCTATAATGTTCCCACTGCTGGGACACGGCCTCCTCACTGAGAGGGAATGGGCTATAATCTACCACGCGGGCCCAGTGCGGATTGGTAGATGTCACATGTCTTCGAATTTTTGGTTCTAGGACATGCCGGTTTCCTCACGATGTTTCCCTTCACCGTTTTGAAAGCAGCGGTGATGAAATAAATTACACAAAGTAATGCGTTCTCATTGAGATGAGGCCGTGTCCCAGCAGTGGGAACATTATAGGCTGACGATGATGATGATGAATGCGCCTGTCTGGGTTTGAACCCACGACTTACTGTTTGTAAGTCGGGGCCGCCACCACTGGGATAATATTAATATAGATTATTTTGTACCTAAAGAAAATAAATAAGATTTGCACCTCGACAGTTTTTGATTATATGACGTTTCTTTGAAGTATCTAACTAGCAGGCCCCTTAAGATTACTGTTATTGTTAGGTATTATACTTTCAAATATAACGGCCCGAAGGGCGCGGTGGCAGTGAGGCTGCCTTACGTTCTTATTTTTATATTATAGACTAGCTGACCCACGCAACTTCGTCTGCGTCACATACGAGAGAAAAAGGAACAGAAACAAAAATTAGGGGTGGACTACCCTTAACATTAAGGGGGATGAAAAATAGATGTTGGCCGATTCTCAGACCTACTCAATATGCTCACAAAATTTCATGAGAATCGGTCAAACCGTTTCGGAGGAGTATGGGAACGAAAATTGTGACACGTGAATTTTAATAAGATAATAAGTATGTATTTACAAAGAAAGAGTATCTATATAGTATATCAACTATCTAGTGTCCACGACACAAGCCTCGTTGTTTAGTGTGGCACTAAATAGCGCTATGTGTAATGTACTGCGATATTTATTTAAATCGCTCAATAGTGCTTGGCGTTAGATACTATTATATCTTACTAGCTTCTGCCAGCAGCTTCGCCCGCGTGAAGTTTGATTTTTGTCCCATGGGATCTTACTACCGGGATAAAAAGTATCCTATGTTTTAATCCAGATTATAAACTATCTGTGTGCAAATTTCATCCAAATCCGTTCAGTAGTTTTTGTTGAAAGCGTAATAAACAAACTTACATTTACATTTATAATATTAGTAGGGATTTATTTACTCAGGTACAAAATAATGTCTTTCAGAAAACTATCACCTGGTGATAAATCTCGTTGGGGCTTTCCAGAAAGACTCACACGTCTTACTTTTCTCTTGCAAACGGCATCAAATAGATAAAACTGTCGAAAATTGACTTAATTTCCTTTTATTTCTTTCAGTATTTTAAAAAACACAATAATTTTAATGAACAATGATAAATTAATTATTTTTATTTAGATTTTTCAAAAGGCAGACTAATTTGGATTTAGAACTTCAATAACTAATTCTTTTTATTAGTTTTAATGTAAAGTTATTTCACCTACTTAAAATTGTCATCATCATAATCATCATCATTTCAGCAACCCACAATTGTACTTACATATATTTTTTTCTTTCTTTAACAGACTTGAAATAAATGCAACATGGACAACTTAGACGATTCAGAAAACAATGCAAAAATTTCAGATTCTGCATACTCAAACAGTTGCAGCAACAGCCAGTCCAGAAGAAGGTAAGCAAAAATCATCAACGAAGTCTGAAGTGAATAAAAATTAATCTAAATGGCGACTTCTGCCGGAAAATAAATACCGGAATAAGTTATGAGTAATTTTTCATTTATGAAGAAATTATTTTAGTCTCTTCCGACTACAATTTCTGGCATTTTTTTTGTACTAAACTTTTTAAATCTAAACAACCTACTTCCGACTTTTAAAAAGAAAGAGATTAATGTATTCCACGGCCTCGATTCTGTTATTACAATAGTGTCAGAGTAGTCGATCATTGATTTCATTATGGTCAAGTTCTGTCAAGTTTTGACAAGTTTGTTAATCTACTTATATAATGCTGCCATTAGGACTTCTCAATGGTCAACCACTGACACTCCATTAAAAGAAATGTCATAGAATGGTAATCTCGTAAGTACATGAAATCTGGCGTGAATAAATGTTCGCATTTAGTAGTAGATTTCGAAAACCATTTGTGCTAAGGGTTGTGTAATAATGGCAATACGAAAAAACAATTAAAACACATTTTTATTACGAGATCATCGACAGACCAATGATCGACCATTGTGAATTTAGCAGATTAAGAACTTTAAGCAAAATGACAATGGGATGGGAATGGAATCGTGTTGGAGTGGCGAATTTATAAAAATAGCAGAATTAGGTCCCAGCTTTTTTTTCAATGTATTTTCCCCGATTTCTCCGCGTGTACTGGTATAGTAAAGTAATGATCCTGTCTTTATGTGGTAGAGGAAGCTCGAGCGGTAATAACTCATTTTAGAACGTTCTATGAGAATTACTTCTGTGAGCTCCTCAGCTAATTTCCCTTTCTAAAACCGTATCAAAGTTTGATTTTCAACATCTAATTTGTTAGTACTTGGAGGAAAAAATATTTTTAAAAGTTTAATGCTTGCTCATTTTAGTGGCAATATTGTAAATATGAATCTAAAGTATGCACAACATGCAATAAAATAATCTTTTTATGAAGTTATTGGTACTTTAAAGTATCAAATAGAATGAATGACAGGATCTTACTCGCCAGTGGTGCCATCTGGTGAACACAAAAACGATGGAGTCGACCTAAAGACCAACGAAGGCGGTTTATGCACCACTAGCGGACCCGCGCAACTTCGTCTGCGTCACATAAGAGAGAAAAACCGTTTTTTGCAACTTTTTTCATTCCTGCTCCGCTCCTTATGGCCGTAGCGTGATGTTATATAGCCTAAAGCTTTCCTCGATAAATGGACTATCCAACACAAAAATATATAATTTTTCAATTTGAACCAGTAGTTCCTGAAATTAGCGCGTTCAACCAAACAAACAATCAAACAAACTCTTCTGCTATATAATATTAGTATAGATTTCACTTCGCAAGAACGCATAATTAACACTTTGAAACTGAACAAACATACGAACAACGACATGTACCGTCACAGCCGAACTAAACCCCGTAGCAGCACAATTGAGAAACCCGCCTACCGCAGCACAATCTGCGTTGGGTCATTATCGGGCGCTAAGAATCCTTCTATGTTTTCTTTTGTTCACTGGAATCGACTGAACGAATTGTTCTTGTTGTTTTTTGTTTAATTTTTACAATGGGAACTTTTTGAAAAGCAAAAGCCGTACATATGCTCCGAATTTTCTTAAAAACTGGCGGAATACGTCGACTTCATTACTCGACTAGACTCCTTCGGGAGCGGATTTGAGCAGTTCTTAAATGGAAAAATATAAGATGTTTGTTTGTCCCTATCCACCAATGTTTAATAAATGCTGTACTCATTTTAAATATCTTTGTAGCCATAGTTCCAAGTCAACACACTCTGGAAGCAATTCAAGTGGCAGCAGTGGCTATGGCGGAAAACCCTCAACTTCTGGAAGCAGGTTAGTAATGTAGCAGAAATATCTATTATTGACATGCCTTAAGACTTGTGTGTAGTGAACAGCATCTAACACACTGATCTTGCGATCAGTGTGTTAGATTTTATTTTTCTGTGTTAGAAGGATATTATAAAATATTTTTTAATATGTTTCCGCTAGCAACAACCTGCTGCTACCGCCCAAAAAAGAGAAAGAACCAAAGAAAAAGAAGCTTCTACCCCAGATTGAGACTTTGGTTCCCGATACAGTAGTGGAGGAGGTCAGGGTGCCTGAACCAGTTCCCACATTTGATGCTCCGAAAGAAGAAAAGCTGGATGGTGAGTATTGTTCTACTGAGCTTTATATATTTTTTTTACTTTTTAGATCTTTGACAGCTATGTGAGCTATGGCTTCACCCGTCTCTTTTCGGACAACGTCGAATGTTTTTGACATTCTTGTAGATCTCTTCATTTCTTTTACATCAAAGAGAAAGCAGAGTATGAGTATGAGTTTCGCAGTTGTATCTTCGCATGTTCTTTTACCTACAGAGTGTCTTTATGGCATGGTGTAAAGAGTAGCTACTTAAACAATGTTTGATGCAGGAAAATGGTTTTAGGACACCAAAATAATATTTGCAGTTATTTCTAATAAAGCAAATTTGTCACACAAATCTGTTTTCTCTATATAATCTTATTTTAATTAATGGCTAAATTAAAATGGGGCGGGAAGCGCCGGGATAGCCCGCGAAATTCCGACCGCAAATCATATTTTGTTCAGCATACCCAGACCCTGACGACACTGACCGGGAAATTGTAAAAAAGCCTTGGAAAATGTAATCTTGATACTGCTCCTCAACACCCTCCAAATTTTAGAGAATACGAACATAATGAGCGCTGTTCATGTTTCCCAAGTTTTCAGGAAAAAAAGTTAAATGTGAGTGCGGCTCACATGTGAATCTAAATACTTCTGGTTGAGTCTCTGGCTGGAACTACTAGGCAACAACGGGTAAGGCACGCCTTCAGAGTAAAGGCCAATGGGACATAACTAAATGGTCTTATTTATAGAGCCTAAATATTTCTTTAAAATTAGCAACCAGTTCCGTGATATGTCAGGGCTGGCAGTCTCGACAGAGATAACGACAAAATCGCTAACATTCGAGCCCTGAATTACTAACGAATAAAGTTTGTTGCAATAATTATGCTTACGAGAAATGCATCTAGGATGTAGAGACTTTCATGATTCGCAAGCATCATTATTGCAACCCAATTTATTCGTTAGTAATCAGCAACCGAAAGTTAACGATTTTGTCGCTATGTCTGTCGAGACTGCCGGGCCAGGTCTCCCCACAAAATTGATACTCTAAATTGCTGGTAGTTTTCAAGTTTCGTACCGTAAAAAAGAAAAAAGAATCCTTAAGGATCCGTACATTTTCACCTTGTTAAAAATAAAATACCTCTGCAGGTCTCCTACTGATTCCTTCGTTCTAGTTTCTGACGCGATGCCATTTACACTGTGTATTAATTTAATTACATAAAACATTATTTCCGTAATCCACCACTTGTCGTGGTTTGGTTTTATACTTGGATTTATTGATGACGTAGATCTCTTACGTAACGCGGCGCGGTCGGTTACCAGTCACATGCAGCTTGACCCATCGTGTTCCTGCACGTTCCGTTCAGCTTTGCTAAATTAGAAACGTAATACCGATTACCAACAAAACAACACGTGCACAAACCGAACAAATTTTTTATTGATATGAGAAGAACGGTCGAATGCTCGAGAGAGGAGACCACTAATTTAACTTAATGTAAATAATATATGATTATGGGCACAGCTCTGCTTAAAAAAGAACAACCTTAATTGACATGAGAAAAAGAGAGATTTTGTGTAAAAAATTAATTACTTTTAGCAGCATATTTAAACCAATATAATTAATTGCAATATAATATTATTAATTAAATTTCTTTGCATGTTTTAGAAACATCTCTTCTGTTGTATTTAGGCAGTCCTTTTGCGTGGATTATACAACCGCATAAAAAAGCTTTGCATTGCTTAGGGTGGGCGTATGCTGAGAGGCAGGCGACGCAGGCCGCGCAGTGCAGACCGCACAGCACAGAGCAGGGCAGCTGTACATATCTGAGCCGTACGTGCCCGCGCTGCAGCATACGTAGCTCAGTGACGTTCCATGCTTTACAAAATCTGCTCTGCTCTGCGCTGCTCGCCCTGCGTCGCCTGCCTCTCAGCATACGCCTAGCCTTATTCCCAATCCAATTACTATTGCCGCGATCTTTCTAACTTTTACCATACATTTTATACTTTCATTGTTAGGTATATTATATTCGACTAACCAATTTTAAGATGTACAGCAGATTGTACGTAGTTGTTCGGCCAGAAGTTTTTATTAAATCGGTTTATTAATTATCGTTACAGAAGGCCAAGGCGATCGGTTATTCCGAACTTCGAGTCAGTTGTTTAATACATTTTGCCCCTTATTATATATAGGTTTTACATCGACCTGGATTTGTGTTCGAATTCACTGTGTGCAGTGACCGTCCTTGTTTACATGTGAGGTAAAACATTGGGAATTACCGGGAAATGCATGGTATGTACATGTACAATTTATTCATTTTAAATGAGTATTATTCCTGATTGATATCGATGTGGTGTCGTTGTCTCTTTTTTTTCAGATATCATTAAATTGTTTTGAGACACATGAATATATCTTTACCTTCCGTCTGATTTTTTGTTGTGCAGTTATCCCGACGCCACCTGTACATGCGCAATCAGAAAAAAATGGTGTTGAGAACATGGAAATATGTGTTACTGAGCTGACGACTAAAGATGAGGTGGGTAGCACTAAGCGTTGTATGTCAATTGGTGAATAGTGTATCTGTGTCAGAGAAGATCATGGCACTACCAATAGATTCAACTCCACATGAGTCATAAGTAAGTGCATGTCCGACAACGTGACGTTCGTGTCGCGTGCGCTCGCGCCTTGTTACACATAACTAGGGGCCGAACAGAGCTACGGCGCGCGGCGATGCGATGTACGCCGTGACGTCGACTGTCATTGACGACATACTTGCACGTTTGCTAATAATTACCAACACCTCCTTCAATCACAATATTCTTTGAGAAGTGTAAGCAATATGGTGAGGGCTCATAGGGGTAAAGGTTTTTAAATTTTTTTGGGAAAATAAGCTAAAAGAAAGTGTAGACTGACCGGGCAGAAGATCAATTCAATGAAAAATCAATTATAGCTGTGTTTTGTTGACTTTGTGTAAATGATGTGTCTGATACTTGTTATTTGTTTTAGGTGGTTTCCAGCAACATATCGCAGGTTAACCCTGTATCTAACTTTGTAAGCATTCGCCCTCTCCAAGCGTCTTACTGCTCTGTAAGTGTCTCTAAGTTTTTGAGTAACATTATGTGGGATCTGCTTTTACAATGTCATGTCATGTATGAGTTCCGTGTCGTGGTTAACGTCATTATCATCATCATAAGCCCTACAGTCTACTGCTGGTCATATAGGATGACTGGCAATAAGTGTACGATACTTCTTAACCTTTTGACTGCCACAGCATAAACGCTCGCGCGTGCCCTCCACGCCAAGCCACAATTTCATCTACTATTTTGTCACATATTTGTGTCGTTTGGCGTACAGGGAACGCGCTTGCTTGTCACGTATATGTGGCAATGGCGTCCAAAAGGTTAATCACGTTTGAACACATGATAACAAACAACTTTTATTGTTCAGTACATTTGGACCAGTAAGGCGAACATAAATGTACTGAACAGCTGTTTTTTTTCGCTATGTCAGATTTGTTCCCATAGTAAGTAAAAGTAGGAGGAAAACGACGAGCGCGTGGCTAAATAATATCGGGTCGATCTCTAGGTTAAGCCATGCTTGCTTAGGTTGGTCTGTGGATGATTGCCCACCCTTACATACAGAGTTTCCTCCGTGCCTCGGAAGGCATGTTAAGCTGGTGGTCCCAGCTGACATTTGTCCATCTTTGACTGTCGTACAGGTAGTCAGGGGCCCGAGAACTCTCACACCAGTCTTACCAAGTGGTATCGTATTTCCCAGTATTAACTGGGTTGTGGAGGGCAGATAGGCAGTCGCTCCATGTTATTCAGCTGCATCCGGTTAGACTGGAAGCCAACATAACTGGGAAAAGGCTAGGCACATGATGAGGAGGTAAAAGTAGGTACAGTAATTGCCAGTCACCCTCTATACCTCTTCTGTATGGTCACTAGGTTATAGTGGTTATCTAGGAAAAGGAGCATTTAGGGTTATTAGAAGGTTTAAGTACTCCTTGATGAATGAATGTGAATATTTTATTACATACATTTTCACAAAAAAGAGTTTTGCGGTAAAAAAGCCTTACATAAATCAGAATTATATTAATGATTCGTGAATCTAGAAAAAACGAGGTACCTACTTGGCATCTAATTCACATCAGTCAAGTTTTCGCCATTGAGGCGACACTTGTATACAAGATTAATTTTCTATTTATCCTAAGGTACAAAGTAAGCGATTCCACGACATTAGCCGCTACGAGATGCGATGTGAGAACTCGGAACAATTACGTTGTAAGGTACGCATCACCTCATTTTCACGTTCACACATTCTCGCAAAATGTAAAAAGTCGGAAAGCACACGCATTCTAATAACGCTGCAGAATTGAAGATCATATATATTTTCAACCGACTTCTACTACACTTAAAGTACTTAAGTGTAGTGAAAAACCGTGAAAGTCTAAACAGTGCATATACATTTTAGTCGCATATACAATTTGGACTACCTCTATCTGCGTAACTTTTTTAACTCACTGCAAAACAATAGGCAAATGCCCAAACATAACAGACATACGAGTATACTCGAAACGTGTGACTGTGCGCGTGACGTCGACCAAATGTCCCATAAACGGCGAAATGGGGTTGTGAACTTGCGTATGAAACAAATAATTGTTAAATCAGAGCCTTGCTGACGTACATCAAAACATCGTATTTTTGTAGGAAATTCTTTGGGGGGCGTCCATAAATTACGTGAGACGTTTAAGGGGAGGAGGGGGTCGAGTCAAATCTCATGTAATCTTACGTTGGAGAGAGGGGGGGTCTCGGCAAATATCACGCAATTCTTTTTCTGATTGAAATAAAAAAATATTATACCATTTTGGTCCATTAGATTGTACATGCTTAAGATTTAATCTTAAGCGTATATCGTAATACAATTAAGATCATTCACTAATTCGTTCGAAAGAAAATAATTTCATTCATACTTCGACGATATACATCTACTGACAGTCAAACCACCATATTTACTAATTTAAAACGAGCTACCAAGATTTTTATAACGCATACGTCAAAAGATACGTCTATAAGACGAAGAACTCGCATTTTGAAAAATCTCACGTGAGATTGGGGGATGGGGGAGGGGATTGAATAAAATCTCACGACATCTCACCAGGGGGGGGGAGGGAGGGACAAAAAATTTAAAGAAACACCTCACGTAATTTATGGATGCCCCCTTGAGGGTTTTGGTAACAGGAAGTACGAGCGCCCAAGAACTCGCCCTTCCTAGAAAATGACGTGATTTTTAACGATTTTCATTAACAGGTTTCCTTATTGGTGTTAGGTACATGTGACGTCTCAAGGAACGTGTTTTCTTTGTCGCTTGCTTGTGTAAGGGGTGGCCATTAATTACGTGAGGAGATTGGGTGGGGCAGGGGGTGAAATTGAATCTCACGGCTACCCACCATGAGGTGGTGGTGGAGGTGCCCCGTAATTAATGGACCTAACACTAACATAGAGTTTTGAACTTACCAAATTTTTCTTTCTCTTTAAAGCTCTCTCGGTAAGGTACTCGACAAAAAATAAGTAGTTCCTAATAATGAATTCGTCCATCGCTACACACATACATGTAGTATGAATACAGGTTTAATGTTGCTCATATGAAGTCAAAGCAGCTTTGCATCTTTAAGTGTCTGCAACAGTCCCAATGCAATGAACATGCTTGCATACATCACGATATTAAAACTTACCGGCAAGATAATTGACTTCTTACTCGTTCGCAGGACGGATTCTCATGCGTGATCTCTATGCATGATGGCGTTGTCATGTATGCCACAACATCTTTAACGACTACTCTTGGATTCCCGAAAGATATGTGGATCGGAAGGTCGTTCATCGACTTCGTGCACCCGAGGGTGAGTTTAATTAGTACTTTAGTATTATGCTATACCCCTTTTCTATATAAAGCAATGCGAAATTTATAGAGTTTTAAGTTTTAATGTCTTATCAAGTGTTCTATCAGTACTCGTGTTGAATAATTAGAATGTGTTCTTTCTAAACCAACAATGTACGATTTTAGAGATTGACACCGATCCTGTAATTCTTATTACTTCATTTTTTTAATTTAAGACTGATTTTCAATTGTCAGATAACTTTTAGGTACATTTTTGCAGTTCGATATATTTTTGATAGAAGTTACTTGACTTTGAAGATACAGCCTTAACTGAAATAAAATTTCTTTCGCAGGACCGGAACACCTTTGCTTCTCAAATCACGAATGGTTTGGCAGTCCCGAAAATAGCGAATGGTACGCAAGAGAAAGGTAAATCGACTTACTGTATCCATTGTGCCAATTCGCTGCAATTTTGTGCACTATGATATTTTTTAAGTTCGCGTTTATAAGGGGATTGCGGTATTTACGTGCACTTAGGTCCGTATATAAATGTTGTGCAGTTATACGAGTAGAGTAGTATTACTGTTTATGCTTTCTGTTTTTTGGTGCATTAGCGAGCTTGATTTTAGTAACTACATAGTTGTGTTCGTTTCTATTACATACTATATGTTCCTGGATATTCAATTACATGATTGGCACATGGATGGTAAAAGTGAATGCAGCATGGCAGCAACGGATACTTAGGTTCATGTTCACCGAAAAGATAACCGTCTGATTACTTAAAACAGCTGTCACTGTGACATGTTCCCATACAAAATGCGTTTTAAATAGCTGTTTTAGATAATCAGACTCATTTTTTTGGTGAACATGGACCTTAGTTCTCTATATTTTGTCAATTGTTTCCTGGGGCTCTCTTATAAATTGATCCTGCTCATTTGGATCCCGCGGGATGAGTTTACTAAATTATTTTACAGTCATTTTCCTTAATCGATTGGTCCAGCTTTTAAAATTAAAAAAAAATGCCATCATATTTCAAATTTGAGTAACAGCGTGTAATAAAATGTTACGAAAGGAGGAATAAAAATCAATACAAATAAAATCCTGTTGCCCCCACCGTATTTTATAACATTGTAAGGAATCGAGTAGTGTTAGTACAGTTGTGCCAGTTACCTTACGAGCAGTACTAGGGCGGCATGAATCCAAGATGATATTTATTAGAAGATCGTACCTATCCAGAATTATTGAAATGCACATCCACCTTGAGCTCATGCCAGGTTGGTACTTCTTGGAGAACATAAGTGTAATAATATATGTGTATAAATTAATATCAAGAAACTTTTCTACTTGACTATACAAATCATAAAATTGGTCAACGGGATCAGTTGACCAATTCAAAGATTCATTAGGTCGATTCATACCGTGGGATCCACCTGTGTGGGATGAGTTTACTAAAGAGCTTTTCCTGGTTATTAGTGTCAATTTTAAGTATTAACTCCTAATCTTTTACAGTAAAAAGCTATTAGGTAACCTAGAAGTGTTATTAAATAATAATTAAGTTATGTATACTTGAAAATCTGGATCTTACTTCCGGTTACTTATTCCAATTACTAAATAAGCGTTGCGTCATGTAATAAGGAAGGAAAAACTAATAAAAGATTTAAACTTACTTGACGTGGTTGGGTAACAGGGGGAGTTGGGGAAAAAGGGTAAACGTGCGGGAAAAGATTTCAATTCCTTGACTATATTTGGAGTTGACGTAAAAGCGTTTTTCTGAGTGAAAGGTCCGACAGAAATAGCGTATCCACTAGGTATGCCGTATTTTTGTCTGTCCTTTCACTATATTTCTGCCGAAACGGTTTTTCCCGGGTCTAAAAAAAACCGGGAATTCTCGGGTTCTAGCTTTCCTTTTTTTTCATTTCTTTTTCAAATCGGTTATTATTGATTGATTTGTGAACTTTGCTGATCAGTCAAAAAGTTTTCATAGTCCGCAAATGCAAGACACAGAGGCCTGTTATACTTTTCGGACTTCTATACATATTATCTGCCGCTCTGTGTAGATGTGGTGAAACCCGAGTTTGGACTTTCTGCCCGTACGCCGCATTTTGCATAAACGCCTCTCAGCCTACCTGAAGATTTCCACTACTTGGTCGAAAGTCTGGTCAATATACCTTTATAATATATACCTTTGTGATTCTTCATGAATAAATAGAGCAAGAGTATTTTGTATTAATATTAATAATATAATTCAAAAGATTATCTCACACACTAATCTGCATAGTCCTCATGTGAATTGAGCAATGTTGGACCTTAAAAGAGACTATTATGACCTCTGAGTTTGTTTCGGCTGCTATTTCTCAGAGAAGTCAGGTACGAAACACCGGCCCCATCTAGTTTTTCAAAAATGACGTGTAAAAGTGTTTGTAAAAACAAACATCATTTTTCATTTAATGAAAAACCGGGTTATTGTTTACAAAATAAAAACATTTTTGAAAACAATAGCCCGAAAACCCGAAACTGCTTTTGACAATGGCCAGTTTTCCATGCCCTAGTATCCACGTAATGTACAGAACAACGTTTTCCTGCTGGAAAGCAATAAATTGTGTAACGACGAGGGAGTTCCGTATTTCTTAAAATTCTAACTCGTAGTTTTATGTTTTCTTCATTAAACGGCCAGCTTTCACATTAAAGATTTAATTGAAATTCTAAATTGTTGTTTCTAAGTGTACAAGGTGAGTTTTCAATGCTTGGTTTGGAAAATGCACTTAGTTAAGTTGGTCTTTTGTTATTCAAATTGCTACTACAAAAATGTGTCCGTGCGTTTACAAATCTCAAATGATGTACATTTGGGCACTTACCTACTAATAATCAAAATTTTTATTAAAAAACTTGTATTTACAAAACACGAAAATATTACATTGATTTTTGGTGGGAGAGGTAATCTCCGTAACTACAGAAACAGTTACAAATAATCACTTGTAAACAAACTACAGTATCCCAAGGCATTCGTCCTTGGCATACTATTTCATCCACACAAACCTTTTTGCCAACAGAATCGATTTTAACATTTATGTATAAGTTACTGGCCTTGTTTGTAACTAGTGTTAAATTTATTTAATTGTAAAGTATCACAGTTCTACGCTTTTTCGAACGACTTTCGCCCGTGTTTCTAAAAGCGTAATCAATTTACTGTCAAGTCAACTAAATGTCTGATTAACATAAATGTTGGCGAAAATGTTTACTATCCCCAAACGCGCTTGATTTGAGATTTGACAACATTTAATTATGTATGCTGAAATTAGAAATTATTTTATAATATAGGGTGTGGATTTATTTACCTGCATTCTTCAATGAGGTGAATCCAACAACTTTCAACTATTCCAAAGATGCTTATAACAGATTCGTGAAAAAAAAATGAAATACCTATAGGTAATACTTACAGCATAAACTGGCTGTTTCGAAGGACGCATTCAGTTTCCTTGGGAAAGTTGAAGTAACGGGTAGACAGATCTCCTTGAAGGATACAGTTTACTAAATCGCAATCCTGTATATTTATAAATATAAAAAAAAATGGTGAAGTGACATTGTTAGGATTCAAATTTCAGTATAAAGTATCTCTTTTGTCTTCAGTTCAATGCCCAGTTATCCCGGTGTCGAGTATGGTTTGTCGTATTCGCCGGTACAGAGGCCTTACAAGTGGCTTCGGGGTCAAAGAGAGTGCGGTGGGTTTCATGCCGTTCTTACTCAAGTTGACCTTCAAAAGTATAAGCGATGAAGAGGGCAAAGTGATCTACTTGGTCATACAGGCTACACCATTCTTCTCAGCCTTTAAAAGTAAGTGTCTTTTCCTAATGGCCACCGTATCAAATTAAAAAAGAGCCCCCGAAACACGTAAAGTATTTTTTTCTGACTTATCGCAGATGATTTAAAAAAAGTTATGTTGATCTAGCCTTCACGATAAAAGGTGCTTGTCATTGAATAGTAATAAGTCCCCAAGTGCTTTTGTTATAAATAAATAAAATAAATAAATATCGCTGGACATTAACACACAGCGCCACCTAGTGCCACACTAAGCAAAGCTTGTGTCGTGGACACTAGATAGTTGATATACTACATATATACTTTTTTTGTTTGTAAATACATACTTATTATACATATAAACATCCATGACTCGGAAACAAAATGTCCGTGCTCATCACACAAACATTTGCTCCTACCGGGATTCGAACCCAGGACCCTAAGAACGCTTATAAGCAATGGCATGGGCTACGGTGATGTACCTTATGTTAGGTTACTTTCTTGCACATGTAAACATGACTAAGCACAAAGATGACCTTTGGTTCAACATGACATAGATCTTCACTGTAGTCATTTCAATCAAATATAACGGGTTTTCTTCTGAAACTTATATTCAAGGTGCAAACGTACATATTACATTCACAAAAAGCTTCTCTAAAAAAAGCCAATTACTAATGTTCATTTACTTTTTCCTAAAGCACCGAATGAAATGGTAGTAAAGGCGACACCGTTTGTGATAAGGCACGCGGCCAACGGTCTCATTGAGTACGTGGATCCTGAATCTGTTTCGTACCTGGGTTATCTGCCCCAAGACCTGGCTGGCAAGGACGCGTTGATGCTGTACCATCCTGAGGATTTAATGTACCTGCGGCAAGTGTACGATACGATCGTCAAAGAAGGAGGAGTGCCGAGGTCTAAGTCATACAGGTCAGTATCGATTCATCGGTAGGGATTCGATTCACGGAAGCTATAACTGTTATGGCATTACATGTGTGGTTCGAACTATCAAAGATCAAATTAATTTATCTTTGCTGTTACTTCCATCGACGTCTCTTTTTTTTTCAGTTTGCTTTTTAATATTCTTTACATAAAATTTTTATAATGGGCCATCAGTTGGAAATAGTCTTAGGAAAAGCATTGATGGTCTTCGTGAACCAAACAGTGTGTAGGTTTATCATGTGGACTTAGGGCGCTTTCAATTTAGACGTTTAGACGTTTCGAAGCGGTGCGTTTGTCGTCTTACATATAGACATTCGTTTGTTTTCATCCAAAACGTGCGGTGTGGCAGCAGTGAGGCATTGATATACGCCGCGGTACCGACGGCGCACATTCGCCGCAGCGGTGAGACACGAAACGTCTAAATTGAAAGTGCCCTTACCGATTTTGCGACTTGACGGTGCGTCGTAAGTGCACGTTGCTTGAATGGCGTTTCTACATCGACGCCCAACAGCGATTGAAATAAGCTTTCCGGTAGCTTGGCCTAATCTAATTTTCATGTTACCTTCGATGTTATCGTAGATAGATTGTCAGATCGTCTGGCCGAGGACGGTGTCCTTGGCCTATTTACTACGGTGAAGTAACCTCAAGGCGAATTTGCTGTTATTGGCTGAGAGGAGTTAACATTTAGAAACATACGAATTATATTATAGGTATAACATCACATTACCTCTGTAGTCCTAGTTACGCAACCACATTTTGTCAGGGACGTTTCAAGTCCCACAAGTATTAGGGGGCGAGCTATTAACCGGGCACAAATCCACGAATCTTATTAATGTAGGACAAATCTTACATACTTTTGTTTTACTGTTAAATAATTCTGTTTTTCCCATCCGGCTTAATGTTGTACACAATTCATCAATATTTTTTTTAAATTTTGAATTATCTTTCTATTGTTTAAGATACGTTCTGCATTGACAGTAATTTTACTTTTATTACTCTACGAGTGCTGTGCCCTTCTGATAGTGACGGATTCACTTAACCTACAATTAGAATAGAATAATCATTTATTCGTTAATGGACAGCACAACACAATAGAGCAGCACATACATATAGATTATAACAACAAACAGCTTAACAATTTATTAAAACAGCTCAACTGCGCTGGGCAGGGGTATAACGAAAGGGTAGCCAACTCAGCATATGCTGGGTGTAAAACACTCAGCACTGGTTTTCAGTAGGCTCCCCGCAGTGACACACGGATGAGGGTAGTAGGTAGTAAATAAATAATGTTATTATATTAAATGGGCATTTATAAGTGTACGTAATAAATAAATAATATACAATAAATATTTATGTCACAGAGAAAACCTAATTATAAAGGGTGTAAAACACCTCATCACGAAGCCGAAAGGCACTTGTTCTCCCCATCATTGCGATCATTTTTTTGTTCCCATAACTAGGAACCTTCTAGTTACGGAGATATGGGGGGGTCAAAGTTGCAACTTTTTGAAAAGTATTTTTTTAAATACAATTTTTTTTTGGAAGACTTTGACTTTTAACACCTCCACGACCCCCGTACCTATACAATACATTCATCAGCACAATGTTTTAAGTGCGTTACATTGAGTTCTACCACAAAACATGATTTATAACCTCAAAAAAAAAGTTGTTTCCCAGCAATAATTTTTGCGTAAAGTTACTTAGTTTGATGTACAGAATGCTTGGTTAACGGCTTTGTGATGAGGTGGTTTACACCCGTTTATATTAGTAATAATAAAACACGAATATACCTGCTAAATAAATAAGTACTTATCCGAAAACAAACATGAACACAGTTAATTGTTACTGTTACTGCTAGCCTGCATCATCCCACTGCTGGACAAAGGTCTCTTCCCATGATTCCCAGTTGTTTCGATCTAGGGCTAATGTTGGCCACTGGTCATTGATTTTGTCCAGCTCGTCCCGCCATCTTCTGCGAGGTCTGTCGCGACGTCTTCTGAATCTGAATGCTGCGCTCCATTGCACGTTGGCAGGCCTTCAGTTTGAACTTTCGAAGGTTTCCCTATTTTCGAAATTTCGGTACTTATACCATCTTCACCGGGTACTGTGTATTACTTCATTTTACTGAGTGCGGTGTGTACATACTTCAAAACCAATAATGGAGGAATGGTATCTGGGCAAACATAATTTATGCTGGACGTTGAGGGCTGGCTGTTTGAGTATAGCGATTTGTAAAAGTCGGTGCAGATTTGTAATACTTTGTCTCTACTTCTTCGTTTTTGACCACTGCGATCCAATTTACCCACTATTTGGGCTTTGTGGTCCCTTGTTTAGCTATTTTTAAAGAACGATTCTTTTCTAAAGCAATTTGCATTAGGTTTGTGTTAAAAGCCCTGATATCATTTCTTATGCTGCGTTTCACTTCTTTATTTTTCATTTTATATTCGGGGTTTCTTTTATTTGCGCTTAGGGCCTGTCTTTCGTCTACACCGTCGTCTTCAACCGCGCCGCTGGAGCTGCCGGGCACTTGGGGCCCGTTTTTGTTTGTATTTGTCATGAGGAGGAAAAAAGACAGTAAACCCACCACGCTTGTCTAATGCGGGTTGGCGAACGCGCAGTAAGCCTTCTAGCTCGACCTCTGGATGCCGTCGTTGACGATTGCTGGTTCAATCATTCTTCCGCCGCCAACCAAACTGATAATCTGCACTGTTATCAATTTTGCTGCTCTCTGGGCCGTTTAGATCTATTGCTCAGATGCTCCAAATGCAGCGCCACAGTTTTACGCCATCTCGGGGGCAACAACCTAAAATTGTTTGTGTGTAAATTGTTAGTAAGTAAATCGTTCAAGTGTCATATAAATAAATCTTAATAAATATATTTTCTCAGGATGCTAGCACAAAATGGCGAGTACATTCGCCTTGAGACAGAGTGGTCGTCGTTCATAAACCCATGGTCTAAGAAACTGGAGTTTGTTATCGGCAAACATCACATTATAGAGGTACCAACACATTTGAATTCTCATATTAGATATCACTACTATCTTGCGATTTCTTTTACATGATTTTTATTTTCTAGGGCCCAAATAATCCCGACGTATTTGATTCTCCGGATCCAGAAAACTCAACAAAAATGTCCGACGAAGAAAAAAATAAAGCACAAATGCTAAGGGACACCATTGTTCGCACAATGAATGAGGTAAGCAAAGTTTTACACAATAAAACACCACTTCAATGTTTTCCTGCTTTAGGGAAGTTTATTTATTTATTTTTCCACCAGTTATTTGAAAGTGAATGCTGTTATACAACGTACTTACATTTAATAATTCTTTTTTGTTGGATAGCTTATCGAGTCTTTGACTTGGGGTACAGATTCATAAGCTGCAGATTTATTTTATTTGATTTTAAGATTTTTGATGACCTGAAACGATCTATGGGATGATTTCAGACTGATTATTCGTCGGTCTGCAAGCATGTTAATGATAACACCTCTTTTACTAATAATTGTAGCGGTCGAGATCGAGAGGCTAATTATTATGGCCACTTGCCATCTGAGCAGGATATTAATACGATCTATCTATCCTCAGGATGGGTTGTTGACCACCCTGAGGATGGTCGATAAGTGCCGATAGCCACCGGTAATAGTGATGGCGGCTCTCGGCACTTATCGACGATCACGGGATGACAAATTTATTAATATAGCTAATGTTTTTTTTCTCACTTCACTGCTCTTTCTTGTAACAGGATTCTATCAACCTTTGGGTGGTAAACCTTTGTATCTACCTCTACAACTTGATGTTTAGCTTATATGTGTTGTTCGTGGAATTAATTACGTTTAACTGACAATTAATAACATCAAATACTTCATATGAATTACAGTGTAATTTAAACAAGGCAAACACTTCATATAAAACCTTTTTTTTTCCAAAAAAATAAAAAAATCTTTGAGTTTGAACAGATTAACGTAATTATTGAACTGTGTATGTATTCGTACATAAAAATTGTGTTTGCTTCATACTTTCATACATTCAGTCTTAGACAAGCATCGACATTAATAAAGCATGTTCTGTAGTGGCCTTACATAGTAGAAACTATGTGCAAACAATATAATGGCTATATATATTATTTCATTTCACAGGCTCTAACTAAGCCAGCGGAATTAGCTAAGCAACAGATGAGCAAACGTTGCCAGGACCTGGCTACCTTCATGGAGAGTTTAATGGAGGAAGCTCCCAAGAATGATGAAGAGCTGCGGGTAGAGATCTACGACGCAGACCACAGTTACTATGTGAGTTCATACTATTTCATAATCTAGAAAACGTTATCTTTTTTATTTATTTTTTGTCTTTATTTTAGGGATTTTCGTTCACAATTGCGCCGATGTCAATCCCATCGTGCCTTTACAAGTATTAACTTACTTCCTAAACTAATTTAGCTTATAAATAACCCCAAACCGAATATCAACTTATTCTAGTTGTTTATCTAATAAAAAAGTGTTATTATGGTTATAAATAAATAAATAAAATTCATTTAATTCAGATAACAATACATGATCCTTATAGTAGATTTTGAATAAGATAAAAATAAAACATTCAAATTAAATAAGATAAAATACAAATTTTAAAACATTGAATGTTTTAAAATTTGTATTTTAAATTTTAAAACATTGAATGTTTTAAAATTTGTATTTTATCTTAGTCCAAGATAAAATTAAAATTATAACATTAAAAGAAATTACCATCAAAATTTAAAATTATAACATTCATATAGACTAAGATAAAATGAAAATAAAAACATTAAAATAAATTACCATCAAAATTAAAAATTAACGTTACAATCTGATTAAAAATTAAAAATTGAATAAGATGAAATAAAAAATTATGACATTCAAATAAAATTAAAAGTTTCTTAGTACATTAAGCATACAACAGTAGTTAATGTAGTGACAGTCAAATCTCTCAGCCAACATCCTCAAGATAGTGTTGGAGCTGGCGCAGACCCTGCGCACCAAGGACGTGCACCGTTATGTTGAGAAAATATTATTATAGGAAAACAAATAAAAGTATAATAGATGTTTTTTGCTACTGACATTATGAAGTTGAATGCTTCGGAAGTATGAACATTAGAGACAGAGTAGTTAGGAATTGTGATTGTTATGATGAAAAATGTTAGGAAGAACATTTCCAATAAATTATCAATCCGAGTTGAAAATTTAGGTGAATTTTGGCGCACCCAGCTAAAATACCATGGAACACTCCGTCATCCATTACTGACAATTTCATCGCATTGCTGCGTTTCTCTTATTAGTAAACCGGACACATTTCACAAACAAATGCAGTGTCCTCTATCTTGCCACAAAAACGTTATCTTCCTAACATTACTTTTAGCATAAACAATCGCCCTAAACTTGGCGAATTGGCCCATATACTAATAACTTTAATTAAGAAACAAACAAGTAAAATACAATATTTTTTACGATTACGATGGTGGTCCCTTAGAGAAAGTTGTTCAGCTTGATGGTCTATAGCACACCCTTTCATATGACTATACCCTTTTTGTTACACGTTGTATAATACTAATATTATAAAGCAGAAGAGTTTGTTTGGTTGAACGCGTTAATCTCAGGAACTACCGGCTCGAATTGAAAAATATTTTTGTGTTGGATAGTCCATTTATTGAGGAAGGTTTAAGGCTATTTAACATCACGCTACGATTATAAGGACCGGAGCAGGAATGAAAAATTGCAAGTTGCAAAAACGGTGTTTTTTTTTCCTTTCGTTTTTCTCTCTTATGTGACGCAGACGAAGTTGCGTGGGTCAGCTAGTAGACGTAATTCGTTAATCATTAAGTCCTAGGTACCAGTCATCAATTCGCTTTACTCTTCTCATTACATTTTAGTGGTGACAGCCATCTTAGATTTACAATTGTTATAACGTATAGTATTCTACTAGTCAAGCCCTTTCATTTGATACCCATATTGGGAGTTGTGTAATAAATATGTGATCCGCCATTTTGTGGCGTAGGCCTGGTCTGGACCGATTTTCATCAAACATAGCTAAGAACACTCACGACTTAATCACCTTTCAAACAAAAAATAAACTATCAAAATCGGTTTATCCGTTCGGGAGCTAGGATGCCACACACACACACAGACACGTCAAACTTATAACACCCCGTCGTTTTTGCGTCGGGGGCTAAAAATTGAAATAACTTGGAACTCATGGCGAAAGCCGTTTGTCCAGCAGTGGGATGACGCAGGCTAACAGTATCAGTACCAAATTCACGACATAAAAAACAAGCTTAAAAACATTCAATCGAAAAGGCCTTACCGATTGCTATCGTATTACCCAGTATTAACTGGGTTGTGGAGGTCAGATAGGCAGTCGCTCCCTTTAAAATACCGGTATTCAGCTGCATCCGGTTAGACTGGAAGCCGACCCCAAGATTGTTGGGAAAAGGCTAGGCAGATAATGATGGCCTTTTCCTAATTATAGTTGCATTTGTATCCATGTATGCCTGCGGTTGTCGATTGCAGACCATGAATCTACTATAACTACGCAATACTGCACACGGAACAAAAACAACCAAGTAAGGATCAATTATGTCCGAACGCACCAATGTTCGAACCTACAGGAAATGTCCGTATGACTACTCCTAAATTACCGTAGGATAAAATTTTCTTTTTTCCTACGTCATTTAAGTATTAGGGTTGGTTTTCCCTTTACTTCTTCGTAGTCGTCACTGTTGTGATGTAACCAATTAGTTCGATTCGGATTCTTTCTTGTTATTATACAGGGTGACTGGCAATTAGTGTACGATCGATAACACGTGATTGTGCTCATGATAACAAACAATTTTTACTATGGGATGAATGCTGAAATTTATGTTTATTTCATTTAACTAGCGGGGCAGGGGGGGGGGGTTTCAAATACTATTGTGTGGGTCACGAATGGGCCGTTTGAAAATTACCGGGCCACGGCAGAAGAATGTTTGGCAAATACTGGTCTAGAACCTCTGACCATACTATTAAATCCATTCATTGGAACAATTTTTTAGGTGGATTGAGTTCTACCGTAACACATGACTTTTCACTCAAAAAAATAAAAGTCTTTTACTCCCGATAATTTTTGCGTAAAGTTACTTAAGTTTGGTGCACAGAATGCTTGGATTTCGGATTCTTGAAGAGTCTGTTAACACCCTGTATTATACCACGGAATAATATTATAAAATAAATAAAAGTATTACCAGGACAGCCGAACAGTCTCTTACATGATTCAGACCGGATTTTCTGCTGAATGCCAACATGAATGAAACACGTCCGAACCGCCTCCTTATGAACGTACTCGTATCGTATGAAAAATGTTGTGTAACTGGAAAATCATTCAAATTTACCATAACAACTATGATTTGTTACGGCAAAAAAATAATACCCAACATTTTACATACAGTTGTTTAAAACAATTACGAATCGTGAATAAGCAAAACTCACGTTAAAAGTATGAAGGGTTCTAGGCGCACGTGACAGAATAATCAATCGATAACTTGTCAATTCCATCGATGTTGCGTAGCGGCCACGTGACAAGTGGAGTGGTAAGCACAGCCCAGACTAACAGGTGATCGATAGAGTGGGTGTATTGAAACACGTGATTCTTCGTACGTAGAACTAGGGGATATATTATTCAGATGCGTAAACTTAACGTGTTATCATTGTCGCGAATATTATGTCTCATTACATGGAATACTTCCTTTTTTTTCATTTATTTACCGTTTAAAAAAATAATTACATTTGTTAAGGCAGAATAGCATTTTCAAACCACTAAGGTTTGTACTTAATGCTACTTGTATTTCTACATCGTAGTAAAAAACAAACCAAAAGGTAAACAATAAAAACATCATATTAAAGTAATAGTAATTACTACTTATTATTAAATATTAATAATAAGTAGTAGTAGTACTTATTATTAATACTTATTATTAAATCATATTAATTACTTAGGTCATACTTACTTGGACAAGTTAGCAACTAAACCACCTGCAGGTATTACTTTCAATGTCGTGTCATGTTTTCTTTACGCTTGAATTTTTTTGGACATGTTATACCTATATGCTACTCACAACATACCAAAACTGTCAAATATTCTGGAAGGTCTTCGAATGCAGTCACTGCGGCTAAACTAAAAAAAAAAAAATGCTGGGTCACCTATTTTGTTTGACGTGAATACTGACGGTTTACTGCAGGACTAAATGCAACGCACTCAACGCATTGTGCCGCTGGATGCATTGATTAGTACGGGGATCGCGGAGATTTTAAAAGTTATTTTAAGTTAGCGAGGAATTCAAAGTACATTGCCTGAGAGAAATATTCTTGCGCTCGAGTCATCGAATTTTTAATATCTCCTTCTATAAGAAAATATTTCTTCCGGTATGACGTAATTAGCTTCTACAGGGTGTAAACCACCTCATTACAAAGCCGTTAACCAAGCATTCTATACATGAAACTAAGTAACTTTACGCAAAAATTATTGCTGGGAAACAACTTTTTTTTTTGAGGTCATGTTTTGTGGTAGAACTCAATGTAACGCACTTAAAACATTGTGCTGATGGATGGATTTAATGGTAAGGGGGTCGTGGAGGTGTTAAAAGTCAACATTTTAACAAAAAAATTGTATTTAAAAAAAAACTTGTCAAAAAGTTGTAACTTTAACCCCCATATCTCCGTAACTAGAAGGTTCCCAGGAGGAACAAAAAAATGATCGCAATGATGGGGAGAACAAGTGCCTTTCGGCTTCGTGAAGAGTTGTTTTACACCCATATTTTTATTGTTTCAGGAGTTGATGCACTATCACTTTCAGAACTCATTTGTTTTTTGCAAAGTAAACTCCCTACCGATTATAAAAACAGGGAAGTAAATTGCGCGCCTACGTTTTGTTTTTTAGTTACCGCAATGTACAGCCATCACTTACAGCCAGTAATTTATACAATATGCGTTCGATTTCAATGAAAGATTCATGTTCCAAATTAAAATCTCATTAATTTAAACCCGATTTAAAAAATCGAAACCCGACTAAAAATATTATTATTGTTTATACTAACTGTTGCCCGCGACTTCGTGGGCGTATTTTGATGTGATGTGTGAGACCAAAAAATAGCTTACGAACTATTCTCAGACCTACCAAATATTACACAAAAAATTCATAATAATAATCGGTCCAGCGGCAGTCTCGACAGAGATAACGACAAAATCGTTAACTTTCGGTTGCTAATTACTAGGGCTCGGATAAATATGTGCCAAAAATCCCAAAATATATACATATAAATATGGGTCTAAAAAACGGAAATATGGAAAAATATAAACTAAAACACAACACTTTATTGTATCATAATTGTTTGAAAAAATGTATAAAAAATCAACAAAATTAAATTGTTTGGCTAAAATTTAGTCTGCCTCGTAATTCCAGTTGTTGCAATAAACAACGATATGTTTCATAAAATTTTCAAAATTGAAACTCCTTCTGTTTGATCGGAAAAACGCTTTATATTGTCTGAATGACCTCTACGTCACAGGAAGTAAGAGTAACTAGCGCAAACTTAAATTTGCACAACTCTGTAGGCGAATATGCCTAAGCTCTGGATTGCCGGTTGGTGTTCCACTGAGAATATTGTTAGTTTTGTAGCGTTGTTAATCCTTTATTTTTTGCATGGATATAAAAGTAGTGCACGAGTCCCGCACGACTCTGCCTACATCCGCGCAACGACTATTTATTCCCGCGGCACGGCGGCGCTATGAAAGCAAAAATTATGCAGTTTTATTTATCCTAAGCCCTACTAATTATTAACGGGGATAAATATAATGACCACCATAAAATGCTTTGATACCCTTAGTTTTGTAACCAAAAATATCTACTTAACACCAGAAAAATAAAGTCTAAAAATACAATAGTACCAGCTATTTTAGTCACGACTCCACTTTAAATTGTATTCGACCACCAAATTTAGTAAATGATCACCAAATCTTGACGACCAAATTAATGTATTAGTTTTGCCTAAATAAATCACTGTGATTGCCATAAAATGTAGGCATTTATTATCAAATAAAGTATTATGATAGTTATGTCTCCGGCTTGCAATCCCCTCCCGCACCGCACCGCAAACGCCGCCACCGCTGCGCTCGCCCGGACACGATCCCCAGGGTATACCGCCGTTTACCCGAATTTTATTTGCCCTAATATCATTTGCCATAATAGTCAATAGCCATAATATCATACGACATAATACTCATTTGCCCTACTCTCATTTGCCATATTAGTCACGTGCCAGAATCATTGTTTCCCATAAAGTCACTTACCATAACATCGTTTGTCATAATAATTGTAAGCCCTAATTATCACATGCCACAATTATGATATCCCATAACATAATTTGCCATCGACATTGGGTGTGTAACGGTTGTTTATATCAAGAGAAATTGGTTGCAATTGGGACTTTAGGGCACCCCGACTCGGACAGGTTAGGTTAGAAGGGGATGGCGGGGTCGTGTGAGCGAGCAAAGCGAGCGAATAGACCCCGCCATCCCCTTCGTGGTTATTTTTTTATAAACCACACAGAAGTAGGAGCCCCGCGAAGCGGGGCTCCGTCGACCTAGCCCACCATCAACCATGCACAAAAAAAAAAACAGGATAGCAAGATGTAAAACTTTGATTATAATTTTATCTTCAAACGCTGGTATAATTTTGGTGATCATTTACTACTTTTGGGATAAGAATGATTTATTTGGACTCATTTTGCTTAAATAGGATAGCAGAATTTAAAAACTTTGGTTATAATTTTACTTTAAAATGTTGGTTTAATTTTGGTGATCATTTACTATTTTTGGGTTACTCATGATTTACTTGGAGTAATTTTACTTAAATAGGATAGCAAAGTGTTAAAACTTTGGTTATAATTTTACATTAAAATGCGAGTTTCATTTTGGTGATCATTTACTATTTTTGTCTGCTATTTGTTACTATATCTGGTGGTAAGTTAAACATAAGCCATTATTAACGAATAAATTGGGTTGCAATAATGATGCTTGCAAATAATGAAAGTCTCTACATCCTAGATGCTTTTCTAGTGAGCATAATTATTGCAACCGAATGTATTCGTTGGTAATCAGCGATTGAAAGTTAGCGATTTTGTCGTTATCTCTGTCGAGACTGACGGGGCCCAGGGCTGGCAGTCTCGACAGAGATAACGACAAAATCGCTAATTTTTGGTTGCTAATTACTAACGAAAAATTCGGTTGCAGTAATGGTGCTTGCGAGTAATGATAAAATCAAAAAAATCAAAATCAAAATCAAAATCAAAGCATTTATTTCAAGTAGGCCAGTTACAGGCACTTTTGAATTGTCGAAACAAATGAACATTTAAAGTAGCTACAGTCCCAGTCACAAGACATAAAAACTGTGAAAGTACTGTAGTTGCCCATTCCCTAACGTAGATCTCTATGGAGAAGAACGGGCAAGAAACTCCATGGACACTCTTTTAAATCAAAATATTGTTACAAAATCTTGGTTACATCATTCATGTTGAGATGGTATATTATGTGAGAACAATGTAGCAAGATGTGCACGTTAAAAGTGTCCATAGCAAAACAAAATAAAATACAACTCAAAAACTAAATAATTAATTCAAATAACCCATGGCGACTAAGAGATGACCAGTCACAACTGACAGCGCCCGTTCACGAACATGACGCATGGATCAGCACCATTCAGCTCAACCATTTTGAAGGGAACTAAATGGTCCGACACACGCGCCACCATCAGCGAGACATTTGAGAGAGCATGACATACTCTCAACCGTCAGGGCACATTCTAGTCAAGAACTGCCGTAGGCTTCCAGTGAATGATAGCTTTCTAGTACATAGTACTCACACAATATGGGCTATGCGATTATATAATACTAACATTGAATCTATACAATGCAAAGATAGTTAAGTACAATCTTCAGCAGCTCCAACAATACCATTTAATGCTATCAATTTATGCGTCCCTGTCCTTATGGAGCAGGACCAGCATTGAGCCAAGCATCTCTATCAGCGATATAATCGCTCAACTTGTAATATGCTTGTTGACAAAGTGTGCGTTTAATGCATGTTTTAAATTTCGTCTCATTCAGTTCAAGAATACTTTGTGGAATTTTATTATAGCATCTCAAACAGTACCCCATGAAAGATGAGTCTACTTTAGCGAGTCTAAAGCCTGGCTGAACTAATTGGTCCCTATTTCTAGTACTGTAGTTATGTCTGTCACCTCTTTTACCAAAAAGATGCAAATTTTTTCTGACGTACATTATGTTTTCGTAGATGTATTGACAATGTACCGTCATAATGCCAATATCCTTAAACAGCTCTCTTAGAGAATCGCGCCTACGAAGATTATATATGGCTCTAATGGCTCTTTTCTGCAGAATAAATATAGACTCAATATCTGCAGCTCGTCCCCATAGCAAAATACCGTACGACATTATACTATGGAAGTAGCTAAAATAGACCAGTCTAGCGGTATCTACATCAGTAAATTGACGGATTTTTCTAATGGCATATGCTGCTGAGCTTAGCCGCCCCGCAAGAGATGTTAAATGAGAACCCCATTGTAGCCTTGAATCAAGCGTAATCCCCAGGAAAACCGTTTTATCTACGAATTCAAGTTTCTCATTATTCAATAATATATCACAATCACTACCCTTAACATTCGGTAAAGCAAATCTTATGCATTTGGTTTTTTTTTCATTTAATACCAAATTGTTTGCTGTGAACCAATTTTGGACCTGCAGTAGGGCATTATTCACGTCATCTAAATTTTGTGCCCGTCTATTTATCTTAAAAATCAGGGAAGTGTCATCAGCAAATAACACCATATTTTGAGGTTGGTTTTTCAATAAATAGGGTAAATCATTTATATATACTAGAAAAAGGAAAGGACCCAATATTGAGCCTTGTGGAACCCCCATTTTTATTTTTAAACCCTGTGAGTTGACACCATTTATCTGAACATGTTGTTGTCTATCATTTAAATATGATCTTACCAAACTAAGTGCCAGTTTACCCAGTCCGTAATGCTCAAGTTTCATAAGTAATGTGTCGTGGTTTACGCAATCAAACGCTTTGGAGAGGTCACAAAAAATTCCTATAGCGTCTTGGGACTCTTCCCACGCAGTAAATATGTGCTTTAATAAGGTTACACCGGCATCAGTTGTACAACGTCCCTTGGTGAAACCATACTGTTGATCATGTAAGATTCTGTTGGTGTTAAAGTGATAGAGCATTTGATCAAGCATTACTTTTTCAAAAACCTTGCTAAAAACTGGCAACACGGAGACAGGTCTATAATTGTTAGTATCTTTACTGTCCCCGGATTTGAAAAGAGGTATGACTTTACTGTATTTCATTAAATCAGGGAAGACTCCTTGGTCCACACATAGATTAAAAATTAAAGCTAAGTATGGGGCTATAGTCTCAAGTATGGATGTACAAACTTTGATAGACATTCCCCATAGATCTTCGGTCAGTTTGATTTTTATTTGCCGGAAAGCTTTAATAACTACCATAGGGTTAATGTGTTTAAATTTAAATTCAGCCAGGCAGCCAGACACATTCGCCTTTAATAAACCCATTGAGACTTCAGGAGAGGAATTAAGAGCCTCCGTAGTTTTTAATGGTATCTCTGTAAAGAAATTTACAAATTCTTGAGCTACTTCCTGATTCGAGCTTTTAGGACCACATGCTGTATCTAATGTGTAGCTAGTGTTGCGTATTTTCTTCCTGTTAGTCTCGTTATTTATGACTTTCCAAACTGTCTTTATTTTATTTTCTGCTGTTTTGATCTTGTTGCTAATGTGCAGGGCTTTAGCAACCCTGCATGTATTTCTAAAAATTTTTGAATACTTAGCAACATACTTGTTAAAAGTTTCAGTGTTAATAAAAGGCTTAAGGCCATAAAGCTCAAATAGTCTTTCCCTACTTTTTCTGATACCTCTAGTTGCCCAATCACTAAATATGAATTTAGGGCAAATACTCTTTGTCTTCTTTTCAAAAGTTTTGTTGAATTCCGTGTGAACTATTGAAAAGAAACGATTATACAATTGATTTATATTAATATCGTCATGGCTCATAACACTTAACTTGTTCTGTAGGGAAATATTAAACCCATTTAATTTGCTAGAAGTTATGGGTCTAAATTTAATCTGTACTTTTTGCAATGGTGTATTACACCTATAAGTTACAGTTTGTCCGCTATGGTCGGACGGCAAACAATTTACTATGGCTTTATCTAAGTAATCACAATCGCAGAAAACATTATCTATACAAGTAGCAGAAGATGCTGTGATTCTAGTAGGTTCAATAAAAACGTTAGTCAAGTCAAATGATTTAAAAAGATTTAGTAACCGACCGCTATGTGAATTTTCTTCTAAAATATTGATATTGAAATCACCACAAATTATTGTAGATTTATTACTGGCTGCAAGTTTTGCCAGGACATCTTCCATTATTGATTCAAACATGGAAAAGTTTTGATAGTTTGGGGGTCTGTACACACACACAATTACATGCTTATCTAGCTCAACACAGGACAGTTCGACGCAATGTTCAACCGAGAGACCTACTATGTCATCACGTTGCTTATATTTAAAACTATTTTTTATTAATATTAGGGAACCTCCACGAAGCATCGTTTTACGGTTAAAGCAGCTACCCACCATATAGTTCTCATAATTAATAAGCATTTGGTAATCCTTTAACCAATGTTCAGTAAAACAAATAATGTCAAACTTACTATTTTCTAAAAACAATTCAATTTCTAATAATTTGCAAGACATTCCTTGAATATTTTGGTGGAATATTTGTAAGGTGTTCTGCTGAGGCCCTTTTTTAGTAACTAATTGAGTGCAAGAATTAATAGTACCTTCTGTTGTCTCACTTTCTAGTTTAAATTCATATTAATATTTTGAGTGTGGCCGGAGACTCCCGTGCCATCCTCAGACAACAAGACCCTATCACAAATAGACCCTAATTGAGGATTCACCACGGTGACAGATGGATCCTCCTCTGAGCAATATTTGTAAAGATTTATAGCACTACTGCTATATTCATTTAAAGTCACCTGTACATTAGTAGAATTACTAATAGTCGCAGTGTTAATAATAGTACTAAACTTAGACATACTATTTATGTCTGTGTGAATAGTAAAAGCTAATAGCGAAGCTATTTTGTGTCTACATCTAATAGGTAGATACACCTTACCCCGTGTCGACTTAAGATTACCAACAAGAGTGTTGATATCTAGGTATATAAGTCTGTCACTATAGTGACCTGCTAGAAAATGTACATGGTTATTTAACATATGTATATAATTGTTTTTTCTACTACCCAAATTTTTAAAATAGGGAAAAGCACACAATATTATTTTACTACAGTTTAACTTCAACAACTCTGATACACAGTCAGTGATATCTTCCTTTTTTATCTTAGAACTATTACCAACACATATAGTTATGGTGGTATTAGGATTACAAACAGTTTTAGTTGCAGATGTCATAACCTGTTTGTAGGTTGACCCTGGCATACAATAATTTTGGGTACAATAACTCAGGCTATTACTGATTAATTTCCCCATCCCTCTACCAATACTATCAGAGAACATAACTGAAAGATTTGAATCTAGACTATTAGGTGAGACAGAATTACCTAAGTCAGGTATTGAATCTTGGGTGGAATCGCAGCCCTGAGTTCTCACAGCTGGGCACGGGTCCTCCGTTGCCTCAGACTGGATATCATTTCTGGATTCCCTCTGACAAGTACACTGAACGTTGCTGAGAGTCAGCGAGTCCACTTTGTCTACCAATGCATTTGTTGCAAGAATATGCTCTTTAATTTGATTTTGTGAGCGTTCATATTTATTATATAAAGACTGTAGTGACTTATAGTCTCTACATCCTAGATGCGTTTCTTGTAAGCATAATTATTGCAACCGAATTTATTCGTTAGTAAACAGCGATTGAAAGTTTACGATTTTGTCGTTTTCTCTGTCGAGACTGCCAGCCCAGGCGTTTCGGAGGAGTTCGATAACAAACTCTGTTTCACGAGATTTTATCCTAATTTAATACACACATATTTTTTATGTGAATTTTCTTTTAATTTGCTTTATTTTAATAGCCCACTCGATTGGTTTAGTTTTTTATTTACGTATTTAATTACTATTTCGCGCCAAAATTCGCGCCGTATTGTTGTTTTTGTTTTCAATCACCTATCTAAGGACATGTTTTAAGACGAATATAGAGATACATTAACTGTCGAAATCCATCCAGCCGTTAGAGAGATATGTACGTCGTTATGAAGAAAGAGATGTAGAAGCAAGATGTAGAAGCAAGATGTAGAAGCACTCTCTTCCAAAACAATTGCTATAGCATGTCGGTCAAAATTTTCAATAAAATACCGAAACAAATCAGAGAATTACCAATAAATTATTTCAAAAGGAAACTGAAGAAGTGGCTCTGTAATAACGTGTTCTACACAATAAACGAGTTTTTGACAAACCCATTTGTAATGGGTTTATATTATATTTCTATTTTATTGATGTTAATATTTTAACTTTATTATTTTTTCTTGCCTTGTATTGTTTTTTCATTTTATTTTATTCTACACATGAGTATTTTTAATTCTAAAATAATACTGTTGTCAAAGATAAATTGACATTCTAATGCTTATTAGATGTTTTGTTAAATTAAGACTACATTACGAGTCAAATGTGTTAGATGTTTTAATTTTTAAGTTTGCATGCTGATAAAGTCAGCGAAATATGTGAAACCTTTTGATTTATAAGACCATCATGTAACTTACCATATTTCATGCAAATAAAGAATCTTGAAGCTTGAACTCGTTGAAAACCCACGCAACTTCGTCTGCGTCACAAAAGAGAGAAAAAGCTCACAAAAGGAATAGTACATTATGGTACAAGTGTGTAATGTTGGTGACTACCGCTGAGGCGCCATTGAGACCCGAGCCGTCAGGCGAGGGTCTTAAGAGAGCCGAGGACGGTTTTTCAACACACTTGAGAATAAAATAATACTAAAATAGATATTTAATTTTGTCCTTGGAGTTTTCAGGTAGTAAACTTTCCATAACGTTAAGGGCTGCACATCTTATATCGGGCGGTGTACAAAATAAATCATTTTCTTCATAACTAGTACTTGTAGACATTTGAATTAATAAATAACTATAATTTCAACAGTGAAAACGAGTTGTGATTTTTTTTTCGCAATGGCGGGAATAATTAATCAGTTTTCCTATGCGCGCGCATCTAACAATGGCGATCGGCCATAGACTAAAAGAATGGGGTTTCTTTTTTTCGGCTTTTCACGGATAGCGTTTTAGCCACGTACGAAATGGGGAATTCAAAGTTTTATTTAATACAGAGAAAACAAAAGTTACATTTGAGTGAAAGTTTTATTTATTAAAAACTTGAAATTATCTATGTAGTTACGAAGTTGCATGAAATGAGCAAGCAATAGGTACATTAATTTATTTGTACTATTGAACACGATCATTTTTGTATCGAAACTTTTTTAAGAACAAAGCAATTCATCCAATAACATAAAAAAACCCTATAACTCACTTGTGAATAATAGCAATGAAAAAGTCACAGTTTGATTACAGGTATTATGTTTTATCTTACAGGAAAGGGACTCAGTAATGCTAGGTGGCATTTCTCCGCATCATGATTATTATGACAGCAAATCCAGCACCGAAACACCGTTGAGTTACAACCAACTCAACTACAATGACACATTGCAACGGTAAGTTGACTAACGGCCATTTTCAATAACTTACTAGCCGGTTTCGGTAGGTTGCTATCTCTGCCAGTTTGAAATTTTGATTACTCACCGTTTAGAAAGAAAACGTCACAGAAAAGCTTTCTTTGTTTTCTTTTTTTGTGAATCGGGCAGGTGACGCAGAGGATAGACATAAGCGTAGAATATTCTTTGTTTATAGAAACACCGATAGCTACGGTAGTAGGCACGGTAGTATGTTTACCAGCAGTTATACGTAAGTAAGTTGTAGAAAATGACTGTAAGAGGATCAGCAAATTTTCAAAGCAAAGATATATATTCACAGATCCAATGATCCAATAGATATAGATAGACCGAAAGGTCTATCTATATCTATACAGTTAAAATCATTTAAACAATTTCTAGGGTTTAACAAACTCAGAAGTGAAATGAATTATTTGTGGGAATGTAAGCTTATTTATGTGGCAACACTGGTTGATAAGGGAATTTAAAATTAAGCAGTAAGAACACTGAACGAGCGGGTAAGAGTGAGAGCAAGAAGGACTGAGGAAAAAAAAGTTGGACGTTTGTGAACATATTACGTTCCGTTCTTTTGTAAGTTTAACGTTTTTCTGAAGATTGAATATAAGAAGTAAAGATTGCTGGCCCCGTAGCACCGTTTTATTTCGGAGTAGCCACAATTTGATGTCTTTATAATCTTAAAATCAGTATCAAACTACGTTTTAAATAACTCCCAGAATTAAGAGTTATTAAAAATATAACACAAGCATAACCTTACCACATGACTTAATGAAAACCATCGTAGTGCCTATTGTGAAGAACAGGACTGGGGATATCTCGGACGGGGGGAACTACCGGCCCATATCTCTAGCAACAATAATTGCTAAAGTGCTGGATGGTGTGCTTGATTCCTACTTAGATAATTACATAAAATTGCACGACGCGCAGTTTGGGTTTAGACCTGGGTTATCCACTGAGGCTGCCATCGTAGGTCTCAAGCACACTGTCCAATACTACATGGACCGCAGGACATCGGTATATGCGTGTTTCCTTGACCTCTCCAAAGCTTTTGATCTTGTATCATACGATGTGCTCTGGAGAAAGTTGGGGAGCGCGGGTGTACCGGTGGGGGTGCTCAATTTGCTTAAGTACTGGTATTCCCACCAAACCAATTTTGTGAGGTGGAATAATACGCTCTCTGAGGCATATACGTTGGAAAGCGGGGTGAGACAGGGAGGTTTGACCTCTCCCAAGCTTTTCAACTTATACGTAAATGACCTCATTGTCGAGCTCAGTAGCAAGCGTGTCGGTTGTTCGATAGATGGCGTCTGCCTTAACAACATTAGTTACGCGGACGACATGGTGCTGCTGAGCCCGACGGCGAAAGGTCTTGGAGAGCTGTTAAGGGTATGTGAGACCTATGCTGCTGCTCATGGTCTTGTTTATAATGTCAAAAAATCTGAATATATGGTTTTCAGGGCCGCCGGTGGATGCCCTGAGTATTCACATAATATTACCCTTAATGGCTTGTACATAAACCGTGTCACGAAATTTAAATACCTGGGGCATTTCATTACCGAGGGTCTTGATGACGATATGGACATTGAGAGGGAGCGCAGGGCTTTGGCGGTAAGAGGTAACATGCTGGTCCGCAGATTTTCCCGCTGCTCTGAACAAGTAAAAATAACGTTATTTAAAGCATATTGTCAAAGCTTTTATACGGGAAATCTGTGGGTCAAGCACACCAAACGATCGCTGGATGTCCTGCGCGTCCAGTATAACAATATCTTCAGGATGATGTTGGGGCTGCCTCGCTTCTGTAGTGCATCGGGGATGTTTGCGCTGTATCGAACTGATGGCTTTCATGCCGTGATTCGCAAGAAAACTGTTTCCCTGATCTGCAGAATGCGTGGCAGCCGCAACAGAATTCTGAAGACGGTAGCGAATAGGATCTCCTCTCCGATATGGGTGTCGTTTATGAAGAGGGTAATTTGAATGTTTTAATTTTAATTGAATGTTATAATTTTTATTTTATCTTATTTTTATTTTTATCTTAAGTATATTAAATCTGATTTTAATGTTAATTTTAATTTTGATGGTAATTTATTTTTATGTTTTAATTTTGATTTTATCTTGGACTAATTTGAATGTTAAAATTTGTACTTTATCTTATTTTATTTTTGAATGTTTTATTTTATCTTATTTTAAATCTGATTTTAATGTTAATTTTTATTTTTTATGGTAATTTATTTTAATCTCTTGATTCTAATGTCAATTTATTTTATTATTAATAATTTTGTTTATTTTAATTTTCAACTTTATGGATCATGTTATCTGAAATAAATGAATTTTATTTTTATTTATTTTATAATGAGGCCCCCTCGTAATGAGTGGGAATGAACTGTAATCCACCACTAAGGCCCATTGCGGGTTGGCATAATAGATGTCAAAAGTCTTCTAATTTCTGGTTCTACTACTCAGTTTTCTCAAAAAGTATAATTATTTTTATATTTGTATTCAGGTATTTCGATAGTCACCAAGCTATCTCAGATGAGGGCTTAAATACGGCCAGCGGCGAAAACATTATTGGAGTCGCAACGAGACCTGTCGCGTACACGTGAGTTTGCTTTTATGTAATCGATGTTAATTGGATTTTTTGTACTGTGTTGGTTTTCATCACAGAATGATATCAGACTCGGAAGATCGCGTAGTACCCCAGGGATAAACTTAATTATTCGTTTTATAAGACAGGAACAACCTACCTCATCGTATTCATGTGTTATCGGTTGGACCAATTACCAACTGTTATGCTAGTCACTCACTGGCGATTCATCAGTTCATAATTTGATTTCTTTTTTTAATATTTTCACAGTGAAACCAAATTTCTGGCTAATATTTTCTTACCAGCAGCATGGAACATGACTGAATATAAATTTCAATTGGTTCAACTGATACCATGTTACATGCTTTGTTGGTTGTAACATTTGGGTGCTACCAAACCACACTCAGATACGTCATCTCAAAATAATGTACTATTTTGTGATGCATCATAAAATAGTACTTACATTATTTTTTATTTTATTTTGCATACCTGTGTGCGAGGGCGACCGCAGTATAGCTACAGGTATTGATAGCATGGTACCATTCTATTGCAGGACTTGTCTATCGCCGATGGCACAGCTTTCGAGAGACTCTGGCGATGTTACCTGTTCGTCGGATTCCATGATTATGGTGACAAATAGCCCAATACCTGGAGGTGGAGATTATCAGCCCCCTCGGCTTTCAGAGGCGTTGCTTAACAAGTTAGTAAATAGTTTACGAACGAAAACTTGCATCCCTTTTAAAGTAATTAACAGTAAATGATTGGATTATTATCTTCTTCTTTGTCGTGTAGTGCTTAACCTGCCCCCGTATTCACAATGCTTCGATTCGCTTCCGATTCATGAAGTCGTATGTCTATCTCGGTCGTTTTCGTAATGCCAGAAGAAGATAGATATACGAGTTGTCGAATCGGAAACGAGTCGAACGTTTGTGAATACGTGGTCTGGTGTTAAAGTTTTTATCTACCCAAATATCATCATCATCATCATCTCAGCCGAAAGACGTCCACTGCTGGACATAGGCCTCCCCCAAGTGTCGCCACATTGACCGGTCCCTTGCTACTCGCATCCACCGGATTCCCGCAACCTTCACCAGGTCATCGGTCCACTTAGTGGGAGGTCTTCCAACGCATCGTCTTCCGGTTCGCGGTCGCCACTCCAGAACTTTTCGGCCCCATCGGCCATCCGTTCTGCGAGCAATGTGCCCTGCCCACTGCCACTTAAGTTTAGCAATTCTTCGGGCTACGTCGGTGACCTTGGTTCTCTTGCGGATGTCCTCATTTCTGATTCGATCAAGCAAGGAAACTCCGAGCATAGCCCTCTCCATTGCCCTTTGGGTGACTTTAAGCCTTTTGATGAGGCCCATTGTGAGCGACCACGTTTCGGTCCCGTATGTAATCACTGGCAACACACACTGGTCATAGACTTTCGTCTTGAGACACTGCGGTAAGTTGGACGAGAAGATACCGCGCAGCTTCCCGAACGCTGCCCAGCCGAGTCGGATTCGACGATTGACCTCTTTCTCGAAGTTAGACCTACCTAACTGGACCGTTTGTCCTAGGTATACATAATCGTCTACAATTTCGAGTGTAGAGTCTCCGATCTTGATAGGAATGGGTGTGACATGGGCATTCAACATGACCTTCGTCTTGTCCATGTTCATTTTTAGACCCACTCTTTTGGAGGCTCTACTGAGGTCATCGAGCATTGTACTGAGGTCCTCCATGGTCTCAGCCATGACCACAATATCGTCGGCAAACCGAAGGTGAGTGATGTACTCGCCATTGACGTTGATGCCTAGCCCTCTCCAGTCCAGAACCTTGAAGACATCCTCCAGTGCAGCGGTGAACAGTTTCGGAGATATGACGTCTCCCTGTCTTACACCTCGCTGCAGAAGGATAGGTTCCGAGGCTTGGTCCTGAAGTCGGACTGACATGGTGGCGTTTTTGTACAAACACTTCAACACCTCGATGTACCGATAGTCAATTTGGCACCGTTGGAGAGACTGCAGTACAGCCCAGGTTTCGATCGAATCAAAGGCTTTTTCGTAGTCCACAAACGCTAAGCAGAGAGGCAAGTTATACTCTTCGGTTTTCTGTATAACCTGCCGAAGCGCATGTATGTGGTCCACGGTGCTAAAACCTTTTCGGAAACCGGCTTGTTCGGGTGGCTGGAATACGTCAAACCTGCGCGCGAGACGATTCGTGATGACTCTTGAAAACAACTTGTAAACATGGCTTAGAAGTGAGATGGGCCTGTAATTCTTCAACCGGGCATTGTCACCCTTCTTGAAAAAGAGCACCACCACACCCCTGCACCATGCCTGAGGCGTTTTCCCCTCGAGTATGACGGAATTGAACAGCTTCTGAAGGGCCTTAAGTACCGGTTTTCCACCCGCCTTCAGGAGTTCGGCAGTAATTCCGTCATCCCCCGGTGCCTTGTTGTTTTTGAGTTGTTTCAGAGCCATCCTAATCTCGTACAGGCTGACGTCCGGGATGTCTTCGGTATAGTGTCGGGTTAGTCTAGCTCTTGGGTCGTTTGCTAGGTCGACAATGGGTTTGCTGGTTGACGTGTACAACTGTCCATAGAAGCTCTCGATCTCCCTCAGTAGCTCCGGTTTGGCGGATAAGATCCTGCCATCGTCGGTCTTCAGTTTCGTGAGCTGGCTCTGCCCAATAGCCAGATCTCTTGAAAATACTTTGGAGCCTTTGTTCCGCTCAATCGCGTCTTTAATACGCTCGGTATTAAAGCGGCGGAGGTCGCTCTTTAAGGATTTAGAGATCCGTCTATTGAGCTGCCGGTATTTCGACACCTCATCTGAAGACTGCAGGATCATCTCACGCCGCTCCTTCATGAGCTCGAGAGTTTGATCGGAGAACCTCTTTTTCTGATCTGTACGACGTGTCTTGAAGAACTTAGACCCGGTCGTATGGACAGTTTCCACGAACCCATCGTTATATTCGTCCACTGAGCCGCCTAGGCACTCGAAACGATTCTGGAGTTCGAGCTGAAAGCTCTCGGGGTTTTGGATTTGGATCTGTGCTGGACGGAGCGTAGACTTCATCAGTCGAGACCTTTCTAGCTTGATATTGATGTTCAATGTGCCTCTTACCATGCGGTGATCGCTCCCGGTTTTCACCGAATTGATCACAGAGACATCATTGAACATTTGCTTCTTGGTTGACAGGATGAAGTCGATCTCGTTTTTTGTTGCACCATCTGGGCTTTGCCAGGTCCACTTCCTGTGCTCACGCTTTTTGAAGAAGGAGTTCATCATATAGAGGCCCTCCTTCTCCATAAAACTAGCCAGTTGGTGGCCCCGGTGGTTCCGACGTCCAACTCCAAATTGCCCCACCTGCAGCTCATCCCCGTCTCGTTTGCCCAGTTTCGCGTTGAAGTCCCTCATGATAACGGTGAAGTGAGTTTTGAAACCATGCATGGCTTTAGAGATATCCTCATACATGGTCTCCACTTCGTCGTCGGGGTGTGCCGAGGTCGGGGCGTAGACCTGTATGACCTTCAGCGAATATCTTGAGGATATTCTGAGTATAAGGTACGCCACCCTGGTCGACACACTCTCGATCTTCACCACGTTGTTCACAAGGGACTTGTGGACGATAAACCCAACACCACCCTGGGACTGGCGGTCGCCCTCTCGGAAATAAAGCAGATTGCCGGATCTTAGGATTATCGTGTCCTCCCCCTCTCTTCGGACTTCAGATAATCCCACAATACTCCATCGCAGCCTGCTCAATTCCTCTTCGAGCTCCGCTATCTTCTCGTCGGTCCGGAGTGTGCGCGTGTTATACGTTGCCAGGTCCAGTCGTTGGTGTTGGCAGCCGGATCCCATCCGGGGATTCTTCGCACCCCTTGCCACGCCATAACCTCGACCGCTGCCGTAGTCGAGGGTAGACGGGCTGCCGGGCACTAGGGGCCATTTATTGAATGCGGTGTCCATTGGGGGGTTTTGCCATAATCGCCACGCTTGGCAGGCGGGTTGGCGATCGCAGTATGGTTATCACAAAAGCACAGAGAACGCTGCTGCCCATTCTCTGGTAAGTCCCTTAGTCGCCTCTTACGACACCCACGGGAGGATATGGGATGATGCTATTCTTTACGTCCGGCACCATACGGACAAATATCATAAACCCTCTCTAATGCGTTCAAAAACCATAGGCAATGACCAGCATTACCAACCAACAGAAACAAACAGAACTGTAATGAACTCATAACCTACTGAAAACAGTAGGTTATGAGTTTAAATTTGGAACAGGTGTCAAATTCAAGTGAGTGTGCTATTCTAGTACCTATCTACATTCAATCAGATATCGATACGAAACCCCATTTCAGTATGATTCTAATTATAAATCGCACATTTTGATCTCGAGTGACACAAGAATAGTGACTTTGTTCGTTTGCCTATGATTTAAAAAAAAATTACAGATATCCGAAACGCCGCCATTTCGAGTGGTCATTTGTTCGTTAGCTTTTTATTTCCAGTTACGAGTAGACAAATTTTCTGATAAGTTCTTTGTTTCTGTCGAAAATGAGTGAAAGTGACTCAAAAATTGACATGTACACTCCGGCAGATATCGTAAATGCAGCGACGAATGCAACTATTTGCTTCTGTATATGTTTAATTTATTTTTTATTGCATTACACTGGTAACAATGCTGGTCATTTCCCTATGGTTCCTGAACCCATCATAGAGCCCTTATGATATTTGGGTAGATAAAGTAGTGTATGCAACTATACATAATTAGGCATTACAACACTCGTGTGATGCTATTAAGAAACTCGCCTTCGGCTCGTTTCTTAAACCCACACTCGTGTTGTAATGCCCTTCATTATGCACAGTCGCATAAACTACTATTATGCCGCCTACGGGCCTCTGATTTCGATTATGTATTATAATTGGGTATTATTATGTTACCTCACTAACTGCACGTATAACTATCTAGTCAGCATGTTTAGTTGTTAGCTAGCACTAATCCAAGCAATAACGGTAAATTTTTATAGCTTCTTGTTGTTGTTCAAAATTGTGGCATGTAAATATATAAAATAACAGTATTATAGCTACAGTAATAACTTTTCTTATAGATCATTTAAATTTAATAGGCACAACACTGAGATGGAAAAGGAATTAATGAAGATGCACAGAGAGACTCGTACCAGCAGTAAAGGAGATAGAGAGAATACGAATGAAACGAGGAAAAAGAAGAAGGAACATTTGGCTCGTTGTAATGCGTCCTATCATCCTACCAGCGCTGGGACTGCTGAAATACAAGTACACTTACATTTTACTTCAGCAATGCTTTACTAAAATATGGTAGATGCAGCCATAAAACAATAATTTCAAGACACTAATCTCTACAAAATACGTTTTCGGGCCTGAAAACCCGGTTTCTTTTCAATTAATGGCCAAATTATATTCATAGTTGTCAATAAATAGTTGATTCATTGAGTTGACCAAACAGTGACGTCACAGCGTGCTATTGCCATTCAAAATCTATGAGAGAATTGCGAGTACGAAATTGTGTGTCTGCAGACCATCATAGAATATAATCCCTATTATAATTAGAATCAAGATTTCTCCCAAGTTCGCGCATGTGATTAATTGGGTTCTCAACTCTCCGTAGGTACGATTAAGGCTTTGTGAGATGATTTTTATATTATTTTAGTATTTCTGTACACACTGAAGACACCACAGAAAAATAATACTTGAGTACGTCTTGCCAGCACGTGAAAGTAGAAAAATAAATGAAAAGTTAATGCCGGAGGAAAAAAAAACAATCGTAAAAATCGTTCAAAAAATAATTTCTATTATTTCAAGGATTTTTATGACTATAAATTATCATTTTCGATGTTTGTAAATTCTAATTTGTTTACGTTGAAGTTTGTATGCTCTAATTTTATAGCTAAACATGTATCATCTCATATGTTTTAAAAACACCTACATATGTATACCATGTGTCTTACAATACATTATTATCTTATCTTAACTTTGTACCGACAGGAGCCCCAAGGTTTAAAACGTGCATCGAAGATGGAAGCGGAAGCGGGTCCGCACAAGCATCACTGCCCATCCACGAGGCAGACGCGTCGCAACAAGTCCGCGTTGTCGACCGGTGCCGCCGTCACTCAGCCTTCATCGGCCATCACCACCACTGTTGGGCAGTTGGCTACAGGTATATATTAGTAGAGGCATGCGAGCTTCGACATTTTAACCTTTTGCCCGCCACAGCATAAGCGCACGCGCGTGCCCTCCACGCCAAGCCACAATTTCATCCACTATTTTGTCACATATTTGTGTCGTCTGGCGTACAGGGCACGCGCTTGCTTGTCACGTATATGTGGCAATGGCGTCTAAAACGTTAATTGTAAGATGGTTACCGTGTTTTCTGTTAACATCATCATCTTTTTAACCTTATCACAGTCCATCCATGCTTTCTTTGGTTTTCTTCTACTTTTGTAGCCATCTACATTCATACTCAACATTATCCTCACTAAATTTTCCTCATTCCCCCGCATCACATATCCATTCCCGTTACACCACACATAGCCCTTACCATTCTCATCTCAGTGACATGAAGTTGCCTTTCATTCATCTCTTTTGTGGCCCAACATTCTGATTCATACAGGACAGCAGGTCTAACCATGGCTTAACAGAAATGCAGGAGTCGCATATTGTTGTCGTATTGATTTTGTCAAAATATAATATAAAAAAAAGAGAAAGAGCATGAGCATGCCTTTATCATGACAAGTGACATAATTTATAACCTAACCATGTTTTATGAGACATCATACTCTTACAATAACTGGCGTCGTATTGCGATTACAGCATCCAATCAATGGCCCGCCCCGTCTATGAACAACATGAACACTTTCATACTGGGCGTCGGCATCCCTCAGCAGATGTCTATCATGAGCCCCATGCCTCATCCCATGCAGACTGTGCCAGGTAACTGATCATTCTAACACCGTATGGCACTAACTGTATTAAACCTGACCAAATTGTAATATATTACATGATTGAAAGTAACTGTCAGTGTGTTATACATTCACACTTTAAAAGCGGATAAAGTAACTGAGTTCATGTCATTTCTAATTTAGTATGCCCCCATGACTGCATAATGACCTTCTATTGTTGAAAGGTTATCATGATGACAATACAAGTTATGTTACAGGCATGTACCCGATGTATTACGCGCCGGCCGGCCCGCAGCCGATGCCCACCTCAGTTCACCACCTACCTTCCAGTAGCCAGCACCAGCAATTCCAAGCTCCAAGTAAGTTGATATTTTTCTTTTGTAGTATGTAAAATCTAATCTGAGCACGGCAAGTCTTGAGGTTAGATTGTCCAAGACTTCGTGGTCAACAGCACGAAACGTAGGGTCGCGGTAGACGGGCATGTGTTCCAACTTCTCGATCAGTACACATACTTGGGCCAGATAGTGTCTTCCAAAAATAGCAGGACAAGGATGTCGAAAGATGAGCTCAAAATTCTTGGAAGAACTTTTAGTCCCTAAAAGAGCACATGAAGGGATTTCTTCCCATAACATTAAAAAGAAAACATCGAAATGTCCATCCTACCCGTCCTAATCTACGGTGGTCAAAGTTGGTCACTTACTGAGCAACAATAGTCCAAGTTGAGAATTGCCAGCGGGCGAATGAGCGCAGCATAATACTCGTATGTACCAAGCGTTCATATCGCGATAGAAACACCACTCTGGCGTTCCATTATTCAAGTAGCTGACAATGTCGCACGGACGCACCCAGAGAGGTGGGCTAAGATCGTCACTTTTGGACGCTTGAGGGTGTATGGTCGAACAAGCTATTTGGTTTACAGTTCAACCGACAAATTACATTGTAAAATGTAAACCAAATAGCTTGTTCGACCGTACATTACGTAGAATTATTATGATTTAATAGTTGATTTTAATGAATGTTTTGTTTCTGTTACAGTGATGATGTACGGTCACCCTATGTATGGGACACCGCTGATGTACTCGCCAATGACTCAGCAGGTTTCATACCCTATGCCGCAATCCCATAATATGATGGCACAGTCCATGCCACAATATACTAATACCATGAACCCCTTGGGTCTCACCAGCAGCAACTATGAAGAGGTACGTCACCAGTTTACTATTTCCATTTTATACTTGCACAGTTTTACTGCTCTACATTTTTTTTGTACACCTGTATACCTTTTTGAATGTATTGTTCACACTCAAGGAACATTCGTTAGCTTGATGCGACGCCCAAACAAATGTGGGATACTTCGATTTTATTCGAGTGTCGCCTGATGTTTTATGTCCACAACACGCAATCTAGTACCACGCACAGTCAATCGTTGGTCCGGCTGCATGTTTCGCCAGGTCGACTTGTTCAGCACCGGCTTCAGTTTTGATCTGAATGTGATAATTAAGTGACCAGTAACAAAATAAATAACAAACCAGACACTTTTTGTATCAAAGTAACGTCTCACCTCTAATAATATAATTGTTACTTGACTGTAAGTTCACGAGGTAAGCAAGATAATGCACATTATTTGGACTAATAAAACTCAGTACAGATGTACTTACCGAAACTTTTAAATAATTCGAACATGATACAATTTTTTTTTTATTTTGAAATTATATTCGGCAAAGTTTAGCAATAACTTTATAAGTAATTGGTTTTGCCGCGGAGGTGATAAACTTACCGTTGTTGAATACCTGCACAGGCTTGTAAGCCCAGTATAAACTTGAGGCCAGGCAAGGTGCAGGACGGCACGAGGCGTGACAAGAAACTACCAGAATTACAAGGCACATCTTCACGAACAGACATGGGCAGCACAGATAGTCTCTCATCAAATGTGTTGAACCGGGTATGACAATAACATCTAAGAGTTAATTACAATATGATCTTCACATGCTGCATCACTCTTAGTTTGATGGTATATTTTGATTTTTTCTTGCTTATCTGATAATAGATCATTTTGTGAGTTTTATTACGAAATTATAATTTTTTAGTACTCTTCCATTTCCACGAAGTACATCCCCTTACCTTGCTATTTGTTTTGTGAATTTCATAAGAAGATTCTTATATTATTATACTGACAATTATTGGTTTCAACCTTATTTCTTTCAGTGTGTAAGTTTCCTCTGCTTCATTTTTTTATTGCATGGTCAGCTTTTTCGGCGTATTTTTTTGAATGTGTAGATTTTTCCTTTGCACTTTTTAAATGCTTTTATAGGATTCGGGGGCGGAGAAATTTCAGAATGTGAACGAGGACTCTACGATATACGCGACAGACATCCAGTCTTCCATCAGTTTAAGTCATCAGGTTAGAGCTACAATTGTGGCTCATATTTGCAACTATTCTTGTAAATTTAAGTTAACCTATTACTGGGCTCTGCTCATCTTGATGATATATTTAAATAAGAAACTTTCCTAGATTATCTGTTTCCAATCTGTCAACAACTTTTTGTCAGGTTGCATTATAAGATAAAGCTATTTGTGGGTACGTGCGCGCTGGACCAAGCGAGTGAGGTACACTACATAGTACTACTGAGGTCGATTACAATGATTTAAAAAAATCTTGAATACACTATTTTTAAATTTAACATGAAAAGACTAAGTAATTTGAATTTGAAGCAGGATTTAACAAGAAAATTTTCTTCAGAGTTAAAAATAGCGCAAAGCCTGCAACGACCCGACCCTGGTCTGTAATAATGAATCGACCATTCTATGTAAATTAGTTTTGAGCTATTAGATATTTCTAATTAAATTTATTTGTGTAATTACAAACAAACTAAATTACAAAATACATAACGTAGCCTAAATCACATAGGTTAAACTATTAGTAAAAAGATAGTGTACAAAATAAGTAATTATTATGACTTAACTTCAAAGAAAAATAAAGCTTACGCAATGTCTATATTGAATTGTTTTCCCTTCAGAGCACAGACGCTGCTACCAACACTCCATCTCCAAGGGACAATCGTTTGAACAAACCGAACCGTCCCGGAACGTGTGAGGAAAAGACTGACGAAGAGTCTAGCTACTCATCCTTCTACTCTTCATTCTTTAAGACAGAGTCCGGTAGTGCCGAGGACAGTGGTGACGGCAAGAATTGCAACAAGTCCCAACTCAAGGTACATACTAGCATGTTCATCACCAGCCGCAGGGGGAACAGCGTCGGACCTTGGACTTCCCACACAGGTTTCAATGGCCTGTGATGGTCACAAGGTCGATCGTTTCTGTCTAGAGCTTGTCTCGGTTTCTTTCAGTTCACTTTCCAGTCACACATTGGTGGGTGACTGTCTCTTTTCAGACTTTGCGCAGGATGGTCATGCCCTTTGCTGATTATGAAACGCTAGTCGACATTTTCAATACTTCGTGGGCATGGGAGGTAGGTTACCATAAAAAACAAGTAGCTATACGTTTCGAAAACGAACTCCATTATTATTTTATCGAAATGGACACAATATAGCTCTAGACAAGGTACGTTGTTCTTTCTTTAACAGGTTGTTTCTAATAGCTGTATTATGTGATTTATGTAGTATTTACTCACAAAGTATTCTTGTTTGCTCTTTTTTTTTGTTTCGTCAGACAATAAAAAGAAGTATGATTTCAGAGCCCATTAACCGCGACAGCTCACCATACACCTCAAGCCGTGAAAAAGGCCGCCGCGAGGAGGAAGATGGAACCGCCATGGCTGGAGCAGGTACGAATGGTGGATATTTTTAATGAACTTCGGTTTTGACGTGAAATGTCTTTAAAATCAGTAACCAAACACGCGGTACCATGTCAGAAAACCCGTCCGTAACGTAACGGATTGATGAGTGTTGGTCAAAACGCGTAACCTTTGGGTCGCGAAGATTTAAGCGAACCGCATTGAACCGCTCTTCAGTAATTTAAGAATTCCATCGCTTTATTCTACTTGGCACAGCTAGACGCCCCTTGGTGCTACGCTGAAAGCGCTTTATTATCTTAAGCCGTCTGAATAGTACTGTCAAAAATGTCAATGATTTGAATGCCAAAGAATGCTTACAATGCTTTATTTTCCAGAAATGAATTATTAGAAAATGATAAGGAATCGGGCTGGACTACAGTTTGAAACAAAAAACATATCTGGCAACATAAAGACGTGACGTTTCACGTTAAAACCAACGGCTGTGTACACCGACACAGCCCCACCCCATTTTTACTGATCTCTTTCGTTTTTATTCAAACTAATTACAAGGCGTTTTTGTAGTTGTAATCGTGGTCAAGATTCCTCAAAACTTTGCTAAGAATTTTATCCAATTGTTTTTTTCTAAACCTGGATAAAAACTGAATCTTAAAAAAATCGCATAAAAATTACTTGGTTCTGTGCTAAAAGCCGTATTTTCTTCGGAATCGATTTTCTTACAGATCCTATTTGTTTCAGTCAAAACTAACACCTTTTTCCTTTTACAGGTGTGCGTCAATTCAGAGCTGGTCTACAAATACAAAATCCATACCAAGTCTATGGAAGAAACCCTTATGGCCGACCAACAGAGAATGAAGACTTTGGAACAGGTTGGTCTCTTGACTATAAAACTTCTTCACGTCTTATCCTATAAATGGCCTAGTGGTCGCAAACGCAACCGTTGACCATGAAGACCTGGGTTCAATGGGCATGACGACAATAACAAAAAATTGCAAATCTATTTAGTCCGTCAGTTACAGTACTAGAAAAAAATGGACACGTATTTTTGATTTTTGCAAATCAATAAATATTGTCAACAATAAAACGCTCCAAAACTCGGGAGTGGGGCTCGTGACGTCAGAATGCACTACAAATTATACCAAGGTGTGACGTATTGAGGATTTAAAAAGAATCGCATCTTCGTCAATGTTGGTTTATATAAAAAAAAGAAAAAATACGGGTGAAATCTTACTGACGGACTACCCAAGCAGCAAAATTATCCTAGAGTGCAGATGTAATAGGCGTCCAGCACTGATAATGTTCTCTTAACGGTTCTAGAATTCGCTGCCACGCTTATAATTGTATGCATGGAGTTAGTTGGGCCTTATAGTATATCTGATCTTATACATTAACTTATAATTACTTATAGGTCGAAATTAAGGGTGCAATATAAGCTTGGGTGACCTATAAAAGTGTCACCAGGGTGTAAATGCACTCAAGAGTAGATAAACTAGTAAGCTATACTTATAACTGCTAACAAGAAGCATTATAGAACTACTTTAAGTAAAGTACGACAATAAGAGTGATAAACAGAACCAAACATACTGGAAACTATTTGCATTTATTACTTGGTTTTATAAGTGTTTATAAATTCACTTTACAGAACAATTATAAGTAAAATGGAGCGGTTTTATAGTGGTATAAACCAATATTGTTATAATCTTAACACGATTATAAAGGTTTAATATAAAATACGTAGTATCCAAAACTATATCCGTGGTGCCCTGTACAAGAATACATTGGTTTATAATGGTCTTGCAAATGCTGTTAGACTATAACAGTACGGACATTTTGATTTTGTTGTGTCGTATTCGTTGCCGACGTGGTGTTCGATTTACTTTTCTTTCAAAAATGGATCTAAATAAATGGAAACGGCTAAAAAGAAGTGGTTATTACAAACGAAAAGTTCAGCAAACTTATAAACAAATAATTCAGGTGTCGGGTTCTAGCTTTGTATCTGGCGAAGAACGAATCGTAGAAATTGGAGAAGGTTCCGTACAAAATAGTTACTCTGAAAGTTTTAGACAGATTGTTTATATTAATCATTCTGCACAAAACGACAGTTTATCGATAAAAATCAATGCTAATTTAGACTTAGAAGATTTTATTAGTGAGGAACCTGTGCACGAAGATGAAAGCGACATTGAAGACTATTCCAATTTCCAACTACACAGTGATCTTAGAAAATGGGCTGTAGAATACAATATACGACATGTGGCATTAAATTCATTATTTGAATTTTTGAATAAGAAGATGTCCTGAAAATGTCCTGACTAAGGATTCCCGCACACTTCTTGACGCTAATAAAGAAAATCTGGATATTACTAATTCAGCACCAGGAGAATATTGGCATAATGGCCTTATCAAATGTTAAAAAAAAAAAATTCAACAATTTCCTAATCCACCCGAAGAGATTTCTTTAAGTTTAAATATTGATGGACGATGGAAGTCCTGCGAAGTCAGCTTCTAGTGCAATGTTTCAATTTTAAGTCATATGCATGTAATTTTGTTTCTTTTAAATAGGTATCTATGCTAGCGATGGCAAGCCTTCAGACTTGAACGCCTTTTTGGGACCTTTTGTGGCAGAAATGATTCAACTTCTAGAATTTTAAGGAATAAGGTCACTTAAAGTTAGTAGCTGTACCAGATCTATGGGTACACAACAACGTTCTTTTTTGGCCGAAAAAATCAGCAGAAAAATTAAGACGACAAGAAAATTGCCAACCCGACGCTTCTTGGGAGACTTTGGCATGTCTTGTTAAAAGAAAAAGTTTGAAAACGTTACAAGAGGCAAACGATGAAATTGACGCAATTAGTGATAGATCAGAAACCGATGGAGATGAGAGTTATGTGCATTCAAACCGATCGAATCGCAAAAAAGAGCGCCTTGCCAGAGAAATCGTTCAACGATATGGCAGAAGCCTTGATGGAGGTAAGGGGGCCTAAACAGGCCACTTTGGCAGAATCATGAAAGGATAACATTATGAATCATAATAAAAGCCATAAAATTCCATCCACCGTTTCTTTGGTCTTCGTCTACTCAAATACCCATCCACATTCATACTCAAAACTTTTTTCACGACATTTTCCTCAAGTGTATACTATACTGTACATACTCGTAATACATATTTTGAAATCTATACGTACCTATTTCATTTTTATATATCCTAGAAATCAATGACTTGTAAGTAAAGGTACAGAGAAGCCAGAGAAATTAAATATTCAACTGCCAGAAATTAGGGACTATTGAGTAAGTTACCAAGTTCACATTCGTCACTGGTGAAGTAGTCATAAACTGAGTAGAAGCAGCATTTTTCACACCAGAAATTATCTTCTTGTAACAATAATCTTATGTGTTCATTATTCAGAACGAAGTGTCGTGGCTGTCTTGCAAGATTTTTTGAAACTTTATGGTTACAACCACGACATTTGTGAGACAACATAAAGTGTGTGTTCGGTCCAAGGCCACATTAAGGTTTTTAAAGCTCGAAAATCCCTTTAGTCAAAAAGCGATCCACGTCCAGAACCATGACCATTTTCAATGCTGACACCTAAACAAAAACATAAAAAATAAGACATAGGTACCTAATAGCAATATAAAATAACCGTCCCGTTATAGAAATATTTGCGGAACTCTAATTCCAAACAATATGGCCAAGCAATGGTTCTGATATTTACCATTTTAAAACAAAGTACGCCTATAATGGTTTGTTAATGTATTTGGGAAAGCCAACTTTGTCAAAATGGCGACTTATCGTTGTATATCTTACTAAAACCAACATTATTTTAAAATTCAACTTAATGGAAACGCTAATTTCAAGGGGCGTGTAAAAATTTTGATAAAAATCGTATTATACTTCACCGAAAATATACGTGCGCCATGCACATTCAAACTATACATCTCGACTTATTGTTACTACCACTCTACTCATAATTGATATTCTAGATAATATTTATAGTAAGAAATTTTTCTCCTTTATCAATATGAATCCTTACAAATGTGCGCAGCAACTTTCACCAATTCACAACACTTTGTATGAGCTTGTAAGAGATTCACCGTGTACGTTATTGTCGTGTTTGGTTCCATTAAGCGCTGGTAGTTGGCTTTGCGGGAACAAATAGTTCTACGTAGTCCAACTATAAGGTCGTTATTGTCCTGTTTGGTTCCATTATGCACTGGTAGTTGGCTTTGCGGGAGCAAATAGTTTTACATAGTCTAACTATAAGGTCGTTATTGGTCAAAGTGGTGTTCACCAAGTCTACTATAAATATTTAATTAGTTAAAATACGCTTATAAATTGGGCCCTTTTCCGTGGTTATAATTGCTTACTATTCCGTTATAATCCTAATGAAATGGTGGTTCCAGGACAATTACTAGACCACATTTTGCTGCTTGGGTAATTACCTTTTTTTTTTGAGAGCTGCGGTTTCCCATTGGTGGCGGCCTCGACTTACGAACAGTAAGTTGTGGGTTTGAACCCAGGCAGGCGCATTACTTTGTGTAATTTATTTCATCACCACTGCTCTCAAAAACGGTGAAGGAAAACATCGTGAGGAAACCGGCATGTCCTAGAACCAAAAATTCGAAGACATCTACCAACGCGCACTCGGCCCGCGTGGTGTATTACACTTCGAAGTGGAGTTGCGGACACCAGCCCGTTGTACGATACAATTTTTTTTTGTCGTCTACCTTATTCCCATGGTGTTAGAGTCGGCAGTTTAGTTTTCCATCAAGAATTTCTCAGTCCCGTTTCTATTAAATAAGGTTAGACTGCCTTTCGTGTTTATTAATCATCTTTCATATTTGCCAGCCTTCCCTCGTCAACGAGCAGCTGAGTCAGCTGTACCTCGACCTCCAGCTGGAAGGTGTGGCTGCCAGGCTTACTTTAGAAGAAGGTATTACTAGTTCCAGTAGCTCCGGCGAAGAAACTACCACAAGTGTTACAAAGGTAAATAATTCATTTTATTGTCTAACTAGCGTAGTTTCGTAGTTCCCGTTCTCGTGAGTACAGGGATAAAACATAGCCTATGAGAATTTTTAAATCGATGCAATAGTTTTTAAGTTTAATCGTTATCGATATAAAAATACAAATCTTTTCTTTTTTGTAATATTAGTATTAAGTTCTCGAAACGAGAAGCTATATTTTTTGTAAACAAATAATTTCTACCAAGACACGTAACATACATTTCAATCAACAACAAATACTCCCAAATTCAGTCAACTCAAATTATCATACGTGTAAGCTAACGAGCATTTTCACTTGGTCAGACCCCTTATTCACAACCATTCAACTCGCTTCCGATTCGGAAAGTCGTGTTTCTATCTCGCTCGTTTTCGTAATGCCAGAAGAAGACAGATATACGAGTTGTCAAATCGGAAACGAGTCGAACGTTTGTGAATACGGGGGCAGGTTACATTTTCACGATCTAGAGCGCTGTCGTCTAATGTTTTGTGGTATCGGAAGTTCGGAACGCATCTGGCATCATAGAACGTGAACATTTGGGCCGCCATTTTGAAGTAACATCATGCTGACGCTGTCATTTTTCTGAATTCGATCCAAAGGTTGCGAACTCAAATGTGTGTTTATAAAATTTATAGCTTCTCGTAGCGGGGACTATAGATTAAATCTTAGCTGGAACAAAATAAACCCGGTTAGCTTTACATTTGCAATCGCACTTTAATACATGGATGATGATGATTTGACGGCACGGTTGGGTGCAGTGGCTAAGTGATTGGCGGCTACGCCGAGTGCCGCAGGTTCGATCCCCGCACGGTATAAATATTTGTATGACGTACAGGTAGTTGTGCCGCAGCCGGTTCTGGCTGTTTGTGTATGTGAGTTTAAATGTTTGTAAACGGAGAAATTCCTAGTGTGAAGAAAAGTTTGAAAAAATAATAAATAGCGGAATGTTGTACAAGATAAAAAATCTGAATATTTTTTCGATTCAACATGATTGACGAAGATACATAGTCGTAATACTATTTGCAGCGACAGCCCAAAGGTACAGACTAATTGTCTGGTTTGGGAATGTAGAGTCGAGGACTTTCATTGAAAAGCCACTTTCATTATTTTCTAATTTTACAGTGTTATACATTTACGAGTACGAATATTACCAAATAAACCCGATTTGTATTACACGATTAAAATACGAATAGTGGCAAGTGGCTTATTAATTAAAGTCCTCGACTGTACACCTTGTTTTGGGTAATATTTTAACCCACATGTAACATCTCTGGTGTACAATTGTACCTGCTTTTGTATTACTTAGATAAATATATCGATAGACATTACACACAGCGCCATCTAGTGCCACACTAAGAAAGGCTTGTGTCGTGGTCACAAGACAGTTGATACATTACATGTATACTGTTTTGTTTGTAAATACATATACTAATTACACATATAAACATCCATGACTCGGAAACAAGCGCGTCCATACTCATCACACAAACATTTGCTCCTACCGGGATTCGAACCCGGGACCCTAAGTAAATAAGGCAGCCTCACTACTGCTGCGCCCCATTCGGGTCGTCATAAGTAAACCTATTTGCAAAATAAATATTATTTATCAAACAATTTTCTCATATTCTTGTTTACTTTACAGAGTACCACCAGCAGGAAACGAGAATACAGTAAATTAGTAATGATATATGAAGAGGATTGCCCGCTACCGCCGCCGCCTTCTGACGGAACCACGGAAGCAGCGCCTTCTAACTTCCCATGTTAAGTTCCGAACACAAAAATCTAGTTGCAAGGTCACCGTCACCGTCGTCACATGTAACAACAATGCACAATAATATTTAAAATTAAAAATGCATTTAAACCTCGATGATGCTAAACGCACGAAAACCCTGATGGATGTTCTACATTACGTAACATAAATAAATAGGTGACTCAGAATGTATGCAGCGTCTGTGATTCAAAGGACCTTGAATATATAAAATTGAGATCGTGCTTTTGATGTCTACAAACCAAGATCTCGTTCAAAGACTTGAATGGAACAAATGTGTGACTCTTGTTTATATTGTGGTGTTGGATTGACTGCCATTTGCGCCAAATAGTAGTGATTCTAGAGACATTTAAAGTTAGTATAAGTTTTTTTTGTTGTCTTTTTTTGTAATTTATGTTGAAGATTTTCGAATTATTATTTTTTTGCACTTACTGCACTTTGGGAATGTTAAGAATATACAAATTTAACTTTGTCATTGATCTTAATATTAAGTTGTGTTAAGCAGTGTTCTTGTTACGGATAATAGGCAAACTTACTGTGAACATTTATTTTTAAAAGCTAATTGGTTGATCAGTTTTGAGCAGATCATGACAATACTCCTTGTAACCATTATTACGCGTACTCATACATCACGCTTATTAACCGCGACACGGACACGATTCTACACAAATACACAAATATAATAATAGTTTATCGAATAGTTGATGTTTCCTTAGAAGTACTCTTAACATTCCTCTCGGTGCTCGCAACACAGGGTTAAAGTATTAACGGCCGTAGTGCCAGGCAAGTGCGAGTTGAACTCGCGCACCAAGGGTTCCGTACAAACTGAACCGTTTGTTAAAGGACAAACGTATGGGGCGGAGCATGCGTCTTTCATACAAACGTAATACCAAAATACTTTGTAAATTAAACATATTCTTAAGGTAGTGTGTATTGCCGTGTCGACGGCGCGTTCGTGTTCCACGCGCGTCTCAAAGAGATGTCAGCATAAAGGGAGGGGCCCGCAAGGGCCGAAGCCTGCCCGGTTGCGGGCCTGTTCGAAAGAGATACCGCGGCCCCGGAACATAAAGGGCGAGGATGGAACATGGATGGGTTTTAGTCAGTAAGAGTCTGACACTCCCTCCCGCTCCGCCCAGAGTGGGAGAAGTCTTTTAATGATTTCCCATCCTAAAAAAAAAAAAAAAAATAGGAGGTAGTGTGTATTTATTTCGATTGAATTACAGAATATCTAGGTTCCCAAATATATATTTTGAATGGAAACTGATTTATGAGTTATGAGAAAAATAAGTTTCTGTAGAAAGGACATGGCTAAATTGAAGTATGGACGACTGCCCCCGCAATGAAAACGCATGTATAAACATGGTACCTAGCAATATATAGTGCTAAATAGCTGAAATTAGTATTTTGTAATTTAAAAAGGTTCAGGAACTTTTAATATTTGCACAATCCTAAAAACAAAATCGCGCAACTCCTACGACAAAGGTACAAAAACTTCAAACAATGACATTGCTATAAACTTTTATCTAGGCGTTTTAATGTGTCTGCGACAATTTTCATTGATAATTGTGTTTTTGACTGGCGATTTTGCACTAAGGTACTTGAAGTAGGTAGGCGAGCAAACAATAAGTCCAATAAACAAGCGAGGGGTCAATGAAAATTCAAAATAAAAAGCACAACGTACAAATAAACGGCAGAGCGTTCAAACGATGTCTGACGTTTTTTTTTCATAGAGTAGAGATGAATCTGATTTAAAATGTAACGAAATCGATAAAATAATCGAATGGACTGAAAGAAAAAAGAAATTGTTTTTGTCGACCTTGACGGACAGAAAATATATATTAAGATTGTGCGCCTGAAGTGTTAGTAATATGCATAACCAGATACAATTAATCAATTAAGTAGTTTCAGAAAACGAATCGTTTTGATAACTGTTCTTAAATATCGATTGAAGTTCAACTTATTCGATTTGGCATTTTGGTAATGCAATATGTCTCTTCCCTAGCTGTCAGTATTCCTTGACCTTGTCAAGTCAAACCAAAACAAAGCATAAATACAATTAAGAAACTTTTTTATGTTTATTATTTCACGAAAGTTGTAAGAAATTATTAAACACTAAATAATTCATGAATTAATATTTAAATATTACTGATTAGTGTGAGGTTCCTATTTGTGCTTGTCATTTTGGGGGCAGTCGTTTAGCCATCTCTTTTTAAATTCTTTTTTTGGTATTACGTTTGTATGTAATACAAATGCTCCGCCGGCCCCTTAAACACGGTTAATGCACCAGGAAAAAGGGTCTTGACAGACAGACTGACAACTAAGTGATCCTGAAAGTGTTCCTTTTTTTCTTTAGAGGTACGGAGCCCTTTAATCCAAATTACCATAAGCCGTTATGTTTTCAGAGACATATTTAGAAAGCACATTGTGTTTTTGCATTTAATTTTACTCGATTACGCAAGAAATTGCTAGGTTAGTAGTGCCATGTCGTTTTTGTGAATTTGTACTTTTAAATAGCTGCACTGATTTTGACAGTCTTTCATATTACACATATAATGATATGTGTAGTATGAAAGACTTTGTCTTAAAAATAAATGAACTGCAACTTTCTGATTAAACAATTTTGTGTTATTTTACATAGATGTAAGCTCAAGCGTCCTGAATAAAAGTATGCCTTGACAAGTCCATATATGTAACTGTGGTGCCTTAGAATGCAAGATTAAATGTTATTTTGCAGGTACCATAACCGATCAAACGATTTTTTTCTTTTTTCTGTTTCTTTTGTTGATATTTCTATAGTAATTCGTTATTTTTATAAATTTGTTAAAAAAAAGGAATCGAATTAGAGTAGGTGACAAATTAAATTGAATAGACATAAAACATGAATTGAAAACATGAAATAATAATATAACAATAATATATTAAATCATTTAATATTTTTGACATAAACTGTAAATGTACTGAATGTTAGATTTAACTACATATGACCAAATTTAAATAAAACGAGTAATTGCTTGCTATTTTTGTGGAAGTATAGGATACTTCATATCTTTATTATTATGATTCCACAGAAATTACGGAATTATCGTGCTGTCATTAAGTGCCAAGGTTACTAACCTCGTAATTACTTAGAAAAAGAAATGTATAAGTAATTACTACTTCATTCCTATGAATAATTTTAATGCGAACAGAAAAAACAGTCTTAATTAAGTAGATAAAAGCGTAAGTGTGATTAGTTGTAAGTTAGTTACAATATATAGATATATAATTTTGATAAAATTGTTAAGTTATAAAAGAATAATTGAGTTGAATCATATATATTTCGAACAAATATAATTATGTTGAAGATTCTATAAAACACCTGTTAAAACTGGGTTGTTGCAATTTGTTTATATGTTGTGCAGAGTGAAATGTTTATTGTTTAAATTGTAAGTTAAAATACTCGCTTGAACTTATTTCATCCCAGTTCTTGATAGTTTAATGTAACATTCTGAGTTTAAAACTAGAAGAACATGCCGATTGTTGCATGTTCAATTTAAGAAAATGATCAGTCATAGACTCATATACCTAATTATGTTTTAAGATTAGTAATTAAGTCTACCACCTCTATAAAAAAAGTCTTCTGTTAAGTTTAAATTGTCAAAGATTAAGGGGCAGAGGGAGAATTACAATTTTCTATAGTTTATATAAATAAAATAATGTTGGTTATATAACTTTAAAACCATGACCTATTGCTCGTGGTTTGTTTCATCTTAGTTTCGTTTTTGTTCTAAAGTAATTATGTTATAAAAGTAAACGTAAGCTTAATTTCACCAATATTATGAAATTTCTGTGAAATAAATGATTGGAAAGTGATTTCTTTGTTTTACTTCATGTAGCTTTTTTTGGGGTTAGGCGTGAAAAAGTATATTAGACACTTTTAATTAATCTGAACGTGACGAGCCAAATGGCGTAGTGGCAGTGAGACTGTCTCACGTTCTTAGTGCCCTGGCTTCGAGTCCTGGTAGGAGCAAATGTTTGTGTGATGAGCATGGACATTTATTTCCGAGTCATGGATGTTAATTTGTATAATACGTATGTATTTACAAACAAAAAGTATAATTGTAGTATGTCAACTATCTAGTGTCCACGACAAGCCTCGTTGCTTAGTGTGACACTAGATGGCGCTGTGTGTAATATCCAGCGATATTCTTCTGTCAGTGGAAGAGCTGACGCTGCCAGAAATTTGTAAAACGACTCGACAATATTCTCGAGTATTTCATGTTTTGTTGGTGATTCTTGATTAGTTGTTTTTAGATTATTTTTCTTTACCAGTCTATATTCGTCCTGTCTTGTTTTGTTTTGTACGCATTGGTATTTAGATACACCCAATTTTGTACATTTTTCGTATAAATGTAATTGAGTGTGAGTTAATAATACATAATTATGTTAATGGAAATCAGAAATGAAGACATCCACAAGAGAACCAAGGTTACCGACGTAGCCCGAAGAATTGCCGAACTTAAGTGGCTATGGGCAGGGCACATTGCTCGCAGTACGAATCGCCGATGGTGCTGAAAAGTTCTGGAGTGGAGACTGCGAACCGGAGACGTCCACCGCTGGACATGGTCCAGCCAGTTGTATGTTATCATGAGATAACAAACAACTTTTACTATGGAACCAAACCTGAAAGCGCAAAAAAAATCTGCTGTTCAGTATATTAGGCGAATATATAGATCAATAATATTTACTAGAGTACCTACATAGAAACAAGACTTTTTAGACGACTGCCAAGGAAGTGTAATGATTTTCGCGCGTATCTTGTATGTTTTTTGTAAATTTCTTAATCACCTCGTATCTCCCGAATGGCTGGATCGTTTTAATTCTATTTGTCTCAAAAAGCCAAGTGTCCTGGGTTTTAAAGAAAATGGCGGATTTTTGGCGCTATTTTGTAAGTAGTAATTTATTTTCAAAACCAAATGGCATTGACATATTATATCATTACTTCCCACATAAAAATTAAATCATCATTCATCATCACCATTTATCATTATAAATTGTGTTTGATCGATGCCACCATTTTTTTTTTTTTTAGGTTTTAGGATGGGAAATCATCAAATTACTTCTCCCACTTTGGACGGCGTGGGAGGGAGTGTCAGAGTTTTACTGACTAAAACCCATCCATGTTCCTTCCTCGCCCTTTATGTTCCGGGCCGCGGTATCTCTTTCGAATAGGCCCGCGACCCCGGCAGGCTTCGGCCCTTACGGGCCCCTTCAATGTGCTGACATCTCTTTGAGGCGCGCGTGGAACATAAATGCGCCGTCGACACGTCCTGTCGTCATTAGACGGACGGCTAGCTAGCCCATAGCTAACCGTCCACAAGCCCGCGTCTACGGTGGCCGGTAGCCACCACGTAGTCCCCGACGCCCGGTGCGTCTCCCGCGGCGGCTGGGAAGAGAGGCTCTCTCCCTCTCGCGTTCCGCCACCTCCTTTGCTAGCATGACTGCGTCGCAGAAGGATTCGACGGCTTCCCATTCCGTCTCCCTCCGGATCATGGATTGAACCAGGGCCGGACGCGAGAGGTCGCAACCGCTAAAGATCGATGGCACCTGCAGCACAAAAGTAAAAGATTACTAGTAACTATTTGCATACAGATTATGAAAAATCAAATAATACATATATTTAACACCTCAATGTACCATATTTCACGTACATAAAGATATTCTAATCTATTCTACAGACCAGTATTCTGAACAAACACTGGAACTCGGTGAACAACTTACAAGTAACGTCTACGCGCAATAAGCGACGACCATAGAAATAAATGAATGCCACTAGTCACATAAATAGGTGTGACACACAACAGCAAAAAGCCTGAAACATAATTCAAAAACAAACAAACAGCTCTCTGGAGGCTAGCTAAAGTCACTGCTCTTTTTGAGCCAGGAAAATGAATAATGAAAGTCCCTAAAAGTTACCGACCCAATATTCCTCAAAACCGAACAGAAAAATGTTGAAAGACTTCATCGCCTGGACGCCTTACCCCCCTTAGAAATTTGGGACTAAGAATAACATTCTTCGTCGCCAGAGATCCATCCTATTACCTATTTCCTTTTGGGGAGTTTCTCATTGTTACTTCGATCCGCCCACGCTAATGAGATTGCAAAGCACCTATAACTACGCACGTAAACTATATGTACCTACCTGTCGCAAACGTCGTGGGGTGCTAAGACTTACCCTCCCTGCGACGTTGTTCTTGTGGTCAAACAACCGCCACCCCCTGTACGAGATAAGAGTCGTAAAAGATTTTTAAGATATACAACCTCCTTAGAAGCCAACGTCAAATGAGAGATGCGAGCATCCCATCTCTCCAACTTTCACTAGCTCGTAAGAATACCTGCCGCCTAGACAGAACCTGCAGCTGCCAATGTGGAAGTCCCTTAACCGATTGCGCCCCAGGTTTGCCGCTGAATAAGTAGGGTATCCTCGATACATCCCCAACAGATTGACACTGCCAAACAGATTGACAGCCCCTCTGAAGGATATGCTCCACCTCCTGTCCTGTAGATCCTGCACAACCACTTGCACCTATCAAGATTTATTCGAAGCAAATGATTGAGCTGTTGAGGTGGTTACTTAGTGGTCATTAAACAATTGTGAGTTCATCGACACGTATCTTACTAGAATTTGATCCTTAATAGCGACGCTATGAAATGGTGTAGGTAATAATAGACGACGCGTTCTTTTTTGCACAATCAACGGGTTCGTTTCCTGGCGATGAATATTGACTTTCAAAAATACAATGATGCGGTTTTAGCTTTCATCAAAATCGGGCTCGCGACTCCAATGAGCACTTTTAGCTATTCCTCATAGTTTCGGATTTGCTCGTCACGCTCCACGTCCACTCCAATAATCGACCCTGTATACCTAAAAATAACATGTAGGTTCGCAATATAATTGGTAGTCGGGTTTATTGATTTTTTAATTAAAATTACTTGTTTCATAGGTTTTAAGTTATACTAATGAAACCAAACAACAAGCTCCAAGAATAACGTGGTTCACACCACTTTCTTAGAAACCTATAATGGACTTACCATACCTACGAAATTACCGTTAAAAAAAAAAAAGTAAAAATTGGGCACAACAGATGGCTTCGTTTCGTAGGGCTGTAACTGCAAGGAATATGCGCAGTGATATTGTTAAATAACTTACATGAATTAGTTTTTCTTGTATTCGTAATGAAAAGCACAGTGTTTACCTCGGGTTAAAGACTAATGTAGTCCCTAGAACTATTGGCGCTTTCGCGACGTTTGGGAGCCAACTCCCGTCTCGGGACTAAAATAAGCAATCAATCAATCAAAATCAAAGCATTTATTTCAAGTACATAGGTCAGTTACGGGCACTTTTAAATTGTCGAAACAAAGATGATGTAGCTACAGTCCCACTCACTAGACAAAAAACTGTGAAAGTAGGTACTGTAGTTGCCCTAGCGTGGACTCCATGGACACTCTTTTAAATCAAATGATTGTTACAGAATATTTGTTGTACAGTCATTCATGTTGAGATTTTATATTATGAGAGTACAATGTAGCAAGATGAGATGTAGCTTGTGGCTAAATAATAGCAGCTGCTCGGGCCGATTTTTAGGTTAACGGTGGTTCCTGGTCACCCATCCACAGACCAACCTAGGCAGGTCTGTGGATGGGTGACCAGGAACCACCGTTACATACCGAGATTCCTCCGTGCCTCGGACGCACGTCAAGTTGGTGGTCCCGGCTGTCATTGGTCCATCTTTGGCAGTCGTTACAGGTAGTCAGTGGCCTCAAAAGTCTGACAACCAGGCTTACCAAGTAGTATCGTATTGCCCAGTATTAACTAGATTGTGGAGGTCAGATAAGCAGTCGCTCCATGTAAAATACTGGTATTCAGCTGCTTCCGGTAAGACTGGAAGCTGACCCCAACATAGTTGGGAAAAGGCTAGGCAGATGCTGAATATAACAAGATATACACGTTAAACGTGTCCGTAATAAAAACAAAAAAACAATCATTGAAATAAGCCATGCTACCTAACTAAGATATGACCAGTCATAACTAACAGCATCCATTCACGAACATGACGCACCATTTGGAACGGAACTAAAAGGTCCGACACACGCGCCACCATCATCAGAGAGATATTTGAGTGAGCATGACATAGTTACCGCCACGGCACAAGTCAAGAAAAGACGCAGGTTTCCAGCGAATGATAGCTTACTAGTACATAGTACTCACACAATATAGGCTATGCGATTATGTAATACTAATGCAAGATCAAGATTAAGCCAAGCATTTTTATCAGCGATATAATCGCTCAACTTGTAATATGCTTGCTTACATAGTGTACGTTTAATGCATGTATTAAATTTCGTCTCATTCAGTTCAAAAATACTTTGTGGAATCTCAAACAGTACCCCATGAAAGATGAGTCTACTTTAGCGAGTCCAAAGCCTGGCTGAACTACCTAGTTGGTCCCTATTTCTAGTACTGTAATTGTGTCTGTCACCTCTTTTACCAAAAGGTGTTTAGGTTACTTTCACCCCTAGATCTAGAGTAACAATGTACTATTTAATTACTGTTATTATTAATTCGAGATTTAGAGATAAAAGATTCGAAAGATAGAGAAACCACAGTCGTTGAAGGGCTGGAAAATATTAACCGTGGGAAAGACAAATGTACCGAACATATGATATAGATTAAAATTAAATCAATATACGTGGTGAAAAAAATAACTTAAGTCTAGCGTTAAGTTAGGTTCTGACTGAGGACTTGGAAAACTAGGGCAAGTGGCGCAGTAGCCAATCAGAGGAGTGAAACGTGACCTTGCCTTTGTTTTTATTACGTGGTGGTTTAAAAAGCGACATCTCGTATTGGTGCGTTATATTTCGGTTAACTTCAAGTTGTAGACGCTGCCTTGGTTACTGACAATGTACATAGTACACGCGTGTGAATCGCGCCATCTGGCATAGAGGGCGTTGTTAATAGCCCTCTGTGGAACGGCGCCGCGGCGTAGTACTGCTTATTAAATATTTAAAAGCTATGGATTTTCTTGGTCATGTTACTTTGTCTAAGGGAGGTTTTATGCAAATTGTTAGCTTTTCCCCTATGGTATTACCTACATTATGGTAGTTTCTCATATGTCTCGACGTTATTTAATAGTACCGAGCAGGTATGTAATTCTCCATAATTGCTAAGACTGTGTCGGACAGTTCTCACTAAAAGATTCACAACTTTTAGTAAAGTTACCTTATAGGTGAGAGTTGTTTTAACAAAACTTGCCTAAAAGTAGGTACTTACCTACTATCAGCATCGTTGTAAAAAAATATATCTAAATCCAAAACACTTTTCAAAAGAGCCGAATCTGAGCTTACTTTTAATACTTTCGCTCGGATTCTGAAACGAAAATAAACACAAAAATTAATTAATATGTTTTGCTATGATTTTGTTCGTCGATAACGTAAATGACACCGTCAATGTGATGAGTAATTTCTAACACTCTAGTGACCATACTCGTAGAATGATTAGAATCACCCTCAATATGGAGAAAAACAACATATTTACAGCTCACGAGGCAAAACGCATAAACAGTATTTTTTACACGAACCTCTACACATGTAAGTACAAACAAAATAATGAGTATATGAAAATTCTAAACACGTCCCATCCTTTTTAAAAAGCGAGATAGAGCTATCGATAAATAGACTAAAAGCAGGAAAGAGTCCAGGACCTGACGGAATGACAAACAAAATGATAAAAGCTGCGAAAGTAAAACTAATAAAAACGATTCACCAAGCTCGTTTACAACAAATAAATTACCAGAAACATGGATACTCGTATTATGCTCGAAAATAGGTATTATACAGGTTGATTGGTAATTTGGTTCAGGCCTTGAAATGGGGAGACAAGTAGGGGTCCTATCTGAGTTGTTTTGTAGTAATCAACCTTTTTAAGTTTTTTTTTTGGAAAAGAACAGATGTTTCATAGAAGGACGTGGTTAATCAAAACTGGGTGTTACAGCTTTTTCGATGCACGTCTTCCTTGTTGCAGATTTTCTTGATACCACTACGTGATGTTGGCTGTTTGACTAAATGCGCATGGACCTGGTCGATCAGAACAGGTAAGATCTGTCTGTTTCTGTTGTATTTTAACATATCCTATCAGACAGAGACAGCTGTAATTTTCTTCTGGTTCTGTTTCTTCCGAAACCACTCAGATAGGACACCTAGTTCGCCGTTAAAGTTGCAAATGTGTCCTAGAATCACCTATTTCATGGTCTGCTCCCAATTACCAATCACCCTGAATATATAATTTTAGGTGCAAGACCGATAGGTAGATTTTTTTTTACAAAAGGATGTGGGCCAGTTTTTGGGGACTACCGATAGAATCAAAACTAAGTAATCTATATCTGCTACGGGTTTGCCCTGCGCAAGCCTGAGTGGTGCTACGCCGTAGCGCAGCGGTTACGAGTGCTACGAAGCGTTAGGTGATGGTCACGCGAGTTCCATGATTTTTGTTCGCCCAAAAAGAAAAGGTTAACAAAATGATAAAATATGTTTTCAACATTTTCTTCAAAATAAAAGCTCTATCTATTGATATAACTTTCATTTAAATTAATGATAGAATCTATTAGCAGTAGGTACACGTTTAAAATTACGATTTAGTATCATGTTGAATATAGTACATTTTGATACCAGTGGAGAAAGTTTGTTATTGTAGGTTGAGCCGAGAACTGCATTAACAAATGTTCACGATATATATATATTTTTTTAATTAGGTTGTATATCGGCTTCATATCTTTGCTTCTCCTTCAACCTGGCAAAAAAAGCAAAAATTAAATCATATTCTCGTAATAATTCATGACACAAATAATTAAATTCTTTTATTTTATTTCTTCAAAAGTCTATTGACAAACGTCGTTTGATACACGTGGACATTTGTTATTGCAGTTCTCGGCTCAAAAACACCCTCGCCTACGGCTCGTGCCTACGCCTCGAACTACCTATTATCGAGCGAATCATTCTAAATCACGTTCCCATCTTCACGATTCAGTTCATTCAATTATTATACAATGATTAAAAAAAAAGGTATTTTTAATTTGATTTGCAGACGTTCAAATATCTTAAAAAGTGCCTCGACCTCGCCTTTATAATATATTATTAAATAAATATTATTTTAATAAATTCGTCACTCCAACACGATATCATTCTCATCCCATTGTCATTTTGCTTAAAGTTTGTAATCTGCTAAATTCACAATGGTCGGTCAATGGACTCGTAATAAAATTGTGTTTTAATGGCATTGTCGTGTTGTCATTATTATAAAACCCTGAGTACAAATGCTTTTCGAAAGCTACTACTAAATGCGAACATTTATTCATGCCAAATTTCATGTATGAGATTATTATTCTATGACATTTCTTTCAATGAAGTGTCAGTGGTTGAGCATTGAAAAGTCTAAATGGCGCCATTATGATAGTAGAATTAACAAACTTGTCAAAATTTGACAGAACTTGATCATTATGAAATCAATAATCGACTATTCGGACACTATTGTAATAGCAGAATCGAGGCCCTGGTTTCCACACGATGGTTTCCTTCACCGTTGCCGATGTCAAGTGACGTAAGAGATAAACTTAAAAAGTATGTTGTAGGTATCTAAGTATGCAAGATGTAATGAAGAACCCTTCACGTTGTACCCTATTAGCATTTATAATTTAGCAGTTATATGTAAGAAAATTATTGCTGGGAAATTACCTTCTTCTAGAAGGTTCTCAGGTATGGTCTAGAACAAAAAAATACCGCAATGACGGGAAGAGAACAAGTATCTTTTGGCTTCATATAGGGTATTTTTACAGACATTTTAGGATTTGGAAAAATTTAACATTATGTATTCATTTACATAGCACGAAATCTCATTATCTCGCGTACACTATTTCACATTTTAGAACCGGGGCAACTGACTTATTGGCCGGGACAACCGGGGCATGACATGTGTACCCGTTCGTTTACGGCCCTAATCTAGTGGTGATTGCTGAACGTGCATGATGTTCGATTTCCGGTTTGAGCCCAGTTTGATTGGTTGGCTCCATTATGAATGCGATGGTGGCAAATCCAGATTCTCGATTTTTGCATGGGTATTGGCAATGAATATAATCGATCGAATGTACGTACCTATACGGGGTGTAAACCACCTCATCACAAAGCCGTTAACCAAGCATTCTGTACATCAAACTAAGTAACTTTACGCAAAAAATATTGCTGGGAAACTTTGTTTTTTTGAGGCACTTAAAACATTGTGCTGATGGATGGATTTAATAGTACGGGGGTCGTGCAGGTGTTAAAAGTTAAAATCTTACAAAAAAAACATGTATTTAAAAAAAAACTTGTCAAAAAGTTGTAACTTTGACCCCCCATATCTCCGTAACTATAAGGTTCCCAGGTATTATAACAAAAAAATTATCGCAATGATGGGGAGAACAAGTGTTTTTCGGCTTCGTGAAGAGAAATCCAGATTCTCAATGGTGGTTATGGATGGTGTTTTACACCCTTTATGTAGGCACCTCATCATCAGCTACAGCCCAAACTCACCCACTGCTATGCCCTTTTTTTCTTATGGGTTCCTAATATTTGTGTGGGTAGGTAGAATACTATCTGTTAAGTAGGTACGTCAAATTTCTGCCAGACACATCTGACAAAATATAGATTTCTACAAACCCCGTTAGAGAATAATGGCTTATTTAATATTTGTCCTAGAAATTAAATTTGCTTTAGGGACTTAAAGGATCAACCAAGGAGAAACCTTGTTGTCCAGGCCACCATGAGTTAAAAATATCTTTTCGCATCCACAGTAGACCAAGTCCAGTCGTACAATTACACCACACTCCACAAGGTAAGGTTACACTTAATGAAACAAGTTACTGTTTTCTACAACATCCGCCAGAAATATTCGTGACCGGCAACGTTGAAGACGCACTGTTATCTATTTACAAAAAATGAATTATAATCATTTCAGCTTCACAGCTCGATGGGAGTTATCCAAGCGACTCGGAAGTTTTTAAAACGTCAGAGTTGAATGTTTCACCACGTCACACACATTATCACCGGCGTATCGCTACACTGTAGTTACGTACACGCACACAGACGCAGGTTCACAAACACGCGCGGCTCTACCTGCGCAAGAGTCGCATTCCGTCACCCACCTCCGCGATTGGCCGCCGAGCCTGCAAAGGCTTCGAACAGCGTTTCAATTTTTTAAATTTAGAAAGTTTAGCTCAGTGTTTGTGATTGGTTTGGTACGGAGCATAATGTCAGCAGTATTGTGAGGTGAGATATAAGTTTATACTTAGTTTAAGTGCTACTTAATAACAGTGCGAATGTAACAGTTTATACATTTTCTCACAGGTTGGTACTTAGGTACTTACTATATAATTATGGTGGCTGTAGCCTATGTATTCACTAAGTACTTATGTATGTTATGTGTGTACGTTTATATCTAGAGACGGCTTTTCAATTTTGAAATTCAGTTTTGAACAGGTTTCATCAACTGGTTTCTCAAAAGTATTTTGTTGGGAAACGACGTGATAAACGGCTATGTAGAGAATGATCTTGGAGTTCTATGATCCATCATTCTTGTCTTACGAGACATGACTAATACGTAAAATTCTGTAAAAAAATCCACATCAGTAAGTTCTTCGTGCAGTTTTTGCTAAGGCTATGTTAAGAACCGTGACATCACGAGCATTGTCAAGGCTCACTTTTATGGTCTGCGACTTCGTTTGTTATTGATTTGCTGTATTTAATCTACACTCTGCGGAGATTATTATTGTATTTTTTTTATTTACTGACAAATTTTGTATTTACCTACTGAGAAATTTTCTGGCTGGCGTTAATCATCTCGGTTTTACCAAGATCCAAGCATATACTCACCTCTTCAACTCATGTGCTTAACGGCTCAAGGCCAAAAAATAAATAAATTCCATCGTCTTTATAATTTAAGTACTGATAGAACTGGTTAATTTCTTGTCTTAAAGGACTATCGTTGAGTTTAAGACTAAAATGTACGAAAACATCGATTCAAACTAGTTGTCAGATGTATACTTACTACATCTGACAATTAGTCTGATTTTTAAACGCTTAATTCTTTTTATTTAATACAAACCTGATTAGCATCAAAAACCATTATTGACGTTCCTACATCCTTTAATATAACTTCCTTGTTGGAACCACAACCTATCAAACTGACAGAACCAGTAAATGCATGTCTCTCATTATACGAGAAATCTATACAAAGCGAGGTCACGTTATACTGGAAATGCATAGTTTGTGTCGCCGTATGTACAAGGTACAGGGAAGACCGTTCAAAGGACTTGGTAAAATGATCTTAAACTAATCACTTAGACTAGGGATGGGTGTATAGCATCTATTAGAACGTTATGTTAGTTACACCAGTCTCATACCGCAGTTTGGTTTGTATGAAGATTAGTATATCAGATATTCAGTAAACTGTAGCGTGGGTAGAAACCTCTTCGTTAGGGAGAGGGTTGTAATGTTGTATTGTAAATGAGATTTATTGTGCTGCGTCACAAGCTACTAAAACTATCTTATAAAGTGGTTTTATGACATCAAAATAACGAAGTATTTCATTGTTTTTATAATAGATTCAATCCAAGTCAGAATTGATAGAGCTTAGCAGAACAATAGTCCTTCGTAAGAATATGAAACTTTGAATTCTTTAGGATTCAGTATTTTTAAAAATACTCGCGTGACGTCTGCCCACGAATACGATCTGTGATAACACTGATAAAATTATGTGCCTCTAGGAAAACATAATATTAGCTTGATTGTTAATTCAGACTAGATATACAATTTATACGTACATACTCGCAGCTGTATGGGACATCAGAGCAAGTTCAATTTCGAGAAATTTGGCAGTAGCATTAACGACTGGCGCAGTCAGGGTTAACTGTCGAAATGTTACAGCTGTGAGGTTCTGTTAGGCACCTATAATACGAGAGTGCTAACTTATACCCATTCAGCTCAGATAGGAAATTAAAGACATTGCTACATACATACGCAACTCACGCTAATGGATCTACTAATGCTCCAAAGATTAATATCGAGTTAATAGGCTTTAATATTTTTCTAGAAAATTGTGTTAATGAAGTGATTTCTCAGAAGTGAGGATTTTGTTTCACACGTTCAAGTTCAGAGGAGGAAATAAATAATAAGAGCCGCACGGGTCGATCTTTAAGGCGATTACATGAGCTAAACGCGAGTTTTATAATTACTAAAAGTAATGATTCACTGCTATAAACAGGACCAGATAATATTGATATGCTTCAGGATAAATGTTAGCATGATAGTGTTTTGAAAACATAATACAATTAATTTGACTCGATACAAAAAATCACGAACTCATCTCTAAAAATATCTTTCAAACAAAAAAAAACATACTAATATGCATACGATCATTCTGATTTTTTGGCAAATAATTCTACAAGAAATATATTAGCATGATAGTATTTCAGTTTTTTAATCCAATCAATAGTTTTCTTGTAAATCGATCGAAACCACTCATTTTGCGCTATTTGGCCCGCAGTGACTAAAGTAACAACCACTTTGTAGTGCAAGCTGACTAGAACTTTATTCTAACAGCATTTCAAACTAAGTTTGAACCACCGGAAATAGAGTTGCTAATTTAGATCGTCTAATCGCTTTAAGTGAAACCGCGCTTGCCTAGGTTGGTCTATGGATGGGTGACTAGGACTATCCATTACAAACTTTTGCTTATTTTCGTTAAGCCGTTGATCCCGGCTGACATTTGTACACCTTGGACAGTCAATGGCCCGAAAGTCAGACAACTAGCCTTACCAAAGGGTATCGTATTACCCAATAATACCAGATGAGGAGTTCGGATAGGCAGTCGCTCCATATTCAGCTGTATACGGTTAGACTGGAAGCGTATTTTACATGGAGCCATGGCCTAACTGACCTCCACAACCCAGTTAATATTGGGAAATACGATACCCACTTGGTAAGACTGGTGTCAGACTTTTTGTTCCACTGACTACCTGTACCAACTGTCAAAGATGGACACAAATGACAGCCGGGACCTACAGGTTAACGTCCTTACCGAGGCACGGAGGAAACTCGGTATGTAAGGGTGGTCACCCATCCAGAGACCAACCTAGGCAAGCATGGCTTAACCTAAAGATCGACCCAAGCGGCTGTTATTATTTAGCCACGAACTCCTCTACCTCTACGAGTACATTCTATAGATCAGACTAAGTAAATCCACGTAAAAAATATTGCTGGGAAATGACTTCAATGTAACGCACTCGGAACATTGTGCTGCTGGATGGATTGAATAGTGTGGTGGTGATGGAGATGTTCAAAGTAAATTCTTACATTACAGGCATGTATTTAAAAAAAAAAACTTTGAAGAACTTTGACCCCTTTTTCTCCGTAACTAGAAGGTTTCCAGTTATGCCCTAGCTAGAAGAAAATCACTCCTCCCCTATCGTACTCGTATCTCGGAAATTAGGGCACGTAGAGGCTTTTTGATTTGACTGTATACTTTATTGTTGAGGACTGTGGAAATTTGTATACCATCCCCTCCCCTCCCCAACCTCCCCTAAAATTGAAAGGGGTGTTCCTTCATAACGGTTAGGGATAGCCATTGTGTGCTTGAACGAATATTATAGTGGGGTTTGGAATCTGTGCGGCGGAAGTAAGGGGGAGGTGGCGAGCGAAGCGAGCCGGCGACCTCGGTAGCCTAGGGGTAGGGTCAAGATAGCTTTCCGGTGGTAGGTAGGTCCTGGGTGAAGCGTAACTTGGGAAAGAAAAGACCTATTCCCTCAGTCACCCCCTTGCCCCCTTCTCCCCCCCTTTAGGTGGAACTCGGAAGTTAAGAGGATTGGAACATTTTTTTTCAGATTCATACTTAGAGGCCCCGAATCAGTCAAAATCATTTTTCAAAACTCCCCTTTCTCCCTCCTTCACTCCCTCCCATCGTATCTCGGAAATTAGGACACGTAGAGGCTTTTTTATTTGTCTTTACTTTATTATTGAGGGGTGTTGAAATTTGTATACCCTCCCCTCCCCCACCGCCCCTAAAATTGAAAGGGCTGTAAGTTCATAACGGTTAGAGATAACCATTAGGGTTTGAACAAATGTTATAGTAGGCGTCGAAATCTGTCCGGTGGTGGTAAGGCCGGGGACCCCGTAACGTAGGGAAAAGGTCAAGATAGCTTTCTGGTGGTAGATAGGTCAACAATGAGCAAACTTTAGGGGAATGTTTTTTTTAATAGGAAAATGTCTGAGAATGTTGTTTTTTTATTTTAATTTCCGTTTTTTATTGAAATAGTTTTTAAAATGTTTTATCGGTTTTTGAGGGGTTTCCAAATCTTTAAAGTGCTCTAATGGATTTAAAAAATGTTTTATCGATTTTAATGATTTCTCAAATTTTATGAGGGTGGGGCGTAACTCAGTGGCGACGACGAGCAAACTTTAGGGTAATGTTTTTTTTAATAGGAAAATGTCTGAGAATGTTGTTTTTTTTTTTAATTTCCGTTTTTTATTGAAATAGTTTATAAAATGTTGTAGGGGTTCTTAAGGGGTTTCCAAATCTTCAAAGTGCTATAAGGGGTTTTAAAAGTCTTTTAACGATTCCATTGAATTTTTAAATTTTTATGAGGGTGAATACTTCTCAAAATCACGAAACCTAAAACGCGAGCTGCGCGCAGCTCGCGTACCACGCAAGAACTAGTTATAATTATAAATATAAAGCTATCACTGGCTGGCATTGTCCGAGGTTATTTCAATTTTTTAAGAACTGAAGAAAAACTTTTGATTGCGACGCTTTTATAAGGTTTTACCAGCGTCTACTTGCTCGTTACCACTCTTTGCACCATTGTTCGAGTCTGGGCTATTTTCAGAACCCGTCGGGGACTCTTGGTTAAGTAAAGTTTGCGACGGTTCAATTGTGATGCGTCGCTTTTATGTCTATCTGAATTGAAAATGGGGAGGTATGTCCTGGTTGTATTTACGGTACCGCTAGGGTGGTTTTGTTATGGAACAGATTATCTCTCGATTTGGTGTTTTAATTATTGGCGGTTGCTTATCTCTCCTTCTACCTAGGTTCTAGTGGCTATATCGCTTTACGTAGGTAACTTTCCCGATTCACCAAGAACAAAATCCCATCACTGAAGTGCCGTTCCGTAACACTTTGATCTTCGTACATTGAGTCTCGTTTCGTCAACTTTTTAGCATGCGTGTATAAGCATTCTCGTTTTGTAAACTTTTTGTTCATTTAGAAATCAGGAAAACTTCTAAGAAATAAGACAATTCATATTCTGAGAGTTGTTTTACAATTGCCATAATTTTAATCACAATTTGAATGGTATTTAAATGCTATTTTCCTACCTTGAAGTTTTGTTGCAACGAAGCGTTGCCTTGGTGATTTTAAATACTTAAGTATCACAAGACCTGAGGTTTATCAATTATTCAGCGACCCAATAGCCGATAAAGGGTGCAATGGAGTGGGGAAACATTTTAAAGCTCACCTTACATGGTGCAGTTTTTTTTTGTTTTTCCTTTTTTTTTAGATGTCTTGAATCTAGGTTACTTCGGTCATCTGACTACCACAGAGTCAGCCCCCTTTTTTTGTTGTTTAATAAATAATATTGAAATAGTGAATGCCTGCAATAGTACGCCACGTTCACACCTTTGCTGCCACTGCGAATTTGGCGCGTTAAAGTTGTCAAAAAGTTCTGCATTGGCATTTTCATTCAAAACTCCCCTTTTTCATTCGGTTTCTTTTTAGTTTCGTGTTAATTTTCCGAAAGTTATGCCATAGGTTCGGTAAAACGTAATTGCAAGTACCCATCACGAAAACAAAACAATTACACAATTCTATTTCCTACCATGTACTGAAATCAGACATGCAATGTATAATTAAGGTTTGTGGAGACATGTAACTATCATGCAATTACCGACGGGGTGAGTAGTAGACTGGTACAGCAATGGTACTCTATTATTTATAAACTTTAGGCAGCTCGCTCACTTTAATAAGTTCCAGGTAGTGAAGCAAATTAGCCCTCCTTGGCATTTAACGATTCCAACCCCTGAATGATTGTAAATGGGTATTTCCTGAGAAAACCCTGTTTTTAATTGAAAGTCTAACTATTGGTGGCTACGACCACAGAAACTAAAATCATGGTACACTTTGAAATTACTAATTATACACACTTAGTTCATTTCTGATAATGGAATACCAAATGGAATTGTAAGAATTCTGAAGCAATTATATTTTGGTTTTCGCCAAAATTAATTACCTAATGATCATGGCAATTTACAAAAACGCGATTGCATATCACTTAAGTATGTTAATAGATAATAATTATAAAGTCTCATTCGGTAGAGGCCTTACCTGTCTTATCTATTATTGGTAAATAATAAATCCTAAGAAGGAATGACATAAAACATAATCTTAATATATATAAATCTCGTGTCACAATGTTTGTCCTCAATGGACTTCTAAACCACTTAACCGATTATAATAAAATTCGCACACCATGTGCAGTTTGACCCAACTTGAAAGATAGGATAGCTTACATTTCAATTTATGAGACGCAGACGAAGTTGCGCCGGTCAGCTAGTAAAGTATAAGTCGTAATTGAAGGCCTTTAAATTCGTAATGCATGGGAAAGTCCAAAGAACGTCCCTTAGCTTCATTAAAGCGTTATTGGTTGACCATTGCATACTGGTAAACAACAAATAAAAAAAAAAAATACAAAATCCAATCCGTTTCGTGGGAATTGAACCCGGGACATCAAGCTTGCAGAGCACTCGCCTGTGACCAAGTAGCGACATAATGTTTCAGAGGGGTCCAATACTTTGACGACCGACTAACCTCATGCAAAATCGTGATGTTTTAAACTAGTAATAAGCAGGAAACATCAATTAAATTCGTGAGCCTGTAGATCGTAACCCATCACGCAAATGAATTTCAGCAGACTACTAAAAAATTGCGTGAAGTACAGAAAAAAAAATCTTATCATGATACCATGTCCAACTCTTTATAGTAAGATAGTGGATGGCACTGTAAGATATGTATAATTAAAAGTCGATATTGTATAGAACCTTCTTCGTATTTGTTACCGGCTCGGTAGCCCGGCAACGTCATTCTAGTACAACGCCATTAGTAGTGCCCTAATGGCAGCTCACAAGAACTGCAAGGCCTATCGTCGACGACGGACGTTCATTTCAATTTACTGTTTCTTTCTAAAAATTCCATTCCAACTTTCTAAGTCCTTTATTCAATTGAATTAATCAATTAATAAGAAAAATCTTTTAATTGAATTTAACAATTTGTTAGTTTTGTTTGGATTTTGTTAATCAATTTATTTAATTTTATCAGTTTTTCTTTTACTTGAACTTGGGCATAATGGTGTTACATTTATTGAAGACGCACAAATATCGGAAGAGATTGATGGCTCGCTAGGTGAAGATCTACTAAGTAGGTATGTACGAGTACTTTATGAGTTATTATAGTACATAAATAATTTCTGATAACAATGTCGTGACACAGGTAGTGATATCACTTATGTGAGTCAATCTATTTTATGCCTACTTATAAGGTATGTGTGAATTTCCTGTTTTATCAGTTTAGTTCCGGCTATGAGATTTAATATTACAATACTTTTTCTCTTTATTTTTCATATTAGTTTGTAATATTTTGTGATTCGATGACTGACATTGTTTTTTGTTAAATGCTTACACTGGAACGGGGAACTTGGAAAACTACTTAATAGGTAAGTGGTTATGAAAACTTTTTTTAACAGGTTTCCAAAATTATTTTATACTACTTCTATTCACGAAGCGGTCAACGAAGCATTCTGTAGGTTGGTTACATCAAATTAAGTAACTACGTAAAAGCTGCTGGGAAACGACTTTAGTTTGGGTTTCGTAATGTACTGAAACCATTGTGCGGATGCATTTAGTATCTAAATTAAAGTTCCAACATTCATGTAATAAAAAAATCTCTATGATAACGACGACTGGGAGATCAGTTGTTCGGCTTCGTTGGGAACTTTACACTTATTTTAAAAGGATAGAGTTTTTGGCAAGGTTAATTTTCTTATTATTTTAAGTAACTCAATTAAATAACTAAATAAAAATGTAAATGTCGTAACATTTTGAGCAGTTTTAGAATTATTATGTACGGTTTCTGGAACATTAACACTAGCTAACAAATGGGTAGCTCAACGTATTCTGGAAACTTGGTGGATAAATCATCAGCCTATTCACTTCACTGATATATTTATCATTTCTAATATTAATGGGGCGAACCACAAAAAAGTTTGAATTTATTTTGTAGATTCGAATTATTATAGATCGAGTATTAAATAAATTTGTACCAGAGGCTGGTGTAAAACTTTCTAGACGTACCTTAATAAATGTTTCAGTTGCACTTAAAGTGGACTTGACTCATTTTCTTTCATTTAGAATGGCAGATTCACGATGGAGGAGAGCTTTTCTTTAAACTTTGACTTCCGAAAAAGTAAAAATCTTTACTGCTACGAGATTTTCAAGTAATCTGCCTTCAATAGGTCGACATTTCATACCTGACTCTTAAATAAAAAGTTTTGTGTATTGAAGTTAGGTGCACTATTAAAATTAACCATTACGTTATTAATTGACTAATTATGTTAAATAATATCACCATTAATACTGAACAACTTTTAGGCAACTTTGCAAGTTTTTACTTAATTTTAGGAAGAAAACTTTTGCTTCATAAAATTTCTTAAAAACTTTTTGTACCGTGTTCTATTGTGGAGCATAATGTCGAAGTAGTTAACTTCCTGTATTGCCTAGCTGCCCTGGTGATATGTAACTGTGAATGTATCAGGTACAAGCAGATCAGTCGCTACTGTGTTCAATGGTATTGTTGATAAACAATCCAGCTGTCACTAGCCATATGGTACAACCCACAAATAATGATAATGATGTTACAACTGACATTCATGAACAAGTGTTTATGAATGTCAGTTGTAACATCCGATAAAAAGTACAACTATCTTTTTTTTTACTCAGTGATGTAGTTGCATATACGTGGGCCTATAATTTTAAACTGACGAAAAAAGGAGAAGTTTCTTAACTCGACACATAGTTTTTTTGGAATAATGTTTATTATAAGTATGTATGTTTTTTTACAGTGTGGAACGATTTTACCGATTCTCTGTAATTATCTTGATTAAAAATTAAATCATGAAATATATCAAAATTAATGAAACTGTTCCAGTAACATGTCAATTTATTCACGTATGGAAACGCGTTTTAAGTGACAACTTTAAAAAATCTGCCAAACATTGTAACATTGGTTATGTTATGTGAACCGATTCAACAACGATGATCTGACTTCATTAGCTACGTTATTAGTTTGATTGTTATCTACTTACATTAGTTTAGTAGTTTATTTCGATTTTTCGTTTTCAATGTCTCGTTTCGTCGGATTTGTTGCGCTTATAGTAGAGTTAGAACTAACTTTTGTTTGGTTCGGTACCTAGTGTACCTACTATGATTTTATTTTCTTGGTAATTCGATAGCAATAATTACAATAATAAATTATTATACAGGGTGTAAACCAACTCATCACGAAGCCGTCAACCAACTCAACCAAGCATTCTGTACATCAAACTAAGTAACTTTACCCAAAAATGATTGCTGGGAAACAACTTTTTTTTTGGGGTTAAATATCACGTTTGGTGGTATAACTCAATGTAACGCACTCAAAACATTGTGCTGATTAATGGATTGAATAGTACGGGGTTCGTGGAGGTATTTAAAGTAAAAATCGTACAATAAAAACTTGTATTTAAAAAAATATATAAGTATCAAAAATTTGTAACTTTGACCCCCAATATTTATGAAACTAAAAGGTATGATGTAGAACAAAAAAAATATCGCAATGACGAGAAGAACAAGTGCCTTTCGGCTTCGTGAAGAGGTGTTTTACACCCTATATGAATTTGAAAATATAATGCATCATTTATGTATTTCTAGAAAATATCTGATAAGAAAATGTATCTTAACATGGCGTTAATTAAAATGAAGTTTAAAATAAAACTAGAAATAAAGCTTTTCTCCAGGAGTTAACAGTTAGCCATTGAGGAATAAAACCTCCAGGTTTCTTTGTAAAACAAAGTGCAATACTCGTCGAAACAGGGTTACTATTAGTCACTGAAGAGTATCCACCTCCTGGCTCCATCATCAGATCAGCTCCAAGATGCTAAATTAAAAAATCGTCATTCGAACTACACATTAAATATAAAGTTTAATTTTGATACGATAATTAGTAGAGGTTAAAATTGATTTCCACGAATTTATTACGTCATTCTTTATTTAGTTAATATATCATCATTTTTTTGCCCTTATCCCAATTCATTTGGGGGCTTCCTTTCATCTTCTCTTTATCTAGTCATCTCGTCAGGCACCTCTAATCTTGCCATATCCATTCATCGCTTTTTGGTTTTCCTCTACTCTTATACGCATCACATGAATACTCAAACCCTATACTTACTTCTAATCGTGTTAAAAAGACGAAATGTCTCTGGATCATAAGCCTGCCATTGTTATACCTGAGTGCTTTTAATTATAAATGACAAATTATTCAGAGCTCTTTCCAAACACTCCACTGCACGCAGCTTAATAAATAGTGACGTAAATGCAGTTTTATTTAAAAAGCTTTGTGAAATTCGGTTGTCCCGGCAGGTGAGCAAACAGCAAATAGTATTTGAGACAGCTCGGCGTAATATCCGGGACAGAACAGTAAATCCCAATCGTATCCGGCCTCATCCTGGTTCAAACGATGACATTTTGCTGCATTCAATTTGTTATACTCGTAGGCATTTCATTGTAGTATACTTTACTGAGAAATGTTTTATTCGGTTTTTATTCATGTTTATTGACGATGTACTAAAACGGAACTTTCTAGACAAATAAAAGGTAAAGGGTCAGTTTTAGGTCAGTTATCCAGGTTAAACATTATTTATTCAAACGGGCCGGTATCGAGGACTATCGATTGCATATTAAATCAACCAAATTATAGCGGCCTCAAAGAAAATTACTTGTAACCTAGTTTAAAACGTTGAAGTCTTGGGAAATCCGTGGATCGATAACATGTGCATCTTTTGCATAATATATGACCAGTATCCCTTTGTCTTTGTTTCAACTACTCCTACTACGTATGTATGTATATAACGAACAAGTTTATCCTCTAATCTCGACTGCATTTTTTTGTTTCTGTGCACGATTCTTTGGATAAGAATCTAATCTTGGTGAGATAGAGTTGATTTTTCAATGGGCTCCCTTATGTGATTGTGAGACATACATAGGGCGTCGGGTTGAGACACTCATGGCGGTATTAGTTGCATACCAATGAGAAGGAAACAATGAGGTGGTGTGCCGTGTGGGTGTAATAGGTGTCTTCGATTCGTTGCTTTCTTTCGTGCAGCAAGTCAGCTCAGGGTCGGCGCCTCGTGACTCGTCATCGCGACCTTGTTTGATAAAAACGTGCGGACTGCGGGGTTGCTCGTCAATGATAGATAACGGTTGACGTTGAATGTTTTTACAATAGCGGAATTATACCATTTTATTACAATACCCTAGAAAAAAGTAAAATCTAAATATTTTTGGAACGAAAGCGTATGAAAGCAAAGTCAAGTACCTACACACTCTACACTCGTTAGTTCTTGCAAAGTGGAATGAACGGTAAAGGTTCTTTATTTTTAAGAATCAATTACCTTGGTTGATTCCGAGATGCGCTTCGGGACGTGTCTGTAAACCCTTCTGAGACCCTTCTAAATAGCACGCGCGAATACAGGATGGCAGGTGGAAATTGTGTGATATTACCTATCTTCCAGAAAATTCATACCTAAAAAATATATAGACTTTTAAAAAATTAATGGAATCAGGTGTTACTTAGTGATACTCATGGTACATGGAAGGAAATACATGGAGTACCTATATTTAGTTTCAATCCGTCATAATGACTTATTCCAGTCGGTAACAGGGAGGGAGGGGGGGGGGGGCAATTGCACTCATTGCCCACCCCCTCCTCTGTATCCGCGCCTGCCTAATAATGTACCGATGATCAAATTATAAATAAAAGCCCCTACAAGTTTCAGAATAACTTTGCCAACATTTCGGTTTCAAAATACGATCATCAGCCTTCTATAGATAACATCTCATTTAATATACCAATAGTTTAAAAACTAATTCCGCTGGGAGGTAGTGGGGTACGTGCGCGCGCGCCTCCGTCTCAAGGTGATCCACGCTTAGATCATTGCATACCGATCGTGTCACGTTTAGCCAAATACCATAGCACACGCCTAATACTAAGCCTATTTAATTTTATTATAGGTTCAACATTGGCAAGTCTGTTTCATCCCTCTGCTGGGCGAAAGAGTACTACTTTTTTCTATCCAGGGCTCATGGTGGTTTACGTTTTGATATGATAGACTCTTAAAATTCTTTAAAACGCACGGCCAAATAAATGAATGATCGGGTGATACATGATGAATTTTGACACAAGTTTGAAAATAATAAACTACACTCGGTTCTTTTCTTCCCCAAACAGAAAATTCTTTTAACTCATACTGCATGAACTTCTAGTCAGTCAAATTCAAACTATAGAATAGGGAAAAATACACAATGGAATCGCGAAATTGATGATAAAAAATCACCCTTTATAACATGTTTCGAGCGATCGCTTTTCGAATGCATAAACTTCCTGGAATTGTTTGATAGTGGAATAGAAAAATCAACTAATGTAGGTATTATACTACTGATCCTACTTTCATATTATTTACATTCCCGGATCTTTGAATGCGATACGCAGGTACGCAATGGATTTCATTCAAAGCCTAAGTACTAATTTCGTTTGCTGCAGAAACTCGCTGTTGTAATGAATAATTTTCAACTTCTGTGTCTCAATGCAAAACCTGGAGAAGGTTCCTATGAATACAGAAGACATTTTTCAAAGGAAAGCCTCGCCAGTCAGCTTGTGGTCACATCTGCCATGGGATTCTTGTAGTCCTTGTGCCTCAGGAGCTAATGGACTGTCTTAAGTGGACTAACTTTCGACTTCAATCTAAATAGGAACCATGATAAATACCTATACATTTCTGGCAAACAAAAACTTAAAAACCTGTCTTAAACTTTAGATCCAGGAGGATCCTAAGTTGTCTCTTCACAAGTGCGTCGACCACGCTCGAGATCATGTAAAGAGAAATTACCTGCTTTCCAAAAGTTTCTCATTTGAGAAAATTTCTATCGAAACAATTCTGTGCAAATGACTTTAGAGTCGAAAACTTTAGCTTACGAATAAAGTTTGTTAAATTCATCCCTAAAATTTAGCCTAGCGTGCGTCTAGTCTTTGTTCCACTAGCTAGTACTTACATATCCAGCAAAAATCTCCAACGTGAACGCCTGAAGAGCGCTGAAATCAATCTTTGTTAGGCACGCCTTGCTCTCGGAACCAATTTTACAACTGTAAGGCTTAGTCTTCAACTGCGACGCGACCGATTGATGCGTGAATAATAAACAGCTCGGCTTGTCAGTTCACTCCCAGCCTTATTTATTGTTTTAAGTTCCCTTTATTTTGCAACGCGATGCAGAATCTATAAAGTTTTGTCGGCTACAAGTGTCTAGAATCTCACTATTTGATTTGACTTTGACGTGCGATTTTGTCATAATTAATGTACTAAAGGTTTACACGTCTGGGAGATTAACTGACCTGATGCTAGGTTATTGTGTAAACAAATCAATTATAGATAAAATATCAGGGAATTAATTTGCTGGTTCCGAAGTTCCGGCACAATTTATTATTCTTTTACTGACTGAACGTTTTAGTCATGTGTTTAATTTCGTTATTCTTGAATAAAATGTTCTAAAACATTTAGAAACATTACAGGTTATAAAGGCTAAATAACTACCTATATAGGTACTTACAAAATATCTATTTTCTGTGGTTGCCCATGTCCCGTAGACCAAAACCCGTCAAATCCTCAAAATAAAACTATGAATGAAACTGAATCTTTTTATTACCGTTGAATTCGATTCACACGAATGACACGTCATTTACATTTCGCGGAGCCACATTATAGTACTTACCTATATAACGTGGGACCTCCACCATCAATGGTTCGTTCACTTCTACAGTAGCTTCACTACCCACCACTTGTAATATGGATTAAAGCGTCGCATATTTGATGTTTGGTTGCCTAGCAACGCAAGTAAAAACTTAAACATTACAGTTGTGAATCAGACCAAATGCGTTTGTTAACAATCATGATTGAATCGTGTAAAATGTTTGAGCCACTGTTTCCTCCCTGAAAGTGCTGTTTTGAAGACATTGTGTGGTATGTGGTGGTGTTGTGGTGGGAAATGGCGATGTTTTGGGCCAGGTAACCGTTCTGTGTACTTTAACTCTTAACACTGCGACGTGACTAATACTTTCTTCTCAGGTAAAATTTGTCCATACCTTTCTTGTATTTTGTCTTTTAGGACCGATTCATGCCCATTGTTAAAAATAAATCGTGTCTTAGTAAAAAAATCGTATTCCCATGAAATAACTTGCATTTGGGTATTGCCCTGGCGCCTATATAGCCTCCAAAATAAGTTGGTACATCTAAAAACGTCGTCGTAAGCATCCAGAAATCATCAGTTATTAGATGAGTCATACATTAAAGGTCGTTTATAATCAGTTTTATCGCGTAGAACAATAATATATGTGGTGAGACTTTAAGCAAATATTCGTGAATAACAAACTAAACAAACAGTTTTATAACCAATTATTATTTAAATAAGTCTTTTATTTGATTGGTATGTTATCTTCATTGCGTAAGAACAGGTATTTAGACAAGAATGCCCTCTGAACAACGTCAATGCAGAAACTAAACATTTATTGTTGGTAACCCTACTATGAATACATTTTTGGTTCGTGTGTGTCTCTACAAAGTCTAATTTATTTTGGTTACCGAACGTCGTGTGTCATGAAACAATTCATTATTTGTTTTAGTGATATCATGCTTAGTTTTTTCGAAAACAGTTTAATTTCAAAATAAAACAAGCTAAAGCTTTGATAATAATAAAGAAAAAAAGGAAAAACTGTCTTTGGTCCGTTAAAAAACTGCTTCAGCATTTTAAATACAAAGTGCTTTTAATTTCAGTGAAACGTGCACGAGCACTCGTAATGACTTTCATTCATCTGTAACTATAGGTACTTTTTTATTTTGTTCATGAGTATTTCACGTGTCACGTACTATGTTGATGCATGTCAGATGACTGACGTTGCAAATTCTGGTGTAAGCACGAGCGCTTGCGCTATGGGACGTGATCAATTCTTCAATAGCAGCGTCTTCCAACGCATAGCACGTTCCATATTCAAAACAAATGCCTATGACTAATGTTGAGATCATATCGATTAGTTTGCGATTTATTTTTCATTGGCGTGGGCAGAACCTACAGAACCACCTGTTACGATCCATTGAATACAAACATTGTTGTAAAGATACAAAAAAATGGGTTTTAGGGTTTTCATGGCACAACACCGTGACCTGGTTATTTTTTGTAGATAGGATTTTGCAGTAGCATAAAAAATAAAGGACGTGGTGACGTTTTAATACTAAAGCCACACTTCTTGTCTTTCAAACTACCTGCGCGTATATTAGTGTGTGAAGTAGTGGATGACTCATCCTGTTTGCGATGCAGCGAAAGTACGGCCGACGGACGGGCGTCCTTTTTTTTTTTCTATAGTTGCTTTAACGGTGTGTACGCCAGCCATTGTATCAATTATTGCACCATTTATTTATCAGTTATTTTAAATCATCCTGACTCGTTTTGGCTGCCTCGTTTTGACAGCCTCGTTTTGACTGCCTCGTTTTGACTGCCTCGTTTTCGACACACGGGTCAATCGTTATTGGATTTCAGGAATTTCTCATACCTAAGCAGCTGGATTTTTGCGGCTCGCCCCCTACATGGGACTTAACCTCAGCCATACAGAGCAGACAGGCGTGATGTTATGTTATTTTAAATCATGGTTATTTGAGATGAGTAGTTTCCGATTTTTTTGTTTGCTGAGTTTGTTTTTACCTAAATGTAGATATTGGCCAACTGCCATTTGTTATCTAACTTTTATTTTTAAAATAAATTATGATGCGTAAGGCGTCCGTGCTTGCGTAATTGGCTACGGATTAGGGGATAATTAGCGTAGTTAGTAATTGCACATTGGTAATGGTTCTAGGTAGAGATTAACATTAGGGTAAATTGCGCAGTTACTAATTAGTTTACTATATATATTTACTCATAAGACATAAAATAATTTTATTATTTTACGAGCAGTTTTCCTATTCTCAGTAAATAAAAACGCATGGTCCTATTCTATTTCGGTAAATCAAATTATATTATTATTATATTATATGTTCAAATTATAAGTATACATTTTTAACGGACTCACCGCGGTATATAAATACCAGTTTTGCACAAGTATGGTAAAAAAACTTGGAGTTGTGTGTAAAAACGTTTTTCCGAACGGTTGCTTTAAGCGAGGTAGGACTATGACTCATTAACAACCAGTCTTCAAATGCGAGATGGCTCATTATTGATTTCCGTGACTCTTGGCTTCATCATCAGATGTGATTGTAGAATGGTTCTTATCAAACGCAAATGCTTCACTTGTTGTAGAAAATACCAAAAACGCTGTACGTTATCCTATAAAATTAGAAGAGTTCCCTCGATTTCGAGATTCCATCATCAGATCCCGACTTGGTGACTATGGGACCATTTGAAAAGGATACTCTTTTCAACAAAAAAATATTTTTTCAAATCGGTTGGCAAGCGACGGAGTTATGCGCGAACAAACATTAAAAAAAATAGAAACATCCGAATTGAGAACCTCATCCTTTTTTACAAGTCGGTTAATAAACCTAATTGAAGAAACATAAGAAACCGTCACTAATGATGTGTCGGGGCGATAAACCTTTGGAGGGATTCAAGAACTGTCAGAATGTGTGTTTTTACTTACAAATAACGTAATAATGTAATCTGTACGTCTTGAGACATTACCTACTTAGAACAAGTTTTTTAAATACAAGAACTGGTTATCATAACGCGTTGTTTATCAAATGGGGTACCTATGTAAGGAAAATGTAGCGTACTTACAGATTATTTGCTACGTAGATCTTTAAATGATTCAACAAGAATTACGAATCATTTTCAACACGCCCAATTATTATTCTAGTATTAAATGCATTAGTCTCATCTCCTCGACTTATAAATGCAAGTCTGGTCTAACTTATGCTAATACAATGCCAATATCATCTGCAAGTAAATGAAGTTTACATAAGAGAACTCAACGTTTTGTCTGCTAAGAGAATCGTGCAAAATGGCGTAAAGAATCAACAGTCGTTGAAGACTAAGTAATGAGTAAGAACCAAGTCATCATTTGGTTAACCTGTAATTGGCGACTGTGTAAGATTATAAAACCTATGTATACCTAAATGCTGTTCACAGAACCTGTTGGTTAACCTATATTAATAAATAAAACCAGCCAAGAGCGTGTCGGGGCACGCGTAAGTGTTCAATCCAATCCGATTTTAATAATTATTTTTTTGTTTGAAAAAAATTACGTTGAGGATAGTAAAATATGTACCTAAACGAAGTTAAAAAAATGCTTGCATATACGATTATACTACAAACTTAGTCCAGAAATTATTTTGTACAACTTTTTGTTTTTTTTGTACAAAACTTGTTTCCATCCAAGTTCAAAATGATTTTCCTAGAAAGTCCTTATATAGTTCTACTTTTCAGATTTTTTCATATTTTCTAAACTTATGGTTCAAAAGTTAGAGGGGACACACACATTGTTTTTATTTTTCGAGCGATTATTTCCGAAATTATTGACATTATCAAAAAATGATTTTAGTAAACCCCTATTCATTTTTAAATACCTTTCCAACAATATGTCACACGTAAGGGTTGAAATGAAAAAAAAAATCACTTCCCACTTCACATGTACCCTAATTAAAATATTTTTTTCCAATTTTTATTTTATCACTTTGTCGGCGTGATTGATACACATATTGGTACCAAATTTCAGCTTTCTAGTGCTAACGGTCACAGAGATTAAGCGTGGACGGACAGACGGACAGACAGACATGGCGAAACTATAAGGGTTCCTAGTTGACAAGGGAACCCTAAAAAATAGACATTGTAGCCATTTTCTGCACCCTCTTCTATAATGAGTTGTATAGGAACTTTGGGCCATGCTTCCCTGGTCCGTCCGATTCTGATTCAGGTATTTCATGCAAACTTATGCTGACTGTCCATTTTGGCTGTTGGTCTACCAATGCTCAGAACTATGTCCATTAAATAATGGAACTACCAATTAACTATTTATCGCTTGTGCTCATCGCTAGTTGTTGACAAATCAATTTAGGTACCTCTTGAGTCATCCCCTAGTGACTTTACTGGGCATCTGACATCTCTTAAACAAAGTTGATTGCAACCCGCTACCCTTTGATGTTGTACAAGAGGGGATCTTAGTAACGAAGTCGAGAGGGAATGTTTTTATAACCCTTTCTCCATTAACCGAGTCCTTTGTGTCCCGCTGTTGTGCCTATAGGACTCAATGCTGCGGTTACCTTATGTTACTTTTGCCAATGTATGCCGTTTTCATTGTGGGTATTTGTTGATGCCAGATGTTACGGCACAGCCTGTATGTATAATCAACGACTGAAAATGTACAATTAAGCAGTTTAAAGTCACACCACCTTATTCTTGTTAATTTTTATAGTTAAAGCTCGCAAGATAGCATTGAAGGTCTGTCGATAATCGATTATATGAATATGATGTTTTCAAAATGTATCGCTAAGGTTTCCATGGAAATCCGCTTTACTACATAGTCTAACATAGCCACATGTGAATGCTTTGACCAAATTATCTTGCGTTTGAACAATGTAATCAGACACAGATAGCATCTTTTGTCAATGTTCAACACAATACTCAAAGCGCAATCTTCTCCACAGATCAACCATGTCTAGACTAGCATGCCTGCTGGCGGTGGCCGGCGCCGCGACCGCTCAGCTAACGCTGGACGGCATCCGATGCGGCCAGCTGACGTGTCAGCTCGAGGAGTACTGCTCCCCCGACACCAACCGGTGCGCGCCCTGCAGCGTCGTATGCAACAAGACCAGTCACAACTACGATGCTGGACTCTGTATCAAGGAATGCCAAAGTAAGCTTATCGTTCTTTTCCGTTTTTAGTAGCTGGAGTATAAGTGCCCCTAAAAAAACTGCACTTTATAACGCTGCTGACGACACGATTAACATGGCCACCAATACGGAGCTCAAATGACTTGAAAAGTCGCCCTATCGATACGTAAGAAGATGTAATTAATGTTTTTGTATCAGCATGTCACATGTAACGGTAGGTATAAAGTGGATAAATGGACAGGGAGAGAAAGAGCAAAGAGAGTTTGGATACAGGGAGTGAAGAATGATACGAAAGAAAAAATACGAGTTGCCTCGGTCCTAAGTAACTCGGAGCACGGACAAGTAGATTTTGAGCCATGTAGTAACAAGGCAAGTCAAGATACACTGGGTGTAACGCAGGCAGACCAATTGATCGTTACGTGAAATACCAATTTGATACGTCGGACACTTGAGATAATTAGTTGATAGGTATACAGGGTGTAATGTTAACTTCACGAATCCGTTTAACAAGCTTTCTGTATATCAAACAAAGTAATTGTACGCGGGGTGAAAAATCATATTTTGTGTTAGAACTCAATGTAAGGCACTCAAAACATTGTGCTGATGGATTAATTGACCAGTGCGGGGGGGGGGGGGGGGGGGGGCGTGGAGGCGTTGAAATTAAAGTTCTTACATTAAAAACATGTAATTAAAAAAAACTTGTGAAAAAGCTGAAATATTGAAATTGTGCTCATTACTCCGCATCACATTTCCACATGGTGTGAAATTAACTACAGTAATTTGAGTTGTATCAGTAGGTAAGACAATATTGAGTGCGATACTTCCAACAATGTGTCTTACCTGGACTAGGACCAACATTCTCAGAAATTACAGCCGTGTTTCCATCAAAAGAAAATCCTTGGAGCTATAAAGATGACTAATATAAACAAATAATAATAGAAGCCTTAAAGAGTGAGCAATCGATTATTCACTCAGTTGTCTTAGTTATAAAGTCTGTTATCTTAAAACAATAAACTTTACAACTGGTTTCGTGACCGCCAACCGCCTACGGTTGTCGCTATCTCTGTTTCACTGCGGTTTGTCTCGCTTGCACTTGAGTAAAGAATGTGTAGGTTTCAGGTCAAGCATCTCTTATGAGAGCGGTTTCACATTTGTACAGCAACACAGTAATGGTGCAGATGTTAGAGTATTAAGTGGACACACGTACGACCGTACGTACTACGGATGCTGCGTTCCATGCTGAGATTGATCTTGACATAGTAGCATAGTAAAAATGTTTACAAAGTATCAGACGCGTCGTTGATAATGAACACGTAACTACTCGTCAGTGAGCAAATATCTCCTTAATGGCAAAAGAGCCTCTACTACATCTAAATTAGACACTTTTTTCCATTTCCAATAACGATGATTGAAAAGTGAAAGACAATCGAACGCTTTTCACACTTAAGCCCTGAGGAATAAGATTGAAATATGGAAGGCGTCAGTGAACGCGGTAGTACCTATAAATGAAAGCCTACGTTCATTCAGTTAAAAGTTGTAAACAGACGAAACTCCTTGAAAGCGATTAATGATTACGAAGCAACAACAAAAAAGCCGAACACGGTTAGCTCAAGAATGGCAATACCGACTTTAATTTCAATTAAGTACAGTCGAATTGAGAACTTCCTCTTTTGGGAAGTCGGTTGAAAATACTTGTAACATAGCCATAACATCAATTTTCCGTTGTTTTAAAAATGTACCTACATTTCACTATTTTAATATTTACTTTATTACATACACGAGTCATTATAGAGGATGGAAACAGAGTCTTTACTAAGTAAGCATTCTGTACATCAAGCTAAGTAACCCTACGCAAAAATGATTTCTGGGAAATGTTTTTTTTTGTGGTGAAAAATCACGTTTTTCGGTAAAACTCTATGTAACGCACTCAAAACATTGTCCTGGTGGATGGATTGAATAGTAGGGATCGTGGAGAAGTTAAAAGTAAAATTCTTACATAAAAAACATGAATATGTTGCCTGCCAATCCTGATTTTAAGACAAATTAGTCTTTCCTAGGTTAAACTTTACCGACTTGGGGCACCCCGACACAGACAGATTAGGTTAGAAGGGTATGGAAGAAAGAAAGAAAAAGCATTCATTAGCCCGAACGAGACAAAATATATTTAAAAAAAAATGGTTAAATTTTATTGTGATTAAAGGTTGTGAAGGTTGAATGAGCGAGCTAAGCGAGCGAATAGACCCCGCTATACCCTTCGTGGTTACTTTTTTTATAAAACACTAGCCGACCCAACAGACGTTGTCCTGTCACCTACTACCTACCTACTACTACCCTGCTACTACCTACCTACTACTACCTACCTACTACCTAGCTACTACTACCTACCTACTACTACCTACCACTACCTACCACTACCTACCACTACCTACCTACTACTACCTACCTACTATATTGTTTTTCCTGACACATACACTTCCTCGAAAACTGGTTCTTTTCGCACTACGATTAGGTTCAAAATGCAGTGTGTTTCACACACTTGCTTTTTTTCATGTTTTTTCCAAACACGTGCAGAAAGCAAAATTGCCACAGATAACTATACCACACTACGTCCAAAACTCTGAGTATAGCGCCAGAGATGAATGTTTTTTTTTACGGCGTAAACATTTTTTGAATATTCAAATTGTGTTTATAAATTCAATATCATAGATAAACATGATTCTTTAAAACGAATATTTTCTTTTATAATCAAATTTAAATTTATTTGTGTTCTAAATTCAAAAATATTAGGCTTTATAACAGCTTCACACCTTTGCTTCTCCTTCAACCTGACGAAAGAAAAGCGCGGAAAAAAAAATCTCCTAATAATTCATGACACAAATATTTTACATTCTTTTATTTTATTTCCTCAAAAGTGTATTGAAAAACGTCGTTTGAGACACGTGGACATTTGTTATTGCAGTTCACGGCTCAAAAACACCCTCGCCTACGGCTCCTGTGTTAATACCGCCTTGAACTACAATAACAAACTTTCTCCACTTGTATCAAAACGTACTATTCCCAGCATCCGTGGAACAAAATTGCAAGTATTACTTTATTCGTCTGTAAAATAAATGAATCTCATTAAAATGCTTCATTGGAAAATATTATTGCTGTTTCCGTACAATGCAGACTATCGGGAAAATGTAAATAAACGAGTTCCTTTTAATAATGAGAGCATATGTAATTGTTTTTGCCTGAAGTTCTGTTTTTATTTGCCCTAAAGTAATATAATTATGTAGTTTCCATTTTAATATTTAATTTCCATGAAATTTGAAATCAAAGTCTGAAGTGCAATTTCATAGAAATGATTTAAAATTTCCACTTGGAATCATTCCCGCTATGTCGATTCCCGTTACGTCGTTTCTTGGTTTTTCTTGGGTTTGATGCCTTATTTTTCAGTGTAATCTATACATACAATTTACTTAATAAAATGGAAGTCTCTGTTTGTAATTTCAAAATACAGTTTTTTCTCAATGCATATTTATGAAAGTATAGGTTCCGGCAAATCTCCAAAACGGCTGTACCGATTTTGACAAGACTTTTACTTTCAGATAAGGAGTAACTAGATTTAAGACTTTTAGTTTAGACAAAGAATGAGGTTTCCGTGCAAATGAAAATGAAAACCCTTGAAATGATGAACAAAATCCTGTTGAAATAATATCATGTATCGCTGGACATTATACACAGCGCCATCTAGTGCCGCACTAAGCAAGGCTTGTGTCGTGCACTCCAGATAGTTGATAGTTGATTCATTTGCTCCTACCGGGATTCGAACCCAGGACCCTAAGAAATAGGGAAGTAAATGTTTTTGCCATCGGGCAACAGCAAGTAGAATCTATAAAAGCTTTGTTGGTTTCAAGAAACCTAATTTCTATCTTCAAATGAGATGTATACACATTTCAACGAAACCTGCAAGTCTCTTCCAAGAAGATTGTAGTTCAGTTTCTTACTGACTAGTACTTCTACTTAATTACTAAGTAGGTACCTACGAATGTTAGCCGGAATTTACAGTATCTAGTACTTCTTAGAACGGTTCACAATGCTCAGGAATCAGGAACCTGGAATCGTGTAAGTGGAATGGAATTGAGTTTCCAGCTAAGACAACAATGTTAAGATGCTGCAATTCGACGAACACTTTCTGCTTTATACTGTGTTGTTGCTACTTCATCTATACAAATGAATATAATTGAAGTATCTGTTTATAATTTCAAAGAAAGGAAAGAAAACCACTCTTATGTTGTAAAAAGAGGAACTCGTGGCTAAATAATAACAGCCGTTCGGGCCAATCTTTAGGAAAAGCCGTGCTTACCTAGGTTGGTCTGTGGATGGGTGACCACCCTTACATACCGAGATTCCTCCATGCCTCGGAAATCACGTTAAGCTGCTGGTCCCAGCTGTCATTTGTCCATCTTTGACAGTCGTTACATGAAGTCAGTGGCCTAAAAAGTCTTACCAAGTGGTATCGCATTACCCAGTACTAACTGGGATGTTGAGGTCAGATAGGCATTCGCTCCATGTAAAATACTAGTATTCAGCTACATCCGGTTAGACTGGAAGCCGACACCAACATAGTTGGGGAAAGGCTAGGCAGATGATGACGTTGTAAAAAGAATTGAGTTCCGTGCTTTTTTAATTCTATTTTTAAGCTATTGCATAGCTTCTATCGCGGGCCTTGAGCGTGGAGACCGAATCCAGAAATTCCGTAACGAAAATAACCTAACACCCCCCGTAAAAAACAAATACAAAGCTTTACCGCGGCAGTCCCCGAGTGCCACACGTCTTTTTTTTCGGATGCGAAATCATCAAATGACTCCGGGGGCACTGTTTTCTTTCGAACAGTCCAGCAGCCCTAGGATGCAAGAAAAGCCTGAAAAAAATTCACACGAGTGAATGTCTCGGGTATACAATTGACGCTTTGCATCATGGGCCAAATTCAATGGTGTGCTGCAGATCATCAAATCAAACCGAACAACTTTCTCTATGGGACCACCAACGTAATCGTAAAAAAATTATCAACTGCCCAAATGAATGAGACAGCTGATTATTTTTACCAGGATGCAAAGCGAGATAGTAGCAAGTCAATCAATGAAAAGTCATAATTATTTGCAATGACGAATTTTATCGAAAGTATTTTATTTTATTTTAATGTCCGCTACGATGATTATTATGAAAACGGATAAAAATATTTATTTAAAATCGGTTAAACTTAGTATCTATAAAAAAAACTGTTATCACTAGACGCAGCTTATAAAACAGTTCGAACTCCGCTTATTATATCAATTGTACAATTATTCTAAAGTATCAGGTGCATGCCTGTACCAAGTTATCGAATCCATTTCGAATAGGTCGTTATTCCTCGCACATCACAAGTTATAACGTACAGAATAGAATGCAGTTGTAGGATCATTGGTAAGGGGTGTAACAATACCCATAAAAGTCATGCTTCGTTGACTCCGACAGGTATGGTACGCACACATGGAGACCTCACGCACACAAGCACAACGGCTTGTGTCTGTGTGTGCAACCGTAACGTCGGCAAACTCAAATACAGGTGGCTCCTTGTTTATAAATTGTGCAAGTGTAATCTGTTTTGTTGCATACGTTGCGATGCTATTAAATGCTTGTTTTCAATTAGTTTGTCTGTAAACAAAGTTAAGTACGACCCAGAGCTTTGAATTAACTTGTATTGTGGAGAACAAAAGACAGCTTTGCTCCTCTCTGTTTTTGGTTAGAATATTTACATTTAATTTTGTGCTTTCATACTTTGAAAATGAAGAAATAAAATGTTTTAATTAATATTTCAGTTAATAAGTAATATTTAGTAGGTACTTACAGGGTAGTTTGTGTTTATCCGTCTAGAGTTGAGTTGTGAAACAATGTATTTGATAATCGTTTAATAGTTGATCGTTTAAGGAAGTGCGTTGTGTGTGTCCGTTAATGTGAGGTAGTGTGTGTGTGGCACGGGAAGCACCTGTCGATGTCGGCGCACCTCAACCTGCTAATTGTTTGCTCGGGACATTTTTTCCCCGACCCGGCCGGCGCGCGGCGTCTGTGTCAACATAATACCCGGCCCTAATTTTTTCTTATCTCGTAGCGAAGAAATCTGTACCTTACCGTTAATGCCTTTCCATTGTGAAATCATTGAAACTGTGTTTTATGGCTGAAATCTCGTTTTACGTGAATAAAAGTATTGTTATGAATTTATACACACAGAGAAGAGTATCCGTAAATGATTTTTAATCAATTAAAGACATGGTACTCCCTGAAAAAGAAATAGTACCTACTATGCTTGCACATGCTTGTTAAATCAACATTTTTATATGTTAAAAACTTCGTTAATTTTTATTCAGCTCACAATTTCCTTGTTTCAAAGTGGACTTTACAGGTATCTGTGAACCGGTATAGCTTTGTAATGTTATCATCGTCATCATGTTGGGACACAAAGAACCTCTCTATGGAAGAATTGGGCTATAATCAACCACCAGGGCCCAGTGCGGATTAGTAGATGACACATGTCTACGAATTTTTGATTTTTGGTATTCTCACGATGTTTTCCTTCACCGTTTTGAGAGCAGTGCTGGTGAAATATATTATACAAAGTAATGCGCCTGTCTGGGTTCGAACCCACGACTTACTGTTCGTAAGTCGGTGCCGCCACCACTGGGCTACCGCTGTTTGTAATTTTGTAATTGTTTATAGAGAAGCTTTACTCGCTATAGAATGTGGATGCACTGAAAGGGATTCTGGAAGTTTCTTAACAGAGGAAAGATTAAGAAACCTTACGTCGTTACAAATTGAACGAGATTCGAGACTCGATGTTTTATTTAGTTTGTATTGAATAGAAACTAAAAACAAAGGGTTGATTGTAGACCCATCGGATGAGAAAGAAACCTTTATAATTATTCTGGTAACCCAAACTGGATTCGCCTAAGTCCCATCTCGTAACTTTCCCATTTCGACAACTAAACAAAATGGCATCACTAAAGTGCCATTTTGTTACTATTTTAATTTTTATACATTGCATCCCATTTCCTATACTTTTGAGTAGAGAACGTTACTCTTTTGCGTAGTGCGTACGTTCAATGTTCAATCCCACGGTGAAACTATATTGCGAACTATACCGATGTGATTCAAGTCTTGGATTCAAGGCGAAACAATCCAAGAGCGTTTAAATATAATGAAGTCTAAGAAACGACAAGAGCCGTAGTTTCACCGTCTATACTGATTTCCAACTAAAATACGTCCTTGAAAAGTTCAAACAAATTTTCATACTTTGACAGACAATGTGTCAAGTGATCACTGCAAATTAACACTCTTCTTTAAAACAATAAAAATATTTGAAGAGTATCATTCGTCACCTACAACATTAGTTTTTGAGCCAAATGTTTTCGACATTTTGTTTTCTTAGTAACATGATTCAAGTACCTACTTTACATAAGACTTTTTTTACTCTTCGTCTGCTGCTGGTCTATGCCCAAAGAGAATAAGACGAATCTTAATTTTAGTAAGGGATCTGAATTACTCGTCTATCGTTTTCCTTATATTCTTCTAAGAGCTCCAAGGATTTAATAATGGTATTGATTGTGTTTTTGACATTTTACAGTACTGTATGTATCATTGTTGGTTTATGTGCCCTTTGTCGGATTGATAGAAACTACAATATTTTTTGCCAAATTACTTACATTCGGTCGTGTTATAACAAACATTTATTAAAACTAAATGTTAAATTGGGAAGAATCAACCAAATTATCCTATATTCCGATTGACAAATGTATGTATTGGTAATACTCCAGACAATTAATTATTTAAACTGTATATTTACACCGATGTTTGTTTACAGGTTACCTCCTCGACCTAAGGTACATGCGGAGGTCCGAAGATTCACATCCTCCTGGGGATCTGAGCGGTAACTTACTACCATTTTTATCTTTTTTTAGATATTCCTTTGTTCTAAAGTTTATATGCGATGCTTGCTTCGTTGTATATGTCCTTTTTGTTTGCTTTTGCGAATATTGTTTGACTTTTACTTGGATGCAATGGATTGTGATATTTGTGTAGGATGAAATTGCTTTGAGATGCTGTATTTTTTAAGCCAATAAAAAGGGGTTTGTTTGCTTCACAAAGGATTCGTTTGCGAAATAAGTTAGACATAAATGAAAAGTATTTTCGAAATACAATTTTACTAGCTGACCCGCGCAACTTCGTCTGCGAGTGAGGGTTAGATTTTTTTTGATAAATAGTATCCTATTTACTTCTAATACCTCCAAGAATATGAGTACAAAGTTTCATGATGATCGGTTAAGTAGTTTTCGCGTGAAAGCGTAACAAACAAACTTACAATCACATTTATAATATTATAGGATAGGATAGGATGGCAATAAAACAATTTGGCCGAAAGTTACTTCATTACTCATCACAAGCTCAGGGGTTAATGAGCTTGACACGACTTAATGACAAGAGCAATAGACAAACGCTTTATCTTTTTATCAGCTTTAAGTGTGACATAGATAAGTAATTGTTCCATATACTTACCTCTTACTTTTTACTTAAACTCTTCAAGCTTATGTTGTGATACTAAAACAATTGACAAATCTACGCACTCATGGCGGTTTAAAAGAGACAACTATGCAAGTTTTTAACCTGTACTGATAAGTGCACCAAAATCTTTGTTTTGCTGTTCTAGTTGACAAAAAGAGAATTTAATATTCTGTTGAATAGTGTTGTGCAAGTAACAGACATTAAGTTTTTGCAAGTTCTGGGAATTTCTTTGCAGTGCGAATATTAAAATCATAGACCTTAATTGGCCTGTAGACATGTTTGTGAATCTTGAATATAGTTACGATTTCAGGTCTCCTAAACTTGTTTCAAGTACAGTCGGCTTACTGTCAAGTCACCAAAAACTGTCAAACTTTTCCAAATCATTTTAAATCGTAGGATGTTGAAAGTTCAGTTCAAAATCGAATGAGATATTTCGACAGTGTGTGGTAACATATTCAACTGATTTCAAAAGTTGGGTTCATTTGAACTTTTTAAGGTGTAATGCCAACTTACTGCTCTGAGAATATTAAATTAGCTGCACTCTGAGCTCTGCTGGTGTAGGTTACCTAAACCTAACAAAACATAAGCTTGATATTAAAGAAGGTTTCTACTGTTATTTCAAAATATCGACAAGTAAAATTGTAACCAAATAATGTGGGTAAAGAGACTCTTCACGAAATCGAAAAGCACTTGTTATCCCTGTCCTAGCCATTTTGTATGTTTCTGTACGGTTTACACCTTGTATTTCACTGCTTTCTGAATTATCTATAAACGTTACTTAACGCGAACTTTGTTTTAGCGTTACTCTTTTTGTTGTAAAGTACAAGTTCCGATGCGAGTAGAAGTCTTAGTCAAAACACGACATAAGTAACGTTAATAGATTTCGACCCTCGAATAGTTGAGCTAATGCAACTAGACAGCTATGCACTGAAACCAGTAGCGAACAAACTACGTAGATAGGTACCTACTTATAATCTGCAGCATACACCAGCTGCCATCTTGGTACAGCTGGTAACAGGAGCTTTAAACTTTTCCTATGAATTATACGTTCTATACAGGCAGACAGGTAATGCCTGGAGCAACTAGTAGCGTTTCTAAGTCCCTTTTGCGCCCTCCCGTACCTAAATAATTCTTCATTGACAATGTAAACCGTAGTTGTTTAAATGTTGCCTTGCTTTTGTTGCGATATGCTATTTTGGACTTTATTATTTCCATTTGTGTTGTGAGCTTTTATGTTTTCATGGTTATATGTATGTTTGTATGAATCTTTAGTTTTACATAAGTACTATTTAAGTATATTAAGAGTTTTAATTTTGAAAATCGTGATAAGGCGACAAGTATTTCCGACGATCATCAGCAATATCAGTATTTGCTCAAAAATCATCATATCCTTTTAAGAAAAACAAAAGCGCTGTAATTTTCTCAAAAGCGAACGGTCTTTGCGATAATTGGCTAATGTGATCATCACCAATAAAACTGCAGTTCAGCGATCAGCACACATTAACCGAGATCAAGAAGTCATCATGGTTTCGAAATTGAAACTGAAATCTTGCTGACAGTTTTGATTTTTCAATGCGAAGATGCGACGACTAACCCAAAAATGCACGTCCAAGTTTTAAATTATTAGTATGGTAAATTTAAATGGTGAATGGTGGTTGACAAATGGTATGTTTTCGAAGGTGTGCAGCGACAAGCGCAGACTGCCCTGATCATCAGTGCGGTGGCACTGGCCATCTTGGTGCTCGTCCTGATCATCGTCTGCCGAGGAAAGTTCTCATGGCGGTATTTGAAACAAAAATTTCAGCCGGCTAAGGTAAACTGTCTTTCAATTAAACTATAAAGATACATTACATACTTCTACAGAGTTCTACCACTAAACATGATTTTTTATTTTTCACCCCAAAAAAGACGTTTCACAGCAATAAATTTGCGTAATGTTACTTAGTTGGATGTACAGAATGCTTGGTTGATGGCTTCGTGATGAGGTTGTTTACAGCCTATATTTATTAAATGATGTATAGAGATACATTTTAACAAGCTATAAACAGACTTGAAATAGTTTTAGAACCTATGCAAAATATACCTATGTATGTCGTACATACACACTCACGTATATATGTACGGTACGACCTTTTTATCAAATTCACAAGAATTTGCAGAAATACTCTTTTTAAATAAAATAGTTTCTTCTACCACTGATCCAAACCCTTTCATCAATTTCCAGAACCGTGTGAAGCAGTACCCAAACGATCTGACCCATCACAACCCACACGCGGAGATGCCTAAACCTAAGCACGAACTAAAACTCGAGATACGGAACCCCGAACCAGCGAAACGACCGCAGCAGCCTCTGAACGCAAGAGACCTGGAAACCAGGACCTCACAGACGGAGAAGAGTCAGGGAGCCACGACGCCGAAAACCATCAGCACGGCACTTAGCAACCGCCACCCCGCAGAAGATACCACGTTGGATTTCTCTTACGATAATATGGGGATGAATGTGACCCCGCCCGAGCAACCAGCCACTAGCCACAAATTCTGAGGTCCAGCTGTCAGTTTCGGCGGCGAAACTATCAAGTTCATAGAGGTCAACAGCAACGTCAGTACTGCCGCGTCAGAATGTTAAAGTCCGCAGTTTAGTGCGTCGGAAGCCGGCCACCTTTTTTTTTTTTTTTTTTTTTAAGGATGGGAAATCATCAAATGACCCCCCCCACTCTGGGCGGAGCGGGAGGGAGTGTCAGACTCTTACTGACTAAAAACCATCCATGTTCCTTCCTCGCCTTTTACGTTCCGGGGTCGCGGTATCTCTTTCGAACAGGCCCGCAACCCCGGCAGGAAGCCGGCCACCTTCATCCCACTTTATAACGTCACAACGTTTTCGGCTTATAAAATAAGCAAACAGGTAACATGGAAGAATTTTACGGAGGTTCGCAGTTTTGTTAAGGCGATTACATGAGCTAAACGCGAGTTTTATTATTACTAAAAGTATATGATTCACTGCTATAAACAAGACCAGAAAAATATATGATATTCTTCAGGATATATGCTAGCATGATAGTGTTTTGAAAACATAATTCAATTAATTTATCTCGATAAAAAAATCACGAACTTATCTCTAAAAAATATCTTTCAAACAAAAAAACATACCATGCAAATATGCATGCGATCATTCAGATTTTTTGCCAAATAATTCTACAAACAAGATATTAGCATGATAGTGTTTTCGTTTTTTAATCCAATCAATAGTTTCGCGCTATTTGGCCCACAGTGACTGACGTAACAACCACTTTGTAGTGCAAGCTGATTAGAACTTTATTTAATCTAACAGCATTTCAAACGGAATTTGAACCACCACAAATAGGGTTGCTAATTTAGCTCGTCTAATCGCCTTAATCTTGACCAGATTGCGTTACATTTTCCAAAAGATAATACTTACAACCGTATTATAAATAAACCAGTCAAAGTGATTACTCTAGTAAAAGTAATTGCTTAAGATGCCATTTCATTCTGGAGTTTAGTTTAATGACTGAAGTCCAGAATTAAATTGTATCTTAAAAATTAATCCTTGCTTGAAGTTAGAACTGTCAAAAGTTAGAAATATTTACTATCTTTGACAGTTCTTGTCTTTTGCATAAAAATGTTTTAATAAGTAATTACTTAAACTCAATGTATTACTTTAACTTGACTGCAGATACGGGTGTATGGCTATGGCTAGTATTATCATGTGGAAAAATGTTATTTTTTTCGAATAACTGACCAATTATTGGTGTACGTATTTTTCACGTAGTTGTTCACTTTCCATAGAAGTTTCACTTTTACACATTCCAGATGGATCCTCTTATCTACGAGTAACTGTAGTGGGAATATCTGACACTAAATAAGCAATAGTATTAAGATAAATTAAACATAAAGACACACATTTTAAATTTATTCATAGCTACAGTATATGTGGAATTAACGTAGAGTAGGTTTCGATCGATTTATTCTTCAAACTTTTTGGTACCGAAAACAACATCGATGCGTCAAATTGAACCGTTGTGATCATCGAGTTATAAGAAAATATAAGGATTCGAAAGAAAGGCTTATAATAATTAAATTATTATATTTAGTATTGTAGGAGATTACACTTGTATGTTTATAGGTTTATAGAACAACTAAAAGCAACTGTAAGATCAACAACAAAATATAGTTATTAAAAATATCGTCTAGGGCCCTTTTGGTGCAGCTATAATGTTAATATTATGTGTCGAGAGATTACATTTTAGTTTACATCAGGATTCAAATTAATAAGGTAGTATAGTTAATTAAATAGGTATAGTGCCAGAAATACCCGGCCTAACTTTTAAAACACACAAAATAACGTTTTTCAAATTTATTATGTTACTTAGTCCAAGAGTAGGTAAAAAACTCGACTTTAATATTGGTCGGATAGAAGTTTTTCAAATTACAGTTTTGACAATGTTATGACCAATTTTCTCTAAGCTCATAAATTCACAGTGTTCACTATTTGATGGGCGTGAAGCATATTATAATATAGTTTAGTTTTATAAGATTGGTACTCTATCAAAGAAATTATTTTCAAACAAAAACCGCCATTTTTCGTCGGGCCGGGTATTTTTTAAACTAACCTAGTAATAAAGTAATATTAATTGAAATTCATCACAATAACAGAATTAAGTAAGTAAGTATCCATGTGATCTTTATTGCAGTTTTCAATTGTTTTAATGTTAAATCTGTTAAAATAATAAAAAAAAATACAAATAAGAAAAAATAAATTCTATCCACAGATCTTTTAGCACCTATTGAACAGAGAGTTCATTTAAAAATACGTCTTTTCTTTTCTATGAAAAAACTTTAGAATCAGTCTAATGTGTAATAATGAGATTTCTTATAGAACTCGGTTTGTATTTGGCAACCACACCGTTTTTAAATTACGTCTTACTGTCAGGAAAAACAAAACAAAGAAAATTGATAGACATCACATGGGTAAGCATACATTATAATAGATTTAAGATACTAATTAATAACGACTATCGCAGACGTGTATTCGTTCAGCAATAATTTTGCACATGTATATACTTATCTTATTTACATATATATGAATGTATTCAAACGGGTTACCGCTAGACTCGATTAATGAACAGTCACAAAACATGTTTGGAAACAGGAATGTCAATAAACATAATTTTCGTGCGAACAATGGGTCTCATTGCAACGCGAAACATTCTAATGAGCCTAATAAGTGTAGTGGATGAATAGATATCTGTGGGGCGAACATAGGCACCGGAATTTCAATCATGTTCATGACTTTCTGTGGCGATTTTCCAGGACGATTATTAAACACTATCTTTTAACACTTACAAGACAACGGGTGTTTTAAAATATACTTTTTATTAGTTTACTTACAGAATCGTATCGATAACACTTGTAATAAATTACCGCTTGATTATTTTTTTTTTTCATTCCTTCATATTTGTTTTGTGAAGAATATTCTATTGATTAGAGTCTGACGATTCCCCGCATTTTATTATTATTTATGTATAATGTTTACTTGCAAACTATATGGTTAGGTAATGTACCTAATGCTTATAGTATTTAAATATAATTTATGTTGTATATTTTCGAGTTCGACTCGGGTTAAATAAAAGTTCAGCATGGCTGAGGTAGTTTTTTATTTATGGGATATGTTAAATGTGTATGTTGTCTTATTGTTGGTGATGGATTGCGATTTGTTATAGAGTAAATTAACTTTATGGTAGCATGTTAAGTTTTACTGTCGGGATGTCTTATATTATGATTAACTGAGGTAGAAACCTGTGGTCGCCAGCTGCTCGGTTGATCTACAAAGAGCGGCTTGGCAACTTAAAGCCGGCGCACCAAGAGTCCGTAAGCTCTCGACAGAACTCCCTGGCTCACGACTAACTACACTTACTTACAACAATGTTATCCCTCAACCACCCCGTGGCATGTGTACTTCTAAAACATTTCTCTCCATATTATTATCCTCTTGAATAGGAATCACTAGTTAATTGCATCCCGATAATACAACTAAATGTTATTCTGAAGTGAATTTATGTACTGCTTTTATTGTTCGCTTTAAATATATTTAATTAACGCATATAAGCTCACCAAAAGACGTATGTTTAATTGTGAAAGAGATTACAAATTTCTTAATAATTATGTAGATACCTACTTTTAAGAATCTTATTCTAACTGGTAACATAAGGTAGGAACTATCCGTTTGATTGTTAAAGTAAGTACTGCTATTAAGCAGAAAGAAAGACACAAAATGACAGAGGAAATAATCAGCTCTGAAATTATCCATCATGGATAAATATCTTTTTTAAGTTTAGGTTTATTATCTTTACAAAAGCATTCCCCTTTGTGCCTTTTTATTTAGTTTTAGCAAGCCTAGGAAAGGTTCGGTAAGTTTCAGTTATCATATTCTAAATTACGAATAGTTTTGATAAAAATAAATACCCCATTGTAACTTATAACTCTCAAATGTTTTGCAGTGAAAACAGTAACCCCAATAGACGCGAATAAGTAGAAATATATGATGTATAGGTAATATATATCTATATGAAATATATAGATCTGAGGAGAGTTTAACAAACTATCTTTAAGAACAAAAGTTTCAAGAGCGACTCGGTTTGTCTTTTTGTGAGTGCTGCTCCAATCAATGTGAGTAGTTCAGTGTAGGTATGTTTCATAAACTCAGAAGAACGTGAACAAGTTCTGTACTACAACAACAAAGATTTTTGAAGGAAAAGGAATATGTCGTCGTTTATGAAGGTAGAAATCAAAGATTTCAACCAGGGAAGGTTTTTAAGATCTACTATGCTTAGGACTAATTAGTATAGGATGTAGTTAAGATTATGATATTACGGTATGCAAATTGATTATATAAAACGTATGAGCATTACGTCTTCGATCATCTCAAGGATATTCATATAGACAACGTTGATATTTGAGTTGCATACCGTCGTAATCTAACTAAGTACATAAGCAAACACTCCTTGTGTCGAGACGGCGACGTTCTCGTGTTTTGTAGTACAACATTGAGGCAATGACTGGGGCATTTCTGATAGTAGAGAAGTAATGGCAGTTTACGGTAACAACACATTTAAATGTAAAGTAAATTAAACTGATGCGCAATGCAAAAACAGTGTGCTACAAGATAACATCAATAATATCATTTTTCATCAGGTTCTTAAAGATAGTGGTTGATTTTTGAAAATAGATCTGATAGTCTATGATATTTCCTTAGTTAGTTTCATTGATAGGTTGTATTGCTACTTCTAATTCATGAAGGTTCCTGGCCATTTACGGTAAAATCACAGTTAATCCCACCATAGACGACAGGCTGTGCATGTACAGTATTGCCTGTTCAGGCATGTGTGAACGCATATAAACTGTAAACCTGCGTCCTTGCAAAAGAATACGATTTTGCATGGACATGTAAAACTGTCATACATAACCTCGCAGGAATGGCATACCTTTGGACTGTAGCCTTATTTACACGATGCAAGTTTCTTGCCTGTAGCATACTATACAGTCAAAGTGCGACAGAATAACACTTGCGTCGCCTGAATACTGTTTAAGCGGAGTCAGTTTTAGGTCCACTTGCACTATAAATCCCTCAATCCGATTAACGCTCAACATTGAATCATAATTCTGTTTTTGACATCTTCAAACGACTGACTGAAACAGAACGTTGATGGTTCGTTTAGCGCTAAATGGTTCGTTTAGTGCTAAATGGTTCGTTTAGGGCTAAATGGTTCGTTTAGTGCTAAATGGTTCGTTTAGTGGTAAATGGTTCGTTTAGTGCTGAACGTGTTTAGATGTTTTTGGGGTAAGTGGACCATGTGGTTGCTTCTACTTATTCTATACTACAGACAATTTAAATACCACCGTTTAAATAAGGACATAGTAATATTTATTTTTCTATCAAACGCCGATCTTCTGGTGTCATATCAGCGGAACTTTCAGTAATTTAAGATAGGTTATGGATTAAAATAACTAGATAAGGTAGTGTTCATTTTAAGGCACGTTTTACGCACTAAATAGGATACTAGAATTTAGAGTAGTGTGCACAGCGCAATAGGTTACTTATAATTATGTGATGTTAGCCTGATTTGGGTATTTAGCTGAAGGAGAATTAATTGAACACCAGTAGTTTGGTTCTACAGTTTATTCTTAGTTTAATTTCTGTTTCTTTTTTTCACATCAATTTAATCTGTTTTGATATTAATGTAACAGACAACCGGTAATTACCCTTACTCCATTATTGATCCTTAATTTTTATCCCAGCAGTCTCTAAATTTTCTAACGTTGTTTGTTTTAGATCTCGTCTGACTAACATTGCATAAAACTTAGTTTAAGTAGGTATATTTAGGGATTTAGTTCCGTTGATATTTCATCGTTGATTTGATTATCAGTATACAGCAGATAGAGATCCGAAATCTTGAGTTCGCTATATATCATTAACTTAATATCTACAATAATAAGTTCTTATAAATATATAAGTATGGCTTTAAGTTGTGTTGTGTCGATTGCTTTTAAATAATAATAATCTGTAGAGGTAGAGTATAGCATAGTCATAGTATTCTAACTTGGTTCTTATTTTGCTAATTCAATGAATATTTTTCAACCATTTAACCGACATCAAAAACATGATTTTGTTCATCACAAAAATTAGTATTTGGTTCACTCTTTCAATCAGACTTATTTGAGTTAGTCAACTGTGGGATTGTACATTTTTCAATATGATTGTGTTGATTGTTATATTTTCATTGGTATTACTTCAATTTTAAAGTCAATTAGAGTTTTCTTGTTTTTGCTTTTTGATTAGCAGTAAATGTTATTTCAGTTTAATACTCCTTATCGTTTGACGATGTGTCAGTGAAGGTTATAAGTATTCGTAAGTTAATTATAAGCCACCAAGTAGATTAGTTTAAGATCCACGAGCAGAAAGAAAAAAAAATGAAAATATAAAAAAAAAACATTTAAAAACATGAAAAACATAAATAAAAAAAATATAGGTTAAGTTAAGCTTCATTGATACAACGTTATCGGTATCATTTTCACGAGAACACGGTTATTTAATTTTTATCTCAATTTTATTTTGATAGTGAAGGGAAGTGGAGTTTATTTTGAAATCACACAAATTTGCACATTCGGAGCAACTTGATTGTGCTCCCGATCCATCGTCTTCCCACCCTGTAGTTCGTTTGTTAGGTTTATTAAATAATGAAATAAATAAATTAATAAATTAATTGTTTACTAAAGCTTTGCACATATTGGCTAAAAAAAGGAGTTGCCTTCATGGCCCCCAAATCCACTGTCTTCCTATTGCGACCGCTGAATTGATGAGATTTTATGTTTCAAAAGTGCACTTCAAAAATAATCTTAGTGATTCCATCTAGCTTCTGGTTCAACTTAATTGTCTTAACTGTTTTAACAACGGGCTTAAAATGTTGCCTCAGAATCGACGTCTTCCTGACTTGATTATAAAATATTTTTTTTAATCACTTCATTATCATCATTCATGCGTTGTCATTCTAGCGTTAACATTTACTTTAACTTAGCGGTTGAAAAGGGTTTATTCTATTGTACATTCTTCACTATATTCTTCCAGTAAGACTTATTTTCCTTTACTATTTAAACAACAGGCCTAAAATGTCTTCCTGACTTAATGTTCCTCGTACACATTGTCTTCCAACATAATAATATTTTTTAATTATTTTTAAACAACGGAAACCGAAAGGGTTTGTTCTAAGACCTTTTTTTAGGTTTTTCACTAGTATCTTCCAGTTAAACTTAATTTTCTTTAATATTCAAACAACCGGCCTAAAATATTACATAGTGTTCAGTCTTCCAGTTAAATTTTATTTGCTTCACTACAACCGATTTAAAATGTTACCTACGAGATAACATTTTAGATCGGATTAACTTAATTTGCTTTACTATTTCAACAATCCTCCTAAAATATTACATCGTAATTACTGTCTTCCTGACTTGATTTTATAGTTATTATTTCATTACTTCATTATCATCTATTATCATTCCAGCACTAACATTAACTTAACTAAGCGGTAAAAAGGGGTTTATTTTATAGTACGTACTTCACTATTTTCTTCCAATAAGACTTATTTTCCTTTACTATTTAAACAACAGGCCTAAAATGTTTCCTCGCACAAATTGTCTTCCAATTCAACATAATAAGCTTTAATTTTTTTTTAAACCGACTTCCTCACAATTATTTTTTTCCAGTTCAATTTTAGGCCTAATAATCAAATATTACCTCTTAGTCAGTCTTCCATTTAAACTTAACTTTCAACAATCCACCTTAAATATTACCTCGTTTTCAGTGTTCCAGTTAAACTTTATTTGCTTCACTACAACCGCTTTAAAATATTACCTACGAGATACCACTTTAGATCGGTTAAACTAAATTTGCTTTACTATTTCAGCAATCCTTCTAAAATGTTACTTCGTAATTACTGCCTTCCTGAATTGATTTTATAGTTATTATTTCATTACTTCAGTATCATCTATTTTCATTCCAGCACTAGATAATATTTACTTTAACTAAGCGGTAAAAAAGGGTTTATTCTACGTACGTTCTTTGTACGTACTTCACTTTTTTCTTCCAGTAAGATTTAGTTTCCTTTACTATTTAAACAACAGGCCTAAAATGTCTTCCTGACTTGATTTTACAGCTATTATTTCATTACTTCATTATCATCTATTATCATTCCAGCACTAACATTTACTATAAGCGGTAAAAAGGGTTTATTCTATTGTACGTTCTTCACTATTTTCTTCCAGAAAGACTTAGTTTCATTTACTATTTAAAAACAGGCCTAAAATGTCTTTTGACTTAATTTTAAAGTTATTCTTTCATTACTTCATTATCATCAATCATCTGTTGTCATTATTACTTTAAGTGGTAAATCAGGGTTTATTATAACATCTAGGATCCCTTGCATGAAAGTGGGTTCACATTTTGTGGATCCACTTTCTTATATCCGGCTAAGCTTTTCGTTTTGTTATTTATTTTTTCGTAAATTCACTTTGACATTTATTTACGAAGCGTCTTTTTTCCCCCTGAACTATAGAGTTGAATAGGTACATCATGATTTCTTTCAAAGATCAGGCTCGTTAGCCACTAGTGGCTTGGATTACAATACCTGACTGCAACACCGAAGAAATCAACGTTCAACATTGGTTATTGTTTCCAATTCAAGCAGTATTTCTAGTCGCTTCCGTTAGAATAGTGCTTGAATCCGGTTTTGTTTGTTCTTCTTCCATTAACACTTTTTTTTGCTTTGGAAAATAAACAACAGGAGGCCTAAATTAGTTTCGAAATCACCGTCTTCCTAACATATTAAGTAGTTCAAGAGTTTATATTTTTAAAATTTCATCACATACATCATCATCATCTTCATCACATCAAAGCCAGATCTTGAAAACTTTGTTTTCTTAACGGATCATTTAGTTTGAAGTTACGCAATACTGGGGGTCTATAATGGCCGCTTTAGCAGAATGGTTACAAAGATCAGTTTAAGAATTTAAAATTTTTGACGTGATTCATTTACGGTTTTGCTAAAGCGGCGATTTTAGACCCCCTGTTATGTGCTTGTTCTAACAGATCCTGCATTAAGGTGGTTATACATTTGTGTTTTTTACCGGACTATGTCTTGACTGTGTTGGAAATTGTGGCAAATTGCAATGAAGTTGCTGGTTTTGCCCCGGGTTCATATCACAGTCACATTGCATAGTCTATTTAAATGACACTCATGTAGGATCCAGCGCTTTTCATGTTGCTCGTTCGTTTATTTTATTTTAAATTAAAATTCATGCCGTCGTTTTCTTACTCCGTCGCAAAGAAGTGTTGGAGAGCATTAATTGATTTCTTTCGAAGATCAGCATAGGTTGCCAATAGTGGCTATCATTACAAAGCCTATGACTTCACACGATCAAGCAGAAATTTGTAGACCGGTCGAGCCATGGATGTTTCAAGAAGGTTGTAAAATTGGAAAACACTGAAACATTGCGTTTAACTAGTTTCTGTTAGATTTTAGATTTTTCTCAAATTTTTTCTTTATTTGCTTTGCGATATAAACAACAAGGGGCCTGAGATAAGGCCTCGGAATCACTGTCTTCCGACATTCATACTGTTCAGTAAGGCCTAACAAAAATAGTGTAAACGATTTTCCGAGGTTGAGATATGGTTTGTTCTTAATTAAATCTATACTTTGTTAGTTTTTAGTCAATGGCTATGAGCGTATTCATTTTAGTTCTTGTTTTAGTTTATATTGGGCTAACCCTGGTGACATTCCCGTATTTAATGAGTTATATTTGCCTTAAATTATTTTTTGTGAATTTTATCTTCTTTATTATACCAACTCTCCTCCTAAAGGTTTTATTCGAGTTTTGTTAGATCTTGTCATACTGATCTTTGGGTAATCTGTTTACCTCATCCAGTTATGCAGAGTAGTAAAAATAAATCATTATCAAGTTCATGAAATCATGAAAAAGTCATAATTTATAATGTTACTTGTTGTTAAGGTTTGAGTTTCTTGTAAATAGTTAAATAAGGATTATTTAAACTTTGTCATCGAAGCCATTTTCACCAGAACACGGTTAATATTTTTGAGTTTCAGTCCTATTTTATTGTGAAGTGAGGAAGCGTATTGATGAAGATTTTGTTTTGATTGCACAAATCTGCACAGTCGGAGGGTCCGGAATTTCCGCCTCCCAATCCATCGTCTTCCCACCCTGTAGTTTATTATACTTCTGTAGTTTCTGTAGTTCTCATACCTTACCGATAAGATCTGTTCATCCATGTTTCTGTACATACTTTGTTTTTGTGTTGTTATAGGATTTAAAAGCAATCGGGTAATGTAAATTCATTCGATATGTTAATATATAAAATTATAAACCCATTAAAAGATTTATACTTATCCTTCTTCCAAATTATATTTAATATCTATAATCGGTAGATGATGTGTCAGTAGAGCTTATAAATAGCTTTTGTAGATTACTATGAATACGTTAATATTTAAAGGGATACCGTTTCATCGGTAATATTTTCACGAATGCACAATATTATTTGTTTTAAATATAAGAGAAATAATGAATGATTCTGTTTTCAACGAAGTTAGAGATGGGAAGTGGAGTTTAGTTAGCGATTGCACAAAATTGCACAGTTGGAGCGACCTCCTGGGCCTCCTGATCCATCGTCTTCCTGATGCTTAATTAAATCGCCTTTACTCAATGTCAAGGCGTATGCTTTTAATTATAGACACAATAAAAGAGTAATTGTGTCTCGTAGATATTCCGGATATACGAAGGGTAAAATTTCTATTTCTTTTGTATTTAGGTAGACAGCTAAGAATAAGACAACGTCGTTTAACATAAAGTATCTCTCTTCAAAAATCTGTCTGTCATATTGGTTTGACAACACTTTTACTTGAAAACAGACACCAACGTTTTTTTTTAAAGCCAGGCCATCTTCATGATTCAGAAGTAGCATAACATTGTAACTAGAAATATCAAAGTAGGTACTTACGAGGGATTTTATCACAATAATGTTTAAAAATATTTTAATGGTAACAATACAGTTTATGGTAGGTGTGTTTTTGGGTACTTATAAAGGAATACCTAGTTAATTTAATTTAGTATCACAAAATGTACACGTATTTTCTATTTTCGACAATCCTATTTTCTGTTTTCACTGAGAAATCTCCGTCTGGGAACATTGCACCTGACACTTGTAAATATTTCCGAACCCAACGCAACATCCGCTGACCATTATTAAGGAACGAAGAACTATTGCTGTTGAATTCCGAACATAGAACGAATTTAAAAGCGCATTCACACATGTCTAGTAAAGTTGCCTGAGTAAAAAAAAAACTTGCAGTACGTACTACTTTTTTCAGTGTTCTTCTCCATTGAGATCTACGCTAGGGAATGGGCAACTACAGTACTTTCACAGTTTTTATGTCTTGTGACTGGGACTGTAGCTACTTTAAATGTTCATTTTTGTTCCGACAATTCAAAAGTGCCTGTAACTGGCCTACTTGAAATAAATGCTTTGATTTTGATTTTTTGATTTTTGATTTTGTGTTACAGCGCGAAAACCAATTCAGTAAAGTCAGATTGTTCATTTGTGTCAAGTGCCTACCTCGCTACTTATTGTGGGATGAGACACCCCGTTAATTGCCTTCATTCAGGAATTTAACTAAGCTTGTACTTGCTCTATCAGTATCTAGACACATGTGAATGCTCCCTCGCGCAGTTCCCCACTAATCTCTTGCAACATAAGCTACTTACAAGTGTTTCTCAGTGCTACTAACCATCGGAGTACGTACCTAAATACTAGTTTGTTTATAATTTAAGTTATTTTGTTAACAAAGGGAAATGCTCTCAAACATACTCGACATTTTGAATCTCAAATCAAAATAATTGTCGAAGTTTTCGACATGTTAAAATAATATTCAAAAAGATCTGCGAAGTTTCTACTAGTCGGTAGGTACGTGTTGGTAAATATAAGTTAGATTTGCATCACATTTTAGTATTAGTAAATTATAGATAATCAAATAACTGTAAATTTAATTAATAATGCGTAGATAATTTTAAATATCTTAAATAGAAGTAAGTACTTAAGTCAGTTTTGCACCGTCCATACTTTACATTCCAATATGTTTTAGAATAAATTACACTATTTTTAATAGGTTACGATTAGACATAATCATAAGTTTATCTATAGGGTGTTTACAAAATCACATTGCCACGGCAAAGCATAGGCTATCACTTACCTCATTACTTAATTTAATTTAAATGTCTGCAATGTTGTATCTACAGGATGGCTCCAAAATTACACCTGTAATTTGGAATTTACACTTGTAATGAAATTAAGTAATGAGTTAAGTTTCTGGTAAGTCATAGCGGTGTAAAATTTACACCAAAGGCGCGTCGCTCACACGAACTAGAGTCGAGGCGGTGTTAAAGCGCGGGCGCACTATTACAAAGAATGTGAAGAAAGCACAGCCATCTGCGCCTCGACTCCACGTAGAGACCTATCCTCGGACGGCGCCTGGACTTACCAGTGAGCGACGCGCCTTAAGTTGGTGTGTAAGTTTTAGGAAAAGCTGGAATTCTACTTAAGACTTCTATTAACTCTAGCGGCATTGATGCACTTAATTAAAATAAGTATTATTAGAGATTACTTTTAAGTTTTATGTCAGCATATTCCCGCGACAGCTTCAGACTAGCTTAATAAACTTACTTAAAACATAACATAACGTGAAATACTGTCGTTGCACAAATCGCTCACTATAAAAGTGCCAAACATAAAGTCAGTGCCACCTGATGGTTGAAACAAAACTGTTCTAACATTCTCAACTACCAAAACGGTAATTAATTCGTTGGAAGCAGCATGAAGATATGATACCCACTCAGTCGTACTAAAGCTCTTCACATACTTAAACAGTTTTGCGGTCTGCATATTTGGGTACGCAAGTCCCTACATATTGTTTACTACTCACTGTGTTTCAAGGGCTTTTATAAGGAAAATCACTTTGTAAAGAGCCCTTCATCATCATTACGGTATTGTCTAACGATCCAATTAAAATCGGATTCATGACGATGAGTAGGTATGTTTCCATCTTTGTGTTTTGTGTTTTTAAGTGATCTCAGCCCCACTGGAACAGTTCTCAGAACCGAAAATCCCAAATATAAACACAACACTCTTCAACGAAACCATTTTACTAGTGAAACTTTGTATTTCACCTTTGAAACTACCTAGTATAAATAACAGCTAATATTTTTACACATTTTGAATTCTTACAATCAATCTTTTAGGGTAGAATATTACAAATAAATGTAGATTTTAGTATGTAAGGTATTTGTATATATCTGAAACCCTCAGGCAATTCCGTCCAATACATAGATTAAGCCTTTAGAATAGGGATATTTATAAAAATATAATACGATAATATTGTGTATGTAGGTTAAGTATACATTGCACTAAATTGTAAAATGAATAATTAAGCTGTTTTTGATATTCACGGTATTAATTTGGAATACTTTAACTAAAGTTATTTAATTAGTCAAAATAAGACAACTGTTTTTGTTTATATTTGATCGGCGTATTTTAAAAACTGAATTAAAAAAGAACAACATCACGGTGTGATTAGCACAGTAGGTAAGTTAAGAAAACTTTGCATATTCTATGAATAGTCCTTTTAATCAGCACTATACCACGTAGGGCAAGCGGACCCGATCCAATTGTAGAACCGGTTATCTCCGAGTCTATGGGACGGAAACTGGGTTCTGCATATCCTTATACCAATCTAGCGGGCCATTTCACCAATATCTCTAATAACTAAACTGTGTTCACAGCAAACGCCACATCTCTTGAACGCGGTTCAAGTGAACTAATCGCGTTCAATGTCATTGGTGAAACCGCTCTTAATTAGTAGAAATGTTGAATAGATTAAGCAATATAATAAGTTTATTATTCAATTTTATCAACGCTTATACTGTGTACCTATAAGAATCAAAATTATATGAAATCAGGATATGTCCGCATTGTTAGAATTGTAGTCTAGTGCCTAATGTTATAAAAATTCGAATTGGAAATAAACGTTTAAGAATATCCGTTTGTTTACTTTTACACACAACAACAACAGCTGTTTAAAACACATTTTTATATGGAAACATGTCACATTGACAGCTGTTTTTAGGTAATCAGACTTTTATCTTCTCGGTGAACCTGGACCTTAGTATCCTGGAAGAAAACCTCTACATTTACATGACGAAAGTAACATCGTGAAATAGTAGATTGTTACACGAGGGTCGAAAGGAATCAACTCCCGAGGGTCGAAAGGATTTATTTAAACGCCCGAGTGCAACGAGGGCGGCTATAGTCCGAGTAGGAATTGATGACTTTCAACCGAGTTGAGCATTCTACTTATAATTTCGAATTTATGGAAAGTAAAAAATGTAGTTTTATTTTCTTATCTGCTCGCCACTTAATAAAGTCATTGTATGTACGGTCGAACAAGCTATTTGGTTTACACTTTACAATGTAATTTGTGGGTTAAACTGTAAACCACTGTGTACCTATTATTAAATTTCTGGCAAAAAAAATTCGATAACTGTATTTGCCTCGTCTTAAACATAATCTGGGCCAGCATTTCAGAATCTTTTGAACTCATTTTTAATAAGATATTGGAAAAAACCCAGATTTCGGTGCAGCTTACAGATTATCCCGCCAAATTGTTTACTCTAACGAACACACCCCATCACCGCCGCGGGCGCAGCCCTGTGGAGCCGCTTAGTTTTTGTATTAAATTTACACTGGCTGTTTACACACTCACAAGCCCACATCATTTTTTAATTATGTTAGATTTTCTGCAGCTTGACAAAATTTAGTTCAATTTTTTAAATTTATTCCCCCCAAAGAGAGGGAAATAATTACTGAGTCTTTCCCACCCAAAAGTGGGAAGTAACACTTTCCACCCGGTACTCGGATCAAACAAACACTACTTTCCGAGTATGAGAAATGAAAACATTTTCAGTCACACAACATTAACTATAATAATAAAGAAATCGCAGTAAGGAACCTTAGACTTGCCACAACTTTGCCTAGATTTCTTTACTTTTTAGAGATAAACAAGCAGCTACATCGAGACTTCGCTAGTTATTTACAGAATGATTTGGTGGGATTTCACTTCTATTTGTAGAAACTTATTATAATATACTAACAATTAAATAAAGTATTCAATTAAAACTTCTATCACATCTTATAATTAAGTAATAATCAAGACCAAGTGCCTTTCGGCTTCGTTAAGAGGTATTTTACTCCCTATAAGTATTTTGCAGAAGATTACCAACAAACTTAGTTGTAGACTGTTGCTCAAGTGACCGCAAGTGCGACTGTTGAGCATGAGGGAATGGGTATTCTATTCCCAGGTCAGGCAAAGTTTAATTGGTTTTTTCCAACAGGCATTTGCGCTCAGTTGGTGGGAATAGGCTCACCTCTTATTGCGACATAAACAGAATTGGCGAAATGCTTCTTGAGGGCCACAGCTACTGATTAACGGTACCTATTGTAACGTTACGTTTTCCTGGAGAGGAAAACGTAAGGTTGCATTTTATAAAATCTACCGCGCCGTCTACAAAATCTTGCCCTGGCGTCATAATGAAGTCCTGACGGCCTTGAAAACGGCTGCTGCTGCTGCTGGTGCTACTAATATTGAGAGCCCCTGGACCGTCGACTAACTTGAAAACTTACTGCTGCTACTACTGCGACTGTGACAACTGCTGCTACTCCTACTATACTTCTGAGCACTTGGACACGGACAGCGGGTGAGCCTCGACCCTCGAACCATCGAAGATTGGCGACTGCGAGTGAGCCTATCACTGCGGCGAGCGGTTTCTGTCAACTGCGAACTTCGGACCTGGACCTGGACTCGTATCACCATACTAACGGCTTCGTATCGGCTTCCCTAATTTAGTAAATTTCTATTTCCTTGTATTATTAAACCATCATATTTTCTCTTGCCATTTTTCTTTAAACTTTACACAATGCAACCTTACATTTTCCTCCCCAGGAAAATGTAAGGTTGCATTGTGTAAAAAAAAATTAAAGATGGATAATAATAAGAATACGAATCTTCTTGACGTCTTGTCTTTTTACTCTGTATTGTACATTCAAGAAAAAAAATCAGATATAGGAAAGTTTTAGTTAGTTTCCGTTTATATAACTTTTCGTTTTTTTCGTTTTTTTACTGCTACATTTTTGGCGCGCTTCCGTCAACGCGCGCGATCCATCACTCAGACGCAGCTCACAGTTGTCGTGTCCACATGTATTTGTACACTATTCTAAAATAAAACCGACTCTTCCGAGAAATGTGTCGTCTCTTGACTTAGCATCGTTTATCATTAAAACATTGTGCCTGTGGAGAAAGCTTTGAAGAAGTTTTGTTAGTGATTTCGAGTTATGTTATTTTATTATTTGCTTTGAGTTTCAATGATTATTAAAGTAATGCCCATTTTTATATCTTCAAGGTTAAGGGGCCGGCGGAGCGTGTGTCGTTCATACAAACGTAGTACCAAAATAATTCGTAAACCAAAAATATTCTTAAGGAAGTGTGTAGTTATTTCGATTTGATTACGTAATGTCTAGGTTCCCAAATATATATTTTGAAATGACACTGATACTTAGACGAGATACAAGGAATTTAAAATTTCTAAAGAAAACTTATTTTTCTCATAACTCTTATTTAAATCAATGTCCATTCATAATGTTTATTTGGGAACCTAGATATTATGTAGTCCAATGGAAATAATTACACACTTCCTGAAGAATATGTTTGGTTTACAAATTATTATGGTATTACGTTTGTATGAAGGACACACGGAGCATGCGTTTTTCATACAAACGTAATACCAAAATAATATGAAAATCAAACATATTTTTAAGGTAGTGTGTATATATTTCGATTGTATTATAAAATATCTATGCTCCCAAATAAATATTTTGAAAGGACAATCATATAAAGACGAGATATGAGGATTTTTTTTTTTGAAAATTTATTTTTCTCATAAATCTTGTTCAAGTCGGTGTACATTCAAAATATGTGTTTGGTAACCTATACACCGTGACTTTTTAGTCGTCTTACAAAAGCGGTCCACTCAATGTACCCAACATAAAATACCTCTAGGCGCGATTATTATTTTTTTATCATTAAATAATTAAGATAATAGGTACGAAGAAAAATAAATAATACATTAGAAATATGAAACAACCTGTCCAGAAATCCAATAATAAAATATCACTACTTTAAGAATATGTTTTATTTACAAATTATTTTGGTATTACGTTTGTATGTAATTCGCATGCTCGATTGCTAGATTAGTCCGTGGATATCTGACCACATACTGGGTTTCCTCTGTGCCTCGGACAGCACGTGAAACTGTTGGTACCGGCTGTAATTTTTAGATTTTTGTCAGTCTTAACGAGTACTCAGGAGCCCACAAGTCTGACAACCAGTCTTACCAGGGCAAATCGTATTACCCAGTAACAGGTTGTGGAGGTCAGTGAGCAGTCGCTCCATGAAAAATATGAATATTCAGCTGCATCTGGTTATACTGGTAGTGGACCCCAACTGAGAAAAGGCTAGATGATTATTGTAAATCATTTGCTGAATCATGATTAAGTATGTACAGCACAACGGCTACCAAACCATTGTCATTTAATCACTTCGCAGAAGTTTAAAAAAACTATTATACCTGCTAAATGTATTTTTAATCCATTAGAAAAATGTTGCAGAGCAAACTATATTCTATGTTCATACGGTGAGTGTACGGATTATCCAATATTCACCCGGTAAAATATTCACCAGGTAAAAGGCGCCGAATGCTTCGAAATATTTGCGTTGCAACTATGCCTAAATCCGATGTATTCGAAACGAGTTCTTGGATCCATGTTTCCTTTTACGGTGTGTTTTGAGAATTTTTGTACTTTTTATTACGAAATGGTTTTTAAACCGTAAATCTATTTCGTTTCGTGATGGTTGGATAGACAATACTTTTTCATCACAAAGATATATATAAGCAGCTTCACTTGTAAGGTAACATAGCAACTACGCTGGTAATAGGGTGTGAGTAATAAAATAAATGCAAGTATCGAGGCATAATCACTTAGGTTTAGACTTCACATGGAAACATTTATATCTCGTTCAAAGTGTTACGTAATACAAAATCGTTTAAATAATTGTGTTATTTATTAATCGTTATCAAAAATACAAATTTTCCAATGCTGCAACACATAATTCTTGCACTTAGTTTAAATATTACTACATCACTCGAATGCGTTTTCGTTAAATTTTTCTTTATGTATAACATCTATAACTTCATTCCCAGTATGTCGCCTAGTATTTTTTCGACTCTTCCATGGAGGTCTTTCATAATCTCGGAGAAGTTTCTGCATACGTCTTCTAATCATCTTCTGCTTATGGGCTTCCAACATATCAGAGTAGGCATCCGAGAAAGGCATGATGTTAATGCCGCCATCAGGACTAACCAAGCCTGGTACTCCGGGAACCATGCCCATTCCAGGAACTGGCATTGAGTATGGAGGAGGATAAGGAGGCGGATAAGGTACCGGGTATGGCCCTGGATATGGTGGTGGATACGGCGACGCAATAGGAGGCTGATAAGGAGCCGCAACGGGAGGAGCATACGGTGACCCGTAAGGCAGCGGTGGCGGGTACTGGGGAGGAAAGGGCATCTGAAAAGCAGGTGGAGGCGGCAGAGGTATTCCAGCAACGGGAACCATTGGGTTTGTAGGAGCCAAGGGAATGCCAATTGGCAAAGGCATTGGCAGTGGCATTATTGGAAATGGGATGGGGCAAGGTGGGGGCATTACTATAGGAGGTACCTCAGGTGGAGGGATTATTGGTAGAGGTGTAGGCATTGGGTATGTAGGAGGAGTCGGTATTTTCTTAAAGTTGCAGTATTCTGGAATATTCTGTGGGTACCAGTAGAGAGGGTTGCATGGGTCTGCGCCGGGTTTTGTACGGTTTCGACGGTGTTCGGAAAATGTACCATCTATGGAGCATTTTATGCCTTCCAGCGACAGCAATATATATAAAAACTGTAAAAAACTAAAGTTTCATAAAATATTTAATGATAAAATATACGAGTACACAAAGTATTTTTGCCATTTCTTTTAATATTCTTATTTTTCGGTCCAGTGGAGGCGTAGAAGTAAACATAAAATTAATCATCTCAATTATTTTCGTACGACTGGAAGTACTGGAGCCACGTAAATTGAATAAAAACTATTGATTTGGAATTTCTCTTTTTAACACTAATTACTGTAAGGTAATTATTATGAGAAAGTAAAACTGTCAAGTTTATGCAATTAAATATTTGAGTTAGCATAATGCTTGTATATGGCAGTATAAAAGTTTAAAAAATATATGACAGTGTTGCTTTTAGAGCAACACTTTGTGACAATAAATCGTTCCTACCTTTATTCTTGTGATGGACTTAATGTAAAACATTTTGTTCGTTTTAACAGTCTGAGACTGAACTGATTTGTTACTTTCACAGGGCTTTATAAACACCTTACTCGTTGGTACCAAACAATTAATCTTTTCAATTCAGACAATGGAATCTTAGAATACAATAGTAACAAGTTTATTTGACTTTGTTTCTCCGCTGTAAGTTGCACCTGTGTTGTGTTGTGTCACATGTGAGTTTATATTGCATACATTTTCTTCGTTTTACATGAATATTGATCAAAATGGTTGGCCCATGTATTTATTATGATACTATTTGATAGAAAACTGCACGTGGTATGCAAAAAACTCGCAAGTCTGTTTTTTTATAAGAACAATGGTACCTTTAAGCAGTACCTTAATTTGTGCTCTTAGGGCGTACACAAAAAATGCCTAACAGGTTATTTAAACTTTTTTGCGTACTTAAAAACAAATAAGAACAGCAGGTCACGACCTAAACTAATAATCAAAATTTAAAATGTATTCAAATAAGGATTTACTTATTTATTTCTTGTTAATAAATTAAAAAGTAATAAAAGCTCAAGAGAACTGAAAGGCGGTAAAAATCATCCGCTTCGCTGTTAACAGTGGAAAGAGCCCAGAAGGCTGGCATCTCGTTACATCCAGGCCCAAGAATGAATGTAATCATTACCGTCTCCTAACTTTTTGGCAGACATAAATGCAAGATTAGCTGAAAGTGTCTCGTCATCATGAACTTCGTAACAACAAAAAAAGAACTGTTATAATAATTTCTATATTTCTTAAAACATTATAATAGATACAATTTACGGTTTCTTCCAATCGTTAAATTGAATTACTTTTACTGCATCTCTTTTAGCCAGATGGTCGTTATATTTCTTTTGATCTCTCTTGTATTTTTCGTAGGCTGCGATATATTCTTTATGCTTCTTCCGAGACTCCACGATGTAAGCTTTGGCCATGGCGCGGGCTACACCCTCAGTCTTTAGGGCTATGGTTTCATAACGACCGGGGTGCTCGTGCTCAGTCACTGTAACAATTGGAGAGCTTGGATATTTCCTTTCCTTTCTTTACTTTATTTAAATCGCAAAATCATCATTGTGGATCCTGGATCTCCACAATGATTGCTTTCGGTAGAATTATCAGAACTTTAACCTACATGGTTTTTTTAAATGATCGAAGCATACTTCTGACGCACCTATTTATTTATTTATCCTTCATTAGCGGCCCGTCCCGGCTTTGCACGTGTTGACATTTTATTTTAAAACATTTTGGGATGGTAAAAAATAACCAGATGTTACTCAGGAATAATGCAGCATGCTAAGTAGTTCTTGAGTTAAGTCGTTACAAAACATAAAAATTCTAAACTTTTCTCTATATATTAGTGTATATGTAGATTTAATATCATCATCATCATTATCATCTCAGCCGAAAAACGTCCACTGCTGGACATAGGCCTCCCCCAAGTGTCGTCACATTGACTGGTCCCTTGCTACTCGCATCCACCGGATTCCCGCAACCTTCACCAGGTAATCGGTCAGATTTTATATAGGGAAGCACAACTGAATGAAAATGCAAATGTTTTTTATGGATCTTCTTACAAATAGGGTATCGTTAAAAGCGACTTGACCATTGGCTATGCAACGTCACAAGTGGGGAGCTGGTTTATTCTTTATGGTGGCCTCTAGAGGGCATACGATCAGAAATTGAAAAAAGAATATTTTTGTTGGGTATCCAATTAAAGGGTTTAATATCACATTTCAAATATGCAATCCTAAATAACGGAACACACTGAGATTTTTAAAGTTAGTGTAGTCTGTTCGTTTCATGCTTTTCAGAGCGGGGTATTTACGCAGTCGAGTTTTAGTACGAGTAAGTAACTTGAGCCTGCCATAGACGAAAGGGTTTTCATTCATGTTGTATTGCCTGCACAGTCAACATTTGAACAGGCATGCATGAACATAAACTATGAGAAATCTGTCCAGTTCCAGAACTTGTATACCAAACATCAAAGGATTGAATTAGAGTAATTCTATTAAATTGTTGTTAATTCTATCAACAATATGATAGAAATCGCTTGAATTAGCAAATAAATCGTTTTAGTTTAAGAAATTATTTTAATAAACATGATCGTAACACAATTAAAAGAAGGCAGGATTATCTTTTTTAAATACTTCTAAATTCTTTGTCTCTACTATTGTGACTACACCTCCGTGTTTAGTCTTTACTCGATGAACCTTATTTTTGTTTTCCTTTTCGGTATCTTTATTTTTTTCTTCTGTTTCTGTATTCGTTTTATTTTTAGCACTGTCATAAACGTATAGTTGTGGTTCAGAAGGATATTTTCCATACGCTTTGTAGTAATCATCATACATCTTCTTAGTAGCTTTGACATAAGCTTCTGCCATTGATTTGATCATATTCTCACTTTTCCTGGATATTCCTTGTTTGTACAGTGCCACAGGTCCTAAGTTTGGCATAACTGTAACGGTTGGTGAACTTGGATCGTTCGCAATGTCTGTCTTCAAGAGTTTCATTACTTCTTCATATGGGGTCCAAGGTGGACGATATTCCTCGTATTCTGCGCTAACCATTTGATACATTGGATATGGGTAATTGTAGATTGGTTCGGGGTATGTGTGTGTCTGGTATGTCTGGTATGTCGGGTAAGTATTTTCCTTTTCTCTTTTCCTCATTATTCTGACAGGAGTGTTAGTCGCTAATCTGGCTCGTATTAATTTCTCGAAAACTTCTGCGCAGTAGGGGGGTAGATGTAGTGGGTGCCAATAAAGCGGATTACATTCATTAGCGTTTCTGTATCTCTCCTCGAAATCGAAGTGTTCCATATACGTGACCCCAGTGATTGATGGCGATGTTATTACGATAATCTGGTACTGCACTAATACTTGAACAATCCATTTTAGCTGAAAATATTAATGATTAATAATTTACGCATTTCAAGATTCCTACTTAGATGGTATTAATCATGTCGGCTCTTGCGTCGCTAAGGAGGAGGATTTTAATCTCCAAGAGTTACTCACTACCAAGTCGACATGTCTATTTTTTTTCTTTTATGATATAATACTGTCTGTAAAAATTTAGTTGAATAATCAAAATATCAATATCTCTGCCCTGTTGCCCAAAAGTACCCATCAGGAGTACTTACCTTAAAAACAAAACATTTGTAAATACTCCGTTCAAAATTATTTAGTAATGATTTTAATAGGTCATTAAAATGATGAGATGAGTTTAGACTATCATAAATAGAATATTAAATGTTCCCCATTAGTCAGTATTTTGTTTCTCATCATTATCAGATGAAATTAACGAAAATGTTTGGATACATGAACTAAATTCATATTCGCTGTGATTTCATGCCAATTTGTAGGCGTAGAGTATTTATAATGTACGTGATGATTATAAAATTATTAATATTCATTACATTTAAAATAACTCATCATATTCACTCATTACAATGTTGTCAATTACTTTTTAGTACTGTTACTTGATGCGCTGTTGCAATATTGTTTGGTCTTCGTAACCCATTCAATTATTACTGAAGTAAGGAATTAGGATAGAGATCTATGGTACCTAACGTTATAACCTCACGCCTGTAATCTTCGAAGGGGTTGGCAGTTCTGCCGTGCTAATTATAAACGCAGTAAGGAAGCATTTTTGTTTTTAAAATTGCTGTATTAAACTTATAGAAAAATAGGGTTAGTTCTTACGAAACAATGCATATTCAGCTGTAAGTATATGTAACAAAAAATTTTTTGCAAAACTTCGAAATCACTCGTAAAAAAACAAATAAAAGTAAGAGTTTTTAGGCGTCATTTACTCGAAACTACTAAAAACCTCCTTACTGTGCAGTAAGGAGGTTTTTAGTGGTTTCTAATTAGCACGGCAGAGTGGTAAACTTAATAGTACACCTACATTTTTCCAGTAATGTTTAAGTACCATGTAATAAGGAGCGGGCTTATTGCCATCTACTGGACAAATCCAGATCCCGTGACTGTTACTGAGTCTTCTTTTTCGTCGTGTCGTTGATTTCCCCTTTTATTTTTAAATTGTGTATCTGATGGGAAAACCCAATAACATTTTCCCCGTGGGAATCGCACCCAGGGTTTCATATTCAGCAGTCATACTTACAACCACTAGACCAAGAAGGCAGTCGTCATCAATTATAGCAAATATAGGTATCTATAGCTAACAACTGTACTACAAATTAATAAACACTATAATACTACAAATTAATAAACACTATACCACAAATTAATTAACACTATACTACAAATTAATAAACACTATACTACAAATGAATAAACACTATACTACAAATTAATTAACACTAAACTACAAATGAATAAACACTATACTACAAATTAATAAACACTATACTAAAAATTCATTCTCATCTGTCAACCCTTTTCCCAACTACAGGGCGTAAGCAACGTCATCACGAAGCCATCAGCCATGCATTCTGTACATCAAACCAAGTAACCCAACGAAACATTTTTTTCTGGCAAAATTTATTTTGGGGCAAAGAAACATGTTTTGTGGTAGAACTCAATATAACCCCTAATATCACCGCAACTAGAAGGTTCCCAGGTATAGTGTAGAAATAAGAAATTATCGCAATGACTGGGAGAACAAGTGCTTTTCGGCTTCGTTAGGCGATTAGACGAGCTAAATTAGCAACTCTATTTGTCGTGGTTCAAATTTCGTTTGAATTGCTGTTAGAATAAAGTTATAATCAGCTTGCACTACGAAGTGGTTGGTACATCAGTCACTGCGTGCCAAATAGCGCGAAGTGAGTGGTTTCGATCGATTTACAAAAAAATCATTGATTGGATTAAAAAACTAAAACACTATTATACTAATATATTGCTTGTTGAATTATTTGCCATAAAATCAAAATGATCACATGCATATTAGTATGTTTTTTTTTGTTTGAAAGATATTTTTAGAGATCATTTCGTGATTTATTTTTATTGAGTCAAATTAATTGTGTTATGTTTTAAAAACACTATCATGCTAGCATATATCCTGAAGAATATCATATATTTTTCTGGTCTGTTTTGTAGCAGTGAATCATATACTTTTAGTAATTATAAAACTCGCGTTTAGCTCATGTAATCGCCTTCAGAGATTTTTTCCCCTTTATGTTGTTAGGGTCGGCTTCCAGACCAACTAAACTCGTACAACATTATAAATACAAACAATAGCGCTGTCTATCTGTTCCTCATAGACTTATTTCGATGGGAACACACCTATTATATAGATAAAAACCTATGACCAACTTAGGCCATGGTCTGTCTGCCGACGTTTGTTTTTGTTGTTAAACGGTTTAATTTTTATTTTTAAATTACCTAGTTATTTTATTTTTGAATTGTTTTTGTTAGTTTTAACTATGGACACTTTTATCGTCACATCTTGCTACATTGTTCTCACATAACGCACCATCTCAACAGGAATGATGTAACCAAGATTTTGTAACAACATTATGATTTAAAAGAGTGTCCATGGAGTTTCTTGCCCGTTCTTCTCCATAGAGATCTACGCTAGGGAATGGGCAACTACAGTACTTTCACAGTTTTTATGTCTTGTGACTGGGACTGTAGCTACATTTAATTATCATCTTTGTTTCGACAATTCAAAAGCGCCTGTAACTGGCCTACTTGAAATAAATGCTTTGATTTTGATTTTGACGGCCTTCATGTTGCGGGCAAAACTGCATACTAATCATATAAAATAAATCCTAAATAACAAAATAATGCAACAAACGTTTGTTGGAAAGTAAAAAAGGTGATGGATAAAATTAATTTGTAACATTTGATCATATATGACCTTGTTTTTATTACCCTATGCTTGGTACGTTGTTAATTAGTTTGTGGCTTATAGAAGGTTCCTAATCCGTTGGAGACTTACCGACATTTCACTTTGTGGTGGGTTTTAATGTCAACTTCTTTCGTTCACGCTTTATTGGCATCTACTTATCGCATTGTTCCGTTTTTTTCTTTCTTCTATTTTTCGCTGTTCGTAATTTCTATTGTGTACCACCTGCGCAGTTGCGTAATGATAGATTTTTGGCGAATTTTTTATTTGTAAATCGCGTCGTTTAAAATCAATTCTTTAAATAAAAATACAGAATATATTTGGCCACTTTTATTTGTAACTGTCTTCAGCCTATGAGTCCTTCTACTTCCATTTTTTTCAGCTGTTCTTTGATTGACATTCCTTCGTCTGGGTTTGGGTATCTAAATAGTTTTATAATGACTGGTTGAATCACTATTGGTGATTTAGGACAATTTGCTGAAACAGAATTACGAGACGAGTTTGAAGTGAGCATACCGTTGGTGGCCGCTATAACCCCTATGTCAGAATAGACATTGTTTCGATCTACTCATTTAATTTTGAAAGTAATTTCCTTAACTCCTAACTTATTACAGGCTCTAGTTTCATAACTACTTATTTTATAATAATATTTCTTTATATCTATTTTTTTCGAGTTACTAAATCTCACCAAACCATCTCATATCATCTCCAGGTTTATGTTTTCAAGGCAGCGACATCAGTTTTGTCATGAAGATTACGTATTTTTCTATCAGATTATATCGTAGCATACCAAACATAAACCAAATCCTCAAAAGTTTATAATCAAATTATGGCACAAAACAGTACTTACGCTTTAATGACTTAATATCTATATTGGACGAGTGGTGTATAATCGAAAACCCCACCAATAAAAATACAGCAAGCATTGTTATATCAGCGCAAGCTTCACTTTTACGTCGTGTGAAATAAAAACGAATTCACATTTCACGCTGGACAAACAATAAAACTAAATGTATTATTTGAACATTTATCTGAGTGTTAAGGTTAGACCGCACTGATTGAAACTATACTGAAACTAAGCACCACGTGATGTGTGAGTGTTCAATATGAAATCGTATAGCTGTATGTCGACACAGTTCGTTTTCATTTTAATCTGGTGTTTTTTCTAGAACCAAGAACAAGCGTTTTAACGCGTACTTCAGAACCATTTGCTTGTTGCAGATGTAGGTCAATTTTTTTTCAACAAAGTCGTGGGCTCCAAAATGCAAGATGAGTTTCGAAGTTGAGAAAGAGAAATTTGAACGAAAATGCAATGTGGGGTCCTTATGACATAGAACACCTGTGCCACATACTGTTATTTCAAGGTGTGTGTTGTCGAAGTAATGAGTAGTCGACCTATTGTTATTCGAAATTGAGACCGTGTCGAAATAATTAACTGTCGAAATTCAGGATGAGGCTCGTTCAGTCAATGTGGTCATATATTCCTTTTAATTTTCACTATCCGTTATTTTTTTTCATGTCATCTATCAATTTGTCGAATTTACGGTCGGTTATAAATGAAGGCATGTATACATTTGTGGGTGGGCAGCAACAGTATTCATCATGCTTTGAATCACCACTTCGCCTATTTCGCCGTGTTTGTATAACTTGTTGTGTGTCTTGATAGAGACTAGAATTTTCTAATTTTTTCAAATCTTCACGGTATTTCTTCAGCTCCTCATTTTTTATAACTCCTCGTACGTTGAGAAAGTCCACCATGTCTTTGTTGAATTTGAATTCAAGAACACATTCTGAAAAATATAAGAATAAAATAGTGACGGATCTAAAATATTTGTTTGAATGATCATCATAAACATCCCATAGAATCTCATTTTTTGATAAATCCACCTCAGGCATGGTTAAGGGAAGCTGGCAGTGTCTTACGCTAACACTTTACTAGGTAACAGTATTTCAACTACGATTGAAATAAATTATTGACTAAATCTCATTTAGGACTTGATCCCTCAGCAGATAAACTCCAAGCACTGCATCTTGCTATCAATCTGTGCAGTTTACACCAGTATCAAAGTAGAGTTACCATTATGAGGAGGACATGCGCACTCAAAAGAAGGCGCTTTAATGACCATATCGTCACTTTTTCGGAAGTTTATTTCACGCACTGCAGTTCTCTGTGGCATGTTCCGCATCCACCTATCCCAGAGCATATCTTCCTGCCTGGATTCCAAGGGCATCGAAGTCAAAATGAGAGCGGCGCATACAACCTGCCAATGAAAGTGAGTTTTTAATATGTTCAGTGCAGAAGGAAACAGGACAGGAACAGGTTTCATATGAAAAGTACTTGATAATAAAACAGCAGCAACCTATAACAATATTGTATTGATAAGTATTTTAATAATACAATTTATTGAGCCTTAAATATTTACATACTACAACTAGAACTTCTTCTTCTTCTTTTTTTTAAGTTTAACTTTGCGTTTCGATAGTGCTACTGATGGGTAATCGTCCTGCCGCGGGAAAACCACCATTAAAATTTCACGCTGTATAATTACAAAAATAAATAGTCGGTGACCGACTTCAGAAGCTAAAGTTATTTTTCAATATTTTGTTTTTTTTTGTTAAGTCTGTTTTATTTTTCACTTTTTAGTGGTTCACATGTGCTTGATATACATGGAAAGTGCATACCGTTACAATTACAACAAGCCCAAACACGACTAGGGTACATTGTCTCATTATGGAGTTCCGTGACTGTTGGCTTCATTATCAGATCTGATAGTAGAATGGTTCTTATCAAACGCTTCACTTGTTGTAGAAAATACCAAAATCGCTGTACGTTATCCTATAAAATTTGAAGAGTTCCCTCAATTTCGACAAGTTTCCATCATCAGATCCTGACTTCATGGCTGTGGGACCATTTGGAAAGTATACCCTTTCCAACAAAAAAATAATTTTACAAATTGGGTGCAAAACGACGGAGTTATGCCCGAACAAACATTAAAAAAAAAACATTCGAATTGAGAACCTCCTCCTTTTTTAGAAGTTAAAAAACTTTTTTGCCAAAAATAAAACCGACTTAAAAAAAAAAACAAAAAGTGAAAAATAACTTTAGCTTCTGAAGTCGGTGACCTTTGTTTGGTTGCTTTAGTTTTTTTGTCACCGACTTCAGAACCTAAAGTATGTGCTTGATATACATGGAAAGTGCATACCGTTACAATTACAACAAGCCCAAACACGACTAGGGTACATTGTCTCATTATGGAGTTCCGTGACTCTTGGCTTCATCATCAGATCTGAAGGTGGAATGGTTCTTATAAAACGCAAATGCTTCACTTGTTGTAGAAAATACCAAAATCGCAACACGTTTTCATATACAATTTGAAGAGTTCCCTCGATTTCGCCAAGATTCCATCATCAGATCCCGCCTTGTTGGCTATGGGAGCATTTGGAAAGAATACTCTTTCCAACAAAAAAAGAATTTTCCAAATCGGTTAGCAAGAGACGGAGAACAAACATAAAAACAAAAACAAAAAAATAGAAACATCCGAATTGAGAACCTCCTCCTTTTTTAGAAGTCGGTTAAAAAACCTCTTAACGAAGCTGAAAGGTACTTGTTCTCCCCGTCATTGCGATATTTTTTGTACTACACCATACTTGGGTTGGGAACCTATAGTTGCGAAGATATCGGGCTCAAAGTACCGAAGTACAAATATGTTTAATGTAAGATTTTTACTTTAAACACCTCCATGGTCCCAGTACTATTCAAGCCATTCAAAAGAAAAATTGAATTTTCACCGTCAAAAAAAAAGTGCTTTCCCAGCAATCATTTTTCGTAAAGTTACTTGGTTTAATGTACGGAATGCTTGGTTGATAAGGTGGCTTCGTGATAAGGTGGTTTACACCCTCTATTATTTATATTCTGTATACTTATAGTTTATAAATAATTATTGATAAATAATTGCGGGATGATAGTATGAAAAGTATCATTCATATGTAGTTCATAAAGTCTTCTAAATAAAACTTTTCGAGAGAATTTTGACAAACATGAATTTTTGGCAGCCATATTTTACAATTAAGGTTCATACAATCGCTATTTGTCTCAAACAACACGTAAGATAAAATACGATTTATTTGCTCAAACATGTGTACACATAATACAATAATATGTAGTAAGTGTATGCAGGAAAAAAAAAGAAAATTGGTTCAGACATGTTTGCCATATACTATGGCGTGCAAATATTTAGAAGTCATATTCATAAAAATTATTATCAGACTCCATATCTTCACGAAAAGAAAAACCATTTTCCATTCCTAGTTCCGGTGCATCAGTTTCAAAGTCATAATCACTTATCATTGACATTTCATCCAAATAGTAACTGTCCGTAGTTTCAATTGCAAATGGAGTTATAGAAGTCTTTTCAGGGTAGTGGTGGGTGCGTGTTTTTCTTTTTTTTATGCACATATCTGGCCCAAAGGTAGGACATAGCATTGCGGGGTTGGCGGTAGCTTCAGCGGAATGTATACTGATTATGGGTTCTTCAGCTGAATTTATACTGGTTCTGGGATCTTCAGCTGAATTTATGCTGGTTGTGGTAGCTTCAGCTGAATTTATACTAGTTGTGGGATCTTCAGCTGAATTAATACTGGTTGTAGTAGCTTCAGCTGAAATAATACTGGTTGTGGGTTCTTCAGCTGAATTTATACGGGTTGTGGGATCTTCAGCTGAATTTATACTGGATGTGGTAGCTTCAGTGGAATTAATAGTGGTTGTGGGTTCTTCAGGTGAATTTATACTGGTTGTGGGATCTTCGGCTAAATTTATACTGGTTTTGGTAGCTTCAGCGGAATTATTTGTGGTTGCGGGTTCTTCAGCTGAATTTATAGTGGTTGTGTGATCTTCAGCTGAATTTATACTGGTTGTGGTAGCTTCAGCTGAATTTATACTAGTTGTGGGTTTTTCAGGTGAATTTATCCTGGTTGTGGAGTCTTTAGCAGAATGTATATTGGTTGTGGAATCTTCAGCCATATTTATACCGGTTGTGGTAGCTTCAGCTGAATTTAGACTGGTTGTGTGGTCTTCAGCTGAATTTATACTGGTTGTAGGTTCTTCAGCTGTATTTATGCTGGTTGTGGGTTCTTCAGCTGAATTTATACTGGTAGTGGTAGCTTCAGCTGAATTAATAGTGGTTGCGGGTTCTTCAGCTGAATTTATAGTGGTTGTGTGATCTTCAGCTGAATTTATACTGGTTGTGGTAGCTTCAGCTGAATTTATACTAGTTGTGGGTTCTTCAGCTGAATTTATACTGGTTGTGGGTTCATTAGCAGAATGTATATTGGTTGTGGAATCTTCAGCTATATTTATACTGGCTGTGGTAGCTTCAGCTGAATTTAGACTGGTTGTGTGGTCTTCAGCTGAATTTATACCGGTTGTAGGTTCTTCAGCAGAATTAGCACTGGTTGTGAGATCTTCAGCTGAATTTGTACTGGTTGTGGGTTCTTTAGCAGAATGTATATTGGTTGCGGGATCTTCAGTTATGCTGGATGAGGTAGCTTCAGCTGAATTTATACTAGTTGTGGGTTCTTCAGCTGAATTTATACTGGTTGTGGGTTCTTTAGCAGAATGTATATTGGTTGTGGAATCTTCAGCTATATTTATACTGGTTGTGGTAGCTTCAGCTGAATTTAGACTGGTTGTGTGGTCTTCAGCTGAATTTATACTGGTTGTAGGTACTTCAGCAGAATTAGTACTGGTTGTGAGATATTCAGTTGAATTTATACTGGTTGTGGTGTCTTCAGCTGAATATATACTGGTTGTGGTAGCTTTAGCTGAATTAATACTGGTTGTGGTATTTTCAACTGAATTTATACTGGTTGTGGTAGCTTCAGCTGAATTAATACTGGTTGTGGTATTTTCAGCTGAATTTATACTGGTTGTGGTAGCTTCAGCTGAATTAATACTGTTTGTGTGTTCTTCAGCTGAATTTATACTGGTTGTGTGATCTTCAGCTGAATTTATACTGGTTGTGGTAGCTTCAGCTGAATTTATACTAGTTGTGGGTTCTTCAGCTGAATTCACACTGGTTGTGGGTTCTTTAGCAGAATGTATATTGGTTGTGGAATCTTCAGCTATATTTATACTGGTTGTGGTAGCTTCAGCTGAATTTATACTGGTTGTGGAATCTTCTGCTGAATTTATACTGGTTGTGGTAGCTTCAGCTGAATTTATACTGGTTGTGGGTTCTTCAGCTGAATTTATACTGGTTGTGGGATCTTCAGCTTTATTTATGCTGGTTGTGGTAGCTTCAGCTGAATTTATACTGGTTGTGGTATTTTCAGCTGAATTTGTATTGGTAGTGGTAGCTTCAGCTGAATTAATAGTGGTTGCGGGTTCTTCAGCTGAATTTATAGTGGTTGTGTGATCTTCAGCTGAATTTATACTGGTTGTGGTAGTTTCAGCTGAATTTATACTAGTTGTGGGTTCTTCAGCTGAATTTACACTGGTTGTGGGTTCTTCAGCAGAATGTTTATTGGTTGTGCAAACAGCTATATTTATACTGATTGTGGTAGCTTCAGCTGAATTTATACTGGTTGTAGAATCTTCTGCTGAATTTATACTGGTTGTGGTAGCTTCAGCTGAATTAATAGTGGTTGCGGGTTCTTCAGCTGAATTTATAGTGGTTGTGTGATCTTCAGCTGAATTTATACTGGTTGTGGTAGTTTCAGCTGAATTTATACTAGTTGTGGGTTCTTCAGCTGAATTTACACTGGATGTGGGTTCTTTAGCAGAATGTATATTGGTTGTGGAATCTTCAGCTATATTTATACTGGTTGTGGTAGCTTCAGCTGAATTTATACTGGTTGTGGAATCTTCTGCTGAATTTATACTGGTTGTGGTAGCTTCAGCTGAATTTATACTGGTTGTAGGTTCTTCAGCTGAATTTATACTGGTTGTGGTAGTTTCAGCTGAATTTATACTAGTTGTGGGTTCTTCAGCTGAATTTACACTGGTTGTGGGTTCTTTAGCAGAATGTATATTGGTTGTGGAAACTTCAGCTATATTTATACTGGTTGTGGTAGCTTCAGCTGAATTTATACTGGTTGTGGAATCTTCTGCTGAATTTATACTGGTTGTGGTAGCTTCAGCTGAATTAATAGTGGTTGTGGGTTCTTCGGCTGAATTTATAGTGGTTGTGTGATCTTCAGCTGAATTTATACTGGTTGTGGTAGTTTCAGCTAAATTTATACTAGTTGTGGGTTCTTCAGCTGAATTTACACTGGATGTGGTAGCTTCAGCTGAATTTATACTGGTTGTGGGTTCTTCAGCTGAATTTATACTGGTTGTGGGATCTTCAGCTTTATTTATGCTGGTTGTGGTAGTTTCAGCTGAATTTATACTGGTTGTGGTATTTTCAGCTGAATTTATATTGGTAGTGGTAGCTTCAGCTGAATTAATAGTGGTTGCGGGTTCTTCAGCTGAATTTATAGTGGTTGTGTGATCTTCAGCTGAATTTATACTGGTTGTGGTAGCTTCAGCTGAATTTATACTAGTTGTGGGTTCTTCAGCTGAATTTACACTGGTTGTGGGTTCTTTAGCAGAATGAATATTGGTTGTGGAATCTTCAGCTATATTTATACTGGTTGTGGTAGCTTCAGCTGAATTTATACTGGTTGTGGAATCTTCTGCTGAATTTATACTGGTTGTGGTAGCTTCAGCTGAATTTAAACTGGTTGTGGGTTCTTCAGCCGAATTTATACTGGTTGTGGGATCTTCAGCTTTATTTATGCTGGTTGTGGTAGCTTCAGCTGAATTTATACTGGTTGTAGTATTGTCAGCTGAATTAATAGTGGTTGCGGGTTCTTCAGCTGAATTTATAGCGGTTGTGTGATCTTCAGCTGAGTTTATACTCGTTGTGGTAGCTTCAGCTGAATTTATACTAGTTGTGGGTTCTTCAGCTGAATTTACAATGGTTGTGGGTTCTTTAGCAGAATGTATATTGGTTGTGGAATCTTCAGCTATATTTATACTGGTTGTGGTAGCTTCAGCTGAAATTGTACTGGTTGTGGGTTCTTCAGTTGAATTTCTATTGGTTATGAGATTTTCAGTAAAATGTAAACTGTTTATGGGGTCTTCCGCTGAATTAATACTGGTTGTAGGTTCTTCAGCAGAATTTATACTGGTTGTGGAATCTTCTGCTGAATTTATACTGGTTGTGGTAGCTTCAGCTGAATTTATACTGGTTGTAGGTTCTTCAGCAGAATTAGTACTGGTTGTGAGACCTTCAGCTGAATTTATACTGGTTGTGGGTTCTTCTGTTGAACTTATACTGGTTGTGGGATCTTCAGTTGAATTTATACTGGTTGTGTGATCTTCAGCTGAATTTATACTGGTTGTGGAATCTTCAGCTATATTTATACTGGTTGTGGTCGCTTCAGCTGAATTTATACTGGTTGTGGAATTTTCTGCTGAATTTATACTGGTTGTGGTAGCTTCAGCTGAATTTATACTGGTTGTGGGTTCTTCAGCTATATTTATACTGGTTGTGGTAGCTTCAGCTGAATTTATACTGGTTGTGGAATCTTCTGCTGAATTTATACTGGTTGTGGTAGCTTCAGCGGAATTAATAGTGGTTGTGGTAGCTTCAGCTGAATTTATACTGGTTGTGGAATCTTCTGCTGAATTTATACTGGTTGTGGTAGCTTCAGCTGAATTTATAGTGGTTGTGTGATCTTCAGCTGAATTTATACTGGTTGTGGAATCTTCAGCTGAATTTATACTGGTTGTGGTATCTTGAGTTGTAGTGGTTGTGGTAGCTTCAGTTGTAGGCTTAGGGGTTGTAGTTGTGGTAGTAGTGGTAGCAGTGGTAGTGGTGGTATCTGCTACTCTCAAAACGTAACACGGAGTCTTTGTCGTGGTGACAATACTCTTACTCTTCTTGAACGGCCCAGCAGTTCTCGCATTGTGAATGGTGCGGAAGTCTCTATTGAAGATACTCTTGTAAGGGTTATGGCCTCTGCTTCCGATGAAGACAGGAAACTGTAGTGCAATGTTGTCACCGTCACCCCCTTTGCATCCTCCATCACATAACTTATAAGGAGCCGCGAACATTAACATTCCAGGTCTTTTAGGGATTTCTAAAATTAAAGTAACATAAAAGCTATATTTACTTCATAATTTAACGTTCTATATCGGTAATTGGGTACATTTCTTGAAATGGGGGAATAAACACTCAACAGCAAAACTTAAGGACCATGACTGAAATTGGGCTCAGTGTCTAATAGAGTTATGGCATATTGTAAAGTATTTTGTTCGTTCTTAAATTGTTACTATCAGCACCGCCTTCAAATCCATTGCAGAAAAAAGATATGCATCTAAATAGGTTTTAGCACGGCAGAACCCAACTGGGCCTGTTGTTCTCCGCAAACCCGACGACACACTTACCACCTTACCTACCTTAGGAGAAGCAAGGCGCGTCCTCACTGAAACTCACTTCTCAGGTTGCGCTTTCACAGAGGCTATCGACTGGACCGAGGTAACCCAAACACTATCAGAAAATGACTGGCGTTATGCACAAAAAGTCGTAACGCTGGAGAAAATCCTGTGGGCGTTCCAAGGCTTCCATCCCTTCAAGGCGGCTGATCCGTACGGGATCTTTCCTGCCCTACTGTAGTGGGGTGGGATCTCTGTCGCCCGCATACTAGTACCGATACTGAGAGCGTGTCTGGCCTTCAGATACGTTCCAAAGGGACGGAGAGAAGTAAAGGTCATATTCATTCCAAAGCCGGGTAACAGTGACTATACTGCTGCATAGTCTGCCAGCTCGTCCATATGTTAAATACTTGTATCGCTCTGCTGACTATGCAGCAATTAAAGGTGATCTTAACCTTGTTGACTGGCAATTCGAGTTGGGCCATGGGTCACTGGACGATGCCGTAGCATTCTTTTATGATGTTTTATATAAAGTACACAAAACTTATATTCCAACGAAGACAGTTGTTTCCCAGTCGAAATACCCCCTCTGGTACAAAACCCCATTAGTAAAAATTATTAAAGAAAAATCGAAATTCCACGCTAAATTTAAAAAGTATGGGAACGATTCGGACTACCAATCTTTTGTATTGTTACGGAAACGTGCAAAGGATTTGGAGAAGAGCATGTTTGATGATTACATGGCCAATATAGAATCTGCTATTCGTAACAACCCTCGAGCCTTCTGGAGCTACGTAAAATCAAAAAAACAAAACAACTCCTACCCTTCAGTGCTGTGGTTTGGAGACCGCTCGTCTAGCGATGGTGAAGAAATTTGTGACTTCTTTGGCGAGTACTTTCTGTCAAACTTTTGTGAATCCACCAGCTCTGAGGGTAGTGCGGAATACCATCCTATCAGTGATTACAGCCCTTACGATATTGCCGCTATCGAGATTCGTGACGACGAAGTTATGGAACTGCTGAGGCACCTGGACCTTAATAAATCTGCGGGTCCGGACAAGCTCCCGCCGGTTTTCATATTTAACTGTGCTGCAAGTCTCTCGGTTCCTCTAACAATACTATTCAGGCGATCTCTGAATACCGGGGTTATGCCGGCTATTTGGAAATCGGCTTATATTACTCCTATTCATAAAAAGGGACCGAGAAACTGCGTGGACAACTACAGGCCGATATCCAAGTTATGTGTTTTTGCTAAAGTATTGGAAAAAATTGTGTACAGGCAAGTTTACTCTGCTCTCAGGCTCAGTTTCAGCGAACACCAGCATGGATTCTTGGGTGGTCGGTCAACTACCACAAACCTCGTTCTTTGTAGTGACTTCTTATCAGAGGCTATGTCTAATCGTTCCCAAATCGACGTCATTTATACGGACTATGCCAAATGTTTCGACAGAATTGATCACGAAGTTCTCATGCGGAAACTTCTATCGATGGGCATTAGGGGTAATCTTTTCCGTTGGTTTAAGTCATATGTGGAGGACAGGTGTCAGACTGTTGTGCTGAATGGGTACTCATCAAGGTCAATGCGTATTCCATCTGGAGTTCCCCAAGGTTCTTTATTGGGGCCGCTCTTATTCAATTTATTCGTCAATGATATTGATTCTTGCTTCCTTCACTCTAAAATTCTTCTATACGCGGATGATATGAAAATTATGTCTAAGATATCCTCGTTGTCAGATGCTCTATCATTGCAGGAGGACCTAGATAGGTTTCAGTACTACTGCATGACTAACAAGCTCCATTTAAATGTTTCCAAGTGTTACGTGTGCTCCTTCACTAGGAAGCCCGTACCTATCATATTTGACTATAAACTTTTAGACAGATCCCTTGCTAGGGTTAGCACAGTCAAAGACCTGGGTGTGGTATTTGATTCAAAATTATTATTTGATCAACACGTGGAACAAATCATTAATAAAGCATCAAAATCACTAGGGTTCATTTTGAGAGTCTCGTCAGAGTTCAGGAACATCAAAACCATTAAAATTCTCTACTGTACTTTTGTTCGCAGTCACCTTGAGTATGCCTCTCAAGTTTGGAACCCCAATTACAATTTATACATAAGCAGATTGGAAGGCATACAAAGAAAATTTTTGAGGTATATTCAATTCCGGTCTAAAACTTATTCTCCCACTTATCTCCTACGCTGTAAAAGGTTCCATCTACTTCCTCTTTCTGAACGTAGAAGAATTGCTGACTTGGCGTTTTTATTTAGAATCGCTAACGGTTCAACCGAGCTTCCCGAACTGCTGAGCAAAATTGGACTTCGGATTCCTTCTACTTTTAGGCGCAATCCCCGGCTATTGCATACTCCTGTGGTAGGAACAAAATATAGACGAAACTCATACTTAATAAGAGCTAGTGATACGTATAATGCGGTTGGCCAGGGCGTCGACATCGATATTTTCAGTACTAGCATCTCAAAATTAAAAAGGACTCTTTGTAATTTCTTTTTTGATAATGTTAAGTAATTAATTGAATGCAATTCGCGCTTTTTAATCGCGTATTTACAAACGCTGCCTGCCTTCGTAAATATTTTTGTTTTTGTTTATAAGCTCTTTTTTATCTGTGAAAACTTTTAATTGGCCTTACTTTTTTTAATCTTAATAGTGTGTAAATTTTTAGCTGTAAGTTTTCCTAAAACTGTAAAATAAAATAAAATAAATAAAATAAATACCGACGCCAAATCCCACCGAGCTATCAGCCTAACCTCCTTCCTACTTAAAACCATGGAGAAAATGTGCGAGAGAGAGCTGAGGGACGGAGTTTTAAAAACTATCCCACTCCATACTAATCAACATGCATACAGCTAGGGTAAGTCCACGGAATCCGCCCTCCATCTAGTGGTCAGCCGGATAGAAGAGGCGATTCACCAGAATGGCAGTTGCCTGGGCAAATTCATTGACATCGTGGGAAACTTCGATAAAACAAACTTCTCCAGCATCAACACCGCGCTCACTCGCCATGGAGTAGAACAGGTACTGATTCACTCGATTACTAACATGCTGAGCAAACTAGTGGTTCGATTTGAAGGGGAACAGCAAATGGCCATCATAGCTCATATGCTGCCCCCAAGGTGGGGTACTATCTCCGCTCCTCTGGAAACTGGTGATTAACGACCTCATCACAAAATTCAACGAGAACCATTTCTACACAATAGGTGTAGGCAAGCCAAGGAGGCACTTCTTGCATTCGACGGCCGCTTTACTAAACGCACGCTTAGGCTAACCAAGCCACAGCTGCGCACAATTGCAGCCGCCATCACCAGACACCTCTGTGCCGCGCATGCATGGAGGAGTACGAGACAGCGGCTCACGTGCTTTTACACTGCCCAGTGGTCGCAACATACAGGGCAAAGTACTTCGGTCATCCAGGTACTCTCGGCGAGACTGTCGGGAACATCGGGGCGCTTCTGGCCTTCCTTAGGGAGTTGGGATGGATCGAGTGAAGTTCCCACCCGTACGCAAAATACGCGAATTGATGTGGAGTTCCGGACACCAGCTCGTTATACAATACAATACAATAGGTTGTGTACAAAAAGACAATAGGTAGTCTTAAAACATGTTTTGTAAAAATTTATTAAAATAATGGTAAACAATAGATGTCATTATTTTCATAATGTCAGTTGAAAGACATCCACTGCTAGACAGGCATCCCACAAGTGTCACCACATGCATCCTGCGAATTCACACAACCTTCATCAGGTCCTCTGTCCAACAATGGGAGGCATGCAACGCCTTCCGGTTTGCGGTTGCCACTCTAAAACTTTAGGGCCCCATGGGCATCCGTTCTTAGAGCAATGTACCCTGCCCACTGAAAGTTAAGTTTGGTAATTCTTCGGACAGCGTTGAAAACACTGGTTCTGTTGCATTTCTGATTTGATCACGCAAGGAAACTCCGAAAATGGGCCTCTACACTGCCCTTTGGGTGACTTTAAGCCTTCTGATGAGGCCCATTGTGAGCGAGCACGTTTCGGGTCCGTAAGTAATCACGGGCAACACACACTGGTGATAGACTTAAGTAGTAGTGGTAGTAGTGGTAGTGGTGGTTTCTGCTAGTCTCAAAACGATACACGGAGTCTTTGTCGTGGTGACAATACTCGTACTCTTCTTGAAGGGCCCGGCAGTTCTCGCTTTGTATATGGTGCGGAAGTCTCTATTGAAGATACTCTTGTAAGGGTTATGGCCTCTGCTTCCGATGAAGACAGGAAACTGTAGTGCAATGTTGTCACCGTCACCCCCTTTGCATCCTCCATCACATAACTTATAAGGAGCAGTGAACATTAATATTCCAGGTCTTTTAGGGATTTCTAAAATTAAAGTAACATAAAAGCTGTATTTACATAATAATTTAACGTTCTATATCGGTAATTGGGTACATTTCTTGAAATGGGGGAATAAACACTCAACAGCAAAACTTAAGGACCATGAGTGAAATTGGGCTCAGTGTCTAATAGAGTTATGGCATATTGTAAAGTATTTTGTTCGTTCTTATTTGTTATTTTGTCTTATTGTTACTATCAGCACCACCTTCAAATCCATTGCAGAAAAAACTTATGCATCTAAATAGGTTTTGTACAAAAACACAATAGGTAGTCTTTAAACATGTTATTGTAAAAATGAATTCATGCCTTAAAATAATGGTACGAGTAAACAATAGATGTCATTATTTTCATAATTTCAGCTAAAAGACGTCCACTGCTAGACAGGCCTCCCACAAGTGTCACCACATGCATCCTGCGAATTCACGCAACCTTCATCAAGTCCTCTGTCCAACAAGTGGGAGGCCTGCCAACGCAACGCCTTCCGGTTTGCGGTTGCCACTCTAGAACTTTAGAGCCTCAATGGTCATCCGTTCTTAGAGCAATGTACCCAGCCCACTGCCACCTAATTTTAGTAATTCTCCGGACTGCGTTGAAAACACTGGTTCTCTTGCATTTCTGATTTGATCACGCAAGGAAACTCTGAAAATAGCCCTCTCCACTGACTTTTGGGTGACTTTAAGCCTGTTGATGAGGCCCATGGTGAGCAAACACGTTTCGGGTCCGTAAGTAATCACGGGCTACACACGCTGGTCATAGACTTTTGTCATGAGACACTACGGCAAAGATCGCCAACGCTGCCCAGCCGAGTCGAATTCGACAATTCTTTCTGGGATACCTGGGAACCTTCTAGTTACGGAGATAAATGGGGTCAAAGTTCTAACTTTTTACAAGATTTTATTGCCAGATTTTCACTTTAAACACCTCTATGGACCCCGCACTAACCAATCCATCCACCAGTATAGCGTTTTAAGTACGTTACATTGAGTTCTACAACAAAACATGATTTTTTACCCCAACAAAAAAGTTGTTTTCCAGCAATCATTATTGCATCAAGTCAGTTAAGTTAGTTAGTTAGATTCATATACATAATGTTTGGTGGATTCGTGATGAGGTTGTTTACACCATGTATATCGTCGGCAAACCGAAGGTGAGTGATGTACTCGCCTATGACTTTGATGCCAAAAGTACGGTCGCGGAGCACGAAGAATTTCGTACAATAACATCTTTACCTACTTACAGTGGTCACAAACATTTTTATATTAAGTGCGGTTTATTAATTATATGATCTTAAACCTCAATAGGTTTACAATTCCTAAGGGCGGCGGGCATTGCATCTGTGCGAGCGATACTCATTATATTTACGCAGGAGAGACAGGTAATAACAGGTCATTGTGCGAAATTCTTCGTGTTCCGCGACCGGATTTTAGCCCTCTCCAGTCCAGAACCTTGAAGACATCCTCGATCCTCCAGTGCAGCCGTGAATAGTTTCGGAGGAAAGAAGTAGCCTTGTCTCACACCTCACTATAGAAGGATAGGTTCGGTTTTTTTTTAGCACTCAGTTGCATGTATTGAGCCAGCTATTTGTATTTATTTTATAATTTCTCATCATTTTTGTGAAGAGCTCGTGGTTAAATAATAACAGCCACTCGGGCCCACCTTTAGGATAAGCCGTGCTTACCTAGGTTGGTCTGTGGATGGGTGACCACCCTTACATGTACCGGGTTTCCTCCGTGCCTAGATAAGCACGATAAGCTGTTGGTCCCAGTTGTCATTTGTCTCATTTTAACAGTCGTTACAGGTAGTCAGTGGCCCAAAAACTCTGACAAGCAGTCTGATTAAGTGGTATCGTATTATCCAGTATTAACTGGGTTGTGGAGGTCAGATAGGCAGTCGCTCCATGTAAAATGGAGCTGGTATGCATCCGGGTAGACTGGAAGCCCGCAACATACTTGAGAAAAGGCTGGGCAGATGATAATGGTATAAGACAGTCTCGAAGGAAAATGGCAGTGGCATATATTGACGGTCAGAAGGTCAGGGTGAATCTGCACGTCCCTTTTTAGCCATTTGGCAACAGAACCCTAAAAATTACTTTAAAAGAATTCATTCGTTCATGAGCTACCAGAAAAGTTTCAATTTAACATTTGGATAGTGTAGTTTTCGCGATTTTTGCAATCAGCAGTCTATGGTGGAGAGGTGGAAAGGAGAAGTTCCAAACTCCATAGAAACTTGGGCCTGGCGTTACAGGGCTTAGAATTTTAAAAGAGTTATTTATATTTGATTTTCTTAGTAGAGTCATTTCAAGACTGATTTAAGTTCATTTAAAGCAAGAAATTAATTTTAAACAATGATAAGGTACGTAGTTTGAAATAGAATTTGGTGCACAAAGGTAAGTCTGTATTTATTTATTTATTTTATTCATTAACACATACATTTGCACCAAAACCAACCGCACAAAAGGATTAACATATATAACTTAATTAGATAATAAACTATAGTAAAAAAGTGTAATACAGCAACTCGTCCCACATGCCCACGGCCGATTTGGGACGAGTTGGTGAAAATCAGAATAAAAGAGTAAAAAGATTGTAAAGTGATTAGATTTTTAAACATTATGATCTAGTCATTTTTATTTAATTGTATCTTTTATCGGCTTCGAAGGTCGACAGCTTTACTCAGCAGGGAACCTAAAGTAGTTTTAGGAATTTGAAAATGTGTTACTGTTGACAATCGGGGGATTGTCAACAGTTCCTGCAACCTGTATCCCCCGCTCCTAAGTGATACACTGCTTATTTTATACACTTGGCCATTGTAATTGAGGCTAAGATTTAAAAAGGTAAATTAAGGAAAATAGTAGATTATTTTGGTACATATCTGATTCGTGTAACGGCTGGGCCGATAATGGGGGAGCTCCTTGCCAGCAAAACGTTAACCCTCTGTTCTACGAGAGACACAATGGCTTTTCAATTTTGTCTGTAATCACGGCTCAGAGGTTCGATTTTTCCAAAATATCTCAGTTTGAACCCCAAGTTTTAGGGGTCTAAATTGTTGCAAAATTAGGTCTTGTATCACCCATTTAATAAAATGCACCTAATTACAATCATCCTGTCAAACCTCAACAAATTACTTACTCTGATTGCTGAGAATTTGTTGGAGATACTGCTGTCCATCAGCTGCATCCTTAATGTTGTTATGGACTTCATCAATTACTTCTTTTTGTCCAACTATTAGATGCAACGAACTAAAAACAGTGAATGTTTTCAGATACATATAACCATTCATCTTAAATTTCATTGTAAGAAAGTAAATCTTGTTCACCTTTCTTGCTCTTGTGAAATCTGTAGTTAACTCGATAATATTACAATTGGTTTACCTGTCTGAATTCTTATCGGAATTGTTTTCATATTGATTTATGGCATCTAGGAAGTGTGTAAATAATATAAAATGATAATCAGAAAAATACATTTTATTAATACAATATTATGTGTGAAGCAAAGATTCTAACCCAAAAAATGCAAGAACGTGGAAATTATTGTGATCAATCTTTGAGAATATCGGCATCGGACTGCTATCGCAATTCGGTTAATTTACCTACAGAGCAGCTAGCGTAATCTTCTGCTTATTGAGATTCATTCCGACATTGTCGCCCAGCCCGAGCCATTCGGAAATATTTATGTACAACGATTTATAACTGTCACTGCCTCCAACTCTTTCCAATTGGCGAAAGAGTTCTACACAATTGTTTCGCTGGGCACTGTATAAAAATAGTCGTCCAAGACACTGGCCTAGAGCAAGAAAATGTTAATAATATATCTCCGGCTGTGACATAAGTCATGTGTTTTCAAGTTTATACAACACATTGTGTGAGTTATTTGGTAGCATTTGTTACAAGGTTGGGAGGTCGAATTTGCTAGTTTACATGTCTGCTAAACGAAATGTATATTAAAATGTAATTAGTCACTGTTTGTGGGACATAAAAATAAAGTTGTGTTTTGTGGTAAATCTAAGGTCTTGCATCTTAATTTCTCACAGAGCATTTGAGTCTACAGTGACTTGGATTTAACTGAGTTTTGAAGTGCCGCTATTGTAATAGAGGAGTAGATTACAATTATTAACAGTAGTGTAAACTGAATTTGTAGGATTTCTTTTATCTTCTGACAAACAATGGGCCTGTACTTTGCAGGTTTAAGGGATCAAAGTTCGTATAGAAGTTCGTAATTTTTACGATCTACGACTATCGCACATAATTTCCTTGATGGGTTATCTGCTGGATCATTGTTTTATATTACGGAGCACTCCAGTTTTCACTCATTGGATTGTAATTAAATTTTGATTTTTAAGTTTTTGTAAGTATTGACCTCCTTTGCTAAGATTATTTATTTATGTTTAATGTACATCTATGTTCATTTGCGACATGTTCTATCTTTTGACAAGTGTATCGTTCTAACAAGATTTCCAGAAGAGTTCGGGTGGGTGGCATTAGATCTAAAAAGATCCCTCAGTGCCTAAAAAACCCACGTTTTGAACCAAGACAAGAACGCTCACAAAGGAGACTGTCCAAGTGTCCATCGAGAATACCATGGATGGTATCGCGTTCGGCATAACCCATATAGATCGGGTACGTAATACCGAAATCCGACTTCGGACGACCGTCTACGACATCGTCGTAAGGGACCGGGAGGTGAAAATAGATAAATTTGTCGAGCTCCCCTGCTGTAGCGTTAGAAACTATGGCGGTAGGAGCTAACGATGTTTGATGTATGATGGTTACACGTTCTACACCCATCAGCGTCACTACCATATACAGGGTGACTTGATCTGGACCCGTCACAGCAAATTCGCATATAGAGGAGGTCATTTACGAATTATTTACTTATTTTCCCTGGCTAAAGTTTTATCGTTTAGGACAGTGATTCCTAAAGTGGCCCAGGTGGACCCCCAGGGGTCCTCGGGAGACCCATTGGGGTCTACGGCGTGAAAAACATGAGAGTTCACAAGTTGTAAGTGGGGGTCAACGAAAATTAATCTGGTGTTGATACTATAAAATTGATACGATTTATACTATACCAATTCTAACAGATTACACGAAATTAATAATATTGCTTTCATACTTTTCTTTTTTTGTACACGGGCTTGAAAAAACAGCAAAATAAAAACTAAATGTAAGCACCTACAAATATACAATTGTAGGTGCTTACATTTAGTTTTTATTTTTTTATTATATATAGTTTTATTTACAGTATGTATATAATGTACAAATAATTAAGCACCTATTGTTAAAAAGCGCAAGCACGACTTCTGGGCATGAGGACCTTTTTTTTTTTTTTTTTAGGATTGGAAATAATCGAATAACTTCTCCCACTCTAGGCGCTGGGCATGAGGTCCTGGGTTTAACACTTGGTAAGACTGGTTGTCAGACTTTTTGGGCCACTGACTACCTGTAACGACTGCCAACTATGGACAAATGACAGCCGGGACTGGCATCTTTGTTTTTATTTTTTATGATTGGTAATCATTAAATGACTTCTTCCAACTCTGGGCGGAGGGAGTGTCAGACTTTTACTGACTAAAACCCATCCATGTTCCTTCCTCGCCCTTTATGTTCCGCGGTATCTCTTTCGAACAGGCCCGCAACCCCGGAAGGGGGACTGACATCTTAAAGTGATTTCCAAGGCACGGAGGAAACTCGGTAAGTAAGTGTGGTCATCCATCCACAGACAAACTAAGGCAAGAACGGCTTAACCTAAAGATCGGCCCGACCTACTGTTATTATTTAGCCACGACCTTCTCAGAGTCATTCATTTCAAGGTTGAAGTGAAATGTAATGAATGAAATGCACTCCGTTTAGAATACTATCTTAAGTGGTTTAACGATAATTCCTCTGCCGTCTACAGATTGAATACCAGACAGTTAAGTGGCTCAGTGCACAGTGCATGTCTAGTCTACCTCGGAATTACCTTTATTACCTCCACGTCCAAATAACGTATTTTGCGTACGAGTGCGAAAAGAAAAATCATTCGATCAACCCCAGTTGCCCGAGGTAGGTCAACAACGCCTTGGTGTTGCTGACGATCTCACGGAATGAGGCACCGCTGAGAAGTGTAAAGGCTGCTGAGTGGTTTGCTTCCATGCAGGATCAGCACAGGGGCTGTCTATTTCTTTTATGACAAAGAGGCGCTTATTACAGGAGCCGTGTCCAAGTAATGGCGGCTGTTAGTGCGCGCAGCGTCGATAGTAGGAAGTACTTTCTTGTGGCCTGTATGCACTCACCAAGATTTAGCCGCTGTTTGTGTTTTTAACCGACTTCTAAAAAAAGGAGGAGGTTCTCAATTCGGATGTTTCTATTTTTTTTTTTTTTATGTTTGTTCGGGCATATCTCCCGTCGCTTGCCAACCGATTAGGAAAATTCTTTTTTTGTTGGAAAGGGTATTCTTACCAAATGATCCCATAGCCACCAAGTCAGGATCTGATGATGGAATCTTGGCGAAATCGAGGGAACTCTTCAAATTTTTATATGAAAACGTGTTGCGATTTTGGTATTTTCTGCAACAAGTGAAGCATTTGCGTTTGATAAGAACCATTCTACCATCAGATCAGATGTTGAAGCCAAGAGTCACAGAACTCCATAATGAGACAATGTATCTTAGTCGTGTTTGGGCTTGTTGTAATTGTAACGGTATGCACTTTCCATGTATATCAAGCACATGTGAACCACTAAAAAGTGAAAAATAAAAACTTTTTTGCAAAAAATAAAACCGACTTCAAAAAAAAAACCAAAAAAGTGAAAAATAACTTTAGCTTTTGAAGTCGGTGACAAAAAAGCTAGATCAATCAAACAAAGGTCACCGACTTCAGAAGCTAAAGTTATTTTTCACTTTTTTGTTTTTTTTTTCTTTTCTTTACCAGTGTGCGAAGGATTCTGTAAGGGAAATCCACAATTGTTACAGGTAACACTGGCTCGAACTTTTTGCTAGCAAGTTCGTCCACTGCGCCGTTGCCCTAGACATCGCTGTGTCCTTTAATCCATTGGATGGTTTAATACCCTTGAAATGACCAATGCTAAAACTAAACACACGTGCGTGTCGTGCAAGTCATTGAAAATAAATTAATTCTTATGATAATAACGCTAGGTTGAGATCAAATACACCTACCACATACGAATATGTTATATTAACATCTGCCGAGCCTTCCTATTCCCAAATATGTTGGGGTCGGTTTAGAGTCTAAGTGGATGCAGCTGAATATCAGTATTTTAAATGGAGCGACTGCCTATTCACCTCTACACAGTTGGTACAGGGTAAATTACAATACTCCTTAGTGAAATTGGCTGTTTGACTTTCGTTCCACTACCTGTTACGACTGTCAAAGATTCACAAAAATGATAGATCTTGACGACCTGAATGGCGTAGTGGTAGTGAGGCTGCCTTACGTTCTTAGGGTCCTGGGTTCGAATCCCGGTAGGAGCAAATGTTTGTGTGATGAACATGGACATTGTTTCCGAGTCATGGATGTTTATATGTATAAAAAGTATGTATTTATATACAAAAAAGTATACATGTAGATATCAACTATCTAGTGTCCACGACACAAGCTTTGCTTAGTGTGGCACTATGTGGCGCTGTGTGTTAATGTCCAGCGATATTTATTTACTTATTTATTTATAGCCGAGACCAACGGCTTAACGTGCTTTCCGAGACACGTCGGAATGTAATGGACGGTGACCTATCAATAGACACAAGCACAAGACAAGGGATTAAGTCATATCCAGTATGCTTGTCGATCCATGTACAATATGTGGTTGTGAGTTTTCAGCTCAACATGTGGTTACCGGTAACCGAACTTCACATAGTTGAATGGAACAAGCTGAATTTCTTAATTCCCAAACTGTGATTGAAATATTTCGCAAGATTTGAGTGGAAAGCGACACGCTTCATTTTAATTTAATATTTGCCTTGAGAAAAAACAGCGAAACTGAAGTGGGAGTGGGCTGGCCACGTAGTTAGAATGCACCCGGAGATGGGCAAAGATCGTCACTCACTGGACGCCTGACGGAGGGAATCGCCGTCGAGGTAGACCGCGGCGAAGGTGGTGTGACGATCTGATCTTGTTTGCGGGGCGAACATGGCCAGATACCGCACTGGATAGAGAGGTTTGGAAGGAACAAGAAGAGGCCTTTGCCCAGCAGTGGGACATACGATAGGCTAGGAAAAAAAATTGCTCTGAATTGTACAGCTTTCGCACTGTATTTGAAAAGATCGTGCTTCTCACGAGTCGCGGTGCGAACTCTTTGTTATAAACTCGTGAATTAAATTTCAGGTGACGTCTATTTGTTGAACCTTTGGTGTGCCACTGGAACGAGAAACCGCGAACTAAAGTTATTTGAAAAAAAATCTTGAGGTCGTTTTTCGTGAATCCGCGTTACGGCAGTTTAACAGGATTGCCCGATCTACGTTCACGGTACACCAAAGTTTAATGAATAGTATGGGTCTAGTTAAAATCAGTTGGCTATTTGATTTGTTAATTTAGTTGAATGGCTAAACTAACTGAGCGTGGTATTTAATCGAAATAGTCGAGAAATTGAGAGGATTTCGCAGCTTATTTAATAGTCACGGGAGTGGTGCGAAGTTTGTGAGGATTTGACCGTCAGTCAACATGCACGGCGCATAATTAAGGTCTTCAGCGTTTGTCTGCGTGGTTTATGAATACTGTATCTGTTGAAATAATCGAGATTTAACCACTTTATCCTTCATATGATTTTGACGCCATCCTAACTTAAGGTAGTGTGTTTTTATTTTTATTGTATTACAGAATATATAGGTTACCAAACACATATTTTGAATGGACACTGATTTAAACAAGAGTTACCTCATATCTCGCCTTTATATCATTTTTCTTTCAAATTAATATTTATTTGAGAATATAGATATTCTGTAATCCAATCGAAATATATACACACTACTTTAAGAATATGTTTGATTTTCATATTATTTTGGTATTACGTTTGTATGAAAAACGCATGCTCCGCCGGCCCCTTAATATTATAAATTCAAAAGTTTGTTTGTTACCTTATGACGTCTAAACTATTGAACTGATATATTTCTAAAATGCATAAATGTTGTCAGGTGTACGAAATGGACATAGGGTTCCTTTCATTCGGATAAAAAAACAAGTGGTTGGACTCCGGGAGTGCGGGCAGAAGTGAAAACTTAAACTTAACGTTCAAGTTTGAAAATCAACGCTGTGCATTTTCGATATTTTTGGAATGTCTAATAAAGACCGCATCAATAGTAGTTTTGTATATCGTTGTGCTAAGATTGCGATCATTTGACATCGTTATCTCAAATCAATGAAAACAATTAATTAATTATAAATTCAATTAATAGCTGATTTTTTTTATGTTGAAATCTGCACTCTACCGTCTTAGGAATTTTCGATCAGGTCACGTGTCCTGACGCGAGTTTAACATTTTTTACCCATCCCAAAAAGTGGACAACGCCGCTAAAGAAGAAGTTTTTACTTCAAACGTAATTACAGTTTTAGTTGATTAGAAATCAAACTACTTGCTCTAATAACGACAGGAGTCATGTAAAGTGTTTATAGTTCGATGAATGACACAGTCAGCAAAATATAGACACAAATTCGAAACGGACACGTCCGTGGACCACGTGTGTAACACAGACATTGCATTACTATAATTATATCTAAATAACTGACCCACGCTACTTCGTCTACGTCACATAAAAGAGATAATGACCTTTGTTTGAATGATTTAGTTATTTTTCACCGACTTCTGAAGTTAAAGTAATTTTTATTTTTTTTGCGTGATGTCGGTTTTATTTTTTACAACAGATTTATTTTTATTTTTCATTCTTTAATGATGCTCACCCTTTCACAGCGTACCGGCGTGATTAGGTTATGAACTGGTGTAAACAACAGACAAACATGAGATTTCAGCAATCCTAGTACATTTGCTATCATTTATTGAGGAGTGCTGTTGCCTATCTCTGAAGTTCTTCATCAAATCTGTACCAAATTGAAACGAGATCACTCCGAGAAAGTACTCTTCCTAAAACTACCCAAATCGCTTCTTGTGTGTCTCTAAAATTTGAAGAGTTCCCTCTATTATTCCAGGATCCCATCATCAGTATCTAGACTTGATGATTATGGGACCACCTGGGAAGTATACCCTTTCAAATAATACAAAAAAACAAAATCGGTCCAGCCATCTTCGAGTAATCAGAGAACATTGAATTGAGAAACTCTTCCTTTTTTAATTCGGTTTATAACGACGTTATGGTAGGTGGCTCAAATGTCCAGGTAGCCTATGAAATATTTGGCCGACTATCATTTTGCTCCTAAGAATCGAAGAGTTCTGCTACTTTGTCATAAATCCCATAATCAAAACCTAACCAAACAGTCTTCAAACTCCCCTTGAAGTAGGTACACCAAGATTTTATTTTTTCAATAAAAAAAAGATAGTACATGTCATGATAATAGGCATATCTCCTATAAATGGAACTTAACACACCTAACTGTTGAAATCAGAGCATACAGGCGTGATGTTCTGTCATGATGTTTGATAAACAATAAACATGCAAGCGATTGCAGCAATCACTGCAGATTTGCCGTTTAATTTTGAAGAGTTCGATTAATATCTCCGAAGATCAGCATCAGAGCTTAACCAAATTGAAAGGGAACCACACGAACCACACGGAAAGCACCAGCTTTAAAATAATCCAAATCGGTTCTCGCAGTCCAAAGTTTTGAGGTGAGAAACACAAAAGGAATAAATATTCCCCGTTTATGCAATATTTTCATTTATGCTCCGCTTTTGATGGTTGTAGCGTGATGTTATATAGCTTATAACCTTTCTCGATAAATGCACTATCTAACACAAAAAGATGTTTTCAATTTCAATCAGTAGTTCTTGAGATTAGCGCGTTCAAACAAACTTGTTCTACAGCTTTATAATATTAGTTTTTTTTGGATTTGCAGTCGTGACCTTTGTTCTAATAATATATTGCATACTATGTTGAGCTGGCCACTTTACAATAGTTAACGATGCTTCTTATTCACCTGCACTTTATCAACTACGAATAGATCTCATTTGTTTCGCATTCCAAATCAAATAATTGTTTCAACAGCTCTCGAAATACCTCACAATGTTTTGATAATGACGGCTATTTTCGGTGTGAATTTCATGTATTCAGTTGCAAAGCTATTCTGTGTTGTGTTAGATCTGTTAAAGGCAAAGGTGGGAAGCACGAACTGTAAAGTTGTTCAACACATTTTCAGACATACTGAAAATAATATATATCATCACACCACATCACCTGCCTAGCCTTTTCTCAACTATGTTGAGGTCGGCCTTCAGTCTTACCGGATGCAGCTGAATACCAGTATTTTACATGGAGCTACTGCCTATCTGACCTCCACAACCTAGTTAATACTGAGTAATACCAACATACCGTATCACCACACTTATACTCCCCGAAGAGAAAGTCACAGGTGTACCGTCAATAACCAACAGTTTCACCAGCTAGGTCCATGTTCACCAAAAAGATGATGGTCTGATTATCGCAAAACAGCTGTTTAAAACACATTTTTGTTGGGGCGACCCTACATGTTCCTTTAACATCTGTTTTCAGATAATCATACCGTTACCTTTTCGTTACATTTAACATCAACCGGGTATACATCCCAATTCTATAGGAGCCTAGAATTTGGATGTGTACGCGAAATGGAAATACCTAATTACAATCTGTTTGCCCTGAAAATCAAATGCATGAGCGGAAATCTAAATATATATAATTCAAAGGTGACTGACTGACTGACATAGTGATCTATCAACGCACAGCCCGAACCACTGGACGGATAGGGCTGAAATTTGGCATGCAGGTAGATGTTATGACGTAGGCATCCGCTAAGAAAGGATTTTGATCAATTCTACCCCCAAGGGTAAAAAAATAGGGGGTGGAAGCTTATATGAAAGTCCGTCAGTTTTAACGTTAGGATCTTCTAATTTTGTGTTTAGGCTGACGATTTAAAATTAATTTATGCGTGTTTCAGCGTTTTTGATAACTCCACCCCGAAGGCTTATAAAGGGGATAAAATTGTAGGTGAAAAATCCTTAATTTTCGACGTAAAAAGTACAAAATTTGTTATCTGGGCTTATGATTGGAAGCTGACGCAACGGCTTTATTAGAATTTCAACCCTTGAGGGGTGAAGAAAGAGCAACATTTTGTTTTTAATTAAAGTTTTTATTTTTTGAGTCACCAAAAAGTATCAAAGTTAGTAAGTCGTTAGTTTTTTTTTATTTCAACCCACAAAGGGGTAAAGGGGGGATGAAGTTTTGCATTGTAGTTGTTCATTCGTTCACGAATAACAGCAGCAGGAGAGACCTTTTGCAGCAGTGCAAGTTAATAGTATAGGCCGTACACAAGTTAATAGCACACGTGACTTCGCGGCTGACAGTACTTACCGTTTTGTAGGGACCTAGGTAAGCCGAAGATTATGGACTTACGGCAGGAGCAGAAAAAGAAAGTATGGCAGCCGCCGCTCCTGTGGGTGCCGCCCGCTCGCACCAACTTGCTGCAGCACGTGCCGCTGACGCGCGCGCTGCGTGCACTCAATATGGTGTCACAACAGATTGATTGCTTCAATTGTACACTGAGCGAATTCACACGGGCCGCATTTTGCGCAATTACTTTAGTTTGTCAAATTAATTAATTTGTTCAAAACATGAATAATTTAACTTTAAATATAACTGCTCTATTGTATTAGGTACCTAAACCTGTAATAATAGTTGTATGTGTTGTTTAAATAAATAAATAAAATAAATAAATAAATAAATTATGTAAAGTAGAACGAGATAGAATGAGTAATTGTCGATATCGTATTTGATACCAACTAGATTTTTTTTATTTTGTAGATTTCTGTTTTGTTTTCTCTTCTGCATTTCTGATCTTACTTTTGCTGAATGAAGATGAAATCAAAAATGGCGGCGACGAAAGTTTTTGGATATTTAATCATGGGTGTCGTTTCCGTAGTTTTTGGTGTCGCTGACAGTGAAAATGAGGTCAAAATTAACACGGAGAAAAAAGTTAACAGAAGCAAAAAAAAAACAGTTTTCCTTTTTTTTCTACGGCTTCCCCTGACACTATTTTCACCCTGCGCCACTGTTAGGTAAAGGTGTATCTAATCCTACACCCACATTTCGCACATTTAGCTTAATCCCATCAACCGAGCACAACTATTACAATAACACTTTGCCCGTCCCGCAAATCGAACCCAAAGAGATACCGCGGCCCCGGAACGTAAAAGGCGAGGAAGGAACATGGATGGTTTTTTGGACCTCATGCTCAGTAGCGCTTGCGACAACTCGAACAACGATGCAAGCTCACACATGACCCATCAATATTTTCACGCGAACGAAGTCGCGGGCAACAGCTAGTAAATTATATTGTTACTAGCTGTGACCTGTGGCTTAGCTGACGATGATGTGATATGCCGTGTAAGACAATGAAAAACATGCGTGAAACTCTATAAAATTGAATTCTATGTATTATGTCCCACGTGTTCTGGTAACCGAACAGCTCTAATGATCGCAAACGAGACAACTGGAATAGTGTTCTTGAATCTTTACAACACGAGGTATTCCTCAGAGCGCACCTATTTCTAAGCGTAATCATCTTAGCGCAACTAAATCATTCCTCGGAGCGTAACCATTAGTTGCGCTCTGGAGGTTTGTAAATGCCCAGAATCCGGGTTTTGCAAACGCTAGTTTTGTCATAAGTTTACTTTCTTACTGATTCAACTTTCTTGACTGGAATACACCTACTAGTTTTCTTTTACTGGCGCTTGACCACATCACCCCGGATGTGAAGCGATATGCAGTCTAAGGTGCCCGTTTGTCTGGCAGAAACCGGTTTACTCGAATCTTGAAGACATCCAAATTATATTGATCGGGGAACTGGACGCTTCCAGCGAATTCCTCATACTAGTGGTTCGTAGGATAAGTAATACCGCACGATAGCTACATAGATACTACTAAGCAATTTTGAGCGAAGTTTCTGTATTCTAACCGATCGTATAACAAAGTACAGACGGTGCATAATAGGTCTAAACTATACCAACAACACTGCAGAGCTTATTACAATATCAAATGATGGTAATAGGAGATGATAGAGGCAAGATAGCTAACTCCATTTAATATTGCAATATATCCCGAAGCATGCCGTACATCCATCGACGCCGATGCCGAAAACGAGATTTAGTTTGGCATGACTGCCTTTGTTTAATAAGTTGACTGATAGCTATGCCGTGACAGGCTGCCAACCTGTCTTGCAACGACAAGCTAATTCATCTGGTCATGTGTGACAATACTGCAAATTCGATATTGAATACGAAGTGAACGTTCGCCCAGTTTGTATTTTTTTAAAGGATTTTTTATGTGACATTAATATCTTACAGCACTTGGCCCACGAGGGGTGTATGGCCCACCCGCTTTCACTAAGAGCTGGTTTGTGTCCCAGCAGTGGGTGTAGCCGTGTGCCATGGCTGACTAAGCTATGCTTATTCTTACAGAGGTTTAAAGATGTGATATTAGAAAATTATATTCTGAATGTATTCTCACTTGTTGTAAAGAAAAAGTTATCACCTTTTACTCTTATTTAAAATGTATAGTTGCCTGCATGTAAAAGAGAACTGACAAGAATTATTGAAATGTTAACAAAAACGTAAAAAAAACTACAATTGCTGTTCTGTGAATAAGATTTTTACATGGGATAACAATTAAACAGTTTATTGACTTGTAGAACATAAATAAATAAGAATAATGGTGTGAAGACAGGAAAAAACAAACAGAGGACAAAATAAACAGGAGCAGTCTTTGGGAATCCCCAAAAAACTGCTCCGCATGACTTTTCTCTCTTCTTATGCTTCTCGGTAGTCCCCGATAGAAGTGAAAACTATTAACTGTATCTCAATTGAATAAGATTGATTTTGACTAATCGTTCTATGAAAGCTTTCGGTGAAGATGACGCGAGTTCCATGATTTTGTTCATACAAAAAGTGCTCAACGCGCTTAAAGAAAATTTCACTTCAAAAATTAAATTATATTTTCAGGTCCACCTAGTGGGAGTCAACGCATCGTCTTCTGCAGCTACGGCATCTGTATTTGCGCTAGGTTGATGTTAATAGGCGGGCCGTGGTACTTAAGGGGCCAGCGGAGCATGCGTATTTCATACAAACGTAATACCAAAATTATTTGTAAATCAAACGTATTCTTAAGGTAGTGTGTATTTATTTTGATTGGATTACAGAATATCTATGTTCCCAAATATATTTTTTGAGAGGGCAACGATACAAAGACGAGATATGAGGAATTTAAAATTTCTATGGAAAACTTATTTTTTTTATAACTTTCGTTAAAATCAGTATCCAATCATAGTATTTATTTGGGAACCTAGATATTCTGTAATTCAATCGAAATAAATACACACTACCTTAGGAATATGTTTAATTTACAAATTATTTTGGTATTACGTTTGTATAAAATACGCATGCTCCGCAGGCGTCTTAAACATCATTATCATCACGGTAGGCCGTGGTTTTTTGTAATGTACTATGACACACGGGTAATGATAACAAATCGATGGACACCTTATTTATTATTAGGCACTACGGTGATACTTAAGAATGATACAAATAAACATACATACAAAGATGGCTTAAATCACATCCCTTTTGTCTTTGGCGTAGTTGGGTAAAAGTAACGAGGACTAGGAACGTTAGTTTTTCTTATTTTTTACACCCATACCTATGTGTACTGGTATATCTATATCTGAGTCTAACTACAATAACCAATCTATTTGCCTTACTTAGCAGTCAAACAATAAATGATTATTTCTTTCTTGTTATTTTGACTTTTTTTCAGTTATCATTTTGTTGACAAGTAAAAGACCTTAAGGGTCGTAGCACACGTATCGCATCGTAAAAGTGATCGTCACCGCCTTGCCTTTCCCCTTGGCGTCAAACAACCCTGTTTGACGCCAACACCCGTCCACGTAACGTAAGCGGATCAGAAGCTTCGGCACGTCGACTCGGCTATAGCTAAGCGACGCCGCACTCACGGCTCGCCGACCGCCGCTGATTGGGCTGCACTAGTTTAATCACTTTGAATCCAAACGTTAACGTAAGCTAGGGTACGGAGAGCCGTAAGTTAGGGTACGGAAAGCCGATTACGATTAGTGTGCGTTGCAGTAAGGAGTTTCATACAAATAATACTGAACGGCTCGAGTTGATACGGTGACGATCCCTTAAATTTCCGATTCGATACGTGTGCTACGACCCTTATCCATATGATTTCATAATAGGATATCTCGCCCCCTCTTAGCAAAGTTGGAAACGGAAACCCATTAATGCAGGTGCCCATCATAGACGGACCATCCGGTTTCACCTCTGTGATATCGAACACAATGCGACCGGTAATTAAAATTGACCCGTCCGCCAGATCCGTCAATTAATCGGTCATTTATGAATGAATTGATGAGCCTCGTTCACATAAATGAGGCAGACGGATGATGTAGTGTCTCGGCGACGGGTTCTCCCTTAAATAATTGACGATCGATATTATACGGTGGCGGAGTGCGCCATTGATATTATCGACGGGATAAACGATTGTTGCTAGAGTGCATTAATTGCAGTTTCGTCTATGTTACTTATCCAACGCGTGGCACAAACAGCTTAGACCATTGTATGATTAAATCAAAACTTTCCACTACAACAATTGTTTGTCATTCTGATATAACAGACCACAGCACAGTATTATGTATTATGGGATCATACCTCTCAAAAGATAGAAAAACGAAAATAAGTACCAAAATAGACTACAAAAACCTACTTGAAGATCTCAAAAACATCGACTGGACCGACTTGTATGATACAACTGACATTAATGAAGCCATTAAATTCTTTATCGAGAAATTCAATCTCGCTTTAAACCAAAATAAATGTACACGTAAGGTTAGTAGTGCTGATGTTATTGTTAAGAAATGGATTACACCTGGTCTTTTAAAGTGCATTAGACGCCGCGATGAGTTGCACAGTAAAGCCAAAATAAATCCAAATGACACTAATCTACAGGAAAAATATAGAGTATATAGAAATCACTGTATTAATATATTACATAATCAAAAAGCACAATACGAGCAAAATCTAATCATAAAAACAGAAAAGTGAAAAATAACTTTAGCTTCTGAAGTCGGTGACCTTTGTTTGATTGCTTTAGTTATTTTGTCACCGACTTCAGAAGCTAAAGTTATTTTTCACTTTTCTGTTTTTTTTTGAAGTCGGTTTTATTTTTTGCAAAAAAGTTTTTATTTTTCACTTTTTAGTGGTTCACAGGTGCTTGATACATGGAAAGTGCATACCGTTACAATTACAACAAGCCCAAACACGACTATGGTACATTGTCTCATTATGGAGTTCCGTGACTCTTGGCTTCATCATCAGATCTGATGGTAGAATGGTTCTTATCAAACGCAAATGCTTCACTTGTTGTAGAAAATACCAAAATCGCAACACGTTTTCAGATAAAATTTGAAGAGTTCCCTCGATTTCGCCAAGATTCCATCATCAGATCCCAATTTGGTGGCTATGGGACCAACTTGGAAGTATACCCTTTCAAACAAAAAAAGAATTTTTCAAATCGGTTCAGACGTCTTCGAGTAATCGGTGAACATACATAAAAAAAAAAAAAAATACATACAGTCGAATAGAGAACCTCCTCCTTTTTGGAAGTCGGTTAAAAAATCAAAAAAATATTAAAAAAACATGGGACACGATAAAAACCATTTGCAACATCAATAAAACTGACAATAAAAACGAAGATTTGCTCACTATTGAACATAATTCTCTGGAGTCATTAAATGTAGTTAATCAATACTTCAGCTCAATTGGGGACCAGTTGGCTAGCAAAATGCTTGGAAGATTGGGACAAACTGAAATTGAACTTGCAAATAAGTCAACCCACTCTAAAAACTTCTCACCAGATTCTTTGTTTCTGACACCAACAGATGAAATTGAGATAATTAAATTAATTAGTACCTTAAAATCAAGCACGGCGGTTGGACACGACAACATAAGTAATGATATGTTGAAACAGACTAAACATGTTATAGCCAGTCCTGTCACACATATTTGCAATTTGAGCATATCTTCCGGCGTTGTGCCTGAAGACTTGAAGATAGCCAACGTGATACCAATCTTTAAAGCAGGTGAGACCAGTCTACCAGCTAACTATAGACCTATTTCCCTCCTGAGCGCCCTGTCAAAAGTAATCGAAAAGGTAGTAAATGTCAGACTGATCAAATATCTTGAGCACAATAGTTTATTGGCCGAAAATCAGTTCGGATTTCGTGCTGGCAGATCTACGGAGGACGCCGTTACCCAACTTGTTGACACTGTCGTTGGCATAATGGACAAAGGACAAAAGTGTATGGGCGTCTTTCTAGATCTAGCCAAAGCGTTTGATACGGTTTCCCGCCCGATACTGCTGAAAAAACTCGAGGGTCTCGGAATAAGGGGCTTGGCTTTGGACTGGTTTAGGTCTTATCTAGGACATCGAAAACAACGAGTTCGCATTGGTGAACATGTCAGTGACTTTTCCTACGTTGACTACGGCGTACCGCAGGGCAGTGTTTTAGGCCCTACATTGTTCCTGATCTACATAAACGACCTATGCTCTCTCGAACTCTGCAATGCTAGCATTTTTACGTTTGCGGATGATACTGCAATAATTTTTCATGAAAAAACATGGAGCGATGTCGTTTCTGTGGCCCAGGAGGGACTCAAAAAGGTTGCTACCTGGCTGCAGGACAACTTGTTGACCTTAAATGTGGGAAAAACGAAGTCAGTGTGTTTTAGTATCTCTGCCCGGTCGGCACCTGACAAAGAGCTACAAGTTAAACTTCACACTTGTGGCAGTGTCACTGGCGAAAGATGTCTCTGCTCGCCAATTGAACAGGTTCCTTGTATTAAATACTTAGGAATCCTAATTGATGGACATCTGACATGGAAGTGTCAAATTGATGCACTTGTGAAACGTACAAGAAAACTCTCGCACATATTTAAAAAATTAAGGTCCATCGCAAAGCCCGAACTGATTCGCATTGTGTACTTATCCTTGTGCCAGTCAGTGTTAAGCTATTGCGTATCGGTCTGGGGAGCGGCAAACAAAACCCTCTTGTTAAGGCTGGAACGAGCTCAACGAGCTATTCTAAAAATAGCTTACAAAAAAACCTGGCGTTACTCTACTGATGCTTTGTACTCAGAATGTAGTGTACTTCGTATTAGGCAGTTGTTTGTCGTCTCCATATTGCTGCGTTTCCATAGACATGCTAGAGAATTGGTCATACATAGGGATTGCAATTGCTGGATCCAGCATACAGCAATCCAGCTGGATCCAGCGCCTTTTTAAATATGCTGGATCCAGCATACAGTGCTGGATCCAGCAATGCGGATCCGCAAACGTATCAAACCCAAGACTGATTGAACCTAAGACTGATTGCTACTGATTAGCCGTCCTATCATTAAACATAAACGTAATAAGGAGAGACCGGATTATATGCAATTTATAAAGCTTGATAAATGCACGGAAATTGGCAGAATATGTGAAATTAAATGATAGATTTTAGGAACACCCAAAATAAAAAAGAGAAAAGTAGGTAAGTTTTCATTTTTTCTATTTCAAAATCAGCATACAATGAGTAAATTAGTTTTAAAATTATTTAAAAAAATTGTAAACGTAAACGATCAAGTATGTTTCCAAATTTTCAGTGGTAAGATTGTCTGTAGTTTCGTCAGCTGAAATTCAAATGAAGTTATCTTTGAGTTCATTCGTTGCTCGTTTGTTACGTCGAAGGGATTCATAGGTTAGGTTAGGTTAGAATTGTGACTAGGGATTGCAATCCAGCGGCGTTTTCAATCCAGCTGGATTCTTGCTGGATTGACCTGAATCCGGTATACCGCCGTTTACCCGAATTTTATTTGCCCTAATATCTTTTGCCATAATAGTCAACAGCCATAATATCATACGACATAATACTCATATGTCCTACTCTCATTTGCCATATTAGTCACGTGCCAGAATCATTGTTTCCCATAGAGTCACTTACCATAACATCATTTGTCATAATCATTGTAAGCCCTAATTATCGCATTCGTATCTTATGGTATCTAAAATTCGGGCAATTAAAAGTATGTCATATGTCTTCTAGGGCAAATGAAACATTCGGGCAAATGAAATTCGGGAAAATGATGATTAATTATGGCATATAATCTTCGGGCAAACAATAGACAACCCCTGAATCCAGCTGGATCCAGCGCGATTGTTCGTAAATATGCAATACCTAGCATATTTTACCACTTTTTGCTTTTTTTATTCTCAGCGGTAATAACCACCGAGAATGGCTAAAATAAGCAAATGCATATAATCAGGTCTCTAGTAGGTAATAAGATATTGCTTTCTTAGGGCAGATTCAACCAAACTAGAGTAAGTTGTTACTCGAAAGTATGTAAAGTTGTATGACAATTATTATTCTCGAATAAACAAGTGGTAGTTTACTCTCGAGTAAAAACTTACTCTAGTTTGGTCGAATCCATCCTTAGAAACATTATCTTAAATGTTATATGAGGTTATATGTTATTTAATTTTAAGTTGATTCTTTTGATCTCAAATGGTTAAGAAACCAAAGAAAATTGAATTAATTCATAGATTATCGTAAGAAGTTCCTAATACAAATTACTTTAAAAAAAAAGTCTTAAAAATGTCGTCTTTTTATTTTCGTTCCACATATTGCTGGATCCGCGCTGGATCCAGCTGGATTCAGGTCAATCCAGCAAGAATCCAGCTGGATTGAAAACGCCGCTGGATTGCAATCCCTAGTCATACAGTCATCCAGAACATTAAAATGGTATCGACCAAGAGTACACTCATGTTTTGCACGCAGATCCTTTGCATTTCTTGGGCCCTACCTCTATTCCAAATTCTACTCTTACAATAAAACTATACTCACCTTATCGTACAGCTCTCTTAAACATGTTATATTTAAATGGCTGCATCCCAAAAACTATAACGAAACAGAACACCTTTTGTGTATACAGTCGTAATATAGTAACAAACCATGCACGTACTCACCCACCAAATACACCACACCCACTCATATACACCATACATACCCTAACACCCACCACACTTCACCATTACACACACACACACACGCCCATACACACACACACTTCCATTTATTTTTTTTAGTATCAATATTATTTTTCTTTTGTTTTTTTTGTTATTGTTTTATGTACTTTAATAGTTTTTTTTAATATGTTAAATCATTTTTTTTTTTCTATTTACTTTTGTCATTAGTTCAGCTAAAGCTAACCTGTTACCTTTACTTGGGAAGAGACTGGACCCCACGACACAGGGTATCCTAGTGTGGAGTCCAGGGAATTTGTAAAAACTTAGCGCTTAAAGATCATTGTCTTCTGTACTAGTTTTTAATATTGTACATTGTTATGCGAACTGAATAAATTTTATTATTATTTTTATTATACTTAAACGAAGAATGGTAAAGTAAAGTAAAATAAATATATATGTCACCGTAAAATTGTCAAAAACGTTAAATTACAATATAACGTGATTTTTCTCGCGATATTGTAATGTCTCGAATTATTGTCAACTGAACATACGGATGTATCTCTGCCCCCATAATCGGGACTTGGGGCTTCCCCCCGTTAGGTTAGTTAGGTTCCTTTAAACGCAGCACTGGGAAGTAGGGGCCCCGCGAAGCGGGGCTCCGTCGACTACGCTTTTTAGGGGGAATATAAAGTGTTTTAAGATTATGTTATATTAATCGGTATTTCTCAGGAATGGTGCATTATGTTTTCATGAGAGTTGTGCCACTGGGCAAGGGGGACCCCTCCTTCCCTCCACACCGCGTAAGTTGACTACCATCGCATGCATTTCACGAAAAATAATGCGTTTTGTTGTAAGCAGTATGTTCATTTGACAATAATTCGAGACTTTACAATATCGCTAGAGATATTACAATATAACGTATTTGACAATTTTACGGTGACATATATATGTAAAACACAAAATTTCAAATATATGTTCGTTCTTTTCATAATTAAAGCAAATTTTAAGTACTACTTCAGTAGGGGTTCTACAGTACCTAAAAAGTGTATGTAGACCTCAAGCCTGCTGTTTTAATGGTCATGTAAATACAAACACTGCATGCTCATCAACTTTCAGGAGTAACATGATATTCGTTGTATTACACAACCATTTTGTTATAATTATTCGGTGCGGAACATTCAAAAACTCATTAAACTAAACTTACTAGTGGTTTAATTTGAATGTGAGCAACATTTAATAAATTGTCACTAAAATGTAATCCGGAACGAAAATGCACAGAACACAAAGTTCGAGTGAATTTTACGGAAACAATTACGTTAACACGTGTAGTGAAGTAATTAACACTGCAAGAGCATCGATGTCACAAATTGAGCGTTCTATCTATAAATATCGAGTACCCAATCGATGTCTGGGCTCCCTTGGTCATTGTAACATTTAATTATCTTCAATTTGGCCGATTGCCTACTTTACCTGCTAGGTAGCCCAACGCTGGCGCACGCCCAAGTGATTACATTCACTGAACTGTCAAAGATAAGTTATTTTAGATATCTCGACATTGAAATTTTGTGTGCGCCCACTGAGTGTGTGTCACGCGATTGTGACATTGAACGTCTTGCATTAAGAGCCATATTACTGGCTTCACGCGTCATGACAGATACTGACACAGATACTTTATCACCGCATAATGTTTCAAACAAATCATTTACCATTGATGTTATTAGTCATCTCACAACTATGACTGTCTATCTCAATCAACTGTTTATGTATTGGCAATATTTCATAGAGAAAATTGTCATTTCGTGAGCAGAATTTAAATTAGCAAAATTGTTCATTTATAATTAACATTTTTGAACGGGTACTTGTATTATCCATTAATAATTTTAATTATTCACCCATAAATCACTTTTATTAAGAAATCAGCGCACAGATTTATTATTCTAAGCGAAGTTAATGGTAGCCATTTATCTGGATATTAATCTAATATACCTTATTAGTCGTTGTCGGCGATCGATTGCGAGGGAATTATTCTTTCATATAATACGGGAAAGGTATAATACGCAGGACTGTGTTTATACGACCTGTCTTTTTAGTCAAAGTTAAGATGTAATGTGATATATAAAGAGAACAATTTTAAAGCTTTTCATGATGCTGTCTCTATAAATTCTTTGATCGCTTTTTCTGACTGGTTTTTTTTTTTTTTTTGTGAAATGTGTGGTGGAGTGGATGTCAGCCCGTGTGCACCGGTATATTTGTAGTATACGTTAATTGAAGTGCTTGCATCATGCACATTGCATGTACGGTCCTCGATCCAGACTGAACATATGTAGTTGTATCAACACCGCTGTAAATCACCTCTTGGAAGATATTTATGTTTTGTTCCTGTGTGTTATCTTTGAAGTCTGTGTACGTTAGCATTTAGTTTACCATGTTAACAGACTCAATTCTCATGTGTATGTTGTTAGTTGGCAGATTATATCTTGAGTCTCCCTCAAATGATTCAATTAATACTTTGGAAGCTTCTAAGAATTAACATACTCATATCGCAAAGCTGGTTAATGTGATTGTCGCATTGCATAAATCAAACATTTTATATAGGTATTTCTTAAATTTCTAGACTGCTATAGAGATAGACAGATTTATTAGTTCATGGGTACCGATGGGGAACACGCAAGCAAATGAAACCAAGTAAATAAACTTAAAGTTTTATTGTCTTACACAAATAAGACAGATATTAAAAGAGGAATGCGGACGGCTTCCGATTAGTGTTACTGTTTGAACCGTTGCGGCGGCGCCTGATGCTGCATCACACCAGCGAAATCCTGTAACATCGACACAAAGGTCACGCCGGCTCTCCGGAGTGGGTCCGCTGAAGCGAGGTCAAGCGAGGGTGTTAGAGCGAAGCTAGATGGAGACGGTGTTAAATCCGAGTCTGGAATACTTCCTCGAGATGAGGGACTTGCTGTGGTAGCGATGGAACCTGGCGCCTGTAGATATGTGGCGGAGGAGGGAGGAGTCTTTCTGCTGCCTGGTGCTGGTGCCCTTGGATAGGTAAGTGCGCAACACGCGCTCGCCCCACGTCTGCGCACGCGGCCTCTCTACCGGCAGCCCCTTGTTCCGCCGGTCCAGGTAGTTGATGACGTCATTGTAGTAATTGTGCTGGTAGTCGTACAGGTAGTTGTATTGGAGGAATCGGGGCCTGTAACGTGAGGGCGCCTGTTTACAAATGTACCACTCTAAACAGATTTCCGGTCAAGTAACAAAAATATTGACCGTTACTTTACCGTGGATGTGGAAGTTATTATAAATTCTTCCTATTTTTTTTGAAGAAATTGAAGTTGACAAATACATATATTCACAAACCATGTTGTTTACAAATTGAGGCGAGCTTTATTTTGTTTAGTTTACACTAGGTAAGTTGGAAAAAATATAGTTGGTCACCTGATCCAATGCTTAAATACTAGTTTCGGAGGTTCAGTGCCCAGGACGGTGGTTTCAGGTGCAGGGGGTTCGGCCTCCACGGGTTTGGCCGCGGCAGGCTCGGGGGCTGCCGGGGCCGCCTCCTCTGGCGCCGGCGCAGGAGTCTCTTCAATATCTGCGTCGTCCCACATCTCGTAAAGGGGTACTCTGCGATAAAAAACCACAGCGTTATTGCTGGCACTTGTTAAAGGAACTTCACTATAATCACGACCGGTCACGGCACTACTTCACAGACCTAACTGGGTTGGAGAAACGTGTGGTGCGGATGCTCGTTCGTCTACGACTGTCAGCTCCGTCCCCCGGTGTCGTACGCAGCCTCCCGATTTATCTCCCTTTGACCCCACCTGGCTGTCGCAAGCGCTATGTTTGTGCGTCTCGTTGCCAATGATGTTCTGTCAATACGTTGACCGTGCATTGTATTGACAAATTCCTAGTCGTTTTTAATTAGTGTGCCAAGTGACGCATACTCGCTTTTGATGTAGGAAAAGTGTTTATCATCATTTAAATGTTAGTTAATTAACTCATAATATTATGTTTCGCGGTGTTACTATTAACAAACATTAATATGGTTAATGATGTATTTTGTAATAATAAATCAACTCACTGTTACAAATTGCTTTCATAAGAAATTGCGATTGCTATAATGGTGATCCACACACAAATGTATTAATCGTCTTGAGGTCATTAGTTACGGGTGTCAGATGAAAAGACAAAACAAAGATATAAATTTCCGCTAGATCGTGTTTTAGTTGGGTGGAAATGAGCCAGATTGTCACTAACTCTTACACAAATGATGTCACATCTGTTGTTAAATCCGGAAGACAATGCATTGATTTATTTATGCGAATTTGTAAAGGATAACTTTGTTAAGGTGGTTATTATAAATCCCACTAAAGTCTCATTTAACTTTCTGGTTTTTTAATCCATGCAATAATTCATTTTGCTTGAAGGTTTTCTTCCTGAGATGCATTCTGAACACTGAAAGGCATTTCCAGAGGTTCTATCAAAAGCTTTGATGATTTAAAAAAATACTAGTTGCGGATGCAATTGGTTCTGCTAATTACGCAGACGTTCCGCATGTTTTGTTATAATAAATGAGGATTAATTGGTGATTACCGAACGTTTCACACCCGCACTGATATCAATGAATGCGGCGGATGCCAAGCGTGCTTAGCATAATGTATTACGTCTCGGTCAAAAGAGAATATGATTAAAATAAACGATCTGTTTGGACATAAAGATAGGCATTGGGAAAATGGCTTATCTATTACTACTAGATTTTCTACATCAATTGTCTTAGTTTAAACAAAAAAATATAATAGGTTCATCCACAAATTCACGCCTTTGTTCTGTTTACTTGTATGTAGGCAGAAACCACAGAACGCATCCTGTCCTGAGGTCCTACTCCCTAACGCTTCGTTCGTATATTCGGATCTATCCGTCTCTCTCGCGCGAACAGCTTCGTGAAGACCGTTTGTGCTAGATGGAGCAATGTAGATAAAACTGGGTAAACGGAGAAAGCTTGCTTCGTAGGTCACTTGGTCGCAAGCGGGATAGCTGCACATGGGGCCGAAACCCGAACCTCATGGTTCTGATTGTTACCGGGTTTTGCCGCCAGAAATTCAGGAACAGATTGGAGTCTGGCCTAAGTACGGTTGATGGCAAAAGGATCGCTTTCTATCACATCGGGCTTAAATATACTGACGAAATGTGGGCGCATCTTAGGCCGCACTAACAATACATTGCGAGGATCGACCAGAAGACACGGTTGAGCACACGGTGGAGGTTTGCCCCGCGTGGGCGGATCGTAGTGGCAATCGGCGGAGGCAACCTCTCGCGTACCGCCCTGGTTCAATTTATGGTCCGGAGCGAGAAGGAATGGGAAGCCATCTCCTCCTTCCGCGAAGCAGTCATGCTAGCGAAGGAGGTGGCGGAACGCGAGAGGGAGAGAACTTCTCGCCTCAGCCGTCGCTGGAGACGCACCGGGTGTGACGACAGGCCGTGTCGACGCGACGGCGCGTTTATGTTCCACGCGCGAAGGTCTAAGCAAGGGAGGAGGCTAGCCGGGGCTGCGGGACTGTTCGAAAGAGTTACCGTGGCTCCGGAATATAAAGGGCATGGACATGGATGGGTTTTAGTGAGTAAAATTCTGACACTACTTTCCACTTATCCCAGAGCGGGAGGAGTCATTTGATGCGTTCCCATCCAAAAAAAGGGCGCGTTCGTGTTGATTAATTTATTGTAATCGCGACGTCCTATATACAGGGTGTAAACCACCTCATCACAAACCCGTTAACCAAGCATTCTGTACATCAAACTAAGTAACTTCACACAAAATTTATTGCTGGGAAACAACTTTTTTTTTGATGTTATAAATCATGTTTTGTGGTAGAACTGTAAGGCACTTAAAACAAAGTGCTGATGGATGGATTGAATAGCGCGGGGGTCGTGGAGGTGTTAAAAGTCGAAATCTTACAAAAAAACTTGTATTTAAAAAAAAACTTGTCAAAAAGTTGTAACTTTGACTCCCCATATCTACGTAACTAGAAGGTTCCCAGGTATGGTGTAGAACAAAAAAATGATCGCAATGATGGAGAGAACAAGTGCTTTTCAACTTCGTGAAGGCGTGTTGTACACCCTTTATGTGAACAAATTTAAAATTTATCAACTTTTAAACGTCTTTAGAATAGTTTATTTTGAGAAAATCTTCAACACCTTTGACAACACGTCTTCCAGCATTTTATATTAGGTACTCGCCATCTTGCCTTTTTTTTTACCTTTCACTCATTCAATCACCTACTCAATCATTTGGACAGAAACATGCCTTTTAAACGTTTGTTTTATATAGCCTACTTACTAATCGTATTTTAATCCTACATGCTCGGCCATTCTACACATTTCTGGCCTCAGAAATAAAGTTAAATTACACAAACAATTGACTCATAGTTAACACAAACTTATTATACAAATAAACAACGAAGGTTTAGTCATTATTGGGCCACCTCTTCCTATACACACAAGCCATGACATACGATTATCTGTGGTCACGACAAAGTGGGCCTTAGTTATAACCAAACTTCTGGTTCAGCTAAAGAAAGGTTAAGCATAGATATACCTCTGCCTAACAAGGCCCAAGGCCCAAGGGCTCTGCCTAAAGTGTTGTAGCTAAATTAAATATTAAATTTATTTGTAAAATGAGACGAAAATATCAACAGCGGGCCGATTCGAATCTCGATAAAAAATTAAAATTCTTAAAATAGACCTCACGAACATATCCTATACCTTATCTTATCTTATCTTATCTTATCTTATCTCACGAACATGAGTTTAAAGTCCATTTTAGAATTATTATTTTATAACGTGGTTTATATTATGTTCTGCTAAAGCGGCCATTTTAGACCCCCAGAACTCAGATGTGAAAATAATAGCTTTATTTTTAAATTGCTGAAAGTTTTTTTATAAGACAGAAATTAACTATGAGTACAGGGACTGAAGTAATAGTATATTTTATAACGAGGGACTAAACGAAGCCATTATATACCCGAGATGGTTTGACTCCCGAGCTTGCGAGGGAGGCAATGAAAGCGAGGGTATATTATATTGGCGTTTAGTCTCGAGGTGCAAACTGTACTTTTCACTTCGAGTGCGAGAAAAATAGTCAATTGAACAAATTTACACTCGGCAAAAATTCTGAACTGAGCGGTCAGTTTTTTCTGGTCAGGTCAGTCACAGATTAACCATTGAAAACACAATACAAACTCACAACATTTCTGCAATGAAGATGATCCACACTCCACAGATCTACCTACCTACATTTCTGCAGCGGCTATATATTATAGCAACAGAGGCATTGCTTTTCAAAATCAACGATGCACACAAACAACCATAAATTTTTCGCGCGTTGAAGATTTCTTTTTTTTTTTTTCAATAAACCGCGATCTATTTGCATGCCAATTCGAAATTTAAATAAAACCTTTGACAAGTCACTCTTGTGTGACCATGTTTTAGAGTAAAAGATCGTTCCATTTTTAAATTACTTTTTACTCCCTAGGGAATAAACGGTCACTTTAATCCCGCTTCGTAGGGCTTTAACGGCGTACTTTTAGAGCATGAGAAGTGAAAAAGAAGTTTAGTCTGAACTGTTTTGTATCTTTAGTTAGACTAAACTACAAACTTTATTCCTGGATAGTTTGAGCGTCGTAATGTAAACTACAACCAATAATTGTTACTTAATTTAGTTAAGTTTCTCTTTCAGTGAACTGTTATTTGTTCTTTGAGAAATCTTTAAACTAAAGTAATAGTGAACGATACTAATAATAATACAAAATCTGTAATTTTTCACTTACGCCTGTTTCTGTGCACGTTGTCAAATCAATATCTTATTTATAGTAGTCTCTTGATATTGATAGCGACGTTGGCATCCGACGAAAAATGTACAGGTAAATAGACATCTGCTATGTGGCAGTAAATAAATAATGGTCATTGTAAATAAGCATGTGACTGTGAGTCATACAAGTGGAATTAAGCACTAAGCAATGTCACTGTAAGGGCGAAGTCTCCTTTAAAGGCCTTCGATATATTGTACGTATTAACATCGTATCTTGTTCTTTTTGTCGTATCGATGGTGACTTGTTTTTCTTAGTCTCAGTGGGTAGCTCTACTAATACGCAGTCGTAGGTATCATAGGACATTACAGAAAATGGACGGTCTGTTTAGGAGCATCATGTCCACACTGAGTTTCGGAAGCGTCTCCAAACACTACTATCACTAGAAATAAGTTATTTTATTGTTTACTAACACGATGGACAATCTACAATACAATAATCACACACAACACAACAACAATATAATACAAAACACAATAACAACAACAAATACAATACAAAATAATATCTACAATAATCTACACTAAGATTATACAGAGGAATGATTTGATTTTTTGTTTGTTTGTTACGAATTAACTCAAAAACTACTCAACAGAATAAAAATACATTTATTTAGCACTTGCTTGGCCATAAACCTACTACTATTACCTACCCACTACTACCTACCTACTACTACCTTCCTATTACATTTTTTATTTCATAAGAACCTTCTGGCAATAACAAACACAACAAATAAAAAATTGTGAAATCGGTCCAGCCGTTCACTACGCTAAGGGGACTGATCCACCGGTCAGCGATTGCAACTGACTGAAGAATTTTACGAAAGTATACATTTGTGGAGCAAAGACTCCGTCAACGGATGTAACAAGAGGGGTGAATGTACCGTGTCGCAATTCACAAGCGTTTGAATGTTTTCTTATTTTTTCGTCTTCGGCGGATTTTAGTAAAGAGGCGACAGGTCATGAAATTTAGGAAGGAGCGAGTCTTCAATCCCTCATTTTACAAAACGTCAACCCATCACCACCACAAACCACCACCACCGCCACTTCAGATTATGCTCAGGAAGGAAATATTTAGGTAATCACTCCACCGTCTCACCTCACCTTCTTGTGGTAGGTTAATTTGAAAGTAGAGATAACCACACACAAAAAAACTGGTTGTCTGTAAGTCGTACTGACGGTAGTAGAAAATACTGATGGAATGGTAGCATTTTTTGACACCACATTAACTTTTCACTGCACTTGATACTCGATCAAATCATGTAAATGTACTACAGTATAGCAGCTGTCCACGCAGACGCATCGCTCACTCAAGTAGGAGAGAGACGGATGTCGAACGCTGCCGAACGCAAAGGCCGATTGTGCTTCTTTGTCACTCGTTCCGCGCTCTCGCTTGCACTTCAAGCCTTACATGGAACGCCTCAGAGCGATCAGCGAGGTAACGCCGCATGAGGTAACGCCGCATGAGTCATGTTTTTTCGTGCGTGCAGCCGGCTCTATCGAATTATAAGACGTTGTCACGTCAAAAATTAATTAAATCTCTAATAGCGATTAATAGGAGACTCCATGTTCGGAAACCTCTAGAACCCAATGATGACGTCGACGGAGGCGGCACGACGACGGCGTCAGCGGGGGCACGGCGCGGCGCGGGGAGCTCACCTATATAAGACGCAACCACGGTCCGGAGCGGCACCCACTCGATCATCTTTGAGCACTGTACGCGTCGCGCGCCATTGCAAATCTTGTATTGTTAATATTTTATAATAAACCAGTATTTTCGATATCTGCGTCGTCATTCATACAGCCCACTCAAAATCTCCTCAACACTCCACCCTAAGCATTTCGAGTACTTAACATACCAAAATGTTGCACCACCTCGTTGCAACTTCGAGTATTTGCTTTGATCTAAACAACATGTTTATTTACATACAATTTATATATTTATGTTGCATGTGATAATTAATAGTCATAACGAATATATTGATTTAAGAGTGGTCTAAATTAGGCGATGATATAGGTATTATTATCATATGATTGTGTATTTTTGTTGTGGCAACGCTTGCAAACAGATGAGGTCCTATTTATGGTCATGTCTTTTGGTGTGAATACGGTATAAAAATAACAACAATATTACTATTACAGCTATATGAAAAAAATAAACTAAACAATTGCTCCATGCATGTGCAATCTGTATGCTCCATTTAATCCATCCAAAATATGTCTTAAATAGAACAAATATTATAATGGGTGTAATATTTTTTTGGTCATACCTTTTTTTTCGAATGGAAAATCATCAAATGATTCCTTCCCACTCTGGGCGTAGTGGGTGGGAATGTCAGACTTTTACTGATTAAAACCCATCCAGGTTCCTTCTTCGCTCATTTTTTGTTATTTTTCGTTCGCCCATATTTTGTTTTCCTTCTGATAACAATTTCTGTGTTTGCTTTTTTTGTTTTGTGTTGTGAGTAACTTTAAGCACACTCGTCCTAAGTTTCTAGTTTAAGGTTTGTTTCACAAACTAGTACTACAAAAACTAGCTGTTTTTGAAATTAGCATCTAATTATACTTTAATGTTTGCATGCCATTTTTATGGCGTAATGTGTCATTGCACTACATATTATTTTACCATATTTATTGCAATTAAATAATTTTGACTTTGACTTTTGCCCTTTATGTTCCGGGCCACGGTATCTCTTTCAAACAGTCCCGCAGTCTCGGTAGGCTTCGGCCCATGCGGGCCCCTCCATTATGCTCACATTTCTTTGAGGCGCGCGTAGAACATGAACACGCCGCGCCGGCGACGCTGCCTGTCATCATAAGACGGACGAACGGCGAGCTAACCCATAGCTCTCCGTTGCGTTGGGAACTTGAGAATCAAAGTACGCACTTTTTCACGAGATTTTTTTTTACTAGTGTTTTAGTTATAAATATAAGTTTACTTTAAATACCTCCACGACCCCCGTACTATTCAATGCATCTATCAGCAGTCAGCACATGTTTTGAGTGCGTTACAAGTTAGTCCTACCATCATTCGTGATTTTTCACCCCAAGAAAAAAGTCCTTTCCGATGTATAGAATGCTTGACTGACGGATGAGTCAAGAGAAGAGAAGAGTTGTGAAGAGTCCGCTTACAGTCTTAATACCAATGTTTTCGCAATGGATGATGGTTCCATGGAGAAGTGGTTCAGTTGATGCCCGACTGTGCCCGACTCATCACTGTTTCTAGTCGTCATCAAAAAACAAAAGATCGCGATACAAACTGTTTCTTCAATTTTACCACATTCAATTATACGAGGGGCATTTGAAAAATTCGTAGCTCGTTATACGTTGTACCTCCGTAACCAGGAAACATAAAACATCTAGATATTTACATACATTCCCTCAAAGTTCTATACACTTTTCCATCATACCAACTTTAAAAAAATGTTCGTCCGATACCTGAAAATATGCGTCGACAGTAAGTTTTTTCAGTCGTTTGTAGATTTTAAGCTATTGCATAGCTTCTATCGCGGGTCTTGAGCGTGGAGACCGAATCCAGAAAATCCGTAACGAAGTTGTAGATTGTAAACATTTGATGTTAGACCTTCTTTGTAACCATTTTTTATCACATATGCAATTATAATTAGATATGTATTTTATTTTTCCGCTTGTTGCTGGCTCGAAGACCAAACGCAGACAGAATGTTCCTGAACATTCTCGGCTTCCCATCTCGATGAAATTATGAATTTTATAATGAATTTTCCACACACACATACATAGACACTTCAAACTTATAACACCCCGTCGTTTTTGCGGGGTCCGAGTGCGGTCTGCGATGTCCGACCGGCAACAAGCGGAAAAATAAAATAAATAAATAATTACAATTGCTTATGTTGATAAAAATGCTATGCAATAGCTTTACCGCGGCAGTCCCCGAGTGCCACACGTCTTTTTTTTTACCTTAGCTTTGGCAATAGATAAAAGTCAGTATGAGTAGAAGAATACAAGCCATGGTTTAACAATTTGAAGCCACACTGATGGATTTCTGAAACAGTGTCGGCTGACGTGTTAACACGCGCCATTCCTGATGAAACAAAACTTTTCTTCATAACAATCCAGAAAGTTTTTCTTTAATTACTTCACGTAAACATCACAGGCGGTTATAGTGATATTTCGAGTTTCTAGTTTGACCATTTCCTATCTAGCCCACTATAATTACACCCTTTGCATTCCAAAAAACTTATGCCATCAATAAAAAACTAACAAATTCAGCTTAATTGGAGCGGGAGATGCTTTTTTCCCTTTACCGCGGGAAAATTACCAAACTTCACGGAGGTTCACGCGAAGCCGCGGGAATAAACTAATTCATAAAGTGCTAAAAGTTCAACAGCCTGGCGATTGTCATTACCCAACAGAAGGACACTTTCCATCATACTGGCACATAATCTTCTCTAAACCTTCGTGACCACGGTCCACGTGTGTCCTTACAACTATTCCTTTTGATCGTTGACTGTTCGAATCGACAAATGGCGGGACGAATGTACCTAACTGCCAGTAATACGGGTGTTGTATACTGTCATTGTCAGACAGGTGTGTGATACAGCGCTCACGCCAGGGTTGATTAACCTGTGGCATACTTTTGGTTTTTAAATGACACAAGCGAGATTACTGAGCTTGAGGACCTGGGTTTGATTCCCGGTTTGGCCAAAGTAGTAGGTATTGCGTTTTCCCAGCAGGATTTTCTCAGCTGCAGCTAGATTTGTGCCCGGTTTAATAGCTATACGCTCGCTAAATACGCTACATAGGAGGTAACTATAACTTCTTGGAGTGCCGGTTTTCATTCCAGAAACCGGATGATAGTACTTTCTACATTTGTATATAACTTTCTAATAACCGGGTAGGTACTGATGGTAAAAGAAAGCGAATATCACTCCATAGCAGTGATGGGCAAAAAGTAATTAGATTAATAATTACAAATTACAGTTACATTGTAATTAGTAATTAAAATACTTTGCAACAGATTACTTAAGTAACTAAGTACAATGAGTACTTACTGTAACTAAATACAAAGTAATTCAATTGCAAGTTAATTCAATTAGTAGTAGTAGCCGTATGGGACAAATACGAAAATGAAACATATAATAATACAAAAAAAATGTAATCTTCTGTCAATTTTATTAGTTAAAGTGTGCAAGCAATCCCAATTTGTAAACAAAAAAATTGCGGATTTCTTAGAAAGTTTGGTATGTACGATCATAATGCCGACAGTCGAGTAATCGAGTTTATTATGGGCTAGGATTATAAAGCGACAAAAGAACGTACACACCTGCGCAGCTTTACTTATTTTGGCAACTTCAAAAAAGTACTTTTTATTATTTAATTGTTGTCGTTATTGGGAGTGGGTGTAATGCCATAAAGGGTGTGAAACACCTCTTCACGAAGCCGAAAGGCACTTGTTCTAACCGTCATTGCGATCATTTTTTTGTTCTACACCATACCTGGGAACCTTCTAGTTACGGAGATATGAAGGGTCAAAGGGTACAACTTTTTGACAAGTTTTTTTTTTTTAAATACGGTTTTTTTGTAAGATTTTGACTTTTAACACCTCCACGACCCCCGTACTATTTAATCCATCCATCAGCACAATGTTTTAAGTGCGTTACATTGAGTTCTACCACAAAACATGATTTATAACCTAAAAAAAAAAGTCGTTTCCCAGCAATAATTTTTGCGTAAAGTTACTTAGTTTGATGTACAGAATGCTTGGTTAACGGCGGGGTTAATTGTAAATAATTTTATGGATATTACCGAAAGAAAAAATCTAATGGGGATTTTCAAGGGTGAAACATCGATTCACTGGATCGATTCAGTACTGCAAATCGATTTAAAAGATCGATCTTTTGGGCCTGAAAAATCGATCAAAGATCGCCATACCTAGTTGCAGTACCTATATCGCAGTCGCAGCCATGCGATGCAAGCATGCGACATTTCATATTTAAAGTTATTTATTATAGGTAATTACAAAATAATTGAATACTATGTAATTAGGTTACGTTGTAATCAAATTATTTTGTAATTAAATACATTGTAATTAATTTCATAGCACATCCAAAGTAATCTAATTACAATGTAATTGAATATTATGTAATTAGATTACATTTTAATTAAATTATTATGTAATTCAATTATTAATTAGATTACTAAAGTAACTAGTTACGCCCATCACTGCTCCATAGTAAATCCTTAATACGGCATTAGTTGAAGGACGAAGTCTAAATGCATTGTAAATTGAACTCTATCGAGAACTGGGTTCTTTAGTTTAAGGCTGATGCTCCAAGGAGGCCCGTGAAATTCGATTTTTCTTACGTTTTTTCCAATTTGCAGGGCAGTGCTAAGTTGTATGCTGATGAAAATATCGGTCGCGGCTGCAAGGCCGTATCATGTAGTTACAGAATTATAATCATCAAAATCATCAATCCTCCAAGTTCATAAGAGTCGATGAACGAATTTTTCACGGTCAAATTCGTTCCTCGACTTTAACGAACTTGGAAGGTTCTATTGATGATTTTCTGTAACTACATACGTCTTACAGTCGCGACCGATATTTTCATTAACATACAACTGGTCTGCAAACTGCAGAAAAAAATAAGAAAAAAAAAATTTTACAGGCCACCCTGACGCATTCACCTGAATATTGCTTCTTAGAGGACCGGCTAGATATTGAAGTAGTTTGAGAAAATTAAAAAGAAGGAAAGATAATCTATTCACTTCACTGGGACGCGGACGGTACAAATCTATAGACGGGGTGGAATTTTTCAATGCCACCTGGAGGGAAAGTACTCTAAATACTGAAGATAGCAAAACATTCCTATATTTAAAAGAAACATATCTGCATTCACACATTTTCGTTATTTTGCCACACACGGGCATCGAACCCGGATGGATCGACTAAAGCTCGACAAAATAACATTCTTACTGTACCTTTTGACATCAATCGATCATCATCAAATGGATCAAATCTCTCTAACAAACATGGTAAATTAAGTGAAAGAAAAACCATGAATTAAAGTTCTTTTTCTTGTTGGCTTTATTCTATACAATTTATAACTTTTCTTAGGTTTCCTGGCTTTGTCCTCATTATGCAAAGCTTATAGGACAATTAGACGAGAAGACAATTAGTACTGAAGCCTTACCGCTGCTTGCAAGTGTATTTCCAGTCGATCTTCAAGTGCAGCGACGGGCTGCAATGTACTATAACGCGCGTGAGACCACTGACGCAGACTTTTGTCTGAATGGCAATGGAGGTGGGATAATTCCATCAAGGGCCGACAACTCCACCAGTTCTTTCCATCCGTTCCATCATCCGCGGCTAACCTGGACATGGCTGGAGGTAAATCACTGTGTTGCCCAATTTCTCACAGGTCATGGTTACTTTAAGAGTAAATTACCTTCTTTCAAGCTTGTTGACTCGCCTTTTTGTCAATGTTCCACATCTGACTGCAAATATGAACAATCTAAACATCACATTTTATGAGAGTGCTGTCTTTGGCAAAATGAACGCAATATTATGTTGGATAGTATACAGGTTACATCCGGGGTTATTTACTATACGGACCTTGTAGAAACTTGAACAAATTTCCGTGCGTTAAAGCGTTTTTGCCATACCTATTATTGGAATCAAAAAAATGTTCATATCTATCCGTGGTGCTAGGCAACTGGGCCTATCCCAGTTGTATACGTCCCTTTGTGCCTATTGGCCTTGTTTCATTCTGTCTTCTGCTGATATGGGCGGAAGTGTATATTACGGTTTTTTTCTACTCCTCCGCTATACTTTCTGATTAATTTCGTCACGGGATCCAAGACTGTTAAATTCATTCTCAGGGACTTCGTCGAGCTTCATTGTTATGGCGCTTTACTGGTGGACGCCACTGTTTATTCTGGCTTTCAGGGGTTACAGTGGTTTTGGAATATTGTGACGGGCTTGTACCATAAAAACAAAAAGGTAGGTAGATATTCAGTAGCTCGTAAGAGGCTGGTAGCAAGCAGGTAGGTAGCAGGTAGGTAACAGGTAGGTAGCAGGTAGGTAACAGGTAGGTAGCGGGTAGGTAGCAGGTAGGTAGCAGGTAGGTAGCAGGTAGGTAGCAGGTAGGTAGCAGGTAGGTAGCAGGTAGGTAGCAGGTAGGTAGCAGGTAGGTAGCAGGTAGGTAGCAGGTAGGTAGCAGGTAGGTAGCAGGTAGGTAGCAGGTAGGTAGCAGGTAGGTAGCAGGTAGGTAGCAGGTAGGTAGCAGGTAGGTAGCAGGTAGGCAGCAGGTAGGTAGCAGGTAGGTAACAGGTAGGTAGCAGGTAGGTAGCTCCTAGGTAAAAGGTAGTAAATACAAATATTTTCTGTTTATAATATAAGTATAGAGTATTTTTGTATGTAACGAATGAACTTAAAAAATACTGGGCCGATTTGAAGAATTCTTTCAGCAATGGATAGCTACGTTATCAGCGAGTAACATAAGCTATATGTTATCCCCGCACTCCCACGAAAATGGGAACTACGCGGGTGAAACCGCATAACGTCCACCAGTATTTCATATTATTTTGCTATGGTGTTGCCAAAATGTTGATGATCCCTTGTCCATATCGTCCGCGCTGCGTACATTACACGCTGTGGTCCGCCACTACAGCCGATCGGGTGTAATGTGGTCGATCCTTTATTAGGCCGCGCCGCCCACCCGTATGTCCGGCACTACCTAAATTAACTAGTTGCATTGTGAATCACTATCGTATCCATTTGCCTCACTATTATCCGAATTTCCTTTGATAGATTTGATGTTGCTTTGTTTCAAGATGACAGGTGACAGATAGCATGTGCTTACCTGACAGTGGTCGAGGCACCTGTGGCCGATGCCCCCAATTAGATTAATTTAATTGTCTTTTGAGGGGGTGTACCTGACAGGGTTTCCTGTACATGGCAGCGTGAATGGCTATCTTCAGAGTTAGACGCTTTACTCGCACGCACTGTTAATTCGAGTGAATATTAACTTTTTGCAGACCACGTCAAAACCAAAAGAAAGCGTTAAGTTTTTAGCTGTCTCTGTATGTTTGTAACATAGTAAGTAGCGCCTAAACTACTAAGCCGATTATCATTACTTTTATTGGATGAAACAAGTAATCTCATTAAACAATGGGTGTTAATTAAACAGGCTTCTTTTTATTATCATTATTTGCCTCCAAAAATGTATGTTGCCTTCTAAATTACTAAGTCAGCCACAATTAAGAATAAGAATAAGAATAATAAGAATAAGAATAATTTATTTAAAAAGAAGGTATTACAAAAGTATACATTTAAGTGCAGTAGAGTTATTTTTAACAATTGTATAATTAGTGCTTATAATTAAACTACAATTACAATATATATAACAGTTGCTGCCGTTGCTGGTAACGAAATTGTCAAATACAAACGTCAATACAAATTAACGAGCATCTAAATAATACTATCTTAGCCACTAGTTATCTTCTATGTAAACCACTCTAAATACAACTCAGCATGATGGTTATTTTTTAGCATCTAAATTTGTAACATGCATTCTAACAGTAAACTTCTAAAATACTATTAAATGACATCAAAACTTATATTTATTTAGCTTCTATTTTTGTAACTCAGTACGTTTAAATGTAACTTATCCCATGTTAATTGATCGTCAAAAGTTTGCTAAAAATGTAATCAAATAGTACTATATATTTTGGCCACTTTATATATATGTCACCGTAAAATTGTCATATCGATTAATATAACCTAACCTAAAGTGTTTTAACACTTTATATTCCCCTAAAAAGCATAGTCGACGGAGCCCCGCTTCGCGGAGCCCCTATTTCCGAATGCAGGGTTTAAAGGAACCTAACTAACCTAACGGGGGGGTGCCCCAAGTCCCGATTATGGGGGCAGAGATACTTCTGTATATTTAGTTGACAATAATTCGAGAGTTTACAATATCGCTAGAGAGAAACGCGTTATATTGTAATATAACGCACGAACTACAATAAACAATTACACGTGATCAACTCAACTCGTCGTTACATGAATCGAATGGCGCTCTCTGATTGGCGCAAATGACCGGTCGCTGTCATCTCGCGTACTCGCGCCAAATCATGCAGTGGCTATTTTGACGATAAAAGAATATGATGTATTATTTTACATGCTAAGTTATAATAAATGAGGCTTTCTGTGGAAGCTTGAAATATATTTTTTGAGGACATTGCGTTAACGTAAAATGGTAACGAGATGTAAAATCCGTGGCCGAGTTAGTAAATTAAGTGGCGATGTATAAATAAGAAGGACAAGTCACAATAATTGATGATTTTACTTGACGCTTTCTATAGAATATTTAGTTGGCGTTGTAAAAAAGACGAATTAGTTTATTAGAGGCTATGTCATTTTCGCGTTGCTCAGTTTTAAAATTAGAAGTTTAATCACGTGTCCAATACATAATTTTGAGGCTAGACTTATTATTTCCCTTAAACAATACTCTTATTAATTTTTGGTATATAAATGAACTTGTTGCGTAAGCCTAATTAGAAGGAGTTATCGTTACATACCTACTGTTTTTGATTTTTCCTACAAAATTTTCACTTTCTCACTAAGTCCCTAATCCTTTATTTATCTATTCCCTTTCTATTGGTACTCGAGAATAGAAGAATAGAATAAGAATTTGCTTAATCGTTTAAGTCGATCCAGAGATTACTCCACTTTACCACTTTATTATAATTATTAAATTAATAGATTATAATATTACGATATTATAAGCTGGGGAAAGCGAATCATTTTCCATTTTCAGGTCGGTATTACTAAAAACACAGTATTGTCGAAGCACCCAGTTATAATAAACCGGTATTTCGCGTAATGGTGACGGATCGGTTTATACAAACAGTGCTTCGTTACTGCAATACAGAGGTACTTAATTGTATGATTACTATGAATCAAAATACAGTTATGATGAAATCTGTTTGAGGTGTGTCGTATTGACGATTTTAATGATTATAATTCTGGAACTACATGGGTACGTCTTAGGGCCAGGTTCACCGGTTCTGGATAAAGTGTCGGTTAGTTATCTGATAGTTAATACTATCTACCACTTAAAGGCTGGTTATAACTAATACTTTATCTACCAGATATCGCTATCCGACACCTGTGAAACCAAAAGTGTTAGTTTATCTGGCAGATAAGTTCCTAAAAGGCTAACCGACACTTTATCCGCAACCGGTGATACTGGCCCTTACAGTCGCAAATCATATTTTAATCAACGTACAACCTAGCACTGGCCTGCAGATTGCAACAAAACTTAAGAAAACAATTTCATGGGCTACCGTGCAGCTTTCACCTTCAGAAGAAGTAACTGAGTCACTTTTTTATTGCACGTTTTGAAACAAAGTTTGCCAGTAATTGTCACAACCTTGCAAACAGACTCGTGTTCTTAAAATTAAAACCGCCAGTTGTTAACGAACCCTTTGCGAAACCATTTAACTAAGTAACTCACAATAATTTTCTGGCTAACGGTTTGATTTTTGAAGTTACTAATTATTTTTTTACTCACTAAAAACATTGTGCTAATGGATGCATTGAATAAAACGGAGCTCATGGAGTTATTTAAACTATTACTACTTCATCATTTGCCTAACTTTTTCCCAACTATCTTGGGGTCGGCTTCCAGTCTAACCGGATGCAGCTGAATACCAGTATTTTACATGAAGCGACCGCCTATCTGACGTCCACAACCTAGTTAATACTGGGTTAAATTAGTTATTTAATCAAAAACTTTCTGAAAAAGTTGGAACATTGACCGAGAAGGTTCCTAGGTATGTTCTAAACAAAAAACAAATATCGCAACAACAAAAAGTGAATGAATAAGTGAGTGAGTGTGTGCTCGAGTATATATGTTCTGTGAGTGTGTGTGAGTTAAGTGTTCTCCCAGTAATGTTACTTCTACACCCATTGTAACTGTTCGTGACTTTAAATCAACGAATCTAATCATTAAAATCAGTAATGTTCCCATCGCTGGGACATAGGCTTCCTCTATGTCACTGTACACTCAACATGTGGGCCCATTGTGGGTTGGTAACTATTACATTTCTACGAATGATTGGTTCTATGCCGTTTCCTCAAGATCATTGATGATCGTCCCTGTTTTGAGACCAGTTGTGATGAAATAAATTTCAAAAAGTATTAAAAAAATTACGGGTCTTTTCTGTATAAAACATTTTTATACAACAAGTTTTTTTTTTTTATATATTGCGACTAGATAGCGAGTTACAAATTCATAATACAAAAATAAAACGAACGTCGTTGTAAATCAGTAAAAGGAAAAAATCCTCAGTTCCTATGCATATAGTACGACGTTGATTGATGTACCCACCCACAATCAAATATCGACGGATAATTTGGCTTCAGTCAACGGTCATACGTTGACCTACTTAGTTGCCAATCTACAGGGTGTTCCGAACGTGTTGTTTGGAACAATCAAGTTAGCCGTAAGTAGCATTTGCATACGTAACGAAGATGTGCTGGAAGGCATGTGATGATGATATTGAAGAAATTGTATCAGGTCTATAGGCATTATCATGGCATGACATTAGCTGTTGTACTTTTGATTACATTTCTTTTGATAACATCAAACTTTGAAGCTTGGACCGTAATATCCATGTAATATCATTGTTCCAAATACTAATATAATAATTCACTCTAATTTATTAAAAATCAAGTATTTCGTATAAGTTGCAATTCTCAAGACCCATCTAGAATCTACATCATCCACAAACATAGTGTACTGTACAAGTGAGTGCTACGCAGGGACTACGCCGAGCTACGACCAAGGTTTCAATTGCGGCCCGTGTCAGCACTGCTACGGAGTCTTGCTACGGCGTAGCACTAGGGAAGCCATTTGACATGACCAACCTAATTCTTGCATCGCAAAACGCTGTTGGTGTTCCGTGGTGCAATAAAAAAACCAGAGAAGAGTTGAGGGGAACATAAGCTGCCAGCCAGTGCAATGTTGCTGATGGCTCTAGCATCAGTCAAAGCGTCATATCAAGACTGTGGTCGGGCTACCAGTTAATACCTATCTTTACAAATTATGGCATGAACATGAAGACAACCAAATATTACAACAGCTGGGCAATTGGTTTTGAAGTCAGTCAGAACACCAGGTCCTTGTGAGAGACCAAACTAGCAGGAGGAGACTAACCTTCATACATTTAATTTTCCCGAGCTCTGACGAGGTAACTGCGGGCAAAGATTAGAATATTGAAAACATTTATTTGCCTTGTACTTGTAATGACTGCCAAAGGTCTAAGGTCCCTTGGCCTTTGGTTTGGCTTGGCGATTTTTTCGTTTTATGAGAGGCCAGTCGTGCAGTTGCCCACATTTTCAGACGCGCAAAAACACAAAGACACGGCAATTTACGAAGTTTTATACGTACACGAGAGGCGTGAGGCGGCGCGTAGTGGGTGCGTTGGACGCAGCGTGTGACGCGGCGGTGTCATCTGCCGTATGTTCGTATTTGCCGCTGCGTCCATCAACGTGTTAGACGCGGCGCTGTTAACTGCGTGGCATTTCAAGTTTGAATAGGAAGCGAGATCCGCCGGTAACTATCTATCATCTATCATGGGGTTTTGGTTTCCGCACTTAGTCCTTGAGGTGGACCATTGTGCGTGAGCCCTGTTGGCCGATAACTCCAACCCGTCGCGGTCGCGGTAACGCGCCGCGTCTCCGTAAATGCGTCAATATCCTTCATATTGGTCTATGAACCCGTTGTATGTTGTAGAAATAGGTACGAAATTTCTTGAAAGAGATTGCCGCAGTCTTCATGCCGTCTGGGCAGAAACGTTAACCCATTGGTTGGGTAACGTACTGGTTTTTAAAACTGTTTCGTATCTTTAGTCCGTATGTACATCTAGAAGCCAAAACTCAGTATTTAGTGCTCGCCAAATTAACCAAATCTGCAGAAACACGGCTCCCTTTAAACGCAAACGTAAATTACAATTACTTGTAGAATGCTCCACTATCACCCTTAGCGCTGTGGAACTATCAATTTGCGGCATTAACCTCGCAATTGAACTTATTGATAGGTAAAATAATGTCTCGAACACACATTTACACACAAAACTATATAATCGTCATCTGCCTAACCTTTTCCCAATTTTCTTGGGGTCGAGCTAATGCAGTTGAATATGCTGTGAATATTGTGTATGTAACGCTGTCTGTCGACCTGTCTGTATGTTACCTTTCATGTCTAACCGGATGAACAGATTGCAGTGTAATTAGAAACATGGCTTGGACCTGGGACAATTTCCGACATTCATCCGGGCGATTTCGCGGGCTAAAGACAGCTAAATTATACTACGATACAGTAACTACAGTTTGTAATTTTATTCCGTCTGTTTTGCATTTTCCAACCTTACAAAATGTTTTTGAAATGAAATATTCACAGAGCAAACTAGAATTTTTAAATAAAGCTTATTAATCTAAGTGCTACTATTAGCAAAATTGAATTCGAAAATCGTATCGAGTAACAGAAAAATGTGTTAGATTTGAAAGAGTCCGAGCTAACTGAGACTGTAAAGGACATATCTGTCGAACGTCAGATAACGGAGGATAACCAGCAAGGGGATGGATGTTACCGATGGATGCAACGAACCAAAAAAGCAACAACCAGACGTATGTGCTTTAAGAAAAATGGACGGGGAAATATGTTTTAATATCGTAAGTGATTTGCGATTTTTTTCTTTATATGGAAGAAAGAGGGTTCATTTGCTGAAATATTTATTATCTGCTCTGTTTTAAACATTTAAAACCTAAATACATATTTCCAAAACGAATTATTGATTAAAATGAAGGTAGGCTTATATAAAAACCTCAAAGTTTATGACATCATTGTTAAATAACACATTTTTTTTATCAATCAAAAAACTGTTTCCTTACAAATACATACTTCATAGTTTTACATTGAAGTACTTGTATTACTATGTGGGTATATGAACTTTTTAAAATAAAAAAAAACCAGCCAAGTTCAAATCGGACTCACGCACAAAGAGGTCCGTAGTCCGTAGCATCAAAAAAAATTTTTTATAAGCTATCGAGAGACACCCCTAACAATTACATAGTCGAATTAAAAAAAATCGACCGTCACTCAGGGTCACCCCTTGTTTTATTTGTAACTAGCGACCCGCCCCGGCTTCGCACGGGTGCAATGCTGATACTAAATTAAATACACTACAGAAAAACTATGAACGTTGTATATAAAAACATAGCGGCCCGCTCCGACTTTGCACGGGCATAAAATATATATGCCTATGTCACTCAATGAAAACATGATTAAAATCGATCCAGTATTTTTGATTCATTCATGCCCTTGGCCTGCACGCATTAAATTTGGAGTAAAACAATTCCTCTTTCCCTATCCTACTAATATTATAAATGCGAAAGTTTGTTTGTATGGATGTATGTATGGATGTTTGTTACTCTTTCACGCAAAAACTACTGAACGGATTTGGATCAAATTTAGCACACAGATAGTTTATTACCTGGATTAACACATAGGATACTTTTTATCCCGGTAATAAGATCCCGTGGGATAATTTCAAACTTCACGCGGGCGAAGCCGCTGGCAGAAGCTAGTACTTACTATGAAGATTTCCTGCTATCTTTGGAATATCTAAATTCATACAATTTTTATTACATTACACATTTTTACTTATTTACTTTTTACATTTTTACCTAGGTATTTATTTTATTTTTACAACAATTAATATATTACAGGATGTCTTTATACACAACGTTCACAGCTTTCTTGTCATTAGACAATACAAACATGTTTTCTCTTGAGGTTACTCTTGAAAGAGCGACATACAGTTGGCCATGTGAAAAACAGTCAACGCTCAAATCTAAGCCTGCAACGTTGAAGGTTTGACCTTGCGATTTATTAATGGTCATTGCAAAAGATGTCTTTACCGGAAACTGTAAACGTTTAAATTGGAAGGGTAAATCCGATGGTATCAGAGGGATTCGGGGAATCAATACATCTTCTCCGGTACCACATCCTGTGAGTATTGTTCACTCTATTATGAAAGTTTTCAGTGATTTTATCAGCAAACGCGTGCCATTGCAAAGTTTAGGTGGATTCAGGTTTCTTAATAAAATAACAGGACAACCTACTTTCAACACCATTTTGTGAGGAGGGAGTCCAGACGGGTTCAAAGAGTTTAGAAACTCTGTAGGAAAATGAACAGCTTCTTCCAAATCGAGAACAGTATCCACCGAGTAGTATATTTTCGTCGGCGCATCAATCTTTGAAAGAATCAAGTTATTTACCTTATCTACTTGTTCATTAGTTGGTGACAGAATCGCTCTTTCTTTAAACCAAGATATTGTCTTGTAACTTATGTCATCAATGTCAGGATAGACTTTGTTGACTAACTCTTGGATGTTGTCTATCAAAACACAAAGGTTTTCAAGGTTAATCCTTCCCTCACTTTGTGTTAATTCTCCATTGCCAACTTTTAGCAGCATCTCTGGAAATAGCCTGTTCTCACGTGAAGATGACGAAACCCTCATATTAGTTTTAAGCTCTAATTTATTGACATGTGGCCAAAGGTTTGATCTTTTTAGGGAAGCATTTATTTCGTCAGCACGTGTTCCTCGAGTCACAACTGGTAGGATTTGTCGAAAATCTCCTGAAAACAGAATTGTACATCCACCCATAGGTGAATTTTTGTTGCGCAAATCGCGCATTGTCCTATCCAGTGCTTCCACAGACGACTTGTTTGACATGGTAGCTTCGTCCCAGACTATTAATGAGCAGTCACGCATCAATTTTCCTGTATTGCTCTGTTTAGAAACACTACAGACGCTGATATTGTCATCGGTGGCGATTTTCAGCGGGAGCTTGAATGTAGAGTGTGCGGTTCGACCTCCTTCTAAAAGCGTAGCGGCAATGCCGGATGACGCAACAGCTAACGCAATTTTTCCGGTAGATCTCACTTTTTTTAAAAGCAGATTGATTAAAAATGTTTTTCCTGTACCTCCTGGGGCATCAAGGAAAAATAATTTCCCTTCATTGTTATCAATTGTTGATAGTAATGCAGTGAATACTTTTTTCTGATCGATGTTTAATCGTGGCTCATCTTGAGCTATATTTTGTAAAAGTCTTGTTTGATCGTATGATATTTCTCTTGTGTATTCGGCACTGTTAGTTAAATCTGAGTTAGTAGTATTAGCTGGCATCGGCAGCCCAAAATCCTTGATCGATTTACCCGAAAGTAATTGCAGTACTTTATTCAATTCAAATAATGCTTCGTCAAATATGTGTTGATCATATTGTATATCATCTGAGTTTAACTCTCGCCGTCGTCGATTCAGAATATCACTGGCCATGTATTCTTGAAATTTATTCCATAGATTAACAGAATCAGTTACTTGACAAAACGCTACTATGACAGCAAATAAATATCTTAATGATGTAGCTGAACTACAAACAGCTGCTTCTGATAATGTATTTTCCCAGTGAGAATCATCTTCCAAGAGCCCCATAGTTTTGCATGCTGCTTGATAAGTATTGTAAACAACACCTTGTACAGTTCTTAGGCGTGCAAAGGTTGTCGGGCCTTTTACAATATGCAGTAACATTCTCAGATAAAAGCATTCACTGTTGTTGGGATGAATCGTGTAGACTCTGCCAAGAGCATCCGTTTTTTTTACTCCGGGGAAACCATCAACCGCAGTACCTTGTTTTCGCCGTTGAAAAGTTTTAGAACTCTGGTTCCATGTATAGTAACTTGGAACTCTGTCATATGTCAGTGTTTTCGCGAAATCATCTTGAGCACATAACTTGAAAAATGCTGTCAATGTTGTATCCCGCGGATTATTAACAACTTCTTGTATATTGTTCTCCATGAAATATACCCTTTGTCCATTTTCTAAATGAACTGCAAGGTGGACAATTGTGGGAGCCCGGTCGTGCACTTCGAATGATAATATCCTCCATACAGCTTCAGAGCTGCAGATGTAACGTCCAGACTGATATTTTTCCACTTCATTTGGTGATTGTATGCTGAAAGTGGCTTGATCACTACCTTTATTAATGTACTTAGTAACATATTGGATTGACTTTATCGAATTGCACAACTCTACGTTGATGTGGGCATCAAAAATTTTCAAAAGGAGCCGATTATAGGGAACGATCCATCGGTTATCAATATCACGGTTTCGGACGGTAGCACTTTTCCCGCCTTGTTCTGGCGATCGTCGACGATATTTGGGATATCCGTCATCGCTAGTGATTGTTTGAGTTTGGAATGACTTTGGAAATTTTTTGCTGCATTTAGAATCTCGCATATATGGAGAATTCGGATTTAAAGTCCCGCAAGGGCCGTGTACCATATTTTTCTTTACGATTTCGTACAGGATAGGATCTTCATCTTTATCCGGCAACTCAGCTGAAATTACCTTGTCAATTTGGTTTGGTCTAATTTTGTTCACTAACCACACCAGCAGGTGCACATGTGGCAACCCACGTTTTTGCCATTCTATTGTGTACATATGACAGCGCGGGGGACCGAATATATGAGACTTGTTAATGAGGTGCAGGAGTTTCTGTACTTTTAAATGGAAGACTCTGTTAACTATATCATATCTGTCTTGTGGACTTAAATTAGTGTTAATATTTTCTTTAATTTCCGGCCAATTTGGGTTACATGTTGCAGTTATAAATAAATCAGGTTTGCCGTAATTTCTGACGTAAGTCATGGCGTCTTGCGATTTTTCGTGTAAATATCGAGGTCCACCTGTGAATGATGAAGGTAGTATAACTAACTGACCAATGCCGTTGACATGTTCATTCGCCTGTAACGCATCCTGAAGATGAACGTAATTTTCGGCTCTCAATTTAGTTTGATTATTACGGATGTAGGCCAATCTCTCAGATTCAATTTTCGCATATTGATCGACCAAGTATTGGTTTGTTAACATTCCATATCTAAGCAAAGTGTTGAAATTGTTACGTCTTGTCATTATACGGTAGCAATAGTAGTTCATACATGACACTGTTTTACGCAGAGGTGTTCCACCGATTGGATCAACTTGAGAAATATTAATGGCATAACCGTTTTCTCCACGACATAGCATCAAAGGATATTGTAAGCTGTCATAAGATCTGTGTAACTCTGAAATTTTTTGCAAATTATCATCACGACTATGCAATACAATATCTCTTTTGTCAAATTGCTGTCCAGCTATCACCACTGCTACCTCACTCGTAGAAGGCGCGTTATATCGTCCTCTGTGTTCTCCAACAGGAACTTTATTTGCATGGATTACGACATTAAAGTCAGGAGTATCTGCTGGAATACTCTCAATCGCAGTTTTGAAAGACTGTATATAGTAATTATGAGAATGTAACATATCTTGCAGAGATCTAATTAAATCTCTATCAATTGGTTGTGCAACACTTGAACACCGCGTAGATGCTTGTGTGTCTGGATCTGCAATAAAATATATTTGCAGAAATTTGTGATCATCGGGTCGAAGTGGTAGCAAGCTCCCAGCTAAGTGGTACACTTGCCCTTGAATTTTAAATGTAGGCATGAACCCACGCTCAACGACTTGCTTACTCTTAAAAGAGGTCATTTGAAATGCGTTATTATAACGGCGTATATTGCGCATGAATTGTTTGGATTTCTGATGATCACCCGTAAGAAGAGAGTGAAGTGGTTCAGGTGGAGGGAGAATTTCTTCTAATTTGACTTTTCCTTGTAAGCAACACATGCCTTTTGATTCGTCCTTGAATTTCAATGCCAAGCAATATTCACATACTACTGACATAGTACCTATTGATACTATACGATCGTCCTGGTAAGAAATCGAAGGATCGTAATTCATGGCAGAATTTTCTTTATTTACCCATGAATTAGTAACTCGTGCTGATGATTCTCTGGCTCTCTGTATTCGATGTCTATCCCTATCTCGACTGCGGCGAACCTCACGCTCTACTGAAGATTCTCTCTCTCTAGCAGCTCTATATCTATCCCTAAGCTGACTGAATCGAGCCTCACGCTCTACTGACGATTCTCTATCTCTCTGAACCGAATGCCTATCTCGATCCTGGCTGCGGCGAACCTCACGCTCTATTGAAGATTCTCTCTCTCTCTCAGCTCTATATCTATCCCTAAGCTGACTGAGTCGAGCTTCACGTTCTGTTGACGATTCTTCATCTCTTTGTGAACGTACTCTTCTAGCATTCACTGAACTACGACCTATGTTCGAACGACGACGTCTTCCAGACATGACTTTATAATTTCTGAACAAAGTTGACTCAGTTCTAGACTTATGTATGATTACCTACCTATGAACAAATTGCCATATTATTGGTACCTATGTGCCACAGTAAAAAACATCTAAATACTTACCATTTAGACACAAATGATAATCAACAATCATAAAAACAAAAGATATTTATTCTATTCTTTTCTTTTTTTTTACTGAAATAACTTAAACTACGATTTTAATGAATTCAACTTAAAATACGATTTTAATTAAATTAAAAACACCTAAAAAGTAATTTGCCATGCGTGTGACTAAAAACAAAAGATAATCTACAATCATCAAGAACAAAAGATAGCTATATTCTATTAAGTTTTTTTTCTGAACTTACTTAAGATTTTTGAAAATAATTTCCTTATTATTAAATTAATTGATTATTATTTATCGTAACTTATAATTATTAACTGATACGTTGTCGCGCTGAAAAGCACGTTTTTATCAAGTACTGTTATTTTCCTCGCTAGAAAGCTCCGATAAACACGTCCGATTGCTGCTAAATTCAAAGTGCTACAGGGAGAACCGCGGCCTCCGACGCGCTATTTATAGGCATGCCTCCCCGCACTCCCCGTCCGACCGGTACCGCCCGCCGCAAACGCAAATTTTAAATTTGTAATATCTCCGAAAATATTTGTTTAATTTACATGCTGTAAGGAACCATATTGATCTATATTAATTGCACACTGTATTTAAGGTACTTAATTCGATAAGGATTAATGCCGTATTGCTTAAAATAGCTTCGTAAATAAGCCATTTTTTCACGTAAAAAGTAAACAATAAAAATGGTTAATGTGGGTTATCCCTAAAAGATAAACATATACCATCGCGGACTTTTTTGTAGACCTTTTTATGGTGTACAATACTGTAGTACATTAATTTGATCTAACTCGTAGGGTTTAGGCAGCGTTGCTAAATAAGCCCAAAAAAATAGGTTAATTTACGACATCACGTTAGAAACCTCTAAAATTAGCAATGTTGCTTTAGTATATGATGCATGTATTATACATATAAACCTTCCTCTTGAATCACTCTATCTATTGGAAAAAACCGCATCAAAATCCGTTGCGTAGTTTTAAAGATTTAAGCGCACATAGGGACATAGGGACAGAAAAGGCGACTTTGTTTTATACTATGTAGTGATTTTACTTCACTTCTATAAAGTGGTTTATATAATACTACTGTTCTCCAAATTTCTACAGTGTGGTGCTAACAGTCTCGGTATAAAATGGCTGCAACTTACAGACGGATAGACAGATGGACAAAACATATCTATAAGGGTTCGTTTTGGCCATTTGGCATAGGAACCCTAAGAAGTGATTGCAACAAAATTCAATTACCCACAAGCCAAGCGACCGACCTAGGGCCCATCCAAACGATCTAGGGCTTTAAACGAAAATAACTAATTTTCACCTCTAACGACATTAATCTTCTATAACACGAATGACTGACTCTCCTGCAGCCGACATTGCAATTTGGGATCATCGTCCGAGGGGAGGGAGAGTGAAGCAGTAAGCGTAGTCGAGCGTGATTTAATTTGGTGCACACCCTGTGAAAAATGTCTTCTCTTTAACATGCAGTCGGCCCAATTAGCAATTTTAAGACCTTGTAGTATATACCGTCTAGAACAAATTATGGTAATAATATCAGCATGAAAATCCAAATATGGTAACGAATTTTGTAACTTAAACAATCCACAATCAGCATTTCAGTTTTGAAAATGTCTTTCTGTCAATAATCACACGTTTCTTTTATCATTGAAATGTTTTGACATAAAAATGGTCTCTTGTTCAGGTAACAAACTCACATTTACATAGTAATACTATGATTTGGTTAACTTGTTGAAAATGCCTATGGTATTAAGTCCGCCTCTGAACTTTTGTGCTTGAAGTGATATAAATAAATAAATTTATCGACATGGCATTTATTTTTTTACTCCAGTTATAATAAGCTCGAACAAGCTATTTAATTTACAATTTTACATTGTAAAATGACTTGTTCGACCGTATAGAAACCGTATAAGGTCCGATGCCTCACAATATCCTATTGTTATTACATGTAAGAAACTTCCTTAATACAAGTTTTATAAAATGTCATTTGTCTGGCAGACACGGGATCTCCCTCTATTATGATTACGGCGGCGCTCAAAAACTAAATTGTAAGAAAATCATTCTGTGTGCCTTTCCATACTTTGAAAAGTTGTCGAGCAGGCAAAATCATTATATTCATTGTCTCAATAATCACATGTGTTTATTAGTAAGTCACTATTGTGACAAGTTGACGTTTTTCGACACTAACAGTTTCGTCCAGAAATTGAAGTCAACGAGGAATAATGCGTATCTGCCTATTAGTTTTAGACGTCAAATAGCTCGGCTATTAGCTTTTAATTTAAACTCAGACATATGTGGTATGTCGCAGTCTCTTGTAAATAGTTCCACGGAAATTAGTAATTATACTAATTGTAATTTTACACATTTTAGCTTAGATTTAAACTAGTCAGTAAGACAATGGAAGCTACGAGTGATAATTTAGGTAAACTTATCAACTCTAAGGTATCTTCTAGCTCTCAGTTAATTAGTTGTCAAAATGGGGTTAAGCAGAATTCCTTTACATTATTTCATCAGAACATTCAGGGTTTTTCTTCCAAACAATTAGAAATCGAACTATTTTTAGAAAAAACCCAGTTTGATATTATCTGTTTAACTGAACATTGGATGAAGGATTACGAAATGCAATTTAATTACGAGAATTATAGTGTGGGCAGTTGCTTTAACCGGAAGTCTAAGATGCGTGGGGGTTCATTAATCTTAGTTAAAAATTGTTTTAAATTTAAGCCTCGTAATGATATTGTCGATCTTTCGGTTGAACATAGCATAGAATTGTCTTGTGTTGAGCTAGATAAGCATGTAATAGTGTGCGTTTACAGACCCCCTAATTACCTGAACTACTCTGTCTTTGAGTCAGTAATGGAAGATGCTTTAGCAAAACTTGTAACTGGTAGTAAATTAATAATTATCTGTGGTGACTTTAATATCAATATTTTAGAGAATAATGTTAACAGCAGTAGATTTTTAAATCTCTTTAAATCATTTAATTTGTCAAATGTTTTTTCAGAACCAACCCGAATTACTACAAATACTGCTACATGTATAGATAATGTTTTTTGTTGCTGCGACTACTTAGATAAATCCATCGTAAATTACCTTCCTTCAGATCACAGCGGACAGACTGTTGCTTTCGCGTCTAATAAACAATTACAAAGAATTCAGATTCAATCTAGACAAATAACACCCAGTAATTTAGAAAAGTTTAATAATAATTTAATTAGCAAGTTAAATATACCAGGCCATATTGGAAACAATGTAAATGAATTGTATGAAGAATTCTTTTCGGTAGTGCACACCGAGTTTAATAATACTTTAAAACAGAAAACTAAAACTATTGCCCCAAAGTTTATATTCAGTGATTGGGCAACACAGGGTATTAGGAAAAGTAGGGAACGATTGTTTGAGCTATACGGCCTTAAGCCTTATATCAACACAGAAACGTTTAGTAAATATGTGGCTACCTACTCGAAAATCTTTAAAAACTCTTGCAAGATAGCCAAGTCTCTTTTCATTAGCCACAAGATAAAATCAGCCGATAACAAAATAAAGACGGTTTGGAAAATTATCAACAGTGAGACCAATAGATCTAAAAAAACAAGTAATGACATAACACTAGAGACCGCACATGGTCTCGTGAGCTCTAATAACGAAGTCGCTGAAGAATTTGTAAATTTCTTTACCAGTATCCCACTTAAAACTACTGAAACCTTAAATTCCTCTCCCTTGCTCTCTATGGATTTATTGAAGGCGAACGTTTCAGCCTGTTCAAATGAATTTAAATTTCATCATGTAAACCCCATAACAGTCATAAAAGCTTTTAAGCAAATCAAGATCAAATTAACTGAAGATCTATGGGGTATGTCTATCAAAGCCTGTACCTCAATTGTTGAGACTGTAGCGCCGTATTTAGCCTCAATATTTAATTTGTGCGTAGATCAAGGGGTCTTCCCGGATCTAATGAAATTCAGTAAGGTAATACCGCTTTTTAAATCCGGAGACGGTAAAGACACCAACAATTATAGGCCCGTATCCGTGTTGCCGGTTTTCAGCAAGGTGTTTGAAAAGATAATGCTCAATCAGATGCTTAACCATTTTAACACCAATAAAATCTTACACGAACAGCAGTATGGTTTCACCAAAGGACGTTGTACGACTGACGCCGGTGTCACTTTATTAAAACACATTTTTACTGCATGGGAAGAGGCACAAGATGCCATAGGAATCTTCTGTGATCTCTCGAAGGCATTTGATTGCGTAAATCACGAAACCCTTATTTTGAAGCTTGAGCATTACGGTTTAGGTAAACTTGCGCTCAGTTTAGTAAAATCTTATCTGAATGATAGACAGCAGCATGTACAAGTAAAGGGTGTAAATTCGATGGGTTTAAAAGTAAAAATGGGTGTACCACAAGGTTCGATATTGGGTCCTTTCCTCTTTTTAGTATACATTAATGACCTACCCCATTTATTTAACAACCATCCGCAAATGGTGTTGTTTGCTGATGATACTTCTTTAATATTTAGGATAAACAGACGTGCCACAAATCTTGACGACGTAAATTTCGCCCTACTGCAGGTTCATAATTGGTTTACCGCTAATAATTTAGTACTAAATGGGAATAAAACTAAGTGCATAAGATTTGCTTTACCAAATGTCAAAAGTAGTGATTGTGACATAGTATTGAATCAAGAGAAACTTGAATCTGTCAATAAAACGGTTTTCTTGGGAGTTACGCTCGACCACAGGCTACAATGGGGTCCTCATTTAACATCTCTTGCAGGCCGGCTGAGCTCAGCAGCGTATGCTGTTAGAAAAATCCGTCAATTTACTGATGTTGATACGGCGAGGATAGTCTATTTTAGTTATTTTCATAGTATTATGTCATACGGTATTTTACTATGGGGACGGGCTGCAGACATCGAGTCTATTTTTATTCTGCAGAAAAGAGCCATCAGAGCCATTTATGAATTACGTAGACGCGATTCTCTAAGAGAACTGTTTAAGGAAATTAATATCATGACAGTACCTTGTCAATACATATATGAAAACATCATGTACGTTAGGAAAAATTTGCATTTATTCAGTAAAAGAGGTGACAGACACCACTATAATACTAGAAATAGGGACCAACTAGTTCAGCCAGGTTTCAGGCTTGCTAAAGTAGATTCATCTTTCATGGGGTTCTGTTTAAAATGTTACAATAAAATACCTCCCCACATTCTACAACTGAATGAGACGAAATTTAAATCTTGTGTAAAACGCACACTATGTAGGCAAGCATATTATAAGCTGGGAGATTACATTGAGGATAAAAATGCTTGGCTAAATGCTGGTCCTGCTCCGCAACCATAGCTGCATAGGTGCAAACTTATTGGACAATATTATTGTGGTAGCTGCAGAAGATTGTAAATATATTCTTGCATTGTATAGATTCCATCTCTTAGTATTGTATAATTGCATAGCACATGTGTGAGTACCATGTACTGTAAAGCTACCATTTGCATTTAGTTATCTTTCATTGACTTGAATATGCCTTGGTGGCTGAGAGAATGTCATGCTCGCTTAAATGTCTTGCTGATGGTGGCGGGTGGGTCGGGTCATTTAGTTCCCTTCAATATGGTTGAATTGAATGGCGCTGATCCATGCGTCATGTTCGTGAACGGGCGCTGTCAGTCGGGACTGGTCATCTCTTAGCTGCCATGGATCATTTGAATTGCTTTATTTTATAAATTGTTGATTTATTTCTTTTTTTTACTCTGGACGCTCTTATTCTGCACGTCTTTCTACATCGTTCTCACATATATGTATAATCTCAACATGAAAGATGTAACCAAGATTTTGTAAGAACATTTTTGATTGAAAAGAGTGTCCATGGAGTTTCTTGCCCGTTCTTCTCCATAGAGATCTACGCTAGGGAATGGGCAACTACAGTACATTCTCAAGTTATTATGCCTTGTGTCTGTGACTGTAGCCTTTTTTTTTTCGTATTATCGACATTCAAAAGTGCCGTAATGGTCTAGTTGAAATAAATGATTTGAGTTTGAGTTTGAGTTTGAGCTCTCAGGGGATTCCTTACGGTCAATATCACAGCTTGATTGAAAATTTGAATAAACAGTGAAGTAGGTAGTTGTTGTTAGTACCTAATAATAAAATTTATTCACATCACAGTGACGTTTTCCAGGGATATTCATAATATGATCAAAATTTGGAAAAGTATTACATTGCTATCGTAAAGCCAATAAACCAATTATTTCGTAGATATGTAATTGAAAACGAAATAATAGTAAAAGGTTAGTAAGTGTCGCCATCTAATGCCTTATTGAAAAAAAAGAACGTCTTTACCGTCATTACAAGATTATAATCTTGTTCTTAACTCAAACCTAAAATAGTTTGTAACACTTTTGTTAGATGGAGCTACCGTCGACACCCTCAAAATAATATCTGCGTCACTTTCTACTTGTGAATCTGGCTTGATTGGAAGAGTTGCTTATGGTACGATAGACATATAGGTATAATGATAAACATCTTTACAACTGACTTTGCCATATTAGCACGACTGCAGAGCGCCCTGGGTTCGATTCCGAGGAAACGCATAATGTTTCTTTACATTCTGTAACAAACTTAAAATAATGACATGTCAAATTTGACCGCGTCATTGTCAACTTTAATAGTGCCCAAAAGATTGGCAGAATTACCACGACGGATGTTAATACTGATTTCATAAACATGATCATAATTTTAGCCGAAAGACGTCCACTGCTGGTCTCCCCAAAGTGTCACCACATTGACCGGTCTCATGAATACTGATTTATTAGCCAAAAAATTGTACAGTCCCTCTGGTCAGGGGAAGAGTCGACCAACAGCTTAGCGATGTTACGAAAGTCTAGGTGTTCATCATATTAGTTCATACCACATCAGACCACAAATTGCTTCAATACCTACTTTAGCAGTTTTCTTCGGGTCGTTGAGCTCCTCAAGTTTTTTTATGAGCTCAAGTTGAGCTACTCGAAAACAGACGCGTGCACACGCTATATGGACATGGGAGGTCCACTCAGTTTGGCTGTGTTGAATAACTTAGACGCAGACACGAGATTTTATGAGACTTTTGAGACAACTTTACGAATACCTAATTAAAGGTTTATACAAGTGTCCAGCAGGTTGGGTTTCACATTTAATTAAGGTCGGACTAAGAAATCAAGACGATAAGATTTTTTGCACAACTTTTTAGCAGTATCTAAGACGCACATGGTGGTCTAAACACTCACCTTCGAAAATTAGTTTTTGCATTGTATTTTATTATAGTCTTAAACACGTCAAACATACATAAACAGACATTTCGTTTGTTCTGGATGGTTCTGGATGACGGATTTGAATGATAGTGGCGACCAGTTGACACCATTATCTAAGCATACTTAATCAGACTATAATGTTAGCACTCACTGCTAGGAAAAGGCCTCGTCCCTATGAGGGCGAATAGGCTAAATCCACCATGCGGGCCCAATGTTGGTTGGTAAGATATGTCACATGTCTTCGAATGTTTGGTTCTAGGACATACTAGTTTCTTCTTTCACCATCACATCATGCATGAAAAGAATGCCGCCGCTGACCATCATAGCGACGGGCACGAGTGGTTCATCAATCAATCAACTATGCATAAAGAACTCCACTGTTGGACATGGATCTCCCTCTCGCTACCCCCCATCCCTGCCCTCCGCCTCTCATACCCAGTCCTATTCAGTCACCTTCGCACTGGACACGTTCGATATGTCTGTGAGTATGAATAAAAGATAAGATCTTGATTTTTTAAATTGTTTTTTTTTACAGACGCTTTAACAGATAAAATTTAAATACCGGGGACTCTCAAAAACTGCTTCCATCATCTGCCTGGCTTTTTCCCAACTATGTTGGGGTCGGCTTCCAGTCTAATCCAATTCAGCTGAATATCAATGTTTTACATGGAGCGACTGCCTAACTAACCTCCACAACCCAGTTAGTACTGGGTAATACGATACCCCTTGGTATGAATGATTGGCAGACTTTTTGAGCCACTGACTACCTGTAACGACTGCTACAGATCTACAAATGACAGCTGGAACCAACTGCTTAACGTACTTTCCGAGGCACGTAGGAAACTCTGCGTATAGTGGGTGGTCCCCATCCACAGACCAAAACACTGCAGGTACCACAAAATTATTTACCGAGAGCATCATTATATCATGATAACAATATTTCTATAACGAAACCCATGTGTACACGTGGACTCCCACAGGTTCATAAGACTGGTAGGCACTACACCCACGCATATTATCATACAAAATACATACGCAGCTTAAGATATTTCCATTTATATTCCCCACTGTGACCAATATCACATTCAATATCGCCTTGAATAAAAACCAATACAAGGCCTTGTATGGAGAGCTCCATTTTGTACAGGTAATATCATTACTTCACCGCAGTACAGAGAAAAACAAAATACTTATTGCTTCTGTCAAAGGCAAAATATTATATCGGTGCGTACTGCGTCGTTAAAATATTATTTTCATTACAATTTTGTGGCTATAAATACTCTTTGATGTCGTCTTCGAGGAAAATAAATTATCTTTGATTCAGAACTTTGTTTTGTTGCGACATCTTTAAAAGATTGGCTAAGTCGGTCAGAATGTACCAATATAAATTGAAAACCACATAAATAGATTATTATATAAATAGATACACGTACTGTCAGGGCCTGTACCAACTGTGATGCCCTATTTCAGGTATATGCCCTATGTCAATACTAAACTGAATTTTCTCGCTTTGTGGATGCAGGCGGAGCGTACGTAGCTAAGTGGTCCTCCAACATGCAATATTCAGAAAATGTTTTTTCCCGTTAGTAATACAATGATATCGTGTAACGTAATTAACTTGAGTCCTCAATAAATAAAGCTTTTATACGCAGCGTATCCCTTTCAAGTTGAAAAAGCTATTTCTTTTACAATTTCATCAAACTAATTACGTAGTTGTATTCACACAAACTCAGACAGGTAATCAAACGATAAGTTTTGAATGTAAAATTATTCTATTAACTCTTCAATAAATAGAAAACAGGGCAATACATAGCATTTCATTTTATTCTATCCAAATATAAAATAGACATCAACTTCGACCATTGTACATATTATAGGCAAATGCAGGATCACACATTCTAGCAAACTTATCTATCTCGAAACGAAGAGAACTCACTATGTCCTAAAACGAGTCGTTTTAGAGCCGAGAGCGACGAGAGCGTAACAAGATAGCTACGTTTGTTTAGAAAGTGACTTGCTTCTTTTCCCTCTCAGATCTGATGGTGACCTTGGAGGACGATACTGTCGTGTCGGAGGCTTCGGAGTCGGCAACGAGGGCTCGGAGGCGAGCCGCGCGCTTTTCTCTCAAGGCGGACCTTTCGCTCAGCTCATTCATCTCATCTTCCAAGTCAGTTAGGCGCGCTCTGGATACTTTTGCTCGCTGTGCGGCCGCGCTCTCGTCATCGGACTTGCCGATAGCAGTCCACTTTGTGAGTGAGTTTTCGTCGTTTAACCTACGCGCGATGCGCTTCTCTGTGCGCTCTTCGTTCTCTTGGAGCGCTCTGCTGGCGCTGCTCACCGAAGACGAGCCGATGCCAACGCTCTCGAGAATCTTGTCGGAAATCCTCATGCGGTTTTCGAGATTGGCTACGTTGGTGTCGAAGTCGATGTCCTCGGCGAAGCGAGATGACTTCTTGCCAGCACGCAGACGCCTTAGGGACTCTGTGATCTGAAATGATAATACAATGAACGTGAGTTTGTTGCATAACGTAATAGTTTCTAGGACACGTCGTTGTACGTGACAAGGAAATCAATTAAAGTATACAAGTAAAGAATTGAAACACAATGCTGGTAATACTTTTTAATTTATGCATCAAGGTTACTGAGATTATTTCTTGAATAAAACATTCTTAATCTCATTTCTGAATAACAAAGCAGAGCTTGTTTCTCTTTTCCTAATCCCATTATAAACCATTTTGATTGCTTCATGCAATAAGAATCTGTTTGGGATTCGAGTGGCTCATGTCATTCGGTTTGGCAGTCCTATCATCTGTAGTGGTTGCTGAGCTATTTCGGTCGGGCTATCCGCGAGCCATCATGTAGGTAACTGTGTCTCTAGTCATTGTTAATTTTAACATTGAGACATAAATTAACGTATATTTTCAACTTTGTATCTGAAATAACACGTGAGTAGTAAATGATGACACTAGCTGATTTGGGTGAAGTAAAATGGCTATGAATCAAGAATATTTAAAATGTAATTACATATTACATTCACAATTTCTCTTTAAAATCCACTTTCAAACATTGTAGACATGCATTTATGACGTCTATAAGTAGTAAAGTTTCCGTATTTATCCTTAAACTAGCTGACCCACGCAACTTCGTATGCGTCACTTAAGAGGGAAAAAGCTACCTACTAATACCTACCTACTACTTCATTTTTTTTCATAAGAACCTTCTTTTGACAATAACAAACACAACAAAAAAAGAATTAGTGAAATCGATCCAGGCGTTGTTGAGTTATGCGCTTACCAACACATTTTGTGATTCATTTTTATATTATACTTAGATAGGTTTCTGCGAATCCATTAGGTTGTGTAGAATAAAGAACAAGACCTGTGACACACTATATTATATTTATAACAATAACATGATATGAAACTGACAGACGTGACGGTGGCAACTCAATGCCGAAGGTTACTCTCCCCTATTATTTTATTTAATGTTAGTTAGGGAGAAACCCATCGTGAAATACAATAAAATATATAAATAAAATAAATATCGCTCGACATTACACACAGCCCCGTCTAATGCCACACTAAGCAACGAGGCTTGTGTCATGGACACCAGATAGTTGATATACCACATAGGTACTTTTTTGTTTGTAAATACATACTTACGAGTATTATACATATAAACATCCATGAATCAGAAACAAATATCCATGCTCATCACACAAACATTTGCTCCTACCGGGATTCGAACCCAGGACCCTAAGAACGTTACCCTCACTACCATTTTGCCATTCGGGTCGTCAAATAAATGGTTGCATTTCCATTCTTTTTCTGAACTGGTTACTTAATCGGGTAAAATGAGTAACTTTTTAATTAGTATTTAACAGAATTAAACGGAATTAACTGCGTTCAATAGCATTCCAATATTGTTCAACCAACGATTAAAAAATGCGAGTGTTCACTCACACACACGTTGTTTTAATTGTGAAATTGTTTACAATTGATCTCGAGCGATTTATTGAATATATTGTTTCAATACAGGGTGTAAACCACCTCATCACGAAGCCGTGAACCAAGCAGTCTGTACATCAAACTAAGTAACTTTATGCAAAAAATGTTGCTGGGAAACGACATTTTACTTTTCGGGGTTAAAAAACATGTATTGTGATAGAAATCAATTTAACTTGTAAAATGTAACGTACGGAGGTCGAGGAGGTGTTTGAAGCTAAAATCTTACATTAACTTTTGAAACCTTGTTTTTAAAATAAACTTTGTCAAAAAGTTGGAACTATGGTATACGGTAAGGTAAAATGATCGCAATGACGGGGAGAAGAAGTCCCTTCTGTTTCGTCATGAGTTCGATCAACAATTATTTTTGACCTTTATAAAGTCACGCTAAACAATTAATTGTAATATGATGGATAGGTTGGTTTTATTATGGTCTCATCATAATTTCGATGTAGACTATCAGCATTGTTATTGTTATTTATATTAAAAATCAATTAAATTATTTACAATTAATAAAACTGAACTCATTTCACCGATAAAATCGAAGATGTAAATGCAATTTCGTAATATCTTGGTTTCACAAAAATAAATTAATAATTTTAGTTAAAATGAACATGTAACTAACGTGTCCAGCTATAAATAGTTGTGTTCAAGTATCAGTGCTAAACTAATTGAATTGGAACTGCGATGGCTCAGTGGGCCGAAGTGTCGGACCAAACCGCAATTGTCGATAGTTCGAGCTTTGCACGAACGAACCACTCTAAATCCAGGTTCCCATGTTTGCTAGAGCATGCAATTTAAACTATGTTGTCTAGAAATAAAGTCTTCAGGTGTACAAAGGTGTACAAAGTGGATAATTTGAGTATTTTTATACAAAGGGATAATTTAATTATGGAAACCAATTACCTTGAATTCTGAGTTTTAAAATAACTATAAGTATGCATTATTGTGGTTTCAAAACGCAGCATGCAAGGTAATTGGTATAAAATAGTACATTTTGATACCGGTGGAGAAAGTTAGTAGTAGTAGCAGCTATTGTAGTTGAAGACGGTATTAACACACGAGCCGTAGGCGAGGATGTTTTTGAGCCGAGAACTGCAATAACAAATGTCCACGTGTATCAAACGACGTTTTTCAATACACTTAAAGAAATAAAATAAAATAAATGATATATAAAATAAAAAAATAAATGATATATGATATAGTTTTTTGTCCTATACTATTACGAGACTGATTTAAATTTAATTTTTTTTCGCTCTTTGCTTTCGCAAGGTTGAAGGAGAGGCAAAAGCACAAGCCGTTATACCGCCTAATATAAAAATAGTTATTTATGAGTTTTTTAATTTAGAAAACAAATAAATGTAAAGGGGACAATTTTTCTTGTTCGGGGATTAGCCCACCCACATTGTAGCATTAATAATGAAATTTACATTAATTTCTTCCGTTTATCCAGATTCCAGTGGTTAAATTAGCCAAGCATTGTCTAACCGGAATAAATGCGAAAAATCTGCAAAAACACTTACGAAAATCAAAATAAACATAAAGAGTAAATGTCAAAATAATGAAGTTGTCTGTCAATCACTAAAAAAGTGGGTTTATAGCGTTCCGTGCCACGTGGATTGTTTAAACCATCTATGCGATTTTAGTGTGAACCTTTAAAAATAGCATCAAAAATGTTCATAGTATAATAATATATTTTTTTAATTCTTTCTGATTCTATAAGCAGATATGATTACCAACGGGTAGGTACCGTACTTTTTTTAGTAAACAGAAAAAAACGCCTCTATTCACGCCTCTATTAATCACTCATTCTATTCACACACACATTAAGTATTTGCTGTCAAATGACATTGACCACAACAGGAATGATTTGACTTGCAAAAAAATATCAAATCATAGCTTAATTATGATTTTAAGATTCCGTTTTCATTTCTTCGTAATATTTCGTTTAATACCATAGTAAAATGGTTACTGTTTTTTGGTGTTATCATGAATAACAAATGCAACGACTAGCTGGGACCAAATAAAATAAATCCCCAAATAAATAAATAAATGTATTATCTCCTTTGTTTATAAAAGTATATATTAGTTTTAAATAGTCATGTTTATCTATGATATTGATTTTATAAACACTTTTGAATATCGGTTTGATGATATATCGGTTTTCCGAAAATAAAAACCATTTACCTCTGACTACATTCAGAGGTGAATGTTTTTTTTAAATTATGCATTGAACCAATTTGGACTAAGTATACTGTGGCAATTTTCTTTTCGCACTACGATTAGGTATAAAATGCAGATGCAAATGCAGTTTTAGAGGAAGTGTATTGAAAAATATATTAAACTTAAAAGATATTGCTAGTAAGGTAGTCTTAATGGCCTTTGTTGTATGATGAGACTGAAACCGATAAAGTGCATGAATTGCGTTTGATGTCTGGAGGAAGGAGTCCTTGTATTCATAGAGTAGTTACTGTATTGTAATCAGGTTCGAAAGGTTCTATAGAAGAATATTAAAGAACCCCATTCTTAAAGTTGATTAAAATCAATATTTTTGTGAATAAATGGCAACGTACATTCATGATGAGATCATTGGTCAGTATGCAATGTCTACGTCTCGAAATAAAAATTATAGTGTTTGATCAAAATGGAATTTCAGGTGGCTTACATTGTAGCCCGTAGTACATAGCTATGTTTATACACAATATTTGGCCTGCCAAGAAAAATCTTAAGGGGCCGGCGGAGCATGCGTTTTTCATACAAACGTAATACCAAAATAATATTAAAATCAAACATATTCTTAAGGTAGTGTGCATATACATAGAATATCTATGTTCCCAAATAAATATTTTGAAAGGACAATTATATAATTATATGTATAGTATTTTATAAGTATATCCTTGTAGTTTATCGTAGTTTTAATAGAATTATTCGTGAAGTTTCAGGAATGACACCTACCACAGCTTGTCACTGCATCATCTAAAGGTTGACTGGTAGAGAATGCCATTGGTATTAAGTCCGCCTCTGTACTTTGTGCTTGAAGTGTTAAATAAATAAATAAATAAAAAGACAAGATATGAAGAATTTAAAATTTGTATAGAAAATATATTTTTCTCATAACTCTTGTTTAAATCAGCGTACATTCAAAATATGTATTTGGGAACCTATATATTCTGTAATCCAATCAAAATAAATACACACTGCCTTAAGAATATGTTTGATTTACAAATTATTTTGGTATTACGTTTGTATGAAATTCGCATGCTCCGCAGGCCTCTTAAGTCACGGTCTCGACTCTTCAACAATCTAAAACGTGTCATACGTCACGACATCAAAGTGTCGCGCACTGAGATAATTTATGACTGATGAAAATTAATTTCGTTAACTGACATTTTGTTTTTTACTCTGTGTCTTACTTTGTACTTTAAAGTAGGTCAGAGAATGACAATAATGATTTCTCTATGAGAAATAACTATAGGATTTTTCCAGTTTAAGTCTTTAAATATTGGCGTTTCAGAACAGTACTGTGAGTTGTTAAATACTTAAATTCCAGAATTAAAACAGAGTAACTTAATAGTAGACAGTCTTGCTATAGCCCATTGAAACGTAGGTAATGCACGCGTTATTTTCCGCAGCATTCCGCATACATACATATGCTGTATTTACTCGCCGTCGTTTCAACAGGTAGTAAAACAAGCACAGAGAGATTTCGTCAATGCAAACAGGATACTGAAATACAACCCAGTGCTGTCCTGTATTGAGAAATGCACGAAACTCTGTGCTCGCATTTGGACAAAGATGCCAAGAGTAACGTACGCACGCACGAATTTCACACTTCATAATACATATTACTGGCTATGTTGAAAACAACATAGCATCAGGCAGTCATTGTAAAATGACTGCTTCATTGGTCTAGTGAACAAGCTCGACTGTGACAACCATGGCGTTATTATTTTAAAAGGTAATTTTCCCTCGTTAACATCAATCATTTTCCCACAACCAACAAGTGTACACAATGTTATTTAAATAATATAATGAACATGAGAGAAGTTCTGAGTACTCCACCACAATATTGTCATCGAAACATTAAAACAACATCGCCTTGATGAAGATTGTATTTATTTATCTGTTGAGGAACCCACATCCTCGAACACCGATGAAATTGTAACTATTTGTTCAATAAAGTAAATGTTGCAAGCAACACATAATGTAGGCGGATATAAAAATAACAGCGCTGTTTAATTATATTAAATTTTAATGGATGTGAGCAATTAAACTTGAAGAATAATAGAGAATTTTTCTTGATATCCAATTTTAAGGTAGACTGGTAGTAAATGCCCAAGGCATTAAGTCCGCCTTTGTAAATTATGTGCAAGTTTTAATAAATAAATGAAGGAATATCTAAAACATGTTTGATCATAATATAGCTTTTACAGCAATTCAGCAATCTTTATTCGACAATAAAACATTATGAAAGGTGATTCAAGTGTTGTAAATATGTCGCTGTGGACAGTATGTGACCTTTAGACTGTTTAATGACACTTAATTTAATACGTGTTTTACTACGAAGTCTCTGACACTTAGATAGTGAAAAGGTTTTAATTTGGAAATAATGCTACTGACGGACTGATGTTCCAAAAGAAAATCTAATGAGAAAGGAATAGAATAATTATTAAAATGTTGAGCACAGCCTAACAATGCTTCGTTGAGTTCATAATAGCGTTCTTCAAATTACGAATGTTCATAGCGTTATTTTAAAAGGATCATTCTAATCAGTCTGAGCAGTATGTGCAGTGCGTATTTTTTTGAAGTGTTAATGTCTTTAGGCGCGTTGAACACTTTTTGAGTGAACAAAAATACGCTTTTTGTAGCACTCATAGCAGATGCGCTACAGCTACGCCGTACTGGATCAGCTAGTAGTTTTTATTTCTATTGGTTGTCCCCACCGACCGCCACGAATGTTTTTTTGTACTGATTTAAATATCAAATGATTTTAAATTGACATTTTGTTACAAAACGTACTGTAAACCTTACTTATAATAATATTCTTAATACCAATTTAAGACATAAATGTTTGTGATTCTTGTTTCAGAGCTAACAACATGACGTTGGGCCTTTAATAACTGTCAGAAACTTCATTGTAGGTACCCAACGCGGAACACAGATACAGACTACCATATACGAGTAGGTGTCTATGTTTCACCGAGGCGTTCGGGCAAAGGGGCACATGAGAATTGCCCTTTGATGTATGTAACAATATCAATTATCAAACAGAAGCGTGATGGCAATGCTGTGTTTGACACCCAATACCTTTGGTACTCAGTGTGCATGAAAAACGGACAAGCGACAAAGGCAATTGTGGTCGCCATTTCCAATTAACTAGGCGGACTTGTATACTTTGTGCACAGCGTGCAGATGGATAAATGGATAAAAGCGTCAGGGTAGCCCGCGAAATTCAATTTTTCTTAAGTTTGCAGGCCAGTGCTAAGTTGTATGTTGATGAAAATATCGCTCGCGGCTGTAAGGCCGTATGTAGTTACAGAATTAAACACTGCACAACAAAATTGCAACTTTCGTGTGATGATTGACTTTTATCACTTGACGTTTATTTGACGTCGTTGATTCTAGATATACCCTCAGTTGTTTTGTAGCAGCTCTTGTTTATTTTTATTAATTATATTGTGTATTACCGTGTTACTTTGCTCATCATTTCTAACTTATTAAGTTTTCTTACTATAATTTGAAAGGCATCGTCAAAACGAGTTTGTGTGAATGATCCGAATCCTTTTTGATTCATTTGCGGAAAATATACGAGTATGTTCAAAGAATGCCGTTTGAATGTGGCAACGTTCATAAATTGAGGCTTACGACTCCCTAGAAATTAACTTCAGGCCTAAAAAAAAAACGCCTTGGATTCCGCTAGCCGTCTCAAATTCAAAACCTAAGATATTGAATACGATAATCCTTTTACAATGTACCCAATTTAGTACTGCACGCCCCATGAAGATACATTCAGATTAATCCTATAAAGATACATATTCTACTAAAACATATTGAGATGCTGAAAATCAGGGGATCGGTAGCAAGGGGGTGAGAAATCCAATATATTGAATACGTTCATCCAGTTTGGTTTTGGACGATGCACCTCTTGTACTGTATTCATATTACGCGACAACCCTGGCTACGTAGGTAGTACGGATTTACACTGAGCGGACCATAGGAGCCCCGTAGGACACGGAGCGGCTATATTGATTTTCGGTATCGCTTTTAGTTTTCAAATGCGTTAGGGATGCTTGGTCGATCTATGATACCTGAGCTTTATTTCATTAATATCATAACGAATACATGAATCAAGGGAAGACGTTGATTATATTTCTATTTAAATAAATATAATAGTATGTCTTTTTTTGGGCCCTTTTGAATACCACTTATATTTGCGATGTAGAACGGCACTCGATTAAAAATTAAAATTTTAAAGGACATTATACTAATTATAAAATAATAATAAAGCACAACTTTAATAAAATATATTTAAATAAAATATCCCGTCACCGCGCCGCCGTCAAAAATGCTGAATATGCAAACACATCAACATGAAGAGGCTTTTACCAACTTTCTCACTCATTTTTCAGAAATAGTTTTTCTGGAGAGTGACTCATGGATTATAATTGAGTGGCGGTCAATTTACAAAAATGCTCTTACGTGGAGCAAACTGGTTGATTAGTTTAATAAAACTTCGAGTGAATAAGGCATTCATTTTTACCAGAATAAACGGGATATTAACGTGACTGATATCACAGTACTCACAACTTATAATTTGATTAGTAGGTTGTTTATATTTCCAGATTCTGAAACAGAAACTTTTAGAATAAGCTAAAACAGTGATAAAACTTTCTTGTGAACAAAACAGTGATAAAAGTTGAAAGCGATTTAAATAAATATTCTAAATGGCACCACTTCGATATTTTTACCAAATTGTGAATTAGCTTCTGTTTATCGTCTACAATTTCACAGCATGGATTTGGTTAGCTTATGCCACTGCCATGGCTTTAACAGACATTGAGTACTTAGTAATACACTTTAATGCATCGGATGCAGTCGAGAATTATTTCCGAGCAAATATTGCCGAATTATTGACCTTCGCATGAGCGCTATAACTAAAAGTTGGATCGTTTACGTTTCAATGTTTAACTAGCTTTGGTTGGGCGTGATTTTATTATGTTCCAATAAAAATGTGTGCTATTCATTGAAATATTCTATTTAGCTTATGGCAAACTGTGTGTCTGTATGTATTTATAGTTAAACTTTCTTTTTTAAACAATTGCTTTTAAAAATAAGAGCTAAATGCATATTTAAATTTAAATTAGTTAGCTTAGGTTACGAAGTGTTTTCCAAGATATCCAACCTTTGAAACTTTATTACTTGCATACCTTCCTGTTGAAGTTTTTTCACTGAGACTTATTCTTTGCTTGTAATACTTAGGTACCTCCTTTCTATGAAGAACTTGATTGTGAAAGCTTTTACCTAAGAAGTGTTCTTCCTTAAGTTTGCTTTCAATTACCTTTTGAACAATAGGTACCGTGAAGTAGAGGAATGAAGTTCATGACAAAACGTTTTGAGTATGAATAGACGGCTATAAAGGCAAGAGAAAACAATAATAATGATATCTCTAGAAAAGTGGTGACTATTCAGATGACAACTACTAGAGAAGTAAGTATGACAGAACAGGACACGTTGAGTTCACATTCTTACCCTTCCTCATTCCTAACCTAATAAATTGAGATTAAAAGAAAGCGAATTTGAGTTTAAAGGCACAACCAACCGCCAGCGCGACAAGAATGCAGATTATTGTCATAGATAGTGCTGCCATCTGTGTGTTTGAGACCACAAACTTTTCAACTGTTTGACTGCTTTACAACCGTCATAAAGAGAACAGCTATTTTGGACAACTTGTTAGTGAAGTAGATAGCCGGTGACAGCGGCTGCCTTGTGAATAATAGGTCCCAAGTTCGAATACGCAGTCAAGAATTAGTTTTTTGTAATTATTTGGTTGAACAGAAACTAACAGTGCCATCTAACAGTTGAGGTACACAGTTTTAAAAACGAAAATCGGAGTTGCTTATCTATCTTGTATTATAATAGTGTATTATCTATGCAGTCGGTTACGCACTGTCGGTCGCGTACGACTATACGTTGTGTTTAGCACCACACTGCGGCACTGACGTCAGCGGCGACTGACAGCCGTATTTTGTTCTCGCTGACGTGCGACTGACCGTACGCGACCGACCGTACGCGACCGACCGTCAGCGCGTCAAGAATTCAGGCCTTAGTTCGCTTCGTGAGATCATAATCATCATCATCATCATCTCAGCCGAAAGACGTCCACAGCTGGACATAGGACCTCCCCAAGTGTCGCCACATTGACCGGTCCCTTTCGACTCTCATCCACCGGATTCCCGCAACCTTCACTAGGTTGCGGGAAGAATCTTCATGAGATCAGGTTACATTATTTTTCACGGTTTTTATTAGACTTGTTTTTATTAATCACACCGTGTGCTGGATGTTCGTCAAGTTACGTTATGCGTTATTTTTAGAATCGAGTTAACTCATGCGGAGTTACACTAGGCGTAGAAGTTGATCATTCATATAACTTTTTGTTTTGGATAAAAAAGAAGAAAGAAAGAAAGAAAAAACCATTTATTAGCCCGCGCAGGACAAAACACACACCTAACCTAAAATAAATTAGTGAAATTGTCAACTACAAAAATTAAACACAGAAAATAAATAACAAGAAACGAAATTGGTCTTGTACGAAGCCAAAAGGGCCTTACCTCAGCATGGTGCTGTAACATTATAAAAACACAACATAAGAACTTAAATTCAAACATTGGGGTCAGCTAAGCTGCCAAATATTTTATTTTTGTGTAAGCCAATGAACATTGAACTTAATATAAACGTAAAAACATAGCAATAGCTACCGGCTTACTTAATTAACTATAAGATATTTTAAATACTGCAGTCGATTTTATTAATTCAATCCTTGTGAATCTCGACATCATAATTACAACATCGACGGTTAATTAAATGCAAAGCCGTATAAAATTGTTTAAAGATTTGCCTCTGTCTGGCGAATTAGACTCGGCTCTGCTGAAGTGATTTTCCGATCGGTTGTCATGGCAACAGTCCTAAGAGGAAGATAGCTGTCTGCAAGTAACCTACAATTTCCTACATAAAGCTACCATCATCAGTGATAGAAGAAGGACCAATGGGTGAGTTTTAATAAAATTACTTTACTACGAGTATTATTATGATTTCTAATGTCTAATTTTGCCATTAATTTTAGGATGTTTTGTTCATAAATTCACTTAAAATTAATAAAATTATGAGACAAAATTACAACTATAATATTGAAAACATTTTCGTGCCCATATGTGAACAATTTTTTATTTATGTTATTCTACATGAACTTTTTATTATTGTATGTCTTCTACAACTTCACAAAATATCTATCCAACTTCTTTAAAATAACTTCACAGAAATTCGATGTGGACTTCATGAGAACACCGCGGTCACACAGAGAGAGAGAAAATCTATACAGGGTGTAAACCACCTCATCACAAAGCCGTTAACCAAGCATTTTGTACATTAAACTAAGTAACTTTACGCAAAAACATTTTTTTTTGAGGTGGGTTTTTTTTGTTTTGTGGTAGAACTCAATGTAACGCTCTTAAAACATTGTGCTGATGGATGGATTGAATAGTACGGGGGTCGTGGAGGTGTGAAAAGTCAAAATCTTACATAAAAACTTGTCTAAAAGTTGTAACTTTGACCCCCCATTTCTCCGCAACTAGAAGGTTCCTAGGTATGGTATAGAATAAAAAAAAATATCGCAATGATAATGAGAACAAGTGCCTTTCGGCTTTGTGAAGAGGTGTTTTACACCCTTTATTTAACACTAGCTGCCCATCCCGGCTTCACAAGGGTGCCTATGCAGGGCCAAGGGGTCCAGGCATAATGTAGTATTCTAATGGAGACACATTTTTTAAATCGAACCTCTTGCTTTTGCATTTATTTATTAAAAACAAATAAATCTTTCCTCTTTATAGTGTTTGTACAGAGCATAGATGGACGCATTTTAATTTACTTGTACATGTGAACTTTTGATCGCTTTCGAACTTTTCCCCGCTGCGCTGTTTTTTTGACCAGCGCAAACTAATTTTTATTTAAGAATTTTATTTCAGTGGTTTTGGCTACGCAGTAAGGCCTGAATATTCTTATTCTTAATTATGGTCGGTTGTGAACTATATTATACATTGTGTTCTATATAACACCATACTGCGACACTGACGTATTTCGTTCTCGCTGATGTCACGACTGACCGTATGCGACCGGTTGATTGCTTGCGGTCGGTCGTACGAACGTCATCAGCGTGACAAGAATTCACGTCTTAGGCGGTTTTCATGGGACCGAGCTCGTCCGAGTGGTGGGAGGTGTAGCGGATCTCTCGTCGCTTTGTATGAAAGCTGTTGAGCGGTCTACTAAGCGGGGAAAGCGCCAGGAAAGCTTGCGAGATTCAAATATCCTTACGTTTTTTGCAATTAGCACGTCGTGCGTCAGTGATTGTTGTTGTTGTATGTTGGTTAAAATATAATTCGCGGCCCCAACAAATATGGCTTTATAGAAGTTATCAATATTGTAATCATCAATACAACCCTTTATAGAAGTACTCGAAAGAGGGTCGTATGATATGATAATGATTTTATTATCATTCTTTAAATACCGCCACTGCCACGGACCGGTAAATTGCAAAAAACTTAGAAAACTTGAATTTCACGGGTTATTAGTTATATATATCCTGGCGTTTGCAACCTTGAAGAGCATTATTTGAAATAAAATACAACATTCAAATTATTGTGTGTCAATCAATAATCCTATGGTCCATAAAAGTAAGCGTGCAATTGCGAATCTGGGATTGTGAACTTTATTCTTATACATAGCAACATAACCTGCATCCGATAGGAAATAGTTAAGAAATAAGTGGATGTTGTCAACAAGATACATTTTTGGACGTCTCAATTATATGGTAAGTTAATCAAAAAACAGTTAAGCGTGAGTCGTATCGTGTTTCTGAGTAGGAAAGGTTCCGTGAAGTCAGTACTTTAGCTAAACTGAAATGAACGAAGAATAAAGCTCATTTTTTAATGTAACAGTCATTTGCGACGGAACTTTAAAAAATTGAGCAGTTTTTAAACCCTTAAGATAAGTAAAGCCATGTATTTTAACAGACAGGTTTTTCATAAACTCTAAATATTAAGTGAATAATTTAAAGAATATCATCATTTTCCCACTTTTGTGTAATGTAACTTGGGCGTTCATTCCTATTTTGAAAATAAAAGCGTTTTATTTAAGGGAAAACTTCTTTAGAGCACTTTTTGAATGAACAAAAATCATGGAAATCGCGTGACCGTCATGTATGCATACCATAGTACTCGTAGGCGATCCGCTACGGTATAGCCGTAGCAAATCGGTTACGGGTTTTTACTTCTATCGGGAGTAATTAAAGCTAGCCCCGCATGTTTTTTGCGAATTTAATCATTCGTTGAACAAGAGTTGTTCAGTTTCATGATGTCCTGGCTGGGGGCCTTACTCTCAAGGCATCCACAGGGTAGCCCGGATAAGCCGAACCCAGTCACATAGATGTCACGTCGAAAAAATTTATATCCTAGACACCAACCGAGGTTGTGCGTTTATTATGTGACATCTTGTATAGAAGTGGTTTTTTTTTTTTAATGAAAATGAGTCTTTTAAATAGTTAGACTACAAGATACAAGTTTGTATGAATGCTAGTTTTCCAATAGGAAATTACTAGAAATAGGCCGACTACTCGGTAGCAAACAGGCCAACAGATCTGACTACTACTACAATGTCCGTGGCATTTCATGTAGGTATAAGTCTTTCGCAGTGTGGTCATAGAAATTCTAATTATTATATTTTTCTGATAAAAGTTCAATTTCTTGATTCAAGTAAAATTATTGATTCTTCTTCTTCGTGTCGATGATTTCCCCTTTTTATTTTTAAATTATTGTCGACCAGTACTCTGCTACCTCGACAGCGTTGGGGGTTATTATAAGAGTTCCAATTCAAAAATTCTATAAAAAACTGGAAGGTTGATTATAAAATAAAACTAATAAATAATAAGGCCTATTACATCATTATGAAGTAATACTGGTATTCAGCTGCACCCGATTAGATTAGAAGCCAACCCCAATACAGTTGGGAAAAGGCTAAGCAGATGATGACAATCGTTATTATTAAGTAAACCCCATAAAAAAAAACTTTCAGCACACGAACACACAGCTTGTGTTTCTTGTGAAGCAGTTATTAATTTGAGCAAAATTTTATGTTTTATATTTATGACTACACGTTAATTTTTAACCTCTGCCCAATTAAATCGAGACGGTGCGTAAAATTACGATTGGGGTGAGCATTTCAAATTATCTTATTACTAGATATTAATTACTGCTTTTTATATCAACTTAAATGATTCTTAGGGTGCCTTATATCATCATCTGATGCGCTTGACGATCTGATGACTGTATCATCTTATCCCGTAGCTGAGTTTTGGCCAAAATATATTTTAACACTGGTACTTATCGCACTACGATTAGGTTCAACATGCAATGTATTTTATATGTGTGACTTTTTTGACAGTTTGGAAAACTGAAAACACGTGTGCGGGAATAAAAATGTCCACAGATAACTTAAAAAAATACCTATATGCCTATGCCTTTAGTCATTGGTGAATGTTTTTTTTTTAATTTCGGCAAAGTATTTGCGTCTTTACGGTGTTAACATGTTTTGAATATTCAAATTGCTTTTATAAATATAATATCATAGATAAACAAATTAACCTTAACATAAAAATTTATTTGTTCTAAATAAAAAATTAAACATTTTTTTGTATTAGGCTGTTAAGCGGTCTCATATCTTTGCTTTTCCTTCAACCTCGGGAAAGCAAAGCGCGGACAAAAAAAGAAAATCAAAATCAAAGTTTCATAATAATTCATGACAAAAATATTTATAATTCTTTTATTTTATTTTGTCAAAAGTGTATTGAAAAACGTCGTTTGATACACGTGGACATTTTTACTGCAATTCCAGGCTCAATGACAAACTCACCTACGGCTCGTGTGTTCATTCGGGCTCGATTATAATAATAAACTTTCCCCACTGAAATCAAAATGTACCTGCTATTCCAAAGACACGTTAAAAAGATTCACTGGTTCATAAAATTAAATAAATTTTAAGTTGTAATAGTTATAGTAAATAAAGCTTTATTTTATTGAATGTAAGTAATTCACTGAATTAATTTAAAGCTTAGCCGCAAAGTACGGAAGTGTCTTAGTAGTATTTCAAAGAAAAAATAAAACGTAAAATAGAAATGCATGTTTTGCTAACGCACATTTTATTCAGCAAGACTGTTCAAAATTGCCAATCCATCAAAATAATATGTAGTAACTGAGTTACTGAGACATTCAGCTGCGCGCACGCATGTCCGATGTCTGCCAAACGTCCATCAAACACTTGTCGTCACAACTGGACTAAAACCGTAAATATGTCACTAGTATATTTTCTCAGTATTTTATTTAGTACGAATAATATATTTTATGAAATGACTACGTGGACGCTACATAATTTCCTGATGAATATTTTTCAGCAAGTAAATAAGTAATTTCAATGTAATGATATTTATGACCGAAATTATAATAAATCTTCATACAAGGTTATCGTTATTTTCACCAAAGATTTTCCAGCCAATTCCTAAACTTTCATCTCGGTTGAACTAAACACTAGCTCAAAACATTACGTGCCGTATTCACTACCAGTAAGGAGCTTATGTTGAATCATTTAATACCTCGTTACATTCGCAATGTTAATATAGACTCTAAGTATAAGCTGACGCGGTACCTACGCGGCATCTACGCGGCCCCTACATTGCTGGATGGAAACCGTGGAATACGTCCACATAACAACATATATTATCTCACAACGCAGATCTGCACCTGCTCCAAAGCAACTCATACTATTAAATATAGAATGCTTCTTTCAATGTCGCCGTCGAAAGACGTATTAGGTGATTATCAAAATATACCAGATTTGTCACTGAATGAACGAAGAGTTGAGCTGTTGAGCTATTTTGGGTACAAGAACGCGGGCAGTAATTTATGCGCCCGAATGCTGTTTATAAACATACACGTTCTTGAATATTCGCTTTCAATGAATCGTATCTACGCTCTATTTCAGTGAAACTGTTTTTAGTGCTATTTAGAAAGTTGACCAGTTTGTTATAAATCGTATTTCCGAGTATTGACTGGGTTGTGAAGCTCAGATAGGCAGTCGCTCCATGTAAAATACTAGTATACAGCTGCATCCGGTTAGACTGGAAGCGAACCCCAACATAGTTGGGAAAAGGCTAGGCAGATAATGCAGATGATATACATTATCTTATTATAGTATGCTTCCAAAATTTGAAATGTAGGTCGAAGGAAGAGGTAGTAAACGAAAAGTTGACTGTCGGTTGCATTCGATCAATAAATTGCCAATTTAAAATAACCTGTTCAATCCGAATTTAATGTAATTGGATTTCCTACATTTTTGTATTCTGTAAAATCTAACTGATTTCTTTAAAAATCATTGCATTGTATAATGTCTAATCAGAGCAGAGGATACATTATTTAGAGTAAGATCGGGGCGTGATCTTTACTGTCTTGACACATGTGGTGACAGAGGATTGCTTGCAGAACGGTGGTGGATCGAGGATCGAAGTGGATCGCTGGTGATAAAGTTAGATTGGTGTCGCGAACCTGCTACTCGAATATAATTGCTAAGCAAACTAGTTATTGCGAAGTATTGCCATTGAATTGTGTGAAACAGTGAATTGTTTGTTTTGTGCTCGCATTACACCGAAATGACCCAAATGACGCCCAACAGGGCTAGCATGGGCAGGGGATAAAACTTTTCTCCACCGGTTATATCCACTGACTTGTCCCTTGTCAGTGGAAATAACAGGTTTTATCCCCTGCCCATGCTAGCCCTGCAACACTAATGATGTCAAGGAGGATGCTGCTTCTCTGACATAATTATTATATATTGATAGATAAGTTATAAATTAATTTACAAATATTTTTTCACGCTTTAAGAAATTATAATAGAATCCTCCGAAGGGAAAAGACAGACACGTTTCAGGTTAAAGAAATTGACGTATTTTTTTTTTAAATTTAATTTTATTTTTCTGTAACAGTTTAGACAAGATCTTGTTAACTTGGAATCCCGGGCAATGACCATATTAACATCGACGTTTGCGGTAATTGAACCAAAATAGCTGTAACTACTCCGATCACTAGTTACAAACAATGACATTAACATCTCAAATCTGTCCGCAAACTAACCAATTTAGGTGCTCACAGGGTACGAAACAATAACTCAGTTTAGTTCAGAGCTCGTTCCTAAGTTTGCCGATACGGCTTTACCTTTGATCGACGACGTTCAGCTTCGCTTAAAACGCAAACCGGCTTTTAGTGGATTATGTTGCAAACATACGTATTGACGCTTATTGCCATGTTTGTCACGCGATCACTAGCGCAACTGTTGAGCATGGGGTTTCGAATCCCTGGTCGAAAAAAAAGTGCTGAATTGGTGTTGTGATACCTTCGTGCCTCCTGTCCTGACCCCGTATTAACAAACGTTCGACTCGTTTCCGATTCGACAACTCGTATATCTGTCTTCTTCTGGCATTACGGAAACGACAGAGATAGATATACGACTTTCCGAATCGGAAGCGAATCGAAGCGTTGTGAATACGGAGGCTGGTCATGCGTCTGATTTCTCTCTCTTGTCGTATCTGATGACCGTGCCATCGGATTTTAAGAGTAAAGATAAAGAGAATTCACTTATGCACTATATTATCTCTGCTGAGATAGACCGTAGAGATCGGAAACGGTATGGAGATTCATATTGATAGCTATCATTATCACAAGTAAACTCGCAGTCATGAGCTTACTAAGCAGCTTAGTATGTCTTTGAGAGAGACGCAATCAATGAACAGACGATGTGACTATCAAATCCTCCAGTATAATACCGTTTGATAACGTTCTACGTTCTATATTTTGATATATTCTGTGAGTAACATAGAACATCAAAGGAAATCATAGACTCACGTTCTGTAGCAAGCGAATACATTCGTAAAAAATATAACTTATGAAAAGATATTCGCGATACACTTCTTCGAAAACTGACTATTAATTATTGCACTTCAGAATGAATTGTATTTCACACTAGCTTTTTTCGTTTATTTCTGATAGTGCTTTATTTCCACAGATAACTACAATATAAACCAAGTCAGAAATGGTTCAATTCCTATACTAGGTGTTTTTTTTTTATAATCTCATCAAATTGGTGAGATGGCCTTCACAACTTAAATATTTAATGAACATTTAAACTGTGTTTATTTATAGAACCAATGATGTTGTATATAAAGTATAACATCGTTTGTTAAGTATTTACGGACTTAAGTAGATTTGCAATTTTATGATGTTAGAGTATTGGAAAGTATTGGACACGTAGTTTTTGTTTTTGTAAATCAATAAATAATGTCAAAAATAAAGAGCATCAAAAACACGAGAGTCGTCGAGCTCGTGATGTCAGAACCCAGCAAAAATTATACCAAAGCGAGACGTCTTCTTCGTCAATTTTGGTTTACGCAACGAAAGACACGGGTCAAATATTTTTTGAAAATCGAACTGGCAGACTAATTCATATTTTTTTGTCGTTTAATGTCACCGTCGTCTACGGCTCGGGTGTGAGTTCCACCTCGGGTGCAATAAAAAGGTTTGCTACACTTGTATCAAAACGTACTATTATTTAAAACCCACGCACTGGTCACCCGGAGGTAATTGAAAGAGGTATGCAGTAACACAACAAATACAAAATCCGTTTTGCGGTTTGATTAAATAAACGGGATTACGAATTTTAGGGTTCAGTTGAGCTCTATGGGAAAACAAATTAAGTTGAGTCGATGCCCCGTCAACTTTTTATTTAGCTTTGTGAGATTATTTCAGGTACTTCGTGAATCGTGTTATTATTGTTGGAAAACGGCTCAAAGTTTTTAAAAATATAATTATTTAGTCTAATGACAGTGATAGTACGAGATTTAAGAATATCTCGTGGTTAAAAATCGCTCGGATTCTTCAAGTTTAGGTTGCCCATTACATTCCTAGTTTCCTTCGTACCTCTTGGTCCCGGCTAACATTAGTAGATCTTTGACAGTCGTTACAGGTAATCAGTGGCCCAAAAGTATGACAACCAGTCTTCCCAAATGTTTCCCTTTTGGGAAGACTGGTTGTAGTAACACGAACACTTAGTACTAAGTGACACTCGTGTGTTACTTAGTACTAAGTGTTCGTGTTCTTTGACGACTGTCAAAGATCTACTAATGTTAGCCGGGACCAAGAGGTACGAAGGAAACTAGGAATGTAATGGGCAACCTAAACTTGAAGAACAGGGTTGTGGACGTCAGATTGGAAGTCGCTAGATGTAAAACAGCTGCAACCGAATAAACTTGAAACCGACCCCAACAAGGTGGAAAACACCCTACGCAGATGATTATGAAGCACCACATCGAACAAAGATGAATACAAACTAATATGTTTCAAAGATCAAATACGAGTATCTTGTATTGTAAATGGCTCCAAGAATATATCAAAGTTTATTCTAATAAATGCTTTAGTTGTTTTGTTTCGCTGCCTTATTTGAGTAGGATATTGTTATAGTCAATAAGATACACAAATAAGATCAATAAGATAGCGATAATCATCGTCGCTTCGTCACGATACACGATAGATTGTGGCGCGACTCACACGCGTACGTAACCAACTATCCGCACCGCGTCGTGCGAGGACTACATGTCCTAATAATGACGGAATAAATACGGTCTCTGTGCAGACGTGTTTATGCTCAGACGTCGTACGTCGGACGTCCTGCATGCAAAATGTATCACATTTATTCCTGTCACTCAAGCTGCCACAGGACGCTCGTCGCACGGCGCGCTCTGTGAATAGGCCCTAATCCACAATATTCGCTTTTGAATTTCGTCTCGTATTCGTCTAGAATTCGTATTCTGCTCCCTTCGCCGAAACTAATGTTTTCATGCCTCTGATTTAACTTCAAATGGGATTTTTAGGTAATAGTTGTTTTAAATCTCTACCTCGTTTTATAAATACTTTGGGACAAAGGTGTTCGAGTCCCCACCTGGTCTTTCGGATGATCGCCAAGTGGTTGGTCGATTCCTTCCGAGGTCACAGGGCTTCTTTATTTACCTTTTATTAGTCAACGAAACAACACCATTCTCGTTGACAGAAATGCGGATGAACTCTTAATATTATTCTAAGTTTATATGTATTGTCATGTTATAAAATGTAAATGTAGGTACTTATAAAATTGAATACGTCTGGCTCGAATAGTTTCGAAACTTTGAACTATGTGCGGGTCAAGTTTAGAAATTCCCATCTTCTAACTACCTGACTTCTCCGTTCAAAATTTCACGATATCTGCACCTGTATGAAACTTTGCAATAACCAATAGGTAAAATAACGGGGCGTCTCGAATTTCGAGTCCGTCTGAGGGTAGGTATATCAAATATCTTTCCAACATTTGTCTACAATTTGTGTTTTTGTTTGTCAAATATGTTTGTATTGAATAAACTCAAGAACTACTGTGCCGATTTCAAAAAAGCTTTCACCATTGGAAAGTTACACTCACCATGAGTGACATAAGCTACATTTTATCCTCGTACTCCCACGGGATCAGGAACTACGCGGGTGAAACCGCGTGGCGTCTACTAGATGTAAAATAAAGAGATTATGGGTAAACTCCAGAACTTATTGGGTTATCTATATAACAGTATGTCAATAATGTTGTATCTATTGTATCTCATTAGGTAAATTTTCCAGGTGTTAATCGGGAAAAACTCAATTGATGCATATGTACGGCCGAACCAGCTATTTCGCCCATGACTATTAACAATGTCGAATGTGAAAAACGGCAACTTTACAGGAGAGAGATGCAAAGTATTAATTGCATATATCTTTGTTCTTTATTAAAGTAGGCTTATGAAATTTTAGAGTAATGCTTTATTATTTATTTGTGTTCGGGACAATATTATGAATAGCCGGTATTTAATGTGTAAATATAAGAAAAGTCACATAATACTTTTTTAACGGGGTAAAACTAATGATGATTTGTCGGAAGTACCAGAACCGACATTGTTGCTTGTACAAAATTAATTATTGCTTGTCGGAAGTGCCACTTACGACATTGTTAATTTTTTATATTTGTTAAAACGGCATGTCGTATGTAAAAACTACTGAAGAAAATACCAAAAATGTAAAGAAATTAAATACATTTATTGACAATGAACAGACTATGAAAACTTATTCAAATAAAGACAATCATCTAAAGACTTTCATCCCGTGAACACAGTCGGAACTGGCAGATAGCGAGCGCTCACCCGCCCGCGCGCCCCGCTAAGAACGTCGGTTGTTATTATCCGACATTGTTAGCGGACTATCTAGGTAACTTCCGACATTTTTAATATAGTTATTTTAAAAACTATGTATAATATATTACTTTTTATTTCAGCTGATGATAGCCTTAGATATTTAGGCACGTTTTATGCAATAAACAAAAAAACACGATTTTGCAGATCCGGCTTTGTTAATAGTCATGGGCGATTTGGTTTACACTTTACAATGTAATTTGTGGATTAAACTGTATACCAAATAGCTTGTTCGACCGTACATACAACATTATTATGTAATGCACTCGACTTAAATCTATTATAATCATGTTACGAAAGGGTGGGTGCACACACAAATATTTTTAATTTTGCATTTTTTTAAGGGCATTTGTTTGTGAGCGTCTAAATAATAGGTTGTAGTTGTAATAGGCGTATCCATGTCCAAAGTAAACTTAAAACGAGAGCTTTTCCTAGCCTTTTCCCGACTATGTTTTGGTCGGATTCCAGTCTAACCGGATGCAGCATACCAGTATTTTACATGGAGGGACTTTTCGGTCAAAATAATCAAAAAGTGGAAATCTGGAGAGTAAATTCGGTGCCTGTACTTTTTATTTTTTTGCAGACGGTATAAACGACGCTCAATCAAGAAATTAAGCTGATCACTCATTGTACGGGAAGCTCATGTAAAGCGAGGGTAGGTAACACTGTTTAAATATAAAGGCTGTAAAACAACTCTAAACAAAGCGTTCTCCCCGTCATTGCGATATTTTTTTAGTTCTACACCATGCCTTCCTAAACCTTCTAGTTACGGAGATATTGGTGGTCAAAGTTCCAACTTATTGACAATTTTAATTTTAATTCAATTTTTTACTGTAAGATTTTTAAACACCTCTACGACCCTCCTACTATTCAGTCCATCCATCAGCACAATGTTTTAAGTTCGTTCAAGTGAGATTTACCACAAAACATGATTTTTTACCCCAAAAAAAAGTCGTTTCCAAGTAATAATTTTTGCGGAAAGTTACTTAGTTTGACGTACAGAATGCTTGGTTGATGGCTTCTAGATGAGGTTGTTTACACCCTGTATATAGCTTGACGTGTCGCCATTTGCACTTACTTGCACCAATTGCATATTATACTGTAACGTGTTGTCTGTATATGTCTGTACCCTAATGTAAATGAGAGTGGTAAATAATGTAATTAATGTCATTGATCAATTAGTGGTGTCATTTTCATTTTCAACAAATACCTTTATAGTTTAATATTATTTTACATTAATGGACTCATGAAAGGTGATCTATTTATTTGGAGATAGTAAATTATGACATTGTTTCAAATATATTTAATTTATAATACTTTTAATTCAGGTACCTATATTCGTATGTATGAAGGTATATTCGAAATTATTTCAATAGAAATGTGAACAAAAAGTTACGGAATTAGCAAGACAGTTTTTTTTTAAATTAAAACCAATTTACACTGAAAATTACATTAGTCGGATGTGGTTTTAATATTGGCAGCCAGCTTGTTGTCATCTCGGCTGACCGTGTTCTACTTTTCTTGACAGGTTTTAAAAATCAACATTTTAAAAGACTACCATCGGTTTTTGTTCCTCAGGCGTAGTTGACCTGATACTACACAGACGTGTCTTTGGTACTCATAGGTTCACATTACATTTAATTTTGCCTCCACTCCTATCAAGAATTACTGAACTTTCACAAGTTAGTATGCCTTGTTAGCTTGCCTATACTTATTGTTTTATTTTTTACTTTCATACTGTAAATGTCTAATTGAAATAAATGCTTTGTGTTTCAGTATCGAATCGTGGCGATTCAAGTTAATCTTAAACATTATGTGAAATAGTGGTGCTCCACGTAAGTTAAGAATGGCTGAAAAAGAAATCGGTAGGAACTTAAGGACGATATCTATCTACTTAATTAATAAAGTAAAAACGTACATCATCAGAAAGCTCCTCGCTGTCGAACGCAGAGGACAGAGGCCTGCCCCTCTGCGCCCTGGCTCCCCTGGAGTCAAACAGATCGTCACCTCCCTCGACGTCATCCAGGGCGCTCTTGATGCGGTTCTCAACGTCGGACCTGATGCGTTCACGGTCAGGTTCCGTAGCGCGCGGTGCGGGCGTCTTGCCGTCCAGACGGTCGAGAACCGGACGGTAGTAACTCTCTCCTTTGTCGAAGTTGCAATCATAGACGCGCGTGCGTCGGGTCCGGCCTAAACGACTCATCTTGTTGTGTCCTGCGAATAAATAAAATAAAAGAAATATTTAGATTTGCAGTTTGGACGAATCAGTTTTTAGAATGGATATTAAACTGTTTCTGAACGCCTCAAACCGTTTTCACTTTGATAAGTGTACATCGGTTCATATGCATTTGCTTAATAATGATGATTATCAATCTGAACTTTGCTTTGTATAATAAAAATAAATTATCAAATCAAGAAACCTAGCTTGTGCAAACGTATTTAGTACTTCCATAATTTTTGTAACAGTGACATCATTATAAGACAAATTCTAGATCAAAGGAGACAATTTTTTTTGTTCGGAGAACAGGCCACCCACATAAATGAAGCATATATTAATGAAACATACATTGATTTCTTCCCTATAGTCTCTTAGATTACAGTGGTAATATTCACTAAGTCTTGTCTAACCGGAATGCTGAGAAATTTAATAATGAAAACGTGAATCTTACAATAACCTCAAACGAGCGATATTGCCCAATTGGATATATTTTCCGGTATTTTTATAAAAATAGTATAAAACAAAGTCACTCGTCCTTGACTGTACTACATTAAAGTTTTTGATAAATACTGAATACGAGAAATAATTTATAATTAGTAAAACGTTTCTCGTGAATCAATATTTTTCATCGTCATCATCATCAGCCTACAGTAGTCTACTGCTGGACATAGGCCCCTACAATCACACGCCACTCAACTCGATTCTCAGCATCTCTCATCCAGTTGCTACCAGCCACCTTGCGACACTTTAACGATCCTGAGGGTGACCCACGGTACCTTACGTTTACCGATTCGTGGTCTTCCGATTAGACTTCAATGTAATATGTCGTTTATTTACTATAATAAAATGGTTACTATTTTCTGGTGTAATATGAATAATAAATGCAACAATTGAGTGGGCCCAAAAAAAATTGTCTCCTTTGATCCAGACTTTCAAGTTCAAAGAATGTTAACCGTTCTCCAAATGTATTGACTTAAGAAGCAGCTTAATATAAACTAGTAAACCAGCTCTAAAGTTCTTTTATTTTTTCCTTTGAAAAGAAAAAAATCAATCAACTATTGCACTTTAATATCAGACCAGTGCCATACACTGTGCGCTATTGTTGAAGACCACAATCGGAAATAAAATATTGGTAAAAGATTTTTCCAACAAATAATACAATTTCATATCTGATTTTGTATTTCATAAAAGGATGTGGTGCTGGCATATACAACCTTTCAAAAGGATTAAATGATAAAGCTTTTTTTGAGGTGGATTGATATTAAATTAATTAAAATGTTGGAAACTCAACAAATCTATCTCGTGATATTTACGTAAATACCGGAAAATCAACATCGAGATTTCCTTTGTATTATTATACTATCATAACAAGTTTAATAAAAAGGTTGCGTATTCAAAGTGAATACGGGCAGCATAAATTCTATAAGTAGGTAAATAATGATCATCTTACAACAAACCTTGCAGTAGTCAGATAACCCTTTGTTCATTCATAATATTGATAACTAAATAAAACAACCACACAGCTATGAAATAGATCATTTTTGCACATTTTCAATTGCATTGCTGTGTGGTGGTTTAGCTGGTGAGCTAGATGTCCAAACTGATATCGGACAAGAGATTATGTTGGAGATGATGTCCAAATTGATTTTTTTTTTTTGACTGATATCGGAAAAGAAACTTCACTCGGACGGAGTGAAGTTTCCAGAAAGGTCTAAATTAGTTAAGGAAACAAGCAGTGATAATTATCTGAGCAGGGATTATGTTCAAATCTTACAGTAACCACAGTGATGTTTCTAGAAAAATAGGTTTATTTAAAAGAGCTCTCAGGATATCCGGTTTATAAAGGTGTCAGCGGGCATGACAATTATAGACGTGTGCGTTAATTGGCTAAATGTGACCACAAAGCTCGAAGATAAGTCTCTTTGTTCTCACACAACAATGTAATTTTCAACCAGTGTATCTATTCGTGTAGTTCGAGTCCACAGTGACCACTGACACATACTTTACTTATCAGTATTGTTCACTCATTGAGCCGTGAAAGTCAGATTTGACTTCAGTCTGTTCATGTTTGTTATCAATATTTAAGAGGCAACAGGGTTGCGGTTCTTGCGTCTCTGTCTATTTTTAGCAACTATAAAAACTAATGAAAACATGAGACAACAAATGCCAATACTCCAATTTTGCGGCCGTGATTACAAGACAAATTCGAAAAGTTTTTAACATAAAAGAAATTGATAGAAACCTATGCAATCATACTCTTACTTAATATTTTAATGTCAAAAATATACTATAATCGGCAATGCCGATTGGAGAAGAAAAAAGTGGAACGTGAAATGTCATCTCACGAAATATCAAGTATATACGTACTCTCGATAAAATGATTTTTTATGGTGTCAAAAACTCATTTTATCGAGAATAACTGTCAAATTTATCTAATCGAGTCCTATCGAATCCTACGTACTTGCACTGAAGTTTTGAGATATAATTGGTCTGGGCTGCAGCTGTACCTATCGTTATCTACGGGGGCTGACTTGACGCAGCGCAAGCAGGCAATAGTGTCTTCAAATGCCTCGCAGACCTTGCATCATCTTAAAAGAGACAATGCTGGGAACCACCGTACCTCTAATCAGCACGTTTAACATTTGCTTTTACAAACTGAACTCAAGAATAACATAACATTTAATCGGCTCATATATGCATAAACTTCCAAGCATTTCGAACCTGCTCCAGGCTAATTAAGGTAGACAGCTGTGTCGCAGACGACTAGTTGCACCGATATTAATTAATATTCCAAATGCAACATGGACGCTAAAGACTTGCTCATATGGTCGCGTCCACCAGCTAAAGTCACGTCAACTCGCGAGTCGTTGTTTAATTCACAAGACCTTACTAGCGCGTTTATACGCGCTACGTAAATTCCATTAGAGGGTATTTACTTATCAGTTTAAGATTACATTCTAATCTAATCATGAAAAATGTCGTCGTTTGTACCGACTTTTAGTAAAGTTTTGTCGTGAAATCGCGTCGTGTCTGTTTGTTGGGACCCTAAGGATTACGGATGCTTGAATACAATGAAATATTAACTGCGATCTTGATGTTCAAAATAGCATCACGCTTCGACGCGCGAATCTCAGACGGCACCCTTAGGCAGCTAGGTGCGCTGTTGATAATAATAGCAGGAGTCAGATAGTTTGCTATTCCTTACGATTTCTTGTTAAAGTAATCTCTTAGGTATCTCAGCATTTGCTATGAATGTAGATTTCATTCTACCTAGTACTGAAAATTGTAATTACTTGTTTTAGGTTAAAATTAGCTGCTACGATTTAGTATGTGTGAATGAAATAATAGTGTTGTCTGGTTTAAAAGTTTTTATTTTACAACGAAAATTAAAAAAAACTAGGTCATTAATAGTTGATACAAAACCCACAGTTGTTTTGAAGCCGTTTGAGATTATTATTCTCGTGAACTACATACAGTTTACTGAATTGTTTTTGTTTGCTTTTTTTAACGCCACCGTTCGGCTGTTCTGGAAAGTTCGAAGCTCACGCTCTTGATCACAAACAAAAGGGACTTTTTCTTTTGATTTGGAAGTAAATTGGCATTGATTGGCACTTCGACACATTCCAAACTTCAGTGTTTTCAGCAGTTTTTGGGCTCGTTGCAGTGGGATGACGTAGAAATAAACTGACGCGCGGTTATAATCTCGAAATTTGAGAGATTCAGTACGAAAAACCAGCCAAGTGCAAGTTGGATTCGCGCACCGGGGGTTCCGTATAAATTTGTAGGTACATATTTTGTTATTTTGGTTAACGGTTTTCAGATTGTTTCCTTTATATGTGCTATAAGACACTTCCTCTTGCCAATTTTCTTGATTCTAGGTCAACGGGAAAGCACCCATTAGGTTCTGATTCCCATGTGCCTTTTATATAGACTACGGGTAACAGTGGGATTAGAGTAGCACAGTCTTGCATTGGACTGCAGCAGCATAATGAGCCTCATCCCTTAACTGCAGGATACACAAATCTAATAAATAAATCATTCAAATACGTGTAATCGAATTACGCGGGATAAGATTGCATATTATTGTGGCAACTCCTTACCATAACGTACAGTAATGGTCGTTTCACTTTTCTGTGATTAACACTTATCTATGAAATAAAAAACAGAAGCCGATAGATAGGGTAGCAAAAGATGAGAGATAAGGGCTATAGGGCTGACTAGGCTGGGGCTAGATGAGAATGGTTGAGTAAACAGAGTTAATATTTTTAGGTCCAAGCACGATCGCGTGTCGTAAACTTAACGTAAATTCGGACGATGGTTTCTACAGCGATATATCATTCAGTAACATAATATGTCAAAGGTATCTAATTTTTATCGTTAGCCAATCAAAATCTTGTGTTCTTAATCAAATACGTCCAATTATATACTTTTTTAATGATAACAGTTTTTATGTTTTTCATGAAAAATATGCAACTGGTGTTTTTAGCTTGACCTTCTCTAGAAAGCAACAAATTTTATCGGTTGTTCAAGCTCGACCAATCAGACTCACGGAATTATTGATTGAATCTGTGGGTATACAAAGAAGATATGACGCTTTATTATAGATTATTTTTGTTATTGTAACACTGTTTTAAACACTGCAGTTTCGATAATACGTTTTATTATTTTAGCAGGAAAATATATTATCCGGAACCCTAAAAATATAAACAAATGAACGATTGGAAGAAAAAGGTCAATAGCTTCTTAATATTATTCAATCTCCGTACCTATAAAATATATAATTACAAAATTATAATGTAGAAATAATTGGGTACAGGGAGGATAACAAAAGGGATTTATTATTCTCAAAAGAAAAATGTTTCAGCTGAAGAAATGAATAAATGTTCTTAGGTATTTTTGTAAAAATAACAGAGCAAGTGCCACGAATTAAATACAAATACTGAGTAAGGGATCTTTAGTACCTAATAACTTAAAGAAACAATGAAGTCTACTAAAATCGGGATTTTCAAGCCAGGTGGTCAATCAAATATTTGTATATTTAACCTATATTTGATTGACCTATTTTGATTACCTATGTCTTTCAGGGAAAAATATAGGTACTAAAGCCTTTACAGCTCCAATTCAGATTCAGCTCTCTAGAAGTAGGTACTATGTTGCTATAACGAAGGAATCAAGCAATTATCAGCCAATTATATCTTCATTAGGTTAGCAGACGCTGTAACACTGAAGTCTTTCACTTATTAAACTTGTGAGTAATTTGCCGTATCGTTTATACTGAAAGATTTCTGTTTTGTAAGCGTTCCGTGCTTCAGGTGAAATTTCACGCGCCCGGTTTGTTTGTGAAACTATAAAATCTCCGCTTGTGTATTTTATGAACATCACGTCAGGCACATCAAGTTCGTTGTAAAAACAACGTGTCAGACAGAGGCGGCTCCAGCGAACGAAACAATACGTAATATCCTGTTGCCGTGGATAAACAATTTTCCATGCTCAACAGCCAAACGAAAATAGAATCAGAAACTTTTAATTTGACAAGACAAACGATCAACCGATATATTTTGATGTTATCATACGCACATCTAGTTTCTTGGCATGGAATTGTAAAAAATTCAACGTGCATTTCACTTCAATGAATTTTTATATAAACATAATATAAATGTTTACTACACAGACACAGATGTCTACGAATGCATAATCAGTAAATTATGTAATGGTATCGGCGGTGACCGGAGCGCTATTTGTTTCATCTATCATCCCCTCCTGATGGATTACCCTCCCCGAGCAACGACGCGTGCGTCGAACGGTGAAACAAATTCAAAATAGAATTCGCAAACATTCGATATCGGGATATTTTTAGTATCGAAAACCGGGTTTTTAGTCGAACACGAGGTGGTATTGTAATATGCACTCGTTGAACGCTGAACGGCTAAAAATAATCACGCAATAGGAATTCGAACGCACATTACCGGTAACCAATTCTAGATTAAAATTTGGGAATGAAATAACAGAATAGAATTTGCTTTTACAAATAAAACAATTTGCAGATCCATTTACAAATATCGCGCAGCAAATAAATATGAAAGTAGAAACAGTTCGCCGAGGTTGCATTGAAAGTGAATCTTAAAACGTGTACTAACCTGGAGCGTGTTCTGACGGCGAGAAGGGAGACGGGACTGGCCCGTGGAGCGGCTGCGGTGCGGCGCGTGAGCACCGTGGGCGAGACTATGTTTAACCGTGAGCCACACAGAAATATACTGACTTTTGTTCCGAAAGATTTCCTTGTCGGAAAACAACCGAGACAAACGGATGAAGCCGACCGAAGTGCGGATTTCCGAGGATGTGAAATGCAGCTCGCACGTTCGGCACTTATATCGACCGAACATTCCAAATATATGCTGTGATAAACATTGAAGCAAACATTCTATAAAAGGCATTCAGTCAGATTTATCTATAAATACTCGAATTACAAATCTTAATGAAGAGCTTACGTGGTTCTGACACATAAATTGAGTACGTAGTAGGTTGGTAGGTACATAGGTATCATATTGTTTATAATGGGCGTCGAGCTCATACAATGCCAGGTTTGTTTTATGCTAGGCTTTTGTTTCAGATGCGTACATCCAATATTTTACGTCTTTCGCCTGGTCGTAAAAACGATCTTATCAGTTTGCGCATAAAACTCTCCATTGGTCGTATCGCTCCAAGAATCGAATTTTCGTAATACAGCCACAAAGAGTTCATCAATAGTAATCATTTCAATACACTCGGTAAACTTCGACCTGGATATGCCAACTTTTTCTTTTTACAGAGGTACAGTCTGCCTGTTTCCAGTTTATTTCAGTCTTTTAATTAATAATAATAATGGCCAGGACCGGATGGGCTGCACAATTTCTGGATTAAATGGTTCACAAGGTCGCATGCTCGCTTGGCGTCCCTGTTCCAGTCAGCCTTAGAGTCGAGTTCGCTGCCGGAGTTCCTGACAACGGGTATAACCCACCTGCTCTATAAATCGGGTAGTACTACGGAACCCAGAAAATATGGACCGATCACGTGTCTCCCGACAGTCTATAAAGTTCTTACATCCATTTTGTGAACTAAAATGAGCAAACATATAGATGACACTTCTGTCATGTCCGCTTACCGAAATGGATGTAGGAATGGGTCCCGTGGTACCAAGGAGCTACTCCGCATTGATGCAGTAAATAGGTTCGTCGTACCCAAATGGATCGGACAATATGTTGGATAGACTATAAGAATGCCTATGACTCGGCTCACATACATGGCTCATGAGGGTGCTAGACTTGTCTGCGCACTTTCCTGATGTCGTGTATGGGGCAATGGAGGACAGTCCTTCGCTATCCAGGATGTCGGCAAATTCAAAGGAATAGCGAGCCAATAAGGATAGAGCGAGGTTTATTTCAGGGCGATAGCTTAAGTCCACTTTGATTCTGCTTAGCCTTGAATCCTCTTATCACACTGCTGGAGGATTTAGGTCTAGGCTATCAGTTGCGGAAAGATGGTCGGATTATATCTCACCTCCTTTACATGGATGACTTGAAGCTTTTTGCCTCCAACTATTATTGCAAACTGATGTAGCTACTGAAGGTAAAGGTAGATTGTGGAATCTGTGGGAACCCAGCTCTCAGATTCCATAAATCTTAGATCCCTCTCAGCAACCGAAACTTATAAGTATTTGGGTATGTAGGAAGCGCTGGGCATCAATGTAATATGAAGCAATCGTTGAAGGAGCGCTTTTTTGGCCGCCTGAAAAAAGTATTTAATAGTCGTTTATCGGTTGGAAATAAGGTGCCTGACTGCCTTCAACGGTTGGGCCATGCCGGTTTTGATGTCCCCTATAAATGTTTTCTACTACATATGAAGTTAGTTTGTGAAGAGCGTCAGAAATTAATGTCTTTTCTCTGAATACAAACTGATTACCTGAGAGAAGATTATGAGTCTCTAGGTAGTGTTTTAGCCTATTGTTTATTACGAGTAGTTTTTCCACAATTTTTGAAAAACTAGGAAGTAGAGAGATCGGTCTATAATTTGACAGCAGTTTTGTCTCCCGCTTTTTTATATAGGAATAGTGACAGACTTCTTAAATCTGGAAAGACTCCTTTTGAGAAGCAAGCATTATATATGAGTGCTAGTGGTGCAATAAGAAAATTCACAAATTCAAAAATTCACTGCATTTTTAATAAGAGTTGTGGAAACACTCACACATTTGTGAGGGTCCTGGACAATATGGTGTTTGCCGAATTGCTACCGGCATTGATAAAGTAGGTATTTTTGTTATATAACGCAACCGATGGCTTGAATTAGTGGAAAGAAACTCCGATGACATTTTTGGGTTGCTGTTTAAATTAGCCATTTCTTTTACCAGTCCCCATTGTTTTTTTTTATATTGTTTCTACACTTAGCTCGTTCTAATTTAAATGTTTTTTTTAAGGTTGTTAAGTAGGTTATTACATGTATTTTGGAAGCGCTTGTAGGTAAGGGTTGGGTTTTCTGGGGATTTTTTTAGTTTTTGGTGAAGTTGATCGCGATTTCTCATACATCCACATAAACCTGGTGTAATCCAAGGTTTCAGGATTACTTGTCTCCTCAGCTGGCTGACGGTGTGTGTGATTCGAAAAGATGTCTCTGATGGTTTCCATAGCGTGGTCTGCCTGAAAGGTAACAAAACTTGTAGCTTAGTTTGTGGTAAGTTCACTGTTTAGCTATCTCAAATATGGGTTAAGCTCAAGATTAACCTGCCCTCGATGTGGCCGATAAACGAAAATATCCCGTCTTCCGATATTTAATAAATCTAAGGCCCTTACATACTGTATGCTTGTAACGGCTGCAAATCTAGTACAATTTAGTTGGGATCTAGGTCAGTCTATTTTTAACATAAAACAGTATCGTCCCAATAGTCATGGTAAGGTTTCCAACATGCATAACGATATGGAAAGTTATTGGACTTTTGGTAGTATTTCAATAAAACTCGAATTAGATTTCTAGAAACACGATATATAATAACACGTACAAATTACAAGACGTTTGTAAAAACCAAAGGCAAAGACAAGACCGCTAGCAGTGTCAGATAATGGAACCACCAGTCTCATGATCTATTTTATAAGTTTACATATCCAAAAAAGTCACTTTCGAAGTCGAGAGCAGGGAAATCCCTTCATCTGTTCTCTTTGAACCAGGAGAATGCCATATTCCTCAGTGCGACATGTACATTTCAAAGAGTAACGGGATTAGGAAATGGCAGTGTATCTGGAATGTCCCGATAAAATAAAAGAGATACTGTGCAGTGCGGTCAGTCAGCGCGGCCGATGAGAATAGGAGAACGGAGTTTTCAGCATGTGGAATTTAATTGGAGCAGGTAACGTAAGTGAATAACGGGAACAACAAGATTTAAGACTGATGTTGCTCGAATTTTGCAATATCTTTTTAAATGCGTAATACAATAGCGGATCACTTGGTAGCCGTTTTCAATGCCGCTCTATCTTATTGTTTCAGGATAATAAACGCTATAAACTATTTCCAGTGTACCACGCGGAACGTCACGATAATTTGGAACCTCATTCTCAAGACAGAAACAGAAACAACTGTCTGAAAATGTTTACATAGGGTTTCATAAAAAAATAAAAACAAAACGTGTATCAACGACGTATTAAAATATATGTTTAGCATCAAACCTATAATACCTTTAGCATCTAGCATAGATTTTAGTGCAACAGGCGTACTTTATGGAATTAAATCCTCGTGAGGTAGACATGAGCGCTAAATGGATTCTAGGAGTAGCCTCCGGCGTTTCGGGTTCGAGTTAGCTACATAACTTGCATGCTGGGTGCTATTCTATTTCCATGTATTTGCGTGGGCGAATTGTAAGACCCGGATTCGAATAGTTAGTTTTACTCATCATTGTAAAAATAATTTCTTTTAAATTTGATTGACTTGAAGAACTGGATGTCTTCCTTGACAGAAGTAGCACAGAATCGTGACTGTTTTTGGAGGGAGGTGTTTGCCCAGCAGTGCGATGATATAGGCTAGTTTAATATAGTAATGAATGACTTGAGTTCTTTGTAGTACTAATAACGGTTAGCTAGAGTATAAGTGGAATGCGCCTTCTTAACGCCCCATGAGTAGCTATTGCACTATATTAGGAAACAGCTGAGTTTTTTTAAGACAGGAGCTATATTAGCAACTCTATTTGTGGTGGTTTAAATCTCTTGAAATACTGCCAGAATTAGGTTCTAATCAGCTTGCACTTCAAAGTGGTTTTTACGTCAGTCACTGCGGGCCGAATAGAGCGAAATGAGTGGCACGACATAAAATCTATTGATTGGACTAAAGAAATAAAACACTATGATGCTAATATGTTGCTTGTAGGTTTGTTTAGCCAAAAATTCTGTGTAATCGCTTGTATTTTAGTATGGTTTTTATAAGTTAAAGAAATTTCCAGAGGGAAGTTCGTGTTTTTTTATCGAGTAAAAGTAATTTTATTATGTTTTCCAAACACTATTATCGTCATCATCAACATCGGCTTATTAATGTTCCCACTGCTGGGACAGGCCTCCTGTATATGAGAGAGAATGGGCTGTATAATCCACCACGTGGGCCCAGTGCGGATTGGTAGGTGTTACATGTCTGCGAATTTTTGATTCTAGGACATACCGGTTTCCTCACGATGTTTTCCTTCAACGTTTTGAGAGCAGCGGTGATGTAGGTAATAAATTACACAAAGTAATAACCCAGGGGTTCGAACCCACGACTTACTGAACGTTAGATGGGGCCGCCACCACTGAGCCACCGCTGCTTTCGAAACACTTTCATATATATTAGCTTATATCCTGGTTTTGTTTATTGCAGTGAATCATAAAGAGTGTAAAACACCTCTTCACGAAGCCGAAAGACACTGGTTCTCCTCATCATTGCGATCATTTTTTTATTCTACACCATACCTGGGAACCTTCTACTTACGGAGATATGGGGGGTCAAAGTTACAACTTTTAACAATTTTTTTTTAAATACAACTTTTATTTGTAAGATTTAACTTTTAACACCTCCACGACTCCGTACTATTCAATCCATCCATCAGCACAATGTTTAAAGTGCGTTACATTGAGTTCTACCACAAAACATGATTTATAACCTCAAAAAAAAACCCAGCAATATATTTCGCGTCAAATTACTTAGTTTGATGTACAGAATGCTTGGTTAACGGCTTTGTGATGAGGTGGTTTACATCCTGTATACTTTCAGACATTATTAAAGTTGCGTTTAGCTCATTTAGTCGCCTTAAATTTATATGTGTAGGGGATCAAAATGATGTACTGAGTACATGGGAACCGTTTTCCCGTTGGCGTTCCATTCTTCCTATAAACATGAAAACATTTCCCATGAAGGTGGGTAGAAACAACAGTGCGATTCTTATATACTCTTTTTCTTTGTCCATTTCCATCCATTTCGCCATTTTAAACAATAATTCCAAATTTACAACCACACTAAAAGTAGTTAGTACATTTTTAAAACTTTCACGATCAAAACACATTATAAAACGAACTGGATTACCAGCCGTGGTCGCGGGGTGTTTGACGGCTGGTGCAATCCGGTCGAAACGGCGGGCTTAAATTAAAGGTAAATTCGCGATAAATACCCGTTTTCATATGTTTTATAGTTAGTACATATTATATTCAACTTGGAACTTATGTAAAAAGAAAGCTGTAAATATGACGAGACACGGAAACTGTCACTACCGTTTAACAACAGTGATGACTTATCATTAGCTAAGTAATAAAGGATAATGAAAACATATATACTTGCTACATTGAATGGTTTCAATGGTCGGTACCACACTCGGTACAGTCGAGCCACTTTCTACCGTAAAGTGGAATATAAGCTTTAAATTACCTTTATCTTCAACTTTTTTGTTTTAGTGTATAATGCGTGTGTACATGATTTTTGAGTAATCTTATATCTCTCTGATACTTTTAAACAAGCAACTCTTGCATACAACGTGTAAAGTTAAATGCGCATAACCTCAGACGTCCAAATTTTTTTTCCATTGACCTAATTCTGGGAGAAATAAAACCATTTAAAAAATTTGAAGGTTTTAAGTAATGTTAACCTAAAAAGATTAACTGGCAAGAACTATTATTATTCCGAGTGTAGAAAATTTTAATTGGAAGACAACCACTTGTGTTTGTTTGTTTACCTATTTTTAACTTAAAAAGTAATATATCGTTATTAAATTAAAAAAATAGTTTTCATACTGCATAATTGCGTTTACTGTAATTAAAAAACTTTTTCTGGCCTAACAAAGTTAGACTGGTTAGACTTAAAATAAAGTTTTTTGAATAAAACATATTGAAGTTTAAATATGGGTATTCTATAGATTTTAATTACGCTGGTAACCTTGTATTGACATAAATGTTTTGTGCCAGACTTAAAGTATCTTTGTGTGATTTGTACCTGATTTTCCCGGTGATCTTTTTGTTAAAAACGAGTAGATTGTTTCATTTATAAAAATAATTGTCTCCTAGTAGGTATGTGATAAGTGTTTTTTAATCAATATACTGTGTTTATTAAATGCTTGGGAAAGATATTAATGTAATATACCATAATATTCCCAAACGGCTTAGCGATTGGCACTTTTTTAGTTCATATGTTATTTAACATTTTTAGTATTCAATGACATAGATTTTATATCTGTTCATTCTGGGGTACATAATACAATGTTTGGGCAAGACGCGTAGTAGATTGGTTGACGGAATCCGTTTAAACCTTGTATACGTATGCCACATTTATCTCTAGAAAATGCAAATGTATAAAATATAAGACTTAAAACATAAAAGATGGTGAGCATAAGAAATAATTTCTACCTTTAAAGTCGGTGTTACGAACGATAGATTAAATAAAGTTTATTTAATCTATCGTTCGTAACACCGACCAAGTGGCTAACAACATCGTAGGCAAAACCTAGTTTACTACAAAACTCAATCATTTGGACGTTTTGCAGGCAATCATTCAGGCGCAGTACTATTAACGATGTTATTTCCTGTGAAGCCTGTTTCAAGACCGGTAAAATTTTGAACTAGATGACTATACTGTTAGGAAGAAATGAGGTTTCGCGTAGTATTATGAACAAATGAGGTTGTATGTAGCACAGGTTACTTCTATGCATTCTATGGAAAAGAGTGACAGACAACTGGCATTAGTCTCTGGTCGCGAGAGACTCGTGGGGACCTGAGGTGGGGACATTAAACGGTAACTGAAAATTAACGTGATTATATACTTAAACGTAGTGATTATAATATACTCTGTGATATACTCTGTGGGGAATATCGTTCAAAGGGCTTTAAGATTTATATTTTCCTATTTTGCGTACTTACTCGCTACTTTTCTAAGCAATTACGTGTTAATTGAATTCGTTATGATTTGTGGTGGTTATGGATAGTTACAGCAATTGATATTTTGTTCCAAGTTAGATTAAACGGTTGTATTCGTTACTTTATATACCTCGTTGTCTTATTTTAAACATTTTCTCTTCTGAATGCTAAATATACAATCTAACACCTAACGCCTGGAATTTGGTTTATTATACAGTTGAGGAGATAGAAACCTTACTTAAGCATAACTAGTAGTTTTACATATACTAGTTTTATTTATAGGTATACTTGCTTAAATCGGTTATGTAGTTTCCTAGTACTCTGACGATGGAAGCCTGAGAAAGCGGCCCATTTAATAGAATCTAATTTCTGGGCATGTTTGGGACATACCAGTTTTTACCAATGCCAGTTAGTAAATGTTAGTTTTAGAACTAAAACAATGTCTATTTCTTAATAATGACCTGGCGGATAAAGACATACGGTAATAGTAAACTGAGCTCTGTCCAGTTAAGAAACTGTCCAGCTGAGAATCTGTCCAGTTGCGAATCTGTTCAGTTGAGAATCTGTCCAGTTGCGAATCTGTTCAATTGCGAATCTGTCCAGTTGCGAATCTGTTCAGTTGCGAATCTGTTCAGTTGCTACGGACGGCACTCAGCGGCTAAAGCCGTGTACGCACGTACAAACAAATTAGTTGCGTTGCATGATACGCAACAACTTGGTTCGCACGTGCGTACCAGTAACGAACATCGAATACTCTGTTCGTCAAACATGTTTGCGTCGATCCTTTTAGTATGTTCTGTATGGACGGTGTTCGAAGAGCTTTAATAAATGTCGATCGATAACTCCCAACAGCGCCGCCATGACTATTAAGATAGAGTTCACGACTGTTGTGCGCGAACTCGACTCGAACTATGTTCGCACTCTTGTTCGAATATGCCGTCCATACGTACGAACCAAATGTTCAGATTTGATGTTTGTGTTCGCTATGTTTGTGTTCGTACGTGCGTACACGGCTTAAGAGCCGTTTTCAATAACTTACTAACACGTAACGGAAGACTTTAGCTTTTGCTTTTTTACATTTAGCTTACGGACAGATATAAACAAAACGTCACAGAAAGCTTTATTTGATTTTTCGATGAATCAAGTAACAGGTAGGATGTGGGCATATTATATAACCAACTTTAAAATGACCGTACCTAAATGTGTTAACTAGATTTCTCACACGCTTCTTTTTTTTAATCATGGGAAATCATCAAATTTTTTATCCCACTTTGGGCGGAGCGGGAGGGATTGTCAGACTTTTACTGACTAAAACCCTTCCATGTTCTTTCCTCGCCCTTTATGTTCCGGAGCCGCGGTATCTCTTTCGAATAGGGCCGCAACCCCGAATAGGTCCGCAACCCCGATTTCTTGAAAGCGTCAGGGTGGCCCGCGAAATTCAAATTATATTAGGTTTTTTACAATTTGCAGGGTAGTGCTAAGTTTTATGTTGATAAGCATATCGGTCGCGACTGTAAGATGTAGTATGTTACAATCAATACAACTTTCCAAGTTCAACCGGACCTACTTCGAAAAATCGCAACATCCGAGTCGGATACGTATTTTCAAGTCGCCGTCTTTGCGATTTTTAGCCGATCACAGTCTTTCGTCCAAACATTTACCGTGTCTGTGAGTGGCTCAAAGCTTAACATAGAGGCGGAATCAACTCCTATTCATTATCCAATTCGAAAAAACTGTGCATGTGACATGGATAACCGCTTAGAGCAGTGCCACACCAAACGCTGTTATTCTTTAAATATCGAGGGTTTTTAGAATATTGCGACGTATGTAGCGATGGTGACACCAGAACACTCACGTTTCTCTTATGATACATAGTGCGTTAAAATCACAGCATTGCGACCACAGAAATATTAAAAACAGATTGCGACACTTTCGACGATTCAAAGCACCGACAACACCGTGTGGCTTCACTCTTACAGCGCAATGGACACGGAATCGCTACACTGTATCAACAGCTATCTAAAGTCACATCTTGCAATGCTATTAGCACCATTTACTCGTAATGGAAAATCGAGGGAAGCACAATGATAGTACTTACTAGCCACAAGTCTGACTATGACACTAGGTATATTTACAACAGACTTCGGTTTGTCTGAAAGAGGGAGTATATAACGTTTTATTCACATTCTTGTACATATCTTCTTACTTAACAATATTAGATTATTTGGCTGCCATTTCAGTCTAGTGAAGACAAGCAGGTAGCGCAACAGTAGCAGGACATGAGGTCGGGGAGTGTTATTAAGTTTTTACACCAGACATTTCTTAGTAGCAGTTATTTTTTCTTAGTAAAGTTATTAAATGGTCCTGACATAATTATATGTAGATCATATTAAATTAATGCCATTTTTGGCTTCAAACAGTCAACTTAATTGCTGGTCAGTTAAATCTCCGTTTAACCGTAGCTACTACTACATTTTGAGAATTTATGTTCTCTAATTCAATGCTTATATCTGTATGGGGAATCTAAAGGGTGTAAAACACCCATGTTCTGCCCATCATTGCGATCATTTTTTTTGTTCTACACCATACCTGGGAACCTTCTAGTTACGAAGATATGGGGGTCAAAGTTACAACTTTTTGACAAGGTTTTTTTTAAATACAAGTTTTTATTGTAAGATTTTAACTTTAAACAAAACACCTCCACGAGCCCCGTACTATTCAATCCATCCATCAGCACAATGTTTTAAGTGCGGAACATTGAGTTCTATCACAAAACATGATTTATAACCTCAAAAAAAAAATTGTTTCCCAGCAATAATTTTTGCGTATAGTTACTTAGATGTATGTACAGAATGCTTGGTTAACGGCTTTGTGATGAGGTGGTTCACACCCTGTATATTCCCCGTACAGATATAAGCATTGAATTTTTAATTCAACCCTCCGTTACATCAATGGAGAGCCACCCCTATTCATTTTCATTTCATAATTTTACATCACTTTTGTGTAACTGATCACAAAAGACACGCACAGATGAAATTTGGTGCACAGAGGCTCTCCAAATTTCATCTGTGCACCACAAGACAAATACTCCTTTACAGAGAAAAATGAATTGATGGAGCCAAGTGCATATTTAATTATTATTGTAATAAAATATTTTTTTTTATTGTAATTATTATTACCCTAAGGGTAAGCCTCCATGTGCGAGCAATTCGCCAAAAAAGAAGCGTGTTTAGAAAAAAAATGCAAGGACAGCAATATCTCCGCGATTCTCTCACTAGTGGAGCCGACCCCTAATATTGATATTGTTCCTTGTAACTCATAATGGGTGTAAAATATCTCTTAGCGGAGCCGAAAGGCACTTGTTTTCCCCGTTATTGCGATATTTTTTTGCCTAGTTACGGAGATATTGGGGGTCAAAGAGGGTTTTTTTAATGCTTTTCTTAATGTAGTATTTTTACTTTAAACACCTTCACGATCCCAGTACAACAATCCATGCATCAGCATAATGTTTTAAATTCGTTGCTTTTAGTTTTACCGAATAACGTGATTGTTTGGTAAAGAAAAAGAGTCTGTTTACACCCTGTATATTAATAAAGTAAACTCATTGATATATAAAATATTGAGTAGACTACAATTCCCCTCCATTTGAAGTTGCCTGCATCAAGGCACGGCTATATCAAATCCGCCTGGTGCTTTAAGCCTGACTGACTCCAACGCATCTAATATTTTCAATTTTATATTGCTTTCCTACTTTTATATCCTTCACTTTATTACTGGACTCCGCTATGCTACCCTGATACCTGTCTGGATTTTCTAAAGATATTGCGTTGTCATGGAAACCAGGAATTTTTATAGGGTTCAAGGGGGGTGTACCCTCGTCTGCACCCTTATATTAATATAGCCATCTCGTATCTCGATTTGTTCGCAACATATTTGCAAAATTTCACACGCGTCGACGACTCACTGAAGGCTTTTTTTCGATAATATGATTGGAAGAATTCCTTGATTTTAGATTTCCCGAGTCGATCTTTGGGTTAAGCCGTGCTTGCCTTGGTTGATCTGTGGTTGGGTGACCACTCTTACATACCGAGTTTCCTCTGCTAAGTTGTTAGAGGTCCAAAAAGTCTGACAACCAGACTGTCGACCGGGCGACCGCGACGTCACGATTCTTCATTGTTGGTAGGATTGCTTAGTTGTAGGTGGGAAGTTGAAATCAACTGCACCAATAAGTAAGTTCACACTGACACTGTCAATGCTGTAGTTTTTTTATTTGATAATGAAGGTTGCGAACCCGGATTTGGGTTTGCAAAATGTACAGCTTCTTCTGAAGTTATAACCTAATCTCATATCTGTGTACCAAAGCTGAACCCAAACACGATTGTGAACACGAAGTGGGTAAATAAATGAACATGAACAATTGGCACCACTGTTGCGTATTGGATAATGTTCTGTGTACGTCCAATTATACTTAGACCATCTTCGCGATGGTCCGCGGAACTATTCGGCTTCTGCACGATTAGTGACTACAAGTAATCGAAAGAGTACTATACAGAAACGATGAATGTGGAGTACATGGATGGAATTGGCTACCTTTGGGCACTTTAAATTTAGACGTTTTTTTAGACGCGCCGAAGCAGTGCGTTTGCCGAACTGCGAACGTACGTTCGTTTGTTTTCATACAAAGCGCGCGGTACGGCAACAGTGAGTGCGGCGTTGATCGCTTTCAATTTAGACGTTTCGTGTCGCGCCGCTGCAGCGCCGAAGCAGTGCGTTTGCCGAACTGCGAACGTACGTTCGTTTGTTTTCATACAAAGCGCGCGGTACGGCAACAGTGAGTGCGGCGTTGATCGCTTTCAATTTAGACGTTTCGTGTCGCGCCGCTGCAGCGCCGAAGCAGTGCGTTTGCCGAACTGCGAACGTACGTTCGTTTGTTTTCATACAAAGCGCGCGGTACGGCAACAGTGAGTGCGGCGTTGATCGCTTTCAATTTAGACGTTTCGTGTCGCGCCGCTGCAGCGCCGAAGCAGTGCGTTTGTCGTACTGCGAACGTACGTTCGTTTGTTTTCATACAAAGCGCGGCACGGCAACAGTGAGTGCGGCGTTGATCGCTTTCAGTTTAGACGTTTCGTGTCGCGCCGCTGCAGCGCCGAAGCAGTGCGTTTGTCGTACTGCGAACGTACGTTCGTTTGTTTTCATACAAAGCGCGGCACGGCAACAGTGAGTGCGGCGTTGATCGCTTTCACAGTTTAGACGTTTCGTGTCGCAAACGAACGGCCGCACGCACCCTTAATCTCCAAACGCAAACAAATTACAACCAATGTCGATGCTTGAATATAAGTTCTTTCGCACTTAAGGTGGAAACTGCAGGGTAGCCCTCTCGATTGAATGAATATTTCTTGAAAAAGTCATTCAATCGAGTTACATGAGGGTTGTATTGATGATTATAATTCTGTTACTACTTACGTCTTACAGCCGCGAATCATAATTATTTTAATCAACGTACAACCTGAGACTAACCAGAAAATTGCAAATAAATTGAACATCGTGGGCTACCGTGGAGCATCCACCTTAAAGTAATGTTTGCATTTGACTATAATGTATGAGGAGAAAATAGGCACGTTTGCCCTGGGGAGGCACGAGCCCACCTCAAAACTTAGTTGGGAAACAGTAAATTATTCCAGTGCCTCTGGTCTCTAGGGATGTAAAGAATAATTGTGCCGGACGGGCGTGATCGATGTACGCAGCGAGTAGGTGGAGTCGGCGAGTGTTTTCATTTTTTCGGATGGGAAATCATTAAAATGATTTCTCCCACTCTGGGCTGAGCGGGAGGGAGTGTCAGACTTTTACTGACTAAAACCCATCCATATTACATCCTCGCCCTTTATGTTCCGGGGCCGCGGTATCTCTTTCGAGCAGTCCCGCAGCCCCGGCAGGCTTCGGCCCATGCGGGCCCCTTCATTTTGCTGGCATCTCTTTGAGGCGCACGTAGAACACAAACGCGCCATCAACACGGCCTGTAGTAAGACGGACGGACGGCGAGCTAGCCCATAGCTCACCATCCACAAGCACGCGTCTACATTGGCCGGTAGCCACCACGTGGCCCCTGACGCCCGGGGTGTCTCCCGCGGCGGCTGTGGCGCCCGATTCGATGCAGGAACCTCCCAAAACATTCGTGTCCGGTGAGGACCTCCGTCAATCCTCAAAGAGGGGACTTATCGCCACTATCGTGGCGTGCCCTGGGTGGAGTAGGAAGGCCTATCTGATGTTCTCGTGCGTGAGGTTCTCTTCGGTCCGATGGTGCTGGTGCTGCACATATAGGCTCCGGGTATTTTAAAGGATCATGCAGGGAAAAACGTGAAGGTAGAGAATTTCGTTTCACACGAAAAACAACGCCAAAGTTAATTATTTAAAAGATTTTTAGAAAAGTGGCTCCGAGACGAAGGATATTTCATTGTTACAATATTTAAACAATATTTTTTTGTCAAGCAGATGAGTGAAACACGGCCTTAGCAAAAGCTTTAAGAAATCACCAGATGCCACTTTCTTGAACATACAAGTACAGTAATTGAATGCAATGATTTAAGCGAAATAATTGACCGTCAAGACTTGCAAGCAACTGTTTAAACGCAGATACTACTTAAGCACATGAAAGCAATATTTTATATTAGCTACAGTTGCACTTATATTTGCAAATGAACAGAGAATCCAATTGTAAAACAAAAATTGCATAAGAAATTATTGTACGTGCTGTTTATACCGAGAACAGTTTTGATTGGAAAAATTGCCTAGTAGAGCAAGAATGTGGCATGTTGTTTAGACGATGTCAGTCATTTATTGCTTCAATATTATTGTTTGCAACAGGTGATAAAGTTGCATCGTGTAAATGGGCCTTAATACCTTATCGAAATAAAACTCTTTTCTTATTTTGAGTAATTCTGGCAGTTACAAGGTAGGTATGCAATTTCCGAAAAGAAAATTTCAAAGAAGAACAATTTTATTAAGAACGTCAAAGTTGAAGCTGATTTGTAAACGTTTTTAAAAACTTGTTAATATTTTATTTACAATAATATTAACACAAATCAAAGGAATTCCTAATAAAGGTAACAAACCCTATTTTTTGTAGAATACTAAATATACGAAGGTTACACATGAGTTTGTTCCCTCTCGTATCCTTATGATAGCTTAGATCTGCGGGCCTAAAATGGCCGCTATAGCAGAATCATAAAATGAATAATGTAATTAAAAAAATTAAAATTGACTTTATAGTAAGACAAGTCCATTTTTACCCTCCTCCCGGGCCTTCCGGCTTTGTGACACGCTTTTATTAAGGTAAAAGAATCTAAGGTAACTAATTTAACCATCGTCCAAGGATCTCATTTCATCAAGGATCAGGAAATTGTAACTAATTAAGTGTTAACGCACCAAAGCGTAATTGAGAACAAACGCACCGAGCGATCCCGCCACATACAAATACAAACGAGGAGTTCGCAAAAGTCTTTCAACTGTTTCAAACTCGTCCAACACATCATCCTCTTTCAAAGCAGACTGCATGCTAAATTCTCGCAATAATATCTGGATGTACCTAATGCCGGAAACACACTTACGTGGTGTGGTGTGGTGTGGCGTGGCGCGCCAGAAGCATATCGGTTTCATACATTTAGTATGGTTAGAGACATATTTGTAGGGCGTGTCGTGTCGTGTCGTGGCGCGTTCTGGCGTGGCGCTGACTGCTCAGCACTGATTGGCCAGAGCGGTGGTGGGGTTATGGCGCGACACGCCATACCACGTAAGTGTGTTTCCGGCTTAACTGTGAAGACATACTCGTACAATCTTCATAAATTGTGTCAGTGGTTTGTTGCAGCAATGTTTGTTATATCAGTTTTGTCACCGGAAAACGTCTTGCAAATGTCAAAATTCCCTGATTAACCACAAACCGGGACTTTCAACTACTTCTCTCGCTTCGGTTAGAGAAAACAGTAGATTAGCATGTCTAATCGGTTGATTTGCTTGGTAAACATGATAAAGTGTATTATACACTATTGTTGTGCTGTTTTTAGATAATCAGACCGTCATGTTTCTGGTAAACATGAACCTAAGTCAATATTATGTTCAGACTAGCTGTTGCCCGCCCGCAACTTCGTTCGCGTAAAAATATTGATGGGTCATGTGTGAGACTGCATCGTTGTTCGAGTTGTCGCAAGCGCTACTGAGCATGAGGTCCTGGGTTCGATTTGCGGGACGGGCAAAGTGTTATTGTATTATTTATGCCCGGTTGATGGGATTTAGCTAAATGTGCGAAATGTGGGTGTAGGATTAGATACACCTCTACCTAACAGTGGCGCAAGGTGAAAATAGTGTCAATCGGGAAACCGTAGAAAAAAAGTAAAACTGTTTTTTTTGCTTCTGTTAACTTTTTTCACCGTGTTAATTTTTACCTCATTTTCACTACCAGCGACACAAAAAACCACGGAAACGACACCCATGATTAAAAATCCAAAAACTTTCGTCGGCGCCATTTCTGATTTTTATTTTACTTCATCTTCATTCATTAAAAGTAAGATCAGAAATGCAGAAGAGAAAAAAAACAGAAATTTACAAAATTATTTTCTTTTGAATAAATTAATTAATTTGACAAACTAAAGTAATTGCGCAAAATGCGGCCCGTGTGAATTCGCTCAGTGTACAATTGAAGCAATCAATCTGTTGTGACACCATATTGCGTGCACGCAGCGCGCGCGTCAGCGGCGCGTGCTGCAGCAAGTTGGTGCGAGCGGGCGGCACCCACAGGAGCGGCGGCTGCCCCATTTTTTTTTTTCTGCTCCTGCCGTAAGTCCATAATCTTCGGCTTACCTAGGTCCCTACAAAACGGTAAGTACTGCCAGCCGCGAAGTCATGTGTGCTATTAACTTGTGTACGGCCTATACTATTAACTTGCACTGCTGCAAAAGGTCTCTCCTGCTGCTGTTATTCGTGAACGAATGAACAACTACAATGCAAAACTTCATCCCCCCTCTTTTACCCCTTTGTGGGTTGAAATAAAAAAACTAACGACTTACTAACTTTGATACTTTATGGTGACTCAAAAAACAAAAACTTTAATTAAAAACAAAATGTTGCTCTTTTTTCACCCCTCAAGGGTTGAAATTCTAATAAAGCTGTTGCGTCAGCTTCCAATCATAAGCCCAGATAACAAATTTTGTACTTTTTACGTCGAAAATTAAGGATTTTTCACATGCAATTTCATCCCCTTTATAAGCCTTCGGGGTGGAGTTATCAAAAACGCTGAAACACGCATAAATTAATTTTCAATCGTCAGCCTAAACACAAAATTTAGAAGATCCTAACTTTAAAACTGACGGACTTTCATATAAGCTTCCATCCCCTATTTTATCCCCTTGGGGGTAGAATTGATCAAAATCCTTTCTTAGCGGATGCCTACGTCATAACATCTACCTGCATGCCAAATTTCAACCCGATCCGTCCAGTGGTTCAGGCTGTGCGTTGATAGATCATTAAGTCAGTCAGTCAGTCAGTCACCTTTGAATTATACAGTGTTATTTTTTGTTTATACTAAACCCGAAAAGGGGTCATTGTACTCATCATTTTGAACAACTTTTTCAATGGGACGAACCCTGAAATCGCGAAAAAAAAATCAGCTGTTCCCTACATTTTGATGAGTTATGCGAACATAAATGTAGGGAACAGCTGATTTTTTTTTCGCGATTTCAGGGTTCGTCCCATAGAAAAAGTTGTTCAAAATGATGAGTACAATGACCCCTTTTCGGTTTTAGTATAAACAAAAAATAAGGTTGTATATATTTAGATTATTATTAACGCTACTATGCATTACGTTTTAGATTCAAAATGGGGTGTATGCTACGAAGTGACAAAATGAGCAAGTGTCAGATGTACCTGCAAATGGAAGTGGTATTCGATGTCCTCGCTGAGATCGGAGAACTAGATTGTGTACAATTTATAGACGTATGTATTTAGTACCATAATTATGAACTTTAATTTGTATGAGAATATTTCCCCTTTTGCATAATTTTAAAGTCTCCTATTCTATTTTTACATGACTACGGCAAAACCAAAAGGAAGAGTTATGATTTTAGCAGTCTATTATGTGTATGTACTAGCTGTTGCCCGCGACTTCGTTCGCGTGAAATATTGATGGTTCATGTGTGAGACTGCATCGTTGTTCGAGTTGTCGCAAGCGCGAGTTGAGCATGAGGTCCTGGGTTCGATTTGCGGGACGGGCAAAGTGTTATTGTATTATTTATGCCCGGTTGATGGGATTTAGCTAAATGTGCGAAATGTGGGTGTTTTTGTATTGTTCGGGCTGTGCGTTGATAGATCACTATGTCAGTCAGTCAGTCAGTCACCTTTGAATTATATATATTTACTAGCGGACGTCACGCGGTTTCACACGCGTAATTCCCGTTCCCGTGGGAGTACGGGGATAAAATATATCCTATGTTACTCGTGGATAATGTAGCTTTCGAATGGTGGAAGAATTTTTAAAAACGGTCCAGTAGTTTTTAAGCCTATTCATTACAAACAAACAAACAAAGTTTTCCTCTTTATAATATTAGTGTAGATAGATGTATGTATGCAGGTATAGCAGCTTATTGGAATTGAACCACGTCAGGCTTAATAGTCATCTGTGCAAATAAAAAAACTGTTGGAAAAAATACCACGACTGTGAAAGACAGTCTGAACCTGTAATGCGATAAGAGAAGAATAATCGCTAACCGCATACAGTTGCAATTGCGCACTAACATAATGCGGTTGCTGCACACGACTGCAGCTGACTGCGTGAAGTTAATATGTCCGTAAAGATTGAGGAGCCACTTTTTTGTAGCGTAATGGTAAAAAATTTAGTCAGTCAGTCAGCATATTTAGTCACGTCAGAATTTCGGACATCATGGATTTATATTTATTAGATAATTATTTAAGAAGTTACATACCTACTCGTATATCATTATGTATGTACTACGGTATATAAATTGGGTGCTTACAATGTAAACAGAAAATCAACCTGAAGTTAATTATTAGTCCCAAATTACGTGATTAATAATAATTCAGTTCAGTAATAGAACTGAAAGTGAAAGTGAGCTTTTTGTCGCCAATGAATGTTAGTTTCTTTGACGTGCATATATTTTCTTCTTATTTCTTTTTTTAGGTAAGTAGTAGGTAAGTGTAGAGCAAAACACAAGGAATTTCGGTAAGTAGAAAAGCTGTCTACTAACTACTCCCAAATGCTACAAAAACAAACTAAATTATGATAAATATGAATCCATGATGTCCGAAATTCTGACGTGGCTTCTCAATCCAAATATCTAGATTGAGGTACCACCTATATCCGCCGTGGGATCTGGAGGCGATAGTCCTCGCGCGCCTGCATGAGTGGCGCGCGGAGGTACTACGCCGGGGGGAAACCCCGCTGCCGCGGCAAATTGCCGCTCAGCGGACTGACCTCCGGCGCGATCTCATGGCGACATGGAGAGAGCGACTGTCGCAACCCCGTGCAGGGCACGCCACGATAGTGGCGGTAAGTCCCCTCTTTGAGGAGTGGCTGGAGAGGCGCCACGGCGTCCTCACCTTCCGCCTGACGCAGGTCCTCACCGGACACGGATGTTTCGGGAGGTACCTGCACCGAATCGGGCGGGAGGAATCGCCCGGGTGTCTCCACTGCGAGGATCGACCGGAGGACACGGTGGAGCACACGGTGGAAGTCTGCCCTGCGTGGGCGGAGCTCCGCCGTGTCCTCGTGGCGGCGATCGGCGGCGGCGACCTCTCGCGTCCGGCCCTGGTTCAATCCATGGTCCGGAGCGAGACGGAATGGGAAGCCGTCGCCTCCTTCTGCGAAGCAGTTATGCTAGCGAAGGAGGTGGCGGAACGAGAGAGGGAGAGATCCTCTCTTCCCGGCCGCCGCGGGAGACGCAACGGGCGTCGGGGGCCACGTGGTGGCTACCGGCCACCGTAGATGCGGGCCTGTGGACGGCTGGCTATGGGCAAAAGCTGGCCGTCCGGCCGTCTAACGACGACGACAGGCCGTGTCGACGGCGCGTTCGTGTTCCACGCGCGCCTCAAAGAGATGTCAGCAAAAGGAGAGGGGCCCGCAAGGGCCGAAGCCTGCCGGGGTTGCGGGCCTGTTCGAAAGAGATACCGCGGCCCCGGAACGTAAAAGGCGAGGAAGGAACATGGATGGTTTTTAGTCAGTATGAGTCTGACACTCCCTCCCGCTCCGCCCAGAGTGGGGGGGGTCATTTGATGATTTCCCATCCTTAAAAAAAAAAAAAAAAAAAAAGGTACCACCTATATTTATTTATTTATTTAGGCTAGCCAACAATTGTATACACAGAGCGTTTGAAATTATACTTGCATAATAGTACTTTTGTAAGTGCAACAATTCCTTACAGGCTAACACAACATGCACCAATTATGGTTATCATGTTACAATGTTACAAAGCCAAAAAGGATACTTACAATTTAAAGCTATTATTGTTATACTACAGAATCGAGGATCGATCCTACAATTTTTTTAAACTTACTACTAAATAAGTACATTAACGATCCTACAATTTTTTTAAACTTACTACTAAATAAGTACATTAATTTTATTACGCTACAAAAAAGTGGCTTCTCAACCCTTACGGATATAAGTTGATCATGAATGAACGAAATCGAATGATTGTTTACAGAACAGAATGTTTCGCACAGCTGCAACGGCAGCTGTGCGAAACATTGACCTTAGTTAGGTAATGTGTAAAAAATCGTGAGGATTGTAATGTTCTGATATTCTTCTTTCCTCATTTCAGCTTTTTCCCGAACAACAATTGGTTAGTAGGAACTTCGTCTTTGAAGTATGTCGTTATTCTGAAATGGAAGTTAAACTACAATTTATAAGACAAGCAATGGAACGACATGACATTGACCCACCGGAACAGAAAGAGCCATCTATAGCAAAACGACTCCAAGACTTGGGTCCGTTTGAGGTACGTTCACGTTATTTTTTTTAAATTGTATTTGCTAAGTGCTGGTTATAACTTTGCCTTCTTCTCCGAAAGCAACTTGAACATATTGAAATCACACCGTCTCACCAACGAACCTTTAAGCTATGGATCACCGCAAGTCTTCTTAAATGCATTAAGAATCGGGTCAAGATGCATTTACACTTTACACTACACACAACAACTTAATCTAAAAATCACGCGCCATAGAAACTTTTTCAATGAACTTCTTAGAAAACATAAATAAGCACATGAACACAAAAAAAACAACCCTAGAGCCTTATGGAAAACCATTAAAGAAATCACGAGCACTCACCCAACACGATATAGTTCAGACTTACTGTTGAAATTATGTGACACTCCTAATTCTTCCATTAATTATGTGTGCACTTTTTTCACCAATGTTGGTTAAAACTTGGCACTCAACTACAAAATCAAACTTCATCCATCAGCAGTCCATCCCCGAAACTTTGACAACAAGTAATCCTTGTTATTTGCTTGTCATTTCTGAAATAGACGAAAGTGACGTAGAAGCAACTATACTTCAGCAACGCAGTAACTGCACCATAGGTTGAAATTGTATCACGTCATCGCTACTAAAAACGCATCTTGGTTCGTATCTTGGTTCTACCTATAACCTACATCCTTAACCTCTGCATTGTGCCAGGAGATTTCCCAAATGCTCCAAAAAAAGCTTAGTGCATTTTCAACCGACTTCCAAAAACAGGAGGTTACCAATTCGTCTGGATTTTTTTTTTTTTTTTTTTTTTGTGTTTGTTACCTCAGAACTTTCGACTGGGTGAACCGATTTTGATGATTCTTTTTTTATTTGAAAGCTGGTACTTTTAAATTGGTCCCATTTTAATTTGTTGAAGATTTGATGCTGATCTTCCGAGATATACAATGGAACTCTTCAAAAATAGACGGTAAATCTGCAGTAATTGCTGCAATCGCTTGTAGGTTCATTGTTCATACTACATCATGACGTTACATCACGCCTGTATGCTCTAAGGGGGTACGCAGATGTGTATAATGCTCCTAGATTCTTCCGAGATATACAATGGAACTCTTCAAAAAATAGACGGTAAATCTGCAGTAATTGCTGCAATCGCTTGTAGGTTCATTGTTCATACTACATCATGACGTAACATCACGCCTGTATGCTCTGAGGGGGTACGCAGATGTGTATAATACTCCCAGATTTCGACAATGTTAGTTGCTTCTGAACTTTCGACTGGGTATACCGATTTTGATGATTCTTTTTTTATTTGAAAGATGGTGCTTTTCGTGTGGTTCCATTTCAATTTGGTTAAGATCTGACGCTGATCTTCGGAGATATAAATGGAACTCTTCAAAAATACACGGCAAAGCTGCAGTAATTGCTGCAATCGCTTGGTTGTTTATTGTTTATGTAACATAGTGACGTAACATCACGTCTATATGCTCTGAGGGAGTACGCAGAAGTGTACAATACACCCAGATTTCGACAGTTCTAGATGTGTTAAGTTCCATTTAATGGGATTCTGGAGAAATAGAGGGAATTCCTTAAATTTTATAGGCACACCAGAAGCGGTTTGGGTAGTTTTAGGAAGAGTACGTTCTTGGAGTGATCCCATTTCAATTTGGTAAAGATCTGATGAAGAACTTCGGAAGATAGGCGACGGGAACTGCTCAATAAATGTACTGGGATCGCTGAAATCTCATGTCTCTCTATTGTTTACACCAGTTCATAACAAAAAATCACACCGTTACGCTGTGAAAGGGTAAGCACATATGAACCACTAAAAAGTGAAAAATAAAATCTTTTTTTTTTTTAAATATAACCGACTTCACACAAAAAAGTGAAAAATAACTTTAGCTTCAGAAGTCGGTGATAAAAAAACTAAATCAATCAAACAAAGGTTCTTCTGCGACTTCTGAAGCTAAAGTTATTTTTCACTTTTCTGTGTGAAGTCTGTTATATTTTTTGCAAAAAAGTTTTTTAATTTGCGATCTGATGCTGATCTTCCGAGATATACAATGGAACTCTCGTATCTTAGTTCTACCTATAACCTACATCCTTAACCTCTGCATTGTGCCAGGAGTTTTCCCAAATGCTCTAAAAAAAGCTATTGTGCATTTTCAACAGACTTCCAAAAAGAGGAGGTTATCTGCAATTCGTCCGTGTTTTTTTTTTTTTTTGTTTGTTACCTCGGAACTTTCGACTGGGTGAACCGATTTTGATGATTATTTTTTTGTTCGAAAGCTGGTGCTTCTCGTTTGGTCCCATTTTAATTTGCGATCTGATGCTGATCTTCCGAGATATACAATGGAACTCTCGTATCTTAGTTCTACCTATAACCTACATCCTTAACCTCTGCATTGTGCCAGGAGTTTTCCCAAATGCTCTAAAAAAAGCTATTGTGCATTTTCAACAGACTTCCAAAAAGAGGAGGTTATCAATTCGTTTGTATTTTTTTTTTGTGTTTGTTACCTCGGAACTTTCGACTGGGTGAACCGATTTTGATGATTCTTTTTTTGTTCGAAAGCTGGTGCTTCTCGTTTGGTCCCATTTTAAGATATACAATGGAACTCTTAAAAAATAGACGGCAAATCTAAGCAGTAATTGCTGCAATTGCTTGTAGGTTCATTGTTCATACTACATCATGACATAACATCACGCCTGTATGCTCTGAGGGGGTACGCAAATGTGTACAATACTCCTAGATTTCGATAATGTTTGTTGCCTCTGAACTTTCGACTGGGTAAACCGATTTCGATGATCCTTTTTTTATTTGAAAGCTGGTGCTTTCCGTGCTCGGAGTTTCCTTGCGTGATCGAATCAGAATGGTAAACATCCGCAAGAGAACCAAGGTCACCGACGTAGCCCGAAGAACTGCTAAACTTAAGTGGCAGTGGGCAGGGCACATTGCTCGTAGAACGGATGGCTGATGGGGTCGAAAAGTTCTGGAGTGGCGACCGCGAACCGGAAGACGATGCGTTGGAAGACGTCCCACTAGGTGGACCGATGACCTGGTGAAGGTTGCGGGAATCCGGTGGATCCGAGTCGCAAGGGACCGGTTAATGACAGTTGGGGGAGGCCTATGTCCAGCAGTGGACGTCTTTCGGCTGAAATGATGATGATGATGATGATAATGAAAATAAAAATCAAATATAAAATTGCATTTGTTAATTGAAATTACAATTTTACTCTTCGAGCTTTTTGTTTGGCAAATAAATCTATGGCCTTGTCATAATTTAACTCGTGTGCAATTCGATTTTCTATTGCAAGACTCGATAAGCGTTCCTGGCTCATAGAAGATCGCAAATATTTTTTAATTAGTTTTAGTTATTAGGCGCGTATTTTGAACTAAGCCTACGCGCCTCACCAATAATAAATGTTCGTGCCGCACGTTTGACTCCGCGCTCTGGGTATCGGTCAAGTTAATATGATTATATGACCATGTTTCTGTACTTTTACTATTATCTATTCCGTGGTCAAAGTTAAGTAAATGGTGAGTTGTCCATTCGTCTGTAGAGTGAATTTCGCCGCCCTCTGAACTTGCCACCCGGGGCATAGGCCCCGGCTTGCCCCCCCCTGGATCCGGGGCTGCGAAGTGATATAATAGGTAACGAAAAAAGCTTTCTGTCGACATTGTTCCAAAATTTGTTCCATCAGTACTATTACTATTACCTATATAAATAAATAAATATTTTACTATCGTTTGCGCCTGCGCAGGCCCTTGGGATTTAATGTTTTAGATTTGATTTCTTTATTAATGCTGCATTTAACATAAAGTTATCTCATTACAGCTCTTGCTGGATAAAACGAATAAAGATATACAGGAAATGTACGATAATGAAAAAGAAATATTACAGTCCTATTTTGAGCTGGTCGAGTTTCACTATGTATTGTCGCATATTGGACCCATGCTAGGATCTTCGGAAGTGAAAAAACACTATCTACTGTTTCTCAAGTAATTAAATACATGATTATTTGAGCAGTGATTAAATCAAATCCACACATTGGTTACCGGAAGACGGACGGCGAAGAGGCCAGGGATTAAAACACACTGGGTGGAGCAAATGGGGCTGGCTTTTGCCCAGCAGTGGGACAGTACAGGCATGAGTATTTAATCAAACTGATTATTATATTATTGGGTCAATAATATCTCAATATCTTAGTCTACAAAGAGATCCAGATTAACTACTTGAGCGACCAGCGACTGGTGTAATGAATTGTGTATCGACTCGTTAAACATTCATAATTAAATATGAAGAGGTGATCTGCAAAACTAATGCAAAATTGAATTGTTTTGGAATTCAAGCTCAATATGCTCCAAGCCGAAAGTTTGAATTCCATTGTAACTGACAGGCTTTTACTTTTTCCTTGGAAACTTTCATAGTGAACTAATATGCATTTAGATTTTTCTGCAAATTTTTGGAGCACGATAAAACTGGAATATCCTCAACCCAGAACCATATGAGGTCATTGTTCATCATCACATCATCGTCTTATAACTTGACAAGGTTATTCATATGGTGCTACCTAAATGTGTTTTGTTTCCTGCTCGTGTACCGGTTTCGTCGCGCGCCGAAACTTTGGTGTAATTAATATGACAAAGTGTGACTATCACTACGGTTCCAGATTTTCTTGTACAAAAGTCAACTGATTATTGATTAAGTTGCAATACACTTAAACTGTCTTAAATTCTATATTGAAGTTCCGTTTATTCCCAGGAATACTAACTTTGGAGCCGATGCGCATAGGACTGGTCGTCTCATGGTGACTACGGGTGTGGTGCGACGCTCCGGTGCAGCTGTTTTCGAATTGCTATTGTGGAGAATCTGTCATGGCATAATCTACTACAAACAGGCGCGTGAAGATAAAACCCTTATAGATCCTAGATCTGTAAGTATACAACGTGAATAAGAACTGTGTTGCCATATTAAAAAAGTCTGGCACAGATCTTCAAACTGAACCACTTTTACCATTGTCCGAGCCAATAATGCTCATACAGCAAAAGTACGTTTCTGCGCACGTAATGATTTACGCAAAACGTACTTTATTAATAATATTAAAACATAAATTCAGCCGTCACTAAAACTTAGCCACAAGCGGGTCGATCAATAATTGCATCAAGTGCGGCTCAGATAAGAAACATACGTAACTTAAACGTTATTATAATCATCTGGAACGCGCCAAACTAAGTGTCTAGACGTTATTTTTCTGCTCCGTAATTATAAATTCGTATCAATACAAAAACTGATTACGCATTAATGTTTATAGTGTTATTACAAGACAAGCAGAGTGAACTACTGATCTGTGGAATATTACAGTGTTATTCTATCGGATTTAAAAATAATACGGTAAATCCTTCTACAGAAAACTAAAACCAACGGTCGCCATAGTGATCAATACTTCCCCTCGCCCGCTAGCGTCCGTCCCCGCGCTGACGCCTGCGCATGCGACGCATGTCACACGACTCGACAAACAAGTTTGGAACGCGCTCTGTGACATCTAAACTACATGTAAACAAAGATTGTGAACTAATAAAACTAAAAGTATTGTGTGTTTGGTACACAGACTAATAAATTATATGGTGTACTATAAGGTAATCCATAAATAATGAAGAGTGGTAAACCAGTACCTACTATTTCAACAATGCCTAAATTACATTGAACCTCGCCACGGTCTGATGATCAGCTTACACCTCAGTTACCACCAGAAACGGAGTTACAAGGTACCCCTACTGAAACAGTCCATTCCAGCTCGGTAAACGTATCCATTCGAAAACGTCCTCGCCTTGGAAATTCTCCCACCAATACTGATGGGAGTGACAGTGAAAATTATCTAGCCCACTCTGATTCTAGTGTAAACGAACACCTAGAAGATTACTTCAGTCAAGAGTTCCAAGTTATAAAAGAAAGTCTTCATTCGCTGCAAGAACTAGAAAAATCGGTGAAATTTATGAGCGAAAAATTTGATGAAATGAGACAAGAATGTGAAACAAACAAGATAGCATTAAAACAACTGAAATCTGAAAATGAGGAGCTAAAAAGTTCTGTATCTGACCTGTCCACAAGATTAAATCTAGTCGAACAATACACACGCCAAGATAATGTTGAAATTAACGGGCTACCTGAAAACAGTAAGGAGAACCTCATCAGCACTGTATTACAGCTGGGCAAGGTGGTGTCACGCAATATTCAAGAACATGATATCCTAGCAATCACTCGTATTAAGAAGCTAAACTTAGATAGTAAACGTCCACGTTCTATTGTTGTTAAATTGCGTAACACGTGGCGAATTCGTGATGAAGTTTTGGCTTCAGTTGTGAAAGGAGACAATTTTTTTTGTTCGAGGCTTAGTTTCTCACATAAATTCTAGCATATAATAATGAAACTTACATTGATTTATTCCCTATAACCTCTAGATTCCAGTGGTTTAATTAGCTTGGCATTATCTAACCGGAATAAATGCGAAAAATCTGCAAAAACACACGAAAACCAAAATAAACAGAAAAAGTAGGTAAATGTCAAAATAATGAAGTTGTCTGTCAATCACAAAAAAAGTGGGTTTATAACGTTTCATGCCACGTTGATTGTTTAAACCACCTATGCGATTTTAGTGTAAACCTATAAAAATGGCATTAAAAATGCTCATAGTTTAATAATATTTATTTTTATATTCTTTCTGATTCTATAATAATTATATAGCACATATGATTTCCAACGGATAGGTACCGTACTTTTTTTAGTAAACAGAAAAACGCCCCTATTCACGTAAGTATTTGCTGTCAAATGACATTGACCACAACAGGAATGATTTGACTCGCAAAAAAATATCATAACATAGCTTATTTATTATGATTTTAAGATTCCGTTTTCATTTCTACGTAATATTTCCTTTAAAACCATAGTAAAATGGTTACTTTTTTTTGTTGTTATTATGAATAATAAATGCAACGACCAGGTGGGCCCAAAAAAAACTATCTCCTTTAACAAGTTATTGAAGAAATTAAACTCAAGCCTATTAGGCTATGGGGGCACCAAGACTCCTGTGTTCGTGTCAGAGCACTTGTCTCCCATGAACAAGGCAATTCACGCTGAAACTAGGAAAATAGCTCGAGAAAAGGGTTATAAATACCCACGGGAACCCATACGGGTTCGTGATGGTCGCATACTTGTCCGCAAAGAAGACGGTGCCCGTCCTAAACAGATTAAATGATAAATGATAAATAAATGATAAATGATATTTATTCAGCAAGTAGGTTTTCTCAAACACTTTTACACGTCATTTTTTTTATAAGCTAGATGGGGCCGGTGTTTCGTACCTGACTACTCTGAGAAAAAACAGCCGAAACAAACTCAGAGGTCATAGTCTCTTTTAAAGTCCAGACAATCTTGCTTAATTCACATGAGGACTATGCAGATTAGTGTCTGAGATGGTCTTTTGAAGAAAGAACCACACAGATTTGAGTGGACCTGTCCAGTCAGTGCAAGCATTTGTCAGTTATCGTGTAGCTCGACTTATAACTCAAGGAGCTCAACGAAACGACGAACAATACGAAAGAAAGGACATTTGGGTAGGTCGCTTATAGTACTCAAACTGCCAGACAGTCGTGGGAAAAAAAAAACAAAATGCGACCCACATGGTCCTCACATTCACAATTATTAAATAAAATAAATAATAATTTACAAAAACGAATGTCAATAAAAATACGATATGTCAAATAAACACATAAAACAAACAAAAAAGTAAAAAATAATAAAATACTGAACTAAGTATTCATGTCAATTCATTAAATGTCAGTCACAAGTAAATAATCATGTCAAATTCAAACACATAAAATAAAATAAAAAAAATAAAAGGAACGTAAAAAATAATAAAATAAAATACTGAAATAAGTATTCATGTCAAATCATTCAATGTCACAGTGTATAAAATAAAGGAATCAACAATAAACCAGCGAAGTCCGAAATTTCAACATTCACAGAGCAAATTTCATTGGAGCAGCTTAATCCCAAGCCTTTTTATCTTCGAGATAGTGATTGACATGATAGAAAGCTTTCAGGCATAGCTTCTGTTTTATAAACGATTTGAATTTATTCAGGCTTAGTGCTTGAATATGGCTCGGAAGTTTATTGTAAAAACGTATACATTGGCATCTGAACGTACCTCCTATTTTTTTGAGCCTCGTTGCAGGAACAACAAATTTGTGTTTGTTCCTCGTATTTATGTTGTGGATATCACTGTATTTTTTAAACAAATGAACATTTTTGTGTGCGTACAAAAGGTTTTCATAAATAAACTGAGAGGGCACAGTAAGAATATTAATCTCCTTAAATTTTTCTCTGAGGGAGTATCTGGGACTTAGTTTATAAATTGAACGAATTGCCCTTTTTTGTAAAACAAATATTGTTTGAATATCGGCGGCATTGCCCCACAAGAGAATACCGTACGACATCACGCTATGGAAATAACTAAAGTAAACTAAACGGGCTGTCTCTAAATCAGTTAAGTCACGAATTCTTCTAACGGCGTATGCTGCAGAGCTAAGTTTTTTCGACAATTTGTTTATATGCGGGCCCCACTGAAGCTTGGCATCCAAAGTTATGCCTAAGAACACTGTGCTATCTTCCGGTTTCAGCTCTTCATCCTTAATTAGTACAGTAGTTTCCACTTGTCTTACATGGGGTATTGTAAACTTAATACATTTAGTTTTTTTTTCATTTAAGAGTAGATTATTAACATTAAACCAATTAACAACTTTTGTCAGGGCGTTATTAACATTATCCATAACTGGCTGCTGACGTTTGAGTTTAAATAAAAGAGAAGTGTCGTGTGCAAACAATACCACGTCATGATTATCCTTTATGAGGTAAGGCAAGTCATTTATGTAAATAAGAAACAAAAATGGACCAAGAATTGAGCCCTGGGGTACCCCCATTTTTACTACGGATCCGGGAGATCTTTTCCCGTTAACATCAACTCTCTGAATCCTATCACTCAAATAAGAAGTAAGAAGATTAAAAGCTTACAAGCCGCTGCACTTCTGTAAGTTCAACACTGGGTAATATCTAATACAAAACCCACCAGACTATTTATTACCAGAACTTCAGAGGTATGAGAACTAAATGTTCCGATATAAACAAGGCAGCTAGTATAACTCAGTATGACCTTATTGTAGCTACAGAAACCTAGCTCAATTCAAACATCAATGACGGTGAGATCTTCAATAACCAGTACCAAATATATCGGAGGGACAGGTACTTTAGTGCGCGGAATGGCAAGGAGGGAGGTGGAGTATTAATAGCCGTATCAAAAGCTTTCACTTCCATGCGAGCTTGCCAATGGGAAACCTCCGCTGAGGATCTTTGGGTGAGCATCAAAATAAGAGAAGGTAAGAAGATAATCATTTGTGCCGCTTATCTACCCCCGCCCGTAACTTTTAACCACCTCGAATCGTTGTTAGACAACGCATCTAGGGTCAGCGAGACTACTGGCGACGACATGATAATCATAGGAGACTTCAACTTGGGATTTATAGAATGGATCGCAGACCACCAGATCTCTCACGCGACTGCTACTAAACCTGTCAACTACAACAGTAGCTTAGGCTATTGCTTAGTGGATTTTATGTCATCAAATTATCTTTGTCTATTTAATCATGTTAAGAAATAAAAAAACAGAATTCTTGACTTGATTCTAAGTAACATACAAAATGTAAAATTCGAACAATCTGTAACTTGTTTATCAAAAGTAGACGATCATTATCCGCTCTTGGAAATAAACTTTGATATTTTTGTTTGCAGTAGCTTAAAACCTAAAAAGTCATGTAAATATAACTATAGAAAGGCTGACTACGGATTAATCAACGACCAACTTAGAAAAATTAATAGGAGCGATAGGTTTCAGTCATATTCGGATGTAAACTTAATGGTGACTTCGTTATATGAATGTTTCAACATAATTGAGGAAACTGTTCCCAAAACCAGTTATAAAAACGTAACTTCTCTCCTTGGTACAATAAAACTCTAATCAAACAGCTCAATGAAAAGGAAAAAACTAGAAAACGCTTCAATAAGTACCACAACCCTCGCGCTAAAGTTGAGTATAGAATTCTCGATGACCGAGCGCGACTTCTCATTAAAGAATGCTTTAGAAAATATGTCCATACAATGGAAAGTAATATTCGTTACAATCCAAAATCCTTCTGGTCATTTGTGAAGGCAAAAAACTCCAACTCTTCAGGAATTCCTTCAGAAATCAAGCTTGATGACGCAACAGCTATTACGGGTGATGACATCTGCAATATCTTTGCTCAACATTTCTCTTCAACTCTTAGTGTTTCCGCCACTAATAGCACGGTACTTCCTCCTGTGTCGCAGACGCAAAAGTTTCCTCAGAATACTCTAACGACGATAAAATTCACTGAAAGAAAGTCCTAAACGCACTGTCACGAATTGATGTTTCTAAGGGAGCTGGACCTGACGGGATACCTCCTGTATTTATTAAAAAATGCGCTCGCCATTTGTCTCTGCCATTAACACTAATTTATAACAGGTCAATCGAAACTTCCCAGTTTCCCCTAGAGTGGAAAAAGGCTAACGTCGTGCTTGTTTTTAAAAAGGGAGACAACACTGACGCGAAGAACTATCGCCCTATTTCGCTGTTATCCTTGTTTTCAAAGATATTCGAATCCTTAGTCATTCCCATCTTGACTTCACATCTAAAACTACATATAGCTTCACAGCAACACGGTTTCTGCTGCAACAAGTCAACTGTCACCAACTTATCATCATATCTCAATGACATCTCCGTCCACGTTGACGCGGGCCAGCAAGTCGATGCATTGTACACCGACTTTAGTAGCGCGTTCGATAAAGTCGACCACCAGATACTACTCACTAAATTGGAGGGATACGGTATTCATGGGAACCTTGTGGAATGGTTTAGATCATACTTATGCGATCGGAAACTAAAAATAGTGGTTAACGGCTTCCAATCGTCAAATTATTGCGCTACTTCCGGTGTGCCTCAAGGCTCCCATGCCGGCCCGATACTCTTCATTGTGTTTATCAATGACATAATAAACCACATCAAGCACAGCCAATGTTCACTCTTTGCAGACGATCTTAAAATGTATCAACCAATCCAATCCCCTTCAGACGTCGTCCTGCTGCAGTCTGACTTGGACTCCCTTCAGGAATGGTGTATTGCAAACAAGATGGTGCTCAACGTCAGTAAATGCCAGCACATTACATTCACCCGCAAAAAGCGAATAGTGCCATCCTCTTACTCACTCAATGGATCTGTACTGCAAAAGGTCGACGTCATAAGGGATTTGGGTGTTTTACTCAGTAGTAACCTGTCGTTCAATCTTCACATAGATAAACTGTTGACCAAGGCCGGAAAGATGGCCGGATTCATAAAAAGGATCGGGCATGACTTCAAAGGAATACATGCATTGAAAGTACTTTTTAACTCCTTCGTGCGGAGTACCCTTGAATACGCTTCTCCAGTCTGGAGTCCAATGTACAAAGTACACATTAATCGTATCGAACGTATCCAAAAAATCTTCACCAGATTCCTTCGGTATAAAGATCGCAACTGTCCTTACAGAGCTGACTACTCACAGCGATTATTTCACCTTGGTTGGCATTCCCTTGAACAGCGACGCATGTTGGCTGACGTCACGACCCTCTTTAAAATAATTAATGGTCTAATATCCTTTTTTTTTTAGGATGGGAAATCATCAAATGACTTCTCCCACTCTGGGCGGAGCGGGAGGGAGTGTCAGACTTTTACTGACTAAAACCCATCCATGTTCCTTCCTCGTCCTTTATATTCCGGGGCCGCGGTATCTCTTTCGAACAGGCCCGCAACCCCGGCAGGCTTCGGCCCTTGCGGGCCCCTCCCCTAATGCTGACATCACTTTGAGGCGCGCGTGGAACAGGAACGCACCGTCGACACGGCCTGTCGTCGTTACGGCCTGTCGTCGTTAGACGGACGGACGGCTAGCTAGCCCATAGCCAACCGTCCACAGGCCCGCATCTACGGTGGCCGGTAGCCACCACGTGGCCCCCGACGCACGGTGCGTCTCCCGCGGCGGCCGGGAAGAGAGGCTCTTTCCCTCTCTCGTTCCGCCACCTCCTTCGCTAGCATGACTGCTTCGCAGAAGGAGGTGACAGCTTCCCATTCCGTCTCGCTCCGGACCATGGACTGAACCAGGGCCGGACGCGAGAGGTCGCCGCCGCCGATCGCCGCTACGAGGAAACGGCGGTGCTCCGCCCACGCTGGGCAGACTTCCACCGTGTGCTCCACCGTATCCTCCGGTCGATCCTCGCAGTGGATACACCCGGGCGTTTCCTCCCGCCCGATTCGGTGCAGGTACCTCCCGAAACATCCGTGTCCAGTGAGGACCTGCGTCAGGCGGGGCTGAGCGTGCCCCGTCAATGTTCAGTCAGAACAGTGCAAAAGCCCCAAATATTCGCTGTAAAACTATCTCGCACAAATCTCGGTCGATCAGCACCATTAAACCGAATGATGGACACCACCAACAAGGTCATCTCCATTAATACTCAAATCGACATTTTCTGCGACAGTATACAGAGTCTCAGGCAAAAATTGTTGGAAATTCATTTGTAGTCAGCTTTTAATCACATTAGGCTGGTTTTATAGTCACGCCGCTAGACGCGCCGTTGAGCAGCGCGCTGTTGAACAGCGCGCGTTTGAACAGCGATGCACTATAAAACGACATTAGTAAGGCGCGTTTCGCTGCTGTGAGACATTCGTGTACAAACATACAAAATGAACGGCAATGCGGTTAGAGTACTGGCTATTTACTTTTTATGGAAAATAAGGCAACAACAACGTCGAAGAACAGTAACTGTTGATCCTTATAACGCTGTAAGGTTACTGAGAGGCGAACACGTAACAACTTTCTCTGATTTACGAGAAAATAGTTATAAATTTTATAAATATTTTCGCATAATTCATCGGCCGGGTCCCATAAACATCTTCTAAATCGCACTTCCTCAATTACTCGTCCTGGCCCCTTATTCACAACCATTCGATACGTTTCCGTGTCGGTAAGGAACCGTATTCGACTATCTTATTTCCGAACCGAAGAACTGTCAAAACGCTATTCACAGATCCGAACGGATGCGCTTTTTTCTATCCGATTGAGATAGTGTTTATAGGGAACGCTACAAAATGGTAGTAAATATATAATCGTGGTAGAAAACTTAAGATAGTAATTAAATTTCGTTCTTTTTAATTAGGGAATATACAGCTAGTAACTTAATAGACAGCAACGATACAAAATAATTTTATTATTTTACTAAAATTAACTAAAAGTAACAGTTTTCGAATAAACCTGCTTTGTAAACAGCCGTCTATGAAATTGCCAAAGCGGAAAAAAGGTTTTTTTTTTATTAACAGTTTTCTGTTTTCTTAAAAGGAAAAATTACTAAGTATTTGATATCAGTTTGTTAACTAAAATCTATAACGAATGTTACATTCCTGTAAACACATAGATTTTATGTCAATGCGGATACATCATTAAAATTCGGTCAATAAAACAACTAATAAAACACAAACAACACCAGACAATAATAAAACTTCATTAACTTACTTCAGGCAGTGTTTAAAAAATTCAGTATTTTTATTTTACTGAAATAAGCTAGAAATATGGTTTATTTCTTCGTTTAAATTTTGTTCGATATGACTTCCGATAGCAAACAGCTGTCGGAAAGATTCGAGTCTTCTTATCGAATTGAACTGTCAAAATTATTCGTTTTCGGATTTGTGAATAGCGTTTGAAGAACATCTTTGATATCTGAGACATTCGATTCGGTTCGAAAGCGAGTCGAATGGTTGTGAATAAGGGGCCTGTATCGATGTGATTCATTTTGTACACAACAGTACCTAACGGCGCGTCTCAACGGCGTCACACTGAAACGCACAATGGCCGTAGAAGCGCATGAGCGGCGCGCGCTTCGACAGCGCCGCGCGAATAGAGGACGCGTTCACCGAACGGCGCTGCTCAAGCGCGCGAATTTGAAACGCTACTACTACCCCAATACATATCCGAGCGCGCGCGCTCCGACGGCGCTGCTGAAACGCGTGACTATAAAATCAGCCTTATTGTTTGAATATTCCATTTCTTATCTTAATAAAAATATTTTAATGTTAGGAATTTGTTGTAATTTCTAGGAAAAATACGACTTATAGTTGTGAAAATTTATTTGAAAAGGTGACATTGCTAAAGATAGAATTATAACATCACTTTTAAACCAGTATTTTATTCTTTAACTTGAGAGGTTTAATAGGTATAAAATAGTTTATATTTACAACATCCGCCCTCAATTAAAACTCTCTAGAAAAAGAAAATATCACATTATCAAAACCTACGCTAAATCCAGACCAGCTACACATCTCTTATGTGCAACACTAACGGTTTTGTTAGCATATCAGCAAAATTCTAATCTGATCTAACGAATTTAATATCTATAATACCGTCAGATACCTTTTCTCGTATAAAGTGATTTCTTGTATCTATATGTTTCGTTCGCTCGTGATGGACAGGGTTATACACTAAACTTTGTGCACTCTGACTGTCGTTGAACAAAGTAACAGTATCGGACTTACCAGTTATTTCCGATACAAATCGTCTTAAGTAACATGCCTCTTTAACCGCAGCGGTTAGTGCCATATACTCCGCCTCAGTAGATGACAGAGCAGTCGTCTGCTGCTTTTTAGCCTGCCACATTACAGGACCTCCAGCCAGCATAAAATAGTAGCCAGTATATGACTTTCGGTCCATGCTACAGTTAGCCCAATCTGCATCCGTGTATCCCTTAAGGTACTCTCCAGTCTTTCTGTAAGTAAGAGCATAATCTATTGTACCTCTCAAATATTGCAACACTCTCTTTAGCTCGAGCCAATGTTCTTTATTGAACTTTGTGTTGAACTGACTGAGATAGCTCGTCACAAATGCTATGTCAGGGCGAGTGTTTACTGCCAAAAATATAAGGGATCCAACTAAACTTTGAAATGGATACTCGGCTTCTCCATTTCCAGAAGTCAGCTTCTTCATGCTTGATGGCGTCTCAACAGTCTTGCACATATCCATTCCAAATTTTTTCAGCAAACTTAAAATGAATGTTCTTTGACTAATTTTTACTTTACCATCGTCACTTCTATGGATATTTAATCCGAGATAATATTTTAAGGGCCGGTATTTCAATGTCACCTTAACTTATTGTTTAAGTTAAGTCCTGCATTTAAGCTAAGTGTCATTTTTAGAAGACAGAAGTGTATTTCAAACCGGATCTTCCTCGCCTTAACTAATCTAGGATAAATCGCAATATTGCAACTTAATAAACAGAATATGTCATTTGAGAATGGTTTCTGTTGTCATCCTACTTCATTGTTTATTTTTTTCAAGATTTAAAAAGTTCGAAGAAAAAAGTTTTAAGTTCACGACATTGTTGAGTTGTCCGAACAATTGAGTAGTATCACGTAAGTACCTGCCTACCGTTTTCGCTCTTTCTCTACGATTTTACAACTTGGCAATCACTCAACTCTAAAATGTTTTTGTTCAGTAACTATACTTTTAGCTCGAGCAGTGATGATGAAGATATTATTGAATTTATCAATTATTCTACGACCCCACGACGTATACGAATTTATAGAACATGAGAGACTAATTTTCAGAAATGGAATGAAGGTGAATTTTACGAGGCGGCGGGCCTGCTTGCCGGTTTGCCGCCATGGGATCTGAAGGCGATAGTCCTCGCGCGCCTACACGAATGGCGCGCGGAGGTACTACGCCGGGGGGAAACTCCGCTGCCGCGGTAAATTGCCGCTCAGCGGACGGACCTCCGGCGCGATCTCATGGCGACATGGAGAGAGCGACTGTCGCAACCCCGTGCAGGGCACGCAACGATAGTGGCGGTAAGTCCCCTCTTTGAGGAGTGGCTAGAGAGGCGCCACGGCGTCCTCACCTTCCGCCTGACGCAGGTCCTCACTGGACACTGATGTTTCGGGAGGTACCTGCACCGAATCGGGAGGGAGAAAACGCCCAGGTGTCTTCACTACGAGGATCGACCGGAGGACACGGTCTCACACACGGTGGAAGTCTGCCCTGCGTGTCGTGTCCTCGTAGCGGCGATCGGCGGCGGCGACCTCTCGCGTCCGGCCTTGGTTCAATCCATGGTCCAGAGCGAGACGGAATGGGAAGCTGTCACCTCCGCGCTGCGAAACAGTCATGCTAGCGAAGGAGGTGGCGGAACGAGAGAGGGAGAGAGCCTCTCTTCCCAGCCGCCGAGGGAGACGACCCGGGCGTCGGGGGCCACGTGGTGGCTACCGGACACCGTAGACGCGGGCCTGTGGACGGTTAGCTATGGGCTAGCTAGCCGCTCGTCCGTCTAATGACGACTGGCTGGTCGACAGCGCGTTCGTGTTCCACGCGTGCCTCAAAGGGATGTCAGCACAGTAAAAGGGCCCGCAAGAGCCTGCCGGGGTTGCGGGACTGTTCGATAGAGATACCGCAGCCCCGGAACGTAAAGGGCGAGGAAGGAACATGGATGGGTTTTAGTCAGTAAAAGTCTGACACTCCCTCCCGCGCCGTCCAGAGTGGGAGAAGTTATTTGATGATTTCCCATCCTAAACAAAAAGGAAGGTGAATTTTACGACCGATTTACGTTGTGCTGGAACTGATAAGAGACGAACTCAAATGGCCTACTACGAGGTAATATTTCGCAAGAATGTCTGTACCTACATTTAGGTACATAGATTCCTCACAGCCTTTTTATCCTTTTATCAACTTACAAATATTCTATATGCGGCATAAAAATCCTTTTTTCAGGTCGGAATTAATAACCATAAAGCAACTTTTTTTTGAGGTTGACACACGATAATCTCAGATCGGAACTTAAGCGACAGAAATCTGTCACTTAGATTAAGGCTAGTTAGGGTGGACTTTATGTGCCGCTTAACTTTAATCCAATATTGAAATACACATAAGTCGTTCTTAAATTTAATCCTGGATCACTTCGAGATAAGTTACTATTGAAATACCGGCCCTAATTCTCCTAGATCTTTTATTGAAAAATATTTTTCAAAACATGTTCGACAGTGTCAAATGTTATTTCATTTTGGTAAAAGACAATAATGTCATCGACAAAAACTGCCAATATGACTAATTCTTTACCAAAAAGTTTCTTATACACGCATGGTTCGGAAGGAGTTTTTCCAAAACCTAACTTCAACAGTGTTTTATCCAACATCCTGTTCCATACTCGTGGTGCTTGTTTGAGCCCGTATAAGGATTTCTGCAGCAGACAAACTTGAGCTTCTTGTCCTTTCTTCACAAAACCTTGAGGTTTTTCCATAAAAACTTCCTTTTCAAGATCTCCATTTAGAAAAGCTGTATCAACATCCAAGTGTCTCATTTTTAAATCCATTTCTACAGCCAAAGCAAACAATGTACGGAGTGAAGAATGACGAACTACAGGGGCAAAAGTTTAAGTGTAGTCAACACCTTCTACTTGTCTGAAACCTTTAACCACTAGTCTTGCCTTATACTTCATAATATTGCCGTCAGCATCCGTCTTCAACTTGTAGACCCATTTACAAGGAATGACCTTCTTATTTCCATTGGGTCGGTCAACAAGCTTCCAGGTTTTTAATTTTATCAAAGAATTATGTTCTTCAGTCATTGCCAAAAGCCATCTATCAGCATCATTTGCATTCACCGCCTCGTGATAACTCTTCGGTTCAATAATCTCTTCAGAAAATACCTTAGAGGTAAAGAAATCCGGTTGTTTACGAATCCTAGTAGGATATCTACTAGCTTGCTGATCCACAGCTGGCTCTATCTGTTCAGGAGTAGTAGGAACCTCTGATTCTGCCGAATTATAATCATTTTCATCATCACTACATACAGAATTAACCCAAGTAGGTTTAATTTTACCTTGGAATGATGTCTCAGATATTGGTCCACATAAATCTGATTGGATCAATTCTAGCTTTGCGGTAGCTTTCTTGTTTCTTGTTGTTGTCTTGAAAAGTTTTCTCGCCTGCTTGCCTTCAACACAGGCAACGCAACTCGATTTATCTATCTCAGTATAATCTATACCTACGTGAGAATTATTTAACTGGTTCATACCAATGCGACATAAGTGACCTAACCGTTTGTGCCATAACAGGTACCTGCTCAACGTGTCAGAGTGCACCTCGTACGCCACATTTTGGTGGGAATTAGTTGTACAATCGAGAGTATACAGTCCACCACAGGCCGAACTATGTAGAATTGCCTCACCTTCAAAAGAAAAATGGTTATCTTTATAAAAACTACAACCATTCTTATCAAAAAGCACAACAAAACCTTTGTCTACGATCTTTTTGACAGAAATCAATTATTAATTGTAAGTTTAGGTACATACGCTACATCTTTGATGCTATTTACTACATTGCACACAGTATTAATAGATATGTCACCAATACCACCACAATCGATCTTTTCACCATTGGCAACAGTAACAGTGCTACCTTCTAATGGTTTGATGTTTTTGAACCAATCTCGCCTAGGGTTCATTTGTTTTGATGCACCAAAATCAATAAACCATTTATTTACCTCCAAACTTGAAGAACCAAGGGCACTAAAAGAAGTGGCCCCTCCGTCTGATGGACTAGCGCCTTTCTTTGCCTAATTGCGTAGAGGACAGTCAGGCCGTTTGTGTCCAGGTGTGTTACATTCATAACATACAACAGGTTTCTTCTTCTTGGTTATGAACATCAATGTCAGTGATTTTTCAGTTGAAAAGCTGCAACAGTTTCTGTGGAGTCAAGTTTTGACATTTCATTCAGTAGCTTCCTTTAAATAGCTCGGTACTTACTTCAACATTGCTATTTTCCAATGCCATTATTAGAAGCTCGTATTTAGAAAAGAGACCTCCTAATAAGATCGCAGCAATCGAAGCATCTTCAATTACCTTGCCGATGTCAGCCAAATCCTGTGCAGTACTCAAAACAGCGTTAATGTACATTTCAATATTTTGAAATTCATTCAGCGAGAGCCTATATAACTTTCTCTCTAAAGCCAACCTTCTGCCCATGCCTTTATCTTCATAAGCATCTTGCAATGCCTTCCAGGCTTCTAGAGCAGATTTTGCACTCCTAATATGCGTTATTGCAGAGCCATCTACTGTTAAGCATATTTTTGTTAGTGCTCTCTTATCATTTCGAGATTTTACCTGTTCAGAGGTGGCATCTCCTTCATCGTACCCATTTATTGTGCACCACAAATCTTCATGTATTAAGTAGTTCCTCATTTTGAACTTCCACGAAGGGTACCCGTCTCTATATTAGATAGGAGGAGCGAGGGTATTGATGATGAAGACCATCTGATTGCAAGAGAATCACTACTGGACATCTCAAAATAAAATCTTCGAAAATATTTAATAACACAAAATAACCTTGTACACACTATTTGTTATAAGATTCACTGTATTTCCTATGAGCGTTTTTCGTGCTGATAACGTGTTGTAATTTCTAGGAAAAATACGACTTATAGTTGTGAAAATTTATTTGAAAAGGTGACATTATTAGATAGAATTATAACATCACTTTTAAACCAGTATTTTCTTCTTTAACTTATCAGATAGGTTTAATAGGTATAAAATAGTTTACATTTACAACAGAATTAAATCGTATATTTCTTAGTTATATGCGTGTTATAAATAGTATGCCTTGGTGGCTGAGAGAATGTCATGCTCGCTTAAATGTCTTGCTGATGGTGGCGGGTGGGTCGGGTCATTTAGTTCCCTTCAATATGTGAACGGGCGCTTTCAGTCGGAACTGGTCATCAGCTGCCATGATCATTTAAATTGCTTTATTTTATAAATGGTTGATTTATTTCTTTTTTTACTCTGGACGCGCTTATTGTGCACGTCTTTCTACATCGTTCTCACATATATGTATAATCTCAACATGAAAGATGTAACCAAGATTTTGTAACAACATTTTTGATTGAAAAGAGTATCCATGGATTTTCTTGCCCGTTCTTCTCCATAGAGATCTACGCTAGGGAATGGGCAACTACAGTACATTCTCAACTTATTATGCCTTGTGTCTGTGACAGTAGCTTTTTTTTTTCGTTTTATCGACATTCAAAAGTGCCGTAATGGTCTAGTTGAAATAAATGATTTGAGTTAAGTTGAGTTGGTAGGATAGTTTTATAGTAATTATAGTTTTTTTTATATTTATTTATCATAAGAATCCATGTCAATTATTTTAATCATTTTATTTATTCCTCTATGTTTTTATATCTTTCCAAATTATTGTAAATGTTGTATTATTATACAATTAAATTTAGCAATTAAATTGCCAAATTGAATTGTATTAAGTATTTTTAATTTTATAATAATTAGTGGCTCAATTTGTTACTTAATTGTGAATGCTGTGGTCTCCTATAAGTGAAGGAGTACACCTACCAAATACTTTGTGATTTTACTAACTAAAAATGCTTTGTGTATTCTTTTGTTGGAGATCCTTAAATAAATTTTGAACAGAACAGTGGTTTGGTGTGAAATAACTACTTTCCTACAACAACAACCGGGGTATCTGTCAACGACTGGAAAACCCCAACAACCATGTCATGTAATCGCAAAAAATAACCATCAAATTTTTATATCGCTCTAATAATGATTTCATTACTATTCTGCTTTTTTAATGATATTTAAACTAGCATCTTTTAAATCAGCGCCAAGAAGTAAGGAAAGTGGCCTTCCTAGTAGTCTGCCAAGGAAAAGAACTGGCAGCACGGGTTCAAAAGGTCTGCAACGGGTTTCAAGTTAACACCTTTCCTTGTCCTGAAACGTCTGCTCTTAGAGCCGAACTGCAGGAACAACTTGTATATAAAATCTTGGATTTGGAAGAGGTAAGACGCGTCCAAGAGCGTGTTTGCTAATTTTAGTCATTTGAGTTCAGACAGCACAAAACATCTCTTCGCACGGGAGATGATAATCAGCGTGGCTGAACATTACGATGTATTTTATAATATTTTGGTTTGTGCGCCTATTTTGTCCTTTACTTGTATGTGTTCAGAGAGAAATTAAATAGGCTGGAACTTGTTATTTATTTACTTACGAAACAGCTATACATTTTCGACCTAAAGCATTCCACATTTGTTTAAAGTTTTAACTAAAGGTTATTATGGTCGTCTCATAGAGCGCTTTCAATTTAGACGTTTCGTGTCACGCCGCTGCAGCACCGAAGCAGTGCGTTTGTCGTATGTCGTACTGCGTAAAGACGTTCGTTTTTTTTAACCGACTCATAATAAAGGAGGAGGTTCTCAATTCGGATGTTTCTATTTATTTTTTATGTTTGCGCAAAACTGCGTCGCTTGCCAACCGATTTGAAAAAATCCTTTTTTGTTGGAAAGGGTAAACTTTTCATGGTCCCATAGTCACCAAGTTGGGATCTCATGCTGGAATCTTGGCGAAGTCGAGAGAACTCTTCAAATTTTATTGCATAACCTACTGCGATTTTGGTATTTTCTACAACAATTGAAGCATTTGCGTTTGATAAGAATCATTCTACCATCAGATCTGATTATGAAACCGAGAGTCAGGCACCGGAACCTCCCATAATGAGACAATGTATCCTAGTCGTGTTTAGGCTTGTTGTAATATTTAACGGTGTGTACTTTCCATGTGTACCAAGCATAATAATATGTGAACCACTAAAAAGTGAAAAATAAAAACGTTTTTGCAAAAACTAAAACAGACTTTAAAAAAAAAACAAAAAAGTGAAAAATAACTTTAGCTTCCAAGTCGGCGACAAATTGTACATTGTAATGTAATACAACGGGCTAAAATGTCCTATTATAGACGAGGTAGTAAATAGGAACAGAGTTATAATAGGATTTTCGCGCCGTGTGTTACACCGTACTTTTCACTACGATTGCGAGAAAATAAAATAACCATATTTAATATGATAGTTTATTTTATTAAAAAATTATGTACAATTTGTACTGTTGCTCAAAATTAATGAGATGTTTTTTCCCGGTAACATAATTTCAGTTCTCTGTGAAGACGAATATAATACTGTGTCGTCTGTGGGGTAAACATGGAAGATTAAAAGGAATCTTACTTATAATATTCGAATAAATAATACAGAAAAAATCATAATTTCGCGCCAATGCCTTTTTTTATTTCTTCTGTAGCTGGAATGCAACGCACACATTCTGCCAAAGAGTTCGGCGTGTTTAGGTTCCATTTTTTAAATAAAATGTTTTTGACGTGATAACGTCTTATAAATTGATAATACCAGCAACACTCATGAAAAATAGTAACGTTCCATAGTAACGTTCCATAGTAACGTTCCACCCCCTTTTTTGTATTACATAAAATAATGATTATGACGTTATCACGTAAATCTATCGTCCGTAAACCTACTTTACAGACAACCAATTTTTTGTTTTTAATGGAACAGTAATAAGTCAATTCTTTATGAATTATGAGTAAAGACTTTGCGTTTTCGAACACCGACGACGAAAATTAAAAAAATATATATCTTATTTTCCCTAGGGCTATAATATGCAATTTTACGCCCCCTCTGGTACGCTATTATGACGGTCTTTTCGAGCAAGAGGAGTGAAAAAAAAATTAAATCAAGCAATAATTTTTTTGTTACAAAGCGCTGCTTCGGTGCTGTAGCGGCGCGACACGAAACGTCTAAATTGAAAACGCCCTTAGACTTCATTCTATTCTTACATGAGAGAAAATTGTATGAACTAAGGCTTTATTATGACGACTTTTCTCTTAGGACGAGCGATTGGCCAATATTTTGCTTCGGACTACAGCAAAAAAAATGACAAGTTTCTGGAAATATGACCATCTTTGAAGGGGGTGGTCTTAAATTGTTGCAAAGGACTTCAACGACACGTGCCCAAATGACTAACGTACAATACTATATTTTGAAAAAAACTTATCATGAAATATGTATATTCTCAACGCTGCAATACAATATTAAAAAAAAACGGGACAGAAAAAAAACTCATACCGGGCCTAAAATGTAAAATATTTGTAACCAAAGCAGAACTACATCGTGCTTTGGGATTTTAGCCTTTTTAACGTCGATTCCTACAGTTCTATTTAACTTAATATTTTTTTTTTAGGTTTTAAGAAAGACAAGATTCATTCGCTGTATGTATTTACGTAAGATAGCCACAGACATTCGTTGGTGGCAGAATTCCATTAAAAAAGCGAAGGCAATTTTCTACACAATGAATATGTTTCGCAAAGGCGATAATTACATACTTGTGGGCGAGGGTTGGGTACCCGAACTAGACATTTCCGTGGTCCACAATATTTTAGAAAAATATTCTGTAAGTTTGTTTTAATATTCATTTATGTTTATTTTAAAATAGAAAATGCTTGGAACTTTTTTGTATGAAGCGTAGCCGGATTTTCTTCCGTCATTTTGATTTTTAAAGAAGCGGCCACGCAATAAGACCTTCACTATATACTAGTGTTAAAATCACATTTTAACCAATTTTTTTATGTTTTGTCCTGTCGGGCAAATAAATGCTTTTTCTTTCTTTCTTTCTTTAGAATCTGGTATCAATGTTATAGGCAATGTGTATAATGCAGGCATTCTATACATTTCCTAGGTATTGTATAAAATGCCGGAGTCGTCCAGGCAATGTGTGAAATGATATTAAATGTTCAAACTATTTTACACTTTACCTAGGAAATGTATGGAATACCTAGGCATTGTATAGAATGCCGGTTGACACATAGGTAATGTATGTAACGTTTTTTTTCACATAGCAGTTCCCTTTGGATAAACATTTACATTTACAACGTACAGTCAAGTGCACGTAGAGCTTTACATTTTGACATTTCCACCTCTTCTGCGATATTAGGACAAAACCGAATGGCAAGTGTAAATGTCTACTTGCACTTGACTGTACCTCAATAGAATCAAAACTTAAGGTTGGTATTTTAAACAATCAAATTAGCCACATATCAATTCTAAAATGTCAAATTGTACATTGCCATTGTCTAATGCACCTAACTCTACTTTTAAGATACAATTATAATGATCAAGTTCTTGTGTTTAATAATAAAAGGTCTTCCTGTAAGTAAGTATATTAAAAGCAGTTACTTATTCTTACAAGAACAACTATTGTGACACTTTGAAGTACACAGCAACTTATCCTTAAAGCATGAACATTTTTTGGTTTCACAGTTTACTTTGCAAGTACATTTGAAAAATCCCTGGGACCGGTTCCAGTCGATTACAAAGTAGCAACTGAACGCACTGTTGTATCCTGATTAGCGACATCTTCCACGCTTATTAATTTCTGTTGACAAACAGTGAATTGTTGTCTAGAAAACAGTGTTTTTATGATACCTTGCTTTGTGCCAAGTTGATAAAGTTCATCTTCTGTCTTTTTGCTGCGTACTAACACAACGAACGAGTTGCAACTTGTTTACGGGGTAGTCCCGCACGCCGCGCACTCGCCTCCTTCCCGTGGTCGTTCATTATACACATTGCCTGATGCGCTTCGAGCATTTTATACAATACCTAGGCAATGTATGAAATGAATCGTATTATACACATTGCCTGATCGTTTTAGGCAATGTATACAATGCCTAGGCATTCTATACAATGCCGGATTATACACATTGCCTATAACATCAATACAAACCAGCAGTACAAGTACGAAGGAATCGATATTACTCGACAAGATAAATTTGACAGTCATCCTCGATAAAATGAGTTTTTATGGACTCATTTTATCGAGAATAACTGTCAAATTTATCTTATAGAGTCCTATCGATTCCTACGTACTTGTATTGCAGTTACGTGAAACAAATCGTTCTAAAGTGTCATACGTTTTCGAGATATGGCCACCGCTGCTCCCTGGAACCAGAACGACCTAAAAATAACTGTATACATGTACGTTTGCCTGGCTCGGCCCCACAGAATCTGCCTTTTAAGTGTTCACCAATGCAATGTACTCCCTCTAGGAGTATATGTACTGGTTTCTTTTTCAATGTACCTCTGTACTTTTGAAGAAATTTGCAAAATAAGGGGGCCGTGCTGAAAACGTTTGGCTGGCACGGCCAAGAGGGCCGTGCCAGCCAAACGTTTTCAGCGTTTTCAGATTTTGCGTGTAACTTGAAAAACATAAAGCGCATCAAAAAGTATCTTAATCTCAAGGAATGTGCTCTGTTGACGCGTTATATGTACCGCAACGGATATTCTGAATTCGTAATAACAAAAAATATATAGATGTAGATAGGGGGCCGTGCTGAAAAATAAATAATTGAGGAAATCTCCAAAGAAGACAAATAACCTGAGCCAAAAACTATTAAAACATAATTGATGGGTGGCAAGTAACATATGTACCGCATTGGTTTCTCATAAAACTTGCTAAATTTGATAAATAAACCAATGTTAGTTAATTCAGCACGGCCCTCTTCATACGCCTAATATCTTTTAAAATATGACATGTTTGCTTACAAAATTCGACTTCCTGAATCATCTAAAGAAGTTCATTCGTTCCAAATAAATTGCGATACTGCTGTATTGGTACTATAGAAGATAAATTGGATCGAAAGTATCATACATTACAAGGAATGGGGTGACTATGAATCTACGTGAAAAAAAAGGATTAAGGAACTGCTGATATATTGAGTAAATCTATACTTAATATTTACAAATATTTACGTACGTCTGAAGAAATAATATTTATTTGTTAAATTACCTATGCACTTTTCATATTACGTTCCGTAACTTTAAGATAGAAAATATGAATTGGACAGGGATTCTTTTTAATAAAATACACACATATTTACTGCGTGGGAAGAGGCACAAGATGCCATAGGAATCTTTTGTGACCTTTGGAAGGCATTTGATTGCGTAAATCACGAAATCCTGATCTTGAAACTTGAGCATTACGGTTTAGGTAAACTTGCGCTTAGTTTAGTAAAGTCGTATTTCAATGATAGACAGCAGAAAGTACAAATAAATGGTGTCAATTCAATGGGTTTAAAAGTAAAAATGGGTGTACCACAAGGTTCGATTCTGGGTCCATTCCTCTACTATTAAATGGGAAAAAAGCTAAGTGCATTCGATTTGCACTACCAAATGTCAAAAGTAGTGATTGTGACATAATGTTGAATCAAGAGAAACTAGTATTTGTCGATAAAACTGTTTTCTTGGGAATTGCGCTCGATTCAAAGCTACAATGGGGTCCTCATTTAACATCTCTTGCAGGACGGCTGAGCTCAGCAGCATATGCTGTTAGAAAGATCCGTCAATTTACTGCTATTGATACCGCGAGGCTAGTCTATTTTAGTAATTTTCATAGTATTATGTCATACGGTATTTTAGTATGGGGACGTGCGGCAGACATCGAGTCTATATTAATTCTGCAGAAAAGAGCCATCAGAGCCATATACGAATTACGTAGACGCGATTCTCTGACAGGAAATTAATATCTTGACAATACCTTGCCAATACATCTATGAAATCAACATATACGTTAGGAAAAATCAGCATTTAATCATTAAAAGATGTGACTGACACCACTATAATACTAGAAATAGGGACAACTCGTTCAGCCAGGTTTCAGGCTTGCTAAAGTAGATTCATCTTTCATGGGGTACTGTTTAAAATGTTACAATAAAATACCTCCTCACATTCACAACTGAATGAGACGAAATTTAAATCTTGTATGAAACGCATAATTGATTCCCATGTTAAGTTATTGTGGAAGCTGCGGAAGATTGTAAAATATTATTATGTAATTGTATGCAATTACATAATAATATTTTACAATCTTCCGCACATTTGTGTGAGTTCTATGTACTGTAAAGCCACCACTTACATTCAGTTACCTTTTTTTTTACTTAAATATGCCGTGAATGTCATACAATGTATTGTAATATTAATATTATTGTAATGTAAGGTTCAGTCAATTTTGATTTGTTGGAAACGTTTCTGTTTTATTTAACCTTTTAAGCTATATAATATTTCTCTTTGAAATATTAAGTATAGATTTACTCAATATATCAGCAGTTCTTTAATCCTTTTTTTTCACGTTGATTCATGGTCACCCCATTCGTTGTAATGTATGATATTTTCGATCCAATTTATCTTCTATAGTACTAATACAGCAGTATCGCAATTTATTTGGAACGAATGAACTTCTTTAGATGATTCAGGAAGTCGAATTTTGTAAGCAAACATGTCATATTTTAAAAGATATAGGCGTATGAAGAGGGCCGTGCTGAAATAACTTACATTGGTTTATTTATCAAATTTAGCAAGTTTTATGAGAAACCAATGCGGTACATATGTTACTTGCCACCCATCAATTATGTTTTAATAGTTTTTGGCTCAGGTTATTTGTCTTCTTTGGAGATTTCCTCAATTATTTATTTTTCAGCACGGCCCCCTATCCACATCTATATATTTTTTTGTTATTACGAATTCAGAATATCCGTTGCGGTACATATAACGCGTCAACAGAGCACATTCCTTGAGATTAAGATACTTTTTGATGCGCTTTATGTTTTTCAAGTTACACGCAAAATCTGAAAACGCTGAAAACGTTTGGCTGGCACGGCCAAGAGGGCCGTGCCAGCCAAACGTTTTCAGCGTTTTCAGATTTTGCGTGTAACTTGAAAAACATAAAGCGCATCAAAAAGTATCTTAATCTCAAGGAATGTGCTCTGTTGACGCGTTATATGTACCGCAACGGATATTCTGAATTCGTAATAACAAAAAAATATATAGATGTGGATAGGGGGCCGTGCTGAAAAATAAATAATTGAGGAAATCTCCAAAGAAGACAAATAACCTGAGCCAAAAACTATTAAAACATAATTGATGGGTGGCAAGTAACATATGTACCGCATTGGTTTCTCATAAAACTTGCTAAATTTGATAAATAAACCAATGTAAGTTATTTCAGCACGGCCCTCTTCATACGCCTATATCTTTTAAAATATGACATGTTTGCTTACAAAATTCGACTTCCTGAATCATCTAAAGAAGTTCATTCGTTCCAAATAAATTGCGATACTGCTGTATTAGTACTATAGAAGATAAATTGGATCGAAAATATCATACATTACAACGAATGGGGTGACCATGAATCAACGTGAAAAAAAAGGATTAAAGAACTGCTGATATATTGAGTAAATCTATACTTAATATTTCAAAGAGAAATATTATATAGCTTAAAAGGTTAAATAAAACAGAAACGTTTCCAACAAATCAAAATTGACTGAACCTTACATTACAATAATATTAATATTACAATACATTGTATGACATTCACGGCATATTTAAGTAAAAAAAAAGGTAACTGAATGTAAGTGGTGGCTTTACAGTACATAGAACTCACACAAATGTGCGGAAGATTGTAAAATATTATTATGTAATTGCATACAATTACATAATAATATTTTACAATCTTCCGCAGCTTCCACAATAACTTAACATGGGAATCAATTATGCGTTTCATACAAGATTTAAATTTCGTCTCATTCAGTTGTGAATGTGAGGAGGTATTTTATTGTAACATTTTAAACAGTACCCCATGAAAGATGAATCTACTTTAGCAAGCCTGAAACCTGGCTGAACGAGTTGTCCCTATTTCTAGTATTATAGTGGTGTCAGTCACATCTTTTAATGATTAAATGCTGATTTTTCCTAACGTATATGTTGATTTCATAGATGTATTGGCAAGGTATTGTCAAGATATTAATTTCCTGTCAGAGAATCGCGTCTACGTAATTCGTATATGGCTCTGATGGCTCTTTTCTGCAGAATTAATATAGACTCGATGTCTGCCGCACGTCCCCATACTAAAATACCGTATGACATAATACTATGAAAATTACTAAAATAGACTAGCCTCGCGGTATCAATAGCAGTAAATTGACGGATCTTTCTAACAGCATATGCTGCTGAGCTCAGCCGTCCTGCAAGAGATGTTAAATGAGGACCCCATTGTAGCTTTGAATCGAGCGCAATTCCCAAGAAAACAGTTTTATCGACAAATACTAGTTTCTCTTGATTCAACATTATGTCACAATCACTACTTTTGACATTTGGTAGTGCAAATCGAATGCACTTAGCTTTTTTCCCATTTAATAGTAGAGGAATGGACCCAGAATCGAACCTTGTGGTACACCCATTTTTACTTTTAAACCCATTGAATTGACACCATTTATTTGTACTTTCTGCTGTCTATCATTGAAATACGACTTTACTAAACTAAGCGCAAGTTTACCTAAACCGTAATGCTCAAGTTTCAAGATCAGGATTTCGTGATTTACGCAATCAAATGCCTTCCAAAGGTCACAAAAGATTCCTATGGCATCTTGTGCCTCTTCCCACGCAGTAAATATGTGTGTATTTTATTAAAAAGAATCCCTGTCCAATTCATATTTTCTATCTTAAAGTTACGGAACGTAATATGAAAAGTGCATAGGTAATTTAACAAATAAATATTATTTCTTCAGACGTACGTAAATATTTGTAAATATTAAGTATAGATTTACTCAATATATCAGCAGTTCCTTAATCCTTTTTTTTCACGTAGATTCATAGTCACCCCATTCCTTGTAATGTATGATACTTTCGATCCAATTTATCTTCTATAGTACCAATACAGCAGTATCGCAATTTATTTGGAACGAATGAACTTCTTTAGATGATTCAGGAAGTCGAATTTTGTAAGCAAACATGTCATATTTTAAAAGATATTAGGCGTATGAAGAGGGCCGTGCTGAATTAACTAACATTGGTTTATTTATCAAATTTAGCAAGTTTTATGAGAAACCAATGCGGTACATATGTTACTTGCCACCCATCAATTATGTTTTAATAGTTTTTGGCTCAGGTTATTTGTCTTCTTTGGAGATTTCCTCAATTATTTATTTTTCAGCACGGCCCCCTATCTACATCTATATATTTTTTGTTATTACGAATTCAGAATATCCGTTGCGGTACATATAACGCGTCAACAGAGCACATTCCTTGAGATTAAGAAACTTTTAAATGCGCTTTATCTTTTTCAAGTTACACGCAAAATAAGAGGGCCGTGCCAGCCAAACGTTTTCAGCACGGCCCCCTTATTTTGCAAATTTCTTAAAAAGTACAGAGGTACATTGAAAAAGAAACCGGTACATATACTCCTAGAGGCGAGTACATTGCATTGGTGAACACCTAAAAGGCTGATTCTGTGGGGCCGAGCCAGGCAAACGTACATCTGTATACAGGGTGATTGGCTGCATTCCTAGAAATATTTTTTAAATAAAGGCCGATGGTTATTGGGAATCTCATGCATCTCTTCCAGGAACGCTATCAATCCTGCGCAGCTTCGTTCAACTCAAAGATGGCATCATATGATATGCCTCCTACTTTCCATCGAACAAATAAATTCACGAGGGGTTTCCAAAATCTTATCAATGCCTATGGTGACTCCACGTATAGAGAGCTGAATCCAGGTAAATAACTAAATAAATGACTGTGACTAGCGCTCTCTTTTCAAATCGACATTTAGAGTAAGAAATGTGGAGTGACAGATGATAAAATAGCTTTTTTTTCGTTTTTTTTTCGGATGGGAAATCACCAAATGACTCCTCCCACTCTGGGCGGAGCGGAAGGGAGTGTCAGACTTTTACTGACTAAAACCCATCCATGTTCTTTCCTCGCCCTCGCTTACGTTTCCGGGGCTCCGGTATCTCTTTCGAACAGACCCGCAGTATTATGAAATACCTAAGGGTGAAGCAAACATTTAATGTTTTGCAATCATAAATTCTCTCCGTAGCCTCGAAAATTTGTCTTCTAAACAATTCAAGCAAACTTTTTCTAAGTCAAACAAATCAAATTTCTAAGAACTGCAACGGACAGGACGAATCTGATTCTGTATCAGATCCGTCACCGTCAGGATGGCTGGTTGTCTGCATCAGTCCGCGTCATGGTGGTGACCAACAATTGCTACCTATTTGCTACCCATTGCTACCTATAGTCAATTAATTGCTACCTAACTTGGAAAAGAATTAAAGAGACTTTAAAATGACCAGCCATTCTGATGTCAGGATGGCTGGTCAGCTCTCCGTGTGAGTAAACTATTCAAATTCATGTTATTATTTTAATTTGAGTAATTGCTACCTGATAGCTACCCTCACGTATTTTAATGTCCACCTTGTAGCTTTAACAAGTAAAAAGTCATGATCGTTTGAAACTTTTACAGGGACTGGATTTAGGTTATTGAATAAACTAATATTTTAAACTATTACAAAAACGTCCCTTTTCATTAAAAAACACTGACCTAATATGGTAATAAACTAGTTGACGCACGTAATTTCGTCTGCGTCGCATAAAGAGAGAAAAAGTTTAAAAAAGGAATACCTTTTTCCCGTTTTTGTAACATTTTTCATTTATGATCCGCTCCCATTGGTCGTAGCGTGATTTTATATGACCTATAAACTTTCTCAATAAATGGTCTTACCAACAACACAAATATATTTTCAATTCCAACCAGTAGTTCCTGAGATCAGCACGTTCTATTAACAAACAAACTCTTCAGCTTTATAATATTACTAGCTGACCCGCGCAACTTCGTCTGCGGCACGTAAGAGAAAGAGAGGGTTACAGAGAGTGGGTCGTAAGCACCTATAATACAATTTTCAAAGAGTAAATCACACACATCCTTCCGCATAATGAAAATGCGCGCCCGGTACCTGATCATTATTTTGCTGCGGAGTTATTTAAAACGGTGTATGTCCTCTTTTTTTTTTAGGATGGGAAATCATCAAATGACTTTTCCCACTCTGGGCGGAGCGGAAGGGAGTGTCAGACTCTTACTGACTAAAACCCATCCATGTTCCTTCCTCGCCCTTTATGTTCCGGGGCCGCGGTATCTCTTTCGAACAGGCCCGCAACCCCGTCAGGCTTCGGCTTTGCGGGCCCCTGCCTTTATGCTGACATCTCTTTGAGGCCCGCGTGGAACACAAACGCGCCGTCGACGGTGTATCTCCTAAGATATGCATTGAAGTCAATTTACGTACCCAAGGGCAATTTTGTTCAAAATCAAATACTTGTAATTAACAACGTAGGTATTTATTTGAATAAGAATAAATTACCATGTTTACAAAAACAGCTTTAAAGACTTCTATTGACAGCTTTACATCTTCATACTTAGACACTCGATGACAGTCATACTCCAGCTAGGTCTGCAGATCTCATCAAGGTGCATTAAATGAGCCGCAACACGATATAGCTCCTGTAAACCGTTGCGGACCTCCTACAACTGCTTACCATTTAAAATTTCAAACTTTACGTCCCTACGCTATGACGCCGTGTCTTAAAGTGCACAACCTCTTCAAAGCTTAGAAACCTTCAAATGCGGTATTAATATTTTACGGTGACTTTCGAGACATTCCAATTTTAAAGAGTGTTTTTGCAATTTTGCACCAAATTTTTATGTGAGTTCAACCTTTTTGGAATAAAATCGGATTGAGTTTTGAAACAAGTATCAAAATAACTTGTAGTTTAATGAAAATCTCGAATGAGTATTGTTATCAAATTCGAAACAAATCACCGCAGAAATAACTTTCTACCCCTTTTTAACCCCGTTAGGGGATGAATTTCAATGCAATATGTAACGCGTCCATCAATTCTGTTAATATTGTTGATTGCAAAGTTTGAAGTAGATTGGACCAAGGAATCACATTTTCCCATACAATCTTTGCCCCCCCTTTTCACCCCCTGAGGGGTATAATTTCAAAATTCTTTCTTATCGTATGCCTACGTTATACAGAAAATACACCCTCCAAGTTTCAGGTTTCTACAATCTGCGGTTTAGGCTGTGCGTTGATCCATCAGACAGTCCTTCAGGACAAAGCAGGAGTTTGTTTGTTTAGTTAACAGAACGTGCTGATCTCGGGAACTACTGGTTGGAATTGAAAATATGTTTTTGTGTTGTTGGTTAGACCATTTATTGAGAAAGTTCATAGGTCATATAAAATCACGCTACGACCAATGGGAGCGGAGCATAAATGAAAAATGTTTCAAAAACGGGAAAAAGGTATTCCTTTTGTAAGTTTTTTCTCTGTTATGTGACGCAGACGAAATTGTGTGGGTCAAATAGTTAATTACCTACCATATTAGGTCAGTGTTTTTCAATGAAAAGGGACGGTTTTGTAATAGTTTAAAATATTATTGTATTCAATAATCTAAATCCAGTCCCTGTAAAAGTTTCAAACGATCATAACTTTTTACTTGTTAAAGCTACAAGGTGGAGATTGAAATACGGGAGGGTAGCAATCAGGTAGCAATTACTCAAATTAAAATAATAACATGAATTTGAACAGTTTACTCACACGGAGAGTTGACCAGCCATCCTGACATCAGAATAGCTGGTCATTTTAAAGTCTCTTTAATTCTTTTCCAGGTTAGGTAGCAATTAATTGACTATAGGTAGCAATGGGTAGCAAATAGGTAGCAATTGTTGGTCACCACCATGACGCGGACTGATGCAGACAACCAGCCATCCTGACGGTGACTCAGATCCTGTATTCTATATCCTGTCCGTCCGTATGTCACAATTCACTACACAGTTTAAATCTCACACAAAATAAAAAAAATGTGGTGACTCTTCATGCATGCAACTGAAATTACGCGGCGCTCATTTGGGCCCCATGAACCTAGTGTTTCGAACTCAAAGCTGTAACTACCTGCTAATTAAGTTAATGTTTACGCTGTTTGAGGATTTGAGCTCTCAGGGTGAGGCTACATTAGCGATTAAAACAAGTAAATTAATAAACTTATATTGTCACTTACGGGATATCTTTCGTGATTATTTATGGTTTTGAGCACCCGATATTTTGACGCTCGCTGTTGCAAGCGCCATGATCGCGGGTTGACTGGAGACTGCGGGTGGACGGAAAATAAAATTGTTACGAGCAGACAAATCTGTCTACCCTCTTTCTTTGTGTTTTGCTACGCGCACTATTGGAACTCGACACTAAGTCACGACAAAACGCACTCACAGTATCACCAGGTTTTGTGGAGTTTTTTGTACGATGCCGACTGCTACTTTTGAGCATACTCCAAACTAGATTCCACGTACTCGACAATTTGAAGCCATCCTCTCGATTGAAATTTTATACTTCCTTATTTCAATTGATTCTCTTGTCAGCCTTGGTAGGTAATGTTTGTCCTTAGACAAAATACGTGGCTTATGAAATTCGATCCAGTGATTGGGCCCTGACTGCAGTAGATGCTCAGCTATGGCATACTTTTGCTCATCCTTATTTTTCACAGCCTTTGTGTTCTTTGATGCGGCATGAGATGGTTCGCTTAGTTGGACCGATGTATAAACTGCCGCAACTGCAGTTAATTTTATAAACACCAGGATGTTCAAGAGGGATTTTGTCCTTCGGGGAACGCAGACTTTGCGCAATTTTCTCATGAGGAGTAAACACTGTCTTAATTGAGTATTTACTCAGTAAACGACCTATCCTGTCCGTTACCCCTCTCAGATATGGCAAGAAAGTTGGTTGACGTTCCACTGTAGATCAGCTGGCTCGATTCTTATTTGATCTTCCTGCTCAAGTATTGGTATTGTAGCCATTCCTACTTAAAACAATTTTCACGTGGGATAATTCACCATTGATGTTGGAAATCACACAGATCAAACGCGCGATTAGTAAGTGAGGTGACTACCGACTTGAGATGACAAGGGTGATGATGCGAGGTAGTGGTCAGTGTGAGTCGGCTTCCTGAACACTGAGTGGCCCAGGGTCCCTTCACTCCTTACCATGACTTTAACGTCAAGGAAAGCCAATGTCCGATCTTTCTCTACTTCCGCTGTGAAACGCATGGCGATATGGATATTCTTTAGATGGTTCAAACATATCTCAACTTTCGGTAATCCACCTCTGAGAATGCAGAAAACGTCATTCACATAATCCTTCTAGACCTTGATAGGCACAGGGCATGTCGAAACAGCCAAGTCTTCAAAGTGTTCCATCCAGAAGTTAGCAACCACTGGTGCCACTGGACTACCTATGGCTACACCATCAATCTGTTGATAAAACTGGCCATTGTATAAGAAAAATTGGTGGACAAGCAGTGCTCCAGCAATTCAGCATAATCCATCGGGATATCGTTTTTACAGAAAACGACGAGCTTTTTTCCTATAACTTCTACACATTTCCAGTACTGTAACATTATGATGTAGTGTGGCCCACCAGTTTCTGAAGCGTGGCTGAAACGTGTCTCGCTAATTGACTAAGTAAATGAATGCTCACGTATATGGCTACACTGTACATAAAATATTACTAGCGATTTTTGGTTTCTTTATGCGATCGGAACAACATTACTGTAACCATGGAATTGGCTACACCAACATAGCGAAATTGAAGCGAATTTATTAGAAAATACCGAAATCTCGCTAGCAATGTAGCCATACCATGTTTTTCTCGTTTCGCTCGTCCAGTCGCATTGCAAATCGCTGCCTAGTGTAGCCTCAGCTCTCAGTAGCCGCAGCAGCAGCCCACCGTGTTTGCAACATGAGATGGCGCAAGGGTCTCAACGCTCATGCTCAAGGTTGCGTCCCACACTAAAGTCCTACCCACCATAATTACTATATTTCTTTCCGCATATTCAGTATGTTTTGGCCTATATTCGTTAGACCACTGCTGGCTCAGTAGTAATTTTATTCTGAATGAGGAGGTGTTTCCAGGGCCAGCTTTCAACAAAAACTTATAGATGGCGCTTTGCATGAAGGAGTGTATTTTTGTTAGCTATAAGGAGCTGGTATTTGTTGCCTTTTAAAAATTGGCTAGTAAATGTCTGTGGGTGCTTTATTTGTTCTTTCCTTACTTTTGCTTGACAATAATCTCAATAATATAAAAATAAAATAACAATTGTTTTATAAAATATTATATTTTTTTCAGGGCTTTACACTATCATCACTTTCCCGTTTTTGTTTGCAATTATGTTTGGCGACATGGGACACGGATTCATTTTATTGATTTTTGGGATTTATATGTGGTATAACGAGAAGGCAATCGAAGAATCGAAGTCTACTAATGAAATATGGGTGATTTTATTCGGTGGTATGATGTTTGAACTTTTTACGCCACGTTTTATCCGATTCAGTTTGTTTTTTTTTTTTTTAGTGTTTGGTGTTGGAGAGTATAGTTGAAACACGTTCCTATAAAATAATATTGCCAGGTTTTCTTTTATTGTCGTATTGTTGACTACACCTTGTTTATCAAAAATAACAAAAGAAAAACAATCTACTGCCGAAGTTCTTTCCACGAAGGGTAACCAACGGAATCCTATTCCTAACCCTCTGCAATGCGTCCGTCCGTCCGTCTGTCTGTGAGTGGACTGAATCTCATGATGCGTAATAGGTAGACAGATGAATTTCCACAGAATGTGTATTTCTGTTGCCGCGCTATAACAGCTGCTGGCAAGCTTTAGTGCTACCAATAAAATAAATATACTACTTATTCAGTTCTAGCTGATGCACGCGGTTTCACCTGTGTACAAATTATAGACTAAAATCTTTCTCTTGAATCACTATCTATTAAAAGACCCGCATGAAAATCCGTTTCGTGGTTTTTAAGATCTAAGCATACAATAGAGACAGACAGACGCGGCGGGGTACCTTTTTTATAATATGTAGTGATTTTTTTTCCCCAGCTTCGAAATTAACTCCATTGATGATTAAATTTCGCTGACATGGATCCTGAAGAGTTTGCACTTAAAATTAAATACAACCGTCTTTGGCGTTGGGCACAGTCTAGAGGTGTAGTGTTCGAGACGAACCTCAGTCCCAAGGATCGACAGTGATCGTTCGGGCGTGGTCATACTGGCCTAGGAACTGCTCTGTGTTTCTTTTAAGTTCAGAGTAGATATTTAGATAATACAGTAGTGCTCGTGATTGACTCTGTAACAATAACTGTGTACAAGTTAAAGGAGCTACGAGTATTTATCCCATCTGTATCCCATTCTGAGCCCACACCAATTTGACACTGTGTGTCACTTAGTACATCCTGGTCAGGGTTTTATGTACCAGGATGCGACATGTATATTTAGCATATTATTTTTTAATTTAAATAGGTGTTCCATCCAGCGCACACAAAAATTGAGCACAAATATCTGAGCACAAAAAGTATTCGACAAAGCGCACAGAGGGTCGATGACTTTCATTGAAAATATTTATAGTTCCATACAAGTTTGAGGCGCTAGAAGTATAATATAGGGGGAAGCCTTTGCTCAAAAGTGGGACATTAAGCTGCAAAAACTATCATTATTAGTAAATACGGTTTTTTGATGATTTTTCGGCCTTTATCCACTCAACCGCTCGGTTTCGGTGGATACACCCTTGCTTTAACACATCTTCTCTCGCAATTTGGTCATGACTGTGTGCTGCTTGGTGGAAATACTTTTCGTGCTCAGTGATTCATGCTCACTTTTTGCATTGGCTCGATAGACTACCTCATAGATGGTAGTCCATCGTTTCTTTTTTACAGGTCGATACGTAATACTATTAATGGGACTATTCAGCGTTTACACCGGTTTCTTTTACAATGACTTGTTTTCGAGAGCTTTGGCTTTAGGAGACTCTTACTGGATGAACAATTTAAATAAAGTAATTTTATCAGAAGACGAATTGTTTTTCAACTTGGATCCACAAAAAGAAACACGAAGACCGTACGTGTTCGGTGAAGATCCCGTGTGGAGGGTAAATAGACACTACATAATATTTAAGGTAAAAACAGGTAACTGCCACGAACTAGCCCCAGGAGAAGATGGTGGTTCGAACTCAGCTGTTATTTTAAAGATTAGCCACGAACAGCACTAGATCGCAACAGAAAAAGGGGGGAAAGACGCACAGGTGATGTTAGATATCAAACGATGTGGAATATCTTTCTCTTTACTGTATTGTTTGCTATTTGTTACAGATGGCAAAAAATAAAATCATGTTCGAGAATTCGTATAAAATGAAAATGTCTATTATTATTGGTGTCATTCATATGGCGTTCGGCCTATCGCTTAGCCTTTTCAATTACAGGTCAGTATTGTAGCTAGATTCTACGACAATTGTATTGTATTGTACAACGGGCTGGTGTCCAGCAACTCCACCTCAAAGCGCGTATTTTGCGTATGAGCTATAATCCACCACGCGAGCCCAGTGCGGTTTGGTAGATGTTACATGTCTTCGAATTTTTAGTTCTAGGACAGGCCGGTTTCCTCACTATGTTTTTCTTCACCGTTTCTGAGAGCAGTTACGATGAAATAAATTAGGTACACAAAGCGACAACAACAACAACGACTGAGTGTTCATAAATCGGGGCCGCCACCAATGGGCCACCGCTGCTCTCTACGATAGTAAAGGTATTCTTTTGGACATCCTTAATGCCGCCGTGTCGTCAAATTGCTCACATGATTTGATCATGTGGAAGGGGGATGTCAGTTTTATGAATAAATGTTCTTCACAGTCCGCTTATTTTCAACTGGCTTATTAACAAACGCTATCATAACTAATTTACGACCATGATGGGGAATTATCGGAAATCTTGCATATTGTGCAGTGATTATTTTTATGAAGTATGTTTAAATAATTGTGCACTATTTTCCCATTCAGGTATTTAGAATAGATTTTTATATAGAACGAAGTATTAATACAACCCCTACTTTGGCAATAAAAACTGTATTTTCTGTTTTTTTTTCAGATATTTCAAAAAGTATTATGCTATATTTTTCCAATTCATTCCTGAAATACTATTCCTACTTCTAATATTCACCTGGATGGCTGTGATGATTTTCATAAAGTGGTTTTTGTACTCTCCTAAATCGAGTAAGTTTAAAATGATATTAGTGTACCTACTTCAAATCATCCGGTTTTATCTACGAGATATTGCTAGGTACTGATAAAAAAAGCTTACACAAAAAAAGTAAAAACATTTAAGCTTCACGAGTTACGAAAGAATCAGCTTATTAATGTTAAAATTCGGATCCCCACACCCGAAACTCACGCGAATTTTTATTCTATTTCAATGTTAGTGACAATTTCAGTTTAAAAACTTATAATATTTGTACTACCGGTGCTGGTCTTCACCGAAAACGTTGATCTACAGATAAAATCTAATTTAAAGATTTATTTTTCAACAATACGTTACTATTTGCAGGTAACCCGGATAGGAACACTCAATGTGCTCCTCAGATCCTGATATTATTTATTGATATGGCACTCTCTAAAACCACTGCTCCTGCAAACGAAGGGTGCAAAGATGGATACTTATTTCCCTATCAGGAAATCTTGCAACAATTTTTCATGTGTATAGCAGTTTGTTGCGTGCCTGTTTTGCTTTTGGGTTCACCAATATTCAAGATAATAACTAATATGAAAAAAAAAAAAAGAGCTGTGGCATGTATTATTTTCTATAATATGTTAATTATTGTTTTTTCCTGTACTGAAAGTGAAAGTAGTCTAGTATTTCTAGATGTCTTGTAATTCTAGAGACTCTCGGATATAATTGGAACTCGGTAGCGCGCATAATGCTTCATTCCAAAGCTTTAGCCTGTTACCTTGGAGACGGCGCGGCGTGACCATACATAGAATAATTTTAATATCTATCTTTGTAGGCAGCTATGGATGCCTACAAAATGACCGTTTCGAAAGATCCAGTGCTTGAACATGCATTACTGGCGGAAGTAGAAAAATATTCAATTGCGCCTTCGGAAGTGTTGATACATCAAGCAGTACATACCATTGAGTATGTGCTCAGTACTATATCACATACAGCTTCTTACCTTCGGCTGTGGGCTCTGTCACTTGCACATTCACGTAAGTGCTTGCGTTAAGACCCCATAACCACTCTGTCGTGACGATTAATTTATAGTTGGTTTTGAGTTTGCAAAAGTCATCGACAACAGTTATCGTATCGTCTTATAAAAGTGAACACCTCCATTTAAATACACAAGCCACGACACTTAAAATGACACGATTATCTGTCGTTACGACATAAGGGGAACGGGGAAATTTTCATAACTGACTGGCTAATTACATAACAAAACGTATGAAAATTTGAAAAAAGTGTCAAAGTACACGAAATAATTCGCGAGTAATCGCGAGTCTAAAAAGTCGCGTGGTTTGCGCGGTAGAGAGGATAATATCATCCCTAATCCCTACTTCCCTACTTATTATGTAAATGTAAATGTAAGTTTGTTTGTTACGGTTTCACGCGAAACCTACTCAACCGATCATCATGCAACGTTGTACACATATTCTTGGAGGCATTAGAAGTAACATAGGATACTTTTTATTTAAAAAAACTAACCCTCACTCGCAGACGAAGTTCCGCGGGTCAGCTAGTATGCCATAAAGTTGAAATCCCTAAATATAATACGCCCTAAATCCGTTTGTCATAATTATTACAATCAGTAATAGGTATTCAAAAGACACAAAACCGTTTTCAATAAAAGTCGATAAGTCCTATTCGTAGAACTCATTTGTATTACAAAGTTTTTGCTATGAACTTCTGTCAGGCGTTACATAGAGCACCCAATATTTTTATCTTCTACAGACTAATTTGAGATACTTCACTTTATGTTGTTTTGTTCAAAGTAGCAGAATAAATACGTTTTCACGTTTTTACGTACTTTTTGAAACTCTTGTGCTCCTAATGTTGGATCGTATGTAGGCGTTAACCTGCAATGCAAGCAAGCATGCGGCACGCATGTAGCAAACATACAGCAAGCAAGCAAGCATGCGGCAAGCATACGGCAAGCAAGTAAGCATGCGGCAAGCATACAGTAAGCAAGCAAGCATGCAGCAAGCAAGCACGCAACAAGCAAGTGTGCAGCATGCAAGCAAGCGTGCAGCATGCAAGCAAGCATACAGTATGCAAGCAAACATGCATCATGCAAACGAGTAAGCATCATGCAGCAGGCATGGTTTCTGTCACGGCTCCGGCGGCGCTGTAGGGCTCTGGCGGCCTCACACGAGCTTATCGTCGCAAATGGGTTTAACGCTAATCACCGCAGCTTCGGCTTGCTGGCCGGGTTCGTCGGCCAGCCTCAGTCGTCGCGGCGAGTGTTACAACCACCTGCTCCTCAACTCGTGGCCGGCTTTGACCATTCGGAATTATACACATTAAGTGATACAACACTTAGGACATACGACTTGTGAAATTAGGAGAATCAATTATTATAGTACTCGATATTATGACAAAATAGTATTAGAAGTAAAGTTAGTTATGGAAAACTTTTGAACATTATGATTACTGAAGTTTATAGCAAACGTGTTATGAATAATGATTTTTGGACAAAAAAAAATTTAGACAAGCAAGGGTTTTTGGAAAATAATGGACTAGCAAACGTGGTAAGCATCCTGAATAGCGAAGGACTGTCCTCCATTGCCCCCATACACGACTTCAGGAAAGTGCGCAGAGTTTCATCAACTTTATACAAACCTAGCACCATCTTGAGTCATGTATGTGGCACCGAGTCTAAATACTCATTCACGTTGACTCGCGGGCGCGGTGGCGGGCGCGGTCACGAAATATCAAACATATGACGTAATATCGTACACAACGCATGTGCGGTCTAAGTAGCGGGCAAGCTAGCGAATGGCGCGCGCGGCGGGCTCGCGGCAATATCAAACGCGTGAGATGTGTGTGTGTGTGTTCACGTCGAACTAGCGGTGGAGCGCGCGATTCACTCGCGACGTCAGGTAAGTTCAACCAGTATGAACTTATCGCTAGAAACGGACTCGCGCAAACGCCTGGCGGCCAATGTGAACACGAACTCGGCACTTCTCCGCGCCCGCACCCGCTGCCGCGCCCGCGTGTTCCTACGTGAACAAGTACATAAGCCTTCATAAAGTCTATCCAACACGTCGACAGATCCTGTTGACTAATGGTTATTATTATTATATTAAAATGCCCTATTCGAGCAAACGACGCATGTACATCAATTCATGTGTAGCGTGTCCGTGGTTTGCAGTGGACACAGTCACACACATCTTCTTGCAAAGCGAAGCTTGACACACGTGCCTAGCATCTGTCCTGCCCAACTTGATTTTTAGCTTTGCGAAAAAAATATATGTATATGTTTTTGATACATCGTTATTTACCGAAGTCTACGCTAACGAAGCCGCGGGATAGCTTGTTACACAATAGTTTCTCATTGTCAAATGATGATACAATGAGAGAGCGAGAGAGAGTGCAAGCAGGTTCACACGTAGGTTCTGATGTTTCGTGTGATGATTCCTAATGTTAATATTCTAAGCCCGCATTTATATTGTTTCAGAACTCTCTGACATGTTGTGGCATATGATTCTGTCACAACTCGCCCTGAAACGTCACGGGGTAGGGGGAGTAATTTGGCTGATCCCAATTTTTGCATTGTGGGCCATGTTCACAGTGGCAATATTGGTGGTGATGGAGGGCTTATCCGCTTTCCTACATTGCCTTCGATTACACTGGTGAGTCCATTCCTGTCCATACCGTATTTACCAATATTGATGTGCTGATGAAGCTGTAGTTTGTGGAATTGAATTTTAGTGCAACTAAATTAATTTTATTTGCGTTTCTTTTCGTTTTTCCCTCGTCGTCTATATCTTATTGCTATCCCAGCAGTTTGCAAGAAAAGCCGGAACGTAAAAGTTAAAATTGATTCACCTAATCGGGACCATCAGTAAAACTTTTGTAGCATAAACATTATTTAGGGAACTTGACGCTTTTGAAGCTTTGTTTCGTAATACACACGGCGAAACATCAAGCTATACAAATCCAGTATAACGTGACCGCATTTTGTATGAGCTTTAAGAGAGATCAGTGTATCGACGACCAATCAAAATGCCTGTATCAATTTTATTATTCGGTGTTATGTGCCTTGTAAATTTTTAACAATGAAGTTTCATTAATAAGCCTTTTACGTTGTTTTCAGGGTGGAGTTCATGAGTAAGTTTTACGAAGGGGGTGGCAAGCCTTTTCGTCCGTTTTCTTTCGCAGTTATACTTGAAGACGAACGAACCGTGTACGATTCTACTTGTAAGAAGTATAAGCAAATTGGCAAGGCCAGGGCGAAGCTGCAGGGTTTTATCTGATGAATGCTAGCACTGGGGGTTATACTCAACTCCTCAACTCATATTCAATTCTTTGTTTGAAGCTTTCCAAGGTATGTTATGCTGTTGATAAAGCGATCATCGAAACCTGGTTGCTGCACACGTCCACACCTGTTGAGTTTTGCTTATAAACTAGCAGTCTTATGCATAAAAATTCCCTAAAAAAGGTTTTAAACACTCATTCGTTGAAATGCTCATTAGAGTTAACAAACTTATTATAAAATTCCGTATTCATAAACGTTCATTAAACCCCGTTTTAACGTGATTAAGGGTCCATGTTCACCAAAACGATGACAGTCTGATTATCTAAAACAGCTGTTTAAAACTTTTTTTTGTATGGTAATATGTCACAGTGATAGCTGTTTTTAGCTAATCAGACTGTTATCTTTTCGGTGAACATGGACCTTAGTTGTCGTTCTGCTGAATCCATAGATTAAATTATTGCCAAAACAACTTGTGTCCACAGCCAATGAACGTTTTAAAATAAAAGTTCTACAACGTCACTTGTGACATTTGGGCTGCATTCCAAGTTACAAAATAATCTCACAGCGCATCGGTCACATCTATTATTTTACGTTCCGATTTAGATATCACGATTATGGCAGCTAATGTCAGCTAAGAGCTGTCATCAATTCGGAACGCTCGTGAACGCGTTCACAGTGAACATAACCCCAAACCCACACAAGATCACAAGACAACACATAAGATTACACACAAGATCTATTTTTTAAAATGGAAGTAATGTTAGTTAAGCTCGTCGTCTATATTCACTTGAGTACTCATGGTTGAATGCCACGATATAATAGTTAGATGCGCTTCCTAAGTTCATAACAAAACAACACTACCTGTGAACACAACTGTCATTTTTGACAGCACTCACGGTGATGTTTATTTGGGGCATGTTATGACGTCATCTGTGACGATTCAAGGGACATCGATAGATATAGCGCGCTCGCGGTAATTCGGAATGGGTTTATTTACAAAGCTGTTTAGCGTTATTGAACGTTTATGAATAATGCTTTTTGGGATTCTCATTAAACTATTTTAACTTTTTATGTATGAGACTATAGATAGATGTTTCGTTTTGCCCTCCATTCGAAGTGAGGAGCACGGCAACATGTTGCAACACCTTTGTTTATAAAATGTTTAAAAACAGTCTAACACAAATGTTGCTAATGAATACTTAGCTTTGGCCAGGTCAAATTATTATATTCATGGATACCCATTGACGAAGGCATAAAAGACTTAACTGTACTTAAACATTCTAAGAAAGCGTGTGGTTAGGACGCATGAAGAAAGTCTTATTATACTTTTTTTTTTCTTTTTACTTTCTCAGTATGTTGCATTTAATGTTCAAATGATTATAACTTTATTATTCAATATTATGAATTTAATTTTAAAGTAATTATAACTTTATTATTCAATTTGTTGCATTTAATGTTGAAATGATTATTACTTTATTATTCAATATGTTGCTTTGAATGTTAAAATGCTATTAATTACTTTCGCCAATTATCGTATTATTACGTGAGATTATTATTGTTATTTTACCAATAAATATTATTGTCAGTTTGACGTTTTGTATTTTTTTTTTAAAAGCCTACACAATACATAAAAACAACAACTTGTTAACCGTACTGGTTCAACACTCAGAAGCAGGGACATATAATTTAAAATACTTGATAATAACTTCAAAATTCAGCTTTATTATTTTAATTCAGTTAATACAGTTGATTATAAAGTTGCAAGGCAAGTGACTGGCACCGAGGTCGAAGTACGAATGGCCGAGGATGGCGTCACCGTCAGGTTGGCTAGACCAAACGAGATATGTACATGAGACCATGTGCACTGTTTACTACTTATTTGATACTATTTAATACCTTTAATGAAGTATTTGGTACCTTTGGGTTAAGAGAGTTATCAAAGAAATAAAGTGGTCAGCCATTCTGACGTCAGGTTGGCTGACCAAATTCAAGTTCTCATACTTTTAGCGTTGTATTAACTGCGTTGTTAATGTTAATATTTAATACCTATTTGGTACCTTAACATATATTTGTTACACAGTTTTAGGAAGCTCCTATAAATAGTTATTAGAAAAAGCCATTAAAACGCCTGTACATAAATTATTGACGTCTTTTCTTCTCAGAATTATTGCTAACAATGTTTTTGCAGGCGCTTAGTGGCTTATGAACAACTTGTTTCTGAATATGCATAGTTAAGTTTTATCCATTTGTATTATTATTTAATTATTTACATATCGCATTTTTTCTAAGGAATATAAGTATGTACAGTCAGCAAAACAGTTAGGTATGCAGGCTAGCAATCTTCTTACTACTATTATAAGTGGAAAAAGGTTATAATCAATCTGTTTGCAATTTCATTCAAATCCTTTTAGTAGTTACTGCATGAAAGAGTAACAAAAATCGATCTTATACTCACTTTTACATTTATAATAGTCGTAAGAAGATTGCTAGCCTGCATACCTAACTGTTTTGCTGACTGTACATGGGAATGATTGAATACGGTATTTTTTTTATTGATTGCTTGATTTTGTATTTCTCGACGGCATGGCAAGCCAAGTCAGAGGCCTATGGGTACCTATGGTGCTATGAACCAGTTAGCCACTAACCACACGATAAAGTAATAAGGGTTTTTATTAAATTTAACATGATCAAATTATGAAACAAATTGAATGAATGGCCGAATGTTACGTTCTTAGGGTCCTGGGTTCAAATCCCAGTAGAAGCAAATGTTTGTGTGATGAGCATGGACATTTGTTTCCGAGTCATGGTTGTTTATATGTATAATAAGTATGTATTTACAAACAAAAAAGTATATAATATTATTTTTTATTTATACTAAACCCGAAAAGGGGTCATTGTACTCATCATTTTGAACAACTTTTTCTATGGGACGAACCTTGAAATCGCAAAAAAAAATCAGCTGTTCCCTACACTTATGTTCGCATAAATCGTCAAAATGTAGGGAACAGCAGATTTTTTGTTTTCTCTGAAGTCGGTTTTATTTTTTGTAAACATGTTTTTATTTTCACTTTTTAGTGGTCCACATGTGATTACCCCTTCACAGCGTACCGGCGTGATTTTCTGTTATGAACTATGATAGGAGATAAGAGATTTCAGCAATCCCAATAGCTTTCATTTATTGAGGAGTTCCGTTGCCTATCTTCGAAGTTCTTCATTACATCTTCACCAAATTGAAATGGAATCACTTCGAGAAAGTACACTTCCTCAAACTACCCAATTCGCTTCTAGTGTGCCTATAAAATGTGAAGAGTTCTCTCCATTTCTCCAGGATTCCGTCATCAGATCCTGATTTGATGATTATAGGACAACCTGTTTCAAACAATAAAAAAAAAAACAAAATCGGTCCATCCATCTTCGAATAATCGGGGAACATTGAATTGAGAACCTCCTTATTTTTTAAGTCGGTTAACATCGACGTTATGGTAAGTGACTCAAATATCCGGATAGCCTATAAAAGATTCGGCCGAGTATTGTTAATTAAGAATTTAAGAGTTCCGTTCCTTTGTCATGGATCTCATAATCATGAGTAATTATTAACTGACGTCAAATAAATATTTTTCTTTCTTTTTTTTCTTTCTTTCTAATTAGAACCTAACCAAATTCTCATCAATGTACCCTTTTTTTTCTTCGGATCGGAAATCATCAAATGTCTTCTCTCACTCTGGGCGGAGCGGGATCCCAGTGTCAGACTTTTACTGACTAAAACCCATCCAAGTTCGTTCCTCGCCCTTTATGTTCCGAGGCCGCGGTATCTCTTTCGGATAGGCCCGCAACCCTCATTAATGTACCCTTAAAGTACATCCTTTCCAATAAAGTAAAAAAAACAATATATGTCCAGGTAGGTCAATCGTCGACTCGGCTGGGCAGCGTTCGGGAAGCTGCGCGGTATCTTCTCGTCCAACTTACCGCAGTGTCTCAAGACGAAAGTCTATGACCAGTGTGTGTTGCCAGTGATTACATACGTGACCGAGACGTGGCGTTCACAATGGGCCTTATCAAAAGGCTTAAAGTCACCCAAAGAGCAATGGAGAGGGCTATGCTCGGAGTTTCCTTGCGTGATCGAATCAGAAATGAAGACATTCGCAACAGAACCAAGGTCACCAACGTAGCCTGAAGAATTGCCAAACTTAAGTGGCAGTGGGCAGGTCACATTGCTCGCAGAACGGATGGCCGGCGGCGACTGCAAACTGAAAGACGATGCGTTGGAAGACCTCCCACAAGGTGGACCTATTACTTGTTGAAGGTTGTGGAAATCCGTTAGATGCGAGTCGCAAGGGACCGGTCAATGTGGCGACACTTGGAGGAGGCTTATGTCCAGCAGTGATCGTCTTTCGGCTGGAATGATGAAGTCAAGGTAATAGGGCTTATGCCCAATAAATGGAACTTAACACATCTAACTGTCTAAATCTGGGTGTATTGTACACATCTGCGTACCCCATCAGAGCATACAAGCGTAATGTTACGTCATGATGTAGTATAAACAATGAACCTACAAGCGATTGCAGCAATCACTGCAGAGGTGCTGTCTATTTTTGAAGAGTTCCATTGTAAATCTCCGAAGATCAGCATCAAATCTTCAGCAAATTAAAATGGGACCACACTGAAAGCACCAGCTATCAAATAAAAAAAAATAATCAAAATCCGTTCACCCAGTCGAAAGTTAGGTAACAAACAACAACAAAAAATACAGTCGAATTGAGAACCTCCTCTTTTCAGTAGTCGGTGGAAAATATTACAAATGGATAAAACTTAACTATGCATATCCAGAAACAAGTTGTTCATAAGCCACTAAGCGCCTGCAAAAACATTGTTAGCAATAATTCTGAGAAGAAAAGACGTCAATAATTTATGTACAGGCGTTTTAATGGCTTTTTCTAATAACTATTTATAGGAGCTTCCTAAAACTGTGTAACAAATATATGTTAAGGTACCAAATAGGTATTAAATATTAACATTAACAACGCAGTTAATACAACGCTAAAAGTATGAGAACTTGAAATTGGTCAGCCAACCTGACGTCAGAATGGCTGACCACTTTATTTCTTTGATAACTCTCTTAACCCAAAGGTACCAAATACTTCATTAAAGGTATTAAATAGTATCAAATAAGTAGTAAACAGTGCACATGGTCTCATGTACATATCTCGTTTGGTCTAGCCAACCTGACGGTGACTTTTTTGTCACCGTCAAACTACGAACTCTTCTTCTTCTTGTGAACTCTTCAAAAATAGACAGCACCTCTGCAGTGATTGCTGCAATCGCTTGTAGGTTCATTGTTTATACTACATCATGACGTAACATTACGCTTGTATGCTCTGATGGGGTACGCAGATGTGTACAATACACCCAGATTTAGACAGTTAGATGTGTTAAGTTCCATTTATTGGGCATAAGCCCTATTACCTTGACTTCATCATTCCAGCCGAAAGACGATCACTGCTGGACATAAGCCTCCTCCAAGTGTCGCCACATTGACCGGTCCCTTGCGACTCGCATCTAACGGATTTCCACAACCTTCAACAAGTAATAGGTCCACCTTGTGGGAGGTCTTCCAACGCATCGTCTTTCAGTTTGCAGTCGCCGCCGGCCATCCGTTCTGCGAGCAATGTGACCTGCCCACTGCCACTTAAGTTTGGCAATTCTTCAGGCTACGTTGGTGACCTTGGTTCTGTTGCGAATGTCTTCATTTCTGATTCGATCACGCAAGGAAACTCCGAGCATAGCCCTCTCCATTGCTCTTTGGGTGACTTTAAGCCTTTTGATAAGGCCCATTGTGAACGCCACGTCTCGGTCACGTATGTAATCACTGGCAACACACACTGGTCATAGACTTTCGTCTTGAGACACTGCGGTAAGTTGGACGAGAAGATACCGCGCAGCTTCCCGAACGCTGCCCAGCCGAGTCGACGATTGACCTACCTGGACATATATTGTTTTTTTTACTTTATTGGAAAGGATGTACTTTAAGGGTACATTAATGAGGGTTGCGGGCCTATCCGAAAGAGATACCGCGGCCTCGGAACATAAAGGGCGAGGAACGAACTTGGATGGGTTTTAGTCAGTAAAAGTCTGACACTGGGATCCCGCTCCGCCCAGAGTGAGAGAAGACATTTGATGATTTCCGATCCGAAGAAAAAAAAGGGTACATTGATGAGAATTTGGTTAGGTTCTAATTAGAAAGAAAGAAAAAAAAGAAAGAAAAATATTTATTTGACGTCAGTTAATAATTACTCATGATTATGAGATCCATGACAAAGGAACGGAACTCTTAAATTCTTAATTAACAATACTCGGCCGAATCTTTTATAGGCTATCCGGATATTTGAGTCACTTACCATAACGTCGATGTTAACCGACTTAAAAAATAAGGAGGTTCTCAATTCAATGTTCCCCGATTATTCGAAGATGGATGGACCGATTTTGTTTTTTTTTTATTGTTTGAAACAGGTTGTCCTATAATCATCAAATCAGGATCTGATGACGGAATCCTGGAGAAATGGAGAGAACTCTTCACATTTTATAGGCACACTAGAAGCGAATTGGGTAGTTTGAGGAAGTGTACTTTCTCGAAGTGATTCCATTTCAATTTGGTGAAGATGTAATGAAGAACTTCGAAGATAGGCAACGGAACTCCTCAATAAATGAAAGCTATTGGGATTGCTGAAATCTCTTATCTCCTATCATAGTTCATAACAGAAAATCACGCCGGTACGCTGTGAAGGGGTAATCACATGTGGACCACTAAAAAGTGAAAATAAAAACATGTTTACAAAAAATAAAACCGACTTCAGAGAAAACAAAAAATCTGCTGTTCCCTACATTTTGACGATTTATGCGAACATAAGTGTAGGGAACAGCTGATTTTTTTTTGCGATTTCAAGGTTCGTCCCATAGAAAAAGTTGTTCAAAATGATGAGTACAATGACCCCTTTTCGGGTTTAGTATAAACAAAAAATAATATTATATACTTTTTTGTTTGTAAATACATACTTATTATACATATAAACAACCATGACTCGGAAACAAATGTCCATGCTCATCACACAAACATTTGCTTCTACTGGGATTTGAACCCAGGACCCTAAGAACGTAACATTCGGCCATTCATTCAATTTGTTTCATAATTTGATCATGTTAAATTTAATAAAAACCCTTATTACTTTATCGTGTGGTTAGTGGCTAACTGGTTCATAGCACCATAGGTACCCATAGGCTTCTGACTTGGCTTGCCATGCCGTCGAGAAATACAAAATCAAGCAATCAATAAAAAAAATACCGTATTCAATCATTCCCATGTACAGTCAGCAAAACAGTTAGGTATGCAGGCTAGCAATCTTCTTACGACTATTATAAATGTAAAAGTGAGTATAAGATCGATTTTTGTTACTCTTTCATGCAGTAACTACTAAAAGGATTTGAATGAAATTGCAAACAGATTGATTATAACCTTTTTCCACTTATAATAGTAGTAAGAAGATTGCTAGCCTGCATACCTAACTGTTTTGCTGACTGTACATACTTATATTCCTTAGAAAAAATGCGATATATAAATAATTAAATAATAATACAAATGGATAAAACTTAACTATGCATATTCAGAAACAAGTTGTTCATAAGCCACTAAGCGCCTGCAAAAACATTGTTAGCAATAATTCTGAGAAGAAAAGACGTCAATAATTTATGTACAGGCGTTTTAATGGCTTTTTCTAATAACTATTTATAGGAGCTTCCTAAAACTGTGTAACAAATATATGTTAAGGTACCAAATAGGTATTAAATATTAACATTAACAACGCAGTTAATACAACGCTAAAAGTATGAGAACTTGAATTTGGTCAGCCAACCTGACGTCAGAATGGCTGACCACTTTATTTCTTTGATAACTCTCTTAACCCAAAGGTACCAAATACTTCATTAAAGGTATTAAATAGTATCAAATAAGTAGTAAACAGTGCACATGGTCTCATGTACATATCTCGTTTGGTCTAGCCAACCTGACGGTGACGAGGATGGCCGGTCTAACGCTCAAATGCACGTCGACTATTAATTTAATTCCCGCCATTCTACTTGCTTGTGATTGGTCGAGACATTGACTTTTGACGAGCCAATCACATGAAGTTCCTAGAAATTATTGTAAATAGTTGCCAACATAAATAATTATTAAAGGTATGATTTAAATATTTATAACAGCTCGGCCATCCGGCTTCCAACGAGTCCCTCGTTGTTGTGCAGTACAAAAACAATACTCTATATTCCCTAATATAAATGTAACTTAATGAACATAAATTATCTCGTTAGTCCTTAATAATACAATAGTACATTACATAATTATAATCTAAATAAAGCTTAATAGGTGTTACTCAATAGTAGATTTACTCCTAAATTTATTCATTAATCCATGACTTTGATTAACAAAACACTTATAGGTACTTAACCTGTAGGGTGTCGGTTACCTGACACTCCTAACTTAACATATATCTTATATAGACAGTACATGTACTGGTCCATTACCTTGACCAGTAGATTTTGCTAAAGTGAGAGGCATCCGTTACCTGATACCACTCACCAACTCATTAGTACATGACTCTAACTAATGAGTTCTTTAGGGTGTCAGTTACCTGACACTCCTAACTTAACATAATTATATCTTATATAACATAATTATATCTTATATAGATAGTACATGTACTGGTCCATGACCTTGACCAGTAGATATTTACTAAAGTGAGAGGCATCCGTTACCTGATACCACTCACCAACTCATTAGTACATGACTCTAACCAATGAGTTCTTTAGGGTGTCGGTTACCTGACACTCCTAACTTAATATGTCTTATATCGACGGTACATCTACTGGTCCGTGACCTTGACCAGTAGATATTTGTTAAAATGAGAGGCATCCGTTACCTGATACCACTCACCAACTCATTATTACATGACTCTAACCAATGAGTTCTTTAGGGTGTCGGTTACCTGACACTCCTAACTTAACATATATCTTACTAGCGGACGTCACGCGGTTTCACCCGCGTAATTCCCGTTCCCGTGGGAGTACGGGGATAAAATATATCCTATGTTACTCGTGGATAATGTAGCTTTCGAATGGTGAAAGAATTTTTAAAAACGGTCCAGTAGTTTTTAAGCCTATTCATTACAACCAAACAAACAAACAAACAAAGTTTTCCTCTTTATAATATTAGTGTAGATATCGACAGTATATGTACTGGTCCATGACCGTGACCAGTAGATATTTACTAAAGTGAGAGGCATCCGTTACCTGATACCACTCACCAACTCATTAGTACATGACTCTAACCAATGAGTTCTTTTGGGTGTCGGTTACCTGACACTCCTAACTTAACATATATCTTATATCGACAGTACATGTACTGGTCCATGACCTTGACCAGTAGATATTTGCTAAAGTGAGAGGCATCCGTTACCTGATACCACTCACCAACTCATTAGTACATGACTCTAACCAATGAGTTCTTTAGGGTGTCGGTTACCTGACACTCCTAACTTAACATATATCTTATATCGACAGTATATGTACTGGTTCATGACCCTGACCAGTAGATATACTGATACACCAATTGCTAAAATGAGAGGCATCCGTTACCTGATACCATTCTCATTAGTACAATATAACTAACCAATGAATTAGTATTTACTAGTCCATGACTTTGACTAGCAAATACTTCAGTCCTTAATACACGGAATAATCTAGATCATACATAACCTAAGAAACTATATTAGCATTAGATACTTTTTACTATGGCATCGAATTACTTGGTTCTTTATGTACTAATAAGTATTAGAAATACACAATGTATTTTGATGATATATATAATAAATAGAATTTTACAGCTCTTCACATTCAAATACATATATCACAACGTACATAAGCATCTATTTACAACTCTTCACATTCAGATTCATAAACATTAAGCTCAGATTCACAATCAGTTGATACGGGTTCGTTAAAGCAGATTCATGGGAACGTTTTATCAATGGCTACCACAGCCTCGTACCTCTTACTAGTCTTTGTGAGAGGTGTGTCCTCAACCACGAAACTATCGCTGGGGAGTACCTTCTTAATTCTGTAAGGACCTTTACATTTAGGTTCGAGCTTCTTAGACTGCCCCTCTATTCCTGTCGCAGCTCTTACTACTCTAACCAAATCATCTTCTTTGAAACGCATTCCTATTTTCCTGTACCTATCAAATTGTTCCTTGTTCTTACTCTGTTGTGTCTTAATAACCTCACCGGCCGTAGCCCTAACATCGTCTAGGCTTTCCCCGACCTCAGAAGTAACTTCGTTAATTACGTCATTTAGCAAACCTTCAGATGGGTTAGTTAGATTTCGCTCGAAAAGAAGCTCCGCTGGAGTCTTTTTGGTTGTTACGTGTATAGTGGTATTGATACCCAACTGTATGTCTGGTAAATGTTCATCCCATAAACAAACGTCTTAAACAGCCTACTAGTGAAGCTTGTCCCCTGGTCCGTAATCAAACGAGTCGGCACACCGAAGTAACTAAAATGCTTCTGAATACCCTAATGCTTGTGGCCGATTTGGTATTTCGAACAGCGGTGATATCAACAAATTTAGTGAACGAGTCTATGATAACAAGGATGAATGTATTGCCACGCTTGGTGCGGATAAAAGGACCGAGATGATCCGCATGTATGGTATGGAATGGTATGATGGCTTTAGGGATGGGGTGTAGTTCACCGGGCCTGGCACCACTTGGCAGCTTGGAATGTGCGCACCGAAGGCAAGCCGAGACGTATTTTTTTACAAACCGTCTCATCTTTGGGAACACGCGCCAAAGTTTTGTCAAACCCGAAGTGTCCCACTTCATCATGATTGGCTTTCAGCAGTTGCCATCTGGTGCCACTTGGGACAACCCAACGGATAGTATTTTCGTCAATTATACGATGAACCCGCCCATTAACAAGCTTGTAATTTTTGAATATGTCAACGGCATCTTTACATTTGGGATCGCCTAAAATATTCGCGATATTATAAATGTCTTCGTCTGTCTGTTGCACTGTTGCAAGCCAATCATCGGTACCTATTGAAAGTACATCTAACACGTGATCAACGTCAGGACTACCGTCTATTGTGTGCGTGTGGATTGAGAGATCTTTTCAAAAACCTCTTCCAATCCCAACCAAATTATAAGAGGATTTAGGAAATAATTGTGAAAACTTCATGGTAAGATAAAAAAATTGTGAAACCTAAACAAACAAAGTTAGAACTCATTAACTGGATCTCTCAATCTGGACAACTGAACAAAAAGCCATAACGCGTTTCCAAGAATATACTGCCTATGTGTTTATATTTTGCACTTTAATTAATTGTGAAGGATTTGTGAAAGCTGCTAAACAAACTTTCGATTCGTTTCAAAGCCACGTTTAAGATTTATAACGGTTTATATGGATCACTCAGAGTGGACAATTTTCGATTGAGTGATCTTGTAAAACACGACCTAATACTGAAAAAGTATGAATAATTATCATGTTTATTGCAAATTATGCTTCTGGAAAAAATTGTGAAACAAAAATCGTGATTCAAATCTTACTTGTTCAAGAGAAAATTAAAATCTTGTTTTTGTCGATCGTCCCAACTGAGAGATCATTATTTTGAACTATATTTAATAAACCAAAACTTATAGGTAGAAGGTAGATACATCAGAAATTGTGAAAAATGTTGTACTAAAATTTGACGAATCAGTCGTCCCTGTAAGTGTTATACTTAAAAAGATAAATCATTTTTTACAATCCTTGAGGAAAACGTTGAGTAGGGTGACCATATCACCGATTGGAATCATTACCCGTACAATTCAAATTAAATAATATAAAATTACGTTTTTAAATGACATGTTTCTGCATAGTTAGTTTCTGTATGTGTAGTGCTCTTACGTTCGTACTTCTAATTGGGGGGCCAAACATCTCCTGCCGCAGGCTCTATGCGGAGGTCGTGCGGTCCATGGCCCTTTACGGGACCCCAGTGTGGGCGCGTTCCTAGGCGGCGAGCCGCCCATTACCTGAACGCGCCCCAGAAAGTGGTGGCCTTAAGAATGGTCCGTGGGTACCGCACGAAATCCCGAGAGGCGGCGGGCTTGCTTGCCGGATTGCCACCATGGGATCTGGAGGCGATAGTCCTCGCGCGCCTACACGAATGGCGCGTGGAGGCACTACGCCGGGGGGAAACTCCGCTACCGCGGCAAATCGCCGCTCAGCGGACTGACCTCCGGCGCGATCTCATGGTGACATGGAGAGAACGACTGTCGCAACCCCGTGCAGGGCACTCCACGATAGTGGCGGTAAGTCCCCTCTTTGAGGAGTGGCTGAAGAGGCGCCACGGCGTCCGGCGCACCGAATCGGGCGGAATGAAACGCCCGGGTGTTTCCACTGCGAGGATCGACCGGAGGACACGGTGGAGCACACGGTGGAAGTCTGCCCTGCGTGGGCGGAGCACCGCCGTGTCCCCGTAGCGGTGATCGGCGCCAGCGACCTCTCGCGTACGGCCCTGGTTCAATCCATGGTCCGGAGCGAAAAACGCGAAAAACGTGAAAAACGCGAATAAGTACTATTATCCACCATTTGTATCCACCTTGAAGAGGTTGTTGAGCAAATTACCATTGTGGTCAAACTTATTATGTCCGTTTTTTAAATCGGAAAATAAGTCTCCATCCTCCTCAGCAGTTGAGAGTTATTTTAAAACTTTAAAAACATTAATATTTAAAACAAAAATTTTGAAACATAGGATCGATCATGAAAGGGCACTTGGAAAATTTAGACGGAGAATTAAAAATAGCTCTAAGCGATTTACGTCAAGATGTAACCAATAAAATATCCCCATTTGTGAAACACTCAAGAAAACGTAAAACGTCTAATGATTTAAAGAAAATAAAAATCAGAAAAACCGAAATTCAACATTGATCAAAGATTTCCTATGGAGTCTATATTTTCCGATGAGCCATCTTTTTATGAAAATTGGAGAGGACAAGTTGAACTAGCCAAACCTACCTCACCAAAAATGCGTGTTAAATTCCTGAAAAATGGCAACCTGTGTAGTCCTGTTCCTAACAAAGATGGTAGTATAATTAAACTGACAAACACGTGTGGTCTAGACTCAGTGATGTATCTTTTAGCATTAGGATAAAATATAAATAACAACATTAAAGATACTATAGACAATTCCAAAGATTTAACGATTACAGAATATATAAAATATTTGTCTGATATATATTCTGAACAAAAAGTTTTAGAATTGAGGTGTCGCATAGCACTACAACATTTTAAAATAAAAGAGCAACATGGTATTATAAATATTGATTGTGCTTGCAATGTTACATATGTATTTGAACATTTGCTACAAGATTACATTTGTAGTGCTGTTTTTAAGAAACAGTGCTCCAACGAATCATGTTGTTCAACCCGCATTTCAAGGAAGATTGCATTTTTGCCAATAAATATTAATATGATTTCTGTTTTTGGCATTTTTAGTCTAGAAGATGCAATCTTTATGGGTAATGAAACAAAAACATGTGATTTTTGTAAAGGTCAAATTATTATTAGTTATGAACTTTCAAATTTGATATCCATTGATTTGAACGGATGTGAAAAAGTTTATTTGAAAGATGTACCAAATACAATTTCTGTAAGAAACAGTTTCTACAAATTGTTAGGCGGTGTTGAATTTATTCCTGCATTGAGTCCCGATAATATTGGCCACTACAGAGGACATGGTGTTCATAACGACCAAATAGTCTGTTATGACGATTTGATGGGAAAAATGTATAACAGCAAAGAAGAACCAGTGTTTCTACATACTTTGTCTTACGGACTTATTGATTAGGTTACATCCTATTCTGTAATTATGTATATTATAGTGAAATTAAAAAAAAAATTAAATGTATAAATGTTTTTTTTTTGGTTACCTTAAAATTACTGATTTTTTTGAGTGTAGGAATTACTTAGAATTAGAAGTACGAACGTAAGAGCACTACACATACAGGAACTAACTATGCAGAAACATGTCATTTAAAAACGTAATTTTATATTATTTAATTTGAATTGTACGGGTAATGATTCCAATCGGTGATATGGTCACCCTACTCAACGTTTTCCTCAAGGATTGTAAAAAATGATTTATCTTTTTAAGTATAACACTTACAGGGACGACTGATTCGTCAAATTTTAGTACAACATTTTTCACAATTTCTGATGTATCTACCTTCTACCTATAAGTTTTGGTTTATTAAATATAGTTCAAAATAATGATCTCTCAGTTGGGACGATCGACAAAAACAAGATTTTAATTTTCTCTTGAACCAGTAAGATTTGAATCACGATTTTTGTTTCACAATTTTTTCCAGAAGCATAATTTGCAATAAACATGATAATTATTCATACTTTTTCAGTATTAGGTCGTGTTTTACAAGATCACTCAATCGAAAATTGTCCACTCTGAGTGATCCATATAAACCGTTATAAATCTTAAACGTGGCTTTGAAACGAATCGAAAGTTTGTTTAGCAGCTTTCACAAATCCTTCACAATTAATTAAAGTGCAAAATATAAACACATAGGCAGTATATTCTTGGAAACGCGTTATGGCTTTTTGTTCAGTTGTCCAGATTGAGAGATCCAGTTAATGAGTTCTAACTTTGTTTGTTTAGGTTTCACAATTTTTTTATCTTACCATGAAGTTTTCACAATTATTTCCTAAATCCTCTTATAATTTGGTTGGGATTGGAAGAGGTTTTTGAAAAGATCTCTCAATCCACACGCACACCCGTCTATTGCACCCCTACTAAGGGCATCTACGTGAGCCATTTTGTCACCAGGGCGGTATTCAATTGAGCAGTCGTATTCTAAGAACTGCAGCCACCAACGAGCAATTCGTGGGACTAAGTCGTGTTTACTCAAAGTGGTACGCAAGGCGTTGCAGTCTGTGACTATAGTGAATCTAATACCAAGTAAGTAATGCCTGAACCTATTCAATGAGGCTATAATAGCGAGGGTCTCTAACTCGAAGGAGCGTAGTTTTTGCTCATTCGGACTGGTTTGCCTGCTATAAGCGATAGGTTTGAATACCCCAGACTTTTTGTTAACTAGTACTATAGGCCTCGCGTATGGACTGTTAGACTCCCTTATAATGCCGTTTTCTAACATTTCCTTTATCATATCTTGAACTAGTTTGCGTTCAGTAAAGGATAACCGGTATGGGCGGTAAACGACTGGATTAGGATCGTCCAGTTGAATCACCATTTCAGTTTCTGTTGTAAACCCAAGATCTTTTAAACCACTGGAGAAACAATATTTAAATTTACCCAACAAGACCCTTAACAACTCTTTTTGATCTTCTGTTAAATTTTCTCCACAGCTGATTAATGATTCATCTGGCGACTGGTTACTAAGAACTGGTTTTTCTGGTTTTTGAATTTGTAGGCTCTCGGTTAAAGCGCGACTCCTAGTTATAAGACTACCCTTCTCTATAACCAGCTGGTTGTCGCTAATATTCTGAATGAGAATCCTACCCGTGCCTTGTGTTAATTGATACGCGCCGGGCAATAAGTAATGTTCATGACCTTCAATATTGCGTACGGTTCCATTCACGTAAATTTTTCCCGAGAAAGAATTACGCGAGCTAACTGGGATCGCCTTTAATACGCCTCGACCTATACGTGTCTCCTCCATGAATAAAAGAGGACAAATCAAAACAAACTCCTCACTAATCCGCTGAAAAATGACATCCGACTCGGTCTTGACTATTTTGACAGAGGGCATTTCGGTGAAAGTGTGACCTAGTAGTACAGGGCAATTGATTAAGTAATCACCAACTACATAGATCTCTACGTGATTTTCGACTACACCCTGCACTTCGATTGTGACGTTAGCCTTGCCAAGGGGGTTATGTGGTACATTACCTATTTCTCTTAATAGAGCTACTTCCCCTGCCTTCCAATCTAATCCTAAACGCTGAGCTTCACTGAGACGGACCAAAGTACCTTCGCTTCCCAAATCAACGAGACATTCTGAAAACCCATTTATTTTAATAGGCATTCTATACTTGGCATTTGAATCGCCTGTGTTTTCAACTTTCAATATTTTGGAGTCTCCTAACACAACACACAACACTTTTTTGCTTAAAAAGGAGGCTTCAATCACTAGTTGTTAAGTTTACTTGTAAAACAAACAAAACATTTTTCATTTTTTTTTCATATTGCTTTTGGTTTATCGTTGGTACTTTGTTTTGTCCCAGGACACTCAGTATCCTTATGTCCTATCAAATTACATTTAGAACATTGAATCTTCGGTTTTGTGCATCGATAGAATGGGTGACCGGTTTCTTTACAATTGTAGCAGACCACGCGGGATCCGCTCGGCTTCTGGGAATTGGTACTTTAGTACTGGTAAATGTGATATTTTGTGATCGCCTATCTCTATCCTTAACCTTCTGCTGCTCGTTTGTGGACCTATCTTGACCTACTTTTACCGTCTTCAAAAAATTAAGTAGCAATTCCGGTTCCGTAAATTCAGCTCCTTGTGCTCCCAACCTAACACCACGATCTTCTATACCTGCTATGACACAGTCAACTGCACGTTTTCCTGATATTTCGCAACGATTTAGAAGATTGATTTTAGCATAGTAATATATCTCCAATGGCTCCCCATAGCGTACTTTTTTATTGAGCATTTCTGTTAGTAAGTCTGCGTAATTATCCCTGGTTGAAAAGGATTCCTTCAGCTTTGACTTCCACTCTGACCAAGAAAATAGGAGTGAGGGTAGACCCTGATACCAGATTTTAGCTACCCCTGTTAATTTCGGTAGGGCATAGTGGACTACTTGTTTATCGTTCCAACCATAAATCTGTGCACATTCGTCAACCTTATGAAGCCACGTATCAACCGATTGTTCCTTACACAGAGGGTCAAAATCAGGAATTTGAACTATTTATACCCTTAAGCGCATTAATAAAGTTCTCGATAAACAGATTACTTGACTCACGCTCACGATGGGTTTCTTCACGGGACGGCGTACGAAGGCGAGAAGCTCTGCTCCTTGGTGAATGCATGGATTCCACGTGGCGCATCTCGTGCCGCTCTGGAGTGCACGGCCGTGTCCTTGAGCGACGAGCACGATGACTTGCCCTTCTTGAAGAGCGTGGCCTGGAAGGAGACCGACTGATCGTCGGTCGCGATCGTCTTCTTTTCGACCGCCTGGACCGCGACAGACGGCTTCGGCTGCCACAATTCTCTTTGGTTGAACGCGTATGCCCTCGACCTCGGCTGCGGCTTCGAGTCGCATCACGAGATCTTAGCGGCGGCGTCAGCGTCTCGCGGGTGGTCCGCCTAGATCTATCACAGTCTCTTCGAGAACTAGACCTACTTTCATCCATGTTCTCGGGCTTCAACATGTAAAACGAAAAAGAAATGCCCGATTTAATAAACATCGCTATATTATACTTGCAAACATGGTTATTAGCTTGGACATACTTTATTATAAACCATCAAACATGTCCAACTCCAGGGAGTACCCTGGCAAGATAAACATGCATGACTAACCATATAAACCTCCGGAATATTTCCGTTACGGAAAATACAGTTCAGTTTTCCAGATTACAAATCATAATTATCATGCATGTACATCTCCAGGGCAAGATAAACATGCATGACTAACCATATAAACCTCCGGAATGTCTCCGTTACGGTAAATACAGTTCAATTTTTCAAACCATAAATCGAAATTATCAAACATGTACATCTCCAGGGAGTACCCTGGCAAGATAAACATGCAAGACAAACCATATTAACCTCCGGAATATTTCCGTTACGGTAAATACAGTTCAATTTTTCAAACCACAAATCGAAATTATCAAACATCTACATCTCCAGGGAGTACCCTGGCAAGATAAACATGCATAACAAACCATATAAACCTCCGGAATATTTCCAATACGGTAAATACAGTTCAATTTTTCAAATTACAAATCGAAATTATCAAACACTAGCTGTTGCCCGCGACTTCGTTCGCGTAAAAATATTGATGGGTCATGTGTGAGACTGCATCGTTCTTCGAGTTGTCGCAAGCGCTACTGAGCATGAGGTCCTGGGTTCGATTTGCGGGACGGGCAAAGTGTTATTGCATTATTTATGCCCGGTTGATGGGATTTAGCTAAATGTGCGAAATGTGGGTGTAGGATTAGATACACCTCTACCTAACAGTGGCGCAGGGTGAAAATAGTGTCAGGGGAAGCTGTAGAAAAAAAAGAAAACTGTTTTTTTTGCTTCTGTTAACTTTTTTCCCCGTGTTAATTTTTACCTCATTTTCACTACCAGCGACACAAAAAACCACGGAAACGACACCCATGATTAAAAATCCAAAAACTTTCGTCGGCGCCATTTTTGATTTTTATTTTGACTTCATCTTCATTCATTAAAAGTAAGATCAGAAATGCAGAAGAGAAAAAAAACAGAAATCTACAAAATAAAAAAATCTAGTTGGTATCAAATACGATATCGACAATTACTCATTCTATCTCGTTCTCATAATTTATTTATTTATATAAACAACACATACAACTATTAGTACAGGTTTAGGTACCTAATACAATAGAGCAGTTATAAATTATTTATGTTTTGAATAAATTAATTAATTTGACAAACTAAAGTAATTGCGCAAAATGCGGCCCGTGTGAATTCGCTGTGTACAATTGAAGCAATCAATCTGTTGTGACACCATATTGAGTGCACGCAGCGCGCGCGCGTCATAGGCGCGTGATGCAGCAAGTTGGTGCGAGCGGGCGGCACCCACAGGAGCGGCGGGTGCCATACTTTCTTTTTCTGCTCCTGCCGTAAGTCCATAATCTTCGGCTTACCTAGGTCCCTACAAAACGGTAAGTACTGCCAGCCGCGAAGTCACGTGTGCTATTAACTTGTGTACGGCCTATACTATTAACTTGCACTGCTGCAAAAGGTCTCTCCTGCTGCTGTTATTCGTGAACGAATGAACAACTACAATGCAAAACTTCATCCCCCCTTTTACCCCTTTGTGGGTTGAAATAAAAAAAACTAACGACTTACTAACTTTGATACTTTTTGGTGACTCAAAAAACAAAAACTTTAATTAAAAACAAAATGTTGCTCTTTTTTCACCCCTCAAGGGTTGAAATTCTAATAAAGCCGTTGCGTCAGCTTCCAATCATAAGCCCAGATAACAAATTTTGTACTTTTTACGTCGAAAATTAAGGATTTTTCACATACAATTTCATCCCCTTTATAAGCCTTCGGGGTGGAGTTATCAAAAACGCTGAAACACGCATAAATTAATTTTCAATCGTCAGCCTAAACACAAAATTAGAAGATCCTAACTTTAAAACTGACGGACTTTCATATAAGCTTCCATCCCCTATTTTTTTACCCTTGGGGGTAGAATTGATCAAAATCCTTTCTTAGCGGATGCCTACGTCATAACATCTACCTGCACGCCAAATTTCAACCCGATCCGTCCAGTGGTTCGGGCTGTGCGTTGATAGATCACTATGTCAGTCAGTCAGTCAGTCACCTTTGAATTATATATATTTAGATGTACAGTGCCGACCAAAAGTCGATAGGCAATCTCACAAAGCAATAGCTTGACGTTTAGTTTGACTTACGACCTTCTACTTTCAACAAAATAGATATTGTCAGCAACTAGTTGTAGTTCATAATTTCAATGCCAATATCTAAGACATGATGGCCTAGCGGTTGGGCCCGTCCAGAATAGAGAGTGAATCAGTAAGCCGTGAGTTCAAATCCCGCAGAGTTACTTTTAGACTTTTTGTAAGTTTTTACTCTACAGAAATATTATATTCTTTAACTTGTTTGCTTTGTTCACACGTTTCGTAAAGTTAGGGAGGTAGATAGAAAAATAAGTCAAGAATTTAGTTAGATTTCTGTGAGGTAGACATGAATTTTATGAATATTTTAACTTGATCGGAATGAACTTTGTCGTTTGGTTGTAGTCATACATAATACACTATATAATGTGGTAGTTGATGGTCAGTGACGTGTGGTATAATAGATAGCGATATTGTTGTTGGTGTGATTCTTAAAATGCGGGCAAATATTAATATTAAGGCGAGGGCGACTATTATCGCGAATTATCCGCGCTTCATAAAAGTGGCCTTAATAGAACTGAATGTGAGTATTATAATTATTTATGAATTGTAAATTAAACATTAAAAATTAAAAACGAATGGGTATTATAAATTGGTCATTTATTTGGTGACCTGTGGTTTACATAATTCGTTGTTTTTTTTTCAAACTATCATGCAAGATAAATAATTAGTGTTTATTATTGGATTTATAAATGCAGAGTGAATGAAGTCACTTTAGTACTTATTTTATTACAGCTGCCTAACATCATTTTTTTTTGTTTAGAGAAATGCAGTAAGTCTCTGGATCAAAAGGTATGAGGAAGAAGGGAGCCTTGCAAGTAGACAGCGAAGTGGAAGGTCGTCGCTTATTAGCGAAGCGCAGCGACAACATATCGTGGGCGAGTATGAAACCAATGGTTTCACACCTACGACACACTTGGAGTCACCGCAAACTGTTCGCCGTGCCGTCCACGCTGAAGGCTTGCATCACAGAAGATCAGCTAAAATGCCCTTCTTGACAGAAAGACATAAAGAAGAACGATTACGTTTCGCACGGGAATATTTAAACTTTGACTGGATTACTTCCATTTTGTTCCGGTTCGCGGTCGCCACTCCAGAACATTTCGACCCCATCGGCCATCCGTTCTGCGAGCAATGTGCCCTGCCCACTGCCACTTAAGTTTAGCAATTCTTCGGGCTACGTCGGTGACCTTGGTTCTCTTGCGGATGTCTTCATTTCTGATGCGATCACGCAAGTAAACTCCGAGCATAGCCCTCTCCATTGCCCTTTGGGTGACTTTAAGCCGCATACGTCTACTTGACTGCATTGAAAATAATGGGGGTTATACAAAATATTAATCCCTAATGTTCTAGTTTTAATTAGACGTGTTACAAAATGTTTAGCGATATTAATAATTCCTAAATTGAGGTTTAGTTTCAATCTTCTTTTCTTCAGGAAAATGAACACTTAAACTATAACCTCAATATGAGTTACATTTATTGTGACGTCACATTAAAAACATATTCACGAAGTATAAATTATGTATTCGTTTTCAGTAAGCAAGCTCTGTTGAATACCGATAGATAGAAGTGGGTATCAACAATTATATTTGTGTGATTAGAATATCCTTGTTATGTTAATAAAAAATGACTTCAAAGTGGGTATACAGATACACAAAAAAATCTTATGAACGGTTACAAGAGAACTTCTTATATCTAGGTAGGAATGTGACGTTACAAATCTTATTAAAGTTGTTAATTATATGAATAAATGAAACGAATAAAACAATTTTTGTTATCTGTCAGCACGACTTTTTTTTCCACCATCCAACACCGAAAAAATATTACACAATCACATAAATAGTTATGATGGGTTATTAACTTATATTTAAATCTTTATAAAAATAAATAATGAGCATGAACCCATTTCAAAATAAATACCTAAGTAAATAGTTTTTGCATAAAATACAAATATTAATAAAGTGGTTACAAAAAAAAAAACCCATATAATGTAAACGGGATTTGAACTCAAGACACGTTGATCGTGAACCCACTGCTTAACCTAAACAGCTATCAACACCTGGTAGATATGGTCGAATTTTAGCTATCCAATGCAAATACGATCATGCGTTTGCTGCGTGTATAACAAAAGAGACGGTAATATATATCTTTTTGTTTCGTGGAGAGCGACGCGACAGCTTGCGACAGTAGGCGACTCTGTAGCTGTGGTGTGCGTACGTACTGTATTGAGACAGCTTACACATAGAGCTGCACGGACGCTCGCCCGTGCGTTCACAGCAATATGATCCTTCGCGTGCCTGTGAACTTATGAACGCTTACTGTACATCTCCAGGGAGTACCCTGGCAAGATAAACATGCATGACTAACCATGTAAACCTCCGGAATGTCTCCGTTACGGTAAATACAGTTCAATTTCTGAAGTAATTGGAAAAGAACTATCGACTAATTTATTAGTCCGGTAAAGTAAGGTAGGCAGACGAAAAAAATTAAAAAAAATCGTCAAGTACAGGAATAACCTTGTAGCCTACTTTCTTTACTTCGGTAATGCAAATTGCAGTAAAATAAAAGAAAATTAATTAAAATAAAATGAACAAAGAACACTTACGTTTTCTACGTACGCCAAATATTTAAGCGTACGAGTATCTCCGATCCTTTTGTGGGCACTAGGTTGCCTATCCCACTTCTGAGATGTTAACCGTACTGGTTCAACACTCAGAAGCAGGGACATAGAATTTAAAATACTTGATAATAACTTCAAAATTCAGCTTTATTATTATAGTCACAGCAGTACATTAATTCAGTTAATACAGTTGATTATAAAGTTGCAAGGCAAGTGACTGGCACCGAGGTCGAAGTACGAATGGCCGAGGATGGCCGGTCTAACGCTCAAATGCACGTCGACTATTAATTTAATTCCCGCCATTCTACTTGCTTGTGATTGGTCGAGACATTGACTTTTGACGAGCCAATCACATGAAGTTCCTAGAAATTATTGTAAATAGTTGCCAACATAAATAATTATTAAAGGTATGATTTAAATATTTATAACAAACTATAGAACAAATCTGAGAATTTGTAGTCAAATATTAAAAAAAAACGTGTGCGTAGGTACTCACAGCGGAAAAATGTCGAATTTCTTCATTCCACTTGTGCAAATAATTAGTGTATGACATCGTGCACATGTATATGGTAAATTTTTTGTGTATGTATTTTTTGGGGAGGTGTTCAATAAAAACTGTTTTCGCTGGGAGTACGTACTCCTAGAAGTTCATGAACTTAAAAAATACAATATTGTATTTTTTTTTCTTGAAGTTCATTGGAAAATTGGTTTTTTCAAATGGGACGAGGGATAAATATTTGTACGTCTTATTTTCATGTCCGTAAGGATTGAGGAGCCACTTTTTTGTAGCGTAATGAAATTATTGTACTTATTTCAGATTTTTTAATCCTGACGTTACCTACCTGTGATCACAACAGAATCTAAAACCAAAGACACTAATGTTTAGTATTAATGTCTCCTAAATACCTATGTACAGATCAACATTGTATACATTCAGTTTCTGAACAAAAAAGTACTTTTCGATGTGCCTTAAGAATTAGTATTCAGGGTTACCATAGTATATGAATGAGCCCCGGAAAAAGTTTTTGATATTTTATTTTGTATCAAATCGACAATGTCTAAATATAAGTATGTACAGAGATTCTTCATATGTTTTAAGCACCTACCTATTTAGTAGTCAATTTCGACATAAATGTAATGGATTGTTCAGAAGGGGAGTTGTGATTGAGAAACACACACACACGGTTATTTTACTCTGTATTTTTAACAAGAAGCCAATCTTACAAAAAAGAATCCCGAAGGAAGCTGTCGACCGACCCACGCTAGCCAAAAATGTACCGCCGCCAACAGGAAGTCAAACTCACATCCCCTTTTATTAATGTAAAATATTCGTAACACTTACATAAATTGACAGACCAATTACAATAATCGTAAGAATATAAACTATATTGTTTTATAAAGTAAACTTTCACAATTGAATATAATTTACAGTAATATTTGACAATTAATAAATGAATGCTCAAAGAAAAGGACAAGTTATTAATATTTAAAATGACCACAGCATTGTGGTGTGTTAACAAATTGATAGATGGCGCTATTAGGTAGATTGCATCAGTAGATCTCAATGGCTGCTGTTATACTAGTTGCGTTAAATGTCGATAGATGGCGTTGGCCGTTTATACTTGACGATGAGGTGAATATATTAGATCTTCCTGGGCTACTCTGCACAGCTGTGGCGGCTAACTGTTACATAAAATAAAGAACAAATTAATTGGTTGGTCGGTGCTGGTCGACTTTTACAGAGAATCATAATCGTCGTAACAAAACATCTCATCCTTAGTTAGGTAGGGACATTTATAGTGGTCCATGGCAGCGTCACTTATTGCCGGGATGAATTCCAGGACGCCTATTAACGTATATGTCGGCGGCATCATGGCCGCCGTCGTCGTGACTCACACAACATATTGGTTAGCACCAATTTATTTATACAGTCACACAATTACTCAGCAAATATTAGGAAATATCAGCACAATCAAAGAAAATACCTTACTCTAGTTTAGAGTGTTTATTCCATGATTAGCGAACTAGGAATCTCCATGAATAATCTTACTTTCACATTACAACGGCTTTTATACACAGGAATTCAAACTGGGATGGTTTTTAGTCAGTAAGAGTCTGACACTCCCTCCCGCTCCGCCCAGAGTGAAGGGGGTCATTTGATGATTTCCCATCCTTAAAAAAAAAAAAAAAAGGTTGGTAGCGAGTGTCCATAAGGATTGAGGAGCCACTGTTTTGTAGTGTTTTGAAATTATTGTACTTATTTAGTAGTAAGTTTAAAAAAAATTGTAGGATCGATCCTCGATTTTGTAGTACAATACTTCAAAAGTTAGATGAAGCACCAAACAATCAATTAATTCATTCTATAACTTATGTCGAAATTGACTACTAAATACATAGGTACATATATACTTAAACATTTGAAGAAGCTCTGTACATAGGTACCTATATTTAGACATTGTCGAGTTGTTACAAAATAAAATTTCAAAAACCCTTCCTGGTTTCATTCATATACCATGGTCACCCTTAGCAGTGAATTCATAAGGCATATCGAAAAGAAATTTGTTGTTCAGAAACTGAATGTATACAATGTTGATCTGTACATAGGTATTTAGTAGACATTTATACTAAATGTTAGTGTCTTTGGTTTTTGAATACGTTGTGATCTCAGGTAGGTATAGAAACGTGTCACCGTCAGGATGGCTGGTTGTCTGCATCAGTCCGCGTCATGGTGGTGACCAACAATTGCTACCTATTTGCTACCCATTGCTACCTATAGTCAATTAATTGCTACCTAACTTGGAAAAGAATTAAAGAGACTTTAAAATGACCAGCCATTCTGATGTCAGAATGGCTGGTCGACTCTCCGTGTGAGTAAACTCCGTGGGAGTACGGGGATAAAATATATCCTATGTTACTCGTGGATAATGTAGCTTTCGAATGGTGGAAGAATTTTTAAAAACGGTCCAGTAGTTTTTAAGCCTATTCATTACAACCAAACAAACAAACAAACAAAGTTTTCCTCTTTATAATATTAGTGTAGATAATTCAAAGGTGACTGACTGACTGACTGGCTGACTGACATAGTGATCTATCAACGCACAGCCCGAACCACTGGACAGATCGGGCTGAAATTTGGCATACAGGTAGATGTTATGACGTAGGAATCCGCTAAGAAAGGATTTTGATCAATTCTACCCCCAAGGGGATAAAATAGGGGATGGAAGCTTATATGAAAGTCCGTCAGTTTTAAAAGTTAGGATCTTTTAATTTTGTGTTTAGGCTGACGATTGAAAATTAAATTATGCGTGTTTCAGCGTTTTTGATAACTCCATCCCGAAGGCTTATAAAGGGGATAAAATTGCATGTGAAAAATCCTTAATTTTCGACGTAAAAAGTACAAAATTTGTTATCTGGGCTTATGATTGGAAGCTGACGCAACGGCTTTATGCGCAAAATGTGGCCCGTGTGAATTCGCTCAGTGTACAATTGAAGCAATCAATCTGTTGTGACACCATATTGAGTGCACGTAGCGCGCGCGTCAGCGGCGCGTGCTGCAGCAAGTTGGTGCGAGCGGGCGGCACCCACAGGAGCGGCGGCTGCCATACTTTCTTTTTCTGCTCCTGCCGTAAGTCCATAATCTTCGGCTTACCTAGGTCCCTACAAAACGGTAAGTACTGCCACCCGCGAAGTCACGTGTGGTATTAACTTTTGTACGGCCTATACTATTAACGTGCACTGCTGCAAAAGGTGTCTCCTGCTGCTGTTATTCGTTAATGAATGAACAACTACAATGTAAAACTTCATCCCCCCTTTTACCTCTTTGTGGGTTGAAATTAAAAAAAAACTAACGACTTACTAACTTTGATACTTTTTGGTGACTCAAAAAATAAAAACTCTAATTAAAAACAAAATGTTGCTCTTTTTTCACCCCCCAAGGGTTGAAATTCTAATAAAGCCGTTGCGTCAGCTTCCAATCATAAGCCCAGATAACAAATTTTGTACTTTTTACGTCGAAAATTAAGGATTTTTCACATGCAATTTCATCCCCTTTATAAGCCTTCGGGGTGGAGTTATCAAAAACGCTGAAACACGTATAAATTAATTTTCAATCGTCAGCCTAAACACAAAATTAAAAGATCCTAACTTTTAAAACTGACGGACTTTCATATAAGCTTCCATCCCCTATTTTATCCCCTTGGGGGTAGAATTGATCAAAATCCTTTCTTAGCGGATTCCTACGTCATAACATCTACCTGTATGCCAAATTTCAGCCCGATCTGTCCAGTGGTTCGGGCTGTGCGTTGATAGATCACTATGTCAGTCAGCCAGTCAGTCAGTCAGTCACCTTTGAATTATATAATTATACTAGCTGACTCGCGCAACTTTGTCTGCGTCTCATAATTTGAGATTTAAACTATCCTATCTCTCAAGTTGAATCGAACTGCACATGGTGTGCGAATTTTATTATAATCGGTTAAGTGGTTTAGGAGTCCATTGAGGACAAACATTGTGACACGAGATTTATATATATTAAGATATTTAGAAGAAGAAGATATTATTTTATTCAATAACCTAAATCCAGTCCCTGTAAAAGTTTCAAACGATCATAACTTTTTACTTGTTAAAGCTACAAGGTGGACATTGAAATACGTGAGGGTAGCAATTACTCAAGTTAAAATAATAACATGAATTTGAATAGTTTACTCACACGGAGAGTCGACCAGCCATCCTGACATCAGAATGGCTGGTCATTTTAAAGTCTCTTTAATTCTTTTCCAAGTTAGGTAGCAATTAATTGACTATAGGTAGCAATGGGTAGCAAATAGGTAGCAATTGTTGGTCACCACCATGACGCGGACTGATGCAGACAACCAGCCATCCTGACGGTGACACGTTTCTATACCTACCTGAGATCATAACGTACTCTTTACCTACCTGAGATCACAACGTATTCAAAAACCAAAGACACTAACATTTAGTATAAATGTCTACTAAATACCTATGTACAGATCAACATTGTATACATTCAGTTTCTGAACAACAAATTTCTTTTCGATATGCCTTATGAATTCACTGCTAAGGGTGACCATGGTATATGAATGAAACCAGGAAGGGTTTTTGAAATTTTATTTTGTAACAACTCGACAATGTCTAAATATAGGTACCTATGTACAGAGCTTCTTCAAATGTTTAAGTATATATGTACCTATGTATTTAGTAGTCAATTTCGACATAAGTTATAGAATGAATTATTTGATTGTTTGGTGCTTCATCTAACTTTTGAAGTATTGTACTACAAAATCGAGGATCGATCCTACAATTTTTTTAAACTTACTACTAAATAAGTACAATAATTTCAAAACACTACAAAACAGTGGCTCCTCAATCCTTATGGACACTCGCTACCAACCTCAGTTTGAATTCCTGTGTATAAAAGCCGTTGTAATGTGAAAGTAAGATTATTCATGGATATTCCTAGTTCGCTAATCATGGAATAAACACTCTAAACTGGAGTAAGGTATTTTCTTTGATTGTGCTGATATTTCCTAATATTTGCTGAGTAATTGTGTGACTGTATAAATAAATTGGTGCTAACCAATATGTTGTGTGAGTCATGACGACGTATACGTTAATAGGCGTCCTGGAATTCATCCCGGCAATAAGTGACGCTGCCATGGACCACTATAAATGTCCCTACCTAACTAAGGATGAGATGTTTTGTTACGACGATTATGATTCTCTGTAAAAGTCGACCAGCATCGACCAACCAATTAATTTGTTCTTTATTTTATGTCGAAATTGACTACTAAATAGGTAGGTGCTTAAAACATATGAAGAATCTCTGTACATACTTATATTTAGACATTGTCGATTTGATACAAAATAAAATATCAAAAACTTTTTCCGGGGCTCATTCATATACCCCATTGTAGCTTTGAATCGACCGCAATTCCCAAGAAAACTGTTTTATCGACAAATACTAGTTTCTCTTGATTCAACATTATGTCACAATCACTACTTTTGACATTTGGTAGGGCAAATCGAATGCACTTAGCTTTTTTCCCATTTAGTAGTAGAGGAATGAACCCAGAATCGAACCTTGTGGTACACCCATTTTTACTTTTAAACCCATTAAATTGACACCATTTATTTGTACTTTCTGCGGTCTATCATTCAAATACGACTTTACTAAACTACGCAATCAAATGCCTTCGAAAGGTCACAAAAGATTCCTATGGCATCTTGTGCCTCTTCCCACGCAGTAAATATGTGTGTATTTTGTTAAAAAAAAATCCCTGTCCAATTAATATTTTCTATCTTAAAGTTAAGAATCGTAATAAGAAAAGTGCATAATTTAACAAATAAATAGTATTTCTTCAGACGTACGTAAATATTCGTAAATATTAAGTATAGATTTACTCAATATATCAGCAGTTCCTTAATCCTTTTTTTTTTCACGTAGATTCATGATCACCCCATTCGTTGTAATGTATGATATTTTCGATCCAATTTATCTTCTATAGTACCAATACCAGCAGTATCGCAATTTATTTGGAATGAATGAACTTCTTTAGATGATTCAGGAAGTCGAATTTTGTAAGCAAACATGTCATATTTTAAAAGATATAGGCGTATGAAGAGGGCCGTGCTGAATTAACTAACATTGGTTTATTTATTAAATTTAGCAAGTTTTATGAGAAACCAATGCGGTACATATGTTACTTGCCACCCATCAATTATGTTTTAATAGTTTTTGGCTCAGGTTATTTGTCTTCTTTGGAGATTTCCTCAATTATTTATTTTTCAGCACGGCCCCCTATCTACATCTATATATTTTTTGTTATTACGAATTCAGAATATCCGTTGCGGTACATATAACGCGTCAGCAGAGCACATTCCTTGAGATTTAGAAACTTTTTAATGCGCTTTATTTTTTTCAAGTTACACGCAAAAAAAAGAGGGCCGTGCCAGCCAAACGTTTTCAGCACGGCCCCCTTATTTTGCAAATTTCTTCAAAAGTACAGAGGTACATTGAAAAAGAAACCGGTACATATACTCCTAGAGGCGAGTACATTGCATTGGTGAACGCCTAAAAGGCAGATTCTGTGGGGCCGAGCCAGGCAAACGTACATCATTTTTCACAGAAATAAGGACCGTTACGTACGTACAAGAATTTTTCTGCTCGTCAGACGAAAAACAAACACTTCAAAAATTCTAATAAGAGCTAAACGAAGTTTGAACTGATTTTGACGTTTAGGCATGTGACATTTAGGAAGAAAGTTGCCAGATATTAAAAAAAAACAACGCACAGCGCTGGTAGAGAGCAACGGGAGAGGGGTGTGCGCATCTATGAAATAGGTAGTCGCGCGGCTCATAAGTGGCTCCGTGTGGTTAGTATCCTATGCAGTGGATGCGAACGACATTCAATATTTTGATTTTTTCATAGCACATTTTATGTTCCTGTTAAAATGTTATTCTCAGAACTATCAACGAACGGGACCTTATTAATAATGCGGGTCCAGACCAAGAGCTAAACTAAGTTAGTTTAGCTTTAATCAGTTTTTCACCGATAGACAGCCAAATTATCGGGAAGTCGATAAGGCTATAAATTATATTTCATGCAAATTCAAGCTATCAAATTCGCCGACGAAGTCGCTGGCGAAGTGCTATCTTTTTACTTGTTAAAGCTACAATGTGGACATTGAAATACGTGAGGGTAGCAATCAGGTAGCAATTACTCAAGTTAAAATAATAACATGAATTTGAATAGTTTACTCACACGGAGAGTTGACCAGCCATCTTGACATCAGAATGGCTGGTCATTTTAAAGTCTCTTTAATTCTTTTCCAAGTTAGGTAGCAATTAATTGACTATAGGTAGCAATGGGTAGCAAATAGGTAGCAATTGTTGGTCACCACCATGACGCGGACTGATGCAGACAACCATCCATCCTGACGGTGACTAGAAACGTCAGTCTCTCAATTTACTAATCTATATAAATAAAAATAAATTGTTGTTCGTTAGTCTGATTAAAACTCGAGAACGGCTGGGCCGATTGAGCTGATTTTGGTTTTAAAATGTTTGTCGTAGTCCAGGGAAGGTTTAAACGGTGAGAAGTAGACAGGTAGGTAGGTAGGTAGTAGGTAGGTAGGAAAAAATGCATTGCAACGCATGCCGGGTACAGCTAGTTTTTAATAAATAAATCATGTCCTACAAATCTTTTATACTTACTACTAAATGACGAAGGAATTGCGCACTAATTGAACAACTGCTTCTTTGAAAAATGATGACTGGTTGTATGGTCTGAGGAGCCACTTTTATAATGTATGGTAACTTTTTTAATTTAAAACAACCGTGTTCAGACTTTGTCTACTTATTACTCTCAAAAGCTATAAAAACATACCAAATTATGATAAATATGAATCCATGTTGTCCGAAGTTCTGACGTGGCTCCGCAATCCAAACATCTAGATTGAGGTGCCACCTTTATGTTCATATAACTTTTGAAGTATTACACTACAAAATCGAGGATCGATCCTACAATTTTTTTAAACTTACTACTAAATAAGTACAATAATTTAATTACGCTACAAAAAAGTGGCTCCTCAATCCTTACGGACATTGGTAGCGATTAGCGGGCCTGTGGACGGTTAGCTATGGGCTAGCTAGCCATCCGTCCGTCTAACGACGACAGGCCGTGTCGACATAAGGGGAGGGGCCCGCAAGGGCCGAAGCCTGCCGGGGTTACGAGCCTGTTCGAAAGAGATACCGCGGCCCCGGAACATAATCAAAATCAAAATCAAAATCAAAAAAAATCAAAGCATTTATTTCAAGTAGGCCAGTTACAGGCACTTTTGAATTGTCGAAACAAAAATGAACAATTAAAGTAGCTACAGTCCCAGTCACAAGACATAAAAACTGTGAAAGTACTGTAGTTGCCCATTCCCTAACGTAGATCTCTATGGAGAAGAACGGGCAAGAAACTCCATGGACACTCTTTTAAATCAAAATATTGTTACAAAATCTTGGTTACATCATTCTTGTTGAGATGGTATATTATGTGAGAACAATGTAGCAAGATGTGCACGTTAAAAGTGTCCATAGCAAAACAAAAATAAAATACAACTCAAAAACAAAATAATTAATTCAAATAAACCATGGCGACTAAGAGATGACCAGTCACAACTGACAGCGCCCGTTCACGAACACGACGCATGGATCAGCACCATTCAGCTCAACCATTTTGAAGGGAACTAAATGGTCCGACACACGCGCCACCATCAGCGAGACATTTGAGAGAGCATGACATACTCTCAACCGCCAGGGCACATTCAAGTCAAGAACTGCCGTAGGTTTCCAGTGATTGATAGCTTACTAGTACATAGTACTCACATAATATGGGCTATGCGATTATATAATACTAACATTGAATCTATACAATGCAAAGATAGTTGTACAATCTTCAGCAGCTCCAACAATACCATTTAATGCTATCAATTTTTGCGCCCCTGTCCATGTGGAGCAGGACCAGCATTAAGCCAAACATTTTTATCAGCGATATAATCGCTCAACTTGTAATATGCTTGTTTACATAGTGTGCGTTTAATGCATGTTTTAAATTTTTTCTCATTCAGTTCAAGAATACTTTGTGGAATTTTATTATAGCATCTCAAACAGTACCCCATGAAAGATGAGTCTACTTTAGCGAGTCTAAAGCCTGGCTGAACTAGTTGGTTCCTATTTCTAGTACTGTAATTGTGTCTGTCACCTCTTTTACCAAAAAGATGCAGATTTTTTCTGACGTACATTATGTTTTCGTAGATGTATTGGCAATGAACCGTCATGATGCCAATATCCTTAAATAGTTCCCTTAGAGAATCGCGCCTACGAAGATTATATATATGGCTCTGATGGCTCTTTTCTGCAGAATAAATATAGACTCAATATCAGCAGCCCGTCCCCATAGCAAAATACCGTAAGACATTATACTATGGAAGTAACTAAAATAGACCAGTCTAGCGGTATCTACATCAGTGAATTGACGGATTTTTCTGATGGCATATGCTGCTGAACTTAAGCGCCCCGCAAGCGATGTTAAATGAAACCCCCATTGTAGCCTTGAATCAAGCGTAAGCCCCAGGAAAACCGTTTTATCTACGAATTCAAGTTTCTCTTTATTCAATATTATCTCACAATCACTACTTTTAACATTCGGTAATGAAAATCTTATGCATTTAGTTTTCTTTTCATTCAATACCAAATTGTTTGCTGTGAACCAATTTTGGACCTGAAGAAGGGCGTTATTCACCTCATCTAGATTTTGGGCCCGTCTATTTATCTTAAAAATTAGGGAAGTGTCATCAGCAAATAACACCATATTATGTGGTTGGTTTTTCAATAAATAGGGTAGATCATTTATATAGACTAGAAAAAGGAAAGGACCCAATATTGAGCCTTGCGGAACCCCCATTTTTACTTTCAAACCCTGTGAATTGACACCATTTATTTGAACGTGTTGTTTTCTATCACTCAAATATGATTTTACCAGGCTAAGTGCAAGTTTACCCAGTCCGTAATGCTCCAGTTTCAAAAGTAATGTGTCGTGATTTACGCAGTCAAAAGCTTTGGAGAGATCACAGAAAATTCCTATTGCGTCTTGGGACTCTTCCCACGCAGCAAAAACGTGCTTTAATAGGGTTACACCGGCGTCAGTTGTACAACGTCCCTTGGTGAAACCATACTGTTGATCATGCAAGATTCTAAACTTATATTGTCACTTACGGGATATCTTCCGTGATTATTTGTTATTTCGAGTTCCCGATATTTCGACGCTGTTGCAAGCGCCATGATCGCGGGTGGAATCGGGAACTCGAAATAACAAATAATCACGGAAGATATCCCGTAAGTGACAATATAAGTTTAGTTTTAAACCGTGAAAGCCTAAAACAGTGTTATGCAAGATTCTGTTGGTGTTAAAATGATAGAGCATTTGATTAAGCATTACTTTTTCAAAAACCTTGCTAAAAACTGGTAACACGGATACAGGTCTATAATTATTGGCATCTTTACTGTCCCCGGATTTGAAAAGAGGTATGACTTTACTGTATTTCATCAAATCTGGGAACACTCCTTGGTCTACACATGAATTAAAAATTAAAGCTAAGTACGGGGCTATGGTCTCAAGTATAGATGTACAAACTTTGATAGACATTCCCCATAAATCTTCGGTCAGTTTGATTTTAATTTGCCGGAAAGCTTTAATAACTGTTATAGGGTTAATGTGTTTAAATTTAAATTCAGCCAGGCAGCCAGACACATTCGCCTTTAATAAGCTAATTGATATTTCAGGTGAGGAATTAAGGGCCTCCGTAGTTTTATTGGTATATCGGTAAAGAAATTTACAAATTCTTGAGCTACTTCCTGATTAGAGCTTTTAGGACCACATGCTGTATCTAATGTATAGCTATTATTACGTATTTTCTTTCTGTTAGTCTCGTTATTTATGACTTTCCAAACGGTCTTTATTTTATTTTCTGCTGTTTTGATCTTGTTGCTAATGTGCAGGGCTTTAGCAACTTTACAAGTATTTCTAAAAATCTTTGAATACGTAGCAACATACTTGCTAAAAGTTTCTGTGTTTATAAAAGGCTTAAGGCTATAAAGCTCAAATAGTCTTTCCCTACTTTTTCTTATACCTCTAGTTGCCCAATCACTAAATATAAATTTAGGGCAAATACTCTTGGTCTTCTTTTCAAAAGTTTTGTTGAATTCCGTGTGAACTAATGAAAAGAAACGATCATACGATTGATTTATATTAATATCCTCTTGGCTCATTTCACTTAACTTGTTCTGTAGGGAAATATTATATCTATTTAATTTGCAAGAAGTTATAGGTCTGAATTTAATCTGAACATTTTGTATTGGAGTTTTACACCTAAAAGTTAGAGTTTGTCCGCTATGGTCAGACGGCAAACAATTTACTATGGCTTTATCTAAATAATCACAATTGCAGAAAACATTATCTATACAAGTAGCAGAAGACGAAGTTACTCTAGTAGGTTCTATAAAAGTGTTGGTCAAGTCAAATGACTTAAAAAGATTTAATAACCGACTGCTATTTGAATCCTCTTCTAAAATATTGATATTGAAATCACCACAAATAATTGTTGACTTATTACTGGCTGCAAGTTTATAAAGGGCGAGGAAGGGACATGGATGGGTTTTAGTCAGTAAATGTCTGACGGAAGAAGTCAAAAAGGTTGGTAGCGTTGGGAAGAATAGAAATAACAATATTTAATATTGCAAGGCGGGAGATATCAAAATAACTACTTAATAATCTTCTTCGCCTTAGTCTAGACTTTTAAATAATTAAAGCGAACATATTAAAATAACTTCCTATTAAAATAAACAGAATCAACCATGTTTTAGATAATTCAATCATAAATCCTTATTAATGAAGCAAACGGAAATTACGATTAGTTTAAATAAAATAAACGGAAATACAAATATTAGTTCAGTAATTCAACACAACATCCTCACTATCCTACAATACAACTATTCATTCAATAAACCTGCATAAGTCAATATAATAATCTAACTACCCTCAAATTACAAACTAACTTAAAATTAAAATCAAATGATGGTTTAGTGGTTAGCGCCCATATATACGATCTACGAAATCATTATATGTATATTCTGGTAGGTACCTACTAACTTGTACCTCGTTTACTCGAAACTTCGTACCTACAAACATTTAGTTCACAACGTTATTAGCTATCCTTTCAATCAATCAATTAAAGCATTTATTTCAAGTAGGCCAGTTACAGGCACTTTTGAAGTGTCGAAACTAAGATAAAATAGATACGGAATAAACTTTTAAATGCGTCTACCAATACTGCTGAGCGTGCCCGCCTGCTGGCTGTGGGTGAGTGGGAGTCGAGCCTCTGGCTTCAAGCACTACCTTCACCTAATATAGGCACTTTGTTAGGTGACACGACCTTCCGGTTCGCTACTTGTTTGCGTTTGGGCGCTCCTTGTGGGGCTCTACATCGCTGTCAATGTGGTGGAGTAGTCGACTGCTTCGGACACCATGGCCTTTCTTACAGTAAGAGTGCAGGGGCCTAATTCTGCTATTTTAATAAATTCGTCACTCCAACACGATTCCATTCTCATCACATTGTCATTTTGCTGAAAGTTCGTAATCTGCTAAATTCACAATGGTCGGTCAATGGTCTTGTAATAAAATTGTGTTTTAATGGCATTGTCGTATTGTCATTATTATAAAACCCTTAGTACAAATGGTTTTCGAATTCTACTACTAAATGCGAACATTTATTCATGCCTAATTTCATGTACGAGATTAATATTATATGACATTTCTTTCAATGGAGTGTCAGTGGTTGTTCATTGAGAAGTCATAATGGCGCTAATATGATAGTAAAATTAACAAACTTGTCAAAATTTGACAGAACTTGATCATTATGAAATCAATGATCGAATACTCTGACACTATTGTAATAGCAGAATCGAGGCCCTGGTCGCTGCAGCATCTTGGAAGCTGTATCAATGGAAAACTAAGAACATCCTGGAGGACACCAAGGGCAGCGCGGACGCCGCCAGAAGCAAGAGTTGCTTCTATCTTATGGAGGGAGGAGTTAACTCATCGTAACACGCGTTTACGCCGAGCTTGCAGCCACCGCCAGCATGCGTCGTATTGCAACTATGCATTTAACGCAAATTCTGTACAATTATTTTTCTTTGCATTGTATTCAGTCTTGCATTAGCCACCGGCTTAATATCCTGTATTTATATAATTCAATTAATATTGTAATAAATTTATATTTTTTTAACTTAAATACCGACCGCCGAAACCGTGGCCGGATTTTTTTTTCTCAAAGTAGCGGCCACGCATAAGACCTATTTAAATCAATAGTTGGTATCAACACAAACATGTTTTGTAAGCCCCTTCGTACACAAGGCTACAAAAATCTTCGATACTCGACGATTTTAGTCTCCAAGCGACTGCCGCCATACAAATCTATTGAAGTTCGTACAAGAGTCGCGTCGCCGACATTATGGATTTGTATGGCGGCAGTCGCTTGGAGACTAAAATCGTCGAGTATCGAAGATTTTTGTAGCCTTGTGTACGAAGGGGCTAAGAGAAAAAATGTTCTAAAGTGTCACGGTTCCGAAATATGAGGTGTCAAAGTTTAAGTAAATTCATTGCGCATCTTCATGACAACTTTGATTTGATGATGATGGCAGCTATCGATTATACACGTTTTATGCGTGACCATCAAAGTTGTGCTGATGCCATGATTCCGTCAGTAAATGGACTTTAACTTTGATAGCTCATATCTCGGAAACGCAACACTTTAGAACATTTTTCCTAACACAAAACAGGGTTTGTATTGATACCAGCTATCTAATAGTATAGGTCGTATGCATGACCGCAACTTTGAAAAAAGTGTCAAAATGGCGGAAAAATCTTCAAACCCTTTTTTTACTGACCCTTGGTGTCAGTTTTGTCTGGATGTAAATGACACATACCTACTGGGTGTGCACACTTATATTACAATATAACGTGTTTCTCACTAGCGATATTGCAAACTCTCGAATTACCTATTGTCAACTGAACATACAGAAGTTTCTCTGCACCCATAATCGGGACTTAGGGCACCCCCCCGTTAGGTTAGTTAGGTTCCTTTAGACCCTACACTGGCCCCGCGAAGCGGGGCTCCGTCGACTATGCTTTTTAGGGGAATATAAAGTGTTTTAAGGTTAGGTTATAATAATCGGTATTTCTCAGGAATGGTACAATATCTTTTCATGAGAGTTGTACTACTGAGCAAGGGGGACCCCTCCTTCCCTCCACACCGCGTAAATTGACTACCATCGCATGCATATCACGAAAAATAATGCGTTTTGTTGTAAGTAGTATGTTCATTTGACAATATTTCGAGACTTTACAATATCGCTAGAGATATTACAATATAACGTATTTGACAATTTAACGGTGACATGTACATGAATAAATAAATAAAAAAATAAATGATGATACATATTTTGTTTTGGTATTTTATATTTTCTAATAAACAATACTAAATTACTTTATTTTTATTTCGGAGAAACATCCTAGAACCATTTTTATATTCATTACCTAGGACGGATGTGCACATTTGTACACAAAAAGAAAAACTATTTCTTCTTGATAATTTACCGGCAGGATTTTTTTCTTTATTTTTCCCTACGTTTTTATACCCTAATCTAGTTTCAGGATTTTTTTTAGATTGATGGGAGAAAAAATAATAATTCACCTGTTTATAAATCTTGTTGGGGCCTACCAGAAAGACGCGCGCCTGGCGAACGCGACGCACAAAGAAAACGCATATAAATGTAGTTTAATATCTCTGTATTTTGTAAATACAAGTTATTTTTTTCTGGCAATGATAAAACAAAGCATTTTAAACAGGCTCTATATGTAGCTTTTTGGTTCATAGAGTCTGAGACAAGTTGAAAACAATCTATGATGTTATTTTCTCGGTTAATAGGACAAAAGGCCGAGTGTTGTTAAGAGTTTTTGGCTATGCAGTCCTATAAACCTTCTCTGACATTTAATCATTGATCGTGACACTTTTAGCGGTAGTCGTCGTCTTACTGCTGTAAGTAGACCGGCCATCCGTCTTCTCATCATTACCAGGAGTTTCCTGCTTTGGTGGAGTTTCACAATCAGGAGTGGTAGTTATATTGTTCTTGCTAAACATTTCTTTTCTCGGTAAGTAGATGCCGAAGCGGTCCTAAAAGTAAATGTTTTTTTTTTAAATTATATATGGTACATACTTCAGCCGCTCGGGACGATCTTTAGGTTAAGCCGTGCTTGCCTAGGTTGGTCTATAGATGGATGGCCACCCTTACATACAGGGTTTCCTAAGTGCCTCGGAAAGTACGTTGAGCAAATGATGCCGGCTGTCATTTGTCCATCTTTGGCCGTCGTTACAGCTGTGGCCCAAAAAGTTTGACAACCAGTCTTACAAGTAGTATCGTATTATCCAGTAATAACTGGGTTGTGGAGGTCAGATAGTCAGTCACTCCATGTAAAATACTGATATTCAGCTACTTTCGGTTGGACTGGAAGCCGACCCCAACATAGTTGGGAGAAGGCTAGGCAGATGATAGGTAGATACATCCTTACTTTACTCCATTTCTTCGCCAAGTTTTGGGTGGGCTTGGCTCTGGCTCAACATAGCTATTTTACAATTAATTATTATGACCTCTTGAATCACAGTAGGTACTACCGCTCTCACTGACGGTTTACCACTTTTAAGCTTTATGCGCTGAGTAATAAGTTTGAAAAGAGGTCGACCGACTGTAACCGAACGCGACCGTATTCGTACTTATTGGGAGAAGACCCAAAGTTAAGGATATCATATCCAACCTTAGGGAAGGTTGGATATGAGGTTTGACTTATTGAGATAATTGGTCGAGGTTGGACGTGATTCAGCTGTCCAGCCTCAACCTGGATCGTTCAGATCCGTCGACATTTTCCATCATGTAGTACCCATAGTTACGTTACCTTTCCATATCGATTGTAGTAGGCCAATGGTTGACACTCGCAAGGCCGCGGGGGAGGCCTCTTATAGCTCTCGTGGGATGATATTTCACTCTTAGGGGTAGGTGGAGTTTCATATCCTGTTAGATTAAAAGTTTTATTAATTGACTGCCGTCAAGAAATGTTATATGTATGTTGATTTCGCTAACTGAGCAGAGGCTCAGTCAATTAGCAATTTTTCTCTTGAAAGAAGATCGGAAGTAAAGACTTATGATTTAAGCTAGGTACGTTCTACCCGTGCACAATAAGTTGAGACTTGAGCGCGGTGAACATACAATATGATAAACATCACACACGACTCGAGGTCGTGCCATGTGGTATGTGAATTCGGCTATCACGTCGTTACAGTCAATGGCCTGATGACCAAAAGTATCGACGAACATTGTTGAGGTTGGATCAAAGGCCTGATCTCTAAAGTATTATACTTCGTGATATGGTTCGCATGGTAAGGATGTTCCTGTCTCGGGAGAACTACCCACTGGTAGCTTGGACCTTGCTGCTCCTCAGGTGTACCTATCGTGTTGTGACCTCTGACCAGCGGCCATTGTACGGCTCGCGTGACCTGTCCGATCCCATTTTAGTCAGCAGCCTTTTTGCCTTCGCAGAACAAAGTTTGCGGGGTCTTTTTTATATTCTTAGATTTTTACTTTGAACACCTCAAGGACCCCTGCACTATTCAAAACATCCATCAGCACAGTGTTTGTAAGTGCGTAACATTGAGTTCCACCACAAAACATGATTTTTCACCCCAAAAATATTTCTTACCCAGCAATAATTTATGCGTAAAGTTACTTAGTTTGATATACAGAATGCTTGGTTGACGGCTTTGTGATGAGGTTGTTTAGAGCCTGAATAAAACAAAGTCAGGTTTGTTACACTATTTAGAACTGGACGACTGGATCGATTTTATTAGGTATTGGATGACTTCGTCATTAAAATTTTGCACCAATCAATCACAGCCTTAATTAATCCTTTGGTTACATATTTTGCAAATGTGTTTAATAGATTTCACGGCATGAAAAGATTCAACATTGTCGTGCACCTTGAAAGCCTGATAGGATCGGTGAATATGGAACTTTTTTTTTTGTGTTGAGCATCTTGCAGTTCAGTCTATGAAGACTGGCTTCTGCTCAACCGGGCAAGTCCTGTGGATGCCTTGAATTTAAGGCCTCTAGCCAGGGCGAAAACGACTATAAACTAAGCGACAGCGCTCTAAGGGAACCTCATGTGGGGTACGGACCTCGGCTTAGGGCGTCGCTGGGGGCAGCAAAGAGACAGGCTGGATTTGGTTGTTTTTATTTAGGGACTGTTTTATTACTACAGGCTCAGCATCGCGAGCTGCCTCGAGTAAGGGTCGGGGAGGGATTGAACTGGGATTACGCGCCAGACCTCTGCGGCGAGGTCGGAATGTTTTCGGTCTGTATTTGTACATTATACGAACTGTACTGCTACTGTACTGGTGTATCTTTCCTACTCTCTTGCAAGATAGTGATCATATCGTCGGGGTGACTAGAGTGTGACGTGGGCGTTAGACTGAGCTAATACGCGATTGGTCGTACCGGGCGGCCGATGCGATTAGGGGGTTCCTACGCTTGATAGCAGTGTCAAAGTAACGCTTGAAATCACATCAGAAAAACTTCTTTGATGTTGGACTCCATTCTCAGAATCGCCTGTAAGGTTGTGGCTTTATTTTTATAGGTTTATTGATACACGAATGATTGGATATCTGACAATCGCACCGATGACGTAATATGCTTACCAGGATGTTTCTTAGAACTTATGGTCGCTAAAAGCTTAATATAGTCGTATTTTTGGCTTGAATTACGGTTTCTGGTTTATTTTTTACCACAAAAATCTTCAATTTTAACGTAAAATTTTGTATCAAGAAGACTGCAAACTGTTTTTGACTTAATATGTCAGATGCATTTTTTTTTCATTACCTTAGAAAACCGTCGCGGTCAAAAAAGTTAGGTAATAAGTTGGTAAGAAACCTTTAAAGTTATCTTGTCGCCTCAGCGTCTTCTTTAATTTCTTCCTCATTCGTTTTTCCCAAGCGATTTCAGCAGCTGAAAATATACAATTGATATTACGGTTACCATATGCCTATAATGTTGCCACTGCTGCATTACTGGAGATGAGTGGGTGTTCAGGCCTAATCTTTCGGAAATAACAAGGCGTGAAGTTATGTGCCCACTCTTGCAGTGCACTGGTAAATGCAGATCCCGTTAAATTTAGGTAATTCTGCGTTGACCTAATATACTCTATTCAGTGCCTTTTTTTTTTTTAAGGATGGGAAATCATCAAATGACCCCCCCCCACTCTGGGCGGAGCGGGAGGGAGTGTCAGACTCTTACTGACTAAAAACCATCCATGTTCCTTCCTCGCCTTTTACGTTCCGGGGCCGCGGTATCTCTTTCGAACAGGCCCGCAACCCCGGCAGGCTTCGGCCCTTGCGGGCCCCTCTCCTTTTGCTGACATCTCTTTGAGGCGCGCGTGGAACACAAACGCGCCGTCGACACGGCCTGTCGTCGTCGTTAGACGGCCGGACGGCTAGCTAGCCCATAGCCAGCCGTCCACAGGCCCGCATCTACGGTGGCCGGTAGCCACCACGTGGCCCCCGACGCCCGTTGCGTCTCCCGCGGCGGCCGGGAAGAGAGGATCTCTCCCTCTCTCGTTCCGCCACCTCCTTCGCTAGCATGACTGCTTCGCAGAAGGAGGCGACGGCTTCCCATTCCGTCTCGCTCCGGACCATGGATTGAACCAGGGCCGGACGCGAGAGGTCGCCGCCGCCAATCGCCGCCACGAGGACACGGCGGAGCTCCGCCCACGCAGGGCAGACTTCCACCGTGTGCTCCACCGTGTCCTCCGGTCGATCCTCGCAGTGGAGACACCCGGGCGTCTCCTCCCGCCCGATTCGGTGCAGGTACCTCCCGAAACATCCGTGTCCGGTGAGGACCTGCGTCAGGCGGAAGGTGAGGACGCCGTGGCGCCTCTCCAGCCACTCTTCAAAGAGGGGACTTACCGCCACTATCGTGGCGTGCCCTGCACGGGGTTGCGACAGTCGCTCTCTCCATGTCGCCATGAGATCGCGCCGGAGGTCAGTCCGCTGAGCGGCAATATGCCGCGGCAGCGGAGTTTCCCCCCGGCGTAGTACCTCCGCGCGCCATTCGTGTAGGCGCGCGAGGACTATCGCCTCCAGATCCCATGGCGGCAATCCGGCAAGCAGGCCCGCCGCCTCGCGAGAGATCGTGCGGTACCCACCGACCATCTTTACGGCCACCACTTTTTGGGGCGCGTTCAGATGATGAGCGGTTCGCCGCTTCAACGAACGCGCCCACACTGGGGCCCCGTAGAGGGCCATGGACCGCACGACTCCCGCGTAGAGCCTGCGGCAGGAGGCGTTTGGCCCCCCAAGGTTGGGCAGGAGCCGCCTGAAGGCAGCCCCTGTCCGTTCCAGCCTGGGGGCCAAACGTCGGAAATGCTCCACGAAGTTCCACCGGCTGTCGAGGACGAGTCCTAGGTACTTCAACGTCGACTCGACGCCGATGGATACCCCTCCTACCGTCAGTGTGGATTCCGACGGTGGCGCATTCCGAGGCCCATGAAAGCACATGGCCTCGGACTTGTGCAGCGCCACCTCGAGACCCAGTTGCCGTACGGCACATTTCATAATTTAGAACACTGAAAGATCATGCCAAATATTTTTTTTTTGGTTTCCATCATATCAGCCAAACTAACAATTTTGACCTTGAATAGGTTGTCCCAGTTGTGTCTAATAAGGCACATCGCCGACACAGAAAAAGGTAACAGAAAAAAAAAACTAAGAATTACCGTATGCCTCTTTTTCCATGATGTTTACTTCAAACAAGCGGAAAGCTCTATAAAAGAGGTCTATTATATCAAGTTTTATATCCTCAACGGGGATCTCCATGGCTTCTTCGACTGCCTTCATTAGTTCCACATAAGCAGTGTCATACAGAAGACCTCTTTCATCCAATTTGGAATAGATCGCTTTATCCACGGTATTAGAAACCATGGTGAAGAATATCTCTGATATGGTTGGATCAGGAGTCGGGATGGGTTCTGGAAGAAAAGTTAAGATTTATTTTGCTTGTAAAGATCAAAAACCGTTAATGGCTTTAGCAAAAAAAAAAATTGTCAAGTTAATAGTTTAATTACTACGGAGGATTTTATTGGACATCGTATTTACAAAAACGCTTTTTTCTTCGTTCCATAGGGTACGGTTAGGTTAGGTCCCGGGGATCGTGGAAGGCTCACTAGATCCCATGATCCCCAGTTAAGATGTGGGAAGGAAACATCGGGGTGGTTTTTATTCGGTTTCAGTTTGACAGCCCTGGGGCGGGTTGAGGGTCCCCTCAAATGACCATACATTCCTGAAACACGCTGATAGATAAAAGATAACATTTACCTGGAGTTGGCAGAGTAAAATCTGAGGTCTGTATTGAAATGAACGAAGAAGATGGAGTATTCGGAACACTAGCTGGAGGTGTCAGCAAGACCTGAGGTGCTGGTGGATAATGCTTCACGATGATGTCTTTTATATCATTTAGGAACTTATCGCCGATATCTCTGTAAAACTTTCTGTCATCCTGCAATCAAATTAAATGTTGTTTGATTTTTAGCCTTGAACGAAATAACATTAAAACTTACGTGCACGGCGCGTCTTGCGGCGCGATTCGCAGTGGTATGCCACAGCTCGACTAGTAGAGACCGGAGTGGCGTGAGCAGTGGGCGTATTTAGAACATTATTAAATTGACCCTATCAAAAGTGGCATGGTATTGCGTTAAAACAAACGCGTTCTTAGCCCAAGATATCGTTCAGGCAAGAATAGAAGCGCACCCAATTAACCAGAAAATAAGAGAATTTTGCGAAATTCACACTATGATTTGAATATAGGAACTATCCCCAAAAACTTTTTGAATAACACGAGAGCAAGCATAGAACTTATTATAATAATATGCTCGGCTGCATACATGAAGACTTGTTCCGTATCTATTTGCATAAGCTCAACGCGCGATGAAAACAGAATTATTTGTTTCGGTCGCACGATGCCGAGTCCGTCCACCGATGACGCCGCGCGTGCTGCTCTGAGCTGTAATCGCACACGCAGCGCACGCAACGCGCAATCGCGCACGCGATGTACACGCTAGTACATTTGTTTCAATCGCGCGCCGCAAGTCGCTTCGCAATTCGTGCCGCTCGCGCTGTGGCCAGGACGTTAGAGCGTATCGTATTCATAATTACAGACCATATTAACGTAAGGTCCTTCCTCTGGCGATTCTAGAAAGGTTCTAATTTCGGCGTCAAGTTCTTCAGCAGGTCTTGTGAAATGGAGAGCAGCTACTTGCATCAAATCCTTTCTGCTTCCTCTTCGTGTCAATTGGGCAATGAATATTTTTAGCATTGCTGATATCTATAAATAGAGAAAACGTTGGTATTGCTAAAGGAAGGACACCGTAAAATTTAAGCATGTAATGCCCGAAAGGCTACGAAGAAGTATATATTACACACACATTTTGCCAATAATAATTATGTGATCTAATAATAGGTGATCTAAATAATAATTAAAATGGATCAGAATGTTGGGCCACAAAAGGGATGAATGAAAGGCAGCTGCATGTCGCAGAGATGAGAATGCTAAGGGATGTGTGGTGTTACGCTAATGGATAAAGTAAGGAATGAGTATATTAGAGGAAGTCTGAAAGTGGCGCCGGTGACTGAAAAGTTGTGTGGTAATCGGTTATCGTGCTATGGGCATGTGATGAAGAGGAATGAGGAAAATGTCGTGAAAAAAGTTTTGAGTATGAATGTGGATGGGTATTTGAGATGAGGAAGACCAAAAAAGCGATGGATGGACTGTGTTAAGAAGGATATGGTAAGAAAGGAAGTGTCTGATGAGATGAAGAAAAATAGAGGAGTATGGAAGAAGAAGACATGCCCGACCCCAAATAAATTGGGATAAGGGCAAGAGAATGATGATGTTATTGTGTCTCGTGGGTTTGGAGTTTTGGTGGAAAGTTGGTTTTACGACTAGATAAGCATGTCAAGAAGCTTCTACATATATATTTCGAGCTTCGGGGAAAATGTTATTGGTATTCTCGGATATTGTGGATAAGTTGGCAATACGATACTTCCGTGCCACAAGATCCACAGCAAGTTAAGCTGTGGATCTTCCTGCGCCTGATCTCTTCCTGGTCATGTCGCTTACCTAGACGTCCCATCGAGTTATAACAAAAAGACATTCATCTACGTTTTGCACACACGAGCACTATGTCACTAGAGCCGGCTGAGATTGGCCTCTATGACCAAAAACCGAGTGGAGGACTATTGCGCTGCATGATGACGAAAATGATGACGGTGGTTATAGTGGCTGAATGTAATGACTGACTTCCTAAGATGGAGCATCCTATCCTATCCTCATTTATCATTTAACTCAACATGCTTACAGACAACCCACGGTTTTTATCTCACTAGGACATCATGGTGGCGTAACACGGCCGCGCTGACAACAAAACTGCTGGGTTGTGCAACCCAGCTGTCACCAGGCGAGGTATATTTCTTGTGGTTAGTACAATAACTCGCATCCCTGTTTGGTGTTCTAGTGAGATATGAATCAAAGAATCAATTAGCGAAACCACTAAGGTCCATGTTCACCGAGAAGTTAACAGTCTGATTATCTAGAACAGCTGTCAATGTGACATGTACCCATACAAAAATGTGTTTTAAACAGCTGTTTTTACGTCATCGTCCGTCATGTTTTTGGTGAACATGGACCCAAGAACCTTCAAATATCGCGGTGTGAACACAAAATTGGTTTGAAACCTAACAACCTCACATCTGTTATCTCTGCTGAGTGTCGGGGGAGTCCCTAATAGTATACCCATATTTTGCTAGCTGTGAGTGAGTCCCATGTAATAGAGGCAATTCCATTGTCATCTGCCAGGCACAAATCCAGAGTTCGCGGCTTCTGTTGAAAAAATCCTGATAGACAGTTTTGCCCGGCGCAATCGTTCATCAGTTTCAAAGTGGTTATATAGAATACCATATAGAAAATAACCTTGTTCCTATTTCGTTTCTTTAAAAGAACAACAACAGTTGCGGAGGCTCCAGTGTATGAGCATTATGCCCTGGATAGTTTCGAGGTCAGCCCATACAATATTGTTCAGTTGGATTTCCTCATTTCTAACGCGGTGGTATCATTTCCGTTGCTCGCTTGGCTTTGAAAACGCGGTCAAACAATGAATGCCGTTCAAAGTTGACACAATACAATTTTAAAAAAGAAATTTACTTATTAAAGGGACTACCGCGTTGGCTAGGTGGTCATTGGCGCGACTGCTAATCAGTGAGTATAGGTTCTCCAGGGTTTCTATTAAATTCTCAGGATTAGCAAAATGTTAGGTATTTGTTTCTCTAATAGGAGTAAAAGATTTGAGTTTGAGTTTGAGTTTGAATCATCTAATAACTTCTCCCACTCTGGGCTGAGCGGGAGCGAGTGTCAGACTTTTACTAACTAAAACCCATCCATGTTCCTTCCTCGGCCCCAGGAGAATCTGTGTACCGTCGGCCGAAGAAAGTGATAAACTTTGCCGAATATTACCTCGGGATGTCTAAAAATGTAATCTTCCTGCTCTCGTTGTATCTCCAGACCAAGTCGTGTGGTGCATGCTCGCTGGCACGGGGTTACAGCGAGCCAGTCTTGGTACATCAGCCCGTCAGCCGAGTACAAATCCTGGGGCACCCCTTTCATACGACGAATTATAGGCATGGTTGTCAACTTGCAATACTACTACAAAAAACTAAGCATTCATTTTACAAATATTTTATAAATTAAACGAAAAATAATAATAATACAATACGTGTTACGATGGTGTTACGTTATATGACGTTGATTTCTGAAAAATATTTTGCTAAAATTACAATGCTGCATGAAGGGTTCTTTTGATGTTTGATTGACGTTAGCAGAAAGGAGTTCCAAGTAAAAAATATTGAATTATACTCCATGGACCTAAAAATACTCACCAAAAGATTCGTGTATGAAACATGGACCTAAAAAAAGGGTATGAAACTATTTTTTTAATCAGTATGGTAACGATATCATGGCCACAGTGAAAAAACAATTGTAATATTGTTGGTTAGCTTATGTATTTGGTTATAAACATTTTTAGAACTATTGCACACTTGTGTGCTGTGGACTAGTTCCGAAATTTTATTTGGGTATATGGCGTATATTATTAGCCAAATGTTTTACTCATTATTTAGCGGTTGATTCAGTACCTAACCATAGGGTACTCCCTTACTTCTCCTAAAATTGTTTATCCGAAAATCATTATCCATAACATGGTACAACAATATAATCTATAATACGTTTGCTATAAAGTTCAGTAACCATAATGTTCAAAATCCCGATAATCTTTACTTCTGAAACTATTCTGTCAATATATTGAATAATATAATATTTGAATCTCATAACATATAGTTAAGTAAAAGGAACTGAGTATACGCTTCTTAACAATGTGCAAAATTGTTACCTATTTTGGTAGGGTTGTCATAATAGGTAGACTTTGTCGAGCTTCATTATCTCGGTGCTTTTCTGGTGGTCGCAACTGTTGATTCTGGTTTTCAGGAGTTACAGTGGTTTCGGCGTGTGTGGCGGGCTTGTCCCATAAAAAAAATAGGTGGAGACAAATTAATCGAATATTTACTTACCTATTGCTCTCCTTGGGATAGTTAAAGTATGATAAAAAAAAATCTAGTATTATTCATACACACAGTACAATAAACAACCATTATTAATGAATACCAAGTTTTTATATTAAAACGTACTAACTTGTCACAAAACTAACAACATGTGACAGCATAAACCGGTTTTTTTCACTTTTGCCCCGTACGCGACAAGCGGCTAGTGGTCACGCACGTGGTGCCTGCGATTAGCGCGGTTGTATGAAGCTAATACTCTGTACTGTACACTGTGGTCATATGTCCCAAGTATTGTATCATTTAACGTGTATTATTCCGAAACTGTATGTATAAATTGTTTGTCCTAAAATATTTGCTAATTATTAGTAAGGTTTTCGTGACAGAAACGAATCTGCGACAATAAGCTCGCGTGGTGGGGCCCCCGAGCCCCGTAGCGCCGGTGCCGTGGCAGAAACCATGGCTGCTGCATTATGCTTGCTCGTTGGCATGCCGCATGCTTGCTTGCATGCTTGATGCATGATTGTTGCATGTTTGCTGAATGCTTGCTACATGCATGGTGTATATTTGTTTGCATGCGACATGCTTGCTGAATGTTTGCTAAATGCTTGCTACATGCATGGTGTATGTTTTTTTGCATGTGGCATGCTTGCTGCGTGCATGATCTATGTTTGTTTGCATGTTTGCATGTTTCTGACGAAAATAAAATCCACAATATGTTCTTACTCAACTGATTTATAATGATTAATCCTTTGATTGATTGATGTTCAGCCTTTTAGTGCCAAAAGAAGATATCAATTGTGAACTTTCTGGAAATTGTTGGTTCTAATTTTTAGTTCAACAAATTTTATTACGGGAATATTGTTTATAAATGTGTTGTGTTGAGAGAAGTTTATCGCAAAAGATCAGTAATACAAACTTTTAAAAATAATATTAGGATCAAAACATTACAAAATTTAAATTTAGGATTTATACTACTATTGAAAACGGTTTTAAGTATTTTGTATTTTATTGGTTGTAATATGTAAGTAGGTATGAGAAACGGGTTCAGGGCATATTATATTTCAAGATTTTAAATTTTATGGCATGTGATATTATGTGATAGAAAGTTCGGAGTAAGGTAAAATATAATTCGGACAAATGATGATTAGGACAAAAAAATGTAAATGGCACTTTAGATAATGAATAAAAAAGTTAGGTAACACGATAGAGAACCGTAACCATAGGTACAGGACGCCCAACCCTCTGATCGAATTGCCTTCCAGCGTGGCAATGCTTCAGCTATCTGGGCACTATTTCTGTTGACAGCGAATTTGACGACTTTTTTGACGCCCTGGAGGCCTACCACAAGCTTTTAACGCGATCCACTTTAGGCCCTAAACTGAACTGTTCGTCTAATTCGTACCATGACGTCAGTTTAACGATTCAATTTTAGGCCTTGCCATCTGACAGCGATTGACCACAAACTGAGTCGCAGGTTTTGGTTTCATTCATTCAATTTAGTACCATGACGTCCTTATGAAACGCTCAACTGACAAAATAAGCGATTCAATAAAAGTTACTATTTATCTAACATAAACTGAAACGTTTGGTGAATTATTGACAAAAATAAAGTTTTTAGTGCTATTTTAGTGGAATTTTACAAAAACCAACCTTAGTCTGTCCGTCTGTCTGTCAGTACGTCTGTTCATCTGTCTGTCTATCCGTCTATATGTCCGTCTATCTGTCTGTTGGTCTGTCAGTCGGTCTGTCTGTCCGACTGTCTGTCCGTCTGTCTATCCGTCTGTGTGTCCGTCAGTCTGTCCGTCTGTCTGTCCGTCTGTTTGTCCGTCTGTCTATCCGTTTGTCTGTCCAACTGTCTGTCCGTATGTCCGTGTATCTGTCCGTCTGACCATATGTCTGTCCGTCTGTCTGTCGGCCTGTATGTCTGTCCGTCTGTCTATCCGTTTGTCTGTCCGTATGTCCATGTATCTGTCCGTCTGACCATATGTCTGTCCGTCCGTCTGTCTGTCCATATGTCCGTCTGCATGTCCGTCTGTCTGTCCATCTGCCTGTCCGTCTGTCTGTCCGTCTGCCTGTCCGTCTGTCTGTCCGTCTGTCTGTCCATCTGTATGTCTGTCTATCCGTTTGTCTGTCCGTATGTCCGTGTATCTGTCCGTCTGACCATATGTCTGTCCGTCCGTCTGTCTGTCCATATGTCCGTCTGCATGTCCGTCTGTCTGTCCATCTGCCTGTCCGTCTCTCTGTCCGTCTGTCGGTCCGTCTGTCTGTCCATCTGTATGTCCGTCTGTCTATCCGTTTGTCTGTCCGTATGTCCGTGTATCTGTCCGTCTGACCATATGTCTGGTGATAGGTATTTCTCCTGGACGTACCAATTCAATACTAAAAATGACTTTTATCAAAAACATATTTGTCGTATCTTCTTTATTTTCATACAAAAGAACCATTCTTGACAGTTATTTTTAACCCCCGACGCACAGTGGTCCGGATTTTCAAAAAGGTGGACATAGGATCGAAAATGCATATTTAACTTAACAAAAAATTGTTTCGTATAGAAAATTTTACGCTGATTAAGACTTACTACTACAACTTTTCAAAAAAACTGCTCCTTCAAGTCAAAAAAAATATTGAAAAAAAAAATGTATGGGAGAAAATCTATTTTATTTTTTTTCTCCGTTCAGTATCAAAGTATATCAAGCAAACCTTATATTCTAGTAAGTACCTACTGTCCTTAATACGACGACATATAAATTGCTTGCGTATCCCTGCGGCCTTGGCGCCTACGATGCTTTAAAATTTCAATGTTGAATTTTCTTAATATTATTAACGAGTTTTTCTATTGAAATTAATCCAAAATATCATTTTTAATAAAACAAGCCACGCGCGCGCCCCATCCATGTATTAGGCTCGCCCCCTATTTCTTGGGACATAAATATAACTGACTACTACACTATATACATAACTAAAGTTGAAGACTTTTATTAATTTTTTTTTATTAAAATAAAATAAAAAAGTACTTGCCAAATGCTTGAATGGGTATGGTTTAATTCTTATATAATTAAAAAATGTTATTTTAAATTCAGCATAATTGAAAAACTCGATAATAATTTTAAAAAAATCCCAATTGAAATTTTAAACTTTGAAGCATCGTAGGCGCCAAGGCCGCAGGGATACGCAAGCAATTTATATGTCGTCGTATTAAGGACAATAGGTACTTACCAGAATATAAGGTTTGCTTGCTATACTTTGATACTGAACGGAGAAAAAAAAAAATAGATTTTCTCCCATACATTTTATTTTTCAATATTTTTTTTTTGACATGAAGGAGCAGTTTTATTGAAAAGTTGTAGTAATAAGTATTAATCAGCGTTAAATTTCCGATACGAAACAATTTTTTGTTAAGTTAAGTATGCATTTTCGATCCTATGTCCACCTTTTTGAAAATCCGGACCACTGTGCGACGCAAAAACGACGGCGTGTTTATAAGTTTGACGTGTCTGTATGTCATCCTAGCGCCCGAACGGATGAACCAATTTTGTTTTTTTTTGTTTGAAAGGTGTTTTAGTCGGGAGTGTTTTAAGCTATGCTTGATGAAAATCAGTCCAATATGGCAGCCGCCACTAAATGGCGACTTACATATTTATTCAACAACTCCCTCAATATGGGTATCAAATGATAGGGCTTGACTAATAATAGTACATATAAGGTACAAGTGTGTAATGTTGGTGATTACCGCTGAGGCGCCATTGAGACCCGAGCCGTCAGGCTAGGGTCTTAAGAGAGCCGAGGACGGTAATCATCAACACACACGTGTATCATACGACGTTTTTCAACACACTTGAGAATAAAGTATTAATACTAAAAAAACATTTTTCGCAATGGCGGGAATAATTAATCAGTTTCCCTATGCGCGCGCATCTAACAATGGCGGTAGGACATAGACTAAAAGAATGAGGCGTCTTTTTTTTGGCTTCTCGCGGATAGCGTTTTAGCCACGTACGAAATGGGGAATTCAAAGTTTTATTTAATACAGAGAAATCAAAAGTTATATTTGAGTGAAAGTTTTATTTATTAAAAACTTATAAGTTGAAATTATCTAAGTAGATTTACGAAGTAGCATGAAAAGAGCAAGCAATAGGTACATTAATTTATTTGTACTACTGAACACGATCTTTTTTGTCTCGAAACTTTTTTAAGAACAAAGCAATTCCACCAATAAAATAAAATAAAAAAACCCTATAACTCACTTGTGAATAATAGCAATGAAAAAGTCACAGTTTGATTACAGGTGTCATTATGTGCCAAATTGCGGTGAAATTAGAGCCACTTAATGAGGCAAGTGTGTTGAGAAATACTATTCATAATGATTAATTAAAAATCCAAAATGGCCGCCACCACAAAATGGCGAATTAACGGATTATTTTCTATTTGAGTTAAATACACACATACTGCTGGTACAGGGATATAGTTATGTAATATTAATAAATATCGCTGGACATTACACACATTGATATCTAGTGCCACACTAAACAACGAGGCTTGTCGTGGACACCAGATAGTTGATATACTACATATATACTTTTTGTTTGTAAATACATATCTACCTACTTAATTATATCTACATATAAAATAAACATATAATCATTCATGACTCGGAAACAATTGTCCACGCTCATCACACAAACATTTCTTCTTACTTCTACTACTATTGCGGAAAACCAGTTTGCGTTGCGCAAGGGCTGCTAACAGTGAACGCCATCATGCGCGTGAGAGCCCGCACGACGGGGGAAGCGGTGTCCTGGGGTGGGGTTGTCGGTGTCTCTCGCCATCGCCAACGCCTCCAACACCATGCCCTGGAGCTGCATTAGGGAGACACTCCGGTATCGGAATGCCGGAGTGTCTCCCTAATGCAGCTATAGTCCGCCAGGTGTAGTCCTCGACCAAATGACGGAGGTAGGTCGGCACCTACCTCCGTCATTTGGTCTAAGACTATACCTGACGAACAGGGCCGTCATCTACCCCGGTCGCAGCGGAGAGTGGAACCGGTGAGAGATGTCGTTCGGTGTTCCACAGGGATCAGTTCTGGGGCCGCCCCTGGGAAAAATGGGTTACAACTGGGTGCTGCTCGCCGCGGCGTCAGCAAAGTCCGCTACACTGACGCCGCGAGGTCACACGAGGCGGTGGCCGAACACACAACAATTCAAAAGCAGCTCTGTCCGTGTTCATTGTAGGTGTTCATATACTGGTTAGATCCGTTTGACTTACATTTTTATGCATGGAAACCAAAAGTTACTAACATAATATCTATAATACTTGAAACCGGATCATAAACAAAACTGAGTTAATGTTATTATGACGATACGATTAAAACGAGGGCGCATAGTGTGTAATCAAATATTTTTAGGGTTGGGGTTGCACTCTCTCAACTAACCGAGGGGATGCAGGGGGTTGTTTAAAAAAATGATCCTGCTCGGGAGACTCAGGTGTATTCAAACATTTTGTACTTTTGGTTTCCACACCGAATTTAGTTTTTGTAGAGCAACATTTTGCAACACGATTACTTTTTGTAACTTTTATGGTTACTTTTCGCTGCTGCTGGCTAAATTTTGCTCATCGCAACTCTACCGAGAACACGCAAATACTTCGACATATTTTATTCCGAATTACAATGTTCATTTGTATTATCAAAAGTCCGAAATGTCGTCGTAAATACGACTTCTTTGTTGTCCAATTTTCATATGTCCGAAGTATAAAGTGTTCGATGGATCGTCGGTAAGAAAATCGTCATTCCGATTGCTAAAATTAGGATTCTGATTGTAATTTAATTACTACTCCCTTTCGTAGAACTATTTATTACTTAGGGTTTTCTGTATTGGGTGTATCTAGCTGGCTGAGCGTAGGCTGAAAGCCGGCCGGAACGACAACGATATTAGTGACAGAAAGTGACCATTTGGCTCGGGAACCCTAAAAATAAAACATTGATTCGTATGTTTGGAAAACTGTTTTCAAAAGATTGATCCATTCAAGAGACCCATGACAGTTAAACCATTACATCAAATTCACAATCACAGCTGGACTTGGTTTGGCATGGCGTGTTTTACTGAACTAAAATCTATACTTACTTCTACCACAAAACGATTGAAATGATAACAAAGGCATTCAGTTTTAAAATATAACTAATTTATTTTATAAGAATATGTTACAACCTATTAAAGTCTGACAACCAGTCTTACCAAGGGGTGTCATAGTACCCCCCGGTACTAACTGTATTGCGGAGGACAGATAGGCAGTCGCTCCTTATAAATAAAACACTGGTATTTAGCTGCTTAAGTTTGGCAATTCTTCGGGCTACGTCGGTGACCTTGGTTCTGTTGGAATGTTGTGGATGTCTTCATTTCTGATTCGATCACGCAAGAAAACTCCGAGCACAGCCCTCTCCATTGCCCTTTGGGTGACTTTAAGCCTTTTGATAACGTCTCCACGTCCGCGAACCGGAAGGCAATGCGATGAGAGACCTCCCACTAGGTGGACCGATGACCTGGTGAAGTTTGCTGAAATCCGTTTGATGCGAGTCGCAAGGGACCGGTAAATGTGGTGACACTTGGGGGAGGCCTATGTCCAGCAGTGGACGTCTTTCGGCTGAAATGAGGATTCAGCTGCATCCGGTTAGACTGGAAGCCAAAATAGTTGGGAATTGTCTAGGTAGGTGATGATGTTGGGACCTATCATTTGTAATTTTGTAAGCACAATTGACAGTTAGATAACGCTCCTTACAGCCTTGACTAGTAACGCGGCTATGTGTCAGATTGCTCTAGTATTGGTGCAGGCGTCCTTATTTTCATCATCTTCTCCTGCCCGCTTAGCATGACCACCGGAGAAACGAGAGAGACTCGACAAATCTTTTGTTCATCTGTCATTGAATCGACAAAATGACAAATGAACAAAAGATTTGTCGACTCTCTGTCGTGTCTACGGTGGTCATGCTACGCGGGCTGGACACAGACTCTTCAGAGTCAACGCTGTTGTATATTTTTAACGTTCCATATAACTTAATTAAAGAAGTTACTGAGAATTATGAAAAAAATAGCGGATAAAGTATGTTTCGACTTTCGAGTTCGTTTCTTCACTCATTTATTGAAGAAACTACTCGTTTCGGCAGTACATTGTCTACAAAAAAAGATAATAAGCTAATAAAATAGAGAGCAATCTGTCACCCGTACGTCAGTAGCGTGAATTACACTCGACAAATACGGTGGTGCCGCTATCAATATTTATTTATTTATTTATTTGGTTCACCATCAATTGTTTACACTAGTATAAGCAAATGAAACAGAAGTACAAATCAGAATAAAGTGTAACAATCACTTACAGGTAAACTCTGCATGCACACAAAACATTGTAGCTGCTTACAAAAAAAATACGAATTTAACAAAAAACTAAATAAAAACAAATTAAATAAAAGCAAATTAATTAAAACAAATTAAACTAGGTAATGTAAAAATATAAAACAGGGTAATATAAAATATTACCCTGTTTTATATTTCATCATATGTTTAACTTTATTGTGAATTAACTGTTGTTAATTCACAATAAAGTTAAACATATGATGAGGCTCATAAGCGGCCTGAGCCTAAAACCCTACCTCCGAATTCACTAATTCACTTATTCTGTTAATAAGCTAAACACATAATGAAGCTTTGTTCTTGATTCTAAGCTGCGGTTACCTATTGTATAGCGATAGGAGAAACTGAGCACTTCACTAAGCTTAGCTGTTGGTCTTCGCTCGGTTTTATATAACTTGTTCAAAATACATGTGAAACTGTCACAAGTCCCAGTCCCACAAGTGTGGGACTGTTGTTTCAAAGATTTAGTTAATATCAAGTAATTAACTATTCACTTCAATCTTTGAAGTTCACATGTTGAGGGATTTAACAAGGCTTAGTGCTTGTCTCTCTCTACGATAGGAGAAATACAAAGGTCGTAAACGAGAAAATAGGAATAGATACATTTGTAACATGTAGTTGCACTACTTTTAGCCAAGTCAATGATTCCACTTGGCGTTTGGATCGCTTCTTATATAATTATTAGTCGGAGGGACGTGACTTATATCCATAGATAGGAAGAGCTATTTAGGTTCATTGACCGCAAACATTGATGTTAATATGGATATTCCACGGGATTCCGACTGATACTACGGAATTTTATTATTAAATGTTTTATTGAAATAAGTGAATTATTGTTGAAGCGTATTGGTTATTTTAATTAAGATTTTATTGTAAATATAAATTGTTCTATTTGATAACGTTTTGATTTGCTCAGGAACAAATAATTTGTATAGTAAATTATGTTGTTGTACCTACAACTTCAGAATAAAATGTTTAAATTATTGTTGATTCTAGAAATTGTTACTTAAAAAACTTTTTTGTGGTTTAATGAATCAAGCTTTTCTATTTATTTTACTATAATTATTCCCGTCCGTCTTATATTTACCCGTAAGAAAGGAAGTGTAATCTTTCATTAGTCCCGAATATTTTTATATGATTTTACTACTTACCTACTTGAAAACCAAATCCCGGGACTCGGGGAATTTCCATTTTATTCTTACCTGTGGCAGGTACATGAAACAACTCTACCTAGTCCGATCCATGCTTATAACGCACCCTGCGATCGGGCCATTGAGTTCTCGATGTGTGCTCGATTCCCGTACGCCATGCGCGAGAGCAAGAATTTTGCAAGAATCGGCAACCATGTCTTTAGTTGATCGATGTAAAACTGCAACTTGATTAGAAGCAAAGTTCTCTCGACGAAGTAATTAATAGTTTAGCTTTATAACGTGTTTAGGACGCATTTTAACTGGGTTTTTGTTTCAAAAACCCAGTTAAAAGGAATTTGTTACTTTTCCTGATTCTTGGTTATTATTTATTAATGACTGATATTTATTGGGGAATTTTATTTAATAGTCTCATATTTGGCTCACGCTCTTTAGGTTAAGCCATGCTTGCCTAGGTGGGTCTGTGGATCACCCTTTTGTACCGAGTTTCCTCCGTGCCTCGGTATGCACGTTAAGCTGTTAATCCCGAAAGTCATTTGTCCAGTTCAGTTTGACAGTCGTTACAGGTAGTCAGTGGCCCAAAAAGTCTGACACCAGTCTTACCAAGTGGTATCGTATTTTCCAGTATTAACTAGGTTGTGGACGTCAGATAGGCAGTCACTCCATGTAAAATACTGGTATTCAGCTGTATCCGGTTAGACTGGAAGCCGGCCCCAACATAGTTGGGATAAGGCTAGGCAGCTGATGATGAGCTGGCTCACCTTAAAATAAACATAAATGATGAGGCATCACTGTTCTGATGTCTTTCTGTTGAAAAACAAATCAAAAATAATATTGTAACAAGTAAAATTTAGCAGGAGCAGCGGTGGCCCAGTGGTGGCAGCCCCGACTTACGAACAGTAAGTCGTGGGTTCAAACCTAGACAGGCGCATTACTTTGTGTAATTTATTTCATCACCGATGCTCTCTAAACGGTGAAGAAAAGCATCGTGAGGAAACCGGCATGTCCTAGAATCGAAAATTCGAAGACATGTGACATCTACCAATCCGCACTGGGCCCTCGTGGTAGATTATAGCCCATTCCCTCTCATTGAGAGGAGGCCGTTTCCCAGCAGTGGGAACATTATAGGCTGATGATGATGACGATGATGATGATGAAGTAAAATTTATTGAAAAAAATAAACAAACCTTCGGTACATAATGTACTAGAAGTCAAAAAAATAATTCGTTGACATTTAGGTCCCAGGTACCAGTCATCACTCCACTTTCTTCATCTCATTTGTTTAGTTAGTATTCCTCATTCCCTTTCAATATAGTATACATTATTGTACTAGTCAAGCCTTTTCATTTGATACCCATATTGATTGAATTGTGAAAAAAATGTAATTAGCCATGTGGATTTGTAAATGGAGGAGATATAATTACAAATTCATCAAAAAGCTCTTCGCAGATCTCTTAAAGTTCGTTTACTAAGAACTTAAATATCTCAGCTCAGAAATACAAATCTAGAAATCCCTACTAATATTATACATGTGAATGTAAATTTGTTTGTTACGCTTTCACGCGAAAACTACTGAACGGATTTTGATGAAATATTGCACACAGATAATTTACAACCTGGATTAAAACATAACTTTTTATCCCGGTAGTAAGATCCCATGGGACAATAATCAAACCGGGAAGCCGCTGGCAGAAGCTAGTTTCTAATAAATGAAATTAGTCTGCACTAAAATTTCAGGCATGTTTCAGATGTATTATTGACGAGTACCATAATAATCTGTTTGATAGTTCACAACGGAAAGCTTATACCGGATTAAAGCGCAGGCCAGCACGCTGCCAGCTAGCGAGCGAGCTAACGAGCCAAGCGTGCATCGTGTCTCTTCATAACATACCACAGTTCGGCACTTTTGGTAGCTTTTTTTTTGAAAACTTGTGAAATGATGCTCGACTAAGGAATAATAAGTTAAAAATCGAAATGGCACAGTTATACACTCAATTCACTGATGCCATTGAAGACCGGGATCGGCTCCAAGTCATTGTGGACGGGTTCAGTCAATGTAGCACAGAGTATGAACAAACTCTCAGTCACAAACAGCATCTACAACAACAGCTACATGAGGCCAGAAGTCAAATATCAAGACTTGAAACAACCAATCATTACATCACGGCCTCATTGAACCAAAGTCTGTTCAAAGAATTGGTACCAATTGCTCCGTCAATGCTTTCTGATAAATGCCAACCTTGCACTATAGATCTGACAGGTGATGACGAATTAAAGTCAATAAAATCAGTAGTGATTACTAGTAGGAATAAACTAAAAAAATATATTAAAATAAACAAATACATAATGAAAACTAAAAAAATGGTAAAAAAACAAAAGTTTTTCATAAAAAATGTAAAATTAAATAGAGAAAGGTTGAACCTTCTAAAACAATTAGATATGTATTCTTTAAACTTAGATAAAAGTAATAGGAAGTACCAAATTGACACAGAAAATTTACAGCGTGAAGTTGACCACCTACAACAGAAGTTAACTTCACTCAATATTAAATATACAGCCTCTGAAAACCAAATGAGGGAATATGTATTGGCTATGAATGAGCTGGTAAGTACTGAAACTAACAACTGTGAGCATTGTACACCCACATGTGTTGAGTCGACACCGGCCCATTCATTGTCTCTGTCTCATACAACCATATCACAGTCCTGTGTTAGTTTACCATTAGAAATTAGTCATTGCTTAACTGAAAAGATAGTCAACAAAGAAATTATCATCTTCTCAGATGAAATTGGGAAGGATTTAGGCCAATTATTGACAAATAAGTATCCGGGACATTCAATTATGAACTTTTGTATGCCTGGTTGTTCCTTATATGACATCATGAAGAAAATTATTAATTACAACTTCAACCAGGATTCTATACTAATAATATTTGTTGGTAATAGGGGTAATGTGAATAAAGGAGAATTACTCCAATATTATAGATCACTAAGTAACCTGAGTTTAAGGAAAATTGTAATGTTCACATTTCCATATAGTAAAAGTTTGCCACAGGAAGAAAATTACTTTAGATATAATATTAATAATACATTGCGTGATCTGACATTTAATAGTGATGTATTTCATTTAATTGACATCAACAATTAAATGAAATTAAGACAATTTTTATTTGACAAAAGATAGATATCTTGTGGACAGGTGCTATCTTTCCAAGTATTGTAAAAGACAAGTAGCTGTGTCGCTATCATATTATTTTTATATTACAGCCAAGAACTTGGCTAATCAAGTTGCCTCTGTTGAACAATGCAACATTCAGTTAAATAACTCTGTCAATAGTTTGATCACAGTGAATGAATTAGTCAATCATTTAAATTAGAAATTGAGACAACAGAGGCAACCTCTTGCAACATTATAAGGAAGCCAGGTAATGAATCAGGCGAATGTTTCGAGAATTCAAAATATTCAAGGATTTTTAAACAAGGAATTAGAAGTAGAACTTTTTTTGAATTGTAATAACATAGATATTCTTTGTATAACGGAGCATTGGCAAAAATTGATCAATTAATTTTCAATTTCAGTAATCACCAGGTTGGTAGTTTATTCAGCAGGGTACATGGCGGCGCATTAATCCTAGTAAATAACCAGCTTAAATTTAAAGACCGCAAGGATATTGTTAGCCTATCTGTTGAGCGAAAAGTTGAAATAGCCTGTATAGAATTGGAGCAGTTTATTATATTAAGTGTGTATAGACCTCCTTCAGGGTTGTATGACTGTTTTGAAAGGGTAATGGATGAAGTATTGCATAAAATCAGTAGTTCCAAAAAGTCTATAATCTGTTGTGGTGATTTTAATATTAATTTATTAGAAAATTCTGGGTTAAGTTCTAAAATTATAAGCCTGTTTCAGTCATACAATCTTGATCACAAATTTCTTGAGCCTACTAGAATAACCCCAACTAGTGCTACTTGCTTAGATAATATTTACACTGATATTATACCTACCCAAAAAGTGATTATTAACTTAATTGATTCCGATCACTGTGGGCAATTGATCACAATTCCAAATGTGGACAAGAAAGTTTCTAAAAAAGATATCATTGTTAATCCTAAAAGTAAAAATCGCCTGGAAACTTTTAAAACTAAACTTATATCTAAATTACCTCTTTTGTCAACCAATGGTGATCCCAATCAACACTATAACGATTTTTTTAGTATGTATTGCACACAATTTGAAACCACATTTGTCCCTAAGACAATCTCGGTTAATAGTAACGCTTCTTTCAATGACTGGGCCACCGTTGGTATTCATAAGAGTCGAAAACGACTGTATGAGCTGTATGAAGAGCGGACATATGTAAACACTGTAGAATTTAATTTGTATGTTAAGAATTATTCTAAATTATTTAAAAAAGTTTGTTTTATAGCAAAGTCGCGTTATTTGAGTTCAAAAATTAAAAATAGTAGTAATGTAATTAAAATGACATGGAACGTTATTAATAGCGAAACGGGAAGGTCTTGCAACCGAAGTAGTGACATCAGCCTGGCTATTGGCGATAATGTTTTAAATACAGACAATCAAGTTGCTACGGCCTTTGAAAATTTCTTTGCGGATATTCCCGTATCGACTACTAAATCGCTAAACTCACCTGCTGCTGCCGAGTCTTTACTTAAGGAAAACGTTTCAGTCTCTGATTCCGAATTTAACTTTCATTATGTAACCTGTAAAGATATAATTAAAATCTTTCACACCTTAAATGTTAAAAAGACCGCCGATCTATGGGGTCATTCTGTGGACGTGGCTAAATCTATTATAAACATTGTAGCTCCTTCTTTAGCAGTAATATTTAACGATTGTATTGACCGTGGTGAGTTTCCTGATCTAATGAAATATAGTAAAATAATACCATTATTTAAATCGGGTAGTACGTCAGACCCCACAAATTATAGACCTATTTCAGTACTACCAACATTTAGTAAAATTTTTGAAAAAATAATTTTGGAACAAATGCAAAGTTTTTTTAATAAACATAAGTTATTGCATAAAAAACAGTTCGGTTTTACAAGGGGTCGTTCAACTACTGATGCCGGTGTTGAACTTTTAGGACACATTTATAATGCTTGGGAGGACAAATTCGATGCTTTGGGAATTTTTTGCGATTTATCCAAGGCTTTCGATTGCGTTCTTCATGAAACTTTAATCAGGAAACTACACCATTACGGAGTCCGTAACGCCTCTCTGGATCTTCTTACTTCATATTTGAGTGATAGGATTCAGAGAGTTGATGTTAACGGGAAAAGATCTCCCGGATCCGTAGTAAGAATGGGGGTACCCCAGGGCTCAATTCTTGGTGCATTTTTGTTTCTCATTTATATAAATGACTTGCCTTACCTCATAAAGGATAATCATGATATAGTATTGTTTGCAGACGACACTTCTCTTTTATTTAAACTTAAACGTCAGCAGTTAGTTACGGATGATGTTAATAGCGCCCTGGCAAAAGTCGTTAATTGGTTTAATGTTAGCAATCTACTCCTGAATGAGAAAAAAACCAAATGTATTAAGTTTACGATACCCCATGTAAGACAAGTGGAAACTAGTGTAGTAATCAAGGATGAAGAGTTGAAACCGGAAGACAACACAGTGTTCTTAGGCATAACTTTGGATGCCAAGCTTCAGTGGGGCCCGCATATACACAAATTGTCAAAAAAACTTAGCTCTGCAGCATACGCCGTTAGAAAAATTCGTGATTTAACTGATTTGGAAACAGCCCGTTTAGTTTATTTTAGTTATTTCCACAGCGTGATGTCGTACGGTATCCTCTTGTGGGGCAATGCCGCCGATATTCAGACTATATTTGTATTGCAAAAAAGGGCAATTCGTTCAATTTATAAATTAAATCCCCGATACTCCCTCAGAGAAAAATTTAAAGAGATTAATATTCTTACTATGCCCTCTCAATATATTTATGAAAATCTTTTGTACGCACACAAAAATATTAATTTGTTTAAAAAATACAGTGATATCCACAACATAAATACGAGAAACAAACACAAATTTGTTATTCCTGCTACGAGGCTCAAGAAAATAGGGGGAACGTTCAGATGCCAATGTATACGCTTTTACAATAAACTTCCGAGCCATATTCAAGCACTTAGTCTAAATAAATTCAAATCGTTTATAAAACGGAAGCTATGCCTGAAAGCCTACTATCATGTTAATCACTACCTCGATGATAAAAAGGCTTGGGATTAAGCTGCTCCAACGAAATTTGCTCTGCGAATATAGAAATTTCGGACTTCGCTTGTTTATTATTGATTCCTTTCTTTTATACACTTTGACATGAATGCATATTATTATTATTTTTTTACTTTATTGTTTATTATTTTGTGTGAGTGTGTGTGTGTGTGTATTTGACATGAATATTTACTTGTGGTTTTTGACATTTAATGACTTGACATGAATACTTAGTTCAGTATTTTATTATTTTTTACATTTTTAGTTAATTTTCATTGTTTTATGTGTGTGTATTTGACATATCGTATTTTTATTGACATTCATTTTGTAAATTATTATTAATTTTATTTTATTTTTTGCGCTTTTGTGAATGTGAGGACCATGTGGGTTACATTTCATTTTATTTTATTTTTTATTTTTTTTTACCCCCCAACCGTCTGGCAGTTTGAGTTCTATAAGCGACCTACCCAAATGTCCTTTCTTTGGTATTGTTCGTCGTTTCGTTGAGCTCCTTGTGTTATAAGTCGAGCTACACGATAACTGACAAATGCTTGCACTGACTGGACAGGTTTACTCAAATCTGTATGGTTCTTTCTTCAAAAGACCATTTCAGACACTAACATCTACATGATCCTCATGTGAATTGAGCAAGATTATGTCTGGACTTCAAAAGAGACTATGACCTCTGAGTTTGTTTCGGATGTTTCTTCTCAGAGTAGTCAGGTACGAAACACCGGCCCCATCTAGTTTAAAAAAAAAAATGACGTGTAAAAGTGTTTGTGAAAACCTACTTACAAAATAAAGATCATTTATCATTTATCATTTATCATTTGACGGCTCGTTAGCTAGCACGCGTGCTGTAATATAAGTAAATAAATATCGCTGGACGTTACACACAGCGCCATCAAGTGCCACACTAAGCAACGAGGCTTCTGTCGTTGGCACCAGATAGTTGATATACTACATAAATACCTTTTGTTTGTAAAATACACACTCATCTTCATCATCTGCCTAGCCTTTTCCTACCCATTTCCCAAATAAGTTGGGGTCGGCTTCCAGTCTAACCGGATGCAGCTGAATATCAGTATTTTGTACGGAGCGACTGCCTATCTGACCTCCATAACCCAGTTAATACTGAGTAATAAGATACCACTTACTTGGTCTTCTTCTTCGTGTCGATGATTCCCTTTGTTGTTGTTTTAAATTTGTTTCGACCAGAACCCAGTCACGTCGACGGCGCTGGTGGTGGCTTCGGACAGGTCCTTTAGAGTGCTGGTGGAGTTACACAAAGAGCATATCAGGAGGTGGCTCATGGTTTGAGACGAGGCTCCACTCAGCTCAGCTTTATCGGAATACCCCCACCGAACTAAGTGGAACCTGCAGCAGTCCACTTGGCTTCTAAGTAGGTTTACAGTCTTCCAGGTGGGCCATGGTAGTGTGTGTGTGTGTGTGGTGACCACTTGGTAAGACACACGTTGGTATACATACTTAAATATACAAATAAACATCCATGACTCGGAAACAAATGTCTATGGTCATCACACAAACATTTGCTCCTACCGGGATTCGAACCCGGGACCCTAAGAACGTAAGGCAGCCTCAGTACATCTGTACCATTTAGGTCGTCACATGATATATGGGTGAACTTTGCCAAATTCTAAGCCAATTTTCTCGTGGATTAATTTTAAATTGCAACATTGATATAATAATCGGAAATAATACTACTTACTTATGGTTCCCATAACCCTATGTTCGTAGTATACAAATCAAGGGAATATAGTTTCTAAAAGCTGCTATGTGTATACTTTCAATCATGTTTGCTCATGACGGCACAATGAACCTCGATCGCTGCTGATACCGCTTAGCGTTTGTACGTATTTGAACCTACATGGAGACCATAGCAGTCCGAGGTTGTTTCTGGGAAATCACGAGCAAGAAATTTTGTACATTGTGTGCACAATTATAGAGTTCCTGTTCTGTAAAGAAACATAAGATTAAGGGTCCGGCGGAGCATGTGTAGTTTATACAAACGTAATAGCAAAATAATGTATAATTCGACCATATTCTTAAGGTAGTGTGTATTTATTTCGATTAAATAACAGGATATTTATGTTCTCAAATATATATTTGGAAAAGACAGTGGTTTAAAGACGAGATAATTATGAGGAATTTAAAATTTCTGTGGAAAACTGTTTTTCTCATAACTCTTTTTTAAATCAGTGTCCATTCAAAATGTTTATTTGGGAACCTAGATATTCTGTTATCCAATCTAAATAAATACAAACTTCCATAAGAATATGTTTGATTTACAAAATATTTTGGTATTACGTTTGTATGAACTAGTAGAAACAACGCGAAAACAGATGTTATGAAAGTAATATTTTAAACTTTTCAACTAAAGTCTATGTGCACGGAAAAGATAATGGTCTGATTATCTAAAAACAGCTGTCACTGTGACATGTTCCCACACAAAAATGTGTTTTAAACAGCTGTTTTTAGATAATCAGACCGTCATCTTTTTGGTGAACATGGACCTAATAAGCGGTTTTGTAGTAATATCTTACTACTATTTTCTCGTTGGTCTAGAAGTCACAAACAGCTAAGTATGAGGTCCTGGGGTCGATTCCCGGGTCAGAAAATGTGTTATTGGGTTTTTCCTTCTGGATTTTTTCATGATGGCCAGGCTTGCCCCTATTACGTATTAACTTTAGCATGATTGGCGAAATGTGTGTGTACTAAATAGGCACACCGCTGCCTAGGGGCTTACAGGTATGATGTTATATTCTTGTAAACTAGCTTCTGCCAGCGGTTTCACCCGCGTCAAGTTTGGTAAATGTCCCACGGGATCTTACTACCGGGATAAAAAGTATCCTATGTGTAAACCCAGGTTATAAACTAACTGTGTGCAAAACTTAATCGAAATCCGTTTAGTAGTTTTTGCGTGAAAGAGTTACAAACATCCATACAACTATACTCACATACGCATCATACTCGTACATACTCGCATTTATAATATTAGTAGGATACGGAAGTTGGTGAACATGTGGATATATGGATCTTTCTTTTATTTTATCACTCAACAACTACTGAACAGTTTTAAGTGGATTTTGAATTTGGCACACACCAGGTTGTTTATGTCTAGGATTAATAAATAGGATACTTTTTATCGCCAGTGACATTAAAAGAAATGGGAAGTAAGGCAGAAGAAAGGGGAGGCCTATATCCAGAAGTGGACGATTCCGAGCTGATATGATGATAAACATTAAAAGCATATATTATGGTGCGGAGGTTAGTAAACAACCCAATTAGACCACCTAAGTAAAAAGTCTCAGGACTACGAATTCTTGTCGTATACAAGAACAACTAAAAACTCGATTTAACCTGAAATATCAAGTTCTAATGAAATATTACTTTATTTTTATTATATAGAATATTTTCATAGTACATCTAAAACTATATATAATTACAAAAATAAAACTAAACGTAAAACTAGTATCAATATATATACAACAATGTCAATAGGACACTTAGGCGTCAAAGTACTCCTCCGCATCGCTGTCATCGGGAAACGTCCCCAGAAGACTGGCAGCATTGCCACGTTGAATGGCAATGCTAATTCTTTGGCCAAAGAAAAGCTCTAATTAAATTCGATGTTCACAAGGTAAAATCTCCTTCTATTGTTGAAGTCGGTTATAATGTAATACTGTGTGTGTGTGGTGTGTGTGTATAATGCCTATGTTACCTGACCCATAATAACGAATTGATTGACACCTTAGCTTGGGCGCTACATACGTAAATACAAACATACATACATAGACTGCAAAAAACACAACCCTTTCTTTAAGGTTCGGCGTAGTCGGTTGAAAAATAAAGTTTTTTTTACCTTGTAAGGTATCTTTATTTAGCATAGCAACAATAAAAAATATTAATTATACCTACCTTCGTAATAAATTAAAACAAAAATTTCAAAATTGCATTGTCACCCCACGAATTCGTACCCTTCTGTTCCATTATGAATAATTAAGAATAGTAATAATAGTACGGCAAATAAAGCAGACATTTAATAAACTTGTGCATATTTCACTAACTAATTATTACTTGCGCCGTTCGGGTTGATCCAATTATGTGAGTACAGCCCTACCAAACGATCCCTTAGCTGACTTTAGTATTCACCCCATTGCTAATAATGAAAAAAAAAATTTGGTAAGTCAAGTACATACGCGGGAGACCGCTTCGTTAGTCTAGTTGCAGCGAACTTTTTCTTTTTCGAAATGGCATCTCGCCACCTAGAGAGGTTGTAGTCTGCTAAACCGAACTAACCTGTGAATGTCATGAGCGTAAGGCCTTCAGCCAGGGCAAAAACTACGCGACTACACGATAAGGGCACCCCTTTTTTAGGGTTCTGTTGCCAAATGGCAAAAAACCGAAACCTTACAAATTCGTCATGTCTGTTTGTCTGTCTGTCTGTCGGTCTGTCCGTATGTCACAGCCACTTGTTTCCGATACTATAAGAACTATGCTGTTGAAACCTGGTAAGTAGATGTATTCTGTGAACCGCATTAAGATTTTCACACGAAAGTAGGAAAAAAAACAATAAATTGAGGGGGTTCCCCATACAAAGAACTGAAACTCAATTTTTTTTTCATCAAACCTGTACGTTAGGGGTATCTATGGATAGGTCTAAAATGATATTGAGGTTTCTAATATAATTATTTTTTTTTCAAAACGGGTAGTTTGCGCGAGAGACACTTCCAAAGTGGTAAAATGTGTCCCCGTCCCCCAGTAACTTCTAAAATAAGAGAATGATAAAACTAAAAAATATATATGATATACATTACCATGTAAACGACCACCCAAAATTGGTTTGAATGAGATCTAGTTAGTAGTTTTTTTGAATACGTCATAAATCGTAAACCGCAATTTACCTTTCATTTACAATGAACTGCAAGAACTTTTATACTACGTTACTTGCCGTTACGGAACCCTTCATGGGCGAGTCCGACTCGCACTTGTTTTGGTTTCGGATGGTAAATCGCCAAATGACTCCTCCGGCTCTGGGTGGAGCAGGACTGTCAGATTTTTACTGACAAAAACCCATCCATGTTTCTACAAGCCCTTTATGTTCCGGGACCACGGTATCTCTTTCGAACTCAACAGTCCCACAGCAAGGGCATCCCCTACGGTACGAGTTTCGGCTTAGGGCGTCACATGGGAGAGGACAGTAAGGGGACAGGCTGGATCTGAGTGGGGTTGTAGCAAGCACGACCGCGGAGCATGTGGTCTTCGGTTCGTTTTCCGGGACGGGCTAAATGTTATTTGGGATTTCCGTCAGGAATTTCTCAGTAGCCTGGATTTTCTCCGGTTGGCTCGCCCTCAATAATCAGTAATCGAATCGAAGATCTCCCACTCAGCAGTCGTGGTTTCTACCACTACACCAACTACATCATCATCATCATCATTTTAGTCGAAAGACGTCCACTGCTGGACCCTCCCTCAAGTGTCGCCACATTGACCGGTCCCGTGCGACTCCCATCCAACGGATTAAAATCTCCCAACACTAAGTTCCATGTTCCACGGTTCTCATGGCATGCTCTGTTAAGAATGTCATAAAAATCTTCAACATCTTCGTCGGAACTTGTTGATGTAGGAGCGTATGTCTGAACTACTGTTAAACTAGTGTTTTTCGGGATGTGATTCGGAACACATAAGTTAAAGTCTAAAATCTTCTTCTTCTAAATATATATAATTCAAAGGTGACTGACTGACTGACTGACATGGTGATCTATCAACGTACAGCCCGAACCACTGGACGGATCGGGCTGAAATTTGGCATGCAGGTAGATGTTATGACGTAGGCATCCGCTAAGAAAGGATTTTGATCAATTCTACCCCCAAGGGGATAAAATAGGGGATGGAAGCTTATATGAAAGTCTGTCAGTTTTAAAGTTAGGATCTTCTAATTTTGTGTTTAAGCTGACGATTGAAAATTAATTTGTGCGTGTTTCAGCGTTTTTGATAACTCCACCCCGAAGGCTTATAAAGGGGATGAAATTGCATGTGAAAAATCCTTAATTTTCGACGTCAAAAGTACAAAATTTGTTATCTCGGTTTATGATTGGAAGCTGACGCAACGGCTTTATTAGAATTTCAACCCTTGAGGGGTGAAAAAAGAGTAAAATTTTATTTTTAATTAAAGTTTTTATATTTTGAGTCACCAAAAAGTATCATAGTTAGTAAGTCGTTAGTTTTTTTTATTTCAACCCACAAAGGGGTAAAAGGGGGATGAAGTTTTGCATTGCAGTTTTTCATTCGTTCACGAATAACAGCAGCAGGAGAGACCTTTTGCAGCAGTGCAAGTTAATAGTATAGGCCGTACACAAGTTAATAGCACACGTGACTTCGCGGCTGGCAGTACTTACCGTTTTGTAGGGACCTAGGTAAGCCGAAGATTATGGACTTACGGCAGGAGCAGATAAAGAAAGTATGGCAGCCGCCGCTCCTGTGGGTGCCGCCCGCTCGCACCAACTTGCTATAGCACGCGCCGCTGACGCGCGCGCTGCGTGCACTCAATATGGTGTCACAACAGATTGATTGCTTCAATTGTACACTGAGCGAATTCACACGGGCCGCATTTTCGCAATTACTTTAGTTTGTCAAATTAATTAATTTATTCAAAACATAAATAATTTAACTTTAAATATAACTGCTCTATTGTATTAGGTACCTAAACCTGTAATAATAGTTGCATGTGTTGTTTAAATAAATAAATAAAATAAATAAATTATGTGTAGTAGAACGAGATAGAATGAGTAATTGTCGATATCGTATTTGATACCAACTAGATTATTTTATTTTGTAGATTTCTGTTTTTTTTTTCTCTTCTGCATTTCTGATCTTACTTTTGATGAATGAAGATGAAGTCAAAATAAAAATCAAAAATGGCGCCGACGAGAGTTTTTGGATTTTTAATCATGGGTGTCATTTCCGTGGTTTTTGGTGTCGCTGATAGTGAAAATGAGGTCAAAATTCACACGGGGAAAAAAGTTAACAGAAGCAAAAAAACAGTATTCCTTTTTTTTCTACGGCTTCCCCTGACACTATTTTCACCCTGCGCCACTGTTAGGTAGAGGTGTATCTAATCCTACACCCACATTTCGCACATTTAGCTTAATCCCATCAACCGGGCACAAATAATACAATAACACTTTGCCCGTCCCGCAAATCGAACCCAGGACCTCATGCTCAGTAGCGCTGGCGACAACTCGAACAACGATGCAGTCTCACACATGACCCGTCAATATTTTCACGCGAACGAAGTCGCGGGCAACAGCTTGTTTTTGCATAAATTTCAACTAACAATATTGTTAGGAAGAAATGAGGTTTCACGTAGTATTATGAAGAAGTGAGATTGTACGTAGCACAGGTTGCTTCTATGGAAACGAAGTGACAGACGACTTGCATTAGCTCTGGTCGCGAGAGACTCGTTGGGAATATCGTTCAAAGGGCTGTAAGATTTATATTTTCCTATTTTGTGTAACTACTCGCTACTTTTCTAAGCAATTACGTGTTTATTGAATTCCTTAAGATTTGTTGTGGTTATGGATAGTTTCAGCAATTGATATTTTGTTCCAAGTTAGAAAAAACGGTTGTAATCATTAATTTATGTATCTACCTCGTTGTCTTATTTTAAACATCATCACTTCTGAATGCTAAATATATAACGTTACATAAACACATTAAAAATAATAACAAAAAGTAACGATGAAATGTACAAAATAAATAACACAGGAAAAAAATTATAACGTAAAATAATATTATACTAACTGTGTCAATTTATAAAAAAAGACCAAAAAGACATAATAAATAGCAAAATATAGAATTAATTTATTATTTAAATAAACAATGCTAAAATTAAAAAATGCATGATATTGTAACAAAAACAATAAATACTTGATGTAAACCGAATTGATAAAGATATGTAAAATAATTATGTTTTATATTAAATGGCTGGCATGGCGGCTCAAACGTCTAGAAATTCATTTTGATGATTTAATAAAAACAACTTCAGTTTTGACTTGAATGTCGAGCAACTTTTACTAAACTTTATGGGAGGCGGGAGGGATATTGTTCCAACATTTTGTAGCTGCGTAACGGAAACTGCCCCCTAAAGGCCGTCGTCTTGTGCTGGGAAATGGAGAGCTGTTGGGAACATTTTCTTCCCTCACCGATTCTGTGCCTACTAGTCCATGACAGCCTATCGTATAGGTAAGAAGGGCCAGATGCAACTTTCGTCTAGCTTTCATTTTTAGAATGTTATGCTCATGTAAGGCGATTACGAGCTAAATTAGCAACTCTATTTGTGGTGGTATAAACTTCGTTTGAATTGCTGTAAGAATAAAATTCTAATCAGCTTGCATTACGAAGTGGTTGTTACGTCAGTCACTGTGGGCCAAATAGCGCGAAATGAGTGGTTTCGATCGATTTACATAAAAACTATTGATTGGGTTAAAAAACTAAAACACTATCATGCTGATATATTGGTTGTTTAATTATTTGCCAAAAAATCAGAATGATCGCATGTATATATAAAGATATTTTTAGAGATAAGTTCGTGATTTTTTTTATCGAGTCAAATTAATTGTATTATGTTTTCAAAACACTGTCATGCTATATATAGCATATATCCTGAAGAATATCATATATTTTTCTGGTCTTGTTTATAGCAGTGAATAATTTACTTTTAGTAATTATAAAACTCGCGATTAGCTCATGTAATCGCCTTAAGAAGGGTGTAACATGTCCCCTAAAAGGGAACTTTAAAGAAGAAGCGTGGACAGGAGTTTTGAAGTCTCTGGATCTTTCTTTCAGTTGAAAGAAGTCGTTGACCATAGACACTGTATCCGCATAATTTAACTTTGATAAAACCAAAGATTCCACAGGCAAATCACGCAATTCTTCGCTAAGATACAGACGGGCTTTAACACAGGGCTTTGGCACAGTATAAAAAAACAATACTGGCCCAAGGATAGAGCCCTGTGGAACCCCCGTTCCTACTGAGCAACGTCTAGAAACAACTGTTGATCCGTCCGCCCAGCGTAAAAATAGCTTTGGTTGTTTTCCTTATTATTAATTTTGCACCGATAAATTCGATGAGTTACGCTAATTAGTGGGAGAGGGAACTTTCCGAACGTCCTCACGTTGAAAATACTTGTTATAGGGTGAGTACTGACGGATTGATGTTAGGATATTATGTTTCATTCACCAATTAGTAACTAATTACAGTCCGGCTGTTGTTGCTCGGGGGATCTTTGTAGGTATTGTATGTGGTTCTCTATCGTATTACCTAACTTTTTAATCCATAATCTAAAATGACATAATTTTTTTTGTCATAATCATCATTCGTCCGAATGATAATTTACCCGAACTTTAAATCACATAATATCATATGCCATAAAGTTGAAATCCCTAAACATAATAAGCCCTAAATCCTTTTGTCATAAGTATTACAATCAATAATATACAAAAGACATAAAATCGTTTTCAATAAAAGTCATAAGTCCCATTCTAAGTAAATGTTCAATCGTATGTAGGCGTTGACCTGCAATGCAAGCAAGCATGCAGCAAGCTTGCGGCACGCATGTAGCAAACATGCGGCACGCATACAGCAAGCTTGCAAGCCTGTAGCAAGCAAGCATGCAGCACGCATGTAGCAAGCATGCGGCAAGCATACAGCAAGCAAGCATGCAACAAGCAAGCATGCAGCAAGCAAGCGTGCAGCATGCAAGCAAGCATACAGTATGCAAGCAAGCAAGTAGCATGCAAACGAGCAGGCATCATGCAGCAGGCATGGTTTCTCTCACGGCTCCGGCGCTGCGGGGCTCCGGCGGCCTCACGCGAGTTTATCGTCGCAGATGGGTTTAACGCTCACCACCGCAGCTTCGGCTTGCTGGCCGGCTTGGCCGGCCAGCCTCAGCCGCGGCGGGGAGTGTTACAACCACCTGCTCCTCAACTCGCGGCCCGCCTCGCCCCTACGCGCCTACGCGATTTTAAATAACACTCTTGGGGTAGGGCAGACAAGACTGCGTGGAGTCGGTTTTACAGCAATTCGTTTCTGTCACTAAAACCTAAATTTTAGGATTTTTTTGACGACTAACAATTTATAAATGACCATTCGGAATCATACATATTATGTGCAATACAATACTTAGGACATACGACTTTATGTCATGTAAAATTAGGAGATTCAATTATTATAGAATTCGATATTATGACAAAATAGTATTAGAAGTAAAGTTAGTTATGTAAAACATAATTTCGGTGTTTTGAACATTATGGTTACTGAAGTTTATAGCAAACGTGTTATGGATAATGATTTTCGGACAAAAAAATTTAGGAATATCAAGGGAGTACCATTGTATGTATTTTCTTATTATTAATATTGGAGAACCATACACGTGTCCCCCGAGTGGTGCTAAACGAGTAACAACGCCGAATATCGAGCGGCTGTTAACAAACTCTTCTCGAACAATCAAAGGCAGGAAATGGCCTCTGAATTCACAAACATCTACGAGGCTTGGCTTCATTGTCTGGCCCTCGAGGAAGAAAACCTCGAAAGGCATAATTAAGCAAATAACCCCAATCCTAAGGTGGGCAACGTGCCGAGAGGATGTATGACGAGAAACCAGTTTCTTGCGCCAACCTCAGTGGAATGGGCAACCACTGTTGTATTTGCCTTCTCCTGGGAATAGGCGTCACCCCAGGTAGTGACTGTTATATCGCCTTACTCGTGGGAATTGAAATTAATTAACAATTACTTAACTCTAGAACAAACAACCAAACAACCAATATTACTAACAATAGAACTCTAACACAACAAATCTTCCACAAAGGAATTATTGAGTCTAGACCCAGAACTCAATCACTTGGTGATTACCTACTCAAATACTAATCTCATGACGCAAGACATAACTCCCGGACTCAGTGGAAATAATGATGATAATTGGTCTCAACAAGTCACTGGAAATAATTAAATGGCGTAATTAAGTCCAGAAAAATTAGGCACCAAAAACAAACAAAACTGGATACTTACTGGCTGGGGCTGGGGATTCAATTTCTTTTTTTTCAATGGAAACTATTTTCCCAAGTTATAATGGTTTCTAAGCCTGGAAAAAATCAGTTTGAGGCGCAATCATAGACTAGTTCAACAAATAAACAAAGCTCTGGAATCAAAACAATACAGTGTCGCAGCATTCCTGGATATATCTCAGGCATTTGATCGAGTTTGGCACGACGGATTTCTTTTCAAAATAAAAAAGACCTACCTATTAACTTCTACAACGGGTACGTATCATAATCCCGAAAGTTCATAATACCTACGATTGAAATACCGACGTCCAAAACATCGAAATTCAAAATACCGAAAGTTTTAAATGCCGATAGTCGTTATATCGAAACACAAAATACCGATGTTCAAATGCCCGAAAGGACGAAATCCCTAATGGACGAAATACCAAATGGACGAAATCCCGAAAGACCGAAATACCGATGGTTGTAATACCGATGGTTGAAATCCCGAATGGACGAAATCCCGAATTAACGAAATACCGATGGTTGAAATACCGATGGATGAAATCCCGAATGGACGAAATTCCGAATGGACGAAAACTTTTATTTAGTAACGTATTATTTGACAAACAATTCATTATTTATCGTTTTATGTCATAAAACAACGTTTGGAACAAAGATATTAATTGTGGAATTCCAAAAAAAAAGAAATAAAGAAATAATTATGGTTTCCTATAAGCACAAATGTGACAGAAATGAATCGCTGCAGAACCGACTCCACGTATTCTTTTCTGCCCTACCCCGAGAGTGTAATTTAAGCCCGCGTAGGCGCGGAGGGGCTGGCGGGCCGACTGCATGCTTGCGGCATGCTTGCTGCATGCTTGCTACATGCTTGCTGCATGCTTGCTGCATGCTTGCTGTATGCTGCATGTTTGCAAATCGTTTTTCTCGGAAATCCCGTAGTTCAGAATCCCGAAATATTTACCGCTATTTCGGGATTCTGAACTACGGGATTTTGAACTTCGGGATTTTAAACTTTCGGGATTTTGAACTTTCGGGATTTTAAACTGTCGGACAAATGAACTTTCGGGATTTTGAACTTCGGGATTTTGAACTTCGGGATTTCAAACTTTCGGTCTAATGAACTTTCGGGATTTTAAACTTTCGACCAAACAACCATTCGGCGTTTCAATTTTCGGGATTTCGTCCATCGGTATTTTAAAATTCGGTCTTTTAAAATTCGGGATTATGATACGTACCCTCTACAACCTAATAAAGTCATATTTAAGCCACAGACACTTTTTTGTAAAACAGGGCGAGGAGCTAACGTCTTTAAATGCTATCAAAGCTGGAGTTCCGCAAGGCAGCGTCATGGGTCTCACGTTGTATGTGCTTTTTACAGCTGATCTCCCTACCACCGATGGAGTAGTTATTGGAACATTTGCTGATGACACAGCAATTCTATCATTAGACAATTCACCAGACATTGCAGCACAAAAGCTTCAGAACAGCCTCGATCAAGTATTCAAATGGCTCAAAGACTGGGTTACTTTCACAAACAGGAGAGAAACATCTCCACCCGTCACTCTCAACGGCATACCTCTACCGCAAGAGGATCACGCCAAGTATCTAGGACCATATTTGGATAGACGCTTAACCTGGAAGAAGCATATTTTCACAAAGAAACTAGCTATGAGCCAACAGTTGCGCACCATGTAGTACATGGTGTGCAACTGTTGGCTCAACAAAAACTTGTTTAAAAACAAAAAATCACGTCTGTCACTTCAAAACAAACTATTGCTTTATGCATTGGGCATATTATATCTGCAAGATTGATAGATTGAAAAAAAAAACGGAAACAGAAAAATATATTAATATTGCAACTTTTAGACGTAGACATGAATATGCAGGATGTAAGCGGACCCTTATCGAAGTCACCATCATTCAGCATTCTGTACATCGAACGACTTTTTGCAACTTTTACTGAGGGCCAAACATGAAATCGTGAAAAAAATATCTGCTGGCCAGAACATTTATGCACGCCTCTTGAACATCATGTTTTACGATAACACTCAATGGTACGCATTCAAAAATGTTCTGATGGATGCATTATTTTTACGGGGGTAGCAGTAGCGAAGGGTTAAATTTTGTAACAGGTAAGCCGGTCAGATGCATATTTTTAATAATGTTAAAAAAGACCATACATCGAACCATTTGTAGTTTAAGTAATGTTTTGGGCAATCACATCCGAACTGAATTACCTACACTGTTTTACTTTTGGCAAAAGTAGACTCCACCACAGCGGTTGTTCCAAAGAGAAGTCGGTAGGTTTCGAGTTGTATGAACCCCTGGTAGTGGTAGTATTTAAAGTAAACTTACACTTATTGTAGATCGTGAGCGCAGGGCGTTGGTGGTGAGGAGCAATATGCTCGCCCGCAGGTTTGCTCATTGCACGGAGGACGTCAAAGTGAGTTTATTTAAGGCGTTCTGTCAGTCCTTCTACTTTAGCGGCCTGTGGGTATCATATACAAGCCGAGCCTACAACGTCCTGCGCGTACAATACAACAACGCTTTCAGGATGCTGTTACGGTTGCCGCGACGTTGCAGTGGATCGGGAATGTTTGCTGCAGCACATACGGATGGCTTTCACGCCATCATGCGTAAGAAAGCGGCTTCCTTACTGCAACGCTTGCGTAGCACTCAGAACAGAGTCCTTTTTTTTTTTAGTGTGGGATGTCATCAAATGACTTCTCCCACTCTGGGCGGAGCGGGAGGGAGTGTCAGACTCTTACTGACTAAAACCCATCCATGTTCCTTCCTCGCCCTTTATGTTCCGGGGCCGCGGTATCTCTTTCGAACAAGCCCGCAACCCCGGCAGGCAGAACAGCGTCCTGAAAATGATTGTTGGCAGAGTGGACTGCCCCATCCAAAGACACTGCGTCAAATTAAGTATAGGTTAAAATTATATTAAGTACCTAATACTAATAACATTAACATAACATAATAAGCACAATCTGTTACTAACTACTAACAACGTATGGACTGATAAAGGTATGAAATAAAGATATTTTATTTTTATTTTATTTACTGTATTTTTAGTACAATGGGTTGGTGTCTGCAACTCCAGGTCAAAGCGCGTATTTTGCTTATGGGTTACAATCCACCACGCGGGCCCAGCGCGTGTTGGTAGATGTCACATGTGTTAGAATTTTTGGTTCTATGACATGCCGGTTTCCTCAGCATGTTTTCCTTCACCGTTTTTGAGAGCAGAGGTGATGAAATAAATTTGAAAAAGTAATGCGCCTGCCTGAGTTCGAACCCACGATTTACTGTTCGTAAGTCGGGCAACCACTGGGTCACCACTGCTCACACACCTAACATTAGATACTTTTTTTTAAACTTGTGAAACATTTGGATACTCGTACTTATACCACAATATTTTCGTGACGTAAAAGTTCCCAGGCATGGTCTTAGATAACAAAAGACATATCGCCATGACGACGCCGACGCAAAAACAACGGGGTAATATAAGTTTCACGTGTATCTGTATGTATCTGTCTGTGGCATATTAACTCCCGAACGGACAAACTGGTTTTAATGTTGTTTTTTTTTTTGTTTGAAAGGAGAATTAGTCGGGAGTGTTCCTAGCTATGTTTGATAAAAATCAGTCCAAGATGGCTGCCACAAATTGATGTATTTCCTATTTATTCAACAATAAGGGTATCAAATTAAAGGGCTTGACCTAGTAATTAAAATACTATCCGCTATAATACAATTTCAAATCCAAGATAGCCGCCACCAAAAAATGGTGAAATTCATTTATTTTCAACAACTCCCTCAATAGGGTATCAAATGAAAGGCCCAACACCTTAAACTGTGTCGGAGGTTTTTTTAATTTAATATTTCTTGTGTCATAATATATTTCAACTTTCATCATAAACATTCAGGAGGTATTGCGTACGCGGGACCGGACATCGAAGTATGTCAGTGTTAGCAGTCGGTCCTAACTATTCACTAACCCTTTCAGACTCTTCAAAACAACGTTTGTTGAAGAGAATATTTTCCAATGTAATGAACAATGAACATAGACGGGAACACAAACGAATGTAGGAGTTTTAATTTCCTGTCCCAGTACTACAGCTAATGGATTCATATACACTGAAACCGGTTCACTATACGCAGCACAGTACAAACAGAAATTAGTATTATTTTCATAGGGTGTAGAGTGCAGAACCTATTCAAAAAATTATAAAATCTACTATCTAAAAAAAATACAACACATATTACAAATCTAGAGATTATTTTTAAGAAAAAAAAAACATGAGCTTTTTTGTTATTTTTGTAAAAAAAAAACAGTCACAATCACGTCAGAGTTCGATGATCGAGTTTATGGGTTTCGGTTCCAGAACGACCTTACTAACCGTGTATATTTCGTAATTATTTTGTTCTGTTTGTAAATTATTATTTTACATTTGTACCGCTTCTCTGTAAATAATATTTTCAGAGATTTCAATTTATTCAGGAGTTTCACTTTATACCACTTACAAAACTATAGACTGTACTCTGAAAATAAAGTTTGATCAATTTATTTACCCAATTATTTATTTTACGGCCCGTTGAAATATTCGCTCAGGTTCACATGTTTATTTAATCAAAGTTATTAATGAATTGCAGTTATTTCACTACAACGTAATAAAAGTTATATGCTTGTTAAGTATTTTCGAATCCCGGTAGGAGCAAATGTTTGTGTGATGAGCATGGATATTTGTTCACGGGTCATGGATGTTTATATGTATAATAAGTATGTTTTTATATATGTAGTATATCAGCTGTCTGGTGACCACGACACAAGCCTTGCTTAGTGTGGCACTAGATGGCGCTGTGTCTAATGTCCATCGATATTTATTTATTTACTAGCTGACCCGCGCAACTTCGTCTGCGTCACATAAGAGAAAGAGAGGGTTACAGAGAGTGGGTCGTAAGCACCCATAATACAATTTTCAAAGAGCACATCACACACATCCTTCTGCATAATGAAAATGAGCGCCCGGTACATGATCATTATTTTGCTGCGAAGTTATTTAAAACGGTGTATCTCCTAAGATATGCATTGAAGTCAGTTTACGTACCCAAGGGCAATTTTGTTCAAAATCAAATACTTGTGATTAACAACGTACTTATTTGCATAATAATAAATTACCATGTTTACAAAAACAGCTTTAAAGGCTTCTATTGACAGCTTTACGTCTTCATACTTAGACACTCGATGACAGTCATACTCCAGCTAGGTCTGCAGTTCTGATCAAGGTGCATTAAATGAGCCGCAACACGATACAGCTCCTGTAAACCGTTGCGGACCTCTTACAACTGCTTACCATTTAATTTTTTTAACTCTACGTCCCTACGCTATGACGCCGTGTCTTAAAGTGCACATCATTTTAATCCCGTTAGGAGATGAATTTCAATGCAATATGAAACGCGTCCATCAATTCTGTTAATATTGTTGATTGCAAAGTTTGAAGTACTTAGATTGGACCAAGGAATCACATTTTCCCATACAATCTTTGCCCCCCCTTTTCACCCCCTTAGGGGTATAATTTCAAAATTCGTTCTTATCGTATGCCTACGTTATACAGAAAATACACCCTCCAAGTTTCAGGTTTCTACAATCTGCGGTTTAGGCTGTGCGTTGATCCATCAGATAGTCCTTCAGGACAAAGCATTGTAGATAGTAGGATTTGTATTCGTTTGTAATGTATTTGTAACTTTTCCGGCTTTATGTCTTATGTAAAATAAAAAATAATGATTGGCATCAAAAAATGTTTTGTGTAAAATAGCAATTTTCTGGCTAACTATTTTCCCTATACTGCCCCGCTGAAAGTATTTTTTTTGCGATTTCTGACTTTTTGAGTACTCTAACTGGGTTGGTTTGGAAGAACTTCTTGATTAGTGTCGGAAAGAAGATCGATTGGCATCAAAAAAATTGTTTTAAGTAAAATGGCAATTTTCTTGCTAACTGTACTTTATTTTTTAATTAAATCTGTGAATGGGGACAAACAATTCGTGAAAAAGTTACGGATTGTTACCTAAGACCACTTTTTTGTATCTGCAGCTCCCCTTACTGCCCCGTTTACCGTTTCCACCCTGTATTGCTAACTACTTATACCGAGGAATGCCGATTTTCTTGAGTTCCGCTATTTTGGGCGTATTCACTTCAAAAATCAAATTTCAAGAAAATTGAGAAATTACATTTACTTGTATTAGATTTAAAGTATTTACAGCCACTTTTAAAGGTTTCCACTTCAATGAATTTTATTCTATAGGTGTATGAAGTTAATTAATTTTAAACACGAAACCCTCTTTTTGACGTCTCTGGATGGTTTTTTTTTTAAATGCTGAAACAGGTGTTTCTTTATTTTTAATAATAAGTATTTATTCTGTGTTTCATGAATCTAGAACAACCTAAAATTTTTTTTTCATACAAACTTTACCCCCCTTTTCACACCCTTTTTCCAAAATTTTCCATAATTTCTATAGCCTAAGTGTTATTCTGAGTTTATTTAAATAGATTAGTGAAGTTTTCATCAAAATCCGTCCAGCAGTTTTTACGTGATGCGCGGTCAAACAAACAAACAAACAAAAACGAATTTTAAAAATGGTTTTAATATGTTCAGTTACTTATTTTAAGTCACCCTGATCGGTTTTTTTTTTAAATCTTCAATGTACAGATTTTTCGGTCTCAACGATTTTATTATATGTATATAGATTTATTTTATAACAATTGTTCGTTTTACTTTAATCAGACGTTGAAAGAGATCTCTCGCGCCCAAAACCTAAATCCGAGTTCTGTAGAAATGAGAAGTAGGTACCAGTCTGGTTATTAACCCCGGACGCAAAAACCACGGGGTGTAATAAGTTTGACAGTTTGACGTGTCTGTGTGTGTGTGCGTCTGTGTGTGAGTGGCATCGTAGCGCCCGAACGGATGAACCGATAGATTTCATCTGTTTTTTGTTTGAAATGTGAATTTGGCGGAAGTGTTCTTAGCTACGTTTGATGAAAATCAGTCCAAGATGGCCGCCGCCACAAAATTGCGGATTACATATTTATTCAACAACTCCCTCAATATGGGTATCAAATGAAAGGACTTGACTAGTAGAATACTATACACTATGATAAATCAAAAACCCAAGATGGCTGCCACCACAAAATGGCGAATTAACGAATTATTTTCTATTTAACTTTTAGTGCATTGTGTCGGGGGCGGGGGGGTTTTAAATTTTTAAGTTAATTTTACTTGTGTTTACAATGTTCCGGTGGTTCCGACTTTGCACTAGTATATCGATAGGAATTTAGGCAAACAAGCAACCATCCGGGATGAGATCAACCATTTCTCAATATGAATACAACAAAATAATATGAGTACGTTCGCGGTAGGAAGTCAAACTAGAGACATAGGCAGATAAATGGCGACATAGGCAGATAAACGGCGACATAGGCAGATAAATGGCGACATAGGCAGATAAATGGCGACATAGGCAGATAAATGGCGACATAGGCAGATAAATAGCGACTGACTAAAACATGCGGGGGAGTCTTTGGGGACTGCCGATAGAAGTGAAAAATAAGTAACTTATGCATTGCTCGTAGCACTGCTACGGTTTATGCCCCGCGCACGCCTAAGTGTTGTTACGCTGTTGCGTAGGTGACTGCCACACGATTTCTATGATTTTTGTTCACCCAAAAAGTGATCAACGTGCTTACAGAAGTATTCACTTCAAAAAACCTAAAGTACTCTCTAATACTAATGCGCATGCAAATATTTAATACGGACAACAACGAAGATCATCTTTAGCCTCATATCAGATTATTTGGATGTCAAAAGGAAGCTCCCCTTCACAACACGATTTGTTTATAAGTTTGCAATGTATTTATGAGTTTTGCACACGACGACCACACGAAGATAGACTACGACAGGATATACGATGCGTTACGCTTAAGACATAGAACGATGAACTTCGACATCACGAAGAATGTAAACATTATTCTAAATGTATTTTTCACTTGTAATGCTCTAAAAGTACGCCAATATGGCCCTACAAAGCGGGATCAAATTTAGTGATCATTAATTCCCTAGGGAGTAAAAAGTAATTTCAAAATGAAACGATCTTTTACTCTGAAACATGGTAACAAAAGAGTAACTTATTAGAGTAACTTATTAGAGGTTTAATTTAAATTTCGGCTTGCAAATAGAAAGCGGTTTATTATAAAAAAAAAACAAATGAACTCTTCAACGCGAGAGAAATTGTTGTTTTTTGTGTGCATCTTCGATTTTGAAAAGTATGTGCAATGCCTCTGTTGCTAGCCGCTGCAGTAATGTAGGTACTAATTATCATCTCTCATCTCTCAACATTTTTCCAATGGATCATCTTCATTGGAAAAATGTTGAGAGTTTGTGTTGTGTTTTAATTTGTTAATCTATAGCTGACCTGATTGAAGAAAAAACTGACCGCTAAGTTCAGAATTTTTGTCGAGTGTAATTTTTTATTTTAATGACTATTTTTACTCGCACTCGAAGTGAAAAGTACAGTTTGCACCTAAAGACTAAACGCCAATTTAAGCCTAGCTTTCAATGACTCCCTCGCAAGCTCGGGAGTCAAGCCACCTCTATTATTGCTTCGTTTAGTCCCTCGTTATAAAATATACAAACAACATAACACCAAACGTGTAACATGATTCTGCGAAATATCAGATCTATTGCAGCGTGAAATCTAAGAGTGGCAATAAAGTTTCATTGCTTAGCAAAGCAAATAAAATTGTAATGTTCAATGATTCTGAGTTCTTGAAGACGATTCCTATTGCAGACAGCGTCCTTTCTTGTGACTCATTCAATTCCTAGAATTTATGATTTCATGTAGACATTTATAAAAATATTATTGCGATAGGAGTCTCTTACAATATTAATTTAATTTATCCTTTAAATATTAGTAAAAATTAGTATTTACAATCATATCTTACAATATAAATCTGACTATACACATTACACATAGGTTATTACAGAATTAACATAATATTTACAAAAGCATTCATAAATATTTATTTATCTACTCAATCGATTATCTGCACACTTGATACGCGCTCTGGGTTTAGGCTGCATATCGCGAAATGGTATATTCCCGTTGTTCCGATTACCCTGCATTATATTCCCGTTTAAAATGTCCAAAAAATTAGTTTTTGCAACTCCAATTAAAACCCAGAAAATGTCTACCGCTCGTCACTAAATAATAACAGCCGCTCGAGTCAATCTTTTGTCTAAGTTGGTCAGTAGATGGGTAACCACCCATTGCATACCGAGTTTCGTCCGTGCCTCGGAAAGCACTTTAAGCTGTTGGTGCCGGCTGTCATTTATAGATCTTTTGCTGCCGCTAAGGTTGTTAGTCTTACTATGGGGTATCGTATTAGTACCCTGTACTGGTTGTGGAGGTCAGATAGTCAGTCGCTCCATGTAAATTACTGATATTCACAGCTGCATCCGGTTAAATTGGCAACAAGTCGACCCCATTGTTGGTAAACGTTAGGCGAATGATGAAACGTCTCCACTCTTCGTCTCAGAAGTAGTGTTTATTTTACTTTTGAATTTGTTTTTGTTTGTTTTTGCTATGAACACTTTTAACATCCTATCTTGCTAGATTGTTCTCTCATAATGCACCATCTCAACCACCAACAATGAATGATGTTACCAAGATTTTGTAACAATATTATGGTTTAAAAGAGTGTCCATGGAGTTCCTTGCCCGTTCTTCTCCATAGAGATCTGCGCTAGGGAATGGGCAACTACAGTACTTTCACAGTTTTTATGTCTTGTAACTGGGACTGTAGCTTTATATAATTTTCATCTTTGTTTCGACAATTCAAAAGCGCCTGTAATTGGCCTACTTTAAATAAATGCTTTGATTTTGATAATTAATTAAATCACACACATACCACCTTGAACTTATGCTAGCCAAGTACTAGTAAGTTGCTAAAGAAACCATTTCAGTTAGCTTGGAGCACTAAAACCTACAGTCGTTTGGAAGTAGTCCTTTCATATCACCATCCTTCCTCAGATCTGATGTGATACGGGGACAGAGCTGTGGGGACAACGATCAGATTTTTATTATTTTGAATTTTATTGGTGGTGGTGGGTGGTGATGGCCCGCTCTATCACTAAAGCATGTTGATTGGAAAAAATGATGCGGTGGCGTCCTAACTCACTGCACCTTCTAAAAACTTACAATTTTGTTCGTGAACCTAACTATTATTCTGGACTCGAAATCATTTTAACATAACATCTAAACCGTGAATTTAGTTTTCATCATTGGCGACACAAACATACTACCTACGGTTTGTACTACGAAGGAAAGAGCTACAAATACTAACATTTAAACACAGTGATTCGATATTTTTACTAAAGAAAAGAAATGAACTAGTACACCTTCAGGTCTTGTATCACTGCCTTTTGTAACAAGAACTACAAAAGATATCTATTCCAATTAATTGAAACAGCCAAGTAAAGTTCAAGAATATTTGAAAACTCGTAAATAAGTCGAAGCACAGTTGATTTCGAGGAAAGCAATGCGGCAAAGTTTAATCAAAAATTATTCGCTGCTATATTCTAGTTCCAATCAAAGTTTTGGAGGAGAAATGCAACTGTAGGGAGAGGCAATTACTATATAATACAAGCCCGGTACAAGTTTATTTTTAATTGTTAAAGTAGCAAACCGAGGTAGAGCTACATACTGTAAAAATCGATTGTTATCTGGACTCTATTTTCAGATTAATGTAAGAATTGCTTCCGTTTAAGAAATAAAGTGGGCTATCTTTACTTATTTTGCCGTCTGGGTCTTAAGTGGATCTGCACTTAGGACCCAGACAGCAACGATGTCGCCATCAGTAATCCAGAAATATACGGATGCAAAAATAATTGTGTTAATTGACGCCTGAGCTAAAAAGAAGCTGTCTGTTAGTAATACTTTACGTGTATTTAAATAAGTGTGAGTTAGAAATAGAACTAGATTTTAGAACCCCAGAGTAAAGTAAATAATGATGTTAATGATTATATAGACCCCCAGAGTAGAAGTGAATAATTATGTTGATGATTATAGACCCCCAGAGTAGAAGTGAATAATGATGTTGATGATTATAGACCCCCCGACAAGAAGTGAATAATGATGTTGATGATTCTAAACCCCCAGAGTAGAAGTTTTTCGGCAGGTGACTGACAAGTTGTGTGGCAATCCAATGTCAGGATGTGCTTGTGAAGGAGGGCAAAGTCGAGAAATACCTAAGTTTTGATTTGAATGAAATATGTGAACTATGATTTATGGCTAGAAAGGAGATGATTTCTGTATTAATAGAGAAGTATGAAAGCAGAATCTTCTGCTTGGCGCAGAATATCTATTCTGCACCAAGTCTATGATGTTCGGAATACGTGGCAACCTAGTTACTGTCGGAGTCCCTTCCTCTTTACATAACGCACTCACATAAGCACACCCCCTCTTCACTCCCAACACAACGTCAACATACCTGGGTACTAACATGAGAGGATGTTGACATAAACAATAGGTAGTATTTCAACGACAAAATACGAGACAGACACCTTAGTACCCAAACAAAAACGAAAGTAATCTTGTTTACTTGATCATTGTTACGATGGCCACTAAACTATACATCGTCATTTGTTTTCAAACAGTTTATAGGTATCATAAGCACTGCACGGAACCAGCATGGTTCATGGTTCCACTTGACGCTTTCACCATTCTCTTTGTATGCAATTCCTTACTGGACGCAAACTTTCACGCTCCGTTAGAACACCGTCACTGCTCCGCAAAAGTAGTAAACAGTCAAGCACACCCCACACCACCAGCTACCGAGCGAGACAGCGAGCCGGGCGACAATGTCTTCATCTCTTTTCATACCCAAAGTATTACATCAGCGATACAAGCCGAGAACCGGCAAACCCGGCGAATCCAGCGATGCTATTCGTTCACCTCACTAGGTAGCTTAGCTCTGTAGTCCGCAGTGTAAGCCGAAGTATGAAAAGAGTTGACCACACCGCCTGCTCGCTCGCTCGCTCGCTAACTGGTGGTGTGGTCAGCGCGTCACAGACCTCATAGGCGGCGGTGGCGAGGCTTCACCCCGCTTGGGGTGAGTCTTAAAACCACCTATGAGCGGTCGACCCGACGTAGGTCTAGGGCGCTGTTTAGTTTCGGCGCATCGTCGGTATAAGACACATTTTCCATTTTTGTCTCTTGATTGTCTTTTGACTGTTCCTGTAGTGGGGGTAATTCTGAACACGGCAGCCACATTTATTTAAAAATAAATGTGACAATGCCTATTGTGAGAAACATAGTAATTGCTTCCGGTCTTTCATTGGTTAACATAATATTTACAAACTAGCTGACCCGCGCAACTTCGTCTGCGTCACATAAGAGAAAGAGAGGGTTACAGAAAGTGGGTCGTAAGCACCTATAATACAATTTTCAAAGAGCACATCACACACATCCTTTCGCATAATGAAAATGCGCGCCCGGTACATGATCATTATTTTGCTGCGGAGTTATTTAAAACGATGTATCTCCTAAGATATGCATTTAAGTCAATTTACGTACCCAAGGGCAATTTTGTTCAAAATCAAATACTTGTGATTAACAACGTATTTATTTGAATAAGAATAAATTACCATGTTTACAAAAACAGCTTTAAAGGCTTCTATTGACAGCTTTACATCTTCATACTTAGACACTCGATGAAAGTCATACTCCAGCTAGGTCTGCAGTTCTCATCAAGGTGCATTAAATGAGCTGCAACACGATATAGCTGCTGTAAACCATTGCGAACCTCTTACAACTGCTTACCATTTAAAATTTCAAACTCTACGTCCCTACGCTATGACGCCGTGTCTTAAAGTGCACAACCTCTTCAAAGCTTAGAAACCTAGAAATGCGGTATTAATATTTTACGGTGACTTTCGAGACATTCCAATTTTAAAGAGTATTTGCAATTTTGCACCAAATTTTTATGTGAGTTCAACCTTTTTGGAATAAAATCGGATTGGGTTTTGAAACATGTATCAAAATAACTTGTAGTTTATATCAAAATCTCGAAGGATTAGTGATATCAAATTCGAAACAAATCACCGCCAAAATAACTTTCTACCCCTTTTAACCCAGTTAGGGGTTGAATTTCAATGCAATATGAAACGCGTCCATCAATTCTGTTAATATTGTTGATTGCAAAGTTTGAAGTAGATTGGACCAAGGAATCACATTTTCCCATACAATCTTTTTGCCCCCCCTTTTTACCCCCTTAGGGGTAAAATTTCAAAATTCTTTCATATCGTATGCCTACGTTATACAGAAAATATACCCTCCAAGTTTCAGGTTTCTACAATCTGCGGTTTAGGCTGTGCGTTGGTTGATCCATCAGACAGTCCTTCAGGACAAAGCTTTTTTTATTGGTAGATAGTAGGATTTGTACTCGTTTGTAATGTATTTGTAACTTTTCCGGCTTTATGTCTTATGTAAAATAAAAAATTAATGATTGGCATCAAAAAAATGTTTTGTGTAAAATAGCAATTTTCTGGCTAACTATTTCCCCTACACTGCCCCGCTGAGTTATTTTTTGCGATTTCTGACTTTTTGAGTACTCTTACCTGGGTTGGTTTGGAAGAACTTCTTGATTAGTGTCGGAAAGAAGATCGATTGGCATCAAAAAAAAATGTTTTGTGTAAAATGGTAATTTTCGTGCTAACTGTACTTTATTTTTTAATTAAATCTGTGAGAGTGTGAGGGGATAAACATTTTGTCAAAAAATTACGGATTGTTGGTTGTTGTTGTTGCGGTTGTTTGTTGCCATTTTTGTGAAGCTGCAGCTCCCCTTACTGCCCCGTTTACCGTTTCCACCCTGTATTACCAACTACTTATACCGAGGAAAGCCGATTTTCTTGAGTTCCGCTATTTTGGGCGTATTCACTTCAATAATCAAATTTCAAGAAAATTGAGAAATTATATTTACCTGTATTAGATTTGAAGTATTTACAGCAACTTTTAAAGGTTTCCACTTCAATGGATTTTATTCTATAGGTGTATGAAGTTAATTAATTTTAAACACAAAACCCTCTTTTTTACGTCTCTGGATGATTAAAAAAAAAAAATGCTGAAACAGTTATTTCTTTATTTTTAATAATAAGTCTTTACTCTGAGTTTCATGAATCTAGAACAATCTAAAATGTTTTTTTCATACGAACTTTACCCCCCCTTTTCACCCCCTTTTTTTCCAAAAAAATCCATAATTTCTATACCTAGCCTAAATGTTATTCTGAGTTTATTTAAATAGATTAGTGAAGTTTTCATCATAATCCGTCCAGCAGTTTCTACGTGATGCGTGGCCAAACAAACACGAATTTTAAAAATGGTTTTAATATGTCCAGTTACTTATTTTAAGTCACCCTGGTCGGTTTTTTTTAAATCTTCAATGTACAGATTTTTTTGTCTCAACGATTTTATTATATGTATAATTATGTCACCGTAAAATTGTCAAATACGTTATATTGTAATATCTCTAGCGATATTGTAAAGTCTCGAATTATTGTCAAATGAACATACTGCGTACAACAAAACGCATTATTTTTCGTGAAATGCAAGCGATGGTAGTCAACTTACGCGGTGTGGAGGGAAGGAGGGGTCCCCCTTGCCCAGTGGCACAACTCTCATGAAAAGATAATGCACCATTCGCATTCCTGAGAAATACCGATTAATGTAACATAACCTTAAAACACTTTATATTCCCCCTAAAAAGCGTAGTCGACGGAGCCCCGCTTCGCGGGGCTCTATTTCCGAGTGCAGGGTTTAAAGGAACCTAACTAACCTAACGGGGGGGGGGTGCCCCAAGTCCCGATTATGGGGGCAGAGATACTTCCGTATGTTCAGTTGACAATAATTCGAGACATTACAATATCGCGAGAAAAAACACGTTATATTGTAATATAACGTGTTTGACAATTTTACGGTGACATATAGATATGAAATGCAATGTTAAGTAATAAGTTATTTCCAAACAAAACTTTCGAATATTGTATCTTGTTTATTGTATCATCATTCTGACTACCACATCACATAATTTGTTCAGGTTATAACCACGAACACTCCACCTTTGTAAAAACATAAATATTACCTACCTTCTACGATTTTAAACAGAAGTAAGGTAAAATCATACTTTACGCTAATTAAATAATATTTGCAAAGGCCGCTTTAATTAAATCCAAACACCGCTGTATGTTGCTTATTTTCGGTAGGTACATACGTATGTAAAGGTACCGTTTAATTTCCATACACAAACTACATTATTATATTATTCTGTGCAGACGTATATGCTTTGACGCCCTCGTTAATACAATATTAATTTATACCCGTCAATGGACAAAAGCCAATGGCACCTGTACGACTATAAGCTATTTTAATGAGTGTGGAATTCTGAATGATACCTGCGACACTATATAATTATCGTAAACATAGGCTCAAAGTTTCGAGATTCATACAAAATTACCTCGGTGATTAGTGGAATAGAGATTAATTTTATTATCGAAATTAACGAGCAATTAATGTGGGGTTTAAGTTTTAAATATCACAGTTTGTCACACTGGGTTTGTTTGTGTTATATTATTATTATTATTAGTATTACTGGAAGTTTAGTGAGTTTGTATAAATGCAGGTTCTCGAGGAAGGTTTCAATGTATTGGAGAAGTCCACTCACTGACCACTCATCACTACTACTGGGCTGTGAGGACTAAAATTTGGCACAAGCTAGAAGGTGCAGGTGCGCACTAAGAAAGGGTTTTTTAAAATTCGCACCCCAAGGGGTTGAACAGGGGTGTCAAAGTTTGTATGAAAGTTCTATGTTTTTAAAGTTAGAGATATGAATGTAAAGCCTGAATGTTCCTTTTGACTTCTAGGTGCTAACTAAGAAAAGGTTTTACGAAATTCGGCCCTTAGGGGTACAAAATAGGGTTCTGCCCTGCGTGGGCGGAGCTCCGCCGTGTCCTCGTGGCGGCGATCGGCGGCGGCGACCTCTCGCGTCCGGCCCTGGTACAATCCATGGTCCGGAGCGAGACGGAATGGTAAGCCGTCGCCTCCTTCTGCGAAGCAGTGATGCTAGCGAAGGAGGTGGCGGAACGAGAGAGGGAGAGATCCTCTCTTCCCGGCCGCCGCGGGAGACGCAACGGGCGTCGGGGGCCACGTGGTGGCTACCGGCCACCGTAGATGCGGGCCTGTGGACGGCTGGCCGTCCGGCCGTCTAACGACGACGACAGGCCGTGTCGACGGCGCGTTCGTGTTCCACGCGCGCCTCAAAGAGATGTCAGCAAAAGGAGAGGGGCCCGCAAGGGCCGAAGCCTGCCGGGGTTGCGGGCCTGTTCGAAAGAGATACCGCGGCCCCGGAACGTAAAAGGCGAGGAAGGAACATGGATGGTTTTTAGTCAGTAAGAGTCTGACACTCCCTCCCGCTCCGCCCAGAGTGGGGGGGGTCATTTGATGATTTCCCATCCTTAAAAAAAAAAAAAAAAAAAAGGGGTACAAAATAGGGTTTTTAATGTTTGTATGAAAAAAGTTAGGCCTCATTTCTGGAGACGCGGCGCGTCGGGCGGCGCATTGCGCGGCATCATGTCACGTCACGGATGTCAAACAGACATAAGCTCTTTATGTTTTTCTTCTCGCGGATAAATAAAAATAACAGTATAATTCGCATAAAATTAGTGAATAAATACTTCTGCCAGTGCAACTTACTAATAACATTGTTATCTAGTGTTCATGTGCTATTCAAATATATAAAAAAAACAGTAAATAAACTTTTCAATGAACCCCATCAATACACAAGTACCCAAAACCTACAGTTTATAGAAGATAGTTATATGGGGAACGGAAAACCAACTTGTGGCTTAACGTCGGTATGTGCGGTCCTGTACTCCGTTGCTGTGCTCAACCTATGGTGTTTGTCTGAACTACAGAAGTTAGAACAATAGAATGAGTAACTTGGAATTGGATAGTTATTATGGAGACCAAACTGGCTCATCCCGAAGTGTCGCAATCGTCGAATGTGGACCTTACAAACCAGTTGAACGACATAAACGACCGTGCCCAGGTCTTGCTCGCAGGTGCTATCCTTAGATCTAATATTCCAGAGATAAGTGGATAAAACACCACCCACAGTGCCATGTTGGTGGCCGCTAACATTGGCGACAAATTAAAAGCGCGCGATTTCGTGAGCGCCGAGCATGTCGGAGGCCGGCGCGTCAACGCAACGCAGGCGACGACGGCGCCGATGGAGACCCGCCCCCGCTTCCTCGTCGTGCGGCTCGCGCGTCGCGACCTACTGGGTGAACTGGCTGGGGGGAGCGCGAGTGCGTCGAGGCATGGAGCGGATCTCGTTCGATCTGCCGGGCTATATATCTACGAGCGCTTAACACGTTGCAGGACTCACTGAATTAGCAGTAGATTTTTTGAAGTTGAAAAATGACAGTACGGGCACCGCCGTACAATTTTAAAGTGAGGTACGGGCATTACAGCGAAATTTCGTATAGAGGAACAAGGAAAACCGTTTTTACTGTCGTATCACATCAATCCCTCATACGTATAGAAGCATTAGAACGCACAATGTCACACATTGAAAATATATGTGTTAGTGCGTTTTCTATGAAGTCCTCGCACGCACACTACGGTTATCCCCGTAATCGGTCTATAAAGATTCTATGCGACGGCTCGAGTAGCGTCACGCCACGCGCCAAACGGCATACGGCTATGACAGTACTATCGTTGTATTGTTATTCTTTAGTATTGCTCTAGGTAAGTACGGATATAGCCGTGGTCGTAACTTGTATGGAGCAATTTTACTGTCATATCGCATAGTTTGAAAAAGTCATTAGCGTCCCGCAACGTGTTAACTAAACTGGGCCTATTTGGCGCAGCCGTGAGACGCACAATATTATTTCTTTTATTTTTTTATTTTATTCAGTTTTTGTTGTGTGCACTTATGGCATAAGTCAAATAAATATGTTTTCTTTATTTCTACCTTTCATTTTATCTTACTCGGTCATAACAGGCATTCGATTAGAATAGAATGACTATTTTAGAAGGAACCGTGATCAAAATTACGGACATACATACAAAGACAAACTTTTAGGTCTTATAAAACTCCTCTATTACGCCGCTCTTGTAGCGTGTGAGTGTTGCCTGCAGCCGACAACGCTGCGGCGCACGTGTCGTTGCAGTAGGAGGGAAGGAATACGTGCTGCACATCCGTACGAGTGGCATGTCGATTCATTTTAATAATGGATCCCTGATTCGATAAAATCAAGTCGGAATCATCCACATTACAAAACTCTTTTGATGTTGTGGAAGACTCAGTATTGTTATTTGCCTGTAAAAAAAATACAGCACAGAGCATCAAGTAGTCTTTGGTCCCAATCCCAACTCGAGAGGTTTTTAGGGTTCCGTAGCTAAATGGCAAAAAACGGAACCCATAAGGATTCGTTATGTCTGTCTGTCTATCTGTCCGTCCGTATGTCACAGCCACTTTTTTCCGAAACTATAAGAACTATGCTGTTGAAACCTGGTAAGTAGATAAAATAGATATAGAATAGTATAATGTGAACCGTATTAAGACTTTCACAAAAAAATAGAAAAAAAAAATTGAGGGTTCCCCATAGTTAGAACTGAAACTCAAAAAAATGTTTTTATCAAACCCATACGTGTGGAGTATCTATGGATAATATAGTTCTGCAAAAATGACATTGAGATATCTACTATCATTTTTTTCTAAACTGAATAGTTTGCGCGCGAGACACTTTCAAACAGGTAAAATGTCCCGCCCCTCCCTCTGTAACTTCTAAAAGAAGAGAATGATAAAACTAAAAAAAAATGTTGTGCATTACCATGTAAACTTCCACCGAAAATTGGTTGGAACGAGATGTAGTAAGTAGTTTTTTTTATATGCGTCATATATCGTAAACCGCAATTTACCTTTCATTCAATCAACTCAAATATAAAAATAAACAAAAACGTGTTACTCGCTGCTACGGAATCCTTCATGGGCTAGTCCGACTCGCACTTGCCGCTTTTTTAGTAACTTCAAACCAAACCTTTTTGATAGACGGCCCCACAACGTTTGTTTTCTCTAAACAGCTAGTTTGTTCTCTATTATCATCACGAAGTTGTGATTGGGTAGGTTGTCAACGCTCGTCTCTAATTGGCTAAGCAACGCATAGTAACAATGGCGGCATTGGCGCCGGCTGGAAATGTGACATTTGACGGGCAGCAAGAATTGTCAAAGTGGACGATTTATGTGAGAAAGAGCAATGAAAGATTTTAATATTTTTGATTATGTATATTTATTTCTTTTGCGTGTGATGTAGATGCATAACAACAACAAAAAATTGTGAGGTCAACCGTTTTTTCTTTAATATCGAACGTAATTCGAAAATTCAAAGCTATGTTTTGTTAAATGCGTTTACCTAGGCAAGATGGTATTTTACTCGATATGAGCTAATAGCAAATACACTCGAGAGCAATGAATCCGGGTCACTTAAAGAATGTTAAAAATCTCGGAAACTAAAAATGATAGGTTAATGCAATAAATTGTATTTAATAGACTATGTAATACTCCTTAAATAAAAGTAAAAAAAATATGAGTCACCATACATTTTATTAACACAAAATTACATAAAGAAAAAAACTGCTGATCTCTCCTTAAAACAAAAATAGGAAACATGAATTTTTTGAACTTTATTACGATTTTCTTGAATTTTAATACTTCGTATTGCCTCCTCGTGCTTCCATTACTGCGTTTACGCGGTTTGGCATGCTGTACACCAAGTTCCTTATACGATTTTGGGGAATATTCTCCCATTCCTCTGTGAGAGCAATTTTGAGCTCACGAAGCGTGATTGGGGGAGGGTTTCGTTGTTTTACGCATCTGCCTAGCTCGTCCCAAGCATGCTCGATCGGGTTGATATCCGGGCTGCGCGCTGGCCACTCCATACGAGTAATGTTCATCTCTTGAAGGTAGTCATTCACAATCCTACCTGTATGAGGTCGGGCATTGTCATGCATAAATATAGCATCCTCACCTAAATTGACCATAAATGGACCAACGTGATCATTGAGGATTTCTTCCACATATCTTACGCTAGTTAAAGAGCCGTTTTCTATGATCACCAGCTCTGTGCGACTTTCAGAAGAAATTCCGGCCCACACAAGTACAGACCCACCACCGTAGGCTACTTTTTCTTCGATGCATGCTTGCTTGAATCTTTCCCCTGGTCTTCGATACACTCTGTGTCTTCCATCGTGCTTGTAGAGCATAAATTTTGATTCGTCGGAGAACATAACTTTTGACCAATCTTCAATACTCCAATTTACGTGGCTCTGGGCATATCTTAGTCTTGAAATACGATGCCCACGCTCCAGTTTAGGGCCGTTTGCAGGTCTAAGGGGTTTTAAGTTAGATTCACCAAGCCGACGTCTTACTGTCCATGCACTTGGGTTACTTCCTCCGAGGCGTCGAAACTGATTTGTGAGTTCAGTTCCTGTGAGAAAGCGATTTCGAAGCATGGTGTTCACCAAGTATCGGTCTTCTCGTGCTGTGGTACACCTGGTTCTGCCCGTTCCTGGTCTGCGTAGGTTAGAACCAGTTTCTTCGTAACGTCGGAGAACTCTTTGTACTGTTGACAGCGACACACCGACAGTCCTGGCTGTATCGCGCTGACTCCGGCCGGTTTCCAGCATTGTAAGTATTCTGGTGCATTCTTCAGGCGTAAGCGACATAATTTCAGCTTGAATAATGAATATAGAGCACTATCAACATGGTTTATGTACCCACATATATGACAGATTACAAACAAAAGCAAAACCAAATGCTGTAATTTCGTAGTTCCATCTTCGAAAGTGGCCCTTTTTCAAATTTGATTTTTTATGATATAACTTTACAATAACTAAGAAGTTTTAATACCTTCATTTAAGGAGTATTACATTGTCTATTAAATACAATTTATTGCATTAACCTAGCATTTTTAGTTTCCGAGATTTTTAGGATTCTTTAAGTGACCCGGATTCATTGCTCTCGAGTGTATGTTTCATGTCAATGTTAACAGTTTCAAGTGTTATATTATATTCTTCACCAGTATAGGAACGGATCCTCGTTCAGTGTTTTACGTGTTAGTATACAGCAGGCAGCATGCAGCATTTCGTAGCGTGACGATTTCTACTAAAACGCACTATCTGTAAGACGCGTTTAGAAATTTCGTTCCAAAAAGTACACGTTTATAATTACAAAGCATGGCTCATACAACTATGTATAAAACAAATCTGCGACAAAATTTTGAAGGAATTATGTTTTTCCATTTTTTAAAATAAAAACGTGATTTATAGATATGATATATACAAATAATGCTATATGAACTACGTCTGCCTCAAGCAATACGGTTGGATATATTTTTCCAAGCAGTTCCATGCGAAAACCATGTTTTTATCTAAATCTGTGTAAATCTGTCAAAGAAGAAGAGTATTTTTTTAAAGTAGCAAAAGGAAACACTAACATATTTTTCTTCAAACTTTTATCATTCAACACTAATTTACTTAGTCCATTGGGCATAACACAATCCCCCAAAAACTGGCAAAAGTCTCCATGACATAACGCCGCGTCGCACGCCGCGGGGGACGCCGCGTGCACCGCCGCGTCCAACGCGGCGTCCAACACTGCATCTCGAGCAAACGCGCGTAAAAACGCTTCTCCGTAAACGCTCTCATACATTGACATATGTTTGAATTTGAAGCGGCCCGCGCCACCCGACGCACCGCCCGACGCGCCGCGTCTCCAGAAATGAGCCCTTAAACATCCAAACTGAATCTTACGGCAACGCGTTATTGCTTACTTTACATTGAAATCAAAATTCGGAAGCCGATAAAGATCAAAATTGAACTTTACGACAACGCGTTAATGCATATTTTGAAATAAGAATTTGGAAGTTACTTGAGGTTTATCTTTAGTTTTTAAGCGGAATTTCTAGGTGGCCAGCTTGTGGCTAGTATGTTTCCGCGATTATACAGGCGTTTGCTGAAAGGTAAGAAAAAAACGAACTCAAGCGATACACAATCAAGCTCATTTCTGTTCTGCGATATTTTGCTGTTACTACTAATTTGCTTTGAAATATTTGACATCATCGTTGTTTGGTTTTGTCTTCGTATTGGTATGTTTCACTTAGTAATTTTAAATTGGAGGATAATCATTTTATTGTGTTCTTATCTATTGCCTGGTCGGAATTTTGTAATGTATATTTCTTCGTGAATTACATATTGTGTATTTCACACTTTGGTATTACTGTAATAGGTCTTTTAGTATTAGTAGTTTTTCCTAGAAAAGGTGTCCTTGAATACCTACATTCGTATTTTAATTTTAGTGTTATATCTTCGGCTTAGGCTGGTGTTGCAAAAGAATAGCTATAAAGAAAATTTCGTTCCAAATAATGTTTTTTACATCACTTACTGGTCGTGAGCATTGTTTAATTAAAATGGATAATCAAATTATTATCACCTCTAATGGAGTGCAAATTCTTAGCCAAATAGTAAATATTCCTGGCGATGGCGAATGCTTATTTCCATCTCTATCCTATTTGGTGTATCACTCATGCCAGCGGAAGAATTATTGCCATTTGAGTTCCAGGTGTTTTAAGGCACAAACAGGGAGTAAAAATAATCCGATTCTCAGGAAACTTCAATGAAGGTCATTTTGATGATTTAATTCCGTTGGCCAATTAAAATTTCAAAGCGCGTACTGTGTTTTGCGTATGGGCAAATCCACCACGCGGGCCCAGTGCGCTTTGGCAGCTGACGTCACATGTCTTAGAATTTTTGGTTCTAGGACATAGGCCGGTTTCCTCACGATGTTTTCCTTCACCGTTTTGAGAGCAGTGGTGATGAAATTAATTACACAAAGTAATGCGCCGGTCTGGGCCACGTGTTCGAGCCAGCCTGTTTTTAATATTTCTGTGGAGACAGTTCAACCTTTCACCCAGGAGCGGTCAGGAGCAGTTTATAGTTCGATGCTTACGCATCATACGTTACTGAAATGTCTTGCCATGGCACCTACGGAACCACCTGTAAAGTAATGGCAGCGGGAGAACTATTCCCATTTGAGTTAGAGGTGTATCAGGATGGTATTTTTATTGCTCTTTTCTTAGAACATTAATTTCACACGAAATCTCATTTAATAAACTTACACCAACGTATGCAACACGCGAGTGAAACCGCGCGGCCACAGCTAGTATAATTTATATGCGGGCATCAGCTAATAATAGTATATTTTGATACCAGTGGAGAAAGTTTGTTATTGTAGTTCAAGGGGGTTTAACACACAAGCCGTAAGGCGAGGGTGTTTTTGAGCCGAGAACTGCAATAAAAAATATCCACGTGTATCAAACGACGTTCTTCAATACACTTTTGAAGAAATAAAATAAATAATAATATATTTGTGTCACGAGACTATGATTCATTTTTTTTTCCGAACTTTGCTTTCGCCAGGTTGAAGGAGAGGCAAAGGTATGATGCCGTTATACAGCCTAATATATTATATATATATACCGTTTTTTATAATTTTTTAATTTGGAACATCAATAATTGTTGATTTGTTTATAAAAGTAAATATTAGTTATAAATAATCATGTTTATCTACGATATTGAATTTATAAGCACTATTTGAATGTATAAAGAAAGACGCAGATCGCTTTTCCGAAATAAAAAAAAACATTCACATTTTTTTAAATTATGCAATGAACCAATTTGGACTAAGTAAGTATAGTGCATTTTTCATGTATTTTCTGCACATGTGTAGAAAAAACATGAAAAATGCACGCGTTTGAAATACGCTGGTTTTGTAGTGCGAAAAGAACCAGTTTTCGAGGAAGTGTATTGATAAATAATATTTTTCACTTCTCATGCTCTAAAAGTACGTCAATATAGCCCTACGAAAAAAAAAAAACAAATAGAAAGCGGTTTATTGAAGAAAAAAAAAACAAATGAACTCTTCCACGATACGAAAAAATAATTTTGTTTGTGTTCATCGTTAATTTTGAAAAGTATGTGCAGTACCTCTGTTGATAGCCGCTCAGTAATTGTATAGTACTAATAATCTGTGGAGTGTGGATCATCTTCATTGCGAAAATGTTGAGAGTTTGCGTTGTGTAAAACCGAACAAATTTACACTCGACAAAAAAATCCTAACTGAGCGGTCAGTTTGATTGAAGAAAAAACTTTCTAAAAACTTTTTCTTCAATCAAACTGGCCGCTCAGTTAGAAATTTTTGTCGAGTGTAAATTTGTTCGGTTTTTAAATGACTATTTTTGTCGCACTCGAAGTGAAAAGTACAGCTTGCTCCTCGAGACAAAACGCCAACTTAATATACCCTCGCTTTCATTGACTCCCTCGCTTAAAATTATGTTTGTGTTAGATAGCCTATCTACCGACAAAAGCATTACGGTACGAGCAAAAGGAGCGAAGCAATAATGAAAAATGTTGCAAAAACGCTGAAAATTGATTATTTTTGTGAGATTTTTCTCTCCTATGTGACGCAGACGAAGTTGCAATTCTGTCATGTCCACGTACCTAATGCTCTCCATTTTGCCACACTTAACTGTAACCTAATAATAATGCTTCGGTCACCATCACTGTGGTTTTGATTTGACATACCGGGTAGGGAATACCTGAAATGAAACAGAGACGAATTTACTTCAGCTGTGGTACTTCCATCGATTTTTGACAGAATTGGTAACTAGATCACATGTACATTTCAGTTAACCATAATTGTACACATAACACTTTTTTACGTACTCTGAGTATTCTTATTTACACCGGGGTGACGAATTGGGCATCCAAATCAAAGTCAAAAATTCATTTTTGTTTTTATGTTGACGTGTCTGGCACTTCTAGTATGGAAAAAGTTTTTGAAGACCAATCGGAACCGTGACGAAATTATAACCACATATTATAAAAAAATAGTTTTGATTTACCGGCCAGATACCGACCCGTAAGGTATAAATAACCGTGTTTATGCTTTAGACATAATAAAGGGTTTTAATATCGATAAAATGAAAATAAAGAAGATAGGTATTTGCAGTGGGAAACAACGGATTCAAATTACGTAATAATAATCATCGTCTACCTAGCCGGATTTCAGTCTAACCAGATGCCGAAATAAACATAATAAATGAAGGTAATATTTGTCCGTAAATGTTAAAATAATGGGACGTTTGACATTTCCGACAGTTGTTTATTCCTGTAAACCAATGTTTGTACAAAACTTGTTCAACAACGAACTAGCACGGTGAATAAAAAAGCCAATGCCGGGACTGTAATGGTCGTGTAAAAACCTAAAGTCCACTCAGTACGTCCACAAGTCAAACAATATTCCAGTGGGTGAGTGCGGGCGAAATTGAGCCCCGAATCATTTATAAATGGGGGAGGCTGCGCGGGGCGCTCCAAACAGGAGGGGAAAGGTGTGCCGCTGCATTTTGCATGAGTTCAGTGTTGGTTGCTCGATCTGCCTCATTCCACTCTCCTTGCTTGCACATCTATACAAACATCGTTGTGCCTTTTAAACTATTTCGGGTGCCAATTTGTAATTGTTCGCTTTATATAATTTTAGCAAGAAGAAAGTGTTGGTTTCTTTCAAAGTTGCTAGATGAAGATGGTGATGATGTCATGATCGTTATTTTATCCCAAGATTTTGACTGAAATATAAGGACATGCGAAGCTTAGGGAGCAAATACAACTACAATACAAAATTGTATAAATGTAACTTATGTCCACACAGCAACCTTGCAACATTAGTAGTTTCAGTTTGTTATTTAGTTTTGCTTTGGGAGCTCTCAGAAGCACATAGCGTGCTTGCTGTGGGCTATTATTAAGTTATTCGACTAGTTGAATAAGGTAAACACAAGTCAATATTACTTACCGGTCCAAATAATAAAGCGAAACTGATCTTTTATTGAAGGAAATATCTCAGGAATAACAATAGGGAAGCGTTAACGGATAAATGCGGTAATAACCAGGTGAAATAATCCCCAAGATATAGAGTTAGTGGCTATTCCCGAGTAGTTTGAGACGGTAAGGTATCTGAGCGCTCTGGGCCCAGAATTAGGGTGAATTTTTTATAAAGGCGCAGGTAGAGCGGGCGGAGGGGCGAAAGTCGGGGTGCTGGAGTCGCCGGCGCGGTCTGCATATTGCATTAGATTTAAATTGTTTACGTCGTTAAGAAAGAAAGTTCTCCCGAACTAGGCGGGAGGCAAAGTTCCGCGCTGATGTCGGTATATTTAATTTTTCTGCATAATCGTATGGGATCCTTTTGACCTGGAGGTTTGGTTTGAGTGAGGTGGAACTAAGGCTAAAGTGAGATTTCATTTAGAGTACCACAATCATTCTAAATGAGAGAATGTTTGTTACGAAGAAACTTTTATTTGAATACATTCAAGGTAGCTGTTTAGTTGTATAATTAGAACTGTATTATGTCTGTATATTTGCTATGACAGAAGATAAAACACTGAATATTATGATTCATAATTAAACTGTGTCATGACCAATGTTATAAAATGCAATCAGTACCTTCATTGTTCTATTTTGTAAATATACATTATCATAATCAATGAGATCACCTCGGTTGCAAACCATTGTAAGTAGTAGTCAGTCCAGAGACGCGAGAAGACGTGAGCGTGATCATGAAGATTTTAACAATAACTCTAGTAATAGTACTATGTTTCAATCAAAAAGTGATTTGTGATCCCTTATTTGAATTTATAGCACAACATTTTCATGACATAGCTACTTCTATGTCAGGCGTCTTCCAGGATATTAAAATACGATTATCAAAAATGCTTTTATCAACCAAAATAAAACCTTCTGTTACAAAATTACGACGATTTGGGTCTCCTTATTTGAAAGCGACTTTTAACGCTGACAAAATATTAACTGAGAGTGAAACGGAAATTCCCGAATACATCAGCATGAGGGCCGAGCCGACTGCGCTCATGTCCACGCCGCAGCTGGCCCTCCTGCACGGAAGGACAGTGGAATCACATGTCATCCACACCAGAGACGGTTATCTGCTCACTATACATAGAATATCACCGACATTAAAAATGAAAACAAATAATCTAACAGTGATACTTCATCATGGACTACTTGGCAGTTCCGCGGATTGGATTTTATTGGGACCAAAAAAATCTCTACCTTATATGCTAGCCGATCTCGGATACGATGTTTGGATGGCGAATGCGAGGGGAAATTACTATTCGCGTGGACATATTAAACTGGCCGTAGAATCCGAAGAGTTCTGGAGATTCTCGTTTCAAGAAATGGGAGAATACGACTTGCCTGCTCTTATTGATTACATACATGTGGTAACAAAGAGTAGGCATCCCATCGATTACATCGGACACTCGATGGGTGCCACAGCACTTCTGGTACTACTTTCAACGATGCCTGCATATAATCAGCACCTAAGAATTGGTATCCTGATGGCACCTTTAGCTTTCATGAGCAATGTTGAAGGGCCCTTCAAGATTTTGACAGCCATGGCGAAGAGACCGCCTGCCCAGTTACTCAAAATCATTGGTAACAAGGAGTTTCTGCCTTCACGGAGAGTACCACAATGGTTTGCGCAGAAGTATTGTAAAGGCCCGTTATTATTTTGTAGTAATCCATTATACTTTCTCAGTGGTGGTATTCCGACAGATAATCATCTTTGGAATCTAAGTTTTCTGGCAAGATTGTTGTATCACGTACCTGCTGGTGCTTCCACAGACACCATTCTGCATTATGCTCAAGTGGTTAAAAGTGGCAAGTTTCATAAGTTTAAAAATGAAAATACCCAGTTTCCTCTCTCACAAATCACGTTGCCGATCGTACTGATCAGTTCCAGTGAAGACTGGTTGGCCACTATCCCTGACATGCTGAGATTGTACTTCAGCATCAGTAATCCAATGGATCATTACATTATTCGAGACAAAAAAATGTGTCACACCGACTTTGTGTGGGGAGTTCACGCTGAAGAGCTCGTTTTTAACAAAATTATAGAATATTTGAAAAATGATTTGAGCGTTTACTCTGGCACTAAAGCTAATGAAATTGCAATTGATTTAGCAACGGACCATATGCTAATTTCTAAAACTACTACAAGGACACTATGATCTAATCAATGACATGTACGGCTGGAGAGAATACGGATTTTAAATGCGAAGCATTATGTGTGAGTCATCTTGTTTTGTACTGCCATAGTTTAATTACGTTTATATTAAACAGCCTTTTACTGTTTTATTTCAAAGACATGGAATTAATTAAATTAATAAAAACATCATATTAGTCGATTAATTGAGTTTGTCTCGTTACCTACTAAGTTCCTTTTAAAATGTACTTTTGTATGTAAGCTAAACATAAAATAAACTTAAAATGTTACTTGCGGGATTCCTTCCATTATTAGTATAATTTTTGTGCTCCCTATATTCCAACGCAAGCGTAATCATCGCAGGTTGACTGAAGAATGCCGAAGGTGAATGGAAAAAATTGTCACGAGCAGACAAATCTGTCTACCCTCTTTCTTAGTCTTTTGCTACGCGCACTTACTGAAACTCGACATTAAGCCACGGCAAAACACACTCATAGTAGCACCAGGTTTTGTTGGAAACTTTAGTTATAAACAGTGAGAGTTTAAAATAGTGTTTAAACACAAAATGCTTACTTTATTAATGCGTTCAACAATCACTTCAGAAACTCATGTTGATGGCACATTTCCGCAGTGCTGCAGTTAACTATACTCATCAAACTTTTTCCTAATATTGCTATACAAAGCTAGTTAACTCAGATTGGATGGCGACATGTTAAAGCGTTTACAAACTGCATGCTAACGACGTGGCTATGTGCCACCCTATGAATGGCAATATTAAAGTTTTATTACTAGAACCGACGGACTTGTAACGCCAGTGTGCCATTTTAAAAATGGCGTGTGCTTTTCCTGTAAAATTCTCAAATATCAGGGGTGCTCCTTGTTTGGGTCGGCACATACGTTTCGGCAGCGTTTGTTGAACAACAAAGACAAAAAAAAAACTAAAATATACGGATTTTGTTCGGCGTGCGCCAGTCGACATCAGTTCGGCCATAGATCTACCATCGTTCCATGTATGCAGCGCAGCGTCGGATGTAATGAGAGCAATGTTAAGAATATTTTAAATACCAATTAATATTCAATATTGTTAACTATACAAAACACATGAAAAACAAGTGGAAAAATGTCTCAGTTCGTAGCTATTTAAATCTTGAAACATTGAATACCACTTCATAAACCAAAAAATTCAGTTTTTGTACAGTACAGACAACTCCCAAAGTAACAAGGAAACGTCTTGATGATGTTGCTATTACAATACGGTTTGTTACGAGAGAACTCAATTTAGAATTTGAAAAGACATTACTAGTAGAACAGAATCAAGAAATTAATGATTATTTTTTGGATAAATCAGATCATTCAAGTGACAATCGTAAAAAAAAATATTTTTACTATTCTTAGATTATATCAATTATTCATTTATCCAAATATTATGATCAATTTCAATATGTGGGACACAACGAAAGATAACTGTTCTGATATCCATTATCTTTTGATTTACAGTATCATATTTTAAGAGGGTGATGCATTCAGAAAGTTGGCATCTTTGCAAATATCTGTCAAAAATTTACCTTAAATAATATCGCAAATTATTTTAAAGAATAAAAAATAGGCTAGTTTCCACCATCAATAAATTGCAAATCTATTTAGTCCGTAAGTTAGAGTATTGGAAAATAATGTACACGTATTTTTATTTTTTTCTAAAACAATGAATATTGACAAAGATAAAACGCATTAAAACTCGGGAGTGGGGGCTCGTGAAGTTTGAACTCGCTACGAATGACGTAACGAACCAGTGACGTATTGGGAATTTTAAAAGCGTCGTATCTTTGTCAATTTTGGTTTATGTGACAAAAAAAAAATACGTTTAAATGTTTTTGAGAATCTAAGAGACGGACTAATTAGATTTTTTCAGTTAACAAGCCTATTTTCTATTAATATCCTAGTTCACTACTTAGCCATTTTTTTATTTCTAGGCAGTATTTTTTCCGAATTATTTACAAAAGGTAAACATTTGACAGCTACTTGCGACGTTACTAACCTAACCTAACCTTTTGGATACGCGCTCTTAACAACAAACAATGTTGAACTTGTTTACGTCGTATGTTCCTCATTTAGTAGCTTACTTAAGTATTGTTAATCAGAAAAATATATCTACTATGGTTGACCTGCGGCTTCGTCTGCTTGCAGGTTGGAAACGATATTATGTTATGCCTTTTGTGTTATTTCAGGAGAGTAAATATGATCTATGTTATTGTTATTCTGTAGTGCACAATAATTAAAACGTCGCCGTCGATGGCTAGCATGTGTGGGTTTTGTGACCACGCATACAGCCCGGTAGGGTTTGTGTACATAACTATATTTTACACGAGCGTGTACCTCCTACTCTGCATGAAGGCTATTCAGAACCGTGGCATCGTGCTGAAATTGGCCGTGCCTTGTGTGTGGAGGTCCTTACTGCGTACACGTGTTAATTCACCTCTGGATACTCTGCATAAGGAATTCTGATACCTTGTTGGCTGTAGCTGAAAGCTGAAGGTGGCTACGGGAAGAGGTCGGTTAATAGTATACTCCTGTGCTTACCCAAGGAGATGGTCTACCTTTCCCTGGTGGGCTACTACCCGACAACTGTTGATGGGTTCTTGTATACAGGGTCTAAACAACCTCATCCAAGTAAAGAGTTTTATTTTGGGGTGAAAAATCATGTTTGTGTTAGAACTCAATTTAACGTACGTAAAACGTGCTGATGGATGGATCGAATGGTATGGGAGTCTTAGTAAAAACCTACATTGGAAAGTTGTGTTTAGAAGTTGTCAAAAAGTTGGAACGTTGATCCCGCAATATCTCCGTAACTAGAAGTTTCCCAGATTTGGTGTAGAACAAAAAAATGATCGCAGTGACGGCTAGAACAAGTGCCTTTTTGATACGTTAGTAGGCTTTTTACACCCTATGCAAGCTTTTCTAGTGAAAGATTGTTAGTTTTCAAGTTGAGTTATAGGTTTCGCTGTAGATTAAGTTTCATTTTGAAGTGATGAAGACTGGTTGCAACTCAAATCATGCAGGCTGGTTAAAAGAAGTTACTGGTAACAGTGGTCCAGTAGACCTTTCGATCTTAAACCGATTTGAAGTTTTAAATTATCATATTTGGTGCGAGATTTGTGTTTGATATTATGATGAAGAGTACACTTTTTTTGTTATTAAGAAGAGTACTCTTGAGTACTCTGTGGCATGAAGTCCTGATTTCGATTCCCTGTTCGCTCAAAGTGTTATTGGGTTTTATCCAGTACCTGCCGCGGATTTTAGACTTGCGCCAAGTTGTTGGCAATAGGCTCGCCCGTATTACATGGGACTTAAACATAACTGCCGAAATGTGAGTGCAGAAGTGATGTTTTGTTATGTGTTTATAAAATACTAGCGGACGTCACGCGGTTTCACACGCGTAATTCCCGTTCCCGTGGGAGTACGGGGATAAAATATATCCTATGTTACTCGTGGATAATGTAGCTTTCGAATGGTGGAAGAATTTTTAAAAACGGTCCAGTAGTTTTTAAGCCTATTCATTACAACCAAACAAACCAACAAACAAAGTTTTCCTCTTTATAATATTATATTAGTGTAGATAGGTAACCTAGTTAGCCCGGAAAGCTAACAGCAGCGTCCGTCTGCTTGTATATTTTTCTTGGAATATTTATCCAGTCTTATATATAACAGGCACGCCTTTCATTCTAGTTTCTAATTAGGTCTGGGATATTACATTACATTATTTTTCATTACTCATACTCGGAAAGTAGGTCTGAAGTTGCCTGAGGAGCGGGCTGAAAGTAATACTTTTCAGCCCTAAGGAAAATCGCTTCCAACTGACAGCTGTCACATTTAAAAAAAATAATCTAATTCTATTTTTAACCGACTTCTAAAAAAGGAGAAGGTTCTCATTTCGGATGTTTCTATTTTTGTTTTTATTTTCACATTTCTATTGAACCATGTTCCGACTTCTATACAGCCTGTAAATAACAGCGCGATGTAAAATTTAAATAACATAAAATTCAGCATTCATTTTATTAAAGAATACAATCTTTTTCAAATAACTTAGTTATAGTTTAGTTACAAATATTTCATATCAAAATATTTACTATTTTTTCAGTGACGATAGTGAAAATAAAGGCTGAATTAAAGAATGAATATATGAATGAAAAATAGGCGGGAAAGCGGCAATCCTCATTTTTTATCGAGTGGTTTCTTGTTTTTGTTTTTATTTTCCTTGTATTCGTAATGATAAGCACAGTGTTTACCTCTGTTTAAAGATTTATTTAGTCCCTCGAGCTATTAGCGCCCGCGCTACGCTTGGGCGCCAAACCCTGTCTCAGGACTAAATAAGTTACTTTCACCCCTAGGATAACAATGTGCTTTGCACTCGATGTAGGTCCCCGGTAGTAAATACTACTAGCTGTTCTTGAAGGCCGCTTATTGGCCGCCCCGATTGGCGTTGTGGTAGAGAGGTTACCTTATGTTCTTAGAGTTCCGGGTTCCAATCCCGGTAGGAGCATATGTTTGTGTGATGAGCATGCATATTTGTTTCCGAGTAATATATGTCTATATTATTATGTGTAACTAGCTGTACCCGTGCGGTTTCACTCGCGTTTTTCATACGTTGGTGTTTATGAGATTGAGTGTGAAAGTTAATGTTCCAAGTGCACTTCGGGAGGATATTACTGTGTGGCTTGATTAACTTGAAAATTGGTATAAAAATAATCTTCAAGACAAGTTTTGGAAACGTGCTAAACGACAATGAGCTCTAAAAAATAATCCACATGAATTTGACACTCAGTTTTACACACAGAGTATTTTTTTTTTTTACAAATCGGGAGCAAACAAAAAAAAATTAATTTGTTACCTATTTAGTTCATTTACGTGGCGCACAATGCTGGCTTGAATTTGGAAAGTCATGGCCACGTTACCGTTCACCAAATAGGATAGGGATGAAAATAAGCACGTGCCATCACCATATAATATTTACTATTTTGCAAAGAATTTGCACTCCATTAGAAGTGACAATTATCGGATTCATCCATTTGAATTAAACAATGCTCACGACCAGGAAACGTAAAAAATATTATTTTTAACGTAATTTTCTTTCCTTTACAACACCAACCAAAACCAAAGATAAAACACTACAATTAAATTAATTAATACGAACCTAGGTATTCAAGGAACAGCTTCAGAAGTCGGTGACAAAAAAACTAAATCGATCAAACAAAGGTCACCGACTTCTGAAGCTAAAGTTATTTTTCACTTTTTTGTGTGAAGTCGGTTATATTTTTTGCAAAAAAGTTTTATTTATAATACGGGTTCCAGATGGGCAACGCGTATTCAAGCTGTGAGCGGACAAGATGTTGATTTCAGGAGTTCGTGTTTTGAAACGTGATCACACAGGCGAGACGTTTTTACGTTTCTGCGTCCTGCGATATTGCGATAATGCGTCTTACTTCTATTGCGGCGTTATTATCGCGGCAGTATGTAACTTCGTAGCCGTACCTACTGAACTAAAAACAGATATCGCATTTTTTTTGTATTTTTTTTAAATTTTTTTTTTAGGTATGACCACTCGTAATTGCAACTCGATAAGGTTGCTTAACGACTTAACCGAACTATGGGTACCATTGGGCAAGCGGGACCCCTCCTTCCCTCCACACCACGTGAGTTGACTACCATCGCATGCATTTCACGAAAAATAATGCGTTTTATTGTAAGCAGTATGTTCGTTTGACAACATTTCGAGAGTTTACAATCTCTCTAGTTATTTTACAATCTAACGTGTTGGACAATTCTACGGTGACATATATATACAGACTACGTCAAACAATGAAATTTGATTTATTTAACTGTGATCGTAAATTTCCTTATGTGTCCGTTTTTTTGCAAACGAGTGTAGTTAAACTGTTTTATTTATGTAACTAGCTGAGCCTCGCAACTTCATCTGCGTCGCATAACATAAAGAGAGGGTTAGAGAGAGTGCGTCGTAAGCAGTTACAATACAATTCTCAAGGTGCACATCACACACATCATTCCGCATAATAAAAATGCGCACCCGGTACCTGATCATTATTTTGCTGCGGAGTTATTTAAAACGGTGAAACGGTTTTAAACGGTTCATTGAAATCAAATTACATACTCAAGGGTAATTATGTTTTGGTTGCGGGACTGTTCAAAAGAGATATCGCGGCCCCGGAACGTAAAGGGCGAGGAAGGAACATGGATGGGTTTTAGTCAGTAAAAGTCTGACACGGACCCGCTTCGTCCAGAGTGGGAGAAGTTATTTAATTATTTCCCATCCTAAAAAAAAACAAAATTCGAATTTGATATCAATACTCCTTAGAGCTGTTGATTTAAACTTCATTTTATTTTGACACATGTTTGAAAACTGAATCCGATTTTAATAAAATAGTTTGTAATTTTTATCCCCTTGGGGGTAGAATTTAATTTTTTTTATCTAATCGTATGGCCTACGTCATATTAAGGATAAACTTTTCAAGTTTCAGGTCTCTACGATCTACAGTTCAGGCTGTGCGTTGATCCATCCAACAGTCATTCAGGACAAAGCTTTTTTTATGTATAGATAGTAAGTAGGATTTGTACCTACTCGTTATTAATATTCTATTTGTTACTTTTCCGGCTTTACTATATGTCTTATGTACTTAGAAAGAAGAAACAAAAAGCATTTATTAGCCCGACAGGACAACACATAAATAAAAATAAAATAAATATAAAATGGTAAAATTGTGATTATAACACTAGTTACTACACAAAGTCTATCTATTTTTCTTTGTAGTATTATTTACACTTAAAATAATTATTATTTTTACCAATTACTTATACCGAAGGAAGCCGATTTTCTAGACTTCCGCTATTTTGTGCGTATTCTCCTCAAAACTCAAATTTCCAAAAAATGACAAATTATATTTACCTGTATTAATTATATTATTAAAGATACATATACACACACACTTCAATGGTTTTTATTGTTTAGGTCTATGAAGTTAATTAATTTTAAACACAAAACCCTCTTTTTGGGTCTCTGGATAGTTTTTTTTTTAATTCTGAAACTTGTGTTTCTTGATTTTTTTAATAAGTAAGTATTTATTTTGAGTTTCATTACTATTCAAAAATAAAAAAATTAAACCTTCACCCTTTTCTTCCCCTTTTTCTAAAATTATCCATAATTTGTATAGCCTAGATGTTATTCTGAATTTATGTTAATAGATTTGTGAATTTTTTAACATTTTACGTTCAGCAGTTTTTACGTGATGCGCGGTCAACCGCGCATCACGTAAAAAGACTAAACACAAAGACGAACAAAAAGACGAAGACACAAGTTTCAGAATAAAAAAAAAACTATCCAGAGACCCAAAAAGAGGGTTTTGTGTTTAAAATTAATTAACTTCATAGACCTAAACAATAAAAACCATTGAAGTGTGTGTGTATATGTATCTTTAATAATATAATTAATACAGGTAAATATAATTTGTCATTTTTTGGAAATTTGAGTTTTGAGGAGAATACGCACAAAATAGCGGAAGTCTAGAAAATCGGCTTCCTTCGGTATAAGTAATTGGTAAAAATAATAATTATTTTAAGTGTAAATAATACTACGAAGAAAAATAGATAGACTTTGTGTAGTAACTAGTGTTATAATCACAATTTTACCATTTTATATTTATTTTATTTTTATTTATGTGTTGTCCTGTCGGGCTAATAAATGCTTTTTGTTTCTTCTTTCTAAGTACATAAGACATATAGTAAAGCCGGAAAAGTAACAAATAGAATATTAATAACGAGTAGGTACAAATCCTACTTACTATCTATACATAAAAAAAGCTTTGTCCTGAATGACTGTTGGATGGATCAACGCACAGCCTGAACTGTAGATCGTAGAGACCTGAAACTTGAAAAGTTTATCCTTAATATGACGTAGGCCATACGATTAGATAAAAAAAATTAAATTCTACCCCCAAGGGGATAAAAATTACAAACTATTTTATTAAAATCGGATTCAGTTTTCAAACATGTGTCAAAATAAAATGAAGTTTAAATCAACAGCTCTAAGGAGTATTGATATCAAATTCGAATTTTGTTTTTTTTTAGGATGGGAAATAATTAAATAACTTCTCCCACTCTGGACGAAGCGGGTCCGTGTCAGACTTTTACTGACTAAAACCCATCCATGTTCCTTCCTCGCCCTTTACGTTCCGGGGCCGCGATATCTCTTTCGAACAGTCTCGCAACCAAAACATAATTACCCTTGAGTATGTAATTTGATTTCAATGAACCGTTTAAAACCGTTTCACCGTTTTAAATAACTCCGCAGCAAAATAATGATCAGGTACCGGGTGCGCATTTTTATTATGCGGAATGATGTGTGTGATGTGCACCTTGAGAATTGTATTGTAACTGCTTACGACGCACTCTCTCTAACCCTCTCTTTATGTTATGCGACGCAGATGAAGTTGCGAGGCTCAGCTAGTTACATAAATAAAACAGTTTAACTACACTCGTTTGCAAAAAAACGGACACATAAGGAAATTTACGATCACAGTTAAATAAATCAAATTTCATTGTTTGACGTAGTCTGTATATATATGTCACCGTAGAATTGTCCAACACGTTAGATTGTAAAATAACTAGAGAGATTGTAAACTCTCGAAATGTTGTCAAACGAACATACTGCTTACAATAAAACGCATTATTTTTCGTGAAATGCATGCGATGGTAGTCAACTCACGTGGTGTGGAGGGAAGGAGGGGTCCCGCTTGCCCAATGGTACCCACTCTCATGAAAAGATAATGTACCATTCCTAAGAAATTCCGATTAAAATAACCTAACCTTATAACACTTTATATTCCCCTAAAAAGCGTAGTCGACGGGGCACCTATTTCCGAGTGCAGGGTTTAAAGGAACCTAACGTCAAATCCCGATTTTGGGGCAGAGATACATCCGTATGTTCAGTTCAATACAATATTTCGAGAGTTTACAACCTCGCTAGAGAAATTAGAATCTAACGTGTTGGACAATGTTACGGTTACAGATACTTATAATGGTGTAAATTAATACGCGTGAAATAAATTATGGCAATGGAAAAAAAACCGATGAATTCTTTAAAACTGATGTACAGTGCCGACCAAAAGTCGATAGGCAATCTCACAAAGCAATAGCTTGACGTTTAGTTTGACTTACGACCTTCTACTTTCAACAAAATAGATATTGTCAGCAACTAGTTGTAGTTCATAATTTCAATGCCAATATCTAAGACATGATGGCCTAGCGGTTGGGCCCGTCCAGAATTAAGAGTGAATCAGTAAGCCGTGAGTTCAAATCCCGCACAGTTACTTTTAGACTTTTTGTAAGTTTTTACTCTACAGAAATATTATATTCTTTAACTTGTTTGCTTTGTTCACACATTTCGTAAAGTTAGGGAGGTAGATAGAAAAATAAGTCAAGAATTTTGTTAGATTTCTGTGAGGTAGACATGAGTTTTATGAATATTTTAACTTGATCGGAATGAACTTTGTCGTTTGGTTGTAGTCATACATAATACACTATATAACGTGGTAGTTGATGGTCAGTGACGTGTGGTTTAATAGATAGCGGTATTGTTGTTGGTGTGATTCTTAAAATGCGGGCAAATATTAATATTAAGGCGCGGGCGACTATTATCGCGAATTATCCGCGCTTCATAAAAGTGGCCTTAATAGAACTGAATGTGAGTATTATAATTATTTATGAATTGTAACTTAAACATTAAAAATTAAAAACGAATGGGTATTTTAAATTGTTCATTTATTTGGTGACCTGTGGTTTACTTAATTCGTTGTTTTTTTTTTTCAATCTATCATGCAAGATAAATAATGAGTGTTTATTATTGGATTTATAAATGCAGAGTGAATGAAGTCACTTTAGTATTTATTACAGCTGCCTAACATCATTTTTTTTGTTTAGAGAAATGCAGTAAGTCTCTGGATCAAAAGGTATGAGGAAGAAGGGAGCCTTGCAAGTAGACAGCGAAGTGGAAGGTCGTCGCTTATTAGCGAAGCGCAGCGACAACATATCGTGGGCGAGTATGAAACCAATGGTTTCACACCTACGACACACTCGGAGTCACCGCAAACTGTTCGCCGTGCCCTCCACGCTGAAGGCTTGCATCACAGAAGATCAGCTAAAATGCCCTTCTTGACAGAAAGACATAAAGAAGAACGATTACGTTTCGCACGGGAATATTTAGACTTTGACTGGATTACTTCCATTTTGTTCCGGTTCGCGGTCGCCACTCCAGAACTTTTCGACCCCATCGGCCGTCCGTTCTGCGAGCAATGTGCCCTGCCCACTGCCACTTAAATTTAGCAATTTTTCGGGCTACGTCGGTGACCTTGGTTCTCTTGCGGATGTCTTCATTTCTGATGCGATCACGCAAGTAAACTCCGAGCATAGCGTCTCCATTGCCCTTTGGGTGACTTTAAGCCGCATACGTCTACTTGACTGCATTGAAAATAATGGGGGTTATACAAAATATTAATCCCTAATGTTCTAGTTTTAATTAGACGTGTTACAAAATGTTTAGTGATATTAATAATTCCTAAATTGAGGTTTAGTTTCAATCTTCTTTTCTTCGGGAAAATGAACACTTAAACTAAAACCTCAATATGAGTTACATTTATTGTGACGTCACATAAAAAACATGTTCACGAAGTCTAAATTATGTATTAGTTTTCAGTAAGCTCTGTTGAATACCGATAGATAGAAGTGGGTATCAACAATTATATTTGTGTGATTAGAATTTCCTTGTTATGTTAATAAAAAATGACTTCAAAGTGGGTATACAGATACACAAAAAAATCTTATGAACGGTTACAAGAGAACTTCTTATATCTAGGTAGGAATGTGACGTTACAAATCTCATTAAAGTTGTTAATTATATGAATAAATGAAACGAATAAAACAATTTTTGTTATCTGCCAGCACGATTTTTTTTTCAACCTTCCAACACCGAAAAAATATAACACAATCACATAAATAGTTATGATGGGTTATTAACTTATATTTAAATCCTTTTAAAAATAAATAATGACCATGAACCCATTTCAAAATAAATACCTAAGTAAATAGTTTTTGCATAAAAATCAAATATGTATTAATTGAAGTGGTTACAAAAAAAATAAAAAACCCATATTATGTAAACGGGATTTGAACTCAAGACACGTTGATCGTGAACCCACTGCTTAACCTAAACAGCTATCAACGCCTGGTTAATATGGTCGAAGTTTAGCTATCCAATGCAAATACGATCATGCGTTTGCTGCGTGTATAACAAAAGAGACGGTAATATATTTCTTTATGTTTCGAGGAGAGCGACGCGACAACTTGCGACAGTAGGCGACTCTGTGGCTGTGGTGTGCGTAAGTACTGTATTGAGACAGCTTACACATACAGCCGCACGGACGCTCGCCCGTGCGTTCACAGCAATATGATCCTTAGCGTGCCTGTGCACTTATCAACGCTTACTGTACAAGGCCCAGCAATAAGAAATGGATCGGCAATTAAAACACGCACGGCACGATAAAGAAAATAATCTTTTTACTTTTTTAATTAAATAAAGTTACAAATGTAAAAACTTTATAATTATCTAGTCTAGTGTGACCTCCTCTTGCCAAAATCACCGCTTGAATCTTTCTGGGCATGCTTTCCGCGCTGTTTTTAATACCGTTTTGGGTAATATGTTACCACTTTTCTGCAATTACTTTTTTTAGCTCCATGATGTTTTGTGGAACAGGTTGCACTGATCATACCCGTCTTTTAAGAACAACACACATGCTCAATTGGATTGAGATCAGGACTTCGAGCTGGCCAATCTAAACCACGGATCTCAATTTCTTGCATGTACTATGACCTCCACCAGTCTAATTCTTACCTAGTAAACGGCAGTGAAATAAAAGTCGGGTGTGTACCGTTTAAAAGAACAGGCAAGCGGAGCCGGAGACACACTTTCTAAGGGTCGGGTACAATTTGTCTGTTGACACTGCAGCTGGGATAGGTACTCCCCTGTAGTTGCAGGCGAAATCCCGCAGCTGGCCGTAGATGGAAGAAGGCCGAAGAACTGTGTAGCGCGGTACGGTGATGTCACACGAAGATATCTGGTATACACGGCGCAACGGCAACGATGGGCCGTGGAATTATCCACAAGGTCTTCGCTAAGCCGGGGCACACGAGCGCGGTCGCTCAGTCAACCCGTAGCGTAGGCCCGGAGCGTAAAACTCGGAGTGTAAAACTCGTGGTAAAAAAAAACTAGAACCACCGTACCAGCCCATTAGAACTCAGCCTAAAACATCCGAGCTGGGGTACCACTGACGTCCACCAGGAGCCACCACCCAGTAGTAGCAGTATTGACAGGGGCGGTACTGACCGGAACTGACTTACTCGTAACATTAAAAACAGCTGAGCAAACAAAAGCAACAGTAAAATTTCAGTTAGGAAAGGGTTAGGCGTTTGGAATATTGAAAAAAAAATTATTATAAAACTTGAGGGTGCAAGGAAAGATAGCAAGATACTATGTTACAAATTGTTATAATGGCAATATAGTTTTCGTAAATGGTGCTTATTTAATTTGAGTAATGAAATAAGTAACAGAAAATGAGTTACACATTAAATATCTAGGACACAGAATGATGTTTAGCAAAAAAATTGTGTGTGCATTGCGCTCGCCTTCGCTATAAGGAGTGATTTCTTCGAAACACACTTTCACGTTCCCGTGGTCTACGGCGGTCGGCATCGGTCCTCTCCACACAAAGAGATTCTATCTTCATCAGAAAACAATACTTTATTCCAGTCTTCCAGAGTCCATGAAGCACAGCTTTGAGCAAACTGAAGTCCAGCAACACGGTGCTCACGGGGTAATTTAAGGCCCCGAGCTGGGCGGTAACTCCTGATATTGGCAGAAAAAGCCTTTTCTGGACCGCGCTAAACGCCTCAAATTTCTTAAAAGCTCTTCTTCAGGTCCACACTTGACGCTTTACGATTCCGCAACGCCTGACTCACAAAAAAGTGGTCATCTCTTGGTTCTGTCCATCGTTTTCTTACCGAACCGGGTCTTCTTTTGACCAAACCGGTCTTTTGATACCGTTGCCCACTCACTGGACAGTTGAATGTCTCACTAAGCTGCTCTGACACGTAAGTTTGCGAACAACCTTCTTCAAGTAGAGCTATAATTTTACCGGCCCTTATTTCATTATCATCTAGCTCATATCAAAAGGTGATATTTAATGTAAAAACAAAGAATGAGTTTTTAAATTTACAAAAAGTTTTCAAAATGTCAGTAATCAGTGAAAATATCGTTTGAGCAATTTATGCTATTAGTAAAGCAATTTTAAAATTTTCTTTTGATAATTACAAATTTTAAATTTGGAGTGTTAAGAATTCTGCCAAGATGCTTAAAATAACATATACCTCTTTCTTGTTCTACTTCAATGAACCAGAGAAAATTCGAAAGTGCCCGTTTTTTTGCAAAAGAGTTTAATAAATCGTAGACGCGATGTGGTCGATAAACGTTCAATATGTATTTGTAAACGTACTAATGCGAAATTACAACTTACATTTTTGTTCTATGATAGCACTAGATAAAAAATGTTTTCATGAGAAGTAAGAGCACTTGGCTACTATGGCAGGCGCAGAGTACACCCATTCGGCCATTGAGGGCATGAGCCTAATGCTATCAACCGGGTAATAAAACTGAGTGCAGGGTGCATAAAACCAGATTTCCGACCACTACTCAAAAATATCGTAAGGAAAAATCCAATAACTCTTTACCGGGCTTAGCAAACGAACTCAAACCAAAAATGCTTTATGGGACTTTCTTCAAAAGGCGAGTCCGGATGCTACCCATTATTTCGTAACACGAAACTGATTCTTAGGGTTCCTTGGTCCTGTTAAGGAACCCTTATAGCTTCGTCTTGACCGTCTGTACGTCCGTTCGTCTGAAGTTTTGCTAAGTGACCGTTAGTTAGAGTTAACTGTAATTTTGTACGGGTTGGTTTGGTACGGTTGGCGTCGTTATTTTTAGTCGTTTTATATATCTACTTTTTATAAAACGTAAATTTATCGTTTTAAAACTACTTTTACAGTGGGACCGACTATAAAAACTCGAAAAAACATCTGCTGCTTCATACATTATTGGTTGCGTAACTTAACAAAATGTAGGCAGCAGCTGATATATTTTTTTCGAGATTCCATAGTCGGTCCCATAGTAAAAGATGTTCATTTTCATGAGTACTACCCGCGCTTTAAGTAATTAAAACAACAAAAAAATAACATAGTATTAATTACGCCGACAAAATGGTAGCTTTCCTACATGTGAACAGGGGATGACATTCTTTTCGTCGTCTACCCCATTGTGTGGGGTACACTGCGCGTGGCCTGACACGTACTTGGCCGGTTGTTTTTAAAAAAAGAACTAGAAATAAAAAGAAAATAAAAGGAAATTGAAATTGGCCCCTGAGTTAGTTTCATCATTTCATCTTATGGTAGTTAGCTAAGAAATGTCAACTCGATCTACCTAATTTCAAATTCTAGAATAAATAAGTTAAATTCAATTTCATTTCATTCAGTTATAGCATTTACAACTTGACCAGCAGAGTCTGTCTCATTTTAAAATCTCCATACATTGTCGAGTTGCTATTTTGGCAAATGTACTTGTATACATACCATTGAGAAGAAAATGTAAATTAACTTAAAAATCTTTCTAAGACGCAATCTCGAAAACCTTTTCAAAGCTAACTTATTGAATAGAAATTATAATACGGCCCAACTATACGAGATTCCAATCAGAAAATTAGTATTACCTATAAATATACCAAAAGAAAATTAATATGGCATGCAGAGTATCCTTCAATTTGAGGTCTTTTGGGTTACTTTTATACCCTTCCCTCGCCCTTGGCCTTGGTGACAAGTCGTGAGATTATCACGACATCACAATTACGATTATCCCAGCATCACGTATAGTTTTTATTACCTAATGAAAATATCAGAGTTTTAGACTATTAAAAATAAAGATATTGTTTTTTTTAACCCAATTTCGCCTTATCGCGAGACAATTTCACAAGTACATTATATCCCAAATTGGTAAAAATACTTAATGCATAGCAGAAATGTGCTATTTCCCATTTTTTTGTCACACTAACATATACGTACATCACTAAATCCCCATAGATATTCCTCGTGATTTCTCTCCCCCCCCCCCTGATTCACCCATACGTGATTGAAGGAAGACCCTCATCATAATAAATCGTTTGTCATTAGAAGTTTTTTACAAGTTAACCTGGGCAAGTAATTCGGCATCCAGTCAAGTTTCGTAGAATCGACATTGGCCAATTAAGTATAATATGGTAGCCCTAAGCGTGAAGACCTACAATAAGTATATTTTGTATGTGGGTAAGTCAAGGAGATAATGAGAAGCATTCTTGGAAGAACAGATATGGTCTCAATGTCATGATACGCCTTTGTAAAAAACAGAAAGGTCACAGATAACAACTTGTGTACCCAGTATTTATATTTGATTTCGTTATTTATGTATATTGTTAGGAAAAAATTAATGAGGTTTTACGTAATATTATGAAGAAATGAGGTTGTGTGCAGACCATGTTACGTGCTGTGGAAGGAGTCACAGACAACTGCTGCGAGATAATCTTGTTGGGAATACCGCTCAAAGGGCTGTAAGATTTATATTTTCCTATGTTATAATGTTTGGCCGTTTAAGTTGATTTCAGTGGTTAATTTTGGTTCCAAGTTAGAATAAACGGTCCTATTCATTATTTTGTGCCTCGTTGACTTATCAAATGACTTCCAAAAAGAGGAGGTTCTCAATTCGGCAGTTTTTTTTTTGTGTTTGTTACCTCAGAACCATCAAAGTCGGTTCACCCGAACCGATTTTCATGGTTCTTTTTTTGTCGGTACGCTGAGAAGGGGTAAGCACATGTGAACCACAAAAAAGTGAAAAATAAAAACATTTTTTACAAAAAATAAAACCGACTTTAGAGAAAACAAAAAAGTGAAAAATAACTTCAGAAAAAACGCTTCAGAAGTAGGTGACAAAAAAACTTACACATACTTGCTAAAAATATACATATTTGGAATCTCCTTTTACTTTTTTCATATCTTACTTGTTTTGGTCGAAAAAAAGTATTTTAACGACCTACCATTTAGCCCCATAAATTTTGACAATTTGATTTATTTTTAAACAAGACACTTGGATTTTTGAGACAAATCGAATGTTACCAAATCGATCCAGTCATTTGGAAGATCGAGGTTTTTAACTATACAAAGAAACATACACGAATAACATAACACTTCTATGGTAGTTGGGTAAAAAGAAAATTATATCATTGTGTTTTCAGTTAAGAAGTGGTCAAAGTGGTGCATGTAGAACAATAGCCTTGCAGATCAACGTCGGGTTATCTTTAAGGCGCTTAGACGAGCTAAATTAGCAACTCTATTTGTGGTGGTTCAAACTTCGTTTGAAATGCTGTTAGGATAAAGTTCTAATCAGCTTGCACTACAAAGTGATTGTTACGTCAGCCACTGCGGGCCAAATAGCGCGAATACAGTGGTTTCGATCAATTTACAAAAAAAACTATTGATTGGGTTAAAAAACTGAAACAGTATCATGCTAACATATTGCTTGTAGAATTATTTGCCAAAAAAACAGAATGATCGCATGCATATTCGTATGTTTTTTTATTGTTTAAAAGATATTTTTAGAGATAAGTTCGTGATTTCTTTTTATCGAGCCAAATTAATTGTATAATGTTTTCAAAACAGTATCATGCTAGCATATACCCGTATCCTGAAGAATATCATATATTTTTCTAGTCTTGTTTATAGCAGTAAATCATACACTTTTAGTAATTTTAAAACTCGCGTTTAGCTCATGTAATCGCCTTAAACAAAAGCTGTAACGTAAACAATGAAAACGTCTACCTATTCATCATCATTGTCATTACCAACAACACTTCAGCCAAAAGACGTCCTCTGCTAGAGATAGACCTCCCACAAGTGTCGCCACATTGACCGGTCCAGTGACCTTTTCAAACGACAAAAAAACAAGTATGTAATAACATTCACAGAAATTGAAACGTATACATTGTTTTACATAGTTTTGACTGAAGTAATTAGAATATATTGATATAGTATTTTTAAAGCCACAGTCAAACCGACCAAACCAGTTTTTGTACACCGCACTTTTGAGATATAATGTAGGTAGGTACTTCAATATCCGACGGCATTATAAGCTCATCTACACTCGTGGGTGACCGCAGACATGTGGATAGAAAGGGGCAGCCCTATGTCGGGATTGAAGTTTGCCATCAAGCAAGTATACTAAGTTGTCGTCATGGTGGGGCTTGCTCTTCTCAATGATTTTGGGTTCTGCTGGTAATCACGGAAAGGTCCAAAAGAGAGACCAGAGTAAGCAGGACACGACACTATCAGAGCTTTTGGAGAGTGAATAAGTTCCCGTGGGTGGCTTAAAAATCACCTGCTCCTCACAGATACGCAGCCCTCGTGACTCTTCCTTCTTCCGCGCTGGTCTACTTATATTAAATGTTGGATATGATCTGTTAGTGGAAATTTGCGTCATTATTAAAGTAATGAAAAACATAGAGGGCGTAAATTTTTACAAAACAAAAATACATTTGAAAAATACACAGGCTACAATAGGATGAGAGCATTCTCTATACTATTTTTCAAACATTCGCAGCTCGACGTTTGTGAAATTAAACATTTTGGTGAAAAGTAAAATTTGATACAAGTGGAGAAAGTTTGTTCTGGTAGTTCGAGGCGGTATTAACACACGAGCCGTAGGGGAGAGTGTTTTTGAGCCGAGAACTGCAATAACAAATGTCCACATGTATCAAACGACGTTTTTCAATACACTTTTGAAGAAATAAAATAAACGAATGTAAAATATTTGTTTCCGTAGTCAACTAGGAACCCTTATAGTTTCGCCATGTCTGTCTGTACGTCCGTCTGTCCAACCTCGCTTAATCTCTGTGACCGTTAGCACTAGATAACTGAAATTGGTACCAATATGTGTATCAATCACGCCGACAAAGTGGTAAAATAAAAATTGGAAAAAATGTTTTATTAGGGTAGCCCCCTATATGTAAAGTGGGAAGTGTTTTTTTTTTATTTCAACCCTAACGTGTGATATATTGTTGGAAAGGTATTTAAAAAAAAAGGGTTTACTAGGATATTTTTTTGATAATTTCAATAATTTCGGAAATAATCGCTCCAAAAGTAAAAACCAATATGTCCCCCCTCTAACTTTTGAACCATAAGTATAGAAAATATGAAAAAAATCTGGAAAGTTGACCATTATAAGGACTTTCTAAGAAAATCATTTTGGACTTGGATGGAAACAACAGTTTTTGTACAAAAAAGACAAAAAGTTATACAAAACAATTTCTGGACTAAGTTTCTAGTATAATCGCGTATGCAAGCATTTTTTTTAACTTCGTTTACATATTTTAGTATCCTGAATGTATCTTTTGTCAAACAAAAAAAAGAATGATTAAAATCGGATTGGATTGAACAGTTATTGTGACGGACGGGACACTACGGAACCCTACACTGAGCGTGGCCCGACACGCTCTTGTTCATTATTTTTGCGACAGAACGGACCGTTTTCGAAATATAAGTAAATTAAGAATTAGAACCAGCTACGACTTCATGACGCGCGCTCGCTACGCACGCATTTTACATTAAACACCTTCTTTCTGTCACAAATGTCGTCGTCACTCCGCACCCACACCACACTCATGCTACCTAGCAAGACTTTTAGGACAATTTAAGCCTCGTATTCATGGCTAATATTGCAGGCAACACTTGTGTGGCGGAGTTGATCACGACATGTTGCAGAGTTGACGCCCGGCGAGCGAAAACATCAGTTTATCAACAAATGTTGACGCGTGTGGACGTCTTTGCAACTGTTTATAAGCATGGTGGTGGTCTGGAGCAACGATAAAATAAACACTACTTCCTCGGGCAACATTTGAAAGGAGACTGCGTGAATCAATATGGGTTGTCCACCGCGTGTGTGGACAACCCATATTGATTTAAACAATGTTTCCAGCAGCATTCTCGCCGTTCATCAACAACGTTGAACAACTGTTGTTAAACAAAATAATGTTTACCATGAATACGAGGCTTTATTTTCAAACAACTGCAGTCTGCAAGGCAACATCCGATGACTAACGCTAACGGCTGTCAAACAGATGGCTTGGCGCACCATTGGTGTCGCTTCACGTGCCGTTCCACAAAAAAAAAGTATTTGTAAAAATATCAATGTATTCATTTGCATATTAATCAGCAATCAATTATTGTGCACATTTATTACTGTGAAATTATTGTGAAATCGTTATCCTGTAATGGAAAGTTTACCCTTTTTAAATTCTCTCATCTTCCATACGCAAAATACGCGCTTTGCGCTTTAGTTATAATTTTTTTATTTCGAAAACTATACGTTTTATCGCTAAACTTTAAAGGTGACAGTTGAAAATTGTTTACCGTTTCGGATTGTGTTCCGTTTTTGCAATTTTGGCCACTTTGGCAATTTCTTAAACTGGGGAGGAGGTGGGACTCCTAATAAGGGTATATCAAAAGTATTAAAATATAAAAGTGATCCTTATTCTCACTCGGAAGTATAAACATGTTAAGTGGTTCAAATATTTTCCGTAGAAAAGCAAAGTTTGAAAGCAATCGGTTCATAATTGCGACCTGTAGAGTGTGGCAAAATTTTGCTTGTCACCCACATACAACATACGTATACATATTATATATCCTCGTTTTTAGGACTACCGCACACTGCAGACAAGACTGTCTTGAGACAGACTTTCGCTTTACAAAATATTGAAGAGGCGCACACTTGAAACAAAACGTCTCGCATACAAAACTGTCTCATAGCTACAAAAACTGCACAGCGACAAGTCTGACTACCGATTGTAGGTTTCCCTTTTGCATGTACGCGGGCGCGCACATCTACGACAAAACAGTCTAGCGATAGGGCATCGAAAAGTGGCTATTTTCAGACCCGGGTTTTCGGTTTCGGGTTTTTTGTCCAAAACCGGGTACCCAGTAGGTTTTTACAGACACTTTTACACGTTTTCGAAAATCAGCTAACTTCGTTGGAATAAAATACGACTAGTTATTGTATTGTATAACGGGCTGGTATCCGCAGTTCTACGTCGAAGCGCGTATTTTGAGTGTGAACTATAATTCGCCAGGTGGGCCTCGTGCGGATTGCCGGTTTCCTCAAGATGTTTTCCTTCACCGTTTTGAGAGCAGTGGTAATGAAAAAAAATACACAAAGTAATTCGCCTGTCTGGGTTCGCATCAACGACTTACTGTTCACAAGTTGGGGCCGCCACTGCTGGGCCACCGCTACTGTGACTAGGTAAAATGCAATATTGACTGAATAAAAATGAAAACAACAATTTTCTTATAATATTTTTTATAATTACGAATACAAACAAAGTATCAACATTAAAGCGTCAAACTAACTTATGAAATCAAATACCACACGTAAACAATCTTGTTTCTGATTGAACTAGGCGTCTTTCTCCTGTTGTTTTTCATCAAACTACGAAATCATGCGAAACAATATCTCCCACACTCCACTTTTAATCGTTTTATTCATGTTTAAGTTGGAAAAATCCAATTTATAGGTCCCGATAAAACAAAAATAACACGCCATCTTAATTTGACAAATTGAGATTAACATAAATAAAACATTGCCATATGAAAAGTTTGCAAATAATTCGAGTCTCTACTTTCATTTGCCAGAGTCTAGCAGGTAGGTAGTGATAGGTAGTAGTAAGTAATAGTAGTAGGTAGGTGGTGGTAGGTAGTACTAGGCAGTAGTAGGTAGGTAATAAGTGACAGGACAACGTCTGTCGGGTCGGCTAGTAATAAAAAAGTGCTTTTCGGCTTCGTTACGGTTCCATTTACACCCCTATGCATAAAAAAAACCATCGAAGTTTTCGTTCTAAAAGTGACATTGACGCACAAACAAACCACATTTATGGTCTGTCAGTTTGTATGTCAGTGTCACTTCCACACTGTAAACAAGACATACACACACATAATATGATGCCATCATGAATTTATGTGTGTTGGTCAAGATGATCGCTGATAACAATGTGCATAGCGGTTATCTATCCACGCCACTGATCATAACTTACTCCCTAATAATATGTTATAATTATCTTTAATCTTACAAACATGGTTGCGTAGTTCTAAGTTTCAGTTTCAGGTTTCAGATACTGACTGACTGACTGATGTATCAATGCACAGCCTACAAGCCTCGAGGCCTAGAAATATGAAATTTAGAGGGTGTGTTCTTTTTCAAAGAGTATTCACTAAGAATACCTAGTAGATTTTGATACAAGTGGAGAAAGTTTGTTAGTGTCGTTCGAGGCGGTATTAACACACGAGCCGTAAGGCGAGGAGGTTTTTGAGCCGAGAACTGCAATAACAAATGTCCACGTGTATCAAAATGTGTTTTGTTTTAAACAAGAGTTATTTTTCTCATAACTCTTTTTTGTCCATTCATAACATATATCTGGGAACCTACATAATTATTGTTCGTGTATGTTACCTCAGAACTTTAGACTGGGTGAACCGATTTTGATGGTTATTTTTATTTGATAGCTGGTGCTTCCCTTGTGGTTCCATTTAAATTGGCTGAAGATCTAATGCTGGTCTTCGGAGATATAAATGGAACTCTTCAAAAATACACGGAAAAGCTGCAGTGATTGCTGCAAACGCATGGTTGTTTATTCTTTATTCAATATCATGACGTAATATCACGCCTGTATGCTTTGGGGGGTACTCAAAAGTGTATAATACACCCAGATTTCGACAGTTAGGTGTGTTAAGTTCCATTTATTGGGGATAAGCCCTATTACTGTGACATGTATTTGTTATTTTACTGGAAAGTATGTACTTCAAGGGTACATTGATTAGAATTTGGTTAGCTTCTGATTATGGGATCCATGACAAAGGTGAAAAAAACTCTAAAATTTTAAAAAGCAAATTAACATCGGCCGAATCTGATATAGGCTATCCGGATATTTGAGTCACCTACCATAACGTCGTTATTAACAGACTTCAAAAATAAAGAGGTTCTCAATTGAATGTTCCCCGATTACTCGAAGATGGATAGACTGATTTTGTTTTTTTTTTAATTGTTTGAAAGGGTATACTTTCCAGGTTGTCCCTTAATCATCAAAACAGGATCTGATGATGGAATCCTGGAGAAATAGAGAGAACTCTTCACATTTTATAGACACTAGAAGCGATTTGGGTAGGAAGTGTACTTTCTCGAAGTGATCCCATTTTAATTTGATGAAGATCTGATTAAGCACTTAAAAGGAAAAATAAAAACTTTTTACAAGAAATAAAACTTCGCGAAAACAAAAAAGAAAAAAAATAACTTTGGCTTCAGAAGTCGTTGACAAAAAACTAGGTCAATCGAACAGAGGTCACCGACTTCTGAATCCTAAAATTAATAAATAGGAAATCGATGGTTCGTGCTTCTCCATGTCATATTGTTTATAATCTCATTCGTATTCTCGTAGCGGTAACATCATTTATTACGAGTATGTTATTAGCTAACTGGAAGAATAGGTGTATCAGTTTATAAACATCTTTATGAGAATTAATTTCAGTACATGCTTTTCAATTGTTCAATCGTTATTGTTTATCTAGACATGTACGCTCTCACTAAAGAGTCTACCACTAGAATGGGACCCATTGTTTTACGTCCATGGCACATTATTTCTAAAATTATTTGTGAGTTTGCTTCAGTTCATTCCCAGTGCCCCCCACAGTTATCCAAATGTTTCGTAAATTTGTGTTTTTCTTATTTGTGTTTTTATTTGATTTCGTGATAAAGTCAAATGCCGAGTATAATTCTACAGAGAGTGCGACCCGTCGAGATAAAAGGCATATTGGCATTTTTGATTCGATTGGAAAGTTTTTTGGTAATATCAAACATGTTTTTACTAAAAAAAAAACGGCCGTCGCTAAAAGTAAGACTGTCTTCAATGGAGTATCGAAGAAATGGCAGGATTCCAATAATCTGGAAAATAGTTTACGCACCGGATCGACTAAGTATAAGACAGAAGGACATCCACGATTGACTTTTGAGGACAGGCCCAACATGAATACTGAACAGTTGATTGCAGCCCATGGATACTTATCAGAATCACATACAGTACTTACTGAAGATGGTTATATGTTAACAATGCATCGAGTGGTAAAAAAATTTGATCGAATTGGCCTCAGAGTAGTACTACTACACCACGGCTTACTTGGAAGTTCTGACGATTGGCTATTCTTGGGCAGGAATGGGGCACTACCTTATAAATTACTTGAGTACGGTTTCGATGTGTGGCTCTTGAATGCTCGAGGTAACAGATACTCTAGAATTCACACAACTATGAACATTGACAAGTCAGACTTTTGGGATTTTTCTTGGCACGAAATTGGTGTTTACGATTTACCAGCAGAAATCAAATATATAAGTGAAGTCACAAACAGTTCAGATCTGAACTTCATAGGACACTCCATGGGAGGCACAGCATTGCTTGTTCTGTTATCTAAAATGCCGCAATATAACAGCATATTAAGTTCAGCTATCTTATTAGCCCCATTAGTTTTTATGTTTCACGTAAAAGGCCCACTCGCTATGTTAGCAAAAATCTACAAAGAACATGGTGAGCAGTCGCTTCACTTTCTTGGACAGACTGATTTTTTACGGAATGAAGTATTCCCAGAACAAATTATTAAAACATATTGCAAAGGATTAAACAGCACCTGTTATAATACTTTGCTCATACTCGGGAGCGGTGGTGTTGGTTTTATGTGGAATAAAAACGTTATGGTGGATGTGCTTGCTCATGTTCCTGCGGGAGGCTCCACGAAGACAATTATACATTACGTGCAGCTTGTGAACAAAGGATTCTTTCAAATGTATGACTATGGAGTCGAAAATAATGTCATAAATACAGGTCAGATGTTCCTCCAGATTACAACTTGATTGAGGTAACTTTACCGATAGCAATATTCGGTTCACCGTCGGATTGGTTGGCCACTCAATCAGATTTAGAAACACTTTTTCCCATGCTGAAAAATGCGATACTTCATCAAGAGATCAAAAATGAAAATTTTGGACACTTCGATTTTCTTTGGTCTCCACACGCACCAGATTTAGTTTATAGTTTTGTTATACCATTATTTGACCTACGACTATCGAGGGTAGTAACGGAACACGACGATAGAACTTAAAACTGAGGTAATTTGGTTGGTACAACCTATAATACTCATCACAGGTCTAAGTGTCTGAGACGTTATGATAGGAGTTAAACTGTTCAAATCTATACTTATAATAAATCTGTAGAGAGGTCAATTCTGTACATGAAATATATTTACAAAATAACTATCGGGGGGTGATTAGTGATCGATACTGATGCCAAAAATGCAATCAGTAAAATTTTTGTCTGTCTGTCTGTCTGTCTGTCTGTCTGTATGTTATTTATAAAAAAAAAACTACTCGACGGATTTTAACGAAACTTGGTACAATTATTCTACATACTCCTGAGCAGGTAATAGTATACTTTTCATCACGCTACCATTAATAGGAGCAGAGCAGTGAAAGGAAATGTTGGGAAAACGGCAGAAGTTACTTGGTTTTTTTAGCTTCCGTCGCGTGTGCAGCCTTAATGGTTAAAGCTACATAGAAATCATGTATAACGGAAATATTCCACATAAAATTATATAAAAAATATCCCAAGACAGCATATGTCTATCTTTTATAGTTGACTCACAATAACACGTGTAACTCCCGATAGCTTAGCAGTTCGGAGAATAAATGTGAATGTAAGTTTGTTTGTTGCGCTTTCACGCGACAACTACTGAACGGATTTGGATGAAATTTTGCACACAGATAGTTTATAACCTGGATTAAAACATAGGATACTTTTTATCCCGGCAGTAAGATTCCATGGGACAATAATCAAACTTCACGCGGGCGAAGCCGCTGGCAGAAGCTAGTAATAAATATAACAACAAAAATATTTTTGTCAAAAAAATTACCGACTACCAAACAAGATACTCAAAAGTGGAAAACCAGTTACTTCCGAAGTCGGTTACGCAAAGTTTTTTTAATACAGCCTTTTTAGTTGTGTAGTTGTGATATGATGGTGTCTCACACAAATTCTTGACTAGTATTCATTTTCCATTGATACTAAAACTAAACCATTATTAGCAGATCGTCCTTATAGGTAAAGGGTGTAAAAGACGTTTAAACGAAGCCGAAAGGCACTTGAATTCCCCAGCATTGCGATCATTGTTTTGTTCTACACTATACCTGGGAACCTTGTAATTACAGAGATATTGGGGGTCACAGTTCCAACTATTCGACCACTTTTTTATTAGTACATGTTTTTAATGTAATATTTTTACTTTAAACACCTCTACGATTCCTTTACTGGATCCATGCACAATGTTTTAAGTGCGTTACATTGAGTTTTACCACAAAACATGATTTTTCACCCCAAATAAAAACAGTTCCCAGTTTGATGTGCAGAATGCATGGTTATCGGCTTCGTGTCGAGGTGGTTTGCTCCCTGTGGACATTGAAGAAAAAATATTAGAGTGTTATGACAGATAACTCTTAAACTACCCAAACTATGTGAATAAAATTAATATTCGACCAACACGCTCCTCCTTATGAGACGTCTTTTATTTTTACTGTCTGCTTACATGATTGTGTTGCTTATAATATGTTTATAATGTTATAACCGTACCATGAACATTTATAAAGATCGAAGCATAAACAAGGCGTCGTTGGCACTCAAAATAAGTACAAGATCATGATTGGCCACGCAATGTCAATAAAAATACGAGTAGTATTAAAAAAAACCGTTATAAACCGATTTACATTAATAAAAATTATATCCTATTCCTAATATTTTACAGCACGACGTAACCGTGTAAGAACGTCGTAGATATCGGATGCATTTTTGTCACTATTACCTAGCATGATTTCAATTTAGTTTTAAAGCTGATTTAATACAAGATGCTAATTTCGAAGCACAGTATTCTGAAACATTCAAAGTTATGTTATGTCGTCATTTTTGCTGACAGCCGTTATTTTAATCAAGATTGATATTATAAAGCCGGAAACACACGTGGTGTGGTGTGGCGTTGCGCTTGCTGTCGTTATGGTGACTGTGCACACTATTGTGTCGTGTAGTGGCGCGCTCTGGCGTTATTTATGAACAGTACCTATCGAACCGTTGCAGCGTTCAGACTCACCTAATGTTTTCATCGGATTATCTTCGGAATGCCTTTATTTATTTTTCTTACACATTTATTGATTTTTAACACATACTTACTAGGTCTTTATTTTACTTTTTTCTTGGTGAGATTCTTATATGGCAATGCAATCAGAAACCTCTGATATGTAAGTAAGTAAGTAAGTAAAAATTTATTTGTTTAAACATGGTGTACATGATACATTGCATGCAAGATAATAATGTTATACTGAAAAGTTCAAACATGTTCAGCCGCATATCGTGGCGTACAAATTGGTAGGAAGAGATGGTGCATAAACCGTGACAATATTACGAGTATACCAACATTACATTATAGGAAAGATTACATATTAAATCATCATTATTTAAGGATTAGGTATAATTACAATTCAAAAAGCATATTTTTAGATAACATTAAATGTCAAAGTACTTGGTAATTAATGAAATAGTCAATAAAATATAAATACAATACAACAATATAATTAAAAACTCAATTCAAAACTACAACCATTCCAAAATAACGAGAGTAAACAAAATTACAAGATTCCTATAACATGTCATAAATACAACATCGTCATCCTAAAAACGATCAAAATTGTCTTCCTTCATAAACTCTGCTATACTATAATATGCCCTTTTATTTAGAAAACTCTTCAATTTACTTTTAAGAGCAGATATACTTAATGTTCTCCATGATTTGGGCAATTTATTATAAATGGTCGGAGCCATGCAAAAGATGCTCTTACGCATAAGACTTGTTTTAGCGCCGTGAACACAGAGTTTGAAATTATCACGTCTATTCCTTGGGATCGCATCAGACAAAAGCTGAAATAAGTTAGAATTAGATTTAACGAACATTACTGTTTCCAGGATATATAATGAGGGCAATGTCAATATCTTACGTTCTATAAAATAAGATTTACAGCTGTCCGTTGTTTGCAGTCCAAACATCGATCTAATGCACCTTTTTTGTGCCCGAAACGCTATTTCATTGTCCGTACTATTCCCCCAAAAGATGACTCCATACCTAAGAATTGATTCGGCTAACCCATAATAAGCAGTGATAAGCGCATCTGTGTTGAGAGCCACAGCAAGCTGTTTCAGAGCGTAGGCTGCACTACTCAATTTTTTACTAAGTGCCTCTATTTGAGGTTTCCAATTCAATTTAGAATCTATTATTAATCCTAGAAATTTAGTCGTGTCAGCTTCATTGATATTTATATTATTAAATTGAATTTTAAGATTATTGATTGTTTGTGTACGTTGTCTAAAGTGCATTACGTAAGTCTTTTTTAAATTAATTATTAAATTATTATCATTTAACCAATTTATAATAGATATTAGTGAATCATTAATGTCATGTTCATATGTGTTTATGTCATTACAAGATATTGTCATAGTGCAATCGTCAGCAAAAAGGGTCATCGGTTGTTCAGTTACTTTAGGCAAGTCATTAATATACAGAGTAAACAACGGAGGTCCCAATACACTGCCTTGAGGTACTCCGTACATAACTTCGCGTTCCTCTGATCTTGAAGTTTCTTCACGTTTACTTTTTTTATTGATTGAGGTAATTTCTGTAACTTGTTTACGGTTATGAAGATACGACTGAATTAATTTTAAAACGTTGCCTCTGACACCATAAGCTTCAAGTTTTTCTGCCAGTGCCTTATAATGGACGCAGTCAAAGGCCTGTGTCATGTCGCAGAATATGGCACAGACTGGTGTTCTCTTATCTACATTTAGCATGACATTATATAAAAACTCATAAATAGCCAAATTTATACTTTTATTTTTACGAAATCCCTTTTGTTCGTCACTTAATATATTATGTTTTTCTAAATAATTATTAATTTCACCGCATATGTATTTTTCGAACACCTTAGACATAACTGGTATGAGCGCGACCGGTCTGTAATTTACCATTAATTCGTGATTATCTTTCTTATATAGCGGTTTCACTATAGACTTCTTTAATGCATCTGGAAATGTACCTGCACTTATGCAAAGATTAACAATGAAACACAAATGAGTACATATTTCAAATGCAACTGCTTTCAATATTTTTGTGGCAATACCATCGTAGCCAACGCTGTTCGTATTTTTTAGCTTCCTTATAATATTTAAAAAATATAAATCATGTATAGGATATACATGATTTATTTCATATCAGAGGTTAAATATAACAATAGTATTGATCGAAGTGTATATCCATCAAATATAGGTAAAGAGAGTTTCATGTTCGGGCCAATTGAATAGTTCTGTCGTGAGACGATCCCGATTTCAGGATAAGGTATTGTTTATCATAAAAATAAAATTTCACCTGAACCAAAAGTGTGTGCAAAATTTTGAGCTCAATCGGTTGGAGGAAACTGGTTTGAAATTCAGTTGCAATCGCGCCACCAGCTACGTGGTGTAGAAACACATTTGACTGTTGTGGCGTGTCGCACCATATAGGTACCCCACCACCGCTCTGGCGCAATCTGTGGTGAGCAGTCAGTGCCACGACACAACCTACAAATATGTCTCTATCTAAGCATACTAAATGTATGAAACCGAAATGCTTCTGGCGCACCACGCCACGTAAGTGTGTTTCCGGCATTAGAAGGAAGCATCCGAATAGACATCATGCTCAGTTGCTAAAAACCAGTCAACGAAAAACTAAAGACGGAATAAAAACAAAATAAAGCTATTTGATGGCTACGGCTTTCACACTCATTATTTAACGCATTTAATTTCACCATTGCGGCTGTAAAGTGCACTAAAATGTGTTGGGCTCGCGTGGCATCTAAGCATTGGGAACATTGTCTGATTATGTTTGACATTTTTCTAAGCTTTTTGTTGCGGTCAATATCAAAAGTAAATTATTAATCGTGCCCACATGAATTAACATACTCGTACTTACTCATGATTATAATGTTTTATTTTTATTTGTTGTGTGTTTTATTCCTTCCCGTTTTGATAGAGTCCTTTTTAATTGAGTCGATCATCATCTGCCTAGCCTTTTCCCAACTAGACCGTAACCATGCTACGGTCGGTTTCTGACTGGATAGACTGGTGTTAGACTTTTGACAAATGACAGCCGAGACCAACAGCTTAATGTGCTTTCCGAGGCACGAAGGAAACTCGGTATGTAAGGGGGTGGTCACCCATCCACGGACCAACCTAGGCAAGCACGGCTTATCCTAAAGATTGGCCCGAGAGGCTGTTATTATTTAGCCACAAGCTCGAGTCGATATTTGCTGATAATTTAACATTTAAGCGAAATGGCTGCCCTTATATTAGTTCTGCAGAAAATTACGTGGGCGTTTCTTGATCACGATAATTATTATATTAGTAAGGTATTTCTTAGGCAAACTTACGATTCGCCCTGCTTACCCTGGGCACAATGTAGGTCCGTACAGGCTCGCTTCGGAATTACCTAAGTCACAAAAACCATGACTGGTTTATTCAATTACTCTTATCAGTCTATTCGATAATAATAGAATCTGAAATAACGTTCTTCCTGATAACAAGTCGAGAACTTAGCTTTATGTTAATAACTAGCTGATGCCCGCGACTTCGTCCGCGTGATGCACCCTTGTCACGTAGGAGTATAAAAATAGACTACGACTTGTTCTCTGACCTACCAAATATACTTACACAAAAAAAAACATTGACATCGGTCAAGCCTTTTCACGTTTTTGAAAGCAAACACGACATTTTTATATATAAGACAGCTTGGTCCGCGGCTACACTCGCGTTGAGCTCGAAATTATTATAATTCCAAAGGTGGAGACTTTCACAGCGCAAAATAATGAGTAAGTATAATTCAAGATCTATCCAAATTTTAAAGATATACTCAGACGTTGCTCATAAATTAGTAGGTTTCAAAGCACTATTAAGGAAGTTTGCAGAAGTATTTTGTAAAAAAACTAAAATTATTGTCTACGATGGAAGTACTATGACCGGTATATTACACAACGATGTGATATGTAGCTACGATGACAGACAAAAAAGGCAAAACAATGATTAATTTCTAGCTTCCCTAGCTGATTTTAGCGACAAAATTTTCTATGAACAGATTTTTTCACCTTATCCGCCTTATATTCTGGGTTATTGGTAAAACGTTAATAACCTCTCATGTTACTAATCTTAGTAAACAATTTTCAAAAACCTCTCAATGGTTTTAGAGGCTTTTGACCTCGTTTTCTTTATCAATGACCCCGAAAACCATGAGAACGACACCCATGACGGCAACACCTAAAAAGTCCTGGGCGCCATCTTGGATTTTCACTTCGAACTCATTTTCGCGATCCGTCATCTTTTGTATCTCAAAATAAACGCCATATTCGTAATCAGCACCCCTGATAATCTCGGAATGACCAATATTCTTTGACAGCACATTTTTTGACATTTCAACCCCATCGCACCCCAACATGATGATACATGTTTCAGGTGATGATGAATGATGGTATTTCAGGTCCACCACATTAAATCTTAAAATTGTTGGTTTTGTAATACAGCCAAGCCGATACACCATAGGTACAAGTAAACAATACTCATGTTTATTTTCAGACTTTGCTACTCTATGAAAAGAACAGCCAAAATCGTCAAATATAATCAAGCTAGAAATATTAAGGTATTGCATGTACTATTAGATACGGCGGCCACTGATCATCGGGATATTATGTAACTCAACGAAAACACAACGATAGCGCGTTTTAAAATACTACTAACGCCATCTATTGTCAAAATTAAGAACTTGGCTGTATTACAAAACCGACAGCAATTGGTATGTAGATTCTGGAGCATCAATGCACATGACAATGCACGGTGAATGGCTTTATGATGAAGTGCAACCTCCGATTACGGCAATAAGAGTAGCCAATAATAAAAGGTTGGTAGTGAAATCATGTGGAAAAGTGAACCTCAATGTTGTGAACAAGAACGGCACAGCGAACAGGAACAGGTTCAAAATGTTTTATATGTTCCTGAACTGGCCACCAATCTACTCTCTGTCAGTCAAATAATAAAAAGTGGTTGTCAAATACAGTTTGACAGTATGCATGCTTATAAATGCTAAACTTCAGAAACATTTTTGGGCAGAAGCTGTGTCGACTGCTGCTTATATTACTAATCGATGCCCAACAAAAGCTCTAGCATTTTTGACACCAGAAGAGAAATGGAGTGATAAAAGGCCAGACATTACTCATTTGAAAATCTTTGGTTGTGAAGCGATGGTGCATGTTCCGAAAGAGAAAGCAAAGAAGTGGGACTCAAAGGCAAATAAAATGTTATTTATAGTGAACAGACCAAAGGATACAGATTTTTAGATCCTAAAACGAGAAAAGTTGTTATAAGCAGAGAGAGATGTGGTCTTCCTTGAAAACTCAGTCAAAAGAGATTATTCCTTTGTACCACTTTCAGAATCTGTCCTGAAATCATGTGAAAGTGATGATAACTTAAAACCCCTGAAAATGACGCTGAAACAGTCTGAGACGACTGAAGATGAATCGAGTGAAGATTTCTACTCCGATGATGAATCTCTGTATGAGCCCGATGTAGCTATAGATTCATCTGAGTTAACAAATAGTGTCACAACGAGATCTAAAGCAAGATTAAACAGACTGCATGCTAATGGAGAAGAAGAAGCCAATACTTACAAATGTACAGATGAAATTGTAAGAGAACAGGATGTTCCACTAACGTATAGTGAAGCATTATCTTCAGATAACCCAAATGCTGCACAATGGAAAGAGTCCACTGAAGAGGAGCTAAATGCACATGCAAAGAATGAAACATGGCAATTGATTGAGAAGCCTGAAGGCGTGCGGATAATTGGCTGCAAATGGGTCTTCAGAATAAAAGACGACCCATCTGGTCCAATCTACAAGTCAAGATTGTGTGCCAAAGGTTGCAGTCAAAAACAAGGTATTGACTACAAGGAGACATATGCTCCAACTGTAAAGTATGATTCAGTACGTGTTCTTCTATCAGAAGCAGCCCAACACAACTTGCATATTGTTCAGTTTGATGTCAAAACTGCATCTCTATATGGAGATGTCAAGGAAAACATTTATATGACACCACCTGAAGGTTTGGATGCTCCATACAACATGGTATGTTAACTTAATCGTTCCCTCTATGGTCTGAAGCAAGCACCAAGGTGCTGCAACCATAAATTTGACACTTTGTTAAAGAAATTTGGTTTTGAAAGCTGTCATAAAGATAGGTGTGTATATGTTGGAAAAGTAAATAACAATACAGTGTTTTTACTTCTGCACGTTGATGATGGACTTCTATTCTCAAAATCAAAAGATACACTGAATAAAGTTATGTGTGAATGAAAGAAAAACTTTGAGATGAAACAGTGCGCATGCATGCACATTTTAGTTCATTCATCCACTCTCATATCTGCTTACTCACGATGTCGACAGTCTGAACAAAATGATTTAATTGGGGGGCCTGGAGTTCTGAAATACAGGTCTAGGCTTAGTTTAGACTCCAGATCTCCCACAAATTACAAGCTTTGTCAGAATTTCTGTGTCTGACTGTAATCTATACTCACGTTGATATTATGTAATTTGTGGAGATAAATAAAGATTTTTATTATTATTATTATTTATTGGTGTGATCCAAAGAATTTTGTGGGACTGCAAATTGAAAGATCTGAAGGAAGTATTTTCATTCATCAAACAAAATACACTGAGAAACTGCTGTACAAATTTAATATGCAAAATGCTAACTGTAATAATATTCCAGTGAATCCAGAGACTCCTGATAAGAAGATTCCGTACAGAGAGGCAGTAAGCTCACTAATGCATCTGGCGGTGGTAAGCAGGCCCGATATAATGTATGGAGTAAGTCTGGTGACTAGATTTCTTGATTGTTATGATCACACTCATTGGAACGTTATTAAGAAAATACTGAAGTATTTAAAAGAAACCAAAGATTATGGTTTGCGTTATTCGAAAACACACCCGAACATAGTAGAAGCTTACTGTGATGCCGATTATGCGAAAACACACGAAAATCTTTAACTGGCTATGTGTTTATAAAAAATGGAGCTGCCATAACATGGGCAACACAACGACAACAAAGTGTTGCTTTGTCTACCACTGAAGCGGAATTCATGGCCGCTTGTTCTGCTGCCAAAGAGGCCATGTGGTTGCAAGGACTCTTGGTGGATATTGGTGAATTTAATCAGGATTCAATATGTTTGAATATAGACACTCAAAGTGCGATTTGTTTAATTCAAAACGTGGATTACCATAAGCGCTGTAAGCATATTGAAGTGCAATATAATTTTGTTAAAGATAAATTTGCAGAGAAACAAATTGATTTGAATTATGTTTCTACTAATGAACAATTAGCTGATGTGTTTACGAAAGCTCTTCCTAGAGACAAGTTTCAGTATTTTAGAAAAGGAATTGGTATTCATAACTTAAAATAATATCTACATCTTAGCTGTACTTGTAAAACATTAGTTTTAATTATTTTTGTTTTAGTAACTTATATGCCTTGTGAATGTATGTTATTTATGAAACTTAACTTGTATCATGAAATGGATTCAAATTAGGTGGGAGTGTTGTATTAATTAGTTGAACCCTACTCTATCTGTGGTAATAACATTTAGTTTGTAAGTACTACACCATTTTTGTTTATGATACATACTTTAAAGTTTGTCTATGATTTCTTCTTCTTGTGAAATCTCTCGTAATAAAACTACGTACAACTTATCCAAGTATATTTTATTAATCACATCAAACTTGAACTTCAGAAGTCGGTTACAAAAAAACTAAGTCAATCAAACAGAGGACACCGACTTCTGAATCCTAAAATTAATAAATAGGAAATCGATGGTTCGTGCTTATCCATGTCATATTGTTAATAATCTCATCATTCACATTTTATAGACACTAGAAGCGATTTGGGTAGGAAATGTACTTTCTCGAAGTGATCCCATTTCAATTTGATGAAGATCTGATTAACCACTTAAAAGGAAAAATAAAATCTTTTTTACAAGAAATAAAACTTCAGAGAAATGAAAAAAGAAAAAATAACTTTAGCTTCAGAAGTCGGTGACAAAAAAACTAAGTCAATCAAACAGAGGTCACCGACTTCTGAATCCTAAAATTAATAAATAGGAAATCGATGGTTCGTGCTTATCCATGTCATATCTATATATATAAAAGAAAGTCGTGTTAGTTACACCATTTATAACTCAAGAACGGCTGAACCGATTTGACTGAAAATTGGTGGGGAGGTAGCTTAGAACCAGGAGAAGGACATAGGATACTTTATCGGTATGTAGTGGGTAGGTAGGGGTAGGTAGTGGGTAGTAGTAGGTAGGTAGTAGTAGGTAGGTAGTAGTAGGTAGGTAGTAGTAGTAGGTAGGTAGTAGTAGGTAGGTAGTAGTAGGTAGGTAGTAGTAGGTAGGTAGTAGTAGGTAGGTAGTAGTAGGTAGGTAGTAGTAGGTAGGTAGTAGTAGGTAGGTAGTAGTAGGTAGGTAGTAGTAGGTAGGTAGTAGTAGGTAGGTAGTAGTAGGTAGGTAGTAGTAGGTAGGTAGTAGTAGGTAGGTAGTAGTAGGTAGGTAGTAGTAGGTAGGTAGTAGTAGGTAGGTAGTACTTTTGACGCAGACGAAGTTGCGTGGGCAGCTAGTTGTTTATAATCTCATTCGTATTCTCGTAGCGGTAACATCATTTATTACGAGTATGTTATTAGCTAACTGGAAGAATAGGTGTATCAGTTTATAAACATCTTTATGAGAATTAATTTCAATACCTGCTTTTCAATTGTTCAATCGTTATTGTTTATCTAGACATTTACGCTCTCACTAAAGAGTCTACCACTAGAATGGGACCCATTGTTTTACGTCCATAGCACATTATTTCTAAAATTATTTGTGAGTTTGCTTCAGTTCATTCCCAGTGCCCCCCACAGTTATCCAAATGTTTCGTAAATTTGTGTTTTTATTATTTGTGTTTTTATTTGATTTCGTGATAAAGTCAAATGCCGAGTATAATTCTACAGAGAGTGCGACCCGTCGACATGAAAGGCGTATTGGCATTTTTGATTCGATTGGAAAGTTTTTTGGTAAAATCAAACATGTTTTTACTGAAAAAGAAACGACCGTCGCTAAATGTAACACTGTCTTCAATGGAGTATCGAAGAAATGGCAGGATTCCAATAATCTGGAAAATAGTTTACGCACCGGATCGACTAAGTATAAGATAGAAGGACATCCACGATTGACTTTTGAGGACAGGCCCAACATGAATACTGAACAGTTGATTGCAGCCCATGGATACTTATCAGAATCACATACAGTACTTACTGAAGATGGTTATATGTTAACAATGCATCGAGTGGTAAAAGAATTTGATCGAATTGGCCTCAGAGTAGTACTACTACACCACGGCTTACTTGGAAGTTCTGACGATTGGCTACTCTTGGGCAGGAATGGGGCACTACCTTATAAGTTACTTGAGTACGGTTTCGATGTGTGGCTCTTGAATGCTCGAGGTAACAGATACTCTAGAATTCACACAACTATGAGCATTGACAAGTCAGACTTTTGGGATTTTTCTTGGCACGAAATTGGTGTTTACGATTTACCAGCAGAAATCAAATATATAAGTGAAGTCACAAACAGTTCAGATCTGAACTTCATAGGACACTCCATGGGAGGCACAGCATTACTTGTTCTTTTATCTACAATGCCGCAATATAACACCATATTAAGTTCAGCTATCTTATTAGCCCCATTAGTTTTTATGTTTCACGTTAAAGGCCCAATCACTATGTTAGCAAAATTCTACAAAAAACATGGTGAGCAGTCGCTTCACTTTCTTGGACAGACTGATTTTTTACGGAATGAAGTATTCCCAGAACAAATTATTCAAAGATATTGCAAAGGATTAAACAGCACTTGTTATAATACTTTGCTCATACTCGGGAGCGGTGGTGTTGGTTTTATGTGGAATGAAAACGTTATGGCGGATGTGCTTGCTCATGTTCCTGCGGGAGGCTCCACGAAGACCATTATACATTACGTGCAGCTTGTGAACAAAGGATTCTTTCAAATGTATGACTATGGAGTCGAAAGTAATGCCATAAAATACAGGTCTGATGTTCCTCCAGATTACAACTTGATTGATGTAACTTTACCGATATCAATATTCGGTTCACCGTCGGATTGGTTGGCCACTCAATCAGATTTAGAAACACTTTTTCCCTTGCTGAAAAATGTGATACTTCATCAAGAGATCAAAAATGAAAATTTTGGACACTTCGATTTTCTTTGGTCCCCACACGCACCAGATTTAGTTTATAGTTTTGTTATACCATTATTTGACCTACGCCTATCGAGTAGTAACGGAACACGACGATAGAACTTAAAACTGAGGTAATTTGGTTGGTACAACCTATAATACTCATCACAGATCTAAGTGTCTGAGAAGTTATGATAGGAGTTAAACTGTGCAAATAATAAATATAACAACAAAAATATTTTTGTCAAAAAAATTACCGACTACCAAACAAGATACTCAAAAGTGGAAAACCAGTTTACTTCCGAAGTCGGTTACGCAAAGTTTTTTTAATACAGCCTTTTTAGTTGTGTAGTTGTGATATGATGGTGTCTCACACAAATTCTTGACTAGTATTCATTTTCCATTGATACTAAAACTAAACTGTTATTAACAGAATACTGATCGTCCTTATAGGTAAAGGGTGTAAAAGACATTTAAACGAAGCCAAGAGGCACTTGAATTCCCCAGCATTGCGATCATTGTTTTATTCTACACCATACCTGGGAACCTTGTAATTACGGAGATATTGGGGGTCACAGTACCAACTACTCGACAATTTTTTTTATTAGTACATGTTTTTAATGTAATATTTTTACTTTAAACACCTCTACGATCCCTTTATTCGATCCATGCACAATATTTTAAGTGCGTTACATTGAGTTTTACCACAAAACATGATTTTTCACCCCAAATAAAAACAGTTCCCAGTTTGATGTACAGAATGCATGGTTATCGGCTTCGTGACGAGGTGGTTTGCACCCTGTGGACATTGAAGAAAAATTATTAGAGTGTCATGACAGAAAACTCATAAACTACCCAAATGATGTGAATAAAATTAATATTCGACCAACACGCTCCTCCTCATAAGAAGTCTTTATTTTTGCTGTCTGCTTACATGATTTTGTTGCTTAAAATAAGTTTTTAATGTTATAACCGTACCATGAACATTTATAAAGATCGAAGCATAAACAAGGCGTCGTTGGCACTCAAAATAAGTACAAGATCATTGGCCACGCAATGTCAATAAAAATACGAGTAGTATTAAAAAAAAAACCTTTTTAAATCGATTTACATTCATAGAAAATTATATCCTATCCCCAATATTTGACAGCACGACGTAACCATGTAAGAACGTCGTAGATATCGGATGCATTTTTGTCACTATTACCTAGTATGATTTCAATTTAGTTTTAAAGCTGATTTAATACAAGATGCTAATTTCGAAGCACAGTATTCTGAAACATTCAAAGTTATGTTATGTCGTCATTTTTGCTGACAGCCGTTATTTTAATCAAGATTGATATTATAAAGCCGGAAACACACGTGGTGTGGTGTGGCGTTGCGCTTGCTGTCGTTATGGTGACTGTGCACACTATTGTGTCGTGTAGTGGCGCGCTCTGGCGTTATTTATGAACAGTACATACCGAACTGTTGCAGCGTTCAGACGTACCTAATGTTTTCATCGGATTATCTTCGGAATGCCTTTATTTATTTTTCTTACACATTTATTGATTTTTAACACATACTTACTAGGTACTTATTTTTTAATATTAGGTATAATAATATGATATTAAAAGAAGGACTAGAACTTGAAAGACTGCCTTATGTTTTATTTCTCTTTTTTCTTGGTGAGATTCTTATATGGCAATGCAATCAGAAACCTCTGATATGAAATAAATCATGTATATCCATCAAATATATGTAAACGTGTAGGTATAGAGAGTTTCATGTTCGCGCTAATTGAATAGTTCTGTCGTGAGACGATCCCGATTTCAGGATTAGGTATTGTCTATCATAAAACTAAAATATCACCTGATCCAAAGGTGTGTGCAAAATTTTGAGCTCAATCGGTTGGAGGAAACTGGTTTGGAATTCAGTTGCACTCGCGCCACCAGCCACGTGTTGTAGAAACACATTTGACTGTTGTGGCGTGTCGCACCATATAGGTACCCCACCACCGCTCTGGCGCAATCGGTGGTGAGCAGTCATTGCTACGACACGACCTACAAATATGTCTCTCTCTAAGCATACTAAATGTATGAAACCGAAATGCTTCTGGCGGACCACGCCACGTAAGTGTGTTTCCGGCATAAGAAGGAAGCATCCGAATAGACATCATGCTCAGTTGCTAAAAACCAGTGAACGAAAAACTAAAGACGGAATAAAAACAAAATATAGCAATTTGTTGGATACGGCTTTCACACTCATTATTTTATGCATTTAATTTCACCATTGCGGCTGTAAAGTGCACTAAAATGTGTTGGGCTCGCGTGGCATCTAAGCATTGGGAACATCGTCTGATCATGTTTGACATTTTTCTAAGCTTTTTGTTGCGATCAATATCAAAATTAAATTATTAATCGTGCCCACATGAATTAACATACTTACTGATGAATATATGTTTTATTTTTATTTGTTGTGTGTTTTATTCCTTCCCGTTTTGATAGAGTCCTTTTTAACCGACTTCTAAAAAAGGAGGAGGTTCTCAATTCGGATGTTTCTATTTTTTTTTTTTTTTTTTTTTTATGTTTGTTCGGGCATAACTCCGTCGCTTGCCAACCGATTTGGAAAATTCATTTTTTGTTGGAAAGGGTATTCTTTCCAAATGGTCCCATAGCCACCAAATCAGGATCTGATGATGGAATCTTGGCGAAATCGAGGGAACTCTTCAAATTTTATATGAAAACGTGTTGCGATTTTGGTATTTTCTACAACAACTGAAGCATTTGCGTTTGATAAGAACCATTCTACCATCAGATCTGATGATGAAGCCAAGAGTCACGGAACTCCATAATGAGACAATGTACCATAGTCGTGTTTGGGCTTGTTATAATTGTAACGGTATGCACTTTCCATGTATCAAGCACATGCAACCACTAAAAAGTTGAAAATAAAAACTTTTTTGCAAAAAATAAAACCGACTTAAAAAAAAAACAAAAAAGTGAAAAATAACTTTAGCTTCTGAAGTCGGTGACAAAAAAACTAAAGCAATCAAACAAAGGTCACCGACTTCAGAAGCTAAAGTTATTTTTCACTTTTTTGTTTTTTTTTGAAGTCGGTTTTATTTTTTGCAAAAAAGTTTTTTTAATTGAGTCGATCATCATCTGCCTAGCCTTTTCCTAACTAGACCGTAACCATGCTACGGTCGGTTTCTGACTGGGTAGACTGGTGTTAGATGGGCCATTGACTACCTGTAACGACTGTCAAAGATGGACAAATGACAGCCGGGACCAACAGCTGGCGCACAGAATGACAGCTAAAATTCAAATTTTGCCCCCGCTTCCTCAGGCTAGATAGTTCTATCTCGCTCACACTATCAAGAAGATTTTTTTTAGGGTGAACTACACTATTGATGAAACGATGGCAAATATAATAATGTGTGTGTTTTATGTATGAACAATAAAAATTGTAATGTTTTAAATATGGACTCGATGGTCTAAAATAAATTTTATTATTATCTCCTTTATTCATTTATCATCTTACTTTATACATTTTTAAGTATTTCTTAAAAAACATATAAAACATTTAAAAATATAAAAAATAGGGCTCCGCCGGTGTCGGGAGCAGGGTCCAAGTCACCGGTGGTTAGGGTTGCAGAGACAGGAACCTCCTCACAATGCGAGCCGTATCGACGAGTACTGCCTTCTGTATCAGGCCCTTGATCCAACCGCCTAAAGAAAGCTTCGACAGATGTTCGTCGAGGCTCTTGGCTATCAAGCCATTGGCCGACACGACAATCGGCACAATGGTAACCGAGTCCATATTCCACATGTCGCGAACCTCGTGCGCCAAGTCGAGATATTTTATTTGTTTCTCTTTCTCAGCTGCGGAATGGTAACATCGATATCATTACGCGGCACGCTGATCGGTCTATCACCACTATGTCAGGCTTATTGGCGACAATAGTCCTGTCAGTAATGATAGACTGATCCCAGTACAACGTAACATGGTCTTTCACGAGAACTGGGTCGGGCACATACTTGTAGTACGGTACCTCTAATTCCACAAGATTAAATTTCAAGGCAAGTTGCTGGTGAATAATCCTGGCTACTTGATTGTGCCTGTGCAAATACTCGCCGTTAGCCAGACGAGAACAACCAGAAATAATATGTCTGATGGACTCACCCGGAAGGTGACATGCCCGACACACGTCAACCGTCCCGTCCTTCATAATATATTTCCGGTAGTTGTTCGTCAACATAACTTCGTCCATAATCGCACAGACAAAACCTTCAGTTTCCCCAAAGAGGTCACCAAAACGGAGCCAGGACATGGACGCTATAAAATCTACATCGGGCCCATGAAGAGCCCGGTAGAAGCGCTATTATTATTATTATTAAATATTCATCACCTGCCTGGTCTTTTCCAAATATGTGGAGTCAACTGAATAAAAGTATTTTATATGGAGCAATTGCCTATCTGCCCTCCACAACCCAGTTAATACTGAGTAATACAATACCTCTTAATAAGACTGGCTGACAAAATTTCGAGCCACTGACTACCTGTAAAGACTGTCAAAGATCTACATATGACAGACAGCAGATTTCCGAGGCACGTAGGAAACACGGTATGTAATAGGTGGTCACCCACATAAGGACAAACCTAGGCAAGCACGGCTTAATCTTAAGATTGACCCAAGCCGCTGTTATTATTTAGCCAATAGCTCCTTACCTCCCCTCGCTTAATCATAATGAAACCTAAATTCAATTCTGTTTTTAAACATTTAGACAGACGTACTGCAATATTACTGACAAGTCAACACGAGTAAACTAATGTGTATTTTGGAAACTTTATAAAAACGACACAACTCCTTTGCGATTCCGAGCACTTTAAACTAATATAGAAAAGCGTGGTGTACGGTGAATTAACATGCGAGGCGTTTTTCACTCTACATTTCTTGATACTAGCCTAAAAAGAGATTTCTATCGACAATTTTTCAACAGCAAGATTTTGTTCTTGTTTAACATAAAAACATAATTATGCGACACTCGAATGAATTTTGAATTTGTTAGCCGGATTTTCTTCCGCCAATATTTTTGTGTTTTATTAATTTAAATTACGGCCACGCATAATACATAATTATATTCATCGATAGCTGGTGTCAATACAAACAAGTTTTTTCTGAGACAAAATCTTCTACAGCGTCACTTTTTCGAGATTTAAGTTACGAGTATCAAATTGTGCTTTCGAAAACGTGTCACTTTAGAACATTTTGCCTTATACAAAACTTGTTTGTATTTATACCAGTTACCAGCTTTGGATAAAAACCCATATTAGAGGTTTTATTTATGCGTGGCCGCTACTTTAAAAAAGATGGTTGTCTGTAAAGTCGGTTTAACGGACGATAATTTTACGTGATATCGTCATATTTCATGATATTAGTGAATTTAACTTTAAGAACAAACACCCCCTTAAGGATTGAAATTCTAACAATACCGTTGCGTTAGTTCCAATCATACGCCCTTTTTTTCGGGTGGGAAATTATCAGATTACTCCTCCTGCTCTGGGCAGAGCGGAAAGGAGTCCCAGACTTTGACTAAAACCCATCCATGTTCCTTCTTTTCCTTTCTCACCCCTTTGTGTTCCCGGGCCATGTTATCTCTTTCGAACAGTCCCACGGCCCCGGCAGGAATCGGCCCTTGCGGACTCCTTCCTTATGCTGACATCGGAACGCGCGACACCTCATGTTGCCATATGACAGACGGACGGTAAGCTAACCCATAGCTCACCGTCCACAGGCCCGCGCCTACGGTGGCCGGGGGCCACCACGTGGCCCGCAACGCCCGGTGTGTTTCTTGCGGCGGCTGAGACGTGAGGTTTTCTCCCACTCACGTTCCACCACCTCCTTTGCTAGCATGACTGCTTCGCAGAAGGAGGTGACGGCTTCCCATTCCGGCTCGCTCCAGACCATGGATTGGACCAGGACCGGACGCGAGTGGTCGCCGCCCCCGATTGCCGCTACGAGGACACGGCGGTAATCCGCCCAAGCGGGGCAAACATCCACTGTGTGCTCCACTGTGTCCGCCAGTCGATCCTCGCAGTGGTGACACCGGAGCGTTTCCTCCTGCTCGGTTCGGTGCAGAAACTTCCCGAAACCACCGTGTCCGTTGAAGACCTGCGTCAGGCGGAAGGCACTATTTGGCGTTGTGGTCGCTGCTAGCAGAACTTTGATAGCTTAGATCACGGAACCGTGACACTGTAGAAGATTTTATCTCAGAAAAAACTTGTTTGTTGTGATGCCAACTATCGATTAATAAATGCTTTATGGGTTTCTGATCAAATCAAAGTTGATCAGAAGATGTTTTCAGTGATTGTATTTTAACTTCGATAGCTCTCATCTCGGAAATATGACAGTTAAGAACGTTTTAATTTGTGCAAAATTTGTTTGCATTGATGCTAGCTGTCGATTGATAGACGTTTTATGTGTGTTTGATCAAATCAAAGTTACGCTGAAGATTCCATCGGTGAATGCACTTAAACTTTGATAGCTCATTATCACGGAAACGTGACACTTTAGAAGATTTTACCTAATACAAAGTTGTTTAGTTGTTTTGTACCAGCTATCGATTCATAAAAATCCTAAACGTGGCTGCTACTATTAAAAAATCCGGCCAAAAAAATCAAAATTAATCTGTGTTTACAGTTTGGTATTTCAGTTTCATATCTATCATCTTCATCTTAAATTCATTTACAACATTTGATACATAAGGGTTCAAAAAATTCATTACACCAAGTGAGGACTGTGGTGCACCACGCGGGATGTGGAGGGGTGTGAGTGTGACTACAATTTGGACGAAAAATGTAATTCCTTCGATTTATAAACTTGACTAAAACAATTCGGGTTAGTGATAAAGATCATAATGGTAAATTTTTCAAAAGTTTAAGTTCTCAGGCAAAAGTGCGAAATGGCTTGGAACATTTTTCCGCCATTTTGTTTTTTTTTTCAAAGTAGCGGGCACACATACGACCTATATTAATCGATAGCTAGTATCAATACAAACAAGTTTTGCGTGAGACATGTTTCCGAGATATGAGCTATCAGAGTTAAAGTCAATTCACTGATGGAATCTTCAGCACAACTTTGGTTTGATTAGGCACGCATAAAACACGTAATAAATCGATAGCTGGCTTCAATACAAACAAGTATTGTCGAGACAAAATGTTCGAAAACGTCAAGTTTCCGAAATATATGGCACACCTTTGATAGCTTAAATCTCGGAAACGTGACGATTTAGAAGTTTTTGTCTCGTACATAACTTATTTGTATTGGTTAGGTGTTAATAGGTTTTGTGCGTAGCCGCTACTTTAAAAAAAAAACAAAATGGCAAAAGAAAATCCCGCCCAATAGTTCAAACCCCTTTGCACGGATAAGTCACGTGCTACTTTATTATAATTTTTAATAAAATGAATTTTTTTGTGAAAAATAAATTTGTTGATACAAATATCTCTCTCGATAACAGGCACGTTTACCTAGCGACATTTTTGACGATGACATAAGATATCGATTTCAAACCATTTCAAAAATTATTTTATCAATGAAAACTACAATATTTTGGAAAAATAAAAACACGGGTGCTTTATTTTTTTATCTAAATTTCATGTTTCATAAATAAGTAATGTCTTTAGAACATAAATCGGTGTCCATCGGGTTTTCTGCGCGAAAACAAAGAAATACAGCCCCCACGTCTGAAGGCCGAAGCCGCACTGACAATTGGTGCATCGGGGTCCTAGCGAGGGCCGGGGGGCAGGGCGGTCCTAGCTGTGACTGGTTATTAAGCTTGAAATTTTAGAAAAGAGGCTATTACGATGGAAATAAATCGTTTAAAAAAAAGAAAACGTATGAACACTGCGTTATATAGTTTTCGAATATCATGTAAAGTTTCACGACCTAATTTAACGTTTTTAATTGAATACTTGGTTTTGAAATTTATTTTAGAGGGTTACCTCTAAAATAAATTTCAAAACCAAGGTGAATGCTTTAGTTGGCAAGGTGAATGTTTGAGGTAGTTTTCTATCGAGAAAATTTTATGGAATCGTGTTTCCGAAACGTATGAACCTTAGAAGCAGTCCTCAACTTTGCCATATATTAATCCCAAGGTGAATGCTTTAGTTATATTAACACGAGACGGGTTTAAAAATCACGATTTTGGGTTATACGGGCCCTTAATGTGCTTTCCGATGCACGGAGGAAACTCGGTATGTAAGGGTGGTCACCCATCCACGGACCAACCTAGGCAAGCACGGCTTATCCTAAAGATTGGCCCGAGAGGCTGTTATTATTTAGCCACGAGCTCGAGTCGATATTTGCTGATAATTTAACATTGAAGCGAAATGGCTGCCCTTAGGTATATTAGTTCTGCATAAAATTACGTGGGCGTTTCTTGATCACGATAATTATTATATTCGTAAGTTATTTCTTAGGCAAACTTGCGATTCGCCCTGCTTACCCTGGGCACAATGTAGGTCCGTACAAGCTCGCTTCGGAATTAACTCAAAAAAACCATGACTGGTTTATTCAATTACTCTTATCAGTCTATTCGATAATAATAGAATCTGAAATAACGTTCTTCCTGATAACAAGTCGAGAACTTAGCTTTATGTTAATAATTAGCTGTTGCCCGCGACTTCGTCCGCGTGATGCACCTATGTCACGTAGGAGTATAAAAATAGACTACGACTTGTTCTCTGACCTACCAAATATACTTACACAAAAAAAACATTGACATCGGTCAAGCCTTTTCACGTTTTTGACAGCAAACACGAGATTTTTATATATTAGACAGCTTGGGCCGCGGCTTCACTCGCGTTGAGTTCGGGATTATTTTAATTCCAAAGGTGGAGACTTTCACAGCGCAAAATAATGAGTAAGTATATTCAAGATCTATCCAAATTTTAAAGATATACCCAGACGTTGCTCATAAATTAGTAGGTTTAAAGCAGAATACATGAACTTTGCAGAAGTATTTTGTAAAAAACCTAAAATTATTGTCTAGGATGGAAGTACTATGATTGGTTCATTACACAACCATGTGATGTAGCTACAATGACAGACAAAAATTAAAGGCAAAATAAATGAATAATTTCTAGCTTCCCTAGCTGATTTTAGCGACAAAATATTCTATGTACAGATTTTTTCACCTTATCCGCCTTACATTCTGGGTTATTGGTAAAAAGTTAATAACCTCTCATGTTACTAATCTTAGTAACCAATTTTCAAAAACTTCTCAATGGTTTCAGAGGCTTTTGACCTCGTTTTCTTTATCAGTGACCCCGAAAACCATGAGAACGACACCTATGACGGCAACACCTAAAAAGTACTGGGCGCCATCTTGGATTTTCATTTACGAACTCATTTTCATCCCCATCGCACCCCAACATGATTATATTTCAGGTGATGATGAATGATGGTATTTCAGGTCCACCACATTCAATCTTAAAATTGTTGGTTTTTTAATACACCATAGGTACAAGTAAACAATACTCATGTTTATTTTCAGACTTTGCCACTCTATGAAAAGAACAGCCAAAATCGTCAAATATAATCAAGCTAGAAATATTAAGGTATAGCATGTACTATTAGATACGGCGGCCACTTATCTTCAGGATATTATGTAACTCAACGAAAACACAACGAAAGCGCGTTTTAAAATACTACTAACGCCATCTATTGTCAAAATTTAGAACTAAAAATTATTTTGTTCGTCTTAATTTATTCGTTCCATTAGGTACTGATAGGTTCAAACTAATACATTTACATCCTCCATCATCCCTTATTTTATCCCCGTGGGGGTTGAATTTATCAAAATCCTATTTATGCGGATGTCTTCATTATAGTAGGTCGAATCTTTAATTTCAGTTCAATCAGTCGAAAATCTAAGCAGATTTATACAAACTTTCATCCCCTATTTCATCCCCTTAGGGGTGAAATTATCTAAATCCTTTATTAAGGGATGCCTACGTCGTAGTAGCTTTATGCATGCATAGTCTCAGCCCGATCGGTTTAAAATTGACAAAGTTTCATACAAACTTTCATCCCCTATTTTATCCCCTTGGGGGTAGAATTGATCAAAATCCTTTCTTAGCGGATGCTTACGTCATAACATCTATCTGCATGCCATATTTCAGCCCGATCCGTCCAGTGGTTTGGGCTGTGCGTTGATAGATCACTATGTCAGTCAGTCAGTCAGTTATATAAAGGGTGTAAAACACCTCTTAACGAATACGAAAGGCACTTGTTCTCCTCGTCATTCTGATCATTTTTTTGTTCTACACTATACCTGGAAACCTTCTAGTTACGGAGATATTGGGGGTCAAAGTTGCAAGATTTTGACAAGTTTTTTTTTTAATTCCACTTTTTATCGCATGATTTTTACTTTAAATATCTCTACGACCCCCGTACTATTTAATCCATCCATCCGCACAATGTTTTGAGTGTGTTACATTGAGTTATAGCACAAAACATGATTTATAACCTCAAAAAAAAAAGTTGTTTCCCAGCAATATTTTTTGCGTAAAATTACTTAGTTTGATATACAGAATGCTTGGTTAACGGCTTTGTGATGAGGTGAAATACACCCTGTATATTTAGAAGAAGAATATTCACAAAACGTAATTATATCATCATTTCAATCAATATTTGATGTGAAATTAATCAGACGTTTGAAGAACACTACGCTACCAATTATTTATTTATTTATTATTCATTTATTTATTTCAAACAGCTTAAACTATCTTAACAGGTTTCCCCCTAATGCGACAGCTAAGAACTTATATTTTAAACCTAAACTGTATACTTATAACCAAATTACAAAAAACACATGTCATACATTATAACACTAACAACATTGTGAAAATTAAAAACACAAAATCATTATACAATTACTAACAAAAACGTAGTACAAAAATGAGGATAAATTATTATTATTTTACTTGTAGCATAATATAAATCGTAACTAGTTTTTGCGTGCTGCGCGAGCTGCAAGCAGCTCGCGTGCTTGTGGTGGTAGCTTTTTTTTCACTTTTGAAACCTATTCATTTTTAAACATGACCCTAAAAGAGGTGTTTCACTTATCAGACTCTATTGAAATGCCAAATAAAGCCCAAAAGGACTAAACGTTTCCACTTGATTAAGCTCTAATCATTCTAAATCAGCATCTTCAAACCACTCGAATAACGATACCTACCCATATTTTAAGTGTTTTCCTTACCCTTATGACATTTTGAAAACCAATAAGAATCCTTAAGCAGTATGAACCCCTAACACATTCTGAAAACTAATTCAATAAAAAATAGATATTAAAATAAAATGAAACTTGAGAATTAATTAAAAAATTTGGAAACCCTATAAGAACCCCTAATATATAATCTATCAACTTATTTAAAAACTCAGACCTTCTCTCATTAAAAAAACATTACCCTACAATTTGCTTGTCGACCTACCTGCTACCGGAAAGGTCTTCTACCACCAGACAGGTTTCGACGCCTATGATAATCTTTATTCAAACACCTAATAGCCATCCCTAACCGTTATGAAGTTACAGTTCTTTCAAGTTTAGGGGAGGAGAGGGTATACGAATTTCAACGATCCTCAATAGTATTAGGTGAGAATTAAAAACAACCACTATGTGTGCCAGTTTTCGAGATACGATGGGGGGCGGGGTGAAGGGGAGGGAGAAGAGATTTTGAAAAATGATTTTTGCCACCTCTCTGTCGCTGTTTATGAATGTGAAAAAGTAAGTTCCAAGTCTCTCAAGTTACACTCCTTCCCGCTCCGCCCAGAGTGGGAGAAGTTATTTGATGATTTCCCATTAAAAACCTTTTCTCATACAAAAAACATTACAATACAATTTGCTTGTCGACCTACCTGCTACCGGAAAGCTATCATGACCATATCTCTACCACCGTACAGGATTCGACGCCTACGATAATATTTGTTCAAACACCTAATGGCTAACCTGAATCGTTATCAAGTTGGGGAGGGGAGAGTATAAGACATCCTCCAGCGCAAGAACAGTTTCGTAAATATGATATCTCCCTAACTCATACCTCGCTGATGTAGGATAGGTTCCGAGGTTTGATCATGAAGTCGGAATGACATGTAGTGTTTTTGTACAAACACTTTAAAAGCTCGATGTACCCGCCAATTTGGCAGCGTTGCAGAGGCTGCAGTACAGCCCACGTCTCGATCAAATCAAAAGATATCTCGTAGTCCACAAAGGCTAAACAACAACGCCGGTTATACTTTTCGATCATCTGTATACCGCAGTGTATGTATCTGTCACCGTAAAATTGTAAAACACGTCATATTGTAATCTCTCTAGCGATATTGTAAACTTACGAATTAAGTATTGTCAAACGAACATACTACTTACAATAAAACGCATTATTTTTCGTGAAATGCATGCGATAGTAGTCAACTCACGCGTCGTGTAGGGAAGGACGTCCCCATTGCCCAGTGGGTACCACTCTCATGAAAAAATACAGTACCGTTCTTGAGAAATATCGATTAATGTAACCTAACCTTAAATCACTTTATACGTATTCCCCTAAAAAGCGTAGTCGACGGAACCCCGCTTCGCGGGGCCCCTATTTCCGAGTGCAGGGTTTAAAGGAACCTAACGAACCTAACGGGGGGGTGCCCCAAGTCCCGATTATGGGGGCAAAGATACTTCCGTATATTCAGTTGACAATAATTCGAGAGTTTACAATATCGCTAGAGAGAAACACGTAATATATTGTAATATAACGTGTTTGACAATTTTACAGTGACATATCTATGTGACCACATGATGTAATGTGAAAAGTGCTGCAAGACACATTCGCGACCTTTTCTCAAAATAGTCGTTTCGCTTCTTTTAAAGATGGGCAAAAGTCTCAGGTTTGAATCTTTAGTTCCCAGCTTTATCAAAATAGCAGCTAAAGTGGTTTGTAAAATTCTTGACCAAAATCATCATCTCAACAAACTCATATCACTTATTCGCCAGCAGAAGAAAAGATTACAGTCAAATAAAACTTACGAAAAACCAGATTTTTCAACCCAAAAAATCAGCTGAACGAATGGATGTGAAGAATTGGGGCAGTAGTAAAAAATACTCAGACTGACCTCCCAAATACTGGTGTAACGTTTTTTTCGTTGGCCAGTAACGCGGTTTTTGGGCCGACAATTAATGATTTCCTTTCAGAGAAAGGAAATTTTGAAAATTCATTTTGACCGACTCTGGGCTTAGCTCCACTCAGGACCTACCTACCACTGGAAATCTATCTTGAACTTGTCCCTACGATACAGGGGTCGCCGACTCGCTTCGCTGGCCACTTCCCCATCACCAGATTTCAACGCATTTTATAGTGTTTGTTGAAACATCTTACGGCTATGTCTAACCGTAATGAAGTAGCAGCCCTTTCAATTTTAGGGGAGGTTGGGGAGAGGCGATTCGAATACCCTTCGGTATACAAACTTTGAACCTCTCGCTTCGCTTTACCGATATCACAACCGGGCAGTTTTTTGGTCTACGGCTCGCCACGCTCGCGACTTACGTTTTTCACTCCACTTAGGACGTGCTAATCACCGGAATGCTACCATGACCATATCCTCACGCTACGGGGTCACCGGCTCGCTTCGCTCGCCACCTCTCCTCTTCGCTTTTTCGGTACCACCACCGGAAAGGTTTTCTTCAGTCGACGGCTCGCTACGCTCGCCACCTCCCCACTTCGCTCCACCCAGGACCTGCCTACCACCGGAAAGCAACTGTGATCTTATCCCCACGCTACGGGATCGTCGGCGCCCGCTTCGCTTTACCGATATCACCAACGGGCAGGTTTTCGATCCACGGCTCGCTACGCTCGCGACTTCCTTTCTTCACACCACTCAGGACCTGCCAACCACCGGAATGCTACCATGACCATATCCTCACGCTACGGGGTCACCGGCTCGCTTCGCTCGCCACCTCCCCTCTTCGCTTTACCGGCATCACCACCGGACAGGTTTTCAGTCGACGGCTCGCTACGCTCGCCATTTCCCCACTTTCCTCCACTCAAGACCTGTCTACCACCGGAAAGCTACCGTGACCTCACCCAACACAAACGAATTTGCCAAAGTCGGGTCTGACCTGAAAATTCAATCACCAATGACTCTCGGGGTGGCCAGCTGAAAGTGATGGAAATGGTCAAATGTCATTTGAGGTACCCCACTCTTAGTGGTTACGCACCATTTCTATTCAAAATGACGTTATTTCTACGTATCAGGTTTTTGGGGAAAATCTGGAAAAAAAACCCTAAAACTGGGAAAAAAAATTGCACCAGGCAACACTAAGGAGTGTTGCCTGGTGCAATTTTTTTTGACAATACACACAACCAGTTCATACAACATAATCCAGTTGGGGGATGCTAACTGACCCATTTATCGTTTCGAAAATTTGGATATTTCGTCATTTTTATAAGATGGCAACACTGTCCGCCATTTTGTTCGTCTAAAAAGTCATAGTTTTTCTGAAATATCAAGGATATATGCTATAAACCAGTGTACTTAGTGCTGCTAACTTTTGTGTTTGGTATAACAAAACAATTCGCCAAAGTAGAGTCTGACCCATAAATTCAAGCCCAAGTGGCTCTCGGGGTTGCCAGTTGAAAGTGATGAAAATGGTCAAATGTCATTTGGGGCGTTCCATTCTTTGTGATTATGTAAAAGTTTCATTTAAAATGTCGTTATTTCTACTTTTCATGTTTTTGGGAAAAATCTGGGAAATTACCCTAAAAATGGGGAAAATTTTTAATCCAAGCAACACTACTCAACAAAACACACAACCACTCGGTACAACTCGAACCCGTCATATGTTGCCAACTACCCGAAAAATTGTCTCGAAAATTGTGAATTTTCGTCGATTTCACAAGATGGCCGCCACACCAGCCGCCATTTTGTTTTTCTGTAATGTCATAATTTTCTGGAAATTTCAAGGATATAAGCCTCCGACAGGTGTACTTGGAAAATCCGACTTTTGAGTTTGGTAGAACAAAGTAATTCACCAAAGTCAGGTCTGACCCGAAAATTCAAACCCCTATGGCTTTCGGGGTTGCCAGTCGAAAGTGATGAAAATAGCCAAATACCATTTGAGGCTTTCCATTCTTGGTGATTATGTAAAATTTCTATTCAAAATGTCGTTATTTCTACTTTTCATATTTTCGGGGAAAATCTGGGAACACACCCTAAAAATGGGGTAGTTTTTTGCACCAGGCAACACTACTCAACAAAACACACAACCGCTCGCTACACTTCGAACCCGTCCGATTTTGCCAACTACCCGAAAAATCGTCTCGAAAATTGTGAATTTTCATCGATTTCACAAGATGGCCGCCACACCAGCCGCCATTTTGTTTTTCTGAAAAGTCATAATTTTCTGGAAATTTCAAGGATACTGGCCACCGATCGGTGTACTCGGTGTTGCCAACTTTTGAGTTTGGTAGAACAAAGTAATTCGCCAAAGTAAGGTCTGACCCGAAAATTCAAACCCCAATGGCTCTCGGGGTTGCCAGTTGAAAGTGATGAAAATAGTCAAATGTCATTTGGGGCTTCCCATTTTTGGTGATTATGTAAAAGTTCCATTCAAAATGTCGTTATTTCTACTTTTCATGTTTTCGGGGAAAATCTGGGAAAATACCCAAAAAATGGGGAAAATTTTTGCACCAGGCAACACTCCTCTACAAAACACACAACCGCTCGGTACAACTCGAACCGGTCAGATGTTGCCAACTACCCGAAAAATCGTGTCGAAAATGGGGAATTTTCATCGATTTCACAAGATGGCCGCCACACCAGCCGCCATTTTGTTTTTCTGAAAAGTCATCATTTTCTGGTAATTTCAAGGATACTGGCCATCGACCGGTGTACTCGGTGTTGCCAACTTTTGAGTTTGGCAGAACAAAGTAATTCGCCAAAGTAAGGTCTGACCCGAAAATTCAAACCCCAATGGCTCTCGGGGTTGCCAGTTGAAAGTGATGAAAATAGTCAAATGTCATTTGGGGCTTCCCATTCTTGGTGATTATGTAAAATTTCCATTCAAAATGTCGTTATTTCTACTTTTCACGTTTTTGGGGAAAATCTGGGAAATTACCCTAAAAATGGGGAAATGTTTTAATCCAGGCAATACTTTATATGAAAACACACGACCGCTTCATACAACTCAAACCCGTCAGATATTGCCAACTTCCCGAAAAATCGTGTTGAAAATAAGGATTTTTTGTCAGTTTTACAAGATGGCCGCCACACCAGACGCCATTTTGTTTTTTTGAAAAGTCATAATTTTCTGGTAATTCCAAGGATACAGGCCACCGACAGGTTTACTCGGTGTTGCCAACTTTTCAGTTTGGTAGAACAAAGTAATTCGCCAAAGTCAGGTCTGACCCGAAAATTCAAACCCCAGTGGCTCTCGGGGTTGCCAGCTGAAAGTGATGAAAATGGTCAAATGTCATTTGAGGCGTCCCATTCTTGGTGATTATGTAAAAGTTTCATTCAGAATGTCGTTATTTCTACTTTTCATGTTTTTGGGAAAAATCTGGGAAATTACCCTAAAAATGGGGAAAATTTTTAATCCAAGCAACACTACTTAACTAAACACACAACCGCTTGGTACAACTCGAATCCGTCAGATGTTGCCAACTACCCGAAAAATCGTCTCGAAAATTGTGAATTTTCGTCGATTTCACAAGATGGCCGCCACAATAGCCGCCATTTTGTTTTTCTGAAAAGTCATAATTTTCTGGAGATCTCAAAGATATAGGCCACCGACCGGAGTACTCGGTGTTGCCAACTTTTGAGTTTGGTAGAACAAAGTAATTCGCCAAAGTGAAAAAGTCCCAAAAATGAAAAAGTTTAATATTTTTTGGGGTTGCCAGTTGAAAGTGATGAAAATGGTCAAATGTCATTTGGGGCTCCCCAAAGTTGCCAGCTAGACAAAGTCTCCATTCAAAATGTCGTTATTTCTACTTTTCATGTTTTCGGGGAAAATCTGGGAAAATACCCAAAAAATGGGTTTTTTTTTGCACCAGGCAACACTCATCAACAATACACACAACCGCTTGGTACAACTCGAACCCGTCAGATGTTGCCAACTATACGAAAAATGCATTTAAAAAAAGTCGAAAATTCCACCATTTTACAAAATGGCCGCCACAGCGTCCGCCATGTTGGATTTTCAAAATGTCATAATTTTTCACAGTTGCCATTGAAATGACCTACAAATTGGCAAGGTCAATGTTGCCGACTTTAAAAATCATTAGAACAAAACAATTTGTCAAAGTCGAGTGAAAAAAGTCGCCAATTTCAAAACGTCCCAGCGCGGCCGCCATCTTGTTTTTTTTTTTTAACTTTTTTTTTCAAATCATTTTGGACCTTTTACAAAACCTACGAGTCGAAATCGGTCCAAGTCATTTCCTCGCCGAAACCGGAAATGGACTCGGCCGCCATTTTGGATTTGAATCTCCTCTATAATTTTCCTCTACTCGACCGGAAGTACTGTACATTTTTCCAAAACATACCCCTAACCCATCTCTTGTTGAGTATGCGGGCAGAATAGGCGCCGTGGAACAAGCGATAGATTGCACAAGAACAATAATAAACACAAGTAAATAAGAGTTTTTATAATATGCGAAATTTTCAGTACAAGCGTCAAACCATGGTATCAACAATAAGTGAAGTACAGAAGAACATGTCAATATAAAAATATATAAATATAAAACAGCCAGCAAGGCACTATGCATTTGATACAAACCTCAATACGCCCTCTCAAATGCAAAGGTTACTGCTTTTCATAAGTTAATCAACACAACATAACAAATAAAATAAATATGCATAAGTACCTACTCTTAAGCACATAAATGATACAAGAAAAAACTAAACGAAAGTTAACTCGTCAGCAAAGAAATAAAATTATGGATTGGCAAGGTTTACAAGACCTAAACCGTCCATACATCTGTTATGTTTTATGCTAGGCAGTGCTTTTGTCAATACATCTGCCAGCATAGATTCCGTAGGTACATGTCCCAACATTATATTTTTGTTGTCTTTTAAAACGCCCCTAATAAAATGATACTTAATATCAATGTGTTTGCTTCTGCCATGAAAGACGGGGTCCTGCGCAAGGAACATCGCTGATCTACTATCGGTATTAATAAAGATAGTGGCATACCCTGGTAAGTTCATTTCTGTTAGCAGGCTTTGAAGATATAAACCTTCTTTCAATGCTTCCGCAAGACTGACATACTCCGCCTCACAACTAGAAGTTGCTACTGTCTTCTGTTTTCTAGAAGACCAAGAAATACTAGCGCCTCCTAGAATAAATGAATACCCAGAATAAGATTTCCGATCTATTGGACAACTACCCCAATTCGCATCACAGTATGCTTGAACAGGCTTACCAGTTTTCTTATAAAACAGACCATAACTCGCCGTGCCCTTGAGATAGCGTAAAACCCTTTTTGCTGCCTTCCAATGACTTGAATTAGGATTACTTACAAACTGAGCAAGTTTAACAACAGTATTGGTAATATCAGGCCTTGTTGCTACTGACAAATACATAAGCGACCCAATTAGTTCGCGGTATGGCAATTTTTCGTCGACTTTCTCTTTTCTGGTTTCGTTCGAGAAAATATCGGACAATTCACTAGGAGTTTTGCAAGAATTGCAGTCATATAAATTAAACTTTTCCAAAATAGTCTTGACATAGCCTTCCTGTGACAACGTAATGCCATTTTCATTTTTTTGTATGTCAATTCCCAAAAAGTATTTAACCTTTCCGTAGTCTTTGAGATCAAACTCCTTTTTCAATTCATTTTTAAATCGGCATATCCGGCCTTCACAGTCTGATATAATTAGTATATCATCGACGAAGACAAGGACAAATAAATATTTACCATCTTGACGTCTCATATAAAGACATGGTTCATTAAGAGACTGTTCTAACCCCATGGCTTTAAGTTTCTTGTCAAGTCGTATATTCCACTGTCGCCCAGCCTGTTTTAATCCATATAAAGATTTCTTTAATAGACATGTATCACCTCCAGTTTCCAAGCACTCGAGCATTTCCTTTGCGTTTTCCACTACCACAGAATCTTCGTCATTATCATGTGCAAGTTTTAACAAACATTCCTTTAGTAAGCGAGGAATACGCATGTAAATTTGTTCGTCGAGATTTCCATTCAAGTATGCAGTATTAATGTCTACTTGATGAATCTCCAAGTCCATCTCTACAGCAATTGCCATCATTAATCGTATTGTTTCTAATCTGGCAACGGGCGAAAATGTTTTTTCATAATCTACTCCAAAGCGCTGACTAAATCCTTGTGCTACTAACCTGGCCTTTTTCTTAACGGTTTTATCGACGTTTATTTTAGTAGTCAATACATATCTACAGCCAACGACATTTGTATGTGATGGTGTTTTAACAATAGTCCAAGCGCCCTTCTGCACTAGGCTTCTTATTTCGGACAAAATTGCGTCTTCCCATTCCGAGCATTCCGAACTACGTAAAGCGTCATCCAAAGATATTTCTGAAGCTACGCCTGCATATTCGTTGCATTCTCTATACTCTTCATATTCGTTGCATTCTCTATACTCTTCTGCTTCAGGCTCTCTATTTCTTTTTTCCACTTCGACGTAGTTATAGACCTTCTTTGGTCGTCCTGGGCAACCTGTGCGGACCATTTTTGGTCTACCGGATCCTCTCTTTAATACCACCTCACGTCCTTGATCAGGATTTAGTTCAAAATCGTGTCTATTTTCTACATTTTCTGGTCCTTCATTTGGACTTAGTTCAAGTTCTTGTCTGTTTGTTTCTTTAGTGAAGACAATCTCCATTGATGTCTGACTTTGACTATGACTTTTATCAACACTAGTTTGTATATCACTTCTAGAAGAAATCATTTCCATGAAGTCTTTTGCTTCATCAAGTGATCTTGTCGCTGAATCTGTTGATAACATCTCAACAAATTTTATGTCTCTGGAGACAACAAATTTTCTTTGCTCAGGGATCCATACCCTAAAGCCTTTGTTTGTTTTTGGATATCCTACAAATACTCCTGCGATTCCACGAGCGTCGAATTTACCTAGGTTCGGATTTTTATCCAGAACATATACTCTTTCTCCAAATCTACGCAGATAGGAAATATTCACTCGTTTTTGACACCATTTTTCATATGGAATATCACCGTTTAGGACAGAAGTTGGACAGCGATTCCTAACATAGCACGCCGTATCAATAGCTTCAGCCCAAAAACTTATGCACAAGTCACTATCTAGAAGCATACATCTGGCCATCTCAACCAGAGTACGATTCTTTTTCTCTGCGACCCCATTTTGTTGAGGAGTACGAGGTACGGTCAGTCGTCTTTGTATTCCCTCCTTACGTAAAAATTCGTCGAATTCTACATTTACATACTCCCCACCATTATCTGATTGAAAGTATTTTATTTTTGATCCGGTATATTTTTCGACATAATTTTTATACAGTTTAAATGCTTCTAAAGCTTTATCTTTAGTCTTTAGAAAATAAACTTCACACCAACGAGTACTGTCGTCAATAAAAGTGATAAAATATTTAGCACCCGTTTTTGACTCGCATCTCATCGGACCCACTATGTCGGAATATACTATATGCAATCTTTCATTACACGGACCGTTTGACTCAGTAAATGGTAACATGGTCATTTTGCCTCTAGCACAAATATTGCAACTACGCAAAATGTTTAAATTGATCTCACTTGAGTTCACGCCATGACCTATTTTTCCTAACAATTTAATTACATCTTTGGCATTGAGATGCCCCAAGCGTTCATGCCACAGTTTCAGATCCGTCTTACAATCTGTTACTGCATTGACAGAATCGCATTCTGGAAGACAATATAAATTACCTTTACGGTGTGCAGTTAGCCTAACTTTACCGTTTTTATCGACAATTTCGGACACATTACGTGTGAATTTCACATCGTAGCCATTATCTGTAAGTCTTGCCACCGAAATTAAATTAGTCCTTAAGTCTGGTACGTAAAGAGTATCTTTAAACTCAACAAGTTGTGCCGAGTTACCTTTTAATACCGATAGTGTAACTAATCCCTTACCTTGAACCTCGGCACTCAAGTTAGTAGCCAACTTTAATTTACCGTTATATTCCTCAAGTGTACCACGGAATAAATTGACATCGTTGCATAAGTGGGATGTGCACCCGGAATCAAGCACCCATTGTTGTTTTAAATTGTCAACAATGCTACATTCCTCTATACCTGAAACATTTAAAGTCATTAATCCTTCATCTACATTATTACAGTGTTGTTTCGACTTCGGATAATCTTCCCGACAATCGGAGGCTTTATGACCAACACGGTTACAACGATAACAGGTCAATACTCTCCTTTCGTTAGCGTAATTGTCCTCCTTATACGATAAACGATTAGATTGTGACTGTCCTGGTGATCCTTTAGACTTGACATCAGCACGCCATTTATTCAAAGTTTTCTTTCTGTCCCGTACATACAGTACATCATTCTCAGTATTATTCGCATTCTTCGATGCATATTCTTCCAAGATTTTCACTTTAAGAATCTCTGGCTTTGGTAAATCGTCACGGCTTTCAATAGCACATCGAAAATTTGAAAAACTCGCTGGTAAAGTATACAATAACATTATCGACAAAAGATCTTCGTGAATCTTTACATCCATAGCCTCTAGTTTGTCTACCGCATCAAAGAACGCACCAATATCTTCACGAATATCTCCAGAATCACCCATCTTGTGTAACAGTAGACGTTTTAGTAACATGGCCTTCCTAGCAGGCCCACGAGAAGCATAAATTGACTCTAGTCGCAACCATATTTCTCTCGAAGTCTTACAATTCCGTACATGACGAAGTTCCGTTGAGCTAATGCAAAGTATTAAATCAGCCTTTGCTTTAGCATCTTCTGCTTCCCATTTGCTTAAATCAGCCTCTTCTATCGGCTTAGATTTATTCCCATTAGTGTACATCCAGAGACCATTTTTAATAAGAATAGCTTCCGCTTGTAATTTCCAACTCTCGTAATTTTCTTTAGATAAGGGATCAATTCGTACAGTGCTCATTTTAGCTAAGTTATAATAGATAACTCACAAGAAATTCCCCGACGTCAATCCAGGTTCATTTCACTATTTTGTTTAATCTATTCTGGGCCCATAACCATTGTTGAGTATGCGGGCAGAATAGGCGCCGTGGAACAAGCGATAGATTGCACAAGAACAATAATAAACACAAGTAAATAAGAGTTTTTATAATATGCGAAATTTTCAGTACAAGCGTCAAACCATGGTATCAACAATAAGTGAAGTACAGAAGAACATGTCAATATAAAAATATATAAATATAAAACAGCCAGCAAGGCACTATGCATTTGATACAAACCTCAATATCTCTCACCCATTCCGAGAACAGGCATGTCAATGAGTCAGTGAGTCAGTGGTCTTGTAGTTTTATATAATATACTTGTAGTTTTATATAATACTAGTTTTTGCGTGCTGCGCGAGCTGCAAGCAGCTCGCGTGCTTGTGGTGGTAGCTTTTTTTCATTTGTAAAACCCCTAAATGTTAATTCTCAAACACGATCCTAAAGAAGAGTCTTCCACTTGTCAAACTCTAGTGAAATGCCAAATAAAGCCCAAAGAACTAAAGGTTTTCACTTGATTAAGCTCTAATCATTCTAAATCAGCATCTTCCAACCACTCGAATAACGATACCTACCCATATTTTAACTGTTTTCCTTACCCTTATGACATTATGAGAATCAATAGGAATCCTTAAAACAGTATGAAAACACTTAAGAACCCCTAACACATTCTGAATCCAATTCAGTAAAAATAAGATATTAAAATGAAATAAAACTTGAGTATGTATTAATTTAAAGATTTTGAAACCCCATAAGAACCCCTAATATAATCTATAAACTTATTTAAAACTCAGACCTCTCATTAAAAAAACATTACCCTACAATTGACTTGTCGACCTACCGGAAAGATATCATGACCTTATCTCTACCACCAGACAGGTTTCGACGCCTATGATAATATTTGTTCCAACACTTAATGACTATCAGTCCTTTCAAGTTAAACAACCTCCCGGTAGGGGAGGGGAGGAGAGGGTAATTCATAAAAATTTCAACGCCCCTCAATAGTATTAAGTGAGAATTAAAAACAACCACTATGTGTGCCAGTTTTCGAGATACGATGGGGGCGGGGTGAAGGGGAGGGAGAAGAGATTTTGAAAAGTGATTTTTGCCACCTCTCTGTCGCTGTTTATGAATGTGAAAATGTAAGTTCCAAGTCTCTCAAGTTACACTCCTTCCCGCTCCGCCCAGAGTGGGAGAAGTTATTTGATGATTTCCCATTAAAAACCTTTTCTCATACAAAAAACATTACAATACAATTTGCTTGTCGACCTACCTGCTACCGGAAAGCTATCATGACCATATCTCTACCACCGGACAGGTTTCGACGCCTACGATAATATTGGTTCTTACACCTAATGGCTAACCTGAATCGTTATAAAGTTGGGGAGGGGAGAGTATAAGACACCCTCCAGCGCAAGAACAGTTTCGTAAATATGATATCTCCCTATCTCATACCTCGCTGATGTAGGATAGTTTCCGAGGTTTGATCATGAAGTCGGAATGACATGTGGTGTTTTTGTACAAACACTTTAAAACCTCGATGTGCCCGCCAATTTGGCAGCGTTGGAGAGACTGCAGTACAGCCCACGTCTCGATAAAATCAAAAGATATCTCGTAGTCCACAAAGGCTAAACAACAACGCCGGTTATACTTTTCGGTCTTCTGTATACCGCAGTGTATGTATCTGTCACCGAAAAATTGTAAAACACGTTATATTGTAAACTTTCGAATTATTGTCAAACGAACATACTGCTTACAATAAAACGCATTATTTTTCGTGAAATGCATGCGATGGTAGTCAACTCACATGATGTGTAGGGAAGGACGTCCCCATTGCCCAGTGGGTACCACTCTCATGAAAAAATACTGTACCGTTCCTGAGAAATATCGATTAATATAACCTAACCTTAAACCACTTTATACGTATTCCCCTAAAAAACGTAATCGACGGAACCCCGCTTCGCGGGGCCCCTATTTCCGAGTGCAGGGTTTAAAGGAACCTAACTAACCTAACGGGGGGGTGCCCCAAGTCCCGATTATGGGGGCAAAGATACTTCCGTATATTCAGTTGACAATAGTTCGAGAGTTTACAATATCGCTAGATAGAAACACGTTATATTGTAATATAACTTGTTTGACAATTTTACAGTGACATAGGAATCCGGCTTGTTCGGGAGGCTGAAAATAACCCAGATGTAATGTGAAAAGTGCTGCAAGACACATTCGCGACCTTTTCTCAAAAAGGTCGTTTCGCTTTTTTTAAAGATGGACAAAAGTCTCAGGTTTGAATCCTTAGTTTCCAGCTTTATCAAAAGAGCGGCTAAAGTGGTTTGTAAAATCCTTGACCACAAACATCATCGAATGGTTGTAAAGAATTGGGGCAGTAGTAAAAAATACTCCGACTGACCTCCCAAACACTGGTGTAACGTTTTTTTCGTTGGTCGGTAACGCGGTTTTTGAGCCGAAAAAAAATTTTGAAAATTCACTTTGACCAACTCTGGGCTTAGCTCCACTCAGGACCTACCTACCACTGGAAATCTATCTTGAACTTGTCCCTACGATACAGGGGTCGCCGGCTCGCTTCGCTGGCCACCTCCCCATCATCAGATTTCAACGCATTTTATAGTGTTTGTTGAAACATCTTGCGGCTATGTCTAACCGTAATGAAGTTGTAGCCCTTTCAATTTTAGGGGAAGTTGGGGAGAGGCGATTCGAATACCCTTCGGTATACAAACTTTGAACCTCTCGCTTCGCTTTACCGATATCACAACCGGGCAGTTTTTCGGTCTACGGCTCGCTACGCTCGCGACTTACGTTTTCACTCCACTCAGGACCTGCCTACCACCGGAAAACTACCATGACCTTATCCCCACGCCACGGGGTCGCCATGTCGCTTCACTCGCCACCTCCCGCTTCGCTTTAGCGGTACCACCACCGGACGGGTTTTCAGTCGACGGCTCGCTACGCTCGCCATTTCCCCACTTTCCTCCACTCAAGTCCTGTCTACCACCGGAATGCCATCGTGACCTTATCCTCACGCTGTGGGGTCACCGGCTCGCTTCGCTCGCCACCTCCCCCCTTCGCTTTACCGGTACCACCACCGGACAGGTTTTCAGTCGACGGCTCGCTATGCTCGCCATTTCCCCACTTTCCTCCACTCAATACCTGTCTAACACCGGAAAGCTACCGTGACCTCATCCTCACGCTATGGGGTCACCGGCTCGCTTCGCTCGCCACCTCCCCCCTTCGCTTTAGCGGGACCACCACCGGACGGGTTTTCAGTCGACGGCTCGCTACGCTCGCCATTTCCCCACTTTCCTCCACTCAAGACCTGTCTACCACCGAAATGCTATCGTGACCTTATCCTCACGCTGTGGGGTCACCGGCTCGCGTCGCTCGCCACCTTCCCCCTTCGCTTTACCGGTACCACCACCGGACGGGTTTTCAGTCGACGGCTCGCTACGCTCGCCATTTCCCCACTTTCCTCCACTCAAGACCTGTCTACCACCGGAAAGCTATCGTGACCTCATCCTCACGCCAGTTCGCTTTACCGGTACCGCCACCGGACAGGTTTTCAGATGACGGCTCGCTACGCTCGCCACTTCAAATCGACCATATTAATAAACCCCTCTATGTACAAAATCAATCCTCATTCGGTCGGAACCGTTCGAAGGAACCAATCATAAATTGGTAGAACGAACGAATTTGCCAAAGTCGGGTCTGACCTGAAAATTCAATCACCAATGACTCTCAAGGTTGCCAGCTGAAAGTGTTGGAAATGGTCAAATGTCATTTGAGGTACCCCACTCTTAGTGGTTACGCACCATTTCTATTCAAAATGACGTTATTTCTACATATCAGGTTTTTGGGGAAAATCTGGAAAAAATCCCTAAAACTGGGAAAAAAAATTGCACCAGGCAACACTCTTTGACAAAACACACCACCAGTTCATACAACATAATCCAGTTGGGGGATGCTAACTGACCCATTTATCGTACCGAAAATTTGAATATTTCGTCATTTTTATAAGATGGCCATACTGTCCACCATTTTCTTTTTCTAAAAAGTCATAACTTTTCTAAAATGTCAAGGATATAGGCTATAAACCGGTGTACTTAAAGCTGTTAACTTTTGAATTTGGTAGAACGAAACAATTCGCCAAAGTAGGGTCTGACCCATAAATTCAAGCCCCAGTGGCTCTCGGGGTTGCCAGCTGAAAGTGATGAAAATGGTCAAATGTCATTTGGGGCGTCCCATTCTTGGTGATTATGTAAAAGTTCCATTCAAAATGTCGTTATTTCTTTTTTTTGTCATTTTTGGGGGAAATCTGGGAAATTACCCTAAAAATGGGGAAATTTTTTAATCCAGGCAACACTACTTAACAAAACACACAACCGCTCGTTAAAACTCGAATCCGTCAGATGAAGCCAACTACCCGAAAAATCGTGTCGAAAATTCGGACTTTTTGTCATTTTTATAAGATGGCCGCCACACCTGACGCCATTTTGTTTGTTTGCCATTTTGTTCTGAGATGTCATAATTTTCTGGAAATCTCAAGGATACATGCCAACGTCAGACGTACTCGGTGTTGCCAACTTTTCAGTTTCGTAGAACAAAGTAATTCGCCAAAGTCAGGTCTGACCCGAAAATTCAAAGCCCAATGGCTCTCGGGGTTGCCAGTTGAAAGTGATGAAAATGGTCAAATGTCATTTGGGGCGTCCCATTCTTGGTGATTATGTAAAAGTTCCATTCAAAATGTCGTTATTTCTACTTTTCATGTTTTTGGGGAAAATCTGGAAAATTACCCTTAAAAGTGGGGTAAGTTTTTGCACCAGGCAACACTTTATATGAAAACACACCACCGTTTCATACAACTCGAACCCATCAGATGTTGCCAACTACCCGAAATATCGTGTTGAAAATAAGGATTTTTCGTCAGTTTTACAAGATGGCCGCCACAGCAGCCGCCATTTTGTTTTTCTGAGATGTCATAATTTTCTGGAAATCTCAAGGATACATGCCAACGTCAGACGTACTCGGTGTTGCCAACTTTTCAGTTTCGTAGAACAAAGTAATTCGCCAAAGTCAGGTCTGACCCGAAAATTCAAACCCCAATGGCTCTCGGGGTTGCCAGCTGAAAATGATGAAAACAGTCAAATGTCATTTTAGGCGTCTCATTCTTGGTGATTATGTAAAAGTTCCATTCAAAATGTCGTTATTTCTACTTTTCATGTTTTCGGAGAAAATCTGAGAAAATACCCAAAAAATGGGGAAATTTTTTGCACCAGGCAACACTCCTCAACAAAACACACAACCGTTCGGTACAACTCGTACCCGTCAGATGTTGCCAACTACCCGAAAAATCGTGTTGAAAATAAGGATTTTTCGTCAGTTTTACAAGATGGCCGCCACACCAGCCGCCATTTTGTTTTTCTGAAAAGTCATAATTTTCTGGAAATTTCAAGGATACAGGCCGACGACGGGTATACTTGGTATAGCCCACTTTTCAGTTTGGTAAAACAAAGTAATTCGCCAAAGTCAGGTCTGACCCGAAAATTCAAACCCCAGTGGCTCTCGGGGTTGCCAGCTGAAAGTGATGAAAATGGTCAAATGTCATTTGGGGCGTTCCATTCTTGGCGATTATGTAAAAGTTCCATTCAAAATGTCGTTATTTCTACTTTTCATGTTTTTGGGAAAAATCTGGGAAATTACCCTAAAAATGGGGAAAATTTTTAATCCAAGCAACACTACTCAACAAAACACACAACCGCTCGGTACAACTCTAACTCGTCAGATGTTGCCAACTACCCGAAAAATCGTGTCGAAAATTCGGATTTTTAGTCGTTTTTACAAGATGGCCGCCACACCAGCCGCCATTTTGTTTTTCTGAAAAGTCATAATTTTCTGGAAATGTCAAGGATACAGGCCACCGACCGGTGTACTCGGTGTTGCCAACTTTTGAGTTTGGTAGAACAAAGTAATTCGCCAAAGTGAAAAAGTCCCAAAAATGAAAAAGTTTAATATTTTTTGGGGTTGCCAGTTGAAAGTGATGAAAATGGTCAAATGTCATTTGGGGCTCCCCAAAGTTGCCAGCTAGACAAAGTCTCCATTCAAAATGTCGTTATTTCTACTTTTCATGTTTTCGGGGAAAATCTGGGAAAATACCCTAAAAATGGGGAAAATTTTTGCACCGGGCAACACTCCTTAACAAAACACACGACCGCTCGGTACATCTCGAACCCGTCAGATGTTGCCAACAACACGAAAAATGCATTTAAAAAAAGTCGAAAATTCCACCATGACACAAAATGGCCGCCACAGCGTCCGCCATGTTGGATTTTCAAAATGTCATAATTTTTCACAGTTGCCATTGAAATGACCTACAAATTGGCGAGGTCAATGTTGCCGACTTTAAAAATCATTAGAACAAAACAATTCGCCAAAGTCGAGTGAAAAAAGTCGCCACTTTCAAAACGTCCCAGCGCGGCCGCCATCTTGTTTTTTTTTTTTTTTTTACTTTTTTTTCAAATCATTTAAGACCTTTTACAAAACCCATGAGTCAAAATCCGTCCAAGTCATTTCCTCGCCGAAACCGGAAATGGACTCGGCCGCCATCTTGGATTTGAATCTCCTCTATAATTTTCCTCTACTCGACCGGAAGTACTTTATATTTGTTCAAAACTAACCCCTAACCCATCTCTCACCCATTCCGAGAAACGGCATGTCAATGAGTGAGTGAGTGAGTGGTCTTGTAGTTTTATATAATATAAATAAATAAACTAGTTTTTGCGTGCTGCGCGAGCTGCAAGCAGCTCGCGTGCTTGTGGTGGTAGCTATTTTTCACTTTTAAAACCCCTAAATGTTAATTCTCAAACACGACCCTAAAGAAGAGTCTTCCACTTGTCAAACTCTAGTGAAATGCCAAATAAAGCCCAAAAGGACTAAACGTTTCCACTTGATTAAGCTCTAATAATTCTAAATCAGCATCTTCAAACCACTCGGATAACGATACCTACCCATATTTTAAGTGTTTTCCTTACCCTTATGACATTTGAAAACCAAAGGAATCCTTAAATCAGTATGAACCCCTAACACATCGAGACGGAATGGGAAGCCGTCGCCTCCTTCTGCGAAGCAGTCATGCTAGCGAAGGAGGTGGCGGAACGAGAGAGGGAGAGATCCTCTCTTCCCGGCCGCCGCGGGAGACGCAACGGGCGTCGGGGGCCACGTGGTGGCTACCGGCCACCGTAGATGCGGGCCTGTGGACGGCTGGCTATGGGCAATAGCTGGCCGTCCGGCCGTCTAACGACGACGACAGGCCGTGTCGACGGCGCGTTCGTGTTCCACGCGCGCCTCAAAGAGATGTCAGCAAAAGAGAGGGGCCCGAAAGGGCCGAAGCCTGCCGGGGTTGCGGGCCTGTTCGAAAGAGATACCGCGGCCCCGGAACGTAAAAGGCGAGGAAGGAACATGGATGGTTTTTAGTCAGTATGAGTCTGACACTCCCTCCCGCTCCGCCCAGAGTGGGGGGGGGTCATTTGATGATTTCCTATCCTTAAAAAAAAAAAAAAAAAAAAACCCCTAACACATTCTGAAAACTAATTCAATAAAAAATAGATAAGTATTAAAATAAAATTAAACTTGAGAATTCATTAAAAAATTTGGAAACCCCATAAGAACCTCTAATATATTTATAATCTATAAACTTATTTAAAAACTCAGACCTTCTCTCATTAAAAAACCATTACCCTACAATTTGCTTGTCGACCTACCTGCTACCGCAAAGGTCTTCTACCACCAGACAGGTTTCGACGCCTATGATAATCTTTGTTCAAACACCTAATAACCATCCCTAACCGTTATGAAGTTACAGTTCTTTCAAGTTTAGGGGAGGTTGGGGAGGGGAGGAGAGGGTATACGAATTTCAACGCCCCTCAATTGTATTAAGTGAGAATTAAAAACAACCACTATCTGTGCCAGCTTTCGAGATACGATGGGGGGCGGGGTTAAGGGGAGGGAAAAGAGATTTTGAAAAATGATTTTTGCTACCTCTCTGTCGCTGTTTATGAATGTGAAAAAGTTAGTTCCAAGTCTCTCAAGTTACACTCCTTCCCGCTCCGCCCAGAGTTGACTTGTCTACAATTGACTTGTCGACCTACCGGAAAGATATCATGACCATATCCCTACCACCGGACAGGTTTCGACGCCTACGATAATATTTTTGTTCAAACACCTAATGGCTAACCTGAATCGTTATAAAGTTGGGGAGGGGAGAGTATAAGACATCCTCCAGCGCAAGTACAGTTTCGTAAATATGATATCTCCCTATCTCATACCTCGCTGATGTAGGATAGGTTCCGAGGTTTGATCATGAAGCCGGAATGACATGTGGTGTATTTGTACAAACACTTTAAAACCTCGATGTACCCGCCAATTTGGCAGCGTTGGAGAGACTGCAGTACAGCCCACGTCTCGATCAAATCAAAAGATATCTCGTAGTCCACAAAGGTTAAACAACAACGCCGGTTACATTTTTCGGTCTTCTGTATACCGCAGTGTATGTATCTGTCATCGTAAAATTGTAAAACACGTTATATTGTAATCTCTCTAGCGATATTGTAAACTTTCGAATTAATGTCAAACGAACATACTGCTTACAATAATACGCATTATTTTTCGTGAAATGCATGCGATGGTAGTCAACTCACGTGGTGTGTAGGGAAGGACGTCCCCATTGCCCAGTGGGTACCACTCTCATGAAAAAATACTGTACCGTTCCTGAGAAATATCGATTAATGTAACCTAACCTTAAACCACTTTATACGTATTCCCCTAAAAAGCGTAGTCGACGGAACCTCGCTTCGCGGGGCCCCTATTTCCGAGTGCAGGGTTTAAAGGAACCTAACCAACCTAACGGGGGGGTGCCCCAAGTCCCGATTATGGGGGCAAAGATACTTCCGTATATTCAGTTGACAATAATTCGAGAGTTTACAATATCGCTAGAGAGATACACGTTATATTGTAATATAACGTGTTTGAAAATTTATAGTGACATATCTATGTGGTCAGCCTTTTCGGAATCCGGCTTGTTCGGGAGACTGAAAATAACCCAGATGTAATATGAAAAGTGCTGCAAGACACATTCGCGACCTTTTCTCAAAATAGTCGTTTCGCTTCTTTTAAAGATGGGCAAAAGTGTCAGGTTTGAATCCTTAGTTCCCAGCTTTATCAAAAGAGCAGCTAAAGTGGTTTATAAAATCCTTGACCAAAATCATCATCTCAACGAACTCATATTACTTATTCGCCAGCAGAAGAAAAGATTACAGTCAAATAAAACTTACGAAAATCCAGATTTTTCAACCCAAAAAATCAGCTGAACGAATGGTTGTCAAGAATTGGGGCAGTAGTTAAAAATACTCAGACTGACCTCCCAAACACTGATGTAACGTTTTTTTGTTGAAACATCTTACGGCTATGTCTAACCTTAACGAAGTTTTAGGGGAGGTTGGGGAGAGGCGATTCGAATACCCTTCGGTATACAAACTTTGAACCTCTCGCTTCGCTTTACCGATATCACAACCGGGCAGTTTTTCGGTCTACGGCTCGCTACGCTCGCGACTTACGTTTTTTACTCCACTCAGGACGTGCCAATCACCGGAATGCTACCATGACTATATGCTCACGCTACGGGGTCACCGGCTTGCTTCGCTCGCCACCTCCCCTCTTCGCTTTACCGGTATCACCACCGGACAGGTTTTCAGTCGACGGCTCGCTACGCTCGCCATTTCCCCACTTTCCTCCAATCAAGAGCTGTCTACCACCGGAAAGCTACCGTGGCCTCATCCTCACGCTATGGGGTCACCGGCTCGCTTCACTCGCCACCTCCCCCCTTCGCTTCAGCGGTACCACCACCGGACAGGTTTTCAGTCGACGGCTCGCTACGCTCGCCATTTCCCCACTTTCCTCCACTCAAGACCTGTCTACTACCGTGACCTCATCCTCACGCCACTTCGCTTTACCGGTACCGCCACCGGACAGGTTTTCAGATGACGGCTCGCTACGCTCGCCACTTCCCCACTTCGCTCCACTCAGGACCTGCCTACCGACGGAAAGCTACCGTGACCTTAACCCCACCCTACGGGGACACCGGCTCGCTTCGCTCGCCACCTCCCCCCTTCACCTTACCGGTAATAGTCGCCGGCTCGCTACGCTCGCCACCTTCTCACTTCGTTCCCCCCAGGACCTGCCTACCACCGGAATGCTACCGTGACCTCATCCTTATGCAACGGGGTCGCCGGCTCGCTTCCCTCACCACCTCCTAACCACCACCACCGGACGGGTTTCAACGCCTACTATAATATTTGTTCAAACACCTATCAGCTATCTCTAACCGTAATGAAGTTACAGCCCTTTCTATTTGAGGGGAGGTTGGGGAGTGATGGGAAGGATACACAAATTTCACCATAAGCTCTTTGTACAAAATCAATCCTCATTCGGTCGGAACCGTTCGAAGGAACCCAATCATAAATTGGTAGAACAAACGAATTTGCCAAAGTCGGGTCTGACCTGAAAATTCAATCACCAATGACTCTCGGGGTTGCCAGCTAAAAGTGATGGAAATGATCAAATGTCATTTAAGGTACCCCACTCTTAGTGGTTACGCACCATTTCTATTCAAAAAGACGTTATTTCTACATATCAGGTTTTTGGGGAAAATCTGGAAAAAAACCCAAAAACTGGGAAAAAAAACATTGCACCAGGCAACACTCCTTGTCAAAACACACAACCAGTTCATACAATATAATCCAGTTGGGGGATGATAACTGACCCATTTATCGTATCGAAAATTAGGATATTTCGTCATTTTTATAAGATGGCCACACTGTCCGCCATTTTGTTTTTCTAAAAAGTAATAATTTTTCTGAAATTTCAAGGATATAGGCTGTAAACCGGTGTACTTGGTGCAGCCAACTTTTGAGTTTGGTAGAACAAAGTAATTCGCCAAAGTCAGGTCCCACCCGACAATTCAAACCCCAATGTCTTTCGGGGCTGCCAGCTGAAAGTGTTGAAATTGGTCAAATGTCATTTGGGGTATCCCATTCTTGGTGATTATATAAAATTTCTATTCAAAATGTCGTTATTTCTTTATTTCATGTTTTTGGGCAATATCTGGGAAATTACCCTAAAAATTGGGAAATGTTTTAATCCAGGCAACACTCCTCAACAAAACACACAATCGCTCGGTACAACTCAAACCCGTCAGATGTTGCCAACTACCCGAAAAATCGTGTCGAAAATTGTGAATTTTCGTCGATATCACAAGATGGCCGCCACACCAGCCGCCATTTTGTTTTTCTGAAAAGTCATAATTTTCTGAAAATCTCAAGGATATAAACCACCGACCGGTGTACTCGGTGTTGCCAACTTTCGAGTTTGGTAGAACAAAGTAATTCGCCAAAGTCAGGTCTGACCCGAAAATTCAAACCCCAATGGCTCTCGGGGTTGCCAGCTGAAAATGATGAAAACAGTCAAATGTCATTTTAGGCGTCTCATTCTTGGTGATTATGTAAAAGTTCCATTCAAAATGTCGTTATTTCTACTTTTCATGTTTTCGGAGAAAATCTGAGAAAATACCCAAAAAATGGGGAAATTTTTTGCACCAGGCAACACTCCTCAACAAAACACACAACCGTTCGGTACAACTCGAACCCGTCAGATGTTGCCAACTACCCGAAAAATCGTGTTGAAAATAAGGATTTTTCGTCAGTTTTACAAGATGGCCGCCACACCAGCCGCCATTTTGTTTTTCTGAAAAGTCATAATTTTCTGGAAATTTCAAGGATACAGGCCGACGACGGGTATACTTGGTATAGCCCACTTTTCAGTTTGGTAAAACAAAGTAATTCGCCTAAGTCAGGTCTGACCCGAAAATTCAAACCCCAGTGGCTCTCGGGGTTGCCAGCTGAAAGTGATGAAAATGGTCAAATGTCATTTGGGGCGTTCCATTCTTGGCGATTATGTAAAAGTTCCATTCAAAATGTCGTTATTTCTACTTTTCATGTTTTTGGGAAAAATCTGGGAAATTACCCTAAAAATGGGGAAAATTTTTAATCCAAGCAACACTACTCAACAAAACACACAACCGCTCGGTACAACTCTAACTCGTCAGATGTTGCCAACTACCCGAAAAATCGTGTCGAAAATTCGGATTTTTAGTCGTTTTTACAAGATGGCCGCCACACCAGCCGCCATTTTGTTTTTCTGAAAAGTCATAATTTTCTGGAAATGTCAAGGATACAGGCCACCGACCGGTGTACTCGGTGTTGCCAACTTTTGAGTTTGGTAGAACAAAGTAATTCGCCAAAGTGAAAAAGTCCCAAAAATGAAAAAGTTTAATATTTTTTGGGGTTGCCAGTTGAAAGTGATGAAAATGGTCAAATGTCATTTGGGGCTCCCCAAAGTTGCCAGCTAGACAAAGTCTCCATTCAAAATGTCGTTATTTCTACTTTTCATGTTTTCGGGGAAAATCTGGGAAAATACCCTTAAAATGGGGAAATTTTTTGCACCAGGCAACACTCCTTAACAAAACACACGACCGCTCGGTACATCTCGAACCCGTCAGATGTTGCCAACAACACGAAAAATGCATTTAAAAAAAGTCGAAAATTCCACCATGACACAAAATGGCCGCCACAGCGTCCGCCATGTTGGATTTTCAAAATGTCATAATTTTTCACAGTTGCCATTGAAATGACCTACAAATTGGCGAGGTCAATGTTGCCGACTTTAAAAATCATTAGAACAAAACAATTCGCCAAAGTCGAGTGAAAAAAGTCGCCACTTTCAAAACGTCCCAGCGCGGCCGCCATCTTGTTTTTTTTTTTTTTTTTTACTTTTTTTTCAAATCATTTAAGACCTTTTACAAAACCCACGAGTCAAAATCCGTCCAAGTCATTTCCTCGCCGAAACCGGAAATGGACTCGGCCGCCATCTTGGATTTGAATCTCCTCTATAATTTTCCTCTACTCGACCGGAAGTACTTTATATTTGTTCAAAACTAACCCCTAACCCATCTCTCACCCATTCCGAGAAACGGCATGTCAATGAGTGAGTGAGTGAGTGGTCTTGTAGTTTTATATAATATAAATAAATAAACTAGTTTTTGCGTGCTGCGCGAGCTGCAAGCAGCTCGCGTGCTTGTGGTGGTAGCTATTTTTCACTTTTAAAACCCCTAAATGTTAATTCTCAAACACGACCCTAAAGAAGAGTCTTCCACTTGTCAAACTCTAGTGAAATGCCAAATAAAGCCCAAAAGGACTAAACGTTTCCACTTGATTAAGCTCTAATAATTCTAAATCAGCATCTTCAAACCACTCGGATAACGATACCTACCCATATTTTAAGTGTTTTCCTTACCCTTATGACATTTGAAAACCAAAGGAATCCTTAAATCAGTATGAACCCCTAACACATCGAGACGGAATGGGAAGCCGTCGCCTCCTTCTGCGAAGCAGTCATGCTAGCGAAGGAGGTGGCGGAACGAGAGAGGGAGAGATCCTCTCTTCCCGGCCGCCGCGGGAGACGCAACGGGCGTCGGGGGCCACGTGGTGGCTACCGGCCACCGTAGATGCGGGCCTGTGGACGGCTGGCTATGGGCAATAGCTGGCCGTCCGGCCGTCTAACGACGACGACAGGCCGTGTCGACGGCGCGTTCGTGTTCCACGCGCGCCTCAAAGAGATGTCAGCAAAAGAGAGGGGCCCGAAAGGGCCGAAGCCTGCCGGGGTTGCGGGCCTGTTCGAAAGAGATACCGCGGCCCCGGAACGTAAAAGGCGAGGAAGGAACATGGATGGTTTTTAGTCAGTATGAGTCTGACACTCCCTCCCGCTCCGCCCAGAGTGGGGGGGGGGTCATTTGATGATTTCCCATCCTTAAAAAAAAAAAAAAGAAAAACCCCTAACACATTCTGAAAACTAATTCAATAAAAAATAGATAAGTATTAAAATAAAATTAAACTTGAGAATTCATTAAAAAATTTGGAAACCCCATAAGAACCTCTAATATATTTATAATCTATAAACTTATTTAAAAACTCAGACCTTCTCTCATTAAAAAACCATTACCCTACAATTTGCTTGTCGACCTACCTGCTACCGCAAAGGTCTTCTACCACCAGACAGGTTTCGACGCCTATGATAATCTTTGTTCAAACACCTAATAACCATCCCTAACCGTTATGAAGTTACAGTTCTTTCAAGTTTAGGGGAGGTTGGGGAGGGGAGGAGAGGGTATACGAATTTCAACGCCCCTCAATTGTATTAAGTGAGAATTAAAAACAACCACTATCTGTGCCAGCTTTCGAGATACGATGGGGGGCGGGGTTAAGGGGAGGGAAAAGAGATTTTGAAAAATGATTTTTGCTACCTCTCTGTCGCTGTTTATGAATGTGAAAAAGTTAGTTCCAAGTCTCTCAAGTTACACTCCTTCCCGCTCCGCCCAGAGTTGACTTGTCTACAATTGACTTGTCGACCTACCGGAAAGATATCATGACCATATCCCTACCACCGGACAGGTTTCGACGCCTACGATAATATTTTTGTTCAAACACCTAATGGCTAACCTGAATCGTTATAAAGTTGGGGAGGGGAGAGTATAAGACATCCTCCAGCGCAAGTACAGTTTCGTAAATATGATATCTCCCTATCTCATACCTCGCTGATGTAGGATAGGTTCCGAGGTTTGATCATGAAGCCGGAATGACATGTGGTGTATTTGTACAAACACTTTAAAACCTCGATGTACCCGCCAATTTGGCAGCGTTGGAGAGACTGCAGTACAGCCCACGTCTCGATCAAATCAAAAGATATCTCGTAGTCCACAAAGGTTAAACAACAACGCCGGTTACATTTTTCGGTCTTCTGTATACCGCAGTGTATGTATCTGTCACCGTAAAATTGTAAAACACGTTATATTGTAATCTCTCTAGCGATATTGTAAACTTTCGAATTAATGTCAAACGAACATACTGCTTACAATAATACGCATTATTTTTCGTGAAATGCATGCGATGGTAGTCAACTCACGTGGTGTGTAGGGAAGGACGTCCCCATTGCCCAGTGGGTACCACTCTCATGAAAAAATACTGTACCGTTCCTGAGAAATATCGATTAATGTAACCTAACCTTAAACCACTTTATACGTATTCCCCTAAAAAGCGTAGTCGACGGAACCTCGCTTCGCGGGGCCCCTATTTCCGAGTGCAGGGTTTAAAGGAACCTAACCAACCTAACGGGGGGGTGCCCCAAGTCCCGATTATGGGGGCAAAGATACTTCCGTATATTCAGTTGACAATAATTCGAGAGTTTACAATATCGCTAGAGAGATACACGTTATATTGTAATATAACGTGTTTGAAAATTTATAGTGACATATCTATGTGGTCAGCCTTTTCGGAATCCGGCTTGTTCGGGAGACTGAAAATAACCCAGATGTAATATGAAAAGTGCTGCAAGACACATTCGCGACCTTTTCTCAAAATAGTCGTTTCGCTTCTTTTAAAGATGGGCAAAAGTGTCAGGTTTGAATCCTTAGTTCCCAGCTTTATCAAAAGAGCAGCTAAAGTGGTTTATAAAATCCTTGACCAAAATCATCATCTCAACGAACTCATATTACTTATTCGCCAGCAGAAGAAAAGATTACAGTCAAATAAAACTTACGAAAATCCAGATTTTTCAACCCAAAAAATCAGCTGAACGAATGGTTGTCAAGAATTGGGGCAGTAGTTAAAAATACTCAGACTAACCTCTCAAACACTGGTGTAACCTTTATTTCGTTGGCCGGTAACACGGACAATTAATGATTTCCTTTCAGAGAAAGGAAATTTTGAAAATTCATTTTGACCAACTCTGGGCTTAGCTCCACTCAGGACGTGCCAATCACCGGAATGCTACCATGACCATATCCTCACGCTACGGGGTCACCGGCTCGCTTCGCTCGCCACCTCCCCTCTTCGCTTTACCGGTATCACCACCGGACAGGTTTTCAGTCGACGGCTCGCTACGCTCGCCACCTCACCACTTCGCTCCACCCAGGACCTGCCTACCACCGGAAAGCAACTGTGATCTTATCCCCACGTTACGGGGTCGTCGACGCCCGCTTCGCTTTATCGATATCACCAACGGGCAGGTTTTCGGTCCACGGCTCGCTACGCTCGCGACTTCCTTTCTTCACACCATTCAGGACCTGCCAACCACCGATATGCTATCGTGACCTTATCCTGACGCTGTGGGGTCACCGGCTCGCTTCGCTCGCCACCTCCCCCCTTCGCTTTACCGGTACTACCACCGGACAGGTTTTCAGTCGACGGCTAGCTACGCTCGCCATTTTCCCACTTTCCTCCACTCAAGACCTGTCTACCACCGGAAAGCTACCGTGACCTCATCCTCACGCTATGGGATCACCGGCTCGCTTCGCTCGCTACCCCCCCCTTCGCTTTAGCGGTACCACCACCGGACAGGTTTTCAGTCGACGGCTCGCTACGCTCGCCATTTCCCCACTTTCCTCCACTCAAGACCTGTCTACCACCGGAAAGCTACCGTGACCTCATCCTCACGCTATGGGATCACCGGCTCGCTTCGCTCGCCACTTCCCCCCTTAGCTTTAGCGGTACCACCACCGGACAGGTTTTCAACCGACGGCTCGCTACGCTCGCCATTTCTCCACTTTCCTCCACTCAAGACCTGTCTACCACCGGAACGCTACCGTGACCTCATCCTCACGCCATGGGGTCACCGGCTCGCTTCGCTCGCCACCTCCCCACTTCGCTTTACCGGTACCGCCACCGGACAGGTTTTCAGATGACGGCTCGCTACGCTCGCCGCTTCCCCACTTCGCTCCACTCAGGACCTACCTACCGACGGAAAGCTACTGTGACCCCATGCTACCGGCTCGCTTCGCTCGCTACCTAACCACCACCGGACGGGTTTCATCGCCTACTATAATATTTGTTCAAACACCTATCGGCTATCTCTAACCGTAATGAAGTTACAGCCTTTTCTATTTGAGGGGAGGTTGGGGAGAGATGGGAAGGATACTTAAATTTTACCACCATATTAATAAACCCCTCTATGTACAAAATCAACCCTCATTCGGTCGGAACCGTTCGAAGAAACCCAATCACAAATTGGTATAACAAACGAATTTGCCAAAGTCGGGTCTGACCTGAAAATTCCCCACTCTTAGTGGTTACGCACCATTTCTATTCAAAATGACGTTATTTCTACATATCAGGTTTTTGGGGAAAATCTGGAAAAAAACCCTAAAACTGGGAAAAAAATTGCACCAGGCAACACTCCTTGGCAAAACACACAACCAGTTCATACAACATAATCCAGTTGGGGGATGCTAACTGACCCATTTATCGTATCGAATATTTGGATATTTCGTCATTTTTATAAGATGGCCACACTGTCCGCCATTTTGTTTTTTCTAAAAAGTCATAATTTTTCTGAAATGTCGAAGATATAGGCTACAAACCGGTGTACTTGATGCTGCCAACTTTTGAGTTTGGTAGAACAAAACAATTCGCCAAAGTCGAGTTTGACCCGAAAATTCAAGCCCCAGTGGCTCTCGGGGTTGCCAGGTGAAACTGATGAAAATGGTCAAATCTCATTCGGGGCATCCAATTCTTGATGATTACGTAAAAGTTCCATTCAAAATGTCGTTATTTCTATTTTTCATTTTTTTGGGCAAAATCTGGGAAAGTACCCTAAAAATGGGGGAATGTTTTAATCCAGGCAACACTCCTCAACACAACACAAAACCGCTCGGTACAACTCAAACCCGTCAGATGTTGCCAACTACCCGAAAAGTCGTCTCGAAAGTTGTGAATTTTCATCGATTTCACAAGATGGCCGCCACACCAGCCGCCATTTTGTTTTTCTGAAAGGTCATAATTTTCTGGTAATTTCAAGGATACTGGCCATCGACCGGTGTACTCGGTGTTGCCAACTTTTCAGTTTGGTTGAACAAAGTAATTCGCCAAAGTCAGGTCTGACCCATAAATTCAAGCCCCAGTGGCTCTCGGGGTTGCCAGCTGAAAATGATGAAAATGGTCAAATGTCATTTGGGGCGTCTCATTATTGGTGATTATGTAAAAGTCCCATTCAAAATGTCGTTATTTCTACTTTTCATGTTTTCGAGGAAAATCTGGGAAATTACCCAAAAAATGGGGAAATGTTTTAATCCAAGCAACACTCCTCAACAAAACACACAACCGCTCGGTACATTTTGAACCCGTCGGACGTTGCCAGCTACCCAAAAAATCGTGTCGAAAATTCGAAATTTTTGTCATATTTACAAGATGGCCGCCACACCAGCCGCCATTTTGTTTTTCTGAAAAGTCATAATTTTCTGGTAATTTCAAGGATACTGGCCATCGACCGGTGTACTCGGTGTAGCCAACTTTTCAGTTTGGTAGAACAAAGTAATTCGCCAAAGTCAGGTCTGACCCGAAAATTCAAACCCCAATGTCTTTCGGGGTTGCCAGCTGAAAGTGATGAAAATGGTCGAATGTCAATTGGGGCGGCCCATTCTTGGTGATTATGTTAAAGTTCCATTCAAAATGTCGTTATTTCTACTTTTCATGTTTTCGGGGAAAATCTGGGAAAACACCCCAAAAGTGGGGATAATTTTTGAACCAGGTAACACTCCTCTACAAAACACACAACCGCTCGCTACAATTTGAACCCGTCAGATGTTGCCAACTACCCGAAAAATCGCCTCGAAAATTGTGAATTTTCGTCGATTTCACAAGATGGCCGCCACACCAGCCGCCATTTTGTTTTTCTGAAAAGTCATAATTTTCTGGAAATCTCAAGGATACAGGCCACCGACCGGTGTACTCGGTGTTGCCAACTTTTGAGTTTGGTAGAACAAAGTAATTCGCCAAAGTCAGGTCTGACCCGAAAATTCAAACCCCAGTGGCTCTCGGGGTTGCCAGTCGAAAGTGATGAAAATAGTCAAATGTCATTTGGGGCGTCTTATTCTTGGTGATTATGTAAAAGTTTCATTCAAAATGTCGTTATTTCTACTTTTCATGTTTTTGGGAAAAATCTGGGAAATTACCCTAAAAATGGGGAAAATTTTTAATCCAAGCAACACTACTCAACAAAACACACAACCGCTCGGTACAACTCGAACCCGTCAGATGTTGCCAACTACCCGAAAAATTGCCTCGAAAATTGTGATTTTTCGTCGATTTCACAAGATGGCCGCCACACCAGCCGCCATTTTTTTTTTCTGAAAAGTCATAATTTTCTGGAAATCTCAAGGATACAGGCCACCGACCGGAGTACTCGGTGTTGCCAACTTTTGAGTTTGGTAGAACAAAGTAATTCGCCAAAGTGAAAAAGTCCCAAAAATGAAAAAGTTTAATATTTTTTGGGGTTGCCAGTTGAAAGTGATGAAAATGGTCAAATGTCATTTGGGGCTCCCCAAAGTTGCCAGCTAGACAAAGTCTCCATTCAAAATGTCGTTATTTCTACTTTTCATGTTTTCGGGGAAAATCTGGGAAAATACCCTAAAAATGGGGAAAATTTTTGCACCAGGCAACACTCCTTAACAAAACACACGACCGCTCGGTACATCTCGAACCCGTCAGATGTTGCCAAGTACACGAAAAATGCATTTAAAAAAAGTCGAAAATTCCACCATTTTACAAAATGGCCGCCACAGCGTCCGCCATGTTGGATTTTCAAAATGTCATAATTTTTCACAGTTGCCATTGAAATGAGCTACAAATTGGCGAGGTCAATGTTGCCGACTTTAAAAATCATTAGAACAAAACAATTTGTCAAAGTCGAGTGAAAAAAGTCGCCAATTTCAAAACGTCCCAGCGCGGCCGCCATCTTGTTTTTTTTTTTTTTTTTACTTTTTTTTCAAATCATTTTAGACTTTTTACAAAACCCACGAGTCAAAATCGGTCCAAGTCGTTTCCTCGCCGAAACCGGAAATGGACTCGGCCGCCATCTTGGATTTCAATCTCCTCTATAATTTTCCTCTACTCGACCGGAAGTACTTTATATTTGTTCAAAACTAACCCCTAACCCATCTCTCACCCATTCCGAGGAACGGCATGTCAATCAGTGAGTGGCTTTGTAGTTTTATATAACTATAATATAATAAATAAATAAATATAAATATATATATAAATAAATATAAATAAATACCCTTGCGAATTCACTAAAACAACATGTAAACACATCAATCTGAGTTTGAAGGTCGTTGATGGTACGGATAGCTCTGGTAAGGGGTGCCTTGGCAAGCAGGTTAGTTCTGGCTGTGGGTACCAGTAGCAATTGCGGGCTGCGCCGTCTCCACACGTAGCGATTTGGGTGTACACACAGACTTAAGCGCTGCAATACTCCCGGGTGACTCCCCACTCCACGAAGCACAGAACAAACAGAGTGGACATCAGTGAACATCAGTAGGTAAAACGGATATACTCCATATAATTTCCGGTACAAATGGCGCCTGAACTTGTTCTCATATGACTCCACTATGTTCCAGATGACTCCTTACTAGTGCATCATATAAGACTAACTCCTGTGATGTTTGTGAAGCTTTGTGTCTGTCTCAGAACAAATCCTAAGTTTCTGTAAGCCTTCTTACAGATCTTGATTACATGCTCACGGAATGTCAGATCGAGAGTCATGAAAACACCCAAGTCTCGTACCTCCGTGACTCGTTGCAGTGGCGCCGCATCCATCACGTACTCATAGAGCAGAGGTGCACGAGCACGGGTGACACTCATTAGCGAGCACTTGGACACGTTGAAGTATAGTTTGTTTTCATGGCTTCATTGTACTATTCGATCGATGTCTTCCTGTAAGCGCCTGCAATCAGACTCGGACTTAATCTCAAGCAACAACTTGAGGTCATCAACAAATAATAAACAACCGCCATGTCTTACGACTTGTTTATCATAATAATGATAAACCAGTTGCCGGAAGTCCAGAGGCATGAATTCACAGAGGCCCCAAGTTGGTGCCCTGACTCACTCCCGACCAAGTGTAATATAAGTCAGATTCACATCCGTTGCAGTCCACATACTGCTGTCTGCCTTGCATGTAACTGGCAAAAAAACACAATAAATGCTGGGTGCATTCAACCTTTGCTAGCTTCCGCAGAAAGATGTCATTGTCGACGGTGTCAAAAGCTTTTCTAAAGTCGAAATATGCTGCGTCCACCTGCACCCCTGCATCTACCGCTGGTACCAGGCGTCCCATGAAATCAAGAAGATTGGTAGCCGTGCTGCGCCCCGACCGGAATCCGTGCTGCGCATCCGATAAGTGTCCGCGCACTTGCTCTTGCATACAGCGCTGAATGGCAGACTCGAACACCTTTGCCGGCGTCGACAACACTGCCACCGGCCTATACCCACCGATGTCAGCTCCCGCCCTGCCTTTGGGCACTGGAATGACTCGCGTAATCTTCCACCGAGCTGGAAATTTCGCAGTATGAAGACAGGCGTTAAATATATAAAGCAGTGCCTCCGCGAGAACCCTACCACAATCTTTTAAAAGAAACGCTGGTGTACCATCCGGGCCCGTGGATCGCTTAGGCTTGAGACGCTCGAGTGCACTTTAAACGTCCCTAAGACTAAGATTATTAATTTGTACGCATGCACTACCAGTGTTCTCCGCTTCCGCTGCCGCCGCTTCTGAGTCTAGTCTAGCGGCACAGTACATATACCGACTCAAAAGAAGCCGCGAACTGCTCAGCACACTCCTCGTCTGACAGAGACTGACCATCTTTTATAATGTCCTGTCACTCGTGGTACTTTTCTGCTATCGAATTGCCAAAATGACTTGGGGTCTTTCGCGAACTGACATTGAATCTTATTTTTATGCTCGTTGCGTTCAATTTCTATTGATTTTTTGATATTTGATCCATATTTTGAATATTCGTCGTAATCTCTATTTATTTTCGTATCTAACATATGTAGATGGTAACATAAAAAGGTTGAAAATCTCGTTCTGGATCTTGATACATACATCAGATTAAATTGGTTATTAAAAACCAACTTCTAATCTCATGTTTTACATGGAAAATTTTCCTAACTTATATAAAAAGATTTATCAAGTTCGTTACCAGGCTCCTCATTACGGCTTTGAATACTGTCGTCTTAAAGTGGGTGTTCAACAGTATTACCTCTGTCTGCCCTTCAACAATACAGGTGAGGTATTCATAACAATTTCAAGGACAGGGTATACAAATGAAAAAATCTCTCTTTTGCCGTCGTATTCATATTAAACATGGTCGATATATTATTGAAACCCACGTGAATTATTAACAAAAGCGTTCCTCTCAATTCGTCCTTAAAGTGTAGACGAACCTAAGCCTGTATTCATCTCCTAAGAGATGCCCTTGAGCTGGTATTTACACCACTCGTGCTGCGCAGTGTAAGTAAGTAAATTAGTGTGTGAGTAAGTAAATTAGTGTTGAATGATAACAGTTTGAATTAAAATATGTTAGTGTTTCCTTTTGCTACATTAAAAAAATACTCTTCTTCTTTGACAGATTTACACTAGATAAAAACATGGTTTTCGCATGGAACTGCTAGAAAAAATAAATCTAACCGTATTGCTTGAGCCAACCGTAGATCATATAGCATTATTTGTATATTGCATAGCTATAATCACGAATTTATTAAAAAAATGGAAAAACATAATTCCTTCAAAATTTAGTCGCAGATTTGTTTTATACATAGTCGTATGAGCCGTGTTTTGTAATTATAAACGTGTACTTTTTGGAACGAAATTTCTTAACGCGTCTTACAGATAGTGCGTTTTAGTAGACATCGTCACGTTACGAAATGCTGTATGCTGCCTGTTGTATACTACCACGTAAAGCACTGAACGAGAGTCCCTATACTGGTGAAGAATATAATATAGCACTTGAAACTGTTAACATTGACATGAAACACATTTGTTGTAAGCTCATATCGAGTAAAATACCATCTTGCCTAGGTAAACGCATTTAACGTAACATAGCTTTGAATTTTCGAATTACGTTCGATATTAAAGAAAAAACGGTTGACCTCACAATTTTTTGTTGTTGTTATGCATTTAAACCACACGCAAAAGAAATAAATATACATAATCAAAAATATTCAAATCGTTCATTGCTCTTTTTCACATAAATCGTCTACTTTGACAATTCTTGCTGCCCGTCAAATATTGTCACATTTCCAGCGCCAATGTCGCCATTGTTACTATGCGTGGCTTAGCCAATTAGAGACAAGCGTTGACAACCTACCCAATCACAACTTCGTGATGATAATAGAGATCAAACTAGCTGTTTAGAGAAAACAAACGTTGTGGGGCCGTCTATCAAAAAGGTTTGGTTTGAAGTTACTAAAAAAGCGGCAAGTGCGAGTCGGACCCGCCACTGAAGGATTCCGTAGCAGCGAGTAACATGTTTTTGTTTATTTTTATATTTGAGTTGATTGAATGAAAGATACATTTTATTGCGGTTTACGATATATGACGCATATAAAAAAAAACTACTTAGGTACTAGATCTCGTTCAAACTAATTTTCGGTGGAAGTTTACATGGTAATGCACAACATTTTTCCTGTTTCAAACTATTCAGTTTAGAAAATAATGATAGTAGATATCTCAATGTAATTTTTGAAGAACTATCACTATCCATAGGGGTACGTATCATAATCCCGAATTTTAAAATACCGATGGACGAAATCCCGAAAATTGAAACGCCGAATGGTTGTTTGGTTGAAAGTTTAAAATCCCGAAAGTTCATTAGACCGAAAGTTTGAAATCCCGTAGTTCAAAATCCCGAAGTTCAAAATCCCGAAAGTTCATTTGTCCGACAGTTTAAAATACCGAAGTTCAAAATCCCGAAAGTTTAAAATACCGACGTTCAAAATCCCGTAATTCAGAATCCCGAAATAGTCACCGTTTCCGAGAAAAACGATTTGCAAGCATGCAGCATACAGCAAGCATGCAGCAAGCCTGAAGCAAGCATGCAACCAGCAAGCATGCAGTATGCAAGCATGCACCATGCAGCAGGCATGGTTTCTGTCACGGCTCCGACGCTGCGGGGCTCCGGCGGTCACACGCGAGCTTATCGTCGCAGAGGGTTTTAACACTCACCACCGCAGCTTCGGCTTGCTGGCCGGCTGAGGCCGGCCAGCCTCAGCCGCGGCGGCAAGTGTTAAAGCCACCTGCTCCTCAGCTCGCGGCCCGCCTCGCCCCTCCGCGCCTGCGCGGGCTTAAATTACACTCTCGGGGTAGGGCAGAAAAGACTACGTGGAGTCGGTTCTGCAGCGATTCATTTCTGTCACAAAATTTGTGCTTATAGGAAACCATAATTATTTCTGTATTTCTTTTTTTTTTGGAATTCCACAATTAATATCTTTGTTTCAAACGTTGTTTTATGACATAAAACGATAAATAATTAATTGTTTGTCAAATAATACGTTACTAAATAAAAGTTTTCGTCCATTCGAAATTTCGTCCATTCGGGATTTCATCCATCGGTATTTCAACCATCGGTATTTCGTTCATTCGGGATTTCGTCAATTCGGGATTTCATCCATCAGTATTACAACCATCGGTATTTCGTTCATTCGCCATTTCGTCAATTCGGTATTTCGTCCTTTAGGGATTTCGTCCTTTCGGCCATTTGAACATCGGTATTTTGTGTTTCGATATAACGACTATCGGCATTTAAGACTTTCGGTATTTTGAATTTCGATGTTTTGGACGTCGGTATTTCAATCATAGGTATTATGAACTTTCGGGATTATGATACGTACCCATCCATAGATACCCCACACGTATGGGTTTGATGAAAACATTTTTTTGAGTTTCAGTTCTAAGTATGGGGAACCCTCAATTTTTTTTTCTATTTTTGTGTGATAGTCTTAATGCGGTTCACAGTATACTATTCTATATCTATTCTATCTACTTACCAAGTTTCAACAGCATAGTTCTTATAGTTTCCGAAAAAAAGTGGCTGTGACATACGAACGGACAGACAGACAGACAGACATAACGAATCTATAAGGGTTCCGTTTTTTGCCATTTAGCTACCGAACCCTAAAAAGCTCTCGAGTTGGGATTGGGACCAAAGACTACTTGATGCTCTGTGCTGTATTTTTTTTACAGGCAAATGACAATACTGAGTCTTCCACAACATCAAAAGAGTTTGCATAGATAATGTGGATGATTCCGACTTGATTTTATCGAATCAGAGATCGATTAATAAAATGAATCGACATGCCCCTCGTACGGATGTGCAGCACGTATTCCTTCCCTCCTACTGCAACGACACGTGCGCTGCAGCGTTGTCGGCTGCAGGACTCACACGCTACAAGATCCGTGGTAGGCAGCGCGGCGTAATGGAGGAAGAGCCGTGACGATCAGACCATCGCTATTTTATAAGACCTAAAAGTTCGTCTTTGTATGTATGTCACTAATTTTGATCACGGTTCCTTCTAAAATAGTCATTCTATTCTAATCGAATGCCTGTTATGACCGAGTAAGATAAAATGAAAGGTAGAAATAAAGAAAACATATTTATTTGGTTTATGCTATAAGTGCACACAAGAAAAACAGAACAAAAAAAAAATTAAAAGAAACAATATTGTGCGTCCCACGGCTGCGCCAAACAGGCCCAGTTTAGTTAGGCGCTCGTAGATATATAGCCCGGCAAATCGCGCTGTTGTCATGCCTCGACGCACTCGCGCTCCCCCCAGCCAGTTCACCCAGTAGGTCGCGACGCGCGAGCCGCACGACGAGGAAGCGGGGGCGGGTCTCCATCGGCGCCGTCGCCTGCGTTGCGTTGACGCGCCGGCCTCCGACATGCTCGGCGCTCACGAAATCGCGCGCTTTTAATTTGTCGCCAATGTTAACGGCCACCAACATGGTACTGTGGGTGGTGTTTTATCCACTTATCTCTGGAATATTAGATCTAAGGATAGCACCTGCGAGCAAGACCTGGGCACGGTCGTTTATGTCGTTCAACTGGTTTGTAAGGTCCACATTCGACGATTGCGACACTTCGGGATGAGCCAGTTTGGTCTCCATAATAACTATCCAATTCCAAGTTACTCATTCTATTCTTCTAACTTCTGTAGTTCAGACAAACACCATAGGTTGAGCACAGCAACGGAGTACGGAACCGCACATACCGACGTTAAGCCACAAGTTGGTTTTCCGTTCCCCATATAATTATCTTCTATAAACTGTATGTTTCGGGTACTTGTGTATTGATGGGGTTTATTGAAAAGTTATTTACTGTTTTTTTTTTAATATTTGAATAGCACATGGACACTAGATAACAATGTTATTTTAGTAAGTTGCACTGGCAGAAGTATTTATTCACTAAATTTATGCGAATTATACTGTTATTTTTATTTATCCGCGAGAAGAAAAACATAAAGAGCTTATGTCTGTTTGACATCAGTGACACAACGCCGCGTGCAGCGTGCACCGCCGCGTCGGACGCGGCGTGCGACGCCGCCATAGAGTATATAATCACTACGTTTAGACGCCGCGGGCAACGCGTCGCTGCGCGCGCCGCGTCTCTCTATACACATATTGTACTAAGGCCGCTCCACGCGCCGCCTCTCCGTAAACGGAAAAAACGCACAACGCGCCGCGCGACGCGCCGCGTCTCCAGAAATGAGGCCTAAGCGTTTTGAAATTTTCTTGAAAAAGCTATGAGCACTCGGTCCTAGAGTTTCAACTCCAAACGGCTCGAAATAAAGTTCCCTATAAGGTTACTATATTTACGCCACTTGAGGTTCTCCGCAGCCGCAGCGGCAATCCCTGTACAGCATGCATGATGAACTAGGAAGATGGGAAGGCGTAAGAGTATCGACACAATATGTTGCGTCGCACACTAGAGGCCTACCCGTCTTCCATGGAAACAAAGACATGACGTCCGGTCTTTTGCTATCGTCACGTGCCAAGCCATTGGGTTATAATAAAGCTGGAACGCCGACGGTGACAAGAGATTGACGGATGACGTCTTTCAAGGTCGCGTGCCGCGCAAAACGGCCATCACTTCGGCTGCATGACAGGCCGTGGTGTCCGAGGCTGTTGACAACTTCACCACAGTGACAGCAACATGGGGCGCCTAGGCGTAGAGCAACAGCGAGGCGGAAAGTGGTGTAGTCTACCAACGTGCCTGTGCTCGACGACGGTAGTGCGTGAAGCCAAAGACCCGACTCCGATTCACCCACAGCCAGCAGGCGCGCACCCTCAGCAGTAGTAGCAGACGTGTTCAGTATAGATTAATCTGAACTACGTCCCACCGGCTCTGGGAAAATGGGTAGTCGGGTTCTTCAGATATCGGGCAAGCGAGTTTCCAAGCGTTTATAGCCTCGGCGAAGTACAGCAGATTCCAATGCACCGACTCCTAACAAGTTACATAAATAAGAAAACATTTCACTTAGGATGACATGCAGTGGGCGGTACTATCGATACAAGCTTTTCGATACAACATTTATAGATTCCCGTAGAAAAGGGAGTGATAATACTGCAGGTAGTATGAGCTCACGACTTGGTGCGTATAGGTGGTTGATTGAAAGACGCTTGAAATAGCTCCTCCGCAATAATCATAATTTACACATTCACGATGTTCCAATGACATTTCCCAACCTATCATCGTTCACAAGCCACGCGTCGTTTTCTCCGACATAGGTACCTAAACTCCCAAAAAAACCCCAAACGTAAGTGGGCTGGCCACAACATACGAATTCATGCATCCGGAGGATGGGTAAAGATAGTAATTCGCTAGACGCCAGAGAGAAGGCATCGCCGTCAAGTTCGAGCGTGGCAAAGGGGTGTGACGATCTGATCATATTCGCAGAGCTTAAACATGGACAGGAATGGCACAAAAATAAGAGGGTCTGAAGCAAAAATGGAAGGCTTTCACCCGGCAGGGGATTCAAGAAAACGTGCATATATTAAATTACAACTATTTTTATAAGGTTAGGCAGTACTACAAAGGCCACCTGCTCCTTACAAAGGTACTCCTTTTGGTTCTAAAAAATGAAAAGAATTAATCACAATAACAAAAAATACAAACTGTAGGTAATTAAGCGAACATTTCCAAGTGTTGATCACGTTGTATGAGCGACGGGCGGTTGACGCCGCGTTTACGAGCTGCGGCTAGAATAGGTCGCCCGGGAAATCACCGGCGCGGGCCCGCCTGCTCCATTCCCTTGGCGGGATGCGTGCATAACATTGTTGCTTTGTTAGCTTACTCTCAATGGCTTCCCTGACTCCACATTGCATGTTTCTACCTGCATCTTTAAGGGCTTCTTCAAAAATCGACCCTGAATGAAAATAACACTAATGAGAGTGAACTTTTTCCGAAATTACTAGTTCAATTTTAGATTTTCTATCACAGCTTGAAACCTACCTTATTAATACAGTTTGATATCATTATTTTATCTCTTCACAAAGGTTTACATATTAATGATAAAAATGTAACTGTAAGAATAACAACGAAGGTAATTCTTCGACCAAAAAAAGGACATAACATTTTGTTAAATAAAAATACCTAATTACAGGTAACTGAAATCGAAGCTCTCCCTGTCTGTTTACACTGCGCGAATGTTATAGATAGGACATTTATGTTTGATGTAATCGCACCTCGTGGCATTTATGGACATCAGACAGGAAAATATTTGAGACAGATCGACGTAATAGGTCAAATAGCATCTTTCTACGCGCAACATACAATGGCTGAGCCACTGCGCCTACTGCGTCGTCAAACATAACACTTTATGTTTACCATATCAATACATGAAACGCGAGAGCTTCTTCAAAATGATCTATAGAATGAAAATACAAGCTCAAAATCAGATTACCTCGCGAAATTCTCATTTACTTACGTTTTTTTGCAATTTGCAGGAAAATGCTAGGTTATATGTTGATTAAAATATCGTTCGTGACTGTAAGACGTATGTAGTTACCGAATTATTATCGTACTAGCTTCTGCCAGCGGCTTCGCCCGCGGGAAGTTTGATTATTGTCCCATGGGATCTTACTATCGGGATAAAATTTTTATCCTATGTAAAGTATCCTATGTTTTAATCCAGGTTATAACTAACTAACTATCTGTGTGCAAAATTTCATCCAAATCCGTTCAGCGGTTTTCGCGTGACAGCGTATCAAACAAACTTACATTCACCTTTATAATATTACTAGCTTCTGCCAGCGGCTTCGCCCGCGTGAAGTTTGATTATTGTCCCATGGGATCTTACTCCCGGAATAAAATGTATCCTATGTTTTATGTGGGTCATAGCGTGATGATATAAATGTAAGAGTAAACAAATATAATAATAACAAATCTCCGAACTGCTAAGCTATCGGGAGTTACACGTGTTATTGTGAGTCAACTATAAAAGATAGACATATGCTGTCTTGGGATATTTTTTATATAATTTTATGTGGAATATTTCCGTTATACATGATTTCTATGTAGCTTTAACCATTAAGGCTGCACACGCGACGGAAGCTAAAAAAACCAAGTAACTTCTCCCGTTTTCCCAACATTTCCTTTCACTGCTCTGCTCCTATTAATGGTAGCGTGATGAAAAGTATACTATTACCTGCTCAGGAGTATGTAGAATAATTGTACCAAGTTTCGTTAAAATCCGTCGAGTAGTTTTTTTTTCTATAAATAACATACAGACAGACAGACAGACAGACAGACAGACAGACAGACAAAAATTTTACTGATTGCATTTTTGGCATCAGTATCGATCACTAATCACCCCCCGATAGTTATTTTGTAAATATATTTCATGTACAGAATTGACCTCTCTACAGATTTATTATAAGTATAGATAGAAGATAAGTAGGGATTATAGGATAGGGTTGTGTAGCACAGCATTCTAGGCGTCTAACTAACCGACCGACCGTGTAAAAACCGCTAAACAGAACTGCCCCTAGACTGGCAAGCTGAGGTGGCTACATGCCCACTGATGATGAATAAACGAGCCATTTTCTCAGGAGCTCTGACGGATTTGGTATATTTTAGTACTATGGTTTGTAAATGCTGAAATACTCAATTCTCGTTAGTTCGTCGTTGATTCCAGACAACAAGAAAATTTATTTGAAAACCAGACTGAATGGAGAATAAAAACCAGTTTAAAATTTTAATTTTACACAAACACCTTTATAAAAATTAACTGTTTTCTTGTAAATAAATATATTTGGGCGCATGAGTTTGAAATGCCCGCAGCATTCTATTTAAAACAAAATACACCGGTTATTCGCTACAATAAAAACACCGATGTAAAGCGATGACAAAAAAATACGATCCAAAATTGCATCAGCATTCATTGTATAACACAAAAAAACACGTTTAAAAATCTGTTATTAAATTCAAACCAAGGTAACCTTCCAGTCGCTTTCAGTTATTTTCTATTATTTGTTATTGCGGAAAATGAGTATCAATTTCAGTATGCATTGAATACAAAAATGAACTTATTCTCTCTGGTGATGTGGTAGAGTTTACAGTGGCAAGTTTACTGGTTGACCACAAATATTGAATGTTACCTGAATCACCTCCCCTGTGGTTTTCCGTGGGACATGACATCGTACTATGACAAGGTTTTATTTAACCATCGCCACAGGAGACACATTCAATTAACTCGATGTCTACGGCTTCGATATGCAGAGTTATTTTTTTTTTAAACATAGATAAAACTTTGTATACAGACAGGGGCTTATGTTTTGTGCTTGTAAGTAATAAATTGATTGTTATTTTATTTACCTTGGGTCGAGATGTTGAAATCTGTCTTATTAGTTCTCTTCACATCTCGCACAAAACGATTATAAGATGATTTGATACGTTGGAAGCTATTTTATCCATACAAATAAGTAAATAGCATATCTTTACTTTTTTTTCGGTTGGGAAATCATCAAATAACTTCTCCCACTCTGGGCGGAGCCAGAGGGGGTGTCAGACTTTTACTGACTAAAACCCATCCGTGTTCCTTCCTCGCCCTTTACGTTCCGGGGCCACGGTATCTCTTTCGAACAGTCCCGCAGCCCCGCCAAAATATCTTTACTGAATGCACATGAAAGTATGTGTGGTACTTTTAACCTAAATATTTATTTTCATTTTGTCGGTTTATTCCGGATAATCTCCAAATCGGTTGGACCGATTTGGACGGGACCTGGCATCGATGACTTTTATAATAATAAAGTCCAATAAAAGTAAAAAAAAATAAAGCGATGATAGCACGAAAATATCACAACATGTATCGGCAACGAAAGTGCTTGTTTTTGAACATTTTACTGTTTCGTTTGGATTTTATTTTGAAAGTCATCGACGCCAGGTCAAGAGGTAATATGACCGGATTGTAAGGTTTACGCTAGGAGTAACTATTATTTAAGACAAAGAATCGGGACTCCGAGCAAAACAATGTAAACTCATTAAGGGCAGGTACGCTGAATTTTACATAACTTTGATTCAAAAGTAAATAAACAAATGGCGATTATTTTAGCCAAAAAATAGATATCGTAGTTGACTATATCTACTTTGATATATATTTTGTGGTTCAAAACATGATTTCGGAGACTTCAATCGATCAAAAAAATCCCAAACAGGACCCTATTTCGATTGTTTTTAAGGGTTTGCTTATTTTTCTTGAAGCATTTATGAAAGATTTACTTCCAAAAAAAATATCTAAGCGAAGTTAATAACTTATGGAACCATTGTTTGTGGTTATATTTTAGAAAAGAGTTTAATCCTTTTAATCATAAATTATTGTATAATACGGTGGCTTGCGTACGTGGTTTCAGTCGCCCGCGTTTCACTATTTGGCGTTTTTCTATTTGTGTTTCTTTTTGGTCGGTATTATTTTTTCCAAAAAAAGTTTTTATGAGTGTTTGTGAAGTATGGGAAACTTAAATAAACAACAAGAAAGTAGCCAGATATAAGTAATTCGAAGTTATTTTTTGTCACTCAACCTTAACAAGTTATCATCTTTGCTTTTTCCATTTGTTAATAAGTGGCAGAAATACATTTGTAGAATAGTGATTTTAATATGGTAACTAGCAAAAACATCGGTAGCTCATCTCACAAAGCAAAACCGCTTTACTTGTGGTCACCAAGTGTAGGTCACAAACACATTGTAAATGTTGTGTGTAAGAGCAGGAGCGCGAGCGGTATCGTCAGAGACACTAAAGAAATCGGAAGTGTGTATGTGTGTGTCTGAATTACTGACGCTACAATTCCTCACGCAATCATAGCGTGTTTTTACACTTGGACGCAATAAATAATGCTCTCGCCGCTTTATAAGATAAAAACTATGTAAAAAATAAAGTCAAATAATTAAATAAATTATGACTTACAGCATTTTGCATTTACAATACATATTCAAACTAATCTAAAAGTTGATTTTTGCAATTACTACGTATTATAATGAATCAAGCTGACAATTTAATAGAAATAAGTTGACTCTTTACTCAGCTTTGGGTTCACGGAAGTTGAACGTGTGCGCACGGCTCGTTTCGCGTAAAGGATGGTAGTGTTAATACCTACTTTACTTGGTCTACCCGGCCTTAAACTGTTAACAAAATACGATTTAAATCCCTATTTCAATCCCCCTTTCCCTTTTTCCTTCACCTGTGTAAATTTATTATAACAATACACATCCCTATGTGTATTGTTATAATAAATTTACACAGATGAAGGTCGATGGTTACAGCTAAGTGAATACAAAAACAATCTCCATGAACGACGTTGCTCCGTTGTTTTTGGTGCATTTACAAACATTTAAATCCACCAACAGTCAGACCGGCCCGGAACAACGACCTGTAGGGTAACAAACTTTTTGTTCCCTGCGTGAATTCAAACCCGCAACAAGCAGTGCAGCAGCCATCGGCTCAGTCACTGCGCCAACCGTTCCGTATTCTATATCTACATAGTTTATATTGATATTATAAAGAGGAAAATTTGTATTTTTGTATGTAACCAATAACCTTAAAAATACAGGTCGATTTGAAAAATTCTTACAGCAATGGATAGCTACATTTCTGCAAGTAACATAGGCTATAATGGGTGTAAAACACCTCGTCACGAAGCCGAAAGGCACTTGTTTTCCTCATCATTGCGATCATTTTTTAGTTCTACACCATACCTGGGAACCTTCTAGTTACTTGAGACATGGGGGGTCAAAGTTACAACTTTTTGACAAGTTTTTTTTTATAAATACAAGTTTTTTTGTAAGTTTTTAACTTCTAACAACCCCCACGACCCCTGTACTATTCAATCCATCCATTAGCACAATGTTTTAAGTGCGTTACATGGAGTTCTACCACAAAACATGGTTTATAACCTCAAAAGAAAAGTTGTTTCCCAGCAAAAATCCCAGCGTAAAGTTACTTAGTTTGATGTACAGAATGCTTGGTTAACGGTTTTGTGATGAGGTGGTATACACCCTGTATTTTATCCCCGTACTACCCCACGTGAACAGGGAACCACACGAATGAAGCCGAGTGACGTCCACTAGTTAGTAATACAAGGAATAAAGGTCATAGACACAAAAGAACAGGTAGCAAACGGTAAAGAAGGCTAACAGAAAGTAGGCCGCAAGGAAAACAGGCCACTCGCCCATAAACACAAACAAGGCCTTTTACGACCTGACGAGGAAAAGAAGAGTTTACCGACATTACACTGAATGTCATTTATTTGTCATACCTTCAAATAGGCTAGTTTGCACCATCAATAATCATCGTTAAGTTCACTTTTAGAATTTAATATTTTAACGTGATTCATACTGTCAGCGACGAGACCCTATCTCCTCACCAGGGTGCAAGTAGTGGACGTACGCATAATAGGTACATCGTGAGTCGTTTTAGTAGTGAATTAGTAGGTATTGTTTGTTTTGAAAACTTGTGATAATAATGAATGTTGAAAATTTGTAAATATTTTAACGGAATCTAATTAGAATCATCATATAATTATGAGAAAGTATCACCATCCCAGTTTTAAATTCCAATAAGACAATGAAAACTGCAAATTAGCAGTTTTACCCCCCTTATTACCCCCCTACGCATTCAGGGGTGCGTGGAGGCGAGCGTCACCAGCCTACTTCGCAAGGAGCGCCCGTCTACTAGTGGGAGATTGTCCCGGGTGCCTTGACTCTAGGGTCAGGTAGCCGAAACACATACTACCTATGTTCTGCTAAAGCGGCTATTTTAGTCCCCCTGAACTCAATTCCGGAAACAGCGTTTTATAAAATGTTTTGTGATTGGATTATTCGTTAGCGTCGTTTCTCAAGGAGCATTCTTTGAATGTGATAATATGATATGATAGTTATTTGTTATACAAGAGTGCCAAGTTGTTTTTAACCGCGTGCTCATATTTGATGACCGAGCGAAAGATTCTAAAATTGAGTCACGAGCGCAGCGAGTCTTGAGCGTTAGCAAAAATACTCTTTTCGCACTACGATTAGGTTCAAAATGCAGTGTATTTTACACGCGTGAGTTTTTCATGATTTTTGCACACATGTGCAGAAATCAAACTTACCACAGATAACTATAGGTAAGTACATATATTTAGTCCAAATTGGTTCATTGCATAATTTAAAAAAAATTGAAAGTTTTTGTTGTTGCGAATGTTTTTTTTGGAAAAGTGATCTACGTCTTTATTTGTAAACATTTATTGAATATTCAAATTGTGTTTATAAATTCAAGATCGTAGATAAATATGATTATTTATAAGTAATATTTACTTTTATAAACAAATTAACATTTATTTGTGTTCTAAATTCAAAATTATAAAAGAAAATATATTAGGCTGTATAACGGCTTCATACCTTTGCCTCTCCTTCGAAATTTAAATCTTAGATTGTCTCGTGACAGTCATGACACAAATATTTTACAAAAAAAAATATTTGTTTCTCAAAAATTTATTGGAAAACGTCGTTTGATACACGTGGACATTTGTTATTGCAGTTCTCGGCTCAAATACACCCTCGCCTTACGGCTCGTGTCTTAATATTGCCTTGAACTACAATAACAAACTTTCTCCACTTGTATCAAAATGTACTATTCCGAGATGGGGGGATGAAAAATAAATTAGGATGAATAACAAACATTTTGTGTTTTATTGATATTTTCCGTTACTTCCTTGACAAAGCAGTATAGAACGGAAATTTAACCTAACCTTCACTCCACAACACAATATCTTGTATCGTTATTTCACGAATCAATGGTATTATCCCGGAAAAAAGTCGCCATTTCGCCCGGCACTTGCTCACAAAGCTTCCTTGGTCCCTTTGCGCACCCTTCTATTATACAAAGGTTTACATTACCGCATCAAATAATAACACTTAGTGAGAAGAGGAATCTAGCGCGCCCCATTCTGGGCGGAATCGATAAACTAGAGGACTTATTGATAAACATAATGCATTACGTACTTCACACTGAGTTCTGATATTACTGTTATGCGGTAATTTTGGGTTAGCATTATTCTTTTTTTTTCTTCTACCCTAAAATGCTACAAATGACCACAGAGAACTCAGAGGCACGGAGAAAATTCGAGATGTAAGGGTGTCGCCCATCCACAGACCAACCTAGGCAAGCACCTTTTACGTACATACCTATTGTATAATAAATATCGCTGGACATTAACACACAGCGCCATCTAGTGCCACACTAAGCAAGGCTTGTGTCGTGGACATCAGATAGTTGATATACTACATATATACTTTTTGTTTGTAAAAACATACTTATTATACATATAAACATCCATGACTCGGAAACAAATGTCCATGCTCATCACACAAACATTTGCTCCTACCGGGATTCGAACCCAGGACCCTATGAACGCAAGGCAGCTTCACTACCACTACGCCATTCGAGTCGTCAAAGTACATCGACCCGAGGGGCTGTTATTATTTATCCACGAGCTCCTTACTATGATGGCCCTGATCCTGTTTAAATGATCAGGATGTGATGTAAGTACGGTCGAACAAGCTATTTGGTTTACAGTTGAACCCACAAATTGCATTGTAAAATATAAACCAAATAGCTTGTTTGTTCATTGATATAACATGGTACTTACTTATCCATGTGAGATTTGTATAAAGGGTGTAAAAATCCTCTTGACGAAGCCTTTTGTTGTTCTCACTTGTTCTCACCATTCCCGCTATTGCAATCATTTTTTGTTCTACACCATACTTGGGACGTTCATATAGAGATATTGGGGGTCAAAGTTCCGACTTTTTGACAAGTTTATCGACAAGATTTTTAATATGTATATGTACAGTTAAGGGGGATGCTCCGAGGTAGCCCGCGATATTCAAGTTTTCTTACGTTATTTGCAATTTCCAGTGCAGATATTCCGTGGGCCTCAGTAAAAGTTTATCTAACAACAATCATACTACTACGTATAGCACTGAGGTCTAGACTTTTGTGCTTTAATTATGAAATCACAGAGCTCTAATTGTGCTCTGTTCTCCGGTGGTCATTATAATTCGCGAGTGCAATTAATTTTTGCTATGGCAGTAAACAATGGAATTAAATATGTAAAGTAAACATAAAAGCAGCAAATGAAAGGTGCAAAAGGAACTGAAGAAGGTATTTAAACTTAAAAGGTTCTTTAAAACAATTTTACGTTATCGTCACCATTTTAAGGTTCAAAAACTTTCAGAAGGTTGAAACAAACTTGGAAGTCAAATATGTTTGTGATATTGTGCGTACATTTACATGACTTTTTTTTTGGGTTTCGTAGCCAAATGGCAAAAAGGCCTTATAGATTCGTCATGTCTGTCTGTCTATTTGTCTGTCTGTCGGTCCGTCCGTATGTCACGGCCATTTTTTCCGAAACTATAAGAGCAATGCTTTTGAAACTTGGTAAGTACATGTATTCTGTAAACCGAATTAAGATTTTCACACCAAAATAGAATTGAATTAATTTTTTTTTCTAAACTGAATAATTTGCGCGAGAGACACTTTCAAAGTGGTGAAATTAATGTGAGTGCCCCTGTAACTTTAAAAATTATATGATGTACCATGTAAACTTCCACCGGAAATTGGTTTGGTTTGGGTTTTGAGTTTTGATTGGTTTGTGTGTGTGCTTTATGTACTGACGTCTAATAAACCTTTTTTCTTTCTTTTTTCTTTAGATTTAGTTAGTAGTTTTTTTTTAACACGTCATATATCGTAAACCGCAATCACCTTTAATTTAACTACAAGAACTTTTATACTATGTAACTTGCTGCTACAGAACCCTTCTTTGGCGAGTCCGACTCGCACTTGGCCGCTTTTTTTAAGTACGATTCCCAGAAATCTTTTGTAATTTTTACCAGTCCAGTCATAACTTTCTTTTTATAAAAAAATACTATTTACACTAGCTTAACGCTAGCAAGGGTCTCACCTAATTACTTTGCGAAAGCATTAAATAAATATTTCACAGTCTCCCACCACCACAGGTTATCTGAAGCAGCTCATGTTATATTCAAACCTATTAATTTACTAGGTTTCGTATTTACTTGTTATTTTATGCCTGTTAATTTACCAGGACTGGCAGTCATAACGACAAAATGGCAATGGTGAGCAATCGGTGGATAATTGCGACCTGTAGAGTGTGGCTAAATTTTGCTTGTCGCCCACATACATACGTATACATATATATCCTCGTAGGAGAGAGACCAACAGGTAGATTTAAAAAAAAAAAACGGAAAACTACCTAAAAGTATATGAAATGAAATTAGGTTATGTGAACAGATCTTTTGTTATAATATAAAATGCTACGCACCCAAATTTATTCGTTAGGTAGCAATCCTAGGTTAACGATTTTCTCGTTTTCTATATCGAGACTGCCTGAAAAAAAACCGATTTTTTTTGCTTGTGGGAAACGCAAGTCTCTACATCTAAAATTCGATTCTCCCAAGCATCGTTGTTGCAACCGAATGTTTTCATTAATACCTAATTAAGCAAACGAAAGTTAACGTTTTCGTCGTTATCTATGTCGAGACTGCCTTATCTTATTGTTTTACTTAACGAACTACCCATGAACATAACGGTAAACACAATTATTTAATTAGCACTATTTTATTGTTGAGCGAACTTTCTAAATAAATGTGACTAACACCAGCATAACTAATGTGTTCCAGCTGCATTTCCCAGTTTTATTGCAAAATAAAAGATTAAATAGGTATTGCTTCTACATCGCTGGGGGAGGCGCAATTCAATGAGCTAACAAATAATGCCGCTGCGCCCTTTGTTGGGTCTTGGCGCCGCGCGGTTACGTTGCATTCATCAAACTGCTAAATAAATATGATCTTTTTGCGTAATAACTTAAAAGGTTGCTTTTGTTAAGCACTATTTTCTTAATTAATACGTACGCTGAAGCAAACAATTAGTGATATTCATTACAATAAATAGAATAACAAAGCAATACAACGTTGATGAGTTTTCTGACGCCGTTTTTTAAGTTCATAGTTTAAGTTATTTTAGTTTATTTTAATTTATAATTGTTTGTAGCATTATTCTTTTAAATATCAATTACAATTAAGATACCAAGATTAAACATTATAAAAAAAGACTTGCACTTCGCCAAATATGTATGATATAAATGTAATTTAGGGTCAATAGCACCCACGAGTAATGTGGTTTTCTACCAGTGAAACAATTTTGAACTTTAAATAATAATTAGCTGACCCACGCAACTTCGTCTGCGTCACATAAGAGAGAGAAACGAAAGGAAAAAACGTCCCCGTTTTTGCAACATTTTTAATTCCTACTCCGCTCTTAATGATTGTAGCGTGATGTTATATAGCCTAAAGCCTTCCTCGATAAATTGACTATCCGACACACAAAAGAATTTTTCAATTCGAGCCGGTAGTTCCTGAGATTAGCGCGTTCAACCAAACAAACAAACAAACTCTTCTGCTTAATAATATTAGTAAAGATAAGTATAGAAAAGAAAGCTATATTATAATTATGACATTGTGCTTCTTACTTCAAAACGATCGCAATAACGCCTTAGTTGAATTTCTTCAATCCTGATATATTGTATGTAGTTTTTATTAAACCTTGACTAATACCATAGTACGAATATAAATGTCATTTTTATTTATTACACTTGTAGAATTGGTAGCGTGTTCCCCCTGACATTTTTTTATTAGACTCAGCTGTAAGCAATATGTTTCCGCGAGGGGATTCGCGGGATTAAAGCATCGGTCAGCGAATCAATAACACTTATTATGCGTCGTGAGGGTATACGGTGTTTGTACGTACCTATTGTTGTTAGCCCACTCTCCCCACTGCGAGGGCGCACTGCGAACACTGCAAGTGCTGTGCAGGTTGATTGCAACAACAAATATTTGTATTCCTTATTGCGTTATTGTTGTTACATCTACCGCATAAGGTCACTTATTTACTGTATACTCGTATATTGAGCATTATGATTGGATGTTATTGTGGAATTCTAGGTCAATACGATTGCAGCCCGCAGGGCAGTACCTTGATTATTAAGACTTTTATTGAAGGCTTGTGTTGAGACCACTCTACCTCTATTTATCTTAACTATTGACAATCTTACAAGTACCGTTTCATAAACCTACACGTGTTAGTACCTAATCCGGACATCATCATCATCATCATCATCTCAGCCGAAAGACGTCCACTACTGGACATAGGCCTCCCCCAAGTGTCGCCACATTGACCGGTCCCTTGCTACTCGCATCCACCGGATTCCCGCAACCTTCACCAGGTCATCGGTCCACCTAGTGGGAGGTCTTCCAACGCATCGTCTTCCGGTTCGCGGTCGCCACTCGACTTTTCGGCCCCATCGGCCATCCGTTCTGCGAGCAATGTGCCCGAACATAATTAAATTAAATTAATGTCTTTGTTTGTAATTTCATTATAAAAGCTTTTTAGTAAATGTATTTGTGCAATACGGAACCTACTTATAACAAAAACTGTAGATTTCTTTTTGTCTGGCTGTTTGTTCTGGCTAATATTCGAACTGTTGGACCTATATTGATGGGATTTTTTACTGGCATATAGCTGACGACATAAGCACTGACTTAGGCTACTATTATTTAACAAAAAATAGGAATACGAGCAAAAAAACCCTTAATGCAAGTATAGGTAGTAGGAGGCGTCCCACGCTACGCTGGCAGATTTACGACCTCGACTCATGACCTGGTCTGCTCAAGGTTCTTCGACAGATTTGGTCAGTTACGATTGGGTGAAAATGCAGACTCTATAATGTGAGTGTTAACTGAGATTAAGGGCCTATCACACGATTTCCAACTAGACACTACTTACCGATAATTCAGAAATGAAAATACTGTTAAGAGCCCTCTTACAGTCCACTAGCGCCGCCAATCGAAAAAATATAGCTGTTTAGCTAAATCGTGCATTTGTAACAAAAACGGCCGTTTATGTTTTGAATGCACGATTTAGCTAAACAGCTATATTTCAAGTGGTGACAATGTGTTATAAAATTACGTTATTGCCTTTTCTACAGTAATAATAGACCACATTTTGTAGTTTTGATTCTATTTAGGAGTTATGACATTTTTTCGATTGGCGGCGCTAGTGGACTGTAAGAGGGCTCTTAACGGAAACGTAGGTGGTTAAACAGGCTCTAATTGGTATAAACGTTTCGTTTTACGTATACAGAATGGATACGATAAACAGGGCAGTGAGGGGCTGCAGCAACTGGAAAATGTCTTAAGAGACTGTTTATAATTTTTCATCAAATTTTGATTCAACGAAATAATTTTACAGATTTTCCTTACACTGATTTTCGTAGCGTAACGAAGGTTGAGTGGGTGAAGTGTAACTCAGGAGCGACGACAAGCAAAATTCAGGGTATGTTTTATTAATGGGAAAAAGTAAAAAATATGGAGATTGATCAGACACAGAAACGATTAAAATAAAAAGAAAAAAAACATTACACTTCCGTGCCCCGTTTACCGTATCCACCTTGTACTTATTGTGGCTCTACATGTTAGGTAAAGCTTATACAATATTACCTGTGTAATATTTATAAAAGGTTTACCTTTCTTGTTCTAAATATAAGGAATGTTATCATAGACTTAATATCATATTATAGTCCATATTTGGGTTACACGTGTTCACACTCATATTACGTAAACATAATTATTACCTAATTACCTTGTAAATAAAAGATACAAGCTAGTGTGGGGGACTTCTGTTTTCTAAACAAACCAGACCGCAAAGAAAAACGGTCGGACTTCAGTAGCTTTATGAAATAAATACTAAATTAAGGAAATATATGCAGGCAGGCATATGCAGGCCACCAGGACGAAATTGTAGAAGAGATCTACGAAGAACTACGAGCTCTGAATGAAAAATTAAGACCATAATAATCGGCGATTTCAACGCGCGAATTGGTAACATGGAGAACAGCGGAGAAATTAGCAATGTTCCTCAATTTTCTACTCAATTTGCACTATATGCTATGAACAGCTTCTTCACGCTCAGCGCCATGTGTATCTTTTGCGATACACACTGTCTTAACAGTTGTGTATCTTTTTTGGTACACAAGCACCATTGCGGTCTTAGCACTGTGTATCGCTAACGCACCCACTTTCTATACATTTTGTATGCAAGGAATTTTCCTGGTGTATTTGGGGTTGGGATTGGATAATTAGTTTAAACATTATAACGGAAAGTGTAGGGTAAAAAAAAAAATAATAAGTATTGCGTTTTTATTTTTTTAAATGAAAAGTTATAATAATGTTTTATCGAAACAAGGGAACATATCCTTTAGTGAGTATTGTTGAAGCAAGATTTGCAAATAATTATATCACAAGTGGAGCATTTTGTGTTAACCTGCGACGCTCTTACTACTTTACCATCTACTTCTTTTCCTTTCCTTCCATACTTTCTGTAACATTCTGAACAACGTCCACGAACTATCTTTTCTCCAACTTTATTCTTCACAAGGTAATGCTTTTCGTTTGCTGGAGTTCTTCTTGGTGTCGATGTCGATGGTCCGGGTTCTATCCCACTCTGTTGAGAGTATCTGTCGAGTAGTCCTGAGATAACTTGCTCTCGGAATTCCGTGATTGTTAATTTTTTGTTCGTAGTATTTAGGTTATATATAAAATGAGCGTTAACTAGACTAGTTCCCCATAATATTTCAATAAAAAGCTTTCGGTACCATTTGGTACAACGTCTCAAAGCGCTGCCATATGTAGCCATTTGGTCACTAATGTCAATCGATGATTTCCCGCTGTTGTAATCGGTGATGATCACTGGTTTCAATATCGCAGGCTTCTTACGGGATTGAGTGACAACTGTCTTCAGTGCGGATGTTTTTGTTGAGAGCATTCTCACGTCGCGCTTATCGCGCCATTTCAACACTACGATTCCATCCTTTGTCTGCTTAGCGCTCATCTCCCCTCTTTTCAGCTTTATAGCCATGACTTCTTTTGGAAGATGTTTCCTGTTAGCTCTGAGGGTACCAACAAGATGAGTTTTTCGGTGTTGTAGTCTGTATGTCGTAGTCTGTAAGTCTCTATCTTTAGTTTTCACTTCACTATATTTTTACACTAATAGCTGGAACAAATGAAAATAAATTTTAGGAGGAATATGAAAAACAAAATTATTCCTAAAATTTCTTCTCATTTGTTCCTTTCTTCTTAGTAATGTATATGTGGAACAATAAAAAAAACGTATTAATAATGATGTGTATCTTTTTTGCACACAATGGCTTAGGAAAAAGTTTTGGGTTTAAACTATTTTCCTAGGCCAGTGTATCGAAAAAGATACACACTGGGGGGAGGGGTTGGGAAAGGTGGGGAGTAGGGAAAAACGGTTTTCTATAACTTCTACATATTTTTAGAGAACAAAAACGAACATCAAAATAAAATAAAAATTTTGGTGGTATTGGCATACGGGGCTTGGCGCTGAGCGTGTTAAAAACAAGAGCATCCGAAGTGGACATGGAAGAACCCTGGCGTCTTACACGAGAATGAATATGACTATATCCTCACAAACTAAAACCTATGGTCGAAGAACCGATACAAAACTCAAGATACTGCAAGCTAACGAATATCTGATGCTGTTGATGCAAATCTCAACTGCGGACGATTAACCACCATCACAATCAAGTATTAACAGCATTAACTCCTTAACGAAATCACTCCAAGTGTCCCACTAAATAGACCGACTAATTTAACACTAGGCACTATAAAGATGATGGACCATAGAGGGTCACTATGCAATGAGGAAAACATAGATAGTCAGGAATACAGACACAGATAGTAGTGCATCCGTAAATAAACTCGACGACTTGACTGACTGTAACACCAACCTCATACAGGAAGCGTTCGAGAAGAACAGAAGCCGAAGGTTTTTATTTATTTATTTATTTATTTATTATATGGCTTCTCAACAATGAGTACACTGTTACAATGTCATTTGTACATCACTAACTTAAGTCTAAGCGCCTCATTACTTATAGAAAAGCACAGCATGCACTACATTATGCGGAGATAAATATACAATTAAATCATTAATTAAAACAATAAATACATATTTTGGTAAAATAATTATGCAGGTTACACTTAAATATTTAAATTAAAATAAATAACATGGATCAAATTAAATTAGAATTGATAAAGTTAGAAAAAAAATAATTGGAATAAATAATTGAAATAAATAATAACTCTTAAATTAAAGCTGAACGTAAATCAATTAAACAATAAATAAAATGTAAATAAAAGCGCGGACCCCCACGCCTGCGGTAGAAAACTAAATAAAAAAAAAATAAAAATATAAAAATTAAAGCTGAACGAGGGCAGGAAACGAAGCTTCAAGCTTCTCAACGGAAATGGGGAAGAAGTTACAAAACTCTAGGGCAACCCCGTTTACTAATCCAGAATGTAGGTTCCGAAGAAATTCCCGAAGTCATCCCAGATGAAGTAATGCTGCCTATACAACTATTTAAAAATAGGAGAGCACCAATGGAAGACGGCGTGTTACCAGAGATGATTAAAATCAACGGAAGTGTCGTCAGCAATGTGCTCGCAGTATTATTCACAAAATGCATCGTGAAAACTAAAGCACCTGCATCATGGCACAACGCAATAATCACCCTTATCCACAAAAATGGGGGCATCAAGAAGCTGGCACTATAGACCCATTAGCATGTTGTCACATATTTATAAGATCTTCTCGAGAGTTAACAGACTCGCAATAAAGCTAGAAATGTTTCCAACGAAGAAAACAGGCAGGATTTTGCTCAGGCTATTCAGTACCTACAAACACATAAAACAGTCATAGAGAATTGTAACGAGTACAGGAAACCACTTCGACTACGAGAAAGCATTTGACTCGATAGAGTGGTGGTTCATAAAAAGAGCCAAGCCAGATGCCGCATCGATGAAAGGTATCTACAAATTCTCAATCACCTCCATGAAAACGATACTGCCTGTGTCTCTTTGCATGAGAAAGTTGTGAAATTCCATCAAATTCTAACTCAAATCATTTATTTCAACTAGACCATTACGGCACTTTTGAATGTTGATAAAACGAAAAAAAAAGGCTACAGTCACAGACACAAGCCATAATAACTTGAGAATGTACTGTAGTTGCCCATTCCCTAGCGTAGATCTCTATGGAGAAGAACGGGCAAGAAACTCCATGGACACTCTTTTCAATCAAAAATGTTGTTACAAAATCTTGGTTACATCTTTCATGTTGAGATTATACATATATGTGAGAACGATGTAGAAAGACGTGCACAATAAAACCGTCCATCTACAGAGGGGTGTTAGGCAAGGAGACACTATTATCATCAACCTAGCCTTTTCCCAACTATGTTGAGGTCGGCTTCCGGTCTAACCGAATGCAGCTGAATCCTAATATTTTTTTATGAAGCGACTGCAAGACGACACAATATCACCAAAATGATTTACCCTGACACTAGAATGCATATTCCAGCAGATGCAGTGGACTGGGAAAGGGTTAGTGATCGATGGAGATGGATCTGAAGTTCTGTCATAGTAATTTCGGCATAACAAATATTAATTCTTTTCAAAAATCAAAAGCATCATGGTCAAATAGTAACATTAATACAATAATTGATTGGTACAATTTCTGTGAAGTTGTGTAATTTCCGTGGGTACCCAGATGCCACGGAAACCACAGAAATTGGCCCACGGAAATTGGAAACGTGGCATTTTTTTCAGAATCACAAGTATTCTACTATACTATCAAGGCTATGACTATTGTTTTCTATCTTAAATGTGTACCAAGGATAATTAGCATGCTTAAAAATTATACCTTTATTTCTTGCAAAAATCCTTTTAAAACTTGATCACCGAAATTGCAAAATTTTTGCTCCGAGTAAACCGAAATTAATTTATTTAACACTTCAAGCACATAGTACAGAGGCGGACTTAATGACATAGGCATTCTCTACCAGTCAACATTTGGGTGATGCAGAGACAAGCAGTGAAAGATGTATATGAGCGCTAAACCATCATGTGATTTTAATTTTAAGTTACACTTAAAGTACCTACTTACGGGATTATATCCGTGATTTTCTTGTGTTTTTACGAGCACCCGATATTTCGACACTGTTACAAGCATCATTATCGCGGGAAAACTGAAGAGGTATAATATAGATTCCTGTCACTTTAATTCTGAAAAAAAAAACGTTGTTTTATCTGTAAAGCAGCACTGCGTTTTCAGCCTAGACGCGTAATTTTTTCGCCTGAGAAATTCACTCGATTGTTCGTTGGCGTAAGTGTATCGTTTCTGAAGGAGCATACTTTGAAGATCATTTTTTATTGATTTTTCCCGTTACTTTCTTGACAGAGCAGAATGTCTTCATTTATTGCCCCAGGTTCTCGGTAATCGGAACAAACAAACAGCAAACTATGGTTGCAAATTAAGTTATTAAACAATATAACTTACTCATGTACCTACTATTTGAATGGTAAACCCAGAGAGTAGTTTCTAGAATACTAGATGTTGTATTGTATTGTACAACGGGCTGGTGTCCGCAACTCCACGCCAAAGCGCGTATTTTGCTTATGGGCTATAAATCCAAATTCTAGATGTTATTTTCAATAACTTTGTATGAAGCGTGGCCGGGATTTTGATTCCGCACTTTTGATTTTTTTTCAAAGTAGCGGCCACGCATATGTCTTCTATAAATCGATAGCTGATATCAATAAAAATATATCTCGGAAACATGACACTTTAGAACATTTAGTTTCATACAAAATTTAAGATGTTAAATATCAATTACCGTGCCATGCCGTGAGCACTGAATCAGAAGTAATATTTAATGTTTACCTACATCCTTTAAATGGTTTGTAATTTCCTCCATAAATATATCGGTTAGCAAAAACGATGTAGTTGAAATGTACACAACGACCCCATTGTAATTAATCCACAACACGAAACAAATATTTTGGAATGTACTGAATCGCATGAGATCATTGACTATTTATTCTTCTAATACATAAGAACCAATGATTTGTTAGCCATACGGTTGTTTATAACCTTCTTTCATCATGGCCAAAAATGTCCCAAAGCTAAGGGAAATACTAAGTTCACAAAAAAAAAGACGACGTTGACGCAACAAGTGCTTTTGTCTCTCTGGCCTTCACAGTTTTACTGTCGAAAATACCACTGATAGCCGCTAAAGGATCTTAAAACATCAACTTGGGATAACGTAATCTACATATTTGTCATAGCTGACCTGCAAGTCTTTAAATAGACTCCAAACCCAGGTTGGCCGCAGCAAGAAAAACCTGCTCAACTGGAGATTCTTGAATGACTCTGCCCTGGGCCTCAATTCTGCTATTTCAATAGTGTCAGAATAGTCGATCATTGATTTCATAATGATAAAGTTCTGTCAAGTTTTTACAAGTTTGGTAATCTACTAATATAATGGCGTCAATATGACTTTTCAATGGTCAACCACTGACAGTCCATTGAAAGAAATATCATAGAATGGTAATCTTGTACATTGATGAAATCTATTATAAATGAAATCTGGCATAAATAAATGTTCGCATTTAGTAGCAGATTTCGAAAACTATTGTAGAAAGTTTTTTTTTATAATAATGGCAGACAATGTCATTAAAACACAATTTTATTACGAGACCATTGATCGACCATTGTGAATTGAGCAGATTACGAACTTAAGCAAAATGACAATGGGATGGGAATGGAATCGTGTCGGAGTGACGAATTTATAAAAATAGCAGAATTGGGCCCCTGGAGTGTAAATGTGGCGTTGTTTCCAAAAACGATGAGGCACCTAACATCGTGCCCTGCGTGTCCTGTTGTTTGTTCACTACAGGAACTGATGGATGCTACCGTAAGCGCCAAACTAGTAACTCAGTTCTGTGTCGAAAAAAAATAAATTGCCATCGACAAGCTAAGAAAATAGGAATATTCCTTCACATTCTGGCATCCTCGTAGTTTCACCTTTGAGTCTGTATATATCCCTGCGAATTAACAAGAGTATAGTCAGAGATTAGCCTTAGTAGTGCATTGGTGCGCATATAATATCAATTTACAATATTGTCGACATTTAAAATATAGATTACTAGCTGACCCACGCAACTTCGTCTGCGTCATATTAGAGAGAAACACGTAAATAAAAAAAAAATCCCCGTTTTTGCAACATGTTTCATTCCTGCTCCGCTCTTAATGGTCGCAGCGTGATGTTGTATAGCCTTAACCCTTTCTCGATAAATGGACTATCCAACACAAAATGAATTTTTCAATTTGAACCAGTACTTCCTGAGATTAGCGCGTTCAACCAAACAAACAAACAAACTCTTCTGCTTTATAATATTATATAGTATAGTATAGATTCGAAGAATTGTACAACAGGGAACCTTTCATAAATCGATCGAACGTGAAACCACGATATCCTAGAATTATTTTGAATTTCTCTTTTGCGAAAAAGTAAACGATGTTTTTTTTATTTTAATCTGGGAGATAAAGTTTTATGATGAACCATTGTAATAACACAGATATTGTTTGTCATTCATCGCAACGTTTCTCAGGAATGCTGCATGTATGCATTTCGATTATATCTTTAAAAAATGTTCACCATTTAGATATAAATAAAGTTACATTCGATTTAATATTGCGATAATTTTATCGTTCTCCCAAGCGATGTGTTTTCCGCGACGGAAATTAAGAGGCACCCCTCTCGCATAAAAAGTAGTGCATATTGTGGGGGATTGTGTGATTGTAGCTTTATTTATAAAGGGTGTAAAACACCTCTTAACGAAGCCAAAAGGCACTTGTTCTCCCCGTCATTGCGATCTTTTTTTGTTCTACACTATACCTGGGAACCTTGTGGTTAAGGAGATATTGGCAAAGTTCCAACTTTTGACAAGTTTTTTTTGGAAATACAAGTTTTGAAAGTAAGGTTTTCACATTAAACACCTTCAAGACCCCCGTACTATTCAATCCATCCATCAGTACAATGTTTTGAGTACATTACATTGAGTTCTATCACAAAACATGATTTTTAACCCCAAAAAACAAAGTTGTTTCCCAGCAATAATTATTGCGTAAAGTTACTTAGTTTGATAATACAGAATGCTTGGTTGACGGCTCCGTGATGAGGTAGTTTACATCCTGTATTTAAAACAGTTTTGACAGTTTTTATATCGATTTTGTTTAAAAAGAAAACGAGATCCAAACATGAACTCAAATAAATTGCGCTATTCTCAATTAAACAATTAGGTTCATACGACAGTTCATCTGTGTGTAACCGAACAATTCGTCGGTCAAATCACGAAAGGGCGTATCTGAGTTTTACCAAATTTTTCAGGAGAGCGTTTTTTAATAAAATGTACAACTATTAACAGTCGTAACAATTTACCTAATTCTTATAAAAGGTTTATAGAATACTCGTTTTGATTAATGGTTAATACAGTTTATATATTTAATTTACTTTTTTGTGTAAAATACACTCGAGAGCAATGAATCCGGGTCACTTAAAGAATCCTAAAAATCTCGGAAACTAAAAATGCTAGGTTAATGCAATAAATTGTATTTAATAGACAATGTAATACTCCTTAAATGAAGGTATTAATATTTCTTAGTTATTGTAAAGTTATATCATAAAAAATCAAATTTGAAAAAGGGCCACTTTCGAAGATGGAACTACGAAATTACAGCATTTGGTTTTGCTTTTGTTTGTAATCTGTCATATATGTGGGTACATAAACCATGTTGATAGTGCTCTATATTCATTATTCAAGCTGAAATTATGTCGCTTACGCCTGAAGAATGCACCAGAATACTTACAATGCTGGAAACCGGCCGGAGTCAGCGCGATACAGCCAGGACTGTCGGTGTGTCGCTGTCAACAGTACAAAGAGTTCTCCGACGTTACGAAGAAACTGGTTCTAACCTACGAAGACCAGGAACGGGCAGAACCAGGTGTACCACAGCACGAGAAGACCGATACTTGGTGAACACCATGCTTCGAAATCGCTTTCTCACAGGAACTGAACTCACAAATCAGTTTCGACGCCTCGGAGCAAGTAACCCAAGTGCATGGACAGTAAGACGTCGGCTTGCTGAATCTAACTTAAAACCCCTTAGACCTGCAAACGGCCCTAAACTGGAGCGTGGGCATCGTATTTCAAGACTAAGATATGCCCAGAGCCACGTAAATTGGAGTATTGAAGATTGGTCAAAAGTTATGTTCTCCGACGAATCAAAATTTATGCTCTACAAGCACGATGGAAGACACAGAGTGTATCGAAGACCAGGGGAAAGATTCAAGCAAGCATGCATCGAAGAAAAAGTAGCCTACGGTGGTGGGTCTGTACTTGTGTGGGCCGGAATTTCTTCTGAAAGTCGCACAGAGCTGGTGATCATAGAAAACGGCTCTTTAACTAGCGTAAGATATGTGGAAGAAATCCTCAATGATCACGTTGGTCCATTTATGGTCAATTTAGGTGAGGATGCTATATTTATGCATGACAATGCCCGACCTCATACAGGTAGGATTGTGAATGACTACCTTCAAGAGATGAACATTACTCGTATGGAGTGGCCAGCGCGCAGCCCGGATATCAACCCGATCAAGCATGCTTGGGACGAGCTAGGCAGATGCGTAAAACAACGAAACCCTCCCCCAATCACGCTTCGTGAGCTCAAAATTGCTCTCACAGAGGAATGGGAGAATATTCCCCAAAATCGTATAAGGAACTTGGTGTACAGCATGCCAAACCGCGTAAACGCAGTAATGGAAGCAGGAGGAGGCAATACGAAGTATTAAAATTCAAGAAAATCGTAATAAAGTTCAAAAATTTCATGTTTCCTATTTTTGTTTTAAGGAGAGATCAGCAGTTTTTTTCTTTATGTTATTTTGTGTTAATAAAATGTATGGTGACTCATATTTTTTTTACTTTCATTTAAGGAGTATTACATAGTCTATTAAATACAATTTATTGCATTAACCTATCATTTTTAGTTTTCGAGATTTTTAACATTCTTTAAGTGACCCGGATTCATTGCTCTCGAGTGTAGTTGGCTGTGGAGGTATTCGTTTTTTATTTTTTAAAGTTTCACTTACGCCCCTTTGTGATGTTCAATTAATATCATTTATTTTATTTACGCCCCTTATCTTGGATGTATATTAAATAAAAAACAGGTTAATTTACTGAAGTTTAATCTTATTTTGTAATATAATAATCTGAAAAATACTCTTACGTGAAGTAATAAAAAAGGGTCGAAGAACCAATCAAAATAAGTAGTCATTCTTATACTCATTCGTTAAAGTTAAATTATTTTGTACTTAAATAATCTTAAATCGTGGGGTAAGTTTTCGTAGTAAAAAACATGTTCTCGATTGCTTATTATCGGTGTATCTCCGTAGCACATTTTCATAAGGTCATTACACTTCTCTTTGGATTTTTTTTTAAAGAGTGGTTTAACTGTTCGACGTTTGTCCTCAACCAATGTACATTACTTCGTTTCAGTTGTATAGATTCGTATTGCATTTCCATGTGACTAGTTTTAAAGAACGGTGTAGTAGGTGGGTTTCTCAATACTCTAAACTCGTCCACTTAAAGACTCACCAGTTTGGACATCTCCCTTTTTCAACTGTAGCAATTTAAGTTTTGATGCGAGGTCTTTGAAATTTCTGAAATCATCATAATTCAGAAGTCTAACCTCTTATGGCTTTTTGCGTGCCAATCGTATGATGGGTTCCAGTTGACTGGGTACTTGAATGTTTCCAACCTGATTCATTGCAAATGCTATCGCGCTGTGGGCAGAATCGCCCTCACTTTGTCCATAAAAAGTACAGAAGTAACGTAAACTTATTTCTTCAATCGATTGACAATTATTAATCAAATATAAAAGCATTGTCGCCATTGTGGAATTCTCATTCTGGCCTACACAGCCGTCGCTGAATATGAACACTTCTTTCACTCCCTTCCTATCACAATTCGTTAAAAAATTATGAACACTAGTAGACATTTCATTTGCACCTCTCTTACTGATCGTCTCGTTCCATAAGTTGCATACACAGCCTGTGGAGTTTAGACCATAAATCGTAAAGTTATAGTTTGCCAAACGTCTTTTTATAAAAAACTAGCTTTTGCCCGCGGCTTCGCTCGCGTTAAGAAGTATTATTATTAATTAGGTACAGTTTTTGCGTGTTTACTTTTTCCAAGCTTTAATTACAGTTCAATCAGTCGAAAATCTCAAAAGATTTTTACAAACTCTCATCTCTTATTTTATACCCTTAAGGGTGGAATTTATCAAAATTATTTCTTAGGGGAATTCTTTCTTCGTCATAGTAGCTTTATGCATGCAAAGTCACAGCACGATCGGTTTAAAATTGACAGAGTTTCATCCCCTATTTTATCCCGTAAGGGGTAGCATTTATCAAAATCCTTCTCAGCCCGATCGGTTTAAAATTGACCAAGTTTCAAACAAACTTTCATCCCTTATTTTATCCCCTTAGGGATGGAATTTATCAAAATACTTTCTTAAGAGATGACTACGTCACAGTAGGTTTATGCATGCAAGGTCTCAGCTCGATCGGCTTAAAATTGACAAAGTTTCATACAAACTTTCATCCCCTATTTTATCCCCTTGGGGGTCGAATTGATCAAAATCCTTTCTTAGCGGATGCCTACGTCATAACATCTACCTGCATGTCAAATTTCAGCCCGATCCGTCCAGTGGTTTGGACTGTGCGTTGATAGATCACTATGTCAGTCAGTCAGTCAGTCACCTTTGAGTTTTATATATTTAGATGGCACTTTCTTTACATTGTGGCTAATAAATTACTTGTTGCAAATCAAACGAAACACAACAAATGTTCGTATTTTGAGTAGCTCGAATCTTGCACTCTTTGATTCGTCGTATTTCTTCTTTCTCCTTTATGTGTCTATCATATTTCTCTTTAAGGTTCTCTTTAACTTCACTGGTACCTTCCCAGTATGTATTACACAAACTACATTGGTCCTTTTATGGACTGTGAAAAGATAAATTCATGTTTTGGAATACGTTTCTATAAAATGTCACACTAACGGTTTCTTTATATTATTCCTGCAAAAACATATACTAAGTACATTTTTTTCAATGTTAAATCACGGTGTAAGAATTCTTTTTTACTGTCTTTTCTACAATAATGGGACTCCACACGCGGAAATCTATTAATATGGTCAGTAATGAGCGCCAAATTACGTTACGCCTCTTCGTGAAAAAATATAACTTTACATGTACAGGCGTATCTGATGCTACGCCTATTCGTGATGTTTTAAATGAAAGGAATAGTAGATAGGGCCCTTCGCGACTACTCGTAAGTCATTAGATACTGCGATTTTGGTTACGCCTTTTCGTGACATGATAAAACTTGACATTTAGAATTCAATGGTGTAAATAACTCAAAATCCGAAATTTTGTTGGTTGCGCCCTTTCGTGATTCGACCGACGAATTGATTTGCATTTTATGCTCTCGTTCAGAAATTAATAGCAATAATATGAACCGTGAATCTGTGGGTAAAGTGGTCATGAGCGTAAACGTTTACACCCCTATGTAAGTTAAAATCCCTTGCACAAGACTTGTTAAAACATGCCATGCCATGCCATGCCACATTTTGTCCTGTACGGGCTAATAAATGCTTTTTCTTTCTTTCTTTCCATGCATCATAAATGTCAAACATGCAGCGGTTTTTTCATTAACATGTGGTTCTCTCTGGCTGGGTTTCTCACGATGTTTTCCTTCACCGAAGCAAGTTATAATTATACAATACTGACATGAATTCAAAAAATCAGAGGTGTGTGCCTTGGGTTCGAACTCGAGACCAATGTTGGATGAAAACAAAATTTGTTGAATGAAAACAAAACTTGAAGAGGGATTTAAACGTTGAATTCGTATGATATGTTACCAACAAGTACTTACTCAATTTTATTTTCTTAACTGTGTTGGTAACATATGCATAACAGTATTTTGAAGTCTATGCCCACTCACTAGCGAACACTCTAAGGCCTGGATTCCTGTCACGCTGACGTTGTGTTCTATATAGCACCATACAGCGCTGACGTCATCGGACTAAACACCTCGTTTTACGGTACACGTGTTGACGCCGTTTCAGACACATAATGCTAATTATTTAGCTAAAACAAAAGTCCTTTTTTCTACAAATCTTACTTACAACTTATTTTATACATTAACGATGTCCACCATACTGAACTTCGAAGTTTTAAATACCTATGCACTATAGACATCAAGTATAAAAGAACTACAAACGAAAACAGCTGACGACAAGTAGATAATACCTCTTGCCAAACCCGGGGTTACATTTCTTGAGATCACGACATACGCTATTGTCAGTTCATTTCATTTTATAAACATTCGGACTACCTATTCCACCTAGCTATAAAACTTTTAATTAAGGAAAAAGATAGCATAGTGCAGACGACAGGCTTATACAATGGAGTCCAGAGGAGTCGTCATGGCAGCTTTATAATCAACTTTCAAAGCAGCTGGGCAGCCGCCTGTTTATCCTGTTGTGGCTATGTTGGAAAAACCTTTGTATTAGCTTTATTTACAACGTGTTTTTTAATATCCCATACTGGGTAGGTATTTTTACTTATAGTAAAAATAATAACAAAAAGTCCTAGAACATGTAGTCAAAAAACTGTATAGTTTCGAAAATATCATCTATCATATTGAATGTATGTTTCGGAATATAAAAATGTCACTTACATGATTGTTATTTGTATTGAGCTCCCGATATTACCGAAGATATCCCGTAAGTGACATTTTAAGTTTAGTTTTGAACCGTGATAGGTTAAAAGAGTGTTTAAGTTTTATCGATAAGCACGTTTAAGTAATTTTCATTCAAACTATTCAGGGTACACACCTAGCACGAAGCCGTCAACCAAGCATTCTGTACATCAAACTAAGTAATTTTACGCAAAAAATGTTGCTGGGAAACGACTTCTTTTTTTGTTGTGAAAAATCATGTTTTGTGGCAGAACTCAATGTAACGCATTCAAAACATTGTGCTGATGGATGGATTGAATAGTACGAAGGTCGTGAAGGTGTTTAAAATAAAAACCTTACCACCTAACCAATCACACAAAACATTTTGCTGATGGATGTAAAGAAAAGTTTGTGGGTCGTGGTCTTTAAAATAAAAATGTTAGTTTAAAAAGTTCTATTAAAAAGAAAAAAAACATGGTAAAAAATGGAACTTGACCCCACAATATCTCCGTAACTAGAAGGTTCCCAGGTATGGTGTAGAAAAAAAAAGAGCGCAATGACGCAGAAAACAAGTCTTTTTCAGCTTTGTTAAGTTTTTTACACCCTTAATTTAAAGCTAAGAAAATGTGAACTGTCATGTTGTAAAGAATACAAAATAATACAGGGTGAATTTTAATTAATGCGACAAAATGAAATCGGAGCTTCAGTTACAGTAACATAGTAATTATAAACTGTTTTTTCTACAATCTAAATCGTTAAAAAAAATTACGCGATTATCGTTTTCAAAAGGTCCATTGATGTTATTATCTTTATTTAAGTACGAATTATCGGTATTCCAGTAATATGCAAAATAAATAAGAAAAATGAAGGCAAAATTAGAGAAATGACCGCTATATTGAGCACTGCGATGAGTCGGACGAGATTTTTTGATACTTTTATTATTTTAACGGTTTTCGTAACACTGATCAATTATTTTTTAATTTTACATTTGATATTTTAAACATTTTCTAGACAACACGTATTATCGTATATTTAAATTTGTCGCATCTATTCAATTTCACACTGTATAATATTCATATTCTTGATTCTTTAAATTATGATCTTATTCATGCTTTAGAGTTATGGGATATAAAAATAACAAAGTACTTGTCAATTCTTTCATAAACAGGTCAGAATTTGTACGAAGATTCAATAGTCACGATTTTATATGAAAGTATTTATATAATGTACATGCAAAAACCGTGTGTCATTGTGTCTGTTATCGAACTTCTCCGAAACAACTTTACCGATAATTATGTTCTTTTTTGTGTGTATTTGGAAGGTCTGAGAAAAGGTCGTAGGCTATTTTTAGGTCTGACACATACACATAATTTCCACGCGAAAGTGATCTCTAAAAGTCTTCTTATTCTAAAATCACAATACCTTAATATATTGGGGTCTAACTGTTATATCAAACTTCCTATTCCGAGCCTTTTACAGCCATCAATGACACCAAAGCGATGGTAAATGATGATGGTCATCACAAAACCGTTGGTGTAGCCTATAAGGAAAATAAAAGATAGATTTTTCCTCTGGAAATATATCTGGGAGGCATTTGACCATCCTGAGCAATTTGGAGTCTGTAATGTGACAACTTTCACTCCCAAATGGCCCAGCCGATGTCTTTTCGTGTTTTATTTCCAAACGATGATATTACCTGTTAAACGAACGTCAACTCTATACCTATTTATACTAAATTTATCTCAAAATGACTAGTAGTATTGAGAATATCATAAAAAGGATTGTAGCTGTAGTGCAAACTGAACTTTACGTGTGTGTAGTGAAATCTTTTTTCCAAAACACATTTTTGTTTACATGTTTTGAAACGTAAATCGTGATCTGTAGTAACGCTCAGCTCACAAGTAGAACGTTGTTAACTTTTAAGTTGAGGAGGAGCTCGCCAGTTACTGTGATTAGTGGCAAATTAGCAGTCAAGAAACTTAAAATATTGTGTAAACCACCGCATCACGAAGCCGTCAACCAAGCATTCTGTACATCAAACTAAGTACTCGTAACTATTTTTTTTTGGCTGAGAATTCTCGTTTTATGTTAAAACTCAATGTAATCAAATAGTTCGCTGATAAATACAAGTAGTACGGGGTTCGTGGCGTTATTTATGATGTTATAACATGACAAACATGTAAGAAAAATCTTGTGATATCAAGAACTTGGGAAATCAGGCCACCTGAATAAATTATAGCATTTAATAATGAAACGTAAGTACATTGATTTCTTCCTTATAACCTCTAGAGGTTATAAGGAAATAGACCACTAGAATCTAGATTCTAGTGGTTAAATTAGCTAAGCCATGTCTAACCGAAATAAATGCCAAAAATCTGCAAAAAACACTTACAAAAACCAAAATAAACAGACAAAGTAAATGTCAAAATAATGAAGTTGTCAGTCAAACACTAAAAAAGTTGATTTATAACGTTCCGTGCTACGTTGATTGTTTAAACCATCTATGCGATTTTAGTGTAAACCTTGAAAAATAGCGTTAAAATTGCTCAAAGTTTATTAATATTTATTTTAATATTCTATTCTTATTCTATTACATATAATTAAAGCAGGTAGGTGCCGTGCTTTTTTGGTAAACGGAAAAAAAACACTCCTATTCACGTAAGAATATTCTGTCAAATGACATTGACTGTTGATTTTAGCATTGAGTAGGTACTCCAAAGTGTGGAAGGTTGTTTAGTTTTGGCTAAGTACTGGAAGTAGGCCAAAAACACAGATTCTGAAAAATTCTTGGCGCCTCTTGAATTTCTCCATTCAATAAAATTACCATAAGCTTTCATATATTTCTCCCGGGATTTTGCAGGTAGTAGATTATCCATCACATTTCTTGCGTCAGTTCTAATACTATCAGGAATTAATTCTATACTTTCACTGTCACTTGAAGAACTCATTTTTCAAAACAAAATCATGAATTTCTATCAATCCGTGAAAATTGACGAAAACGCGGGCTATAGTTCGCGCGTTTTTAATTTTATTTCTTTTTTTTTTTTGTATTCAGCCGGCGCGCGGCGCTACTATGGGCCGTCGCACCAGCCAGTCTTTATTCAAACAATATTTGCGTTCGATTTCTTGGGCGCTGAACACAAGATGTTCCAAATTCAAAAAGTGCGCGGCAAAGATAATTGCGGCGCACTTATAAAGAGGATTAAAAACTCATTACTGCCCGCTAAAAGTTTCTTATAGAAAACACCACCTTTGGGTGCACTTAAAGGCGAACCAAGTCGTCTTTTTCGAATAGATGGGATGAAAAAAATGTAAATGACCACAGCATGGTAGATTGTTATCCTAGGGGTGAAAGTAACTGTTTCACTTCTCATGATCTAAAAGTACGCCAATATAGCCCTACGAAGCGGGATAAAGTGACCACTTTACTTCCTACTAGAGAGTAAAAGTAATTGGTTTATTAAATTCCTTCATGTGACTTAAACATACTCAAACAGCCAGTAAATATACTATTTCAGTTCTCATGCTCTAAAAGTCGGAGAAGTTGGTTGAAACACTCTGTGTGTGTGAGTCTGTCTATGGCATCGTAGTTCCCGAACGGATGAACCGATTTTGATTTTGGATAAGTCGAGAGTGTTCGCCAAGTTTGATGAAAATCGATCCAAGAAAGAAGAGAGAAAGAGATCAATCGTCGAATCCGATTCGGCTAGGCATCTTTCGGGAAGTTGCACAGTATCTCCTCGTCCAACTCACCGCAGCGTTTCAAGACGAAAGTCTATGACCAGTGTGTGTCGCCACTCATTACGTCCGGAACCGAAACGTGGTCGCTCAGGCCGGCCTAGGGGAGGCCTATGTCTATCAGTGGACGTCTTTCGGCTGTAATGATGATAATGAATGATTATCCAAGATGACCGCCGCCATAAAATGACCGATTACATATTTTTTTACAACTCCTTCAAAATATTTAATTAAACTTAACTAAGTAAGATAAGTTTGTAAATTGTACCATATGCCCAAAACATAGACCCACTTCAATCAAATCCACGTACCTGCTTACGCACGCTTACAGACCCATACCATGCTCACAGACTTTCACTCACTCACACACACTGACACCCATATTCGCACAAAAGGCACACACGCACACACACACACACACACATACAAACTCGCACACTCGCGCACTAAAAACTGTAATTGTTGTAAAACTAAAATTATTGTAATACAATTAGAGTGGATCGGCACTGTTACTTCTTAATACAGGCTATTCTATAGCCTAGCAAGGAGGACAGCACGTCACCCACTGGATTGTCAGTGATTTAATACTACCCACTTTTTGAAATGTTTTACATGTACTACAATCTGTTTTTGACGTGACAACGTCTTATAATTCGATAGAGCCGGCTGCACGCACGAAAAAACATGACTCATGCGGCGTTACCTCATGCGGCGTTACCTCGCTGATCGCTCTGAGGCGTTCCATGTAAGGCTTGAAGTGCAAGCGAGAGCGCGGAACGAGTGACAAAGAAGCACAATCGGCCTTTGCGTTCGGCAGCGTTCGACATCCGTATCTCTCCTACTTGAGTGAGCGATGCGTCTGCGTGGACAGCTGCTATACTATAGTACATTTACATGTTTTGATCGAGTATCAAGTGCAGTGAAAAGTGAATGTGGTGTCAAAAAATGCTACCATTCCATCAGTATTTTCTTAAGACGTTGTCACGTTCAACTATCGTCAGTAAACCGACTTTACAGACAACCAGTTTTTTATATAAATAAAGATTATTATATTATATTAAAATGAGTGTCACATGAAAGGGCTTGACTAGTAAAATTGGAGGGAATGAGAAATACTAGCTAACGAACTGATTTGAGGAAAGTGGAAAGTAGACTTAACGAATTATTATTTATTTACTTAATTAAATAGTACATTTTGATACAACTGGAGAAAACTTGTTATTGTAGTTCGAATCGGAATTAACACACGAGCCGCAGGCGAGGGTGTTTTCGAGCCGAGAACTGCAATAACAAATGTCCACGTGAGTCATACGACGTTTTTCAGTACATTTTTGAAGAAATTTAATAAAAGTATGTAAAACATTTGTGTCATTAATTATTACGAGACTAGTTTTTCCTCCGCGCTTTGCTTTCGCCAGGTTGAAGAAGAAGCAAAGGTATGAAGTTTTTTTTTTATGAACTGTTGAATTTAGAACACAAATAAATGTTAATTTGTCTATACAAGTATATATAAGTTATAAAAAAAAACATGTTTTTCTAAAGTCCCCGCCACGAAAAGCTATACTTATTGTGAACAAAGAATTTCTACCAAGTTACGTAGCGATATTTCAATCAACAACAAATAATCCCAAATTCAATCAACTTAATTTATCATACGTGTAGTACTCGTATATATATTTTGGCGATATGAAACGCTGTCGTCTAATGTTTTGTGGTACTGGAATGCATCTGACATCATGGAACATAAACATTTGAGACCCATTTTGAAGTAAGTTAACACTGACGCTGCAGCTGGCACTTTTTTATTTGTTCCGAAGGTTGCAAACCTGAATGTGTATTTACAAAATGTATAGTTTTTCGTGGCTGGGACTATTTGATATTGAATTTATAATCTCAATTTGAATATTCAAAAAAATGCTTACGCCGCAAAGACGTAGATATCGGTTTACCGAAATTAAAAAAAAAAAAAAAAACAAAGACTATAGTCAGAGGTGAAAGTTTTTTTTTAATTGTACATTTAACCAATTTGGACTAAGTATAGGTGTGGCAATTTTACTTTCCGCACACGTGTAGAAAACATACCAAAAACGCACGTGTGAGAAACACGTTGCATTTTGAACCTAATCGTAGTGCAAAAAGAACCAGTTTTCGAGGAAATGTATTGAAAAATATTTGGTGTTGGGTTTTTTTTTTGAAATTTTAATTTAATTTACGTTTTCACGATTAAGATGGTGGTTCCTTAGAGAAAGTTGTTAAGTTTGATGGTTGATGGTAAGGAGCACACCTTTGAATTTGACTACGATGCAAAGCAATACCTTGTATGGCAATATACGATGTTGTTTCAGAAGATTCGGGGCGTGACACAGTGTATGTGACGCCACGTGAACCGTCGCTGGTATCACCGCCTTTCGCACACCGCTTCTTCGCCAACGTTCTCATATATCGCCATATGTCAATGAAATTACTGCGACCAAACCGCAGAATATGACAGGCGACGCACTTTGACCCTATACATGAGCTTGACAGTGGCCAGAGCTATAGATCTGCGGGCCGCTTTAGCAGAATCATAATATGAACCACGATCGTAATTTAAAATTCTTAAATAGACTCTGTAGTTATGATTATAAAGTCCATTTCAGTCCACCGGTTATAAATGTGATGAAACTGAGGTGGTCGTAAACATAAGTGATGAAAAAATATGTTACTATAGAAATCCCCCCCCCCTAAAGTCACGTTGTTTTCAAATGTTTGCAATGTGACTAGGGTTACACGAATGTTTATTTTCTTTATTACACTGTCGAAATCGTTTCCAACTTGTCCCTTAATTACAACATTTACTTTTCAACTTTATGTATTAAAAATTTCATAGGTTTCGGTTATAACTGGAACAATAAACGAATGACGTCAATGCTGCTTTCAAATCAAATAAGGGTTGGAAAAGTTGCAAGTTTTCTTGCAGAGAACTTTTTCTATGGGGTGGTATTTTTATGTTTAACGTCATGTTAACGACCTTTTGTTTTACTTGCTTATTGTACAAAATAAAGTGCGTCATTGCCCTCGGTACTGAGAATTTCGAAATAAGGCAAAGTGACTTATTTATTAATCCTATTTTTGCTTTAAATTACTTTTTCGTTATATTAGTTTGCATGTTCAGTTATGAGTGAGAGATATTTTAACAAAGCTTGGTAATTTTCTAAATTAGCCCTGGATAGAAATCAGATTACTTATGCTTTTAACAAGACAAATAAATAATATAATTAATTGTCTATATTATAATTAATTGTCTATCTGAGCACCCGGCGACGATTTATTTACATTTAAATTGTCGAGTAACATATAATTTGTTGATTATGAATTTTATGCAACGATATTGTGATTGAAGTGCACCTTTTCTAACATTTATTATATCACAAAAGCTCACTCGAGGAAATTTTCCACGTGCTTGGGCAATATACAAGTGTACAATTTACTCGTATGAGAAATTTAAACGGATATTTTTTGGAGTTCTCTCTGGCTTCGATTCCATTACTTACCAACACCGTCAAGGCGTCGACATGGCTGATATCTGGTCGTGTTTCGACCGTGTTTCATTTATTTATTTATTATTTATTTATTTAACAATTTATGTACACACTTATTACAGAAAATAAAAAGGAACGGAAAATAGTACAAAGGTGATGCTTATTCATCATCATCATCTTTCAGCTCTTGCCCCATGTTACTTCGCAGGGATTGCTTCAGGGATCGGCGCCACAGGTACTTTTCTCCCATTCTCCTCTGTCAACTATAATTTACCCCTTTCTTTTTCATGTCAGTTCTCCCACAACCCATCCATCGCTTGGTTTATCATACCTTAATATAACATTTCTTAGCGAGAGACTTAAAATGTCAGATGTATTTCCAATAAAACTCTCCTTTCATAATTAAATTATTAGCCAAAAGTACATATAATGTATACAAAGTTTTTTTTTAAATTATATCACACTTTTATGGAGTATATCATAAAGAATATTCTACAGTATTCTATAATCTAACTAAAAGGTTTTCTAAATTTATACTTATTACAAGTAACTTCAGTACTTGCGGTCGTTGACGCCGTGGTTACATGTCGGGTCTGTAGGCGTGTCTTTGTATTTCTAATTGGTTCTCAGAACTGCCTGCAGACTACCAAAGATGTTCATCTCAGTAGTGCAGAAGTCTTGGTTTCCTTTTTCAGTTTTGTCTTGCTTAGATATTGATAAATATTTTTTCTGTAACGATTTACACACTACTCGTAGTTCAATCAGCCGCTGGAGATGACTGCGATTTTTCGATACGATAAACAAAATTGAAATGAAAAAATCCGTAGAACTAAGATAAGATATATTTTATTTGCTCAAACCAAATGTGTATTGTTAAGGCTACACTTCTGCTTGACTCCGTCAGCCACTGATCTTTACGCAGTCATAACCTATAAAGTTAATTTGCATAAAATTTAAGGAGAGTTGCGGTCAAATGCAAGCTATTTCGAGTACCTCCCAAACATCTAAATACCTCCCTCTTATGTAACAGCTTTATTTCAATAGTTAAGTTAAAACGGATTTAATAAAGAGATTAATAAACACATGCTAATTACTTCCTTCTCCTGTTCTTATTTAGGTGGACCCATTACCTAGTGAAGGTTGCTCGTTGGATGCGAGTCGCACGTGACCGGTCAATGTGGCGTCACTTTGGGGAGGTCTTTGTCCAGTAGTGGACTTCTTTCGGCTGAAATGATGATGATGAATGATGAATTACTTCCTTAAAGTTTAAGTTAACTCTGCCTATACCGATTTCAGACACCAAAAAAGTGAAAATCTCAATGTCAAGGCACTGTAAGTACAAATCTTTTTAAATTAAATAATTTACTTAAATCTCCACTTGTAAAAACCATACAAAATGCAGGTCGTGTAAAACGAACACACGGTACTAGCTTCATTAATATTTCCGCACGACCGACGCTTAGGTTAAAAGCTAATTCACGTGAGAAAACGCGACGCGACAGCCGAGTGGGACCCTTAAATGATTTTTTTTCTGCGCCTTCGGAATTCATTTGGCAGGGCTATAATCAGTAGCAAATCGTGCAGAAACAAGCCAAACTTATCACGAAAGGAATCCGGAGAGGAATCCGCTCCGTGTGCGTTACAATTTCTATCAAACCCTTGTAATCGTTAATGGAAACTGTTTCTATAATAGACCCCCAGATTTTTGTTTCAGATATTTTGGGGTTTTAGGAAACTTCGCACGTTCTTTTAGGGTTTTTGTGCTTTATGATAGTAAAGGAAAACATCGTGAGGAAACCGGCATATCTTAGAACCAAAAATTCAAAGATATCTGACATCTACCAACCCACACTAAGCCCGTGTGGGGAATTATCGTAAAATATAATACCAGGCAATTGCTAAAAGGAAAATACGGTTTAAATTTTTTCACATGTCTCAGACTACCTCTTATAATGCATCGAAATATCGGTCTTTCAATGCATAACATTTATTGGCAACTCTCATGTTACTGATTTTACCTCAATTTTTTGAGTGGCACTGGCAATTTATTACTCGTACATTACCTACGATTTCTTGTATCATCCAGCTCTATTAAAGCTACATATCTGTAACAAGATATACACCGCATTTACGATATGAAAGTCGTGGGTGGACCACATCATTCTAAGAAAGGGAATTGAGTGCAGAATATCTGTTCGAAGAATTCACATATTAAAAATGAAAATAGAATCTCGTCGCAATATTGTGCTCTGCACAGGTTTCAATAACCAGCGCATTATCCATACCTGCGTGATTCCAAGATATGCAATCATGAGAAAACAATCTGTTCGAGGAAACTTACATTATTAAATGTGTGTGTTTTTAGATGTAGGTATGTAGGTGAGCTTCTCCACTGCGATTGATAAATCTTCAAAATCGAAGATTAATATTTATATTATGAGATACTGTCATGAAGACAATTTTTTTTGTTCGAGGATTAGGCCACCCACATAAATTGTAGCATTTAATAATGAAACTTACATTGATTTCTTCCTTAAAACCTCTGGATTCCAGTGGTTAAATAAGTTAAGCATTGTCTAACCGGAGTAAATGCGAAAAAATTGGTTGTCTGTAAAGTCGGTTTACGGACGATAGATTTACGTGATAACGTCATAATCATTATTTTATGTAATACAAACAGGTGGAACGTTACTATGGAACGTTACTATTTTTCATGAGTGTTGCTGGTATTATCAATTTATAAGACGTTATCACGTCAAAATCTGCAAAAACACTTACGAAAACCAAAATAAACAGAAAAACGAAATGTCAAAATAATGAAGTTGTCTGTCAATCACTAAAAAAGTTTGTTTATAACGTTCCGTGCCACGTTCATTATTTAAACCATCTATGCGATTTTAGTGTAAACCTTCAACAGGATACTGAGAATGATAGCGGATAGATTGGACTCGGCAGTCATGCGTCGCTTCACTGGCCTGCATGTGACAGGTGCAGGTTAGTGAAGAAATACTAGACTTCTAATATTTCCATTATGTTTTTATTGTACTAACATACGTTATAAGATGTCTGTTAATAACTATTTAAATTATTATTTTGTGTACTCTAACATAGTGATAAGTTCTGCTGTTATTAACCATTTACCTACATTGCTATTTTTTGTGAACTAACGTAGTTGATAAGATTTCTGTTACTAACCTCTGCTATGGACTTAAGTTGTCTGAAAATAAACTATTTTTATTTTTATTTTTATTATTTATTTTAAAAATAGCATTAAACATGCTCACAGTTTAATAATATTATATTTTTATATTCTTTCTGATTCTATAATAATTATATAGCACATTTGATTACCAGCGGGTAGGTACCGTACTTTTTTTAGTAAACAGAAAACGCCCCTATTCACGTAAGTATTTGCTGTCAAATGACATTGACCACAACAGGAATGATTTGACTTGCAAAAAGATATCATAACATAGCTTATTTATTATGATTTTAAGATTCCGTTTTCATTTCTACGTAATATTTCGTTTAATACCATAGTAAAATGGTTACTTTTTTTTGGTGTTATTATGAATAATAAATGCAACGACCAGGTGGGCCCAAAAAAAACTATCTCCCGGCGTCAGTTGATTTGGGTCCTAAAGGTTTTGTAACAATATTTTGATAAAAAGAGTCTACATGGAGTTTCTTACTCATAGTTCTACATAGAGATCCACCCTTTGCCCTTTGTAATAGGGAACTACAATACTTTCACAAGTTGTGATGACTTTTGACCAGCGCTGTAGCTTTAAATATCGCGTGCTTCAAAGTAGCTAACGCGGAGGCAGAGTATACAGTATTTCGCAGCTCTCGAGATCGCCAACGCATTCAACACCATGCCCTTTTTTTTTTTTTTTTTTTTTTTTAGGATGGGAAATCATCAAATGACTTCTCCCACTCTGGGCGGAGCGGGAGGGAGTGTCAGACTCTTACTGACTAAAACCCATCCATGTTCCTTCCTCGCCCTTTACGTTCCGGGGCCGCGGTATCTCTTTCGAACAAACCCGCAACCCCGGCAGGCCAACACCATGCCCTGAAGTTGCATTAAGAGGCACTCCGGTATCGCCGCCTACCTCCGTCGTGTGGTCGAGGACTACCTGACAGGCAGTGCCGTCATCTACCCCGGTCGCAGCGGAAAGTGGAATTGGTGAGAGATGTTGTGCGGTGTCCCACCGGGATCGGTTCTAGGGCCACCCTTGTGAAACATCTGCTACGACTGGGTGCTGCACGCACCGGTCTGCACCTCTCATGGAAGTCGGAAAATTACTTTTATTTTACTAAACAAAAACCAGGCCAGCATAAATGTGCGAAAGAGTCAATGAGTTAGTTAAAAACAAAAATCCGAATTCTAAGTTCACCCGACCGACCGTTTAAAAAAATCAAATTTCTGTTTCGTTTACCGAGACATTTGTATGGTGCTGTCTCTTTCGTTCATACATTTTCAGCTTTGTGACGCTGGAACTGTGGCACGATATACTTTTAATTTTGTTTGCCTACAACTTTGCCACTTCCACGGCGTCCTAGGTGGCACTCCATGTTCTGTGTCACCGAGGGCAGGATAAGAGGTGTAACATGGTATGCGATATAGCTCAACTGGAACACGTGCATTTGTCACCTTAAACTTGTCAAACACGTTAGATTGTAAAATAAATAGAGAGATTGTAAACTCTCAATATATTGTCAAACAAACATACTGCTTATAATAAAACGCATTATTTTTCGTTAAATGCATGCGATGGGATTCAACTCACGCGGTGTGGAAGAAAGGAGCCCCCTTGCCCTTAAACAACTCTCATGAAAAGATAATGTTCCATACCGAAGATATACCGATCTATATAACCTAACCTTAAAAACACTTTATATTCCCGTAAAAAGCGTAGTCGACGGAGCCCCGTTTCGCGGTGCCCCTGTTTCCGAGTGCAGGGTTTAAAAGAACCTAAGGAACCTAACTAACCGAATGAGGGGTGCCCCAATTCCCGATTATGGGGGCAGAGATATTTCCGTATGTCTTGACAATATTTCGAGAGTTTACAATATCGCTAGAGATATTACAATCTAACGTGTTTGACAATTTTACAGTGACACATATACACTTTAACCACTATGCACGACAAGATTTTGACACATGACACATCAGCTGAATCGGCGGGGTGATGCGAATTTGTCAAAAATTTACAGAATTTTCGTGAACTTTCAGCATTCGATTTTTTTATGAAAAATATGTCTAGGAAGCTGTTTCATACCGCCGTTTGTAGTAAATATCTCCAATAACGTGTTTAGGTCGGTAAAACGGCGTCAGTGTAATGCCAAATATTTATAAAACACATATTACTGCACCCTTTCAAAAACTAGGTAATGTAGATGCGCTGGAAATAATGTACATAGGCAAGCTTCTCGTTCGCTAAACAAACTGGAAAAAGCTAAATAAAAACAGTAACCTTCTATCTGCGTTCTCATTTTTGCCATTATTCATACATCATTTCATAAACAATTACGATCAAAGTCTTGACAAATATTACTAAAAAAACCAATGTTGCAACCAACTTATCACATGACATATCACTTCCTAGTGCTGACCGTAAACCCGAGTTTCATCATTACGATTAAAATGTTGCATTCAGCCTAATCGATACTCGCAATCAAATAAAGTTTGGAAAAAAGTTTTGAGACACAATGAAAACTCCTTGGTATAATTTCAAAGAATTATATTTAAATTCTGAAATGAATCCTTTTATACTACTTTTTTAATAATATCATGTAGAATAGTAATTATTCAATTATTTGTTGCTTTTGGTTGACCTATTAATAATTAATAAACACAGAACTCTCTAAACTCTAAACAAATAACGAAATTCTTGCTTCAAGTCAACATTTTGATGATAATCTTTCCTTTAAAAACTTATGGATTGCAGAATTTGGAGAAACGCCGTTGCCGAACTAGCACCGTGTGGCAAAATATGAGGTTTCACAGCATTTATAAGCAAAGACAAAATCTGAAAATAAATTATTAATATTTTCAACCGTACGAACGGCCAACCTCTTGCTAAATTCGCGTCGATTTTTAAATTCAAAATTTAAATTAGGAATGTAATTGTGACTATACACATACATTCACATTTTTAAAGTATTTTTATTTACTTTAATCTTTTATTGTGAATTTTGTTTTGTTATGTCTGAAGGTTGGATATAGTGCGCCAAGGATCGGAAAAATTGAATGATAAATAAATGTTATGGATGCTAAAACTATTGTTACTAAACCAAGCCTATCTAAGTATTCAAAATCAAATGAAAATTCATAATCTGCCTTGCTTTTTCCCATCTATTATGGGGTCGACTTCCAGTCTAACTGAAAACCAGTATTTTACATGGAGCGACTGCCTATCTGACCTCCACAACCCAGTTGGTACTGGGTGAAGATACTACCTGTAACGACTTTCAAAGAACTACAAATGACAGCCGGGACCAACTGCTTAACGTGCTTTCAGAGGCACGGAGGAAACTCTGTATGTAATGGGTCACCCATCCACAGACCAACCTAGGCAAGCAAGGCGTCCTAAACGTCGACCCGAGCGGCCGTTATTATTTAACAACGAGCTCCTCACCTCGGCCTCTTTCAAAAATTAAAAAAAAATGTGTGCGTGTACTAGCGTACACTCGTAAGAAGTGAAACTTCTTTATGACGTTATTTTTCAAAAAAAGATGGCGCGTAACGGAAAAATGTGACGCGTAACGAAAAAATGTTACACTATTTTTTTTTCCAACCCCGATAAAGAAAGTTTCACTTCAATAAAAATTGACGATTAAAATTATTGTTCGGAAAAGGCGAGAAGTAAATAAAATTAGAAAGTCATGGGAAGGCCTTTGCCCACCCATGCGATAGAAAAGGGTGTTAAAAAAAAGTATTTGAAAATAAAATGATGTATCCCAATAACCGAACACAGTAAAATAATCATACTATTCCCCATTTTGTTTACTAAATACAATTATCATGGTAGAAAACAAACCAATTTTCACCACACCTAAAAAAGCAGTACCAAGATCCCTGGCATAGAGTATATTATAACCTTTCATCCCTGGCGCACTGACAACCAACGAAAAAAAATCACAATAAATTACCTACATTGAAGTACAATGTAATTTTGAACAGCGAGTGCATTCTTAATTTAAATTTTGGTAAGGAAAAAAAATCGGCGCGACTTTAGCCTGTGCTGTTTATTGTTGGGTTGGTATGAATGTACGAAAAACTATTATGATTTCCTAACTAAAGCTTTTTAACAATGTTATAATAAATATAAACAAAATTGTTTTACTTTCCATCTATCGATTTGCTTAATTCCGTAAATAAATAAATCGAGTTGATCGAACCTTACAAAAAAAGAATCGATTTGAATAATCGCTTTCACACATCACAAATATTAAAAAAAAAAGAAAAAAGAAATGGTCGTCTATTTTCGAATACAAAATTAAGTAGTGGTAATGAATATTACGTGTTATTGTTCCTATATTAGTAAATTACGCTAAGATCTGGGTATTCTCATGTTGTTTATAATATTTGAAATGATATTTGTCATATCTGTTGTCGAATCTAAACGTGTCTGTGTGTTAAAATGTGAAAAATAAAATGTAAACAAACAAGATTGGCGCGAAACTTTGACTTTGGATATATAAATATATCATTACCACTGCTTATTAAAATTGAACTATGGATGAATTCGTCACATAATTAAATGACGAGTTATTATTTCTCAACATAATGGAGCTTGGATGCCCGAAAACCCCAATTTTTATGATTTTTAGCATCGGCTAGCACTGCCGTCAAAATGGCGATGAACGTATTTACGCATTTGGATTTTATTAGGGTAAATTAAGAATGTTGCGCGCTAAATACAGAACTTTGAATGGTTCTAACATATGATATTTTTCTCCAACTCTCTTAATTATCGCACACTCATAGTCTTTAATAATCAGAACATTAAATATTTACATAAAAAATAAGGATGTCGTATGACTTAACCGCCGGCCCCATTCGGGGCCAGTACCGAGCCAGCGTAGGTTTCAGTGCCCGGCCCCGAATGGGGCCCGTACCGAACTTTATGGTTAATTAAAACGCAGAACGCTGGCTACCGGCGCCGATAAGCGCCGAACGTCACCGACAAGTTCGTCGAAATATGTAGTCGGAGCTGGGTCGCGGTCGGCTCAAAGTATATAGAGGCTGCCTGCGCCGACTACCTGCGCGGACAAATGCATAAGCGCTGGCAGCCAGCGTTTGACGTGTATACGCCCCTAAGCGGCTTTCAGACTACGCTATAATATAATAGCATATAGTATATAGCTTATAGCACAACAATATCGCTCACCATACATTTGTTACGGACACGTTTATACTGTACTATACTATATATTATTGGCTTACTATAAGCTATAAAATGGTGCGATACGCTGAGTTCATGCTATGCTATATCACGCGCCCTCACCCCCGGCCATCTCGCAAGCGAATGTTTTTTCCACTTGTTTGAACTCTATCTGAGCTTGCTATATATTACAAATGCTTGCGATAACATCGCGTAATGTGAACGCCATGTTCTTTAATATAGCATTACGTCCTGCTTTGCTATACTATATAGCAGAATAGTATAGCCAGCTTTATACCTGCAAAACATAACTTTTGTTAAATGCGGAGGAATTTAAGAATTATAATCCATGGTTAAAGACAACAGACCCGCAAATTTTCATTAAGAAAAAGCATTATAAAAATTAAAAATCCCGCTTTAACAGCAAAGATAGAAAAAAGAAGAGAAGCTATGATCACTGTAATCATCATCATCATCATCATCATCTCAGCCGAAAGACGTCCACTGCTGGACATAGGCCTCCCCAAGGGTCGCCACATTGACCGGTCCCTTGCTACTCGCATCCACCGGATTCCCGCAACCTTCACCAGGTCATCGGTCCAATATCGGTCGGTCAAAAAATGTTCAATGTCGGTTTTATTATCACTGTAATAGACAATTTTAATAGGCGGATATCCCAGCGATCTTCCCTCAATATCATTTATTTTAAACGGAAACGGAAATAATTTTTATTAAATGAATAGATTTCGACGTGCATTCCATACAATTAAATTATCGATTCGATTATTTCCATAGGGCAGTTTGTGTTGGCACGCGTAATATAAGGAGCGCTATTACAAAACTGAATAAAAAGGTAATTATAAAAACTTAAATCCTCGACTAAAAAACAAGCGCATTTGAGGGTCCCGCATGTTTTCAAAAGTTAAATTTCAGTTTAACAATATGTGTGGGATAGAGGAATGGACTGTATGAATTTAACGTTTTTTGATGTAAAAGAGGATGTTCTGTATGAACTGAGTTCGACTCGTTCGCCCAGTCAAGAAACAACCAAATTAAGAAAAATTCGAGTACGACTCACCTTTTCTCAGCTGCAGCCGCTTCTTGATTAATTAGTGGGAAGATGATCCCACCGTTGCACAAAACACGGTAGTGTACAGATTGTCCAAATAACAATTTTCACTCACGGAGTCAAATTATTAGATGCTGTTCGAACGAGCTAGAAAACTGAACTATATTTCCCGCTTTTCACAGTTTCACTAGGCGTCCCTCGTAGATGGCGCGCAGATCGCCTTGTTGCAGTGACATGCAGCACGGTGCAACCAATAGCGTGCCGTTTTGGCGAGCGCACAAGAATATTCAAAAAAAGAATTGTCCAATCATGGGCTATATACAGAACATACCCCCTACCGAAACCATAGTGATGGTTTCTATAAAACTAACTAAGATTACCTTATTACCTATATCATTAAGTCATTAAAGAGAGACCTAAAATAAACACTAAGCTAATTACCTATATCTAACAAAAACGTTTGGTTTAAATCTAATTGGTATAAGGTAATAAACAGAGTTTGTTGGTTGGTCTTTGTAAGACACTTTTTTCGGTGCGCAACGTCACACACCGGACTATTCCGTCGGCACCTGGATGTAATTTTTCTATCTTACCGAGAGGCCAATTACAGGAAGGAACATTATCAGTTTTTATTATAACTAAATCTCCAACCTTTGGGTTCGAGGAGGATGTAAACCACTTAGCTCTCTGCTGAAGTGTGTTTAAATACTCGTGACTCCATCGTTTCCAGAAAAGTTGGGAACACTTTTGTATATACTGCCAACGTGACAGTCTGTTAATATTCACATCTTTAACGTCATACTCGGGTATAGAGGTTAAGCTTTGACCAATGAGAAAGTGTCCGGCGGTTAAAACATTAAATTCGTTAGGATTATCACTGGCCGGTAGTGGGCACAAGGGACGCGAATTTAAAATGGCTTCTGCCTTACAAAATATCGTGGAAAGTTCCTCAAACGTTAAGGATTTTTCCCCTACACTACGTACTAAATGATATTTTGCTGACTTTATTCCAGCTTCCCAGAGACCACCCATATGTGGAGCACTAGGTACATTAAATTTCCAATCTACCTGCCTTTTAGAGCAGCCATCTGAAATGTCATTTTGACTCTCACGCAAGAACCTTTGAATTTGAGACAGATGTTTACTTGCGCCAACAAAGTTAGTGCCGCAATCAGAATATAAAACCGCGCATAGGCCGCGACGAGCTACAAATCTGTCCAAGCACGCAAGGAAACAGTCGGCGGAGAGAGAAGATAACACCTCAAGATGTACTGCTTTTGTTGAAAAGCAGACAAACAATGCTAGATAAGCTTTTGTCACTTTAGCATTACGACGTAAGCTTTCTTTAATTAAGAATGGGCCTCCGAGGTCAACTCCGACGTTAGAAAATACCTTATGAGGTATCAACCGAGTTGGTGGCAAAGGTGCCATTTCGGGTTGTAGAACAGACGGTTTACATTTAAAACACGTTTTACATTTACACAAAACGGATCTAATGACGTTACGAGCAGACAATATACAAAAATTCTCATTAATTATACTTTGTAAGGTACGCGGACCTACATGTAAATATTGCCTATATAAATAATTGATCAATAATTTAGTAAATAAACTATGTTTTGGAAGAAGACGCGGATGTTTAGCATTATAAGGAAGTTCGGAATGACCGATGCGACCCCCTACCCTGAGGAAACCATCGGAATCAAGAAATGGAGATAACTTACGTAATGATGGTACGTTTTTCTTATCTTTTATCATTTTAATTTCAGTTTCAAAATAAGCAGTTTGAACTAATTTTATCAATTTATCGCGAGCTTCGTTTAATTCGAAGGTAGATAATACTCCAGACTTGTGAGTGTTCATATCACCCTTTCTGTGTCTAAATCTTAAGATCCAAGCAAACGATCTTTGCAATTTGGAAAATGAAGAAAACTGCTGAAAGATTCTTTCACAAAATTCTGTTTTCGATTCATGAAAGTTATCATTATGACTCTCAGTCAATAAATTAACCGACGCTTTTAATTCCGGTAGTTTATTATTACTCTCATTAATAAATACAGTCATTGGCCAATCGTCATAATTTTGATACATCCAATCAGCGCCCTGTAACCACCGTTGATTACAACTGACAAGTTGCGCTGGAGACGCTCCGCGAGAACAAATGTCAGCTAAATTATGTGCACTACACACGTGCCGCCAAAAATGAGGGGGTAAAACTTCAATAATTTGAGTAACACGATGACTGACAAAAGTTTTCAGTTTATATGGTTCCGTTTGCAGCCACGACAGTACGACTGTCGAATCTGAGGCTGCTGTTATTTTGTTAATTTTGACGCGAGTAAATGTGTCAATTACGAACTTCATTAATTTGCTCAACAAGACAGCACCCATTAACTCCAACCGAGGAATCGTTACAGGTTTTATTGGTGCAACTTTAGATTTCGAGGTCACTAAACGAACCTTCACATTACCCTTCCGGTCGCGACTGATCACATACACGCATGCTGCGTAACCACACAACGACGCGTCACAGAATCCAACTAAGTCACATTCCGTTTGACTCGGCAATAACATGTGACGTTCAATACGTAACTCTTGTAACAGAGGAAGTTCAGAAATAAAGTTTGCCACGATTTTTTTATGTTATCTGGCAACCTTTCATCCCACCCGATGCCTAGCTTCCACAACTCTTGCATGATCTGCTTCGCTACAAAAGTGCATGGCGCAATAAAACCCACGGGATCGTAAATCGACGCTAGTAATTTTAGTACTGATCGTTTTGTTGACTCGTTGTCTGTTAAATTAACTGAAAAAATAAAACTATCAGATTTTGGAATCCATTTAAGACCTAAAACCTTAATGGTACAGTCGTTTTCATCTTTAACGAATGTTACTGAATTTTCCCTATTTTCAAATGGAACGCGTTGTAGTAATTTCTCACTGTTACTCATCCACTTTTTTAAAGTGAAGTTGGCACTTTCAAAAATACCAATTAATTGATCCTGTACCAAGCAAGCTTGCTCAAAAGTATTACAAGAATATAGAATATCGTCCATGTAAACACCCTCACGGAGGACCTGAGCAGCGAAAGAAAAACGTTTTCCTTCATCGTTAGCTAATTGAAGTAGCGTACGAATTGCTAAGAACGGTGAACAACTAAGTCCGTATGTTACGGTTTTTAATTCGTATAATTTTATTGGATCGTTAGGCGATTCCCGATATAAAATGTGTTGATATAGGCGATCTTCTTTTCTTAAGGCTATAGCACGATACATTTTACAAACGTCACTAACAAGACAATATTCAAAAAGTCTGAATTTCAAAATTATTGCCGCAATATCCGGATACAACTTAGGCCCGATTAACAGAATATCATTTAGAGACACGTTATTGCTGCTTTTCGCAGACGCGTCGAACACTACACGTAAAGGAGTGGAGGTACTACTAGGTCGCAAAATACTATGATGTGGAATTATGTATTTGCTAGGTTGATCACCCCGATAAAGCTCCATATGACCGAGTTCTTCATATTCTCGCATAAATTCTTTGTACTTATTATTTAAATCCGGAGTGCGTGCGAGCTTACGTTCCGTATACAATAACCGACGCTCAGCCACCGCACGCGTTTGACCTAGCGGCGGGCGTTCGGGCGCAAACGGCAGCGGAACCACGTATTGCCCGTTCGATTCTCGGGTATGTTCATTAGAGAATATTTCCTCGGCTAAATGTTCCATTGGATTTATTGAAGGTGTGCACGGCACTTCCTCAATTTCCCAAAAATCGCGTAATGATTTATCAATCGATTGTTCTTCGTCATATGAAACGGATAAATTAAGATTTTGCGAACTATTAGTATTATTATGTGGATATAATTTCCCGCTAATAACATAACCAAAAACGGTATTAATAACACTCGGAATACTATCCTTAATTACTAGCGGTTTATCTCTAATGATATCCGGCACTATGTCGTTTCCTAACAAAATATCTATTCGCGAACGCTTGAAAAACAATGGATCCGCTAACCTATAAGTGTCATATTCGTTAATGACATTATCTGTGAAAGATACATTAGGCATATCCGCGGACACCTTTGAAATAACTACTAAATTAACGCTAAATGTCGGACTAATCGCATGTCTTGGTTTTAGTGTACAAGTAATCATGCCTTGATTTTTAACGATGCCCCCACCTATACCGTGAATAGTAAAAGGACATTTTTTACGTTGTAATCCTAATTTCTGGGCACTATCAGCAGTTATAAAAGAACTTTGAGCCCCAGAATCGATGACTGCACGGCAGTCTTGATATTGACCAACACAGTCAATAACATGTGCAGGTAGTACCTAACACTACTCCGTATTCGCAGTTTAAATCACCAAATAATGCTTGCTGAATGGAACAGTTCGTGTCACTTACGAAGTGAGACGAAACAAGCGCTTGCTGCGCGTGCGAAAGAGACGGCTGCACAGTCAGGGTGTTCGCCACGGACGATATTCCCGCGCTTTCCGTCGCATTATCTTTATGCAATAAGTAATGATGCGGTGATGCACATACCCCGCAGGTCATTGTACTTTTACAAACATTAGACTGATGGTCAGATTTAAGACAATTAAGACACAGATTAAGTGAATGAACACGGTTCATTCTTTCATCGACCGACAATTTACGAAACTGATCGCATCGATAAATCATATGATTTTGTTTACAAATCACACAAGAAAAATTAGAATTATTATTACGGTTGTTATTATTATTGTTGTTGTTGTTGTTATTGCCGTATTGAGAATTACCTTAGACGAAGATTTAGTTTGGCTTTTATTTTGTGTATTACTAGATTTCGACGTGTTATTTGAAGAGCTGTTTATAAAAGTGTGTTCTAGAACTTTAATTTGTTTGTTTACAAAATCAATTAGTTCCGCAAAAGTAGGTATCGACTTTTGATCACGGCTTTCTTCGAATAATTTACGCGTATGAGGATCAAGTCTTTGTAATGCCAAATGACACAATAAGAAATCATCTAAGTTTTTTATGTTTAATGCTTGAATCGCTTTAAGTGAATGATCAAAGGTTTCTATAAATGAAGTTAAGTTCGACGTAGTATCTTTAGTTAACGGTGAAAAGTTCAACATTTTATCAAAATACCTACATGCTAGCGTTCTGTGGTCGTGATATTTGTCAACTAAACTTTGCCAAACTAATCTGTAATTAGCGGCCGTGATAGGTAGATTTTTAACAATATTTAAAGCAGAACCTTTAACGCATGAAAGTAAGTAATGGTATTTATCGATATCTGAGAAATTCCTATTGTGAACTAATGATGAGAACGTATCATAAAAAGTTATCCAGTTTTCAACTTCACCGTCAAATTGAAATAATGTTAACTTAGGTAACGCGGGTTGAACTACTAAATCATTTTTGTCCAGCGCAGGAAAGAATTCGTTTTCTGTTTTTGAATGCTTCCTAGCGATTAATTGACATGCATTATACATTTCATCAAATGTTTCAAGTTCACTGATCGACATTTTAGCAGTCGGTTTAATTTGTATTTCTGTTTCATACAAATCAAATATGGTGGATTCAAACTTAGTACGGACACTTTCCATTTCCGACAATAATACCGTAAACAATTGCAATTTATCTGGATCTGTTCCCAACTTTTTTGAATAATCATAAAGCTTTTGTATTTTCGTAAATAAATATTCTTTTCTAACTATTAATATTTTTTGCCTCGTTTCTAAAACTTCCGCCATTTTAGACGCGTTGTTTTAGCACAAAAAAAATGAAAATTCGGGCTGGAATAACTAGAATCCGGGCTCGAATGGACCAGAATGTGGGATAGAGGAATGGACTGTATGAATTTAACGTTTTTTGATGTAAAAGAGGACGTTCTGTATGAACTGAGTTCGACTCGTTCGCCCAGTCAAGAAACAACCAAATTAAGAAAAATTCGAGTACGACTCACCTTTTCTCAGCTGCAGCCGCTTCTTGATTAATTAGTGGGAAGATGATCCCACCGTTGCACAAAACACGGTAGTGTACAGATTGTCCAAATAACAATTTTCACTCACGGAGTCAAATTATTAGATGCTGTTCGAACGAGCTAGAAAACTGAACTATATTTCCCGCTTTTCACAGTTTCACTAGGCGTCCCTCGTAGATGGCGCGCAGATCGCCTTGTTGCAGTGACATGCAGCACGGTGCAACCAATAGCGTGCCGTTTTGGCGAGCGCACAAGAATATTCAAAAAAAGAATTGTCCAATCATGGGCTATATACAGAACAATATGCGAATTCAGTTTTTGTTTTTTTTTTCATTGCTTTTACTTACATTTGTAATTTCGAATAACCGTAACCTTCCGGTTACGGTTATTCGAAATTACAATTACAATTACCGGTTCAGTAGTTTCGGAGATTAGTCGGAACAAAATTTAAAAAGCAAAATACAGGCTGTAAATTACCTCATCACGAAGCCATCAACCAAGCATTCTGTATAACAAACTAAGTAACTTTACGCAAAAAATATTCCTGGGAAACATGTTTTTTTGGGGTGAAAAATCATGTATTGTGGTAGAACTCAATGTAACGTGCATAAAACATTGTGTTGGATGGCTGAATAGTACGCGGGTCGTGGAGGTGGTTAAAATAAAATTGTTACTTAAAACTTGTATTTAAGAAAAATTACCCCAATATCTCCGTAACTAGACGGTTCCCAGGTATAGTGTAGAACAAAAAAATGATCAAGTGAACAAGTGTTTATCGGCTTCGTTACGACGTGTTTTACACCCTTTATAGGATCACACGAAATAGCCGAGTTCAACCTTAATAAAATCTTTTCAATAAATAAAAACCGCACCCGTTAAAATTATCAGAAAAACCTTCGACCATCGAAAATAAACATCACTGTGATGCAAAAAGTGAACTTAACTCCCGTTTGGCAATCCAATGAAAACTGAATAAAGACTTTGACTGTAGCCTTTGTGTGGCCCAATTGATTCGAGTATCCGATGAGAGAAAATCCGGATTAACAAATTTTTTATTCGATAAACGAGGTGTGTAGCATGCGCACCAGAGCCGAAATAGCTGGGGTGGCTTTCTGCTACTAGGGAACACAACGATGACGAGTAAAGCACGATGTTCAAAAACTCCACAGAATGTCAATAGCAAGTATACAGGGTGTATTTCACCTCATCACAAAGCCGTTGACCAAGCATTCTGTATATCAAACTAAGTAACTTTACGCAAAAAATATTGCTGGGAAACAACTTTTTTTTTTGAGGTTATAAATCATGTTTTGTGGTATAACTCAATGTAACACACTCAAAACATTGTGCGGATGTATGGATTGAATAGTACGGGGGTCGTAGAGATATTTAAAGTAAAAATCATGCGATAAAAAGTGGTATTTAAAAAAAAGCTTGTCAAAATCTTGCAACTTTGACCCCCAATATCTCCGTAACTAGAAGGTTCCCAGGTATAGTGTAGAACAAAAAAATTATCATAATGACGAGTAGAATAAGTGCCTTTCGTATTCGTTAAGAGGTGTTTTACACCCTTTATAGTGCATACACGTACCTTGGACTGCTACGACACACGCTGAGCTTTCCACCTCCGATGGTTCCAAGGGCAGGAACACAGGAATCCCGGGATGCGAGTGGTGATTTACGCGCGTAGAAGAATGAGAACGATGATTTTGTCCAGTGTTGGGACAAGAGAACGTTGTGCGCGATAGGAGATGTTCTCACACACGGGCTTTTGAAAGAAGTGTTTTCGCTCCAACTTTTTACGAGTCACGGTATGCACCACAGACTATACGAGGTCTGCGTTTTGCTATCGCAAACTGATGGAACGTTGAACATCGATGATTGGTAGAATTAGAATAAATTGCGTTTAGTTTTGTTTGATGACGGAACAAGGTGTAATTTCCAAATGGAATGCAGAACAAAGGAGTTGTTACTGGCTAGACAATAACAGCCACTCGAGACAAATTTTAGGGTTCCGTAGCCAAATGGCAAAAATCAGAACCCTTATAGATTCGCGTCATGACTATCTGTCTGTCTGTCTGTACGTCCGTATGTTGTATGTACAGCCACTTTATTCTGAAACTATACAAGCTTTGCTGTTGAAACTTGGTAAGTAGATGTATTCTGTGAACCGCATTAAGATTTTCACACAAAAATAGAAAAAAAACAATAAATTTTGGGGGTTCCTCATACTTGGAACTGGAACTCCAAAAATTTTTTTCACCAATTCTTATTAAACTGAATAGTTTGCACGAGAGACACTTCCAAAGTGGTAATATGTGCCCCCCCCCCCCCCCTTTGTAAATTCTAAAATAACAGAATGATAAAACTAAAAAAATATATGATGTACATAACTATATAAACTTCCACCGAATATTGGTTTGAACGAGATCTAGTACTTAAGTAGTTTTTTTTAATCCGTCATTTTCATGGGCGAGTCCGACTCGCATTTGGCCGCGTTTTAGATGAAGCCGTGCTTGCCTAGGTTGTTTTGTGGATGGGTGACCACCCATTACGTAGGTACCAAGTTTCCACCGTACCTCGGAAAGAACGTTAAGCCGTTGGTGTCATTTGTGTTTTTTGCGATCTTTGACAGTCGGTACAGCTAGGTAGTCAGTGGCCCAAAAAGTCTAACAACCAGTCTTACCAAGGGGTATTGTATTACCCAGCACTAACTGGGTTGTGGAGGTCAGATAGGCAGTCGCTACATTTAAATTACTGGTATTCAGCTGCATCCGGGTAGACTAGAAGCCGACCCCAACATAATAGGGGAAAGGCTAGGCAGATTACGATGAATGCAGAACAGAATAGTTTCAGTTTTAGTTAGTTGTAAGTACAAAGGTACACGAGTAGGTCAATGATTCCACAATGTTGTTATATAACTGACTCGGATACTGTTCCAATTAGAAAAATAAGTATACTTTACCTTATTCGCCATGGAAAATTCCCATATCCGTTCACGGAAAGGATGTAGGAATCTTCCACGAGTAAGGAAATAATAGCCTAGAGGAACTTGTCCCGAATATTTCCATTGTCTCACATTACATAATACACATAAATAAATAATATTATTTTCTTCCAACTACGCTTTAATTTCATCATAATCACACTAAAAACTCAGTACAAAGCGAGTCCTTAATACTCTAGAGTAGTCTAGAGTAATAAAAATGTATGAAATTTGATTATTGCACAGTTTAAAATGATGGCTGCTTACTCTGATTTAAAAATGAAAGAAATTTAAAAAAGTGTTTTGGCGGGAACTTTGTTAATTTTGCTTGACAATATTTTTGGAAACGATAAAGTGTGATACTATCTGATTTTGAGTGCTTCGGCTTCGAATTTAAATGGAATCATCTAGCGACACATTAACTCCGGAAAACATTCTACATGAAGCCGACAGTGTTATAGAAACTTCTATTTTAACTGTTTGATATGAGTTTCTTTTATCTACTATTCCTATTGGTGATAGTTGAATGGAAAGCAGATTTTGCACCTCGCCTTCAGTAATTTATAATGCCCTCATGCCTGTTAGATTAGAGCCCTCGCTAACGCTCGGGCTCTAAATCAGGCACTCGGTGCATTAATAGATTACTTTGTGCTCGATGCAATAATCTACTATTATTACAATAAATGTTCGCCACACCTTCTCCTCTCTTATCTCCGAATGTGAAATGCGTCTCTCGATCATTTCGTTATAATAATAATGTTGTTTTGTCTCGTCAGGAAATAGAATTCTGCCATACGGATATTAAACGGGTGCGTGTTTTAAACCACCAAAATTTAAAAATAAATATCTCCTTATTTCACATTTCAGTATTAGTCGACATCCGAGTGGATTGCAAAATGGATATTAATATCTGAAATTTTTATATCATTTATTTATTAGTACATAAGTTGATGAATACATGGAAGTACACGGTCTCGCACATAACGTGCAAAGGGAAAATAATTATTAAATAAACTTCAGAGTCGTCCTTTGAGTTTATACAAATAAACTCAAAGGACGACTCTGAACTTTATGGTTTTTATTTTGCATTTGCATAGGATGGTACTCTAGTAATGATTGACATCAAACTATGCTGCGCTAAGGCTACCAATACATTAGTAGGTACTAGTGTTGTAAACAGCGAATATTAAAAACTACGTTCCCGTGGAATAATTTTCAACCATAACGCGGGCAAAATCTAGTTCTTTATAAATGCAATTGATTCTCCGAACTCTTCATTATTACTGCATCTGTAGCCCTTCTCTTGCCTCGATCTGAAGTCGAAAATCCTTTCCAAGCTTATAGATCAAACACTCAATATCGGTACTTCTTTGACTGTATACTAGGTTTCATTTTACTTTTCAGTTCATCGGTTCCGCTGAAAGGCTCGATACTTCACACACTTCACTGGCTATCATCATTATACATCAGTATAAACATCAGTATTGCTGTAATTATTTTATATTGCGATGACAAAATATAATGCAGTGCTCGAGCAGTTCGAAGAAAATATTGTTTGCATATTATTTTCTATTCAATGAAGCGGATGCACTTTATATTAGAAATAGGTATTCGTTCGAATACCTTCTTCTTTATTTATATACTTATATATTCTTTTTACTTGGCCTTTATTGTCCCTCTTATATGATCCAAACTGGAATCGCTGATACGGGCAATTAGACTGCGGTGTTGAAGAGGAATTCGACAGGCCAGGTCTACAGGATGCACCAGGACCGAATGGGACAGAGTCGTCACGCTGTTGGACAACAAATTAATATAAATAACTTTATCTCGTTATAATAATAAAGGGGCAATTTATTTACTTTGGATAAAGAGGACAAACACCAGAACTATAAATACGATTTCACTGATAGAAATCAACACTTTTAATGAATGCCATGAATGTTTCCGAAGTGGATGAAATCGCGGGTTGTCAGCGCTTCATAAAGAAGAGGACAGCAATTGGACTGATTCGCAACTGGACAGATTCTCAGCTGGACAGTTTCTCAACTGAACAGATTAGGTACCTAAATTAAAGTCTCATGCTACGTGTGAAGGTTTTGCCGAAGTCTTCCCAACTAGCGCACAAGCTCTATAACAAGCCGTACAGTGGCGGCCGGTTAGAGGTTTTTAATAGCGGCGTAGCCTCTCTAAATAAGGTCTACAGTAGATGTACAAGCGGCTATAGCGCCGCTGTACCCCCGAAAGAGGTCCACGCAATACGGCCTAAGGTTCTACAATGTCTCTACAATGGTTGTACAGAGGTGTTAGTACGGCGCACTCTAAAATAAGGAGGATCTAAAATAAGTTCTTGTAGCGTGACTGTCGTATCGTATTTAAACACGACTGTATTTCTGAATTAGAGTTTACAGATTAAGTCTATAGTAACGATATTTTGGGGAATAATACTTGAAATTTTAACTTATGAGTGATTGATGAATGAATTGGAAAATAAACAACAGTAGTGTTGATTTTTCCTTGTATGCATGCAAAGTCGAGTGTCACTGTATTGTGAATAATTATACACACGTTTTAGCTAAAATTTTCACGCACCTGCTGTTTATGCCGTTTATTGGATAAAAAGTACTTTTGATTAGAGGGTTTGAATTTTGAATTTAGTTTATTTAAGACAGTTTAGTTTTCGGTTTTTATACATATTGATGATATGAATAAATTATTAAAAATCATGAGAATTGTTTTTATTAAAAACTCTAATAGCGTCTCGGTTACAACAACCTTCAGAGTTTACTAGTACCATTTTACCGGTTTAGCCGCTAGTATCGACCATTGTTGACTTTTCAGCTCTATGATGGTGATATTGACGCTTCGTTGTACTCTTCCTGGTCTATATCGGTAATTGATATAAATCTTTTAAGAGTCTAAGGTTGTACAACGGATTATTGATAGTCCGTTGTACAAACTGTTTTTCTGCTGTTTTTTTTAAATAGAGTTACAAATATGCAATATACCACCTAAAGCGCTTTAAAGGAAGCTTGTAACTCCATTAAAACACTTTTAACTATTATAGCCCTCTACAAGATCTAGCGGTGTTTAAAAAGGTATTTATAACTCTGCTTAAGAATAAATGCGCGTACAATAACTCTATAATACGCCTTTGTATCTCCATTGGGATAATGTTTACTGTTGTACGGCGATTGTGACAAGCCTGTTTAAGATCGATTTAATACGATACTGTACCACTTAAATATTATAGTAAACCCCTTGAACGGCCATTGTACATTCAGGTTGTAAAGAAGTGATGAAAGCCGCGTGTGTGCTAGTTGGGTTTGAAACCATGATGTCTCTTGGTGTGGTTTTTATCTTTTAACTGCAATTCATCCTATACCTTCTAAGAAATGAGCAATATTTATATACAACATGTAACGTTAAATGCGCAAACCTCAGATACCCCAAATCATTTTTTAATTCAATTGAACTAATTCTGAGAGAAAAAAAAAATTTAATAAAAATTTGAAGGTTTTAGATGCTGTTTTAGTTTTACTGGCAATTGATTAGATTTACTGGTAAGAACTATTATTATCCTGCGTATGCGAAAATTTAAATTGGACGACAACCATTTGATTTTTGTTTACCTATTTTGACGGGTTTGCGCAGGTGTGAAATAGATAGAGCAACATTTCGAATGAATATTTTTTTAAAATGTGACCTATATTAAAAAAGTGATTCAATTGATTCCGCCCGTGATTCCGATCAAACTATTTTCAGGTTTTTTCGCATTTGACATGAAAACGTGTCCACGAGACTACACTTTGACGATTTCGAAGAAAGTTTCAATAATTAGCTATGTCTATGGAAAAGGTTGCTTCTTCTATTTTCACTCGAGCAGAGCTCAGTCGGATATAGAATTATCCAAACGAAATTAACAACAAAATATATTTTTTTTAGCCTACATTGTGCCCCACAAGTCCAACTGGTAGGTAAAGGCCTCTCCTTTCTCCCTCCAAACCTCTCTGTTCTCTTCAATTTCTGTCCACGTTTATCCTGTCAACATGATCAGATCCTCACACCACCTTCGGCGTGGTCAACCTCGTCAGCGATGACCACCCTCTGCCGTGAGTGAGAGAAAAAAATATTAGTACCAATAGATAAATAAACTATACAGTGGTAAGTATTCAAACTTCTGGCTTTTGGTGAGGACAATAGCTACGGAAATATTAGCTTTTAAAATGAAATAACCGTTTATTAAATTTCGATCGATAACAACTTTTACTGGTAAACAAATATCGCACATGATTAACATGTAGTATTTTAAATTGTTCGTTTCTAAGTAACGATGATTTATTCAGAGACAGATATAAACACAAGCGGTTTTTTTCCATGCCCATCGGCAAAACCTCTACGATCCTTACATATGATGTTACATATGTGTGTTATGTATGTTACGTGTTGTGTTATGATGTGTTTATGTATTATTTCTTACTTTTGGGGTTCGAAGTAATATAAGCAATTATCTTGTTAATAGCAACAATAATTACCGTAATTTAACAATCGCTAACCTTATCGATTCCGCTACACGTATCCTATGAACCGGTTTTTCCCGGTTCTCTAAAACCCGGGGGTTCCCGGGTTATAATTTAATGAAAAAAAACTAGTTCTGCTGTATAAAAACCCGGGTTTTCGGGTCTCTTTTAAATCGATCATTATTGATATGTGAACTTTGCAGATCAGACACGCAACACGTCGTAGGTCGTCTGAAATGTAGAAATATGAGTAAGTAAAAACATGTCTCTTGAGTTGTTCATTTAATTTACTAGCTGTTGTCGGTGTCTGTTCTCTACCCTACCAAATAAACACAAAAAGTAATTATTAAAATCGGTGAAGTCGTTTCGGAGGACTTCGATAACAAACAATGTGACACGAGATTTCTTTGTCTGCGGCTTTGCTCGCGTTGAATTCAGGGTAATATTAATTAAAAAATTTGATTGCGCAAAACAAAGAGTAAGTAAAATTCAAGATCCAGCAGTATTTTAATGATATACATATCTAGGTTGCTCATAAATTAGTTGGTTTCAAAGCAGAACAGAGGAACTTTGCAGAAATATTGTGTAAAATCTTAAATTATTGTCTAGGATGGACTTACTATGGCCGGTAAATTACATAACGATACGTAGCTACGAAGACAAACAATAATTAAAGGAAAATTAGATTTCTGTTCAGTGAAAACCATGAAAACGACACCCATGAAGAAAAACCGAAAAAAAATCCTAGGTGCCTTCTTGGATTTTCATTTTGACCTCATTTTTGTTATCAGCGACTCCGAAAACCACGCAAACGACACCCATGACGGAAAATTTACTTCAACGCCATTTTGATTTTCATTTCGATCTCATTTTTGTAATCAGAGACCTCGAAAACCATGTAAACGACACCCGAGATGGAAAAACAAATACTTTCCTCGGCGCTATCTTGGATTTATCAATAGGAGTACTCTTGTTAAGTTTCGAATGAAATAGTCTAACTAATCTTGTTTCTCATACAAACTTTGGAGGCCTGTTTCACCCACTTAGAGGGTGAATTTTGAAAAATAATTTCTTAGTGCCCTCCTAGACCACATAAGGAACCTACTTGCCGAATTTGAAATCTGTAGACCTAACGGTTTGGGCTGTGCGTTGATTTTTAGACTTTATCACCCCATTTACCCCCTCTTATTGATATCTGAAAAAACCTGAAACCCGTTTCTACTCATTTATTAATAGGAGTGCTCCTGTGAAGTTTGGAATAAAATAGTCTAACTAAACTTGTTTCCCCATACAAACTTTGGAGCCCCGTTTCACCCCTTTAAAGGGTGAATTTTGAAAAATCCTTTCTTAGTGCACCCCTAGACCACATAAGAAACCTACTTGCCAAATTTGGAATATGTGGACCCAGCGGTTTGGGCTGAGCGTTGATATATCACCCAGTCGTCAGTCAGTCAGTTTACCATTTTATACATATACTAACTTTTGCCCGCGGCTTCGCTCGCGTTAAGAAGTATTATTATTCATTAGGTACAGTTTTTGCGTGTTTACTTTTTCCAAGCTTTAATTACAGTTCAATCAGTCGAAAATCTCAAAAGATTTTTACAAACTCTCATCTCTTATTTTATACCCTTAAGGGTGGAATTTATCAACATTATTTCTTAGGGGAATTCTTTCTTCGTCATAGTAGCTTTATGCATGCAAAGTCACAGCACGATCGGTTTAAAATTGACAGAGTTTCATCCCCTATTTTATCCCGTAAGGGGTAGCATTTATCAAAATCCTTCTCAGCTCGATCGGTTTAAAATTGACAAAGTTTCAAACAAACTTTCATCCCTTATTTTATCCCCTTAGGGGTGGAATTTATCAAAATACTTTCTTAAAAGATGACTACGTCACAGTAGGTTTATGCATGCAAGGTCTCAGCTCGATCGGCTTAAAATTGACAAAGTTTCATACAAACTTTCATCCCCTATTTTATCCCCTTGGGGGTCGAATTGATCAAAATCCTTTCTTAGCAGATGCCTACGTCATAACATCTACCTGCATGTCAAATTTCAGCCCGATCCGTCCAGTGGTTTGGGCTGTGCGTTGATAGATCACTATGTCAGTCAGTCAGTCAGTCAGTCACCTTTGAGTTTTATATATTTAGATATATAAACTAGCTGTTGCCCGCGACTTCGTCCGCGTGATGCACCCTTGTCACGTAGGATTATAAAATAGACTACGACTTGTTCTCTGACCTACCAAATATACTTACACAAAAAAAAACATTGACATCGGTCAAGCCTTTTCACGTTTTTGACAGCAAACACGAGATTTTTATATATTAGATAGCTTGGTCCGCGGTTTCACTCGCGTTGAGTTCGGGATTATTTTAATTCAAGAGTTGGAGACTTTCACAGCGCAAAATAATGAGTAAGTATAATTCAAGATCTATCCAAATTTTAAAGATATACCCAGACGTTGCTCATAAATTAGTAGGTTTCAAAGCACTATAAAGGAAGTTTGCAGAAGTATTTTGTAAAAAAAACCTAAAATTATTGTCTAGGATGGAAGTACTATGACCGGTATATTACACAACGATGTGATATGTAGCTACAATGACAGACAAAAATTAAAGGCAAAATAAATGAATAATTTCTAGCTTCCCTAGCTGATTTTAGCGACAAAATATTCTATGTACAGATTTTTTCACCTTATCCGCCTTATATTCTGGGTTATTGGTAAAACGTTAATAACCTCTCGTGTTACTAATCTTAGTAACCAATTTTAAAAAACCTCTCAATGGTTTCAGAGGCTTTTGACCTCGTTTTCTTTATCAGTGACTCCGAAAACCATGAGAACGACACCCATGACGGCAACACCTAAAAAGTCCTGGGCGCCATCTTGGATTTTCATTTCGAACTCATTTTCGCGAATCCGTCATCTTTTGTATCTCAAAATAAACGCCATATTCGTAATCAGCACCCCTGATAATCTCGGAATGACCAATATTCTTTGACAGTACATTTTTTGACATTTCAACCCCATCGCACCCCAACATGATGATATTTCAGGTGATGATGAATGATGGTATTTCAGGTCCACCACATTAAATCATAAAATCGTTGGTTTTGTAATACAGCCAAGCCGATACACCATAGGTCCAAGTAAACAATACTCATGTTTATTTTCAGACTTTGCCACTCTATGAAAAGAACAGCCAAAATCGTCAAATATAATCAAGCTAGAAATATTAAGGTATAGCATGTACTATTAGATACGACGGCCACTCATCATCGGGATATTATGTAACTCAACGAATATACAACGATAGCGCGTTTTAAAATACTAACGCCATCTATTGTCAAAATTTAGAACTAAAAATTATTTTGTTCGTCTTAACTTATTCGTTCCATTAGGTACTGATAGGTTCAAACTAATACATTTACATCCTCCATCATCCCTTATTTTATCCCCGTGGGGGTTGAATTTATTAAAATCCTATTTATGCGGACGTCTTCATTATAGTAGGTCCAATCTTTAATTTCAGTTCAATCAGTCGAAAATCTATGAAGATTTATACAAACTTTCATCCCCTATTTTATCCCCTTAGGGGTGGAATTATTCTAAATCCTTTATTAAAGGATGCCTACGTCGTAGTAGCTTTATGCATGCAAAGTCTCAGCCCGATCGGTTTAAAATTGACAAAGTTTCATACAAACTTGCATCCCCTATTTTATCCCCTTGGGGGTAGAATTGATCAAAATCCTTTCTTAGCGGATGCCTACGTCATAACATCTACCTGCATGCCAAATTTCAGCCCGATCCGTCCAGTGGTTCGGGCTGTGCGTTGGTAGATCACTATGTCAGTCAGTCAGTGAGTCACCTTTGAATTATATATATTTAGATTACAGGGCTTTCAATTACAGGGTTTCTTGGGTTGTGGATTTAGTAAAATGCTCATTCGAAAGTACCCGTTGTATATTTTTTTGTCTTTAATTTATTGTGTAAGTATATTTATTCTTCGGAAAGATATTTTTTTTTTAATATTATATTCGTTGTTTTTAAAACAAAAGTATCTGATCACCTCGTTCCCGATGTGATCCGTCAGGTAGACTTCAAGCATAGCTGCTTCATAGCTCCTAAGCGACCTTGAATTTATTTTTATTTACCAGCCGTACCGTGAGTGTCCACGTTTCGGCCCCGCAAGTCATAACAGACAGGACGCACTCATTGAAGTCTTGAGGCTCTGTGGAATACGCAACGACAAGATCCAACAAAGTTTTCCAAATACTGTCCAGCCAGCAGGATTCTTCTGGTACCCTTCCTCTCGTAGTTGTTCTTACCACACTATACAGTTTGCTCGAGGTAAATTATATTCTCGGCAAACTCGAGAAGACCACCATTGACAACAATAACTCCTGGGGTGGCGTGTTCGTAGAATATAATCTGGGTTTTTGTCCAAGTTCACCCTGAGACCAATGCGTATGAAGAATCTACTAGGCCATCCAGCATTTCCTCCCTGAAGATTTCCAGCATTTGTTCGAGCATCTGGTCAATATTATAACCTATGTAATTGTTCATTTATAAATAGAGCAAGCGCATTTTGTATAAATATTTTAACTCGAAAGACCATCTCAGATACTAATCTGCATAGTCCTCATAAATCTCTAAAACCCGGGTACCCGGTTTTGGAATAAAAACCCGAAACCAAAAACCTGGTTTAGAAAAATGGCCACTTATCGATAAAATCAACTTTAAAAAAAACAAATCTTGTGTGTAATCAACAAACCCATTAATTGCGTTTTTCTTGTTACTGTTTCTATTCTGACTAGAGTGATAGTGACGAAAACGCCTAATACATATAACACTATGTGAACAGAATTCGATCCCTTAAAAAAAATTAGATATCAAGTTTTGAATCAGCCTTGATAATTATCAATAAAAATGAAAATTGAGGAAAATGTCGAGTATCAATATGGCCGCGATAAATAAAAGTTTGAGGAAGACCGAAAAAACAATAGATGGACTCTGGAAAAAGAAGACATGCCGACCACAAATGAGCAAATGGGCAATGTGTTTGAATGTATAAGGGCAAAACAATGATGATGATGATATCTATAATAATAATTATCTTAATAATTTCGAATCATGCATAAATTTTGCTTCGTCCACGTTAATACTTTTCGCATATCACCTTTCTTAAGGGGACTACAGGAGATAAAATAGCAACTCTATTTGTGGTGGTACAAACTGCGTTTGATATACTGTTAGAGTAAAGTTCTAATCAGCTAGCAGTACAAAGTGGTTGTTATGTCAGTCACTGCGGGCCGAATAGTGCGAAATGAGAGATTTCGATTGATTTACAAATAAATCTTCAAAATCAAAATCAAATCATTTATTTCAAGTAGGCCAATAACAGGCACTTTTGAATTGTCGAAACAAAGATGAAAATTAAATGTAGCTACAGTCCCAGTCACAAGACATAAAAACTGTGAAAGTACTGTAGTTGCCCATTCCCTAACGTAGATCTCTATGGAGAAGAACGGGCAAGAAACTCCATGGACACTCTTTTAAATCCAATTATTGTTACAAAATCTTGGTTACATCATTCATGTTGAGATGGTAAATTATGTGAGAACAATGTAGCAAGATGTGCACGTTAAAAGTGTCCATAGTAAAAACAAAATAATTCTTTCAAATAAGCCATGGCAACTAAGAGATGACCAGTCACAACTGACAGCGCCCGTTCACGAACATGACGCATGGATCAGCACCATTCAGCTCAACCCTTTTGAAGGGAGCTAAATAGCCCGACACACGCGCCACCATCAGCGAGACATTTGAGTGAGCATGACATACTCTCAACCGCCAGGGCACATTCAAGTCAAAAACTAAAGTAGGTTTCCAGTGAATGATAGCTTTCTAGTACATAGTACTCACACAATATGGGCTATGCGATTATATAATACTAACATTGATTCTATACAATGCAAAGATAGTTGTACAATCTTCAGCAGCTCCAACAATACCATTTAATGCTATCAATTTTTGCGCCCCTGTCCTTGTGGAGCAGGACCAGCATTGAGCCAAGCATTTTTATCAGCGATATAATCGCTCAACTTGTAATATGCTTGCTTACATAGTGTGCGTTTAATGCATGTTTTAAATTTCGTCTCATTCAGTTCAAGAATACTTTGTGGAATTTTATTATAGCATCTCAAACAGTACCCCATGAAAGATGAGTCTACTTTAGCGAGTCTAAAGCCTGGCTGAACTAGTTGGTCCCTATTTCTAGTACTGTAATTGTGTCTGTCGCCTCTTTTACCGAAAAGATGCAGATTTTTTCTAACGTACATTATGTTTTCGTAGATGTATTGGCCATGAACCGTCATGATGCCAATATCCTTAAATAGTTCCCTTAGAGAATCGCGCCTACGAAGATTGTATATGGCTCTGATGGCTGTTTTCTGCAGAATAAATATAGACTCAATATCAGCAGCCCGTCCCCATAGCAAAATACCGTAAGACATTATACTATGGAAGTAACTAAAATATACCAGTCTAGCGGTATCCACATCAGTGAACTGACGGATTTTTCTAACGGCATATGCTGCTGAACTTAAGCGCCCCGCAAGAGATGTTAAATGAGAACTCCATTGTAGCCTTGAATCAAGCGTAAGCCCCAGGAAAACCGTTTTATCTACGAATTCGAGTTTCTCTTTATTCAATATTATCTCACAATCACTACTTTTAACATTCGGTAATGAAAATCTTATGCATTTAGTTTTTTTTTCATTTAATACCAAATTGTTTGCTGTGAACCAATTTTGGACCTGAAGTAGGGCATCATTCACGTCATCTAGATTTTTGGCCCGTCTATTTATCTTAAAAATTAGAGAAGTGTCATCAGCAAACAACACCATATTTTGAGATTGGTGTTTCAACAAATAGGGTAGATCATTTATATAGACTAGAAAAAGGAAAGGACCCAATATTGAGCCTTGCGGAACCCCCATTTTTACATTCATACCCTGTGAATTAACACCATTTATTTGAACATGTTGTTTTCTATCGCTCAAATAAGATTTTACCAGGCTAAGTGCAAGTTTACCCAGTCCGTAATGCTCCAGTTTCAAAAGTAATGTGTCGTGATTTACGCAATCAAAAGCTTTAGAGAGGTCACAGAAAATTCCTATTGCGTCTTGGGACTCTTCCCACGCAGCAAATATGTGCTTTAAAAGGGTTACACCGGCGTCAGTTGTACAACGTCCCTTGGTGAAACCATACTGTTGATCATGGAAGATTCTGTTGGTGTTAAAATGATAGAGCATTTGATTAAGCATTATCTTTTCAAAAACCTTGCTAAAAACTGGTAACACGGATACAGGTCTATAATTATTGGCATCTTTACTATCCCCGGATTTGAAAAGAGGTATGACTTTGCTGTATTTCATTAAATCAGGGAAAACTCCTTGGTCTACACATAAATTAAAAATTAAAGCTAAGTACGGGGCTATGGTCTCAAGTATAGATGTACAAACTTTGATAGACATTCCCCATAAATCTTCAGTCAGTTTGATTTTAATTTGCCGGAAAGCTTTAATAACTGTCATGGGGTTAATGTGTTTAAATTTAAATTCAGCCAGGCAGCCAGACACATTCGCCTTTAATAAGCCAATTGAGGCTTCCGGTGAGGAATTAAGAGCCTCCGTAGTTTTGATTGGTATATCGGTAAAAAAATTAACAAATTCTTGAGCTACTTCCTGATTAGAGTTTTTAGGACCACATGCTGTATCTAATGTAAAAGTATTATTACGTATTTTCTTTCTGTTAGTCTCGTTATTTATAACTTTCCAAACGGTCTTTATTTTATTTTCTGCTGTTTTGATCTTGTTGCTAATGTGAAGGGATTTAGCAACCTTGCAAGTATTTCTAAAAATCTTTGAATACGTAGCAACATACTTGCTAAAAGTTTCAGTGTTTATAAAAGGCTTAAGGCTATAAAGCTCAAATAGCCTTTCCCTACTTTTTCTGATACCTCTAGTTGCCCAATCACTAAATATAAATTTAGGGCAAATACTCTTTGTCTTCTTTTCAAAAGTTTTGTTGAATTCCGTGTGAACTAATGAAAAGAAACGATCATACAATTGGTTTATATTAATATCCTCTTGGCTCATTACACTTAACTTGTTCTGTAGGGAAATATTATACCTCTTTAATTTGCAAGAAGTTATAGGTCTAAATTCAATCTGAACTTTTTGTATTGGAGTTTTACATCTAAAAGTTACTGCTTGTCCGCTATGGTCAGACGGCAAACAATTTATTATGGCTTTATCTAAGTAATCACAATCGCAGAAAACATTATCTATACAAGTAGCAGAAGAAGTTGTGATTCTAGTGGGTTCAATAAAAACGTTAGTCAAGTCAAATGACTTAAAAAGATTTAATAACCGACTGCTATTTGAATTTTCTTCTAAAATATTGATATTGAAATCACCACAAATTATTGTAGATTTATCACTGGCTGCAAGTTTTGCCAGGACATCTTCCATTATTGATTCAAATATGGAAAAGTTTTGATAGTTTGGGGGTCTGTACACACACACAATTATATGCTTATCTAGCTCAACACAGGACAGTTCGACACAATGTTCAACCGAGAGACCTACTATGTCATTACGTTGCTTATATTTAAAACTATTTTTTATTAATATTAGGGAACCTCCACGAAGCACCGTTTTACGGTTAAAGCAGCTACCCACCATATAGTTCTCATAATTAATAAGCATTTGGTAATCCTTTAGCCAATGTTCAGTAAAACAAATAATGTCAAACTTACTATTTTCTAAAAACAATTCAATTTCTAATAATTTGGAAGAAATGCCTTGGATATTTTGGTGGAATAATTTTAAGGTGTTCTGCTGAGGCCCTTTTTTACTAACTAATTGAGTGCAAGAAGATACCTTGCTGTTGGTAGGATTAACAAAAATATTGTTAATGGTACCTTCTGTTGTCTCACTTTCTAGTTTAAATTCATATTAAAATTTGGAGTGAGGCCGGAGACACCCGTGCCATCCTCAGACAACAAGACCCTATCACTAATAAACCCTAATTGAGAATTTTCCATGGTGACAGATGGATCCTCCCCAGTAAAATGTGAGTAAATATTTATAGCACTAGTGCTATATACATTTGTGCCAGTCACCTGTACATTAGTAGAATTACTAATGGTCGCAGTGTTAATAATATAACTAAACTTAGACATACTATTTATGTCTGTGTGAATACTATAAGCTAATAGCCGAGCTATTTGGTGTCTACATCCAATGGGTAGATACACCTTACCCCGTGATGACTTAAGATTACCAACTATAGTGTTGATATCCAGATACATAAGCCTGTCACTATAGTGACCTACTAAAAAATGTACATGTTTATTCAACATATGTATATAATCGTTTTTCCTACTACTTAAATTTTCAAAATATGGAAAAGCACACAATATGATTTTATTACAACTTAACTTTAGCAACTCAGAAACACAGTCGGTGATATCTTCCTTTTTTAGATTAGAACTATTACCAACACATATAGTAATGGTAGTGTTAAGATAACAATAATTTTTTATTACTGATGCCATTACTTGTTTGTAGCTTGACCCTGGCATGCAATAATTTTGGGTACAGTAACTCAGTAACAACTGTTAAACTCATGTTTTGTGGTAGAGCTCAATGTGACGCACTTAAAAAATTGTGCGGATTGAATAGTACGGGGGTCTCGTAGAGGTGTTTCTTGGTGTTTTTTGTAAAAATCTTACTTAAACTAGTATTTAAAAAAAAGTACTTGTACCGTAACAAGAACGTTCTCAGGTAAGGTGTAGATCAAAAAACTGATCGCAATGACTGGGAGAACAAGTGCCTTTCGGCTTCGTTCAAAATCAAAAACAAAATCAAAATCAAAATATTTTATTTCACATAGGCCTGGATGGGCACTTATAAAACGTCGAAAAAGGTGCACGGTTCGCGTTGGTCGATTCCATGGAGAAGAACCGGCAAGAAACTCCATGGTTACTCTTTTCAAATCATTTGGTATTACAATATTATTGTTTCATTACAGCATTAGTACTAAAGTATGGGGGGACAGCGTAGGCCCGACAATAGGTCGTTGCTTGCTATACAAAAAATGTAAAACAAAAGGAATATTTAACAAAAGTTAAACAGCATCCGGGAATCTAAAAGGCCTTCAATGTTCACTCATTCACAAATAATAGGTAAAAAAGCATCTATACAAAGGTAAGTAAATAAAAAAATAAAAAGAATATTTAATTAAAGAACTAAATTAAACAAGTGACACAAAAATTGTCATCAGTGCTGTAACTATTCTGAGCACGAGAGGTGTTTTACACCGTTTAAATAAATTGGGTTCAACCCGACTGAGAAGCAATAAATATTTCATATTTTAATCATAATTAATATATTTAAGTGGGTTCCGTGTAATAAAAAATAATAAATCCATCAATATTGTCTCTGAACCTGAGAATTTCCAGAAACATAAACCTTTTGTCATCTGGACACTTTATACAAATTGTAACCGTTTCGTGATAAGGTAGTCAATAAATTCCACCGTGTATAAGTGTAGGTATTTAAGCAACTTTGTAGATATTTGCCGACTTTAATGCAGCATGTTTGTACGGGAAATTTTTAATATATTAGAAAAGTTTAACGTGCGGGACGGAGGCAGTAGGGAGCGCACGGGCACCGACTTTAAAATTTGTTGCTATATACCTTGTTTTATTTTTATTTTAATAGGATTAGGAGAGCTTTTAATGCGAGAAAATAAACAGTTGTGGCTTTAAAAGTTGCCTAAGAACAATCGTTAGGATAATGGTGGTAGTTCATTAGCAAACAGTAATTTATTCGGCGGGCATTAGAGTAATTAAACAGACAAATGCTATGAAGACAGATGGGGTTTACCCAATTTGGTTATTTCAGTTTTTGTTGTTTGGGAATTGATAAGAGTATTACTTTTGTTAGACGACGTAACATTCTTAATTTGTTTTATTATTTCGTTATTTCTGTTTCCATCACTATTAGATACGTATTTTAAATCTATACATATAATAACATCGTTGAGACCAAAAAATCTGTACATTGAAGATTTATAAAAACTACACCAGGGTGACTTAAAATAAGTAACTGAACATATTAAAACCATTTTTAAAATTTTTGTTTGTTTGTTTGTCGGGACGGATTTTGATGAAAACTTCTCTAATCTATTTAAATAAACTCAGAATAACATTAACTGGCTATAGAAATCATGGAATATTTTGAGAAAAATTTTTTTCCCAAAATTTATTTTTCATATATATCATTTTAGATTGTTCTAGAATCATGAAACTTAGAGTAAATACTTATTATTAAAAATAAAGAAATACCTGTTTCAGCATTTAAAAAAAAACATCCAGAGAGGTAAAAAAGGGGGTTTTGTGTTTAAAATTAATTAACTTCATACACCTATAGAATAAAATCCAATGAAGTGTAAACCTTCAAAAGTTGCTACATATATTTCAAATCTGATACAGATAAATGTGATTTCTCAGATTTCTTGAAATTTAATTTTTGAGGTGAAAATTGAAAACGTTCAAAATAGCGATTCAATGACTGACGATTTAGCTTTAGTGACTCAACGGATCAACGCACAGCCTAAACCGCTGGTCGTTGAAACCTGAAGCTAGCAGGGTGTGTTCTTTGTATGCTGTAGGCATACGGTTTATAAGAATTTTCCAAGATTTAATCCCTAAGGGGGTAAAAAAGGAGGCAGAATTTGTAAGGGACAACGTGATTCCTTGGTCCAATCTACTTGAAATTTTGCATAAACCTTTTTAACAGAATTGAAGGAAGACGTGTTTCGTATTTTGTTAAAAAAGGGTAAACAATTATTTTGGCCATGGCGCTGATTTGCTTCGAAGTTGATAGCAATACTCAGAACTTTTGATTTAAACTACATTTTATTTTGAGATGTTTGAAAACTCAATCTGATTTTATTCAACGTTGACCTCACATAAAACCTTGGTACTAATACTCTAAAATTGGAAGGTCGGAAGCACACACACAGCACACACACAGTACACAGCCTAAATGTTTGTGTTTGTATAATTGCGTTCTGTTTGTTAATATTGTATGCACGTCATGACTTTGCGACGAATAAATGTTTTTTCTTTCTTTCTTTCTTTCCAACACTCATTTACACATACACACGCCCACTCACACACGCACCCACTCTTACACACAAAATATACATCCACACATTCATGAACACACTTAGAAACACACATTTATACTAAACACACTGCCATAAACACGAATCTCATATTTTCTTTCATTCATTTTTCTTTTTATTGGTTCTTTTTTTTTAATGTGTAACTTATACCTAATTAGCACAGATGAACAATTGTTAATTAATTCGAGGAAGAGCGAAGTTTATCCCATCACAAGTATCTTCGGATTACTTTCTGGGAAGCCCCGGCAACTTAACTGTATAGATTTAAGATAATAAACACATTTTTTGATTTTTTTTTTATCAGTAACTGATTTATTAATAAGTAGAACATGGTATTACTTTTATTTTTAATTTCCGTTAAACAACATTCGATAGTAACATACGAGGAAAAGTAACTTTTTATAAAAACGAAACTGCGGAGTTCAAACTTGTATCTGACAAAGAGTCATTCCCGACTCGTCACTGTTCCTGTCACCAAAAACTTTTTCCATACTAGAAGTTCCGAGGTATTCCTCAGAGCGCACGACTCGTCACCATAAGAAAACAAATGAAGATCGCTGCGTGTGCGATCTGAACTGAGATGAACGCAGTCCGCGCTCTAAAATAACAAATATACAAAAGAAAACTTCCTAACCCAATGAAGAAAATAATCCGCGGCTTATCTTGAACCAAAGATTCCTTTCGCTGCAAATTGTATTCTAAGAAAATCTTTCAATTACGTAGACGATACAGATTAAAACAATAAAAAGCAGTACTGAGAACTTGTTTTTATAATGAATTAAAAATTAATTAAATAATTTATTTTAGTAGGTGCTAAGTAGACACGATTATATTTATTAAGTTTAAACTAATGTAAAATTTACAATTTGCTAAATGAACTAAACTAACTAACTTAAACTAAAATCTTAAAAAATGGCGTCAAAAAACTCCTCCTCTACGCTGTCAACTGGTAATGTCCCCAAGAGACTGGCAGCGTTACCACGCTGAATGGCAACGCTAAGCCTTTGACCAAGGTAAAAGCCAGCCCTAGGGTCACGGGAAGTGTCAACTAAGCGTTTTGAAATTTCCTTAAAAAGGCTGTGAGCACTCGGACCCCACGGTCCTAGAGTTTCAACCCCAAACGGCTCGAAAATATAGTTACCAATAAGGTTACTATATTTACGCCGCTTGAGGTTCTCCGCAGCCGCAGCGGCAGCCCCTGCACAGCACGATGAACTAGGAAGATGGGAAGGCGCAAGAGTATCGACACATGTAGCGTCCCACACTAGAGGCCTACCCATCTTCCATGGAAACAAAGACATACCGTCCGGTCTCTTGCCATCGTCGCGTGCCAAACCGTTGGGTTCTAATAAAGCTGGAACACCGACGGTAACAAGAGATCGGCGGATGATGTCATTCAAGTTCGCGTGCCGCGCAAATCGGCCCGCACTTCGGCTGCATGACAGGCCGTGGTGTCCGAGGCTGTTGACAACTTCACCACAGTGACAGCGGTGAGGAGAACAACATGGAGCGCCTAGGCGTAGAGCAACAGCGAGGCGGAAAGTGGTGTCGTCGAGCAATGTGCCAGTGTTCGACGAAGGTAGTGCATGAAGCCAAAGACCCGACTCCCATTCACCCACAGCCAGCAGGCGCGCACGCTCAGCAGTAGTAGCAGACGTGTTCAGTAGATTGATCTGAACTACTCTGCAGAGCGGCTCGTCCCACCGTCTCTGGGAAAATGGGTAATCGGGTTCTTCAGAGTTCGGGCAAGCGAGTTTCCAAGCGTTTATACCCTCGGCGAAGCACGGCACATCAAAATCAACCAGTGTGGAAGCCAGGATTTTCCTGATTAATTTCTCAGTGCCATGAACCGAGGAAATAAAAGCCGGTAAACTAATACTAACAATTTTGCGGACGCCGAGCCCTCCCATACGAATGGGTAGAGTAGCTTGGGTCCAGGCCCGGTCGTCCAAAGCCACATTTAAAATGGATGATAAAGAATTTCTTATGATTAGATCGATTTTGTCTAAAAGATGAGTGTGCTTCCATAAAGGAGAAGCACGTAAGAAATATGTTAATTTAGGGCCGAAACAGCAATAACGGATGATGGTGATGGCCGAATGCATGTTAATTTGGAGCAACCTTTCCGAAATATCATTATAATTTTGAATTTTTTCCTCGATGAAATCGGGAAAGGAGTTTTCGAAAATTGGAGACCCAAGGAGACGAAGAGAACTTTTGTCAATAATTTTGATGTTAGGAGCTACTGCGTTAAATTTAGGAATTGTCAATTGTCGGTCGGTATGGTCCGCTACAAACAGTTCACATTTTGCAAGGTTTAGGTCAAGGCCAATGAAATGAAGATTATTTTTCAAGAAAATTAAATCATTTAAAACTGTATCTACATCGCCGCCCAAGGTTCCATCATCAAGATACCAAACGTTAAATTTTGAATTTAGCTGCTGAACAATAGGGTGAATAGCTAAGCTAAAAATCACAGGCCCGAGGGGGTCACCTTGTTGACAGCCAACAGCAGATTCCAGAAGGTTGTGACGAAAAAGTAATTTAGACGGGTGTCTGTAGCACTGCCAAAGAAAACTATAAATTTGAGGTAATTCTTTTTTAATTTCTGTTAACAAGGTGTCCCTATTAACTGAATTGAAGGCATTCTTAATATCAACCTTCAGGATGACCTCACCGTTGCCAGAATTTAGGTGGGTCGACAAAGCGTGTACGGCAGCCTCGCAGCCCCCTTTGGAACCATAACCTAGCTGCAGGGGCTGAAATTTTTCCGAAACAGCCTCACCATAAAATTTACAGCAAATCTTGGCTGCCATACGACGGTAAGTAGTACCCACGGCAATGGGACGAATACCGCCATCCCTCTTGCGCAGGGCACATAAATTGGCCCCGTACAAGACGTCGATGACGGCCTCGTTCACCTTGCCGGAGAGTATAAGGTTAATCAGAGCCGTAAGCTCCCTCAAGAACAACTCACCGGCTTCCCCTGCGCCTGAACAAATTAGGTCCTTCAAGTGCTGAGGACTTAGGCCGTCAAGGCCACCGGCAGAGCCACTCCGGAAGGAGCAAACGGCTGTGACCACCTCTCGACCTGTAATGGTGAGGGAGTGAATATCCGAATCAGGAGGGTCGGGAAAAGAAAGGCCATCCGCGGGGGCAGGGTGTTTGGTCTCCAGAGCTGCGAGTGTTTCTGGAGAACACGGTGCCACCACATCGCTACTGAAGAGAATCCTGGCTGCACCGCTAATGTCACCTTCCCCTAACTTAGATTCAACCAGATGTGATATACCTCTCGAAGAGGTATATCCCTGTGATATATTAGGAACAAAATTTTGAGCCGAAATATTACAGTTATCTTTGATAAGAGCGGTTAAAGTTTTTTTTGTGGCCATATTCTTTTTCACATGTAGAATACGATAAGGGAAGGTAAGCAACTGCTCCCAAGCACTTAACGAGTTCTCCCGGACGGCAAGGCGAACGCAACCAGCTAAATTTTGGGCTACAAGCGGTCTAGCGCCTCGAGGAACTCGCTTTAGTACTGGAACAGAGTTTTTGAATTTTGAAAGGGTTTTCCAAAATGGGTCGAAAGAGGATGTTGACGGAGTTGTAGGTGGATGCATTGGGAAGTTTGTGTACTTTCTCAATATGCACGTTCAGACCCCGCTTACCTTTAAAAAACCGTGCCTGAGTACAAAGCGGGCATCTCTCCAGGGTGTTAAGCGATGTTGAAGGTTGATTTGCACTGTTGTCCACCAAATCACTGCCGCTGGTGCTCATATACGCCAGTTACGAAATATACTTAACTTTAAAATAATTTTAATAAACTAAAAACAAAAAAAATAATAATAATAATAATAATATAAATAAAAACCACTTAAAAGTCTATTAAAACACTGGAATCGTGCTCCGGGCCTCGGGCGTCGTGATTAATGCAGAAACAAAACGCAGCCCCGGCGACCGTTGCTGGTACACGGGGCCTGCCTTTTCGCGAGTTGTATCTTCGTACAGATGTCTACGAGCTCCCAGTAGTAGCCGCGCACAGTCGCACTGCCGTCCCGGGGCGCAGCTGCGCCGGCCAAGCTGGCATTTTGCTCAGCCCTGGCCAGCCCCGGCAACCGATGTCGGGAGACGGGCGTCCCGTTGAAATTTCACTCCAAAGAATTGTACTTATGAGGATTATTATTTATATGATCTATTTGGTGTATTGTGGTCTTAAATACTGTACGATTTCTTGTTTTGTGGCATTGAAAGGCTGTTATTTATTAAATTAAAAATTGACACCGGAAAAATTTGTCTCGTCAGTTTGACAACCATAGACCTTTTAAATTCAATATTTCTTCGACTTTTAGACTAACAAGGAATGGCTTATTTTCTTTTTTCTATTCATCTCGGTATTGGGCAAATGTCCAGTGACCAGTCCAGTTTGTAACTGACGATCTCGTCGTATCTTTGCAATGGTCTGACACAATTTCCTTAAGAAAGATCCTTCTCAGAAGGTCCTCAATGTTAGGTAGAATCACATAACACGGCGACCAGTCCAGTCATGTCACAAAGAAGCTGTTTTATCTAGGTAGTTTTGTTGCAACGACCACATACAACTAATGTTAATTCGTACCTGTTGCCATAATATATGAGCTCACAGCCTTTTCAAGGAAATTTCAAAAAGCCAAGTTGACGCTTCCTGTGACGCAAGGTTGGCTTTGACCTTGACCAGCTAAGTGTAAGTCCCGTACAACGTGCCAACGCGGCAACGCCGCCGTTCTCTTGGGCACATTACCTGCTGACAGCGTCGAGGTGAAGTTTTTTGATGCCCTTTTATAATGTTTTAGCACTGTTATTTTTATAGTTCATTGAGTTTTAATAGTTTTTAATTATATCTACAACACAGTTACTCTGGTACTGACGTCAGTGACTTTTATAACAACAAATTAAAGTACAAACGTAACAATGAAATGTTCTAAAACAAGCTGTTTCGTTGCCGATACATGTCATGATATTTTCGTGCTATAACTGCTTTATTTTGGACTGCGTTTGCTGACTTTTATTGTTAAAAAAGTCATCGACGCCAGGTCTAGAGATAATGTAACCGTGTAGTAGATTTGAATTGAATTACACTAAGATGAAGCTAAAACCAAACCAAATGTCGATACACAACGTCGAGAAAAAGAACACGGGCAGGTTTTTTTGTCTCGTAGACGTCGCACCGTCTCCGAAACCACATACGAAATATCCATTCAATTTTCACGCTTTCTAGCCCACATAACCCAATCAATGCAGGGTAGATTCATGTATATGTTAAAAGTATAAACAGACAGGGAATGCGCAGACGGACAGGCTTGTTATTCATTTTTGCTTTCACGTTTGCGTTGATAACATGATTACGAGTCCCGCTGGGTTTAATGAAATAGTCGCCGATGCGAGCTTCCCGGCAAATGATTTCAGACATGCTGTCCGTACCTACGCGTAAGCACGACGACCAACCAATCAACAACAAAATCAGGTTATGCGGACATTTCAATGTACGGGTAATCTATACAAAGCGACGACAAATTATACTGAAAAGATATAGCTAATTGTCGTCGTTCCTAGTGGATTGACAAAATCAAAGCATTTATTTCAAGTAGGCCAATTACAGGCACTTTTGAATTGTCGAAACAAAAATAATGCGCCCGTTCACGAGCACGACGCATGGATCAGCACCATTCAGCTCAACCATTTTGAAGGGAACTAGGTGGTCCGACACACGCGCCACCATCAGCGAGACATTTGAGAGAGCATGACATACTCTCAACCGCCAGGGCACATTCAAGTCAAGAAAATACGTAGGTTTCTATTGAATGATAGCTTTCTAGTACGTAGTACTCACACAATAAGGGATATGCGATTATATAATACTAAAGAGATTGAATCTATACAATGCTAAGACAGTTGTACAATCTTCAGCAGCTCCAACAATACCATTTGATGCTATCAATTTATGCGTCCCTGTCCTTGTGGAGCAGGACCAGCATTGAGCCAAGCATTTTTATCAGCTATTTAATCGCTCAATTTGTAATATGCTTTCTGACAAAGTGTGCGTATAATGCATGTTTTTTGTCTCATTCAGTTCAAGAATACTTTATGGAATTTTATTATGACAGTAAATTCATTAAAATTTCAGAGTATTTCAAGAGCTTGTTTTTAGTTTTCGAACCTTTTTCATCTGTAAATTCGCTTATAACTTTAAAGAAAAATCTGGTGGTTGTGATTTAATTGCATCGCAAAAGACTTAATTTTCTCTGCGATAAATCTTTGAAAAAATTCACTATTCTCCAATCGGAGGTAAACAATAGATTTTCTCCATATAAATATTTAGTGAATATATTATTGATTATGAGAAGGTTGGAATAAGTAGATTTTCTAATAATGAATAATATAATTTTGAAAAACTTATCTTATTATTTCTTGAAAGAGTATTTCAAATTACATTTCGCTTATGCGTATAACTTCACATAGGTTAGTAAATTATAATTAACCTTCAGATACCCACGCGCGGTCCGACGTTTTGGAGAACAGCCCGTTTGGAACTCAAATTATGTTTTTTTAAACTAAACTTATACTTACTGGGATATTATTTTCTCTAGGGAGGTTCTCTATATACTACGAAGCATAGTAAAAATTATAATCTTCTGACAATATAGAGACCATTTACTGAGTAATAGTCCCTGTGGTGTCTGAAAAATAATTAAGTAGATTTTTGTAAACTGTTGTAAAATGTAACAAACCTAAAAAGACGCCCTTTATAATCTATAATAAATACTAATTTTATAAAGCAGAAATGTTTGTTTGTTTGTTCGGTTGGTTGAACGCGCTAATCTCAGGAACTACCAGCTCGAATTGAAAATTCTCTATTGCGTCCATTTATCGAGGAAGGCTATATAACATCACGCTATGACCAATAGGAACGGAGCAGCAAAAAGAAATGTTGCAAGCGGGAAAAAACCTTCCGTTGAGCAGGTGATGCATTGCGATATCCAAAACTTCACGCGAACGAAGTCGCGGGCAGAAGCTAGTCTATAATAAACACAAATTGTCTAAGATAATAGTTTCAAAATTTAAGTTTCAGTACAAAAACAACGAAGATTTTTTTTAACTCCGTATACCTACCCTACGCCAGTCTAACAAACAGGATATTCGCCTAATAGGGCCAAACGTGCTACACGAACAATACACTTTTCGTTTTGACTTGATCGTAGCAACTAATAATGCAGTTAAGGCGATTAGATGAGCTAAATTAGCAACTCTATTTGTAGTGGTTCAAACTTCGTTTGAAATGCTGTTAGAATAAAGTCCTAATCAGCTTGCACTACAAAGTGATTGTTACGTTACTGCGGGCCGAAAAGCGCGAAATGAGTGGTTTATGTCGATTAACGACAAAACTATTGATTAGATTAAAAAACTATAACTCTATCATGCTAATATTTGCATGTTGAATTATTTGGCAGAAAATCAGAATGATCGCATGCATATTATATTTTTTTTTATTATGTTTTTTTTGGTTTGAAAGATATTTTGAGAGATAGGTTCGTGATTTTTTTTATCGAGTCAAATTAAATGTATTATGTTTCCAAAACACTATCATGCTAGCATATATCCTGAAGAATATTATACATTTTTTTAGTCTTGTTTATAGCAGTGAATCATATACTTTTAGTAATTATAAAAGTCGTATTTAGCTCATGTAATCGCCTTAACAGGACGTCCAAAATGCCATCATTAATCAAATAAAATATCACGAAAGGATCAGTCTCATAAACCAACGCACGATTATAGGAAGGTTAACAACCTCTTGCTTCTTTTTATCAAAGTTTTTAGTTTGGATTTGGTATCTGATAGATAATGAGGGCCACATATTATATTCAATATTGCTTTTATTTTTTACTAGTTTTTGTCATGAAGTTGATGGAAAGAGTCCCGCGATACAGAACTAGAACTACTGACAGGAAGAAAATCAACAAGAAAAGAAGAACACAGAACTACGTAGTTTAAATTAATGCTTGAGTATTGAAAGACTTTCTCTAATAGGACCATAAGTGTCTCTTCGATTAAAATTGGAAATCCAATGAAACTTTTGTTGCGTTTTCTGAATGAATGGTCATAGTATTCTCTTCGATGTCCCTACAACCTTTTTTTATTGAATTTTTATCTAACATAAAATACCTCTTGGCGCAATAAAATTTTTCATTGGAAAACAAAAAAAAATATAAGACGTCGTTTTAGGCAGTCTTGTTTTGTTTTTTTTTTCTTTAATTGACTAAAATGACAACAATTCTTTATTTGAACCCAAAACCCTCGTTTAATTACGCACAATCACATTGTAAAGTTGGATTAATAAACTACTTTCTAATTAAACTTTTCAGCTTAACACAACAGACTTAATACAGTACTTGATGGTTTATTTTTTGCATCACTGACTGCTCAGCGATTCAATGCACGGCGCGACGGATGCCATGGAGGGGTGTAACTTAGTTAATTTCAATTTAACTAATTTATATTGTAAATTAGTCCATTGGTGTGAGCATGTGTAAAAAACTTTGCCAACGGTACATACAATATGACCATGATTGCACTTTTGTATGGAACAGCTGACGAAAAAGTATTTTGTTGCATTTGTTGAATGAATGGTCACAGTATTCTCTTCGATGCCCCTAAATCCTTTTTTATTGCATTTTTTATGCAACATAAAATACCTCTTCGCGCAATAATATATATTTTGTCATTAATTTATACAACGCACGAGTCGAGTAGATCATCGCCCGCAAAAGAGTGTTTCAACTACGTCACGCATTTTCGCTCTTTATTTTTATTTTTGAAATCATGAACACACACCAATTTTTTTTTAAGCCCCGACGCAAAAACAAAATACTGAAAATCTGCAAATACAATACCAAAACACATGTACGGTGCAACCGCACATTCTGCAATTCAGCAGTTTACGCCACATTCATTTCAACTTATAAGTAATAATTAGTTCTGTTCGCGTTGAGCTATCAAATCAGCCAGGCGTTCTCATTACAGCCAACAAGGGCCGCGTCTCACTTCATTTCCACACAATAAGTCCATAAACTCATTTTACTTTAAATACCTTTGGGACAATACAGTAGTGTTTCAGTACTTTACTTTCTTTTATTCCTTTCACCTATCATCTAAAAGTAATTGTCTGGTCTAGCAAGGGATCATACAACACATTTGATGAAAAAAAACCTCAATCAACTTGTAGAAACTGAGCAAAACGGATGCATGTCATTAGTTACAAAATGTAAACAACTTAGTAATCCTCGCAAAAAATGCATCTGGTATATGATTAGTTGTTGTAGGTAGACGAGCAAAACGGGTGCATGTCACTAGTTACAAAATGTAAACAACTTAGTAATCCTCGCAAAAAATGCATCTGGTATATGATTAGTTGTTGTAGGTAGACGAGCAAAACGGGTGCATGTCACTAGTTACAAAATGTAAACAACTTAGTAATCCTCGCAAAAAATGCATCTGGTATATGATTAGTTGTTGTAGGTAGACGAGCAAAACGGGTGCATGTCACTAGTTACAATATGTTAACAACTTAGTAATCCTCGCAAAAAATGCATCTGGTATATGATTAGTTGTTGTAGGTAGACGAGCAAAACGGGTGCATGTCACTAGTTACAAAATGTAAACAACTTAGTAATCCTCGCAAAAAATGCATCTGGTATATGATTAGTTGTTGTAGGTAGATGAGCAAAACGGGTGCATGTCACTAGTTACAAAATGTAAACAACTTAGTAATCCTCGCAAAAAATGCATCTGGTATATGATTTATATGATTAGTTGTTGTGGGTAGACATATTGATTTACTTTAATCTCAAATTCCAAGTAGTCGGCTGCATATAAAATTAATTAATCCGAGTGCTTCGGGGGAAGTCTGTGAGCTTTACTTCAATCAAATGTAATTTACTTGGTAAGAGGAAATCTTTAACACCTACTTTATTAATTTATTTCCAGTAATATTTTGTTTGCTATCTAATACCTTTAAACGAGCAATTCTTGTACATGTTACCGTAAAGTGCCTGCTGCCTGCTGGTACCACTCTGATGAATAAGTAAAACTGAAAAGTTTCTGAAAAGTTTCTGAGAAAACTGATTAATGGAACCTCAAAACCACACACATATTCACCTAAAAAATAGTAGCCACGCGGAGCTCCTATTTCTGTCTGCAAGTTTTAAAGGAACCTAACTAACTTTACGTTGGGGTGCCCCAAGTCCCGATTATAGAGGCAAAGATGTTTCCGTCACATGCATTTCACAAATTTACGGTTTCACTTCGATAGATTATAATCTACTGAAAAATAATGCGTTAAATTAGAAGCAGTATGTTCGGTTGACAATATTAGTTTATAATCTCGCTACATAGATTACAATCTAACGGGTATTACAATTTTACGGTGGCGTAATAATCTGAATCTCGAAAACGATTCCAACAAATTTCATGAAATTTTCTTACACAGGGGTTTTTGGGGGCGATGTATCGACCAAGCTAGGTTTTATATTATTATTTTAGGAAACGTCGTTTACCAAAAAAAAAATACCGAGCAAAACACAAATCTAGACTCCAAAAAACCGAGTAATACTGTGTCGGACCCGGGACTCGAAACCATGATCGATAAAGTCTATCCACTCAGTGTTTCACCAAGAAAGTTCAATGCCTCGATTAGGTGACAGTTTTACAGGTCATGAAAAAACCATTGTAAGACCGCGCCAGACAGCCTGGCGACAATGGAAGTCACGTGGGTGGCTGGTATACTATCCACCCACGTGACCTCCATTAGTTGCCAGTCGCAACAGAATGTACCACGCAAACCGTTGCCATGGTTACGGCTGGCAATATAGGATTATGTTGGGGATATCCATAAAGTATGTTAAGTATAGAAGTCCCACTCCACACGTTCACATAACGATACAGTTTCTAGAACGTTTTTAATGTTCAACAAAGTGTGAATGCTTGCAGGTTATTGCGCAATCATCGGCTAATTGCACTTACTAAAGGACCTGAACAAAATGACATTCTTTCAGCGAATAAGTAGGTATTATCGTGATCGTATAGATTTTTCCAGTAAGATGCAGTTATAACTAAATAAAATACAACAAAAATGCCACACCAATAAAACAATTTCATCTAAAATATGCATTATGTTAAAAAAGCAGGTATTATATACAAATGTATAAAAAAGTTACATCCGCCGCTAAAACATTATCATCTCACACATTGATTGATTTGATTTGACGGCCCGAATGAATGGCGTAGTGGTAGTGAGTGTCCTGGGTTCGAATCCCGGTAGGAGCAAATGTTTGTGTGATGAGCATGGACATTTGTTTCCGAGTCATGGATGTTTATATTATTATGTATAATAAGTATGTATTTACAAACAAAAAAGAAGTATATACATATATGTAGTATATCAACTATCTGTATGTAGACCCGTGTATCAAGTATGTATTAACAAACAAAAAATAAGTATATACATATATGTAGTATATCAACTATCTAGTGTCCACGACACAAGCTTTGCTTAGTGTGGTACTAGGTGGCGCTGTGTGTTAATGTCCAGCGATATTTATTTATTAATTAATTGATACTAGTCCCAATACTCCAAACTAAAACCGTCAGCCAATCGGCTATTACAAACAGTCAAACATTGAATCTACTAAAAGGCAATATTCATCAATACTGTAAATAAATCAAATAATTCGTGTGTACGTATATTTTTATTTGCCTTCCATCCATAGTACTAAAGTGTAACGTAGACGCGCCGAGTAAAACGGGGCAGCCTCTTGTAAAAGATATGTTAACTTTTAAAATAGTTACTAGATTTAAAATAGTTACTAAGTTAGTAATAGAAGTATCTTATTACTATCATACTGTAGTATATTATTACATATTTGTAACATACATATAGACACGCATCTCTGATATTGGATTCATGCGCGTATTGTATAACTAGCTGACCCACGCAACTTTGTCTGCGTCACATAAGAGAGAGCAACAAATATTCCCAGTTTTTGCAACCGTTTTCATTGATACTGCGCTCTTATTAATCATTCCTCGATAGAAGGGATATCCAACACTTAAAGCTAGAATTTATCAATTCGAACCAGTAGTTGCTGAGATTAGAGCTTTCAACAAAACAAACAAACCCTTCAGCTTCATAATATTAGTATAGATTATCATTTAGAATTTAGGAAACCAGCATATCTGGGAGATTTTTCCCCACGTAAATGTAAAGCCAAGTCAGCGCCCTATGGGCGGCATAAAATTCTGACACCAAAGGTAAGGCACTAATAACCACAAGATAAAGAAAAAGACTTTTCTAAATTCGAAAGTTTGTGAGCATGAATGAATCCATCCATTCATTCTCACAAAAAAATTCATCCACATAAAAACCACTATAGATACGTCGTACTACGTCTGAATAATATACAAAATATAATAATAATAATAATTTTATTCAATAAAGTTTGCAATGTTACATATATTCTTAAGGCTAGTTTTATACATTTACAAAAGAATTTACCATCTGTAACCGAACTAGGCAAAAGCCTGTATTTCGGTTATCAGCGCCAATCCCCTCAAATATTACTAATTAATGGTAGCCATCAAATAGACATGTTAACCTTTAGTGGGTATACAACAAAAAAATTCAGCAAAACAAATTAAAATTTGAAAATTGATATTGTTAAAATAAAATTTAAATTAATTATAAAATCGTAGAGGCAAAAAAAAATAATGAAAATCATTAACTATTTTCCTCTACATAAAATCACAAATAAATTAGATCATTAATTTAAAATCAAAGAAGCATAATAAAGAATAAAATCGGAAGAAATCATCTCAAAAATTCAATAATATTATAATACGTATACTTAATCATAACACAAGTTAATTAATTCAAGACCCAGCGGTTTGAAACAGTTTGCGTAATGTAGTAAATGCAGTGTCGGGAAAATCTAAATGGAAAAATGTTCTTGAGTGCATGTGAAATCTGACGATCAAGTAATTAATTAAAGCCTTTTATTCTACCCCCGTACATTTGTTAGAACTAATGACTAATTAATAACAGCCGCTTGGATGGATCTAGGTTCGTTCGTGGATGCGTGAAAACCCAATACATACCGAGTTTCCTTCGTGCCTCGGAAATCACGCTAAGCTTATGTCCCCAGCTGTCATTATTTGTAGATATATGACAGTCCTTACTGGTAGTAATTTTCCCGAAAGTGTGGCATCCCGACTTACCAAGAGGATTCATAATTACCTTACTAACTGAGTTCTTCGTCGTTACGTATCGATGTACTACTATAATTATTAGTTTGGGCACAGTAGGTGGTCACGTTTATTGCAGAAGCAGAGGCGGTATTCAGGACGTCATGGGTGCAGATAAACGTACTCCTGGGGCACTCCAGCAGATGGGGCACACTTTGGTGCGGATTGCCCGCATCTCGCACTAGATATTGGAGGAACCAATAATACCCTATTTTGCCAAATTATGTTTGCAGTGGCCTAGTAAATAGGTTAGATAGGTAGTCGGTCCATGTAAAATACTGTTACTCAGCTGCATCGGGTAAGACTAGAAGCCGACCGCAACTTACTTGAGAAGATTATGATGAAATTAATTTGTCAGAACGATAAAACACAGTTCCTGTTACGTGAGGCTTATTACAGAGATGTTTTGAAGGGAAAACTTCTTTTGGGCATGTTGAGCACTTCTTGGGTTAATAAAAATCTTGGAACTCGCGCGACGGTCACCTAACGCTGTGTAGCACTCGTAGCCGATCCGCTACGGCGTAGCGCACTAAATCCTTAGCAGATATAGATTCCTTGTTCCCAGATTGCACCGCATGTTTATTTTTCCATGATTGCAAAACCTATTGGATATTCCTGTAACCCCTTCTCCTCCACAGATTAATTTACATGAAGATGACAGTGTAATTTAAACCTAATAAGCACGTTTTATTGGGTTTCGCCATGCGTTAGATTACAATATAAATACAATTTATGGGGGGATACCTGTGGTAAAACTATTTCCGTTTGTGTACAAGATGGTTTTTTGTATTTAAGTTGACTTCCATAAATCGAATATGTATTCGATTTTCGAATGTCAAAAAAAGGTATAAAATACAATGTAAATGATTGTGTGAATGTCTCCGAGTCATAGATGTATATATTGTATAATAAGTATGTATTTACAAACAAAAAGTATCTATGTGATGTCTACGACACAAGACTCGTTGCTTAGTGTGGCACTGGATGGCGCTGTGTTTATGATCCAGTGTTAATAATTTTTCTATTTTGATGTCGCTTTGACTATATATAGTTAATTAAAGTAAACCTTTTCGTACACAAGGCAACGCAAATCTTCGATACTAATGTTGTATACCACATTAGTATCAAGTCGCGAGTATCGAGTAGCGCACGGTCCGTACACACGACATTGAATCGCAAGACGCGAATTGCCTATTCAGTCGCTAAGCAGATCACACTTTTCTCAAAATGTCAAAAATCTAAATGCCATCTTGGAAATCGTTGCAAGTTATGTAGCGATGTTCTCGTCCGGAAAGTAGTGCGGGACTAGCACGACGGGAGTCGCGGGACGAATGTCGGCGACGCGACTCATGTACGAACTTCTATGTATTTGTATGTCAGTAGTCACTTGAAGACTGTTTTTGAGTATCTAACGTTAGAGTAGCCTTATGTACCTACGAAGGGGCTAAGAAAACAGGGGTTTAAAATATCGTTTCAGTAGCAATAACGACTATAAAATTGGTACCTACTTTTATTCTGTTATGAGGAAAGAAGTATTTATAAATACAGAACATGAAAAATGCAGCGCAATGTTTAAATTCTCGCATTCATCAGCATAGCTTTTTCCCAACTATGTTAGTGTTTGCTTCCAGTCTAACTGGATGCAGCTGAATACCAGTATTTTACATGGAGCAACTGCCTATCTGACCTCCACAACCCAGTTAGTACTGGGTAATACCATACAACTTGGTAAAACTGTTTAAATTCTAGCCTTCATCCTTAGTTTTTATTTACACACACAATGAATACTCGTACAAGCACTAAGTACATTTCATTGGAACTTGTCTATTTACGGGCACAGGTATAAGTAACCTGATGGACCAAATGTATTCCTGTCTTTATAATAGATTTTCAACTTTATAGCTATCGCATTAAGTTCAAAGTTGATTGGAAAAATTTTGACTCTTTCGGATATGTTGGTGTGCATCTATCTGTACTTAAAAGAAACAAAAACTTTTTAATTTGTTTTGCTAATATTTCCAAAGTAACAAAACGACACGAGTAGTCAAAGCAGTTTTAACGTGATTCGCTCTAATGAACTGCATATCAGTTCATTGGCGCTTTTATAAGAGAAGAAACGCTAATTGGGTAGGTACTTAACGTCAGTGCCAGCATAGCCTTTGTTGTAGGTTCAAAATAAAATAATTATTATTGTGAACAGTAGATACGTTATGTTTTTACTCATTTCGATTAAGTATATGAGGCCCAATTTGTTATTACTGAATACTCTATTTCTCGACAGTTAAAATTTTATCAAAATGCAACTGGACCCAAGAATTAGAGTAGTCGTGTTGGACCATAAAGTTACATTGAGTCGGATAAAAAAGTAAAAGATGGAACAATAGAAATGAAAAAAAAACAAGTCGAAACAAACAACATAATTTTCTGTGCCCTAAGGGCCTAGACAAGTAGCATTCGGTTTCAAATCGTTTCGTATGAAATTTCTACGGCGACTTTCAACGGCTAGCGTAAGAAAGTTCAGTTTATATATTGTTCTGAAAGTCCTCATATTCGGCATTCCCTGATATAATCACATTTTGTTTCAGTTATCTGATTTGCATGATTTGTACTAACAATTTTATCTTATTTAAATATATTTAAATCAATATAAATGAATCCCTATTTTCCTTGGTCACGGCATCACGCGTGAACGGCTGGACCGATTTCACTAATTCTTTTTTGGTTGTATTTGTCATTGTCCGGAGGAGGTTCTTAGGAAAAAAAAATGTAATAGGAAGGTAGTAGTAGGTAGGTAGTAGTAGGTAGGAGCTGACAGGACAACGTCTGTCGGGTCGGCTAGTTGCTTATAAAAGTCAGTTAGCCTCAGATTTTTGGTTTATTCTGAACCCTGACCCGAAATCCTAACCCGGTAGCGGGTTAGATTAGCAGGGTAGTGGGGCCTTTTCCCGTTGGTCCCACCCGTGCGGTAAAGCAGTGGGGTCAGCGGGAATACAGCCTTCCTTACCTGAGCCGACGTATAGTTCCTATTCTAACCCGAATTGCTATAATAAAGGGTGTAAAACACCTCTTCACGAAGCCGAAAGGCACTTGTTCTCCCCATCATTGCGATCATTTTTTTGTTCTACACCATACCTGGGAACCTTCTAGTTACGGAGATAAAAAGTAACAACTTTATGACAGGTTTTTTTTTTAAATACAAGTTTTTTTGCAAGATTTTGACTTTTAACATCTTCACGACCCCCGTACTATTCAATCCATCCATCAGCACTATGTTTTAAGTGCGTTACATTGAGTTCTACCACAAAACATAATTTATAACCTCAAAAAAAAAATTGTTTACCAGCAATATTTTTTGCATAAAGTTACTTAGTTTGATGTACAGAATGCTTGGTTAAAGGCTTTGTGATGAGGTGGTTTACACCCTGTAGAGATTATCCCCACTCTTTTTGAATCGGTCGAGTAGTTTTAGAGTTAAATCGTACCAAAAACACAAACAACTAATTTAATCTTTCTGCACCTATCAGCTCAGATAAATAAATAAATATCGCTGGACATTAACACACTAAGCAAGGCTTGTGTCGTGGACACCAGCTAGTTAATATACTACAATATATACTTTTTTTTGTTTGTAAATACATACTTATTATACATACAAACATCCATGACTCGGAAACAAATGAAGGCAGATAAGGCATCATGGAATAAATAATCTTAAGGAGAAATTCATGAATCTTTATAAATGCAATGTACTCGTACGTTAGTAGGTAGTACTTTTTGAAAGCGTAGGTAGAAAATGAATGAGGATTTAAAACACGCTTAAAAGCTATGGTGTATCCACCAAAGCCGTGCGGAGATGTATAAAGCGGAGAGGGCAGGAGATTTTTAAACGCTAAGGTGTATACACTGCATGCGAACCCTACATAGCACACCGCAAACAGTACACCACTCCCTGTACTCTGCCACCTCTTTTCTCACCACCACTAGCCATAACAATAACAAACGAGACATCTCCTATCCTCTCTGCTCAACCGTTTCCACGAAAGCTACGCTTAGAGGAGAGTAAGGGTAAATAACGAAATTCTATTGGTTGGTTACAACACATCTCTTCTCGCCGCTTCAGTGGAGTCCGGCCCTAAAGCTTGTGGAATGAACATCGAGTTTTCGTAATAAACCACGACAAACGAGTTGATAAATTTTTCAGGATTCTGGTTTTCAATTACTCATCTCATCTACTTTGCTGACTGACCAGTTTTATTTAATTAAAAACATTTAAGTAAATAATTTAATTAACATGCGTCCCAGGGTAGAGAGCTGGAAAGTATTTCATTTGAAAGGGCTTGAGAAGAAATACAGACTATTATTTTTTATCATGAATGCACTAACAGGATACTCGTAGAGAATTAAAATATTCTCAAATTAAGCTGCCTTTAGCGGCCGCTATCTATTTAAATCACAGAATCACAGCCAGCAAAATGGAAAATTAGGTGTTGCGTTTCACAGTCACGTACTACCACTAAACAAAGTTGGATGCACAATTACCTATGTTGAAGCGGTTATCTCGGTTCCCCATCAACAGTTTCAATCAACGAATTTTTCGAGTCGAAAGTATTTTGTGGTTGAGTCAAAGTAACTTAACCGTGAATTTTTGAAAATGTTGACAATATTCCGCAGTCATTTGCGATAGTTTTTAAGTGTAAATAATGCTCAGAATTATAGGTAGACGGTTACATAAATTCTTCAAGTACTGAATTTAAATTAATTTATAACGCAAGAAACAGCAGTCTGACAAAATAAAAGGAGCATGGTTTATATCATCAGTAAAAAAGGTGGTCGCGAAACGATGTCATTATTTTTCCTTATATCACACATTCCGTGACCGCTGAACTCAAGTTTCTGAAAAGGATATGAACACATGTGGAGCACCATAAAACCGTTTACCTGTATAACAGAAGTTTGTAAGAGCCCTTCCATAATATTATGAAGTTTAGACGAGTTTCCACACAACACGGGAGAAGGTGCTGCCTCAAAATTATATTGACGTGGAGAAATATAATTTTCACAACCAACCAGAACATAAATGTTACTCTGAAAGCAAACTAACTAATTGTAGGTACCTGCGTAGTTTTGACTTTAAATGTAGCACTATTTGAACACCACTATTTTGAGTAAGGTCGACTGTGAAATACCTAATTACCCATGTTTAGTGCCTAGTCAGGTTCTCAGAAAGGGGTTTAACTTGCAAAAGGTCAGGTAGTTCTGAATTTTGTGTTCTATTTAGAAGTTCTCATGAAAATTTTAAATATTCATGATTTCCGCTCCCCAGCCGTAAATGAATGGTTTTAGACTAGATTTTCTGTGGTAGGTTTCAATGCTTTATTCGCACACCATAGAGGCCCATAAATAATTATGCAAAAAATAATTTCGCAGGCATTCAAAACTTATAACATAAAAATAATCTTTTTAAAAAGATATGTTGGAAAAAACGTGGTTCTGAAATTTTTCTTAGTGTACTTAACGCCTACAATTTATGATACCTGCATCTCTAATCTCAGATTATTATTTTACTAGCTTCTGCCAGCGGCTTCGCCCGCGTGAAGTTTGATTATTGTCCCATGGGATCTTACTACCGGAATAAAATGTATCCTATGTTTTATGTGGGTCATAGCGTGATGATATAAACGTAAGAGTAAACAAATATAATAATAACAAATCTCCGAACTGCTAAGCTATCGGGAGTTACACGTGTTATTGTGAGTCAACTATAAAAGATAGACATATGCTGTCTTGGGATATTTTTTATATAATTTTATGTGGAATATTTCCGTTATACATGATTTCTATGTAGCTTTAACCATTAAGGCTGCACACGCGACGGAAGCTAAAAAAACCAAGTAACATCTCCCGTTTTCCCAACATTTCCTTTCACTGCTCTGCTCCTATTAATGGTAGCGTGATGAAAAGTATACTATTACCTGCTCAGGAGTATGTAGAATAATTGTACCAAGTTTCTTTAAAATCCGTCGAGTAGTTTTTTTTTTTATAAATAACATACAGACAGACAGACAGACAGACAACAATTTTACTGATTGCATTTTTGGCATCAGTATCGATCACTAATCACCCCCCGATAGTTATTTTGTAAATATATTTCATGTACAGAATTGACCTCTCTACAGATTTATTATAAGTATAGATAACGCGATCCGGAAAATTCAAAGACAAAAGGTAAATGTTGACTATGGAGTCTATTCTCTAATTTATTCAACTCGGAGAAAGCATAAAATGTAAAATCTATAAACAGTGAATATTTTCCTACTCTGTCAGATCAATGGTGTGGGGACTTCCGTGTCTGCATCTGAATAAATGAAAACCATTTCTATTCATGTTTTAGCCCCGAGCTTTTAAAAGGCAGACACATCTGAAAAAGACACATAATTCAAACAAAAGCTCCCGGGGACTACAATAACTGAGGAGTGAGCACTAAGCGTACCTCCACAAGACTCTGTCCCGATCATTTTCCGTAAACGTTTTCTATTGAGTTTATTATGAAAACGAACGAGACAAAATTTCGTGAAAATTAATATTCTGTCCCTCCTGTTTTCGTTAAAACTTACATTGTCTCGTAATCAGATTATGGTATAACTTTAAGGATCTAGAAAACCATCCGCCAAATATCTTAATTAAGAGGATCTTTAGTGGATGGAACGGGTATCGGTAGGGGCAACCGGGGCAACCACGGGCGGATTCTTGCCCCCGCCCCCTCACTGTGGCAAAACTTGTAATGGCATCTAACTTAAACATAAGTTTTTTGATAAGTCAGTGTTTAAACGATAGGGTGGAGGGGAGGGGAGTTACAGGTTGCCCGGGGTGTGAGGGGAGATCTGTAGTGAAGGGGGAGAGCGCATATGTCGATGTGATCGAGAATATTTAATCATTTCTTGTTTCTTGGACTTTTCAATTTTTTTACATTTTAGTGATTGCCATGCGAAATAGTGATGTGATATGAGTGTTAATAATTTATATTCATGGTTAAACATATTTCTCAAGAGATTTTTAGCTGTATGGCTATTTATTATCTATTTCGTATGCACGATACGTTGCTAGAATAATATAATTTTCAATACAAACGTAACATCGAAAACGAAAATATTAAATTACATTAGTTGGTCCTAAAATTACGGAAAATTAATGAACGCTAGCCTTTGTAACACTAGATACGTATCGACCCTTCAAGTTTTTTTTCTCAGCTCATGTAGTAAAATAAAAATAAAACATGTTTTTTGCCACATCATTTTCTTATTCCCAATAATTTTAACCCTACCTTCCTAAAATCGAGTAAAAAATTAATAAAAATCTTCAAGACATGCAAATTAAATATGATAACATCGATATCGACACGCTCGACCTCCCCTTCACTAAGAAGCAACAGGGTGCTGGACGCGTGCGCGTATCACCCCAGAAGGAATAAATAGGGCGGCAGGAGTGTTCGGGCCTCAGATTCAAGTGAAGAGCCAGCGAGTTGGGTCGGAACTCCCAGCTCGCCCCCGCGTACCTCGGTCGTAGTAATGTTCTTCCCACCTGCTTAAGGGAAGTTTTATTGTGAAGTGACTGATTAATTTTCTGTGATAATGACTTTGGTGCTGGCTGGTGGTGAATGACTAGGCGCTCAAAAGGTAAGTTTTCATTTGAAATCTAATTTTTTTTTGTTTTATTTTAATTTTTAATTGAGTTTTCTATTTTTTTTTTAGTTTCTTGTGATATTTTGGTGTTTTTGGAATTTCTCTCTTTTTGATTACGATTTATACGTGTTTGCAGCTATTTATAAAATTCAATAAATTTGACAAACACTTGTAAGCATTATTTTACTTTTAGTTCTGATTTTATTTTATTATTGCACGTTAAGTTCTGATTTTATTATAAGTTTTTGATTTTGTGTTAAAAAAAATGAAATTATTTCCAACTTTAACTTATGTTCATTTTATTTTGAGTTTTGACTGCCTTAAAATGTTAGATATTACTAGATGAATACGCAACAATTTGCGGGGATATTATCAGCGGTCTTTTAACGTGCTTCGGAGCGACCAGACTTTTTATATTTTACTATATCTAAATAATATTTGAACGAAACAGTTTTGGAACTCGTGGAAAATGCGGCCGCTGTATTGAAATAACCATGAATTTTGCTCACTTTATGAACATCATTTAATAAAATAAACTGAATAATCACCAATTGAAATGTCCAAAGTTTAAAGTAAAATTTTATCGGCGTCAAAACGGTGGCGGAGAATTTACAGACAAAATATGATTCAGTTCAGCAAAAATATTAAAACGAAAATTTGTGCACAAAATATTTTTACCTCGAAATTTTTTAGCTTTAGCATAATAAAATCGTATCAAAATTCAATTAGGTTGATCGCAAACTTCCGAATCAGCAATGCAAATTAGGGAAATGAGATGTTGATACAATTTTAATATGCAAATTAAATAACCAAACAGTACTAATGTATGGGAGGGTGATATTTCAATTCAATGGTATATGTATTATGGCTGGTATTTAGTTGCATCCAGTTAGACTGGAAGCCGACCCCAACATAGCTGGGAAAAGGCTAGGCAGATGATGATGATATGGATTATGATATCCAGTAAAACAAATATCTACTTTAGTTTATTTAAATTGTAGATGCAAGTATTACAAGTAAACATTTTGATGAAATATAGTAAATCTTACAACGTCTTCAAAATAATTCCATCTTCATATGAAAAATAAAAGTTGTTGCATATTCATATAGTCAAGAAAAAAGAACATGAATTTTGTAGGAGTTGCAGAATACGACGCAGAAGAAAGTTGAAGAACGGATTTATCATTTTCTGCTGTTTGTCTCCGAATTCGTTGGTAAATCTGCTTATATCAGCATTGTATTTCAATGAGTGATAATATTCAGATTCGTATAAAAAAAAATAAAAGATAAAGCATATAATAAACATTTTAAAAAAAATCCGATCCGATTGATGGTCCAATGGTGTCTTAATTTACTTTAAAAATAAAATATATCTCACAAAGTCAAACAATTTCCACGAAATAAATAAAGCCTGTAATCACGTTTCGAAATATCACTGCTAGACCTTCTTTAACGCCAAATACGTAATACAGGACTTACACAAATATTACTACTTATTCTGAGAAAAATAAGTAACTGGAATTAAGTTCACTTGAATTTTCCGAGACTGCGAAATAAACATCTTTACCATGTTTAAAGTCATTTAGTTAGAAAATGACATAGCATACCAAGTTTTCTCCGTGCTTTAGAAAGAACGTTAAGGTTTTGGTCACGGCTTTGATTTGACCATCTTTAGCAGTCGTTACAGGTAGTCAGTGGCCCAAAAAGTCTGACAACCAGTCTTACCAAATGGTATCGTATTACCCAGTAATTAACTGGGTTGTGGAGGACAGATAAGCAGTCGCTCCATGTAGAATACTGGTATTCAGCTGAACCCGTTTAGACTCGAAGCCGACGTCAAAATAGTTGGAAAAAGGCTAGGGATATGAGTTAAGAAATAAAATCAATAAGCATTAATAAAAATTTAAAAACTCCGCGTACAGAATTGAAAAAAACCCAAGTACAGAATTGAAATAAAATGTATGAAAAATAGCTGTAAAAACTTGGAAGCTGGAGTCTGGGCACCTGTTTCAAAGCCATAGGTGCCATTAGCGTAATGTATGTACCGGGGATACGTGTGTTGGGCTCTCATTGCTCGATTATAACTTTTTCTACACCAACGTTCCTTTGATAACGTGTATTGAATGTGAAAATGTAATCCATGGGCTTTTAATGTTAAAACGTTAAGGTTTCGGAAACGGACCGAATGATATGAAGGAAAACGGCCGATTTTAATTTTCGAACAGAATAGAACCGATTATCATTTCTATAAATGTTTGTGGTTTTCATATAAGGTCTTGATGAAATAAAGAGCGCGATTTGAGTGCGATTTAGGAGCGGTAAACTGAAGTTTTTGAAGTGTAAACTTCTTTAGGTGCGTTGAGCACTTTTTGGGTGAAATTATGGAACTTGCGTGACCGTCACCATACGCTTTGTAGCACTCGTAGCCGATCCTCTACGGCGTAGCACCATTTAGGCATCCGTGGGGAGCAACCCTTAGCAGATACAGATAACATAGTTTTCACTTCTATCAGCCGTCAACAAAGACTGTCCCGTATGCTTTTCTTTTGATGTAACATACTCGTAGAAACATTAAGCTATCTTTCACCAGCACAAATGGACATTTCTAATAATGGCGTTTCTTTCATACAAGCCTATAAGCTTGGCTTGCCGTTATAACCTACTTCTCTTCATGAGGTTAGGGTTTCTGAACAGTCAGCTTGCCTTATGGGCTTGCCGTATTGTAGGACCCTAGGCACGCCACTGATTTCCTACCATATGATATGTCATTTGGAATTTTCACAAATCAGCTATAATTTATTATTATATTTAAAAAATATCATTAATACTAATCAGAAGTGCCTCGACGGTCTATCGCAAGTGCGTCTGTTGATGACAAGGTCCTGTGTTCGATTGCCAGGTCGACCAAACTTGCGATGATGGATGTCAGTTAGGCAGTCGCTCCATGTAAAATACAAGTATTCCTCTGCATTCGGTTAAACGGGAAGCCTCCCAAAATAGTTGGAAAAAGATCCAGATAATGGTGATGATTTTGTTATGTCCTGATGGTGAAAGATAACCTTGGTGTTTAAGTCATGGTAAATTAATTATAACATAACATCACGCCTTTTTTTTCGAATGGGAAGTCATCAAATGACTTCTCCCACCCTGGGCGGAGCGGGAGGGAGTGTCAGACTTTTACTGACTAAAACCCATCCATGTTCCTTCCTCGCTCTTTGCGTTCCGGGGCCGCGGTAGTTCTTTCGAACAGTCCCGCAGCCCCGGCAATAACATCACGCCTGTTATACCCAAGGGTTAAGGTTTAAGTGTACCTATCTGAAGTCCTCCCACATTTATCCCGTGTAAGCCTTATCATTCTATGTAATAGAGAGCGTCTTTATCGCCATCAACCGGCCACAAATCCGAATTCTGGGCTACTATTAAAATTCCTAATGGAAAACCCTAGGAATCGAACCCATGCATGCGGTCATATGCTCAGCAGTCGTGCATGCGACTACTATACCGACCAGGCAGTCAAAAACTAAAATGACTAAACATATACCGACCAGGTAGTCAAAAACTAAAATGACTAAACCTATACCGTCCAGGTAGTCAAGAAGTAAAATGACTAAACATATACCGACCAGGCAGTCAAAACCTAAAGTGACTGACCTATACCGACCAGGTAGTCAAGAACTAAAATGACTAAACATATACCGACCAGGCAGTCAAAAACTAAAATGACTACACCTGCAAAGGGTGTAAGAAACATCTTAAGGCACTTGTTCTCTTTATTGTTGCGATATTTTTTTTGTAAAACACCATACCTGAGAACCTTCTAGTTACGGAGATATTGAGAGTCAAGTTTTTTCACAAGTTTTGTTTTGAATACAGAGCTTTTTATGTACAATTTTACTTGAAACGCCACAAGACCTGACTTTTCACCCCAAAAAAAGTCGTTCCTCGTAATAATTTTTGCGTCAAGTTACTTAATTTGATGTAGAGAATGCCTGGTTGCCGGCTTAGTGATTAGTCTGCTTACACCGTGTATTTAGTTTCACAGAACTGAAAGCAGGCGAATAGCCGAGCGTATCACGGAAAGTAATCCGATATTTTAGTAGCCTTCCTTAGCTGTTTTTATTCAGATTGTCCGTTGAATAAGAATGAAAAGGGCCGCAAACGTCATAAGTAGCTACGGGTAAAACGTTCAGAATATTATTATATTAAGGACTATATTACGTATGCAGTAAGTGCAGTATTCACCTGAAACTATATAGTGAAAACACATCAGTAACACTATCTCGTTGGTGTAGTAATCGTAAGATGTACAACTGAGCATAAGATCGTGGGTTTGATTCCCTGGCCCGACTTGTCAAAGATAGAGTGGATTTTACGTAGGATGTTTTGATCTCGGGGTGAGCCCAGAGTAGTAGCTGGGACTATGAATTTGTGTCTGGATGGATAAGTCCCTTATTATAAGATGCGAGTACATTGCGAGACCAATTACATTCGGGTGAAATCTGGTAGAACTCTGGCTTCCTCTATGTGAAAATACAGGCGTTATGGCACAGCGTTTATTAAGCACTAAAACCAAAATACAAAAACACATCGCTACTTATAAAATGACTTTAACCCTTAAACGATATTCACAAGAAATAAGGCAATGTATCAAACGCTTGTACTATGCGGATGATAGTGTCTCCGGGTCCCTAACTTCGCCTGACTAAGTTTTGAGGCTATAAACCTATGGCCCCGTCGAATACGACCAGTCTCACCAAGTTTGGTACCTATATCATGCCTTCTGCATCTGTATAGCCACTCAATACGCTCAACTTAGCCAGTTATAACAAACGCTAATAAGTTTCTCACTATAAATATGTTGCCTCAAATGATAAATGTTATTTATTCAGCAAATAGGTTTTCTCAAACTCTTTTAAACTAGATGGGGCCGGTTTCGTATCCGACCACTCAGAGACAAACTCAGAGGTCAGGATCTCTTTCGAAGTCCAGACCATCCCGCTTAATACACTTGAGGAACACGCCAATTGCGCGACACCTTGTACTTAAGACCCATGATGGAAAAACCCAATATATCTTTGCCCGACCCGGCCATCGAACCTAGGACCACTTGTTCAGCAGTCGTGCTTTCAACCACTACACCAACGAACAGTACTTATAAAACAAAACATACAAATAAACAGCCGTTCATTGTCTACTATTCAGATTTTTTAAATTAAAATATAAAGTTTTTACAACAGATTTTTTAATCAAATTACAACTCATTTATCATTAAAATATATAAATTCTTTTTATTCCAATTCACAAACTTCAGTTACAACAAAAGCGGAGCATTCACGCCGCGAAGTAAAATTTCATTTTCATAAATTTTAATCGCGATAAATTATTTTCAAGTGAACGAAAGAACAAGAGGTTTTCACGCGGACAGACTGAGAAAGGTAAAGGAATTAATCTAATGTCAAGCGTCCCAAATACAATAGGGGAACAAAAACTTTTTCATTTTTCTTACCGGACCCCCAGCGAGAATATTAGTTGGGGGTATTTTTCAACGAATATTGCCTTGATATTGGCACAGCCAATCGAATCACTTGTTTCTTTGAAACAGGGAGCAAAGAAACGGTGGTAGCGTTATCAAATTTTTAGAATTATACAATACTAGCTTCTGCCAGCGGCTTCGCCCGCGTGAAGTTTGGCTATTGTCCCATGGGATCTTACTACTGGGATAAAAAGTATGTTATAAACTACCTGTGTGCCAAATTTCGTCCGAATCCGTTCAGTAGTTTCCGCGTGAAAGCGTAACAAACAAACTTACATTCACATTTATAATACTACTAGCTTCTACCCGCGACTTCGTACGCGGATCCTGCTGCATTTTTTTTTAATCTAAAGTATCCTATGTTACTTCTAATACCTCCAAGAATATCTGTACAAAGTTTCATTATGATCGGTTGAGTAGTTTTTGCGTGAAAGCGTAACGTACCAAACAAACTTACATTCACATTTATATAATAATAGGGATTTGTTAAAAAAAATGCGGGGCAGTCTTTTAGTCATTGCCGATAGAAGTGAAAACAGATCGGCTATGAGTGCTACAAAGCGTTAGGTGGCAATCACGCGTGTTCCATGATTTTTGCTCACCGAAAAACTCCCCAACGCGACTAAAAAAGCTTTCACTTCAGTAAGTAACTTCAGGACATCCAACGGACTGCCATGTTGCTCTAGTGCGATTACTGAGCATGAAGCTCTGAGTGTGTTACCCGGGCCTTCGGGACTGTTCGAAAGAGATACCGTGGCCCCGGAACATAAAGGGCGAGGAAGGAACATGGAACTGCCCAGAGTAGGAGAAGTCATTTAATGATTCCCATAATTTCCCATCCGAAAAAAAAAGGTCAAGCAATGTGTTATTTTGGTGGAATCGGTAGTCACTAGCCGCCACGGAGTCTAAATTTGTGCCCGATTGATGGCAATAAGCTCGCCCTATATTACGGCCAAAAGTGGGAGTACTACTAATCGCGTACACCTCTGCCGCCTTTTAGGCTAACATGCGTGATGTTTTGATTTACCTGGGGATGGTCTGTACATTCCAAAAACGAAAAGAATAGAACTAGATTTTCCGATAGGTGCGACAGAAAAAGAAAGAATAATCCTGAATTTCCCTGTACGGAACATCACGCAATAAGGGCCGATGATCCGGGCTCAGTTTGGTGGTCAATCACGACCTTTATTAGGGTTCCTCTTTGTTAGCCGTAAACCACTTATTCGGATCAAGCGACAATCATTGAGTTTATTCGAGAATTAGTTTTGTGTGAATGCGTAAGGGATCCGCAGTTTTACATAGACATCAAAGGATGTTTTGTTTTATGGACAGATTAGAAAAACCTTTGACAACGAATACGTCTTGAAATAATAGCAAATATATAGGTACAAGCAGAGCTAAAACAATCAGAATACCATAACATGAATCTCTCGTGAGTAACGCCCTACTTACACATTTTAGCTAAGAGAACATTTTCTACCTAATTAAAGCTGGAAACGCGAAAAGTTTAGCAGTTATCCATTTTTCCCCAGTGTCCGTATTCCGCACACCCGCTTCCCCCACCGAGGCCAATGCGACGAAATGTGAAATTTCAATTCCACAGCAAGATTTTTATTAAAGTATCGAAGCTTGGGAACCGTTCGAATATAGTTTGGAAACAAATAAACGACTTTCCCGCTCTTTTTTCCTTTTTTATACATAAAAGCGGTGAGTTGATTTATCGTCGAGAACTCAGAGCGGCCGCTGGGTCCTGTCGCGAATCTTGATCGACGAAGCATTTCAATTTATTTTATGAGTCGACACCTTCACATGGGTCTGTTCTTACTACCCCTAATTCGGTCACTCTGACATTTATCCAGTGAAAACAATTTACTGCGCTTTCGATATGAAAGAGGGGAAAATCACTAGCTTTTCTTTATCTCTTTGACTAGTTCAACTCGTTATCATTTCACTATTAATGAACTTGCCTCCGATCTTTTCAAAACTTGGTCTTAGATGCGATCAAGCAGTTATCTTTTGCGATCGCTCTACTTGCTCAATCAGTTTACAACTGCGCCATGCAGTCATTTTAATCCACCTACTTTACTGAATGTGTTCCATTACGCAAGATGAGTAAAACTGTGTTATTCAACCGAACAAGTTTTTGTGAGATAATCAAATATCAGTTATAACGGAACAGGAAATGACTACGGGTGGTAAAAAGCAACGCATTCCGGCACACCACACACCACACGTCCGCAAAAAGTTCTTGAAAGTGCATCGAATGGTTCGACAGTTGCACAATCAATGCGCAATCAACACAAAACGATTTTATACTGCGGCTTTTACAATGTTCGGCTCACTATTTTATTTTCTGGTGGGGTTTTGATCTTTTTCGTAGTTTACAAACAGATATATGTATCCGATTGGGGGATTCTATAAACTTCAATTTTTTTTTAAACAACTTCACGCTAGATTCCTGTTTACCTACTACTGAAAAAATAAATTTCTACCAGGAATAAAGTACGTCTCTTTAAGTGACTGTACGATCGGCAGGCAAATAGGAGCATTGTTTATTACGTGAACGCTTTTAACATAATACAAAGTTCTAGTACTCAAGTGTTCAAAGCTGATCAAGTAGGCACCTTCAGAAGTCAATTGTATGGCCTGAATTCTTGTCGCACTGCCGGACGCACGGACGTCAGCGAAAATAAAATAAGGTTGTCGGTCAACGCTGACATCAGCGTCGCAGCATGGTGCTTACTTATTTATTGTTTTTTTTTTTTTCAGATTCACAAATTCTATCTTAGGACTTGCTATGATTTCGAATGAGGTTTTGATCATAAACAAGACCAATTAACATGTTAAAAAAAACAATTAAAAAAATCTGTGAATGGCGATCAAAATTTCACGAAAATTCATGGATAAGGTTAAGGTAGCTCTCCTTACTGCCCCGTTAATCGTTTTCACCCTGTATAGAACGACCGACCGTCGACCGACCGCCAGTGCGACAAGAATTCTGGCTTTTAGAAACACATTAAGTATCTCGCAAAAGATGATTTTTATAGTTCGTTGAGAAACTAGAGTTAATGTAAATAGTTATGCGTTTTATAATAGATAGCACCACATTTGCCTATAACATGTTAACATTATTTCGCCCGGTATGTTCAAGTCTCATGCAGATGTCACACTTGCGACTACTAACCTAACGAGGCAGTCTCTATACTTACGATTAGACTTTATTTTTGAAGTGAGCACCTTTTGCGAGAACGAAATCATGGAACTCCCGTGACCGTCACTAACGCATTTCGTAGCACTCGTAGCGATCCGCTACGGCGTAGCCGCTACGAGTTTTCACTTCTTTCGGCAGTCCTTTAAAACTGCCCCGCATATATTTTTAAGGCCTTGAACACCCCTTCTTTTCGGATGAGAAATCATAAAATAACTCCTCCCGCTGTGGGCGGGTCGGAAAGGAGTGTCAGACTTTTACTGACTAAAACCCGTCCATGTTCCTTCCTCGACGTTTACGTTCCGCGGCCGAGGCATCTCTTTCGAACGGTCCCGCAGCCCCAACCACCTTGAACACCCCTGCAGATTTTAATTCAATATCACCGAGAAACAATAAGATACATGTTAGGATGGGTGTTGAGTCTTTAATCAGCTTAACTCTAAAACAAACGAGTAAATAATATACATTCAAAATATAAAAATAAGCTTTGTTTTAAGTGTATAATCGACAGTTTTCGAAGACGGTTGTCCTTGGTCGAAATGTACTCGGTAGAGTTTAAATTCCCCGACCATTCAATACAGCTTGAAAGTTCTATCGTTCTTCTTCAGTTCGAAGGAACGGGCTGCAAAGTGAGCGAGAATACCAGTAGGATTTATTTTATAACGTTTTTTTTGCCGTCGTCATTGATAGGATTATTGTTCCATATTTAAAATGCTAATTTGCAAAATTACAGTGACATATTTAAAAGGTAAAAAAGGTAGTTGAAGAGATTTAACTTAACACGTTGAAAACCCATAGGTATTTTTGACACTGTAAAAATAAACAACAAGTTTATTATACTTATTTTATACTATTAATAGTAAGCAATTAATAAAAGGGTAAAATAACTCACAGCTTCTTAAAATTAACCACAAATAGAACAAAAAGTCCTTCCTTGATAGTCGGATAAATATGTGATTACAGTCTAATTTGATGATTTCAGTTTTTTTAAAGCCTGATGACAAATAAGTTTTGACATGATAACTACATCTTAGTGAATGTAATAAAGAAAATAAAAAGATAAACTTGTTTACTAAAAATATGAGTAACAAGGACATTAGTTTTAATGGAAGGCGTATTAAGTACAATATAAAGATCTATACTAATATTATAAAGCTGAAGAGTTTGTTTGTTTGTTTGTTTGAACGCGCTAATCTCAGGAACTACTGGTTGGAATTGAAAAAATCTTTTTGTGTTGGATAGTCCATTTATCGAGGAAGGTTATAGGCTGTATACCATCACGCTATGACCAATAAGAGCGGAACATAAATGAAAAATGTTGCAAAAATGGGGAAAATTTATTCCTTTGTGAGCTTTTTCTCTCATATATGTGACGCAGACGAAGTTGCGTGGGTCAGCTAGTATTCAAATAAACCTCTAAAGTCAACCGTTTCTGACTGGAAGCCGACGCCAATACACTTGGAAAAAAGCTAGACAGATAAGATTATAATTAAAACAGTACGCTAATCATAACAATAAAAAATACTACCATTTTTAATTTATTGTCACAGCGCAGGGGAAAACGTCTCAAACCAAAAAAAAGAATAAATTATATTTTAGCGGCTTACAGACTAATATATCGATAGGATTTTGAGAATCATTCCGAGACAATATATTTCATAGCCCCACAGTCTGAGATTGCAAGTGTTGAACGGTTTCAGAATAGTTCGCGGACGTCACGAGGAGTGATGAAGTAAACCATCCAGTTAATGTTCACTTTGTGTTCAGTACAACGTACGCAAACTATCCCATTTAAATTAAGCCAGTAAAAGGTTTTAAATGTTGTTTTTTCACATTTTGGCAAGAAAAAAATGTACGAAAAAGGTTAACAAGGATCCAGTAGCGAAGGGTACATTTTTAAAAGACGTAAGCCAGAGCACAATCTTAACTGTGTTTATATTATTTGTCTCTAGAATACCGACTGCGTCATTTTTCGAAGGGAATCCGATAGGAATCGAGTTGTATGGAATCTTCGCTACTGCAAGAATCATATATTTTCTTTTCAAACGTTAGGTTTAGTTACATTGCGTAAACTAAAGAAGCAAAGGAAAATTCGGCCCTGTTTGAATGTTACTAACCCGAAAGGTAAACGTAGGCCTACGCGCGTGCTACGCTCTCGTAGACGCGGCACTACATCGTAGCTCGTAGCACACCTCGTAGCATATGTTAAAAGACTTGTACAAACTGTACTGTGGCCGGTCACAGCAATGTAAACAAGTTAGCGCTTTTGAAAAGCCGCGTGAATTTTGAAACGGCGCTCTGGCGGAATTCCGCCGGTGCCTGGGTCGCGCTACGCGCCACCCGAAAAGGTAAATGGGTCATAAAAGCGTATCAATATTGACCGCGCGACTCCCATCCAGCGTACATCATGCCCGTTATATTGGTCATATCTCACGTTATGCGGAGAAGCCATTTTTTCGCTACTAATTTATGTACGTGTCGCTCTTTTTTATTTTTTTAAAGCGTGTCCCTTTTTCGAATTTCGATATTGGGATCGAGGTAAACGCGCTGCGGTTACCGGAATAATGCGAGAGTTGAGCAGATAAATCGTGTGAATTTAAATCATGGGGTACCGTTACATAAAGACTGTCGTTTAAAATGCTGTTATCGGTATTTGTGAATCGGAAAAGTAGATCGGGTAATGTGCCAAGTCGTCGATCACTAGGATGTAGTCTGGAAAGTTCTACTACTAATCGGGTCACCGTTTGCATGTACCGAGTAAGTGAGTAATTCAGCAACTCGTCCCACATGTCCATGGCCCATTTGGGACGAGTTGATATAACTCAAAATAAATAATATTTTCATTCTGCTACTCGTCCCACGTTACTATCTAAATCAGTGGTTCCCAACCTTTCTTCGGCCAGGGACCACTTTGGTATGTTTATTGTTAACAGGGACCATAGGACCTAGATAAACATGGACCAGGATTATAACTAGTGAATCTTGAGCTCACACTATACAAAAATTGGACAAAAGCGATCGAATTGAGCTCGAAAAATTTAGCAAGCATTTAGTATGAGATTCTCAAAAAAAAAAAATTTTGCCTCTGATAGGTTCAATCAGGTTGGGTTGGGCTTGCATCTTCTGTGTTAAAAAGGACGCATACCATTTTAATCTTTCGCGGACCGTAGTCGATGCTCCTGCGGACCACCAGTGGTCCGCGGACCACAGGTTGGGAACCAGTGATCTAAATGAAAAAAGGTACAATCAGTAGTAAAAGTGTTAGTGTGGAAAAAGTGGCTGTGATTTTGTAAAATAAAAACCTCAATACTGTGCAGACGCTTACAACGTAGGTATGTAGTTTTGCAATAAGGCTTACAGTTCAATCTAAAATACAAAGTACGTGGAGTCAAGAGTTAAGTAGTCCCGCCAACATCTAACACTTGTACCGGTAAGCCGACAAGTTAACTAGGGCGAAATGCTGTCTACCTTTTGTTCTGATGAAGTGCAACTAAGAGCTAGGAGAGCTAAAGTTTTTAAGAGCTTTAATGGCAATTTGTTTTAAGTTAAATGAAAAAAAAGAAAGTTTGTAGTGAAGACTTTGATTAGAGCTAGGAGTACTCAAACTCAAAGCATTTATTTCAATTACATTAACTTCTGAATCACAGAAAAACAACGAAAGCGAAACTACAGTCCCAGTCACAAGGCATAATAACTTGTGGAAGTACTGTTGTTGTTCATTTTAAAACGTAGATTTACAAGGAAAAGAATAAACAGGTAACTCCACGGACACTCTTTTAAATCAAAATGTTGTTAAGGAGATTTGTGACATCCATCTCAAAAACATTTGGATAATAGCCGCTCTCCATAAATTCGATTTTAGTAAAATTGACCAACGCAAAAAAATAAACGTGTCGATTTGAGAACCTCCTCTTGTTTATTCGTCAGTTATTAAAAAATACGATCAAATAACAATTCTTTTTGCCCGTAAAATGATATCATTTGGGTATCCCGCCGTACTGATCAAACTCCATCCAAGGAGACCAGCTAATTACTATTTCTGTAAACAGTTTTATAATAAAGCTTTTGTTGTAATCCGTGTTTCGCAACCCTTTTTAATTAGGGAGTAATATATAATTAGAAGGGATGCCGATGTTGTTAACAGAAAGATATAATCAGGGTGCTGGTCCGAGCGTCTTATTTTAACCAAACGTTACGTTCATGGCCAAGTTTTCATGGAAACAGAACACCAATAATGAAACACAACTGTTTTACAATATTGATTAATTTAATGGTTACAATGGAGATCTTATTGCTGACAGCGATATCTTCGAGGCAAACTTTGGATGGACATCCAAAAAAATGTATTTATTGATTTAACACTTCAAGCACAAAAGTACAGAGGCGGACGCAATGCCATAGGCAAAAACAAAAGAAAAATAAAACAGCGTGGTAAACAGGAATACAAAACTATTTATAAATAGTACAAGTTCAATTATTGACTGCTTATATAAAGACGATGTATAATTTAATATTATTGTTACAATTGCGTGTTTTATGGAGGTACTTTGAATCATTATCAAAATCGCATTGATCTTTATGCAATTAGCAATAAGGTAGCTAAACGTTTGCAGATATGAGAGGTAAAAATTGTTGAATTGACTGTTTCGAAATGCAATATTTGCTGTATATTGAATAGAGAGCATGAAATTGTTAAGAGGCCTGCGGAGCATGCCTATTTCATACAAACGTAATACCAAAATAATTTGTAAATTAAACATATTCCTAAGGTAATGTGTATTTATTTTGATTGAATTACATAATATCTTGGTTCTCAAATATGTATTTTGATTGGACACTGATTTTAACAAGAGTTGTATAAAGAATAAGTTTTCTGTGGAAATTTTTAATTCCTTGTATAATAATAAAAGGAATTAAAAATTAAAAATAAAATAAATACTTACCAAATACTTTTTTTGAGAGGACAATTATAGTCCTCTCAAAAAAAGTATTTGGAAACAGATAATCTGTAAACTTATATTGTCACTTACGGGATATCTTCCGTGATTATTTGGTTTTGGTTTTTAAACCGTGAAAGCCTAAAACAGTGTTTAGATAATCTGTAATCCAATCGAAATAAATACACACTAGCTTAAGAATATGTTTGATTTACAAATTATTTTGGTATTACGTTTGTATGAAATGAGCATGCTCCGCCGGCCCCTTTTTTTTTTTTTTTTTTTTTTAAGGATGGGAAATCATCAAATGACCCCCCCCCACTCTGGGCGGAGCGGGAGGGAGTGTCAGACTCTTACTGACTAAAAACCATCCATGTTCCTTCCTCGCCTTTTACGTTCCGGGGCCGCGGTATCTCTTTCGAACAGGCCCGCAACCCCGGCAGGCTTCGGCCCTTGCTGGGCCCCTCTCCTTTTGCTGACATCTCTGTGAGGCGCGCGTGGAACACGAACGCGCCGTCGACACGGCCTGTCGTCGTCGTTAGACGGCCGGACGGCTAGCTAGCCCATAGCCAACCGTCCACAGGCCCGCATCTACGGTGGCCGGTAGCCACCACGTGGCCCCCGACGCCCGTTGCGTCTCCCGCGGCGGCCGGGAAGAGAGGATCTCTCCCTCTCTCGTTCCGCCACCTCCTTCGCTAGCATGACTGCTTCGCAGAAGGAGGCGACGGCTTCCCATTCCGTCTCGCTCCGGACCATGGATTGAACCAGGGCCGGACGCGAGAGGTCGCCGCCGCCGATCGCCGCCACGAGGACACGGCGGAGCTCCGCCCACGCAGGACAGACTTCCACCGTGTGCTCCACCGTGTCCTCCGGTCGATCCTCGCAGTGGAGACACCCGGGCGATTCCTCCCGCCCGATTCGGTGCAGGTACCTCCCGAAACATCCGTGTCCGGTGAGGACCTGCGTCAGGCGGAAGGTGAGGACGCCGTGGCGCCTCTCCAGCCACTCCTCAAAGAGGGGACTTACCGCCACTATCGTGGCGTGCCCATGCTCCGCCGGCCCCTTAAGTAGTATTGTTTGAGGGTTTGGTAAGTGAAGTTGAAAACTTTTGTCAATATTTTAGATGAAAGGTTAATTAATTCTCAACAATTCATTCGTTCATTATCCTTATTATATTAAACCAAACCGAGCCGGTTTGTCACTCTGAGCCTTCAAACTAGAAACCTCCATAATTATGTATTGGTTAATATACAAACGTTTAAAACGGAAACACTATACCAGTTTTAAAAGTACCACGTTTAAGTGCCCAGTCGATTAACCCAATATAAAACTTGGTATAGTTTAAAAATACCTAGCCTCACATAGCCCAATAAACTCCTTTAAATTACGGTTTAAACTGATAGCGAACATAAAATTCGCACGAAGAGTTGTTTTAGGCCCTACTTTACATAATGATACGGATATAAAACACTTTAGGGTTATCATGCATAAGCTACACGCGCCTTCATATATTAAAGTGTGATAAAAAATTAATATATCGTCTTTCTTTCTCTTGAATACCAGAACGAGGCCTTAGCACTCAGTTCAGACACCTTAGTGTCCTAAATTGCTTATTAATGTTAGTCACAACAATATATTATCGTTCCATAAATCGCAAAAGCATTCAAACTATCAATAACAGGTAAAATTGTCGGAATGGAAGCATTATGCAACAATGTGCTGGATTAAAAAGAACCCTAGTGTCCTTGAATCCGAATGGCGAAATTGCTTTCCCATCGCATCGTTGTGTGCCACAATCAGACACAGTAAACTCTTCGCATATAGACTCTACACTTTACGCACAAAATGACTGGCCACTATGCTCGCTAATATTTGTCTTCTTTTCAATGCAGTCAACCGAATCATTAGGTTGAATTTCTAATTCAAAAAAAGAAAAGAACATAACTGTCGGACTATTTGAACCGCATTTAAATAAAAAAACGAGTATCTTTTAATTCGTTCTGTGTAGGTATTTGTTCAGGAGGGTTGTCATTACTTTTATTTATTTACACTAAGCGGGGCATTTGTAAAGATTATCCTTAGAAATAAACAATTGCGAAGGAGTGGGGGTAGCAGGAGTACGTCGCGGTCGACTGCGGTCCTCTGATAACGGCGGTACGTGAGCCCGAATATGTTAGCGATACATATACTTTTTGCTGATCTAGGCGATTATTCCATACAACTACTGTTTCTTTTTTAAGTTGTGCCATTTGCATGTAAGGCCACATATTGCTGAATTTGTTGTAAGTTAGTATTTCGTGTTGTTTTATGTGCTGAAACGAATATATAATAGTAAAACTTAATAAAGACTTCAATTAGAAATATACATTATATTATAATTTAATATATATTGTATAATATTGTAATACTCGTATATGTTTTAAAATATTGGAATATTTAGGATTTGGTTTCACCGTCTATTTGGTAATATTTAAAACACTGACATAATCCTACACAAAATACTTTATAGATTCGCGTTTGATCTAAATCAGTTTTTCAATCACAACATGTCTGCTTCATCGGTATGCAGACAGTTTAAAATTCATACACATTGCATTCGAAACGATTCAATTCAATGCACTATTTTTCATTTAGTATCGACTCACTGCAGCGTGGGGTTTAGCCTGAATGAATGGTGTCCAAATTAGTAGCAAGTTAATTACTCCTTACTTGACCTAGCATATTATTTTGATTACATTTATTATGTCAAGGTAAATTACCCGACACCCTTTGCTCTGAGTAAAACGACTCGCAAAATATACTAGAGGAGTCAAACTGGCATCCTTGTTCATATTACTTGTTTATTCATTTTAACCACGTTTAACTTCAAGATTAAAAATCCTTAAAAAGTTTATTGTACGGAAATCGTCATGCTGATAGCTTATTGAGGGATGAACTTCAAGTATGAATCGTAGTCCCCTAAAGTCAGGTGCACCCCAAAAAGTCAAATTAAATTTTCCATTCGTCTGTATAAAAATCAGAGCGAAAGATTTACGCTCCGGTGGGAGTGCTGGCAGTAATGGCGGTGCATTTTTTGACTGTAGCTAAGATAAAAGTACTGCATCGTCAAATGTGAGGGAGCGCGGAGTCAGGCAAACGTTCTTTTGATCGCTCCTCACCAATAATGCTACATTAAAATTGCAAAATGGACGTCTTTGTTTCCGCTTACGAGTCTTTTTCAAGAGAGCGCGGTATTTGTATCAAGTTGATGATTGCGGAATGCCATTTTCTGCTTCACTTGACTTCGTAACGAGTAAGAAATGTAAAATGAGGCTGAAAATCAATTATATCTTGATCAAATTAATTTTACAACAGATTAAATGAAAAGATTCCATTGATTTGCATGAATGACTCAAAACTATTTTCTAGTTAAAGGTAGTGTTTCTTTATTAATATAAATGGCTACAAGTAAGAACGCCGAAATGCATTTTAGAGAGAAATAGGAGAAGAGTGATGCTCGTAATATTTTTAGTTTGCGGAAAGAAGCAGACAGTGATGTGTTGGCTCATTTGTTAGGGTCCCGGGTAATCGAATAGAAGACATGAATTCTTGCTAATTGAACTAGGTAAGACTGTTCCTCAAAGTAGTTTGTCAGGACAGTGAATTGTTTAGAATATATTATACAGGGTCTATTTGTTAGCGGTACTTTACAGATGTAACAGGGAATCTCGATTTCAGAACACACTAAAAAGACACTAAAAATGACAATAAAAAGCTAATACCTAGCTTGTGACTCAAAATAATACTTGACTACTTGAAAAGTATGATTACTGAAAATCATGATTAAATATGACTATAATTAATTATTTAATTATGAATGTAATTAATGATTTAATTATGATTATAATTAATAATTTACTTATGACTATAATTAATTATTTAATTATAATAATAATTAATTATTGTATTATGACTATAATTAATCATGATTTTGTCATAAATTGCGAAATGTGTGAGTACTTATAGGTGACGTTAATAATATGTTATGTTTGTCACCGGTAACCGTAAATTATTTGAAGTTTAGAACGAATCAAATTAACCTTGTCTAGTAATTTACTCATTACACAATTATCACGTCGTCAGTCGGTAAATCCGGTACTGTGACCGGTCACACCTTTTAGACAACATTCCCAAACGTCCATTAAAGGATTTGAGGGATTAAGCGAGTTTCCAAGCCATGCCCTTGTGCGTTTCGTTTTTGCACTTAAACGTATTACGATTTCGGATAAATAACGGTACTGGTTTTCCAGATGTCTGCTTGCTATAAATTTGTGGCGATACTAATTAGCACCGGTACTCTGTGATAAATCTATACTACATACTATAAAGCTAGAGTTCGTTTGTTTGTTCAAACGCGCTAATCTCAGGAACTAGTGGTTCGAATTGAATTTTTTTTTTTTGGGTAGTCCATTTATCGAGGAAGGCTTTAAGCTACTTAACATCACGCTACAACCAATAGGAGTGGAGCATAAATGAAAAATGTTGGAAAAACGGGCGGAATATTTTATTCCTTTTGTGAGCTTATTCTGTCATATGTGACGCAGACGAAGTTGCGTGGGTCAGCTAGTAATAACATAACATAACATTATAGCTGTAATGTTCGAAGAATTATGCATAGGTTTACCTAATAGTATACCCACATTTCGCCAGTTTTTGAAGTTAAAACTTCTTTGGGCCCGTAGAGCACTTTTTGGGTTAGTCATTTTCATAGAACGGTTAGTCATAATCAACCTTATACAATTACGATAAAGTTTATTTCGGATTACTGAGCTTTTACTTCTATCGGTAGTCTCTAAAGACTTTCTTTTAAAATGTGGTACATAAAGTGGTCTAGTAAGGTATTGTAGCGGTCTCATGATGATCGATCATTTTAGATCGCTAATTAGTACTGGCAGTTTAAAATGTAAATCAATTTTTAATATGAAAAAAAAGTTAAAAATATATAAATCATCATTGTGACAGTATAGAAATAAGAAAAAAACCGAAATAAAATGGAGTTCAACCAAATAAGGAATATGATTTGGTAGTGTAACAGCATGTAACATTATGTAGGGTAACGAACCCACCTGTAGGTACCTTACCACATAAGTGAAGCATTGTACTTATTCGAGCAAGTTCGAGCAAAAGCATATAAAAATATTCAAGTAGGTAGTTTTTATAAAGTACACCACGCACCGGAAATTGTTGGCAATCTTTTCCACCACCTATGGTTGTTCATCCAATGATTGGCTTTTAGGGAACGCCTATTGTACTGCCCTAAATATTATTGTACAATAAAGATTCCTCTACTTACTTACCTATCTACTTTATTATGTCATTATAGTTATTGAAAAAGGCACTTATCATCAACTACCTAGCGTTTTATCGTTCTATGTTTCCAGTCTTGCCTGAATACCAGTGCTTTACATGTAGCTACTGCCTATCTGATCTGAAAATACATTTATCTTAAAATAAATGTAGAAAGAAAGCTTGACAACACTTTCCAATTTAAAAAGATAACTTCCCAACATTATCACCAGCCTGTTTTGCATTTTTGCGAAAACGAAATTATTATTATTAAAAAATTCTCCATCAAATAAGGGAGAAATTGTTTGATAACAACCCCACATTGAGATAATACGGATTAAATTGAAAACGTAGCAAGAAAAATATGCAGACTCACGCGCCGAGCTCGCCTTATCGTAACCTCATTGGCAATCTCAAACGGAGAGAATGTACACTGAATATTGTTCCGCAGAAAAAACTTTAGATTTCTTCGGTTAAATCCACTTGGAACGACGACCATCCTATGACGGTTATTTATGTAGAAGAATGTTTACATCATATTTCGTACACAAACAGATAGTACGGAGACGATAAATAGGTTCTTTTTCGATATGATAATAAAATTAGTTTTATTACATGTAGATGGACAAGAGTTTCAACACCTTTTTGGGGCATTCTACGGCGTCGTGGATACTTTAGCTCACAGTTTTCAAATCCTTTTAAGAATAGTCATTGCAAAACTCACAAAGTTTACTTCACAAACAAAACCAACTTCAAATTTTATATGCATTTCAACTCAGATATGTGAAAATAACTGTATAATAAGTTGAAAGAAAACTCTTCGTTCGCCGTCTCCACGTAAGTTACGTCCAAACTTTTTCTTGTATTACTTTTTGTACACGAACTTGTTCAAATATGCCAAGTCGAATAAATGTAAGAGCTGATGTGCCGTAATGTTCGGTTTTTCAAATTACGTTACTGGGACAGGGTAGTCGGCGTCCAAGTACATTGCGAATCGATTTGGAGCATGCGGGGCGGACAAAGGTTGGCCAACGTTGCATTACGATAATGCGTTTTGGAATATCGAAATTCCGTGACCATTTTAAACCCAAGCGATCACTGGAACGATAATACTCCTTTTACAACAATTATCTGCTCGAGTCGCCGGCACAGTAAGTGACACCGAATCGTTACTGTGTGTCACCGACGATAGCTTCTTGGCAAAAAAATAAACACGCTATTTAAACTGTTTTCGAAACTCAAATGACAGAAATACACACATTAAAAAAGACTCGTAAAACATTCTGGTTTGTTCGAGGTATATCTATATTATTGTAGCACACAACATTAAAGTGATACTCTAAAGAGAGTAAAGAGAGATAGATAAGGGTCGATTTGAAGCCAGAAGGCACATTTTATCTCACCGCATTACTTCTAAAGATCCATTCTACTTTGGCTTTGATCTTTGAAAGCACCCCTATATGGTACGACCATCACTCCCTTTCAAATGTCATCTACAAAACACTTTTATATGGGGTAGGCATTTAAGTAATTAGAAAAACAGACGGGCTTGAACAAAAAAAGTACTTACTGATATTATTATGAAAGTTTTCAAAAGGGATCTTGTTGTGCTTTTTGTGAAAAAAGTACTAACAGTTTTAATATTAAAATAGTTTTCCTTTGGCGTTGGTATTTACTGATACTATCGCTAACAAAGTTTCATTAAATATTTTCATGTATAAAGAGGAATAATTTAATTTAAATTGACCTGCATAGTCTCTTGAACACTTACTGGCGTTTTCTATAACTTACTTACGCATAACTGTTGGTTAATGTGCCTTTATCCGTTGCTATCGGTGTTCTTATAATAAAAAATATCCTATCCGTGTCACATGCACTTAAAGACTTTCCCTGACGTTTTGTTTCTAAGCGTTCACTAAGCCAGAGATGGCAACCTACCGAAACCGGCCAGAAAGTTATTGAAAATGGCCGTAAATCGGCCTAAATAAACGGTAAGAGTAAGTTCAAAACAGTTTTACATGTCGAGTACAAGAGAAATTCCACAAGTGGGTACAATTACAAATGAATAAATCTGGGAGCCGGTGATAAATCCGTAGAGCACAGCTTCCCCGTTTTATCTGCGTTATCGGGGACGTGCGATCTCCCTGCCCTCTACATAGTAAATGTGGTGTGTCAGCCACTCCTTTTAAATTATACATGCGATTTTAAGTAACCAGGCGTGGGATCAGGATGCAGAACCCTCAATTCCGTTTATCTACATGATTTCACATTGATATCCGCGCCGGGAAATTGATTGAATAATATTTTCAACGTGTACATTTATACGTAAACCCTACGTTGCTCAGGTTGCATACTGATAGGTGTGTTGCGATTGATGCGTATAATGATGGTAACGTTTTATTTCCAAAATATTTTGCTTACGCCTGAATATTTTGAACGTTATTAAAGTAACATGAGATTTTTTAAACACCTTACATAAAATGCTCAAACATCTCATCAACTCAAAAAGTCTTAGAATCGTAAACGATTACAGTAAAACGGAACAATAAAGATGGGAAACGTTAACCCACGAAAGCCAAATTCAATATCAACATAACATAACATCGGATGACAGATGATCTCGAAATAGCGAACAAAACAACATTGAGAAATAACGGAAAACCAATATGTCGCAACAAAATGAAGAAATGACAGAGGTAGGAAACGATGCGCAAAATTTTATTACGATTCTAAGGAACAGCAACGTCATACAAACTGAGAACAGATCGTGCCGACATTGTATCGAGCTCAATAACTACGTATCACAAAGGAGTCACTGCATCGCCCCGCATTTTATAGCGGAACTGGATCGATCAGCTGGATATTGCGACTTCCAGTCTGCCCGACAGAAGATTTCTACATTAAAAAATTCGCGCTGAAAGGTTTATTGACGCGAATCGCACACAGCTTGAATACGCGGAACGCAACACGCCACAATGTACAGGTGCGGTTCAGGGCACATTTTATATTAGCCAAACGCCGGCTCTCCCTCGTTTCACCCCTTATTACCATTGGGAATACTAATGAAAACAAACACATGCGTATTTTCAGCTGCGCTTAACATATTTTAACTCCCGCTATCCTAAATTAAAAAAACTACGCGGTTCTCAAATTGGAAAACTTTTGAGAGTAACTGGATCCACGAGGATATTATACTGGGGAACTTTTGTGGAAGGCACTACAACATACTTGGAACTACACGTAAATAACATAAAGTCAAGTGAGAGCTAATAAAGACATCATTTTCCACTCACAAAAAACGATGATGCGAAGAAAGTTTTCTACTTTACGAGCGGTGAAGTTTTTTAATTTAGTCCTAATGGAGGAAATTTATCAAACGAAGCATCAAACCATTTGCGAATTCGCAACGGCACTGTAGCTTGCAAATGACCGATATTATTAGAGTCATTAAAAAACCTTTTCCAAATGCAGCGCGTTCGCAATATTACAGTATTTGAAATAACTATAAATTGAGAAATAGCTAGGTTAACGCTTAATTTAATATTGCTATATAGGTAATAAATAGTATAATTGCATTAGGTTTTAATTTGTTTTCATTTTAATAGTTTTAACATTTTAAATTGACTAAAACATATACATTATAATTATTACTGATGGTGTTTTAAAATCCTTATCGTAATTGAAATATTTACTGAGGTGAAAGTTTGAACGACTTGGTATCTCGAGTACGTAATCTATAAAAGCTGTCTAAACTACGACACTTTCCAACTACTTTCTTATACTTAGGTATTACTTGGGCACTGGTTTTTTTTTTTGGGCAAAGTGTCCTTCTCGTAGAACCCGCAAAACCAAAGATAAAGACAAGCAGAGATCTCTAGCTTATATCCTACTAAAAAATAACCTTCAATGAGGTAAATACAATTTTAATTTTCGATTAAGTACTTCTTGATTTTCAAATACAAAGACTTTCAAAGCATGAATTAGTGTCTTTTAAATATGGTGACAAAGCGTATCGTGGCCATATATCATAATAGCGTAAAAACACAATAACTTTGAATGTAGAACTGGAAAAGTGAAAAACGCATCTGTACGGATTTAATGACTTTTTACGACATTCAAGTTAAACTTTTTCATTTGTTATGAAAAATAAAGCTTCAAAACATCTTACGTAGTACTTATAGGTTCCATGGCTGTAACATAGACGTGAACAAGCATTAAGCCTTAACGTATGAATGGAAGATGGACTAATAGCCACTGTGCATAAGAGCCACAAAGCGACAGAACACGGCTTTATGAAGCGTTCATAGGCTGCCTCGACTGACGTCAATTCACCGAAAATTGACGGACATAGGGACGTAGGGTATTCAGCAGTTTCACACACACACCATTATCCTTACACACGAACTAAGCTACATAACAGAGGTTTCACTCAACTGATTTGCAGTAAATCGATCGTTATTTCGCAAAGGAATTCTCTGTATTACACTGTGCGCAAACGTCAGATTGACATCAAAATACTTCGCTTTGCCTGGCCTTTGGGGATCGTCCTTTGACGCAACATAAGTACCTACACATATTTTTATGTCCCATCGGTGGATAAAGGATAGATTTTTTAAGTATAAATAAAATAACCGAGCAATCCTCGAGTCATTTATTTATTTATTTATTTTTTATAGTTAATTAAAACGGTAAAAAAACCAATTACAATAATTAACATAGAGGCACAAATTGCAAATACATACAAAAAAAAGTAAAAAATAATAATAATCTGGTGATACCATTCAATGGTTTGAGTTAAATGACTTACTAAAACTAACATGGAACAGTTGACACTCTTGCATACTTTCCCTCACAGAACATCAGGCATATTCGCATAACCTTACTCCATTCATCCGCAAACACGTCACATTCAGGGTTGGCAATCAGAAGAGCATTGAGCGTCCTAAGTGTACGACACACCGGAGATTCCGCTCTGGCGACAGTTTTAGATGACGGTGGAGCAAACAGATTGTGCCGGCGACTCTGGCGGTGTCCGATATATTTGTCGGGAACAAATAGCCTGCAAAAAAGGCTGTGGAGCTCAGGGCAGTCGATTAGTCCTCGTAGGGTTTTACAGGCTACTGTGAGCTGACCAGAACCTCTTCTTACCTCCAAGGAGTTAAAACCCAACGCTCCTAACAGATAGTTGGTAGGGTACATGAAGGGGAAATAGCAAAATAACTTTTGGAAAAAGCCTCTTAGAAAGGCTTTCTGCACCTTTTCGAGCATCAGTGTTGGGGCAGAGGTGTAAGGGTGCCAGACACAGGTACTTGACTCAAGTTTGCTTCGAATCAGAGTTGTGTATAGTAATCGAAGAACATTAGGATTTCGGAAGTCACGAGCATTTCGGATCACAAAGCCCAACCGCCTGAAGGATTCCTTCGCGAGGGTAGAAATGTGGTCTTTAAATGTCAGACAGCGATCGAAAGTCACTCCCAGATCCTTTACGTTGGTGACTCGAGAAATTACATCACCACCCAATCTGTAGTTGAAATGGATTGGTCGCAACCCTCTACCGTAAGTCATGACGTGGCACTTGCTTGTGTTGAAAGGAAGTTTATTTAAAATGCTCCACCTATAAACGGCATCAATGTCCCTTTGTAGGAGTTTACAGTCCTCGTCCGATCTGATTTGTGCAACCAGTTTTAGATCATCGGCGTATAGCAAGCACCTGGCAAACTTAACCTCCGTCACCAAATCATTAATCATGATCAAGAACAGAGGCGGCCCCAACACGGATCCCTGGCTCACGCCTGAGCGGGTGTTATAAGGTTTAGATTCAAAGCAACCATGTCTGACAAACTGCTTGCGATCTCGGAGGTAGTCAGCAAAGAAGCTGAGAAATCCGGACGAGAAACCTATGGCCTCTAGTTTTGTCAACAGTACATCGTTATCAACTCTATCGAAGGCTTTTTGGAAATCAAAATATAGAACGTCGACCTGCCTCCCGGTGTCCAGGCTATTCGATATGTAGTCAACATGGATGAGCAAATTCGAGTCCACGGAGTGACCCGGTCGAAAACCGTGTTGAGCATCGGATAACAGCTTATTAACGTGCTTGTAAATCACGGGGTGGAGAACGTGCTCGAAAACCTTGGCTATGGTTGGAAGAATAGCGATGGGTCTGTGTTGCTCAACCAATGTTTTGTCGGAGGTTTTAGGGATAGGAGTGACTCGCGAAGTTTTCCATTGCTCAGGATATACGCCGGACTGGAGGGCAAGGTTAAAAATATGACACAGAGGAGCTGCAAAGGTGTCGCTACATCCCTTAAGGACAAAGGCTGGAATGTTGTCAGGGCCAACCGAGCTAGAGGGTCTAAGTTTAGCAATCCCTTTTACTACGTCCGATGGGGTAAAGAGGGGGAGGGGAATATTATTTGACACACCACACGCACTGGAGTTCATAGGGTCTAATTTAGGTGTATTTGACTGAAACACGCTCGCAAAATAGTGAGCAAAGGCCTCGGCCGCTTTGACGCCCGAACAGGTCTCACCATTGTGAACAACGTTTGGTTCGAAACCGCCCTTAGTTCGCAGGCTATAAAAATGTTGCCAAAAGTATCGTGAATTTTTGCGTATGCTATTTTCCACGCCGCTGCAGTGTAGTCTATAGGCTTCTTGGGTTCTTACCTTAAGGCACGACCGCAGTTTACTGAACTCTGCATATGTGGCATCACATCGCGAAAGTTTCCAGCTATTGTGGAGTTTAGTTTTCCGCCGAGTGTCGTTCACAATATCCCGCGTAAACCAGACTGGATACCTCCTATTACCAGCGCCCATTCTCCTCTTCTTTGGAATTGAGGAATCAGATAGGTCGTAAATTACTGAGTAAAGCTTACCAGCAGCAGAGGATGCGTCATCGCAACTAAGAACTTCATGCCAAGGAGCAGAAAAAATAAGATTGCTTAAGAGTGAGTAGTCACCTTTGCCAAAATTCCAGTCCCTACTCCGATCAATGTTGCTGGGGTCTAATTTTTCTTTATCTTTGTGGTTTTTGAGAGTTAACGCAACATCTAGCGGAGGGTGATACAAGTCGATTGGGACCAGCTCCGTACCCTTAACATGCTCACAGCTTACTTCGGTGCCTTCCCGAGCCAACACTACATCTAACTTACTCCCACGCATATTCCACACTTCATTCATCTCAGTCAGACTACAGAAGCTTAAGAAGTAACAGTAATAATTGTTAACATTAACAGAGGCACTTTTCAAGTTAAGGTCACCTAATATTATAACAGATCCGTTCAGATTGGAGATAATGCTCTCAACTTTGCAAAACCAAGTCATGTAGTCGCCATCCGTTGCAGTAGGCTTTATATAGACAACGCATACATTTATTTTCTGGCCATAAATTGTGATTGTTGCCCATAAATCTTCGCCACATTCAGTCTCAAGTCATATTCCACTTTTCGATTTTGGAAACGATTCTGTAAACTTTCACTTCAAACGTGTTTTCGTATTTCAAACGTCATTTTAGTCATAAAATATCACTGGCCTTTTTCACCTATTTTCGTACGACCTGACACGATATCCGTAACGTGATTTAGAGATTCGAAATCACATTCGACATGGTTTTTCCATTCATTTGACATAGGGCACAAAAATGGTTTTCCAGTTTTCTGTCACAGGTTTCCTAATCATTATTGGCACATTAATTTTTAGCTTTGTTTTTGGTCATCGCTTTAGATTTTTTATTACGGTTCATATTTTGGAGTAATATTATGAAGTACGTGCTTTCTACTCATCAAAAGCGACGTTCTCGTTTGTAACCACGCTAAGCTTTTTAAGCTGGCGTTTGAAAAACAGGTAGTATAAGTAAAGGTATTCATCGTTGTGTACTTCATTATAGTGAGAACTTGAACTGTTAACACGTAGCAAGGATGGTTGATGTTTTTTTTAAAAACATTTTCACTAGCTCGCTTTTCAAACGCACTTGATTCGTTAAGTAAAGGTAGTACAAGAGCGGCCACATCACAAGGCCGGGGATATAAGCCTCTTTCTTTAATTTATATACATAAATCCGAATTAAAACCGAAAGAGGGCCTCGAATAAATAATGTTGGCTCGTTTTTCAGAGGTCTTAGATCCGTCGTCCTACTTTATACGAGCATGTTTTTATTTTTCGTATTTAAAAACTCTGGTAATTATGAGTAAGCAGATTCAACGCTAGGAAATTTTGTGTCCCAGTTGTTAATATTTTTTTGTTTGTTGGGATTTTCTTTCTTTTTATACAGCTAAAATTTACCTCGAACGGGAAGGTGGTTTTTTAATAAGATTTTGCCAAGTTTGTTATGTTTTGGTTGTTTGATTGGCAGATGGATTTATTATAAAACGTAGTGTTCTTTGTTCTGTTGTTACGCAAAAAGTATCTAGTCTTAGGAAACCCGAAATAAAAACAAAGTAAAAAAAGTGGATCTGCTTGTCAAATCAAGGTCTCTAGGTCTGGGGTTGCAGGCCTGTTCGAAAGAGATACCGCGGCCCCGGAACATAAAGGGCGAGGAAGGAACATGGATGGGTTTTAGTCAGTAAGAGTCTGACACTCCCTCCCGCTCCGCCCAGAGTGGGAGAAGTCATTTGATGATTTCCAATCCCAAAAAAAAAAAAATAGGTCTCTAGGTCTAGGATCTACAATGAAGTAAAATTACTTCAACTGATTATTTTAAACGTATTTGCTGACAAATGGTCAAAAGGCAAATAACACTCTTGACAAAGTCGAAAGGAAATAAAAATAAGAACAGAAAATACTAATGAAAACACACCAAATACGCTGCAAGTTAAAACAATACTTCGTTACGATGCTAAATTTACCCGAGTCTCCTCACATTCATTAAGGGGAGCGCGCGTAGAATGTTATTGTTACAAGGGAAAAAATTAAAAAGGCCCTTCCACACGTACGTGTATGCGCGTATTTGTTCGTATACTATGTTTGTTTTTGGCATCGAAAGGGGAACATCAAATTGTGTTTGAGCGTGTTTTTGAAACATTTTTGATTAATTTTGCTGATGAGTTTTTGAGGGCTTGTTTACCTGTGGTAGACGCACCTAGCTGCCTACGTAGCGCTTCAAATTCTTTCAGACAAATATGGCGTCCTGTGTGGTGAAAAGCTGAGAACACCATATTTTGTGTATTGTTACAAACGCAAAAGTTTGTGAGGATGTATGTATGTATGGATGTTTGTTACTCTTTCAAGGGAAAGCTACTGAAAGGCTGAATGGGCACGCAGAAAGTTAGTAAGTTAGTAATCAGGATTATACATAACTAGCTGAGGTCACGCGGTTTCACCCGCATAGTTCCTGTTCCCGTGGGAGTATGGGGATAAAATTTAGCCTATGTTACTCGTGGATAATGTAGCTTTCGAATGGTGAAAGAATTTTTTAAAACGGTCCTTTTATTTTAAGCCTATTCATTACAACCAAACAACCAAAGTTTTCCTCTTTATACTCGTAATATTAGTGTAGATATAAAGGGTGTAAAACCACTCTTAACGAAAGGCACTTGTGTTCCTCATCATTCTGATCATTTTTTTTCTTTTATACCATACCTTCTAGTTACGGAGATATTGGGTTTTTTTTAATACAGTTTCTTATTATAAGACTTTTACTTTAAATACCTCCACGAACCCCGTACTATTCAATTCATCCATCAGCTCAATGTTTTGAGTGCATAGCAACAATTATTGCGTAAAGTCACATAGTTTGATGCACAGAATGCTTGGGTGACGGCTTCGTGATGAGGTTGTTTCGACCCTGTAGAATTGTAGATGTACATAGTATTCTTTTTATTTTCCCATGAGACTATTATCGAACTCCGAGCGGGCGGAGCCTCTGGCATAAACTAGTATAACATAATATCCAGGTCTTTAGCAGAACCGTACTCCTTTAATTTTTTCTAGAAAAAAATACCACTTAGGAAGAGACATTACGGTTAGTATAAAAAAGTCAACTCTTTTGCTGTTGATCCAAATCCCAAGGGATTTTTAAACGCCATTTTGCTACTGAGCATTGAACAACCCGATGCGTTGTTTTCCAACGAAGAATTTGACGTTAGTTTTGAGAGGAACTTAAAGGAACCACGACATTAACTGTTCGTTATTTGTTTAGTTTTTTTCCACTTTGAAACGCGTTACAAAACAGAAAAATATCAGGTGATCAAATATAGCCAAATCAAATCAATGGTGTTCCAATCTGTGTGGTTCTTTCTTCAAAAGACCCACTCAGACACTATTCTGCATGTCTTCATGTGAATTAGGCAAGATTATCTAGACTTCTAAAAAACTATTAACTCTGAGTTGATTTTGGTTGTTTCTTTTCAGAGCAGTCAGGTACGATACACCGGCCCCATCTAGTTTAAAAATACTGACATTTAAAAGTGTTTGAGAAAACACGTTTTGCTGAATAAATATCATATTCATATTCATTTATTTGCATTCCACAAGGTAAAAACATGGTGTTAACAAAAGGCTTAGAGGTAAGAACCGTTGTAGACCCTGTCAGGGCACAGCAAAATCTAATTCTTACAAGCTAAAAATTAAAATATACATGAAAAAGAATAACTAAATAAACAAAACAAGACAAATAAGATAAAATTAAGAAATATAATATTAGAAGATAAAATGTCAGTCGTACACAGTAACACAGCCAACATTAAAATTAAATTATACATAAAAACAAAATAATAAATAAAAACTCACAAACCAATAACATACAATTATCATTTATCATTAACACAATTATAATAATATTGTAAATAATAAATCAAACTATCATATATCTTACGTGGTGCAATCGACGGTGACACATGTCTAGGATTTTTAAATAGTTCTTTAACAAAGTTTTGTGAGCAGTTAATTACACACAGTAATACTCCTTCCTGGGGTCAAACCCATGACTAGTAAATCGTTAAAACTAACCACTGACCACACAAATTCATGTCACCCTACAATTTCATAAAATTCCGGTTTGTATAATAATTTTCAATCAGCAATTTTACAGCAAGTTTATAAGTTATTATTAGTGGTGCAGTTATGTACCAGTTGAATAATATTTCAGGCACAGGCCGCGATACGATCACGCTATGACAATTAGTATGCCGATTCGATGATAAACATTGTGCTTTCACACGCGACATTTGGAAGTTATCGATTTTGAACCTTATGAACTGTATCGGTGATAATTTTTAATTTAAATAAACAAGTTTCATTTTCAATAATAAAACTAATCTATAGCTAGAAACCTACTCAATGTTAATGGTTTTTCCTGACATCGTAGGTCGCTTCATTGAAACACTGTGTTCGTAAAATAAAATAAAAAAACGCTTTTGTTATCCCTGCAGCTTTGACATGTAAATAATCAAAGCTCTGTAGGGTAAAGTTCATTTCCACTCAAGTAAACCCACGCCAACAAGGACCATTTCCGTCTACAGGTGTCAAGTTTCTTACGATGTTCAGATGTTTTTCAAGATTTAAATGTGGTTTCAAACATCCAGCATTAAAAAAAAACAACATTACACCACGGCTGGCTTCAAAGAATCATGCTAAATGTAATCCTTTGATGGCATAGAACAGTTTCTCAAAGGACACGCGATAATGATGCATCCAAAACGTGTTATTATGTCAAAGAAAAAACACATTTCTGTCGCATTTATGCACTTTAACTTTGCATAAAAGACGAGGTTTTCGCAACTCATAAAATAGAAGAAAACTTCAAGGAAAAAGATTACGAAAAAGTCAAGCATTTTAGGCTAGAAATCACCTCTTTCAAGGATTCATTCCGCAATTAATACTTGGTAGTTCTTATATAATGTTCTCTAATAAGAAGGTAGTTTGATAAATGTAAGCCGCCTCCATCACAAGGTCAGGGCCAGCTGTAATTTACCGTCAAAGTGAATAATGATCCGTTAATGACAGAAAACATTATTGCCATTATTCTTCGCAGTCAATATTGACAGTCTGTTACAGCCTTTATCGCTTACTGTTGATTGCCGAATTAATATTATGATACTCGATTAGAACTATATTTAGAACTGTATATTAATTGGAGTATAGTTTTAATCGTATGAACGTATGTATTAGGGGCCGTTAATATTTAAAACATTTGCATTTTCTATTCATAAAAAAGTGTTTGAGAAACGTCGTTTGATACACGTCCAAATTTGTTATTGCAGTTCTCGGCTCAAAAACACCCTCGCCTTACGGCTCGTGTGTTAATACCGCCTTGAACTACAATAAACAACTTTCTCCACTTGTATCAAAACTAGCAGCCTATGTTTCTCAGAGTAAATGTAGCTTTCCAACGGTGAAAGAATTTAAGAAACGTAGTTTTTGAGCTTATTCATTACAAACATACACACACAAAAATACAAATTATTCCTCTTTATAAAATTAGTGTATTTTTTTTTATATTTGCATGGCAGTGACATCTTTGTAGTATGACCGTCGGACTCCCAAGTACGATCGTCTCGGGATGGTTGGGATCGTTCTCGAGTTCGAACCCAAGACGAGGGCCTCTGATTTTGCGGGTTCATGTGCGTATTGTACAATAATCACTTGCTTTGCTGAAGAAAAACTAAACCAGCACGTCTTGGAGATATTTCTTGACAAGGCTTCTTACTTAAAAGCCAAGTTAAAGACCTATGGGCGGCATACAAACTCTGACACCATTTTCGGCAAAACACACGAAAAGAAGTCTAATACTTAAAACAAAATAACATTTGAATAAGATTTTAAAACTTCAATATCGATACCACAATTGGTTTTAACGGTAACTTTTATTTATCTCAACTCTTAAATATCGCTCAGATTTTAGTATCCCTGTAAACTTTGGAAAGAGATTAGCCTTAAAACAAATTGCTTAAAAGCTTTAGCCTCTCTTAAGCTCTTCTTAAGCAATAAATCTAATAATAAAATTATTTCGCAATTATATTATCATTATAATATGATCAAATAATAATTTCAAAGATCAAAAATCATACGAAAATAAATTAAAATCATTATGTAAACGTGTAGTATTCAAATGGATAAAAACAATTTACAAAAGTGATGGCCATGGCTTCGCCCGCATTGTAATTATATACTCAAACTATCCTCGAGAATAGCTGTATCCATTGGTAAAAACCAGCATGAAATCGGTGCAGTGTGTTTTTAGATTATCGCGAACAGACAGACAGACAAACAGACAGACGTGGAGGAGGACTTTGTTTTAAACTCGTCATAATTAGTCACCGGCCTTTCACCGTGTATGGCTCAAGGGTCTCTGATATAAGCTAAAGCTATACCTCCGAAAATACAAAGTTACAAACCACTATTTTCAATCAACGTAGACACCTATCGTCGGTACGCCTGGCAAAGCCGTTACGTGATTTTTGTTTTCTTTGCTTGATGTCCTTGAAACCGAATTGCACATCGATTACAAAAACAAATATGTATTATTGCCGTCTAGAAATCGGTTTGACCAAATCTATATGTGCACCTAATTTTCATTTCTGGCAATGATAAATTGGTTATGTCTTCACATAATTGGTTGGATGTGTTCACATCAAACGTTTTTAAATTATGTTTTTAACCATTGTTGCACGTGTTAGAATTGGATTGCGAGTATTTGGGAGTGATGAAAAGTACATGTTATCATTTTCGCTTGTATCTCAGTTCATACATAATATTTTTTGTCACCATACTGCATTTATAATTTATTGATAAGTCTATCAATGATTAAAAAAAACAGTTTATTGTCTCCCCTGAAAACTTGACTAAATACACGTACAGGTTTTGGTAAGCGCAGCGACGCTATGACATTCAGAACGTTGATGTGAGTTCAGTGGTGTTACCTTGCTAAACTGCCCAAATCCCCATAAGGACAAAGGACTTGGGGCGAATATTACAGTCCCAGGAATGCAATATTGAGACAATTCTCACGTTTAGCCATTCGCTTTGGCAACTTTCTATATCATGCCGTCATAAGCTTTTTAATTGAGTGTCATCCTTTGTCAAAGTTTTGTTTCACGTTACAAAAAGGCATGCGGGTTATGTGTTCAGACACATATTTGCACTTTGACACGTATTTTGGCATTCGTATTTCATATTGTGTCCGATTCCACTACATTTAAACGACTACAATTATTTTAACAGAACTTTATGTCGGAATGTCGAAACTTTTTCAGTTAGCAGTTTACTTTAGAGATATTTAGATAGACTGTATTTTATTTTACTATGATTCTTTTTATGTTAGGATTTACTTTGAAGTAAATAATTTTGTTTACCGAATTCTCAAAAGTGTGATGATACTTTTGAGATACATTTTTAAATATAATCAGGCATAAATACCTATTCATTTAAAATATTTGTTCATACTATTGCCCTATAAAAAAAGTCAAAACAAGAAAGAATTACAAGAGCGTGTTTAATTAAGGGAGATGGATGAATAGACTGACGTGATGTACGTGATAGAACTGTAGATTTTTCAGTCGGATTTCTTGTTAAATCTTTAGTGGGTCTCAGTTGCGATTTTTACTAATATCGTTGCAGTTGTTTAGCTTTGGGGCTCTCTCAATAATTTAGACTTTGTTAGAAAAAAAAACATGTTTCCAGACTGCTGATAGAAGTGAAAACTAGTAGACGATCCGCTACGACTACGCCGTAATAGATCGGCTACCAGTTCGTAGCTCGCGTAGCATTTCAGCTACGGCTACGCCGTAGCGCCTACGAGTACTACGAAATCGAACGAGACGGTCACAAGGTCGCAAGTTCCTTGATTTTTATTCACTCAAAAAGTGCTCAACGCGCCTAAAGAAGTTTTCGCTACAAAAATATCGAATCCAGACATAATGGTGAACACTGACGCTGAAACGGTTGCCTACCACGTATTCAGTACATCATTCTGGTCCACCCACATAGACATTTTACGTCAGTTATTAAAAAAAATATGTTTTCTACAAAACCGCACAACAGCAGTTTTTATTTTTTTCAGTATCCATAGTATCCATTTTAACCTCGATGTCTGTTCTAACTTGTATCTGTCTTACGGGATTTTCTTGTGTTTTTACGAGCACCCGATATTTCGACACTGTTGCAAGCATCATGATCGCGGGAATACTGAGGAGGTATGCAGGTGGGACGAAAATTATTAAATAAGAGCAGACAAATCTGTATACCCTCTTAGTCTTTTATTACGCGCACTACTGGAACTCGATTTTAACTCACGACAGAACGCACTCACAGAATCACTCGGTTTTTCTTTATAGTGTAGACGCATATTAGTTTTTATTAGGTTTATCACTGAATTCCACGTACTCGATAGTTTAAAACCTCACGATTGAATTTTTTAATTTTGAAATTTCAATAGCTTCTCTGGTTAACCTTGGGATGTAGTATCGGTCTGTTAACAAGATTTGTGGTTTATGAAACTCAACCCAGTGATTTGGCCCTGCGTCCAGCAGATGTTCAGCTATGGCCGATTTGTGTCTCAAATTGTTTTTCGCTGCTTTGATGTGCTCATTCTACCGGCATGAGATGGTTCGTTTGGTTTGTCCTATGTATGAGCTTTATCTGTTTGTATGATCCAAAATTGGTCTTAAGTAAATGAAATTACACCACATTAAAAAAAAATCTCTCGTAATTTATATTTCTTATCAAAAATACACCACACCCAAGGTGACCTAAAAACTGATCAATCAACAAATACAAATCCCTAACTACAACTTACCGTAGATACCAAAATCCTTTCAAATTTGGGTCCAGATCGCTATTTGCTTTAATAGTCGAAATTACCGCTATTTCAGTTAGTCGCAATAGGATAATTGATAGTGTGGCTGAGAACAATGCGTTGACATCGAACCGATTCCATTCCGCCGGTGGTGATGGAGCACCGCAATTGCAATATCCGAATTGCTCGAATAGGTGATATTCTAGCGTTGAATTTCTATAATCATTTTGTAAGAGGTATGTGGTTTGTGATATGTTAATTCAACAAATGTTTGAGGTTTGAAATTCTGTGATGTGATATTGGAATGTTCTTTGGAACGCACAAAATTGCCTAATATGTTGTATATCATTGCTAATCTGACGAATGGATTGAAACTGAAATAATTATGCAATCTTCTCCAACAATCATCAGATAATTGCAATTTCAAAGAAACTCGTTAAAATCAAACAAAAACATGATACATAATTCCTACCAGATTAACATTCAGCAGGTGATTCGTTTTAACAACCCTCTCTCTATTACGTTTTGACAATATCCGAATAATTACAGGATGTTTTCGTAAAGCGGAAATGACGTACCGAATTGACAATAATCCGACGTCGAGAATGTCGCGTTCGCGAGGCAATTTCCGGTTGTACTCCTCTCAGAAGCTTAACGGTTCCAAAATGGAATACTAAAACTGTTGAATTAGTCACAAATAACTAGATTTTGAGGAATCACTTATATTAGCTTAGAAGGAATTTAATAAGTACGTTGAGAAATATTTGTGACAGATATTTAATGTGGGTTTATTCTTCGTTCGTCCTATGCGAGATCTTGTTAAGTCGACTGTGGACATAGCAGACCTTTTTGTTTATACCTACCTATTTATCTCCTTCTTTCATATTCATCTAATATTTATGTATTTTATAGAAGGATTTTGGCGAGGATGAAATTCATCCTCGCAGTAGGTTACAAAAACTTTACTTCTTTTGTAATTACAGATCATAATGTTCTACGCATGGAAGTTATAAGTTGACTCCGACACAGTGACAAAAGAAACAACAAAATGGAGCACTGATTAGTGTACTGAATTTGACGAAATCCTTCCAGCTCCTTGCGTATAAGATTTCGTATCTTGTATTTATTAGGTCAGAAAATTAAGCAAACACGGTTTGAATTGGATAGCTAGATAAAATCGCTACCAGGGAATTGAACTCCTGTCGAGTGTATCTTGGTAGTATTCTAAATGCGGAATCCGTCTTTACCGTAGTTGAAATGTATTCTCCCAAATAAAATGCAATGACACTATTTTCCGCTCGAATTCACTTTGATCCCGACCTATACGTAGGTACATTTCAAACCTAAATATATGGCATTCGTCTGTCTGCGTATGTTAATATTAGATGCCAATAAACAGATTTCGGGGTTGCAGACCGAAAATGTGTTCTTATTGAGGGGGTGATAAACACGATAGATGGTCGATGTATCTTAAACCTTGATTGCCACGCATTGGTCTGAGGGACCGACAAAACACTAATTATTGTTTTTAAAGCGGTTAAATTATCAATGAATGAATTTTGACTGTTTATGTATGTGAGTTAAATGTTTCTAAACGCACGACACAAAAAACGAAGTTCGTAATAAATAGCAATTAAGAACAAAAACTTTCAGTTCGTTTATAAGAAAGAAGAAGAAAACAAAAGCATTACACTGAAAATAATCAAGAGCACGAAAGAAAGTTGGAAGCCGTTCTAAAAATCCAACTTAATGCTGCAATTTTGCGTGCTCTAGGACTTCATATTTTACGCTGCGGGGCTCAAAAAAGTGTGTAATAAAGCCTAGTATTTTATAGTACGTGCATGTTGTACATAGGGGTGCATAGCAACGTTTAATAATACAGCGACTTTCTGAATTTCCATCAAGTGGTTAGGCAATGCAATTTAAGGTAAGGGAAATTAAAGTTCTCTGCTAGGGTCTAGCTCCCTAGGGTACGTTTACGTATACGTTTCTGGATTACCTGCTGTGTTATAATAAACGGTTTGCAGCCTTGGATAGAAACGAGGGCATTACACTTATTTATAATGGACATGTATTTCAGAATATTAAATCAACTGTTAATTGTGGTATTTATGAGCCCAATTGAAAATACCGACACATATTGTGTAACATTGATGCGTGAGGATGCAATGATACATTGAGAGATAGATTTATTTGGAAAATGCAAATAACCAATCACAGTGCCTATTGGTGCGTGTTAATGTTTCAATCAAATCTGGCGGACTAAAATTCAGGTGTCGACACGTCAATCGGGAACTAAGTATCCTTATGGGTCAATATGACTGAAGCATTCCATTCTCCGTACTAAAATGGATAACTTTATGCACTTAATTCATCTGACGGTGTTTTATCGAAGGTCGATTGTGTCCGATGATTGAACACGTACGTTCTGGGCAGGCTAGGTCAGTTATTACTCCGTTCATCACCGCTTGATGTGTTAGTTTGCATTAAACACATCAGGTCATAGCCTGGATACTTGTGCCGCCATGTCGGTTTAAATCCCCGTCATGAAATATAGAGGTACGAGCGATCACTGTGTCGTTTATGCTGGCATATACCGCACCTACATGCCTATGAAATAATGCTCGCAGAGTTTGCGTTTTGACAAACATTGCATCTAAAATGTTTTTTCTCCTTCGTAGACATGATTGTGTCTGAATCAATATTTTATAACTTTTAAGCCCTAACCGTTTAAAAAACTTCTAAAAGAAAAGTAATTAGTAAAAGTTAAAATACAATATCACAGTATCGATTGACTGGTGGAGAAGTTAAAAGTCCTACAATAGTTGTGAGAAAATGTCTAGAGTATCTAAAAGCGGCAGACTCGATCGGCGGCGATGTCAAACGAGAACTGTCTTATTTTCATATAGATATGTAGATAATTGCTTAAATACAATTCTGGAACATTGTTACGGTAATTCGTACCATATTTGGCCACAAATATGGTACAAATTTATTATGATAAGAAAAAAACTCCAGAAAGAGATATCCTTTGAAAATGTTTTGTATAAATTATTACTATAGTTCTTCAACCGTTACTTTGTTCTATAAAATTGAGATAGCTCGACTAATATTATGCATGATATAAATACAATTTATAACCTTTATCACCCACGAATAATGCAGCTATCTGGCAGTGAAAGATTTATTTTTAAATAGTTCTGGAGATTACCCCCTACACAAACTACAAACGAATATTACCCTTTTATTAATATTTTTTTATAATTAAGCATAGATTACTTATTTGCTACGCAACTAAACCACCATCTCCACTAACAATAACCACTCCAACCATGCAGCAACACCAAGAACCACCAGCCATAAACCGTTTACTTACCTACCAAATAAATACCACTCACTCGAATGTTCCTTTGTATTGCGGGAAACTATACGAAGGAGGTGTAACATATTGAGATATAAATATCCGCCCTATTCTGTACCTGACGTTTTGACGTGACGTGACGTTTGTGGGATGGAGTCAATGTCAGAATTACACGCCACTCGATTCCGTTCAACAAAGATCCCGTGACGTGCGCGCTGTCAATTCCTTGTTTTCCCATTTTTTTATGGAATACATTTTGTTTTATTACACGTGCCATTTGTGTTGTATGGAGAAATCTTTTTTGAGGTTTCATTATATGGTAAATGGTGGGTAGCTGCTATGTACGAAGTTTTTTAAAGATCTGTGAAAAAAACTAATAATATAAATAATAAACTGTAGGTACTGTTTGTTTCCATGAAACTTGTTATCGGCAACGGTACCGTGCCTAATTGTGTCAATTAGCTACACTAATTAATCAAACCAATTGTGTCTTTTTTATATTTATTTATTTATTTATGTATACACAAAATTCTTCATAGGACATAACATTAACGATAGAAGAGCACAAAGGTACTGCTTATTTCATAAGAAATCTTTTCCAGCAGACCTGCGAGAGGAAAGTTGGATTAGAAATGTAGATACAGTGTGTGGAAAAGACAAATCATTAACATTATTCATTGTATGTTATGTTATCCTAATGTTTAATTGGACATACACTTATTAATTAGTATGTGTAATGATTAAATACAAATTGGCCACAGACCTTCACTTTTATAATATTTGCAAGAAACACAACAAATTTTCACTTTAGGAATATCTGAGTTTAATCCATAAAATAATTAAAACTGATGTGTCCACAGGTTGGACTATCGCGTTGTTATTTTGAACATGGAATCGGTATTCCCAGCGTAGATAGGTATGTACAGCATTTTTAGTCAGTATTGCTACGTGATACGAGTATGTTCCTTGTTTCAAGGGGAAAAAATCGTTCTAGGGAAAAAAATCTTTGGAAAAATCCCCAAGATTCTGTAACATACATACCTACATTCATATATGTATTATGTCACCGTAAAATTGTCAAACACGTTTTATTACAATATTACGTGTTTCTTTCTAGCGATATTGTAAACTCTCGAATTATTGTCAACTGAACATACGGAAGTATCTCTGCCCCCATAATCGGGACTTGGGGCACCCCCCGGTTAGGTTAGTTAGGTTCCTTTAAACCCTGCAATAGGGGCCCCGCGACGCGTCGTCTACGCTTTTTAGGGAAATATAAAGTGGTTTAAGGTTAGGTTATACAGGGTGAATTTTAATTAATGCGACAAAATGAAATTGGAGCTTCAGTTACAGTAACATAGTAATTATAAACTGTTTTTTCTACAATCTAAATCGTTAAAAAAAAATACGCGATTATCGTTTTCAAAAGGTCCATTGATGTTATTATCTTTATTTAAGTACGAATTATCGGTATTCCAGTAATATGCAAAATAAATAAGAAAAATTAAGGCAAAATTAGGTAAATGACCGCTATGAATGAGCACTGCGATGAGTCGGCAAGATTTTTGATACTTTTATTATTTTAACGGTTTTCGTATCAGTGATCAATTATTTTTTAATTTTATATTTTATACATTTTCTTGACAACACGTATTATTGTATATTTAAATTTGTCGCATCTATTCAATTTCACCCTGTATTAATCGATATTTCTCAGGATTGGTACCGTATCTTTTGATGAGAGTGGTACCACTGGGCAAGGGGGACCCCTCCTTCTCTCCACACCGCGTGAGTTGACTACCATCGTATGCATTCCACGAAATATAATGCGTTTTATTGTAAAAAGTATGTTCGTTTGACAATAATTCGAGAGTTTACAATATCGTTATAGAGATTACAATATAACGTGTTTGACAATTTTACGGTGACATATACATAAACTCATGCCTTTTTTTCCCATGGAGTTAGAAAAAACCACAGAAAGCAACCGGTTACGGTTATCTGTAACACTTAGAAATAGAAATACTTTAATCCTCCATTTGTAAATTTTTCAACATTTTGGGGAAAATTCGGGAAACTGATCTAGCAACCCCGTTTTTAGTGCAATGCGGTACGTCCGCTGCGGACAATATTAATATTTACGTTACATTGAAAAATAAACCCATAGCGGTTTTCTAAGTTAGGTAGCTAATTAATAAAACAGATGTTGTTAATAGGCTTGTACCCTATTACATGTAACTTAAACATATATGGCGAAATGTGTGTACGCCTCTGCAAAACTCTTTAGGGAAATACAAGCGTAACGTTATTTTATTTAACGTAAATCAGATTACAGTAAAAACACGTTCCGAGCTTTGTCATCCTGTTCTGTTCTCAAGAACGGCACGTTTCACTACAGCAATTGTAGACTTTAGTAAAGCAAGCTCTAATCCTTTAAAAAACAATGCAATATTACCTCTTTTTAAATATTTTTACATTAAGGAAAAAATACTTATGTTTAACATATCTAAATAGTATGTTGTAGGTTCGAACCCAGGCATTGCTCTGTGCAATTTATTTTATCACCTCTGCTCTATAAACGGTGAAGCAAGACATCGTAAGGAAACCAGCATGTCCTTGAACCAAAAAATCGAAGACATGTGATATCTACCAACCCGCACTAAGACCGCGTGGTAGATTCTCATTCCCTCTCATAGAAAGGCGGCCCGTCAGTGTTCCGGCCGTGGGAACACTATAAGCTGCTTGTGCTTAAAGAAAAAATCTATAACAAGCTGTAAAGGTTATCCTTTGTTGGTGTGAATGTCAGATTTAACCATAGACGAGTACCCAAATAACACAATCGCATCTATGCGGACTATTAGATATCTAATAGAATTTAATTTAATTGTCTACCATAAGAGTAAAATATCTCCCTGGTAGTAATCAAGAACGCTTAAAGACACAGTTTAGTAAAAGTGGGCACAACCTTATCTGTTCTCATAAGAATGAGTTAAGAAAACATGAATAGATAGAGATAAGAGTTGTAAATTCTCAAATTGTCTGTAGAGATTTTTCTAGTGCCTCACTAAACTGTTTATAGACCACAAGTTTTACTAGTAGATAGTTTATAGATAAAGTTGAGACCTTTGAAGAAGTCTTTACTCGTCAAGTTTTTAACCAAAATTAACTCAAGACTATCAACTTTAAGTTACATTATTTTGATTTGTAATAGACAACGACACGTAATGGCGCAGAACTTACAAGAGTTATTTAAACTTATAATTGAATTGCATCATGGCGTAACAAATTTCTTATTTTACTTGTGTTTTAGACAGTTGATAATGGGTAAACAAGCAAATCTATATGCGATTGACATTCTATCGTCGAATATTATGTAACACTCTCTTAAAATAAGAGCGCCCGCTGTAAATGCAAGATTTAATATTTTTTTTACCACAAATGAATATGTTTTTTAATGAGTATTTTTTTTAAATTGCTTTTAAATGCTTCAAATATTCATTTTATTAGAAATATAGTTATTTAAAACATATTAAATGTTTAATTAGAGATAATTTAATAATAAAAACATAAAAATAAACATTAGAATATGTGTCGAAAAACATTTGAAGCAAAAGTAGATCATAAAAATGGCGTCAAGATAAAATTTACTAGAAAATTTAATAGAACAAACACTCTAGAGAATTTTCTGTAGTATGGCTCTAGCACTATGACAAGAATAATTTCATTTGCTACATACTAAACTATCTAGTGAAAGAATAAACAGATTTATGAATAGTTTAAGATTACTAGTAACTGTCATCTATGTATTCCTTTTTATCTTCTCACAGTATTTCTAGACGTTCATCAGTGAATAGATAATTTGATGTGTTGTGAACGGCAGACCATTTTATGCAATAGCAGAGCAATTTAATTAATCAATTCAAGAGGGTAAGTAAAAGATATTTCTGTTTTATCTATAGACAATGTGTAAAATAGCAGGTATGTATAGATTAGAATGGGCCAGAATTCAACTTTCGAGCTTTTATACGTAGGTAGTCCATCAATGTTAACATCGATTGTCACTATTTGGTTCTCTGTCAAATTTTGAAAATATCTTGTGAGATTAATCTTCAGCCCGTGATGCCAGTACACAAAATAGCATAAAACTGGTGTTTTATGATATTTTGTGCATTGCTAAAACCGTAATTGAAACTCGGCAATTTTGTACTTTGAAAATGTATTAAAATGTTGCCGTTTGGCAGTAATTTGTCACGATCCATGCAGAGATGGGTGGTGGTGAGGGTATTCAACTATGATTTGTACTTACCTGTCATAGCCCTTAAACTGACAGACCCTTTAATATGAACCTGCAATTGGAATTTGAATTCAATTTAATTAACAAATGGGGTGGGTATCTCGCCGAGAATTCCTTTACGATGGGTACTATCAATATAATAAAACTTTATTACTTATATATTATAGCTTAATATGCTATTATGATCAATCATGTTTTTAACCAACACTTTAATTTAGGCTGTAGCATATTGAGACTATTTTGACGTTTGATTTTTCTCAACTTTTACTCACATTATACTTAAAATAAAAATCAAGGTTTTCCAAAACCAAAACGATGAAAAAAGAGTAGCGAAAACTAAGTAACTTGTGAATTGGTCGTAGCACTGCTACGGGTTGTGCCTCGCGCACGCCTGAATGGTGCTACGCCGTAGCAGATTGGCTACTAGTACTACGAAGCGTTAGTTCACGGGAGTTCTACGATACGATTTCACCCAAAAAGTGCTCAACACGCCTATAAAAAGCTTTTCACTTAAAAAAAAATATCTTGTTCGGACAGAAATCGGAAAATTTTCCACATTGCACCAGTGATAGCCGGTTTCATTACATCAATATAAACGACATGGTACGGAGTTAAAAGTATTTATATTTACATAATTGCATTTTATAGGCGCATACAATTGGTTGGCCAACGCTTATTCACGAAACTGGCCGAAGAGTGTACAGTAATTGTATTTATATGCGGACATAATGTTGCCATTAAAGTACTTATTTACAATAATAAACATTCATTTGGAATTTTAATATTATTGGGACGTACGTATGGTTTTCGAACGTAATTGTCTTTTAAAGTTATGTTATTTAGAATGAAGTGAGTGAGTCATTCGTTCTCTAAAGAATGTAATAATATTTGTGTCACTTGTATGTTGATGAAAATATAATATTTTGCGTACGTAACAAATATAGTTTAACAGATGTTTAACCATTCAATTCATTAACACAACCTTTTTTTACGAAATGAACAGATAGCTTGCATTAATGTGTGAATGCAACTATAAAAACGTAAGATAATTTGGAAAAAAAAGTTAGAGAGGTCTCGTTAGTGGTGAATATTTGGACCACTTTAGTTCATTCTCCTTTGCGGGCAGCTCTGGCGCTTCCCCTTGACGATATCATAACCAGCATATACATATAAGTGATAGAATGCTAGCCGAGTCTATGATGGGGGATCAAATCTATTGTATGATATTTGAATGAAGAATTCTAATAAAGATTTGAACTCAACGTATTTTTATCGTGACGCAGCACAGCAATGTTAGAATTCTGTATTCGTTGTAGAAATTTTATCGTACCGTTTCTAGAACGTGATTTTTTAATTGTTATGATTGTATTTTTTGGTAATTAAGGTCGTCTTGGTACGAAGCTTAAAGGAGATGTTTGATTTTGGGCCACCACTATGTACACTACATAGTTAAATAGGAAAAAATAGGGGAATTCCATAAAAAATACTAATAAATTAATTTGAAGAGGGGTACAGGCGTACATAAATGTAGTTTTTAATTAGAAAACCCTATTTTAGGGCAGCCATGACAGTTGTGTGACATGAACTTTGACGACTTTGACAGTTTTAAGAAGTGACATCTTCGTCTGTCTTTGCTTTGAGTTTGGATTGGATCTGTTCAATCAAATGTCAATGTCAAAATGGCATTGTTTGTATACTGCTGCTCTGATCCGCCATGTTTAATTTTATGTTGTGTTGCTCTCCTTGACCAAGCTCATTTGAATTTACATGGAAACGAAGTGAAATTAAAGAAAATTAACAATGAAAAACGGTTACTGTTTTATACAGCAATATTTACAAATAGTGTACATAGTGCTGGCCCAGGCTCCATACATTTCTGGAACATCTCCTTTACATTTAAAGTACGCTTATAATAAGTAAATTCAAGGTAGTAAAAAAGCAGCAATATCTGCCCCTCTAAAGCTGAAGCCATTATATACCATTAGCTACCATTTTAAAACCGTACATACGAGTACTACCTGACATAACTAAAATATTAATCATTCACGCATCCCTACCATTGTACCATAATTATTTTACGACACATCGGGTTACAAAGAAGTCTGTAATTATTGCTAATGACAGTATTTTACATCGTAATTATGTGTATAAAAGCATAACAGTGGACTATTTTCTACGAAAAGTAACCTGGCTGTATATGCAGTACCTACTTCGATCGCAGATTAACACTGTTTACTTACCGTTGCTAGGCAACCGAGAGGTTTTATGACCACTTTCACGTAAACCGTTGAACAATAGCAGTGATTTTAACTAGTTCAAGTATACGTCGAGTCAGTATTTTTCTGGAATTATTGATGAACTGAGTACCTTCGACGTTTATTTGATTAAAAGTTTTCTGTTCCGTTTGAATTAGGAGATAATAATGATAACGACTGCAAGCATGAGGTCCTGGGTTGAATTCCCGGATCGAACAAGGTCCATGTTCACCGAAAAGATAACAGTCTGATTATTTAAACACACACACACACAGCTGTCACTGTGACATGTTCCCATACAAAAATATGTTTTAAACAGCTGTTTTTAGATAATCGGAGCGTCATCTTTTACTAACTAAAACCCATCCATGTTCCTTCCTCGCCCTTTATGTTCCGGGGCCGCGGTATCTCTTTCGAACATGCCCGCAACCCCGGCAGGCTTCGGCCCTTGCGGGCCCCTCCCCTTATGCTGACATCTCTTTGAGGCGCGCGTGGAACACGAACGCGCAGTCGACACGGCCTGTCGTCGTTAGACGGACGGACGGCTAGCTAGCCCATAGCCAACCGTCCACAGACCCGCATCTACGGTGGCCCCCGACGCCCGGTGCGTCTCGCGCGGCGGCCGGGAAGAGAGGCTCTCTCCCTCTCTCGTTCCGCCACCTCCTTCGCTAGCATGACTGCTTCGCAGAAGGAGGGTGACGGCTTCCCATTCTTCGACGGCTTCCCATTCTTCGACGGCTTCCCGTCTCGCTCCGGACCATGGATTGAACCAGGGCCGGACGCGAGAGGTCGCCGCCGCCGATCGCCGCTACGAGGATACGGCGGTGCTCCGCCCACGCAGGGCAGATTTCCACCGTGTGCGTGAACATTGACCTAAACGTTTCATTGAGTTTTTCCATCAATTATCACCACGGCATCAGGATTTGTGTCTGGATACCAATAGGCTCGCTATAATTTTGAAATTGTTAATTAATCATATTCTGAACTGATTTGTTTAGGTCACCATTTGCAATATTGACATATCTTATTTGACATTAAATACTTTTCATCCATTAACCAGCTCTGTGAAGGTAGTTTCATACTGATATCTTATATCATAACATAAACCACCGATTTAAGATCAAAATAAAGGAATGTAATAAAAAACAAGGTGTTTTGAAAATCATCATAGGTGCTAAGTAACTACCTTGAGTCGCACTCCCAACGAATTCAATGTAGTCACACGAAATAAGTCTAGCCCTTGATTCGAAGCTCCTAGGTAAATACGGATTTCAATTGCCCCAAATTAAACTAGTAACACTTGTGTCCAATAGCTACCCAGATATAATTTACACCGTACTCTACTTCTTATTACTTAACAGAACCACGCTCGTAGAAAATTGTTTTAAAAATTTAATCTCCACTCTCTATCGGTATAAAATGTGGGGTGGCTCGTAAAATCTCGATATATACCTACTATTTAATGTGCGTCATAAATCCTAGTACAATTTATTGGGAATATTGTAAAAGTAATGTGTGACGTGAGCGTGAACTATTGATTTTCTGCCGTAACAATACCTAAGAAGTGGGGAATTTTACATCGAATTAGTATAAAAGTACAGTCATTAACCTGTCTAATTGTATTTCTGGAAACAAACAGTTCTGCATAACCTCTGTCACACATAAACATGACAACACGCAGAAAATTACAATTCCTACAGAACGTAGGAAATTGAACATATTTCAATAACATGATTTTGAAAGATCGGAAGTATGATTAAAATGACAAAGGTTCGACAGGGCCTCGGCATTCCAATTGGAGGGTTCAAACGAATTTAGACTCTAAGGTTGCCAAATTTAAAGTCATACTGCGTAATGTTCGTGTGACAAACGTATTTATAACTTTAATAATGTGTCTGTCTCGCTTGCACACAGCGGTTTCCTATATCTCGCCGTCTGCGTACGTTACGCCCTTTATTACTTCCTTCGTGCTATTAGTTTAAACTTCTGCACATTCCAGTTCACAACGTTTGCTTATTTCTCTGTAATTCATGTGCTATTGTGAAACAGACAGTTTATGAAAAGCCCTAAACGCGCCACTAAAGCCCCTTATCACAAACAGAATAATCGTACACACATATAACTCACTGTTGTCAACCTTTTGTTAAGATAATGATAAGAGTGCCGTAATTATGTAAGTTTCAGTAAGCTCTCTCTTGCTTCTACATTCATTTTAATTTTACAGCCCTCGTATCTACGTACATTATGTTCATTTCACTCGAGCAGGCTGAATCGTCTCACATAATCTTTGTTTATTGTGAATGACAACCCTATAATACTTGAATATATTATCCCTATTCACACAATACACCATACAACCTTTTAGCATTATATTTCGTTTCACCAACCAGCCATTCACACATTCATACCTTCACGCTAGTCCCATGAAATTACTACGGATAACGAAACGTGATTTCAATTTTCCTTACATTTATCATAAGGGAGGTGAGAGGAGGAGGAGGCAATTTGAACCACTTGACGCGGATTTGACGTGAAGTGCTTTCACGTCGCCGACTAAGCCAGTGGCTTACTGAATCACCCGTCATTTGCCTTTGATGAGGCCAAATTCACGTTATTGAAGATATTTGGAATCACTGATTGTTCGGTCGTCATCTCAGGATGCGTTTCCATTCAGAATTTGTTTACCAATCGTTTGCGGCCTTGTTGGTATGATAATGCCCGCCACCATTGCTTCGTCTGATCTTTGTTTCTTCGCATACATTTTCATATTGATTCTTAAAAGAATTCTTGTTCACTTTATTTGAAAATTGGAAATTTTAATTAGAAATGTAGCTTTGCATAGTGTTAGGAACAAATGTTACCTGAGCAAAGTTAGCGGCGTTAAAATAAAGTTTTATGATCTAACTTCCTGCGTGGGGAACAATAAGCGAACAATGTATAACTGTGGCGATTGTTGCAGCACACAGCGTGCGACTGTGCACTTGTGCTTACAAATATATTAGTAAATATCCTGCCTATTTCATGCACCGGAATTGCACAAACATTTCACGTTTAATTAGTTCTTTTTGCAGAATTTTCACGTTGCAGAAAATAGGTATAGCGAGGTTAGGTTCTTTTTATCAAGAAGAACTCGTCCATTATTGAATACTTTACCTTAGAGGTGAATAATACTCGCGTAATCAACATTTTTTAACCACACTGTGCTATACTTCTGTTGTCTCTACGTTAATTCAATTTAGGCCGGAGAGTTATGCCCCTTAAAATGGCTTAGTGCACACACCTTTTTTCTTGTAGCCTAACTCATTTAAAACAAAACTTCGTACAGAATTTAAATAAACGTAGACTGGCCGGCAGAGCAAAAGTAAGTTAATTTAACAAAAGTTTTTTTTTAAATAAAAGTTCTGATGTAGTCAACGAGACTTCAAACAGTTTGGGCTAATGTATTTTTGAAATTGTTGCAATTTTAACTTTGTGTTTTACTAAAGAAAACCATACATTAATGGTAATTTTATAAATATTCATGTAGGTAGTTGAATCGCACATAACTACTTTAAAAATGAGGGAATTAGGTTTAGTTCTTCGTTTCCCTCTTAGGGATCCCTATTCGCTAAGATTGTTTTAATATAGTACCTTTATGAATTGCAAATGAAGGCTTCACTTCGAGGGGTCCTTTGGCTGTTCTGTACTATTTATATTTATTTATTTCCCAAACAAGAATCGCAATGCTAACTTCTATGATTTATGGCCAAGTCTACGTATTTCGCAGGCTCGTTTGTATTGCAATATTGTCCGCCAAGTTTCACAGGGCACCAGTTTTCCCGTGTCTCCCCTGTGCCCGCTGACCGTTTGTTTTATTTCGTTTCATTTCGAGGCGACAATAGCCCGGCTTAGTTGACTGGATTTCCCAGTGTTAATTACCGATTCATTACTCATTTTTTTTTCAGGTCTGTTTGGAAAATCCAATGAATCATATCAGTTGAGCATTCGCTTCTTTACGGTGTTCGTGAGGTTGTTATGGTGTTACTGTGGGTAAAAGGAAAACTTCATTAAAGCTTTATTCGATTCGATCTTTTCTCCGAAATAAAGGAGATTAGTTTGAAACAGGCGAGAACTCATCGGAGTAAAAGCGAGTAGGCTAAGATCATTACACGTGGAGCACGACTTGATGGAAAGAACAAAGAGGATCTTATAAATTTCTTGTTTCGTTAATTGTATCTTTATCCTAATTGACATGTCAGTGATCCTAAGTGGAGTAAATATTAATACAGGGAATGTGACTTACATTAAGCAAATATAATTAACATGCATCCGTTGAGTATACACATAGTGATAATAGTCTATTGACAAAGCAAATAAATACATACCTATAGGTACAAATCAATACATTTTAATGGATCAACTTGAGTGTAGTTGATGTAATGGTGAGGTACTTCCTTCGTAACGATTAATAGTCACTGAGTTTAGAACAACTACGTTAAAATAATGGTGAAATAACTTAGTGAAGAACAAACAAGTCCGTCTCTAAAGTGTAATCATTTCGAGCAGAATTAATTTTAATAATAATATTTTTAACGTATTATTTGACAAACAATTCATATTTTTTTCGTTTTATCTCATAAAACAACATTTGAAGTAAAGACGTTACACAAATTGATTGTGCAATTTAAAAAAAAAAGAAAATAAATGAATTTGGTTTCCTATAAGCACAAATTTGTGACAGAAATGAATCGCTGCAGAAGCGACTCCACGTAGTCTTTTCTGCCCTACCCCTAGAGTATAATTTAAGCCCGCGTAGGCGCAAAGGGGCGAGGCGGGCCGCGAGCTTAGGAGCAGCTGGCTTCAACACTCGCCGCCGCGGCTGAGGCTGGCCGGTTGCAACCAGCCAGCAAGCCGATGCTGCGGTGGTGAGCGTTAAAACCCTCTGCAACGATAAGCTCGCGTGTGACCGCCGGAGCCCCGCAGCGCCGGAGCCGTGACAGAAATCATGCCTGCTGCATGTTGCATGCTGCATGTTCGCATACTACATGCCTGCTGCATGTTGCATGCTGCATGTTCGCATACTGCATGCTTGCTGCACGCATGCTGCATGATTTCTGAATGCCTGCTGCTTGCTTGCTGCTTTCTTGCTGCTTACATGCTGTATGTATGGAGTATTATATATAGAGCATTTCCTTATTTTTAAATAAAACAGAGTAAGAAAAAAATACTAGCCTGTAAATATTTTGTTGAAACGTGATTTGTCCAAATGTAGCTAAGTGAAAAATGAAAAATTTATAAATGAATAAATATCATCTGATGCATTTGATAAAAGAAGTATTTGCCAAATAAATGTTTGTAAAACGAATATTTAAAAAATAAAACATTTGCGGAATAAGTTGTTTGCGAAATAAATAGTATACGAAACCTTGGTTGTAAAATGAAAACTTGTCAATGGACTTTTGGTAAAACATTAGTGAACCATTTAAAATAGATATTAAAACGAATGGAGAGATTTATATAAAAATCATAGATTTTATCAGAGACAACTTAAATCACTGAAATTCAGTTAATGCTGAAAATATAAGCGTTACTATTATATTATGGAAATGTGCCAATGTGCCAATCGGAATGAATATTTGGAATTACTTTACTAATATTCAATTTGTAAGATAATAAAATGTCAATAAAAATGATTTATTTTTTGTTGTTCTTTCCTCGTATATTTCCTGCCCATAGAAGTGAAAATTCATCATCATCATTTCAGCCGAAAGACCGCTACTGCTGGACATAGGTTCCCCCAAGTATCGCCACATTGACTGGTCTCGTGCAACTCGCATCCAACGGATTCCCGCAACCTTTACCATGTCATCGGTCCACCTAGTGGGAGGTCTTCCAACACATCGTCTTCCGGTTCGCGGTCGCCACTCCAAAACTTCTCAGCTATCCGTACTGCGAGCAATGTGCCCTGCCCACTGGCAATTCTTCGGGTTACGTCGGTGACTTTGGTTCTCTTGCGGATGTTTCTGATTCGATCACGCAAGGAAACTCCGAGCATAGCCCTCTCCTTTGCGCTTTAGGTGCCGTTAAGCCTTTTGATAAGGCTCATTGTGAGCGACCACGTTTCGGTATCGTATGTAATTATCGGCAACACACACTTCGTCTTGAGACACTGCAGTAAGTTGGACGAGAATATACCGCGCAGTTCCAGAACGCTGCCCAGCCGAGTCGGATTCGAAAATTGACCTCTATCTCGAAGTTAGACTTACCTAACTGGACCGTTTGTCCCAGGTACACATAATCGTCCACAACGTCGAATGTGGAGTCTCCGATCTTGATAAGAATGGGTGTCTTACACATCGCTGTAAAAGGATAGGTTTCGAGGCTTGGTCCTGAAGTCGGACTGACATGGTGGCGTTTTTGTGCACACACATCAACACCTCGATGTACCAGTAGTCGATTTGGCACCGTTGAAGAGACTGCAGTACAGCCCAGAACTCGATCGATGTGAAAATTACATAATCTTTATTAACTACGAGTTGTGCCCCGCCCACGCCTAAGTGGTGCTACGCCATAGCGGATCGGCTACGAGTGCTGATTTTCACCCATAAAGTGCAGCATTTTTTAGAAGTTTTCATTTCAATAAAACTGAAACGATATTTTAGAAGAAGACTAAAACCAAGTGTTGCCTTTTTACCGAAACATAAAGCCACTTCTAAAAATACAAATAGAAATACCAGCTTGCTTACAAACTAATACTATCGCCGTCTGAGCGAGACCTTAGAAGGCGAGGGGAGGCAACCACCTTTACGAGCTAGCCACGTGCGAGCTCGCACTCATTTTTGATAAAATTGTGTTAAGGTTTCACTCCATGGCAGCTTAGCTTTGCTTAGTTTAGCTTAAAGCTGAACGCAGACTAGAATAAGACTGTCTTCATACGGTAAAATAACAAGGGGACTTTAACAATACGTCTGTAGACAGTCTTCAGCGTAACTCGCACGCTCGATGATCCACTGCGACCCACGGACACATTCCAGTCTCATCACAGTTATTTAACCTGCAACCCACCTCATTGTTGCATGAATAAAGACATATTATATAATAACTTGACAAGTTTAGACAAACTTGTCCAACCTTATTGTTGCGATAATAAAAATAACTGTGACTTTGATAGGTCAGAAGTGTAACTGTATAACTTAAAAATACTGTATAAACAAATCTGTCAGTCCTTTTTCTGCCCAGCCTATGGCTGTATGGTTACGAACATGTATTCTCTAAGCAACTTTTGAGAGTGATTTTCGTGTTTATTGATGCACTTACATTTTGTTTTAAAGAAAGTTTTATAGAACCCACACTATCATGAAATATGATTTATCACGAAGTTAATATCGATATTTTAAGGGATAATCCCACATCACGCTGATGAATGATACTGAATAAGTGGTAAGCGTTTGTGTACCTGAATCTTTTTGAAAATCACATTAGAAAATGCAAGATTAGAAAATGCACGTTAGGAACAATTAAAGCCACGCGCCGAAAGCATTGTAGCAGTGGACGGCGGACTTTACATTTCTCTCCGTGCACGGCTGTGTCCTGTATAACAAGTCAACTCGCTTGCGGTAATATTGGGCATGATGCTTTAGATTTTATATCGCTGCCCTAGGAACGGATGGTTCTATTTTCTCAGTCGACTTAATGGCTTCCAACTTACTGTCGGACGGATTTCCTGAGTTTTCTTGTGTTGTCTTGCGGGAATTAAATAAATAAATAAATATCGCTGGACATTACACACAGCGTCGTCTAGTGCCACACTAAGCAAGGCTTGTGTCGTGGTCACTAGACAGTTGATATACTACATATATACTTTTTGTTTGTAAATACATACGTATTATACATATAAACATCCATGACTCGGAAACAAATGTCCATGCTCATCACATAAACATTTGCTCCTACCGTGATTCGAACCCGGGACCCTAAGAACGTGGGGGCAGCCTCACTACCGCTGCGCCATTCGGGTCGTCAAAATTAAATGATTACAAAACAACCGGATACTGTATCGTTAGATTTGTGTTGTTAACTATCGTATTCAATGTACCCTTTTTTATCATCAAATGACTTCTCCCACTCTGGGCGGAGCGGGAGGGAGTGTCAGACTTTTACTGACTAAAACCCATCCATGTTCCTTCCTCGCCCTTTATGTTCCGGGGCCGCGGTATCTCTTTCGAACAGGCCCGCAACCCTGGCAGGCTTCGGCCCTTGCGGGCCCCTCCCCTTATTATTCAATGTACCTTAACTCTTGTTTCTAGCACCATATTCTTTGCTACTTTGGCACGACTATGGCAATGCCAAAAGGAAGAGTAATGATTTTAATAGTCTATGTATGTATGTTTGTATTTACGTATGTTCTTGTTTGTGGTATACCGTATACCACACAAATAACTAGTACTATAAAATCTGATAACGACACAGTTTTTTAATTTAATTTTACTCTTTGTTACAGGTAATACTCATTTCGCGAGATGTTCTGCGGCGGTGACACTGGTATGTTTGAGATACACAACCACAAGATACCACTACAACTAACCTCTTTAGTTTAGTGGTCACAGACAACTGCATGCATAAAGTCTTGGTACGATTCCCAGGTACAGCAAAGTATTATTGGGTTAATAATCACGAATTTTTCAGCACAGCCACGGAGTCTGAATTTGTGCCCCATTGATAGAGATAACCCCTTATTACATGAGACTGAAACATTACTAGCGAAATGTGAGTTTTACTGTTAGGTACATATCTGCTTACGCCATTAATAGGAAATAGGGAATAGGGTAGACGACAAAAAAAAACTAATTAGCCCGTGAGGTAGATTATTAAAAAATATCTGACCCCTACTTTTACTTTTGCTACGTAAATCAAAATTGCCAAGATACGACGCTTTTAAAATTCCCAACGTCACGCCTAGGTATAATTTTTAGCTAGTTCTGACGTCACGAAACCCCACTCCCGAGTTTTAATGCGTTTTATCTATGTCAATATTTATTATTTAAAAATAAAAAAATACGTGTCCATTATTTTTCAATAACCTAACTGACGGACTAAATAGATTTGTAATTTTTTGATACCGTTGTTATGCCTATTACACGCGTGATCTACCACTACAAAATATTCTTCTTCCTAAGTTCGTAATCATCATGCTTGTCTGTGCTTGTCTGGATGTATAATTTTACAGGCCTTCCACCCCTAACATGGTAGGGTCTACAAACAAGACCATACTGCTAAATTGTACCTTAACGTTAAGTGAGTATAACTCAAAATATCAAATCAGTCCATCGCACTAGATCATACATAAAGGAGGCTTTACTAAAGTCGTTCGCTATTTCACTTCTCCACCGGTGTTTAACCAACAGTGGTATATTAAAAAAACCAGCGCTTTAATATTGATAGTTTGTTGAAAACGGCGCGTTCCAGCTCGGTGAAACTATAACTTTACTAAATCATTTAAAAAGTAAGTACGTACTGTCGGCTCGCTCCGCACCGCGCTCAGGCGGATTTCTGAATAGTTACACCAATTGTTAAAAGTTTCAGCTTAACTGCCATTTCTCATCGCTCCGGAGATGAAATTTGGACAACCCTCGCAATGTTACAAGTTGACTATTATTATTATTTAGTACGAAAGACCCGGTTGTTATAGTTATTAACGTCTTTGGATTATTGATGTTATTGCACCGTTCGCCTTAGAATGTTTCTTTGGGGCAGGAACTGGCAGTTTCCTTTATTTGGTGTTATGTTATGTGATTTTTTAAATGAATTGGTGTAGTAGGGATGATTGTGGATTTTATCGGTAGAAAGTTTTATTCGTTTTCTAGTTCAAAAACAGTAAAATTACGGCAGAATTTACTCAGCATAAAAGTAATCTTAACCATCCGGTTTGAACATAATTGTTAAGAAATCTATTTACCGTACCGAAAAGTCGCAGCATATTTAGGCGGGTAACACAAACTCCTTTTAAATAAAACGAGTACTGTAATTCGGTACGTCTGCCTACCCTCATTTATCCCATTTCATGTGTAATGCCCTCATTGAAATTACTTTTCATCTATTTCAAGGGTCATTTCTACTTCAATATAACTCCTGAAAGATCACAGAAGTATTTGATTAAGTATTAACAATTAAAGAAAATTTGCAACTGGAATTAATTGAAGAAAATCTTATTTACACTAGAGTAGAGTGGAATGAGACTCCTGACGCGTTCAAAGGGGATTAATTATAAACATTCGCTAAATATAGATCTTCTTCAGCATTACTTTCATCTGGCAGCCTTTTCTCAAGTATATTGGGGTCGGCTTCAAGTCGCCGGATGCTGCGGAATACCAGCAATCTAATCGCCACAGCCAAGGTTACTACCTAATACTTAAGGTATTACGATACCCCTTGGTAAGATTTACGGGTCACTGGACTATCTGTAACGACTGAAATCCACAAATGAAAATCATGATCACGGAAGAAACTTGGTATGTAATGGGTAATCCATCCGATCAACCCGAGCGGCGGTTTTATTTTAGCCACGAACCATAACTAGGTATATAAATGTAGTTTGGTATTATTATGTTTACATTTTCTATCTTTCGGGACACAAAAATAAATATTGTAACAGTTGGTTGTACACTAAAATAAATTCATGCGGTGAGATCTACGAGAGCAAAATTTCATAATTAATGCACTCTTGCTGACGGCTAAGCGTCCGAAAATACATTACTTTGTTATTTCTATACGCTCTGTTTGTAGTATGAACAGCTATTCCAAACAATGAGTTTTCAGTTTTCAAGTATAATATCAGCACATTAGTTATTACATTTTAGTTTGTTGTGCTCTTTGTTTTCGCATTATTTTAAGTCTAAAACATTGACGTACCTACACGTAAATAAATTGGTACAAGCAAATCTTTTGAATAAGGAACTGTATAAAGGTACGCCCAGACTGACGCGAACGCACTCACAAACTCTTTATTATATTCAGTGAGCGCTCGTGAGCGTACCCCGGGCTACTTACACACCCGTTCTTCTATGTTTCAACACAAAGGCAACCTTATTCAATAAAATTCTATCCCCCACTGGGAATAGTTCAATAAAATGCCCTCACAAAAGGTGTTATAATGAAACTATCTTACAAACAAAACGTAGGGGTTACTATATTATGAAAAGATCTTTTTATTTTCCGTAGCACACTTTGTGTGAGTCCTGACAGATCTTTGAATAAACTTTCTATTTCTTCCCGTGGGTGTTGTGATTTAGGGAAAAATCTCAGGTAGATAAGTAGTATTATCCTACGTTTTTATGAGAAAATCCCCCCTACTATGATGAAGTCGGGTAGGGAAGGCCCACGTTCGGGACATTTTGGACTATTATGATTGATGATCGCCACGATTAGTATGACGTAATGAAGATGGTACTCAAGCGATATGGTACTCGTACTTCTTCTTACTTGTCAACCAGCTTATGTAATATAAACATGATCGTTCGCTGGTATTACTTGAATCTACAACAGCGGTTGGGTGTCATGGATGATATATTGCACTAATATTGACAACTTGATGGTCGAGCGCTCACGAGTAATTCATCTACGTAATGTATACCCAACGTTTTACAAAGTGATATCATATAGACTGAGATTTGGCTTTTAAAATGGCGTACAATGCTGTACAGAGTTTGATTACGATTGGGCTTGCCGACTTAATTCACGCATCGTTTATTCCAGTAAAGTCAAATACTTCGGTCAGTCAAATGGGGCGTGCATTGAGGCACGCTCGTGGTGCACAACAATGCGTAGTCTTCAAAATTCTCGGTCCGTGTGGGCCGTATACGCATGACCAGGCCCAAATGCTTTTCACGGGCCATCTCCAGGCATGTCTGCATTATCCATCTCCGAGCGGACCCGACTATGGAAAGTGTATGCAATCAACCGAGTCATGCAGATTTTTTTTTTTTTTTTTTAAACCCCTTTTTTTTACTGCAGTCTGTCCCAGATTGAGGACAATCAGCTGTACTTTGGATATCTCGCAGTTAGACTTGCCGGGTATGCATCCAGCGATGCACCCTCTCTTAGGCTCAACTTGATGTTATTGTGTCCTGTCATGCAGAGAGCATAGTCATGCAGATAACCCTCTACACATTCGACACGAACAGACTCACATCGCTAGAGAAAGAACGATAAAAAAACTACGTGAAAAACCTCACACGCTCCGTTCTTTTTCCAACATGAACATCGTGACATTAACAGCTTCCCAACTCGAACTAAGAGGGGAAAGTCGAAACATAAGGTGTCAAATGTTGCGTTATAATACCCATTACATTAAGCGCTAAGTCATTCCACAGCAGCAGTTTGATGTTGTCACGATACGCGACATTATACGCGCAATGTTCCGTATCTAAGTTGAGGATCTATATCAACTTAATGCAACGGAATATCGGTCACGTTTAAACTAAGTGTTGCTTTAACTTGACTGTTTGTAGTTAGTGTTAAGCCGTCTCGCTCTCTCCGGATGGAACGACCCGGACCCCTTGCAAATTGAAATCGCAAAGGGTTCACGCCGTACGCCGCGCGCCGTCCCGTCAATAAACATTGAACAGAGCGAAACGTATCATTGTTCTCTGTATATTTTAATTATTAGTCACGGCCCAGGGGCCTGGCCCTCGGGTGCGAAGGGCCATTAATGGTAGCAATCTTTCGCTCTCTGAAGGAGTACGTGGGTTGGTTCCTTTTACCTTTGTTGTTTTATGTTTGGCATGTTTAATAATTAAATATGTTTTGCAACTATGATTTTAATAACGTTAATGGAGTTGGAAAATTGGTGAGCATATTATTAAATAACATTTTTATTTTCTCAGAAGAGAGCGGAATAAAAATCTCCAAATATAATATTCGTATCTTTTGTAGGTTTTTCTCAATTAGGTTACAGACACAGTGACCAAAAATAGATCTTATGTGCGATCAATAAGTTCGGTGAGCCTTGAAAAACATGAGGGTTGTTGCTTGAGACCCAGTCTTTAGTAATAATTAACTGCTAATACGCGTCACTTCTATCTTCTGTGAACAGCTGCTAATCTGCTACACATACCACCGTGACGTTTATTGTTGTAGCGAATAAAATGAAAAATAAACAAGAGTGGGGAACATTAGGGGATTAATGTTGGTAGAGGCGTCTGACGACATCGTAGGCATGTGCTCAACACAACAATTTCCAAACTATTCGCTCCAACGATTATTGTTTTAAATCTGGCTTACTTAGTTAAGATATGTTTTTAACAGTTGTCTTATTCTATAGCCTGAAAACAGTTATTTTTGTTGTAATAATTGGTCTCCACAAACTGAAATAGTCTTAAAATTAAATAAACTTGATTCGATGTAAGATGTAAGTGGTCCGCATTAATTACCCTCTTCAATTGAATGGACTCAGAAGATAGTAGTAAGTTTTTATTTATACCATTGTGCTACAAAGTTACCCTTTACGGGACCCACAATATGCAAGGTACTCATTAATTATTCTTGGTTGGACAGCACACGCCTACAGAGAAACAATAAAAAGACGTGAGTGCGTCATACGTGACAAAGTTATTATTATAAACATTGCTTATGACTCAAGGCACCGTTTTATTGCCGTCCAAGTTAATAATATTGTTAATAAAATGCGTGCACTGTAGTGCAGAATTACTCATTCATCGCATAAATTACACTGCTTTTCGTTGCAAGTACGCAGTCACGCAATCGCCTTCTTTTTTTCAACTGAAAGCACCGCATTTATCACTAAAGCTTAGCTTTTACCGCAAATGTAAATTAAATGGTTGTGTCCCCTCCCTAAAGCACAAATGGTTTAAATATTAAAGAGAAGAACGCAAAAGGATACTTTTGTTTTCCACTTTTTTTGTTGAGAATTAAAGTAATTTTAGTTACAAACGGTCATTGAAGCTGCATGAGAAATATAAGAAGTAATCACATTGATTTAAATTAGAATTGGTATGGGTATGTCTTGTTTGAAGTTTTCCAAACATATTGTAACTTTTTTCAGTTTTTTTTCTTTTAATAATACCATACAACTCCAATATTAAAAATCGAAATAGCAAAGCATACTTAGTTAACTACTAAGTAATGTTTCTGAGCATTTCTGACCAATTAGGAGTATCTACGTAAGTATCAGTACTTGCACCGTATGATGGCAGTAACGTTGCAGAAATTCGTAACAAGACAATAACTGTAAAGTTAGTTTACAACTGCCCCCACGGTTTCATCTCGATAACGAAATTTGTGTCAGAGACTACCATCGGTAGCGTAGAAGCTCAATTACGGAGGGAAATTGTTCCTAGTCTAACGTAGCTAGGCCAAGTATTGGGGGATAGGTAGGGCCGGATTAGCGCAGGAGCAGATGTAGCCAATGCCACAGGCTTCGCACTTTCAAATGCCCCTTGCTTGGGCGATATACAAAAATCTAGTAATGTCACCTGTAACACTCCTGTAAGTCTGAAAAAGTATTAAAATAAATAAAATAAATAAATAAAATAAATAAAATAAATAAAATAAATAAAATAAATAAAATAAATAAAATAAATAAAATAAATAAAATAAATAAAATAAATAAAATAAATAAAATAAATAAAATAAATAAAATAAATAAAATAAATAAAATAAATAAAATAAATAAAATAAATAAAATAAATAAAATAAATAAAATAAATAAAATAAATAAAATAAATAAATAAAATAAATAAAATAAATAAAATAAATAAAATAAATAAAATAAATAATACAGAACTTACTTAGCTACGTTAGTATTTATGACATGGGTCACGAAAAGAAATATAACATCTGGAGTCTTAAACCACATACAAATTCATCACAATAAATATCTCGTCTTTTCTGTAATGATTCATCTTTAAACTCCTATTATGGTCAAAACAACACGTTTGCCTAACAGGAGGTAATTTAAGTTCATTTTGTCGCTCACATTGAAGGTTTTAGTGATTTTCGGAAATTATTATTCACTTATGGAACCTGTATTACTGTTATTGAAGAGTGTACTAAAATGCACATCGATGAACATTATTAAATCAAAATACCTTTGAAATATGAAACCACACATTTCAAATTACCACCTAGTAATAAATTGTGATCAATTGTTATTAGTTAAACAGTCACATCGTATCTGCCGAGGTATTAAAATATCGCAATCAGTTACCGAGTTAATGCCTACTCGTCATTTATGATTAATTAACTATTTATAATTATTATAGATGAGTTTGATTTCAAATGTTTGATATGCCTCATTATTTATTTGAAGCTTTTAATATCGTAATACGAGTACTGGTTGCGGGTTTGTATTAATTGGCTTATTAAATGAATAATATCAAAAATGCAGTTCGTTTTATATTTAAGTTGTAGGTAAACAGATTTGGAATTATCATTTTCGGCATAAAAATAATGTTTTAACTACTTAACACAATATTAATTTTGAAAAGTAAACAACGACAAACATTATTGATTTCAATCAAATTAGCTATCAGTCTATTGATTTATAGTTGTTTTATATTTTTATCAATTAACAACACATTCAAATAAATCTGCTTTTATCAGAAGCCGCCTGAATTCACTTTACAAAAGCGTTCACACCGTTTCAAAATGAATGTGATATTTTGGCGTTACACAGAAAGAAGTGTTATCAAATGGACTGTTAAAAACTTTTCATTCCTGTCTCTTATTTTTATTTTTCTATTTACATAGATCTGTGTGTGTCAATGTTTCATACATGAAAGGCTTTTTTTATGTTTATGCACCTTTTACCTCGGTTATTCATCAATGAATATTTGTTATTTTATTGTCCAATTCGTTGGTTCGTCAAATGGTTATATTCGTTCGAAAATATTTCCCACGTTCGAGTTCTCGGAACATTTTGTATGATATATTTGTTCAGTAATACCGTTGTTACGTTACAATACAGTTCACACATTGGGACTGAATTTTAAACAAGGGTTTTATGGAGAACGATGTCATCTCATAATAGTGAATAATTTGAACGAATATAATATGACAGAAATGAAGACATCCGCAAGAGAAGGTCACCGAAGTAGCCCAAAGAATTGCTAAACTTAAGTGGCAGTGGGCAGGGCACATTGCTCGCAGAACGGACGGCCGATGGGGCCGAAAACTTATGGAGTGGCGACCGCGAACCGGAAGACGATGCGTTGGAAGACCTCCCACTAGGTGGACCGATGACCTGGTGAAGGTTTCGGGAATCCGTTGGATGCGAGTCGCAAAGACCGGTCACTGTGGCGACACTTGGGGGAGGCCTATGTCCAGCAGTGGACGTCTTTCGGCTGAGATGATGATGATAGAATACGATATAATGATTTACCTAAGGTTTAATTAGGAGTGCCTACCAAGCAAAGCATTCCGTTACCGCCATGTCTACATTGTCAGAGTTCTGTAAACACACTGATTGGCTCCGACAGATCTTCTTCAGTCGTCTGCCAAAGCTATGTTTGTTTGTCTAACTTATGCGTAGGGCTGTGTTTATGAACCGATTGTGAATACAAATCGATTAGGCGGCGACCACACAATACGACGCCGCCGTGTGATGCTCTGCTGTCAGCACTAATTGTCTGAGACAAGGCAACTGATTCGTGTCCAATTTCTGATTAGGAATCGGTTTATTTCAAGGTATGTTAGGTGTATAGTTTCCATTTTAGAGATATTAGAAAAGATCAGTGGTAGAAAGGGGTCCACCCTTTATAGCAGAACTTTTTATGTCATAATATTATTTTGCATACCAGCTGATAGCATAAACTTCATTTCGCAGAAAATTGTTTGGCAGATACTCATTTACCATACGTTCATACTCATAATTTTGTAAGCCAGAATCATCTTTAGGCATAAATTTCATGTGCATAAGATTCAAAAGTAGAACCATCTCATCGCAGAAAGTTCACAGTCTGAATCATCTTTTGGCATAATTTTCATATCGATAGTCTTTAAAGGCAGAACTATCATATCTCTGAAAATTTACGGTTAGAATTATCTTTTGGCATACATTTCATATCCATAATAATGGAAAGACTCATATATCAAATCACAGAAAATTGATAAAATCCGTTGATTGTGAACACTTGGTTTTTATTTCCCTGTAAGAAGCAGGCAAACATGCAGTATGCAAGCAAGCATGAAGCATGTAAGCAGGCATGCAAGCAAGCACGCAGCATGCAAGCAAGCAAGCATGCACCATGCATGCAGCAGGCAGGCAAACATCTGAACAAGCATATACCATGCATACAACAAGCACGTAAGCAAGCATGCAGCAGCACGCAAACAAAAATACAGCATGCATGCAAACAAGCATGCAGCAAGCATGCAGCATTCAAACAAGCATGCAGCAATCATGCAGCATGCAAGCAAACATGCAGTATGCAACATGCAGCAGGCATGGTTTTTGTCACGGCTACGGCGCTGCGGGGCTACAGCGGACCCACGCGAGCTTGTCGTCGCAGATGGGGTCACCACCGCAGCTTCGGCTTGCTGGCCAACCTCAGCCGCGGCGGCGATTGTTACAACCACCTGCTCCTCAACTCGCGGCACGCCTCGCCCCTCCGCGCCTACGCGATTTTAAATTACACTCTAGGGGTAGGGCAGACAAGACTACGTGGAGTCGGTTTTGGAGCGATTCGTTTCTGTCACTAACTTATTGCCTTTATCCAGCACAACATATTGCCTTTTTAAGATAATAATATATTTTAATTTTAAATTGAGGTTAAAAATGCTATTTTGTGGCATTGAAAAATGGCAAATAAAACTATTCCAAATGAAATTCTGCAATCTTCATAGTATGCCAAGTGAAATTATATCAAATAATCGTCATTCTAAATAAATATTATTCTACACAAAATTATGCGTAATTTGAACATTGCCAAAGGCAATTATGCCAAATAAAACTCTGCCATCTAAAAGTATGCCATTCCAAATTCGGGCATACAAACATTCAGTCAAACAATAAGTAAATTAAAAAAAAATGTGCCTTTAATATATTCGTTTAAAGAAAATAAGCGAAATGTGTTATGCTAAATGAATTTCGGAGCAACAAGATTCTGCCAGATAGATGGAACCCGGTAGAAAGATAACCAGTTTTACTTGCATAATATCACCTCGGGACTGAGATGTCCCTACAGTTACATGCGTCACATTTCATCAGTTACGTATAAATCCCCAGTTATAGGAGACGACCATATTGGCATTACCAGAACATGTTTCATATTTTGGGTTGCTACTAAAGTCCATGTTCACCGAAAAGATAACAGTCTGATTATCTAAAAACAGCTGTCACTGTGACATGTTCCCATCCAAAAATGTGTTTTAAACAGCTGTTTTTAGACAATCAGCGCGTCATGTTTTTGGTGAACATGGACTTTAGACTGTTAACCGGCAGTCAAGCTCAACAATTACGCTTGCGACCAGAATTGCAACGAGCAGTACCTGTACACAACACCAAGTACCTATCAGCGTACAAAAATATAGTCCACAAACTGTAAATACAGTATTTAAAGATAAATTACTCTTCAATTAAACCCATTAATTGGGAAAGAGATTACGCTAATGATGTCTGCGTTAAACTCTATACTTAATGCGATTAATCGCCGATGTAGTTACAGCCTTATATTGTATGGTAACTAATCAAATAACGTTGGTTTAAAGCTGTAATTAGTTGGTTATGTTTATAATATCATGTTACCTGGCGGTAATTGTGAGGTTAAAGTATCTGGTTTTACTAATATGGAAGAGAAATTTGTTTCAACCATGATGTATGCATAGCATAGGAATTTGTTTGCAGGTTTTTTCTAAACTGAATGTTATAAAAAAAAAAGTTTGAGTTTTTGTTTGTTACAATTTAACTCCAGAACTACTCAACCGATTTTAAAAATTCTTTCGCTATTAGAACGCTACATTTTTACCAAGTAACATGGGTTATAAGTTTTATTGATATCATTCAAATTAGCCGAGCTATTACAATTTTTGCGGACGAAGTCGATCGAAGTATGTATGAATATAAAAATGTTGATGGATGGAGATAGAGGGAGAGATAGACCAAACGAGAGATGGATGAATTATGTTGAGTGAATGAGTTTGTGTTGGCACCAACTTATTTTTTTTTAATAAATAAATAAATCAATATCGCTGGACATTAACACAGCGCCACCTAGTACCACACTAAGCAAAGCTTGTGTCGTGGACACTAGATAGTTGATATACTACATATATATAAAATATAAAATCAAAATATGTGATTATTTTTTATTATTGAATAATAATAAAAAATAACGGAAAATGAGTTATGAAACAAAAAGGAGTAAATGTGAGCTTGACAAGGGAGAATGGAAGAGAAGAAGTTGAAGAATTGCGACGACCTAAATAGGTAACATGGAACAAGGGCTGGAATATTATGATTTCAACGTATTTTTGGCAACAAAGTAAAAACATAAACAATAAAATAAATAAAAAAATAAAATTTGCCTTTATTGCTATTTAAACTTACAAAAATTGGATATAACTAACTAAGTAACTATACATGTATTTTATATTTTTTCCTTATCTAATTTCATTTATCGTCGTTCGGTTCACAAACAGCTTGTCTTTCGACATAGGCCTCCTCTTGTCCGGCCTCGGAATTGAACCCGGGACGTCACGCTCAGGAGTCGTGTTTTCGACAACTATTATAACGAGGCAAAATAAATTATTACCATTATACGTAAAAAAGCAACTTGATTGATCGTATTCATATAAATGTTCTCGACGATCGCTTTTAGACACAGCAATACCATCTCATCAAATGAACACTTTGTGAGATACTAACTAAATTGTTATGAAAAAAACACGTACACATTTCACAAGGTACAGACGCGCACAAACGAACGTACCGCAATCCGGTCTCAAAGTTTGAACCCGTCTTGTACATTCGTAAACAAAAGTTGCCAACGCTAATTATATTAAAAACCCAGCCCTGGGATGACGTGATATTCCAGGACAAGGGTGCGCATTAATCATTCTCAAGCAACGTTATCTCATGTACAGAACCCGACGCAACTTGTACCTTCTGTCAAAGTATACACGTTTTTGTGTGATGTTAAATGTACTTTCATGTTTTAAGATATTCGCGTATTTACTTCAGGCAAGATAAAGAGTATATAGTATTGTATACTTTATTACTTTTAATAAAAGTCCTAAATGCAAATAAAAAAAATGTACGTAGTAGTTTTCCACAGTAGCGAAATTTTATACGAAATATGAATAAAACTCGTATTATAGTTTTGTATGCCTAAAAGCAATATCGAATAAATTGAGCAATTCCAGTTAATAATCTTCCACTTAATTTCCATAACTGTTTTTATTAAATCTTATGCGAGTACATCGCTCTCAATAGAATGACTGGACGAACAATGTAACTACGCATGTTATTTTCAATAATAGCAAAATAGGTCGACAAACGGAAAAACCAAATTCGTGATTGTTCGTAGTATATTACCGCAATGTACTCAAGTAAGTGCCTATAATTAAGTGTTATTACCCCAAACTTAATAAGCGAAGTAGGTGCTGGAGCGTCGTTTTCCGATACGCGATGAGGGCCCCTAAAATATATTCCGTGTTAGGAGAAAATAAAAAAAAATGTGACGTGACACTTTTTGCCGGGTTTAACGATCATTCCGCGGTTGTCGTTAAATCAAGGGGGTTTTCGTGCCATGAATATGCAAATATAACATTCGTGCTAACGATTAATGCCGATTTCCCGTCATGGATAAAACCTTCGATGGCATTTTACGCAACCTGTTGACGCACACGCGGATAGCAAGCTTGTTCGTTACTTGTTTGTCATTAAACCAGATTAAATGACGAGTTGACTTTCAGCGACTGTTATAGATGACGTAACTATTTTTTGTTGCATTGAAATGGATTCAATACTTTGTCTCTTTTCAAAGGCTTTGTTGTTTTATAACGAGTTGGTTGAAATGTGTCATGAAAGAAAGCGTTTTTTTTTAAAGCGTTCAACGCTTTAAAAAAAAACGGCTCGAACATTTCCTTTTTGATACTAGTATAGTAGTATCAAAAAGGAAATGTTAGTAGGCAAATAAAAACCTGAATATTATTATTATTCAAACTTTCGACCACACTGCTACGAAGTGAATATTTTGCTACGAGAACTGCTACGGCGTAGTACGCGTAGCGCTACGGTCACGTAACCAGCAAATAGCATAAGAAATTAATAAACACCGTATTCAAATATCCTTTCTGATTCCTTGAACTTTATTTTAACACAAGGAAAGCTCCTACATATTCTAGAAGCATCACAAGTTTACCCCGACTATCCGGAATTTCGGACCGGAAATCCTGATCCGATTTCTGGGAGGGTTAAAGATTGTTGATTCATCTTGTCTCACCACAGAAATTTCTGCCCATTTTATTTACTTATTTGTTTTCCGGGTGTAAACAGTGGAGTATTAATAAAGGGCATATTGAACACAAACCTAATAACTCGTAAGATATTTAAAAGAAGACTTGCATATCGCCCGCGACTATGTCCGCGAAAATTGCGATAGCTTAGTTAATTTGCATGATATCAATATAATTTATAACCTATATCACTCTGTAAAGACGTAGTTTTCTAATCATCATTATCATTCACAGCCTCAGCTCACCCACTGCTGGGTATAGGCCTCTCTTATCCTGTGCCAATCTCCACAGACCCGTGCCAACCTCGTCCAGCCCGCTTAGCATGACCACCGGAGAAACGAGAGAGACTCGACAAATCTTTTGTTCATCTGTCATTGAATCGACAAAATGACAAATTAACAAAAGATTTGACGACTCTCTGTCGTGTCTACGGTGGTCATGCTACGCGGGCTGGTAATTCCTCCGACGGCAACTTTGTCGTCTGTCCATTTCTGTACGTTGTTTTTTCCAGTTCTTGGACGCCATTTGATGACAACCTTGGTCCACCTGTCATCATTACACCTTGTTATGTGTCCTACTCAACTCCATTTTAGTTCCGTATCGTGATTTCCAAAATCGAAATCTTTTTCGACGTTAAGAACTCGATCTATCAAATTTATACCGAGCATGGCACGCTCCATGGCTCTCTGTGCAACTCTCAGTCTGTAAACAGCCTCTTGCGTGAGCGTCCATGTTTCAGCACTGTACGTCATTGCGGGCAGGACACACACTGGTTTTAGAGGCGGGACTTTAGACAAAGCGGAATTGTGTGATGAGCATGGACATTTTTTTCCGAGTCATGGAAGTTAATATGTATAATAAGTATGTATTTACAAACAAAAAAGTATATAAATGTAGTATATCAACTATCGAGTGTCCACGATACAAGCTTTGCTTAGTGTGGCACTAGGTGGCGCTGTGTGGTATATTTCTGGTGGTCCAGCGATATTTATTTATTTTATTATTTATTCATTTTTGTGAGTTTTAAATATCGTCCAATTAGCTGATCGCATCCCACCCAAGCTGTATTCTTCGGGATATCTCCTTTTGTTGGTGCTCTTTGCCAAATGACAGCATATGACCAAGATAAACATACTGGTCAACCATCACCAACTCCTCATTTCCAACTCTGACTGAAGGATATGTATAAATGTTGATGTTTGCCACAATCTTCGTCTTGGTCATATTCATTCTAAGACGTACTTTAAAAAAGCATCGTACAGGTCTTGAAGCATAACTTTGAAGATCTCCAAAGTTATCTATTGGTTAAAGAATTTTTTTAAATAGGTGGAGCAATTCTTGAGTTAAATCTTAACAAACAAACAAAAATAAAATATTTCCTCTTTATAATATAAGTGTACGTATGTTATGTTAAAGCCATAATGTACACACTTATTTGTGTGGTTACTGAGCTTAGTAATTACCGTATCAGCGATACCTAACTTGATTATTATTGCTCCTGTAGTGGTCCCAGCCATTCCAAGTTTATGGTACGTGAAATTATAGCTACAACCCACTAGTAGTAAATTTGTACATTGCAACTACCTCGTTAGAGTTTTGGTCGTAAACGCGACTTCTGGACATGTGGTCCTGGGCTCGAATCCCGCGTTGAGCAAAGTATTATTGGTCCCATCAGAAACTTCTCTGTCTTTCGCACGGTTGATGGCAACATGCTCGTGTGATATCACATGGGACTAGAAACTACTTTTAGGTAAACATCTGCATAATCTTCGGAGAATTACAGTCCTGGTGTTATGTAACCTCTTTCCTAAATACCACTCTTACTCTCACATACACTTTATGTATACACTTTAGGTATACACATCACAGCGCATTAATTATCTAAAATTTGTATAAATTAACTTAATTTCGTGATCAGTTTCAATAACTTAAATACAATTACACTACCTGGGGAGGGGGCAGAGCATTCTAACGTACTCCTTGCTTAAAAGTATTATCTCCAATGTAAATAGAATAAGTTATTTAAGTTGAAGCAGTAAACTATTTTTCTTTCCAACGTTATCAGTTCTAGAGCAGTTTTTAATTTATTAATTACTCATTAGTTTAATATAAACCTTAAAACTTAATCTAGTATTTACGAGAAGCCAACACAAAAGCTCGTTCATTATTTATCTGAAGAAATCAACGTCTCCCTGTTTCCGTAAAAGCGATGAAGGATTTATGCCAGCTTCCAAACCGCGTATGTTGCGTCACTTCCGAATTAAATATACATGAAACCTCTTCTGCTTGATATTTCGGAGCCAAGACTGCTTGCAAAATGAATGTCGGTTGTTATGCAGTTAAAGAGATCTGTAAATTTATTTAATAAATATTTCACTAAACTGTGATATAGTTGGGGTATGCAGGTAGGGTGTGCGTGAGGGTACAATAAAGCTTGTAAAATTCTAGACCTTTATCATCTGCCTAGCCTTTTCCCGACTATGTCGGCGTCCAGTCTTCTTGTATGCGGCTGAATTCCAATATGTTTTAGCACTGTGTTAGACAATTACCCAATGGTAACACTGGTTGTCAGACTTTTGTGCTACTGACTACCTGTAACGCCTGTCAAAAATCTACAAATGACAGCCGAGACGGCGTGTGTGACGGCGGGTTTTCCTAGGCACGGAGGAAAATCAGTATTCATTGGTTGGTCAACCATCCGCAGATCAACTTAAACCAGCTTGGCTTAACCTGAAGATCGCACCGCTGGTATTATTTAAATACAAGCGCCGTTCACGAGTGTAAAAATCTAGACCATGAGTGCTGTTATTGCTCGTAGTTAAACGGTCAGTTTTTTTCTATCAATAATTAAATCATCGGTATGCTATAAATACCCCGGATGCACGTGGAAGGAAATTTAATATCAGAAATACAACATGCTTCCCTTGAAAAAAAATCATTACAGCTCTTAGCCACCCTGTATTGTTTCTCCACCTCAATAAGATTCACAGACACAACGCAATTAGCACGGGATCACAGCTGCCTTTAAAAGTGCTCCAGACTTTTTAAACACCCACCATACTTAGATATCATCGACTCAAAGAAAAATACTACTATGAAACGCGATATGTTTACAACCCACTCACTTTTATTGCTGTAAAGCATGCATGCCACTGTAATACATTTCAAATTCAAGGAAACAAGTATGTGACTTGAGAATTGAACGCAAGTCTTTGCAAGTTTGTTGAGTTAGTAATATTTGCTACGTGCCGCAAACAAATCGCCCCTCCCACTCGTGACGAAATAAAACAAATACTTATAGTCAGAGACGTGCAGCTAGCATTGCAGCTGTCTGTACCCATAACACGCTTTATTAGTTCCAAGCGATCAAGAATTTTACTGTTACACCTCTGCATAAAACTCGGAATCAGATTGCAAAACCTCTTTAATTAAATTGAATTCTTTCTTTTATGTTCCCGAATAACACTACACATAATAGCGGATAACGCAATTCCGTCCCAACACGCGCGCAGAAAGATAAACAAAGCAATGAACAACCTAATGGTAACTATTAACCACTAGAGGCGGCAATAAAAATATTTTATATCTCTGTTTCCGGCAGACACGCGGTCGTCACGCGATACCCTAACGTGACCATTCGTCCTAATTTCAGCGGGACTGTACCATGTTTACGACCGATCAATATACCGGCATTCAACTTGAGACAACTGGCCAAGTAACCTCTCTCATTCGGGTAATCTCAACCCTTGAGTAAACTACTGCGACAGTGGCAATCTACGCTCGACTTTGTTTCCTGGTAGCGCCTGTGATAGCGGAGAAATATCAGCTGCGATAAACAAATACTCATGACAGCTCCATACCGTCCAATCGGGCTCTGGAAAATGTTGTTTATAACTCGGTCCGAGCACATAAATAATTCCGCTCGTGTGTTTGTGCGCAGTGTCGGTTTTCAAGCGGTTCCACTCCTTTACCGTCCAAAGCTTTGCAAAGAAATTAAATCAAGGTGGTGGTGTCCATAACGACGCCTCTGAAAGAGGTGGAACGTTTTGAAATCTGACAGTTGACGTCAGCCTGCCCACAATGCTTCGCGGTCTTATCGCTAAGAGGGAAATAAATGAGACGACTTTTTCCTGCTTTACGAGCAAGTCACTCTAAATACCGTGTTTTGTTTCGTTTTAGTAAAAAAATATATGCTTTTATACATTTTAAGGTGGGCCGCCTAAATGAATCGTTATTTTTTTACTTTCTTTAATACAGCCGCATAACATTTTAAGATACTGCTTAGAGCTGTTTTTCATAATTTTGTTTGTAAAATTAGTTGGTAAGGGGGAGACATGTTTCGTGGAGGAGTAACAAGCTAAGCATTATCTTAGGTAGAAAGTAGATAGAGCAAGTTCTGATTCTACTTAACATTTTTGGTGAACATTTAGGGGCCTAAAAAGCAAACTATTCATATTTAGTGCGGTGATATTTAGGTGTGCAGACAGACGTCCTCAGTACCAGTATGTGCTTGGCTCGCTGTTTGTGACATCCGTGTCCAATGATTCCAATTTATTGTCGTGAAACACGAAGAGGCTTCATTTTGAACGTCTCTCAGCGTTATTCTTTCTATAACAATAGGAACCCGTTAAAAGATTTAGAGTTAGCGTGGAGGGGTATCATTTGGAGACACGACACCGCCGCTGGTATTGCCTCAGTCGACGTTTTATTTATTTCACTCCTTGTTTATTTATTTACCCTCATTGTGCTTTACCCACGGTTCACGAAACCGTTTGTTTTTAGTAAGAAATCCGACTAAAACCTAGCACTGAAAAAGCATTGGGTATGGACCATACCTAAAAAATGAAACAGACGAAACATTGGAACAATTTTTTTATATCTTTCACCGTAAAGGTTCACGAACTTTCATTACAAAATAACGCAAGTTTGTCGAACAAAACGCGAGTAACAACAACATAGCTATATGTTTAGTTAGCAGTCGCTAGGTTCTCTCAGGCACGGGCATTAACCTCGCGTACTACGGATCGTGACCTTGCATTTCTTTACCACCGTAAATGGATATAATATTAAAATTGTGTGGCTACAACGCCACAAAATATATTCAGTATCAAGAAAAACAAAGGGGCGTGGGAATATATGTAAAATAATAGGTTTTTTTTTTAAAGAAAACATCGTATTTCATGTGTGGTAATAAAACGTAACCACTTTTTCCCTACAGTAACAATACAATGGGTCTGGAAAGTCGATTCCACATGGAATCCGATTGAAAGCAATAATTAATTCCCACAAATAATATGTTTACGATTGTTACAAGCGTTTAAAATCAGTTTATCAGAATGCGTGGCTCGCAGACTACACGGGCAACATGGGCAGTGGCCACGTTGGCCACAGTGTGCACAATGACCGGCATTTCGCACATGGCCCGGCCCACCACTCCAAGTTGCGTTAATGGAAGGACGCAGATGTTTTTCGTCTTACGTGGCCAATATTGCCCTATTTAGCCCACTAAGTATAAGTGCTTTGCAAACAAACACAACATTTCTAAGTTTAATATTCAAGAACAAGAATAATTAACAGCTTTTTGCAAGATATGTCACGGAATGATCATTCATCATTTCGTTTAGTGTTTGAGAGTTTTCCGATGCTGACTTTAACAAAATACGTAACATTTTTAGAAGTAGTGATGGCTCTTTGTGTTCTCGTATTGTACACATTTTTTGCTAAACGACGTAGTAAAATTTTATTGGTGACTTCAAGAACGACTTGTGCCATACATACAAAAATATGGAACACGACAAAATTATTTAGTTTACGGGAGCAGTATGGAATTAATAATCTTGAGTCCTAATAAATAACTTTCTGATGAAGAATGTTTTATTTGCTTTATCGCATTGTCGCTGCTCGCATATTCTGACGCAGAATTATATTTATTGTTTTTTTCTGGTTCCCCTACGCACAGTATTGTGGTGTCGGAAAAACGATACAGTTGTTCTCGTTCCTTCTGAATCAATGGAGCGAATACCCTCCGGTTTTTACATTGACATATTTTCGTTGTAAGATTGCTAAACGAAAATGATATTCATCGCAGAACTCACTATTTATTTGACACAGACTTAAGGATGTATTGCGAGTTATTCTTATTCGTTCACTCTTTTGGGCACAACATGTAAAGGGGGACGGAATATACATCGTACATACACTACAATGTTGCTTTATTTACACGCGTTTCCTTATTTTATTCTGGTGGGATTCCTTACATATCCTCTGCAAATAGTAACAATAAAATGCTGATGATGTTACGATACTTAATAATATGGCATAACAGACGGTCCCTTAACAAACGCTAAAATATACCAATGGTGTTTCGGATAGATTAAGATAGGAATAAATTGAATCCTTATATTGTAAAGATGATTCAATTTTTGATCCAAATTAAAAACATCGAAATCAATTAACCACCGCATGTTAGTTTCAATTGCCGAAGCCTCTTAAAAAACCAACATAAACTATTACATTGATTCACATTAAATGTACGGTGAAAAAGGCAAACGGCGCGGGAAGAATTGCTTTTTACGGATCGACTAACATTCCGCAGTTCCTCGAGGGTTGAGGGGGGCGCAGGTACGTGACGCGGGGCAGGGGGCGGGGTGGGGCGGGGCGCTCGCAGAAATGAATTGTTTTCGGTTTACCGTAAGGTAAAATAACTTGCGTACCTTTGTGGCTTTTTAAGTGTGTTTATAGGATTTGGTGCGGAAGAAACGTCGAGCGTTTTCCGGAAAACAGTTTAATAATAAAAATCTGAATAGCACACACATACGTACACATTATTCGTCATTCGGAACTCCCGGCTGAGGATCTGTTCGCGACATTTAATTCTGCCTCAACTTTCTCTTAATAATATTATTTTTGGTGTCACGAGCCGACATTGTTCTAACTTGCGGTTAATAAAATCCGTTCGTTCGGAAAGTAACACAGCTATTCCTATTCCCACTCACCTGGGTCGGATACGCGGCAGCCACAATAATTTAATTTCGCTCGTTACACGAAGGAATTATTCGAAAAAAGTGGAGGGAAACTCATAAAGCCATTACATTGCTTGGAAACGCCTGACGTAGCTTCCACAGATACGAGACCGGCGCTCAAAATTAATTTCTGAAACCGTTTAAAGTATCAAATTTTCTAAATTGTTCGAGCCCTTAAAGCTGGCAATAAAACCTTAATTAGAAGTAACGATATAATATGACGTATAATTAAATAAAATAATAATTTCATCAGACAAAAATAAAGAAGACTTCAAAGGGACTTCAAATCAGATAAAAATAAAGAAGACTTCAAACAACGATCTTCAATAAAGGATCATTGGGTTCTGAATCTGATCAAAAGGTCAAAGTTTCATGCCCTTTACTTAAAATCAATCCTGAGATGGCGATCACAAAAAGCTGATATAAAATAATTTGTTATTTGAAAATGGAACGAGTTACAGGAGTCACGGACGGCCGGCACTTGTATTGGTGGCACATGAGTAAGTAAACGGAACAGAGTAAGCTTCATAACAACGTGCAAAATTGTTACCTATTTTGGTAGGGTTGTCAACTGGTCACAATAGGTGAAGACAAATAAATCAAATATTTACTTACCTTGGGACAGTTAAAGTAATCATCTTAACTTTCTTCCAGTATTATTCATACACACACTACAATAAACAACCATTATTAATAAATACCAAGTTTTAACATTAAAATATTCTAACTTGTCACACAGACTTTCCTCTCGCAGGTCTACTGGAAATAAATAAATAAAACAAATAAAGTGTGTTGCCTTAACAACCCTGATATTTTCAACTGGCTGTGACAACGTAAACCGGTTTTTTTCCACTCTAGCCGCGTACGCGACAAGCGGCCAGTGGTCACGCACGTGGTGCAACCGATTCGTGCAGTTGGTGACTCGTGGTTGGTGATGGGTGACCACCCTTACATACCGAGTTTCCTCTGTGCCTCGGAAAGCACGTTAAGCTGTTGGTCCCGGCTGACATTTGTCCATCTTTGGCAGTCGTTACAGGTAGTCAGTGGCCCAAATAGTCTGACAACCAGTCTTACCAAGGGGTACCGTGTTACCCAGTATTAACTGGATTGTGGAGGTCAGACAAGCTGTCGCTCCATGTAAAATACCGATATTCAGCTGCATTCGGTTAGAGTGGAAGCCGACCCAAATATAGTTGGGAAAAGGCTAGGCAGATGATAATGATAACAACCATCCAAGTTCATAAAGGTGTAGAAACGATTTGAATAGCCTGCAAATTGCAAAAAAAAATTGTAATTTGCGGTTATATCTTTTGCAGAAAAACTTGTTACACATGAAAAGTGCATACCGTTACAATTACAACAAGCCCAAAACAATACTAGAATACATTGTCTCATTATGGAGTTCCGTGACTCTTGACTTCATCATCAAATCTGCTGGTAGAATGGTTCTTATCAAACGCAAATGCTTCATTTGTTGCAGAAAATACCAAAATCGCTGTACGTTATCCTATAAAATTTGTAGAGTTCCCTCGATTTCGCCAAGATTTCATCATCAAATCTCGACTTGGTGGCTATGGGACCATTTGGAAAGTATACCCTTTCCAACAAAAAAAGATTTGTTCAAATCGGTTGGCAAGCGACGAAGTGATGCGCGAACAAACATAAAAAAAGACAAAAAAATAGAAACATCCGAATTGAGAACCTCCTCCTTTTTTATAAGTCGACTAGCTGTTGCCCGCGACTTATATTAATGGGTCATGTGTGAGACTGCATCGTTGGTCAAGTTGTCGCAAGCACTACTGAGCATGAGGTCCTCTGGGTTCCATTTTCGGGACGGGCAAGGTGTTATTGTATTATTTTGTGCCTGGTTGATGGGAATAAGTTAAATGTGCGAAATGTGGGTGTAGGATTAGATACACCTCTACCTATCTGTGGCGAAGGTTGAAAATAGTGTCAGGAAAATACTGTCAGCTTCTGTTAACTTTTTTTCCGTGTTAATTTTGACCTCATTTTCACTATCAGCGACACCAAATACAAAATGTTGCTCTTTGTCACCCCTCAAGGGTTGAAATTCTAATAAAGCCGTTGGGTTAGCTTCCAATCATAAGCCCAGATAAAAAAAAATTACGTCGAATATTAAGGATTTTTTACACACAATTTCATCCCCTTTTTAAGTCTTCGGGGTGGAGTTATCAAAACACTGAAACACGCATAAAGTAATTTTCAATCGTCAGCCTAAACACAAAATTAGAAGATCCTAACTTTAAAAATGACGGACTTTCATATAACCTTCCATCCCCTATTTTATCCCCGTGGGGGTAGAATTGATCAAAATCCTTTCTAAGCGGATGCCTACGTCATAACATCTACCTGCATGCCAAATTTCAGCCCGATCCGTTCAGTAGTTTGGGCTGTGCGTTGATAGAGCACTATGTCAGTCAGTCAGTCAGTCACCTTTGAATTATATATTTTTAGACTAGCTGTTGCCCGCGACTTTGTTCGCGTGAAAATATTGATGGGTCATGTGTGAGACTGCATCGTTGTTCGAGTTGTCGCAAGCGCTACTGAGCATGAGGTCCTGGGTTCGATTTGCGGGACGGGCAAAGTGTTATTGTATTATTTTTGCCCGGTTGATGGGATTAAGCTAAATGTGCGAAATGTGGGTGTAGGATTAGATACACCTCTACCTAACAGTGGCGCAGGGTGAAAATAGTGTCAGGGGGGAAGCCGTAGAAAAAAAAGGAAAACTGTTTTTTTTGCTTCTGTTAACTTTTTTCTCCGTGTTAATTTTGACCTCATTTTCACTATCAGCGACACCAAAAACCACGGAAACGACACCTATGATTAAAAATCCAAAAACTTTCGTCGGCGCCATTTTTGATTTCATCTTCATTCATCAAAAGTAAGATCAGAAATGCAGAAGAGAAAAAAAAAACAGAAATCTACAAAATAAAAAAATCTAGTTGGTATCAAATACGATATCGACAATTACTCATTCTATCTCGTTCTACTATACATAATTTATTTATTTATTTAAACAACACATACAACTATTCTTACAGGTACAATAGAGCAGTTATATTTAAAGTTTAATTATTTATGTTTTGAATAAATTAATTAATTTGACAAACTAAAGTAATTGCGCAAAATGCGGCCCGTGTGAATTCGCTCAGTGTACAATTGAAGCAATCAATCTGTTGTGACACCATATTGAGTGCACGCAGCGCGCGCGTCAGCGGCGCGTGCTGCAGCAAGTTGGTGCGAGCGGGCGGCACCCACAGGAGCGGCGGCTGCTATACTTTCTTTTTCTGCTCCTGTCGTAAGTCCATAATCTTCGGCTTACCTAGGTCCCTACAAAACGGTAAGTACTGCCAGCTGCGAAGTCACGTGTGCTATTAACTTGTGTACGGCCTATACTATTAACTTGCACTGCTGCAAAAGGTCTCTCCTGCTGCTGTTATTCGTGAACGAATGAACAACTACAATGCAAAACTTCACCCCCTCTTTTACCCCTTTGTGGGTTGAAATAAAAAAAAACTAACGACTTACTACTTTGATACTTTTTGGTGACTCAAAAAATAAAAACTTTAATTAAAAACAAAATGTTGCTATTTTTTCACCCCTCAAGGGTTAAAATTCTAATAAAGCCGTTGCGTCAGCTTCCAATCATAAGCCCAGATTACAAATTTTATACTTTTTACGTCGAAAATTAAGAATTTTTCACATACAATTTCATCCCCTTTATAAGCCTTCGGGGTGGAGTTATAAAAAACGCTGACACACGCATAAATTAATTTTCAATCGTCAGCCTAAACACAAAATTAGAAGATCCTAACTTTAAAACTGACGGACTTTCATATAAGCGTCCATCCCGTATTTTATCCCCTTGGGGGTAGAATTCATCAAAATCCTTTCTTAGCGGATGCCTACGTCATAAAATCTATCTGCATGCCAAATTTCAGCCCGATCCGTCCAGTGGTTCGGGCTGTGCGTTGATAGATCACTATGTCAGTCAGTCAGTCACCTTTGAATTATATATATTTAGATAGATAGAAGATATATTAAAAAAACTATAAAACTAAGAATATTTGAATTTTGGGCTACCCTGGAGTGTCCACCTTGGAGAATCAAGTCAGTCTTTGATTGGTCAACAATGGTCTCTTGGTGACTCTCAACTGGCTAACTAAACTCCGTACAGTTACGACCAAATACAGCAGCACATAAATTATTTCCATGTGTGTTTGTGAATACGCTAGCTAGCCCACCGTGCACTATTACAATGTGGGAATGCAAACATAGTTGTGAATACAGTTAATATCTGCATAGTTTAGTCCATTAGGGATTCATCTTGAACGTCATGGGATCATACGCTACATATACATACATATGCAGTCTCTCTGATGTTCAGACCGAAATGGCAAATTGTTACCTTATCTATGTTTACCTAAAGCTACAATTGTATCTTTTCTGTAGAAATCCTGTAGGATCATTTTCAATGTTTCTAACCGATCTTCTTATGATTTTGACACTAGTTTGTCTAAAGGGTGTAAAACACCTCTTGACGACGCCGAAAGGCACTTGTTCTCCTCTTCATTTTGTTTTTTTTTTCTACACCATATTGGGAACCTTACGGGGAGGGAGTTACGGAGATATTGGGAGTCAAAATTGCAACTTTTTGACAAGTTTTTATCGCATTTTTACTTTAAATATCTCTACGACCCCCGCACTATTCAATCCATCCATTAGCACAATGTTTTGAATGCGTTACATTGAGTTATACCACAAAACGTGATTTTTCACACCAATAAAAAAAGTTGTCTCCCAGCAATAATTTTTGCGTAAAGTTGCAAGTTTGATGTACAGGATGCTTGTTTGACGGCTTCGTGATGAGGTGGTTTACACCCTGTATTAGTTAGGTCCATGTTCACGGAAAAGATAACAGACTGATTAACTGAAAACAGCTGTCACTGTGACATGTTCCCATACAAAAATGTGTTTTAAACTGCTGTTTTTGGATAATCAGAGCGTCATCTTTTTGGTGAACATGGACCTTAATCTTATTTTACTAAACGCTTTGTTAATCCTGAAAAATAATTGAATAACGAATTGGTCAATTTTTGCAAAGATAAAATTGGTCTCCTGGTATCAACAATTTCCGTAAAACAAGGCTTATTAAAGCAAACTTTTCGTTTAATTTAATGATTGACGCTGCTGGCGTATTACATACTGCTACGAGAGCCATGAAAATACAATTATTGTCACTAAACCAATAAATTTTTGTCATTGAGTGATCTGAATTATTAATCTGTTTTTCGCGTTTATTAATTATGAAATTGAGGTTATGTGATTTATCGTTTAATCGGGTATTTAAGAATATAAACCCTCTTCTTTCTCGCTTCGCCGAGTGCAATTTATATATTTAAAATATTTAAAAGGTGGAGCGAATTTCATAGTCTGATTTTCATGGGACTTTTTTTATTGAGATGTGGAGAAAGAAGTGAAGCAAACATTCGCCACCTCTTTCACAACATATGCTTAAATGATTAAATATATAAACGATATCCACATTTGTCACAAAAGGGCATAGATTACGAGGTAGCCAGTTAACAGACAATACTCACATACACATAGACAATACTTATATTTTAATTATATTCACATTTTCGAACATTTCAATGATTTTCATTTTAATTATTTTGACATTGTAATCACTTTGATATTTTAATTATTTTGACATTATAATAATTTTGACATTCTAATAATTTTGACATTCTAATTGTTTTGATTGTTTAATTTCTATGACTTCTTTTTTAATTATATTTTTCAATTTTAATAGTTTGCAGATTTCTTTTTTTTTTTGAAATTTTATAATATATAATGTCACTATCTAATGTATAGAATTGCACACCAAATTTGTACGCCTTCAGGCATAACATAGCGCACTGTTTCGTTAAAAATAACATCTATATGTCTTTAACTATGTTAACAAATAAATAAATTTTATTATATTATTATTATTTCCTTTATTTATTATTCATCTTACTTAGTACATTTTTAAATATTTCTAAAAAAGATATAAAAACATTTAAAAATATAAAAAATAGGGATCCGCCGGTGTCGGGAGCAGGGTCCAAGTCACCGGTGGTTAGGGTTGCAGAGACAGGAACCTCCTCACAATGCGAGCCGTATCGAGGAGTACTGCCTTCTGTATCAGGCCCTTGATCCAACCGCCTAAAGAGAGCTTCGACAGATGTTCGTCGAGGCTCTTGGCTATCAGGCCATTGGCCGTCACGACAATCGGCACAATGATAACCGAGTTCATATTCCACATGTCGCGAACCTCGTGTGCCAAGTCGAGATACTTAATTTGTTTCTCTTTCTCAGCTTTCACGAGGTTCTCGTCATGAGGGATAGTAACATCGATTATCATTACTCGGCGCGCTGATCGGTCTATCACCACTATGTCAGGCTTATTGGCAACAATAGTCCTGTCAGTAATGATAGACTGATCCCAGTACAGCGTGATATGGTCTTTCACGAGAACTAATATTATTTATTATTTTATTATTATTATTAATTTAATAGCTAAACGACGTTTCATACTCAGCTGGTTACTCAGAGCAAACTTTGGGTTAAGATAGTACTAGTTATAACGATGTATTAGGATTACAGTACTGCACGTAACTTTGTTTGCAACATGCCGCAGGCTGTTAGGTTTCTTCAATTAACTCAAGACTTTTATTGCTGTGGGTTTATTAGACCGTTTTAATCATAATATTCATAGTTACAAAAACTAAAAAATCACGCTTTAAATAATAATAATAATAATCATTTATTCAAAAACGTTGAAGTCCATAAAATTAGATTAGTAAATATTGACATCAAAACATATTCATGAACTACAAATAAGCATAATAACAAAAATAACATAATCGAAATACATCACAAATAATATAACAATGTCATAATAGAAACGAATCACAAATAACATAAAAATAACACAATACACACACATGAAAATCACAAATTGGCATAGTAATAATAATAACATGATAGGAATAAAATAAAATGCACGTACAGCATGCACGTGCATCTAGAGCAGATCTGTGTGTGCAGTCCACGGGTGCAGTCGCACCCATCGACCAAGCATCGGGCAGTCCCATCGGTCTCTGAATGCTCTCAACATGCCGTGGGTGCTGATCAGTTCTGTGCCGGAGAGAAACGCATCGTTTCCGAATGATGCTTTAAACTGACGTGATTGTATTTCTCGCTTTTTTCTTTTCATTTGATACCCATATCACGGGAATGGATAAAAAATAACTAGTTCACCATCTTTTTGAGTCATATCAGATTAAAATTTAGAATAATTTCATTTATATCCAAATTAATTTATGTATGCAATAGTACGAAAGTAGTTCAAATTTAGCTTGTGAGATTTTTTTACGTAATTAGTTACAGCTAAAGCTAAAAGCTAATAAAATCGTGTTAAAAATGATACCGTCATAATCTTACCAATTTATCTATTCGAATATTCGTCGCGTTGACACAAATATTGTTGAGACTTAAATAATAAAAAAATGATCTCACTGCAGAGCAAAAGGTTCTTCAGATAAAGATGTTGTGGGTTTTAGTCATTGCGCTTGCTCAATTGGGATTGGTGAATTCAGACTTACCAGTGTTCATTTAAAGTTTATATTTCCTCACAGTACTTGTCTTCCCCGGTTTCAATGATATCCAAGATATTGGCAAGATTATTCCTAAAACATATAAATTGTTAATTGTTAAACTATCACGATCAGAACACATTATAAAACATATGAAGACGGGTATTCATAATTATGTTTTATATAACATAAAAAATACAAAGTACATAATAACAAAATAGCAATTAAACTTCGGTAATACTTGTCGATGAAAGGTACTAAACAAAGCACTTACCGAATAATGGAACCGGGTATATTAGTCCAAATTAAAATTTAATGGCCTTGCCTGACCCGACCTAGTTTAGGCGATAATTAGCTCAGCTAAAAAATCTCTCGTTCGCTTTTTCACTTCGGTCCCTTATGCTGGAATGTTTTTGCATTTTATTTGACATTTCTCTCGGCACACTCTGCGGTCTAGTTGGAACTTTATAAAGAAGTGTTGACATTTTATAAAAGCTTTAATTGGGTTATGGGGGCAGTGTTTGAAAGCAAATCTGGAAAGGCTTGTTTTAATTCTTACGTTAAAATTAATCTACATATTAGTTTTAATTCGGTTAGTGGCAATAGGATCGCCACCATGGGACCAAGCTTACTTGGGACCTTAACATTACTGGCGAAATGTGGGTGTACACCTCTGTCTAATCTTTCTGGGATTACAGGCGTGATGTTAAGAACTAGTTGACACGCAACTTCGTTTGCATCACATAAGAGACAAAAACGAATGGAAGAAAAATCCCCGTTTTTGGAACATTATTCATTCCTGCTCCGCTGCTCCTTATATTCGCTGCGTGATGTTTTATAGTTTAAAGCCTTTTTCGATAAATGGGCTATCCAACACATAATTTTTCAATTCGAGCCGGCAGTTCCTGAGATTAGCGCGTTCAACCAAACAAACAAACAAACTCTTCTGCTTTATAATATTAGTATAGATTATTCATGGAAATTAAATACAGTAAAACTAACCCTCTCAGAACAAACTAGCCCTACACTGAACATGATCAGAAAGATAAATTAAACATTCATAATCATAATGTTTTTACATAAAAATAAAGCTCGTTGCCCGAAGCAGATAGGTTTCGTGTAACAACGCTGAACGCGGTTGCACGCCTGAGGCTGATCGACAGAACTTTCAGTGTTCAGTCTAATTAGAAGCATCATGCCACCAGCTACTGATGAATTGTTACATTTATAGTATGTTAAATACCTTGTGTTGTTAAATGAGCAGCATACTTTTTCCATTTTCAGTCAAACAGCCTAATACTGGTGCTATGTCTCTTGTGCCAAAATAAACCAATAAAAAGAAAAATATCCGTATAACTACAAAAGTGGCAATTATTATATTTATTTATTTATTTATTTAAAGACTTTGGAAGACTTACAGCTAAATACAATAGTGATAAGTAACAGAATGATAATCAGACAGCCAATTACAAGTCTTTACGTCTACACCTTGTCTGGTATAAACATTACTGTGGAACAAAATATACACACTGCCAAGTAATGCCAAAAAATAAAAAAGAATAAAGTCATGCAAATAGATCATCACCTAAAATATGAAACATTTAATAATAATTCGCTACAGGCTATTTTATATCATGGGAACCAAGATATTATTATGATTTGCTCGTCATGTTAATAAATATAACAACTCATTTAGTCATAGAAGCGTCTACTTATACAGAAAAGGCATAATCATTGATCACCGTTAGCCCAGAGCGTATCTTTAAATAGCATTACTACAAAAACTTCTCTTCGATGAATTCAAATAGCATCCCGAACCCAGGTGACAACATCAGTTAGTTAAAAGCCGATGATCAATGATAGATTTTGATTTTGGGTTAATTCACACCGAGACGCGACGCGACGCGACGCAACGCGACACTACGCGAAAATAATAGAATAACTCAAATATAACTTTATTATGAACACGACAAGACACACATTTCATTCATTCTACATCGCGACGGCGCACAGTGGGTCGAAACGATGATTTTAGTAACTTATATCAATAAATAAACAAATAGATATGAATAGATCCATTTTTTTAAATAATACGTACTTAGTAAATTCAAGCAAATTAGGCAACTCTTCATGTATTGTCGTTAGTGTTTAAGTAACTCTGTGTATTATTAAGTGCTTTGACTTACTATTCTATATCAAATATAACTTAAAAGAACATCCGAAAACCAAAAATGTAGCTTTTGATTCAATATATTTTTTCATTTTTTTCGATCCATTTATTTGGCAGTGTTGCAACTTTATGCAAATGTTCAAAGCATCAAAAAAGCGGGATCATTCGCCACTCAGCAGGAATTTAATTTAATTTGGCCCGCTCCATACAAAAAAATAACAAAATGCATTTTTCCACCCAAAGGAGCCAGTCTAGGAAAAAACGCGTCAGAACAGTTATTATTGAAGTTAATGAGTTCTATCGATCCGCATAAAAAAAATGTAAAAAAACGAAGTTGATCCCTAAGTCACTAAAATCTTCGTTTCGACCCACTGTGCGGCGCAGCGCCAAATCGCTGGTCTCTGCCAGTACGGTCGCGCCACGTCGAGTCGCGTCGCGTCTCGGTGTGAACTGACGCTAATTGCATATGAAAAGTTCGACCCCAACATAGTTGGATAAGGCTAGGCGGATTGTCCACTAAGCTGTCCAGGAACCCCGTGCATGGGATTCCGGACAGGATACCTGACAAATCACTTTGGGTTGTCGAGCCCGATGTCGGAAGGTCTTAATCAAGATCCATGAGATTAGCGAACCTATCAGAGATTCGGAGTAAATACACGTGTGGTAAAAGCATGCGTGTTGCTTTAATTGGTATCTACAGAAGTGTATTACAATATGTAGTTTTATTAGTAAACGGCTACTATTAACTGAGGGAGAAAAGCTTCAGATACCAATGTGAATAATGTACGCTAAAAAATATAAGTGTACCAGGGTAACAGGATCTCGACCCGCCATAGCAAATTTGCAGGAGGTCATTTGCTAATATGTAAAGAAAACGACGACTCTCATTTACTCGAAGCATCACTTTCTTAGTATTGAATCTGTCACGTTACCGGCAGATTAATACTCTGTGGTTATTGATGGCTATCGTCAGAAGCCAACTTTCAAAAATATAAAAATATAAAAATCTGATAAATAACATCAAAGCATTTATTTCAAGTAGGCCAGTTACAGGCGCTTGGAGCATCACCTGGAGTAAAAGTTTATAATGTTGTTTTCTGCTTTTATTACAGGTAAGTTTGTTCAGATTGACTTACTATGTGCATAATGTAAATATACATAAATATTAAATTTAACTGTTTTTATTACAGAAACCCAACTGAATTTTTATGTGAAAAGGGAAGTTGAATTAATATTTAAACATTATCATAAAACAACATTATTGTGAATACTTACTTCGAGGATCGTCAGATGGAAAAACAACAATTTTGTGCCTAACCTCATTCACACACTAGATGGTCGTTCTTTTGCAATAGCAGATGAATACCAACCAAAAAATTTACACATACAATTAATAACGTCGCAAGTGTATGGTAGACTGAAACACACTTTGAAAAAATTTAAGGAAAGTCTGGAAAACCTTGACAGAAAATATGAAAAAGGTTGATCTAGATGATGAAGGTAACTTTTTGTTCGAAAACTTTTATTTAGAAGAGATTGTTGGACAAGAACCTGAAATACTTACCACAAGCACATTTGAAGACACAATAAAGAAGTTGCTAGAAAAAGTTCTAGAATACAAACAACAAATTTCAGGAGTTAAAAACTTAAACAAGCTAATGATTTCATGATTGAAAAATTCGATGGAAAAAACTCTAATGCCAGTCAATGGATTAATCAATTTGAAAATAAAATAATTCCTTGAAGACTGTAGTGCCGATTTTATTGAAACGTTTGGAAACAAAGGGTGGTCTCCTATTACATATGCTTTTAACTTTAAATACCAATCAGGTACCTTGCTTGAATATGGTTTTAAAAAGGAAAAAATACTACTTCAAATAAAAAAATCCATGGGTACTGAAATATTGATTGACCTTATTGCTATTGGTTTACCAAATTATGTATCCGACAAGATTGACAGAAAAGCGCTTCAAGAAACTCAAGATCTCGAAATAAGTAAATTAGATAATTTGGTCAGGAAAACAAATGAAAAAAAAAGGATACACTTTTATGGCAATAAACTGCAAAAAGTTGAAGAGAAAAACCCATGCCAAATATGTGAAAAGGCTAACATAGGGAAACGTTTCCATCCTGAATCAATATGCTGGTTTAGAGAAAAAGATGACAAAAAAGAAAAAGCAGGATCATTTAAATCTGTGATTCATTCAGAACTGGAGGTGGAATTTAAAAAAAAACAAAGACCACCATTAATAAAAATCAAGCTACTTCTAAATGACACTCTAGAAATTTCTGGTATTTATGATTTGAGCTCAAACCATTAATAAATCCAAAATTAATAAAAATTTGATAAGAAAACACAGAAGATCAACAAAAAATAAGCTCGAAAACTGTTAATGGTGTGTGAAAAACAAAAGGTATGATACTCGTAACTTTCAAAAGTGAAAATTTTCAATGTCGAAAAAATGATGAAAGTTTTTTTATTGTAGACAGTGAAAATTTTAGTAATGATTTTTTATTGGCTTACGCTTTATTAAAGATTTATTATTAGACCATGCTTTAGTTTTTTTTAGAAGATCCACCTAGTTTTTAAACCTCGTCTGATGGAAGTTCCCAGGAATATTAATCGTCAATGTTTATTTACTACCAACAAATAATAAAAAATAATGCAAAAAAAAGGTTTTGGTAAAATCTCAATAAAGTATAAAATGTACATATATTATTATCCCAAACTAAAAAACTTTACCTAGGGAAAGAAGGGTTCAATAATTAGTAAATGTCATCGTCCAAATGCGAATTTGCTGTGACGGGGCCAGACCCATTCACCCTATTTATATATTTTTCCAGGAAGAATTATTTACGATGGAAATAAACAAATAGAAATTATGTCAAATGAATGAATTCATCGTTAGTAATTCTAACTGGTTTTTTAATAGGCGTACATAGTAAACGTGGTAAGTATAATTGTATGTCTCGTTTTATTCTTGTACTATTAATTATTCACACAACGTTAAATGATAACGAACATCAATCAGCACAATTATGTTTGTGTAACTGTACCTACACGCGCGGAATCCACTCGTTTCCCTAAATTAAATGTAAAGAGCGTTTTAAAGCTTCCTAGAGAAATTATTAGCTTTCTCAACGCGTTTTAAAACCGGTACGACGTAAAATGAGTTCATAGGAATTTCCCCTCTGTCTAGATAGAAATGTCGACATTCTACCTTTATTAACAGACTAGCTGACCCACGCAACTTCGTCTGCGTCCCATAAAAGTGATACTGACCTTTGTTTTGTTGCATTAATATCTCCGAAGATCATCATCAGATCTTGATTAAATGGGACCACACAAAAAGCACCAGCTTTAAGATACAATATGAATCATCAAAATCGGGTAACAAACACAAAAGGAATAAATATTTCCCGTTTTTGCAACAATTTTCATTTATGCTCCGCTCCTATTAGTTGTAGCGTGTAGCGTTTTATAGCTTATAACCTCCCTCGATATATGGACTATCCATCACAAAAAGATTTTTTCAATTTCAATTAGAAGTTCCTGAGATAAGCGCGTTCAAACAAACAAACAAACAAACCAACTGTTCAGCGTTAAAATTTTAATATAGATGGTATTAATTAAATGTTTTTCTCGAAAAGAATTAAGAAAATATGTTGAGAAAGTGTATATTTTGAGAATGCTGTACGAGGATTTGAAAACCTTTCTACAATGTTATGCCACGTTTATAAATTGCATCAACATCATCTTTGTCACATATTTCTAAGTAGGAGTAGTACATGATTTCACAATATCAATACTTAAAAGTAACGGTAACTCTCAAAGTGGTATTAGTCACCTGAATCCTTCAAGACCCGTCATATTAAATAAGTTCCGATCATCTAAAGAATAAGGTACTTTGAGTATATTGATCTTACTTCACCTTTCGCTCTGATTCTTCGTTTCCACACGAGTTCCTCTACAAAATTTAGTTGAACATCAATTTCTAACTCAATAATATTATATTCATAGAGCATTTATTGCTAGCAATATTTGAAAGCATATTTGAGAGAGGTTGTTTTAAATCGTAGATCCTCACTGGCCCGCGTAGTGGATTATAGCCCATTCCATCTTATTGAGAGGAGGCCGTGTCCCAGCATTGCCAACAATAGCAAGAGTGGTTTGAACACCAGCCTGCTGTTTTATTAAATTACATGTCATAAAAAAAAATGTAAAAATAAGATTTTGTATTACTTTTTAAAAGTCAGGGAAAGATAGAAGAAACAAGTTAACAATAATGTAAGAGTAAACGGGAGACAAGAGTACATTCATCCTATATACACGAGACATTTGTGCAAGTTTGAATACTCTCTCCGTCGGTAGCATACAAAGAAAAGTACCTTATACTACAAGTGCAGCCAATTAATGTTAGCCATTCGCTGGCAGACGAATACTATTCAAGTAAGGTTACTTGAATAGGCAAACAAATCAGATCCAACGACTTTTAAGACGTTTTCATCTCATTATTTCACTGAGAAGGCTTCGGGAAAGTTTATAGGCGGAACTGTGGAGCTTTTTTTAAACTTGGACGTTGTCCGTCGCAAGCTTTTGTGCTAAGATTATCACACGTAAAGCTGGATTAAGTAGAAAATGTTTTCATCACGCTACTTTCGCTGGATAACTTATTATAAATGGATTTGTGCAACACTGCAGCTTATCGGCCTCGCTTGACACAAGGGTGGCGAAGAGCTTATCCAATCTGTTGTAGTTAGTAAAATATTAATAAGTTTTTTGAGATATAAAATTTTATTAAATTATTATCTTCTTTATTCATTTCATTCAACATCTTACTTTAATCTTACTTTGTACATTTTAAATATTTCTTATTGTTATTAGTTTTATGCACGGTGTTTCGTGCTGAGAAAGCACCTGAGCGTAGTGGTGTGTTTTATAAATTAATGTCAGTCGACAGCAGATTATTATAATATTCGGATTCAGAAAACTATGCCATCATAAATAAAGGGTGTAAAACACCTCTTCATTGCGATCATTTTTTATGTTCTACACCATACCTGGGAACCTTCTAGTTACGGAGATATGGGGGGTCAAAGTTACAACTTTTTGACAAGTTTTTTTTAAATACAAGTTTTTTTTGTAAGATTTTAACTTATAACACCTCCACGACCCCCGTACTATTCAATCCATCCACCAGCACAATGTTTTAAGCACGTTACATTGAGTTCTACCACAAAACAAGATTTATAACCTCAAAAAAAAGTCGTTTCCAGCAATATTTTTTGCGTAAACGTACTTAGTTTGATGTACAGAATGCTTGGTTAACGGCTTTGTGATGAGGTTGTTTACACCCTGTATATACGTTTGAAAGAAAGAAGTAGTCCAAACACTACTTCAGCATTACTTACACTGATTAATTTTTTTATATGTTTTAAACTAGTGTTTGACAAGTTCCCAAATTATAAGTCTCAATTCAGAAAGGTTTTTAAAAATGAGCTCATTAACCAAGTTATCATAGATAATGAATCATGGAGACGTTTGGTACCATTCCCATTTTGACAACTAAACAAGAACCATTTTTTCACGTGACAACAAGTGAAAAAATGTCCCCTTTCGTAACTATTCCCGTTTCGTAAACCATAGTTTATCTTGTTTTTTTTTTCTTCTTTTTTTTAATTTTTATTTTGTTTAATTGGCATTTCGAGTAGTGAGGTGATTTTATTCAAATTGTTTAAAAACAAACAAAAAGCACTTCTTAACGGAACATCACGCTTGTAATAGGCAGAGGTTTACTTTATAGCATACCCACATTTCGATAGTTATGTTTAAGTTCAATCTAATAGAGGGTAAGCCTATTACCGTCAACCGGGCCCCAACCCAGACTCCTTGGCTGCTACTGAGAAATTCCTGACGGAAAAACCTAATAACACTTTTCCTAACTCCGGAATCGAACCAGGGACATCATACTCAGTAGTCGTGCTGGCAGCCACTAAACCATTGAGGCTGTCAAAAACATTGTTTGTTCCAAATGGGCAATGGGCAAATTATAAACTACTTTCAAACAATGTTGATTCCCAGACTATTCATAGAAAATTTAATTGGCTACAGCAGATTTTGGCATTTCTTTTTGAGTACCTAACTATCTCTAGTAAGATTGTAAGTCCATTGGATTTTCTTTAGTGTATTTCGTTTTAAGGCCCATCACACCCCATCGTATTCCAGCCAGTCGCTCTATGTAAATTGCTGGTATTCAGCTGCATCCGGTTAGATTGCAAGCCGACCCAAACACAGTTCTGAAGTCGCTACTTCAGGCATTTTCGACGCGACGGTCGATCTCCTTGTTCTGTCTGTTGTTGAAGGAAACTTGCTGGCCCAGGTAGATATATTCGTCGATATAGTGCATTTCGTGCCCATCGACCTCGACCCTATATTTAACGGCATTGGTCATGACTTTAGTCTTCGACTGATTCATCGTCAATCCAACCTCAAGATTTGCAGTGCTCAGGTCTTAGAGCAATTGTTGCAGTTGAGCTGCTTCAGACAAAGAGCACAATATCGTCTGCAAAACGAAGGTTCGAAAGCATTTTATCACCAAGGTTTAAAAGTCATTAGATGTTGTTCCCCTGACTGGTATAGAAAGCCATTTTAGTCGTATATTATGTAACTGTTATCGTCTTTTCTGTAAAATAAAAGGTCGTAAGAGCCGACCTGTATAATTTTATACTTACCAAGAAAATACAAAAACCAATTAACTAACTCAATGTTATCTGCTTGTTTCAGGTATTGAAGAAAGGACTACATACTCAGTCAAAATTAATGGGATCTACAAAATAAAAAGGAAAACCCCTCCTCTCCGAAATAGAATTCAACCCAGCATCGTTTACGTACCTTTTCCCAGAAGGTCGCGTTTAAATTTGTGATTTGATTTTTCATTTTGTATTTTTTCACAAATATTTTTACAAAGCCCAACCCTTAAAGGTTTTTTGTAAAGAAATTATATCAAAAGTAAATTCGACTGTGCGAGCATTCTTTATTGAAAAAATTAGGTTAAAAAGTCGAATTCTCTTATTGTCGTATTTTGGCCTCTTTTTAGTATTGACACAGACATTATAATTAGGAAGAAAACTCTCTGAAAAAGAGATAGAGAGACAAAAGTTAATTTTATTTGGGAAAAGTCTAACTATGTACTTAAAATTCAATTCAACTTTGCATTGGTTAGAAAAACCGGCCTTAAATAAATCAGGATTAAAAAATACTGGCAACAAAGTTCCTGCGCTAAAGTAAATTTATAGAACTTTATATCCTGAGAAATTAGTGTAGATGTTTCATTACATTTGTAACAAGTTACATTCAAAGTAGATAAAATTTGAGGACGGACGGAAATAGGTTTAAGAAACGGAAAATCGCCTTTTGTCCTCATTCCACAAGTTTATTAAGCTCACGAAAATGTTTAATTCTGAGTTGTGTTTTCATACATTAACTTGAACGTATTTCCCCATTCTCAGTAAGAGATGAGATCTTTTTTTTAAACTACATACTTTTTCGTCATTGATTTCGTCATCAATTTTTTTACTAGAAATAATTCAGAAAGTAGTAAATATTAGTAGTAGTTGTGTTGTTAGTAGTATTGATGTGTGTATTATTAGTAGTTTATATTTTACTCAATTGCATTTTATTAGATTAAAACGCAAGCTGCCATATTTTCTGGGGAAGTGCAATTAATTATTATTAGCAGAAAATCATGAAACCGTAGACTTAAATGAAAAACATTAATTATATGCTGTCTAACGTTTCAGCAATATAGGTGTACATCAATCTAAAATTGGCAATAAACTCGAACTAGGCTAGGGTTGTCTAAAAACTTTAGCGAGAATTCCGAAACACTTAGCAAGAACTTAGCAATTTCTGAAAAAAACTTCATTGTAATCTAACGTTGGTCTATTTTGTGTCTGAAGACTTATTAAGTAATTTTAGCGAATTTTTGTATACATTTGGGTGGTTTAAAAGTGAAATTAACACTGTTTTAAGGAAAACCAGCATGTCCTAGAACCTACAATTCGTAGACATCTACCAAACCGCACTGGGCCTGCGTGGTGGATTATAGCCCACACCCAAAAATACGCACTTTGACGTGAAGTTGCGGACACCAGACCGTTGTATTATACAATAATACGATAAATACCAAGTATGTTTCTCAAACCAATACTTCGTGGTAGACTGAAGCCTTGTCTAGATAATTGTGTACCTTTTTTTTTTTTTTAAGGATGGGATCAAATGACCCCCCCCACTCTGGGCGGAGCGGGAGGGAGTGTCAGACTCTTACTGACTAAAAACCATCCATGTTCCTTCCTCGCCTTTTACGTTCCGGGGCCGCGGTATCTCTTTCGAACAGGCCCGCAACCCCGGCAGGCTTCGGCCCTTGCGGGCCCCTCTCCTTTTGCTGACATCTCTTTGAGGCGCGCGTGGAACACGAACGCGCCGTCGACACGGCCTGTTGTCGTCGTTAGACGGCCGGACGGCTAGCTAGCCCAAAGCCAGCCGTCCACAGGCCCGCATCTACGGTGGCCGGTAGCCACCACGTGGCCCCCGACGCCCGTTGCGTCTCCCGCGGCGGCCGGGAAGAGAGGATCTCTCCCTCTCTCGTTCCGCCACCTCCTTCGCTAGCATGACCGCTTCGCAGAAGGAGGCGACGGCTTCCCATTCCGTCTCGCTCCGGACCATGGATTGAACCAGGGCCGGACGCGAGAGGTCGCCGCCGCCGACCTACCTTATGTTTAATTTTATCATATAGCAATTACTAAATTGAAAGTTATATTTACTACGCAGAAAAATGTCGTTGACGTGATTAATATTTAAACAAAAAAAGGTACACAAGGTAAGGTATATTTAAACATAATATTTTTTTATTTATGGAAAGTACATATTTTTTCCTTTTACGAACAAATTCCTTGATACAAGGAATTTGTTCGTAAAAGGAAAAAATATGAACTACTGAAACATTTTTGAAACACAACATAGCAAAGATTTTTTTGCCACTCATTCACTCATGGATGGCACTCATTCGATCACTCGGCAACACTACAAATTGTCCCGGAAAATGTTGAAAAATACACGACCTATGAAAAATATTGGTTTCTCAATAGTACATTGACATCTTATTGAGATTGACTGATTCCTGTTTATTTGTCTTTTGGATTGGTTGTTACAAAAATGTTTTTGTTTCATTTTGTTGTTTTTCTGATTTTTACAAAACAAGCTTTTTTTTTAAAGTGATGAACGTGCATTATAATAAACACTAAATTACATTTCGTGGACACACACACAGTTCACAGTTCATATAACATCCAAAATCATAGAAATTTCAAGACTTCAATTAACTAATTTTATTATTTATAACATGTAGATCAAACAGAATGGTACCACCAAATATTTACGTCATACCTCTTCTATCTCTCTGAGACTGATATTTTGGTTTTCCCAAAATGTTGGTCTCTGTGGTAGATACCACAGTATTTAACTATTTAAGTTCAATCAAACTGAAACTCCTGTCGTACGAAATTACGAACACCTTAAGTCGCCTGTTGAACAATAGGTTTGGTCTCAAAGTACTTAACTCAATCCCTAAGTAACTTAAAGTAATGCCTAACTTCGGATGTGAGGGCAGGGGCGCGCCTAACTTTAATTAATTTGAAACTGGTCGACTATTCGGACCTTCGGCTTTGATTGTGTGTTTACCTTGCTTTGTGATCGGTGATGGGGGTTCGGACGTCGCTCTGTGATGGAAGATAATTTGTCAAATAAGTACTTGAGTATAATGGTTTACGTAATACTTTAAATTAAGGCTAGTGCTCCATTGTAGCCCTTGAAATTCAAATCTTACGATTTTGACCTTTAAAAAGTTGTTCCTCGACCTTTATAAAATTGAAGGGTTGTATTTATGATTTTGAAGATTATAATTCTTTAACTACATACGTCTTACAGTCGCGAACGATATTTTAATCAACATATAACCTAGCACTGGCCTGCTCATTGCAAAAAAACGTGAGAAAAGGTTTTTGCTTTGTGTTGCAATTTCAAGTGTACATTCTTGTGCTTCACTAGCAAACAAAGCTAATTTAAAGTAATTGGATGATTAAAAACTGTTTTAATTGTGTTTCCCATTTTTTTAGTACGGGGCTTCATACATTTTGAAGCATCACACACCCTGAAGTATTTACAAGGCTTTTAAGGCGGAGTATTCTTGAAAACGGTCGAAAAAAGCAGTGTACTTATCTCTTAAACCGTAAATAATTTTGCCAAAAAAATTACATATTAAAGTCCTTCTTGCATACAGTGGTGGAACTCAAAACATTATTTAACAAACTTAAATGCATCAAAAAAATCTTACTCTCAGTTAATTTTGTTTAAAAGCAGTTTACACCTTCATTAAAAATGATAATAATGATTTAAAATAGAACGTAAAACTTCAAATGCAGTGATGGGTTATTTATTCAGTTATAATTTAATACGATTTTATTTGTATTTTCTTGACATACGCTTGCTGATTTCCTTGCCTGGCCCATTGGAGCAAGGTCAACGACGTAATACTGGGCCTTAAAGCCCGAATTCCATTAACGAAAAATACAGCATACCTACTACGCTAAAAGAAAGTCTGATAATAATTCTTTAAGAGAGAGCATATTACTTGCGACCTTCAGGTCTTGAAATATCATGCCCGGCTTTTTCACACTATTAGCCGTTAGCTATAAAAAGTGTAACCTTGCAGGCGTCCGTCAGGGTGAACCTGCTACCTTATCTTTTGCTCAACACCCCATGAGAGAGTAAAAATAAAACTGTTATATAGTTTTGACCGCGACTACGTCCGTGAAAATTATGGTAACTCAACTAATTTGCATAATATCAATATGATATACAGAAATAAAGAATAGTATAAGCATAAAGAAATATTTTTTTTATATCGGTTGAGTAGTGCTTGAGTTAAATCATTACAAACACACAAGCAAACAAAAAAACAAATTTTTCCTTTTTATAATATTAGAATAGAAGTACTAGACATGAAGATGAGACGGTCGAATTTCTTTTTTTTTATTTCTTTTCATTTCATTATGGTCCTAAACCCAACGAACAGACTCACATAGCATGTCTGTCCATTGATTGTTTCACCGGTTTTTTCAACATCAACCCTAATAAACAAAAGACAACAAACATAGATGTCAATTCAGTAAATAAAACAATACAATGCAACCAACCACATACTAACGTTTAAACTTCGTTTGTAATAGCACCATTGTTGCCTATAGGACAGCCACAATATCCCGTATTTATATGCACACACTGCAACTTAACCGGGTACACCCGGGTTGAAGGTGAATGCAGCCGGATAACGCGCGAACACGTGTCACGACCTAGTTTATTGAAAACACTGCATAAATTAAACACGGGCTTAATACCAGTTTGCTTAGTACCACGAAATGTGACCCCATTTTTTCGTGCATTTTGTTTTGTTACCGCCATTTTACGACGGCCGCGTTGGTGCGCTAAATGCGGAATTCGAATACAAAATTCGCACGATAGCTTGAGTTACAAAATTCTAGGTTGCTAACTGCAAACAGAGTTCAAACATTAATGAATGAATGCAAGCGTCAGTGAAAAATTACAAAATTATAAGACGTTGAAAATATATCTTGGTGCCATCACAGAAGCAGATTCATAAACGACATACATTGAAATGTCTTCAGGAATATCAAATATGATAAATCGAAGGTAAAAAAAAAAAAAATTAACCGCTTACTACACGAGCTAAATTACCAACTTTATTTGTGGTGGTTCAATCTTCGTTTGAAATACTGTTAGAATAAAGTTCTAATCATCATGCACTACAAAGTGGTTGTTACGTCAAACACTGCGGTCCGAATAGTGTAAAATGAGTGGTTTCTTACAAAAAATCTATTGATTGAACTAAAAAAAAACACTATGATGATGTTGCTTGTAGAATTATTAAAAAAAATCAGAATGATCGCATGTATTTTATTTAGTTTGTTTTTTTTTAAAGAATTTTTAGAGATATAAGTTTAGTGATTTTTTTTATCGAGTATAATTAACTGCATTATGTTTTCAAATCACTTTCATACTAGCATTATATTCAGAAGAATATTCTGTTTTTTTTTTTTATTGTGGTGAATCATATACTTTCAGACGCCGTAACATATGGATTCATTCATTCATTTTACATTTTACATTTTACAAGATCTTTATTAGTACATATGGTTTACAAAACAGTTTACAAATGATCTTATTCTATTTGTACACCAATCACGATTTATGTCGTTACACAGGCAGGTATCGCCTTTACAAACATTAAAACATGTTGCTACTTAACACTATTTAACAATGATTTAACTAACTTATTACTAAATATTCATCTACGGGGTATGTGCAAGTCTTAGAATGGACCCACATAAGTTTTAAAATGATTTACAGTACAAAATGTACGCGTTAATTATAATGGATATGTTAAACTAAATATAAGGTAAGTAGCGGGTACTCCGCAGAAAGATCACGCATTCTCCGGCCGAACAAGCGGCGTCGGCTAGTAAGCGAGCTGTCGTCATGATGCGTCATGGAGGAAATAGTGATGGGGCAGTCGGTATCGATTGTACGTACGGGCGTACGGTAATGAACTGAGTCTACTTTTACCAATTGACGATATTAGGAAGTTATGATGTGCTGGGTTTTTATACAAATAAAATTTACGTGCAGTTTTTAAAATGAAATCTTTTATGAATGGATAGTTTAAACGGTTGTGTAATGTTCTGAGGTTGGTGCGAAATGGTGTGTTATAAGATAACTTCAGGGCTTTATTTTGTATTATTTGGAGTTTGTTATATTTGGTTTCCGATAGACTACACCACACAGGTGCTGCGTAAGTTAGGCAGGGTCTAACGAGTGTAGAATAAATGTGCAATTTGGTTGAGGAACTAAGAACAGATTTGCGATTCAAAATTGGTTTTAATGAATTTAAGGCTTTAACACCCTTACTTATAACTAATTCAGTGTTCTTATTCCAATTGAGTGTCTTGTCTAATATAACACCTAAATATTTAACCGAGGGACGCCACGTAATCTGGAAGTTATCAATATTTACAAGTCTAGTGGGAAGTGCACGTTTCCTGGTAAACAGAATGCCTTCAGTTTTGGTTGAATTTACTTTAAGTTTCCAGGTATTAAAAAAATTACTGAGTAGTTCCAGTGAGTATTGTAGACGTCCAGTTACTACATCAACGTCTTTGTGTGACGCGAAAGTTGCCGTATCGTCAGCGTAGATGGCGAGTTGTGTGTGAGCCTGTTTGGGAATGTCATTCAGGTACAGTATGAAGACGTAAGGGCCCACGAGTGAACCTTGGGGCACACCGGCTGGGATGGTCTTAGGGTCAGAATGGTCATTGCCTATATAAACTGAGAACGAACGATTTCGCAGGTAGTTCTGGATGAGTTTTACTAGACAAAGAGGAACTTCAAATTTAATTAATTTGTGAAACAGGCCATCATGCCAAACTGAATCAAATGCTTTTTCTATGTCTAATAAAATCATGCCTGTGGAGAGGCCTCCGTTAAGCCCGTGAGCTATGTGCTCCGCTACTCTGGCTAGCTGTTGTGTGGTTGAATGTGAGCTACGAAATCCAAACTGTTCGGGGATCAGACTATGTGCAGTTACTTTAGTGAGGCGGGATAAAACAATGGCCTCAAGGAGTTTCCCTAAACATGGTAGTAGACTAATTGGGCGATAGCTAGATGGGTTGAACTGATCTTTCCCAGGTTTTTTGATTGGTATGATTTTAGCGTGTTTGAATGCACTTGGGAAGTATGCAATGCGCAAACAACCATTAAACACTTTGGTCAAATAGACAATAGCTTTTTGAGGAAGGTTTTTCAATAAGCCATTTCCCAGGACATCAAAACCAGGCGCTTTGTTTGATTTTAGCTTACCCAGAAGTTTTCGGATTTCATTCGGCCTAACAAGAGACGGGTAGTCACCCATCTGGTAACAGTCAAGTAGCCCGATCGATTCTTTTACTGCCTCTTCAATACTAGAATCACTAACCCAATGTTTAGTTAGGTTCATGTTTTCAAGGAAGGAATTAGCTAGAGTCTCACACTGCTCATGTACAGAGGAGGTGGTGGTGTTATTTGACATTTTAAGAGGGGGAATTGAGATAGGTTGATGGTTCAATAATAAACATATGGATTGCAATAATTATTTAATGACTAACTAAATTGATAATGTTAAAATAAAAAAAAAATACAAATTTCAGAATCACAAATAAAATAAAAATGAAATAAATTTAGAATTGATTTAAACAGAATTGAAACAAAATTACATTAAAACGTGACCTAGAGAGACGCACTTGAAAAAAAAAGTTAAAAGTCATGCGAGTTCTTAGAACCTTGTGTCACCAGTCTTGAGTATGTAAATGTAGAAGACCTTGTTTTATGATAATTATGCTCTTGGGTATAATTAGCTGAAGGCTAATAGCTAGCAGACTCATAAGGAGATTTAAGTGTAAAGGTAGACTTTGTGAGATAAAATATCCCAGCTCAGCTGCAGCTCTTTTCCTCTCATTTTCGGAATCATATTTTTGTATAGAACGACATTAATTTGTTTGACAATTTCTTAAATACTGAAGAGAAACACAGAGGCTAAAATACATTCATAGGTATTTTAATATATGTGCATATCGTAATAAAATGGATATCGAAGGAAAAATTTTAACAGCTTCACTAAATTTTCTCGCAATACAATAACATGCTTATTCGTGCCGTCTTTATCTGACTGTCTCTTAAGTCAGTTGTCAGAAATTCAGGACACAAGTTTGTACGCACCATAGCATCAGATATCGATATCGAATCGTAAGCGCTGATACCGAGCAACACTATTTATTCCGGATAGAGACAATTTCCTTTGGAGAAAAATTGTAAACATGTCTTTTCGACTTCGCTCCGATTTGAATTCAAAAGAGGGGTATTGAAGAGAATCCACACTTTGAAACGCATAGTAAGGTAACGGGAAAATACTTATGTTTTCAACGAAGACAACACTAGGAAACATTAGTATTACCTACTAACAAATGTGGTACATCCATACTTTCTACTCCTACCTAATATTATAAATGCAAAACTTTGTGAGTATGGATGTTTGGATATGGATGTTTGTTACTCTTTCACGCAAAAACTACAGAACGGTTTTGGATCAAATTTAGCACACGGATAGTTTATAACCGGGACTAACTCATAGGATATTTTTTATCCCGGTAATAAGATCCCATGGGTCCATTTCAAACATCACGCGGGCGAAGCCGCTGACAGAAGCTAGTAATATTATAAATACAAAAGTAAATCTGTTTGTTTGTTTGTTACCCTTTAAGGACTTAACGGCTGATTTAATCGTAAAGTTTGGCAAGGTGATAGAATGTAACCTAGGGGGAAGGACAAACGTTATTTTTATTCACATGTAGGTACACATCAACATTTTGCAATAAGTCGCAGGCAATAGCAAGAATCATAAGTGGAATTATCGTAGACGGAGACTTTCTATATTTCCTGGCCACCACGGTACAAAGGCATGAGTTTTTGTATGTATGCAAACTGAAGTTCAAGTAACATTAATTTAATTTAAAAACCCCCGACCCATAAGGTCATTGATTTTTTTAAGAAACGGATTTTATTAAAGCTTCTTGCGGGTGTCAAGCGCTTTCATTTCATACCCATATTGAGGAAGTTGTGAAAAAATAATTCACCATTTTGTAATGGCGGCCATCTTGGATTTTTGAAATTTGTAATTGTGCATAGTATTCTACTTGTCTAACCTTTTCATTTGATACCCATATTGATGGAGTTGTTGAATAAATATCTAATCTGACATTTTGTTACGGCGGCCATCTTAGACTGATTTTTATAAAACATAGCTAAGAAATTTCGCGACTAATTCACCTTCAAAAATTAAAATCGGTTCATTCGTTTACACAGACCGACACACACATACAAACAGACACGTCAAACTTATAACACCCGTCGAAGGTTAATAATAATGTTTAATATACGACAGCTGTTGTTGTCAACATTTTGACAGCTTCAACACCAACAAACTTCTCACAAGAATCAAATTAAACCATTGGTTCCACCCACACATGAAACAATACAGCCTATATACCAACAACACGTAGGTACATACATGTTTATCGATCACGATAATAGACTTAAGATCGGCGTAGCTACCAGATAATTAAGGTACACAGATTTGAGCATTCGCACCGTTGCGTTGCTTACCGATCAGATTAGATAGAATCCCAAATGGGTGTACAAGGGACTATAGCCCAATTCTGTCAAAGAGCCCTATTAATTTAAATTGATTTTTTATTAACTGCTACGGTTTTGAGGAGCGTTTTATTGGATTACGGAATTTGTTTTTGAGGTAGCTATGTATTTAGATAGATAGATATTTAGTCCCTGATATTTCATACAATATTATGGCGTTTACGCACGTACGAACACCAAAAACAAGCGCATATCGTACTTCTCGCCTCTTAAAATAAATAACGGAACAATAAAACGACCAACCAACGAAAAACATCTTGGATTGAGGGTAGACGAAAAACTATCTTGGAAATTACACATCGACCACTTCTGAAGTAAATTAACATCGTTTTTGGGAGCATTGCGGAAAGTAGCAAACTGTATTCCAAATAAAGTACGTACTTTTATTTATAACTCATTAGTTAAGTCGCATTTAGAATATTTAATTGAGATATGGGGTTCCGCAGCAGTAACTAACCTTAATTTACTTCATAGAGTTCAAAATAAATTAATGAAAGCTTTGTTTCATAATAATTATCTAACTCCAACAAATACCATTCACGAAAAAACTAAATTATTAGATATTAAACAGATATACATTTACTACACCTGCATTCTTATTAAAAACATAACTTCAAACTCAATACAAACTAACATTCAACTAAAGAAAAAAACAATGTCACATAACCTGAGAGATATAAAATTACGGTAGAAAGAACATATTGTTTTAAGGAGTTAACCTGTTCAATGGATTACCGGACGATATTAAAGAGTGGAATAACGTGAACATATTTAAAAATAAGCTAAAGGAATATGTATGTACATTATAACTTCTAATACTCCGGAAGAATTTGTATTGTACTGTAGAATCATCCTCATTACTTTGTATCTCATTATAAGCGGACTGTATGTTCTTATGAGAAATAAATTTATATATGTATTACATACCTTACTATTATTATCTTATTAGTATTACATACCAATTGCGTTAAATTAATGTATTCGTAAATGTATTCTTAAATTTTGCATGCTAGTTTCAGCGAATTGTGTGAGGAACTGTATTAAAACTCGACCATCTATTTATATACTATAATTCTAGCAATTCATTTCATTTCATTTCATTTCATTCAAACCGAACATAGCGAATGTCTTTTTTAAACTTTCACGATCAGAACACATTATAAAACTTAAGAAGACGGGTATTTATCGCGAATTTACCTTTAATTTAATCCCGACGTTTCGACCGGATTGCACCAGCCGTGGTCGCAGGGAGACTCCCCGGTCGAAACGTCGGGATTAAATTAAAGGTAAATTCGCGATAAATACCCGTCTTCTTAAGTTTTATAATGCGAACATAGCGAACACAAACATCAAACTTGAACATTACGCGCTAAAGACGTCTGGACCCGGCTTTAGGTATCATCCAATGTAATTATATGTAGTTGGTCGGTAACTTCAACTCTTTGCGTACCATGACAACACACACTGTCATTAATGATTGTGTCAATAAAGATTATAGTTGCTGCCGAGTTATGATCGTAATAGCGGTAAATGACCCACCTACATTTATTCAAGTTCTTAACTTTGGAATCCAAAAATAATCCTGTTCAAGTCTTGAATCGTCATCTATTGTGGTCTTTATCATTTTTTCTAATAAAAACGATGCATGGTTCATTAATGTGTTCTGATTCGTACGAGGAGATATTAGGGAAAGGGCAATGACCGGTATGCAACTATACTAAGGTCCATGTTCACCGAAAAGATAACCGTCTGATTATGTAAAAACAGCTGTCACTGTGACATGTTCCCATACAAAATGCGTTTTAAACAGCTGTTTTAGAATATCAGACTGTCATCTTTTTGTTGAACTTGGACCTAAGTACGTCAGACAACGATAAAAAAAATCACAATCTGTTATAGTGTTAGATCAATACAATAAAACTCAAATTACGTACAGATACATCTTCTTCGACAGGCAACGTAAGTACAAGCAAAAGATTCATAAAAAATGTCTGAACAAAATAATTTTAGGCGAGCTTAAAACCGTTTTTTCGGTATTTTTCTTATAAAATACCAAGCGTGACAGGACGTCCGTCCTTTGTTTGTGTTGCGTACCAGAGATTGGTTAGCTACCCAGCTACATTTACCGTGTAATCCCGTATAGGTAGGTATGTTTCGTAGGGCCGGCATGGACCGTATAATCTCATATAGCTTACTTGGCCATCCCGCGGGTCGGTATCATATTGTTTGACGAGTTGCATGCGACCGCAGGTAAGGGTACTAAGCGACAAAATATTCCGTTATGTATATTGCCCCATATTTTGCTGCCGTGTACATATTATTTAATTTAATCTTTTGGTCATAAGTTAAGTTCGGAAGGTAAAATTCGTCTTCTATATCTTTAGGCTTGCAAAAAGTGGACATAGTCTTGACTTATAAATAAAACTAACGTTAAATTTGATAAATCTGTGAAAAATCGAGATAGATCCAACTGTATTTGCCAGAAAATATAAAAGCCATATTCCCAGCAACTAAGTAAAATTCCATACAAATAAATAGCTCCTATACGTCTTCACTACATATTGTTATCGTCTGGAATTTTCTACCGGCGCTGTTCGCCTTACGTAGAAATATTACAATACCCAGGTACCCTGCTCTCCAAAAGCCTGTTTTACATTCAGTACATATAACGTGGTGATCCAACAACAACTTGCGTGGTTGAGTGTACTATGTAATGTTATGTGCCCTACACACAACACCGCGAGGTAATCTTCTTACGAGGCTCTGGAGATGTGTAACTGGATTTACTGAACACGACTTCATATTATGTACAAGTTTAGGCAGGTGGCTGCTTCTTTGTACCTGTAATAAGTTTCTAGCACAATATCGTAATTAGGCGTAGCTGTAAATTTTTTAGGCGGCCCCCAAAGAACCAGAGTCGCCATTTTTATTTTTCAAAACATTTCTCAAAATATTATCACAAAAAATTCCTTGTAAAGTTTTCTATTTAGACACAGTAACCGAAGAAACAGTAACTGTAAGAATTTAATATCAAACACCCTACCAACCTACTTTTCAAAGTACTCAATGGAAAACCATGAAGAGATATCACCATGAAGAGCTGTTTAATTAAAGTTATGAACCGTGGCATGACCGATCCATACTCTTCCTGACTTAGTATTCTAGTGACTCATACCGCCAACTTCTTCAGAATTCGAATCATGACCTATTACCGACGCTCTGAGGACCATCGAAGTAGGAAAGCTCTAATTGATATTAATATTCATTATCTCTAAAGGTACACATATGGTTTAATATCTTCAATTTTGAAAAGTAAACTAAAAGACAGATTTTATTTGTACGTTTTGTTCCTGGCTAAACTGTGGGGTTATTAAATAAAAATGCTGATAACACTACACAAATAAATTCAAATAAAGAACTATATTTAAAAATTAGCCTAGTACAAGACGAAGATCTTAGAATTATGCATTTACGCTCCATTATATTTAAATTCTATAAATAAACCTTTTGGTGTAAAAACTAAAATCAAAAGGTAAGTACTAAATTTTTTTCTTAAAATAACCAATTTGGTTTCGAGAACAATAATAAAACCATGTTCCGTTACTAAAACACATATTCTATAAAACAAATGTAAAACCAAAACGAAAAAAGCGTTAGTAGTAAGATACTTCATTTTCCATTATTGGAGTGAGTAAGAACATAAGTACGAAATGTAATTAAAAATACGTTTAAATATTTACACATAATTTTCCACTACAGTTGAAAACCGTAGCAGTTCACTAGAATTTCCCGGCATTTTTTCGTTCCCGTAGCAAAAATTAACAGCTAAGCCAGGACAGCAAAGTAAACAAGGCGCACAGTATTAAACATTTTCCCGGGAACGTTGTAAATCCTGGTTCTTTGCAGAGTGAATACGCCGTTCTCGATAATCCCATGATCCTTATTTACTAGGAAGGCTCGAAGGGCCGCGGGGTTTATCCGAACGCACTCGCCACATGACGCGTTGAATACTGTTTTCTTCCCGGATTTTTGGCAGAAATAATATACAACGAGTCAAAGAGACAGCGAGATTTCCTGTGGCCTTATCTTGCAAAGAAAATACAGCCACACAAATACAAGCAGTTTATTACAATGCATGATAATAAATATCAATACTGCAAATTTTACAACTCAAGTCATCAGTTAAGAATTAACATTTTCAATAAAAATATATGCAAATGGTACATCATGTTTTGTAAATGTCATCGTTACACTTCAAAACCTCGCCCCTCTGACTGGCATTATTTCAACGTGTTGCCAAGTTACGTAATTGAGTTCGGAACTAAGCGCACCCTTTAATATCGTGAAATATTAAATATCTTAAAATTATTAAAAATAGCTGTAGGTATTAAAGAAATTAATAAGAGGTACTTCCGTATTAATCATGAAATAGAAAATTGGTTATTTGCTAAAATATTCAACTCAATTTTTAGAGGTTGTTAAACTCGCACGAATGAAATAAAAAGTATTTACGATAGCTGTTCCTATCCATTTAATAGTGAATATGCATTTCCCTGACGGGTGATCGTTGCCGTAACAGTGGTGCGATGGAAATGCTAGGAACCACGTACCGGCCATCACTTACGTCCGCAGTAATAGCCCTCTTCCCTGTTACTCACATAAGTTATGCTGTCGGTATACGGAGAAAACTATTAAAATGCTACTGTTTTTCATTACCTATCACATATAAAAAGTCTAAATTTATACTTTTTAAACAGAATTAAATAAATATAACTCTGCCAAAGTGAATCAACCCGAGATCCTTGTAATTGTAATGATTTTAGCTAGTTGACGCAAAAATTTAAATGTACTGAGTATTGCAGGTGTACAGGCCAGATTTAATTGAATTAATATGGCATTGTTGGTTAACTTATTTACGAAATAATAAAGATACATATTTTAGCAACGCTGTCTCCCTGCCTACGCAATACCTGTTTATAGGGTAATACTTCCGACATCGTAGGTATATTGTCGCGGTTTGGATACGCAAAGAGGATATATAAACCGTAAATCCTCTAAATCAGGAGTAGGGGTGTAACGCCAGCTTAATATTTGAGGTTCTTGAACCTATTTTAATAAGTATGATGTAACACATACCGCAGGATATAGGTTAGTATGAAAATTGCTATTTGTAGCTTTAAAGTTAGTGTAAATTTATTATCATTTTCAACTATTTTCACTGGCTGTATGTAAACTTCGATTATTGAAATTATTATTTTCTCTCTTAAGGTATTTTAGTAAGGTAAAAACTTCTAATCAAAACCTAAAAGTAACCATTAGCTCTCTCTTCTTTATTAAACTAACAAAAAACGTCGGTTGGTTTTACAGATATTTTTAATACTACGTAGTAATTCTTAATAAATAGTTAAGTTTTAGTTCATGTTAAAGGTGGCAGTTAGATGATTGGACATTGTTCTCGGGAGGAAATTTGAATCAGGTGTTCGTACCTTAACTAGACCTGTCCTTGTACTTCTGAAGTAAATTATCATAAGGTTATAAGGGACGAAGATATGTACATTGATTAATATTGGGTGCATTACTAACACAACCATAACTTAAAAAGGTTGAAATATAAACTTCATCAATCATCCTTTACAGATCAATGATATTCTGAAAGAATCTGTAGAAATCCGTTTACAATAAATCACACAGAATTTAAAGCCACGATCAGACTAACAGAATCTCAATAACAGGTTCTTACCCTAATCCATTTCAAATGATTAAGTACAGGTGCTATCTACCTTTCAACATCAATCGTTAAAGTCATATCGACCATTTATCAAATATTCACAAAAACCTCTTACAAAATGATAAAAGCTCGCGACGGAACTCCCGATAACCGGAACGGTGTCTTTTTTCATAGAGCGAAACGCGGAGGGCCCTCGGGAGGGAAATATCAGCATGTCATTTGTTTATATTGTGGAATTAATACCCCAAGCCGGCATGACTGATGAGTCGAGTCAAACGTCGCTTGCCAAACAAAGAAACACCGAGGTGTGTACTATAATCGATGCTCACTTAAACGACAGATGCTACAAACGGGTGCCATCAATCTATTTCCCCCCCCCCCGCACACCCACCATCCGATTCCTGCCCCCCGAGGGCCGAATTGTTATTCACGTTCCATTACCTCAATTTTTTAGAGCCGAGGTGCCTGAAAAGAAACCCTTTCACTTATTGTGTCTCATTTCTGAATTGGTGGAGGCCCATCGTAAAATTAAATTTCTTTAGATTATTCATATTTTTTTCTTTATTCTCGTCGAGTGTTTATTCAGTATCCCGCTGCAGATGTTTGAGGTTACACGGTGAAGTCGGGACATTTTATTCTTAGGACTTTTAGCAATTTTTTTTTTATCCTTCGTTCCTTATTTCGCACGGCGGATATCTTTTAAAACAAACAATAAATTGAAAACGTCAGCATGCACGAGTGCACGGCACGGAGTGCACGACACGCGACAATAATCATTCAAGAATCGTTTAAAGTCAGCCACACACGTACGGGAATCGAGCAAACATCGAGAACTCAATGGCCCGATCACAGGGTGCGTTAAGTCACGTCCCTCCGACCAATAATTCAATAAGAAGCGATCCAAACGCCAAGTGGAATCATAGACTTGGCTAAAACTAGTGCAATAAATGTATCTAATTCTATTTTCTCGTCTACGACCTTTGTATTTCTCGTATCGCAGAGAGACACAAGCACTAAGCCTTATTAAATCCGTCGACATGTGAACTTCAAAGATTAAAGTGATTAGTTAATTACTTGATATTAGCTAAATCTTTGAAACAACAGCGCACTCTTGTGGGACTGAGACTTGTGAGAGTTTCGCACGTATTTTGAACAAGTTATATAAAACCGAGCGAAGACCAACAGCTAAGCTTAGTGAAGTGCTCAGTTTCTCCTATCACTACACAATAGGTAACCGCAGCTTAGAATCAAGAACAAAGCTTCATTATGTGTTTAGCTCATTAACAGAATTAATGAATTTGGAGGTAGGGTTTTTGGCTCGCGTCGCTTATGAGCCCCATCATATTGATGGCGGCGCCACGCCATTGTCGAGTTTAATTCACGCTATTGACTTAGTATATGGGTGACAGGTTGCTCTCTATTTATTTAACACCATTAATGAAATCCTTTTTTTGTATACGCCCTACATGTATGCCAAAATTAGTAGTTTCTTACATTAGTGAGTACAGAAAGCATTGACTCTTGTCAAAAGTGTAAACAAACTTTATCCGTATTTTTTTTGTCATAATCTCTTAGTTACTTATTTAAATTAAGTTATATGAAACGTTCAAAATATACAGCTTCGCACAAAGGGGAGTAACACGAATGCTGTAGTTATAAAATGATTAATAAGCCTACCTGAGCAGAGCATCGCTTAAAATGATACCTACAGATATAAATGAGAGAGAGGCAGTTGATAAATGCACAAAACAGAGGCTTACACATCACAGCAGAAAGTTTAAAGTGACAAAACGCTGTTTAGCCTGGGGCAATAAATGCAGTATCATTTTGTGTGAACACAGCTCTTATTAATAGCTACTTGCTAGTTGCGTCGCGTCGCCTGCAATCAAGGGACCGCGTTTTGCGTTGTCGCGAGCCGGGAAATGTTGATACATTTTTTGCTCACCGTAATGTCGAAGTGTTGGGGCAATACTTGCCGCAAATATTTGCAATTGATTATAAAATATTGAGTACTAATAGATCTATAAAGTTACTAACTAATAGATCTATAAAGTTACTAACTAATAGATCTATAAAGTTACAAACATCACTAACATGACTGTGTCATCAAGTCAATCAGTTACAATTAAATGTGATGAATAATGGGTGAAAAAGTACTCTAAATGAATCTGAAAGTTCTCACCGTCATTACCACCTTTTTTTGTTCAAGACCATACCTGGGAACCTTCTAAATTCATATCATCATCATCATCATCAGCCTATAATGTTCCCACTACTGGGGCACAGGCCTCCTCTCAATGAGAGGGAATGGGCTATAATCTACCACGCGGGCCCAGTGTGGATTGGTAGATGTCACATGTCTTCGAATTTTTGATTCTAGGAAATGCTGGTTTCCTCACGATGTAAATTCATATTGGGGATCAAAATTTCTACGTTTTAATACACTCGAGTCCTATCATAAAACTTGATTTTTACCCAAAAAATGTAGTTTCCTAGCAATAATTTTTAAGAGTTAGTAGGTTCAAGAACAGAATGCTTGGTTGACGGCTTCTTCAGGGGTCCGTTTACAACTTGAATAAATTACTGAATACATTGTTACACAGCTCTAATTCAAATGGTAAACAAATTAGCTACAAGCATCGAACTCCATTCCCGCTATCTTAAATAAACTGTAAATTAATTTAATCAAGTTACGGTACTCTCTGCAAGCGTTATAGTGGTCACTTAAAATGGATTGCAATGTAAACTAAGTTGCACTTAGGGCTCAAGCTGAATGTTGCGATATAAATTAGTCTATCTCGTAGCGAGTGACGGGGCCGACGAAATCGAATTACTTCTTGAAAATACTCCGAGCAAAAAAAAGCAATGTTATGGTAGACCTAATTAAAAAGTTATTGTGTTTTAATACCAAGTTTCTTCGTAATTTAGATTAAAAACTGGGGAAATATTGAAGGTACTGCATATCACAATTTTAATTAAAATTCTAATTAATCCCAAGTCTACATCAAAGAGACACCAGTTATATTTCAGAAATGCATTGAATTACTGATATGAACCCCACTTTGAAGTTGCATTACGTGTTTTACTTGCACGGGAACTCTGTTTTTTTACAAAGCGATAGCATCTCCTTAGATGAATTTATTTTAGCAAAAGCTCTTCACGGTAATTGGAATGTACTATGAACATTGTTTTGGACTGCTCTTAAAATACCTGAAAAGTTCTAAATTCACGAAGAAAAGTGCTGAAAAGAAAGTGCGCCTTCTAGATTAATGAATTTAAGACCAGCCTGTAGGTACATGTATCTAATACAGTTCACGAAAACTCGAACAGTGCATTAGCATGCCGTCTCACCTGTACACTGCTAAGTTAAAAATCATGTAGCTCTCGCGTCCCGTGTGGACGTTCGTCCAGGGGAAATGGGGGACTCGGGAAAATAAGGAAAACCTTCCGCTTTTGTGTAACTCGAATGCATGCGCTGCATGCCCACTGAGCCAGCTATCTCAATCACACCTACCGAGTTTACAATTTTAAACTTAAAACCAGTTTCGGAATCCTTCGGGCCGTGAACATTCACGTTACAACGCGCTCAACGCAAGGGGGGCTTTTCACATAATGCAATGTCAATCTTAACTCAGTCAATCGAAGGTAATATGCTGCCTGAGTATTCGATGCGAGAAAATTGACAAGTGTACAAAAATTAATGTTTTATGCAAAACGACAACAGATCAATGCTCAGAACAAAATGTTTTATTTGAATCTGGGGAAACAACAATATTGTGGGTATTCCAGGGCACGTATTGAACGTATATTGAATGATCGCTCAGATTGTTGGTTATCGTAACACCAAATTTTCTATTTGATCGAATCTAATAAGGACGCGCGGGCGCTGAGAGCGGCGCGTCGCGGCGGCCGCCACCCGTCCGCCAGAGAACCAGAAAATTACGTTACCATTCCCCCGCGCCGGCTCAGTCCATTCAAAAATTCCGAAATCTCGTTCCAATTTCGAGGATTATTCTAGAAAATTCGACGTCAAATTGACGTCTTCTGAAAGTCACGCGAGTGAGTCAACTTTGATAGTTAGCCACAGTAAGTTTTAAAAGAATTTGTTCTTACTTCCTACAAACGGTTACGATAGTGAAAGTTACTTTATATTTTAGAATATGCATTAAGAGACTATTCAAATTGCTGCAAGATGTCGATGACACGAGTCTAATAGCTTTCGTTTCTTACATACGTTTTGTATTCCAACACCGAGTATCCCAGCTCAAATTAAGTGTAGATCCCAATCAAACAGCGTGAGTCCGAAGCATTTGTAGATTCTATAAATTTGATAAGAATAAGACCCAGTCCAAATAAAGGCAATGGAAATCATGAAGTTTGCCGTCTTGGCTTGCGCCTAACCAATATGATTATCTGAATTTGAGAAGGCACTTGCTTTGAGCATTTGGACTAAAGAGTTAAACATCAAGAATTCTACGGGACATCGGTGCAAAGTAAAGTCGACCAACCTAAAAAAAATATTTCATTGATTTTGTAGAACCACGATAAGTTAAAGTGTACTTAGAAATGCTCAGTTTGCATTGCTTTAGATCCCACATCAAGGTAAAGTTGACGCATCGGAACCTTAAATACACATCGAGGGTCGTCTCTTTTTCGGGACTGCCTTAACAGAGCCCATAGCAAAGTGTTTGCGGATGCTAACTAAGCCAGTGCACGGCAACTTCTCCAGTACAAACATACCTTGAGGTTACACTCAAAAACATTTTCTTACGTAGTATTTTAATTGTTTGAGTACAAATTAAAACGAATCATAAGCATAATCAAAAATTGTGCTTTCCAACTGTTTTCTTAATCTTTAACCAGTAATCAAAGCAATTATGGTCACCGAACAAAACCATGCAATTGGAAGTCCATTAAGGTTAGCACACGTGACAGCCTCACAGGGGCGCCGCGTGCCGCGTGCGTGACACACCGATCTCAATGCGCTACCGAAGAACGTGTTGCAGGAATCTTTTGTTCTTCCTCCATCCAATTGTACTTTAGCGCACCAGTTCTACTGCCGTTCCAGTTGCGTCACACCATTACATCTTTTGTATTCCCATTTTCCCATCACTAGTCTACATAAATGCATTTTTCCGGAACGTAACTAGTTTTGAAATGGTTTTGAATTGAAGCTACAATCCGCATAGATGTTGCGATTTATCGTTCGAAATTCACATGGAGATAGGTTGGAAAAAATTGAACAGATTTTTGGTAAATTATTAAAACGGGCTTAGCTTAAGCTTTATATAAATTTGTATCCTGGTACAGTATTTTCACTGCAAACCGACACATCATGTAACGAGAGTACTCGAAAACGTATGGTCAAAACGAGTGGCTGCTCTGCCGAATTCCTGTTAGTAATATGAAACGCACATTCCTGGCATGCTTGCAAGCGAGGCGGTATAACTGCTATGTTTGTACAAATGTGGAGCCTAAAACGAGTTCCGATGCAGTCTCTGAATAGCATGCATAGCACGGATACTATTGTATGCCTGCACACTCTACATGATGGAAGGTTTGGAATATTTCTGTATTGTTTTTACGAAAAAAGACTGCAATAGAATAAAAATATGACTGGAATGGGTTTTGAGTATTTCCATTAGATATGTATGATTTATAAAGAGTTCTAGCAATCGAAATAATGACTAAAATTTTGATAAATATTATGTTCAAAACTGTTGTGTAACAACATTAAACATTAGTTCTGCCACTTTGTTCACACTATGAACATTTACGTGTACTAATGTATATTCAGTGCTTTATTTACATTATGACAGCCACGCCATACATTCTGATGTTCAACCACAGTTAGTTCTCATTTTTGGTTATATTCAGTACGTATATTATCATCACATGACGTCTGATATCCTAAAAGGGATAGGCAGGGATGTAACTATGGCAAACCCCAATGTCACCAGTTAATTTAACGTCTCATGTTCTGTTTAAGAACCTATTCCCGCCAACTGGGCACTAATTCTGACTTGGGACAGCTTGACGGCAAAACGCAATAACATCTTGTTTAATCAGGGAATCGAAAATAACACCTCAAAGATTCCACTGCAATAATTTGCGTAAAGTTACTGAGATTTATGGGCTTGGTTGTCGGTTCCGTGATGAGGTTGTTTACACCCTGAATATAAACATTGAAACATGATTGTGTCAAAACGTAAAATACTGTAGATTTTGTCAACACACTAGAGGGTAGAATTTGTAAGTGGCTTTCAGAGGTGAAATTTCTACAGAACACACGCGTCCCGACTGTAACCGAGTCTGCCCACTTATCCCATAAACTTTTGCTCATCAATACAACGTTTCGGGTCGTTGTTCTCATTTAAAAAACGTCTGTAACATCTTCACGCATACATAGCCAGATCAAAGATTTTTTGCTTGTTTGAAGTTTCAGACAAATCAGAAATTTTCCGTAGACTTCTTTCTGTGACAGATCGCTTCATACCTGACGCTCATTATCATAGTAAACTAAAACAGGTTGAGTAACAAAAGAACTGCGTCCTCCACAAAATTTCATTAACAAAGCATAACGAAAGAATACTAATTAAAACCCCGACAAAAACGTTTTGATCAACTTTGCAGGCAGCTGTTTACTCTCCATATTCCTCTTAATGCCTGCGGAAAAGGTTTTTGAAGTTCCCTTTCGATTAATTACCTTCCCTGCGGAGATAAAACGTGGGTAAACGGTAACATTTTTTGCCCCACAGGGGGTTTATTGATCATTCTAAATAGGTAGGGCGGGAAATCACGGGAACGCAGATACCTCGCCTAATAAATGACGTGTTGTTACGTATTGGGCAATTTATTGTTTTGCTTACTTCTGTTGTTATTTTTGGAAAAAGATTGTTTACTGGGTGGTTGTACCTACGAATATATACGTAGTAGACAGGCGTATATTGAACAGGTAAAACACATGACCACGGATATTTACAAGAGAAATATGTCCAACAATCACACACAGACGCCTTTAGGCCTAGATGCTCATATTTTATCTGTTGTCTAAGTTCATACGAGAACTGTCCATCATTTGTTTCATACTACGAGTAAAATCATGAAGAAAAAACGATCTCTGGTTAAAACTCGAGAAACAAACTTGCGAGTTGAAAGGTTAGGGAGATAAAACGTTGGAGTACCGCCATATTGAAACTAATGGCTCGATTTGGAGCATCTACAAACTTGTAGCGGTTGGAGGTCAAAACACCAAGACTGATGACGTATATTTACACAAAATTTCAAATTCTCGGTGAGGTTTCTAAGTAACCTGTCTACTAACTTTACAGTGATTACTACCTAAAAACTGAAAACAGCTGAAAACATTGGTTTTTAATATCAGTGGAGATTTTGTTAAATGATGTTCAAGATGAACGACATTTTTATTTTGTGGGTTTAGATTGTATTTAAAAAAAAGTCAATTTCTCCCTACTACAAAATTCTCGCGTCCGTATGGTGCCGGACGTCGTCCGTATGGTGCCGGACGTCGTCCGTATGGTGCCGGACGTCGTCCGTATGGTGCCGGACGTAAAGAATAGCATCATCCCATATCTTCCCGTGGGTGTCGTAAGAGGCGACTAAGGGACTTACCAGAGAATGGGCAGCAGCGTTCTCTGTGCTTTTGTGACAACCATACTGCGATCGCCAACCCGCCTGCCAAGCGTGGCGATTATGGCAAAATCCCCCCAATGGACACCGCATTCAATAAATGGCCCCTAGTGCCCGGCAGCCCGTCTACCCTCGACTACGGCAGCGGTCGAGGTTATGGCGTGGCAAGGGGTGCGAAGAATCCCCGGATGGGATCCGGCTGCCAACACCAACGACTGGACCTGGCAACGTATAACACGCGCACACTCCGGACCGACGAGAAGATAGCGGAGCTCGAAGAGGAATTGAGCAGGCTGCGATGGAGTATTGTGGGATTATCTGAAGTCCGAAGAGAGGGGGAGGACACGATAATCCTAAAATCCGGCAGCCTGCTTTATTTCCGAGAGGGCGACCGCCAGTCCCAGGGTGGTGTTGGGTTTATCGTCCACAAGTCCCTTGTGAACAACGTGGTGAAGATCGAGAGTGTGTCGACCAGGGTGGCGTACCTTGTACTCAGAGTATCCTCAAGATATTCGCTGAAGGTCATACAGGTCTACGCCCCGACCTCGGCACACCCCGACGACGAAGTGGAGACCATGTATGAGGATATCTCTAAAGCCATGCATGGTTTCAAAACTCACTTCACCGTTGTCATGGGGGACTTCAACGCGAAACTGGGCAAACGAGACGGGGATGAGCTGCAGGTGGGGCAATTTGGAGTTGGACGTCGGAACCACCGGGGCCACCAACTGGCTAGTTTTATGGAGAAGGAGGGCCTCTATATGATGAACTCCTTCTTCAAAAAGCGTGAGCACAGGAAGTGGACCTGGCAGAGCCCAGATGGTGCAACAAAAAACGAGATCGACTTCATCATGTCAACCAAGAAGCAAATGTTCAATGATGTCTCTGTGATCAATTCGGTGAAAACCGGGAGCGATCACCGCATGGTAAGAGGCACATTGAACATCAATATCAAGCTAGAAAGGTCTCGACTGATGAAGTCTACGCTCCGTCCAGCACAGATCCAAATCCAAAACCCCGAGAGCTTTCAGCTCGAACTCCAGAATCGTTTCGAGTGCCTAGGCGGCTCAGTGGACGAATATAACGATGGGTTCGTGGAAACTGTCCATACGACCGGGTCTAAGTTCTTCAAGACACGTCGTACAGATCAGAAAAAGAGGTTCTCCGATCAAACTCTCGAGCTCATGAAGGAGCGGCGTGAGATGATCCTGCAGTCTTCAGATGAGGCGTCGAAATACCGGCAGCTCAATAGACGGATCTCTAAATCCTTAAAGAGCGACCTCCGCCGCTTTAATACCGAGCGTATTAAAGACGCGATCGAGCGGAACAAAGGCTCCAAAGTATTTTCAAGAGACCTGGCTATTGGGCAGAGCCAGCTCACGAAACTGAAGACCGACGATGGCAGGATGTTATCCGCCAAACCGGAGCTACTGAGGGAGATCGAGAGCTTCTATGGACAGTTGTACACGTCAACCAGCAAACCCATTGTCGACCTAGCAAACGACCCAAGAGCTAGACTAACCCGACACTATACCGAAGACATCCCGGACGTCAGCCTGTACGAGATTAGGATGGCTCTGAAACAACTCAAAAACAACAAGGCACCGGGGGATGACGGAATTACTGCCGAACTCCTGAAGGCGGGTGGAAAACCGGTACTTAAGGCCCTTCAGAAGCTGTTCAATTCCGTCATACTCGAGGGGAAAACGCCACAGGCATGGTGCAGGGGTGTGGTGGTGCTCTTCTTCAAGAAGGGTGACAATGCCCGGTTGAAGAATTACAGGCCCATCTCACTTCTAAGCCATGTTTACAAGTTGTTTTCAAGAGTCATCACGAATCGTCTCGCGCGCAGGTTTGACGATTTCCAGCCACCCGAACAAGCCGGTTTCCGAAAAGGTTTTAGCACCGTGGACCACATACATACGCTTCGGCAGGTTATACAGAAGACCGAAGAGTATAACTTGCCTCTCTGCTTAGCGTTTGTGGACTACGAAAAAGCCTTTGATTCGATCGAAACCTGGGCTGTACTGCAGTCTCTCCAACGGTGCCAAATTGACTATCGGTACATCGAGGTGTTGAAGTGTTTGTACAAAAACGCCACCATGTCAGTCCGACTTCAGGACCAAGCCTCGGAACCTATCCTTCTGCAGCGAGGTGTAAGACAGGGAGACGTCATATCTCCGAAACTGTTCACCGCTGCACTGGAGGATGTCTTCAAGGTTCTTTACTGGAGAGGTGAAACGTGGTCGCTCACAATGGGCCTTATCAAAAGGCTTAAAGTCACCCAAAGGGCAATGGAGAGGGCTATGCTCGGAGTTTCCTTGCGTGATCGAATCAGAAATGAAGACATCCGCAAGAGAACCAAGGTCACCGACGTAGCCCGAAGAATTGCTAAACTTAAGTGGCAGTGGGCAGGGCACATTGCTCGCAGAACGGATGGCCGATGGGGCCGAAAAGTTCTGGAGTGGCGACCGCGAACCGGAAGACGATGCGTTGGAAGACCTCCCACTAGGTGGACCGATGACCTGGTGAAGGTTGCGGGAATCCGGTGGATGCGAGTAGCAAGGGACCGGTCAATGTGGCGACACTTGGGGGAGGCCTATGTCCAGCAGTGGACGTCTTTCGGCTGAGATGATGATGATGATGATGACAAAATTCTCAAAAGATTTCAATAGAAGATAAAATTACAAAATTCTCAAGTCTTCCATTACAAAGGTTTCACAAAATGGGCTTGAAATGTAAAAGATACTGCATTTTACATTACACCGTTGCCAAATTATATTCGCAAAAGCATTGAGTTTCACTACGCATTTATTATTCCAGCCAGTCAATATTTAATGGCTGGTCCCTCTATACTAACGTACGTAGGTAGGTAGGTGTATCAAAATTCATAGTAACCTCTAGAGAGCGATCTATTCGCTTCTATAGTATAATATGCAGATACACGCTTTGGAGCAGTTCAATAACTTATTCTGTTTCAAATATAACAGTTTTATGTGCATTCTAATGCTCTCTTTTGAGGGTATTTTATTTATGTCAGTCTATTACATGTGTAATGGATTAGGTAAGCTATAGGTAGAAAGGCATTTAAGTTTGTGCTAGTACTGAAATAAATCTTACATCCTTTCCAGGGAATGTATATTTAAAAAAGAAACGCACTCCAAGGTAAACTGCTTGATGACATATTAACTCCTTACGTGAAGGAGTGTATTAAAAGTTTAAACATAAAACATGAAGCATCTCTGTCTTCTCTGTATGAGAAGAGGCGTTTGCCCATCAGTGGGATAGTGACAGGTTCGTATTAATATTATGTATTATTATATACCTGCACTTAGCTATGAACTATTTAATACGACGATTTGTTTGTAAATTTTCGAAGTAACCCAAGTTTTGAGGCACATCACTATGAATTACTAACAAGCCTTCAATCTTTCATGAAGCAAGACTTGAACGCGAAATACGTTCTAATATTTAGAGGAAATCTACTGCTGTAAGTTTCACAAAGGTGTACCTACATTTGCGCAGGCAATGTGAGCATAAAACTTCTATGTTCGCATTTATGAGAAGAAGCCAATTACGTGCTTGCCTATGTTGGTCTGTGGATGGGTGACCACCCAATCCGTACCGAGTTTCCTCCGTGCCTCGGAAAGCACACCCCGGCTGTCATTTGTAGATCTTTGACAGTCGTTACAGGTAGTCAGTGGCTCGTAAGTATGATAACCAGTCTTACCAAAGTGTATCGTATTACCCAGTACAAACTGGGTTGTGGAAGACAGATAGGCAGTCGCTCCATGTAAAATACTGGTATTTAGCTGCATCCAGTTAGACTAGAAGCCGCACCCAACCATATTTGGGAAAAGGCTATGCAGATGATGAGGTAGTTACTTATAATTAACTGTGTATTTCTTCAGGTATTGTGTAGGTACTTGGGGATTGTACATGTTGCGGTATGAATGTAAAAATACTTTATCGGAATGGTTGAAATCTCAAACGTAGGACGAAATTGAACTTTCACTGACTAGAATTAGCTAAAGTAGAGCCTGTAACAAATCTTAACATACATCAACCGATCAATCATTAACACACACACACCTACTCACACCCACACACCTCGCACATCTACCTTCCACACACATACAAACACACACACTACACACACACACTACACACACAATCACCCACAAACACTACAGATACCTGAACTTGATGGAATAATTTTGTAACATCCTTAAACCTATAGTTTTTTTCTATTTTAATTTTGCCTCAACATTGTACATTGTAATTGAAAATTGTAACCCATGGGAAGTTGCGAGGTAACCCCATCACAAGTATCCTTTTAACTTAACGGGACTGCTTTAATTTTGTGCTGTAGAACAATTGCATGAGAAACATTTTCTTTATTTGTTTATTTTTTGGATTGTGTTTCGTGCAGACCATGAAAATGCACGCTTTATTATTTATTAATAACGAAATAATTCTTCTTATGGACTTCAATGTCCTTCAAACTTTAAACAGATTTATCTTCTAAGTAACTACAGGCATTATTACGTTTTTGTCATATTTTGTAGGTATGAATAATTACATAATAAATAATAAATAAATAAATAAATATCGCTGGACACTAACACACAGCGCCATCTAGTGCCACACTAAGCAAGGCTAATACAAATCATAATCCATTCTAAATGTGAAAGTAACTTTATCGACCTGTATTTGTGTTTCCTCGGCACGCCTTTAAGCTGAAGCAATAAATAAATATCGCTGGACATTACACACAGCGCCACCTAGTACCACACCACACTTAGTGTTGTGGACACCTGATAGTTGATTTACTACATAGATACTTTTCGATTGTAAATACATAAGTACTTGTTATGCATAAAGGGTGTAAAACACCTCTTAACGAATACGAAAGGGACTTGTTCTACGTCACTCTGATAATTTTTTTGTTCTACACTATACCTGGGAACCTTCTAGTTACGGAGATATTGGGGGTCAAAGTTGCAAGATTTTGACAAGCTTTTTTTTAAATACCACTTTTTATCGCATGATTTTTACTTTAAATCTCTACGACCCCCGTACTATTCAATCCATCCATTCACACAATGTTTTGAGTGTGTTACATTGAGTTACCACAAAACATGATTTATAACCTCAAAAAAAAAGTGGTTTCCCAGCAATATTTTTTGTGTAAAGTGACTTAGTTTGATATACGGAATGCTTGGTTTACGGCTTTGTGATGAGGTGAAATACACCCTGTATAAACATCCATAGCTACGAACAAATGTCCATACTCATCACACAAACATTAGGTCCTACTGGGACCCCAAGAACGTAAAGCAGCCTCAATACCGTTGCGCCAATTGGGGTCGTCAAACCGAAGTCAACCAAACCTATGTCTCTCATAGACCACTGTATTGGGTATAATCCACATTCCTGTAGGATAATTTCCAAACTCCACACGATTGAAAACACGGGCAGAAGAAAGTGTATAAAACAGCTACTAAGCCCAGTCGCTCTTAGATAATGTAAGTAAGTACTCATTATAGATTACTAGAAAGTGCATTATTAATCAACAGACCAAGAATAAGTAGGACAAGCAAACAGCTCATTTGTATCATTTCTACTTTATTAATGTTCCTGAACACAAATAATTTTCTTGAGCACTTAAGTTAATTATTTTTCCTTGCAATTTTCCTTTTTATTTGTGAACAGAAAGATTAAAAACACACTTCAAATTGCGTTATACAACGTCATTTTAAAAGTGCACGGACATTTTCTTGTATTATATTTGAAAATGTTTAGATTTAGTTAGATGCCTGTTTTGATTCAATTGATCAATCATTTTTGCCCAAAATATGGACTCTGTGTCAATCTAGTAACTAACAGATTGTTTCTTGCTCTCCCCTTAAAGGTATCTTCGTTGAAATATTTTTCCGCATGTATATTGCGCCAAGTGATTGATATCTGCTTCGCTCTGCTTTTAAGGTAAACAAGTTTTTGGTTACCCCTGTATTTCGCAAGATTTAGGAAACTTCTGGGGGAGGCTTTATTGACAATACAAATAATGATACTCTATCTGACAGATGATCATCACCTGCCTAGCCTTTTCCCCACTATGTTGAGTTCGCCTTCAAGTCTAATCGGATGCAGCTGGAAACCAGAATTTTATATGGAGCTACTGCCTAACTGACCTCCACAATCCAGTTAATACTGGGTAATAATACCTCTCCGTAAGACTTGTTCTTAGACCTTTTGGGCGACTGACTACCTAACGACTGCCAAAGATCTACAAATGCCAACTAGGATCAGAGGCACGGGGGAAGCTCGGTATATAATGAGTGGTCAGCCATCCACAGGTCAACCTAGGCCAGTCCGGATCAACCTAAGTATCGACACGAGTGGCTTTTATTATTTTGTAACGACCTATATGACTATAAGAAAAATGAAACCCTTAAACTCGCATTTTGAAATCTTTAGGCGCTTAATTTTAACACGATAATTTACGCACACAAATTAAAAAGTAGCACTTAAATATAAGTTCACGTTTACCTTACATTATAAACACATCCTTTAATCTAATGCCCTCGAAATCAGGGCAGACGTCGGCACCGATGAGCGTATGTTGACAGAAGCCGGTGTAACGAACCTGGTGCTAGTCAAAGCCACACGCTGCAGTGCAAACACCGCTTATGCACGATAACCTCACGTCAAGTCAGAGAAGCCATGTTCGATATCAAACAGAATCCATAGAATTATTAAGCAGTAGTCTTAAACTATTTCACGGAATCATACAGACAATATATTTCAACAATTATATTTAGAGAAACTTAACTTATTATAAAGATGAGTCGTTTTTGTAACAAAACTTTGGAGAAAATCGAACCTTCTTTTCTTCAGAAAGGAAAACTGCCTTTCAAAACGACAGGTTTTCCGTATTCTGGTTACGAAATTTTTCAAACGAACAATGTACTAGTTCCAGGTGCTTTTTATTCTTCACTTCTACAGACATTTCGGTCTAGATTCGTCGGTCGGAGTTCGTACTGCTTTGTGTGCCTAGCAGAGCCGATATTACCTAGCTATTGAAAAGTAAGACTGTCTGTCAACTGACATAGCTTCAAATGTGAGGATATGAAAGGAGCCACGTCGACTTGGTAGATTTTTCACGTGGTTTCATTCGCATATTTTGCCACGGTTGAATGACTTAAAAATACGACGTGAGTGTTTAAAAAAGCAGTGATGAAACATTGACTATACAACGTTAGTTTATAGAATAGTTGAAATATTTGGAAAAGTTTTTAGGCAAAGAGTCCATTTCAAAAATAGTAAAATAAAGGTTTAGTTTACACAGTATACACATACATTGTTGGTAAACGATATTTGTCTTGGAATGAACCCAAAATCATTGTTACGGAAGCACTCATTGTGATGCACTGAAAACAATGAAAATGCTAATGGATGCATTGAATAGTGCAGGAGTCATAGAGTATTAAAACTTGTATTTTAAAAATACTTTAATCTCCAATACTTATATCCGTAAATAGAAGGTTAGCAAGGTAAAACATATTATAGTAGGAGACCTATTGCCGTTCGAGGCCTTTTCACATCCCTTATTTTGCCAAAAACTCAAACCATGTATAAATATTATATTCAATTATTAGAGAACTTAATTTGAGATACAAAACTTGTCGAAAGCGGCCAATTAATTTCAAAATAGTTAACTTCGACCAACTTGTCCGAACTTTGGAATACTTATTGCTGAATACGGTAATTATATATAGTTACTAACATCAGCGGGGTCTTAAGTTACGAGAACATAATCACGTTCTACTTTGTATATAGAAACTGTAATAGTTTCCAACTTTTGTATACTTTTGTGCAAGAATATGATCCTTTAGGAAAAGGCTGGGAAGATGGTGATGATACAATAAATTACAATCTTCTGTATTGTGTGGATAGTCTCTAACGTGGTGTCAGAGTTTTTATGCCACTTAGAGGCTCATGCCTCTAACTTGGCTTTGGAAATAGCTCTCAGGCATGCTGATTTCTTCACGATTCTTTCCTACACCGAAGCTTGAGTTAATTATACAATTCGCACATGAATACGAACAATCAAAGCTGCGTGCCTGCGTGCCTTGGTTCGAACTCGTGACAACAGTAGAGTGAGTCTAGTGGTGAGACCTAGAGACTAATTACAATAAACTCTAAGCTACCAATTGAATTCGCACTACAATCGTTCGCACAGTCCGCTCTATGAAATGCCACGACAATTTGACGCAGAGTGTCAATTTGACTGACTGTGCTCCCTCATCCGAGAGCTTTCGCGTGCTATGTACCAGTTCAGATCAGCTCATGGTTCTGTATAAAATCAAATCTTGGATTGTTCTATTACAAGCGAATGCTCACAGCGAGGGACCCTGAAATGAAAAGGTTAAATAATAATAATATAATTACAACAATATTGTACAACCAAAATAATAATAATTATGACCTCCACGTTAGTTGCTTCATAATATTAACGTACTGTGTGTGTGTCTGATAACAAATAATGATAAGAAAACTCACTGTTACTTAATTACATTATGCAGACCCATGAATATTATTCTCAGACTTCCACTATCAACAATGGACTATAAAAATAATATAGAAATATAGTGCACTATCCACCCATTCATATTCTGTTATACAATAGAGAGAGACGAGCACATGGGTTCAGTGAGCGATTGAAAGAGATGGAGATAAAAGGGTAGGCGTTTCATGAACATTTGAGGCATTACGACGTATCGTTAGAGCAGTAATAGGCGTTTGTTTTAGTGCCTATATCTTCATGGCAGTGTGGCTGCCTATCTGCTATGAGGGGCATTTGCCTCTTTATGTATCCCTCACAGTCTAATCGTTGAAGAAGCTTATGGTTTTTGATAGTTTTTGTGAACTTCTGTGGCAATTTAGCGTTCTTAAAAACTAAAAAAGCTCCGGAGGTATTTTCACTACCAGTGACTACATGAAGTTAAAAAAAAATCTACTAATTAACTACAATTTTGTCTGTTAAGTCAACAAGTCTGCAAAGCTTTTACAAAAGAAGTTTCTACGACGAAATGAAAATCATGAAAGGGCAAATATTTACAAGACTTTGAAATTGTACGGCACAACGCAGCAGTTGTAGTTCTAAGAAGGCTAGACCTCAAACCCTCAGGCGTCGTAATCTAGAAGCATCACCAATGTCACCATTTGCATTTTATTGCGAAAGTTTTTGGCCGCAGAACGCCTATTTTTATGGTAAACTTATTCAAATGCACGACGATGTCATAAATTGGGTAAAGGGGTGCGCTGGCACGGCAGGCACAGAAAAACTTTTCGAATAGCGATCATACCTCGATGGACACACGACACGTTGCCATTCCGCTTTTGATGTCCCATTTAGGAATTATCTACACGACAGCAACGTTGATTTACCCAAGTTATTGCCAGACATTTAGTTGAACGACATAAAAATGAACGGCTATCATTTCGTGACAAAGGTTAACTATAAATCAAGCAAATAACTGATACGTCTTTCCTTGTGACAGTAATTCGCGAACGATTGCCTTTTTGACATAAAAAGCACAGCAGCAGTATTTATTTATTGTTTATTGTATAAAGTCCTTTGAAGTTTTAACTGGTTCCGATGATTGATATTTTGACGTTTAACGAACGAAACTCCGCGGCTTGATAGACAAGGAACAAAGAATACCTAGCAAGTAATAAAGCAATCGACTAAAACTTTTTTAATTAAACCCTGACTACCACACCAAGTTTATTTCGGTACATAATTCAACACCACCGTCGAATAACGTGATTTAAGGCCACCCCATTATTTTTAAGGCTATAATAGATGAATATTGATTTAATTTTATTGTACTTTAATACCGTTACATTTTAATATGAGTAAATCCTTTAATTTTCTGTTGGAGCGGCTTTACAAAAAATGCGTAGATAAAATAGCAGATTTAATAAATAATAAAATCTCCTATATTATCCCGTTCACTGTATGGGTAATCTTTGATCGAATTCAGACTAATTGACCCAAGAAATAACCCATTAAAAATCCATTAGTTTCACGTATATGTATAGTGAAGTGAACACATAGAAGACATACTCAGGTCGTCCTAAGCAATAAAGCTGAAATTATTAATTTCATCGGTATCTACGTTATGAAGAATCTATATTTGCTGGCACGTTTGTTCTCTTTTAATTTACAGCTCGAAAACGTGGTTAGCTTGCAATGAAGTTCACAATGACACGAGAAGCTCTCCTTCATTAAAATAAAACTCAGCCACGTATTACGTGGGCGACTTATTAATTAACGAGGCAGACAACATGACGGTTTTGATTCAAAACCGGGATATCCGACGATAATGGAAGGAAAACCTACCGATTTTCTCCCACTGAATGAAAATCAATTTCCTACAGTTGGGAAAATTCATTTATCGACCACCTGCGCTCCGGTGCTCGATCAAGCGGAGACCAATACAATGGGCCCACCGTCTAATCTTAAGAAAGGCGCTTTTAAAACGTTGTTGTCAGAGATTACCCGCCAGTGTATAGAACCGTCTATGAATCAAGCCGAGGTAGAGCAGACGGTTTCTTTGTCACGAGAAAATACGATTATTAAAGAAGTTCGGACGTCCGTCAATCATTGACTTATTCATGAAGTCGGACTTCTACACAATGAAATCATTTTATTGAACTCGACTGAATAAAATCAGCTAAATTTATTGTTTATTTACTTTCAGGAGCGAGTCCATAAATGTATTATAAACAACGGTGAAACAGTTGTATTGCTTATTACGTTAAGTGCTAATAAATTTCCCGCTACCTACGTTTATACCTAAGCACTGATATAATGAGATCGCGCCGATATCCCCGCGCTGTAATATTTTTCAATGAAACTAATGCAATTGTGTTCCAATCTCGTTTCCTCTTCTATTTCTATTCACGTAACAAGTATGACGTATATTTAGGAAGGAAATTGTAACAAGATGAGTGCCAATTATTTGTTTAACATTGTCAGAAGTTCCGTTTACATTCAGAGCTGTGTTAAATTCCGGTAATGTATGTAAAACCGTGTATTTCTGCTTACTTCATTTGAATAGTTGTGGAGTCGGAACGGCTCAGTGACAAGCCATGTATCCTGGGTGGACTCCAAGTGTCAAAGTTTCGTTACCCGTGGTCTCGTGTCGGGAAACGCTAACATTATAACTGTCAAAGTTATTATAACCCGTCTGTGTTTCAGTTTGCAAACGTTTCGTAGACGCACAACGATTTCAATTTATTCAATGACAAAATGAATTTAATTAAAGTTAGTAGACATTGATGTTTCAGGCGGTATTCGATCGGAGAAGTTAGTGAGCAACATTCATTTAAGTACGAATATTATTTCCAAGTTGTACTTTCATATTTACGACGCGACGCTGCGTTTTATCTGGAAGGTCTTTGGAATCATTATTAATAATTTCATTGTTAATATTCAGTTCCCTTGTTTTAGTAAGGGTGAGGGAGTGGCGTTTCTAATTATAAATGTATACCCCCTTTTATTAATTTGTCACAAGTCAGTAGTAAAACATTTATATGTTTTCGATATTTTACAAAACAGTTTATTTCTCCCTTCTCATTTTGGCAACACAGTAAGCAATTATAAAATAAATTAATGATAGACTCGTTCGCATGTCTTTAATTAAGTTAACAAAGACGTGCTTAAATTGGTAACATGTTTATTTCCTTCAGTGATCATACAACTCTGGCATTATCATCATCGAGTGCTTGGTTGTACTTTAAAGCCTTTAATTATCGATTCTAAAGTTATAGAGCACATTGAACCGTCGAAGTACTTTGCATTTCACAAAACGGTCCTTTAAGTTCAGTACTTGGGTTTAATGAGTATTTGAGTAAAAATAAACGACTGTTTATCGGACGCGGCGGAAAATTACGGTTACTGTTATGTTTTCTAAGTTTTATAAAGGCTTACTTGTAGATGGTATTGATACTCGTAATTAACGTTATTTATCTAGTTAATTATCAGTACTAAATGTGTTGTGCTGTGTTGTATTAAATGCTCGTCACACTAGTAATAACACAACAATTAATAATATTTTTTTAAATATAGCAGATGAAACCTAATTTCTTAAGAACTTATAAAAGCAACTCCTCGACGAAAAATGTAGATACTAAAAATTCAATATTTCCTAAACACAGGTTCGTCGTTTCAAAATATTTGTGTAACAGAATGTCGCAACAAAATGTTGCAGTATCGTCAGTCGTTTGCGTCCGAACATACCACCCATCTGCTTGTAAGTCTTGAGGGTAGCGAAAAATAAAACGAAGAGGGGTTTGGGACATTATCGAAGTAGATCGGTGCCGGGGTGGCTTTCAGTCCTGCTCCCAGAGGATTCCCACCGAATGGAATACATCCAACTTGGTTTGGAACTGTCACTGACAGCCGACTATGTTTCCCGGCTCTCGCGATTAAACAACCATTTTTCTTATTCATACGGCCAGTAAATAGCAAAAATATTGAGTAGCAAAAAGTTCGACATCTTTTTGCCAGTCAATATTTTTGTTTTAAAGGATTAGCTGAAGTAATTCGTTTCCTTTTTAATTACTTTATTTACTGAAATATTGTACAAAAAAGCTTCTGTAGCAACATGAAAGAGTCCAGTTTTTATTTTGTAATTCATCGTAATAAAAGGTCGAGATTTCACAAACACATTTATTATTTACGGCTTACTTTGTGTAAGCGCATTTGTGAAATATACGCTCGCTCAGAGCTTTACATTTTTAACTCGCTAATTGAATTAAAATATTAATAAAATCTCTGCTCGGATTTTATTGTTTGTTTCACATTTAATTTACTTGACCATTCGTTCAAAAAATATAGTGTAAAGCAAAAAATACTGACAGTACTAATTTTTTGAGCTGTTATTTAAATATTTGAGATGTTATTATGATCAGTTAAAAACATATTGCGCAGTTATTTAATTTAATGGCGGTTGATTAATTATTGCGACAGTAAAACATGGACAGTAATGCAAAATCAATTAGTCGGTTATTTTATCATACAATGTCAATTCTAAAAATAATTGAGCAGTCCAATAACTGAATGAGCGGTAAGTCAACTGAACATACGGAAGTATCTCTGCCCTCATAATCGGGACTTGGGGCACCCCCCCTTTAGGTTAGTTAGGTTCCTTTAAGCCCTGCACTCAGAAATAGTAATCCGTCTATTAGTAGTACGCCTTATAATACAATAAGTTTATTTTAGCTGCTACTAAGCAAATGTCATTGAGATTTCTTACCGACAAATACCGATTTATTACTGCCCACACGTAACCGCACGTTCAATAATTTTTACTGCCCATTTAATTATTTTCCTGCTCAATTATATATTCACTGATCCATTTCTTTACTTTTATTACTCATTTTTGTTTCCTTTACTGTTTAGTTTTAACTGCTGAACTAGTAATTAATTTTTAACTTACCAAAAACCGCTATTTACAACTGCCTCTTTAAATCAGTGCCTATTAAAATACTGTTAGTATAATACTGAAACATTTTTTGGACAAAAAAAAATCACATTACTGGTAATTAAACCAGTGTAAACTGGTCTCGTGTTCAATTGAAACTCCACACTAAGTCAGGCCAACTCAAGTACAAAGTGCTGCCCCTGACAATCGCTCGACTGTACCTAAATCCTAAATATAAATCCCAATAATCGTACATATCCCGGAATATTTGTATAAGTGTACTTTGACAGGGGACCATTAAATAAATGGTTCGAACCTCGGCCTAGGGTATGACGCTTACTTACACCATACTTCCATTTAGCGGACTAGGTAGAATTGAATGCTGAAAAGAATTTAGAGTAGTACGTTGACCCCGGGCATTAACGAACGAGGGCCGATAGCATTAGCACGTTGACAGATGTTGGTAACGAAGTATTTGGAAGGGATCCTCAGAACCACTAGCGATCATACCCGGGGGTAGTGTGATGTTTCCGCAATCAAATGATACTTTAAACCCTTCGCTAACATTTGGGGATAAAGTTTGGATGTAATAAATACATAATTGATGCGTTGTGTATACAGTAATGATAGTCACTAGGATTGGTTCGAAAGTTTCATGTTACGATAAGGCTGAAGTGTCTCAGGTGGAAGGTACTAATAAAAAACTTAGTGAATCAACAAGCCAGGAAAGTATTATACCTTAGATACTTAACTACCTAGTAGACATAAAAGGTAACATGAATGCATCAAGCAAATACTGCTTCCTTAGCAACGAGAAGCGACATGCAATTAGTTTCTATAGAAAAGGCACCATAATATAGACTAAAGCACCCATCTGCTCCAAATGAGCGCCAATTACTTAAAGAAAAGCGGACACTTGAGAACTCGGGGATAAAGAAGAAGGATTATGAAATAGTTGTAGATTTTCTTCAGCTAATTTAGAACATTTATCGTAAAAAACGACACTATCAAAATGGGACTCCAGAATTAATTCAATAAAAAATGTTTCACGTTAAAAAAGTAATATTCGAGCTCCATCTTACTTGAGACTATAAAATAACTGGGGACTAGAAGTGTCACAATCATGCTTTATTCGCGCGGCCCTTTCTGAAGACACTGTTTTATGACTCCGTGTAAATGTCCCTGTAGAGTTTATTTGTCGTGTTTTACCGCAGTGCTATCTAGACGTGTTCTCAGTCGAAGAAATTCTTGCTTGTTATTGGCTTGACCACCGTAAGACTGTATAAAATTGTCGATATAGTGGAGAACGTACGGTGCCCGAGTGTGGCAGACAGTTATGTACTTCGTGGGATGTAACATACTTTTCTATAAGAGTTTATGTCTTGATTTGTAGAACTTTAAAGGTAATGTTTATCATTTAGTATTGTATTGCCTACATACATAAAACTATTCAAAAAAGGATGTCTTGTACCTCTTAAGTAACCAAAATAGGGAAACCTGCGGCGTGGCAGTTTGTGGGGAGTGCCGATAGATGTAAAAACTCGTAGCGATCCGCTACGGCGTAGCCGGCGTCGGCGTGTGGTGCTACGAAAAACATACGGGATGGTCACGCGAGTTCCATGATTTTTGTTCACTCAACGTGCCAAAAGAAGTTTTCACGTCAAAAACTTTCGAATTAATGAAACATTTGAAATTGCAAGCACCCTAGCGCTTGTATCAGTCAGTGCTTAGTAAAAACTTTAAAACAGATGCCAATTAAATACTTCGTTGTGTACATTATTTTTTTCTTTTCTTACTTATATAAATAAGTACTATTATAAATGCAACAGTTTGGATTAATGTATGTTTTTTACGCAAGAACGAAATCGAGGGCAATAGGCAGAGGGCACGCCACGATAGTGGCGGTAAGTCCCCTCTTTGAGGAGTGGCTAGAGAGGCGCCACGGCGTCCTCACCTTCCGCCTGACGCAGGTCCTCACCGGACACGGATGTTTCGGGAGGTACCTGCACCGAATCGGGCGGGAGGAATCGCCCGGGTGTCTTCACTGCGAGGATCGACCGGAGGACACGGTGGAGCACACGGTGGAAGTCTGCCCTGCGTGGGCGGAGCTCCGCCGTGTCCTCGTGGCGGCGATCGGCGGCGGCGACCTCTCGCGTCCGGCCCTGGTTCAATCCATGGTCCGGAGCGAGACGGAATGGGAAGCCGTCGCCTCCTTCTGCGAAGCAGTCATGCTAGCGAAGGAGGTGGCGGAACGAGAGAGGGAGAGATCCTCTCTTCCCGGCCGCCGCGGGAGACGCAACGGGCGTCGGGGGCCACGTGGTGGCTACCGGCCACCGTAGATGCGGGCCTGTGGACGGCTGGCTATGGGCAATAGCTGGCCGTCCGGCCGTCTAACGACGACGACAGGCCGTGTCGACGGCGCGTTTGTGTTCCACGCGCGCCTCAAAGAGATGTCAGCATAAGGGGAGGGGCCCGCAAGGGCCGAAGCCTGCCGGGGTTGCGGGCCTGTTCGAAAGAGATACCGCGGCCCCGGAACGTAAAGGGCGAGGAAGGAACATGGATGGGTTTTAGTCAGTAAGAGTCTGACACTCCCTCCCGCTCCGCCCAGAGTGGGAGAAGTCATTTGATGATTTCCCATCCTAAAAAAAAAAAAAAAAAAAAAAAAAAGGGCAATAGGCAGTGAGATATAAAACGTATAGGGTACGCTAATGAAATTAGTAGAGACACATTACGAGTATAAAAAAAATCTTGAACGCTCGTCTTATAAAAGTCGGACTATATTTTAAAAAGTGGGTGTGGTGAGACATCAGTGTAGTCCCCGCCTAGATGAATGTAGAAAGTAACTAAAACTTTATACTATGTAGGAAAGTATATGATGAGTTCATAAGTTTATTCTGTTTTTGGATGTTTTTGAAAGGCTAGATGGGACATGAATTCTAAAAAGAGCAATTAATATAACCCGTACCTCTATATTTTAAACTAATGATCCAATACTCATATTCACATTTCTATGTTCACAGGGAAGATGGGGCGACTTGCGCCACTGGTGATACGGCTACTGAGCGTATCACTAGTGGCGTTCGTCCTCGCCGAGCCAGGGCCTGGGAACGGGACTGATAACTCGGTCGCTAGGGTCAGCCGGGACACTGTCGTCCCCGGGCCCGCAACTGTCCCACCCCCGCCTCGCCGCGCCGGGAAGCGCGAAAGAAACCGAAAGAAAATTAAAACCACGACTACAACAGTGGATCCGGATGACGATGACGGCCCCGATGCGACCACACCCGTCGTCACAACCACTGTCGATCCACGGGCCTTCGACCACAGTAAGTACTTGTTTGCTGTCTAGGAACGAAACGATGCTAAACTAATTAAATGTAGGGATGTGCTACTGTATACTGGCAGCCGCCTCAGTCACCTGTGGTCAGCTCCTTGTAGCAAAACAGTGAGTATCACATAGGGCAGAAGCTTCTGGTGTGCCACTTCGAGCCCGCTTGCAACCATTCGCTTCACACACGCTTCCACTGAACCGCCTCAACTACATTCACGCAGTACACCCGACAAAAACCAATCATCGAACAACTACCGATTTGGTCCAGCACATCTACAATTGCAGTAAGTACTAATTTTAAGCCAATAAGGAGCAACGAAGTCGCAGGCAACATTGTGGTTACCGTTGGGAACACGCTACTAGCCTGATGGCTGAAACTAGCGTGTAATGTGAATACAATGAAAGCCGAGCCCTACATATTAACTAACACCCTAACCTTTTTAGTAAAAGGTTGTGTGGTCAGTAAGTACTCTTATTTTAGGCCCGAAGCGCCAGCGTGGAACTAAGCCGCCGCCGACGACCGGGGCGAAGCGCCGCTGGCCGGGGAAGCAGCACAAGCGTCGCCGCCGCCGCACCACTACCACCACCACGACCACCACAGAGCCGGACGACGACGACAAGGAGGCGACCACTACTCTGGTGACCACTACAGTAGACCCCCGAAGCTTTGACCACAGTAAGTGCTTAAGTGCGGCTGAAAAGACAAAACACGCGGCTCTGGAAGCCACGCCTCTGACTACTACCATGACGGATCCGGCCCTTTCTTACAAGAGTAAGCAAAATTCAAAATTTAGCTACTTGCAGTAGCAGTGGTAGTCACAGACGTAGTTAGTTTCAGACTGTCCGTCTGTAACTTACAACATCACATCTCACCAGCTGTCATTGTTTACTGTCACCAAACAAGCGACAAAAGTTTTTTTACTGTTACACGAGACATATTTTTGGAGTTATTATCTCCTTCGGTAGGTATTTTAACTGCATTATGCGCGTGTGTGTGTGTGTGTGTGCGTGTTGCTTTGTATAATATATATTGTTTGGCAAATACTTAGGAAGTAGTTTTTCACTATCATCGTACTAAGTGAATACTTTCGAAATCTTAATTACTTTAGCTTAGATTAAACACATAAAAACATGAGATAAACGGATTTCCGAACACTCAGCATTCGGCAACCACAAATGGAAAAACAAATACGAGTATTCTTCCACTAAATCCAAAAACAACATCCATTTAGCCGTAATTATCCGAAAAAATCCGTGTGGGGGGTACCTGCCTCATATAGGTCAGGACCGTGGGAGATAAATCATAGAATAATTAGACGCTCGTTAGGCAGAACGTGACGCTTCATTAACTGATTAGCCACAGGACACGTCATGGCAAATATTATGAGTTATTTTTTGCTAACAGAGGGGTTGTTCGGGGTTTGTGGGAGTTGTATTAGGAGGAAGGAGATTATCATAATAATGGTGTTTCTGGCCTTCTTATTTGAAGATTGGAAGGGGAGGGGTAGGGTTGAAGAGTACACTGGATATAATTTTGCGATCCTTCTAATTTCTAACTACTCATTCCAATACGTAAAAGGCACTTTGCTTATCAAAATAGTAACTATCATATTTACAATTGTAATGAACACAATTATCTACAATCCTGTAAATAAAAACACATACCCGAGCTTGCTCATTACATCTAACGCAATAAATATCACATTCCACCATCAAGTTTAAGTGATCTTGAAAAGTTCTCGCGTGTGCTGTTCACTTTAAGCCGCATAGTTTAACGAGAGCCGGGTCCAAGAAGGACTCGGGAGGGGAGGGGTCCAAGGGCTGAGGAATGCTGCCATCGGAGACGTGGGGACATCCAAATTGCTTGTCTCTAAACAACGGACGGACGTAATTTGTGAGTTACTCCGTTACGCCGACACTTGAGGCTCCGGCCATTGGAGGAATGTGCTCAGTTACCGTGGTATGTCAACCCTCGTAGCAGTTTCATTTTCAAAAACTGCTGTACGTGTAGTTATTTTGGGATGCTCGCTTTGCTGGGAACGTAAGACGATTTGATACTTCATTCATTACCGAGTGAATCAAAATAAATATTATCTTGTCATCGTAAAAGATTAGCCAGTGTGTAACTAAACAATTTAGATTCTAAAAACTAGAGCGTTCAATATTTTGTAGACCGTGAAATATCTGCACCTTAAAGTTTTTAGCCGATTAATCTTATAGCGGTCACTAAAATACCACTTATTGGCGTTTGGCCATACTTGCTTTTGCCAAAGACTGTATTATATCGGGCGAATATTTCCAACAAACTCGGACGCTGCTGTTAAATAAAATATCGGTATCTCTCTTGAATGTTTATAAACTTAAGGTGATTCCTATAAACTGAGCATAAATAAACTTTCCACATTTTCAAATATAAATTGAAAGGAGTAGCGAGGTGCAACGCGGACCAGCCGGGAAACATTTTCTTTAGAGTTCGGGAATGAAAGTAAGAACAGTACAGGTCAGGATAGATTGGTGATTCCTGTCGCCTCGCGGGAGGCGAGAGGGGTCGGGAGGGAGTCATTTCACGCCTCTTGAGCGCGCATCAAACCAATATTAGGTTTATTAGATAGATGGGCCATCGTGAAAAGTTCATTCGTCGTCGTTTCATTTTTTGCCATTCATTATTATCGACTCTTAAGTCGGTTTTCAAATAAAGCGGTTTTAGTAAATTAGATTTTATTGAGCTGTACGTATTAATTTGAATAATTAGATTGTTTTCTTTAGGACTGTTTCTGTCGTGTAATTTTGTTCCAAACGTTATATTTTAAAGACCGTAAAAGGGCACTCTATTTTTAATCACCTACGTAGCTAGTTTAATAGCATACTTTTTGTGTATGACAGTAAAATTCTTTATGGCTCTCAAACTACCGCTAGGATCAAAATACCAGCGCGTACTAAACAAAATTAAATAACTTTCCCAAACGATGCTCCATTAGAATGTATATGTAGATACGTCTTACTCGTAGTGAAACATAAAACATGTTTTACTCGGGATTCTGTATTATTTGTTTCATGCAATAAATACACGTATCTAATACTTGTTAGAAACATATTTACTTCAAGCTGCTATGTGATGCTGTAAATAACTAGCAAATGACGTCACTGCACGAATTTACTTGACTCTAACATCAAATGCCTGTACATCAATATTCGTCAAAGCGGGCTCTTAAAATACTGCATGCGGTCATTTCAGTTTCACATGTTGATATAAATATTCGTTTTTCATGCATCCTCGAATAGTGGATTTATGCCAAATTTGTATTCTGTAAACTTGAACGGGAAATATATGAATTTCTTTTCCCCATCATATTATATGATGTGGAACACTTGGCTCTTTGCCATTAAACCTGGGAGAACCAGGAGCTCTTCAACAAACATGGTTAATATGCAAGTGATACTCGAAAATAAATGTAGTACATGTACACACAACAATGTTTAGATTTTTTCCACTCCCCAAATAACCTTGGCAATGAGGAAACATTTACGCAACCCTCTAAGAAACCGTCCAGCATATTAGCCCCCCGGCAATGTTGAAAACAATTACCCAACCTTCTCGGAAATCGTACAACATTGCCCAAAGAATTGCCCAACGCTTACATTTTTCATTCGATTTCTTTCTATTTGTTACGCTACAAACTTCGTATTGTAATCAAGCACAAAATGGAACCAATATCGGCTACAAGTACAACCCCTGCTACGAGATCTCGTAGCACTGCTACGAGATTTCGTAGCCATGCTAAGAAATATTGCTTCAATGCAGAATTGAATATTTTAGTACTACTTCTAGATCATGTAGTCTTAATATAGCATACACTTTTATGAATGCCTCCGCCTCAAACCTGTCTAATCCAGCTGCTATTTCAACTTTCAATCCACTTTGCTCAAATTCAAAATTTTAATAAATGCAAGTGCTTTGTTTACCTAAAGCAAAACTTTTGCTGAAATATTTTTCTCTCAGTGAGGTTGAGAGACTCTGACATGATTTTTATGCGTGTTTTAGGATAACAGCGGTAGTGTATTGGGCAACTGGCGTGAAATAAGGGACCAACCTTTTTCACGCTTTTGGTCTCAGTTTCTTACAAGATGTAGTATATCAAACTTTAGTACTTGGTTGAACAACACATGCAGGCAGACAACGTATAAGTGGTCATTTTATATAAATTTTGCAATTAAATCTGAATATATGCAAATATTAAGCAACAAACCAAGAATTCAAAGTAAGAATCAACAAAGTTAATCCTCCACATTGTACAAGTATTCCAAACACCACCTTTATACCAACACTTCTATACAGAGTAGTGCTGTAGTACACTACACTACAACACTACTGTGTATAGCAGATTCCCCAAAAAATACATCAAAACACTATTACGGCTAATCAAAACACTTTAAACAAACAAAGCTTAACATAATCTCTAAATCACAAACACGACATGTAGAAATCAAATTCGATTGCGAAACACTAAAGAAAAAAGTTTGCGGGTACTAGTCGGCTACAACCGCTTCAAACCGGTTCAACAAAGAGCTGAAATTAAATTTACGTGGCGCAAAGAAAAAACTAGTTACAAGAGGAAATTGGCGGAGACAGTGACAAATTGTTCCCGCAAGAGGACGCTGTTTCCCTCCCTCTTCCACTGATGTAACCGTACATTTCCCATCCCTCTCACTCTGTATGAACATGCGTTACTGTAACATGAATGTACCGGAATAATTGTGGGCTTTTTTGGTAAATATACAGTGTACACACGCAGCCTTAGCCTCCGATTTTAAACTGCAATTTTGCAAAGTACACACAATTTAAACATCCCACAATAAACATGTACAGGGATGTTACAACGGTGATAATTGCACAAACAAAAGGGTGTTTTGGACCCGAATTCGACGGTATAAAAGCTAAATAAATTAGCTTAATTCACGTTGTAGCTTTAACTCTTTATACTTTCATACGTCTGTCTAAATTACTATATTCTCGTAACCACAATTTTTTCTTAACCTCGAGTGTTTCTCAACAATTCTTGAATAATTCAAACTCAATGCATTTGTTTCCATTAGACCATTTAAGAATGTTAAAAGTAAAGGAAGGAAAGTTACAGTCCCAGTTACAAGGCACAATAACTACTTACAGTACCGTAGTTAAAACAATGCCAACACCCGGTAACCCAATTATTTCCCGATCAAACCGATTTTCTTAAAATAAAATCAACGAGTCTTTTGCCAACGAAAGCAGGGAAAATGTAAGATGTAAACAACTTCAAGTGATTAAGTACTCAATCTTTGAAGAAAAAACACGGTCTTAATTTTTTTTGCCTTGGCTATGTAGCCTTTTCAATACGAATACTCGTAGGTACTTGAAAAAGCGTGCGTACCATTTCAAATAATAACAAAAGATCGAACGATCACATGACCTAATTTCATTTCATATACTTTTCTTTAGTATAAAGATGAAATTATATTTCTACAATGCAAATTTGAACTAATATTCAGTTCGTGTAAATAACCTACTTTGTATTCGAAATTGCCAAAACTAATTGGACTACAAACGCCTGCTACTTTCGTGTTCCCCCCCGACCAACAATACAGGGGTATTGTTGTTGAATCATCCGGGTTAGGTTAGGTTAGAACAGTGACCATTAGCGCGCGAAGGCGAGCCAGCGGAGACACCGTGCGGCGTTGCGGCCTCCGAGTGCCAGATGCCCTCTATTGTTGGAGAATCATCCGGGTTAGGTTAGAACAGTGACCAATAGCGCGCGAAGGCGAGCCAGCGGAGATACCGTGCGGCGTTGCGGCCTCCAAGTGCCAGATCCCCACTATTGTTGGAAAATCCATCCGGGTTAGGTTAGGTTAGAACAGTGACCATTAGCGCTCGAAGGTGAGCGAGCGGAGCAAGCGTGCCGAGTATGAGTGAATAACTGTAAACATTAACTTAGATATATCACTAGAGTTCAGATGTTTTACAAAAATTACACGAAGTAGAGGCAGGTCGCTAGTGTAATGTCGTCTTGTCTTAAAGTGACTTCCTACGCATTTATTACGAAAGTCTGCGTGACGCATTCCCCATTCACCTGCGTACTTTACCGTCTCCTGTACATATCTACATTTTCACATCTGTCGGTTACACGACGTGAATTGCCTGTTCAACCAGCAAATAACAGGTTTGTCTGTCTGTCTGTATGTCGTGTCAATGTATGGTTAGAATAACACGGATCTGTCTGGGACTGCAAGCGATGATGGTCCGTTCTTTGGCGGTGTTTTGTTTCATTGTTTAAAGCCGGAATATTATTTTACAGTCAAAACAACAGGCTGTATGTAAGACTTTTATTTTGGTTAGACATGTCTAACCAAAATAAAAGTCTTTCTTTTTTTAGTTTCAAATCGAAGGGAAATTTGTTTCATTATTCAACTTTTACTTTCAACGTATATAGAGTAGTGGTCAAATTGCGGTCTGAAACATATTCTTTAATATATGAACTTATACACCAAAGCTTAATGCCAAGTTCATTACGCTCTTGTAATAAGCAAAAACTTTTAACACGAAATCTTATTACAATTCAATAGCTACACAAAATTGGTTTTAGTTTAAGAAATGTATTGACTCGCTCGTCTCATCTTAAATTTTTCTAATCCACTAAAAAAAGCACAACGAACTCATTCTTTACGGCTTCTCTTAGAAGATCCAATTAATGTCACAGCTGAAGTCACGATGGAAATTGAGCTTGTGTTAATAGCCACGTTGCAACAGATTGCCCTCTCGGAGCTAGTAGCGCTACCTAACGTCAGTTAGCAGAACCTTGCACGATACGACATCGTTACTTGTGTTCAAGCACAGAGATATGAACAGAAGGTCGAGTCCTCAAAACACATCGACTTGAGCTAGTGAAACACACGGCAGGCATTTAAATACCGCTTCGTCTTCAAGGACCCACCATGCAGGCCCACCAGTGGATCTCCGAATACTGATGTGTCTCCCAAGACCTACTAGTGGGTCTTCTGAGATTTTACCGACTATGCAAAATATTTAGTGCTAATCCCGCAAAGAAGATCCAGGTCTAGGTGTAAGATGCTGCACCGCCTACCCGCCTGCACAAATATTCACATAAAACCAAGCCATGCAACCGAACTAATTTCCTGCATGTGCACATTTTTGCTGATGCAAGGGTGGTACTGCAGTGTGTACCCAAGCCGGCATGATATTAAATGTCATGAATCACCACGAAGTACCGCCTGATTTCTTACCTTAAGAAGCATTTGTTTGAGTCTCTATGAGATCTCTGCACGTACGTGTCTAAGAGTGCGTGCGTCTGTTTTAGCTCGTTGGATCGAGTCGGCCTTCTGTATCTACCTATTTTGTGGTCAAAGTGTACACTGTACATTTCACCTTACAGGCATGAGAATTTCCCATTATTATGTCGCATATTTTAGAGAAGAAAGAAGCTTTGTTCTGTTTTCATCGTGTTTATTTTCCCTAAGCATATTTTGACATTAAATACTTATAATATAAAATAGACTTTAAGATAAAATATTACTTCCAAAGTATACGTTGCAACGCAAGAGAAATCTTTTATTTCGTTGCATAGAGAATAAATAAGTTAGAATGTGTTTTAAGCTCGAACTAGTTGTGATAAATAGAACATTTTATCTATCAGGGAGGTTAACATTATTAAGGTAAGGTAAATTGGGTATTGTCAGAGTCCTATTGTCTGTAATGATAGTTCAATCGCTGTACAACGCATCTGTAATCGAGGCAGCGTAACTCGAGCTAATCGAGCGTGGCACCTTACGACCAACGTGATCGTATTATCACACATAGGTTCAAAATATAATTTAATATAATTAAAATATAATAAAATAAACAGTCCACCAGACTGTGAAAGTGAAATTATATTATATTATATTTCTATGAGATGCTGAGAAGAGAAGAGAGTCTAGTGGTCCCCTAATTGGCAAGCAATTTTCCTAGTTAGTCCCCCGTTTAGTCCCCTTACGCGGCCTCGGGCGATACGATTTGTGTCATCCGATACGAGCGTACGGCTCATGTTTTGTTCGTCACAATACGCGTTTCGCTTTTACTTATAAATCGTGGTCAAAAGGCTTGATGACCACGCGTCCTGATTCTAAACTCAATTATTATTTTTTGCTGCAAGTTCATGTACATAACGTAAAATATTTTTTTAGTTACAGACAATATCCAAACAATGTAATTCCCTGAAAATTGCCTCTAATCTTCGATCAATTAATTGTTGATCAAAGCCTCTAAAACAGTCATAGGGAATTTAGACAGTAAAAACATTACAATCTCCATGGTATCTTATAAAACAGTAGTAGTAAGTGGAATACAATTCATGCCCACATTATTCCAGTCTGTCGGAGCGGTCACAAATCGCTACCTAACAGTTTATTGAAAAATCAAACTTCTTCTTCAGGAATACAAATAAGTATTATCCGATAAACCTCATTATACGAATCGTGTTCCTTCGTTTATCTTATGACAATGTCATGTGGTTGTTTGGTTTATTTGACTTTTATAACTTACTGCTAACTTTTGTAATAGCAAGAACTTAGTTTTCCAACTCATCGATTACTTGGAAAACTAAGTTAGTGTAACCAAAGATAAAATAAATCCTTAAAATAGTTGGAGTTTAATTTTGTTTTTTTAAATAGCCAAAGTTCTAATTCCACTTGAACATTACGTCGAATTAAACGAAAAACTTGCTTGTCAATGAAAGTCGAATAAAACGTAAGACAAAAGATACCGACAATAACACAAAATCAATGGAAAAGTCCCGAGAAGTTGTGCCCCGTTTTTCTAACTTTGAAAATACTCTTGGGCGAAAAGAAAATTCGAAGTAGTTCATTTTCTTTGGATTTGACCCTGAAGGTGAATTTTCCGAACAATATTTTTGTATAAAAAAAAAGAATTGAACTTTTTTGCTTATAGTATTTTATTTTATATTTGATGGATTTCAGAAACTATATTTAGCTTTGAAAAATCAATATTATTCAAAAAAATCTGTAAAATCCAATCACTGTTATTGCGTACTTACATTATTCCATTAATCATCACGCCGATTTAAATGCATTAGAGATAATAGATTTATTGGTGCCATCATGGACTGTCATTGTCTACCTGCCTGTTGTACAAAGTGCTAACTATTGGGTTTTTCTATTAGTCATTTTTCAGTAGCATACCCACCCCGTGCCTAAGATTTGTTCCCGGTGAACGGCAATAGGCTATGGCCTATTAAGGCCAATAGGCCCCTATGACTTAGGACTTCAAAACACAACTGGCGCAAACTATTAGACACACCTCTCACCTCTACCTTACCCTCCAGCTATTACAGGCGTGATGTTATGCATGGATGTAATAAGTTTCACATTATTTTCTCAAGTTGGCACAAAACTTCACACATTTAAACCTGAGGTTCTGTCTCCAACTGTACTCTTCATTTCCGCTGGCACATATTACAGGCGGTTGCCTTTCTTCTCATATAACTGAAGCAGGACTGAAATATATAAGGATTTTAACTCTTATAGGAAACTTTTCTAGTTGTAAAGTTTCGGTATGTTTTAATAAATGATGTGATTCGTCAATAACACTTCTTTAGTAGTTCGTGTTTTTAGGTAGGGTTTTAACATGGAATATGGGAATTTCTTAGTTATTTTTTTAACACAATGACGTATCGTTTGTGATCTAATAATGAGTAAAAAGATTATGTTTGTTAGCTATAATAATCAGAATAAAAAAATATTCGTCATCAGATTTTCTTATAACTCCTGGTATAATACAAGAAGTTCATTTAATAATTTTAAACACAACCTTATTTTCCGAAAAAGTATATCAAGAATAAAGATGTGATATTTTATATTTTTAATAAAAGATAAAAAAAAATAGTTTGCCATAAATAGAATAGCATTTGAAAAGGTCATCCTTTAATAAAACCTCCTTACTTTCAACGTAGGAGTCAAACAGCCGACACAAACTAATAAATGCTGTAAACATTAACAAAAATCTCATCGTGTAATCTCAGTAATTAATACGGCTAACAAAAAAATCCTCGCTTTATTTATATTTGCGGAAAATTCTCCTTTATTCACACGTTTATATAAAGGATATTACCACCATTATTCAACATTAACAGTTACAATTAAGTTTAATTTCACACCGTCAACTTGACAATGCAGAGTAGGGACGTAAACAAAACAATTACAAACGTAGTGGGAGGTAGTTACGATTCTCTTTCGAAGTTCGCGTCTCCTCGCCTTAAGCAACGTGACTCTTTGGCGATGAATTACACCGAACTTTGTATGTTTTAGGGTTCTATTTCAGTAATGGACGCTTTAAGTACCGGGGGTATAATTAATTAATTTTCGTATAACATATTATTTTTGCACTCTAGTTTGTATAATTATGAGCAGGAAGGTTTTATTGCTCGTGATATGTATTTAGACAGTTGATTCACATTCTTATTCGTTACTTTAATACTTATTTAAACAGATCTAAGTATGTCAGATACGATTAACAATTTTTTTTTTCTAGGAGATTTTATTTTAACTAATAAACACTATAGCGGTATAAATGTTGCAGTTAGTCGTAGTATGTTGCATTACATTTTAATGACAACACTATCGAATTGTTACTATAGCTGTACAAAGACACTAAGGCACGTGATTGAAACTGTCCTGTTCTTTCAATCTCACAAAACACTTTTCAAATGTTCACAAACGACGCTACTTTCAAACTTCAAATATCCTTAAGTCACTGCACAGTGTACGTAAATAATAAACATAATAATCCTCTCACCACTTTATAATGAACACAATATTCTTCGTACTTCAAAGGTGCATACATAATGTGCTCTAATTCGTTGCTTAACACGCTGTCACAAGATAACCACCTATCTACATATATAAGACACTTATCTAGCTAAGCAGCAACATTACAAGTAGACACGAAACTAAATCGACGTACACCTTCGACATGAACTCATTCATTGACTCCTGTTACGTTCGGAGAATTTACAATCCCGGTATCAGACAGAAGTTTGTAGATCTTTGGTTTTTTTTTGCCTGTAACTTTTAGTAGTGAAGTAATGAATTGATGTATAAAATCTACATGCAATGCTTTCTTTCTCTGACAGGCTACACATAGCCTAAACCATTTGCAGAAGACTTAAGTCTAGAATCTTCAGTTTTACTAAAAGTTAAAAAAAAATGGAGAGTAAAAATATACATACAAATCAATTTTAACTTTGATTTATTAGTCCTATGTATGGTACGGATCATAGGACGTCTGATATCTATTCATTCTATTTATTGACTCAGTACACAAACCCGGAACAAGCAGCTGTTAGCCATACAAATATTTGTTCTGCACGGAAATCAAAGTCAATTGTAGCAAGCCATTTGCTTAACTATCAGGGAATCAAACATTCGAAACATCTATCCTAATAGCCCGTAGCATGAACACGCGAAACATTACTTTAATGCGAATAACTTAGAATCTAAAATACAACTTAAATGTCGAATGTCAACTTAAAAATGTTTTCCGAAAAAATCTTTCTAAAATGATCACTCGACGAGACCACTACAGTAAAATGTAAATTTAACAATTTGAAGATTATTTATTTTCATGACTCGGCCCGGCAATTTTGAAATGTTTATTTATTGACAGTTTCTGTTTATGAAAACTGCAATACACAAAAATGTATATGTTTATGTCGTTCAATCAAGAAGATCCATAAATAAAGAAGGCAGGCTTGACTACAACTCGAACTAAGGAAAGGATTTTGAAAATCATCTTTTTCTTTTAAATAGGGAATCAAAATTTGTATGCAAGTACGTAAATTCGCAGAACTTGCTGTCTCATAAACATGCCATTCTCCCCTATCCGTTGTTGTCTTTGAAAGTACGTAAGAAATCTCTCTCTTCTCAAAAACTTTACCAGGTATATTTAGTGTACTCTCCTCTGTGAACAGTGTAGTACAGGCATACGACACACGGCTGTTCGCCAAGACGGGTTAATGAACCTCTCGGCACAAGTCTGTCAGAGTTCCAGTACTCGGTGCCACATCATTAATTTCTACCTAATGTCTGAAACGCCGAGGCGACGTAACGTGCCACATTTTGTGTTCACACACAAGAATGTTAGATTTCTAGATGTGTTTCATGATCGTAACTTATAAGGTTTAGGTCTGTAGAGGGTTTAATATCTTTCAAAAGTTGGATTTGGGCAGATGGTAAAAGGTTATTGTTTTGCTTTGAATTCAATGTTATGTCCGCTGTTTTCCGTTGAAAAATGGTTGACAAATGATGGACAAATGATTGATTAACTATTGATAAATTACACAACATGGAATCATGCCTTTGATCCCCAAAAGGGTTAGATAGAAGTGTATGCCACAAAATCAAAATCAAAATATTATATTTCACACAGCCCTAGATGGGAACTTATAAACGTAAACGTCCATGGAGAAGAACCAGCAAGAAACTCCATGGTTACTCTTTTCAAATCATTTGATATTACAGTATTGTTGTTACAGCATTAGTACTTTAGCAAGCGGGGACAGCGTAGGCCCGATAATAATAATATTTGTGTATTTTGTTCCATAAGAAAAATACGCGCTTCAGACGTGGAGTTGCGGACACCAATCCGTTGTACAATACAAAAGTGTTGCTAACTATACAAACAACGAAAACAAGATAAATATTTAACAAAAGAGTTTAAGACCGAAATTAATTTATAAGCACTCAATAAACGAAAAGATTATTTGACCCGTAATGTCCAGCGATATTTATTTATTTATTTATTCTCCTAGACTTTGTCCATATCAGTAAGATTAAAACACACACTGTATCGGTTCCATCCCCCTGCATCCTTGGCAACAAAGCTACAGGCTCCAACGTTTGTTTCACACGTTAAACAACTAACCGCGTTTCGAGGCTGTTTCGGGCTCGGCTTCGGGAAACACTGTCTTCTAATTATCTATAGGTGAGCTTTACTATTTCTACAATACTGTAAGATTAACACAAGATTGTTCTCGACTCTTCGACAATGTTACTCATTAGATAACGAAGGTCGAAGTTTATTTGTAAGATTTTAATTTGAACCTTGAAATGTAAAACGTGTAGGTATAGGAATCGCGTTTTCATCGTCTTTTTTTGGTCTAAAATAACTTTTTATTAAAGATAGACACTATTGGTCTCTTTCGTGTGATAAGCGCCTAACCTGGTGTCAGAGTTTTTATGCCAACCATGGGTCCCTGACTTGGCTTAACATGCCGTCTAGAAATATATCACAGGCATGTTGGTTTTCTGACCTAAGCAGGTGATATTTATACAATACACACAGACAGAAAAACCAGAGGGCGTGCCGTGGGTTCAAACTCCCACCCATACTGTTTCATATTACCGTTCATCAAAAACAATGCCTGTAAGAAACGTATGTCTCAGCTTTCAGGCAACTTTACACCCTAAAGCTTAATGTAACGTTGCCTCAGGGCCGTATGTCTATTTTTATCTGAGACAAAACAGTGAGACGTCACTGCAATCCCTCGAAGACTTCAAACAACAGGTTTGTCATCTCAAAAGTAGTTACAACCTCTATCATGTCAGTAACATATTGTATGATAAGAATACAAGACTAGTACGCCACTCTGACGTCAGTTACGTTAAAGAGGAAAATATGAGGCGGTTTAACTGTCAACCTTATCAATAGTATAAAGTAAAGTAACCCTACTAAGTTCGCGATAAAACCGAGTCATAACGTCCGACCTATAGATAAATGGGGCCGCTTATTGTATTAAAATAAGAAATAAACACCCGCTACGTCTGCCGCATAATTTGATAAATTCCTTTAGCAAACACTTTCATTAAAGTGGCTCGTTAAAATGAGAGAAACTTTAGTTTCTTTAATTCCAACATGAATTATTTATGTAGGTGGGACCGGCGATTATACGTTTCGCAGCATCCCACGAATATTAATAACCGCACTTTGTTGGTCATTCCAACTAAAAAAGCACTGTTTATTTAACTTACATGTAGACCTTGTAAATAAAATTAAGACAGAAGTTATATTTACACAAACAAAACTAACAAGATTGGTACTGTCCTAGCTAAGCTCTATTCCCGAATAAACAACGCTAACGTTCCACGTCACAATATCCGTATTTTAAGAAAACAATAAGAGTAGAAACCGAAATGTAGGCAACATTATCTCATAACATCAGCCAGATAATGCAGGCGTACATAAAATATGTAGTTACCATAATAAATAGACAGGTTTATGTATGGTACACGCGCGTAGTTGCGTTCCTACCGTACACACATCTTCTACTTTCCTATTCGTACGGCTGCCCCATATGAGTCGCTAGCTAATGCTCAAAATAAGGTCCCTCCCACATTTTTATTTGGCAGCGCAACACGTACGAGGCACGGACGTCGTTCTGCTACCTACTGCGGTTCCGATGCGGTACCAACGGAAAATTTATGTACCACTGAGCGTGCAAGTCTAGTCTCCTTACCGAGATACCCCATGTGAAACATTACCCGCGCGGAATTTCAGCAAAACGCGCGCTCTACTGCGGCCCACACAGCGGGGCCTCTGGCCGTATCCCGAGCAGACGCCGCTTTGTAAGCGAAACGACTGCGAATAAACAAAAATCTTGATATACTTTTAATAGGCACAAGATCCTTGGGGGGCCGCTCTGCTCAAATATTAAGTTTGTTAAGAATTTTAAATAAAGAGCATTAGGCGCGGCGTCATTGGAGAATTAAATATTAATAATGCTATTCGAGTGAATTTGGTGGAAGGCTGAATACAATGAATTTTTAATAGTTATTCTCCTTTGCGACGGGCAATTAATGTAATGAGGTAGTAAGTTTAGCTTACCCTCGGGAAGGGGCTGCGAGCTGGAGTTCATTCTGAACTGGATTTGCTGATGCTTGCTATTCACAAAGTTTATTATTAATGTTCAATTCTGTTGTTTGCTGAACAATGTCTTGGTAATTATTGAATTACCGTTAATGTTTTGTTGGATGCTGTCGTATCTTGTACCGTTGTATAACACTCTAGGAATAATATATTAGATTAATAAATCTGAACGGTAGCTTCACGTATTTTTATAACAACATCTTTCACTATTCATCAATCACCCACGTAAACATTCCGTACAAATATGCCAACAGTTTTGACAAGTATTATCATGTAATAATTAAACCACGTTGCGAAGGGGCCGGCTCATTTGTCTTTTTAATAAATTGTTTGTTTTACTCACAGCAGTTTCACGTAATTTGTTCTCGAGTAATTTATCACGTGTGCCCGCGATTCTCTGGATTAGGTGAACATCCCTCACATGCCTGTTTGTCAGATTAAGGGGAACGCACACGTCCTTCAATAATCTTGCTGGTTGAACCTATGTGTTTTCAACAATATTAATATGGTAACAATGACAATATGGTATTGTTATATAATTTAAACGGCATCTGAATCTCTGCCACCAAACGTCTTGGATTGCTACGCTTCAGTTCCAAAGCTTAGGACATGATAAAAATGGTGGCTACTTTTGATTAACAAATGGTCTGTCAGTTTAATATTGACATCTAGGACTGACTCGTATCTTACTACATAATAGTAAAAACCAAATCACCTCTTTAAAACAATATAAAAATGTAAACCCTACCAACAGGTGGGTTGTTATTGCAAAAGCTTAACATCGTCTACATTATTTTTTGTTGTTTTTTTCCTTAAGACGAATCTTATATAAATATGAACGTATTCCTTCCACACTCAATACTGAGGAAGCAATTTATTTGAACTGGCGCGTAAAAAATAAACATGTTATCATAACAGACATTAGAATTTTCCAACCATGCCTCACGTTGTTAATGTATTGTATTCAGTAGAATACAGTTACTTGTTTAATGTTTGGAATGGTTTGTTGAACTTAATTTATTGCAAGATTCATAATTTTTATATAGTGATACTTAAATTTAATAATTATGTTAATACAGGATGTATAATAAACGCTGTTAATAAACCTGTCAACCAAGCACTCTGTACATGTAGCTATGTCAATTTTCACAAAAATTATTGCTGGGAAACGACTTTTTATGGAGTGAACTATTAACTATACGTTAGTATAATATAGTGTGTTATCTATGGATAGGACTCATTGTAAAACAATAAAAACATCGTTCTGATGGAGGGATTGAAAAGTGCGATGGACGTGAAGGTGCTTTAAGTAATGTATGAAACAACAAAAACAAAAAAATACTTGTAAAAAACTTGAAACTTTGACCTCTAATATCTCCGTAACTAGAAAGTCTGATCTAGAACAAATGATCGCAATGACGAAAAGAACAAGTCTAGTGCCTTTCGGTTTATTTAAAGGTCCTTTTACAATCTTTATAATACGATCTCGGTAAATTAATTTTAACACGAATCGACATCAAACACTGACTTCTTATAAAAATTCAAGCTGAAATTAAATTACCAGGCTTCACATAAGCTGAACACAAAACGTTTAATTTCAAAGTATCTCTAAATACAATTTACCAAAAAAGAGGAGGAATTTGAAAAATAAAATATACACGCATAATATATGTTAAAATAATGCCGTCCGCAGAACTGAATTTGAATTTGTCCCTTTGTGCTTCACCGGCGTCGTGTATTGTATTTTCATTTTATTAAAAGCAGGAAAATAAACAAAAAATGGGGTACTGGCCCACCCTCACCTATAATCCCCACTTCTATAAAAATATAGGCACAAATAAATATTGTTCAAGAGCTGTTACTCTCGGATTAACTCAAATCTTTTCGAAAACACGAAACAATCTTTCTATAAATAAACATTATTATTATTATTTATTGTTTATGATATATTTGTATCTATAAAAATGTTAATATTCTAACCTAGGATATAGTTTATTTTTGAGCTATAAAAATCTATTTAGTCATTCAAACGTGAATAATATAATAAAAGCAACAAATCTTTCACATGGTTCGAATGATTGGTCTACATTCAATTTCAAGAAAAAATTAAAGGACTGTCTTCACCTCCATTGTTTCGCATAATTTAGATAATTTTCCTTCCGCTCGTCCCTAAATATCACCTTATTACGTATAAATAAGCGTCTTTCCTGACATCAAAATGTTTAGATATTATTCTGACAGAGTAAATTCAATATGATATTGTTGCTAGGTTTAAAAGAACACTTATTTCCTCTCTGTAATATTATTTGGGCTTCAGTAAGAGTGTTACGATGAATCCTTGGATGTAATATGTATTATGTTTAATAAATTATTGTTATGGTATTTTGGGCTGTTTATATCCGATTCGTATTATGAGTATAAAGGTAGATTTTTATTCTAGACCATACCTGGGAACCATCTAGTTCCAGAGATATTTGGGGTCAAAGTTCCAACTTTGTCAAAAGTTTGCATAGGGTTACTTAGTTTGATGTACAGAATGCTTGGTGGACGGCTTCGTGAAGAGATTATTTACATCCTGTATTTGAGAAAGGTTTTCAAACAATAAATTGCGATTGATCTAAATGCAGAAACAAAATTGGGTTAATTGAGTATCTTGGGGTCGATTCCGAATGCAGGGCTTGCTTTGTAGTTAATGCCCATGATAACCTTGATCTCAGTTTTTGAAGTTTCAAGGTATGCATGTACATTTATGGGGAGTAAGATGACTTAAATTTAAAAACTTAAAGAGGCGATGGTTTTTCTTCCATATATACAATGTACAGATAACATTTAAGTTAACAAAGACATGTTTAAGAACCCTTAGGGTGCACACTCACGAACCGGTGACAGGAGCTCCCGCTCCCCATAGGAAATTCTACCCTTAGGGTTGTAAAGATCGAGGCTTTTATCCCTTGCATAACCAAATCTCTTTGTTCCACGTGTAATACAGTTATTAGCAAGGATATAAAATTTCAGTGTATTCATAATCCCGGCCTTATAACGAATATTGTAATGTAACAAAACTTTTTCCGATAATTGTCTAATTGGAAAAGCGATAAATAACATGTTGAGTAACTTTTAGGCATTTGATTATATCGAAAACTGGTTTAAACATGACTTAATTTAAATATTTTATTTCTGTTTTCTTCTACTTTTCTTCTGGTTAATGCACAAACCGGTGTCAGACTTTTATGCCGCCCATTGGCGTCTGACTCGGCTGTACATGCCGCCAGAAATATCTCTCAAGCATGCTGGTTTCCTTACGATGTTTTCCTTCACTGAAGCAAATAAAAATAATGATATATTATTCTTTTTATTGTAATACCTACCACTAATGACTCTTCAAGCTAATTGATGTGGTTATAGAAAAACTAATTTTGTTTATTTCTATTCCCTCTTTAGTTTAGTGGTCGCTAGTGTTACTTGTACTCATGAGGTTTAAGGTTTGATTTCCACGTTATACCAATTGTTATTGAGGTTCCCACTCGTTCCATCATTGCATAGGACTCACCAATACATTCATGGTTAGGCAAAGCCTAACCCTTGGGGGATTAAAAGTTTGATATTACCTATATATATTTAAATAAAAGCCCTTTTCTATACCCACATTGATTTCGGAATTCATCGCGTAATTTTCCGGTGCCCTTGACAGAGCGAAAGGCGGGTAGTCTATGCCAGCCTATTCGTTTCCACAGGATTTTATCGTGGTGGCTATTCTGAAACAAACGACTAAACTACGACTGGTGATATTGTGTTAAAATAACTACCAGGCAGTAGCGATGGATCTATACAACTCCATTCCTACCGAATTCTCTTCGAAAAATCAGTCAATCGTTCAGGGCCTCAATTCTACTATTACAATAGTGTCAGAATAGTCGATCATTGATTTCATAATGATCAAGTCCTGTCAAGTTTTGACAAGTTTGGTAAGTTAATAATATAATGGCGTCATTATGACTTCTCAATGAACAACCACTGACACTCCATTGAAAGAGATGTCATAGAATATTAATCTCGTACATGAAATCTAACATGAGTAAATATTCGCATTTAATAGTAAATTTCGGAAACCATTTGTACTAATGGTTTTATAATAATGACAATACGAAAATGCCATTAAAACACAATCTTATTACGAGACCATCGATCGACCAATGATCGACCACAGTGAATTTAGCAGATTACGAACTTTAAGCAAAATGACAATGGGATGAGAATGGAATCGTGTTGGAGTGACGAATTTATTCACATAGCAGAATTAAGCCCCAGTAATTGTGCTTATGAGGCAAGAAATAACGTTTCAAACGTCAGGTGCTTAGTACAGGGGCAAGAAATTATAAGAACACACACAGTAACCCCAGGAACGTGCCTTCGTAATGTAACACCAAAACACACATTACGGAAGGAATGGTTACTATCCGGATAGTTAAGCTCCCGCCCCGGGCAGGACAACCGGATATCCAGATACCCGGCACGACAACGACACACACCCTAATTAAAGAAAAACATGCCACCAACTCTCACACGAAACAATAATATTCATAATAACTCATTATTATTTATAACCTGAACCGTTTTTTTTAATTATATTTGAATTCTCTTTGTCTGTATGAAAATCCCTCTCTTTTAATTCGTGAATGATTTTCTTTTCACTCCGAATCGAATAAGTTGTTTTACGTCAATGTATTATTAATTATGGTGTTTTTCTTACAGCTGAAGGAGGGACCTGCCATGTGCCACTTGGCATGGAAAATGGGCTGATTTCAAACGAATCGCTCTCAGCTAGCTCCAGCTACGACCAGAGTGTCTCGCCACTCAGCTCTCGGTAACGTACCCGCTTTTACACCTTACGACAAAAGGACGCTGAAAATATGCTGCTGGTATTCCTCAGAGCGCACCTATCAACTACTCGAGAAAACAATTGCGGGCGCTCTAATACTCAACGACACAGCTCTCAATGTACACACATTCCCCTAAATCCGAAACAAATAGCCCTTTAATCGATACAATGTGTTTAACCGGCCATTGTTAAACAACAATAAAGCGCTATGATACGGCCAAGCTGTTACAATAATTGTGAATCCCCCAGCCGCAAAACGCTCATACTTAGCTCAAACAATTAACTGTGGGACCCACATTCGGGGCCTTAAGCCCGCATAAGCCCGAAGCGAGACAATAACGCGAAAACTCGACTCCCGTTTGAGAAATTCACTAACAGAAAATTAAATTTTCATATGAATTTGGAACGACCGTGATCCTACAAAAGCCTTTCGGAGCTTGACTCCCCAAAGATAACAAGATGTAAGTAGGGCCGGTTGTGCCGAAGCCTTATCATCTGAGCCACTTTACATAGGGTCAGAGGCGATTTAGCAAATGCCACGTTAATTCAGCGCTTAGCGCGCTTTGTTTCGCTGTAGCTACTGATGAGATCAAGAAAGATATTCTAATGGAACTGCCACCAGACGGCCCGTCTCCCTTGTCAAACGAAACACAAATAAATGTTTTACTCTATTTGCTGAGACTATTACGCTAATTTTATTTGCGTATGCGCCAACGTGCGCTAAACGACTGTTTATCCCTTGTTGGTTAGCTGAGTACAGAAATGAACTCAAAATCGTCAGCAAACCGACAAAAATATACGCTCGACTGTGCTTTATGTCCACTTGTTGCTCGCTTATTGTGATGAATAAAAAGAAGCTTTTTGGAGAAGTTAACCGAGACACGTCTTTGCAGTATACGGACCGAGATCAAAGGCGGCGCGTGGTGCCCTAACGGATTGATATCACCTCGCAGCCGCCAATTTCTGGAGCTTGATCTCCGCGACGAGTATCTAATCACTGGCTCGGAGTCGCAAGGCAGGTTCGCTAACTCAGTGGGAGTAGAGTTTGTGGAGAGCTACTCGATGGAGTACTGGCGCACCGCACTCAACCGCTGGGTCAAATACAAAGATTTCAACGGCAGCAGGGTAAGTGACCACTTAATATTGAGTTTTTCCTTTTTCTGCCAGTGGAGTAAATGGGCTTTCTTTTTGTTCCTTACGAAACACAATTTTCAGGCAACTTTGAAAATACGAAAGACTGCATAGCAGATTAAATTCAGTTCTTTATTTAAGACTTAGAGGCGGCTGATTAAATTTGAGACCGTTTTATTTGGTCTTGTCTTCGTTAAAGTAGTCAGAACCTTAAATACTGGGACATCAACGCCAAATTAAAACTTGGAAAAGTTTGATGCTACAGTTAACAAACACGTTAAAAGTTAGATAAATCATTTAATTTACTTAGCAATTAGGCACAAATCAGTGCCCTCGAAGTTTTCCCTTACGTACTTCGGATCACAGGGAAGTTTTGAGCTCGTTCCGAAGACACAAGGTTCGAGTTACATGAAATTAGTCCCCGAGCGGGTGCTTAGGTTACGCTCAGCCAAACGCCACGAGTTCATGCCACTACATATGTGACGACTTGAGTAAATGTGTTATTTTGTTTTCAGTTTTAGTTTTGAGCTCGAGAATATCCACCATAGAATAGATTTAGCAATAGTAGGTATAGTTGTGGTCCATTATGAAAATAGTTTGTAATAAAATAAATTCAAAACACATGAGCGCTATAAATCACTATATTTTCCACAAAAACGTTCGAAGGATAATCAAACAGTATGTGATAAACTGTTTCGCTCACCTGAACCAATCCCAATATCACATATCCTTACTCCACAATAAAAATGTCGAGCCCTCTCAACATGAGAGTCTGTAAACAAACCGCTTTAGTGGTTTACATTTTTCAATTTCCTGTGATAAACGGCCGTACATAAAATAAAATGTTAAAACAAAACATGCGGCTTCACTTGAAATGACAAAAGAAGATAAACGATTTCATTTTCTTTGTAGTGCCGATGTCGTAAATATGTACAAAATATTTTCACAGAGATGGATCTCTTTTCTGTTCCGATGCAAAGTGTTCATCCGTCCGTCGAGGTTGAATGCCCCTTTCCTTGTTTTGAAAACATGGCTTAGGCGCGAACTGAAAGTGTACTTAAAAACTTTGTAGTCTAACTGAGTGATCATTCTAATGTTTTATGAATCGATAAATGGACACAACTTTTCAATTTTCTTTTTCTTTTTATGTCTGCTCTGCGGTTCTGAAACAAGTAAAAATTTGTTTGTTTTTTGTTTTATATTGCAGCTTATATCTGGAAATGTGAACACGTACATGCCGAGAAAATCTACTCTTGAGGCACCATTCGTCGCATCGAAAGTGCGCTTTTTTCCGTTCGCAGCCCATCCTCGCACGGCTTGTATGAGGGTGGAACTATATGGATGTCGCTGGAAACGTAAGTTCCACTGGGATACCGTTTATAATTGCTGGCCGCGACAATGCAAAGCGACGTGGCTCTGCTGCTTTTGCGAATATTGTGTGCTCTGCGATGAGAAGCCGCCAACGGGCGGTGAATTCATTGTTTGTTGTTTGTGCAGAGGATGTAGTTGCGTACTCCGCACCCAAGGGCGGGGACATGCAGGCGATGACCGGCGGGGCGAGGTTCGAAGATCTCGGCTACGACGGAACACTGCGGGAGGGACGACTAATAAACGGACTCGGTCAGATCACCGACTCCTTGGTAGGGCCCAATGATTTCGAACTGCCTGACCAGTTAGACACAAGAGGTATGTAAATTTTCGGTCCTCAAACTTCACTTTCACTATCGGTCAGACCCGTTGGTTGGGATGTGATTTATTCAGGAGTCAAGTGTATTTACATGAAAATAGAATAACTGAAATGGGTCGTTTAGTGATTTTAGCTTGCCCTATGTTAAAATGAGTATTGTAAACAAATCATATAATTTGCGACGCTATCAAACATCAATCATGTTACAAAAACATTATTTCGCAGGATCACGTTGGGTAGGATGGAACAAAACCATGATGACCGATGAAGAAGTCAGTCTGACGTTCAACTTCAGTGAGACTCGACTGTTCTACCACATCGACATCCACACAAACAACATGTTCACCAAAGATGTCCAGGTAACGCTCGCTCATTTCTAGCCCCTGCGAGAGCTCTTGCAATTTTTTTCGTAATTGTTCCCATGTTCAGATTTGTGCTGTCTAAAAATGTTTTAATTTTCCCAGAAAAATTTTGCATTGTTTTGTGATTAGGATCTTCTTCCAAGGGGTATAGGTAACATACTGATTGTTGATTCAGCAGATGTAATGTTCTTTTCCTTTTGCCAGCTGTTCAAAGAAGCAGAAGTATACTTCTCACTAGAAGGAGAGCGCTGGCAGGAAGACTATGTGTCCCACGAGCCAAAGCAAGACAGAGTGTCGGAACACGCACGTGTAGTGCACATCGACCTGCAGAACCGCACCGCCAAGCACATCATGGTGAAGCTCAGGTTCCAACACGAGTGGATCCTCATCAGCGAAGTCACCTTCAAATCCAGTAAGTATACAATTCACATATTCTACTCACTTCAGTGACTACTCTTTCCATTTTAATAATTACAAGCCAAAAACCTTCGAAACATGCCGACGTAACCACCGCCGCCAACCCTCCGTAGATTTAATGTGCCTACTTAAAAAATAAATAAATCAACGCAAACAGCAGATAATTTGTTTGGTATTCGCAGCTGATTTTGCGTAGTCCGAATCAGCGCTCAATTCACGGGATAAACATCTTGCGCAATCACGAACTGGAATCCGAAACAGTTTATCGAATCGAATGTTTTGTACAAAGAAATTATTCTGGAGTAAAAAGCGAATAGTCGGAGATTTGTAAACATGATTGGGTGATTTTTGAAGTGAACATAAAGAAGTGGTCCGGGACGCGTGGCGCGCAGGGGCCCGGCCTGACCTGGCAGGAACACGCTAATAGATCCATTAGTCCTCATCGAACCCCTTATCAGTCCAGAGCACTCGCAAGCCTGCGGCTATTCCACAAATTTTATCTTTCTCTAATTAATCCACAGCTCTTTTGAGGAAATCGCCTCTTAAGTGATAAATCGCGGCCCGCTAAATGAAGAACTTGTAATTAAAGAAAATCTTTGATCTGGATTATTTCGTTCCCCCAATTATATCTAAAGGACGCCGCGACGCGTCGCGCGCTCTCCCAAATGAAAATGGATTTTGAGTAATATCGGCGGCCCTTTGAACACAATGTGTAGTACTGTTCAGCTTCACAAAGGCGAACTTCTATAAAATTGAGATTTAATTTCAGTTTAATCCACTTATATGAAGTGAAGAGTGAGATTTTTGTGAAAGAGAAAATGGTTCTTGTTATTTTTATCAGAGGGCAAGTAACGAAACTAAACTCTCATATAAACGTTATGGTGAAATATGTTCTTGGTATAATATAACATGGAGTTACGTCGCGGGGTATCTACTAACTCTCTACCTACCTGGGGGTGCCACCGCGAAGTTTTCAACATAATTACGCGAGCGGTGGAGCGGTGTGGGGGTTTCTGAATCATCATTATTCCTAATCTGCCCCAATTAGGAATCCGTACAAGTATCGTGATACGTGTCTAATTACCGAAATGGAATATAATGTACCCTCTGCCTTTTGTCCGCTAAACATTCAATTGTCGATGCCACTTGGAACGTCTCTAGTAACGTATTAAGGTTTCCTTTACAAATTGATCCGCTACACTGAATGAGTGAATTAACTTGGATCAACCACCGCTAAATTCACTTTGATAAAAGCTAAATAGTTACGAAATTCAAACAGACAAAAGGATATTACCTAAGTATTAATTTATTTATCATGAAAGTAATCAAGTTGATCCGTAAAATAAAAGTACCTCCGCAGCAAAACAAAAGTATGCTCGGTAATTATTACAAAGGTAAAACATTGTAGACAAACAAAAAAGAAAATGAGTAATCCATAAAATAAATAAGTAGGTACCTACAGAGTTAAGTAAAAAAATATAATGCTAGGTATTACGTCCATGATAACCGCATCTTTTTAGCTTATTACTTACGTAGCACGGACTTTTATTTCCATCCACCTTCATTTTAAAGAATACCTATCTTATTTCGCTGGCTTGCTCGGTCTAACTAGGATCTCGGGAGGGCATTGACCTCTCAACACGGGTGGGATTTAGCTGCCCGAAGTATTTTTTTTTTCGTAATATCTTTTATCGAAATATTTTGGTGAGCTTAATTTAAAAATCGTTGGTTAATGAGCATAATTTGTAAGGAAAGGAAAAGGTTCGATTTAAGGTTCTAAAGTTCTAGAACTGTCAACAAATAAAGAGGAATTTATAAATTAAAGTCAGATTGGTAACGTAGGAATAAAAAGTACGATTTCTATAAAAAAATAACATCATCATCACCATCATCAGCCTATAATGTTCCCACTGCTAGGACACGGCCTCCTCTCAATGAGAGAGAATGGGCACTGAGAATCTACCACGCGGGCCCAGTGCGCATTGGTGGATGTCACATGTCTTCGAATTTTTGGTTCTAGGACATGCCGGTTTCCTCACGATGTTTTCCTTCACCGTCTTGAGAGCAGCGGTGATGAAATAAATTACACAAAGTAATGCGCCTGTCTGGGTTCGAACTCACGACTTACTGTTCGTAAGTCGGGGCCGCCACCACTGGGCTACTACCAAAAAAAAAACATGTGGGACAGGTTTTAGAGACTGCCGATGGAAGTGAAAACTCGTAGCCGAGTGCTACGACAGGCATACGTGACGGTCACGCGAGTTCTATGATTTTTGTTCACTCAAAAAGTGATCAACGCACCTATAGAAGCTTTCACTTCGAAAAACATCCGGGATAGGTTTATAATCATATCAAATAAATTTATTTGCAATGAATGTTAGTTACATTAAAATACCGGTGGAGCAGAAATGAGTGAGCCACGTAAATTTTGCCTGGAAGAAGGCACGCAGAAACTAAAACAAAAATGAATAAATTAACAATTTTTAAATAAATAATTAAAAATTCCAAAAATAAAGTTATAAATTATAACGAAGTCACGTTTAGAAACCTACCTATTTCAACGTATAAATTAATCATGAATGTGTCGACGTATTCTCTTACAAGTTTCCTTCATGCCTACCTACCTGAGACATGAAATTCACACTTCCCCAAAAATATCAGTTTCGTAATTTTACTCGAAAACACAAAGCAGCCGGCTAAACGTACAAATTACATTTATGTACGTCAAACTTAGTTTTCATAAACGCTTTTATATTTGAACAAAAACATTCGAGACACGCAATCCATTAGTAAATACGTTAGGTAATATATATGGAGGCCTTGTGAATTCGATATTAGCGTGGATGTGGGTTTGCTATGTGATACAAAACCGGACTCAGTTTCGGAGAAAAATTATACGTAAATTAAATATAATTTAGTGCAATCAATATAGATAACATATTAAAATCAATGCCACATTTCGTTGAAATTTTACAACTCTTGTACGGGCTTACCTATCCAAACCAAATTTTTAAGCTTTGTTCGGACTATTTAGTAGATGGTTTATGTGAAGTTTGCACAAAATCGGTCGAGCGGAGGTATAGGTTCAACTAGTATTACCAATAGGATACCGTGTTACCTAGACTAACTGGATTGTGGAGGTCAGATAAGCAGTCGCTTCATGTAAAATGCTGATATTGAGCTGCATCCTGCTAGACTGGAAGCCAACCCCAACATAGTTCGGAAAAGGCTAGGTAGGTGATGATAATGATTAGGTTCAATTAATAATTATAGCAAACATATTCTTTCCAGGCCAAAAACTAGCAGCCAAAATCTTTTAAAATTCTAAGTTATTGTATTGTGACACTAAAACTATTATCTCTACGGAAACAAAAACTATTGAACAAAACTTACATAACAGTCCCTCCGAATTCCGTAATACATCTTAAAACATTCCGTAACATTCTATTAAAGTTCAACACAAACAAAATTAAACTACAGCATCCGGTGTCTGTTTCCACAAGTCTAGTTCCGATTGGACTCCTAGACCTGCAACCCTGAGATACACTTCATTAAATGTACAATTAGAAATTAGCACAGAATTAACTGGCTCTTGGCACCTTACACTGGCAGTTCGCCATTTTCGTTTACCTCAGTTTTAGTTTAGACCCAGTTTTGAGCTGCTGTACAATTCGACCTAATTCCGAATTTGTGTAAAATTCGAAGCCGGCAGTTTACAACTTTACAGGACGCAAGTAGTGCGCTCAAAATTCATTTAACTATGTTTTTTTACATCTCAATGCGAGAAACGGAATTTGTTTTGTTGTTGATTCCGCTTCGTTCGTTCGAAGTCAATTGAAGTACTCTAAAAAAAATAATGACGTACTCGACTTCTTCAGGCCACTTGTTTAAAATTACCTGCCAATAAATCGAATCTATGAAAACGTCAAAAATTAAATTGTGATAACTACCATAAAAAGGACCCACAAATCTCAAGCTCGTTGTCTTAAGGATTGAATCCGCCGGGGCGCGAGCGGCATTTCTTACTAAATTCCCTCCCATTATAAAACAACAATTAGTCCTGGACCCGACATCTATTCATTTCCCTCCATTGTTATAGCCTTACGTGGAAGATGAAAGCGACCTTGTCAAATGATCCCAGTGATCATTTATTTAATTTTTTGTCAACAGTTCCAACATGGGTGAATACATCAGCGGAGTTCCTTGAGGAGTATTACAGGACTGACACGCCGCCATCTTCAAGGAAGAAGAGAAACTCATCTCTGAGGGTTTCTGTGGGCCTGGCTTGCGGCGCCCTGGTTGGTGGTGGGGCGTTCATCGCAGCCACCGTGGTCCTACTCACCAAGAAGACCCGTCGCCGCATCCCAAATATGCTGAAAAAGCCGTTCTGCCCGTCCCTGAGGCACAGTTCGAGCTCTAGGAACAATCGACGAGCTCCCAGACTTGCACTCGCACTCGCTAACTGTCCGCCTATACATATGTTACGGTAAATTTCTAATGATTTAACCATTTCAGAATCTTTATCTTGTTTAATTCTCCGCACGCAAAACGCGTCTCCCATGTAAAACGAATTACAAAAACACCTAGTTTTACCATTCGATCACAAGCACCCTTTTAATAAAAAAGTTTCTTAAACGTTCTCTTCTGACCAATACTAACAAAATCGCCATAAATCAGCCCTCAATGTTCAGTCGAGTTTGAGATAAAATCATAAATCTCCTAGCTAAGTCCAGTCTTTGTAAAAAAAGGGATGTAATCTACAGACATACAATAAAGCCTCCATCGGTCGTAGCTGGATCGCTAACGAATAAAGCCATGTTGAATCATCCGCTGCATCAGAAGTAATGGGACAACAAACCATTTCACAAATTAAAAAAAAAACAAAAGTAATTCAATTAGTCGGACTTCGGGGGAACTTTAAACACTCGTACGAGATAATAAAGTAGATTGTTTGTGTGCAGGCCGGCAGTCGTCGACGAGGATTATAGGGAGCCCTACAATATATGGAGGGAGACCCTGGGACGCCGTGACAAACGTGAAATTCACGACCAGCATGAGTATAACGGTGAGTCTCGCATTATTTCCGCCAATAACATTACTTTTGTCCGATGTGCGCGTCCGCGCGTCTTCAGCTTACAAATCATCAAAGTTTGAGTCCTACTTCCCCAAGTAGAAATGTGACTGTATTTTATTAGTGCTCCAATAGTTTCACAAACTTGTGTCATAACACGTAATATATGACCACATTTGTGAGATATAGAAAACATATTTGTCTTTTTCGTCTCCGATACTCAAAGAAAACTACAACTTCAGCTTTGTAAACTAACGTCGTATAAACACAAAAAACCTTGTATGTATAATGGCCATAAATCAACACTGTTGTTTTAACAATACTACTGAAACAGCAATATATTCGGTACGTGACGTAGCGTAAGTCTACAAGAAATAAAAAGATAAAACAATATATACAACGCAGGAGTTGTAAAGTACAAAAAACTCGGAGATATTAAATCCACAGAGAGCTGACCCTAATTGTAAATATCTGCTCTTACAAATGAACAAACTACTACAGGCAATTTTTTGCTCAATAAACAAGGGTTCATCCCCATGCGAATGTATCTAAACAAACTCGTGTACATAATTTCAAATGTTACATTGTCAATGACGGTGCACTCCTTAGTCCAACATAGGCTATCTATTCTGCATAGTCCAGAAGCTCTAATGAACGAAACTGCAATTAAAATCTTTTAATTAATAGAAGCAAAAACATTATTGTTCAAAATGATCGCTTAACGCTTTTGACATGTCCCCAACACGCCGTATTTGTGGCCGTGTTTTTTCCGACTGGCGCTAGTTAGCTCGCCTGCGACACTCGACTCCCACTCGACTGCACTCGTTAGGTTTATGAGTGCACTTGCCCCTAGATTGTTACTTTTCTCTCGCTCTCCCTATACCGAAAACTCTACACGAATAGTTTGAAAATGAAACGAGCTAATGATTTTTTTAACTACACATTTTTTAGAAAATAAATGCGACGTTCTGGTGAATGTTGAGGAAAATGCTTGGGATTGCTATCTGATGTTAGATAACGAGATTTTTCCACAAGTTTTGGAAGTTTGCTATCTTTAGCTATATTTCATTTTCACTTTAACAATTTGCCTTGGAGATTAACCAAGTAAACCGAACCGAGAAGACTATCTATAAAAGTTGAAATCCTGAAAATAAACGAGTATGAAAAAACCACGAACGAACGCCACGAACATTTTAACAAACCAAAATTCGAACATATTGACACTGGGCCCCTTTAAAAGAAAACTCAAGATACGTGCCCATTACGGGCGCCCGGACGTCCGGCCGGAAAGCCGGCCATTGTTCCGTGGCCATATTGAAAAGATGATGCGCCCCGAGCACAGGATAATAGGTCCCGGGTTCGTGTATCTTCGGGAGAATACGGTGGAGAAAATAGTGACGGGTTTTTGGTCAAAAATAGGAATTATCCGTGACTTTGAGTGACGGTCGAGACGGGAGCGTCCGTCCGTGGCGCGATGTGAACGCTCCATTATGCTACTGAAACAGGATGAGATAGGAATGACGGGCAGCTTTTTTTCGTAACATATTCGTGTCATACCTACGTCCAACAAAACATACTATGATACCTAGAATCCCATAAATAATACATGTGTGTAAACGTATTGTTTGTTTTTGGTGCAGAAATCTGCGAAGACACGGAGTTCCCGCGTCCCTACATGATGAAACGTCCAGACCCTCATGAAAGTTTTTACGCTGCCACCGATATTATACACCATGTAAGTACCTAGCACCTAATTATATTATGCATGTCAAATATTATTGTGCATTTATACCGTATCCTGGTGTATTTGGTGTTCATCATCATGTTTTAATTATTCCAACGGATGTTATTATTTTAGAAATACTATGTGTGCAATCAAATACAATTTTAGACTTTTTCCGAACACAGTTATCAAAACAAGGCATTAAGTTTACTATTAACAAAACAATCAACAGCAAACTTAGATAATCCTAATAACTCTGAATCAGTTTTGGATCACAATCGGAATGCTACTCACGGTTCCAAATAATCGACTTCACGAAATATGTCCCTACAATCGCAATTGTCAATTATCCCCACTAAATCCTAATCATGCCACAATCGATGATTGCTATTTTAATTACAGAATTGCAATCAAAACAGCAGTGATTTGGTAATTAACGTTACATCCAATCAAATTTCAAAATGGATGTAATCGTAGTGTCGTCTACATTTTGCTGATGATTATGAACGTGCAATGTAGTTAAAAACCATGAAGGGATGAATTTTTAAATATTCCTATCCTTTTTTTTATTCCTAGGAATGGGGTTTCGTCGTCAAAAAGAAAAAAACGAAGCCCTTATAGGATCACTTTGTTGTCTGTCCGTCTGTCTATCTATGTCTCAGTCAAGTCCAGACCCTTAATCTCGGGAACGCATGGAGGTTTCGAGTTGAAATGAGAATCAAATTCTTAACTTTACAGTTCCTTAACTTTGAAAAACTTCTAAGTTAATGTTAAATAAAGATACGGCTGTTTAAGCCGCAAAAATTGTGTATCTTGACATTCTAAACGAAATCAAAATTTATAGGGTACTTCCCGCTGTCCTAGAATCAGGAAATTTGGCAAGATGGAAAATATCTAGAAACCGTAAATATGTAGTTTAATAACAAAATATTTACAAATTTATGCGGAACCCTCGTTGTGCGTGTCCAACTCTCACTTGGTCGGTTTTTTTAATTTAAAAAAAGGAAGGCATGGATTGTACTAGTATAACCGACCGAATATCCAACCCACGACCACAAATGAACACTGGATTTTTGTCGCTTCCAAATGAAAACAAATGTTTGTAGAAGAATTTTTAATTTCACTTGGCCCTAATTTCATAAGCATACTTTTCTTACGAGATGTCACCGGAACATTAATGTATGAGTCTCATTACACAAGTGAGTCGTTCGTTACAAAACATGGAGACTCGACTTCGTCAAATATTGTAACAAAAAGTTTGTGTTGAGCACTAGGTAGCGCATCATTCTGTATGTTAGTACCTATACTTTACAAAGGTTAAGACATGGTAAGTTGAGTTTCGTTTCAGCCAGGATAGGTTGATTTTTTTTTTATTCTTGCGTAGGCTCCTCCGAACGGCACGGATCATTCTAATGTCTTGTACTGTATGAGAAATAACCCGCAAACAAAAGTAACGTTTGCGGAAACAAGGCACTTACAGTCCCTAGCAAAATCCATAGAATTTACTGCTATAGATTTCGCATAAGAATTAAAGTAGAAGGATTTATAAAATTGTATAAAGTATTCAAAAGTATCAGATAGGACTGTCCCACTACAATACAAGTAGACGTAACATAGTCGGCTTTTGTCATCGCATAATATGTTGACCGTTAATACCACAAGTACCATTCGAAATTTCGTGCCTCTCTGTTAATCACAGATGTTCATTAACAAATCTGGGGAGATACGGATGTCCATAGATCGGTGGCAACTCAAGAAACAAGGGCTAGGCTAGTTTATACAGGTTTTGTTAACACCGACTGCACCATGCATGTACGACTGTAGCAAAATACTGCAATAAAACTCATAAGACTTTCTTATTTGATTTACGCATTGTCAGTCAAACAAACAATAAATTACTATTCAATAAAGAATCAGGATTGAGATGATGAAAAAGAACATAACATAATGTTTTTTGATATTCTATCTAGCGGCATGCAAAAATTTAATCTCGCTTTCACTTCTCACGAAAAATATTCGTTAACGTTTCGAATGGCAGGGTCCCTACATACAGTCGAGTTAGGATCGAGTGAATCATTTATTAACGCACTAGCTATGCATAGCTCAAGCTCTGCTCAGTTTATAGATCGAACTCCAGCACATATGCTCCATAACCGCCACTCAGCATGCACCGTGCATCGTTTCTCTGCCGCTTTCAATTCTAGTAGACGTCGATTAGGTGTCGCTCCTAACAATGATGTAGTCATTACATTGACGGTTATGTTCAAGGCGCCCCAAGTCTATGGAACACAGCCCTCGATGGTCACGCCATTGTGGATATAGACGCCAAAGCGAGTAGACTGGCGAATGAATTATGTTTCCCATGAACCATTGTTTACCGAACGTTGGTGTAGATAATGCACTTAGTGTTTAGGACGGCGCCGGCAGCTGAGCAATACACAAATCACTCATATCTGTATTATAGATCACGAAATTGTTTAATAACATGCTCTTGGCATTCTAATTGCGAAACACAAGAATAACTTCTGAAAGATTACCCGCAACAGAAGCTAATGTAATGATAAAAAAAGTTCACGAAAAACTCAAATAATTATACCAATTTCAGGCTTTTCTAAAACAGGGTTTCGACCTAAAAGAGCATTCCGATTTCATTTATAGGCTAATGCTTTTCCCCTCGGTTGATTTTTTCCCCAGTGATTAAAGCCAAATATAATTTGATTTGATTTGAAAGCAAATTAAAAGTGGTCTAATTCTCGTTGTGGAATGTCGATGAAACGATAAGCCGATTGGGGAGGAAACCTTGTAGGTTGGATTGGATACATGTAGGTGTAATGTAGAATGGTACAAATGCTCGTAAGGTTTACTCAAACAGGTAAAGTATGGTATAGTGTAGGCTCGGCGGATCGCAGACTGATTTCCCTGGAGGACCGCGCGGTCACAGCGCGCGCCCTGCGTAAAACATACCAATTGAACATTAATACGTAATGAACATTATTTAGTTAACGTTCAGTTACGCTGTGTTTTTGTTCTCGTGAAACGACCTCCGGAAGAAAAGCTTTTATTTTATGTATAAGTGTACTGTTTGACTTTTAGACACTTGATCTAAGAAAGAAAAAGGAAAAAGATTTTTCTTTTCCTCGAAGTTGTCCTGAGAAAACATACATTACTTAAAGCATTCCGTTTGTAGCTTTATCTATTTTTGTATTATGGGTTTAGAAATACAAAACGAATATGTCTAAAAACACTAAAATAATTTGAAAAGCCAACTCACGTGAATTCGGCCACCGCACATTATCGTAGCGCTGACCGAACACGGGACAAAATACCGCATTCTAACCGATGCGATGACATCCGAACTAACACAACGAGTGCTAAATTCAAACCGACCAATCGAAATACGTCACTGACATTATGACGTCATTTTGTAATGGTACCGTAGTGGTGCACAATGCATGTAACTTATGCAAGTCCAGTGACTTAAGTACTAGGAGCTCACATGTTTACAATGTTCAAATAAAAACTTTTTTGCAAAAAATATGACCGACTTCACACAAAAAAGTGAAAAATAACTTTAGCTTCAGAAGTCGGTGACCTTTGTTTGATTGGTTTAGGTTTTTTCCCTTTTATTTTTTTTCATTTTTTAGTGGTTCATATTATGTGCTTACCCTTTCACAGCGTAACGGCGTGATTTTTGTTATGAACTGGTATAAACAATAGAGAGACATGAGATTTCAGCGATCCCAGTACGTTTGCTATCATTTATTGAGGAGTTCGCGTCGCCTATCTTCCGAAGTTCTTTAAATTGAAATGGGACCACACGAAAAGCACCACCTTTCAAATAAAAAAAGAATCATCAAAATCGGTTCAATCAGTCGAAAGTTCTAAGGTAACAAACACAAAAAAAAGAATACAGACGAATTGAGAACCTCCTGTTTTTGGAAGTCGGTTGATAACTTCCATTTACAACCACAATTCAAGTTACGAGCGTGCTACGAATCTGCTACGCGCTTGCCACGAAGCGCTACAAAAATACTACGCTGCAGAATCAGCCCCAACTAGGTTAAGAGTCCTATTACATTTGGTATAGAATTTTTTTTTGTAAAATCAAAAAAAAAATTCGTTCTGTCAAATTATTTCGCTCGGCGTACACGTGTGATTTTTTTTGACGAAAACTATGTATCCAGGTGAAGGACCTGGATACAACATTTTCTCGTCCAGCACTCGCGTCAGAATGACTTAAACTGAGGAGCGAGCTGGATTGACGCAGAATTTTGAGGTTTTTAATTTTATTTATTGTTAGTATTGTTACGTTGTCTTACACTGACAAACTGTTATACTGACAAACGAAAACTGAGTGAATGAGACGTATTCATTGTAGATCGAAGTTTTATATCATATTAATTTATTTTAAAAAATTGCGTTTATTTGGAACTAGCTGTTGCCCGCGACTTCGTTCGCGTGAAAATATTGATGGGTCATGTGTGAGACTGCATCGTTGTTCGAGTTGTCGCAAGCGCTACTGAGCATGAGGTCCTGGGTTCGATTTGCGGGACGGGCAAAGTGTTATTGTATTATTTGTGCCCGGTTGATGGGATTAAGCTAAATGTGCGAAATGTGGGTGTAGGATTAGATACACCAGGGGAGGGGCCCGCAAGGGCCGAAGCCTGCCGGCCGGGGTTTCGGGCCTGTTCGAAAGATACCGCGGCCCCGGAACATAAAGGGCGAGGATGGAACATGGATGGGTTTTAGTCAGTAAGAGTCTGACACTCCCTCCCGCTCCGCCCAGAGTGGGAGAAGTCATTTGATAATTTCCCATCCTAAAATACCTAACAGTGGCGCAGGGTGAAAATAGTGTCAGGGGAAGCCGTAAAAAAAAAAGGGAAAACTGTTATTTTTGCTTCTGTTAACTTTTTCCCCATGTTAATTTTGACCTCATTTTCACTATCAGCGACACCAAAAACCACGGAAACGACACCCATGATTAAAAATCCAAAAACTTTCGTCGGCGCCATTTCTGATTTCATCTTCATTCATCAAAAGTAAGATCAGAAATGCAGAAGAGAAAAAAAAAACAGAAATCTACGAAATAAAAAAAATCTAGTTGGTATCAAATACGATATCGACAATTACTCATTCTATCTCGTTCTACTATACATAATTTATTTATTTATTTATTTTATTTATTTATTTAAACAACACATACAACTATTATTACAGGTACCTAATACAATAGAGCAGTTATATTTAAAGTTAAATTATTTATGTTTTGAATAAATTAATTAATTTGACAAACTAAAGTAATTGCGCAAAATGCGGCCCGTGTGAATTCGCTCAGTGTACAATTGAAGCAATCAATCTGTTGTGACACCATATTGAGTGCACGCAGCGCGCGCGTCAGCGGCGCGTGCTGCAGCAAGTTGGTGCAAGCGGGCGGCACCCACAGGAGCGGCGGCTGCCATACTTTCTTTTTCTGCTCCTGCCGTAAGTCCATAATCTTCGGCTTACCTAGGTCCCTACAAAACGGTAAGTACTGCCAGCCGCGAAGTCACGTGTGCTATTAACTTGTGTCGGCCTATACTATTAACTTGCACTTCCGGTCTCTCCTGCTGCTGTTATTCCTGAACGAATGAACAACTACAATGCAAAACTTCATCCCCCCTTTTACCCCTTTGTGGGTTGAAATAAAAAAACCAACGACTTACTAACTTCGATACTTTTTGGTGACTCAAAAAATAAAAACTTTAATTAAAAACAAAATTTTACTCTTTTTTCACTTCTCAAGGGTTGAAATTCTAATAAAACCGTTGCGTCAGCTTCCAATCATAAGCCCAGATAACAAATTTTGTACTTTTTACGTCGAAAATTAAGGATTTTTCACATTCAATTTCATCCCCTTTATAACCCTTCGGGGTAGAAGTTATCAAAAACGCTGAAAGACGTATAAAATAATTTTCAATCGTCAGCCTAAACACAAAATTAGAAGATCCTAACTTTAAAACTGACGGACTTTCATATAAGCTTCCATCCCCTATTTTATCCCCTTGGGGGTAGAATTGATCAAAATCCTTTCTTAGCGGATGCCTACGTCATAACATCTACCTGCATGCCAAATTTCAGCCCGATCCGTCCAGTGGTTCGGGCTGTGCGTTGATAGATCACTATGTCAGTCAGTCAGTCAGTCACCTTTGAATTATATATATTTAGATATACTGGCCGCTGAATCAAAACATTTATGGCTTAAATTAGGCATTCTTTACGATTTCTTTCGTGAAAGCTCAAATAAATAAACGAAATTCTAAAACTCCAACATGCAAGTAAAACATTCAACTTATCTTATAGTAATTTTAGATTTTATAAGAATTTAATGTAACTATGTGTATTTTAGCGTCAAACTTCTAAATTGAGTTCGTAAAATATTAATAGTAAATTACACGAAAAGAAATATGAAAATGTGTAACTCCAACTTTCAAGAAAAAGATTGGCACTATCGTTATTTATAAGCAAATAATTAAAATATCTTACTGCTGCTGAAAATTACAGCGTCAAAAATCATGAATTTGCGTAAAAAGTGCAATAGGACTATTGAAAAGAAGCGAGATTTCAGTTTAACAAATAAAGTTGTACCTAAAGCATCTTAGGAACATTCAAAATCCTAATTTAAGGTTAGGTATTTAACTGGCTACACAATAATTACTTTCAGAACGTGTGCACTAAGAAAAATGCACATTTCTAGTGCATCACGATACATAGGGAGCCCAAAGCATTGTCGAAATATGTATTGTCAACTGAACATACTGCTCACAATATGACGCATTATTTTTCGGCTGATTTTAGTCTGTCGAAGAGAATCCGTATAACTTTGAAATGCATGCGTTCAAATTATCTCTGCCACCCCTACGTTAGGTTAGTTAGTTCCTTCAAACCCTGCAGATAGAAATAGGAGCCCCGCATAGTGGGGCTCTTATTTCTGCGTCTGTCTGTCGTTTCGTCGTCTATGCATTTTAGGCTGTTTTAAAGTGTTTAGAAGTTGGGCTACAATAATCTATTTTAACGAAATGCTATCAAATTAGTCAAAAGTAATAACGTAAACAAGTTCTGTATTCGTTGTTTCTTTACTCTCTGAATGATTTTCTTAGAAATTTAGTTTAGATCACTAACTGCTCGTAAGTCAGGGCCGCCACCACTGGGCCGCCACTGGGCCCATCGCTGCTCTTCCATCCATTTCAAAGATTTTATCTTTTATTTTGTCACACCTCTCAACGCCAAAGTGTCGCCACCGCCGTTGTAAACAAGCTAAATATAAACCTTTTGTTTCGCTAATAGAATCTGAAGGGCGTACATAATACGATATAATGTAGGTGTAACAATATTACAATTTATATAATGCGCCATACAGCCAACACATGTGTAACTAAATGTACAGTCACCTACAACAATACATTGTACATGTAGCAAGTTTTAAAAGTGATCTATTACTGTATTGATTATAATTATTTTAGCACAGCTTACTGTTGGTCCCGGCTGGCATTTGTCCATCTTTGGCAGTCGTTGCAGGTAGTCAGTGGCCCAAAAATTCTGACTACCAGTCTTACCCCGTGGTATAGTATTACCCAGTATAAACTGGGTTGTGGAGGTCAGACAGGCAGTCGCTCCATGTAAAATACTGGTATTCAGTTGCATCCGGTTAGACTGGAAGTCGACCCCAACATAGTTGGGAAAAGGATAGACAGATGATGATTAAAATTTTATGGTTGCCACGAACATAATGTTTTCGAACCTTTCTAATACGAAATTGAAATAGAAAATTGAAAACTATATTTTTTTATGCCAATTGCGTACATTACAAATGCTCATGATGACTGTACGCAAGGTGTCATTAAGCTGCGGTCACGCGAAAGCCAATAATCAGACAATGCAGGTGTTAATTAATTAAATCAATTGTAACACGAGTAAATACCTTAAGATAACCACAGTCTTGTAGTAACCTAATCACTTAAGCACGTTCCTTATCTGAATTGAATCTAATAATTATCTATATTATTTACTAGCTGATGCCCACGACTTTGCCCGCGTTCTAATATACTAAAACCTTCCTCGAGAATCATTCTATCCATTGTTGAAAAAAGTACAAAAATCGGTGCAGTCGTTTTTTAGTTTATCGCGATCAGACAGACAGACGCGGCAAAGGAGTTTGTTTTATAATATGTAGCGATGACTATTACCTGAATAAGGTCTACAGTTATGTTTGCGCTAATAATAAACACATTATGAAGATTTATATTGTTTAATAATTTCTACCCGGCAGAAATGTCGAACGATACATTGTATACTCATCCTCTAAATCCTTTGGGAGATAACTTGAATAATTTAGTTACAAAAACAACTCTTGTGTAAAATTTCTTGCTTCTAGAACCAGTGGATTTAGTTGTGTTGTTTTACCGATTCCTGGTGCAACAGAAAAATCTGAGTCAAAGGGTTGAAAACTGATCGGTGACCTACAGTTGGAACCGCGGTAGAACCTAGAGTTGACGTTAAGGGACTCAACGCAGAAGGAATGATTCTTTAAAACTGTCCATCGATATAATGAATGAACCCTTCTCTATTTATAATCATGGTTGCGAGGAATGATTTAGTTGCGCTTAGAAATAGCTCTGCGGAATACTTCCTTGTATCTAGATTTAGAGAACATCCCGAAAGCAAAATTATTCTTTCATAAGTTAAACATTTTACTGCCTCGTTGGTCTAACAGTCGATTGCCGAGCAGGACCTGGGTTAGATTCGGGGTCGGGCAAAGTGTTATTGAGTTTTTCCCTAAGGAATTTCTCAGTAGCAGCCAAGTCTGCTAAGGCTGGATTTGTGCCTGGATGATGGCAATAGGCTCGTCCTTATTAGATGGGACTTAGTGAGTGTACTAATAGGTACTTATTTTAGTATACACTTCTGCCTAACCGTTCAAGGCTTTTTTTCAAGGATGGGAAATCATCAAATAACTTCTCCCACTCTGGGCGGAGCGGGAGGGAGTGTCAGCCTTTTACTGACTAAAACCCATCCATGTTCCTTCCTCGCCCTTTATGTTTCGGGGCCACGGTATCTCTTTCGAAGAGTCCCGCAACCCCGACAGGCTTCGGCCCTTACAGTCGTAATCTATAAAAGATTTGTATGTTTGTAACGAATAAACTCAAAAACTACTGGACCGATTAGTATCATTCTTTTACCGTTAGAAAGCTACATTCACCCGGGAACGGGAACTACGTGGGTGAAACCGGGTGATGACCGCTAGTGTTCGATAAATTCGACATACTTTAGCAATAAATACATTTATATCACCAGCAACTTGATCTTCTATTATCAATATATAATTAATTTCGAAATTACTATCTATTGAATAATTTATTCTGGTATAGATAACATGAATTAACGATTGGGCAATTAGTTAAATTATTCATAAATGCCTATCACTAACGCTGACATAGAATGGAATGAGCCACTTTAATATAATGGATTTGATTGGCGCGTCAAACAGATCTAATCGAGTTTCGTAGTTACAATCTTATTGTATTAAGGACAATATTCCATTATCATCTAATACCTATTTAGCCAACAATCTATTACGCACTAAAACTGCAAACGTTAAATAAACTAGCTATATTTCAGAAGGTAACAGTGTTACTATTTGTTTTTATCAAATTGTCACTCTACGTTAACTTTACTTGTCATTTCATACAAATGTTATAGAATGCCATTGGTAATTTAAATAAGGACCCCTTATGGCATTCATGTTCATAAAAAGTTTATGACTTTACTCCTCGTTATAGGCCAACTACCTATAATATTTAAAAAAAAATGATGTCCCAAGCTAACAAGTTACAGTTCATAGTGCTATTTTTTTATTTTATTTTTATGTTAGCCTGATCTGTCCCACTGCTGGGCAAAGGCCTGCCCCATGACTTTCTAATCCTGTTTGCAATATGCCCTTTCTGACCAGTCCATCAAGAACGAGTCCAGATCGTCACGCAATGCTATTAAAATAGAATAATTAATAACATTTGTCAGAAATAAGTATAATAACGTACACAAAAAAAAAGAGGCATTGAACGTCAGCCCACACTCTGCTGAATCAGGAGCTGATGAAAGAAGTGCTTGGTTGTAATATTCGACAACGAACCATAAATCAGTCATCATAAATATCTGAACGTGCATTTGATAGCGTAACCATGACCCTATTGGATTAAAAAAACTAAACTTTAACCAACGGCTGCATGACAGCTCTATTAACAACCTCACGTTCATCTGTCAATATCAATCCAAGAGCTTTTATGGTCTAGAATGTTCGGCCGCAAAAAAAATGGATGAAAGGCATTTATTTGCATGTGACTGAGATGCGAATGCTAAAGGGGTGTATCGTGTAACGCGAATGGATAAAATAAGGAATGATTACATAAGACGCAAGTTTTATAATGCCTGAAAGTATATGGTTCACTGTTCGATCATTCTGATATTTTGGCAAATAATTCTACAACTGACATATTAGCATCATAATGTTTTATTTTCTTAGGCTAATCAATAGATTCTTTGTAATTCGATCGAAACCACTCATTTCGCACTATTCGGCCCGCAGTGACTGACGTAACGACCTCATTGTAGTGCAAGCTGATTAGAATTTTATTCTAACAGTATTTCAGATGAAGTTTGAACCACCCACCAATAGAGCCTTAAGTGCGCCGGTGACTGAAAAATGGTTTGGTTATCGGTTGTCGTAGTATAGACATGTCATTGTGATGCGGAGGAATGAGGAAAATGTTGTTGAATGAATGTAGAGAAAGACTAAAGAAATGTAAAAATATGGACTGTGTCAAAGTTGGTATGGCTAGAAAAAAGACTAAAAATAAAAAGAAGACAGTAAGGAAGAAGACCACATGCCACGCCAACTCCAAATAAATTGGGATAAAGGCACGCAAATGTTGGTGATAGTTTTTATTCTCTAATCTATATTTTATGTGAAATGTTACTCGTGCTTATGATGACTTTTATCTATGCTTTATTTTAGTATTAGGTACTTTAAACGACGTGTCTAGTGGCCTTTTACTACTCATCATTTCCATAAAGCTGATGTCGGACGGTTCACTTTTTGTTCATGTATGTTTTCTACTCAATATCTTTTATACGAATTGGAAGATTAGAACCGCAAAAAGAGAAATGAATTCATTGGTGTACTGATCCTACGATGTTGGGTTTCAGCAACACCCGTTACTCTTTAACCTGCGCTGCGAATGCTCAAAAGAACTAATGAACATTCATTCGTATTTTTTCTTTGTCGTGTGTAACAGAAATGAACATTCACTGCACTGGAGGACTTGATAACAGCTTAAACGTAAAAAAAGTGAAGATTAGAACGATAATTATAATATTAGAATATTTTGTCTTTATTTGAAGAAGATATGGTATCCTAAATGTAGCAAATATATTGCATGTAAACAGCTAATACCATATATATTGTTTCACCATCTATTCAACATGAGTCTTTTCAATTTTCTCCTTACCTTTGTAGTGCAAAATGTTGCTACTGCAATTGGATAGTACATTGAAAGATGTTGGTGTTTGGTTCATATCAATAAAATGGCTTCCCAAAATGGAGGTAAATGCAACAGATTTACTATTATAGAGGTTCTGTTGATGTGTGCCTAAGCGCTTACTGTCAATAGACTTGAGTTTGGTTACGTCATTGGATACAAAGCTACATATTGTGCTATCAGGCTTAGGCACACGAATTGAGGCCCAGGTGAATTATTGGCAATCTGATACAGGTTGAGCTTGAAAGCCAATCTTAGTACCCCCTATTCGGTTGTTTAGGGAAGCGTATCGGGTTAGTGTGTGGGATGGGTTTTTAGTACTTTACGATTTGGAACAGTTAATTGTAATTCGAAAGGGTTAAGGAACAAAACACTAACTTTGTTTAAAGGAAGTAGATGTTTTGAATACATAAGCTCTAAAAGTTTTATTTAGAATCAAGTTCAACTGGTCCCAAATAGGCCATTGACATGTGGGACGAGTTTCTGAATTAAGTACTCAAAATTAAGTGAAGAAAACAGTTTTGACTTTATTATGTTTTTATTTTTAACAAAAAATGTTTTATAGTGTAGGTATGACAAAAAGCTCAAAAATGGTAGCCGCACTCATCGTTTTAGTGTAAAAAATAGAAAATTATTTCGATTCATTTCCCCGTGTTAACATATACTGGCCCCTCAAATTCCCTCGCCCCAGTCAAAAGGCAATAATACACAATTACCTTTGTTTACCATGACTCCTGCCTGCTCCGTTTCAATGATTTCAATGTTTTAGAGGGAACGTGATGAGGTTGGCTCTCAAAGGGAACTTAGGGACACTCCAGTAGAGACCGACCATAGCGCATTGTTTGAAAATCACCCTTCACTAATTTGAATGTTAATTAAAACAGAGCGAGTTTATGTATGATTCAATGTAGCGTTATGTTGGTTAACCGATTGTAACTACAGTACCTTCCAATCATTATTGATGTCAAATATGAAACGGCACGGCTATCTGTCTAAGTACGTCCATTAAAATTTGACCATACTTTAAAGAATTCCAATTTTTTTTTTATTAGCCTGTATTGTCCCACTGCTGGGCAAAGGCCTGCCCCATAGTCTTCCACTCCTCTCTACGTGCGGCTCTCTCAGGCCAATCTATCGCAAACGCTTCTAAGTCGTCACGCCAGCGTTTTCTAGGCCTCCCTCGGCGACGCTGCCCGTCTTCGGTCCTGATGCATTCTACAGACATGGCCCGCCCACTCCCACTTCAGCCCAGCAGTCTTATTGCCCACATCAGCGATTCCCGTTTTTGAGCGTATTGTGTTGCGAATTCGGTCACTGAGCTTGATACCCAATACACTACGCTCGCGCGCCCCAAGATAAGATTTCTAGGTACGTAAATTACTTAGCAATACCAAAGACAGCGGGCACACTTTTTTAAGTTCAATCAGATCGGATTTTGGTAATTAACGAATGAGCAATGAGCATAGTTCAACCGATGTCGAGTTCGCCGTAATCGAGCGCGAAAAACTTGATCTTGCCTTATCAAAAAGTTAATAATCCAATAACTCAACCTTCTTCATTAAATTAATCAGCCTCACTGCACACCTAGACCACTCGCTAATCACCTGACCCTAATCATGCGACCGAATTATCCGAAGCTGTTTGATTACACGCCATCTTAATCCCACAAACATGATGCTGTAAACACGAGGTCACCTTACCAACACTGACCTGGAGCCTATGGAGTGTTCGACTTCGTTGTATCAATATTTAGTTAACGAAGTAAGTAAATAAATATTGCTCGACATTACACACAGCGCCATCTAGTGCCACACTTAGCAAGGCAAGTCATTGAATAGCGGCTAGTCGTATCAATGGTACCAATTTAATATAACGCTGATACGGTCTTAGTTATTGCTAAGGTCGGAATTTTTGTTTTGCTATCGGTCGGTCGCGCACGGTCGGTCGCGTACGAGTAAACATTGTGTTCTATCATACTGTGACACTGACGTCTGCGGCGACGGACTCTATTTTGTTCTCGCTGACGTCACGACTGACCGTACGTGACCGACTGTCGGCGCGACAAGAATTTAGACCTTAATTACCTATGTATTAAGTTGATATTGTTTTTGAACCAGTGTTGTGGTTGTTGTTGTTGTAATTAATTTAACAACTTTATTGCACGAGTGTATATAGAGTAAGCGGTGTAAACCGAAGTCAACTTTGATACAATGTGTTGCATCCGGCACTCAGAACCTTAACTCTAACTTGTTATATTATGTAATACAATAAACGTATGGCGTTAGACGTGGTAGACGACTACCTGAATAGCGATACTTGAACAGTGGTAAACTGAACGTAGATGATTCAGCCATGGGAAATGCTGAACGGTGTCTGCCGATGGGAAAGAGCCATTTTAAACCCGAATATGTGCAGTAACTCCCGAATTGAATCTGAAATTGAAAAACCGTGTAGCGCCCCTATGAATGCTTTCATAATCCTAGATCGTCCATTTCAATAACCTATTTCAAACTAGAGCTAAAATACTGTGTTCAGGAAAAACTTTAACAATAAAAGAAAAATGCCTCCTATCATCGTAGACAAATGGAAAAAGCAACGGCTCGATTGGGAACTTGGTAATATGGACACATTTTTCAGTTAAAACGAACTCAAGGCAACGGTAATCGAAACATATTACGCCATTCTCTTTGTGAAGAATCAAAAAGATATAAAAAATTGTGCACGTATCGTTTAGCCCACCCGTAGGGGACCCGGCGTATGCCGAGGACGAATCGAAAACGATATTTTAGAATAAAGATAATCGGGGACGTTCCTAAAACTAAAAAGATGAAGCTGTAGTCCTATCACAAGGCATAATAGTGACAGGTTAGTTTTTTAATCACATGCTCAAAGCATTTCAAAAATAACACACTGTCTAAACTACGTTCAAACTGGGTGCCAATTCTGTAACTTAACGTTAAGCAACACGCCATTGACACTTTATCGAGTTAGTTTTTGCAGAATACACAAGTACACTACAGACATGTGTCTGTAGTGTACTTGTGTATTCTGCAAAAACTTCGTTCGGCGTTTCAGCGGTATCTCAGTAGTGTGTCAATAGTGTGGCAGTCCGATAGACACAACTGTCAAATACACTTAAAATATTTACAGACTACCGTAACGTTGGCCAACATGATGACATTGACAGATTATAGTGGAGCAGAATACCAATGATTACAATAGTCTTTCTATGGCGTTTCAATGGCACTACAGTCGTAGTCAATGACCATAAAGAAATGTAGAATACCAAATTTCAATGATTAGCCTGTCTATTGAGACACTACTGACAGACTACCGACACACTATATTGACGTTTTACAAAATTGGGCCCCTGTTGTTTTTATGATCCGAGGTTCAAATGCTGTCAGTGTCATTATTGCTATGGAATTCACACACTATACTCTAGTAAGCTGTTTAGTTTTATTCGTGAATTTCGACTTTAACCTTTAACTTTCGAACTTAACCTGTGTTCAAAATAATCTAAGATTAACTACCCTCGTAAAACGGCTGGCTGTTTGACATCATTCATTAGTAAACAAATGTGCTCGCATTTTATTTCAGTGTCGTGTTTTATATCGTTTATCCAAAATAGCCCGTTTGGCCGACGTTAGTACAATTTATAACTGCAGCGCTTCGCTCCGTTCATTACTCGGACGAACCCGGGCCAGCTAGCTATAGTTGTACAAGTACCTACCTACTGGTGCATACTGTTTTAATGACAAAAATGACAGGGATTGGGAAATTAAATTAAGGATACATAGATGCACATAGTTTCTTTGTTCCAAAAATATGAATCAACGAAATGTAGCTGAAACGATCTTATAGAAGTGTCCGTTAAGTTCTATCGAGAAACCCACGGCTCGGCCAAAAGCTTCAGCCAATCCATTCTAATATTATTACACTAAAATATAGCTGTTCTCTATTTTTACGGCCCACTCCAATGATAATATACTAGAGCTATCGTAAGAATTTAGGTATCTTCTATTCCCAAGTTTCGTTGAACCAAAATATTCAGTCACAGTACCTACACCTGTGTCCTTATTAAAAGTTGCCGAGACAAAGCGGCGGAACGCGAGCATCGCATTGTAATACTTCTCAGTTCCGTGCCAACGATCAATCCTCACTACAAACAATACCATTCTTTCACTACTACCTTTAATGTGAAAGCCATTGAAACTTGTCGTCAAGTGTCCCTCCAATCAGTAAACTTCGCCGCATAACTTCTCTTCTCCGTTAATTTGAACAGCTATGTGATATACAAACGTAACTGATCACATGATAACTCATATAATTTCGAAATCATGACAGTATATTCATTAAAAAAACGTCTACGTATTGACGATGAAACAGACAAGATAATAGACAGCTTCAAGCCTCAATAGATTTCAAAAACTTTATCGTTCAGAGAAAGCGTCAAACGAAAAGTCTTTTCAAGAAATAATTCACCTGAAAACTCGAGAAATTCAATAAACCGCTCGGCTGAAACACTCTTGAGTTATTCTCAACTAAAAATAATAACGCGGACAATTTTGGCAAAATATACGTGCACAATACTTATAAGCGAACACTTGCGAAGAACTTGCCGCCGGTGAACAGCGAATAATATGCATTCTACGAGAGGTGTTTAAAGATAATTCATGATAAAACGCGCGGAGCATCGGTACGGCGGCGGTACATTTGGCGAGAGTAAACGCGACACACAGTTGTGGCAAACAAATTAGAGAGGACGATGTTTACAGACCCCGATGTAGTGTGGTGACGTCGCTACGCGGCCAATTGGACTTTTACAAAACTACTTTTAAAAAAGTCTCTTTCGCTTCAACGCTTCGCTGTTTGAATAGATGTGAGTTAGTCGCAAACGATCTGTTTTTTTTACTTCTAAATCGCTTGTATATTTTGAAGAGCCATTCATGCTAGATTATTAAAAAATAAAGTGAGCATATTGTTTTTAATTTCATGACATCCAAAAGACATATTATTCAGAATATCATTCCAATAATTTTATCGGAAAACATTGGTTTTTACGATACGCACGTTATTTATTGGCACGTTTGTAGCGCACGTGCTAATTAATTGTAATTAGCACGTGCGATACAAACGAACTAAGCCCACTAATTTATGACAAAGGGGCAAATATCAGGGTTGTCCCTGCACAAGTGAACAATGGACTGTGACGAACCAAATAACTGAATTGTCTCTCATTGCACGATTTCAGTCCTTTGTCAGTTAAGTCAGACAATACTGCCTACATTGTTTCACACCTCTTGTATTTACATTCTGGTTAATGCCACTTGTGGTAACAATGTGCTAGTGTACGATCTATATAACCAATATAGATAATAAACACGTGTAACAAAACAGACAGACACCTTAAGTACATTTTCATAAAATATAATATAACAAAAAGGAAGAAAAACCTCAACAAACAAGAAGCACCACATTATGCTATTCACTTTAGGAGAGTCGATAAATATAACTCGAGTGACTTTGCAACTTGCAAAAAGGGGAACAACAACGCCGTACATACATAGTTGGAGCGGGACCCAGGTGTTCAGAGCCCGCCCTCCATTTCTCAAAGTGAATCCACATTGTGGCCCGTATTTTATAATGACATTGGGAGTTTGCCCAAACGACGTATGCTCACTGCCCACTCAAGGATTACCTTCAGGGATGTGCCTTTTGTCGGCCGAATCTTCGCGTGGCTTGATAAAATACTAGGCTTTTATGTTATTCTTACGGATATATCGCCCTACGTACCTCTTTGTTAGAATGTATAGGAAAGTTGTGTCAGTTTGTGCGTTGGCGCTTTTCATTTTCTTTGCAACTTTTAAAGTTACATAAACTTTTGAAATGTTTAGTATTTACACTTTTACCACATAAATTTAAACTATTTATTCAACTCTGCTATGTTATTACGATAACTTTAGAAACTCCGCAGCACTGTACAGGAAAAACTCTGTTTAAAATCTTTATTAACGCCTTTACAAATGAACGAAAAAAAATATCCGCGCGCCTCTGAAGCTTGCATCCTTATTTAAAAGCTTTAGCCGCAACCAAAAATAAAACATTACGTATACGGGTACTCGTTACAGTAGAAACCACAGAAAAGCGTACAGAAAGAAATACATAGGCTCAGTAAGTAGTCAAGTAGATAGGTACTTAGGCACGTAACGATCGAGGTGGGAAACTGGGATAGAATATGAGGCAACTAAGATAATTACCGCTGCTACATACCTTTTGAGGTTTTTCCCTTAACTAAATTCATTCATTTTGTTCAAGCACACCTGAGACGGCTTCACTTAATTTTTAATTACATTGTAGTAAAGCGGTTTAGCGTTGTCAGTCTTGCGGGGCGGCGTTGGCGTCTATGTCGTTGTCTCAGAATATGCGCGATGCTTTCCAGTTGTTAATTAAGTTTGAGACTAGCAACGTTCTGATACTAAGGATGGTTCAAACTAAAAACAACTGGGTTAAACGTTGGGTAAACTTGATATTAAACTATTACTTAATACTCTTAAACAGACGCGGTTTTTGACTAAGTTTGCGAGTTAAACTTTGTGAACAACAAATTAATGTTACGATATTTTTTTCTCTAATGGATCTTGAAACTAACTAAACAAGAATCCCTTTACTTCTTTATTTATATCTACGGAATCCTTTGCTCAATGTGAAATGGTTTCTATATAAGTAGTACAGGCACATAGCTTTATCAGCGTTGCCTCGCCTCACTTTTTAGCAAGTACAGTGCTTTGTCTCGGTTCAGCCGCAGGTGTCTTTGTTCCTGCTCACCCAGTGAGCGCTTACGGCGTGAAACCCCGCTATCAATGGCGATAGAGAAATGCTTGCTTTCCCTTTATTATGCTAAAATATGCTTATTGTTAAAACTTCGTGAGAACAGCTATGAAGAATATGATGGTTTACTGTGAAACTTAACTATGGAATTAAACAGCTACGGTAGGTTCATATTCACCAAAAAGATGACCATGGAGTTTCTTGCCCGTTCTTCTCCATAGAGATCTACGTTAGGGAATGGGCAACTACAGTACTTTCACAGTTTTTATGTCTTGTGACTAGGACTGTAGCTACATTTAATTTTCATCTTTGTTTCGACAATCAAAAGTGCCTGTTATTGGCCTACTTGAAATAAATGCTTTGATTTTGATTTTGAAAAAAAATGACAGTCTCATCATCTGCCTAGCCTTTTCCCAACTATGTTGGGGTTGGCTTCCAGTCTAACCGGATGCAGCTGAATACCAGTATTTTACATGGAGCGATTGCCTATCTGACCTCCATAACCCAGTTAATACTGGGAAATACGATACCACTTGGTAAGACTGGTGTCAGACTTTTGGGGCCACTGACTACCTGTAACGACTGTCAAAGATGGACAAATGACAGCCGGGACCAACAGCTTAACGTGCTCGGAGGAAACTCGATATGTAAGGGTGGCCACCCATCCACAGACCAACCTAGGCAAGCATGGCTTAACCTAAAGATCGACCCGAGCGGCTGATATTACTTAGCCGCGAGCTCCTCTACAGCTGTTTAAAACACATTTTTGTAAAGGAACATGTCACAGTGACAGCTGTTTTTAGATAATCAAACCATTATCTTTTCGGTGAACATAGACCTTAATGATGATAAGTATCTATTCAAATGGGTTTGGAGTTGGCATTAGAATGAAGAAATTAAGTAGATGTAGGTCAAAGAAAAATTAAGTCTTACAGAGATCCAAGATCATGTGCTACCTCTTTTTCGACCTATGACGGAGTATTTTTATTTACTTTACAAATGGTACGTCTCAACTGCCTATGTTCCTTGCCATGTTAGGGCCGAATGTCTCACAAGGATTTTGCATGGAGTGAACGACCATCCGACCTCTTATAGAAGTAGGTATTTTGATTAATCTTAATACCCATTACATTATTTACATCTCCAAAACGTTGTTGTTAAGATATCTCAAGTAATATTTGCTATAAGAAGTGTATTCGAAAACTGATTCTATTTGCACCACGATTAGGTTCAAAATGCAGTGTATTTCACACACGTGCGTTTACTTTTATAAACAAATTAACATTTTTTTTTTTTTGTGTTCTTAATACAAAAATATTTTTTTATATTAGGCTGTTTATTGGCTCTCTTTGCTTCTCTTTCAACCAGGCGAAGGCAAAGCGCGGAAAAAAAACATTTAAATCATAGTCTCGTTACAATAAGGAATATGCAAGCAATACAAAACTCTACTTTTTTATAAAAAAAAAATGCCTTGTATTGGCGCTTATAAACATTATGATACACTTGTTTAAGTTTCTAAAACATCACTTATTTTACAATTTATTGTTTTATGTAGCATGTTTTTGGTGAAACGGAACGCACTCTCAAAACGACGGTAGTTACATCAAAATTCATATGTCAAAAAATAACTTTTATTTGAAACTAGCTGACCCACGCAACTTCGTCTGCGTCAAAAGTACAACCTACCTACTACTACCTACTACCTACCTACTACTACCTACTACCTACCTACTACTACCTACTACCTACCTACTACTACCTACTACTACCTACCTACTACTACCTACTACCTACCTACTACTACCTACTACTACCTACTACTACCTACCTACTACTACCTACCTACAACTACCTACCTACTACTACCTATCTACTACTACCTACCTACTACTACCTACCTACTACTACCTACTACTACCTACCTACTACTACCTACCTACTACTACCTACCTACTACTACCTAACGGGATAAAAATCCTATGTCCTTCTCCTGGCTCTAAACTACAGCTTGGCAAGAAAGTCGTGAAAATAATGGTGGCGCTACTATCGTACATATTGTAACCCTATATAGTACGACAATAACAGTTTGATACTTTGGTTAATTTTTCAATTTTTATTTTTATTTAATGTGTACGTTGACGGGTTTTAGAAGAGCTCGGTGCTAAATAATAACAGCCGGACAGAACAATCTTCAAGATGAAGACGTGCTTAACTAGGTTAGTCTGTAGATGGGTGACCATCTGTCATAGAGTTTCTTTAGTGCTTCGGAAAGCACTTGTAGCTGTTGTCGTGTCATTTGTAAATCTTTACTGTGAGTCAGGAGCCCGAAAATCTGACAACCAAGTCTTACCAAGTGGTATTATATTACCTAGTTACTGGGTTGTGGAGATTAGATAGGCAGTCGCTCCATGTAAAATACTGATATCCACGCTGCATCCGCTTAGTCTGGAAGCGGACCCCAAAATTTGTTGGGCAAAGGCTAGGCAGATGAAAACGATTTTAACGGGTTTTACATTACTTAAACTTGAAATAAACATAAATTTCTCTGCTCGTTACGTACTCACGCTTTTGTATGATAATGCGCATTTACGTGTGTGTATTGATTTACATTATGAGGAAAATAATACCAACGATTCGTCTAAGTGCTTTTTTTTCATTTTTATTAATAAGAAAGAAAAGATAGAATTTTACAGATGTTTCAATCAGAATCTAACATGTCTTCGGCTAAATATTCCACATCTGAAAGTTCTTCATCCGTGTCTGTATCTGTACTGCTGCTGTCATCTTGCAGATTTATGACTATTTTGTCTATATCACTATACAGAGTTTGTCCCCTTTGATAATACTCTCTTTCTATTTGCATAACATGTTCACATGATTCTTTTCCAATCACCAACAGAGATGCTTGCAAACACTTGTTCAGCCACGGCCTACAACAGTAAAAAATAAAGACAGTTAAACTACTTATATTTTGCTATTCTTTCTAAGAATGTAAAATCTTTCTGAACTTTTTGTCTGATCACAAGTCAAAATCATCCAATTCTTTTTAGGTCGCCCTGCTCTATGTTTCTCTGGAGTGGAGAAAATGGCTTTGTTTGTATGCCCTTCTCTAGCACCTAGAAAAATAATATATTTAGTTACTTTTATTCTGGAAGTAACACAAAAAGTATCAAAATTATAAGAGCGTGCTTCTTTGTAAATGCACATAACCACAAAATTCATCGATGTATTTTTCAATGTAATAATAGTTGTATAATGGTTTATACTATCTAGTGCAAGTTTAAACACACATATTACATCTAATTACTTGGATAAAAGATCATTTTACATGACATTTCCGCAGTTCTTTTATAAACATCGTTGATATCCGATAAAATTTGTCCAGCTCCATGTTCCGCCAAACATCACAAATAAACTTTATACATTATTTCTCTAACGGAGCTGCGAATGGTTTTTCTGTTCATATTGAACCCTTTGAGTCACCAATTTAAACACAATAACAAAAAATACACGTAAAACAGCCACCGATATCATGAAATGACATTACATGTACTGACTAGACGTGACAGTAGGAGAAGTTGCCAACAATGAAATTTTTTAGTTCCGTTTCAGGACATTTTTGCCAACCTGTACCTCCCTGACAATTTTCAGCTAAATCGGTTCAGCCGTTCTTGAGTTATAAGTGGAGTAACTAACACGACTTTCTTTTATATATATATATAGATACTAGCTGACCGGCGCAACTTCGTCTGCGTCTCATAAATTGAAGTGTAAGCTATCCTATCTTTCAAGTTGGATCGAACTGCACATGGTGTGCGAATTTTATTATAATCGGTTAAGTGGTTTAGGAGTCCATTGAGGACAAACATTGTGACACGAGATTTATATATATTAAGATAGATGTAGGTAAAGTGTCACTACGATTTTATTATAATATCGTTATCGCAATTTTTGCTTGAATAAAGCACATACAATTAGTAAAATTACTTTATTAAGGCCAAAAAAATAGATGTACACAAGGTCAAATGAAAATGTACTATTATGTCCTGAGATGGTAATAAGTTAGTGTTTCATTCGGTAACGCGTTAAATATTCAGATACAGTTACCTCTATAGGCGGATTTATTGCGTACATTACTTACATGAACTATTTCAGAACTTTCCCTGTTGCCACTCGTTATGGTACGCCATGCTTGTTTTATACCCCATGCCAACGTTATGGAAAAAGTTTTATACTCGAGTTACAGAGAAAAATTATCTCTTGCAGTTTTTATAACAAAAACTATGTATTTACTGACTGCGGTTAACGTTTGCAGTGCATTTTAATAAGTAAATTAATATCGCTGGACATTAACACACAGCGCCACCTAGTGCCACACTAAGCAAAGCTTGTGTCGTGGACACTAGATAGTTGATATACTACTTATTTACCCTTTTGTTAGTAAATACTTACTTATTATACATATAAACATCCATGACTCGGAAACAAATGTCAAATGTTTGTGTGCTCATCACACAAACATTTGCTCCTACCGGGATTCGAACCCAGGACCCTACGAACGTAAGGCAGCGTCACAACCACTACGCCAATCGGGTCGTCAGTGAACCAGTTTAATAAATATCGCTTGGATATTTGATTGTTTAAAAATCTCTGCAAGCATATTTCTCGGCAAACTTGTTTCTTTAAGCAAATGTGGTGACTGCTGACCAAATACACCATTCATTACTAAATCGAACCTTGCCTCTAGTATTTTCTTACATTTTGGTATTTTTAAACAAACAGCGATCTTCAACTTTTCTCGTTTTCTGAACAAGTACACTAAAGTTAGCGCAAGTTTACGAAACTTTTAATAGGTCCCGAATAGTTGCGATGCGCTATGCATTGCTAACGAAACTGTATGTTTTAGGGAAATGTTTCTTAATTGAATTTCATTATATAATTCATTACATAGATCAAAACAATATTAAATCATAGATTACGCCAAGGAAAACAAATGTATTGCATGTTCAAACGAGAAGCGTCTGTCAGTGACTGTTAAAATGCTTAGAGCACGCCACGATACACTGCGACGTAACGTTAGGCAACAAGTGGCGTATGTCACGGCACAAGACGCATCACGTGAGGACGTGGAAGAGGACATAAAGTCAATTCCATAAATATATTCATGAAACTTTGGATTTATAATGCACGAAATACATTCAAATGTAAACATAATAATGTGCTTTTTATGTACGAACTACCATTCAGGGGTTACTTACTCTTGTTGAATATTTGAGCTACCATTCATTATTTTGTGAACAGCCTTTATCACGTTTTTGCACATACGAAATCAACAGAATTACATACTGTGAAAGAGTTATTCGCCTGAAATAAATATGTATATTTATTTCACATTACGCAGGAAATATTCATTGTTTATTCCGTGCGCACGATATATTTTAACGTGGGTTACATTGAGCGCCCATTTTAAAAGTACCTAGAGTAACAAGCTGCCCGTACACCATGTGCAGCAGAGGAATGAGAAAAATGTCGTGAGGAAAGTTTTCAGTATAAATGTGGAAGGTAATATGAGTAGAGGAAGACCAATGAAACGATGTAGACAAAATGATATAGCAAGAAAAGAAGTGTCTGATGAGATGACGAAAAATAGAGCAGTTTGGAAGAAGAAGACATGAATTGGGATAAGAGCAAGGGAATGATGATGAACTGTTCACTTATCTCTTAGTCACCTAGGTTGGACAGTGGATGGGTTACGGCCCATTGCATGCAAAGTTTTCCTCCGTGCGTAGTAAAGAACGTTAAGCCGTCGCGTTGGTCCCGGCTGTCATTTATCCAAAAGTCAGTGGCTCGAAAGTTTGACAACCAGTCTTACCAATAGGTATTACCCAGTACTAACTGGCCTGTGAAGGTCAGATAGATGGTAAAATACAGATTTTCAGCTGCATCCGGTTAGACTGCAAACCAACCCCAACATAGTTGGGAAACGATGATCATTTTCCTGCCTTATCCGTATTTATTTCATTTTATTTTATAACTGCGCTCGGGTCGATCTTTTAGTTTTCGCCGCGAGCGCCTAGGTTGGTCTGTCGATGGGTGGCCATTCTTACATGCCGTGTTTCCTCCGTGCCTTGGAAAGTATTTTAAGCTGTTGGTCCCAGCTGTTTATATATTTAGATCTTAGACAGTCGTTACAGGTAGTCAGTGGCCCTAAAAGTATAACAACCAGTCTTACCAAGGGGTGACGAATTACTATGTACTAATTGGGTTATGGAGATCAGATAGGCAGTCGCTCCATGTAAAATACTAGTATTTAGCTGCATCTGGTTAGACTGGAAGTCGACCCAAACCTAGTTGGAGAAGGCTAGGCAGATGATGATGCTCCGTATTTATTTGGGGTCCGCGCAATATGTCTTTTTTTCTTCTCATCTATGGAGACGAGAAGAAAAAAAGACATATTAGCAATCATCTCACCTTTCTAAATAAAATAATAATTAATTCAAAATTACTTAACCTTATCCTCGCTGATAATTAAATGCCTAAGTATATAAATAACAATAAGACAGTACTTTGCTGTTCAGTGAATTAGCTTAAATTATTGCATGGCGATATGACAGCTATGAATAACGATCTTCAGCAAGGCTTTAATTTCAAAGTTAATTAAAAATACCTGTGATGGGTCATCTGAGGGGCGGGGTTTCATTCAGGGGGATTTAGGGTTGATATCGCGAGGGTCTTGTAAGTCATTTTGGGTTTTCCAACACACTAGTTTAATATTTGAAAACCTTCAAAGGTTGCAAAGAAGTGATTGAAGCAGCTTGTGGTAGTAATTTGTACAAATAATTCAAGAAACTTTACAAATTAATTTCTAATTCTCTATATCGCTGTTTTATGTTTTCGTTTTTTTTTTTAACTTTAACGGCTATATCGACTAAGGCCACCCCATATCGATACGGCTGATTAATTTCTGAACAACCAGAAAAGGGCACCTCGCCAAGTCCACGGACTCGCTCACCCCTTCTAAATCTTCCATACTCCGTGCATAATTCTAGTGCAACATTTTTGCCTCCCCATTTTCTGCGGCCACTCCATTACGAGTAACCCCCGGGAACATGTAGCCACAACACTAGCGACTGTAAGTACCCCTGTGTGGCACGAGAATATGTCACATGTCCCGGAACACCCCTCCAACAACCCCCCTGTTCACCCCCACGGTCAGGGGTGTCACACTGGAGCTGAATTAAATAATGGATTGCTTTGCATAGCCGTCGGCTTATTCTATTTACACATAAATAAAATTTATGTACCGAGAAGAAATGATGATAACTGAATGCGTCCCGTTATTTTGAAGCAGTATTTAAGAATTAAATGTAAAACTCTTTTTGTAAAAGAATTAATAATTTTATCAATTTAAAAGAAAGCGGCGTTGTCAATCAGACGTTGAAACCTTTCGAATGCAGGCAAATCATTTTACTATTGATTAAACACATTTGAAATGGAAAATAAAATAATGGATTTAAATAAACGTGGCGTAATAACTTGGTCGAAAAGACTTTGTTTTTAAATTAACCGTTCTTTTAATGACGTGTAAGTTTGAGTAACATCCCTGATGCAATGATTCAACTCGTCAATAATAACAAGTAAGGCTTTCGAATCGTCATAGCGTGTAGACAGTAGTAGAGGTTTAAGTAAGTACATCCATTGTTCCAAAACAGCCTCGCTACGTGGAGAATCTCAGTGCCGATACTGAGAAAAACATTTGAAACAACCATAGATATGTGTTTTTAATATTTCTATGGAAACAGCCTAGTCATTTGAGTCGTTACTCGTGGTCCCGGTTGGTCGACCCATTACCGGGTCCAGGGGTAATTTAAATTATTATAAGAATGCCTAAACTTAGCTAAATTGATAACTATCGCTCAGAATCCTCGTCAAGCCTGAAACCTTCTTGCAGTGTTAAACTGTTGTGTAGGTATAGTTTTTAACTCTGTATTATTTAAAAAGCCCGAATTATTTTTGTATATGTACTCCAATAAATTAGACAACAAAAGAATACTTAAGCACTATGTCTCTTAAGTTAACTTTCCACCTGTTTCCACCACAGTGACATAAATTCGCGCCCACCTGCCACGACCGCGAGCAAAAACTATGGAGCTCCACGTTCTCACACACCCCTTCGCATCCGTTCCTTACACAAAGTGTACCTACACCAAATTTGTACACCACAAAGGTCTTCAAACTATACTACCTCGGTACATCCATTGAAGGGGAGAGACCGGGTCTCGTAATATTAATGGTATTGCCCAAGGTATGCTTGGATTTTACTCATTATGGGTATTACGCGGTCGTTTACGAAATGATAAATGAGTACACGAGGTATTATGAGCCAGCGATTCGTTGGGGTCGATCGTGTTTTGTTAATGTTTTACTATGGCTTTGTAAGGCTTTGCTACTAAGTCGCCGGCTTTGGCTGCAGACTTTCTATTGCGAATAACGTTCGTATTGTGTGAGCTAAGTTAGACGCGGCGAGTTTGCTACATCGCGTTCCGTCGAGCTAATTCTTCGAGATTTAAGTGACCACTGAACATATAAAACTTTGTTGCTGGTTACATAGCTTATCAATTTTATCGAAAACAGTTTACGGACGGATTTATTGGTTAAGAAACAAAAATGGTTTCTTGAAAATAACTCGAAGGCCGACGCAAAGGAAGTATGTGAGACGTAGTATATTGTATTTTACAGCATCTGCCTATCCCATGGGGAAAATAAGCTCGTGTTCATTACCCAAAGAACATCAAACAGTCTTCCTTCGTAATTTCATACATTATGAATAGCCACATAATAAGTGCAGTTCACACATATAATACACCTACGTCTATAATTCATGGTACGGTATAAATTATAGGAACGCAATCTTGGGAGGGGAATAGCAATTAAGCAGGAACAAGGTTATTTACGGGTACATATAAAATGTGTGTGTTATCGAACATTACGTGGTATAGGAACAGTGCCTATATTGATCAATACTTCTGCTAATAACTCGAAGCTCTAATGACATTTTAGTTCGAACTCAACCCAGCAAACAAAAGTTTTTGCTGTAATAATTTCTAAGACCAAACAATCAATTGTAATATAATTATGTTTCCGAGTATTTTAAACATATCATCCAATCGTACAAGAATCAACGAAGCCCTACTATTATTCGTACTGTAGGCATTACTGATTTACACTATAAGCCCCTGCTTCGCAATTATAGAAACTATAATTATATTGAGACATTTCTCTGTTACGTTAGTGTTGTGTATACGTATACAGGGTGAAATTGAATAGATGCGACAAATTTAAATATACAATAATACGTGTTGTCAAGAAAATGTATAAAATATAAAATTAAAAAATAATTGATCAGTGTTACGAAAACCGTTAAATAATAAAAGTATCAAAAATCTTGCCGACTCATCGCAGTGCTCAATATAGCGGTGATTTACCTAATTTTGCCTTAATTTTTCTTATTTATGTGGAATGAATTTGTGTAAAAGGGAACGTATGCAAAGGTGCGAGTGAAAGGTAGATGTGCGAAAGAGAGAGGAGGATTGAAAAAGAAATATGGCGAGACGATGAGTGTTAAATGATAGACGTGTATTTTTTTATTTTTATTTTTATTTAAGTTTACCAGTAAATATACGAGTTTTCTTCGAAATTCTACTTTTATTTCACCATACGATCCCACAAACTTGGGGGCTCGCCCGGGATTACGGTGAAATAAGTGGAGTAAAAAGACCGACCGTGCGTATGAGCACGAAGCACGAGGCACGAGCACATATTCGACGCCATAACCCATAACGACGCACGACGATTGATTTTCACCAACGGATCCTACGGACAACAACAACGACGACGACGTTTACGACGATATTCAAATTATTGTTACGACGCTACGAGAAATAAATTAAGATGACGGCGAATACCGATAATTCGTACTTAATAACATCAATGGACCTTTTGAAAACGATAATCGCGTAATTTTTTTTAACGATTTAGATTGTAGAAAAAACAGTTTATAATTACTATGTTACTGTAACTGAAGCTCCAATTTCATTTTGTCGCATTAATTAAAATTCACCCTGTATAATACGAGTATACACATAGACCTTCTGGTATCAAGCTTGTGAACACCTCATCTAAGTCCGTTCGCAGTTTAATAGGACAACGCGCTCATATAAAAGACAGACTATCGGCTGTTTTACTTTAACTTATTTACGTATTTATTTATTATTATCATCAGCATCTGTCCCACTGCGGGGCAAAAGCCTCTCTTCCCTCCTTCCACTTCTATCCAGTGCTGTTATGCGCCAATCCTTGTGGAAGGAGCCGAGTTCGTCCCACATCTCCTTCTGGGCCACTTTTTTATCAAAAACCTATAACTGTTAGTTAATAGCCCACGTCTCCTAGCTATCGGTGTTACTTACAAAGTTAGCTTGAAATATCATTTCCGCATCACCTACCTGTCACTTTTCATTATTCATAAAAAAACAAAAGATAACAGCCCGATTATCTAAAAACAGCTGTCAATGTGACATGTTCCCATACAAAAATGTGTTTTAAACAGCTGTTTTTAGATAATCGTCCGTCATCTTTTTGGTGAACATGGACCTAAATGTCTAACAAACAGCAACCGTCCGTTACCTGTGAGTTATTGAAAAGGGCCGTTATAGAATTTATTGTGCGTTCTATTTGTATTTCATTCATACATTAATAGCTGGGGTTTTGAGTTTTGTGCGGGTGTTTTATATAGATCCGATTTAACAAAACAAAATCACATACCAACTTGACGAGCCCGAATACTTACTCTATGACTTTCTTCGTAGACGTACCCGGAAGAACGCGCTTGCCGCCGTGAGAAGCCAGCTCCTGGACTCTTCACATCTATCAAACTTCCTGAAGCCGAGCCCCCAAACGGAGTGGCGCCCCTGCTGGATTTCCCGCGGGGGCGCATGCGACCAGTCACCTTCCTTGGCGAGGGCCCTCATGGCAATGTGAGTACCAGCTTCCTTTTATTCTTCATCTTTCAGCCGGGGGTCCTCCACTAAGCATAACATCACGATACGTACAGAATATTTTTTACAGTGTCAATCAAAGGGAAAAAATGTGGCTTTGAGTACAGTATTACTAATTGGTAATTTTTTTCCCAATGGGTAACAGTGTTACACAAAATGGTGTAACTCAACGGGAACAAAGGAGAACTATAGTCTGCGCTACAAGAAGCTATAATTTTTGTAAACAAGTAATTTGTACAGATTGAAGTGACAATTGAATCAACAAGAAATACTCCCAAATTCAATACACTCAAATTATCATACGTGTAATACGAAACTAACGAGCAACTTCACTTGGTCGGGTTATATTTTGGCGATATAAAGTTTTGTCGTCTAATGTTTCGGCGTACTGGAACACATCTGACATCATGGAACGTAAACATTTGGGCCGCCATTTTGAAGTAAGCTCACGCTGAAGCTGTAATTTTTTTAATTTGATCCAAAGGTTGCAAACCCGAATGTGTATTTACAAAATTTTATATAGCCATAAAATAAATACGTAATGTAGTCCATATTGCGTATATATTTTTTGATTTCCAATGCAAGCTTTACACCGATGGATGACAACTGAGAATGACAAAGATATATCTTTGTGGAGGAGCTCAGCCTTGCATTCGCTTTAAGACGTTAAAGACAAATAAGTTCCAATGCGTAGGTAACGTCAAAGAAATAAATATCATTGAAAGCGGTGAGACTAATAACCGTGACGTGAATATAGTGATAAAGCGGAATAAAATAAAAGTAATTCCGATCAACCATGTTGATTTTCTTTGCAAGTAATGTGTAGATCCAGAGGTGATGTAAAATAAAATCCGCTTTTAAATGAACTTACAATTTGTTAAGGCCGAAACTGCATAATTTATTTTCAAATTTTCATTACTTGGTATATAAAATTGTTGATTAATTGAAAAAAATATAAGTTAATAATATGGTTGTTAGCTATTAACTTGAAAATATGGTGTCTGTGTGCTATTGGGTTACTTGCTGCATGTTCTTTGTTAGATGGTTGATCATATTAGTTGAGGAAGTCATGGTAGTCGCAATTGTCTTCTAGCACCTTTTCGAAGTCAGTGTATGTTGGTGGCTCCCTTTGTGTTGTCGCTGCTGGATCGTCATCTTTTATCGTCTCCGTGAAGAAACTAAAGTTATAACTTCTTCCTTTTTCATTGTCCTTTCGGTCCATTGGAGCCGTCGTGGCCGGTTCGGCGATAATTACAGCTGGGCTGCACACCTCCACCACCTCCACTACATCATCTACTTCTTCAGGGGGATTTTCTTTCTCTTTCATCTCCATGTTAATTGGTTCTTTCTGGTTGGTATCGCTTGGCGAGTCTGTGAGTGAGACGTACCGGAGGTCGTCTGCTAGGTTTGGCTTACTCAGCGCTGCAGTTTCAATTGGGGCTGAAATTTAAAAAAATACCTTACAACTACATCCTACGTTTCTAGTTATGTTTCTTCTTCTACGGATTTCATTGCCTGCTGTCTTAACATACCCACTGTGTTCTATATATCGATAAATGAAATTGTTATTGATGCCAAATTCAGATGCCGCGCGCAAAATGTGTACTGTAATCTTTTATCAGTCCGATGATTCTTTAAAGAAATATTGCTTCAATACATTGAAAATTATCGTATCCAGGAGATATCGCACAAGAGTGCGACAGCTCCTGACCTATACAAATCATACAAATCATACAAATCATACAAATCATACAAAACAAGACGCGCTCGTTTTAAAATGTTTTGCGCCCACATCATGAGTTTGGGCAAGTGCATTGGGAGTTCAATTTTTCCTTTATGATGGGCAATGGGCCCCTTTGAATGGCGCATGCAAGACCAAAGTATTACCACTGAGCTGCCAATTCTACGTGTTAAATCCGGACCTCGCTTCGGAGCCTATGAATGCCCATTAAAATTCGTCCTAACGCGCCGCACTGTGGTGATTCCTATATTAAAGGAATCATCTCTGTTCGACGCCTATGGAAGAATTTTATAAGCATTTCAAAAGAGAAAATAAATAAATGATTAAAGTCTTCGTGCTGCTGCACTAAGGAAGAAGACAAAATAAAAGAAATCTTTCACATTCATATTAAATCATCAGCCTACTTACGATTGCCCGGTGGTTCATGTGATGTAAGAATTGGTTCATTATTTTTTATTCTTTTGAAAAAATCGTCCATTTTTGTAAAATTTCCTACTGACGCATAACGCGTTTGTCACTAATGACAGATTTTTCTTCTGTTATGGAAGCGTTTCTTATTTTTCTTTTATAAGGCGCTTTGTCATGTCAAAGAGTTCGTAATATAGACAGAGTATTTCATCAATATTTTTACCGTGCATACATGCGTGCATATTATTTTGTAGTCACGTTCTCGATGAAAGTTGCAATTGTTGTTTACGGGATTGAAATATCTATCTTGCTAGGTCTCATATTTGGGATAATTCGTTTTTTCTATTTTAATCTGAGCAGAGCTAAATCGCCTAGGTACTAAAATTGACTTGTAGGGTCTGGCTAATAGGAGAAAGCGTTTCTCAACGCAGAGGAACCAGAACTATTGACTTAACGCGAAACATATCCATGATCAAATATCTTGTGTATCGAGAATGATATCGATTATTGTGCTGATGGATTAATTGAATATTACGGGGGTCGTTTTTAAAGCAAAAATCTTACATAAAAAACATATATTTAAAAAAATACTTATGTAAAAATTGGAACTTTGACCCCCAATATCTCCGTAACTAGAAAGTTCCTAGGTATATAGTATTAAACAAAAAAAATATAGGAACGACGCCGCGACGGGGAAAACAAGAACTTATCTTTTTATGCTCTTTAGATAGCTTGACAGAGATACTGAGACTGCTCAATGTACTATTTCTATAAAGCCTGGCTTGGAAACTGACCTTAAGACAAATAGAAAAGATACAAAATGCCCATTTGCCCATTTTTCCTACTATTTTTCTTCGATTCCTCATAATTGTCTTCTTATTTTTCTCAGAGTCAATCTTATCTTTCACAAAATCAATCAGTCCCTTCTATCGGCCACAATAATTGATCACAAATATAACAGAAGATTTTTGCAAGCAGTGAAAGTATCTTATGTTAAGGAAAATACTTAGAATCCTCTATCTCTTCGTTTATATGTATTTATGTTATTATAAACCGTGGGGGTGCGGCAGGGGGTAGGGGGAGCGGCAATTACACACTCGGTTACGGGGCGGGGGTACTGTCACCATGGAACACCGCTATTTTGGGATACCACCAAAAATTGTTTGTAATACAGCTACTTGAAATAAATGACCCGACACGGGCAACGGCCTATGTCACAGTTTTGCTTGTTGAATCGTAACGTTGGTAGGAGCTACATAGTTAAAAACAGAAATAAAGGCCCATTCATTTGAAGAATCTGAAAATCAGTGTGAGATATTATAACTGAGCTCTGTTACTAGCGTGATGGAAAAATAATAATAATACGTTTATTTCAGATAATTTCCAATTCATAAAGCAACATAGTAATGAAATAGCCAGCGCACAAATAATACAAAATAAAAAGAAAGAAAAAAAAAAGAAATCATTGTAACAATTTTCACGAAGCTGAATTTAAAGAAAGATAATTTGATGAGCCAATGCAAAAAGAGATTTTTTTTTATATGCCTATGTGAAACACAAAGCAATCCTTCACAAGAGAGAAAACTTGGTGTCACTACAACCCGGTCAGGTCGTGCCTAATCGCCTACCTCGTTTTAGGCGGGAACTTAATTTCGTCGCAGGAATCGATACATAGTAAGTGACGCAAACCAGCCACTGCACTCAGGGGGAAACCCAGCTTCAATAATATCGTAATAAAAATAATATTTGTTACAAGAAGTATATTTTACTAAGTCGTTTCACCTGTCTCCCCTTTCAGCCTCAGAAATCTCGTTCTGAATTTGCACTTTAATCTTTATTACCTTACCTGAAGCGAAAATGAAAAAACCTGAAGTTAGCTTCCGTTCTCACAAATTATTATTCAGCTGAAGGACACGACTACGGTGCTCAAAGATTTTCTCCTTTTTCTCAAGAGGAGAGATAGTTGTTAGGGATAAAAATATCATAGAATGCTTTCAGAACCTGGTTTTCAAGGGTTTTTATTCTAATTGGATTTTTCTAAATGTCTATTGCTATAAAGGATTGAAGGGTCTTGTTGATGTTCCACAATCAGGATTCTACTACTTGGTTTAATTGTGTATATTTCGATTGTATAGTGATGTTAGGTCGTGAACCGTTTGTTTGAAATAAGTATATTAATCCTTTGTAGTTACAATTATTATCTTTTGATCGATTTCTTTGTGCTCGTGCTATGTAAAACCAATTTACCTGTCATGACAGGGAATTAATTGGCTTTACAAAGAATTACTGAGTACATCTGAGATCTGTTGCATGTAACAGGACGACTTATCGGGCAGGTCAATATTGTATTCGCGCTGGTCACGCACTTGCGTGCTAACTCAACAGTGAAACTTAAATATTCTGGTTTGCGGTAACACTAGCGAAAACAAATAAGGTAATCTGCTACTTTGCCCATGAATAATAGAGTTGACAATGCGTGGAACAGCGCGACACACACAATTCAATGTAGTTTTAAGCTAAGTAGCTAAGCTAGATGGAACGAAACGCTAACCATGCGGTGGGTGATTGCTGCTCGGGTTGATAGAGGTGCGAGCGATCTAATTAGGGTCTTACCAGAGTTGCGCTGCGCTCTACGCTACCAGCCAGCATACAGCCGCCTCCGGCTGGAATGTAGAGCAAACAATAGAGCGTGCCCCTGTTGTATTTTCATTAAGAATGAACAAACAGAGTGAATTAGTGAACCTCGGCCACCTGTACACTTCGCCCGGAGTTTGCCGCATACCCTCAGATCTGGCCTCTTTACGCTACGAATGTGTTTTAACTGCTCCCAAATGTTTTGTTACTCTTAATTAGCCTTTGTTAATTCTTCCACGGCTGCGTCGTTCCTTACTGAATGTTTTATGTTATGTGCTCACTCATTTTCCCCTTGTTCTCGTAATAAGCGAGTAGAATCTCGATTAATATAAACTATGAGGGATGATAGTCCATTTATGGAGATTATTTACTTCGTACTTTTGTGCCAGATGGGTATTGATTTTAGATATTGTGCCTTGTAATAATGTTCCTGGGATCTCATTACGTTTTTCCGGGAAGCTATATTTGGGTAAAATTCGTTTGTGTCCATACAAGCATGAACTGGTTTCTACTGATCGATTCCTGTAATGACGATGTATACATACATATATCGCGGTCGCGCGGTGCAAACGTAAGATAAACCAGTCATTTAAACATTAAAATACTGGTTTCTCTTGCTATACTTACATAATTTTAAGAATTAATTAATATCTACAGACGATAATTAAATAAATAAATATCGCTGGAAATTACACGCAGCACCATCTAGTGCCACAGTGCTTGTGTCGTGGCCACCAGACAGTTGATATACTACATATATACTTTTTGTTTGTAATATATACTTATAACAGCCATGACTCGGAAACAAATGTCCATCCATCACACAAACATTTGCTCCTACCGGGATTCGAATCCGAATTCCTAAGAACGTAAGGCAACTTCAGTACCGCTACGCCGTTCGGGTCGTCATAATTGATCATGCTTGTCACAAACAACTTCACTAAACCACCACGCGCTCGTGCTAGGCCATAGATTAACTGCATTCTATATCCAACTTGCATATGTAATCGTAGCAACAGATTCCTATATAAGTAGGTATCTGCGAAAGGTACAAACCATGTAAAGGATTCAATTCGAAGGATAGAGTTCTCTGCATGCTGGCATGAGGCAAATCTTATCTCACTAGATCTTCATATCGTGCTCTCGAAGCAAGTACCCATCTCACATAGGTAACCTACCAGTACTTATGTAATACGCAGATGATATGGAAATTGTACTAAAGATACGTCCCCATTTGGTATTGCTCAGACCGTACTATCGGCTATCTTCAGTTATTACCTGTCGGAGCTAATTACTTAGCTTAGTTAGCCTATGGCCATGTCCGACAATGGGTGCAAAGCCAAATTTATTTACACGCTATATCTAGCGATAATAATGTGCATTACATACTAAAGAGGAAAGAATTCACTGACAGAAAGCTACATTATTCTTGGGTGCTATTGGCTATAAATTATTTTAATATCAAGCGTATTAGCCGAGGTATCACAGTTTTTGCTAACAAAGTCGCGGGCGGAGTGTTAGCAGTCCTAATAAAATGTTTACTTGTTTTCACCAACAACACTCCACTATCCCCGATTAGAAATGTATGGTTGATTATTTAAATAGATAAGAGTTTAGTCTGGAAACTCGGTTGGTTGACTCGAATAGCGTAGTGGTAGTGACGCTGCCTTACATTCTTAGGGTCCTGGGTTCGAATCCCGGTAGGAGCAAATGTTTGTGTGATGAGCATGGATATTTGTTTCTGAGTCATGGATGTTTATATGTATAATAAGTATGTATTTACAAACAAAAAAGTATATATGTAGTATATCAACTATCTAGTGTCCACGACACAAGCTTTGCTTAGTGTGGTACTAGGTGGCGCTGTGTGTTAATGTCCAACGATTTTTTTTTTCTTTTCCATGATAACATTACGACTTTATGCTGATGATCAGAGACATACACTTTTTTGATGTACCAAACCTAACTGGTTTTTCTGGAGTTTGCTGAGCCAGTATTTTTTTGACATGCGTCATCCAAAAATCGATACACGTATTAAAATTGGTTTACTTAAGCCGCATTACATGAGATTCGGGGACGATGTCTCGATTATAGGTGAGGCAGTGTTGTTGCTGGTCGGGCAAGCGGCCACACTATCAAGTCATACACCGAGAGACTCATCGAGAACGTTGGTCTACAAAAATGCCCATAAAAATTGATTACTGACCGTAGCAAGAAAATGCAATCTGGCTCAGTCCCCCCCGACGGGCGGTGTGGTCTCACCACCCGCCAACAACACGGTTTAATAGCTTGGGGCGTTTATTTTTCATATTTTTATTATATTAACGACGCCACGTACCGGTCTATTCAATGTATGCATGGCTACTTAAATTAAATTTTAAATTGCCCTTTCGCACTGTAAAATAGCAGCTCATTATCGAATTCGATTTTTTCAAACAATTAGATTTTCTCCGTTATATTGTTATATACATGTCTCCATTTTTATCTGGCTCTAAAATAATGTAAGTCCCAAAGCAAATCGATACTTTGCTAATGGAACGAAAAAAAAAGAGTAGACAGACCACTCAGTCTCCTAGTTAATGGAGCGATATTAAAAAATAATAATTGAGTGCACAACGATCTTTAATTTTATTCAAATGGAGTTCCACTTGCATATAATTATAAAATGTGAGACTTTTGTGGGAAATGATGGATAAGTCCTCGTTGCACATGACGGAGCAATTCAATCATGAGTTCAGCACGTATCCAGTAAACATATCAATAAGTGGGTGTTTAATCAATTAACTGCATATTTAATGATCACGATTGAATATTCGTAATCATTTTAGCTTATCCCGTATATACACTAGCCGGGTCAGTGGAAAATGATGTTTGTTACAAAATTATGTTATCGGCCCCTCCGAGCGACGGAGCAGATAGGCACTTTTTCTCTCCCCTTGTTCTCAAGGCCAATAATACTTGACCTAATGTAAACATAATTCACCGCAAAATTTAGGGGGAACATGCTTCATCGGCTTGTTCCCCATCGTAATAGTGGCTCTCAACGAGAGTTACTCTCCTTTATTATTCTTTCAAGATCACATTCAGAGCACTCAAATTACATTTTCAAAGCAAATAATTTGCTTGTTTCAATTATTTTTTAAATTACATTTACGCGTACTCAACCTTAAAAATTACGCAAAACATTATTGGAGTAAAAATAATAGGTATATTGTGATTAAGAGCATGACATTTTACGGCGTTATTTCAGTTTTGACGGTAGCATTTTCGTAGCACCTCCCCACTGCGGCACCCAGGCTGTAAGAGTGGGCTATTTACCGGCGCCGTCCGACGAGACACCTGAACAAACAATACTTTAATTCCATTAGTTTCTGGATTTACAGAGATTTGTTGCCTCCATACGGAGAGCAACTCTTTCTCTGCAAGCCTTTTGTTATTGGCCACGTAACTTTAATTGAAACATATTGAATTTCGCCTGCGGCACTCTTAACGGACTTCCATTTTCAATTATTTTGAGAGCTGTACAGTATTATATCAAATACTAGTAGAAGCGACTCGTTGCCAAGAGCGCACTCATTCTCTTTACTTAGAATGCTTTAAAATAGTCATTGAAATGCTAGCAGACTTTGGAACATGTGTGTGAGCTGAATCATAATAATACTTTACTTTTATCTCCAACCCCAACTGTGTTTGAAGTACTCAGTGAGGAAAAGTAACATCGACCGACTTGGAATGTAAAATTTTCATTTCATCCCGCTTTCCACAAACATGAAAAACACTTCAAAAATATTTGATAAAGGAAAGGTTTATTCTGGTGGTGAAATATTTCAAATCAAACAAGCGTACCTCGGCTTTGCTCTAAACAAGGGAAGGTAGGGTTTTTCTCTAGGCCTGTAAATCCGCAAGGCGCCAAGCCATTTTCCACGCTCGGTAAACTTAGAAACTGGGCCAAAGTAGGCTTTTGCGAAATATACAGGAAATTCTGTTCGTTCCCTCACTATATTACGTGCTTAAGAACTATTTCCTTGGCATTTACTACCCGCCGTGGAATAAAAATGAAAATTTGACCGTGTTGTAATTGTGGGTAGGTAGTTACTTGCCTGCTTAGGCATGTGTATGAGTGCTAACGTCATGGTGTTGTCCGCAGCTTCAGATCTGCGAGACGGACGGCATCGAAGAGCTGAGCGACGAAGAGTCCCCGACTGGAGGACGCCGCCGCCTCGTTGTTGTCAAGACATTGTGGCGCGGCTGCCATAACGAAGTGAAGTGAGTACAATATCACTCAGCAAATTTTATTCACTAAGTGTCAGTGATTTTTGAAATAACTTTTTGTGCCTATGGAGTAACGGCGAGAGCCACCGGTACTGACAGCATCTTTATCTGTATACTTAATATTTCGCTACACCAGTGTCAAATCATGATTTTTCTAAAAAAGATTTCAGACTTTAATTTCAAGTGCTTTGTCATGGTTAATCTGAGCAGATTGCAGTTACAAATTGTCTGATCATTAAACAGTCTCCTAAAAACTCAGAAATTTTAAAACAATTTCAAAGAAACAATGGCAATTATATCTCACGAAATAAAACTGAAACCAATAACTTTATTTGATTCAAGAGCCATCGCCTGCTTCAAAACTTCTTAAAGATCTTGAAACGACGTTAATAAGCTTAGGTATACTTGACTTCACGAGTGTGCCGTCGTTTGTTGCAAATTGTACTTTAAAGTAATGATACAAGAGTCACATGATACGCACTCGTGAGTTGTTAAGTCTACACTGAAGGCGCGGTCCCAATGAGAGCTATTAGGTACCTGTACTGGACAGTGAACTATTAGACATTCGGCTTATAAACTATTGGCGGTGTGTGGTCACTTAAATCAGTGCACAGTGCGACAAACTAGTTGGACGAGACTGTGTGAACTAGCAAACTGGGTAGTATCCAATTCACTTTAAGAGCTATTAATTCGAAGTAGAAATCTCGAAGCAGACTACTGTAACTACTAGAGTAAACACTATACTAGCTGCTGTAGTTAACCTGAATTTAATAGTGAGATCCAAACACTGTGTTGCACTTAACTTAGATTCTAGTAGAAAATGACTTAATATTTACAGTGTGCAATTGTTGGTTGGCCAATAAAGGAAAATAAAAAACACTAGTTAACGTAACGTAACCCCGTGAATTGGCCCACCGACAGTCGTCAATAGTCTTTTAAAAACAGATTTCAGAATCTCAAAACAGAAAAGAAATGCTTCTTTCTTATGAACCCAGTCTCAGGAAGCGAATATCTTTGCTAGAAATTACTTTACTTAAGTATTTCAATTATGGAAACATCTTTACAGCTACTGGTTATCAGAATTGGTTCACAACAGTTAATAAAGGCAAGTTTTATTAACTAGATGCCCGCGCCGATACGAATAAAAAATTTTGGCCCACCTTAACAATAACTTGAATAGACTTGTTATAGATTGAATAGACTGAGTGTCTGTGACTAGAGTGTCTTCGTGACTTTATGTAGACTCAATAAGTTGTTTTGATGCAGAGCGGCATTTGCCCGCGAAGCTACCTGGGGCGCTGGTCTGAAACACCCACAACTAGCCAGGGTGCTCGGTTTGAGCCTGCTCGAACCGCCGTGCGCAGCCCTAGATCGCGGCGATGCCGCCCCCCTCCCCGCCATGCTCCGCCGAGAGAAAAGATTGAGGTAAGTCAGCTTTGTCGAGGACTTGCATTTTAATACTATAGTTTCAACTAAGGATGAAGTTCGTTTTGAGTTCATCTTCGTCCTCGTTCGTCTGAGACTTCACATACTTACCTAACTGTCTAAATCTGGGTGTATTGTACACATCTGCGTCCTCAATTGTAGAACGTATCAAGCAAAACCGTATGCAGTGATCTAGTTCTTTTTAAGTTCTTGATGACTTTTGATGTGGTTTTCGCCTTAATCAAGGGACTTCATTAAACGTTTTGTGTACATTCATCAGACATGAAAAAATAAACATAAATCTTTTTTTATGAACCCTGCGGAGCGCGTGGAGCATGAGTTGTTATTAAATGAACTTTTTTGTTGCAGTTATTCGAGTTTGATTCACATATGCTGTCAGATTGCAGCCGGCATGAAATATCTGGAATCATTCGAATTAGTTCACCGGGATCTCGCAGCGAGGTGAGTTTTATTTATTTACGAAACATTTTTATTATATCTCGGTACCGTTTTATAAATGAAAATAGCGTTCTTAGCAACCCACATTGTTGCTCACACAATATTGTATCATAAATTCTCGTACATAATTCGTTTTATTCTTAGAGATTAAAGATTTTTGTACGTAGCTGTGTCGAGCAGAATTTTATGAACAAAGCAATGTTACAGTTACTCTTTTATAGTTAAGCCTCCAACTATTTTAACAGTCGTTTATACATAGATAGATGAAATACGTGATTGAGATTCACTTATTTAACCATTCTAATTACTAATCTAACATAATATAATTCACAGACCTCATATTCGGCACTTGCTTATTTTAAATCAAATGGAGGATGACTTTAGCCGCATTGCGGATGGCGGCAAATAACCGGGACTTGAAATATGAAAAATATAAAATTTATTAAATCCATAACCGTACCGTTGTAACATCGTAATCTGGACTACTGCACAGACTCCGAAATTTTACGGTCCACAGTGACGAACTGAGAACTAAACTCAGTACCTACACTTGATTCAGTGCAGCAAATATTTTTCGCGCTGGTAAAGTGAACTTGTTTAAAAAAACATTTATTGTGGACTGCCGGTAGAAGTGAAAACTCGTAGCCTATCCGCTACGACTATCTACTACGTAGCTCTCGTAGCTCTCGTAGCGCTACGAGTTGTGCTACGAGTGCTACGAAAAGAATACGTAGCGATCACACGAGTTCCATGATTTTTGTTCACTCAAAAAGTGCTCAACGCGCCTAAAGAAGTTTACACTTCAAAAAGAAGATCGTTATATCAATATGGTTAGTTCTGATTTTAGCCACTCTCCAAAAGATTTTTGTACATTTTAATTTCGAAATGAGCTTCTTTTATTGGAATAAGGGAACATAAAGGCTCTTGGCTCCTGGAATATTCGTTGGTAGCAAACTATGACTGTTCTGTGCGGAGTCTAATGTTTGTGGTTGGATCAAAACCCACGGTCAATAAGCTAGGCTAGGCGGCAAGGCTTTTATTACATGAGACACACATAACTGGTAAAATGTTGGTGTTCTGATATACCCACACTGTTCCCTCCTACAACAAACTGTTTCTGATGAGACACATTTTTACAGGAACGTTACAGTGACTGAAGATCTCGGTGTCAAAGTTTCGGATTATGCAATGTTTTGTGAAGAGTTTGTCAGCGATTACCACGTCATGGCTGACGGGTCCCGGCTGCCTCTCCGCTGGATGGCCTGGGAAAGCCTGCTAATGGTAAGTTTACATAGACATTTCCCAATTATATCTATGATGCATACTCACATTGTGCCTCATCACTACATACTGTAAAACAAAGTCCTCCACCGCGTCTGTTTGTCGGTTTGCGATAAACTCAAAAACTGATAACCGATTTTCATGCTGTTTTCACCAATGGATAGAGTGGTTTTCGAGGAAAATTTTTGTATATAGTCTACCAAGCGGACGGGCGAAACCCTTTTTGGTCCCTTTTGAGGTCTTTTCTCACCACAGACTTAACGTTACAGACGTATAAGACGTATTTATGCTTCATGTATTTACAACAAAAGGTACTTAGTTTAATTTCAGGGTAACTATGAAGGTAACAACATTTTTTTTTGTTAACAGGGGATGTGTTCACCTGCAAGCGATGTCTGGTCTTTCGGTGTTACTGTGTGGGAAGTTCTCACTTATTGCTTGGCCAAGCCCTTCGAAGAGATGAACGATGACCAGGTAAGCATTTGTACATTGGCAAGTTATAATTACTTACCAAATAAACACTTTAACGTAATCTTGAAATGACGGTTGTTTCAACAAGGATATCATCCAACCGGATGAGGAGAGTTCTGTCAAACCTTAACGGAAAAGTACATACATGGTTAAGTACACCGGACTTAAAAAGAAAATGTACTGAAATCAGTATCGTTCACTGACTGAAGTACCTTTTTGCCTGTGTTCGATATCCAAAGCCGACCCGTAACTTGTCCGAACTTTAAAACTAGACGTTTGTAAAAGGAATTTTGTTTATCCAGGTAGTAGCCAACGCCAGTGAGTGGCGCAGCGGAGGACGCGGGGCGCGCGTGCCTGCCGCGCCGCCGCCGCGCTGCCGCCGCGAGCTATACGACCTCATGCACGAGTGCTGGCGCCGCGAGCCCATGCAGCGCCCGCGGTTCCACGACCTGCACCGCTTCCTCGAGCGCATGACCCACGGATACAAGCCGCCCAACAACCGCTGAATTACATCAAACGACAGCATACTTCACAGTTCACCATCATATCGTCGACCAGGTTCGTCCTACTTTCACATCATCGAAAACGTCGACCATCTGCGAGCTTTTGTAATAAAATAAGTATACATGTTTTAGATCTACGAGTAACAAAAACAACTTAGCTTTCATCTGTCATACACAATTGTTGACAGTATAGACTGCGTAAGAACTAGGAATCGAGCAGTATTGAATCAGTATTATATAAGGCAATTTATTAGATCCTAAGATTGTACGTCCTAGAGTCTAGGACCTAGACGATGTACCGCTTTGCAACTTTCGCATACTTCGCGACGTCGGTCATTGTAGAAGATCGCGTCACAAGTACTCAGTCTAACTACGCCCATTAGGGGTACTTTATTTTAATGATCTCAAAAATAACGATAGGACCGATGTTTTATATCGGACATTGGTGTTTTACATCTACAAATAGATTTCTGATTTGCGCTTTTGGCTGGTAGTAACGAATGCAGTATCTAATTTGCATTTAGAGGAATAGTCAAATTTAAGGGATGTGATCGCGAAACAGAAATTATATTTGTAGCCAAGGCACCGAAGTTTCTGCCAATGTTATTTGTTGCGAACAGTGTAGTCATGTAATCAGTGTATGTATATTAGCATGATAATGTTGGTAGGGGCGTCGTGGCCGTGTAACGTTTCACGCTATCCCCAGCGCCCTTCGCCTAGCGCTCCCATGATCTTCCACTATCACCGCCTCTATGGCAAACCCCTATCTTCAGACCACCACTTCAGTATGCGACAGAAACTTGTATTTTAATCAAAGCACTGTGATGTATTTTATTACCAGCACTTGTCAGTTAAACGTTGTAATGTGTGGGTCGTTACTGATTGCGTACTGAAGCAGTAGTCTTCTAGAGCAGAGGCTGACTGTGCGATGACTTATGCTTCTACATAATTAGGAATTACGTATATAATTTGTGTCTGGTCCATATAATACCCCAGACACAATATAATTCGGCATTATGTGTTGCTGATCGCGTACGGCCAGCCTCTGTTCTATAGTATATCCAAAGTCTAACTCCTATTTTTTTAACCTGTTTTAAATGTTAAGGTTGTATACTTCAGGAGGTCCGTAAGACCTCCAGGCCGTTATTGGCCCCCTGTGCTTCTTGTTTTCTTTGTCGAGTATCAGTAATCTCACTACGTCGAGGTCATACTGCCTCCGGAAATATCGATGCAACAAAGCAAACTTTTTGACAGAGAGAGTAATGTATTTTAGTATCGTGAATACGGTCTTCTTTCGACCGGAGTGAAGGGCCAATGAAATTGAGAGGTGATTTTTCTATTTGCTTTAAACTCAATATTTTCGGAGGCAGGGTGCGATCTTAGGTCACAAGGTTTATCAAAGCCGAATTACTCGTTTAACTTACTCTAGAATCTGATCTTGCCATGTGGCCCATCATATATGTAATAGTTATTAAGAATACACATATATAACCACATATACTATACAGTCGTTGTTCCATGTCACCGTGTACACACACACTATTACTCGTACATTTGTAAGAACTAGTAATTCCCCCCACTTCACCCTAAATTCAACGACAACAGCACCTTACTTCACTTAATATCAATATAACAACGTATTACAGCACTAACAACATATCGCATCTCGTTAGATTTAAACGGTTTATGTCAACAATTTAGGATCCTTTCCTTCATAATTCCAAACCATCGGAATGTTCTACGAACGAAGTCACTTTCTACAAATGGTTCACGCCGGAGGTCATGGCACGCTCCGCGGATGATCTGCGTCCGACGAGCAGAGAATACCCTGCGGAACAAATGCGATGTTGTTTCGATAACGACGGGCACTAGCAATCGTGTGTCCACTGTGCAATACCTGCACGGTATACAATCTCACGGACGCTACGTTCCGGGCTAACACAATCAATCGATAACGTACCAAAAACATCGTTTGTTAAAATGTAATAAAAAGTTGCAGGTCATTTTAATAAGCATCAAAATTATTTGTCATAATCCGGCTTCTGAATAAAATACACAAATAGGAGTAGAGCCTGCTGGCCTCCAGACCGCCTGGGCACACTGTATGACTTGATTGCCTCGACCTCGGACATGTGTTAACATGTTCATAATTATAACACCTTCGCAAAATTAGATATTTTGCCGGCACAGGGCCTAGTGGGCCTGGAGACCAGCGGGTCCTAATTCTGATATTTTTCTGATAACAACTTAAGAAGTAGATTGAGTAGTCCTAGGAACCATAGCCAAGCTATATGCTTAAGCATATCAACTGCTGCTGTAGTCAGTGTGACTCATTACGGACTACTTTCTCTACTCGCCTAAACTGACAAAATACTGAACGCTCGGAACGGAACGTCCGCCTACATTCGACGCCCACAACGATACGCGTGTGAGTTAATGACTTTACAAAAAAAAAACAATCATATTATGTATGGTATAAGTCTTTCTTTTATCTTCTTTTACGATTGTTTTTAACGTTGACTTTTGTAGAAAGTGACATATCCAGGGAATTTGAACAGATGTAGAACAGATACAATGTGAGAGTGCACGACATCTACACACGTAACACTTCGTCTCCGGGGCACTACCTCGCAGGTGCCCGATGTTGCTGACATCCGGTAAATACACAAACATCCAAGGTAATGAGAGGGATAGTTTACATAAACCTAATGTGTTTACATACTTCAATAAATGGGGTGCTTGCGGTTCCTTCTATTACCTGTTAAGGTATACATATAAAATTTGTCGTCTTGTCGTTTCCTGGAGCTAGCGTCGAGACAGAGAGATGCATAAAGTATAATTTTTCTGGGATCAGTGTTGAACAGTATCGCTTAACTTAAGGTACCTAATTATAGTTAGGCTTAGTTAGATATAGTTAGGCTAGTGTAGTGAGGACATTGCGCTTAATGTAATTAGTACATTGAAGCGTATCTCTTATGATTTCCTTATCTTTTATTTTCCCCGGTCTTTAGTTCTTTCTTATGAAATTATGATTTTGTAGTTTAGTCTAGTAAGTAAGTACTTAGTTTAGGGTCATGTATTTTGATTTTGATGCAATTTGCAACGATATGGTTTCGCTTCAAGTTTCTAAATTAATGTCATCTTGATGCGTGTTAATAAATAAGCCGTTGGAGAAATACTATTGACTAGCGATTTTTATCGCTTGAGACTTATGTCAAACTTGTTTTACTTATCTACATTTGCAACTTAGCTAGATGTTTGCTGTAGGAAACACTAACACCCGGTTTCGGAAAAGCTAACACAGTATTTGAAACTGATGTTGGTGAGATTGCCTGACTGTAATAACAACAGTAAGTCAAATCACTTCACATGAGTCTATTGACAGGGGAGGTTATTGACAGGGGAGGTTATTGACAAAATAGATGAGCGAGGGATTTTTTGGGATGATTAGCCTTTCAGGAACCGAAGTTTCTTACAAGGTCTGTATGCACTTCCGCTACTATCTTGTGTACTCTGACCCGATTCACGACATATTAATTAACACGCATACGTATTTCGATACTGATCCCCTAGTTTAAATCGCCATATTAATATAATAGGGCAAACAATAACAACTTTTTCGTTAATTGCCCACCCAAGAATCAAACGCTTTTTATTGTAATTGTTTTGTATTTAAGTTAAGAAACTATAATTTAATAACAAACGAAAGCGTGCATTCAAAACGAGCAATAAAAGAACTCTATGTGAATGGATATAAGCAGATTTTATCTATTTTAAGTGTTATAGCATGAGGATAAATACAGTGATAATGAGTTTGGTAAATTATGGTTACTTATATTATGCGTATGTACCAATTGGTACCGTTTTTAGCTGTTTTATTTATAGTGGGATTTGAAGTTTAAAGGCACTCGCCCACTTTAGTTGTAGTGGTTAGTCTTAGGATTAAGAGATTTAGGAATATACTGATTATCACTTAGAAAATGTCAAAGGAATTATGGTTTTCCCCACCAATAAAAACAGGTTCTACATGCCTATAAGCCTCGACTTGGATGTTAACATCGACAATATTAAAAAGATCCGATTACACTGCAAACACTACATAGTGAAATGGAAGACCATCAACTTTAATGGAACTGTTTACAAGCTCTAACCACTTATGAACCTTCATTGGATCTATTTATAAACATCATCAATGCGGTCCAGATACTTTTTCTGCAGTGCAACCAGTATATTACTAAACAATTTTACATTTTTGTTTCGCAAAGTCACTGCAATTTACCAAACGTTTTTACCTTCTTGTACATACTATATTTGCAGGATACGACGCACGCCCTGCAAAAAAACGTGTCACTGTATTTTTCGTTGTGCAACCTTTGTAGTTTGCTAGAGAATTGTTATGTAGGTGCGGTAAAAGTTAAGTTAATCAGCTCCAAACTCCATCGGAGCAAGACCTGACTATGGAGAAAGACCAATATCATCAGTGACAATCTCCTATGAGATCGATCTACCAAAGCCAAACGAGGTGATGTTATCGTTTAGGGAGAGCCAAACATCAATAAAAAATCGGATGTTAACTGAAGGTCGCACGCTGCGGTCATCACCCCAATAATAAATGTGGTGATCAAGTGTACGATCTCTTGACATACGCATCCAATATGAGTTGTTTAGTTACAGAAGTTACCACTTTGAGCGTCACCCATAAAAATCTGCTGAGTGGCTCTAACTACCTGAGAGCCTCAACTTGAACCATATCATCAACTTTGCAGTCGATGGGTACAGTTGTTGCAGAAACTGGTGGGATTTTTATCAAAAACAAAATCCGCACAAAGATGGCCATAACTAAACATTCCTAGCTCTCCCTGCTCGTCCCCAGTGCCCATTTACAGGATGAAGATCAAAGGCACTGTGGTGTTACTTCATGGCCCAAGAAATAATGGTTGATCCATTCAGAGGCTCCGTAATATGACCAAGGAGACCCCATTGCAGCTCAATAATACCTAATGAGCAAATAAAGTCAGGTGATAGTAATAGGCAGAGTCAAGTTCGTGGAGCAAAAAGGTTAAGCAATTCGAAAAAAAAACAGAAAAAAGAAAAAAAACGCAAATAAAAATATAAAAAACGAAAATTCGAAAAAAAAAAAAAAAGTAAAAAAAACAATATGTTTAGCCTTTTTGTGACACAACTTTATAATAAAAATCTATTTCTTGTTAAGTTTTCGTAGATCGCTAGACAGAAAAATATGTATTTATTATGAGTTAATTTTGGTGCGTTCATCGAGAGTTAACTCCAAGAAAATCGGAGATTGAGGTAAACACTGTTAACCTGAAATCAATACCATCAGATTTACGCTCTCATACAAAAAGTCATCTATTAAAAAAAACCCACCATTTGACAATTAAAAAGACTTTAAGGGAACTCTGTCTTTATAAATTGGATGTTAAGATCGAAAACTGTATTCACTTTAAGTAATGTGACAATCAAATTTTAACACCATTCCATCGGGTCGTTTGTGTAAAAATCAGTGTTCGATCTTCATACATCCACTATAGAGATTAATGTTTCCTTCCCCCTCTTGCCTTCCACCTGCACACAAGATGACGAGCAACAGAAAGCAACAAGTGTCATAACTTCGAAAATAACTCATTCACAGCCTCCATGACATCAAAAGGAGGATAAGTAGCTTGCTGTTCGGGAAACAAAATGGTTGACTAATTTTAGAAACATAATTTCGTTTCAAATTGAACGACTGGTTACCTTTTGTGTCCCCAACAGAATATGGAAAGTTATATTATTTGTTTTTTCGCGAAATGAGAGAAATATATAATAAGTATAGTATTAAGTAGATTTATAAACAATAGGGCATGGCCTGTTTGTGGAGAACTGAAACGAACACCATCAGCATGTAACTCGCTCTCATACACGGTCATCTAAGGCCTAGAAGTCATCAGTGAGAGTGAAAAATCAATTTGAATTGGTGTTCAAATCACACACTGTCAATCACCTCTGTTACTGTCATGAACAGAGTGAAGAGACTTGTTATATGAAAATGTTGCCGAAGTTACTTTGAGCATCCCCCACAAAAATCTGCGACTAGGCTACGAGCCTCAACCGAGGTCTTTACATCAATGGATCCGAGTTGGTCGCAGCTTTAATGGACAAGCACGGCTCAACGTTGTAGAACCTCCCTTCACTTGTTCCCATCGACCTGCAAATGGGATGTTGAGCAATACTGGGAGGTAATCAATATCGTTGTTGTCGTAACCAGAGAGTAACTGAAGCACGTTCCACAATCAGAGATAACATCACATGCTGTAGGAGTAGTAGAACTCTGAGTGGCAGAGCTCGCCCGGGGAAGTACTACCACCATACCTATTTCAACCGCCAAGTGGCTTTGCTGCGTTCCGGTATGAAGGGTTTGGAAGCCGGTATTGCTACAGGCACATACAAGACATTCCATATTTGTCTCTAAGATAGCAACACCTACAGACAATACCAGAGGAATTACAGATGTCTATAGGTAGCGGTGACCATCAAACCTTAAGAGTCACCTGCTTTTGCCATCTAATTATAGGTTAAGTTAAAAAAAAAAGAAAAAATACAAAAATATGTTTTAAGCAGAACACAGAGCAAGGAGACGCCTCGGTGGCCGCTGTCAGCGCGACGATTCTGTGCTCTGTGGGATTAGTAATATATTAGTATCTAGACGAGCCATATTACATCAATGGCTCTTTTTAATATAAGGAAATAGATGGTAAGGGCTGTTATATTCACATAGATTCTCCGGAACATAGCAATAACTTAGATTTGTAAGGTATTAAGGTTAGCAGCACCGTAGCTTGGACGTGGCTTAAAAGGCTTGAGACCAGTGCCCTTTCAAATTCAGCTCTGGTGGTCTGCTTAGGTTAGAAAAATACTTAGAATTAGTTAATAGCCAATATCATCAGGTTAACTATGAACGAAATAATACAGACAGTTAACAAACGGTCATGTTCATTTTCAAAATCATATTTCAACAAAAGCTGCACGCATTTAAGTTCATTAACTTAGTATATTAGTTTCAGTATATTTGTTCTATTACGTATGACATAATGTTATTCGTGTTTCATGTTTGTCTGTTAATTGAACTTAAATTATTTAAGTTTTATGATCGTAATTGGTGTTTATTTATAAGCGATTATGTATGAATAAGCTCAGAAGAGAATTGGCCCCACATAATGCAATAACTTATGTGGTGGATTTAGGAAAGGATCCTATGCATCTCTCCGCCCGACACTAGCTCTGTCTGTCTCCAATATATTTAACATAAACACATACCTAACCATACTAACATTTTTAAAGAAAACAGGTAGCTAAGGTGAACCTATAATATAAGTAAAAGTTCCTACGGAACTGATTTGCATTCTATAGAGTAAAATAGAAATAATAATAATTAAACCACTATCAGTAGGTAATTAGTTATGTCAAACTTTATTTGATATTTTATTGTGGGTTCATTACAACGAAAATTACATTTACTAGCAACCAGCAAACGGCATTACGTTCGTACTTAGAAACTGGATTTCATTAATATTATACATACAATACACATACTACCACTTAATATGAATAATTATAAGTTACTAATTTCCACTCATCGGCGATAGAGATATCTGCCAATATCTGCAGGTATCCCTATCTAATGGGCTGGTCAAACTGATCTGAATTCTGCGCTAGAACCTAAATGCACTTGTATGAACACTTGCGAGATCTTACTTGCTGTAGCTGCTGTGGCTACATTACCTGTTCACCGAGTCCACAATGTAACTCCTCCTATAAACCTACCCTTTTTTCCTCCTGCGTCTTACGTGCACTCGGAAGAGGCTACTGACAATATTGGATATTGGGAGAATTCTCGCGCTATAAGTATTCCCTTCAGATTGACCACAGCTGGACCACGAGGGTGATCCAGTGTTTTTCAAGATCTCAATATCAGTGTTGTAATAAATGTTCGATGTTAAATAATTAACAATCACTCGACGTGTAATATTAATAATTAAATGGTCTATTCAGTGTAACAATAATATCTATTAAATGTGTAATAAATGTGTCCAGATATCACATGTTTTATCCAAGTTATATTAAGTGTCATTATATAATTAACGGTGTTTCACACCACACTTGCTTCCTTATATTTTCTCGTATATTCGAATTAGGTACAATGGTCAATGTTTCCATTAAATAAAACCATCTCATGATTGTCTATCTTTTCGACTTCAAAAACAGATATTTTACATATACGTCTTGAAATCTGTTTCCTTACGCCAGGTTTTAATGGATTCACTCAAATCGAGTTAACATACTCGTATAAGTAATTGTATCATTATCATTGCGTCATATCATCAAAAATAATGTTCTTATACACGGAGTCGACGTTTTCGTATAAGTATTTTCATGTTAAATGTACTCATTTTTACAGCCTGACGGTATAGGTAGGTACTGAATAGATAAAGGGGTCCTTTTGGGCACTAAAATATTTTAAAATACTATTCGACGATCAAAAACAGTGAAGCGACGCTCTCACTTGTCGTGACATACGTTCAGAGCTGAACTGATGCGTCTGATAGTAAACCACAAGCGCTTCGCTTACGTTATCAAAATGGTTCTTAAAAAATCTACATTATAGACCCCTTTGCAAAGCGTTGGGACCAATGTACACACGGATTAGATCTCTGCCTACATTGGCAATGTTCGTCTGATGAGGCGTAGCCACTCGTGAAGATTGATGGCTTCTACTTTATAACTTACTACTTAAATGACAGTGTTAAATATTGTAAGTTCGTGTTTGGACAATATTATTGTCACTTTTATTTAACTAATTGGATCTAGATTTAGTTCAATGTGTTTAGCGACTTAAGTATCTATTTGTGTATTACCTACTAAGTTACCATATACCTAATACTTAATTTTAACAACAGTGTATAACCAATTATGGTGTTACCTATATAAGTACCTATAATTTATTTAAATATATCATAAATCGTATAATCTATTAAATGTCGACTTTTATACTTTGAAAGCACTCTGACTGCTGCCCAAGAACATTGGATATATCGTTATTTCAAACATATCTGTTTACTTTAAGGATTTCGAACACTCAAGCGCTGAATATGCTATCTGTACATTTTGCAATTTATATAATTATGAGATTTCGCTACAGTCTAGTTCTCGTACTCTCGTACCTACCTATATATTTAACTCTCTGGCTTTACACATTTATCAGTTGAAAATTATTAAATTTGGAATATGTTACGTACCTAAATGTTCTTAAACGATGAAATTACGAGTTAGGTACTAAGCACAAATAAGTAATACACAAAAACAAGTTTTAGTTACTAGCAAGCTGTCAGATAGCATGTTATTGCTTGACGAATTATCATAATCTCTATAGGAAATAAAATCAATTCTGTAGAAACATAAATTAATCAAAGACTTTTAAGGCAAAATGCCTTCTTTTTATGTAATTTTAAATGTTAAATAAAACATGTGTTGATCGACGCATCAACTATAATGGTGTTTTATTTCTAAGCAATTCTACCCCTATAAACCTTCAGCGATTACATATCTTGGCAGGTGGTAATTAAAACAATGATGCAGTCGATGGCAGCGGTAATTTCTGTACATTTTTTTAACACAGCGCTATCTACCAACTTTGAAGCACTTTTGAACTACGATGGTTTTATTTGGAACAAGCGCCATCTGTGAGATATTATCTAAACGACCCACACGCCGACTGTTTACACACCCACGTCCTTAGTACAGTGATCCACCACTACGAGGCGCTGCACACTGACCCGTAGTTATGCATAAATGTTAGATCTTTATACCAAAGTACCCATTCCTGATAATGCTAGAGTCAGAAACCAGATGGCGTCCTATAGAACAGATTTTTTTATACGAAAGGTTGTCAGACATCAATATAAGTTCTTTGAGGTACTGGGTAGGTTCCTAGGTTCTACCAAGTAGTTCTTCAAAGAAATTGGTAATGTTTGGTATGAGTAGGAGGCCCACCGCCTAAATGGTGTGGTGATCTTCACATGGTAACTTGTATTTAGCAGTTTTAATGGATGTGACGATGTGGTCGAACCAGCGTGTGCTTTGTGATATTGACTCCTAATGATAATTTCGAACCCGACATAGATATCCCGGGGGATACACTAACTGCACTACTCATGAGAATGACTCTTTGGAATGGATTGGCGATCACAATGTCAACACTTTCATATTGGTGATACCTACACAATACAATTCTGGTCAAATTCAAAGGTATGCTACATCAAACTCAATGATTCTCATTATTCAACTGAACCACTTTCACCATGGGACCACCATCGTAAACGTAAAAAAAAATAAACAGCTGTCTCATACATTTGGTCGAGTAGATATTGGAATTTTGTATGGGACCGTTGATTATTTTGTATGGGACCGTTGATTATTTTGTATGGGACCGTTGATTATTTTATCGCGAATACGATGGAGGTCCCACGGAAAAAGTTTTTCAGTTTGATAGTACTTTGAATATGACCAGAACGCCAAGCGATATCTTGTATGTGAAGATGCGTACTCCTGGGTGTCGTAACTGGCACGTTTGACATTCTCTTTATTATATCAAGCAGAAATTTTGAAATACCATTAATGGACCTGTATTGTGGTATCTATAAATAAAAAACAAGTTACACATATTTCCTTTATTCAAGTACGTCCTAAAATATTTAACATACATAAAATCTTTTAAAACATATTTTTATATAAACAAAAAATACACAGGAAATATGGGTTTTATGAATCTACGTGGTATGGTTGACTACTGATTTTCAAAACACACAGTATGTTGTTCTATATCATATTCGTATTACTATCATGATGCATCTGTTCAAAAAAGTCTGGCAATATGAATTTAAGGATCAACTTACTAATACGCCGCATACAGCCATCGTACAGTTCTACTTTTATAACTATTACAACATTGCTTCAATTGCGGAATAAGCATCAGAGAACTAAACAATGGAGATAGCATACAAGATATTTATACCACCTCAACCCGAAGACGTAAATCTAGCATTCTGCACATCATACTAAGTAACTTTACGCAAAAGTTATTGCTGGGAAACGACTTTTTTTTTAAATAAAAAATTATGTTACGTGGTAGAATAATGTAACTCACTTAAAACGCCTTTACGACCCCCGTACTATTCAAACCATCCATAAACACATTTTTTTTATTTTAAATCTTACAGTGAAAATTTGTATCTTAAAAAATCTTGTCAAAACGTTGGTACTTTGACCCCCAGGTATGGCGTAGAACAAAAAAAAAAGGTCGCAATGACGGGGAAAACAAGTGCCTTTCGGTTCCGTTATGAGGTGTTTTACACCTTATAAGTAAATGCTATCTCCATTTATGGGTTGAAGAGTTTACATCAAAAAACCTGTTTTCATCCTCACCATAACTCACAAATACCTAAAAAGTATAATATTTTTTTACAAAATTGTAAATATTCGCAAAATAATTTTAAATAGTAAAATTATAATTTGTCCTTACGTACGATTCCTTTATAGAGCGAGAACCCAGGGCCCCAGACGTTCCTTATATTCTAAGTAACAGAAAATAGGTAAAGTCTGGAGCTCTGGGATCTTGCACTATTACATCACATCACCTTATACATAATGTCATTCATTATTCCAATAATTTAGTACAATAGTACTGACAATTCCTAACTAATACAACCGAAGAGGTCGCCTCACTCGAGCGTACAAACTAGGCACCTGCACACAACTTGAAAATACGGTCAGTGACAAATAATAGTAGTACCAATTGAACGATGACTGTGTACTATTAGAAACTTTTTGCTCACCGATCTTCGGTGTGAGAGCAAAAATACACAGTTGAACTGGTGCAGACAACGGGTGCAAAAATCACCGGTCCAAGTTCAACGAGGTGCCAAGCTGAAGAGCAGGAACGCAGAGCATCAACAAAAGAGAAGAGAGAACCGAATCATGAGTATTTCATAAGAGTTGGTAGCAAAACTACAAAATAAACGGTAGCAGAACAGAAACAATCAATATTAGGTTACATTAAAAAGAAACAACAAATCAAATCTCAATTTTATTACACTAAAATGGAAACTAAAGATAGGATTGAGGTCAGATAAAGATGGCTGCTTTCTTTTATTCAGATTATTAATACCCGAAAGTTCTGCGTCTTTGTCTGCATTAATACTACTGCATGTATTGATTGTTTCTTTTCTGTACGTAATAGCACTAAAAGCCTTAAAAGTATCAGGATAGAGAGGACGGAATCGCCAGTCTGTCTTTACAATCACAAGGGAAAGTTTCCAGGTGTCTAAGGGCCCAATTACGCGTTCCATCTTACTTGCACAAATTGAAATTTGCACAAGCAAGATTGCAATTAGAATTAGGTCGGTAAAACTAGGATGCGTGACATTTATAATATTTTTTATTAGCTTTAAGCAATTATATCGGTTTCCTTTTACATCCTCCTGCAGCCGAACGCAATTGGCGCAGTCGGTAGGACTTAATGTGCACACTTCTTGGCTATAGCGTAGACACTATGTTGTTGGGAAAAAAGTTTGCGTTAGCACGTCAACCTTGTAGAGGGGCCTTTACATGGAATCCTTAACATCCCCGAAATACAAGCAGACATCGGTGGGAAAGAATTATGAAAATTATATTTAATTATAAAATAACTTCCTCATTATCAATACAACGTTTTTCCTAATCTTTACCATCACTCAATAGTTAGTAGTGGGATATATTAATTCAAGTTAGACCCTTGATATGCACTTTTAGGATCTACATATAGTTATTTAGAATAATTATTTCGTATTACAATATGATAATATACGTCACGTATTGATGAAGATAGTTGTAAATAAAAACGTCTCATGCATTTAAAGTGTAAGCTCGGCGTCTAATTTCAAGTAATAGACGTGAAAAAGTACCTTTTTAATATGATTTTAAACTTAACCACTACTGCATAACAGTAAGGAGCAGGTTATTAAAAAAAATAAAAATTAAACTTTATTAAAACTTTACATATCTAGAAAAATAAACTTTTTTAAAATGATTTTAGTGTTCCTCGGGTAGTAAATTATATTCAAATTGGATTTTAGGTACACTGTTGTTTATTATCAACAAGTAAATACAGTACGGGTAAGAAACTTCAAAAGCTTGTATAACTACGCCTTTCTATCTACAGGATAATTGAAATTGATTTTATTACACAACCAAATTGTTAGTAGGTACATTTCTTACACATTACAACAAAAAAAGCTATAATTAAAAAATAAATCATTCACTCTAATTAAGTGTTTATAAATTAACGTGATTAGCAGCCATGTTAAACTAATCAGTCCACCTTTTAAATCTGTTGTTTAGGCCTGGTATTACAGTTATTAAATGGGTAAATTTATCACTTCGAATCCTGGTTCATAGTGTGGAAAAACTTAATATTATTGCATAAAGCTACCGCTATATGACTAAAACTTTTCAAATTGTAAAAATTGGGATTAAATCTAGGGTACATCACATTTATATTATAACATTTTACGGATATTGAGGTTCGCAAATGTAAAAAGGTACTCTGTTATAGGTACTCGGGTAATACTTGGACTTGTTGACTAAAATTATTAAAATAGAGCTATTTATTCCATAATTAAGTATACAAACACACAGGAGATTTTTGAGATTCAACTGGATATTTTGGTTATAGAATTTCTTTGCGATTTCAAGTCATTTTTTGCCAACTTATAAATCGTACACGTTTAGGTATTCTAAGATAAAAAAAACTGGCTATTCACATAATTAGTCAAATTAATGGCCCAAACTGACATATTATGTTTTAAAACAATAAATCAGACTTTAAAACAGTGCGTTTCAGGAAAACTACATTAAAATCCTATTAACTATTTCTATTTTAGATATTTTTACAAAATATCCGGAGCGAAAAGAATGTACAGACATAAAACATAAATCTAGATTCTAATTAAAAACGAATGTCATCTTTACTTCACCGAAGGAACCAATCATAAACTAAGACGATAGGGACGGTATCGAAAATTCACGAGCCACAAACGCTTTAATGAAGAATAAGCTATACTAGTCGAGATTCGATATGATTATTTAACCCAACTGCGAGCGAATGATAGTTTAGCTAAGAAGCTCGAAAAAATATCAAATCCCTAAAATTATTACGAGAAACTGTCCTTAATAATATCGTAGAAGTAATCGCAGTCGGGTTTATTTAATTGATTGTCATAATTATCTTATCCTTAAATGACTAAACCAGCTAGTAAACTTGAACTAACATTTATATTGTATATTGTATATCGGCTTGGTTATTGAATAAGTATATTTAGTATTATTAATATAGATAAACATGGTCTACAAAGAAGAGATTCTTCAGAATCTTTTGTGCAAGAGATCATAATGAGTTGACGATCCTAATTTCGATCGGAATATCGGAACAATAATTGATTATGTAACATCGAATTACAACATTCGCTGAGACTAATACTACAAGCTCTGATCGGCTTTTTGGCCTGATTACATAAAAATGACTAAATATTATTACGATATATTTTACTTCCGTGTATCTTCGTTGATAGTCGGCAATCGGTGGTCATTAGGCGTTTATGTTCGGATAAAGTCCCATTGGTTGGTGGGCTGGTTGTCGCAGATAACCATGATGAGAGGTTCGCCCCTGTAAGCTCGGTCGACTCCGAGACACATGCCCGCAGCCGTGTTGTATACTGGGCTGCCACCCTGAAAGTAACGCAAAAAAAATACGAATGACCATTTACTATCCAAAACATAACCAGCACCTTGTTGTCATCATCTGCATAGCCTTGTCCTAACTATATTGGGATCAGCATCCAGTCTAACCGGATGCAGCTGAATACCAGTATTTTACATGGAGCGAGTGCCTATCTGACCTCCACAACCCAGTTAGTTCTGGGTAATAGTATACCACTTGGTAAGACTGGTTTTCATACTTTTAGGGCCACTGTCATGACTGTCAAAGATCTACAAATGACAGCCGGGACCAACGGCTTAGTGCTTTCCTCATCCACAGACTAAACTAGGCTAACACGGCTTAAGCTAAAGATCGACCCGAGTATTTAGCCACTTGGGACTAAAACATAATTAACGTTATGTGGGTGCACTCCTCTGCCTAACCCAGCGGGGAAACAGCTGATTGCAACAGCTCTAAATAAAAAATAGATAATTATAGTAATTATAGTAAGACTTATACAGAGTGTAAACCACTTCATCACGAAGCCGCCAACCAAACATCCTGTTCATCAAACAAAGTAACTTTACGCAAAGATTATTGCCGCGAAACAACTTTTTTTTTCGGGTGATAAATCATGTATTGTGGTAGAACTCAATGTAACGCAAACTACCTCCCGTTCCTGAGAAAATCAGTGGTGACAGACGGACAAGAAAGTGATCGTATAAGGGTTCCTTTTTTACCTTTTGAAAGTGTTCGCGTTACATTGAATTCCACCGTAAAACGTGATGAACGTGATTTCAGCCCAGCCATATTTTTTGCGCAGAGTTACTTAGTTTGATGTACAGAATGCTTGGTTGACGGCTTCGTGATGATGTCGTATACACTATACACCTAGTATTTTAAGAACTCAACTTACAGTTTATGGCAGCTACAGGTCGCCAACTCAAAAAAAAAGGACACCTATTTGAAAAACATAATTTTAGGAGTTTACTTACTGCTCACGAAGAAAGTCCTTCAATTATTGCGACTAGAAACAAATGTTTTGATAATAATAAATAAATATCGCTGGACATTACACACAGCGCCATCTAGTGCCACATTAAGCAAGGCTTGTGTCGTGGTCACCACACAGTTGATATACTACATAATTATATGCTTTTTTTTTGTTTGTAAATACAAACTTATTATACATCTAAACATCCATGACTCGGAAACAAATGTCCATGGTCATCACACAAACATTTGCTCCTACCGGGATTCGAACCCGGGACCCTAAGAACGTAAGGCAGCTTCACTACCGCTGCGCCATTCGGGTGGTCAAATATAATACAATAAATAGTATACTTGCGTCGTACTGATGTTATAGTTTTGACAGGAAACTAGAGCACAGTGTGAACAGACTTATAAGTAATGCAAAAGATGGGAGAGGCCCAGCTTCACCATAATTTAGCGATAGGGATCCCAATCCGAGGCAGTGCAGGTTCTTATAACGGGAAGTCATATTTACAGGCCAACATATTATTGCATCTATTTCCTATAGAACAGGGTATTTTACTCTACATGAGAGGAAATCTAAAAATATATTATTGAAATAGCTTAGGCTAAAAGCAGTCGAAAAACGTTAGTTTCAGTTCATAAAATAGCAGACTACATTTTAATATTCAATAAACTAAGGTCCATGTTCACCAAAAAGATGACGGTTTAAAACACATTTTTTTATGAGAAAATGTCACAGTGACATCTGTTTTTAGATAATCAGACTTATCTTTTCGGTGAACACGGACCTTAGAAGTGTGAACTGTCAAGTATTATGTTGATGCTCACTGCATTTCGTTACACTGTCAAATGACATCGTGACCACAAGGCAATATTGCGTCCGTCAAAAAATGCGCAAAATTTAAATGCATTTTTATGGTATTTATTACTTTATGATTTGATAACATTTTTTAGTATAGGATCCCGCTATACAACGACCTTCACCGAGATGCTTATTTAATGAGACGTATTTTTTATGTTATTAAATATGCCAATAAATATATCCTATATGGGTTGCCTAACAAATTTCAGTCCAGAGTATTTTTAATTAATAATTTAAAAACATTTTTTTTTTAAACATTGCACCGGTGTGATTATTAAATAAATTTGATACCAATCGAAAGTTTGAAGCCCATAGAATATGCAAACGTTAGGTTGCCTATTTTTTTCGGGTCACAACCACGGGTTGCCAGGTGTAAACAGGTAAATCTATAGGTACTAGCATTTTGCAACGGTCTGATTATTGAATCAAACTTAGATAAAATGAAAGATTATTTCATAAGGAACACGGTGGTATAGGGTTGCCTGCGAAAAATCAGTCCCGAATTAGGGTTGTCGAATTTTAAATAATAAAATATCGCTGCGAGTGAATGTGTGTGAGAGAGAGGTCCCAGACCAACCATCCCACGCGGTAGAAAAGGACGCAGCGTAGCAGCTGTTTAAAGTCCGCCCATTTAAAGAAGGAGAGTGCGCATGCTATTTGTGCTTGGAAATGAAAAGGATAGCGATAGACTCGTATATGCTGTGCATTATTTTGGAGTCATAGATATAGTATTATATAGATGGCGAGAAAGCGTGTCGCTGAAAGGGACAAAAAAAAAGTAATAACATAAAAAATACGTCTCATTAAATAAGCATCTCGGTGAAGGTCGTTGTATAGCGGGATCTTAGACTATTTGTGATTTTTTTAATCGTTCAATAGCAATATAGAAACTAATTGAGTCACTTTACAAAAATGGGTGTGATACTTTTTTTTGGACTTCAGTGCAAGTGACTCTGATGCGGTTGCTTGCGACCTGACTTCTAGCTCCACCAAATGATGCCTTTATGTGGCAGAAGGAGATAGAGATACTCGAAAACGCTGATCCGTGCATGCCAAGGTGATTCCACCCTACAGTATACAGTTTGTATATAAATAAACCTGAACGGCTCGAATTAGGTGTTGTTGATCTCATGCAGGGCTTGCTGATATGATACCTTGATAATGACCTTCTACCTAAGGTCACTATCAAGGTTCCAAGGTCCGTAGGTAGGTATCTACCGACGGTGCCTGATCTACATGTATAAGTATTAGACTCACATCTCCAAACATCTTATCCCATTCCTCTGCAGATGGTTGTTCGTGACATGGTCCGTGGCTCAAAATCACATTCTTGAAAGGATCATAACATAGTGTGTGTCCCAACGCCAGCTGGATTTTGATCGCTTGCAAATCCCAAAAATTTAGGGCCTTAATAAAATCCACGCGTTTGTATGGTTTCTAGAAACGAAACGTTTTCAATTGCACGCATGTTGGACACATTTTTATTATATTTCATCCATTTTGAGTTTCAAAAATACTCATGCGTACAAATGTTTCTATGACATCTACTAAACGTTTCAGCCCTTTGACATACCATGCACTAAAAACTACAATTACTTCTACTTGGATCTTTTGGGGCGTGGCCGAAATCTGAACAAATTTCTCCATCTTGTTTTCTTAGTAATAATTTGAACCCAAAAGACCCTTGTAGCACTGTGAAGCTGGTCAAAACACTTTTAACTACTACTTACTTATAATAAGAAATTCAGACTCATTTTTCTGTGAAATCGTTGATACTTGAATTAACCAAAAGAAAATACTTGTTTACCAATACATTGCTCACTAACACGAGGGATTACCACAATCTCCGAAACCCGAGATTGTGGAAAAATCGCAGGCGATAATCACTCTTAAGGCGACTAGATGAGCTAAATAATTAGCAACTCTATTTGTCGTGGTTCAAACTTCGTTTGAAATGCTGTTAGATGCTTTCACTACAAAGGGGTTGTTACATCAGTCACTGCGGCCCAAATAATGCGAAATGAGTGGTTACGATCGATTTACAAAAAATCTATTGATAAGACTTAAAAGACTAAAATACTATAATGCTAATATATTGTTTGTTGAATTATTTGCCAAAAAATCAGAATGATAGAATGTTTATTAGTAAGTTTTTCTTGGTTGAAAGAAATTTTTAGAGATGAGTTCGTGATTTTTTTTATCGAGTTGAATTAACTGTATTATGTTTTCAAAACACTATCATACTAGCCTAATTATATCCTTGAGAATATCATATATTTTTCTGGTTTTGTTTATCGCAGTGAATCATATATTTTTAGTGATTATAAAACTCGCGTTTGGCTCATGTAATCGCCTTAATAACTACCTCTACACGTATTATTTGACCAACATAACTTGAACAGCGTTAGAACGGAACTACGATTACGTTATATTCAATTTACGGCTTTCCTTATTTAAGTATCGCCACTGACGTCTCAAGTTGTGTTGGTTAAGTAATACGTTCTTTTAGGAATGCTTTTGAGCGTACAAGCCCCAGGATTTTCCTTCGCCTTCAACATATTAAAACGAGTACTCTTTTACGCAAGATTGCGTTCCAAGCGCGATTGAGAAAAGAATAGAATACTCTTTATTATGTATACCATAAAAAATATAAATACAACAATGAGCGAGGGTAACTAGGAAATTTGGTATCATTTCCCACTCCAATCGCGTTTGAGAAGAGAAACTCCCACATGTAGTTGAGCTTGCTTTTATAAACCACAGATAATAATACTTTACTGTAAAGTTGAACAGTTGTGTGTTGTGTGAGTGGCCCAAAAAGTCTGACAACCAGTCTTACCAAGTGGCCTACCCAGTACTAACTGGGTTGTGGAGGTCAGATAGGCAGTCGCTCCATGTAAAATTTTGGTATTCAGCTGCATCCGGTTAGACTGGAAGTCGACCCCAACATAGTTGGAAAAAGGCTTAGTAAATGATGATTAAGTAGAATAGTTTAAGACAGATAAAAAATAGCTTACCATTCCGCCATGCCTGCACTGTTTTGGCCCATAGGTGATTTTTATGAGAGAATAGTAAAAAACACTGAAATAAATATATAAAAGTGACTCACGGATCCCTTGTGCTTCCATTCCTGTGACCCTCCAAGTTCATGGCATTTGCTTAGTTTCGGTGCTACATTGTTAGATGCGTCTAAGCATAAAGTGCGTCCTAATACCAGCTCATTACGAGTCGATTCAAACCACATCTGAAATGAACAATGTCAAAATAAATTCCCCTGTTTATTAATTTATTTTCGGGTATCGATATATAAACAAGATTAAATTTAATAATACAAAGAAGTTTATAATGCAGGGTGTAAACCACCTCATCATACACTCATCACCACACACATTCAGACACTGTACAGTTACCCATACGCACACAGGCACACACTACGTATTTTAATGTCAATTAATCACCACTCTCGGCTAATAATAAGTTTTCTGTGTAGCTCGTAATTGGCGTAATGTTCGTTTATTTTTTTTATATTAATGTGCTGAAAGCTGTGAAGCTACCTCTGTAAAATAAATAAATAAATAAATAAAATCAGAAAGCCGTTAACCAAACATTCTGTACATCAAACTAAGTAACTTTACGCGAAAAATATTGCTGAGAAACAACTTTCTTTTTTGAGGTTATAAATCATGTTTTGTGGTAGAACTCAATTTAACGCACTTTAAACATTGTGCGTGGAGGTGTTAAAAGTTAAAATCTTACAAAAAAAACTTGTATTTAATAAAACTTGTCAAAAAGTTGTAACTTGGACCCCCCATATCTCAGTAACTAGAAGGTTCCCAGGTATGGTGTAGAACAAAAAAATGATCGCAATGATGTAGAGAACAAGTGCCTTTCAGCTTCGTGAAGAGGTGTTTTACACCCGTTATAGCAGGATAGTTCTCGAAATCAATAAATTGCAAATCTATTTAGCACGTCATCGTCAGTTGGAGTATTGGAAAATAATGGACAAGTATTTTTTTATTTTTGTAAATCAATGAATAATTGTCGAAGATAAGACGCATCAAAACTCGATAGTGGGAGCTAGTGACGTAAAAGCACGCACTAAAAATTAAACCACGGTGTAACGTATTGAGAATTTTAAAAGCGTATCTTCGTAAATTTGGTTTACGTAACAAAAGAAAAAATACGGGTCAAAATATTTTTTGAAAATTAGCTTGTTATAATACGATTATTACAGTTGACAAGCCTGTTATTTAGTTATGAGAAACCATATTATTTCTGATAATGGCATGTACACCGGTACACCCGGTTCTTAAACCTGGGTATACCCTGGTATTTCAATAAATCTGTGGAATCGGTTCTGAGTGATGGAACCGGGTTGACCCGGTTCTGATAAGGTTAATTATTATAATCTATTCTAATATTATAAAGCAGAAGAGTTTATTTGTTTGGTTGAGCGCGGTAATCTCAGGATCTACTGGTTCGAATTGAATAATCTTTTTGTGTTAGATAGTCCGTTTATGGAGGAAGGCTATAGGCTATATAACATCACGCTACAGCCATTAGGAGCGGAGCAGGAATGAAAAATGTTGCAAAAACGGGGATTTTTTTCCTTTCGTTTTTCTCTCTTTTGTGACGCAGACGAAGTTGCGTGGGTCAGTTAGTTTGGAATAAAATTGCTAATTTAATTGTTCGTCACATGTAACTGGTGTGAAAGGAAATGTTGCGCGTATTATTTTTCTATTTATCACATAAGCAAAAGATTTGGTTTTCTGAAAACAAGCCCGAACTAGAAACTCAACAAAACACTTAATTATACTTAGACGATTTCCATACTAACTTATTAGTTTGACACAAAGAAATTTAAAAAGGAGAAGTGGTAAGGGGGTTATTCACTGTTATCTATAAATAAAATGCCCTTTTTAAAGAAGCGATGGTAAAATAGTATATTTTATAACAAGGGACTAAACGAAGCCATTATATACCCGAGGTGGTTTGACTCACGAGCTTGCGAGGGAGGCAATGAAAGCGAGGGTATATAATGCGTTTAGTCTCGAGGTGCAAACAGTACTTTTCACTTCGAGTGCGAGAAAAAAAATCATTTAAAACTGAACAAATTTACACTCGACAAAAATTCTGAACTGAGCGGTCAGTTTTTTCTTCTATCAGGTCAGTCACAGATTAGCCATTGAAAACACAACACAAACTCTCAACATTTTCGCAATGAAGATGATTCACATTCCACAGATAATTAGTACCTACATTACTGCAGCGGCTAGCAACAGAGGCATTGCTTTTCAAAATCAAAGATGCACACAAACAACCATACATTTTTCTCGCGTTGAAGAGTTCATTTTTTTTTTTTCAAGAAACCGCTTTCTATTTGCATGCCAATTCTAAATTTAAATAAAACCTTTGACACGTTACTCTTTTGTGACCATGTTTCAGAGTAAAAGATCATTCCATTTTTAAATTACTTTTTAATCCCTAGGGAATAAACGGTCACTTTAATCCCGCTTCTTAGGGCTATAACGGCGTACTTTTAGAGCATGAGAAGTGAAAAATAATTATATGAAATACAATTTGGTCGCTTGGAACAGGATAGAACCGGGTGACGCGGTTCCGACTACTCCTAGTACCGGATATGCAAAATCTGCATGCCCTTTTCTGATAGATAGTGACTTGCCCTAGCTGGTGCTGCCTTCCTCACATATTACTACATCGTATTATTTTCTAGTAGGCGAATCTTCACAAAGGAGGTCTAAAGAAGGAGTTATGAAAAGTAAATAATCACCTGCGCCAACACCCTGATGCAGCTAGCAAGTACCAAGCCACCGCCTTTGGTTTTTACGTCCTTCTCACTCTGGATGCATAGCGAAGTGTTCCTCAAACGGATTTGATACGAATCGGTGTAGTTCCGTTTACTGAAATATAAAGATCTTAATATATTGATTTGTAGTATCACATAACATCACGATTTTAATAACCAAAGAGACAGGTGTACCTCGAAGTACACGCATATACAGGATGGAATTCTACAATACCACCTGGAAGGAAAGAACTCTAAATACTGGAGATACAAATTTTACTCAAAGGAAACACTTCATTATTTTTAAAAATAAATTTTGCATTGCAATTGCATTCACAGTTTTTCGAAAATTCGCTTGCCACAAACGGCATGGATCTTTGACATCAATCGATAGGGTCAATCATATGGATTGAAAATCTGTGAATGCAGATTTGTTTCTTTTTTAAAATAAAGTAATGTTTCCTTTGAGTAAAATTTGCTATCTCCAGTATTTGGAGTACTTTCCTGTATTTCTTCAGTTATGTTTAAGTCTCATTTAATAGCGGGCGTTTCAATAGGCCCGGGCACCAAACCAGATAAAGTAGCTGCTACTAGCTTCATTACAAATAATAGAGCTTTTTGTAAAGTATCTCTTCCATAGTAACACTATCATTACTATTTCTGCAGACAAGCAATTATGTCCCGGTTTGAAAACTATGGGAGCTTATGTGATGGTCTCTGCTTACCTTCAGATTGTATACCACTAAATCATAATCTATATTAAGATTAAAAAAGGTGAAGATTTCTCTCTTTTCTCTAACAGCTCTTTTAATAAGAAGTGAACAGCCTAGTTTCAATTAAGCTGGGCAGCCGTGTAAAAACTACATAGTTCTTAATGACTTTAATTACGCAGGAAAGCGTTCGACTTTCGCTTACTTCGTTCCAACTTTTCTGTTTCCTTAGTTCTTTCTCCACAACTAAACTGATAAAAACACGAAATATTTGTGTATATTTTCGAATCGAAGAATGATACAAGGTGGCGTTTAACAGAAGAAAAACGTTTTACTCGACAATAACCTACCGCTCTGTCAAGAAAGTAACGGGAAAAGATCAATAATACACATTTAATAACAAACATTTTGTTTGTTATTCATCCAAATTGATTTTATCACCTTCAAAGTATGCTCCTTCAGAAACGAAACGAATAATCTAATCATAAAACATTTTTTAAAAGCCGTTTTCGGAATTGAGTACAGTTCTCGCCGCGAATTTTTTTTTTTTTCGGTTTCGGTTCAGTTGGAAGGCGCCACTCCGAAGCTTGTTGCCTAATTTGCATGTCAAACTCGTAAACCCACGCATTATATTGTTTAAACCCTTTACTGAGTGCACCGGGTAGAGCCATGCACTGTGAGATCTCGCATAGGTACTACATGGTCACGATCATGACTTTTGGTCGCAGAAGCAAAATAGCGGCTATGTGGCAAGTATACAGGGTGTACACAGACTCATCACGAAGCCGTCAACCCAGCATTTTGTACATCAAACTAAGTTACTTTACGCATTGTTTTTGGGGTGAATAATCGCTTTTTGTAATAGAACTGAATGTTACGCACTCAAAACATTGTGCTGATGGGTGGATTGAATAGTGAGGGGTTCGTGGAGGTTTTTAAAGTAAAAATCTTACTTTAAAAACTTGTACCTATTTTTTCTAAACTTGTCGAAAAGTTGGAACTTTGACCCCAAATATCTCAATAACAGAAAGGTGTAGAACAAAAAGAAAATATCGGAATGACGGGGAGAACAAGTGCCTTTCGGCTTCGATAAGAGGTTTTCTACACACTTTATAACCACAAGTGCCTATCAAAAAACTCCCTCCGGCAAGCCGCAGGAGGTAGATTTCGGAGAAGGTGCTGGAGCGTCCGACTATTGAGAAAATTTGTATAAAGAGTTGTACTTATGTGTACAACCTACAAAAAAATATATAATTTCAAAATCGTTGTCCTGTAATGGAAAGTTTACCCTATTTAAATCCTCTCATGTTTTATCGCTTAACTTCAAAGGCAACAATTGTAGAGTAAACAACTGGCTTTAAAAAAATATTTGCGACGTTCAAAATGTTCACTTTTTCGGAGATATGATTTTTTTTCGCAAACATTTTGGAAATTTCATCCCCTCCCCAATTTAGGGGTTGCATCAAAAAAGTTTTAATTTAAAGTTGTTTGTATTCTTACTCAGAATGATAAAAGGGTAAGGCTCAAAATTTTTGCGCAGTCGCACAGTGGAAATCACAACGGAAAGTGTCACAAAAGAAAATACGTTGCACAACGGAATTTATAAGGCATAGTGCACATGGAATGTAAAATGTATACTTAATATTCTTAGGTACTTAATTATTAATTAAGAAAAAAATACGAAATGGAGCGATTTAAGAAATTCTTTTACGAGTGGAATGCTTTACTTTCATAAAGATGAAACCACTGGCAAAACCTAGTATTTGAATAGATTATTATTATTTCAATTATAATTCCTTATTAGTAGGTACACATAGAGAGATGATACCTACCATATTAATTATAATTATTGATATAAATAGTAGGGATATCAGTGTCCCTCCTACTAATTAAAGGCGTATGGACTAGTTAGGACCTCAAGATAGTGATGAAAATCAATTTATAACCCAATTGAATGGCGGACCCGGACCAGATTACCATGCGTACATGTACTTATAGGCACTTTGGAAATAAGTTTTAACACTATTGAGTGTATTAAATAAAACACATTGATAAACACTAAATAAACCAATATATTTTAAGTTCAAAGAAATCACATCCAAAAAAAGCTGCTCTTTTATGTAATATTATGTAGTTGCATTATATATTTATTTATTTTTTATTTTCACTCATATCCGCTATTTTTCTTTTTTTAGTTTCAGTTCTTTCGGCGTTCTTTTTTTTCATTTCGTCAAATTTTTCAGGATTAACCTGTTTAAGTTTTTCGCGGTACCTTCGGCACCTTTCTGCCGCGGACAAAGGCATCTGAATAAAAAAAGCTTAATTATTATGCAATTGAAAATAAATATACGCAAGTACCTACTTGCTTAATCATGCTTTCATAAATGTAGTAAAAAGTTGATGGATACACAGCTTTATAATTTCCGTTGTGACACGTCGCACAATTTCGTGTCATTCGTCGCACAACGGATCAAAAATTCTACATAACCAATCATAAAAAAATACATAATTCATAGAATGTGCAGTATAGATGATTGTTAGTGTTATATTTTATTAATTGAATAGGTAATAGATACTATCACATATCATAAATCATGAAAATCATTCAAATTTCGAAAATATAATTAAGTAAACTTACAATTTCTTAACGACACAAAACAGGTTCCGTCGCGATCTTCAATCTGACACAAAAACAAAAGGGCAGAAGCACACTGAAGTTAGTTGAATATCATGAACATGTGTTAACATTCCAAAATAATTCGGTATTTATTGTAGAATGTCGATAAATCAAAAGTTATAGCGTTGCACAACTGAAGTGTCACACTGGATTGAAATTAGGGACACTTTTAAATTACTTGATAAAATCAAAACGCTTTGATAAATATTAAACTTACTTTACTAAAAACTTAACCAATCATATTGTTACATCGGACCTACTAGAACATTCGAGAAAGCCAGTGATTACAGTGTGTGTACGTTAGAAGTTCGAGTACATTCCATTATTATTAGTTTTAAAGTTAGGTAGGTACAAACTCGCGACCTATTTATACAAAGACATTAGAATTTCGACCGTACGCCTAGGGCATACGGTTCATATTTGTTTGTTTTGTACAAGTAGCTTATACCTACAACTTTTATAGGTAATACCTACCTTGTAGGTAGGTACTTACTATTTCTTTTGTTAGTGTTTTTTATGACCCTCTCGAATGTTCGTGGTTACTCTGGTGTGTCTGTTGGCGAGTATAAATAGAGCGCTCAGGGCCGCGACCGGCAGTCTTGTTTTAGCGACACAACGAAGCGAATCCAAGTGAACTACAAGTGCGATATCTAAGTGAATAGTAAACAGTAGTGTATTTGTGATTAAGTTTAAATTGTTTTGTGATTAATAAAGTTATTGTGTTGTTTAATCGGTAGTAATTAATTTATCTCATACCCAGCTCGTAACAATATTCTGAAGATCATTAAGTATGTGTAACCGAAAAAAGAATGAGTGTTTTAAATATATAAAATGGACTTTGAGAAGTTAACGTACAGGGACATCAACAAATTGTATGGAAGTCAAACATGGACCTTTATATTTTCATGTACTGAACAGGTATATAATTGAAATATTTAAACGAAAAAAATCAGACGTGTTGACGAAATAGTGAACTTTTTTGCAGTATTAATTTAAACAAGTATTTATTATTTTATATGTTTGATTTCTACTCTTCAAACTCTCGGACACTACATTTTTAGAGAGTGCGCGTAAAATTTGAGCCTTACCCAAAAATGAAAAAAGGTTCAAAAAATTTCCAAAGGAAAAATGTTATGGCCAAAAATCAGATTTTAGAAAAACCGCCCCCTGCCGCCCCCCATGGACGAATTTCGCCCATTCACGAACTTAGCCTAAGTTTTGACCTTTTCGATTTTTTGGACAAGTTTGAAAGCAATCGGTTCATAATTGCGACCTGTAGAGTGTGGCAAAATTTTGCTTGTCACCCATATACATACGTATATATCCCCGTAGGTGAGAGACCAATAGGAAGATTTTTTTTAAAGGAAATCTACCTAAAACAGAGAAAACTTACCGCGAATGCCATGGCTGAAACTTATTCTTCTCAACATCATTAAGAGCAGCCGCCCTCTTCTTAGCCAACGTGTTGTCCCCAGCCTCCATTTCAGGGTAAACATTATCCAAGTACCATTTGAACGACTTGCAGTTCAGGCTTTTGCGTAACTCATGTCTGGATGTCAGGTCTCCGAGTTCTAAGTTAACCACCCCTGGGTTGTGTTCAATCACCTTATTCTGAAATTGAATTAAAAGAAATGAGCATTCATGTTGATGGATGTAGAGGGAGTGGAAGACAAAGGAATGGATCCTGCCGGGGTTGCGGGCTTGTTCGAAAGAGATACCAAGGCCCCGGAACATAAAGGGCGAGGAAGGAACATGGATGGGTTTTAGTCAGTAAGAGTCTGACACTCTCTCCCGCTCCGCCCAGAGTGGCAGAAGTCATTTGATGATTTCCCATCCTAAAAAAAAAAAAAAAAAAAGACAAAGGAATGGATGATGGATTGTGTGAGATATGAAAAAATTAATGATTTCGTGACGATTGACAGCCCGGAGAATGAAAGAAAAAAATGTGTTGCGCCAACCTCAAGTAACTTAGGTAGGACAAGGACAAGGAGATAATGATGATTCAGTGATTTGTATAGCTGAATAGGGGAAATGACAAAAAAAAACTAATTTGTCCGTCAGTTAGATTATCAACAAAAATTGTTCTATCTATTTTATTATCTTTTTTTAATTGATTATCAAAAATATTTAACACGTATTTTTTCTTTTGTTACGCAAATCAAAATTGACAAAGATACGACGCTTTTAAAGTTCCCAATACGTCACGCCTAGGTTTATCTTTTTTCTAGTTTTGACGTGACGAGCCCCCATTTCCGAGTTTTGATGCGTTTTATCTGTGTCAATAAGTATTCATTAATTTACAAAAACAAAAATAATGTGCCAATAATCTATAATCTGTATAATCTAACTAACGGACTGATTAAATAGATTTTTATGTTTTTGATACCTTCGTCAGGCCTGATTCCTTACAGATGACCCATTCTTACTCCTGGAAAGAGCATCTTTTACCTCTTACAGGGGATAAAGATTCTCTTTGTGGCCAATCTTATTTATTAATGACGGGCAATAATTATTTAAATACCATCAGTGCTACTAGAATGCACTGTTATCAATTAAATTGAAAGTAAACGCTACGTCAACACGCGCGGTTACAAAAAGGATATTTTTTTAAATTAATTCTTGATTTAATATTTTACTCTGGACGCTCTTAATTTGCACGCACGTCTTTCTCACATATGTCTTGTGTATAATCTCAACATAAATGATGTAACCAAGATTTTGTAAAAATATTTTGATTGAAAGAGTCCATCATAGATATAATAAAGATGCTAGATATGCCCGTTACACGAACATGTATTGGAACCCTGTGTCTCCACTTTCTCCACACATCAACTACTACACATGCAGTTCAGTAAAAACAATGAATACGCAGTCGCCCATACACCCGCATTTCCTAAAACAGAACATAGTAGGTACTAAATTCTACCTTATGCCATCATATTATCGTGTATTTACATCGGTACACAAGCACATAACTAACTCGTCAAAAGAAGCAGCGGCCGCACTACGCGATGCATCCGATATTGAACTAACGTTTGGTGATGTTTACATTGCTTGTCCAGTCACTTAACGACAAACTTAGATAGTGATTGAGGAGCAATGTATATGTCACCGTAAAATTGTCAAACACGTTATATTACAATATAACGTGTTTCTCTCTAGCGATATTGTAAACTCTCGAATTATTGTCAACTAAACATACGGAAGTATCTCTGCACCCAAAATCGGGACTTGGGGCACCCCCCGTTAGGTTTTTTTTTTTTTTTTTGTTTTGGCAGGAGTGGGAAATCCCCTAGGACACCTCGACTACCTCACAGGTTGTGAGACAGTCGCGGTAGTGCCGGACTCGAACCGGCTAAAACCACACTCCTGCCCCACCAGTGTCCCTCTGACATAGATCAGAGCCCTTGTGTACTTGTTTAAAACTTAATTGGCGGCTGATTTTAAAAAGGCCGAAGAGACCACGCTTTGTGCATTAAATTTTGACTATTTGTTTTATTACTGTTCGGAACTTAATTTATTTGTATTTACGTTTTCTATCTTTATTTAATTTTAATACTACTATCTACTATTATATACTACTGTTCAACTAAATTATTTTTTGTTTCAATATATATTACAACTATTCGTTTAATAACTTATGCATTTAAATTACTTTTTTTTTATTTTAAAACTATATCAATTATTTCTGCCCTCATGGTACTACTCTTGTTTCGTTCTATTTTTGCATAATTTCGTTTTTGGGTTTACTTCTTATTACCATACTATATATCACTACATAGTATAAAACAAAGTCGCCTTTTCTGTCCCTATATCCCTATGTGCGCTTAAATCTTTAAAACTACGCAAAGGATTTTGATGCGGTTTTTTCCAATAGATAGAGTGATTCAAGAGGAAGGTTTGTATGTATAATACATGCATCATATACTAAGGCAACAATGCTAATTTTAGAGGTTTCTAACGTGATGTCGTAAATTAACCTATTTTTTTGGGCTTATTTAGCAATTTAGCAAAAACGCTGCCTAAACCCTACGAGTTAGATCAAATTAATGTACTACAGTATTGTACACCATAAAAAGGTCAACAAAAAAGTCCGCGATGGTATATGTTTATCTTTTAGGGATAACCCACATTAACAATTTTTATTGTTTACTTTTTACGTGAAAAAATGGATTATTTACGAAGCTATTTTAAGCAATACGGCATTAATCCTTATCGAATTAAGTACCTTAAATACAGTGTGTAATTAATATAGATCAATATAGTTCCTTACAGCATGTAAATTAAACAAATATTTTCGGAGATATTACAAATTCAGATATTCCAAAGATAGCAGGAAATCTTCATAGTAAGTATAGGGAAAGAGGAATTGTTTTACTCCAAATTTAATGCGTGCAGGCCAAGGGCAGTAATGAATGAATCAAAAATACTGGATCGATTTTAATCATGTTTTCATTGAGTGACATAGGCATATATATAATTTATGCCCGTGCAAAGTCGGAGCGGGCCGCTATGTTTTTATATACAACGTTCATAGTTTTTCTGTAGTGTATTTAATTTAGTATCAGCATTGCACCCGTGCGAAGCCGGGGCGGGTCGCTAGTTTACTATATAATATATCGAACGGTACGGAATTCCAAACATGATGCTAACCTTCCGATCTGTGCTCAATGGGGTCATTGAGTAAATCAAATCAAATATGATAGAAATTGACTACTTCACTGTTAGTACGTTATTTAATAGGAGCAAGTGATAAGTGTCATCTGCACGACATGATGAAATCATCATAACAGAGCAATGACCTCTAGCCTTTACGCTCCGTTTGTAATAGATCAATATGAGTGCACGCTAATTGAGTATCGATGTCTAACATTGATAAAAACTTAACATATCGACGGTGAAGAATTTTTTCGAGTTTTTTCTTTTCAGATAAGGGCCTTAAAATGAAAGAAATAATATCTAAAATATGTTTTATCTTTTTTTTTTTATTTGATCATATCATTTGTTTAATGCTCTTATAACTGCAGAACCGCTCTCTGTATACACGTATTCTTTTTCCGTATTTTATCATATTATAAACAAAAAGGAAACAAACAGAATAGCAACATTTAGACTTGTGATTTTTTAAAGTATTCTATTTCTCACACATCACCACCTATTCTTTATTATACACAAAATTAAAAAATACACTAAAAATACATATATCGTAACAGTCGGAGACTTGATTTGATAAGCCACTTTCACTACTTTCCTATTTTGCACTTTTATACATTCACGAGTACGAATATGAACGACGAAACCCGATTTGCATTACGTACGGCTAAAATATGAAAAGTGGCAACTGGCTCAACAATTAAAGTCCTGGATTACAGTCAGGACTTTAACGGCGAACTTTTACCAAGAGTCCACCCTACAAATTCTAAAAGAAAGAAGGGTAAATAAAATCTACTGACCACGTATTCATCCATCCAAACGCGGGCCATACGCATCGAGTTGCGTAACATGAAATCCTCCTTTTCACCGATACCATAGGGGCGACGCTTTCGGAAAACATGGCCGACACGACTGCAAGGCATCAGCTCCAGAGAACCACCACACATCCAAATCTATAATTAAAAAGATGTGAAGAATGTTTCGCTTAGTCTTTTGTCGGAGAGATTTTTCACATCTCGGGGCCCATTCCTAAGATTTATTTAATGAATCCCATACTATGTAGTTTTATTTTCAAGTGCAAGCTCTGATGTTACAATCAGATAATTATGACTAGCGAAATATGGGTGGGTATACTAACACAATCATTGCATCACGCAGGTGATGCACCTTAGTACATCTATGCTTAAACCCTTCTGGTATTATGGGCGCTATTACGACAAAGGGAACCTCGGTCATCGAGAGTGCTTACCCTGAACGATAACTCCAGATTCTCCCCTCCCCACACATTCATGCCTTCATCGTATTTGCCGATATAGTTGAAGTACTCGCGATATATAGCAAAAAGTCCGCCAGCCATGGTCGGAGATTTGATCGGTTTTACAAAATCTTCGTCACCTGAAAAGACAGTCACATTGTAATTTATGGTAAAGATTTCACTACAGAACTACTTATGTATAATAGGAATACGTGGACAAATACAGGGCACTGTTCACCCGAGGTCAGCAGACTATACCATCTGGTTTTAAATCAAAACTGTACATAAATTATGTTTACAATACAGACATCTTATACTGTACACGGATTTTACGCACTAGACCCCGTATTCACAAACGTTCGACTCGTTTCCGATTCGACAACTCGTATATCTGTCTTCTTCTGGCATTACGAAAACGACCGAGATAGACATACGACTTACCGAATCGGAAGCGAATCGAAGCGTTGTGAAGACGGGGGCAGGAACCGATTAAACCAAACTTTACTTCGGCGACTTACGTAATACAATCAACAGGTCTATACACCGAGCTCAAATTACCAAAACAATCGATAAAAACTGTAGTGCACTTACTAATCAATGTTCCTTTCGGCAAGTTATCCCATTTAAAGTGTAAACCCCAGTTAAAACCGCCACGGACTAATGGACTGGATGAGTACTCGAATGTGTCGGCGTTGATAACGTCAATGACGGGGGTAACAGCGCGCTGGGAGAATCTCATATCAGAATTCTTGTCTACACCCTCAGCGAGACGTGTCAGCAACGGTGGCAACCATTCTATATTAACTTCAATGTGAGAGTCAAGAAACACTAGAACCTAAAACATACAAATCGTTTTATAATGCATTACAGGATCATTAAATATCATTAAAATTGCTGCTGATAACTTTAAATTAGATTGTACTCACTTCACCAACGCTGTTCTCAGCTCCGTATAGCCTCGCCCGGATCAGACCCTCCCGCTGGCCAGTCTTCAACAGCCTTATACTAAACTCAGCCCTATTCCTTTCAGTAGTCTTCCTTTCAGCAACGTTAGTGTCGTCATTGATATAATCCACTACATTCTCCACATCAATATTATTAGTCTCAAGCATCTCTTCTTCCCTGCGCATTCGGTTATTCAATTCATTGACAGATTTCTGCACCGCATCATGTAGGCCATCTATTTCACTGGAGTCGTCAACTAGAATTATTTCCTTCAGATATTTGAGGTCAGTACGATCCAGTATTGAGTGAACCGAACGCATCAGGGTGTGGTAGTGCTCATTAAAGAAACAGATTATAACGGAGGTCTTCGGTAGTTTATCGGAGTATTTTTGAATGCGACACCTGGGAAAAATATACCAACTACTATGACTCTGTGTCTGTGATAATCATTGGAAATTGATAGTAAAAAAAAAATGCAGGTTCTTAAATATGAGAACTTCTTCCTGAACCTCTGCTCCTGTACTTACAGTTTGTTCCTAGTGTCAGGCAAACCGCGATGATCGCCAATTCTTTGCGAGATCAAAGTGTTAAAAGCATGGGCGCTGTAGCCACTGTCACGAATCCTTACATCCTCAGCGTTTCGAATCAGACCAAATTGGTTATCTGGGAACATCGAAATACAGTCACCAAACAGTTATCAATCGGTCAGGAAATAATCACTTTATGATGAGATATTATGTAGAGTTACGTAAGTATGACATATGATACACATTGCATCTCATTTAACTTTTAACAAACACACATACACGTAGACTCTTTGTTTACACACGTACAGTGGAATATTTTCTTCCCATTTAGTGAATTAAGTCCCCCGGAGGAAGATCTCTCTCGTGTCCATAATAGACCAATTCCATCTTGTTAGACAGGATAAAATTTAATTGAGTAGATAGTCAGCCGCATATTGTGAGAAAAGAGGAGTTCTTTTGTGCAATAGCATACGCGCGGACGCATTGCAATAACCACTGCGTTCGTTCGTTCGATGACGAATATGGATCAACATAAACCAGTCTGTAGCATATTCTGCGATATGACTCAGGCGTTTGATTATGTTCAACACAATATTTTACTTAAGAAACTCGAAGCATATGGCATTAGAGGTAATATACTAAAACTATTTGAGTCATATCTTCAAAACAGAAAACAAATAACGGAATTGAGTAGGGTAAACCTAACTACAAAACGAGAAGAGTCACATCGGTCGCAAGAACGTGAAGTTAAGTACGGTGTACCACAGGGAAGTGTTTTGGGACCTCCTTTGTTTACATTATATATTAATGACTTGCCTAAGTCCACAGAACAACCTATGAGCCTCTTCGCTGATGACAGTGTAGTAACTATCGCGTGTAAAAACCGAGACACATATAAATCTGACATTGATAACTCACTAATTGCAATAATAGAATGGTTAAATAATAATAATTTAAAAATAAATTTAAATAAAACTAAAATTATGCACTTTAATCAGCGCTCCTTGACATTCACTAATAATTTAAATATAAACTATAATAATAATAACATTGACGAAGTGGATACAACTAAATTTTTAGGACTTATTATTGACCAGAAATTAAACTGGAAGGCACATATAGAGACTATAAGTAAGAAAATAAGTACCTCAGCATATGCTCTTTACAAACTGGCAGCAGTGATTAGTGTAGATGCTTTACTCACCGCATACTATGGTTTGGTGGAGTCTATTTTAAGATACGGTGTAATCTTTTGGGGTAACTCGACTGACCGGGAACTTATATTTAAAACTCAAAAGCGTTGTATTAGGTCGATGTTCAAACTTGAAACCACTCAGAGTTGCAGGCCTTATTTTCAGAAGTACAAAATCTTGACCCTACCTTCACTTTATATATTAGAAAATGCGATGTTCGTAAGATCCAACCCTCACCTATTTTCTCGTATGGCAGATCGATTCCCTCGTAATAGACGTGACAGTACCCAAATTTGCCTACAACAATATAAAACGGCACTTATGCGCAAAAGTGTATTTTGCATGGCTCCAAAAATTTATAATAAACTTCCGAAAAACTGGAAGCAGTTAAATGATGTTGCATTCAAAAACAGAGTAAATAATTTTCTAGCAGATAAGTCTTATTATAATTTGAATGAGTTTCTAGATGAAAAATTCTGATTAGATATCTTAAATATTGTTCTGTTTCATTTTTATAATCAATCATAACCGTTTTTGTATAATTTGACTCTGAAGTATGACTATTGAATTGATTACTGAATTATGATTTTATTATTTACTTTTGACATGTCTGTGTGTGCTTATATATATTTTGACATAGTTTTATTAATTCCTCTTTAATTTTTACTTATGATTTCTAATTTTTTGGTTTGACATTTATTATTACTACTAGTTGTTATTTACTTTTTGTCATGTCTGTGCTTATTATTGTATATTTTGACATGTATTATTGATTCCTTTATAATTTTTACTTATGGTCTAATTTTATGGTTTGACATTTATTATTAATACTAGCTGTTTTTTATAGTCGCAGATTAAATTATGTTTTATTTTATTTTGACCATGTTAATTTTTTGTGTTAATTTGTTTTTCTCGGATTGAAGGATATATTAAAATCACAATTGTAATTCTAAACATTTGCACGCCATAGGATATGGCAAACATGTCTGAACCAATTTTATTTATGTTATCCTGCATACACTTAATATATATTATTGTATGTGTACACATGTTTGAGCAAATAAATTTTTATCTTATCTTATCTTATCTTCTTACTGGCGAGTGCGTTCATACTGCGTTACTTCTGGTGACCCGTAACACATGTATTTTATGAATATTTCTTATGTACCTAACATATACAAGTATTGTTTGCTGTTGCTCACGGTTTTACTTGCATGCACCCGATAAATAGGAAAAATTAGGGATGCATCCGATACCTATACCGACATATCGGCGATACTTCGGGTTTGCCGATATATCGGTATCGGCGATATTTTATGGCAGATTCAACGATACTTTTCAAATTTCGCGCTTTAAAAATCTTAATGACGTCTTATACCCAAACTTGAAAAAAATGGCGCAGAAGTACTTTAGTTTCCAAATGAGTTCTGTCGCATCTGAGAGACTATTTTCCACCGCAAATCTTAATCAAACAGACTTGCGAACTCGCCTTAGCCCACAAAACTTAAGAATACTTTGTTTTTTAAATAAAAATCTTATAAATGTTAATGTTGATTACTAAAACTATTCATTAATTGTGGTATTTTTATTCTACCTTCCTTTTTGAATTCAATAAGCGTATCGGTATCAGTATCGCCGATATTTTTATAACAGTATCGGTATCGTATCGGTAAAAACGCGTATCGAGGCATCCCTAGAAAAAATATGTAAAATCACACCTCCGATGTGAGTCAAACATATTTTTTCTCCAAACGTACCTAAAGGCTCCAAAGTATTTTCAAGAGATCTGGCTTTTGGGCAGAGCCATCTCACGAAACTGAAGACCGACGATGGCAGGATCTTATCCGCCAAACCGGAGCTACTGAGGGAGATCGAGCTTCTATGGACAGTTGTACACGTCAACCAGCAAACCCATTGTCGACCTAGCAAACGACCTAAGAGCTAGACTAACCCGACACTATACCGAAGACGAGCTGTACGAGATTAGGATGGCTCTGAAACAACTCAAAAACAACAAGGCACCGGGGGATGCCAGAATGACTGCCGAACTCCTGAAGGCGGGTGGAAAACTGGTACTTAAGGCCCTTCAGAAGCTGTTCAATTCCGTCATACTCGAGGGGAAAACGCCACAGGCATGGTGCAGGGGTGTGGTGGTGCTCTTCTTCAAGAAGGGTGACAATGCCCGTTAGAAGAATTACAGGCCCATCTCAATTCTAAGCCATGTCTACAAGTTGTTTTCAAGAGTCATCACGAATCGTCTTGCGCGCAGGTTTGACGATTTCCAGCCACCCGAACAAGCCGGTTTCCGAAAAGGCTTTAGCACCGTGGACCACATACATACGCTTCGGCAGGTTACACAGAAGACCGATGAGTATAACTTGCCTCTCTGCTTAGCGTTTGTGGATGTGGAGAAATCGGTCAATCGTCGAATCCGACTCGGCTGGGCAGCGTTCGGGAAGCTGCGCGGTATCTTCTCGTCCAACTTATCGCAGTGTCTCAAGACGAAAGTCTATGACCAGTGTGTGTTGCCAGTGATTACATACGGGACCGAAACGTGGTCGCCAACAATGGGCCTTATCAAAAGGCTTAAAGTCAACCAAAGGGCAATGGAGAGGGCTATGCTCGGAGTTTCCTTGCGTGATCGAATCAGAAATGAAGACATCCGCAAGAGAACCAAGGTCACCGACGTAGCCCGAAGAATTGCTAAACTTAAGTGGCAGTGGGCAGGGCACATTGCTCGCAGAACGGATGGCCGATGGGGCCAAAAAGTTCTGGAGTGGCGACCGCGAACCGGAAGACGATGCGTTGGAAGACCTCCCACTAGGTGGACCGATGACCTGGTGAAGGGTGCGGGAATCTGGTGGATGCGAGTAGCAAGGGACCGGTCAATGTGGCGACACTTGGGGGAGGCCTATGTCCTGCAGTGGACGTCTTTCGGCTGAGATGATGATGATGAAATGATTACCTATAAGTTTCAGGGTAAAGTGGCATATGACGGCAGCTAACCTCTGAACATCACCGTGAATATATAGGGTGGAATATTTCAATGCCACCTGGAGGGAAAGTACTCTAAATACTAGAGATAGCAAATTTGACTCAAAGGAAACATTCCTTCATTTTTGAAAAGAAACAAATCTGCATTATTACTCACAGATCTTTAAAAAATTGCTTGCCATATTATTTTTTAGTTTCAGCATTTTTTAGAAAATGTATTATTACTGTAGCACCAACATGATATTTAATACATTAAAGTATGTGTGAGTTGTTTATTTTAATAGTTACCATTTCAGATTTAAATGTTTCATACTTTTTTAGTCAACCAACTGTGGTAAAGCCCAAAAGGAGTTTTAGTAAGTTTTAGTACTTAGAAGTCAGGTTTCAGTTTTTGAATTTGCTATTAGATGTACAGTCGTCTAATAATATGTAAACATTTAAGAAATTTTTAAATTGTGTTTCTCCTAATGTACTGATTAAAATTTAATGTTATTACGTACATAGTATTTCGGAACTCATATTTTCATGAAAAAGATCCAATCTCCTAATTACAATCGTTATTTCTCGCGGTATTAGCTGTAATATTAAGGAAAGTGTATATGTTATGGACCAGGTGATTAATGCGGGCATTATACATAATGTTCGAGCATTATGAATAATGGCTATCTCTATCGGGCTAAGTGATTAATACTATCTTAACTACATTATTTATCACATTGCACGGTCATTATTATATTGCTACATGATAATTGGGCAATTTGATAATAAAGCTAAATTTGACGCGGTATGAGGGCGGGGAGGGAGGCACGCATAGCGTGGCACGCTTTGACTAATCAGAGACCGCCATCCAGCGCGCGGCTCGTGCGGCGGACTTCAAGCGCTATTGTTTTTGTTTAGTTTTGCATTGTAAGCGAATATGGACGGACGCGGATGGGTTTCAGTTTCGTAACTCAGTGCCAGCGCGAGTGTGTTTTACAACACTGAATTACGAAATTAAGATTTATTTTGCCTGAAGATGTTCCAGAGACAGAGATTTCGTTGAGAAAGTGTTGCAGAATGTCCTCTAAATGTGGAGGGAAAGGTTATAGTAGATGTGGTTGTAAAAATAGTTGGAAGTCTGATAAATGTAGATGTCGCCAAGCCAAAAAGGCAAAGGCAAAGGCTCGTGACTAAATAATATCAGCCGCTCGGGTCAATCTTTAGGTTTAAGCCGTGCTCGCCTAGGTTGGTCTGTGGATGGGTGACCATACATACACAGACATACAGAGTTTTGTCCGTGCCGTTGGTCCCGACTGTCATTTGTCCATCTTTGACTACAGGTAGTCAGTGGCCCCAAAAGTCTGACACCAGTCTTACCAAGTCGTATCGTTTTCCCAGTATTAACTGGAATTATGAGGTTAGAGAGGCAGTCGCTCCATGTAAAATACTGGTATTCAGCTGCATCCGGTTAGACTGGAAGCCGACCCCAACATAGTTGGGAAAAGGCTCGGCAGATGATGATGATGAGTAGGATAAGTAGGATATATATAGTAGGATAATAATAAGTCATTTCTATAAAACACTAGTATACATGTTGTAATTTTTTTGTTTTTTTAAATGTTTTATGTTATATTTTTAATATGACTTCTTAAAGTAGAAGTCCTTAATGATTAATCCAAATAATGAATCTGATTATTTAAATGGTTCAATATTTAGTTTATTTTAAGTTTAATGAGAATAACAATAAAAAAATAGTAATTACATAGGTATGTTTTTATTATTCTGCCCAAAAGGTGATGGACAATATGTATAATGCCCGGTCAATTTGATTATTTGAATAATTCTTATCAAATTGCACTCTTATATTGGCCATTTTTCATAGTGACCGGGCATTATGTATAATGTCCAATTCATCACTTGGTCCATAACATATACATATTATTAGACGTGACTGTACATATCTTAACAATACAAATATTGAATCATAACCCATCTTTTTGGCTTTGCCGTAGTTGGGCAAAATAGAAAGAAATCCAGTCTATCAGCTGTTGTCCTTATTAATGTTTTGATTGTTCTTCACATTTATTTAAAGGCATACATAAATGGACAATTATTGTACTGAACCATTCATACAAATGATCAAAATGCTGAATAGGTACTTCATAAACTTACCCAAAGCATTATCGGGCTGTGCTGTTATCTTTAATCCCAGATGTTTTGCATATTTCTCCCTCAACAGCATCTTGCTTAAATAGTCAGATTTCCCTTTTTGAAGCTTCCAGTTGGTGCCTGAATACACTTGCAGGGCTTTTGAATCATCCATTAATAAATTCTTGCTTTCTAATGCTGCAATAGATTTATCATTGTTCTTTAGACTGTTCTTTTCGTCTAAATTCACATAGCGATAATGGATCTTGTGTTCAGTGCTATTAATGGTACTGTCACCTAAAATTTATGAAAAATGATAATGAGGATAATGACAATGAAGGTTTGATGGTCTAAGATGCCAGGACTGCCAGACCTTGCTTTTTTTCTGTGTGATTAAATGTGTGAGATCAAGAAATGTTAGTATACAGTACTATGTAATTTTCATAATGGATAACAACTGGGCTGCATACACACATTCTACTCATATAAATTCCTTATAGAATTTAATGTTATTATTCTTGAAGTGTTGATTATCGAAACTGGGTTTAGGCAGTCAGATACCCAGTCACTCCATATAAAGAACTAAGTATTTTAATTTATTTTACTGGATTGCAAGCCCCAAAATAGTCGGGAAAAGGATTAACAAATGATTAGTTATTTTATATTATTTAAAGATTTTGCGCAGGCACCATACGGTTGTTCATACATTTGTGCTAAGTAGGTGGTGGGGCACAAAGCATCCTAGAAATTTTAATATGGCTGAAAAACTAACCTTTTCAGAAAGGCTCTAGTCTAATCAAACACTTAAAGAGTCTTCCTTAGGGGTTACTCAATTTTGATTAACTGCTTAGAAAACTCCTTTCAATGGGTAACCTTGCTTGGAATGTGTAAAGCATGTGATGATACTAGTATTGAATTTCATAATTGCATTATGTTAGGAGTTATGCTCGGAGTTTCCTTGCATGATCGAATCAGAAATGAAGCCATCCGCAAGAGAACCAAGGTCACCGCCGTAGCCCAAAGAATTGTTTAACTTAAGTGGCAGTGGGCAGGGCACATTGCTCGCAGAAAGGATGGCCGATGGGGCCGAAAAGTTCTGGAGTGGCAACCGCAAACCAGAAGACGATGCATTGGAAGACTTCCCACTAGGTGGACCGATGACCTGGTGAAGGTTGCGGGAATCCGGTGGATGCGAGTCGCAAGGGACCAGTCAATGTGGTGACACTTGGGGGAGGCCTATGTCCAGCAGTGGACATCTTTCGACTGAGATGATGATTATGTTAGTCCTTGTTATTTCAGTTCAATAAATTGAAGCTCTATGAAACTGTCTTGAAATGTTGAAAGCGTATAGGTATAATGTTACTTGAATGGAATGACATGTTATTGAATATGGATTATATAACTAGTTTATAATAATGTGACATGGGCTTTGTAGCATGGGCTAAAGGCAGAAATATGATGACAAAGCAAAGGTTCAGTAAGCTGAAGCTACATTGGAATGATGGGTGTGGTCTTGTACTGGAATGAGTAAAGCAAAGGAAAATGTGTGTTAGATGTGAAAGTTTTCATTTAATTTTCCTACATTATAAGAAACAGGACTATTTGGTCTAATCTGTTACTCCATTCTAGTCAGCTTTTTCATTTAAACAAGTGCAATTTGTTGTTAAAGCTGCAACAGAAATCACATTCTGTGAAATTTTGACTGTTTAGCTATCACGGTTCATGAAAAGCCTGGTGACAGATAGATAGATAGACAGTGGAGTCTTAGTAATAGGGTACTGTTTTTACCCTTTGTTTTGATTCAGTAGTAGAGTAGCCACTTCCAACAATATTATAATATAAACATAATCCCATGCCAAGATAGTGAAACTTCATGAAATTGGTTAATTCAAGAATTGTTCTTTATTTAGACAATACATACTACTTGATTCAAATGATTTGTCCAGTATAGTACTAAAACCAGAACTACTCATCCAAAAATAATTTTAGTTATAACTATTGTTGGTTCATTTGTCAGGCCAAGACTATAGAAGTAGTTTTATTCAGATCAGGTTTCTAACATGGTAGGTACTAAGCTCGAACCAACCTGCATTTAGCCCAAACCAACCCGACGGAGCCCAAACCTACCCGCACATGGTGCATTATATCCCATTCCCTCTCATTGAGAGAAGCTTGATGCCCAGCAGTGGTTACTTTCTATGCTGAATATGCTACTACTTATTACAGCAATGGAATCATAGGTTACTGGTCATCCAAAAGCAGTCAGATTCCCTGTTGCAAGTACACACTTAATTGGAGTGATTGTCTGTGAAGTTATGTGGATTCTGCCCAACCTGGATTCTTGTGTCACATTTACACAGACATTTGGATCACAAGGGAATTCTTACAGGTCCATTATAAGTAGTGTTGTTAGACATTCTACAAATTGCCTTTCGTCTTGTATGGGAGCACAGTGCCCATGGATGCGTGTGTTTTAATGTTTAGTCAACGATTCTGAGCAGCGTGTGGCTATCGCCCAACTAATTACTTTATAAATACATACACAATTAATAATACTCACCGCTCAGGTTCAGCAGCCAGTACAAGTACAAGGAAACACTCCATGTTACCGACGCAAATAAAATACCCCAAAGAAACGAATTATTTAACTTGCCCATTCTTCTAAAAAACAACATAGTCGTTTTTGGAATTTGTCCTCTATTTATGCATCAGTTCAGCAAATAATTTCATAATATCACTCCCAAGTTGTTCGAGATCACGTTTAGCTCCAAATTTAACAAAACAATAGTACAAAATGTAATTATAAAAATAGAGGGACGTAAGAAAACAAACAAATAATATCAATAGCTGCCTTCGGCACCTGTTGCACATCGTATACTGTATTCAATCCTTATTCGCACATAATGTAGAAACCTGAGATGATTTTTATATTATTTTTGTTATTAAATCGCGTAAATAACGCGCGTGACGCAGCTTGATCGAACCCCGAACTCACACCGAACCACACACCGAACCGAACGAACAAACGATCTCAGACAGTACGACAGTAGGTAGAGAAACTGAAACAAGCCAAAGCCAGCAGCCAGCCAGCGCAGCAGATTATAAAACCAGTGTTGCCAGCTTCGCAATTAATTTCAGTAAATGTTTCAGTAGGTAATCAGGGTGCATTTATTGAAATGGGTGATACTAACCAATTTGCAACAATTTTGCCCCCGCCCCCTAAATTCGGGATCCAAAATGGGACCCCGAATTTAGGCGAGGAAGGAACATGGATGGGATGATTTGTGAAGAAATTAAATTTAACTTAAAGTTTTTGTAGAAATTGTGAGAAATTTAGGGCGTTCATGATTTTCAACTGTTATTTTTCTGATGGCTCATGAACGCATAAATCCTTCAAAAACCAATTTGTCTTCAAGTAGGTAGTTCTCTAACTGGAAAATATGATAATTATGTTAAAATAATAGAGATAGATCACAAGAGGCAATGAATAGTGTGCAAGTGGTAACAATACAATTTGAAACCAAGAATATGTATCAAAGAAACTGTACTACGCAGTTTTATTGAAATACCTACACCAAGAACAACCTTTGCACCATTCAATAAAGTAACCTTTGCACCACTAATAAAACAAGGAAGTCATCCCTGTAATTTGTATGACATGATTGTCACGTGTCATATATTATTAAAAAACCTCTTGCCTCGAAAACAAGGAAAGTTTAAAAACTTCGCAACATGATCTTTCTGGCGCTGTAAATGTACACCTAATTTTTGACAAATTAGTTTTCGAAGAATTCACTTGTCTTGCTTAATGAGCTATCAGAAAAGTATCAGTTCATAATTCTGAACGGGGCGTAGATATCTCACAACACAATCAACAGCTTAGAAAGATTTATGTTGAGAGAAGGATATTTTAAAAGAAAACTTTTTATTTTTCTGATTTCTCCAAAATAACCCAGTTTGGACCCCAAACTATAATAATATAATATAATATGAAAACTAATTAACGGCGCTACTGATAGCATACAGCTTACTTCAACGCCGAAACACATAGAAGCGTTTGCCGTTTCTCTTGGTATTTGGAGGGGCTGTAGTTGTGTACAGGAATCCATAAGAGATATTGATGCACACTGCGCTTCCTGTAACGCTTATATAATTAAGTAGGTACTTATGTAACTGTTTGCGCATGATTCTAAACCCATCAGCCTAAACATTTTTCGATTACTTACTAATAATAGATTCAGATTCATAAATAATAGCGATGTAGGTTTTTAATGAAACGACAGTTTTTTTTTATAAACCGTTGATATATTTACACTGGATGTTCATAAAAAACGTATACCAAGATACAATAAAACAAACTAAGAAAATCAAATAAAATGAAGCTAGTTTTTGATTTGTCAATGGCAACACTGAACACATGTGTATTGATCAGATTGTACCGGATTGTAGCCGGAACGGAGCCGGCGGGGGCGGTGGGCGCGGCTGTCAATATGAGAGAGGAAGGAGGATTATGTGCAACCGTCCGGGTTTCTGAGCATGTGGAGTTGGACAGGAGTTCAGTATTCGTCCCTGTCTTTGTTCGCGGGTTCGGTTGCACAGCCTGCCGTCAAGTCCTTAGTTATGACCACACATCGAGTCTTTTGTGGTATTGAATGAAATAAATAAAACCGTTTAAAAAGTAGGTAGGTATCTAAGGTGTTTTCAAGAAGTGTCTAAAATTTATTGCTAAAAAAAAGTTTTACATAGGTATCTCTTGAACGATGATGGTGTGAGAGGCATGGACAGGGAGGGGGCAGCTGCGCTTCCCCCTAGAAGATGCAGAAATTCTCTCAAACCGTAAAATAATACCACCTATGAAGCTTTAATTAACAAACAAAAACAAACTTAACTTTATCGACAGGCGAATTTTATAAGTTTTAAATCTAGATTTGTTTTTCATTTGTAACGTAATCTATCACATCGCTCATTCAGCATTTACCTTAGGATATTCTTGGTTTGTCTACACTTGCCCCCCTTAATTAACAAAATACTGACATACCTACAGATTAGGGTACTTTAATAATTATTATCGTGAGTAGATACAGAAGGTCGGGTGCGTTAGAACTAGCAAAAGTCGCACTCAACGTGCGTGACGATCGTATTCATGAACGAGGACGATGCGAAAGCAGTCTGAGGATCGTGACAGGTGGTAGATCTGGGGGCGTTAAATGGTCGCTTTAACAGAATCTTAATGAGTAGGTAGCATACAAATCTAAATAACGTTTAAATTCAAATTCTTAAAATGGTCACAGACGCAGTCAATAGGTAAGTACATATAATACGAGTAGCTTTTAATATGGTTGCCACCCGTACTATAATACTATAAAGCATAGATTTAATATTTCTATGTTATAAAGTTTCGTCCTATGTTTCAGTCAATTGTACCCACTATATTTCATTTAAAAACAACGTAGGTAGGTACCTATAACGTTTATTGCGCAAACCTGAAAACAGTTTGATAAGAAACACGAGCAGAACCAATCGAAACACTTTTTAAGTAGGTCGCATTTTTCAAAAAAATCTTCATTATTAGCCCTGCCTATTTATTAATAGGTCAAGCCATCACGTGCCCAAACCCACCAAAATTGGTCAATGAAACACAAAAATGCTTGTTGTCCAATTTAAATTTTCTCATGCGGGATGAAAATAGTTATTGCAAGGAAATCTAAAACAACACCTTTAAATTGTAATTTTTTTATTCTCTCTCAGAATTAGTTGAATTATAAATCATTTGGAGTGTCTTGGCTTTTGCCTGTGCTTTTGCGCATTTAACGTTGCACCATAGATATTTATGTTACTAGATTAGCAATTACCACGCCAAGGCGTTGCCACGGGACATATGTATATGTCACCGTAAAATTGTCAAACACGTTATATTACAATATAACGTGTTTTTTTTCGCGATATTGTAATGTCTCGAATTATTGTCAACTGAACATACGGAAGTATCTCTGCCCCCATAATCGGGACTTGGGGCACCCCCCCGTTAGGTTAGTTAGGTTCCTTTAAACCCTGCACTCGGAAATACCCCGCTTCGCGGGGCTCCGTCGACTACGCTTTTTAGGGGGAATATGAAGTGTTTTAAGGTTCTAACAGCCCAACGGACAGAACAGTAAAACAACGGGCGCGACTCTGGTTGCGTGGCCACACCCGCTCTCAAGGTCCGCTGTTTTACTTAGGTAGGTACTCATGTGGTGGTGGCCATGTCCACATGTCAACAGATTGCCGCATCGCAATCGCAGCGTAATATTAATCGGTATTTCTCAGGAATGGTGCATTATCTTTTCATGGGAGTTGTGCCACTGGTCAAGGGGGACCCCTCCTTCCCTCCACACCGCGTAAGTTGACTACCATCGCATGCATTTCACGAAAAATAATGCGTTTTGTTGTAAGCAGTATGTTCATTTGACAATAATTCGAGACTTTACAATATCGCTAGAGATATTATAATATAACGTATTTGACAATTTTACGGTGACATATAGATACATATGCGTCGCTAACGTCAGTTCACTGTTCTGTTAGATGCCTACGGAAGTGACAAAGGACAAAAAATGGGTAAATGCGTATTGAAAGAGTGCGATTTAAAATCACAAACAGATAATTAATTAACCGAAATTACTTTCCATACTTAATTTTATTGTTTCTGAGTTTTTCTAATGGTTTACATCAACGTAAAAACGCAATTTATTAATTTACATTTTGAATTTTGACAATTAGGTTACCAGTAAAACTTAGTTCTAGTTTCCAACATTTGTGGGAGAATTTTTATTGATGAAATAAGTGCTTTGTATTTTTTGTATAACAACGCTAGGGTGCCTAAAGATGTAACACGCCGTGTTAAGTGGGTGGAAATAATCCAATAGCTGAAAAAAGAGACTGACTCTGCTACCTGCTAAATTTTCCTTTACCTTAATTTTCATTTCCCTTTTATGTAATCGTATAGCCCATATTGTGTGAGTACTATTTTGCATGTTTAGGCTTATATTGCAGCCAACTGCGGTTTAAAGGAACATTATGACAAATTAAAAATCCAAGATGGCCGCCTCCACAAAATGGCGAGGTAACGAATTATTAACTTTTAGTACACTGTGTCGGGGGTTTTTTAAATTTTAAATTAATTTTACATTTTATTTAAGGTGAAAGTGTCAGGGCGAAGTTCAATTTTTCGTACCTTTTTGCTATTTGCAGGACAGTGCTAAGTTTTATGTTGATAAACATCCGCTATGTTTATCGCGGCTGTAAGACGTATGTAGTTACAGAATATTGATCAAAATCATGAATACCACCTTCAAAGTTCATAAAAGTCGAAAAAGGACTTTGACCGTGAAAAATTCGTTCATCGACTCTTACATGAACTTGGAGTTGGAGGGTTGTAATGATGAGTGGTGTTCACTCACCGTTTCTCACCCATCTTCAACTCAGCTCACTGTGAAGAAGATGGATAAGAAATGATAGCATGTAACGGAGACAAGAATCTTTAGATTGATGTGTAATGGTGGAAATCTCGGATTGAATTAAGGGCTAAATGAGTGTATTAGAGGGTGTTTGAACGTGGCGTCTGTTACAGAATAAAACAAAGGGAGTCGTCTGCCTTAATGTGGACATGTGATGAGGAAGGACAAATGAAACTAAAAGGGCGATGAATTTGAATGATGAGGGATTGAGAGGGAAAGAAAGACCAAAGAAAATATTGTAATTGGCACAGAATGGAAGTAGAAAATGTGTTGCGTAAAAAAAAGTACGCTTCGGCAGGTTATACAGAAGACCGAAGAGTATAACTTGCCTCTCTGCTTAGCGTTTGTGGACTACGAAAAAGCCTTTGATTCGATCGAAACCTGGGCTGTACTGCAGTCTCTCCAACGGTGCCAAATTGACTATCGGTACATCGAGGTGTTGAAGTGTTTGTACAAAAACGCCACCATGTCAGTCCGACTTCAGGACCAAGCCTCGGAACCTATCCTTCTGCAGCGAGGTGTAAGACAGGGAGACGTCATATCTCCGAAACTGTTCACCGCTGCACTGGAGGATGTCTTCAAGGTTCTGGACTGGAGAGGGCTAGGCATCAACGTCAATGGCGAGTACATCACTCACCTTCGGTTTGCCGACGATATTGTGGTCATGGCTGAGACCATGGAGGACCTCAGTACAATGCTCGATGACCTCAGTAGAGCCTCCAAAAGAGTGGGTCTAAAAATGAACATGGACAAGACGAAGGTCATGTTGAATGGCCATGTTACACCCATTCCTATCAAGATCGGAGACTCTACACTCGAAATTGTAGACGATTATGTATACCTAGGACAAACGGTCCAGTTAGGTAGGTCTAACTTCGAGAAAGAGGTCAATCGTCGAATCCGACTCGGCTGGGCAGCGTTCGGGAAGCTGCGCGGTATCTTCTCGTCCAACTTACCGCAGTGTCTCAAGACAAAAGTCTATGACCAGTGTGTGTTGCCAGTGATTACATACGGGACCGAAACGTGGTCGCTCACAATGGGCCTTATCAAAAGGCTTAAAGTCACCCAAAGGGCAATGGAGAGGGCTACGCTCGGAGTTTCCTTGCGTGATCGAATCAGAAATGAAGACATCCGCAAGAGAACCAAGGTCACCGACGTAGCCCGAAGAATTGCTAAACTTAAGTGGCAGTGGGCAGGGCACATTGCTCGCAGAACGGATGGCCGATGGGGCCGAAAAGTTCTGGAGTGGCGACCGCGAACCGGAAGACGATGCGTTGGAAGACCTCCCACTAGGTGGACCGATGACCTGGTGAAGGTTGCGGGAATCCGGTGGATGCGAGTAGCAAGGGACCGGTCAATGTGGCGACACTTGGGGGAGGCCTATGTCCAGCAGTGGACGTCTTTCGGCTGAGATGATGATGATGATGATGAAAAAAAAGTAATCTGCCACTTTTCTTTGGGTCGGCCCCAAGAAAAATGGTAGATAGGTAACTTGTTTTTTTTAATTTAGCTCTTTGCCTATCTTACCTCTACAACCCAGTTAGTACTGGGTAATACGATACCCCTTGGTAAGGCTGGTTGGCAAACTTTTTAGGCCACTGATTACGTGTAGGTAACGACTGTCAAAGATCTACAAATGACAGCCAACAAGCAATAAAGATAATAAACTTCTTTTATGATTTTGGCCTCCTGATACTCTGAGAGGCTGAGAGACCTTCCAGCCCCCGTATTCACAACGCTTCGATTCGCTTCCGATTCGGAAAGTCGTAAGTCTATCTCGGTCGTTTTCGTAATGCCAGAAGAAGACAGATATACGAGTTGTCGAATCGGAAACGAGTCGAACAGTTGTGAATACGGGGTCAGATGGCCTTTGTCTTTCCTTGTTTCTCATCTCATAATTTTATTGTCCCCGTCAATTTCCTTATACGTGTAAACTCCTTATTTCATGAAAGGCGTACGTACGACAGAGGGGTGAACGAGAATTCAAATAGCAGACTTCCCGTTGACCCCACTAGTGGCACGAACCAGTGGGGTCAGCGGGAATACACCAAAATTTGAACCCCGCTTTTTTTTTAAATGCGTTCTGAAATTTCACTAGCAGTAGGTATTCTTTCTCAATATTATAGATTGTCAATTATAGATTGTCAAAACTATAAATTAATAAGTACCGTTTATTTTTACATATACATGATAAACTTCGTATTTTTTTCTTCAACATTATTCATCTTGATTTAATTGTAAAAATAATTATTTCGATTATTTGAAATACAACCATTTTTATTTAAAACCTAAACACATACCTAATTTTAATATTATACAACATTAGGGTTATCGATTTTTTTACAATATCGGTATCCGAACGTTTTATTGTTTTTTTTTTCTTTTTTGGGCCTACTAGATAAGGAATTTGAAAATCGAATTTCGAATCGACTTCTTTCTATCTCTCGCTTTGTTCGTATTTGAGTGAAAGTGACAGAACCAAGTGAATTTGAAATCTTTCGAATTGTGTAAGTAGACTTGCGGTATTAAAAAAAATAATTAAAAGGTTACTTTGTCTCTCGCTCGCAGCAAAATCGAATTTTGCTCACTGTCTGTTAACAGCAAAACCTGCTTGTTTGAGGTGATGAGATGAAATAGTAGATTATTGCATCGAGCACAAAGTAATTTATAATTGCACCGAGTACCTGATTTGGCTCTAATCTAACAGGCACGAGGGCAATATAAATGACTTAAGGCGAGGTGCATAATCTGCTTTTCTTTCAACTATTACCTATAGGAATAGTAGATAAAAGAAACTCATATCAAACAGTTAAAATAGAAGTTTCTATAACACTGTCGGCTTCTTTTAGAATGTTTTCCGGAGTTAATGTGTCACTAGATGATTCCATTTTAATTCGAAGCCGAAGCACTCAAAATCAGATAGTAGGTATCACACTTTATCGTTTCCAAAAATATTGTCAAGCTAAATTAACAAAGTTCCCGCCAAATCACTTTTTTAAACCACTTTCATTTTTAAATCAGAGTTAGCAGCAGTCATTTTTTTAAATTTGGAACAAGTAGGTAGAAGGGGAGGTAGGTAGGTATCTCGCTTTCAAAAATTAGGTTTGCTGTAAGAAAACCCAACTCTGGGTTAAGCTCGCCTTTGTACATAAGCTATATTATTGCAAGTTACATGTATATTTGATGTTTTTTTTGTGTGCAATAAAGAATAAGAATAAGAATAGTAGGATAGAAACTAATTTAATACGTCCGTAAAAAAAAAGTATTGATATCAGCTGGCTGAATAGAGCTAATCCATTGAGATTGGCACCTTTTGGTGCGATTAAAAAATAAACTGTACAATTATGAAACAAACATTTGTATTGCTCTTCTAGAGTATTAATGAATTCAAATGGAATTATAAGTAGGATTCCTTTTTATCTCCTACATTTACCCCACAGACGACACAATATTATATTCGTCTTCACAGAGAACTGAAATTATGTTGCCGGGAAAAAACATCTCATTAAATTTGAACAACAGTACAAATTGTACATTTAATTATTTAATTTTTAATAAAATAAACTATCATATTAAATATGGTTATTTTATTTTCTCGCAATCGTAGTGAAAAGTACGGTGTAACACACGGCGCTAAAATCCCATTATAACTCGGTTCCTATTTACTACCTCGCTGAAGCTCGGTAGTAAAACTACTTCGTCTATAATGGGTCATTTTAGCCCCTTTTTTTTTTTTTTTTTTTTTAAGGATGGGAAATCATCAAATGACCCCCCCCACTCTATTACAATGTACTATTGCGCGCGCCATTTTCTTTTCACGTTATATTGTTAACACTTTACACACAAGTTTAAAAACAAGGAATCCAACATGAAAACAAGTGAAAACCTTAAAATGACCACTCATTATTTAGCGACGAGAAAGTTTATTTGACGCCAACAGGATTAACTGAATTTCTTAACAATGTGCATTTTTTTGTGTTTGTTCATTTCCTCGCTGAGGTGGGATGAAAAATTACGTGTTGCACTCGAGTGCAAAGATGTTTCACCTCGTGCTCTTTTGATTGCCTCGCTAACGCTCAAGATTCTAAGTTTTTTAGAATCTTTCGCTTGCTCGGTCATCAAAATTGAGCACGCGGTTAAAAAACAACTTTGCACTCTTGTATAACAAATAACTATTGTCTCACGCTGGCAGCAAGCATTTTGTACATATTAACAGCAAAATCTGCTTGTTTGAGGTGCTGAGGTGAAGTCTTTTTTCAATACACATCCTCGAAAACTGGTTCTTTTCGCACTACGATTAGGTTCAAAATGCAGTGTATTTAACACACGTGCGTTTTTCATGTTTTTTCTACACATATGCAGAAAGTCAAATTGCCACAGATAACTATACCTATACTTAGTCCAAACTGGTAAATGTATAATAGCTTCATACCTTTGGTTCTGTTTAAAACTATAGCGAAAGCAAAGCGCGAAAAAAATAAATAAGTACTATTCCAGTACTTACTTAATATAATTTTTGAGGAGACTTACTCAGTGAGAAATAATATGAGTAAAATGTGTTCGATGAACATAAAACGCTAACTTTCATGAAACGCTTTTCCAAGCATTTCTCAGACGCTGCCATATGGCATCGAAAATTCCAAATTCTTTGATCGATTGAACCATCGAATTAGACTCTCGGTGACTACCACCTGATGGTTAGTGACCATCACTAACCTCCCCGCCACACATTCAGATCCTTTTGCTACCCTACCCCAGCGACGCCATAAATCGAGGCTCGTACGCCACAGGGTTCTTAATAAATAGTAGAGTAGGTATTCTGGCTCATCCCCAATAAAATTGAACTTATTAAACAAAATCTTGAATAATGGGTTTGCTGTACCTACACATGTGCGTACCTCTTCAGAGAAAGCCGGCGTGTTATGTTATGGAATTGTGTAAATACTCACAAGCTGTCCATTACTGAAGAGTTCCGTTGCATATTGAGGTGACAGGTTGAGCTGGTGGTCTCGTTTAAATTCGTTTTAATAGCGCCATAGAGCATCACCTAATATTTATTTATTTAACTTTAATTCAGGAAGAACCCATACATTCGTTAGTATTCCTTAACCTATGTTAGTACAATAGACTAAAACACACAATAACGACCACAAAAATAACAAAGATAAACGTAATTACGCCAATTTACGGAGACACCTGGCAACAATACGTGCACAGCGCACAAGTGCCCCTTAAGGCGGCCTTCAGTCTTACTAGCAACAACGCTCAGAAGACTGTTGTCGCTGCCCCGCATCCAACTCAGTAGTGAAGCGGGTCTCTTACGAATGATCGCAAAGAAGTCGTCTGTACGCGCTGCTGCAAACATCCCTGACGCGCTACAGAAACGAGGCAGCGACAGCAATATCCTAAAAGCGTTGTTGTATTGCACACGCAGGGCATTAAACTAGACTGCAAGTATAAAAGGTCTGGCAATAATCTAAACAGTGTTATCTTGACATTGCTGTTGCACCTAGCACATCTGCGGGCCAGCATGTTGCATCTTACGGCCAACGCCTTACGCTCCCTCTCAATATCACAGTTATCAGTGCCATCCTCTGTAACCCAGTGACCAAGGTACTTGAACTGTTTGACTCTGTTTAGAGTGGCACCACATAGCGAGACTGGTTACCACCAGTCTCGCTATGTGGTGCCACTCTGGTGTCACAAAGCAAGACCTATGCAGTGGTACCCCACTGCATAAGTCTTGCTTTGTGCCATGAACACTAACAACTCGCTTTTCTTGGCATTATACTTTAGTCCATGGGCTCCAGCATAGCACTCACAAATACTTAACAGCTTCCTAAGAGCACTGATCGATGGACTCAACAGCACCATATCGTCAGCATAACTGATGTTGTTAAAAGACACACCATCAATCATGTATCCGATGCCAGTGCTGCTAAGGTCCTCGATCAGCTTATTCACGTATATGTTAAATAACTTTGGGGAGGTCAGACCCCCTTGCCTCACCCCACACTCTAACCTGTACACATACGTGCACAGCGTTGTGTTAGTTATCGTACCAGAACTTAAACTAGTACATAAATTATTTCTAGCGGCAGGTTAGCTTCACTAGACAACTTTTCCCACAAGATGTCATATGAGACAAGGTCGAAAGCACTGGATAAATCCAGGAAGCATGCATACACAGGTGCCCTCCTCCCAGTGCAATATTGCACTGTACTCTTAAGGGTCATAATGGCAGTCTCGGTTGATAACCCATCCCTAAAACCAAACTGTCTGTCGTTTATCTTTAATTGTTTACCCAGACAACGGTCAAGCAAACAATCAAAAATTTTCGGGCACCACAACTGTTTTCACTAGATCAGCCGGCAGGTAAGAATGACTGACACATACGTTGAATAGTAAGGCAAGAACCCTTGGGAGGTGAACACCTGCGTTCTGCAGATGCTCAATATTCAAACTATCATGACCAGGCGACTTACCCCTGGACATGTTTTTGATGACGGAGGACACGTCCTTCACGGGCTGTGAAACGTAGACTTAGGTCACTACAGCTTAAATTCGATGATCGGTCTGCTGGACCCAGAGGTGAATGAATTTTGAAACGCTGTCGGAATAAGTTAGCGATATCGACCGGATCACTTTTGCCCCCAACACTCGAAGGGAGACTCGTCTCAGAATTCATCTTTTTCGTTTCTCTCCAAAAGCTTCCAAAATTCCTCGCCGAGTGGTGAGAAGAAATAATGTCCATTTTAATTTGCTGCTGGTTATTTTGACACCACTTTAACTTAGCTTTGAAAGCTTTTCGAGAGTCACGCATTTGACTATAAATAGGTCCCACACCGGGTTTACCATAGAGCATCCAAAGCTCAAACCTTAGTCGAGCCTCCGCATGCGCCTCTTTCACATGGGTAAATATACAGGGTGTAAACGACTTCATCACACGCCGCGCGCCTTCAACAATTCTGTACATCAAACTAAGTAACTTTACGCAAAAATTATTGCTCGGAAACGAGTTTTTTTTTGGGAAACATGTTTTGAGGTAGAACTCAATGTTACGCAAATAAAACATTGTGCTGATGGATGGGTTGAATAGTACGGTGTCGTAGAGGTGTTTAAAGTAAAAATCTTACAACAAAAACTTGTATTTAAGGCTGATGCTCCAGGGTAGCCCGTAAAATTCAAATGTTTGCAACGTTTTCTGCTATTTGCATGGCAGTGCCAAGTTGTACGCTGATGAAAACATCATTCGCGGCTGCACGGCATATGCAGTCACAGAATTATAATCATCAAAATCATTAAGACAACCCTCAAAGTTAATTAAAGTCGAGGAACGACTTTGACAGTGAACAATTCGTTTCTCGACTTTCATGAACTTTGAGGGCTGCACCGATGATTCTGATGACTACAATTCTGCAACGACATACGCCCCACAGCCGCGAACGGTACTTCCACCAACATACAACTCAGAACTGGCCCACTAATTGCAAATAACCCAAGAAAATTTGAATTTCGCGGGCCACCCTGACGCTTTAACCTTAAGAAAAAAATTGTCAAAAGTTGGATTTTTGACCCCAATATCTCCGTTACTATAAGGCTCCCAGGTATGGTGTAGAGGAAGAATAAGTGACTTTCGGCTTTACAGCATGCGCGCTTCGGGGGCGGCGCCGGCGCTATGCTTAAGCATAGCGCCGGCGCCGCCCCCGAAGCGCGCAGACCGGTGGCAAGCTCGAAATGCTAAAAAGATAAAACAGCATTCTGAAGTGTGTCACACCGCTCACTGGCGAGCGGTTAAAGAGTAGGTCACTAATAGCGTGTTCCGGGGTTGCTATTATTTGCTAATTACAGGAACTGTGCTGATGGACTGAAGGCGGCAAAAACACGAGGCTCAGAAGAATTATGTACCTACAATACAAAAATTAGTCCGTCAGTTAGATTATCAAAAAATATTTGACCCGTATTTTTTCTTTTGTTTCGCTTTTAAAATTCACGTATAGGTAGGTATACTTTTCAACCGACTTCTAAAAAGAGGAGGTTCTCAATTCGTCTGTTTTTTTTTTTGTGTTTCGACTGGGTGAATCGATTTTGATGGTTCTTTTTATGTTTGAAAGCTCAAAGCATACAGGCGTGATGTTACGTCATGACATAGTATAAACAATGAACCTACAAGCAGTTGCAGCAATCACTGCAGATTTGCTGTGTATTTTTGAAGAGTTCCGTTGTATATCTCCGAAGATCAGCATCAGGTCTTCAGCAAATTAAAATGGGACCACACGAGAAGCTCCATAATCACCAAATCAGCATCTGATGATGGGATTCTGGAGAAATAGAGAGAATTCTTCACATTTTATAGGCACACAGGAAGCGCCCAAGTAACACAGGAAGCATTTTAAACAACTACTAGTATCCTTATGTAGAACTTAAGGCCCGTATAAACTCTTATAAAAGTTCACCGAGCATCTTGACGCTTTATATTGGCATTTCAAAACCATTATGATACTTTACGATGTGTAATGGTTGGATAAAGGCATAAAAAATGCTTTTGTAAAACCTTTAGTTTTAGTGCATCAAACCACAATGCAGCTGTCCTGCTTTCAGCTGTTTTTACTGCATTTGGCACTACAATAGCATATTAAGTAGTCAAATAAATGCTACAGACTGTTTAAGAGCATAAACGTGTATAGTAACCCATTATAATGCCACGTAAATCCAGCATCCAGCTTTCAGCTGTTCTTAGTGCCTTAGGGTTTACAATAGCATTTAGGCAGTAAGATAATGCCTATGGCCGCTTAATAGCATAAACGTGTACCATTATAATGCCACGTAAATCAGGTATACTGCTTAGGGCTGTGTTTAGTGCTCTTTGCACTTTTGTTGCACTTTTAAGTGCCAAGTAAAAGCCTAATGCTGGTGAACAGCATAAACGTGAACCAATGTAATGCTTGCATTTGTAAAGATCACCTGTGAGCTATTGTAATGCGTAAAGCTTTATATACGTTCACTTTAATGTTTTTGTAAAACCATTTGTCGGCCATATCGGAGAAGTACATATTGTATGATCAATAAAACAACAATATTTATGGTAGATTTTTTATTTTCATGACTTTTTGATTTTGAACTACGGTTGTCCGTGGTGCTACTTTTCCTGTGTGTGTCATTCGCGTCATTCAGATTTTTTTTAATTATGGACAATTTAAATCATCTGGTACACCGGTGAACCCATGTAAAACCACCCTATAGCGAATGGCACTACAGTGGTTCATTAAAAGTCTTCTCTCTGGCCTCTGGCTTAATAATTGTTCACGTGTGAGAATTTATACTGCTGGCTGCATTAATTAGGGTATCACCGAGCTATTATGGACCGACACCATTTTGTAAATATTTTATAACCAAAAAATATTATCATTCCGACCTATTTATAAAAGCAATAGGCCCATATTATAATGATATAGGTTAAATGTATACTGCCCAAACCCATATAAAACTACCCTAAAGCCAACGGCACTACAGTGGTTCATCAAAAGTCTTCTCTCTGGCCTCTGGCTTAATAATTGTTCACGTGTGAGAATTTATACTGCTGGCGGCATTAATTAAGGTATCACCGAGCTATTGTGAACCGACACCATTTTGTAAATATTTTATAACCAAAAAATATTATCATTCCGACCTATTTATAAAAGCAATAGGCCCATATTATAATGATATAGCTTAAATGTATACTGCCCAACCAATACTATTACGTTAATTATGGAAAATTTGTTCTATACTAAGAATAAACAATTGTTTTGGTTATTTGACACATATCTTTATACTACATTTTATATCAAAACCACAAAATATTGAGGGCGCTTGAAAATTTTGAATGAAAGTTATGTATACATTTACAGTAAACTAGATTGCGTTTAATATTTGAAGGCGTTAAATAAGAAAGGAGTAAAAAACGTATCCAGTATAATACATTTTGTTTTGATGCAAACAAGTATGGTGTCATTCACTCAGTTTTGACAGTCTCCTTCCATATTATATTGCTAGGCAAAATACTTAAGTTACAACGTTAATGTATTATAACATTTGTGTCATGGTATTACAGATGTATTTGCAAAGATGTAGGGTTTATTTAAGGTCTAACTATGAACACTTAAATTGCCTCAATCATTCTTTTAGAACAATCTAATGCTAGTCTCATGCTTCTGTAATGCCATTGGCAACTTACTTGACCATAATAATGCTTCTTTAATGCGATTCGCAACTTATTTGGTCACAATTATGCTAATATAATGCGACTGTAGTGCAATTAAACAACTAAGTGTGAACTTATTTATGACCTAAAGCCATACAATTTGTGCCCAAATAAGCATTACAGTAGCCGTATATACGTCTGTAATGCTATCATAGTGCTAACTCAAAATGCTAAAACAACACAGAAATGCTGTAAGCGGGCCGATATACTGCTTTGATGTGTTACTTGGGCGATTTGGGTAGTTTTAGGAAGTGTACTTTCTCGAAGTGATCCCATTTCAATTTGATGAAGATCTGATGAAGAACTTCGGAGATATGTAACGGAACTCCTCAATAAATGATAGCAAATGTACTGGGATTGCTGAAATCTCATATCTGTCTATTGTTTACACCGGTTCATAACCTAAAATCACGCCGGTACGCTGTGAAGGGGCAAGCACATGTGAACCACTAAAAAGTGAAAAATAAAAACTTTTTTACAAAAAATAAAACCGACTTCAGAGAAAACAAAAAAGTGAAAAATGAACTTCAGAAAAAAACGCTTCAGAAGTTTCTTTTGTCACCGACTTCTGAAGCGTTTTATTAGAGCGTACTCACGTCGGAAACCCCCTACTTCCGAGTTTTGATACCTACGTTATAACTTTGTCAATATTCATTCGATTTACAAACACAAAAAGTGCAGGTCCATTATTTTCCAATATTCTAACCGACGGACTAAAAAGTTTTGTATTTTTTTGTTAAAAACCTAGAATAGTTAATTTTGATACAAGTGGTGAAACTGTAATTGCAGCCTAGCCGGAATGAGCTTGTATTGAGTCATGAACTGCGGTGACAGATGCCCACGTGAATCAAACGAAGTTTTTCAGTAAACGTACGAAGAAGTAAAATAACAGAACAAAAAAGATTTTTGACATTTGATACAAATGTACTATATTCAAGACAAGTATTGTCCAGATAAAAGTTATCTATAAATCAGACCGTAGATAAATTCTGTAGAAATAAATAAAGATGAGGAAGTATATTCACAAAAAAAGTAAGTAGGTACAGTAATATAGGTGAGTACATTTTTTTATTAAATAAGTTTACCCTACACGAAGAAGTGTGTCGGTAAGAAATTTGTAAGGTGGGATTTCTAAATTTGTAGGAGCAGGACCTTTTCTGGCTCTACCCAAATTATCGAAGTGACTACCGTGACAAGGGCAGTAGAAACCGCCAGCCCAATCCCCACTGTTGGGAATGGGAACACAACCCAAGTGGGTGCATATACCAATCACCACAAGCCATTCCTTCTTTACCGTCCGCTGGTCCTCTGTTGCGGGATCACGTAATGAAGATAATGGTGTCTTTTCTTCTAGTTCTATATCCGCAGTAGTTCTGTTTTTGACAAACAATGGCTTTCCACGCCATTTTATGGACAAGCAAGTTCCTTTAATTACCTTTGATATGTCTACTTCTATCTGAGCTAGTGCGAGCACGTCTGCTGGAGCATCCACGAAGGCTATGTAGTGAATCAAGTGAGCCTTAGTCCCGTAAGCCCCGGCCAATAAGCCGAACAGGCAAACAACATAGACATATCCTGGCTTATCATCACCTGAACCCCAAGTAGTTTTTCGCACATCTTTGTATTCTGATTTCCTGTAGCTATCGAAGTTTGGAAACTCCATGTCTCGGTGAAGACGCGGGCATTCGGTTTTAAATCTGACTTGGGTCCACGTTGCTGGTCCAAACAACATACGTAAATTTCCTGTGCATAATTTCGTTGGAAGTCTGTCTACGTTCCTCACAATGCACGATTTCTTTTTCATCAATATTTCTTCGGGGGTCTGCAGCTGTACAGCCTTAACAGCACTACGACAACATGGAGTGGTCCAAAACGTAACACCACCGTATCGAGCGCAACAACTATTTAAAAAGTTCATGTCTCTAATTAACTATATTATATATTCACTCTCTTCTTTTGAAATAATGAACTTTGCAAAATGCTTTCATTGTTTGTTTAGTTGACGTTGAAATCTTGTATTTTGGCAGTAATCGATATGACAACTATGTTTCGAAATACAAAAAGGACGTCAAAACATGGAGGTTCCTTTGGCACGTGGCTACCGTCTTTCGCGAATTTACCTTTAATTTAATCCCGACGTTTCGACCGGATTGCACCAGCCGTGGTCGACGGGAGACTGAAGTATTGGAGGTACCGCGACAGCAAAGTGAAGGCATTTATTCAACTACCCTCACTCATCTTCATAAATGTTAATTAGGGCCGGTTCACACTAGGACAGCACACTACACTAACTGAAATAATAGACAAAACCTATACAGTAGGTCAGGTAGGTACAGTGTCCGTATATTGAGGCGATTTCACTTGACGAGTACAGTAAAGTAAATAGAGGTAAATAAATAAGGAACGGCGGTTGGTAAATTCGCGATAAATACCCGTCTTCGTAAGTTTTATAATGTGTACCGTCTTTCGACTTTAAGTAGGGAGCCCCTTATTTTTCAGTAGATACCATTTCCACAGACAAATCAGGCTTTATTAGTGTAGTCCAGTCAAATTAGCTGAAAAACAGGGGTAAGGTTACAAAGAGCTAAAAATGGTACGAATTTTGGGAATACCACTACAAACGAATTACAAAAGTGCACTTCGATCTGACCTTTGCAAACAAAAAATTCAAGGTCAAAGGTCATGTAAATGAGTTTCTTGCATTTTTCAGCCGAACGGTAAGTTTTATCATAAAAAATATCGGACAAAATTGTAGATCGTGAAATTAATTATCTATGAAAACTGATTTTATACTTTTCGATTCCTAAGAATCACCGTTGCTGAGATAAGGCTATTCAAAAAGTTCTGTTCTAAATAATAATCAAATGCTTCCACGCCATCGGTGAAGTGGTGTCCCTGGTTTGTGTTTTTTTAACGTGGTAAGCCCAGTTAGCCTATTCCACGATTTATTGAGGTCATGTCTAATTTAAAAAAAAATGTTTATAATAAAATAATTGTACTAAGTAATGGAAATTGCTGTGAGAATTATGAGTAAAGAGCTAATGCTCGCGGCTTCGCCCTCGTGGAGTTCGTTTATTGTCCTACGGGATCACATTACGGAAATAAAAAATTACCTTTTATGTCAATCCAGGTCATAAACTATATGTTTGATAAATTTCATCCAAACCCGGTCAGTAGTTTTTGCGTGAAGGAGTAACAAACATATACACAAACCTTTAGCCTTTATAGTATTGGAGTGAAAAGTGATTATATGTAGAAATTTATATGTCTGATTGATTGTGGGTTCGAATTCAGGCAGATGCATTACTTTCTGTAATTTATTTCATCACCAATGCTCTAAAAACGGTAAAGAAAAACATCGTGAGGAAACCGGCATGTCCTAGAACCAAAAATTCGAAGACATGTGACATCTGCCAAACCGCACTGGGCCCGCGTGGTAGATTATAGCCCAATCCCTCTCATTGAGAGGAAGCCTGTGTCATAGTAGTGGGAACATTTTATATGCTGAAGACGATGATGACTGATAAAAAAATATCTAAGTAATGGAACTAAAACGAGTATAATCCAGCTTGTCTTCAGACAACCTCTGCTTCTGCTTGGTAATTAATTGGAACCAACACAGACATTACTCCGGAAAACACAACTTTTGATCTTTTTAAAACTCAGAAATAGTGATTCTTAGGAAAAAGTATAAAATCAATTATTACAGATAATTTTGCGATCTACAATTTTGTCGAAAATATTTTATAACAAACCTTACCGTTTGTCTTAAAAATGCAAAAAACCCGTTTACACGACCTTTGACCTTGAATATTTATTTTTGCAAAGGTCGTATCGATGGGGACTTTTGACATTTAATTTGTAGTTTCTTAAGATAGGAAAACGAAAGTTTCCTAAGATAGAAATATCTTAGGTATACAATTAACGGATCGTATTCGTAACACTATACTGCGCTCCAAAGCGCAAATCGTTGACGTGGCTCAAAAGGCTGCCCAACTTAAACGCGTTCGATTTCCACGCGCGCCTCAAAGAGATGTCAACAAAAAGAAAGGGGTTCGCAAGAGCCGTTGCCTGCTGGGGCTACGGCGGGACTGTTCGATAGAGATACCGCGGCCCTGGAACACGAAGGGCTAAGAAGGAACATGGATGGGTTTTAGTCAGTAAAAGTCTGACACTCCCTTCCGCTGGGCAGGCCACTAAAAAAAGGAAGAAAAAAAAGTCTATTTTTCATGAACCCTATTTATTCAGACTGTCAAGTACTACACTGATAGAAGTACACCTGTTTTTGCTTGCTTCCTCGACTTGTCGAGGGCATTTGACTTGGTTTGTTATGATCTGCTATGGAAGAAGCTGCAGCAAGCGTCAGTGCCAGATGATCTGATCCGTGTATTCCAATACTGGTACAGCAATCAGGTCAATGTTGTTCGATGGTCGGGGGTTTATTCGACGCCATACAGGTTGGAGTGCGGCGTGAGGCAAGGGGGGCTGACCTTACCGAAGCTCTTCAACCTGTATGTTAATGCACTGATAGAGAGGCTCAGCAGTACGCATGTCGGTTGCCATATTGGAGGTGTGTGCCTAAACAATATCAGTTACGCAGACGACATGGTGCTGCTGAGCGCCTCTGTCTGTGGGGTGTTGTGAGAAGTATGCTAAGGAGCATGGTTTGGTATATAACGTAAAAAAGAGCGAGAGCATGGTCTTTCGGGCCAAGAGGAAGTGTCCAGATTACTTGCCGGCAATTAAGCTCAACGGATGCCCACTCAATAGAGTAAATAGTTTTAAATATCTCGGACACTTGTTAACCTCTGACCTGGAAGACGATGCAGACGTTGAAAGGGAACGTAGGGCGCTGTCTGTTCGTGCGAATATGATAGCCCGCAGATTTGCTCGGTGTTCAAGGGGCGTCAAAATAGCCCTATTTAGGGCTTTTTGTTCGTCCTTTTATACCGGCAGTCTGTGGATGGATTACACGCAGAAACAGTACAGCGCTCTGCGTGTCCAGTACAATTACGCGTTCAGGGTACTCTTGGGGCTGCTTCGCTTCTGTAGCGCATCGGGGATTCGGGGATGTTTGCCGAGGCGCGTGTGGATTGTTTCTACACAGTCATGCGCAAGCGGTGCACATCTCTGGTGCGCAGGGTGCGGGACAGCCGCAACAGTATCCTGAGAGATTTCGCTGAACGTTTCGACTGTCAGTACCTGAACCACTGCTGCATGGTTCACGTACTGACAAATGTTAATATATTGTATTAATTTGATTTAAATTTTATAATAATTTTAATTTTAATTTAGTTGTTATTTTAATTGTATTATGATGTTAAGTTTAATTTGATTAGACCTGATTTGGATTGACTTTATTTTGATTTAATTTTGTTAATGATTTTAATTGTGATGTTTATTTTAATACTATTGAGCATTTGATTTTGTAATATTTAATTCTGTGTAGTTATACCTATGATCCAATGTTGATTGAGATAAATAAATAAGTAAATCTACACTAATATTATAAAGAGGAAAACTTTGTTTGTTTGTTTGTTTGGTTGTAATGAATAGGCTTAAAAACTACTGGACCGTTTTTAAAAATTCTTCCACCATTCGAAAGCTACATTATCCACGAGTTACATAGGATATATTTTATCCCCGTACTCCCACGGGAACGGGAATTACGCGTGTGAAACCGCGTGACGTCCGCTAGTAAATAATAAATAAATAAATAAGTAAATAATAATAAATAAATAAGTAAATAATAAATAAATAAATAATAAATAAATAAATAAAATAAATTATTACTGAAAAAATTTTTTGATTTATAATCTAAATCATTAAAATCGGTTCAGTAGTTTGAAAAATGTATAAAATAACTTACGAGATTTAAATCACAAAATGATCAATATTCAAGGTACGCGTACTCCGATCTGACAACATGTTTGGTAGAGTTTGGTCGTTCAGTTTGAACTACACTTCATCGGCGCGTCATAAAATTACGTGAATTAGCCTTCACATCAAGCGCCATACCTATTCGTGCTCTATGAGAATACATACCTTCTAACGATTTATATCTATTGGGTCCAGGACCACAGTCCATACATTTGTGCCCATAACTCTTTGACTGGGCTACAACTTAGCAACAATTTAATTAATTAATCTAAAAATTAGAATCTCTGAACAATATACTTCTTTATACTCGTACATTATTTATCCTGTTAATCCCGGTAAAATAAGTTATTTAGTCATGCGTTAACTCAAGTTGTTAACCATAGAAATAGTAAGTTGTAAACGGTTGCTACTTTTTTTTGCACCATATTAAATTCAATTTTAATAAATTCACGGACTTATTTACTTCGTTGTTATTGTGCAAATTATTGCATAAAAACAGCGAAGGAACATTGTGAGGTAACCAGAACCATTTGAACTTGACGTGACGGGCCTTCATTTTTTAGGATGGGAAATCATCAAATAACTTCTCCCACTCTGGGCGGAGCGGGAGGAAGTGTCAGACTTTTACTGACTAAAACCCATCCATGTTCCTTCCTCGCCCTTTATGTCCGGGGCCGCGGTATTTCTTTCGAACAGGCCCGCAGCCCACGACCATTTTAGTTTCTAGTTAGCCGGCACTTGGGTCACGTGGTAGTCAGCCCTGGCACATCCAGCCTGCAACACAGCTGACCTACTAACTAGCAGAAGAGGAAGGTGGGGGGACGCTGATCACTATGCTAGCCTAAGAAGTACCTCTGCACACTACTCTTACACACAAAATGTATAATAGGTCAACTTGAAGGTGTTATATCATATAGGTATCATTTCCCAATTTCTCACGGGTCATGGCAACTTTAAGAGTACATTATTTTCTTTCAAGCTTGTTGACTCGCCTTTTTGTCAATGTCCCACATCTGACTGCGAATATGAACAATCTGCACATCACATTTTGTGGGAGTGTAGTCTCTGGCAAAATGATCGCAATATTATGTTGGATAGTGTCCAGGTTACATCCGGAGTTATTTACTATACGGACCTTGTAGAAACTAGAGCAAATTTCCGTGCGTTCAAGCGTTTTTGCCATACCTATTATTGGAACCAAATATAACAGCTCTCAACTCAGGACCCATTAAAGTTAATATTTATCCGTGGTGCTAGGCATCTGGGCCTATTCCAGTTGTAAACGTCCCTTTGTGCCTATTGGCCTTGTTCCTTGTTCTGTCTCCTGTTGAAATGGAGGGAAGTGGAAATTATAGTACGAGTATTTTTCCTACTCCTCTGCTATCTGCTTTCTGATTTATTTCGTTGCGGGATCCAAGACAGTTAAATTCATTCTTTGGGACTTCGTCGAGCTTCATTGTCTCGGTGCTTTTTTGGTGGCTTTCAGGAGTTACAGTGGTTTGGGCGTGTGTGGCGGGCTTGTCTCAACAAACAAAAAAAAAAATATCATCTGAACCGAATCTCGGCCAATCACAATTCAGATTAGCCAATAAGCAGGATATCTATAGAACTGGCGGTTGATCATTTATTCCGAGGCACCAGGTCAACTCCACTAATTGCCAAACTCCGGGCTGATAAAATGAAATTCCATATAGAAACACCCAATGATACTATTGATATTTGTCCAACCTGGAAATCGAAACAAGGCACAAACGCTCAGTAGTCGCACTTGTTACCGCGAGACAAATGGGTCAGCCACCTAATGATGGCACATCAATGTTAGAGCCATTAGTTGCACGGAGGTGACGGAGGTCGTCAGTGTTAGTGTGGCCACATCAACATTACATTTGGTACAAGTGCCAAGGCTCTCTGACGTAAGTCGTGAAAGTGTGCATAACCACTCAGTCTACAGCAGTGGCTGGCCGGCGCGTACGCATTGCAGACGACAGCCGCGCGGATTCTCAAGTAAGTTACCTCACACTATTACATCAACAGTCTTGTTTTGAGCAGTAGCGAATTTATTTTAAAAATTCTACGTTTTTTTTTACGGATCCATTAAGTACTTGCGAATTGCATAAAAGGTGTCTATTTTAATTTTAGTGTAATTAGTAATTTTGTAGATAAGAATTATTCATCATTTTAAAATCATAAAACTTTTTTGACTTTGCCGTTGTGGGGTAAAAATTATTGTCGTGAAGTTTGACTTAAGGCGATTACATGAGCTAAACGCGAGTCTTATAATTACTAAAAGTATATGATTCACTGCTATAAACAAGACCAGAAAAATTTAGGATATTCTTTAGGATATATTATTATGCTAGCATGATAATGTTTTGAAAACATAATACAATTAATGTGACTCGATAAAAAAAATCACGAACTTATCTCTAAAAAGATCATTCAAACAAAAAAAACATACTAATCTGCATGCGATCATTCTGATTTTTTGGCAAATAATGCTACAAGCAATATATTAGCATGACAGTGTTTTAGTGTTTTAATCCAATCAATAGTTTTTTTTGTAAATCGATCGAAATCACTCATTTCGCGCTATTTGGCCCGCAGAGACTGACGTAACAACCACTTTGCATTTCACACGAAGTTTGAACCACTACAAATAGAGTTGCTAATTTTGCACGTCTAATCGCCTTAACAACCAAATTGCCAAATTGGAGTAAAACTGATGATCTAAAGGTAATTGGCTTTTATAAACATCATCCCCCTTCACATCACGATTTTACCCCAAGCTGGGTAAAGGCTATAGGTAGGATTCCCAGATATATATGTATAGAAAAGTTTTCCGAAGAAAATGTTTAAAATCACATCTGGTTTTTTTTCTTTGAATTGTGCTAAATTGAATCCGGCGATTTTTTGCAAAGGTATATTAATAGGGCTCCATTTGTTGCCAAACATTGCCAGGTGCTCCAAAGCTACATCATCAAAATGGACATAACTAAATATAATGTGAGTAGTGAGTACCTACTCTTGACTATGTAGTCATGAGAGCAGCGGTGGCCCAGTGGTGGCGGCCCCGACTTACGAACAGTAAGTCGTGGGTTCGAACCACCACTGTTCTCAAACGGTGAAGGTACCCCTTTTGCCATTATTACAATAAATATGTAATCGTGATTGAACAATGTTAAGCAATTGTGCAGTTCTAACTTCGAAATAATTATAGTATATTTTATAACGAGGGACTAAACGAAGCCATTATAAAGGGTGTAAAACACCTCTTAACGAATACGAAAGGCACTTGTTCTCCTCATCATTCTGATCATTTTTTTGTTCTACACTATACCTGGGAACCTTCTAGTTACGGAGATATTGGGGGTCAAAGTTGCAAGATTTTGACAAGTTTTTTTTTAAATACCACTTTTTATCGCATGATTTTTACTTGAAATATCTCTACGACCCCCGTACTATTTAACCCATCCATCCGCACAATGTTTTGAGTGTGTTACATTGAGTTATACCAAAAAACATGATTTATAACCTCAAAAAAAAAAGTTGTTTCCCAGCAATATTTTTTGCGTAAAGTTACTTAGTTTGATATACAGAATGCTTGGTTAACGGCTTTGTGATGAGGTGAAATACACCCTGTATAGGCGAGGTGGTTTGACTCCCGAGCTTGCGAGGGAGGCAATGAAAGCGAGGGTATATTAAATTGGCGTTTAGTCTCGAGGTGCAAACTGTACTTTTCACTTCGAGTGCGAGAAAATAGTCATTTAAAACCGAACAAATTTACACTCGACTAAAATTCTGAACTGATCAGTCAGATTTTCTTCTATCAGGTCAGTCACAGATTAACAATTTCAAACTCAACACAAACTCTCAACATTCTCGCAATGAAGATGATCCACACTCCGCAGATAGTAAGTACCTATATTACTGCAGCGGCTAGCAACAGAGGCATTCCACATACTTTTTCAAAATCAACGATGCACACAAACAACCATAATTTTTTCCGCGTTGAAGAGTTCATTTGTTTTTTTTTTCAATATACCGCTTTCTATTTGCAAGCCAATTCGAAATTGAAATAAAACCTTTGACAAGTTACTCTTTTGTGGCCATGTTTCAGAGTAAAAGATCGTTCCATTTTTAAATTACGTTTTACTCCCTAGGGAATAAACTGTCACTTTAATCCCGCTTCGTAGGGCTATAATGGCGTACTTTAAGAGCATGAGAAGTGAAAATAATAATATGATTAATTTATGCCAGCCGTAACAAGGTTACGTTGTTGTATTTTGATGAAGTGTCAAATGTGATCTATTAAATTGGCCCTACTGTAGGCGCTAAAAGCAAGGCACCTGCCAGTGCAGAACGTACCATAGTTTTCTAACAAAAAAAAACTGTGTTGGATTTTAAGGAAAAAAACATCTTTATTTATGCTGTCTGCAAGTTATTCAAATAATTAAATATGACTGCCATATAATATAACCAAAACCAAAGAAATACCGTTACTATTATATAAGCCAATGCGTATTCGCCAGAGTTTACTCTTTTTAGGACACATGCCTCTTCTATAAAGAAACACGTGGTGGGGAGTCCAATAGACAGACAAATTAGAAACATGCACATAGAGAAAATGACCCATGCGGCTACGGTGACTGCTCTTTCCATTTTAAAAGTCACCCCTAAGAACAATAATACACTGCCTATTGTCATCAAGAGGCAAGTCAAGCCGACCCCCATAAGTACAACTTTTTTGACACCCTCATCAGGGTTCCTTGCGATAAAATGGAAAATAAAAGTGTCTTCCGCGATGCCATACAGGACGATTACTGCTAGCCCAAATCCCCCGGTGGATAATCCGCATAATGAAATAAAAATAGATGCAACTGCAGGTGGACACATTCCAAAACATTTTGGCACTTCTGGTATTGTCTCCATGTTAATGTCTGAATGCTGTTCTCAATTTATATGTACATCAGTGTGCATGTATATTTATACTTTTTTTCACTCTTGTTTTGAATTTTGGTATTTATTTGTAAAACATTGTAAATTTCGTTAGCCGAATAAAGTACTTATTTGATTTTGTGAAATTGTCAAAAACAGTAATTATGTCACTTGTCTACTGAATGCTAATGTTGCCAATGACACTGGAAACACCCTGGAATTAGTAAGTACTTAATACCTACATGAATGTAGTCTTTCGACAAGCGGCACGCCGCGACTCGCATCTCCATTTTCTGGCAGTGCGCTCTTATTATTATTATTATTATATACTTATAGGGTCGCGTCGTCACCTCGACTTACCAGTGAGAGACGCACCTTAGAACATAGACATTGGGAATGCTAAACATTAAATTATTCAGCTTATGAAACATCGATTTTGTATGGAGACGAGTCGCATCCGTTCAGATTTCCAGATTTCGCAGCAAATAAGTAGGTATAAAATGAAGACAAACGCGTTCTTATCATGCAAGTGCTATAGAGTTCAGCGCTGTTCTGCTGCGTTCAGCGCTGTTCGGTCGCATTCGGCGCTGATCCGTCGCATTCGGCGCTGTTCCGTCGCATTCGGCACTGTTCCGTCGCATTCAGGGTCGAACGCAGCGGAACAGCGCTGTACATCAGTATCTCGTATTCTCCAGCCAAACTATTTCTCGACAGTGGGTCGACCCAAATACCCAATGTCTTTTGCGTTTCGATTTTATCTATTTTTTCTGCAAGAAGCGAAACTGACCTTCGGCTCGTCATGTTCATCATCTTCACCAGCCTGTTAATTTTCCTACTGCTGGGACACAGGCCTCCTCTCTCTGAGAGAGAAACGGCTAAAATCCACCACGCGGGCCTTGTGTGGATTGGTAGATTTCACATCAGATTTTTTTGGTTCTGGGACATTGCTCATGATGCTTTCCTTCGCCGTTTTGAGAGCAGGCGGGACCGTTATGTCAATCATCAATCATGTAATATTATTGTTACAGAATGGCTCTCTCATCAACGGTAACGTTACTGGTACTGGTCGTGAGCACACTCTCTGCGCCTCTAGATGATCCGATTCGTATAGATCTGCCAGTTTACGACCAACCCCAATCCGGTCCAGACGTGCTCCTGTCTCAACCTCTAGACGCCGAAAATTACCCTGGAGGCAACCCTGTGAAAGATAATGCTCAACCAAGTGGAGGGAACTTTGTAACCTACAAACTTCAAGCAGCGTCGAATCTGTTGGGAAGCACGTTGAATGCGAAGGTAATTTTAAAATCGGTGAGATTTTAACATCGTGCTTTACGTCTGCTTTCATACACAGCCATTAGAAGACACGGGAATGAAGTGAACTCATCATACTCACTTATACTGTGATGACTCACGACATCACTAAAATCAAACGGTGTTCTTCCTCGTTACGTCTGGCTGGGATTTTTAATCTCCACAATAACCTGGTTTCAGGAAGGAGTAGGAGAAATATAAGGGGAAATACCATCCAAACCCCAACTCGGCCTATAATGTGCTTAGATATCGGACTTTCCCAAATCCATCGCCGCGGAAGACATCTCTTTCTATTACAACTGTGTGGTGCACTAAAATGCTTGAAAGTTTTCTTCAACTTCTAAAGGCGTTTGGAAAAGACAAGTCAATCCGTATACTTTTACAAGTACTCGTAGATAGAATGTGCTACAATTTGCACAGTACACGTACTTAACTAACAAAAGACGCCTGCAGTTACCAGATGTTGTCTCTTTCTCCAATTTCGTCTCAAACGAGCATCAAATTTAATCCAACTCATATTTTTACAGGCAAATTCTCTACAAGCAGGCGGAGTATTCTATGCACCAGTACCCACTTTGGAAAGTGCTGTGGAAGAGACAGAAGGTATCGGCAGTAAGACATTGTCCTTCAAGGAGAATATCCATGGGTTTGTTGCTGGACTATTTCAGGTACGTACAAAGCACAACAGCATTTCAGTCCATAGGCTAGGTACTCGTACCACAGGGCCAACTCAACATATGGGCCGCCTTTCCATGGATACTGTGGGAGTAGTTTCTCCTCATATCGTGGTGTACGTGCGTACGTGTGCGGACCTTTGTCGTGTCATGCATGGCCCGACTGCTCACTGGCCCATGGACGCTCCTTTATCGTTATCCAAGGCTGTGTCCAAGGCTAGGGACCTAACGTTTTAGGGATCGTTTCACCCACTACATTCTCTTATTTTTATGAACGTAAGAGGCAGATTTTTATACATACCATTCATACAGAAATAGGAGTTAAATTCTTTGACGATTTATGCAGAGTTGTATTTGAGGTGTTGGTATAACACCTTCAGCAGTTGTAGCAACATTCAATGGAGTAGATTCCATTTTTTGAGATAGGTTTAGATTTTTTTTATGTCTGCTCACGGTTTGTGTTTTAAGTATATAATAAAGGTCAGGTCGGGGGCTTTGTTTAGGAAGACGATGCGTTGGAAGACCTCCCACTAGGTGGACCGATGACCTGGTGAAGGTTGGATGCAATTCGCACGGGACTGGTCAATGAGGCGGCACTTTGGGGAGGCCTATGTCCAGCAGTGGTCGTCTTTCGACTGAAATGATGATGATGATTTTCTTCTACACCTATAGGTACTTACAGATTAGTAATACGTTTTTCAGCCGAAGCCTATCGTAGATACCATTAGTGAAGAAGAGAAGTATGGCAACTCTGGTGACAAGTTCTATAGCGCTGGTAAAGCACTGGTCGGTGGCGCTGAGGGCATTTCAAATTTCGTCAACTCAGCACTTGAGGTAAGATTTAATTTTGGTCGTTAAGTCAAAAGCTAGTTATACTTTGCCATATAGTATATTTTATAACGAGGGACTAAACGAAGCCATTATATACCCGAGGTGGTTTGACTCCCGAGCATGCGAGGGAGGCAATGAAAGCGAGGGTATATTATATTGGCGTTTAGTCTCGAGGTGCAAACTGTACTTTTCACTTCGAGTGCGAGAAAAATAGTCAACTGAACAAATTTACACTCGACAAAAATTCTGAACTGAGCGGTCAATTTTTTCTTCTATCAGGTCAGTCACGGATTAACCATTGAAAACACAACACAAACTCTCAACATTTTCGCAATATCTTCATTGCGAAAATGTTGAGAGTTTGTATTGTGATCCACACTCCACCGATAATTAGTACCGCAGCACTAGTAGTTACTGCAGCAGTGCAGCGGCTATATAGCAACAGAGGCATTGCTTTTCAAAATCAACGATGCACACAAACAACCATAAATTTTTCTCGCATTGAAGAGTTCATTTGCTTTTTTTTTTTCAATAAACCGCTTTCTATTTGCATGCCAATTCGAAATTTAAATAAAACCTTTGACAAGTTACTCTTATGTGACCATGTTTCAGAGTAAAAGATCGTTCCATTTTTAAATTACTTTTTACTCCCTAGGGAATAAACGGTCACTTTAATCCCGCTTCGTAGGGCTATAACGGCGTACTTTTAGAGCATGAGAAGTGAAAATATTGTTACGGTTATGTTCTAGCTATTATTAATCTAGGTATAATACATATTCCACATTATACATCACGTATACATTGACCTTATATACACTATCACTATACCTACCCGGTGTCATTGTCGCAAGTAGCAACTGCTGAGCGACGAGCGTGGGATCCTATAAGTTCGACATCCAGTTCGGGCAGTGTTTTTGAGTTTTTGCATTTGGAATCTTTTTTCTCATTGGCAGCTCGGATTTCGGAATTGGGTGGTATGTAACCCATGTACATCGGAAAGTATAAGAAGGTTGTTAAAAAGCTAGGGTGAATGCGAATGGGTAATGACTCTAATGACCCATTCGCATTCGCTTTTTAACAACCTGTAACCTAGGCTGTAACGGTCCTTTTACACTTCACAGTTATAAAACTGAGGTTTGGCTGATCACCCCCGTCTCGCCCTGAAGATTTAAACTAGAAGTAAAATAACATCGAGAGGACAGTACCGATGTCATCGCACTCATATTTTATATCTTTCTGTATCAGGTGCCGGGGAAAGTCTTCGCACAGATCTCCCGCGCTGCCACAGAGAAGCTCAACAATATCGGAGGAAAACTCATTGGCTTATAATAATAACGTAGTTAGATACAGAGGTATCTACCTTCCTGTAACTTTCAGATTCAACTTTATTTCAGTGAAAACTCATAAGTTCAGTGTGTAAACTCTCGCCATTTTTTGGATTGCATTATAATCACGGTCTGACCCAATATCATAAAAGTCATTAGTCATTAACCGGTAGCTAGGTACTTACATACGTAATAAATGATTAGGAAGGTAACTGCACCCTAATGAAGGTATCACATTAAAACTTACCTAATACTTTAATTAAAATGTTAGTAGAGGTGGAGGTGGCGACCGCTATAGGGTCCGCAATTTACTCTGCACCGCAGGGATTCTACCTATCTACAAATAAAATTGTATCACCTACACCTACCTATATTTATGCTCGAGGCCCGGATGACACGCGCAGAGTGAATCCGCTCATCCGCTGTATTGATTTATGACAGAATATCTATCTAGACTGCTAAGGTAGGTAGGTCCGGGTGGAAGAGAAAGGTACCCTAGCAACGGGGGGGGTGAGGAAAGGGTGAGGGCGGGCAGTGCATTGAATATTATAGCTATTACAACAGTTATATAAGTAATGCATTGCGCGCGCCTCATGCCTCACAAATCAATATGATTGCAAACTACGGACGTTCATTTCTCTCGGCCGGGTAAGGTCAATTAAAGATCAAAGTTCATCATAGAACATTACTATAACATATACCTACATATTTAGGTATTATAATAGGTACGTAAACGCGCGTGCATTTTCTTCATGGGCGTAGGCAGGCAGTACAAAATGCCGTCTGCTACGATTATGACATCATAAGCAGAAAGTTACCGTTTGGTTAGTCCCTCGATGGCAAAAAGTTCAAATAATTTATGACCTATGTATTACGTTTGGAACAAAATTCAGCTCCGTTCACTGGTAGGTACACTCAAAAGGTAAAAAGGCCCGTGCTCTAGCTAGAGGAAATTTTAAGAGGCCTGCGGAGCATGCGGATCTCATACAAACGTAATACCGAAATAATTTATGAATCAAACATATTCGGTAGTGTGTATTTAATCTGATTGGATTACAGAATATATAGGTTCTCAAACACATATTTTGAATGTACACCGATTTAAACAAGAGTTATGAGAAAAATCAAATTTTCTATAGAAATTTTAAATTCCTCATATCACGTCTTTATATCATTGTGTTTTCAAAATATTTATTTGGGAACATAGATATTCTATTATACAATCGAAATATATATGTCACCGTAAAATTGTCAAATACGTTATATTGTAATATCTCTAGCGATATTGTAAAGTCTCGAATTATTGTCAAATGAACATACTGCTCACAACAAAACGCATCATTTTTCGTGAAATGCATGCGATGGTAGTCAACTTACGCGGTGTGGAAGGAAGGAGGGGTCCCCCTTGCCCAGTGGCACAACTCTCATGAAAAGATAATGCACCATTCCTGAGAAATACCGATTAATATAACATAACCTTAAAACACTTTATATTCCCCCTAAAAAGCGTAGTCGACGGAGAGTGAGCGTAGGACTATATCCGAGTGCAGGGTTTAAAGGAACCTAACTAACCTAACGGGGGGGTGTCCCAAGTCCCGATTATGGGGGCAGAGATACTTCCGTATGTTCAGTTGACAATAATTCGAGACATTACAATATCGCGAGAAAAAACACGTTATATTGTAATATAACGTGTTTGACGGTGACATATACATACTACCTTAAAAAATATGTTTGATTTAGGGATGCCTCGATACGCCTTTTGCCGATACGATACCGATACCGATACCGATACGCTTATTGAATTCAAAATGGAAGGTAAAATAAATAAAACACAATTAATTAATAGTTTTAGTAATCATAGTTAACTTAAAAGATTTTTATTTAAAAAACAAAGTATTCTCAAGTTTTGCGGGCAAAGGCGATTTCGCAAGTCTGTTTGAATAAGACCTGTGGTTTAAAATAGGCTGTCAGTTGCGATAGAACTCATTTGGAAACTAAAGGACTTCTGTGCCATTTTTTTCAAGTTTGGGTTAAGACGTCATTTTTAAAGCGCAGAAAGGTATCGTTGAATCGGTCATAAAAATATCGTCGATACCGATATATCGGCAAACCCAAAGTATCGCCAATATATCGGCATCTGTATCGGATGCACCCCTAGTTTGATTATCATATGATTCTGGTATTAAGTACGTTTGTATGAAAAAGACATGCTCCGGCGGCCCCTTAAGTTCTATTGTATTGTATAGTGAAAACTTCTTTAGGCGCGTTGAGCACTTTTTGAGTGAACAAAACTCATGAAACTCGCGTGACCGTCACGTAGGCTTTTCGTAGCACTCGTAGCCGCTACGACTACGCCGTAGCAAATAGTCTCTAGTTTTCACTTCAATTGGCAGTCCCCAAAGACTGTTGTAGCAGTAAGTTTTATTTTGTTAGATGTTGAACCTACTTACACAGAGGTAACTAACAGATTTAATAGGCATGCGTGGTGTGGCGTGGCGCGCCAGAAGCATATCGGTTTCATACATTAAGTATGGTTAAAGACATATTTGTATGTCGTGTCGTGTCGTGGCGCGTTCTGGCGTTTCGCTGAATGCTCACCACCGAGCGGTGGTGGGGTTATGGCGCGACACGCCACACTACGTAAGTGTGTTTCCGGCTATAGTCTGTCTGACTTTTCGGTGTGGGTTAGGAAGATTCGTCTCAAATCCTTAGCCGAATCATCCCAAAAATCATTTTTATGAGTCATGAAAGGCACAATTTTCTCAGTAGAGTTTAAATTTGTAGGATGGTAGTTAAATAGACAGTAAACAGACTTGCCCCTGGAACTTTGTACTTAGCTAAAGGAAGGTACCTAATGGGTGTAAAAATACCCATAGTGAAGGCACTTGTTCTCCCCGTCATTGCAATCATTTTTTTTTTCTTGTTATACCTGGGAACCGTATAATTCTCCGGAGATATTTGGGGTCAAAGTTTCAACTTTTTCTCCAGCTAATTTTTTAACAAGCTTTTATTGTTATAACTAACCATCAGCACAATGTTTTGAGTATGTCATAATGCTCGTTTGACGGCTTCGTGAGGGGTCCGCTCTATAAAGGGGGGGTGTAAAAGCCCGCCGTATCCCAGTAGTTCCATTATATAGTTCCAATAAGGATGGGATTTTTCTCTCCCAGTAGTTCCATGGAACTGTCACACCGCTGCACCGTTCCGAACCGGCCGGCAGGCAACGCCTAGCCCAATCCCCTGGTCCTAGAAAATTAAAATGCACAGTGGTTTCCTTTATAATGTAAACAAGGAATAAGGAAGGATTTTTCGAAATTCAACATCTTGTTTAAATTTTCGAAGGAAAAATCACAAAAATTATTATCTAGGCGTATGGTTGGAAGCTAACGCAACTGTGTTGTTAGAATTTCAATCTTTAAGGTGTTGAAAAGGAGGGGATGAAATTAAAATCACTATGAATTACTTAGATTGAAAAATGACGTTATCACGTAAAATTATCGCGCGTAAACCGACTTTACAAACAACCATTTTTTGTCCTACTATACTCAAGGTTCCCTTCTTTCCTTCCCTTCCCTTCCTTCTAGGGATCAAAGTTCCAACATTTTCACAAGTTTTTATTTTATTTTGTTGGTACATGTTTTTAATGTAAGTACCTAATAAAATTAATAGGTACCTCCACGACCTCCGTACAATTCAATCCATCCAACAGCACATGTTTTCAGTGCGTTACATTGAATTTACCGTAAAACATGAATTTTCACCTGAAAAAAAAAGTCGTTTCCTAACAATAATTTTTCGTAGGGTTACTAAGTTTGATGTACAGAATGCTTGGTTAACGGCTTCTTGATGAGTCTGCCTACACCCAGTGGTTATGTATAGTTATCATAAGGCATCTCTGCTGCGCCTGTGTCTATCCCGCCGAAAGTACGGGCGTGAAGGTTTTGGCAATCAAAACTGAGTCCGTCCAAACTCCTGACGACCAGTTTGGCAAAACTTTTGTTGTTCTTCTAGGCAAATGAACTAGCTTTATGTCAATTCTTAATTACTTGGATATTCCTTTGAACCTACGTAGAAACGAAGGTGCTCAATACCATCCGCTCAACAACCAAAAGTGTGGGATTATGTACCTACTTTGTTGTTAGTTAAATATTCGAAATAATGGACCCTGGTATTATAATTATTGCTAAGTACCTACCTACTATAATCATAATGATAAATAATTAGCTTTGAGTAGTAATTAATGAATGAGGATTCGTGGTTATCGTCTGATTACCTTGTTATAACTAAGTAGGTAGGTATCTATATGAATAAAAGGTTGATGTATTTTTTAAGAATATGGTTTTATAATACAATTTCTATTGAAGGATAAACCTTCAATTGGTTCAACCACAGAAATATTAATTATTATATCTATTCTTTATTATATCTATGGGTTCAACCAAGTTAAGTAGGAAACAGTCATTAATTTGTGTAAGTACAGGTACCGTATACCTATTTCCTATGATTCGAAGAGGGTAAAGATGTGGAAATAATGGTGCCGATTCTCTTGTACACCGAACTAACTTAAACTAAAACTAAAATTTCTTAATTTTAGTTAGTTGGTTGCCGTAAGTTATTCTGAAAACAAAATTCTCTAATTTTAGTTTTAGATTTGACACAATTAAAATCGAGTTTGACAATCGCCAAATTGAATAGACCATAGATTAAGATTTGTCGGAGATTAAAATAAAAACTGAATGAAAGTGAACGAAATGATCTGAATTGCAAAAAAAAACCCTTGTGAAATCAAACAATTATTTAAAATTGTTTATCAATAATCATTAATGAAATACAGGGAGTATTATAACGGCGTAAAACATTATTGTTGTTAAATATTTATATTTCAGTTTTTATTATCTGTGACCATAATAATCCTGCTAGGGTTGGAAATCGGAAATGACTTAAAATCTTGGCGAAACTTTTCGGTTTTCATTATGATATTTTATTAAAATCAACAAAACTGCCGTATTTAAAAATCTATGAGGTAGCATGATTTGTCTTGTTATTTATTTCAGTCTAGTTTCAGTTTTTTAAAGCTTGTTAATAAATAAAAAATTGATCTTAAAAAATTATGTTCGGTTTTTTAGTTGAAAATAACCGTATTTTCGTCGGCTTTGGGAAGGAAAGCCCTATCTTTGTTTTGTTTGTCATGTCAGATGTCACATGTCAATAATATTATTTATTTGGTGGTCGGTTAACATAATTAATTAACAAATAAGTCCTCTTTGATGTTCGATTCGTTTAACACTATTCTCTGTATTCACGAGTAGTAGTAAAGTAACGTATACTTGTGTACACTATACTAGTATATACTCTAAAAGGAAAAACAAGAAGAAAATCAAGCTGATCCCAAAGTATTGGTTTTAAGGCCTATGTCAGTAGCGAGCTAAACAAATTGGCCAGCAGCAGGACTGTTCAGCAGTGGCAACAATGTAAGTTGTTTCAGTGAGATGAAATGTTATACTGGATTGGATAAGTATATGCTTAATTTTCATGTATTCTAAACTTATTTAATTTCAACAGATTTGAAGTGTGTGGGTGACAAAAGTGAAAACAAAGGCAAGAAAGGCGAGGGATTCCACCAGGGCTACTAGTGGAGGACCAGCAGGGGCAGATCTCAATGACATTCAACGCATGTTATCCAGAAACATTTATTAAATATGCGGTTTCAATTTTGTGATTCATAATCGCTACTCTTTTTTGTTTAGGTTTAAGGAGAAAATAAATATTTTAACATTAAAGAAATAAAATGTTTCATTTAATTAAAAGAATTGACAAGTGATTGCTGAATTTTCCACGCTTCAGCAAGGAAATCGGTGCAGGTATCCTCCGCAATAGCGCTATGCTCGGTGACATTGATATCTTCTTCATCTGCAAAGATACAGAAGTTCTATTTAAAGTCCGACTAAATTGCTTTCTTCTCAGTCTTCGACAAAGTCATATTAATTATTATAAGGTTTGTCGTTTTTCGGTCTATTTGTATGTTTTTTTTTTTCATAATATTTATTAGTTTATTTTATATGCCTATATATGTATTAGTATGTATACCTATTTATGTGTTTTAATTTTCATGCTTATAAATGGTATTTTTATTTTTATTGTACTCTATCACACACAATACTGTCTTATTTGACCCAAAGGTTGACTGGTAGAGAATGCCTTGTGGCATTAAGTCCGCCTATGTACCACTCTTGTACATGAAGTTTAAATAAATAAATAAATACACTTAATTAGACTTCTTATTTTGCAAACGAATAAAACAGAATTATATATAAATCAAATCAAACACTTACAATAAAATGTTTCCAATTGTACAGGGTGCAACATGCCAGAATAATTTTTGTAGCATTTTCTGGTTCTGTTCACGTCTAGGCGCCCATTACACATTTCCACCACATTTCTTGCCCTTGAGTGGCACTCAATATTTGGCACCACAATGGGAATCATGAGCCATGACTGTAGTGGGTATCTGTTCCTAAAATAAATAAAACTTTATATGTACTTAGTTAATAGATATACCCAATAGGTATAAAGTTTACTAGTGACCTACGGAGAAGCCACTGAGATCTTTCCTCATATACTATTTACTAACTCATTTCTTTAATAAGTAATGACTAGGTGTAATGTATCACGTAATAAAAGTCACTATGACAAAAAACGAAATCCAAGGATTTGTTTTAGCAAGTGAATTACTGCATACGTATAATATATAGGACACAAAACCGTTCTAGCCTTTAGGTGATTGGGGATAAATTCTTCATCCAAACGAGGATTCAGCTTATCCACCAAATAAAGTGCCCCCGATCTAGGTGTCTTTTTATTGAATTTCTTCTCTGCCATTTGGAATGGGTTGGATTGGTCTTATTATCTTTCCAATTGAATCCTCTCTTGATAGTTTCTAAAACATAGTTATTTCTTATTAGACACATTTATTACACAAAACCTGGAAGTGGCTTTGATTATGAGAAGTGTAGCATGTGCATTAGATGTTTAGTACGCAAATCCCGGTCAGTGGGTCGTCTTAGGGGTGGATTTCCCTTGTAAGTTTTCATGAATGCATTTCGTATTGTATCTTAATAAAATAACACTAAATTTACCTTTCTGCCGAATCGACAACGGCTGCAATCACATAAGCTTCCATTCTGAACTCAAACACATCCAAACTTTCAAGAAAAACGAGAGAAATCTGGTTTGTAAATTTTAGTTCATGACAACTAATTTTATTCCACATCTTTTTAGTCTCGATTAAAAATAGTCTGATTTAGTTTGACAATCAAAGTTTTAGGTGAAAAACGTCAATTTCAGAATAGCGAAATTGCCATTTTCACTAAATTGAATAACTTAGTGCTGTCAAACTATAATTGATTTAAGTTATGTCATTTTAATCAATTTCAGAATAGGAAACGTCGTTTGACAGGAATAAACTAAATTTTAGTGATTTTTAGTCTAGTTTAGAGAAATTTGTGACAAGAGAATCGGCACCACTAGCACATTTCTCACATTTCTCACATTTTAGAGGTGAAAAATTAAACTTACTGTATTGGTGACAAAAGCCAATTTCGAAGGACTGTCGACATAAGAAATAAAAGAAAAGAAAGTATATAAAACTATAGAAGAATATTTAGCTTTATATACTTGAGGCTCATTTAATTAATTAAAGGTCCTGTACTTGACTAGAATCTAGAGATGTAAGCAATAGATAATGAATGTACAATTTTTTCTAGTGATAATTATATTTTTGTGACTATGGCAGCATTTTTATTTTACCACAAATAAAGCTCACGGTACAATGATGGATTTTCTTTTCAACCGACTTCCAAAAAGAGGAGGTTATCAATTCGTCTGTATTTTTTTTTTTTTTTTTTTTTTTTACCTCAGAACTTTCGACTGGGTGAACCGATTTTGATGATTCTTTTTTTATTTGAAAGCTGGTGCTTGTCGTTTGGTCCCATTTTAATTTGCTGAAGATCTGATGCTGATCTTCTGAGATACACAATGGAACTCTTCAAAAATAGACGGCAAATCTGCAGTAATTGCTGCAATCGCTTGTAGGTTCATTGTTCATAGTACATCATGACATAACATCACGCCTGTATGCTCTGAGGGGGTACGCACATGTGCAAAATACACCCAGATTTCGAAAATGTTTGTTACCTCAGAACTTTCGACTGGGTGAACCGATTTTGATGGTTATTTTTTTATTTGAAAGCTGGTGCTTTCTGTGTGGTCTCATAATCATCAAATCAGTATCTGATGATGGGATTCTGGAGAAATAGAGAGAACTCTTCACATTTTATAGGCACACTAGAAGGGATTTGGGTAGTTTTAGGAAGTGTACTTTCTCGAAGTGATCCCATTTCAATTTGATGAAGATTTGATGAAGAATTTCGGAGATATGCAACGGAACTCCTCAATAAATGATAGCAAATGTACTGGGATTGCCGAAATCTCATATCCGTCTATTGTTTGCATCGGTTCATAACTTAAAATCACGCCGGTACGCTTTGAAGGGGTAAGCACATGTGAACCACTAAAAAGCGAAAAATAAAAACTTTTTTACAAAAAATAAAACCGACTTCAGAGAAAACAAAAAAGTGAAAAATAACTTCAGAAAAAACGCTTCAGAAGTCGGTGACAAAAAAACTAAATCAATCAAACAAAGGTCACCGACTTCTGAAGCGTTTTTTCTGAAGTTATTTTTCACTTTTTTGTTTTCTCTGAAGTCGGTTTTATTTTTTGTAAAAAAGTTTTTATTCAACTTTTCCCTAGTCGCTGGATTAATGGTTATTTTGACGACCGACCCGATTGGCGTAGTGGCACAGATGACAGATAACTCACTCCATACAAAATGTTCAATACCTACCGCTATAATAGCCTACACTTTTAAGTCAATAGACGCTGCGAACGAAAATGTACCTCACCTTACAAACGTCAAGTGGGTTTTGCTTTGTAGATCGCGCAGTCGCGTGGATATTGCGGATTGCTAGGGCTGCCTCTGTCGACGAAGATGTTAGTAGGGATTTTTAGTAAAGGTACCTACGTTATAAAATAAAACATGTTTAAAATGTATCAGAATTTATAATTATCTTAACGGAATATATAAAAAAGAATTGTTAAAAAAAAATGCATAGAGGTGTTTTATTTTGATGTAATGATTAATGTTTTTTTCCCTGCTTTAAATTCCCGATTGTTAACGTAGAGAATATTCGAAATCGGTCAAATAGTTTTAATAAGTTATCTTTGGGGAATATGCGTAGGTAGCTGCGCGCCGCGCAGCTGTTGACAGCCCACTGCGCTTTGGGCTACCGGTTGCCGGCGCTCGGTAGGTGATTAGCGCGTGTAAGTACATGGAGTGTAGTATCTGTAATCTGTGGTAGTGATAGTGACGCTGCCTTACGTTCTTAGCGTGCCCGACCCGTGGTACAACTGGGATGTCCAACTGGTTGTACTACGGAGAAGTAAATTTACCCATGGTTCAACTCTTTTTTCTGATATTTTATGGTCCTGGGTTCGAATCCCGGTAGGAGTAAATGTTTGTGTGATGAGCACGGACATTTGTTTCCGAGTCATGGATGTTTATATGTATAATAGGTATGTATTTACAAACAAAAAAGTATATATGTAGTATATCAACTACACACATCAACACGGTCGTAGGTAGGGATATTTTTAAAAAAGCTAATTAGGTACTATCAATGTGTTAATTATTTATATGACATATTCTACCATTTTTTAATAATGGTTAAGGTACTTAGATTAAAATTTCAGGATTTTATGGAAAAAAAATGAAGCATAGACGGAAACCGTATATGAATTAACTTTTAATTTGTGAGTAAAAACTGAAAAAAATAGAAAAATCATTTAATTTGTGTTTATAAACTTGAAGTTAGTAGTCTGAGAAAGAGCCCATGATGTTCATAACACATCGGCAACGATTCGGCATGCTCAGAACAAGGTTGTCAATGTCTTGCTGCGGAATATTGTCCCATGTCCTTCTGAGGTACGCAAAAAGTTGATCTTCTGTAGCCAGATTTTCAGAAACTTCCTTCAGAGCTCTTCTTTGCAGCATATCCCACGCATGCTCAATGGGATTTAGATCTGGCGATTGAGCAGGCCAGTCTAAGGCCATTATGTGTATGTAACCAAGCTGCTACCGTTCTCGCCGTGTGTGCCCGGGCATTGTCGTGCATGAGCAGGAAATCTTGCCCCATTTGTGTTCTGTGGGGCAAGATTACGGGCCCCAGCACCTGTTGGACGTATCGTTCTGCCGTCATATTGCCCCGCACCCAAACGAGATCCGTCCGTCCTCCAAGACGAATTCCTGCCCAAACCATAATTGTTCCTCCTTGGTATGGGTGAACTTCCTGAGGGTTCTGGAGACGGCTCCATCGTCCAGGAACTCGCCAAACACGCGTTCTTCGTGAATCGGATGGAAGCCGAACGTGGATTCATCCGTGATCAGCACATTGGACCATTGGTCACGGCCCCAGTCCACGTGGTTCCGAACCCATTCTAATCGTCGTCCACGATTGCCTCTCCGTAAAGGTGGGACCCGGAGTGGTCTACGAGAGCGTAGATTGCTTTCATGCAGTCGCCTTCTTACAGTTTGGTCACTCACAAGCACTTGGTGTTCCACTCGCAGCTTTTGGACCAATTGAGTCGCCGTTGCATTTGGTTGAGCTCGCGCAGTAATTTGCAAAAATCGGTCTTGTCTGGGGGTAGTGATGCGACTTGGCCCCCGGTGCCTCTCCGCTACTTCACCTGTGGCACGATAGCGTGTACACAATCTTGAAATTACATTTTGATGGGTCCCTATGGCCTCAGCAACATTACGCTGAACAGATCCAGCTTCCAGCATTTCCACAGCTCGTGCAGCTCACAGCAGCACGGCGCACAGTGGTCTGAAAATCGACCTCCATACTCATAGAAACTTAAAGTGAAGAATTAAAAAAACAAAAATTGTAATGGCTCTGGTATAACTCCCTGTACAGCATATTAACGTATGGATGCCCGGATGGATGGTACAAGTCACACTACGAGTGAGAAAAAAATATTTAAGGTTTTTTTGTATGGGAGAAAAAACTAAAAGTACGTTTTCTCGAAACTTAATGGAACTGTTAGGCTGGTGCTCACACGAGGTATAGTCCCATACACGGCGATCAAGATGACATACAATTCATCTAAATATATATAATTCAAAGGTGACTGACTGACTGACTGACTGACATAGTGATCTATCAACGCACAGCCCGAACCACTGGACGGATCGGGCTGAAATTTGGCATGCAGGTAGATTTTATGACGTAGGCATCCGCTAAGAAAGGATTTTGATCAATTCTACCCCCAAGGGGATAAAATACGGGATGGACGCTTATATGAAAGTCCGTCAATTTTAAAGTTAGGATCTTCTAATTTTGTGTTTAGGCTGACGATTGAAAATTAATTTATGCGTGTTTCAGCGTTTTTTATAACTCCACCCCGAAGGCTTATAAAGGGGATGAAATTGTATGTGAAAAATTCTTAATTTTCGACGTAAAAAGTATAAAATTTGTTATCTGGGCTTATGATTGGAAGCTGACGCAACGGCTTTATTAGAATTTCAACCCTTGAGGGGTGAAAAAAGAGCAACATTTTGTTTTTAATTAAAGTTTTTATTTTTTGAGTCACCAAAAGTATCGAAGTTAGTAAGTCGTTGGTTTTTTTTATTTCAACCCACAAAGTGGTAAAAGGGGGGATGAAGTTTTGCATTGTAGTTGTTCATTCGTTCACGAATAACAGCAGCAGGAGAGACCTTTTGCAGCAGTGCAAGTTAATAGTATAGGCCGACACAAGTTAATAGCACACGTGACTTCGCGGCTGGCAGTACTTACCGTTTTGTAGGGACCTAGGTAAGCCGAAGATTATGGACTTACGGCAGGAGCAGAAAAAGAAAGTATGGCAGCCGCCGCTCCTGTGGGTGCCGCCCGCTCGCACCAACTTGCTGCAGCACGCGCCGCTGAAGCGCGCGCTGCGTGCACTCAATATGGTGTCACAACAGATTGATTGCTTCAATTGTACACTGAGCGAATTCACACGGGCCGCATTTTGCGCAATTACTTTAGTTTGTCAAATTAATTAACTTATTCAAAACATAAATAATTAAACTTTAAATATAACTGCTCTATTGTATTAGGTACCTAAACCTGTAATAATAGTTTTATGTGTTGTTTAAATAAATAAATAAATTATGTATAGTAGAACGAGATAGAATGAGTAATTGTCGATATCGTATTTGATACCAACTAGATTTTTTTATTTTGTAGATTTCTGTTTTTTTTCTCTTCTGCATTTCTGATCTTACTTTTAATGAATGAAGATGAAGTCAAAATAAAAATCAAAAATGGCGCGTGGTTTTTTGTGTCGCTGGTAGTGAAATGAGGTAAAAATTAACACGGGGAAAAAAGTTAACAGAAGCAAAAAAACAGTTTTCCTTTTTTTTCTACGGCTTCCCCTGACACTATTTTCACCCTGCGCCACTGTTAGGTAGAGGTGTATCTAATCCTACACCCACATTTCGCACATTTAGCTAAATCCCATCAACCGGGCATAAATAATACAATAACACTTTGCCCGTCCTGCAAATCGAACCCAGGACCTCATGCTCAGTAGCGCTTGCGACAACTCGAACAACGATGCAGTCTCACACATGACCCATCAATATTTTTACGCGAACGAAGTCGCGGGCAACAGCTAGTATACCTATAAGCACCGCTTCGCACGTAGCAAATTTTTGAAATTTTTAATTTTCGTCATGTTAGTTTTCAAATCTTTGCCGTGGTTAAATGACGTTGCCGATGGATTTACTCATATAATAGTTAGACTAGTGACCTTTATGATGACAATAATTGAAAAAGACATTGATTGTAAAGGTTTCTTTGGCCATTCCAAGAACTAACTCATTTGTTAATTACCGTGATTAAGGTTGAGATATAATTAGATACTAATGACATGAACATGTAATGCAACTTGCTTTGCACGTAGCAATTTTTGAGGTTGTGAATTTTAAGAATATGATGTTTCCGATCGCTTTATAAACATTCATTTTAAAAGGAAAAAAACGTAGTAAAACGTAGTAACGTAGGAAAAAAAAGAGTATAAAGTTAAAAATCTCGAAAAAATAAACAATTTGTAGAAATAAATATTTAATATTATAAAATTACAGTTATATATCAAGACATAACATACAACAAAATACATCCATAATATTATGATCCAATAGCAGCAAAGACAACCAAAATAAATAACAAAGCCAGTACCTATTAAAATTATAAAAATAGGTAAATACTTAAAATAATAGTAAAATATGCCTTAGTTCAATCATTTCTATTTCAGCGATCTTTTACCACTATTACAACTCTGACTACTACATTTAAATGTATCTATTTACATATTTTTGCCTAACAAAAAAATAAAAAAAAATCAGAAAACTAAAAAACGAACAAAAGCAGCAGTTAGCAATAGTTTTTATCAGGGGTGTTACGAATATTCTCGTCCGCATCCGCAAATGCGGAATATTCGCATTAATTCAGACATCTGCATCCGCATCAATCAATGCGCAGTTTTTACGGATGCAGATTCACATCAACGTGTAAAAGAAGTGGGCGGAGCCAGAATGGCACAATCATGCTTCGCGTTTGTTTTGGTGATTGCTAACTTCATTCGGTAACTGACGAATAGGAAGGCGCACATTCGTAACAAGATCCTACAGGTTTTATTTGTTGTGTTTTTTGTCATTGTCCATAAATTATAGTTAGTAACGTAGTGATTATATACTCTGTGTATAGTTACAGTGAGTGTATACCGTGTAGGTACCTACTTCATAGATTTTTGCGTGCTTAATTAATATTTTGAGATAAATACTAAGTGAAATGTCGCTATCAATAAAAAGCAGTATCTGGACTTATTTTACAATAGACAAAAATAATCCGGAGAAGTCGCAATAAATATAATTCACAAATTCTCAAGTTTAATTATTAAACAAAGATTTTTTATTATGGAACTCGAGCTTAAAATTCTATCGTGTCATAATCATAAGTTTTTTTTTTTTTTTTTTTTTTTTTTGCTTTATCATGCGATCAGTCGAAAGACTATGAGCAGATATGTTGTAGGATCAGTGGCGATCAGAGTTAATTCCCCATTAGGAATTTCTCTATAATTAGATATGGCTATCCAGTATATGCCGTCGTTTCAGCCTTCGCATTGCCTCTGGAATCGTTAGTTGTAGGGCTAAATGGTTTGGGTGATCCTTCAACCTTGTTTTGTATTTGAGGTTGGTGTTGTTAATTTCCTCTTTCACTGTGTTCATTTGTAGATTGTTGTGGATTTCAGGAATTTTTAGAAACCACGGAGCGTTGGATATTTGCTTGAGGATGTAGTTTTGACATCTTTGCATGATGCTAATACTGGAGTCACAGGCTGAGCCCCATAATTGAACTCCATACGTCCATATGGGTTTCAAGATTGTCTTGTAAATAAGGAGTTTATTATCGAGAGACAATTTGGAGTTCCGTCCAAGCATCCAATACAGTCGTTTGAATTTGATGTTTATTTCATCCCTTTTGGTCTGTATGTGTTTTCTCCACGTTAGGCGGCGGTCCAAGTGCATACCCAGGTATTTTGCGTGGTTGTTTTGGGTCTGTTGGTTATTTCGGAGTGTTACCGGCGGGCAGTCTTCTCTTCGCAGAGTGAATGTTACTTGCACTGACTTTTGAGCACTGACCTTTATTCTCCATTTCGTCAGCCACTTATCAATTTGGTTTAGGCTTCTTTGGAGAACCATTGAGGCTTCATTAGGGCATTGACTACGAGCCAGAATTGCTGTATCATCTGCGAACGTGGCTACCGTTACTTCATCGCTCTGAGGTAGGTCGTGGGTAAATATTGTGTAGAGGACCGGGCCCAAAACTGAGCCCTGTGGCACCCCAGCAAGTATTGGGTGGAAAGAAGAGGTACATTGATCTTCTTTTATTTGAAAGATTCTATCAGCTAAGTATGATTTGATGAGAACGAAGTATGGGTATGGTAGAAGTGATTTGATTTTAAATAGCAAGCCCTTATGCCATACTCGATCAAATGCCTGCTGGACATCCAGAAATACTGATGAGCAGTACCTACTCCTTCTTTTCAAGTGCATCCCGAATGATTTTGCACACTCTGTGGACCTGTTCCACTGTACCATGCTCCCTTCTGAACCCAAATTGGTGATCTGGTATTATGGATCTATTCAGTAGCTCTGGGTGAAGTCTTTTTAGCAGAATTTTTTCAAATAGCTTTGAAGTTATCGGTAGCAGGCTAATGGGTCTATAGGAGGTTATTTCATGGCTTGGCTTTCCCGGTTTTTGTACCATTATCACCTGGGATACCTTCCACAAATTTGGGTAGTGACCAGTTCTTAAGATACCATTGAAAATCATAACAAGATAGATGATAGCCTTCCTTGGTAATTCCATGAGCACCTTTTTGTCGATCATATCGAAGCCAGGCGCTTTTTTGTCTTCCATGTGCTTGATCACCCTCATAACTTCCCTCAAGCTAGTGGGATTGATTGGGAGATCCAACTGATAGTCTTGGATCAATACATTCTCTATTACTGATTGATCGATTTCTGGGTCAGGGTCGTTGGGTGTAAATACCCTGGCGAGATATTCTCCAAACGCATCTGCTTTCTCTTGTTTAGATCTAGCCCATCTGTTGTTTTCGAGTTTTATCGGAGGTTTTGGTTCGACCGGACGACTGATTTTCTGACAAGCTCTCCAGAGTGAGTAATTGGTGGAACTGGTCGCAGATAGCGATTCCATGTACGTTTCCATTGCAATTTCCTGCTCTTTAGCTGTCGCGTCTTTTAAGGTTTTTATAGATTTATTAAAGGCAGACTTGTCAGCGGGATGCCTACTGCAGTGCCAAACCCTTCGAAGTCTTCTCTTTTCTAGTATAAGATTTTTAATTTCAGTCGATACCGCGTTTTGTCTAGGAGATTTGTTTTGGCCTTCAGGGGTGCACCTCCAGCAAGCACCCTGAATTGTAGTCGTGAAGATCTTTACAGCTTCATCAACGTCGGACTCAGTCTTCAGGGCTATTTGCAGTTGTAATCATAAGTAAAACTAAAAAACTTGTACAGTTTTTTTCTAGAAATATGATTAATAAATAAATAAAAACTTAAAATTAAATAGATTTTCAGTTATTTATGGACTTCAAATTTAAATCATTATCATTTTAAAATCCGCATCCGCATCCGCATCGCATCCGCATCCGCGGATGTGAACTTCTAATAATCCGCATCCGCATCTGCATCCGCGGATGTCTAAGTTTATGCATCCGTAACAACCCTGGTTTTTATGTTTGAGTAAACGTAAAAACTACTGCTAACAGACAGTATTTTCACACTCATCAGAGTCCTCTTAATCGGAGTCCATACGACAAATTCACAGTTCTCCTTTTCTACATCTGAATCGTCACTTATGAGAAGAAGTCTCATATCATCAGTGACAGCTCTTTTTGTGATGTTTCGTACCATAGGTCTTATGCTGGACAGGTAGGGATTTGATAATATAAAGAGAGCATTGAAAATGTCTTCGTTTGTCGCTTTACGGCAAAATTTGCGTGAATGGTGTCTTTTGCGCAAGATCTTAATGTTATATACTGCCACTTCGAAAGCTTCAATGAGGTCAAAATACCTAAAGCTTTGTCAGCGGAATATTTAGGCACAATTTTCTTTGTATTTAACAATTTCTTTATATTTGTAGCCTCTTCGGGATGCACCGATATCAGTGTAGGTAGGTACCTAATGATATCTGCTACATTCTTGTTTAGTGCTTTCAAGTTTTATTGCAATATGTTTACTTGTAACACCTCCACGACCCCTGTACTATTCAATCCACCCATCAGCATAATAATAACATAGGTAACGCATTTTTTCTGCTTAGCCCCAATACCCGACAGAAATTCGGCTACAATTCCTACAAGACAGAAGACTACATTCCTTATACTTTTCTCCACCTTTTTCCCACAATATTTTACGCCGAATTTCATCAAAATCCGTCCAGCAGTTTTTATGTGATGCGCGGTCAAACAAACAAACAAAAATTTTAAAAATGGTTTTAATATGTTTAGTTACTTATTTTAAGTCACCCTTGTCGGTTATTTTTTTAAATCTTTAATGTAAGTACTAATTTTTTGGTCTCAACGATTTTATTATAGGTATGTATAGATACAGATCGCTCCGAAAAACCTCAGACAGAATAACTTAGAAGATAATTATATTTTCATCGGCTACTTATTTCATCTGACCCTGTCATAAAAAAATTAAGACCTTCGCATGCAGTTAAAAGAAGACCGTTTGATCCTGAAGTTACAGATATGCTTTTAGAAGAATTACCTACTAACCTTTTCTAATTATTCTGATGCTTCGGATGTTGAAATATAATGTTGTATTTAATCAATTTTTCATTTCTGACTGATATTTGAATTAAAATAATCATTATAAAGCATTTTATTTTTGTTCGGACTTTTGAGCATTACTTTAACGAATTGGCCCCAGTGTGAGACGGCCAGCTAGCCCATAATATAGCTCATCGTTCACAGGCCCGCGCGCCTATGTTGGCCACGTGGCGTTTCGCGGCAGCGGGAGCGGGGACGAGAGGTTCTCTCCCACTCACGTTCCGCCATTTGTTTTGCTAGCATGACAGCTTCGCAGGAGGTCACGGCTTTCCATTCCGTCTTGCGTCGCGCGTCGCATACCAGTAGGTAGAGTGGATGCAGTACCGATTCCTTCCCAAGAACAAGGATTTCCCGCGAAATTCGGTACTAACGATACTCACTACTTACGTTCAAAAATCGCTACAAGTCTTTTGTATGAAGGACACGTGTGCATGCAGAGAACATACCTACCTAAATAAATATCTGTTGAAAAATTAACTCGAGGTATATTTTGAATGAACATGGACATAACCATGGTTATGTTGAATGCCCACGTATCAGCCACTTCTATAAAGATCGGAGACACTACACTCGAAGTTGTAGACGACTATGTGTACCTGGCACAAACGATCAAGTTATGTAGGTCAAACTTCGAGAAAGTGGTCAATCGTCGAAACAAACTCGGCAGGGCAGCGTTCGGGAAGTCAGTCGGTATCTTCTCGTCCAACTTATCACAGTGTCTCAAGACGTAATAGTCTATGACTAGTGTGTGTTGCCAGTGATTACATACGTGACTGAAATGTGGTAGCTCACAGGGCCATATCAGAAGGCTTATTAAATACACTCGAGAGCAATGAATCCGGGTCACTTAAAGAATGTTAAAAATCTCGGAAACTAAAAATGATAGGTTAATGCAATAAATTGTATTTAATAGACTATGTAATACTCCTTAAATGAAAGTAAAAAAAAAAATGAGTCACCATACATTTTATTAACACAAAATTACATAAAGAAAAAAACTGCTGATCTCTCCTTAAAACAAAAATAGGAAACATGAAATTTTTGAACTTTATTACGATTTTCTTGAATTTTAATACTTCGTATTGCCTCCTCGTGCTTCCATTACTGCGTTTACGCGATTTGGCATGCTGTACACCAAGTTCCTTATACGATTTTGGGGAATATTCTCCCATTCCTCTGTGAGAGCAATTTTGAGCTCACGAAGCGTGATTGGGGGAGGTTTCGTTGTTTTACGCATCTGCCTAGCTCGTCCCAAGCATGCTCGATCGGGTTGATATCCGGGCTGCGCGCTGGCCACTCCATACGAGTAATGTTCATCTCTTGAAGGTAGTCATTCACAATCCTACCTGTATGAGGTCGGGCATTGTCATGCATAAATATAGCATCCTCACCTAAATTGACCATAAATGGACCAACGTGATCATTGAGGATTTCTTCCACATATCTTACGCTAGTTAAAGAGCCGTTTTCTATGATCACCAGCTCTGTGCGACTTTCAGAAGAAATTCCGGCCCACACAAGTACAGACCCACCACCGTAGGCTACTTTTTCTTCGATGCATGCTTGCTTGAATCTTTCCCCTGGTCTTCGATACACTCTGTGTCTTCCATCGTGCTTGTAGAGCATAAATTTTGATTCGTCGGAGAACATAACTTTTGACCAATCTTCAATACTCCAATTTACGTGGCTCTGGGCATATCTTAGTCTTGAAATACGATGCCCACGCTCCAGTTTAGGGCCGTTTGCAGGTCTAAGGGGTTTTAAGTTAGATTCAGCAAGCCGACGTCTTACTGTCCATGCACTTGGGTTACTTCCTCCGAGGTGTCGAAACTGATTTGTGAGTTCAGTTCCTGTGAGAAAGCGATTTCGAAGCATGGTGTTCACCAAGTATCGGTCTTCTCGTGCTGTGGTACACCTGGTTCTGCCCGTTCCTGGTCTGCGTAGGTTAGAACCAGTTTCTTCGTAACGTCGGAGAACTCTTTGTACTGTTGACAGCGACACACCGACAGTCCTGGCTGTATCGCGCTGACTCCGGCCGGTTTCCAGCATTGTAAGTATTCTGGTGCATTCTTCAGGCGTAAGCGACATAATTTCAGCTTAAATAATGAATATAGAGCACTATCAACATGGTTTATGTACCCACATATATGACAGATTACAAACAAAAGCAAAACCAAATGCTGTAATTTCGTAGTTCCATCTTCGAAAGTGGCCCTTTTTCAAATTTGATTTTTTATGATATAACTTTACAATAACTAAGAAGTTTTAATACCTTCATTTAAGGAGTATTACATTGTCTATTAAATACAATTTATTGCATTAACCTAGCATTTTTAGTTTCCGAGATTTTTAGGATTCTTTAAGTGACCCGGATTCATTGCTCTCGAGTGTAGTCAAAGCTCAATGTGTGTTGCCAGTGATTACATACGGGACCGAATTGTGGTCGCTCACAATATAAGAAGGCTTTAAGTCACCCAAAGGGCAATGGTGAGGGCTATGCTCAGAGTTTCCTTGCGTAATGAGGAAGTCCGCAAGAGAACCAAGGTAACCGACGATGTAGCCCGAAGAATGGTCAAACTTAAGTGGCAGTGGGCAGGGCACATTGCTCGCAGATAGAATGGCCAATGGGGTCTAAAAGTTCTGGAGTGGCGACCGCGAATCGGTAAATGTGGCGTTGGAAGACCTCCCAGTAGGTGGACCGATGACCTAGTGAAGTGCAGGACTCCGCTAAATGCGAGTCGCACGGGACTGCTCAATGTGGCGACACTAGCGGGAGGCCTATGTCGAGCAGTGGACGTTTTCGACTGAAATGATGATGATGAATGCAAAAAAATAAAACAAATCAAAACTAACTTATATCTCTTGTAACTGACCCCTTATTTACATTTTTGAATAGATTTTTCTCATCAAATGTTTCATTTTACCATTATTGTATAAGTTTGCTTTATATTGAAAAAAAAACGAAAGAAAATACTCTACTAATCTTTGATTTTCTTGATGGAAAAAACTAAAAATTTTCCTGGGCGCCATGTTGGATTTTCTTTTGACCTCATTTTCGTAATCAGTCACCCTAAAACCCATGAAAACGACACCCATGACGGGAAAAACCTAAAATATTCCTCGTCGCAGTCTTGTATTTTCATTTTGACCTTATTTTCGTAATCAGCGACCCCAAAAACCATGAAAATGACACATATGACGGAAAAACCACAAGTTTTCCGGAGCGCCATCTTGGATTTTCTTTTTGACCCCATGTTCGTAATCAGCGACCCTGAGCGCCATCTTGTATTTTCACTTTGACGTCATTTTCAGCGACCGTGAAACCCATGAAAACGACACCCATGACGGAACAATAAAAAAATCCGCCTTCAAGTTATAACAACAGGCGTGATGTTAAGTTTCGCAGTCCAAACGCGCAAAAGTCTATTCGCGCAAATGTCCAATCGCGTTAGTCTATGCGCGCATAACGCCACGTATATTATAATCCATAACGCATTAGTCTTTCCGCGAAAATGGGTTCGTATATTATTGTACCATGGGTTCGCACAAGTGTCTTTCGCGCAAAACTCCCAGATCCGCAGTATCTGTATAGTACTTTAAAAATGCTGTAGGAGGGGTAATGAGTGTACCTTGGGTCACCTCACGAATTACACAAGTAAAACTAACTCAAGTTTTGATTTGGAATCCGTATAATTGTTTTGAGGAAACAAAAAGGGAACACAAAAGATCTTTTCCAACTTTTATTTTATTATTTTAAACCAAAAACCGATTTTACAATAATGTGTTTTCTAATTATAAACAAAAGTGATGTATGAAAGGGCTGATGCTATACCCTGAACAAAACAATATGATAAACATATATATACCTAATTACTTATACTATGTTTTTCACGTGTTTACCACCATCTATCTTATATTTTAAATGCTTTAATTATTTACATAAAGGATAAACTAAACAATTTAATATTCATAACGTATGTAAATAAAATCAGCAAAGTCGCGCTCGTTCGAATGGTAAAGCGTTACAAATGTAAAACATCTAAAAAAATAGAATACATCTTTTTCTTGACGCTGCATACAATTAATAGAGAGAACCACACTTTCTATAAATATTAACATATGTTTTGTTGCTAAATTAATAGCGATAGTCAAAAAAATATTTACATTAAGTATTCAGCAACAGTGTGTACATAGGTAATAATCGAACGGTCACGACTTCGCAGCAGTAACCTCCAACTGGGAAAATAACTAAATAAGTAAGAACCAACAGAAGTGAAAGTGGTACAATTACATAAATTATATATATAAATATGTATGTTAACAGTTTGATACACAGCATATAATTACATTACATCTTTATACATCATTCAATAATTCATTATATTTCCAGATTGTACAAAATGCTTATATTTTACATCGAGCCTGCGACACGAAGCGCAGATGCGAATCTCTCAGCCTCTGTGCCGAAACTACCGTCAATTTACTACTTCTATCTTCTTCTTTCAGAGAAAAAAGAAGAAGAAAGAAGACTACTGTTAACATATTTATTGAAGTTGGGAGTTAAACAAAATGAAAAAGCCATTCCAAAGGCAAACCAAACGAATTACAGATGAGCTAAAGGTGAGTAAGCGACAGATAGTACGTCGACTACAATTACACAAGTTTATGCAAATGCACAAAAACACGAACTTACATTATTCTGAGTAACATTATTACATCTATCAGACATAAATTGTAAGATATTAAAGTAACCAAGTGTTATCAGAATGTAAAACAATATAAATGTTTAGAAATAAAATAATCTGAATAACGTCGATAGTTGAATAAAGTAATAGGTATTTTGGTTATTATAAAATGTTGTTGCACACTATACCAACAATAAAAAAATAGAGTAAAGGTACCTGACTGCCGAATAAGGGTTTTAGCTCATATCGAAACACGTTGGATACCAAGAATAAGAGTGATTTATCATTGTACTGGTGTTGCCCAAATTTATTTGGGTTCGTCGCAGTATGTTTCCTCCCATACTTCTACAGAAAACCAGTAAGTAACAAAAAATAACAAAAAGTTGTGTCAGAAAGCCTTTGCAAGAAACCTCGTCACTGCATTAATAGAGGCAATTAATAGAGTGGAGGATTTCAGCGACTGGATAATGTTAGAAAGTCGGAACATGTAGATGTCATCAAAATTACTTCACTATAATGTGTTAATGTTAACATTCTAGTTCTAGAGACAACAGCAACCGCAGAACGCGTCTACGATTACCTACTTACTCTAAATATTTACGATAATTTTAACATGCATATTAAGTAATATTCTTTGAATTCACTGAAATCTTTCCATTCTTTTTCTAGCAGTACTACTGATTTATTATCATATTGATATCAGTTAGTGCATTAGAAAAGAATATTAATAATGTAATATAAACACGAGATATCTATAACATTATTTTAAAATTATTCTAACATCCATATTACTTTAATCAATATAACGAGGTTTTTTGCAAAAACACGAGTTTGTCAGTGTTGACGATTCTTATGTTTAAATACTTCACTATAATAATCCATAAATTAGTATACAGAAAATCTCTAAAGTCAAACTTTCAAATGTATATGTTACGGCCTAAGTATTATGTAAATAGATTGCACTATAATGTTTATATAAATTTGCACAAATCTGAGATGAAAGTTATGTCCTCGCTATATGTATATACGAACACTGCACCGCGCTGCAGACTTACGAATAGAGATGCTGCCTTTGACAGAATTAAGATGTTGCATCAAAATCACTTTATAACAATAAGTTTCCAGCACAAAATTGTGTCAGCAACTTATGATGAACAACAAGTAAAACTGTAGTGTATTTACAACATACGCAAATATATATAATATATATATAGGCATATTTATATATAAGTTCTTTTAGAACTTAAAAGCAGACAATATTGCACATTGTGAAAATAAAGAAATAGTAAATGAGATCAAAAAATACTCAAAAAGTGCAACGAAGTTTATAGTGAACTTTGTTCCACTTTTTAGGCTATTTGCTCTCAGCTAAAAATGACAACAGACAAAAAAACGAACAGAGATTCGTTTACTCTGACCAATCAACAAATACTCAACCGTAACTAATCATATGATATCCTGGGTGTAAGTAGAGATGTGTATATTATTCGATGTCATAATCGCGCGAAAGCATGAGTCTTGCAATAGCGATCACGTCATTATAGTTCATAATCAATGTACACGGGAGTAATATAAACCGTCACTTTATATTCTCATGTTTGTAGTTCATAGTTTTTGCACAAAGGGAGACCGTCAGCCAGGAGAGCTAGATAGGCGGAGCTGGATGAACAATTTCCTGTCTTTGATACACTAATATCCTATAGATTGTGACGTAGACGTGACCGCCCTACACCGCAGCGACCGTAACATACATTAAGAAGTTTAACAGTCCAAGTTGATGTGACTTTCCAAGATTTATCATTAAAGAGTGATGGCTAAAATGCCGCGTAAGTCCAACATAATTGACATACAAATTAAGTGTATTCAATATCTAAACACGATAAAATAAACAATACTTACACATCTTTTATCATTTAATTTTGAATTCTGTTGGACTTACGTCCAGATTTAACATAAAAATTACCCATCATTCTTTAAATACGCTTAGATCGCTTTTTCTTGTCGGAACCAAAATCATCAACGCCATTTAATTCCTCCTCATCCAACACCGAGAAATCGATGAACTTGTCGGATCTTAACCGTCATGGACGTGCCAGACGCATCTTGCGGACAGTCTCGACGTAGTGCTTATTGTGCGACATCACTGTCTCTTGGACCTTCGGGGGTAGTTCTGACAGCGATGGGGCGGTGCCCTCCTCGATATCTGTGCGCCTGTAAAACAGGATGTACGGCGTGCTGGATCGCTCGAGGTCGTTCAGTTGCCCCTCATCAGAGGAAGTGACGACGTCATCGTTGTACATGTTCCACTGCTCTGCATCCTTGGCGAGCGTGTAGTAGTGGCCCGAATCGAGCGTGGTGCCGGCGTGGATGACCGCGGCGTACAGCGTGTACGAGGCGTGCACGGCCTGCGACCGCACCGTCGGCAGCGTGATGGTGTGGTTGTGGTACATCGAGTGCATCAGTTTCGTCTGCACTTGCAGCTTCGGATCAAATCTGTTAACGACAGTTCTAATTTTTAAAATCGTATTCCAGTTTTCAAGCGGATAACTTCATATTGTCAACTAAAGACAGAGAAACCAAAAGAAGAGGAAATGGGGAAAACTCAACAATAATTCGAAATACTTACTTAAAGTTCTTTAGAACGAGAATCAGGTATTTGGGTGTGGTTTCTATAAGGACGCTTCGTTCGGCATCGCGGAGTTCGCCACAGTCGCGGCACTGGTACTGGTTCTCGCCGGTGAGGCTTTCTTTGGAGCAGTAGTACTCGAGGAGACTCTGTACGTTGTGCTGCCAGCCCTGCGCCTTGTCGGGGAAGGCGAGCTGCAGGTCGCGGAACACGTCACGCGATAGCGACGACGAGTGGCACTCGGTGCACTCCACGCGCGTGAGCAGCACGCCACCGAACATGCTGTCAATGAACGAATCGCGCCGCAGGAACGCGGAGTCATACATACGTAGACGCTTCTTTAGCGGCATACTCTCAAGCTCGGTCGAGGGTCGCTTTAATCCACTGGAACTCGACCCTGAAAGTAAATAAATGGATCGTGAGTTGGGTTAATCTTTAGTCAACACAAACAAGACACCAGGATAACTGGGTCAAGGCAAGGGTGAGAACAGAAAGGCTTAGAGTGCTAGCAACGATCGATGATTTAAAAGGTAACTACGGATCAAGTTAAGAGCAGGCTAATAAGTTAAATAAGTGTGATGAATGGCAACGACTTCTACGTGTACGTTCGGCACACATAGTGCCGACAAATAGCAGAACACCCATCATTATCCTACCAATACCAACAAACTGAACTAAATAGATATGCTCGTGCTAAATTCGACTACTTTTATGTCATGTAAATTCGTTATCTATCATCTATTCTGTCTGGCAACTTCCCTGTATGGCTAAAATAAAGTGAACAGGCTTTGCAAAGCTTCCTAGTAAACAAAATATTTAGATTTAATATCTTAGTTTTTTCTCAAACCGGTGAACATTATCTGCCTAGCGTTTTCCCAATAATGGTGAGATCGGCCTCCAGTCTAACCTGATGCCAGTATTTTACATGAAACGACTACATATCTGACCTTCACAAGTCACTAGCCAGTTCCTGATTAATATGAATCTGTAGGTAAGATTAGTCGTCGGACTTTCAGGGCACTGGGTACCAGTAACGACTGGCTAAGATCTGCAAATGACTGTTAATTTCAAATAAGTCATCATCATCATGGCTAGGCTTCTCCCAGCTATGTTTGGTTTCCAGTCTAACCGAATGCAGCTGAATACCAGTATTTTACATGGAGCGACTGCCCTATCTGACCTCCAGAACCTAATTCGTACTGGTAATACGATACCCCTTGGTAAGATGGATTGTGAGAGTTTTTATGATAAAATTGTCCTTAATCACGTTCGTTTCATCAAAAGGCCAATATGCTAGAGTAGCCCTAATATGAGCATGGTGATGACCAAGTTAGCTTACCAGCAGCACTGCTACTTGGGCGCGGCGATGAAGAGCGTCGGTTGGGTCCTGGTTCAGCATTGTTGTTGTCATTGGCATCGGTGCTGTAATAAAAGACAGTAAATGTTATTGAAAGAGAAAATGGAATTCCTTTAAAAAAGGTAAGGTAAGGATCATAGCGGGTTACTTTCTGTAGTTTCTGTTTACCCGCATGGGTAAAAAGCAAAAGTTTATGAATAAAATAAATACTTAAGTAAATATCGCTGGACATTAACACACAGCGCCACCTAGTGCCACACTAAGCAAAGCTTGTGTCGTGAACACTAGATAGTGATAGTACATATATACGTGAATGTGTGTACTTAAGGGATTCTAGAAAAACAGCAATGAAAAGGATAGGTACTAGGAAAAATAGTAGTGCTATTTTGTATTGTCAAGGGCCAAAACATGAGTATTACTAACAGTCAGAATATTGGCAAGTCTTGCTATGCTCGGAATTTTCTTGTGTGGTCGAATAAAAAATGAGGAGCAAGAGAACTAAGGTTCCCGACGTATCCGGAAGAATTGTCAAACTTAAGTGGCAGTGGGCAGGGCACATTGCTCGCAGAAAGTATGGCCAATGGGGCCGAGAAGTTCTGTAGTGGCGAACGCGACCCGGGAGACATTCCGTTGGAAGCCCGGTAAAGGCTGTGGGAATCCGCTGGATGCAATTCGCACGAAACCGGTTAATGCAGCGTCACTAGGGGGAGACATGTGTCCAGCAGTGGACGTCATGCGGCTGAAATGATGATAATGATGATTGGCAAAACTTAGGAAAAAAAAGAAGTTTTACCATAGTTCGAGCTTTAACAGTAAATTAACATTAACCCTAAGCAAATTCTATAACGTCTTTTACCGGCTTTCATAACTTGCTGGGCCATGTTTAGTGAGTGTTAGGTACAACGACAACATTAAAAACGTAGTTTTTTAAGGTTGTGTGGAGTCCTAGAAACCGTGTGAATATGTTCAAGATGTAGGATTACGTCGTCGAAAAATTACATGATTGTATAAGTGTAAACTGAGATACGCGAATCTAGAGCGGATTTCACGTCAGTTTGAGCCCAGTTTTGATGTGTGAAGAAAAACACAATCCCGTTGTGCGACAGTATTTTATGCGCATCTTAAACAGGGACACGTTCCACTTATTTCTTCAGTTGTTGTGTCAACACAACATGACAACGTCAATTGCTCACAATAAACATTTTCTTCCTATTCATTCGATCTTACAAGGATACATGGTACAATAATATACTTCGCCAGGTATAGCATTCCGAGAGACAGAAGTCACGTGGGTGTCTCGTATCTACGTCATAAGCGCTATCAATGGTTCTCAAACTTTATAATCTGGGGAAATTCAATCTAGTAAAACAATGATATAATTATTATATTCCTACTAACTTTTGCCTTTAGCTCTACCCGCATTGTAGGTTTTCGGGGACTAAAAGAATCCTATATCCATGCTAGGGTTTCAGGCTTCAAATTACAAGCCAAGGTTTGGTAGTCTTCCGGGGTTGCGGGCCTGTTCGAAAGAGATACCGCGGCCCCGGAACGTAAAAGGCGAGGAAGGAACATGGATGGTTTTTAGTCAGTATGAGTCTGACACTCCCTCCCTGTACATCGTCGCGGAGTTAACTCGACTGTCTTTCGGCTCCATCATTAGATCCACTCCAGACCTTCATTAAACTAGTAGTGCTTTAAACTACTGAAAATATTAACGAACGCACTAGTCGCCACTGCAATTTTCGAAGGTTTCCCTCGATTTCTCTGAGATGCTTATCTTCTGATGGACCACCCTTGGGAAATCTCCTTTCCAAAAAAAGAATCATCAAAATCGGTTCATAAACAACGAACACTCATAGGACAAAAAAAAATAAGATCGAATTGAATACCTAACCTTCTCGTTTTTGAAATCGGTTAAAAACAAATTTGTTGGAAGTCCACAAAATAATATTGGGAATCACTGTTTTAGTGGCACTGAGTGAGACCGGCACATATGTTAGAAAAGAATAGCGATACACGACGAATTGTCAGAATGTCAATGAGACAACCCGTTTCAGTGTTACCAGTAGTGTGAAAGAATAACTCCCTAACCACCTATAATTCCTGTGCGAATCCGATCAAACATTGAAGTTTTAATTAACAATAACATTGGTTTATGACTAAATTGAATTATTTTGTTTGGTCAAGCAAACGAAAACAACAATTTAAATGCAGTTTATATTTTTTTTAACAGAATGGTGACTGAAAATGTTTCCATGATTTTGTGCTTTGTTGCAATAAAGTGGCAACTGAATAATGACGTAGATACGAGTCGCTCCCGGAATGCCAGACCTTGTTTTATTTGACCATGCAAGGATATTATAGTGTCTCTCAACAGACATGTATCATTGTACCGATTCATTGACATGTTTAACGCATACAGGGTTATAATAATAATAATAATATATAATAATATATTTATTCAAACTTAGAATTCGCACGAAAAATACAAGTTAAATCTTAAAAGTAATGTTGGTATAACAGAGTTCGGTGCCTGTACTAGGTTAAACCTGTATCACAGGCGGCATGTTTCTAATAAATACTATTTGGACAATGAATTTCTTAACAATATAAAACATAATAGTGAAATTATTTAGTATGGTTTAGTATATTATGATATAACTAATGTACTTAAACGCTATTATAAGATACAAACAGTAAAAAATATTATAATTAAGGTCACACATGTATATAAATGGAAAACAGTTTGTAGCACTTATTTGCTAATACTAAAATTATTGTCGGCAGTATTAAACAAGTAAACATTGCAAAACACCGTAAGTTATTTTTGTTGCGGTCGACAATTTTGCCTAGACAGCGAAATATCAAAGAATGTCTGATTAGGAGCATTATGACGCACTAGGTGCCCTCATAATCGACGGAGTTTATGTATCGGTGTTCCGCTATTTTTCTAGCAGGGCATTCAGCGTCTCCCGTTTTGTGGTCACTGGGCACCTCGTAACTAACGTGAAGTCCCTTACAGGACATGATGTCCAGTTAATAAAAATCCTAGATTGAGGTATTAAAATTTTTCGTATGTTGGCTGCAACTTCTATAACGAAGTTACAGGTGGCAGCCTCTCTCTTCCCAGATTTGTGGCTTAATTTTACCAAGGTCAAAAAGGTTTCTAGGGACATCGCTGGTAACTTGTCGGCTATATTTTGCTCGAAAATACACTTGAAGACCTCATTTTCAGCCAAGGAAGTCGGCACTCCTACAACCACGATCCGAGGTTTGCGCTTGCTGGGTTCGTCGGCGGTAAGTCCAGATGTAGAGAGTTGGACTGCGTTTTTAGGCTTATCAGCGTCATGTTTCGTCTCGGTACTTATTATTACGCCACCATTTTTTGTTTTTCGGACACCACGTACTTGCAACTTCATTAGCTCGGGCCGTATAATTTCTTGCACCAGTTTTTTGGTTTCGTCACTTGTTTTAAACTTATCATTGGGATAGATGGCGACAGAGCTCAAGTTATTGGGTCGGACGAAATGGTTTGATCCCCTTTTCACCATATCAGCAAAAGAAGCATTTCCCGCAGAACTAGAATCCCGTATCGTCTGCTTGAGCTCCGAGATATGTTCTGTAAGGTCACGCTGTTGTTGAAGGGCTTCGATGGTGTAATTCGCCTGAATAGATTTTTGTTTTAGCGACTGGTATAGCACGGCCATTTGTGATGTACCACCTTCGACTTTACGGCAAAGGTTTGAAATTTTCGTCTTCTGCTCGGTGTTGAGTTTCCCGTCCATTGCAATAGAGCAAACTTCATCCAGGTACTGCTGGATCTGCACCATCCATCCTTGTATTTCGGGCGTCGATGCAATGACAATGGCCTTGGGCGACTGAAGTGGCGAGCTGGAGGATTTCACTGGCCCCTTTGGATTACAGGGGCTATTTTCCATTTTGTTATTTTTATTGAACATCACTATTTCGTGTTCGTCGTTCACAAAAAACTACACACTAAGTAAGATTACTTTATGCATTACGATAGTCATACTTGCACGAAAGGAGGTCAATATTATTAAAGTATCAAGTAAATATTGCTAATGAGCACGTCTGTCCGCTGCGACTGCGCGATTCGAAGATCCAGGGTGACTGGCAATAGGAAATATGCAAGAAATACAAAACTCTTTTTGTTTATTAAAAATGTATTGTCTTAAAAATATTATGGTACACTTGTTAAAGTTTCTAAGAAATCACTTATTATACATTTTTTTGTTTTATGTAGTATGTTTTTGGTGAAATGGAATGCACTCTCAAAACACATCGTCCTCGATAACAAAATCGATGGTAGTGACATCAAAATCCATGTGTCAAAAAACAGTTTTATTTGTAATGTAGGGAAAGTTTCTCTACGATTTTATTATAATATTGTTATCGCATTTTTTCCTTGAATAAAGCACTTACAATTAGTAAAATTACTTTATTAAGACCAAAAAATTGATATAAACAAGTTAAATTGTGTTAAATGACTTCACATTATGGCCGCGACGATCACGGACTTTTGAACTGTCATATAAAACTGCAAGAGTTTAATATTATTTTGAGCGACAAACAGTAGTTGAAATTTACTTTTAATACTTTTCTTGGGTTGATAATAGTGTATTTTATTGATTTAAGTGAAAACAAAATTAAGTGCATATTCCTTATTACATGTTAATAGATCACATTTGACAACTTCATCAAAATTCAACAACGTAACCTTGTAACGGTGTATATTTTTTTTTCATAGTTAGAACTGCACAATTGCAAAACTTTTTTCAATTACAATTACACATTTATTCTAATAATGACAGAAGGTAATTTTACGATTTACTTTCATTAATTAACCATTTAAACATAATAAGTAAACAATTTCTGTTCTACAAAGAACTGAACGTCGCTACAATGTTAAGTCAGTGAACCATTTTTCTTTTTAAATACTAGGGATGTTACCCAAATGAACGGAAGCTGACCAGTATTCCAATGCAATAATTATGCATGTGCCACCCCTCAGTACTCCTAAAATGCGGACTCAACTGCGTGTGCAGAAGTCACTGCAGAAAACTGGAAAAAAGGTCGTGGAGAAAACAAAAGAAACAATATTTTAATAAGATTTTGAACGAGATGTGAATATAGACGATTTTATTGAAAGAAATTAATAATATCTCTGAGTGTCGCAGTTATGAAGATGACGAAACTAGTAAAAGTTGTGATAGTTCGACTGAATAAAAGCTACTTTTTGTAACTCAGATCCAGATCAGATTGAAGTCTGTATCGATTAATTCATTTTAGTCGATGTTTTGAAGCAGTTCACCTCACTATTAACCTAAAACTGACAGATCATAAACTGATCTATTAAATTGGCCCTACTATAAAACGATAGAAAATAATAATGGGACGGATTCGACTGCATTTTTTTTTTTTTTAATTACAGCAGCTATTCCGTTATTACGAAAAAGTACTTGTGGGTACTGTAATTTTACTCACATAATGATTGAAGGCCCGCAATATATTGACAGCAACTCGGCAACATGTTTATGCAACTATGTTGCTAAACAAATCTTTACCATGAATACGAGGCTTTAGTATCGTACTAATGCACTGCACCCGATATACTAGTATGTGAAACTGCGCAGGAGAAAAATTTTGCAATTCAAAAATACAACTTGGCTATGAACGGGTTAGATTTTCAAGATATGAATAATTTAAGGCTACTGTTGTATTCCGCGTTTATGAGGTGCATGTGATGTGCCACACACGTCCTGTACCGAATCAGGTCAAGCCGTGCATGGGCGTATGCTTAAGTATTTCTTATTTATTTATTAAAACTTTATGCACAAGTAAAAACTGTACAAAGGCGAACTTAATGCCTTGGGCATTTTCTACCAGTCTACCTTCTAACGGGTGATTCATTCGGAGTTACTTTTTCCAAAACTAAAAAAAATATGTATAAAATAAATTTATCGGGTAATCTTTATTATAATACAAAAGAACCGTTCCTTACATTTACTTTTTAAAGATTATTTCTTTCAAATGTTGTCCGCAACTGCGATTAAGGTGGTCCATTCTGGAGTTCCAGTTTTCGATGACCCGACCGAGCATTTCCAGTGGTATTTGGCGAATAACGCGAGTAATGTTGGCTTCCAGTTGATCAATCCTACGCGGCTTATCCATATAAACTTTGGACTTTACATAACCCCACAGAAAAAAGTCTAAGGGTGTGATATCACAGGATCTAGGCGGCCAACTGACTGGTCCGAAACGCGAAATTAACCGTTCACCAAATTTTTCTCGCAACAAAGCCATGGTTTCATGTGCTGTGTGGCAAGTGGCGCCGTCTTGTTGGTACCAAAAGTTCTGAAGATCACGGGCTTCAATTTCAGGAAATCAACTGGAAGCCAACATTACTCGCGTTATTCGCCAAATACCACTGGAAATGCTCGGTCGGGTCATCGAAAACTGGAACTCCAGAATGGACCACCTTAATCGCAGTTGCGGACAACATTTGAAAGAAATAATCTTTAAAAAGTAAATGTAAGGAACGGTTCTTTTGTATTATAATAAAGATTACCCGATAAATTTATCTTATACATATTTTTTTTAGTTTTGGAAAAAGTAACTCCGAATGAATCACCCATTATTAAGACAGAGGACAGAAAAGCCAGAAACTGATTGGTGAGATATTTTAACAAGTAAAATTATATTAAATTATGAGTGGGGACTCACAGTGCACTAAAAGTTATGACTCCACATTCCTCATGTCATTTCGTTAGTTAGTATTCCACATTCCCTTTCAATCTAGAATACGTTATTGTCACACACACAGACACGTCAAACTTATAACACGCCGTCGTTTTTGCGTCGGAGGTTAGTTAAAAGACGAATAAGGAATGTGTTAAGAATTGCAAGGCGCACTTGTAACACCGAACGGCATCGCCTCGGTTCGGGATCGGGATCAGTTATTAAAATTGATGCAAGTTTGTTTTCATATTCCTTTTTTATTATGTTCATATTAACTTCATTTTCGTTCTTAACGACCCCGAAAACCAGGAACATGACACCGATGACGAAACGACCGAAAATTTTCGTCAGCGTCAACTTGGATATTCAGTTTAACCTCATTCTGCTGATTATGATCAGCAACCACAAAACCACGAAAATAACACCCATGAAATCAACCATCGAAAATAGTAAAATGATTTTATAATGAATGTAAATAAGTCAACAAAATAAAAAATCTTGTTGGACCAAATAAGATATCAACCATTAGAGCCAGACCACATGATACGTTAACGTTACAACGTTACTCATTTTATCTCGTTCTACCCTACATAGTTTTATTTTTAAGCCCCTGTCGTTCCCTAAAAAATAGTACCGCCAGCCGCGAAGTAACGTGTGCGGTTCCTATACTGCTCTCATTTACCCGTTTTAAAAAGCCGCAAAATTGTAATAATAGAACAAGGTTCAATTATTTTAAGGCAGATTACGTGGCAATTAATGCAGTACTAGAGCAGGTCAATTGGTCTTCTAAGCTTGATCCATGCATGACTATAGATCAGATGGTAGACTCTTTTTATAATATACTAGCGGACGTCACGCGGTTTCACACGCGTAATTCCCGTTCCCGTGGGAGTACGGGGATAAAATATATCTTATGCTACTCGTGGATAATGTAGCTTTCGAATGGTGGAAGATTTTTTAAAAACGGTCCAGTAGTTTTTAAGCCTATTCATTACAACCAAACAAACAAACAAACAAAGTTTTCCTCTTTATAATATTAGTGTAGATGTAGATTGTAAGGGTTAATTAAGCGCTGCGTTCCCCAAGTACCTATAAAGGATACTATATATCCGTACTGGTACTCAGCCTTAACGAAAAGAACCGCTTACGACTTACGAGTTAAAAACTACAATAATCCTTTAGACATTACTGCATTGGATTTACTTGGGAAAAGATGTGACCGTATGTCTACAACTTGTTATAATGCTTACATTGCCGATATAGAGGAAAAAATTGCTTCAAACCCAAAATATTTCTGGAGTTACTTAAAAATGAAAAGAGGCGGCACCAGTACCCTAGTTCCATGACAGATGGTATAAACACTCTCTGATAACATAAATTATATATGCAACTATTTCGCTTCCTCATTTATTTATGGTGTATACTAGTGACAGAAATGGTATGCATGCGAACGCATTACACACGGATAGCTGCATGAACAATATCATGTTAGGCCAAATATCTACTTCACGAGATCAAATCCGCAAAGAACTAAAAAAAAAATAGACGTCTACAAAGGAGCTGGCCCTGATAATGTACCTGCTTTGCTTATAAATAGGCTGGCAGATGTTCTATCACTGCCATTAAGTATAATATTTAATCATTCTGTGCCCCGGGGAACTTTTCCAACCATCTGAGCAATTACATGCCCATCGCTATTCTTTCCATACTTGCAAAGGTATTTTGCAAGTGTGCTAGCTAGGTATTTATCACAGCTAATAATATATTGCCAATATGGTTTTGTGAAGTGGAAATCAACAGCTACCAATTTGGTGGCCTATGTTGAAAGCGTTGTTGAGGCGGTTGATGCCCGTGTCCAGGTTGACGCAGTCTATGCCGACTTCAGCAAGGCTTTTGACACAGTAAACCATTCATGACATACTTGTCAAAAAACTTAAAACGTATGGCGTTTCAAACCCTCTCTTAAGTTTGTTTTCAATCATATTTGTCTGGTCGAATGCTCTAGGTTGTTGTAAATGGTTGCTTTTCTGATCCGTACATTGTAACGTCGGGAATCCCTCAGGGATCTCATTTACGTCCGCCTATATTAACTCTATTCATAAACGACATACACAATTGCTTCCCGAACTCAAATATATTATTATTCGCTGATGACCTCAAAGCTTTTAAGTCAATAAGAAATCCTGCGGACTCGGTACTATTCCAAAGTGACTTGGACCGGCTGACTAAGTGGTATGAGCACAACAAAATGTCTCTAAACGTAAAAAATGCCATCATATAAAATTCACAAAAAAGAAAAATATCATGCAATCACTTTACAAATTGAATGGTGAGCGGCTAGAGGAAGTCGAAACAATACGAGACCTAGGGGTTCAGTTCAACAAAAAGTTAAGTTTTGTCGAACATATAGACAAAATTATATTAAAATCGTCTAAGATAACAAAAATATGATAGTAAAAAGTTTTATTTAAAATGGGATTGCAAAGTTTACAAAATGTATTGCATTTATATATTTTTTAGGTTCAACTATACAATGGCTTCGTTATGAGAGTGTGTAAAAACTTCAAAAACCCAGCATGAAGAAGGTTATGTATAATTGGTTGGTCAGAAGCCACCTCGAGTATTGCAGTGTGGATTGGTCACCTGAGTATAAGGTCCACATTAACCGCATTGAACGGCTTCAAAAACGGTTCTTGTGGCATCTTACCTATGCTATGCGAATAATATGGGGGAAAAGCTCAATTCGTACCAAGAGCAGCTGGAGTATTTTGGTATAGTATCGCTGGAGAAACGCAGGATAATGCAGGATTTGGTTTTCCTGAAGAAGCTAGTAACGGGCTCTCTGAACTGTCCCGATTTGCTCAGTAGGGTATTATTCCGCGTGCCACGTAATCGGCCAAGAAGTTCTAATAGAAGACTTTTCTGTATGCCAAAATGTCACACCAACAGGCAATTCTGTCCACTATCAAGGATGTATGCTGCATACAAAGAGCACGATGGGGGCATTGATCTATTTAACTCTTCGTTACGTGCTCTAAAAAAAGTCGCCCTGATCTCTACTTTAGTCAAATATTTACATAATCTTATACAAAAAAGCGGCCAAGTGCGAGTCGGCCTCGCCCATGAAGGGTTCCGTAGCAGATTGAATGAAAGGTAAATGCCTGTTTACGATTTATGACGTTTTAAAAAAAAACTACTGAATAGATCTCGTTCAAACCAATTTTCGGTGGAAGTTAACATGGTAATGTACATCATATATTTTTTTTAGTTTTCTCATTGTCTTATTTTAGAAGTTACAGGGGGGGACACATTTTACCACTTTGGAAGTGTCTCTCGCGCAAACTATTCAGTTTAGAAAAAAGTGGTTTTAGAAACCTCAATATCATTTTTGAAAACCTATCTATAGATACCCTATACGTATGGGTTTGATGATAAAAAAGTTTTTGAGTTTCAGTTCTAAGTATGGGGAACCCCCAAAATTTATTGCTTTTTTTCTATTTTTATGTGAAAATCTTAATGCGGTTCACAGAATACATCTATTTACCAAGTTTCAACAGCATAGTTCTTATAGTTTTAAAAAAGTGGCTGTGACATACGGACGGACGGACGGACGGACAGACAGACAGACAGACAGACATGACGAATCTATAAGGGTTCCGTTTTTGCCATTTGGCTACGGAACCCTAAGAATGTAATCTATAATAAAATAATTTAACCAATACTAAAATATTTAGGTCCATGTTTACCGAAAAAATAACAGTCCGATTATCTAAAAACCGCTGTCACTATGACGTGTTCCCATACAAAAATGTGTTTTAAACTGCTGATTTTGCATAAGCAGAGCGTCATCTTTTTGGTGAACATGAACCTTAGTCTATAATGAAACAATTGAATCAATTCAAATTCAAATTAAATGACTCTAATTTAATTTATTCTAACATAATCTATTCCATTTTACTTTTTTCTAATTTAGTCAATTCTAATTTAATTTAATCATGTTATTTATTTTTATTTAAGTAATTGAGTGTTGATTCGATCTAGGGCTAATGTTGGCCAGTGGTCATTGGTTTTGTCCAGCTCGTCCCGCCATCTTCTGTGAGGTCTGTCGGGACGCCTTCTGGCTGTATCAGGGCTCCAGAAAATGATTATTTTGGCCCACAGCTCATTGGGCATGCGGCAGATGTGGCCAGTCCAGTCCCACTTCAGCTTAGCGGCTATTTGAGCAACGTCAGTAATTTTTGTTTTGGAGCGCAGTGTGGTGTTGTGTACATGGTCGGTTAGTTTGACGCCTAGAATGCCGCGCTCCAATGCACGTTAGCAGACCTTGAGTTTGGACTTTTGAATGTTTGTCAAAGACCAAGTCTGGGATCCATAGGTCAAAATGGGAAGAATGCACATGTCCATGATTTTTCGGTTTAGTGACAAAGGAAGGTTTCCCTTCATAAGCTCCTTCATGGACCAGTAGCTCTTCCAGGCATTCTCGGTTCGTCTTGTGACTTCCTTGTCTTGCCTGGACTGGAAAGAGACTAACTGGCCCAAGTAGATATATTCATTTCATGGACATATTGTAAGTCATGGGATGAGGCTTTTGCCCAGCAGTGGGATAATGCAAGCTAGCAGTAACAGTAACAGTAGTATTAAGTGTAACCTGCATATTTTTCCAAAATATGTTTTAATTGTTTTAATTAATGATTTAATTGTTTAAAAGGTGTAAAACACCTGTTAACGAAGCCGAAAGCCACTTGTTCTCCTCGTCATTTTGATCATTTTTTTTGTTCTACTCCATACCTTCTATTTACGGAGATATTGTGGATCAAATGTGCAACTTTTTGACAAGTTTTTTTTAATACAAGTTTTTATTGCAACATTATTACTTTAAATATCTCTACGACCCCCGCACTATTCAATCCAGCAATCAGCACAATGTTTTGAATGCGTTACATTGAGTTATACCACAAAACGTAATTTTTCACCCCATAAAAAAAAACTCTTTTCATGTTTGCGTAAAGATGGCTTCGTGATGGGGTGGTAAGCCACCCCATCACGAAGCCACCCTGTATTTATCTCCGCATAATGTAGTGCATGCTGTGCTTTTCTATAAGCGATGAGGCGCTTAGACTTAAGCTTTTAGTGTACAAATGATATTGTAACAGTGTACTCATTGTTGAGAAGCCATATAGTAAATAAATAAGATTTTAGTTCTTAATTCTGACACCTGCGCACGGGTTTATTTGGCGCTACTTGTTGAGCTCTCTTTGTTGACATGTTTTTTTTTTAATGATTTGACACTCCGTGTAGAGTGCCTTGTTTTCGAAGGAAATCTGGTAGGAATAGGCTACTTAGGTGCCTTCGGGCCTGATATGAGTCCTACGTGCTTAGACTTGTTATTCCATCGAAAATCTTAATCATCATGTCTTGTAAATAAATGTAGATTACCCTTTTGAAAGACAGAACAGTAACGCAAGCGCGTGCCCGCCCCGCCAAGCCACAATTTCACCTACCATTTTGTCACATAATTATATTTGTATCATTTGGCGTACAGAGGCCTTTTTTTTTACGAGTTGAAATCATCAAATGACTTCTCCCACTCTGGGCGGAGCGGGAGTGAGTGTCAGACTTTTACTGACTAAAACCCATCCATGTTCCTTCCTCACTCTTTATGTTCCGGGGCAGCGGTATCTCTTTCGAACAGCCCCGCAACCCCGGCAGGCTTCGGCCCTTGCGGGCCCCTCCCTTTATGCCGACATCTCTTTGAGGCGCGCGTGGAACACGAACGCGCCGTCGACACGGCCTGTCGTCAATAGACGGACGGACGGCTAGCTAGCCCATAGCTAACCGTCCACAGGCCTGCATCTACGGTGGCCGGTAGCCACCACGTGGCTCCCGACGCCCGGTGCGTCTCCCGCGGTGGCTGGGAAGAGAGGCTCTCTCCCTCTCTCGTTCCGCCACCTCCTTCGCTAACATGACTGCTTCGCAGAAGGAGATGACGGCTTCCCATTCCGTCTCGCTTCGGACCATGGATTGAACCAGGGCCGGACGCGAGAGGTCGCCGCCGCCGATCGCCGCTACGAGGACACGGCGGTGCTCCGCCCACGCAGGGCAGACTTCCATCGTGTCCTCCGGTCGATCCTCGCAGTGAAAACACCCGGGCGTTTCCTCTCGCCCGATTCGGTGCAGGTACCTTCCGAAACATCCGTGTCCGGTAAGGACCTGCGTCAGGCGGAAGTTGAGGACGCCGTGGCGCCTCTCAAGCCACTCCTCAAAGAGGGGACTTACCGCCACTAACGTGGCGTGCCCGCGTACAGAGGCCTTAGTCTCCTATTTTTATGAATACGTCATTCTAACACGATCCGTATGTCGTTTTGCCTAAAGTTCGTAATCTGCTAAATTCGTAACGGTTGATCATTGATCGGTCAATGGTCTCGTAATAGAATCGCGTTACGATGACATCGTATTGCCATTATTATAAAACCCGCCAGATTACATTTATATTTATTTATTATTTATTAGTGTTAATAAAAGCAACCTTGTCATTTGTCTGTCATTATGTACGTGATTACCATTCGATGCCATTTCTTTCAATGGAGTGTCAGTGGTTGACCATTGGTAAGTCATACTGACGCCATTGTGTTTTATTGTATTGTATTTTACAACGGGCTGGTGTCCGCAACTCCACGTCAAAGCGCGCATTTTGCGTATTTGCTATAATCCACCACGCGGGCCCAGTGCGGGTTGGTAGATGTCACATGTCTTCGAATTTTTGGTTCCAGGACATGCCGGTTTCCTCACGATGTTTTCCTTTATCGTTTTTGAGAGCCGTGGTGATGAAATAAATTACACAAAGTAATGCGCCTGCCTGGGTTCGAACCCACGACTCACTGTTCGTGAGTCGGGGCCGCCACCACTAGGCTACCGCCACTCTCTCGCCACTATGTTCGTAGATTACCAAACTTGTCAAAATCAACAAATATGAAATCAATGAATGTATTCTGACACTATTGTAATAGCAGACTTGAAGCCCAGGGCGCGCACTTGCGTGTCCCGTATATGTGACAATGGCCTTCAAAAAGTTAAATCAACCTTTTTCGACTGCTTCCTGTAAAACAGAAATGGAGAAATCTTACCTCGTAGACTGAGACGACTGTGCTTGTTGAGAAGATTGTGCCACTATACGCAATCGACTGTGACTCGATAGAACAGCCGGGCGTGTATAATCGAAGTTGAGATCGGAGCAGTGCTCATATGACTGCAGTAGCTCGAATAAATATCTGAAAAGAGAAAAATGTAGGTTTTGAATGCGTGTTTATCGAAAGATAAGTTCGTGTTCAACAATCGACCACGACTACTGAAACATGATCATATTTTTAAAAGTCAAAATTTTTAAGAAAATGTCTAGTCGCGTTGGACTGGACATCATTTTCATGCATAGACAGACCAAATGTAATCTTGCAGCAGTGCGGTGCATCCGGTCGTTCGCGTCCGGTACGGTGAGCGGGAAATCAACTTATCCGCGGGAAATCAACTTATCCGTGTAACCTATGTTTGGCTAGGTATTGCGAACAGGGTATCAATTTAGTTTATGCCAAAAATATCCCCTAAACGAATTTGAGAGGATATTCCAGAAAGGAGTATTTTGTCTAGACTGTGTTTTTGTGTAATCGTTTGCATATAAGTTAATATACATGTATTACCAGACTTATCTCACAATAAAAAACAAATCTGTGTTGCAAGTAATAAACAGAGACACTGGAAAGACGCAACAACAAGATCAGAATGTACTATAAAACCATTCCTGAGACAACTAGAAAATTTCATTACTTTCCCAAGAAAACGCGCTAAGTACTGGTTACTAAGCGTCGACCAAATACAAAGTAGATGACTAATCACGCGAGAGGCGTCACGTGATCACGGGGACTCGTGCGGCGCCACTGTGCCACCGCTCCGACTTTTTGACGCAAAGTACCTACGTCAACACGCTAACAGGTGCACAGGAGAAATGTGGTCGCGTGATCGGTGGGTGGCGCGCGCGCAGGCTGCGGCGCGGGCGGAGGTGCAAGGGTGGGGTGGGAGCGAGACGAAAACACGCCGTGTCCTATTAATTGTTGTTGTCCATAAAGGTTGTAGCTGGGTTTATTTTATTCTATGTTTTGTTTAGCCTACACAAACACTGATTTATACTTTCCAACACAATAAAATACTATTTTTTAGGGTTCCGTACCTCAAAAGGTAAAAACGGAACCCTTATAGGATCACTTTGTTGTCCGTCTGTCTGTCTGTCTGTCTGTCAAGACCTTTTATCTCAGGAACGCGTGGAGGTATCAAGCTGAAATTCATATCAAATACTCAAGTCTATGGTCTCTTGGAGCTGTGAAAAAATCAAACTTCTAAGTCAACGCGATCAAAAGATACTCCCGTTTATGCCGCAAATTTTCGACACTCGCAAGGGAATCAAAACCTACAGGGTACTTCCCGTGAACTCAGAATCTTGAAATTTGGTACGAAGCAACGTCTTATAACACAGATAAAGGAAAAATTGCGAAAAGCATAAATTTTTAGTTACATCATATAATAAAAATATTTTTAATAATTTTAAACTTATTACCCCTGGTGGGTTTGTACGGAACCCTCGGTGCGCGAGTCTGACTCGCACTTGGCCGGTTTTTTTTTATATATATATATTTTTTTCTATATTCGCACTCGTAAATACACATTCAATTAATTTACTCGTTATCTATTTATTATTATTAACCATTTGTTTATTTGTTTATATATTGTTTGAAACCGTTTATTCTGTAACGTACCCTCTCAAGGTTCATTGGAAGACCAGCGTCAGACAGCTTCTACACCTGTCTGGCATGAATGCTGAAATGGACCTTTTTGGCGCAGCCGTGAGGCACACAGCACATTACTACTAAGTCCAACTTATTGTTTTGTATCTTTTTTATTTATTATTGTGTGTGTGCTTTATTAACTGATGTCAAATAAATATTTTTCTTTCTTTCTTTCTTTACTTTTATTAAAATTTAATAAAACCTTAGTAGCAAGAGAATCTGCAAAAATGCAGCATCAAGATAGAATACATTTTCTTTTAAAATAGGTAAGACAAGAATTTCTGTTAAGTTAGGAAACTCTCAATTATTTATTTACTGGAACCAGTTAAAGGTTACGAAATCTATCCCCTCTGAAGTTTTACTCTTTAAGAAAACTTGATGTTATAGCGGAAACTATTCTGGGGCTTCAAAATTGGAATGAAGCGGGCGCACTTTCACAATAATTGTTGTGGGTAGGTTGAGCTTAGCTGCATATGCAGTCTGTAAAATAAACAGTGATTTAACTGATATAGCCACATAAGCCACCACAGCTAGGTAATTCTACTTTGCTTACTTTAATAGCATTGTCTTACGGCATTCTGCCGTCGAGATCGGCAGCGGACGTAGACTCAATTTCCATGTTACAAAAGAGGGCAGTCTGCGCCATTTGTACAATGGGTCTTCGCGAGGCCTTCATTGTAACATGGTTTTGAAGATAAGCGTGTACGTGATTTTTATATATTAAGACAAGTCCTATGTGACCTATCGCTCCGGGGAAAGCAGGCATGATGTTATGGAAAAATAAATATTAAATTCCCAGTATCGCAATTCGTAGAAAACAGTTTCATTATATTTCATAACTCTCGATATAGAAAGTGAAAGGTCAAAGTGCATGCAGTTCCCCTCTGCGCGCGCAGTGAGCCGGCCACCCGCCCTTGTTACGCACGAAAATTGAAGTGCTGACCAACTGCAAGGAATAATAATGAATCGTTGATAATTGAGATAATCTCTTGTGACGAGAGTCAAAGCGCAATCTACAAATATGATAAAACTGTTGATTTCGATTTGTTGGTGAGCGCATTTAGTCAAAACTACTGCATAGACTTCTGTTAAAGTTTTGCACAAAATGTTTTCCTTTCAGTAAAGGCTTCTTCAACATTTAGGCTTTACTATAGGTTCATATCTATGTAATTTGAGATTCTATATAACCAGCATTTTCAGATTTAATTATCTGTGGGGCCAAAGCGCGCCATTCGAAAATCAAATAAATTATATTCGAAAACCGTTATATAAATTCTAATTGAAAATTCAGTAATTTGTTTTTAGAAAATTGTGGTAGTTTTTGGCGTCACGGATAAACCGAAAATTCGTACAATTTCAGTACACGAAACATAACCGAGGTGTAAAACATGAAGTCACACGTTAAAAACATGAAGTCAACATATTCATACCTAAATCGCTGATGAGTCATATTTCACAAATAATCCACACAATTTTTTATTTAAATTAGTATTCATAATTTTCTTGGGTTAGTTCACTTATTGGTAATATAAGATAAATCTTCGATGACAATATCAGCCGGCTTACGATGACTTTTTTATTTTAAAATCAATCGGTAGCGATAGCGATAACGACACTTTTTGAATGTTTCTTTATAAATAGCCGTAATATTAGCTTTTCCTCAGATCCGCGGACTTCAAAGAATCGCAGAGGTTTGAACCTCTGCGATCAGTGAATAAAATGTCTGCCAATCGTTTTTCGTGTTCAGGGATTTTAATGAATCAAATGCACCCAACTAGAACCACGAGCAAATGATTTAGTAGAGCTTTTTTTTAATTTCTACAACTACCTCCTGCGGCAACCCTAGATGTCTGCCTCATAGATTTTCTTCGTTTTCAATACGGTACTGAACGTTAGCTCCACAGGTAGACACGAGCAAATTGTTTTTACAAATTCGAAGCTCTGTAACTTGAAACGTAGCTACGTACGACCTTTATTCATCAAAATATCGATTCTTATTGATCCGAACTTCAATCTCTATCAATACGAAAAACGAGCAAATCATACATCAATCAAATCACTGAAATGCTCGCCAGCCAGCCAGCCAGCCAGCCAGCCAGCCAGCCAGCCAGCCAGCCAGCCAGCCAGCCAGCCAGCCAGCATGTCTGATTGCAGTGCAATGACTTGAGCGGCTTCATCTGCAGTGGTATCAATCTTCTGGGGTATTTTTCTAGCTGTAGCAGTTCTTACCGTGTTCACTTCGAGGTTGGATAGCGAATGAAGCACATTTTCCACGGTTAATTGCTCGGCGCCCCCGTCAGGGGGCGCTGAAGGCAGTCACGGGGCTTCGTCCCAGCGGATGCCATATCTTGGCCTGTAACTACAGGCCCGTCATTTCGTTGCCTATTTATAGGCAAGAGCCTGATGGCGTGCGATCAAGTCACACGCCTGTGTGAGATTTGAAGCACATTTGACTCGGGTTAGCCCTTTTATAACCTTGTAAGGGTGGTGCAATAAATGGCCGTTGTGAAGCGTATTTTTACATCACTTTACTAACGTTACGTGCTACTGGGATTTATTGTTTTTAGGAATTGTAACCGTTGTTAATTTAAAGGTCGTTAAACGCACTTTCAATTGATACTTACCTATATTAATTGGTTATAATGTATTGATCGATGGCGGGACATGCTTGAAACTTATTTTCGGTGAGGTGCGATTGTTGTGACGCCGAGTGAATACGTTCGCAAAAATACATCAACTTGCTAAGAACAATCTCATGCTAACAATGAATCTGTGACTGATAAAAATATTGAAAATTCCAGCCACGAATTCAGGCCACAATTTTAGCCACGTTATATAATTTCCAGTTTAACTTCTTTAGTAATGCACAAAGAGCTTCGCTTTTTTATACTTTTTATTAGTAGTTGTAAGTATTGTGTAAATTTAATTGTATAATATTGAAAGTATCAACTAGCTAGTAATCATATGTGTTTTATTGTAAGTACATAATTTCAATTGAAATTAAAAATATGTGCAATGTAAAGATAAATACTTAATAATAAAAAAACAATCAACGTGTTAAATATAACAAAAAAATAAATCATGAACATTTGTAAACATTTAACTAAGTAAAAAAATGGAAATAGGTAAATCATAAGAAAAAACATGATGAAAAAATATATAGGTATAAAATGTTAAGACAACTCCAAGACGTCTGTGTTCCGCCGCGCGCCGCGTCTGTCAACTGTCAATACTTAGGTACGTTACTTATCGGGGTGTGTGAGGGTTGCGGGGAGCGCATGCCCGGTTTTAGAATTATTGTTTAAGTACCGATTCCTCGCCTTAATGATGAAGCAATAAATCAACGATTAATATGAAATTCCATGAATTCACAACATTTCAAAACTGACACCACCTTAAAACAAAAATACCGTTTCTGTATTTTCGTATCCTGAGTTCAAATATGTATTTTTTATATTTTTTGATTTCTTCATTTCTGAGAAAAAAAATGAAAACCAAAAAACATGTGATGACGTCACATATACGGTTGAATGATGTAGTTACCTTTGCCTAAGCAAATCAATGTTTTTGATGAAAACATTAATGTCAAACAAGACGTCTAATTGTCAATGTCATATGTCAGTGAATTTTCATAAAATTGTTCAATTTATTTTTCCTATCAACTCAACACGTTTACTGTTAGTATTATCAACTTTTGATTGAAATTTCGCCAATAGAATGGATCCCAATGACACATATACGCCATTAAAGGAACCAAAATATTGTTTTGTACCAGCCTGCAAAAACAATTCCAGAGATACTCAAAAAGCATTTTTTGTAGTGCCTAGCTCAGCAAAACTAGAGTGGTGCAATGCTGTGGGTATAACATGTCCTAAACGCGTTATATATGTATGCGAAGACCATCTCAATGTAAGTACTTAAATGACAATGATTATTTTAAACCACATACCACAACACTATGCATAGTGCATGTGGTGTTTATCTTGTTCTAAATTGTGTTGCATTACTTTTGTATATTAAGCAATAGTGTAGTATCTGTAACCAAACCTAATAAATAAGTTAATAAATAAACCCCCCAGTGCTATTATTGCAGCAATATTTCATTATAGGTACTATTTTGTAAAAGATTTAAATATTTTGATCTTAATGATTTTAAATTATTGTGTTGGTTGTTTTTGAGACACACATAAAATATAAATATAAATTGTAATTTATTTTTTAGTTGGAGGCAGATGTAGAGAACTACCGGTATTGGATAACAATGAAAGTGCGGCCAAAGCTGAAGTCTCGGCTACCACAATCTCTTGTCAGGATGACACTTTCAACTGATCATCAAGAAATTATTGAACCTAGACCCAGCACATCTTCAACAACTTCTTCATCAGCTATGCAAATTGAAAAGGAAATGGACACACTTTGTAAAAATGCATTCACTACAAAAGCCAGCAAAGGTGTGCAAGTGAAGCCAACAACATCGAATCGAACTACTTATTGTGCCATTTACAAGAAGAAGACCAAAAAACCTTTGTTTGAAGGTGATGATGAGATGGAAGAAGTGTTGTTACCTTCAACACAAGGAAGTTCTACTTCTGCTGAAATATCTGAAGTCTCATCAGAAATCCAAATTAAAAATGTGGTACAGGGCAGAAGCTTTATGCTTGACCTTGTTAAAAAAAAACCACAAAATTACATAGGCTTACCAAAGAATTATTATTGGTTGATTAACTATTTAGAAAGTCATTTGAATGTAAAATCTTTTAATATAATAGTAACTTTGTATAAAATTAAAAATAATACCCCCTTCTACCAAATCTCAGATATGTTTGAGGTGTCATTAACAACATTATGGAGAATATTTTTCAAGACTTTGTGTATTCTATCCAAGTTCTTCAAACAATTAATTTTTTCTCCCCGTGTATATGATGTCAAAAGAAACTTGCCAGCTTCCTTCAAAACCAATAAAGAATATTCAAATGTTTTTTGCATTATTGACTGCTTCGAGATAGAAATTGAAAAACCGTCAAATCCTATTAACCAGGCTCTATCATGGTCACAGTATAAGAATGCTAATACTATAAAATACTTAATAGCTACAACACCTGACGGTTTTATCAACTTTGTTTCTGTTGGTTTTGGGGGGTCGTACATCTGATGCCAATATAGTAGAAAATAGTGGTTTTCTGGATGTGCTGCCACCAAAGTGTACTATATTGGCAGACAGAGGATTTAAATATGTTGATACTTTACTAAGTAGAAATCAGAATAATCTGCTTCGGCCACCCAGTGTTTCAAAAGGTCAAAAACTGACAAAGCAGGATGCTATTAAAAGCAAGGTTATTGCCAGTCTGCGTATCCATGTTGAGAGGGTAATAAGAAGAGTAAGGCTATTTAAATTTTTGAAACCACACTCTGTAATAAATAATAAATTAATTCAACATGCAGACGATGCAGTTATTGTGGCATGCGGATTGATAAATCTACATAGTACTATTATTAAGAATGAATAAAAGACATAATTATTATATTGATTTTTATTTTGCACTTTGTAAAACAGTCTTAAAAATAAATTGTTTCCAAAATTCTTCAGCAGCATCCAATAAACCTTTCACATATGTTTCATCATACTCCACCCAGTACTTATGTAGGAGTTTTGTCTGTTCAAAACTAGGATCAGCAACACAAAACAGTCCTTTAATTTTTTTTGCAGCATGCATTTGTACCATTATCTGGGCTTTATATTTTTCATTCAGTTCGCTGTCTCTCACATAACTTTTCATTGTTTTGTCACTTATAGGGCATTTTATTTCAACAACAAAGTCCATACAAATCCCATCAGGTGAAACTCCAATGATAGGGGATATTAAAATCAACCCTGTTTGTTGAATTGCTCCAAATTCTTTTTCTATCTCCCTGAGTACTTCTTTTTCTAATGCCTTGCCCCTTTTAATAGCTTTTGTTTCTGGCACCTTATAACCTCCTAGAATGCTTTGCACTAAAGCACCATTCTCTGTTTTACAGTGAATAGCTTCATAGATCCTGGATCCTGTGACTCTCCCTTGCCGCATAGAATGCCACAGTTTAGAGTCAGCTTGAGCTTTTGTAGCTTCTGCAATAGCTTCAACTACATCTACTGTAACTGTTGTTGCAGAAAATGATTTAAAACTGTTGTAGCAGTGATCATCGACTTGCTGTACAAACTGCAGCACTAAATTAAACAGACTAAAGTCATTTAATTGGGGCTGGCGATTCCCACAGTAATTTAAAATCATTCCATTTGAAACTTTACGCCTCTTGCATTCTTCGGCAAACATAGAAATATTGACAGTCATGTCCACATTATCTGGGGCTCTTTTCATTTTGCCAATGTTTTTTGCCAAGACGAACTTTTGGTCACCTACAGCTCCAGCAAGTTTTGGTTTACTCCAATAACACTTCGTTGATGTAGTTGAAGGTTCGTCTGATCGTTTTATCAGCCAAATGACAAAGCATATAGCGTGTTTGCATCCTCCTGCAGAAGCTGCACAATCGTTGCATTCTACTTTTATAATCTTCTCGTCAGATTCATCGATTACAGCTGTAACCTGATACAACTTCGTTTTTACCTTATGTTCGGGTGTTACCCTGCATTTAACGGTGCATGAGTTTCCTTCTCGCTTGACTTCTACATATCCCACAGCTGTGTCAACATATGCTTCCCGTGATGCTAGTAATGCCTTGGCACTACGTGTTTCCGCTATATTGTAGCATTCATTTTCGTGCATATATTGCAATAGCATTCAGTAGTCCACTTTCGGCAAGTTTCTGCTATCGGCAACTAGAAATCCTTCCGAAACTTTCATGGTGATTTAATAATAACAGAATGAGGATATAATAACACTTGAAAATGAGAAAAAATACGATTTTTTTATAATGAAAACAAAGCTGAGTTAAGGCGCCAACGAGTTTGACAGTTTGACAAGCTGCCAAAGTGACATCGACCAGTGTGACACATTAACTTTTTTTGTCGGATCACAGTAAAGCAAAGGTTATATCGCCATTCAACCGTATGAATGACGTCATTTGGCGCTTACGTCTTTTTAGAACACGACGAATTTCAAACTTAAAATTATGAATGAAAAGTACATAATTTCGAAAAACGGAAAAATACGGGTGCTCTTGTTTTGGATTTACTTTTATATAACGCTATAATACACACAACTTAAAAATATGAAATGTTGTCAATTCCAAAGGAACTCTTACAAAATCTAAACAATATTAGCTTTGCGCAGCTTTTATTACTTGCGGAAAATGTATTTTATATTTCTTAATATTAAAATAGACACCCTTAAGAAACTAAGAGCAAAGTTGAGCAACAGGAGAACGCACGAGGCGGGCCTCAAGCTTAAGCACGTTGGCACGTTGCTGAAGCAACTTGTTGATTCTTTTAGGGTTCCGTAGCCAAATGGCAAAAACGGAACCCTTATAGATTCGTCATGTCTGTCTGTCCGTCCGTATGACACAGATGTATTCTGTGAACCGCATTAAGATTTTTACACAAAAATAGAAAAAGCAATAAATTTAGGGGGTTCCTCATACATAGATCTGAAACTCAAAAAAAATTTTTTTTTTCAAACCATACGTTTGGGGTATCTATGAATAGGTCTTCAAAAATGATATTGAGGTTTCTAATATCATTTTTTTTCTAAACTGAATAGTTTGCGCATATAAATATATGATGTACATTACCATGTAAACTACCAACGAAAATTGCTTGAACGAGATCTAGTAAGCAGTTTTTTTTTAATCCATACCATTATATAAATGTGAAAGTAACTCTGTCTGTCTGTCTGCTACCTTTTCACGACAAAACGGCTGATCGGATCGTAATGAAATTTGGCAAGAAGGTGTATTTTAACCTAGGGAAGGACATAGGCTATATATTATCACGCTAATTACTTACGGGGGTGAGCAATATTGCATTTCGTCTATAGCTTTCAACTGTTTGACAACTGACAACTGTCATAACATGCATTGTAATAGAATAACTATTTTAGACAAATTGTCACGAGAACAAATAGCCCGTCGGTGACGGCAACCGCCTTCCGAACAGTGAGTCGCAAGGTCAAGCCTCAGTACAGACATAAAATACTTTTTGATTTTGTGTAATGCTGTAAGATTTCTGATAATAACTTTGGTTCGCACGTTCAAAAACCACCCGGTTTTCACTTTTTGTAACAAATTATTTTGTTTTTTTTAAAGCTTACATATTTCCAAATCATTGTTTTATACATATTTTTTTTAACACTTAAACGACAGTTTGGGAATCATTTATTTCAAATAATAAATCTGTAAAAAAAGCGCTTAAACTGTTAAAGGATCTCACACTGAACCCTCTTTCTACTATTTCTTAAATTTTCGTCTGTGTCTGTGTGTCTCAACGTAGCTCTTTTACGTGTAAATTATAAAATCAATGTGGTTTGATTTAATGCACAAATTATTATTGTGCATAACTTAGAGAAAGTTTTGATTTTTGTTTCTTTGCAATCGGTGCTCTCCATCAAAAGATATATGACTTTAAAGTTTTTAAGGAGAACTTATTATCATGATCTAAGGACAATGACATCTATGAAACCAAAATGGTACTAATGAATAAAAATCACAATGTAGAGGAGAAGAGAATAGTCAACATCACCCTGCTTTAAAAATCTATAACAAAGCCAGTAGAGTGTCTGTTCGACCGCTTTCCATATGTTTTGCAAATGTTCTCTATAAATGGCGTTGTTCATTTGACTCCATTTTCTGAATCACGTTTGTCTCAAGTTTGGTTTTTTGGAAGCAGTTCTCAATTCAACGCCTGTTTTTCTTTATGTAGATACCTATATTATGCCTGAGCAATACTCAAATAACCGAATGATGAAGTCGCACGAGACCGGTCAATGTGGCGACACTTGATAGGCCTATGTCCAGCAGTGGACGTCTTTCGGCTGAAATAATGATGAATGATGATAATTCAAATGGAGTAGGGTAGGACACCTAGCAAGGCGCGGTGATGTCAGGTGGAGTAAAGCTGTGACCAAGTGGCATTCTAGAAATCCAAACAGAAGTTTTGGTTGTCTAGCGGTGAGATAAGCAGACGATATTGTTGCCATTGCGGGAATATCCTGGATGAGACTGGCACAAGAGCGTGGAGCTTGGCACAAACAAAAAGAGGCCTGTACCCAGCAGTCGGTGAAGTCGGACTATGAATGATGATGATGATGACGCATAACTTTTTCCAGAGACGTCCGATTTTCATGATTATTTTTAATGAAAAGCGTGTTTAGCTAAGTTTATCCCATTTTTTATTGAAAATAGTTGTGTTCGAATTCATGTGCGAATTGTATAATCATCGCTTGCTGAAACGTCGTGAAGAAACCAACATGCCTGAGAGACATTTGGCATGTTAAGCCAAGTCAGAGGCCCATGGGCAGCATAAAAACTCTTACACCAGGTTAGGCAACAACACGATAAGGAAGGAAAGATCGCTTGGTTCGGTGAAGAAAGACATCGTGAGAAAACCACAGCATGCCTGAGAGTTATTTCTCGACGGCATGTAAAGCCAAGACAGTGGACCTTGGATGGCATAAAACTCTGACAACAGGTTAGGCACTAACCACGCGATAAAGAAGAAGATCGTTTTGGGGCTTATTTCATAAACCTTTTTGACAACTTTAGACCTGTCTGAAGTTTGACTGTGATCAGTTACAGCAGCTATATCTTGTGTCGGCACATTTCATGCACCTTGATATAAACTTTAGACCTAGCTAGAGTATGAGTATTATCGGAGGTCTGACGATGGAGACGAAAGGCAGTCACAAGTGGTCCGCAACTCTTCAAATCTGCTCTATCGTGTTTAAGGCTCATTTCGTGCATCTTGATAAGAACTTTAAACCTAGCTGGAGCATGACTGTCATCGATGGTCTAACAATGGAGACTGAAGGTAGCAAGAGATCCTCAACAGTTAACAGCAGCTAAATCGTCATTGGGCTCACTTAATGCACCTTGATGAGAACTTTAGAAATTGCTAGAATATGACTGTCATCGAAGGTCTCATGATGGAGGCTTGGAGACGAAAAGAATTTGCAATAGGTTTTCAAGAGTTTACAGCATCTACATCGTATTGTGTTGACCTCTCTGGAGTATGACTACCATTGAAGGTCTGACTTTGGAGAAGGAAGGCAGATGCGAGAGATCACTTGATGAGAACTTTCGACCTAGCTGGAGTATTATATTGTCGAGTGTCCAAGGATAGAAACGTAAGGCTGTCGAGGGAAGAGTCCTTATTTGGGAAAACATAAGTTGAATATTTTGGCTTTTAATGTAAACCAATTCGAGAAAAAATAAATTGTTACTGACTTCAATCTGTACTAATATTATAAAGCTGCAGAGTTTGTTTGTTAGGTTGGTTGAACGCGCTAATTTTAAGACCTGTTGGTTCGTCTTGCGCAGACGAAGTTGCGCGGGTCAGCTAGTACGTCATAAATCGTAAACCGGAATTTACCTTACAACGAACTGCAAGAACTTTTATAATATGTTACTTGCTGTTACGGAACCCTTCCGGGACGAGTCGGACTCGCACTTGGCCGCTTTTTTTTAAGGTGAAAGCGTAAAGAGGTAGCCCTTGAAGTTCAATTTTGTTTTTGTGTTTTTTGCAATTTGATGATTGATTGATGGAAATAATGTAAATGATTTTGACCTTGAAAATGTAGTTTCACGACCTTTTTGTAACTACTTTGTATTACAGTCGCGAACAATATTTTAATCAACATACAACCTAGTTGCAAAAAAACGTAAGAAAATTTGGATATCGCGTGCTACCTTGGAGCATCAGGCCTAAGATCAAATAGGTCGTATAAAGAAAGATGTTTCCACACCAACATTTTTGCATTGCTAAAGGGGGTTCTATTATTACACTTCATATCCCAATCTCTTGAAGTTTCTGTGTTAATGGTGAACCTTCCAATACCTGTATCGTGTTGAAAACTTATTTAACGACCCGAAGTTGCACCCCTGGAAACTTGGAAGCGTTTGTGCATAGGAAAATGTTTTCTAGCTTTAAGGAGCATGCCCGATACACCATATTTATACCATGAACGTATAATGGGAATAGATACTACTTTGAAGCAATCTCTCATATTTCTAATCAATATTAGATTAGCATTAAAGATAGACCTAGTATTATTTAATCTTAGCCAAACGTCTCTAAAATTTAAAATTACAGACAAACGTGATGCTTTGTTCCGATCTACAGTGAGAAATGTAACTACTCAACAGCGCGCCACCCACTCCACACCAGTCTCACCCCTTCATCTATACATATAATAAAATCGTTGAGACCAAAAAATATGTCCATTTAAGATTAACAAAAAAAACCGATCATCAATTTTTGTTTGTTTGTTTGACCGCGCATCACGTACAACTACGGAACGGATTTTGATGAAATGTTCACAAATAAAATAAATTCAGAATAACATTTAGGCTATATAAATTATAGAAAATTTTGGAAAAAATGGGGGTTAAGTTTGTATCTGTATGTATTCTTAAAATCATATTTTAGTTTTGGACAGCCCGTTTATCAAGGAAGGCTAACATCACCAATAGGAGCGGAGCATCAATTAATTTTTTTCTAAAAACAAAGATTTATTCCTTTTTCTTTGCTTCCGTTGCAAGCGCTGCATAACGAGGTTAAAGTTACACAGTAATCACGTACGAAGGAATTGTTTCTCTTAAGCAGTCTTAAGCATTAAAAAAATAAGTATGCGATAGCATAAGTCTATTTCTTAAGGTTGACTCACACTTTCTCTGACCCTCACTCGCAGACGAAGTTGCGCGGGTCAGCTAGTCAAATATAAAAGTAGATAGCACGCATCTGCGCAGCGGTAATAAGAGGTAACTCAATTACTGCACAGTCAGCAAGACGCACAACATCAATGCATATAGTACCCAGGATGCGTTAAACTAAAATCTATAAACTCTAGCGTATTTATTACGGCAAATAGGTCAAACATTTTCAGCCTTACTGCGCATGTTCGCCCGGTACCTCGAATGCATGTTCTTATTGTGTCAAGTTATATAGGTAGGTACGACGTTATCAATACTTGCATCCCCCGTACGTCACTTTTTACAATCTTAAGCATGTTTTCAGTTCATGGGTCTTTTTTACGTCACGAATTAAAAAGCTTCAACAAATTTTCAGGGACTTTTGAAATCTGGTTTCGACGTTCAGGTTCATACATTATTAATTACTCATGAGGAGTGACTTTCTCCAATTATCTTATGAGGCTAAACTAGTATACATTGTAAAGCACAATAACTGGCGAAATGTGTTGTACACCTGCATTCCCCTTCAGAGCATTCGGACGTGATTTTATGTTATGGAATTGTGTAAACCAGTGTTTTTCAACCTGTGGGTCGCGGCCCCCCACGGGTAGCCTCTATAAGAGGAACGTAAAAGGTCGCAAAAACTACTCTACAGTTATAAAACAATCAAATTAAAAAATATAGATTTCCAAAGGTATTAACAAAATAAAAACCTATGAGTAGGTAGTCCATCTTAATGCGAAGTTTGCGCTATTTTTTCAAATTTCTCTTATGGTGGATCCGTTTTATTTATTTATTCGAATCCTAATAAGTATAACGACAGTATAAAAAAATACACATATATTTAGTCCGTCAGTTAGAGCATCTATACATATAATAAAATCGTTGAGACCAAAAAATCTGTACATTGAAGATTAAAAAAAAAAACCGATCAGGGTGACTTAAAATAAGTAACTGAACATATTAAAACCATTTTTAAAATTCGTGTTTGTTTGTTTGTTTGACCGCGCATCACGTAAAAACTGCTGGACGGATTTTGATGAAAACTTCACTAATCTATTTAAATAAACTCAGAATAACATTTAGGCTATAGAAATCATGGAAAATTTTAGAAAAAGGGGGTGAAAAGGAGGGGTAAAGTTTGTATGAAAAAAAAAAATTAGATTGTTCTAAATTCATGAAACTCAGAGTAAATACTTATTATTAAAAATAAAGAAATACCTGTTTCAGCAGTTTAAAAAAAAAACATCCAGAGACGTAAAAAAGAGGGTTTTGTGTTTAAAATTAATTAACTTCATACACCTATAGAATAAAATCCATTGAAGTTGAAACCTTTAAAAGTTGCTATAAATACTTCAAATCTAATACAGGTAAATGTAATTTCTCAATTTTCTTGAAATTTGATTTTTGCTCAAGAAAATCGGCTTTCCTCGGTATAAGTAGTTGGTAATACAGGGTGGAAACAGTAAATGGGGCAATAAGGGGAGCTGCAGCTACACAAAACTGGTCTTAGGTAACAATGCGTAAGTTTTTCACAAAATGTGTATCCCTATTCACAGATTTAATAAAAATTAAAGTACAGTTAGCAAGAAAATTGCCATTTTTTCATAAAACAATTTGTTTGATGCCAATCGATTTTCTTTCCGACACTAATCAAGAAGTTCTTCCAAACCAACCCAGGTTAGAGTACTCAAAAAGTCAGAAAATTGCTATTTTACACAAAACATTTTTTTGATGCAAATCATTATTTTTTATTTTACCTAAGACATAAAGCCGGAAAAGTTACAAATACATTACAAACGAGTACAAATCCTACTATCTACAAATAAAAAATTCTTTGTCCTGAAGGACTGTCTCATGGATCAACGCACAGCCTAAACCGCAGATTGTAGAAACCTGAAACTTGGAGGGTGTATTTTCTGTATAACGTAGGCGCACGATAAGAAAGAATTTTGAAATTATACCCCTAAGGGGGTGAAAAAGGGGGGCAAAGATTGTATGGGAAAATGTGATTCCTTGGTCCAATCTACTTCAAACTTTGCAATCAACAATATTAACAGAATTGATGGACGCGTTTCATATTGCATTGAAATTCATCCCCTAACGGGGTTAAAAAAGGGTAGAAAGTTATTTTGGCGGCGATTTGTTTCGAATTTGATATCAATACTCCTTCGAGATTTTGATTGTACAAGTTATTTTGAAAAGGTTAAACTCACATAAAAATTTGGTGCAAAATTGACTCTTTAAAATTGGAATGTCTCAAAAGTCACCGTAAAGTATTAATACCGCATTTGAAGGATTCTAAGCTTTGAAGTGCACTTTAAGACACGGCGTCATAGCGTAGGGACGTAGAGTTTGAAATTTTAAATGATAACCAGTTATAAGAGGTCCGCAGCGGTTTACAGCAGCCATATCGTGTTGCGGCTCATTTAATGCACCTTGATGAGACCTGCAGAGCTAGCTGGAGTATGACTGTCATCGAGTGTCTAAGTATGAAGATGTAAAGCTGTCAATAGAAGCCTTTACAGAATAGTTACAGCACTGATGACAATATTTGTGCCACTTGTTTAATTTAGTTATTTAATTAAATTTTCTATTTTTTTATTTACTTACCTTTGTATAGATGCTTTTTTACCGATTATTTGTGAATGAGTGAACATTGAAGGTCTTTTAGATTCCCGGATGCTGTTTAACTTTAGTTAAATATTCCTTTTGTTTAATTTTTTTGTATAGCAAGCAACGACCTATTGTCGGTCCTACGCTGTCCCCCCATACTTTAGTACTAATGCTGTAATGAAACATAAGAATATTGTAATACCAAATGATTTGAAAAGAGTAACCATGAAGTTTCTTGCCGGTTCTTCTTCATGGAATCGACCAACGCGAACCGTGCACCTTTTTCGACGTTTTATAAGTGCCCATCCAGGCCTATGTGAAATAAAATATTTTGATTTTGATTTTGACTTTAAAGCTGTTCTTGTAAATATGGTAATTTATTCTTATTCAAATAAATACGTTGTTAATCACAAGTATTTGATTTTGAACAAAATTGCCCTTGGGTACGTAAATTGACTTCAATGCATATCTTAGGAGATACACCGTTTTAAATAACTCCGCAGCAAAATAATGATCATGTACCGGGCGCGCATTTTCATTATGCGGAAGGATGTGTGTGATGTGCTCTTTGAAAATTGTATTATAGGTGCTTACGACCCACTCTCTGTAACCCTCTCTTTCTGTTATGTGACGCAGACGAAGTTGCGCGGGTCAGCTAGTTAGAAAATAATGGACACGACTTTTTTGGTTTTGTAAATCAATGAATATTGACACAGATAAAACGCATCAAACCTACTAACCAACCTACTCTCTAAAAACTATACCTGGCGTGACGTATTGAGAATTTTAAAAGCGTCGTATCTTCGTCAATTTTGACTAAGTAACAATAGTAACAATACGGTATTTTATTTTGATAATTTAACTGATGGGACTTATTAGATTTTTTTGCTGTTGCATAAAAATGAACAATAAAATTCATGAAAAAAAGCGGAGTGTCGGTTCACGAAACATTTTTCATACTATGGGGTAGACACATGAAAAAACTTTTTTGCAAAAAATATAACCGACTTCACACAAAAAAGTGAAAAATAACTTTAGCTTCAGAAGTCGGTGACCTTTGTTTTGATTGATTTAGTTTTTTTGTCACCGACTTCTGAAGCTAAAGTTATTTTTCACTTTTTTCTGTTAAGTCGTTTATATTTTTTGCAAAAACGTTTTTATTTTTCACTTTTTAGTGGCTCATATGTGCTTCTTTCACAGCGTAACGGCGTGATTTTTTGTTATGAACTGGTGTAAACAATAGAGATACATGAGATTTCAGCGATCCCAGTACATTTGCTATCATTTATTGAGGAGTTCCCGTCGCCTATCTTCCGAAGTTCTTCATCAGATCTTTAACAAATTGAAATGGGATCACTCCAAGAACTTACTCTTCCTAAAACTGCCCAAATCGCTTCTGGTGTGCCTATAAAATTTAAGGAATTCCCTCTATTTCTCCAGGATCCCATTAAATGGAACTTAACACATCTAACTGTCGAAATCTGGGTGTATTGTACACTTCTGCGTACTCCCTCAGAGCATACAGGCGTGATGTTACGTCACTATGCTAGATAGACAATAAACAACCAAGCGATTGCAGCAATTACTGCAGCTTTGCCGTGTATTTTTAAAGAGTTCCATTTATATCTCCGAAGATCAGCGTCAAATCTTAACAAAATTGAAATTGGACCACACGGACAGCACTAGCTTTCAAATAAAAAAGAATCATCAAAATCGAATTACCCAGTCGAAAGTTCAGAGGCAACAAACATTGTCGAAATCTGGGAGTATTGTACACATCTGCGTACCCCGTCAGAGCATACAGGCGTGATGTTACGTCATGATGTAGTATGAACAATGAACCTACAAGCGATTGCAGCAATTACTGCAGATTTGCCGTCTATTTTTGAAGAGTTCCATTGTGTATATAAGTCGGTTGAAATGTTCTTGGTACTTATACCTGTCACATACTTTCGACGACATAATAATGATGTCACGTATTATTACGAAACTTGCCTCAAAGGAACTGTATAAAATCCTTAAATGCAAAACAATTTATTTTCAGTATCGCAAAGCCTTGAATTTAATGTGTTAACAATACAAATACAGACAGATTTGAACGTAGTTACTCGTTCGAGTATGTCATTAGTGCACTCGTTACCCGGGGTCCGGTGAATCGGCCCATTACCGCGTCCATGGGTAATTGTAATTACCCGTTGTTCCTTGGCATTAGGGATCGTTTCCGGAAATCTGACTAAGTATATCAATAGAAAATACAAATTCATAATAACAGCACCTTAAAGTACGTCAGGCTTAGTTAGTAGAACGTTTTCATCGGGGCCAAGACTCCACAAAAGTGAAGAACAGACGAGTATTATAAACCACAAATAGAATTTGGTTATGTTGCATTGCGAGTTACACTTAGTTCTGCGTTGCGGTCCGCACGCCTTTTCACGTCCCGCGTCTCTTCTACATCGTATTCATATGTTTGTGTTTACGCGTATGATAACGTGAGCCGCTATACGCGCCGCCTTTTCGTAAACGGAGCTAACGCGCAACGCGATACAAGCTTATATGTGTCACCGTAAAATTGTCAAATACGTTATATTGTAATATCTCTAGCGATATTGTAAAGTCTCGAATTATTGTCAAATGAACATACTGCTTACAACAAAACGCATTATTTTTCGTGAAATGCATACGATGGTAGTCAACTTACGCGGTGTGGAGGGAAGGAGGGGTCCCCATTGCCCAGTGGCACAACTCTTATGAAAAGATAATGCACCATTCCTGAGAAATGCCGATTAATATAACATAACCTTAAAACACTTTATATTCCCCCTAAAAAGCGTAGTCGACGGAGCCCCGCTTCGCGGGGGCCCCTATTTCCGAATGCAGGGTTTAAAGGAACCTAACTAACCTAAAGGGGGGGTGCCCCAAGTCCCGATTATGGGGGCAGAGATACTTCCGTATGTTCAATTGACAATAATTCGAGACATTACAATATCGCGAGAAAAAACACGTTATATTGTAATATAACGTGTTTGACAATTTTACGGTGACATATGCACTGCAAAACGACGACTCGAATGGCGTAGTAGGTAGTGAAGCTGCCTTGCGTTCATAGGGTCCTGGGTTCGAATCCCGGTAGGGGCAAATGTTTGTGTGATGAGCATGCACATTTGTTTCCGAGTCATGGAAGTTTGTATGTACCTATAATAAGTATGTATTTACAAACAAAAAGGTATAAATGTAGTATATCAACTATCTGGTGTCCACGACACAAGCCTTGCTTAGTGTAAGCCTTTTTTAGTTGTACAGCAAATGTCGCAGGTTGAAAATGCAACTTCATCTGTTATTTGAACTAATTTGAGACTCTAGGAGGCGCCACTTTGAGGGACCTGTCCGAAGCCTCACCAACGCCCTCGGGGTACCAGAGTTCGTATAAAAGGAATCTTCGACAAGACCAAGAAAATTATTGTAGCGCTTTAATTGAGACTCTAGGAGGCGACACTTTGAGGGACCTGTCCGAAGCCTCACCATTGCCGTCGGGGTGACGTTCATATAAAAGGAATCTTTGCCAAGACGAAGAAAATGATTGTAGCGCTTTTATTGAGACTCTAGGAGGCGACACTTTGAGGGACCTGTCCGAAGCCTCACCAACGCCGTCGGGGTAGCAGAGTTCATATAAAAGGAATCTTCGACAAGACGAAGAAAATGATTGTAGCGCTTTTATTGAGACTCTAGGAGAGTTCATATAAAAGGAATCCTGCAACATACCCTAAATGATAACAAAGCGCAGTTAAAGCCGATTTTTAAAAGCTATTTCGAAAGAAAATATCGAATTATTAACTAAAATGATTCAAAATTTGATTTCGATAAATAGTAAAATAGCACATTTCAAAGCTTTGCAAGTGCTTCCAACGACAACGATTTTCTCCTAACTCAGTAACCAAAATAAAGTTATAAGAAAATACTTCCTAACGTTTCTTTTTCAAGGAATCGCAAAAAACCCGAAGCGTTTATTTGCTTGCGACTGTTGCGACTTGTTTATTTATATACGGGGTCATTAGACGCTGCACTAAAGTGTGTAATAACCGAAGCCGAAAACCACTTGTTCTCCCCGTCTTAACACTTTTTTGTTCTGGACCTTACATACTAGTTACGGAGATATTAGAGGTCAAACTTCCAACTTTTTCGTAAGTTTTTGTTTTAAAACTAGTTCTTAAGATCATAACTGCACGTTAAATACCCCATAACCCGTTTACTAATTAATGTGTCCGTCACCACTACTGTTGAGTGCGTTACATGCAGGAGTTTTATAGAACGTGATTTCCCCCCCCCCCCCCCCCCCCCAACTAAAAATTCGTTTTCCAGCAATGTTTGTGTGAGTTATTTGGTTTGATCCGTTTACACTATGGTCTTGAAAATAGTTGATTTTACAAACCCTCGGTATATTTTATTCGAGGAATAAAATTGACCTTTTTGAAAAAGAAAACGGCCTTTCAAAATTGTTCCTTGGATAAATGAACATGTGATGTTGTAAGAAACGCTTTCGGATGAGGAATTACGGACAAAATCGAAATTCAATACATAATACATTTCCAATGTCGTTGAAATCAATCCATTAAGCTTTGGTAAACAATTAAATATCATTGATGCACGATGCACCAAGGGCTTGCGTTTAGGAATCTCGGCAGAATCGTGGAATCAATGAGATTTACATCTAATCCTGCTTCAAAGTGATTATTCGTGACGATACATGCGACTGCACTAAGGATCAATTAGCTCATATTGAATTGAATGTGAGCGGCTTTATGTCTCTACTACCTGCCTATTAACTAATGGAAACACGGATCAATAGGATACTGAACAATGAACTTACTATCGGGATGAACGTTACCTATCCTTAAGATGATCATGATGATGTCTACGACCCGAATGGCGTAGTGGTAGTGACGCTGCCTTACGTTCTTAGGGTCCTGGGTTCGAATCCCGGTAGGAGCAAATGTTTGTGTGATGAGCATGGACATTTGTTTCCGAGTCATGGATGTTTATATGTATAATAAGTATGTATTTACAAACAAAAAAGTACATATGTAGTATATAAACTATCTAGTGTCCACGACACAAGCTTTGCTTAGTGTGGCACTAGGTGGCGCTGTGTGTTAATGTCCAGCGATATTTATTTATTTATAACTCAAGGCCGGACACAGCGACAAATCGCGAACTTCTGATCGCTAATTATTAACGAATAAATTCGGTTGCAATAATGATCAGGTTAGTCGCAAGCATCATTATTGCAACCGAATTTATTCGTCAGTAATAAGCGTTCAAAAGCGGTTTCGTAGCTATCTAAGCATGTCGAGACTGCCTGCCGGGCCCAGGCCGTGTATAGTCTACCCGGGCCGTGTGCCAAAGTTTAATAAAGTCCGTTCCACTACTACAGCGTGAAAAGTAGTTTTTACACTATGAGTATGTATTGAGATGTACCGTTTGGTTAATTATTTAACAACTACTTCGATTTGGTTATACTTCTTAAATATGATTACGTGCCTTTAATAGCAGACACGTTAGCTTGGTGGTGAGAGTAGATAGTTGCGTGGTTATCCACACGTCGCGGATTTGAATCCCGAGTCACGCTTGTGCGCTCTATTATAATATTTAGGGATACACTTTTAAATTTATACCGAACTCTGAAAATCTATTTAAATATTGGTCAAGTGTATAATCATGTCATCGTATAAACTCGTAGCAGTTATTTCAAAATTTCCTTACCAAATTAATGGCTATTGATAAAAAATCGTCACTGCGTTTAATTATGTCTAATGTTTAGACGCCTGCCAGTCAGCGTCTATGAATAGACACTTCACACTACAGGAACGCCGAGGATCGTCGTTCCTAAGTGACTACGGAAGCTAACTAGTAGTTAGAACTAAGTAAGGCAATGTGGCTGCTGTTAATAAAGTTCGTGACGACATTTAAAATAGGCCAGCGGGCAGTTGGCGTCAGAGCAGGACTTTGTCAATCGTCAATACACAACACCCTTGTTTACAGGTAAAGCTTAACACTGTTTGACAACAAACCCTATCTATCTAACCTATTTATTCGTGTCTCTTAATTCGGTCTATTAATTTCGTGTGAAAAGTTTGGCGATGTTTTCAATCCCCCCTTGTTGAGATATCGTGACTTCTTTCCCCTCACCCCCTAAATCTCACGTGAGATTTATCAAAATACGTAGTTTAGTGTAAGTAAGTAAATAAGATAATCTGTCTTGATTGCGTTGGATTAAAAAAAATAAGAATAAGTAAGCAATTATTTACTTAATTATTTTCTTTGAATATTTATTATTGCATATTGTTATGTCGGATTGAGCTATATTTTAGTGGAAAAAAATATTTACTTAATTAATTAGAAAAAATCCAAAACGCCGAAAAGTCTCCCAGGCTAAAGAGCTTTGAAAATCCAAAACTTTAAAGCAACCAAGTACTTGGTATTGTGCTCTGCTCATTATACAGCTGATGATTATTATGGCCAAAGTAAGTATATCGGTAAGTGTGATTGATTCATAATAACTCGTGGATAATAGAAATCATTTTGCGAAGAAAGTTATGATTTTATATGTCATTTATTTCAGTGTGTGAGCCTAAGGCTATAAATGTAGATTAATAAAATGTAGAAGCCAAAATAAATGTAGATTAAAAATGCTACACTAGCGCCGACGATATGTAGGTTTAGCGGTTATTCTCTGTCAATAAACATAATGACGATTGTAAAATACTTTACGGGAAACTCAACGAGGCATCATTGGAAATAAAGTCACGCGTGTTTGACCAGAAGCTTATAGTACATACTCTTGCCAAACAATATGTTCACATGATTGAAGTTTTATTGTTATCATCTCCGTGGTGTCCTGAAACGTGTAAAATACAGTGCTACAAGGATCTTTTGGCGGTTGAATAACATTGATAAAATATTTTTGAATCTGTATCTGAAAAAGAAGATGGCGATGTTCGTATCATTTTGATCACGCGCCAAAAGATCGGTGTACATTTTTGGGCAAATACATATAAAACCAAAACTCACCCCAAAAACTCGGAGCTGTCGTGTTGATTATCCCTGGTGAAGAATGGGGGTTTGACCACAGCAAAAAACTCATCAGGGTTGACTTTGGTTGAGACTGAGTGCATCATCTTGCCAAACAGAATGGCCATCCTCGCCCAATATGGCACCGCAGTCATCTTGAGCGCAACATGTGTGCTGAACCTGTCAGAAGTATTAAGATAGTTAAATTGCCTTGTCCCACGGACCAACGCTTGTGATTCAGCTTACCTACACTTAGTTTCAACTGGTACAATATATAGGGTTGAAACGGTAAATGGGGCAGATAGGACGACCTATCTTAACCGACGTTGCAGCTACATGAAAATGGCCTTAGGAAACCATCCATAATTTTTCGTGAAATTTTGATCCTTATTTAATAAGAAATGCTGTACATTTTTACAGCAAGAATATTGGCTTTTTTACAAAACATTTATTTACGCCAATCGATCAAAAAGTTCTTCCAGACCAACCCTAGTTGGAGTACTCAAAAAGTCAGAAACTGCAAAACGTTTTGTTTGTTTTTAGTAACGTGGCTGTTACTATTATTCATGTAATGTCATCCGACTAATCTTATACTGTTTCTTACGGGATATCTTGATTGTTAACTATTTTAAGCTCCCGATATTTCAACGCTGCTGAGCCGTCTTCTTTTTCCTGTCGTATCGATGTACTTATGATCGCGGGACGAATAATCACGAAAATCACATAAGAACAACGAGAAAACCACGGAAGATATCCCGTAAGTGACAGTATAAATTTAGTTTTAAACTGTGAAACTTAAAACAGTGTCAACCGACTACTTATGACAAAAACAATACATAATCTTAACAAAAAAAAAAATAACAAACTTAAAATTAAACTTAATAATGTTCTAACAATAAGGTGCGAGTGCAACGCGAAAAAATCTTTCTATTTCAACTGATACAAAGAATAAATAAAAAGAAACGCAAAAATAAAATCGCGGTGTTCAATTAATCAATTAGCATACAATGCAATGCATGTTCAAATAGTAGCAGAATACAGAGTCAATAAATTCGCCGTGGTGTTTCAACATTTATGAAATACGTACAGCTAACCAAATAGAATACCAGTATGTTCCATCATTTAACTTTGTGTATTACTACCCAATTCATGAAATATTTTGCAAATTTATCCAGCTTTACTATCTATACCTACGCGTAATTGGATTATCGAGGGATTGCACTCCAAAATCAATCAAGCAATTAAATCTGTGCGGCGCATTTTATAGGACACTATGAGCTTTTAGTAAAACAATAAACCTAACTATCTACTGACACGAGTTACACATTGTTTCCCTAGATTGAACTATTTAATTAGGGAAGAATTCAATCACGGCTCGCAATAACTCACCACAACACGAAATGCGCAGAACCAGTATCATTCTTTGAATGTATTTCGACTCAATATTATATTATTGTGTAAACAGAAATTCTGCCTGAATGTGAACCGCCCCGACTGCGGAGAAATTTGCCGATGAGCTATTTCTAGGAATTTTCACCTGCAGTCATCGATCCCGTATCAGCAAACTCTCTGTACACTTCAGTCGAAATTAAATTAAGTTGAACGATAATTGAAATTTTGACGTAGTTATAAATGTAGAAATGTGAAATGTTGAAATTATAACGAAGTTTTGACCCAATTTAATTTATAACATGCAATTTGTATGAACACAAAAAAAACCGTAGAAACGTCCAAGTCAGAATACTGCACTTTACGGAATTATATTGTCTCGTTAAAAAAGACGAAGGACGATGTGTGCAAAATTTAGAGAGAAGTTGAAATGTCACCTAGCATATTTTGTGTAGCTATTGCTAGAATTAAGGGGAAGCGTCAGGGTAGCACGCGAAATTCATATTTTTTTACGATTTTTGCAATTTGCAGGCCAGTGGTAAGTTGTATAAAGTTGAAAATATCGTTCGCGACTGTGAAACGTACGTAGTTACATAATTATAATCATTAAAATCATCAATACAACCCTCTAAGTTTAGATGAGTCGAGGAACGATTTGTAAGACCTTTCTGTAACTACATACGTCTTACAGTGAACGATATTTTCATCAACAACCTAGCACTGGCCTGCAAATGGCAAAAAACGTAAGAAAATTTGAATTTCGCGGGCTACCCTAACGCTTTCACCTTAACAGCTAGTGCGCTCTCGACAAGATTAAACGCAACAGTGAATTCAACAAATATGATGGAAATATTGCGAGTAAATCCTAGTCGGGCGCCAAAGGTACGCGCGCTCAAAGCCTGAAATGCTATTTTTTGGTATCTCAAAGCGTTATTGATCGTCGCTAATTTTACTCCGACACAAAGCAGAAATCACAGACAGGCGATACATTTCAATATAATTATTACATATCAAGGATATCGCGGAAAACGGAAAGATGTCTTCGCGAAGAAGTGGGAAAATATAAATATATTTTCAGACTACCCGTAACGACCGTTCATTATCTATAAATGACTTGGTTTCCGAGGCAGGAAAGCACAACGGACACACCTCTGTAAGGTTTGATCAAGTTGTAAGACCAACCATCGGAGCTGTTGTTATCCACTTATCGACATTAATCATCATCATCATCTTCCTGCCCATTGTACTTGGAGTTGGCGCAACACATACTTATCGACACTAATATTTACCCCTAACGAGCTGCTGCCACTTTTCAGTGTAACAAGGTAATTTTTATTGCTAATGAGCATCCCAATATTCTGCTTGTTTCAATTGTCGCCAGGGACGTTTCGCACGATTAATGTTTTTTTTTTTTAAATAAATTGCAATCTTCATACATTTTACATTCTAATTGGACCCTGAATTTAATTTTTAAAACGTCCTGAATTTAAGGCAAAGTAGAAAATTTATATTTCACTTCATGAATAAAAGAAACATGAGGTTTACAGTCATAGTAAACGGTTTTATCGATTTTGAAAACGATACTGATACACGCATATCAGTATATTAAAAATGCATAGACTTCGACTACTAGGTTTAGCGCTCCATAGGCGGTTAAAAGAACATTCGCAGATATTACAAAATGAATCTGGATGAGAGGGATACAAGTATGTAAATCAAAAGAAAAAGGATCTTAATCCAACACTGTTTGATCATTGGTTTGTTTCCCAAAGATGTGCTTAAACACAACCTGGAATAAACTACGAGAACATTGCACAACAATAGTTTGTTGGACTTTTGTTTGCGTGTTTGTGTTGTAGAGCCATACTTGTTGCTGAATTAATTCACAAGTGTCGCGACGTCAAGCGGCTACACTGCTTTCACGGTTTAAAACAAAACTCGTACTGTCATTTACAGGATGTCGATAATCTCAATATCTTATCGGGTTATCGGGAGCTCAAAATAATTAATAATCACGGAAGATATTCCGTGGGCTTCAGTAAAAGTTTATCTAACAAACATTAATACTACTACGTATAGCACTGAGGTCTAGACTTTTGTGCTTTAATTATGAAATCACAGAGCTCTAATTGTGCTCTGTTCTCCGGTGGTCATTATAATTCGCGAGTGCAATTAATATTTGCTACGGCAGAAAACAGTAGCATTAAATGTGTAAAGTAAACATAAAAGCAGCAACTTAAAGGTGCAAAAGGAACTGAAGAAGGTATTATAGTATTTAAACTTAAAAGGTTCTTGAAAAAACTGTCAAACAATCTTTTTACACCATTTTAAGTTTCAAAAACTTTCAGTAGGTTGAATCAAACTTGGAAGTTAAAAATATTTGTGATATTGTGCGTACATTTACATGACATGATTTGTTATTGTATTCACATGTCATGAATTCTATAAAATGTTTTTAAATTTGGAAAATGGGTATTGTATTGTACAACGGGCTGTTGTCCACAACACCACGTCAAAGCGCGGGCCCAGTGCGGTTTGGTAGATGTCACATGTCTTGGAATTTTTGGTTCTAGGACATGCCGGTTTCCTCACGTTGTTTTCTTCACCGTTTTTAAAAGCAATGGTGATATGAAATAAATTACACAGAGTGGAAAAAGGGTATCTATTACCAGCGCGACAGCGCGAGCCTTATCATACAGAAAGGTTCTTGAAAAAACTGTCAAACAATGTTTATACCCATTTAAGTATTCTTTTCGATCTGGACTCGTTCTTGACGGATTGGTCAGAAAGAGCATATTGCAAACAGGATTGGAAAGCCATGGGGGAGGCCTTTGCCCAGCAGTGGGACAGATCAGACTGATTAAAAAAAAAGAGTTTTCTTTAAACTTTCAGTAGATTGAATCAAACTCAAAAATCGAATATTTCGTGATACGCACAATGCGTACCTACATTTACATGACATGATGTTTTAATTATATTTTCAAGTCATGAAATCTTATTAAAAAATCACTGAGAAAATGGGTATTTACTTATACGCGAGCATTATTTGTAAACGCACAACAAAAGCAAAGAAAAAAACATAAATAGCTTATCCCTATAATAATGTTATTGGAGGAGAGGAAGTTTCCGAAGTCCTAGCACAAACGAGCGACGTACTATAGTAAATTCACGATGCTATGTACCGAAAATACAACTTTTCGATAACAGTTTAGGATACATTTTTCCGAGTTCGTGCTAGGCCCACAGAGTTTATCAAGACTTACCTTAAATGTAGATGAACTTTAGTTACAATTATGACACTTGAATGACAAAGGAAGGAGATAAAGTAGGTACTTACTGTCGAGTGACGAGCAGAGCCTGCATCACGCTGTTCATGTAACATGTGTTCCCAAGGTTGAGGAGGCCCACCTTCCTCATTGGAGTGTGCGTGCTCACGCTGGGCAAGCACACGTTGCGAGCGCGCCACGGAGGCAGCTGTAGATAACGACAGCCGCGAGACGCCATGTGGCGCTCCAGGCATAAAATCTAAACAATAACAACAATAGTAACTACCAACACACAAACGAAACAGAATCTAGCAGGTGCGACCAAATAATTCAGTGTCTAAAACAAGGTCTCAATTCCGTATTTTGAATAGCTAATATTTTGTGGAATATCACTGCAATGTTGATAGACATGGGTTTAAAAAAAAAAGCCCGAACGCGTACTTCGTTTTCAGGAACCGCAGTACGGTGTTGTCGTTTTGCTGCCGAGCGCGTTATCATTTTGACGGCTCAGCTCTACACTAGACGCTCCCGACCGCCCGCGTCCGTAGCCCACAACGAACTAAAGCGCTGGGAAAACAGGAGCCCAACGACCATTCCCGATAAGGTCTGGGGGTTGGATTTTACTCCTACGCATTAAAGATTATTCCTAGCTTCTTTTATTTAAGTACTAATTTAAACAAACATCATAATATCTGAAAATTTCGGGAAAATTACTACTGAAGGAAACCTGCTATGAAAGAATAGAGGTGCAGCTATATGTAAGTAATTATATTGTAGTACACATTATAGATAATAATAATCTTTTTTTTTCAATGTCTTCAATAAAACATCATCATCATCCGCCATGTTGGGGTCGGCTTCCAGTCTAACTGGATGCAGCTGAATACCAGTATATACAACATTATTTTTTGTTTATACTAAACCCGAAAAGGGGTCATTGTACTCATCATTTTGAACAACTTTTTCTATGGGACGAACCTTGAAATCGCGAAAAAAAAATCAGCTGTTCCCTACATTTATGCTCGCATAACTCGTCAAAATGTAGGGAACAGCTGATTTTTTTTTCGCGATTTCAAGGTTTAAAGTGAGTTGTTCAAAATGATGAGTACAATGACCCCTTTTCGGGTTTAGTATAAACAAAAAATAACCCTGTATATGGAGCGACTGCCTATCTGACCTCCACAACCCAATTAATACTAGGAAATACGATACCAATGTCTTTGTTATCATGAAAATTCGTTCTTTTCCTACAACTTTAAATTAACATAACATGTAACCAAAAACAATGTTTTACGACTATCTAGCTAGCCGATCGGTTTTGACCTCATCTTTTGATCAGAAATTTTTCATAAAATAAATCAAATATCTCATTGAAATTAAATTAAGTGTGAAAATTAAAAAAAAATAAGAACATCGTAATTTTCTTGAACTTTAAACCTCATTTTGGATGATTTCATAAAATTGGATCTAGACAAGGATGGGTGCATTATTACAGTGATTTTTTGCAAAGTCGGAACCGGTGTGTGATGTCTGCTTAAATCAGCCCTCTGTAAAACATATCAATCTGTTATATTCCACCAGTCGGTGATGTGGCTGATTAATGTAAAACTCAGGTTAGTAGGGAAAAATATATTATAATGCCAATCAAATAAAATGGCTTTTGTTCGTCATTTTCCTTATTTTTAATAAACTTTCATTTTCCCCAAAACAAAACTGACTATTAAAATGAGGGTGTGTGTGTACTTAAATACACACACACCCTCTATAGAAAATAGGTCAATCATTACTCCTTTGATTCATCGATGACTTCCCACACCACTTTGCCATTCGTCTAGCATTTACATCAATCTAAGAGTATAGTAATTTTATAAAGCTGAAGAGTTTGTTTTGTTTGTTTGGTTGAACGCGCTAATCTCAGGAAGTAAGTACTAGTTGGAATTGAAATTTCTTTCATTTAATCCATTTATAGAGGAAGCTCATAGGGTATTTAACACAGAAATATTAAAAACAGGAGAAGTGGCAAGGGGGCGTGTCGGTGACCACGTGGAGCTGACCGCGTCGCTCAGCTATTGAAAAATGGCCGTAACCGCGAGTTAGTGTGTTGTCAACCGCGTTCGTAAAAAAAAACGATTATGCCGTCTTGTTCGGTGGTTTCGTGCAAAAATAGAAACCAAGACAAAAACTTTAGAAGACAGGGCATCAGTTACAACAAGTTAGTACAAGTATTTTACAATATTTGTCTTAAAAATCACGAAAATCCATAATCCCTAAAATATATCTGACTTGTACTACTTGATTTATGTTTTCTTGTATTACTTCGAATGTATCATGTTTGCATGAAATACATTGCTCTTTTACAACCACGTTAGTCTGTCACTGAGTGACTGAACGAGCAATGTACACCTGACATAACGAAACATCATTAAGCCGTAATGCCGCATGGTGCGTCCGCTGCTCCGGTCCGCTGTATTTGAGCGCGAGCTAGTGATGTGCTCGTGGAGGTTTCACAAAGTCTGTCGACAAGAAAGTGGACTGCGAATTGTTATATTACTATTTCACTTTTTTTTTTTTCAATTTGTTAACTCTTGTAATCCGGTTGGAAGGCCGATGTGGTTCCATGCTTAATTTTCTTTTTCTCTTTGATAATTCAAAAGAGCCTGTAACTGGCCTAATTGAAATAAATGCTTTGATTTTGATTTTGAACTACGTGTAACTGTGTCATTTGATTTTTAATTGTTTTTAAAGTATTTTTATTAATTGAATAATGTTTGTAGGTTTCATATCATTTTTATTTACTTTATTTCCAAATCCTTTATAAAAATAATCGATATAATTATCGATAACTCTTCGATTTAGTCAAGCACTGTGTCGTATCCGCCCCCGTGTCCCGACAACACACAATGATAATTGTTTTAGTGTGAGTAAATTATACGGAAAAAGTACGCTGTAGTTTAACAAATAAGGTTTGTATTTAAATGACAGAGTTATCGATGGCGCGTGTGTGCACTTGTTCGTAGTATTGTTTTGACAGAGCTCTGTGTGCAATATTAGCGTTATGGAGGGGCAACTGTGGCTTCATCGGTTTTCTATACATTTTGAACTCCACGCAATATCTCCTTCTTTCTTATATCTATGGTATTTAACTTCACGCTACGACCAATAAGAGCGGAGCATAAATGAAAAATGTTGCAAAAACGGGGAAAATGTATTCCTTTTTCGAGCTTTTCTCTCATAAGTGACACAGACGAAGTGGCGTGGGTCAGCTAGTTATGAATGACATTAATCAAGAAACAGAAATTAAGACTATGATTAGGAATTCATCTACATTAAATTTCATATAATAAAGCTGCAGAGTTTTTTACTGTCTGATTGCGAATCTCTGAAACGATCAGTAGTTTCTTTTGTAAATTTTATTTGTGTAATAACGTGGCGTACTCGTATTAAGTACATACTCCTAGGAGCTAGGCAAAAACAGCCTAAGCATATTTTCGTTTCAGTGAAGAGAGTTGGCGCGAAATAGAGTTAGGTGGTGGATCCAATTTTGATCCACCACCTATCGCTACTACGTTTCCGGCCCCGACCATACTTGTTTAATTGGAAAGCTCTTTTTTTAGAGCGTGGCCGTGGTTCGATATCAGTCATTTTCCAAGCTTTTTGGGAAAAAAGTTACAGCATCGTTCTTTACTGAACAATATTTAGATGGTATATTCTATTTTTTATACACATGTAACATTGCTTTGCAGGATGAAACAAAATAGTGGAATGGTCAATCGGGGGTATTATGAATCCAATTTTGTAATAAGATCTTCTACGGTTTCTGACTATTTCATAATTCAATTGGAGTTAATGATGAACTTTGCATTTATTTGACCATTTTGTTTTTGTGTGTTATTTCCTGGCGGGCTAATAAATGCTTTTTCTTTCTTTCTAACTTAGAAGGTTGTATTGATGATTTTACACCGTAATGAAAATGGAATATTTACCATGTTTAGGGTTTGTTTTGAGTTCCCTATGTTTGGGCGATCAGTGTTAATGATGACCAATATGATGATTGTTTTTCCCCGTTTTCAGTGTAACGTGTTGTGTTCGAACAACAGATATTATCAGGTGTAAAAGGAGATCGAGCCAAAGCGGTCCAAGTGGCGTCAGAACAAGACCTATATTTTCTTAAAGCTGATGTAAAGAGCATCACTATTCATAATGTCGTCAAAAAAATCTCCATGGAAAAAAGTATTTGACCATTTAAAATGTACTATGTACTTAGGTTCATGTTCATCAAAAAAATAACAGACGATTATCTAAAAACAGCTGTTTAAAACAAATTCTTGTACGGGAACATGTCACATTGACAGCTGTTTTTAGATAATCGGGCTATTATCTTCTCGGTGAACATGGACCTTAAAGATTGCATTAATTACAAACGGCTTCGGTGATTCAGACAGACATTATTTAAAAGTTTGTAAGGAGAGGCTTTTTTTTTGTTAAGGTCACAAGCAAATCGGCGCCAGGGGAAAATCTTCTAATTCAAAAGATAGAAGGATCGTTGGCGATTAACAAATATATCATTTTAAAGCTTATAAGAACAGAGTTATTCTTTGTAAGGTCACCAGCAAATCGACGGCGGGAGAAAAAAGTTTTAAACAATAAAGTACAATTAGTGACACAAAAAAAACTAATTCAAAAGATATAAGGATCGTCGGCGATTCACACATATGTAATTTTAAAGCTTATAAGAAGGGGGTTTTTCATTGTTAAGGTCACAAGCAAATCCTCGCCGGGAGAAAAAAGTTCGGATCATAAAGTACAATTAGTGAAAACAGAACTTCTGATTCAAGAGATATAAGGAGCGTTGGTGATAAACACATTTATCATTCAAAAGCTTATAAGAAGAGGGTATTTCTTTGTTAAGGTAACAAGTAAATCAGCGCCAGGAGAAAAAACTTATAGTTCATAATGTAAAATTAGCGAAAACAAAATCTTCTAAATCAAGAAATATAAGGATCGGCAGAAGCGGATCGGCGGAAGAGGGTTTTTCTTTGTTAAGGTCACAAGCGAATCGGCGCCGGAAGAAAAAAGTTATAGACCATAAAGTACAATTAGTGACTCAAAATCTTCTAATTCAAGAGATATAAGGATCGTCGGCGATTAACACATATGTAATTTTAAAGCTTGTAAGAAGAGGGTTTTTCATTGTTAAGGTCACAACCAAATCTGCGGTGGACGAAAACATTTATGGACTATAAAGTACAACTAGTGTAAACAAAACTTCTAATTCAAGAGATATAAGGAGCGTCGGTGATAAACACATATACCATTTAAAAGCTTACAAGAAGAGGGTATTTCTTTTGTAAGGTCACAAGCAAATCGGCGCCAGGAGAAAATACTTATAGTCCATAATGTACAATTGGCTAAAACATAATCTTCTAATTCAAAGATATAAGGAGCGTCGGTGATTCAGACATACATCATTTTAAAGCTTAGAAAACAGATCGTTTTCAGCTCATTATAACTAATACGACCAATTTGAGTAATCTGGTGTGCGAAGAACATGTGTGCTTACCTCTCTAAGGATTATAGTCGTGAAGATTTCGTCCCTTAAACTTAGCAAACAGATCGTTTTGAACTCATAATAACTAATGCGACCAATTGTGAAATCTGGCGTACGATGAACACGACTGCTTATCCCTCTAAGGATTATAGTCGTGAAGGTTACGCTTATGTTTATCAGTAATTAAGTGATGAGGGAAGTATTTCATACGTCTTATACTGATGATATAATAATCAGAAATGAAGAATTTGATTAACAAAAAGTCCTTTTTTTCGCGATTTCCATGAGCTTCGGTAATTGAAAAGCATCAAACACGAGAAGTGATTTGAGTATCCTAGAACCAACAACGCTTCTTGGACCAGTCTATAGAACTCTGCTCGTTCTCCTTTGTATAACAAAATTCCAATTAAGTACCATAACTCCCTGTTTCAATTTATGCGTATTCTTACAAATACTTTAAGTAGGTAATTGATAAATGCTTTTATAGTGTACCTAATCGAGTTCTTAGATAATAAGTTGTTAGTCCTGAATTGTAGTAATATGTCACATTATAAAAATATTCGTGACGAAATTAGAATCAATTTCATACAATTTACTAACTGCCTGCATGATCCAGATGAATTATTTTTCTTAATATTAAATATTAAATTAATGTACTCATATAATGCCGAAATAATTGAATTAATTGACAGAATAAGAGTTTAATAAACCAATTAAAAAACAAAGCATATATTTCAAGTCAGGGTTCGAAAATATCCGATATTTAACATAAATATCAAAATATTGGATATTTATGCTATGTATATATATCCGATATACATCAAGTTTGATACATGTAAATGTCACCGTAAAATTGTCAAACACGTTAGATTGTAATACTTATAACTAGAGAGATTGTAAACGCTGGAAAGATTGTCAAACGAATATACTGCCTAGTGCCTACAATATAACGCATTATTTTTCGGTAGATTGTAATCTATCGAAGTGAAACCGTTATATTGTAACGCTCCAGTATTATATTGATCAACGCCAAGCCATGCCACGCCATGTGTACACGGTACAGCCACGCCAAGTCAAGCCAAGCTATCGCTATTTGGAGCCAAAGTTGTCAAAGCGAGCGAATGACAGTCAATGGCGGGAAACCATGAATTTTTGACTAAGATTGAGCAGATAAAGTGAAAAACTCTGTCGAAGATTTTATAACGTATTACTACTTTCTTAATTACTTTTATTACTTCAAAATAAATAACCATTGTGAATATACAAGAAGAAAGTATTATTGCACACCCGTTTCAATATTGTGAAATGTACGCGATGGAAGTCAACTCGCGCGGTGTGCAGGAGGGGGAGGGAAGGAGGGGTTCCCCTTGCTCCCTGGTACCAATCTCATGAACAGATAATGTACCATTCCAGAGAAATACCGATTAATATACCCTAACCTCAAAACACATTATATTCCTCTAAAAAGCGTAGTCGACGGACTGACGGAGCTCCGCTACGCGGGGCTAGTTCTGTCTGCAGGGTTTAAAGGAACTTATCTAACCTTAGGTGGGAGTGCCGAATCCTAATTATGGCAGCAGAATATGTACATTCGTCGCATGCATTTCACAATATTACGGTTTCACTTCGATAGATTACAGTCTTCCGAATAATAAAGCGTTATATTGTAAGCAGTATGTTCAGTTGACAATATTTCGAGAGATTACAATCTCTCTAGAGAGATTACAATCTAACTTGTTTGACAATTTGACGGTAACCATTTTGTATGAAAGCCATTTTATTATTTTATTGTATTATTTATGTAAACTATTTTAAATCATTGAAAAAGACTGAAATGTTATATTTATTTAAAATCAGACTACGTACTTAGAATCACGACTGACGCTGTGACGCCATTAATGCCGCCGGCAGAAGTGTTGCCATTTATGGATTAGACTGTTTTAACTCTACTTCAACGCTATCTACTTTTGGGAAGTAGAAATGCAGTAACAAATGCCAAAAATTACTTAAGCAATAATATAAACTTTTTTAAACCATTTTTGTATTGTTTGATTCAGTTTATCATAAAAATCGTTTGATAATATACCGGATATATATCATAGATCGGAATAGTTAAAGCTGTTTCATGTGCTTGCCACAGGTTAGAATAATATGGATATTCCCCGAGTCCCGGGAATTGGTTTTTAAATAGGTAGTAAAATCATTAAAAATCTATTCGGGACTAATGAAAGATTACTTACACTTCTATTCTGACGGGTAAATAAAAGAAGGGGGTTACTGATAGTACCTATAATAAATGTTACAATAATAAAATCCCGTAGTATCAGCCGTGGAATATCCATATTAACATCAACGTTTACGGTCAATGATCCTAAATAGCTCTACCTATTCCGATCACTGATCATGATATATATCTATCACCGTAAAATTGTCAAACACGTTAGATTGTAAAATAAATAGAGAGTAAACTCTCGAAATATTGTCAAACGAACATACTGCTTACAATAAAACGCATTATTTTTCGTGAAATGCATGCGATGGTAGTCGACTCACGCGGTGTGGAGGGAAGGAGGGGTCCCCCTTGCCCAATGGTACCACTCTCATGAAAAGATAATGTACGATTCCTGAGAAATACCGATTAATATAACCTAACCCTAAAACCCTTTATATTCCCGTAAAAAGCGTAGTCGACGGAGCCCCGCTTCGAGAACAGGGTTTAAAGGAACCTAAATAACCTAACGGGGGGGTGCCCCAAGTCCCGATTATGGAGGCGGAGATACTTCCGTGTTGACAATATTTCAAGAATTTACAATATCGCTAGAGAAATTACAATCAAACGTGTTTGAAATTCTTACGGTGACATAATATCCATTAATATATATCCTCGAACCTTGTTTCAAGTACGCCAGTTACTGGCACTTTTGAATTATCGAAACAAAGACGAAAATTAAATCTAGCTTCAATTGCAGTCACAAGACATAAACACTATGCAAGTAGGTACTGTAGTTGCCCTTTCCCTAGCGTAGATCTCAATGGAGAATAACGGCCAAAAAAACTCCATGGATACTCTTTTAAACAGAATATTTTTACAAAAACTTTGGTTACGTCATTTATGTTGAGATGGTATATATCTATATGTATATGGTGTTATCTTTAAGATCCCTTGTACCGTATCATTTTACGCAAATAATGATTTGGACTTTTGTCGCAAATCATATTTTAATCAGCAAAAAAAACTGACACTTGCCTGAAAGTTGAATAAACGTAAAACAAAATGAATTCCGTTTCACTGATTTATTTACCTAATGAAAGTATTGCTGGTAAGGATACAATTATTCGCATTTACTATACATGGTGTCTAAAGAAAGTAACAGTAACGGCGATATATACCTACCTGTTTCCATATCATTTAGATGTTTAAGTTGTAAGTTTTTTCCCAACTTTTGACATCGACTGCCTTAGACAAAGTTCGTGAACAAAAAAAATTCAATCACACTTGGTACGGTTGATATACCTAGTCTTTTCGCTGTGCAGGTGACATTTGACGTACCGTTCCTTTTCATCTTGAACGTTGCCTTGGTTTACAACCATTACTGAATATTTTAGCTGCATCCTAAATAATAACATTAATAACTGTAATTTAAATAACATTTCCCCTGCCCAAATTTTAGTGTCTACAAGTAAAATGAAATTTATAATTTACTAGCGGACGTCACGCGGTTTCACCCGCGTAATTCCAGTTCCCGTGGGAGTACGGGGATAAAATATATCCTATGTTACTCGTGGATAATGTAGCTTTCGAATGGTGAAAGAATTTTTAAAAACGGTCCAGTAGTTTTTAAGCCTATTCATTACAACCAAACAAACAAACAAACAAAGTTTTCCTCTTTATAATATTAGTGTAGAAAAAACCCCCGACACGATGTTCTAAACGTTAAATAGAAAATAATTCTTTAATTCGCCATTTTGTGGTGGCGGCCATCTTGGATTTTTAATTTATTATAGTGTATTAATAGTATTCTTCTAATAACACCCCGTCGTTTTTTGCGTCGGGGGTTAATAAAAAACAAAAATATAAGAACGTGAAATCATTGTGTGCCATGAAGCCAGCGTCATGTTTAGTGATTGGATGTATTGCTATTATGCGATATCGACAATTTTTTACCTGACTACGGCAAAGCCAAAAGGAAGGTATGTGATTTTAGCAGACATTACAACGAAACGACAAATGGCAAACGTGTCATATAGGTACAAGGCGGCAGCACTATTTTTGACGCAAAATTGCCGCCGAACGGGCCACATGGCAGAAATAATAAAATAAAAACTTATTTTCGGTTGTGTTGTTTGGTGGTGTTTTGTTTTTTGGTGATTGGCTTGAAATGGGTGATACAAGAGCTCATTTGCAACAAGTTTAACTTCGATAACTAGGGGTCCAATCTGAATGGTTTGGGAGTAATACACCTTTTAAGTTATTTCGGAGTTATTTAATACAGGGCCAATATAATAGATCCCATTTGGCATCCGTCAGTTTTAGATTTATAGTGAGGTGACCTGCTTAGAAACTTGCGACTAAAATGAATGAATCGATACGGACTTCAATCATTATGTGGAGTAGAATTACAGTATCTATTCAGTTACTACTTTTTCGTAATAACTGAATAGATACTATAGTACCTAGATATTCTACCATTCAATTAATTAATAAATACTATAGTATCTATTCAGTTATTACGAAAAAGTACTAACTGACAAACTGTACTTACTAATTTACAAATTCATTTTAAAAAATAGCAGTCCCATCCCTGTCCCATTATTATGTTCTATCGTAAATATAAGGAACGTAATAAGAAAATTACTTACATAATTTAACAAAGTATATTATTAATTCATTTTCAATAATATCGTCAATATTCACATCTCGTTCAAAATCGTATTAAAATTGTTTCCTTTGTTTTCTCCACGACCTTTCTCCAGTCTTCTGTAGTGACTTCTGCACACGCAGTTTGTAGCAGAGTCGAAATTTTAGCAGTACTGAGGGGTGGTACATACATAATTACTGCAATCTATATCAACTTTCGATTTTTTTGGGTTCCGTCCCTAGTATTTAAAAAGAAAAAGGGTTCACTAATGTAACATTGTAGCGACGTTCAGTCCAACAGAAATTGTTTATTATGTTTAAAATGGTTTATTAATGAAAGTAAATCGTAAAATTACCTTGTCATTATTAGTTAAAATATGTAATCGTAATTGAAAAAAGTTACGCAATTGTGCAGTTCTAACGTTGAAAAAATTAATAAAATATTAAATGCCCGCCGTTACGAGGTTACGTTGTTGAATTTTGATGACGTTATCAAATGTGATCTATTAGTCCGGTCATTTTAGACATAAAAACTTTTTTGCAAAAAATAAAACCGACTTCAAAAAAAAAACAAAAAAGTTAAAAATAACTTTAGCTTCTGAAGTCGGTGACAAAAAAACTAAAGCAATCAAACAAAGGTCACCGACTTCAGAAGCTAAAGTTATTTTTAACTTTTTTGTTTTTTTTTTGAAGTCGGTTTTATTTTTTGCAAAAAAGTTTTTTATTTTTCACTTTTTAGTGTTTCACATGTGCTTAATATATGGAAAGTGCAAACCGTTACAATTAAAACAAGCCCAAACACGACTAGAATACATTGTCTCATTATGGAGTTCCATGACTCTTGGCTTCATCATCAGATCTGATGGTAGAATGGTTCTAATCAAACGCAAATGCTTCACTTGTTGTAGAAAATACCAAAATCGCAACACGTTTTCATATAAAAATTGAAGAGTTCCCTCGATTTCGCCAAGATTCCATCATCAGATCCAGACTTGGCGATTATGGGACCATTTGGGAAGAATACCCTTTCCAACAAAAAAAGAATTTTCCAAATCGGTTGGCAAGCGACGGAGTTATGCCCGAACAAACATAAAAAAAAAAAAAAAAAAAAAAAATAGAAACATCCGAATTGAGAACCTCCTCCTTTTTTAGAAGTCGGTTAAAAATAGTGATCAAATAAAGAAAATTCCGACAGAGCCAAATCTTCGTAGAGACCTTAGGTTTACCACAAGGAATAAAGTGTCAAAAGTCCCCATCAGTCCCATGTGAGCTTAGGGACTTATTCGGGGCCCAAGGTCAAAATTTTAGGATTTTTGGATTTTTCTTGAAAACGGTAAGTTTTATCGAAAAAGTACCTCAGAGCAAAGTTGTAGATCTTAAAATTCTCTATAAAAATGGGCCCTATGATTTTTTCTCTAAGACCCACTATTTCCCAGATATTGCGCTTGTAAGAATCACGTTCTACATAATATGCACACATTTCCACACCACCTGTGGGGTAGTGTACTCGGCGCGTTTTTTTTAACGTGGTATCCCCGGTAGGCCTATTCCATGAACCTTTATGACGTTATTTTCAGGAACAATAATTATTTAATAGTATGAAGATTTTTGATATGGGTTACTGAGTTTAACTGTCGTTCTAACTTTTTTTTATTACTTTAATCTGACTCATACTCTTCATATTCAACTTCAACAATCATGTTTTCTTCAATTTCTTCTTGTTCTTCTTCTTCTCCTTCCTGTTGATGAACGCTTAGAAATTGTTCAAATGAAGATGAATCAGTTGTCTCTTCATCAAAATCACATGAATCTTCCTCTCTTGTATTTAATTGAAGATTTGAGCAAGAGACGCAATTGGTACACGCTGGAGAACACTGCAACCCTACTTTTTTACAGCCACATTTGGCACTACAACCTTTCTTGCAATTGTATAGGTACATGAGCCATGACTGCAAAATCTTTAGCTGAAAGGACTTCAGTTACTCGCGGCATCGGCTGTTCTAGTAATACTGACTCTTTGGGAGTTACAATTTGTATAATACCCATGATATGAAGCGTATTATTACCGTCCAAAGTATTTACATTAATATCAGCATTATCTGCAACATATTGAACAAATGTGCCAGTTTCTGGTGATAAAATGTGAGGTGGGCGACTGAAAACTGCTGCTGCTTCATACTTCATTGTTTCACTGTAAGATGCGCATAAACCAAACGATGAGAAAATTTGTATAAGCCGTTTTGAACCAAACCGCCGATGGAAAAAAACTGAAAGACCCAGCTATAATTTAGACTTGAAGGATCTAGGCCGAACAGCAGCCATTAATATCTTCTAATTAAATCTTCAAACATTCTACCCGGTGGCGAGTACATAGTATTATCAAACACACAAGATTGAATATCTTCTCGAATTATTTCTGCCGCAGCTTTTAAAGTTTTCCACCGTTTTTCCTTTTCATTCAAGTTTTTGTTATCAGACCAGGCTTGACTTAAAATGTCTTGGTAATTGTCTACAAAACAAATAAATGTTAATTTTCCAGGCTTCTCTGTAATAATAATTCTACTACCATACTTTAATTTCAATCGTATTTTTATAATCCCGTTTTCTAAAGCTACATTTTGGCAAACATTCATCTAACAAAAACTGGCAGTCATCGCTACTTTCAATGAAATTGAAAATTTCCTCCAATGCAGAGTTTATAGCCTCACTTTGAGGACGGCCAATTTTACCGCCAGTATTAGGTCTCAGGAAGGATTTGTAACAACTGTCATGGTATTTAGCGTCAACAGCAACTAAATCATACTGAAAATTAATACGCGCAAAGACAGCTTTTGACACATCATCAGAACGATCTTTAGCTAATTTTAAAATGGAATCTTTGAATGTAAGTGTAGAAACTTTATGAATTTTTCGGCGATAAATCTTCACTTTCTTCTTTTCTGCTTCTTCATCCGCTTCATCGCCTCATCGCCACAAAATAAGCAGTGGTTTTTAAAACAAAAGCTGGATTCACTTATTCGCGCTCTAGTATGAGGTGGACTTACTTTTGAAGTAATGGCCTGTTCTTACTTTTTTTTTTTTTTTTCTGGATTTTTTTTTTGGATGGGAAATCATCAAATGACTTCTCCCACTCGGCGGAGCGGGAGGGAGTGTCAGACTTTTACTGACTAAAACCCATCCATGTACCTTCCTCGCCCTTTATGTTCCGGGGCCGCGGTATCTCTTTCGAACAGGCCCGCAACCCCGGGGCCTGTTCTTCCTCACGTTGTCTTTTTGATGCAGAGATTGAAGTTTTCCGGGTGTAAGATTTTCTGCAATCCACGTGAATTGTAACGGACTTTTGGCTTCTTAAATAATCAGCAAACTCATCACTTGTCGCGACACTTGCATCGATTAAAGTTGGCATTCCACGACTGACCACAACAGTTTCATCTTCAGTCAAAAGTTTATTACAAATAAAGCAAAATTGTGACATTTTTTTTTTAAATATTAATCAGCACTAACTTCAATAGTAGACAATTGTAATAAATACGTATAGTCACTCGAACTGCTCATTCAACACTAAAAGAAGCAGGTATACGTGAACGACACCACATGGACAAAAGAATAGGCAGATGTTTTTCAAGGCCAGATGTTATTCAAGTAGAGGGGATTCGGTAAGGAACCGGCGGTCATTTTAGAGTAAATTTTCTTAGAATAGTATAATGTATACATAAAAAAGACACGAGTAGGCATTTTTGCTTGCTTGAGTACCTAAATATGTATATACGTGGCATATGTGTGCATACTATGTAGAACATGATTCTTACAAGCGCAATATCTGGGAAATAGTGGGTCTTAGAGAAAAAATCATAGGGACCATTTTTATAGAGAATTTTAAGATCTACAACTTTGCTCTGAAGTACTTTTTCGATAAAACTTACCGTTTTCGAGAAAAATCCAAAAATCCTAAAATTTTGACCTTGGGCCCCGAATAAGTCCCTAAGCTCACATGGGACTGATGGGGACTTTTGACACTTTATTCCTTGTGGTAAACCTAAGGTCTCTACGAAGATTTGGCTCTGTCGGAATTTTCTTTATTTCAATTGTCTAAAATGACCGGACGAACTTACAGTAATCGACGTCGCTCAGAGCGTTGTTTGTGATACTTTTCAGAAATGTCAAAAATAAATATTTTCAAAACCAATTTATTAAAAATAACCCAAACCTTTGGATTAACATCGTCATTAAGTTCATAACACGTAAAAAAATGAAACGGCCTCTGTTTTGCAGAATACACAAAATAAATGTATGACACTTAACGAGCAAATTACAGAAACGACTTCCTTGTCTCATTAGCTTTTCAAAATGGTGCCACTATACCCCCCTCTTTTAGTAGGTAAGTGAATGACCAGAAACTATGAACTTAGAGGGTTTTATTGACGATTTTGATGATTACAATTCTGTAACTACATACGTCTTACAGCCGCGACCGATATTTTCATAAACATACAACTAAGCACCGCCCTGCAAATTGCAAAAAACGTAAGAAAATTTGAATTTCGCTGGCCAGCTTGGAGCATCAGCTTTAAACCAAAGGAAATTTTAAAAAAAGAAGTAGCGAGGAGGCGAATTTTTTTTTCTTAACTTTTTTCTATACTCTTTTAGGAACTGAATGAAAAAAGTCCCATGAAAATCCTCCCACTATAAACGTCGTTCCAACTTATTGTCTAATTGCACTCTACTACATGACTTAGGTAGCGTCTTATAACACCAAATGTCACAGACCTGCACTTTGCTAGAGCCGCTCGAGCAAAGAACGGTTTTTTGCTCTAGTAGAGCTTTCTCTCCTCGAAATCACAGTCGATTTTATTTCTATTATAGAGTTAGTGTGTAAATAATCAAAAAATAACATACTTATTTAAATTTATAAAAAAAATGTCTAAGTATATAGGTTCCGATCCACTTTTTTATGTTAAAACTTTTCGTATTTGTCTGGTAGGCCTCTAATCACTGCCGTAAAACTGGGGTATTTTTGTAATTTTTGGAGGGTCTTATTTTCTTTACTTACTTATTATATAGTTGGTGAATAATAAATAATGACTGCGACATGTCTACTAAACTTAAAACGGGTTTTAAGTGTGACATAAAGGCTGTAAAACACTTCGTTAAGAGGTATTTTACACCCTTTGCCGAAAGGCACTTGTTCTCCCCATCATGGCGATATTTTTTTGTTCTACACCATACCTGAGAACCTTCTAATTACGGAGATATTGATGGGGGTTAAAGTTCAAATTTATCGACAAAAATACAAGTTTTTATTGTAAGATTTTTACTTTAAACACCTATAAGACCCCCGTACTATTCAATTCATTCATCAGCACAGTGTTTTAAGTGCGTTACATTGAGTTCTACCACAAACCATAATTTTTCACCGAAAAAAAAAGTCGTTTTCCAACAATAATTTTTGCGTAAAATTACTTAGGTTGATGTACAGAATGCTTGGATGGCGGCTTCGTGATGAGGTGGTTTACACCCTGTATGTATACACTTATCAACTGTTAAAACATATTTTTTCCTACTGTATTTAATGTGCTTTTAAGTCGTCGTGTTTTTAGGTCTCTAGTAAAATAGGTCTATCTCAAAATTGCAATCGTTTTTGCAAGAGAATATTATTTTTTATTTAGCTTTTTGATGTTTCCTCTTAAATTACTGGAGGATTATCTTACTGGAAGGAAACAAAGAGTCAAAATAAATGATAGGTTAAGTGATGAGCTGACTGTCAATTTTGGTGTACCACAAGGTAGTATAATCGGACCAACGCTCTTTTTAGTGTACATCAATGACCTCTGTCAGCTCCCTCTACTGAAAGGCAAAATCATCACTTTTGCAGATGACACCGCACTGTTCTTCAGTGGTGATAGCTGGGACGAGGTCTTTGATACTGCTCAACTGGGCGTTAACACAGTCAGCGAATGGTTACAAAACAACTTACTTACACTAAACGTTTCTAAGACTAAATATGTAACCTTTGCACATAGAACTAACCTCCTTCCCCCGTCAACCCTTTCTATTTCGGTGCACACGTTTTGTTCGCCAAATTCCGAGTGTACTTGTCCCACCCTCGAAAGGGCTGTTAACATAAAATATCTAGGAATCATTATTGACTCCCACCTTTCTTTTAAATTTCATTTTGAAATGCTTGTTCCGAGGATCCGTAAACTGATATATATTTTTAAGTCATTAAGACACTCTGCTGATCGAAAGATCATCAAAATGGTTTACTTTGCCTTATGTCAGTCGTTAATTGAGTACTGCATCACAACTTGGGGCGGCGCAGCCAAAACCCATCTTATCCAGGTAGAGAGGGCGCAGCGTGCTATACTCAAGGTGGGTGCTGGTCTTCCCTTCCGCTTTCCAACTAATGAGTTGTACAAAGAATGGGACATCCTTACGGTCAGACAAACTTTTATCCTGCTTACAGTAACTAAAAAGCATTCCCAGCTACAGTTTGACTCCAAATTAATTAATAACCAACGACGGAAGGGAAGAATCTGTCCGTCATTACAGTTCAAATCTTCACTACCCCAGAGATTTTTTTGCTTTCTTGGTCAATTTCTGTACAACAAACTAAATGTCACTCTTAATCTATATCCTAAAACCACCTCTTATTGTCAAAAAACAGTTAAAATTTTTCTTAAAACGCTTGACTACCAACACACTGAGAACCTTTTGACAATTCCCAAGTAGATTTTCTTCCCCCTTTTATAAAGTCTATCCTTCTTTCTCCCGTGGCTGTTTTATATCTCATACTCGCTCCTGTACACTCCAACACACATTCATTCACTGCAACATACATTCTCACACTTCTACATTCATTCATACTCTTACATGACACTATACTCTCGTGCAAACCATTAGTTCTCCATTTTTTATATTTTTTATTTTGCCTTTGTTTACTATATGTTATTATTTTTAACCTTTTTATACTGATTGTCTCTTTGTGCTCTTATTGGTACCATGAATGATGTTTCACAATGATCGTCTTTAAATCTATTACGATATTGTTTTGCTGTGGGGGGCCCTGGTGACCTGTAACACAGGCTTCTTCGAAAGCCTACTTCAGGCACCAGTCTCTTCCAATGGTGGAATATAACCTTATAAAAAACATTGTTAATCTTTAAGAACCAGTATTGTGAAGAGAGAATAAATGAATTGAATTGAATTGAATTGATGTTTGATCATCGTTAGAGGAACATAAATAGCCACCAGGTGTCGGAGAAAACTGATTTTCTGTTATCGATCGTGCTAACATCACTTGCAAGGCCGAGCGATACCGCGGCCTTAGATCGATGCTACTAAATAATTTAAGACAGTGTAGCATCATGACTTGATTGGCGCCTCCTTCAAGGACAGTAAGCGAGTTTATCAATCAATATATATAAAAATCAATGCCACTTTTCGTTGTAATTTTATAACTCAAGAACGGGCTCACCTATCCAAACCAAATGTTTAAGCTTTGTTCGGACTATTTAGTAGATGGTTTATGTGAAGTTTGCACAAAATCGGTCGAGCGGTTCTTCACGCAGACGAAGTTGCGCGGGTCAGCTAGTTAAGTATAAGGCTGAGGCTACACTAGGCAGCCATTTGCGATGCGACTGGAAGAGCGAAATGAGAAAAACATGGTATGGCTACATTACAAGTGAGATTCGTATTCGTATTCGGCGTATTTTCTAATAAATTCGCTTCAATTTCGCTATGTTGGTGTAGCCGATGCCGTGATTACAGTAATGTTGTTCCGATCGCATAAAGAAATCAAAGATCGCTAGTCATATTTGATGTTCAGTATAGCCATATTCGTGAGCATTCATTTACTTGTTTTAATCGCTCATGTGTCGCAGGTCGCGTCGCGGCCTAATGAAGCCTCAGCCTATTGGGGACGTCCTTTAATCACGTGTGATTTGAAAGGGGGGAAGGGGTCAAAAGAAATCACGAAAATTAAACGAGGGGAGGAGTTAATTTATATATATTTTTTTTTTTAAATACACGTGGTGCTAAGAGGGGGAGGGCTAGCTTAAAACCGCACGTGATTAAGGGATAGCTCCATAGGTATAACATAGTTACTAGCACTTACCACGTCATCATATTTATCCTTGAACATATCTTGAGCTTCGCCTTTCAAAGAATCGACATGACCGTCTGCGGTAGCTGACAGGATATCCACCACGTTTTGCAGCAACTGGCGACTCCATTGGCCGCTGTCATTGGCCAGGTTGGCCAATACACGCCCAACATGGGGAGCAATCTGTTACAACAATTTAGTATATAAGTTCACATAACTTAAAACGTCTGTAAACCTGAAAATAATATGCAAAAAATAACATTACCCTATCAAAAGCTTCGGTAGACTCACGAAGCGACGCTAAGACGTGGAAAATGACATCAGCCACAGACTGGCGCAGTGGCACCGGGTCATTCAAAGCCAAGAAGAGGCGACCTAAGTTGTCGACTGACACTTCTATCAGTATATCAAACCGCTCATTTTCCTGTGTAAAACCAAAAAAAAGTTCAAATAAAATACCTGTGCGAAATTTTAAAAACGCAAAAAAAAAAAGTTTATTGACTTCGGCACATACCTCTAAGGCTTTTATAAAAGCCAATACCCAATCCCCTAACGCTGGAGTGCCGTGCCACTCATATAGCCAGTTATAAAGGCAAGATAGAGAAGCCCGTAGACCTGCGCCTGCTGGACCGTTGTCCCCTTGTTGCACTAACCAACGTGCAGCAGACAAGTTACCCTCCGTGTCAGAGCTATCCAGCACGACGAGCACCACAGATGTGGCTGGGCAAGCATCCGACTCTATACCAAAAATACCAATTTACAAATAATACCGAACTCCTTTAATTCTCAAATGAAGCATGTGCACGGGCAATGTTGCAGTTCTCACCTCGCTAGACGAGTACTCATCAGATTCGTTAGTAATAAAAACAATGAAGTTGAAAATAACAAAAGCCAAAGGTAAAATTGAATGTAAAAAAAAAAAAAAAATTAAACTCACGGGGGTCCGAGATAAATGTATAAAACTTATCAAGGATCGCAGTGACAATCTCATGGCGTATGCTAGTGTGAACAGTGTTCACAATTCGAAGCAAATATTCTTCTACAGTTTGCAGAAGCGTCCACATCTGTTCTTCATTTCCAGATGCACGAGCTGCAATATTTTACATCAAATAAATGATTATCCTCCAAGTAATGGTTTCTTGTAATGTGAATTACGATAGCACTTACCAAGACACTTCACAATATCCTGACAGTTCTTCACAAGCTCTTGAGGCGGTGGCATATAGTTAGACTGATCATTCATCAGCTGGATGTACTGTTCAAGAGCTTGCAGATCTAACTGATTACGGTTGTCATGAACCAGTTCATGCTTTTTCACCGCCATTTTTGCGCTATGTAAACATTTATAAAGTAAATGAGTATGTGTAGAGCCTTGCGTGCAAAAAAATTGGTGTCTCATGATTCGGTTATTAGAAATATAAGAGATTTGTGCAGACTCGTAACATTTTTGGAATGCTTAGAACATTCAATTCGATTTATTTACAGGCTGTAGTTTAGATGTACCTATAGCAAACCTACCTGTTTATTATTGAATAAGGGAGAAGAGGGACAATTGATTCCTATTACGCGCGCTGGCGAGCGAGTCGGGAGCGACTGTACCGTCGCGCCTCGTTGCATTGCATTGTTATGACACTACATATTCCCCGATAGCCAGTCACAATGACGCGGGTGGGGGTGGACGTAGCGAGTGTCGGTTTTGATTTTGTGAATATTTCCAAAAAAAAAATAGTTTCGACATGGATCTTAACAAAACATTGCTCGTAAACATACTTGTTTGTACTTTTTTTATTTTCGGAGTCTTTTTTTGTATTTTTTTATTTGGGCCAAGCTCGCCACAGTATTCCCAAACCACTGTTACAAAATTCACAAAATGATTTGAAGGCTAAAACTATTTTTAATTGAATCATAAGACGGGATTTTTTTTTGCACACAAGTTTATTCATTAGCACATTGCCCAGACATAACTGTAAAATAAAGAAGGATATAGAGCATAATTAACAAATAATATGCTAAATAAATACTTAGTAATAACTAGGTCAAGCATGGGGATATAAAAACTGAAAATCTAAGCCGATGCAGTGAGAAATAAGCAACATGGAGTAGTCCAGCCAAGACAACATTCATTTGAAAAAGAATCCAGGAACCATGATTTTAAACATTGAAATTCCTAATAAAAATTTTAGTTCTCTAAACCAATAAGTTTGAATTATGAATCTAGGGTTCAGACAAAACTTATTTGCTAAATAGCTTAGCAAATTAGCAAACCAGATCTCGAGTGTTCAAAGAAATAACTGAATTTGTTGACATAAAAAATACAATAACGTTATTAGAACGAAACTTGGGTCATATTCACGCTGGAGATAAGATATACAGTACACAGTCATCAGTCCATTTTGCTCTCACTGCTGGGAAGCTGGCACTCATTTTTTTTTGCCTGCTATTGTTTCGGGACTGTCCGAAAGAGATACGGTGGCCCCGGAACACAATGTACGAAGAAGGAACATGGACGTGTTTTAGTCAGTAAGCACCCTCCCTTCGACATGGTGTAGTTCTTTATGTTCCATATTGCCTTTGAAATGTTATATTTACTAAATGTTTGTTACCATTGCTGTTTTGAGACCGCTAAACCTGCCCGTCTTAAAAATAAAAATGTAAATCACTGATATCAATGTTCAAGGCAAACAGATCCAATGTACATCATTATGTTCATTTCAGATCTTATAGCTCCTAAATCTAGTTAATCTGAGATTTTTTTATTTATTTCTAATTTCATGCAACTACACTATACAGAGTCGATTTTTTCAATGCCACCTGGAAAGAAAGTACCATAAATACTTGAGTTAGAAAATTTTACTCATAGGAAACAATAACATATTTTTTTAAAGAAACATCTTCATTCACAGATTTTCGAAAATTGAATGAATAAAAGTGTTTTATTTAATTTAATTTATCCCAATGAATTTATAACTGTTCTTTAGTTTTCATGGTTATCCCTTCATTTAATGTAGGTATCATGTTTGTTTGAGAGATTTGATCCATATGATTGCCCCTATCGATTAACGTAAAAAAATTACAGGATGGTATTTTACGAAACTTAAGGACGGACTTAACTTAAACTCAAATCTAGGTACCTAATGCCGCCCAAAGTACCCTAACGCGTACGCACTGCGCACACATTGAACTACTCCGAGCGCTTGAATTTATATTTCAACTAAATAATTTAGGTTCTTGTTATTATTTTTTAATGTTATTGAAATTGACTCCGGAAAAATACTTGGACCTTTGAAAATACATTTAGATACTGTGTAGTACCGCCGCCGCGCCGCAGCCGTCGTGATTAGTAGGTTAATATTTTCAACCGACTTCAAAATAAGAAGGTGTTCAACCCTATCTATGTCTCCATATGTGTCGCTGATTACAAAAATAAGTTCAGAATGAAAATCCAAGACGGCGCCTAGAAAAATGTTTGGGTTAGCCATCATGGGTGTCTTTTTCACGGTTTTTGGGGTCGCTGATTACGAAAATAAGTTCAAAATGGAAATTCAATATGGCGCCTAGGAAAATGATTAGGTTTTCCATCATGGGTGTCGTTTTCGTGGTTTTCGGGGTCACTAATAGCGTTAATAAGATCAAAATGGAAATCCAAGATGGCGCTTAGGAAAATTTGAAACATCCATGAATACTCCGGCGCCATCTTGAATTAACACTTTGACTGTTTGACATCATTTTCGTAATCAGCGAACCCAAAAACCGTGAAAAACCATGAAACACCCATTATGGAAAACCCAAATATTTTCCTAGACGCTATCTTGGATTTCCATTTTATTATTATTTTCGTAATCAACGACCCCAAAAACCATGAAAACGACACCCATGATGGATAAACCAAAAAAAAACTAAACACCATCTTGAATTTTCATTTTGAACTAATTTTCTTTATCAGCGACCTCAAAAACCATGAAAATGACACCCATGATGGAAAACCCAAACATGGGAAATGTTTGGGTTTTCCATCATGGGTGTCATTTAGGCGCCATCTTGGATTTCCATTTCGAACTTACTCGTATTTTCGTAATCAGCGACCCCAATAATCATGTGGCTTCGCGCAAGTATCTTTCGTGCTAATGTCTATCGCGCAAATTTCTTGATACCACATAATTTCTAACAACAACAAGCCACAGCTTGACCTTACCCATCCAAATGCTAACCATACTAACCTAAACCCCACCAATCGATTCCACAAATCTCGATCTTACCCAACATATTGTCTAAATCACATTCTAATAATAAAAGTATGAAACTGGTAATTATTTTTGTATCGTACGAAAAAGTATGAACTCTTTCCGATTACGCTATACGACGACGACTCACACGCATGCACACCACAATATTTTTTAGTAATAAAATCGTTTTTTATCGAGGAGGATTCCGTCCTCCGTCCGGAGCGCGTCGCAGCGCAGATTGACAAACCGCGAGTGCAAAATGTATGAAGAAGTCAGCAAATGTTTTTATATTTGGTAAATGTTGAGATTTTGATAAAAAAAAAAACAAAAAAAGATCCTGTCAAGGACTATATTTACCGCAGTTTCTTATTAATTATTATGATAAAATACGCTATAAAATTGGTACCTATTCTGATCCCTCTTTTTTAAATATTCTGCGATTATGGTGATGGGAAAAACGTATTTTTGCAAAAAAATATGTATGACGTCATACATTGTTTCCGATAAGAATCTGGAGATTAATATATTATCTTGAATTTTGTTTTATTTTTTTTTGCTAGCCTGCTCTGTCCCACTCCTGGGCAAAGGCCTCCTCTCCTCCACCTCTCGCGAACCCGCGCGTCCTCCCTCCAGTTTGGACGGAACCAGTTAAGACGGAATTTAAATTAAGACCATGAAATTTTCTCATTTGTGACTGCTTGTACATTAAAATGGTACCTGGAAAACACGTATATTTGTGGACAAATTTTACAGCGTCCTTAACCAAAGAAATTAATATTTAATTTCTTTTTAAAAATAAAGGAATATTTTTTTATTCCGAGTAGGTACTTCCCTCTAGGTAGCATTGATAAATTCCACTTTGTATTTTTATTTGGCTGGACTACGTAGTTGACATTTAACTGTCAGACATACATAAATTCATGCATGTCTGCATCAGTATTCACACATAATTTACGCAATGACATGGTACAGGCTTATATGAAAACCACATATACAGTGGAAACACCTGAGAAAAGTATTATGTATCTCTTGGCTTAATAGTAGTTTGCAACCAAATTTCTTGAACAAAATACTTATTTACTCATTGGTTTCTAAATTCTCAATTTTGTAACGATATTTAAATTTCGATGCAATGTACAAAATTAAGCTGAAAAGACACATAACCATTTCCCTAAGTGGAAAATTTTGAAAATTTTGTGTTATGTTTTAGTGCAGTAATGTTACTATTTAAATTAGTTATAACTATAAAACAAAAAATAAAAAAGATACACAAAAAATAACTGTGTAGTGTTATCAAATAAAAGTTACTCAATAATGAACCGAAAAAAGTTGTTTTTGAAATGAATAGTTGAATAATGCTGCACCTTGAATGGTAATAGGATACACTGTTGATTGTAGTAATGTGATGTAATATATAATCTCAATTTTCCAACAGCCTGTGCTGCGCCAACATAATAAAATATGGATAAAAGTGATAACAATGTTTTTTTTAAGATTTCCAAATCCTTTTTGCTTTCCTAGAAGAGCCAGTGTTTAATTTTTGGTTAAATTTAGGAATAACTGGTTCTCACATAAATATAATATAAATTGTCATTGACACACTAAAGAAGATATTAGATCAACAAGTTTTTTTCAGTCCCAGTGTCTTGAATTACTATCCTGATATTATAAACGAAAATTGTATTGAAAATGTACTTGGAAGCAATATTTTGTATAATGGGCTGGTGTGTCCACGTCCAAAATGCGTCTCGAGTTAATATATTAACCAATAAAACAGTATTTTAAATGAATAATATACAGTGAATGCTACTATTGAATGTGAAACATTAATAATTATTAATTTAAGTGATTCACATCTTCTCATATTATTACAGAGAAGGTACAAGCATTGATAACCACTCTTGCTCGAGACAGGTTGGCTATTTCTGAATAAATTAATAATATGTACCCTGACAATGTCCAGGTGTAGGCCCATCACCTTATATAAGAGTAGTGGCCTTAACTTCTGGGCCATCAAGATGATAATAATTATGAACAAGAAATCAAACAGATACTTGTATTCATAACAAGAACAAAATACCTACAGGGTTTAGGATGTTTCTTCGTTTATATTGCTTGTTTTTTTCGCAACTTTACTTTCTTAACTGTCTGATCCCATGATCACTTGCAGATGTCCTGAGGAGACCGGGAAGTTTGATCTGCTTCTGGACGGAGGTGGGCTGGTTGAAGTAAGCAGCCACCATGGCTCACGCACAATGGTCCACCTCAAGAACTAAGTGCGGAAACCAAAACCCCAAGATAGATAGATAGACCAGCTAAGAACTACAAACCAGTTAATAACAGTGCTCAATAAAAACTCTAAGCTTGAAAGTCAGAAATGAATTCATCATCATTCACCTACCCTTATCCTAATTTATTTGAGGTTGGTGCAGCATATTAATTGAGAAATGAATTGATTGTACTTAATTCCATCAGAAGAAGACATAGTATTTACATAAATTTTACATGCTGTGAGGTATATTCTGTGTTAATGTTTATATTTTGCAATTGACAGTCGTGAAGTTGAGCCAATTTTTCATCAGACCTACCTGTAACATAACACTACATAAACATAAGGTCTCATATATTATAAAATGTATGATGATTTTTTTGAGCTCTTACCATCTTTTATTTAGAGACGTAGGCTCCTTAGAAAAAAGGACAATAATTTCCGTGTCCTAATCAAACGCGACTGCCACACAAGGCCATAAAATGCTTCTTTTAATATAAATAAATACATAATCATAAACTACTTTTGCTATGGTAAAAGCAAATTTACAGCCAGGTCTTAAGCCTGACCAAACTTCATAGGTATTAGGTAAGTACGTCAGGAAGGTAGCCTAGGGTACTACCTATGAAACATAACTACCTATCTGTTTCGTCTTGGATCAATAGCTCTACAGATTATTAGTAGTAGTAGTATTAAATCTTAACATATTTGTTATCACTGCCAATAAGTATGGATGGTAAATTGGCCAACCGAAACTATTAAACCGATTACTTACAGTTTATAATATATGAATCCTTTACGACAATATTCTTCTCTACGCAACACACCAAATTTCATCAACTTTAGCAATATTCATTGTCCTGTACACCACTATCTTTTGAATCTATGATGAAAAGCCAGTGATTGCATCGTCGCGCCTCAAACAGGAATACAATTACGACCAATATTTTCCGATCGAGTGTGAATAAGGGCACATTTTTTCGTCAACAGTGACCACTGAGTTCCCTGCCTGTAAAACCACAGATATTACTGCTACGTACGACCTATAACGCATCAAATGAAAAAACGTTAAGTTATACCAAGAAAAATATTATTCAGAATTTAAGATGCACGAACACCATACCAATTTCTTAAGCGCGGACTGAAATTGGATTTTGTAAAACAAACAAAAGATTGATTTTACTATACTACTTCCATGAATCGCACAACGCATGAACCATGTAGAGCAATGTATAGTAGAGAATATAGAGTTGTGAATTTGAGATACCTATACTTTGATAGAAATCCTCTATTAGTTTATGGTTTAGATTGATTTAATAAACACAGATTCTAGAACGAAAATTACATAACATTAGAAAATTCGGTACTAGCTTCAATTAATAATCTTGAGATACATCTAAAAATGATGATTTTGAATATTTATTTAAATTAAATAATATTAATAACCACCTAAGGGTGCATTCCGATACATGAAATAATCACTCACAGCGCTTACATCAATATTTTGCGTTCCGATTTAGTTTTCACGATTATGACAGCTAAGATCTGTCATTTAACAGCGCTCACGGTGATATTTATTTGGGGCATGGTTGTTGTAATCGCAAGATGGCGCGTGTCATTACGTCATCTATGACGATTCAAGGAACATTGATATCGCGCTCACGGTAATTCTAACGGCTTTATGGGCGCTCAACAGCTATAAAAAAACACGCAAAAGTGGATAAGTAAAGGTTTGAGACAAAGTTGCGAAACTAAACAGAAGCTACGGTACCTGTACTACAAAACTAAGAATCTAAATAATAAAAATAAATATATAAGTTACTCTAGATTACTAAATAAATGTATTAATAATTCAAAAAGGAATGCAAATATAAAATATATTCATACTCATGACAATAAATGTAAAGCCACATGGAACGTCATTAAAAATGAAGTAAATAATAACACTCACAAAGATAGCATAGAATGTATAAAATTAAATGATAGTTTAATTACAGACCCTGTACAAACGGCCAATATATTTAATGACCATTATGTCAATTCAACGCAACAAGGGGGGAAAAACGCACAGAAAAATCTCTACAAAAATACATGTGTCAACCAACACAATGTTCCTAAGACCAATGCTGGTCAACGAGGTACGACAGGAAATTATGTCTCTGTCTAACACCAAGGCAGAGGGCTATGATGAACTAAATACAAAAATCTTAAAAGCTTGCAGTGATGAACTTTCTGGTATTCTCACTCATCTGATAAACATGTCGTTCTCCAATGGAACCTTCCCAGAGAAATTAAAACTATCCATAATAAAACCTTTATTAAGACTGCTATAATAACTGATGTTAATTTGAGTGGGTTTGGGTTTGTGGTTGCAAATAAACTCAGTCCCAAGTTGACAAACATTTATTTTATTCAAAAAAGTGTGCTTCAAAAAAGTACCTTTTGAATATTTTGACACTACTTGTGAAACCAAACTCTCGCACTTTTAAACAAACAAGATTTACAATTCGGAGCACGTTTTCTTTTCGCCATTCTATTTCAGTTTTATACTGTCACATGAAGTTAAAAAATATTAATAAAAAAAAAAAAAAAGTGTGAAGTACAATAAGGTCGAGGTTGGATTCTCTCAATTGACCAAACTATCAACACTCCTCCTTGATCAATTTACAGCAGAGCATCTCAAAAACTCTTCTGTTGAGTGGCTTAGTGAGAATTTCTGCAATCTGCTTGCTGCTCTCGACGTGTTATGCAGTGTCACCGTGTTGCCGACGTGTTGCTGAATGTACTTTCGTGGTATCTCAATGTGTTTCTTTCCTCTGGTTGTCTTTCCTTCGTGTGCATTCTGTAACATGTGAATGGCTGACATGTTGTCGACTTTCAGAGTGATCGGCTGATCATTTTCCAGGATACCAAGTTCCATTGCGATTCTTTTGATCCAGCACACATCGTCAATCACAGACACTGCGGCTCGGTACTCGGCTTCTGCAGTTGAAGTCGCTACCAAACGCTGCTTCTGTGAGTACCAGATCACTGGTCCTCCTCTCATCACCAATACTCCACTCGTCGACTGTCCTGTCTCAGAGTCTCCTCCAAAGTCTGAATCGGTATATGCCACGAGTTCTTTGCCTCCTCCGAAGTAGATTCCTGCTGTCGCTGTCCCTCTCAAGTACTGGAACACACGTTTCACCATCGCCTGATGGCTTTTCATGGGCTTGTTGCAGAATCGACTGAGGTAGTTCACGGCGAAGTCGATGTCTGGCCGAGTTATTGTAGCTAGGTACAGTAAACTCCCTATCGCCTCTCGATAGTTATTGTTCGCCAGGAGTGCCTCGTCGTTCCTAAAGTCTGTCTTCTTGGTAATCATTCCTTGCTCAATGGATGTAGATGCTGGGTTGCACTGCTCGAGTTTCATCTTTCTCAAGATCTTCTCCGTATAACGAGGCTGATTCACAAAGATACCATCTTTGTCTATCTTGATTTCCATGCCCAAGTACGTTAACTTATCCTGTGCTTTCTTACTATATGTGGTCTGAAATTCCTTGCTTATCTCTCCCAAGAGTATGTATATTTCCTTTTCATTCATCCCAGCTATCAATCCATCATCCACGAAGAGTGAGAGCATAATGCTCTTGTCGTTGTTGTAGTAAATACACGGATCGTCATCTATGTTGATCAGGCCAATCTTCTTTTCAAAATGTGTGGTTACCCTCTCGTTCCACATCCTTGGAGCTTGTTTGAGCCCGTAAAGACTCTTTTCCAACTTGCAAATTTTCCCTGATCCATTATCAAACCCTTCTGGCTGGTTCATATAAATGACTTGCTCCAGGTTTCCATACAAGAATGCCGTTTTCACATAGAACGATACCAGCTTCATTTTCTCTGACGCTGCATGACATAGTAGTAGTCGAATCGATGCATGGCGGGCTACTGGGCTGAATGTTTCCGCGTAGTCCACTCCTTCCTTCTGTTCCAATCCTCTTGCAGCGAGTCTGGCCTTGTATCTTCCGTCTACCTTCTGTCGAAGTACCCACCGACATGTGATAGGTTTCACTCCTTCAGGACAGTCCACCAGTTCCCAAGGTTTCATTTCTATTAGCGAGTCGTACTCCTCCTGCATTGCCTGTCTCCACTTCTCATCCTTGAGTGCCTCACCCACCGAGATGTCTTCAATTTCACCAATCATGGCTACTTTTGCGCTCTTTCCTCCACGTCTGGTGTCAAGTACGCAATCTCTCAGTCTCGGTGGTGGTTGCAAAGTTCTACGATCTCGCAAAAAAAGGTCGCAGTTTTTCAATCTTCATTTTCTTTCCAAACCACAATTCTGCTGGACTCTTTCCTGGTACGTTGCTGGTTCCTGTCTGATTGATCGTGACGATCACATGGTTCATTGCCTCTGCCCATAGTCTCTCGTCCAAACCATCTGCATGTATCGCTGCCCTGGCTGCCTCGACAATCGTCCTCATTTCTCTTTCAATCCTTCCATTTTGTTGTGGCGTATATGCATTCGTAAAGGTGTGAAGGATTCCCAACTTGTCCATCAACTCTTTTGTTTTTGCATTCTTCAGTTCCGTGCCGTTATCTGATCTAAGACTCTTCACTCTCCTCCCAAGTTGATTTCCACAAGTCTCAGGTAGCTTGCAATTTTCTCTGGAGCCTCACTTTTCGTCTTCATAAAGTAACAGCTTTGGTAGTGAGAGAAATCGTCCTTCAGCATGAGCCAATACTTTGATCCTCCTAGAGATGGGATGTTCATCTCGCCGGTGTCGACATGCCCAAGATCTAATAGCTGCTGGGCTGTCTTGGGATTGTTCGGATGTGCGGATCGATGTTGCTTGCCATATGAGCACCCTTTGCACACATAATTATTCCAGTCATAAACATACTTGATCCCTTTCCTTTTCAGTATATCCCTCACATACTTCACGTTCTGATGGGCGAGTCTTTCATGCCATACTTTGATCGACTGGACCATCAAACTTGTCTCTTCTTCTCTTCTGAGCATCATTTTGTACAGATTTCCTTTGCGTCTTGCTATTGCCACAATCTCCTTGCTATCCTGACAGTAGAATGTTGACTCGTTACCATTTGCCTTCTGTACATGTCCCTTGTCCAGCATCTGACTTACTGAGAAAAGATTAAAGTTGAGATTTGGTACGTAGATCACATCTTCAACTACCACTGGATACCACTTTTGACCATCAAATGTCTCCATCTCAATGTTCCCGACTGCAACGCCATCTAGCCTGCTTGAGTCTCCAATCACAATTGGAATTGGCTCGTCCAGCTCTGCAAGCTGTACAAACCATTCTCGATGAGACGTCATATGTTGGCTGGCTCCACAGTCTTGATACCATGAAGTTGCCCTGTCCTGCGAGATGTCATTGTCCACTGTCGAGAGTGCTGTGGTCAAAAAAGCCCTCTTGGGTGGTTTTCCATTTTCTGGCTTATTTCCTTCTTCTCGGGATGGACAGTCCTTTGCGAAGTGTCCTTTCTGCTTACAATTGTTGCATGAGTATTTCTTCTTGCAATACTCGATATATTTCTGACATGCCTTTCCTCTGCACTCCTTGATCACGTGACCTTTCTTTCCACATTTGTAACATGCGAACTGTGACTTGTCCTGCTTGCTTGACGACTGTCCTTGTTTTTCGCATCTTGCCATGAAAGCGTTGTTGGTACTGCCCTCTGCGTTTGTCGTTGGTTCCTTAAGTTGCTCGTCCTCAAGTCTCAGACGTTCAATGAGAGTATCTAAGTTCTTTGTAGGTCCCGTCACGTTGTTCCATGCTGTTCTCAAGATCCTTGTCATGACCCAACTTTCTCTCATAGGATCTTCTTCAGTTGACATTTCTTCAGCCAAATCCATAATCTCCATACAATTCTCTATTGCTGACTTGCTTTCATCATACTCAAAGGCAAAGAATTTGATTCGGGACGTTTCTAAAGTTACATCAGTCTTTGTGCCATATAAACTAACTAATTTGTCCATCATGTCTTTGGCAGTTTTACAATTTGCAATTTTGTTAGCTATCTTAAAATGTTTACATTTAAACCTATCAACGTTTGAGCTTCAATAACATCTTTCTTGGTGCAAGCTGAAACGCGGTTGCTTCTGACTTATCACATGCTGGTTTGACTTTCGTGCCTGACACAATATCATACAGTTCTTTATTCATAAGTGCTAGATTAGTTTAAATCGCCATGAAATTAAATTGACATTTCCCTGACTATCTTCACTTAACATCTCCAACTGAGATCTTACAGTATCCATTTTGCTTTGACTGACTTCTGACAATTTTTAAATAAACAAAATGAATTTACAATCTTTCGTGGCGATTTTCTGACTTGAAGCCACTTGCGTGTACGTTTTTCAACGTTGACTTGTTGTGCGATGACTTCCTTGCCGGTTCTGATGTTTTGGACTGCTTTCTCGACTTCACCGTCGCTTTCCTGGCCTTGCTTCCAACGAAACCCTTTCACAGCTGCCCTGGGCCCATAACCTGATGTTAATTTGGGTGGGTTCGGGTTTGTTGTTGCAAATAAACTCAGTCCAAAGTTGACAAATCTTTTTTTTATTCAAGTGCTTCAAAAAAGTACCTCTTGAATATTTTGACACTACTTGTGAAACCAAACTCTCGCACTTTTAAACAAACAAGATTTACAATTCGGAGCACATTTTCTTTTCGCCATTCTATTTCACTTTTATGCTGTCACATGAAGTTGTCAACTTTTTAAACTATTTATAACAAAAAAAAAAAAGTGTGAAGTAGAATTAGGTCGAGGTTGGATTCTGTAAATTGACCAAACTCTCAACAATAACTTACCAAGCTTATGTCGAATCGGTACTACGTTATGGGCTTATAATGTGGGGTAATAGCACAGACTTCCAAAGAGCATTCATAGCTCAAAAAAAGTGTTTGAGATCAATTTGTGGACTCAAACCTGACGACATGTCATCCAATATTTAAGAAACTTGGTCTGTCACCGTTACCGTCACTTTACATTTACGAAATATGTATGTTTGTAATGCGAAATAAACAATTATTTGGGACTGCTAATTATGTGAATCCTCGAAATAGATGAGATCCCTATAAACTAGTATTCAATGATTTACCTAGGCTAGCTAAGTACAACTGCTTGGCAATGTGTGTGCGCATTTATAATAAAATACCAAGGCATTTTAAGATATTAAATACAAAACTGTTTAAAATTAAATTATATTAATGGCTACTTGAATTTATAGTTAAAAAATTTTGATGTTCTCAATTTACTGTGCAGTGTTTGATGCCTGCTTACCTTTCCTTAAAACTGTCTGAAATTTTTGCATGCTTTTGATTTTTTGTTATCCTAGCTAAACATGTTTGTGCTATTTAAATTGGTAACATCTTTGTATTCCATGTTTTATGCGAATAAATATACTACTTTACTATTCAAATCGTTTACAGCCTCACTCGGAACGCGGCATATAGTTACCTTTATAATGACAGTTTAAAAACTGTCTGGGATTTTGTCATTGGGCTCTGTGGTTTCCTCTTTTGTCTTTTAACGTCATAGACTAAAACATATAGCAAAAGTTGTTTAAAATTTATTGACAAGCAAGTCTTGATAACTTTAGGAAAATCTTTGTGCACCAAATAAAATTGTAAAATGTGATAGAAACGATTAATCTTAACCCAGCGCTGGTCATCAAACGCCTACGTCTATTATTTTGAATAACAAGTAAAATGGTTCGCACTGTAGTTATTGCACAAATTTTCTAGTGTTCAATATAATGGATGCATCGGCATCAAGAATACCAGATGCCGCTATTACTAATGCATTTAATTTCTGTATTAAGCTAGATGATTATAATTATTACACATCGCCAAAGCATAACACGGTTACAAAATATACCAAACTTCCAGATTTCTATTTTGACTCTAGAGGTGAGGCAGTTACTTATTTTTTTAACCATGGTTTCCATTACCATCTTTTGTGACGCACCTTTTTCTAGTAGTTTCATTTAAGTTGCATATTTCAGCTTGCTAATATCAACCATTGTTTATGTTACCTTTTGATTTATTCAATGTCAATAAACTGAACAGTGGAGAAATATATGAGGGGAGGATAGTAGGTGAACTTTTCGGTCTGCCAGTAACTACCTACTTAACTTAAGGTTTTGACTTGAAAACCCAATTCACAATTTGAAGGCTTAATGTACTCTTTGTCAGATTTCTTGTTGAATTTTAATGTGAGACCATGCTGATTCTATAATGTTTCATTTCATCCCATGCTGGTATAAGAGCTATTAAATTTGTAAAAATATCTGTAATCATGTTCTGGAAAACAGCTCTAACAATTTCAATATAAGTTACAATATATGGGTTTACTTATGAGGTGAAGTATCAATGTAGCTAGATCTCATATCTGGTATAATTCGTTTTCTTTTTTTTCACCTGAACAGAACTCCTTCGCCGAGGTTCTTATTATTATACTAACATGACACATAGTACTCCACTTCTTAATATTTTGTTTGCCTAGAATTTCGCCACTTTCACTGTGAACTTCAAAAGCTTCAATTTTAAAACAGGGGTACCTGGATATTTGGCAACAAATTTAGGCTCAATTTATAACACAGTGGAATAGAATGGGAACCACTTTTTGCTGTTTCTCGTTTTGTTGAGCAATCTGGATACCTATTTCCTGTTTGTTAAAATGTTGAAACCTATTGACAACCCAAATAGCACAGCGGTAGTGATGCTGCTTTACATTCTTAGGGTCCCTGGTTCAAATCCCAGAAAATCCACAAATGTAGTACACCAACTTACTATCTGGTGCTCACAACACAAACCTAGCTGCTTAGTGTGCAATCCAATATACAGAGTTATCTCTAACGTACATATGTATGCGTCTAAAAGCATGTTACTCCTGGCTGTCATTTGTATATCTTTGACAGTCAATACAGGTAGTCAGTGGCCAATCAGTGGCCAGGTGTCAATCAGTCTTATAAGGGGGTCATATTACACAATACTAGGGTCAGATAGGCAGACGCTCTATTTAAAATACAGTGTTGTTATGTATAGTTTATTCAGCTGAATTCCATTATACTGGAAGTTGATCCCAACATGATATGAAAAAAAAAACTGGCCAAGTGCGAGTTGGACTCACCCACAATACCATTATATTAATAGACAAAACACTGTATGGGAGCCCCACCTGTCAAACTATCGTGGTTCATGAGAAACAGCCTGGTGACAGACGGACGTCTGACAGTGGAATCTTAGTAATAGGGTCCCGTTTTACCCCTTGGGTACAGAACCCTAAAACGCTAGGCAGATGCTGACGCTAACATTCTCAGTAATTGTTAATTATAATGTTTGATTCCAACAGCAACATGGTCTCGACACAGCTACACATTGAAACCAGGACTCAGACGCATAATCCAAATGGATGATGATGATTTACTGAATACAACCAGGTCTTTCAAGAATATAATGCCTCCACCTCCACCCAAAATAGTGGCTCCTAGTAAAAGTCGACCTAAAAGGGTAATGGTTACCATATCAGAAGAAAATGAACATGATCTACACCCAAAATTTTGTTAGTATTAATTGATAATAAATTTTATTAATGAATGACAATAGTTAGAGTAGCAATAAATAAAGTTAATATATTTCTCGCTAAATAAGTAGTACCAACAGTAGTTTAGTTTTAGTGATAACTACAAACCGGATTATATGCAAATGCATGTTTGCTTAATTGGCTTTAGCCGCATATTGTGCATATTTGTGCATGTTTTATTAAGTTCTATCTGTTTCTAACTGGAAAAATGCAAAAATGTTCTTATGCAGTTATAACCTTGGGTACTTCCCCAAAATTAATAAAAAAAGTTATACCTGCAAAAGAACACATAAAATTAAAAAAGTGCCTGTTGACCTAAATGGATGTGTATAATGATTGGTTTCAAGTTCAATTATTTATGATATAAACTTCAATCATACTACTTACAATAATTAGAAAGAAAACACAGTTTTCACAAATAAAAAACCAGTCGAAAATCTAGTAAATTAAATAGTACCTAACACTTTTCTTAGTACCTACGAAAACTTATTTCAATTTTACGTTTATTGCATAGTTCTAACATTTATGGTCCATATATTTGTATGCATTTATTTAGTCGCATGGAACCGGTCAATGTGGCGACACTCGGGGGAGGAAGCCTATGTCCAGCGGTGGACATCTTTTGAATGAAATGATTATGATGTTGCATATAAATATAAACCGGTCTCTATGGATATAAATATGTATTGTGTATTCTCCCCATCATGATATTTATTTATTTATTTATTTATTTAAACTTTATGCACTTAATGTACAAAGGCGGACTTAATGCCTTAATGCCTGATATTTGGTGCCCGGACTTTGTTTTTGACTATTCCAAAAGCCCAAAGTCGAGATTTACCAACAAGCAATGGAGCTCAGCATACTGAATTATAATTAAAAAACTGACCAAATCAGTAACTGCGCTTCAAAACCAAAATTGCCGAAGACGTTGCTTATATGGCTGCAAGACTGATATGGGACTGGGCAAGCCATATCTAATACATATCAGCCAGATGTCGTCACAGCTGTGAGTTCGTATATTGCAAGACTGGAGCCGTAAGATAGATAGGATTACTGCAGAGAGATAAGGAGAAAATAGCGGGTAGCCATGGATAACTTCCTCACAAATTAGCGCAAAGAGGCACAACACCGAGAAAAGTTTAAATAATGCTTTGTGTGGCCTTCGCCCTGGAGTTACAGTACAAGCTAACTATGACCTTCATAAGCAGTCTCCTTATAAGATCCAAAACTTTTTATGTTACCTATGTCTAGACATTACGTAAAAGACATAACATTAAAACCATTTTTGCATATTATATGCTTTACTTAATAAACATTATTTATTTTAGCAAAAGATAAAAAGCAGTACAATATGAAGGTAATGAATAAAGCTGTAGAAGTGGATTTCAAGAATAAGCAGTCTCGGGATAAATCTCCAAATAGTCCTTCGAGGTTATTAAATTCTATAAATAATCCTTCATCGAGGTTAACAAATTCTCCTAAATGTAAGTAGATTTGGAGAATAACATTCCTATGATCTATGTATTCGTTTTTAGTTCTTATTTTAAGGTTCTAAGTGGAGGATTTTATTTCATGCTTGAAAAATAATTCCTCTTGGGTGGTCCAGAGATGTCTAGGCTTTAGTCTAGACTCTAGACTATATAGTCTCTGCACACCTTGATTTAATAAATTTCCATAAAACTCTCGTGTCATGGGGTTTGTGGTCACACTCCAAAATGGAACGACCAATTTTTATGATTTTTCATGCATACTTGGTAAGCTTATGTGAAAAGGTCGTCAAGTATATTTCACACCATTTGCAATTATCTATGTAACGCCTGACAGAAGTTCATAGCAAAAACTTTGTAATACAAATTGGTTTTATATCTTTTGTATATTATTGAATGTAATACTTATGACAAATGGATTTAGGGCATTTTGTATTTAGGGATTTCAACTTTATGGTATATGGTATATATAAAGTTCGGGTAAATTAACATTCGGACAAATGACGATTAGGAAAGAAAAAATATGACATTTTAGATTAAGGATTAAAAAGTTAGGTAACACGATAGAGAACCGTCGCAGCCATATCTTAGAACACGCCGTGTTACAAAACGTTGCCGTTATGTAATGAGCGTCTTCACGTTCAGCCGGATTACAATATGGCTGAAATAAAGTACGCCGAATTTAATGGGCATTTCGCGTTCCTCAGAGCGGCGTAAACGTGCCGCTCAAATACAAACGGGTGTATCGTCGATATTCCGCTTTGAAAGCAAGCTCGGTACTTAGGGCACCTGACTTTGGCTATGTTATGTTTAAACCCTGCATCTGTACTTTAAACCCTGGAGATAGAAATAGGAGCCCCGCATAGCGGGGCTACGTCGAGTACGCCTTATTTTCGGTATTTACAGTATTTTATTCGGTCGTTTCTTCTTGCTGACAATACGGCTAAACGTTTTGTCGTACGTATCGCCGTACGCCGTACCGTAACGATGCCGACGCCGTATTACATAACAGCGACCTTTTACAATCCGGCGCACCATTATACGAATTGCTGTGAAATGTTCTGCTAACACATTTAATTATTTGTTGTTTTTTAGCGTCTAAGGAAATCAGAAGTACCAAGACGAGCAGAACATATAGTAAGAAAGAACTTACTGTGGCCGATCAAAGTTACCGAAGCATACTTCCTCGCAATCGCAGTCCTCCTAGTCCTGTAGAAAGGAGTAAAGTTGATATTGTAAAAGAAAAAGGTGAGTTTATGATATCTTGCTGGTGTTGCCCTTAGTAAGTACATTCACGCAGACTAACGTGTCCTTTTATGTAATCATATAATTATATTTGTAGAAACACTGCGGAGCTCAAGAAATTTAAATCCCACAATGAAAACGAAGGAAAACAAAAATATTGTAATACCAAGTCATAAAGAGATATCAAAAATACAGAATATAGTGAGTAATAATAATATGAAAACTTACTCAGGAACATACAGAAAACCTGTGGAAAAATCACACACAAACAAATTACCACTTCTGCAAAGCAAGCTTCATAAAGAAACAATTAAAGAAGATATACATAAAAGAAAATCATTAACAATACATGTTCCACTTAATGAAGGCAGTAAGAAAAGCAAGCCACTTGTACAAACTGCCAAACGTACTGCAGACTGTGCCAGTGAAACGAAAGATGTTGTACAGTACAAAGATGCAGAAGTTGCCACCAACTTAGTATCCACATCGATTAGCCAAATGACAGACATACAGGATTTCGAAAAAACAGCAATTACAACGTGCGAAAGCGCTAATCAAACGGATTCTATGGACATACAGTTTGATAGTCTCGAAATACCAAATGTAACATTAACAAAGGATAAAAGTGAACCCAAAGAGGAGGACCCTACTATTTTGAATACTACAGAATTGCCAGATCTCGAAGTGCCTCCCGTAAAAATAGTCCCTCAAACTGAAGAAGTGAGTTCTAGTGATGGAGGTATTTGTCAAAGTGCCTCTTATATAATAAGACAAGCTTCTAGACAAAAGTTGAGTGTAACATATACTACTAGACAAAAGATAAATTTTCATATACTTGGTAAGGGTGATGACCATGGATCTTCTCTGCCGCCTAGTCCGATAGATTACCCTATGAATGTTGTATCTGTCTTCAAAAATGAATTAAAAATAAAGAAAACAAATGAAAATGATTCATCAGACGATTTAACCAAAAAAAAGAATACACCAAGAGAGGACCACCTAAACCATTTGAATGATCTCAAGAGTCTTGATTGCTCGTACGTCTATGATAAATTAATGAAACCGTCGGATATAATTAGCACAATAAGAGTTAATAACGGCCTATTGCAGAGCGACATTTGTGAACAGTTCCAGCGGGAACTTAATTTCATAGATTCATTCTTTGAATCACTCCAATATTTGGAAACTTTCTCACTAACTGATAAAGGTCACACTGAAAACAAAGTTGAAAATTTTACCAATAATTCGGTATTATTTGACGCCAAGAATTCGGAATACGATAATTTCTTGTCTAAGCTTGAAAATGGCGCGAATATTGACGACACTGAAACAATGGCATCCAAAAGTCTTTGTCTGGTAAGTGTTATTCTTTTATTTGTAAATATTTTGCTGGTACTGGGCAACAGTGGAAGTTCTTATGTCGATACCCTTTCATTGACAGTTATGCGTATTGTAAATTATAACTCAAGTGAATGTGTATCGGGTATCAAGTGATTTTAGCTAATCTAGGGTAGAAAGCAAGAATTAATAATTTGTTAATGATTTCAGCTTAATTTACTCATTCGCGATGAGCAAAGACGAGCAAAAAATCTCTTATTTGTACTGAAGATGCGAGAAGATGCCCTGAAAGATTTTACCAAATCTCAAATACTTTGGTTAGAAAAGAAGAAAAAGCACGACAACACGGACATTTCGACGTTGAAGAAGAAACAACGAGGAGCGCTGCTCAAGCTGCAGCACGAGTGTGGGGAAATGCAACGCATGCGCAAGGCTCTACTCACTCTCTCCGAGAAACGTAAAGTGGCACTCATGAAAACAATGAAGAACATAGAACTAAAACTGAAAAACAACGTTGATGTAGTAGAACAGATTATTCTTGGCAAGAAAAAGTTGAAAAGAAGTACTGGCTTCGACAGGAACGCTGCGCCTCTCAAGTGTTTTGATTTATCGAGCAGCGGTTGTGAAGAGAATTCCACTGCTAAGGCGACTTCGGACGCGTCGTTGGTGCTAGCTGAGGAGTGCACGCCGCAGTGTGAGCTGGTTGAGTTGCGCGGTGTCACCAGCGAGGAGAAGTGCGTGCAGACGAGCTACTGTGCTTCCGACCACGCTACCGACACCGCCGCGGAGAACTTTGTCGTCGTCGACGGCGGATATCTCAACATACTGTTCCACAACCTCACCTTGCCGCAGATATTCAGCAGTGGCAAACAGTATGAGGTTAACGAGGAAGCTTTGAAAAACATAGTCAATTCAGCAAATAGTCATAACACGAACCTTAGCGGTAGTGAAGTCGTCGAGAAACTTATGGATCATATAAAGAATAAAGACTGTGAAACGTCCTCCACCTCTCCATCGACTGCTCGAAGTCTTATTGATGAGTTTGACCAATATTACAAAGATCTGATTGAAGTTGATAAATCGTTCCCCACGCCAGAAAACCATGAAAGCAAAGACTCGAGTTCGCAGACAGCGGACATCGAGCACGAGCGGCCGTCGGAGCGGCATAGTAAAACTTCGTCGGCCATGCCAATTAATGCGAGTAGTAGTACTAAAAACATCAAAAACTTACCAAATGAAGCTGAACTGTGTGTCTGCAAAGCTACACCGCTATTAGAGAGTGAAGGGACAATCGATAAGGAGCCAGTAACTACTAGTCAAGCGCCGACCGGCCCGCTGACGGTGCCCGTCGGCGCAGCCGCTGTCGTTGACAGCCAACTTCCTGAGGTTGATACTTGGGTACCGCCGAAGTCAACCTCACCTAGTTCTTCAGGTTAGTTTTTATCTCTAACCAATAGTTGGTTATATGTTGGCATTCTGACGATTACTCTCAAGCTGACATTTATTTTAGATAATTGTCAGCTTGTGAATAATCGTCAGAAGAAAATATTTTAAATGTTGACATTCTGTTCAATCTCTTACGATTTGTACTAAATAGACGTATGCAACTGTTTCAGAAATGAGCGCCGCCACTAGTGGGTCTCCGTGGGTATCCTCGTCTTCGGCAACTTCGGCCTCGGCGCCTTTGGTCTCGGCGCCCGCCCACGTTGAGGCGGAGGAGCTACGAAGACAACAACTAGCGATAGAAAGAGAGGTAAACTAATTTATTTTTATTTTTATGCTATCTGAATTAATGTTCTATGGCTCTAACTAAATTGGTTTGTCTGTTTGTAAAAAGAAATGTATTGCTTTTTATCTTAACATTATTTTTGCAAGATGAACACATACAATTACACATACTCGTAGTATACTATTATGACAGTTAAATGCAACTACCGCGCGGGTAAAAACCTGGTAGCGTAGGTACACTACGCCCCACCCCCCTTTTTTTGTAAATTATAGCTTATTTATAGGTAATTAAATCTATCTCTGAGAGCTTCTTTTGATAATTTACATCCAACTCATTAACTTCAATAAACTTACAATTTTAAAGTTTTTAGTAAACAATCTTAGTTCATGATTAAGTTTCTTAACATCAATATAATATGTCTATTTTGTGAAACATTCAACAACAATATTGTACTATTTAAATTACACCGAGTACCTACTACATAGATTGGTAAAATACATGTAGGGGCTTTATCATGTTTACCAAGTGAGAGTATGAAAATGTCGTTGTCAGATAGGCTGCTTGATAGTACATCTGGATTTCGTAGGATCTCGCATGATCAAGCAAAAGGTTGGACCTCCCCCCCCACACAATTTTGTAATTGTCATTCCATTTACCAGTTTTAGTGTGTATTAGTTGTGCTGATAGACCTCTTACTTTTCGTTGAAGTATGTTTTAATTGGCTTGTGCGTTTGACGTCTAGAGTCTGGCAAACGAAAGTAACCGCACCAAATTTAAAATATCTCAGCCTAGTAACCCCAAAATGTGTATAAACTCAAGACTCAAAGCCTGACTTGATACTTTACATTTATTTGTTATTTTGTGTACAACAATATTTGTACAGTACTGCTTTACAGCATGTGGACAGGTCCAAAAATGGGACCCTTTTTTTCGAATGGGAAATCATCAAATGACTTCTCCCACTCTGGGCGGAGCGAGAGGGAGTGTCAGACTTTTACTGACTAAAACCCATACATGTTCCTTCCTCGCCCTTTATGTTCCGGGGCCGCGGTATCTCTTTCGAACAGTCCCGCAGCACACTTCGGCCCTTGTTGTATGTGAAGTCGTATTTTTAATCAAATGAAGCAAACTGAAGTTTCGAGATATAAAATCATGTTGTGGGTTATCCAAACCAAAGAGACAGTTCGTGCGTGAAAATTTGAAAACCTGCTAACTTCGTTGGTATAAAATACGACTATGTGATTTTGTCTGAATAAAAAAACAGCAGTATTCTATAATCATTTTATAATTACGAATACAAACAAAGTATCAACATCAAAGCGTCATACTAAATGAAATCCAACACAACACGTAACCAATCTTGTTTCTGACTGAACTAGGCGTCTTTCTCCTGTTGTTTTTCTTCAAACTTCGAAATCATGCGAAACAACATCTCCACAAATAATCTAAATACTCCACTTTTAATCGTTTTATTCAGGTTTAAGTTGGAAAGATGCTCTTTAAAGGTCCCAAGAAATCAACAACAACACGCCATCTTATTTTGACAAATTGAGATGGGCATAAAATAAACATTGCCATATGAAAAGTTTGCAAATAATTCGAGTGTCCACTTTCATTTGCCAAACTCTACATGTCGTTTATTTGGGCAGTCCACCAGTATCCTTTCAGTCATATTATTAATAACTTCCTGTATTGCCTTCCCTAATTTGTGAGCATTGTGCGTTAGGACTAATTAGTTGGTCTGAGAAGTCTAATTTGGTTTGGATGGGACAAAATAATATAAAACAAAGTCCTACATCGCGTCTGTCTGTCTGTTCGCGATAAACTCCAAAATTACTGCACCGATTTTCATGATGTTTTCACATTGGTGAAAAAACATCATGAAAATCTATACATAATTATAATAAAATCGTTGAGACCAAAAAATCTGTACATTGAAGATTTAAAAAAAAACCGATCAGGGTGACTTAAAATAAGTAACTGAACATATTAAAACCATTTTAAAAATTCGTGTTTGTTTGTTTGACCGCGCATCACGTAAAAACTGCTGGACGGATTTTGATGAAAACTTCACTAATCTATTTAAATAAACCCAGAATAACATTTAGGCTATAAAAATTATGGATTTTTTTGGAAAAAGGGGGTGAAAAGGGGGGGTAAAGGTTGTATGAAAAAAAAATTTTAGATTGCTCTAGATTCATGAAAAGTAAATACTTATTATTAAAAATAAAGAAATACCAGTTTCAGCATTTTAAAAAAAAATCATCCAGAGACGTAAAAAAGAGGGTTTTGTGTTTAAAATTAATTAACTTCATACACCTATAGAATAAAATCCATTGAAGTGGAAACCTTTAAAAGTTGCTGTAAATACTTCAAATCTAATACAAGTAAATGTAATTTCTCAATTTTCTTGAAATTTCATTTTTTAAGTGAATACGCCTATAATAGCGGTCTCAAGAAAATCGGCTTTCCTCGGTATAAGTAGTTGGTAATACAGGGTGGAAACGGTAAACGGGGCAGTAAGGGGAGCTGCAGCTACACAAAAATGGTCTTAGGTAATACTCCGTAATGTTTTCACAAAATGTTTATCCCCCGTTCACAGATTTAATTAAAAAATAAAGTACAGTTAGCAAGAAAATTGCCATTTTACATAAAACAATTTTTTTGATGGCTATCGATCTTCTTTCCGACACTAATCAAGAAGTTCTTCCAAACCAACCCATGTTAGAGTACTCAAAAAGTCAGAAATCGCAAAAAAATAACTTTCAGCGGGGCAGTGTGTAAAATAGCAATTTTCTGGCTAACTATTTCAGTTAGCCAGAAAATAGCTATTTTACACAAATCATTTTTTGATGCCAATAATTATTTTTTATTTTACATAAGACATAAAGCCTTTAAGATATAAGACATAAGTTACAAATACATTACAAACGAGTACAAATCCTACTATCTACAAATAAAAAATGCTTTGTCCTGAAGGACTATCTGATGGAACAACGCACAGCCTAAATCGCGATTGTAGAAACCTTAAACTTGGAGGGTGTATTTTCTGTATAACGTAGGCATACGATAAGAAAGAATTTTGAAATTATACCCCTAAGAGGGTGAAAAGGGGGGGCAAAGATTGTATGGGAAAATGTGATTCCTTGGTCCAATCTACTTCAAACTTTGCAATCAACAATATTAACAGAATTGATGGACGCGTTTCATATTGCATTGAAATTCATCCCCTAACGGGGTTAAAAAGGGGTAGAAAGTTATTTTGGCGGTGATTTGTTTCGAATTTCATATCAATACTCCTTCGAGATTTTGATATAAACTAAAAGTTATTTCGATACATGTTTCAAAATCCAATCCGATTTTATTCCAAAAAGGTTGAACTCACATAAAAATTTAATGCAAAATTGCAAGTACTCTTTAAAATTGGAATGTCTCGAAAGTTACCGTAAAATACGAGTATTAATACCGCATTTGAAGGTTTCTAAGCTTTGAAGAGGTTGTGCACCTTAAGACACGGCGTCATAGCGTAGGGACGTAGAGTTTGAAATTTTAAATGGTAAGCAGCTGTAAGAGGTCCGCAACGGTTTACAGCAGCTATATCGTATTGCGGCTCATTTAATGCACCTTGATGAGAATTGCAGACCTCGCTGGAGTATGTCTGTCATCGAGTGTCTAAGTATGAAGATGTAAAGCTGTCAATAGAAGCCTTTAAAGTTGTTTTTGTAAACATGGTATTTTATTCTTATTCAAATAAATACGTTGTTAATCACAAGTATTTGATTTTGAACAAAATTGCCCTTTGGTACGTAAATTGACTTCAATGCATATCTTGGGAGATACACCGTTTTAAATAACTCCGCAGCAAAATAATGATCATGTACCGGGAGCGCATTTTCATTATGCGGAAGGATGTGTGTGATGTGCTCTTTGAAAATTGTATTATGGGTGCTTACGACCCACTCTCTGTAACCCGCTCTTCCTCTTATGTGACGCAGACGAAGTTGCGCGGGTCAGCTAGTCGGTCTATAAATTTAAAAAACCAGTCTATCCATTGGGATAGACTGGTTTTTGAGGAAAGTTTTAGTATATAATTTGTACGCGGGCGAAGCCACAGACATCAGCTAGTGTTGTATATTTTTCCCCATCACTTCAAACCGTTTACTTGCCGAAGTTGGGGAGTACCCTATAGGAACTTTTTAGACATCGCAGTGTTTTGGTAGCTTTGACCACACTCTTATTTTTATCGCTGTTTTTAAAAGGATTGGATATATTTTTTATTTTTGAAAGACAGTTTTTCGTTTTTTCCTTGCAAATATTAGTGTTTGCTTCTATTATTATTTGCTGAATGTTCACTTGGGCACCAAGTGAACATTCAGCTCCTCACGGAGAATCATTATTTTGTTCATATCAGTGGTTGTCATTTAACATGCAGTGGCGGAATATTGCTTACATTTCTATGAGCTATGGAAGGTATTATGATTTTTTTAGCCATTAGATTAGTTGTGACATCAAAGCCAGTAAATTGCATTAGGTTCCGCCAAAAAAAAATAATTGACTGGCTTTGTTTGTCGTCTGTCATCTGAGCTGCCAGGTCCTATGCCTCACCTATCCGATATCCGAATGTGTTGGTTACCAGGTTAAAAAATAAATATTTGCGCAACACTGAGAAACAGTGATATTTTAAAAGCGACAGAACAAACGTTTATATCTGCAGTTTTATAAGTTCGTAAGTGAAACTTGAAACTTATGATTTATATATTTTTCACTTCTCATGCTCTAAAAGTACGCCATTATAGCCCTACGAAGCGGGATTAAAGTAACCGTTTATTCCCTAGGGAGTAAAAAGTAATTTAAAAATGGAACGATCTTTTACTCTGAAACATGGTCACAAAAGAGTAACTTGTCAAAGGTTTTATTTCAATTTCGAATTGGCTTGCAAATAGAAAGCGGTATATTAAAAAAAAAACAAAAGAACTCTTCAACGCGGGAAAATTTATGGTTGTTTGTGTGCATCGTTGATTTTGAAAAAGTATGTGGAATGCCTCTGTTGCTAGCCGCTGCAGTAATGTAGGTACTTACTATAATTATCTGCGGAGTGTGGATCATCTTCATTGCGAGAATGTTGAGAGTTTGTGTTGTGTTTTAAATTGTTAATCTGTGACTGACCTGATAGAAGAAAATCTGACTGCTCAGTTTAGAATTTTAGTCGAGTGTACATTTGTTCGGTTTTAAATGACTATTTTCTCGCACTCGAAGTGAGAAGTACAGTTTGGACCTCGAGACTAAACGCCAATTTAATATACCCTCGCTTTCATTGCCTCCCTCGCAAGCTCGGGAGTCAAACCACCTCGGGTATATAATGGCTTCGTTTAGTCCCTCGTTATAAAATATACTATTTGTGAGTTTTAGTTTTTAAGCGCGCAAGATAACAGTAACACGGTATCCGTATCACTTTGGCAACGGTTTTTATAATATTTTATGGCAAGACTTCACAGATTTTGGGAAGCGTATGTGTGTAACGTGTGTAATGACATAGCATTTGTGTGTGTTTGAAATTGAATATCATTTTTGTAACCATGTGTCCTATAATTTCAGATAAAGGCTTTAGAACAGCAACAATGTCGGTTGCTGGTTGTGAGGGAGATTCCGGACAAGCCGCCACCGCCCTACACACCTCCTACAGAAACACGTACTCCGAAACCATCTCCCATGTTTAGTCCTGACGAAAATTTAGAAGAAAATGTAGCAAAACACATAACCTGCCCCCAAGAATCGATCAGTGAATCAACAGAGCCATATGTTGTGTTTGTGCAAGATTATTGTCAGGAATCGCTTAAGAGGCATAAGCAAGAGCTAAGTGATATGCCATGGGATGCTTGTAACTTGCTACCTCAGAAACCTCCGGTGGATATTCACGAGCTGACAGAGAAAACTGCTTCAGAACTCAAAGATGTTCTAACTGGTTTGACGCCTACAGCCGGTTCCGGTGAGTTAATAACAACTTATTTGATATGTAGCCTCTTGGCTTAATGTCTTGATTAAACATAAAAAAAGTTTTTCGTACTGGTCTGGTTGAAATCTAACTTTATAATGGTGTTATTATTGTTTACTCACACTAAACCAAAACAAAAGTTTATTTTGAACGCCATAAATGGAAAAACATGCAGATCTACCTGTTATTTTAACATCTTGCTCATATTATATGATGCATACTCATATTTTTACAATAAATAATATATTCTATTATTTCTCTTCTATAATGTTTATAATTATGTGATTCGTCTGCAGTGTCAAGCCGGCGCTCGGACCACATCGATGACATTCTGTTCACCGAGTGGTGGCGCTGCGAGCCCGAATGGACCTCGCTACACAACGACGAGGCTAGCGTCAAGAACCAAATCTTCGAGAGCATATTCCAGAAAATTCTCACCGACACTATAGATGAATACAAGAAAACTGTTCAGTATGAAGTCGTAAATCGTGGTGAAGACTAAATTGTATTTATTACTTAGTGTTTTCGAAGCCCAGGTGCCAACACATAAAATAGTTTACAGACTGGATCTGACTGGACTGGATTATCAAGGAAGTTTAATGGTTACTGTTATATCAGTTAGCCAACACAGCAATTATCCTAAGATCATTTAAATGTCTAGATAGTGTTGCACTGCAAAACAACTCAAACAAAGAAGCCAACTGAATTATGATGCCGTGCGTGACAGCTAAATTTGACACTCGCGAAACGTCATTCTACTTTACTAGTTTGCGTGCTTAATGATACCAGTTGCTAAGTAACTCTCATACATTATTCTACGATAAACTATTGTACATTTTCAATCATCCACAGCCCGAACTCACCTGCTGGGTATAACCCCCTTTTTTCTTGTGTCACTCTCCACGGTCCTTTTTTTAACGGTTTGTACAATGCGAGTCCAGAGAGAATCTTTAAGGTCCTTTGCCAGCCTCATCCAGCGTTTTCCCCCGATGCCGTGATGGCAACTTTGGCGTCTGCCCATCTAGCCGCTGGACGACCCATGTTTCTATTGCCAGTTCTTAGACGCCATTCGGTGACAGCCTTATTATATTTATGTTAATACCCGCAACAGTTTCACAATGTCTTTCAGGTCTCAGAAAGGTTTTGGTGAAATAGAGTCGCCCTGTCGCACTCCTCGCTTGATTTCTTATACTCGATGGTATGCATGCGAACCTTCAGAGTGGCCGAGGTGTATAGTTCCCGCAGCACATACACATAACAGGAGTCGATATGGGAGCGATGGAGAGCGTGGAACACGGCCTATTGCTCGATCCTATCGAAAGCCGTCTCGTAATCAACGAAAGCCATGCATATCAGTCGGTTATTCTCTCGGCACCCATAAATTTTCCCTTGGTGTCTCAGATGTTCTACTATAAGACCATCTGATAGTTGGACGTTTTGCTACATGGACATTTTGCTAATTAAACTTACTGCTCAACAGACCTTTAAGGCTGATGGACATTTAGCTACTTAGACCTCCTGGTCAGGAGGGAAAAAAATCTGCCGAAACTGTAGAAGCGTTCCCAAGAAATACTCCGTCATATATGCAGCAATTCATTTTTAGAGTTTCGTAGTCGACTACAGCTACGACAACAGTTCAGACACTATTTCTTTTATTAATGCGTTCATTGCTTTGATAGATCTAGACATAAAAATGATCTTAGCAGCAATATGTTGACTGATTTTTTTGTAGTTCGTCTTTGCCTTTGCTTTTACTGTACTTGGGCTGTTAGGGTGGCTGGTGTAGCAGCAACTGTGTGCTGGTCTCGTAGGTAGCCAATCATGAGTCAAACCGTGCTGTAGTTACACATAGTATGGTTATGGAGCCTAGAGGGTTTTTTTGCAAGCCTATCAGCATGAAAAGATGAAATAGGTAAGGCGTAATGAGAATAGCCTAAAACTACAACAGGGCCCTGCCCGAAGGTCTGAATTTTTCGTAGTAAATGGCAGCGTTCTCTCATAATGTCCTATCTACTGACTTCATGCTCAATATAGGATGTAACTCTTCAAGAAGCCGCCAACCAAGCATTTTTCAGTATTATGTGTGCTTGGTTGACGGCCTATGCAACATTTTTGCTGGGAAAAGATACTTTTTTGAGGTGAAAAATTACATTTTGGTTGGATGGATTAAATAAGTAAGGGTCGTGAAGATGTTTTAAGTAAAAATCTTACAATAGTAGATTGTATCATAAGGGAGCAAAATAATATTTTTACGGCGAGGGCGCTTTTTTGAATCCAGAGCGAAGTGAGGGATTCTAGAGTAGAATCCCGAGCGTAGCGAGGGATTCTGTAGTAGAATCCTGAATATAGCGAGGGATTCAAAGTACGTCGCCCGAGCCAAAAATATATTTTGCGCCCGAGTGATACACTCTACTTTTCATCACCCACTATGAGAAAATAAAAGGCGCCTCATATTTTATTGTAATATTGATATTTAATGAAACAGAGTAACAACTAAATTGAAATTAAGTAGTATCTAATAATAAAACAACTAAAAACTTATATTTACATTTGAGACATTTTCACAATTTTGAAAATTAATTGTTACAGTTTTATTAGGAATAGAGATTGTTGTAGATTTAATTTTATTCTGCGTGTTTGAAATAATGTCAGAATGTGGCTCATTTTGAGGAAAATGTGACGGTGAATCTCTTTGTTTGGATGTAGATGGGCGCGGCGACAGTGGCATGGATGGATTAACTGAAGGTTGCAATTTAATGTTTTCCACGATGCGTTCACATGTTTTCGCCTTGTTCTCAATGGAATCTTCTATATATCCCTCTGCTACAGCACTCGACTTCCATCCTCCATGTCGCTTGAGAACAGTTAAGTCCGCTCCAGAATCTGCCAACAGGGTAGCAGAAGTGCGACGAAAACAATGTCCTGTATATAGCTTGATATCTGGTAACTTCAAATAAGTAGCGATTTCTTGTGGCATGTAAGAAATTTTATTTTTTCCCATAACTTGTTTGAAGCACTTGCCATTTTGATAACGGATGAAAAACCGATTGGTCTTTATATCAGCAGGACGCAGGTCCAGGTATTTCTGTACAATAGTTTTGTATTCTCCTCGGATTACGAAGGATCGGTCAATTTTTGTTTTTGTGTCTGTCAGCTTTACTAACAGTAAATTATCCGAGTGATTTTCGACATCATCAACAGTTATTTTTAAAAGTTCATTGCCACGACAAGCTCCATGTACTCCGAAAATTAAAGCCACCTGTAACAAAACCGAATGTGAATAAGACAAGTACCTATCTATCGAAGTACAGGTTACAATAAAATGCGCATTTTAAAACACTGGTTATACTTTACTAATCCACCATATATACATACATAGTTACTTACTTTTACGGCAAGAAAGATGTTGTCGGGTGCCTCATTAAGGAAAGTCTCCACGTTTTTGACTGAGAACACTTTGGATTTTTTAGGTTTAAATCCATCAGACATCCTCTTCAGATACGCTATTAATTTCGAATATGTGTCCAGTTTTACGTCGTTATTAGAACTGACTGTTGATTTTAGCATTGAGTAGGTACTCCAAAGTGTGGAAGGTTGTTTAGTTTTGGCTAAGTACTGGAAGTAGGCCAAAAACACAGATTCTGAAAAATTCTTGGCGCCTCTTGAATTTCTCCATTCAATAAAATTACCATAAGCTTTCATATATTTCTCCCGGGATTTTGCAGGTAGTAGATTATCCATCACATTTATTGCGTCAGTTCTAATACTATCAGGAGTTAATTCTATACTTTCACTGTCACTTGAAGAACTCATTTTTCAAAACAAAATCATGAATTTCTATCAATCCGTGAAAATTGACGAAAACGCGGGCTATAGTTCGCGCGTTTTTAATTTTATTTCTTTTTTTTTTGTATTCAGCCGGCGCGCGGCGCTACTATGGGCCGTCGCACCAGCCAGTCTTTATTCAAACAATATTTGCGTTCGATTTCTTGGGCGCTGAACACAAGATGTTCCAAATTCAAAAAGTGCGCGGCAAAGATAATTGCGGCGCACTTATAAAGAGGATTAAAAACTCATTACTGCCCGCTAAAAGTTTCTTATAGAAAACACCACCTTTGGGTGCACTTAAAGGCGAACCAAGTCGTCTTTTTCGAATAGATGGGATGAAAAAAATATGCATTTAAAAAATTGGAACTTTGACCCCCAATATCTCCGTAACTAGAAGGTTCTCAGGTAGGGTGTAGATCAAAATACTATACTATAATAATGTATTAGAGTCTGTTTACACCATTTAAACTTGCTGAAAACCCTCTAGGATCCACAATTTAGTTTTAACAACATAATTTATGTAAATATTAACGCTTAGCGCAATTACTCTAGAAATGTTAATTACCTATTTGGGTACGTTTTATGTATAGTAGTCGTCTATTTATTGATATGGTATCAAAACTTTACTAGATCAAGGGTAAACGTTAAAAATGTGTGTTTTATAATTCATTATTTTCCTGCTGACGAAAAATTCAAGTATGTACAAATTTTTCGCCTGCTTCGTACGTACTGGCGCTTTAAGTTCTTTGTGAAGCTGTAAAAATGTATAAGTTCTTTTATTTAGATCCCAGCCGTCAAGCATGCTGTATTAGACTGCTCTGATATTACAAGTTATGTAGATTAAGGTTAAAATAAAAGTGAAATATTTCCAACAATAGTATTCTGAACGCATTTTGGTGTAGTTAAAAAATGTACTTTATTGTTATTTTATCTGAATAGGATATTATTTCAATATATCTTTTACAAAGTAGCCATTTTGTTTTAAAATACCCACTACCCACCTACTGACAAATAATTATATTCCCATACTTACTTACCTATTAGTAGGTACCTACTCCGGAAAATAAATGACACAATAACAAAATATTAAATTATTTTATTTAGCAATAGTAATGACGAAATATCACATAGTCCTTACAATTGACGATGACTAATGAAACTATACATACACATTTAAATACAAAACTTAAGTGTATCAAATAGGTACTAATACCTAACACCATAAATACTTTTTTCAGACAGTACAAAAATAAAGGTCATAAGTAAACATTTAATAACTTTTACAACATTCAACTTTAAAATTACGAACATAAGTTACATATTAAAACATATTTTTTTTGTGATTCCTGTGATACACAAACATGAAAGGGGATATTCAAACGTGCCACATCGCAGCGACAAAAAGTGCGAGCTATTGCAGGTGCGATGTCGCTGATGGTTGCGATGTAGTCTATAACCCACATGGTGGAATTTGGCGGTAAAATGTGGATAGTGTAATTTAAAGTAATAAGTGCCTTGTTGCGGTTCATTTAAAACAAGACTAAGTTTTTGCCAACTTTGAGAATGCACCATGCATTCTGAAAGTTGGCAATCACTAACTGTCAAATATATTGCGTTTATGAAAACAAATATTGTACAGCTGTTTTGAAACTAGCAATGCGTAGCACAGAAAACTTGGTACACAATACAGCAAAATAAGTTACATAAATTACGCATAGGTACTGAAATCAGCATAAAAAATTTAAAAAATCGAATTTGATAAGTTTCTTGTTTTTCTAGGGTTACCAGTTTATGTCGAAAAAGATAGTTAGGCAACGAAGAACGAGCAAAAAATAATTATGGTTTTGTTTTCCAAGCAGTTTTAATAGAATTAAATCATTAAAATCAATTTATGCGTAAATGATTCTGAAGCTCATTGTACGCTAATACCTAGGTACCTAATCATTTTACCGATGAAAAAAAATGATGCGATATTAATATTTTTGCACAGTTCATTAACCCATTCATTTTAAGTTATTTAATTCCTATAAAATTCCAAGTAAACATGAAATACCACTTTACGGAATTACTTAATAAAAGACTAGTGAAAGTCAGAACTTTTGTATCTACTTTAATAAATTACGACAATAACTACTTATAAGAAACTAAAATTACTTAAAATGTTTGAGAATCTTTAAGAAACTCGTTAAAATTAAATAGGTATAAGGCGTAGGACATTTTATGGCATATATCAGAGCTTACAAGTTAAGACCACACACAAGGTACACCTGCCAGAGGTCTTAATATTATATAATTATGTCACCGTAAAATTGTCAAATACGTTATATTGTAATATCTCTAGCGATATTGTAAAGTCTCGAATTATTGTCAAATGAACATACTGCTTACAACAAAACGCATTATTTTTCGTGAAATGCATGCGATGGTAGTCAACTTACGCGGTTTGGAGGGAAGGAGGGGTCCCCCTTGCCACAGCCCTTGCCCAGTGGCACAACTCTCATGAAAAGATAATGCACCATTCCTGAGAAATACCGATTAATATAACATAACCTTAAAACACTTTATATTCCTCCTAAAAAGCGTAGTCGACGGAGCCCCGCTTCGCGGGGCCCCTATTTCCGAGTGCAGGGTTTAAAGGAACCTAACTAACCTAACGGGGGGGTGCCCCAAGTCCCGATTATGGGGGCAGAGATACTTCCGTATGTTCAGTTGACAATAATTCGAGACATTACAATATCGCGAGAAAAAACACGTTATATTGTAATATAACGTGTTTGACAATTTTACGGTGCCATATACAACTTCAAGCATACACAGAATTCTGTACTTACTACTTAAAAGTTTACCTACCTAGCTCGGTTGTCTAAAAATAGTCGTAACAGAAAAACGTTACTATGCAAAGTTATTACTAGAGTCGCAATCCAATTTTGAATAATAGTAAAAATACATGTGAGTTGCATTCATATCGTCATAGACAATAGATTGTCAAGCGTCAATGGTGCTGAGCTGATAGGTCCAGATCCTCGTTTCTTTTTACCGCCATAAAGTTTTTGCTAAGGTTTAACACTTCACTGCAAAGTCTCTTACCACTAACACTGGCACGAATACTTGTAAACGTCCCTTATATCGACACAGTCAACATACTATACAACGATGAATCAATCATCGGCTTTCAAAAATGATTCCAGTGGGTTTGGACCTTTTCGTCTAGGATTGGAAGGCACTTTGGTCGCTTCAGCTGGAAAAAAAAATCGACTGTTATTTTGTCTTGAAGTCAGTGTAAATCACGTATAACAGTAGGTTACGCAAGTGAGACAAAAACCCAATAATGGGCTATAATAAAAAAGTTTATAGAAAGAGTTCTTACTTGTTTGAGTCTGTGACCCTTGTGTAACTTCCAAACACGCCATCCACTCTGTAATACTGATCTTGGTGTCATGGTTGACGTCGCAGTACCTCGGCAGCTTCCGACCGCACCGCCTAAGAGGTTCCACGTTCGATATCAGCTGATGGAACGCCTTCCACTCACGCCGCTCTAATGCTTTATTCTTGTCCTTGTCTAACATCACATACGTCCAAGTAGCTGCTTGCTCCTCTTTCGACGCTCCCCATTTTACCATATCTCTGATTAAAAACGGATATAAATTAATACAACATTCAGATGAGTTCATTAACCGTTTGACCGCCATGCCATGCGAACACCGGAGTGGATTGAGCTGACCGCCAAATTTAAAACTTACGTCACTTTATGTTCGACCTTGTACGGAATTTAATATCAATTTAGGTTTTGGTTTTACTGCTGTAAGTTGTTAATGACTTTTTAAACAACAGACGAATCCCACATCAATTAATTGTGTACGTACCCTGGTCCAGTCCCGTTGATAGAAGTAGTCATCTTGGACACGAAGAAGCTCATCAAATCACGCAAGAAATTGCTCTTCATTGGTTCCGGACATCCTAGAATAGATCAATGTCCATGGTTAATTTAGCGTCTGTCGGAATTCTCCAAAAAGCATTGTCACTTTTATCGGTTTGATCACTTATATAAAAAGTGAATCTACGAAGATAAACGTTTCCAGCAGGTATAAATGGTAGGGAGAAACAATCTCCGTATTTCGCCTTGGTACCATGTGCTGCTAAATCCATTCCTTTTCAATACAGCAGATAAAAATGAAGTGTTATGGCTGCGAAAACCGATTATGTTTGCATACATACGGAGATAGCTCATACCTTTTTGGTTTGTGTAATACACCAAAAACATTACACAAGCTTTATTCTTACGGGACTTGGACTGAGCGGTTTATATGAAAGCCTACATTCTGCTCTTAACTAAGTATAATCAAAAATGAAATCAAACTCGCCTGATATAACCGTACCTCTCATCGGACTGGCGTGTTGCGGGGCCGCGTCGCAGTCAGGTCTGCGGTCCTTCACCGAGGATCCTGGGATGGGCTTGCCAGTGTCCTGGTGAACGCACCAGCAGTAGCCTGTCGATCTGTAGCACTGTGCGCGAGCGTACCTGCCATCGCCCGTACACTCTGGCACGTACAGGGCAGCACCCCCCGCTTTCTAATCATAAAGCATTTTTCAGTAACACAAAAAATGTTTATTGTTAAATAAGTTGTAAGTACCAAAATCAGGTACGGATAGAGGGTAGCTGAGTTATATTTTTGTACACTTTAAAATATGCCATTGACACTATGTTGATGCAGCTTTTAATATTTACAAAGGAGGATATAGGTTTAGATTCCTACGTTGGAAGATAGGTAAGTAAATCGATCTAAATTTTGTACCGAAACCCATCCTTTGTTCCCGTTGAGTTACACCACTACCTTAGCGAAATTCATCAATAATTTGGCTATATTTAGAGATATTGCCATCGGGGTTAAGCACATTTATGGTCTTTGTTGATTGATTGTTGTACTTTGGTGCAATAGCGCACAATATTGCAAGCTAAACATAAGTACTTTAATATAATTACAGATTTATTTACTTACAGCCATAGTTTACGGATCGATAGAAGCAAGACGTCACAGAAAATATTTTTTGATATTTCTATGAATCGCGTGATAGTAGGTGACGCGGATAGGGGAGAAATTGGATTAATAGTGTGAGGGTGTGACTACGGATCAGGTTAAATTATTCATACTCACCAGTGTGACTACGGATGAATAAAATTAACTAAGTATAGTCACATGTCATATATGTGGCAATTTGGTATTACTATGTAGGTGTTGGGGATATTCCCACCCCAAGCTACCAAACACTAACTATCAAACTTCAAAGTTGCAGTTAAAAATAAGCCATCAAAGTTACAATCTTCGCCCTCAGCACCACTTTGATAGCTCATATTTCGGAATGTGACGCTTTAGAGGATATTGTTGCATACAAAACAGCATTGATTAATACGCTAGAGGTAGTTATCATAGATATCATACCTGTTCATCCAAAACCGCCTGCCTATCCGTTAGACAGTCATTGGCTTCATCTTCTCTCCTGGATTCTGACTCTGAACCATCTGGCGCGAAGGAGTTCCTCACTATTCCCGGTAATACTGCGTGAGATATAAAATAGGCAGGTTAAGCCAAGCAGAACTATATTTTTATAATTTTCATAAAATTAAATTCAAATAGAGGAAAAAAAAAACACTCGGGATGATTTCGCTCGAACCCACGATACGATGCCTAGTTTCGCTCTATGACCACTTTCATGTAATCGATAGCACCGATGAGGAGCTTATGGCTACATAATAACAGCCGCTCGGGTAGATCTTCAGGTTGAGCCGTGCTTGCCTAGTTTGGTCTGTGAATGGGTGACCACCCATTACCTACACACCGAGTTTCCGTGTCTCAGAAAGCACGTTAAGCGGTTGTCTGACAAATAGGCTGACATTACCAAGGGATATCGTATTACCCAGTACCATATAACACACTGGTACCTACTTATTCAGCTGAATCCGGTTAGACTCAAAGACGACCGACAAACACAAAAGAAAAAGAAATCGGTAGCACAATGCCAAAATCGGAAACCATACACTACATTGCTTGAAGTTTTACGACAAAATCAATGTAGCGATATCGATAGCATAATGTCTGTTTTAGTATAGTCATCATTATGAGTTGTGTTAGCAATCCTTATAGCACAAGGCTATGGTCAAGGTAGGGCAAAGAAAACGGGGCTGTTCAAAAGCAGCTGGGTTGATGAAATATATCGTCAAAACCGTTGGAAACACCTGGACCATTATGCGAGCTAATGTTAAGGTGGTACAAAAAAGTGGTCATAGGTAGATTCCAGATCCACGGGAGAATAGAAACTCTTCCTTTTTTAAGTCGGTTAAAAAACTTACGTATTTACAAGTATGATTCTGCAAGTTTTTAATTAAGACGTCTTTTGTGGTCTAGATGGAGTACACATTTTCTTTTCTTCTTCTACCATTCCAGGAGTAGGTGTCATCATTGGCTCGTAATTGACGATTTGAAAAGACTGCTTTAAAAAATAATAAGTGCCTCTTTGTTTCTCAGTGTGTGACGCTTACCAAATGCAACAGAATGTGTCCAAAAGCATAAAACAGTCCTTTCTTTTTTTTTCCTCGGGCGCAAACCACTCTGGTCACTGTGATGCTAAATCGGAGGTAAATTAACTATGCAAGTACTAATAGTACCTACACAAAGTTGGGAAAAAGATAGCCAAAAATAATGAACAAATATTGAACAGTTACCTGAACTAGGATCAGGTGGTGGCTCCTCCTCGTTGTAATCAGGCTCAGCTTCTGGTCCGCTGTCATCGTCTGCATTCAACGACATGAAGAAACGGAGAGAGACTATATATTATTATTATGTTTGCACACACATTTGCAATGTTATCTTGCTGTGGACACGATTGGTCAGCTAAGCCGTAGTGAGATATTAAGGTATTATACGGAGAAATTCAGCCTTTTCGAGGGTATATGTTACAAGCATGCAAAGCTGTCAGTTCTTAAAGTACAATTGAATTTTATCACCGAGACCACCCTAGACTACCTCCGTACTTGATTTTAATTAAAAGTATTGGTAGGTTTTAATTTTTGTTTTTGCTATCAAACACGAGACGTAATATATCGAATTAATCTGGCGCCAGCTATGCCACAGCACCGTAAAAACGAGTCTTTAAAAATAAAACCGTTAACGTCTATAAATTGTCTGCTGATTAATAATACAACATAATATTCACAACCTATATTTGAAGTCTTGATTCACAACCTCAGGCTTTTCATTCTTATTAAATGAGAATTACCAATTCACTACTTGGGTGATTAAACAATAAATAATTAAATCTAAGTAGCTTCATTAAACCGTGCTTTATCAGAAAATTTATTTCAGAACCACTGTGGACACCAGTCATCTTAAAAGAACTGAGTATTTTAATCCATATCCATACTAAAAGCACTTAACTCTGTTTGTTTGATACCTTTTCACATACAGCTGATCGGATCGTAATGAAATTTGGCATATCCTGAGGAAGGACATACGATACTTTTATCCCTGAAAAACGGATCAAAATTTCCACGTGAATGAAGTCTCGGGCCTCAGGTAGTATCTCTATAAAGTATTGGAGAGAGCATCGACGCGACGAAGAACGGGAATCAGTTCTTCGTCTAGGTGATGCTTCTTTTAACATCTATTCTATACTAATATTATAAAGCAGAAGAGTTTGTTTTTTTGGTTTGTTTGGTTGAACGCGCTAATCTCAGGAACTACCGGCTCGAATTGAAAAAATATTGATTTTGTGTTTTAAATTTTGTGTTGGATAGTCCATTTATCGAGGAAGGCTTTAGGCTATATAACATCACGCTACAATCATTAGGAGCGGTGCAGGAATGAAAAATGTTGCAAAAACGGGGACGTCTATTCCTTTCGTTTTTCTCTCTTATGTGACGCAGACGAAGTTGCGTGGGTCAGCTAGTATTGCCCCATCGAGTACCGCTGCTGCTGCGTTACACCAAAGTCATTATTATTCGTTGGAATTTAGGGTTTAAGGAAACTGGTTTAGTTCCGCATATGCCTCTCAATAAAGACAATTTGTCTTCCGCTTTTTTACAGTACTTAAGTATAATTTATAAGAATTGTATCAAGAGTGGTGGTTCTGATTGCTCTACGGTCTACATAATTTTAATGAATGTTATATGTAGTATTACAGATATGTATGTCAATCTACTCGTAATGATAGCTACTATTTTACTTTAAATGTTTCATAGTCTTGACACTTGTTAATAATAGCTTAGACCTACCCAATTAATACTATACCTATACTGGCATATCTTATATGGTATTATTTAAATTAATAGATCGTAATTGTTGCAATGTTTTTATCGAGGGATGACAAGACATTTTTGTGTAGGAGGTAAGTGCCAAACACAGGTTGCAAACAGTAGACATATAGTTTTAAGTAGCATAGCCGTAGTTCGTTAGTAGGCTGAAAGATCACAGAGCAAGACCATGAAATGTTTTTGAACATCACAACTTACATTTGAAGATTCTTCTCTTATTTTGAGCACGCAGACAATTTTCAAGCTTATTCTGTTTATTTAAGCAAGTAACGTAACCATTAAGGTACTCACAGTCCGGTGCAGGAGGTTCGGGATTGACTAGAAGACAAGCCACCCACTCAGCGTGTGCGATCTCTCCGTCACCATCGCCGTCGCAGCCACGCGCCCAAGCACGAGCGCAGCGCTTCGGTTTCACCACCTACAAGAGCAATTACTATCTTCAATAGTAGCAGAGCGTATTATAGAACAGTTAGTAGGTATAAGTACTGCTCCGGACCGCCATCTCCTCAGATTATTTTGACTAGCTAATCCTGATGAAGGGCAATACCCGTTAGGCTCTTATAAGTGTGCGATGCAGTATGGAGTTACAACCATTGGCCCGAGTTGAGACGATATTGATGTCGTGCAGTGCTTATAATAACTGTTCTTTGTTTGATGGAAATTCTGACAAAATTCTTCAGATTCTACGACGAAATTTTTTGTCAAGTCAAACAATATTTTATTGTGTGTTCCTGAATTAGGTGCTATCCGGGCAAAGTCGGCACGGCTTCAAACACCCAAACATACATCGTCATTACATCTTGAAAACCTACTAGTATTTGCACAGGTCTATCACGATCTCTTTTCAAGTACCCTGATGTTCCCTTTTAGTGGACTTGGCACGAAGTACTTAGCTCAGATCAAGTTTAACGAGAGTTATGGCAAAATAGTTTGGGAGACTCATATTGTTGGTAGCTATAGTTCAGTACGGTACACTGTGAGAAAGATTGAAGCGTAGCACACTTGACAGGGCACGCCAGGCAGATGGCCCTCAGTGACCCTCCACAGTTACATGTCTCAAGTAGCGGATGTACAGAGAATCGTCTAAGTCTACCATCGTCTTCAATTACAAGGTATCCTGTAGAATACCTATGTAATTGAAGACACACAAGTCTCGATAATAGACAGGAAGATTATAGAACGATGAATTTTCCATTGCTCTCAAAAGACGGGGAACTCAGTAATCTGAATTAGTGCGTTGTTGTGCACTGAGAAAAATGTAAAGCCGAATGTTCCGTAACGAGGGCGGATTTATTCGTAATGAAGGCGAAAAAACGACCAAAAGTCAACCGACCAAAAACGCCTTCCTAGGTTGGAGGCGTTTTACGCCTTAAGCGTAAGGCGCAAAAAATAAGCAGCAATATACTCTCTAATGTGTATTTTCGACGTAATTATTAACAGATAAGCCTTAATTCAAAAGCTATAAACGTGGTAAGTCAGATAGAATCGTCTGATTGACGATGACATTTAACTTCCGGTAAGGCGATATAAACGGTAAAGGGACGTGCTCGGGTCATACACACAAAACTTTCCGACGTATCACTGTCCCAATTGACTTCTAGTAAGGCGTTTTACGTCTTTTCTTACAGTGGTTTAACCTGTCCACTAAGCGCTTTTAACGTTTATCGACTTCTAGTAAGGCGTCTAACGTCTTACCTTACTGTATTTTAACCTGTTCACTGAGCATTTTTAACGTTTCCTAAGTCGTAATCGACTTTTATTAAGGCATCTTAAGTCTTTCTTTACCGTGGTTTAACCTGTCTAATAAGCGCTTTTAATGTTTTTTAAAGTAATAATTGACTTTTAGTAAGGCGTTTTACGTCTTTTCTTACTGGGGTTTAACCTGTGCACTAAGCGCTATTGATGTTTTCATAAGTCGTAATTCACTTTAAGTAAGGTGTTTTATGTCTTTACTTACTGTGGGTTTAACCTGCCTACTAAGCGTTTTCAACGTTTACTAAATCGTAATCGACTTCTTTTAAGGCGTTTTATGTCTTTCCTTACTGTGGTTTAACCTATCCACTAAGCGTTTTCAACGTTTACTAAGTCGTTTTCACCTTCTAGTAAGTTGTCTTAGAATGTTCCATACGATTAGGTAAGCCGTATCGTAAGGTAATTTATGCTTTCTTTTAGAGCAGAAATGTTTTATGAAGAAAGGAAAAAAAGCCTTCTAACGGCTGGTAACGATTTTCCCTAAAGGCATGATTGACTTGCTTTACTATCATTTATTAGTTCATATTAAGGGCATTGGGCCGCTCAAAGTGCGCGTTCACTCTAAGGTAGCGCGAGCTAATATCCTTCACATGAACTTCATGATAGTAGATCAGCCAACCGTGCCTTCAGTGAACAGTGTAACCTGCTGTTCTCAGAAAGCTGTTCTCCCAGTCTTTGTAAGCTTCTGCAATCAATAGAACGAAAATGTATAAAACACTTCAATAATAACTGTTTACTAAAGAAACATACTAAATAGATTAGTACCTCCTCAACACAACATTACAACCTTAACCTAATAATAAGCCGATGGCGTCTGTATCTTATAGGAATGATGAATGCATTGCAATAAAACCATTCAAAAAAAATCGAAAAAATCTGTATTAGAAAATAGAAAATCAATTAAGATACATTACTATATTTAGATACTTAAAACAAGATAAAAAATATAGGTACGCTCACCAAGCTTTTTGGTTTACATTTTACAATGTAACTTGCATGTTCAAATGTAAACTAAATAGTTTGGTCGACCGTTCTTAGTATACAAATTTTCAATATTTTACATTGTAAGTAATAGGTTTGACGGAACCAAAAAGTTCCGTCAGTTTTCAACTTGATTTGTTCAACGTAACAAGCATGTGCTCATGACGATACATGCCTTTTGAAACTGAATAGACAGAATACACTGAGATAAGAGAAAATAATGTTTTAACTATTCGTAATCAAACTTCAAAATTATTCAGGTCAAAGTAGATTGACTGTTTATCTTGTCAAAATGTCAAAGCAAAAACCGACTTTAAGGTGACGAACCTTCCGGGGTTGCGGGCCTGTCCGTGGTTGCGGGCCTGTCCGGGGTTGCGGGCCTGTTCGAAAGAGATACCGCGGCCCCGGAACGTAAAGGCGAGGAAGGAACATGGATGGTTTTTAGTCAGTAAGAGTCTGACATTCCCTCCCGCTCCGCCTAGAGTGGGGGGGTCATTTGATGATTTCCCACCCTTAAAAAAAAAAAAAGGTGACGAACCTTTCCATTCCGTTTACTGTACCTATAGGTAAATGAACTTATATCAATCTTAAACTTAAACAGAGGTCTAACTTAGAGTAAACTTACGAGTAATCAGACTTTTATATCAACAAGTAGTCATTGGTAAGAAAAAATTAATAACATAAAATTTAACTTTAAATAAAAATCAATTATTATTTACTATTTAATTTTATTAATTATTAACTTAAATAAAATTTGAAGGGTGTGACGAACCTTTTCATTCTGTTTACTGTACCTTTAGGTAAAAGAACTTATAACAATTTAAAACTAAAACAGAGGTCTAACTTAGAGTAAACTTACGAGTAATCAGACTTTTATATCAACAAGTAGTCATTGGTAAGATTAAATTTAATTAAATTAAAAAAAAATATTATTGTACTTATTTTATTAATTATTTGATTTAAATTTAATGTGAAGGGTAGGTTATGATTAGGGTTGCCAACCGTACTCTAAAATAGAGTATAATCTATAACAAAAATAGAGTACGCTAAAATACTCTTTTTTACACAATGTTTACTATACTAGTGCCAGTCATGTAATATTATGCAAATCCATTATCATAACCAAAAAAAAAGTCTGTTTACTGTTAATATGTGCAGCAAAAAGTACTAAAAAATACCTTAAATAAATGATACCCAGTTTTTGGAAGTACGTACTCTTTATTTACCTCCATAACCTCAGCAGGCCTGGCAGAAGACGATGATGGTGGGGACTCGTCCTTGGCTGCCTGGATTGCGTTAGAACTTAATATTACTACATACTTTTATATCGAAGATTGTCAATACTCTTAAGCGTAAAACACTTCACTTCACAACTTCGGTTTCTTCACTTTTTTCCACTTATGCACTCACAAATCTTCTCTCGGATTGAATTGTACGAGTATGCGCCTAAACATCTTCAGAGTAAGCTTGGTCTCTCCTTCCGGATAGACGCTGCCTCATCCTTCTTATAAATGCAGAATCCACTTGCTCGTCTATCCATTTGTTATGCTTTTGTATGATTTTCTTATAATTATTGCAAGAATCACAATAAGCAACAGCACCAAAAAGGTCGTCATCAAAATGTTATTTAGTTTTATGTGATTTTCTTGCTATTTCACTGGCGCTGTTTTGCCTCCTGAAGCATTTTGGGCGATGATAACCTCCTTATCCTCAGTCTTCGAATAACTTTTTCCAATTTTCACTCGTGCTTATAATATTCCTATTGTTTTACATTGTATCTTGGTGCACCAAGGCACACAAGAATCCGCCGCTTTTGCACTTTGCGCCCGTTTACGGATAACTTGCCAGCGCAGTTCCCGAAACGTGTGTGGCAGGGTCGCCATGAAGTATGCAGGTAGAATCAAACACGTCTGTTCAATACAAGCGTTGATTACTGACTACCCTAACATAAGGCTCTACTTATTCTAAGTACATTTATGCAATTCACTAAGGTTACCATTTGATTCGTCGTGATCTAAGCATATTTCGCCTTATGATAAGACAAATGTTGCCTAATTTACGGTTGCATTGACCAAATATGTACGTCGTTATATGAAGAAATGTTACCGTTCAATCAGTCGTAACTTGACCATGTTTTACCTTAGTATAAGGTGAATATTGCCATACTTACGTTTATATGTGCCGTATATGTACATCGTTATATAACCTAAGGTTACCATTTGAGTCGTCGTGATCTAAGCATATTTCGCCTTATGATAAGAT